>CM057456.1:1489535000-1494535000 GCA_016271365.2 Neoceratodus forsteri
TCCCCCAGGGTGTCACAGCTGCGTCCTTCCTCCAGCCAGGAGGGCTGGCAGAGTAAGCGGTGCACACAGGCTATGCAGCCCATGCCCTGCTTCCCCACTGAGGCCCCAAATGACCTCGGCATCAGATTCTAGGGAATCGCATGTGAACCATATTCTTCACCCCCTCCCACCAATGATACCACACCACTAGGACACCCCTTTCATGCAAAATTATAACCACCAGCATGGAATAGGGATCCCTGTCCCTTGGATGTCATGAGCCCTTACCGTTTACCCAAACCAGATTTCCCTAGCTCCAGCCTGTGACATCACAGTGTGTGCTGCTGCAGAAAATATTAGGATGCCACAAGCAGGGGATTATGATGTCAGATGCGTCAAGCAGACAGAGCAGAAGGCAGTCACAGCTGTATTTTTAAGTTCCATAGTTGTGAAGCAAACATATAAATACAATAATAGGTTAGTGTGTATTATAAGGGACTAATTCCATCAAGAAGTTCTGGGAACATGGGAACCTCAAGATGGAATTACCCCCTTGTGATGAACACTAACCTTTTTTTTTAAATATGTGGATCAGATATTTTTTCTGCATTTTGTAACGGGTGGTCGGCCGCTGCAGTGAAGGACTCTCGGTCCTGGCTGACCGCCACACTGTCTCACTTCTCTCCTCCCCCATAAGCAGGCTACACTAGGAAAGCTGAGTTTTTAGTTTGGTAGGCAGTCCTACCTTTTTCTGTCTTTGGGGAACTCCGGATCAATCAGATGGTTACATTTTTTGTGAAAATTAAAAGAGAAACAGAAAACCCAGGGAAATGTCCAGGTTACAATACAATCTCACTAAGCGAGAGACGGATGCCATGTTTTTTGAAAGTGTTGTGCCTGCCCAGAGAGAGAAAGCGGCCAATCATGAGTCGTGTTTTCCATCTACAGGACACAGTTTGATTGACACAGCCTGAGAGAGTAGAGTCCTGTGCTTGAACTCTTCAGTTTTAGTGATAATAGTATCATTCAGAGCTCCAAGCAATAGTATTACGGGCTCTGAACGATACGATTATTAGTCTGCTTTGGTGGCATTATCACTTTTGCAGCACTGATATTACCACCATTTTTTTGTATGCTTTAGAATACTATTATTTTCAGAATCCATATATTAAATAGTATATAAAACATTCCTGTTCTGTATGCTTCTGTATCGCTCCCAAAACACTGGTGCACCACAGTGCAAAGGTCATGGAACACAGCTGTACATTTATGTGGTACAACAGCATTCCACATAGCTGATCACAATGTTCACATAACCATCTGTAATGAAAGCTCTGCTGAAAAAAATCCACCAAGCTCCTGAAAGACACCACAAAACGGAAGACATCAACGTGGATCTTTGCTCGGTTTTCAACAAACCTTATAAATTAAACCTTTACATGAATGTTAACTTAATCTGCTTTAAAAAAAAAAAAAATCATCTGTTTCTCCCCATCAAGTGACACTTGTGCTCAACAATGGGAAAATGGCCCAAGAACAGGACAACAGTTTAAACAGTGTTTGAATGTTGTTCATTTTAAAAGCTTGTGATTTTTTTTTTTTTTTTTTTTTTTTTTTTAACTTTCTATTTATCCTCATTCCCATCCCGGAGCTACACTTCTTCGGGAGACACCTAGGTACTACCCCACGACTTGCCTTACCCGAATCCCCAAGGGCTGCCCCATGGAGCCGTTATACCCCCCAGGCAGGTATGGGGCCGGGCCCTTACACCCCGATATCTTCGGAGTTCCATCGGGTCCCTCGGTGGTCAGGCAGGCAGTCGCAATCAGTATTGGTGCTCCGCCTACCCATGCTCCAGGTGTTTTTTCCTCCGTTTCTTCCTGTGTGGTGTGTGCCCCGACATCAAGGCGCAAAGTGCCAACTTCCGCCACACAGCTCCCACCGGCCCCTCTCGCAAGCTGCAAAACTTGCTGTACCCCAGGCCTCCGCCCAGGGTCAGGCAAGCTACGGACCTTGATCCTCCTCCCGAGAAGGCAAGCAGTCCCTAGGACGCTCAAGCCTTCTCCTCGGCCAGCCTTCCAGTAACCAGAGTCTGCTCCCGAACCCGGGTCGCCAGCATCGCAAGCGGGAATCCAACTGCTGCGCTGATGGGCCGACCAAAGTTTGTGATTTGTGACATCTGTGCGGGAAAATATATATATATTTTTTTTAAATACACCACATAAAATACTGGTTGGGCAAAACTCTGGCCAACCAGCCTGTGCTGCCACCTCGAGGTTCAGACTATAATGGACCTCTCGAGCGGTGTTGTAATCTGAACCTTGAGGTGGCAACACAGGCTGGTTGTGCATTGTTGCCCAACCAGTACACGCTGTTTTTATCCCAGGTTTCTTCTGAACATTGTGTGCTCTTTAAAGCCTCCACCCTGCACAGTCAAGGAGCACACACAATGGAGAGAACATCATAAAATGAGTATATGTATGCCCTCCTTTACTGAGTTCCTGCTTAACCTTTACGTTTGCATTGCTCCAACCAGGAAAATTATACCAATTTGCACTCCCCCCCCCAAGATTTGTACTTACCCATGGCTAAGATGGAGAAAGGGCCAGCCAGTGCAAAATGTTTAACCATGAACCCTGGCAAAGGTGTATGTCTTTAGATGATTCATTTCTACCATGACTGTCACATTCATTTACTGTCTACCTTAGTTTGACACATATTTTTCAACTGTTAACTACTTTTATACTATGTTTCTAAGAATATATTTTCATATACACTAATGGAGGGGATTGATTAAATAACTGTCTCTGGGCACGTCCTGAAGGAGGGAGACAGTCTTTTTGGTACTCTTTGCCTTACAGGAGTTATCCCATTATATTTTACATAGTCTGCAATTTGGACTGCAGTTGTCTGGATTCTGACTTTTTAATTTTACATATATTACACTGTGTATGGATTGTAATGTTACAATATGTTTTTCTGTATTGCTCCTTGACTATTGCTTTAATAAACTTTAAATAAAACAAACAAAGCCTGAACCCTGGTAGCAGGTATTTTTATACGAGGTAGAGGTAAGTTTGCATAAATTTAGCACTGCAGTAAGCATCCTCCATTTGTGTACACTTGGCTGTGCCTGCCATAAAGGGCAGCAGGTACAAGAAAGCATGCACTGAAACAACAGGCACACTGCTGTGCTATAACTATGTAAAGACTTTTACCCTCATATAAAAAACTGCCTGAAAAATACAGGTAAGAAAACTGGTCTGCCACACCCACCCACCTACACATAAGGAATACAGTAGCCAAGCACTGCGAGTGCTGTTCTAGAAGTACACACAGAAGCTGACATTTTAATCACACAGACCAAACTATTTCAACAGGTTAACATTTCTTCCTCACTTTGAAAGCCTCTGTCTGATGGAACGAACTCTTGTCCCACTACACACATGGAGCCAATGATTTTCCAGAATGGCCAATTCCATTTGGCAAAAATCTTCAAATCAGTTTTTTCCCCCCAAATGAGATCAAATCAGCATGTTTTGTGCACAAATTTAACTCAAAATGAAGGGGTTAGCCCAAAAAAGACAGTGCAAAAAGGGGGTTTTCGTGAAAAATTGGCACCCAAGTGCTGGTTTAAAAATGACAAGTTCCACTGAAAGAATGGAAAATCACTGGCCTTATACACAATGCTGGCAACAATGCATTTTATACACTCACTGCCTCAGTCTTTGCATGTGTTAGTTCGCTGCCCACGCAACATACGTAACACAAACTAAAAAATAATAAAAACCCTCCTCCCACTCATCTAAGCCTTGTGACCCTCCGCACCTATGTCCCTCCTGCCACCAGACTGGCCAAGAGTAGTTACAAGTGAATTAAGAACCTCTAAGGCTGCACAACAATCCTCTATCAGTCTCTCTGCCCTGCCCAACTGCTGGTAACAACTCTCTTCTGCTTTAACTCTCCTTGACAAAAGAGATCATGATGATTTTATTTTTTTTTATATATATACAGAAATTACTACTTCCATAATACTGAGGTATTTGCAATAAATGCAGTTAAGTGTCATGGTTTTCATACAGTCAAAATTTTTATATTGTGACATCCCTAGTAGGGACGTGGGTGGGTAGGTAGGGTAATGGGGCTAAGATGGGCAAGGGGTAGGCTTTCATTTTAATTTATACTGCTCTAGCCCTAACAGGAAAGTTGGAAGCGATCTACACTGGTCAAAAGCATTTTGCATTATTCCCCAGGACAGTAAATTAGCATTAAGAGTGAACTCTTTAATGAGTTTAATCGTGACTTGCACTTCTTTTTTAAACCATTAATTATAGAATATAATCCATGCAGAGGACAGTTTGTGAACCAGGCTGAAAAGAATGCCTCCATCATGTCAGTGTAACCTTTCCATTACCTGCAGCTAGTGAAGCGCAGCACAACGATGTGGGGAAACGCATCCATTTAAAAAAAAAAAAAAGTGGGGGGCAAAAAAAAAAAAAAAAAAAACTTACAAATTAATTTTTCAACACAACAGAAATATGGAGTTTACAAAACATTACACACTCATGCCTTTTCGTGCATTTCTGCAGGGCACAGAATAAATGCTGAAAACACATTTTTATCTAATGTGTAAAACACTGAACCACAGAAAGGAATTCAGATACAGCAAGAACAAAAGCACAAAACACAGCATGGCGAGTAAACCATACAGACATACATATCTACATACATACAAAGGACAAAGAAGACCAGTGGTCCACCAAGTTCCTTCCTCCCACTAGTTCAGTAGGAATAGCTGTCATATGACAAGGCCACGTACTACAGTGGTCTGTGTCTGCACCCAAGATGATTGTGAGAATATTCACAACCCACACATTTAATTTTTTTTTTTTTTTTTTTTGCTACCAAGGTTACATTAAAAGGAACATTGTTAACACCAACGGGCCAAATGTGTCTAGAGAAACAATCCTCTGTACAAAACGGAACTGGTGTTACAGGGGAGTGGTGGAATGTTACTTTCTCTTGTTTTGATCTTTCAAGAGCAGAAGAAATTATTTCTATGTGGCAGCGGTTTGTAATGTTCCCATTGTCAGACACACTGTTATTCATATCCTCAAGTGATCCATACTTGGCTGTACCTGAATGAAAGTGTATGTGAACTCTGTTTTTTTATTTATTTATTTATTTTATTTATTTTTAATTGTTTTGATTCCATGGCCAACAGTCTGTACAGTTTCTTCATGGAATCAGAAACACATTTTTCACATCAATGTTTAGTACAAACCTTTTTCCAGTGTCATCTGCTAAAAGTTTGTTTGTAAGTACTGTGTCCCTTGTACTACTGTTCTGAAGTCCTCTTTGTGACGAGGTACCTTTGTAAATGAGCCTCTGGCTCAAAGGTTTCTAAACTGATGTTTAACTAAACTAAATAACTAAATAAATAAAATAAATAAAAGTTGTGCATTGACTGGTCAAGCACAGATATCTCAAGTTGTTTAAAGCTACTCCCATACCATTTCACATCATCCATTTTGCTGTTATGTACACATCTGACATAACAAAATAACTTATGTACACATAACAAAAGTAGTCAATTCTAAAAAATGCTGCAGAATTTTACAAAACATTGCGAACATTATTTTTTGTAAATAGTGCAAACAACTGACATGCAAGACCTGAAATGGAAGTGCTCTGTGCCGTAGTGCAAAGCTAAGCAAGCAATAATACCCGATAGGGTGGGCAGTATTAGGCTATACCCAACCGCCAAGGGCATAGTGAGGCCAGATGCTGCAGGGGGAAGGCTTTACAGCCCCGTGGAAGGGCAGGTATAGCCCAATACCACCCACCCTAACAGGTAACAGGTATTACTGTGCTTAGAAAATGGGCTTGCCATGATTTTAATAGAATGCTTTAAAAAAAAAAAACTAAATTAAAAAGTATGAAATAAATTACCGAAAATAATTAAAAAGGTGGTTTGTGTAGAATAGCCCGTGCACTGCACTGGTTCTGGTAGTGGAAGGCACTGTATCAACTGTTTAAGTGTGGTCCAATGGAGGAATGGGACGAGGAATTAGAACACGAACTTTATATATAGTTATATATATATACATATATAAATTTTAACAAGCAGCTGTTACTGTGTATGCAACCTGAACCTGACAGGCAGTGGGAGATTTTTTGTTGTTGTTGCTGCAAATTGTAGCTTCCGGGTTGGGAAATACTACTGAGCAGGAAGGTGGCCACACTATGGAGCAGTTTAGAAGAACAGTAGATAGGAGGCTGAAGATTAACAGTGTGGAGCAAGCTGGCACCTGAAAAGAAATGAACTGTGCTAAAGAGGTAGATTTATGTGTTATTTAGTGGTTGTGGACACGCGTTGCCGGCTTGCTCGAATTAATATAATTGGTCAGCTTCTGAGTGAGCGGGAGCCACAACTTGGAATATATTTATAAAATGGGTAGGGAAATTGCTGTTCTTTTATTGGACCATCAGCATCACATGACCGTGCGTATATCAGAGCGCGACCGCACACCTGCACTTTTACCCCCCTGAAAAACTATTTTACCATTTTATAAGATGGATAATCCACTCTAGGATGTGCGGTCACGCTCTGCTATACGCACGCCTTGGGTGGTTGACGCAGCACACCAAGGCGTGCATATATCAGAGCGCGACCGCACACCTAAGAGTGGGTTATCTATTTTCTTTTTTACATATATACATATATATAAGACAAAGAACCTCTGTGCGCAAACACTGAGGCAAGGGTTACCCCAAAGGGCATTTGGCTGGGAAGCCAAGTTTCAAGAAAATACAAAATCACACATGCCCCCATAATGCAAAACATCATGGGCTGCATATGCAAATTACCACAGAATGTTATGCTGGTCCAACTTTAAGCAGAATTGCATGGTGCCGAAAGGCCACTCGCACAGTTTGCAAAGGGTACTAACAGAAGACATAGACACGTGTTTCGTCCTACCAGGACTCATCAGTATGCCTCGTCTGTTTCGGCACCATGTAATCTTGCTTAAAGTTGGACCAGCATAACATTCTGTGGTGATTTGCATATGCAGCCCATGATGCTTTGTATTGCGGGCATGTGTGATTTTTGTATTTACACACACACACACATACACATATTTATATATATATATATATATATATATATATATATATATATACACACACACACACACACACATACACATATACACACACACACACACATACACATATACTGTATATACGTATACACACACACACACACATACATATATATATATATATATATATATATATATATATATATATATATATATATATATATATATACACACACACACACACACACACACACACACACACACACACACACACACACAGTTTGTTGAGGCTGAAAACATTAAATTTTATTTAAAAATCTTCCTTGTGTTATATTTCTGATAGTTTGGGTATATGGGGTGGGGGGGCATTACTGCCGCGTAACGTTTCTTTGAGCATCTCGGTTACTGAAAAGAAAAAAAAATGGCGGCTCTATTTCAAAAGTGCCAGTGCCCATTGATACTGGTGATGAGGTTGGTTGGGACTGACACTTTGGCTGTGTTGCCTGACAGACGCCCATCTCAGCAGAGCTATCAGCCAATCAGAGCACAGAGATTTTTTATCCCATTTTCTAACGTACAGCATTCCTACAACAAAAATACAGTGGCCTGGTGTAGGTGGCAAAATAATCCAACTGGTGGAACAGAACCCATAAGACAGTACTAAATGGGAAATTGTCAGTGGGGGTCACAAGCGCAGTACCCAGGGGACAGTACTGGGTTCCCTCTTCTTCAATATACTCATCACAAAGGGATCTGGCTAGAAGGAAAAACCTGTCTGTATGCAGATACCACCAAGATCTGCAACAGAGTGGAAATATTGCAGTCCATGAGGAGGGACCTGGAAAAGCTACAAGAGTGGTACAGAACTTGGCAGCTGTGATTCTATGCCAAAAAAGTGTAAAGTTATGCACAAACACAAAAACCAGTTCACCCCCACATCGACTGCAGTGTGCAGTTCTGGAGCCCCCATCTTTAGAAAAGGCACTGACAGGACAGAAGCTGTGCAGAGGAAGGCAACCAAGATGATACAGGAGCAACACGGGAAATCTATAAGGAATGGCTGAAGGGCCTCAGCATGCACTCCTTACAGAACAGGAGAGCCATGGGGGACAAACAGAAACATAGAATCTGATGGCAGATAAGGACCGCTTGGTCCACCTAGTCTGCCCATTTCCCTACCTAATGGATAAGCTGCAGAGCGGAGTGAGTGGAGCTTTTTAGGCTAAACACAGACATGGTTACAATAGGGAACACAACGAAGTCAGTTGAGGGGGATTCAAAAGAGAGGTTAAGAAACATTTCTTAATAGAAAGGGTGATGGATAGATACCACAAGTTGGCTAGGAAGGTTGGGGGGGGGGGCCGAGGCCGTCAGAATTCAAGCATGTGACAGGCACATGGATATTATTAAAAGGAAGAATCAGAATCCCCCAGAGAGGGTGAGAGAAGCTGGAGGCAGCAACGGGCCCCTTGCTAACGTAGGGTGGGCATGGTTGGGGCTTAGTGGATGGACACTGTAGTCCTTTTCTGCCGACAAAATCCATGCTTCTATATTAGTGGACCTAACAACTGTCCAGTATGGAAATCCCTGCACTTGGACTGGGTCAGAGTCAATGGTGACCTCAGAGGCTCTGATAAGTAGCTGTAACTACAGCAGTAAATAAACTTTTCAGTTGTATGGGTTCAAATTTACATTATTTTAGGTCATATTTTAGTACAATAATACAAAGAAAGGAGTATTACTCAGGGATAAAAATAATATGAATGATGGTTTTTTTTGTCAGATTCACCTGGATTTAAAAAATTCTCATCAATACAGTTACTCATTTGTTTTTTCATACTAGGCAGGATTTACAATGCATTCATACACCTATGTTCAGTCACGATCTGGGAGAATTACAAACTTCACACCAGGAGCACAAGAAATCATAAATGAACACAAAACTGGAAAAAGACATCAGTATGGAAGCACACATGTGTCGCTTTTATAACAGGGAGAAACATTAGTGCAAAATCAAACAGCAGCAGGTGCAAACACAAGAACTTACAATGCACAATGAAACAGGAAAAAAATGGTATTTACATACTGGGATGAAATACAAATACAACAGTGAGTAAGTAACAATGAGACACTATACTGGGAATAAAACACTCTGAAAAGAAAAAATACAACTACAACAGTGATGAGTAATAATGAGTAATTAAATCACAGAAGTGAAAACAGCTACTGTACAAGGAGTGTGGGGTGTCAAAACCAGCAGGGCAAATGGCTTATTTGGACCTGAAATAACAACGGACTTGGCAAAAGTGAGCAGAGACTTATTAATGGGATGAGCAGGAAAAGTGCACAGTGCTCGGGAAGGTTTAGCCTAGTCTCCTAGACCTAAGAGAGGCAGGAGCAAGGAAGGACCTAGTAGGCACATTGAATCCTTTAGTGCCCTGCAAAAAATTAAGTGACTCGGAAAGAGGTGTAAGTTAGGGGATGAAGTTCTAGTATATTAATGCATAAACCCAAAATCCATTTTACAAGGCCAGTGTAACACCTGCACACAAGGCGAGGCGAAGAGTCCACAGATCTCAAAAAGTAAGTTAGGACAGGCGCTGCAGGTAGGTGGCATGGGAAGATGGGGAACCAGTGCCAAAAAAGCCCAGGGCAAGGGACAGTTGACCAGAAGGGGAGGGCCACACTAGGCTGGTGTAAAAGAAGCAGTGAAGCGTGAGTTTGGTGGAAGCAAGGGAAAAGCGACACACATTACTGAAAATTACATCCCGGCTAGATAGGATGGACGGATTTACCTTCACCCTGGAATGCCAGAAGGCCATAAAATGAGGCTTGAAGAAGCACCTATTGGGCTACTGGCAGCCAGACAGAGGAGAAACAGAGTTTGACCCTGAAAGACAAGCCCAGCTTAGCATTCATTGATTTGCAGACTGAGAAGACACGAGGGAAGAAATCAAGAGAGGGGTCTAGCATTGCAGCGCATTCCTCAAGAGTCCCGGGAATCAATCAGTGCAGGTTGAAAGCTAGGAGGAGGTGAAACGCTGTTTAAGTTGAAGACAAAAAGCAATCTGGACCTTTATGTGATTTAGGATTAGTTTGTTTTCCGATAACCAAGATTGGATAAATGCAAAGGAGGGATTTTCGGATGGCAGGGATAGACATAGCAATGTGGCATAGAGCAATATCATCAGCATACAGCAGGGAGCTAGAAAAGGCGGCCACATCCGAGACTATTTATACAAACAGATGGAGACTAGGAGTGGACCAAGGATGGAGCCTTAGGAAATGTCAATTGAATCAGTAGGGTTGGAGGTAGCAGAGTTAAAAGGACACTGTCAACCCTTTTGCATCATCATATTTCAAGTGGAAAACTCACATTTTATGAATGCTTACACTCTCTGAAATTCTTTGAAGTTGCTGGTAGCTTTATCAGTTTCCTTTCTTAATAGAAGTGAAATGCATGCTAATGGTGTAACTGAACTCTGCTTTGTTTCGTTTCAAATCCTTGATCTATTTTTACTTCATACTTCCGGAACATTACAACATCCCAAACAGTGCAGCCACTAGACTCAATAGTCTCCTGTCCTCCCACTCTTATGAGCGACTAGACTGTGTTGGGGGTGTTCCCAAGTCCAGGAAAGGTGCAGTGGCAGTTGGCCAGACTGGAAAAAATTTGGTGTGTGTGATGAAACACTAGTATGTCAGGGGTAGTCTGTTTTTCACATTTAAAAAGGAAAAAAAAAAAAAAGAAAAGCACTCAGACTCAAATGAAAAGCTACTTTTGTTAATAAACAAGAGACACTGAGGCCTAAGAGGGTTGGCAGTGTCCCTTTAAGCCGGACTTTCCGTTTCCTATCAGCTAGGTAGCCGGAGAATCAGATGATGGTGCGGGGGGGGGGCTAGTTTGTTTTGCTGAACTGAGTGACTATCAGCCAGCTTATTCAAACATCTAAAAGAAATTTGATCAAAGCAGCTTCTTGTAGCAATAGAAGGTTGGTTTTATAATTTGTTGTATGTGGTACAAAAACTACGTACAGAGGTCACTACCAGAGGCAAATCACCTCAGATCAGTTTTCTTTTTTTGGAGAGTGGGGTTTACTATTCTTACTGCCTCCCCAGCACAGCTTTCATCGACCAGGCTATCTGCCCCCATCACCTTTCCCAGACCACAACCAACCCTGCTTACCAGTCCCGTGGGGAGAAACCCTCCCAAAGTATGGCAATAGGATTTGCACCAGTCAAATGCAGAGAGATTCTGCACTGGGCTAGTACAAATGTTTCGCTAGCACTGTTGGCATGTATTGGGAAGCGGGAATATTTCAATTGATACATTAGATAACTCAGTGGAATGTCCATGGAGCCTGTTGATTTTCCCCAGCCACTAGCTCTGCTGGCTTAATGGCTGCAGTAGTTAGTACTGACCTGGTCTGGTACAATCTGAATCCTGTGGCAGCAGGGCCCAAGCATGCAGAAATTGTCCTGTTGCGCACTGGGAGGATGTAACAGACCCCGTTCCAGCTGCGTGCCAGCTAGTCAGGTGTGGGGCCTACAGGTCACTCTGCATCATCCTGCCACCAGCTTTTCCTCCCTGTACTTTTCCCTGGAAGGCGTGATGTGTAATGGCGTCAAAATGCACATCCTGGGCTCCCATGCAACATGCATCAACACCGGTCATGACACACACGTGCACACGCTTTTCCCCCAGCTTCAACTAGGGGCCAGACCAGCACCAGGCTCTGCCCACCTGCCCCCCCCCCCGGAGAAAAGCAGTCCTATGGTCACTCGATCCTCATCCCCCGCTAGCCCTCAGACATCCCAAGTTTGCTTCTGAACCCGGATCGTCCAGCGTCATAAGCAGTAGCACTACTATTGTGCCAGTGGGCCAGCCCAGCCAAATTTTTTTTTTTGTTACGTTTATCCAGGGTAACACAGATGAGATACAATATCAGATTTTCAGTGAGTTCCTGCTTTTACATATACACATATACACATATACATACATACACACACACACACACACACACACACACACACACACACAGTAGGAAGGACTCGTGCACTGCACGATTAAGTAACTTGCCCAGGATGGGATTTGAACCTGGGAGTCTAAAAAGTTGTGGATCTGATGAACAACAAATTTTCATGAGTCTTCCTTTTCAAGTAGTTTCCAGCATGTGTCAGTGCTTAGTTGTCCATCTATTCTTCACATTAAAAGATTTACAACATTGTACAAAACGAGATTTAGCAATTACTATAAAAATACTTAGCTGGCCCAGTGATGTGGAGGGATGAGGTGCTTGCCTCTCACCTGCTGCCAGGGCAGCAACCCGAGTTCAGGAGTGGACCTGGATTGCTGGAGGTTGGAGTGGGGGAGAAGATAGGATCAAGCATCCCACGGACTGCTCTCCTCCCCCAGGGAGGGGTGGCAATTTGGCAGTCTATCTTGGCCTCTGACTGCCATCTGATGGAGACCTGGGGGTAACGCATGCTCCAAGTGACTTCAATGAGAGGGGCCGCAGTGCATGTGCCCCTCCATACCCACGCATTGACCTGCTACCGCAGCCAGCGGACTGGGGAGACAATGGAGCCAGGCAGGCTAAATGAAGCCCAGATGCATTCCCTTGGCCCACGCCTCCACCTCGGTCCCCAGGCACTTCTGCACCAAGTACCGGGGTTGGGAAGGACAGCCCTCCCTCATCTGGGCCAAAGGGGACTGAGACACCAGTGGTGAGGGAGGTGGTAGCCAGTCATGGGGAAAGGGGGGAGGACAGGGCTGAGAACCGGTTCTGCCTCTAACCCCAGGTATTCTAGCTTCCTGATTAACCTCCTGTGGGAACAGTGTCAAAGGCCTTAGTGAAATGCAAATACAAGATATCAACTGCTTGTCCCTTGCCCTTGTCCACTGTCCTGGTTGCCCAGTCAAAGAAATCAATCAGTTTTGTCTGTCAATAACGCCCTGACAAACCTGTGCTGCCTCTCATCCTGAAGCCCCTTTTCTTCCAGAAAGCTTACCAGTCTTTCTTTCAGAATGGTTTCCATGAGGTTCCTCACTACCCAGGTCAGACTGACCAGCCAGTAGTTGCCAGGACTGTGTCCCTTGGCCAACTTTTGTGTAGCAGCACCACATGTGCTATCCTCCAGTTCAGGGGTACCCGCTGGTCTCCAGTGAGGTGCTAAACAGGTCCACCAGGGGTCCCGCCAGAACAGCCGCCAACTCCCTTCAACACATTTGGATGTTTGCCATCCAATCCCAGGGACCTGTCCATCTTCAGGGCGTTCAAGCCTTCCCTCACTGTATTTCAATCTCGCCATCTGTGACCTCACCCACCCCTTTGCCCCCCCCCCCCCCGGTCCCCTGAGGGACTGGAGCATCTTTCTCCTTAGTGAAGATAGAAGTACTTGTTACTCCTGCTTTTTCATTAACTTACACCACACCACCCTCAACCTGACTATCCCATCCTTGGTATCCTGCTTGGTATACATAAAGCAAAAGCCAGTATAAAACGGTCAGATCTGCACAAACACAGGTAGTTATAAAGCAGGTACAGTTTGGGCAGCTGGCTTTTAGAGGCAGATCTATACACAACATCCTCAGAGATAATGGAGAACAACAGCATCTATTCTGTTATGTTTCCTTTCCTGTGGGCCTCTGATGCACTATAGGATGTCTAGCCTGGGATACAACACAGAAGATATTTTTTCAACATGGGATATGCAGTCCAGGTTTTGGTTCAGGGTTAGGCCAAGATATTCGTAGAAATTGACGCTCATGGTGGTGGTGGGGTGCCAGTGAAGTGTGTATATTTATACAGGCTGTGACATGCAGGGAAGGCATGCACCCAGAAGGCATGATGGCCCTTTTCCCGGTTTTAAAAGTAGTCTGTTTGCCAGGGACCACTGTTGCATATTTTGGACATCCGACTGGAGATCAGATTCAACTGTTGAGGGCAACATGGTTGGAGGAAAACAGATCCGTGTCTCCAGCATACATCTGTATCTCACATGCGAAGGTGCACAATGGAAGGTCATTTATGACAATGATGAACCACAGTGGCCACAGTACAGAACCATGAGAGGTACTGTTAATGACCATCAGAGCAGCTGAAGATGAGTCACATGTCCTCGCTAGCTTGACACGCTCAGTTAGGTAGGATTCAAACCAGTCAATGAGAAAACAGCCAATGCCAGAGGCCTTAAGCTTATGCTGCAGTAGGTCATGGTCTATCATGTCAAAAGCCTTGGCAAGGTTTATTAAAAAAAAAAAAAAAATAGACCAAATGATGCACTCCTTGTCGATGCCAGTTTGTTTAGAATGTGTAATTCCCAGACGGGAAGTGGCAGTGGATCACCCTGCACAGAAGTCTGACTGGTGGTAGGAGGGGGAAATAACGAACTGCTGCAGTAATCAGGTAAGTATCCGCTGATTGTTATCTGGATAATTTTTTTTGTGTCAATATCTTTGACAAATTTTTTTATGCCATATGGTTGGTACAATTTATTTTTTAGTCTACATACTAGTTTCAAATGGTTTTAAATATCGCCACTTGAAAACAAAAATCTTTTTTGGCTCCAATGACGAGTAACAGAGCAAGCCCTGCTCTAAACAGGATGGGGAGCAAGGACATGGGGCCATAACAGTCCATATTCAAGGGGTCGCCCTCTTTATGAAGAGGATCACAAGTGCCATCTTCCATGCAGGGGAAACACCACTTAACACGGACCAGTTGAAGTTGTAATCTCTTTTGCTATGGCAGAGGTACCATCTTAAAGAGATTCTGGGACAGAACCATCTAGGCTGCCACCTTTGAAGGGATTAAGGGTACTGAGCTCCTTAAGGACATCAGACTTCAAATTTAGGGCAAAGTCAAAATGGGAGTTATTGAATATCTGAAAGGTGGCCGATTGGTTTTGGTAAGGTAACCGCAAGGGCTATATGGGTATTTCAAAGAGTTAAAGGTGTCAGCAAAGAGTTTACACTCACACAGAAATTACCCCCTAAGGACGGCCCACCAGCACAGCGGTTGGATTTCCACTTGTGATGATGCTGATGACCCGGGTTCAGGAACGAACCCGGGAGGGCGAGCTGGGGGGGAGAAGGCTCTAGTGTACAACTGCTCACCTTCTCCAGGGAGGGAGGGGGTATCAGCCTCTGCATTTGCTGGCCCCTGGCAGAGGTTGGCAGCACAGCACTGCATCGGGCTCCAATGTGGGAGGGAGCGTGACGGACGACTGCTCCATCCTTGACGTCGCGTGGCACGTCATGCGCCCTCCTCCCCCAGAGAAAAACTGAAAATGGCACCAGCCTGGTCGGATGACAGCTGCTCCTCCTCCCACCACGCTGGTCCCCAGAGCACACCTCCTCCTCCATCTCCCGCGTGTACCTGCCCCAGGGGCACCGTATCCCCGAATTCTCCTCCCTTCCTCCCAGGGCGGGGCCCTTCCAGTAGGGTTAGGGCCGGACCCCCCAGGGTGCGGGGCACAAGGGACCATGACAGGAGAGGCAGTGAAGGTGAGACAGCGGGCATAGGGAGCAATGCGGGCCTGAAGGAGCGTCTCTGTCAGAACAATTCAACAAGGTCACTGGTGATCCAGGAGAGGTGGGCCCCACATATCCAGATTCTGCTGCAGGTGAGGGTATTTATTTATACTGCATATTTTTGGTCTTTGAAACCTTGGGAAATGTTCAATAACAGGATGTATACTCCTCTGATAAACGGAATGCAAGGGTGGGCTTGACATTTTGATGCTTGTTTTAATTCTCTATTGTACTACAATAGCTGGTGACTGCTAGTCATCAATTTTTTCAATGGAGAGGGCCAGTTATTTGCCATAATAATGGACAAGCTATTATGGCAAACATGTGCATGTAAACTGAGCAGCTGCATTCGGGACTCACTCTCGAGCACAGCACTAAACTTTTAAAAACACACCGTCTTTAAATCTCAAGCAGCAAAGTGGTTTAAAAAACACTGCTAAACCAACATAAGAAAAAAAATTACTCACCACAGTAATCTTTCTTTCAAGGGGTCCCTTAGCATCAGTAACATTTTTGCACTTAGGTGCAGTTGCCCCGGAGGTATGCCTTCAAGAGATAGATATTTAAATGAGCGTAGGGCCAAGCCAATCAAAAGACAGGAGGGAGTCTGAGCTGAGTGAGAGCTGCTGAATGCTTCAGAATTTTTTCAAGGAAAAACGAGGGCAAATGCCCTGAAAAAGTATCAATAGAACTCAAAAAACATGTAAATGTCCACAAAAGTGGAAATAGAAACAGCAGCAACACGAGCTAAAAACTCATCAATAAAAAAACTCCAAATTTGGTAAAAGGTAGCATAAGAGCCCTTCTCCGACAGGTGAACCGGGAAGGAAGGGTGGGAGCTTGTGGATGCTAAAGAACCCCTTGGAACAAAGAAGATTAAGTCGAGAGAGGCTAGCCAGTCTCCCTGCTGTAAGGACTGTAAGACCAGTGACAGAGTGACCATTTTTAATTTTTTTTTCTTCTTCTTCAGATGTTTAAATTTCTGAGATCTAAGATAGGTCGTCACCACTCCCCCGTTTTCTTTTGTGTCAGAAAATACCGGAGTAGAGGCCCCTGCTCTTCTCGTGGGTGGAGACCCTCTCCACTGCTCGTAAAGCCAGAAGGTTCTGTTCCTCCATTTCGAACAGCGGTATCTGAGTTGGGGACAGAGGTCTTGACACCTGGGTACACTTGAGGTTTGGCAGTTGCTTGAACTGTAATGACAGACCTTCTCCGACTATCTCCAGCACCCACTTGTCTGACGTGATGAGGGACCAGTGCTGAAGATAGTGAGAGTCTGCCTCCAACCAGAAATGGGGAGGCAACCTGGACACTCACATTAGGACTTAGACTGAGAGGCAGATGGCTGGGTAGAGCTGGCTCTTCTTTGGCCCATTCTGCTCCTGCTGCTGAAAGATCCCCTGTACTGGCTAAAGTCAAATTGGGGATAGAGACTGCAAGGCCTGGGAACAAAACTTTTGCCCCTACCACCCCTGGGACGGGATCTCTGAGCGCTGGCGGGTTTAGGCTTGGATGAGTGGCTCTGCCAGGAGACCCTGCACTCATCGACTTTTTTCATATAGTCAGTGGTTCTGTAATCAATCAACATATTTTGAGCAAAGGGAAAATCCATTGCCTTGTTCAGAGTGTCTGTGGTCAGACTGGTTGTTCTAAGCCAGGCGAAGAGTCTCAGAGAGATGGCATGGGCCATCGCCCGAGAGGCTTTATCACTGTTGTCATTTGCCATGTGGAATTGGTACATAGTAGCTTCCAGGGCAGTTTTTGACGTATCCACCAGCTCCTGTACCACAGACTCTGATCCGCTGAGGGCGAAAACCTGGACAGATTTCCAAAGGGCCTTCTGATATTTGGCTGTGAATGCCATGTAAGAAGAAAGCCTGAGAAGCAGGGAAGCTGCGGCATACATTTTCTTTGCTATAAAGTCAATTTTCTTGGAATCCTTGTCAGGGGGAGAGGGTGACAAGGAGACGCCAGTTCTCTCACAAGCTGCCTGCTGCACTACACTTTCGTGGCTAGGGTGTGCAGACAGGAAATCTGTACCATTTTTAGACAATTTATATTTTCTCTCAAGCCGCTTATCAACCCCTGATACTGAAGTGGGGTGTTGAAGCACCTTCATGGTATTCTTTTCTAAATGCATTATAGATGGGGACGACCAGGGTCTTTGAGGATGAAAGACCCTTCATCTCCCTATAATCTTCGTCTTCACCGACATCCTGGTTGGGCTCCTGCATAGGAAGGTCCAGGTTATCCAACATATTTTGTATAAATGTAAATATAGAGGAAGGATACTCGTGGTCACCCGGGGGATCCCCAAGGTGAGGGTCCGGGGGACTCCTGGGGCTCAAAGCCCTCAAAATCCATGTCAGGGGCATCATAAAACTGATCATCATCTGTGTCACCCTCACAGTCCACAGAAGAGAGAACTGGGGAAGAGTGCTTGCCAGCCCCAGTAAATCGAGGACCCATCTTTTGAAGGGTTTGAAATAGTTGCCATGCTTTTTCCATATCTTGCACTGACGGAAGAACCTGAGCAGTTTGTGTTTTGTTTTTTCTGTACTCTTTAAGCTGCCTGTTGTCTTGCTATTGGCTTTCCCAGGAGCAACGGGTGCATATCTGTCTTGACAGAGTTTCTTTTTAGCCACTTCAGAGGTTTGTTCAACTTTCCTTTTTCTGTCACTCTTATTTTTCAATTTGTGAGTAACTTCATCTTTGGAAGCTTTATTTTTTGGCTGGGATCCGGAAGGTTCCTCAGCACCTCTACTTTTGGTAATAGTACTTCTGAATGGCCCCTCGTCTGAAGCATTCAATTTATCATAATAATAATCAATAATCAAAGGTTTGTCTGCTATGTTTGCCAACTTAAGCAAAACAAACCAGTTCTGGACCTAAGAACTGAGTGTAGGTTTCTATGAAAATGCCATCGGCCAGTCCTGCTCCAGTTAATAAACTCTGCCTATTACTAGTGCCTTTTTTTTTTTTTTGGTTGTAAAACTGGGATCTATACCAGTACCAATCTTAACAGAAACCCAGTAATACTCAACTGCGTACAGGTGGCTGCTGGACCCTTACGGACAGTCCTGACACAAATGATACCAAGGTCCAGTAATATAACAAAAAATGTTTCCTCGTAATTGCCAATCTAGAGAGAAACCCCCCTGGCACTGTTTAAATTTGAAATCTACTGCAGGTGCCTCGGGGTAAATCCCGCGAGGTCTGAGATAAAAAATAAGGCAACTATCCCTAATTCAATGGTTCCCACAAGAATTTGCTCCAAAAATGAAGGAAACTGTGAAAAATAAGCACCCGCAATAAAATTAGGCTTTAAACTAAATAGTCACGGTAAAAATAGTCAAAATAGCTCTATAAAAATTAAAAATTTGTGCAGCGCTAATGAAAAAGTAAAACTTTTAATCAGCACACTAAAGAAAATAATGTAGGAGGAAAACTTTACCCAGATAAGCACTAGGAGGCTGTCAACAAGGAAAGCTGGACGACACCTCAGAGACAAAATTGCTCAGTACAGCGGAGAAAAAATTCTGAAGCATTCAACAGCTCTCACTCAGCTCACACCCCCTCCTGTCTTTTGATTGGCTTGACCCTACACTCATTTAAATATCTTTTTCAATCTCTTCCCTCCCCCGGTCACGGTCTAGGGGGCCTCTCTCAGGCATCCTGCTGCCTGCTACTGCCCTGCCTGAAGTCCTCCTACCTGTGCCTCCTCTCTCCACGATCGGCACCCCTGGCTTAACCCCTCTGGGGCGGGGCCGCCCCTCCTCCGTGGGCGCACTTAGAGACAGACTCTGACTTGGGAGAGGACCCAGTTGGAGGAAGCTGGAAGGCCAGGCAGGATGGACCCTGCCATGGGCATGGGGGCAGGTGCCGTCGCCTACTCCCTCAGACCGGGTTTTTTCCTTTGTTCTAGTGATCTCTCCCCCCCTCCCGTATGTGTGCACATCCTCAATGTTAGGCCCCCGGCCACCCTTGCCTGCATCAGGCACGCTAATTATGTGCAGCTGGGCGTGCTGCAGCACCGCCCGGTCTCCACGAGGCAGCTGTCACACTGGGCGATTCCCGACCCCCACCCCCTCGCGAGAGGAGAGCAGCCCATCAGGCGCTCAATCCTTGCCTGCCCCGCTGACCCCCGGCGCCCAAGCTCGCTCCCGAACTCGGGTCACCAGCGTAGCACGAGGTATGGCAGCCAGTACCTTAACCCTCAGCGCCACCGGGCCGGCCCATTTAAATCTCTCTTAAAGGCACACCTCTGAGGCAGTTGCACCTAGCCAGCTAAGTGCAAAAAAGTTACTGATACTAAAGGACTCCTGGGGTAAGAATCACATAAAAGGACTTCTGCCACAAAACAAGACAGAAACAATCACTAACTCTCACAAAGTAAGTACCTGCACTCGAGACTTGCTCTATGTCTCAGTCCGAGCACATCACTACCTCAGATGACCATTTTTTCTCATTACAGACACACCAATTCTGCCCTGGTTATCAGAATCACTACCAAAAAAAGCATAATAAATTGACAGTGACAAAAACAAAGATAATTCAATTGCTAAACATCCTGCCTATCAGAAAGTGAAAGCTGGCACAACTCTGGAGCAGGGGGGCGACAACTGATGGTCGGTGATTATATAAAGTAAATTACAGGATGCTGTGCATTACCTGAATATAATTACTGGGAATCGTTTTTAATATCTGGATAACCAGATCTTAAAATCATGTTACAACCGTCTGGTTGTTATTTTGCATTATACAATGGCAAGAGAAAATCCTTGTCCCCGATTGGTCAGACTGGGACAGTAACCGGGATGTTATCCCAGCATAACATCCCGACTGTACTCCCAGCGCACTGACGACCGCATTCCAACTAAAGAAAATATCACTCCACTATCGTCCCAAGCAGCAGCTACAGCAGTTGTTCTTGTGCGCGGAATCCAAGTTTCCCGCCCTGCTTAACAACTGACCTCTGTGTCACACGCCACCCTGGTAACCACGCTGCCACAACGTTAAAATTCCCAACGCAGACAGTTTAAAAATACATAAAGAAATGGAAGCGCCGAAGTCCACTCACTCTGCAGCTACGATACTATAACACGTTGAATTTCAAAATATGTCGCGCTCACTTCCTACCTCAAAAAAACGCAATCCTCGACTCATTAAATGACAAACTGTGAACAGTCACGAACTAACAGTTTTTCTCCAGCGTTCCCCGATCCCAGCTCACCTCGTAATCTGCAACAGTAATCCTCCCTACATCCCGCCATGTACGGTCACAGACTTCCGTACTGTCACAAACTTCTGTTCACATTGTTAAAACCGGCAGTCTCGCAGAACACTGACACGCTGGCAGCTCCGATCAAATTGTAATTCACACTGATACTGTCCCGGTACATTAAACAAACTGTACCGAGAGAACTGCAAACAAGATACAGTTGTTTATCTGTGTGGGGCAGCAGACACATTCAAAACACATCAATTTGTTTAGCAGCACCACCTACTGGCCAAAACAGAACTACTTTTCTCTTCAGTACACCTCCACATTGAAAATCAAACACAAAATGTATTTAAAATTGCATTTTTTCCTCATCTTTCTATCTTTTAAAATTAACGAGCCATTGTATAACAGGAATAATGCCCTCCAGGGTGGGTGTTATGCTGGGATAACATCCCGCCTTGGGTGTTGGACGCCCTCGGACGTTGGCCTCGGGCCCAACCACCCAAGGTGGGATGTTATCCCAGCATAACACCCACCCTGTCAGGCATTATTCCTTTATTACAACCAGGCGGTTGTAATCATGAGCTCTCAGTCACTCTTGCGCTCACACAGACGCAAGCGCTATCAAAATAACTGTCACTTTCAGTTTCTCAAACACGTGAATCCAACCGGAATAAAAATGATCACCAGTAATTACAAAAAAAATTAAATGTGGGTGTAACTTCACTCTCGAGGATTATGTAGCATACCACACCTCGGGTGTGTGTAAAATTCTGGTTCTACACACCCCCACTCATGTATTATTTTATATTAAATACACAACTTTGGTAGGTGATGCTTCAAGAAACCCCTCAAGCATCACTCTTGGGGTTTATGTATTATCACACACCTCGGGTGTGTATTAAATTCTCGTAATGTACACCATCCCACACATTATTATATTTGTACAGCACTTAGTGAGGCCCCTATTTATTTGCACTGACTATATAAACATAAGTGATTGAAATTACTTAAAAAAAGTCTGTTGCTGTATTGGTCCTAGTACAACAAGATGCACAAAATAGGTGATTTAATACCTTTTATTGGACCAATAGAATTTTACAGAAAAAAACTAAGCCAAGAACTATGTGTAGTTCTTAAAGTTTTTTTTCTGTAAAATTCTGTTGGTCCAATAAAAGATATTAAATCACCTATTTTGTAAAATTAATATGTTATTGTTGCTATACAAAAGACAATGATTTCTTTACAAAAAAAAAAAAAAAACACAGTTAAGAAAAAAAAAGGAAAATGTCATAATATTACAACACTAAAACTTGTCTTCAGCCAGGTTTAACACTGGTTCACTGACCACAGACTTGTGGTCAATGTCAATAAGACTAAATCAATGCTCTTCTCTCACAGAGGGAGTAAGGACCACAATGCCCAGCTAACAATCTTCTCCAAACTCCTCCTCCCACTGGAACAGATCTACACCTATAAATACCTGGGCATAACCTTTGATCCTAATCTCTCATTCCACCCACATATAAGTAATCTTTCCTTTGCCATAAATATACGTACTGTGATGCTGCATCGACACAAAGCCAGCCTAACCCAGGGGGCACTAAACATTACTGTCACCTCCTCTGTTCTCTGCCTGGTAGACTATGGGCTGTCTACTCAGCTGCTGACCACACTATGCTAAACAAAATCCACCTATCCATTAAAGCCTGTAGACTCACTGCTGGAGTAGACAAGCGTACCCAAAGCTGCTCCCTATATACACTAACAAAGATCCTTACCCTTGACGAAAGAATATGTTATCAGACATGTCTCCTTACTAAGAAGATCCAACTAGGCCTTACCCCCTCTGGAGTCACCACCTCCCTCTGTGCTGCACAAACTACAACAAAAACCCGCACAGCAGGCAAATTAATATGGGTGGTTCCCAGAGTCTCAACCTCACTGACACAATGGTCTTTCTCCTACAGAGCACCTACATGGTACAATGAACTCCCTCTGACAGTCACCTCCATCCCCAGACTAGGCCCCTTCAAAACAGCCCTCAAGAACCACATTATCTCCATCTGCCCCTGCCCCCACTAACATATAGATAATCGGCCACAGGCAGTAAATCTCTGGACTAAAGATATCCCTGACCCGCTTCTACCACCATGTTTTCCGACAATGCTGGTTTTCCGGCTGTTCTAACCACCTACCAGCATTTAGACCCTACATATATCTGATGATTGTACTACTCACTGAACAGCTTAAGCTCCCTACAAGACTGTACAGCTACCAAATCTGTACAGGTCTAGTAGCAATAGCCGACTGCCCCACTTACAGTACTCTGCCTATATGCAACACATAATGTGTATACCTTGTTGTCTCTGTCTGCCTCCCCCCATGTGTAACTATGTATAATGTCTGCCTCTGGTTATGTTTTGTTTTTTGACGTGGAGCCTTTGGAAAGGAGTCTCTGACTCAAAGGTTGTAATCTGATTGTTTCAATAAATAAATAAATAAATATAGATACACTTCAGACTAAAAGCATTAACATACAGTCACACCTAGGGGTCAGTTAAAAGATCGCCATCCAATTAAATCACTAGAGGTGCATGGAAATGGTTTGATTCTTCAGCCTGGAAAATAAATTACTTAACTGTTATAATGTTTTGGGCACATAAATATGGTTTTCAACATATAGCAAAGGCCCATTATTAAACATTCTGATAAAGTCACACAAAACACATACAAGCAACTAGGCTATATTGGTTAAAAAAAAAAAAACTCGATACTGGAAAGATACAGCAGCCAAAAAAAGAGAGATGCTTTATAAACGATAAAATCGTATCATAGCGTAATGGCATTTAAAGGCACATTTCTAACCAAAACACCAAGGCATCAACAGATGTATTATTCTGTTATCAGAATCTTCTACTAATGTCTTTCTTGCACTGGAAGGGTTCATGTGACTGAGTACTCGTTGCCTCAAGCACAGAATGGTCCCTAATGCGCTTTGTAACAGAAATGTGCTGTCGCATACAGTTTCTGTAAAACAATAAAGTAAAAAGACAACGAACAATACAATACTATAGTCTCTCCCCAGCTCTGGAGAAAGCTGCAGCCATTTCCTGGGCCGCCCTTGAAATTACAGCTCTTCAGAAGCAGCACACATACCGAGTACGACATAAAGTACTTTTCAACAATATATTACGTACCGGAAGCCTGAAAAACGAATTCATGTACTTCTAAATTTCGACAAATGCTTCCCCTAAGCAGAAGAAAGGGGCTCTATTCCGCGGCCATTACTGGTTCCCTTCAACAAAATGATTTGAAATATTGACAAAACGTACTGCGTTTACATAACCAGACACCATGACGGTTTTTTTTTTTTTTTATCTGGTGGGTGGGGAGAGATAGACAGAGAAATAAATCGCCCGCTTTCGTTTCCGCCAGGCTCCGTGGCTCGCAGGAGTTGGGATAAACGAGGTGGTGGCGACGGCTGCTGCTGGAGACAAAGGAGAGAAAACAGGGTTTTGAGGCAGCCGCTGCGCTCCGCTCGCCGTTAGTGGCAGGGAGGGAGCAGTCAGGAGGGAGAGACCGGGTGTGCATCCCCACCCAGGGGGGGCTAACAGCCCGAGAACCACAACTTGCTCGGCGAAGCCATCAGAACCCACCTCTCAACCGTCCCTAATTATGAGCAACGTCATTTTAGCCCTCCAAAGGTCTGTCTCCCACACGGGGAAACAAAGTTCTGCTTGCACGTAATGTAAATACAGACTTTAACGCAGAAAGCCACGATATTCTGGGAGCCTACAATTAACAAACTTTGTACAAGTAAACACGATGGTTTCCACGCTGTTTTGAGCTCATAGCTCTATGTTTGAGAATATGTCCTTCGTTACAAGGGTCATGCCCCCGTCCCTCATTTTGAGGGCTCGTCACCCTCATTTCAGTGACGAGAGAAGTGTACTTGAGTTAGACTGCAACCCCCCAACAACTTCTTCGGTGGCAGATATAAGCACCAAAAGAGGAAACGAACAGTTACCAAGCGACATGGCCACAGGGAAACACGGGTCACTGTCACGACTGGACCCCTTCCATGCTTCCCTGTCAGTTGGAAGTCTACTACTCTTCCTGTCAATTTGGGCTGCGTGGCTACGCTGGCTCCTGTTGCAACTGCATCTTACGAAAACACAAAGCTAAAAATGCTTTCATTTTCCCTACATTAATATTTCGATGTGCGGGGTGTAAGTAGCTGGCGACCACGTAAAAACGACTACACCATGCCCTTTAATTAAAATGTCGTCACAGCTTGCATTTAGTTCCGTATACTTTTTAATTAAATGATGATTCGCGCATTATTGCACGACGAAAAGCAGCGGTGTGAACCATCACACTGGGAACAAAGTTTGCCCCACGATAAAACCACAGATGGTATTATCCGCAAACAATCTCCAAAGAGAGAAGTGCGAGCTCTGGCGTCTGTAGCAATAAACGAAACAGATCAAACCTGGTCGACTCGCAAAAGGGGAGCGGGGTAGGAAACAGTTGGGCGATCGACAAAAAGCCACGGAGAGAGGAAAACAAGGTCACAGTTGATTCAGCACAACCCCGACATTACCCGGCCCTGTACCTCCTCCTCGGCTGGTGGTAGAATCTGCTGCCCAAAACTTGACGTAAACATGAAAACCGAGAGTCCCAAGTGCTCCGCGGCGGTGACTGCCAGTCCAAATAACGCTGACAGCGCTCAACGAGACAGGAGACCGACCAACAAGGAGCAGGCAACACCACCTAACCTGAACTTCACATCCAGAACACAAAAGGAACAGACTACTCGGAACACGGAAGGGTTTCTCCTGCCTGCAATTCAGCCATCAGAGCCTGTTTTACCAATTCGGATGGGGAAAACTCGAATAAACTGTTATTCGGGGGCTTGTTGTTTCTTTCAATAAAACTGAAAATGCTAGCGTGTAGCTATGGCTTTTGTTTCCCATTATTTTAGCAATTCTCCATTGAATGTCTCTGTGTTTTATTTGCCTACCTTGTTTTATAAAATAGATGCCGTGGTCGGGAAATATATAAATCCGGATTTCAGTTTACGGAGTCTCTCCGGAGCTACAGACAGGCCCAAAGGGGGCTGCGCTTCCGGTCTCGTCAGCGGCGGAAGTGACGCCCGAGGTGGAAGTGCTCGCCCAGCTGTTGCTGTTGTTCCCTCCGCTGCATTGCAGGCTTGAGTTTAGGTGGTTGGGGTCTAAACTTCATGCTTTCTCGATTTCGTTATCGTGGACTCTATCCCGTAGAGGATAACCGATATTTTAATAAATATGAAGAAAAGAAGTCCGCGTTTCGGATTTTGAGGGGATTGGGGTTACATGTCGGCAGTTTTTCAAGTTGATCGTTATTTCAGTATAATGTATGGTAAATGCCTATTAACCACCATAATCAGCAGTCACACTGCTTTGTTATGCACCGTTTAGAATTTTAAAAGTTGTTAACCACACTTCGGAACTTCCAAACAGTGGCATAACAAAAATAATGCACCAGAGTTCCATAATTCTCACACATACAATGCTTTTTTGACCATACACTATAAAAGATGATGGCTGGGGGTCAGGCAACAACTAGGCTGAAATCACCTCTCCTGGTTGCTAGGGCTACAGTAAACCTCTCCAGCTGTGCTCGAGAGGTTTACCATGTTGCCTTAGCAACCACTGGAGGTGATTACAGCATGGTTATCACTCGATCCCCAGCCATTATCCTCTATATAATCACATTTCTTTTTCAGGTTATTACAGTATAGTGAGTGAGGGAAACCACTGACGCCGACTGCTCTCAAAATGGCCTGGTTAGGGTCAGGGCACAGGTCCCCCCCTACAGCTTGGAAGGGAAAACACAAGGTAATCCAACTAGGCCAACCACCCGGAGGTGGATTTTTGTGTGACCCTGGGCCAGTGGGTGTCGGGGGAAATTTTCAGGAAGGGGGCCCGAGTTCAGTTGCTACTACTGGGACACGAGGAGAGGCATGAAGCTGACTCGAATGCCAAGAACAATGTAAACTTTTATTAAACATAGCTGAACAATAACATTACAGTAAATATTTAAACTCTTAAGCTCTAAAACTCTTAAAGGACTAGGACATTACTAAAGTAATGCATGGCATTTTTAAATTCAGAACTCTAAAAGATAAGAGTTCTACACATTACTAAAGATAAGAGATCTACACATTACTAAATTATACTGTACCCTAGTAGAACATCACAAAATTCTTTTTTTAATCTCCTATGCGGTGAATCAGTCATGAATGCCCTTGTGTGTCTACCGGGGGGAGGAAGGCAACAAGATGGGGGGAACCAGCTGTCCAGGGCAGGGGAAAACACAATAGGACACAGGCCAGGGACTATTCTGAGGGTGTGTGGACCCAGCCACAGCCCCTACATGGACTGCCGGGACACAAGTTCACCCAGCCACAGCCCTTATGTGGACTGCTGGGACACGAGGACAGACAAGGACATGACAGCTGGTCTGGGAAAACAGAGTTGCACCTGGGATCACACGCAGGCTGAAGGGTAGCAGCACAATAAACACTTTCTTAAAACCCAGTGTCTACATTTTTATTTCTAGCAAAATCATTACTTAGGGCACTTTATAGACAGATAAAACTATTCAAGTTAACAGATTACATAAAATCACAGGGGCACTGTCACTTAGTGGCCATCTCCTGATAGCACACAGATACTGACATGGACAATGTTATCACAGGGGCCCCAAAAACATCTCAATAAAACAGTTTTGTACATTTATTTATAAGCAGTTCACTTTCAAAAGTGTGTTGCCCTTTTAACCCTAGCCTCTGGTGCAGGCCATTTGAAATATGCTGACAGGCGTTATCCCGCTATATTTAGGCAAGCAGTCATTTATTTACAGTTTCTGCCCCCTTTTACAACTGAGGGGCCTGTCATTGCCCCTTTCACTCTGGTGGGCCGTTCATTGCTCCTTTAAGCTCTCTAGACAGGCAGTCAATCACATTTATACAATCTCAGCCCCTTCTCTACTGTCTGTGGGGCACTCCAGGGTTTTAAATAATTGATTAGCAGTTTTTTCTTGGGATGATACTAACTGTACAGAAAGTATTTAGATAGATTTTCTAGAAGTGCTGTGTTTGTTAAACACAGTGAGGCAAGAGCTGTTCATTTTCACAAACTTTTAGCACTTTTATGAACAAAACGCTAATCAATTTTTAGAGTTAAATAAAACCCTGCGCTCTTTCTTGTAACTCCGTCCCATGGGTTGTCTTTAACTGGGGCCTTGTAGAACCCCACAGTCATTTGGCTCAAGGGAGACTCTGATCATTCCACCCCATGGACAGTCCTTGCTGGGGCTTTGCCCGCCCCCACATTTCCCTGGCTATACAGAGCCTTGTCAAAGCTCCGCCACCTGGGCGGTCCATTGCTGGTGCCTGCATGGCCCAACGGATGCTGCCAGCACCTGGAAGCGCCCAAATTCATTTTTATTTAAAAAAAAAAAAACAAGACCCATGTCCTTTTCAGACAGCGGACAGCACCGAACCTGGTGCTGCTGCCACTCACCCTGCCACCCTCTTCTCTTGGGGCTGAGACTGCTGGTACTGGGAGGGCCTGGACCAACCTCCTCCCACAGGCCTCCCTTGAAGCTGTTACTGGAGGGGATGGCCTACCTCTGCTGCCGCCGTCCCTCCCAGTGAACTTCCCGCTAATGGCTGCTGGATGGAAGGAACAACCTGGACCTGTTGCCCCTCCCGACTGACCTCCAGAGACTGCTGGGCTGATGACTGGAACTGGAGGGGTCAGCCTTCTGCTGTTGCTGCCGCCCCTCCAGAAACACCTGCTGCTGGAGGGGACGGCTTGGACCTGCCGCCCCTCCCGACAAATATCTGCGACTGGGCTTGCTGCTGGAGGGGTTGGCCATTTATTGTTGCCACTGCCCCTCCCAACGATCCCACTCTGTGGTGGATGTGGAATGGAGGGGACAGCCTGGACCTGCCGCCCCTCCCGACAACATTTTACTGCCATTGGGAACCCATCGGACTACAGCTGCTGACCACGGAGAGGGAGCGATTGCTGATGGACCCCAGGACATCAGGTGAGTCCCTCCCCTTTTGCCGAGCCCCAGCCGGCCTAGCGCTCTCTTCGATGCTGCTACTCTTTCTTTCTGCTCTCTTCTCTAATGAACTGAACGACTATTGTCGTTCAAACGGATTAAGGATTCTTTCACGGAATCCTCATGAGGCCATCGCTGCCTGCTTGCCCTCGCGCCCAGGGCCACGCATGCAGGTATCCGGCGTGAGGTAACTGGGGGTAGGTCTGGTAAGCTGAAGCAGGCAGGGAAAACTTAGCACAATCATTTTTTTTTAAATGGAGCACAGCTGGGGCTCTATGTTGGGGGGGGTACCTACTGAGACCCAGGGCATCTAACTAAGTAGCACCTCCCTGCCTACCCAGCACCCAGAGCACCTGGATGCCCATTTTTGGAGGGCACCAGGACTCGGGGGGGGGGGCACTACAACAGTATAAACATTTTATGTTTTAAATCCAAAGTTATTCAGGAGACGCTGTGCTGCTTGTGTTTGGAGTGTTGAACATCAAGATGGTGCGAGCATGTATCATCTGCGTGCAGGGAGTATACAGTGTTGCTTACGCATTGAACTCTGTGCTTAGTGTTAGTGATACATTTGTTACTAGTATTTTGTCCTTGCTGATACACTCATAATTAAAAAGAATTATAAATGTGTTTTCAACAGAATGTTAACATGTCAGAGTTGTTTATTATCTTCCGACACTTTCGCAGCCAAAGGCTACTAAAGCAAGTAAGAATCTGTACTGCTGGTGGGCAGAGTGAAATGCTAGCCGTGCAATTTAAGGTATACGATGAATGTTTATGGGTATTACTGTTACATAGATACCAATTAAATTATGGGGACTAATACCAAAATTTAGAAAAAGTGCAAAAACTTTGTTTTAATTTTATCCTTTAAAACCGTCATGCAATTTTCCTTGTTGATATTAAAAAGTATACCGATATACTTTATTGTTATTGAAAAAGTATATCAATGACATTTATTTTACAAAATCTTCTGTTATGGTGTAAATATGTATAGCAACATAGCTAGGGAAAACTGCCTTTTTTTTAGTATCAATAACATAATTACTACTGTTACATAAGAATATAATAACAACAACACAGTTTCTTAATGGCTGGGCTCCAAGCTTTCATTTAAAAAAAGAAATTAAGTTTCTAGCCCAAACAGTTCCAAAGTTGTACCACTCAAAAGATATTTTCTTTAAAATGTGACAACTTTAGAACCATTAGGGCTAGAGACTTAATTTTTTTAATTAAAGCTTGGAATCAACCATACAGTTATTTTTTTTTCTTTTATTGAATAAGCCAGGATGAACGTTACATTATTACAGTATGTTCAGTACACAAGCATACATATTCCCAGATCACATACACTTCAATGAAAATCTTTCAGTGTACATCATGCAAAATATGAAGCATTAAAGTATCTTTTTTATTTAAATTTTTATTGAGGCAAAAGTGACACAGTATACATTCAATACAGACATAGGTTGTAAATAGTACATTTCGTATACATGGGATATTATTGTATATTCCATTGCAAAAATATAACATACCGGAGCCTGTATTATTACCTAGTGAAAAGAGAATGAAGCAAATCGCTGAATGACACAAATTAAAATGAACTGTTGTGAGACTGATAATTTGTCTCCCTATCTTCTAACTGCAGATACCCTATTAAGAGAGTCACCAACAGATTGATGAGATTATATGTTGTCTATATGAAGATAATGCCTCTCCTGAACATCAACGGCCACCCTATAAATGTCAGGTACTTGCCAGTCAGTCTCTACCCATGTGTTTATGGAGTGAAGTCTGAGTCCATCTGCGAATAATAAAATGCCCAGTGCTGCCATTTACTTAGGAAGCATGGTAATCGATTATGTATTGAGGTGGTAAGTTTTTCCATATGGTATTTTTCATTAACAATTTTCCACCAAAGTCCGGCCATCGGAGGGACGGGAGACGGCCAACATTTATTAATGGCCTTTTTTGAGGCTATTAAGTATATTTGTATGAGTGAACCTCTTGAGTAAGAGTAGCCCCTAGGAGGGATGGGCAATAGCATCAAAACCAAGTCATTCCAATATGAAGAAATGGACAGCTCCTTGAATTGGGCAGACAAGTTTTTCCAGTAGTCTGTTAATACCGTGCAGGACCAGAACCCATGGGAGTGTGTAGCTATCCTGCACCCACATTGTCTCTGCTGGCACCCGAGTGCACTATCATCTCCAGCTGGGCACCAACAATGACTGCTGTTCCAGAGTCCATTTGGCATAACCACCAAATGTGTTCCATCCTGACAGTGGGTGGAAGTGACACTTTGGTGTTGAAGGACCCTGAGGATCGTAGGGAGATATTTTGTATTCCTGAAGAGCCAGGTAGAGGAAGGGAGCTGGGAAAATGTTCTGAATAAAGGATGCAAGAAGGCCAGTGACTTTGTCCAAGTCAGAAGGGGTGGGGACTCCTTTTTTAGGAGCTTCCTGATCACCCTTTCTGTGTCCTTTATCTTTCTGAGGGGAGTTTTTTTGTGTGTTTTTTTAATATTTCTTTTTATGGCCTCAGTCAATGGTCAAGGGGAACTCCCCTCATATCGGCTTGCTCCCAGTATCATGGGGCTCATGCTGAGGTGTTTTTTTCATGTATGCATCCCTATGACCTGCCGGAATGGAGTCAGTTGTTTGGTGACCTCGGCACACAATCAGCTGCATTCCCACCCCTGATGTGTAGAGTGTGACAGGGTTGAATAGGATCCTGTCCCAGTTGTTATGGAGAGTTTGAATGCAAGGATCTGTTCTGTTCTTTCCGTTCCTGTCTCTTGTCTGTCTGGTTGCACAACCAAATTTTCTTGTGAGACCTAGGACTTGATCACCCCGACAATCTCGCAATTCTCTGCCTCTTGCTGTCTCTCTACCCTCACTTGCTGTTCTGTTTTTTCCTCTCTTGCATATCTGCTGGCATAAAAATATATGCAAATCATTATGTGGAAATGTAACTGATATTGGGATCCCTTTGTTTAGAAATTATATAGTGTTACTGTTGAACCGTGTATAATGATAGTTTGAGATGATTGCAAAAAGCTATTGGGAACTCACGGGGTTAACCTGAGAGCAGTTTTTAAGCCCTTTTTCAGAAGCTATGGAGAAGGGGCCTCAGTTCTGGGACATTGTGTTCTTGCTGCACCTGCATGAAATTGACAAGAACATTTTAGGAAAAAACTGTGCTTGTTGAGGGGGATTGCAAGGGCTTAGAGCTGCAATGTTTTGGGAGACACAGAGATTGAAGGAAAACTCAGATGAATCTTCTCTGTTTATTCTGCCTTTATAAATAGTTATTCTGAACAATTTCATTTTTTATGTTACTGATAATACTAATAAACACTTTTTGTGAATTCTACAACTGCTCCTGTTTTTTGCTATGCTTCCTGACCTGTGCCTCAATGACAGATGGTGTCAGCTTAAGTGGGATTTATGCCATGCACACTCTAAGCCGGGAGTTTTGTGCGTGGGTACTGGACTTAGTACCAGGGAAGCATAGAGAAAGGTATGGATTCTGCAGCAGCAAGTCCAGGAGTGGTTACCAGGAGAATGGCAGCCAAACTAGCAGAGACAAAAGTCCAAGCTAAGATTGTACATCCAGCACAAGTTATGGAAAAAGAACAGGCAGTGATAGAACCTGAAAGACAGATGGACATAAAGGGTTAAAATATGAAAATGCAGGGTCCAGCCTGGTGGCACCGAGGGTTGAGGCACTAGAAGCCACACCTTGTACCACGCTGATGACCCGGGTTCGGGAACAACCTTAGGTCACCGGGGAGCCAGCTCGGGGGAGAGGGTTGGAGTAGGATTTCCTCTCTAGGGGTGGATGCTGGCTCCTCCATAGTCCTGCATCCATTGGGTGGAGGCACGATGGGTGCACAGGCAGTAGGAGTGGTGACACAAGTCTGGGGTGGGGTGGAAGGGGTCACCAGATCCTGGTGTGCACATGCGCTCCATGCATGCATATGTATGTGCCTATGACCCGAAGGGAAGAAAAATTATAAAAAGAAAAATTGATATAGAATATATATATATATATATATATATATATATATGAAAATACTGAAGCTAACCTGATAACTGAGTGTGATTTTGTTTAAGAGCAAGCTAACAATGTTTCTCTCCAGGGTTATTTTAAGCAGCTGGGGATGAAACCAAAACATAGTGCACCAATGTTTAAAAAATGTAATGGGTTACTGTACAGAGTTTGGGTTAAACCTCAGACAGAGGAGCAGACAGAACAGTTGGTTATACCACAGAAGTATAGAACAGAGTTTTACAGATAGCACATGATAGTCCTACCGCTGGCCACTCAGGGATGGATCACACCCTTGCCAGATCGCTGTATAGATTTTACTGGTCCGGAATTCATGAACATGTTGCTACCTATTGTAATTCCTGTGCTGAGTGTCAGAAAGTAGCCCCAGTCACTAGAAAAGACAAGGTACCCCTACCCTTGATAGATGTGCCTTTTGCAAGAAATGCAAAGGAAGTGGTTGGTCCTTTAGACAAAAGTAAAAAGGGTAATACATTTATCCTGGTAGTATGTGATTATGCTACTCGATACCCAGAAGCAGTTACAATGCGTACTGTCACAGCTTCAAAAGTGGCAGCAGAGCTTGCAAAAATTTTCAATAGAGTCAGCATACCTAAAGAAATTATCACCGATCAGGGTAGTAATTTTGGTGCTGCATTACTTAAGGAGCTGTACAGACTATTAGGTATCACTGCCATAAGACCCCCCCCCCCATCACCCTCAGACAGACACTTTTTTTCTTGTACTTTATTTTTATTGTTTTCATGTATATGCATACACACAAACACCTTATACAGGGTAGTAGACGGAGTGCTAGATATAGGTGATAATCATAAAACAACTATAAGCTGTTACAATAGGAAGGGGGGTATCCAACATTGGTCTTAACAAAATGTCCCAGAAATGCCAGTCATCTCAGTGGCCATAGAGTGTCCATAAAAAGGTAGAACTCACACAGCTCTCATTTAGCTGAAAAATTAGTACACTGTCAGCTTTCAAAAGTCTAGATTCAATAACATTAACTTGATACCTACACAGGAATAAAGGAATGCAGCATTTTAATCACATAGTGCTTCCTATTCACAAAGTGGAAAAACTGATGTCTACATAGCTGAAATGGGCCTGGGAAGACAAAAAGAAGCGCAGAGGGTGGAATACTCCACCATAGGGAATAAAATAACCTGCATCAGACTCCCATCTCAAAATATCCCGTAGTGGTCTCCCCAACAAACCCAACAGCCATGAGTCCCAGTCCAAATAGCCCTTGAGAGGCATTTTAAGGAGCCCCCCATAACTATTCCAATGATTTTATGCACCAATGTGCTGACAAACTTGCCCAATGTACTTTCAGTCCTTCCCATGCAGAAGGAGATTCTCCTTATCATCCGCCATCTTCGATTGTCCGAAAGTCACAGAGTCTGACTGCAGAACAACAGATTTCTGGGACTCGCCAATGGGACCATGGGAGATTGGACCAAAACAGATAACCATCCAAATACAGGTTAAATCTTATTCATATTTTATCCAGAACAGAAGGGAAAACTGCAAGTCCAGTGTACCACTCAGTCAGATCCATCTTTGGAATAGGACCCCAGTGCTAGTTCCAAGTCAGAGGGCCGCGTGACGTCCCCGGGTCTGTGTCTCCTCAGAACGTGGTCCCACAGCAGTCTCCAGAGTAGTTGCAGAGGATTGCATGTCATAGTGTCGCATCGCTTCATTTGGAGCCATAGGTGCTTCAGTGGACATCCCCAGCTTGATCAGGGTATTCACCAACTTAGAGTCCATACAGTTTAGTAATGCCAGTAGTTGTTCCCATGGAGAGTGCCGCATGGAGGTCATCTTGAATGTAGTTGCCATGAGTATAGGCTTTACAGCCTTACGGGTGTTCATAGCGTTGATATTACAAGCTGCTAAGTTAAGATTCCCGGGATTAATCTACCGATATTTGGTATCAATCTCAGGCTAGAGAGTTCAGGAAATTGAATCTAGCTGTTGTTTAAGAGTTCCAACCATATAAAATAATATTTTTACTAAAGTTTAGAAGCCGAAGTGTAGAGCTTGTGGAGAAAGCATCCTGCCTGGAGATCGGCTCTCTAGCGTCCCCAGACAGACGGTCTTGTTGAGCGTTTTAACCAAACCCTAAAATGCATGTTAAAAAGGTTTGTAAAAGGGGAAGGGAAAGATTGGGACCAATACTTGCCTTACCTACTTTTTGCTTACAGAGAAGTGCCACAGGCATCAACAGGGTTTTCACCATTTGAAATGCTGCATGGTAGGCAGCCAAGAGGGCCACTGGATGTGATAAAAGAAACGTGGGAGGATAACCCCACTCAGAAACAATCTATTACATCTTATATGTGTGCCCTAAGAAAGAAGCTGGCAAGATATGTTGAAATTGCCCATAGTAATCAGGAAGAGGCCCAAAACCAGCAGAAGGTATATTATGACCATGGGGTAAAAGAAAACGTTTTTGAGCCAGGTGAAAAGATTTTGCTACTGTTACCTACAACAGAAAATAAACTGTTAATGAAGTGGCAAGAGCCTTATAGAGTGCTTAGTCCTACTGGCACCGTTAACTACAAGATTGAGACCCTCTGACAGGAAAAATCCTACTAAGATATACCATACTAACCTCCTTAAGAAATTGGTTGAAAAAACACCAAAAGCTGCTTTGCTAGTTTTACCAGAAACTGATAAAGAAAATATTGATGTAGCTGATGATAGAGTGGAACAAACTGTAACTGCTGAAGTTGTAAAGGTAAATCCTTCCTTAACCGCAGAACAAACCACAGAAATCCATAACTTGCTAAAGACATTTAACAGTACCTTTAGCACAGTACCGGGTCAAGCACGTAATGGTGAGAAGGCATGCTTGCCCTATTAGGCAAAAAACATACAGGTTACCAGAGCAGTTAATAGCTGATGTGGTTAAGGAAATACAAAAAATGAAAGAAATGGGTATCATAGTAGAGTCGAGGAGTGCTTGGTCATCTCCAATGATAATTGTAAACAAAAAAGAAGGGGGTGTTAGAATCTGCCTTCATTTTAGGAAACTTAATCAAGTGTCAGAATTTTTTTTTTATGTTACTGGTAGTGCAAATAAACACTTTTTGCGAATTCTACAACTGCTCTTGGTTTTTCCTATGCTTCCTGACCTGTGCCTCAATGACCCAGAGGTCCGCCCGCTGTGTCCGACAGTGTCAAACGGGGACTGCCATGTTCCCCCAGCCAGTGCTAGGGGTCGGTAGGCGCTGGATACCAAGTCCCCTTCCTCCCCGGAGAAGGTGAGCAGTCCCTTGGATGCTCCATTTCCTCCCTCTGGCTGACCAAAAGTCTGCTGCTGAACCCCAGTAGGTGCCACAAGCAGTAATACTACCACTGCGCTGGTGGGCCAGCCTTGGGGGGAAGTTTTAGGGTGGCTGTTCTCAAATTGACCTCAAAGCCCAGGAAGGATACTACCTAACAGGGAGTAAGAACAGAGTTTGGGGCATTTATCATAAATCCTAGGCCTTCCAGTAGTGAGGTCACCATGGACAGGTGTGCCTGGAGCTGAGCTTGATCCTCAGCCATAGTCAGCTAATTGTCTAGGTAGACGATCAGTCTGACCCCCCCCAGACTGGAGCCATGCCACTTCTGGCCACAGGATGTTGGTGAAGCACCAGGATGCTGAGGTTAAACCGCACGGGAGACAATTGAATTGCCGTTGTTGCCTGTTCCAGAGAAATCCTGGCCAGCTCTATCTAACAGATAGATTGGAACAGAAGGATAGGCATCCATTAGGTCCAGACAGACCATCCAATCTCTTAACAAGAGAGTGTCTCTGAGGAGGTGAATGCCCTCCATTTAAAAATTCCGGTAAGCCATGAAAGAGTTCAGGCCTCTGAGGATAATCACTAGTTCAGACCCTCCATCCTTCTCCGGTATGAGGAAGATGGCGTTTATCCAGAACTTGGAGTTCTGAACACTTGTACTCTTTCCCTTTGAGTGAAGGGAGACCAGTTCATTTTCTACCAAGGTCTGTTCCTCCTGAGAGAACTGTGGAAAGTGAGGCTGAGGGAACTGTAGGAAGGTGAGGTGTTCCACGAATTTTAGGTGGTAGCCTGCAATAGCTGACAGTACCCATGGGTGCTGGGTGATCATTTCTCAGTTGGCCCCAAAAAGTGCTAGGATGCCTTCTAGTTGGAGCAGTCCTGGGGTCATATACATCATGAGGAGCAAGTGAGACATGCTTACCTGCTGTAGCCGGGGGCATCACGGGGAGCAAATGGGACATGCTTATCTGCCATAGCCAGGGGTTGGTGTGTTGAGCCCTCCTGTCTCGTGTGGAGTGACCTCTGTCATGGAAACTCCTTGCTCTTGGTCTAAAGGACTCTATGGGGGTTTTAGGCAGTCTCCTGTTATAGCCATTTTGGCCACAGTATATTGTATGTTTTTTCTTGCTGCTGTTCAGGACAAGTAAAAGAGAACATGGCACCATAATAGGAGCCACCATGTAATGAAACATTAAATGTCTGAGTTACTTTTTTTAAATGTTACAAGCCATTTTGTAACCTTGATTTCACTCCCTGTTCAAAAAAGCTGGTTTCAGTGAAAGAGCTACTGATGCTGTCATAACCAGAACTCACATCCTAGTCCTCCCTGTCAGCAGCCTTAAAGGACTTGTTTCTTTAAAGTTAATGAAACTATAGTTGTGGTACTTTATGTAACCCAGTACTTACAGTATCAGACTGCCTTTCTGCTGACAACTCCCCCCCCCAGCTCTCACTGGCTAGGGGTTGCTTTCACTGTGCTTGGCTCTTGAGGGGGGTGCTAGACAAAATATTTCTATTTAACCCAGGAACTGGGGTGGGCCATGACACTGGGGACCTGCACAGTCATGGTGGGGCACCAGTAAAATACAGTAATCACAAAAGAATGTCCTCTCCTTTAGCTAGGGTCAAGTACTAGGTTTACTATGTCACAAGACAGAAAAAAACAACAACATTTTGCACATCTGGGGGACTGTAGCCTGCAGGTGCAGAAGGTACAAAACCCATTACGCTATATACAAAGTCCAAGAAGGTTCCTGAATTAGGGATCAAACAAAAGTCTCTTTGTTTATCCTTCTCCTGGGATCAGAACCAGGACAGAACATGTCCTTACAGGAATAGGACACTTTGGGTTCACTAAGCACATTTTGTGCACCCAGTCAGAAACATGTTTGGGGGCAGCTGGTGTGTCCTTACTGAAAACACTTTTTGTCAGAACTGGAAAACTCTGTTAGGGATGACTGGTGTCCTTAGTAGCAAACACTTCACACACTTGTCATAAACTGTACACTTTGGGACAGAGTATGTCCTTACTGAAAACACATTCTTTGATGTGTACAATACTAATTGTAGCATATGAACATTCCTCATCTTCTTCTCTGAGAGCTTAGTGTCCCATTTTCCAGTCAGGGTGACCCACTCTGTCCTCTACAGAAATTGTGCCAGGGAGGCACGACACGGACTGCTATCTTTCATATATCCTGTCAAACAGATTGGAGTGTAGTCCTTCCAAACCCTCACAGCCATTCCCATTGGGGTCATCCTGTAGGAGCCACTGGTGGGTTGCCACACAAAGAAAAAGTCTCTCACAGTTCAAGAAGTTTTCCATATTTTACTCATGGTTTCCATGACCAGGCGAGTTGAAAGTCCTTCACCCCACATTGAGGTATGCCACAGGAGAAGGGCGCTGCTGCAATGCAATGCTCAGCTACTCTATGACTGACCTAGGGATTGAAAATCAGGACAGGACCTCTCCTGCAGCTCCCTCTCTCAGACTGGTGACTTTACAGCTCAGCTCTCAGAGAGCTGCTGTGAGGTCCCTCCCACTTGGAACTTCTGTCCAGATGACTGACAGGGATTTCAGGGGAGACCTGAAAGCTTAACCATTTGCTGCCCAGAGTGACTAAACAAACATAAACCCATTACCCTCCGTAGGATTCTAGTACACTGTTAAACCTTTTAAAGACTCTGCTGTAGAAAACTGTAAAGACACTTATGTACGCGCTGTAGTACACAGTCTAGAAAACAGTCTGGTAACCTGGGAGAGGGGGACATTGGGGTCACACTCACTAACACCAAGAAACATTGCTACCCTCAGCAAGGGCCTCAGGTGCAGCAGACCTTCACTTTTGGTGCCATACAATGGAGGTTCATCAATTACACTCTACCTATGTCCAGCATAAGCAGGACCCCATAGGAGACATGGAAGCCATGGCTCTAAAGAGAGCTACCAGCTGAAGCTGACTGTGGGATCCCTCACTGGTAGCATAGCTGGCTTATCAGGTAGCATGTCCATGTACCAAACATGATGTTCCATCGGCCAGATTGGTTCCATCCTATGTGCTCACTAGAACAGTGTTGGTCCGCAACTGATGGGTATTTACCCAGCTCCACCACTGGGTGCCTACTAGTGGCCAGCTCCACCACCAGGCTCATACAAGTGACAACTCTATCTAGGCATTACTCACAGAGAAAACACTTGTCCTAGACACATGATCACAGATGCATTAAGTGTACCATACCAAAACCAGTAAAAATCAGACCATACTATGTACTGTAAAACCTTGTACCTTATAAGAATATGCACTTGGCATAGATGTGCATTTCCTTAAAACTGAAAACAGAACAGTTTGTTAAACTTTTAAAACCTGTGCAAACTATGTCGTTGTGTGTGTCAAAACATTGAAAAACTAGATCCTGTAGCACCTGCTGTGGTCAAAGCCTCAGCTTCTCTTCATCGGCTGCACCTGCAAGAGAGCATGCAAAAGCACACTAAATATGTACTATTTGACTCTAAAATATTTATACAAAAGTTTTTTTATAAAAGTTTTGTAATTTATTTCTATGTTTTGTGGCGTGTGTGTGTGTGTGTGTGTGTGTGTGTGTGTGTGTGTGTGTGTGTGTAAAACAGTATAAAAATAATACAAACTGGGGAAGGGGAACCCTATTAGTCCATCTAGGGAGAAAAGTCCTTGGGGCTGGGACTTCCCAGACAAAGGGCCAGATATTGAAAACTTAGCCCTGGGGCAAAATTAGCACTGCACAGCGTGCTAAATTAGACCCAAACCATTTGCATGCAATAGTCAAAGGAATAGCCCTGGGGCTAAAGCAGCTGAATATAGCGTGCAAATGAAGCTGTGCAAACAGGGCTGAGAGTGCTGTGCAGAAATAGCCCAGCAAATAAGACAGCTCTGAATATAGCAACCAGGAAGACCAAACTGCAACAGTAGCCCAGTGGACACAGAGGAGGAGTACGGCAGAGATGCAGTAGGTGGCCAATGTGGATGATAGTGATGGAGTGTCACAAAACAACAGCAAACAACATTGCCGGCCATACACAGCAGAACTGTGCTATGCTATAGACAGGTTAGCCCAGGGCAAACACATTAGCCCTGTGCTAACACTTGGCCCTGAGCTAACACATTAGCCTGGGGCTAAAATTTGCTATATTCAAAGCTCCTATGCTTAGCATACATTACCATGTAGTTTGCCCTGTGCTATTACATGGTGCACAGAGCTCCACAAGTATGTCAGACTGGAAGTACAGGCTGGAAACCACAGGCTGGGGTGTGCACACAGCTCCACTTATATGCCAGATCTGAGAACAGCCATGTAGCTGCAGGTAATGGGTGTCAGCAGGCTCACTCAGTGCAGATCTCTCACCCATTCATCACTGCAATGAGGGACACAGACATTCAGAATGAGGGTCAATGAGGGACACTGATCCCCAGAGGGAGGGACACATCCTCAACCATGGTGAAACAAACACAGAACACTATTGAAACCATCACCCATGTATGTACAAAGGGTAAAATTATGTAGACCATGGAATATCAATGTTTCCTGTCAGGTCCAGATGTACAGCACATTCACTGTGTGTGCACCACTGTTCCCATGAGGGACGAATGCGGGTCAGGGCTATATTGAGGGGTTCAATGAGGGATGTCCCTTGTAATGAGGGGCACTCATGAAGTGTGTGTGTATGTATGTATGTGTATGTATGTATATATATATATATATATATATATATATATATACTATATATATATATATATATATATCCATCCCCCATGCCACTTTTGGCAAGTTGGCACCTCCCATAAAACAGGACTAGTGCCCACATATGGCATACTATTTACTTTTAGCAGAAATTCTAAGATTGGTACCACCACTAGCATTAGGATGCATACCAATCTCATTATCTAGAGGAAGGGGGGTTGGGGTACAATAACCAAAAATGAACCTTTGTAACTACAACCAGGTCCAGGAGAGAGGATGCTAGGCATTTGCTAGACTTACTTGCTGAGGGGGCCCCATTAATTCCACACAGAAGCAATGGTGAGATTGTCCAATGCAGCAGCTAGGAATGTGCAGTATGGCTTTATTCACTGTTGTTACTAAAGCATCAGTAGACCCCCAAGGGTCAGTCATGGCAAACAGGTACATTTCCTTCCACGACTCTTTGCTAGGCAGTACAATTCTCCACAGAAACAATTCCTTTCTATGCCTGTGATTTTTATCACACACCTCATCCCGCAGCAATGGCCATTGCTCAGGGTAACCTGATGCCCATCAGTGAATCAGTTAACCCTGCCTTGTAAGTTTCTAGGTGGCGTTCCTCCCTCCCTTTGCCCCAACCAACAGTCTCTGCCATTCCTTCAGTATTACACCACAGAAACCTTCATTCCACACTGAAATGCTAAAGACTCCGAACTTTACTTCAAATTTCCAGTTAGGTGAACAAGGAGTACTGACAGGTGTGATCTAGCCTTATCTTCGGGCACACACACCTCAGAACAACCCCCTAACTGGAGAACTTATCTCCCATTATGTCCTCACAGTTACGTTGCTCCTTCCTCTAGGCATGGAAACGACCTCAGAAGCACCCTTTTCCACAGATTAGTTGCCCCTTCCTCTAGGCATGGGAACAACCAGAAAGCACCCTTTTCCATGGTAGCTTGTCAGAAATTTCACACAAAAGTCCTCCTCAAAGGCAGATGAACACACACAAGGACTTTCAGGGGATTGCTGCTTGGATCCACTGAACTAGCAGTCCCTTTCACTTCTCCTGGAGTGAACATCAAGAAATCCTGCTGAAGAAGGGTCTCCACCACTTCACCGGAAGCTGGTAATTGTAATCCAAACTAGGGTGAGAAACACAGGGCCCTTTGAAACAGAGCCCCAACTGGCAGAGCTCCTGCCACTCTAACTTCCACTGCTGAACTAACTGAACAGTCTAAAACTTCCCCAGAGCAGCTGACTCAGAAATGGTTATGCTGCTGCGAGAGTTCTAAATGACATAATCATCCTTCCCTCAGGCTGGCTGACTAAACAATGATGTCATTATGAAAGAAGCCCCTAAATGAGCTCCTTACCAGCCGCCTTTTCTACCTGCTTAACACTAGTACTAATGGGATTCTGGTAACCCCAGGGCACTGGGTGGTTACACTCATCGCAACCAGACCACTGGCTGTCCACAGCCAGATTATGGCCCAGTACCAGGCCATCCTGCCTCTGTGGTCCCTACGGGGATGGTTGATCAGGTCCTCCCCTACCATGTGCCAGGCACAGGCAGGTAACACTAAAGTATAGAGGCCTACTGAAGAAACTTCAGCTCCTACCCTACTACTATAGTATCTATGGATTCTCAGTGGCTCCAAGAAACTGCCTGATGCATGTCCTAACAGACAGCATTGGTGACCCCTATCCAGATTCAGGACCATCAACCTGTCTTCCCCCAGCCCTCCAGGGAATATCTGTCTGATCTATGCTACTTACTGGGTGCCCAAACCCAAAAAAACATTTTACACCAAAAGAACTGTAGCCCATATTAGAAACATACATTTGCCAGTACATTTCCTAAATCTAAGAACTACAAAAACTACACCCGCAAAGCAGAAAAAATGGTTAGCACTGAACTGCACAGTTAAATAAAGTCTAGCAACTTTAAACAAGAGGACTCCGATGAGTTCCAAAAAATCCTCTTCTGGTCTTCTTGTCGTCTTCCAGGAACATCTGCAAAAGAAAACAGTGCAAAAAACATATTCTGCAAACAAACACAACCTGTAAAACCACACAGTGACCAAACCCTCCCACTAGATAATACACAATCCCCAAAATAATTTTTTAAAATGTTTTTTCTATAAAAGTACAAAAATATAAAACATGTACTTATTTACAAAACATTTTGGGGGAAGTCCTACAAGTCTGATGTTCTAGAGAGAAAGTCCAGACTGCCAAGGCACTACAAATAGAGTCTCTCCTAGGCTGAAGCCTGCTGAAACACAGTTCTTGGACAGGCGCGAGGCATACTAACACTGCAGTCCAGTTTAAGAGTGTCTGTTGGTGAATAAAAGTTCCTGGGACATCCTCAACTGTAGGCAAAAACAGTTAAATTAAAATGTAAAATGCATCTTACCATTTCTAGGCGACAGATGGATGTCATCATTACCTCTCTGGACCTGTGGCCTGATGATCTTCAGTTGCTGAACAGACAAAATCTTCAGCTCAGATGCTTCCATGGCCTCCTACTGGACCTTGACAGGAAATCTTCTCCTACTGCTGGGCTGCCGAACTTGGATGCTGTTGCAGACGAACATGGATGCTGCTGGAGCCGAATCTGGATGCTGCTGCAGATGAACCTGGAACACCAGAAGAATGGCATGTCTTCCTCAGTTTCTGCCTCTTCAGTGGCAGATGCTGAGCTGGCACTGTTGCATTCAACTTGGCAAGTGGGCACATTACTGATGTGTGGCACCATTCATGGGTAGTACCACTCTTGGCAAACGGGCTCATTAGAGTGGCACCATTCGTGGGCAGTACCACTCGATATGTGGGGCATAGACTGTCTCTCCATCAGGATGAACCACAAGAACATTGTAAAATGTGTCTTGTCCAGCCTTGTTCACAACTCGTACTGAGTCAATTAACAAAGTTCTGCCACACTTCCAAAACTGAAGTCTCTCATTGCATACTTTTATTCTCTCAAATTTGTGTACTTTCGGATGCAGGTTGGCACAAGCTTGCTCCCACAGCCAGGCATGCCTGTTTTCCTCAATTTCCTCCCAAATTCTTTGAGGGAAGAAAGGGTGTGTCTGTCCATGCTCAGCCACAGTTTGTCTTTTAATGATTCGTTCTTCCTTGCTGCTTTTGACCAGCTCCAAACCACAGGCACAGCTTGGGGGTGGCCATTCCTGGTTGAGCCAGCTTTGAACACACAATGCAGAGTAAAAGCAGTCCACAGTCCACTTCTACACTCAATGGCACATCTCTACAGCCCTCCTCTATTTCTGCCTCAGAAGGCTCCACTGAAGCCAGTGTTAATGGTGACTCACAGGATCCCACCATAGCCATTGCAGGTTTTTCCTCTTCCACAATCTCTGCCCAAGAGCTGACAGTTGCACCAGTTCCTGAAATTGTCCATTCCTCACTGCACGTGGAGGCACTGGCCTCCCAACACAAAGCTTCTTCTACCTCAGACTCTCCCACAAGGCTTAGGCTTTCCACCCAAGGATCTACAGAACCTGCATCTGCAGCATTTATATCCACCCTCTGAATCATGGAAAAGTCCATCTCTTCCTGGCCTTGCAAAGTATCTGCACAGACATTCTCCAAGAACTCCTTGACAAACTCAGTGGGGTCTCTCTCACTGCACCCAGCCTGCTGCTGCTATGATCTGGCAGGGTCCCTTGCCAATGTCCCAAGTTGGGGCTAAGTGGATGTTTCTTTCTTTTGCCACTGCTGTGCCACCTGTTTCACTCATCCCAAATTTCTTGCAGCAGTCTGTGCAATGGGGAATTACCAGAACATCCCTCCCTGGCTTCATACAAACAATGCATACGCTGACAGAAAAGTTCGGTAAAGCCACATTGGATGGTGCAGACTCACAATTATACAGCTGTTCAAAGTGAGCTAGTTCTTTTTCTTGTTGAGTAACACATGCCCTGGCATGGAGTGGGTAATGGGGGATGTTGATGTGCCATTTTCTGTAAATAAACACTCAAGTCTCAAGTTACTATTTTGTGATCAAACTGAGATTTGGCTTTAACACACTTGTAACAGTTCTCTTACAAGCTGCCTGATTTTTGCATTTTGTTCCATAACATTTAGCACAACCACTTGAAACTTTTTCTGCATTTGAGATACAGTCCAAGATGGTGCTGCATTGTTTACATTTCAAATCAAATCTTTATTTATCCAGGCGATCACCGTTGAGCAAGCTCATTTACAAGGTGGACCTGCTGTTGTCAAGGACAGTTATACATACATAGATTAAAGGTGCAGAATACAAAATGAGCAAAGAGATACAAGCAAACTTAAACAAGAATGGTATGCACAAGGTATACATTCCAAGTGTTCACGTAAGAACATATATGCATCACACAACATTATTGTGGTATATGCAACCTTCATGGATACATATTTATTAAGGCCTCTATAGAAAGGTACAATTATTTACATTTCATCCCTCAGTGACAATTTAAATGCTTGGGTGAGGATCCTAGGCTACAGAGGGGCCCATAATGAAGTCTGTATCTCCTGCTTGAGTGGCAGGAGGAGAGTAGTATGGGAAAAAGTGATGCCAAGGTGCCAAAGATGCTGAGGGCCAGTATGGCAGCTGACTAGTGAACTGGTTAAGTAGGGAAGGAAGGAACTAGGTTCATGGCTGAATGTGGTAAGGCTGGAGAGGGAACCGTCAGTGGGACTGCTAGGAACTATGGAAACACTTACAGTATAGAGTTTGCCGAGCGTTTTGTCATAAATGGTCCTAAACAGGGCAATACTGACAGGATAGCTGAGTCTCAACGATCTTTGTATCCTATTCCAGAGTGTGGGCAAAGCATGGCTTATGGCAGTCCTACCAAAATGGTTACTGATCCTGGGGATGAGAAATTAGCGAGTGGCTTCTTAGGGCATAGTTACTGATTGGACTTAAGGGGAGGCAGGCAACAATGTAATCTGGGAGTTTGTTGGTGAGGGCTTGAAGTGTCCAGAGGGCTACATTTCTACACTGTCTGTATTGCAGGGAAGGCCACCCTACGGCTGTGTATAGAGAGCAGTGATGTGTGGAGGACGGGAGGACAGTTATAAATCTTAATGCTCTATGGTAAAGAACATCCAGTTTTGCAAGGTGTGAGACAGAGCATTGGTCATAGATAATGTCGGCGTAGTCGATTAATGAGAGAAATGTAGATTGAACAAGCTGTCTTTTTGTGTCTGCATTCAAGAAGTGTTTAATTCTGAAAAAAAGGCCAAGCCTCTGCCTAAGCTTTTTCATCAATTCTTCTGTGTGCTCCACAAAGGAGAGTTTGTTGTCCAGCCATATACCCAGATATTTGAATTTAGGCACAAACTCAAGATTTTTGCCTAGTAGGGTGGTTATGGGAGGAAAAGTACCAGCAGCAGCAGAATAGGCCCCAGTGCTAGATGGTGAAAAGAGCATGGCCTTGGTTTTTTTTTGCATTTGGCAGTAGCTTTTTGCTGAGAAGCTGGTGCTACAGTGTATTGAATTCAGATTGTAGTTCTGAGCATGCGGCTCCAGGAGAATCACGGCTTAGATAAAGCACCATATCATCGGCAAACAAGTGGAAACTGGCTTCCATGATGCCTAAGTCCAAGTTGTTAATATAGATGGCGAACAGTAGAGGGCACAATATGGATCCCTGTGGGACTACTCTTTTTATTGGTTTGAGTGGAGAGAGCTCTTCTTTGGCCTTGATTTGTTGCTGCCTATCAGAGAGGTAGTCCTGGAACCAATCCAATGAGATTGAGTCCATGCCTATGGTTTTTAGGGTGAAGAGAAGTAGGCAATAGTCGACAGTATCGAAGGCCTTACTGAGATCAAAAAACACAGCACAAACAAATTTTTTATTGTCGAGGTCCCGTTGCCAGTCATTAGTGACTTTGGCCAGCGCCATAATAGTACTGTGCTTTGCTCTAAAGCCGGACTGCATGGGGTTAAGCAATGTAGAGTTGTCTAGGAACAATCTCAATTGTATATCCATGATTTTTCCAGCATTTTCAAAAGTATAGGTAGAAGAGAGATTGGCCTATAATTGTTTAGGTCACATGGATCCCCTGCTTTAAATAGAGGGATAACGTGAGTAGTTTTCCATTCCATGGGGATAGAGCCTTGGGCTAGGGACAGGTTCAATACGTGTGATATAGGTGTGGCAAGTATGTGGTTTGCTATTTTCAGAAAGTATGGGTTTGAAGGAATCGGCTCTTGCACTTTTTCTAGTATCTAACCATAGCAGAAGGTCTTCAACTTCTTTTATGGTGGTTGGGGAAAAGGAGAAGATTATATTTTTGTTACTTGGTTCTGGCGGCTGGGTTTTGAACTGCGGACTGAGACTACTTACTGGTGCATTATTGAACACCATGCCTGCGGTGGCAAAGTGGTTGTTGAAGGCTTGAAGAATCTCAGATTTATCAGTGATAGTGACATTGTCAATGGTAATTTTGGATGGTAGCACAGTACCTGGGGAGTGGCCAGACAGTTCCTTTACGGTGGATCAGAATTTGGTAGGGCTGTTGGATGCAGAGAATGATTCATTTTGATAAAAATTGGCCTTGGCCTCTCTGATCAGTTTCATGCAGGCATTTCTAGCTGTCCTAAAGAGACACCAGTCTGCATCGGCATGCAATTTCCGGGCCTTTTCCATAGCTGGTCTCTTTTGAGTAAGGCATTCTTTAGGTCCTGTGAAAACCAACGGCAGGTTCTGCTGACATTTGCTGATTACACTCCAAAATGGTGGATGCAACTTTTTCACCATTACACACACAGTTCAAAATTGCTAGAACCCTTGTCCAAGCTTCATTTTAACTTAAAGTACAACTTCAGTTTTACTTTTAGCTCTGTCCAGCACATTTATACTGTCTCTGCATTTCTTTTGGATCTGCTGAATCGATACTGCCTTAAAGCTCTCTGTCTTGAAACAGTCATTATACACACAGTCCTATTTTAAAGTTCACAAACTCTTTCTCTGTTACTTTGCTGCATTGCTTTACTGTTTACCAACTTTTTGCACCACAGTCCATTTTACTTTTGCACTTGGTACTTACTAGGCAGTAGCTGGTTCCCTTCGCTGATGCTGAATGGCCTGCTGGTTTGTAGACCTTTCCAATGTTCAGGCTGGCGGACCCACGGATCGGTTGCAAAAACACTGCGATCACTGCTTCTTTTGGTCGGAAAATGGGTTGAGTCTGGTTTTAACTATGAAAGTTGGAAACAATGCTGGTTTATGAACGCTTTCTCTCTTGGCAACTCCTCCTGCTGCTGCATGAACTAACACGCTGCTTGCACACTGCTGGCTGCTCCTCCTCGAATGCTCCACAACACTGAGACTCAGGCAAAGGGTGGGGCTGAGGTTCACTGGACCAATCACAATGCCATGCAAATGAGCTCTCTCTCGCTCTCTCTCAGCTGCATTCCTGCACGGTGATCATCAAGAAAGCAAATTTAAAATGCAAACTATCGCTTTTTTTCTTGGCTGGCAATTTCAGTGGGGCAAAGAACTTTTAAGGCATTTTGACACAGTTCTTCATGCATTTTCTTTAATGACTCCCACAATTTTCACAGTACACACATGACATTTTCTGAGCACTTAGAAAAGGCTGTTATTAAAGTCCACAAATACTTTTCTTTTAGGATTTGCAACTTTTAACAGTTCTTTAAGCACTTAAAGCAGCAAGGCAGGGGCAATCATTGCTCAGCTCAACAGTTCATTTTTCCAGTTTAAACACACAAGCAGCAAATTTTTCCATTTTCCTTCACAGAACCACAGGCAGCAAAATATTCTCAGGTGGTATTTTCCTTGGCACAGACTTTGCTTTTCTTGCAATGATCTTTTGTTTGGGTACACAGACACCAGACAGGAAGATTCTAGACATACCATCAGCATTTACCTCTCCGCCAAAACATATCCCTTCAGATAAGCCCCCATTTTTTGTAACACCCACACCACTTTTGGCAGGTTGGCACCCCCTTCCATAAAACAGGACTAGTACCCACATATGGCATACCATTTACTTTTAGCAGAAATTCTATGAATGGTACCACCCTAGTGTTAGGATGTATACCAGGCTCATTATCTAGAGGAAGGGGGGTTGGGGTAGAATAACCAGAAATGAACCTTTGTAACTACAACCAGGTCCAGGGGAGAGGATGCTAGGCGTATGCTAGGCCTACTTGCTGAGGGGGCCCCATTAATTCCACACAGAAGCAATCATCAGATTGTCCAATGCAGCAGCTGGGACTGTGCAGTATGGCTTTATTCACTGTTGTTACTAAAGCATCAGTAGACCCCCAAGGGTCGGTCATGGCAAACAAGTACAGTACATTTCCTTCCACAGCTCTTTGATAGGCAGTACAATTCTCCACAGAAACAAATCCTTTCTCATCCCCACAGTGTATGCCTGTGATTTTTATCACCCACCTCATCCCGCAGCAATGACCTTTGCTCAGGGTAATCTGGTCCCCATCAATGAATCAGTTAGCCCTGCCTTGTAAGCTTCTAGATGGCGTTCCTCCCACCCTTTGCCCCAACCAAAAGTCTCTGCCATTCCTTCAAGGTTACACCACAGAAGCCTTCACTCCCTACTGAAATGCTAAAGACTCAGAACTTTACTTAAATTTTCCACACTTAGGTGAACAAGAGGTATAGATAGGTGTGATCTAGCCTTATCTTCGGGCACAAACACCTCAGAACAAACCCCTAACTGGAGAACTTGTTTCCCATTATCTATTCACAGTTAAGTTGCTCCTTCCTCTAGGCATGGAAACAATCCCGGAAGCACACTTTTCCACAGATTAGTTGCCCCTTTCTCTAGGCATGGGAACAACCAGTAAGCATCCTTTTCTGTGGTAGCTTGTCAGAAATTTCACACAAAAGTCCTCCTCAAAGGCAGATGAACACACACAAGGACTTTCAGGGGATTGCTGCTTGGATCCACTGAACTAGCAGTCCCTTTCACTTCTCCTGGAGTAAAACTCAAGCAATCCTGCTAAAGAAAGGTCTCCACCACTTCATTGGAAGCTGGTAAGTGTAATCCAAACTAGGGTGAGAAACACAGGGTGCTCTGAAACAGAGCCCCAACTGGCGGAGCTCCTGCCACTCTAACTTCCACTGCTGAACTAACTGAACATTCTAAAACTTTCCCAGAGCAACTGACTCAGAAATAGTTAATAGTAAATAGAAAAATGGTGCAGGGTCTGCACCAGAAGACATACGAGGAGAGACTAAAGCAGCTTAATATGTATACCCTTGAGGAAAGGAGGGAGAGGGGGAACATGATAGAAACTTTCAAGTATCTCAAGGGAATTAACAAAGTACAAGAGGGTAGCATCTTTTGGAAGAAGAGATGTGCAAGAACAAGAGGGCACAATTTGAAGATAGAGGGCAGGTGGCTCAGAGGTAATGTTAGAAAGTATTTTTTCACAGAGAGGGTTGTGGATGCATGTAACAGCCTTCCTGAGGAGGTTGTGGAGTCAGAAACAGTTGGAGAATTCAAGAATGCATGGGACAGGCATAAGGCAATTCTAGTTGGGGGGTAGGAGGAAGTAAGCTATTGATTAACTCGAATATGCAGCTTATCCATCAGGTAGGAAAATGGGCAGACTAGGTGGGCCAAGCGGTCCTTCTCTGCCGTCAAAGTCTATGTTTCTATGTTGTGATGCTGTGAGAGTTCTAAATGACACAATCATTCTTCCCTCAGGTTATCTGACTAAACAATGACGCCATTATGTAAGAAGCCCCTAAATGAGTTCCTTATCAGCTGCCTTTTCTACCTGCCTAACACTAGTACTAATGGGATTCTAGTAACTCCTGGGGACTGGGTGGTTACACACACACATATATATATATATATGCAGTAACCCTCGACAGGGTGTGGGTTTACAGGCATTTAATGCACACCTGGGGTGCATTATGAGGTATGAGCTCAGTCCAACATGGTCCCTGACTGCCATTTTTACCTGAGCTGGAAACACTGGTTCCTACTATTTTAAGGCAGTGTTGTTAATTACTTGTTACTTGTTAATAATGGTAATTGCTTTCAGTTTTGATAAACTTGTTTAACAAGTTTGTTTGTTAATTACTTGTTAATTATTTCCAGTATTGTTAATTAGTTCATATCCCTGGTGTAAGCCTGGTATTAGTTGTTTGGAACCAGATATTTTTGATCATTATTGGTGGTATCCTATCTCTACCAGTTTTGAAGCACAAGAGAACCACTGGTTCTCACAACAGCTGTCAGCTGGTGCCTGCTACTTCAGCCAGAGCTGCTGGACTGATATCTCTTGAACCTGATCTCCCTCACAACCTCTGGCTCTGGAGCCAGATCAGGAACATCCCTCTTACATCAAGGGGATGATGCAGCAGCAAGTCGTCCTCCTCTTTGGCTGATTCCCTGCAGAGAGTGTGGTCCATCAACCACAGGTTACAGTCCTTTCTGTTGTATGCCAGCATGGCAACTTTGTACAGTGGTAGTTATACAAAAGTTCCCCAGTAATGAGGGATACTACTTGGTACCGCTCCCTGTGGTGCAGTAGAGAGGTAGTAGCTTGTTTCCATGATGTGGGATGCCCAATTGTATAAGCTGTTAAAATGCACTTCCTCACTTATCCACAGGATGGCTGCCATGAGCCATCACAGTAATACTGAGCACCTGAAGTGTTGTATGATGTTCTCCCCCAGAATTGACCTGCAGATGGCATCAGGTTGCAGGTTGTACCCATGCACAGTATGTTTCTCTTGCATTTGAAACACAAAATAATGTTCAACATGGTCCCTGATTGCCATTTTTCCTGAGCTGGAAACACTGGCTCCTGCCTTTTTAAGGCAGTGTTGTTAATTACTTGTTACTCATTCATAATGTTAATTGCTTTCAGTTTTGTGAAACTCGTTTAGCAAGTTTGTTTGTTAACTACTTATTTCTTGTTAATTATTTCCAGTATTGTTAAATAGTTCATATCCCTGGTGTAAGTCTGGTGTTAGTTGTTTAGAACCAGGTATTTATGTTCATTATTGGTGGTACCCTATCTCTTCTGCCCTCTCCCTGAACATAATCATAAAACACAGACTATGACTTCAAGAAATCTGAAAGCAGCCCCTCCCCAAACTGACTCAAATAATACCTCCCAGAAGTGCCTGTTATCATGGTGACTGCTTTCTCTTTCTTTTTTTTTTTTTGTTAATGTATTTTATGCACCGGTGCTCTCCATGGCATCCTTCAGAGGTGCCCAACTCAATCCTGCCCCTTCTACTCCCTACCGTGGCTAGCCATCACCAGTTCACCCCTCCCCAGAGGGACTTTCCAGCGCTCCAGATCACCCCCTTGAACTGGGTCCACCTTCGGCGGCACTTTCTGAAATTAGAGGGTCCATCTCTCTGGGAGGTTGGTCATGATTCCCCAGTTTGGTCAGGCTCAGCATTAGGGATGAGAGGGAGATTCCTGGGGCCCTCGTCATCTCCTCGGTAAGCCAGGATTTTCTACCTTTTCAGTTCCCCCGTCTCCCTGTGCAGCCTGGCCAGCAAGGCAATGAGTTGCTGTGGCTCCACCCCCATGGCATATGCTGCACCGCCCCAATCAGCGATATTCCAGCCACTGCCAGAGGTCGCTCCAAGAGCGAGCTCACCCCATACCCACCCCCGGGAAGAGAGAGCAGTCCTCTGGATGCTTGATCTCTTCCTCCCCTGCTGACTCCCGGTGGCCCTGGCTTGTTCCTGAACTCAGGTCACCAGCATGGTGTGAGGTGTGGCATACAGCGCCATAACCCTCAGCACCACCAGGCCGTCATGCTTTCTCTTAAACACACATACTGCTATTAACTTCAGAACAATAGCTGTGAAGGGATCAGTCTACCCCTGCCCCTCCTGACTTGGCTTTTTAGACTAGTGAGTTTGAAAGGCATGCATGCACTAATTGAAATCTTCCTCTTGGCGGTGGGTTTGAGCAGTAATTGTAGTGAAAAAGTACACACTAACCCAGTGCACAAGAACAATTTACGTGTTCCATTAATAATTCCCAAGATACATGATATGGCACAGCATTTTAGCTGTACTAATAAATGAAGTCTCATGTCAAAAGCAAGTAGAGGACTCATGGCACTATGCAAAGTGCTTCAAAGGGGGTTGGGGATGTTGAAATGGTCACAGTTCTCAAGTTTGTCTTCCTGCCTAGTCTATGCACCAGAGATAGATTTAAAGACAGTTCCCTACAGCTCTTAGAAGTCTATATGCATTTTATAAATAATTAAAAAATAGCCACAGGCATGTGCTGACTGGGAAATCAAATGTGCTTCATTCAGAGAGAAACAGATAGAGAAAGAGCCAGACATAGAGAGAAAGAGTGAGATAACAAGATAGAAAAAAATAGAAAAATAGGATAATAATTGGGCATCACAGTGTCGGGCTCATAGGAGAACGGGAGCAGACTACCTGGTAGGGTGGGGGGGAGTGAAACAAGCAGTACTGGGTGTGGGCACATGAAAGATCCCCCTCACAGGTGGGCTTACTAGCACTTGGCCACTCCCTGGCACCATTTAGGGAGCTTCTGGCATCTTTGGGAGTTTAGGTGCTCTGCCAGTAGGGGGCAGCAGTTAGAGGAGTACTTAAGGCAGGGTGAGAGGTTTTGTGAGTGGAATGAGAGGGAGAGGTCAGCAGAGTGGAAAACAGGACAGTTTGAGAGGTGTCTCCCCCACTTAGGCAGGTTGGCTCAGCAGTGGCAGTGCACCGGGTCTAAGGAGGTCTCTGTGGGAGGAAGCAAGCTCAGGCAGCAGTGGTCATGGGGTTCTGGGTTATCATAGAAGCTCCAGAGCAGGAGGAAGTAGTGGATGGAGGCATCGGGAAAACAAGAAGAGGGGAAAGTTTACAGCATCTGCAGGGAAATCACAATTGTCCATAGAAGAAGAATGGGGACTCAGAATCTCATTTAAGGTAGGAGAGCCAGGCTGATGGGGCTGTTGTGGTTGCAGCAGGACTGCAGCAGGGGTTGCTGGTTGGTGGCAGCTCCAGTATTTCAATTTCCCTCATGGCACATCAGCCTAGGAGCAAGGCTGGAAGGGTGGACTGCAGCCTGGGAATCATAGGAGACTGCCATGCACGTGTCTGGGGCAGGTCCCAGGACCTGCCATATCTGTGTCTGGGGTGGGTCTTTAAGCTAATAGGTTCCACGGTGCCTTAAGGGAGGCAGTAATTGAAAGGAAGGGGGCCACCACTCTGTAGTAGGGTTGTTCAGCTCTGTGGTGAGAGCTTGAGCTGGAAGGCAGCAGAAATGTTTGGCATCACGTGGGCAGTTTCTGAAAAGGATCAAGGGAATTGACACTATTGGGAGCAGCCATGGAGGCTAGGCTGCTCGTTGCCCCAAGATATTTTTTTTCATTCAGCGGTTTTATGAGGAGCAAATCACTCCCCTGAAAAGGAATTTGAGAACAGGAAAAGGTTTGAGGCAAGTCTAACAAGAGTTTCTGTGGAAGAAGCTAAGGTACATACCGGGTGTAAGCGCTATCATTTAGTTCTGAAGATACTGGTGATCTTCTGAGCGATGACATCAGATATCTGTGCCTAAGTGCTGCCATTCTCTCTACAAGTTTGAGGTTAGCTCCATGGACCTATCTGAGTTTTCAGTGAGTTCCTCCTGTGCCTTCTAATAATTTCTGGACATTGAACAAACTTGCTTTGTTTCTTATGAAGGAATCTGAGCCAGTGATTTCCTCTGATGTGTTGAATGGATTGACTGTTACTCATCCTATTTTGAATGAACTTTCCCCGTAGTCCTAAGGTTGGTTCTGGAGATAATTTTCCATTCCTGGTCTGCTGGATCCTGGAGCTGTGAGAAGATGAGATTAGAAGCTTTGTTTTTCCAGTATTCCTGCTGGGGGTGTAAAAACCTGGCATCTGGGGGGCTCAGAGGCACTCTAGAAGTGTGAAGACTTCTAAAGGTAGGGCGCCTTCATTTATTTTTTTCTCTATCAGGGATGTCTGCTTTTTATCATCATGGAGATGTTCAGGATGGCATTTGTGGTCTGGGCCCCTTCCCCTTCTTAATACCAGATACCCATAGACAGCAGGGAAGGGGGCTTGGGTGCCAGCATATTAATTTCGAATTTGTGACATACAGTACAGTATACTGTATTATGTTATTCCACTGTGCTATCAATATTCTGTTTTAAACAATTTCTTCAATGAATCTTCCCAAAAATGCCAGAACTCCATATTTTTTTTTATTTGTACCAGTTACATTTTTTTCTTTGCCTGTATATGACTATTTAGATATCACTTTTTGGCACCACCATATTGTTGAGCCAATTGTGGTTTAGCACTCAGCTCTCTTGAACTGTTTTTCTAAAATGGTGGATAAGCATTAGAGTTTGTCATGTTGCATATTTAAGAATTGTTTTGGAGCACCAGCATGTCTATTCTAATGTGCACTTCCAAAAGTTTAACAGCTGGACTCCTTAATACAGGGAACATCACTACTGATTTTGTTGATTCAATAGTATACCTATGAACTAAATTGGAAGCGGCATAATGACTATACCAATGTGTGTTTTGATAGCTTAACAGCTGGACTCCATTGTATAAATGGTACTGTCGATTTTGTTTTAGTTCAAACAGATTTTTGTGTTTCATTTTGAGAGAAGTGCACGAATGAAGGAGTCATCATTTGTACTGTATGTACAGACTGTATACATTATTACCAATATGTTTAAAGCACAGAGAACTGTGTTGATGGCCATGAGCAGCCAGGAGCTGCCAAAGTGCACTACATGTGACTTTTCTTTAGATAATGTTCCCTACGTATTTTCAATAGTCTTTCTAATATTCTGTACTGTTCTCAAATAACATTTTTTTAAATAATGTTATGTTATTTGTGGCATATGTGGACTTTGATAAGCTTCGACACTTTATAACATCTGATTATGTAAATATATTTTAGACACAGGAAGCCACAGCATGCATCTGTGTACACTTTTGAAAATCCTGCTTTTGGACTGCCTGATTCTGGAAAACTGAAAAAAATGTTTTGTTGTCCTTTTTATGGCAAAACTCATAATGTACTAAATTACCGATATACTGTAGTATCACATAAGTTAAAAATTCTCTCTGTGCTCTGAGATCCAATCATGTTGAAAACCTTTATTCAAAATCAGAGACTGTAATGGCAAGCATGCCTTTTCATGCCAGGCACCTTTATAGCTGCACCTTTTGGATACAAATATTTATGCAGCTACTGTACTAAATTTCTGAGGCTGGATTTTCAATCAGGCAGAATTGCCATGGACTGTGGACTGGGGGGACACCTACTGGAAAATCGCAAATTACTGTTTTGTTTTTTATTTTTAACCAGGAAGTGGACTGGGCACAGCCTTTTTTCAGCCACACCTGACACAGCACATTACAAAACTTAACAACTACAATATTTGACAATCAACATATAAGAATATATTACTTAATTCACATTTACTTACAATTTGTGACAGTTCAAATAACAGTCGTCTAAAACCAGTTACATTTTTGCTATGTTAACCACCCCTATAAATTAATTTAAAAAAGTAGGTCCAAACCAGGAGAAGGCCTTTTTATACATTTCTATTCTACATTGAAGGATTACATATGAAGACATTTCACTGTTTCTTGTTTTTGGCATATTGACCTCAATTTTAATGCATCTGTAAGTAATTTTGGTTTGGAGTTTTTGCTACTCCATAGACAAATAAAACTGCATTGTATTTTATCCTAACCTAAGAGGGCAGTACTTTCAGTTTCTGATATAGAACACAATGATGTGTTTGACATGGGTCTCTAAGGACAAACCTACAGATATTGTTGAAAATAACCTTGTATTTATCCCCAACAACCCCACTATGGGAGACAAATAATATATTTCCATAGTCTGATGTTGGAATTAACAACTGTTTGGCTATTAATAAATGTGCTTTGTTTGTAAGTGAACTCATGTTACAATACAAAAATCCTAATTTTTGGTCTGCTTTCCTCCCTACCCATTCTATATGGGGGACAGATGTCAGGCTAGGGTCTATAACAACCCCTAGATATTTAAAACTAGACACCAAAGGTAAACACTCTCCATTTTCCCCTTAATTTGCAGACAGTTATTTTCCCTTCCCGATCTTTGTACTGATCCAAACAGAATTGTTTTGGTCTTTTCCTCATTCAAATTTAGCCTGTTTATTTTGAGCCATTTTGCCAAAATATCACACTTAGTTTGTAAGGATGACTGTAAGTCTATCACTGCCGGTGCAGACTCCCAGATTACTGTGTCATCCGCATACATTAAACTATTTCCTCTGGAGAAAGGACTGGGGAAGCCATTCACAAAAATTGAAAATAATAATGGGCCCAGTACTGGTCCCTGTGGAACCACTGTTTAACCTTTAGGGCTCTATACATTTCACCTATCCTCTGTCTCTGTGCATGTGGTTCCTAAAATAGCTATTAAACCATTCCATCACCTTTCCTTGAATCCCCATGTTTCCTAACTTAACCAGTAATAAGTCATGATCCACTGTGACAAAGGCACTGGCCAGGTCCACGAACACTGCACCAGTGGCCAGCTCCCCCTCCACAGGCCCTAAGCACAGCATCCGCAAACCCGGCCAGGGCCATAGCCATGGATCTCCCTTTTCTAAGTCCATGTTGTTGGTCTATTAACAAATCGTGTTCCTCCAAGCGAGCAATAATCTGACAGAACACACATCTCTCCAACATTTTTCTCAGTACTGTCAATAGTGAAATTGGTCTGTAATTTAACAGACTAAGTTTGTCCCCTCCCTTATATATAAGGATTACCCTAGATTCCTTCCATCTTTGTGGTACCTGCCTTTTGCTCAGTGATAGGTTAAATATAGTCGTTATTGGTACCTTGATTCTATCTGCAGCTGTCTTCAACAGTTTCGGTTGGAGATCATCTGTTCCACCTCCTTTCCCCATTAGTAATCCATTGAGAAGTTCCAATACTTCTTTTTCCTCTGTCTCCTGAAAGGCAAAGGGAGGGCCTCTATGGACCATATTCATCATATTATTTAACTGATGACCAGTTTTGTCCAGATTACTTTCTACTTCCTGACCCTGTGTGAATTTAGAAATAAAATACTCATTAAATTTATGTGCCATTATCTTTGCATCAAGGATTGTCTTTTCCCTTACTTTAATACATTTTATTCCTTTCGTACTCTGTGGAGTACAAAGTTGCTTAAAAGAAGCCCCCACATTTTTTGGATCTCCTAAGTTGTTCAACTGTGCTTGGTGGTAGGACTCTGAGTTAAACGTCACTATCTCATTTTTAGTTTTATTTCTCAAGACTTTATATTGTGCCAGGCTGTTTAAGTCTCTGTCTATTAAATATTGTTTCCCTTGTTCATCCCACTGTTTTTTATTAGGTCCCTAATGTTTTTATTTATCCAAGGTGAACATTTACCCTTAATTCTTAGTTTAGTTATAGGTGTATTTTGTTCAAATGCCTTTTTCAACCAATTTGTCAACTGTTCCACCAGTAAATCCAAATGTTCAATGTGTATTCATCTTGTACCCATTTTATTTGATGCAGGCCATGTAAGAAACCCTCTACATTCATTCTATTGATATTTCTTGTATGAACTATCCTGGGTAGAACTGGAACATTTTTTAGCTTTCTTATGCAGAAGATTGGGCAATGGTCAGTGATTAAATCAGATGGTATACTGTGTTTTAAAACATTGGCTGGCCTATTTGTTATAAGCCAGTCAATGATTGTGTGATTATTAGTTTTATAATTGTAATGAGTTGGGGAGTTAATCAATTGTGTAAAATGACTTGCATCCATTTCTCTTTTGATCTTCCCTAATTCCATTCCCCCCCCAATCAAAATTAGCATCTCCCATCATAATATGTTCCCTTCTATTTTTGTGATTACAAGTCCATAGCTCAAAAATATTATGGTCTCCTATATTACATTTAGGTGGGCAATGGAAACATGTCAAATATAAGCCTTTGCAGTTTGTAGCTCCCAACAGTATTCTAACCATTACAAAATCAATCTTTTCCTCCAATGGCCCCTTTTCAATTTCTTGGGCTACTACTGCATCCCTTACATAAAACATTACCCTACCCCCCTTTTTTCCCCACCCTATCCTGTCTAAATGTGGTGTATCCTTCCATGTCCATTTGGCTGTCCGTTATATGCCCTTTTAACCATGTTTCACTATCCTATAATGTCATAGCCCCCTGCCTCTGCCCAAACCTTAATTTCGATGATGTGGACTGGAAGACTTCTGACATTTAAATGCACTATTTTCAAGCCATGGTCCACTGTCTTCCCAAATGTTTCAGAAGAGAGGAAAGGGCTGGGGTTGATCTCTTCATTTCATGCTAGGAGTAGCAGCAAAATCAAACAGAACTGGTTAACCCTGGATTGCTTTAGTTTATATAACATCCCTGTTCACAGCCCAAACTCAATGTCTTCCATTTGCAACTGTTACCCATGATGACAAGAACAAGACAGTGGGAGTATATCTTAATGGGACCTGGATATAATCTTTACAATAGTCCCTTAAAACTAAAGTCCGATTATTTGCATTCTTGTCAATATCTGTGTCCCCCACCCTCCATACAACCCCCTCATGTATTTCTACACTGCCCATTTGATAAATTAAGCATTCTCCAAGCACTAAAATGCTAAAAGTTACCAATGTAATTCTGTAATCCATATTAAAAGTTACTATAAGATTTCAAGTTAATACCTTTAATCTCCTCTAGCAAAGCTTTTCTACTCTGACTCTCACTCATGCCACAGTCCCACATGGCATTTTAAAGTACTTAGCCCTACCCCATACTGCACCACTGGCCAGTGGCTGGCCGCCGTGCCCCCACACCAGCCATTAACCAGCAATCGCTCTGTGCAGCAACAGGAAACAGTCTCCACGGTTCAGTCTATGGATAAATCTAACTGCAAACAGCACCACCTGGTGCATTTAAGCCGATGATGAAGGGGATACAATTAATTCAGAACTCAGCCACAAACTACCCGTAATGAGGTATTTATTGGTACTATTCAGTGTACCGCTCAGTATACTGCACCTACCGAGGTATACCTTGTTACTGGGAAACTTTTTTATGACTACCACTGTACATCAGGTTCCTTTTGGGGGAAATCTTACTGGAATGCCCAGGAATGTGTTCAAGAGTACCAGTCAAGGTGGAGGTGGTAGACAATAACCCTGTGGGAGGATTGTTCACCCTCTGTGTAGGTGCAAATCACTGCATCCAACCTCAGAGTTCTTCCAACTCACCAGGTCTCCACTCTTTCCTTGTAAATTCTTTTGACTCTGGCAAAGGCTGCTTGGTTCCAGGCTAGCTCTGAGAAATATAATCTTTCCATGCATGCTTCATGAGCCATTACTCCTTTTGGTTCTTGATTTCACACCAAAGCCTCCTTTCAAGGTACAGGTATTTCCCTAGCATTGCCACTTTTGGATAAGGTGAAAATCAGACACTAACCACACTCACACTCCACCCCTGGTTCCACCCCTTTTTATGACTGATGAGTAAATCACTCCCCCACCAAAATCATTTGATAATGTCAAAGAAGACTTTAAAAGTGATAAGAAGTAATTTTTATATTATTATTTCTCATTTATTTATTTTTGTTTGTGGTAACCATGTAAGGTTCACTGGGCACAAGGTCCATGTACAGGGGTGACTGGGGAACACATGGATTTTAAGTGACTTGCTCATGTGGTCACACAGTATGCAAGTGGAGGCTGTGGGAATCAAACTTAGGTCCACGGGATGTACCAAGCTCATTCAGAGCTTTGTGCTGTAATCTCTGCTAAACACCCTCCCATTTTGCTTTTCACACCAGTCATGTATTTTGATATGCTTTGATCATTTTTTTAAATACATTATCTGTTTTTGGTACCCTCAAGTCTCCATTGTGTTTCCTTTTACATCAGCATAATATGGGAAAACAAAAAGGAACACAGGGCAGCAGAGAAAGGAGTAGAAACTGTTTCCTATCACAGCTGTAAAAAACATACTTAAAATGCAAATTGGATAAGGTTAAATTGATTTACACTTCACAGACTGACTAGTTTTATAAACGAAGGTCTGTGTGACAACAGAACTTATTTGTAACCTAGACATGCTGTCTAAACAGCAAATTATTTGATATAGTCAGTTTTAAGAGTATCTGAGCATTCAAAAAATGGCCCCAAAACCAGACTAGACCTAAGCAAAACTGGATGACCAGATAAGGACCCTAAAAAATGATTATCTGATCTAAAATAGAACAGGTAGCAACCCTATACTTTTCTCTGAACTCAGCCCAAGCTCTCCTCCTGATGATGCATTCTTCCTTATTTGATTTAGGGAGCCACCTGTTCCTTGCTCTCCCTGGAGGTGGCCAGATTTGTGCATCCCTTGCATCCTGGTTGCAGTACACTGTATGCTGGGCAACTTCTTCCTCCCAACTGTAGGGTTCAGATTCCTCAGGCTGGGCAAGTCCAGGAGTAATTGGAAGACATGCAGAAGAGCAGAACTCAAAAGAATCCTCCTGTTCTTGGGATTCAAGCTCAGACCATTCTTCTTCAATAATCATGAGGCTGTCCCCAATGGTCCCTCATCATCAGAGGGACTAGACATGGCAAAAGTAAAGGGTACTTCTGGGTCTTTAGAATCCATTATCACTCCCCAGGATAACAGAAGGGAGGAAATAGAGGTTTGGCAAGGTTGCTGTTTGTCAAAGTCTCTGGCTGGATAGAAGTCCAGGGGGTCCTCTGTCTATGTTGCATAGTCTGTTGTGCCACATAGTTCTTCTTTGAACCAAGAGCTTGGTGGGAATGACAAGTGTCACAAACTCGCTCAGCCGGTCAGCCCTCTACTTCCAAAGTGCCAACCTCTGAGCGTATGATTTGTATATAGTGAACAGAACAAGGCAGCCTTCTTGTCTGTTTTGTGGGTTCAAGTCACCTTAGTCTCAAGCTCTGGAGGGATTCAAACTGATAACCTCTTGTTAGTGTACCCAATTATCAGGCTCAGATAATTCTGTCATGGGGGAGCAGATATCTTTGCCTATGGGCACCCAACCAGGTCTTTCAAATGAACCCTTAGAACTCTGTGCAAGACTTTAAAGAACTCTATCCATTTCCCAGTTTGGTATATAATAAGCTCATACACAGTGTTACTTATAACCTTTAAAACTCCACTTAAATAAAAAGAATTGTCAAGGTACTCCAGACTGTTCCATTGTAAAAATATCTCTTTACTTTAAAAATATCAAAACAGAACAATAATTATAGAAAAAAATATATCCCCAACACATACAGCCTTAAAACAAATAGGTTTAAAGTGCATGTTTCTACAATACATACATTCAAGCTGGTCTAATCTTACTCTCTTTCAGTGCTGTGATGATTCTCCCTCAGTCAGATAATATTGTCTTGTGAGTCTCTAAGGCTTGCTCAGTTGGATAAAAGAGTTCTGAGCCAACCTTCTCTCTGAGATCATTAAACTCCGCCTTGGTGTATTAAAAGTTATTTGTTACCACACAGGATGTCCCAACAAGATAAAAAAAAAATGATAAGTGACATACTCAATTTCCTCTCCTTGGGTTAACTGGTCAGAACTGGTTTTTGATCTGCCACGCACACACACACACACATAAACAGGTTCTTTGATGTCCTCCCAAGGCTTTCCTGGGAATGTGTATTTGACCTTCCAAATTCGTCTGGGTCCTCCCTGGCTCAGACATCAAATCTTTTCAATGTCCGTTCTGGCCTGTCTCTGACACCCCTTCCCACAAGTCCTTCCTGGCAACTATGCAAGTCAAAGGATCTCCCTGAGGGCATTATAAAGTGAATACTTTGGTTCCTGCCTTCAAAGAAAATTGAACAAAGGAATTGCCTTTTAAATAGCTGCAGACTCAAACCACCTCCTGTCCTTTGAACTATCTATGGAGAGGGGTCTTGATGTGTCAGTTCCGGTAAGACAGCCTTTTCCTCTGCCACAGTCATCATACATTAATTTCTTATATTTACAACAAAATGTATACAGAGATCAGAATCAGTGGTCTAAGTGTGGCAATTCCTCCCCACCTAGACTGAATTTGGGGGATCTATCCCCTATATGGGATGAGCTCCCCAAATCAGTTCATCCCTCATACACATGAGACAACCCATCTGAGTTCTTATTCTTGGCTCTGGCCCTATGTACGATTTTCAGATCATACCCTTGTAAAACAAGACTCCATCTGAGTAGTCTGCCATTGTTTTCCCCCATCTGCATCAACCAAACCAGGGGGTTGTGGTCAGTCTGCACCACAAAAGGCTGCCCATACAAGTATGGCTCCAATTTCTTTAGGGTCCACACTAGGGCAAGACACTCCTTTTCCATCATGGAGTATGCTTGTTCCCTGGGGAGCAGCTTACAGCTCAGGTAGGCTATGGGGTGGTCCCTCCCTTCGCAGGATGTCTGGCTTAATACTGCCCCAATACCCATGTCTGAGGCTTCCATCTGAACTATACAAATTTTGCTATAGTCTGGACTTGTCAAAACAGGAGCACTGCACAGTGCCTCCTTCAGTTTGGTAAAGGCATCCTCACAGACTGGACCCCAGGTCATTTACTTGGGCATCCGTTTCTTTGTCAGGTCAGATAGGGGAGCAGCCAGGGCACTGTAATTAGGTACAAGCTTTCTGTAGTACCCTGCTGTCCTGAGAAAACTTCTGACCTGCTTCTGAGTTTCTGGTCTGGGCCATGCCTGTATTACCTCTGTTTTTGTCTGGTTAGGACAGAGCTGTCCCCGGCCTATCACATGCCTGAGGTATGCCACTTCTCTCCTGGCCACCTGACACTTCTTGGCTTTGACAGTGAGCCCAGCCCTCTGTATTCTGCCCAGCACTTCCCTAAGGTGTGACACGTGTTCCTCCCAGCTGGTACTGAAGATGGCAATGTCATCCAGGTATGCCATGGCGTACTCCTCAGCACCACTTAACACCTGGTTCACCAATCTTTGGAAAGTGACCGGGGTGTTATTCATTCTGAAAGGCATTACTTTGAACTCAAATAAGCCTATTGGAGTGATGAAGGCTGACCTCTCCCTAGCTTTGTCCGTCAACTCTACCTGCCAATACCCCTTTGTCAGGTCAATGGTCGTAAGGCAGGTTGCCCCCCCAACTTGTCCAGGAGTTCGTCCGTCCGGGGCATCGGGTGGGCATCTGACTTTGTGACTGCATTCAGTCCACAGTAGTCTACACAGAAAGGAGTTGAGCCATCTGACTTGGGTACAAGGACTATGGGTGAGGCTCAGGGACTGTGGGATCTCTGGATTACTCCTAAATCCAGCAGCTCCTCCACTTCCCTCCTAATGTCCTTTTGGACAGCCTGTGACACCCGATATGCTGTCCACCATTTGGTGTCTGTGTCCCTGTCTCCACATTGTGTGTTGCTAAGGGAGTTAGTCCAGGCTTGGCACTAAACAAGGGGGCAAAGTCTGCTAAAACCTCCCTCACTTTCTGGATCTGGCCCACGGTCAGCTGGGGAGACAATTTTACTGCCTCCACAGAGGTGTCCTGCTTACTTTCCTCCAGCAAGTCCAGAAGGGGGTCTCCTTCATTTGTCCCCTCCCCATGACTACACACTGCGAACACCAAGTCAGCCCTATTTGCATATGGCTTCATCATGTTGACATGTTACATCCTTTCTGTCTGTCTACAGTCAGATAACTCCACAATGTAGTTTACGTCATTTACCTTCCTAACCACTTTGTACGGTCCTGCCCACTCAGCTTGAAACTTGTCTTTTCGGACCAGAATAAGGACCATGACTTCCTGACCCACCATGTATGAGTGAGCTCTGGCTCTGTGGTCGTACCATACCTTTTGTTTCTGTTGGGCAGCTGCCAGGTTGCTCTAGGCTGTCCCCATAAGCTCCTTCAGCCTTTCCCTAAACCTTAGAACGTAATCCACAATAGAAGTTCCCTGGGTGGTGTGCTTGCCTTCCCAGTCCTCCCAGATCAAGTCTAGGGGCCCAGGTACCCTGCATCCATACAAGAGTTAGAAGGGGGAAAATCCTGTCGACTCTTGGGGCACCTCCCTGTATAGGAACAACAGGTGGGGAAGGTATTTCTCCTGGTCCCTCCCATGCTGTTCAGCAAACGCCCAGAGAATTGACTTTAGGGTACCATTGAAGTGTTCCACAAGCCCATTGGCTTGTGGGTGATATGGTGCTGTGCATCTCTGCACCACCCCACACTTCTTCCATAAACATTTCATTAGGTCCGATATGAAGGAACCCCCTTGATCGGGAATTATCTCCTGCGGAAACCCAACATGGGAGAAAATCCCAAGCAAGGTATCTGCCACTTTGTCTGTCCTCAGAGAGGATAGAGCAACTGCCTCTGGGTACCGGGTGGCATAATCCACCCCAGTCAGGATGAATCTCTTCCCTGAGGAGCTGGGGGTATTTAAAGGCCCCACAGTATCCATTCCCACCCTCTGGAATGGCTCCTCCACTATGGGCAAGGGGATCAGGGCAGCTTGGGTTTTCTTACCTGCCTTCCCTATTTCTTGGCACTGGTGACAAGACCTGCAATACTCCTTCACCTGCTGGGTGAAGTTAGGCCAGTAGAAATTCTGGGCCAACCGCTGCATTGTGTGCGCGATTCCCAGATGACCAGACAAGGGAATATCATGGGCAACCTTGAGCAACTGCTCACGATATCCCTGGGGAATGACAAGCTGCCTGTCTAGCATCCCCCTCTCTGTCTTTACTGCCTGTGTATGCAAAAGTTCATTTTCCCAATAAACCTTATGTCTGCCGTCACCTCCCTGTGCACCACCCAAGTCTGCCCCAGCCCTCTGCTTCAATAAACTAGGGTCACTTCTCTGAGCAGCTGTGAACCCCTTATGCTTTCCCAAGGCATGGGACAGGTCCTCTTCAGTCACTAAACTAGGGTTCCTAGCACTAGCATCAGGGCCCTCAGGATCACTGTCAATCCCAACCCTCTTACAAGAGATCACCCCTCCCTCTTCAGAGTACCCCTCCGTAGCTATGTGGTTACTTGCTACTGGGGAAAGTTCTACCCTCTTTTTATCAGTCTACCCCCCCGGAGACACAGGCTGGGGAACTAGCCTCTCAGTAGCTTCCCCAGTGGCTTCTGGGGGGCTCAGGGAACTACAATTTTCCCTGGCTGCTTGACTATGGGTAACTGCATATACCACCCCCTGCTGGAGATTGTTACCCAGGATCATATCCACTGCTAATGTGTTGGCTACAGTCACCTGTTGCACAGTTCCCCCTGTTTCACCCCAGTCCAGGAGAACACTGGCCAGTGGCAATGTTTTCTCTTCACCAGTAAACCCTTGTACAGTTATGTATTTGTTGGGTATAAGCTGGCCAGGCTGTACCAGATCCCCCTTTACCAATGTCAGGGATGCCCCTGTGTCGCTTAACCCCTGTGTCTGTATACCATTTACCATGACTGGGTGCATGTGTTCCCTCATGTTCACTGGCATGCTTCCAGGGACACACAAACAACCCACTTCCTTTCTGGTACTACTCTGCGTATTATTGCTTGCACTTCTTGGACACTGTCTGGCAATGTGCCCAGTTTCTTTACATGACCAACAAACATTTCTTACTTCAGAGATATCTTTTCTTTGAAACCTGGGGCTAACTGGTTTCGGTGGAGGCAGTGAAGGTTGTAGCTGCCCTGAAGGTGCACTTTTCCCTTTCTGCGCTGCCACACTCACCCCATTTGCTCTCAGAGCAGGTCTGCTCTTGGCATAGTGGTCCAAGAGTTCAGCAGCCTCTTGCATTGTTTTTGGATCTCGGTCCTCTAGCTAGGTTTTTAACTCTGCTGAGCATGCCCAATAAAACTGTTCTAATAGAATCACATTTTCAATTTTATCAACAGTGTTTGCCTCAATTCCTTCCCACCAATGTTTTAAAAACTGACGTTGTTTCGTGGTTAGCTCCTCGTAGCTCAAATCAGAGCTTCTCCTGAGCTTATGGAATTTAGCTCTGCATGATTCAGCAGTTAAGTCAAACTTTTTTAACAGTGCAGCTTTTAACTTGCTGTAATCATTGCTATCTTCATTGTCCATTTGACCCAATGCATCCCGAGCTTTTCCGGTAAGTAGCGCGGATAGCTGAAAGTTCCAGGACTCTCTAGGAATTTTAGCCTGAATACAACCTTTTTCAAAAGAATTTAAAAAGGCATCCATGTCCTCCCCATCCTTAAACTCTGCTATTAATTTGGAGTTCAATTTGTAACCCAGTCCTGCAGTCCCAGTTAAACCCAAGCCACTTTCCTGCCCTGGTGCCGCTGGTTGGAGTCGTAGCTTCTCCAGTTCGCGTTGCCACTGGTGCTCCTCTCTCCTCTCCTCTGCCTCTCTGCATTTTCACTCTCTCTTCTCCTCTGCCTCTCACTGGTGCTCATGTTCCTCATGGTCTGCCTCCCTCTGTTATTGCTCTGCCTCATGATCTGCCTCTCGTGGTTTCCTTTCTCTCCTCTCCTGGGACTCCAGCTCCATCCTGCGCAACTCAAGTTGCAACCTGAGAACTTCTGGATTCAGGATACTGGTGACTTGTCCCTGCTGCTGTGGCCCTTCACTGACAGTGGCCCTGCTGTCTGCCTCATCGGCTCAGGACCCCTCACTGGCCACTAGTTCTGCCACACTCGAGGTCTGGTCCCTTTCAGTCAAGGTTGGTGACTCGCTGCCCTGGGTATCTGCTACCATCAGAGCCTCTATGAGGTTCTGCTTACTGGCTTTCACCCCAAATGGGACTCCCCTGTCCCTGCACAACTGCTTTAAGAAATTTACAGTGTGCTTGCTGTAGTCGGAAGCTATTTTCTTCTGCTCTCACTACTAATACTATACAGACTGGCACTTCAGAAAAAAAATAAAATGGGTGGGAACTTAACTGTAAGTCAAGGGATGTAGTTCTGTTTCCTTTTGAAATAAAACACTGCCTTTCTTTTTTTTCAAGTGAGCTGAACGGTTTCAAGCTAACACACTGAATAATGAAGCTTACACCACCAAACTTTTTATGCCACCGCTGCCAACCAAATCTGTCATGAACTCGCTCAGCCGGTCAGACCTCTACTCCCAAAGTGCCAACCTCTGAGCGTATGATTTGTGTACCGTGAACAGAACAAGGTAGCCCTCTTGACTTTTGTGGGTTCAAGTCACCTTAGTCTTAAGCTCTGGGAGGGATTCAACCTGATAACTTCTTGTTAGCATACCCAATTATCAGGCTCAGATAATTCTGTCATCAGTGGGGCCAGATGGCTTTGCCTATGGGCACCCAACCAGGTTTTTCAAATGAACCCTTAGAACTCTATGCATGACTTTAGAGAACTCTGTCCATTTCCCAGTTTGGTATACAATAAGCCCATACACAGTGTTACTTATAATCTTTAAAAGCTCCACTTAAATAAAAAGAATTGTCTAGGCACTCCAGACAGTTCCGTTGTAAAAATATCTCTTTACTTTAAAAATATCAAAACAGAACACTAATTACAGAACAAAATGTATCCCAACACATACAGTCTTAAAACAAATAGGTTTAAAGTGCAAGTTTCTACAATACATACATTCAGACTGGTCTAATCTTACTCTCTTTCAGTGCTGTGATGATTCTCCCTCAGTCAGATAATATTGTCTTGTGAGTCTCTAAGACTTGCTTAGTTGGATAAAAGAGATCTGAGTGGCCTTCTCTCTGAGATCATTAAACTCCGCCTTGGTGTATTAAAAGTTATATGTTACCACGCAGGATGTCCCAACAAGAATTAAATAAAAAGGTAAGTGACATACTCAATTTCCTCTCCTCAGGGTAACTGATCAGAACTGGTTTTTGTTCTGCTGCGTACACACACACACACATAAACAGGTTCTTTGATGTCCTTCCAAGGCTTTCCTGGGAATGTGTATTTGACCTTCCAAATTTGTGCGGGTCCTCCCTGGCTCAGACATCAAACCTCTTCAATGTCCATTCTGGCCTCTTTCCAACACCCCTTCCCACAAGTCTTTCCTGGCAACTATGCAAGTCAAAGGATCTCCCTGAGGGCATTATAAAGTGGATACTTTGGTTCCTGCCTTCAAAGAAATTTCAACAAAGGAATTGCCTTTTAATTAGCTGCAGACTCAAACCACCTCCTATCCTTTGAACTATCCCTGGGGGGGTCTTGATGTGTCAGTTCCAGTAAGACAGCCTTTTCCTCTGCCACAGTCATCATACATTGGTTTCTTTTATTTACAACAAAACTTATACAGGGATCAGAATCAGTGGTCTAAGTGTGACAATTATAGCATCCCAATCAATTCCCAGTACCTCTGCTTCTATAGTACACTGGGTTCCAACCAGATCAATCATTCTTCTGTTGCTTTCTCCATGGCATGACTGGGCCCATACTGCTGGTTGCAGGCCCAATGGCATATTGCTGCACACTCTCCTCTTGTTTTTGGACTACTGCAGGCAGGGGACTGGTGACCCCATGGTTCCTCAGGGTGCTCTGACTCAGGCTGTGATGCTCACTGCACCCCCTGCAGTACTGGATGTTAAACACATCTCTCTCTCTCTTGGTGGGCACAAAAACTGCACACAACAGTAGTTAACCTAGATAATTCAGTGGTATCTGCCACTCCTTCTTTCAAACAGACTCTGTCAATCCTCTTTAGGATGCCTTCCTTTTGGCAAATCCAAATGAATCACATGGGTTGGATTGGTCACTGGTTTCTTAACTACCCCCTACCTGTCATTCTTTTCAATTTGCTTAAAACCTGTTGACAGTACACAATGGTGTTCAGAACTGATGCTCTATACATCACTTGGGTTTAAAAACCTTTTTCATGTCTCACACTCAAAATGGCAGTCTGACTGTGGCACTACCTTGATGCTTTTACATTGCCCTGACGTTGAGGGGAGCAGCGAGGATATTGCCTCAACACTGTGCAGTTCAAAACAATCCCAAATATACTTTGTTTTGCTTTTCACTCTGTCTCCACACATCAGTTCATCACTTTTGCTTAGCTCTGTTTGTAATTGCTTACACTTGCAAATGCTGAATCTGCACAGGCAGCATTCTGGGTTCTATTGCTGCTTGATTTTTTACTGAATCACCACCAGGCTCTGCATGCGCTAATGCAGATCATGGTGGCTGCCTCCATTTACTGCTCTGTCTGTTACAACTCCAAAATGTTTTGCACCAATTTTGCACTAAAAACATACTTTCTTTCTCCTGCAGAGGTCGATTCCCCCTGTCTGCCTTTTGCCCTCGACCCATATATGTGTCACTCTCAAGCGGTGATATGAGTCTTTTCCAAATACTCTCTTGTTTCTTTCTGCACCCTGCATCTTTGTCCCCTGCCCTAAGGAATTAAGTTAAATTTTACTTTACCAACACTTTTTGCTTCCATAGGACACCTGCACTTTTCTGTTTACACTTTGCACTTTTTCTGGAGTGTTAACTTCCAAGCAGTCTCTTGCCAGTCTTTCACTAGTGGCAATGTGCTTTGCACTTCTGTGAAATTGCTGCTTCTATGAATTGCTTGAACTTATAGACAAATAATTTTTCTGCTTTCTCCAGACAATGGGTGGCATGCCGGACCACGGTTTTTAGTCATCATAAAAGGATTCTTTACTATATCTGGAGAAATGTTGAGGAGTTATCCATTGGTAACTTGAACTTTAAGCTAGTAGATGATTGTGCTGGGTCTGTGGTTATGGGGGATGCGGGATGCAGCCCTGTCTCACTTACATTTTTGGGCCTGAGATGTTTATATAGAGAAACAAAAGATAAGTTAAAATTTTCACTGTGTAATTTTCTTTCCAATATTATTGGGATTAGGCTGGGAAGAAATGGAATATTGGATGTCTATAGACACCCCAGTCTACATCGAGATTGTCAGGTGGATGTGTTATGTTCCAATAAGGAAGTCAGTGAAAATATTCTGGCAAAATCAGTACTTCTTGACAGTTTAGGAATTCATGCTGTTGCATCCTCAATCATTTTTGATGAACATGATTTGGTTAAAAATAATCATGCTGTTAAAATTCAGAGACAGTCTGGTACTGATAAACAATTGTAGAAGATTACTGGACTAAGTGATGGGACTGATTTGAAACTTGATAACAGATTTGGGATATTGGTGGATTTTGAGGATTGACGAAATGCAAAAAATACAATTGCCTCTCGTGATTTAATTATTAAATCATCAAACAGCCAGATAAATGACTCATATAACTACATGAACATTTTATCATGGAACATTGGTGGACTTAGGGCCAAATTTGTAGACAAAGAATTTGTTGAATATTTATCTGGTTTCTCTGTGATTTATCTACAGGAAACCTGGCATGCACTGGATGATGATATAAAACTGGATGGTTTTCAAACTTTTCAGTATCCAGGGAGCAAGATGTCCAAATTGGGGAGGAGAGCGGGGGGCCTGATTATCTATGTTAGAATTAATGTCTTTGCATATTGTTCTCTGATTGAGCTAAATAGGTATTTTGAGATAATTAGATTATTAGGGGTTGGTTTTTCAATAATTTTATGTAACATTTATGTTCCACCAAGAACTTAAAATTTTTTGATAAAGAAATCTGGTTTGAATTAGAGGGTCAAATTACTCAAATTGCTGAAGATTTTCCGGATGACCAACTATTATTGATTGGCGATTTCAATTCTAGAATAAGTAATTATGATGGGCTAGATGATAACACGATATCAGGTTTTACTTATTCTGAAACTGTTAGTTTTCCCAGGAGTTCCAAGGATCTGGTTATTAATAATAATGGTAAAAGGTTAATTGAAGTGCTAAAATCTAATGGTATAGTTCCACTAAATGGTAGACTTTTTGGTAATACTGACGGGGAATTTACATTTCATACTGCTGTTGCAGAATCAGTTATAGATTTGGCATTATGGAGAGGTCCTCTGAATTTCTGGTGGACACTCAAAATTGATGGCAAGGTTGCGAATGACCACTATCCATTCAACTTGACTGCTAATATCAAAATAATGAGTAATAATTATCTAACTCCACTAATAATTAATAAGACCAATGTAGAGGCTTGTGGTAAGAAAAGATTAATTTGGACTCATATAACAGATTTAGACTCTTGCTCAGATCTGGAATTACTGTCTGATAAATATAATAAAATTACTAGTACAGATTTTGGAGTAAAAAATTAAAATGAGCTTGAATTTTTGGGTAAGATTCAACAGGGTATTTATACTGAGGCATTTAATAATAGTAAAAAAAATCAGAAAAGCTCATTTGATAGTGAATGTTATACCCGGAAGCTCTTACTGAGAGTACAATTAAGGAAGTAAAAGTGCTTACCTACCCCTGATAACTTGGCTAAACTAAGATTGGAAAGAAAATTATATAGGAAATTACTAGTTGATAAAAAGAAGCTGTATTATCTACATCAACGGCAATTAATGAATTGGGCAATTAGAGATAAAGATGACAGTACTTTTTGGCAATTGATAGCTTATGGATGTAAGCAGGTCTCTAATCGTATTGAGAGTGCAATTGGTGACAATGATTGGTGTAATTATTACACACAGATCCTTTTCCAAGAGTCACACAAATATATATTTCCATTTGATCAAGAGGTGGTGTCACATCTTACTATCTCTAAGATGGAAGTAAGTGAGGCAATTGATGGTTTAAAAAATAACAAAGCTCCTAGCCCAGACCTAATCTCTGGTGAAGTTTATAAACAGTTGAAATCAAAATGGGTTGAGTTACTGGTAGATTTCTATAATACATGTCTAGCTACTAATCACATTCTGGATTCATGGAGGGGATCTGTGCTTGTCCCCATTTTCAAGAAAGGCAACAGGGAGAATCCAGCACATTATCATCCCATAAGCTTAATTGATATTATGGAAAATATATTCTCAAAAATCCTGCTTTATTGACTAATTTTGAATATACAAAAATTGGGTGGTTTGTCTCAGAGTCAGGCTGGTTTTCGTGAGTCCGTCTCAACAATTGATAACCTACAGTATATATATTTCAACATTTACAAGAAAAATATGTTAAATTGAGAAGTCAGTAAATATTTATGGTATTTATCGACTTCATGTCAGCCTTTGACACTATAAATAGAGAACTATTGTGGTATACTATGAGAAATCATGGAGTTGATCCTGAGCTCATAAACACTATTACATTGTTATATACTGATACGTGGGCTCAGGTTAGAAATATGGGGGGAGCTTAACAGAGTGTTTTAGTACCAACTGTGGAGTGAGACAGGGCTGCATCCTTGCTCCCTCATTATTTTCAATCTACATAAATAATTTTTTAGTTAATATAAATAATTTGAACTCTGATTTCCCCAAAATTGGAAATGATCCATGTGGAATTCTTGCCTATATGGATGACTTGTTAATGTTATCATTATCCCTCAAGGGACTTCAAGTCAAGTTAAATGAGTTGGCCAGGTTTGCAGACCAGAACTTCTTGAAAATCAATTTGACTAAATCAAAGATTATGGTTTTGGGAGGCTCTATGTGTAAATATAAATGGTATAGAAAGTCTGAGAGATTGGAACTTGTGAATGAATACCAGTATCTAGGAGTTGTGATGTCATCTTCTTTCAAGTGGAATAAACACTTTGAGGGTGTCTCATCTAAAACCGAAAGAACTATTGAAGCCATAAGCAGGTTTAACTATAAATATGGTGGCAATTCACTTGTTCCACTTTTGAGATCCCTAGATGCAAAATATAATTCCCAAATCCTCTATGGATGTGAGATATTGGATCATAAGCATATTACCAAATTGGAAAAAACAGCAATTAGAGTGCTTAAAATAGCTATTGGTTTTCCTAGAACAACTCCTGCACAGTTTGTTAGAGCTGAATTAGACCTCTCTAACCTCATTGCTTTAGCCGAATCTCATGTGATAAATCTATGGATTAGGCTTATTTCGCTATTAGACCAGTGTTTTTCCAAAAAATATTTGATGGTAAAAATGAAATGGGACCTTCTGGACTGCAAAAAATTGAATTGGCTGACTTGTGTAAAAAAGATTTTAAATTCAGTGGGGTATCTGAATTTGTTTGTATTGACTACTCAAGGCATCTGTATTGCTAAAAGTTACGGGTCATTTCTTAAACAGTTGATTATGCAGAAATATAGGATCTATGATCTTTATTATATACAGAATTCAAAGTTTGCAATTTGGTATACTCAAAATGACTATTATCATAATTTTCACTACTACTTAGAATACTTGGAACATTCTGACATGCGTCGGACTTATGCAAAATTCTGGATAGGTTTTTTTCTGCCAATGTGCTCGAGTGTAGGTTTAATAAGATTCATGACCAATAACTCTCTTATTGCTTTTGTGGCTCTAATGAAAAGGAAGATTTAGAACATGTTGTTCTAAAATGTCAATGGTATTGAGCAGCTAGACAGAGATGGTTGTGTCCAATTATTGATTCTTTTAAAGATTGCTCATTTTCGCTACTACTTAGAATACTTGGAACATTCTGACATGCGTCGGACTGATGCAACATTCTTGATAGTTTTTTTCTGTCCAGTGTGCTTGAGTGTAGGTTTAATAAGATTCATGACCAAGAACTCTCTTATTGCTTTTGTGGCTCTAATGAAAAGGAAGATTTAGAACATTTCTTCTAAAATGTCAATGGTATAGAGCAGCTAGACAGAGATGGTTGTGTCCAATTATTGATTCTTTTAAAGATTGCTCGAATGAGACAATAGTAAGGACTCTTTTTACCACAGAAGATGAGCACACTATTAGAAATACTGCTTTTTATTTATGCAATATACAGAAAATAAGGAAAAGAATAATTAGTACAATTCAGAGATAGTCATTTTGGAATTATATGCTGTTTTGCACAGTATTTTTATAACTTATTTGTAAAATGTAATGTCTATTGTGTACAATTTTTTTGTAATGATCTTTTTTATGATTGAACAAATAAAATGAATATACATACATAGCTCTTGAGTTGATGGATCAGACTGCTTCATGCTATGGGGACACCCATTGCTCAACCAGTCAGCTTTTGTACAATTCAGACATTTTTTTTATGGCAAACTGAGTTCCATTCAACAGTTTTCTCTCTCCAAAAATGTCTCCATCGCCTCATGAACTCTGCAACACTAGAGCTCAGCCTTCCCCCAACACACAGCAGGCAGTCCAAGGGGGCAGAGCCTACTGGCATGAGCCAATTGTGGCAGGCACACCTCTTGTGATGTGGCCAACTGGCTACTGGGTCCTTATGTCCCCATAGTCCTGAAGCTTGCCTGAACTTTCAAAGAGGCAGACTTGTCTTTAGATGCAACTAACGAATATTTTTTAAAACTTCATTTATTTAGTATACACAGTACATAGGCATTCATATGAAAGACTCTCATAGAGCAATGAATATTGACCCTATCAAATCATGCACTGAGTTTTCAAAAGAACAACCTTATTATATAACATGATGCGAATGGCAATGCAGTGCCCATGAGTCTATCAGAAAAAAAGGTCAACCTATTGGAGACTGTCCTTACTTTTTTGTTCATGTTCATAGGCAGACCACTTGGTACTCTGGTGCTCTATCCCACATTTTGAAAAAAACAATTGGTGTCTGTCTTTAAATGAAAAAATAAGTAAATTGTAGCACCTAGTATTATGATGCACAGACTGTTAGTTGAAGAAACAACATAGATCTATACAATGACTTAATTAAAATCTTAACAAATGGATGTAAATTCAGAAACATAACCTTTGCTTCCTACAAACTGATCCCTGCAAAAATGTTGTTGCTTACTCTGAAATGAATATTTATTTATTTATTAAAAAGATTTACCAGGAGGGCACACTGAGCAGAGTACTGCTCAATTCCAGGTGTGTCCTGGGGGATGGGGCACATAAGAATAGACGTATAATACATGCAGTGCATTTACAACACAATTTAAGGAGGTATGTACAAACCTGGTTATGCTAACATAAGTTAACTAGAATACATACATTAATTTATACATAGCAGCACTTGAGATATGGTAGAGAAAGAAGACAATCCAGCAACAGGAATCAACACTGTTCTTGTGCACTTCTATCCACACTTACATGGTGTGGAAAAGTGTTCATTTATGAGGTGACTGAGGTCCTGGGAGGAGGTCGTTGGCCAGGTGCATGCAGGGAAGGAGTTCCATAATTTGGGTGTATGGTGTTTGAAGGCTGCTTGCCCTGATGACGTTGACATGCATGGTATTGACAGGAGATGGGTGTCAGCATTTCTCAGGGAATATGCCAGCGCAGTATGGGTCATGAGCACAGCCTCCAGGTATGGAGGCATGGACTGGGACCAGTACTTGGCTGTGAGTTTGGTGCAGTGGGCTCGTCAGCGGTCATGGAGCGATGGCAGATTTAGGGACCGATAGAGATCACAGTGGTGTGAGAAGGACATGCTGTCAGTGGGAATCTGCAGAAAGAGTGGAAAAGAGGGTCCAGTCTGGCTAGATTGGACTTGGGAGCGGCACTGTAAACTACATCCCCATAGTCGAATATGGGTAGAATCATTTTCTGTATGAGTGCCCTACGAGCTGGCAAGGGGATGAAACCACAGTTGCAGTAGAGAGTGCCCAGTTTGGGGTGCAGTTTTTTGTGGATGCATCAATGTGTACAGAAAAGTCGAGATGCTGATCCAGCCAGATCCCAAGATATCTAAAGGAGGGGCAAGCCTCCAAAGTAGTCCCATCCAGCGTGTGGAAGGAGGGGGTGGTTTTAAGCTGAGCGAGTCTCTGCCTCATGCCAAAGGTCATAGAGACAGTATTCTTGGCATTGAGGAATAGCTGGATAGTGCAAAAACAGAACTGGACTTCATTGAAGTCCTGCTGCAACTTGGTCACTACCTCAGCAGTTGAAGGGCCAGAAGCATACAAGAAGGTATCATCCACATACATATGTATGGAAGTGAGTGGGAAGGCAGTGGGCAGGTCATTTAGGAAGATGGAAAATAGGATCAGGCTGAGGGCTGAGCCTTAGGGGATGCCGGTGGTAACTGGGAGTGAGGGCAAGGTGGAACCACCAATTCTGATGGATTGGGATCAGCCTACCAGATAGGGGTGGAACCAACTGATGGCCTTGGGAGATAGCCCATCAATGGAGAGCTTATCTAGCAGGATGGCATGAGAAACTGTTGAATGCCTTGGCCAGGTCTACAAAAATAGAGGAGGTGATGTGACCCTTGTCCATCCCATCCAAGATGGAGTCAGTGATCCACAGGAATGAGGTGACTGTGGAGTGGGACTTCCTGAAGCCAGATTGGTAGGGTGGGAAGAAGGAGGAGGAGCTGAGAAAAGAAGAGAGTTGGGAGAGGACTAGTTTCTCTTGAAGTTTCACCAGAATGGGGAGGAGGGAAATAGGACGGTAGTTGCCAGGGTCAGAGGAGACACTTCCCTTTGGGAGTGGGATGATAGTAGCATGTTTCCATTCTGAGGGAATTGAGGCAAGAGAGAAGGAGAGCTTGTAAAAGTCAGTGAGGGGAGCAGCAATTGAAGGGGCAGCTAGGTAGAGCATCTTGAAATCCAGCCCAGTGGGGCATTTACCTTTGTTAGGGTTTAAGGAGATTAAAGCATTCAAAACTGCTGATGAAGAAACTTGATGGAAGGAGAAGGAGGTGGCAGAAGGGGAATGGGCTTGTGCGGGGGTACCTGCCGTGGGGTGTTTGGACTGGACTCGGGGGAGAGCACACAGCAGTGCTGAGGTGCAGCTCATAAAATAGGAGTTAAATTCAGTTGTTACTGCTAGAGGGTCTGTTATTACGGTACCGCCTACATTCAATACAAGTGAGGGTGTCTCAGAGGGTGGGGAGAAAAGGGATTTGACCACTTCCCAGAATTTTGCTGGATGGTTTATGTTAGCCTGGAAGGAAGATTTAAGGTATGATGCCTTGGCCTGCCTGATCTGCCTAGTGCAGGTCTTACATAAGGAAAGTTATTTGCATGGTTGACAGGGCAACTGGAGTCCTTGAAAGTCTTCCATGCCTGGTCGCTGGCTCTGGTGAGGGACATGATGTCAGCAGTGAGCCACGGCAAGTGGGCACCCCTCACCTGAGGCTGAGAGGTGCATGGATGTCCCATGCAGCTAGGAACTTGTGTTTGAAATAGAGCCATGCGTCATCGATAGAAGAAGCCCAGTGGATGGGGGACCAATCGATGGCAGTCAGGTCGTTTAGGTCCAGGGATTTAAATGACCTTGAGATAATGGTTCTGGGAGGTGGGGCTTTAGGCCAGAAAATTTTATAGAATAAGTAAATCATATGGTGATCACTTAATGAGTCAGGTAGGGTGCCTGAGGCAGTTATGCGATGCCGGTGGGATATGAGGGCCCAGTCCAGAAGGGAGTGGTTATTCAACTTCTTGTTCAGTTGAGTGGGTTCAATGATCATTTGCGACAGATTTAGTGCCACAACTTGGTTACAGAGCTTTGAGGTGGTACTGGATAGCCAGTTTAAATTAAAATCCCCTAGGATATGGAGCTCACCACCCCTGGCGAGGGAGTTCAGGGAGTCCATAATGATTGGTAATGTGGTTTTGGGGAGGCAGTAAGACCCTGCTATAAATGATGGGCTAGTGTGGGGGAGGGAGAGCTTGATTAGTAGTGCATCAATCGGGTGAGGGAGTTTTGGTGTATTGACAGGGGTGAAAAGAATGTCAGAAGAGATATACATATCTATCCTACCTACCCTCTTGTTGCCTGTTCAGTTGAACCTGATAGTGAAGTATCCTGGGATGGATATTTCATTGTCACTGTTGTGGGGCTTGAGCCAGGTTTTGGAGATAACCAGGACATCAGGTTTTAGGGAGGTGATAGTTGACTGCAACAGTGTCATTTTGTTTAGAAAACTACAGTCGTTTAAATGCATCATTTTTAGACCACAAGGTAGATTTTGGGGGTAGTGGTTTATTAGACAGAGGGAGTGAAAGTGTCATGTCAAACAACAATAAGCAAACCACTGGTAGAATGGTACCATTTAGGTATATGTAAATGCGATACTCCATAGCAATGCTAGGTATTTTATGCAATTTCTATACTCTAAGGTGGGGCTCAAGAATGCATGGGCTAGGTATAAAGATAAAGGAATCTTAGGGAAAGGGAAGTGGGGTGGGTAAATGGGCCAGAGATTAAGTTGGATCTGTGTTGATACTATAGGCAGGGAAAAATGGGCAGACTAGGTGAGCTAGTGGTCCTTATGTTCCAGAAAATTTTATGTTTCTATGCAAGGCAAGTACAAATACTCTACGGACTCTAACAACACTGGGTAGGTGTAACTCAAACTGGTAGTCTGATTAACCTTTTTCTGGAGACTGGTAATCTGATAACCTGCAGGTTGAAAATTCACAAGACAGCAGAGATGCACAAAAGGGGTATTCTTTCAAATAAGGTACTGCACTAGTATGAACTCAGGAGACATACATCCAGGAAAGCCAGAAGAACTTTTCACAACAATGTGGGCTCACCAGAGGGTATACCTCATCCCCTGGAGGCAGTATAGCATAGTGGTTAAGGGCACTGAGCTGCAAACCTGGAGACCTGGGTTTGAATCCCATCAGCCCCACTTGCATACTGTGTGACCCTGAACAAGTCACTTAACTTTCTTGTGCTCCCAGTTTGTACCTGAAAACAAGCTCCGACTTAGTGTGCATTTCTTGATTAAACAATTTCCCTTTCCCTGGTTTACAGAACTTTGCTGCGTGGTAAAGATCATGTCAGACCACCAGGCCAAACCAAAGGCAGTTGAAGAACTTTTGTCAGTGAGGAGGTCATGGAAGACCGCCAAACAAAACAGGATTCTTTTGTCAGGCCCTCTGGGCATCAATGAGGAGGTCATAGCAAACTGCCGAACAGGGTTGTACTGGAAGCATAAATTGCAATATGAGAATATTGAAGCTTTCATTGCTCCTGGATCTGGCTGCTTTTATCATTCCTGGAAAAAAATCCCACCCACTGTACATTTGTATCCCTAGCTAGTGAGCCAGTGCAGCTCCTAAGCTACCTTTACTTATCCTAACAGAAGTGAGCTGAAGCCCTGAAGAGATGGGAGGTGACATTACCTGACTTCTGCCTAGTTTTATTCTCTACGATCAGATTCAAACTGAAGTGTGTGAAGGATGGAGTCAGAAGGATCAATGCAATCTTAAAATCTCTACAACAGGTGTTGTTCTTTCTTCTTGTGCACACAGAAGTATTCTTGTCCAAGCATACTCTGTGATGTTGCTGCTTGGTTAACTCAGGTCTTGCAGAAGCGAGTACCCATTGGCAGGTGGGATCTTCTCAGGTTTAGACAGGATAGGCTGAGGGTGTTTAACTCCATAAGGCACTGTCAGTTTGGCAAACTGAGTACTAGGTCAATTCACACAGCACAGGAGTATCACTTAAATTGCAGTGTGTAGAAACAGCTTGCTTAGTAATGCAAAAGTCCCTTCTACACCAGTGAAGAATTTAGTGGGTCACACAATAGGGCCATTTACACGATGGAGTCTACACTGTTTTGAGTGGTGCTGAGCAGTTACATCAGTGCCTGGAAGGACATGTAATGCAAGCTGCATTTCACTGGATACATGTGTTGCAGCTCATAGTGATCCCCTTTTTTCCTGGGAATGTGCAATAGAGGGGCCATTCTGAGTCAGCATCTAAACAGTCCGCAATGCCCAAATCAATGCAGACCCCACTGCACATCCTCTTCTTCTTCTTCTGTTGGCTGGAAACAGACTGAAAACACAGGAAAGCCATTGGAAATGCTGCACAGCTGCAGCATGTAAATGGAGAATGGCAGCAATGCAATCAGTGTGGAGGGAGCCAGTTCAGATTGCAACACTCCAGGTAGGCTATGTATAAACATGCCTAATAAAATGAGGTTAATTGTAATAGAGGGCAGCATGAGTTTACACAGCAATTCAGAGTCATTATCAATGCAGGACAGAATTAGTTCACACAGCAAGTCAGTCATTTGCAATGTAGGGCAGAATTAGTTCACGCAGCAATTCAGTCATTTGCAATGTAGGGCAGAATTTATTCACACAATAATTCAGAGCAATTTGCAACACAGGGCAGAATCATTTCATACAACAGTTCAGAGTCATTTGCAGTGCAGGGCAGATTACTTTAAATTCAGTGCTGCTTGGGGGGGGGGGTGCCAGACAGCCAGCTTCTGGGTAGGACACTTCTTCTACATGCTCCACATAACAGTGCAGTACAATAAAAATTAAAGTTTTAAAATATAAGAGCTGCTTTGTTTCATCAGCACTATTGGACTTCTGAGCATTTAGCTGTTGAATGGATCTACATATTACTATGGGGCACCAAAACCGGCTACGTAGCAAACAAACAAGGCCGGAGATCCTGCAGGTCAGGCAGGAACCAGCTTAATGGGAATGACGACTGTTCCTCTATGGCAGGCCATGCTAGGCTCCATGAAAGCTGTGGATGCCAAGATTGAAAAGACTTTATCTAAACTGGAATCACATGATGCTGCTATTAAAGAACTTGTTGGTTCTGTCATAGCGGCAGATAAATGCTCTACTGCCATTCAAGAGATGGTTACTACACTCATGAAGGAGAACACGCAACTATGTGGGCACCTGGAAGCCCTAGAAAATGAAGTGCGGTCCAGTAACTTGTGCCTGGTAGGAGTCCCAGAGGGAGTGGAAGGCACTAACCTGTCAAGTATTCTGAAGGACTGGATGAACACCACACTTTCTGTCCCTGAAACTTTTGACTGGTCCCACCTATGGCGGGCTGCTTACCGGATTAACGATCAGATCAAACCTGACTCCTCGACTCAACCACGCACCATTCTACTGCAGACCCCTGGAGCTGAAGTCTGAGATATACTCTTGTCAGTGGCCCGGGCAGCATATCTACTGCTTATCAATAACCAGGTTGTACAATTTTTCTCAGACCTTTCTTTCCAAACTAGAGCCAGATGAAAGCAGTTTGACGTGGTGCGCCAACGGCTTAGAGCCTTGAGAGTGGTGCACTCTTTCCTTCTGCCTGTGAGACTCTGGATCACCTGTGGGGGAAAGTGGTGACAATTTTCCAACCCCAAAGATGCAGGTTGATGTCTTGAACAAACAGAAACAGAGTTTGCAGCAAAGACTGTTCCAGATCCCACAACTGGAGACTCAAGAGTCCAAAGAAGGCCAAATGGATATTTCAGTGTGGGCAAGTGAACTGATTTTGTCTGATGCTTTCCTAGAGAGCTAAAGTTTGGACTCTATCTTTTTTCTGATATGCTTTTCATTATTTGTACTACTGTGGGTTTAGGTGTGGGTGAATGGGCAATTGGGCATTTTGGCCTGCTGTTGTAGTCATTTTTATCTGTTACCCTACCTGGTGTGCAGTGTTATTTGGCCATTTCAGCTCTGATCCCTGCCCTTACTCTAGTGGCTAGAACTCTTTAGTAGGAGCCAAATAATGTAATTTACTTTATTTTAGATGTTGTTCTATTGTAACCTGTTAACACTTTTACATGTTAATACCACTCTGTATTGATATTGCATTGGGACTATGGGGGTTGTCACAAACCCACTCCTGAGGATCAGGTCTACTGAGCTCACAGTGCCTACCCCAAGTGCAATCTGTGATGGGGGAGGAAGAATGCTTGCCGAAGTCATGACTGAACACCCGCCATGAGGACTCAGGGTGTCCTCTTAAACTCTGGATAAGGGCACAACCCCAGTCTCGAGTCTTGTAGCCATATATGAACCCTTCTTGGTTGTTACACAAATGGGGAAGATCCAGGCATCACACTCTCTTCAGGGAAGCAGTGTGCTCCTGATTTCATCTTCTCCCACAGGACATGCAACAATCTGGTTCAAAATCACTACAAACTCTTCCTTTTGACTTTTGTATTCTCCCTATCTCTACCCAGATGTCCCTTACGGACCCTTGATTGATTGGTTGCTTATGGAGGCACCCCTTAGTGATAACAGTTTGTCACAGATTATTTATAACTGTCCCACAATTCACGCACAATTTAGAAAAATCTCACTCCCTTCCCATTCCCCTCATCCAGAGAGTGGACACAGTGAGGATGAATTTACTTCCCCATCTGCTGTACCTTTTTCAGACACTCCCCATACTCCAACCAAGAGGACTGGTTAGAGGAATAAACAAAAAGATTTCTAAATACATCTGGGGGTTCCAAAAACCTAGAATAAAAATTTCTACACTTCAGCTACCCAAAAAGCAGGGTGGGTTAGCCCTTCCTGACCTAGAACTCTATTATATGGCCTCCCAACTTCAAATCCTTGTATATTGGCTACTCCCAAAGTACAATGCAAAATGGAAGAAACTGGAGATTAAGGAGGAAGATCTTACAAATCTGAACAGGACCCTGCTGCAAAGCCCCCAATGTCCTCAGGAGATATCTCAGATAATCCCTATACAATTAACACAATCAAAGTTTGGAGAGAGTTATTAGACTCTAAAAAGCTGGCCCCCTACAGTGCATTACTATTTTCCCTATCATACTGTGCTCAGTTTACCCCAGCCCTTCTAGATCATGGTTACAGAACATGGGACAGAATGAACTTCCACATGGTAAACCATTTTGTCAGGGATAGAAAAATACTTACCAACACTGAATTACAATAAAAATATGACCTTAGACTGCAGGACAGCTTCCAAGTTATGCAGGTCTTGCATTTTGTTAGCAAACAGATTAGAAACATCCCTCAGAAAGTTCCCAATCCAGTTACACTGGACATATTCAGTGAAGCCCTAGATAGACAGGGCAGTCTAAACCATATGATATCATACTTATACAAAGGGATTCAAGCCCGGGGGGGGGGGATCTTTATCTCAGTTCATGCTGAAGGACTCTTGGGAAAGGGACTTGGGGATCGACCTATCAGAACAACAGTGGGTCAGACATTGGAGCCACATCCATTGGGGCCTATCTTCTCCAACCTGGAAGGAGTTCTCCTGGAAGGTCTCCCTCAGATATTTCAGAACCCCTGTGGTGCAGGTGAAGTACCTCCAGGGGAAGGACGCCAAGTGCTGGAGAGGTTGTGGGGAGACCCAGGCGACACATGGCCATATCTTCTGGCAATGCCCAGAAATGCAACCCTTCCTGCATAGCCTTTTGGATGCTGTATCCCAAATCTTTATGGGTATAAACAACCTTACCATGGGAATCTTTCTCTTCTGTGACTTAGCTCCTATGTGCAGGGACCCAGTCACAAAAAAGTTGTTAACCATCTGTCTTCTGACAGCAAAGAAAGTAATTACCAAATATTGGTTGTCACCTAACCCCCTCAGATTAACTCAATGGGATGAGATAATGATTCAAGTATATAAGTTAGAACAATTGACAGCCAAGCTGAATAAAAGCATTGAGTCCTTTGAACTCATCTGGAGGAGATGGGTCCTTTACATATCTCCATGATGACCTGACTTTGTCCCCTAAGCAATCAGCTTGGGGTGGAGTCATGGTTTCCTGGATTCTTTCTCTCTCTCTATGTCTGTGACCCTGAGACCTCCAGGGGCCTCCGAGCACCAATCTGTACTTGTGATATATGTCTATGGACTCTATTTAAATTGTTGACCCTCTGTATTTTTTATTCGTTTTCCTTCTTAACTATGTAGATTGGATGAAATAAAATGAATATAATTTTTACATAGTCTATCATGTCTAAATTAGTCTGTACCAGTATGACGGCCTGTGGGCCGTAAGTATATATTAGGTGATGCCTGTATTGTTAATTGTTTGTATGTCTTGTCTGTTACAGGAACTATGTTTATAAAACTTTCTCAATAAAGATTGAAAGTTTTAAAAAAAGAAAACTCTCGTTCAGGCAGGTTTCTTAAAAACAAATGTTTTTACTACAATACTGAAATAATAATCATAGTTACAACTAAAAGATGTACTAATTTGGTCACAGAATAACAGAAATAAAAGTAGAAAAATATACACGAAAAATGCACTACAACAGTTATCTAAAGTCTACCATAAGTCCATAGTAAATTGAAGTCCAAAGAAAGTACATGAATGATTCAGTTTCCTTTGTTCTGGAAGTCTTGGGTCTTGTATTATCAGGAAAAGAGTGTCCCTTGTAGATGCTCAGCAGAAAATGAGTTTTTATATAGTGGGTCAAAAATCACTGGTTTGGTCATAACTTTGAGCCAGTAGATGTCACTCTTGTGCTTTCCCCACAATCCAATAGTCCAGGCTGCCTTGTGATGTCACACTGTCTTACTGGTAATAACTTTGACAACAGCTTGTCAAGCCTGGTTTTCCAAACATCCTGCTTTGAAGTGAAAATGTTTACGCTCCTGACTTTTATTACCTCTGCTTCCCTCAATTAAGTTAACAAGGGAAATACCTTTTGACAGTGGACTCTTGGTTTCCTGTTAATCAGCTTGTTATAAGTTCATAGAGGGATGTCAAATATTTTTACAAGACAGTTCTCTCCCTGAAGTGCCTAGTTTATTACAAGCAGATGGATTTTGGCACATCCTTGCTGAATAGTCCTAGAAGAAATTCAGCTTCCTGCCCAGCAAGCTTCCCCCTCAGGTCAGAGGAAGGTCACACATTTTAAAAATCCAGTCTCTGTATGTTCTCCTTTCATCCATTTTCCTTGTGGCATTTTAAGCATACACAAGATATAACAGAATATAATACCATATAGCTGTACATCTGACTGGCAGTGGCATAGCTAACCACAGAGGTATTAAGGGATCCTATTTCCCCTTATTATTAATATGCCTGCTTTGATTAATAGCACTTTTGATAAGTGCATATGCTTTCCCTATGTATTCTACCTACTGGACTCAATCATGAACATTGAAGTGGCTGGCATTACATGTGACTATATAGTATTATAATTCTTCTTCTAGTTTCCCCCCATTCCTATTGTGCAAGATTGCATGATTTTTAACTGTGAATCAGTTTACTACCTGTTATGGCACATATTGCTGTATTATATATTGATTTCTTGCATGCGAATGTACTCTGTATTGTTTCTCTATTTGAAAACAATAAATAGAAAGTACAAAAAAAATTCAGTGCTGCTGTATGCGCCATTTTCAAGGAAATGTACTTGGTAGTAATATTAGTCCCATTTACTCCTATGGAGTCAATCTGATCATACCCCATGAGTGGAGCTGCACTTTACCTTGTCTGCCCTTTTACAATCTAGCTCCTGTGGAGCTTTTGTTCTGTTGCAGTCAAATCTGGCTCCTTTGGAGCTGCCCATTTGGCATACTATTTTCCCCACTCAAGTTTTCTGCTTTCCTAAAGCTGTATTGCTTTCCCTCACTAGCTTCTGTGGAGCTGCTCTTAATTGCCACCCCATGTGTGCTCTGGTGATCAGGCCCGACCTGGCCCCCTTTTTAAACTGGCTCACTGGAGCCAGCTAACGTCTCTGCCTTATGTGCTGTCTCTGTGGGCAGTCCTTGCTGGGATGTCCTTTGCACCTAAGCAGCCTTAGCCACTTGCTGTACAACGGAGTGGTGTGATGCATCTGCCAACAAAAAACAAAAAACCAAAAAACTTGAACTCACTATTTCAACAGCAGATGGCACGTCTAGCTTGCACCACCACACACTCATCACTACTGGAACTGTGAGGAGAAGGTGTACGGATAGTGAAGCCTGGCTAGCCTTGTGATGACAATACTGAAGTGGGAGGTGAAGGGAGGGACCGCAGATCTGTACTGCAGAACTGTCGGCTGATGGACTGACTGCCACCACTGGAGCTGCTGAAGAAAGAAGAATGACCAGCGAGCCAATGGGATCACTTTGCACTGTCAGATAAGCCTTTTTTAGGTCACTATCACTTTTGCATCCAGCTCCTCTGCTGTCTGACTTTCAACTGCCTAGAAAAATACACTGCTGTTGTCCCTTCAAACTTGACTTAGGGCTCTGTAACCGAACACTGAACTTGAGTCAAACTCATACTCGCTGCTGGTGGCTGCATGCTGGGCTGAGGCAGAGGCCTCTACATGTGGTGACGTGTTGCTTCATGCTGCCTGCTCAAAGGATCATGTGAGCAGGCAGTCTAAAATTGAGCATTCTCACCACATGCTGAAATTATATATCCATGACACATTATGAAATTGCATATCCTTGCCATATTTCACAACTGTGTGTTTAAAGTCTAGACTATTGGAAATCAGTTCACGCACCAAATAATGTTCTCATAAAAAAACTACTGCTAGATAATACATTTACCTCCACAATATTTTTGCAGAGTATTTCCACATGCTCTGAGGACCATTGAGACTGGGGCGATTGTTCAGAATAAGGAAGAGTCAGGATGAACTTTGTACCCTTTTTCAAACATTTAACTACCCTGTAGTGTTGCTTGGATAGCATCCTACCAAGTCAGACACCATTAGATAGCATCATTTTGGTTGGATATTGGATAGCCTTGGTTGGCATAGATAGCTGACCAAAGATCCGACCTTCTAGGATCCACTGTAAATATCTGAGTATCCATGGATCTGATCTGGCTCCAATGGATCTGACCATTGAATCCAACTATTCAAGTCTGGATCTGATGGCTCTGACCATCAGATCCAGGTATCCTACCACCAGATCCAACTATCCGAGGTTCAATCCGATGGACATGACCTTGGCTCCATTGGCTGAATCCTAGGTCAGATACAAGCACTATCCAACTGAAGATATTCGGATCCACAAAAGCACTATCAGAGCAATACTACTACTCTGGTGTTAACCTCTTTGTGAATGAACTTAAACCGGATCTTTACTTGTGGGCTCACATATTCAGATGAGATGCGAAGCGCATCCCTGGATGCACCGTGCATCTCTGGACTTGTGTGGGCCATGGAGGGGGCATGGCCATATTCAAAGGCCACCGATGCACCACGCACCTCCAACTGCACCACCACACACAATATTGTGATGTGCTTATGCAAATGATGGGTCCCTCATGCATGTACTGCACATCATAATATTGAAACCCCAGCCATGTGTAACTATGGCTGGCTGGGCCAGCACATAGTTATGCTTTTGAAAGCATATTGTAACTATGCCTGGGGATGGTTGGTGCCCCAGGGATAGTCTAGGGATGGGTGCGCAGTTCCTCTTCCCAGCACTGATCTTCATTAGAAGAAATCACTATCTTTTCCCCTTTTTCCATAATGCAGTGGCCCCCCTCCCCAGCCCTGATCTCTGTTAGAATAAATCTGTACCCCATCCCCCATTTCCATAGTGCAGTGGCTCCTCTCCCCAACTCCGATCTCTGTTACACTAAATCACTACCCGATCCCCCTTTTCCATAGTGTAGTGGCCCCACCCAGAGCTGCAAGCACTGGTCCAACAAGCAAACTCCCGATATCCATTCCCTGGTGGCTAGTGGTCCCCCCACCCCATTAGGCATTGATCCACCACCCTGCTACCCGCATCCCAACCTGTACCAGTGACTGACACAACTCTCCTCACCCTGCCACGGCCAGCTGCCAACTGATCGGTACAGGAGTGCATATGGTAAATAGTACACACTCATTGGTTGTCTCACAAAAACTAAGTGCAGGAAAGAAACTGGTCCCAGATTAGGTCTTAGGGGAACAATCAACCTGGAGCAATTGAAAAGGTATTACAAATTTGCATTAAAGCAGTATGTACATATTTACATGTGTTGCTTGGTAACCTTTAAAAAAATTGTTTTTGTTAAATTATATTTTAATGTATTCATTTTATAATAAAATTGCAAAAATACAAGTATTCTGTACAAGGAATGTCCAGTTTTGTACACTTAATGCAGAATAAACTTCCATTATGTAAATGATTATAAAAGGAAATTTAAAAAGGTTAATAAATTAATACAAAATGAGAAATTGAATTTAGAACACAGACTGTCATTTACCAAGGATAACAATAAGGCATTCTTCACATACATAAATAAAACAGCATCTAATTCAGTTGGTCCCTTATCACAAAATGCCACATCCATAAATGATCCTGAAGAGATGATACAGTCATTCAATGAATACTTTGTTTCTGTGTTTAACAAGGGAAATAGAAATGGTATATCACTGATCAACACTAGTCTCCCCCAATGGATTTTTCACAAATTTGGATTTTAAATCTACTTAGAAATGTCAAGGGAAACACCTCCCCTGGACCTGATGGAATACACCCCTTGTTCTTTAGAAACATGGCTGATCACCTGGCACTCCACCTCACTATCTTGTTTAATAACTCACTAAAATCCGGGAATGTTCCATCTGACTGGAAAAAGGCTGTGGTCATCCCTATCCATAAGAAGGGTAATAGAGGCCAAATGAGAAACTACAGACCAATTAGTTTAACACCTATATGCTGCAAAATTATGGAAAGACTGCTAAAACTATTAAATGATGGTTAAACAATGACATTGGAAATAGAGGATATCTCACAACATGGGTATAAGAAGGGGCTTTCTTGTAATACCAACTTAACATTTTACAAACATGTCAGTAAAAGTATTGAAGGAGGTACACCTTATGATGTTATAATGTTGGATTTGGGAAAAGCCTTTGACACTGTACCACATGATCTCTTGGCTGCCAAGCTTTATGGTATGGGAATCAAAACTTACATTGTAAAATGGATAGCACATTGGCTTTCAGACAGAACATAAAAAGTGAGAGTGCATGGGAAGTTATCTAAGAAGGGTAACGTAAGTAGTGGAGTGCAGGCGTTGTGTTATTGTACTTAAATTATCAATTACAAAAGAGACGAACGGAGATGAGGCTGATGGCGGAAGAATTTAATGATTATAATAATAATCACAGCGAGAGATTACAAGTGGTACATTCTTCATTCTTCAAACTAACAATGTAGGCTGGCTTGCTTATATAGTAGAAGACAGTATCATCATTTCCTATGGTTGTCTATGATTGGTTCATAACAAGTACAAACATCAACTTAAAAGGCAATTCTCTTTTTTTTGTATATGTATGAGCTCATCTTTTGGTCAGCACAAATGTATAGATAGTGTACATTCGATTATTATATATGGCTAGTAACAACTGTCACTATCAGTTACCAAGGTCTAGGAGGAAGAAATAGGTTTGGACTTAAGAATGTGCATACAAGCATTTTGGTCTGTCCTGATAATGACAAACACTAAAGATAGTCAAAGGGTAATTTGAACACTATCCTATGTTTCTGCTTTGCAGACACATAAAGCAACTGTTTGATATTACTCACATGGTCAACACAAATATCGAAAGGCACCTTAATATTGCAACTTGTGCTTAGTTTGTCTTGTGGCTTTACAAGTTTTATATGATCCAGTTTCGTAGGTCTATATTTGTTACACAGATACATTATGTTTTAGACCAAAATGAGGTTTAGGCTGAAATATTGGGACAGACTTCTTTATCCCTTGTTACAAGCCCCCCTTGGCCCAATATTTTTCAATTATTATTTGTGCAACAATGCAGCTCCTCGGAGCATGTACATCTCACTACGTACTTTACATAAAGTAAGTCTTAAGCGACACAGGCCTATAATTACCAAGAACACTAAGATCACTTGCAACATAAGTAAAGCTTTAAAAGACAGGGCTCCTAACGGTCCCCCCTGCATAGCTATAAATCAAGTGCTCATTATCACTCTCACTGAGCAATTCATTTACAACTGCTTGTGCCTTATGTGTAGGATGTTGGATTTGTATCAAATGAGTATCTTTTTCAATTTAAAAGTGACTGTACATCTACTGTTAACATTTATATTCCAGCCAGAGAAAATCTAGATTTATATGCACTCTACTGTACTTTACGTTATTTACAAGCATTTGATCAATAGGTGTTGATGTAAGTCCACTCTCTGGCCCTGTTGTCACATTTGGGCATTCGGTTGGTGTTACAGTTAAGTATATGGCATCTGAGACTGCAAAACATAATGAGTTGTTTACACCAGCATAGTTACAAGCACTATTATCACCCCAAAGACAGTAGGACAGAGTTAACACATAAACACCATTGTCCTTTGGTGTGGCTCTGTTTATAACAAGAGACCCATTTTTTTATTTTTAGTCCATGTAGCTTTGCTGTGATCCAGTCTTGAGCTCTGAGGCACAGCTAGACCAGCTGTTAAGTATGTCCACACACCAATTTTGTAGAAAAGTCAGTGTTTATATTGCTGGCTGCTGGATGACTGATTAGCAGACACACTGGCCAGGGGTGCATTGGATTGTGCATTGAGCCCTTTTAATGGAGCAGCCACACACACTGGCATGGCATTTGTGTTGTGGTAGTTGATTACACCCTGGCACACAGATTAACAGTCCATAAAAAAGTAATAGTTTACAATAAACCATTAAAAACACAGTCCATAGTAATGCAATAGGTTTGCATAAAGTATCAGCCATGTTTGGAACAAACAGCAGTGAAGAAAATGGATATCTTGCTTGAAGATCAATTGAAGAAGAATCTTCTTGCTGAAGTTAGGGGATTGCCCCTACCCCAGACTTAACTTTATAGTAAGTAGAAACAATAAGCTTGATTGCAGAGTTTAAACTGACTAGACCTTTTTCACAAATAGATGTAATTTTGCTAAAAACATTACACTTGCAAAGGTAATAATGATTTGATTTATGCAATAGTCCTTATGTGGAACCAATTAGACACAAATATAGTGATGACATCAAAACTGTGGCAGTTGTTTTTAAATAAGGAACAATTATTAGCAAATACACATCTTTTGGTATTTACCCCTATGGGGAGATAGCAATGTACCTTTCAACCTTTGTGGACATTACACTGGAAGGAAGGAAGGGTAGCTTACCCCCTCCCCCCGAGCTTCTACTGGTGGAAGAGACAGCTCAACTACTGTAAAACAAGATTATTTCCATAGGATAAAAGAAGCCAAGTGTCCCTGGGTTCCCTTATCCTAAGCATGACAAAATGTCAGCTGAGTTTATAAAAGATCCGGATTGATGGTAATACCATACGTATGTATTTTTTAGAATGCATTTAAAGAAAATGATTACACCATGGTCACACATAAAAGCAAAAGCCATTGTTTTTAATTGTAGATGGTAAACTCTCAAAAACAGCTGTAATAGTCCTTTTTTTAAAAAAGTGTACTGTACACATATATAAAAAAGTAAAAAAGTATGCCAACATCATTTTTAATGAGAATCTTTTGTCCTTCAGAAACGCTAGTATTACTGATAACATTATTAATCATGCCAAACAACTCCAGGTGGTTTGTTTGATTATGGTAGCAATCACAGAAGAACAAGTGGCTAGCCTTTGCTCTAGTCCACCCCACAGCATACTGAGAGTATTTAGAATCAAACTCTTTAACATTAGAAAAGGCAAGGTCTTTGGGCATTAAGTTAGTATGCCTTGCCAATACCTCTGGCTGATGGCGCAAGTTTTCCATATCTGACTTTTTACTCCTACATTTTAACTGCTCAGATACAGGAGTTAGCAATCTGTAAAGTGCTTGTTTTTAGATTTTAAGACATTTACATCTTACAAATGTGCTATTTATTAACAGAAGCTGTGTTATAGTTTATATTGCAATCAATAAAAGAGAATTATCCCTATCTAAAAGACAAAAGTCTCCCTGTACCTTTACTAACTGTAACTTTAGTTGTTGGTTTTTCTCTTGCAGGGATTTTGGCTCTTGACTTATTTGCATTTCTAAACTATCTATTTTTGACTGTAGCTGGATTATTTCATCTTGGTGCTCATGCAGCTTTCTTTTTTTTTTTTAAAGTCTCATGTGTTAATGAATTACCACCTGGCTATATTATCACAGACTTTGTACAGTATTTGCTAGTTTCTCTTTTTTTAATTTTTTATTAAAATACTGCTGTGCCTGTTGATCATGGTTTGTATGCTCCCCCCTTTAGGTGTTTCCCTAAGAAACAACCTATTAATGTTTTCATACTCATTTTTCATCTTTGTGCCTGCCTAGCCTTTACAGCCGGGTGCACTCATGCACTGGTGCCCTGGTCCGTCTGGCTATGTCTTACGGCTCCCCTGTGAGGTCTGGCTTGCAAGTCCCAGCACCTTCCCTTACCTACTCTGCCCCATGAGTTTCTACAGAGTTAAGCATTACTTTTATTTAAAGAAATTGGAAAGCATACATCACCTGATTAGCAAGTGGCTAAAACTGTCTGTGTGCACCTTTTTCTCTTGCTTTAAGCCAACAGCACTGCGTCTCCGAGAGTCGTCACCCTGCTATGGGGGGCTCCAGAGCGTACAGCACCAGCGATCCGAGTCACGGCACCAAATGTAGGCATTGTGTTATTGTACTTAAATTATCAATTACAAATGAGACGAATGGAGATGAGGCTGATGGCGGAAGAATTTAATGATTATAATAATAATCACAGTGGGAGATTACAAGTGGTACATTCTTCATTCTTCAAACTAACAGTGTAGGCTGGCTTGCTTATATAGTGCAAGACAGTATCATCATTTCCTATGGTTGTCTATGATTAGTTCATAACAAGTACAAACATCAACTTAAAAGGCAATTCTCTTTTTTTTGTATATGTATGAGCTCATCTTTTGGTCAGCACAAATGTATAGATATTGTACATTCTATTATTATATATGGCTAGTAACAACTGTCACTATCAGTTACCAAGGTCTAGGAGGAAGAAATGGGTTTGGACTTAAGAATGTGCATACAAGCATTTTGGTCTGTCCTGATAATGACAAACACTAAAGATAGTCAAAGGGTAATTTGAACACTATCCTATGTTTCTGCTTTGCAGACACGTAAAGCAACTGTTTGATATTACTCACATGGTCAACACAAACATCAAAAGGCACCTTAATATTGCAACATGTGGCTTAGTTTGTCTTGTGGCTTTACAAGTTTTATATGATCCAGCTTCATAGGTCAATATTTGTTACACAGATACATTATGTTTTAGACCAAAATGAGGTTTAGGCTGAAATATTGGGACAGACTTCTTTATCCCTTGTTACACAGAGTACCCCAAGGCTCCATATTGGGGCCAGTATTGTTTCACCTGTTTATTAGGGACATGGGCACAGATGTCAGTAGTCACCTGGCAAAATCTATGGTTGACACAGAATTGGGGGGGAAGTAGATACCTTAGAAAAACATACTATCCTGTGTAATAATCAACTCATTGTACAAAAATTGGCAACTGAAAACAGGATGTCTTTTAATCCAGAAAAGTGTATTGTATTACATTTTGGGAGGAACAATCCTGGATATGTACACTTCATGAATGGGACTCCTTTAAAATCAGTAAACAAGAAAAGAGATCTGAGAGTTACTGTAAACAATGACCTTTCCCCCCTCTGACCATTGTGTTCTTATAGCCAGGAAGGTGAACTACTCAATTCATGCAATCAGGCATTCATTTGTGTCTAGGAATTCACAGTACATAATGCAGATATATAAAACCTTTGTGATTCTTCATCTTGATTATGGTCCTCCATTTTGGAGTTCATATTTAAAAAAAAGACATAAACATACTCGAGACCTCAGAGGAGAAGAATGATAAAGTTGTTATGAGGTTTTTGTACTATGGACTATGGTAACAGATTAGAAAAACCTGGGCCTGTTTAGCCTGCAAGAAAGGAGGCAAAGAGGCGATCTCTATTTCTTTATAACATATTAAAAAGCAAGGTTCTTATGAATGAACTTGGAATTCAATTTAATGAAAGAACCATTCAATTAAGGTATCATAATAGGCAACTGATAGTTCAAAGAGCAAATACAAATAAAAGGGTAACTTTCTTTACTATAAGATCAGCCCGTATATGGAACTCATTATCTGGAATTTTGGTGAACCTTCAGAGAGTGGATAGTTTTAAGTGGGAACTAGACACATTCATTATCAATTCTAGGAACAGACAATATCCCACCTGATAGTGGGATACAATCATGATGGGCCTTTGGCCTTCTTTTGTCTTAATGTACCAAGATACCAAGGTCTTTAAACAGGATAACAGTATCCCTTGTTAATAATGACATAGGAATGGCCACAACAAGGTATTAGACTTTAATATAATAACAATTCTGCCATGGAACTGTAGCCCAAGGGCTCATGGCAGTGTCTCTGATTTTTTGAAAAGTCCAGAAATGTGTCCTTAAAACCTTTGCCTTGGGGGGTTCAAATCTCTGTGGATACCACTTTGCTGTATGCAAACAACTATAAAAAACTGCTGCATGAGGTAAAACAAGACTTAGTGAGCTGGAAAATTCTCCCTCTATCAACCAATGGCAAAGCCCAAGTGATCAAAATGAATGTTTAACCCCGTTTCCTATTTTTCTTTTAAATCCTCCCAATTTTGATTCCTGAGGATTACTGGAGAGATCTAGCAGTCTCTATCAGGAGATTTGTTTGGGGGTGAGGTGCAGGCCACGAGTTTCCATTAACACTTGAAGGTACCTAGAGAGAAGGGTGCTTTAGGCCTTCCGGACTTTAAAAACTGTTATTTGGCAGCTCAATGGCCATAGATTTTTCCTGGCTAAAACAAACGGAAGAGTCCAGGTGGTACAGGATAGAAAGGGAGCAACTAGTGGGAATATCCCTATGGGCACTGCTCATGGCCAAGCTTACCAAGTCACTTTGGACCAAAATATGCAACCCATGGACCAAACACACAATAGAAACACTGACAAAGTTAAGGAACAAAGTGGGTTCCCCCAACGAGCTTGGTCCAATGTCCCTGATTAGGTACCATGAAGACTTTGTTCCTCCCATGATTGATAAAGGTTATGCATATTGGGAAAGAAAAGGGCTGGTGTGTTTTTCCCATTTTTTTTCACGGGGCACATGTATGAGCTTTACACAGCTTAAGGAACTATTTGGCCTAAGAAAGGAGAATCACTTTCGATACCTCCAGGTCAGGAATTTTCTCCTTCAAAGTAACCATCAGGAGTTGATCCTGAGACCCCATTCGGTCCTAGAAGACCTCTTCTTTTGGTGGGTGTGGTTGACAGTCAAGTTAAAACCTACCTCGCAGTTGTTTGGGCTATTAATGGAAAACACCTCCTCACCAGCAGAAACAATCCAAGTCCAATGGGAAAGGGAAGCACAGATACTAGTATCCCCTTCCACATGGTCCCTGAGATTAGGAAAGGGATGGGCAGTTATGTCATCTCCACATTGGAGAGAGTTTAATTGGAAATTGTTCACAAGGTACTTCTTGACTCCCACCCGAACCAAGCACTTTGACCCCTCGAATACTGATCTATGTTGGAGGGAATGTGGTGAAAGAGGTTCCCACTGGCATGTTTTCTGGGAAGGTCCAAAGTTAAAACCCTTCTGGCAGCAGATACATGCTCAAATTCAAACTATTCTGGAATTTCCATACCCATGCTCCTTTCAGGCATTGGTGTTGGGAGTGAAAAAACCTTTGGTAAATGCCAGAGGGAGACACAGACTGTTTCATATTCTATGAATTGTGGATCTTAAATGTATCACTCTGCAGTGGCTTTCTCCTGACCCTCCGACACTTCATGGCTTCAGAAGGTGGAGGAGGTAGAAAGCATGGAGAGACTCACAGCCTCTATTTATTTGGGCCTAGATAAGTTTCTGTCTGTATGATCCCTTTGGCTTACCAAAGCCACTGGTACAGATAGACCCCTAGAGATGGAAGAGCAGATAAGGTGCTCAACCCCTGATATGGTATAAGTCTTCACAATGACTTTGATAGAAAGAAAGACACAGACTGAGCACATTAAGTTAATAAAAGTGTTATGTATTGTTTGATAATTAGATGATCTTGGTTTGGAATGATATCGATGAGTTGACAAGGCATGGAAAGGATGAGCTCATCTGGTGGGCAGGAAGGTTTCTCTGAGGGGCAATGCTGTACTGCCCCCCCAGTCCTTCTGCCCTCATGGGGGATGGTGGCTGATCCTAAACCAAAGTGGAGAGAAGCAAAAGAAATATGGATTTTAATATTTGTCAACTAACCACATGCTGTCATTACATCTCAAGTTGTTCTGTAGTAGAATACCTGTATTATAAGTTGGGCTCTGATGAGCCATGGGATGCTTGTAACATGAGAAGTAAAAATAAAGTTTAAAAAAAGAAAAAAACCTTGCCCTGATGGGATGTTGGTGCCATGAATAAAACAACTTGCAAAATCCATTTGAATAGATGTTAGAACAGTCATATAAGCTACTGCAGTTTCCTGCCATCTAAATAACATTCTGAACTGTAAACCAGCACAGTTAAGCCTGACAGTGCACTATGGCACTAATATAGCTAAAAAATATTGTTGTGAACATGTTGAGAACTCTAGCGTTTAGTCAGTGACTTATAGCCAAGTAAACATAAACAGTGTCATACTCAAATTACACAATCACAGCCTTCCAGAAATGTATTGCTTAGCTCTATGTAATTTACCAAAAGAGAAAACTGGCTGAGAATGTAGATAGGTACATACTACTCTGACGCAGTTGATATAACTTATCAAACTTTAAACAATCAAAATACATATGGAGAGAGTTCTGGGCCCTACTAATGAGGAAAAGTCACCAGGCCAAGTCATACTTTCTAGACCTTCAGGTCTCTGTTTCTTCCTCCTCTGTGGTGGGCAGTCACATGATTTTCATGGTGGCTGCCATCTTGGATGCCCATTTTCCTGCATCCATCGGGTCAGTAAACACATATTTAGTACTTTACTATCATAGATAATTCTTAGTTTTGCCAGAAACTAGATGCTGTGAGGAATATTGAATTCTTTAACTGTATGACAGATCCTATTTAATGTTTTATGTCTAAGTCTGGTCGCATAAGAGATAGCAGGGAAGATATGGAGTGTAGTGCCTTCTACGCTCAGTGGTCCATAACATTTAGCCATGCTCAGCAGCTTATCTCTGGTGCCCATACTGTCCAACACAACCATCATGGTTCTCGATTGCTCCGCTTGCTGCTTAGAATGGTGTGGAATAAGATAAGCCTTAACTATGTGGAATTCCAGGTCTGGTACGTGGTCCTGAAATTTTTTGGCTAGCCAGTCTTTTAGGAACATCAGTGTATGGTCTCCTTCTGACCTCTCTAGCAGGTTAACTTGCCGCACATTTTGGCTTCAGACTTGATTTTCGAGTATTTCCATACTGTTGTTGGTATGCTGCTGTTCTTTTGTGCAATGTGCCATTGTGCTTTTGCACACTCTGAGTGGCTCCTCATGTCCTCCATTTCCCCATGCACACAGTCCATGACTTTTTCAACCGTAGCAATTCTCCCAGTTAGAATGTCTAGCTTGGGATTCATGGAGGTGGATGAGGTAAGCAGCTGTTGCATTTTGCGGCCTAAGGATTGGAAGGCCTCCTCCACATCATCTCCCTCTGCTACACCAGCTTGGGTGGAATGTGGGCTCGGGCCTGCAGTCAGTCTTTTTCCTTCATCTTTTTGACTGTCTCCTGACTGCTGAGTTTTGTTAGATTTCCCTATTGTGCTCCTTGAGCCATCTCCTCCTGAACAAGCTAGAATGCACTTAATGAAAAGTTCAAAATAAAGGGTATTTTAAAGTTTAATAGTGGTGATTGCAGGAGCTGAAGTGACATGCGACTTCTCAGCTCGAGCTCCACAGTGACCCCCGCTTAAATTTTTTTTTTTTAAATATAATCGACATTCAAAATAAGAGAAGAATTCATGTAGCGGTGCGATGAATGATATAATGGCATTCTGATATAACAGATGCAATTTTACCAAGATTTAAATTTATAAAGCAAATAGAAAATATATGAAATACATAAAAAATGGGGAACTACAGCACCCATTGCAGGAGCCAATTGTATTAACTGAGATCTGGCAAAAACTAGATAGCATCTTGTATATACAGAATTTAAAATACATGTTAATTCTCTATTTTTGCATAGTGTACAGAGCCTTGATGAAGTGGGTTAATTGTACTCATGAACCATTGGCATATAATTGACTGATGGTTTAAATTTAGAAAAAGAATAAAACAAGAATTTTACGAGAACATTATTTGGTAAGTGGGCTGTTTTTCAGCAGTCGTGGCTTTTGATGTGCTTCCATGGTTGGAACTAACTCCTCCCAGTGTGTATTTTTTTTTTATTTTGCAGGTACCAGGGCTACACTGCCTATGATGGTACAACTATGTGTCTAACACATTTCGAAACTGCTTATCTCTACCACATTCTAAAAACTTATGTCACCACCACATTCTGAATTTCAGTGTTCCTGCCACATTCCTGATGTTTGTGTCCCATTTTCTTTCTGAGATTGCGTCATTGCTTTATTCCACAATTGCAGCCTGATGACATTCTTATATCTCATCCCTGCAGTATTCTAAAAATTGTGCACAACTTTGGCATTCTTTTTTTTAAAACTCATTTTTATGTTCGTCCTTATGCTTGTGCAAAGCAAATATATTGGTATGATAGTGGGTTTTGAGAGGTGTGTCACTATTGCCAGAGCAGTCTGCAAGGGGCTTGACAGTATCAGACCATTCACCAGCCGGGCTCATCATGACACTCCTCTGGTCTTGCTGGGTGGAAACTTTGGGTAGTTCAAAGGAAAGAGCTGTCTGAATAATAGCATGGCTATTTCCATTGATCAGCATAAGCCACTCAGCAAGCAGAGCTGATCAGCATCATGATCAGCCTGCTGGCGTTCCCCCCATTGTAAAAGCTATCCCCCCTACCCTTTGTCAAGTATTCCTCCCACCTCCCATTGCTTCTGTCTTCTTAATTTTCCAACACCAGGGTGCCCAATCCCTGGTGCTGGCTAGTAGCCCCCATATTTTCTCTGTGCAACAATGGGGAGCCCACCCCTGGCATTGCCAAACGTAACACCAACAGTGATGTGACCAATCCCCAGTATCAGTACTTGAAATAAACAAAACCATGCCTCATAGTCTTTTTTTTATTATATAACCCTGTAAAAAAGAAAATCGTCCATCGATGTCTGTTGCTGGTGCCGGCACAGGGTTGCCATTACTCTCCCCCCACCCAACTGTCCAACTCAGCACCCACCACCTCACATTCTCCACACCCCTTACTTTTAATTTTCCAACACAAGGGTTCCCAGTCCCTGGTGCCAGCTAGTACCCCCTTCCCCACCTGTTTTTACTGTGCGGCACCAGAGAACCCACCCCTGTTGCCGAAAAACATAACACTGACACTGGGATTCCCAATCCCCAGGGTCAGTACCTGAGGTAAAGAAGATCATCCCGCATAGTATTTTTTATTTGTATATATCCTGCAAAAAAGGAAACCATCCATCAATGTCTGTTGCTGCTGGCACACTGCCATTGTTACCCTCCCCCCACCTGACCTTTCCATTCAGCACCCACAACCCCCCACCCCACCATCTCTTACCTTCCTACTGAGGGGTCTGACACTGTAATGCTCTCTGGACTGGATATACATCTTCACTCTTAAATCCCGGACCAGGAATTGAAGAAATCAGGTATGCGGTTCAAGATAATTCTTTTTTTTTTCTATTATCTATTTTTGCCGGAGCCTGGAGGGTGGCTATGGTCCTCCATCAGAAGGACTCATCCTCCAGCCCTGTGCATCCCTGCTCAGCCAACCCCGGTAGTTCCCCCACAGCTTACCCCCATGACTGGGCCAGGGAGGAGAGTGCCAGCTTTCTCCCCCCCAGAACACAAATCCAGAAGCTGGGGGTGGCACAGGGATGCAGGGCCATCATGGAGCCCGCCAGCTCCCTCTTTCCTCTTTTTCTCTCATCCCTCCTCCACTACTGATGTAGAAATGTCAGTGTGTGCCTCCCAATCCATACTGCCCTCCAGCTACTGCCAGAGGGCAGTCAATGAGTGGGCCTCCCTCCCACCAAGAGAGGAGAGCAGTCCTCTGGACTCTTGATCCTCTCTCACCCCTGCTGATCCCCAGTGGCCCGGACTCATTCCCGAACCCAGGTTGCTGGCATGGCGTGAGGTGTAGAGACCAGCACCTCAACCTCCAGCGCCACCAGGCTTGCTCAGGTTCAAGATATTTCAATGGATTTTTAACTTGGCCTCGTAACTTGGTCATTTTGTAATATTTTTTCCCCAAATTTTCAACATTGCTTTTTAGGACCCCACCTCATGAACATGGACAGTAAAATTATGCAAATCCATCCAAAAAAGGTGATTTTGTAGTCTCTGCATGAAATCACCTTTCAGGCAGGATTTTAAAATTTTCTGTCTCTTTGTTCATGAAGCTGGGTCATAAGAAGGCTATGTTGAAAATCTGGGGTAAAAATATCAATAAAACAACACAGTTATGAGTGTCCATTAAACATTTTCAATGCACATTTGTAACTTTGGTAATTTTTTAATGTTTTGACACCAAATTTTCAACATAGCCATTTTTTCACACTACCTCATGAATGTGACAGCTGTCATTTTTTTTTAATTCTGGCCAAAATGTGTTTTCACACTCATGGCACAAAATCATTATCACCTTTCAGGCACAATTTGAAAATGTTCTCTGCCCTTGTTCATGAGGTGTGGTCCTAAGAAGGCTATGTTGAAAATTTGGGATAAAAATATCAAAAACAATAAAGGAGCGTACGCTGAAATTTTTCATCGCATGCCTGTAACTTTGGTAATTGTATTTATTTATTTCAAAGGTTTTACCAGGAAAGACAAACTGAGCTGGTATCAGCTTGTTTGTAGATGTGTCCTGCGAGGAGAGGAAGAGAAGAAGGAGAGAACAGATACAAAATACAGAGTACAAAATACACAGAATGGGAATAAACATATCAATAAACAAGAATAGATTACATATAGTAAATTGTGGAACTGACGAAAGAGCAATCAAATATTAATCAACATATCATAATAAGGAATGGAGGGAATGAATGATGCTAGGGAAAAGGTAAGTGCTGAAAACAATAATGGGTAATGACACAGCTGTCATTTTTAAAATCCTGGCCAAGATGTGGTCTCATTTTTGTGGTGCAAAGTGACATTTCAGCCATTTTTTTTTATAAATGACACCAGTCATGTTCAGAAGGAGTGGTCATAAAAAGACTGTTAAAAATGTGGGTCAAAAAATTTGGAAAAAAAAAAATAATCAAGTTTTGAAGGAACATCGAATTGTTCTGATGTTTGCTCATAACTTTAATTTTGCAGATTTTGGCCCCTAATGTTCACCATATCTTTGGTGTTAAACCTCCTCCACCTCCCCCTTCCCTGAACATGACAGGTGTAATTTTTCAAATCCCCTCTGAAACTTGTTTTCACAGTTGCACTGCAAAATCACCTTTCAGATGGGATTTAAAAAATTCCACTTGTCTTGATCATAATGCTAGGTCATAAAAAGAATGTTGGAAATGAAAGCCCCCTTTCTTTACTTTAGCAACACAGATGGCACTTGGCAGCAGTCCACCCACTTCCCTGGCTAGGGTGTTTTCCTGGCTCGGATCTCGGGAAAAAGGGGAACACAAAAACAAATTTGTATTTTTTACAGGGAACCGGGGTTGGCCATGGCACTGGGTCACCAAGAAATCATGCAGTCTACTCACAGAAGAATGTCCACAAGCAGAACTAGAGACAAGTAATAGGTTTTATTCTACTCAGTAGACTGACAGAAAAACATTTGCCCAGTGATGCTGCAGGTGCAGAAAAGGTACAACAAAGTCCACAAAATCAACATGTTTTACTACCAGCTTAGTTGTTCCAATCCCCCCTTTTGCCTTAGAAGGTGCAAGAAACTACATTCCCATCCATCCCTCTTTCAGGCTACAGACAGAGGACAGCGCTTGTCCAAAATTGATTGATTGATTGATAAAAATGTAGTTTTATACGGGGTACAAATTGTTGGGGTGTGACACTCAATTTCAACAATGTCCTGTGGTACAATTAAAATAGTAGAGAAGAGGCATAATTAGCAATCTCAACTTATGTTCAAACAACAGTTTTCAATAAATAAACAATAAAATGAATTATCTAAAACGTGAACAAGTTGTGCTCAAGTAGCAATACAGAACAATCTTAAAGGTGGCCAAGCTACTCACAAGCTTCAATTCATTTGAATGTTGATTCCATTCTTTTACCAAGCTGTTTTGTAAGGTGATATGTTTGGTCTGTTGCAGGATTTAATCATAGGCATTTTCTGAGAAGAAAGCCTGGCTAGCTGTTTGTTGTGAGATTCAGTGCTAACTAAATGAGTAAGTGGATGTTTTTCCTTTAGGTAAATTAGTTTGTGACAAAACATCAGCCATAGATAAGACCTTTGTACTGCTGGTTGGAGCCGCCCCAATCTACTGTAAATGTTGCTGTGATGTGTCCCTTGGTGACTCTTTGTCACAAATTTCCCTATCTTGCAGTACATTTGATTTATTTTATTTAAGACAGTCTGAGTAGAATTCCTGTATAAGACGGAACCATATTCTAGGACAGGAATTATTAGTTGTCATACAAGCTGTTCTCTTACTTCCACAGAAAGGCTGGACTTCTCTACCGGGACTATATTGCCCTCCACCCTCCCACCTAAAGCTAGTTCTACTTTTATAGGCACAAGATTTGACTGACAACAGGAACTTCCTGTTTGGGAGCAGGAAGTGAGTGATCACAGAGCCACCAAAGACCCACCATCCTAGAAGGGCAAGAGTAGCTCTCCGACCCCCTCTAGCTGCTGGAGGTCTGCCTCTGAGCAAGTAAGGGGTCTACTGAGAAATATAGGATATTCTTGTCTCAGAACAGGACAATCAGGAGCTTAAAGGGCACACAGGCAGAAAGTAAGTAGAGAGAGAAGAGAAAAAAAGTAGAGAGAGAAGAGAAAAAAAAACCAGAGGAAAGAGTAAGGATTCCAAACAGTAAGGAGCCAGAAATAAGACATGATGGGAGTGGTGCAGTGCAGCGGCTATGGAGCAGCAGTCTTCTGGGAGACATTCTGGAGGATGTGGTGTTGTCCTATCTGCAGGCACCTCTCTGGGCTGAGGGAGGAGGTTGCTCATCTCCAGGCTGAGTTGGCCAGGAATTGTGGGACCTCCTCTTCCATCCAGGGACCGCCAGTGCCACTGCCGTTGCCTCAGAGGTTGCCAAGAAAGAGGAGCGGTTGGACCACAGTGGGCTCAGGAAGGGTGAGGGTGGTGGAACAGAGGTGTATCACTCCACTTGTACCTCTCCACAATTCCTATGCCATTCTGGCAAAGTGTGGTTCCTCTATGGAGGCACCCACAGTGGAGACCAAGGAGGATGCTGGGAACCTTCACAAAGGAGACCCACAGGAGGGTGGCAGGAGACCCCACAGGGGAAGGAAACAACTCCTGGTGGGGGACTCCATTGTTAGGAAGGTAGAACTGGGGGGAGGAAGGGGAGAAAGAGGTAAGGTGTCTGCCTGGTGCCATGGCTTGGATGGACAGTGAGCGAATCCTCAGGATTGCTGGAGCAGCTGCACAGGGGAGGGAGCTGGATGTCATTGTCCACCTAGGGACAAATGACCTGGCTAAGAAAGGGATTAGAGAAGTGCAGGAAGAGTTTGTGGAATTGGGGAGGGGCCTTAGACAAGTAGCATGCACGGTAACCTTCTCGGAGGTGCTGCCCATCTATGGTGTAGGAGAGGCTAGGGTGTTCTGCACCATGGGTGGTTGAAAAACTGGTGTGGAGCTAGATACATAGATATACATAGATACATAGATACATAGACAGTGTCGGCAGATAAGGGCCTATGGCCCACCCAGTCTGCCCATTGGAGCTTGTAAGTTCAGTTTGTTTTCCTAGAAGTCTGTTGCCCCTTACCCCTGACCTCCAGAATTCCTTTATGTCTATCCCATGCATTCTTAAATCCTGTGATTGTTTCAGCCCCCACCACTTCCTCTGGCAGGGTGTTCCACTTGTCCACCACCTGTTCTGTGAAGAAATTCTTTCTCATGTTTCCTCTGAATCGTCCTCCTCCAACTTCATCCCATGCCCTCTAGTCCTGGAACATCTTTTTGCTTAAAATACTGTTTTCCTGCACCTGTTCCTCCCTGTAAGATACTTGTATGTCTCTATCATATCCCCTCTCCTCCTTCCTCTCTCCAGGGAGTACATGTTCAGTTCCTTCAACCTGTCTTCATGGGACTTGTGATGCAATCCGTGCACCATCTTTGTTGCCCTCCTCTGAACCATCTCTACCCTGTCTATGTCCTTCGTAGGTATGGTCTCCAGAACTGTACACTGTACTCAGGTGGGGCCTCACTAGTGTCTTGTATAGCGGATTATGACCTCCCTTTCCTGCTGGTGATGCCCCTCAACATCCCAGCATCCTATTTGCTTTACCTGCTGCCTTGTCACACTGTTTCCCTACCTTGAGGTCATCAGAGATGACAACCCCAAGATCCCTTTCCTGCTTGGTGCATGCTATATCCTCACCCCCCAACTGATATATTGTGCCAGGGTTTTTGTGCCCCATATGCATTATCTTGCACTTCTTTGCATTGAATTTCAACTGCCAAACCCCTGACCATTCTTCAAGTTTCTGCAGGTCGCTTCTCATTCTGTCTACACCCTTTGGTGTGTCTACTCTGTTACAGAGCTTTGTGTCATCAGCGAACAGTGAAATTCTGCCTTCTAGGTCCCTGCAATGTCACTGATGAAGATGTTGAATAGAACCGTCCCAGCACTGATCCCTGTGGTACCCCACTGGTCACTCTTCCCTCTGTGGAGTGACAGCCATTTACCACCACCCTCTGTGTCCTGCCACCCAGCCAGTTACCTACCCACCACACTACTGTCCTGCCCACACCCATATTCCCCAGTTTGTGTAATAGTCTTCTATGTGGCACAGTGTCAAAGGCCTTGCTGAAGTCTAGATAGGCTATGTCCACTGCCCTCCCCTGATCCACCTCCCTAGTCACCCAGTCAAAAAATTCGACGAGATTGGTCTGACATGACCTCCCCCTGGTGAAACCATGCTGCCTTGGGTCCTGTAGTCCATTGACAACCAGATGTTCCACCAATCTCTCCTTCAGTAGTGCTTCCATGATCTTCCCCACTACTGAGGTGAGGCTAACTGGTCTGTAGTTCCCTGCTTCCTCTTTGTTCCCACTTTTGTATAAGGGGACTACATCTGCTGTCCTCCAGTCTTTGGGTACCTCCCCTGTTTCCAGTGATCGGCTAAACAGGATAGCCAGAGGTTCAGCCACCACCTCTCTTAGTTCTTTAAGGACCCTGGGTGCACCCCATCTGGCCCCATTGCTTTATCAACTCTTATTACTTCCAGTTCCTTCAGGACCCTTTTCGTAAAGGGACTTGTGTCCATTTCTGCACCATTCTCACCCCTTGTACTCCCTTCAGACCCATTACCCTCCTCTTCCTCAGTAAAGACTGAGCAGAAATACCTGTTCAATATGTCAGCTTTACTGTTGTCATCCTCCACGCGGCCCCCATCCTCTCCCTTCAGTCTCACTATCCCTCCCTTTGTCTTTCTTTTTTCACTTATGTACCTGTAAAAGGTTTTGTCCCCTCTACCCACTGATTTTGCAATGTGTTCTTCTGTCTGAGCTTTGGCTTCCCTTACTGACCTCCCTGCCTCCCTTTGCTTGTCCTGGTACTTCTCCCTATCCCCTTCTGCTGTGTCTTTTTGTATTGCCTGAATGCAATCTTTTTGGCTTTCACTTTTTGCTACCTCTTTGGAAAGCCATAATGGTCTCCTCTTCCTTTTCCTCTTGCTAACCTGCTTAATGCATAATTCTGTTGTTCTTGTAATCCCCATTTTAAATACTGCTCACTGTTCCTCAACCCCTGATTCCTGTCCCATTCCCTTAATGCCTCTTTCAAGTATCTCCCATTTTCCCAAAGTCTGCCCCTAAAATCCAGGATACGTGTTTTTGTGTGGTTTGGTTCTGCTCTTTCTGTGATTTCAAACCACAATGACTGGTGGTCACTGTTTCCCAGGTGCTCCCCACTGTTACCCCATCACACTGTCCCTGTTTGTGCACAAGGTCCAGTATTGCCTTCTGCCGAGTTGGTTCCATGACCAGTTGCTTGAGGAAGGCACCCTGAAGGGAGTCCAGGATAAATCTGCTCCTAGTTGATGCTGCTGCTGGGATGCTCCAGTCCACGTCTGGAATATTGAAGTCTCCAACCAGTACTACCTCACCCTTGTCTGCCATCCTTTGGATGGCTAGCAACAGCTCCCTATCTGTTTCTTCCTCCTGGGCTGGTGGTCTATAGACCACACCTGTGCGGATGGCTGTCCCCATTTTCCTTTCCAGCTTAACCCACAGTATCTCTCCCCCAATTTGTTCCTCCTGGATCTCTGTGGCCCTTATGTCATCTTTCACATACAGTGCCACTCCTCCTCCCTTCCTGCCTGCTCTGTCTCTTCTGAATATGTTGTAGCCAGGTATGGCCATCTCCCAGTCGTGGTTATCATTACACCAGGTTTCAGTGATGGCCACAATGTCCAGGTCTGACTGTACCATGACAGCCTCCAGATCTTCCATCTTGTTGCTAAGGCTCCTGGCATTTGCACACATGGCTTTCCATGATTTGACCTCCCTAGACTGTTTCACTGTTCTACTCAGCCCCTTCCTGGTTGTCATTTATCCCTGGTTCTCCTTGCTGTCTGCCCTTCTGCTGAATTTGGCCCCTTTCTGCTTATCCACCTCTTGGGCACTAATCTCCATCTTTTGCACACTGCTTTGCAGAGATAGCCACTCCTCTGGTTCACTGGTTCCACTGCTAGCTGTGGGGGGTGAGCAAGTAGGTACCCTCCTTGCTGGCCTGCCACCCCCTTTGCTAGTTTAAATGCTTGTCAAGTAGCATTTAAACTTATCATTGAGTGCTTGATCTCCTCCAGGATGGATGCAGGCCGGCAGGCTTGAACAAACCTCCATCCTCCAGGTGGGTCCCCAGTCACCAATAAATCCAAACCCTTCCTCACAGCACCAGTTCTTCAACCATGAGTTAAGTTCCTGGTGCATGCACTCCTTGCTCTCCCTTGCCTCTCACAGGTAGTACTTGAGAAAGTGACAGAAGTAACTACTTGCTTGAGACCCTCCCAGTTTCCTAAACTCTTCCTGAACTTCCTTTGGCTCCCGATTTGCCAGGTCATTAGTACCTAGGTGGATAATGACATCCAGCTCACCTCTCCGTCTTGCCTTCCCAGTGATCCCCAGGATCTTCCTTCCATCCTCCTTGCCATGGCACCTGGTGGCACCTCACCTCCCTTTCCTCCCCTCCTGTGTTCCTAGCTGGATCCCTCTTATGATGGAGTCCCCACCAGGATTCACTTCTCCTCCTCTGGGGTCCACTGCTTTCCCGCTGAGGTCACCTCCTTGGCTAACCTCCACATCCTTTCCTTGCACTTCTCTGGGTACCTTATTTGGTTGTCCTCATTTGCCAGTGTGGCATATGAGTTCTTGAGTGGAATAGGATCTGGGATGTGCTCTGCCTGACTGCTCTAACTCTCCTGAGCCCACTGTCATCCATGTGCTCCTCGTTCTTGGCATCCTTTGAGGCAGTTGCATTGGACTGGGTGGTCCCTGGATAGGGGTGATGGTACTCCTGACCCAGTTTACTTCCCTCTGAGTCTGGCTACCTCATCCCCAGTCCAGAGATGCATGCAGATAGGGCAGCACCTCAGTGTCCAGAAGGTCTGCCTGAATATGGCTGCCCCACAGCCACTGCATTGCACCACTCCCCACATTATACTGCAATTCCACTACTTGTCTGCTACTGAAGCTCTCCTAGTTCCCTTTTTATTAATTTACTGTACTAAAAATCCTGCCACTGATCCTCAGATAATTTTTTTTTTAAGAAAAAGAAACCAATAAATAAATAAATGAATCAAAACACTTGTGCTGAGGGTGGGCTTCTTCCCCCTTATGCCCCTCCTACTTCACACCCCTTACTATACCCTGTGTTTAGCTCCTGTCAATCAGATTTAACAGAGCATATAATTAAGAGTTGGGGGAAGGGTAGGGGGGGGCGAAAATTTGCAGCAATAAAAGACAGCACAGAATTACACCACCACTATGTTTTAAATTTTCTACAGCCCAAAAACAATTATAAGTAAAGACAACAAAGAAAGTATAGTGTCACTAAAAGCCTACAATCTAAGTTTAAAAGAAAAATAGCAGCAATAAATTATAAGAACCACCCACCATTTCCCCAGCATCCAACAGAAAAACCTCGACCGCAGAGGGTAGTTGGTCCAGGAGGTTGGCAGGTGGTTAGGAGGAGCAAATCAGGTGCCCCATCACTCTCTGCTCTCCAACACATTACCTCCAAAAACCATATAAACACTACAAACAGGTATCTGCCTCTATCTCTGAAATCAAATAAAGAGGCAGAAGACACTGCAGAGCAGGACACTGCACACAGGAGCTAGCACAACAATACTCACCCAAATCAGGAACCAAACTAAACAAGCACAAAGGAAATCAAAATTTCTGATCATAGGAGACTCCATGATTCGGGGAGTTGATACCATCTCCAGCTAGGGTGATGGTCAGATGTCTCCCAGGTACATCAGCATGGAGAGACACTGACCGCATTACTAAAATTGTTCACAAAGCAGGAGAAAACATTGATGTCCTAGTACACATAGGGACTAATGATCTCGCCAGCCAGTCAGTTGTGGAGACCAAGGAACACCTGACTAAGCTGGGTGACAAACTATCATCTATTTCGTCTGGCATCTCCTTCTCTGAGATCCTGCCAGTCTGGGAGAAGGGCAGATGGACGGAAGGTCAGAGAAGGGAGATGGGGAGCTAAACACGTGGCTCAAGGACTGGTGCCAGGAAAAGGACACAGATTTGTAGGAACTGGCAACAGTTCTGGGAGCGAAAGTTCTTTAAATTTGATGGACTGCATCTGACTAAAGAGGAGTCAGTGCATTGGGGCAGAAGTTTGACGTCTTTGCAGAATATTTAAACTAGCAAATGGGAGAGGGGCATCACCCCATACGCCGAATGGGAAGAACACCCTCCCCTCAGCTAGTGGTCAAACAGGAATTCAGCGTGTTTGCTGCTCATTTGCATCACCAGGTAAGAAAAAGGTTTGTCTCCCATACGATGCACAGGGTAATGCCAAACTTACCCAACAACTAACACACCAAAATCTGGCCAATGGAAAATCATGTACACAAATGCTCACAGCCTGGGAAATAAGATCCCAGACCTGCAGGCAATAATGTCAGAGGCTAAACTGGACATGGTAGCAATTAGTGAGACGTGGTTTACCAGTAACCACACTTGGGAGACTTCAGTACCTGGCTATGTATTGTTCTAGAAGAGACCGAGGTGCAAAGGGAGGTGGCCTGTGTGTAATGAAAATATCAAAGCTACAGAAATTCAGAATACACATAAGGAGCCAGAAGAACTGTGGGTCACCTGGAAACAGGAAATGGGACAGCCATAAGAACTGGGGTTGTCTACAGGCCCCAGACCAGAGGGAGGACATAGACACATTACTGTTAGAAGATATACAAAACATGACAGCTAAAGGGAGGTTCTGATAATGGGAGACTTCAACATGCCAGATACAGATTGGTCAATACCAGCAGGAACATCTGCCAGAACTAGACTCATAGTGGATTCCCTGCAGGGAGGGCCTCAAACAACTGGTACAGCAACCCACAAGAGACAGGGCTATCCTAGATCTAGTACTGACTAACAAAGAAGGGATCACAGATCTCCAGGTAGAAGGTCACCTGGGGGCCAGTGACCATCACATGGTATGGTTCAATTTGGCTACTACATCTAAATCATCCCATTCCAAGGCAAAAATATGGGACTTCAGAGGAGCTGACTTTGATAAGATGGCCAACAGAGTTAAGCTAGCCCTGGCAAAAAGAAACACAGGTAAGGAGGTACAGGCAAAGTGGGCAAGCATTAAGGATACAATACTTGAAGCAACATCCCATTGTGTTAGACAGAAAAGGAAGTGCAAAGAAGAAGGAAACCACTTTGGTTCTCAAATACAGTAGCAGAAAGGTCAGAGCCAAAAGGCTGGCCTTCAGGAAATATAAGGAATACAGCGGATGAAGATAGGAGGCATACCAAACTGCCCTAAGGGAAGCAGGTAAGGCAGTAAGGCAGGCAAAGTCCCAAACTGAGGAAACACTAGCACGAACAGTAAAAGAAGGTGACAAGACTTTCTATAGATACATTAGTGAAAGGAGAAAGTCCAGAGGGGGTATGCTAAGCTTAATGGAGAAAAGGGAGCATGTGAGGAGGAGGACCCTGTAAAGGCATCTATCCTAAATAGATACTTTTGCTCAGTATTTACTGAAGAGAAGGTGGGCAGGGCCACAGCTCAACATCATGGACAGGGGAGGAGGTGAGCACTACTCCCTTCACAAAGAAAGGTCCTACAAGAGCTTGCTAAGCTCAGGGTGGATAAGGCAATGGGACCTGATGGCATACATCCCAGGGTACTTAAGGAGCTAAAGGAGGAACTAGCAGAGCCATTAGCAGAATTGTTTAGTGAGTCTCTGAGCACAGGAGAGGTCCCAGAAGACTGGAGAAGGGCTCATGTGATCCCGCTCCACAAGAGTGGTAGCAGGGAGGAGGTGGGGAACTACAGACCAGTCAGTCTTACCTCAGTAGTGGGCAAGATTATGGAGGCACTCCTTAAGGAAAGGATAGTGCAACACCTGGAATCCATAGGGGCACAGGATCCAAGACAGCGTGGTTTACAAAGGAAGGTCCTGTCAAACTAATCTCATAGATTTCTTTGACTGGGTAACCAGAGTGGTGGACCAAGGGAGCAGTTGATGTCATACATCTGACTTCAGCAAAGCTTTGACACTGTTCCACATAGAAGATTGATAAATAAGCTAGGTAGGCTCGGGGTGGGTCAGAAGTTGGTCAACTGGGTGGCAAACTGGTTGACTGGCAGAAAACAGAAGTGGTGGTAAATGGAATACAGTCAGAAGAGATGCAAGTCACAAGTGGGGTACCTCAGGGATCAGTCCTGGGGCATGTCCTATTCAACATCTTCATTAGTGACCTTGCAGATGGACTAGAGGGTAAGGCTTGTCTGTTTGCAGATGACACCAAAATCTGCAACAGAGTAGATGATCCAGATGGGGTGGGCAGAATGAGAAGAGATCTGGATAAACTAGCAAAATGGTCAGAAGAGTGGCAACTGGATTTAATGCAAAGAAGTGCAAAATCATGCACATAGGGAAGAGAAACCCTGAAGCCACTTATAGGCTGGGAGGAGTTGCTAGCAGTCACAAAGGAAGAAAGAGACTTGGGCATCATCATCACTGATGACCTAAAATCATCCAAGCAGACCTCTAAAGCAGTAGGTAAGGCTAGGGGGTGTTTGGGTGTATTAGTAGGTATCACAAGTCGTAGAGAGGGAGGTAATAATCCTCTGTACAAGACATTGGTTAGGCCCCATCTGGAGTACTCGCTGCAGTATTGGAGGCCACACCTTCACAAGGACATTAACCAAATTGAGGCAGTCCAGAGAAGGGCAACAAAATGGTGCAGGGACTGCATCAGAAGACATATGAGGACAGATTAACGGAGCTCAATATGTATACCCTTGAGCAAAGGAGGAGAGGGTGATATGATCGAGACATTTAAACACCTTAAGGGCATAAACAAGGTGAAAGAGTCTAGCATGTTTAAATATAAGAAAAATAGCAGGACAAGAGGACACAGCATGAGATTAGAGGGAGGCCGATTAAGGGGAATGAGGAAATTCTTTTTCACAGAAAGGGTGGTAGATGCATGGAATAGCTTACCACAAGAAGTGGTGGCTATGAATACAGTGCAGGGCTTCAAACAGGCATGGGATAGGCATAAGGGAGCAATACAAATGACTATGAATAGATAGGTCACTGACAGAGCAAAGGCCGATGGCACATTTATAAGGTAGAAAAAGAAATGGGCAGACTGGATGGGCCTTGCGGTCCTTATCTGCCGTCAACTTCTATGTTTCTATGTTTCTAGCAATTACCATTTACTCTAAAGCACTGAATTGAATATGTTTCCTTCCTTCCCCTTCTGGCTTCTTCTGAGCTCAGGGATTTGGCTTCATTGGGGACTGGAGTTCAACCTGGAGTGATGCAAGCCTATACTGGCATGATGAGCTGCATCTGTCCAGGATGGGAACCAGGATCCTAGGTGATAGGTTTAAATGCTTCATTGGCAAGGATTTAAACTACCCAAGGGGCAGGCACTGGAAAGGAGCAGGGAAATCCTAGCCCCTCTCAAAAGATTCATGGTAGTAAGTGCGGTACACACCAACATAGAGGTGTTGATAGGGAGAAGGGCAGGGGTAAATGGGGAAAGTGACAAAGGCAAGAAGGACAGGGATGGGGCAAAAAGGAGTAAGGCCATCGGGAAATGGAGGTTAATGAGTACCAATGCCCATAGTCTGGGCAACAAGCTCCCTGAGCTGGTGGCCTTGATGGAAGAGGGATGCCTGGATATCGTAGCAGTCACAGAAACATGGTACACAGAGAACCATGACTGGGATGTTAATATACCAGGGTGCATAACCTACAGGAGAGATAGGCAGGGGAGAAGAGGGGGAGGAGTAGCTGTCTATGTAAAGGAAGGGATAAAAGCAACTGAACAAAAGAGTAAAAAGGGAGGAGAGGAGGCACTGTGGGTCACCTTGGAGACTGGAAAGGGCACCACAATCCGCACAGGAGTTTTGTACAGACCCCCATGTCAGGGGGAGGGAATGGACAAGGATATGATAGAAGGTATTCTTAGGATGGCAGAGAAAGGGAGATACTGTTGATGGGGGACCTGAATATGCCAGATGTTAACTGGAGCACATTTGCTGCAGCCACATCCAAGAGCAGGGCCATTCTCGATGCCCTTCAGGTGGCAGGCCTCAGACAGCTAGTTTCAGAACCCACTCATGAGGGAGCAATCTTAGACCTCGTACTCTCAAATGGGGGCAGTGAGAGGATCTCAGATCTAGAAGTTGGTTGCCATCTGGGAACAGGTGACCATCAAACAGTGTGGTTCATGTTAAACTCAGCTACAGAGTCAAGCCATACAAAAGTGAGGGTACTGGACTTCAGGAGGGCTGACTTTGGCAAGATGGGAGAGTGCCTCAAAAAAGCACTAGCAAACAGGCTAGAAGGAGGGGTGGAGCAATAATGGGGAATCATCAAAACTGCCATCACAGAGGCAACAAGCCTTTGTGTGAAGCAAATAAACAAATCAAAATGAAAGAAAAAGCCACAATGGTTCTCAAAAGAGGTGGCTGGGAAAGTCAGGAAGAAAAAGACAGCATTCTGGAAGTATAAGAAAACACAGAAGGAGCAGGACAGAGAGCTGTACCAGTTAAGGCAGAAGGAAGCAGGGAGGGAAGTCAGAATAGCAGAGGCCCAAACTGAGGAAAAGATAGCCAACTCGGTTAAGAAGGGGGATAAAACCTTTTATAGGTACATCAGCGAGCATAGAAAGACAAAGGGAGGGATAGTGAGGTTGAATAGAATGAACGGTGGGTGGGCAGAGGGGGACAGTGAAAAAGCAGGGATATTGAATTAATATTTCTGCTCAGTATTCACAAAAGAGGAGGGGGAAGTGCCTAATCCAATTAACAGAAGCACTCTTGATAGGGGTCGATCCCAGTCCTTTCACAGAAGAAAGGGTTCTGCAAGAACTCCTAAAACTGAAGGTGGACAAAGCAATGGGTCCTGATGGAATTCACCCCAGAATTCTAAAAGAATTAAGGGGGGAACTAGTGAAACCACTGGCTACTCTTTTTAATAAATCATGGGAGGATGGTGTGGTACCCGAGCACTGGAGGAAGGCGGATGTGATTCCCCTTTACAAAAGTGGGACCAAGACAGAGGCAGGAAACTACAGACCTGTCAGTTTGACCTCTGTGGTAGGGAATGTGATGGAGTCACTTCTGAAGGAAAGAATTGTTGAGTACCTAGAGGCCAGTGGGGCACAGGACCCAAGGCAGCATGGATTCACAGTGGGAAGGTCATGTCAGACGAAGCTAATAGATTTCTTTGACTGGGTGACCAAGATCAGGGAGGGGCTGTGGACATGACCTACCTAGACTTTAGCAAGGCATTTTACACAGTCCCACACAAAAGATTAATAGTCAAATTAACCAGCCTGGGAGTGGGTCCCAGGGTGCTAGTCTGGGTAAAACATTGGCTGGACAACAGGACTCAGAAGGTAATTGAAACTGGAGTCCACTCTGAAGAAAGAGGTGTTTCTAGTGGGGTACCACAGGGTTCAGTACTGGGTCCAGTCCTTTTTAATGTCTTTATAAGTGACATTGCAAAGGGACTGGAAGGAAAAGTATGCCTCTTTGCAGATGACACAAAGATCTGCAACAGGGTTGATACACAAGGAGGCATGGAAAGGATGAGAAGGGACTTGGCAAGGTTGGAAGAATGGTCAGAAGTATGGCAGCTAGGATTCAATGCAAAGAGGTGCAAAATAATGCACCTGGGAAACTAGAACCCAGAGGAAGAATACACAATGGGGGGGAGGTAGTAACAACAACAAAAAAGGAAAGGGACCTGGGGGTAGTCATATCAGATGACCTTAAATGTTAGCAAGCAATGTGAGAAGGCAGTAGGGAGGGCTGGGGGTATACTGGGATGCATAGGGGGAGGCATCACCAGCAGAAAACAGGAAGTTGTTATCCCTCTGTACAGACAGTTGGTGAGACCCGATCTGGAGTACTGCATCCAGTTCTGGAGACCCCATCTCCGCAAGGACATAGACAAGATAGAGGCAGTCCAGAGGAGGGAACTAAAATGGTGCAGGGTCTGCAAGAGAAGCCATACGAGGAGAGACTAAAGGAGCTTAATATGTATACCCTTGAGGAAAGAAGGGAGAGGGGGGACATGATATAAACTTTTAAGTACCTCAGTGGAATCAACAAAGTCCAAGAGGGTAGCATCTTTCAGAAAAAGAGATGTGCAAGAACAAGAGGACCCAATTTAAAGATGGGGGGGATGTTCAGGGGCAATGTGAGGAAGTATTTTTTCACAGAGAGAGTAGTGGATGCATGGAACAGCCTTTCTGAGAAGGTTGTGGGGTCTAAAACTGTGGGAGAATTCAAGAATGCATGGGACAGACATAAGGCAATTCTTTTGGGGGGGGTTGGAAGAAATAGGCTGTTGGTTAACTAGGATCTGCGGCCTATCCTGTAGGTAGGGAAATGGGCAGACTAGATGGGCCAAGCAGCCCTTATCTGCCATCAAAGTCTATGTTTTATGTTAAGGCATCCTGATGCTCTCCTCAATACCCCCAACCTCTGGCCCACCTTTTTAGTTTGAAGAGAAATATGTTCAGCATATATCATTCTTGAATCCACCACAACTCTTAGGTATTTGTAATTGAATACGTTTTTAATACAAGTTCCATTTGCAAGTCTGAGGCAAAGCTCAGGTTTACTCTTAAGGGCTTGGCCACTGTAAACACCATGCTCTGAATTTTTTTTGGGATTAAGGAGTAGGCCAGAAATTCCCATCCATTTCTCTAACCTTGTCAGGTCCGTCTGGAGCTGCCATTCCATGCTATCATGGCTAACAGCCAAAGCCACCAATACAGTGTCATTAGCGTACAATCTGATCCTACAGTGCTCGATTGCTGTTGTTGAGTTGTTAATGACCGTGGAGGGATTTAAACAGGCCCTTAAAACACACTTATGCACCAAGCCTACCCTGTTTGATTCTATTCTGTTTTCTACCTGGATTTCTTAAGAATTTATCAGCGTTTGTATTTACTGCTTTATGTGTTGTTTTAATTTATTGTTCGGTGCCTTGGTTTGTTGAAAGGCGCATTACAAATAAAGTATTATTATTATTATTAACATATACACTAAAAAGCAAAGGTCCTAATATAGAGCACTGTCGGACTCCTCTGTTCATCTCCACCAGGCCAGGAATGGCAGTTCCACATGAAACACATTGTCTTCGATTTGTTAGAGAAGACTTGAACCAGTATAATGGCTCCTCTTGCACCCCTACTTCACTTAGCCTTACCAACAGTCCCCTGTGTTGCACCAAGTTGAAAGCCTTACTGAGGTCCACGAACATTGCCCCGGTACTCTTACCCTGATTTAAAGATGTTGCTACTAAATTATTGAAATCAGCCAGGGCAGTATCCATGGACCTCCCCGCTCTAAATCTATATTGGTGCTCTGTCGGTAACCCATTTTGCTCCAAGTACTGACTTAGTTGGTGATGAATACACCTTTCCAGGACCTTAGACATGATGGGAAGTAGGGCTATTGGCCTATAGTTTGAGGGGGCAATACTATCACCTCCCTTAAAGATGGGTATTATTTTTCCCATCTTCCAGACATCAGGGACTACGGAACTACAAATACTCCAATTAAAAAGATAAGTTATTATTGGGGCAAGTAAGTCTACACCTATCCTCAAAAACCTAGCCTCTAGTTAATATACACTCCCTGCCTTTGACATATTCAAGTTTTTAAATTCTTTCTCAACCTCGTTAATTTCTAACTTTTTTAATCGAAAGTCAGGAACTTGTTCACTAATTAATTCTGTTTTTCTTTTCTCGTCTCTTTCCTTTATTATCTCGGTTATTGAAATTTCTGCTGTTCTTATGTTGGGTTTTTGTATATTTAAATCAGGGAGATCCAAAAAGTAAGAATTAAATATATTAGTCACCTCATTTGGGTCTTCCTCAATAATAGTCCCCTTTACCAGGTAAACAAGATTTTTTACTCTAGCTGGATTTTGCAATTCTGAGACACACCTCCAAAATTTTTCAGGATCTTGTGCTTTGGTTAGGTTATTTAAATGGTAACATTTTTTTGCTTTAATAATGGGTGTTTACTCACCTGGTAAAGGTGATTGTGTTGGTTGGCATCCATGGCACTCCAGACATTACCTCATGGGTTACAGCCCACCTGATAGGCTAATGATGCACATGACCTAGATCAGATTTCCAGTATATCCAGGTCCCAGGAACCCCTACTTTCCAGTTTGATTTTTCCATAGCTGAAAGAAGAGAATATAACACAAGCAAGCAATACACACAATAATGACAATTTAAGGATGAGATATGCAACGACAGGGTATAATAGTGGGGCCAGAGGCCTGAATATAGTGCTTATTCTGTACACACTACCTCGAACCATGGTTCGACTTGATCTCTGTTGCAGCGGAATAAGTCTGAAGGAGTAGGGACCTCCTGAATCTCTTCCTTCCTCTTCAGTGGGTACGCTCCGATCATACCCGAGGGAGGGCCTTGGAGTGCCATGGATGCCAACCAACACAATCACCTTTACCAGGTGAGTAAACACCCATTGTGATTGGTTGGCATCTCATGGCACTCCAGACATTACCTCATGGGAGATAAGAAGCAGTTTAAGCCTCTGGGTGGGATTCGGATGGATCGGAGGGATCGAGAGAGGTGGCCGCTGCAAGGACACGGGAGGCGAAGGCCGGCCTGAAGGCCTGGAGTTGCTCTAGCCTGTAGTGCCTCACGAAGGTGTGTAGGGAGCTCCAAGTAGCAGCCCTACAGATATCCTCAGAAGATACCAGTGCTCGTTCTGCCCAGGAGGTGGCGACCGCCCTTGTGGAGTGAGCTCTGATCCCCTGTGGCAGGGTCAGATGCTTTTCCGTATAGGCGCGGAGCACGACCCGTTTGATCCAGCCTGCGATGGTGGTTTTGGACGCCGCTAGCTCCTGTCATTGACCCTTCGAGATGATGACGAGTCTCTCCGTCTTGCGGATGGGTTGAGACTTGGCCAGGTAGACCGAGAGGGCTGACCCGACGTCCAGAGGGTCCGTGGAACTGCTCCCGTCCTGTGGATTAGGGCGGGTCAGGGTGGGTAGGTCTATAGGTTGCTCCCTATGGAACTTCGTGGGGATCTTCGGTTGGAATGCCGGGACAGTCCGAAGCCGTACTCCTTCGGGGCTGAAGGTGGTGTAGGGCGGTGCGCAGGATAGCGCACCAAGTTCCCCAATTCTCCTGGCCGAGCAGATGGCCACGAGAAAAACGGTCTTCAGGCCTACCCAGAAGAGGTCTGCTTCAGCGAGGGGTTCGTATGGTGGTGCCCTTAGGGAGTCCAGTACCAAAGGCAAGTCCCAGGGTGCAACCCCGGGTCTTGTCCTGGGTTGCATGAGGTCCACGGCCCTTATGAACCGGACTGCACTGGTGGGCTCCTGGTGGGTGCCCTCGACAGGCCTCTGGCCGCCCCTATGGCTGCCAGCTGCACCCTCAATGAGGAGGTGCCAGTCCTTTGTCCACCCCTTGCTGCAGGAACAACAGGATAGTGGGAGATCGGCTTGTTCTGGTGCCCGAGCCTCGGCGTTGGCACCATTGTGAGAAGACGGCCCATTGCCTCTCGTATGTAGAGGTGGTGGAGGCACGCCGCGACCGGAGGAGCGTGCCTATGACCGACTCGTGGTACCCAGAGGCCGATAGTCGGTCCCTCTCAGGAGCCAAGCCGTGAGTTTCAGAGTTCAGGGGCGGGTGCATCACGGGACCCTGCGACAGCATATCTGGCCTGGTCGGGATGGAAGCTGGCCAAGGCAATCTCTGTGATCGCTGTGAACCACGATCTTGAGGGCCAGTATGGGGCCACCAGGATGACAGTGGTTCTGGATCTCAGTTTTTCCACGACTTGAGGAATGAGGGCAGGGGAAACACATATGCGCCGCTGCCGAGGCCACTTCTGAGACAGGGCGCTCTGTGCCCTGAGAGTGCACGTCCTTGAACCTGGACAAGTACCTGTCCGCCTGGGCGTTGTCCCTTGATGCCATTAGGTCTATGGACACGGGGCCCCACGCTGTCTGGATTAGACGAAACAGGTCTGGGTGAAGACGCCATTCTCCGGGATGAATCTGTTGGCGGCTGAGCCAATCCGCCCTTATGTTCAGTTTCCCGGCTAAGTGGACCGCCCCTAGGTGGGATAGGTGAGTTTGAGCCCAGCTCATTACTCTGGCGGTTTCCCGTGACATGGCCTTGCTTCTGGTACCCCCCTGTTTTGCTATGTATGCCACCGTTACGTGGTTGTCTGATTTGATCAGGACCGACTGCCCCTGTATGATGTGCTGGAAGGCCCTTAGCGCGTGGAACACCGCTCTCATCTCCAGGACGTTTATTGAAAGTAGGGCCTCCGTTGGGGACCAGGTGCCCTGCGCCGACTCGTCCCCCAGGCAGGCTCCCCAACCGGAGAGGCTCACGTCTGTCTCGATTGGAGTCGGGAGGTGGTTCCAGTGGGACTCCTCTGGACAGATTTCCCGGGGTGACCCACCACCTCAGGGAAGATCTCACTTCAGCGGAGGCTGTACCGTGCGGTGCAGGTTGAACTCGTTTGGCGCTCCGCTTGCCAGGATGAAGTTTTGGAGCGGATGCATGTGCCACCTGGCCCATGGGACGAGGTCGATGCAGGAGGCCATGCAGCCCAGGAGTTTTGTGACCTCTGCCACTGTGGTGCGAGGGTGTGACCTTAACTGCCCGGCCAGTTTTCGGAGACTGCGGATCCGCACTGGGGTCGGCTTTGCCCAGCCATCTGCAGAGTTGATGATGGCCCCAGATGCTCGATCTGTTGGGTTGGAGCAGACTGGCTCTTCTCCATGTTCACCACCCAACTGTGGTCCTGGAGTGCCCATCTGAGCTGTGTGAAGCGTCGCCTGAGCTCTGGACCGTGCGTATGATGAGCCAGTCATCTAGATGGAACTATGTCCAGCCCTTGTTCCCTGAGCCTGGCCACCAAGGTGATGGAGACCTTGGTGAAGACCCTGGGGGGAGGACAGGCCGATAGGAGTGCCCAGTACTGGAAGTGTTGACCCAGAGCGTGGAGCGTAGAAACCTTCTGTGGCTCTTGATGATGGGGATATGTAGGTGACGCCTTTAGATCGATGGAGGTTAGGAAGTCGCCTACTCTGATCCCCGTGGGATGGACGGACCGTCTCCATCTTGAACCGGCGGAGCACGTATTTGTTCAGACGCTTTTAGGTCCAGGATGGGCCTGAGCTCCCGCGACTTTTTGGGTACTAGGAAGAAGATGGAGTACATGCCTTCCCTTGCTCCTGAACTGGGACTGGTTGAATGGCCCTGTTCTGGATCAGATCTGCCAGGATACTCTGTACCTGGTGTGGCGAGGCCCTCCTTCTGGAGATGGGGGACGAGATGAACCGTTGGGGTATGGACTGGTGAGTCAGTTCTATGGTGTATCCCTGAGACCACGTCCCGGACCCACCTGTCGGACGTGGTGATCTCCCAACGGTGGGCGAACAGAGCCAACCGCTGTCCGACCGGGGGGTACCGAGGGGTTGTCGGGGAGGAGGAGTCACTGTTTTCCCCTGAATCCTCTTCCATGGCCTCCTGACCTTTGACCTCTAGGTCTGAAGGAGGAGGGGGACTTGTAGCTGTTGAAGGCGGGAGTACGTGAGAAGGATGTGGGGACCCGACTCTGAAAGGAATGGTTCTGTGAGTAGGGTTCCCTGCGGCCTTGGTTCTTGGCCCCGGGCCGGAACCTTCGTCTAGCAGCTGGTAGATGTGAGGGTCTTGATCTATTCCTTAAGAGGTCCCTACCCTCTTCCCTCTGTTTCAGATAAGTCTGTAGGCCTTCCCCAAATACATGAACCCCCTTAAGGGGTAAAGTTTGAAGCAAAGTCTTAGATTCTGAGTCGGCGTCCCAGAGTTTCAGCCATAGTGCTCTGCGGGCCCGATTTATAATGGCGGACGCCCTGGCCTGGAGGCGCAAGGAGTCCACTGCCATGTCGGCAAGGTACTTGGCTGCATCGAGGGTGCAGTCTAAAAGTTCAGCCTCCCTTGACTTCGGACTTCCCTGCTCCTGCAGTTCCTCCAACCAGCGGATCTGGGCCCTCGAGGTATAGATCGCCGCTGTCATCGCCTTGGCCATGATTCCTTCGATTTTGAAAGTCTTTTTAAGCATGTCCTCAATCTTCTTGTCGGTAGGGTCCTTGAGTGCTATGGTCCCACACGGCAGCACGGTCTTCTTGCTCAAGGCTGCCACTTGGGGGTCGATGGAGGGGGCCCTGCACCAGGCGTCGGACTTGTCGCCCTGAATCGGGTACATTTTGAGTAAGTTCCTTCTGTTCGGCATTCTGCCGGATCTGTGGATTGCCATTCGGTGTGAATCAGTTCTTCAATGGCCGGGCAGACTGGGAAGGTCTCTGGGGTGATGGTCCTTAGCTGGATCATCGGGTCTAGCTTGGATTCAGTCTTCTCCCCTCCTTGCTCCTCCGCAGCGAGGCCCATGGTGGCCTTGATGATCTTCATGAGACCAGGAATAGTCTCAAATGTGCACAGTTTAGAGGTCAGGGACGGAGTTGGCTCGAGATCCTCTATGTCCGAATCCATGCCGTGTTCCTCCTCCTCCTCCCCCTCGTCGAACTCGTCCTCTTTCTCTCTTTCCGCAGTGCTGCCATCCTGGGGAATTCTGGGGCGGGTCCTCTGGGGCGGTGGCTCCTCTGGAGGGTCTTCCTGGCCTGAGGGACTCCGTGCTGGGTGGTCTCGCCTGCTGTGGGTAAGGGCCTCCAGCTTCTCCATGATCTTCAGCATGAAGTTCTGCTGACTCTCCATCATGGTCACCAGCTTGTTGGTTCTGAATCAGCAGGGAGCCGGGTCCACCCATGTCGGGTTGCTGGGGCCGGGAGAGATGGAGCTAGGGGAAGTTCTCTCCATTGAAGACAGCTCATCGTCCATGAGGCAGGCTGCAGAGAGGGCCTGGGGTTTGAGGGAGGAGGTTGGCACTGCACGCGGTGCATTTCTTTGCTTTAACCATCTGTAAGATAAAGAGAAAGGGTCTGAGCGAAGAGGAGACTCGGTGCTTTGCCTCCTCGCCCCATTAGAAGGTGTGGGGAGGGAGGGACGGGGGTTGCTGTGATAAGGGCTGTGTGAGGGCCTTAGACAGACCTGGAATGGGTGGAGATTTCTTTCCCAAAACCTTTAAATACCTATCCCCAGACTGGCAAATCCTACTCGGGAAGACGGGCCCGCTGTGGGAGGGGGCCGCGGCCACCGAGAGATGGGGATGGAGTTCGCATGGGCCTACCTGGGTCGCTGTGTGAGGGACCCGGGCAGTAGCTCTGCGGTGTCCTACTGGGGTCGCTATGAGAGGGACCCGAGTGGAACAAGGAAGTCTCCCAATTTGTCCTTTATCCCACCTTCTTAGGCCTGAATTGTTTTTTTTTTTTTCAGGTATAGCAAGGGTGACCTGGGAGCACAAGGAGGCGAAGGGACCCGCTGAGGGTCACACAGTATGCAAGTGGAAGTCGTGGGATTCAAACCGAGGTCTGGTCTGCTGGATGTCACCAGATCGCAGCCAGAGCCGTGAACCAGTCTACACTACCTCCTTGCGGATGGGTGACCTCGTTCGTCGGTCCGACCACGCCAAGCGACACCCTCCTAGGAGCAGAAGGAGGAAGGAGGCGGAGGAGGACCTCGCGCATGTGGATGAAGGAGGAGGCAGTCCGCCCCTGAGCGCATCCCGGGCCTCGCTAGAGCGAGATGCCTGAGAGGAGGAGGGCTGGCGTTTTCTGTGAGCGCCCTCCATGGAGGGCAGGCCGGTGGTGCCTGGGCGGGCCCAGAGACAGAGAACGCCCGACGATGGTCACGGAGGCCCATGGGGGCCTAGGGAGGCGTTGTGAGGCGTGGAAGGCCGCCGGCAGTCCGTGGAGTCGCGGGGAGCAGAGGCGACTCGCGGGGACATAGGCAGGCCGAGGCCTGCGCACTGGTTTAGCGGCCGGGAGGCGGGGAACGCCGCAGAGGGTCCGCGGAGTTGCGGGACAGAGGCGACTCGCGGATACATAGGCAGGCCGAGGTCTGCGCGTTGGATTAGCGGCCAGGAGGTGGGGGACGCCACAGAGAGTCCGAGGAGTCACGGGGGGCAGAGGCGACTCGCGGATACATAGGCAGGCCGAGGCCTGCACGTTGGATTAGCGGCCAGGAGGTGGGGGACGCCACAGAGAGTCCGCGGAGTCGCAGGGAGCAGAGGCGACTCGTGGAGTACATAGGCCGGCCGAGGCCTGCGAGCTGGGTTCAGCAGCCGCGTGGCGAGGCCAGAGGGGACCGCAGGGAGAAAGATGGGCCAGGGGCCCAGAGGGATGGTGCCGCGGCGCACAAAGGATGATGAGGTCCTGGCAAACGGCCGCAGAGTCGCGAGGGGCTGATTCCTGAGAAGGAGGCCTCTAAGGGAGAGCCAGGGGTCAGTAGGCAGGACTGCTGGAGTCGCTGGAAGCAGAGGCGACTCGTGGAGCGTTTCTCGAGGCAAGGGCCTGCTAGGGGAAGCCCAGCGAGACCCGGTGGCTTATGGAGTGGGCTCACGCTGCCTAGGCCTGTAGGGGCAGGGCTGCCAGCCAGAAAAGCGAGGAATTTCTCAAAACCAACGTAAGAAACTCCTGGAGAGGTCTCCAGGGCTATAGTTAAACATATGAAAAGGGAGAACGCTCCAGGTATAACAACAACACAATTAATAATGCTTAAACAAAGCTGATATTTCTGGGAGCTCAGAGCTCCTTTCTTAAAACAGGATGAAATTCTTATTCAATAATCCAATGATTACCAGACCTGCAAAGGCTAAGGATAAACACATTTCCTACCTTAGAAGATAAGAGCAGACAGGGGTTCTCTGGATGCTTCTTGCCTATTCAGATGCACAAATTACAACTGGAGAGCAGGGGTTCCTGGGACCTGGATATACTGGAAATCTGATCTGGGTCATGTGCATCATTAGCCTATCAGGTGGGCTGTAACCCATGAGGTAATGTCTGGAGTGCCATGAGATGCCAACCAATCACAATGTCTTTTTTACATTTATTTCTCCAAGTTTTAATTAATTCCCAATCCTCCACTGCTTTTGTTCATCTTGCTTTTTTCCATACCCTGTCTCTTATCCTTAACTGAGTTTTTAACTTATCCGTTATCCATGGTACCTCTCTTCCCCTAACCTTTTTTTGGTTTTTTTCAATTCAACTTTTATTAGAACTTTTCCACAAAAAAAAAAGACCACATCCAGAAAGAAACATAATATCGTAAAAGGAATACATACCAGTATAGAAAAAGGAACATCAGGATGTAGTCCCCAAGCCAACCCAACCCCATCCTCCCCAACCCCCCAAACCCTCCACCCCAATGCACAGCACTCAAACCTTAAATGACTAATAAACCCAAAATGAATTATGAAGGGACAGAAAAAAAGGTATATAAGGAACCCCAGATACCGTTAAACTTAGGAAGTTTGTATTGTAGACTAGCAATGGTCCTATCTGTTCTAAGGTTGGCTAGAAATTCATGCAGCCATTCGCCATAAGAGATCTCTGTATTGTCCTTCCAATGCCTCAGAACTACCTTTTTAACTGAGGCCAAGATCAGCCCCATATGGTATTTCCTGTTCTTGACACCCACCAGGGACATGTCCCCTAAAATACAAACCTCAGGGGTAAATAAGCTTTCCAAACCCAGTAGAGGGTCGAGGTTCTTTTTAATAGACTCCCATAAGACCGCTACTTTCCGGCAGTACCAAAAAACATGAAGCAAGTCCCCAGATCCCTGTTGACATCTAAAACAAGTGGAGGACGTTGTCAAACCTTGTTCCCATAATTTCAAGGGAATAATAAATATTATGCAAGATCTTGAATTGCATTAACCTAAGCCTATCTTAGATAGGAATTTATGGCAAGCACGCAAATATTATCCCAACCAAATTATGTTCCGAAATCGTAAGGACCAATAATTTCTGGGAGCGAGGGTGATTGGGAATAACCCTTCAATCAGGTTATTATAGATGGCAGATATAGCATGAGGCTTCCCAACCAAAGGGGTCAGATCCTCCTCAAAATTGCCTGAGACTCCGTCCCTGGTGAGATTGTCAAGTTTCCCCACTCCCCTAACCTTTTTCTGTACCTTACGTGCATGTAGTTGTATTATTGACTTTAAAGAATCCATAAACTACTGGACTGATAAATTAATGTCGGGTATTAAAAGTAACCTATCCAAATTTTAATATCTTACACTATCCCTGTAAGCTGTGCCACTAAACTTTTTGAAGTTTCTGGCCCAGTAAGTAGCTTCCTGTTTTTTTAAAGGATTATGTAAAATTGAAATGTAAATAATGCTGGGCTCACAGTTTACCAGGTTTCATTCTTTTCCGGGAAATGAGCAACACCGGGTTAACATATCCCAGGGGTGGCAACACTGGGCTCCTCCTTTTTACCAAAGTCTCATACTCCACAGAGTCTTTTTTAGGACAGGGCATGTCCTTCAAACTGTGTTAAACAGTTCCAATAAAATTCATCCCAACTCAGAAAAGGCTTTCTTCTGCTATACCAGATAGAAGTGAGTTACTGTGGTTCTAAACTCTGGATAGAGGGAAGGCATCTCTTTCCAAACAGATTCATGACCGTGAAGGCACCATTTGAGTGTTTAAACAGTCCTCTGACAGTTCCTGAAGTAAAATTTGCAAGAGGCAGGAATTCCCTGAGAGAGATAGGGCAAGACCTGACCATTCCAGTAACTGGGTAACACTTTCCTATTTAAGTCTCAGAAATTGGGAATGTCCCCATAAGTTACTCATGATTACAAAAACTCTCATCCTTAGGATTCTTCACCTCCTCAGGGGCACTGCACAGAAGAAGGCCTTCACCTTGACTCAATGCAGGTCTCTCTGTGAGCTGACTATGGGCTGAAAAGGGTAAGGAGATAAAGGCAAAGGCAAAGGCACATAAAGGCACAGTAAAGATTGGGATGGGGCTAAAAGGGGTAAGGCCATCAAAAAATGGAGGGCAATGAGTACCAATGCACATAGTCTGGGTAACAAACTTTCTGAACTAGTGGCCTTGATGGAAGAGGGATACCTGGATATCGTGGCAGTCACAGAAAAAAGATACCCATAGAACCAAGACTGGGATGTCAACATACCAAGGAACACAATCTACAGGACAGACAGGGAAGGTAAAAGAGGAGGAGGAGGAGGAGCTCTCTACATAAGGGAAGAGATCAAAGCAATGGAACTAAAGTGTAAACAGGGAGGAGAGGAGGCACTGTGGGTCACCCTGGAGACAGGAAATGGCTCCACAATCCATACGGGGGTTGTATACAGATGCCCATTTCAGGGGGAGGAAATGGACAAAGAAATGATAGAAGGCATCCTTAGAAGGGCAGAAAAGGGGAAGTTATTGTTGATGGGGGACCTGAATATGCCAGATGTTAATGGGAGCACCTTTGCTGCAGCCACATCCAAGAGCAGGGTAATTCTCAAGGTCCTAAGGGAATGCCTCAGACAGCTAGTGTTGGAATCCACTTGGGAGAGAGCAATCTTAGACCTGGTACTCTCAAATGGGGATGGAGAGAGGATCTCAGATTTAGAAGTGGGTAGCCACCTAGGAACAAGCGACCACCAAACAGTGTGGTTCACGATAAACACAGCCATAGAGTCAAATCACACAGAGGTGAAGTTATTGGACTTTAGGAGGGCTGACTTTGGCAAAATGAGGGAGTGCATCAGAAAAGCACTAGCAAACTGGCAAGAAAGTGGGGGGTTGGGGAACAATGGGGAAAAATAAAAGCTGCCATCACAGAGGTAACAGCCTTTGTGTGAAGCAAATAAAACCAAATGAAGGAAAAAACAACTATGGTTCTCAAAAGAGGTGGTGGGTAAGGTTAAGGAGAAAAAGATAACATTCAGGAAGTATAAGGAAACACAGAAGGTGCAGGATAGAGAACTGTACCAGTTAAAGCAGAAGGAAGCGGGGAAGGCAGTCAGAATAGCAAAGGCCTAAACCGAGGAAAAGATAGCCAACTCAGTTAAGAAGGGGGATAAAACCTTTTATAGGTACATTAGGGAGTGAAGAAAGACCAGGGGAGGGATAGTGAGGCTTAATAAAGGGGAGGGGGTGGGCAGAGGGTGACAGTGACAAGGCAGAGATACTGAATGAATACATCTGCTCAGTATTCATACAAGTAGAGGAGGGGGAGGTACCTAAACCAAATAATAGAAGCACACTGGATTGGGGAGGTCGATACCAGTTCATTCACAGAAGAAAGGGTCCTGAAAGAACTCCTAAAACTGAAGGTGGACAAAGCAATGGGGCCTGATGGGATTCACCCCAGGATTCTAAAAGAACTAGGGTGAGAACTAGCGGCACCACTGACTACCCTTTTAAACAAATCATGGGAGGACGGTGTGGTACCTGAGGACTGGAGGAGGGCAGATGTGATTCCCCTTCACAAAAGTGGGAGCAAGGCAGAGCCAGGAAACTACAGACCTGTTAGTTTGATCTCAGTGGTAGGGAAAATTATGGAATCACTTCTGAAAGAAAGAATTGTTGAGTACCTAGAATCCAGCGGGGCACAGGACCCAAGGCAGCATGGATTCACAGTGGGAAGATCATGTCAGACAAATCTAATTGATTTCTTTGACTGGATGACCAAAGTAGTAGACCAGGGAGGGGCTGTGGACTGGGCATACTAGATGTTAGCAAGGCATTTGACACAGTCCCACACAAAACATTAATAAATAAGTTAGCTAGCCTGGGAGTGAGTCCCAGGGTAATAACCTGGGTAATACATTGGCTGGACAACAGGACACGGAGGGTAATAGTAAACGGAGTCCACTCCGAAGAAAGGGGGGTTACTAGCAGGGTTCAGTACTGCGACTGGTCCTTTTTAATGTCTTTATAGGTGACATTGTAGAGGGACTGGAAGGAAAAGTATGCCTCTTTGAAGACAACACAAAGATCTGCAACAGAGCTGATACACAAGGTAGGTAGAAAGGATGAGAAGGGATTTGGCAAGGTTGGAGAAATGGTCAAAAGTATTGCAGCTTAGATTCAATGCAAAGAAGTGCAAAGAAATGCATCAGGGAAACAAAAAACCCAAGGGAAGAGTACACAATGGGGGATGGGGAGGAGGTATTAACGACAACAAAAATGGAAAGGGACCTGGGGGCAGTCATATCAGATGACCCAAAAGAAGGCAAGCAATGTGAGAAGGCAGTAAGGAGGGCTGGGGGGATACTGGGATGCACAGGGAGAGGCATCAACAGTAGAAAACAGGAAGTTGTTATCCCTCTGTACAGATAGCTGGTGAGACCACATCTGGAGTACTGCATGCAGTTCTGGAGACCCCATCTCTACAAGGACATAGACAGGATGGAGGCAGTCCAGAAGGAGGCAAGTAAAATGGTGCAGGGTCTGCACCAGACGCTATAGGAAGCAAAACTAAAACAGCTTAATATGTATACTCTCAAGGAAAGGAGGGAGAGGGGGGACATGATTGAAACTTTCAAGTACCTCAAAGGAGTCAACAAAGTCCAAGAAGGTAGCATCTTTCAGAAAAAGAGATGTGCAAGAATAAAGGAGCGCAATTTGAAGATAGAGGGATGATGACTCAGTGGCAATGTGAGGAAGTATTTTTTCACAGGGTGGTGGACACATGAACAACCTTCCTGAGGAGATCATGGGGTGAAAAACAGTGGGGGAATTTAGGAATGCATGGGACAGACATAAGGCAATTCTAGTGGGAAGTAGGAGGAAGTGGGCTGTTAGTAAAACTAGGATCTGCAGCTTATCCAACAGGTAGGGAAATGAGCAGACTGGGTGGGTCAAGCAGTCATTATCTGCTGTCAAAGTCTATGTTTCTATGTTAGAAGAGAGGTGATACCTCTGCTGAGGCTCTCCTCAGTCAGCACCCCAAGCTAACTATACTGCTCTGAGGCAGAAAGCTGAGTGACACAGAAATATTCTATTGTGGTGTATGCTGCCGCAAAAGCCACTGCCACTTGGAATCTCTGCCAGAGTGATGGACAGAAGCTACCAGGGGAGCCCTAGAAGCTTAACTCTTTGCTGCCCAGCATGTCTACCTAAAAACCTACTAACTACCCAAGGTTCTAGTAACTCTAGGGGGAACCCGGGGTTACACTCATTGACACCAGAAAACATTGCTGTCAGCAGCAAGAGCTTTGGAATGCAACAGGCCTTTCCCCCCCGAGTACCCCATGGGGAGGGTTGTATGCCCCCTTCCCTACCTATGACCAGAAAAGGCAGGTCACCACAGAGGACATGAAAGCCATGCAACAGTTACCTACTGCCAACTAACTACGGGATCCCTCCTCAGTAGCATATCTGACTACCAGAGGGGCCTTCCTGATGGAACAGTACTGACCACCTACCACCATTGGTGGGGTTGCTAGCCCATCCCACATCAGGCAGTCTGCTGGCTCCACCACCGGGCATTTACTAGTGTATCTTCAAGCTAGGCACTACCCACTGCTGCGCTACAGGGACACCCAAACATGCTCTTTCCCAAACCTGGAAAGTAGAATCATAGAATCATGTCGGCAGAAAAGGACCCATTGGCCCATCGAGTCTGCACCTGCCCTCCCCTTACACAAAGACATTAGCACCTATTAAGGATATGCACAATGGATTGCTATGCACTTCCTAACAGTAACAACTACTAACTTTACACCTGTAAAAACATTTCACAACAGTGCATGTTAAAATATTTAAAACCATTGGTGGAACAATTCTAAAAACAGTCTCTGAAGCACTCTCAGTGCTTTGGTTCAGCTGTCAAGATCCTCTTCTTCTTCAACTGCCCCTGTAAAAGAGCATGCAAATGCACACAACTGCATACTACTTGGCTCTAAAAATGTTTGTAAAAAGGTTTTGTAAATTTCTTCTGTGTGTTTTATGCAAAACAATATAAAACATTGAAAAATGGGGAAAAGGGAACTCTATTAGTCTATCTAAGGATAAATGTTCTTTGGGCTGGCACCAAATAGACAAAAGTGTCTCTGGCAATCAGATGTTAAAGTTCCAAAGTTCTTGGAAAGGGCACACTGTCCATTGGAAGTGTCCAGACTAAGTGTCCAATTGGATCAAGATGGAAATACTGTCCGCAATACCTCTTGGGTGTATTACCAGGTGAAAGTGTAACAGGTATAAACAATCAAGAAATAACAAAAACTTGACCCTACCAGTTCTGATGTGAGGAAGATCTAGGACTTACAACTGCTTCCAGATGGTACCTCCTCCTGTGGCCGGAACTGCTGCCTGCAGACCCTGTGACTCCTCTTCCTCTCTTGATCTCTGGAACTGGACCCAGGTGAAGGCTCATCCCTCTTCTTTGAGTGACGAGGATGTAGTGGCAAATCATCCTCCTCTTTGGCCGATACCCTGCAGAAGCTGCAGGCCGACAACCATGCCTTACAGTCTTTTCCATTTTTCACCAACATGGCAACTTTGTACATCAGGCTCCAGCAAGGTGCCAATCTGAACTACTGTATCTAGTAAATTTCTTCAGAAGTACCAATCGGGGGGTTGGGAGGTGGATGGTCAGCAGCCAACATGGATAGACGCTCCTAGTGCAGCTCTCACTTTTTGTAATTTGAAGTGCTTAAAATCTACCAATATCTTTATAACTACACTTATTTTACTTTACTGGCCAACAGCAGTGGACTTTGGGAGTATACTGATGAAGTTTCCAATTGTTACTATCATGGGGAGACCTAAACATGACACCTCTAAAGAATCAGGGAAAGGGAAAGGGAAAAGACCTGCATCTTCCTCGAGTGGCGCTCTGAATGGCATTCCACCTGGTGGGCAGTCCGGGGATCTGGAGGCCACAGTCAAAGCCATTCTTGAGGTGGTTCAACAATTGAATAAAAAGGCAGATACTCATAATGCCAGACTGACCCAAATGGAAGCTAAAGTTGCCTCCTTAGAGTCGGATTATAACACTGTTACTGACACAGTAACGAAAACCACAGTGGTTGCTGATGGCATGTTAAAAGAGAACAAGCTGTTACGGACACAACTGGAGTATTTGGAAAATGGTACCAGGGCATCTAACCTGTGTTTCCTCGGTATTCCTGAAGGACTTGAGGATATTGATCCCCTAGTTTTATGAAACAACTCTTTCTGGATTTATTTCAACTACCAGCCAATACTCTTATTACTCGGGCACACAGAATCACACCCAGTTGTAAAACTAGCAACCCTGATCTCTCATGTACTCTGTTGGTCACTACTACTGGCATACATGTTAGAGATTTATTAATCATGCCTGATGGCACTACTTTGCATTGCTTTCCCGATCTAAGCTAAGCCACTAGTATGCGGCGTCGTGGACTTGATGCCGTATGAGCTGGATTTAGAGAACTGGATATAAATCATGCTCTCCAACTATCTCCAACTACCGACCCACCTTAAGATTACCTTTGTGGTTAAAACCTTCCTCTACAATGATCCCGTTAATGCCGGCCGAACGTTGGAGGCCATATGCAAAGATTTTGCTACTTCTGCTCCTGCGACAGACCCTACAATGACACTTTTAGTTTTCCTCTTCCTCTGGTCTCGTTGCTACCTCAGACTGAACTGTTAAAGTTGAAGTTCTATTTGTGACACTTCTGTTTACTGACTTAAGATATTATTAAGCTTTGGTTACTACCATTTGTTATTTTATTTCTTCCTAAATAAAATCAGTTAAGGAGTACATCAATGATGATTACTAGTGCGCCACATATATTTTACTATTTGACTCATCTGTTCACTCTACTGCCACCCTGTGGTAAGATGGGTTTTAGTTTTAATATTTTAGGTGGAGTTGTTCTCCATTGTTGAAATTGTTTTGAGCACTTTGCTATACCTTTTTTCGACATTGTATTTTATAGAAACATTCTGGAATTGGTGGGAGGCATTAAAGGATGCATCGATATTATTTTTGAAAGAGAGTAGTTCTTTGAATATATGTTTAGATATAGACTCCAGAGCCATGTCACAGATGCTGGCCCATCTGTATAGAAGGGATTCTATCTTGGACTTTTCAAATGTTACATTTAGATTGATTGTCCATGGTCTTGCTGCAATGGCTTTTCCTGAAGTCATGCTATGGACATTTATTCAGACACTTTATTACCTCCACAGTGTTGTGACAGTGAATAAAGGACTATGTATTACCTACCACAATCTTATCTGTATTGCATCCTATACCTGAAATCAAGTATTTTGTATGTAAGTTCATGCTGAAAATGAATAAACATGAAGTTAAAAAAAAAGAATTACCAATCAAGGTGAGGCCGGTACATAATCATGCCATCTGGGTGTTGCATAAGCATCGAGTGCACTGTCTACCTCCCCTCTTTTTCTGTATAAATCATTGCATCCATGCAAAGAGTGCGTCCGATTCTCCACATGCTGATGCATTTTTCACACCTCCTGTGTAACTCAGCTGCTCCTGTGGGAGTCCACTGGTATCTTCATCTCACGTCCATTCTCATGGCCTCTTCCATGAGCCAGTTGTCACGGCAGTCCTCTGTTTCATACCAGATCCACCGTGGCAGATACAGGTACTTTTCTCTGAAGATCTGTTCCACCTTTCTCTGGATTACTCTCTCCTCCTTACTGCCTTTGAACAGATGATGCTCACCAGCCTGGCCAGGCAGTGGCCAGATCTGGTCATCCCAGGCTTCTCTGTCCCAGGATAGCAGAACACTGCTGTCATTCTCATCTTCCTTGGCAGCTGAGGACTCCTTGGGAAAGGTGATGGCAGTGGTGGCTTCAATGGCATCAGTGGTAATGAACAGGACAACATCTCGGGGTTGATCTCCTGGACCAGAGTCTTCTGCTTGCACATGGATGTTGGGCTCTACCTTGAGCCCTACTGATTCTCCCACTGGAGACATTGTCGAGGAATGCTGATTCATGCTGATCCCCAGCTCTGCTGCTTGGTCCTGCTTGGTGCCCATGCAGACTGGCAATTTTTCCGCTGTTTGGACCCTCCCAGGCTCTTCTTCACCTGGAGAGCTGACTTCTGAACCAGAAATGTTGTCTCTAAGGGGCAGCTGCTGTAGCCACTCCTCATAGAACTCATCTAAGTCCTCTTCTTCAGATGATACAGTGTCACCATACCACCTGGCTACCAGTCAGGCACAACTGGCTTGTGCCCAGGCAGACCTCAATGGCTAGCTCAGTCCATAAATCTCTCAACAGGCCTGACAGTAAGGTGTGGGCAAAATGTCCCTCCCATGATAGCAGCACACCACACATGCATTCATTGGCCACCCAGGTAATGCCATGCTGTCTGGAGCTCCATCATATCCTCTTTCTTCCTCTAGCTCCCTGAGCTCACTTTCCTTCTGGCTGACCCAGGTGAGCACATGTTGTGGGTAGCACATCTCTTCACTGCCATCCATTTTTTCCTGGATGCTGCAAAACACACAACTTTAGCTGCAGCTTGTTGCACTTAAATAGACTCTCACAATGGCTTGGACTGGTACGGTGGGGGAAGGGGCATGTGTCTAGTTACCAATCCCTACACCCATTCTTTGCCATTTAGTATGCACTGAATCTTATTTTTTTACAGCCCACATTACCTAAAAGCTTCACAGGTGAATTGCTAGTTCAACATTTTGCTCACTATGCTTAACTGTGCTTTGGAGCCTCTCACACTGAGCTTAAATTTAATTGCACCACAACTAAACATCACAGTCTCTGTTCCCCTGAGTCCCTACCTGCTTCTGCCTGCCAAACACATTTCACACTTCTCACTTTGGTTTTGGGATACTGTACCTCTGCAATCTGCATTTACAGTTTAAATTTCTCTTCTTCCCCTGCCCTGCACCCATTTTGCTAAGTGACCAAATTTACATCCAAAAATAATTGCTCTTGCTACTGACTACTACTTTTACTCTCTTTAACTGTTTGCAGCATTCCTAAAGTGCAGATGATTTAGAATACTCACAGTCTCGCTAATTTTTCAACTTTTCCTTCTGTCATGGCTGAACAGACAGGATCGCTCAATGTTGCACACACTACAATCCACGGGATGGCCCTGACCATGACCACTGATTTTGGAGTTTGTTGCACCCGCAAAATGGACTCCCGGCTTCCCATGGAATGGGGTTTTGCCCGCCACACAATCTGGGTGAACTTTACAAAGTCCAAATCCAAAAAAAACAGCTAGGCCTGAAGTCAAAGGCTGCTGCTCCCCAGGCTCTGACTTCCAACAATGCTCTGCCTGTCCCCTCACACACAGCACATAGTCTGGGGGTGGGACTTACTGGTTCAGCCAATCAATTGACACCATACAAATTAGGGCAGGGGCATACTCTCTCTCTGTCTCTCTCTCTCTCTATCTCTCCTTCAAGCACATTCCAAAGCTGTCTGGGAAGGATTTTAATCTGCAACTGAACACACTTTTTTTCTCTTCACCACTCAAACTGCAGCTTGAAGACACTTGCCTTTACAGCTAGTACCACCACCAAATTTACCACCCCAGGCCATTTCTTGAGGCAACCTAAACCCCCAAAATCCCGAGATGAGCCCCCATTTGTGTAAACCCCCTTTCTTTGCTTTGGCAACACAGATGGCACCTGGCAACAAACAGTCCACCCACTTCTTTGGCTAGGGTGTTTTCCTGGCTTAGATCTCAGAAGAAAGGGGAACACAAAAAGCATTTGTATTTTTAATGGGGAATCGGGGTGGGCCATGACACTGGGGCATCAAGAAATCACACAATCTACTCACAGAAGAATGTCCACAAGCAGAACTAGAGCCAGGTAATAGGTTTTATTCTGACTCAATAGACTGACAGAAAAACATTTGCCCACTGGTGCTGAAGGTGCAGAAAAGATACAACAAAGCCCACAAAATCGACAGTAGTGTTTTACTACCAGCTCAGTTGTTCTGATCCCCCACCTTTTACCTTACATGGTGCAAGAAGAAACTACATTCCAGCCCATCCCTCTTCTGGGCTATGGACAGAGGACAGAGCTTGTCCAAAAGTGAAATGTGAACAATGCTGGGCTCACAGTTTACCAGGTTCCATTCTTTTTAAGAAAATGAACAATGCTGGGTTTACATATCCTGGGGGTGGCAACACTGGGCTTCTCCTTTCTACCAAAGTCCCATACTCCACAGAGTCTTGTCAGTAGAGGGCATGTCCTCCAAACTGTGTTAAACAGTTCAAATAAAATTCCAACTGAGAAAAGGCTTTCTCCTCATATACCAGATAGAGGGGGAGTATTTATTTCTGAACAGATTCATGATGATGAAGGCACCATTTGAGCATTTAAACAGTCCTCTGACAGTTCATGAAGTAAAATTATCCCAAAAGGCAGGAATTCCCTGAGAGAGAGATAGGGCCAGATGTGCCCATTCCAATAACTGGGCAGCACTTTCCTATTCAAAAGTCTCTCAGAAATGGGGGGTGTCCCCATAAGTTATTCATGGTTACAGGAACCCTCATCTTTAGGATTCTTCATCCCCTCAGGGGCACTGCACAAGAGAAGGCTGCTGCCACAGCTGGACACAGGTCTCTCTGTGAGCCGACTAGGGGCTGAAAAGAGTCAGGAGAGAGGTGGCACCTCTCCTGAGGCTCTTCTCAGTCAGCAACCCAAGCTAACTGTACTGCTCTGAGGCAGAAAACTGACTGACACAGCAGCAACATTCTATTTTGGCTTATGCTGCTGCAAAATCCACTTCTACTAGAAACCTCTATCAGAGTGACTGACAGAAGCTGCCAAGGGAGCCTTAGAAGCTTAACTCTTTGCTGCCCAACATGCCTACCTAAAAACCTACTAACTACCCAAAGATTCTAGTAAACCTAGGGGGAACCCATGGGGTTACAGAAATTTGAGGTCAAAATGTGAGAGCCCACTGAAAATTAGATAGTGCCTCTCAGCTGGCCTAAAATGGGTAAATACAATGTAAAATGTGTAAAAGTAGGACACCACTGAAAATTAGATATTGCCTCTCATCTGGTCTATCCTGGGTACGTATATAGTATAAATGTGCAAAAGCAAGACCTGTTACAACAGCAATGAAAGGGTACAACATTCAGCATTGATAAATGCTTGTTATTTAGAGGATTCATCACAATACAGCAAAGAGTGTCCCCACTTAGTTGTGGTGACCCACTAATGCAATGCAAATACACATCTTTATTTTCTGTGTTATACAATAACCTAGACTTTTCTAGACATTGACTTCCTTTGTAAGTAGCAATATTGATTTAGACAGAGCTTAGTTAAAACAAGTAACAAAAATATTACCTCGCAATTTAAGTCAAACTTGACTTTGAACTCAACAGTTTTAATAATCCTAGACCTGTGACCCAGCCTTTTAACTGTGCACTTTATTATTGCATTAGCTTTGGCTATCCAGTGGCACTCTTTATTGCTATATTTAGAAAGGTGTTTATTATTGAGAAAGAGGGGATATATGGGGTGGAAGCTATCATTCTAAACCATGGTCCCCCTAAATTATTAAGGAGTAGGCCTTCTTAGTCCTTAGAAAATGGGTTGAACATTTCCCAGCTTCTGATTAGCTGAGCCTTTGCCAAGGTATACGTTTATGTGCCAACAGAGATAAGGAAAAAACAAGACCCATACCAACCTGCCTCACTGCAAAAACTGTATCACTATGCCCAAATTAGAAACTCCTTCCAGATGCCATTTTTTTTTACTCTCTTAGTGAGATATCTTTCACCTGTTCTGCTTTGGCTCCTCTTGCTCACAGTGCAGCAGTAAAAAGTGTACATTGTGTCAGCAATGAATGCAATTTAAAAAGAGAAATGCAATGTTAGCGTCTCTCACTGAAGCACTTATGCTAAATCTCTCACCATTACCACGGAGCCCTTGGGTACAACAGCGCTTTGCCATTCAAGCACCTACTCTCAGTCTCACCATATCCCCTTAGCCATTGGGCCTGACTGTGCTCCGCTACTCCTTACTCTGATTTCATCTAATGCCGCCATTCCTCTCATTTGAGCTGCTCTGCTAAATGTTCATTTACAACCCTGGTCAGAGAAAGTTTCCCAATTACTCTACTGTCCCACAACTACAAACTGCCACTGTTGCACTACCATCACTGAACCATGCTGCTGAGAGAGAGTGTTTCTTAACTGCGAAAAAATAAACACATAAAAACGACAGCTGTACCATGGGGGAGGGTGTGTGTGTGCTGAGGAAGCTGGCAACAAGGGACCACACCCCACAAATTACTGCATAAAACAAAACACAAATGTGTTTTAAAAATAGCAGCACCCTCTACTGGCAATTGTGCCAGTGCAGGGAATATATATATATATATATATATATTTGTATTTCTAAGAGTATTTTTTTTCTGTTATTTTATAAAAATGTAACCAGATACCTATTTTCTAAGCAAAATAATACCCTCTAGGGTGGGCAGTATGGGCTATACTGGGCCTCCCAGGGGCTGCAAGGTTCTCCACTTGTGGCGTTGTGCCTCATTATACCCCTGGATGATCCAGTACAGCCCAGTACCACCCACCCTGCTGGGTATTATTGCTAGCATATTGGCTATTTTTCTTATTATACAGCTATTTCATGGAGACTTGACAGCTACCTCATTATTTCTGGCTCAGAATGCCTCCCACTTGGCCTGTAGTTCTGTGTGTTTTTCAAGGGACAGCCTCAATGTGGCTGTGATGCTTTCCATCCTGTGGATGTCATCTATCCTTTTGGTGCAGGAGTCAATGGTTTGGGCTGACATTTGCAACCAGTTTATTGTTATCTGTTTGAGGGCAGCCTTAGACAGAATTCTTAAGAGACATTGTCTTTTCTGTTCCCCTACCCATGGGAACCCAGTCCCCAAGATTAGATTTTTAAAACTGAGAATCGGGTTTTCCCACGTGTGGGAAATTATTCTGTGTATCTGTGTCCAATATTGTTCTGCTATTGGGCAGTCCCAAAATATATGGTAGTGCAAGCCAATCCAACCACATGTTCTCCAGTAAAGAGTTGAGCTATTTGGGCCAAAGTGGTGAGTTATTGTGGGTGTGTGGAAGAATCTTACTGTCTTACTATTTGTTTCCATTTGAACTCCCCCAACTTGGGGAAGGGCATGACATTCCATCTCCTTTTCCACATGTCTTTGTTGCTTTCTGATATGTTTGCTACCTTGACAAATGTATTATTTGCTCTCTGCAAGGAAAATTGTTTGTGATGTACTGCTTGTACTATGTATATTTGTACCCTCTCATTCCCAATCACCCCAAGATAGCAACTGGAAACAAAGCTGGGTCTGTGTGCTTATCTGGTAAAATATTTTTTTTAAATAAATTAAAAAGTGACCACTCTTGTTCTGTGACTTCAGTCTGGGTCTCCTTTCCCCAGCTTGTATGAATTTGAGAAAATTCTATGGTCTCTGTCTTCAAAGTTCAGAGAATGACACAAGGTGCTTGCTCCAAAAAAGAACAATGCAAGGAGCATGCTACATCAAAACTTGCATCAGTTCTGATTTTCTAATGCTGCTTACATCAAAAACAGAACTGCCTGTGCCAAAGTGGCTTGCATCAAAAAAATTGATGCCTCATGTTACAATGGGGCTTGCATCAAAAAAAGTTATGCACTGTCCGTGTTTTGGGGATTTTCAAAGGGAGAAGCTGTTGACACCGTGTCGAAGATGCATGCTGCTGTTAGACCAGCCAGAGCTGTTCTAACTGACACTGGAGCATGTAAAGGTGAGGGTTGATTATGTAACGATTTGGTTATAGAGCCAATATTCCCCTCTGGGACTAATTTAGAGCATTTTCTGGGCTTAACATGCCATTGTCTTGGCAATTTCATTGATGGTATTTTTTTGATTCAGCTTGAGTTATTTCTCACCCCATGCATCATCTTTTTGATGCAGTTTGAGTCAAATTCTCACCTCATGCATCATGTTTTTGATGCAGCTTGCCTCATTCTCACTCCATGCATCACTTGTCTTTTTGACTCAGCTTGAGTCATTTTCTTTACAGGCTACATATTTTTGACACAGTCGACCTCTTGCGTCTTTTTGGGGGACCTTGCCACAGAGAACGCTTTTCTTGTAAAATGCAGTGTTTGGTGCACCTGGATTGGATGCAAGATGGTTATTGGCACACCTTTCATCAGTCTAAGGGCCCTTTGGAAATCTGGCTCTATGTGTTTAGTGCCCAGCAGTGCTTTATAGGATCTAGATATTGTCCCCCTTCTGGCTTCGAGCATGAATGCTCAATATAGAAAATTTTCTAGGGGTGTCAATTCTCTGTTCACTTTTCTGATCAGGTTGTTAGAGGTAATGTTGCAATTGATGGAATCTACAGAGGTATTGCCTATGGAGGCTGTATTTTTCTTGTACAACCAAAAGGGGAGGCATTTCCCATTTTGAATTAAAGAGTTATATGTCACAAATGAGGATCTATTCCACTGTTTAATTCCTGGGTCTTTGCGAGGTGGCTGGAAGTCTGGATCCCCTATTGTAATGGTGAGGGGGCCCACTTTACTTGGGTGTTAGAAACCGATCTGGCAGAATGTCTCAGTACGTTCCAGCTGTCCTGCTTCCTGATGAATTTCCCTTGGTACATTCCCCCTCCTCATCTGACCCTTGGAGCTGGAGCTCTGTGGAGGCTGAAGCAGTATGCTTCACTACCTCCCTGCCTAGAGGGGTAATGTTTGTTGCACTCACCTACCTAGGCATAGAGTCCCCAATGTCAGGAACTCCTGCCTTGGAAGTCCAGGACATTCTAGGCCCATGTACATAGTTCTTGTTAAATGTTGTTATTTTACTATTTGTTATGACTCATCTAGGATAACAATAAGTTTATGTGATGTGTATGCGATGGGAAGGAGAAGAGTGCAGGCCCAGCATTAGCACATGGCCATGGAATTATCAGGATACCCCCAACATTGAAATCTGGGAGGGACAGGTGCATTCCTGGTTGTGACATACTTTTTTTTTTGAACTTGTATATTTTATTAATCTTATCAATATACAAGCCAAGTCATACAATGGATGTGCTGGATACAATTTATCATCATTAATACATATAAAGTAAGAGTCTTTCTTTGGTGTGTTTGTAGGATGATCATCCATCACCTGAAGAGGAAGAGTTGAGCTTTCCTTTGTGCTTGACATTTGGTGTCCCATTGTCCTAAGAAAATATTTTCCTCCTCTCCCAGCTTGAAACACAACGAGTCCAGTTTCACATTTATGACTATTTCCTGATACTATTGAATTAACAGTTATCTACTACTCTATATAAAAATAAATACAAAAGAAAAAAAATGAACCATCAATTAAAATTAACTTGTGTGGAGTCTTATTTTCTGTTTCTAAGATGCCCTAAGTTCATTTATTGTAATTGTAGTCAGCTATATACTCAACCATTTCACTGGCTCTGGAATGTCTAGCTGTATTACCATGTCTGGGATTTCTTTATCTGAGGTTTTCTTATCAGGCCTAAGGGGTTGGGGAAGAGCCCTCCAGTCACCATGGGAGCAAATATTGTTCTAGAATTGTTGTTCCATCTCTTTTCTCCACATAGTTATAGTAGGGTAGCCATCTTGAATTAAATTTATCTGTTAGGAGCCTCAACCGGGCTGTGGCCCCTTCTATTTCTTTGATATGCTCTACATTTGCCCTCCACAAGCCGAGAGGGCTTGCGGTTTAAGCCAGTGTTGTGTAATGGCTTTCAATGCAGATGCTATTAAAATGTTGAATAAATATTTCTGACCTCCTGATGTAACCCCTCTTGGGGGAAGACCCACCACTAAATTCATCCCATTTAATGTTACATCCAACTGGAGGATCTCCAGTATTGCTTGGTTTACTTCCCTCCAATAATTCGCAACTTGTGGGCAGTCCCAGAAAATATTTGAAAAAGTCCCTTTTTGTCTGCAGTTTCTCCAATACCTATCCTTGGAGGGCAATGTGTAATGTGCTAAGATTACTGGGGTGATAAAAAATCTGGAGGTAACCTTCCAATGGTATTCTCTCCATACTGGTGAGTTTGTTGTTTTGCTTACCCCAGACCATACCTTGCTCCACTCTTTTTCTGTCAATGTGATGGAGAGCTCTACCTACCATCTCTGTTCTATGGTTTGTACTCCTAGAAAACCCACTCCTTCCTGTAATGTTTTATATATATAAGATATATAACCCTTCAAGTCCCCTGTGTGGCCTTTCTGGTATGTTCTGGTTAGTGGTTGTGCTATAGGATCTGCAAGTGCCTTTATACCCACCTTATTTTTTATGTAGTGCCTGCATTGCAGGTATTTATAAAAGTCCCTCTGCAGGAGGTTGAATTCTTGCTGCAGATTCGTAAAACTTTTGATCAGTTCCCCTGGGACAAACTGAGTAAGGTGGGTTAGTCCCTTGTCCCTCCAACCTACCAGGCACTGATCTGTAGCAGTTGTAGGAAATTGGGGTAAGTACAGTAAGGGTATGTGCCTCCAAACCGGGGTAGGGATCTTCCACCACTGTGTAATGTGTACCCAGACCAATACTGTGTGTTTAGTCCAAGAATTTTTGATTTTGTTGACATCTGGTGTTAAGGCCACCCACGGGAGGTAATGAAGAGGAATCGAGGGATGGGCATTCTTTTCCATCAGATACCAACCACTTCGGCTAGCTGCGGACAACATTTTTAATATAGGCAGGAGCTGAGCTGCTTGGTAGTAGTTATAGAAATTAAGAACACCTAATCCTCCTTTGTCCCTTGATTCTGTTAGCAATTCCCATCTTTTCCTGGGTCTTCGCCCTGTCCATATGAATTTACTTAGTTTGTGTTTGAGCTCTTTCTAGTCCCTCCTAGTGAAGGGTAGAGGAAGGCATGTGAACAGGAATAAATATCTAGGTAATATATTCATTTTCACAGTCTCCACTCTATTTGAGAGTGTGAGAGGTAAATCCTGCCAACGGTTAATATCTGTGAAAACCTGCTTTTTGAGCAGCCCATAGTTAATTTGATAAAGCCTTGATATCTTCGTTAGTATTTGAATGCCCAAGTATCTTATTTTGTTTTGTTTTTGGCCCAGGTGAAGGGTGTGCCTAAGTTGTCCCCAATCAGTTTTTTCCCCTCTAATCAGAAACATTTCCAACTTGTCTTTATTTACCTTGAAACCTGAAACATTCCCAAATTGATCTAACAAATTCAAAAGGGGGAAGGGAAGCCTCTGGGTTATTCAAATAAATCAAGGTGCCATCTACGTACATTGAAACCATGCTCAAGGCCTGCCCCACCCTAATCCCCTTAATTTAATTGTTCCTTCTGATAGCCTGAGCAAGTGGTTCAATGCTTAATGCAGATAAAAGTGGGAAAACTGGGCATCCCTGACAGGTGCCCTGGTTTACCTTGAAACTGTACGACAGTGTTCCATTGACCTGTACTCTTGCAGTTGGATTTTGATATGCCAGTGTCAACCATTTGAGAAAATTCCCTTCTATCACAATCTGCAGTAAGGTTTCTTGCATATACACCCAATTAAAGTGGTCAAATGCCTTTTCTGCATCTAGGAAAAGGGCTATTTGTGATGTTTCACTTTTGGTTTGGGCTGTTAAGATGTTGAGCTGCCTCCTGATATTGTCAGAGAGATGCCTATGAGGTATTTACCCGGAATGATCGGGGTGTACCAGAGATTCAATATAGTTCTGCAATCTTGTGGCCATCACTTTTGTTAATATTTTAAAATCCTGGTTTAACAAGAATATTGGCTGGTATGATCCACAGTCAGTTTCAGGTTTCCCCGGTTTTGGAATTACTGTGATTATGGCTTCGGACCAGGACAAAGGGAGTTTATCCTCCTCCAGGACCGAATTCATCACTACAACTAACTTTGGGACAAGTGTTTTTCTGAATTTTTTGTAAAATTCAGCTGGATACCATCTGGTCCAGGGGATTTACCTGATGGGAGTTGAAGTATCATAGAGGTAAGCTCCTGTTCAGTGATCGGGGCCGAGAGAGCTTGTTGTGCCTCTACTAATAATAGGGGGAGTGACAGGTCCCTTAAAAAGTTTTTCATTCTGTCTGCAACCTCTTGTGGATGTTTGTCCTCTGAGTATAGGCCTTGATAATACTGCATAAATTGTTGTGCTATTTCTTGTGGCTGTCTCCAAATTTCATTAGCCTGATTTTTTTTTCGGATACATTGAATGTATCTGCTAGCCTGGGTTTTCCTAAGCCGCATTGCAAGCAGTTTAGCTGCTCAGGGCCCTCCCTCATAATACTTTTGATTCGAAAATCTCAGTATACCTTCAACCTTTCTGTTTTCCAGAGCCTGTAATTCCGTGTGGGCTTTAGTTAGCTCCCTTAGAATCTTGGGATTAGTAGGACACAATTTGTGTCTAGCTTCCCATTCTGATATTTTATTTTTTATCTCCATACGTTTTTTGTTTATGCTTTTCTTTTTAGCAGCTGCAAAACTTATTATGTGTCCCCTAATCACCACCTTCATGGTGTCCCACCAGACTAGTGGTGAGCTGTCTGTGATGGGGGAGTCAACAATCAGATCCTGCACTGCTTGAGATATGCTTTGAAGGAAGTTCTTATCATTTAGCAAAGAGATATTCAGTCTCCATAACGATTGTGTGCCTGCATTGCCCCAGTATAATTTAAGGGAAATCGGAGCATGGTCCGACAATGTTATGGGGTGTATAGTGCAGGCTGCGCACAGGTGGAGATCAAATTTGCGGGTAAAAAACATGTCAATGCATGAGTATGATTGTTGGGCTGCTGAGTAGTATGTGTAGTCCTTTTCTCTACCGTGCAGTGTTCTCCAGATGTCCACCAGCCCCATCTCTTCTAATAGTGCCTTCAGTTTCCTAGTAGCTATTCTGGCTGTGGAAGTTTGACCAGAAGAGCGATCCATTGCTGGATACAGAACTGTGTTGAAGTCCGCTCCCATTATCAGCTGGCCCTCTGTTGATTCTGCTAATTTGTCAAACACTTCTGTGAAGAATTTCTCTGCTCCCACATTAGGTGCATAAACACTTATCCAATGTAACAATTTGTTCTGTATCCTACTCAAAACTCTAAGAAATCTCCCCTGAAAGGCTTCTTCTACCTCTTGAATTTGAAAAGAACTATTCCTTTTAAGTAATATGGCCACTCCTGCCTTTTTTGCAGATTCGTGTGAGGCTGCTTCAACATGGCTCACCCATGAACGTCTAAGTTTTATATGTTCTTGGGGACTTAAATGTGTCTCTTGTAAGAGAGCTATGTCACAATCTAAGTGCTTCAATTCTACCAACAAGCTTGTCCGCTTGATAGGAGAATTTATACCTTTAACATTATATGATATGATATTTAGTTGAGTCATTTCAGTACCTTCAGATTAGCCACTGATCCCCTTAATTTCAACCTTTTAATGGCCCAGGTCCTATTCAAGTTGAGCTTTTTACTTTTTTTACCTCTGCTTTTCTTATAGTCTGACTACCAGATTTCTTTAATACTCCACAATAATAAAGCTTAAAAACAATGAAAACCAATGAACAAGTAAAAGTCTTTGTCACAAACAGGTGACTCTTAGCAAGCAACAGGTAGTTCCCTGCAAACGTCAAGAATTATAAATGTGTAATGACAGAGTAATAAACTGTGTAATTTTGTTAAACTCTATCCAAGCTTCCTAGGTGTTACCTGCCTTTCCTGTGTCAGGTATTTAGTATATGAAATCCCCCATTTATCAAGATCTTACACTGGGGGTCGTGGTTGTTCACATGGTATTTGTGTGCACTATTCCACTTGTTTAAGATGTTACTTCTCATATCGGCACCCCTGAGAGCCCCCACCCCCAATTCACCCCTTTATATCATTCCCCTCCTTAATAGGAGAGAGAGAAAAGATCTTCCCCACTCCTTGCTCCTCGCTCATCCCATTTTTCTGATCCTTGTGCATGGCAGCTCTTCAGTGTCCCCTGTTTTTATTTCGACCCTCCATGCCATTGCTTGGTCTCAAACTGACCCATTTGCCTTTATCTGCAATATAATCACTATCCCCATTGAAATACCCTACAGGGAGTTATCTACAGGTATATTGTTTCAAAACCTGCCTTAAAGTAAAATAATGTGTGTATAAGTCAGGAGCAGCCATCTGCTGTCAGTGGACCCCCTTCCTCTTTTACCCACCGAATGCTCCCATGGAGATTAAACAGCCCCCCCCTTGTCCCATACCAACCAACCCTTTCACTATCCAAGGCTTTATTACAGTCATAATGTCTGTTTGACAGAATCATTTTGCTGGAGTTAAATACTCCGAGATGGACTGGGTAATGCTTCTTTGTGCTGGAGTCTCCAGCCCATTCAAAATGGGCCAATTCAAAAAGGGGAAACTTCCCCACAGAGCATTATCTTCTCCCCTTTAATGGAAACAGTACCTTATGTATTGTAGTAAACCATTTCCTCAGTGATTTGGATGATGAGGGGGGTTGCAGTTGTTCTCTGATTCCTTTGACCCGATCGCTCTAAAAATTTCCCGATGTCAGCTGCAGCTGTTTGTGGAATGGATCCAGGTAAGCCTCTCTTTGTGCCCGCGCTTCTGTTAATGGTGGACCAGGTGTCGGTTCGTAGCCTTTTCTCCAAAGGTTCTGCTTCCAAGTTGGGTGTCTGGATGCCTAGCTCTTTCAGCAGGGGGGCGGCTTCCACCAAAGAGGGAAATGTTTTTATTCCAGACTCCAAAGAGATTTTCAGTGGAGCTGGGTACAATATTTGAGCACGTATGTCCTTCTTGATTTTAAGGTCTCTTATGATGCTTCTAGCTTGCTGCCTTTCCACCTGAAATGTGTTAGAAAAATCTTGGTTGAAATATATTGGTGGCATAATGTTATTTTAGTTCTTTATGACACCAGGCTTCCCTTAGTAGCCATTCTTTACTCTGGTAGTAGACCATCCAAATTATGTGGAAGTGCAGCATTGCAGTTGGGTCTGTAGGCTTAGCAATTAATGATCTGTGTGCTCTGTTGATCTCAAGATTTAAGTCCAAGGGAACTGAAAGAATGGAGTGGAGCAATTGCTGCACAAAGTTGGTCACTGTAGCAAATCCCTCCTCCTAGCCCTCTGGGACACCATGGATCCTGAAATTGTTCTGACGGGATCTACTTTTGAGATCCTCCATTCTCTGCTGTGATTCTCGGTCCCATTGTAAGAGATAAAGGAGCAAGCGCTCGTTGGTATTCTGGGCCTCAGTAAGCTCGGTGACTTTTGCTGCATTGTCATTCAGTTTCTGGTCTAAGGTATGTACTTCTTGTTTGAGGTCACCTAACACTGAGTCAATTTTGTTAACAGTTTTGAGGATCTGTTTTAGAGTGCTGGCCGTTTTGCTTTCTGAATCCAGCTCTTCCTCATCGAATTCTATTGATAACTCCGGAGCCAAGTGTCGGCACGGGAGAAGTGCGGTTAGGCATTCCAGGGCCTCCCTCAGGATTAATTGCTTCATTTTACCCAGTGCCGTCTCCGATTTCAAACTTTTTGGCTTTGATAATTTCCCCATCATCATTGACAATTGGAGGGTCCATTGATTCATCTGTTATGGAGCCGGAAGGTGAGGATTCAATTAGATTACCACAGGATTGTGGAGGAGCTCTTCAGGATAGCATGTGGCCATGTCCATGACATCACCGCTGTGACATACTTTTATGTTATAGAAATAACTAGTCCACAGTTAAACATATATTTCATGAATGTAAACAGGTGAAATAAGCAAGTTAAAAGGGCTAAAATGTTTCTATTATAAAGAAAGAAAAAACAACTATAGTGTGCCTACAAGAAATACACCTTAGGAAGAGAGTGTGAAGCTGACTAAATACAGTTATTTGAATGCTTATTCTGCCATGTAGGGAAGGGAAAAGAAGCAGGGTGTAATAATATTGATGGCTAAAAATTTGGCATTCCAGGAAATCAAAGTGGATAGGGCTAGGGAGGGTTGTTGTGTCATTGTACAAGGGGAAATTCAGAACACTTTGGTTCTGCTGGTCTCCTGGTATTTTCCCCTTGGTGCAGACAACCCCTTTATTAAATGTCTAGTCAATCTAGTGCTGGCTAATTAAAGAGGGTTCCTGTTGGCCTTGGGGAACTATAACCTTCTCTTAGATCCTACGCAGCAAACCAATGCCACCCATTTGGCTTAGTCTTGGGCAGCTTATAATGATTTTCATAAGTTAATGTCATTACTGTGGTGGGTGGATATCGGGAGAGAACTCTCCCCACACCAACGTGTCTATACTCATTTCTCACACCTGCATCACACATACAGTTGAACAAAATATGTTTTCACTAATAAAGAAGACTTGCATAGGGTCTTGAGATGTCACATTGGCCCAATTTGCTACTCCTATGATGTTCCCATAGTCTCAGAAACTATTTGGGTCTCCTTCATAGGTCTATGAACTGGTGCCTAGACACTTTCTATTTAAAGGATAGGCAGTTTGTGGGTATGGCAGTGAAACACACAAAGGAAATTGTGACTCATAATGGTCTCCCCTTGATGAGCCTGGACATTGTTTGGGACACTGTAAAAATAGTGTTAAGGGGACATTTAATAAGTTATGCAGCTGGAAAGGACAGGGAGGGAAAGTAAATCAGTTAAACCAGCTTCTCTGCTCCTCGCTGAAGATAAAATATCACTGAAGGGCTAAATCCTAAATAGCTAATATAGGACATACTTGAGAGTGCCTAGACTCAATTAAGTTACATTTGACCTTACAAAATAGGACAGACACAAGCCTTTGTGTAGGGATAAGGATATGGTCAAATAGGAAATTAAAAAAATCACAAATTGAGTGGGCAAACTCACACCCAAATTTGAATACCAAACATAGGTAGCCAAGTAGGAAAAATACAAGCCAAGGTAATTGTCACAGCCAGCAGGGCATAATATCATAAGAAGATAAGTAGCATTAAACATGCTAAAAGTAGCAGAAAGCTATGGTGTAAAAATGAGAGAAAGCAAAGTTCAAAGTCAGCAACCTGCTCCAAGTCTACATCCTTTGAAACAGCCTTATTCAGGTGCTTCTCAACAAATGCTGTTGTAGCCTCTGGATTAGTAAACCCATGGACCTTGTTCTGAAATCGGACTTGTAGACATGCTGGAAAGAACAACTGAGCTTTGATACCTTGCTCCAGTAAAGCCAAATTTCCAGCCTGATTGCTTTCGAGGTAAAGAGAGCCTCTTCTCTTCGTCTGGACACCTGCAGGGGGGTGCTAGCCCGACGACGCTTTGCATTGTCTGCCCTGCCTGCCCCAACCACCCACCCACCCAGGGGCAGCTGTCAATTTAAGGATTCACCCCGTGACATCACATCCTGTGACATCACATCCTGTTGCCCAGAACCTATCTCCCCACTTTCCCATTTGCAGGTTATACCTGCTGGCCACTAGAGGGACCTATGCTCCCTCGCTACTTCCTACTCCTACCTGTACGGTACTACTTCCCTTGGATCTTGCTCACCACAATGTATTGGACCTGCCTCATGCTCTGCCTGTGCATATCCCCACTAGCAGTGCACTTGCCCACTTACCCATCTGCTACTCCGCACTGTGCCCTGGCACCCCTCCCTCCCCTTGCTCCTGAACCTGCTCTCTTGCCCCTTGGGACCTCTGTGTGTTTCGGTCCTCCCTGCCCTCCCCCTAGCTTCCTCCTCACCTCAGGCACATCTGGGTGTCTTCTTATTCTTGCCTGCCCTTCCTGTACCACCCTGCCCACCCCCTGCTCCCTTAACCTCCCCCTCATGTCAATAGTAGGAAACCTTTCACCATCTCCCAGCCAGGGTGTTAGTCATGCTACTACTCCTGTCAGGGAACATTCATCCAAACTCTGGCCCAGTCCCCAGGAGCTCCCCGACTAGCACCACAGGCCTATGCATGGTCTCTATGAATATCTGTAGCCTCCTAAAAAAGTTTGACTCACTACAATGCCTGGTCACATCAGTTAACCCTGATGTCATCACTCTGGTTGAGACTTGGCTGTTGAAATCCTTCCCTGACTCCCTAGTCTCCCTTCCTGGTTTCACCCTCTTCCGGTCTGACCATGTTGGGAGACGGGGCGGCGGCTGCGCTATTTATGTCAAGGAATATCTCCCCGTACTAGCCCTGCCTGCTCCCATCTTTGACTCCAGGGCCCAGGTGCTTACGCTGAAACTAACCCCTGACCCTTTAAAGGGACCCCTTTATCTGACTACTGCATACGTGCCCCCCAGGGACCGAACACAGGCCATTGCCTCTCTTACAGAATACCTTTCCTCACTACCTCCTTCCGCTGATCAAATTCTGGTGGGTGAGTTAAATGTCAACTGGCTCAGCCCCCCCCTCCTCCTCCTCCTCTACCCGTGACTCCTTTTCTGCAATAGACCCAACGCAACTAGTTACCCACCCTACCAGGACTAACCCCAAGAGGCTCCAGTACCCTGCTTGATGTGGTACTCACCAACCGCCTAATCGGATCCCCAATGTACAAGTCCTCCCAGACTCTCTCAGCGATCACTCCCCATTCTATTCCACTGGTCATCCTCAGTCCCCAAACCCATAGCACAGTCCACATGCAGTGGCGTCTAATACCTGGTGGACTGATAAAACTTAAGGAACTTCTGTCCCAAATTGACTGGTCTCCTATACAGGCAACTCCTGACATCGCACACAGCCTCTCCTTACCCGAACTTTAATAATGCCTGTGATATCTTTGCCCCAATGTCGAACCCGCCATTCTAAAAGGCAGAATGCCCCTGGTAACCCCAGCTTTGATCCACCAACTCAAACATAGGGACAACCTATGGCACCGTGCACATTGAGACTGGCCGGCCCAGTAACAGGCAGTTATATGCAGCCGCCCGAAACAAGTGCACTCGGGCCATCAGAAAGGCCAAGTCTGAGCACTATTGGTCCTCACTCACTGCCTCACGGGGAACCCCAGAACCTTCTGGGATAACATTAAACAGTTAAATGGGAGTGCACACTCCTCCCCACCCTCCCAGATCAACATTAATGGCATGATCTCCTCAGACCCAGCCCTCATAGCCAACCACCTCAACACCTCATTCACTGACCTTAGCCCTATCCTCCCTACAAATTTTTTTGACCCTCCTCCCCCAGCACCTGCCATAGATCTTTCTCATCCTTATTTTCTCCTCTGCCATGTTTCTGTCCAAAGAACTTAGGCCGCACCTTGTCACTGCCCTCAAGAGTAATAGTACAGGCAGTGACACCCTGGATCTGTGTATCCTACGGCTGGTCTTAGACACAGTCCTTACCCCGATCACGTGCCTCATCAGCCACTCTCTTTGCCTGGGGAAGGTTCCAACTGCCTGGAAAGTCACCACTGTCACCCCTGTCTTTAAAGGTGGTGATAGGACTGTGGCTGAAAACTATCGGCCAATCTCCATTCTCTCTCCTCTCTCAAAGGCCTTGGAAAAGTGGTGGCCTCTCAAATCTCTGACTACCTCTACACCTACAATGTCCTATGTCCTGAGCAGCATGGCTTCCAAGTGGGCCACAGTACCAACACAGCCCTCCTAGAGTTCTCCAACTTTCTCCACTCCTCCTTAGACACTGGTTCCCTGGCTGGTGTGGTCTTCATTGACCTCTCTAAAGCTTTCGACACTGTCTCCCAACCCCTCCTTCTTGATGCCCTTAGTCTCTCTGGTTTTGCTGCTGAGCCTATCTCCCGGTGCACCAGTTATTTGTCTGACCGCTCACAGCGTGTAAAAATTAATGGGACCTACTCAGACATCTGTCCCATCTTTTCTGGGGTTCCCCAGGGCTCCATTCTGGGCCCTTACTATTCTCCTTTACCTTAACACCCTTCCATGCTCTTGCTCAAGGGAACATTCTATTATGCGCTGATGATGCAGTCATCTTTGCCTCAAGTCGTAACCTATTGCCCTCCAGGACTAGCTTTAGAAGTCCTTTGCGAAGCCGAGGGCTGGTTCAAGGAACATAGATTGGTGATAAATCTTAAAAAAACCAAAACCATGTTCTTCACTCATCCTCAGAACAAGTCCTGCAACTTCAAACTCCTCATTCACTCTGAGTCCTCTGTCCCACTCGAACAAGTTTGCTCCTATAAATACCTAGGGATCCATTTTGACCCCTCTCTCTCCTTCCATGGACACATCGCTGCCCTTGCCACTGCCACTAATATCCGATTGGGCATCTTACATCGGTATAAACACTGCCTCCCGGAGGCTCTTGACTTCGCAGCCACCTCCCTATCCTGTCCCTAGTGGACTATGGACTGCCGGTGTATGGTGCTGCTGATCAATTCGCACTCCATAAAATTAGCACTTCCTCTGAATAAGGCCTGCAGGTTAATTACTGGGGCACCTAGGCTAACACACACCTGTCTACTGTCGCTAAAGTGCTGGTACTTGATCTTGACGAGTGCCTCAAATATCTGACCTGTACCCTTACAAAAAAGACCCTCCTTGGGCTATCCCCACCAGGATTGACCACCACCATCCGCCGCTCTGTCCCACTAGTTCATACTCGGACCTCTGGGAAAACCTCTCTTGTTATCCCTAGAGCTAGGACCTCTCATGGCCAAAGAGCCTTCAGCTTTAGGGCCCCCTCCTGATTCAACACACTGCTCCCTTCCATCTCCGAAGCTCCAACTGTATCATGCTTCAAAACGTCCTTACGGAACCACCTTGTTAACACCCGAGGCTGTAATTGCCACTAGTCAAAGCCGTACTCAATACTTATGACAAAGCTTACTACTAAGCTGCTAAGGACAACATAACTCTGGTTTTGTTTGCATCAATCCTACCTGTACCAGCTTGTTTGTATCTATGTACTTATTGCTGTCTTAAGTTACTGTTATACTGTGTATTTTCGTTTGTCTTACTGTGACAAGGTACCTTTGTAAATGAGCCTATGGCTCAAAGGTTTTCCAAACTGCTGTCCAAATAAATAAATAAATAAATAAATAAATAAAGTCTTCTTAGTAGTTTGGAACTCCCTCTTACGAGACTGTGTCTGGGAAGATACATCATGGAAGAAAGCCAGTTTGCTCCCCTCCCATAGAATGTCCCCTTTAGATCTTGCTGCCTGCAGTAAAGAGATTCTAGTCTCTGGAGTAGAGATGGTGACAGTGGTGGTCAATCGACATTGCTCTGTGCCCACTCATGTCCGAGAGTGGATTGGAATAGGGAAAAGTTTAGCGATAGTTATACCAGTGGAGGGGGTAAGCAATTGTAGATCTGTAAAAATAAGTCATTAAAGCATTAGTAACAGTCTGTTTGCTGTTGAATCGAAGAGGAAAACCCTCCACCCACACATTGCACTGACAAAGGCCATTCTCCAACTTTTCCACTTTGGAGCAGACTAAAAGAAGGTCATTTGCAGAGGATGCATTCACAGTGGGTTGCCTTTTTGCACCTTTATAAAGGTCAGTGATGCTGGCATTATTAAAATTGATACAAGTGTCTAAATTGACAAGTTTAGCTTCAAATGCAGCTAAGCGCTTATTTGTTTCTTCACCCATAGTCTGGATCTTGGTAAGCTTGGTTAGGATCTGTGCTGTCCGTTAAGTCCACACTCAAACCAGGCTGCTGCAAAGGCTCTGCTCCTTTCAGGTCAGATGCTGGGGAAAAGAATGTTTCCACACTTTGTGCTGCATGTTTTTGATCCTTCTCTGGGGACATATTCAAGCATAATGACCCCGGTGGTCAGGTACTGCAAAAATTGATAGCAAAAACTAGCTGGATAATAGATAATTTTCTGAAAGTTTAGAGATGAAGCACAGAGCTGTGAAAAGATGCAGTAGCTCCATTGGCTGCTCCACAGCACCTACCCCTTAGTTATCTTTTTAATTTGGGTTTTTGCACATGATCTGTGCCAAATCTATTATGCAATACACCTGTCCGTTGGTCATAGTTAATGTATATTTATGTTTGACTCCTTTAATCAACTGTAACTTGCTATTATTTGTATCATTTTATATTGTGTTATTTTTTTTATTGCAGATTGTTGTCAAGTTTTACTGTATTCCACTTCCACTTCCCCTTCCCCCAGATGCATCTGGAAATGAGCTATTACTAGCTCAGTATGTCTTTTCAGGTAAAACTTCTGACATAAATAAACAGACACACAAACAAATAAATATATAAATGCAGGGGCTGAGAAATTTTGCTAGGTTTCATCACTGGTCGCTTTGGAAAAGGATGTTTTTAGGTCCACCACTTGCTCTGGGATCACTCTGGACAAAGCAGGCAATAGGCAGATATCAAATCCCAGACAGGTTGATGACACTACTATACAGGGGGACAACAGCAGGGCTTAAGTTATGGGGGTATTGTATGAAGTTTTAAGAGGAAGTCTTTCAGTTGGGATCATGCTGTTTAGATAGAGGAGTAGAGGCATGACACGATTGGGCATGGAAGAGATCATATTGGTGTACTCACATGATAGATCACTTACATCATAGACTGGATTGGGATGGGGATATAGAGCATTAAGAACATCTTAGTATGGAGGAAAGGGGTTATGTATGATTGTTTAATAGTGTCAGATTTCATTGTGTTACTAGAGACTTTAAAGTAATTGACTCTCATAAATCTAGATAATGTTAACTATTACTAGATAAAATTGGTACATGAGCATCATTTTGGAGGGCAGAAGGTGAATCCTGAATGAAGATAGTAACCATAGGGTGAGAGAGCAGCCACATTCCATGAACTACATGGTTGTTTGATGGGAGGTTTTATAGTGTGAAGGGAAGTAGCCAGAATGAGGTGGGTGGGTGGACAGGGAGGAGAGCTTAGCATTTGAAAAGTCTCAGTAAAAGTGTTTTTATCACATAGGAATATTAGTTTATCACTAGGGAGAGGACAGAAACACACCACACTCACAGACTCTTTTTTGCGTACTTGCACAGCAGTTAGGTTCCAGGAGCTGCATAGCCACCAACCACACCAAAGATGGTCATGCTCGTGTCTTAGGATACACCAGATTTTACATTTTGTAAGTTCACAAGTTGTTTGTTCAATGATGTGTGTAAAGTCAAAAGATCCAGCATTTTGCTGGAGGTGAAAACATTTTAATGTGACAATTGATTGAAGTAAGAAACACATATAAATCTGGTAGACCATGCTAACCTTTAGAGAATGTAGGTTGGTCAAGTGTGGTCATCCTCACATCCCATTGGTATAAAAAGCATGGGTGTCGTTTCTTATCAAAAAAGGTATTCCAACTGAGGCAGATAAAGTTGAGGCAGATAATGATAGAAGTCTGATTATTTTTCATGGTAAAATGAAAACTCACCCAGTTACCATTATCAATGTATATGCACCCTGTCAAGACACCCCACATTTCATCAAACAAGTATTTCAGGAGATAACTAAATATTCCAGAAATGTGGTTATACTAGCAATTGATTTTAACTGCTTGCAACATTAGAATTTAGACAAGTTTGCACAGAGCCTTAATTCTGTCCTGGAAATGTTGAAAATGCTAACACAACTTTGTGATGAAAGGGGTCATAGATACTGTATATAGAAATGTCATTATGGTCAAGAAAGGCACTCTACATTCTTTTCAAACAGACATAACTTGTACTCCAAGATGGACCATATTTATATGCTGCAACCAGAGCTGTACTAGTTTCAGAAAAGCATCATTCATTCAGTTACTGTTTCAGATACACTCCAATGTTGGTAGAGCTTCATGTATAGGCAATGGATAAGAAATCATTGTGAAGATATAACATGTCAATGAGTAATGATTACGTCTTTAAGGAAATAATGAGGGAGCATATAAAGGGTTACTGGGAGTGCAATGTAGGCACTACAGACAATTCAAAGTACATACAATATGGGATGGCTTGAAAGCCCTTATACAAGGCCAAATGATAATGTATTCTGCTGCTAGAAGAAAACAAACTGTATTAATACAGCTTGCACTACAAAGAACAGTTTGTGGACCATTAAAGACTTTATAAACAGAATAAAGAATGCAGCAACTATAAATAAATTGAAACAACTAAGAGAGAAGTTGAACAATGTTCTGACCAGACTAGTAGAGGGTAAGCTGCAGTGTATAAATCAAAGTTACTACAGAAAGGGAAATAGAGTGGAATGTCTGCTAGCCTTTGGGTAGAAATATGTATTAAACACTTACAGAAAGGGGAATCTGGAGCAACATGTGGCTGTAACACCACTGGAAATTAACACCAGTTTGAACATGTTTTTCTTAACGAAGCTTGTCTACAGAAGAGAAAATACACTCATTCATAGAATGCAGCACAGTTTCTTGACAGGCTGCATCTCCCTGCCCTTCCAGAGGCTGATAATAAGATTACACTGGACAGGCCAATTATAGGAGCTGAAATTTTGCAAGTGATCAAATCACATAAAGCAAACAAATCCCCGGTCCAGATTGCTTTTGTGGTTTGTTCTACAGCACATTTCAGGTCAAACTGCACCCTGTATTGCTGTACATTAGGTCTTTTGTAAAATACTCACTTCAAATCTTCAAATTTTTTTCCCATTAAATATTTTTTATTATAACTTTAATAGTACAATACCGCTAACAACAAAAAGAAAAATTACTCTTTGAAATGCAGCAAAAAACAGAATACTAAGATAAGTAAAACGTCAAAGATCACTGGACAATGAATACATAGGAATAAAGCGTGATCAGATTTAGCTCAGATTTAGTCTTAGCTGGGACTCAATAAATTAGTGGAGATAAAAACAATCAGAAAATATGGTTTTCAAATCTTTTAAAGAGAAAATGCAATGCTCAACAGGCCAGGGCCTATTTTATTTTTTTTATTCTGTATTCGATTACCTGGTAAATAACTCAAGGGCATCAAATGCAGATTTTCATGGGTGTCCCAGATACAAAACCAATAAACAATACAAACTACAGTTTACAATACAAAGGAACAATAAATTAATTATGACTAGTGCAAGTTGAGCAAACAAGACAGTGTTTCTTCAGACTATTTTTAAAAACAGTAGCCAGTGTATGGGCGAGTCAAATTGAGCAGCTCAATATGAGTGACCCAATTTGACCACCCATAATAAAAGCAAGTATGAAAGAATAGCTAGTGGGGGAGTAGCGAGGGTCTAGAACAAGGATAGCGGATGTAGAAAGAGGGCGAGTGTGGGATGGTGGGAGGGCAGTAACATGATATGGGAGTCAGACTGGCAGGGCAAATTTGAACTGGCTGTGTAGCACAGTGGTAGGGTGTACGCCACTAGTGCAGAAGTCTCTGGGTTTGCAGCTTGTGGAATGCGAGAACATTTGGTGTGTTTTTTTATGCTTCAGCGCGCGAGAACTTTGTTTTACATTTGACGAAATGCCCCCACCTGACAGTTTCCCTTTTCCCCTGTGTCAGACCCCCCCCTCGGAATTGATGATATTAATAATGGGGGGTGTAGGGGTGTAGCCTCCACATAAAAAAAACATACTGTAAGTGTTCAGTGTTTGACATGGGGCTGATTCTTGCTGCTACTGTCCTCGCTATTGTGCAAGTCACTGTTGCAGTTTTCGGCAACTTGCCCTTGTTGTAATGTTCGTTGCTGTTAAAAAGTCACTGATTTCACATGGAACCTTAAAAACAGAGAGTTACAATTTAAGATATCATTTGGCAACTCATTCCATAGCTTCACCACACGAAAAGTCCAGGACCTTTGAACATGAGATGACTTATAGGCAGGAGAATTCAATTTGCCACCATTTGTTGATCTTGTAAGAATAAGTACCATATAAACATAGACTTTGACAGCAGATAAGGATCACTTGGCCCACCCAGTCTGCCCATTTCCCTACCTATTGGATAAGCTGCAGATCCTAGTTAACCAACAGCCTACTTCCTCCTACCCTCTACTAGAACTGCTTTATGTCTGTCCCATGCATTCTTGAATTCCCCCACTGTTTTTTTTTATTCTCTTTTTTTACCCCTCCTTCTTCCCTGAACTCTCTCACTCTTCAGGAGTCACCTACGGCCTGTTACATCCCCACTCACCTACCTGGCAGCCAGTGTGGTCCATCCCCCATGGAGCCATGGTTGTACCCCCCAGGTGGGTATGGGGTGAGGGCTCTTTCACCCCGACATATCTGTCTTTCATCGGGATGCTGTCTCCGGTGCTGGTAGGGGCATTGGGCATCAGGGCCTGGTGCTCCATCTACCGGGAGAGCACGAGGGTTTTTCCCTGGTGTTCTAGGGCATGCTGTGCACCCTGACGTCTAGACCCCTGGGGCACTGACATTCAGCATACCTACTCCCTGCTGTGACTTTGGACTTGTAGTACCACGGGTCTCCACCTGAGGCCACCCAAGTACCAAGTCAGGAAACCCCCTTCCCCCAGGCGAGCAGTCCTTGGGATGCTCAAGCCTTCTCCCCCGGCTGGCCCTCCAGCTCCCAGGCTTATTCTTGAACCTGGGTTGCTGGCATCACAAGCGCAAATCTAACTGCTGCGCCAGCAGGCCAGCCCCCCCCACCACTGTTTTTGAGCCCACAACCTCCTCAGGAAAGCTGTTACATGCATCCACCACCCTCTCCATGAAAAAAATACTTCCTCACATTGCCCCTGAGCCGTTTCGCCCTCTTTGTTCAAATTGTGCCTCCTTGTTCTTGCACATCTATTTTTCTGAAAGATGTTACCCTCTTGGACTTTGTTGATTCCCTTGAGGTACTTAAATGTTTCTATCATGTTCCCCCTCTCCCTCCTTTCCTCAAGGGTAAACATATTAAGCTCCTTTAGTCTCTCTTTGTATGGCTTCTGGTGCAGACCCTGCCCAATTTTAGTTGCCCTCCTCTGGACTGCCTCCATCCTGTCTATGTCCTTGCAGAGGTGGGGTCTCCAAAACTGCACGCAATATTCCAGATGGGGTCTCACCAACTGTCTGTACAGAGGGATAGCAACTTTCTGTTTTCTACTGGTGATGCCTCTCCCTATGCATCCCAGTATCCCCAGCCCTCCTAACTGTCTTCTCACATTGCTTGCTTACCTTTAAGCCATGTGATATGACTACCCCCAGGTCCCTTTCCTTTTTTTTTGTTGTTGTTAGTGCCCCCCCACCCACACTGTGTACTCTTCCCCTGGGTTTTTGTTTCCCGGGTGCATTACTTTGCACTTCTTTGGATTGAATCTAAGCTACCATACTTCTGACCATTTCTCCAACCTTGCCAAGTCCCTTCTCATCTTTTCCACCCCACCCTTGTATATCATCCCTGTTGCAGATCTTTGTGTCATCTGCAAAGAAGCATACTTTCCCTTCCAGTCCCTCTGCAACGTTACCTATAAAGACATTAAAGAGAACCGGTCCCAGTACTGAATCCTGCGGTATCCCACTAGTAACCCCCCTTTCTTTGGAGTGAACTCCATTTACTATTACCCTCTGCGTCCTGTTGTCCAGTCAATGTACCCAGGCTACAACCCTGGGACCCACCCACAGGCTGGCTAACTTGTTTATTAATCTTTTGTGTGGGACTGTGTCAAATGTCTTGCTAAAGTCCAGGTAGGCCATGTCCACAGCCCCTCCCTGGTCTACTACTTTGGTCACCCAGTCAAAGAAATTGATTAGATTCATCTGACATGACCTTACCACTGTGAATCCATGCTGCCTTGGGCCCTGTGCCCCACTGGCCTCTAGGTACTCAACATTTTTTTTCTTCAGAAGTGATTCTATAATTTTCCCTGCCACTGAGGTCAAACTAACAGGTCTGTAGTTGCCTGTCTCTGTCTTGTTCCCACTTTTGTGAAGGGGAATCACATCTGCCCTCCTCCAGTCCTCAGATACTACACCATCCACCCATGATTTGTTAAAAAGAGTAGTCAGTGGTGTTACTAGTTTTCCCCTTAGTTTTTTTTAGAATTCTGGGGTAAATCCTTTGAGGCCCCATTGCTTTGTTCATCTTCAGTTTTAGGAGTTCTTTCAAGACCTTTTCTTTTGTGAATGGACTGGTATTGACCCCCCTATCCAAAGTGCTTCTATTCTTTGGTTTAGGTACCTCCTCCTTCTCTTCTTTTGTGAATACTGAACAGAAGTATTCATTTAGTGTTCTTGCTTTTTCACTGTCATCCTCTGCCCCCCTTCCCTTAATTAAGCCTCACTATCCCTCCCTTGGTCTTTCTTCACTCCCTAATGTACCTATGAAAGGTTTTATCCCCCTTCTTAATTGAGTTGACTATCTTTTCCTTGGTTTGGTCCTTTGCTATTCTGACTGCCGTCCCCGTTTCCCTCTGCTTTAACTGGTACAGTTCTCTGTCCTGCTCCTTCTATGTTTCCTTATACTTCCTGAATGCTACCTTTTTCTCCCTAACCTTCCTTGCCACCTCTTTTGAGAATCATAGTGTTTTTCCTTCATTGTGTTTTGTTGATTTGCTTCACATAAAGGCTTGTTGCTTCTGTGATGGCTGATTTGATTTTCCCCACTGTTCCTCTGCCCCTCCTTTTTGCCTGTTCGCTAGTGCTTTTCTGAGGCACTCTCCCATTTTCCCAAAGTTAGGCCTCCTAAAGTCCAATACACTTGCTTTTGTATGGCTTGACTCTACAGCTGTGTTTATCGTGAACCACACTGTTTGGTGGTCACTTATTCCCAGATGGCTACCCATTTATAAATCCGAGATCCTCTCTCTGTCCCTGTTTGAGAGTACCAGGTCTAAGACAGCTCACTCCTGAGTGGGTTCCAACACTAGCTGTCTGAGGCATGCCCTCTGTAGGACATCAAGAATGACCCTGCTCTTGGATGTGGCTGCAGCAAAGGTGCTCCCATTAACATCTGGCATATTCAGGTCCCCCATCAACAATAACTTCCCTTTTTCTGCCATTCTAAGGATGCCTTCTATCATTTTCTTGTTCATTGCCTCCCCCTGAGATGGGGCTTTGTATACAAACCCACGTGTGGATTGTGGTGCCATTTCCTGTCTCCAGGGTGACACACAGTGCCTCCTCTCCCCCATTTAACCTTTAGGTCTGTTGCTTTGATCTCTTCCCTTGCATAGACAGCTACTCCTCCACCTCTTTTACCCTCTCTGTCCCCCTGTAGATTGTGTACCCTGGTATGTTGACATCCCAGTCATGATTCTCTGTGTACCATGTTTCTGTGACTGCCACAATATCCAGGTGTCCCTCTTCCATCAAGGCCACTAGTTCAGGGAGCTTGTTACCCAGACTGTGGTCATTGGCTCTCATCACCCTCCATTTTTTGATGGCCTTACCTCTTTTTGCCCCATCCCTGTCTTTACTGCCTTTGCCTTTTTCTCCATTTACCCTTGTCCTGCTCCCTTATGACTTCTCTACCTTGGTGTTTACCTCACTAACTACCCTGTTTTGGTGGGGGGAGGCTGGGATTTCCCTGCTCCTTTTCAGTGATTCCCCCTTGGCTAGTTTAAATGCTTGCCAATGAAGCATTTAAACCTATCACCTAGGATTCTGGTTCACCTCCCAGACATATGCAGACCATTGCACCAGTATAGGCCTGTATCCCTCCAGGTGGACCCCCAGTTCCCAATGAAGCCAAAACCCTGAGCTCCACACCAATTATTCAACTATTCATTGAATCCCATGGTGCATAGTACATTAGCCTCACCCTTGCCATAGACAGGCAGAACCTCCGAGAAGGTTACCGTACATGCTAATTGTCTAAGGCCCCATCTCAACTCCACAAACTCCTCTTGCACTGCTCTGATCCCATTCCTAGCCAGGTCATTTGTCCCTAGGTGGACAATGACATCCAGCTCCCTCCCCCATGCAGCTGCTCCTGTGATCCTGAGGATTTGCTCCCTGTCAGTCCAAGCCATGAATCAAGACAGCACCTTACCTCCCTCTCCCCTCCCTCCCCAAGTTCTAACCTCCTAATGATTGAGTCCCCTACTAGGAGTTGTTTCCCCCTTATCAGCAGAAATATAAGATATAAATGATACAGATATTGGAGTAACAACCTTTTGAGAAATAACAGGCTGAAATAATTCACTCTTTGCTCAAAGGACAACCAACCCAAATTATTATACATGGTACAATGATGTGTTAAACGAGTTGATGAACTAGCAGCTCTACAAACCGAGTGACACAATGTTCTCACATGAAGCATATTAGTTCTAGATGCTGAAGAATAAATCAGAATACCATAAACAATAATAGGTAATAGTAAGGTCTGAACCCATACTGTTTTTGAATAAGCAGATAAACAGTTCCTTAATCTATAAAGTTGTCCCAATCTTGAATGTACTGTTTTAACAACATAACTAAAGTGTTCCTGGTATGTTAAGTGCTGAGCCAATAAAAATCCTAGGTATTGAAATTGAATGACTCGTTCAACTTCAACACCATGTACATCATAAAAAGAAGGTAATAATCCTGACTGAGTTACTCTATGTTGGGAACTAAAAAATAAAGACTTGGTTTTACCAACACTGAGCAACATCCTGTTATCCAAGAACCATTGTTGGACATTTGAAAAATCCTTCTGTAAACTAGTGCTAATTTCTAAGGCAATTTCCCAACCGATATAAAATAATATAATTTGCATATGTAATAATGGAGTTATTTACCTCCTGTACAACAGAAGGTAATACATTCAAAAAATACTAAACAAAAGGGGCCCCAATATTGATCCTTGGGGAACACCATACTTATGTCAACCAAAGGTGAAGTAACTGGGACAAAAACAACTGATTGTTTTTGATTAAATAAATAGCGTAAGAACCATTGTACCACATTAGATGATAAACCAATTTCTTCTAGATGGATTAACAAGTGATCATGATTAACTGAATTGAATGCTTTCAATAAATCCCCCAAAAATGTACCAACCTTACCACCGCTGTCCAAAAGTCTGTGGAGAGCACCTGTAAACTCCATAGCAGCAGTCAAAGTACTTTAATTTCTCCTATAACTATGCTGATATAGTGTTAACTAGTTCACAGAATCAAGAAACTCTTTAACGTGATCAAATACTATTCGTTCCAGAATCTTGGACAGAGGGGCTAACAATGAAATGGAATGATAATTTTTAGGAAAGGTGTGATCACCAGATTTATATATTGGAACTACAGCAACTTGTTTCCATAGCTGCAGGATTTCAGCATGACTCAAAGAATGAGTAAACAAAATATTAAAAGGTAGTACCATTAAGTCTAATACCATTCAAATAAATTCAGACTTGTCATGTCTGGCCCCATATGAGATTTAAGTTTCATACCTGTAAGATAGTGAAATGTTTGCTCAGGTGTCAGAGATTTGAATTCAAATTTTGGTAACCCCATATCACCTAGATGAGAATTAAAGTAAGGTGCGGTTGGGGGGAGCCAATTTAAAAACATCTGTAAATACTCAATTTAACTCAATGGCAATGCCCAATTGGTCTATGGTATTACCATAATTTGTAGCAAGCAAAGAAATACCAGTTGTTTTAGCTTTACCTTGTAACTTGTTTAAGACCGACCAGTGTTCTTGCTGATTTTTAGTAACAGAAGACTGGTTTTGCAAAAAAAGATAAATCGGCTTTAGTCTGTCTTACCAGTTTTTTTAAACAAATTGCTCAATTGCTTATATTTTAAGAGAGAATCTGGTGTAAATAATTTCCAATAAAGGCACCATGCAGCATCTCTTTCTTGTGTTTTAACTATTAAATCATGTGTTATACATTCCTGGCATTTATTTTTAATCCTTAGTCTGCACTTTGGCACACACATATCACAAACCCTATTAAAGTCAGTGCTTATGGCCGGCTTGGTGGTGCTGATTGTTGAGGTGCTGGACACCACACCTCATGCCATGCTGGTGACCCAATTCTGGGAATGAGCTTAGGTGCCAGAGGTCAGCAGGGGAGAAAGAGGGTTGAGCATCAGGTGGACTGCTCTCCTCTCCCTGGAGAGGGATCCAGAGTTCTCTGGCACAGTGGGGACCCAGGTGGAGACCAAGGGCAGAGCTAGCATGGAGCAACATAGTGGGAGGAGCGCGGCAGATGTTTATGGCTCTGCCGTGCAGATGTCATTGCACATCCAGGCTCCTGGGGAAACATCAAAAAGAAAAATTCCCACACCTGGATATGCAACAGCTCTCCTCAGGACCGCACTGCCACACACCCAATACCGGGCATTGCCTCTACCCCCTCTGCACTTCCACCACCTCGGCCAGCAAATTAGATTCTAGATAGTGAGCCACAGTGGAGGTGGCCCTACCTCAGGGGGCTCAGAGTTGGGGGATCTGCCGGCAGGAGGTTGGCGGATGGCAGCTACCCTCTGATGAGGCAAGGAACCAGGTGGGCAGCAGAGCGGTGACAGCAAGAAGGGGCAGATTGAGAAAGTTCCAGGGCAGCGGTGCATAAATAGAGTAAAAAAAAAAAATTCAGTGCTTATAAAATCCAACATACAATCAACATTGAGTATAAAATGCAAGTAGGACCAGTCTATTGAAACAATAACTTGACAAAAAGCAATTAATTCAAAACTTTTAGTGATCATGAAATAATGTAAATAGGTGGGATTTTTGGATCTTTAGCGGTCAAAGAACAAAAAAATGGGGAATGATTGTTTAAACAATCAGCCAATGTAAATGCATGCTGTATCCTATCTGGTCGAGTTGTCAATATCCAATCAATTAAAATTTCAGTATTGTGTTTATGATTAACCCAGGATGGTTTATTAATGACCCGGTACAGATTCAAATTATCCAAATAATCTCAAATTTTACCACTTGCTTTCTCTCGCCAGTTAGTATTAACATCCCCTCATAAAAAAACTTCCTTATTTTCTGAAATAGAGATTTTATAATTAGTAATGACAGGCCTTCCTGTGAAAAACACATGCAACTGCTTTATGCCCCTCCCCCAAGTAAATAATCAGTGATAGAAAATCAATTGCCATATAAGAATTGGAAAATTGATATTTACTGACGACAAAATGATCCTTTACGTAAACCAAAACCCCTTCCCCACGTTTGGCCTGTCTATCCATTCAATGTAAATTAAATCCATCTAAACTAATACCTGTGTCAAGTATGTTATTGGTTAACCATGATTCAGAAACAGCAACTACTGTACATCGAAGTTATTGTTTGAAACCCAGGTCTGAAACTCAACTGTTTGTACTCACAAATAAATATATATTACCCAATGTATCATTTTATCTTAATTTACTGTCCGGATCTTGCTCAGACTTATGAAAATTTTAACTCTGTACCTCTCACAAGTTTTATGCAACCATGCCACTGTAACAGGGCAACTTTGTAAACGGGTCTTCTAGCCCAAACAGTTATATCCTGTATAATAATAAAGGTTTTTAGTAGTCCTACTAGTTTTGAACCAATTTGTAAATTTCAGTACTAGATGGTTTCCCATTAGCTTTAAACTGCAAGTCACTAGATACTCTTTCTGATTACTTTACTGGTTCTCATGTTTATAATAAGGAACTGGGATCAGTGCTGGGACCAGTCCTCTGTAACGTCTTTATATGTGACATTGCAGAGGAGCTGGAAGTGAAGATTTGCTTCTTTGTGGATGACACCAGACACTGCAATAGGGTGGACACTGTAGGGGAGGTGGAAAGGATGAGCAATGACCTGAGAAAACTTGAGGAGAGGTCAAGGGTATGGTCACTTGGGGCACAGAAACCTAGGGTCAGAGTACAACATGTGGGTGTGGGTGGTACTGACAACCACCAAGCAGGAAAGAGACCAGGAGGTGATCATTCTGGATGACCTATAGGTGGCCAGGCAGCGTGACAAGGCAGTTAGGAGAGCAAGCAGGATGCTGGGGTGCATAGGGAAGGGTATCACCAGCAGAAAGAAGGAGGTGGTGTTGCCTCTGTATAGCTCTCTGGTAAGACACCACCTGGGGTACTCTGTGCAGTTCTGGTGACCATGACTCAGAAAGGACATAGACAGAGTGGAAGTGGTCCAGAGAAGGGCAACTAAAATGGTGCAGAGTCAACATCAGAAGCCATATGAGGAGAGATTAAAGGACCTAAATATGTACACCCTGGAAGAAAGGAGTGTGGAGGATATGCTAGAGACCTTTAAAAACCTCAGGGGGTAAACAAGGTACAAGAGAGAAGTATTTTTCAGAACAAAAGGTGCTGAAGGACAAGGGGTCATGATAAGAAGCTGGTGCCAGTAGATTCAGGAGAGATGTTAGGAAGTAATTCTTCACAGAAAAAGTGGTGGATTCCTGGAACAGTCTTCCAGTGGAGGCGGAGGGGCAAAAACAGTGGTGGGGTTCAAGAATGCATGGATTAGGCATAAGGGAATCTTAGGGATAGGGAAGGAGGGGTGAATGGGCTGGAGAACAGGTAGATTCTGTGGTGATACTATAGGCAGGAGAAAACTGGGCAGACTAGGTGGGCCAAGTGGTCCATATTTGCCAGCAAATTCTATGTTTCTGTTTCCTCCACCATGGTAATGTGAACCCCTCTAATTTGTTCTTTTTATTTATGTACAGTGGTGTGAAAAAGTATTTGCCCCCTTCCTGATTTTCTCTATTATTGCATATTTGTCACACTGGATGTTTTCAGGTCTTTAGACAAAATATAATATTAGATAAAGGGAACCTGAGTGGACAAATAACACTTTTTTTTTTTACTTATTTCATTTATTTAATGAAAAAAGTTAACCAACACCAACTGGCACTGTGTGAAAAGTAATTGCCCCTAGTTAAATCAACCCAATTAAAGGGATAATTAGAGTCAGCTGATTGAACACAGCCAGGCTTGATTACAGCCAGCCCTGCTCAATATAAACCTCACTTTTTTGGCCCTTACCATCAGAGTCACATTGCCAGCACAAAGATTCAACAAGCACATTATGCCATGATCAAAGGAAGTTCCTGAAAAGATCAGAAAAACATTTTGTTGCCCTCTATCAGTCTGGAAAGGGTTACAAAGCTATTTCTAAGGCTCTGGGACTCCATCGAACCACAGTGAGAGCCATAATCTCCAAATGGAGAACACTTGGAACAGTAGTGAACCTTCCCAGGAATGGGCGGCCTGCCAAAATTACTCCAAGGGCGCAGTGTAAAATCATCCAAGAAGTCTCAAAGGATCCTAAAACAACATCCAAAGAACTGCAGGCTTCTCTTGCCTCAGCTAAGGTCAGTGTTCATGACTCCACAATCAGAAAGAGACTGGGCAAAAATGGGCTTCATGTGAGAGTAGCAAGGAAACCACTGCTAACAAGAAGAACATAAATGCTCATCTCTCATTTGCAAAAAGCACCTGGATGATCCACAAGCCTTTTGGGAAAATGTTCTATGGACAGATGAGTCCAAAGTGGAACTTTTGGACAACATGGATCCCATAATGTCTCGTCAAAGCAAACACAGCATTCCACAGTAAGAACACCATACCAACAGTCAAACATGGTGGTGGTAGTGTGATGGTGTGGGGATGCTTTGCTGCCTAAGGACCTGGATGACTTGCCATAATTAAAGGAACCATGAATTCTGCTCTGTACCAGAAAATTCTTAAGGAGAATGTCCAGTCATCCTTCCGTCAGCTGAAGCTGAAGCGTAGTTGGGTCATGCAGCAAGACAATGATCCAAAACACAAAGAAAGTCCACATCAGAATGGCTAAAGAAGTAAAATTAAAGTTTTGGAGTGGCCTAGTCAAAGTCCAGACTTAAACCCAATAGAGATGCTGTGGCAGGACCTGAAGCGAGCAGTTCATGCTCGAAAACCTACCAAATGTTACTGAATTAAAGCAGCTCTGCGAGGAAGAGTGGGTTAAAATTCCTCCTGGCGATGTGAAAGACTGATATTGAATTATAAGTGTTTGGTTGCAGTCATTGCAGCTAAATGTGGCGTAACCAGTTATTAAGTGTAAGGGGGCAATTACTTTTTCACACAGTGCCACTTGGTATTGGTTAACTTTTTTTCATTAAATAAGTGAAATAAAAAAAAAAAAAGTGTTATTTGTTCACTCAGGTTCCCTTTATCTAATATTACATTTTGTCTAAAGACCTGAAAACATCCAGTGTGACAAATATGCAATAATAGAGAAAATCAGGAAGGGGGCAAATACTTTTTCACACCACTGTAGTCTTTGGTAACCAGGTAAGGCCCACAAGGCACAACTGCCTGTTTTCAGGGATGTCCTGGGAGCACTGGAGAGGTTAAGTGACTTGCTCAGAGTCACACAGTAAGCAAGCGAGGTTGTGGGAATCAAACCAAGGTCTGCTGGATGTACCAAGCTCATTCACAGCTCATTAATCTAACCTCTGGGCTATACTGCCACTTGTTCTTATTCTAAATGTACTTAATGCCAGTCTAGGCGGCTTGTCTCAGTATTTGGGAGTATATATACATCCTGAATCTGTATATGTGCAAACATACTCAGCATTCAAAGAGCTGATTAGTTTGCCTAGGTTGATTTCTAATGTCCTTGAAAGGGTCGGTAAGTTCCAGATGATATAGAATATTGTAGGCATCACACATGTGCTCCATCTTCACACAATTTATAACCTAAACACATAGAGGGAAGCCCTGATAACAATTTTGTTGAAGCCAGGTAAGGATCCAGAGGATTGTTCTTCCTATAGACTGAGCCTCCTTACAAATCAAGACATTAAATTATATGCTAGAATTCTGGCCACAAGACCATGAGGTATCATCCACAAGTGATTTGAAAACAACCAATGAGTTTCATCCTATAGACATCAGATTATGGATAATATTTGATTGCTTTTCAGTGTAATCTCAAGTACAACAAACTTGCAACATACATATGCAGCCTGCTGAAGAAATTTGACGTCCTACAGTGCTGGGCCTTGGCTCATCAACCAGACATCATAGCCCTGGTTGAAACCTGGCTGTCCAAATCCACCCCTGACTCATTTGTTTCCCTCCCAGGCTATACCTTATACCGGGAGGACTGAGTAGGCAAACGAGGGGGAGGCTGTGCAATCTACACTAGGGACACAATACCTGGACACGCACTCCCCACCCCTGCCCTTATAAATGGGGCCCAGGTTCTTACCCTCAAACTCACCCCAGACCCCTCTAGGAGCCCTCTCTATCTCACCACAGCCTTCGTTCCCCCAAAGAACCAGCACCCAGCCCTGGTATCTTTAACGGACTACCTGGTCACCCTCCACTATAAGGCGGAACAAATCCTAGTGGGGGACCTTAATGTAAATTGGCTCAGCACCTCCTCATCCACGATCAGAGACTCATTTGCCACCCAAGATCTGATGCAACTCATCACCCAGCCCATGAGACTTAACCCTAAGAGAGGTACCAGCACCCTTCTGGATGTTATTATAACTAACCGACCCCAAAAATCCAAAACATCCAGGTCCTCCCAGACTCCCTAAGTGACCACTCCCCTATCCTATTTCATTGGGCAGTCCCCAATCCCAAACCCAAAGCCCAGACCACCCTCCGCAGGCGCCTCCACCCTGGTGGGCTGGAAAAACTTAAAGTACTCCTCACCCAGATAAACTGGTCCCCCATTCAGCGTGCAACCGACACTGATGCTGCCCTCGCCTTCTTCACTCACACCTTCAACATGGCCTGTGATCTCTTTGCACCCTTCACCAAAATCCGGTCCAAAAAACAGAACGCACCCTGGGTTAGCCCGGCCCTTCTACAATTACTTAGAAACCGGGATAACCTCTGGCACCTTGCCACTGAAACAGGTCGTCTGTCTGATAGGCAGACCTACAATGCAGCCCGTAATAAGTGCTCATGGGCCATCAGGAAAGCCAAGGCAGACCATTACCAGGCCTCCCTTACCTCCTCCTGGGGCTCAGCCCGGACTTTCTGGGATAATATTAAGCAACTTAACGGTAAAGCTTGCTCCCCTGCCCCATCCCAGCTCACTAGAAATGGCACTACCGCCACCGAGCCTGCCACCATAGCTAACTGGTTCAACACCGCTTTCACTGACCTTAGCTCAGTCCTCCCTAGTAATTTCTTTGACCCTCCCCCCAACCAACCTCCCCCTGTCTTCCAGTACCCCAGCTTCCACCTGCGCAAGATTTCCACCCGGGAAGCTAGACCCATCCTAATCAAAGCTCTGAATGGCAACAGTCCCGGCAGTGACTCACTGGACCCCAGCATCCTCAGGCTGGTGCTAGATGAAGTCCTGCCCCACTCACCAGCCTAATTAACCAGTCACTCTGCCTGGGACAATTTCCCACAGCTTGGAAAACAGCCATTATCACACCTATTCATAAAGGGGGCGACAGGTCATCGGCCAACAACTACCAGCCAATCTCCATCCTCTCCCCCATCTCTAAAGCCCTGGAGAAAGTGGTGGCCATTCAAATCACTGATTATCTGGCTAAGCATAACATTTTATGCCCAGAGCAACATGGCTTCCATGCTGGTCACAGTACCAGCACTGCCCTTATCGAATTCTCCAACTTTCTACACTCCTCCTTGGATATCGGCTCCCTAGCTGGTGCAGTGTTCATCGACCTCTCAAAGGCTTTCGACACCGTCTCCCATCCACTTCTGCTGAATGCACTCTGCCACACTGGTCTCTCAGCTGGCCCCCTAGCATGGTGCACTAGCTATCTTGACGCTCGATCTCAGTGTGTAAAATTAATAGCACACTCTCCGATACCCGTCCCATTCTCTCTGGGGTCCCAAGGCTCCATCCTAGGCCCCTTCTCTTCTCGCTGTGTCTGAACACTCCCGCCCAGTGCATGCCCTGGCAAAATTCTACTGTATGCAGATGACGCTGTCCTTTTGTCACTCACCGCGAATCCCATCTCCTCCAGGACTCCCTACAGCAGTCTTTCAACAGTGCTGAGGCTTGGTTTAAGGAGCGCAGACCGCCATCAATCTTAATAAAACCAAAGCTATGCTCTTTCCCACCCCAAAACAAAGCTAGCAACCACCCACTCTATATCCTTCCAAGTACCGATCAACCACTGGAACAAGTCTGCTCCTACAAATACCTTGGGGTTACCTCGACTCAGCCTCACCTTTCACAATCACATCAGCCCCTAACATCCACCACTAACACACGGCTTGGCATCCTCTTCCACCATAGAACCTGCCTTCCCCCAAATGCTCTCCGGCTCGCTGTTACATCATCTGTTCTGTCCCTTGTAGACTATGGTCTACCAGTATATGGTGCTGCCGACACCACTGCACTCAACAAAATTCACTTAACCCTGAATAAAGTGTGCAGATTGATTACTGGTGCCCCCAGGCTCACACACACCTGTCATCTGTATGTCGAGGCTAACCTGCTTACCCTGGATGAACGGCTCTGATACCAAACCTGTCTCCTCACAAAAAAAAACCTACTCGGGCTCTCCCCCCCTGGGGTAATGGCATCCATCCACCAGAGCCCTCCCACTATTGCAACACGGTCTTCCTACAAGACCACTCTAGTGGTCCCCAGATCAAGAACCAGCCGTTGCCAGAGGTCCATCTGCTATAGAGCCCCAACCTGGTTTAACTCTCTCCCTGCCCCCATCACCAATGCCACCACCATCTCCAAGTTCAAAACCACCCTTCGGAACCACATCATCAGCACTTGTAACTGCTCCTGTCTCTGAAAGTAGCCTCCACCTCTGCTTCTCTTGACAACACCCTCCGGCAGCTCCTCCACCTAGCCATCCCCACCACCACTTCCCTGTACACCGTGCTCTATGTTTAACCTGGCCAGTGCCAGCTGTTTCAGTGTTTACCAACTAGATTGCTCACTTGATACCAACTTGTGTAACACCTGTTATCAATTACATGTACCCTGTAACCTAATTGTATTTGTCTGACCACAGTGTGACGTGGTGCCTCTGTTGAACACCTATTGTTTTGCAACTCTATGCTATGTAACCAAAAACACAATGTATGTCTTTATGTGACGAAGTACCTTTGGAAACGAGCCTCTGGCTCAAAGGTTGTAAACTGATTCTTACAAATAAATAAATAAATAAATAAATAAACTCTAATCAGAGCCAATATGGCTGCAAAATAATGATATTGATGTAGCCATAAAAAATGTGAGGCTGTTTCAGACCTGAGGAAAGCTGAAGATTTCATTGATACGTGAAAAGAAGCAAATATGCAGGGCCCTTTGGGCCATGCACTATGGGAAAACTCTGTCCACCTACAGAAGTGCAAGGCCAGGCTCATTCACTCTTTACACATTCACTCTTCACACATTTACTACACATTTGTTCGCTCTTCACAAATTCAGTCTTCATACATTCACTCATTATACATTCACTCTTTTTTTAAAATTTTGACCCCAAATTTTAAGATAGTCATTTTATGACTGTTCTTATTACATGTTGCATTTATAGGATATTGGTTGAAATGTCATTTTGTACCACAAGTGTGAAAAGATGTCTCATCCAGGATTTAAAAAAATGACACCTGTCATGTTTATTATGAGGTGGTGTGGTTAAATTTGTATGTTGAACGTTTGGAGTCAAAATATTGAAAATTAGCAAAACTATGAGTGAACGCTGAAATACTGCAGCATTCAGTCATAACCTGTACATTTGTCTGTATTTGTACACCACATTTTCAGCATAGACTTCTTATTACCCCACCTCATGAATTTCATAGGTGAACATTTTAAAATTCCCTACAAACTGTAATTCTGCACCATCAAAACGTCATTCCATGCCACAGGTGCGAAAACACATTTTTGACCAGGATCTGAAAAATGATAGCTGTCATGTTCATGAGGTGATGTGAAGAAATGGCTATGTTGAAAATTTGGGTCAAAATATTTAAAATTACCGAAGTTATGAGCGAGAGTAGAATAATTTCAATGTGCACTCGTAACTGTCATTTTTACATATTTTGACCTCAAATTTTCAACATAGCCTTCTTTATGACCCCACTTCATGAAGAATGGTGGTGAAAATTGTCAAATCCTACCTGAAAGGTGATTTCACTAAGTGACCGTGAAATCACCTTTCACACCTTATTTGCATAATTCCAGCACCATTGGTTGTGAAGTGTAGTCCCAAAAAGGCCATGTTGAAAATTTGGGGGTGCAAATATGCAAAAATAACAAAGTTATGCCTCAAAGTTGAAAACCCCATTGAAATACATTGAACAGCACCTACCTTAGCTTCTTATATTTCAGTTACCGGTTCCAGCAGCAAGACGCGTCTTCGATAGGGAGAGTGGATCTTTGCCATGTGACCTATTCAGGTGTGTGAGGGTGTGTGGGGGTATATTGGGAGTGTGGGGTGGTGAATGCTGAGTTGGAGGTTGGGGTGACAGGGGTCAGATCGGTGAGGGACCATTTTCTTTCTTAGACATTTAAAGACAGAAAAGAAAACCATCAAGGGATGGTTTTCTTTATTATAGCTGAGAGGATGGCAATCAGAGGTTGGGGGTGCCACTAGACACCAGGGAAACACATAGGGGGATGGGGATCAGAGGGTGGGGATGCCACTAGATACCAGGGAAAATTACATAAATACAGGGACAGGGATTGGAGGGTGGGGGGAGGGGTGCCACAAGACACCAGGGAAAATTATATAAATATGGGGATGGGGATTGGAGGTTGGAGGGTGCCACTGGCATCACTACATTATCCCGAATTCACTTGCCCAACACCCTGTAGCCCAACGCATGGAATCCCAAAACACAAAATCCTGAGAGTGGGATTTTGACCCCTCTCAGAGTTAGTAATACTAATTAAGGGGGCATGGGGAGTGAAGCCACCCAAAACAAGGAAAATTGGCAAAATCCCACTGTCAGGATTTTCTGTTTTGGGATTTTGGCATTGGGCTACAGGATGTCGGGCAAGCCAATGTTGAGATATCATAGTATGTCCATGCCACTAGACACCAGGGAAGCATACAAATAGGGGCTAGCAATCAGAGGGTGGGGGGTGTCACTAGACACCACAGAAACATTATACAAATATGGGGATGGCAATTGGAGGGTGGGGGTGCCACTAGACACCAGGGAAATATTACAAATGTAATGGGAACGGCAAGCAGAAGGTGGGAGGTCAGGGTGGCAGGGGTTAGATCAGCGAGCAACCATTTTCTATTTTTACATGTTTAAAGAAAAAAAACCAGCAAGGGACGGTTTTCTTTATTACAGCTCACATTTCTAAAATCAATATGGGGATGGCGATCAGAGGGTGGAGGTTGCCATTATACACAAGGGAATCATTAGATATATAGGAGGATGGCTAATGGAAGGTGGAGGGGATGTGCCACTAGACACTAGGGAAACATTTCAGGAATACTGGGATGGCGATCGGGGGGGGGCTGCCACTATACACCAGGGAAACATATAGAAATATGGTGATGGTGATTGGAGGATGAGGGGTGCCATTAGACACCAGGGAATTATTATTCATATAACAGGGATGGCAATCAGAGGGTGGAGGTGGCACCTAGCTCCAAACCCAGAAATGAACCAGAAGTGAGCACAGAGCAGGAAAATTGTGCATCCAGCGGGGAGGGGGGATGGGGGGAGCAGCACTGTGGTCAATGGAGAGGACTGCATATTCTTCAACTCCACTGTGGAAGTACACAGTCTAGGTATCGATCACATGCTTCCGCAGTCCCCTCTCTCTGCTACGAAATAGCAATATGTCAGCATAAGGGAACAGCTGGTGGCCATTGAAGGGTGGGAATCGAACCTAGCCCCAATTGTATCAGGTGTTCCACATGGTTCCATTTTGGGTCCAACTTTACACAATTTATACGTGAATAATCTTAAACTTTCTAATCCTGAAATAAATTGTCATCTTTATGCTGATGGCACTATGTATGGGGTACTTCTGATGCACAAATTCAGATCTTGTTGCAGGATGCTTTTGATGAGCTACAGACTTTTCTTTTACATTCCCAGGCTTGTCCTAAATTCTAAAAAATTTCAGGTAATGCTGTTTTCTAGAGAAAAGGGAAGGAACTCAAGTGGGACAGCCTTGCATATAAGGGCCCTGGATTATTCTGTTCTCGAACAGTTTTGAGTTACAGATACCTAGGGTTGCATCAGGATAGTTCCCTTAAATGGAATATTCACATAGAACAAGTTATCAAGAAAGTTGCTAAATGCCGGCTATGAGCATTATATCGCATAAGACACTATATGTCTGAACCAGTTGGGAAACATGTAATTAATACTGCAGTAGTTCCACTTTAGGATTTTGGGGACTTTGTGTATGTGGGTGCATCTGCCTTTTTGTTGGGCAGGTTGGATGTCATTTATAATAAGCTGGCTCACTTTATTCTTAATGTTTCAATGAAAAGAGATATGAATTATATAAAGCATTAGATTGGTTAAGTTTGAGTGATAGAAGATCTCTGTGTGTACTAATGTACATGGACAAGTGCTTCAGATGTGAGGCTCCTGATTAAATTAAGGCTAGACTGCAATTTAGAGAAATAAAAAAAGGGTTGAGATCAGCTGAAGGGGTAGCATATCTAATACCTAGATATAAAGCAGAGTGGGAAGATCACGCTTTTTTACAAGGGACCTCTCTTATGGAATACCTTGCCACTTACTTTTAGGACTTATGATGGTAAGAAACGTGTAGAGGAGATTAAAAACTGGTTTAAGAATGGGATAGGCCAGAAGACAAACATGATTTCACTCTGAAAGTGGAAAGTAGAAATATTTTTGTTCTTTTTGTGTCAATGTTAAATGTTAATTGTTTCACTGTCTTACATTGTGTATTGTATGTTTATTACTATTTATTCGGTATTGTATGTCTATATGAATAATTGGTTATATATTGTAACTAGCTTTGGCACTAAGAACCTCACTGAAAATGAACTTGTCTCAGTTGAGTCTCCGATTCATTTTAAATAAATAAAAGTTTTTACTACTACTACTACTACTGCCATAGCTCTGCTATGCAGCCGTGGAAACAGCTAAAGATCAAAACATGGCCATTTTGACTAACGTGGAAAAGGCACTTGATCAACTTAACTGTTTTTTTTTTCTGGATAGTACTCCAAGGCCCAGATGTTCACAACTGAGTTGTGCCGACACAAGATGCAGACTGTGCCATGGGCCCGATATTCAGGAGCCAGTGCATGGCTAAATCTCTATTGCGGCAATGCGCAACTATAATGAATGTAGGCGCAAGTGCAGGGGGTGTGCCCATGAATATGCAGCGCAGTGCGATATTCAACTGTGAAACCATGGCGCAAGTGTGGAGCAAATCAGAGATGCTCCAAGCAGACTTGTTCCTATAAATACAGGGTGCAACCACACAGAAAGCACTTGCACCAGGCGAGAGGGAGTGAAAGAGAGTGTGTGAGAGAGACAGAAAATGAAAGAAAGACAGACAGAAAGACAGAGCGAGAGAGAGACAGACAGACAGACCAAGGCAGACACAGAGGGAGATGGGCAGAGGTGGCAGTGGAGAGGGAGACAGGGGCAGAGAGAGTGTGACAGACAGGCAGACACACTGCCAGGCAGTGCACCAGGGTGGCACACAGCCCACAGCAGCCAACTGCCCTGGGGAATATAGGACAGCAAGGGCCATGGATAGTGCACTTTTCATGATGGAGGCCATAATAAGGGGTGGGAGGGGGCAGCAGGAACAGTGACGTGGCCATGGAAGGGACCGTTGGCGGTATGCCCGACACAGGTGGTACTGCGCCCGCATCACCTTTAAGCAGTACAGTGACATGGAGATTGTGGGCCAGTACGGCCTGAACAGGGCCATTCTGAGGCAGCTCTGTGAGCTGTGCAGTGAGGAGATGCAGGCACCCACCAGAAGGAGCCACGCCATGTCCATGGAGATGAAGGTGACAGCCGTCATATGCCTGCTTGCCACAGGGCACCTTCCAGAGACCAACAGGGGACACCACAGACATAACTCAGTCAGCCACATCCCACCTCCTCACACAGTTCCTCAACACTCTGCTGCCACGTGTGTCAGAATACATCCGTTTCCCCAGCACACAGGCAGAGTGTACAGCAACCATGCAGGACTTCCATAGGGTAGCATGTATGCCTGGCGTGACTGGGGCCATTGACTGCACCCATGTGGGCATCCGCATGCCACCTGGCCCCGAGAGTGTGGCATACATCAATAGGAAGGGGAGCCCGAGTGTCAACTGCCAGGTGGTGTGCAATGCCATGGGACGCATAACCAATGTCTGCGTCACACACCCTGGGAGTGCACATGATGCATTCATCTGGCACTGCTCTGTGCTGTGTCACAGGTTTGAATGTGGGACTATCCCCATGGGCCACCTAGTGGGTGAGTATGGCATGGAGAAGGGGTGATGGTCAGAGCATACCTTGGGATGGGGGAAGGCAGGATGTGCATGTTGGCGTGGGCACCAGGGACAGGCAAGGGGTGAAGTCTAGCATAGCAGAGGGCTAACCATATCATTATATAGAAACATAGACTTTGACTGCAGATAAGGACCACTTGGCCCACCTAGTCTGCCCATTTCCCTACCTAGAGGATAAGCTACAGATCCTATTTAACCACCAGCCTATTTCTTCCTACCCCCCACAAAAATTGCATTATGTCTGTCCCATGCATTCTTGAATTCTCCCACAGTTTTAGACCCCACAACCTCCTCAGGAAGGCTGTTCCATGCGTCCACCACCCTCTCTGTGAAAAAATACTTCCTCACATTGCCCCTGAGCCGTCCCCCCACTATCTTCAAATTGTGTCCCCTTGTTCTTGCACATCTCTTTTTCTGAAAGATGCCACCCTCTTGGACTTTGTTGATTCCCCTGAGGTACTTAAAAGTTTCTATCATGTCCCCCCTCTCCCTCCTTTCCTCAAGGGCATACATATTAAGCTCCTTTAATCTCTCCTTGTATGGCTTCTCTTGCAAACCCTGCACCATTTTAGTTGCCCTCCTCTGAACTGCCTCCATCCTGTCTATGTCCTTGCGGAGATGTGGTCTCCAGAATTGGACGCAGTACTCCAGATGGGGTCTCACCAACTGTCTGTACAGGGGAATAACAACTTCCTGTTTTCTGCTGGTGATGCCTCTCCCTATACATCCCAGTATCCTTCCAGCCCTCCCTACCGCCTTCTCACATTGCTTGCCAACCTTTAGGTCATCTGATATGACTACCCCCAGGTCTCTTTCCATTTTTGTTGTTGTTACTACCTCCCCTCCCCATTGTGTAATCTTCCCCTGGGTTATTGTTTCCTAGGTGCATTACTTTGCACTTCTTTGCATTGAATCCAAGCTGCCATACTTCTGACCATTCCTCCAACCTTGGGCAAGTCCTTTTTCATCCTTTTCATGCCTCCATGTGTATCAACCCTGTTGCAGATCTTTGTGTCATCTGCAAAGAGGCATACTTTTCCTTACGGTCCCTCTGCAATGTCACTTAGAGAGACATTAAAAAGGACTGGACCCAGTACTGAACCCTGCGATACCCCACTAATAACCCCTCTTTCCTCAGAGTGGACTCCATTTACAATTACCTTCTGTGTCCTGTTGTTCAGCCAATATTTTACCCAGGCTACCACCCTGGGACCCACTCCCCAGGCTGGTTAATTTGACTACTAATCTTTTGTGTGGGACTGTGTCAAATGCCTTGCTAAAGTCTAGGTAGGCCATGTCCACAGCCCCTCCCTGGTCTACTACTTTGGTCACCCAATCAAAGAAATCAATTATATTCGTCTGACATGACCTTCCCGCTGTGAATCCATGCTGCCTTGGGTCCTGTGCCCCACTGGCCTCTAGGTACTCAACAGTTCTTTCCTTCAGAAGTGATTCCATCACTTTCCCTACCACAGAGGTCAAACTGACGGGTCTGTAGTTTCCTGCCTCTGTCTTGGTCCCACTTTTGTGAAAGGGAATCACATCAGCCTTCTTCCAGTCCTCAGGTACCACACCATCCTCCCACGAGTTGTGAAAAAGGGTAGTCAGTGGTGTCACTAGTTCTCTGCTTAATTCTTTTAGAATTCTGGAGTGAATTCCATCTGGCCCCATTGCTTTGTCCACCTTCAGTTTTAGGAGTTCTTTCAGAACCCTTTCTTCTGTGAAAGGACTGGGATCGACCCCCCTCTCCAGAATGCTTCTGTTAATTGGAATAGGCACCTCCCCCACTTCCTCTTTTGTGAATACTGAACAGAAGTATTCATTCAGTATCCCTGCTTTTTCACTGTCACTCTGTGCCCACCCACCATCCATTCTATCCAGCCTCACTATCCCTCCTTTGTCTTTCTACACTCCTGATATACCTATAAAAGGTTTTATCCCCCTTCTTAACCGAGTTGGCTATCTTTTCCTCAGTGTGTGCCTTTGCTATTCTGACTACTCTCCCTGCTTCCTTCTGCTTTAACTGGTTCAGTTCTCTGTCCTGCTCCTTCTGTGTTTCCTTATACTTCCTAAATGCTATCTTTTTATCCCTAACCTTCACCGCCACTTCTTTTGAGAACCATAGTGGCTTTTTCTTTCATTTTGATTTGTTTATTTGCTTTGCATAAAGGCTTGTTGCCTCTGTGATGGCAGTTTGGATATTTCCCCATTGTTGCTCCACCCCTCCTTCTAGCCTGTTTGCTAGTGCTTTTCTAAGGAAGTCTACCATCTTGCCAAAGTCAGCCCTCCTGAAGTCCAGAACCGTCACTTTTGTATGGCTTGACTCTGTAGCTGAGTTTATCGTGAACCACACTGTTTGGTGGTCACTTGTTCCCAAATGGCTACCCACTTCTAGATCTGAGATCCTCTCACTGTCCCTATTTGAGAGTATGAGGTCTAAGATTGCTCCCTCATGAGTAGGTTCCAAAACTAGCTGTCTAAGGCATGCCACCTGAAGGGCATCAAGAATGGCCCTGCTTTTGGATGTGGCTGCAGCAAAGGTGCTCCAGTTAACATCTGGCATATTAAGGTCCCCCATCAACAGTATCTCCCCTTTCTCTGCCATCCTAAGTATGCCTTCTATCATATTCTTGTCCATTCCCTGCCCCTGACATGGGGGTCTGTATACAACCTCTGTGCAGATTGTGGTGCCATTTACAGTCTCTAAGGTGACCCACAGTGCTTCCTCTCCTCCCTGTTTACTTTTTTGTTCAGTTGCTTTTATCCCTTCCCTTACATAGAGAGCTACTCCCCCCTCTTCTGCCCTCCCTGTCTCTCCTGTAGGTTGTGTACCCTGGTATGTTAACATACCAGTCATGGTTCTCTGTGTACCATGTTTCTGTGACTGCTGTGGTATCCAGGCATCCCTCTTCCATCAAGACCACCAGTTCAGGGAGCTTGTTGCCCAGACTATGGGCGTTGGTACTCATTACCCTCCATTTCTTGATGGCCTTACCCCTTTTTGCCCCATCCCCGTCCTTATTGCTTTTGTCGCTTTCTCCATTTACCCCTGCACTTCTCCCTATTGACATCTCTATGTTGGTGTCTACCTCACTTAGTACCCTGATTTTTTTGGGGGGGCTAGGATTTCCCTGCTCCTTTCCAGTGCCTCCCCCTTGGCTAGTTTAAATGCTTGCCAATGAAGTATTTAAACCAATCACCTAAGATTCTGGTTCCCCTCCTGGACAGATGTAGATCATCACGTCAGTATAGGCCTACATCCCCCCAGGTGGACCCCCAGTCCCCAATGAAGCCAAATCCCTGAGCTCAGCACCAGTTTTTCAACCACTGATTGAATCCCATGGTGTGGAGCACCCTAGCCTCACCCATGCCATAGACAGGCAGCACCTCCAAGAAGGTTACCGTGTGTGCTATTTGTCTAAGGCCCCTCCCCATCTCCACAAACTCTTCTTGCACTGCTCTGATCCCTCTCTTAGCCAGGTCATTTGTCCCTAGGTGGACAATGACATCCAGCTCGTTCCCCTGTGCAGCTGCTCCTGCAATCCTGAGGATTCGCTCCCTGACCCTCCAAGCCATGGCACCAGGCAGGCACCTTACCTCCCTTTCCCCTTCCTCCCCCAGTTCTACCTTCCTAACAATGGAGTCCCCCACCAGGAGTTGTTTCCTTCCCCTGTGGGGTCCCATGCCACCCTCCTGTGGGTCTCCTTTGTGGAGGTTCCCAGCTTCCTCCTTGTTCTCCACTGTGGGTGCCTCCATAGAGGAACCACACTTTTCCAGAGTGGCATAGAAATTGTGGAGAGGAACAACTGGAGGGATGTGCCTCTGTTCCACCACCCTCACCCTCCCTGAGCCCACTGTGGTCCAACTGCTCCTCTTTCTTGGCAACCTCTGAGGTAACAGCAGTGACCCTGGTGGTCCCAGGGTGGGAGAGGAGGTCCCACAAATCCTGGCCAACTCAGCCTGGAGATGAGCAACCTACTCCCTCAGCCCAGAGAGGTGCCTGCAGATGGGACAACACTGCATCCTCCAGAATGTCTCCCAGAAGACTGCTGCTCTACAGCCACTGCACTGCACCACTCCCATCATGTCTTTTTTCTGGCCCCCTAACTGTTGTTTGGAATACTTACTCTTTTCTCTGTTTGTTTATTTTTTTCTCTCCCTAGTTACTTACTGCCTCTGACCCCTTTTAGCTCCTGATCTTCCTGTTCTGAGACAAGAAGTTCCTATATTTCTCAGTAGTCTCCTCACTTGCTCAGAGTCAGACCTACAGCAGCTGGGGGGGGGCCGAGAGCTACTCTTACCCTTCTAGGATGGTGAGTTTTTGGTGGCTCTGTGATCACTCACTTCCTGCTCCCAAACAGGAAGTTCCTGTTTTCAGTTAAATCCTGTGCCTATAAAAGTAGAACTGGTTTAGGGTGGGGGAGTGGAGGGGAAGGAAGGTTGGCAATATAGTCCCTTCTGACACCTGTGACAAGCACCTAGATAAGTGCAAAGATAACACAGATAACAGATAACAATTTACTTCAACTACCTCTGACAAACACACTAACTCTCTTTTTTTTTTACCCTAAATTGAAGGTCCCAGTACAAGAGTTCAAGTTCTTAGTCCCAGTAGAGAAGTTTTAGCTATACCAGTAGCTCTTTCCTCCTGGTGTTCTGTCTGTTCTCTGGCAGAAGCTATCTAGGGCAGTGTTTAAATCTGGTTTTAACCTGGCTCCTTCTAGCTAAGCCACTCCCCCTACTTTGCAAATCTTTCTACACTTAGTTAATTTCACAGATAACAATTCCCTTCTGACACCTGTGACAAGCACCTAAATAAGTACACAGATAACAATTTACTTCAACTACCTCTGACAAAAACCCCACTAACTCTTTTTTTTACCCTAAATTGAAGGTCCCAGTACAAGAGTTCTAGTTCTTAGTCCCAGTAGAGAAGTTTTAGTTATACTAGTAGCTCCTTCCCCCTGGTGTTCTGTCTGTTCTCTGCATTATCCATACAGGGGACAGCGCCTATCCACTGTGGCCCTGGCTGCTCACGCCCTACTGGTGCCTGTCGTCCCCAGCAGAGAAACGCTACAATGAGGCACACGCCAGCACATGCAACATCATTGAGCAAGTCTTTGGCATGCTGAAAGCATGGTTCCATTGCCTAGACAGGTTAGGCGGTGCCCTACAGTACAGCCCCTTGAAAGCCTGTGGCCTATTCCTGGCCTGCTGCATACTGCACAACATGGCCATTGACCATGGGATAGTTGTCGAGGTGGATGAGGGTGACAGTAATGGGGACAATGGAGGCAGTGGGTTGGAGGGAGGTGGACAGCCACCCCCTGGGCAGAGGGATCCCTGGCTGATCCAGCAGGTAAGATGGCACAAGGACACCATAGCACAGGAGCACTATGGTGCACACAGGTAGGTGGTGCAAAACATATGCATAGGCCACACACACAGGTACAGCACACATGCAGGGGTGTGCATGGCACTGGGCATGCACACACTGTGGTAGGAAGCAGGGATATGGGTGACAGGGGCACACACCCACACACAACCACACACAGCACCCCTCACAGCCCCCCCACACACACATACACACACACACACAGGTATGAGTATGTGGTCTGGATCAGAGGCATCGCACTGGTGCACAGGCACAACTGGTGCAGGACTGCTGTCATCATGCCCACGCCACACAGCCCAGCAGCCGGGCAGGCATGCACACAGGCAGCGTGTGGCATGACACACAGGCACCACACCTGTGATAGGCACACACACACCACCCATGTGCACACTGGGCAGCAGCTGCAGACATCAGGTCCACTGCATGGAACCATGGCCACCACGGCCATGGGGGCAGCTGCACCTGGGCTGATCAGCAGCCATAGGCTGTGCATCAGCTATGGGGGTGTGCAACAGCCCCCTGGGGTGGAACCATGGGACCATGACCGTGTCTGCACGGGGGTGTCAAGGCACCCAAACAGCCCAGCCTCGGGTGTGCCTGGGATGCTGACATCTGAGCCCGGTGTCGACTGCGTGGGGTTGCCCGATGCCGGGCATGCGGGGTGGACAGTGCACTGTGGGGAGTCATCTGTGCCCAGCCATGCCCCGTGGCAGCCAGCAGCTCAAAGCCATCCAAGATCGCAGTGGCAATGTGATCCAGAGATGCAGTCATGGCCTCGAGCAGCGCTGCATCTTTGCCAGGATCTGTGCAGTGCCCCTCTCCTGCTGCTTGGCTAACTGGTGCACCTCTGCATGCAGTGCATGCACCCCAGTGGTGAGCAGCACCTGTTGCTGAATGGACTCCCGCAGCAAACGGGTGTGCTCAGCCAGCAGGTCAGAGTCCTGGGGCTCCCAGGCTGAATGCCAATCTCCATCTGGTGACTGGCCACACTGCACAGACCCCATCTCTGGTGGCCACTGCACAGTGGGGCCTGCAGGAGGATTGGGTACGGCAGGTGCACTGGCGGTGGACCCTGTGTCTGGCTGCCCAGTGGCACCCACAACCCGCTCTGTTGCCAGTCCTGCCACTACATGCCACCCAACTCCTACACGGCCACACCACCCCCACCGCAAGGTACAGCCTGGGCAGCGCACACCGCTGCACCCACAGTGGTGGTGCGCAGCTGTTCCGCTGCTGGCAGAGCACTGGGCATGCTGCCTGTGTCAGTGGCTGCAGGGGCATCTCCTCCACAATGGTGGCCATGCTGTCCAGGATGAGCATTACGTCATCATCAGTGCTGGACCACACCCCAATCTGTGTCCTTGTGCACAGGAACCCAAGGCTGGCATCCTGCAGGAACACATCCAGGGCCTCATCTGACCCCAGGTCCAGGGCATCCACCTGCACAGTGGTGGTAAGCTGCAACCTGTCAGGCCCCCGGATGCCCATGGAGGTGGAAGGCTGGTCCTTCAGGGCCAGTCCAGTGGCCATGGCTGCTGCTGCCACCAGCACCCCATCATCTGCATGGAGGCATGCTGGCACTGAAAGAGAAAGTGAGGCATGTTAGTGTTGCATTACCCACATGTGCCCCCCCACACTGCCACTGCCTGTGTCCTGCAGCATGGTATATGTGTGGGTGTGCACACTTGCTCATGACAGGCATGCCAGCTGCACGCACACTAGCATGGCCGTGTATGCACCCTCCATGCCCCCAGCTGTGCGTGGCTGACATACTTACCATGCAGTGATGGGTTGTCACCCATCTGGAATCTGCCGCCAGGCACACCCTCCACCATGCTGCGGCACATGGTGGCTGCCAACAACTCCTCCTGCATCGTGAGCGGTGGCGCAGCTGCAGGCCACCTCCAGTGGCATTCCAGGAGGCACAAATGGCCGCCACCTTCTCCTTGATATGCCTCTTGTCTGTGCCCACCTTCTTTCTGCACTCTTGCACTGAGCACTGGTGGCTACCCTGCTGGTTGACACATGCCACCACCTTCACCTGGGCCCCAGCCCTGGCCTGTGGTGTGCCCATGGCACCACTCAGCAGGGGCTCCCTGTCAAGGAAGGCTTGAAACAGGGCCTCTGTCTCCATCTTTGTGAACTTGGGCCCACGTTCCTCACCCTCCTCACGTTCTGACATGTCACTTCCTGTGGACATGGACAGCACAGTGTGCCAGTGGCAGCATCAGCCCATTCCGTCCCCTCTGCTGTGCTGGCTGCTCCCAGTGAGCTGCAGCAGCATGTGTAACTTACTATGAAAGGATGCAGTACCGGTCCATGGCCTGTGCTGTTCCATGGTGCTTGTATAGCGCATTGCATGCAAATGAGCCTTGACACAATGGTAATGACATGCTAATTTCCCCAGTGCACCACGCATTGGCTGATGAGCTCATTTGCATGTGGCATCTGAATATCGCAATTTTGCTCTGTGTGCAATGAGATTGCTCTGGAGCAAGTTGCGGCGCAATGCTCACGCATGCACAGGGTGCAGGCCCACAGTGCGCATGTGCTGAATGGTATCATGTTGTAAGTTGTGTACTGTGCGATGACTGCATGATGGGGCCATGGAGCATGGTACGCCAGGCCCACTATTGCGCACATGTGCACTGCGCACAGGCAAGCGACCCCTGACCCCTGCTATGACCTCTGCCCTGGGTGACCCCCACACCCGTGACCCTGCCTAGTCATGCCCATGCTGCACATTTCCATGACTGCGTGATGGGCTGACACAGTGCATGTTCCCTTGGATCGCGCATCTGGTGCATGCCAAGTCCACGTGTGCTTACTACCACCATTTTGCTCACCAGCTGCTACTTGCAGCATGGTGCAGCAAAGGGCACCAAGGGCAGCAAACTGGACGCAGGTGGAGCTGGTGAACCTGGTCACCTGCATCCAGTCCCACGCACCCCAACTCTTTAGCCAGGTGCCCCTGCAACAGCCCAGGGTTGCGGTGTGGCAGGGCATTGCTGCCACACTGCAGCAGTGCACTGGGGTGGCCAGGACAGGGGAGCAGTGCCACCACCAATATGGAGACCTGGCAAGGAGGGACCCAGAGTGCTTGAGAAGGCTGGAGGCAAGAGTCAGGCATGGGACTGAGCCACAGCCAGGTGAGTAGGCCCATATTGCATGTGTGCCCTGGTGCTGTACTGTGGTGTTGGCTAGGCTGCCTGGCATGCCCTGCAGAGTGGTGCACTGCCATCATGTGCATCGTGGGGTGGCATCACCAGCTACCACTTGCGTTGCGATACAGCTGTGTGGGATGTGTCGGGCAGGGGCTCACCCTGTGCACAGGGGTGGGGGTGATGGGCAGCTGCTGTGGATGTTTACTGATGTGTACTTATCTATGTTCCATTCCCAGGGCCTGAAAATTGCAGGAGAGTGGCAGCGGTGGCGGCGGCAGGACAGCAAGCCACAGTGGGCCAGGGAGGTGGTGCAGGAGCGTCTCTGGCACCAATGGGGTCACAGAGGGTAGGTAGGTACTGTCATGGTCCTTCACACTGTACATGGGGGGTGGTGGGGGCATGGGTGCGGGCATGGCCACCTGTGCCATGTGCCATGGCAGCTGTGTGTGTTGCACTGTGCGTGGTGCTTGCCACTGTGGAGCATCCATTGGACACATGTGCCAGCTGTTGGTGGGGTGGGTGTGTGCCTGTCTGCCATTGATGTTGCTGTGGTGCTGCTGTTGCACTGTGCCATGTGACTGCCATTGCACAGTCAGGTGACCACTGTGCGGCGGGGACCACCACTGTGCGCTGTCGTGGTGTGCTGTGTTGCTGGCAGGTGTTGGCCTACCCCCCTGCGGGTGGCCGGTACAGGCCCTCCAGGGTTGTGTATTCCCACTGCCCATTGCATGCCGTGGGTGGGCATGGTTCCTTGGGACATTGCACTGATCACCTGTCCTGTCCCTTGTCATAGGTGTCCGGAGGAGGTGTAGAATGCCACTGTATTGCCTGCTGCTCTACCAACTCATCCTCATATTGTCCACAATGATGGAGGCGGTCCTGCAGATGAGGATGATGCTGGTCGACTGAAGGTGCCGACCACAGCAAGGGGCGGCAGGCCGTGGCCACTGGTGGTCGGGCCTCAGCAGTCCCCTGTTACCTCAGCTGTACCTCCCCCACCAGTCCCCCATCCCACTGTACAGTCCCTGTTCCCTGTCCCCTACCCTTGCTTTCCTACTCTGTCCCATGCCATTGTTACTGTACATAGTTTTCCTACAATATATATTTTTTAACTTACCTGCCTGTGTCAGTGTCTGCTTTGCAGGTGGCGTGAGGAGCCCAGTGGCCCAGTGCCTGTCCATGTGGTGTGCATGTTGCGGGGTGCATGTTGTGCTTCTGTGGTTCACTGCTGTGTGCTGTGGTGTGACCCACTGTGGTGGTGTCCCTCCCCTCAGTCGGTGGCTGTGCCTTGGGGTGCCCATGGGGCAGCTGCCAGGGGTGTGTGGCAGGTGTGAGCATGGTGCTGGCACAAGGCCATGGTCTTTGGTTGGGTACTGGGCACACGCTGTGTTGGGACCCCTGCCTGGCATTGTGCCACCTGTCCCATGTGGTCTGCCACACTACACGCCTCTCGGCTCATTCCATACCTGCTGTGTGGGCCACCTGAGTGCCTGTGTGGCATGTGTGTGTGCTTGGCTTCCTTGTCCTGGGTGAGGACTGCTGTGGGGGGGCATGGCCTGCTGCCTTGGGGGGATCCCTTGCTGGCCTTCCATTGGCTATTGGCACCCCCTGTTGCCTACTCTCTGTGCCCCTGCTATGTTGGGGGGCTGGGTGCATGTGTGCGCCCTGTTGTGCCCTGTTGGTGGTGGCCTCCTGTGGCCTGTCACTGTGCTTCCCTGGCACTGTCCCTGGGTCTCCTCTCTGTGCCATGCCCCCCCCATTGCTATGCTGCTCTGCTCCCACAGTTGCATTGGGGCTTCTCTGTCTGCACCATGGCGCATGTCTGGTTGAGCCATGGTGCAACTGTGCCATATTCAGCCAGGTTGTGCTGGTGCACTGCGGTATGCACAACTTCTGAGTATGACTCCTGTCACGCTACGGTGCATTGGATTTGCACTGCACTGGACTTGTGCTGGCCATTGCTACATTTCTGAATATCTGGGCACAAACGTTTAATGTTGGGCTGGAGTTTATAGAAAGCATACAAGCCTTATTCAGTGCTTTACAGGAACAAGCAAAGGCTAACAGGATATTCTCAGTTGCATTTCCCATCAAGCAGGATTCAAGGCAAGGCTGTCCACTGTCTCCCCTGCCTTTTGCTCTTTGTATGAAGCCACTGGCAGAGGCAGTAAGAAGTAAAGGCTTGTTATCTGGGATTTCCATTCACAGACATGCAAACAAAGTGGCAGATATGCAGATAATACTATTTTCTTTCTAAACTGGACAAGGGAAACACCCAATCCTTTAGGCAATCCTGGAAGAATATAACCCTACTTCAGGATTTAATATCAACTACAGTAAGACAATGCATTATTCCTCAGAGGCAGAGACAAAGCTGCATTGGAAAAAGTAGTACCACTTCAATGCACAAAGCAAAGCTTCAGATATTTGGGCATTATGATCTCTACAAACCTATCAAAGTTATTGAATCTCATTGGATCCAAGATGGCACAGGACACACTCCTAGGATATCATTCCCTGTGGAACATTTAGCATCGCGGTATGTCTTGTTAGTGTTTAAAGCAATGAAATTCATTGTGACAGGGAAAGTGGGGCCACCACCCTCGGTTAAGTCTACGCGTCTGCCAGGTAATAGTGCTAGGTCTGTGTATAAGTAATTCCTCCAGATGAAAGGCTGCACCAGTGGGGATGAGGGGCGATCACATTTAATTTTAGAAGGAGCAGTTAGGTATAAGCCCTTGAATTAGTAAAGTTCCAAAAAGGAAAAGACGTAGCCGGCATATAGTGGCAAAAAATTTGTAGACATAGCCAGTACCTTTCAGAGGAGTCAGGGAGAATGCTAGTTCGCCGATTGGCCTTGAATTACTTCTTCCAGCAGGGAGGCCTTATTTTCTCTGCCTACGATTTCCTTTAGGTTCTGGCTAAGATGAGAAGGCCATGTTATTGTGGATGGGTGCGCTTGCTTTGGTCTGCCCGCTCTCTGCCATGCCAAGCGTGAGATCTCGTGCTCAAGCAAGTCTGCATGCAGCTCGGGACATCGGAGGCCCAACTGTTTAAGTGTAGGCATTGCTTCTATAATGGTATCAAATAGAATGGGGCCTTTCTCAGTGTTAATATGTAGTTTTGCTGGATAATACAGTTGAATACGAATATTCTTTTTTTTGGCCTGCTTAATAGTCTCCCGTACCTGCTTTCTTTTTTTCGTTTAGAAGATCTGAAAAGTCCTGATCAAAGAACAGCCTTTGTGTATACAGTTTTATTTCCTTGCTTTTCCATGCAGTTTGGAGTACCAGCTGGTGGTCTTGGTAATTAAGCATACACACTATGATCGAGCATGGTCTTAATGTCTGATCTTTCAGCTTGGGGGCTAACGAATGATGTGCTCTCTCGATTGGGAGAGGGGTATCTTCTGGGATTTTTAAGATGTCTCTCAGAATATGTGATACAAATTCTTCCATAGATTCAAAGGATTTCTCCATATCTTCTGGCACACCATAAATTCTAAAGTTGTTTCTCCTTGCGCGGTTTTCCTGGTTGTCGAGCTTTAATTTCAACTCCCTTTCTCTGGTTAACAGGTAAAGGATAGCTCGGTCGTGTTTGCCCGATGAGTCAGCTAAGCCCCCCCACATTTTCCTCCACTGCTGTAGTACTTTTCTCTATGGCTTTTAAATTGCCTTTCAGATCAGCGACCGAGGACTCCACTCTATGTATCATTTTTATTATGCCATCTGGTTTTGATAGGATCATCCCCTGGTCTGTCGGCTCAAAATTTTTCTCTGAATCAGTAATGCTGCTTACTGGAGATGCTGAATGTGCGTCCCGGGGATGGCTGGAGTTTTTATCAAGCTCCATCAGCGTTTTGAGCTTTGCGGCTTGTGAATTTCGATGTCTCGATTTGCTGGAAGTCATTTCCCTTAGCTTTGGAACTGGGAATTTCTTTATTTAGATTCGGTTTGTCGCTGGCTTAGTAGGTTTTAATTAGAATGGCTCTGGAGCATTTCAGTTAGATGGCCATTGAGACGATGACGTCACCGAAAGTCATACCAATGTTTTTTGCCTCATAACTGTCAAGGAATACCAACCCACTGCTGCATACAAGTTACAATGATGAGTCTTCCAGGGTAGGTCCTGTAATAAATCTTAAAGCACTGTGATATAATGAATCTAAAACTCATAGCAATAATGATGAAGCTTTCATATATATATATCTATATTATGGTAGCATGGTAGTACTACCATAGTTAGGGTTGAGTTGCACTTTTAAGGTTAAAGGGTCAAATTTTGCACCTTAATAACTTTGCCACTGTGCAACAGATTTGTGTGAAATTTGGTTTGGATGATTGGACATGGTAGGTCTTGGGATCTACCAAGTTTTGTACCGGTCGGATATACGGCTGCAGAGTTATTAAGTGACAACGAATTGCGCAATTTTGCTTTTTTGCGATTTCTTTGCTCTCACCTACAGGTCGCACGGTTTGCGTGACTGGTCCGAAACATCAGGGAACATGCAGACAGGGTCCCCAATGTGCCTTTCAAAGATTTTGTGAAAAAATATTAAACAGTTCAAAAGTTATTCAAAAAACAAGTTCCCATTATAAGTCAATGGGAAAAGTTAACAAAAAGTTTGACACTTTTGCAAATGTACTTTTTACTTTCGCAAATGGCCTTAGTACTTTTGCAAATCCACCATTTTGTTTTCAGTTGGTGATCAGAAAATTGCTTGGCATTTAAATTTGGGACCATCTAGGGACACTATTCTTTTTGTGTTCACCTAGTCGGAGCCTGAGGATGCTAGCCATGTCTTTATTTTGGAGTTAAACACCCCAGAAATATGTTTTTCAAAGTTCTGGAAAAAGTACTTTCACAAAATACTTTTGTGCTCATGACATTTTCGCAAATCTGTGTGAAAGCTTTCGCAAATCACGAAAGTACTTTGCAACACTATGGCCAAAATGACAGGAGTTCTTTGCCACCTTGCTGCAAAAGAACGGTTAGGTCTTTTGGCCTGAAATTTGGAGGGAAGGCAGCCAACATGTCACAGGTGTGCCTTTTGGTGGTTTGGTGACAAAATATTGTACAGCTCCACAGTTACGGTACTCTGAAGTTGATGCTTTTTCCCATAGACTAACATGGTGGCGTATGCCGCACCTTTCGAGGCTCGTATCTCGAAAACGGTGCTAGATACAGATTTTTTGTCATGAGTTACATAGCCCAATGGGCTATGTAATACAAAATGGTAGCCAGGAAAATAATGATTTCTGTGAAATTAAAAAAAATTTTCTACGTTGTACGGTTGCTGAGATATTTGCAATTAAGTACCTCCAATGCTCGTTTTGAGCTTCCGTTGCCATTACAATGAATACATTCTTTGTACACACTGTGTTTCTCTATGCAGTTCTCCAGCAAAAAGAGGGTATGCGCTTCTGCTACTGTTACAGTTACTGTTTCCCCTTGTGTTTATGCACCTGTTACTGTTCCCATGTGCGCCACCGTGTGTGTTACCCTTTGCGTTGTCATTTGACCTTGCGTTTTTGTTACTGTTACCATTTGCATTTCCACCTTGTGTTTGCATTGCTGTTCCTGTTACTATGTTACAAGACATCACGTGGTGGGAGCACGGGGCCTGAAGGGCCCCGTGCTCCCGCCGCCGCATTACATGCAGTATTTCTCGCATCATTCTCAAGAAGGGAAGTGGGGCAAAAAACTCCATTTAATACATCTGTTAGGGTTGTTCCACAGCAAAAAAGTAAAGAAATTCAGTGTTAGGGTTAGAAAGCCCCATTGGACCCTCAGCCCAACCCCAACCCGACATCAGGTGCTTGGCGTTGGAGTCGGTCTAACTCACCCCATTCTCCTATACCTATGCTTCTTTAAACAGGTGATGGGGTAAGGTTAGAACCAATATTTAATGTGCACCCTGATACAGTTAATAGTGGAAAGAAATCAAAAGTTTTCAACTCTAACACAATTCCCTTACTTTAGTAGCAGTGGAACAATCTAACGGATACGATTAAATGGAGGTTTTGCCTCTAATATATATGGGATATACAATGGTGAGCTGTCAGATAAATGATTTATCAACACAAGAGCTGTTTGACCTTGGGTAACCTCACGAGTGGCATAAGTCATAGGTGAGGTGTCCGAGGTCAAACAGCACAAGTGTAGATAAATCATTTATCTGACAGCTCACCATTGTATATTTCAATTATTCAACAGGGATGCTTTCTATCAGTGCAGGAACAGTTGGTTTTGACTGTTTATCTTTATTTTAAATGATAATTTCTGGGAGTTTTGGTTAACTTTCCTAAAGTATGTCCGCCTAGCATAGTGGTTGCTATTAAATGAAACACCACTCATTTTGTAGAAAACTTCTTGGTGAACAAATGTCATGCTCACAGTACTATGCTACCTTTTTCATTTTAAAGTTATTCACATTTGTTTAAAAAAAGGGAAAAGAAAATTGAATTTTATGCTGTTTTTTGCTATTATAAAAAAAAAAATAAAAGGTATCTATAAATGAAACACCACTCATTTTGTAGATATTCTTGTGTTGAACATTTATCGTGCTCACAGTAGCATGCTATCATTTTTGGTTTTAAAGTTATTCACATTTGTTTGTCAAAAAAGTGAACAAAAAATTACATTTTCTTCTGCTTTTTTACTCATTGTAAAACATCTATAAGGTATCTATACATGAAACACCACTCATTTTGTAGATAGTTTTGTGCTGAACAATTGTGCTCACAGTGCCATGCTATCTTTTTTTATTTGAAAGTTATTCCCATTTATATATGGTTAGTACTGCTTCTGAGGCCAAACATTCTAAATGAATTCTAAAGAGATTTGTGACATAGTAACTGTGTGTATAAATGGTCACTGTATGTATAAATTTATTTTTAATATATGGATCTTCAATTTAATAGGTCTGTAAAGCATACAAAAAAAAGAGAATAACTGATAGGTTTGTGTCCATTACCAGGGAGTAATAGCATCGAGAGGTTCTGGACACTGAACCTCGAGGCTCGAGAGGGTTCAATATCAGAACAGACCTTGATGTTTTATCCTGGTAATGAACACAAACCTATCGGATATTTTAATATATGAATACGATTTTTCGGATTTAAAATGGGCTCCCGACTAGTTTACTTAAACACTCAGTACGGGTGCCCGAAGTGTAGCCTGCACACAGCTTGTTACAGAGGAGACAGAAAAAGTGTACTGTTTAATGAGGAGTCGTTCGATCTCACTCTTACCTTGAGTGGCGACTTCAATTCAGCGGTAGCAAGGCTGAAGGGAGGATCTACCAGCTACTGTAGTCAACATTGTTCCCCCCCAAAAAAAGAAAAATACTGTTTGTTTCTGTTAACGGATATTTCTCTCGCTAAGCGAGAGGAACAGCAGCCATGTTTTTAAATTTTTTCAGCTCGCCCAGAAAGGAAAAGTGGCCAATCAGAAGGCACACTTTAAATTACTTGGGGTGGCAGACTTGCGGTTGTGCTGTTGAGTTTAAGTGATAATACTATCGTTCGGGTCCCAACGATAGTATTACTGGACACGAACGATAGTATTATGACTTCTGCTTTAGTAGCATATTAAATTTACAATCCATATATTAAAATCCGGTAATACCCTCAAAGGTTCAGTGATAATAGTATTGTCAATCACTGGTAATACAATACTTTTGTGCTGATAATAGTATCGTTGCAAGCTTCCAAAAAGATACCTCCTGCCCCCACATCCTAAGTGTGCCTCCTCATTGGCCGTTTTTCCTGTGTGGGAGGGCAGAACCATTTAAACAACATGGTGGCGCTTCTCTCGCTTGCCGAGAGCGAACTTGGTCGCTGTGCTTCTCGATTTTTATTTCATGTTTTCCCCTCAGCAAAAAAAATATCTGGTTGATCCTGCAGTTCCAGTCCCTAAAAGCAGGTAGGATCTCAATAATGGAAAAAAATGGGCAGTGGGCAGGAACCGTCACGAGCGAGCACACAGCTCAGTGCACAGCGTAGGACAGTGTGGCGGTCAACCAGTACAAAGTCAGTTCACTGAAACGGTCGACCGCCCATTAGAAAAAAATGTCGCATCCATATATTAAATAAAATAACCAATAGATTTTTGTGTCCATTACCAGGGAGTACTGGCATCTCGAGGTTCTGGACACATTGGAACCTCTCGAGCTTCGCTGTCGAGGTTCATGTGTCCAGAACCTCTCAATGCTATTACTCCCTGATAATAGACACAAACCTATTGGTTATTCTCTATATATATACAGTGACTCAGATAAACGCATTTATCACACTGAATATATGTCCACCCCTATTGCATACATATATGTCTCCAGTAGGGGTGAGCATGTAACATTGACAATAAAAACATGTATTCTCACTGCAGTGGAATAACTGTGTGATGACATAGACGCTGTGGGTTTATTTCCTGATAAACCCACAGTGTCTACATCACCAGCAAATATACTCACAATGGTGATGTCACCAGAGTGAGACTATCTACACTGCAGCCTGCATGTAATAGCTTCACAGTTTCTCTTTCTCACTGAATCCTGCAACTAACTCAGTTAGCATTGTAAAAGACAATAACCTGTGTCCCATAGTTATTCTGACAATCCTAACACATTACTGTTCTGCTCTAATCTTCAAACCAGCCTCCTTCATAAACCAGTTTCTCTTTCTGAGTGCTGACTGCAACAGTTTCTCTGTCTCAGCGAAGCCTACAACTTACTGAATTAACACTCTGTTTCTCACTCCCAGCTGCAGGTAATACAATTATCATTCCGAAACACATTCACCTGTTTCTCATAGTGCCTAACAATCTCAGCCCATTCAGAAACACTTACACACACTCTGACCACACACAAACAGTGCTGTCAGTATAGGTTAGAGTAACAAGCAATGAACAAACTTGCTACATCCAGCAGCCCAGACCAGTGTTTGATTCTCACAACTTCCATTTCAATACTGTGTGACTCTGAACAAATCACTTAACTGCCCAGTGCTCTCAGGTCCCCCTCTAAAAATTTACCCAATTACCAAAATAAAGTAAACAGGGCGAGAACACAGAAAAAAATGTTCCTAAAGGGTGCTAGCCCTATTGTATAAATCGCACACATGATGTGTGACTTGTGGAATATGGCAAACATTTGCACTCGTGCAGATTGAACTGCAATAATATCAGTCGTGCCTTTGGCACTCGTGATATTATCACAGTTCACTCTGCACTCATGCAAATATTTTCCATATTCCAGTCGGCCATCATGTATCCCCTATATACACATAGATATATATCTATATACATATATTATAGTGGCACGGTCGTGCCACTATAGTTAGGGTTGAGCGGCCAGTTACATATTAAAGTCAAAAGTTTGGACATTAATAACTTTGGACCCGTTCAATAGATTTGCCTGAAATTTGGTACATGCATTGAGGCACACTAGATCTCTTGATTTGCCAAATTGCGTTTCTGTTGGAGTGCTGGTCTTGGTGTACGAAAGCGCTGAAAAATGCAAAATTATCCATTTTTGGAGGCACCTTTTGGCATTCTAAATGTGGCCCTGCACGGCAGTTGTGTGGCATGCCACTCTGCAAGATGGCTCATTTGAAAGAGCTTTGGTGGCCGAACATGCCGCTTTTTGTTTGGTGAAAACATATTAAGGCATTCAAAAGTTATGGCAGTTTTAATTTCCCATTATAAGTCAATGGGAAAATTTATATGTATATCTTGCGATCAAAGAATGGGGGTTCTGGCCATCTCGTTCCGCCTGGCAGTCAAAGAATTTGCAGCCTCGCGGTTCAAGAATCTTTGTTCCCGAGGAATTTCAAAAATTCTTTGACCGCGAGGTCCGCCATCTTGTTTTCAGTTTTCCAATCACACAAACAAATATCTCGGCTCAGGGGTCACTTCTGAAGTAAAACTTCGATGGGTTTTACTCAGGGGACCCTGATCTATCGAGCCATGGCTTTGGTTCCATCCAAATTGGTCAAAAAATAGAGTTATAAGCTTTTAAAATCTTAATTCGTGGCTCGCTAATGATCTTTGATCGTGAGCCTGCAAATTCTTTGATCGTGAGATTCTTTTATCACAATCTTGCATCGCGATCTAAAAACGCTAATATCTCAGCTCAGGGGTGGGCTAGTGACACAAATGAGGGTGGGTTTTGCTCAGGAGGGTCCATTCTATCAAGGCGTGCCATTGGTTTGGTTCAAATCGGTGAAACATTCGTGTTTGATTTATAATATTTTTAATTCTTTGTTCGTGAGCCTGCAAATTCTTTGATTGTGAGCCTGCAAATTCTTTGATCGTGAGATTCTTTGATCGCGATCGTGCATCGTGAGCAAGGGACAAGATGGCCCAATATAAAATCAATTTTCACAGCCCAGGGGTGTCCTAGGAAGTCAAATAAGGGTGGGTTTTACTCAAGGGGCTTTGTTCTGTCGAACCATGGTGGTGGTTCACCACAATTCCTTCAATTTTTTGATTTATAAGGTTTTTAAATCTTTGTTTGTGAGCCTGCAAATTCTTTGATCATGAGCCTGCAAATTCTTTGATCATGAGATTCTTTGATCATCATCTTTGATCACGAGAGAGGGACAAGATGGCCAGATTTTTTTATAATGGAATAGATAGGGAAATGTTAGTAAACTTTGATATTGAATATCTTGGGAACGGTTTGGTCTTTTGACTTGAAATTTGGAGGTAAGAAAGGCAGTATCCCACAGATGTGTCTTTTTTGGTTTGGTCAAGAAATAGTACAGGGCAGCAAAGTTATAGCACTATGAAGTTGGCATTTTTTCCCATAGGATAACATTACGGTGTTTGACGCATTAGAGGAATTATTTGCTGCACTGCCGCAAAATAACTCTGTGGTTGTTTGGCCTGAAATTTGGAGGGAAGAAAGCCAACATACCACAGATGTGCCTTTTGGTGGTTTGGTGAAATAATATTACAGGGCGGCAAACTGACGGCACTCCGAAGTTGACGCTTTTTGCCATAGGATAACATTATGGCATCCGTTGCATCTTTCAGGGCCCGTATCTTGGAAACGGTGCGAGATACGGACTTTTTGTCAAAAAAATGCTTAGTCCCACAAATGGGGGCTAAGCATTAAACTAGCCAGGAAAGTAATAATCCATATAAAAGTTTAATTTTTTTTCCTACGTCGTACGGTTCCTGAGATATAAGCAATTTAGTATTCCACGTTGTTCTTCTGTGCTCCGAAGTCAATTATAATGCATACATTCTTTGTTTTCAATTTGTTTTTTTAATACAGTTTTTGGGAAAAAGAAGGGTGTGCCCTTTTGTTACTGTGTCAGTTAACGTTTCCAGTTGCGCGTCTGTTACCGTTCGAATCACCGTTCCTGTCTACGCCACCATGTGCATAACGGTTTGTGTTTTTGTATGCGCTTGCATTTCTGTTTTGTTTCACATTATTGTTGCTGTTACCATTACCATTTGCATTTGCAATTGCGGTACCGTGCCCGTGCGCATTACAGTTTATGTTTTTGTATGCGCTTGCATTTCTGTTTCTTGTGGTTTTATTGTTGCTGTTGCTGCTACCTTTTACATTTACAATTGCGGTACCATGACCTTGCGTGCAACAATTTGCATTTCCATATGCGCTTCTGTTTCTGTTTCTGTTGGCTTTATTGTTGCTGTTATCATAATAATTTGCCTACCATTGCTGCTAGCGTTTGCTTTGCAGTTCCTGTTACTATGTAACAAGACATCATGTGGCAGGAGCGTGGGGCCCAAAGGGCCTCGCGCTCCCACCACTGCATTCCATTCACTATTTATCATCCTCATTCTCAAAAAGAAGGGAAATTAGAGGCAAAAAACTCCATTTAATGCATCAGTTAGGGTTGTTCTACAGCGGAAAAAGCAAGGAAATTCGGGGGTTAGGGTTGAAAGCCCCCCTTGGACCCCCCAGCCCACTCCTGCCAACTGGCATTGGGGTGCACATTGGGGTCATCGGTTCTAACTCTCACCCCATTCTCCTATGGCTCTGCTTCTTTACACATGTGATGGGGTGAGAGTTAGGGCTGATGACCCCAACGTGCACCTCGATGCCGGTCAGCAGGGGTGGGCTGGGGGTTCAAGGGACTTTCAATCCTAACCCCAAATTTCCTCACTTTTTTCACTGTAGAACAACCCTAACTGATGCATTAAATGGAGTTTTTTGCCTATATATTATATATATATATATATATATATATATACATACATACATATTATAGTGACGTGGTCAGTTACATACTAAAGTCAAAAGTTTGGCCATCTGGTCCCACCTGGCAGTCAAAGAATTTGTAGCCTTGGGGTTCAAGAATCTTTGTTCCCGAAGATTTTCAAAATTCTTTGATTGCGAGGTCCGCCATTTTGTTTTTTATTTTCCGATTGGAAAAACACAAATATCTTGGCTCAGGAGTCATTTCTGAAGTAAACGTTTGATGGGTTTTACTCAAGGGGCTCTGATCTATTGAGTCATGCCTTTGGTTTCATTCAAATCGGTCAAAAAATAGAGTTATAAGCTTTTAAAATCTTAATTCGCGACTCGCTAACGATCTTTGATCGCAAGCCTGCAGATTCTTTGATCGTGAGATTCTTTGATCGTGATCTTGCATCGCGACCTAAAAACACTAATATCTTGGCTCAGAGGTGGGCTAGGGACACAAATGAGGGTGGGTTTTGCTCAGGAGGGTCCGTTCAATTGAGGCATGCCATTGGTTCAGTTCAAATCGGTGAGAAATTCGTGTTTCACCATTTTTAATTCTTTGTTCATGAGCCTACAAATTCTTTGATCACAAGCCTTCAAATTCTTTGATCATGAAATTCTTTGATCGCGATTGTGCATCGTGAGAGAGGGACGAGATGGCCCAATTTAAAAATCTATTTTCTCAGCCCAGGGGTGTCCTAGGATGTCAGATGAGGGTCGGTTTTACTCAGGGGGCTTCATTCTATCGAACCATGGTGGTGGTTTACCACAATTCCTTCAGTTTTTTGATTTATGATATTTTTAAGTCTTTGTTCATGAGCCTGCAAATTCTTTGATCGCGAGCCTGCAAATTCTTCGATCGTGAGAATCTTCGATTGCGATCGTGCATCGTGAGTGAGGGATGAGATGGCCCAATTTAAAAATCCATTTTCTCAGCCCAGGGGTGTCCTAGGAAGTCAAATGAGGGTGGATTTTACCTAGGGGGCTTTGTTCTGTTGAACCATGATGGTGGCATACTGCAATTCCATCAATTTTTTGATTTATAAGATTTTTTATTCTTTGTTCATGAGCCTGCAAATTCTTTGATTGTGAGCCTGCAAATTCTTTGATCATGAGATTTTTTGATCACCATCTTTGATCGCAAGATAGGGACAAGATGGACAGATTTTTTATAATGGAATAGATAGGGAAATTTTACCAATCTTTAACATTGAATATCTCGGAAATGGTTTGGTCTTTTTACTTGAAATTTGGAGGGTGTTTATGGCATGTCCTGTAGATGTGAATCATGGTGTTTATGTGTCAGACAAAATTTATTTTGTGGAGATATTGCGTGACACACTTTACGTGTTGCGGACAATGTTTTGCTTGTGGTGGTGGCTTAAAATTGATAGGATACCTAGCCTTAGTGTCATGGATGTAGTTTTCAGTCATTGTGTGTGTTAAATGTCAACAGGTGCAGAACTGTGCCAGTCTGATGAGTGAAAATCTCATACGTTAAAATGTTATATCTCGGACACGGTTTGGTCTTTTCACTTGACATTTGGAGGGTGTTGACAGCATGTCATGTGGATGAAAATTACAGTGTTTCCATGTTGGAAAACATTTTTTGGCAGAGATGTGGCATGGTGCAGTTTATGTTCTGCAGACAGTGTTTTGATAGGATACCTAGCCTTAGTGTCATGGATGTAGTTTTCAGTCATTGTGTGTGGTAAATGTCAACAGGTGCGTAACTGTGCCACGCTGATGAATAAAAATTTTGACATGTCATATCTTGGACATGGTTTGGTCTTTTTACTTAAAATTTGGAGGGTGTTGATGGCATGTCCTGTAGATTTTAATAGAGGTGTTTACACGTCGGACAATATATTTTTTGCGGACATATTGTGTGACACACTTTACATTTTGTGGACAGAGTTTTCTATTGTCCTACTAGATTAACATTTGTTTGGTGGCTGGCCTTGCTGTTGTGAATGTACATTTTAGTCATTGGGTGTGTAATGTGGCCTGACACTTACAAGTTGGTGGGCGTTCCCACCAACTTGCGTAACTTTCTACTTTTCTATTCTTTCTTAAAAAGTAAGGAAATTCTATGCAAAAAACATCATTAATGCATCAGTTAGGGTTCTTCTACAGTGAAAAAAGTGAGGAAATTCGGCATTAGGGTTCACGCTGCATTACATTCACTATTTCTCATCATCATTCTCAAAAAGAAGGGAAATTAGAGGCAAAAAACTCAGTTTAATGTATTAGTTAAGGTTGTTCCACAGGGACAAAAGCGAGGAAATTCGGTGTTAGGGTTGAAAGCCCCCCCTTGGACCCCCCAGCCCACCCCCCAACCAGCATCGGGGTGCGCATTGGGGTCATCGGTCCTAACTCTCGCCCCATTCTCCAATGCCTCTGCTTCTTCACACATGTGATGGGGTGAGATTGGGGCCGATGACCAATGCACACCCCAATGCCAGTTGGGGATGGGCTAGTCCAAGGGGGCTTCAACCCCTAACACCGACTTCTCACTTTTGTCGCTAGAACATAACTAATGCATTAAATGGAGTTTTTGCCATATACATATATATATATATATATATATATATATATATATATATATATACAATCTCCATAATCTAACTGGGACATAAATGAAGAGTTAACTAACTGTTTCCAAATAACCATACTAAAACATGCCTTGTTTCTGTTAAAAAATGGCAATGGTCTTGTAAGTCTTTTTGACAGATTATGAATATGAATATTAAATGTTAAGTTTTTATCTAGATACAGCTCCAAATATTTATATGTGTCAACCTTACTTATTTCGGTACCTTCCAATGATTCTATACATAATTTAGTGTTACCCTCCCTTTTCTTGTTAGCAAATAAAATCCACTGTGTTTTCTTTAACATTTAATAACACTCTAAGTTTTGTAAGTGCTTTCTGGATCTTGGTAAAGTTGTTTTGTATCATACTGTATCTATTGCTGTGGTAGCATCCTTATGTTGTGTATACAGAATAGTATCATCCACATATAAGAATGTATTAGTGCTGCTAGAGCTACATTTTGGAAGATCATTAATATAAATCAGAAACAAAAGGGGTCCCAATACCGACCCTTGCGGGACCCCCATTTTAACATCCACAAAGTCTGAGCAAAATTCTCCAGCCCTGACACATTGCTGTCTTGGTAACAAATAGGATGCAAACCAGAGCAAGGAATTCAAACCCAGGTCAGAGGCCTTTAATCTATTTAATAATATTGTATGATCTACTGAATCAAATGCTTTAGATGGATCCAGAAAAATTGCTGGTACATTCAAACCCATGTCAAAAGATGAGAAAATATAATCAATTACTCTAGATGTGACACAAGTTGATTGTGACCTTTCCAAAACCCTGATTGATATTCTGTCAAAACCTTAAATTTAGTTAGGAAACAGAACAATTGTTTATGGACCATTTTCTCAAATAATTTTATAGTTGGTGAAAGTATTGGGATGGGGTGATAACAACTTGGGTCTGCTGCATCAACATCTTTAAATATAGGAATAATATAAGCCATTTTCTAATGGCTTTTTTCCTCCCTGTTTTCTCCCCATCCCCATGCCCTGGGCATGTGCATGAATGTAGAGGCATGTGCACACCACACCCTGGGGTGCCCTTCTGTTACACTGCCACCTCCTTCCATCTACGCTACCCACTGGACCTCCATCCAGTGGGAACAGAACTATGAGGGAGGGGCTGACCACCCTGGGAGAGGAGAGCTGCCTTTTGGCTGCTCAATCCTGCTGTCTTCCTCACCCACATGCCAGCACTCCAATGACCCAAGGTCATTACCAAACCTGGGTCATTGGCGTGGCATGAGGTAAGGCATCCAGCGCCTCAACTCTCAGCACCACTGGGCTGGTTAATAAAAGCATTTTCCAATCTAGTGGCAGTTGTGATGTAGTCAAGGAGAAATTATACAGGTAGGTTAAATGGTTTGCCAAAATTTGTTCCCCTATTTCATTAAAAACCAGATCAATTTTATCCAGGCCAGCTCCTTTTTATACATCCAGTTTGATCAATTCTCTTAGGACATCGTATTCCCTAATATTACAAAAGGAAAATAAGGGTCTGATATGTTCCCCCTTGAGAAATCAGTGTCTCATTCCACAGGTGGTGAATTTGGATGTATCTTGTTAAATGCATGACCTGCTTCTGAGAAAAATATTTTAAAAACTCTCACTTGTTCCTTAGGGCTATATATAGCTGTATCTTTGTAGTTTAGCACTTTTTGGTAAAGACAACCTGTTATCCTTCCTTTGCATAGCAAGGGTATCCAGAAGTGTCTGTAAGTGCTGAAATGCACAGAAGTGTAAAGTTACAGTTTTACAGCATAAGATACTGGCTACTCTTTGTTGTTTAAGATTACAGCCTAATTATTAATTTGCTGTATGCTGTTTTTTCTTTCTCTCACTTGTGCTGTTCGGCACGACCACGACTTGCACTGAGACGTTACAATTGCTGCACGGCTGATCTACAAGTTGTAGAGAGAAGCACTGGCATGTTAAAAGTCATAGACTAAACCATAAAAAAAAGAGATTACTTCTTTTCTCCTTTACCCAGTATTGTGTTATTTATTTATCACCTGTGTTCTCTCTTTTTTTACTTACTCTGGTATTCCTCTCTGCTGGGCTTCACTGTTAAACCTAGAGAGCGTTGATGTTGACCTGACTGTCAGTGACCTAGAAGGCTGGTGAGGAAGATTGTTTGAGATGCTGTTGTGGATTATGGAACCTATAAGAAAGGGAAATAAAAAAACAATATGTAAACCAAGTGGTTAATGTTTGTTTTTCCCTCTGTTCTTGCTACTTTAATGTCCAAGACCTTTAGACAGGTAAATTATATAAAAGAAATGCTTTTTTGACAACAGAAGAGCTAGACTAAAATAAACATATGAGAGATGCACAGTTTACCTTCACAGTAGGTATTAAAAATCTGCCTTACCTTCATTTTGATATAACTGACCATAACCAGTGAGGTGGAGTTTTTATACACGAAAGGATGCATACTCAAGCTTACTTTGTATCTAAAAACCAGTCTGGTTTAGAGGACCATTCTGCTTTGAAGTGGCTACTAACATGGCTATTGGAAATGGAGAAAGATGGAGGCAAAAATTGATGCCAAATTGGAGGAACAGCAAGAAATGTTACTTTTTATGGCTGCGTGGCCTGAGACCACAGCCATTTTGCAGTTGCTCAGAAAATGAGCGACCGTGGCATGCTTCCATTTTGGAGTTTCAGCTTGATCCTTCCAAAACCCCAAAACAAGAAGCAGTCCGCCATGGCTGCTTGCAATGCAGGCATGGTGGCACTATTTCTTGTACAGTCTGCCACTTACACATTCTAAAACAGAACTGCACATGCCACGTGCATTGTGCATGAGCAGTTCCATCAATGTTGCCATCTTGGAAGTCGCATTTTGCCATTTGACAGAACTACACATGCGTGAGTGTTGTGCATGCATACTTCTGTTAGCGCTGCCATCTTTGTAATGGCATTCGGTGGCGCTCATTCCTCAGTGCTCTTACAAGCCTGCTGCAACCATATCAGCTCTGACTAGTTATCTGTAGAGGTTGTATACTCCTATGCTGCCTCTGGCTGTCTCTCTCTGACTGACCCCCCAACCCCACCACACAGCTTCTCCAGGGTTTACTTTTTCTGTTGTTCTCTGCCACAGGACTCTGGAAGGGTGCCAGGTCACCAGTGTGTGGCCTGAGAAGGGTTGTTCATCATCCTGCATTTGCAGGTGTTTTCCCCCAGGGCTCACAGGATGTGCAATGAGTGTGAGGTGTGTGCTCTGCCACCATGGAGACACTCCCAGCACCCTGAATGTGGGAATCCTTCCCTTGCATGTGTGGTTCACCTGTGCTGCCACCCAGACTCCAGGCAGTGGTCAAGCAGTGAGCCATAGTACCCCTGTCCCCAAGGAAGGAGAGCAGTCCTAGGGATGCTTAATCCTCCCTCCTGACCAGTCAATGAGTGACCCACATCTGTTTCTGAACATGGGTCACCAGTGTGGCATGAGGTGAGACGCCCAATGCCTCAGCCCTCCATGTCACTGGACTGGCTCAGAAATGCTACTTAAAGAAATGAGGTAGGGTTTTTCTAATATAGAAGTGTCTTTTGAGAAAAATTAATGATCGATTTGAGGATTTATTAAATTAATTTGATAGCCTGGCAGCTTTAAATAAAGAAATGGAGAGGAGAATATCCAATTTGGAGGATGTCACCAGATCCATGGGGGAACTATTAATTCTCTACAAAATGAGATGGAACTGTTATAAATCAAAATGGAGGAACTGGAGGTTAGTGTGAGGAGAGCTAATCTTAATCTGGCTGGTGTCACAGACAGTGTAGAGGGTTCAGATCCAATACTCTATTTTGAATGTCTTTTCATAGAGATAATTGGTAGAAAGCTCCTAAATAATAAAGTGGAGCTGGACAGAGCTCATAGAGGGCCACTTAATCTGAATTATCAAGGGACATTGGCACGTTTCATATTTCTGAAACCCCACCACTTTTCAGACTGGGAAGCCATATCATGAAGGGCAGGATGTATACGGGCCTTCACTATAGAGATATTGACATTTAAGTTTTTCTGGATTTTCCACAAAATATTGTAGCCAAAAGAAAATCATTTTAAAAAGTGAAAGAGATACTCTCTAGTCACAATATACGTTTCTCAATTATTCCACTGGTAAAGCTCTGGGTAAAACTGTTAGGATAAATTAAATTTATTTTTATTACCTAAGGAAGCTGAATGAGAGATAAGAGAGGCTATTAACTCATTCTCTTCCAGTGGATATTTTGGGTTGTGTTCAGCAATGGATGGTACTGATGCCATATGGCGGCTACGGGACTGAAGGAGTTAAAATTGGAGCTAAAGGAAAACATCGAAGTTTGATCTTATCAAGGAATAAACAACATGCAGTAGTAGACTTGTATGTTAGCAATTTGCTGTTTCTGTATGTTCATGTCCACTGAATGATTACTTGTGATGTACTTGAAGCCCTCAATAAAACTGAGTTAGATACAGAAAATAAAATTGGGCTAACTTTGCTTAGTCCAATGCATCATACAGAGAAGGTCAATGGGAAAACAAAACACAAGGGAAAACTCCTCTAAGGAAGGAAACTCAGTACAAAGGCTTAGTGGGGAAGAGAATCAGAGCAAAATGAGTATAGGTAGTGGGGCAGAAGAGAGGTAAAACATGATGCACCTATTAAGATATAAAATAGTTATTCTATGAACACTTGAAAGTCTTTATATCTATGCACCTCATACTTTGGGGAAGCATTTGCTACTTCCATACCCTGGGGTGTGAGGGACTAAAGTCCATGGGCTTGATTTTCAAAGAGCCCTAAGATTTCCACAATGTGCAGTGATCTAGGGCTGTGGTGCACTCTGGGTGCATCAGGAACAATGTGTCTGATTCCATAAAATTGAGGAGGGTCCCTGTGCCACAGATCTGGGTGTTGCTGCAACCGCAGGGCTGCACCAGATATTGGCCACACCTGCGGAGTTTGAGGGAGGGATCCATCATCCCCCCATGCAGGTATATGGGACCCCTAGAGGTGGGGAGGGGGAGACCCCTGGCTGGAAGGTGAGGAATAGGGTCCTCTGGGGCACTAAGGGAACTGTAGGGCATGATAGGGGGCATGGTAGCAGGAATAGGGAGCAGAGGAGGCACATGGCAGAGATGTCATGGGGCATATCCATACACCATATGGCACCTCTGCCTGGTGCCCCTCGACTCCCTATACCTGTCGCCATGCCCCCTTGTGGCTTATGGCACCCTTGGTGTCCCTGAATACCCTTTTCCCCAACTTCATAGTCCTGTAGCTCACTCTCTGCCTTACCAATCAGTGGCACAGGGTCATTAGACCACCTCCTGGCTGGTCTACCTTGTGCCCCCTGTTGTGGCCATGGCAGGGCTTACTGAATCCCAAATGAGGGATGGTGCAGCCCCACCATGCCACAAACCCCCTTATGACTGGGTGCAGGGGTGCATTTGCTGCAAGGGTGATACAGGGGGGCTTTGCCACAGGTGTCCCAATTTCACTGCAACCAGCATTTGAAAATTGGGATCACTGCAAACTATGACAGAAGATACCACTTGTATTATACATCTTTGGTGCTGGCACCTTGCGTCATAGATTTTCTTTTGAAAATTGAACTCTTGAGTTTGTCTTGTACTGTGGAGGAGGGGGCTTGTTGGGTGGAGGGTATGGAGCTGCTTTTTAGTTTTGATATTATATTGGTTATTTTACTTTGCAAAAGCAGTGTGGGAAATGTGGGGGGAAGGAAAGTATAGAGTTTGGGAGGACAGAGAAGAGGTCAAAAAGGGGGTTCAGGAAATGGTCTTCGGATAATTAAAAGAAAACTGAACATGATGATAATAATAGCTACTTAGGTTTAAATGGGGTAGATGTGCACCATTAGGTGCTCCTAGTCTACCTACCCCACTATACAGTGGTAATCCAAGACCAGTCCCAGTTGTCCATAAAATCATTCAATATTTTTTGAAGCATTCAATATCTGGGGTATTAATAACTGCTCTGGCAACTGGTTCCAATATTTCACAGTTCTTTGTGTAAAAAACACTCCTCTTTTGGTAGTCTTGTATAGTCTGCCTATGAATTGTTTAGGGTGGTTTCTTGTATTATGTATTTGCTCTTTCTTGTCAAATCCTAATTCTACCAATAGATATTCATTATTACTAATATTGTACGTACAATATTAGATCTCCTCTTATTTGCCTTCTTTCCAAACTGTGCAGTCCAAAACTAGCCAGTCTGGATTTATAGTCTATTTGAGTCCATGAATAATTTTGGTAAAACATTTTTATAACTTTTTGATTTTCCAAATTTCACCCTTCTGATGTGGTGACCAAAGTTGTGAGCAGTAATACAAATAAGGCCTTGCCAGTGATCTGCACGAAGGGATGATCACATTACTGAGCAGGCTTTTAAAGTTTTTCCTAGTGCAGCCTGGGATTTTAATAACTGTTATTACTGCCTTAATGTTATTTGATAGGGAGGTCCTATTAGATTGTATAAGTATACCTAAATCTTGCTTCTGAGACAGCCTTTAATTCTACTCTCCCTAAGTTATATCTAGCACAGCCATTGTTGTTTCCATAGTTTTTTAGTATACTTGATCTGTGTAGGAATTTGAGGAAGATTAAGGTGGTTAGTGGCATACGTGCTTTCTATGCTTCTTTCTACTTTTTTTCTATATTATACAGATGCCTAGTGCCATAAAATATGTGTCTTGGAATCTGAAGGAAGCAAGAGACAGAATAAAATATATAAAAAAGTAAATTATATAAAAGACAGCATGTGAAATGTATGTTTCTTCAAGAAACTCACTTTCAGGAGCAGGACTTTAAATATCTACTAAACCTCTATGGAGGATAGGGAGTTAATGCCCCTCTTAAGACTGAGTCTAGGGGTGCTGAAATTATATTTAAAAGAGGTTTTGGAAGGAGAATTATGGAAAAGCACATAAATGCAGGTGGCAGATACTGTATAGTATTATAAAAGTATGACAAAAACAACAGTACTATACCATGGTATGTGAATACACTCCAAATCATAATGATTGTTTTTTCATGAATATTTTTTAAAATATGGCTAAATTTCCATCACCATATGTGTTTGCAGGAGACATACATTTAATATCTCTCATATGGATAGGTCAAAAGAGGAACTCACAAGTTTCATTGAGGGAGGGAGGCTACATCATAATATTGAGAAGACACTTGATTTAATGTGTGTCTTAAGGGACAGGGATGCAGAGCTGCTGACACAGGACAGTGGAAAGGTCTCTGACTGGGTCTCCTGGGAATTTTTAACAGAGACCCTGTCAAGGGGTGGATTAGGGACAGCATACAGAAAAATGGATCAAAATGATTTATACCTTACCAGTAGCAAGGGTTAAAACAAATTCAGTGCTCTCTGAGTTAACTAGTTTATCTCGCGGCACCAGGCAAGGTTGCTCACTCTTGTCTATGCTTTATGCAGGCTATATGGAACATTGGCACATGCTGTAAGGAATGAGGATGATATCAAGGATATTGCTGTAAGAAGAGAAGAATATAAGATCCTTCTATATGCAGATGATACAGTTATATTTCTGAAAAATATTTCTACAGCCTTCAATGAAATTTTGTCAACTTATATAAAATTAGATGACTATAAGATTAATTTGAGTAAATCAGAGGTACTGCTTTTGAACAGAGACCCAGGTTTTTCCCCTCATTCAGGTTCATGTGTTAGGAGAATATACAAAAACAGATAAATGTTTGGGAGTTACTACTACACTTAATCTTTCAGAGTTGGTTGACCTGAATCTTATTCCCCTGTTAGAGCCGATCAAAAAGGATGTTGCTTCCTCTGACTCTGATATGGAGGGCTAATGTTATGAACATGAATATTTGGTCAAAATATTTTATTTTTGTTTCAAGCCCTCTCTGTCACAGTCCCAATTATTTATTTTTTTTAGGGAAAGGGAGAAGTCTTTGGAAAGGAAAACAAGCAAGGGTAGACTTAGATAAACTATATGCCTCTGAAAAACAAGAAAGTTTATAGGTATGAAATGTACTGCGGCACTATACAGAGTGCCAGGTTGAACCAACTCTATGCTGGTTCAAGGAAGCTGAGACTTTACCCCAATGGGAAAGAACAGAACAATCTCAGATAAATGACCCTTAAAATCTGTACTTTACATCTATTCCTCTCTAAAGAAACAGATTGCTGTTTTGTCTACTCTTACTAGGAACAGAGTGCAGGTATGGAAAGATTTACATAAGATTTTGGGCTATACAAATACCATTTCTTACTTTACTCCATTATGGCAGAATGATGAGATACCTGCTTTGAAGACCAATGTGACTATGCATACTTGGAAGTCAAAAGGGATAACATATTTAGGTCAATTATTTGATAATAGGCTAATGCCCTTGATGGTTTGAAGTAAAAATGGACATTACTTAACCTCCTTGCAAGTATGGAGATTTTTTTCCTCAAGAAAGTAGGTAGCGATGCTTTGCCAGATCCATCTCCAGTGAGTCATGTGGACTGCACAAGAAACACAACTAAAAAAGATAAACAATAGGATTTATTCTTTAATTATGGATAAAAAAAAATCTCCTTGGATGAAACTACAAAATGCACTGAATAAGGAGCTGGGGATAAATTTGGAGGACTAATGCGGTAATCTAAAGATCTGAAATTATGCCAAATTCAACTCAGTGTTACACACAAGATTTATTTTGCATCTTTGAAATTAAACACATTTAATCCAGCTCTCTCAGAAATCTGTACAGGATGTAAGCAGGATAAGGCAAATTTAGTACCTGTTTGCAAGTTATTAAAAATTACATGTATTTGGGAGTAAAACATAGAGATTACTGACAGAAATATTGCATCATACATTCTCTTTTGACCCAGTTATTAAACTATTGGGAATGAGTTATAGAAATTTTGAGTATGTGACAATGAATAAAGCAAAATTGATATATTTAATGCTAATTAATGCTAGAAAACATATTCTGCTAAATTGGAAGAATGATGCAGCTCCAAATTATGAACGTTGGCTCAATCTACTGTTAGACACTCCCAAACTAGAACAAATGTACTATACCTCAGAAGATAAATTACAGCTGTTTTTAGAAATATGGGGCCTGATTCCAGAAGGTGGGTGCAGGGCTTGCACCAAGCCCTGCATCCACCGCAAAATTTGACACAGCTGCACCAAAGCCCTCGGACAGAACTCTGTGCTATTCTGGAAGGGCTGGTGCAGTTGCAACAGTTTTCCCACTTTATGGTAGGTTGCACTAAAGATGTGATGCAAGCTCCATACTGGGGTACCCACATGGATGCAAAGTTAGACCTGCGGGGAGATGGTCTAACTTTGTGGCATCGGGGAGGAATTGCGGCAGCGGCTTCTGGAATAGCGATTTTGACACAAGTCGGCACTTGCATCAAGAACTCTGCCACAAGTCCCCTGCATCAACTGCAGCCACTTCTGGAATTGGGCCCCATGAATCCTTTTTTGAAGCATTGGGATAAATATTTAAAAATTGTTAGCTGTAGGGTAACTCTTGTCTGTTGCTCCCTTTACTCTGGACCACATAGAGTATTATTTTCTTTTTCTTTACTGCTATGTTTATAAGCATAATAGATTGGAGCATAGTTAAGTCTGTGGATAGCCTTGACCAGCCAAATCATTCCCCTTTAAAGAAGGGCACAAGATGATGGACTCTCACTTATGTGCTTGTCCCTTATATTTGGGGGAGAAGCAACATTCAAGAAATTGACTTTTCTGAACCCAAACAGACAAAAAAAAAAAAAAAAACTAGCTATTCAATCTCAATTTTGGTAAACTAATCAGGGAATAAAAATGGATCTGGTGAGATGGGCAATGCTTCTCCAATCCAAGTTTGGAAGAATTAACACAATATGAATAAAAATTATCCCTCTCCTTCTATTCTCATTTCATTCATTGCCTACTGCTATCCCGAAGATTGTATGGACAGAGCTGCAGAAAGCACTTTTAAAGTGTGCATGCATATATGTGTGTGTGTTTGTTTATTTGGGTCTGTGAGGGGTGGTGGCAAGAACCCTAGGTGGACATGGTCTGTATTGTCACCTGAGGCTGATCACACAATAAGGCAAAACTTTCAGGCAACAACTGAATGCAGTGAGAGTAACTGCAACAAGGAAACACACCTTAAGAGTTATCAGTAAAGCTGTTAACCTGTGGTCGCAGACTGAAAAATAATTTTTGGGTTTGTTTGTTATATATAGTTTATTTATGACTATAGTACAGCAAAACAAAAGAGGGATGTCTGAAAACATAGTAGGGGATTTTAACAAGCAGGACATCCCTTCTAACTTACCAGATAAGATTCTGTTGCAGGAGCCAGGCTTCTGGGTGGGCCCTATTGACAATGTTGGAGCTAACAGAAAAGGAAATTGTGCTAAGTATGAATAAATTTCTCCTTTCTGTAGTGCTCCACATTGTCAATGGGTAATCATAACAAATGGGTTCTAAGAAGCAGTATCCAGAAAAAAATGGGAGGGGGCACAATATTATCCCATATGCCAGAGGCAAGCACTGAGAAATTACTTGAGAACTGCTGTCTGTAGCACTCTGCAACCAAAAACTGTCAGCAGAACTCTGAACATCCAATCTGGATGTTCTGTGAATGTGCAAACAAATGACAATGTAGTTGCATTGCATAGCCCTAAAAACCAATGCTTCACCTGTCTTTGCCCAGGGCATAACCCTAGCCCTGGCAGAGTGAACCTTGAGGAGAGCCAGAGGCCTCTTCTTTCCAGTAACATTGACTTGAGCAATGGAGGCCTGTACCCTCTTAGCTAGGGTGGCCTAAAAGGCCTCTTGACCCTGCTTGTCTGTTCAAGTGCCATGGGATCTTTAACATCCACCTGAACTACCACCAATCCAGGCAGATGGGACCTCGGTTTAATGTCTCATCCGAAAGACAGCACCTCAGAAGTGCAGCACTTCTCTCATGCTGCACTAAAATGTCAGTATTGGGATATTAACCCAAGTGCCAGATGTGGGAACAGAACCCACATCCCTCTGATCTCCTGGCCTCAGAGGAGAGTGTGCTACCTACTGAGCCACTGACACTGACAGGTATGGATGAGAGTTGTTTGAAAAACTCCTTGCAGAGAGCATTCAGAACCCAATTCAGATCCCACAGAAGAAATGGAGATCAGGACACCAGATGACTCCTATTAAACATGAGCCTATTAGTTCCTTGGTAAAAACCCCAGGGTGCTCCAAGAGCAGAAACCTGGCCTCTCAGTGTACTCATTGCCAACTCCTTACCACGCCTTCCTGTAGAAATCCAAAATCTGTGGAACAGAAGCTGTTAAAGGCTTAAAATCCTTCCCTTCTGGTCCAAGATAAAAAGAGGTAGCCCCTACTGGAGCATAGACTGTGGATATAGAGTTTTTTCTGGCAGCCATCAAGGTGTCAACTAATTTCTTGGAGAAACCTAATTTTATTTTAGTTTGTTATAGGGGGGTTCTCCTCCTCTCAGGAGTCAGGCCATGAGCTGCATGATTCCTGGATTTTGGTAGAGAATGGGATCCACAGCAGGTCTCTTCACATTGAAAGGTGGAAGGGTGGTTGCTGAGCTAGATTCACTAAGACTGAGAACTACAGTCTTCTCAGCCCCTCTACAGCTAATAAGAGGCAGCTTCCTCTAGGGTGTCTTTTATAATTATTATTCCCTTTTTTTTTTAAATATGACTTTGGAAGAAGAATTAATGGAGGAAGTATACGCTCTGCTGAAGGTCCACTACTGAGACAGATTGACAATTGTCTCCGTCTGTGGACACCAAAATGACTGAAGAACTTTTTCTGATCTGAGCAATGAGGCTGGATGTGAACAGATTGACCTGAGGTTGACTGAACTGGTTGCACAGGAGTTTGAAAACCTCCAGGTTCAACCTCCACTTCATAGAGAGAATATTTTTTGCTATTTAGCCAGTTCACCTGAAGGTTCAACTCCCCTGCCAGGTGTACTTCCCACAAGTAGGTGGCCTCTTGAAACATCTCCCTGCTTGTGCCGCCTTAGTGTTTATGTGTACTATGCTTAGTAGCATTGTTTTAAATGCTAAGGGAGCTAGGTGGGCTGCCTTCATCTCCCGAACATTAATGTGGAAATGCTGTTTCTTAGGCTGACCAAGTTCTCTGTGAGAAGTTGGCTCCAGCCTGCCCCCCCATCCGTGCAACTGACATCTGTTGTGAGAATTAACTCTGGGGAAGTTCCAGTGGAACCCTTGCTCAGATTCTGCACATCCATTCACCAGCTCAGGGAGTGATGAAGCTGAGGGTGAAGGGAAAACTGGCTTGATAATTCTCTGATGAGGGTCCCAGGCCATTAAAAAACCCATTTGAATAGGCCACATATGGAAACGAGCCCACAGGATTAAATCTATTGCTGCCTGTCATGAGGCCAGGAAACCACAGCAGACTGAAGGCAGATGCCGATGACTGCGTCCTGCCACTGGACTTCTGTCAATAAGTCTCCTTCTGGGAAAGTGTGAAAAAAACCTTCCCTGGTTTCTTGTCAAAAATTTTTACCACCAGGTATTCCAAGATCTGAGATGACTCGAGAGAGCTCTTCTCCCAGTTCACCACCTGACAGTGCAACTGTAGCATCTCTAGAGTCCTGAGTACTGACCTCTTGCCAGGGACAATGTTGGTGCATGAATAAGCAGGTCATTCAAGAAAGATAGACATGATACCTTCCTGATGAAACTGAGCCACCAGGACTATCAACACCTTCATAGAACTCGGGGGGGGGGAGGTTGATGCACGGGTGAATAGAAGCACCCTGTACTGGAAAGGTTGGCCCAATATCAAGAACCTGAGATACTCTAGTTAGGACTGATGGATGGGAACATGGAGGTAGACATTCATCAGATGTATTGAGGCTTAAGGAGACCCCCTAGCTGAGCAGTCAGGGTGATTGACCTCAGGGACTCCATCTTGAAAGGTTTGTGGTGCGCAAACTTGTTCAGGTGCTTTGAATCCAGAATGGTCCTGAAAAAAACTAATAACTTCTTGGCAACTATGAAATAGATTGAATAGGATCCCAACCTTATTCGCTTAGCGGGACCAGTACGATTGCCCCAAATGAATGAGGGGGTCAGGGTCTCTGACAATGCCTGGGCTTTGTGACGTTCTTGGAAACAAGGGTGGAAGAAAGCATCCACTAAAAAGGTGTCTGACATTATTTTTGGCCCATCTTGAGAAAAACTTCTGTAGTGGTCCACTAAAGAAAGGAGTCAGGGATAGGCCCGCGTGCCTTTCTGTGAGGCACCAGGCTTTTGGAGCTAGGCCTCCTGCATGGTGCCTGGCCAGGGCTCCTCTGATACTGTAATCTTTGTTACCTGAGTATGCTCCTCTATTCTTTGGAGCCAAAATTCCAAAGGAATGGAATCCCCCTCAGAACTCTCTGTGCCGGTCGTTACCGTGACCCCTTTTGGTTACGGTAGTCTTGCGCTGTTGTTTAACAGTGGAGATAGCCCTTCTTATTGCACATCCTTTAAAGTAGTACCTGTCAGACTCAAACCATAAGCCTCCCTCAAGGGGAGGTTAGATGGCTTAGTTTATGAAGCTTGATCAGCAATGACTAAGCCACATGGCTCTCATGGCCGAAAACAATGAAGTAGGCCGAGCGAGCTGATATGCACAAATCTCCAATGTATAATCACCTAGAAAGGTGGAGGCCATGGTCATCAATTGTAAAAGACTCACACCTTTAGAGTCAGGTGGAGCAAAACTGGTCAAAGTAGTGGTCCATATGTTTAAGGCTCTGGCAACAATAAAGGAAATGTAAGGCATACAAATGCTTGTGCTGATAGAGGTGAAATCCCTCTTGCACGCGATGTCTACCCACTTGACATGCGAGTCTGCTAGGGCCAGAAAGCCTTTGATAGGCAGGTGTTTTTTTAACAGAAATACAAACAGCCTTGTCTTTCAGCAGAGGAGTTTCCCATCTGAGAGATCTTTTCCTTAAAAAATGGAAGATCCGTGACTTGTTTGAGAAGATACTTTCTCTGATCCACACCTGCCCACCAAGTTGGGGGCAGTGGTAGATGATAAAACAGGCTAGCAGGCACTACAGGATGATCTATCCAAATTAGAGGAGTGGTTAGAAGTGTGGCAGTTGGTGTTCAATGTAAAGAAGTGCAAAGTTATGCACTTTGGGGCAAAGAACCACCAGTGGAGTTATCAGTTGGGAGGTGTGCAGTTATGAACCACTGAGAAGGAAAAGAATCTAGGGGTGGTGGTAACAGGCAATATGAACAATTCTGAGCAGCATAGGAGAGCAGCAGCAAAGGCAAACATGATGTTGGGTTGTATTGCAAGGGGCATTTCCTCGAGAAACAGTGAGGTAATTGTGCCGCTCTACAAGTCACTGGTCAGGCTGCACCTAGAGTATTGCATGCAATTCTGGTGCCCATACTTGAAGAGGGATATGAGGTTGCTGGAGGGAGTACAGAGGAGGGCCACTAAGATGATTTGGGATTTGCAGGATAGGTCGTATGAAGAGACTGATGGAGTTAAACTTGTATTCCTTAGAAGACAGAAGGGATAGGGGAGATATGATTGAGACATTCAAGTACATAAATGAGATAAACAAGACTTGTATGGAAGAGATATTCCAGTTAAGGACTGGGATGGACATGAGGGGGCATAGCCTTTGGTTGAAGGGGAAGATTCATGAGGGAAATTAGAAGACATTATTTCACAGAGGGGGTGGTGGTTGATTGGAATGCTGTAGCAGAGGAGGTGGTGTCATGTATGATGGTGGGAGGTTTTAGGAGGGGATGGGACAGAGTGAGAGGGAGGTATTTAGGAAGGGGATATGAAAGGGTGGGACAGCTGCATAGTAAAGTGTGCTAGCTGCACATTCGAGCAGACTAGATAGACCATTTGGCCTAATTCTGCTGGCAATTTTGTATGTATGTAATAATTTTGGTCAGATAGTAGCTGAAAAGGATGCAGACAGAGTCTGATTGACATCCAACATCTTCATGGACTGTACCTCCTGAACTGCAAGGGACTACATACCTCAGCTATCCAAAAAAGAGAAGGACTTATTGTCAGACAGGAGAGGAAAGGAATCCCTGACTTGGACTCTGTCCACTCCCTTTCCTCTTCCTTCTCCACAGAGGGAGGGGAATGTTCTCTTTATTTGAGAGCCATTTTTTTAAATTAATTTAATTTGAGGTCAGGAACTTCCCCAAGATCCCCATAATCCTCATCCTGGCCTTCTAAGGAGGCAGGATTGGGGTCTGCCTGCACATCTGTTATCGCAGCCTATGCTCGCTGCGCCACACCTGGATGTGCCTGTGTGGGCCCCCCTCTGATCTGAGGGGCCGGATTTGGGTCAGGTGTGTCTGCTGGGATGTTCTGTGGGACATCAGGGCCCAAGCTCACTTAGGAGCCACAAAGGTGATTTTTCACAATTCTGCTTGCCATTGATAACTAAAGAACCAGGTGCTTCTGTTCCCAGGCTGGAGGACCAGTTGAGGGGTGCTGAGCAATACAATGAGGGCAAAAGGAACACATGGGGGAAGGCCCCATCACCCTTTAGCAGGTCTTACATTGTTTCATGATTAATGGTCTCTAATAAGTCATGGTGCCAGAAAGAGATATAATTGTGTGCCAAGTAACAATTGTGAGGTAAAATATAATAATTAGCCCTAATATCTGGATATAGCTTTGCTGGGCTAAACAAACTCTCCATTGAGCTATAGGCAATTATTAAAGCACCAAACAATGCTAAATAGGCATGCACACTTACTAGCGGGTGCATGCAATGTTAGATTTGTAACATAATATTAGAATTACCAATGAAAATAATAGTGCAACTTATACCAGAGGCAAAGACCAGACAGAGACAGATATTCACCTTAGTATTTCTTTTTACTAAGATCACACAGTTCTAAGAGTACACAGACTAAAAGCCTGAGATATTTTGCTAATTAACAAATATCTTCCTAAACTTAAACACCTTGGCTAACAATTATGAGATAGACAAAGTTATACTCACATTTGGATTACACAGGGGGCAGCTTGTGACATCATCTTGTCTAGTTCTGTTAACACAGACTGATAAAACCCCTGTGCTTATACTGTATACACTTTTTGGTACCAGTCTTTTCCCAACTTCTGCTGACTTAAGACATTTTTTCAAGGTAAAAAAAAACATGTTTTTGACTAAGGTATTATGACCTCATACCAGTGGTACGTGCAGAAGAGGCTCTCTGCCCCATTTCCAAGTTGTACATAAATACATATTTTTCACCAAATTAGACACCGCCTGTCTTATCTCACCATTCTGCTAAGCTCCCCTAGACAGTTTGTCAGCAAAGCTACAATGTGGCAAAAGTAAAATATGAGAAAAGATAAGATGTGTTTGCTAAAGACTTTTGAGTTTCCACAACAACCTCTAGCCTTCTGAGGACAGACAATTTAAGTATATTTTTCTCTTTTCTAACTAATTCCATGTTAACCCCTTAGTAGTACTGTGATGTGACTATAGCTAAAGAAATGAGGTATAACATGATCATTGAGGCTATTGATATAGTGCATATAATAATATATATAATAATATGCTCATCCTAACATGCCCCACCTTAAGACATCTGATATTGTATTCCAGGTGTCTTGCCTTATGCTAGAGGTGCCATGTCATACAGTTGAGCCTGTATTTTAACTTGAGACAGTGTATGCTTAAACTTCCAATACATGCAACAACTGCATACACTTAACATAAATTGCAAACACAAAAATACAAAGAAAACAAACAGTGTAGTTGGATGCTGGACATAAGTTTTGATAAATGGCCACCAACCAAGGGTTGGCAGATTATAAATGTTTTTGCTGATTACATCGTTGTCCATGTGTAAAGGAATTAAATCTTCAGTCTTGCAGCCCAATAAATTCTGTATCTCAAGAGTCAGTGGTGGGATCGTGATCACTCTCAGTGGCATGGCTTTGTGGACATCTTCCAGGTAGGCCAACTCAGCCTGTATGGTGGCTACGTTAGGAAACACAGGCACAGGTTGTATGACGTAACCATTAATGATACTAGTCAAATTAGACTGAAAATAAAAACTTGAATACCAAGCAACACAGTAATTTCTGAGTCCATATGCAATATAATCAGTAATAGCAACAACACAGTAATGTCCAGTCTCTGCATAAGCAGCACACACTTGCACATTTTGTGTTCATAGTTCAGTTTGCAAGTGAAATCAGCCTCCCAGCGAAATATCACATCTACAAAGGTATACCTCTATCAATTCCATGCAATAGGAAAGTTCTGGCTGTATCCATTCCTTATGCACCTACTTGATGAAGAGCAGAGAAGGTACAAGCTGCATGTGGTATGGGTACTTCACCTTACCCAAGTTAACAACCTTTGTCAGACTTAAAGCAGGCATTTGACATGGTATGATAGGTATTTGTAATACACTAGGCACCACAGGTGAGCTATGATTAAATACACATCCATGTCCGCAAAATAAACTCTAGTTAGTTTCCGAAGTAGACCTTCAGTGGCATCAGTGTGATAAACATTGTATAAAATGTTTTGCAACATAGTGGTATTTATAAAAGCAGGAAGTTTAAATGTCTCAATATCTCTAAAGGTATCTTGCAATCTGTTCAGGACAGATGCACCTTACGCCATACACACCTCATTTCTCCTAGTTTCACACATATCATCAGGCTCTATATTGCCAACTGTGTCCATTTATGTAGGAGAAGAAAATCATGCAATATTTCCTTCATGTTTACAATAGTTTAAAAATGTTCCTCTAAGAATCTCTGTCTAATGTGTACTTCTTTGTCTAACACCCCTTATTTACGCAGCTTTTCAAAATTCGTCTGATACTCCTTTACTGCTTTTAAATCCATAGTATTCCAAACTCCCATTACTGAGCCCAGAGTACCTGTTATATCTCCCCATAGGCTTCTCCTCCCCCTTTTAAGACCTTTACCCAGCTGAGGCAGGAGTTGTGGAGGATCAGACCTAATATTTCTAGTTCTAAAATTAATCTGCATATCTTTAATAAACACTTGATACAAATGCTTAAAGTGTTGAGGGCAGACATCCTCTACTCTGGCTAGTCAATACTAGATAAGTTTAACAAAGCAGACTGAGTAACACATTGGACACTGTTATATACAAGTTTCTCAATTCTTTGGTAGACATACCCATTTTCTGATATTGGTGTCACAGCATATCTAGAGAGACATTTATTGACCCCTTTTCTACTTGAATTATTTTGTAACCCTACTGTAGCATTACTAACAATTTTAACAGGTTTAGATAACTGTAATCTAATATGAGGTGCACAGTCTGTCGGATAACGGGAATAGGGACTGAATTAGTCATTTGTCCACTTGACCCCTTTTCCCACTAATATACATGAATATTTCCCTTCTGTCCAGGGTCCTACGGAGGGTAGGTTAATAATTTGGATCAGCTCAAATTGGGATGGTACCCCATAATTATGATGTTGTGTTATATTCCACCATTTACCTGCCCACTCTTGCCGGTCTAACGAGGCTTTCATAGCCTGATAGTCAAGCACCACAGGTTTATCATAATGTGAATTAGGATGTGTGGTGGGGCATAATACACTGCATGTTGCGAATTCTTCATTCTGTCTGCACAGCCTGAGTTTAACACTAGAATAGGGCAGTGTTCCTGACCCCAGGCAATGCAGACGGAGTGACTGTCCTAATTCCATCACACATTTTACAGAGCCAAAACTCAGCTTATTTACATAATAGTGTACACCCCACCCCCATTTTCATAAGTTGCTGGAAATGGTGGCAGATCCACAGCTCCAATGGATGTAAAGATGCCTTCAGTCTCAGTCTGGCTTGTGATCGGTAGACATCCAAGGATAAAAATTCTGAAAGACAAAACTTAAAATTTGTTAGCCACCAAACTTTTTCAGCTGCACTAAATGAAAATACTTGTGTCTGACTTTATCTCCCTCCTGTACCTGAATTAAATATACAGTGAGGCTGACCCTGTCCACTAAAGGATATGGACCCTTCCAGACAGCTGCTGGAAATGGCCCTTTTTCATGTAAGACTTTGATCATTGCTTTGTTTCATACCTCCAGCTGTTGGTTGCTGGCTGTGTCACCATAGTAAGCTTTAACCTTTTTCTTGTGCTCAACCATCAGTTCTGCATGTTGTTTGCACTCTTGTTTCAATCTCAGCAACAAGGTTTACACAAAGTTTTCAGTTTTCACCCCTGCTCCATTTCAGGTGGTACTGGGGTAAACAAAGCTTGCTCAGGCAGCTGTTTTTGTCTGCCTGTCATAATTTCATATGGTGAGATACCTGTGATTTTGTTTGGCTTTGCTCCCAGCATCATCAGAATTAAAAGTAACTAACTGTTCATCCCAGTCTTTACAAGATTCTTCTACCATTTTCCTCAGACTATTTCTCAGTGTTCTGTTTGCTCTTTCAACCTGGCCTGAGGACTGTGGATGATACTGGATGTGAAATTTTTGATCAATGTCCATTGCTTGCATTACTTGTTGCATTGCTTTACCTTCGAAATGGGGCCCTTGATCAGAGTCAATTAGTAGAGGCATTCCCCACCTAGAAAACACTTGTTCTACTAACACTTTAGCAGTGACTTGGGCTGTCATAGTATGCATTAGAATGGCTTCAATCCATTTAGAAAATGGGTCAATAATAACCAACACAGCAGTGTGCCCCGTAGAGGTCCTAGGTAGGCCCTCAATGTAGTCAATTTGAATTTGCTCCCATGGACCCTTAATATGTGGCAAGGCGAGACGGCCTCACTTCGCTTTACCTGTGAGATTATGAGAAACACATTGAATACAGTTTACACAATATTGTTTGACATCCTCTTTAACTCTTGACCACCTTACAAAAGTAAGTAAGTGTTGCAATGTGGAGGGAGCATCACCATGGCCTCTGGTGTCATGTGATATGTGTAGCAATTTTTTGTGAACTCCATGTGGGTTAATCCACATGGGGTGTTGTGTATCAGGTCCTTGCCAGACCAGAAGACCTGTCAGGTCCTGTACTGTACCACCGTCCACAGTGCAACCCTGTAAATCACGTAATGCAGTGTCTGATTTTTGCAATTGCATTAAATCAGGTTCTTTTTTAACATGTTTCACTTCTGCTATGCTCTGAAAATTGGGAGGGAGGGCAGGAGGTTCCCAAAGAGAGGCCCCTTCCTTGACCACTTGCTTTACTACAAAATCTGCTATAGCATTGTGTTCTGCTACAGGACCTCCCTTTCTGTGTGCTTTCACTGCAATCATTTCGATTTTTACATTTTCTGAGTTCATTGTTATACCTGTTTCCCACAGTGCAGCTAAAACATCAGCATATCACAAAGGCTTACCATCCAATGTAACAAAACCATGGGTCTTTTCCTCACTGGTAAATAGGCTGTAAGAGCTAAACAAACCCAATGCGAGTTGGTGCATACCACTGTAAGTGGCATGTCTGTCAAAATTTGCAGGGCACAAATAACTGCTGCTAATTCTGAAAATTGAGCTGCCTGAATTTTACAAGTGTAACCAGTGGAAGTTTAGCATTGGTAGGATCAAATATGACAAAAGCAGTTTTGGGCTTGTCTTCCACATACATGGATGAGCCATCCACATATATGGTAAGAGGTGAGGATACCATGCCCTGTTCATTAAGACTGGTTAGTGAACCTTCCAAGAAAGGGGAAGAGGGATGCTGAACCAAGGCATGGTATGGGCAATAATTTGGCAGCCCATTTAGCAGCAGGCCATTGGCTAGCAGTGAATCCTCAATTATCTGTCAGACTTCTGTGTCCATGCTCTGCAGCAGCAGAGTCCATCTGGCTAATCTGGTATTGGACACTGCTCCATCCTTGATGAGAGAGGACAGCAAGAATTTGAGTGGTATACGTACGAAAAGCAAACAATTTTACTTCCTCCTACAATATATCTGAATGCTTTAACTGCCCAAAATCCAGAAGATACTTTTCACATAGTGAGAATCTCTTTTCAACTTCAGTCATGACCTTGGAAATGGATGCAATTAGTCTTTCTATTTCATGATAAGTTTGTGTAAGTAAAGCAGACAATGAAACACTTCTAAGTGCAGTATGTAAATGAAATGGTTTGCTTTAATCAGGGGTGACTAGTGCAAGAGCCTTGGCCAAGGCTTCCTTCAGCACAACTGCTTGGGTGTGTTCCTCTGTCCACTGCCAAACAGTGGTTTTCTTGAGAAGATTGTATAATGGAGCTGCGATTTCGGCAGTCAGGGATAAAACCCCTGCAGAATCCTGTCATGCCTAAAAGTGAGCAAAGTGATCCCTCACTGGTGGGGAGGGGTAGTGACAAAATAGTCTGAACTTTAGCTTGGTCAGGGGATTTTCCTTCCTGACTTAAGGTTACACCTAAAGACTTGACAGACTCTTGACACAACTGAATTTTGGCTGGAATTACCTTTAAACCAACTTGTAAAAGTTTTTGCAACAGTAACAACAATAAATGTAATTTCTCTTCTCTCTCAGTTGTGTGCAACAGTGTATCATCCACATACTGGACAATACTGTGCTGAAAAGGTAAATCTGACAAAACCTGTTTCATATGTGCATGAAAATAGCTGGACTGTTATGATACCCCTGAGGTAAGGATGTCAAAGTGTACTGTACACCTTGAAAAGTAAATGCAAATAAATACTGGCTCCTGGGGTGTAAAGGCAGAGACCATTTGAAATGTCTAGTACTGAAAACCACTTAGACTGGGAAGCAACTTTCATCATCATTTCTGGATAAGATGCAACAACAGGAGCCATAGGTTTAACACATTTATTTAACTCTCTGTAATCTATGGTCAGTCTCCATGTGCCATCCAGCTTTCTCACTGGCCATATGGGGGACTTGGAAACAGAAGAGCACTTTCTCACCATGCCCTGCTCTTCTAAGCTGGCTATCACTTTAGCCACTGGTTCTACTGCTTCTCTGGGAAAAGGGATACTGCCACTAAGGCAGTGGCTTCTTTCTTGTAATGACTATCTCAGTTTTCAAATGCCCACATTCATGTTTATGTTTGGCAAAAACATCAGATACTTGCTTGCATACTGCCTGTATATCTGCAGGTAAATATAACTTTTCCCATGACACATGTTGTATCCCTTTTACGGTCCACACAGCGTGGTCCACTGCTACCACTGGTGCAACACTGTCATTGTTGGTCGCTACTTATAAAAGTTTAAACTAGCCAAGTCCAGGATGATTCCATTTGGGGCCATCAAGTCACTTCCCACAAGAGTTCCTGATCTTTCTAAATGCACAAATGTAATTGGACCTTGCCAGGTCTCAGTTGTGACTTGAATAGGTTTTGTCAATGGTGCGGGTGATTTTTGCACCACATACCCCTTGAATAGTTACATTTTAAATCAAATGCTCTGCCCTAAATCACTTACCTATTACTGATATTGACACCTCCGTATCTAAAGTAATTGTTGTATGTCAAACACCTTTGATATGAGCCATAACCTGGAGGCAGCCCTGTGGTGAGCTAGCCACTGCCAGTCATATTTGAAGACATATTTTGTTATATTTTTATATGATTTTGTGTATGTGTGAATGCCACAAGAATGCCAGTGTTAATGAAAAGGTTACACAGAGTGAGAGACTGGATTTTTCAAATGTTTGACCTTTGTGAACTGAGGGGGAAGCTTGCTGGGTAGGAAGCCAAATTACTTCAAGGGCTGCTGAACAAGGATATGCCAAAATCCATTTGCCTGTAATAAACTATGCACTTCAAGGGAGAGAACTGTCTTGCAAAAATATTTGACATCCCTCTATGAACGAAGAACAAGCTGATTAGCAGGAAGCCAAGAGTCCACTTTCAAAGGGTATTTCCTTGGTTAACTACTTGAGGGAAGCAGAGGTCATAAAATATTTCAGGAGATAACCCTTTTCACTTCAAAGCAGGATGCTTGAGAAAACAGGATCTAGGAAGTAACCAGTCTTGATAAGCTGGTGTCAATTGTATTACCAGTAAGACAGTAAGACATCACAAGGCAGCCTGGAAAATTGGGTTGTGGGGAAAGCGCAAGAGTAACATCTACTGGCCTAAAAGTTATGACCAGACCAGGGATTTTGACACACTATTTAAAGTGCTTGGAACCAGGGTCTCACTCTCTTTTTCCTGGAGCATTTCAATGGACCCTCTTCTGACACACAAGAAGCAAGACTGCTACAAAGGAAACTGAATCTTTCATTTACTTTTTCTGGACTTCAATTCGCTATGAACTTAAGGTAGAATTAAATAAAAGTATAGTTCATTTTTCTGGTACGTCCACTTTTTATTTGTGTTATTTTGTGACCAAATTGACAAAACCTTTCAGTTGTATATGTATGATAGTTATTTAAGTACTTAGTTAAAAAAAAAACATTTTTTTTAAGAAAACCTGCCTGAGCGAGATTTTTTTTTATATTGTGTGTGAACTGTGGGACAGTTATTAATAATCTGTTTTCAAACTGTTCTAGCTAAAGGGGTACCACCATAAGCAACCGATCGAGCAAGGATCTGTAAGGGAAATCTGGGTATAGATAGGGAGAATACAGAAGTCTCAGGAAAGAGTCTGTGGGGATTTGAACCAAGTTATTGCATGCCCTGTGGAAGAAGACAAAATCAGGGTCACACAGCTACCCCAGCAAGCTGTCTACAGTGAATCCCTGTCCCAGGAAGCATTCCTGCTTCTGCTGCCAATGGAGCTCTGCCCTGCCTCTGTAATCCAGCCCAGCAAGCTCTCTACAGTGAATCTCCCTCCCTGGAAATATTCATGCCTCTGCTGCCAATGGAGCTCTGCCCTGCCCCTGTAATCCAGCCCAGCAAGCTTTCTACAGTGAATCCCCATCCCTGGAAGCATTCCTGCTTCTGCTGCTGATGGAGCTCCTCTCCACCCCTGTAATCCAGCCCAGCAAATTCTCTACAGTGAATCCCTGCCCCTGGAAGCATTCCCGCTTCTGCTGCAGATGGAGCAACAACCTGCTCCTGTAATCCAGCTCAGCAAGCTCTCTACAGTGAATCCCCCTTCCTGGAAGCATTCTCGCTTCTGCTGCCAATGGAGCTCCAATCCACTCCTGTAATCTAGCCCAGCAAGCTCTCTACAGTGAATCTCCCTCCCTGGAAGCATTCCTACTTCTGCTGCTGATGGAGTTCCAGCCTGCTCCTGTAATCCAGCTGGTAAACGGACTTGAATTCAGACCACATACATCCCTGCTGCTGCTGTTTTTGAACTTGGCACCTTTTTTCCAATACGTGAGCCTTAAACAAACGCACAGAACCCAGGGACAACTCAGAGAATATAGTTAACTCAGAGAATATAGTTAAAGAGAGTATAGTTAAGTTAATGTGTAGTCTGCTCAAAGCTTAGACCAGAACACCACTTTGCAGAGTCTCCCTACCCCCCCGCCTGTCCAAAGTGAACACTTTCTTATATAGCTACAGTGTATATCTGATAGGCTGACTGCATTTTTTTCTTCCAACCTGATTTGCCATTGGTTCTTAATAGTTTCTGGCCACTAGAGGGCCATTGTAGCTATACACATTTACCGAGCACACTCAATACTGTTAAATGCACAGCACCTACTGTAAGTAACACAAAGTGAATCACAGCCTTTTTGTATCAGCTCATGATCTCACTCGCCCTTATCCAACAAACATTATATTTTCTCTACTCTCTGCCACTCAGTAACTATTAAACCAAGTGTCGCACCTCACATTTTCCCTCATTGCCCAGCCCCTTCTGCAGCACTAAGAGAACTCCAACCCACCTAGCCTGCTAACTCCCAGAACTATGCGGCATCTAGGACTCGTATTTGTTACCCTCTATATTCTCACCTTCATGTCCTGCGACCTCCTCATTTCTTCTTCACACTGGAGCCCCATAACTACAACCAAGAGCAGTGCTTCTGAAACCCACCACGGAAAATCCCACATAAGCCCCCCTCAAGGACTCCTCCCACTTTTCTGCCTGGCAAAAAAGGATACCATCAATCTTGGATCCTGGCTACATGGCAATTTATGTGCCTACCTTCAAAATCATAAGAATCAAGAATCCCCCCCCCCCAAGTGTACACTACTCCACTTGCTCTCTCACCTCATACTAGCTGGTGATGTGGAGTCCAATCCGGGACCCCCTTGCACATCGTATCCCATCCCTACCACCCCAGCCTCTAACTGGTTTAATACTAAGGACCTCAAAATAGCGCACCTGAATTGTCAAAGCCTGCATCCTAAAATGGCAGAACTAGAAGCCTGGGTCTCCTCCTTCAATCTGGCAGTACTTGGAGTCTCCAAAACATGGCTGAAACAGACCATCCTCCCACATGAAGTGGCACTACCAGAGTACACTACCTTCAGGCATGACAGGGTCAGCAAAAGAGGTGGCAGTTGTGATGCTTGGCCAGCTGAGTATGATTATTGTATGATATTTGTAATATGAAAATGTGGTATGTGATTGTCTCACATAAAACAGCCTGTGCTTCCATGGGTGCCCCCCCCCCAGGTTTCAGTGAAGCTACAGGATATGTAAACTGACCAGGAACCATTTAATAAACTGACTTCCTTCAGAATGCCATTTTATTACCTTTTTTTATGATGTGCCTAGGCTTTTTGAAGTGGAAATAAAATGTGACTTTATGACTTCAGAAACAGGCCCTGCATTCCCTATTGCATTAGGGAATTCAGGGCTTTTGACTCAGGATATTGCTGCCTGATACCTCTATGAACTTTTTACAAATTGTCCTATATTATGAAGGAGTGATGACATTAGTTGTTTGAGTGATGTGTGGAGCTGATCTTGGACTGGAGCTAAGTTTAATCGTATGGTCAGTGGCAAAGACTATTGTGATCCTTGTATGAGGATAGCAGGGACTTCTGATTAGGGCTGCCACCCTATGAAGGTGTCCGTTCTGTGGAGGAGTTGTGGGAGTTGAACAAATCACCTGTGAGAGTACCAGTTGGTGTGCTGGGTCTGGAATTGAGTGGAGGGCCCCGAATTGTTTCTTGGTGGACCTGAAAGTTTGTTCTTACAAGACTGGCCATTCATAATGAGAATGGCCTGACTCCACTGGGGATCATTAACTAGATTCTGTTGCTTCATGGGAGCTCAGGTGATCTTCAGTCAGGGAGCTGGCTGATGGTCCTATGGTGCCCCTAGACTCCCGTGACTGGCTATGGTGTGGCCTCTATCCGGGAGTTGTGGTGGTGCAGCAGAATATTTCTGGTTGGGGTCTTCCAGTGTGGAGTCTGGAAGGCCTGTGCTGTTGTTAATCATTGATTTAATTTTCTCGGCTGGACCCGTCCTGGCCTGGATCTATCTTTTGGACTTATTTGTACTTTTGGATGTACCCGATTTCTTCAGCTGGACTTGTCCCGGATTGGATTTATCTTCTGGATTAATTTACACCTTTGGAAGATTTCTCTCCTGGATTATTTTTGTTTGTGACTTATGGTTCAAATGCTTTGTGGTCTCCCTGGTGGTGAGAGGACCTGGGCGTCCACATTTTTATTTGTTTTATTTATTTTGATTAAATGTTATGTTTATGTTTATTTTTTTTATTTTATTTTATTGGATTTGTTTTTATTTTGGGCAGTGAGAGTGCATGAAACTCCCCAATTCCTTGGCTGTGAGAGGGTTTGGTGGGGGGTGAATTTATATTTGTGTTTTGCATCCTGTGAGAGGGGATTGCAGCAGTTTTGGAATTGAAATCGCCCAAACAGTGTGGGGTAGGGTGGTATTTTATCTGTATTTTTGGTTGGGTGGGTATTGTTGTTTAATTTTATTGTTGTTTTGGGGGATCCTTTTTAGGTTGGGTGCCTGAATTCTGTGTATTTTGGTATTAATTCCTATTGTGAAATGTGTAAGTTTTCCCCGCTGATCGTGTGCTATTCATCCTCCACTCTCCATGCCCTCCGCCTTTTCCCCCTCCTTTGTTGTTGTCAACCTACCAGCACTGTCATGCACTGGATATTGTTCGTAGGGGGGGTGGGGGTGTGTGGACATTGAAGGATGAATGAACGCACCTCTCACATTGGTCTGGTCAGGTCTAGAAGATGCCCTGGGGTGAAATTGAGTCTGGAATGGGGTGCTCCTTATCTAGTTTCCATACCCAAGGCACTGCCTCTTGTGGCAGGCAAGTAGCCGGGGCGACCCTTGAAGCCCATCCAACTCGAGTGGTGCTATGCAATTCCAGATCTATTAAAAATAAGACTGCAATTATGGCAGATCTTATTGAAACAATTGATCTGGTTTGCATCACCGAGACCTGGTTGGATGAAAATGCTGGCCCTATTTTGGATGCGGTAATTCCAACCAGGTGTTCGGTGATACACCGCTCGAGATTGGATCATGGAGGGGGTGGTGGTCTGTTTTAAGACCGAGTTGGGCCTCACAAGTGTACCAGTTGAAGAAGCCAAATCATTTGAGTGTACCATGGTGGCTGGTGTAGGTTGCAGGTTAGCTATCATCTACAGTCCACCTGGGGACGAGATGCAATTCCTGCAGGAAGTAGCGGATTTCATCGCTGACATGGGATTGAAGTCACCCAGGTTGATGGTACTCAGTGACTTCAATGCCTGGGTCAACAATGAACTCTTGCAGTTTGGACAACACTTCCTCCAGCTTATGACATCTCTGGGCCTTACACAGGTTGTTACCTTTGCCAACCATAAACATGGTCACTCTCTTGATCTGGTTTTCCTCCTCAGGATTGAGGCATCCGACTTGGAGGTGGAACCTGTCAGTTGGTCTGATCACTACACCGTGAGGTTCAACTTTTGCATCCCCCTTCAGAGGCCTGCCCCTGTGGAGATGGTCAGTTACCACCCTTTATGGGTAGTGAGTCCTGAAGGCCTAGTGGTGGTGATCCACCTCTCAGAGTTTCCTGTGATAAGTTCAAGTCCAGAGACTTTAGTGGTAGCCTATAATAAGGCCATCTTGGTAGCCCTGGACTTGATTGCTCCCATCTGTGTTCATCCTCGCCCCCTTCTCCCTTGTGCCCCCTGGTTTGATGGGTCTTTGAGGGAGTTGCAGCGAGTAGGATGTAGGTTAGAGTGGTGTTGGCAGAAATCCACCCTGGCGGCTGACCACCTTACATTGGTTGAACATTATAAGATTTACCTATCAACGATCTCCCATAAGAAGGCAGAGGTTCTGTCCGGGGAGATTGCTGCCGTTCAGAACCAACCAGCCCAGCTCTTCCAAACTGTTGACAGGTTGTGCAACCCAACCTGTCTGCAGATCCAAAGACCTTTTTCACAGGTGTAGTGCGATGAGCTTGCTCGATTCTTTGCGGATAAGGTGGCCGACATCAGGTCAGAAGTTCATTCGACTCGCTCTATGGGGGTTGCTGATGATCGGTGCTTGGTCACCTCACCTCAAGCTTCCTGGAGTACCTTTGCCTTGCCCGAGCTCATGGATGTCATGCGGATTGTCCAGGGTATGCGCCCTATGTGCTGTAGTTTGGATCCGGGCCCATCTTCCTTGATTATGGGTTACTGGGATATGATCAGCCTGGTCCTGGTGCAGATAGTCCGGTGCTCCTTGGAATCCAGTGAGTTTCCAAGCTCCCTGAAGGAGGTGGTGGTAATCCCCCTGCTAAAGAAATCTTCTTTGGACCTGGATTCTCTGGCCAACTACAGACCTATCTCAAATCTTCCCTTTATAGGGAAGGTGATTGAGAAAGTAGTAGCGGTACAGCTGGACGACCACTTGACCATCCATAACATCTATGAACCTCTCCAATCCAGTTTTTGAAAGAGGCATAGTACTGAGACAGCACTGGTTTGGATGCTCAATGATCTCCTGATGGTGAGAGATTGAAGAAACCATTCTATCTTGGTGCTCCTTGATCTGTCCTCAGCTTTTGACACTGTAGACCATGGGGTGCTGCTTGGATGTCTGAGGTCCATCTGTGGACTGTCAGGTACAGTCCTTAGATGGTTTACATCTTTCCTCACTGGCAGGAGTCAGAGAGTGGTGTCTGAGATTTTTTCCTTGGACCCTTTCTCCCTGCCATGTGGGGTCCCTCAGTGTTCAGTGCATTCCCGATGTTGTTTACAGTGTATATGCTGCCCCTCGGAGACATTGTAAGATGGTATGGGCTGAGGTTTCACTACTATGCTGATGATACCCAGCTCTACCTATCTTTTGCTCCTGACCAGGATAGAGCTGTCTCAGTGATTAATACCTGCCTCGCTGAAATCCAGGACTGAATGAACTTGAGCTGGCTAAAGTTGAATGCCGGAAAGATGGAAGTGATGGTAGTGGACCTGGGTCACTGGATAGAGGGGTTTAGGGCTGATCAGCCCTCTGGACTTTTTCTCAGGGGCTCTCAGATCCTATCCTCTTAATGGATGCGAAACCTGGGGGTAGTGCTGGATGATGGGCTGACTTTATGATCTCAGGTGTCAGCCATCGTCAAGTCTTCCTTTTATCATTTTAGGAATATCTTCTGGATTAAGCACCCGGTTCCATCCGAGGACTTGCCTACATTGGTCCATGCTTTTGTGACTTTGAGCCTTGATTATTGTAACTCCCTGTACTTTAGGGCTTTCTGGGGTTGAAATCCACCACCTGCAGCTCATGCAGAATGCGGCAGCATGATTGTTAACTGGGGCTTCTTAAGCATCCCATATTACTCCTGTGCTGTGCGATCTGCACTGGCTGCCGATTAGGTGGCAGATCACCTTTAAAGTTGGTTTACTGACTTATAAAGCCCTACATGGACTGGGCCCCAACTACTTGAAAGAGCTTCTTGTGCCTTACCGCCCGATGTGACAGTTGCGTTCGGCTAACGAGGGGATGCTAGAGATTCTGAGGGTGTCTCTGAAGTCTTCTGGGGCCCCTGCATTTATGCGTGTACCCCAACCCTTTGGAATTTTCTACCCCATCAGCTTCGGGAGTGCGTGACTGTGGATGGGTTTAAACAGGCATTGGAAACCTTCTTATGGTGTCATGCTTATGATGGCACCGTATAACTTTGATCCCCTACTATTTATTTTATCATTATGCTATTTATTTTATTATTATGCTCACTGTTTTATTATGATTGTTTGTATCTTTTTGTAAAGCGCCTTGATGGCCTGAAAGGTGCTTTTGTGAAATAAAATTTATTATTATTACTATTATTATTAGTAGTATCATTAGGCTGATTCCTGTTGTTTTTTTAACACATTGGTGCCAGTGTGGGATTGCTAAGTTCAAAGGAAACATGTGTAATTAAGGAGTTATATATAGGAAATATATTTTTTCTTCTGATGGCACCTTATTTAAAATATCTCCTGATAGGAAATCATTTTTCGTAATTTTATATTCTAAAAGGGGGAGCTAGATGACTCACAGAAGAGGTGTGGAGGCACAGAGTTTAAATTGATACTTGTGTCTGAAATGAATGTCATATCATTTTGGGACTCTAGAGAGACACAGCTCTCTGATCTAACTTTAAAACGCACTTCCAGAGGTAATACCTTAGACAGCAAAAATCTAAATGTATTGTGGTAGGAGTTTTGCTTTGTAATTTTCCCTTGTTCTTTTATGTGATTGTGAGCTCTTTGATATATTGTTCTGTGTTTACATTTTTCATATTTTATCATCTTTTAGCAAAATACCTGTCTTTAAGATTCTGCCTGGGTCTCCTCCATCATTTTTGCATGCGGAGTGCCTGTATTTTTAAGTCTGACAACTGTTCAAGGGTTTTATGGTGTTACTAAGCTTGGTAAAAGGTAAGAATATACTTAATGTCTCTTATAGAGTTTTAAGGGTTCATTTTGGATACCTGGTTAGGTGCCCTTAGGCGAAAGAGACATTGCACCTTCCGAAGAGAACATTATCTGAGCCTGTACACTTGGTTATGCTAGCATAAGGTTCACAGTTTGAATCCCCCCCCCGAGAACTTGAGACTAAAGGTGATTCGGATCCAAAAGCAGACAGGAGGGTTACCCTGTCTGTTACCTGTTCACACTATTGCACTCTGAGGTTGGCATTGTAGGAGCAGAGGGCCTGATCTGCTGTGTGCATTTGTGACAGCGGTGTTCCCTGTATGTCAAGTCCAACCTCACAGCTACTGAATTTCCACCCCCTGGCTTCCTTAAGATCATCAGCAGAATCCATCTTTTCTCCTTAACCCATGGCAACACCAAAAAACTAATTGTGGGATGTACCTACTTACCCTCCAAGTCTGCCACTGCTCCCCACCCCAAAGTCATTACCTCCCTCTCAGACCTCCCCCCTGTTATGTGATGGGCTACACACCCCTATTATCCCACATGTACAATATAATGTATTCTGGTCACTTATACTGTGACATTGCTATTTGCATTAACGTGTAGATGTAGGTACCCATCGTACAAGCATGGGTACTAGGAATGTACTTTGCTGCTAATATATGTTACTATATATTATGTTTACATCATTTTATATGCTATTTTACTGTTGTGATTTACGTTTTACACTTGTCATGTATGATATATATTATACCTCATTATAATGCATTTACATAGGTTATGTTATGATTTATGTATTGTATATACATGTGTTCTGACTCATATCACTGATAAGAGGGTCTTTACAGATCATCAGTGATTACTGTATATCCTTATATTCTCATATAATCATATGTAGTATGTGTCTTTTACTTAGTTATTATGCCAAATGTATTTCTGGCTATTCAGCAGTTCCGTTATCTGTGATTTAGTGCTGACAGATGATTTGCTTTGTTCTGACTTCTTATTCATTAGTAATTCTGGCTCCTAAGTATTTGCCCAAGGGAGACACCTTGTTTACATTCTACACACCAATGTGTTATGTACTTTATATATGTAACCATGCTGTTATCACTGTAACTATGTTGCTATCTCTACTATATAACCTTCTGTAAGCCTGTTCCTCCCTGAGAATTGTACTTTCCTTGAGGACTGGTGAGGAACTGACTCCCTTGTGATTTTCTCTGTCACAAGTTTGGTGTGAGTATTGTAATAAACCTTTTGTTATTATTATGTACTGCTTGTATGTGTGTTCTTTGGCTCACACTACAGACATACAAGAATCGGATTCATCTAGAGCTGGATTCCAGATGACAAATCTAGACTTTCTAGATAACAAATGGTGACCGTGACTAATGTCTGAGTGCTGGTCAAAGTTACACTGATTTTCCTAGTGGATTTAGACATTGGGATGAGAAATCCCTCAGTGACAAGCAGCTGCTAGCTTCTGCTGTGTAAATCTTCACGGTCTGCTGTTCCCCAGCGTATGGAGATCAGGCACTAGAGACCTCTTGCCAGTCTTTTAAATCTATGCAGTGAGCAGCCCTTCCCCTGGGAGAACAATGAACGACAGTTAGATTGCTTTCAGGTAGTGGAATTCCTTCATGGACACCCACATATGCTAAAGCTGTCTGTGTGCTTTCATTTACTGTGGTTCAATATGCAGGTTTCTCTGTTTATTTGACACGTCTGAAAAAAAGTATGTGCAGAGTTGAGGGCAGAAACCTCACAATACCTCAGTACACATGGTGGTTTTGAAGATTTTGCTATAGTAATTAAAGATGAAAGTGAGCCGGTACAGGCTATCTTTGATCATTACGTTGATTTAAAGAATGGTTCCAAAAAGATTTCATCTAAAGGCTTGCTAGTATCTACGCTTTATGCAAGCTAGGATCTGCATTAAAGCAGCTGTCTGCAGTGCAAGCAGATAACACCACTTTCAGACAAGAGATGGGACAGTTAAATGCTGAATTCACAAGTCCAGACTCTAAGGAAGGGGAATGAATCTCTTTTACTCGAGACTGCAAACAGTAATATTCAGGAATTACATGCTTTGAGAGATGATTATGAAAGGGTAAGGCTTGATAGAATGCAGGTTATACATATAAATGACTTGTTGACTAAGACTAATAATTCCCTATGTGAGGACATTGAGGAACTAAAGGGGGAGCTGAACCAGGTACATGGTGAGCTCGAGTGTAAGATTAGGAATCACGCCAAAGTAAGCGCCATGTATAGAGTTTTGCAGAAGTATGCTGAGAAGGGTGTATGTGTTAACAGCTCGAGAGTTAATCACATGAAATGCAGAGCAAAGATGGAGAGAATGGGCCATCAGTGAGAGGTACTGGCTGGGCATGTAAAAACAATGGAAGACTTCCAATGTCTGCCCATAGACCTTACCTCTTCTGGTGAGGAGGAGGAGTCTGATTGTGAGGACTCACATCAGACTGTGGAGTAGACTGGCCCAACGGCTGGTCACTCTCCTTCTGATTCACAAAATGGTGGATTTTTGATTTCATAAAATGGCAGATGCAAATGTCATCACATTACATCCCCATGCCATCCACAAGATAGCCATTCAAGCCCATGTGATGATGGCTATTTTGCCGGACACCAAGATGGCGGTGCCCAGTGCAGATTCCAAAATGGCCTACCATCACATCACAGAGCTGTGCAGATTCAATCACAAAGACCTGCGATTGCTGCCATGACCAAACATGACAAGCAAGAGGTCAAAGCCATGATTAATGATGCTATTACTAATATTGGTATTTCTGAAGAACAGAAAGAGGACCTTAAGAGGGAGATTGATAAGATCTTAAGAGAGGTAAGTTCACAACAAGCTGTTGTGAAGCAAGTGGCAGATACTACAGCTGAGGCAGCAGTTAAAGGGGCTACGTTTAGGGTTGGACCCAACCTAGTACCACCCTCATCTAGCCTCATGAAGTCTGCTCATTCAGCTCAGCAGATGGCTGACAGCATTGGGCGCATGCAGCCCACAAACAACATAAGCTGTCACCTTGCTAAAGTCAAGGCACACTGTGAAATGCTCAGCTTCCCAAGGGATGGCTGTGTCCAGGTGCTACATTTAACTGTGGAACCTAGCCTCTGGTCAAAGCTTCTGGAGGATATTAGGGATGGGACAAAAAAGGACTGGGACATTATTTGTGCAGCTTTGATGGCTGCACAGTATCCAGGCATTGTCAGAGCATGCCTGGCATGCAATGTGAGGCAGGGGGCCAAGAAGTCTCCTAAGAACTATCACAAACATTTGTGGATGGCTTACAGCTCTGACAAGTCGTTGGCAAAGGAACAGTTTGCTGTTGATAATGTAGAATATAATGATCTTTTCCTACATAACATGACACCAGCCCTCCGTGAGAGAGTCAAGTGTGCTGCTTATCCTGAAGATGACAGTTTTAATAAAATACTGAGAGTGGTTAAAAGAGCATACCATGTATACCTGTGCACTCTCAATTTCAGCAACAAAAACAAGGTTGTTGCCATCCAGCAGTCTTCTGGTGGGACAATCCACTATGCTGTTGGGGAGGGACACAGGGCAACACAGCCCAGGGCTCCAAAAATAATAAGGGCAATAAGAACTGGAAGAGCAACAAGAATAATAAGGGTTACAAAAATGGACAGAGTAACAAAAATTGTCACACTGGACCACCTTACAGTCAAATTGCTGAGGCAAATAAAAACCTCAGACTAGCCCTGCAACAGGCTAAAACTATTAGCAACCCTGATTCTGATTGCACTGTGGCTGCAATATCCTTAGCTTCACAGGACATGGTGGGGGGGTACAGGTTTGGTTTATGAACCAGTGCTAGCAGCAGTTCCAGCACTGCCTCCTCCTGTTTGTCCTCCTCCTGTGCCATCAGCTGTTCCAGTGCCACCCCTCCACCCCAATGACTCATGAACCACAAACCATAGCTGAAGCACTATGTGCAGCTTTTACACCACTTTTTGCCACTACGCAGGCACACTGCCAGGTGCCAGCACCACCTGTATCTACTGCAAGATCCCCTCCACCAGTGCCACACCAACCATCCCAGCAGCATCCTGTGGCTGCAGTAGCAAGCACAAGTCAGACTCAGTATGGGTTATTCCCAGCACAGACAACAGCAGGCACCAATGGTCAGAATATGTAAGATACTGTTAAGAAGCTTAACAAAGGGGCCTCTAGTACACAATGACAATTAGAGGCCCCAGTCCATATTACTTCCCCTATAGCACTGGATACAAGTGGCAGGCCTTGTGTAGAGGCCATGGTGGGGGGCCGCCAACTTATAATGCTGCTTGACTCTGTAGCAGCCACGTCAGTGCTCCATGATGTGGATCCTGCATCCTCACCCTGGTCTACCAGATGGGAGACTGGTGCACAAGGTGTGGATGGTACTGCATTACAAACTTATCAGTCCATCCCCATCCCTGTGGTGGTGGGTAACCTCACCACAACATTTTCTATAGGGATTTTCTACCCTTGAATGCTTCTTGCAGTACGTGGATGATTTGCTTTTGGCTACTGCCACGAAAGCCAAACACTTGATTCTGTTAGATGAATTACTGACCATTTTACAGAAGGCAGGTCTCAAGTACAACCCTTCAAAAGCACAACTGTGCCAGAAGGAGGTTCTCTTCCTAGGACTCTGCATAACAGAGAAAGGAAGAAGCCCTGACTTGAAAAAGATTCAGGGACAGCAGGATCTACCCCTGCCAACCAGTGTAGCAACACTAAGATGCTTCCTGGGTATGGAAAGCTACTCCAGAGACTTTATTTGTGACTTTGCACAAAAGGATGCACCTCTATATGAGTTATTGAAAAAGGATGTACTTTGGACCTGGGGCCCAGTACATACTGCAGCTGTAGCCAGTCTGAAGCAGTCACTGGCCACAGCTCCAGCACTGGTTAATTCTAATCCAACTTTACCATATAATCTCAAAACAGCTGTGTCAGATGTAGCCATCTCAGCAGTTTTAGCCCAAAAGTTCAATGGACACATCAGGCCCATTGCTTATACATCCCAGATGCTTTCCTCAGTTGAGCTGAAGTATAACCTTTGTGAAAGGAATCTTCTAGTCACATACTGGGCTGTGAGACATTTTATGTACATCATTGGATATGTGCCCATTGTGCTGCATTCCAATCACATGCCCACAAACTTTCTATTGTTGGGCAGAGTGAAAGATGGCTCCGTCTCCAATGCCAGACTTACACACTGGTCACTTCTTTTACAGGATCATGACATCACTGTCCTTCCTACTAAGACGTCATCCTTGTTGGCCCATGGCCTACTATTTACAGGAGAGACCCATGATTGTTCACTCCAACCCCCTGACCTATCTGACCCAGGAACCTTCCTGACAGTACCTCAGGAAGTGTTAAAAGACCCTGCTGCATGGCATGTTTTCACTGATGGCTCAGCCTCATATACTAAAGAGGTCAGATAGCAGAGTTTGGAATTCTCATTGTATATCCTAGTGATGACAGAACATGCATTTTCAGGAGGTGTACCATCATTTTTGCACAATATGCTGAACTAGCTGCCGTGGCCTGTACTCTGGAAGTGCTAAAACAAGGCACTGCAGATACTGTCATCCTTACAGACTCTGATTAGGTCTGCTCCTCTCTGACTGAATTTCTGCCCTTTTGAGGGAAAAGCAACATTCAGTCCTCTGATGGTACTCCTGTAAAATACAGTCTTGTTTGTGTACATCACAATGCTAACTAGACAGTTTAAATATAAATTGCACATTCATAAGGCTCAAGCACACTAAAAGAGGGAACCTTATTTCCCTTTTAACGACCAAGCCAAATGTCTGGTGAAAGAAGGTGCTCGAGAAGCAGACATATGGGAAATGAGAACTCCCTCTATCCCAGATACAGTATATACTGCTGCTGTGAATAAAAAAAATGACTCCTTTTGTACCCTTAGATCTAGCATCTGCACAAAAGAAGGACCCTCATTTGAGGACAGTGTTCAGATTTCTTGATAAAGGAACTGAGGAAGAACTCCCAACAAACAGCCCCTACAAAAAGATGAGAAATGACCTTCACCTGTCCAGTGATAGCCAACTCATATGGTATCACTGCTCCAACACTTTTGAAAAACTGTGGGTATTACCAGAACAACTGAGGATGGACTTTATCTATCAAGTCCATAACACTCCAACAGGTGGATACCAAGGAGTGGAAAAGACCCTAGACAGATTAAAATCTTCTGTCTGGTGACCCCACATGAGAAATGATGTAGAGCACTACATCAATAACTGTTTGATCTGTATGCAGAACAATCCTACCCCTGCTAGGAAAAATGCCAGATTGCTACCCCAGAGTCTTTCAGGCCCCTGGGACAACAGTGAGATTGATTACATTGGTCCCTTGCCAAACACTAAGAAAAACAACAAGTTTGCTCTAGTGATCACTGACCTGTTTTCTAAATAGGATGAGGCATTTCCAACAAAGAGCAACACTGCAAAAGTGACAGCAAATGTTTTGGTAAACCAAGTATTTACCAGGTGGGGCCTACCCCTAAAGGTGGACTCTGATCGGGGATCCAGCTTCACAGCTGAACTAATGCAGGAAACTCTGGATTTTTTAGGGGTAAATCAGAAGTTTCACATCCCCTACCACCCTCAGTCATCAGGACAGGTGGCAAGGACTAACAGGCAGATCAAGCTAATGTTATCCAAATTCATTAAGAACAACCCCAAGGACTGGGATTCATTATTGCCTTTACTTCTTATGGCAATAAGAGGGACACCCTCCACAAGTACACAGTGTATCCCATTTAAAGTCATGACTGGATGGTCCATGAGATTACCAGAACACTTATGTCTGTACCTGTGTGCTCCCACTGCTGATAGGGTATCAGTGGATAAATACATCAACCAATTCAAGCAGGATATCCAAAAGATGCACCTGTTTGCTGCACAACGTATGGTCATGGCCCAACAACAGGCCAAAATATAATGTGACAAAACTGTACATGATGTGGACTGGAAGACTGGGGATCAGGTAATGGTTCTCAGATTTGCACAACCTACTCATGCATTTGAAAACAAATGGGAGGGGCCCTACTCCATTGTAAACAAGCTCAGTGTATCAGTCTGCCAAGTCAGACTACCCCAGAACAAGAAACTCACTGACAAATGGCTACATGCCAATCAGATGAAACTGTATAAAGGAGATTGAATTTACTTTTCCTTACCCCACTGGGCAGAATAGTACTGAACTAACAGTTTTTTTTTTCTTTTCTCTTTTCTTTTAGGTTCCAGAGAGAGAGATGGCTGCTTTATGCTTATTTTCCTTTTTAGGAATTTTAGTCTTCTTACAAGCCCAGCTTATATATCATATCACAGATAAGAAACCAGTGACCCCCAAACCCAGCAGGCTAGTTGAGTCTGAGTACCTTGCAAGCAAACAGGATTTAAAAGGAACCCATGGGGTCTACATTAATGTCCCAAAAGACACGATCACTGTTCAGAAGGGCAGTGAGGCCCTACTGAATGTCTGGATCATCTCTTCAGGTCAAGCCAGTCTTGAAATTGAGTGGTATACAGTTCTCAATAAGAATCCAACACCAGTAGCCTGCCTTTACAAAGGCACCCTCCAAGGCTGCCCCAATGCCAGGATTTTCCCTGATGGTACCTTATCCCTTCAACAGGTACACCTCACAAATTCTGGAGTGTACAACCTAACAGCTAGGACTGATCCGGACTCCTGTTTAATATTCATTGATAACCAGGAATTTTGCAGACAGAATCATATGGCCTCCACTACTATTGTCCTAAAAGTTTTACCATACGGTACCCCTGAATTTGTAACACTAGATACTGAGTGTCCCAAACAAGAACCAGGTCCACCCAGTGGCCTGATTACCACCTCCTTACCAGGTGCCCTAGTCAATAATGTGCAGTTCATGCATGTCCCAGTGGTTTTAAATCTTACCCATTGGAATTTGGAGTAATTTGGGTTATGTTCGACAATTAACATTTCCGGGTTCTTCCAAAATCTGTAATTAGATATTCTGGCAGCATACCAGGTACGAAATAATGACCCCTATACTGGGGCTGATAGCACCACACACAGAGAATTTTCAAGGCGTAAACCTAGTGGTACATCTAATAACAGTAAACATCCCAAATGCACTAAGCGTTTTGTTGCAGAAACAGGTTTAGCCTCAGGCTTATTTGGTTCTGAAAAGTCTATCTGGAATAGGGCTGATATAGCCAGTATTCAAGCACAAATGTCAAAAGTTCATGATAGTTTGAAATATAATATCATACCTCCCCTCTTGCATGATGAAGATTGTCTCGCTTAGGAAGAGCATTTCACAATTTATAATATGAGGGATATTGCAAAGGGATTTGATTTGGCAAAGAATATGATTAATGAATTAATTTCAGTTAACAATAAGGAAGCATCAGAGCATCACATAGCCAGGTAAGTCCTTTGCACTGCCTATGGCTCTTATGTTCTTACATCCATTAGTAATCTCTTCTGGGATTTGGAACTGGGACGTATTCCTGATCTCATACATGACAGATGTATGGGACAGTGGTATTGCCCCAAATGTTGTTTGACTGCTTGTGTTAACCAATGCTTAGCTAACTCTATTTCGATCCCCTTGTCTATAGTGAACAACCTTGGGTATGTCACTACACTCACCAGCATTGCTCCATGCTTCAAATCATATTCCTGCACAATCAAGGATGCCATGTTCATAACTTTTACAGGCTCGTTACCGTAATTTGATCCTGCAACTTTCATCTTTGATCGTTTGGCTACCATCCATTCTATTGGTCATATTGATGGGAACGTCTATCGTGAGAGACTAGAGCTACCTCCATTGTTGGTTTACCATGAGGTCTTGGATGTTGGTTGGCACCTAATGTGGATTGTTGTATGTGGAAAGGATACCACTTCCTGTGCAGATGTGACATCTTTAAACTTGTCAAACCAATCTGTGGATATTCACCTAATAACTAGAACTGGGTTTTATCTTTTGATCTATCCAAAAGCCATTTAAATGGATCTAAAATGAACAACGGAACATTGTTTAACACTGGAAGAAACTGTGGATTTATCCCTGGAGTTAATCGTGGTTGGTGGATTTTGGACACTGATATTTCATACCCTGTTCAACTATGCAAATGGAAAATACCATCTTCCAAGGTGGTTTACTCTGCTGATGGAGAATACTGTGTGGTGACTACCTATGAGCAATTTTGGTATAGTTCTAAGAAGTGTGATGTGAACTTTCCTAACTTCTGTTTTTTCCCTAAACAGTGGGTAGTCATAGGTCATACTGTCATAACCCCTGTTCCCATCCCGGAATTTGATACTATTGAGTCTAGCCCTGACTATCTTGATGCTCTAACTAGGTTTTTGCCATATTTAATGTTCATATTGACAACCTAAGTTTGTCTCTCCAATCCCTTCTCAATGGGACAGATACACACCTCATTTACATTAGCAATAATATCTCTAAAGGTCAGGCAGTATTTGATGATTTAATCAGTGATGATATTGCTATGATTTTGGAAAATCCCGTTATAAAATTTACATTTCAAATGTTCATTATTATTTAAGGTTTACTAATATTTGGACTTATTGTTACACTTTGCCGTCTGAGGAAAACCCTAAAACACTACTGTGACCAGTTAAAATTCCTTTACCAGGCTCGCGCCATGGGCCTATAAGCGAATGGTGCCTAACTTTCTTCTCTTTGTTGTGTTGCCTCTACTGCTAAGGCAACAAGGAGGGGATTGCTATGCGATGGGTTATGCACCTTATTATCCCACATACACAATATAATGTATTCTGGTCACTTATACTGTGATACTGCTATTTGCACTAATATGTAGATGTAGGTACCCATTGTACAAGCATGGGTACTAGGAATGTGCTTTGCTGCTAATATATGCTACTATATATTATGTTTGCAACATTTTATATGTTGTTTTACTGTTATGATTTATGTTTTACACTTGTCATGCATGATATATATTATACCTCATTATAGAAACATAGAAGTTGACAGCAGATAAGGACCACAAGGCCCATCCAGTCTGCCCATTTCTTTTTCAACCTTATAAATGTGCCATCGGCCTTTGCTCTGTCAATGGCCTATCTATTCATACTCATCTGTATTGCTCCCTTATGCTTATCCCATGCCTGTTTGAAGCCCTGCACTGTATTCATATGCACCACTTCCTGAGGCAGGCCATTCCGTGCATCCACCACCCTTTCTGTGATAAAGAACTTCCTCACATTACCCCTTAATTGGCCTTCCTCTACTATCATGCTGTGTCCTCTTGTCCTGCTATTTTTCTTATATTGAAACATGTTAGACTCTTTCACCTTGTTAATGCCCTTAAGGTGTTTGAATGTTTCGATTATATCACCATTCTCCCTCCTTTGCTGTAGGGTATACATATTGAGCTCCGTTAATCTGTCCTCATATGTTTTCTGATGCAGTCCCTGCACCATTTTGGTTGCCCTTCTCTGGAATGCCTCAATTTGGTTAATGTCCTTGTGAAGGTGTGGCCTCCAGTACTGCACGCAGTACTCCAGATGGGGCCTAACCAGTGTCTTGTAAAGAGAGATTATTACTTCCCTCTTCTGACTTGTGATACCCCTACTAATACACCCTAACATCACCCTACCCTTACCTACTGCTTTAGTGGTCTGCATGGCTGATTTCAGGTCATCTGTGATGATGATGCCAGAGTCTCTTTCTTCCCTTGTGACTGCCAGCAACTTCCCTCCCAGCCTATAGCTAGTTTCATGGTTTCTCTTCCCTATGTGCATGATCTTGCACTTCTTTGCATTAAATCACAGTTGCCACTCTTCCGACCATTTTGCTAGTTTATCCAGATCTTTTCTCATTCTGCCCACCCCATCTGGATCATCTACTCTGTTGCAGATCTTGGTGTCATCTGCAAAAAACCTTACCCTCCAGTCCATCTACAATGTCACTGATGAAGACATCAAAGAGGACTGGCCCCAGGACTGATCCCTGAGGTACCCCACTTGTGGCTTGCATCTCTTCTGACTGTATACAGTTTACCACCACTCTCTGTGTTTTGCCCATCAACCAGTTTGCCACCCAGTTGACCAACTTCTGGCTCACCCTGAGCCTACCCAGCTTATTAGTCAATCTTCTATGTAGAACAGTATCAAAACCTTTACTGAAGTCAAGGTAGGCAACATCAGCTGCTCCCCCTTGGTCCACCACTCTGCTTACCCAGTCAAAGAAATCTATGAGATTAGTTTGACAGGACCTTCCTTTTGTAAACCCATGCTGTCTTGGATCCTGTGCTCCTATGGATTCCAGGTGTTGCACTATCCTTTCCTTAAGGAGTGCCTCCATAATCTTGCCCACTACTGAAGTAAGACTGACTGGTGTGTAGTTCCCTGACTCCTCCCTGCTACCACTCTTGTGGAGCGGGATCACATATGCCCTCCTCCAGTCTTCTGGAACCTTTCCTGTGCTCAGAGACTCACTAAACAGTTCTGATAATGGCTCTGCTAGTTCCATCCTTCACTCCTTTAGTACCCTGGGATGTATGCCATCTGGTCTCATTACCTTGTCCACCCTGAGCTTATCGAGGTCTTGTAGGACCCTTTCTTTTGTGAAGGGACAAGTGCTCACCTCACTCCCCCCTGTGTCCATGGCTCTGAGCTGTGGGCCCTGCCCTACCTTCTCTTCAGTAAATACTGAGCAGAAGTATCTATTCAGGGTAGATGCTTTTACATGGTTCTCCTCCTCCTCACACGTCTTCTTATCTCCTTTGATCTTAGCAATACCCCCTCTGGAGTTTCTCCTTTCACTAATGTATCTATAGAAAGTCTTGTCACCTTCTTTTACTGTTTGTGCTACTGTTTCCTTGGTTTTGGCCTTTGCCTGCCTTACTGCCTTTCCTGCTTCCCTTAGGGAAGTTTGGTATGCCTCCCTATCTTCATCCCGCTGCTTTCCCTTATATTTCCTGAAGGCCAGCCTTTTGGCTCTAACCTTTTCTGCTACTGTTTTTGAGAACTAAAGTGGTTTCCTTCTTCTTTTGCACTTCCTTTTATCTCTAACACAATGGGATGTTGCTTCAAGTATTGCATCCTTAATGCTTGCCCATGTTGCCTGTACCCCTCACCTGTATTTCTTTTTGCCAGGGCTAGTTTAACTCTGTTGGCCATCTTACCAAAGTCAGTTCCTCTGAAGTCCCATATTTTTGCCTTGGAATGGGATGATTTAGTTGTAGTGGCCAAACTGAACCATACCATATGATGGTCACTGGCCCCCAGGTGACCACCTACCTGGAGATCTGTGATCCTTTCCCTGTTTGTCAGTACTAGATCTAGGATAGCCCTGTCTCTTGTGGGTTGTTGTACCAGTTGTTTGAGGCCCTCCCCCTGCAGGGAATCCACGTGTGTCTAGTTCTGGCAGATGTTCCTGCTGGTATTGACCAATCTGTATCTGGCATGTTGAAGCCTCCCATTATCAGAACCTCCCCTTTAGCTGTCATGTTTTGCATATCTTCTAACAGTAATGTATCTTTGTCCTCCCCCTGGTCTGGGAGCCTGTAGACAATCCCAGTTCTTATGGCTGTCCCATTTTCTGTTTCCAGGGTGACCCACAATTCTTCTGGCTCCTTATGTGTATTCTGAATTTCTGTAGCTTTGATATTTTCATTGACATACAGGGCCACTCCACCCCCACATTTTGCACCTTGGTCTCTTCTGAACAGTACAGAGCCAGGTACTGAAGTCTCTCAAGTGTGGCTTCTGGTAAACCACATCTCACTAATTGCTACTATGTCCAGTTTAGCCTCTGTCATTATTGCCTGCAGGTCTGGGATCTTGTTTCTCAGACTGTGAGCATTTGTGTACATAATTATCTATTGGCCAGATTTCAGTGTGTTAGTTGTTGGGTGAGGTCTGGCACTTCCCCTGTGTGTGTCGTATGGGTAGCTGGACCTTTTTCCTTACCTGGTGATGCAAATGAACTGCAAACATGCTGATATCCTGTTTGACCACTAGCTGAGGGGGAAGGGGTGTTCTTCCCATTTGACGTATGGGGTGCTGCACCCCTCTCCCCAATTGCTAGTTTAAATTTTCTGCAAAGACATCAAACTTCTGCTCCAATGCATTGTCTCCCTCCTTAGTCAGATGCAGTCCATCAAATTTAAAGAACTTTCGCTCCCAAAACTGTTGCCAGTTCCCTACAAATTTATGTCATTTTTTCTGGCACTAGCCCTTGAGCCACATGTTTAGCTCCCTTATCTCCCCTTTTCTGACCTTCTGTCCATCTTTCCCCCTCTCCCAGGCTGGCAGGATGTCAGAGAAGGAGATGCCAGATGAAATGGATGATAGTTTGTCACCCAGCCTGGTCAGGTGTTCCTTGGTCTCCACAACTGACTGGCTGGTGAGATCATTAGTCTCCATGTGTACCAGGATGTCAATGATTTCCCCTGCTTCCTGAACAATTTTAGCAATGCAGTCAGTGTCTCTCCATGCTGATGTACCTGGGAGACATCTGACCATTACTCCTGGCTGGAGATAGGTACCAACTCCTCAAATCATGGAGTCTCCTATGATCTGAAGTTTTTTTGATTTCCTTTTTGCTTTTTTTGTTTTGGTTCCTGGTTTGGGCAAGTTTTGTTGTGCTAGCTCCTGTACTACAGTGTCCTGCTCTGCAGTGTCCTCTGCCCCTTTGTTTGATTTTGGAGATAGAGGCAGATACCTGTTTGTAGTTTTTATATGGTTTGTAGAGGTAATATGTTGGAGAGCACCGAGTGATGGGGCACCCTATTTGCCCCTCCTAACCACCTGCCAACCTCCCAGACCAACTACCCTCTGTGGTCGAGGTGCTTCTGTTGGATGTTGGAGAAATGGCGGGTGGTTCTCATAATATATTTCCTGTTGAATATGAAATTTGAGGTGCGCAAACTCTGCCCATGCTGCCTGAAGCTGAGCCCTAAGATCTCCAATGGCCCCGCATGTAGGACAGTGTCCTAAATCCTGTAAAACTGCCCTTCTGAAAAGTGTTCTGCAGTACCTGCAGTTAATGATATCCATTCCAGATAACCTGTGGGGTTTATAACCTGGTCAGAGTAATTAGTAGGAAGAAAATGAAAGCAAAAGTTTGATTTTGTGTTTTGTTTGTTTGTTTTTCTATAACTTGTTATAACAAGTTAAATTACTAATGTCCCTGTAAATGAAGTCACCGTGTGAATACCTGACTGACCTGCCCCTTCCTGATTTGCCACAGAAAATGTCACAACTGTGCTACCCTATAAAAGAAGTGTAGTTTGGAGTGGTTGGGGATGGAAGTGGGTGGCTGGACCCTTCCCCTGCCAAAAAAGAAGAACCACGGACAAAAGAAACAAGGAGGTAAGAGCAGAAACAATCAGTCAGCAACAAATGCAGTAACCCTGAAAGCTTATCATAATGATAGATAAAACTGTAAAACCTGTAAAGCACCACCTGTAATAATTTCACAGCAGATATACCCTGTAAGAAACACTTTGCTTCAGAGAAAAATAAAGCAATAACAGAAGTTATACCTTGTAAGACAATTTGAATCAGAAGATTACAGCAGTAATCTGTTAGCTCACACCTATAGGCACACCTTGTAATAATGCAGCAGAAGGTATACCCAGCAACAACAATTTGAATCAGAGAAAAATAAAGCAATAAAATGTTAGCAACAAACAGTAACAATCACTGTGAGTACAAAATAAAAATAACAACACACAGTAAATCTGCCTAGCCAAAAGAAGTCTTAATCCTTCCCTTGCTCTGGTAAGGTTCTTTGCTCTGTCCTTTCAAGCAACCAAGAAGGAAAGAGCTCAGGTGAAGCTTGGCCAGCAAACCTAGTCTTTATCTAGGTTATGTTATGTTTTATGTATTGTATACACATGTGTTCTGACCCATATCACTAAGAGGGCCATTACAGATCACCAGTGATTACTGTATATCCTAATATATGTATATTCTCATATAATCATATGTAGTATGCGTCTTACTTAGTTATTATGCCACATGTATTTCTGGCTATTCAGCAGTTCCTTTGTCTGTGGTTTAGTGCTGTCAGTTGATTTCCTTTGTTCTGGCATCTTATTCATTAGTAATTCTGGCTCCTAAGTTATTGCCCAAGGCAGATGTCTTGTTTACATTCTACACACCCAATGTGTTAAGTACTTTATATCTGTAACCATGCTGTTATCACTGTAACTATGTTGCTATCTCTACTATATAACCTTCTGCAAGCTTGTTCCTCCCTGAGAATTGTACTTTCCTTGAGGACTGGTGAGAAACTGACTCCCTTGTGATTTTCTCTGTCACATGTTTGGCATGAGTATTGTAATAAACCTTTCATTATTATTACGTACTGCTTGTGTGTGTGTTCTTTGGCTCACACTACAGATATACAAAAATCTGATTCATCTAGATCTGGGTTCCAGATGACAAATCTAGACTTTCTAGATAACACCCCACATAAACTAATTATGTGTGTGGATTTCAACACAGATTGGTTAACCAAAAAACAAAAGCACAGCTCACTCCACCCTGGCTGATACCAACATAACTCAGCATATCACTGAACCCACCAGAAGAAACAATAGCACGGATGACCACTCCTTCATTGACTAGATCCTGTCTAACTGTGCTCACAGAATACAGTAAAAGCACAGTTATCCAAACCTTAGGTAACCAAAACTCTCAATTATCCAAAACTGTGATGTGTCTCCCTGCTTGACAGACTTCAATTTAAAGTGCTCTCACTTATCCAAAACCCCATTTATCTAAACAATTTCATTGTCCCCCAGTACATTCGGATAAATGAGGTCATACTGTAATTGCCTTGGGAGTCTTACCTGACAGCATCAGTGATCACTTGCCAGTCTATTGTATCTGGAGGAATAATTCCCCTAAACCTCCTCCTAAATTGTAGAATCATGAACGTTGTCCTCCTTTGATGTTGCATCCTTCCTTAACTGTCTCTGTAACGTAAATTGGAACCTCATACATACCCTGCCTACTGTTGACCTTGCCCTGGAATACCTAATTGATATTGTCACTGCCATCATAAACATTCATGCCCCACTTACACAATGTAGATCAAAAGGCACTAAAGCCTGCTGGCTGAGAAAAGAATTAAGGAACCTCATGTCCAAACATGATACAGCCTGGAAAACGTACAAAAAGTCTGGACTACCCTCAGATTGGTATTCATAGAGACAGCTAAGAAATACCTGTAAGTCAAACCTAACACTAAGAGGACCTTTTACTGTTCAATCCAAACAGAAAAACTCAGTAACCCCAAAGAATTCTGGGCCCAAATAAATTCCCTCCTCAAAGGCAAAACCTCCACTTGCCCTGACTCATTATCCACAGGGATCAAAGTGCTATCTGACCCAGTGTCAATAGCAGATGGTGTTAACAATTTCTTTATGGACTTCAGCAACTATGTATCTCATTTCATTGCAAGCCAAGGCAACCACCTCTCTCCAGTCATAAACCCCTCTAAGGCTGCGACCCCGCAATTCCATATCAAATTAGCTACCCAAAAAGAGGTGCTCATGCTACTTTGTAATCTCAAGAAATGTGTCTCCCCTGGCCATGACTCACTTGAGTTAAGGTTTTTAAAATGGGGAGCACCAGCATTTGCTGTACCAGTTTGAAACCTGATAAATAGATTCTTTCTCGAAGGAACTGTACCCTCAAAATGGAAAACGGCACTAGTAATCATGAAAACTACAGGCCGATCTCTATCCTCTGCCACCTTGCCAAGGTATAAGAAAGAATTCTTTATAATCAATTACAAGACTACCTCAAACTGCACCAACTCCTATCACCCTACCAACATGGCTTTCGCAAAAGTCATAGCAATCTCTCTGCACTCATCAAAGTCACCTCAGACATTCACCATGCTTTTGATCTTGGCCTAGGCACGGGTGTCATCTTCATAGATCTCACCAAGGCTTTTGACCTGGTGAAACATGAGTTGCTGATATGAAAGTTAGAGACCATGGGACTCAATCAACCATCCACCTCCTGGCTTCAAGACTACTTATCCTGCTGCACCCAAAGCGTCAAATGGGCTACTGTCAATCTCCAGTCAGATTAACCATGGCGTCCCCCAGGGATCCATCCTGGGCCCCCTACTCTTCTTGTTATTCATTAATGAGTTGCCAGGCTTCTGTGGAGAGGCATCTGTTCATCTTTACGTGGATGATGCTATTTTATATTACTTCTCAGATGACACTCTTTGACTGAATCAGCACCTGGAATCCAACTTCTGCAAATTAGAAGCATGGTTCTTTGGAAACAACCTACTTCTAAACACCAAAAAAATGAAAGCTATGTTTTTCCATCCCAGATCTTAGAAAACTGCACCTAATCCTCAGCTTGTCATCCTCTTCAGCAATGGGGAACCCCTTGAATTGGTGGAATCATTTAAATACTTTGGCATCCTGCTAGACCCTAACCTTTCCTTTGAGGCTTATGACAACAAAACTGCCAAAACCATACACCAAAAGACTGGCTTGCTGTACCGTCTTCATCCCCTGCTATCTAATGCATCCAGCCTAAAAATTGCCACCACCTCGCCCCTTCCTGTACTTTCCTATGGGGCTCCTCTATTCTTATCACTTAAGGCTCCCCATGAACCAATTGAAATGGCTATATCACAAGATAGGACACATTTCCATTGGAGCAGCCCCCTCATCTACACCACTGCACTATACTCACATCTTTGGACTGGCTATAACTTGAACTCAAAATCCTGTATGCCTAACTATGCCTCACCTTTAAGCTCACACATCTCTACACCCCCCAAGCCTATCTGACATTATAGTAAGAAAACCATCCAGATGGTCTCTCCGCTCTACCTCTCTTCCACTTCTAACCATACCGAAGACATGTCCATGCTCAGGCAGAAGATCCTTTGCCTTTGCCACCCCTTTGGCCTGGAACTGTCTCCCCCATCTATATTCTCCTGCACTACCCTCTCTCAGTTCAAACATGCTCTGCAAAACTACTTATCTGATTCTGGAACTTGTACCTGCCTCATCTGACCTACACGCTCATGCCCTTACCTTGTTTTCATAAAACACCAATGCATATTTCCCCAACCTTCTGCTACTACTGTACTGTTAACAATAGATCACCTGCATTGTACATCAGTGCTCTGTAATGTGAATACTTGATTATCTGTATAACTGTCCTAAAGGCAGTACCCAATTTCCATCCTGTCAAAGCAGAATTTGTACAGCATTATTCATCTACGTTCTACAATGTGTAAACCCATTCACCAGTGTGGCCATCTTAAAGAATGTATCCTATTTCAATCTTGTCATAGCTAAACTTTGCACTGTGTTGTGGCACTGCTGTTGATTGTATATAGAACAGTAACTCTCTATTTATGCTTTAGTCCTTCTCATCGTACTACACTGTGACATTATTTCTCTTGATTATGTTTAGCACTGTGCCTCTTTGTATTCTGTAGAATATTTGTCCTATGTACCCTTCCCCCCAGGGCACCCCTGGAAAAGGGACTGCATGGTCTCAGTGGGCTTACCCGGTTACCGAAATTCAAATAAATAAATAAAATCTATCGGCCTCGATTTACCTTTGTCTTCAATATTATCTTTAATGCCCCTACTTTTCTGCGGCACATTGGGACCAAGTTCTGCGGCAAGATTACCATTTGCCACAGAAATTCTGTGGCAGTGGTTTGTAATTTCTGCGGAAGTTCTGTGGCACTAACGAACTACCACATCACAGTGTCCTCTTGTCATCCTGACTTCACTTCCATGGCAATGGTTATAGCAATCAGGATGGGGGAAAGCATAGCAACACTAGCTCAAAAAAAAAACAGACTTATAGAAATAATGTTATGCCTAAAAAAGCAAAAAAAAAAGTATATATCCCTTAAGGTCCTAGCCTGTTGCATAAATGAAATACACAGGGGGGACCTTAGGTGATAAATAAGGTATTACTATACTAATGCTGTCTATACCACTCATGAAGTCCCCACTGTGTATCACTTATATATTTATATGCAATCTGTAACATACATACAAATATGTGTGTGTGTGTGTGTGTATATATAGAGAGAGATACTGTATATGTGTATATATATATATATATATATATATATATATATATATTTTTTTTTTTTTTTAATTTCCATGAAATGTTATCCTCATTCATACAGGTCCCTTTGGAAATGGAATAAACAGAATAGAGGAGATATTGCAAAACTCATTTTTCATGCCAACCTGCTTCTCCTGACATGCTACGTAACACCATCAGGCCATGACATGCATGTGAACTCACTGTGAGATAAAGCTATCCAGCCCAACACAATGTGTCCCCTGTGTGATAGAACACTGTGCCATACCTTCCCAGGCTCATTGCAGTGATGTGTTTCCCCAATCCTTGTGCTGCCCAGCCAGCTCCCAGAGCTCATCTCTGAACCTGAGTTGCTGGCATGGGAACACAACATGCTACCCTCTGGCCCAACAGCTGGCCTTGCACACAACATTTCTCCATAAGTTTTAAGTGATTATATCAATCAATGACAATATGTAATCAATAATCCTGGCTAAAATGTGTACAGCACAAGTATTTATTTAACAGGTCTATTCTTTCAACAGGTCTGCACATTATTATATTCCACTTTTCTGGGCATAATTATTTTTCTTAAAAATTACAGGTTAATTCATTTTAGCAGTTATTCATTTCAGATGGCATCTCAATTACTTAAAGGCACAAATAAGTTTGTGCAAAGTAAGGTATGGACTTAACAGGTCTATGCTATTGTCAATGTTTTGTTCAAGTTGGCCCTAGTGTAATAACATAAGACTGAAAATGGTATTAGGCTGTAGTGCAGATTGAGCAATTATCACCATGCCTGATGTGCTGTGTCACTGCCTCTGGCAGTGGGAGCTGTTGGAGATAAGCGACTATTCATTTCTGTGGCAGAATGCAGCCATTTTATTTGCTAGTGTATGATGTTATAGCATTGATGACATCACATTCTGAGCATAGAAGGGTTTTGGATATAAAAAGAGGAGAAGGGAACCAGGTTATATGAATAAATAGAAATAATAATAAAAAATCACAAAGAACAGTGAACTCTGCGGCAGGTTGCAAGTTCTGCACAAAATTCTGTGGCTGCTGAATTCTAGGGGCCTTGATTATCTTGTACTTGATAGGCATGTCGTGCCTTACCACATCATCTATGGTCATTTGGGCTGTGACTGTCATTCAGACCATTTCCTGGGTTTGAGGGAGAAGGCCCTCAATGTACAGGCTTCTATATGATTGGGATGTTCAGATAGGCTCAGCAATAAGAGCCTCAATAGCCTGCTAACACCTATTGTCAAACTCATAAAGGGCATCTCATTCTGCATTTGACTCATGCACCCCAGAGTGCCCGTATGGGACTGAACCCCACTTAGGGCATTTAATGTAGAAACATAGAAACACAGACTCCAATGGCAGATAAGAACTGTTTGGCCTACCCAGTCTGCCCAATTTCCTACCTATTGGATAAGCTGTAGATCCTAGTTCCTAACCCACACCAGAATTGCCTTATGTTTGTCCCATGCATTCTCGAATTCCCCCACTATTTTTGACCCTATGATTGCCTCAGGAAGACCGTTCCATGCATCCACCACCCTCTCCATGAAAAAATATTTCCTCACGTTGTCCCTGAGCCATCTCCCCTCTATCTTCAAATTTTGCCCCCTTGTTCTTGCACATCTATTTTTCTGAAAGATGCTACCCTCTTGGACTTTGTTGATTCCCTTGAGGTACTTGAAAGTTTCTATCATGTCCCCCCTCTTCCTTCTTTCCTTGATGGTATACATATTAAGCTCCTTTAGTCTCGCTTCATATAGCTTCTGGTGCAGACCCTGCACCATTTTAGTTGCCCTCCTCTGGACTGCCTCCATCCTGTTTACGTTCTTGCTGAGATGGGGTCTCCAGAACTGCATGCAGTACTCCAGATGAGGTCTCACCAACTGTCTGTACAGAGGGATAACAACTTCCGGTTTTCTACTGGTGATGGCTCTCCCTATACATCCCAGTATCCCCCAGCCCTCTTTACTGACTTCTCTCATTGCTTGCTTACCTTTAGGTCATCTGATATGACTACCCCCAGGTACTTTTCCATTTTTGTTGTTGTTCGTACTCCCCCCCCCATTGTGTACTTTTCCCTTGCATTTTTGTTTCCCAGGTACATTGCTTTGCACTTCTTTGCATTGAATTTAACCATGAACTATTACTCTGGTGGTTAGGGAGTTGGAGCATGGACTGGTTTGCATTTCTATGGGCATTTTGTTCCACTTGTCTTCTCCTACCAACCTTCGGAGAACCCTTACAAGCTCATGGACGACCAACTGGTCTGCCGAAACATAGCTAATCACTTTGCATAGCCACCTGGAAACCAGGTTAATGTTACCATCTTTAGGTGGGGTTCCTAATTCTCTCATGTACTGTACATGCTCAACATTTCAGGTGTAAGAGGTGCTATGGGCCATTCAGATTCACCCAAACTGTGCTCATGGTGTTTACTGCGTTATCTCCCACACCCCTGGTGTGCTGTACTTGCTCCGGGGTATAGGTATACAACAATGGTTCCACTGGAAACCCTCTTGATTCTAATGGTAACTTGGGATACAGTTACTGTGTCTCTGGCTATGGGGGGAGGTGCCAATGGTGCAGCTCCCCCCATTCCTGCTTATATTCCATAATCTCCTTTACTGCCCCTTTTGCCTGACACACTTGTTCATTTAACCTGTCCATCTCTTCCTCAGCTTGTTCTAACGACTGCTGTAATTCCTCAATTTGTGTACTGTATTCTTTAACTTGGGTGGACAGACCTGTCAGTTTGACCTCTGCGGTAGGGAAAGTAATGGAATCACTTCTGAAGGAAAGAGTTGTTGACTACCTAGAGACCAGTGGGGCACAGGACCCAAGGCAGCATGTATTCACAGTGAGAAGGTCTTATCAGATGAATCTAATTGATTTCTTTGACTGGGTGACCAAAGTAGTAGACCAGGGAAGGGCTGTGGACATGGCCTACCTACACTTTAGCAAGGCATTTGACACAGTCTCACACAAAAGATTAATAATCAAATTAACTAACTTAGGAGTGGGTCCCAGGGTGGTAGCCTGGGTAAAACATTGGCTGGACAACAGGACACAGAATTGTAAATGGAGTCCACTCTGAAGAAAGAGGGGTTACTAGTGGGGTATCACAGGGTTCAGTCCTGGGTCCAGTCCTTTTTAATGTCTTTATAAGTGACATTGCAGAGGGACTGGAAGGAAAAGTATGCCTCTTTGCAGATGACATGAAGATCTGCAAGAGGGTTGATACACAAGTGGGCGTGGAAACATAGAAACATAGAAACATAGAAGTAGACAGCAGATAAGGACCGCAAGGCCCATCCAGTCTGCCCATTTCTTTTTTCTACCTTATAAATGTGCCATCGGCCTTTGCTCTGTCAGGGGCCTATCTATTCATAGTAATTTGTATTGCTCCCTTATGCCTATCCCATGCCTGTTTGAAGCCCTGCACTGTATTCATAGCCACCACTTCTTGTGGTAAGCCATTCCATGCATCCACCACCCTTTCTGTGAAAAGAATTTCCTCACATCCCCCTAATCGGCCCCCCTAATCTCATGCTGTGTCCTCTTGTCCTGCTATTTTCTTATATTTAAACATGTTAGACTCTTTCACCTTGTTAATGCCCTTAAGGTGTTTGAATGCCCTCGATCATATCACCTCTCTTCTTTGCTCAAGAGTATACATATTGAGCTCTGTTAATCTGTCCTCATATGTCTTCTGATGCAGTCCTGCACCATTTTGGTTGCCTTCTCTGGACTGCCTCAATTTGGTTATGATCCTTGTGTAGGTGTGGCCTCCAATACTCGTGCAGTACTCCAGATGGGGCCTAACCAGTGTCTTGTAAGAGGATTATTACCTCCCTCTTCGACTTGATGATACCCCTACTAATACACCCTAACACCCCTAGCCTTACCTACTGCTTTAGAGGTCTGCTTGATGATTTCAGGTCATCAGTGATGATGATGCCCAAGTCTCTTTCTTCCTTTGTGACTGCTAGCAACTCGCCTCCCAGCCTATAGGTGGCTTCAGGGTTTCTCTTCCCTATGTGCATGATCTTGCACTTCTTTGCATTAAATCCCAGTTGCCATTCTTCTGACCATTTTGCTAGTTTATCCAGATCTCTTCTCATTCTGCCCACCCCATCTGGATCATCTACTCTGTTGCAGATCTTGGTGTCATCTGCAAACAGACAAGCCTTACCCTCTAGTCCATCTGCTAGGTCATTAATGAAGATGTTGAAGAGGACTAGCCCCAGGACTGATCCCTGAGGTACCCCACTTGTGACTTGCATCTCTTCTGACTGTATACCATTTACCACCACTCTCTGTTTTCTGCCCGTCAACCAGTTTGCCACCCAGTTGACCAACTTCTACCCACCCGAGCCTACCCAGCTTATTTATCAATCTTCTATGTGGAACAGTGTCAAAAGCTTTGCTGAAGTCAAGGTAGGCTACATCAACTGCTCCCCTTGGTCCACCACTCTGCTTACCCAGTCAAAGACATCTATGAGATTAGTTTGACAGGACCTTCCTTTGTAAACCCATGCTGTCTTGGATCCTGTGCCCTATATGTTCCAGGTGTTGCACTATCCTTTCCTTAAGGAGTGCCTCCATAATCTTGCCCACTACTGACGTAAGACTGACTGGTCTGTAGTTCCCCGCCTCCTCCCTGCTACCACTCTTGTGGAGCGGGATCACATGAGCCCTTCTCCAGTCTTCTGGGACCTCTCCTGTGCTCAGAGACTCACTAAACAGTTCTGCTAATGGCTCTGCTAGTTCCACCTTTAGCTCCTTAAGTACCCTGGGATGTATGCCATCAGGTCCCATTGCCTTATCCACCCTGAGCTTAGCAAGCTTTTGTAGGACCCTTGCTTTTGTGAGGGGAGTAGTGCTCACCTCCCTCCCCCCTGTGTCCATGATGCTGAGCTGTGGGCCCTGCCCTACCTTCTCTTCAGTAAATACTAAGCAAAAGTATCTATTTAGGATAGATGCCTTTACAGGGTCCTCCTCCTCACATGCTCCCTTTTCTCCATTTAGCTTAGCAATACCCCCTCTGGACTTTCTCCTTTCACTAATGTATCTATAGAAAGTCTTGTCACCTTCTTTAACTGTTCATGCTAGTTTTTCCTCAGTTTGGGGCTTTGCCTGCCTTACTGCCTTCCCTGCTTCCCTTAGGGCAGTTTGGTATGCCTCCCTATCTTCATCCTGTTGTGTTCCCTTATATTTCCTGAAGGCCAGCCTTTTGGCTCTGACCTTTTCTGCTACTGTATTTGAGAACCAAAGTGGTTTCCTTCTTCTTTTGCACTTCCTTTTCTGTCTAACACAATGGGATGTTGCTTCAAGTATTGCATCCTTAATGCTTGCCCACTTTGCCTGTACCCCTCACCTGTGTTTCTTTTGCCAGGCTAGCTTAACTCTGTTGGCCATCTTATCAAAGTCAGCTCCTCTGAAGTCCCATATTTTGCCTTGAATGGGATGATTTAGATGTAGTAGCCAAATTGAACCATACATGTGATGGTCACTGGCCCCCAGGTGACCTTCTACCTGGAGAACTGTGATCCCTTCCTTGTTAGTCAGTACTAGATCTAGGATAGCCCTGTCTCTCGTGGGTTGCTGTACCAGTTGTTTGAGGCCCTCCCCCTGCAGGGAATCCACCGTGTGTCTAGTTCTGGCAGATGTTCCTGCTGGTATTGACCAATCTGTATCCGGCATGTTGAAGTCTCCCATTATCAGAACCTCCTTTAGCTGTCATGTTTTGTATATCTTCTAACAGTAATGTGTCTATGTCCTCCCCCTGGTCTGGGGGCCTGTAGACAACCCCAGTTCTTATGGCTGTCCCATTTCCTGTTTCCAGGGTGACCCACAGTTCTTCTGGCTCCTTATGTGTATTCTGAATTTCTGTAGCTTTGCTATTTTCATTGACATACAGGGCCACTCCCCCCTTTTGCACCTCGATCTCTTCTGAACAATACATAGCCAGGTACTGAAGTCTCCTAAGTGTGGTTACTGGTAACCACGCCTCACTAATTGCTACTATGTCCAGTTTAGCCTCTGACATTATTGCCTGCAGGTCTGGGATCTTATTTCCCAGGCTGTGAGCATTTGTGTACATGATTTTCCATTGGCCCAGATTTTGGTGTATTAGTTGTTGGGTGAGGTTTGGCATTACCCTGGGCGTCGTGTGGAGACCATTCTTTTTTCTTACCTGGTGATTCAAATGAACTGCACCAGGTAAGAAAAAAGGTTTGTCTCCCCATACGATGCCCAGGGGTAATGCCATGCCAAGGAAAGGATGAGAAGGGACTTGGCAAGGTTGGAGGAATGGTCAGAAGTATGGTAGCTTGGATTCAATACAAAGAAGTGCAAAATAATGCACCTGGGAAACAAAAACCCAGGGGAACATTACACAATGGGGAGGAGGTAGTAACAACAACAAAAATGGAAAGGGACCTGGGGTAATCATATCAGATTACCTTAAGTTTAGCAAGCAATGTGAAAGGGCAGTAGGGAGGGCTGGGGGGAATACTGGGATGTATAGGGAGAGGCGTCACCTGCAGAAAACAGGAAGTTGTTATCTCTCTGTACAGACAGTTGGTGAGACCCCATCTGGAGGACTACATCCAGTTCTGGAGACCCCATCTTTGCAAGGATAGAGGCAGTCCAGAGGAGGGCAACTAAAATGGTACGGGGTCAGCAAGAGAAGCCATGTGAGGAGAGACTAAAGGAGCTTAATATGTATACCCTTGAGGAAAGAAGGGAGAAGGGGGACATGATAGAAACTTTTAAGTACCTCAGTGGAATCAATAAAGTCCAAGAGGGTAGCATCTTTCAGAAAAAGAGATGTGCAAGAACAAGGGGACACAATCTGAAGATAGAGGGGGGGATGGCTCAGGGGCAATATGAGGAAGTATTTTTTTCACAGAGAGGGTGGTGGACTCATGGAACAGCCTTCCTGAGGAGGTCATGGGGTCTAAAACTGTGGGACAATTCAAGAATGCATGGGACAGACATAAGGCAATTTTTGTGGGGGGTAGGAAAAATAGGCTGTTGGTTATATAGGATCTGCAGTTTATCCTGTAGGTAGGAAAATGAGCAGACTAGATGGACCAAGCGGTCCTTATCAGCCATCAAAATCTATGTTTCTATGTAATATTAGTGCTTCTAAGGTCCTAATTTTGTTCCTGCAACTGTTGTAGCTTTTCCTCTAACTCCATCCTAAGATTACATTTATCCTCGTTTTTATTTATGCACTCATTTTTAATACTAAAGACTCATTCTTGTAATGCCATCAATGCACAATACAAGCCCTGGACTACAATTCCTTTTTGTTTATGTCCCGGGACTTTCTTATTATTTCAGACTTCTGTTTCTAGTCTTTGTTTTACATATTGCCATGGCTCTCCTTGTGCCATAACATCAGGTGCGGACAGTACTCCACCACCATGCATTTTAATATATTCCTAAACATAATAGAAGGGGGGGAGGCAGCTGCAATATAAGGGTGCTAGCTGCAAACTCAAGCAGACTTGATAGACCAGTTGGCCTTTTTCTGCTGGCAATTTTCGTATGTTCGTATAATCCCCTAGTGTTTTTATTGGACTGCCCATATTCAACCTACTGGAGGTGCCTAAGAACAAAACCTCCCACTGTGCCCTGTATTTAGGTTGCAATCCTACGGATACGGGGGTCGATACACTTATATCTGTGTCTGCCGGACTCCCTTTATTCAGGTGTCAAAATGTTAGATTTGCAACTTATAATATTAGAATTACCAATGAAAATAATAATACAACTTATAGCAGAGGTAAAGACCAGAGACAGATATTCAACTTAGTATTTCTTTTTACCAAGATCACACAGGTGTACGTGTACACAGACTAAAAGTCTGAGAAATGTTGCATATTAACAAATATCTTCCTAAACTTAAACACCTTGGCTAACAATTATGAGATAGACAAAGTTATACACACAATTTATTTAGCTATTTCGAAATGTTTCACCAGGAAAGGCACACTGAGCTACAATGGCTTGTTTCCAGATGCATCCTGGGGGAAGCGGGAAAAGGGAATACAATACAGAGCATAGAACACGTGCAAAACAAAAATATACAAAGAGTTAAGTCTGTAAATAAACTGAAAACATTTAGGCTATAACCAGATAATTTGTGGGCTAGACAAGTGGCACTTGCATATATATGTAATAGATAAACCACTCTGAGGTGTGCGGTCACGCTCTGATATATGCATGCCTTGGTGTGCCGCCAACTGCCCAAGGCGCATGATATCAGAGCATGACCGCACACCTCAGAGTGGTTTATCTATCTTATAAAATATCAAAATTGTTTTGGAGGGGGGCCAAAGTGCAGGTGGGCAGTCGCTCTCTGATATACACATGGTCATGTGATGTGTTTTATACAATCAGAACTTTGGATTTGGATTTGGATTCCTCCATCATTTTATAAATATATATATATATACATATACATACCCACTTATCTAATACCCATATACAAAAATATGTACACACAGTTAAATTACTTGGCATTATTACAATTGGGGTACTTAGTGAGAACTTTATAGGAGCAGAGGGAAGGGGGAGTAGGAGTGATTAGTGAATAGGAAAGGGCCTTAACCCTTCTGGGATACAGACTCCATAAGGGGATTAGACTGGAAGAGGGGGAGCAAGAAAGGATAGAGCAGGGGACAGAATAGCAAGTGAGAACTTTGTAGGAATAGGGGAGTAGGAGTGGTTTAAGAATAAGAATAGGCCTTCACGCCTTTAGGATGCACACCCCACAAGGGGATTAGGCAGAAATGTGTGGAGATAAGAGGGACAGAGTAGTGGACAGAACAACTGGATTACACAGTGAGCAGCTTGTGACATCATCTTGTCTAGGTCTGTGTAACACAGACTGATAAAACCCTTGTGCTTATATACACTTCTTGATACCAAGCTTTGCCCAACTTCTGCTGACTTAAGACATTATTGAAAGGTAAGAAAAACATGTTTTTGACTAGGGTATTTTGACCTCATGCCAGTGGTACGTGCAGAAGATGCTCTCTGCCCATCTCCAAGTTGTACAGAAAAACATGTTTTTCATGAAATTAGACACCTGGGGCTGGATATTCAAACTGCTCTATTTTGTGGCGCAAGCCCTTGCGCTGCACAAAATAGTTGCACTGGGGTGTGGCCGAGGCGATATTCAAAGGAGTTGTGCTATTGAGCAACTCCTTTGAATATCACCCCCCCGGCCACAGCTACTGTGCATGGTGCAGTGGAACTTGCGCCACCGCAAGTGGTCAGAGTGGAGCATTCAAGTTGCGGTGGCACAAGTACCATTGCGCCATGTGCAAATTTCCGCTATTCAAAAGGTGACATGCAAATGGGGCCATAATTCATGCAAGGTGCGTGGGGGGCCATTTGCATCTATTTATGGCCCCATTTGCATGCCATTAGCATGCAGGTCGCCCGATCCCCAGGACTTCGCCTGGCACCCTGTGAGCAGCAATGGGACCGGCGCTCTGCAGCCCGTCGCGGGCAAAAGTGTAAAAATCCCCACACCCCGACTGGCGATCATGGGCAAAAGCTTAAATAACCCCCCACCAGCCCGATCGCGGGCACAAGTGTCCCCAGAACATGTCCCTGGTGGTCGGTGGACGCTAAGCCTGATTGTGGGCTGCGCCAATGTGTGACACACCTCAGACCATATCCCTGGTGATCTACATACACCCACCGCCGACGAAGACCCACCACCCTGCTCCCCGGCGGCGGTGGGCGGCAAGACGGCAGGCGGGTGGGATGCTACCACCGCCGGCTGCCGGGGGAGCAGGGTGGTGGGGCTCGTGGGTGGGGTGGGGGGACAGTAGATCACCAGGGATATGGTCTGGGGGTGTGTCGCCACATTATGCAGCCCGCAATCAGGCTTAGCGGTCCACTGACCACCAGGGATATGTTCTGGGGGACACTTTGCTGCCAGCGATCAGGCTGGTGGGGGTTTATTTAGCTTTTTCCCGCGATCGGGCCAGTCGGGAAGGGTTTTTTTATGCTTTGCCCACGATCGGGCCAGTCGGGGCAGGGGGATTTTTACACTTTTGCCCGCGATCGGGCTGCAGGGGGGCACAGGGAGTAGGTTGAGGGCCAGCCACAGGTGGCAGCTGCTCATCTGTGGGTGGCCCTCGACTTACTCCTTTTTTTTTTGGCTCAAAGTTGTGCAGGCACAGGTTGGGGGTTGCGCCTGCATAACTCTGCACAGCCCGCTGAATAACGGGCAGTGCAGTTTATGCAAGGTTCCTCCCCCTCCAGTTCAGCATGCATTCATTTGCATTGCGCTGTTGCTCAGCTTGCCTTGGGGGGTGCAACTGCCTCCTGCTGAATATGGCAGAATGGCGCAATTTCGGACTTGCGCAGGCGCAACCCTATTGCGCATGGTGCAACCCTTTTGAATATCCAGCCCCTGCTGTCTTAACTCACGGTTCTGCTGAGCTCCCCTAGACAGTTTGTCAGCAAAAGTTACAACCTGGCAAAAATAATATATGAGAAAAGATAAGATGTGTTTGCTAAATACTTTGAGTCTCCACAACAATCTCCAGCCTACCAAGGTCAGACAATTTAAGTATATTTTTTTATTTTCTAACTAATTCCATGTTTACCCCTTAGTAGTACTGTGATGTGCCTATAGCTAAAGAAATGAGGTACTGTGTATGAATATAACATGATCATTGAGGCTATTGATGTAGTGCATATAATAATATGCTCATCCTAGCATGCAGGATGTTAGCTTGATTGCACAGGCGTGCACGCACCAGGAGGCACGCAAGCACAATGCAATTAATAGGCTATCACACTGTGCTAACATGTCGTGAGTTGTGCAATGCACACACCATGGGTATACATGAAAACAAAGATGGTAAAATGGCTTGAAGGAGGAACGCGTGCCCCACTGTTAATGGCAGTTGCGCAAATAGGAAAAAATAGAGGGCTGTGGAGAAAAAAAACACTAAAACATCTGAGGAACACCAAAAATTTAAATTAGCCAAGGAAACAAGAAATACAAAACCTGAAGCTGGGGGGAAGGGCACAGGGAACCGACACCAAAGCCGAAGGACCCCCACAGAGACCATACACTTTTTTTTATTTAACCAGGTATAGCACACTAAGCTGAAAGTTTTTTTACAGGAGCGACCTGGGAACACAAGGAGGTTAAGTGACTTGCTCAGGGTCACACAGTATGCAGGTGGAAGCTGTGGGATTCAAACCCAGATCTGGTCTGCTGGATGTCACCAGATTTGCAGCTCAGAGCCTCAGACCACTGCGCTATACTACCCCCTTAACCTCTAATTAACAAATGAGCATCTTTATCCACTAGGCCAGAAGAGGAACCCCCTAAACACTCCCAGAAATAAATGAAATTATACCTACCTGTGGCAATTTTTTTTGGCAAATGGAGACCATTAAAAACACCCTTCCTAACAAGGCAGAAATGACTCCCAATCTGACACAGGGAAATGAGAAAAGGCACGTTATTCAATTTGAAAGCTGCAGCTTAACAGGCACAATTTTAATTTGTGGGTGCTCCCTGAAAACAGGCAGCTCCAATCTGCTATGCAGAATTGCAAGCCCCAAAGAAATCTTGAAATCTTGAATACTGAAAATCTTGAGAGAGGGTAAAGGTAGCGCTGTCCCTTTCAAATAGGACAGCTTAACTGGGGAGTTGCTGCTGCCTGGAATCCTCATGTGCTTAATATTCTAAAGCTTGGGAGTGCCATTTCTTCTGGAACTGGTGCAAAATACCCAGTTGTTATGATTACCCACTGACAATATGGAGCACTACAGAAAGACACTGCCACTTTGATAGGTGGCTTTACTGTGAACTATGTAGTTTTTATATTATCAGGAAAATAAACTCTTATTCTTGTGCATACACGTCAGTTTTGTCACAAATTTGTCAAATGATGTTTTTTGCAGTTGTTTCTATTTTCATGACTCACAAATCAATTTTTGAGAGATATGAAACAGTCTCAAGAAAAAAAATAGAAGGCTTTGCAGGCCCATGTGCAAAATAAACTGTAGCTCTGGGCCAATGTGTGTTACGATGCAGCTGCTGGGGGCCGCTTATGAGCTTCACCACAGTTATAGTGCAACATGTGCAATATTGCAGCTGGAGGTCTGGGCCAATTTGTGTGATTTAGATACTTTACGTTAAGTGCAGTGTTCATCATGGGGTGTAAGAAAGGTAATCCTAAAGGTGTCAAATGTGCAGTATATGTATCAAGAGAAAGCCACTCCACAGAATGCAGGCAGTGACGTGACCAAAACCAAAATCACTTGCAGCAAAGAAAGCTGACACCAGCCAAATGGTAAATCAAACTTGCAATTTATTTAAAGTGTAGATAATGTGCAGAGAACAGTCAAGTAGCAATCAACTGCCCAAACAAATCACTGACTCTTGACTGGTTTCACCCTTAGGCTTCCTCAGGAGTCCCGGATGTAGCCTCAATTGTTATTTTATTATTTGCAAACATTTGTTGGATTTGCCTGAAATTTGGAATACATGATCAAGACCCATATGCCTTGGGATCTGCCAAGTTTTGTACCGGTTGGATACACAGTTGCGGAGTTATTAAGCGTGATCTGCGCATGCGTTTATATTTTTTCTGGAATTCTACGGTTGCGCCTACAGGTCGCACGGTTTGCGCAACTGGCCCAAAATCTTCAAGGAACATGCGGCCAGGGTCCCCAATGTGTCTTTCAAAGATTTCGTGAAAAAATATTAAACTGTTCAAAAGTTATGGCAGTCCGAACTTCTGTTTTTTTCCCATAGAATAACATTACGGCGTTCACCGCGCCTTTGAGGGCCCGTATCTCGAAAACGGTGTGAGATATGGAGTTTTTGTCAAAAAATTATAGCCCCGATAAGAGCTACATATAAAACTAGCCAGGAAAGTGATAATACATATGACTTTTACATTTTTTTTCTATGTCGTACAGTTACTGAGATATAAGCAATTTACTATTACAACTACTGATTTTTGTGTTCTGAGAGTCATTATTTTGCATACATTCTTTCTACTCACTGTCTTTCTCTATACAGCTTTTGGGGAAAACCAGCCTGTGCGCTTACATTACTGTTACCATTACCGTTTCTGCTTGCGGTTCCGTACCGTTCACTTACCGTTCACGTTTACACCACCATGCATTACCCTTTGCGTTTTCATTTGTGGTTGCGTTTCCGTTGTTTTTAACATTTCTGTCTACAGTACTGTTCCTCTTTCTGTTTCGCTTTGCGTTACCATGCGCATTACGATTTACGTTCGCGGGCACAATGTTACAATGCAACAAGACATCACCCCCGCGCTCCCGCCGCTGCATTACATTCACTATTTCTCATTATCATTCTCAAAAAGAAGGAAATTAGAGGCAAAAAACTCCGTTTAATGCATCAGTTAGGGTTGTTCCACAGCGACAAAAGCGAGGAAATTCGATGTTAGGGTTGAAACCCCTTTGCACCCCTTCAGCCCACCCCCAACTGGAATCTGGGTGTGCATTGGGGTCATCGGTCTAACTGTCACCCCATTCTCCTATTCCTCAGCTTCTTTCCACATGTGATGGGGTGACACTTAGGGCTGATGGCCCCAATGCGCACCCCAATTCCAGTTGGGGGGGTGGGCTGGAGGGGTGCAAAGGGGGTTTCAACCCTAACATCGAATTTCCTCGCTTTTGTCGCTGTGGAACAACCCTAACTGATGCATTAAACTGAGTTTTTTGCCTCTAATATACACACACACACACACACGCACATATTAGAAAAAGAAAAGCAGCAAATTCATATAGGAAACGAAAGCCAGACCATTGGAGCAGTGGTAGCACTACTGCTCATGAAGCCAGTGACCCAGGATGGGAAGAGATCTCAGGTTGCCAGGGGCTGGCTGGGGGGAGAAAGACTGAGTGTCCCGGAGGATGCGCTCCTCCTCTGGGGAGGGAAGGATGTGCTCTCCGCTGTGCTACCACCAACTGGCTGACCATAAGCAGAGCCTTGAAGGTGGACAGATGCTTCATGGCTGCACTGTGAGCACACCTGTGTTCTCATGTCACTGCAGCCCACACCCCTGAAGCACTTGGGAATGGGGACAGAACACCAGAAAAGACTGCCGGCTAAAGCAGCATGAAGTGATGCCCTTCCCAAGGCCCTGCACTGCCCACTGGGCTTTCCTGCTGAATACATCCAAGATAAACTCTCCCTGTGACTTACTGAACCTCATGGAGCTCTATAACAGGGGAAAGTCTGTGGGGCACCTTAACAGGTGGGTAAGACTTCCAGAGACAGTGGGTAACAGGGCTAGGGAGGATGCTACAGATGGGGCCTGCTGAGCAAAGAAGAGCAAAAAACCAAAACAAATAAAATAAAATATAGGAAAGAGAACCTGCCTGTGGTCACCTTACAATTCCCAGTATTATGGGGGCTGGTACTCTAGCTGATGACATCAGTGATCATTCACCAGTGTTCTGTGTCTGGAGTGCACACCCACCCTCTTGCCCTCCTAAGGAGATGTAACTATTCTAAACTAAACCAGAAGACTTGTTTTTCTGATCTACTCCAGACTGACTGGTCTACTTTATACCTCTTCTCTGATGTCAGTGATGAATTAGATTACTTGTTCTCCAAACTCCAGGCACAACAGAACCTACATATCCCACTAATTAAACACAGGGTTAGGAGAATGGCCACCAGGTAACTGCCTAGCAATCTGCTGGCCTTACTAATGGCTGGAGACAAGTGCTGATCAAAGTACAATGTTACAGCGCTTCATGCTGACTGGTTAAAATATAGATGGCAGAGAAAGGATCAATCCTTTGTCCCCTACTGTTCAGTCTCCTTGTCAATGAACTTCCGAAAGCTTGCAACTCCACAAAACTCCTCCTGTATGCTGATTACTAGGATTACTAGGATTTTATTGACATAAGGGAGCCATCAGGCCCATTATAAATGTCTCCCACTTAAGTGGGATAATTACACCAGTAAGTTGTTATTATAGCACATACGATCTAAATAATTTTTGAATATATCCAGACTAGCAGTAATCACCGCAACACATAGCAACCCAGAATATATCCAGCGCAGCCTCCAAACCCACTTCTCTGCTATCTGTGACTGGTTCTCAAACAACTTCCTTGTCCTAAATATGAAGAAAACCTAATCCATGCTTTTTTACACCAGGTGTAAAACTCCTACCCCCTTACCTTAGCCATTACCTCTGCCTCAGGTGCCCCAGTTGAACAAGTTACTGCTTTCAAGTACCTGGGGATAATCCTTGACTCAGGCTTAACCTACTCGGCTCATGTGGATGCTCTAACTAAAGCAGCCTGCTCCATAGGCACAAAAATGCCTTCCTCCCTGAAATTAAGCAACAACTTGTCTGATGCTACATCCTCAGTCTCATAGACTATGGCCTTGTGATCTATGGTGCTGCATGTGACAGAGTGATTGACAGGGTCAGAGGCTTGATGAATAGGACCTGCTGCTTTGCACTCAACCTAAAATGGGACTCCCGTAAGTGCACCCTGTATAACGACCTAGGTTGGTTTAACCTCGATTCCTGACTGCACTATATTACCCTCGTCACTGGTAAAAAAGTCTTGCTTGCATTACTGTCCCCAGTGGTCCTGTCCCTGCTGAGTCCAGTGGCCTCCAGGTACCCATCTAGAGGTGTAATACATAACTCCATGGTGCTCCCACATAGGAAAACCTCTCTGGGTCAGGCTTGCTTCTCTTTCAGTTTCCCAAAACTATGGAACTCCCTTACCCCATCAGTCAATGTCACTGGTTCTCTAACCAACTTCAAGTCCCAGCTTCTAGCCTCTCTTGCCCCTCTAAACCCATGTGGCTGCTATCGCTGACTGGTCTGCTACATCCCTGAACCTCCCCTGAGCCCTGTGCTTTCTTCGTCCTCCACTTGTATTCTGTTGCTACCCCCTTGTATCATGCTCTCCTGTTTTATTCCCAAATTATTATAGTTCATCTCATTGTATCCATAATATTTCCTATTGTACTGTGTACACTGTACTTCTGTCAACCTCAACTGTAAATATGTAATATACTTTATTGTTGCTAAGCTGTTGTATATGACCCTTGACCCTTTGAAAATAGGCCCTGCCTAAAGGATCTTGTGTGTAATAAATAGAAAAAAAAATAAACGACGGTAAGAAAGCTAGTCACATTGCCAAAAGCACCTACTGCAAAGAACTTCTACAGTCTTCTGCCTGTGACTCCTTAAGGTTCTGAAGCCTCATCTAGGGTTTACTGGGGGGGAATCAAATGATGACAGACATGTTGCTAAATGAAATAAATTGTAATAAGTGATACTATAGCAAATGCTTTTAACTCCCACTTCTCTGACCTGTCCAACCACTCCAATTTAACATCTGGTACCCCCAACATGGATGCTCAGGCAGATGGTCTGGTTGCCCTACCATTCTACATAACAGGTGTGACTCAGAAAGAAGTGGTACACCATGTGAAATTAATCTCTCCTTGCAGCAGTGTAGATTATGATGTGCTTGAACCCAGACTTCTTAAGATTACTGCCCCTTATCTTGCTTCCCCCTTAACCAGAATATTCAATCTATCTCTATCCTTTGGCGTAGTACCCAGTGTATGGAAGGTGCAGAGATTGCACCAGTTTTCAAGAAAGGAGATCCAAAGTCATTGGAAAACTGTTGCCCTATATCAATTTTGTCTGTCCTTAGCAAGATACTCAAGAAGCTAGTGACCTCACTGGTCACAGGGCACCTCCACAAATATGACCTGCTATTATCTGCCCAACATGGCTTTAGATGGCTGGGTGGTGTTGAGGGCTAAGGCACTGGTGCCTTATCTCTTAACTATGCTAGTGACTTGAGGTGGGGAGGCGAGCCGGGTTGCCAGGGTTAACCAGGAGAGAGGACTGAGCATTCAATGGACAGCTCTCCTCTTCAGGAAGGGGTAGGTTGGGATCACTGGCAACAGTGACACTACGCAGAGGCATGCTGTACAACAGCCAGGACCACATAAGGTATCAGAAAGGCGATGGTGGATGTCCACGTGATGAGTGCGGGAGTGTACTCATGCCCATGCTGGATGTCATTGCACATCCATGCCTCTGGGGGGGACATATAAAGAGGAAACACCCCCCTAACTAGGAGGAAGATGTCACTCCTGCCACCATGCCCACGCTGGATCCTCCTCTCCAGGTTCTGACCACCACCCTTCCTCACCTCTGCCCACCTTGGCACTAGATCAATGGAGGGAAGATCACTGCAGTGAAGAATGGTGACCCCTCCTGGGGGAGAAGACCAAGGAGTGCCAGGTAGGTGTGCCATGGGTGGGTTGGAGGAACAGGATCTCGAGTAGAGGGGATCACAGCAGGGTGGGATAAGGTGGGGTGACCGATGGGGCCCCTGTAAGAGGTGACGGGAGGGAAAAAAGTGGAAAACAAAACAAAACATGGCTTTAGACAGGGTCACAGTACAACCACAGCCCTTATCCAGTTCATAAATGATGCTAAGGTAGCCACAGACAGGGGCTTGTTCGCTGGAACACTATTCATTGACCTGAGAAAAGCCTCTGATCTTGCTGATTACATTATTCTCAAAACCGAATTGCTGTCCCTTGGCATTTTGCCTACAGCCATAAACTGGTTCTCTAGCTATCTGGGGAGAGGTCCCTCAGAGCTCCATATTGGGCCCACTCCTTCTCATCATTTTTATCCATAATCTCTCTAGGGTTCTTACCTCATGCTTCACCCTGCTTAATGCTGATGATATGGTGCTTTACATTAGATCCAAGAGCATGGAGGATATTAATTTACAGCTCAGTGTTTACTTCTGTAAGGTTCAGTCCTGGTTATTACATACAGAATAAACTTCTCCTAAACTCTAGCAAGACTCACTCCATGTTATTAGGTTTTGCACCCAAACTGAGGGCCAGTGCAGATGACCAGGCAGTCTGTTACATAGATGGATCACCTCTTACTGCTGTTCACTTCTTCAGATACCTAGCCATCGCCTTAAACTCTTCTTGATTTTACCTTACACACTGCTACTGCATGCAAATCAGTCACTGCCAAACTTGGACTAGTCAATAACGTGAGGTATGCCTGGATTCCTGCATCCAGACTTGCCACTGCCCAAGGTGTCCTGCTACCTAGTTTTAGCTAAGGGTTTGTCTCATTCTTTCAGACAAGCAAAGGTAACCAAAGTAAATGGAATACCACATATAACAATATCTGTCTGTAACCCCCCTCCTCAGGAGGGGGATTATCTGACTGTTGCTGCCACCCTATAGAGACCCTGGAGCTCTACAATTATGCTGTGAGCTCCCTCCTGCTTGACCGCATGTGTAGCAGCAGGCGAGAGAGAGCTCAGCAGCAAAGATGCCTTTGGCATCTCCTGCATTCTTCTTCTTTTGCTGCTGTGGTCATTTGGCCTGGTCCTTGGATTCTGGCACTGGGGACTGTGAGAGACAGAGAGCCACTTCCCCAGGCCCTCCTGTACCTCTGACTACCGGTGGCAGCTTTGAGTGGGAGCACATGCTACAGGAGTCCCTCCCCAGTGCTACCTGTTGACCATGGACCCCACACTCACATAGCCACCACCAATGGACCGGCAAGCAATCCAGGAGGGTTGCAATAGAACACTGGGGCCAACACGCATAAAGGGGCACAGAAAAAAATTTAAAATGAAGATAGACTTTGGCGCACAAGGCTCCATTGGATATGGGGGCAGCTATCTTTGTGCCCTTCAACCCCACCAGCCAACTAGTCAAAGGGCTTGAGAGCCCAGCAAGCACCACAAGAGACTGGGAGAATGATGAAATCAAGGACCCTCCTAAATGGACTGGCAGGCTACGAGGACAGATCAGAGGGCAAAAGGATTGATGGACAGCCCTGCCAGTCTAATGAGACACTGAATGGTAGGAAAGAGGTTTCTGAGCTTTTAAGGAGCTTGTGTCAGTCTAAGAGAGACACTGAGTTGTTTTAACCTGCTGCTGGTGAGACCAAGTGAGGGGCCTAGTCAGACCAATCATCCTATGAGCCCTCACCAGGGTTCATTCTGCTAACTCACTGTGAGCCTTATCTGGGGCTTACATTGGTCAGAGACTATGCCAGACAAGCACTAGTTAGAAGAAAGTACCGAGAGTTTGAGCCTGTGGGCCATTGCTATATGCAGTACAAAAGCTGCTGAGCTGTACTGAGTGCAGACAGACACCTGTATCCTACCCAGTTTGCTCTAGAGCCAGGTAAAGGGCTTGATTACCCTTATCTGGTGGGTGGATCAGGGAACAAGGAGCCACAGGGCAGATGATCTGAGTACTGAGGTACTCTTGATCTGTAAGGGAGTCAGACTGTGGGGTCACTTCTGGGGTCTGGGCTCCTCGGGAACCAGGAACCCACTGCATAGTGCTCCTGTGACTGAGAATTGAGCCAGAAGGGCTGCATCCAGAACTGAGTCAGAAGAGCTGTATCCTGAGAGGTGTGAGCCAGAAGGACTGTGCTGCTGCAGAATGTCTGAGAGAGTCCCAAGTGCCACTGGGGCCTGTTCTTGATTGCTGCTGTGTGCTGTTCTCCACCTCGACTGAACTACTGCATGCATAGATCATGTGAGTGCTGTCATTGCTGGCTAGGACCTTTGTGCTTTTTACAGTTTTGGACTACCATTACTGCATGTGGACTGCAGTTGTGTTTCAAACATTTTCCTGTTGGACTTCCAAGTTCTTTAAATTGTGTTAGATTTATACAGCCTGTTGTGGGGATTAAATTGCAAGTTTAATAATTTTCATTTAGTGCACCACCAAAACAGCCCAGGCAATGTAGCTACCAGGCCTGCATCGGGGCTCTAGTGTAATACCTGGGTACTCAGAGTTATTGTTTATTGTGTCACACTTGAAACTGTAGTTTTACTACCGATGCTGCTAAATAGTATCACCGCACCCTGTGTAGTATAGTTCTTCTTCTTGTGCCCCTTGTACAGTATGGGTGGGTGCTTTATATAATATGTGGCATCTGAGAGGGAGCTGTGACCCACAGTACAGTGGCTCCCAGGGGGCTTGCTATAGGGTGGAAGTGTTAAAGATGACTTGCAATTGTCTAAACCCTCCTTTTCTTCCAGCTTCCAGGCCTGTGGTCTAAAATAATGCACTGCTAATTTGCTGAATTTTACTCCTGTGTATGTGACCAGTCTGTATAATCTGATTGAAGAGTTTATTGATGAAGGAAACAACTGTGTTAGTAGTCCCCAGAGAATGGACCAGTCCAGTGTAGGGAGGTGGGTAGGTGCTGCATCCAAGGGGTTGGTACTCTATGCAACATCTGGCCTACTTATTCCCTCTGGGTGGAGGCACTGTGCTATTTCTTATTTATTCTGGGATGCCCCCCCCCCACCAAAGGAGAAAGAATGAACTCAACCCCCTCAACCAGGTGGGCCCTCTACAGTTACCAGGCAGGGATGTGATCTAAGACACGGACGGCAACCCTGGGGTCATATGCCATTTTTCCTTGTCCTCAACTTGACTCACCCATCACTGTATACTTTATAGGAGTATAAATTAGCTATTTCTGTCCTCTAAGTGGCAATATGCTCTAGGATGTACCATGGATAAAATTCTCAGGGCTGCTTAACCTTCCTCCCTGGCTGCTCTGATTAAATATTTGGACCAGGTCTGTCCCGAGATCTAGTGATCTCCTCTCCTTCCCTAAGTGCTCAAAAAACATGAGTGAACAAGCTTTTCCTATTTTGCCCCCAAATTCTGGAACTCCCTTCCAGCTACCCTCAAGCTCTCTCTCAGTCCCACATTCACTTTAAAAAGGAGCTACTTAAGTACTTAAGATCTACAGATAATTGCAACTGTACATGAAGTTCTAGCATTGTCTGTATGTTTGACAACCCACTACATCATATGTATTTGTGTATTTTTACTTGCACAGTGTCTTACTGCCTGCCCTTTTAGCAACATATTGATATCTATTTTTGTAACATTGTCACATTGTTTTTTTTTTTTGTATCCTTTACCATTCATGTAAAACAGTTTTGACCCTTTGTATATGTCCCAGATCATGCTTGAAAATATGCATTATACTGTCTCTAATGCACCTACCCGGTAATAAAAAACTAACTAAATAAATAAATTATAAGTTTTAGTTTTAGTTTTTATATGAATTCTGATTTGTATGTTTGAATTGTCTACATACTTTCGTTTTTTTAATCTATAATGGTTTTATTTATGTATATTTGTAACCTGACTTGTACGGGGCCCAGAGCCTCCGGGAATGGGCGTCTTTTAAATAAATATTGCCTTGCCCTGCCTATAACCTCAACTATGGCACCTTTTTCTTAATCCATCACTCAAACCTAACCTAAAACTAACCAAAACTGCCAAAAAGTAATATTCTTCTACCACGGCTCCCACCCAACTGCTAAAACCCACCATAACCCACCACACATAATGTATTAGTCATCTTCTTAATTTTTCAGTAAAAAAGAAGCTTACTTTTACTTTAATCACACAGTCCTGTTTGTAAAAATGCTGTTGTGCTGTCAGTCTCCTGTTTAGCACTGGCAGCCCAATTGTGATTTAAAGACAGCATTGCACAGTGACTGAAACAGAAATAAGCTTTTCTTTTTTTCCCCAGAAAAGTCTCTTTTGAAGATATTAAGGCACTACAGCATTAACTCATCAATAATAAAAATACATTATAATATAGAAGAATAATATGTAAATACATGCAGCCTTTTATAATCATTAAGCAACATAAAACATGAGAAATTTTATCACGGGTGGATGACCCCAAAACAGGTGTGGAACAGACAAACATCTTACTCTTGTACAACAAATTAACTAATAAGACAGATAATTAATAATCTATTTAAGTAGGATATATAATAATCTATTATGGTACGATATTGAAATTATCCTGTAAATGTGGTGCCCAGTTCGGCTCACATAAGGTTTCCACAGGACATTAATAATGATTTCATCCATTGTCCCATTATAGAGACATGAAAGGGGATAAAACTGCAAATGTGAATTTATTCATGAACTTATTACAAACTAGATATGAAGGGGAAAAATTCCACATGGACTTTGTGGTAACCCATTGATGTTAGGAAACATCATAGGCAATTATGAAATGGGTAAAAAAAACAAAAAAAAAATAGAAATCTGATTAACCAAGGACCTTGGAAGCCCATGCTGATATCTTAGCACAACAGCACGGGAAGAAAATCTGAGTCCTCTTTACCCTGTTCAGCCCAGGGATATCACTCTTTCCTGTCGGCTGCTGTCTGCTTGCTCCCACTCACAAACTCTCTTTATTGAGAGTCTTTAAACCTGAGAAGCTGAACAGGTTGCACTTTAAAACAACAAAAGTACAAGAACAACAACAACAACAAAAAACAGATGATGAGTCACTGAAATGACACTGACTCCCTCCCAACAATGTCATTACCTTTTGTCCCAACTTCATCAATCATCCTATACTGAGAAAGCTGCCTCAGTTCCTGAACTTCTGACTTCAGCCCCAGGTGTGGCTTAAACTAAGGGCTTTTGGTCCCACCTCCCTCATGTCTCACTCTATCATTTCCAGCCTCAGTGCAGTACAACTCATGCTCTCTTCTGACTTCAGCCAAGGACTGGGGCTCAAAGTAATGGCTTTTGGCCCTGTTTCCTCATGGCTCTCACTCTCTCTACTGGCTGCAGCTCAGTTCAATTCCCCCCATCCATGCACGCTGTTTCTTCCATACTGCCTATATGGTTCTTACATGGGAAAGAAAAAAAAAAGAAGAAAAGCCCTCAGCTGCCACCTACTGGTTGCCTATAAACACTACGCATCCTCAACTGGACTACTTTTTTTCTATTTCTACTATTTCCACTTTTTATTTCTTTTTTTAAAATAATTACTTAAAATGATTGTATAAAATGTATTTATTATTTTATGGTAGACCCATTTCATAATCACAGTAAGGCACTCCAGGATGTGTGTTGTGCTGGAATAATGGCAGTTCTTGGGTGGTGGAAGCACTTGGCCTTTAGCCTCATACTTGAACCCATCTGAGAGGAATGCCATTATGCTGGCACAAGGCACACCCTGTTGTGCCTTACTACTTAATTATCTCCTTGGTGGAGGAGGAGGGGGAAATGGTGTGAGAGAAGGAACCTATCAAGGAAGTGGGGGGGGTTGCAAAAAAAGAGAAAAGGAGGTTACCCTGCACAGGAGCTTGTGACAATGTCTAGAATTAAGACAAGTCTGAGTGGGACACTCAATTGTTCAGCACTTTAATACTTCACCTATGGGAGTAGGCATGCTGAACATGCACAGTGACCATATTAGGAGCCCAGACTTGCTGGTATAGCATCAGTTTACTAGACACTGCATAGGCCAACAGCTCATATTAGGCTTTTAATGTTAAAAGATTCTCCCATTCTTTGCATACAGGTGGTTCAGGATCTCTCTACTTGCAGAGTATTATCATTTTTTTTGTGACAGATAGTGCTTCCATTAACCCAGTGCATCTGTGGGACGGAAAGACCAGTATCACATGCACAGAGTCATAAAAAAATACTATAACTGGGTCTTTGATTGGTGGAAGGGGAACTAGCACTTTACAGCTTTCCTATAACCTGTCCCAAACATTGTCCAGGTGGGGGCAGGCCCAAAGTATGTGGATAAAGGAGGCTTCAGGAGTAGATCACCTCCAGAAGTAACTATGGTCCATCAGTCCCATTCTGTATAGGGCCTGTGGGTTCTGTATGTCCTATGGAGTATTTTGAATTGAAGCATTTTTGCTTGTAGTTACCTACTGGCTCTGTAAGCCTGGGTCCAAAATGGAATCCCAAGTGTTCAGGGGAATCACAATGCCTAGCTCTCCCTTCCATTTTCTCTAGGCCCTGAACCAGGGATCAGTTGGCAATGTCTGTCTCTTAGGTGTTTGAGTTGACTTGCCATATGCTGAAGTGAATGAAGGCACTTCACCCAAACATAAAATGGATTTGACAGTGGAAGCATCAGATTAGAGAGACCACAGTGAACATGCGCTCTTGAGAATGAGCAGGCGCTTGCCAAACACACAGCAAGGAGAACAGAAAGCAAGAGGCAGCACTCAAAAAAATATAGAGGATAAATAACCCACAAATGCAAAGATATAGCCATCCAGTCCAAAGTTTATTAAGCTAACTGATCCAGAGCAGCAGCAGAGAGTGATGGAGTGGCAAGATGGCCGTGGCGCTACTCTGCTCCTGGCTGCAGACCTCCTTCTGTTTACTGGTTGTTCGCTAAAATGTTTTGGCCAATATTTCCTGAATGAAACTCTTGTTATTTTGACTCATAGCCTTTGGATAAGTGCTTTTTGTAACTTAGAAAAGCTGCAGATTCTTACTACACCGTTGAATGGTCATGCTGGCTTTCGGGGACCCGTCTGGATGCTCATTGGTTGGGAAAGGAAAGCAAGAAGGAAAGAAAGCCAGAGTAATGAGCAATGAGAATTTTGGAGCACCGTGTATGCTGAAAGGCTGATTTTAGCTTATACAAGGTATGATATCCATGCTTAGGGGGATAGAGAGGATCTGTTCAATTATGTTATCAGAGTTATTATGCTCAGAGGAGCATTTCTTTTTTCTCCCTTCCCCTAGGTTTTGGTGCAGTTGAATTGCTTGCATCTACTGATTTTCCTACGGAGAGATTTTGCAGAGATTATGCAGAATTAAGCAGGGAATGGTCTTTAACCCCTGGTCCTAAAATTGAGTGAATTATTGTAGCTGGAGTTTGCTGCATGGACTGCTGCAACAGTTTCCCCTACACCAAATTGAGCATTGAAGTTGCAGGCGAAGGTGGAAGGTAAATTTGAATATAACTACTTAAAGGTACTGCTCTCAGACAAACTGACAAAATCCTGGGTGGTCTGTCCTTGATTTAAAAAAAAAAACATTCGAGAGGTTAAAAATCAAGAAATAATAAAAGACAGCATAGCTGATATATCTAGTATTAGAGTTCTGTTAGTTACCGGTACTTTAAGAGAGTTTTTAGTCACCTTAACATCCGCTGTTCAAACTTTGTCTTCATTCAAGGTAATTTAAGTATTTCATTTGAAACAGAGACCCTGAGTGAGGCTCTTCGTTCTTTTGATTTGAGTTGCTGGAAGGTTGGTACTCTGGCACTGTGATTTTTGATATTATGAGGTTCAGCATGTTTAATATGTATCTTTTGAATACACAGTGCATAGAAGTATGGGAACAGTATACTGGACTACCCATTCGCTGTGGCCCGGTGGACTCCTTATTGGGAGCAGTCTTGGAAATGCCTACCTTCTGGGATATAAACAGAGCTGTGGGATGTCTGCATACAAACAGTGATTTTAAACATTGGACCCCTGGCAGGACTTTGTTTTATTATGTCATTATTGATAATGATTGTTGCAGCTGTTCAGTCCTGTAAGTAAGTGACATTTGGGAAAGGGACTAGAGCATGATCTTATGGGACTTCTCAGTAAGGAGCCTGTTTTTGTAGAGTTTCTTTTTCCAACTATATCAAAATCCTGTTGTTAAATAATAGGTGGGGGTTCATGATGGACGAATGTTGGAAAAATCTCATTTTTTGAGCCAGAACACTTCTTCTAAGCCTCGACACACTGTCATACACTTTATTTGAAAAACTGTTTGAGTCATATAGTGAACTCAGTGATTAAATGGTTTCATTTGCTGCTAGGCTGGGTAGCTCTCTAATAAAAGAGTTCTTGGTCTTATATCTTATTTTGTGAATACTTATGTGTCATATAGGAGGTGCAAACCTGTGGATTTCCTTTGAACATAACCTACAAATTGCAGCAAATGATGTGGCCTGGAACCTCATAATTTATAGGAGTGCATTTGCCTGCTATGTGTTTGATCACTTAATGAACTGACGTTGGGCCGGAGAGAAATCCTATTTATGGATCATTTACCACACACATTCAACTTTTCTCAATGAATTTGATGGCACCAAAGGGGTTGTAGGGGAACAATTGAAACTGTTCCTGAGTCACAAATGTGAACTCACTTATCAGATGACACTACCTTATATTGGGGCTGGGATGTACTTTCAAATGAATCCTTAGCCTAATACTACAGTTTTAAAACATATAAGTGTTACATGAAAGCAAGTGTTTACTACATATTGAGGAAATTTATAATCCTTTACATCTTTGTTGATGTGAGGTGATCTAGGATAAACATGAATTGGAATTTAATAATTAGTACGTAAGAGAGTGCTGATTAATACAATGGTTTTTATTAAATTGTGTTTATAGGATATTGTTGCATGTTTCATATTTTATACTTTATATAAATATCGGGAAGGTGTGTTTTAGTAAAAATAGGATAAGCTAGAAGACTGGTTTTCAGTACTTTTAGCAGAGCGCAGATAGGGTTCATATAAAGAGTGTGCATTTACATTTATAAAAGGAATTATTTTCTTTATGATTGATTTATACCTACTCATAAAATCAGAGGGGCCTATAAATGTTGATATTCATACTAATAATTTATGAATGTTCTGTGGTTATTGTAGTATTTTCAATTATAAATGCATTTCTGATGTATTGTAATATTTTAAATGTCTCAGAGTTGTACTGTAAAGGTTTATAACTGAACGACAATAAACTAAACTTGAATACTCGATCCAGGGCACTATTCCCCAGCACTTCATGTCATCATTACTGTGACACTTCATTAGGGGTGGGGCTTTGGTGTGGAATAAGTTATTTATTCAAACAATTTAAAGACAGATACATACAATTGAGAGTTACAAACCAGCACACCTCAGCACATCACTTGGATGCTTTAAAATGACTATGCTCAATGAAATCAAACCAAATAGTAATCCTTAATATTTGCTCAAGTGAAACAAAAAAAAAAGCATACAGAATTAATAAATGGCATTAAGAAACATCAGTAACTGACAAAAGCAAGAATTTATATTGGATAAAGGGGCCGGGGAGAAAAATCCTATAAGGTGGAGATAGACACTCCATATAGAGTAAATACTTAAAGCGTAAAACATCCATGGACACCATGCAACCCAAATAACAGCAGTAGAGAAAGGAGGAGACTACATGATTGTCAAAAAATGCTAATAAATAACCTGTAAGCATGTAATATCAGAAGTCTAATAGTATACAGTATGTTATACTGACAATCATAAATGAAATAAAGTAGCATGTAGTTGCTCCATATAATTAACTGGTAATATGCGAAACCAACATACAGCCCCAGGGTGGGGGTGGGGGTATAAAAATGAATACCGATAATAATTATAAATGAAACAGCTAAAATGTTAAAATAAATGAGAAAAGAAAATGGAAAAGTAGAGAAAACCAGAATAAAATGAATCAATAAATGATAGCAATGCTATTAGGGAGTTAAAAAAAAAGTAAAAAAAAGTTTAAACCATCCAATAATATACATTAAGTTATATTGAAAATCATAAGTGGAATAAAGGGACATGTAGTTGTTTCATACCATTAATTGGTAGCATGCAAAACCAACATACAGCCCCGGGGGTAAGAAAATGAATACCAATAACAATTATAAATGAACAAGCTAAAATGCTGAAATAAAGGAGAACAGAAAATGGAAAAGGAAAAATAGTGAAAACCAGAATAACATGAATCAGTAAATGATAACAATGCTATTAGGGAGTAAAAAGAAGTAAAATGAATTTTAAACCATGAACATCCCTAGAGTTACACTAAGAACCAAAAAATTACTATAATTCTTATCAACAATACATGGTCCTAATGGTGTTCAATAATTGATTCTATACTCATACCAGAGACCTGATCATGAACAACCTGAGACAGAAGACACAAAAATTAAACAACTGTAGAATATCAGTACTATCATGCAAACCAAATACTGAAGTTGCTCTTAAATATGAAAATCCACTTGGATTCACATTGCAATAAACGTTTGAGTCTGTTACCCCCATGAGGGTTAGGTGGTATATGTGCAACACCAATAAATCTGAAATCTGATGGATTATGATTGTGACTTGTGCCAAAATGTGTGTCAATGGGAAATTGAGTGTACTTGTTCCTACATTCTTTATTTTAATGCTCAGACAGTACGTCTGACATATATCTTTGGACATGTACAAATCAAAACATATACAACAAAAGTAGTCAAACAGTCCATAAACTGGTTGATGTAAACAGTTTTATCCAGTACTGGATGCTGGAACGTACAGTTCTGGGTGCAGTAGTGACATATGCTACATTAACCACAGTGGAAACAACCAACAGATTATGGTGACATGCAGTCAGGGTGGAGATCAAGTGGTGGTTTGGTATATAAGCTGTTGGTGAGCAAACCCCTTAAATTCTTCCCCCTTCTACAGGTGATTCTAGGGTGATTGTCCACTACTTGTTTAAGAGTTGGATCACCATGTAAAACATGCCAGAACCATGTCACAGTCAATGTAACCTGGGGGCTAAATGGTTGAATTTGGTACTGAAAGTTACTGGTTGGGAATTCAAGTCCACTTTTGGATTGGGACTAAGAAAATCTGATCTACTGAGCCTTCTTGCCCTATTCAGTGCTTCATTTAAGGCAGCCTCAGTGTAGCCTCTTTTTAAGAACCGAACTTTAAGTTACTGGGCCTGTTTATCGAAGTCTTGCAGATCAGAACAATTTTGCCGAGTACGGACAAATCAGCTATATGGAATGGCATTCTTTAAGTGGTGTGGATAGGCACTGCCCGCATAAAATAAAGTGTTGACTGAAGTAGGTTCCCTATAGGTTTCTGACTACAGTGTGACAATCCACACCACTTAATTTCAGGTCCAAAAAGTTGATGGAATATGGATCAGCTACATAAGTAAAGCTGAGTCCCAATTAATTGCTGTTTATAAAGTCCACCATAGCAGTTGGAGATGCAACATTCCCTTTCCAAATGATGATATCATCTATAATCTTCTCCACAAGTGAATGTGGGCCAGTAAAAGGTTCCTGCCATGGTAAAACATGAAAGCCCCCTCCTACCAAGCCAAAAATAAATTGGCATAGGAGGGGACCATCATGGTCTCCATGGCAGTGCCCCTTGTCTGTAGATAATATTTGTTGTCAAAAATGAAATAGTTATTAGTAAGTATAAGACTAGTGGGTTCTAAAATAAATTCTGTAGGAAAGTTTTGAACTAAAGGAGTATGAGTAAGGTGACGTTCCAGGGCCAAAAGGCCCATGTCATGGGGAATGCTGGTGTAGAGACTGACTACATCCACAGAAACCCAGATAAATTCTGAGGACCAGACCAGCCCCTCCAGCTTGGATACAATATTCATTGACTCACGTATATATGAGGGTTGTATATACACCAGTTATTTTAAAAAATGGTCCACAAAGATGGACATTTTCTGAGGTAAAGAACCATCTCCTGAGATTATTAGTCTGCCTGGGGGGTTAGTGTGGCCCTTATGAATTTTTGGTGAGACATAGATAGTTGGAACCATCGAACACTCAACCTGCATGTACAACTTTTCTGATTTTGTTATAATACCATTAACCAATGAGGCTTCCAAATACAAATCGATTCTCATTTTAAGGCCCCCAGTGGGGTCTTCTTGGAGTCTTCTATCTTCTTGGAGTCTTCTATAACTCTCTGTATCATCCAATTAATGATAAATTTCAGATTCATATTGATGTTTATTAAGGACAACAATTTTGATGCCCTTGTCAGCCTCTTTAATTTAAATGTTTTTCATTTCTTTTAACTCTTGGATGACATTTAATTCCTCATTCATCAAATTGGGTTGATGGTAACTCCACTTAGATAAAAAAAGTGGATTAATCTCCTGTAGTACTAAGTTCTGGTAAGTCAATAAAGCTAGGGATGCATGAGCGGTAGGATTGAAAATAGATCTTGGTTTGAAACTGGTTGCACATGATGGAATGTCAGTCTGCTGTTCCAATAGTGGCTCGGTTGTGTTTTACAAATCAAACATCTTAAGATCAGTGTCCTCCACACTGTATGTACTGTGGTCAGATTCAGTAAGCAATTCAGTAAGTGCCTGGAGATCAGGGTTTAGATCTGCTAGTGATGTCATTGTTCCAAACCCATTGTATTTCTATCACAATTTTTATTTTTAATTTAGCTTTCTAAAAAACCTTTTTAGATCAATGAAAACATCACATTTATTGACTTTTGGGGTCAGCAACAAAAGTCAGTCCTCGTTTCAAAACATTAATTTGTACAGCAGTAAGCTCCACATCCAGAAGATTTATTACTTCTCAGCACAGCTCCTCTAGTTGTCCAGGAGGATCTTTCGATGTTATCTCTTCCTCTCCTGCCCCGTCTTGTTTTGTGTTTTTTTCTGCTCACAGTTGCCTTGCCTGGCTGTGATATTTGTTTCTTTAAAAGCAAAATCTGGCCAGAGCCTATAGAGCTGCATGGGAGGAATTTGGGGTAAAAATATTGAAAATTAAAAAAGTTAAGAGCCTGCATTAGCAAAATGTAATGAAGGTTCATAAATTTGTTGTTTTGTAATATTTGTACACCAAATTTTCAACATAGCCTTGTTATGTCCCTGCCTCATGAAGAAGGTCAGAGAAAACATTCAGCTCCTGGCCTAAAGGTAATTTCACACAGGGACTGCGAAATCAACTTGTGGGACACAAAAACACATTTTGGCCAGATCTGAAAAATGACAGCTGTCACACTTACGAGGCACTGTAAAGATAAGGCTATGTTGTGAATTTTGGGTAAAGATATTGAAAATTACCAAAGTTACGAGCCTGGGCTCACAAAATTCAATGTAGGCTCATAACTTTGTTGTTTTTTAATATTTCTACACCAGATTTTCAACACAGCCTTCTTATGGCCCCACTTCATGAACAAGGGCAAAGAAAATGTTCAGCTCCTACCTGAAAGGTGATTTTGCACAGAGACCACACAATTACCTTTTGGGACAGATCTGCTTAATGACAGTGCCTTTTTTCATGAAGTGCAGTCCTAAAGAAGGCATGTTGAAAATATGGGGTGAATATATGTAAAAATGGCCAAGTTATAGCACTAAGTTCAAACCTCTATTGAAATACATTGAGCTGCTGCCTGTTTTCTCAGTTCACTGTCCGGCTTTGAAGAGTGAAGATATGTTTGCGGTCCAGGGAGGATTATAGCATTGGACCCCTGATCGGTAAGTAAGGGCTTGGGGGTGTGGGGTGGTGGGTGCTGAGTGGGAGGTCAGGTGAGGGGTGTAACTGCACAAAGGCATCAATGAATGTTTTTCACAGATAAAAAAGAAACAAATGAGGATTCCTGCACTGGGGATTGCACCCCCAGTGCCACTGTTACATTTCTAGGGGGAGGGGAAGTGGGGTGGTGGGGGATGAGAGGGAGGGTCAGTTGGGGGGAAGAAAAACAAGATGTCAGTGGCACTCCAAAGGCTTGTGCTACACCGCTGCTCAATCATTCTATATGTCTCTGCAAGTCACCGACTGCAAATTTGTGGTGTCTGGAGGAGGACTCAGCAGCAATGTACAGGTTCTATGGCAAAGCATAATGCTGCCAATACCAGGGTACATCATGGTCAGTATTTCAGTGCCGTTACACAGGGAGCACAGGAACGCTGCCTCACTCTCTACCGTTGGATCCTGCTTCCACAGAATACGCAGTGCACACAAGTCAAGAGAGAGAGAAAGATACAACACTTCAGAAAAATGTCCCCATATGGCTGTCACTGCGTGTCTCTCTCTCTCTCCTCACTAAGACATAATGAATGAGTGAGGGGGAGGCACGCTGGCAAGGAGCTTCTGCTCTAGCTCTCTCTTTCTGTCCCGTATCACTGTCCCCCACCCACACAGAGAAAACTGCATTCCAGTGAGCATCAGTGCTCTTTCTCTCTCTCTCTGTCCTATATCACTGTCTCTCTCACCTGCACAGAGAACCCTGCCATTCTGGTGAGCATCAATGCAGCCTATAAGGTAGCGATTGGGGGGGTGGGGTGGTGCTGCATGTGATTCAGGGTGAGCCTTACAGTAACTGTCTGTGGTGGAGCTGACAATGCCACTGTCTCTTACTCAGTCTCTCTCTCCCCTGTCTTTCTCACTGTCTGTGAAGCAGCACCTCTGACTTAGTCGGGGTTGGGGGAGGTTATGATTCTGTCTCACTCTACTCTGTCTCTCATACAGTGGGGCACAGGATCTGGGATTGCCAGGGTTACTGGCATGTGTGTGGGGTTTCATGATGGGCACAGCAGGAGGAATGTTTCATTTATGATTTTACACAGTCAGCCATGAATATTTGCATTTCTGTGCCCTGCATCACCACTCTGCAATGGCTGCCTTCTTCATTTTTCCTTACTGAGCCATAAAATGACTCCCAATGGCGGATCACTTAGTCCCTCCACAGAACTGTGCATTAAAGATGTACAGGTTCTATGGTGCTACATAATGCTGCTGATACTGGGGGACGTCATGGTTGGTATTTCACTGCTGTGACACAGGGAGCACTGGAACGCTGCCTCACTGTCTACCAATGGATATCACTTCCACAGAACATGCAGTGCATACAAGAGAGAGAAAGAGAGACCCGACACTTCAGGAAAATGTCCCCATATGGCTGTCACTGCCTCTCTCTCTGTCTGTCTCTCTCCTGACTAAGCCATGATGAATGGGGGGGGATCAGCACTCCCTCTTTCTTTCTGTCCTTTATCACTGTCCCCTGACTGCACAGAGAACACTGCCATTCTGATAAGCAGCAGCTCTCACACTCTTTGTTTGTCCTGTATCACTGTTCCCCTGCCTGCACAGAGAACCTTGCATTCCAGTGAGTATCAGCTCTTTCTCTGTGTCTGTCCCATATCACTGTCCCCTGCCTGCACAGAGAATTGCCATTCTGGTGAGCATCAATGCAGCCTGCAAGGTATCGGTTGGGGGGCGAGGGGGAAGCAGCTGCATGTGATTCAGGGTGACAGCTGTAATGAATGAAGGCTGCAGTCAGCGGGGGAGGGGTTATGATTCTGTCTGTCTCTTGGATGGCAGGGTACACAATTTGGGATTGCCAAAGTTACTGGCACGTGTGTGGGGTTTCATGTCGGGCACAGTGGGAGGAATTTTTCATTTATGATTTTACATATTTGGAAATGAACACTTGCATTTCTGTGCCCTGCTTCACTACTGTACAATGGCTGCCTTCTTTGTTTTACCTGACTGAGCCATAAAATTAATCTCAGCAGCAGATCACTCAGTCACTCCATGGAACTGTGCATTAAAGAGGGAATTTATTGCCCAGCCATGCAGAGTGACTGCACCAATAGGGTTGTGCGCTTTTGCCAACCCATGTTATAACTTCCTATAGAGACAACAAGCGAGTGCTTCACAGATGCAGAGGTGACTATGTTGTCACTTCAACATGTTGTTCATTCGCAAGGAATGCAAAGAATGCAGGAGTCCTTTTTTCATAGCAAGAGGTCTGCAGGGCTCCACCGATTAGAGCCCTAAAAAGGAGACTTGTTAGTTTGTTGTTTCTTTTTGTCGTATGTTTACAGTTCAGGTGGGATTTGCTAAATTATTGTTCTGAGTACGGCTCCTTGACTTCCACCAGATTCTTGATCTCCTCCTACTGATGGAATGCCTAGGTCTTTGCCAAGAGAAAATTTGATTGAACTTGTACTCTTATGAGTCTCTCGCCAGTTTACTTTGCTTGTGATTAGAGACATCCTTCTCATATGAAATCATTTTTTTTCTAGAGGTTTCCTTCAAAGGTTTTAAATGGGGGTGCTTCTTCAGTGAAATGAGTTTATCTTTTACTTAATCAGTTTCTTGGGATAATGTGCTGTGAACATCCTCATCCCAGTCCATGAGGATTTTTTCCAATTCAGTATAGCAGATAGTCAAGGCCACTTCCTAACTTTTTTGAACATATCTTTGACAAATCCTCTCATAGGTGTTTTTTTCAGTTCTAAGTCCTCAGAGAACCAACCCCCTGTTCTTTTACTCAGTTAAGTTAGTTTTATTTTAATAAATGTTGGTTTCCTTAAAAACGTAAGATTTTCGTACTGATGGAGCAAGTCCGTAAGTGTAGAATCTGTCTCAAGAACAGAATTATTGCCAGCTGATGTTTCTACTGCCAGACAGCTTCTAACCGATGCTGCTGTGGATTCAAAGCAGAAGAATTCAGTTTTAGCCAGGCTACTTGCTTGAGCTGCAGTTTGGTGAATGCTCATGATAGTGGCCCACTATTGCTCATGCCAAAATGGTCATTCAAAGATAAAAATGGAAATAAATGCAAATACCCATGTATACAGAGCAGCCAAATGGATCAGCAAAACCCGACTTACAGAACTGCCTGCTATTAGACAAAATAACAAAGACTGGATGGCTGGAAAAGGAGTAAAAAATGCTCACAACTAAGCAAATGTTAGTCCTGGCAGCATGTTCTTAAAAGCAAAACAAGCCAAATACAGAGACCACAGTGACCATGCGCTCTCAAGAATGAGCAGGTGCTTGCCACACACACAGAGTGGAGAACAGAACACAAGAGGCAGAAGCTAAGGACAAATACCTTTCAGATGCAAAGATATAGCCATACAGTCTAACATTTGTTAAATTAACTGATCCACAGCACTGTTCCCCAGCACTTCACGTCATCAATGTGACGCTTCATCAGGAGCAAGACTATTGTGCTGAAGTAATTTATTCAAACAGTTTAAAGATGCATACATACAAATGAGAGTTACAAACCAGCACACATAAGCACATCAGTAGTATGCTTTAAAATGACTATGCTCAATTCAGTCAAACCAAATAGTGCTCCCCAGTGCTTCAGATAAGTCTACTTTGGACATATTTTACATCCAAAAATTCACTCAAAACATCCAAAAATGTGGTGTCTGGAGTCACTGATGTCCACACATCACTTCACTTGCTAATAGTGATGTCCATTTTTCATTGTGTGGACGTCACATCTTTAAACATTTTTTTTCCTATCCTATGGATGGGTTGCCAGCACTGCAGTTGCCATGGCAATTTTGTCTCCAACAATTCTGCCCCCCGGCCCCTGCCATAGAACCATTCTGAGACTGTGCCTGAACTACCAAATGCAACTGGTTGAAGGTAGACACTGGTAGCTTTATTATCCCTATGCCAGCTGCTGGAGGCGCGAGAGAGAGACTGGCATCTAAAGAGTTGCAGATATGGCAGCGTACCTGAAGAAGCGAGTTTACGAGGAGTTCTCAAAAGTGGTTCAGGTAAGTGGGATTTCAGAAGCCGCGGTAGCCAGAGACCTCACTCACGAGTGCAGTGTGTACAGTTCTACACACGACTGCCTGACTCCGACCCGAAGGGGTGTTACTCAACTCGGCTGTAGTTGCAGGAAAATCCCCCCATAGCCTCTGGCCTCAAATGAGTTTAGACCAGCGATACTCACTCCATGGCTCGCGAGCTGCTTGCGGCTCTTCAAGATAACACTTACGGCTCTTTAACAATTCAGTAACTTCCTGTAAACTGCAGCTCCTGTAAATGTGACTTTGTTCCCCTGCAGTGTTTGAAGGAGAAAGTGGTCTGCAAAGCCAAGCTAGGGCCGGGACAATGACTAGGAGTTAAACCAGCAGTTAGATAGTTTTATTTTAAGTTGCAAACTGTTTACGTTGAGAGTTAAAACTTTAACGTAATTACTAATCAGCAAACTATAACTTGCAGCCATGGTGTCTTGGAGCTGAAAATCAGAGCTAACAGCTGATGGCCACGGAGCTTCTGATTTGCTTTTCTGTGGACCAGCTGGAAAACCTGAACTCGACTCTGCTCAAGTCCCAGCCATTACTGCAAAACAAGTGGAGAGAACATTTATTTCTCTCGCACTGCTAGTACTGCAAGAAGTGCTGTGAAGCCGATCGCAAAGATGGCTTTTCACTTCTCTCTCTCTTTTTTTTGTGTGATCAGTCTGGGAGCTGAAGGACAAAGCTGACTGCTGACGGCCATGGAGCTACTGCTTTGCTTTCCTGTGGACCTACTGAAAACCTGGACTGGATAATGCTCCCAGACATTACTGCAAAGCAAGTGGTGAGAGCATTTATTTTCTCGCACTGCTAGTACTTCAAGGAGTGCTGTGAAGCAGATTGCAAGGAAAGCTTTTCACTTCTCTCTTTTTTTTGTATGCATGTGTGGAGGGGGGTAGTAAATAAAAGAAAAAGGATTTGGAGATTTTCTTTTTGGTTCGTATGCTGTGAGAATGAGGGATTTATGTTTGTTCTCAGTTTTACTCTGAGGATTCACTACTGGCAAATTTGAGATGTGTCATGTCAGATGTGGGCTACATTGGCATGTCATGTTCAGTGGGATAACATCAGGGGTTTAGCCCCAGGGTTATAACAGAGCCCAGCAGTCTTTCTTGTCATTGTGTAATAACGGAGTCAGAGGGTTACTTAAAGTATGTCCACTGTGAGACTTGCAATTGTTTTTAGTCAATTAAATGAATGTACTTAAATTAAGTACTCTTTTGTTTACACTGCAGTGCATTTGACGTGTGTTTGCCAAAATTAAGTATGATGTGTATGTTGTGGCTCCTTGGCACACACACACACTGACTGTCCATATGGCACCTGAGCTGGTCAGGACTGAGTATCATTGGTTTAGACACTATAACAGTGAGGAAGCTCCGAATCCCAAGTTCATTCATAACATTGAAAATGTGACCTTGTTATCTGATTACTGCTGGTTTAAAATTATGTATTTTTTTAAATTGTGAAGCAAATAGTTCAGTAAATATAATGGAGTGAAATTTAAGTCTGCCATCCTAATGAATTAGTCAGGTCTCAGTGAATTTCATGTGTTTCCAGAAAGTGCATTTTACATGTGTCATGATAGTGATTGGCTGTGGTGCCTTACTGCCTTTATAGAATTTTAGTAGCAGCCTCTGACCCCCTCTAGCCTTCCTCCACTTATTGCCTTATGGTTTTGACCCCTTCCCCAAATTTGTTGCCTTATGTTTTTAACATCCCCCCCCCGTGATGCGGGTACATTAAAAGGACAGGCAGTTCTAGCCCTGTCTGACCTATGACTGGTTGTTTTAAGGCCAGAAATTGGCACCGGTTCACTAGCTTTTGGTACATTTTGTGATAGGCTAGTAAACAAATTCTTTAAGACAAGGGCAAGGCACTTGTATTTATAAAGTGCTGTTTCTCAAGGGCTCAGAGCACTGTACATATTAAAAGAAACAGCAAGAATACAAGATGAAACAATTCAAGCATAGCAATAGCTAACTAGAGAAGGCTTGCTCGACATTTTCAATAGGCTTTTAAAAATCTCCACAGTGCCTGCCCAGTGACTACTTCCTGGAAGGGAATTCCATAAAATAGAGGCTGCAACCTCAAAAGCTCTGTCCCCAGATTGTTTTAGATGGGATAAGAGGGATCACCAGTAGGCCAGCATCAGCGGAATGGAGGGGTCTGGTTAGCATGATGAAGTTACTTGGTGATGGAACTGCAAGAACGATTCATGAAATAAACCCATGTCTGCAAAGCAAATGATTACTGTACTGTTTTCATTTTCTAACATTAAGGAATGTATTTATGTGGATGTAGCATGGATTACAGTGAGGTATTCAGAAGGCCAATAAGTTGACTTCTAAAAGTATGGGACTGGAAGTATTTTGACTGCCAAAATTTGTCGGATGGAATTATTCTGACTTCCATAAAATTGACATCTGGAATATTTTGACTCCAGTAAAATTGAAATGACTTCCATATTTCAAGCCATGGAAGTATTTGACTTCCACCCTAAAAAAATTATCTGAAGCCCTGGTGCTCCCTAATATTTACCTATGTGAAACCAAAAAGAGCATAGAGAATTAATACATGGTATTAACAAATATCAGTAACTGACAAAAGCAAGAATGTAAATTAGAAAACAAAGAAAAAGGGGGCAGGGAAGAAAAATCGTATTGGATGCAGCTAACACTCTATATAGAGTAAATAATTAAAGTGTAAAAAAATTCATGAACATCATGCAACCCAAAAAGTAGCAGTACGGAAAAGAGGAAAATAAATGATAGTCAAAAAATGTAATAAATAGCCTGTATGCACTTAATGTAAGAAGTGGGGGGAAGAAAATGAATACTATTAATAATTGTAAATAAACAGCTAAAATGCTGCAATAAATGTGAAAAGAAAATGGAAGGGGAAAATAGGGGAACACAGAATAAAATGAATCAATAAATGATAATGCTATTAGGGAGTAAAAAACAGTAAAATAATTTGTAAACCATGAACATCCCTGGAGTTACACTAAGGACCAAAAAAAAGCATCAGATTAGGTGCAAGTTCACCTGGAATAAGTCCCCGAGTTGTGGATACTGCAAGAAGGGGAGAACATTACCTTGGGAGTGGAGATTCAGAGTGGCATATGAGGATCAGACACTTGTTTCAGTAGGTGACTATGTTGCCACTTCAACATATTGTTCGTTTGCAAGGAATGCGGGAGTCCTTTTTTCATAGCAAGAGGTCTGCAGGGCTCCACTGATTACAGCCCTAAAAAGGAGACTTGTTAGTTTGTTGTTTCTTTTTGTCGTATATTTACAGTTCAGGTGGGATTTGCTAAAGTTCCCTATAGTGAGAATTGTGGGTTTCTGGCAATAGGCCCAATTAACTGGTGTGTGGCCAATTTGGAAAGAGGGATTTTGCCAGTTTAGAGTACTGTGTAGGCAAGCACAGAGATTTCAGAAATCTTCCCAACACTGACCTTGTATGTTTGAGACATGGAGATGAGTCTTTATCTTCCAGTCTGATAGTATCAGGGCTGTGGTGGTGGTGGTGGTGTGTGTGTGTGTGTGTGTGTGTGTGTGTGTGTTGGGGAGTATAGGAACCTCCTCTATGCGAGTGCCATCATCATTCAACTTGGGGGAGGTAAACTTTTCTTTTAACTGCAAAACAAAAAAGACATATGTCAATAAAATAGATGCCGTTGACCAGGGAATATTATGCCTCAGCAGGTCTCACTCTGTTTACTTTTAATGACAGATAAAGCACCCCTCAGATTAGCCATGCATAATAAAAAAAATACCTGACAATGAAATCACAAGGGTATAATTTAATCTCAGGGTTTTGGGGACAATAAACAATTTAAGCTTCAGCCTTTTTATTTATCATGCCCCCAAAATCCCTCGATGGCATTATACTCTTGTAATTCACAGCTGGGTATAATTTATTCTATGTATATAATTGTAAAGCTGTACATCACAGCTTTACAATCATATAACAACAGACTGTGGGGAAAATGGTTCAGAAGATACTGTAAGCTAAAATTTCATTGGGATCATAAAAGGGAATGGGAAAAAACACATATTTCTGTTTTCTCTTAAAATCTTGATAACAATCAAACAGACATCTTCTGAACCACTTACTCCACACAGATACCTTAAATCATTGTAAAGAAACATTTCCCAGCTTTACAATGATCAGACAGGTCAGTGAGGAGAAATCATCTGTGACACCTGTCTGTTGTCTCCATTGAACTCCATGGGATTCAGCCCCCATTCATTTAAATTGAGCAAACGTTTTAGAAAGAATAATAGTATTCCATTAAAGCATATTGGCCCTGATATATTAAATGTCACTGGTGAGGAACCTAGAATGTACAGTCTTGGATACATTCCTAGAGGACCTAAAACTTCCAATTTTAAATGAACACCACAGATTATCCCTAGGTAGAGAAATATTGCATGATGAAGTCAAGGCAGTGATATGAAACTAGCTTAAGGGGAAAGCCTCCTGAATGGACAGCTACTCCCCAGATATTTACATCACCTTTTTGGACCTCCTGGCACCTGTTCTGAAAAACGCCTTCCTAGAATCTATGTAGAAGAAAATACTTCCTATTACTATGATGGAAGGTCTCATTACACAGATTTTAAAACTGGACAAAGTAGAGACATTTCGCACCAGCTACCAACCCATCACCCTTCTAAACCTGGCTGCCAAAATATACACAAAGATACTTGCCAATATGCACAATCAAGTTCTGCCTTCCCTGATTAATAATTTGAAATGAGGCTGCATGAACAGATGCCACATTGCTGACAATGGCAGTCAGCTGGGGCTGCAGTTACTGTTCTTTCAGCTACGGGCTGGTATTATATGTCTACCTTTTCTTGGCATCAGGCACAGACTAGGGTTTGGCATAGCCACAGGGTTACCATCAATGACTAGGGGTACGTGGTAACTGGTGGCTGGAGACAATCAAATACACTTGAGTCTCAAACTTTACAGTTTCTCTTTCCTCCATTTACCCCTTGGTGAGGTTTTCTCTGTGCCCCTTCTCTGATAAGACAGAAATAAATCATTTGACTATGTGATTGCTCATTTACTAACATATTTACAGTTGCATATATAGGTATACAGTCTCCAAAATGCTCTCTGCCAGAACTGCAAGGCAAGCTAGATTCTGACCCCAGACATAATTTAGAAGCTCAGAGTTTTTTCAGAAGGGTTGTACCCTTTACACATCTCTCACAGTAGCCCTATGACTCCTCTTATTCCTTGCTATTCATCAGGAAGTGAGGTTATGCTTCAGGGCAAAGCCTTTCCTACTCATCCATCTGAATTTACCAATCTCCTACCTGGCTTTATAACTTGGGTTTAATAATTTCTCACATATTAACTTGACACTGCAGCATCAGTTCTGCTGGTGTGCAGTAGGCAGGAATGCTTTAGGGACTTTAAATCAGGCACTCATGACTAATGGCCACTCCAGCTTCAGGCTACTTACATGAACCAGGCCATTACTGTCACAGGATGCTGTGTTGGGTGGCAGCGTGTACCTCAGCCTGCTCTCTGGCAGCAACATACAAATCCAGACCCTCTGCCAGAGGCAGAATTTGTGATAGCCATCCTGGCTTGTGATTTTCCTTGAAATATAGTTAGCTAATCCACCTGTTCCTGCAGCTTAGTCTCTGGCACCTGACCATTCACCATCTTCAACTCTTCTCCCAGCACTTGGACACAGGGCCAAAATCATCCCCAAAAGGTGAACACCCACTTCAGTGAAATCCTGTGTGCACTGTAAGACCACCTGAACTTTCCTTGAGGGGCAGCCCCTTAGGATACTCCCTCCCTCCTTCTCTTTCAGGTATCTTCTGTCCACTTGCAACAGAAATAATGGTGATCTACATTAAACAGCCGTCAGACTCCAATTCTCCAGAGCCATCACCACTGTCCTGATGTCTGTCCCTGGAGGTTACTAGATGACTAGACAATGATACCTGTTTTCACACACTGGCTCCATAGACAGATACTTCATTTGAAGGGTTCTGTGGCAGCTTGGCAAGTGACCTGCAACAAGGGTGCCCCCAAAGCACACCTGTACCCTTCTATCACTCTTCCATCTTCTTACACACTGACAGCACCCAACAACTGGCATTCTAAACTCTACCCAGTGGCTGTTAGAGGCACTGCCAATCAGTAGGCATTGTGGTCTGGCATTCTAGTAAACAAGCCCACTTCCCCTACTGGCAGGTAAGGATTGTTACACCAGCACAACAGAATGTGATACACCAGTTCTCCAGACATTACAGATACAAAGTCAATGTGGTAAAACTGGAGATTTTGCCAGACAGCCATCTATGCTGTAGAACTACGATGAGAAACTCAAGTATGAAAAGAGAATAAAATACCTCAAGTACCTCTTTATATCCCTGCAGTCTGATCCTATGGGTATGACTCTGTCTAATCTGAAAGTGTTATTGTGAGATATCCACACCGATCTGGAAAGGTGGCATACATTACCAATCCCAACAGCCAAAGAACAGCCACAGTAAAGATGAACTTATTGCCAAAAGTACTTTTTATTACATCTATGTTGCACACAAAGATAGCACGCAGCTAGCTAGAAGAGATCCAGTGGCTTTTAAGGCACTTTCTATGGGTCCACAAAAAAACAAAGTACACTTTAAGAAAACTTGCCCACCCTCCAGAACTCAAAATAATGAAAGTCCCAGATGTTTTACTGTATGCCACGGTAGGGCAACTGATGTTCACGTCCCAGTGATTCTCCATGCCTATGAAGGAAGAATAAGTTTCCCACTCCCCTGAATGGCTAGAAATAAAAAGGAACATGTGCAAGGAACCTGAGTTAGTTTTCACTGGTAGTGTCTAACACCCTGTCATGAACTTTCTAAGATCCCCCCCCCATGGCCTTTGTTGTGGTGCTCCAATGTTCCAAAAATGGAAATTTTACCCACATTTTTATACCTCTTTCAGGTTTTACCCCTGCATATACCTGTCAAATTATGTAGCCCCTTAGCTGCCAAGGAGAGTGTGGTAGAAATATTTATTCAAATATAGGTGAATAAAATGTCAACAGTTCTCAGTTTCTTCCTATACAGTGTATAAGGAACCAGTTTTGTTCCTTATCTTGCAATGCCATCTTGTGGCCACTATTTACCTCCCATTTAAAAGAAAATTTACTCTACAGAGTTTCTGATCTGTTATTATATTCATGTCATATGGTGTCCTGTGTATGCACAGTAACTGATATTGCATTAAAAGGTGCATAATGAGCTAGAAACATCACACTAAAATTAAGGACGTACAGTGTACTTCCAGGGGCACTTGAGGAGTTAAGCAGTTATGAGCTTGTGCAGTGTCATGCATTTGGAATTAAAAAGTATCAAGATTAAAATATGATCAGCTAACTCAATCACCAAGCAGGGAAGGAATAGGAGCCCTACCTTTCTTATACTATTACTGGGAAGCCCAATTAACAGGGCTGAAAGGCTGGCACAAAACTACCAGCTCGCATGCAGGGGATATGATGAGCCACATATGTCCAGTCAATGTATAGGAAGTGAGCTGCTTAGGTTAATTTTGTGGGGCAGTGGTAGGGATCACAAGTTTGGCTAATGCCCTTGAAAACAATGTACCACGTCCAAAAGAAAATTATCTCAGTACTCTACTGCTTAAAGCTTATGTTCAGTGACAATTTACTTTTGAAAACAAAAAATGCTGCATAAAGCATCTCTTCAGTGACTCTTCAGATGAGAAAAAATTGGTATTTATTGAGGTGCATTAAAAAATAAAGCTCAAAGATGAATACAGATATTAAAGTCTTTAAACAAACATCACGGCTTTGCTGTTCTGCGACTTACAGAAAAAATACTAGTCCTGTTACTAACAGGGCAGCATGGCTGTGGCTCAGCCAGCAGTTTGAAGCAGTTTGAAACATTTGAAACAAACCTGGTCTCGTGATATGAGACATTTTTCAGAATTTCATTTTTTGGAGAGTATTAGATTAGAAAGATGGGAGAGGTGTTTATTAATACCAGAGCTGGATCTCAGTATTGAATATTTTACCAATACTTTACAAAAAATTGTAACATTCATGCCCCCATAATAATAAAAAAACACACTGACTTGCCTATATTTCCATGGATAACAGATAAACTGCAAAAAATAATCAGAGTTAAAAATAGAATTCGGAGGAAAGCTAAAAAGACAAAAAAAAAGCTGTGATTGGGACTTATTTAAAATTAAAAGAAAAGAGTGTCAAAAATTAACAAAAAGGGCAAAAATACTTTAATATCGTAGTAAATTAAATCACAATGTGAATCCCAAAAAATTTTGGACGACCATAAAAAATTTGATAAATCCTGGAGGGCATGGTGGACAAATAAAATTAAATTTGAGAATAAATGAAAGTATAATAGAAGATCCAGGGGAGGTATCAAACATTTTAAATGGTTATTTTGTTGATCTTCCTAATTTAGGATTAATAGGAGATATACCAACAGTAACTAATACCAGATGTGAAGAACATTATTCAAATCAACATCCTCCCTTTAGATTTAAAAAATTAACATTACTGGAAGTTATTAAGGAATTATTAAGAATAAACCCATATAAATCTGCAGGACTGGATAATTTGGAAGGACGTTTTTTAAAAATAGCTGCCCCATACATAGCACACACGATCTTAGCTATATTTAATTGGAGTTTACTGGAGGGACATTTTCCTACTTTATGGAAAACAGGGAAGATAGTAACTATTTATAAAACTGGAGATAAAACACCTCCTAATAATTATCGTATTATTACTATCTTGCCTGTTTTATCCAAATGTTTGGAGAGATTGGTAAATCAACAAATGGGAGAATATCTGGAAAAATATGATTTATTAACGAAATATCAGTCAGGTTTTAGGAAGGGTTTTTCAACTACGTCGGCTTTGGTTGAATTTAATGATCTGATATGTACATCTCTGAATAAAGGTAAGGATACAGCAGCGATATACATTGATTTGTCAAAAGCTTTTGACTTGGTGAACCACTCCATTTTATCTGAGAGGTTGGTCAGTCTGGGTTTCTCTGGGGAGCCACTAGCATGGTTTATGTCATATTTGACTGACCGATTCCAGAGAGTACAGTTACTGAACCACCTTTCAAACCCTAAGATTGTTAAAAGGGGAGTTCCACAGGGGTCCATTTTGGGACCCTTGTTATTTTTGATATTTAATAATGATTTACCATCAGTGATTCGGCATACAGATATAGGAATGTATGCAGATGACACGGTCTTGATGGCCTCTGGAAATAGTTTGGTGGATCTCCAGAGAAACCTACAGACTGACTTCACCAGGGTACAGGAGTGGTTCACCAAGTCACAATTAATAATGAATGTAAATAAGACAAAATTAATGTATTTCGGCATTAAACAACAGGGGTTCTCGGATGTACAAATCACATCATTAAATTAAACTTTAATAGAACAAGTTTCAAATTATTGTTACCTAGGAGTTAACATTGATTCTTTATTAACCTTTAAGAGTCATACAGAGTCTGTTATTATTAAAACACATAAAAAGTTGGGAGCATTGAAGAGAACATCTAAGTGTTTAAAATTGCAAGATAGGAAATTGATTGCAGAACAGCTCTTACTCCCAGTAATTAAATATGGAGAGGTTATCTATAGGACTGCAACTAAACAACTTCTAATTAAATTAGATAAATTGCAGTATAGGGTGGCAAGATATGTCTTATGTTTTAGTTTTAGGACTCATCATTATGATTTGTTAACTAAGTTAAATTGGTTACCTCTTGATTTAGAATACAGGTACAGTTGGTCTTTATTTATTTATAAATAAAGGACAATTCATTTAAACCACAATATAGCTAAAATATTGGCAGATAAAGATTCTGCCCTTAGGAAACATTCAGCTAGGGCTTTGTATCAAAATAGAATTGATCCAGACAAGTGAAAGAATAAATTTGGGGATAGAACATTAGCATCACAAGCACCAGTATGTTGGAATATACTCCCTCCTTTATTACGATCAGAGAAAACTGTTAAAAAATGTCTTAAGGGGTTAAAGACATATTATGTGTATTCATGTGTATGTGTTTGATATTAATTTTGTTGTACTTGTTTAATGGTCTGTAATTTTGTGATTGTGTATTTATATATAGTTTGTATTAGATTGTCTGTAATTGGTGTGATTATGTGAAACTTGGAAAACTTGCACAGGACTGTCTTGAAAACTGGATTGTATTATCCAAATGACATGTATTATTCCTGTATAAAGATAAAATTTTTACTACTACTACTTACTATTATGTGCAGAAGAATGTACAAACTGTGATCTTTGTGCAAGTAAATTGTGCAGATCAATAGCACCATTCAGTCCCCCTCGTGAATCCATGCTAGCTCAGGGAGGTGCTGGCTGCCCCTCTGACAGTCCTATGTTTTTTTTACTTTGTTTATCACCTACTGCTGGTGGGGCTTGGTGGCCGTTGAAGTGACCATCCATGTTCCCCCCTTATTGGGGAATCATGCTGCACAGCAGTGGGGGCTTTTAACCTTATGTTGTTCCCCCCACCAAGCCTACTCTGAGGTCGCCGGCACAAGGATGGAAGCCCAGGTTGTAGATGTGCTGATGCATGTCTCAGCCAAGTGCCTACTGGCATCCTCCCCTCCCCACACACTCTTAGTCCTGAGCCACTGCCTGTGCACCTACCGGCAGTGGGAACTGGGCGGTGTGGCAACCCTCCTTCCTTGGGGGAGGAGAGCATCCTGTGGGATGCTCAAACCTCCTTCTGCTGGCTTCCACCTGATGACCCAGGCTCGCTTCTGAAGGTGTACCATCACAACCTCAACAAATTTACAGCGCCGACCAGCACAGCAATAAATCTCACCAGGTCACTGTTGTGGCGCACTGCACAGTGCTGCTCTCTTTCTGGGTGTTCCGCCCACACCCCCAATACATCTCCAACTCAGAGCTGTATATTTAGAGATGGGGGGTGTGGGGGGTGAAGCCCCCTGCAGAAAAATACTTTCTCCTGACAGGAGCAATGCCGGCAGTTGGCATTGTTCCCATTGCTGTCAGGGATGTCGAGGACATCCCCGATGCTGTACAGTGGTGGAACTGCTCCTGAACCTATGTTGCCAGCATCATGAGCAGTAGAGCTATGCTGACCTATCCTGGTCTCCAACTTTTAGGTGCACTGTGGGTCTTTTTTTACACGGGGCCGTGCAAACAGTATTTCATGGCCCCATGAATTTTAAATTATCCTGTGATCCTCTCCCTCCAGAGTGAGAATCCTTCAGTCCGGGGGATATGGGGGGCAAAAACAAAATCGGCACCTAAATTGCCGTGTGGTTCTTTACCATGCTATTCTTGTAGGCACTATTCAGACCCAGTGCCACTGGAGGAGGGCAGATGTAGCTCTAATTCACAAAAGTGGTAGCAGGGATGAGGCTGGCAACTATATGCTGGAAGAGTGGTTTAGGAAGAATAAACTACTGCTAAACTACAAAAAAATAAAAGATCATGGTGTTCTCCAACCCCCAGAATAAGGGCAAAGTGAGCCAAATGGTTATTTTGAACAGTAGTGGTGAACTACTTGACCAAGTATGCACCTACAAATACCTTGGAGTTACACTAGATAACTCCCTTTCCTTCACCCCACACATTAACCCAGTAATTAAAACAAAAAATGCCTTGCTAGACACCGTCTACAGGCATAGGAATTATCTGACACAAGAGGTCATAAAACTCGCTGTTAACAGTTCAATACTGTCAGTTATAGACTATGGACTAATAGTGTACAGCGTAGCCTTCAAAACAGCTTTAAAAAGAGTTAAGGTGGCACTAAATAAAGCATGCAGACTGATTCTGGGTGCTGGGAAACTAACACACACTTGCAACCGTTATGTCCAATCCGATTGGCTCACACTCCAGGGGAAGATCATGTACCAAGTATGCTTCCTTGGTAAAAAAGCATGCCTAGGACTTACCTCCCCCCATATACAAAAGCTCCTCCAGTGTTCACACTGCCAGCACCTCACTAGGAGCACTGCCAGAAATGCCCTCCAGGTGCCTTTCAGAAATACTTCATTAGCCCAGCACTCTTTTGCCTACAGGGCCCCTCTATGGCTCAAAGGACTCCCTACTATCTCACAACTGCCCAGGACATTGGGCAGTTTAAAAGGCAGCTCTGTTTGCATCTGATTCTGATGGATAAATGTGAGTGCACTAATTAGCCTGCTTTACCTCTGCCTACAACAAAGCCCATTCTTGTATGTCCTTCTCTGCCCCATAATACCTACACCCTTTACTCTCTCATCCTCGCACCCCCCCAAATATTCCCTCTTTTCCTATGTATGCTTGGTGCACTGAGACCAAATCTAACTGGTAAGGCTGGTATTGCCCCTATGCCCTATCAGATTTCATTCTCCTGCCTGCCTAGTTAGATGCCACAGAGACGAGCTGCTCCTCAGCATGACTGAGAAAACATTTATTTTCATTGAAAATTAGTATTAATTTTTATTTCTGTTTTATTACTGCTGTCTTTACTTAGTTTTTATAGTTAACGATAGTTTTACTTGTTTTTAGTTGTATTTTTACCTCAGCGGTTCCTCATCGGTTCTCTGCAACCATTGAGGAACTAGCTATCGGGGCTTATACTGTTAGTTTTTTTATTTTAAAGGGCAACTAATATGAAATTATAAAATGTATTACTATTGTTACCAATGGAAATCTGCTTTACATAAGCTATTGGCTGAACCTGTCACACTTTTAGTGTCAGAATTGTAACCCCTCCCTTTATAGCTGCAGGCATCCATTTTCTAAATCACAGGCACAGGAAATGACACCAGGGGAAAACAGAGGGAAAATACAGTGCTGTCAGTAATTTATAATGAATAGTTTTTGATCCCCTCAACTCTCAGTGACATTTGCAGTAAATTGTGCTGATGACATTTTCAGACATCGGCATCCTTGCCATCTTACAAATTTGTAAACCCACTGTTTCTTGGAGCTACAAGTATATTGCCCTGTTGTAAAAAAGTTGTTTGCTGCCAGCGGCAGTAGTTTCTGAGCTCCTTTGGGGTTCTGTTGATTTGTACAATGTTTTATGACATTACAGTTGAGTGAAATGTTTTGCGTCTGTGTGGTTTGCAAAGTCCTGCTAGCACAACTCTAAACAATGTTTGCACCAGTACTGTTTTACATTTCTTTGTACTGAAGCAGTTGTGTATAATTTGTGTTTCACTAGCATAATTTTGTGTAATAAAAGGCAATGTGGTCTACTGGTTTGAACACAGGATTTGTACCTGGTAGATCACAGATTCAGACCTCAGTAGAGCCAAATATTAACAGTGTGACCTTCAGCAAGTGACTTGACCTCCCTGTACTCCATTCCACCCAGCTGTACAAATGGGTAGAAATAGGATCCCACTAGAAACAAGATGTTACATCTCAACTAGGCTACCTTTGATGAATGAGTTATTGTGTTGTGCTGGTGTGATGGGAAAGATAACTGGTATAAGTGATATTGGGACTGCTCAATAGAGGACCATTTTAAGGGTTCAAAAATTAAAAATATTTATTTGAACACTCTAGAAATAGGCTTTCTTTTATCAAAATTCAAAAAAGGTTTATTTTTTTTATAACTGCAGCTTTATCACTCTGTCTTGCCTTTCCAACATGAAATATACAGCAGCTCCTCATCTAATTGAGGCATGACCATTTCAGTTCCTGGACCCTCCCAACTGCAATCAGTAAATTAGAGACTAGCTGAGATCAACTCACCAAAAGACCTGCAGTACTGCAGCAGGTGCTGCATGCAATAAGTTTTCTGTGATACAGTAAAGCAGAACTTCTGTACATTTGCAAAGTATTAAGTACTTGAGAGTGTTTAGAACTTTTTTTTTTTTAATTCTCTTTATAGCTCCCCACCGGACTGGAACTCTCTCAGGCTGCCAGCTCGCCTGCCGCTCTACCACACACTGAGACCCCCAACCTCCTCAAAGTAGTAAGCTCTCCCCACAGGATCCCTGGCTCCTAGGTCCATGGGGAGTTCAAGGAGCAGAGGCGGAGGTCCAGTTACAGACGTGTGGTGGCAGGCACTGTGGAGCCATTGCCTATCCAGCTGGTGGAGGGTTTTTCTAGGACTTGAGCTCCCCCCCCACATGGTGCATGTCCCGACACACTGGCGCATGGCAACCCTGCCTGCGTCGGCCATGCTATCTACATGCTGTCCAGCTTGCTGCGGTGACCCCCAGTCTCCACCATTGGCCACTGGCACGCTGAGCCATCCCACACCACCCTCCTGGAGAGGAGAGCACCACAAGAGCACTCGATCCTCAACCCTCCCCCGCCAACTGCTGGTGCCCGTGCTCACTCCCGAACCTGGGTCACCAGTGTAGCGCGAGGTGTAGCATCCAGTGTCTCAACCCTCAGCGCCATTGGGCCGGTGTTTACAATTTGTTGGCATAGAAATGGTCATCCCTTAATGAAATGAGGAGCTGCTGTATATTTCATGTTGGACAGGCAAGAAAGAATGAAAAAGCTGCAGTTATAAAGCAAATAAACCTTTTTTTTATTTTGATAAAAGAAAGTCTATTTCTAGAGTGTTCAAATAAATTCTTTCAATTTTTGAACCCTTAAAAGGGTCCTCTATTGAGTGTTGAAGTTGTTGACCTTCTGTACAGACAGTTATTAAGACCACATCTGGAGTACTGTGTACAGTTCTGGAGACCCCATCTCTGCAAAGACATAGACAGGGTAGAGGCTGTCCAGAGGAGGGCAACCAAAATGGTGCAGGGTCTGCACCAGAAGACATGGTAGAGACTGTCCAGAGGAGGGCAACCAAAATGGTGCAGGGTCTGCACCAGAAGACATATGAAAAAAGACTAAAGGAGCTTAAGATGTATAGCCTCAAGGAAAGGAGGGAGAGGGGGGACATCATAGAAACTTTCAAATACCTCAACGGAATCAACAAAGTCCAAGAGGGTAGCATCTTTCAGAAAAAGAGATGTGCAAGAACAAGGGGGCACAATTTGAAGATAGAGGGAACAGCTCAGAGGTAATGTGAGGAAGTATTTCTTCACAGAGAGGGTTGTAGATGCATGGAACAGCCTCCCTGAGGAGGTCGTAGAGTCAAAAACAGTGGGGGAATTCAAGAATGCATGGGACAGACATATGGCAATTCTAGTGGGGGGTAGGGGGAAGTAGGCTGTTGGTTAACTAGGATCTGCAGCTTATCTGCTAGGTAGAGAAATGGGCAGATTAGGTGGGCCAAGCGGTCCTTATCTGCCATCAAATTCTATGTTCTATGTTCTATGTATTCCCAATATCACTTATACCAGTTATCTTTCCTATCACACCAGCACAAAACAATAACTGATTTATCAAAGGTAGCCTAGTTGAGATGTAACATCTTGTTTCCAGTGGGATCCTATTTCTACCCTTTTGTACAGCTGAGTGGAATGGAGCACAGGGAGGTCAAGTCACTTGCTGAAGGTCACACTGTTAGTATTTGACTCTACTGAGGTTTGAATCTGTGACCTCCCAGGTGCAAATCTGGTGTTCAAACCAATAGACCACACTGCCTCTTATTACACAAAATGATGCCAGTAAAACAATAATTATACACAACTGCTTCAGTACCAACAAATGTAAAACAGCACTGGTGCAAACATTGTTTAGAGTGGTACTAGCAGTACTCTTTGCAAACCACACAGGAGCAAAATATTTCACTCAATTATAATGTCACAAAACATTGTACAAATCAAACCCCAAAGGAGCTCGGAAACTGTTGGCACTGGCAGCACACAACTTTTTTTTACAACAGTGCAATATACTTGTAGCTCCAAGAAACAGTGGCTTTACAAATTAGTAAGATGGCAGGAATGCTGATGCCTGAAAATACTATCAGCACAACTTCCTGCAAATGTCACTGAGAGTTGAGGGGATCAAGAATTATACACTATAAATTACTGACAGCACTGTATTTTCCCTGTTTTCCCCTGATGTGATGTAATTTCCTGTGATTTAGAAAATGGATGCCTGCAGCTATAAAGGGAGGGGCAACTAAATGGGTTACAATTCTTACCCTTAAAATGTCGCAGGGTCAGCCAATAGCTTATGTAAAGCAGATTTCCACTGGTAACGATATTGATACATTTTATAGTTTCATGTTAGTTTCCCTTTAATCAAGATCTACAAGCCCCCACTTCACCAGAAAGGGCTCTGCCCCCTTTGGCTAGGCCTAGTGATGGGCTCAACAATGGTAGTCAAGGCTGAGGGGGAGATGGCACCGCAAGCAGTAGCAGAACTCACCTCAGCATCACGAACGGCACCAGAGTCAGCCCCGGCACAGTGGGTGGTGTCAGAACCCTATCCGGCACCAAAGATGGTGCTGGAACACTGCCTGGTGCCACATCTGGCAATGACCCTTTTCCGATACCAGAATCAGCATGTGGGTCATCCCCACCGGACACAGAAGCAGCTTTAGGTGACGAATGCAATGGAGGCCTACAGCTAGGCCCAGAAAAGCCCCTTTCCTTATCAGTGGCTGAAAGCCAGTCAGGATATTCCCAGCCCTCATCCCCTGGGTCATCCAACTGCTCTGAGGACCAGATCCAGAAGATCTCCACTGGGTCTCTAACTCCAGGGGGCTTTCTTTCTCCCAGCACAACAAGCGATGGTAAATGGTGTCCCTCATGACTCTGTCCTTGACCCTGTTCTATTTTCAATTTTCTTTAACAATCTTCCTACTGCCTTCATCTCATCCCAAATCCACATGTACGCGGATGACACGGTCATCTATATGTCTAGTACTTCTCCCTCTGATGTGGAGACTCAACTGCAGCAAGATTTCAATAAGGTCCAACTATGGTTCCAGGCTAATCAGCTGTTCTAAATGCCAAACGGACAGTCTCCATGTCCTTCGGCACTAGACATAGGCTATCTAAACTCCAATCCCTCCCTGCCTTCTATACCCTGCATGGTACACCTATTACAAATGTCACTACTTTTAGATACCTTGGGGTCTGGCTTGACTATCATCTGGACTTTTCAGCGCATGTGTTTGCTATCCTAAAGAACCTACATCCCAAGCTTGGTGCTCTTTACAGGAACAAGGATTGCATTCCATGAGATGCCCGCTGGGCTATCATGTAGAAAATGATCCTCCCCACCTTTGACTATGCTGACATAGTCTACAGTGCCACACCTAAAACTACACTGGCCAGGCAGGACACCCTCTTCAACTTCTTTTGCTGCATTATCCTATCCTGCCCCCCTCGCACTCATCACTGTGATCTGTATAAAGCACTATCTCTCCCATCCCTGGAGTCCAGACATCTGTCCCATACTGCCACTTTCATGGCAAAATTCTGGACTGGAAACCTTCCTTCCTATCTCTCTTCCTCCATCTCCACTTCCACCCAACGCACCTACTCCCTCCACAACTCTAATCTAAGATCCTTCACTATCCCTCACCAAGCTACCACTACTGGTCAATCCACCATCTCCTTCTGTTGTCCTCAACTGTGGAATGCTGTCCCCCCTTCCATCCATTATGCCACTTCACACTTCTCTCTTCTCTCTCTATTACATGTCTACACAACCCCTACTTGCTCCTGCCAAATCCTTCCGACCTCTCTTCACCCACTGCCTCCTCATCACCCCTCCAAATCCATTGACTGAATATGTGTACCTACATCTACCATGTACTTATTCTGCCTGCATTTTATTTTTATTGTAATCACTGTAAAAGTTGGTGTAATATTTAGAAATGTTTGTCTGTTATGTACATCTACTATCAATGTATTCATGTGATTTTTTTACTTGCTCTACTCCTGCTCAAAGGCTATCTAAACTATGTCAGTGTTGTGGTATTTTTAGTGAATACTACTACTGAGCGTAGGTAGCCCACTCATCTCTGAGGCCGGGAGATCAGAGGGCTGTGGGTTCAATTCCCACACCTAGCTCTTGGGTTAATATCCCAGTACTGACACTGTAGTGCAACATGAGGAGGGTGCTGCACTTCTAAGGTGCCGTCTTTCGGATGAGATGTTAAACCGAGGTCCCATCTGCCTGGATTGGTGGTAGTTCAGGTGGATGTTAAAGATCCCATGGCACTTATCGAAAAGAGTAGGGGAATTTCCCTGGTGTCCTGGCCAAATTTCCCTCATTCACTAAAAATACCACCAACACCTTAATCTGGTTCAAGGTCAGTTGGCATTCATCTTTATCCCCCTCCCCCCAGGTCGTGCCTGAAAATAGGCAGGATTTGTCTAGTGCACTTACCCAGTCAACAAAAACTAAATAAATAAAAATTAAAATAAAATTCCCCTTCCCCCCAGGACACATGTGGAAATAAGCAGTTCTGCTCAGTATGCCTTTCTGGTGAAACACTTGAATAAATACATACAAATAAATAAATAAATATTTGGCTGCCATTTCCTCCCATTCCTACTGACAGAGCCAACCAGGCTGCCACTTGTATTGATTTTGCATTGGCCTACATTGTACTGTTCCTCACATTGTATAACTCTGGAACTGACTGTGCATAACTTAAATACCTTTGTATATCTCATTGTTTGTACTGGACATGGAACATTTGTAAACGAGCTACTAGCTCAAAGGCTGTTGTAATCCGAGACATTAAATAAACAAATAAAAAAGATGCCAGTCAGCCTGACATTGGTAATGGAAAAGTTAATAGAATCACTGCTGAGGGAAAGGATCATGGAATGTCTTGAATCCAGTGGGTTGCAAGAGCCAAGGCAGCATGGATTCGGGGGGGGGGGGGGACATCATGTCAAATGAATGGGATAGATTTCTTTGACTGGGTGACCAGGGAATTAGATCAAGGTGGAGTGGTGGACATGGCCTACCTAGCTTTCAGTAAGGCTTCCAACACCGTTCCACACAGGAGACTCGTAAGGAAGCTCAGCAACTTCTGGATGGGTCCAAAGATGGTAAACTGGGTAAGAAATTGGCTACAGGATAAGTGATAGAGAGTGGTGGTAAATGGAGTTCACTCTGTAGAAGGGAGCACCTGTCTCCTAATCAATTTCTTATCCAGTTTACCACCTTTGGACCCTACCCTAAGCTACCCAGTCAAATAAATCTATCAGATTTGTTTGACATGACTTCCCCCAGCGTGAATCTATGCAGCCTTGGGTTTTGGAACCAGTTGGATTTAAAATATTCTACAATCTTTTCCCCTCATCAATGATTTCATTAACTTTCCCACCACCAATGTCAAGCTGACTGGCCTGTAGTTGCCAGCCTTGTCCCTGCTACCCCTTTTGTGAAGTGGGACTACATCTGCCCTCCTCCATTCCTCTGGAACCACTCCTTTTACTAGTGAGTTGTTAATTAGCACTTTCAGAGGTACAGCTAGTACCAACCTGAGCTCCCTTAATACCCTTGGATACACCTCGTCTGGACCCATAGCTTTGTCCACTTTCATATTTGCAAGTCCCTTTAGGACTCTCTCCTCCAAGAAAGGACTAGTATCTTCCTCTCTCACTCCAAAGCTCCTGTTACTTTTTTGCAACCCCGCTCCTTCTCCTTCCTCTGTGAACACTGAACAAAAGTATTTGTTCAGGATATCTGCCTTTCCTGATCCTTCACTGCACAGTCATCCCCTCCTCTTCCCTTCTTACCCTTATAACCCTCCTCTGGTCTTTCTCTTTTCACTTAATAAAAAATGTCTTGTCCCCTTTCATTACCTTCTCAGCTATTCTCTCCTCAGTTTGTGCCTCTGTGCTCCTTACTGTTTTCCCTGCTTCTCTGTTTCCCCAATACACTTCCCTATCTTTCTCCCTCACTGTCTCCTTATACCTTCTGAATGGTACCCCTTTAGCCTTTACCTTTTCAACCACTTCTGATTTGCTGAGAAATAGTGAACTGAATGCTGCTATTGATTTGCACAATTTACTTGCACAAAGATCACTGTTTGCACATTCTTCTGTACTTTATGGAGACTATAATGTTTCAAACTGCTGGTTTAGCCATAGCCATGCTGCCCTTTTAGTAGCAGGACTAGTATTTTTTCTGTAAGTTGCAGAACGGCAGAGCCATGATGTTTGTTTAAAGACTTTAATATCTGTATTCATCTTTGAGCTTTATTTTTAATGCTCCTGAATAAGTGCCAGTTTTGTTGCCTCATCTGAAGGGTCAGTAAAAATAGAGGATAACGTATGGGTAGCGGTGTGTAACAATGCTATGTTTGCCTTCGAGTGGTTCTCTTGGGAACTATGTTAAACCTCGAGAACGAAGCTTGAGAGGTTTACTGGGTTGCCAAAGGGAACACGAGATCGAACAGCATGTTAGACATCGCTGACCATACTGCTGTCTTTACAGTGTATGGTCAGTGGAGAAACAAAAATTATGCCAGTGTTGGAAACAATAATCTACTACTACCACCTCCACCTCTACTTCCGGTGCAGCTTCCGACCACATGGTAGTGTTCTGACACAGAGCTCACGACTCTCTCACCAGTTAGCTGATAAACTTTTTAAACATAGGCACGTTCGCTGTTATGGGGCCATGACAACAGCATTTGCAGGGTTCAATTCTGTTACACTATCGATGTGACGCATCGTTGGTAGTATACCAAGAGAATGACATCACATCGATAGTGTAACAATGCTATAAAAAGATGATTTTTGGACCATAACAGCGTTCTACCATACATTATAGATTCTTTATACAGCATTTTCTGTTTTTCAAAAGAACATTATCAATGAGCATAAGCTTTAAGCAATAGAGTGCGAGGATCTTTTTTTTTCTAGTTTATGGTGTGGCAAGCCTGGATGGGTAAAAGGAGACTAAGAGATCTATTATATGGCTCCACAGTAAGGGATGTGGCCTTTGCAAAAGAAAACATCTCCTGAGAATCTGGCACAAAGCATACAAATTAAAAGAGACTGAGTCCTAACTCACAACTTTAACACCACTCTGGGATAATCTCTTGCTCCCTAGCTTCCTTAAAGACCCAGGCTATAAATTATGCAGAAAATGGAATCACAGTATTGGGGCATCTATACTCAGAGGGGAAGCTTATATTACTTGAAAACCTGAGTCAAAAGTATGGCTTGCCTCAAAAGCAATTGTTCAAATATTTACAGACTAGGCACTCTGGGGTAGGCTGGGGAGCAACTGTGTTCTAAGAACAGTCAGAAATTGCTCAGGTATTGAACTCAGCAGTAGATACCAAAGGATAGGGATCCCACATACATACAAATCTAACGGCCTCAGTCCCACATACAGGGGATATTAAGATACTAAAGTGGCAAGACATAATGGGAACTGAGATAATCACAGAGGACTGGGTAGATATTGGTGAATGCCAATTCAAAGTAAATATAAGGTTATCCACTATATGCCAGTACAAAGGGCATATTACACCCCGGCCAGACTCCAAATATTTGCAAACCATTATGATGGGAAGTGCCCCAGGTGTGCCCAGGACAACACGGACATAGCCCACATGATGTTCCACTGTCAGAGCCTTGGATGTTGCTGGATGACAATAGAATAGACAATCTTCCCATTACATCCGGAGATAATTGTACGTGGTGTTAAGATGGTGTATACAGGGAATTCATGATATAATCTATGACTCCAATGTGGGAAACGTATGAAATTAATTTAGTTCCCCTTACTAGTAGCTTGGGGCACATCACAGATTTTTTTTTTTTAATTTGGCTGACAAGATACTGAGATAGATGGATTGCTGTCAGTCTCTTTTCCCTTTTTCTTTCTGTATTTTTATTTTTTGTTTTAGCAAATAGAACCCATTCTTGCATATAGTTATAAATTCCTGTTATCAGATATGTTGTGTGTAGTTTATGATGGATTGTTTGTGGCTGTATCTGCAAATTATTTTAATAATATATATATATATATATATATATAGAATAGACAATCTCAGATATATCCACCCCTATGATGGTACTGATAGGGGACTAGAATGAGCCAGATAATCTCCAATGTGGGCAGTGCAGATCTGCATTCGTAGTCACTACCACTGCAAAACTGGAGCTCCTAACACAATGGAAGCAGTCAGCTCCTCCAGCCTACTCAACATGGTTTAAAATACTGACAGAATGTATGACAAAAATAGAGAAGCTCATATAAAGGGCAAGGGGCAAAAGAACATGTATCTGAAAACATGTGCGACCACTCTCAAAACTTATATAGATGCTCAGCCCAACAGAGGTCCTAGCACACCTGGAACCCCTATTTCTGCCCCCCCCCATGGTAGCGGCAACAAGCCAGGTAAACCCATATCAGGTAAAAAATTAAACATGCAACAATAAATTTATGATTAAAACCTTTTACTCACTCTAGGATCTAAACCTAATCAGGTTAATCAAGTTTTTATGTTGAATATGTTTTTACATTTCCTTTTGTAATTGTTCTGTATGCCATGTTTTAAGGACGTTCCCTGGTGATTCAGTAACCCCATGTCAATGCCATAATTTTTTGCCCAGTTCATGGTGGTCATTTAAACATTTAAAATCCACAACAAAAAACATGGGTTGCCATGCTTGTTTTTAAGTTACATTGGTGAGACTTAATCTCTCTTTATGGAAAAAATCCGGAAGGGGCCAAATTGTTTAATGTGATTATAACATCAATATTTTAAATGTCAGCATGAGTGTAAAAGAAAACGTGAAAGAAGGACACATCATTTGTCATGATGCTTGCTTCATTTTTTTCCACAAATGCAAAAATAGAGAGTAAGTTACCAATCATTTGACACCCTCTTAAACTGATAGTCCCCCAAAAAGGGGGAAATATTTGTATGTTGTTATACATACAACCATTTCAACCCCATGACATTTTCATAAAAATTTTCTGATAGATGTAGAATATGGTTATGAATACAGAAACAGAAAGAAATATAGTAGGGGTTACCATGCTTCTTTTGGTTAAATCTACTTTCAAAGTTGCAGTTTCAGAGCCCATTGGCGCATGACAAAAACAATTGAATCATGCCAATAAAAAATGAAACTTGCAAGAATGCTATTCAAACAGTTCACAAGTATATGCAGAATGACAAGGACTTTAACATAAAATAAACAGTGTAACCAAAGCCAGACAGCTATTTAGGTAAAGCAGTTTGAATTATACCAACTGGTGCAATTGTGGGAGCTAATTTCCTTGCTGCCATCCTGTATATATTCTTAGCTGGACATCACATGAAATAATAGGATAAATCATTATTCTAATAATGCCTTCCATATACTGTATTTAGGAATGTACTTGTGCCAGAAAACAATATTGAAAACTTTTTTTGAGAGCATCAGAAAAATGGGAATTTGAAACACCAGGGAACGTCTTTAAGTGGTAAACATCAAACACAGTTTATCAAATTAACTATAAAGGATGCCAGAGGATGGAAAGAGGTGATTACTCTGTATTTTAAATAAACACATGAAATCTGAATGTAACCACCTGTACTGGGCTGAATTTTTTTATTTTTTAATAAAATATATCTGTAAAAAAGACATGCCATTAATCACCACAAATATACAGTACATACAGCTAAAACAACAAAGATGGTACATGGATTGCATCACAAGTCCTATGAGGACAGGTTGAAGGAACTGAACATGTACTCCCCGGAGGAGAGGAGGGAGAGAGGGGATATGATAGAGATATTCAAGTATCTTACAGGGAGGAACAGGGTGCAGGAATACACTATTTTTAAGTGAAAAAGATGTTCCAGGACTAGAGGGCATGGGATGAAGTTGGAGGGAGGACGATTCAGAGGAAACGTGAGGAAGAATTTCTTTACAGAACGGGTGGTGGATAAGTGGAACACCCTGCCAGAGGAAGTAGTGGGGGCGGAAACAATCACGGGATTTAAGAATGCATGGGATAGGCATAAAGGAATTCTGGAGGTCAGGGGTAAGGGGCAACAGACTTCTAGGAAAACATAAACTGAACTTACAAGCTCAAATGGGCAGACTGGGTGGGCCATAGTCCCTTATCTGCTGACACTGTCTATGTATCTATGTATCTATGTAAATAAACTTTTGCACATGACCACTGCATCATTGAAACTAACGATCAACCAATATGGGGCAATAGCAACATACAAATGAATTAGAAAAAAACAAACTATTGGCTGGCCTCTTGATGCAGTAGAAGGGCTACCACTCATGATGACAACAACTCAGGTTCGTGCCCTAAGCCTGTGTCATTGGTTGGCTGGGTGGGAGAAGGATTGAGCATCTAAGGCCCTGTACACACTACAGAACTGTTTTTGAAAACTGTTTTTAAAACCAGTTTAGCTAAACCATTTCAGTGCCATCCACACTATTCAGTAACCATTTCTGATAACAGTTTATTGTGCCCACACTGCTGATGTTAATCCTGTTCTCCCTGTAACGATTTTGTGTTAATTCCAACACACAGAACTGTGCTTGCTTGTACACACTGCAGCTAGAACTGTTTTAGTTAAACTGTTACAGCTTAAAATGGTTTTACTCCTGTCCAGACATGTGAGTAACACCATGCTTGCCCTAAAACCTTTCTAAAAACAGTTTTAAGACTAGGTATCTAGCAGAGTTTAAAAACATTTTTGTTTAAACATTTTAAGGGGCTTGTAGTCTGGATGCAAACAGTGCTAGGGGGATTTAAAGTGTTTTATGGCACTTAAACCATTTTAAGATCCACAGTGTGTATAGGACCTAAGAGACTACTCTCCTCCTAAGGCAGGGTTTTTAAACCAGGGGCCATTATCAAGGCATAGGGGTCTGTGGAATGAGCAGGAAAAATGTTAAATATGAAACTGTAAAAACGGTGTTTAGTACTGTCTTGGTGTTTTGAACAGTCTTTCCATGCTCTGCCATAGCAGCCGCAGCTGTGTTCATGCTCCTTTTCATAAAATAAGTACTTAGAGGCAAGCAGTTGTAAAGAAAAGAGTCCAGTCAAAACCGGTTATTTGTTTTAACTTGGCCGTGTTTCACTCGTAGTACCTGATATGTATCAGCGACATCCGGAGCAGCATTTTTCACCATATTTCTTTTTCTCCTTCACTCAGTTACAGGTATAAAAGGTGTCGTAGAAATGTATTTAACCCATGTAGAAAGACATTATCCAGACTTGTTCCACCAAATTACACAAAAAGGGAATATTCCTGACCCGCAGGGCCATCCAGACTAGCACCTACAGCCTCCCAGTGGCCATCTTGAATTGTCTCTGCAGGATTCAGATCTGGATCTTTTATTCACAACTCTCTACTCTTAACACCTCCATTTTCTCATGGTCACATAGTGAACATGGGATTCAAATCTGGTCTCTGGCCAGAAGTTCTGTGCTCAAACTCCATACCCCATCACCATCTGTGTAAGAAACTTAGCCTCCACTTCCCCCCACACCCTCTGTCTGCCGTTGCATGTAGGGGGTTTCTGTTACTACTGACATTCACTCTGGGGGTCCATGTACACAAAAAGGTTGAAAATCCATGTCCTAAGGGATGGGGGGTGGCACGGCACCTGGCGTTAGTCTGGCCCGTAGCTGTGACGGGGGGTGGCAGAATGCTAGGACTGCAACTTGGGGGTGGAAGTATGGCAAGCATCCAACGTACTGTGTATGGGAGCATGCATTGTGATGCCATTGATAGCACTGCATGCTGCTTTGCTGCAAGGGAGGAAATCAAGAGAAAATCAACCTGGCTTGCAGGATGATTCCCCGACCCCATGCAGTTCCAGCACGGCTCCACCAGATCTTTGAAAGAACAGGTCAAGCAAGGCTCTCCCCACCCTGCCACAGGGGGTAAATCATGGAGGAATGCGGCAGTAAGTCTGGGAGATGTTGGGTGATGGGGATTGAGGGGTCGGGGAAGAAGAAAAATATAAAAAAAATGAAATATCTAGACTGCAGAGCATGGGGCATACTAAAACTACAGGATCTAATGGATGAATATGGTACAAAGACCTTCAGAGTGCTACAAAATACTCATCATCTTAAAATCTTAAACTTGGGGACCCTTACAAATACCTGCTAATATAACATGTAGCCCTTGTGATTCATACTAACGTACATATGAACTTGCCAGCAGATAAAGGCCTTATGGTCTATCTAGTCTGCACAAGTTTGCAGTTCCTAGTGTGTTTAGGCAGGGAAGGGGAAATTGTTTAACCAGGAAAGGCACACTAAGCCAAAGCTTGTTTCCAGGTGTGACCTGGGAGCACAAGGAAGTTAAGTCACTTGCTCAGGGTCACACAGCATGCAAGTGGGGGCTGTGGGATTCAAATCCAGGTTTCTAGGTTTACAGCTCAGAGCCCTAAACCACCACGCTATATTGCTCTTTACAGAGGGAACTGCCCCTTCCCGTTTCCCTCATGCCCTATCTCAACAACCCCCTCCTCCTACATCTTGCCTCCCTACAGCTGTAACTTCCCTGTTCACCCTGTTCCATCCCCTCTTGAAGCTGTTCACCATTTTTAGGAATACCACCTCTTCTGGCAACTGATTCCAATTGGTCACCATCCTCTCATTAAAAAAGTGTCTCTTTTTTGTTTTTAAATTTTTATTTTTCAGTTTGCAAGACAAAACATACAAACGTAAACCCCAGGAGGATACCAGAATTTTCTGAGTCTACATTATGATCTTTTAACAAGGATTCGTAGGACACCTCCCCTGGAGTTACTGCCGATGAATTACAGTAGTAAATAGTTACTGGAAACACCACAACTTGCTGTCAAATGGCATACAACTCTGAACTTGATATAGATGTGTTAATACACATAACAATAAACTCTGATTACCCTCTGTTAGATAGGCATATTGCCACTTTCATCCCACATGGACATAAGGAGTAATATAATGCATACTTCTGGTCATACTGTGAGGACTCAAGGGATGTCTGATTCCTAGTGGAATGCCTTTAAACCCTGAGACATACCAATAACAGACAACATTCACTACATGTGTGCACTGAAACTGAACATTAAATCAATGCATGTAAACTGGACATTATATTCAACTCCAGACATTAATAATACTTTAACACCTCATAATACAGCAACAGTACAGAACGTTACTTGTGGAGTCCTGCATACAATGCTAGGAGGTGCCAGCCGATAAGTACGCAGTGTGTATTTGCAGAGTCGTGAATCCTTGTCTTTGCAAGCACTAATGTCTGAGTGGATGTACAGATGGTGGAAGTCACCACATTAACAGTTTGTTGCACACATCAAATTTATTTAAAGAAAATCTCCTACCTGACCAGCATTTCAACATTTAAATCTATTTGCCCTCCCTCAAATGAGGCCCATATAATTATATATTATACAGGTATATATACTGTGTATATATATATATAAGAGGATCTGAGGCACAGCAAAACCTCGAGAGCGAAGCCTTTAGAGGTTTCAAGTGCCCCCAGATCCCTAGATGAAGAACTGCCTTGTAACACAAGAATGTATTTGTTATTTTTTCTAATACATGGATGCGAGGAAATTGTCAGTGCTACTCTTGCCAAAGAATGAGGAATCTTCGACTGGGGTGCTGAGGTGATTTTCATGTGAGAAGGAGCCAGTGATTGCGGCAACATTGAAAACTTTAAAAAATTCAAACCGCTAAACTGTGCAGTGTTAAACTGCTAAAGCTAAACAGCGTAAACAACTTTTTTTTTTTTCTCGAGCGACGTTGCTGTGGTCAGTTAGTCAACTTCCAAGTAGAGTAGTGAATAAGGGGAATACCTTTTCTCGCTAAGCGAGAGACGCCATGTTTTTTGAAATTATTGATCCACTCCACAAGAAAGCGCGTCCAATCAGAAAATGCAGTTTTACCAATGTCACCACGCATAGCTTTGGGGATATCAGGAAGCCGGCTACGATCTTGAGTTTGCGCTGTTCGTTTTCTGATATTACTATCGTTCGAGCTCAAATAATAGCATTATGAGCTCCTAACGATAATATTATTACTTAGGCAACGATGGTATTATCACTTTGGCTCCGTGTATTACTGGAAATTTTTATATGCTTTTCAGTAGTGTTATTTTAAATATCCATATATTACATATATATATATATATATATATATATATATATATATATGGAAGTATCTTCTGTTGCACTGGGTCACTTTAAATCTACACCAGCGTTTGGTTTAAAAGGGACCTGATAGCAGGTTTGGATATGCTCTGAAAAAGACTGCTTAATGGTCGATACATACGTGTATTTGGTAGTTTTGCATGCAGTTTGAATTGGTCATAGTGGCGGCACAAGTGTTTGGCATCTTTTCATGTTCTAGGGCCAAAACGGTGATTTACCTTTACCTGGAGCTGGATTTATGTGCATGTTTGCAGTCTGTGCTGCATTGTCTGGTAATTTGGGAGTTTTTTGCCGAAATGCTGTTTGCATGTATGCCCACTCGCTTTTTTATATATTTTTGCTGCAAGCACTTTATGGACCTGTTCTTTTGAATAACTACTGCTGGGTTTCTTGCCTGCATTCCATTCATCACTGGGTGAGATCTATGCTGCTTTTTTTTATATATGTGATTATGTATGCTTTTGTACCAAATAAATAATTGAATTGTGCTGATCCCCATGTTTTTCCTTTTTTAATGGCTTATTGAACAGCTCCTGGGGTAAAGTGCACTTCCTTTGTTCATAACTTTGAGAGCCCCCTACTTCTCATTCACTTTGGGAGAAGCTTTTTTCTTTTGTTGCTATGAATAACAGTCTGCTGCCTCAGAAATAAGCAATGGGAAACAGTTAAACTCACAATCAGTCACAGAGACCCATGTACAGCTGCTACTGAACATTCAGTCTTCACCCTACCTAGCTTTTTCAGCTCCAGTCATTACTGTCTTGATGTTGGCAACAAACCTTCCTGCATCTGCTGGACTGTTGAACAGGTATGTATGCCTATTCCAGCTCACCCTCAGTTTTGTCAGAATGAATAATTGATGTTGGACCTTGCAGGAATGCACAGAGGTATGAATGTGATCGAATGCCTTATGGTGCAGCTTTGAACTATATGAGAGATCGGTGAAGAATGAGACTTCTGCTTCTCCATATGTCAACTGACTCTTCCAACGTGCAATTCTCTGCACCATGTCTTGATCTCTTACTCTGGTACACACTATAAGGAATGTATGAGGACAAGTAGTGCCTGCAGGTGCCTTCCATGGTGTAATCCTATACACTTTTCCAATTGAGAAAGGGGGGAGGTCCCCATCTGTCAGAGTGAGGATTTGTGGCAGAAACATCTTTGCAATGTCAACAGGGTTCTGTCCATCAGATGTTTCTGGGAGACCAATGACTCTGATATTCTTTTCCCTTGCTTAGTTTTCAAGCATTTCCATGCTCTGACTCAGCAGGGTGTTCTGTATGATCAACTTGCTGGTCACATCCATGGCCTTGCATGCTGTGCCCTCTGTACACTGGGAGCATTGCTCTGCTCCATTGATCCAAGTCTCTAGCGTGGAGACTTTTGGTGTCAGTGCACCCAAATTTTGGTCCTCATCTTGGAAGTGTGGATGAGATGGGTGAAGTTTGTGTTCAGTGTCAGTAAAGTCACCAGCAACTGAACAGAGCACACTCCTCAAGATAGCTTCTGGAAGAATTCATTATTTTAAATGTCAAAATACATTTTACCTTGGACTATTTAGGCTCTGCTGGTAAGAATCAAATCCTGAAACTTCCTGGCAGCAAAGATAGGTAAACCAATTAATACAGCCACTTCCACTGACTTTTTCAAACTAAATATAGTCCAACAGAAACAATCGGCACCTCAGCAGTATGGCACAGCCTCTGGAAAAAGTGCCTCTTGATCTCCCTCCTGTACTTTCTTCCCACCAGTTTTAGGATGTGCCCCCTACTGGTCTTGTTCCTATGATTGCTGAAGAGACCCTAAGGTCATACCCTGTTTTATACCCTTAAGGTACTTGAACATCTCAGTCATGTTCTCCTCTCCCTTTTTTCCTCCAGAGAGTACATGTTGAGTCCCCTTAGCCTCTCCTCATAGATGTTGCACTGCAGGCTCTGGATCATCTAGGCTGGCCTTCTTTGGGACATTTCTGGCAAGTTGATATCCATCTTAAGATATGGGCGCCAATACTGCACACTGTACTCTAAGTCTGGTCTTACCAGTGACCTGTGTAATGGCTGAATGACCTCCATCCACCTGCTGGTAATTCCCCTGGCTATGCAGCCCAGCATCTGATTTGCTTTGGTGATGACACTAGGAAACCATGACAGTAGAGAATTATCAGAATTGGAAGAGGATGTCTTGCTCAACTTGAAGTAGCCATGTTCAGTATCTACCTGGTATAAATCCTCAATATGAAAATTATGCAGTAAAGCTATTGAAGTCACAAAATGGTGGCTGAAAGTACTGAGTCTGGACACAGAACAGTTGAAGTAGGACATCTGGAAACTCGTGAGATTAGCAGTGTCACTGATGGACCACAAAGTCCAGCAGTTTAACATTCTTCACATCCTGTACTATGCCCTGAAGCAGCTCTGCAGGATGGGTCAGATTCCTACAGGACAGTGTTATAAATGTGGAGACCAGGAGGGTAACCTGCCACACTGCCAGTTGACTGCCAATTTCTGGTCCTCCATAAAAGCATTCCTGAACTCTTTACTGTTTCTGTAAGATCTTTCATCTCAGGATATCTATGTAGGGGGCAAAAATATCTTGGCCAGCAAAACACACAACATTCAACTTATAGCCACTGTGGCCAAGAAGGAGTTCTTCAAATTAAGTTTGACAAACCAGCACCCACCTATGATGAATGGTTTACAGAGATATTGGAAGCTCCGTGGCTGGAGAAACTGGATCAAAGTGTATGATCAGCATCCAGAACATCTCATTGTAATGTCCTAGCAAACTGTTACTATAAAAATTATATTTTTTAGTGTTTGGTTATTAGATATGGTTATTTGGGTGCCATGTTATACTAAGACACTGGATTTGTTTTTAAACTCCATGTAGTTTCGTTTCCTGAATGGACTCACAAAATCAAAGAAAAAAACAAAGCTTGTTTTTTTTTTAACAAGTTACTCTGCCTTGAGTAAGAAGAAGGGCCCCACCGATTTCAGCCTGAGCTGACTATAGACTGGTGCCAAGGTCAAAGGTGTAAATCCCTGTGGTAACCTGCCACACTGCTACAAGGCTGATACGATCTTATGACATGGACCTAATGCTTGAAAAGGAAAACTCAATTATTCCTTAATATTGGACATGTATTTTTGATTATTTCTCTGAGACTGAAGATGTTGCAAGTTTAAAAATAACACAGCCTGATAGAACTTGTTTCTGTCTGACGAAAACCCAATGCTAAGGAGAAGCCTCTCCATATTAATGAAGTTATTTACAAAAATGTCCTGTGCTAACAGTTTAAAAGTTTAAAGACTCATGTTTGGTCTCTTTTAAGTGTCCATGTCATGTAACATTCAAATTTGTGTCTTTTATGTGTCTGGGTGGTTGCAGAAACAAGTGATATTATTCCAAAGTTCTGCTATAACTAAACTGTTTTAAAAGCTTTGTGACAGCTCTGACATTTATGACCTGCTGTGCAACAAAGATTTGAAACAAAGGGAAGTTTTGCTTCAGAGAGATTTTGTGTCTTGTAACCTATTTCCTAAATGTTTATTTGAAGTAAAAACTACCTCATTTTAAAGCACAGGAAGTGTGGATCAAGCAGGTATCATTTTAATAAAGATATTTGCCTGGAAACAATGTCTATGTACTATCTTGTGAACTATGGACTTTAAAGAAATGGGAATCATGTAGAAAGATGCCAAATGATGTGCTGAATCCAAAAATGTGTGTGTTGATACATATATCTGGTAGTCTCCAGATACTAGAGTGAAAATTAACTTTGATTTTAAATTATTTGTAAAAGTGAGTACTATGCTAGAGAGGGGTACTGCCAAGGAAAGGAATTTACCATTCCCCCTCATTTGCAAGATCCAGTCAGAGTTGGTAAACCAAATTATGTGATGTCATAATTAAGTAAATGTGACTGACTTATAAAACCAGACATTTTGAAATCTGGTCAGAACTTCTTCAAGCCAGCTGCTGTCCAAATCCATGTTGGTTGTGATTGTTGTCTTCCAGCTGATAAGCCTTCCTGCCAAGAGCAGATCCTGTCTTCCTGTATATGTACAAGAGGTTTGCCTGTGGCAGGGTGTGAAGTGAAGCGAGAGCCAGCAGTGACATTAACAGTGGAGAAGACTCTCCATTATTTTTGCATCATGAGGAAAAAACAAGTGTCTAAGTATCACTTTTAATATTTTCATAGTTTTAGTGTAGCTTAGGAAAGGGGGTGGTTACATAAGGGAAATTCTTCTAGCATATATGCATTACATATATATGGGTATATAAAATAAGTTACTATTTAAGAATATATCTATGCGAGAATAATGTTGCTTTTTTCAAAAGTTTACTAAGACTACACATTCTGCCTGTTTACTTTTGTTTGTTGTTGTTTTTTAAGTTCTTTTGCTTTATATTTATTCTACATTTTGCAGTGTTTACGAAATTTGATATATATAGGAACTATTTTTATTTAACTAGCTTATATTGTACAGGAATAATAAAATCTATATTTATATCACTCTGAGGTTGCCACATGCCATGTTCTTTTATAAATTATAAGAACCTTTTATACACAGTAGGTTGAGAAGGACAATCTGAGTCACTTTCCACTATTTTGCATGATTCATAAAGCAGGCTTGAACCCTAGCTGAGTGGTCATTAGAAATATATGATATTCTAAACTATTGTTCTGACAGCAAATATTGAAATTTGAAGGTCTTAATTCCAATCAGTAAGCCCAACATAACAGTAGGTATCCCCTAGCAAAACAAACTACTTTTCTCTTCCCCTTAAAGAGTCTACAATTATGCTGTGTAGATCACACATGGTGTTTGCCAATAACACAGCAATGGTTACACCATGATCAAAAATTGAACCCAAATACATTTGCCCAGCCCAGGCCACACATGCTGAACTGACTAAGGGAGTCAATAATTGTAACCCATCTGAAGATAAAATACAGACAGTTGATGTCTGTTTCAGTTACTTTTAATTATACACAAGTACGTTTTGCTTGATTATAGTATCAGCAATTGTCAATCTTTAAAAATAAATATACACATTTCTTGGTTAAGCCACATATTGATGAACCATCTTTGGACCAAACTCTAATGTATCCTGAAAGTTTCAGGTTTTAACTGTCAGCTGTTTCTGTGCTATTGGTGAGCCAAAAAAAGGTCTTAAAGCAGATTTGTTTCACATGTTTAGCCTTGTAGAACTTTTAAACAACCAAACTGACCATTACCAAATTTACTGTGTACAGAGATCTTGGGCTCAAGAATAAGACCATTCAAAATAGAGATGTTTCAAGTACCTGGACATTAAGAGAAACTGGTCCCTGCTGGCAACCAAGGCCATCACGAGCAGCATGGTTCACGGCCTTTCCTCTGACAAAGCAGCCCATCTCAGGGAAATTATATATGTCTTGAAGGCCATTCCTGACATAGCCACCCTAACCCTCCTCAACTCCATTCCATTAGGAAGTCATGCAGGGAATCTCCCTCTGGAAAGCCCACAACCTGGATGTTGGCAGTCCTCACTGAATTTTCCAAGTGCTCAGATGAGCTTTTAACAGGCTTTACTCTTTCACTGTGACAGCTACTGCCATGGCCTTCCTTGTTGTGGCCTCTGTCTCCTTCATGCCACCTGACATGTCTTCCACTCTATTTTTAACAACCAGCAAATGTATGGAGTAGGCTGCCAGTTATCTCTCGGCTGCTCCACTGATGATGTCTGCTACATTTTGCAGACCTGGGGAACCCCCTCCATCATGAGGAGCGACAAGGTCCTCCCTTTTATTCTTATGTTTTTTAATCGTGCTGTCTAGAAAAAGTACTTCTCCACTCAGAAAGACTAATTCTCCCGAGTAAAAAATGAAAAATGAACTTGCAAAAAAAAAAAAACTGAATTTAAACAAACAGGGGCAGAAAATGAGAAGTTGAAAATATGTGCATCTGCTTATCTGGGTTGATAGGCAATTATACCATGACAAGCTTCAGCAAGAGACAAAAGAAAGAACATGGAGTGGAGTGAGGGTGTCAACTGTAGTCAATAGTACCATACATACTGTGTGACTCTGAACAAGTCACTTAGCAACCCCAGTGCTCCCAGGTCGCCCCTGAACACAGGCACTTGTGCTTAGTGGGCCTTACCCAGTTACCACAAACTAAAATAAAATAAACAAATGCTATAGCCTTTGATAGCCATGTCAACCCATCAGAACAGGTGAAAAAAATCCTTGCGCTGTCCAGTACCTCCAGAAATCTGTTTGGGGCCAGGTTCCATTGGGGACAAAATTGAGCCTTCTTTGGTGGGGTGGGGGACACACTGAGGCCGTGAACCAGAATTTCACTGCAAATGATCTGATCAACCTATCGGATTAGTCTCAACATACATAATGTTGAGTCCCAGCATGAAGAGCAAGACCAAGGTGTGGTCATGTTCATAAGTCACAGTGGAAAGGCATTTAGAAATGAACTGCCAAGCCCCATCATCTACCCAGGAATTAAAATCCCTCAGAGCCAGAAGGCTGGAGGACTCCAATGCCAGGCTGTTAGTGAAATCCACAGATTCATGCAAAAGTGAACCCTCATCTCTCAGGGTCGGTAGACAGGTGAATTTTGCAACATGTGCCTGCCTTGCTCTGAAATGCAGCACATTCAAACATCTTGGCCTCCACCACTGAGAAGGCAATGAACCCAGTTCACATCAAAATAAGATACACAGAAGTTGACAGCAGAAAAAGCCTCTTGGCCCATCCAATCTTCCCCACCTACCTAACTATTCTGCCTTACCCTAGTAGCAATCCTCTCTTTTCTTACTGTCCTTCATTTGCTAACTAAACCCATCAGCCTGTCCCATCCCAGCTTGAAGTGAAGCTACTGACTAATTTGGCCTGTACCACTTCTTCAGGTAGCTTATTCCGCTTATCCACCATCCTTTCCATGAAGGCGTGCTTATGGACATCCTTTTTGAATCTACCTCTCCCAGGCAGCTTTAGTGAATTCCCTCTTTTCCCTGTGTTTGTACTCATGGAGAATAGTTTCATGGTCTCTACCCTAGTTATTCCATGCAAGTATTTGTATGTCTCAATAATGTCAGCCCTTTCTCTTCTTTTCTCAATGGTGTACGTGTTTAAGCCCTGCAGCCTCTTCTTGTATGTCTTATCTCCAAGGCCATGGACCATCTTAGTTGTCTTGTGCTGTAGTGCCTCCATTTTGTTGCAGTCCTTCTTCGGGTATGGGCTCCAGTACCTTACGCACTATTCCAGGTATGGTCACACTAGTGACCTGTACTATAGCAGAATCACCTCTTGCCCTCTACTGCTTATCCCCCTCCCCAATGCAACCCAGGATTCTATTTGCTTTGCTCACTGCCCTGTTTCAGTGTAGAAATGTTTTTAGGGCCTCTGATATCATCACCTCTAAATCCTTTTCTTCTGTAGTGCTAATAAGCATCACTTTCTCCATATTGTATTGCACCCCTGGGATCCTTATCCCAATGTGCATTACTGTACATTTTTTAGCATTAAAGTTCTGCTGATAAATCTAGGACTAGCTCTCTAACCTGCCCAGACTTTATTTATAATGTCATTCAATTTGCAGACACTAGCAGTACTTGGGAGGGAGGATCTAGAAAAAGGTTCTGAAGCACAGAAGTGCTAAAGCTGGCATCCCTTGTAGCCTGGATGTTCAGACAGTAGTGAGAAGTGAAGGTGTTTATTGTAGATCATCTGGCTTCCCTGCACACATCTGGCAAGGGTATACCCCTTATTGCTGCCACTGTGGAATGTGCCCTCAACCCTCTTGGTGGCTCTCGTACCATGGCAGAACTCAATACAACAGGCAGTTTGAGACACTGGGCACAATTTTCAAAGGACAATGCAGGGCTTGCATCAGGCCCTGTGTCAAATCTGTTTTTGGTCAGCTGCACCAAACACCTTTCCTGCAACTGCACCTAGTTTTAGTACATTGGATGCAGTTGTGACTTTACCCAAGTTACAGCAGCTTGCGCCAGATATTTGGCACAAGCCCTATAAAAGGGTACCCAAGATTGCTAGACCAGAAAAAACTAGTTTCGCGGCATTCGGTGCATGGAACAGAAAATCCTGATTGCTGGCTGGGAGAATGCCACAAGTCCCCCTGTGCCATATGTTTGGCACACCTAAGGCTGCCAGCATTCTTGGCCCTTTGAAAATCAGGCCCACCATCTTTTTCACAGCAGGTTTACCTTTTCCTACCTCACCATAAGTAACAAACAGCTACCTGTTTTCAGTTCTGGGCTGTTCAGTCTTTTGCATGTAGAAATGTAAAGGCCACTTGATATTCAGGTTGTGAAGTTTCTTCTCTCCTATACTACAGTGAGGCTTTGGAAAGAACACAAGCAATGTTACAGACTAATTCACGTGAAGTGTGGAAACCACTTTAGGCAACTATTCCACATTTGTTCTACGTCCCACTTTGTCCCTATGAAACACAGTAAGAGTCAGTACAGAATGACTGCAACACACTGACCCTCCTTACAGAAGTAATGACTACTAGATGCATAGTTTTCCAGGTTAAATATCTGAGCTCTGATTAAAACATAGGCTCAATGAGAATCTCCATCAATTGTGAAGTACATTTAAATCCCATGGTGGGATTGATCTCTGTACAGGGGATTATAGATGGTTCAAGCCTTTGAAAAAATATCTTGAATGTTGGGTGAGCTGCTAGGGATTTCTGCCTACTTGCAGATCTGAAAGCTGAAATATTTGCCAAATACACTTTATGGATGGTGGCTTAAATCCTTGGGCATCTAAGTATCATTCCAAATCAGAAAAGCCTTGCAACTCACCCCTAAAAACTAATCATAAGAGGCACAAGAAAATGGTGTGTGAGAAAAACAGATGTATTTTATTTAATATACTTACATGCAAAAAGAACATATAAACATGTTGAATATGTGCCACCCCAACAGTCCATTAGCTAGAAGCCTGGCAGCGTTTTGCTCCCAACCCTGGAGCTTTTTCAAAGACTACCTCACTCTGGCACAAAGTCAGCAAGTCTTGTCTCAGTGTCAGGTATAATAGTGTTCTCTGTGACATTGTCAGCATTAGTGAGTACCATGACTTCCTTGCCCAGTCTGGTGCCATTTAGAATCACTGTAGCATTCAACTTTCCCAATTTCTAACAGCACTTAGGGAGTCAGTAGAAATGCATACAGGCACCCGTTTCTTCAGGGCAGAACAAGTGCGTTCTCTGAAACTGTCCCCACTGAGAGAGGCCTGCAATATAATTGGATTAACTTTCTGTTTTCCCCTGAGGTAAACAGATTTATGTTTGGCACTCCCCATCTCTAAAACACCTTATAACCCCCTTTGTTCAGAGACCACTGACAGATTAAATGCTTATTCTGCTGGTGAATCTGCCAGTAGATTCTCTGTTCCTGCTGGGCATACAGCAGAGACAGGTTCCAGATCTCCACTGACTCTGTAACAAACTTAGAAGGTCTTCTACCACCTTGCTTATTTATGAATACATGGTCATTGTGCTGTCTGTCTATCAGGATTGTTTAGTCTTGCAGTAGGGAGGAGAAAGACTTCATGGAAAGGAGTAATGATCTGAGCTCCAAAATGTTTATGTGCTCCTTTCTTTCCTGAGGGCACCAAACTCCATCCACTATTCTCCCATCTAATGTACTTCCCATCCTAGCAGAGATTCATCTGTGGGAAGAATTTTTAAAGACTAAGACTCAAGGAAAGTAATACCCTCTGAGACTGCCTACTTCTTTCCACCATCCCAGTGCTTGTATCAACCTGTTTGATACTGGCCCATTACTGCAGTGGTAGACTTCTTTGGCACCAGTGCCTTCTGAGGTAGTACTGAAAATCTCTTTTTGCAAACTGGCCCACAGTACCACAGCTGTGGTAGAAGCCATATGGCCCAGAAGTTGCATGAATTGCACTGCAGTCCTTGCTTGTCCTGCCTGGAGTGTTTGCACATAGAAGCAGAACTTCTGCCATTTACAGAGGCAGGAAAACTCTGCCCAGTTCTGTGTTTAACTCTGATCCTATGAATTACAGAATCTGTCTGAGTTCCAAGTGTGTTTTTTTGTTTTTTGTTTTTGATATTTCTTTTTTCCCCACCTACTACCCTCCAGAGCTGCACCTTTGGGAGTCGTCCATTCAGCCAGTCCCTACCAGTGCCTTATCTGACAGCCCTGGTCCCTACATCCAGCCTCGGAAACCCCCTTGGGTGGGGTCAGGGTAGGGGACAACCCCCGAATCTTGCAGTCATAGTCAGGGTCCGAGACTGCAGGCAGGCACTGGTACATCAGGGCCTGGCTCGGCGCTCCATCTACTCGGCTCTGGTGGGGGATTTTTCCCATGTTCTGTGGGATGTTGTGTGCCCTTGTGTCAAGGTGCACATGCCGACGTCTGCAACATCCCTTCCCCTCCTTCCATGAAGGAGCTGTCCCGGAGCTGACTGGTCCCAGGCCTACGCCCCTGACCAGTCATGCCCCAGTGACTCCGGTTTGCTGTCGTGCCCCCAGCCTCCACCAGGGGTCACTGCTTGCCAGACTAGAAGGCTCTCCCTCCCTCCCAGAGAAGGCAAGCTGTCATCAGATGCTCCAGCCTTTCTCCCCCCCCCCGGAGGCCTGAGCTCGCTCCCGAACCCAGGTCGCCGGCGTGGTGTGAGGTGTGGTGTCCAGCACCTCAACCCTCAGTGCTACCGGGCCAGCTCCAAGTGTGGTTTTTCTAAGTGTACAAGGAAACCTAAACTTTGTAGAGTGATCCTCATTATTTGAATCATGTGGGTGCAGTTCCATTTTCTTGCAGGCTGCTAGCAGTTTATCTAGCCCATTTAGCAGAGTTTTTGGGATCAGCAGCAAAGTATTATACAGCAACAGCATGTCTGAAACCACTGCCTGGAGGATTCATTCTGTGCCTGAATAAATCCAAGCAACTTCGTACTGTGCATCTGGTAACCTAGCACCATATGAAACAGCACAGGCTGGAGCAGCTACTGAAAGAGTGGATGCCAAAACTACTGAAAAGCTATCTGAAAGTACGTAAAGATAATTGCACTTAGCTGAACATCATTTGTTGCTGGCATCCATCAAGCCTAATCAAAATTAAAGAAAGCAGCCTAAAGGAAATATTTATAGATATAATTTTTAAAGAAAACTTGTATTATTCTAAATCTTGCATCCATCGTTATTCATCACTTATTCTATTGTAATTTTATATGTATGCTTTATTTAGTCTCCTTTTACAATATTAGATTACCAACTGATTTTTATAAGTACATCACTTAAAATGAATGCAAACAGATCCAGCCAAGTGAAGGAAATCAAACTGCATAATGCTAAAGTAGTTAAGGTGGGAAAAAACAGACACAAAAAAAAAAAAAAAAAATTTACTGACTTTACAAAACATCTAGAAAAAGAGAGTCTGGATTTAATTTCATTGTCTGAGCCCAGAATACATTCACCTAATAAATCCATAATAGTCTGCGATTCCCAGGAGGACGCTTAGATGATCAGTATGATCAAACAACTTGAATTCCTCACTATTCAGCATGATGCTAATCAATACTCAGCACCCCTAAAACTTAGAAATTCTATAGCACCAAGTAGAAATGAATTAAAAGATAAAGCCATTGACTCTGTATATTCAAACTAAGAGGGCACAGACATGCACCCAGTCGACCTAATTGGAAATAACACCAGACTGGATATTCATAACAATTTCTGCGGGGGGGGGAGAAGGGAAGTGGTGTTGCAGAGGGGTAGGAGGAAGTAGGGGATGAAGAAAGGAGGGCAGAGAGGTAGGGAAGAGAGCTAAACCAGAACTTGGAGGTAAAGGTTGCACAGTGTATACGACATCTTGCACTGAGGAAGGGAGGAAGAGAGGAGTAGAGACAGCAATGGTATGTATGAGATGTGAAGTCCAAGGCAAAGAGGCAGAAAGAGTGGAAGAAGGGATTTATGTCTGGCAAGAGGGACTTGGGAGTATTGCTATAGATAATGACACTGTAGTCAAAGATGGGAAGCTCATCTTCATGACAGACTTCCTAAAGGCAGGGAGAGAGATACTGGGCTTGATTTTAGCAGGTCCCTGAGATTGGCATATCATGCTCTGTACTGCCACCTGTGGCACACCTGAGTGCACCAGGGTCCTGTACCAAACTGTAGAAAAACAGGGGTTCCAGTGCAAAAGGCACTGGGTTTGCTGCAAGCCAACAGCTGTGCCAAATACTTGGCACATGGGAGGGGAATGCCACAAGCCATGGGACAGGTTTGCAGCAGCAGTGGTCAGTAATGAGCTGGTTGCCCAGGTGGCTTGGAGTTGTTGACCTGGGCATGCTGTGGCTTGTGGGGAGGGGTGGGACAGGTCAGGCTGGGGGAAGGGCATGGCCACTGCCCCTGATGGGGAAAGTGCATGGTTGGTATGGGTCCATGGGGAGGCAGATGCACCAGCACCATCATGGGGGGAGGTTGTGGGCTTGTACCTATCAAGGATCACTCGCCACTACAGTGGTGGTCTGGCAGGTGTCAGGGGCTCTATGGGCACTTTCCCATGGGGGCACAGGGTAACCCCCCCAACAAGGGCTCCAGCAGTGGCACACAGCAGGTTAGACCAGCTTCAGGCTGGTCTATAATGTCAGGGTCTGTGTGCCCACTGGGGGGGGCTTGCAAAATCCCACATTAGGGGATACTGCAGTGCTGCCCTGGCACAAGACCCCTTCTGCCATGGTACACCAGTGTGGCTGTTGCAAGGATGGCACAAGCCCAGTTGGTGCAGGTAGTCCCTCCCCCCCATGGTGCAGGGTGCCTTACAAAATTGGGACTGGTGCAAGGTGTAGCATAAGAAGCCTTTTGTGCCATTTCTCCTTGCTGCAAGCCCCTTGTGCCAGACCTGATCTTTTGAAAATCAGGCTTACTGTTTTTGTTTCTACACAACGCACTCAGGCTGGAGTGAAGCATGGGGTGGACTGCAGTAATGTGCATCGAGAAGTTGAGGTGCTAGTCAAGCCAGATGTCAAGGTACTTAAAGGAAGGAACATCAGCAAGTTTAGTGCCATCAAGGGTGTGGAAGGAGGGGAAAGAGTTTGGCAAGCCTCTGCTAGGAGCCAAAGGCCATGGAGACAATTTTCTTGGTGTTGAGGGTTAGAAGGTTTGAATAGAACCAATGTTGACCACTGTCAAAATTTTTGGAGATGGACAGCAAGGTCAGCAGCATAGGAGCCAGAAGCAAACAGCACCATGTCATCTGTGTACCTGTGGATGGATGCAGAGGAGAGGTCATTTAGGAATGTGGAGTAGAGTATGGGGCCCAGGACAGATCCTTGGGGGATAGCTGAGCAGGTATGGAATGGAGGGGAAAGTATGTCTCCAATATGAACAGCTTTCAATCTGCCCTCAAGGTAGGAGTGGAACCAGCTGATTGAGGAAGCAGGGTCATGCTGCCTTAAGCTTGTCCAGGAGAAGGGAGTGTGATACCAGACTGGATGGAGTTAGTGAGCTGGAGGAGGGATGTAGATGTGGAGTGGGACTTCCTGAAACCAGACTGGAAAGGAGTGAAAAAGGAGGAATCGAGGAAAAGGGTGTGGTATGAGAGGAGAAGATGTTCCTGTGGCATTTGCCTTAAAAATACTGTTTACATAAACTGGCCTGCCAATGCAGTGGCAAGGTATCTGCTTGTGACGTCGACATCCTGAGTTCGGGAATGGACTCAGGAGTTGGAGGGCTGGTCAGGGGGAGAAGGACTGAGCATCCGATGGATGGCTCTCTTTCTTGGGAGGGATGGGGTTTGAGTATCCGGTGTTCTGCAGACCCCTAGCAGAGGCTGGGGGAGCCACAGCAACCATCGCCTGGTTTGTGAGGAGGCATGACAGATGTTCCACTGAGTGCACCTTACATCATTGCACATCATGCCTCCTGGGGGTTAGCATCTACACAAATGCCACCTGTCCAGAGAATGATGTCCAACTCCCAGTACCACTGAGTCCACTGAGGCCCCCAACCCCAACCGGGGCAGTATTCCATTGGATGGCCCACCCCCACAGCCCCACCCTGGGGGGGTAAGCCTAGGGAGCCCTACCAGCAATGGTGATGCTGCCAGTAATCTGGAAGTGTTTCTGTGGGGGGAGGTCATCTCGGTGGCCCCATCATGGGGAGCAAGCTAGGGCAGATTGGTGGTCCATGGTTGCTCCCATGGGGGTGGGGTGGGTAGATCCTGTGAGGTCAGGGCTGAGCCACGGGGGCAGGTCAGCATAAAAAAGAATATGCTGTACATGATGAATAATCCTCATTTACCCTAGATGGGGAGCTGAAGTCTTTCTTAGCACTGTCCTCTGGGGAAACTGGTTTCTGCTCCTTTTCCTCCTCCTTTTCCTCCACATACTCTGGAGAAAGACTAGGAGGCAGATCTGAAGCAGGGTTTTCAATACTCTGCACTGCTTTGAAAAGTTGCCACATAGATTTAATGTCCTCCACGGAATGCATGTTTTGTCTGGTACCAGTTCCTCTATTTCCTTTTCAAGCAGAAGTACCTCAAGGTGCATTTCCTTTCAATTTCTTTTTCCAGCTGTAGTACTTGGAAGGTGCTCAGAATGCCATTGTTTCTCTTACTGGCATCAGAACATTCCTGGCTGGGAGCCTCATTCCCTTTGCTAGAAAATGGCTTAGTAGTTTTTTCAGTCTCCTTGAACACTAGAGAACTCTGCTTCTCCAGATGACTGCTTTGTAACCTATTTAATCTCCTTGGGTGCCAGAGATTGCTGCAGATGAGACAAAGAGCCATCTGAAGCATGCTTTCTAACGTCAGTGGTATTTTCTCCATGCTTATAGACAAAGTCTGTGTTACAGGTCAGCACTCTCATGATGCTGTTGTGGAAGCTGGTGCAGATGAAGGCTTGCAATTAGCTGCACTATTTTCCTTTCTTTTGGGGCAGAAACCTTTGAAGCGCTCACAATTTCCAAAATCATGATCTGGGCCAAGCAATCAATGCAAAGTATGAGGCCATTTGCTTCTGCCAACAAATGGTTACAGGATAGACACTGTTTAAAATCTGTAGGTCCTACTTTCATTTTAGGCTTCCCCATCATGCCAATTTGACAGAATCAAGGAAGCAAAAGAAAAACTAGTTGTAAGAGTTGCACTAAAGTACAGTCATTTTAAAAATAAAGTTCAGCTTATGTTTATAGCTATTTATTCAGAAGAGACTGGTTTACTATGTAAGCAATTAAAAAGAAAACTATGAAAATAGGGACAGGATGGAACTAAATGGCTTTAATTGTGGTTTACAGTAAGGAGTTCTTGAAGTTAACAATTCAATAATTTCCATATACCATAACATTTTTTTGCAGCTACTCATGTTTTGTCCTCCTGGCACTGGCGGCTATTCTATCACGATCCCCCAGCCCTGTCCTCCACTTGCAGCACACCACTGGGCTGCCCCCATGGCTGTGCCCCCCATGGCAGGGTGGCGGGAACCCCCAACCCACCGTTACACACAAACTTGGTACCGAGGGTTACTGCCCTGCAGGGATCAGATCATTCTGCCCGCCAGTGTCTGCTTTTCTCCTCCATTTTCTTTTGCCCCCGAGATGCAGTGTGTAATGACGCCACAAGAAGTGAGCATGCACGCTACGGCATGCACTCCTCCGAGCATCTGCCACATCTTCTCCTCTTCCTGAGCCTCTGTGTGCCAGCCCGCAGCCTCCATTAGGGGCCATTTGGGCACCAAAAGCTAGTGTCTCCCCCTTTCTGGAGAAGGAGAGCAGTCCTTGGATGCTCATTCCTTCTCCTCCCCTGCCGACCCCCAGTGGCCCATGCTCATTCCTGAACATGGGTCACCGGTGTAGCATGAGGTAAGGCATCCAGTGCCTCAGCTCTCAGGGCCACAGGGACAGCCCATATACTAAAACGTTTAACAGGTTTAAAGTCAGTCATGGGACAGGCTAAAGCAGATCACTAATTTTTCCAATGTTTTTGAAAGGTTCCCAAATCAAGTCAAAGATGTAAAACAGCAGTGCAATGAAAAAAGTTATTCCAAAAAGCTAATTTTCTGCTATGGTTATGAAAAATATTGACAAAACTGTTAATTCGGGTTTTCTGGATGTTTCCTATGCTGTGTACGGCACATTTGCATTTTTGACTGGATTCTTACCCTCCTCAGATCCTCAATATTATTTCTATGCAAAAATGAGGCGGCCATCTTTTTTTCTTGAGAAATAATTACTTTAGAACATTCAACAAATTCTAAAATGATAACAGAAACTGAAAATTTCTCCACCAAAATAAACCAGAAGACATTTGGCATCAATTGGGAAGAAAAAAGGTGGGGTCAAATTTTAGCCCATTTTCATTGCACTGCTGCTTTAAGATTTGTCTCTAAGATAATAATGAATTATTTTTATCTTGTACAAATCTGTAATGAAGTTAGGCCATGTATGTGGATTTAGAAGACTACAGTTTTTCCAACACAATACACTTTTAGCAACTAAAAAGCCTAACAAGAGTAATTTCCTTAATTTATCAAAACCATTCAGATTATGAAAGTTCCAGCCCAATAAAGTATCAAAGGCATTTCTGTTTAGCTTGGCTGCAGTAGCTTGCTCTAAGATTGCATATGCAGTATCCCAAAATATATATAATGTTTGCAGGTAAGAAGCATTTGGATCAAACATCCCAGATTATTTAAGCATACTGGACACTTATCACTGATGCTGTAATCAATTTTATTCAATCTAGAAGTAAAGTAGATCCTGTGCAGAATATTAAAGTGGATCTGTTGCATTTTAGAGGCATACAATTGTGCAAAAAGATATGACAATATTTCTTTCCAGCTGTCTGTTCAGTCTGAAAGCCTAAATGTTGCTCACATTTGCATTTCAAATGGTTCAGATAACATTCATGGAATTTTTATTTTTTTTGTTAGTCTTTGGTAACCGGGGAATCTGGAATATAATTTATTGAGTAAATTAAATCTCCCAATTTACAGAACCTAAAGAATTGCTGTCCCTGAAGATCATATTTATTCTATAGCTGCTCAAATGAAGATAGGATATTTCCTGCAAAAACATCCTGTAGTGTTTTAATATCATGCCTTTTCCAAAACAAAAGGCCATCGTCTAAGAAAGAGGTTTAAATCTACAGTTCCTACACACAGGTGCAAAATAAGATTTCTGGTCATTCCAGTCTATCATGTCAAGTATCTTTTTCCAACATATTCAAGTGGCTTGTGAGGCTATCAGTACTGGACAGTTTATTTTGGTTCTGAAACAGTATTCTGAATATAGGATATTTCTGATATCAGGATATTTATGAAATTCTCATTCTAATGATGTATTATTAGAGATATTCTCATCAAACCAATCCTCCACTTGGGCCAACTGGGCCTCTATTTAATATCACCTAAAATTAGATAAGACTACCCCCCCCCAAAAAAAAATCTTTAGGAAGCCAAAGCATGTCCATACTTAGCCTAGGCTTCTCTTTCCAGAGACACTTAGTGACTACATTCTCCAAACTTTTGGAAAATTTCTCCCCCATTACTATTGGGAGTGGTTAGAGGAAAAAGGTAATTTATTGATGCACATTCATTTTAATAACACCGGATCTACCAGTAAGAGTTAAATGGCATTCCATCCATTTATCTAAATTCAAACTAATTGTGGTTAAGAGGGATACATAGTTTTTATTGTACAACTATTGCAAATCTTTAGTAATATTAACTCCTAGATATTTAATTTGATCTGTGATCTCATTCTGAAAAACTAATGATAGGTTAAGATTTGGATTTAAGTAATTGCGCTATATAAATAACAATGTAGTTCTAAAAACAAGTGACAATAACCAGTGACCAATAAATCCACAAATAAGCATATAGATATCGTTTTCATAGGTTAAATACTAAGAACTTGAAAAGTGAGCAAGGGGTTGGGAAGAATGAGGGAAGGGGAGGAACGGCCAAAAAAAGAAAAGGTAAATACTAGACAAAAATACTGTATAGGTAATACAGTGCACAGAGCTTAAAATGTGAATACAAAAATATTAGATTATTTATCAATTCATTTGAAATATCAGTCGCTATGTCATTATTATTAAGCCATGACTAACTGGTCCATGAAATTCATTTTCACAAAAATGGAGCAAACTGAAAATACTAATTTATACCTGGAGGAGTACCAGCTTTGAACTTGTTCTGCCAAAAAGACTCATCGTAAGAGTGTTTTTACAAACTTTCTTCTCTAATATTTTGTCAGACTGTCTCTATTCCTTATGTAACCCCCCAGGTCCTGGGTTGATGTTATTTTATTTAGTGCCACGGTGCCTCCATTTTATAACCCATTACCTGGTGAGCCCAGGTTCGGGGAGAAAACATTCACTCAGCATCAGGGCTAGGTTTGTACTTCTGGACAGGGGCACTCAAGTAACTCCAGACACAGGAAGCAAGAACTGTGAATGTCCAAACCAGGAGTGGGATTCTAAAGTGGGTCTTTTATTCACACACACATACAGGAAAACAAAGCAGGATGGCCTCCTACGAGGCTACATTCACTGCTTGTACAGAACTATTGAGGTCAGAACACATCTTCTTCATCATCATCACAACTTCTACCCTCCGGTTTTGAGCACACTGGGCCCTTAGCCCGAACTGGTACTCTTACTCTCTCTCTCGGATTCCCTGGCATGGCACTCCGGCCAGCACTTGGACATTTTTCCATATAGCATGGATATTTATCTGGTGGCTCCCTCTACCACCCATGAGCACTTCATAGCTCCATAAGGGAAATCATCATCATCAGTCCCACGTCTGGGTACTTTCTATGAACACTGGCCAAGTGCCCGGAAAAAGCTATAGGTGTCCAAAGTAAATCCGTAGAGGTAAATCTGGATTCTCCAGATGGGGGGGGGGTCTCCCACCTTTTGTCCCCAAATTCATACCCAGCCATTTATTTGGAATCAATACCTTTCTTTGTGAACCTCTTGGTTTGTAGAATGCTATCTCGAAATGTTTGTCACATTTAACAATCTACTATCTCAGGTAAATAGTGTCCTGACTTGTAATGTTCTTTAAGTGGCTATGTCCATCCCTGTAAATCCCCACTGATTAGATTCATTTCAAGCCATACACGACTTAAGTACTGTACTTGGCTGTCCTTTCCTGACCCACAGTAGCAGACACTTAGCACAACAGTCTTGATGAAACATAGGCTCTCTGGCAGAGCAGACTCACCCTGGATTGCAGGTGCCCACAGGCTTCTCTCTGGAAAACACAAAAGAACTTCTGGGTGCCTCAGCACAACTCTTCTAGTCAGCTTCTCTTCCTTCATCAGGGCCAGGGGAATTGACCCTGAAGAGCGGGTCTTGTTCCCCCCCATCCCTCTCAGGGATGAGGCACTGGAACAACAGGGGATGGTCTCAACCACTTCAAGCAGGTATCTTCTGCGTCCTTCTCTAGGGTGAGAACACACACCCACTAGAAAGGTAGCTCTATTACAGAGCTGAGGGCTATGAGGGACTGCCAACTGCAGTGCACCTCCTCCCTCCACTGAGTCTGCACAACACTCCTTTGAAAGCCCCAAAGTTCTAACCTAACTCCCAGCTGCAACATTCCAATGTGGCTTATGCTGCAGTGAGAATTCTATATGATGTCATCCTTCCAGCTCAGCTGAGACCAAGGACAGAGTGAGACAGTGTGAAAATCATTTAACTGGTGTTTCACTAGCTGCCTTCCCTGCCTGCCACTAGATCTAAATGGGATTATTGTAACCCCGGGTGACAGGTGGGTTACACTTAGAATTGAAAATCATTATCATTACCCCATTTTTCTATGTGAGTAGTCAAAGCGCTCACACCATCATTTTCAGTAATGCTTCTAATGTGTTCACTAATCCATTCTTTAAATTTTCACTTGGTTTTACCAACATAAAAAGCTGTGCATTTCTTACATGTGGCCAGATACACAACATTGATAGTGTTACATGTAATAAAATCCCAAATGTCGTACTGCTGTCCTGTCATTGGCTGCACAAAAGTCATACTTGATTTTGAGTATTTACACCAACTGCAGTTTCCACAGCTGTAATTGCCTACTGTCAATGGTGTAATACAGTCTCTCACTTTTTGCTGTCTCTGTTGATCTCCCCAGTAAAGACTGTGCACTAACTGGTCACATAAGTTGTCACACCTCCTATAAACCACCTGCGGCTTCTGTTTGGACACTTCATCCAATTTTTTGTCCATACCCAAAATATACCAATGTTTTTGTAATATTGTCGAATGGTGAGAAAGTGGTGACAAATTTAGGGGCTATGTTTCCCTGGGTTTCCTCTTTTTCCTACCCTTATATGTAAGCACCTCTTTTCTATCCATGGCTCCCACTGTATCCAATGCTTGTTGTATCACTTTATTACTGTAGCCCCTTGCTTGGAATCTATCCATTAAGTCTTCTGTATGTTTTTCATACTGTTCAGGCTGGCTACAGTTCCTTTTGAGTCTCATAAATTGCCCTTTTGAGATGTTCATAGTTATATGTGACAGATGGCAACTTGTATAGTGAAGGAAATAATTTCTATCTGTATCTTTCCGATATAAATTGGTACTCAATCCCCCATCTCCCGTTGTAGTTATTGTTAAATCCAAAAAATTGACAGAAGTTTTTTTGTATAATTTTTTTATTGCCAATCTCAAAAAATAGACAAAGAATTTTCATTTTTCTATAGTATGAAACCAGTATGACATACAGAAGAGCAATGCATAGATCTTGCAATATGGATATATGTTAATTAGCCACCTCATTCTATGTTTACATTCTGTTTGATCTGGTCATTTTACATACTTTGAAGTTAATCTTTCACTTACACCATACAATTTATCCATGCAAACAGGAACATGGATCCCGTCCATTCCCTCCTTATCTTTGTTTGCTCTATATTAAATCTAAATAAACTTAAGTAATACTAACTAAGAACTACATAAAACTAAAACCACATGGTCAAAATCCATGATCCTAATAATAGGATCTCCATTCACTCTGGTACCCTATTAAGTTTATTCATTTCATATCAGCCTATCCCTCCTTACAGATGCAGACGCCTTGCCACCCCTTTTTCTTTAATGCATAATACTTTAGGACCTATTATTTATATAATTCCTCGCTCCTGGAAGACTGTAGCCTCCCCTGGGGTTAAGATATTTAGAAAGTTGCTCCAGACTTCTGGGAATTTATCCTCCCTACCCTTCAGGATGTATGTCAGCCTGTCTACTGCCAGCACTTTAATAACTAATTCCTTCCATTGTTCGACAGTTGGCACAGAATTTGTTGTCCACAGGTTTTGTATTCCCCCTCTGGCTGCCACTAAAAGTACTCTAAGCCATCAGGGATATAGCTCCCCTTCTGCATTGTCTACCACCTCCACCCCCAGCAGCAGTGATCTTGGGGAAACTTCAATTTGTTGTCCCAACATTCCTGATGATTCACCTGCCACTCCCCTCCAGTATTTATCCAGATTCGGGCATTCCCAATAATAGTTTATAAATGTACCTTGTGCTATTCCACACTTTTCACATATAGGTGAGACCCCTGGACAGAACCTATGTACCATGCTGGGTGGGTAGTACAGCTGATGCAGGAATTTATACTGTGCCTCCTTATATTTGTTGCATAGGTGTAATCCCATGTGTGACTTTAATACTAACTCCCAGCTGGAATTCATTATCTCTATCCCTAGGTCCTGCTCCCACCATCTCTTAGTCTTGTGGGTCTCTCTTTGGAAGCACCATCTATCTATTCTTACCGCACGTCCCATTAATTCCTTCTCATTGTTAGATGCCACCTATAACTCCCTCTCAATTTCCGAGATTGGGGAATCCCTCACCTGTGTCCTGCCTAAATCTTCTGCAATGGTCTCTAACTTGGAAGTACCTGAAGAGGTGTGTAGCAGGGACACTCAACCCCATCTATATATCCTGAAAGGCATGTATACCTGATCTAGTAAAGAGGTCCCCTATATACCTTACTCCCTGCTCCTGCCACATTTTAAAACCTTCATCCCTTAGTCCTGGTAGGAAATCCAGGTTCACGTCCACTGGGATCAGAATAGTACCTTCTTGTATTACCCCTCTCCCTCTTTTAATGGCTTTCCATGATTCCAGACTTGAACTCACCATGGGATTGGGATTTTTAAGTTTTTATATCCCCATAGGCCTTACACCCCTAAATAGGCTGAAAGCCGTCCTGAGGTGCTTTCCTCCTCCAGGTCCATCCAGGCTGCTGCACCTCCCCTATTAACCCAACACTGTAAATAGCTATATTGGGTGGCTAGGTAGTAGCCCTTTATGTCTGGGAAGTTTAATCCTCCCTTCTCTCCTGGGGCTTTAAGACGCTGGAGGCTCATTCTTGGTTTCTTCCCCTGCCAAATAAAATTGACAAAACCCTTTTCCAATTTTTTCATATCCATCTTTGTGGGGTTAAAGGGCATAATTTGCATAGCATAAAGTAATCTAGGAAGAACGTTCATTTTAAGGAGGTTAATCCTACCCATCCATGACACCGGCAGTGCCTGCCATCTACTCAGGTCTCTGAGAATGGTTCCAAATAGGGGTGTGTAGTTCAGGCCATATAGACTGCCTAGGTCTTTTCCCACTTTCATCCCCAGGAAAGTGAATGACTTATTTACTACTTTAAGCCCCCATGGATTTTTCTTACTCCCCCCATCCCCCCTGGAACATTATTTCTGATTTATTTAAGTTTAACTTGTATCCTGAGAACTTGGCAAACTTTTCCACATTATTTAGCAATGCCAGGATCGACTGATCTGGTCTCGTGAGATAGAGCAGGATGTCATCTGCTTACAACGTGATGGGGTGCCTTCCTCCTCTCTCTCTCTCCCTCAACCCCTGTAATCAATGGATCATTATGTATCTTAATGATCAATGGTTCTAGTGCTATGGCAAATAACAAGGGTGAAAGAGGGCATCCCTACCTAGTTCCTCTCACCAGTCGGAGCTCATCAGATGGTATTCCATTCACTATTACTTTTGCACTTGGAGCTCTGTAAAAAGCCCTCACCAGTTGTATAAACCCCTCTCCCAAGCCAAGCCTTTCTAGTACTTTCATCATATAGTTCCATTAAATTCTATCAAATGCTTTTTTGGCATCCATGGACAGGACACAGGACCTACCAGGATGCCGATAGACCCACCACACCATGTTCAGTAGCCGTCTCATATTATGATAAGACTGCTTTCCCTGCACAAAGCCTGTTTGGTCTGAGTGGACCATCGGGGGAGTAACTTTTCAAGTCTCATAGCCAAAACTTTTGTCATGATCTTACAGTCATAATTCAGCAGGGAGCTCAATCTGTAGGATGAGCATTCTGCTGGATCTTTACCTGGCTTAGGGATCACCATGATGTAAGCCTCACAGCATGTCTTAGGTAGTCCCCTCTCTCTCCCCTCGCCTTCTTCATTACATTCCTCAGAGGTTCAGCCATTTCACTTCCTAATTCTTTATAATATTCTGCCCCAAACCCGTCTGGCCCCACTGCTTTACCTCTCTTCAGTTGGACTATGGCTAAGCTTATTTCCTTCACTGATATCCTTGCACCCAGAGTTTTCTTATGCTCTGCATTAAGTTTGGTGATGGATAGGCCATCTAGAAACTGATCCATTAATTGTTCTGATCCCTGACATTCTGCTTGATACAGATTGTCATAAAAATCCCAGAAACATTCTCTAATACCTGCATCCCCTGTATAAGGCTCCCCTTCTTGTCCTGAATATGTATAATTCACTTACTAGATGTCCCTCCTTTCATAAGATGTACCAATAAAGGTCCAGGTTTGTTCCCCCATTCATAGACTCTCTGTCTGACATAAAACATTCTGCTTTTAACTTCATCTGCTAGGTTCAAATTTAAAGCCTCCCTGGCAACTTGGAGCTCCTTTAGTTTCTCCTCCCTTCCTGACTTGGTTACTTCTTTTTCCAGATCACTAATTTTTTGTTCTAGCTCCCTTTGCTTTTGCCATTTCTCTCTCTCTTTAATTTCACTGTATAGCCAATAATAACCCCCTCATATACACTTTACCTGCCTCCCAATAAGTTCTTTCTGAGTCAACAGTACCTTTGTTATTCTTTACATATATTTTCCACTTTTCCTTCAAAAAGTCACGGAATTCTTTCTTGGCTAACAGGTAAGTGAGGAATCTTCACCCTCTATTCTGCCTTCCCCGGAGACCAGGCTGATCTCCATCTGAACCATAGCATGGTGTGACAAAAAAATGGGGTTGTGCTCAACTTTTTGTACCCTGAGGTAAAGATCCCTCTGCATGTATATATAGTCTAATCTAGACCAGGATCTGTGGGGATTTGAAATAGAAAAGTATATTCCCAAGCCCCAGGGTTAGCTGTTCTCCAGATATCAAGCATGTTGAGGTCTGTTAGGCCTAGTTGCCATTGTCGGACAGCTGCAGTATCTCTGGGTCTCTTCCCCGAAGAGTCTAGCTTGGGATCCGCCATGCAGTTAAAATCTTCTCCCAGGATCAGATTGGGAAATTGTTCCTTTATAATTAAATCCAGCATTTGCTGACAGAATGTAGGATCCATTACTGCTGGGGCATATATGTGATCAAAAATCATTACATTGCCCAGTACCTCTCCCAACTACAAAGACATAGCAACCCTCAGTGTGGTCTCTTACTGTGCGGTGAAGCACGAAGGGGAATTTCTTATGCATCAATATGGCTACCCTCTCTTATGGGAGTTGTAAGGTGCTGCATGGCAGGCCCCAACCCAGCCCCCACCAGGTTACCATGCTCCCTAGGTGTCAGATGAGTTTTTGTAGCATGGCAGCATCTGCCCCCTTCCTTTGAAGTGCAGCCAGGACTTTAGCTCTCTTGACTGGGGACATAAACCCTTTGACATTCCAAGAAATTATTGTATTAGGCAGATTCTGCATCGGTCTTTCACCATACATTGTTTCTTATAAATATTTCTTTGCAGCCTTAGTTTCAACTCAACATTGTCCATGTGGTTAAATATAACAGTACAAACAACTATAAAATTAAACAGCAACTTGAAACAACCCCTCGTCCCCCCTCCACAGAGTTAAACATCCACTTCCTCATTATCTCACACTATAGTATCCATATTAGCTTTTTCATTATATCACCTCAGGAAAAAAAAAGAAAAATAGTGCTTTCTGTTTAATAACTCTTCCCCAATCTGCATGCCCCTTCCCCACACTCTTCTTTATTATTCCTGTACTCTTTGTATTTTTTACTGTATTACTACCCTTATATTTCTGAATCCCCTTTCCTTTACATGTCTCAGTCCTCCCGAGTCCTCTATGTAAGACTCAACAGGTTATGGGATCCGCGCCCGGCGACACCCCATTAGAGATCAGTTCCCTATTTAGTCAATTATCTACCTAGACCCCAGGGTTCACCACAAATCAGTATTTTCCATTTACTGTAATTTACCCTCTGCTATTCTCTCTCTTTTCCTCTCCCCCTATTAACCTCCATCCTACCTCCAGCCCCGCTCTTTCTCCTCCTTTTCCTTCTACCTTTTCCTTTTAATATATTCCTCGCAAGCTCCTTTGTTCTGCACAGGTTTCCAGTGTAATTATATACATCATTTCTTCCCTTATGAGGGATTCCTCTGCTAGGGTCCAGGGTGGAAGAGGTGAGGGCCGCGCTCCACTGTCACCATAGGCCCCCACCCCAGGACTCCCCATCATATTCTTCTTCTTATTCAGCTAGCCTCTTGTTCAGAAGTACTAGAGGTATCAAATTTCCATCCTGCCATCATACATTTAGGCAATAAATCAAGGGCGAGGGGCCTCTATAAACGGTTTTGTCTCTAGTTCCATGGGGGAGCAAAGTTAAGGCCCAGTCCCGACTCGCTCTCCTCGAGGACCCACAAGACTCTTCCCGGTCTCCAAAATAAAAGTGCACCATCAGGGCTATGGGCAGAAAATAAGGATCAAATCCAACTTTCAGAGTAAGTCCTCAGGTCTTCTTGTTTTTTTTTGTCCCACTCATCCAGAAATGATTGCAGTTTTTCTGATTCCCAGGAGTATGTAGCTCCCTCTGAGCGCACTTTCATCAATCATGTAGAAATCTAGGCCTGTCTCTCTCTCTCGATCCATTTGTGAATTAAATTGTTGTCACTTCTTTTGAATTCTAGCTGACATATCCTGGTGGATCATTAACTTGTGCCCCTTGTATTGTAGCTCCTTCTTGTTTCTAAAGGCTGCTAAGAGGGCCTGATGGTCTGGAAAGTGGTCCAGCCGAAGATCACTTGGAGGGGTGGCTTGATCATTAGGTGGTGCATGGTGCAGGGCCCTGTGTGCTTGTTCAACTTTTAGTCTCCCATGCTCTAATTCAACTCCTAGCAGCTTAGGCAGAGTTTCAGCAGAAGTCATCAAGTTTCCTCTCCTTTCCTCTGGTAAGCCAATGATGTGCAAATTATTTTGTCTGCTGTAATTTTCCTGGCAGTCCAGGGCATCCTTTAGCTCCTCAACTTCTTTTTCTAGCTTTGCCAGCTTTTCTGGGGTCACTCGTGGCATCCTCCAGGTCTGATTTTCTCTTCTCGACCTCATTAATTTGCAGAGTATGTTGCTTGATTTCTTTTGTGATGCCCGAAATTGACTGCTCGAAGTGATCCCATCTAGGCTTTAGATCTGCAAGCACTTGCTCTGAGACTGCCCTGCTGATGACTGCTATCTCTGCAGCTGATAGCGATATTGGTCCTGGTCCACCCTCCACCATGCTGTCTTGCGCCATCGTTTTCTTCATGTTTTTATTTGCCTGGCGGGATGATTTTCCCATGGTCAGAAATTCTTCCATTCTCCTGTAGAAACATAGACTTTGATGGCAGATAAGGACCACTTGGCCCACCTAGTCTGCCCATTTCCCTACCTAGAGGATAAGCTTCAGATCCTATTTAACCAACAGCCTATTTCTTCCTACCCCCCCACAAAAATTGCCTTATGTCTGTCCCATGCCTTCTTGAATTCTCCCACAGTTTTAGACCCCACAACCTCCTCAGGAAGGCTGTTCCATGCATCCACCATCCTCTCTATGAAAATATACTTCCTCACACTGCCTATGAGCCGTCCCCCTCATCTTCAAATTGTGTCCCCTTGTTCTTGCACATCTCTTTTTCTGAAAGATGCTACCCTCTTGGATTTTGTTGATTCTACTGAGGTAAACATTTCTATCATGTCCCCCTCTCCCTCCTTTCCTCAAAGGTATACATATTAAGCTCCTTTAGTCTCTCCTCGTATGGCTTCTCTTGCAGACCCTGCACCATTTTAGTTGCCCTCCTCTGAACTGCCTCCATCCTGTCTATGTCCTTGCAGAGATGGGGTCTCCAGAACTGGACACAGTACTCCAGATGGGGTCTCACCAACTGTCTGTATAGGGGATAACAACTTCTTGTTTTCTGGTGGTGATGCCTCTCCCTATACATCCCAGTATCCCCAGCCCTCCCTACTGCCCTCTCACATTGCTTGCCAACCTTAAGGTCATCTGATATGATTACCCCCAGGTCCCTTTCCATTTTTGTTGTTGTTACTACCTCCCCCTCCCCCACTGTGTAATCTTCCCTGGGTTTTTGTTTCCCAGGTGCATTATTTTGCACTTCTTTGCATTGAATCCAAGCTGCCATACTTCTGACCATTCCTCCAACCTTGCCAAGTCCCTTCTCATCCTTTCCAAACCTCCTTGTGTATCACCCCTGTTGCAGATCTTTGTGTTATCTGCAAAGAGGCATACTTTTCCTTCCAGTCCCTCAGCAATGTCACTTATAGACATATCAAAAAGGACTGGACCCTGTACTTTAGCAACTTAAAATACTGTAAATAGCTTATTAAATCAGCAAAAAAACATTTTTAAACCGTGTTGTAGTGCAGAGCTCTGGAGAGGTATGTCTAGTTCCTTTAGCTGTTAATTAGCACCCTCCCCCCATTGATAGAATTTTAATAACAGTATACAGAAAATTTTAAATTGCTATTAGCACCCTCTAAATATTTAGCAAAGACAGCCAATTCATCTCTACTGCCTCGCCATATAACAAACAAATCATCAATGAATCACTTGTACAAGTCCACCTGATCAAAAGAAGGATTACAATCTCTGTTGAAAATTATTCTATTCTCCCAATTTGTCAAATAAATATTAGCATAATTGGGGGCTAGAGCAGCCCCATCACAGTCCCCTTAATCTACAAATACATACGGTCCAAAAAAAAAACCAAAAACACAATTAGGCATGACCAAAGCTTCTACCAACTGAGATTAGTAATTAGTCTCTTCATAAAGCATCTCTCTGAGGGCCTCCTGTCCATCTTCTTGTGAGATGTTGGTGTGCAGTGACTGGACATCCAGGGTTACTAGATGCCAGTCAGGCTGTACCTCAACATCCCCAAGAATAATAAGCATGTGTGTAGTATACCTAATGTAGGAGCTAGCCTTACTAGTCACTCCCTTAATGCGTCCATCTACAAACTGTGACAGTGGTTCTGTTAATGAATTAATGCTAGCCACTATAGGTCTAGCTGGAGGTCTCATGAGCTCTTGTGAATTTTTAGGTAGACCATAAATGGCTGTTTTAACTGGATGTTTCACATATAGAAACCTATAAGTATCCTCTGAGATAATGCCCTACAGTAGTGCTTCGCATAATAACACCTTAACTTCCTCTTGGAATTTTTTGGTAGGATCACTCAATGATAGAGAATAAAAATCAGTGTCAGGTAATTGTCTCAACAACTGAGCTTCATAATCCTGACTGCCTTGCACCGCAAGGGATCCCCCTTGTCTGCCAGCTTATTTATAATTTCAGAGTTTGCTTTCAAGCTCTGAATAGCCATTCTTTCTTCTGTAGTGCAGTTAGAATATCTAACATTTCTGCTGTTCACAATTGGTGCTATGCAATGGGAACAGAGTGCGTGCTAAGGTGCATACCCTGCCTCGTGAGCTCTGCACCCACAGAACATGTGTGCTCAGGCTGGTATTCATGAATTGCCATCACTCTCCTCAGCTCCACCACCCCCTGGCATGCAGGACTCTGCAGGGCAGCTGCAGGAGGAGTTATGACCCAGGTAGGGCATCCAATGGGATGTCTGTTCTGGTCCCAGGAGTGATTACCTGCATGGGTAGCCACAGGACCTGGTTAATGCATGGCACACAGGCATCCACAGACCACACGGATGTCCCCATTGGCTGGTGGGCCCCATCCCAACTCCATCCCAGTGGCACCCCACCACCTGGGGCACGGATGCCCTCCAACCAGAGCACAGCACCGCCCATGTCTCCAATGCCTGCCCATGCCCCTGCACAGTGGCAGTGCCCTGGCCCTGTCTGTGCAGCTCCCACACACACATCATGGTGCCCCAGCCCCATGAAGGCAGATCCCAACACATATGTAGACACGGGCCCCATGAAGGCAACCCCAACACATATAGTGGCACCGGTCCCATGAAGGTAACCCTCAGACACAGATATAGCACCAGCCCCATGAAGGCAACCCTCAACATTATTATAGCAATTGAGCTCCCACAGAAGGCAACCTCAGACACATATAGGGGCACCAGCTCCATGAAGGCAAACCCCCCACACACACACACATGCCCCACACTCAGCTGTCCACCCAGCCCTCCCAGAACAGTGCAACTGGACAGCCTCCCAACCCTGGACCAGGCCCATCAGGGTGAGCAATGGTGTTCAGTGGACCCTCCACTGCTGCGGACTGCCCTGTACCTGCCCGTTAATGCCACAGCTCAGGAAGGCTAGCAGTGCAGCCCTACTCACTCCTTCTTGGCTGCTGGCCATCCAAGTGATGCTGGGAGCATGCCCGATATATATTGGGTGTGCGCTTCTGGCATCACTTGGGTGGCCAGTGGAGGAAATGTGAGGAGGGCTGGCTTTCTGGAAGTCCCAAGCTGCAGCACCAACGGGCAGAGATAAAAGGGGTCAGTGCTGTGGGGTGGGGGTCCCACTGAATACCAATGTGCACCGGAGGGGCCAGATGAAGGGTTGGGGTTGTAGAATCAGACTGGGGCACTTGTGGAAATGGGGTGCCAAAACACCACCGGGACTGGGACATATGTTTGGGCTGGTGGCGGGGGTATGTATGCCTGTGACACCTGAGGATGATGACCATTTGTGTGTAGGGGTGGGGGCTGGCTGACAGAGACAGGTCTCAGATGTGTGTGTGGGGGTGACTATCCGCAGATGGGGAAGGGGGGGCTGCACTGACATGTACAGAGTCTGGGAACACATGTTGTGGGGGATGCTCTGCACAGATGGGGTTGAGGCACACCTGTTTTTGGGGGGCCCAGTGCTACAAGCCACACTGCCTACATTTATGGGCACCTGCCAGATTGGCTGCCCTAGCTCTCCCCATCTGCCCAGTGGGCTGGGGCAGCATGGCAGACCAAATCCAAGTCCTGCTGTACCCGGTGGGTGCAGTCCCTGGGAAGTACACAGTGAGTTACAGCAGGGTCTGGCTGCCATAACCTGCACCCTTACGGGCTGCTATGCACCCTATGTGAATGGCGCATAGTGCTGCCATGCCACTCAGCCACCCGATGCGTTGCTTTTGCGTGGACAGGAGGGGACTGGGCATGTAACCATTGTGCACCCCAATAGTGCATGCCATGTGAGCCTCGCCTGTGGTTTTCCTGTACAAAGGTCCCTACACACCCAGTTTCTGCTGGTGTGTTTAAATCATGCATAGCGGCCAATATTCCTCCAAATCATTCAAAACAGCTTTCTTAAAGATTGTAACTTTTCAATTTGGAGCTGGAATAAGTGCAGATTTCCTCTTATAGGCAGACAAGAAAGTATCTATATGTTGTGTGTTGTAAGAATCATTAGTACTCAATGCCATCATCACATTATCAGCATTAGTTAAATCAGATTCCTAGGTAAATCCCTCCATATTTTCTGAATGAGAAAAAAGCCTGTAGATATAATTCTCTAGTAAATTTATGCAGATTAAGAACAATTTCAAAGGTATCAAGTCTATTAGTAGGGATGAAGGTCAGACCATTTTGGAGCACGTGTCTGTCAGCATTTGTTAAACATAGTCAGAGATGTTGAAGGTCAGATCCTTTTGAAGCACACGTCCTTCAACATAATAATAATGACATAGTAACTCAAGAGTTCAAATGAATTTGTATATTTTTATATTAACATTTTAAGCTCTGTGCACTATATAAGCTATACAGTGTTTTTTATCTAGTATTTACCTTTTCTTTTTTCCGCTGTTCTTCCCCTTCCCCCTTCCAATTCTTCCTACCTCTTCCTCACTTTTCAAGTTGTTAGTATTTAACTTACATAAATTATATCGTTATGCTTATTTGTGGATTGATTGGTCACTGGTTATTGTCACTTGTTTTTAGAATTACATCATTATTTATGTGGTGCACTGTCACTTTAATTGAGTGGATTTTAAAAAGCATGCTGTAACAAGGTGACATTGGTCTTGAGAAAGTGCCTGTGTCTTGGCACAAAAATATTTGACCAGTTGTGGTTGGGGGAGCATGATACAGCCTGCTGTTTTAAAAAAAAATAAAACCATTTGTGTCATTATCCTGCAGCACAGCGTGTGTTGTTTTGGTATCCATTGCTGTGATGCTGACCTGCTTTGGTAGTGCTGCCAGTTTGGATTTACTTGAGTGCCAGTATTTTGAACCCAGCCACCTGTGAGTTTGTGCACATGTTTATTAACCTTCTAACACTGGAGCCCAATTTTCTGCCTTAGATAAATTCATTTTGATTGGGTTGAATGGTTTTGGAACTATTTTCCCAAATCTAGTTGTCAGTGCTTGGCTAAATTTTCATGTCTGTATTACAAAGTGAAATAGACCTATAAAAAGTAACCAAGTTTGGGTTTTTGTCCTAATTAGGAAATACTTAGATTCTGGCATCATCAAGGATGTAGGCAGCATTCCTAAATTGAGACAGTAATTAGATAGGCCCAGTAGAAGCTCTGCCAACAGAGCGTCATATTGTTTCTTGAAATCAGCTGGCATCCCATCAGTTTCTGTTGGTGGTTGTAATTTATTTGATGGATACTGGTAGATCTAGATGTAACCCCCATGTTACCCAGGGTTACTAGAATCCCAGTAAGACCTAGTGGTAGGCAGGGAAGGCAGCTTGTGAAACTCCAGTTAAATGGATTCACACTGTCTCTCTCTGTTCTCAGTCTCAGCTGAGACGGAGGATGACATCACCATAGAACTTCGCAGCTGCACGAGCCACAATGGAATCTGCAGAAGGAGTTAGAGTAGAATGTTGGGAGGTTTGAACAGTCAGTCTGTGTTCAGTTGGTAGCAGTCTGCAGTTGGAGATTGTTGTAGAGGAGCACAGCAGCTCTGTGCTCAGGTTCTTGGAGCCTCAGCCCTGAAATAGGGCTACATTTAGGGAAGGTGTGTGTTTCGCCTAAAAGAGACACAGTAAGCTGTTTTAGTGGTGGAGACCACTGATTCAGTCTCTGTGCCCCATCCCTCAGGGCATGGGCATGAAGATTTGCCTGCTATTCCAGGGGCAACCCCTAGCTACTGCTGGAGAAAGAAGCTGCCTTATTTGTCACGTGTGTGGGGTACAAGAAGATTTGATAATCGCCTGTAGGGCACCTGCAACCAAAGGGTGAGTTCTGCTCTTTCTAAAGGGCCCATGTTTCATCCTGAACTGTGTAAAAGTGGGGATTGGACTACTGAAGTAGTGGGAGGCCTAGAGTAATAGGCTTAGCCAAAAGTAAAAGTATGTTCAAGTCCAGCACATAAGGGAAGTCAAGACATGTAGAGGAGATGTGACATACATCTACCCAGTAATCTACATTGCCAAGCTTTCAAAAGAGTTGTTTAGTTTCCAGAGAAATGGCTGGGTATGGATTGTGGGAGCTGGAGGTGGGAGACCCCCCATCTTTAGTAACCAGGTCCACTCTCTGGATTGCTCTGTGGATTTCTACTTTGCCTCATGCACTTGGCCAGTGATGAGGAAGTACCCAGACATGGGATTGGAAGGAAAATTCCCTCTAGAGTCGAAGGCTCTAAGGTGGTTTAGGAGCCACAACAGGAAAACTGGTTCATTCCCATAATGGACCCACGGATCAGAAGTGAGCCAGCGGAGGCGGGCCATGGGAAAACCAAGTAGTGTACAAGTCAGGCTGTGTACCCAAAGCTGCGTGCAAGTCCGGGCTGTGTGCCTGGTGGGTTCAAACCTGAGGCTGAAATGTGAAGAGTGTTCTGTTGTCTCTAATCTGCATTACCAGGAATGTAGCCCCATGAGGTCCGTCTATGCTTTGTTTGTTCAGTTTGGATGTGAATAAAGCCACACTTTAGAATCCCATTCCTGGTTTTGGACATTACAGTTATTGCTTCCTGTGTTACGGATTTACTTGGGTGACCCTGTGCAGAGTAGCCAAACCTAGTCCCCTGTGCGAGTAACCTAGTCCTCCCGGACCCAGTCCCCACCAGGTACTGCTGTCACTTCAACAGCATGCCACCTGTCGTTTGCAAGAAGGCAGGGGTCCGGGGTTACAAAATGAGCACACTTTGGATTTTTTATTTTGGGAGGAAGGTGCTCGGGCAAGGGGGCTAGCGTTTTGGCTATCTGGCAGTGGGTAGCCCAAAAAGCTGAAGCAAGTTAACTAGTGTGTTGCTGTGTGCTGTGGATCTTATGCTGCTGTTAGAATGCCAACTGTTTACCAAGGAGCAGTAAAGCTAAAAGAGTGTGCTCTTCTCCTGCATCAATTGTTTACAGCGTTTTTGCCTGCTTTTTAAAAGAACTGTGGTGATAAAGAAAAGTGTGGAAGACTAGGGGTAGCAACAGGAAAATTGTGCCCTGTACGTTGGAAATGCTTTTTTAAAGAACTGTGTGATAATGAAAAGTGTGGAAGACTAGGGGTAGCAACAGGAAAATTGTGCCCTGGACGTTGGAAATGCTTTTGAGTGAACTGAGAAACTTGCTATGTGAATGGCCATGCTAAATGGCTGAAATGGGCTCCCGCCATGGAGTCAGTTGAAGAAAAAAAAAAAGTGGTTTCTGCAGTTTAAATTTGCCTGCTTGACGATTGCCGCGAGAGAAGAGCACTCGCGAGGAAGAAGAGGCTCATTGCATGGCGTCGTGTGATTGGTGAGGCTGCAATCAGTCCCGGCCCTCAGCCAGCTCTACAGTGACTGCCCAGCATTTGAGAGGGAGTGTGAGTGGAGTGCGTGTACTGGCTAGTGGAGGAGCGTCGCAGTGATTAAAAAGCACTGTAAAACTTGCAAAAATAGACTTTTCTGTTCAAAATCGGGCTCAGCTCGCATCTTGATCATCTGAAATGCGAGTGTGGTGATCGGGGAGACGATCGGCGGGACTGCCCACCCGTTTTCTTTCTGCGGCCTCCAAGACTGACTGCAGGCCATTTTTCCATCACAGCAAACAGCTACTGATAACAGTAAGTACCAACAGTAAAAGTTGCTCAGACAGTGATTTTCTGCCAAAAGTCATCTAAATATGTGTGCAGCACTGTAGTCGCTTTGCAAATAATGACTGTGTCAAGTTCTACCAGCAAGTGCAAGTCTGTTAAGCCATTGACTGTGTGCAAAGTTATGAGTTCAGCATCAGTTTAAAGTTTAAAGCCAGAGAGAGACTGTGAGTTGTAGCCAAATGTGCAGCACTAGTTTACAGGCAATCCTGTGCTTAAAATCCTGAGGCTTTAAGGGACTGTGAGTTAAAGAAATGTTTCCAGCAAGTGAAAAGTCCGTGAAAATCATGTAAATATGTTAGAAAAAAACAGTGATGCAAGTTTGTGCAGTTTGAGCAAAGTTATCAGTAGTGTGTGTAAATTGGATGCGCAATAGCTGCATTGAATTTTGAATGTTGATGACAGGAGTGCTGCCACGCCATTACAGGGTGGGGTAGTAAGTAAACACAGCAGCAGAGGAGCCATTTTAAAAGTAAAGAAGGTGTTCAGTAAAGTGGGACTTTCAGTAACAGTGAACTTTTGTTTGTTTCCCCTGCAGTTATGGCCTCAGGACCAGCTCGCTATCCGGATCACGCCTGGGCTGCAGTAACAGCAGTAGTAAATAGATTAAGGGAAATTGAAAAGTGTCATTATGGAGGACAACTGCCTCCTCATATGATGATTCCTGGATATCCAGCGCATGTGTGTCAAATTTGCTTATACGCTGGAAGGGCGTCTTCATGATACCTCACTGTGCTGGTTGCCTGAAATATGAAGCGGCAGGAGTGCCCCAGATTGGTTTGGCTCCACATGGACAAATGTTCAGGAATCTGTGATGGGCAGCACAGCACCAAGCGGAGCCTGTTGAAGAAGGCCCTCGAGGTGTGGCACAAAGCTGGAGGGTGCAGATTTAGAGTCGAAACCAGATGTTGAAGTTTTGGATGCTGGATCTCAGAAGGAAAGTTCAGATAAAGCATCAGTAGACCCCTGGAAGGGGGCCTAGCCGTCTCATAGGAGAAGATCAGATGCGGGGGCCTTTGAATAGGAGGTGTCGACCTCTGCGCCTAGTGATGAGTGGATAGTCTCGAGAGAGGGAGACTGCTCACTCCTGGGCTCAGATCCTTAGTGAGGAAGAAGATGAGGGGAACCTATGTGGTCTTGTGAAAAAGGAACGGGTACACAGCCTCAAGCTCTTGCCTCAGAAGAATGCATGGAAGAGAGTGGTGATGCCACTGACCTGGCTATGCAAGAAGAAGAAGTCAGGGATCCGTTTTTAATCTCGTTAAGGATGTGTAGCTGGCAGAACCAGGACTGGCCGCCCCCAAGCCAGGCCAGCGGTCTCAGGTTGACCAACGCTAGTAAAGAGGAGAGACTGGTTCGTAGGAAGGCAAATGAGATCTATGGGATGACCTTTCCTAACTTTCCTCGGAGAGTCTGGGAGGAGACTGAGAACAGCAGGAAATCCTGGATCTGGGCCGAAGCAATGAAATGTGTGCATCCTGGTGCAAACAAGCACATCAAGAACAGACTGTTTCATGAGAAATATACCCAGTGGAAGAGAGGCAGGACACTGTTTATGGACAGAGTCGCGAACGTGGTGGACGGAGAGGACGTGAAACCTTCCACTGTGTGAATTATGTCTTCCAGATGGGGTAATAATTCAAGCTCCTGACCCCCTGTACTATTGGCCTCAATGCAAGGACCTTCCAGCAAATGTGCCCGTGCCTACTAGATGGAAAGCTGAGCAGTGGTAGTCAATACTGCCACACCAGCCTTTGCAGTGCCTTTATTGATCCGCCAGTATGGACATCCAGGACTCAGGTGCCACACATTCATCAGTTCTACAGTGTTCTGGCCTTTCCAGAATCCATCGACTGGCCCACCAGATGACTTCAGATCCAGAGAGGACACCAGCCCGGCTGTATCCTGATCCATCGCCTGGTAATCGGATGATGTCAGACCAGCTGTTTTCCTTTTTGTTCCTGTTCTAAGGTTCCATCTCCAGAGATGACATCAGCCCAGCAGTTCCCAGATGTGCCCTCCTGTAGTTCCCGGAAGATGTCCGCCCAGCTGTATCAGAAGAAATGCTGCCAGGGAGAGTCTTCGAGTGAGGAGCAGGTCGGTGCAGATTTTTTGTTCTACAAGTGGCTGGTAAGTCTGAACTTTTCTATCTTTATGACATTGCAGTACACACCCTACACTAGCAGACTCCAGAATGTGTGAACTGTCTTCAAAGACTCTCCCCTTCGGGACTTTGGCCTGTTAGAACTGTGCTTCACCGGGCTCCGGCCCAGGAGAGACTCTTTAATGGACTAGCCTTCGAGCACTGTGGTCACTAGTTGGGACTTTTAGGGCACTCCATCCCCCCAAATGTGTATTGTAAATAATGTCATTTTTTTCTACTGTTTTCTAGTGTATATACTGTTTTTCTACCTTTTCTAAAAAAAAAAAAAAAAACATCTTTTTGGGATTCTCCAGTGTTTTGATGGTAGGGGTTTAGGTAGACTGTGTATGCAGATTAGGGGTGTGTGTTGTCTTTCTTTTTCTTGCAGGTGTTCCTGAAGAAGATAGAAGAGAAGAAGGGGCTCATCGGAGTTCCTCACTAGTACTTTAGTGTGTAGTAATTTAAAGTACTGTGGTTGTTATTGTTGTTATTACTGTATTAACCCTTTCCTTCCACAGGTGTGGTTGTGGGGGTAGGGACGCAGTAAAGTGATGTAATGGTGTGATATTAGTTTCTTGGTGTGTGGTTGCAGGGTGCCCAAGGTCGGGGAGGTCCCCGGGTTGTTTTTCTTTTGAGGTGTTAAGTTAGAGGCAGATAGGTTTTCCCTAGAGGGCTAGGGGGGATAGACAGGATGTGGTCATGAATGGCCATAGGGACTGCAGAGCTGAGCTATTAGGGCTATGCTCTGGACAGTTCTATCAGAGCCACTAGGCATCCATAGTAAATGGGTAGAGTAGAGGCTGATATGTCAGCTAAAGGCCTCTAGGCCCTTAGTGTTGCCTGCCTGTGCTTGCACATCATAGGAGGGGGCCTGATCACCCCCCTCCGTAGGTAGCACATAGGGTGGGTTGGCCTAAGCCAGGTAAACAATGACTGCGGACAGTCATTTTCCTGGTCAAGGGTGAGTGTAACCCCCTTGTTACCCAGGGTTACTAGAATCCCAGTAAGACCTAATGGTCGGCAGGGAAGGCAGCTTGTGAAACTCCAGTTAAATGGATTTCACACTGTCTCACTCTGTTCTCAGTCTCAGCTGAGACTGAGGGATGACATCACAATAGAACTATCGCAGCTGCATGAGCCACAATGGAATCTGCAGAAGAGAGTTAGAGTAGAATGTTGGGAGGTTTGAACAGTCAGTCTGTGTTCAGTTGGTAGCAGTCTGCAGTTGGAGATTGTTGTGAGAGGAGCACAGCAGCTCTGTGCTCAGGCTCTTGGAGCCTCAGCCCTGAAATAGGGCTACATTTAGGGAAAGGTGTGTGTTTCCGCCTAAAGAGAGACATAGTAAGCTGTTTTTTAGTGGCGGAGACCGCTGATTCAGGTCTCTGTGCCCCATCCCTCAGGGGTTGGGGCAGAAGATTCCTGCTATTCAGGGCAACCCCTGGCTACTGCTGGAGAAAGAAGATGCCGTATTTTGTCCACATGTGTGGGGTACAAGAAGATTTCGTGATTCACCTGTGGGGCACCTGCAACCAAAGGGTGAGTTCTGCTCATTCTAAAAGGCCCATGTTTCATCCTGAACTGTGTTAAAGTGGGGATTGGACTACTGAAGTAGTGGGAGGCCTAGAGTAATAGGCTTAGCCAAAAGTAAAAGTATGTTCAAGTCCAGCACATAAGGGAAGTCAAGACATGTAGAGGAGATGTGACATACATCTAGCCAGTAATCTACATTACCAAGCTTTCAAAAGAGTTGTTTAGTTTCAGAGAAATGGCGGGTATGGATTGTAGGAGCTGGAGGTGGAGACCCCCATCTTTAGTAACCAGGTCCACCTCTCTGGTTGCTCTGTGGATTTCTACTTTGCCTCATGCACTTGGCCAGTGATGAGGGAAGTACCCAGACATGGGATTGGAAGGAAAATTCCTCTAGGAGTGAAGGCTCTAAGGTGGTTTGGGGAGCCACAACAGGAAAACTGGTTCATTCCATAATGGACCACGGATCAAGTGGCTGGGAAGCCGGGCCATGGGAAAAACCCAAGTAGTGTACAAGTCGGGCTGTGTACCCAAAGCTGCGTGCAAGTCCGGGCTGTGTGCCTGGTGGGTTCAGAGCCTGTGGGCTGAAATGTGAAGAAGTGTTCTGTTGTCTCTAATCTGCATTACCAGGAATGTAGCCCCGTGGGGGTCCGTCTATGCGTTGTATGTACAGTTTGGATGTGAATAAAAGCCACACTTTAGAATCCCATTCCTGGTTTTGGACATTACAGTTATTGCTTCCTGTGTTCGGATTTACTTGGGTGCCCCTGTGCAGAGTAGCCAAATCTAGGCCCCCTGTGCCGAGTAACCTAGTTCTCCCCGAAGCCAGTCCCCACCAGGTACTGCTGTCAACTTCAACAGCATGCCACCTGTCATTTTGCAAAAAGGCAGGGGTCCGGGGGTTACATGGATGACTGACTTGCTCTACTAATAAGGTGGGTAAGATAATTTTTTAAAAGAATTTCTGAATGGCCCCAGGGTATTTTGTTCTGTCTGAACTGTACAGGCTGTATAGTAGTCTACAAAAATGTCATTAATTCTAGTGGGTCTTTTGTAATTGTATTGTTATTATCCTGAATTTACAAAATAATGTTCTCCTCCTTTACTTTCTGTGATTGAAAGCCATTATTTTGTCATAATCACTGGTGACCCCCTTTAATACATGGACTAGAGCTGTGTTTCAAATGCCATCATAATTGGTAGAACTGGTTATTACGGCGGTTTACATAGATACATAGACAGTGTCGGCAGATAAGGGCCTATGGCCCACCCAGTCTGCCCATTTGAGCTTGTAAGTTCAGTTTATGTTTTCCTAGAAGTCTGTTGCCCCTTACCCCTGACCTCCAGAATTCCTTTATGTCTATCCCATGCATTCTTAAATCCTGGATTGTTTCAGCCCCCACCACTTCCTCTGGCAGGGTGTTCTACTTATTCACCACCGTTCTGTGAAGAAATTCTTCCTCACGTTTCCTCTGAATCGTCCTCCTCCAACTTCATCCATGCCCTCTAGTCCTGGAACATCTTTTTCGCTTAAAAATAGTGTATTCCTGCACCCTGTTCCTCCCTGTAAGATACTTGTATGTCTCTATCATATTCCCTCTCCCTCCCTCTCCTCTAGGGAGTACATGTTCAGTTCCTTCAACCTGTCTTCATAGGACTTGTGATGCAATCCATGCACCATCTTTGTTGCCCTCCTCTGAACCTTCTCTACCCTGTCTATGTCCTTCGTAGGTAAGGTCTCCAGAACTATACACTGTACTCCAGGTGGGGCCTCACTAGTGTCTTGTATAGTGGAATTATGACCTCTCTTTTCCTGCTGGTGATGCTCCTGCCTATGCATCCCAGCATCCTATTCTTTTACCTGCTGCTTTGTCACACTGTTTCCCTACCTTGAGGTCATCAGAGATGATAACCCCAAGATCCCTTTCCTGCTTGGTGCATGCTATATCCTCACCCCCAACTGATATATTGTGCCAGGGTTTTGTGCCCCATATGCATTATCTTGCACTTCTTTGATTGAATTTCAACTGCCAAACCCTGACCATTCTTCAAGTTTCTGCAGGTCCTTCTCATTCTGTCTACACCCTCAGGTGTGTCTACTCTGTTACAGAACTTTGTGTCATCAGCGAACAGAGAAATTCTGCCTTCTAGGTCCTGTGCAATGTCACTGATGAAGATGTTGAATAGGACCAGTCCCAGCACTGATCCCTGTGGTACCCCACTGGTCGCTCTTCCCTCTGTGGAGTGACAGCCATTTACCACCACCCTCTGTGTCCTGCCACCCAGCCAGTTACCTACCCACCACACTACTGTCCTGCCCACACCCATATTCCCCAGTTTGTGTAATAGTCTTCTATGTGGCACAGTGTCAAATGTCTTGCTGAAGTCCAGATAGGCCATGTCCACTGCCCTCCCCTGATCCACCTCCTAGTCACCCAGTCAAAAATTCAATGAGGTTGGTCTGACATGACCTCCCCTGGTGAAACCATGCTGCCTTAGGTCCTGTAGTCCATTGACAACCAGGCGTTCCACCAATCTCTCCTTCAGTAGTGCTTCCATGATCTTCCCACTACCAAGGTGAGGCTGACTGGTCTGTAGTTCCCGCTTCCTCTTTGTTTCCACTTTTGTATAAGGGACTACATCTGCTATCCTCCAGTCTTTGGGTACCTCCCTGTTTCAGTGATCGGCTAAACAGGAGGCCAGAGTTCAGCCACCACCTCTCTTAGTTCTTCTGGGACCTGGGTGCACCCATCTGGCCCATTGCTTTATCAACTCTTATTACTTCCAGTTCCTTCAGGACCCTTTCTCGTGTAAAGGGACTTGTGTCCATTTCTACACCATTCTCACCCCTTGTACTCCCTTCAGACCCATTACCCTCCTCTTCCTCAGTAAAGACTGAGCAGAAATACCTGTTCAATATGTCAGCTTTACTGTTGTCATCCTCCACGCGGCCCCCATCCTCCCCCTTCAGTCTCACTATCCCTCCCTTTGCCTTTCTTTTCACTTATGTACCTGTAAAGGTTTTGTCCCTCTACCCACTGATTTTGCAATGTGTTCTCTTCTGTCTGAGCTTTGGCTTCCCTTACTGACCTCCCTGCCTCCCTTTGCTTCTCCTGGTACTTCTGCCTATCCCCTTCTGCCTGTGTCTTTTTGTATAGCCTGAATGCAGTCTTTTTGGCTTTCACTTTCTTTGCTACCTCTTTGGAAAACCATAATGGTCTCCGCTTCCTTTTCCTCTTGCTAACCTGCTTAATGCATAATTCTGTTGCTCTTGTAATCCCCATTTTAAATACTGCCCACTGTTCCTCAACCCCTGATTCCTTCCCCATTCCCCTTAATGCCTCTTGCAAGTATCTCCCCATTTTCCCAAAGTCTGCCCCTCTAAAATCCAGGATACGTGTTTTTGTGTGGTTTGGTTCTGCTCTTTCTGTGATTTCAAACCACAATGACACTGTTACCCCCATCACACTGTCCCTGTTTGTAAGCACAAGGTCCAGTATTGCCTTCTGCCGAGTTGGTTCCATGACCAGTTGCTTGAGGAAGGCACCCTGAAGGGAGTCCAGAATAAATCTGCTCCTAGTTGATGCTGCTGGGATGCTCCAGTCCACGTCTGGAATATTGAAGTCTCCAACCAGTATTACCTCACCCTTGTTTGCCATCCTTTGGATTGCTAGCATCAGCTCCCTGTCTGTTTCTTCCTCCTGGGCTGGTGGTCTATAGACCACACCTGTGCGGATGGCTGGCCCCATTTTCCTTTCCAGCTTAACCCACGGTATCTCTCCCCCATTTTGTTCCTCCTGGATCTCTGTGGCCCTTATGTCATTTTTCACATACAGTGCCACTCCTCCTCCCTTCCTGCCTGCCCTGTCTCTTCTGAATATGTTGTAGCCAGGTATGGCCATCTCCCAGTCGTGGTTATCATTACACCAGGTTTCAGTGATGGCCACAATGTCCAGGTCTGACTGCACCATGACAGCCTCAGATCTTCCATCTTGTTGCTAAGGCTCCTGGCATTGGCACACATGACTTTCCATGATTTGACCTCCCTAGACTGTTTCGGCTGTTCTACTCAGCCCCTTCCTTGGTTGTCTTTATCCCTGGTTCTCCTTGCTGTCTGCCTTCTGCTGAATTTTGCCCCTTTTCTGCCTATCCACCTCTTGGGTGCTAATCTCCATCTTTTGCACTGCTTTGTAGAGATAGCCACTCCTCTGGTTCACTGGTTCCACTGCTAGCTGTGGGGGGTGAGCAAGTAGGTACCCTCCTTGCTGGCCTGCCCCCCTTTGCTAGGTTTAAATGCTTGTCAATGTAGCATTTCCAACTTATCATTGAGTGCTTGGATTCCCTCCAGGATGGATGCAGGCTGTCAGGCTTGAACAAACCTCCATCCTCCAGGTGGGTCCCCAGTCACCAATGAATCAAACCCTTCCTCACAGCACCAGTTCTTCAACCATGAGTTAAAGTTCCTGGTGCATGCACCCTATGCTCTCCTTGCCTCTACATGAGTAGTACTTCTGAAAGTGACAGAAGTAGCTACTTGCTTGAGACCCTCCCAATTTTCTAAACTCTTCCTGAACTTCTTGGCTCCCCATTTGCTAGGTCATTAGTACCTGGGTGGATAATGACATCCAGCTCACCCTCCGTCTTGCCTTCCCAGTGATCCCCAGGATCTTCCTTCCATCCCTCCATGCCGTGGCACTTGGCAGGCACCTCACCTCCCTGTCCTCCCCCTCCTGTGTTCCTAGCTGGATCCCTCTTATGATGGAGTCCCCACCAGGATTCGCTTCCTCCTCCATTGGGGTCCACTGCTTTCCCCATTGAGGTCACCTCCTTGGCTAACCTCCACATCCTTTCCTTCTACTTCTCTGAGTACCTCTATTTGGTTGTCCCCATTTGCCAGTGTGGCATATGAGTTCTTGAGTGGAATAGGATCTGGGATGTGCCTCTTCCTGACCGCTCGAACCCTCCCTGAGCCCACTGTCATCCAAGTGCTCCTTGTTCTCGGCATCCTTTGAGGCAGTTGCATTGGACTGGGTGGTCTCTGGATAGGGGTAATGGTACTCCTGGCCCAGTTTACTTCCGCTCTGAGTCTGGCTACCTCATCCTGCAGTTTGTGGCACTAATTTGTAGTGCACCACCTCATCGGCTCTTAACTCCCTGTGTAGGCGGTCCAAATACATCAATAAACAAGGTGATGGTTTATCTGTTACCAACGACCCGAGTGGAGTGTTTGCCTCACACTGTCCTTACAAGGAAGTTGTTTTCTTTTTCAGTGTTTATCTGGTTGTTTCTGCCCTTAAAATTTATCTAGCTGATCCTGCTGTGTGTCCAATTCCCGAGAGAGCAAATCCGAGTGCAATCGGCAATAGGGACCATGCCTTTCTATATGCGTGGTTCAGTTTACAAAAAAAAAGAAACAAACAAAAGAATGTGCGGTTCAGTTTAAAAAAACTGAAGGAGAAAAGAGTGTGTGTGTGTCTGTGTCTGTGTCTGTGCATAAGATAGCAACTGAACTGCTTGATTCTTCAGGTGCTTTCTTTGCATTCATCCCTGCACCAGTAATTATAAAAAATAATGCATGTGTGCTGTGTGCATTTATGAAGTTTTTTTTACACACTCTTGGTGTGTGATGACCTAATAAACCTCGAGAGCGTGGGTCATCATACACGTTGGGTGTCTAAACAAAACTGCATAACACGCAAGTGCATATGCATTATTCTCTACGTAGTTGCCACCCAAGGTGTAATACTTGCCCCTTATTAATAGTATTCTCCTTTCTACTTCATGCTAAGCCAGTCTATTGTGTTCTTCCTTAGCCAGCACAAGATTTTTAAAGAGCTTTGGATGATGCACAGCTAAAATAAATATTCTATTCTTTGAATTTCTGTTTCCAATATTTCATATTTTGCCTTCATTTGTTTTTATTTTTACTGGTGGAGTAAAGGATTGCAATACCACTAATAATGGCTTTGAAAGCTTCCCACCTAATGCTAGGGGAAATGTCTGGAGATGAGTTTTATACAAAATATTCCATAATGGCTGAATTTATTGATCTAAGCAGTGATTCACTTTAAGAAGTTTTGGAACCATAAGCCATTGTTTTGCAGCTGTCCAATTTAAACAAGATCTGTTTTTGTTTGGTTTGGAACAGGTAACTACTGAAAACCAAGCATCTCCTTGTTCTGGAAACTGCAATGGAAATAGTGAAAATAAATAAATAAATAAAAGTGAATACAACTAAGACAAACTAATGCAGAGTAACAAATTACGTCAGAAACGTTACCAAATAATAAAATGTAGGCAAAACTAAAAAAAAGTCAGCCACATTGACTGGAACAGAACTTTAGGATATCCACGCTCTTCAGCCAAGAGATATATCTGCTGTTTGAGGGCGGGGGGGGGTAAGTGGAGCATGATTACACTGCTGAATTCTAAGGTTTTTCTGGGGCAATACTTAAGGGCTGAGATGAAACAAACTGTATGACATTACAAATGCACTCTCATTGCTAGAGTTTCGCTGCAATGTGCACCGCTGCTTGAAAAATAATAGATTAATAAATGGGGAGCTTGACAAGCAATTGGTGTGAAAACAATTAAAGGGACAGCAAAGAAAGCATTTCTTTATGTAAAGATTGGTGGAAATCTGGAATAACCTACCAAGAGCAGTGGTAAACTGCGGCACATAAAGGGGCTCAAGGTAAGTCTTGATGTCAGCCTGCATGCCTTCTTCTGTGTTTATGCACATGTTCAGCTCTCTCTCATTCTGGTGACCATTCTCATTACCTTTATTCCTTTTCCCATAAGCTTTAGTTATTGTGCTTTCTCACCTTGCCATGACAGTACGACACTGGCAGTGTATGTGGAGCGGACAGGTATGCAGCATGCCTGAAAATATCTCATCATTTCTTTTTAGGACTGATTCTAACTTACAGTTAGTATAATCCTGTGTAGTAGTAGCTCCCTATGTACAGTTGGTATGGTATCTGAATACAGAAAACTGCTATTGCATCCCCTTTAGGCACTGTCCCAAAGTCCTTTGGTGGCAACAATCTTGTACAACTTGTTGAATGACATATTCATCCACCTCTTTATGTGCATTGCATTCCATTTTGTAGCAGTAACATAATTCATGTCAGAGTGAATAGTAAATAATGTGCCAAGCCTACCAATACTACAGATAAGGTAAGCTTAGTTATGACCTATTTCTCAAGCAATCACTGCAGGTGTATGGAAACCTTTACATAACCCCCATACCAATTTGGGAGCTTACCTTAGCCCATGTGGCTCCCATTTGCTCTCCTCCTTAGTGCCTCCAGAAATACCTGCATATTTTATTTCCTGGTCCTCCAGTCCTTTAGTGCCCCTGGTGCCCTAAGAGAATAGCCCCTGTGTAAATTTAGCCCTTTGGGGCTCCAATAATTTAAACCACGATCTCCCGCACTGCCCATGCACTCCAGTGCAATGGGGATCAAACAGGCACCAGCAGCACCATTGATGTTCAACCGCTTGCTTTTGCAGTTGAGCGGGAGAGAGTTTGGTCCCAGTGTCTCCATCAGCTAAGTGGGACCCGGTGACCTCAGTAAGGGCCATGAGAGCCTGTTTACTTAAATAAATAAAGAAATCCATGAAGTGTTCAGGATCGGGGCTCGTGAATATTAATGAGCCAGAGCCTCGATCGCATGAATATGTATGAGGGTTGGTTCTGCCTTCAGGGAACAGTGTTTCTGGCAACTGCCGAGAAGGAAAGGAATGTATATAAATAATGTAGCTACTGTTCAATGTTTGGGGACAAATGTTTAAAAGAGGAAACAAGTTAAAGTAATAAATAAATACTTTAAACTGGCTGCACCAGATATTGTTGGGACTCAGGATAGACAGCCTACCTGCTGCAAACAAGGGACATTAAATATTGGCAGCAGTGACAGGCAAACAGACTGAGAAAATAACACAAGCTGGGCAGCGATTGCAAGGACACATCAATGGCTATTAGACTGTGGGGCATTAGGGCAAATATTTCAACTATTCTGGCTACCCCAGGACTTTATTTGGGACTGTGTTAACTCTGCTTAAGGGGACTGTGTGGTCAGCAGCCATTACAAAGCAGCCACAGCCAATCAGAAAGCTAGAATTTTAAAGCCAGGACTTGCGGGACATTTGCCAAAGTTCATGGGAAACTACCCAATTCTCATGGGGAACTGCAGGGATCTAATTTCAGCCACCAAAAGAGCAGTCCAACTGTGCATCGAGGAGGCTTAATGAATAATTCATTTTTGTGATTGACAAGCCTTCCAGCCAACCAGAACCAAAGCAACCAATAGCTCCAGCCAATAGGAAGCATCAGGAGAGCTCCATAAAAGACTGTTTTTCAGCAGATTCCAGATTCCAGTGGAAGCCCCCCACAGGAGTGGGGGCTCAGGCCCCCAGCAATGCAACTGGGCCTGGTGTTCCAGTGTAAGCCCCTCCATCCTGGAGGGGGTCTTTTGACTTCTTTTGCCAGTAAAGTTAATGTCATTTAGTTTAAAGCAGAACCTGCTAGCCTGGGGTTTGCCAGAATGTCCTCCAGGTGCTAGCCCTCCCTTCCACGTTGGGGAAGAACATGGACCTGCAACTTGACGACAAGCCAGCTGTGAGAGAGCTGAGCCTGCCTCAGTGGTGAAAGAACTGAAGACTTCAGGAGCCTCTATGATGGAGATGGAGATGGAAGTTGTGGGGTCTAAAACTGTGGGAGAATTCAAGAATGCATGGGACAGACATAAGGCAATTCTTGTGGGGGGCAGGAAGAAACAGGCTGTTGGTTAACTAGGATCTGCGGCCTATCCTGTAGGTAGGGAAATGGGCAGACTAGATGGGCCAAGCGGTCCTTATCTGCCGTCAAAGTCTATGTTTCTATGTTTCTATACTGTGAGGAGCCTGAGTGAGTACTCTTGTACCCATCGGTGCATGAAAGAAACAAATACTTGTTGGGGCTGCCAATGCCCTAGAGACTGTTGCTGTTTAACACTGTTCATTTGGTCCACACCCTGCATTCTGCTGCACTCAGTTCTTGCCCAGCGCAGGTGGACCTAGATGACTTAAGAGGCCTGGTGTGGTTCAGATTAAATATAAATGTGATGATATGTGTTTATCTGCTATGGAGCCTACAGGACTGGAAGGGGAGCACTCAGAGCCGGGGCTCATCCTGACTTTGTCTGGGAGGTCCAGTATTTGATTAACAGTTAGTCAAGATGTCCTGTGAAGCTGTGAACTTCAGCCATGTGCCACGTGGGACTGAGACCTCAAGTCTGAATTTGCAATGACTGCTTTATATACTCAGGTTGCTCAAGTTGAGAAATGGTATTGATAAAGCAATTCATCTGGTTCTGAATGTAAAGAAACCGGGTCACCCTAGCTTAGGGAATAAGTACCCATGCATTCAAGTGGAAAAGGACCAGGGTGGCCATGCTGGCCTCTGGTTGAAAAAGTTACACCTTCTTTAAATGTACTGAATGCGTTTAGATTATAAATGTGCTGAATGTACCAGGAATCACAAATGTGCTGGATGTTCAGAGATAATATCTGGACTCAAAATTATGTAATCGGCTGGTTACATCTCACCATCGTTTAGCTTGCAAAATGCAGGGCCCCTCTGCATACTTTCAAAAAACTGTATATAGTTTAAGTGCTAAATGCCTTCAAGTTTCAAGCTTCAAATCCTTCTGAATTTAGTCGACCAACATACAGCTGCACTGTCCATCAGGCCTGCACCCTAAAGGGACTTTTGGTAACTGGGTACCCATATTTTAAGTTGGGGATTGAGGGGCCCCTCCCTAATGTGGGGACTGGTACCAGTGTGGGCAGAATAATACTTCGGTCATCTGATTTTATGCAGTTAGTTAGATAGACAGTGCTCTGCTCATCTTAAGGTTTGGCATAATGTGTGATTACATTCTGATTTGCAAAGCAGTGTATCTACCGAGCTGGAGGGTTTTCACCAGCACAATCCAAAACTCTCAATTAGACTGTACATACTATACATATATATATATATATATAATGCATAACCTCTTCTCCCTTCCCCCATTCCTAAGCCCTGTCCCCCAGTAAATAAATTGTCGTTGTTGTTTTGCAGAATCTCTGTGATTTGAACATATTATTAGGATCAAGTCTCTAAGAAAATTTGCCAAAATAGCTCAGTTGGGAGAGCATTACACTAAAATGCATCGGGTACTGAAATGTGGGGAAATGTTTATTCCCAGGGGGTTGTAACAGGTTATAGCTAGCCCACTTAAAGCTAATCTCTGGGTGAAGGCACCATGGCAATTTTAATATCTTGGAAAAGAACCACTTTTAAAGTAATTTTGGGAACCCAGGCCCCTCAACCTTGTTTCCGCTGGCAAGGCAGGGGTGGTAACTCTAGGTATAGCACCGCCTAGGGATTACATTTTTGATAATTGTTTATCAAAGCAATGGTCTGTAACATCCTCACCTTTTGAATCCTTGGACTTAGATATTGTGTAGGAAGAATTTAATCCTGAAGAATGCGAATCTGTGGTAGACCTGTTGGGACCCTTTGGGTTCTTAATGGAAGATACCTAGGATTGGGCCCTTAGTTAAGGATTAGCCCATGGCAGGGCATGGGTTTACTGAGAATTAATCCATGCTGGGGGGGTGTTGTGTGTTGTGAGGCACGAGACTGCAGGCTGAGTGACTTAAACCACCCAGGCGTGGATTAATTTTCATTAAAGCCATGCCCTGGAGCGGGGTTAATTCACTTATAAAATAGGCAGCTTTATTTTAGTGGCTTACCTAAATAAATATATAAAAAAACACTGTTTACATGCATTTGTAATAAAATAGTTCTTCTGCCTAATGGGTTTGCCCTTCTGAGGATGCCGTAGCTGTAGTTTTTATATGCTTCTTTGGTGGAGTGATCTGTAAAGGTCCCTTTGCATTACTGTTACTCAGGATTTTGTAGTGTGGCAAGGCAACTGTGGGTTTACATGAGATTCATTCATGGCCAGGTGACCTGTTTTGATGAATCAGAATACAGGATTTTTGGAACCCATTTTATAATCTGGGATATCATCTTTGAAGGTATCTTTATGGAGCAATAACATATTGTACTGTAAGCCATCTGCGTCAGTATCTTGTGGGAAGCTTTTGCAAAACGAGCCCATTGATCTCGATGTGCTTATGTGCATGCTGTCAGTACACAGCTTTTCTTATATCATGTGGCAAGGCCCCAACCGCTTTCATTTCCCACCATTCATGAATGGAACTCTACAACAGCCAACAGCAAGACTGTGTTTGCCCCTAGCAATCCTGAGCAGAGGGGTATGGGGAGTGAAGCAAACACTGCCCACTACACAGCTAGTGGTGGCACTGACACAAATGACAGATGAACTACGCAGTGCCATGCCAAGAAGTTAAAAGAAAAAGATCCTCCGCACCAGGGGGATGGAGGGTGGGAAAAGGTATGGCTCTGTGGAGATCCTCTTGAATATCTATTGGTACTGGTAAGTAGCAAAGCTATCCTTGGGAAATACTGAACTGTCTGATGGACTTCGATGGAGTGGGACATGGCAGTCTGGCAACTTCAGAAACTCTTCAACAAAGGCATCTAGGCTAGAGTGAAATGTCATTTTAAGGAACTCAATCAACATAGAATTTAAGGAAGGGCCACTTGTTTGGGTATTACAGTTTTGAGTATTATGGTCTTGTATTTCTCCTTGGAGGCATTTACCTGGGACCCCTCATCCTACTGCTCCCTGAAATCAGGTTGGTCATAGTCTGAGGAGTTTGAGTTCTCCTCTAATCTAGAGGATCCTTGTTTTTCCCCACAAGGGTAGGCATATATTCCGCTGATAATTATTGAATATTGCCTTAATGTGCTGAGTCACAGTTTTTACAGCAGAAACCCACTATGGTGGCACTGTGTAGGTTTCAGTAGTTCAAGCACTTTCTAGCCCTTTTTGATTTAGACTGTTTCATGGTGCCATCCAGTGGTGTGTATGGTTGAGATGCTGAGCACCTCACCTCCTGCCATGCTGAGGATCTAGGCTTAGGCGCAGATGCAGATCACTTGAGGGCCAGCTGAGGGAGGTTGAATTGAGCCTCCCATGGACAGCTATCCTCCCTCAAGGGAGGAGGTAGTGAGTGCTACTAGGTGGTTGCCACCTGGAGGTTTTAGGTGGTAGTGCAGTGGGATGTAGGGCAGGTGTCCTGCCTGCTTAACCCTTGGGGGGGGTGTCTCTGTGGAGGCAGAGCTTGCACAATATGTCATTGCATGCATCGTGGGTCCAGGGGGAGAAAAATGGAGGAAAGACTCCCAACCATGGCAGGATGAAAGCTTGGAGGAGGGATGGCAAGAATGGGTAAGTCCCAAGAGAAGCTGGGTGATGGGGCTGGGGAGATTGAATCAGACTGGAATGGGGTTGGTTGGAGAACAACAGGAGATAAAATACTACCTTGGGGGGAAAACTGTTTCATGACTGTGCCTGAACCTAGCAGTCAAATGATAGACGACTTATCCCTGCTGAATGCGTAGTCTTTCAGGTAATATAAATTACTACATCCCAGTCATTAAAAGGGGGTGGGAGTCTACTGAATGTAACTTTAGGCCTTTGACTAGAAGAGAACTGACCTGCCCACAAGAATGCAACAGCATTCCTCCAGCTATGTATTTATGAGTCTGTTCTCTGGTCTTTTTAACTGTGTTATGAGGTTTTGGCTTTTGAAAAAATGTTGTTTCAGCTAAACTGCCTAATGCTCATTAGTGAGCAAAGACAAAGGCAACCATTTAGAACCTCCACTGCTGCAGCGTGAACTAGGTCACTGTGCAGGCCTAGTCAGCAGCAGGAAGCAAAAAGCTCCACTGAGGTTATTGTTCCTGTGCTTGTTGTTTTGTTGACCAGGAAAGAAGGCCTAGGAAATACTGCTGCAATCAGGGCCAATGCCCCTTGCACAGAGAAAGCAGACGGAGCCATGTTTGTTTTCCACTTGCAAGTTGTGAGTATCCCTATTGCAATTTTATGTAAGATAGTTGTCGCACTGGAATCTCCAGACACTCAAAGCCTGTTTTTGAACTTAAATTTAACAGGAGTGCTAGTAAGCAACAATCCAAATAAGGGTACAGTGATCAATTAATGTACATCAGTTACTGATCCCTCTACGGTATTACCTCCAAACAGCAATTATCTATCTATCTCAGTAAAATTTAAAAAAAAAGTGCATTTTGAATGCTTACTTGACATTAAATAGAAGAAATTCTATCAGACTCTCTGTAGTTTCATTTTCTGTTAGCTCCAAGGTTGTCAGTTGCAATTACTTACAAAATAGGTATATACGCACTCTGACCAGGGGCTCACTGGTACAGCTACAGCGTTAACAGCTGTGCCAACAGCATGAAATGCTGAGAATGAGCGTGCTCCAAATGCTCCTCTCTCCTCTCAGGCAGTCAACAGAAACTGCCTCGCAGTAAGATCTAAATGCCCAAACACCCCAAAACCATTTCACTGTGCAATATGATTAACTGAAAAAATTTAGACAAAGCAATAAAAAAGCTTTAAACTACCTTAACTGAAGAAAGTGATTATCACTTACCATTTCTAGTGTAACAGGAATTAACTCATTTTGCTAAGTTCAACCTTCCATACGTAAAATGTCAAATTCACCTGTCAGCATCGACCTGATTTTGCCGGCAACACCTTGAGATTTCTTCTACCTGGGAAGAACTGAGACATACTATAAGTTGATAAGACAACATCACCTTAGTGCTTGTGGTAAAGCAATGATAAATCTAACCACTGAACATTTTATAACAAATTCAAGAGATGTGCAAGAACTGGCCTTTATTAATGCATCCATTAGGCAAAATTCTCCTAAAGATCCATAAATAATTCTCGTGTGTGGCCACATTGACAATGTTGGAACTGACAAAAAAAGAAATTATGGTAAGTGTGCGAGAATTTATTCTTTCTGTATCACTCCATGTTGTCAATGAGAATTGCTTACAACATTGGTTCTAATAAGCTGTACACATACAGAACTGGATGTGAAGAACATTGACCCATTTATGTCTCAGGAAGGAAGCAACCTGTTGAACTACTCAAGAAAAGTGTCTGCACCCCCTCAGATCTAATGGCAACAACTGCCAACCTGTAACTTCAGACGGTGAATGCTTGGACACTGTGCAGGTATCTGATTCTGTAATTGTTGTGCACCGGACTGAAACCAGAGCTTCTAACCTCTCAGAAAATAATGCTGTTTTAGCTCTGGAGAGAAATGTTCAGATTATAAAATTAGGGAGCTGATGCTGCTATGAAAGAAACTAACTAAATAAAATTATTCATTGCCTCACAAGGAGGTCTGCAATTTCAGGCTTTTTCCTAATGCCCACCAAGTCATGTAGAAATGCATGACCAGCCCAGGCTACAGACTTCATTAGATGGATTTTGACCATTGTGCAGAGTACAAACTAGGGAATGACCACTCTGGATTAAAAAATGCAAAACACTGGTCCTCTACTTCCTTTCTGGGGGAAAAAAGAAGTAGAACATCTCTCTATGAAAAATACTGGAGAGCACACAGCTGTTCCAAGTATTATCTTGTTGAGAAATTTGCTTAGAAGACTGGTTTTCCCTTTACAGAAAAAGGATCCCAAAAATCTGAGAATCCCTGACATAAGGGAAAACAGACAGAGAAGGGAACCTCTGTGCACATTAACGTATATGAAAGAAAAACTAAGAATAGTTGAGAAGAGTAGCTGAGCAGGCTTGATTCTCAGCCTCCCCCCAATCATGGAGGGAGAGGAATCTAACTATTGGATATGCAGGAGGAGGAGGAGGAGGAGGAAAAATAGGGGAAGTTCCAAATCTTGGCCAGGAATATACCTTGCCTTATAAAAATCACCAGGTTCAAGCATAGAAATTCAGTCATTCTAAAAGTATCCAGAGGAAATGTCACATCACCTGTGTGAAAAGCTTTCTATAAATGTTCTTGATGTAGTATGAACTACATAAGACATCAGCCGTTCTTAGGATCCACTCAATAATTTTTTTATCTTTAACGCCTGCAATGGGGGAAAATAAAAAACAACTGAAGACAAGCGAGTTGGTGGAGAAACTTTGCAAGAGACAAAAATCCCCTTGCAAAGCTCTGAACTTATAACACCACATAGACCAGCTCTTGGGAGGAGACCCCTGACCCAGAAGGAAGATCTTGGACACATAGTGTTTCATACAAACTCTAGTCTCCTTGTAGGGAAATAGCGAGCTAATGCCAGAATATGAACAGACTTCGAAAGATTGCTAGGAAATGTTCATGCATGAGTTTTTACCTCAAGTGCCATATGATACATTCCGAGTGCATTTAACACTGAGAGGAACAATAATACTGCATCTGGTTGGAAACTAAGTGGCTGTAGCAGAATGGGTGAGAACACTGAATACAATTCTATCTTCAAAGTACACTCATATAATTTAATGCCATAATTCATCACCTCAGGGATCCTGCAATGATTCTGAACAGAACAGAGTTCCAAACTAGGAGGCTGAGCCCCCGTGTAATATTCTATACCAGAAGGGAGGCCTTGGTAACTGACCTTGATCTTCCCACTTGGGATGGGAGAAGCATAAGTGATCCCTGGGACAACAAGGAACTAGAGGCTGAATATGCTCAGTGGACATTAAACAGATGACAATCCATAGAGGTGGTCATGAGGAACTAGATCTGGAATTCAGCCAGTGTCAAGAATTGATGAAATTCTGAGAATATAACATGCTTCAGCATTCTCCACCCTGAATAGGTGCAGAGGGTTGCAAAAACCCTTCTACCTACTGGATCCAAAACAAAATCCAGGGGAGCCAGTTTCTTGGATGGGGTGGGGTGAGGGATGGGGGTGTTATTTCTTAGAAAGGAGTATCACCAAGATATGGCAAGGACTGCTAACATATCTTGTGCTAAGATCCTTAAATACGTTCTGAAAATTTCTGCTCTGATGTCATCCTAACTAGAAACTAAGAGCTAAAGTAGATATTGTGTAAATAACTATAAAACTGAAGCCAGCCAATCAGGCCTAGAGTAAGCAGATTCTTAAATGGAAATATGACAAAGTTATATAAGCCAGTAGGTCCCTGAATGGAGACAGGGGACTGACAGATCATGGTGGAGAGATAGTTCCCCTCATGGCAGGTCTGCTATGATCAGGGAAGACATAAAAACAAAACCGACAGCATTATAGATTTCTGCTTGTGCAATAAATCTTATAGACCGCTTTAGGGAACTAAAATTATTTTTTTCAATCAAGGTTCTTATACTGTAGCTGGCCCATCAGCACAGCGGTAGTGCTACTGCTGACAATGCCAGTGACCTGAGTTCAGAAATTAGTTCGGATCATCAGGGGCTCACCAGGGGAGGACTGCACATCCCAAGGGATGCTCTACTCTTCAGGGGAGGGTGGGTCACTCTCCTCACTGCAATACTGCCAACTGGGTGACCACAGGTGGCAGTGTAGTCGAGGGTGCCATGGAAGAGAAGGATGCAGGCCTGGGACTCAGTGTAGCAGCATGCTTGACATGCATACATAACTTGAATCTCCCATATGCATCTGTATTCATGGGGATGGTAGAAACAAAAAAAGACCTAACTGCCTGACGAATGATGGGCTCTAGAGAACTGAAGGGGTCCAGACCTGAACACTTCAGCTGACCTCCCTGACAAGGACAATGTAGGTGGAGGGGACTACCCCCTCGTCCTCTCCCTGGAGACTAGCCACGGCAGAATGGAAGTAAGGTAGATGATGGGGGATGTGGCCTGGTAGAGCCAGACACCTTGGGAAACTCAGAGGAAGGTCGAGGCAGTGTTTTTCAAGGGCATAAACTGTGAATTAAAAAAACAAAACAAAAAAAAAACAGCTGTCCCAGTGGCATGGAGGGCTAAGGCATTGATGCCTTACCTCCTGCCACACCAGCGACCTGTGTTCATGGTGCAAGCTGGTCACCGGGGGTCAGTCATAGAGGGAGAGGATGGAGAATCCGGAGAACAGCTCTCCTCTCCCTGGGAGGGCAATCCGGCAGTCTTGCTGAATGACTGCCCCCAGATGGAGGCCTGAGGTCAGAACAGATCAAGGACATCAAGGAAGGGAGGGTGCTGCGGGACTCCTCAGTGTGCATACGCCACCACATACAATACTGATGTGTCATGCTCCAGCAATGGGGAGGAAAAAAAACAGGAAAAAGGTGGCAACTGGTGGGATCATTTTGGTCCTCTGCAGGCTCTGCACCTGGCCAGCTGGGCACCTCTGTGCCAATGAGGTAAGCCCTGGTGGACGTCGAAGAGTCGGGCTGGGGGGGGGACTGGTGGAAGGGGGTCAGTTGCCACGTGAAGGAGCACAAACAGGATATGAACAAAAAAAATCAAGGTTTTTATGCTCTTTGTGGCCGAGGCAGGCTGGGCTCCCCTCAACCCTGTCCCCACCACCTGCCACTATCTTCTACCTCCCTAGGACATATCTTTCCAGCCTGTGTACCCCAATGCATTACCCTCATGGCAGGGTCAGGAGAGTGAGGGCTGTACTGCCCCACCCCCGAGGAACATATCCAGTGCTCAGCTTGGCTGGGTGCTGGTGGTGGAGCAGGTGGAGGGTCAGTAAGAAGGGTGTCTTGCATGCCTTGCTATTCCTTTTCCTCTGATTTTGTCTCATCCCTGTTGGGGCACGCACACAGACATGCATGTGCATAGAGGCACACACGCATGCACTCTGAAGTCTCGCAACTCCCTCTCTTCATTGCTGCACCAGGCCCACACTACCACCTGGCTTCCAGCTGGTGGCAGTCCTTCGGCAAAGGTGACACCCTCCCTCACCGTGAGATGACAGTAGTCCATCAGATGTTAAATCCCCCCCCCCCAGCAACCCATGATAACTCCTGATCTCAGGTTGTCGATGTGGTGGGTGACAGTGCTACTGTCGTGCCACTGGGCAAGCACTAGAAACAAAAATTTTGAGTGACTTCTTATGAAGAGTCGATAATCTACAGAGAACTCTAGTACTCTTTGGGGAGGGAGGTGAGTAAACTCTTGTCCTGTATAGAAATACTGCCTATGGTAAAGCCAGGCAGAAGGTTACAAAACTGTCTGTGGCCCTTAGATGTATGATACTACTGTAGTCACCCTTTTGCCTGCTACTTTGACCTGTCTGCAAAAAAAAATTAAAAATATTCCAGAATTTTTGTCCGGAGTATCATCCCCATCCTGGGGACTGTCAAAAAATCACAGTAAGAACATCCAAATACCTCCCTCCTCTCCAGAGAAGGGGAAAACTACCACCCACTGGAAACTGTAACAGTCCCCAATAGTCTCTGCTAGTTGCCAGAGTCTTCTTAATAGGAAGAAGTATCTGTGGAGAATATGCCACATACTCAAGAACTGATTCTTCTGCCACACTAATTATAAAGGCTACAAACAAGTCTGGTCTCAGTTGGAAGGCTGATTGTAGATGTAGTCATCACAAGGAGGGGTAGACTTGTAAGAACAAATGAGGCCCAGATAGTACACTGAGACAACTGCTAGTAAAAATCTCCATGCACCTGGTTGGGAACCAGTAACAGCACATTTCTAAGCAAAAAAAAATGGTATAATACTCTCAACAGAGGAACTAGATGACCAAGTCTGAATAGGTAATGAAGCTTTAAAGTCATGAGGTACCCTCGCATATTAGCATAGATTTCTAAGCAGACATGTTTGTGCTCAAAATTTTGCTGGCTGCCTTCTTATTTATCTTATCATTGAAACCACACCGGGTTGAGCTTAGTGACAGCAACTTAACTTAATAAAGAAAGACAATTAATGGTGTTGCAAGTGCTGTCACCTGGAGCACTGTACATTTAAACAACTCTGTTCTGATAAGAGTTCTGCTGCTGCACAATTTTGACCTTTAGCAGGGTGAAAAAGAATATGCCAAAATGCATTAAAAATCATACTCCAGTGCTCCCATCCATTGCTATCTTCACCTGTGAGAATTCTACAGAAATCTGGTGGCTCAGGCAAATAGCTGAAATGGGACCTTTTTTGTCTGTATTCATTTAATCTTTTATTTATGGCATTTGGAGAATGCCTGCAGTTCGCCTAGACCATTCTAGGCATGCTCTGGTACCTCTGGACGTGCCTGCTGTGGACCCCTTTGGTCTGAGGGGCTCACTTTGGGTGTCTCTGCAGCATAGTTATGATGTATTGGAAATATCATACAGGAGCTTTTGGAAAGGTGTGTAACTTAAACTTCTGGCTGTAATTTTCCAGGTGCACCAAATCCCTACAAGCTCAGAGGCCTGGGCAGTGGGGGCTGTGAATAATTGTTCAGGATGTCTGCTTTTTCCTTGTCCCCTTCCACACCCCCTTCCCTCTTTTGCCTTACCATCCCTCCCCTGATCTTTTTCCTTTCAGTAACATACTGTACCTGAAAAATGCATTGTCCCCTTTCCTTACTGCCTATGCTATCTTCTCCTCCGTTCGCGCTTTTGCGCTCCTGACTGCTTTTCCTGTCTCCCTCTGCTTCTCTTGATACACCTTTCTATCCTTCTCCCTCTGTGTCTCCTCATACCTCTTGAATGCTAACTTTTTTGTCCTTACCTTCCCAGCCACCTTTTTTAAGAACCATAGTGGTTTCTTTTTCCTCTTGCTTTTGCATACCTGCATGATGCAGAGGCTTGTTGCCTTCACTATACCCACTTTTAGTTTTAGCTTTAGCAGGGCTTCCATTAATTTCCCCAACAGTGAAATGAGACTCACTGTCATATACAGCAGTTGCTAGCCTCCTCCATGCTGCTCTTATGTACTATAGAGGGACCATGTGCGCTCTCCTGCTGTCCTCCATGACCAGACCCGTTCAGTGAACAGCGAACTGTTCAATAAAGCCATCAGTGGGGCAGCTAACACCTCCCTGAGTTCCTTCAGTACCTTTGGGTGTATCCTGTCTGGCCCCAAAACTTTATTCATTTGCTGAACTGTAAGTTCCTTCAGGACTCTTTCCTCTGAAAATGGACTTGTGTCCACCGCCCTTCCCCCTTTGTTCCTGCTGCTCCCTGGTGATCCATGTCCCCCACCTCCACTGTGAAGACTGAGCAGAAGTACCTGTTCAGGATGGCAACTTTTTCTTGGTCCTTTTCTGTGCAGTCTCCCTCTGCCACCCTCCTTATCCTCACTATCCCCCCCTTGTTTTCCTCTTCTCACTTATGTACCTGAAGAAAGTCTTATCCCCATTAGCTACCCCTTTCACTATCCTTTCCTCAGCATCTTTGCTTCCCTCACTGTGTTTAATGCTTCCTTCTGTTTTACTTGGTACACCTCCCTGTCCTCTTCCATCTGCATTTCCTTGTACCTCCTGAATGCCACCCTTTTCACCTTCACCACCTTGGCCACTTCTCTAGAGAATCAGAATGGTCTTTTTTTATTTCTGCTTTTTCTCACTTCCATCACACAAAGGCTTCCTGCCTTGATTATGTCCTCCCTTATTTTTCCCCACAGTGCCTCTACCCCTCCCTGACAATCCCCCCATGAGGCAATTTCTGAGGCAGTCTCCTATTTCTTTAAACTCTGCCCTTGTAAAGTCCAGGAACATTGCCCTTGTGTGGTTTGCCTCTGTTCCCATCTTAATGTTAAATCACACTGTATGGTTATCAGTGGTACTTAAGGGACTGCACACTGTGATTTCTGCAATGCTGTTCCTGTTTGTAAGCACCAGGCCCAGCACTGCCCTGTCCCTAGTGGGTTTCTTTGAGTAGCTGCCTGAGAAAATCCTTGTGTATGGAGTCAAGGATAGGCACACAAAGATGGAGGAACAGAAAAGCACAGCGGACAAACACCAGGATAAAGCTGCAGTGCTCTGTAAAATATCAAATAAGAAAGAAGGCAGACTGAGCATCCAACAGCAAGCACAACAGGTATAAATATTAATATGTAGTGTACCAATTTATGGAAAGCTACAATAAACTGGTAAGCTAAATACTTATTTTTGTGCCTGTTATCCTTGCTGTTGGGTGCTCAGTCTGCCTTCTTTCTTACAAAGATGGAGGGCACTCAAATAATGCACAACTAGACAGCAAATTGCAAATTCAGTAGGTAAAGATACTTTCCTCTACTAAGCAGTAACCAAACTTAAAATAACAAACGCACAGGTACACCATCTCAAGGACATCCACCAACACCCGATGAGTCAAGGATGGCCCTGCTCCTTGCCGAAGCTGCAGCTGGAAGGCCCCACTCCATGTCTGGCAGATCGAAGCCCCCAACCAGCAGCACCTCCCCCTTACCTGCCATTCTGATGATGCCTTCCCTAAACCTTGTCCAATTTTTCTCCTGTTCTGGAGGTCTGTATACTACCCCATTATGGAAAGCAGTATGACAGTCAGTCTCCAGGAAGACAATCAGCACCTTCAATCCTTCCTTTTCCTCTGGGTGACCCTGTACCTTCGTGACCTTGATTCCCTCCCTCTCATATGGTGCAACCCTTCATCCCCTCCTCCCTGCCCTGTCTCTCCTGAACAGAGAGTAGCTAGGTACAGCCATGTCCCAGCCATGGAGCTCAGTCCACCACAATTCCATTATGGCCACCAAATCCAGGTCACCCTCCATCATGATGGCTTCTAGGTCCAGAATTTTATTTTCTAGACTCCTTGCATTGGTGTTCATGGCTCTAAATACCTTATTCGCACCCTGCTTTCTCCCTTCCTCTCTATGCTGTCCCCTGAAGCTCCACCTAAACAACCTCTTCCCTTTTTAACTTGTCCATTCTTTTCTTTACTTTTCTTTTCTTTTATTTATTTAACGAGTAAGCAAAACTGGAAAATTAATTCCATTTACAGTTGTGACCCACATTCAATAAACAAAAACAATACAATAGACACATAATACATAATTACACATAATAAAATCGGAATAAAATATCCCACATCATTTCATCTATATCATATCAATTAAAACTTCCACATAGAGATGAAGTCATAAAATTCATACACAAAAAAGATGAAAAAGCTTTAAGAGTTGGCTTATTTCTAATATCAAGTGGAAGATCACTCTAATTTTGAGGGTTGCTACAGGCAAAAGCCCGTTGACCATTAACAGATGTCTTGAGCGGTAACTTCAGAACCATATCATCTACCCTCTGTCTGGAAAAAAACTATAGAGTCATGATATTGCAAACATCTTAACAGGCTCAGTGGGGTACCTGATAAGATAATTCTATAAGTAAATTTAGTCATTAAGTATTTGTAATTTAAATGGACAGGTAACCATCCAATTGATTTTAAAATCTCACAATGGTGAATAGTTCTGGGGGTCATAAGTGTGAATTTACCTATCAATTGTAACAAGACAGACTTCTTGGATACTATATTAGAAGGGGCATTATCTGTGTCCAGAGTGGCATAGTTTACAAGAGGGACTAGGCACTGCTTGGCTGTAGCCATTCTTTTTTTTTTAAATATCATCTTTATTTAGATTTTGCAACATATATACAGACAAGTCATCGAGATCTAAGTGATAAATTTCACTTACACAGATTTTAACAATCTCAGCTTAGTTATAATACTGTAAGTCTCTATAAAGGAGGGCAGTATATCTATGATTAGCAGTGTCCATAGGGGTTAGGTAGTCTAGTGCGTTGTCCATCCTGGCTATGAGACAAAGAAACAGAGGTAGTTCTCCTAGACCAATGATCCATTTAGATTATTACGGAGGGAAAGGAATCAGACAAGTTCCAAGGTACCTCACTCCTTATGCTTCAGGCCTGTCTCTGGTGTAATTGTGGCCTATATTTAATAGGTAAAATTGTTTTGAGGGTATACTCTCAGATGACAGATCACAGGCTCCTAGATAGAAAGTCCCCCAAATGGCTCTCCTCGGACACATCCCAGGCGAGGAGTCAGCAGGCGTCACCTGGCTGCATGGGGGGGAGGCCGTCCTGAGGGGATTCAGTAGACTAAAGGTTCCCCACTCTAAGGAGTAAAAGTAGGGTCTTTTAACATGTAGTATATTTGCCACCTGGCCCATCTGGTAGTGAACTTTTCTTCTTGGTTGTTTAGGCTGTGTGTTATTTTCTCCATAGTATAGATTTGTCTTGTGATATTCCACCAGTCCTGAATCGTGGGGACCTTAGGTGTCAGCCATAACTTCATAATGGTTTTCTTCGCCGCGGTGAGGAGTATAAAAAGTAAATACCTGGTGACTGGGCCTCGTAGGGTTTTGGGAAACATGAAAAAGAAAAACATCTCCATGGTCAATTGGAGCTGAGGGTCTAACGTTTCCCATGGGTGGGTTTGTAGGAGTGCAAAATAGGGTCTCAGGAGCAGGCACTCCCACATAATGTGGGTGTGATTTGCCCTTGGGTTTCCACATAGGAGCCAGCAAGTAGCTGGGTGAGTTGATTTGAAGTGTCTTGTAATTACCGGGGTTCTAAAGTATCGGACTAGGCTTTTCCACGCGAATTCCTGCCACATGTGTGAGCTGGTCACCCTAGCAGAATAACCCCAAGATCGTTGCCAGTCTTCGGGTGTTATCTGGAAGCCGGATTCATGAATCCATTGCACGCTAATGTTATCAATGTGAGAATAGCTCTGTGCGTTCAAGGCTTGATAGTATAGCGATATCAGATGTCTTTGTTTCAGGGTTCTGTTAAGAGTGACTTGGTTTTGTATTAACGGTTGGTGCTGCTCTTGTTCCCAGATTATTCGAGGTAGGCTATCGGCATAATGCCTGAGTTGCAGGTACCGGTAGAAGTCCCAATGTGGTAAATTGCATTTCTTCTGGATTTCCATATAAGACCACATTACACCCTGGGTCACTATCTGTCCCATGTACCTCAGACCCCACCTCTACCATTGCCGAAAACTGCCATCTAGGCTGTTTGGGGGAAAATTACTCAAGCTAGAGACTGGACATATAAGTGGTAAGAAGGTTGTCAGCTGGTAAGTTTTTTTGATGCTCTGCCAGCCACAGAATGAGGCCGCAAGCCAGGGTTTATATGCCTGTGTGAAGTCCTGTCGCCCACTTGTTGGTACAGGACCCAGTAATATGTATGATCATCCATCAAAGTTCGCTCTATGTCTAGCCAATGCGGGTTGGATGTTTTAATTTGCCTGGACATCAGATGCATCAGGTTTGCCGCTTGCTGGCAGAGCCTGAGATCTGGGAGAGCCAGTCCTCCTCCATGATGGGTAGAGTGAGAATTTTTAGGTGCACCCAGAGTTTTTGATTGGCCCAGATAAATTTGGTGATGTGGTGGTTCAATTCTCTAAAGGCCTTTAGTGGAAGGTGTATGGGAATATTTTGAAATAAATACAATGCTCTTGGGAGGATTATCATTCTGACCAGGTCAATCCTCCGAGCCAAGCCCAGGGGGAGAGTTGTCCAGAAGTTTAGATCGGTTTTCAGCTGCAAGATGAAGGGGGAGTAGTTATACTTGTAGTATTCCGTAGGGGATTGGAGAATAGATACTCCAAGATATCTAAGTTTTTGCAAGTTCCACCTTCGTGGGATACTGGCCTGTCAGTTTAGCGAGAGGGAGTAGTGAAAGGTGAGGAGCTTCATTTTAATAAAGTTCAGTTTATATCCCGAGACCAAGCCGAAGGAATCCAGAATCTGCTTGACTGTGGAAAGGGATTGTTTGGGGTTCCGAAGATACAGGAGGATGTCGTCCACGTAAAGGGCGATCCGGTGCTCACTGCCTCCCATCTCCACTCCCTCTATTCCACAAGCTTCTCTGATCCTCTGAGCCAAGGGCTCAATGAATACTGCAAACAGCAAAGGGGAGAAGGGGCATCCCTGTCTCATTCCCCTATATAGGGGGAAGTAATTGGAGTGATGCCCATTCACTTTCACACAGGCCTCGGGAGAAGAGTGTATGTTTTGGAGAACTGTAATTAGCGCGGTGGGAAAACCGAACTTATGTAGGGTAGAGTAAAGAAAAGGCCATGCCACCCTATCAAACGCCTCTGCAGCATCTAGGCTGACTAATATGGTTGGAATTTTACTGGTTTGTATGTGGTGGACCACATGGAGGGTCTGTCTAATACTGTCGGCGGTGGTGTGGGACCGAACAAATCCTATTTGGTCTTTGTGTATTAGTAGAGGGAGCACCTGATCCGCCCGATGGGTCAATATGCTCATGAGCAGCTTGTAGTCCTGATTAAGTACTGATATGGGCCTATAAGAGGTACATAATTGTGGATTCTTGTCGGGTTTAGGGATTACAGAAATCATAGCGTATGACCAAGATGGTGGGGGGAGATTCCCCTCCAGAACCGAGTTGAATACATTCAGGAGATTAGGGGAAGTCTGTGCCCTGACCACTTTGTAAAACTTGGCCCCATATCCGTCCAGTCCTGGTGACTTCAGAGACTTGGCATTTGCAATAGTATTGGATAACTCCAATTCCGTAATCGGAGCAGTCTGGGCTTCACTTTGGTCTTCTGTAAGTCGTGGCAGGGTGATTGACTGTAGGAATTCTGCTATCTGTTGTGGGGATGCTGTATGTTCGGGGTATACAAGGACTTATAGTACAGGGTAAAAGCCTCTGCGATATCGTGTCTTAGTAAGGTGCTGACCTCTCGACGGGTGACAACCGCTAAAATCGTGGACGTTTGTTTTCAATTTGATATCCTAGTAGCCGCGTAGCTCTCGGGCCCACCTCGTAGAATTTCTGCCGCAGGAAAGTCAGGGCTATCTCTGTTTGTTGTTGAATGAGCCGATCCAGCTCATATCTGGTTTGCTGTAGTTGGGGGAGTATTGACGTGTCACCCTGTTTGTGGGCCATTCGTAAGAAGTGGAGGGTATCCTCCAGCTTAAGTCTTTGCGCTTTACGCTGCCTTTCCCACTCTGCAGTGTACTTTATTATGTGTCCCCGGAGTACGGTCTTAAGCATGTCCCAGTGAATTGCAGGGGTGGAATCCACCATCAGGTTATCAGCTTTTTTCTCTAGAATTTCTTCCGTGAGAAATTCACAAAACTGCCTGGAGCGCAGGTAATATGGATTTAGTCTCCAGAATGTCTTCTTAGGTTGAAGTCCAAAGTCCCATGTGGATGTCTGGGGGGCATGATCTGAGATAGAAATATCTCCTATTTGAATATCCTGTAGTGACCCTAGGTCCTCCACCTGAGTATAAACCTGGTCAATACGGGAGTATGTGTGATGGACCGGGGAATAGTAGGTGTAATTCTTCGAGTAAGGATGAAGCCTCCTCCAAGCATCACACCATCCCGTCTCAGTCACAAATTTTTTGAAAAATCTTTGGGTCGCTGTTCGTTTAGGGGGTTTCGTATTGGTGGAGTCCATGTTGGGGTCAATAGTGAGATTAAGGTCACCTGCCATCATGAGCACCCCTTTTGTTTTTTGTATAATCTTGTCCAGCAGGGACTTCATGTGGGGGAACGAAATGCCCGGGGGGAAATATACGTTTACTAAAGTTATCTGTTTACTGTTTAACATGCCCTGCACAAGCACCATGCCGCCCTCCGGGTCGGCCCAGGTGGACTCAGCTTTAAAAGGAATGTTTGGGGAAATTACTATGGCCACACCCCTTCATCTCCCCGCTTTGGCGGAGGAGTAGAAGACCTGCCCCCGGCTCAGCTTGGCCAATTTTGCGTGTTCAGTAGGGTTCATATGCATTTCCTGCAGGCATGTCAAGTCAGCCTTGGAATGCCTGATATATGCTAGGGTCTTAGATCTTTTAATAGGCGAGGCCAGGCCATTAATATTAAGGGAGAGTAACTTCAACTTAGGAAAACACATGTTGTCATTCGGGGTATCATCCTTAGTCTAGCCCCCCCCAACCCCAGATACAGCCCTAAATCTGTAATTCCCAGAATATACCCTCGCTGAGCTTACTTGCTCAGACCTGGTGACTGTAACATAACAACAATAACCACAAAACAGTCAGTTTTGACAACTAAATACATCAACATACACATAACAACAGATCAACATCTTAATAAACATAAACTTTACCATGAGATCAACGAACTGGTACTTCCATGGATCAGGAGGTCCTAATCCAGTAGTAAGGAGAAACCTTACCAATTGCCCTGGATATCCTAGGCTTTTAGCACCTTTGTGCTTAGTGGGAAAGGGTAGTCGGGGTTAGGCGATGTATACAGCCGCCATGTGGCCCCCTGGGATCCCGGCTGTTCCTGCGAGGGGAAATACTCTTCTGAGGAGACGATCGCCCTCTGTAAGTTCAGAGAAGGCACCAATCCAGAATCCAGCGCCCCCCTCCAGCCCCCACCCCAACCCCTCCCAGTCAGGGCGGGGGGGGCAAGCCAGCTGCCCCTTGCCATAAAGGCCGGCCTTGACCCCTGGACATCGGTCCAGTAAACCAGGCCTGGAATGGCACCTCCCAGCCAGACTCAGAACCGACAGCAGGGAGCCCCCTTGTCCGGTCCGTGTCCGACAGGGCAACAACTGTCCCCTCCCCACTGACAGTGATAAATAGGTGTTCTGGTCTGCAAATTTATGTACCAGTATTGGCTGCAAGTACTCGAGAGTCAGAGGCTCCAGTGTAGGCTCGGGCCCTCCATTACACCCCCAGAGTGGCCATCACCATGACCCTCTGCAGTTAGTTAGAGCCCCTAGACTTCAGGCCCCAGGATGTGCACGCCATCCTTGTAGTCTCCCGGGAGGGTCCCTCCAGCACCTCCTCCCATCCCACGTCGGGAAGTCCACATGAGGGGGGACAGCCGAGGCCACCAACGACCAGCAACCTAGGCAGTACTGTTACATTTTCCCAGTCCCCCCCCACCTTTTATTCCTCCCCCCTCCTCCACCCCTCCATTCCACCTCAAGTTATTTTGCCTGTGGTGAAAGTCAGTAGTTTGAAAGGCCACTTATTCGTCATCCAGTCCCTGTTCAGTGGCTGATTCGATGTTAGTTCCAGGTAACACCAAAAGTCACTAGTGGCGGGCCTGTGTTTAGTTGGGACAACCCCAGCCATATTGTGTAGCTTTAGCATAGTGCTTATACCTGTCCCTCCCCACCTTTTATCCCCCTTCCCTTACCTCCCCCCCTTCCTTCTCCCATCCCCTCCATCCTCACTCTTCCGACTCCCTCCCTCCTCTGCCTCACACTGAGCGATGTATGGATGCTGAAGCATATTTAAGTAGGCCTTGCCTGATCAACAATCTGCCTGCTCATGCGTTTCACCCTTTTCCATATCAAGGCTGAAGTGCTCCGCCCACCAGGACGGACTGCCCATGCCCCCACCAACCTCCCATGCTCTCCTCCTCTCCACCGCACCCCACCTCCCCCTGCCTCCCCATCCCCAGCATCACTCTCAAGGACCCCAGCCACAGGCTCAAGCCTGGGACCTGGCTCCCGCCCACAGCATGGGGCCCATTGTCCACCAGCAGCGCGAGGACCCAGGCCTGCATGCGGCACGCTACCTCCAGTCCCATGTCCCGAACCCTCCTCGGAGCAAGCAGCATCTCGAGTCTCTCACGAGAGCAAAGGGCTACAGTACTTTAGAAGCTGTACATGGCTCACCAACTTTCTGCTCCATTCCCCCAACCCACAAAAGAAACCCCTCCTCCCAGAGGCTAGCACCATTCTCCGAGTATATTATGGGCCCTTCGTTAAAAAGACCTGCTATAGGGCACCCACCTCCCACCCCTCCATACTGGGATTCAAGTAGCACAATTCTTATGTCCGTTGCAGCCGCTAGGCCATCCCTCTACAGCCCCTCTATTAACAAAAGTTCAGGGAATACTTGCGGCCCCTCAAGTTGCTGCGTCCGGTTTTCCTGTCGGTTGATCCTTCATGGCCAGCTGGGATGCCCGCAGGGCACCAACGATCTTCTGGAGAGCCTCCACACCCTGCCTATGCCTTACATTCCTCTGCCCGCTGCTCCACATCCTCTGGGCTAGCTTGGAAGCCACGGAGGGCTCCCGGTTCATGTTGGGCTGGGGAACTTCAATTTTTCTCTTTCTGAGCTCTGCAATGACCTCCTCAGCTCTATCATAGGTGCGTGGGCCGTCTGCAAAAAAGACCATCATCTTGGAGGGGTAAGGCGTTCAGAACTTGATGTCAGCTGCCTTTAATACTCTCATCACAGGAATGTAAGCATGTCTTCGGGCCATAATTTCGGGGGCAAAATCATTATCAAAAAATAGCCTTTGCGATTCAAAGAAGACTTTCCCCTTCTTCCAGACTGTGTATAGGACTGTCTCCTTTTCCTGGTACCTCAAAAACTTTATCAGAATGGTGTGGGGGCGAGAGCCTGGTGGCGGCCTAGGGCCCAGGGTGCAATGAGCCCGCTCGAGCTCCAGGGTGATGGACTCAGGCAAGTGAAGCAGCTCTCTCAGTAGTTTCTGTAGGAAGGGGATCATCTCTGTTCCTTCAATGCCTTCAGGGATCCCGGAGAGTCTTACATTGTTTTGTCGACTATGGCTTTCCGCATCCTCAACCCAGGACTGCAAGTCTCTGATATCCCCATGTAGTTGGGCTATGGCGCGCTCCACGTCCTCTAGCCTTCCTTCTGCTTCTGCCATCCGGGCCTTGCTGCTCTCCTGACGTTGCTCCAATTTACTGATGTCGGTACGCAGTGCTGTAACCGTTGACTTCATCTCTCACCGGAAATCTCTAATTTCTGCCAGCATCTGCACCATCTGCTTTTGAAGTATAGTGTGGGGGGCCTGGTTGGATGCCGCATTGCTCCGGCGCGAGGTTGACGAGGCCTGGGAGTCTCCACTTTCTGACCCCTCGTCTTGCGATCTCTCATCCTCTTGGTGTGTCAGCAGTGTAAATTTCACCTCCCCTCGTTTCTTTGGCATTTTTGTTGCCCTCTGTGGTAGTTGCAGCAAGGATGGTTGTGGATGCGCTATGTTGAGAGGGTTATTGTAGGGATCAGTCGGGGAGCCCCTCGATCTAGGCTGCCACCATGCTCATGACGTCACCGGAAGTCCAGCTGTAGCCATTCTTGATTCATTTGTGCGGAAAGAACGCAATCTATACAACAAGGATATCTTAGAGTGTACTCCAGATGTTAGTTTAGCAAGGTGAGAATCAAAAGTTAAGTTGGTGTCCAGTGTGACACCCAAATAATGAAAAAGTCAACATTCTCATAGCAGTTTCCATCTAAGTACTTCACCTGCAGACTCTGTCTCTGCCCCGTCTGGCTTTTGTGCCAAACAGCACTAGTTAGTTTTCAGTTTATTTAAAATCAACCTGTTAGTAATAAGCCAGCTCTGAAGAGCACTCATTTCAGAAGTTAAAATTCTGTCTCCTTTATTTTTGCTTACCTGATTTATACCCCCTTTTTCTTTGCCATGAACCCACCCCTGTTTCTTGTACCCCAACCTGGGGGGGGGTTACTCTCCTTAGGCCCTTCCTTCCTAATGCTCTATCATCTGGAGGGGGGAGGCAATAATGGTTGCCTCCCTTGGTTTTACAGCCTCCTCTCTGGCTACTTTAAATGCTCATCTAAATAGCATGTAAACTGTCCACTAAGAACTTTGGTCCCCTTCCTGGAAGGATGCAGACTGTCTTCACTATAGAGTCACATCCTACCAGGTTGGCTCCCAGTACCCTGTGTCACTGAAGTCCTCCTCCATGTTCCGGTCCGTGCCTTCAACTAGCTGTTAAATGTCTGGTGCAAAGTACCCATTCCTCTCCTCGGATGTACACATGTAACACCTTGGCAAAAGTCACCTGCCATGCTACCTGCTTCAGACCCCTCCTCATTCTTCTGAAATTATCTTGCACTACCCCAATTTTGTCTCTTGCAGGTTATTTACCCTAGGTGGAAAATGACATCTAGCTCCCTTCCCATCTGCTGCTGCCCTAGTGATCCTCTGGATACACTCTCCATCCCTTCAAGCCAAAGCACTTCACCTCCCTCTGCCTTCTTCCCCATGCTCCCAAGTCTATCCCCCTAACAACAAAGTCCCCCACCAGCAACTATTTCATCCTTAGCTGGTGGCCTCTTCCTTCCTCATTGGGACCTCACCTTCAGAAGATCCTCACTTCCTTCCTTTTCACAGCTATGGGTGCCTCCTCTCGAATGCTCCATCCCACCAGTATGGCGAGGAAATTCTGCAGTGGTACCAGCAGAGAAGCGTGCACCCTTCCCTCCACCCCAACCCTCCCAGAGCCCACTAAAATCCAACTGCTCTGTTTGGGCATTCTTTGAGAGCATGGTGACAGACTTGGTAGCCCCTGAGTTTGGCAGAAGTCCTCTGTTCTCGACACAGGGAGGTGAGTACAAAGGGACAGCACCTCAGTCTCCAGAAGGTGTCCCAAAAGACTGTGGCCACACATGAGCTACACTGCGTCACTCCCATGATCTTTTCTTCATTTACTTGGTATATATTAAAACTTCTCTGTACCCTACTGCCTCCTTTCTATTCCTGCTGTATCCCTACTTCTCCCTTTTGCTTGCCTGAAACTTATTTGTTATCCTACACAAGATACTGTGTCTCTTGTTTTTCCTTTTTTTTTTAAACAAATACACTTTATTGAATTTCATTTAAAACATTCAAGGACAAGAACACAGTATCATAAACATACAAACACAAATCCCCCACACTCCCCCCAGAGTCTGAACACAGATATTATGTATGGTCTGCCTATCAGTAACATTGTGCATTAGGTTTCCAAATGCTATCTAGTTAACTGCTTCGTGCATTGGTGCAGTCCATAATATTTGAGTTTCTAGACTTTTCCTTCTCTTGTTAAATGAGTTATACCTGTGTTGCATGGAAGCAAGCATTCTCTGCAGTCCAGCAAATACAATTTATCAAGGCGCATAATCAAAACATAGAAGGCAAATCGGTATAACAGAACATATGTAGTAGATAAAATTGAGATGACTTAGGTGACTGAGCTACTCTTATAAGTATAGAACAGTGAACAGGTAATGAGGGGAACAGACTGCTGGGGCAAAACTAGTGGAGGGGAGGGAGAAGAAAAGGGTCAAGAACAGTTGCAAGAGGGAGAAGAAAAGTCATGAAGAAGAAACTTTAATGAGAAAGCAGAAGAGGCAGAGTGAATTGACAGGGGAAGGGAGGATCAGAGTTTAGGAAAATGGTATGAGAAAGCAGATTGACCAACAGTAATTTTCTAAAAGAAATAGAGAGGGAATAGGAAGCACTATTGCAGAGAAGATACTAGGAAGCTGGGGGAAGGATAAGAGGAATGTAAGGTAGGAGGGAAGGGAGCCAATCCAGAATTTAGAAATAAAAGAGGCACAATGGGAAAGGTGCCTGGCATCAAGAGAGAGGAGTGAAAGGGCAGAGTAGAGTGAGCAAAGGTGGGTACGAAGGGAAAAATCTAAAACAGAATGACAAAAAGAGTGGAAAGTCTGGCAAGGGAGGATTTGGGAGCTCCACTATAAACTACATCACCATAATCAAAAACAGGAAGAATCATCTTTACAATAATTTCTTGGTGGACAGGAAGTGGTATACTTGCTTTAAGCTTAGGGTGGAGCTTTTAATGTATGGCATCAATACGAACTGAGAAATCAAGACGATGGTCAAGCCAGACTCTGAGGTAAAAAGAAGATACATCCTCAATCATAGCACCATCAGAGAAGAGCGTGAGAGGAGAGTATAATTTTTTAGTGACCAGTGTAATTAAGGAAAAATGGTATCCTCATTGTCCCATAAGTGTTTGAATATCTAACCTTATTAAGCATCTTTCCTTGGTGAAAGTCTCCTCTAGTCCAAAGAGTGGGTCAAAGATGTTCTGGACTGCCTGCTAGAGGGGCTATGCTTTGTTGCAGTCCCATACTATCTGCCAGAGTATGCCTGTCTCTAATCCATACCTAGTGCATAAGGGGGGGTCCAGTCGTCCCCACTTGTGTAACTTCTAATGTGTGTAATATGTATTCTGTTGGATCTAGTACTGCATGAGGTGGTAGCTATCTAGTTTAATGTATTTATGTGAATTTATCTAGATACTATCCCACTGTCTTTGTCTATCAGTCCAGTGCATGGGGCCAGTAGTTGGATTGTTTACTATATCGATATGGCACAGATGTTTAAATAGTGGAGTAGATCAGTGATATGGCGTGTCTTTTTATGAGACAGGTCACTGAACTCCTGTAGAGTGTTTGGTGGAGGTTGCTTGTTTGGTAGTTGGCCTAATGTTTGAGCAAGCACATGCTACAACTGCATGAAGGGGAAGATGTCTTTAGTAGTCAGTTCAAATCTTGTCTGCATTTGGTTGAATTTTGCCCGTTTATCTGTGTGCATAAAATGTTTACTTTCAGGATGCCTTTGTCTTTTCAGAGTGTTTTACATATTATTTGCCCAGCTATCTTTAAGTTTGGATTTTGTCATATTGGCTGTTCTTGGGACTCCCTTAGGGAGACTCTGAAAATTCTGCATAACTGGCGGTATATATTGATAGATATGCCTACTGGTGTATTGGCTAGACCCTTGGGGAGTTTGTCCCTGGGAGTGTAGAAGAAATTGACCAAACTCACTCCCTGACCTTGGCACAGGAGCTCCTAAGTTTTGAGCCACCATGGGGTATATGAGGAATTGAGGGTGTATAACTGCTTGTGTCACCTAAAGTATTTTACCCCTTGGGCTGCATGGAAATAATCTAGAAAGCCAGGCGGTGACAAGCCCCCTTTCGTTTTGTTGGCTGCCACTTTTAGGTAAGCTCTACATGGCTTTTTCCCCTGCAACAGGAAGTTAGAAATCATTGCATGCAGCTTATGGAATCATGACAGTAGCTATACAACTGTCAGCATATTACATGGATATAGCAGCCTTTAGGTATTCATCTTCACCATACTTATACGGCTCCAGAGTAATAGTGGTAGCCCCTTCCATCTATCTAGGTCGTGTTTAATCGGTTACCCACACGACAGCGACAGTTCGACAGTGAGGTCCCCTACAGCGACTACAGTGCCATGCCACTGTAGGGAATCTGCTAGAACCTGGCACTGTCTGTTGTGGGTCCTGCACCCCCCAATTCAGCTCCAACTTGGAGCTGATAATCCTAAAGTTGGGGGGTGCGGGGGCGCAGCCTCCTGTGTGGGGGGTTCACAGCCACTGGAAACCAGCAGCTGACTGAAATACGCGGTCGACCTGCCAGTTTTGCTGTTGGGGCGTTTGACGAATAATTTGTTGAACACCAGTCATGGATCCGTGTTTAATTGCCTTTAGCATATCAGTCAGGTTTTCTTTGATCATTGGACTCCTAGATGTGGAAAACTTTATGCCCAGATATAGAAGATTTTTACTAGGCCATTTCAAGCCCAGGTGTTCAAGGTACTGTCACTTGTTGTTGTAGCTGAAAGACAGTAGGGTAGTGTTCCCTCTGTTAAGCTTGTAGAAGGGCAGGGCACCAAAATCTTCATTTTCCTTAAGGGTTGCAGGAAGAGAGACTAAGGACTGTTGAATATCATCTGTACACAATGACAGTTTATACTGCTTATCTCCAAATACTATTCTGGTATGTCTGGGTTGTGGTTAATTCTGACCACCAAGGGCTCTATTATAAACTGAATAGAAATGGGGAGAGTGGACAGCCCTGTCAGGTACCATTCTTCAATGGGAAGCCAGGTGACAAGACCCTGTTTCATCGTACTTGTGCTGTAGGATGTGAATACAGCAGTGGGACCCATTTGAAACATTCCTCTGAAATATTTTTCTTTGCCATCACTTTGAACAGGAATTACAAGTTAACTCTATCAAAAGTGTCTTCTGTATTCACTGAGGCCAGCATCCCCTGGGTGGGAGCTTCCCTTGATGAGGAAATGATGTGGGAAAGCTTTTTCTTGTGGTCAGATGAGACCCTATCTCCCATGAAATGCACCAGTTCTGCTCCAATCAGTTGTGTCCATACTCTCTGTAACCTCAGTGCTAGAGCTTTAGCTACTAGTTTGAGGTCTATTTTCAGTAAAGATATTGGCCTATAGTTAGATACATATCGGTCATCCTTCTCTGACACTGATAGTATTGGTGTCTGCATGGTATGTTCTAGGTCCCCGTGTTCATATGCTTCATGATGCATGTCTCAGATGTGTGAGTAGTACCCCCTTCAGGGCCTTATAAAAGTTAGTAGATAGCCTGTCCAGCCCTGGGGCTTTATCTAAGATTATGAAGTCTAGTGTCCTTTCTAGTTCCTGTTCTGTGAGAGGTTGTTTTTGGATATCCTGGGCATTCTGGTCTAGTGTTGGGAGTGGAGTGTCTCTTAAATAGCTATCTATCTGTTCCTCACTAACTGATGTTTACCCAGCTAAATACAATTGTTCATAAAATTCCTGACACTCTCTAACAATTTCCCTAGGCTTAGTGATGATTCGTTGTGTTTTGGTTGACTATGTGTCTTATAGTGTTTGCCGACTCCTGTGCCTTAAGGTGCAGAGCCAGGAGTTTCCCAGTTTTCTCACCTTCTGAGATGTAGCTGACCTTGGCCCTGAACAAGACTAGTTCTACTTGTTCCCTGTTTATCTCATGATATTGCTCCCTGAGCAGATTAAGCTATTGTCTATTTTGATCTGTATTCTGAGTGGATACTTGTTGTTTCAGGGACCTGATCTGAGTGAGGAGCTGGCTTGCTTGGGCTTGATTTTGCTGTTTGGCCTTTGATGTTATGCGTATTATCCCTCCCCTAATGGCGCATTTGTAAGTGCACCACAGGGTGTTTGCTCTTGCCACCAAGCCTTTGTTCTCATTAAAGAATTTCTCAGAAAAATCCTTCAAGTGGTTAATTGTTGTGGAGATTTTTTCAGTATATTGTTACTAATTCTCAACATTCTGTCCACTTCTGCCTTGGGGTCTAAAATAACACTTAGTTCACCGAGGCATGGTCAGAAATGACCTGTGGTAGAATTTCTGTGTGACTCAGATCTGGCAATAGGCTCTGAGTGAGGAGGAAAAATTCTAACCATAAACTAGTACCATGGGAGTTGGAATAAAACATATTCCCTATCAGATACGTGGCATTTCATCATGGTTTCATGAGCTTAAGGGAATCCTGTAGTTCCCTAATGGCCTGCTGGTTTGGTCTGCTCAATCTGTCAAGATCTGGATCCAGAGTAGTATTCCAGTCCCCAGCTATATGATTAGGTGATTGTAGGGCGAGATGACTAGGTGCATCATCACTGTAGTGAACAAATTAGGGTCTTCCCTATTTTGTCCATATATGTTAGAAACATAGAATTTGACGGCAGATAAGGACCACTTGGCCCACCTAGTCTGCCCATTTTCCTACCTAACAGATAAGCTGCAGATCCTAATTAACCAACAGCTTACTTCCTCCTACCCCCCACTAGGACTGCCTTACGTCTGTCCCATGCATTCTTGAATTCCCCCACTGTTCTTGACTCCATGACCTCCTCATGAAGGCTGTTCCATGCATCCACAACCCTGTCTGTGAGAAAATACTTCCTCACATTACCTCTGAGCTGTCCCCCCTTTATCTTCAAATTGTGCCCCCTTGTTCTTGCACGTCTCTTTTTCTGAAAGATGCCACCCTCTTGGACTTTGTTGATTCCTTTGAGGTACTTGAAAGTTTCTATCATGTCTCCTCTCTCCCTCCTTTCCTCAAGGGTATACATATTAAGCTTCTTTAGTCTTTCTTCATATGTCTTCTGGTGCAGACCCTGCACCATTTAGGTTGCCCTCCTCTGGACAGCCTCCACTCTGTGCATGTCTTTGCGGAGATGGGGTCTCCAGAACTGCACACAGTACTCCAGATGGGGTCTCACCAACTGTCTGTACAGAGGGATAACAACTTCCTGTTTTCTACTATTGATGCCTCTCCCTATGCATCCCAATATCCCCCCAGCCTTCCTTACTGCCTTCTCACATTGGTAGTAAGGAAGGCTGGGGGATAATGGGATGCATGGGAAAGACATCAATAATGGCTGAGAAGTTAACCAGCCTCCTGTGTACAACAGTTAGTGAACCATCTCAGGCTGTTGATTCGAAGACTCTTCACTGAACTGCTCACAAGTGGAGAGAGCTATCAAGGCTGCTCATTAGCTAAAATGACCTCCTCTGCATATCTCTCTCTGGATGGTATATCCCCCCCATCTACTATCTCCTGTAAACATGTAAATGGTGTCATTATCGCTTATCATTATTTCCACTCCTGCTCGTTTAGAGTCTGTTCCTGTGCCATGGACTTGTCCTACCCAGGACCTCCTTAAGAAATGTATTTTTGAGGTAACCAAGTGTGCTTTCTGCAGGAAGATCACTGACAGGTTATATGTTTTCAGGTATGTGAGTATTTGACATATTTTCCCAGGTGCACTGGCCTCCCTTTACATTCCACATCAAGAATTTAACAGCTATCCTAGCTATATTTTCCCAGTGTTAGTGCTTTGTCAGGGCTTTGTTTCTGTGGTAGGTGTAGCCTTGCTATAGATTCAAACTTTTGTCTTTGTATTGGTATCACCAGTTTAAACCATAGAAGTCAGAGACAGTGTTGTTACTCTCATCCCTCCTCCCCACAAGATGTTCCCCAACAGATTAAAATGTCATGCAGCCACCCCCCCTTCAAAAAATAGCCCTGTCTAAAGCAGGTTGAACACCTGATGTGATCTGGGGTGGAGACATCAAGAGGTAGGTTACGCCTCTGGAGTCTGTTGGACTAGAAGTGTTAAGACCCAGAAAATTTAACAGAATTCCCACAAGCCAGTTGGTGCTGGAGGGTTGTCTGATAAGGTTTGATCCTCGGAATATGAGATAACCATAGCAATATAACCATTTAACCATAACAGATAATAACAATTTGATAAGAGCCTTATGCTAGGCAACATCTGCAAAACAATTAAGTGAGGGGATAGCAATCAGTCCACAGAGTCTGTAAATTATTGCAATCAACCAGTTCCGCTGTCACTGAGGGAACATAGGTGAATTGTGTACCTACAATGGGTGTAGAATGGGAAACTAGGACACTTACCCCAGTGCTTTGTATAGTCACAGTCACAGTGAAGTCTGCATGTGTACTGTGAGTGGTGGCCAATTGTAGTGCTGCAAGCTGGTTTCTGGTTTGTGTGGGGGCCGCAACTTTGTTGTCAAATCTCTCAGAAAAACCCTTCGGCTTCTTGTTGTATCGAGAAGACAGGGGGCCATGGCATTCTGCTGTTCTGCCTGTGGTGGTTCCGGATGTTGTTAGGTTATTGAAAGTATAATACCTAGAGCCATTCCAGTGGAGGGTTGGGGTGAAATTGAACTGCTCGCTGTATCATAACTTTGTCTTGAAAATTGAGTAATCTGCAAATCAGGGCTCTCGGTCACTCTCCTTTTTGTGGTGGTGAGCACTGAACTTTCTGGGCTCTTTTTTTGTCTTGTTATGCTGATTTGTTTATCCCTCCTGCACTAAGTGGCCCCCATCCTCAGGTCTCCCTAGCCCTGTCACCCTGGTATCTTCCAGGACTTACCTTATCTGGTGTGTCCCCCAGGGCTTACCACACTGGCAGGGTGGATGGGGCCCCCACACAACACAGGAGACAGGATCCAGTTGGCATTGATGCTCACCTGTATAGCAAGGTGCAGGGCCTGCGGGAGACTGGTGTCATCCAGTCAGTCAGTGGTATTTCCATTTTCTACCCCATAGGAGGTGCAGATGTGCAATGCCAACATGACACATGCCACACACTCCTGTATAATGTACATCAATGACCGCCACACCTCCTGTGCATCTCAATGGCTCAGCATGCCCAACTTCTGGTCTCCACCAGCATACCTCTCAACTGTTCTTGATTTTCAGGGACGCCCCTGATTTTGCCTCAAAATTGTTCTCTGTATGTCCTAAAAACAATGTTTTTGTGACTAAACAGTGAGGATTGCAAGTAAGCAATAATACCTGACTGAATGGGCAGTGTTGGGCAATACCAGACTGCCCAGGGGCGTAATGAGGTGCAACACCACAAGCGAAGGGCCTTATAGCTCCGGGAAGGTCCGGTACTGCCCATTACCTCCCATCCTGGAGGGTAATATTGTGCTTAGAAAATGGCAAACTTTGCCATTTTTAGATGGGATTTAAAAAAATGTAAAAAACATTAAAAAAAATTAGAGTAAGAATGAAGTTTGACTTTTTGTTGTAAAGTAGTCCCTCCATTTTGTGCTGTTCCATCTCCTGTTGCTCCACCAACCCCTCCACAGAGCCATTTTGTTGTACTTAATCCGCCCCCACACCACCACCTCCAGAACAAGATATAGATTTTTTTGTACTCCCCCCAGCAGTCTCTTGTCATTGGATGTTGTACTAAAAAACAGTTTTCTGCTCTTCCTGCAAGACTCTTTTTTTTTTTTTCTGCTCGGGAGTTGTGGCTGTTAGACACGTGACCTTGCACAACCCTGCCACGTAAAAGTAGGAAGTGCACATCGGGAAGTACGATGTGGCATGGGAGCGCTGTAAATGTTTTTTATATTTAGGTTTAACACAGCAGTGCATTGTGGTTTTAATCTGCCGTGATAATAATGTGAGGTTGGACATTGCCTGTTTGCGGTAACCTGTTTAGTGCTTCTGTGTTTAGTAGTGGACCAGCATCAGGGATGTCAGTGATTGAGATAGTTATGGTGACAAACACATTCAAAGGAAATGTAAAGTGAATGTAGTATTTTTGAACAGCAGAAGTTTTTTTTATGTTATTTGGTTTTATGTTTATTAAACTAAACTAAGACCGACGGGGTGTGTGTTGTGTGTGTGTGTGGGGGGGGGGGGGTGGCCAGCTGCCAACTCGACCGCTAAGTGAGAGATAAAAAAAATGGCAACTGGCCAATTTGAAAATTCGGGGAGCCAATGATACCCTAAGTAATGGGGCACCCCAGACTGGCACTTGTTTTTTACTGGGCTCCATCAAAAAATAGATGCCCAGGTTGGAACTGCTTTCAGCCAGTCAGAATGGAGAATCCATTCTTGCCATTTTCTAAGCACAAAATAATGTGGGGCATTAGAATTTGGGATTTGTTTTTCTTCAGGAAATGTTTTTTACACTGTGCCCCTTATTCTAACAGGTTCCTTTGTGGATATCAGCAGTTTTTTAAATTTGCCCCTGATTTTGGTCCTTTGTCCCCGAATATTTTAAGTTTTATCTCTGATTTTTGAGGCAAGGGGTTGAGAGGTATGTCCACTAGGTGTCAGGCAAGTGTTGAGATCTGTGTCCTCCCACCCCTTGGGAAGAAGAACAGTCCCTTGGATGCTCAATCCTCCTCCTCCCCGTCTGACCCTCCAACAACCAAGCTCGCTTCTAAACTCAGGTCATCAGTGTTGCAGGCGGTAGCACTACTGCAAGGCATTTGACACAGTCCCACACGAAAGTTTAATAAACAAGTTAGCCAGCCTGGGAGTGGGTCCCAGGGTAGTAGCCTGGGTAAAAAACTGGCTGGACAACAGGACACAGAGGGTAATAATAAACGGAGTCCACTCCGAAGAAAGGGGGCTACTAGCAGGGTACCGCAAGATTCAGTACCGGGACTGGTCTTTTTTAATGTCTTTATAAGTGACATTGCAGAGGGACTGGAAGGAAAAGTATGCCTTTTTACAGACGATACAAAGATCTGCAACAGGGCTGATACACAAGGGGGGGTGGAAAGGATGAGAAGGGACTTGGAAAGGTTGGAGGAATGGTCAAAAGTATGGCAGCTTAAATTCAATGCAAAGATGTGCAAAGTAGTGCACCTGGGAAACAAAAACCGAGGGGAAGAGTACGGAATAGGGGGGAGGTACTAACAACAACAAAAATGGAAAGAGTCCTGGAGGTAGTCATATCAGATGACCTAAAGGTAACCAAGCAATGTGAGAAGGCAGTAAGGAGGGCTGGGGGATACTGGGATGTATAGGGAGAAACGTAGAAGTTGATGGCAGATAAGGACCGCAAGGCCCATCCAGTCTGCTCATTTCTTTTTCTGCCTTATGAATGTGCTATCGGCCTTTGCTCTGTCAATGGCCTACCTATTCATACTCATCTCTATTGCTCCCTTATGCCTATCCCATGCCTGTTTGAAGCCCTGCACTAAATTCATATACACCACTTCCTGAGGTAGGCCGTTCCATGCATCCACCACCCTTTCTGTGAAAAAGAACTTCCTCACATTATCCCTTAATCGGCCTCCCTCTAATCTCATGCTGTGTTCTCTTGTCCTGCTATTTTTCTTATATTGAAACATGTTAGACTCTTTCACCTTGTTAATGCCCTTAAGGTGTTTGAATGTTTCGATCATATCACCTCTCTCCCTCCTTTGCTCTAGGGTATGCATATTGAGTCTGCTAATCTGTCATCATATGTTTTCTGATGCAGTCCCTGCACCATTTTAGTTGCCCTCTCTTGACTGCCTCAATTTGGTTAATGTCCTTGTGAAGGTGTGGCCTCCAGTACTGCACACAGTACTCCAGATGGGGCCTAACCAGTGTCTTGTAAAGAGGGATTATTATCTCCCTCTTCTGACTCATGATACCCCTACTAATACACCCAACATCCCCCCTAGCCTTACCTACTGCTTTAGTGGTCTGTTTGGATGATTTCAGGTCATCGGTGATGATGACACCGAAGTCTCTTTCTTCTCTTGTGACTACCAGCAACTCCCCTCCCAGCCTATAGGTGGCTTCAGGGTTTCTTTTCCCTATGTGCATGATCTTGAATTTTTGTGTGTTAAACTCCAGTTGCCACTCTTCCGACCATTTTGCTAGTTTATCCAGATCTCTTCTCATTCTGCCCACCCCATCTGGATCATCTACTCTGTTGCAGATCTTGGTGTCATCTGCAAACAGATAAACCTTACCCTCCAGTCCTTCTGCAATGTCACTGATGAAGATATTGAAGAGGACTGGTCTCAGGACTGATCCCTGAGGTACCCCACTTGTGATTGCATCTCTTCTGACTGTATACCGTTTACCACCACTCTCTGTTTTCTGCCCGTCAACCAGTTTGCCACCCACTTGACCAACTTCTGATCCACCCCGAGCCTACCCAGCTTATTAATCAATCTTCTATGTGGAACAGTATCGGAAGCTTTGCTGAAGTCAAGGTAGGGGACATCAACTGCTCCCCCTTGGTCCACCACTCTGGTTACCCAGTCAAAGAAATCTATGAGATTAGTTTGACAGGACCTTCCTTTTGTAAACCCATGCTGTCTTGTATCCTGTGCTTCTGTGGATTCCAGGTGTTGCACTATTCTTTCCTTAAGGAGTGCCTCCATAATCTTGCCCACTACTGAGGTAAGACTGACTGGTCTGTAGTTCCCTACCTCCTCCCTGCTACCACTCTTGGGGAGTGGGATCACATGAGCTCTTCTCCAGTCTTCTGGGACCTCTCCTGTGCTCAGAGACTCAGTAAACAGTTCGGATATTGGCTCTGCTAGTTCCACCCTTAGATCCTTTAGTACCCTGGGATGTATGCCATCAGGTCCAATTGCCTTGTCCACCCTGAGCTTATCTAGCTCTTGTAGGACCCTTTCTTTTGTGAAGGGACTAGTGCACACCTCCCTCCCCCCTGTGTCCATGGTGCTGAGCTGTGGGCCCTACCCTACCTTCTCTTCAGTAAATACTGAGCAGAAGTATCTACTTAGGATAGATACTTTTACATGACCCTCCTCCTCACATGCCCCCTTATCCCCTTTGATCTTAGCAGTACCCTCTCTGGACTTTCTCCTTTCACTAATGTATCTATAGAAAGTCTTGTCACCTTCTTTTACTGTTTGTGCTAGTGTTTCTTCAGTTTGGGCATTTGCCTGTCTTACTGCCTTCCCTGCTTCCCTTAGGGAAGTTTGGTATGCCTCCCTATCTTCACCAGTAGAAAACAAGAAGTTGTTATCCCTCTGTACAGACAACTGATGAGACCTCATCTGGAGTACTGTGTGCAGTTCTGGAGACCCCATCTCCGCAAGGACATAGACAGGATGGAGGCAGTCCAGAGGAGGGCAACTAAAATGGTGCAGAGTCTACACCAGAAGCCATACGAAGAGAGACTAAAGGAGATTAATATGTATACCCCCTTGAGAAAGGAGGTAGAGGGGGGACATGATAGAAACTTTCAAGTAACTCAAGTGAATCAACAAAGTCCAAGAGGGTAGCATCTTTCATAAACAGATGTGCAAGAAGAAAGGGGCACAATTTGAAGATAGAGGGGAGATGGCTCAGGGGCAACGTGAGGAAGTATTTTTTCACAGAGAGGGTGGTGGGCACATGGAACGGCCTTCCTGAGTAGGTTGTGGGGTCAAAAACAATGGGGGAATTCAAGAATGCATGAGACAGACATAAGGCAATTCTGGTGGGGGTTAAGAAGAAGTAGGCTGTTGGTTAATTAGGATCTGCAGCTTATCCAATAGGTAGGGAAATGGGCAGACTAGGTGGGCCAAGCAGTCCCTATCTGCTGTCAAAGTCTATGTTCTATGTTTCTTACTGCTGCACCAGAGAGCTGGCACTGGGCTCTTTCAATTACATAGCCTTTCCCAGAACTTGGTGGCCTTGCTAGTTTGAGAAACACTTCATTCACAAACTGGATAGAAACATAGAATTTGATGGCAGATAAGGACCGCTTGGCCTACCTAGTCTGCCCAAATTTTCACTACCTACTGTAATACCATAGACCCTACTTAATCTCCAGCTTAGTCCTCCTTTCCCTAATAACTAAGGTCCCCTTATGTCTATCCCATGCGTTATTGAATCCTGTTACAATTTTTGCCCCACCACCTCCACCGGAAGGCTGTTCCAGGCTTTCACCATTCTCTCTGTGAAGAAGTATTTCCTTATGTTCCCCTGAGTCTAGCCCCTCCAGATTCATAGCATGCCCCCTTGTTCTTGAGCATCTTTTTTCTGAAAAATGTTTCCCTCTTGTACCTTATTTATACCCATGAGGTATTTGAAAGCCTCTATCACACCCCTCTTCCCTACATTCCTTCAGGGTGTACATACTGAGGTCCTTTAGTCTTTCCTCATAGGGTCTCTGGTGCAAACCCTGCACCATTTTATGGGTGGATTTTTTATTTGGATGGGATTAAAACCCTCCACCTTCTCAGGTATTCCAACCAGGAGCAGGTTATTTCTCCTGCTCCTATTTTCTTGATCATCTATGTGTTCTTCTAAGCAAGTAACTTTCCATCTGATGCTTATTATTTCTGTGTCATCTTTAGCTGCTTTATCATTTAGAGAGCTGACTCTCGCTTCCATGTCCCACACTCTAACTACGAGCCCATCCACTGAGGACTTCACTGCTTTGACATCTCCGGTTAGTTTTGTCAGCATGAGTTTGATTGCTGCAGATTCCACCAGGAATGTCTCTGCCATAGGGTTTTCAGTAGCAGCATCTACTGAAGCCACTTGGGGCAGGGGGGGTCTATCTTGTGCTGCTTTGGTGCTTATGGCCTTGCTGGAATTGGCAGGGCCTGAGGAAAGTGAGGTGGGTTTTTGGTGTCTTTTGTGCCATTTGGTTAGTTGTCCCACTCCCTGTTTAGATTTACAGCAGCACCAAACTGTGAACTTTCCACCTGGGTTTGTAGCTAATTTTGAAGTTTTTTGTTGTAGTCCGACTTGAAACTCATTAAGGCATGTCTGCCATCACTGGAGATTCTCTGTTTTCCCTTTTCTTATCCACTTACCTGTTACCTGCCCTGGTATCTGCTACTCTTTACCCACTTGTCGGAACGTTATTTGTTACCCTATCCTTTTGATTGCCTGAAGCTTGATACCCTACCCTAGATAGGGTGTCTCTTATTTACTCTTTTCTAACCCTCCTACCTGTACCTACCTTATTCTGGGTGTGTACTGCTACTTTTCCACTTGTGGTATGTCAACAACCTGCAGCTACCTTCCCCGTTGCTTGCTGCACACTGTAAACAGTAATGTGTTACCTCCTTACCTTGGTCAGGTGTTCCTCCTGCAGAATCTCATGCAGACTGCGGCTGGATGCTCCTAAGGCAGATGCTTCACTTCAGCGTTGTACGATTCATGCGATGGGACACAAGTGTGATGGGACATGCTGGGTGTTACCCCTTCATCTCCCCTTCCTGCTTTCTGGTGTCCCTCGCCTGGTTGTCCCCATTAAGACTCTGGCAGCTCCATCCCTCCAACCACACACCTGGTTCACAGGGCTTTCTTAATCTACTCACTCACAAGATACATTTCCTGAGCTGGGTTCCCCACAATACCTGTTACAAACTTAATAAGTCTCAAAGTGCCCCAAACACTGACTAAAAATCTCTTTCCTCACCTACCCACTTGTACTGCTACTTTTAAGTATGGAGAGAATATATATATGTGTATATAGAATATGCAGGGGGAGCAGTGTGAGACATGATTAATCTATACAAGTGGTGTTTGACCTCAGTAACCTCACAAGTGGCATAAGCCACTAGTGAGGTGTCTGAGGGCAAACACCACGAGTGTAGATAAATCATGTATCACACAACTTCTCCCTGCATATTTCATTTTATACAGTGGGCCAAAAATTCAGAAATGCACCAAAGGCATGCGCAATCCCGGCGCAGCGCAAGTCAACTGCGCAATGGCGCAGTGACTGCGATATTCAATGGTTGCGCACTGCAACATGTGCCAGCGCAACATGACTGAATATCACAGTCACTGCGCCATGGCGTAGTGAGAGGTGTGCCAGGGAGCAACCAGAAATGCAAAAGGGGCAGAGGAAGATGCAACAAGGCACAGCAGGAACAGCCACAGGCACAGCAGGGAGCCAGGCATTGGGGAAGGTGGGGGTGGACAGCGCGGGGAGGCAGGGGTACCAGGCCAGGAACACTGGCAGGGACACACAGCCAGCACACAGGTGACCACTGCCCATGGAGCGCAGGCAAGCAGCCACCCCACCAGGGTGGTGGACACATGGTACAGGCAGCACCAACGTCCAAGGGCGAGCTCCCACTGGCCACCACCTGCTGGATGGCATGTGCCTGCCCGGACAACAGTAATCCATACCCTAGCACACGGCACCCAACACACACACCACACAGCCTGTACAGCCAGTCCATGGCCACTCCAAGGCACAGCCACTGACCGAGGGGCATGACACCACCATTCACTGTCCACACATTGACACCAGTGCACCACATGGCCACCCACCACACCACTGCAGCATGGACCCACTCGCCAGCTGCAAAGCAGACATGGACAAAGATGGGTAAACAAGTAACTAATATAATCCAATTATGACAACAATAATGAAACATAACAGTCAAGAACAAGGGGGAGGGTAGATGAGGGAGGGAAGGGGACAGGGGACAGGGTCTGTACATTTGGATGGGGGAAGGTAGGGGAAGGGAGGACAGAGGCGGGAAGGGAGCTGCAGTCCATCAAGGCCAGCCATGGTCTGCCGTCGCCTGGCGCCTCCTCCTGCGCCGGTCCCAGAGCAAGATCCTCCTGGTCTGATCCACTATCTCCATGGTATGAGACGTTATAAGTATGATCTGATGCAGGAGTTGACAATATAGTGGCAGGTGGGAAACCCTCCGAACACCTATGGCAGAGGAAGGGACAGGTGATCAGTGCGCGTCCATAGAACCCTAGCCCCCCATTGTGCGCAGTGGATAGTGGGAACACATGCCCCTGGAGTGGCACCCTGGCCACCTGCAGTGGATGGGCCTATGCTTGCCACCAAATTGGCAAGCCACGGCAGTGCACAGCACTGGACAATACCACCCAAGGGTCACCTGACAGCACAGTGGCAGGCAGGTGGCATAGTGCTGCAGCGGAACCACAGTGGCACTGGTGGTAGCCGGATGCACACCTAACCCACCAACAGCTGCCACACATGTGCAATGGCCACATCAAGGTGCAACCACACTGCACCATGTGTTGCACACAGCTGCCACGGCACAAGGCACAGGAGGCCAAGGCCATACCTCCACCCCTGCTGACCATCAAACACAACAATGTGGGAATGCACAGTGCCTACCTGCCCGCCATGGCACTACACATGCCAATCCAGAAACACAGACAGGCACACATCAGAACACAGCCACAGCATGATCTCACCACTCCCAACCCCAAGCACAGTGTGTACCCCTGCTGGGCAAAGCCACGAGGCAGTGGCGCAGCGCACTCAATGATTGGCAATGCCATGCCACAGGGCACACAATGACAGCCCCCCTTCTCTGGCATGACATGCAGCCCTGCCAATCCCATGGAACAGTGGTCGTGCACAGACGCAGTATGAGCCCACTTACCTGGCCGTGGCACAGCCCCCCTGCGGACGCGCACGTGCAGTGCCCTCAGCCGCTCCGGGTCCCTCCTGACTAGGTCACTATACCGGTGGCAGCACTGCTCCCTGGTGCACTGCACCCCAGTGGCCTGGACCAGTCCATTGGCGATGTCCTGCCACACCTCTGTCCTGGGCCGCTGTAGGGGCTGCTGCCTGAACAGGCTGGCATCATGGGGCTCCACCTGGGCCAGCAGTTTAACAAGTTCCACCTGGCTCCAATTCCACAAGCGTGGGACAGCATGGTGTGCCATGGTGCTATAGCAAAGCAGCAGGTCAAAATTTCACCCAGTAGCACACATGCACAACGTGCACAAGATGTGCGACTTGCAAGCAGTTGCGCTGCCTCTGGCAATCGTGCATCTCCAGAGATGTGCAGTGTGGGCATGACCACACTGGCACATGGAGCAGGGGTCCGAAGAGGGCATAGGGCAGGGAGTGGGTCAGGGGTCAGCATGCACAATGTGCGCGTGGGCGTCATAGGGCCCATGACACATGATACGCAATACAGCTATGAAGGCACCATGCCCCATGGGCCCAATAGCGCCCAAGCACCATAGGCCCAATAGCGCCCCAGTGCCATAGGGTCCATGGTCCATAGGGTACTATGGCACGATATTCAGCCATCATATGCAGAATAGCTCATCAGCCTATCTGCGGCGCAATGGGGACATTTGCATGTCATTACCATTGCGCATCAGCCCATTTGCATGCTATGCACTAAATAGGTGCCGCACAACAGCACAGGCCATGGACCGGTATTTCAACCATCAGAGGTAAGTTGCGCCTGCTGAGGGAATGGCTAGCACAGTGGGCTGGATGGTTGGGGAGGGCCACTGCAGCCACATCAGTGTCGATGCCAGGCTCCACTGTGGGCATCCCAGGCATGCCTGGTGCGGGCCTGTTTCAGAGCCTGCAGACCCCTGCGAGGACCTAGTCGCGGTCCTGCAGTCCCACTCCTGGGGGTGGTCGCAGACCCACCCTGTGGCCGTTGTGCAGCCTGAGTCTGCTGGGCAGCCGCAACGCAGCCATCCCCATGTCCGTGGCAGCCATGTGTCTGCACGGCAGACCTGATGTGCACACCACCCTGTCTGCAGCCTGCAGCCACAGCCCTGTGTGCACATGGGCGTTGTGTGTGTGTGTGTGCGTGACACGGTCGTGGCAGCCGTGTATTGCACCACATGCTGCTCATGTGCACACCTGCCTGGCCTCTGGCTCGTGTGGCGTGTGCGTGATGATGCTATCACTACACCCGGCTGCGCATGTGCACTGGTGCCCTGCATCTGGTCCATGCCACGTGCTAGCGCCTGGGTGCATGCTCTCGGGTGCCAGTGTGTGGGAGGGTGGGTGGGTGTGTGTTTTGGTCGCTGTGCAGTGTGGTGTTGCGTGTGTGGTCATGTGGCAGTGCCCCCCCTGCCCCTGCCCCATGCCTGTGTGTGCATGCCCATGGCCATGCCCACACATGGCTGGGTGCCTTGCCACTGTGTGAGTTCTGTGCATGGGTGTTTGTACACCTACCTGCGTGCACTGTAGTGCTCTTGTGCTATTGTGTCCAGATGGTGGTATGCCATCCTCATGAGCAGAGGATCCCTACACCTGGGGGGCTGCCCAGCACCACCCGGCCCATCACCCGCGTCGTCCCCACTGCTGTTCCCCTCTTTGGCTTCAACAGCTATCCCACGGTCAATGACCATTTTTTTTTTTAAACTTTATTTTCCTCCTATAATGGCAAGGGGGAACTTTCTCGGGCATCCTCTCCATGTACCTGCCCGCCAGAGATCCGCTGCGGTCTAAGCCCCACTCACTCCCCCCACTCCTGCTGCCAGCACCCCTGGTTTAAACCACCCAGGGAAGGTAGCCCAAACACTACTTTGGGCTCCTTAAGAGACAGACTCTGGCAAGCGAGAGAGGGCAGGGCAGAGGAGCGATGAGGGTCAGCCACAGTCAGATCCGGTGCTGGGCTTTGGAGGAAAGGTGCTGTCGCCTATCCCCACCCGCCGGGTTTTTCTGTTTTTCTTCCTCTTCTTCCCTTGCGTGCGCACCCCCTGACACTTATGCGCATGGCAACCCTGCTAGCGTCAGGCACGCTGAGACATGCTCTCCAGGCTACTGTGGCACCCTGATCTCCACCAGGGGTTGCCAGAGCTCCAGACGACCCAGTGCCCTCCCCCCGGGACAGGAGAGCAGCCCACTGGGCACTCAATCTGGTCCCTCCCCTGCCGACCTCCAGCACCCGAGTTTGCTCCCGAACTCAGGTTGCTGGCGTGGTGCAAGGTATGGCATCCAGCGCCTCAACCCTCAGTGCCACTGGGCCGGTGCGTCAATGGCTATGTTGTGCAGCATGCAGCAGGCCAGGAATAGGCCACAGGCCTCTGAGGGACTGTACTGTAGGGCACTTCCAGACCTGTCCAGGCAATGGAACCATACCTTCAGCATCCCGAACACAAGCTCAGTGATGTTCCACATACTGGCGTGTGCCTCATTGTACTGCTCCTCCACTGGGGATGACAAGCGATGGTAGGGGGTGAGCAGCCAGGGCCTGAGTGGGTAGCCACTGTCACCTGTGTAGAGAGGAAGAGATGGTTAGCCTGGTGACCCCTGTCACTGTGCTCCATGCCCTTCCCGGGCGCACTCGGCAGGCCCCCTACCCTGGCCGCCCCCTTCCATACGCTGCTGTACCCAGCTGCCCATTGTCTTGCCATACTCACCCACTAGGTGACCTGTGGGGATGTCCCCACTCTTGAACCTGTGGCACAGTGCTGAGCTGTGCCAGAAGGCATCATGTGCTCCCCCAGGATGTGTGGCACAGACATTGGCTATGTGCCCCCTGGCATCGCACACCACCTAGCAGTTGATACTGGGGTAGCCCTTTCTGTTGATGTAGGCTACCCCCTCCATGCCAGGTGGCATGCTGATGCCCATATGGGTGCAGTCGATGGCCCCTAGTATGCCAAGCATAAGTGCTACGCTGTGGAACTCCTGCATGGTTGCTGCATGCTCCACCTGTGTGCTGGGGAAGTGGATGTATTCTGCAGCATGTGGCAGCAGAGCGTTGAAGACTTGTGTGAGGAGCCATGATGTGGCTGACTGGGTTATGCCTGTGATGTCCCCTGTTGGTCTCTGGAAGGTGCCCGTGGTGAGCAGGCACATGACAGCTGTCACCTTTGTTTCCACTTTCAGAGCATGGCTCCGTCTGATGGGTGTCTGCATCTCCTCACTGCACAGCTCACAGAGCTGCCTCAGAATCGCCCGGTTCAGGCAATACTGGCCCACGATCTCTGTGTCAGCGTGGGTCTCAAAGCTGATGCGGGGCCGGTACCGCCTGTTCCAGGGCGTACCGCTAACAGGCCCTTCCACAGCCACGTTGCTCTGCCTCCTGCCTCCTCAAACCCCTCATTATGGCTTCCATCTGGAATGCTGCACTGGCCATGGCCCCTATTGCCCTGTCACCCCCCGGCGTCTGCCTCCATTGGCCCCCCCAGCTCTCTGGGGCTGTGCCTGTCGCTCGGCTGGACCCCCTCCTGCATAGCCTGCCCCAGCTGGCTATTGCCTGCAGGCTCTGTCAACCACCCCTGTGGGTGCATGTGTCACTCCCTTTGGGTCTAGTGGCTCTGTATGGCACCCACTCCCTCTCACTCACTCCGTCGGCCTCCCTGTCTGTCTCACTCTCTCTCTCACTCTCTCTCTTTCTCCTTCTCTCTCCCTGTCTCCTTCTTCCTCTCTCAGACAGCCTGTCTGTCTCCCTCTGTCCTGCTCCCCTCTGGAGCAAGTGCCCTCCTCCTACTTGCTCCCTGTTTTTATGGGCTCAAGTCTGCTTCGTGCAACTGGTAGTTGCTCCTCACTTGCGCCATTGGTTGGGGGTTGAATATCGCACTGTGCTTCATATTCATGGGTATGCCCCTTGCCTTTGCACATGCATACATTACTATTGCGCATTGGTGCACTTCTACTTGTGCTGTGCAGTTGTTCCCACTGAATATCGCTCTATGGCGCATCTCTGCAGTTGCGCATGCGCAACTGCTTTGAATATCCAGACCTATGGGTATGGAGCCTGTGTTATATGTTTTTATAAATGTTTTATTTATTTATTTTTTTAATTAATAAAATTAGTTGGATTATTTGATGAAGTGGTGCTTGTCTGACCTATCTGTATGCTGTTGACATGGGCATTACCATGGATGTGGTGCCATGACATCAGCACTGATGCTACAGCATGTGATGTAATTGGTGGGGGCAGTTAGAGAGAGAGAGAAAATGTGTAACCCACGTGGTGGCACCGCTTTGTCAGGGTTCAGCAAGGAAAGGGGCCATGCATAGAAGGGACCTGCTGCATGAGTGGATTTCTATTACAAAAAAAAGGTTTAGGTGTTTATTTTATTTTGTACTGTGTCCCTTTCATGGAGTGAAGCTGCATACTCAGCCAGTCCCTGTGCAACTGAGATTTCAGTGTGTGAGCTGGAGCCAGGACTGAGATGATTGAGTAAGAAAACTGTGGGGTTCGAGAGATGTTTCATTAAAAAAAGGCATAGTTTTACTTTAGTTTTGGTCCATAGTCCAGGAAGTTACAGTGCACCATGCTCTGCTGCTGCTTTTTGTGGAAGCTGGAGCTGGGAGTCTGGGGTTGTGCTGTTGGGAGTGATGTACTGGAATGGAGGGAGAAGGGAAAAGTGTAAAACCAGAAAACCGGAGTGTGATTTTTTTTGTAAAAAGTTAATGTTTTTAAAATTAAACATCCTTTTAAATGAGAAAACAGCATATAGCTTAGTCTTTGCTGTAATGAAAGAGCGAGGTGTATGTTAGAGAGCAGGATGAGTGTATGTGAGTGTGAGTGTGTGTGTGTGTGTTTGTGTTTGTGTGAACTGTTGAAAGTCTGCCTTTTAAATGAAACTGAAAGCTTTGCCGGACGGCCAAGAAGGGGAAGGAGGGAGGAGGATTACTAATCATGGGCAGGATTCTCAAAGCACTTGTGCTCTGCGCATCTTGGATGCCCTGTCACAAATGAGATGTGCTGAGCACATACTGTGGTATTCACAGAAGAAGGGCCAGGGGATGCTCCCGGCGCATCCTCTCTGTGAACAACCACAGGTGCACCCAGCCCAGGATGAGCCGGTGCAACCCCCTGGTCGGGCTGGGAAATCAATGGGGCAGCGCATCTACAGATGCTCTGCACCCAAAGCTGCCATTCATAGCCACTAACATGCAAATGGGGCCATTAGGCATACGAGGTGCAATGAGGCCATTTGCATGTCATTATGGCCCCATTTGCATGTGTATTGCAGGGATGCTCCTGGTGGAATGTGCTGGGCACCCTGCAACCTCCCTGTTGCATAAAGCACTCCACATCTCCCTGGTAGTCTAGTGTCCCCCCTACCTGCCCTGAACCCGATTGTGGTGTACACATTGTTAAAAGATGCTCCCTGGTAATCCAGTGGCCTCCCTCCCTTCCCTGAACCCTGTCCCTACAATAATCATATATAGAAATACCCTGGTGGTGTAGTGGTACCCCCCTTCCAGTCCTGATTGTAACATAGATAGAAATCCCAATATTCCCCGGTAGTCCAGTGGACCCCTCACTGAGGCACACACACCCCACCCCACTCCCACCATCCCAGCATGGCCAAGGAAGCCGGCGGTCAGCAAAACCCACCCGTACATCTCCACGGACTGTGCAACTCTAGAGCATTGGTAGACCTTGTTGACCAATGGGCTTGCAGTGTATACTGTATGCTGCAAGTCCATTGGTTGACAAGGTCTACTAATGCACTTACAGTTGTACAGTGTGCCATCATTCATGGACTGCACAGTCAGCTTGCAGCTGTGGAGGTGTGTGGGTGGGTTTTGCTGCCCCGCCAGCTTCCTTGGCCATGCCGAGATGGGGGGAGCGAGGTGGTGTTGTGTGCCTCAGTGGGTGGGGGGGTCCACTGGACTACCAGGGAATATTGGGATTTCTATCCATGTTATAATTGGGGCTGGGAGGGGGTCCCACTACACCACCAGGGTATTTTTTTTCCCACCTTACTGTGGTGACTACCGGTGGGGGCATCCAGCCACTGGCCCTGTCTGCTGGGAGAGCACCAGGCTCACTCACACAATGGGGGATCCAGTACGGCTCTCGCCAGTCCGCTGGAGGGCCTTCCCATACCCTGCCCAGCCAGACCGGCCATGGACCCCCCCCAGTGCAATTCCATGAGAGTCCTTCTGGCAAGGCAGGGCACGGCCATCAAGCTGCATGGTTGCACCCAGCTATTTTCCACCTGATTATGCCACTGGAGCACTGACATGCAATGAGCTCCAGGCACAGGATGCCGACATCCGCTGTGCTCCTCCCTGATGCCCACTGGCATGTTGTGCCCCCAGGGGCCACTACAGCATGGTGGATTTCCCCAGCCCTCCCCAGGATCAGGAAAGCAGTCTATGGATGCTCAGTCCTGATCCTCCCCTGCCCAACCACTGATGACCTGAGTCCATTCCCGATCCTGGGTCACCAGCATGGTACGAGGTGTGGCGTCCAGCGCCTCAACCCTCAGTGCCACCAGGCCGGCCCACCAGGGTATTATGATATATGATTATTGTACGGAAGGGGTTTGGGGAAGGGAGGGGGGCCACTGACCTACCAGGGGAACCGAGGATTTCTATCTATGTTACAATCGGGGCTGAGAGGGAGGTACCACTATACCACCACGGCATTGTGACATATGATTAGTGTATGGATGGGGTTCGGGGAAGGGAGGGGGGGCCACTGGACTATCAGGGGAACTAGGGATTTCTATCTATGTTATGATCAGGGCTGGCAGGGGGTTACCACTATACCACCAGGGTATTTTGATATATGATTATTGTATGGATGGGGTTTGGGGAAGGGAAGGGGCCACTGGATTACCAGGGGAACTAAGGAGTTCTATCTATGTTATAATCGGGGTTGGGAGGGGGTACCACTATACCACCTGGATTTTTGCAGGGGCATATTGTCCTGTTTGTGGCCATGGGTGGGGGGGGCCCTGGACTACCAGGGTAGGTAGGCTGCCGTGCTGCTATCTGCAGTATGGCAGCCTGCCTGTGGGTGGACACTCACTCACGTCTACTTGTTGTAGACTTATCTTTTGGAGGCACATTTCTGGACTTGCTTCGAGGATGTGCCTCCAAGTTGGGCTGTGAATGGGGCTGTGCACCATATGCATGGGCATGCCCCCTGTACAGCCCCTCCAGAGGCACCGCATAACATTATGGATGGTGTGCTGTGCCGGTGCATCAGTGCCCTTCCAGAATCATGCTAGTGCACAAGTTTGAGGGTGCGCCGGTGCATCTCAGATGTGCTGGGTGTGTCCTTTTGTTAATTCTACCCAATGTGTTTACTATATCTATAAATCTGTGATGATGAGTTTACTATATATAAATGTAAGATTTTACACTTATACATATAGTAGCTCAGATACACAGATTTATATAATGGCTTTTGTGTCCATGCCTATTGAATATTTATAAAATGGAGTGGTAAAATCATAGAAATTCCAGTAACATGATTGGACAGAATGCATCACATGACCGTGCATTATTTCCCAACGACCGCACACCTCCCATTACGACTGCTCGCCTGAACTACTTTCCATCCCACAGAACCTTCTCACCAGCAGCGAGATCACTTCACACCTGGCAGACACAGGCTGCCACACAAACACACACAGGCTGGCACCCACAGCAGTAACTAAAATGTCCTGTATATAGCTGCCCCACACATCTCTCACTAAACTGTGTATAACCTCTGTTTTTATGGTATTTTTTTTTTAAGTCTCTGACAGTAATGGGGGCTAAACAAGCGAGTTGCCTTACTCATTTTTTAATTTTTGAAAGAAGCGTCCGACTGTAATGGGGCTGAGCGAGTGAGTCATTCATATCTGTATTGTGACCGAGTGGTTTTTATTGACAGTTCAGGACGTGCTGGCACAGCTTCAAAACAAGGTATTTTACTTGCAGGTACTGTGTAAACTTCTTTTATTTTAAGATTGCTCATATTTCTAGAAAATGAACGCTGACTGTACAGAGTGAAAGCGGCGAGTGGCGCTTCTAGAATTGTAGGCAGGCGAGGCGAGGTTGCTATGCAACAGCTCTCGCTCTTGCTTCGATCTACAATTCTCAAACCCGGCTAAGCTGCGCTCCTTCCTCTGTACAGTCAAGCATTTCCTAGAAAATGAGCAATCTCAAAATAAAGAAGTTTACAATGCCTGCAATGGTGGCTGTGCCCGCTGCTGCGTCTGAGCAATCAGCCGCACTGATCACTGTCTAAATATGAATGACCTCGCTCAGCCAACCAGTGATCTCTTCAAAAATAAAAAAATCGTAATTTTTTGACGTCTGCAACCAGGTCTATAATTACAGTTTACACTACTCGGTCGCTACGGTACGAAATAATACTAAAAGGGATTACAGTGTAACACACTCTGACAATAGCAGGATAAACCAGATACATATTTTCATCACTTTATTATTTAAACCAAGGCAGAATCAGCCAGATAAATACCACCTTAAACTTCAAACCCATCACAATTATGGCAGGATCAGCCAGATAACCTACTGTAAATTAAACATTTATCTCTGCCAGACAGGGACTACCTTTTGTACCTCCTCCCCCTGCCCAAATATTTTTCCCATTTTATAAGATAGATAATCCACTCTTAGGTGTCTTGGGTCGGCGCTCTGATATCACACCCTTGGGTTGATGACTCGCCTACGCCTGCGTGTATACAACGCATACCAAGGTGTGCATATATCAGAGCGTGACCGCACACCTAAGAGTGGATTATCTATTACATATATATATATATATATATATATAAATTGCTGACAGAGAGTAGAGTAATATAGAGTAAATTGCTGACAGAGAGAGAGTAATATATATATGCCAAATTATCCATTATAAAAATTCCAGATTTATATAATGGCTTTTGTATCCATGCCTATTGCATATATATATACACATATATATATATATATATATATATATATATATATATATATATATATATATACATATATATCATTGGGATGAGAGCTCTTTGAGTGGAATAAACGTTGATATACACACTTCACAAACAGGAATCCTGTTGACATCAGTAGAGTGAGGATACCACACATTTATCTACACTCTACTTGTGTCACCGAAGTGAAAATAACAACCAGTTATCCTCACTCTGCTCACGTCACCACCCATTACCCTCCCATATTACATCCAATACGAAATACAAAAAAATAGCAGAACAAAACTGTTATCCTTCACAAATCACTGATGACCACATAAAATTAAACCCACCTGTCTAGAAAGCAATAAATGTAGCCCACATAGCACTCCTCCTCCAGATCTGCAAGCACATTCCCATCTGTGCAAACTCTGCCTCGCGGTAAAACCTAAAAAAGGAAAAAAAGATAAAACCAATTACGACTCTGCCTAAATAATGAATATGGAAACAAACAAGATTAACAGTCACCAAAAAACATCACAACAGCCCTGGATCAACAAAATGACACTACAAAAAAGCTCCAAAACCATCACTCTGCAAGAAGAAATTTTCGACCTATGTACACAATTTGAACACGATACCGAGCCACTTCTTGAACTGGACAGAAACGCACAAGACCTAACAATTCCAGAAACACAAGAAGAAAAGATGCCAAACAAAAACAAATATGTTCTCGATCCACATTACATAGAAAACTACATCCACAGCTCCAAAAACTCAAATATCCTAAAAAAAAAATGCCGATATAAACCATTTGCACCGATTCCTACAACAAGACATAAACATCCACTCTAATATTGAAGACATTCCTCCACAGCAATTAAATGAACTATTATGTCACTACTTCATCTCGGCTAAAAAAAAGAATGGATCCCATTATGAACCACTTACAGTCTGGTCCAGATTCCAAAGTCTGGAAACATATCTAAAAGACAAAGCTTACAGTGAATCACTATCAACTTCACTCAAGTTTGAGAAAACAAGACAAGTAATTTTGTCCAAACAGAAACACCTGAAACAACTAGGTATGGGAAACAAACCATTTGCATCAGATGAAATCAATGATGAAATAATTGGAAAATTATACAAGTCTCAATTACTAGGTCCAAACAACGCTCAGTCACTAATTAATACCATGTCGTTGACTATAACACTTTATTTTGGAGTCCGCGGTAACACCAAGACTTACAATATGAGATGGGGAGATATCTCTGTAAAACAAGATACGGACAACCGAAAATACCTAGAATACTCAATACTCAACAGAGCGACAAACAAAACCCCGAAGCGGATCTAATCCGAAAGACACCTGCATGACTAAACCACGAGCCTATGAAGTGGCTGACCCCATAACTTGCCCTATTAAGAACCACTTAATGTATGCTAACAAGCAACCCGCTAAGAGCAACGTCCCAGAAGCTCCATTCTTTTTAGCCATCCTCTAAACACCATATCCAAAATCATGAAAACAATGATAGAACAAGCTGAACTGTCAACGACTAAAAGGCTAACCAATCATTCAGTACTGAAGCACTTAATTCAAAAGCTTGCTGACAATAATATTGCCCCAACCAACATCATACAGATATCGGGACACAAAAAAATAGAATCCATTAACATTTACTCCACTCTGAATGACGAAAAGAAATGAAAAATCTCCTCAATACTTAGTAATTGCACGGATGATGACCCGAAACCAAGCACAAGCAGACACACTGAACCTGACGCTGAAAACAAACCAGTCAAATCAGACAAGAATCCTGAGCCCAGTAACACGTTACCAGCTACCTGCCTGCAAACTATACCATCCACATTTCAAAATGCGACAATGACAGCTACCAATATCACCTTCAACATCATTCAAGGTGAATACAAGCGGAACCATATTTCAAAATAGAGTATGCAGTATGTACCAAATTCTATCAATTAACGTATCCCATTTCTTTTTCAGGACATCAATACCTCACTGCAAAAGACAGAGAATGACCATGAAAGCTATCAGACTCAGAATCCGAATAACTCACTGCACCTCCACTCAAATTACTGACCGCACTTGACAGACATATTTTGAAATGGGACAAAGGAATGCTCCAAAGTGCAATTACCGAACTTTTGCCGACAGAACAACAGCTGATATTATTTTTTAAACGTTTATCTTTCTTTCCATATACAGTACTTTGCTGTTTGAGTTAAATAAATCTGAAACTTCTCAATTTATGCTAGTTTACGTACCTCAACAAAATAACATGTATCCAAATAAAACAAAGCACTTTTTCAAAATGTAAACATGTCTGTGGCTCCACTCCTTGCTGACTTCAGCAAGTACACTGCAAATAAATATAAAGTGCACCAAGCATTACACAGGAAATTACCCAGAAGTACAAATGGCACCAAGCATAAATGTCCAAACACACCAAGTTACTCCCAGAAGTGAAACAATTCTTCCACATGTCACCACACAAACACATCCCAAACAACATTACACCAACCAATCACAGAATAGCAACACTCACACTCACAAATTTCACCAATCACATACCTCACATATCCGTTCATATCTACTCCTCACAATTAAAACCTCAATAACCAGATAGATGAGCTCCCACCCCAATGGTATAAACCGCACATGATGGGCAGTTCATGGGATATGGAAAATATTCTCACTCCTGCATCATGAGCTGTGTATTCTCATGCGTGCCTTCGGGACACGTGAGAATACATAGCTCACTCTGCAGGAGTGAGAATATTTTCCATATTCCATGAACTGCCCATCATGCATCCCATTTATATATATATATATATATATATATATATATATATATATATATATATATTGCTGAATGATCCATCCTTAGCAAGGGTTTAGCATTCTGTCCAATGTCAGATATAAACTTTTTTGGTACTTGTGTAGACTTAAATAAGCTCGGCAGAAATCTAACTTTGAAATGCATGTTTGACAGTGCTGATGTAAATAACAGTTCATATACCAGGCTTAGCCCCAGGTCTGAATTTTGTCCACCATTAAATCCCATTGTAGCCACCTTCATTCGCAAATACGAATTAGATCTGGAAAAATTAAGGGAAACATCCATGAACATGCATAGAGATAACTGCAGTAAAGAAGAGAGATAGGCAATTAAGGCATTAAACAGCAATAATAATATAACAATCAAGGCTCCTGATAAGGGAAGGGCGGTGGTTGTCATGAATACCATGGACTACATCAGTGAAGTACATAGATTATTAAGTGATGACACGTTTTACAAAATAGTATCCAAATAGTTAAGCAATTTAAAATGGAAATTGAACTACTTAGCAACAGTTGTGTGAAGGGTTACATCACTGATGTGATCTTTAGGACCATGACTATTCACTGCCCCACACTACCAGTCATATATATACTACCTAAAATTCACAAAAGTGTGACCCCAACCCCCAGGTCGACCTATAGTCTCTGGGCATGGGTGGCTGACAGAACCATTGTCAATGTATCTGGGTCAGTTTCTGCAACCATTAGTACAGAATCTCAGGTCTTATGTCAGAGATTCAACTGAAATTGTAAAATTGGTGGAGGATTTATTAATGGAGCCAGAAGGGTTTTTCACAGTAGTGGATGTCAATTCCTTATACACTGTGATCCCCCATGCAGAGGGGCTTGACACACTATCTTACTTTCTAGACACAAGAACTTGAATTAGAATGTGTAACAACTCCCACTCATTTCCTGATGGAATTAGCTGGGACATACATAGATACATAGACAGTTTCATCAGATAAGGGCCTCTGGCCCACCCAGTCTTCCCATTTGACCTTGTAAGTTCAGTTTGTGTTTTCCAAGAAGTCTGTTGCCCCTTACCCCTGACCTCCAGAATTCCTTTATGTCTATCCCATGCATTCTTAAATCCCGTGATTGTTTCAGCCCCCACCACTTCCTCTGGCAGGGTGTTCCACTTGTCCACCACCCATTCTGTAAAGAAATTCTTCCTCACGTTTCCTCTGAATTGTCCTCCCTCCAACTTCATCCCATGCCCTCTAGTCCTGGAACATCTTTTTCGCTTAAAAATAGTGTATTCCTGCACCCTGTTCCTCCCTGTAAGATACTTGTATGTCTCTATCATATGCCCTCTCTCCCTCCTTTCCTCCAGGGAGTACATGTTCAGTTCCTTCAACCTGTCCTCATAGGACTTATGATGCAATCCATGCACCATCTTTGTTGCCCTCCTCTGAACCTTCTCTATCCTGTCTATGTCCTTACATAGGTAAGGTCTCCAGAACTGTACAGTGTACTCCAGGTGGGGCCTCACTAGTGTCTTGTATAGCGGAATTATGACCTCCCTTTTCCTGCTGGTGATGCCCCTGCCTATGCATCCCAGCATCCTATTTGCTTTACCTGCTGCCTTGTCACACTGTTTCCCTGCCTTGAGGTCATCAGAGATGATAACCCCAAGATCCCTTTCCTGCTTGGTACATGTTATATCCTCACCCCACAACTGATATATTGTGCCAGGGTTTTTGTGCCCCATATGCATTATCTTGCACTTCCTTGCATTGAATTTCAACTGCCAAACCCCTGACCATTCTTCAAGTTTCTGCAGGTCCCTTCTCATTCTGTCTACACCCTCAGGTGTGTCTACTCTGTTACAGAGCTTTGTATCATCAGCGAACAGTGAAATTCTGCCTTCTAGGTCCTGCGCAATGTCATTGATGAAGATATTGAATAGGACTGGTCCCAGCACTGATCCCTGTGGTACTCCACTGGTCACTCTTCCCTCTGTGGAGTGACAGCCATTTACCACCACCCTCTGTGTCCTGCCACCCAGCCAGTTACCTACCCACCACACTACTGTCCTGCCCACACCCATATTCCTCAGTTTGTGCAATAGTCTTCTATGTGGCACAGTGTCAAACATGTGGACAGTACTTCAAACATTTTTTTTTCTTTTCCAAGACCAGCTTTACCATCAGATTAGAGGCACAGCCATGGGAACAATGATGGCACCCAGTTATGTGAATTTATTTGTGGGGAAGTGGGAAAATGATCATCTGTGTGGTGCCGACACAAATCCATTTCTTGCTAAGGTGGATTTGTGGCGATGCTTCATAGATGACATTTTAATTATTTGGAAGGGTTCCAGAGGGGAATTCGCTTCCTTTGTCAGCTGGATGGAGCTGACCAGTGGCTGTTTGACCTTCAAGTATGAATTGGACTGTAACTGTATACACTTCCTGGATCTAAAGTTGTACAAAGATGGCAAGGGGGGCATATGCTCTACTTTATTTCAAAAAGAGACTGATCGTAACAGCTTGCTATGATTTGCAAGTTGCCATACATATCATGTATGTCATGACATGCCAAAGGATCAGTTGGTGTGCACGTTGCGCAACTGTACTGAGAATACAGAGTACATACAAACAAGAGGTATACAAATTCATAGATTCCAGGAACCGGGGTACAGCAGACATAGTATAGCCACTGCCATTCAAAAAGTTAATAATATGGACAGGAAATGCACACTACAATATGCTGATAAAAATAAAAATGAAAGGATGGGTTGCCCCTTTGTTACATATTTTTCAAGTAGAGCAGGAATAGTAAAACAAATTATTAACAGCAATTGGTCCATATTACTACTAGAATCAATACTTAAATCAATAGTTGAGTTGGGAGCAAACACAGTATTCTGTAAATGTAACAGCATTGAGGACATAATAGTCAGTAGCTCAGTGCCAGGTCCTGAGTTGTTGAAGCAAACATTGCTCACAGCTGCACCAGTAAGTACACATAGTTGTGGTAGATGCACTTATTGCAAGTACATACATACTTGCAAAGAATTTGTACACCCAGTAACAAGCAAGAATGTACCTATTAAAGATCTGATTACGTGTAACAGCAGTGGGATTGTGTATATGCTTGAGTGCAGCTGCGGAGCATTTTATATAGGCAGAACAATCAGGAAATTTCGTATTAGGATGGAGGAACATGGAAAGAGGTGATGTGTTGTACACCATAGCCAAACATGCATTAGGGAATAGGAGTAAACCGCATAATATTCAGTTTACAGGAACTGAATTGATTAAAATAGGCAGAAGGGGAGGGATCTGAATACAATCATAGGCAAAGAGAAAGTTTCTGGATTTATGAATTGGGAGCACGTCAAAATAGAGGACTGAATGACAGCATTGACTTAGCTGCTTTTTAAAAAAAAATATAGTAGTTAGTATGTTAGCCACTCAGTCCATAATAGGTGCTCCAAAGACAGGGTATGTATGCCTTGATATGAAACAAAGCACTGTTAACATGCATTCTGAGAATCAAGTCGGGTGGGGAGCCAATCTTGTCTGTTGTGTGAAGACATAATAAGTTGGTGTCTGGAACCTTGAGTGCAGCATTAATATTGGTGCACCACTAATTATAATATTAGTTATTGATTTTTTTTGTAATTAGTATGTTAACATAAACAAAATAAAAGTTAGATGTTAACAACTAAAACAGTGTGGAACTATTTAGTTACACACATCCATATAGGAATGTATAGGGAAATATGATGTTTGCTTTACTCCCTTTTCTATATATTGTCATGTGGAGCACTTGCAATGCAGTCCTCAGTAAGTTTGTTCCATGTTGTGAGCAAGAGAATCATGTATTATATACACTTAGCACTTTAATTGTGGAGGTGTGGTGATTTTTAATTGTGTAAACACTGATTGGTTTAATATTGACACATGAGCTGTTGAATGTCATATAAAAGATAGCACTAAAGTCTTTGTTAAACAGTACTCTGATGAAGCCTGGCAGTATGCTGGGGGAAACGTTAGTTGTTTTTATTTGGATGCAAGCCATCTTTTTTGGCGGTTATTGCACTTTCAGCTATTAAATTTGACATAATTGGCACTGTTCCCGGTCAGTGTGCTTTATGTCCGTAGTTACGGGTGCTTATGACTTTTACTTACTTTGCATTATTTTTCAGTAGCACTGTAACAAAAACATCCTGATGCCGGTGCTTGGTACTTTTTGTATGTATATATAAGTAAAAGTCATAAGCACCCATACCTACGAACATAAAGCACACCGACTTATATATATATATATATATATATATATATATATATTTATATATATACATACATACACAATAGGGGTGAGTGGTAAATGAGTGAGATAAAACCGTGTATCATCCACTGCAGTGTGATATTTTTACCCTCTGCTCTACTGTGATGATATCAGCCATTTACACACACAGGTCACTGATATCATCACCCTAGGCAGTTTCCCCTCAGCATGCAAGAAGCACCTGTACTGTTACCATAGACACAAATGCAGAACTACACAAGAGATCTCACTGCTGCCTACAGCTAACTCAGTGAGCATTAAAAAAACACACCTATCCCCCCCAACTTCCAGCTCATTACTGTGATGCTCTCAACTTCATGCAGCCAGAATTCCAAACAGCACAGCTTCACAGAACAGTCTAAACTACTGCCTGCAGCTAACTCAACTACCACTGAAATACACTCTCACTTGTTCCTCAAACTCTGATTCTCACCCATTACAATTACTGTGACAATCTCAACTTCACTGCAGCCAGAATCCTAAAGAGCACAGTTTCACAGAATACTCTGCACTCTGCCTGCAGCTAACTTAATTACCACTGAAAACAGTATCAGCATTTCTGACACACTGCCTCTCAGCTCATTACAATTACTGTGATGCTCTTAACTTCACTGCAGCCAGACTACTAAACAATACAGCTTCACAAAAGTGTTTCTCACTCCTATCTAAAACTAACTCATTCAGCATTGCAAAACACACTCATGTCTCTCTCAGAGTTTATAACACTGCCAGCCCATTCAGAAAAGCTCACACACAGAATGAGCAAACACATAAACAGGAACAGAACACAAGACAGCATAACTAAACTTCTGAAACTCTTGGACCTATTGTAAATATCGAATACATGATGAGCAGATCGTGTGCTATGGCAAATATTGTCACTCCTGCATCATGAGCTTGGATATCTCACTCATGCCTTTGGCACTCGTGAGATATCCAGAGCTCACTCTGCAGGAGTGACAATATTTGCCATATCACACTCATGCCCATAATGTATCATATATATATAATCTGTACACAAAAAGTACCAACACCGGCACCAGGATATTTTTGTTACACACACACACATATATATATATATATATATATATATATATATATATATATATATATATACACACATGCAAAAAGTACCAAGCACCAGGATGTTTTTGTTGTGGTGCTACTGAAAAAAACCAGCAAAGTAAGTAAAAGTCATAAGCACCTGTAACTATGAACATAAAGCACACCAACCAGGAACAGTGTCAATTAGGTCACATTTAATAGCTGAAAGTGCAATAACTGGCAAAAAAGATGGCTTACATCCAAATAAAAACAACTAACATTTCCCCAGCATGCTGCCAGGCTTCATCAGAGTATTATTTAACATATATATCGAGCTAGATATAGATAGATAGAGATAAAGATAGAGTATATATATATATATATATATATAAAAATAAATAAATAACTCTCCTCTCTGTCAGCAATTTAGTCAGTGGGCTAGACAGTGAAACCCTCCCCCCAAGTTAATTTTCAAGACTATGATTTTTTAAAAGTTTGTATCATAGCAATTTGGCATTTACTTGTTTGCCATTTGGTAGCTTCTGTTTGGTACAGGGTCATATGTGTTATCAATTATTGTAGGAACTGAAGGGCAATGACAAATGGGTAGGAATAGCTTTTCATGTAATAAATCTAAGTATGTGACTAAAAATAATGGCAAAGGTTTTTCATTTTTCCATCATATGATTATAATCTAGAGGTTCATGAAGTCAATAGTAACATAATCATAAAGTCACATTTTTGACCCAACAGTTTTGGAAATTAATTAAACTGTAGATAGGGATATATAAAGATCTTTTCTATGAAAATATTATTGCATCAATGAATATTGAAATGGTTATTTTAGTAGAAAATAATTCTGGAAAAAGTAAAATAAATAATTTGTATTTCTTTTTTCAGGACTTGAAACAGCAAGGCAGATGAGCATCCTGTAGTACTAAAAGCACCTGAGTTGAGGTAGACAAATCGCTGTACTGTAGAGAAGATATGCATAATTCACAACAGCAAGAACAAGTCTGACATAATAATAATACCTTCAACATCACCCAGTTGGTCCAAAACTGAAGAGGATGCCCGTAGGAGACAACTGTGTGATGACCCAAGTATCGGACTCAATTACATATGCAAGAACATACCTATTGAACCTGGTGACATGCATCATGGGTATCACAGACAGTGCTACCAGTCATTTACAAATGTCAAATACCTTAGGAAAAGGAAGTGTCAGGTTGATGATGACTCAAAAGACCAACAACCTTCAATCTCTAAAAGGAGCAGAGCTGAAACATCCTCTCAAGTATTATTTCCTTTGAACCAGTGTATTATATGTGGAAAAAGAGATAAGTGGATTTCTGGAGGAAAAAAAGAAGACAAAAACTAGGGGAAAAACTGAAGCAGTGTGTAACAAAAATGGTAAAGATATCTATCAAAGAAGCAGCAGAGGCTAAACAAGGTGATAGTCTACTATGCAGCATTCAAGATGTTGATTTAATTGTAAGGGAGGTTCATTATCACAACTCTTGCTGCTGCGATTATACGAGGAAAGATGACAGAAACATAGTAGTAGACCAAACTGGTGAAAGTGTCGAGCAAATCAGAGCCCATGAATAGGCATCTGATTATATCTTCGAATATGTTGAAAAGAATATCATCAGAGGATCACAGGTTAATGAATGACAATGTTACGTGAGCTGTACTGTTTGTTTATGCAGGCTCATTATCCAGCATTCTATAATCCCAATTACAAAACAGACAAGCTGAAAAACATGTTGCTCTGGTCTTTGGTCAGAAGATAAAGTTTTGGCAGCCAAACTTTAGAAGTGAACTTGTTTACTCTGATGAGCTCCCATCTGGTCAAGCTGTGGAGCTTGCATTTGAATCTACTGCATCAGATGACGGCAGACTTGAAGAGGCAGTGACTCTTTTGCGTCGTCTCATCATAGATTCCTTCAGGGAATCACAGGAGTTTCCCTGGCCACCTTCTTCAGGTTTTCTGCTCTGCAACACCATCTTACCCCCAGATGTGCTTGTAAAATTCCTGGCCCACCTCATTTCTGGCCAATCTAATTCTATGAAAACCTCAGGAAGAAGACAGAGGTCGGTGAATTCAATTGGTTAAGATATTTGCTATGCAGGGAGTTGTGGTCAATGGAAAATGCCAAAACATCTACTCCTAAGAATAACTAAGACACATCACTGGTAGCGCCAAAACTGTGAGTATCCCCAACCGCTTTGGACATTGTGTGTCCTATTCAGCCCTTTTGGAGCTCAAAACTGCTATGTGTATTCTGGTATTTCTGCTCAGTCTTTACTGAGGAAGAGGAGGGTAATGGGTCTGAACGGAGTACAAGGGATGAGAATGGTGCAGAAATGAACACAAGTCCCTTTACACGAGAAAGGGTCCTGAAGGAATTGGAAGTAATAAGAGTTGATAAAGCAATGGGGCCAGATGGGGTGCACCCCAGGGTCCTTAAAGAACTAAGAGAGGTGGTGGCTGAACCTCTGTCTATCCTGTTTAACCAATCACTGGAAAAAGGGGAGGTACCCAAAGACTGGAGGATAGCAGATGTAATCCCCTTATACAAAAGTGGGAACAAAGAGGAAGCGGGAAACTACAGACCAGTCAGCCTCACCTCGGTAGTGGGGAAGATCATGGAAGCACTACTGAAGGAGAGATTGGTGGAACATCTGGTTGTCAATGGACTACAGGACCCAAGTCAGCATGGTTTCATCAGGGGGAGGTCATGTCAGACCAACCTCATTGAATTTTTTGACTGGGTGACTAGGGAGGTGGATCAGGGGAGGGCAGTGGACATGGCCTATCTGGACTTCAGCAAGGCCTTTGACACTGCGCCACATAGAAGACTATTGCACAAACTGGGGAATATGGGTGTGGGCAGGACAGCAGTGTGGTGGGTAGGTAACTGGCTGGGTGGCAGGACACAGAGGGTGGTGGTAAATGGCTGTCACTCCACAGAGGGAAGAGTGACCAGTGGGGTACCACAGTGTTCAGTGCTGGGACCAGTCCTAGTCAATATCTTCATCAGTGACATTGCGCAGGACCTAGAAGGCAGAATTTCACTGTTCGCTGATGACACAAAGCTCTGTAATAGAGTAGACACATCAGAGGGTGTAGACAGAATGAGAAGGGACCTGCAGAAACTTGAAGAATGGTCAGGGGTTGGCAGTTGAAATTCAATGCAAGGAAGTGCAACATAATACATATGGGGTACAAAAACCCTGGCACAATATATCAGTTGTGGGGTGAGGATATAACATGTACCAAGCAGGAAAGGGATCTTGGGGTTATCATCTCTGATGACCTCAAGGCAGGGAAACAGTGTGACAAGGCAGCAGGTAAAAGCAAATAGGATGCTGGGATGCATAGGCAGGGGCATCACCAGCAGGGAAAAGGGAGGTCATAATTCCACTATACAAGACACTAGTGAGGCCCCACCTGGAGTACACTGTACAGTTCTGGAGACCTTACCTACGTAAGGACATAGACAGGATAGAGAAGGTTCAGAGGAGGGCAACAAAGATGGTGCATGGATTGCATCACAAGTCCTATGAGGACAGGTTGAAGGAACTGAACATGTACTCCCTGGAGGAAAGGGGGAGAGGGACATGATAGAGACATACAAGTATCTTACAGGAGGAACAGGTTGCAGGAATACACTATTTTTAAACAAAAAGATGTTCCAGGACTAGAGGCATGGGATGAAGTTGGAGGAGGACGATTCAGAGAAGTGTGAGGAAGAATTTCTTCACAGAATGGGTGGTGGACAAGTGGAACACCCTGCCAGAGGAAGTGGTGGGGGCCGAAACAATCACAGGATTTAAGAATGCATGGGATAGACATAAAGGAATTCTGGAGGTCAGGGGTAAGGGGCAACAGACTTCTTGGAAAACATAAACTGAACTTACAAGCTCAAATGGGCAGACTGGGTGGGCCATAGGCCCTTATCTGCCGACACTGTCTATGTATCTAAGTATATGTGTGATAGCGCTGTTGAGAGTGACAGCACTCGACCTGTAACCATAGACCCTGACAGAAATATTGTGATGCATTTTTGCTAGGATAATTTCGATCTTAATGAAGAAACCCTTTCTGGTGCTGGCACCACACATTCAACTCATGGTATTATAATGCAGGAAAAAGCAGAGGAATGCCTACCTACATCTACGGGATCTAGCCAGCACAAAAGCAAAAAGAGGTCTGTTAAATATAAGCCTCAAGAGCTTGAACCATGCTTTGTTAAGCAACATGTTGAACCAAATCTGACTGTAGTTCAGACTGCCACCTCTGTTCCAGAGATTGTGATCCAGACTTGTGTATCAGATTTGTATCTGTGTATCAGATTTCATGTGGGTTTTTCTTCAGAGGCCAGATGTATGATGGAACGCAATCTGTTCCTGGGTGGACAGACTGGATATTTTCAACAGGGGACTAGTCAGGATCAGTACAAAGACAAACAAATGTTGACTACATGGCACCAATCAACCCTTCTGTTACAGAGAACTCCACTGTTCAACATGTACTGCAGGTATCACACAATGCTACAAGAGAGGTTGTCCAACAGTACAAGATTGTTACTGTTGATCTTGCTGTTGAAAAGAAGGAATATGCTATTATGTTTCAGAATGCATGCCAGTTCAGTGATGTCATTGTGCAACTTGATGTTTTCTACACAATTTGCTCATACTTAGGAGCCCTTGGGAAATTGCTACATGGTACTGGCTTTGCCGACATCATCGAGTCAGAGATGTGTGCCAGTGGCTCTACTGAAAAAGTATTGAGTGGCAAATACTAGAACAGGGCCAGGAGGGTGCATAAATCCTTGAGGCACTTGAATACCTTCTTTGTTAATCGTTCCAAAACAGCACTGATGGGGTATGACTGGTGTGATGGTGACATTATACCACAGGAACTGGTCGACATTTTGTCCCAGGAGGAAACCCTGAATCAGTATGATGAAGAAGATGACAATGATGTTCTTTCTGCCAGCCTGACAGATGAGATCTTTTATGCTAAGGATGAAAACAGTGGGGATGAAGATGACAACATAGAGAATAATGGATAGTTACCTATTGGTAACAAGCTGGTTAGTGCATCGAGAGGTTGCCATGGTGACCTCATAAACCCTGAGAGGTTTGGTCACCATTGGCAACCTTGAGATGCATTAACACAGCTTGTTACTAAGAGGTAACTATCCATTGTTTTTTATAGTGTATGGTGCCCCAACCCACCAAAAGCAGTATAAATGACTTTAGTAATTAGTCTGACTTTTTCTCCATCTGTGCCGCTTTCCTTCACTCTTCTTTTCGCTGCAGCTGCTTCCTGGATGTGTAGCATGCATGCGCTAGTGTGTTTGATGTTGTTATACTGTAGTAGCTACATAGCTAGTGCAGCATAACAGCTACAATGATGTAGCTACTACAGCATAATAACGTTTGGAAAGGACTAGATTTTTATCGGAAACAACATTCCATCATACACTATTAAATTATAATGGCAAAGATATTACTGTTACAGTTTGTCAATTTAATCATACACTTAAACAACAAGTATTGTTATAACCCTATATTTTGATACCACCAATTTTCATAGTTTCAATAACATTGAAAACTACTCATGTGTACATCAGTATGACGTCATTACTAATGTTACCATTGAGCTGAATCTTTTCTGATTATAATACAGTCATAGATGAGTATGCAGCCTTTTTATTGATACCCATTTTGTCATTTTTGACTTACATATAGACTTAAATCAACAAAAACTACCTCTACCCCATCTTTACTGTTTTTTCTTTTCTGATATACAGTGGTCATACATGTCAGCCTGTAGCAAATAAAAGCTACTATTGCCAGATGGCAAACATGTCAATTCTAAACTATCGCAGTGTAAGCTTCTAAGAAAGCAATTTCTTGAAAATTCCCTATTGGGGAGGGGGTTAGTGATAGCCACAGACTAATTCCAGCCAAAGCAAAGCTAAGCTGTGCACAATGTAGGTGTGAAAAGATAGTGAACTGGCTGGCTTCTCATGGAACACTCACAGAGAGAACACTCCAGACCCCAGTGCAAATTAAATAAAAGTGCTTTACTTTCAGCAGTAAACAAAAAATCAGAAAGCTTGCATTCAACTTTACAAAATGGTCCCTGCAGTTCAGTCTTTGTTTTTCCCTTAATCACTCTTAAATGGGCTCAGGTGTTGCTTGGTAACACTCCCCTTCCCCTGAGCGACAGGAATTAGAGCACACAGAACACAGAGGTCTTGATAGGGCCAACACTAAAGCCAGAGGGGGTTGGTTCAAATCCCCTTCCAGACCCTGCCAAAACCTGTGCTGCTGCAGGGTTATGATAGGGTTGGCTGTTGTAGGGAGAATGATGGACAAGTTTTCTGTAACAGTAGTGCTAGGTAGAAGGCCATTACCAGCTTGTTTTGGCTCTTCTGTGTCCCTTCCTGCTTCTGTTCAGTACTCTATGCACTACTACAAGGTTTTTTTTTGCCCTCCTTATACTGCCTATGCTAACAGACACTTTGCATATTCAAACCTGTTTCCATTATGCATTTGCACAAGCTATGCATGGCTCTGCCCCTTGTTTGCCTGTGCAAACTACTGCTTTTGCACAAATGTGCAAACAGATTGTTCTGTGCAATTACATGCCAAAGCTGGTCACAGTGATGCTTGCACTGCACAAACACACTGTGCAAACCATTTCATTATGCTGCCCATAGTATTTAATCTCTCAAACAAATTTCTAACCAAGGAAGAGTAAAGGGTGGCCGATCTCATTCATAAAGTGTAAATTAGTGCGAAGTGTAAAGGGTAATGTGCAAAGTCTTTTACAAAATTCATAAAGTGCTGGTCAGAATGACACAATAATTGCCAGCTCAGTGGCGCTGAGGGTTGAGGTGCTGGACGCCACACCTCGCTCCACGCCGGCGACCTGGGTTTGGGAGCGGACTCGGGTAGCTGGTGGGCTGGCTGGGGGGAGTTAGGCTTGAACGTCCAATGACAGCTCGCCTACTCTGGGGAGGGTTAAGGCTATAGCCCGAACACTTGTCTGACTCCGAGCAGAGGCTCGGAGTACTGCAAGCCCCCAATGTTAAGGGGAAGGGCTGCCGACACACAGCGTGACGTCGGCACTCTGTGCCTTGACATCAGGGGTCCTATGATGTAGGGGGTTGGAGAAAAAGGAGAAAAACACCTGCCATCACGGGAAGCTAGAGCCTCCGGAGACGTGCCCTCGATGTACCTTCACCCGACCGATGGCCCCCGGACCGACGAAAGTTGATTGTTGGGGTAAGGGGGCTCTGCCCCATCCCTGTTTGGGGGGTAAAACTGAAGCTCTATGGGGTTCCTGTGGGGTCATACGGGCAGGGTGGAAGGCAGAGGGATGTCTACCTTGAGGCTCCTGAAGGGTCGGGGATGGCAGGCAGGAAGGTGAATAAAATAGTAATTTCAAAAAAAAAAAAGAATGGCACAATGGGTTTAGGCATCCATTCTAAGTTTGGGTACAGACTCGGATCACTTGGGGGCTCAGCTGGGGATGGGAAGATTGAACATCCGTAGGACAGCTCTCTTCCCTTGGGGGGGGATCCTGTGACTTGCTGCTCAATGGAGGAATCCAGATGGCAACTCATGCATAGTCTCGCAGTTTGGGGAAGTAGTTTAAAAATGTAAAAAGTACTTATGCAGTAGGACTACTTTAGCCACTAGATGTACTTTAGCTGTTGACCTTATGACTACTATGCAGTCAAGGTATTTATTAATTCAGCATAAACCCATGCCCTGTTGTGGCTTATTGCCAGCATAAAACATTAGTTAAAGAAGAACGTGGAGATTGACTGAGAAGGAGACAAACATGGATAGAAGGACTAACTGTAACTTATCTATAGGAGAAATATGTAGCACTCAGGAAGCTTGAAAATGATAATACAATAATAGTTAAAATGCAGTTATGTGTGGGGCAGTGATAATTGTAATCTAGGACTACACCAGGTACAGAGCTCAATGTCCATTACTGCTACAGTATATGATAACAGAGAAAGATCATACAGTGAAGGTAAGAAAACTCATTATAAAGAATCTAGATACGGTCACATTCGAGGCTGCATAAATTACTGGAAAAGAGGGGCATTGCTGAGGAAAACACAAATGGCTATACTTTTCTATACTCTGCAAAGAATATATATATATATATATATATATATATATATATATATATATATATACACACATATACATATATAAGAACCCAGAAAATTTACCTTGGAGACTGTGAAAAGAATTGGCTCAGTAGTTGAACCCTTATCTATCTATGTAGATTTCCACATTAGACCATGAGTAGAACACACATAATCCTACATAAAAGATAACACTGATGTTATTAATATAATAACATAAATAAAACAATAGAAATTTTATTCTGCAAGACTGCTTACCTGTCACCTGGGACTAGAGGGACCTTTCTACATCTGTCTCACATGCAAAGGGACTGCAGGTACTAACAGAACCATTACAAAAGATTGGAAAGAATACCACTAAATTAATTTTGGACATTGGTGGCAGGTATTGTTTTGTCAACACAACTACTTTAGATCTGAGAGAGACTTTTGCATGCAAATAAGTGGGTGGTCACAGGTTCTTTGATAGTCCTGTCTTACACAAATATTTACGTGGACACATTTGAAATGAGGTAGGCTCAATGTGAACACATTCATTGACAAAATGGTGGCATGGAAGAGATTTATCGATGATATTATTGTCATTTAGAAAGGTACAGAGGAAGAGCTGATGGAATCCCATGAATATCTGAACATAAGAACTAATCACCTTATTTTGTGTTGAATTATAGTTCACAAGTAGGGCTGGGCAACATTAGCAAATTTCACTTTTGTGAAATTTTTGTGACAGTCTTTAGAATATTTTGAATTGTTTTAGTTGGTCATAACTTAGCCATTCTGGCTGCTAGAGAGCTAACAATTGGCATGCTTACCATCTGTAAGGAATTCTAAGGGGATACCAAGTATTATATTTGGATGAGTGACTTGGAATGCTTATTTATTTAATTTATAGATTTCATTTAATTTGTTGACTGGGTAGGTGTACTGGTCCAAGAACCATTTTCAGGAATGACCCAGGCCATGCAGATGGCAGAGGAATACAGCAAGTACAAAGCATCAGGAGACAACAATAAGCACTGGGAAGTTAAGTACAGGAAGATAAATTATACATAGTTGGTAAAAAAAATAAGGGGTAGATGATATAGCTAACAATAAAAATTACAACACAGCAAAAATAACCCTGAACTAGCAGGCAATTTCAATACAATGTTTAAGCAAGGCAGAGGATTAACAGAGTTATGTAAGGTTGTAGTGGAGTTAGGCCAGGGGAAGGGGTTGAGGGGAGCGTTAATGGTTATAAGATGAAATCAGCCAGGGGAGCAAGAGCAAGTAGCAGTGGACAGTAGGTGAAACCTGAGGAGAGAGTAGAAATGCTGTGGGGAGTCAAGGGCTCTAAGGGGGGAGGACAGGATATTCCAAAGGGTTGTAGCCATGGATGAGAAGGCCTCTGGCCCATGAAAGTGGGCTTTCCAGCATAGAGCCTATGGCAAGGTGGAGGTCACGGAAAAACGCCTTAGGCCAGAGGAGGGAGGAGAGCGGAGATGAGAAGAGAGAGGGGAAGTAGCAGAATTATGGATGGCCTTGTCAATGGTACAAACCAGGAGGGAGCTATGTCTGGACTGAGGGGGGAGCCAGCCAAGGGTCTGATAGAGGGTGCAGTGGTGGGTGGTGTACAGAGCCATAAGGGCAAATTGGCAGATATTGTTATAGGTGGTGTTTAATCTTAACAGGTTAGTGGAGGAGGTATGGGAGCAGATGGGGGAACAGTAACCCAGTAAAGGGAGGAGGTTACACTGGACAATGGAGAGCCAGGCTTCAGGGGTGAGATAATTGATTAGGTGGTAGCTGATCCCCAGTTTATGACTGATGCGGTGGATTAGGATCTCAATATGGTTGGAAAATATAAGGGCAGTGTTGGGAGTGATGCCCAGGTCTCTACGGGTGAGTCATCAGGGGATAGGATGCTGAGAGTATTGTGGACTTGAGTTAGTTTGGCTAGTCTGGACTTGGAGCCAAGGAGCATTGCCATTGTCTTTTTGGTATTAATTAGCAGTTGTTTTTTAGTGAACCATTTGTGGGCATTACTGTAGTTGGAGATAAGTGAAATGGAGAGGTTGGTCAGTGATTTATCACTCAGGTAGAGGATAAAATCATCTGCATATGGTAAGAAGAGGCAGCAGAGACAGTCCTGGGGAGAGAGTTTTATAAAGAGGTAGATAAGAGCGGGCCTCAGAATAGATCCCTGTGGGACAGTAATGGAGATAGGCAATACAGAGGAGATAGTATCACCCATACAGACTGTTTGGGTGCGGCCAGAAAGGTAGTTGTGAAACCAGTCTATAGTGGCAGGGGACAGTCCAAGGCTATGAAGTTTGTCAAGGAGGATATTGTGGTTTGCCATGTTGAATGCTTTGGAGAGGTAAACAAAGACTGCTCCAGTAAGCAAACTGACATCCATTTTGCGGAGGACATGGTCAGGGAAACAGGCCAGAGCTGTAGTGGTGCTGTGGCCTTTTCTGAAACTATGCTGCTGCAGGCAGAGGAGGTTATATTTAGTCACATAGTCTGTGACCTGGTTGTGACAATTTTGTCCAGTAGTTTGCGTGGGGGGAAAGAGTGTGGCTATTGGGAGGTAGTTGTCCATGTCACTAGGATTTCTGGATTTAAAGACAGGGATAACCCTAGTCTGTTTCCATACTGAGGGAACTGAGGCAGTGGTGAGAGAGAGATTGAAAATCTTGGTGAGGGATTTAGCAACTGTTTGGGCCATGATTTTAATGAAATGGGGGGAGAGGCCATTGCTACCAGCACTACCCCTGTTGGGGAGGTTCAGGAGGATCTTAAGTGTATCACTGGTGGAGATAGCCCTGAAGTAGAGTGGAGTGCTGTGGGGGTGAGAGGTAAGCTGGTCTAGGGGAGGATGGCTGAGATTTGGGGAGGGCAGTTTGAGGAGGTATTTGTCCAGGTTAGTAAACTTGTTATTGGGTGCATCAGCAACATCTGCCAGGTCAGTCAATGGACTGGTAGGGGTTGAGTTGAAGAGGGGCCAGTTTAGCCCCAGAGGCCGGTAGGGAGTGGATTGCTGACCAGATATATCTAGGGTTACCAAGGCTGTGAGACTGAAGGTTGCAGACGCTAGCAGCCTTACTGGAGTCAAGTCATTTACAGCTGTCATGTAGGTTTCTAAATTTATTCTATAGTCGAGGGGAGGAGGAGGAGGCTTTGTAAGATGCACATTTGGCATCACACTCCTTCATCAGTTATGTAAGGTCCTTGGTGAGTCAGCGGGTATCACCCTCATGTACTCTCCTTGTGGTTAAAGGGAAATGCATATCCTGGATACTAGAGAGGGCAATGAAGAAGAGGTCAATTGTAGAGGAGACAACTTTCATCATGTAAAGGGGAGACCAGTTAATAGACATGATATCAGTGTAAAGTTGTGAGGGTTTGTATTTGGAATAGTTCTGGAAAGTCAGGTACTTGGGAGATGGGCAGGGAGTTTCTGTGGACCAAATACAGTAGGTAGGTGAATGGTTGCTGATGGAATCAGAAAAGATCCCGGCATGGGTCATTCTATCTTCTCGGTTAGTCAGAATCCAGTCAATGATGGAATGATTTAGGGATTGGCTATTGAACCGGGTGGGGATGGTGATGAGTTTGGTGAGATTGAATCACTTGAGAAGGTTGTAGGAGTCAGAGTGAGTGCTATCTTGCCAGTTGATGTTGATGTCACCTAGTAGTTAGGTGTCCTGAGTGGGGGGAGAGGGACCCAAAGCTAGACAGCAGGTGAGAGAGACCAGACATACTGCATCTACTGCATCTGGATGGATTGTAGCAGCAACCGATGTACAGTTTTCTAGTGGCCTTGATGGACAGTTCTACAAATAACCATTCGGTTGGGGAGTCAGTAGTGGATCAACTGGATAGGATAGCAGTAAAGGAGTCCTTCAAGTAAAGGAGAACCCCGCAACCCTTATGAACTCAATGACAGTCAACTCTAATAAAGGAGTAACCAGTCAGATAACAGAGTGAGTCAGGGGTGAAAGGTTTTAGCCAGGACTCTGATATGCCATGGATGTCAGGCTTATAAAGGGACAGGCCTCCAGCTCCAGAAGTTTAGGCAGAAGGCTACAGATATTTAAATGGGAAATCTTTAGAACTCTTTAGAACATGTTTACGTCCCCAAGTTGGGCTGTTATGAGATATGGGGGAGTGGTCTGGGCCAGGGTTATACTCAATATCTCTGGTGAGTAGGAGGAGGAGAGCAAGAAATGGGAGTGAAAGGCATAGGGGGTGGGAGGAAACGGTCATATGAGAGTTACTGAGCATACAATGAGGATCAGGAGACAGGAGTCTTGTTTAGAGATGAGGACAAGGGGGAGAGCAAAGTTGGTGAGAAACATGCAGCAGGTGGGAGAGGGAGGGAGACGAGATGGAGTAAATATGGGCCAAAAGTATTTCAGGGAGTCTTGTTCTTTTGCTAGGATGTTGGCAGAGGACACAGCAGCCAACAGGATGCACCAAAACAATAAGGTGATTGTGAGTGGTTGCTTAATCCTGATGGTGGGGAGGCAAGGGTGGTGGTAAGGGAGGGTTGCAAGGTGGGGGGGAGTTGGACTGAGGGAGGAGAGTAGTAGTAGAAGGAGACAGGGGATGTTGGCTGGGTGGAGAAGGTCAAGGAGTGGGAGTTTAGTAGCAGAAGAAAACATACTAGCAGGTACAACAGATCTAGCAGCACCACAGTACCCCACAGAGTGAAAGGTGAAAGGGAAGAGTCTGGCTGGAAGGAGCCAAGTGGGAAGGCCCAAATGGGGGGGGGGGGGAATGTACCAAGTGCCAGAAGGTATGGGGATATGAAAGTGAGCTGATTGGTTCCCTTCAGCATAAAAGGAGCATCACCTAGAGTGGGTGGGAGGAGGGGCATGTGGGTGGATAGTACTATGTGGAGCCACATAGTGGTGCCGCTGTGGAGGGGTGTAGAAGGCAGCTGCAGGAGAGGTGTATTCACGGGGCAGGACAGTAGTGCCCTCTCAATCCTTTCTGCTGGGAACTGCAAAGGAGGTACAGCTGTGGAGACAGAAAAAAGACCCAGGCAAGTATAACCTGACCTACTGTATGGAGGGAGGGGTCAGTACAGGGGGAAGGGGGGTGAAATAGGACACTGGGAGGTATGGGAGGAAAGACTGCTGGTTAAGTGGAGCAGGAGCCCTGAAGGCTGAGTCTAATTTGGAGCAGAATACTAAGCATGTATAAATACTCAAAGGCAATCAAACACAGTACAGTGCATACAGGGCATTCTAATACCGGGTAAGCTACATAGTAGAAATAACATAGAACAGCTGGCAAAATGCAGGTTCAGTAAAGTGGGGTTTTGTGGCACAGAAATGAATTAAAGTGATGGCAGAAATACTGGCAAAGTCAGGCATTTAACTTGATCAAGGCAGTAGAGAGGGAAGTGGCTCAGGACGTTACAGCCAGAGTCATGCTGTGAAAGGCAGGAGCAACAAAAACAACGGAAGCAGTGAGCTAAAGAATGGTGAAAAAAAAGGAGGAGCAGTCCACACATTCGGACACTATATCAGGCTGATTTTAATATTTAAAAAAATCAGTCTAAAAACGGCACATGCCCTGAGTACAAACAGTGGCAACACACCCCTCAAAGACATCAACATTTCAAGTCACTACCTGACACTTTTTCAAGACGTCAGCAGCTAGATTCACAACACTTAAATAGTAAGAAGACCTCCCCCAAGCATGAATGATAAAAACACTTAAAGGCATATACCACACATTAGAAAAACATATCTACTATTCTACTGGGTGCAACTGTCATTTATCAAAAGTGTAATCTCTAACTGAGCCGCTAGCCCAATACACTGACACCCATATAAAAACAGTGGCAATGGGTTCTAGAACATATCTAAAGAACACCACTCATGTTCTAAATTTAATTCAGGACACAGCAGTGGAACCTCTATAGATGCTCGTTACCCTTGATGTACAGTCCCTATACACAAATATTCCTCATGACATGGGACTGCAGGCTACATAACATTCTTTGTGTATAAATATTAAATATTCAAATAAATTTATTTTGTTTATAATTGAGCTGCTAGAGTTGGTTCTGACAAAAAATGTTTTCATGTGCAATGGACAACTATACCACCAAATCAAAGGAACAGCCATGCGGGCATCAATGGCCCCCTAATTACGTTAACATTTATCTCTCTAGTGATGTGAAATGTTGACGTCTTGGAGTGGTGTGCTGCCACTGTTTGAACTCTGGGCATTTGCTCTTTTTAGACAGTTTTTTTTAAATATTAAAATCAGCCTGATATAATGTCCAAATGTATGAACTGCTCCTCCTTTTTGGCTGTTCTTGAGCCCGCTGCTTCCATTGTTTTTGTTGTATTTAACATGATCAGTCAACTAAATGTAGTATACTGCAATAGGTGGCCTCAAAGCATATAAAATGGAGCCAAATGTAAGTTGTACTCACGAATACCAGCAGTAGAACTCGGCTTCACTGTTACTGTCCATGAAAAATATCCAGCCGATGCAAACGGAGCAGAATTTTATTTCTAAACCAAACCAGCAGCACGATGCAAATGCCCCTCCCACAAGAACAGCTGAATGTTTTCGCATGTGAACAGCACTTTCTCAAGGCACATGCGAAAATGTTTGTCTGTTCTCATGGGAAGGGCATTTGCATCATGCTGCTGGGTTGATTTTAGAAATAAAGGTTGTGTTTGTTTATCCGTTTGCATCGAGCGGGATTATTTTCCTGGACAGTAACGGTGAAGCCGAGTACTACTGCTGGTATTTGTGAGTCAACTAAATGCAGTCTATCAGTGACGGCTGGCAGAAGAAAGATGGTGCCGAACATCACAAGCCGCATCAATGTGGTCTTTAATGACAGACTTCTGTGAAGGGATGTATAGAAGGCAGCTGCAGGAGTGGTGTATTCACAGGGGAGGGCAGCACTGACTGAATGCTTTCTCAACCCTTTCTGCTGGGAACTGCAAAGGAGGTATGGCTTCAGACTTCTGTGGAGGGGTGTAGAAGGCAGCCACAGGAGAGGTGTATTCACAGGGGAGGGCAGCGCTGTCTGAGTGCCCTCTCAACCCTTTCTGCTGGGAACTGCAAAGGAGGTATGGCTGCAGACTTCTGTGCAGGGGTGTAGAACGTAGCTGCAGGACAGGTGTATTCACAGGGGAGGGTAGGGCTGTCTGAGTGCCCTCTTGACCCTTACTGCTGGGAACTGCAAAGGAGGTATGGCTACAGACTTCTGTGAAGGGGAGTAGAAGGCAGCCGCAGGAGAGGTGTATTCACAGGGGAGTGTAGCACTGTCTGAGTGCCCTCTCAACCCTTTCTGCTGGGAACTGCTATTTAGAGCTCATATTTATACAGTTTTTTTTAATGAAATTATCTGAAAATGTTTCTCAACTTACAACTCAGCCACCTTTGGAACCAGATATCAGAACATCTGCATGCACAATTTGCTTAGAGGTTTCTATAAAACTGCAAAATGGGGGAGAGTTGGTTTAGTAAATCTTAAGTTGCATGGGTTCAATAATTTCACAGTTTAATTATTTGTGAAATTTTATGAAAACTTTCCCAAAATTTGGATGTTTGTAGCTCTGTTGTTGTTGCTGGTATACACTCCACATTTGGCATGCATACCCCATGTCAATGGGTCCTGGAATCTAACAAAGCTGAATACATTTGGTTTAGTAGTTTAAAATCAACAGTGAAATTGTCAAAATTTGCTCAAAAATTCATGGAAGCATAATGCAACAAGAATTCTACTTGTGAAATATAACTTTCACAAAGTGCTCATCACCATTGAGTCTATTTAACTGAGCTGAGTTATTTGCAGTCCTGTAGTTCTTTACTAGGTGACTATTTTGCTTCTCCTCATGTGTTTTTTCTCTGTGTTTGACCAGATTGACTTAGTGGACCTGCTTGTCACACTGTTTTTCACTGACACCCTCGCTTCAAAAGAGAGCCATGTACTTCTTTTCTTGCATGTCGTATTCCTTTGGAATAACAGAAACTTCTCTTTCTTGGTGCCACAGTTTTTTTTTTTCACCAGAACTTTGTAAGTTCCTCTAAGTTCTAGACTTCCAAGTGTGTTGGGCACTCAGGCCAGTCAATTATGTAGAATCTGATTTTCATATGACATGCTTTCAAGTGGGAATTGTCTCTGTATGCTTCTTTGTGCCAAATGGGAGTCCACTATTCTTTTGCTACTCAGTACAGCTGCCCTCCCCATAGTGAATCCATAAAATAATTCCTGTCACTGGCTACATACCCTTTGGTATAATTTAAATCCCTCTGACTTACTTTTCCATTGACCATGTTCTCCTCCATCTTGTCAGAACTGCAGTCCATTTTGGCTTGGCTTTGGATCACATTCACTTGTACTACACATAGGGAAATCAAAAATAAATTACTGCTGTTATGTTGCAGTTTTTTACTTCTACCCCAAACACCAAATACTAGGCAGCAGTTTAGACATCACTGGTGTCCGACTTGCTGCCTAGACCCCACCTGGCATTAAAAACTATTGGAGGCTGTTGGAAGAAATAGCCATATGATGTGGGAATTCTGCTTATAACTTGACATCCTTTAAGGAACTGATTAGAAAATTGACACACACAGCCTCGCTTTTCAGGTCTATAAGCACACCAAAATTGATGATATTGGGTTCTCTAGTTTTTATTTAAGTTGTAGGAGCTTAAAATTGTGCAGTTATGTGTTAAAAAATGTAATTACAAAATTTTGAAAGCTTAGTGGCTTATAAGCCAGCCACCTTTAATGCTCGAGAGCTGAAACTTGGTACACTGTTCATGAGGTAGGGGACTGTAAACATGTCATATCTGGTGCATGTTAGACTAGTATTTGTAATATTAGATAGAAATAGCTGCAATTTAAATGTTGGTGGGCAGTAGGGAGGGCTGGGGTATACTGGGATACATAGGGAGAGGCATCAGCAGCAGAAAACAGGAAGTTGTTATCCCTCTGTACAGACAGTTGGTGAGACCCCATCTGGAGTACTGCATCCAGTTCTGGAGACCCCATCTCCGCAAGGACATAGACAGGATAGAGGCAGTCCAGAGGAGGGCAACTAAAATGGTGCAGGACCTGCAAGAGAAGCTGTATGAGGAGAGACTAAAGGAGCTTAATATGTATACCCTTGAAGAAAAAGGGAGAGTGGGGACATGATAGAAACTTTTAAGTACCTCAGTGGAATCAACAAAGTCCAAGAGGGTAGCATCTTTCAGAAAAAGAGACGCGCAAGAACAAGGGGACACAATTTAAAGATGGGGGGGCGGTTCAGGAGCAATGTGAGGAAGTATTATTTCACAGACAGGGTCATGGATGCATGGAACAGCCTTCCTGAGGAGGTTGTGGGGTCTAAAACTGTGGGAGAATTCAAGAATGCATGGGACAGACATAAGGCAATTCTTGTGGGGGGTAGGAAGAAACAGGCTGTTGATTAACTAGGATCTGCGGCCTATCCTGTAGGTAGGGAAATGGGCAGACTAGATGGGCCAAGTGGTCCTTATCTGCTGTCAAAGTCTATGTTTCTATGGTGAAATGTGAAATTTCATGGAAGCATAATCGTAATTTCAACATATATCTGCCGGTGGAAGTTAAATATCTCCCAGCTCTACTCAAGAGTTTCCATACTTAGTTTCTTTTTTTTCCTTTAGATTCTGTAGTCTAAGTACCTAATGTGATGACCAAACAAATTTTCACTGTAAGTCTGACTTATTTTGTTAACTGTTAGTTTACTTTGTGTAGAAGTGTTGTAGAGTTTTTGGACCAGATTTAGCTTGGCCTGTGGCAGGGGGCCCAGAAAGTCACACAGACTACACTTTAGTTGTTATAAATTCTATGCTTTTATTGCAACAGATTAAAAAGTCCCTAATATAAACAAAACTAAACAGTTAACAGCCCACTACTGTTAGAGTTACAAGCATACAGAGAATACAGAGATGATCAGAATTGATATTACCCCTGTCCTCCGGGAACTCGAGCACCACTGGATTTTGATGGTAGGTGGTTGTCTGCTTTTTTCTTCTCAACCCTCTCAAATTCACTGAGGCTCACAATCTAAGCTTCTTATATATAGCAGTTATTTATGTCAAGAAAGGAAAAAAAAAGAGGAAGTTTTGCAAGATAGGGGTATTTTAACCATAAAAGGCAGGAATAGAAGTTTTATGAGATAAGGGTATGTTGAACATAACACACCTGGTTTTCTTGCATGTACCGCTTTATTTTTACTCATCCAGTTCCTTCTTTTGATCACATCAAGTCTGGTACAACATCCTGTCCTTATACAAAACACTTTGCTAGCAAAAAAAAAATTTACTAGCTGTAGCAAGTTTTGCCTTGAGCAAGGCATGTGCCTTTAACCCTTTATTTTCTAGTGCCATTTTCATTAAACACTTTGCTATTATCTTACAGTCCTTTTTCCTTAAACACTTTGCTTTCATCCAACATTTTGCCATAATTATACAGTGTGAAGGCCAGGATGCATTACTCAACTATGACAAAAACTGGCCTATTTTGAAGGTTATTTCAGCAGTCCCAGCAGAATATTAATAGGTGTTTAACCCTTCGTTGTGGAGGGCTCTTGAAACAGGATGGGGTTGTAAGTTAACAAAAGTTAGAAAACACTTCATCGCTCAAATCCCAACAACAGTCCTTTAGATGCTTAATAATCTTCAAAAGGAAGATGATTCCTGAGACCCAGGGTGACAGATAATATAGCAAGATAGGCATCACCCAAATTCCAGGTCTGAAATAGCTTCAGCCAGATGACTTTGGGTATAATGAAGTGATGTTAGAGCCCCACTCAACTAAGGCGAGAGAGAGAATGCATAAATATCCCAGCTCAGCTTTGCTTGCTTTTTCTTGGGGGTTCTGTGTGTGTTCATTGCAAGAGGGGGGTGAGAGAGGGAGAGACAGAGAGCTTGGGGTAACAAGGCAAGTGGACAGTGAGATAAGAAAACCTTGTAATTTATAGGGAAGACAGAAGTGTTTACCTGCACAAGAGTAAAAGTTTTATTTTGTAATCTTGTATGTGAACTGTTGTTTGAGTATGCGGAAATATTGTAAATACCTGAATATTACTGTTGCATTTTGGCAACCAGTGTTAAGTGAGATGGAATTATTAGCAATTCTTTACTAAGGTGCATACTAAGGTGTAAGGAGCTAAGAAGGCAGTGAGCCCATGTGTGCCCCCGCCACATTACCCATAATAGGACAGGTAGTTTCCATTTACTATGTAATTGTCTAGCTTTCTTTTGAATTTTTTTTATCTTTGCTGATTATAACTTCCAGTGGTAGTCTGTTCCAGGGGTTAACCACCCTCTATGTGCAGAAAGCCTTCCTTATATTTGTATTAATTTTTTAGGCCTCAACTGTAATTGGTGCCCCCTAATGCTCATGCTATCATTCTTGAAGGTCAAATCTAATTAGTTTAGAAGGTAGTTGTCCTGCATTATATCATAACACAGTAGGTCACCTCTAATTCTTCTTATCCGAAGAGACATCAGGTTTAACTTTTGGGAAAGCATGAGTTGGCACCGCAACAGGATGGTCACCTGTGAGTAAGCGTGGTAATGTCCTCTCCCATTATTTATAAAAATAGCTCTTCGTCATTTCAAAAATCTGAGAAAAAAGTTATCAATTAGATATTGCAGCATTAGCAGATCATTTAAAGATATTCCTGAAGTTCGTACTATGCTGGGAACAGTAATTGTTCTTTAAAAAAACTAAATTTAGCAGTTGACAGCTGAGGAAAATGTCAAATGAGTGGCCCTGGTCACCCAGATCTCTGAGATGATTCCCAACCCCTCCAGGGACTTCAGACAATAAACTGGAAAATGTGGCAAAGAGGACATATCACTGCCCGGGAATATGCTGGCTGGCATCCAAATAGGTTTATTCAAGGTACGGCACACTACAGATACCCTAACTAAACAAAATGAGGAGATACATGTTCATGTTGAAAATGATGACAAAACAATATTGGAGCTGACAAAAATAGTTGGATACTTAGAACAGGTATTAAATAAGCAATCAGAACAAATCAGTTATTTGCTACTAAAGGTTGATCTAGAAAACAGGAGGCAGAGAAATAACATCAGGATTTTGGGGGTTCCTGAGGGAGCTGAAGGTCCAAATATGTGTGCCTTTTTGAGAGACTTTTTGCCTGACATCTTGGGTTACAATTGGCCATTTGAACTAGAAACTGAAAGAGCACATAGGTCATTGGGTCCCAAATTACCAAATCAAAGACCCAGACCTATTATTGCCTATCTGCTTAGATTCTCTACCAAAGAAGACATCATGAGATTAGCCAGGGAAAGGAAAGTGTTAAACTGGAAGGGCAACTGCATACTGCTGTCTCAAGATTTCTTTTCAGAGATTGTGTCAAGAAGGAGGGAATTTTCAGGGATCAAAAATCATCTTAGAGAGCTGGGTCTAAAGTATATATTTTTTTAAATATTGTGCTGTTCTCATGATAGTGGATAGAGGGGGGAACTGTCAAGTGTGGATCAGTTAGCGAGGCATGGCACTTCTTACAATCATACAAGGACTTAAATTTAAGAAACTCTCCTGTTAGGAAAAATGACTGTTTGAATTCAAAGGATGCACGAGGCAGGCCAGACCCTGTAACCCCTAACAACAGACCTTGCACACAGCAAAGTGATCCTTGGAGCCCTGAACCATCTCACTCTGCTGTGCATGCTAACAATGCTCCTCCACAAACTTAACAGTCTTCTACCCCTCACCTGTATTTAGTGGCAACCATTGGAAATCACAGCAACTCCTTGAGCTCGGAGATGCATAGGAAATCGAGACCCCTGTACAGAGCTTCAAATATCCCCCATCCAGCACAGCTCAGTAATCCACAAAAAAGGGGAAGGAGCCGCGAGAGTGTCTGTACAACTCCTGAGGAGAATGCTATAGAACCAGATATGGATCTGAGACAGAGCATGGAAATAAATGACCCGGTCATCCCGCCCACAAGTGTACCAATGAGACCAGCGCTACCCAAGCGTTAAAGGAATCTTGATCAAAGTAGGCAAGTTGTGTTACAGGAGATCATTCCTCATTGCCTTGTTACATGCCTGTCATTAGCGCAGAACAGCAAAAAGCATCCATGGGATTTTAAAGAACATTTTACCCAGTTTATGCAGGTTAGCACACAAAAATATGGCTTGGTATCCTTTCTCTGTCTTTTGGAATCTGTAGCTAAATAAATACAAAACAAAAGAGCTAATTTTGACTAATGGGGCCATGCTTAATCTTTATTCAGGATTGCAATGCTAACCTCCTCGAGATTTAAACTGGCTTCCAGCTGAAGGTTTTACTCAACATGCTTTCTCGCTGGCTACAAATTCAATTACCAAGACAATATTTTACTGATTCTGTGCCTAAGTCTCCTACATGGGAGGTAATTTGTTAACTATTTAAATAAGTTAGGTGGCAGTTTTCTTTGGATAAACCATTTGTTCTATGTGTTTCCACTGCATAGATGCTATAAATATTTGTAAATGATTATTACTGCTAAACTGTAGAGGGGTGAATGATTTCTAGTGTGTGCTGTTCTATGTAACCAGATTTTATGTCCAGACATATACATATGGCTGTGTGAGATGTTCTAGGGGTCTATATATACAGTATATATATATATATATATATATAAAAAAACAGTCATATACTAAAATTCTCTTCTTAACCCCACCTTCCTTCTTTTTTGTTCTCCCTTTCTCTTCTTCGGCAATTGACTTGGCCATAGGATTTAGACAGTGTTGAACCCCTCCTATATGTCAAAGTATTCAGAATGAGGTGTAAGCAGCTTCTGTAATTAAGAAAACACAATTGCACATACCCTAATGATGCAAAGCATCATGGGAAACATATGCAAATCTCCATGAGAGAATTTGGACTGGCTCAACTTTAAGCAGAATTGCATAGTGCCAGAAGGCCTCACAGTGCAATCAGCAAAGGCTAAGAACAGCAGACACATACACGTGTTTCATCCTCATTTAGACTCATCAGTGTGCCATATATACAGGTTACTCACCTGTAACAGGAGTTCTAGGAATGGTATATGTTGTTCATCCACACTTATTGGCAGGTTCCTTGCCGCTTTAAATCTTGCCGGAAGGTCTTCAAGCTGGCTCCTCCCACCCACCCGGGTGGTAAAACTCTCAGCTTCGCCCCATGACGCCAGATCTAGCCCGCTGAAAGCCAGATTGTGCGTCGAGGCGGGTGGGTCGTGAGGATGAACAACATATGCCATTCCTAGAACTCCTGTTACAGGTGAGTAACCTGTATTTCTAGGGACATGGATATGTTGTTCATCCACACTTATTGGCAGACTCCTAGCAGTTCTCCGGGAGGAGGGAGGCAAGGTGCACACCCCCTACTTAGGTATAAAGACTGGAGAACTGAGGCCCCGACCAACATCCCAGCATCACCCAAGGTCAATGTGGAAGGGGGAATCGGTAAATGCCTGCTTCCAAGTAGGAGCCCTACGGATACCCTGGACAGGGGTATCCTCGGAAGCAGCCACCGATGCAGTGGAAGGGTGGGTAAAATGAGCACTTATTCCTCTGGGAGGCTCCATGCTCACCCACCTATAGCGGAGACCTATGCAGGAGGTGACCCACCCACTCGTCGTCCTCTAGGCTGCAGGTCTGCCAGGTGCGGCTTCAGCGTAGATGATAAACAGCTGGCGAACCTCTCCTGAACTTCAGCCCTATGCTTCCTGGGAAGGCGAGCGCTAAAAAGGGTCCCAATGGATCCTATATACAGCCTCCGAGGGGTGAATGGGGTGAAACCCCGGTAGAGACAATACCTGGATAGGGAAAAAGACTCCACCACTGCCTACGGAAGGAACTTTGGGTGGGGCACAGGACAACCTCGTCCCTGTGGAAGACCAGATAAGGAGATTCAAAGGAGCGCCTGGAACTCTCCCGTCCTCCTGGTTGGCGTGGTAGCCCCAAGAAGGTGTTCTTTCACAACAGGTGGGGAAACTCACACCTGTGCAAAGGTTCGAACGGCTTGCCCGTGAGCTAAGCCCTTACCAGTGAAAGATCCCACAGAAATGGGGATACTCTCCCCAGAGGGGGAGGTGCGATCAAGGCCTTGGGAAGTGCCAGACCACCTTTCCTGCACTGCCGACTACCTTCCAGCCCGCGCCCGGAAGACAGGAGTGGCTAACAGAAGCACCTTGAGGGTCGTCGACCGAAGCCCTCGTTCAAGAAAGAATGGACCGCAGATAGTCCGGAATGCTCACCGAGGAAGGAGAGGGGCCAGGCCCTATCCCAACACCAAATGGAGAACTCTTCCATTTGAAGGCAAGTATATCTGATCGACTCCTGGCAGGACGCCTCACAAATGTTGAGGACCTTGCCGGAAGACCCAAGGCTTGGCCACTAGCTGCACAGGGACCAGGCCATCAGGTGCAGGGATTGAAGGTCTGGATGGAGTACCTTCCCCTAACAACAGAGATCAGGACCGGGTGGGCTGGAAGCCGCCTCGGGAGCCTGGGGCTGAGACTGAGGAGAGCTGGATACCAGAGCTGGCAAGACCAGTCTGGGGCTACCAGAATCACCTGTGCCTAGACCCTCCTCACCTTGCCTGAGGATCAAGGGAAATGGGGGAGAGGCGTAGAAGAGACCCAGGGTCCACGGCCTCAAAGGCATCCCCTACAGCGAACTGTGCTGAGGGGGCGGGCATGAGACAGTCTCGGCCTCGAATTCTCCCTGGAAGGAAAAACAAAGGTCCATCCGAGGTGTGACCTAGGGGGAGAACAGATCTTGTGCTACCTCCAGCAGGGAAACCACTCGTGAGGCGCAGCCCTTACCCGGCTTAGGGCATCGGCCAGGGTGATGGAGGCTCCTGCCATAGAAAGGCTATGAACTGCCTCCTGGCTGTGCGAAAGACCCAAAGCAGAGAACCCCCTTACGCAGAGGTAAGGGGCTCATCCGATCCTGGCGGGATAGGTAGCACATGGTCATGGTATTGTCTGCCTGGACCTAAACCACTAGACCCCGCACAGACGGAGCGAGCGGTGCAAGCTAAGCGGACCGCCTGGAGCTCCAGCAGGTAGGAGGACATCGGGACTCCCGAGAGGACCAGAGGCGGTGCACTCTGTATTCCCCTGATGGGCACCCCCACCCATCTGAGATGCATTGGTCGGAGAAGACCGTCGACTCGGGGTGGACGAACGGGATGTTCTCCTGCAAATGAGCTGGAACGGTCCAAAGGAGAGCATTCCCTAACCCCTGGGCTGTTGTCACGGACTGGTCCAAAGGGACGCAGTGCTGTGACTGCTGGCTGGCCAGCCCCCATTAGGGGGACGCATGAACCGGCGGATCCAAACAGACCACGCTGGTGCAGACTACCGCAAGGCCCAGGAGGTGCAGGAAGTCCCGGGCAGGGCGCAATTGCCCAGTCAGGCCTGACTAGGTAAGGGAGGAAGAACCTCGGCCCTGTCCGCCGGGAGCCGAGCTTGGACTCAAGAATCAAGCCTCGTCCCGAAGAAAGGATCACCCACTTAGACATGAGTTCCAACGTGGCTCCAGTAAAAAGGAGACCAATCTGAGAGCAACCTAGAGGGCCAGAACTCTGGACCGTCCTCCTCCGCCCTGGAGGGGTTGCAGTCAGGTCGCCATCCAGATGGGGTTACGCCCGGACCCCTCAGTGCCGCAGGACTGCTGAGCAGAGACTGAAGGGCCTGGCCTGGAACTCAAAAAGAGATCGTTTAAGAAAAGGAGGAGTCTCCTAAGAAACAGACAGAACGAAGTGTAAGTACATCCTGGAGATCCAGGAAAGAGCCACACGCCTCATTCTGAGGATGGGATATCTGAGACAGATGGCCATCCCATCGTGTGGATCAAGGATGGGGCGCAAGCCCCCCATCCGTTAGGGGCCAGGAATACCTGGACCCGAACCCAGGGTCTGGAGGAGGATTGGCCACCTTCCTGATCACCTCTATCTCAAGGGGCCAGGCAAGTCGGCTCGGTGGGCCGGCTAACAAGGCACAGGCCCTATGACCCCGTGTGGGGCAACGGGCTCAGGCGGGTGGGGCCTGCTCGCAACCCCGAGGCAGGGCCTCCCCCTAGCACCTCCGACACCCAGAGGTCCGGGAGCAGGCCAGCAGGAGGAGGGGCGGAGTCGTTTCCCCATGGGGGAATCTGGGTAGGGGTGATGGGGCCGGGGACAGTGTCCCTCAGCCCGTCACTGAGCAGGCTTGGAGGAGGGACTGGCTGAGGGAGCTCCTGGGCCTTTACCTCCCTGCTTCCCTCTAGAGGAAGCTGCTGACTTGGGGTCAGGACGCCCAGCGCAAGCCTGCTGGCCCTTATGCTGGAGCTGATGGGCCAATCAAGCCGCAGGGGCTGAGGGGCAAAGGGGCTTACGCAAAGGCTGCCGGTGACCCTTGTCCCTCCAGGCGGGGGTGACCGAGTCCGGAGTGGCATCGGACTTCTCGGTCCCTTGGAGGTGTCCCTCCACTCCAGGGCCAAAGAGGTCAGTCCCCAAGAAGGGGATGTCTGCCAACTTGTGCTGGGTTTCCATAGAGAAAGAGGATAACCTCAGCCATGCCCTGCGGTGCATGGCCACTGCGGCCGCCACCGATCTGGCACAGGAATCACCTAAGTCCAGAGCAGTCTGGAGCTGCTGCTTCGCCACCACCCTACCATGGTCCCGCACCCGCCGGACCATGGTCTGCAGGTAGGCCGGGAGATGAGGGAGCACCTCATCCAGGGAGCCCAAGAGGGCATGGGAAAAATGTGCCATCAGTGCAGCTGAGCTGGCCTGTCAGAGGCCTAGGGAGGATGCAGCATAAACCTTGTGCCCGACATAGTCCATCCTTTTGGACTCTTTGTCGGGGGGGCCTATCCACATCCCGAGCATTCCCAGAACACTGGAAAACATTATTGGTAACTAACCCCTCAGCCGAGGGGTGCTCCGAGAAACCGGGCAAAGAACCCATAGGGACAGAGTACTTCCTGGCCATCCTGGCTGAGGGCGCAGGACAGGAAGCAGGCTGCCGCCAGAGCTCCAAGGCCTGGCTGACAATGGCGTCAGCCACCGGGAAGGCCTCCGAGGGTGAACCCCCTCAGTCTAGAATCTCCATCAGGGGATAAGAGACCTGTTTGGACACGGGTTCCAGCTGCATCCCGGTGAACTCCGAGATGAGCTGAAGCAGACCCATAAAGGACAATGGGGTGTCGTCCACAGAACGTTCCAAAGAGGACCCTGGGTCCTCCCAACTGGGGAACATGGAGGAGTCGACGTCGGACTCCGAAGGGTCTGCAAAGAGCTGCCTCAGGCCTGAGACACCTTCACCCACCAAGGGCGGGCAGGAGTGAGGGGGACAGACAACCTGCGAGACAGGTCGCGACCCGGCCGAGGTTCCACTGAAGACGGTGGGGCAGCAAGGCTCGGACGAGCAACCGGCCCTGGAGTGGGCACCTCAACTGCAGCGAGCGGTTGTGTCGGCTGATCGGGCGGCAGCTGTTTGTTGGACGGGGAATGAATCGGTGTCGATTGATTCCCGGACAATAACAACTGCTGCCACATGAACTCCTCATAACATCGACGCCATCTGCATCGAAGCCACTCCTCATCTGAGGAGGAAGACGAGGAAGAACGGTAATGCCACTTAACTCGGTGCCCCGACCAAGATCGCCGAAGTCGGCGGGAGCGGCTTGACTGAGAAGAAGACCGAGACCCAAATCCTCGGGAACTGAGGTGGGCCTGGAAGGAGCGGGGTGCACGCCTTCCCTCGGCTTGACGAAGGACCGAGGCCTGTCACCCCAAGGTACAGGCAGAACCTCGGCCTCCGCCAGGGGAACCGGCGAAGGGGTGGCGGCTCCTGAAGAGGACAGCCTAGATGACGGGTCAAGAGACTCGACAACATCGACGGGAGTCCTGTCCGGCTGACCTGACGGGGACACCGTGAAGCCAGCGGCCTGAGCCGCACCCTCGACCGAAGTCAAAGTCGGCCGACAGGAGGGAAACTCTCCCGCCTCCCACCAGCGTGACGATGGGACTTAGCCTGCACCTTGACCTGGGGCCAAGAGGCAGGTACCTCAAGGTCCCTCTCCTTCGAGGAAAGGGACTGATGAAGCTCCTTGAATGAAGCTGAATGAGGAGAACTCAAGGAGAGCGGGATACGCACCGCAACCGAGGGGGGGCAGACTTGGACACCGCCCCTTCCAGGGAGGAAAGGATATCGAGCTGCTCAGCCAAGACAGCCGACACGGACACTGCCTGACGAGTCTCCAAAGATTTTTCTGGCGCAGAAAAAATTTCAGATCACCCGAGCCCCAAACGGGCCGCACGATCCTCCAGGGCACTGGTCGAAAGGGCACAGCAAAAATCGCAAACTTGTGGATCATGGTCCAAGTTGAGGCAGTAAACGCACGTGGAGTGCGGATCTTTCCTGGAGGAATTAACTGGGTGCCTCCGGGAGCTGGGAAATGAATTATCCATCGCAGCAGTGAGGGAAGAAGACCGAAGTTGTACAAAACTTCCAACTAAATTCGGAGAGACCAAAAATTTCAGGAACCAGTCGAAAACGCAGAGCGTTAAGGAGGGAACCTGAGCTTCCAAGTGGTAAGGAAGATCTGGCATCATGGGGCGGAGCCGAGAGTTTTACCACCCGGGTGGGTGGGAGGAGCCAGCTTGAAGACCTTCTGGCAAGATTTAAAGCGGCAAGGAACCTGCCAATAAGTATGGATGTACAACACATCCATGTCCCTAGAACTGTTTCGCAGCCTAGGGAGAAGGAGCCAGCCACCCCTTAAGGGGGATGTTATTTGTTTGACCCATGGGGACCCCAAAATAGAGAAGGAAAAGAACTACAAAAGAACCCCAGAGCAAATGCCCTGAGGCATGGGTTATGCTGGAGGATATTGGCTATACAGCCAAATCTTAAAGAAAACACAATTGCACATACCCCAATAATGCAAAGCATCATGGGAAACATATGCAAATCCCCATGAAAGAATTTGGACTGGCTCAACTTTAAGCAGAATTGCATGGTGCCAGAAGGCCTCACAGTGCAATCAGCAAATGCTAAGAACAGCAGACACATACACATGTTTCGTCCTCATTTGGACACAACATGGGGGCCTTGATCATTCTTGCCAAACCTTGCTATATCTTTTGTATCTCTGTTTACTTTGATAAAATAATAATTGTATATAACTCCACCCTTGTTAACAATTATGCTACCTCTTACATACTAACATTATCACCACATAGAGTCCTGGAATATGTCACTTGATCACGAATGGACAAATTTATTCATTTACTATAAAACAGCAAACATGATGCTCTCCAATCTCCACAGTACTTAAAGATGAGCACACTTATACCTATACAGAGCTATTAAGTATTGGTTATTTAGGGAGGAGTACTAGTGTTTCACTGATCTAGAAGCTTACACTAACCTCCTGTTACCAGTTCTGCCTTGGACTATTGTTTGGTAGTCATCACTGGGATATAGTGGGCAACAATCTACCTACCAGTTTTCTGTCTTTTTAAGGTTTTTATAGCATTTATTGAAGTTAATCTCTTGATAGTTATTATACAAATACAATTTACTTTTAAGAAATCCTATTTACAATAATTGCATTTTGCCTATATATAAGATTGTAGACTGTTTTATTACTGTTCTTATTTAGATAGGGTTAAGTGAAGGTAGAGTTGTAAGATTGTTGGAAAGTTTAACAAAAGAATCTTTTAAACACAAATAGTTATATAGGAATAATTAGAAATTGTATAGCACTGTTAAGAGTATATATTTCCAGTATAGCCATTAATTTATCAAATATTAACTAAGATTACAGTTAACTGTTATTGACTACAATCACCTCTAGTTAGTCAAGAAGAATTAGGGCTATCTACCTTAGAGTTAAGGCATATTCTGTTTATGAACCTATTCACTGTAATGTATTAAGAAGATTAGAATTTAAAATTTTACAGTAACACACTATAAAATCTCTTCCTGGAATGTGAAAGGTTTGGGATCCCCTATTAAAAGGAAAAAGGTTCTTAACTATTTACAGAAAGGAAAAACAGCTGTTGCTTTTTTACGAGAAACACACCTGTTACAACCAGAGGCTGACAAACTTCAACGATCTTGGGTAGGCCTCACCATAAGTTGTTGTTATTCGTCAAAGAAAAGAGGTACCTCCATACTAATCCAAAAAGGCATAAACTTTTGTAAACACACACACATATAAGTGATCCAGATGGGCAATACCAGATTCTGGCAGGAATGATGGATGGTCATAAAATTGCATTCTGTAATATATATGCCCCAAATACAGGTTGACGGGGCCTTTTTAATACCTTGATAGGGATACTAAATGGCTATGTAAGTTATGAAATTATTTTAGCGGGGGATTTCAATGAAATTCTTTACCCTGTGTTGGATAGATCATCATGCTCCCCTATCCAATTGAACACCAAGGCCAGGGCTACATTCAGGAAAATGTTGGAAGATTTTGGGCTAGTAGATTCCTGGAGGCTGAGTAACCCACAGGGGAGGGATTATAGTTTCTTCTCTAATAGACATGTCTCTTTTAGCAGACTAGATCATATTTTCCTAGCAAAAGAGAGGGTTTCTGCCTTGCTAAATGCCAAAATAAACACTATCACAATTCCAGACTATGTGCTAATAGGACTTGACTTAATGTTAAGCACTCCAGGAGAAAAGAGTCATAGGTGGAGAATGAATCTCAGTTTGACTAAAAGGAAAGATTTTATTGAATAGGTTATTGAACAGACAAAATCATTTTTTGAATTTAATGACAATGTTGAGGTCTCTCAAGAATGCTCATGGGAAACTTATAAAGTATATATCTGAGGAAGAATTATCAGCTACTTTGCTAAGTGAAAGAGAGAAATGCAGGAAGCCCTTAGAAAAAAAGAAAAGGAATTAGAGGACCTGGAAAAACTATCAAAAACTGTGAAAACCCCCACAAAGGATTTATTACACAGACTTACAGTAAAAAAGGGAGAAATCAATCATATACTATCACAACAAGCAGACTATGCCTTATTTATGATATGACAACAGTACTGGAAAGCAGAAGAAAAGGCGGGTAAATTATTAGCCATAAGATTAAAAAAGATTCAACAACAAAACCTAATCCCAGTAATCAAGTCTACAGGAGGGAAGATATGTACAAGTAATGCAGACATTAATAATACATTCCATAAATTTTACAGTAAATTATATTCTAGTAAAGGGACAGGAGAAGTAGAGATGATGGACAAACTTTTTAAAAGTATCAATCTTCCAACTATTTCACAACCAGAAAAAGATATACTAGAGAAAACAATCTCATTTAATGAAATCCAACAGGCCATTTAGGAAATTCCTTCTGGTAAAGTCCTGGGCCTGGATGGAATTCCAGGAGAATTTTATACTAAACTTTCAACAGAACTAACCCCCAATTATATCGGACTTTCTTGGACACCCAAAAACAAGAACACTTACCTCTAACCATGAAACAAGCCTTTATAACTTTAATCCATAAAAAAGGGAAAGCTCCTACAGATTGCGCCAGTTATAAACCTATTTCATTAATGAATACAGATTATAAAATATGAACAAAAATCTTAGCCAAAAGAATTCAAATGGTAATACCAACTTTGGTTGGTGCTGAACAAGTTGCTTTTGTCAGGAACAGATCTGGGGCAGACTGCATTCGAAGGCTGATTAATTTAATTTGGTGGTCACAAAAAGATAAACATCCCTTTGTAGCTTTATCACTAGACATTTTAAAAGCATTTGATTCAACAGGATGGGCACACATGTTTAGAACCCTTTCAGAATTTGATTTTGGCAAAGATTTTGTGACATGGATAGCCATGATGTATGATTAGGCTTGCCAGCATTAGACTGAAATCGGTAAAAATTGATAAACATCGATTTCAGAAGAATAAATGAAACAGAAAAAAAATTACATTGATACTGATCGATTTTTCAGCTTCAGCTCCAACTCTAGCATCTCATTGGGTTTCCTAGTTAGGTAATTAAAAAAAATAGATTGCAATAAACTGGCAGCCATATTGGATGCCGCAACCTCCCAGACCCTTCCGTCTGCCACAACTCAAACAAATAAAGCCTTTCACCCCAACTCTGCCATCTCATGGGGGCTCCCGGTCAGGTCCATTTTTTTTTTTAATTGCAATGAAACAGCAGCAGTATTAGATGCTGCAACTTTCCTATCCCTTCTTCCCACCACAAAGAAGGCAATTAAAGCTGCATCCGCACCTCTGGTATCTCACTGGGACTCCCAACCCGGTCAGCTGTGAATTGTTGTATTCCCTTTTTACTTGCTTTGACTTGGGCAAGTTAAGCTCCTCCCAACACAGCTCAGGCAATCAAGTTTCACTCCCAATATGGCATCTCATTGGCTTTGAGTTGTCCCCTTCTGCACGACACAACTCAGGCAGTTGAAGACTTCCCCTAGTAAATATATGTCACCTGCTAGTCAATACTACTCGAAATAAAAGTGTAAAAGCCTAAGATTTCACATAACTGTGTTAATTACAATCAATAAAAATTGAAAACATGTACTGAAAATAAAATCTGATTTTTGCCATCGAAATTGGGGAAAAATAAAAATTGAATCCTGGCAACTCTATGTATGATAATCTCTCTACACAGGTTATAACTAATGGGGTTCTATCTCTCAAGATAGACTTAGCATGTGGCATCAGATAGGGGTGCCCCATCTCTCCATTTCTTTTTATTCTTGCCTTTGAACCCTTAATAAGAACAATAAATCTCCACTTGGATATCGGGGGTATAAAAATAGGAAAGACTGAACATTCCACCTTTGCTTTTGCAGACGACCTTCTCTTGACTCTGAGCACACCTTTACAATCTTGCCTTAATGTACAAAAAGTACTTGAATAATTGTAAACAATTTCACGACTTACAACAAACTGTAGTAAGACACAAACATTATACAGTAACTTATGTACTTCCTTCAAGAAACAACTAGAAACAAAATGTGCCTAAGACTGGTGCACAACAGATATTACGTACTTAGGTTAACAAATAACCAATTACATAGATAATAATTAGATATCAACTATTTACCAGTACTAACGGATATAGAATTGGATTTAAAAAGATGGGACAAACTTAATTTATCCTTATGGGGGAGGATTAATACAATTAAGATGAACGTAGCTCCTAGAATATTTTATCTATTTCAGAGCCTTCCCATTCCACCTACAAATAAGTTATTTAAGCACACTGGGAAAACTGTTAGGGAATTTGTTTGCAGCCATAAATCACCTTGGCTGAGCACTGCAAAACTAAGAGCTCCCAAAACCATGGGTAGTTTCGCCCTTATCTAGTGGGAGAAATACCACTTAGCTTTCCTATTTAAACAGACTCTTAATCACTTTGGACTTCCAATAGATACTACACAAAGACATCCACTATGGGTAGATAAAGAAGAGCAGATACTAGGACAGTACTTAAATACTGACTTTGTGTTAACTAAACCTCAGCACAATTTAGAGAGAACCCATGCATTAAGGGGTCTCTATCTGCTCTTGAAAAAATAAACAATATTATCAACCCAAGGAAAATGCTCTACCCTTTATGCCTTTGTGGGAAAACCCCAACCTGAAACATGGAGGGAAATGGCTTGAGAATACCTTCTGGTATAAACTAGATATAGTAAGACTGCACAACATTCTTAAACAAGATACAGGCATCCTTTGCTCATTCCAAGAACATAGAGAAAGGTTTAAATTACCCAAGTTTCACTTTCATTATTATCTTTGCCTAAGAGAGACACTCAGACAAAAAAACTCTTTTAAGAGATTTCACTCTATAAAAACATGAGGAATGGTCACAACTGATTATGTTAGGGTCCATGAGAAAGAGGGCAAGCTTTGTCTATAAACTACTCAATATTAATGAATGTTCCTCTTGTTTAACAAGTGATACCAAGGAGGAATGGGAAGAGGAGCTATCTCGTGACATCTCGGTACAAGAATGGAACTCAGCCTGGGCCATGGCAAACAAGTCATTTAAAGAACTACAAGGTAGGCTCATCCAGTTTAAAATCCTATATAGATTCAACTTTAATCCTAGCAAGATGGAAGATATGGGTTACATGACAAATACCAGTTGTTGGAGATGCAACACTACCGAGGCAGGTCTCCTACATATGTTATGGGAATGTCCGAAGGTTAAATCTATATGGTCCGAGGTCAGTAACAATGTTTATTTTATTTTATTTATTTATTCAATCTTATATTATAATAATAATACATTTATTTATAAAGCGCCTTTCAACTTACCAAGGCACTGAACACATTAAAACAATAGCATCAAATACAAATCCAATTATACATATAAATAAGATCATAGCATAATAACATCAAACATTAAAATCAGTTAATAAAATATAAAATAAGATCTCAACACAGTAATAATTGCACTATGAATAACCATCCAAGAAGGCCATTCGCCAGAGAAAAGTTTTCAAGTTATTCTTGAATTCCTCAACGGAGATGCACTCCCATAATTATAATACCTTTGAGCGGGAGACTGCTCTTTTACAAAGGTTCCACGTCGCAAAGGGTGGGTATACATACATTGTGGGTTTAGGATTATCTAGCTAGGTGAGTAAACACAGACAAAAATACATTGTAAATAGGAAACAAAGATGGTTTTAACACTAGGATAATTCAGGTAACAGTAGCAGCCAAGGTGGCATTGTCAGGTGAAAGACAGTAAGCAGCTATCTAGAAAGGACAGTAGGGGGCACTGAAGAGGGGCAGATGACTATTTAGGGGGAAGTGGGAGAGGAGCGCGCAGGGTATTGCAGGGCAAACATGGGGAAAATTCAGGGTAGAGGGACAAAGTAGGAGCAGCGAGGAGATGGTAATAACCTGAAAGGTGAATAAGACCGGGGTCAGAAGTGTGTGTGTGTGTGTGTGTGGAGTAATTAGAAAGAACAGTCACAGGAGCTTTTCTTCAGTAGGTGTTGTCTTAGCTTCATCTTGAAAAGCCCCAGTCTTTGCATGGCATTATGTTCAGTGCCGAGGTTATTGAGCCAAAGTGGTGCCCAGTAGGCATATGACCTCTGCCCTTGGGAGGTTCTGTAGCTAGGGATGGCAAGAACCTGATGGTCAGAGTTCCTGGTGCGGTGTGGGCCTGTGTATAAGCTTAACAGGCTTGTGACTCTAGGAGGCTGAAGTCCGAGTAGTGATTTTTTAGCTTAGAGGCAGGTTTGGTATTGTATCCTGTTCTCAAGTTGTAGCCACCCGGCTTACTCATAAAGGTCACATGAGTGCGTTAGTTGGGGGGGGAATTGGTGAGCAGTCTGCAGTCTTTGTTTATGGCTACTGCTATCTTACGTAGTGAGGTGGAAGTGGCTGAGCTCTATATGACCAATCCATAGTCGATGACAGAGACAACTGTGCTATGGATTGAGGTTTGGAGTTCTTCAGGTGTTAGGCATTTCTTGTGCCTGTGCAGGAGTCCAGTTCTTATGTTGACTGTTTTGGCCACATTCTCAATGTGTTCTGCATAGGAGAGGGAACAGTCAAGCGTAACCTCCAGGTATTTAAATTGCTCCACTTGTTCAAGTGAAACCCCTGCGCAGTTAGTGATGTTAAGGTATGCTGCTTTGTGTTTGCTTCTAGCGCCGTTAAAAAACATTACTTTTGTCTTTTTATTTATTTATTTGGTTTTTGTTTACTGTGTAAGTACACTAGACAACAATGTTGCCTATATTCAGGCACAACCCGGGAGAGTACAGACAGGGGAGACCAGAGTCAACATTAAAGAGTATTTCATGACGCAGCATGAGGTGAGAACAAACATTTGAACAGTATACAGCCAGGTACAGTCATTATCAGTGATGACAAAGAGTTCAGAACCCTCTTGTGGGCTCTGAACCAATCTTCAGTTTGTTTAAACGCATGTTGTAGCTGATAGTTTAGGGTGTGAGGGTTATGTTGAGAAGTAAAAATAACAGTATCATCTGCACAGAGAAGTATCCATTAGTCACATGATCGAGGTAGGCTATTTAGAAAGATGCTGAAAAGGAGGGGTCCTAGGATTGACCTCGGGGGACCCCACAATGAACTGGCAGGGGCCCAGATGTGATGTTTCCAATCTTTACCTGTTGGTAACATTCAGCTAGATAGCTTTTGAACCAGTTAGTAGCGGGGTTAGAGAGGCCTATCAAGGTGAGTTGCTGAAGTAGTAGGGAGTGACTGACCATGTCAAAGGCCTTTGTTAGATAAATAATGGCCGTGCCAACAAGGTTACCCTGGTCCAGTGAACTGTGTATGCAGCTGGTGAACTCCAGAAAAGCTGTGGAGGTACTGTGCCCTTTCTGAAATCCATGTTGTTCCGGACACTGAATGTTGTATTTATTAAGGTATTCAACCAGCTGGTCTGAGACTATGTGATCCAGCGCTTTTGACAGTGGTGGAAGGCTAGAAATAGGTCTGTAATTGGCATGCAGTACCCAGTCACCACTCTTGTGCACCAGAGTTTCCAGGGCTGACTTCCAAGCTTGGGGGAATTGAGCCAGCTGCAGGGATAAGTTCAGCAGTTTAGTAATGGGAGCTAGAATTTCATCAAGTGCAAGGGAAATAAATTTGAGGTCGAATGTGTCGACGCTTTTCCTGGATTTTCCAAGTACCTTATGAATGTACTTTCTTGCTTGGTTGTAGTTGACAGATTTGAAATAGAAGGGAGGGGGGGATGTTTGAGTGGGCCCTAGACTTTGGCTTGAACTTGGGTTGGTTTCTTCAAAAAACATTGTCAGAAGTACACTGTTAAGGTCAGTAAATGCTTTGTTAAATGTGTTGGCAATAGTCAGGGGGTCAAGGGTAGGGGTGCCATGAATGCTGAGCATTTGTGGATCCTCTTTCTTGACTTTCCCTGTTACAATTTTTAGGTTATTCCAAAAAGACTTGCTGTTTCCCCATGATGTTTGTAATGCTTCCCTAAAATGTTTACTTTTGGCAGAACAGATGGTCCAGGTGCAGTCATTCCGTAGTCTTCTGTATTTATGGAAGTCTGATTGTTTGCCAGAGTTCTGTGCCCTATGCCATCAGTTGTCCCTGTTTTGTATGCATCCTATTAAATCTGGTGTGATCCAGGGGCTGTATCTTCCACAGAACTTTGTCCTCTGCACTGGGGCATGGCAGTCAAAAGCAACATTGAATTGTCTGCTGAAGTACTCGAGTGCAGTGTCCATATCCTCAGCTGTGTCAAGGGGGCTCCAATCAGTGTTGCATAGCTGCTTTCTAAGGTACTCTAGGTGACTCCTTTTTAGTTTATGATTAGAGATTATTTGGGGGGGTGTTGCATTGAATTTGTTGGTCCAGCTGCAGGTTACTGGAGAGTGGTCACTCAGTGAGTCTGGGTGGACTGTTACATTGGAGATACGATCCGGGCGGTTTGTGAAGATCCAGTCAAGTAGTGTGCTAGATCCCATTTTGTAATTTGTTCTGGTGGGTGAGTCAACGAGTTGTGTAAGATGCAATGCAGCTACAGTGTCCTTATATGTGCTAGTCAGTGGTGCCAACCAATTGATATTGAAGTCCCCTAGAATGATGGATTCAGAGTTGAGTTGTTGACATCTGATAACCTCCATGAGTTCTTCGAATCCTGGAAATTTCACTTCAGCAGGGATTTATACAGTAAGTATAGATAGTGCTTTATTGTGGGCCCCCAACAGAATTTTTATGGAGAGAATTTGTGCAGTACTGGTAAGGTTGGGTAAAGGAAGAGCAAACCCCTTTATTGAGTCTTTAATGTATAACGCACAGCCCCCTCCTCTTTATGAGATCCTGCATTCCTGAATAGTGTGTAACCAGGTATTGAGACAGTGGAATCCGGTGTTTTTGGAGTGAGCCACGTCTCAACGACTGCGAGTACGTCAGGATTATGTTGTAATGTCCAGACTTGCAAGCAGTCTATCTTTTTGAGTAGACTGCAGACATTTATGTTGGCGAGTGTAATTGTTCCTTCCTTATTATTGTTACTTGACAATGTGACCCCAGCTGGTCCAGGATTTGGGTGTACATTGCCAGAGTAATCCATGGTAGAACTGAGATGGTGGTTTAACAAGCACACCAGGAGGAGATGGTAAAGGAAAAATGCTGATGGTTAAATTACATCCAGAGGAAATGATGAGCTGTTGAGATCCCGGGTCACATAATATGTTAAAATTCCTGAAAGGTGATCAACTGTGGCTTGGGCATATGCAATGGGTAAAATCCTTTTGTCTGTATGTTTCCTTTGTATGTACTAAGGTATTAGGTAAACAAATCCCACTCTCTCTAGTACATATTTTGGGGATATTTTCTGAAGATGTGAACTTATTTATTTATTTATATAAAGTCTAGGAATTACAACCCTTTGAGTCTGGGACTCATTTACAAAGGCTCCATGTCATACATTGAATGAGGACAAATACAGATTATAATAAGGTACAGTACTAAGTACAGAGACAAAATGGGATAATACATATACATAGCAACACCAAAGATGTGTAAATTTGAATCATATATTAGAATCAGATTTAAATTAACAGTGGAAAACTTAGCCCTTGTAGAGGAGTTTATCTGCAAGCACAGTTACAGCTGGATATAATGTGGGTACATAGCACAGGTTTAAAAGGCCTCAACCTGGGAATAGAGAGGGCAGTATCAGGGAGGGAGTTCATCCATAGTGGCGCCCTTTAGCGAAAAGACCTTTGGCTGGCAGTGGTCCTTGCAAAAGGGATGTGAAAGGTAGTAGTGTCAGAGTGTCCTGTGGCCCATGTCAGCAAGCACGTTTGGAGGAGTGAGAGACAGCCGGGGGGGAGATAACCCTAGTTGTATTTTTTGGGCCAATAAGCAGGTCTGATAGAGTAGGCGCCCCTGAAAGTTTAGCCATGATGACAGTTGGTAGAGGTCACAGGTACAGTATGTGTGAGGCAATCACAGCCTGTGGCCAGTTGGCATGCTTTGTTTAGGTTGTGTTTAACGCTGGACAGGGCAGTGTTGGAGGCGGCGTCATATATGACTATGCCATAGTCTGCCAGGGAAAGGATGGAGCTAGAGATGGCTGAACAGAGGGCATCAGGAGGGAGATAGGGCCTATATTTATACAGGAGACTGATTCTAATGTTTATAGCATAGCAAGTTGATGCTATAGGCTCATGGAAGGTAAGGGCCGAGTTTAGGGTGACCCCTAGATATTTAAAACTGGCAACTTCTTCCAGTGTGGTACCCTGGGAATTTAGTATAGTTTGGTCATGCTGTGTTTATGTTGAAGGTGGGCAGATAGCATGACCTTTGTTTTTTTGTAGTTGAGGACAAGTTTGTGGGAGGTGAACCATGATTCTCTTTCTGTGAAGGAGCCCTGCAGGGATTGTTGGAGCTGGGTAGGGTCTGGTGCCAGCTAAAGTTCACAGTGTGATCTGCATAAAGGAGCAGGTGCTCAGAGAAGGCCAAAGGGAGAGAGTTTAAGTATAGGGAGAAAAGGAGTGGGCCAAGGATGGACCCTTGTGGGATACCCGATTGGACTGGAAGGCTAGTAGAAAGGGTGCTATTTATTTTTACTTGCCGAGTATGGCCATGGAGATAGTTGGAGAACCAGGCTGCAGTCTCTTGGGAAACACCAACAGAGAAGAGGGAGTTAATCAGCATACTGTGATTGACAGCATCAAAAGCCTTAGGAAGATCAATGTAGACAGATCCACATGGCTCCCTGGTCAAGGGCTTCATGAATAAAGGAGGTAAACTCAAGCAGGGCAGTAGTTGTGTTGTGCCCTTTCCTGAAACCATGCTGCTGCTGGCACAGTAGATGGTGCAAGTCTAAATAGTCAGTAAGTTGACCTGCTGCTATTTTTTCCAATGCTTTAGCGAGGGGAGGAAGTATAGAAATAGGCCTATAATTACTACTAGAGGTACAGTCACTATTTTTATGAACTGGAGTGATGAATGCCTTTTTCCAAAGGGTAGGGAACTGCCCAAGGCATAGGGACATGTTTAGTATTTTTGTTAGGGGTGTTAGGGCTGCATCAAGGGTAAAGGAAAGCAGTTTTGCACCGAGAGAGTCACCACTCTGCCTTGTCTTTCCAAGGATCTTGGAGAGATATGTGCGAGCGACACCAGGGGAGATAATTTTGAAGTAAAAAGGTGAAGCGCTTGGGGGTGGTGGAAACTGTCCAGTAGATGCAGTAATGAAGTTGGGAAGGAGGATAGAGCTGAGGTCAGAGAAAGATGCATTGAAGGCATTGGTTATCTTAATAGGGTCTTGGGTGGAAACACCATCAATGATAATCATGGATGGAGGAGGGGAGCGGTACTTGCCACTAAGTTCCTTCATATTTTCCCAGAACCTCTTCCCATCTCCCCACGTGGCAGTAACGTTGGACTGACAGTAAGCTGCCTTAGCCTTACGGATAGCCCAGGTGCATGAGTTATGGGCAGCACGATACAGCTGGCGAACAGAAGGGCAACCAGACTCAAGGGCACGGTGCCATAGGTTATCACGGGCCTTCATTTGGTTGAGCAAGGACTGATTTACCCAAGGGGAGGATTTAGTTTTTTCTATTCGCTTAACAAAGGGGGCAAAGATGTCACAGGCAGCTTGGGAGGAGCTAATGAAGAAGGACAGGGCGGCATCCACCGATGACTGGTGATCTAGTGGGGACCAGTTGAGGTTAAGAAGATGATTTCAGAGATGTGCCAGGGACCCCTTCCTTAGCTGGTGATACAAGGAGATCCTCGGGGAAGGGCTTCAAGCTATTTGACCAGTGGCAGGTAACAGGGGAGTGATCACTGAGTGAGTCTGGGAGGATCTGAACATCCTGTAAGCACTCAGGGTGGTTTGTGAAAATGAGATCAATGAGGGAACTAGTGCCCCTGCATTGGTCTAATCTGGTAGGGCTAAGGACCATTTGTGAGAGATTTTGGGCTGTGGCTGCATCCCTGAGGGAGGATGTATGGGGGGCAAGCCAGTTTGTGTTGAAATCACCTAGGGCAATGATTTCCAAGTTTTTTGGTAGTTGGGCGATATTTAGGATGGATGAGAACATCTCCTTTTGCTTGCAAGGGGGTATGTAGACTGACATTGGGTAGAGAGATTTACCAAATTTGCCAACTGCTATCTTAAGGGTGAGGGACTGGACACCTGCCACAGGGTTCAATGTAGCAATTTTAAGACCTTGTAAGTGATCCTGAAAGTACAGCGCACACCCACCACCCCACCTATCCAGCCTGTCTGATCTGAACAATGTATAGCCTGGTATGTAACCAGCCGAGTCTAGGGCGTTCAGAGATAGCCATGTTTCAGATACAGCTAGTGCATCAGGGTTGTGGAGGCAGAACCATGCTTGTAGTGGGGCGAGATTCTTTTGGAGGCTACATATATTTATGGCGGCCAGTCATAGTCCTTTGAATTGCATTGATAGGCAAGGAGTGGGGGTAGAGGGGCCAGGATTGGGGTGTATATTACCCATAAGTAGCAGCAGGATAATGGAGATCCTGGATAGGGCACTTTTTAGGGTCAACTTATGATAGCGCAATGTTGGGCCTGCATGTTGAGATAGCTTGTCGAAAAAATGAGAGCGGGTGAAATGCAGTATTTCTAGGCTATAAAGAAAGGGGATTACCATGGCTGCTGGGAGCAGATGGCTAGGAGCAAGTAGGAGGTAGGGTGGGTAGAACATGGTTACTGAAGGAGGAGTAATCACAGGAGTGGGCAGCAGTGGGGATGTTTGGGGCAGGAGGAGGGGTAGTGTGGGGTTTAGCAGGGAAGGGGCAGGGGGGTGGTATGCTGAGGGGGAGAGTTATGGAGAGGAGAATAAGCAATGTCATTTTGTGAGAGAGAGAGAGAGAGAGATAGTAATGTTGCTTAGTAATACATGGGATGATATTTAGTGCAGGACATACAGCTGTATATGCTATGAGTACAGAAAGACAATGAGCTTATTGTTGCAGTGAGGGGAGAGGAGATATAAGGCTAGCAGAAATGAGTGAAGAAGAAGAAGAATCAGTATTTATATAGCACTTTTCATACACAGTATCCCAAAGAGCTTTACAAGCAATGCTAGACTGGTAGTGAAGTGACTGAATGTGTGGTGGCGGCCATATCGCACATCATCACCCACACACAGCTTGGATAATTGCATGAACCGGTTAATGGGAAGGGGAATGTTGATCAGGACACCGGAATGTTCCCCTGCTCTTTGTGAAGAGTGCCCAGGGTTCGCTTACTTCCACCTGGACACCCACCAGGACAACACCAGGATGGGCAGAAGGGACCTTGGTTTAACGTCTTATCCGAAGGATGGCACACCCCAGCAGTACAGCACCCCCCAATACTGCACTCAGGTGCCAGTGATTTTTAGGTGCAAGTCCAATCCCAGTGTGGGATGAGAACCCATGACCTTCTGGTCCAGAGGTGGATTTGCTACCAACTGAGCCATGCTGAGTGGGTTATGAGTATTCTAAGTTTCACACACCAGGCTGTGTGTAAGGATGATTTGGCAGAAATAGCAGCCACTAGTGGCTGGTGCTGAAAGCCTGCAAATGGAAAAGTTGCCTGATTGTTTTTTACAAGTCACCTGGGTCCCCACTATAAAACACCAAGTCGACCAAGGGTGGTGGTGGGGGTGGTGGGGCAGCTGACGCATAGTGTCAGCTGGGCTCCTACTCCAAGTTTGGAGAAAATTCAGGGCTGTGTTTCTGCAGTGCTGCATTCTTGGAAGGCTGTTAAGAGAAGTGCACATTGCCTGGTGAAAAGCTGCAGGGGTCCTTAAAGCTCAGAGGAGGGTGTTGTATCCTCACCACCTGAACCCACAAGGGAAGCCTTGAATATGTTGTAGGAGAAACAGAGGATGGGGTTAAAAATGGTGAGATTGCAGAGATGCAGGTAGGTGGAGGGGCAGGGGTTGAAATCCGAATTACAGCATGATTGTTTCTTTCTATAGAGTTGGAAGGCTGAGATTGCAGCAGGCTATTGTTTAGAATAATACTAACTTGCTTTAACTATTTTCTCATGCTGCAAATTTTAAAAGGGCTATTGAGAGTAAAATGTAGAGGCAGATTCCAGCTCAGGCTAAACCTAGACATCTCGGCTATGCTTTAAATGGCAAGTGGGTACTTACGTAGATCCCAGAAAATATGATTAAAACCATGCTTCACTAAGTGTTAAAAAAATAATCCTAAGACACTGGAAATAAACCAATTCTCCATCCTTAGAAGAATGGTATAACCAATTAGAGTGTATTTCTTGTAATGAAAGAATACATTATTTGATACAGGATAAAATGGACACCTATATGCAAATATGGCCCCCTTTATACAATTTTAGACTGACAAGTAATGAACAATGAATTAACTATAACATTTAGAATTTTAATTGTTAGTTCAATGACACAAGATTTATTAAAATGAAAAAGATGGACTCTATTTTATTTAGCTTAGCTGTACTGGGTTTGAACTTGGCAAAAAAAATAGTAATGATTGCTTATTCTTGTTTTTATATTGTTGTATGTAAGTATTTATTTTTATGTATAAATATGTCTTTTTATCTCCTTTACTATATTTGTTGGAAAGATAACTAACAAAAATCTATTATGGAAAAAAAAGGTTTAACTTTTGGAGTCAGTCATCATAGGATAGTCCTTTACAGTTATAAATAATATTTGTTGTCCGTCTCTGTATATTTTCTATTCTATCGGAGGTTCCTTTTTTTATTGGACCGCAGACAGAACTCCCATAGTCCAGTAATGGTCTGATGTATGATCTGTACACTGGCATCAATACCCTTTTCACCCTGCTTCTAAAGTTTCTTTTAATAGTCCAAAGCGCTTTCTTAGTTTTGGCCACTTGGGCATTGCTATGTGTGTCGTATGCAAGTTTATTTGTTATTGTAATTCCCAGGTCCTTTTCCTCATATAATTTTTTAAGTGGTAGCCCATTCATATAATATGCTCCTTCATTATTGTGACCCCCAAATGCATCACACAGCACTCGTCTCTATTAAAACTCATCCTCTTAGAGTCTGCCCATTTAACCATACGGTCTAAGTCAGCTTGTAGACTGGCTTGGTCTTCCTCACTGTTAACCACACTAGCCAGTTTAGGGTCATCTACATATTTACTCAGCCAGCTTGTTGATTTTGCCCCATATTAGACATGAATATCTGGAAAAGCAAAGGACTCAGGACCGAGCCCTGTGGCACCCCACTGACCACAGCCACCGGGGTGGAGTAATAACCATTTATGCATACCCTCTGTGTCCTACCACTCAGCCAACAATTGATCCATCCCACAACTCTATCAGACTTTGTATAATATCGTAATGCGGTACCTTATCAAAAGCCTTAGAAAGGTCTAGCTATATGCAATCAACCAGAGTTCCTCTATCTAGTACTGCTAATATTTTTTTTGTAAAAACACAACAGATTCATTACACATGATCTTCCTGACACAAAACCATGCTGGTCCATATCCCTTATCTCATTTCTCACAATATGCCCGTGTATTATGTCCTTAATGAAAGATTCCATTATCTTCCCTGGTACCGATGTCAGACTAATAGGCCTATAGCTTGTATGATCAGCCTTGCTTCCCTTTTTGTGTATTGGTACAACAACCACCGACAACCAATCAGGTGGTACCATTTTATTAGTTATTGCTTTAATGAACAGTAGTCTGAGAGGGAGAGCTACATGTTACATAATAGTTGTCGGCAGACCTCCAGGTTCATTCAGTCTGCCCTGGTTTAGCTTTAAGAAAAGTCGTGTTTCGTTCCGTCAGATCCTGCTGGACCTGGTTCCATTCTTCCCTTCTGTCCTAGTCTCACTAGTCCCCTGTATCAATCACCAAAATAATTTTAACATCTTTGGTGAAATATTATCTGGCCCTGCTGAGTATATGTTTTTAGTTTGTTTATTTTATCAAATTACACATTCAGTGCTAATTTCAAATTCTATTTCTTTCCCTATTGGTATATCACCTATTTTAGCTTTGCAGAGAATACAGATCCAAAGTAAGAGTTGAATTTATTTGCTATTTCTTCAGTTGCCGCAAGTTGTTAGTTTTCTGATACTATCGAACATAACCCAGAATTAGAGCTGTATAGCGAGTTTACATAGCCATAAAAGTTTTTTAAATTATCTTTATTTGCAGTGCTTACTATATTTAGTTCCATTTCTTATTTCTGTGACTCATTTGTTTGCATTTTCTCTGGATATTTTTGTAATGTAACCACTTTTTTCAGGTGCTTTTTTTTTTTGTATTCACTGTAGCTATTACATGTCTTCTTTAGTAATTTTTTTAACCCTTTTATCAACCATTTTGGTTTAATGCTGCAGTTATTGTATTTTTTAATTTTTTTTAATGTGTCTGTCACATGTCTCAAATACTTCCCTTTTTATGACCTTCCACATTTCTGTAGTTGTTTTATTCTGGAGTTTCAGTTCCCAGTCAATTGTATTGAGATCTTCATGGATAAGAACATTGTTTGCTGATAATAGACCTCCCTACATCCCTTAGTTACAGGGATGCACTCATGAAATGAGAAAAGAATACTGTTATGATCACTGTTTCCCAAAGGTTCATTTATTTTACAACTTGTGATATTTATATCATTTGCACTTAATACTATCTCTAGTATATTTTCTTCTCTGGTAGACATACTTAAGTATTGTTTTAGACACATGTCTTCAATTGTCCTTAAGAAAGCTTTACTTTGATAGTTTGTAGCATCCAATGTGTCCCAGGATATATCACGAATGTTTAAATCTCCAAAAAATACCACTTATCCTAACTCATACACTTTTTCTAGTTCATCATTTATTTGTTCAGACATCTCTTGGTTTATACTTAGAGGGTCTATAGCACAATTCCACCCTCAGAATGCGGCAGTGTTATGGCACTGTGCCACTAGGGCACCAATCTGCAATGTCACCGACTACTGTTTTTGTGGGGGGCTTTGCCTCCTGCAACCCCCTTTGTGGGTGGCTGTGCCCCCCACACCCCCTAACTATTGATACCAACTCTGGGGGGGAGACCTCGGGGAGGGTGGGTGGTGAATCTCAATTTTGTCACCCTTGTGCCAGTGCCCTGACTGCCTACAGTGCCATAGCACAGTCCAATTACAATGTTATTCTCTCTTTTTGACTATTTTGATCCACCAAGTTTCAGTATTGTTTCCCTGATTTTTTATTTTGTCATTAACCTTTGAAGAATGGATTTTATTTGATACATAAGCTGCCACTTCTCCTCCTTTCTTATCTTTCCTGTCTAGGTGGCATAGATGGTAACCCTGTATATTTCTACCCCAGACATCATTTTCATTCCACCATGTCTCCGTTATGAATGCCATATCAACTTTATTATTAGTTTTCTGTAGCAGTGTTTCTAATTCCCCTTTTTTGTGCTGTACACTTCTTGTATTTGCTAGGTAGCAATTTATGCTGTTTATGTTTTTTGAATTTTTATTGTTTCTACTTCATCTACATTTCTGTTCTGATATTAAGGAACTACTCAAAGTCCCTCCCCCCTTCATAGTCAGTTTAAATGTTCCCTCGATAGTTTGGTGTTAATCATAGTTGAGAGCGTTTTTGCCCTAGTTCCACTGAGGTGCAACCCATCTTTAATTTATAAGTGCTTTTGGTTATAAAAGGTCTCCCAGGTGTCAATAAAGTCTACACCTTCCCCCTTGCATCTATTCTGAAGTTGGGCATTTATACATTGGATAGTGTTATTCTTTTCCTTGTGACACTTAATCATCAGTATTAGACCCGAGATCACTGTTTTTTTACTCTGATTTTTTATAGTATAAGTTAGGGCCATTATGTCCTCCATGATATCTTTTTCATGGTTTTTACCTATATTATTAATCCCTATATGGACCACAATCGTTTGATTGGTTGTTTTTCTATAATGTTAAGTCATATTTTTTTTATGTCATTGATTTTTGGCCCTGGGAGGCAGTTTACCTCCCTGTTAGCTTTATCTCTCCCACAGATTACACTGTCTGCTCTGCGGAGTATTGAATCTCCTATAACAAGTATATAATTGTTTGTAGATTCCTCTGTTTCAGCAAGTGGGGCATATCTATGGATTAGTGGCAATCCTGTGTTCCAAATGCTCTTCTTCCTTTCTTTCTGGGCATTTTATCAACAACTGTCCCTTCCGAGTCATCAGCATCTGAAATGTCAGCATCATTATAGTTTTCTTGTATAACACCCTCGTATGCACTATATTCTGACTGACAATCTCTCTTTTATCTTTTGGTACTATGTTTATGATTTGTAGCAAATTTTTCCTTGCTTGTTCCTTCAAGGTTTTAACCTCACTAAGTAATTGCCCCATATCTGCATTTCTGGCAAATACAGTTTGCTGTATATACATCCACAATGTTTGTGGCATACATAAGGCAACTGCTACACCTTTTTATAGTACCATCATTGCACAGAATTGTTACAAAATCATCAGAAGAGTCATAAGCCTTCATTTTGGTTTTTCCTGTTATTATCACACCGTATTCCTTGTTCACTAGGTTTGAACAGAGCAAAAAAGGCACAAGCCCATAATAGCTCTGATTTAAGACAAATTATAATAATTAAGTGTCCCTTTATTAAAAATGTAAATATCAAGATTTTTCTTGAAATTTACCTTTGAGTTACTTAAAATCATTTTTAATGGCAATCTATCCCAAAGTGAAACTGTTCTTAAAGTGTAAAAATATTTCTATCCCTAGTTTTAAATTTCTCATTTTTTATCTGTAATGGATGTCCTCTAGTATTTACTTGATCATTTTTAAATTCCATGTCTAAATTCAATATTAATAATGGGTTATTTAATATGTCATAAAAGAACAGAAGATCACCTCTCTGTCTTCTGACCTCCAAACTATGCAATCCTAATCTATCCAATCTATCTTTGTATGGATATTGATTCATTCTAAATATTGATTTGGTATATCGTCTCTGTATTTTTTCAAATTTTCTAATCTCTGTTATTTTGTATGGAGACCATATATATGATCCATAATCCAAAATAGGTCTTACATATGACAGATATAATGGCAACAAAACTTCAGAAGTTCTACTTTTGATATTTCTTTTAATTGAGAATATTACCCTATTAGCTTTTGCAATAACTGATATTTTTTGTGTTTTAAAGTTCAACTTGTTATCAGTAAGTATCCCAAGATATTTTTCTATAACTTTAGATTCAATTTGTGCCACATCCAAATAGTAAACCTGATTTGGATTATGTTTACCTATATGTAAAACACTACATTTTTATAATTAAGTTGCATCCCCCAATTTTTTACCCATACACATATTGCATTGATATCATTTTGGATGTTTTGAGTTTGATCAGCAGTCTGACACGGGCCACAAATTTTGATGTCATCTGCATATTTTGAAATAGTGCTTCTGATGTTGTCATCCAGGCCTGCCATAAAGATCTGGAAAATCAAGGGCCCCAACACAGACTCTTGCGGGACTCCACTTGTCACCTGACCTTCAGTGGAGAGGTGGCCACGAATTGAAACTACTTGAGAATGCTTATAAATCAAATCATCTATCCATCTAACATAATTTTTGTTTATTCCAAATGTATTCACTTTTTGATAAATTGCTCAATATGGAACTCGAACGAAAGCTTTACTTAGATCAGATAGGAGTACATCAACAGGAACACCATTATCCCTCAATTTGCTAACCTGATTGTAAAAGGTAACCATATTTGTGGCACAGGAATACCCCTTCTTAAAGCCGTGCTGATTCTGATCAAACAATGGGCCAATGTTGATTTATTCTATCTTTTATGAGGGTTTCCGATATTTTACACAGTATAGAAGTTAGACTTATGGGTCTGTAATTGACAACAAGCACTTTACTACCAGATTTATGTATAGGGGTAACCATAGATTTTTTCCACTCTTTAGGTACTTTCCCAGAGTTAAGTGATTTTTCATACAATACTTTCAAAGGCAGCCATATATTGTCTTTCATAAGTTTAAGCATAGTAGGAGTTATGTTGTCCATTCCAGGGGCACTATGTTCTTTTAATTTATCAATTACAGCAATTATTTCTTCTTTGGAAAAGCTGTGGTGTCCTTCCACTGTCCCATAATCATTTTGAGTGTTATACATACTTTGTTCTGCATATGCAGAAGAGAAATAACTATTAAATGAATTAGCAATTTCTATTGGTTCTGTAATGACTACATTCTTGACTGTAATAGAAAATAACTCTCCTTTATTCTTCTTTAGTGAATTAATGTAACTAAAAAAACTGTTTACTGTTTGATTTTGAGGCTGTCTTAGCTAAATACAGTTCATACTCTTTTTTAGCTTTATCTTATTTTTAAATTTTTTTGGGATATGTTTACATTTTGACCAATTTAATTCAGTTTTCCTTTTGATGTATTTTCCGTATATTTTATTTTTCCTTTTAATTAATTTAGTTAAGGTTTTATTTAACCATTTGAGTTTTCTAACTAATTTACTATATTTGTTGATTTGTTTAACATGGGTGTTCATAATATTATGACTAGTAGTTTTAATAAACTCCCATGCCTCTTCATCAGTTTTTTTAATAAGATAGCCTCCCATTGAATACTACTTAATTCTTTATGTATATTTTCCATATTTGCAGTTTTATATAAATATATCTAAGTACACTCTGAAGTAATTTTTTTTCATAATCCAGGGTAAACAGAACAGAAGAATGGTCACTATTACCAATCGGAGATACTTGTATTTTATAGTTACAGGCTGTGATGTTATTGGAATGATGTTATACTGCTCTGTCTCCTACTTCCCTTGTAAATCACTCTGTTATGCTAAATGGTAACTTATTTTGTAGTTATATTGGATATAGTGCTCTGTCCTGCTTCCCTGGTCCATGCAGGGCATGCAAGACATGTGCTTAGACACTTGCATCTCCATGTGCAACAAACACGTGCTCACCCACTCGAGATCACTCTACTGTCTGAATTTAGGGTCCATGACCTGGAAGTTAGGCCCTGAGGTCATGTGACCACTCAAACAAAAATTATGTCAAAAAACACACAAAACTTTAGTTACAGGGTGTGTTGCAGCCTCACTTTGTTTAGCAACTAAAATGCTGTTAGGGTATAACAAAAAATACAGTGTTTAGGCTCTTTGTAGTCCTGTATTTTACAGCAAGGACTACAGCTCCCACTCCACTTCCTGCTACCTAGCCCAGTTGCTAGGCAACCCCCAACTCCCTTTGCACATGCTGGATATTAAGAGCAATTACTTTCAAAATGTTATTAGCAAGATTTTAGGTGGCTCTAATGTCCTGTTTGACTGCAAGAGCTGTCGCACAGTATTGCTAGTAAAAAAACCAGGAAGTAGCTTCTGCATGTGAATCACTCCCCTTGTGAGGCCTCTTGATCTTAGGTTGCACAACAAATGATTTGAGGTACACAGAGTAAATACAAAGAAAAGAGAAAACTACTTTGCCATCAGGGTCCCAAGAGTATGGAATAAACTGTCTCAGCAACTGGTAGACAGTGCTTATTTTGATACCTTTAAAAGAGAACTTGAAAAATACATGGGGTTCTAGATAACTATTGGCCATGCAGTGTGGGAGACAGTCATGATGGGCCAATGCCTTCTTCTGTCTTCAGCAACCAAGTAAGTAATAAATCAGTTATTTTTCTAAAGACTACATTAAGTGATTGTCCATGACAGCATCTCTGACGGAAGAGTATCTGGATGGTGCTGGGGTGGGAGTGCATAGTAAAAGTCTCTGAGAGTGAGGGTAGAGTGTGTCCTACCCAGAGCAGAGACCCTCTCTACGGGGAGTCTAAAGGGCACAAGGGGTAGAAAATAGTTATCAGACCACCAAGGTCCACACTGTTGCTAAAGCAGGGGCCTTAATGGAGGTGACACTGGTCAAGATAGTCTCAGCAACAAAGGACTGAGAGGTGGAGAAACAGGCCCATTTGGGACTGTGGGTGCTCTGACCATCACATATGGTGGCAACAGTAAAGATAAGAAAGAGATACTTAGTTGCACAAAGACAATTCTACTATCTAGTACCGAATGGGACAGTCACATATTTAGGAAGCATTAACATGCATACAACAATAAACACTATAACTCTGTCTATATTCTATCACTTATAACTTGTTTTATTTTATTCTTTATCTGGGTTTACAAATTTTAGAGATAGAAATTCCAGGCAAGTACAATGTGTTGAGGTTGCCAGATCTTCAGCAGCTGTGTGAAAAGTGAGAGGCATACTGCATGAAGGCTTGAACAGGCCAAGCTGATTCAGGCTCTGAAAACAGCCAACCAAGGGCCCTAGGTAACTCCAGTGGCTTAAGTGAGAATGAGAAGTTTAAGGAAGCCTTGCAAGCCAAGCTGGAATTGGCTTGCACAGCAGAAAATCTGAAGGATGGGGAGACAGAATGTGCCAGGTTGAAATTAAAGCAGCTAAGCTAAATGAAGAGGAGACCCAAAAGCAGGGACAGGCAGAAAAAAGACAGCAACAAACAGAAGCAACCTGAGAGAAAGTTAAGGTACAGCCAGCGCAAGAGGAAGCTAAATGACAGGCAGAGGCAGCCCAAGAGAAGGTCAAGCAAGAAGAAGACCAGGAGAAAGCCAGGATTGAAGCAGGAGAAAGGAATAAAGAACGCAGACACCAGCTTGAGATAAGAGACCAGTAACTCTGGATGGCAATACTTAGAGGCCTGACCAGGTGAGTAATAGGGTAGATGGGGTAGCCAAGGTTCAAAATTTAGGACCACATTGTTAGAATTAACAGTGGATATGGATGTTGATTTTTTTAATTCAAGAAATTGAGCTTATAGTATGAACTGACATAGGAACACTGGCAAACCCATCTGACACCACTGTTTACTAGGAAGGAATGGCAACCATTTTCACACTTGAATGCTAATGATAGCGGGGACTATGGAAATAAAGACTGCTATTGCCTGTGCACCTCTAATCGTTGAACAGTATCAACTTCTTCTTTAAAACTGCACTCCACTTAATTACTGCTGCCCAACCAACTATTCCTGATGCACTATGTTCTGATACTCTAAGTTCATATGTTAGCCCCTAGCTGTATCTTGTAAATCACATGATACATGTTGTTATTGCTGTTATCATCAATAATCTTCACTTGTTGTATCCTGTATTGTTTTACCATGATGTGCTTCTTCATGTAATTAATTTCGTGTGATCCCTGAAAAAGGGACTCACAGGCTCAGTGGGCCTACTCGGTCAACAAAATTCAATAAATAAATAATTAAGCAATAATGCATAACAGGGTGTGTGTTGTGCTGGGAAAACATCGTGCCTTAGGTGGTTGCATCCAACACCCAAGAAGTGACATTATCCCAGCACGACACACACATCGGAGTGCATTATTGCTATTATACAATGGATACAATGACTTGTTTTGTTTTCAGAGGAATAAAATGGTAAAATGTGTTTGAAATATTTTTTCTTTTACTTTTTTGTTGGGGAGGTATACCTTTAGAAAAAAAAGTTCATAGTTACTCTGTTGTCCAGCAGGTGGTGCTGTCCATAAATAGTTGTTCTGTATTGCCTTGTAGGTGTCTTCTTGCATGCAGAGGGATTGGGTGAAAGTGGAGTTGAGACCTGTAGCAGACTGGAGAAAAAGGGGCTGTCTGTATCCTTTTTTTTTTTTGCTAAATACTGGATTGGACTGCTAAATAAGGTGAGGGACATGTAAGAAATTGTAGCTGGAGGATTGCCACTGAGCAGCTGTGCAGCACAGCACTGAAGCGTGCATGTGCTGTCACAGTTGTCATGTGGAGTGGGAGATGGAAAAGTAATTTGGAGCCACTTCTTTTTTGTAGTTTTTGGTGATAAATGCTGATGTGTCATGAAGGCCATGCAGTACTTTTGTAAGTGGTCAAATGTAGTTTTCATGCCACAGTTTTTTTGCGAAGTCCAGTGGTGTCTCTGAAGTGGGCAAATGGCAGATACGGTCAACGCAGTTCAGTGAAACCGCTCGCTTCAGAGAAAAAATGGGCATGAGAATTAAATTTGTTTTGTGTTGTACAGTGTTGTGTTTCTTGTGATTGCTTCAGTTATTAATAGAACTGCTGTTTGGGTGGTGTTGACATTGTTGGTGGGGCTGAAGTCCTTTACAGCGGCAGCTTGGAGCGGCAGTAACTTGTAGAGGGGACGGATGATTAATGGCTCTGTCATGCAGTCATGTGTGTGCCTGGACATCATACAATGATTTTATACTGAGATAACATCACTGTACCAGGCACACACTGAACAATCGGAGGCCAGAGATTCTTTCTTGTCATTGTATAACTACAATTATAAAACATAATGATTTAACCCCTGAGGCTTGCAGACTCAAATTTAGACAATTTGTTGGGAAGATGGATGGAAAGAGAGCTGTAACTGCTGAAGAAATTTGTGAAGTGATGCTCATTGAACAGTTTTTAAAATGTGTGCATGCTGATTTTCTCCTACTTATAGTTTGGGTACACCAAGCTAGGCTTGGACTCTTTTCTCTCCTTCTTAAATAAGCTACATTCAGAATGTACTTGCTTGGTTGAGGTTTGCATACCTTATCCTGTATTTTTATGTGTATCAGTGAATGCTGTAACATCATAAAATTTACAAATAAAGTTTAAAAAAAAAATATATATATATATGGTTCACTGTTAGGAATCCTACTGTGGTAGAAACTGCTAAATGAGCTGATCAATATGCAGCCAGCCACACTAAGATGTACAAAAAGGTACATGAGGAAGGTGGTTCTGCTAACAAAGTAGTGGGTGGGATACAAGAGGCCCTAAAATGCAGAAGCCTTTTGAACCTAGATTGAATACACCAACAGAGCCTAAAAGTAATATGGTAGAAAGTCAGAAGTACTATGTGTGCCAGAATGTTGTGCATTTGGCTTATGATTGCCCTCAGGCAACAGGGTCTCAATCACGGCAAGGGGGAGGTCACTGCCCCTCTACTGGACACAACAAGGTCAGTCTCATGCTTGCTGAGGAGCATGAGAGTCATACCTCCACAGAAGAGCAGCGTGTGGTAAACTGTGTCTCAAGTGCTAGTCCCGGGATCAGAATTAGAAACTCAGAATCACCTGAGGTTAGTCTGGGTAAACTACATTTTGAATCAAGGACTGAGGTCCAGTGTCACAGTCGTCCAGCAGGAGTTGGTATGGTTGGATCAGACCCTGCCTGAGAAGGGTGCCTCAATTAAATTTGGTCTTTACCTCTAGGGTCACAGTTTCAAAGGCCAGAGTACATCTGAAGTGGGAGGGAGGTGAAGGTGAGGGGGAAATTGTGGTTGCTTCTGAGTTACCTACATATAATAGAGTAAACTGGGGGTTGCAGCTTTGTGGCCAACCTAATCTAGGGTCAACTTACCAAGGAATTGCAGCTAGTCCCTACATAGGTCAGCTATCAAAGTACATTGAAGGGGTTGCAGCTTTGCAGCCAACCCCCTTCCAGTATCAGCCCACAAGGTATTTGAATGGATACATCTGAGAGGGAAGTTGTGGTTGCTTCTGGGTTACCTGCATATGACAGAGTAAACTGGGGGTTGCAGCTTTGCTGCCAGCCTTATTTAGGATCAGCTTACCAAGGAATTGCAGCTCGTCTCTACATAGGTCAGCTATCAAAGTACATTGAAGGGGTTGCAGCTTTGCAGCCAACCCCCTTCTAATGTCAGCACACAAGGTACTGAAAAAGGTACATCTACACCATATCAGATGTAGGCTGTATAGCTGTAGCAGGAAGGGATCAATAGGGGATAGGTGAGAGAGAGAGAGAGAGAGATCCAAATCTGTACAGGTAGTAACAGATTCAGAAATAGGTAGCAGGAAGAGTAGTGGGAGCATGTACAGGCACCAGGCAACCAGGAGGAGGTTGGTACAGTATATTGCAGAGGATGCGGCACAACAGTATTGCTGGAGGGTGCGGGTGGTTGTCCAGTGTATAGAAACCTGAATATCCTGATGGCAGAGGTCAGGCAGCTCAGATGGGAGTTAGGAAGGCTAGTGATGAACAGAGGGGCTGGAATGGGGCTGGGGGGGAGAAAGACAGGTGGGGACAGCTCAGGTGAAAGAGACATGCAGGCAAGGGAAGGATGAGGAGGGGAGCACCTATATGATGTAGGCATCCCTAACTGAGAAGGTGAGGGGTCCCAGGGGGATGGAAAGTGGTGGGTGATAGAGGTGAGGTCACAAGTGAGTGGAAGTACCCAGTGAAGTCCAAATGTGGAATAGATTCCTCCCACTGACTCAGGTTGGGAAGAGGAGTGAAGGGGAAGGAGCGAGAGGTCAGGTACAAGTCTACAGGAACTGGGGGGTTAGACAGGAGGAGGGGATGGAAGGATGCACAGCAACAGTAGTGGAAGGGGATAATGGTCCAGGAGGAGTGGGTAAGGTCAATGGAAAGGGGTGGGAGGAAATGTAGAGGGAGGGGTTTCGAGACGGGGAGTTTAAAAGTCAGAGCAGAGGGAGAGATGGCTAGTGGGGTACCTGAAGGGGGTGGGGGCAGTCAAACAGGAGTGTGGAGCAGGGGGAGGAGTGGAGTGCAAGGCTGGAGGATCAGGCAGGGGAGGAGCTCAAGGGATATTCTGAGAGATTGGGGAGGGTCAGGAAAGGGGTTGGGGAAAGGGCCGTAATCTTGGAGAACTCAATAGTCAAGGGTATAAACCGTGGGATGAAGGGGCAAGAAAGTGATATGCATGCCAGGGATGATGGCAGGAACAGTGTGCCCACAGATTGCTCTGATAGTGCAGAAGGTTGGGGGGGAGGGAACTCCATGTGTTTATCCATTTGTTAACGGATGACCTAGCTGGAGAGGAAGTGTGGATGGTGCAGGAGAGGGTCAGTGAAGTGGGGAAGGTCAGGTAGCCAGATGAGCTGCATTTTCTGAAGTGCTATTAGTACCGAGAGCCAGTACGTTCATGAAGAAAAGGATGGATGAGTTTAATGACTGGCTGTCAACTGGTGCAAGATGGAAGGTTACGACTGCATGGACCAACAAATCCCTCTACACACTGACAGGCTGCACCTCAGTAGAGGAGGTTCAAGAGTACTGAGAGATAAACTTGGCAGGGGGGTACATATCTAGGGACCTTAATTTAAACTGTTGGGGGGGGGATGGGCCTTCGGGCCCTGAGTGTCTGGAGGGTGGAGGTTGGCAAGCCTCCCCCCACAATCCAGGCAGGGAGAACTGGAGGTAAGATCTGGAGTGAGTGCAATAGGGGGAAGATGCAGACAAAGGGGGAGAATGAAGGATGACCAATGGTCTAGTGTGTGTGTGGGGGAGGGGCTCAGATTTAAGATGGAAGGTGGTGTCCCTGAATGCAAGAAGTCTCGGAAACAAAATGGACAACCTGTAGGCATTGTTGGTGGAGAGGACTGTGGACACTGCAGTGTTCACAGAGACATGGACTACTCCTGACCACAACTGGGACCTCTTGATTCTCGGGATAAACTGTACAGAAGGGACAGGAAGTAGAAAAAGGGGGGTCAGCAGTTCATATGCAGGAAGGTATATCATGCACAAGGGAAGAGTCAGAAGAGAGGAATGCAGAGGTGATGTGGGTGTAGATACTATAACTAGAGGGAGGAAGAGGAGACTGGGGTGGTTTACAGAATGCTCAACCAGGAATAGGAAAGGGGCAAGGAACTGGATTCAGTGATAAGAGCAGTTGAAGGGAAGGGGAGATGATAATTGTGGGGGGCATCAACCTGTCTAAGGTGGACTGGAAGATCCTGCCATGAACTACACCATGAGTCAGGCAATCCTAGATGTGGTGTTGGATGGATTCACAAAAACATAGAAATAAAATTTGACAGCAGATAAGAACCTCTTGGTCCACTCAGTCTGCTCATTTCTTTCTCTGCCTATAGTATCACCGCAGACCCTACTTGATCTCCAGTTCCCCTCCTCCCCTTACTTTCCTTTAAGACTCCCTCATGCCTATCCTATGCATTCTTGAATCCCAACGCTGATTTTGACCCTACCACCTCTGCTGGAAGTCTGTTCCAGGCATCCACCACTCTTTCTGTAAAGAAGTACTTTCTCACATCTCTCCTGAATTTAATTCCCTCCAGCTTCACTGCATGTCCCTTTGTTCTTGTGCATATTTTGTGCGAAAAACACTCCCCTCCTGTACGTAATTTACTCCCGTGAGGTATTTATAGGTCTCTGTCATGCCTCTCTCTCCATCCTCTCTTCCAGGGTGTACATATTAAAGCACTCTAGTCTCTCCTCATAGGGCTTTTGATGCAGATCCTGCATCATTTTAGTTGCCCTCCTCTGGACTGCCTCCATTCTATACATGTCCTTCTGGAGATGTGGTCTCCAGAACAGGACACTGTACTCCAGGTGGAGTCTCACCAGCAATCTATACAGCACCACCACCACCTCCTTCCTCCTGCTGGTTATACCCCTCCCTATGCAACCCAACATTTCACTGGCCCTACCAACTGCCTTCTCCCACTGCTTGACCACTTTCAGGTAATCAGATATGACTACCACTAGGCCCCTTTCCTCTTTGGTGACCATCAATAGATCTTCCATTTTGTACTCTGCCTCTGGGTTTCTGTGCCCTAAGTGGATGATTTTACATTATTTCGCAGTGAAACACAGCTGCCATGACCTTGGCCACTCCTTGAGTTTTTTCAGGTCTCTGCAGATTCTTTCCACCCCCACTGGAGTGTTCACCCTATTGCAGTTTTGGTGTCATCCACAGAGGCAGACCTTCATTACAACTCATTTACAATGTCAGTTATAAAGACATTAGAGTACTGGTCCCAGCAGTGAGCCCTGAGACACTCTGCCGCTCACTCTCTTCTATAGTGTAACCTGTTTACCACCACCCTCTGTTGTATATCACTTAACCAATTTCTAACCCAGTTTACCACCTTAGGACCCACCTCTAAGCTACCCAGCTTCTCTATGAGTCTCCTACATGGACTTGTGTTGAATGCCTTATTGCAATCCAGGTAGGTCAATGTCCACTGCCTCACCCTGATCTAGTTCCCTGGTCACCCAATCAAATAAATCTATTGGATTTGTTTGACATGACCCCCCCCCCCACTGTGAATCCATGTTTCCTTGGGTCTTGCAACCTGCTAGTTTTAAGATATTTCACAATTTAGCAATGTCTCCATTAACTTCCCCAACACTGATGTCAGAGTTACTGGCCTATAGTTGCCAGCCTCCTCCCTGCTACCAGTTTTGTGATGTGGGACTACACTTGCCCTCCTGCAGTCCTCCAGAACCACTACTGCTTCCAGTGAACTGGTACTGTAAATAGGACTGTCAGAGATGCAGCCAGTACATCCCCGTGCTCTTTCAGTACTTTCAGATGTACCCCATCTGACCCCACAGCTTTGTCCACTTTCAGATTTGCAAGTTCCTTCACAACTCTTTACTCTGAAAAAGGACTAGTGTCTTCCTCCAGTGTTCCTGTTGCTTTTATGGGACCCCTCCTCTTCCCTGTTCTCGATGAACACCGAATAAAAGTATTTGTTTATCCTATCTGCATTTCCCTGACCCTCCTCTGCAGTGTCCCACTTCCCTTCTTAACCTTACAATCCCTCCCCCTTGTCTTCCTCTTTTCCCTTATGTACCTAACAAATGTATTTCCCCTTTTGCTACCCCCTAGGCTATTCTATTCTCAGTTTGTGACATCATGCTCCTTACAGCTGTCCATTCCTCTCTCTGTTTCCCCCGATACACAAACTTTTCCTCTTCCCTCTGTGTCTCATTATACCTCCTGAATGCAACCCTTTTTGCCATAACCGTTTAAGCTATTTCTTTCGAGATCATAATTGTCTCTTTTTCCTCTTGCATTTGCTCACTTCCTCTGCGCATGAAATGCCCTTCCTTAACTTCACCCACTGTTGGTCCACCCCACCCAGGTCATCCCTGAGGCATTCATGCATTTTTTTGTTTTTTAAAATCTACACTCCTGAAGTTCAGGAATCTTATCCTTGTGTGGTTTGAATCCACTGCTGTCTTACGTTGAACTACACTGTATGGTGATCACTGGTTCCCAGGTGGCCTCCCACCTTGACATCTGCAATACTGTCCCTGTTAGTGCGCACCACATCAATTACTGCTCCATCATGTGTGGGCACCCTGACTAGTTGCCAGAGGAACACCCCCTGCAGGGAGTCCAGGATGTCCCTGTTTTTTGCTGAAGCTGCAGCTGTGAGGTTCCAATCTATATCCGACAGACCGAAGCCCCCCACCAGAAACACTTCTTTTTCTACTATTTTTCCAATGGCGTCCATCAGTGCCTTATCTAAATTCTCCCCCTGTGTTGGAGGTTTGTAGATCACGTCAGTGTGAATAGTGGCTCCATTTCATGTCCTCAGGGTGACCCACAGTACCTCCAACCACTCGAGTCCCCCCTGGATTTCCTTATCTCTTCACTTTACATACAACACTATCCCTCTCCCCTTTCTTCCCACCCAATCTTTCCTGTACTTAGTATTGCCTAGTATGGCCATGTCCTAGTCATGGTTTCCAGTACACCATGATTCCGTAATGACCATGTTATCCAGGTCTGCCTTCACTATGATGACCTCCAGGTCTGGTATTTTATTTTCTAGTCTTCCTGCATTCGCACACATGACCTTCCATATTTTTTTACCCCTCTGCCTGCCTTCTTTTCCCCTTCCTGTTTTTACAGGTCAGTTTCCCATCTCCCTTCTTTTCTACCACTCTGTTTTTTTCTTTATTTTGTAAACTGGAGGATTTACTTCCCCTTGAGTGTTTCCCATCTCCCTGCTTCAGTCTGTGGAGGGAAAGCAATTTATGCCTCCTTGATTTCTTCTGCCACCCCCCTCGATTAGTTTAAATGTTTGTCAAAGTAACACCTAAACTAACCAGATTCCTGACACAGGGTGTCCCTGTACTTACCAGGGAAGGGCCAGTCCTAAATCTGGTGTTGAAAAATGGGGACAATGTCCAGGATATCCAGGTGGAGAAGCCCCTCGGTGGGAGTGACCATCACACAGTGTGGTTCAGGTTGGACAAGGGCAAAGAGAAGTTACCCACAAAGACCACAGTCCTGTACTTCAGAAATGTGGACTATAAAAGGATGGGGAAGCTACTAAGAAGGCACCTGCAGGGCATCCGCAAAGAGATGGCATGGACCAAAACTGGTCCAGCATTAAGAAGGAAATAGTGGCTGCCCCAAGGGAGTAGGTTAGGCTTAAGAGGAAGAACTCTAGGGCCAAAGCACCCAGCTGGTTAGCCGAGAGGTTGCCAAAGCAGTCAGAGATAATACGACTACCTGTAAGAATTTCAGAAGGACTAAGAGAGAGGAGGACAGGAAGAATTATCAGAGGAAAGCTAGTGAAGCAGGAAAGGTAATCCAGTGGGCTACAACTCAGAGAGAAGAAAGCCTTTTTCAGGTACATTAGTGAGAAAAGGGATTAAAAAATGGGATACTATGGCTCAGAAAGGAGAAAGGGTGGGTGGAAGCAAAATAGGAACAAAGCAGAGGTACTGAACAAGTACTTCTGTTCGGTCTTCACTAAGGAGATGAATGGCCCAGTGCCGCAAGGGGGAAGAGGGGGTGGGGAGGGAGCACAGAAGGATTAAAGGTGGATAGGGTGAGGAAAGGTTTGCTAGCCTGAGGGTGAACAAATCCTGGACCCTGACAGCATACATCTGATAGAGCTGACAGAAAAATCTGTGGGCACCCTGGCTGACCTGTTCAATAGTTTGCTTGAGTCTGGGGTGGTACCGGAGAACTGGAGAATGGCACGTGTAGTGACGCTTCATAAGAGCGGACCCTGAGATGACTCTGGAAATTACAGACCAGTCAGCCTGACCTCAACTGTGTGCAAGCTCATGGAAGCAATATTTAAGGAGAGGCTAGTAGAATACCTGAAAGTGAATGGCCTCCAGAAGGAGCAACAACATGAATCTGTGGCTGGGAAATCATGCCAGACAAACTTGATTGATTTCTTTAACTGGGTTAATAAAACAGTGGAGAAAGGCCAAGTAGTGGATACTTTAATAAGGTCTTTGACTCTGTGTCCCACAAGATACTGATCAAGAAGCTGGAGGATCTGGGAGTAGGAGAGAAAATGTTGGGTGGGTAACTGGCTGACTCAAAGGAAAGACCCAGATGGTCATGGTGGTGGGGATCTCAGGTGGTAGAAATAACACCAATGGGATCTCACAGGGCTTGGCCCTGTGCTCTTTAATGTCTTCATCAATGACACTGGTGAGGGCATAATGGGCAAAATGTTCTTGAAACATAGAATTTGAAGGCAGATAAGGACCGCTTGGCCCACCCAGTCTGCCCATTTCTCTACCTAATGGATAAGCTGCAGATCCTAGTTAACCATCAGCCTACTTCTTTCTACCCCCACACCCTAGAATTGCCTTATGACTGTCCCATGCATGCTTGAATTCAACCACTGTTTTTGACTCCACAACCTCCTCTGGAAGGCCGTTCCATGCATCCACAACCCTTTCTGTGAAAAAATACTTCCTTACATTACCTCTGAGCCGCCTCCATCTTCAAATTGTGCCCCTTGTTCTTGCACACCTCTTTTTTTGAAAGATGCTACCCTCTTGGACTTTGTTGATTCCCTTGAGGTACTTGAAAGTTTCTATCATGTCCCCCCTCTCCCTCCTTTCCTCGAGGCTATACTTATTAAGCTCCTTTAGTCTCTCCATATGTCTTCTGGTGCAGACCCTGCACCATTTTAGTTGCCCTCCTCTGGACAGCTTCCATCTTGCCTATGTCCTTGCGGAGACTGGGTCTCCAGAACTGCACGCAGTACTCCAGATGGGGTCTCACCAGCTGTCTGTACAGAGGGATAGCAACTTCCTGTTTTCTACTGGTGATGCCTCTCCCTATGCATCCCAGTATCCCCCAAGCCCTCCTTACTGCCCTCTCACATTGCTTGCCCATCTTTAAGTCATCTGATATGACTACCCCCAGGTCCCTTTCCTTTTTTGTTGTTGTTAGTATCTCACCCCCCATTGTGTACTCTTCCCCTGGGTTTTTGTTTCCCAGGTGCATTATCTTGCACTTCTTAGCACTGAATCTAAGCTGCTATACTCTGTTGCAAATCTTTGTGTCATCTGCAAAGAGACATACTTTTCCTTTCAGTCCCTCTGCAATGTCACTTATAAAGACATTGAAGAGGACCGGTCCCAATACTGAACCCTGTGGTACCCCACTAGTAACTTCCCTTTCTTCAGAGTGGACTCCATTTACTATTACCCTCTGTGTCCTATTCTTCAGCCAATTCTTTACCCAGGCTATCATCTTGGGACCCACTCCCAGGCTGGCTAACTTGTATATTAATCTTTTGTGTGGGACTGAGTCAAATGCCTTGCTAAAGTCTAGGTAGGCCATGTCCACAGCCCCTCCCTGATCTACTACTTTGGTCACCCAGTCAAAGAAATCTATTAGATTTGTCTGGCATGACCTTCCTGCTGTGAATCCATGCTGCCTTGGGTCCTGTGCCCCTCTGGCCTCTAGGTACTTGACAATTCTTTCCTTCAGAAGTGATTTCATAATTTTCCCTATCACTGAGGTTAAACTAACAGGTCTGTAGTTTCCTGCTTCTGCCCTGCTCCCACTTTTGTGAAAGAGAATCACATCTGCCCTCCTCCAGTCCTCAGGTACCACCCCATCCTCCCATGATTTGTTAAAGAGGGTAGTCAGGGGTGTCACTAGTTCTACCCTTAGTTCTTTTAGAATTCTGGGATGAATCCCATCAGGCCCCACTGCTTTGTCCACCTTCAGTTTTAAGAGTTCTTTCAGAACCCTTTCTTCTGTAAATGGGCTGGTATCAACTTCTGTATCCAGAGTGTTTCTATTGTTTGTTTTAGGTACCTCCCCCCTCTTCATTTGTAAATACTGAGCAAAAATATTTGTTTAGTATCTCTGCCTTTTCACCGTCACCCTCTGCCCATCCCCTCCCCTTTATTAAGCCTCACTATCCCTCCCTTAGTCTTCCTTTGCTCCCTGATGTACCTAAAAAAGGTTTATCCCCCTTCTTAACTGAGTTGGCTATCTTTTCCTCAGTTCGGGGCCTTTGCTGTTCTGACTGCCTTCCCAGCTTCCTTTTGTTTTAACTGATACAATTCTCTGTCCTGCTCCTTCTGTGATTCCTTGTACTTTCTGAATGCTTTCTTTTTCTCTTGAACCTTCACTGCTACCTCCTTTGAGAACCATAGTGGTTTATTACATCGTTTTGTTTATTTGATTCACACAAATGTCTTGCTCACGTAAATACCAAGCTCTGTGGGAGGGTGGCTACAGCAGAGTGGATATGGAACCTAAAAGAAGATCTGGCTAAACTTGAGAGGTGGTCTGGAATTTGGCAACTTGGCTTTAATGCTAAAAAATAAAAATGCAAGGTTATGCACACTGCAGCCAAGATTCCGAAGATGGAGTACAACTTGGGAAGGGTCCTGGTGACCAACTCCAAAGAGGAAAAAGACCTGGAGGTGTTGATCACTAGTGACCTGAAGCACTCAACACAATGCAGGAAAGCAGCAGCCAAGGCCAGAAGAATGCTGGGCTGCATAGCTAGAGGGATCAGCAGCAGGTGGGAGGAGGTAATACTGCCACTGTACAGATTGCTGGTGCGGTCACACCTGGAGTAAAGTGTGCAGTTCTAGCACCCATACCTACAGAAGGATATAAACCTGCTGAAGGCAGTCCAAAAGGGGCAACAAAGATGGTTATGGGTCAGCAGGGAAGGACATACGAGAAAAGACTGGAGGACCTGAACATGTACTCCCTGGAGGAGGAGGGAGAAGGGGGACATGACTGAGACCTTCAAGTATTTGAAAGGTATAAACAGGGTGAACCTCTTCAGGCTCAGTGGGAACAAAAATATGAAAGGGTATAGTCTTAAGCTGGGGTGAGGGAGACCAGGAGGCATTTCTTCACAGAGAGGGTGGTGGCATGTTGGAATGGACTCCCAGAGAAAGTGGCATCACTAGAAACAGTGAATGGCTTCAAAAGAGATTGGGACAGGGTAAAGGAAAAAGTCTGGGTAAAAACAGGGGTGTAACCAGAAGGGATGGGGTATTAGTGGGGGCTTGGCAAGGTCCCTAGCTGGCATGGAGGTCTGTGCAATACAAGCAGACTCGATAGCCCGGAAGGCCTTATTCTGCTGGCACCTTCGTGTGTTCATACAGTATATGTTTTGCTAGAGAATGATTGGGACGAGGAATGAGAACCAGACATGATCTGTGCTGGTACGTGTGGTCAAGCTTGGTGACTGGGACAGGCAGAGGCAAATGAGATGACTGGGAGGGAGACAAGATCTGACCCTGTTCACAACCTTGGGCCTGTATCAGACAGTGACTGCCAAGTCCAAGGGATCACGGCAGCTAGAGAAAACATTTCTTACTGCTGAGTGAAGCACAAGAGGCTGTGCCAGAGAGTTCTTCAAGGGGATTTTAGTTTTCTGACACAGGAGCCAGTAGAGTGAGACATCACTCACAAGCAGCAGCTGCAAGGATGACAAGGCAGTTGGGGGGGGGTTCATAAGAGGAGTTGCACAAGGCTTGGCTCACAGATCCATCTCTAGCTGCACTGAGGCTGCTGGCAGCCAGCAGTGATTCTGCAAGGGGAGAAGCAGCAGAAAATATTTTGGGAAACACATATTTTATAGCAACTGGGTTCATAAGATGATCCAGTGCAACCAATGTCTGATGAAACATGATCAGCACAGTAGCAGTCATAGGAGCCAGGTTATATGGGACCGTGGGGCACGAGACCCAGCAATATTTCCTGAAGTGGGCTCAGCCCCAGCAATAATTTTAACATTAAATGACTTTTGTCCCCAATTTTTTGTTTCTGTTTCTGGGATCTGGGTGCAGGCCTGTGACTTGCTGCGGAGTGCCCCCCTCCCCAAGCAATCCCAACCTGACCCGGTCACCGTTCGTAATACTGGTGGACTGTGGCATTATTTTTAATTTGGTGCCTTTTAATCCCTGTATGTGCATGCGCCTCAAGACAGCAGGTAATCTCATTGGGCAGCACCGTGGCAGGGAAGACTTAAACTGAAGAGGGCTCGAGGGCCAGAGAGGCAACATATTGAGGAGCTGGACTGTGATGGGTGACTGTATGAGGAGGCAGAGGCCAGCATAAGAAGAAGGAGAGGAGATGAGAAGAAGCAATGAAAGCAAAGGGACTACTGGGACGGAGGACATCCACTTGAGCAGAGTGACCAGGTGCAGCACGAGGAGTCCTAGGCTGTGACCGAGGGACCGAGAGTGCCAGATAAGTTGTGCAGGGGCAGAAGAAAGGGTGACCATGGTGGCCCCCCTGGAGTCTACAATGTAGGCCCTGAGCGGCCGGGTGGGTGGTCATCTGTGTCGGCCGTGAAGTGGGCCAGTGAGTGCATGCAGCCAGCTGCTGAACGTTTGAAGAGGATGGAGTGGAGAAGCCACTGCTGGCAGAGGACCTGTCCACTGGACCAGCACAGAAAGAGAGCAGCCAGTCAACCAGGGCAGAGCAGAGGAGGAGAGAAGAAAGCAGCAGTACTGCACTGGGTGGCAATGGTAACTATACACCCTGGCAAGAGCTGACTAGTAGAGCCAGACAGACAGCAGTAGCCAGGTAAGGTGGGGATGCAAGGAAAACCGGCAGTGGGAGGGAGAGCTCAGCTGATTGTTCCCAGGCCAGGGCACCACTTAGCCAGCACAGCAGTGACAGGTGACAGTAAATGAGTGATAATGGCTGGGCTGCAGGGCACAAGCACAAAATCAAATTAAAAGTGGATCTGTCCAGCTGCCCTGGGGTCAGTCAATCACCTTAACTCCTTCTGGATGCCATACTTAAGGCAGGGCCTGGATAATACCAGCACTTTGGGCCAGACAACCTCTCTCTGGCACTCTTCTTGAGATCCCTTCCTATGCACTCCACAATATTCCACTAGCGCTTCAAATGCCTTGTCACACTGCCTGAACAGGCATACCTCTCAACTGTCCCTGATTTTCCAGGATGTCCCTGATTTTGCTTCATAATTTCCCTCTGTCCCTCCTAAAATTCCTGTTTCTATGACTGAACGGGGGGATTGTAAGCACAAACTGATGTCAAACATTAGAGTTACAGACTTATTAATCTTCAGAAAATGCATTTCACACTAAGCCCTTTATTCTAGCAGCTTCTGGAATGGATATCACCAATGTTTAAGATGTGTGCCTGACTTTGGTCCCTGATTGTCCCTGATTTGTGAGGCAAGGGGTTGAGAGGTATGTATGCCTTTTAGGCCTTCTGTGTGGTCTAATCTTTCTTGGTCTATCTGGGTCTGTGTGCCATTGTGGTCTAATCACATCACCATTTACAATACTTACTTTAAGGAAAACACTAGACTAATGACTACAGAAAAACAGAAGACAGCAATAAAGTGGAGGGGAGATGCACTGTTGGAATGTGGAAGAAACGCCACTAGAGACAAGACAGTCTGAGTTTTCCTTTATAGCAATGATGCGGGAAAGTGGGTTCCCTACTACACTACTGCATCAAAGCTACAGAAAATACAAAAAATAGAGGAGTTAATACAGCAGCAGCAGCATGCCAATGAAACTATGAAAATACTCCTGTTATGCTATTTACCTCTGTTCAGGAGAACAAAAAGGGAACATGAGAAAAAAACATTAAAGAGGATCTCCTTCAATTGGAAGGCATGTGAATTTTCATCACTCCCCTCCCCTTCTGCTCTCTGAATCCTTGCTCTTTTCCAGCAAATGTTTACTGAAAGCAGCATCTCAGAAAAGGAGGGGAAAAGGATTAGTGAAGAGGCAGCCTTTATTTGTTTAGTGTCACGCCTGAACATCAGGGCCAGTTTGAGGATTTTGGGGCCCCCAGCAAAATTAATGATAGCCCACCCACCCAGTTAACTTTTTACATAGGGCTGGTGTTTTACTCAAATTATATTGAATTAAAATACTAATGCACACATACAATAGGTGCCAAATCTCATCTGTAAGCCTAGAAACAAGCCTTTTGATAAATGTAATATAACACATCAGACTGAGTTACAGAAATTGTGATGCACTGGTGTCAGGCAACTTGGCATCTGGACTTACGCCTAACTTGCTCCCATTAATCTGTAGCTGGGCCTGGAACGTAAAGCATGTACGTAATGAATGATCATGGTGAGACGTTAGAACATAGAAATGTCAGTGCTCAGAATGTAGTTGCAAATGGTATTTATCAAGCTATATCATGCTCTAAGCATATCAGGCAGCATAGGGTGAAGTCACCACACACCTGTGGGGAGAGTCAGCCAAAGTTACTGCAAAGGTTACAGTAGCGAGTTCTAAAAGGGGCCAGTGAGGCAAATCTTCATCTGCTGTTCTTGTGAACTGTATCACAATAGTTTTACAAAAGTTTAGAAAATTAGAGTGCAGTAGATGATAAACCTATGACATTAAGCTGCCTAATGGATAAGCTCACCTGACAAGTTTGAATTTTTAGTCTTTGATAACGTATAGGCACACAATTGCAGTTAGTTTTGCAGTCATCAAGAGGTATTACTACAGCAATATTGTTGGCATTGTTAGTAATATGTAAACCTAAGCATCTAGACTACATATGTACTACCAGTGCATGCAGAAGTCATTAGAAGGGAATGGGAAGGCAAAGAGGCATGTCCTAAGCTGCTAAGCCTTAAATACAGAGGAAGGAGATATAAATATAGTTGGTGTTTGTGAGAATAGCTGGTTAATATGGTAGCAAGAGGTCATTCAGAGTATTTCAATTTTTTCTCATACCTGAGGCCAGGGGTCTAACCCCCAGACTCGCACATTACTGTATGGGGGCTCTGCTCCCATAGACCCCCAGCTGGGTTGTGGGGCTTTGACCCCTGAACCCCACCAAACATTTTACAAACCTGGTTCCTATGGTAGCAGTTGAAAGTGCATCTGTCTTCAAGCCTTCTACGGAGACAAATGAAGCAATCAATTGAACCTTGTTACAATGAAATTAAACAGCATTGCTAACAAATTGCATGCATTAATTCATGTTAGTTGGCAGAATCACCATTGGTTGAATGATTTCAATCTTTTCACTTTTCTCAAATTGTTGTTTAACCTGTATCATTAATTGGCATGTGATCTTTGGAGCACTATTTAAACTGTTGTTTGACAGTCACAACTTATGAGAGAGTGCTCAGCGCAGGGTGAAAAAGGTTGAGCCTTTTCTATGCCACTGTAATGGACTTTTAACCATGTTTTTTGTAAATCTTAAATAAAATGTAGTTACCTTTATACTGTTTTTTGGTGGAAGCATCTTCTGTTTGGATGTTGGGTGCTGTGCTTGTATAGGCATATTTACTAAGAATGCAGCTGGGGAATGGAATGTGTGCAAGCAGATTGTGTGGTTTCTTGGGAATACCAAACAGTCATCCTAGATTTATCATAGCAAATTTCTCTGTCTGGACACCAAGCAGTTTAATGGATGCAGAGGTGTTTGCTTCAGAACTTTTACTGGCTGACACTGTACAAAAATGTAGAAGAGTAAAGCCACTCATGCCAAGAGTGTCAGCATGTATGGACAAAAGCAGATTGAGCAAAGACTCCCCTGATTTTCATTTCTCATTGCTGAGGAACCATTTCATGGGGTTGCTGTGGACACTGTATGCTATGCCTAGCTTGAGGGGAAGAAGTACATTCCGGACACAGTGGACTTGCCACTCGATACCCTGAAGCTGCAGTCATGTCCTCCATGGAGGTAAGAAAAGACAGCAGACAAGCTGTTAGGAAAATAGAATTTATAAGTCAGTATCCTTTGGTGCCTCTCTACTCTACCCCCATTGTAGACCTGATCATATTTATTATCCAGACCCCTTGTGCTGTGCACCCATATTATGTTTCAGCTAGAAGCAGGGACATCCTGGACTCCCTGCAGGGGGTGTTCTTCAGACAACTAGTCAGTGAACCCACTCGTGATGGTGTAATACTGGACCTGGTACTCACCAACAGGGACAGAGTTGCAGACGTCAAGGTGGGAGGCCACTTGGGGACCAGTGATCACCGCACAGTGTGGTTCAGTGTAAGGATGGTTGTGAAATCTAACCCCACAAGGGATGAATGCCTTAGGGATAATATGGCAGGTTAGGATGACCTAGATAGGGCAGTGAACAGTGGACGAAGATAAAAAAGGAGGGGCGTATAGTGAAGACAACAAACATCTGCATCAAGGACATGAGCAAAAGCAAGAGGAAAACGAGACTGCCATGGTTCTTGAAAGAGGTGGCTGAAAAGTTAAATGCAAAAAGGGTAACATTCAGAAGGTAGGAGACGCAGAGGTAGGAGAGGAGGGAGGTACATCAGGGAAACATAGGGAAAGTAGTAAGGAGTGCAAAGGCACAAACTTAAGAGAGAACAGCCCGGGCAGTAATGAAAGGGAACAAGACATTTTTTAGGTATGCAAGTGAAAAATAGAAAGACCAGGGGAGGGATTGTAAGGTTAAAAAGGAAAATTAAGGGGGGGGGGGGTGCAGTCGAGGACCAGGAAAAGGCAGACATCCTAAACAAATACTTTTGTTCAAAGTTCACAGAGGAAGAAGGGAAGGGGCTATAAAAAAGCAACAGGAGCTTTGGAGGGAGGTGGATACTAGTCTTTTTTTCAGAGGAGAGTCCTGAAGGGACTCTTAATATGAAAGTAACAAAGCAATTGAGCCAGACAAGGTGTATCCAAGGGTATTAAGGGTGCTAAGTGAGGTAGTAGTTGCACCTCTGACAGGCCTATTTAACAGCTGACTGGAAACAGCACTCGGTCCGGAGGACTGGAAGAGGGCAGATGTAGTCCCACTTCACAGAAGTTGCAGCAGAGGGAAGGCTGGCAATTGTAGGCCAGTCAGCCTGACATTGTTTGGGGGAAAGATCACTCCTGAAGAAAAGAACTGTGGAGTATCTTGAGACCAATGGGTTATAAGACCAGAGGCAGCATCGATTCATTAGGGTTATAGTATACGGTTAAGACTTAATTCTCCATGGAAAGCAGTGGCTTTGCAAATCTTGTTGTAGGACAGTTCAAAGGTCAAAAATGTTGTTGTACTATCGTTCTGATGTCACATCGATAGTACAACAACTTTTCAGCCTTGATCTGCCTCCTAATTGACTCATTCCACCTGGCTTTACAGAAAAAAACTGCGGAAACATGGCAGTGTGATTTAGCGAGCGCCAAGTAGCGGACACTGCTAATTTTGACAGGAGGAGTCACACACCACTCTGTGTCGCAAAACTGAACTTTTCTATTTCATTTTTAAAATGAACAATGCTGGACAATGTGGACATGGACAAATTAAAAAAGAAGCTGGAGTAAGCGGGGGCATGGGGGAGCTGGGGTGAGTGGCAGCAGCACCAGGGAGAAGCTGAAGCGAGCGACACCACAACAAACAGCAACAAGCACAGAATAATAAGGTAACGAGCTGCTGAAAATAAATACAAAAAAATAATTAAGCCCCAGCCCCATCCTATATAAAACAGTAGATGGGTGACTATCCACAACTAAGGCTGTTTCCATTTCGGTTGTTGAGGACATCGTGGAGACCTCTCGAGCTTCGCTCTCAAGGTTTCTCTGATGTCATCAACAACCTCAATGGAAACATAGCCTTGTTGTGGATGGTCACCCATCCACTATTCTATATGTTGTCTGTCTGAGGGGTGTTTCTGATTCCCATTTTTTTTGCGGTTCCAGGGAATCGGAGACAGAGGTTTAAGAGCAGCTTCCCTTTCTGGGATCCACGTTGTAAAATAAATAAAGAGCAAATACAAAACTGAAACCCTTGTAGGGTTTCTTCTTTAGGGTTTTGTGTGTCTGGTCCTGTTTGGCGTGGGAACTGGGACATTTTGTTGTGACCCTTTTTCAACTGGATCGGCTCTGCTTTTTTGGGGGGGAACCAACACAGTCTATTATTTCTATAGGAACCATGCATTTGGCTAAGTTCTCAGGACCCACAGATAAAAAAAAAGTTGATTTTGGGCGATGGCCACTTTTTGCATTTAGGTGCCAGGGTCGCAACCATCTTACAGTTGTACTGTGCTTTAAGTTTGCTCTATTTTCTTTTCATTCCTAAGGGTTTAAAACTTTAAAGTATAATGGCCTCAATTCATAACTCGTCACAGCAAGGCTCAGGTGAGAGTCCAGCACTCAGAGTAAGGTCACAGAGATCAGGATATCTGAAAGGGGGAACCTTGATGCCGCAAAAGTTTGAAGAGCTGCAGAGCAGGCATCGGAGATGATGCCTGCTAAGAAAAAACAAACAAAAACATGTCACTGCAACTCCTGCTGAAAGGGCAGAGGAGATACCAGTGGACAGTAGGTAGGCATTTGAAATGGTGTTTGCTAAAAAAAAGGGCAGATAAAAAAGCATACCACCACCCCTCCTCCTGAAAAGGCAAAGGAGATGCCTGTGGACAGTAGACAGGCATTGAATACAGTTCCCTCTAAGAAAACTCATAAAAAGTGGTAGGTAAGGCTACAGGTATGTTGAGGTATATTAGTAGGGGTATCGCAAGTCATAAGAGGGAGGTAATAATCCTTCTTTACAAGACACTGGTTAGGCCCCATCTGGAGTACTGCGTGCAGTACTAGAGGCTGCACCTGCACAAGGACATTAACAACATGGAGGCAGTCCAGAGAAGGGAAATCAAAATGGTGCAGGGACTGCATCAGAAAACATATCAGGACAGATTAACGGAGCTCCATATGTATGACCTAGAGCAAAGGAGGGAGAGAGGTGATATGAATAAAACATTTAAACACCTTAAGGGCATTAACAAGGTGAGAGAGTCTAACATGTTTCAATATAAGAAAAATAGCAGGACAAGAGGACACAGCATGAGATTAGAGGGAGCCCGATTAAGGGGTAATGTGAGGAAGTTCTTTTTCACAGAAAGGGTGGTGGATGCATGGAATGGCCTACCTCAGGAAGTGGTGGATATGAATACAGTGCAGGACTTCAAACAGGCATGGAATAGGCATAAGGGAGCAATACAGATGAGCATGACTAGATAGGCCATTGACTAGAGTACAGGCCTATGGCACATTCATAAGGTAGAAAAAATGGGCAGACTGGATGGGCCTTGCAGTCCTTATCTGCTGTCAACTTCTATATGTTTCTGTATGAAAAGCATGTCACTGCCCTGCCTGCTGAAAAGGCAAAGGAGACACCGGTAAGCAAAACTAGCTTTCCCTCATTTGAGTATTACTTAAGCATGGCAATTTTTCCAGGCTTTCAAGTTAAGTTATGGGTGCCTGTATGACCATGGCAGCCCCCCCCACCAGGCCCAGATACCTGTAGTGATGCCTGTAGGGGAGGAGGTGGAGGTGAAGGAGGAGGAGGGGGATCCCATGGAGCCAGACGACTCCCCTGAACAGGAGTTTGGTTCCTGTCCTCGGTCTTCAGAGGACTATACCTCCAATTTTATGTTTGTGAGGCAAATGGCAAACATCCTCAATCTCTCACCTCAGGACAAGGCAGAGGATGAGGATGATATTGAGTTTTTAGACATGATGGGTCTGGCCCCAACAAAAAGATTGTATTTGCCTATCCACAAGTCTCTAAAGAAAGCCACCTTCGAGGTCTTGTCAGCCCCCACTTTAGCTGCTCGCACTGACAAAAAAATTGGGAAAAAGTATCAGGTGGACAAACAGGGTGCTGAGTACTTATACAGCCACCCAGACCATGAAGGAGTAGTTCAAAGTGCTGCTTGCGACAAGCCTGAGGTGCCCCATTCCTCCCAGCCTCCAGAGAGAGATTCTAGAAAACTGGACAGCATGGGGGGAAAAAAAAAGTGTACACATCAGCTTCCTTACTGCTAAGATAGGCAACTTATATGGCTTACTTAGCACAGCATCAAAAGGTGCTTTGGACTTCTGCAGTGGCCATGAGCAAGAAAGCTTCTGTGGATTTCGATCGTGACCTGTCAGACGCAGCAAAAACTGCCAAGGATGCCACTAAGTACCAATTTCATATGGCTGTGGATACCAATGACACTGCTTCCATGGTCATGGCACATGCAGTGTTACTCAGAAGGTTTGCTTGGCTAAGAACTACAAACCTTTCTCATGACACTCAGTCAAAAGCCATAGATTTTCCACGCAAAGGAAATTCCCTATTTGGTGACAAGACGGAGTTACATGAAAAAATGGATGAATATAAAACCACTTACAAAAGCAATACTGAGAAGGAAAAATCTTCCACTGCCCAAAAGCTCTACACTGTGGGGGACAGAGTTTACTATCCCCATGCTTATGTGACCTACAACTATGCCTCTCAGATGGGCTTCTTCAGAGGTAGGGGTAGAAGGGACACCACACATGGATGTGCCACCCCAGCTCCCAAGGTTCAAAAGTGTGCCCAGGTTGTCCAACAATTGCTGGCAGGAGGAAGGCCACTATTTACAGGCCTGGGAAAATATTACCACAGACAGGTGGGTGCTGGAAACAGTGTGTCAGGATCTCTCACTGCAGTTCAGATGGTTTCCAAAGCTGCTGACTCTCAGGGCCTTTCCTCCTCATACCCCAGCAAACAAACTTCTGCTGGAGCTGGAGGTGAAAAAGATACTACTAGCAAATTCAGTGTAAACAGTCCCTCACCCCAAATCGAGAAGGGACTATACTCCAGACATTTCCTCACCCACATGAAAAATGGGGAGCGGTGACTCATTTTAGATCTCATATTTCTAAGCAAACATTTAAAGAAGGAAACGTTCAAGATAACACTAAGAACAGTAATTCCATCCTTGCAACAAGGTCACTGGTTGGGGGTCACTGGATCTGAAGGATGCCTGCTTTCATATCCCAATAAGACCCTCTCACAGGCAATACCTCTGCTTCAGAGTGGGAGATGCCCACTACCAGTTCTTGGCCCACAGTGTCTTCACAAAGTGCCTAGCAGTAGTAGTGGCACATTTAAGGAGGCAAGGGGTTATGGTCTTCCCCTTCCCAGAGGATTGGTTGGTCTCAAGACAGTCATATCAAAAAGCCAAGACCTTTCTCTACCTCACCCAACACACTCTGGAGGAGTTGGATTTCTTTGTGAACCTCCAAAAGTCTCAACTAGACCCAGTACAGGTGTTGGACTCCATAGGAGCAGAACTGGATGCTGTTCAGGAAAAATAATTCCTCCCTTGGGAGAGGGTGGCCAACATGATAGAACTGGCAAAGTCCTTCAAAACAGGGCAGCCAAGACCCACCACTGACTTCCTGCAGTTGCTGGGGCACATGGCCTTCTCCACACTAGTGGTGCCATGTGCCAGTTTCCAGATGATAAATGTCCAATACCACTTAGGGGCCCACTGGTCCCAAAAGTGGGAACCTCTGTCAAAGTAAGTGCCCATATACACGTGCCTATTAAAGGCACTGGAGTGGTGGAAGGAGAAGGAAAACCTTCAGGAAAGAGTTCCCTTCCTCCAGCAGTTTCCCACAGTAGTACTCACTATGGATGCCTTCCTCCTGGGGTGGGGAGGCCATCTAGAAGATTTCCCCATAAGTGGGGTATGGACCTCGCTAGAGTCTCAGAAGCACATAAACCTCCTGGAACTCAGGGCTGTGTAGCTGTCAATGAAAGTCTCTTCCTCTCACATCAGGGGCCAGCTAGTTCAGGCGAGGAAAGACGATACCACCACTATGTACTACATCAAACAACAACGAGGAACAACTCTGTACAGAAGCAATGAACATATGGAGTCTAGCTTACTCTCTGCAAGTGCAATTACCTTCAGTCCATCTGCCAGACAAGGACATCCTGACAGACTCTCTAAGCAGAATCAATCAAGGAAATCATGAATGGGCTCTGAACAAGCAGGAACTCTCTGCAGTGTTCGGAAGGTGGGCACACAAGAGGCGAACCTGTTCACATCCTGGGAAACCTACCAGCTCCCAAACTTCTGTTGCAGGCCTCTCAAGTGGAACAGTCCCAGAGGACGCACTAGTCCTCTCATTGACAGGGAAATTTCATTATGCATTCTCTCTCTTCCCACTTCTGCTAAGAGTGCTACTGAAACTCAGGAGGGAGCCGTCAATGATGATTCTGACTGCACCAGACTCGGCCAGGCAGACGTGGTATTCCCTGCTTCTATCCCTCTCCTTCAGACCACCAATCCTCCTTCCCCGGAGTCACAGTCTGCTGATTCTGTCTCAGGGCAGGATAGCATGCTCAGAACCAAGAATCCTGTGTCTCAAAGCATTGTACTTACAGAGCTAATGCTCTCTGGATTAGATCTTTCAGAAGAGGTCTTACATGTGCTCAAGGTTTTCAGGAAGCCAGCAACTAGGGAAACCTATGCTTCTAAGTGGAAAAAATTTTCTCTGTGGTGCTCATCCAGGCTGCTCAACCTTCTTCAGGCAAGCTTGTCCACTGTTTTGGACTATTTGATACACTTACAGTTCCTGGGCCTCTGGTCCTCAAATCAGAAGGTACATTTGGCAGCAGTGTCAGTATATATTTTGGCTGGTAAGGATAGATTCCTAGACCTCACAGGCTATTTGTAAGAGGTTCTTCAAAGGTCTACATCACCTGAACCCTCTTTTTAAGAATCCAGTCCCCCCCCTTGGGACCTGAATCTGTGCACTGCACAGCTGATGGAGGCTCCATTCAAACCCATGACATCTGCTGCTCTGAAATACACCACCTGGAAAACAGTTTTCCTGGTTGCACTTGTCACAAATGCACTCCTGGGGCCAGGCCCTCTGCTACCACAGTGCCCAATCTTTAAGTACGATTTGTGAACAGGGGACAAACAGGGACACCCTCCTGTTTGTTTTGGATCCAAGTAACTACCAGTCTTGAGTCCTGGGGTCAAATATGAACCCTTTTTTGTTAGTACGTCCAGGTAACAGGTCCAAATATCACACCCTCTTTGGGGAAAGCAGCACAATACTTGACTCAGTGGGCACACAATCAATCTGGTTCCCCTTCTGATTCAATTGAGACCTAGGTATTTCCTTACCTTCCTGGATCTTTACACAGATCCTTGTTAGCATAGCTGCATATGGTGACACACTAAGCACTTTAACAGTTATGTCAGAAGTATCAATACTGTTCCAGCATTCACACTCAAAATGAGAATATGTCTCAGGCAGGATTAAGAAACCAAAAAGTTTACTAAAATTAAAAACAGTAAATAAATACAAAACACAGAACATATATACATTAATGCTTACAGTCAGAAAGAAATGGAAATTACAAAACAAAACGCCTTGTAACTGAATTGCTAGTTCTAACTCAGTTTTCAGTTGTGTGTTACCTATTCTTGACAGAAATGCCCAGAACAAGTGTGTCCATTCTTTCAAAGTTTGGAACAAGAGTGAGCCTCAGTCCTTTCAGCCAGCTTGGCAATATTCAAAGTTAAAGTACCAACCTCCTTGTGATGTCATAACACATGAGGTCACTTTTTAGCCCTGTAATTAATGTGTAACATGACCAAGTATAATCACAATGGTTTCATCTTATTGCTTGCTTGAAATCTGCAAAGATAGCAATATCAAATTACACAGACAGTCTCTCTTCATCAAAGCATAAGTTACGACTTCATTCCCCTTTGATGTTTCACAAAAACATCCTGAAAAACACTTCTCTTAGCTATGTGAATTTTCACCGGTATCTATCAGAACTGGCTTCCCTCCTAATGTCGTAAAATGCAATATTTTACAACCAGTTTCCTAGGTTCAAAGCAGTGGCTTGTTAACCTGTTGTTTTATAACAGTTTCAGGAAGTTTAACAGATAAGTGCTAATGCAGAAAAGGAACTCTAGCTATTTAGCTCCAGCAAGCAACTGCTTTGGAGTCAAAAGGTCAGGCCCCTTTAAAAGCTAGTCTTCCCCATGGGCCTGCTGACCAGGCCATGTCTCATAAGCAGACGTTCAAAGAAACATATATTTATCAAAATTATACACCTAACTAGTAGACGATTATTCCATTACAGCACTTACCTTAGCTAGGAGGATGAGCGAACTCCAAGCCCTTTGCACAGATCCCAAGTATACAATATTCCACAGGAAAAAGGTAGAACTGAAGACCAATATAAAATTCCTCCCTAAGGTGGGGTCTGAATTTCATCTGAACCAGCTGATCACTCTCCCAGTGTTTTTGTACAGAGCACAACACTCCACTCCAGGGGACCAGAAGCTCCATTGTTTGGATGTTAAAAGAGCTCTGGGGTACTACTTGGACCACACGAAGGATTTCAGATCTGCAAATTCTGTTATTTGTCAACTATGGTGAGGTAGATCAAGATAAACCGGCATCCAGGAGAACCATCTCTCGCTGGATAGTAGCCTGTATTCAGTTCTGTTATGGCAAACCTGGCAAACTTCTGCCACAGGAACTGAGGGCTCATTCAATGAGAGTCACCTCTGCCTCTGCGGCAGCATCCAGAGGTGTCTCCATTCATGAGATATGTAAAGCAGCTACCTGGAAGACAGTACATACCTTTACAAAGCACTACTGTCTGAACATTCAGTGCAGAAGAGATGCCAGCTTTGGCACTGCTGACTTACAAAATCTTTTCCCTAAACAGGTTACGTACCCAGCCTCCCAATATACTGTTATAGAGTTTGCTGCTGTTAAATAGCTAATGAGGGATTCCTGGAGTTTGAAGAAAAAAGTACTCACCTGTAGTAATGGTGTTTCTTCCAAGTGATCCCTCTCTAGGTTTAACAATCCCATCCCTTCCAGAACCTGGAAAAAGTTTCATCCAAGAATCAGTTTCTTTTGATTGCCAAAGCATTACTTATTGCATTGTTTTACAACAGATATTATGTGGTTCTGACAGTTTATTTTTCTGCCATAGTTAAAGTTTTTTCCCCCAGCAACCGTTACCCCTTATGGGTACTTTTTATAAGTCATTTAGTAAGCTTTGGTGGTCACTGCCCACCTCAGTTTGAGAAATAAATCTGCCATTACAGGGCAGTGGTGAGTTTAACCACATAGCAGAGTATGAATGTCATTCTGCATTCCTTATTTCATAATATTCTAAATTCCGGGGCAAGCTCCAGCCAGAGGACTGAAGATGCTGTTGTTAAACATAGTGAGGGGTCCCTTGGAAGAAACATTACTACAGGTGAGTAATTTTTTCTTCTATGTACTTCAGGTACTGCATAAGAGCAAAAAGAAAATACAGTTGTACTAACTTTTATGCATTTAACATCATGTCTTATTCAAACAGAGCACAACATTCATATTATAACACCAGTAGGGGATGGATATCAGACAGTAGGAATAACCAAAATCAACAATCAGAGCTCAAAATGCTGCCCCCTTTCCAACAAGCTTGTAACCCACAGCTTACTTCGCATAAGTATTCCTACACTCCTGTTTTCAGCAGAGTCTGATTTCACAGAAAGATTCTCCTAGGTCAGGAAACAAACTTTATGTCTAACCTAGTCATTAAACTGTGGAAGTGGTGTGGGGTAAAGCCACAGTATACAACTCCGTACTACCCACAAACGAATGGCTTAGTTGAGAAATGTAATGCAAGTTTAAAAAATATGCTTTGCACATTCACAGTACAGCACAAAAGGTACTTACTGGGACAAATTCCTACTCCACTTGATGTTTGCATACCCGGTAAGTCCCACAGAAGTCACAGAGTCTTTCACCTTTTGAGCTCCTGTATGCTAAATGAGTCAGAGAACCCCTAGATTTAATTAGAGAGGAGTGGGAAGGCTCTACTGACACCCAGAGGGAATATGTTGAAGACTATGCCCTGAACTTCTGGGACCGGCATAAGGAGTTCATGGGTCTTGATCAGGATCACTTAGCTGCAGAACAACAGACACAGAAGACCAGGTATAATAAAATGTCCAGAGCTCAATTATACACCATAGGGCACAAGGTAATGGTACTCACCACAGTGAGGCATAACAAGCTGCAGGGAGCATAGGAGGGGCCATATGAGGTCATATGCCAGGTGAATGATGTATTTATGTTATAGAGTTACCCAATAAGAAGAGTACTCAGTGGGTTTTCCATGTAAATATGATGAAACCCTATTATGATCGTGCTGACACTGCCTTCGTGGTTTGCAGTGCAAAAGATGGAGATCAGGAGGATCTTGCTCCAGACTGCTAGAGAAGAGTAAGGGGAAAAGCCTCCTGAAGTGCAGTAACAACGTCTGAATGGCTCACACCCAGAAAAGCAGACCAGATGAGGGGAGTGCTTAAGACACTTTGCTCCACTTTTTACTGCTGCTCCAGGGTACACTGATCTCATAGTGCATGAGATGAAAACCACTGCTAAGAAGCCCAAAAGGCAAAGGCAATATCAGATGTCTGAGGCAGTAAAAAGAACAATGAGGGGAGAGATGCATGTAATGCTGTACCTAGGAGTGATCCAGTTGTCTAACCCAGCCCCTGGGCAACCTCAGTGATCCTGCTTCTAAAGAAAGATGAAAGAACCAGGTTCAGGCAGTTAAACAAGGTCACAATACCCAACACATACCCCATGCCTAGGACAGATGAGGTATTGGACAGGTTTGGAGGGGCAAGATATCGGACTACAATAGAGCTGACAAAAGTGCAGTATACTGGGCACCTGCGGCCATCCATGGATGATTATGAGAATTCATCATCTGCCACCCCACACTGTCTGAATTCACTATTATACCTTTCAGCATGAGCCAGTCACCTGCCACTTTCCAGAGGCTAGTTGACAGGGTCCTGAATGGGAACTGGCACTTTGCTTTAGTCTACATGGATTATATAAGAATATTTAGTCAGACATGGGACAAGCATCTCTCATGTGAGGGATATCATAACCAGACTAAGGGATGCAGGACTATCAAGACGGAAAAGTGCCAAATCAGAATGGCAGAGGTGCAATACTTGGGACATACTGTGGGAGGGAAGCACATCAGACATCAAGCCTGAACCAGCTAGGGTTGTGGCGATTCAGGACTGGCCTGCCAACTGAGTACATTTCTGGGAACTGTGGAGTACATTAAAATGTATAGTATCATTATAGCTCCTTTGACAGACAGCACAGCTAAGAAGTTACCAGAAAATATTCAGTTGATGGAGAGCTGTGAAACAGCCTTCCAGCAACTAAAACTGGCACTGTGCCAAGCACCAGTGCTGACAATCCTGGATTATGATTTTGTGTTTATTCAGACAGATGCAAGTGACGGGTCTGGGGCAGTGCTCTTTCAAGTAGTAAGACCAGTTGTTTTCCTTAGCCAGAAGCTGCCAGAGGGAAATTAACTACTATACCAGTCAGGAGGAGTACCTCACCATTGTCTGGGCAATCAAGAAATTGTGCCCACATCTGTATGGAGGGTCATTCACAGTGGCCACAGACAATCCACTGCAATGATTGAAAAGAAAGAGTGGGCAAAATGCCAAACTGTTGCACTGGAGTATCAACCTCCAGGACTGTGATTTCACCATACAGCATGGCAGTGGAACACAAAATGCTAATGCAGGACTGTTTTACCAGTATGAGTAAACAGGTGGACAGACAGCCTGCATGAAGCAGCTATTCCTGGACCTCATGAATATACACCTTCATATAAATAAAAAGGGAGCAGTATGTGGCAACAAAACAACATTTTTCGCTTGTAATCTGAAGTAATTTTGTCAAGCACTAGTTTATTTTCTGTAGAAAGGTGGGGGCCAGGATGCATTACTCAACTGCGACGAAAACTGGCCTGTTTTGAAACTTTAAGCAGTCCCAGCAGAATCTTTATAGGTGCATTGTGGAGACCTCCTGTAAGGGGGGAGGGGTTGTTAATTAAAGGCTCACAGGCAATCTTGTCTTGATCAAGTCCCAGCCAGTCTTTCAGATGTTAAATATTTTTTGACAGGAAGGTGGTTCATGAGTCCCAGGGTAACACAACATCACAAGATAGGTGTCATCCAAATTCTAGGTCTGAATATGCTTCTTCAAATTGAATGAACCTGGGTACATGGAAGTGATAACACAGACCCACTCGACCAAGGCATCAGGGAGGGGAACAGAGAGAGGGCATAAATGTCACAGCTCAGCTTTGTTCACTCTCTTTCCATTGGAGTTTCTATGTGAGTTGGTTCCAGACTGTGTCTGTAGAAAGAGAACTTGGGGTAACAAGTCTTCTGTATAGTAGGAAGAGTGCACGTTTTCTTCTGTAATCCTGTGTATGCACTGTTGTTTGACTGTAAATACCTGAATATTACTGCTGTATTTGCACAACCAGTGTTTAATAATATGTTATTTTTCTGAAGACTGGAGTAAGTGGTTGTTTGTGATTGCATCTCTGCAGGAAGAGCAACTGAATAGAAGAGTGCATAGTGAAAGTGAAATCATAAACAGCATCTGCTACAGCCAGTTTATACATGCCAAGAGAAACTCAGCCACAGAAGAAACATAGAAACACAGAAATTGACAGCAGATAAGGACCACAAGGCCCATCCAGTCTGCCTATTTTTTTTTTCTACATTTTGAATGTGCCACAGGTCTTTACTGTCACTGGCCTATCTAGTCATACTCATCTGTATTGCTCCCTTATGCCTATCCCATGCCTGTTTGAAGCCCTGCACTGTATTCATATCCACCACTTCCTGAGGTAGGCCGTTCCCTGCATCCACCACCCTTTCTGTGAAAAAGAACTTCCTCACATTACCTGTTAATCGACCTCCCTCTAACCTCATGCTGTGTCCTCTTGTCCTGCTATTTTTCTTATATTGAAACATTAGACTCTTTCCCCTTGTTAATGCCCTTAAGGTGTTTGAATGTTTCGTTCATATCACCTCTCTCCCTCCTTTGCTCTAGGTCATACATATTGAGCTCTGTTAATCTGTCCTCAAGTTTTCTGATGCAGTCCCTGCACCATTTTGATTTCCCTTCTCTGGACTGCCTCCATTTTGTTAATGTCCTTGTGAAGATGTGGCCTGCAGTACTCCAGATGGGGCCTAACCAGTGTCTTGTAAAGAGGGATTATTACCTCCCTCTTATGACTTGTGATACCCCTACTAATACACACCAATATCTCCCTAGCCTTACCTACTGCTTAGTGGTCTGCTTGGATGATTTCAGGTCATCTGTGAGGATGATGCCCAAGTCTTTTCCTTCCCCTGAGATTGCCAGCAACTCCCCTCCCAACCTATAGGTGGCTTCAGAGTTTCTCTTCCCTATGTGCATGATCTTGCACTTCTTTTCGTTAAACCCCAGTTGCCACTCTTCCGACCATTTTGCCAGTTTATCCAGATCTCTTCTCATTCTGCCCACCCCATCTGGATCATCTACTCTGTTGCAGATCTTGGTGTCATCTGCAAACAGATAAACCTTACCCTCCAGTCCATCTGCAATGTCACTGATGAAGATACTGAAGAGGACTGGCTCCAGGACTGATCTCCGAGGTACCCCACTTGTGACTTGCATCTCTTTTGACTGTATACCATTTACCACCACTGTTTTCTGCCTGCCAACCAGTTTGTCACCCAGTTGACTACCTTCTGACCCACCCCAAGCCTACCCATCTTATTAATCAATCTTCTATGTGGAACAGTATCAAAAGCGTTGCTGAAGTTGAGGTAGGCGACATCAACTGCACCCTTTTGGTCCACCACTCTGGTAACCCAGTCAAAGAAATCTATGAGAAGACCATGACAAAGCAATGGAGGAAATGTCCAAAAGGTTTACAGAAAGAGGATGCAAAAATAGAAATCACTGATGGAGCACTAGAAAGTGTGGCACAAAAGGAAACAACAGAGCAAATAGGAGGGATTCACAGGAAGGCCATATAGTACTTAAGACAACCTACAATGATACCTATTTTGAGATTAAAATGAAATTAATAAATATTGGAATGTGCCATGGGCAACTACTGTAGGCCTGTAGATATCTGCAAGACCTCCACTGGTGGTAGCAAAGAAAAACAAATCCCTGAGGGAATGCGTTATGCATACGGACCACCCTATACCTCAAGATCAAAGCTGAAATTTCTTGAGGAACTATAATCTTAAAGCAAACTTTGCATACAGTCACTGCACACATTGCAATAATACATAAAAAGCAAAAAAAAAAATTAAAGATATGCAAGGAGAAGAAAAAAAATTATTGCATTAACTGCCAAACCACCAAGGTCATATACATCCTGAAATGTCTCGGTGAAACATACGGAAAACTGCCAGACACAACTCAGAACAGGAGAGCATAATAGTGCCATTAGTAGGAGTGATACAAATTCACCTGTGGCTAGGCACTCTTAGGAGGCACAATACCAACTACAGTATCTAGCCTTTGATTTTCTTGACATCAAAAGGTAAGACTGGGTCAGAGAGGTGGAGGCCGAGAAGAGAAAAATTTCTAGCCAAAGAAGTCTACACTGACAGTTTAAAGGCCACAGATGCGAAATAATGACTAAATTACAGCATATGTTATTTGCCTATAATATGACCAAACCTGCCTCTGAGTTTTCATTGTTAATGGTCTCCCATCTAATGTATCTTGTATTTTTATCTTCTAGTGGATCTGATACCCTATACATAGTTACTTTTTTTTTTCTCTCCCTGATTTTTGTGACCATGTAGAGAAGATTAAGTAGAATGTGACTCACACCTTCCTACATTATAGTGCTACTAATTATGTGCACTGTATATCAGACAAGGTTAGCTATAGTGAGACTCATCCCCTCTCCTTTAGCAGTGCAATCACTTCACCTTTCTTGTATTCTATATAGTGGAGGTGGGGGAAGGGACTTAAATTATATCTGACACAGTTGCTAATGAAATGCATAAACCCAAACAGGCTTCTTCAGTTGCTACTGACAAACTTTGTAGGATCCTGCATGTGTAGGGAATCCTTTTAAATCACCAGTGTGTGCCATTACATAAACATTTCTTCTTTTAAATGACAATGGGAATACAGATTAAGATTTAAGATATCTGCCCATCCCTGGACTTTGTTGGCCCTCTCAGCTCATATGTTTGCTGCTTGCAAGGCTGTGAACACCAGAGTGGGTCTCTCCTACAAAATTAAAGATAATCTTACTCCTAAAGCCCATTTACCCATTGCCTGTGGCATGCTGCTCCCCCAAACTGACCTACAGGATCCATCTACTTCTCAGTCCCCCAAACAATTCCTACAAAAATAGGAAGTGGCCTATAATAAAATCTGTAGGCTTGACTTGGCCACAAACAGACACCCACCATTGCGACCTCTAATCCAAATTAAGTTGGCTTCCTTTACTAGACTTGTGAACGTTTACTAAGAGTGGTGTGGTGCATAATGCTGTGACTAAGCAGATCCCCTTTACCACTACTTATGCCTGACAGCCGATCTTATCCACTAAGGTCAAATGTCCCTGGTTCCTTAGCAATACCCAAAACCAAGACTAAATTAGGAGAGATATCCTTCTCCTACTCTACCCCCAAACTTTGGAATGGCATCCCAGCTAAGGTCAATCAATGTATCTCCAGCCAAGCCTTCAAAAGAGAGTACTGCACCCTTCTAAACCCGGCATCTGTATGTACTTGCTGTAGGCTGCTAGGAATTGTGTTACTTTGTCTATGTCAATTACTTGTACCAGTGACTGTAACCTATCCCTCCACTTGATTTCATGTCTTACTGGTGTACATAGTCCTGTATTCTGCACAATGCCCTCCATATATTGTATTTTGTAAACTGTTTTCCTTGCTGTATTTATTTTTCTGTACTACTGCTTGGTAAATGTATGAACCATGTATTCTGTTATATTTATACACTGTTGTGGTGACCTGCATTGTATTCTCCTGGGTCATGCCTGAAAATAGGCAAATGTTTTGTCTAGTGCACCTACCTGGTAAACAAACACTAAACAAACAAAGAAACAAAAGTCTCCAACTTTTTCTGTACTAAAATTCTGGCAAGATTTCTTTTGCTTAGAAATGTACCAGTGCTAGATTTCATTCCGGTTTTCCAAAGACACATGTAACAGTTTGCAATGTTCACCAATAGTTGCCACTACACATAGGATGGGCAGGACCCCAGGCATCCACTTTTGTGCACGGTGATACCTTTGGTGATGTTACTGGTCCTGTGCAACTCCTGCCCAATTCTAGACCCCAAGCCCTATATAGGGCTACTGCAACCAGTGCTCTGCACAGAAAAGGCAGCACAAGCCATGCTTGTTTTCCACATGCAAGTGGTAAGTGCCCTGATCATGACTGTATACAAGATAGTCACACTGGAATTACCAATTAAAGCCTGTTTCTTAACTTGTATTTACAGGAGTTCTAGTAAGCAACAATTCAAATAAAAGGATAGTGATCAAATGATCTACACCAGGCAAAGATCTCTTTACAATATTACCTTCAAACAGTACTTATGCATGTGTCTCAGTAAAGTAAAAAAAAAAAAGTTTATTTTGAATGCTAACTTTGAGGAGTTAAATAAGCTTTTCACCTCAATGTTATTTCTATAGACTGAATCAAAAAATTACGTAGCATAGTAATCTTGTTTCTTCCAGGGTATTCTTCAATATTCAGAACTCTTGCAGTGTCCCTTTAAGACAGAGCTGCCCGGAGAAGATGGAACATATGCTAATGATGGAATCATTGGCTCATGCACATTTTGAAAAGCTGCCTTTACCAACTGTTGTGTTCTACTGCCTCAGATTTCATGGAGAGCCTGCAAGGACAGGCACCACCAACAACTACACCAGAATAATAAAAACAGATTACCCAAACAAAACCCCAACTGGGTAACCCCCCCCCCCGTAATGTCAGAATCACTTGAAGAAGGGGAAACAGTGCCCCACAGGGCTCAAAAACAGACATGCCAGTATGTGGCACTTCTCTAGTTTGCTCAGCCTGGATTGCAGAGGATATTAGTTATATAAGGGGAAGCAGGGTGGGTGAGTTCTGAATACTGGAGAATACCCTGGAAGAAATGAGATTACTATGATAATTTGTTCTTCTCACCCCAATCATTCTCTAATATTCATAACTCTTGTAGACTACAAAGTAGTACCTTTGGAGGTGGGTACAGAACCTACTTCAGAAAAAGACTTTGCAGGACTGCTGTGCCAAATCTGGCATCACTTCTGGCCTGTGTGTCCAGGCTGTAATGCTTTGTATCAGTGTGTACTATTCTCCAGGTAGCTGTTTTACAGATCTCCACTAATGGGACCTCTCTGGCAGCTGCTAAGGTAGCGGCTGTGCCTCTTGTAGAATGAGTCCTCAATCCTGCTGGGGGCTCTTTACCCACTTTGGAATAGCAAAACTGAATGCACTGAACTATCCAGCAAGAAATGGACCCTTTAGAACCTGGATTTCCTTTTCCCACATCCTCATAGGTTAGAAACAGCGGTTTCTTGCCCTGCCTGTGGTCCTTGGTGGCTACATAGAAACATAGAAGTTGACGGCAGATAAGGACCGCAAGGCCCATCCAGTCTGCCCATTTCTTTTTCTACCTTATAAATGTGCCATCGGCCTTTGCTCTGTCAGTGACCTATCTATTCATAGTCATTTGTATTGCTCCCTTATGCCTATCCCATGCCTGTTTGAAGCCCTGCACTGTATTCATAGCCACCACTTCTTGTGGTAAGCCATTCCATGCATCTACCACCCTTTCTGTGAAAAAAGAATTTCCTCACATTCCCCTTAATCGGCCTCCCTCTAATCTCATGCTGTGTCTCTTGTCCTGCTATTTTTCTTATATTTAAACATGTTGGACTCTTTCACCTTGTTTATGCCCTTAAGGTGTTTAAATGTCTCGATCATATCACCTCTCTCCCTCCTTTGCTCAAGGGTATACATATTGAGCTCCGTTAATCTGTCCTCATATGTCTTCTGATGCAGTCCCTGCACCATTTTGGTTGCCCTTCTCTGGACTGCCTCAATTTGGTTAATGTCCTTGTGAAGGTGTGGCCTCCAATACTGCCTGTAGTACTCCAGATGGGGCCTAACCAATGTCTTGTACAGAGGATTATTACCTCCCTCTTCGACTTGTGATGCCCCCTACTAATACACCCTAACACCCCCCTAGCCTTACCTACTGCTTTAGAGGTCTGCTTGGATGATTTTAGGTCATCAGTGATGATGATGCCCAAGTCTCTTTCTTCCTTTGTGACTGCTAGCAACTCCCCTCCCAGCCTATAGTGGCTTCAGGGTTTCTCTTCCCTATGTGCATGATTTTGCACTTCTTTGCATTAAATCCCAGTTGCCACTCTTCTGACCATTCTGCTAGTTTATCCAGATCTCTTCTCATTCTGCCCACCCCATCTGGATCATCTACTCTGTTGCAGATCTTGGTGTCATCTGCAAACAGACAAGCCTTATCCTCTAGTCCATCTGCGAGGTCACTAATGAAGATGTTGAATAGGACTGGCCCCAGGACTGATCCCTGAGTACCCCACTTGTGACTTGCATCTCTTCTGACTGTATACCATTTACCACCACTCTCTGTTTTCTGCCAGTCCAACCAGTTTGCCACCCAGTTGACCAACTTCTGACCCACCCGAGCCTACCTAGCTTATTTATCAATCTTCTATGTGGAACAGTGTCAAAAGCTTTGCTGAAGTCAAGGTAAGCGACATCAACTGCTCCCCTTGGTCCACCACTCTGGTTACCCAGTCAAAGAAATCTATGAGATTAGTTTGACAGGACCTTCCTTTGTAAACCCATGCTGTCTTGGATCCTGTGCTCCTATGGATTCCAGGTGTTGCACTATCCTTTCCTTAAGGGTGCCTCCATAATCTTGCCCACTACTGAGGTAAGACTGACCGGTCTGTAGTTCCCCTTCCTCCCTGCTACCACTCTTGTGGGTGGGATCACATGAGCCCTTCTCCAGTCTTCTGGGACCTCTCCTGTGCTCAGAGACTCACTAAACAATTCTGCTAATGGCTCTGCTAGTTCCTCCTTTAGCTCCTTAGGTACCCTGGGATGTATGCCATCAGGTCCCATTGCCTTATCCACCCTGAGCTTAGGCAAGCTCTTGTAGGACCTTTTCTTTGTGAAGGGAGTAGTGCTCACCTCCTCCCCTGTGTCCATGATGCTGAACTGTGGGCCTGCCCTACCTTCTCTTCAGTAAATACTGAGCAAAGTATCTATTTAGGATAGATGCCTTTACAGGGTCCTCCTCCTCACATGCTCCCTTTTCTCCATTAAGCTAGCAATACCCACTCTGGACTTTCTCCTTTCACTAATGTATCTATAGAAAGTCTTGTCACCTTCTTTTACTGTTCGTGTAGTGTTTCCTCAGTTTGGGACTTTGCCTGCCTTACTGTCTTACCTGCTTCCCTTAGGGCAGTTTGGTATGCCTCCTATCTTCATCCCACTGTGTTCCTTATATTTTCTGGAAGGCCAGCCTTTGGCTCTGACCTTTTCTGCTACTGTATTTGAGAACCAAAGTGGTTTCCTTCTTCTTTGCACTTCCTTTTCTGTCTAACACAATGGGATGCTGCTTCAAGTATTGTATCCTTAATGCTTGCCCACTTTGCCTGTACCTCCTCACCTGTGTTTCTTTTTTGCCAGGGCTAGCTTAACTCTGTTGGCCATCTTATCAAAGTCAGCTCCTCTGAAGTCCCATATTTTTGCCTTGGAATGGGATGATTTAGATGTAGTAGCCAAATTGAACCATACCATGTGATGGTCACTGGCCCCAGGTGACCTTTCTACCTGGAGATCTGTGATCCCTTCTTTGTTAGTCAGTACTAGATCTAGGATAGCCCTGTCTCTTGTGGGTTGCTGTACCAGTTGTTTGAGGCCCTCCCTGCAGGGAATCCACTATGTGTCTAGTTCTGGCCGATGTTCCTGCTGGTATTGACCAATCTGTATCTGGCATGTTGAAGTCTCCCATTATCAGAACCTCCCTTTAGCTGTCATGTTTTGTATATCTTCTAACAGTAATGTGTCTATGTCCTCCTCTCTGGTCTGGGGGCCTGTAGACAACCCCAGTTCTTATGGCTGTCCCATTTCCTGTTTCCAGGGTGACCACAGTTCTTCTGGCTCCTTATGTGTATTCTGAATTTCTGTAGCTTTGATATTTTCATTAACATACAGGGCCACTCCTCCCCTTTTTGCACCTCGGTCTCTTCTGAACAATACATAGCCAGGTACTGAAGTCTCCTAAGTGTGGTTACTGGTAAACCACGTCTCACTAATTGCTACTATGTCCAGTTTAGCCTCTGACATTATTGCCTGCAGGTCTGGGATCTTATTTCCCAGGCTGTGAGCATTTGTGTACATGATTTTCCATTGGCCAGATTTTGGTGTGTTAGTTGTTGGGTGAAGTTTGGCATTACCCCTGTGCATCGTATGGGGAGACAAACCTTTTTTCTTACCTGGTGATGCAAATGAACGGCAAACACGCTGAATTCCTGTTTGACCACTAGCTGAGGGGGGAGGGGTGTTCTTCCCATTCGACGTATGGGGTGCTGCACCCCTCTCCCCATTTGCTAGTTTAAATATTCTGCAAAGACGTCAAACTTCTGCCCCAATGCACTGACTCCCTCTTTAGTCAGATGCAGTCCATCAAATTTAAAGAACTTTCGCTCCCAGAACTGTTGCCAGTTCCCTACAAATCTGTGTCCTTTTTTCTGGCACCAGTCCTTGAGCCACGTGTTTAGCTCCCCTATCTCCCCTTCTCTGACCTTCCGTCCATCTGCTCCCTTCTCCCAGACTGGCAGGATCTCAGAGAAGGAGATGCCGGACGAAATAGATGATAGTTTGTCACCCAGCCTAGTCAGGTGTTCCTTGGTCTCCACAACTGACGGCTGGCGAGATCATTAGTCCCTATGTGTACTAGGACATCAATGTTTTCTCCTGCTTTGTGAACAATTTTAGCAATGCGGTCAGTGTCTCTCCATGCTGATGTACCTGGGAGACATCTGACCATCACCCCTGGCTGGAGATGGGCTGTCATGTAGTAGCTAAGGGCTTGCTTGACATCCAGACTATGGAGTCTGCGCTCACCTGAACTAGAATGTTCAGTGAAAAAAAACTGGTAGGGTAATGGATTGGTTGAGATAGAAATCAGAAACCACCTTAGGAAGAAATTTCTTGTTTGTTTGTTTGTAGAACTACCGTGTCTCTGTGGAATGAGATATAGTCCAGGTCAATGCACAGTGCTTGAAGTTCACTAATCCTTCTTGCAGAAGTTATTGCCACCAGAATAAACGTCTTCCATGTGACATACTTCAGATGAACTGATGCCATAGGCTCAAAACGGGGACCCATGAGCTTATCTATACACACATTTAAATCCCAAGCTGGCACCGGTCCCCTATGAGGGGGGTACAGATGAGCCAAACTCTTGAAAAATCTCTTGAATATGGAATTTGAAGCTTTTAATGTAGTGGTTGAATATATGACTACAAATGTTTTTTACAGATGTGTTTAAGCAGTGAAGAGTCCAATATCATTCAGAGTATTTTTGTACGATTACAGTTTCAGAATTTTCCTTCCAATTTCTTATATTTCCATCCCTTCCTTCCCTCTTTTTTCTGTCTCCCCTCTTTGAAATGTATAACTTATATCTGGTGCTAATAGGATTTGCTCTGGCCTTCTTAAATGGGTGCTGGGATTCATTAAAGATTATAAAACTGTATTGTGTGAAATATGTATTGATTATAAACAGCAGACATGTATATTTATTTATTATGCACCTTGTGTATTTGAACTTGTGATGTGTCCTTTATTGATGACGTCATATTCATTATTTAAGACGCATCATTACATTGTTACCTTATGCTTTTTGAAAAAGGAACTTATCCGAAATGTATCAAGGCATAAGGAGAGGTGGTTTTTATTGCACCGAATAAAAAGATATTTGCACAAGAGTGAACTATGTGAGCAGCCTTCTTGATAAGGTGGTGTGTGGGACTGTGATTTTGATATTTGAAAAATTCTAGGAACCTGATTGGCTGCTGACCCCACTGTATCTAGGGCAGGCACGAAGATGACCACAGTACAGTAAAGCATCTCTCTCTCTCTCTCAGTTGGACTACCCCGAAGCAGAGAGGGCTTGCCTCTATATCTACTAGCCTCCCCAATTCCTGACTCCTAGCAGCTCACAGAGAAATCACCAGCAGCTCCCCAAATCTCATTTTATTTTTATAACCCCAGCTTCAGGCAAAACCACAAGTTCTTCCTGAAACACCACTCCCTGTGGCTTTCTAAAACTGCAAATTGTACCTGCAACTGCTGCTGCGTGTGGATTCATCATTCACATAGCAGACTTGAGGGATGCTCGTGCTCGGCTGCCTGTTCTTTTATAAAGCCACACACAGCATTAAATTCTGACCATCTTTTTCGAGAGAAGAAATCATTCAAATGTTTCTATCATTTACTTGGACAAAAATGTACCCAGCGTGAAACAAGTCTCCTGATTGCTCCCGAGAACCGGAAGTCTCCATGGCAGCAGTAGTTTGCTGCCTCACAGATCACAATCCTACTTTGGCTCCCTGTAAATGTATACCCCACACATGTACAGCTACATGGCAGCTTCGGGGGTTGGAGACAACGACTGACTCACTAAGATGAAAGTCACAGGACATAAAGCTCAGTACACCAAGGAACACCATCATCTAGTGGAAACATCGAAAACAGGACCTTTCGTTTTTTAAAACAAGTATGCTTCCACTCTGCAAAACCACCTACAAAAATGTTTTAAAATGCTTTTTCTTTGTGAAGTTTTTATAAAAATGAGCCATTGTATGATATCAATAAGGCACTCCAGCTTCAACCGCCCGAGGTGAGACGTTATTACACAATAACCCACACCCTGTCATGCCTAACTGCTTAAATACAGCATTTATAATTTTCTACATGTATGAATTTAATGCACAACTTTCAGTTTTTGACAGAAACTCCTATTTGAAATTGCTGGTAGCAGCTAGGGAACACTATTGTGTCAGGAAATACAGAGTAACCTACCAAACTCAGGTATTTTTCTGTCAGACAAGACCGGATTTACATTAATACTGTACGTTTAAGAATAGAGATGAAAGGGATAGCACCATATCTTTTGCATGGGAAAACATAGCTGGTAAATTGATTGTAATCTGGCAGTATTGAAGTGAATATAGGCATTACTCTGGTATTATTTGAAAGAGACAGTATATTAACATTAGATATAGCAGTTACGTTAAGAACTTACCGTAACAATAGATCTTCGAAAGAGGTTCCTGCAGTAGGTCTTCACTGATAGAACTGTACTCCTGGCGTCAAGACTGCATGGCAAACTTCTAGCTAGCAATACATGGCAGGGGACTGCCCCCAGCATCACATAATGGGACATCAGCATGACAGTATATAGGGGGCAGTTCCCACATCCGTCCTCCAGTTCTCCTGCCAGAAGATCCCTGTGAGGATGACCAGAGAAAGGAGCATAACTCCTAGAGCCTGAAGCTGACAGTAGTCCTGAAAAGGGATAGGAAAAACAAGAGCTGGGGGAGGGAAAATGTGACCTACTGCAGGAACCTCTCTTGAAGGTCTACTGTTACAGTAAGTTCTTATATCACTGCTATATTTTACTTTGAGAGGGTTCCTGCAGTAGGTCTTCACTGGTAGGACTGAATACCAAGCAGTCAAGAAAAACACGTCGCAGACTATGGTCTGGGAAGTGGAATGTCTACCAACTAGAGAGCCTGTTATGATAGGAGGTCTTGCAGGACAGTAAGTCCAAAACCGGCTCTGCACCTAGAGGCAAGGTCCAGACTGTAATGCTTGGTGAAAGTATGGATTGAAGGCATAGTGGCCGTGGTACAAATGTCCAAAGCAGACATGTTTCGTAGGAAGGCCATGGAAGCAACCATGCCATGGGTCGAGTGACCCTTGACTTCCCCTTGAAAGGGTTTCTCGTACATCTGAAAGATGAATGAGATGCAGTTAACCAACCATTTGGACAGGCCCTGTTTAGAGATAGCCACACCCTTATGTTTGGGTGCGAAAGCCACAAACAACTGGTCATATTTATGCCCCTCCTTGGTCCGAGAGATATAGTAACTCAAGATCCGTGCATGTTCAACGTGTGGAAAAGGTATTCCCCCCTATTGGAATACTCGGAATAATAAACTGGCAGTTGAACATCTTGGTGCAGCGTAAATTCTGGAACAACTTTTGGAAGAAAGGAAGGATTAGTCTGCAAAGCCACCCAGTCTCTGTGGAAAATGAAATAAGGCTCCCTGCAAACAAGGGCCTGAAGCTCTGAAATTCTTTGAGCTGAGGTAATGGCAACTAAAATGAGCACTTTCCAGGACAAATGGTGCATGTTGCAACTTGCTGCCAGCTCTAAAAGGTGCAAAGTAAGTTTCTCCAAAATAAAATTCAAGTCCCGGGGGGAACTGGACTACAGACCGGAGTTTTTAAGTGGAGGATCCACTTCAGAAAGGTTTTGGAGACCTTCAACTACGCTAGGGTTTTGCCCTCTACTGGAAGGTGGTAGGCGGAAACCGCTGAAAGATGGACCTTCAGGGAAGAATAACTGAGGCCCGAATCAGACAGGTGCAAGAGGTACTCAAGGACCTGCGGTGCTGAGCAACAGAATGGGTCCAGGCCCTTGGCCGTGGCCCAAATGGTGAATCTCTTTCACTTCATAGCATACGTAGACCTAGTGTACCGTTTTCTGGCCTCCACTAGGACCTGGGTGACTCGCGTGGAGACTCTAAAATGTGAGACCACTACATCCAAAGGTGTCACGCATGCAAGTGGAGAGACCTGAGGCTCAGATGCACCAGGCTGCCCTGCTCCTGAGACAGAAGGCTGTGAAGGAGAGGAAGAGGTACTGGGGGTTCCGCTGCCAGCTGCTGTAGCAGGGGGAACCAGATCTGCCAAGATCAGAGGGGAGCTATGAGAATCATGAGAGTGCCCTCTGCTTGGAGCTTCAGCAGAACCTTCTGCAGAACTGAAAGAGGAAGGAAAGAGTACAGACACCTCCCTGTCCAACAAAGAGACAGCTTGTCTAGCCAAAAAACACCACACCCGGGAACGAGTGAGCAAAAGTTGGGTAGTTTTGCATTGGATGGGGAAGCAAACGGGTCTATTTCTGGCTGACCCCACTAATCGAAGAGATTTTCCAATACCTCCTGCTTTAGTTCCCACTCATGTACCCGTGCGACGGTGCAGCTGAGACTGTCCACCAGGATGTTGTGAACTCCTGGGACATGGACTTCTGTCAGAGACAGGCCGTGCTGGACTGCCCAGTACCACACCCGCATCGCCTCCCTGCAGAGGGGGTACGATCGGGTGCCTCCCTGCTTGTTTATGTACCAGACTGCAGCAGTGTTGTCGGTCTGGATAAGGAGTGTTCTCAGTTGTAATAGGGGCTGGAACACCTGGAGAGCGTACAGCACTGCTCTCATCTCTAGGATGTTTATGTGCAAGTGTTCCTCTTGTGGAGACCATCTCCCTTGAGTTCGATGGGCTCCCCAACCTTGACCCAAGGTGTCATTTGTGAGGGTCATGGAAGGAGACGGGGGATGAAAAGGGGCCCCTGAGGAGAGGCTGGACAGCCCCTGCCACCAGAGAAGATTCCTCTTCATACTGCTAGAGATCAGGACCCTGTGGTCCAGGTCATCCCAGTATTGGTCCCACTGGACTCTGAGGGTCCATTGGATCACCCTCATATGCAGTCTGGCCAACGGAACTGTGAGGATGGGAGCCGCCATTAGACCCAACAGGCAGAGGATGGAGTGTGCTGTGGTCCAACAAGAGTTGGACACAGACAAAGCTTGTTGAATCAGAGTATCCACCTTGTCCAGAGGTAAGAAGGCCCTGCCCTGTACCGTATCCAGCACTGTTCCAATGAATTGGAGGCACTAAGAGGGTGAGAGTTGAGACTTGGGATAGTTCACAGTGATTCCAAGCCAGGTAAAGAGGTCCAGGGTAGTGGAGAGCACCTCCATCAGACTGTCCTGAGACAGGGCTGACAACTGCCAGTCGTCCAGGTGTGGGAACATGTAAATCCCCTTGCGGTGCAGGGCTGCAGCCACCACCATCAGGCACTTGGTAAAAACCTAGGGTGCCGAAGAGAGGCCAAAAGCAAGGGCCTTAAATTGATAGTGGTTCTCCTGAAAGGTGAACCGAAGGAAACAGCGGCGGGTCTGGAGGATAGGGATGTGTAGGTAAGCATGCTGCATGTCCAGCGAGCACAGCCATTGATTCTGTTGGAGCAGGGGTAAGAGTCCCTGGAAGGTGAGCATGTGGAACCTCTTGCATTCCACAAAGAGGTTGAGCAGGCTGAGGTCCGGAATGGGCCTCAGATCACCCATCTTCTTGGGGACCAGGAAGAAATGGGAGTAACATACCCTTCCTGTCTACCCTACAGGAACCAGCTCTATGGCTGATTTGTCTAATACAGCCGGGATTTCCTGCTGAATGAGAAGCAGATGACCTGATGGGTAGTGAGACCTGCCGGAGGATTGTCTGGAGGTCTGTCCAGAAACTCGATTGAGTGCCCTCTTGCGATGAGTTGAAGGACCCAAGCATCGGTGGTTATTGCCTCCCACCCATCCAGGTGGAGGGCGAACGATTCCCCCATGGGCTCCTCTGAGAAGATGGGAGGAGGTGGAGGGGGTTCCCTCGAGTCAGGAGGCGGAGGGGAGGGGCGCTCTGCTGCCTCCAGTGGCCTTTTGCCTGAGGGGTCTGGGTGCCAGAACCAGTAGTGCGGCGCTTGCCCTGAAGTGTGTTCTGGTTCGGTTTGTTTAATTTCTTTTGTGGGTGACGAAAAGACTGCTTGGGATTTGCCCTGAGTGATGCATGAAGCGGACATCCCATAGGGATCTGCCGCTCTCCTGTAGCTTCTTATATCTTCTGCGTCACCACCAAACAGGACGGACCCCTGAAGTAGAGTGGTCTGGATGTCTTGCGCCAGTTCCGCAAGACGGAGCCATGCCAGATGTCTCAGGCAAACTCCTGAAGCGGTGCTTCGGGCCACCAAGTCCACAGAGTTATAGGTGGCACGCAATGCATGGCAGCAAGAAGACTTGTTAAGTCTCACCTTGTCCAGCAGCTTATTTCTGAGTTCCTCGTCCAGGATAGACTGAAGCTCTTTCTCTAAGTTGGTCAGAGCCAACTTCTGGAAAGAGATCATGTGGGCCACATAAGAGACCGAACAGTGCAGGTGGAGGAGGTGTAGACCTTGCGGTCGTACTGGTCCATCTGCTTGGACTCTTTGTCCAGAGGTGAGGCACTTACGTGCTTTGGCTGAGCCGACCTATCGTGGGCCGCTATGATGACTATCGAGTCGGCCTTGGGTTGACTCATAAGGTGGCTTGCCCCTTCCAGGGGAAGATGCGTCCTGTTGGCCTTTTTAGAGACCGCAGGAATAGAGGATTGTTGCCATACTGTGGATGTTAGGTCTTCGTGCAGCCCCATCCAAGGTAGGATGGGTAGGGGGTCCGCACTGGTTAAATCCAGGTGCTCCGCTAGCCTCTTCCTTTTTGGATCCATCTCCTGGGATGCCCAACCACTAGCTTGCTGGATGGATCTAAGGAGTTCCGCAAAAGACTGGTCCTCTGGCAGAGATTTGGAAGACTCCTTGGGCTGCGATTCCATTGGGGAATGAGGCTCTGAATGAGCTTCAGAGTCTGAGTCATTGTCTGAGTCTGAAGACTCCAATCTGCTAGGCACAGAAATATCTGGAACCTTCTCCGTAACCCTGACGCTCGAGAGGGCCTCTGCCAGAGTTACTGTCCAATGGTCAACCAGGAATTGGCTCCTAGGAATTACCCTTTGAGTTGGGGTAGAAATAATGACCGGACGGGGGTGCCCCAGCTCCTGCAGGAGCTGCAATTTGGCATCCTTCCACCAGGCTGGAATCGACTCCTGCAGATGCGGTTAAGGAGGAGGAGGCTGGTAGCCTGGGAACCCCAAGGGTAAATATGGGGGTAACCAGAAGCCTGGTACCAATAAGGGTAGTGATGACAGTACCCCTGGTACATATGGCCTGGCATCGGTACATGTTATGGGTAACCGGACGTCGGCCCACCTGGCGCCATGTAGTCTGGTGACGGCTCCCCAGCGCCGTGTAACGGGGAACAGTGTAGCAGCAGGTAGCTGGGGTTCAAGCCTCTAGGGCTGGACAGCAGAGGGGCCAAAGGCCCAGAAGGCTGAGGGACTGCTAGGAGCATGAGGGTCCGTCTGCAAGCCTGGGGTCCCAGATGTAATCCCTGTAGGGCCAGGTGGGGGCTCCAGCGTCGGAGCAAGAAATCCAGAGGCCATTCCCAAGTCTGAAGGGATACAGGCGGGAGAGTGGCCCGGTGTTGGGGGGTCTAAGAGGCCCCAACATGTGATCTGAGACCAGCTTGGGGGGGAGAGGAATAGAGACCCCATCAACGGGTCCGCTGGAGAAGCGGGAAGCTCGGAAAAAATACCCGATGTAGGGGAAGGAACCCTCTGGCCAAAGGCACTCGTGTCCCGGAGGTCCGGGGAAAATGAGGGGTCGGGCTGAGTCAGTGAGTCCCGGAGAGAGAACCATCACGGGACAAGGAGATGACTGGAAGCTGGCTCTGCGTGACGTCTGGAATTGAGTCATGCCCAACGGGAGAGCTTCGGCGGAGCGGGCATCCGACTTAACAGTTGCAGTCAGCAGAGGAGCTAGAGTCCGGCTTACTGACTGAGGCCATGCACCCGGCAACGGAGCTGGAGGGTGACCAATCGGCCAGAGAGCAATCGACAGGCCCCAAAGAAGAATCCTCCTGAGAGGAACACCCCTGTTGCCCACTGACCGAGGCAGGAGGGGGAGTCGGTGACCTATCCTTTGGATCTGACGGCAACCGTGGAGGAGCAGTACTCACCGAGGTGGACACCCCACCTGACGTAGCGTCAGCTGCCTGGCGACACTGGGTAGAAGGGTCGGGTCCTGGCGCCTCCCCTTTTTCTTGCGCTCTGAGGTGGGTGAGGATGAACGTTCCTGCAGCTCCCTTTCCATCAATGCAAGGTGGTTTTTTTTTTTTCAAAAGGTGGGCATTGAGGGCTTTCTGGCGCCTGACACGCGTGGCCTGGTTGAAGGACTGGCAGATGCAGTTGTCAACCCGATGTTTTGGGCCTAAGCAAAGGACGCAGCGGGAGTGATTGTCCCCGTGAGGAATCTGAGCACCACACTGTGAGTACTTCTTAGGTTTACGCAAAGACATGCATTAACTATTGGGAAAGAACTAGGAAAAAGAATGACAAATACTTGGAAAATGGCACTCGACTGTAGCTGAGTTCACCGCGAGGTCCGACGTATACAGGTCAATGGCAGGAAAGAACTGGAGGGTGGGCGTAGGGACCTCCCCCTATATACTGTCATGCTGACGTCCCATTATGTGACACCGGGGGCGGTCGCCCATGTACTGCTAGTTAGAATTTTTTCCATGCGGTCCTGGGGCACGGTCCCATCAGTGAAGACCTACTGCAGGACCCCTCTAGAAGTAAGATCAATAATGACCTTTTTTTCATTTTGAGCAAAACAAAAGTGTGAGAACAATGTTAATGAACATGGTTTAGTGTAAGGGAAAGGGTACACTGTTTAACCAGGAGTAGCACACTAAGCTGAAGCTTGTTTCCGGATGCGACCTAGGAGCACAAAGAAGTTGTGACTTGCTCAGGATCACACAGTATGCACCTAGGCGGCAATGGGATTCAAAACCCAGGTCTCCAGATCTGCTGCTCAGAGCCTTAACTCACTGCGCTATACTGCCTCCAGTATAATTTTGAAAACAGAGGAGCATGTATGTGAATTTCTAGTCTTTAGAGAATTCTCCCTTTTGAAAAAAAAAAAAACAATACAAAAACTGAACTGGTGTCTAAAGACTTCATGATAAAAGGTGACTGAGTCAAAAAATATAATCTCCCTTCCCCTTCCAGCATGGCTTTAACAGCAGACGTAGTACCAGCACTGCTTTGGTCACCCTTACCAATAGCATTGTTACTGCTATGGATAGGGTGATTTCACCATTGCTGTCCTCTTTGATTTTACTAAAGCTTTCAACCTCATTAATCGCTCCCTGCTCTGTACCAAGCTTAGGCATCTAGGTTTATCTCCTTTCACCCTTTCTTGGTTTACAAACTACCTAAGCAATAGGCAACAAGGTCAAATTTTGCCCCGCCTTCTCTGATCCTACTGACACTTCTGTTGGAGTACCACAAGGATCCATTTTTGGGCCCCCCCTGTTCTTGCAACACGTAAATGATGTCCACCTCCGTTTAACTCATTGTGTACTGATACGTTCTACGGATAACCTTATCCTTAGCTACAATAATACTGATACCATTAATTGTCATCTCTCGTCTGATCTCTAGGCGGTTCAGAATTTGCTGTCCCCTAAAGAAATAATGAAAGCATCCAAAACACAGTACCTGCTTGGCACTGCATCTTAATTAAGAAATGATCCGCCCCTTCCCCTTCAGTTAGCATTTGTTGGTGGAAACAAGACTGTTATGGTATCTTCGTTTAATTATCTTGGGGTTACTTTGGACCAGTCACAAGACTTCTTATTGCATTTAGCTAGCATATGTAAATCTGTCAGTACTAGAGTTGGGCTTTCTTACAAAATCATTCACAGTCTCACTCCTAAGACTCTACTAGCCACTATGTGTTGCATCCTTCTCCCTAAAGTCATGTATGGAGTCTCAGTATATTCATCTAATGCCAAGGCTATATTACGAAAGTGGGACATAATCTATAACAACATATGTCATCTTGCCCTTGCTTCAAGTTGCCTTGTACATCATTGCTCCCTCCCTTACAATCGGCTCAACTGGCTTCCTCCTTAGTCTCTTAGGGACCTCACACTGGGTGGGGTTGTATTTAATGTACCCAGTATCCAGGTACCAAGATCCCTTGCTGCCCTTCTTCTGCTACTTACGTGCAGCTCATATCCCTGCAATTGAACCTTCAATTTGGTTCTACTCTGTCTCAAAAATGATAACTATCTTTGTGAACACTGCTTTCTTGTGTCTATCCCACAGGACTTGAAATGCAGTTCCTCTTGCTGTATGTAACTGTCAGTTTGCTCAGAGTTTCTGTTTTGCCTACCGTAGGCACTTACATGATTTATTTTCTCGTTCCTGCTAACTACCTGAGCTGCCTCATCTGTTTTTATCTCTTGCTTAACTTGTGCATTGTTTTAATCTGTATTTTGTATATTCCAAGCCTTATTGAATAATGAGTCCTACACCTTGTACCAATGAATAATCTGTGTTTTGAGCCCTGTACCATGCCCAATTCTTGTGTGTATATTTTGTGCTTTTGTAAAAATGATTGTTCTGTCACTGTACTGTAATTCCAGTCTAATAGACAATTTACTGTCTCGTGCACTTATTTGGCAACCACAAACTAAATAAATAATTTGGTTTTCAGTTTAAAATGCAACATAAAATAGATTTTTGTGATAGACTGTTAATATGTTTTTCAGATATGACCTGTGCACTCTGAAACATCGGTGGTTAGCCGGTGTGGTGTACATCAAAAAAAAAAAAAAAAAAAGATAAAATATTTTATGCCGGGTGAGTCCTAGTTTCCAACTGTTTTCCTGTGTGTATCAATAGCCTATATTGGAACAGGCTACACCTTGATAAATTTATCTTTTTTTTCCATGCAGGTAGGCTGGGTAGGAGTATTACATGATATTCTTTTTTTAGCCACCACCTACCTAATTGCACTACTACCTGTTTTGATACAAAAGCTCGATACTGTATCTTAATGGGGAACCTTGCAAGTCCAATTGCAAAGGCTGGTAACCTAAGAGGTAATACTACACACTACAACACTACCAAGCCAGGCAGGCATTGATAAAAAAAAAAAAGTGCAAGGTTTTGCGCTTGCAGGGGGAAACTGAAGACTTAATATTGGATGGGGGATACAACTGGAGCAGACAGAGGAGAAGAATCTAGGAGTTACAATTAGTGACGGTCTAAAGACCTCTGCTCAATGTAGCAAAGTGTATAGGAAACATATGGTGCTGGGATGTATAGGTACAGCCTTCTCAAGCAGATGAAAGGAAGTGCCCCTGCTCCAGTACAGGTTCTAAGTGAGGCCACACCTGCAGTATTGTGGTCAGTTCTGGAATCCTCACCTAAAAAAAAGAACAAGGACCACTCAGAATCGATCAAAAGATGATTCAGGGCTAGAAGGGAAGGACTTATGAAGAAAGTCTGGCTGACATCAATGTATACTCACTAGAGGCCGTGAGAGAGAGAGAGAGCGCGCAAGTGAGGGAGGACATTACTGAAATTTTTTACTACCAGGAGGGTATTAGCAGGGTGGACAGCTAGATTAAGGGGTCCATCACAAGGGGCCACAACTATAAGCTGGTGGGGGGAATTTAGGAGGGAGATAAGGAAATGTTTCTTCATTGAAACAATGGTGGAAAAGTGGAATGGTTTGCCAGAGGAGCTAGTCAATATTAAGATAGCTGAAAGTTTTGAGAGAGGATGGAATAGTCACACTGGACTGGTGGAGAGGAGGGGGAAGGGGTCGGGGCTAATTTAAGTGTAACGGAGGGATTATTGATTCATTTAAGACCTAGCCAGTGCTGGACTGGTGAGAACCTAGGCAGGAACTGGGACGTCACTAGTTGGATCACATGTCTTTTTCTGTCAGTAAACATTTATGTATCTATGTAAGTACAAAATCATGACGAAAAGCACTGCGGTAACGGTGCCTACTGTAATTCAGTAATTTCCTAAAATGTTCAAAAGCCAGTTGGGAACTGCAACTTTATGAAATATCATGGAATTCTACACTTGAGCAATAAATATTTACATTTGTGTTTCCAAGTGACTGATATTTATCAACACTATTACTGATTTTATTAAACGGACATTATAAAAATGCCAGTATAATAACTGAAACAACTAAGTAAAACTGGAATGAAAATGTATTGTATACCAATTCAAAGTCATAGCTGCTATGTAAGTACATGCTGTATACTACCTGAATACAAAGGATTAAAATACTGTACATTCAATGAGAATAGATGTACATCTTTAAAGTATTACTTGTAGAGAGAAGGAGGATCCATGGGAAAATGTTTCACCCAATCCTTATACTGCTTTTGCATGCATCAAGAGAGAAATGAAGGACCAAACTTTATTACGGGGGTTAAACAATATACTGTAAACAAAGAGTCACTTAACTCTTTCTTATAAAATCCCCCACAGAACACTGCATAATAATCTGAACAGATGAAAATTAAAGAAACTGGACTCCACTATTTGTAATAGTAAAGGAACACCTAGTTGCAGTGTTGTTTCTCATGTGAAATGAAACAAAAGAATAAGTCTGCTTGTTGCTCCTAGAAGCATCTTGCTTAGAAAAGAAAATTCTATGGGTAACCATCTTTTGCCATGGCCTGCAAAGATAAGGCTTATAGTTTATATTGAAATGAGGATGAGGTCTCAATGAAGAAGAATGTTCTTCCATTGTAGTTGTAGTACTGCTCATAATAGCATGTGTTGTTGCAAAGAGGACCAACTGATATTCCTTTAGAAGTTTGTCAAGAAACTCTGCACACTTTCGGAGGTTGGCTTCCTGTTTATTAAAGCTGTCCCCTCCACTGTTCCGGTCTATCCAATAGAAAGCAGATATGCTGTCTATGATTACCAGGCAGAGACCAGGATGACTGCAGAATAAGCTCTCTAGCGAGTGAAGTGTGAGTAGCAATTGAACACTACTGTTGCAATGAACGACAAAAAGTCTACTAAGACATTTTTTCATCGAGTCTTCTGTGTTTTGAGATAAACGGTGTTCAAGAATTGCCACTAATCGGAGCATGTCAAAGTGGTAGTCTGTATCGATAAAGATGACTTCTACTTGTAGTCCTCCTGCCGATGATGGTAAAATACAACGAGCCACAAGATCATAGAGCATTTCTGTTTTTCCGGTTCCTTCTGGCCCATGGAATTCGATAACATCACCTATTTGAAATAAAAGCACAGTTTATCCTTTTTTTGTCACTTTAAGTGAATTAGTTGTGACATGTTTAACCTATTGTTTCTTTGCTTAAATCAATACATCCAATATATTCACAATTGCTATGGTTATACCAAAACACACTGCTAAAACAGTATCTCTGTCTCTTGGTTTTCATCTGCTCTGGCTGCTTATTTGCGAGTGACACAATAATCCTTTCTTGTGACATCATAATAATTTCTACAGCAACCAGTTATGATGCCATGAAAGGATTATAATGTCACTTGCAGAGAAAGCACCCACTGCAGATCAAGTAAAGAGATGTTACCTACCAGTAGCAGTAGATTGAGAGAATCTCCTTCATTGGGTCAGACCATAGGAACTGTAAGCTGCTGGTGTCAGGACAATTTGGAAACTTTTGCTAGCCGGGGAGGGCACGCATGATGATGTACATCATTGCCACCTATATAACGTGGGAGGCCCCATCACTCCTCACTTCCCTGATGGGGACAAGCTCAGAGGATATCTGACAAGCAGGAACCAGGAAGTCAAAATCCAGGCACACTTGAGAAGCAATGGGCTGGAACAAAGGCTGCTAAGCAATGCACGGATAGCAGTGTTGCCTGCTGTATAAGACAGAGGCAACACTACAAACAGTTGTTGTATCCAGAGAGAATAAAATGGGAGAAGAAGGGTGGGTGTGCTGTGGTCCAGAGGAGGAGAATCTCTCGAAGACCTACGGTTACTGGTAAGTAACTGCTCTATCTTCATTGAGGACATCTCTTCCATTGGTTCACACCTTTGCAATGATTCCCAAGTGGTACAAATGGGACGCAGGGAAGAGATCAGTGTTAATCATGACATAAGGCTTTGGAGCACAGCAAAGTCAAAGCTGGCATGTCTACAGGAGATGATGTCCACATTGTAACATTTAGTGAACGTATAAACAGTACTCCAGGTAGCTGCAGCACGTTAGCTGCAGAAAGCACCCACAAAAAGTGGTCATGTCACACATGGAATGACCATAAACAGAACCAGGAAGCTCCTTCTAGTGTTTCCTAAAACATAACATAATACAGTTGGCCAATCCATTGGACAGGGGCTGTTAGGGGAGCCCTCCTTAGTGGGGCAAATGAGACAAAAAGCTGAGAGGACATGCTGGGGCACCTGGCTACAGGGCCAAAGTGGTCCCTCTGCACAAGAATGGCAGCAAGGAGGAGGCTAGTAATTACAGGTCAGTCAGCCTCACATCAGTGGTGGGGAAATTAGTGAAAACCCTGTTGAAGGAGAGACTGACTGAGGCAAATGAGCTGCATGATCACCGGCAGCACGATTTCACAGGGGAAGGTAATGTCAAACAAATCTCATTGATTTATTTGACTGGGTGACTAAGGAGGCGGATCGGGGAAGGCAGAGGATGTGGCCTAGCTGGACTTCAGTAAGGTCTCTGCCACATAGGAGGCTAATTAAGAAACTTAGCAACCTGGGGGTTGGGGAGAAGGTGGTAAGGTGGGTATCAAACTGGTTGAAGAACAGGAAGTAGAGGCTGATGGTGAATGGCAGTCACTCCAGGGATAGGGAAGTGACTAGTGGAGTGTCACAGGGATCTGTAATGGATCATGTCTTCTTTAGTGTCTTCATACAGACACTGCTGAGGAACTGGAGGGGAAGGTGTCTCTCTTTGTGGATGACACAAAAATCTGCAACAGGGTGGACATCCAGGAAGTGGTGGAGAGAATGGAAAGGGATCTGGGGAAACTTGAGGAGTGGTCTAGGGTGTGGCAGCTGGGTTTCAATGCCAAAAAGTGCAAAGTCATGCACCTGAGGTGATGAAATCCAGGGACTGTGTATAATAGGGAGGGGGTACTTAGTCACCAAGCAAGAGAGGGTACCTTTGGGCAACCGTATCTAATGATCTCAAGGTGGGAGGGCAGTGCGACAAGGCAGTTAGAAAAGCTAGCTGGATGCTGGTTGTATATAGAGGGGGATTTCTAGCAGAAGGGAGGTAGCGATGCCACTATACTGCTCACTAGTAAGACCCCACCTAGAGTACTGTATCCAGTTCTGAAGGCTGCACTTCTGCAAAGGTCATTGACAGGGTCGAAGCAGTCCAGAGGAGTGCTACCAAAATTGTGCGGTGGAGTTGCAGGGGAAACCACATGAGATGAGGCTATGGGTGTTCAACATGTACACCATGAAGGAGAGGAGAGCAAGAAGGGACATGACCGAAACTCATAAGTAGCTCATGGGGGTGAACAAGGTGCAACAGGGTAGTCTCTTTTAGATGAGGAGTACCAGAACATAGGATCAGGCAATGAAGGTGGTGGGGGGGGGGGGGGAGTTTATTAAGAGGTATGTGAGGAAATACTTCTTTACAGGAAGAGTGCTGGACACCTGAAGCAGCCTGCCAGAAGAGGTTGTGGGGCTAAGACAGTGGGGAGATTTAAGCATGCATGGAACAGGCACATGGGCATAACAGGTGAAGGAAAAGGAGGAGGGAGAGACACCTGTGACCAAATAGGGTGCAGGGTGTAGAAACAGGCAAGGAAAACTAGATGGGTCTTCTGGTCCTTTTCTGCTGACAAATTCTATTTCAGTCGACGGAGCCAGTGGCTGTGGAGGAATGAAAGGTGTGCTTCTGGATCCCATACTTTACAGAGAGAGTGGCTGAGCTGTGGAACAGCCTACTGGCAGAGGTGGTGGGTGCAAAAAAATATTAATGAGTTCAAGCAGGTCTGGGACAAAGTAAAGGATTTGAGAGTTACTCAGAAGGGTAGCAGGAAGTGAGGGGGAGGAGGAAGGCAAAAACCTCATCTTCTACATGACAGGTAATGGAGTAGAATAGGGTAAAACAGGGCAGAATGTGGTAAAACAGGGCAGAATGGCTGGACCAATGGCCTTTTTCTGTCGACATTGTCTGTCTCTATGTAAAGAGTACAACTAAACTATGCAGTAAAATTTCAATAAAGAAAGAATAATGTATACAAAACATATTAAGAGAGAGGGGTGCGAGCACACAACTTAAAAGAGCACTTTGCTTTAGTGGAAAGGGAAACAGTACTTTCTCACCCCAAAGAAGTGAACCTTGGTTCATGATATGGTGTCAGACACGCAGTAATTTTCCTCTGAGTTTATTAAATAAAACTGAAAAGGGTTATATGATTTGGTGAGTCGAGTCATTACGCCAATAACTGATTAAGCTGGTCTACATTGGACATCACAATCCTCTGCTTTTGACATCACAATGGTGATGTCACAAGCAGCAGATTGTTATGTCAAAAGAAAAAATTACTTACCACAGTAATCTTGCTTCTTCTAATGGAGTCTTGCTGTATTCTGACTATATGCAGTTAGCCTTCCCAGCTGAACTGCCCCGGAGATGAAAGAGTTAACTCTATGCAAATGCACAGAACGTTAAGCTCGAGCTTGGTTTTCAAACCCCTGTTCCTGGTTCATTCTATGTAGCCGCCAGATTCTTACAAGCACTAAAATAGTGGCTACTAAACTATACTAACATTGGACATTAATAAAAGTAATAGTCAAATGACTAATAACCCAACAATGGGGCATATCAGAAGACTCAAGTCATAGTTGCCCAAGAAAATGCCACCCCAGTGGTGCAGCACTTAAAAGAGAACAGCTGTAGTGCAGTGCCCCCCCCCCTCAGGTTCTGGTAGGGGAGGCAGGGAGGGAAGTCAGAATACAGCAAGACTCCATTAGAAAAAACAAGATTACTATGGTAATATTTTCTTCAAACAACCTGAAGTCTTGCTGTATTCTGACTATATGCAGACTACCAAGCAGTGCCCCATGGAGGTGGACACAGAACCTACTCAGGAAATAGGCTCTGCAATACTGCTGTGCCAAACCTGGCATCACTCATGGCCTGGGTGTCCAGGCAGTAGTGTTTAGCGAATGTGTGAACAGTTTTCCAGGTAGCTGCTTTGCAAATCTCGAGCAGGAGGATATATCTGGCTACAGAGACAGCTGTGCCCCTGGCAGAGTGAGCCCTAAGGCCCGCTGGTGGCTCTTTCCCCAGTTTGCCATAGCAGAACTGAATGCAAGACACAATCCACGGAGCAATGGTCCTCTTGGTGGCTGGCTTGCACTTTCCCACTTCTCCATAGGTGAGGAACAGCTGAGTACACTCATTCCTAGGAGCCTATGTCTGATCCAGATAGTGGCTAATAGCCCTCTTAACATCCAGACTATGTAGTCTGCGTCCTCCTGAACAAGAATATTCAGTGAAGAAGACAGGTAATGTCATGGACTGATTCAAGTGGAAGTCAGAGACCACCTATGGAAGAAATTTCCTGTTTGTCCTAACGACAACCTTGTCCCTATGGAGTGTTATGTAGTTGGGCTCCACAGACAAGGCCTGTAGCTCACTAATTCTCCTTGCAGAAGTTATGGCTACCAGAAAGACAGTTTTCCGTGTCAGGTACTTGAGTTCAGCAGAAGACATGGGTTCAAATGGGGGCTGCATTAGCTATGCTATGCAGATATTCAGATCCCAAGGAGGGGTTGGCTCCCTGTGAGAGGGGTGTATGTAGGTGGGACAGCCCTTTAAAGAACATCTGGAAGACTGCATCAGAGGCCAGGGAAGGGCCCTTCCCTGCAGACAAACAGACAGAAATAGCTGCCAGATGCACCTTCAAAGTAGAAGGCTGAAGGCCTAAGGAATAAAGGTGGGCTATATAGTCCAACAGAACTGCCAGTCCAGCTGCCTGTGGATCCATTTCCTTTTGTGCACACCAGATAGTAAATCTCCTCCACTTGGAAGTATAAGTCTTTTTGGTGGCAGGTTTTCTGGACCCCTTCAGAGAGATGCAAGCCTGCATACTCTAAGTCCTCAAGAGCCAGGCCCCGAGCCTGAGGGACTTGAAGTTGGGATATAGGATCCTCCCTTGAGAGGAGGTCAGAAGATTATGCCTCCTGGGGAGGCAGATTGGACTGGGGACTGCCAGAGACAGCAGCATGGGATACCAGGGCAGTCTGGCCCAATCTGGTGTAATCAGAATCATTGATGATGGCTGACTTCTGAGTTTGATCAGAACTCTGAAGATCGGGGGCATACAGAAATTTGTCTGTCCAGTTTAGTATCAGTGCATCCAGAGGCACAGACACCAGAGCTGGAGGTCTGCAACAGAACTGGGGTAACTGATGATTGTCTGGGGCTGCAAATAGATCTATCTCTGGTGTGCCCCATCTCCTGAACACTGCATGCAGTATTTCCCTGTTCAGAGACCACTCATGGTGACTGATTTATTCTGCTGAGGGCATCTACCAGGACATTGTCCTTGCCTGGCAAGTGCACAGCTGAGAAGGAGGTCTTGAGAGAATAAGTCAGACTCCAGATCTTCATTGCCTCCGTACACATGGCAGAGGACCTTGTCCCTCCCTGCTTGTTGATGTAGTACATGGTGGTGGTATTGTCTGTCCTTACCTGAACCACCTTCCCTTGTACCATTTTTACAAATAACTGAAGTGCCAGGAAATGAAAATTATGTACCTACCATAATTCTTGATCTTCTTGGATGAAATCTCCACCATTCATTCACACTAATGGGACTACACCAGAGGCACCAAGACTGAGCGGGAGCCAAAAATCTTCAGGAGGGCTGGCGCCAGGGTAGAACAGTACAGGTGCGGCACCATGAGACTGGCTTGCGCCATATAGGCTACTTCAGCATCGATCACCCCAACCGTCTCAGTAGTTTTTTTTTTACCGAGGACGTGCAGCGTAAACTAACCTAGTGAAACAAACCTATGTCGGACATAAGATAGTCCGAATGACCCATATAAGAAGGGTCAACACAACAGAGTCTTCACAGCCCAGCCATTGAGGGAATGAAGACCAAAAACAGACAAGTGAGCTTGGGGGATGAAGGGTGGGTGTGTGAACGAGTGGTGGAGACTTCGTCAAAAGATCAAGAATTACGGTAGGTAAGTAATTTTCAATCTTCCTGGACGTAAAGTCTCCATTACTCATTCACACTAATGGGACAGTACCAAGCTAAAATAATCCCCCAAGAAGGGTGGCAGGAGAGAGGAGCTCACTCAGGACAGAAGTCCATTAAGGATTGTCCTGCCAAAGGATGGATGCTGTCTGGCATAGACATCCAAAGCACAGTGCTTCACGAAGGTGTGCACGGAGCTCCAAGTAGCTGCATTGCAGATGTCTGCAATGGGCATGTTCCGTATTTCTGCCTGAGAAGCCGCGACTGCTCTGGCAGAATGGGTGTACACCCTGGCTTCCAGCTTGACCTGTGCCATGGAATAGCAATGGCGGAGACATGCTACCAGCCATGCCGAAATACACCCGATGGCAACAGGCTGACCCAGCTGGGCTATGCTGAACGAGACAAAGAGTTGCTTTGACTTGTGGATCTCTTTAGTTCTGTCGATGTAGAACCACAAAACTCTCTTAACATCCAGAGAATGTAGGGTATGCTCTCCTTCATTCTGGAAGTTCGCAAAGTAGGTTGGAAGGACCAAGGGCTGGTTCAGATGGAACTCCGAGACTACTTTGGGAAGAAAGTTAGGGTACAGTGGTAGCCACAGACATAGAACCACCTTGCCCTTATGGAATACTGTAGAAGGAAGGTCTGTAACCAGGGCATGTATTTCAGACACTCTGCGAGCGGAGGTAATGGCTACGAAGAAGGTGGCCTTCCAAGTCAGGAACTTCAACTCGCAGGTTGCTAGAGGCCCGAAAGGTTTATGAGTGAACATGTTTAGCACAAGATTAATGTCCCAAGTGGCTACCGATCTCCTGACTGGAGGCCTGGTGTGGAGTATACCCTTAAGGAACCTCTTAACCAAGGGCAACTCAGCCATCAATTAATAGAAAGCTCTCGGCTGGAAGCAACAGCTCAGATACAAAGGGCACCCCTAGGAGGCATACCCCAAGAGCAGTCCAGCCCCTAACCTTACTATCTGCTGTACCCACCACTGAAATGGTGATCAGCTAATATAAAGCTCTCAGGCAACATCTCAGACACAAAGGGCAACCCTAGGAAGCATACGCCAAGTACGGACCAGCCCTTATCCCTACTGTCTGCTGAGCTTCACTGATCTTCACCGACTAGTTGTGCTACTAAGTGGCAGATCTTAAACTGATTGTTTTTTTCAGCAGGAAGAAATTACACAGGTTCTGCCCTCCCACCCTACCCCCAATACCACCCAGCCCCGGTCCTCTTCCTATACAGGTTCTGCAGGTCACCGCCACTTCCTACCTGACCTGACTAGAAAGAAAAAAAAAAAACACTTTAGAAAACATTTTTTCTCTCATACCTTTCAATTCTCTCCAGCAGAACAGCTCAGACACAAAGGGAAACCCTATGAGGCATACGCCAAGTACGTTCAAGCTCCTAGCCTTAATATCTGCTGAGCTTCACCTAAGGGAAGCTCAAGTAGGAGATTGAAATTCTCCCACGCTCTTACTTGCAGGTCTGCAAACTGAAGCGCTACAAGCGGAACTCGCAGCAGCATAGCCCCATCCAGGTTCCATCTCGACGGCACTTCTACTCTCATTACTGCAGCAGTACCCTAGGCACTCCAGCATTTGAGAAGGGCAGATATTGTCCTGCAGCCAGTGGATCAGTACCCTCTCCCTCACAGCAGCAGGGAGTCGGGATGCAAGGACTATAGGCAGGTTTTGTTTTACTGCAAGCAGCAGGGACTCCACGGAGCTGTTCTGAGTCAAAGGGCATAACAACTGAGCTAGTAACCAGATTCCTTCTTACTTTGGAGGAGTACAAGCTAGACCTCATTTGTTCAACAGCTACCTGATTGTGTTCTACAGCCATACAGGGAACAATCGGATATGCCAACTCACCCTCTCCAGAATGCTCTTGCTTTATAGGCATGTAGTGCAGGGTTTTATATAATTGATTAGCAGTTTTTTCCTGTGACCGTACTAATTGTAAAGAAAGTATGTACATAGGTTTTCTAGAATTGTTATGTTTGTTAAACAAAGTGAGGCAAGTGCTATGCATTTTCGCAATGTATTAGCACTTTTACGAGCAAAACGCTAATCAATTTTTAGAGCTAAATAAAATCCTGTAGTGCCACCCACAACACCTGATAGGAGGTGGTAAGGTGCAAAAAAACCACCCCCCCCCAAAAAATGAAAAAGACCTCACTGTTCGGTTTTCTTTTTATTCCACACTTCCTGACAAGAAACAGGAATCAGTACTAACTCTCAACTAAAACAAAACAAAACATGGACCTCGTCAGTTGTGAAAATTGCGGTGTGTCACAAACCCACTCAGTAGGTCAGTCCTCTACTCCCAAAGTGCCAACCTCTGAGTGCAATCTTGTGAACAGTTAACAGAACAAGGTAACCCTCTTGTCTGTTTTTGTGGATTTGAATCAACCTTTGGTCTCAAGTTCTGGAAGGATTCAAACTGTGAACCTCTTGTTAGCGTACCCAATTCATAGGCTCAGATAATTCTGTCTTCGGGGGGCCAGATATCTTTGCCTATGGGCATCTAACCAGGTGTACAGAAATTAACCCTTAAAAGCTCTAATAAAAGACCTCAGATTAAAACTGCTTACCTTTTCCAGTTTGGTATCACCATTCAAGCTTATGCACAGTGTCTGCTTTAACCATATACACTCTACTTGTAAACGAAAGAACTCGAAGACTGACCAAGTAAGCTCTAAAAATGGAGTTTTACTAAAATAGATAAAAAATATGTAACACATAAAATACAGAACTATTGTATCACAAGACATACAAATCTCTTAAACAAAACAGGTTTTAACAGTGAAATTCTTACTACAGTACTTAGATTTGTCTCTCTCTCTAAATACCTGCTTAAAGTGCTCAAGGATGTTTCTTTGTCAGAGTCTAGATAGAAGTGTCTCAATCAATCAATCAATCAATCAAAATCTTTATTTATTCAGGCGAGCATCATTGAGCATAGCTTATTTACAAGATGGACCTGATTGGTCATAACAATATAAAGGTACAAATTTTTACACAAATACAAGATACAGACTGAATACAAAAAACAAAGACATTGTAAATGAACAGATACAAGAATATTCACATATATACAAAGCAATGAGCCAAAGAAACTGGGTTATAATAAAAAAAGGAACAAAATGAGACAGTAATGAAAGATTAAAGCGAGGGTGATGGGATTTTGGGAATATATATATATATATAGTATAGTATAGTAAAACAGAATATTCCTTAAAGAAAACTGTATTTGCCAACCCCTTTGTGTGAGGTTACCTAGCTCCTCCTCTGTCAGAATATATAAAACAATATATCTATACAAAAACAGGATGTCTTTTCAAAGTATTACATTCTGTAATCTTCAGCACAACTCATTTTTCTCTTTAAAATGACATTTCTTTGATCTGTGAGCAGTATCCCCTCTCACACAGACACCAAAGCATTTATGATTTTGCACCAGTGTACTAAACCTGGTTTCCAGTGTGGGGAAAAAACACCAAGCAAGTCAGAGAGATTGAAGTAGGCAAATTCAACTCATGGCTGCGTGATTGGTGCCAAGACAAGGGATACCACTACATAGGGAACTGGCACAACTTTTGGGAAATAACTTTTTTTTTAAAATACGATGGATTGCACCTAAACAGAGAAGGTGTGCAAGCACTGGGACAAAAATTCGATGTCTATACAGCTAGTTTAAACTAAATAAAGGGGAGTATGATGCAGCTCACACCCCTGCCGTCGGTGGGCTGGTCATCACTCCCCAAAATGCCAAATGCACACATACATCCTCAGAAAACAAATCAGAGACAATATCTGCCCAAACCAGCAACCTCCATAATCTCTTGGCTGGAAAGAGCAAAATGGAGCAGTCCAGGAAGAGGGTACAACCACGCGCCAAAGAGGATGTACATTCCTGGAAGGCAATGGTTGCAAATACTAGGAGCCTAACCCACAAACTTCTTGAACTAACAGCCATCTTGGAAACAGAAAGGTTGGACTGGGTGGCTGTAACAGAAACGTGGTTCACGGAAAACCACGGATGGGATATGGCCATTCCCAGTTACAACCTGTTCAGGAAAGAGGCAGGGCAAAACAAAAAAAGGGGGGGGGGCACGTAGACATTTACATTTGGGAGGAAATAAAAGTCACAGAAGTAAAAGGCCAACCTGGGGACTTCGAGTCAATGTGGCTAACAGTAGACAGGGCAAGGGAAAACCTTTCAGAATCGGCGTCGGGTACAGGCCCCCAAATCAAGGAGATTAAGGACACAAAGACCTAATAGAAGAAATCCACAAAATGGCTCATAAAGGTGAAGTAATACTGGTGAGGGACTTCAACCTACCAGATATTAACTGGAGCACACGAATGGCAGCAACAACAAGAAGTAGGGACTTCTTATTGTCACTACAAGGTGCGGGACTGTGCCATCTTGTTAAAAACCCAACAAGGGGAGATGCCATTCTCGATCTTGTCCTCACAAACTCAGAAAGAATCAAGGACATCGAAGTGGGATGTCATATGGGCAACAGTGACCATCGCGTGGTAAGCTTTAAGGTAAACATAACACAGGACACCAGCCACTCAAAGATAAAGGTGCTAGATTTCAGAAAAGCTGACTTCCAAAAAATGAGGAACAACGTAAGTAGCCAGTTAATGGAAACAGAGGTCGAGAAGGTGGAGGTCATGAAGGGGAGACTCAAGAGAGCAATAAAGACTGCCACAGATCAATGTGCCAGATGGGTCAAGCAAAACAAAAGAAATCCTCTATGGTTTTCCAAGGAAGTGGCTACCACAGTCAAAGAAAAAAATGAAGGCGTACAGCATATACCAGAAAACCAAAACTGAGAAAGACTGGGAGTTGTACAAGGAAAAAATGAGAGAGTCAAACAAACAAATTAGAAAGGCAAAAGCCCAGACAGAGGAAAAGACAGCAGAAGGGGCAAAGAGATGAGACAAATCATTTTTTTAGATACATTAGGTAACGTAGGAAGACAAAAGGGGGATAGTAAAGACTGCTGCTGAGGAAGGGAAATGCACCAAATATGACCTAGAGAAAGCCGAAATCCTCAACAAGTACTTCTGATCAGTGTTTACCAAAGAGGACCCAGGGGATGGCCCAGCCCTGAAAAAACACAACACCCCAGGACCAGGGGTAGACATTAGTCCCTTTACAGAAGCCGAAATATGGAAGGCGGTAAATAAACTAAAAGCAGACAAAGCCATGGGACCAGACGAGATGCACCCCAGAATCCTTAAGGAACTGGGGGCAGAATTAGCAGCCCCTCTGGTACTTCTATTCGCAAAATCCTTGAAGAGCGGTGTGGTACCCGAAGACTGGAAAAAGGCAATAGTGGTTCCACTTCACAAATCGGGCAGTTGCTAAGAGGTTAGTAATTACAGACCGGTGAGCCTCACGTCTATAATAGAGAAACTAATGGAGACATTACTCAAACAGAGGATCATAGCATTCCTCAAAACTAGCAGCCGACAAGACCCTAAACAGCACGGTTTCACAGCAGCTAGGTCATGCCAGACAAAACTGCTTGAGCTTTTTGACTACACTACAAAAATAGTGGACGACAGTGGGGCAGTAGATGTGGTCTACTTAAACTTCAGTAAGGCCTTTGACCCTGTTCCACACAGAAGGCTGGTAAAGAAGCTTGACCACACAGAGGTTGGTGCAGAAGTAGTCAGATGGGTACAAAACTGGTTATAAGGCAGAACCCAGAGGGTATAGGTTAATGGAGCGCAATCGATGGAAGGCAGGGTGACCAGTGGGGGTGCCCCAGAGCTCAGTGCTAGGGCCTGTGCTCTTCAATGTTTTTATAGTAGACATCACTGATGGACTGGAAGGGAAGGTGTGTCTGTTCACAGATGACACCAAGATATGTAGCAGGGTGGACACCCCAGAAGGAATGAGCAAGATGGAAGCTGACCTCAAGAAACTAGAAGAATGGTCTGGAATGTGCCAGCTGAGATTTAATGCCAAAAAGTGCAAGGTCATGCACATAGGAAAGAAAAATCTAAGAAAGGAGCATTACCTAGGAGGCGAAAAACTGGCAGCCTCAAACCAGGAACGAGATCTGGGAATCATAATATCAGATGACTTAAAGGTTAGTAAGCAGTATGAGAAGGCAACAATGAAGGACAACAGAATGCTGGGCTGCACTGGGAGGGGAATCATGAGCAGGAAGAAAGAGGTGGTACTACCACTGTATAGATCACTGGTCAGGCCTCACCTGGAGTATGGAGTCTAATTCTGAAGGCCTCACCTCAGGAAGGACACTGACCGGGTGGAAACAGCACAGAGAAAGGTGACAAAAATGATTCAGGGTCTGCAATTTATGTCCTACAAGGAAAGACTTAGGGAACTGAATATGTACTCCCTGAAGCAGAGAAGAGAGAGAGGCGACATGACTGAAACATTCAAGTACATAAAAGGCATTAACAAGGTACAGGCACAGGAACTTTTTCACTTCAAGAAGAGATCCAGGAGCAGGGGACATGACCTCAGGCTGCAAGGAGGGAGGTTCTCTACCAACACCAGAAAGTTTTTCTTCACAGCAAGAGAGGTGGATGCTTGGAACGGCCTGCCCCAGGAGGTTGCGGGGGTCAACACTGTGGGGGGATTCAAGAATGCATGGGATACACACAAGGGAGCCCTGACTACAAAGGGCAACTATAGTGTCAAAATAGGTATACAACAAATGGGCAGACTAGATGGACCTAGTGGGATAGACACAAGGGAGCCCCAACTCCAAAGGACAACTATAGTGTCAAAATAGGTATACAACAAATGGGCAGACTAGATGGACCTAGTGGTCTCCTTCTGCCATCAACTCAACTTCTATAGACATAGTGTGGATAGGTCCGTGATAAGCAGAGATGAACCTTCACTGTTGAGTACTGCAGTCCTGCATTTGACAGGTCTAACAGATACTCCAAGACTTACTTTGGTGGGCAAGAAAAGGGGTCCAGGGAGGACTTTGAGCACCAGATGGAGAATTGTTTCCACTTTGCCACATACGTTTTCCTAGTGGATGGCCTTCGCACTGCTAGGAAAATGTCAGACTCTAAGGGAGACTTCAAATCTACCCACTTCTATCTCCTCAGGAGCCATGTGTGGAGATGAAGGGACCTCAGGTTGGGAAGGACCACTGGACCCTGGGTCAGGAGGTCTGTTTGAAGTGGTAGTTGTCTTGGTGGAACTTCTGATAATCTGTTGATTGATGGAAACCAAATCTGACGAGGCCAGTATGGGGCGATGAAGATCATTCTGCTCTCCTGTGCCTCCAGCTTGAGCAGCACCCTCTGAATTAAGGGAAGAGGAGGAAATGCGTACAGAAAGCGTCTTGTCCACTGCAGTCTGAATGTATCCTGACAGAAAACGACAGGTTCTGGATTTCTGGAGTATAACAGAGGCAGTTTTTCTTGAGTGAGGATGCAAAAAGGTCCAGGTCCGATGTGCCCCACTCTTCGAAGAGTGATTGCATGACATTTGCATTGAGAGACCACTCATGTGGATCCGCCTCCGTTCTGCTGAGGCGATCTGCTAGATCATTCTGGACTCCAGGCAGGTAGACTGCTTGGATCAGAGCTTCATGTCCCAGGCACCATTCCCACACACTCATCGCTTCCCTGCACAGAGGGTAAAAGTGTGCTCCACCTTACTTGTTGAAGGGCTTGCAGTATAGCCTAGAGGTTAGAGGAATGACGTGTGAACGAGCTTGATATATCCAGCAGACCAGACCTGAGTTTGATTCTCACAACCTCCACTTGCATACTGTGTGACTCTGAGCAAGTCACTTAACGGCCCAGTGCTCTCAGGTCACCCCTGAAAACAGGCACTTGTGCCTAGTGGGCCTTACCCGGTTACCAAAGACTAAAATTTAAAATAAAAAAAAAATTAAAAATGTAGTACATCACTGCTTTGTTGTCCGTCTGAAGGAGAATTGTTTTGCGACAGAGGATGTCCTTCAGGGCTCAGACTGCATACAGGACAGCTCTCATCTCCAGGACATTTATGTGGAGTTGGGACTTGCTCTGATCCCACAGATCCTGGGTGTGGAGATCTTGACAGTGAGCTCCCCAGCTGACTAGAGATGCATCTGTGGTGATGGTGATCTGTGACTCCAATGGAGCAAAGGGAAAGCCTTGAAGCAGGTTGTCCTCTAGTCCACCAGGTGAGTGACCGCTTTAGAGGTTCCGTCACCTTGATGTGAAAGGATTATGGATGTGTGGTCGGGGACTACTGAGTGCTAAGCATCCACTGAGTGGTTCTCATGTGAAGACGAGCCAAAGGCACCATGAACACTGAAGATGCCATGAGGCCCAGTATCCGCTGCATCGAGAGAGCTCGAACCAAGTTGTTTTCTTTGATGAAGTGAGCCATCTGGAGGATATCGTTCCTCCTGTCCTCTGGAAGGAAGGTCCTTGCCCTGGGGGTGCCAAGGAGGGCTCCTATGAAGAGGAGTTGTTGGGAGGGCTGCAGCTGCGATTTTTCCAAATTCAACAAGACTCCCATGGATGTAAGGAACCCAGAAGCCGTGGTCACCACTTCCTGTGTCCCTTGTCTGGAGGAACTTGCTAGGAGCCAGTCATCCAGATATGGAAATACTTGAATTCCGAGTTTCCTGAGATGTACAGTGAGTACTGCAAAGCACTTTGTAAAAACTTGTGACGCCGAGGACAGCCTAAAGGGCAGGACTCTGAATTGGTAATGCTGGCCCAGAGCCACAAATTGGAGATATTTGTGGTGGCTTGGGTGCACAGGAACATGTTGGTAGGCATCCTGCATGCCCAGGGAGGCCAGACAATCGTTTTGATGAATCCGAGGTAGAAGTGTACTGAGCAATAGCATCCTGAATTTTCCCTTGAAAAGGAGCTTGTTTAACTTCCTTAGGGCTAGAATAGGGCACATACCGCCTATCTTCTTTGGAACGAAGAAGTAACAGGAGTAGAAACCTGTGTCCCATTGCTCCTGTGGAACTACTTCTACCGCCCTGTTATTCAGAAGGCCTTGAATCTCGGAAGCGAGGAGGTCTGACTGAGTGATGGACAGTCTGGGCTGTCGTTTGGGTGGATGATCTGGAGGAGTGTCTGAAAAATTCAGAGTGTAACCCTCGCGAATTATACTGAGAACCCATTTGTCTGATGTGACTGACTTCCACTGGTTGTAAAACTGAGTCAGACGCTCCCCTACTGCTGAAAAAGCTGAGGTGGAACCTGGGCTGGAATCTCAGAGGGTGGCACTAGGCTCCTTTGGACCCTGTGCCTTCTGCTGAGTTTTCTTTTGCGGCTGGAGGCCTTGATTCTTATTGAAGCCCCCTTTGCCTTTACCACGAAAGGACTGACTGTTATGAAACTGCCAGTTTCCGCCCCGTTGAGGGGCAGCAGAGGCCAGTCAAGCCGTCTTGATATCCACTCTAGTTTTCTGTGTGGCCTCCAGTGCTTGTTCCACCTGTGGGCCAAACAGGTAAATCCCATCAAATTGGTAATTTCATGACTCTTTGCTGGGCATCATTTGTAAACCCCGGAGTTAGTAACCACGAGTGGCGTCAGGTGCATATCCCAGCTGCTGCTAGAAGCAGGGTCAAAGGCGTCCATGGCAGCCTTAACTTATGATCATTGGACTCAATACCTCTGGTTATAGTTTGGAGAAGCTCTGAAGTAACATCTGACTCTGGAAGAGCCTCCACAGTGGCTTTTAGCAAATGCCAGAGGATATACTCATGTTATAAGAAATAGCCCTGGTAGCTAGCAATACGCATGCCTAGGGTAGCAGCAGTGAAGACTCGCTTCCCCAGTGTGTCAATCCTACGAGATTCCTTATTTGCTGGATAAGCCATAGATTCCTGAGGGAGAACGGCTTTGTCATTTTCCGCCAAGACCACTATGGCGTCTGCAAAGGCTTGAGAGGCCAGGGTTGGTCGATCCTTAGCGGGCGCGTCCTTCCTGTCTATGACTTGGCCATGGAAGGAATAAGTGCTGGATTGTCCCACACCATCTGTGAGAGAGTCTCAAAAGAAGGCTGTATCGGAGGAGTCGATTCCACAGGGATCTCCAGGACATGCAGATATTGAAGGTGAAACAGCGTCCCTGGATCAATCTCTGAAGTCTGGAAAGAGAGGGTGTGAATTCATATTCTTCAGTAGAGATTTAAAAGACAGGCCCTCAACCAAAAGCTCTGCTGAAGTAGGGGGCTTACTTCCCCTCCGAGAGATGAATCTTCATCTAAGTCGCCTCCTAGTCGCAGATCAGGATCAGGCTCAATACCATCTCCTACTATCCCAGGAGGGTTAGTGTATAAAGGAAAGGGAGGAAAAAGAGCAGGAGAAGGTACTCCCTGAATTGTTGTCGAGAATCCAGGCACCCGTAGCGGCACCGAGAGCGGCACTGCTAAGACCAGAGTCAAGGGCGGCACCGCGACCAGTTCCATGCGCGCGACAGGCAACCCCAACCCAAAACTGGAGCACCCAAGAATGAAGGTCTGAGAAGATAAGTAGGAAAAGGTGGTGTCTGTGCTGGCCGCTGTGCCGCAGCCACGTGAGGGGGAAAAGCACAAGAGCGTGGCGTCTATGGCATGGAAGAAGGTGCCACGCAACTAGGCAGACCTGACCGCCCTGCCTGCGGGTTCAAGACCGCTAGGCCCAAAGGCCCCCAGGGCGATCCCGCAGTCTTGGGAAGTCGGGACAACCACCGAACCCACTGATCCATAAGAGCAGCCCAATGATGAAACTGCTCACCGGTGGCCCCCCCCCAGGGGCTGGGAGGGACTCTGGAGTCAAAGATGCTGGCCACCAGGGACAGAGACTGTAGGCATTCCCGATGGAGTCGACCTACTGTCCCCTGCTACCAACGATCTTCGTGCAGATGTAGCAGAGGGCAACCTCAAGCGGTACTGCTTGTTCTTCGACCGGCGGGACGAATAAGAACTTAAGGCCGAGCAGTGCCGGGTTCTCTATGAAGATAGAGAACGGGTCCGCTCCTTTTTGTGCTTTTGGGAGGACTGCCCTTCCTCCCAAGCACCGGACTGTCCGTAGTCAGATCCCTCTCCCCGTAAGGGCAGCAGCCTGCACCCAGCCCTGCTGCTAAAACAGCTTTCATGCAAAGTCTCTCTACCGTCACCTGCCCCGTTCACGGTCGACTCCATCGAAGGTGGGCTGAAGAGGACGTCTCTGTTCTTTCGTTGAAGAAAAGAAACCTTTTTTTTTTTTAAAAATAAATACTAAAATGTAATCAAATACTGAACGACTAAGTTGCATTCGTACAGACGAGAAGATTCAACTCCAAGTGGGCGAGCGACGTCGTCACTAGAGCACACTCGATGGCGGGGAAAAAGGAACTGAGGCGGTTGGAGGGTCGATACTCAGATAGGCTATATAGCGTGAGTCGGTCTCGCGGCGCCGCGCCTGCACGGTCCTACCCCGGTGCCAGCCCTCCTTAAGATTTTTGGCTCCCGCTTGGTCCTAGCACCTCCAGCGTAGTCCCATTAGCGTGAATGAGTGGTGGAGACTTTATGTCCAGGAAGATCACTGCTCTGAGCTCCAACAGGTTGATGTGGAGAAGAGACTCCTGTTGATACCATATCCCAGGAGCAGTGTGGTCCCCTAAATGAGCTCCCCACCCCAGAAGGGAAGCATCCGTGGTCAGAACCACTGTAGGAGATTGCTGGAGGAATGGCACCCCTTTCCTGAGGTTGTCCTTGTCCTTCCACCACTGTGATGCCTGTAACAAGGTGGCTGTCACTGGGATAAGCATGGACAGAGGATCTCTTCTCTGTGACCAAAAGGATGTGAGGTGAAACTGAATATCCCTCATCTGAAACCTGGCTCCTGGAACCACTGCTGTGGAAGCTGCCATGTGTCCCAGGAACTGGAGAAAGTGTCTTGCCGGACGAGACACATGTAGGTGAAAGGAGTCTGTCAGTTGTATGAGGTTGTCTGCCCTTCCAACTGGCAGGAGAGCCTTTGCCTGGACTGTGTCCAGCTTTGCTCCTATGAACTCCAAGATCTGGACCAGTTCCAGCACGGACTTCTTTAGGTTTAACGGGAATCCTAAGGATACGAGGGTATCCTGCACTAGACCCAAGACCCCCCTTACCTGTTGGGGGGAGTGGCCCATGACTAGCCAGTTGTCCAGGTAGGGAAACACAGCCACTCCTTGCCTTCGCAGGTGAACTACAACCACTGCCAGGCATTTTGTGAATGCTCTGTGGGCCGAGGTATGGCCAAAGGGCATTGCCCTGAAATGATAGTGGCCTGAGGGCAATTCAAATCTTAGGTACTTTCTGTGAGAATGTCTGATTGAAATATGGAAATATGCGTCCTTAAGATTCAAAGAAGCCAACTACAATCTCCTTTCCAGAGGGTAAGAAGGATCATGGTTAGGGTAACCATCTTGAATTTGTTTTTTGTCAGATGCTTGTTGAGGTCCCTCAGATCTAGAATGGACCGCCACTCCCCAATTTTCTTTAGGGTAAGAAAATATCTTGAGTACAACCCTTTTCCTTTGTAAAGAGAAGGAACAGGTTCCACAGCTTTGTGTTCTAGAAGTGTGGTAACCTCTGCTTCCAGAAGAGTGGTCTCTGAACTGCTGGCTGGTTTGAATGTTCTTGCTCTTGTTCTTGGAAACTGTTTGAAACTTAGAGCAAATCCCTGGCTTGCTACACATCAGGGTGTCTGCTTGGCAGGAGTCCTAGACTGAGAGGTGGATGCAGCCCTGCTTACACTTCTCCTGCCTCTACCTCTGAAATACCTTCTTGGTTGCTGGTAAGCAGGGAATGCCTGGGCCTGGCAGAATGGCCTCTGATAAGGCCTGCCTCTGCCTGGCTTAGCTTGCTGCTTCTGTGGAGTTGCAGCCTTTTCCTCAGCAGCTGCACTCTTGTAAGTCACCCTGTACTCGTCCATTATTTCATGTATGCCTGTTTGCTCCCCAAACAGAGAATTCTGGACAACAGGGAAATCCATAGATTTTGACTCGGTATTACGGGAAAGATTGGTACATCAAAGCAAGAAAATCTTCTTAATGAGACTTCAGTAGCCATAACCCTAGAGGATACATCATTTGAATCTACAGCTGAATGAAATTCAACTTTAGCAGCTTTCAATGCCATCCTTGGTTACTTGCTCCAGGTCCTTGGCTAACTAAGGTGGAGCATTCTTAGCCAGCTCCAAAACAGACTCCCATCTGGATTTCTGATATCTGGCTACATATGCCATGTAGGAAGCTTGCCTAATACCCAGTGAAGCAGGCAAGTACCGCTTCTTGGCCATGGCATCAATCTTTTGAGAGTCCTTTTCAGCAGGGTGCAAAGCTAGGGAGTGCCAGCCTTATCGCAGGCAGCAGCCTGAACTACCCTATCATGGCTACAGTGATTATAACAAGAACTATGTACCATTGCCAGACAGCATATACTTCTTGTCCATCCTTTTATCCATAGGAAGGATGGAGGTTGGCATCTGCAGAACTTTGTTTGTTTCTTAACAGACTTGTGCAGAGGTACTGAAAGTGTCAGGAACATCCATCATTTCGACGAAGTCTGGCTCCTCTTCTTCCTCAGCTGCCTCCAGAGTAGGCAGCTGTAAAGTATCAGCAACCTTTTTAAAGAACAAATAATGAGAGGAGGATTCCCCAGGCTGCCTAGGAGGAGAAACAGACTCTGGTCTATCAGTGGAAACATCCGGCTCAATGGGGTCACCCAAATATTCTTCTTCTCCCTCCCACTCAAGCTCACAGTAAACCTCCAGATCATATGAACCGGTGGGACGTGAACCGGCAGGTGACCGAACCGAAGTATGTGGCTTTTGACCCGGTCTTGGTTCACCTGAACTGGTCTGTAAAGATTGTACAATTCGTATCGCTTTAGCAATCTCTTCCACGGTTGGAGCTGCAATCGTTGGCTCAGAACCGGCGGATTTTCTTTTCTTTTTGCAGGTATCTGCCTTCCTTTTGGTCGAGGAGGTATTACCCCTGGTCAGAAGGCACCTCCGCCGGTTCCCAGACTCCCTCAGGAGCCGAACTGGACTGGCCATCCGGATCAGCGGATTGTTCGGCCATTCTATCCTTAAGCCTAGACAAATGCTTATTCAGCGTGGCAGTCTGTTTGTAGGTAGTCAAACCCCAGACAGTAAACACAGATAAGGCGGGGATCAGCCTTGGCAAATGCTTCCCCACACTCTGTGCAGTACTGAAACCCAGTGGGACCGGTCGTCTTCTTGGGTTTCTCTGACACAATGAGCACTGATAAGCCAAGTTACCCTTTGGTAGTGGTCAGGCCAAAGTAACTAAAACTCATTTTCAGTTAACGACTGGTTCAATGATTGACTGACAAAACCGAGAAAAAGTCGTCTTTTTTTTTTTTTGACTGAAAACCACTGGACCCACACTAAAATTTTTACATAAACCTAAACAACTAAAACTTTACCTCAAAAGAAATAAACTTTCCTCGGTTTCCTCTCGGTTACACGAACCGAAAGGAAAAATGGAAAACATACCGAAATTGAAGTAAACCTAGTCTAGTCTAACCTGTACCAAGGGGCAGAGGCTCGAAGAACCAAAAATAAAACCCAGTTTAAAGAAATCATCGAAAAACCAACACTTTAACCGAAGTGAGTGAGGAGAAATCTCTGGAGCGACTTCACAGGCAGGCAGAGTAAAGAATCTGGCGATTACATAGAATGAACCAGGAACACGGGTTTGAAAACTGAGCTCGAGCTCAATGTTCTATGTATTTGCATAGAGTTAACCCTTTCATCTCCGGGGCAGTTCAACTGGGAAGGCTAACTGCATATAGCCAGAATACAGCAAGACTTCATGTTGTTTGAACAGACATGCAGCCAGATCAGTTGGAAGTCTAATAATGAGAATGGGACACGGACTACAAAAAGTATATTAAATATACTACAGCCTACCAGTGGAGACAGTGGGTAGGAAGCTCATGCCAGACTTCAAGATAAGCCTGGAAAAATTAATGCTTACAAAGGTAAACCCCGAGTACCATGGGTAGTAGAGCTGGTGGGGAATCTCTCCCAAATCAATTTACATGTTTGGACAGCTAATAAATAATTAAAGTAACAGCATTAAAGCTTTTTGCTCTTTGAGTGTTCTGTCTCTTGTGTGCTCAGTTTTTTTTTGGTTTTGAACTGGTGGTGGAGGGGTTTCATGGTCCTAGAATCTCTTCTTACCTTAAATTACTGAGCTGTATGTTATTTTGAAATAAGCAGAAATGTGTCTTGCAATTTATGATTTTCCAAAGTTGCTCTGAGGGTGCAAGAAGCTCTTTAATGTTTTACACAAATCATTTATTTATTTCACAAGGTCAGTGTTCATTTTTTATTGAAATGCTACATATTTTCTTACCGTGAACAGGGAATCCTTCTTCAGCAAACAGCAATGGTGCAAGGTTTTTTAGAGAACTTCTACCTTCAAGCCGAGCAAGAAGCTGTCAAAGTTAAAATGAAAAACAAACCAACATATTAAAAATTCAATAATGAAGCTACTAAATAAAACATTAGCAAGTACAGGAATGGATGTAGACCATTCTTAAAGATTTCCACAGTGCCTCTAAATGTTAATTTTTTGTTACTGCCCCAGTAGCCAGTTTTTTTTTTTTTTTTTAACCCAGTCCTTCAGTTGACCATGTTTAAAACTGCAGAAAGCAGTAAACTCTGAAAGCTGTGAAATACTTTCAGGGCTATTTATAGTTTCATTTTTGCAGTCTGAATGTACTGCTAAACAGTCACTTAGATTGGTGGTGCTGGGGTGACTTTTTTGGCATCTGTATACCATGGGGATGTTTGAAAACTACATTATACCAGATGCAATATTCACACAATTTACCCAGCATAGCCCAACTCGGATTCAACATCTCATTTTCAGTGGGGTCCTGCTTTTACTCCATTTTACAGTTGACAGAACTGAAGCACAGGGAGGGTAGATGACTTATTTAAGGTCATATTATAATTTTTAACCTGGATGTCCTGGTTTTAAAAACACTAGACCACATTACCTCCCTTACTTCCATTCGTTCTTGCAATGTTCTTGTGTTACCCATGTCTTCTATCAAGCATGTGAAGGGATAGAATGTTGCAGAGCAGACCAAGATGTAGAAGTACAAGTGCTATAACAGAGCATCAATTGCAAAGGCACTGTAACAAACGATGATGCTTAAGCAAACAGAAAGAACTGATTCTTGTGTGAACCTTTTTCCTGGTTTTGGAAGGGGAGGTAGAGATTAGGGATTGTTAAGCATAGTGAGGGTTCCCTTTAAAAGAAACATTATTATGGGAATTTTTTCTTCAAACCCCAGGAATCCCTCACTTATGCTTGACAAGTGCAGACTCCATAGCAGTACCTTGGGAGGCTGGGTACCGAACCTATTTAGGGAAGGTTCTTCAAGACAGCAATGCCAAAGCTGGCATCACTTCTGGACTGCATGTCCAGGCAACACTGCTTTGTGAAAGTATGGACTGTTTTCCAGGTAGCTGCTTTACAGATTTCCTGCAAGGAGATACCTCTTGTTGCTGCCATAGATACAAAGTGCCCCTTATGGAGTGAGCCCAAAGACCTTCAGGTGACAGCTTGCCAGCTTTGCCATAACAGAACTGTATGCAGGAAACTATCCAACGAGAGATGGTTCTCTTGGATGCTGGTTTACTTCTTCCCATTTCTCCAGTATTAGTGGATCTTAAACATCTTTTGTGTGGTCCAAGTCATAGCTCAGAACTGTCTTAACACCCAGACTATGGAGCTTTTGTTCTCCTGAGATGGATCTTGCTGTAAAGAAAACTGGAAGTGTGACTGACCGATTCAAACTGAATTCAAATACCACTTTAAAGAGGAATTTTCTTATAGTTCTAAGGACTACCCTATCCCTGTGAAAAATGATATAGTTAGGAACCGTGCAGAGAATTTGCAGCTCACTCACCCTTCTGGCAGAGCAAGTGTCACCAGGAAAACTGCTTTCCACGTGACAAACTTCAAAGCAGCAGTTTGCCACAGGCTCGAAAGGTGCCTCCATCAGCCAGGCAATGCACATATTCAGGTCCCAACGGGGAACAGGATCCCTTACTGGGGGTTAGAGGTGATTAAGGCCAATGACCCGTCCTTGCCAACTAAGGTGTAAGCTGATACTGCTGCCAAATGAACCTTCAGGGTTGAGGGTCTGAGGCCCAAGGACTGAAGGTAGACTAGGCAGTCCAGGACAGTGGCTAGACTTGCTCGCAATAGAAACATAGAATTTGACGGCAGATAAGGACCACTTGGCCCACCCAGTCTGCCCATTTCCCTACCTGATGGATAAGCTGCAGGTCCTAGTTAACCAGCAGCCTACTTCTTCCTACCCCCACCCCCTAGAATTGCCTTATGACTGTCCCATGCATGCTTGAATTCCACCACTGTTTTTGACTCCACAACCTCCTCTGGAAGGCCGTTCCATACATCCACAACCCTCTCTGTGAAAAAATACTTCCTTAAATTACCTCTGAGCCCCCTTCTATCTTCAAATTGTGCCCCCTTGTTCTTGCACACCTCTTTTTTTGAAAGATGCTACCCTCTTGGACGTTGTTGATTCCCTTAAGGTACTTGAAAGTTTCTATCATGTCTCCCTCTCCCTCCTTTCCTCGAGGCTATACATATTAAGCTCCTTAAGTCTCTCTTCATATGTCTTCCGGTGCAGACCCTGCACCATTTTAGTTGCCCTCCTCTGGACAGCTTCCATCCTGTCTATGTCTTTGTGGAGATTGGGTCTCCAGAACTGCACGCAGTACTCCAGATGGGGTCTCACTAGCTGTCTGTACAGAGGAATAATAACTTCCTGTTTTCTACTGGTGATGCCTCTTCCTATGCATCCAAGTATCCCCCCAGCCCTCCTTGCTGCCCTCTCACATTGCTTTCCCACCTTTAGGTCATCTGATATGACTACCCCCAGGTCCCTTTCCATTTTTGTTGTTGTTAGTATCTCACCCCCCATTGTGTACTCTTCCCCTGGGTTTTTGTTTCCCAGGTGCATTACCTTGCACTTGTTAGCATTGAATCTAAGCTGCCATACATTTGACCATTCCTCTAACCTTGCCAAGTCCCTTCTCATCCTTTCCACCCCACCTTGTGCATCAACCTGTTGCAGATCTTTGTGTCATCTGCAAAGAGACATACTTTTCCTTCCAGTCCCTCTGCAATGTCGCTATAAAGACATTGAAGAGGACCGATCTAATACTGAACCCTCGGGTACCCCACTACTAAACCCCTTTTTTCAGAGTGGACTCCATTTACTATTACTCTCTGTGTCCTATTCTCCAGCCAATTCTTTACCCAGGCTGTCATCTTGGGACCCACTCCCAGGCTGGCTAACTTGTATATTAATCTTTGTGTGGGACTGTGTCAAATGCCTTGCTAAAGTCTAGGTAGGCCATGTCCACAGCCCTCCCTGATCAACTACTTTGGTCACCCAGTCAAAGAAATCTATCAGATTTGTCTGGCATGACCTTCCACTGTGAATCCATGCTGCCTTGGGTCCTGTGCCCTCTGGCCTCTAGATACTCAACAATTCTTTCCTTCAGAAGTGATTCCATCATTTTCCCTACCACTGAGGTTAAACTAACAGGTCTGTAGTTTCCTGCTTCTGCCTTGCTCCCACTTTTGTGAAGGGGAATTACATCTGCCCTCCTCCAGTCCTCGGGTACCACCCCATCCTCCCATGATTTGTTAAAGAGGGTAGTCAGTGGTGTCACTAGTTCTACCCAATGGGTTGAGTTGACTAAGGAAACACCAAAAGGAATATCTTTTCCACTTTGAGGTGCAAGTTTTTCTCGTTGCTGGTTTCCTGGTAACGTTCAGTACTTCCATAACCCTATCTGAGATATTTAGTCTGGAGAACCCTAGGTCTTCAAGAATCATGCTCTGAGATACAGAGATCTTGGATATGGGGATATTGTCCTGCCCTGGGACAATGTCAGCAGACTGTATCGCAAGGGCAGGTTGATAGGCCGACTGTTGGAGAGGAAAGGTAGCAGGAGTACTAAATTTGCCTGACCCAGTCTGGAGCTATACGAATCATTGTTGCTGACTCCCTTCTCAGTTTTAGTAGCACTCTCAGCAAAAGTGGGAAAGGTGGAAAAGCATAAAGAAATCTCCCTGACTAGTTGAGAGCTAGAGCATCCTCTCTAGGATTGTACCCACCAACGGAGGTCTGCAACAAAACAGCGGTAGCTGGTTGTTCTCACAAGATACAAACAGGTCAATTTCTAGGGTACCCCACCTTCAGAACACTGCTGCCAGCACCTGCTGGTTCAGGGTCCATTCGTGATTCCCTGACTGATTCTGCTCAGGTAATCTGCCACCCATGGTCTTCCCCTGGCAGGTGGGCTGCTGAAAGTTGAACATCCAGGGAGTATGCAATTTTCCAGATCTTCATTGCTTCTGTGTGCAGCTTTGAAGATCTTGTTCCTCCGTTTATGTATTACATAGCTGTGGTGTTGTCTGTCCTGATCTGGACAGACTGACCTCAATTAACTCTAAATCCCCGTATACCTGGGTGAAATCCAGGCATTCAACAATTCCTAAATGGATTTTATATTTTTAGCCTCTCGGTTTCTCAGAATTTCTGTAAAAATATTTAAGGCCCAGCTTTTGGATAAGTTTATAAACATCAACTTCAAGTTTAAAAGGATTGATTTCAGAGTCTGTGGGAACAAAAGAGAGTCCTTTGAAGAGAAGGTTTTCTGGGTCAGCTGTCAATTTCCTTTTAGATAAACAACTAATTTTGTTTCTTTCTGTCTGACCTTTGAAGAGTATGCTGACCTACATTTGTTCCCCTTCCCTTCCCCTTCCCTCCTTTTTTCCTGGGGTGGGATGGATTCCATCACTTCCTCCTTGTCCTCCTCCCTCCTACTCTCAGTCTAAAAAACAAACAAACAAAAAATCTTTTCTCCTCCCCTCGATTGTCCTGATTAGTACTGCTTCACCTTTGTTGTGACTGGCTTCTAAACGGTCTGTGGGATCCAGACCTCCCATGACTACGAAAGCTATATATTTTTTTATCCCAGTAAAATACTTTGCTAGTCCCACAAACTAGATTAATTAAATCAATAATTAAAGGACTTTGCACGGTGCAATACCCTTTTTTTTTTTTTTTTTTTTTTTATAAACGTTTTCTGTGCTTCTACCCTCCCGATTTGGTTTTGCTCAAAATTAAAAATCAATTTAGGAATGTGCTGAATGCCTGGATTTCCGCCCGGTACACTGGGGGTTTAGAGTTAAATGAGAGAGATTTACTTACGAAAGTTAAAAGGGATTAAGCTATCCCAGTTTGGCCGATTTAAATCAGTGGATTAAGAACAGAAATTAGTTTAATGAATATTCATGAGCACTCTGAATGTGTATTTTCACCTTTCAGAGGTTTTGTGCGTTGAATATGCAAATTTATTGGGAATAACTTATGATAATGTACTGTTGCTCAGTCTCCCTGATGAAGCCCTGTATGTAGGGTCACTCTGTGTCACTGTAATGGCTCTTCTCACTCTTTTTTTTTTTTTTTTTTAAACTCATAGCTGGTGAGTGCTGCATCTTTTTTTTTTTTTTTTGTCCATTTGTGACTTCTGTGGCTGATTCTGCTCAAGGAATCTGCCAACACATTGTCTTTCCTTGGCAGGTGGACTGCTGAAAGTCTGAACCCCCAGGGAGTATGCTATGTTCCAGCTCTTCATTACTTTACTTTAAAAAACGTGTTACATCTGTTTATAAGGTTGCTGTGTGTGTGAGAATATACCATTTCCATTATCAAACTTGCCTGAGCTTCAGTTTTTAAAAAATGCATTTTGTTTTATTTGGAGCCCTGAGATCACGAGTCACCTGACCAGGAAGAGTGGAAACTGTAGTCCCTCAACATAGTCTCGAGGACTACAGATTTTCAATACTGTTTTAATTCTAAAAATTCAAGGTAAACATCTACTGGGGATTGTATAGAGTGGTGCCTCATATACTTAGAACTGCTTTATTGCATTTAAAAATGCGATTAAATCATGAGTGAATTTGTGACCCCATATTCAACTTCTGGGTCATAACACAGTTAAAAGTAAGCCCTCCTGCGAGCAGGCGCTGACAGCGCAGACACGCGTCACCGGCATCGCAGCTGTTAACGCAGTTGTAAAGCTGCTTTGGCAAGAATTAAAGTTACAAATAACTCAGCAAAACAGCAATTTTGCGTAGGCTAGATATTTTGCGAGACAAACGGACTAAACACTACCGGATCATACTCAAAGGTAAATTTGATCACTATTTTTACTTTGGTCTATACATTAGGAATAAAAATGGACAAAAACAATTTTTGAAGGTAAAGCAGGGGCACAGTGCATTGAATGTGATATGTGTTTGTTTTCAGATACACCTGTAATTGACTCTCAATGTATCTGCTTAAAGTGTAAACAGAATGCAGAAATGAGTATTGAACTATAATTATTTAGCACAAGGTTAAAGGCCCTAGAAATCAGCCAACAGAAATTAATAACGAAAATGGTTAATGAAGAATGTGATGATATCTCCTGTGAGAATGAGACAAATACTACAAAAGAAACCAGCATACAGGAAACAAACAACATAGCATTACAACAACAAATAGTCCAGCCAATACCCACCATAAACAGTCAAAATAGCAATACATCTAAAAAAAGACCTAAAGATATGGACATTCAAGATAACCTTGACGATGAATGGTATGAGGTCCAAACTAGAAGACCCCTATAAAAAAAGAAAGGCAGGAAAGCTGAATGTTTTACTACACCATTATTGAATAGTTTTGACCCTCTGACTACATTAATCGGTGGGGACATCATACAACCAACTGATTTAATTCAGAAACAAGTAAACATGACCAATAAGGAGTGTCCGGAAAAACAGAACGCGACAATGGTATCCAAATCATTAGACAAAGCACAAATTAGCATAGAAACACATACTACCGAAAACCCCTCTTTTAATACTGTTACGACTGATATAAATATAACAGCTCCATTAGTTATACATCCATAATCGGAAAGCCAATCAGAACCAAATAAGAAACAGGAATTACCAGAAACTGATATGGAATTAAATTTAGACCATGACCTGCCGGAACAAATATTCATCCTGGGGGACTCAACAATAAAGTACGCTGATAGATACACAACAAGAGGAAATAAAGAAAATGTAACTAGTTGTAGTTATAGTGGGGCATTGATAAAAGACATTACCAAAGTGATTCCAGGGATATTGAAAAATGTGAGTGGAAAAAAAACTATTGTATTACACGTCAGAACAAATAACTTCGGAAAGCAAGATGCACAAGAAATTATTTCTGATATGGAAAACACTATTAAATGTATCCAAGATCATGATGCAACTCCCATTATTTCAGAAATTTTACCAGTACCTAGGGCAAGCCACTATAGAACAAGAAACATTAAATCCTTTAACAATTGGCTGCACAGTTGGTGTTTAACAAATAATATCTTTTGCATTAAAACCTGGGAGAAATTTGAGAACAAAAATGAGGTATATGGTTATGATGGGCTACACCTAAATAAACATGGTTCGAGACTGCTGGGGTATAACATTTACGATGCAATTAATATTTCAAAAACTAATAGGAAGGGGAAAAGGGGACACCATTTTCAGAACAGAATAGACACACTAAACCCAAAACCGACCAAACAGATAAACAAGAAAGAAAGTAAACGTATACTGAAAACAGGTCTAAATTTTCTATTAACAAATGCTAGGAGTCTACATGGTGCAAAAATGACCGAATTTCAATACATTTTAAATAATGAAGAAATAGACATAGCCGCTGTAACTGAAACATGGTGGAACGAAAGTTCTGAGTGGTGTAACAACATATCGGGATATACAACATATTATAAAAATAGAAAGGATAAAAAAGGAGGTGGTGTGGCATTATTTGTTAAAGAAAAAATCAAAACAAATTGTGGATGAAATCGATAGTACATTAAGTGAAATCATATGGGTAGAAATATTAAGTGACAATACACTGAAATTACTTATTGGTCTATGTTACAGGCCACCTAACTTTACAATAAACCAGGATATAATTAATAGTATAAATGATAAGTCAAATTATAACAAAACAATACTAATGGGGGACTTTAACTTTCCAGGAATAAATTGGAAGGAAAACATTGGCAGTAACAATAATGAAACTCTGTTTGTGGACACATGCACAACTAATGGACTATACCAAGTAATAAATCAGCCCACCCGTAACAATATTTTGGATCTAGTATTGACAGACATGTCTGATAAAATAACCAATATAATGGTTAAACCTCCTTTACTATGTAGTGATCATATGATAATTACCTTTAATAACTCTACATGTTCTAAACCAGTAATGGGTAAAACAATAGTTAAAGATTATAACAGAGCAAATTTTGTCAAGATATTATCAGATTGGAAATGGGACAACAACATAAATTCCAGTAATGCATTATGGAATAAAATCAAAAATAAAATTAGAAAATAAATATATACCAAATCGAACCTTCTACAATAAAAGAGGTAAAATTCCATCTTGGATGACTCCAGTAATTATAAAATGAATTAAACAAAAGTGTAGATTGTATAGAGCAATGATAAGAGACAGTAGTGATTACAATATCTGGAAATATAAGATTTCATTAAAAAAAATGTAAATCTAAAATTAGAATGGAGAAAAAAAAATTTGAAACAAAGCTTGCATACATTAAGGACAGTGGAAAAAGTTTTTATTCTTACGTAAATAATAAAAAAAACAAACTCCAGAAATATAGGTCCACTAGTCATAGATAATAGTGAAATATCACTTCAACATAGTACAGACGAATTTAACAAATACTTTTGTTCAGTTTTTAATACTAAATCATATCCATCAACAATCAATATAATTCCAAAAGATACTATAAATGAGATAACTAAACAAGAGATTATGGATAATCTAAACAAACTAAACAAACAAATCACCTGGTCCAGATAGGATACATCCTAGGTTACTGAAGGAAATTAAGGAATGGATCATTAACCCACTACATAAACTTTTTAACATATCATTAAATACAGGGCTTGTCCCAGTGGACTGGAAAACAGCAATTGTCACACCTATTTTTAAAAAGGGAAATCGATCACAAATTTCAAACTACAGACCTATTAGTTTAACAAGTATAGTACGTAAATTGTTCGAATCAATATTAAAAACCAGGATTGAAAGTTACCTACAAGTAAAAGGATTAGAAGACAAGTCCCAACATGGTTTTCAAAAAAACAGATCCTGTCTAACAAGTAACATGTTTTTTTATGAACATATAAGTAAATGTATAGAAGATAACAAAGCTACTGATGTAATTTATCTTGACCTATGTAAGGCATTTGATAAAGTGCCACACAGACTCCTAATAGAAAAAATGGATAAACTTGGTATTGACAATCAGATCACAAAATGGGTAGCAGATTGGCTAAAATGTCATACTCAATGCGTTCATATAAGAGGTCACATATCAGGCATGAGATTGGTGACGAGTGGGGTGCCTCAAGGATCGGTTTTGGGACCGATTCTATTTAACATATTTATATCAGATATGACATCAAATTTAAATAGTTTAGCCATAAAATTTGCTGACGATACTAAATTAAACAGCCCAGGTTGATACTAAGGAAGATTACCAAGAATTTGTAAATGACCTAAAAAAAAAAAAAAAAAAATCAAATTATGGGCCGGAAAAAACCAAATGACATTCAGTAATGAGAAATGCGTTGTTATGCATTTTGGAAAAGATAACTTACATTATAATTACACATTAAAAGGACAAATAATAAAATCTGTAAATCAACAAAAAGACTTGGGTGTTATAATAGACCCAGACCTAACATTCCAAGCACATTATAACAACATCATTAACAAAAGAAATAGGCTAATTTAAGGTTGCATAAAAAGAAGCTTTACGTCCAGAAATAGAAAATGCATTATTCCACTTTGTAGGGTCTATGTGAGGCCTCATTTAGATTACTGCTCCCCCCTGTGGAATCCATACTTGAGGAGGGATGTAAATAGAATGGAGGGGGTACAGTGGAGGGTTACCAAAATGGCGGAAGACATATCAATTATGAGTTATGAACAAAGATTGGACGAACTAAAGATGTATTCCTTGGAGCACAGAAGAAAAAGAGATGTACTTTTTATGCATAAATTATGTAGGGAGGAAGAGTTACTAACACTACTAAAGCTATCTTATAACAAACATAATTGTAATTTAAGAAGTCACAGATATCAATTATCTCTAACATACCCTAAAAATAATAAAATGAGATCCTTTTTTAACCAGAGAATAACAACCTTGTGGAACTCATTACCAAATTCTTTGTTAGATAATAGAGATCATAAAATCTTTAAACATAAACTTGATTCAATCCTGTTAGAATAAACATGGAAAATACCAGCCTGGCTGGAGACACCCTAATGGGCCTAGGCTCTCTGTATGTCTAAACCTCCTAGTATAACTTCTATGCACAGCATTGAAGATCTTATTCTACCATATGTTTATATAATACATAGTTGTGGCATTGTCTGTCCTGATCTGGACAGACTGACCTCTGATGTGGGGGAAAAGGTCTCCACTGCCACGTATACTGTCCTGAGCTTCAGCAGATAAGATTTATGTGCTCCTGAGTCTCCAGTGTACACCACACACCACTTACAGTGAGCTCCTCCAGGTGGGCACCCTAGCCTAGGAGGGAGACATCTGTTGTGAATATGGCAGTTAAGGCTGCTGAAGGAAGGGAACTCCCTCTTTGAGGTCCTCTTCCTTCCATCATTCTAGTGCCCTTAGCAGAGCCTTTGTGACAGGCACTAGTTTTGGAAGTGAATCCTACCTATGGGACCAGTGAGTCCCCCTAAGTGGTATTGAATATCTCTCATTTGAAACCTGGCACCTGGTACGACTGTGGCTGATGATGCCATGTGCCTCAGCAAATGCAGTAAAACGCCTGCAGGTCTGGGCTGACCTGCCTTGAAAGATTTTGCAGTTGCAATCAGATTTGCTACCTTTGCTCGGGGAAGAAATGCCTTCACTTGCAGGGTATCTAGCTCTGCACCTATAAAAACCAAAACCTGTATTGACTTTAGTTGTGACCTTTGAACATTTATGAGGGATTCTCCGGAGACCAGTCAGTTGTCGAGATAGGGAAAGACCACCACCCCGTCTCCTCAAATGTGACACCACTACAGCTAGGCACTTTGTGAACACTCTGGGTGCTGAGGATAGGCTGAAGGAAAGTGCTCTGAACTGGTAGTGGCAATTCCCTATCCTGAACCTGAGGTATTTTCTGTGGCTGGGCCTTGCAGTTAAGTGAAAATAAGCGTCTTTCAGATCCACTGACCTCAATCAATCTCCTTCCTGCTGAGATGGAATCACTGAGCCCAGTGATACCATCTTGAATTTGTCTTTAAGGCCCTGTACACACTAGGGAGCTTAAAACAGTTTAACTGCCTTAAATCATTTTAAGCTTCTGGAACATGGTTTGTGTCCACACTGTAACATGGTTACAACCGTGTTACAACCGCGTTCTAAAACCGTGCTAAAACCCTGCTAGAGAGGTAGTCTTTAGCACAGTTTTAGAGAAACACAGTTGCCTTAATCTGTGTTAACAGCAGTGTGTACTCAAACAATGCTGTAACAAGGGCTAAGGCAACCTGCTCCGAAAGAAAAAATGATTGTAAATTGCGGTATTTAAAAAAAAAAAAAAAAATTACAATTGCAGAGTCAGCAAAGATCCCCCAATTCTGGCGATGTAATTTTCTTCTTAACCGGGTTCAGTGCGCGATCATGGGTATTCCATCATGCATTGCGGCACCCAGCTGGTGCCGCAATCATGCATGGGAACCCGCTCAGACAAGCATGGTTGTCTGAGTGGTAACGGAATGGAATGTGGACGCTCCAACAACCGTGCTAGGGATCAACTAATAAAACGATTTAAAAATTTAAAAAAAAAATCGGCCCCATATGTGGACAGGGCGTAAGTGTTTGTTCAGATATCTCAGATCTAAAATGGGTTGCCACTCCCCATTTTTCTTGTCGGTCAGGAAGTATGTTGAGTAAAGTCCCTTTCCTCAATGCAAGAGGCAATTTTTCCACTGCATTTGCCTGCAGCAATTTGTTTTCACCTCCAGTTCCAAGAGGATTCTTTCTACTGAGGTGTGAGATTGGGACCCTTTGTGGTTCTGCAGCCATGGGAATTTTCTTAAATGCCGGGATGAATTCTGCCTCCTTGTTTCCAAGACCCACTTGTCTGTGGTTATTTTTGTCCATTCCTGAAAACAGTGAGTCAGCCTTCCTCCCCACTGGCAATGGAGGGGCAACCTATGCAGACTCGTCAGGGGTTCTGCTTAGCCTGAGCTTTGGGGGCTGGTGGAGCAGCTGCATGCCTGGTGCCCCTTCTACCCCTACCTCTAAAGTAACCCCTTTGAGGGGTGTAGTCACAGGAGATGTAAGCACAGGGAAAGTATCCCCTACCTCTACCTCCCCTGACATAAACCTATTGAAAGTGGAGGCCTTTTCCTTCTCAGTAATGCTCTCGTAAGTGGTCTTGTGTTCATCCACCTTTTCCACGTTAAGCCTCCAAAGTCACCAAACAGTGAATTTCCCTCACAAGGAAACTCCCTTGCCTTGGTTTGAAGTGTCCTGAGGCAAACCTTCCTGAGGACACTGCATGTGCCATGATTCTGGATGCAGTATTGTGCATGTGGAACTAGTACTTTGTGGCATCTATGGCTCTCCCTATTGTCAGCCAAGTCCTGTGCCAACCAGCAGCCTTTTCACTCACTGCCAAAATGGAATTCCAAAGGGCTTTTTAGTACTGAGCTGTGTAGGCCAAGTATGCTGCCTGCCTTAAAAGCAGAGAAGCTGAAGTATAAGCTTTTTTGCCCATATTATCCAGCTTCCTGGAATCTTTCTCAGGAGGCTGGGAGGAAAGGGGCATCTTGGCCTTGTCATAGGCTACAGTCTGGATCACCTCCTTATGATCAGGGTGGGAAGAGAGGTATTCAGTACCTTGTTTGTCCACCTGATACTTCTCAATTTTCTTATCTATGCCAGCAGCTGAGATAGGTGCTGACATAATTTTACACATAGCCTTCTTGAGGGATTTGTGGATGGGTGGTAGTAGCAACCTCTTTGATGGAGTCAAACCCATTATATCCAGGAATTCCGCCTCATCCTCCTCTGTCTCTTGTAAGGCAATGTTGAGGGTTTTAACCATACATCTCACAAAAGTATAGTGAGAGGTATAGATGTCTGAGGGTTGAGAAGGGGAGCCAAACTGTTGTTCAGGAGAACCATCTGGCTCTATGGGTTCTCCCTCCTCCTCCTCATAGTACATCTTGGCCTCATCTTCCAGAGGCACTGGGAAAGCAATTGAAGCCTGGGGATGGGGGAGGCGGGCATTTATAATGAAATTCCCCATAGCCTGGAGTGCGTGAAGGAACTGCTATGCCTTAGTCATGTTCTCTATTGAGGGCATTTTATGTGTGTCTACTGGCGGCTGCTTTCCTTCTTCAGGAGGGACAGCGACATGTTTGTCTTTTTGGTTTTTCTTGGCAGGCACTATCTCCGATGTCTGCTCTAAGGCTCTCTTATCTTTGCTGGATTCAGGGTTCCAGACACCCTGTTTTCTGAACCATCTTTTGCAGCTTTTTCTTTATGTGGCCCCTTTCACAGGGACTGCTGCTTACTTTGTGGGGCTGGACCCTCATCTGAGCCTTTAGGTGACGTGGAGGCAGACCAAGAAGCCATAATGTTTCACATTTTTTTAGCCCTTTTCTTTTGCATTTTTAGGCAAAACTTGATACAAAGTTCACAACTGACCTAACTGTGATCTGGATGCAGGCACCTCAAACACAACGTCTGGCAGTATGATTTAGCCAGGAGTTGAAAACCATATTTTTAAAGCACCTGAGTCGCATTTTCCTGGGCCTGTCAGTCATGCCAAACACTGACAACCCTGGGAAGACATCTGAATTTCCAAAAATAACAATTTTCAAAGAAAAAAAAATACTTTTTTGTCAAAGAAGGCTGGTATTGTGCACACAATACGAGTATTGTGTGCACAATACCAGCTTCTTTTTGCAAGGAAGGGTGGTATTGTGCATACAGTTCACAGAGGTTCGATCGATTGAACTGTGTTGCATCTGCCATCTTGTTTGCCGCTTAGCGAGGATGCCGAAGTCCCGAATGTTTTGAAAACAAAACAAAAAATCAGAACACAGCTAAAGAAGTGTATTCTGATTTTATTTTTTGTTCAGCTGGACCCAAACAAGTTTTTTTGTTGGGGTGCTAGCTTATACAGAGAACGGCTTGTAGGCCGTTCTCTGTATGAGAAGAGCGGTATTTTTTTGACCACAACCACAACTGGAACTCATGCTTCCGGCTTGCAGAGTCAAGGAAGACCCGCTTTGTTTGCACAGACAAGGGGTGCCCAATCCCGGTGTCGGTATGTATGCCCCGCATACACACACACTTATTTGGCACACTGGAAGCACACCCACGTGTGCCCTACATTATTTAAATGCCTGTGAAAAAAAGAAAACTGTCCCCCATCATCTTTTCTTCAATACAGAATCCTGCATCGAAATTTGTGATCATTCCGATGCAGGATCCGGCAACTAACTAGTCTGCCCCCTCCCCAAATTCCTATGTTTCGCTCCGACATCGGGGTGCCCAATCCCCCTGTTGGCATCATGATCCTCCCAACTTATGTGGCACACTGTAAGCCCACCCCAGTGTGCCTATATTAGTTTTTTTTAACCTGTGAATAAAAAAAGTCCCAATGTCTTTTTTATAGAAATCTGTAATAAAGAAAACAGACCCTCGTCGTCCCCAGTCCCCTCCCCATCCCCACCCTCCTCTGCGCACCCACCTCCTCTTACCCAATACTTACAGTACCTCCTGAGGTCGGTGGAATCATCTTCTTGGATGGGGAAAACGCCTGCACTCTTCAAAGCCAGACCGCAAACTGAAGAATCAAAGGTAAGCCGTATAATGGAAGTCAATGGGGGGGGGGGTCAACTTATGTTGATATCTCGGTGAATTTTACAAATTTTTGCACCAAATTTTCAACATGGGGTTCTTGGGACCCCACCTTGTGAACAATGGCAAAGTCATTTTGTTGCTCAGTCTGGAAAGGTGATTTTGCAGTCGCTGCGTGGAATCACCTTTCGGGACCGATTTACGAAATGACAGTGCTACTGTTCATGAGGCGGGGTCCCAAAAACCCATGTTGTAAATCTGGTGAAAAAATTTTCCAAAATGATGGCATGACGAGCATGCGATGTGCAGTTTCTACGCACGCTTGCAACTTCGCCAATTTTTAATATTTTTCATTTCAGATTTTCAGCATTGCCATTTTTTCACACCTCTTATGAACAGTACAGCTGTCATTTTGCACATCCTGCTCGGAACATGTTTTCGCACATGTAGGGCAGAATGGCACGGTCGCTGTGTGAAATCAACTCTTGGGACTGATTAACAAAATCACAGTTGCACTGTTCATGAGGGGAGGTTTCAAACAGACGATGTAGAAAAAGTGGTGAAAAAATTCCAAAAAATGACCATGTTACGATTGTGCGTTGTGCAGTTTCTACACACGCTTGTAACTTTGCCAGTTTTTCATATTTTCATTCCAGATTTTTAGCTTTATCAGTTTTTAACACACCACCCTCATGAACAGTATGAACAGCGCTTTTCAAATCCTGTCAAAAACGTTTTTCCGCACCTGTGGAGCAAAAACGGCATTACAGTTGCACCGAATTACATTTCGACAGGGATTTGAAAGTTTTCTGTACTGGGTACATGCAGTGAGGTGATAAGAAGGTTATGTTGAACAGTTGGGGTGACAATTAGTTAAGATGGCACAGTTATGACCATTTGTTGCAATTTCACTATGCCTGCTCGTAACTGAATGTGTGGAAGCACAGGGGTCAGAGACTGCTGTGTTTCCACAGCTATATACATATGTGCATCTGTGGAGGGATGGGAGCGCAGGGTCCTTTGGACCCTGTGCTCCCACCGTGACATATGGATACTGTTGTAGTATCTGGATGGAGGGATTTGGACACTGCGCTCCCACTGTGACATTTGGAGACTGTTGTACTATCTGGATGGAGGGATGGGAGTGCATATGGACACTGTTATACTATCTGGATGGAGGGATGGAAGCGCGGGTCTGAAGGACCCTGTGCTCCCACAGTAAAATGAGGATACAATTATACTATCTGAAAAGAAGGGAAATTATTTGCAAAAAGATGTTAATACATCAGTTAAGGTGAATACCACAGTGACTAAAGCTGGGAAATGAGGTGTTACGGTTCCCACCCCCATCCTCCCCACACACCAACAGGCGTTGGGGTGTGCCACGGGGTTTTCAGGCCTAACTCTCACCCCATTCCATGTGTAAACAAGTGTACACGCTATAATACAGGACAATGGGGTGAGAGGCCTGACAACCCTGTGGTACACCCCGATGCCTGTTGGTGTGTGGAGGATGGGGTGGTAGAAGTGGGAACCCTGGTGGTGGGGCATTAGGGTTGGAAACCCTAACGCCTCATTTCCCTGCTTTTGTTGCTGTGGTATTCACCCTAACTGATGCAATAATGAAGTTTTTTGCAAAGAATATTATATATATTCATTGCAAAAAACTTTGTTAATGCCTCAGTTAGGGTTGATAGCACAGTGACAAAGGTTTGGAAATTCTATGTTCAGGTTACCAGCTCTACCACCCCCCGAACAGCCTCCACCAGATGTCTGGGTGTGCCATGGGATCATCAGGCCCAACTCTCACCCCATTCCATGTGTAAACAAGCTGACATGCTACAGTACAAGAGAATGGGGTGAGAGGTGGACGACCCCATGGCACACTCCAACATCTGGTGGTGTGTGGAGGGTTGGGGTAGTAACCCTAATATCAAATTTCCAAACTTTTATCACTATGCTATCAACCCCTAACTGATGCATTAATGACGTTTTTTGCAATGAATTACCCTTCTTTTTGAGAAAGTGTAATGCAAGTTGTATACGTTTGTGGGAGAGCGGTCCCTGTGCTCCCTTCACACTACCCAGTTTTACATTATGGTATGCATATGTGGGCCCTGCGCTCTCACTTACACATGACTACAGAGCCATACAGCAGCCCTATAGTACCGAAAAGGAGCCCTTGTAACACTAATTTGGCAATATCTCGGTAACTTTAGCAACTATGAAAAAAATTCCACTGCAGTTGTAATCATGACTTTGAAACCTCCACGTGGGCTTAGTCCTAAGCCACCAAGAGTGAAAAATCCCATCTCGAATCATTTTTGAGATACGGGTGCAGAAAGGCGCTGCAATGTTATCCTATGGGACATTTCTCAACTTCGGAAAGCTGTAACTATAGGACCGTTGTATATTTTGGTACTAAACTACGAAAAGGCACATCTGTGGGCCCCAGGCTTGCCACTCTGCAAATTTCAGCCCAAAAGAACCAACTATTTAGGTGCAGTGGGGCAGCAAAGAATTGCTGTTTTTGGCTTCAGTACTGTCGCAAATTGCGACAGTTTTGCAAAAATTAGTGAAAGAACAGGCACAACACTTTTGCGATTTGCTAAAATGTCGCATCCGTTCTGTCGCAATTTGACACACTACGGGGGGCAAGATCACATTTCTGGGGGGGGGGCCTAAAATAACAGCTGTAGTGTGTTCCTCAGGCTCCGATTAGGTAAACACAACTGTCAGTGTTTACCTAGGGGCACCCAAATTTAAACTACACCATTTTTGTGCGTCGCTAACTGAAAACAAGATGGCCACCGTACGACAGTAAAAAGGTCATTTGTGACAGTAAAATGTAGTGGCGGCAGCTTTCGGGAGGCACATATATTTTCCCATTGACTATAATGGGAAAATTAAAATTTGAATACCTTTTGAATGGATTAATGTTTTTTCACCAAATCTTCAAAAGGCACATTAGTGACCCAGACTGCATCTTCCTTGAAGATTTCAGACCAGATGGACAAATCGTTTGGGCTGTAGCCCCTAGCAAAGAAACACACAAACCCCCCATTTTTGCATGTTTTTTTGTCGCTCCGCAACTGCCATCTGACTGCAATGCAACTTGCCAAATCCAGAGATCTATGGTACCACACCGTGCATGCAAAATGTCAGGCAAATCCATCATACGGTTGCAAAGTTATTAAAGTGCAAACGTTTGGGTTTAAGGGACTCGTAAGCAAGCTGCTCCAAAAACCACAGCCTCGTATATCAGGGACTTACCTACAAAATCCTTTTGTCCGTTTTGCTCTGCACTGTGGTACACTCCAGAGTCGCTAATTGTTAAATGTGTGCCCGATACATAAACAAATCCCTGGCTCCTGTTTAAACCCCCTGTTGCAGTAGCACCCTAAGATGGTGGCAACGTCCTTATGTAATTACATCATCTGAGCGACTGAGCTCCAGAGAGATCATGCGGCCTGAATAGGGGTTAAGATTAAAGTATGATATTACCTTAACAGTGTTTTTCCCCTCCTAATCCTTTATGTGTGCAATTTACCTGATATAAGAGGCTATGGTTTTTGGAGCACCTTGTTTAGGAGTCCTTTAACAGATGTGGCCGGGCAACCCTAATCATCTCTCTGTCTCTCTCTCATCTGTGGATGTCGCAAATTTAACTTTTTTATTTTAATTTTCATGAAAATAGTAACCATGGCAAACTGCTCTTATCTGTGGCTGCCTGATGCTGGAGCATGCTAACTTGTCAAAATGGTATCAAAACACCGGTAGGCTCCTCTATGGATGAGGTCAGTCAATTTCAAGCCAGGTCAGGTAAACACTGTTTCTAATACTAGAAAGTGAGCCGAGATCAGTAATGCATTTCTTTTTCCACAATTCGTGTTGCATCCCATGTATACTGGTGTTTGAAAGTCAAGCCATGACACCACACATGCGAATTGGGGCTTGACACTGATGCACATGTCTGGTGTCTCGGCTTGACTTTCAAACAATGGCCATGGCCACGTAGACAGCTACGGGGAGTGCAGGCGCCTTTGTAAATAAGGGAAAAAGGTCAGTCACAATCTGACAATGTCCCTTTAAGGAACCGGAAAAATCACAGGCATACCTCATCGTGGGCAACAGCTTCAGCAACCAAGCTGGTCGATCTGCTCTCAAACCACAAGACTGCCACACAAACTATGCAACTTCTTGGACTGCAAACATTTTTGTGGAAATTTTCATCAACAACTGTAACGTAACATTTTATAAATGAAAAGTTTTTAACCAGACAAACAACAAGTGCGAGCTAACCTAAAACAAGTTCAGCAACCCCAAGTCATAAGAAATCACAACCAGCTAGCCTACTGGACCATCATGCCAAATAAGTTTTATAGTGCGATGCCCAGAGATAACTAATGAATCTCTATTATCTGAACAACTGTGTTAACATTTTTCATTTGACAAATACATATTATAAATATATTATACAAGAGGAGCCAATGGCTCCAAGGAGAGGCCCCACTGACGTTAAAGCTAACAGAAAAGGGACTTACAGTAAGTATGAATTTCTCCTTTCTATATCGCTCCACATTGTCAATAGGGAAACCATCCTAGATAGGGTGGGGCACAATGTTGTCCCATATACACTAGAGCTCACCAGTATACAACACAGTGTCACAGATTCCTGCATGATAAGGAATTAACTGCCATTGAAATTGCCTTGCTTCCTGTAGTAATTCTGATGCAGAGTTCTGCAGAACTGGGTTGCATCCTGACAGACTCCACTGTCTGACCCATAAGGGAAGCTATGTAATTCCTCTCTTAACCACCTCTTGTAACACTTTTTTTTTTTTTTTTTACTTATTATGTTTCTCTCCTTCACTGCCGGCTATCTCTCTCAGGAGGGTGTCCCCAGCCCCATCCTGGGCATCTACCAGCCGGCCAACCTGACCCCAGGGCTTACACCCACTTCCCACCTAAGTCTCAAGAGATCTGCTGGCCAGCTGTGGCTAGTCGGGGAGGAGCCTGCGAGACGCCCTCTGCCATCCTGCACGGCAGTGTCTTTTCTCCTCCTGCTCTTTTCCCCCTAGGAGTCAGAACCGTGCAATGTCACCAACGGAGGGGGGAGTGCATGCTTCCGCACGCACTTCCTCCAGGCGTCTGGCCAGACTCCTCCCCAGCTTGTGGTGTGGCACCCTGTCCTCCAGCCTCCGCCGGGGGGGGGGGCGAACAAGCACCGACCACCAGGAACCCCCCTTCCCGGAGAAGGAGAGCAGTCCATCGGATGCTCAATCCTTCTCCTCCCCTGCCAACCCCCGATGGCCCGTGCTCGTTCCAGAACACGGGTCACCGGCATAGTGCGAGGTAAGGCGCCAGCACCTCAGCACCACCGGGCTGGCCTTGTAACACTTTATGCCTGAAGGCTGCATAAGCGGAACTCTGGACATCAAGTCAGTAATGCTTTGCGAATGTACGAATGAAGAAACATGCTGCTGCTTTGCAAAGTTCTGACAAGTATGCTGCAAGCAACCTAGTGGTGTCATTTGCTCAACAGTTTTCTTTATGGGAAAACCACTGAGCTGAAGCACATTCTCAGTGGTGAAGGGACAGAAATAACCAATGGTTGTTTACCTTTTTCTGTTTGTTTTTAAATGGGGTACAGAAAGTTCAACATAATTAGCACATTTTGAAGTAGAACCAGGAGTCCTAGTCACAAAAGAAGAAGTCAGGTAGCTGACTAGCTCACCCTGGATGGCAGGCAAGGCAAAAAGATGCTTGCAGCCGGCCCGGGGGCACAGAAGGTTGAGGCACTGGACGCCTTACCTCACGCTACGCCAGTGACCCGGGGTCAGGAATGACCTCGGGTCGTCGGGGTGCCAGTGTGGAGCAGGATTGAGCATGCCAGAGGGCAGCTCTCCTCTCCTGTGAGGGTGGTGTATTAGCCCCACCCCGTAGTTCTGCTCCCACCAGGTGGAAGTCCAGTGGGTGAAGTAGGCGGAGAGGGGGCGGTAAAGAAACAGGAGGTAGAAGGGGCTGAGCTGGCACCAGAGGGTGCGAAGCATGCCTCCAAACACTTGCCGTCCGTGTGCCGGTGCCTCGGGGTTGCCAGGGGAGAAAATCAAAACAAAATGCATATGTGTACCTGTCGTCAGTTGGTGGGAGGAGGCGACGGGGACTGAACAGCTATATAAGATGCTTGTGAATCAACTGTCTGTCCTTCAAGGAAAGCCAGCCCAATTTCCTGAAGAATTTACAGCTGTGTGTAGAATACGGTGCACCATGGGCAAAATGACTATAAGACACTTAATTTTTAAGGTAAACTTTAGGGGCAAAATCATAGCAGATACGATATAGACAAACAGTGGGAAAATCAAGGACGGCGCCAATCTGGGGCACACAGATAAAGGAATAGACAAATTGTTCCTATATAAGGATCCAATTTTCTTGGAGATAGACGTTGACTGATTTTCAATATGCACAGTTCCTGCAGTAGAGGCACATATACTGTCCCGGTACTCTAATCACTGAGCTACAGGTGTACATGGTTGGACCTGAGGTTCCTGGACACACTTCCTTTCTCTGGTATTGCATTTCCTTGCATATCAGTGCTCTTTAAGTATGTTTTGACAGCTCTGCGCAAATCCAGCTTATGAAATTCTTTCTATTTGGATTTTCTGGCTTCGGACACAAAGACAAAGAAAAATGTCCTGATTCTCATTGAAAGCTATGGGAACCTTCAGAATGATGGACGGGACAGTCCTCAGCTCAAACTTGCCCTTATGCGCCAGCCCGCAGGCACAGAGGTAGTGGGTCTGTCTGCTACGCCGACAACCTGGGTTTGGAAACAGACGGTCAGGGGGAAAAGGACAGAGCATCCTTGGGACTGCTCTCCTTCTCTGGGGGGAGAGGGGTAGTGTGTCCGGCATGTTACGGACCCCTGGCAGAGGCGGGGAATCTATTGTGCTGGCGGGGTGGACACAGGCAGTCATTGCACCTCTCTGCCCCCCAGGTACAGCCGCACACAAAATCCCGGCCCCGGGCATGAAGCGCCGCTCCGCCACCGCCCCCGCTGCCAACAGCATCCGCTGGGTAGGGTCCCACTTCCATGGCCCCACCCTGGGGTAAGCCAGGGCACATTACCATGGACTGTAGGGAGGGTGCCGGGGTGTGTGTGCGGGGGGTAAGCCTGGGCATGGGGGTGGCAGGCGGGCTGAGGCTCCCGCCGGGGAGGGGAGCAAGACAAAAAAAAAAAAAAAAAAACCTTGTCCGTATGCATTATAAGATAAGGTTCCATACAGTATGTGAAAGATCCTGGAGCCCGCTAATCCTCCTGGCCAAACAAACTGCAGTCAGGAAACACACCTTATAAGACAAAATATCCAATGGAACCGACAAGAAGGGTTATAAGGAAGCCCTGAACATGGTGTGCAACACCAAATTCAAGTTCCATTGCAGTATCAGGGACCAAAATGATAGACAGTTCCTGCCAACTGCTCTGAGAAAGTGAATAATATCCTTGTTGTTCACCAAGGAGGTCCCCCGGAGAGCCCCACACTGCACCAAGAGCAGACACTTGACCCTGTAGGGTGCCCAATGCTAGACCACTGCCCACTCCTGACTACAGAAAATCTAAGATCTGTGGTGTCTTAGCCTTGGTGGCCCTAATCCCCTGGACTCTGGCCCAGACTAAGAAGATGTTTCACACTATGTCATAGGTCACCGAAGTGGGCACCTCCCTAGAGACCATCTTATTTTTAATTTTTGACCAGGAAAGGCACACTAAGCTGTGACATCTTGTTTCCAGGTCCATCTGGGGGTGGGTTGCATGGAGCTGTTTATATTGATGGGGGAATGTTGGCCATGACACAAGGGAAACCCTACTCTTCATTAATAAGTGCCATGGGATAGAACAGTTACGCAACAGGTCTTCAAAAGAATCTCTTTCCTTAGGCCAGACCTTTGCAACTATACCCGCATCAGCTTTAGGATCACATGGAAACTTTTGCTAGCTGGGGACTGCCCATGATGACTTCACACATCAGTGTCTATATAAACCTGGGCAACCCCATCTCTCCTCAGTTCCCCACTGGAGAATGTGCTCAGAGGACTCTTCTTGGGGAACCAGGAGATTACACCACTGCCTCTGATGTTAGGCAGATGTAGAAGAAAGCAACCATACAAATTCCCCAAGGAAGAACTGGTGCCAAATTCCCCTACAGATGATCAAAAGGGGGAAGAAAGGAGGGCTGACATGGCCTAAGAGAACGAGACTCTCTTAAAGGAAAACTGCAAATCAGTGATCTTTAAAAACGTATTTGCTAACCTGATGTAGTTCAAGTTTTTGCTCCCCAGAGTGATTTATTTCCCAGCCATTGTTGTAAAATCCTGAAGTTTCATGTTCCCGTACTGCAGCGCCATGTCATGGATTGCTGCATCCAGAGCCGCAATCATTATGCAAATGTTGTGTTCATGAGCTCGCTCGCTCCACGTTTGCGTCTATTCACACGCGGACATAGAGGTGGACTGTGGCTGTAAATCTGTTCCGCGATTGCTCGTTCCGGTTGACAGAATTAGGTGTGCATGATGGTCCCTTGGATTGTTTTACGGCGAACTCAGTGCAGGATATCTTTAAAATTAGGTAAATGAGGAAGTGCAGCTCAGTGTGGTTTTTCTCTTGACTTTTGTGTGCGTTACTGTGCTACTGAAAAGCATAGTGTTGGTGGAATACTTTCTGTTTGTCTCTGCGATTGCTGCTGGGGGATGGGGAAAATATTGCTCAGTATCCCGCTGTTCAACCGACTATCCGTTAGTGATGCAGTCTCTCTTTTTGACCCTGAAATGACATACAATTTATATTTTGCCCCCCCCCCCCCAATTCCTTCACCGTCAAGTCAAAGTCCTGCTGTTTATAAAAGAAACGTTGTCATACGACTTTATTTTAATTGTTTCTTACGTGGTGACACGGCACTTATGTGAAAATACACATCTGTAGTATTACTGAGCGTATGTTGTATTGTAACTGAGGATGCTTGGTATAATAAAAAAAATGTTTATCTTCACATGTGGAGCGTCCAGCATCAACCACATGGTGTTTACTGTAAGCTCTCATCATTCAGTGCCCTTTTCTGCTCACATGTACAACACTTGTTATGTCATACTCACACATCACAGCCACTAACACCCTCAATGCAGCAGGTAGTTAATTTTTGAACTGAGGACAGCACTATTGTATGTGTGAACCCTGCAGTGATGCTTGCACCCACCCCATGCCTGTACCTTTGTTTGTCCTGCTTTGCCCTACCAACTATTGCTCACAGTCGTTTGACATGGTATGAATGGTAGTGCAATATTTTTTGAAGTACTGTTATTTTGCATTCCTTGTAGGACTTTCACATTGCACAATTGTGTCCTACACATGCAGCATGGTATTCACGAGGATAACAAAATGTCCTTGAATTACGGCAGTCAGTCTGCAGGAAAAATCAATCTGATCTTCACAATCATAGTACACAAAACAGGGAACCTTTCATAACACCAAAGACATAGAAACATACACATTGATGGCAGATAATGACAGTTTTTGCCATCTAGTCTGCCCCTTTCACTATCGATTGGCTACGCTGGAGCTCCTAGTTAAGCAACAGCCTAGTTCTTGGTACCCCCCCACCATAACTGACTTATGTCTGTCCCATGCATTCTTGGATTACCCCACTGTTTCCTTCCCCACGACCACCTGAGGAATGCCATTCCATGCGTCCACCATCCTGTCTGTGAAAACATACTTCCTCATATTGCCCCTTAGCTGTCCCACCTCTATTTTCAAATTCTGTCCCCTTGCTCTTACAGATCTCTTGTTGTGAAATACGCAGCCCTCTTGGACTTCGTTTATTCCCTTGAGGCACTTCAACAACGGTATCATGCCCCCCCCCCAATCCTTTCCTGTAGGGTCTTCTTTAGTCTCTCTATGTCTCCTGTTCCACACGCTGCACCATTTTAGTTGCACTCCTCTGGACTGCCTCCATGCAGTGTATGTCCTTGTGAAGATGTAATGTCCAGGACTGAAGGCAGTACTCCACATGGTCTTTCAGCAACTGTAGGTATATATGTTTTCCAACTTCCTGTTTTCCACTGGTGATGCCTCTCTCTCTATACATCTCAGTAGTTCCCCATCCCTCCTCACTGACTTCTCACATTGTTTGCTTACCTGTAGGTTATCTGTTATGACTACCCCAGGTCCCTTTCCATTTATGTGTTTGTTAATATCTCCCACCACTCACTGTGTAGTCTTCCACAGTGTTGTTTTCCCAGTGCATTACTTAGCACTTATTTGCATGGAATGTAACCTGTGACAGTTTTCACCATTCTTCCAACCTTGCCAAGTCCCTTCTCATTCCTTTCCACCTCCGCTGTTGTATCAACCCTGTTGCAGATATTTGTGTATTGTGCAACCAGGCTTACTTTTCCTTCAATTCCCATCACTTTTGTATGACTTTACTGTACGGCTGTGGTTAGTGTGAACCACACTGTTTGGTGGCCACTTGTTCCCATATGGCTACCCATTGCTCGATCTCAGATCCTCTGTGTCCCCATTTAAGAGTACCAGTTCTAAAAGTGATCCGTCCTGAGTGGGTTCCAACAGTGGCTGTTTGAAGCATGCCCCCGGTAGGGTATGGAGGATGACCCTGCATTTAGATGTTGCTACAGCAAAGGTGCTCCACTTAACATCTGTTAGAATCAGGTCCCCCATCAGCAATATCTACCCTTTCTCTGCCATCCTAATGATGCTTCCATTTCCTTGTCCATTTCCTACCCGAGATGGGTGTCTGTATACAATCCCTGTGCAGATTGTGGTGCCATTTCCAGTATCCAGGGTGAACCACAGTGCCTCCTCTCCTCCCTGTTTATCCTTTAGTTCCATTTCTTTTATCCCTTCCCTTATATAAACAGCAACTCCTCCTCCTGTTATACCCTTCTTGTCCCTCCTGTACATTGTGTACCCTGGTATGTTGACATCCCAGTCATGGTTCTCTGTGTACCATGTTTCTGTGAGAGTGCCACGCTATCCAGGCATCCCTCTTCCATCAAGGCAAATAGTTCTGTGAGTTTGTCACCCACAGTATGGACATTGGTACTCCTTAGCCTCCATTTTGTGATAGCCTTACCTCTTTTTGTCCCATCCCTGTCCTTACTGCCATTCTCTTTTTCTGCATTTACCACTGCCCTTCTCCCTATCGAATTATCTATGTTGGTGTTCACCTCACTAAGTACTCTGATTTTTTTGGTGGGTGGGTCTAGGATTTCCCTTCTCCTTTTGAGTGCCTTCCCCCTTGGCTAATTTAAATGCTTACCAATGAAGCATTTAAATCTATCCGCTGGGATCCTGGTACCCCTCCTGGACAGATGCAGACAATTACACCAGTTGATGCTTGCATCCCTCCAGGTGGACCCGCAGCCCCGTGAAACCACAACCCTGAGCTCTGCACCACTTTTTCAACCACTGATTGAATCCCATGGTGTACAGCACCCCAGCCTTACCCATACCAAAGGCAAGGCAGCACCTCTGAGAAGTTTATGCGTGCTACTTGTCTAAGGACCCTCCCCAACTCCAGAAACACCTGCACTGCTCTGTTTATCATGAACCACATTGTTTGTTGATTAATTGCTCCCAGATTGGGGGGGGGGGGGGTAACTGGGACATGAGAGAAACTTGCAAGTACGTCAAGGGAATCATCAAAGTCCAACAGGGTAGCATGTTTCACAGACACAGATATGCAAGTACATGGGTGCACCATTTGAAGACAGAGGGGGTGCATGTCAGAGGTAATGCAAGGAAATATATTTTCACAGAGATGTTGGTGGATGCATCTAACGGCCTTCCTCAGGAGTTTGTGGGGTCAAACACAGTGTTTGAATTTAATAATACATGGGACAGACAAAAGGCAATTTTCAGAGATTATACAGTTGTGACACTATATTGTTATAAGTGTAATTGACAGCTGTCCTTATAAATGAAACAGTCGCTAACATTGCGATGAAAAAAATCAATTGGTTTTCAAGTACTAATAAAAGACACAGTACCGTACATAACAATTTTGGGCTCATTTCAATTATGTTTCTTCCACAACCTGTCGTTGCTACTTAACACTGACATACTCAGAAAAACACAGATACAATGGTTTGGACTGATAAGAAAAGCGGTATTACAAACTGTACAACTAACTGATGATGTAAGATATATGCTGCTTATTTTATGAGGTTCTTACAAGTCACACCAAAGTCCAGTGGCACTAAAACATTTCTTTTTAAACCATCTTCCTGCCACCCTTTCCCACTGAACTCTCTCTAGCAATGGAGATTTGGCACAAGTTTCTCCCATCCTCCTCAAGCCTCCAGTCTCTCGGGTCTGTGTATCATCCTTGTCAGGACCACAGAGCACACCCTGATCTAAGCACCATGGGAACAAAGGCTGCCACTCCACCCAGCACTCCATCTGCAGCATCTGGTGGTGGACGACCGAGAGTAGAACCATAGGACTGGCAAGCATGGCACTGCACGTGGAGCTGGGCCACTACACCCGCCTTCACATACTGATGACAATGGTGTATTTTCTGTGTACTATCCCCCCCATTAGCCCTGCATGCGCTATAGCGCGGCCCAAGAATGCTCATGCCCACAGGAACACTGCCACTGCCGTTTCACAGTTGCCAGGACAGGACTGCTGAAAAGAGAGCTGTCCTCTGAATGCTCCATCCGTTCCTGCACTGCCAACCCCCGATGGTGGCCACAGTACGCTCCAGAACATGGTCACCTGCGTGGCGTGAAGTGTGTCATCCATTGCCTCACCCCTCAGAGCCACCAGTCCGGCAGTGACAAAAAAGTGTTGCAGAAGCCAAAGTAGAAATACTTCTCTATCATCAATGACCCAACATTGAAAGAGCAATCATGAACAGCCATCTACACCACCCTTACTTGACAGTAACATTCACATAAAGAAATATCAGGAAGCACACCCATCGGCACAGTGGTACAACTACCACTTTCAATGTAGGACACCCTGGTCCGGTAGTCAGCATAGGTTGTTGGAGGGAAGGGCGGTTGTTAGAAGGATTGATCGCATGATGTGACATTATTCTTGTACAGGAGTGGTGCATTGCACTCCTGTACGCAATAACGCCACCAGCTTGATGACCACGGGTGGTGTTTGTGCATTCCAGGAGGCATGCGACAGGGGAGGAATGGACGTCGGCCAAGGACAGGGGTCGAGGTGCGTCTTCACGGGCATCCGTCTCCGTGGTCCTCCTCAACCACTGATATGGAAAAGGGGGTACTACAACAAGGAAAAAAAATGGTGGATCTATGCGATGGTCAACCGCAACAATAAACGACCACGGCGGGACCGGGGACAGGAGCTGAGCTGCACGCTCATCTGAGAACTGTGACTTAAGGGCTGCATCCACACCATCTAGGTGTGTGTAAATGGGTCCCTAGAAATGTTGGATAGTGGCAGTATAGGAATGTGCCACGGTTCCCTCAGCAGCATAGCCTGACAGGTGCATTGGGGTACTGGAGAGAGGTATCTGCCATGGGAGATGGAAGTGGTCAGAACAAGAAAGGGAAAAACAAGTATTTGCACATGCATACTGGACACCAGGGGTGGGATATTCAAAGGGGTTGGGCATGGCGTAACGGTGTTCAGCCATGCGCAACTTCTGATAACCTTGTGCGATATTCAAAGCGTTAGGTTGTACAGCGCAATCCCAATGCGCAGGCGCACCTGTAATATATGTGAATGTATCGGGCGTAAGTGCGTGGGGCGTGCCCATGCATATCCCGGCACCTATGCAGGCACAACACCTGCCTGCGCACGGGGGCGCAAAGATGTACCTGTAAAGAACAGGAGTGTTGGGGGACACCCACAGGCCGGCCGCTGTATTGCTGGGCGCCTGCTGTGGGTGGCCACCCAAGCTCCCCAGACAGAGTCCGGGCATCGTGCCCCCCTTCCTCGCCCGATCGTGGGCAGAAGAATATAGTAGTCCTGGTGGTCCAGTGGACCCTACCCCATTGCCAGATCGTGGCGTAATACATTTCTATCCCTGGTGGTCCAGTGGATCCTACCCCATCGCCCGATCGCGGGCGTAGTACATTTCTATCCCTGGTGGTCCAGTGGACGCTACCCCAGCGCCCCATCACAGGCAAAAGAATGAAATAACCCTGGTGGTCCAGTGGACCTGCTCCCCAGCCCTATCGTGGGCATACGTGTTGAACGTTAACCCTGGTGGTCCAGTGGTACCTCCCCAGCTGCCATGACACCCCACACATCCCGGTCATTGGCGGCGGCCTCCCCACCTGCAAGCCGCCCGGCCACCTGACAGCATACAGTATGGCTGTACGCCCATTGGTTCACTGCATGGGCCAATGGGTGTGCAGATCCATACTGTATAACCTGATCCAAAATGTGAATGATTCATTCACAGTTCGGGGACTTATTAGTGTCTCAGTCTGCCGCCCATTGGCCCGCGATGAGACAATGGTATCGCTCGCTACTATGCTGTCAGTCAGCAGGCGGTCAGGTGCTGCGGATGAGGCTGCCCGCTGCTGATCGGGGATGGAGGTTAGGTGTGTACGGGTCTCAATGGGCGGGTGGGGAGGTTACTGCTGGAACACCAGAGTTAACGTTCAACATGTATGCCCGCGATCGGGCAGGGAAGCAGGTCCAATGAACAACCAGGGATGTTATTTATTACGCTGTGATCGGGCGTGTTGCCCACCGAGAGACGGGGGCGTCGGTCCCCGACAGCTGCAGCCTGGCAAGGCGCCAGGCACAAGTCACCGGGGACTGGAGCACCGCATGCAAATGGAGCCATAATCACATGCAAATGGACCCATTTGTGCCTTGTATACATAATGGCCTCATTTGCATGTGCACGGCTGAATATCGCACTTGCTGCACCTAGCGCAACAGCACTTGCGCTGGCACAGCCCCTGCTCCTCACCTGCCACTTGTGCTGGCGCAGTGCCACTGCACCATGTGCAGTGCAGGTGCCTCCAATGCCATATTCAACGGTGCTGAGCAGGGCGCAGTCTGAATATCCCACCCCAGAATTCCAGTAACAGTCACAGACACAAAGAAATTTACATGCATGGATACTGGTCAAACACCATTACAGTCATGCCCAGTGTCACATACATAAATAGCCACACATGCCAACAGTACCCGATCACAGAAATGGTAGTGTGTATGGACTATGAGAACTGTTATGATAATACAAAGTACAGCCACACTATCACTGGCACTGTACTGCGCACTCAGTATGCAAACATGCGCCGGCAGACCACCACAACAATCCCCCAAACATAAGTCAAAAGCTATGACTGTTAGTGTCCACCTCACACAACACAGACCATACACAGTCTGTGCTCTGTATCAGATTGTTACACTGTAGATTGTATGCACAAAATTATTGACATGTAATTCATTCAGTGCATAACATCTGCAGTACTCACAGCTCATACACAGTGCAGTCTGCATCTCGCCATGGTGGAGTAACACTGTCTACGCCATTAGACGGCTGCTGACCAACTGTGTTTACTGTCACTATTATTGTTGCAGTTTGCAGTATGCAACAGGTTGTGGTAACTTCTCTTGTATAGAACATGAATGGTGTCTCTTTTAGCACATTACTACACTTGTTTTCTGACTTCCAAGAGCAGAGCTACAGCATTGCTGATTTTTTTCTTAATAAATGTGTATGACACTCTATTTTGATCATGTCCTCTAAAGTCCAATTGAGATTTTGTGGTGGAGGGAACACAGTGGTGATCACATACATTCACTTCTTTCCAAAACATGAGCAATGCTTCTGAAGTAATTCACTTTTGTCTGGCATAGGTATCGACGCAATACTGGATGGTAGCTGTGGTCTTTCAATGTCTGGAACATCACTGAGCTCTCCAGCTTGTAGTCTAACCACATCATCAATCATCTCATCCAGAAATCGACATGTTTTCTTGGCATACACAGGCGTTGTGATCCACTGTTTTGTCTGCTTTGAGAAGGCAAAACAATGCATCTCCTTACCTTTGTTTGGCCCACTACTGCATATGGCTCTTGGACGATTGCAGTTCTTGTAATAGTGAAGAACAGCAAGTTTTGTTCTCGTAACCATCCCCTGGTATTAAAAATGCTGCAGCTTCGGACAGTATTTATTTAATAAGGAGTGGAATACCTCCAATTTACCAGTGTGACAAAATTCTGTCACCTTAGCAAGATCTTTCAGAAGTTTGGTGTCCATAACAATTGCCTTTAAGGAGGCATGTGCTGCACTGCCCTTCTCCAACCAGCATGTTTCCCTTTCATCTACATCGTCAATTTCTTGATGTTCACAGGATCGGAACACCAATCCAACAGCCCATGAGTGGCAGTTTGCTGTGTGTTCTAACACAGATACCCACTTTTCTCTAATAACTAGAGCATTGCCTTGACAAGTTGATGCAGACCACCAAAAATGACTGATGATGGAGTGGGTCCATGGTAGTAGGTCTTGACAGTGCCTTTGCCTACCTTTTGCAACAAGCTTTTTGATGATAGATTTGGCAACGTGCCACACATCAAATTGGTGAGAAATGCCGGCAAACGCATCACGGTTCATCAATGCTGAAATCTGTGGGTGTCTGTCTGTGGCTATAGTGGCAATCTCTACTCCATCATTGATTACCTTTCCAACTGCTCTCACAAACCCCTCCTTCTCCATGCAATTAGAATTGGATACCTCCGTAACCTGAACCAGTTCCGAGTGTAGGATACAATTTGTTCTCATTTCCATGACGGTGTGAGTACAGTACTTGGCGCTGTGACTGGGGGAATCACAGTACCCATCACCAATTAGTGTGATGCATTCATTGGACAGCAAAGCGATGTTTCTCAGTTGCTGCTTAACCCAATGTAACTGTATGATGGGGAACAGATACCTCCTTTGAAGGTCATGGAAGTTTGTCTCCGATACAAATGGCACGTGTACACATTGCATATATTTCGGCTATGCGATTGTAAGTGTTGCCCGTAAATAGGACAGCAGCACTTGGCGACAGATTTCCAAGGCCCATTTTTCCACTGACAGGTTCTGAGTGCCATGTGAATGTATGTGACCGTGCACAAAAGAACTCGGCAACAAACATAGTGCCTCTGATGCTGGTCTTCGTCAACAGTAGTGGAAACTTACAAAGCTGACATAACAGCATTTCAAACAAAAAGAACAACTGTGTCTTGAACACAACAAACTTTTGCTGTGTGGCAACAGTGCTACTGACAGTGAAGGTGCTGTCTTCATCTGTGGAGCTGTAATTGCTGATTTGGTCTGAATCTATGGTGAACATGGGAGACATCCTTCTCGGTGACCTCACTTGTCTCGGTGGATAAAATGGACAACTGATGACTGTATGACTTGTCCATGTGTGAGTCGCCCTTCACTGGTGTGGATGTCAGCATGGGTTTGTTGGTGATTATCTGTTCACACTGCTGTGTGCATTCTCTCCGTTCACTTTGACACAGTTCCTCTGATGATTCCGTGGTTCCCTGTGTCTCAAAGTAAGTCCTGGAGTACCGATGGTCCTTGAACACATTTTCAGGGGATTCAGGCCATTGACAAGCAAAGTCTTGAGTATCAACAGCACACTGTACAGCAACAGATGCTTGATGACGTGCTGTTGTCAGGTCCGACGTGGATGTGGTCGTGCTCACTGAACATGTATTGTGGTTGAAGTCGAGGGGTGAAAAGCTGAAGTCACTGAATGCTACTAACGTGCCAGTGGATATGTGATGTTCTTCCACTGCTCCTTCCTCACTCTGTGCACATGTGGAATTAGTCTGCAAGTAAGAGTAGATGTGAGGATGTCATTAATGCACCATGACATTGTTACAAGCTGTGTTAATGGATGTGTGATTAATAATGGTACAGACAAACATCAGTAAGGTGTGCCGTGATGATAATGTGCTGACCCATACAGTATGGCATGCAGAGTTCAATAAGAAAAAATTACTCACCTTAGTAATGTTGTTTCTTCTAATGGAGTCCTGCTGTATTCTGACATATGCAGTTAGGTCCTGCCTTTCAACTGCCCCGGAGAACAAAGAGTTAAACTTTCCATGGCCAGCATGGAATGTTCACTACGAGCTCGGTTGAAGCCCCTGACTGCTGTTGTTTAAACTCCAACCGTCAGATCTTTACGAGCAATACTCACTAGAAGTTCTGTGTGGAAACTGTAAAACTGAAAACTAGCCAACTGGCAACTATATCTATATAAAAGTTTTTTTTGGTTTCAAATAAAAGACTCAAGTCAGGAAACCCAAAAAACAAAATACATCCAAAAACACAATCACTCAACCAAAATAAGAGAGGGTAAAAAAAAAAAAAGGACACCCGTAGGGTGCCAACACTGCTGCTCCCCACCCACATTCCAAAAACTAGGTTCTGAGAGGGGAGGCGGGGGAGGTCAGAATACAGCAAGACTCCATTAGAAGAAACAACATTACTAAGGTGAGTAATTTTTTCTTCAAACAACATGAAGTCTTGCTGTATTCTGACATATGCAGGCTACCAAGCAGTACCTCCATGGAGGAGGGACAGAATCTACTTTGGAAACGGGCTCTGAAGTACTGCTGTGCCAAACCGAGCATCACTCCTAGCCTGGATATCCAGAGAGTAATGCTTGGTGAATGTATGGACTGTTTTCCAGGTGGCTGCTTGACAAACTTCTAAGAGAGGAATATCCCTGGCAGCAGCCAGAGAAGCAGCTGTACCTCTAGTAGAATGAGCCCTCAGGCCTGAGGGTGGAGTTCTACCCAGTTTCGCATAGCAGAATTGTAAACAAGAAACAATCCACCTGGCAATAGATCTCTTAGTGGTAGGTTTACCCTTACCAACCTCTCCATACGTGAGGAACAACTGGAGGGATTCAAACCTGTGACCCTTGGTACGCTCTATGTAGTAGCTCAGGGCCCTTTTAACATCCAAGCTGTGTAGCCTCCTCTCTCCAGAGGAGGAATGGTCAGTGAAGAAAACTGGGAGAGACAGATTGGTTGAGGTGGAAATCTGAAACCACTTTAGGCAAAAACTTTCTGTTAGTTCTTAGGACCACTTTATCTCTATGGAAAGAAATGAAATCAGGTTCCACTGACAGGGCTTGCAATTCACTGATACACGTGGCAAAGGTAATGGCCACTAAAAACACAGTTTTCCAAGTCAAGTACTTAAGCTCTGCAGAGGACAAAGGCTCAAAGGGGGGTTGCATAAGCTGAGCAATGCAAACATTAAGGTCCCAAGCAGGAGCAGGATCCCTAAAGCGGGGACTGGTGTGAAGCAATCCCTTGAAAAACTTACAAAACACAGGATGGTCTGACAGAGGGGATTGCTTGCCTACTGACAAGTAAGCAGAAACAGCTGCCCAATGTACTTTAAGGGTAGCTGGCCTGAGGCCTAGGCCATTAAGATGGACCATATAGTCCAGAACCGTAGGCAACTCAGCAGAATCTGGAGAAATATTTTTCTTAGAACACCAAATGCTGAATCTTTTCCATTTGGAGTTGTAAGTCTTTCTGGTGGAAGGCTTTCGAGAAGCCTTAAGGATATCCAGAACCCCTTGGGAAAGATGCAGATCAGCAAACTCTTAACGCTTCAAGAGCCAGGCCTTGAGATTGAGAGACCAAAGATTCGGGTACCAAATCCTCCCCTGAGAGAATGTCAACAGGTTGTAATTCCTGGGAAGAGACAGGGGAAGGTAGACTGCTAGGGACAGCAACAGGGGATACCAGGGCTGTCTGGCCCAATCAGAATCATTTTGCATGGTTGTGATCTTATCTTGACTAACATTTTGAACAGGAGAGGGAAGGGGGGAAAAGCATACTGAAATTTCCCTTCCCAATTCAGGATCAGAGCATCCAGGGGGACTGAGCCCAAGACTGGGGGGTCTGCAACAAAACAGAGGAAGTTGGTGATTGTCTGGGGCTTCAAAAAGATCCATCTCTGGAGTGCCCCATCTTGAGAAAACCACTTTCAAAACTAGAGGATCTAGGGTCCATTCGTGATGGCCCTGGGATATTCTGCTCAGAGCATCTGCTAGGACATTGTCCTTCCCTGGGAGGTGAACTGCTATCAGAGAGGCTTGCAGGGAATAGGCCAGGGACCACAACTTCATTGCTTCTGTGCACAAGGACGTAGACCGAATGCCTCTCTGCTTGTTGATATACCACATGATGGTGGTGGTGTCTGTTCTGACCTGGACCACCTTGTTCTGCACAGATTTGGAAAAAGATTGCAGTGCGAAAAACACTGCTCTGAGTTCCAAGAGACTGATGTGAAGCAGAGATTCCTAAGGTGACCACAGCCCTTGGGTGGTAAGATCCCCCAGATGGGCTCCCCAGCCCAGCAGGGAAGCATCTGTGGTGAGTATCACTGAATGAGACTGAGTGACAAAAGGAACCCCTTGTCTCAAATTGTCCTGATCCTGCCACCATTGCAAGGCCTGGATCAGGGTTCGAGTCGCTGGACTAGTTTGGTAAGGGAATCCTTTCTTTGGGACCAGAAGGCTCTTAAGTGGAACTGAATGTCCCTCATCTGGAATCTTGCTCCTTGGACCACTGCTGTGGAAGCTTTCATGTGGCCCAGAAGCTGAAGGAAATGCCTTGCTGGTCGAGACACCTGAAGGGTGAATGAAGAGGCCAGTTCCATGAGGGTCCTTGCCCTTTCCAGGGGAAGGAAGGCTCTTGTCTTTACTATATCCAGCTCTGCCCCTATGAAGGTGAGGAGCTGTACTGGTTCGAGAACCGACTTTGGAAGGTTGAGAAGGAATCCTAAGGAAGTGAGCACTTGCTGGGTCACTTGCAAATGTGACTTGACTTGGTCTGGAGACTGACCTACTATGAGCCAGTCGTCCAAGTATGGGAAGATGGAGATCTTTTTTCTCCTTAGGAAAGCAACCACTACTGCCAGGCACTTTGTGAAAACCCTTGGGGCTGATGTTAGTCCAAGGGCATTGCTCTGAATTGATGTGGTGGCCTGAGGGCAACTCAAACCGGAGGTACTTTCTGAGGGAGCACCTGATGGGAATGTGAAAATAGGCATCTTTGAGGTCCAGGGAGGCTAGCCAGTCCCCCTGGCCTTAGAGAGGGAAGGATTATTCCCAGAGTCACCATTTTGAACTTTGGTTTTAAAAGGTGTTTGTTCAGATATCTTAGGTCCAGGATGGACCACCATTCTCCTGTCTTTTTGTGGGTTAGGAAGTACCTGGAGTACAATCCTTTGCCCTTGTGTAGGGTGGGAACCCTCTCTATAGCTCTGAGATCTAGGAGGGAAGAAACTTCTACCTCTAAGGCAAGGGTCTCTGATGGATTTGCAGGTAGAAAGGATCTTGTTCTCATCTTGGGAAATTTTTTGAAGCTGAGAACCAGTCCCTGGCTTACTACTTCCAGGACCCACTTGTCTGTGGTTAGAGACTTCCAGTCCTGGACAAAGTAAGCCAGCCTGCCCCCTACAGGTATGGGAGAATCGGCCCGGGCAGACCCATTAGGGTGTCTGCTTGGCAGGGGCTTTAGGCTGAGGGGTGAATGCTGGCCTGCTCATCCCCCGTTGCCTCTCCCTCTAAAGAACCCCCTCTGAGAGTAAGAAGAGGAGGCCTGAGCTTGGTAAAAAAGACTTTGGAAAGGCCTGCCCCTGCCCTGCTGCCTTTGAGGAGTTGCTTGCCTTTCTTTGGCCTGAGCACTCCTATAAGTGGTCCTGTACTCATCCATCTTTTTCATGTAGTTCTCTGTCTGCTCCCCAAAACAGAGAATTACCAATAACAGGGAAATCCATGGCCTTAGCCTGGGTATCCTGTGATAGGCTAGTACATCTGAGCCAAGCCATCCTCCGAAGAGCCACAGATGTAGCCATGACTCTTGATGAAACATCACTGGAGTCCACAGCAGCAAGAAATTGTACTTTAGATGCCTCAATCCCATCTGCAGCCACCTGCTGCAGCTCCTTGGCAAGCTGATCAAGGGTCTGTTTAGCCAGAGCCAGCACAGTGTCCCACATGGACTTCTGGTATCTGGCTGTGTAGGCCATATAGTTAGCTTGCCTGAGTCCCAAAGATGCTGCCATGTACTGTTTCTTTGCCATGGCATCAATCTTCCTGGAGTCCTTGTCTGGGGGGTGTGATGCCAAGGGGATATTTGCCTTATCACAGGCAGCAGCCTGCACTACCCCAACATGGCTGCATTGCTGGAAAAGGAACTCCATGTCTGAGCCTGAAAGAGTATACCTCTTGTCCATTCGTCTGTCCACAGGAGGTATGGAATTAGGAGACTTAAGAATTTTATGTGTCTGTTTTCCAAAGGATTTGTGGAGGGGAATAGACAGTCTCCTGGACTCTGGAATGTCCATCATCTCAACAAAATCAGGCTCCTGATCCTCTACTGCTTCCTCCACAGGAAGCTGGAGGGTCTCAGCCACTTTTTTGTAAAACATATAGTGAGAAGGGGACTCGGAAAGCCTAGGAGGAGAAACACCTGAAGGTCTGTCTGGGGAGATGTCCGGGTCAATAGGCACATCCAGACTTTCATAATCACCACCATCATCATCCTCATACTCTCCTTCCTCCTCCTCCGGTTCATAAAATTATTCCAAAGTATAATCCGGAACCGGGGGAACCGATCAAACCGAACCCCTGCCAGATTGTGCCGGTTCGGTCGGAACCGAAGTAAGCGACTGCACTATCCTTATCGCCTTGGCTATCTCATTGGCGGTCGGAATATGAATTTCTGGGTCCGAACCGGACGATTTATCCTTTCTTTTCCTTTTTACTGGAACCAACTCCTCAGAATCGGCTTTCCTTTTGCCCGAAGATTTATGGAGGGGAATAGACAGTCTCCTAGACTCTGGGAAGTCCATCATTTCAACAGAATCAGGCTCCTCCTCCTGATCCTCTACTGCTTCTTCCATTGGAAGCTGGAGGGTTTCAGCCACTTTTTTTGTAAAACAAAGTGGGAAGGAGACTCAGAAAGCCTAGGAAGAGAAACACCTGAATGTCTGTCTGGGGAGATGGGGAGATGTCTGGGTCAATAGGCACATCCAGACTTTCATAATCACCATCATCATCGTCCTCATACTCTCCCTCCTCCGGTTCATAAAATTCTTCTGAAGTGTAATCCGGAACTGGGAGGAACCGACCAAACTGAGCCCCTGCCAGATGGTGCCGGTTAGGCCGGAACCAAAGTTAGCGACTGCACTATCCTTATCGCTTTGGCTATCTCATCAGCGGTCGGAGAATTAATTTGTGGATCCGAACCGGATGATTTTTCTCTTCTCTTCCTTTTAACCGGAACCGACTCCTCAGAATCGGCTCTCCTTTTGCCCGAAGAAGTTTCGCCCTGGACAGAGGGCACTCCTCCTGGTTCGGTCAGAACCGAACTGGGCTGGCCATCCGGGTCAGTGGACTTCTCGGCCTCCCTTTCCCTCAGTCTACCTAATCTCTTTTCCAGGGTAGATTTGGGAAAATTCTTACAAATTTGGCAGTCTGAATCGAGGTGGTCAAACCCCAGACAATAAACACAGGTGGTGTGGGGATCAGCCTTGGCAAAGACTTCCCCACACACACTGCAGTGTTGAAACCCAGTGGGCCCAGTTTTTTTCTTGGGTTTCCCTGACATGGCCAATCCTAACCAAAACTTACCCTTTTGTTCGGCAATCCTCCAGGCAAGACTTCCCTATCAGTTCCTGACCGTGTCATAGGTCTTGGAAAAAAACGTAATAAAATCAGTTTTTTTAGAACTGATACGGACCGGTTACCACACTCTAAGTAAATCTCAAACTTTTATACCTGAAACTGATTGGTTCAGCCGAACCGATCCACAATTTACAAGTTCCACACAGAAAACCTATTTAGTACTCACGGTACCACAGACAGAGACTTGAACCAACTGAGCAGTAACAGCAGTTCGGTAGAAACCGAGCGAAAAAACGACACTTCAACCGACTTTTTTGAACCGAGCAAAGGAGAAATCTCCAAAGCGACTCTTCAGTGAGGCGGAGTAAAGAATCTGACGGTTGGAGTTTAAATAACAGCAGACAGGGGCTTCAACCGAGCTCGTGGTGAACATTCCATGCTGGCCATGGAAAGTTTAACTCTTTGATCTCCGGGGCAGTTGAAAGGCAGGACCTAACTGCATATGTCAGAATATAGCAAGACTTCATGTTTGAATGTATGGTTAATGAAGCAACACCAGCGGGAAAAACTGAATGCTGCTTTGAAACATTACTACCGACATGTGACAGGGGTTGTAATTTGGACACAACATTGTCCTCCAGGTTCCAGGTAATCCTGGCCGCATTCCTGGATGGTCTCCTGACCAGGCTTGTCAACATTCCCAGTCAGCTAAATCACACACTGCACTGGCTGCTGGGACCATATGCAGTCCGAATGGTAGAGTGTTGTTAGGTAACAGCAGTAGGGGATCACATCTTAAGCAGGAAGAGGTGGACTTCAGGGAATGGAGTGGAAGGGTGTGGTCACTGAGCACGGGAAACAGAGGAAGTATTCACAACAAGCATGGTAAACCATGGCAGAATGTATGACAGAAACATTACACAGGTGGGACGGGTTTTTGGTGAAGTGAATGGGTGGGCATGGTGTCAGAAAAGGGTACAGTGTAATGTTAAGTAGAAGGAGAATTCTGGCTAGGAGACCTGTCCTCTGGAAATACGGTCATGGTGCGGTATACAAGTAATGAAATTAGCTTTGAGGTGTGGTGTATGTCAGAAAGTTGTGCAACGGTACACCTGAAGTTAGGATTGCTTTGTAACAGGGTTGCAGGTGAAAACTGGTATCGTTGATAATGGGTGAAGTAAACATAGAAACATAGAATCTGATGGCAGATAAGGACCAATTATCCCACCTACTCTGCCCATTTCCCTACCTAACAGATATGCTGCAGATCCTAGTTAATCAACAGCTTACTTACTCCCACCCCACTAGAATACTCTTATGTCGGTCCCATCCATTATTGAACTCCCCACTGTTTTTGACTGTACGACCTCCTCATGAAGGCCGTTCCATGCATCTACAACAGTCTCTGTGAATAAATACTTCCTCACATTACCTTGGAGCCATCCCCCCTCTATCTTCAAATTGTGTGCTCCTGTTCTTGCACATCTCTTTCTGAAAGCTGATACTCTCTTGGACTTTGTTGATTCCCTTGAGGTATCTGATCGTTTCTATCATGTCCCCCCTCTCCCTCCTTTCCTTGAGGTTATATATCTTAAGCGCCTTTAGTATTTCTTCGTATGTCTTCTGGTGCAGACCATACACCATTTTGGTTGCCCTCCTCTGGACTGCCTCCACTCTGTCTATGTCTCTGTGGAGATGGGGTCTCCAGAACTGTACACAGTACTCCATATGTGGTCTTACCAACTGTCTGTACAGAAGGCCAACAAATACAGGTTACTCACCTGTAACAGGAGTTCTAGGAATGGTATATGTTGTTCATCCACACTTATTGGCAGGTTCCTTGCCACTTTAAATCTTGCCGGAAGGTCTTCAAGCTGGCTCCTCCCACCCACCCGGGTGGTAAAACTCTCGGCTCCGCCCCATGACGCCAGATCTGGCCCGCTGGAAGCTCAGGTTGTGCGTCGAAGGCGGGGAGGTCGGGTGGGTGAGTGTGGATGAACAACATATACCATTCCTAGAACTCCTGTTACAGGTGAGTAACCTGTATTTCTAGGAACATGGATATGTTGTTCATCCACACTTACTGGCAGACTCTAGCAGTTCTCCGGGAGGAGGAGGCAAGCGCACACCCGATACTTACTTGGGAAATAAAGACTGGAGAACCGAGGCCCCAAAACCAGCATCCAGCGTGACTCAAGAAGTCGATGTGATAATGGGTAATAAAGGTGTGTGCTGACTTCCAGGTAGCAGCCCTGCAGATTTCCTGGATAGGGACGTCCCTGGAAGCAGCCACCGATGCAGCAGTATGACGGGTAGAATGAGCTCTTATCCCTCTGGGAGGCTCCATGCCTGCCAACTTATAGCAGCGATCTATGCAGGAGGTGACCCACCTGCCTATCGTCCGCTTGGCTGCAGGTCTGCCAGGTGCGGCTTCAGCGTAGGTGACAAACAGCTGGCGAACCTCTCCCCGAATTTCAACCGTCGCTCCTTATAATAGCGGCGCCCTTCTAGGGTCCAGAGTATGGAGCCTATATTACTGACCTCCGGTGTGATTGGGGTAGAACACCGACAAGAGTCAGCACCTGGTTAAGGTGAAACTCCGACACCACTGCCGGAGTAATTTGGTGAAACGGAACAACTGCTGTCCCTGTGGAAGACCAGTGAGGAGACTGATGCAAAGCGCCTGAGCTCTCCCATCCTTCTGGCTGGACGTGATAGCCACAAAGAAGGCGGTCTTCCACGACAGGTGAGAGAGATCACACCTGTGCACTGGTTGAATGGCTTGCCCATGAGCTTTGCCAGTACCAGCAGTAAATCCACGGAGGTGGAGGTTCGCACGGAGGAAATGTGATCAGGCCTTGAAAAGCGCCCGACCACCTTTCCCTGCGCCACCGACTGCTCCCCGGCCCGCGACCCCTTTAGGGTCGTCGACCTAAGCCCTTGACTAGAAAGGGACCATAAATAGTCCAAAATGCTTGCCACAGAACAGGAGGAAGGGTTCAAGCCCTTACCCTGACACCAAATGGAGAATCTCTTCCATTTGAAGGCGTAGCATTTTCTGGTCGACTCCTTACGGGACGCCTCAACAACATTGAGGACCTCGTCGGAAAGACCCAAGGCCTGGAACTCTAGCCGCTCAGGAACCAGCGTCAGGTGCAGAGATTGAAGGTCGGATGGAACACCTTCCCTGATTGACTGAGAGCAGGTCAGGGCGAGCTGGAAGCTGCCTCGGGAGCCTGGAGCTGAGGCTGAGGAGATCTGGGTACCAGAACTGGCAGGGCCAGTCTGGGGCTATCAGGATCACCTGCGCCTTGTCCCTCCTTGCTTTGAGAAGCACCTTGTGAATCAAGGGAAATGGGGGAAAGGCGTAGAAGAGGCCCGGGGTCCACAGCCTCGAGAAGGCATCCCCCTGCAGCGAGCCCTGCTGAGGGGGGCGGGCATGAAACAGCCTCAGCTTCGTGTTCTCCTTGGAGGCAAACAGGTCCACCTGAGGTGTGCCCCAGTGGGAGAACAGATCTTGTACTACCTCCGGCAGGAGAGACCACTCGTGAGATGCAGCCCCTATCCAGCTCAGGGCATCGGCCAGGGTGTTGGAGGCTCCTGCCACATGAATGGCTAGGAGATCCGCCTCCAGGCTGCGCACGAGTGACCAAATGCGGAGAGCTTCCTTGCATAGAAGCATGGAGCGCGTCCCGCCCTGGCGGTTCAGGTAGTACATGGCCGTGGTATTGTCCGTCTGGACTCGGACAACTTGACCCTGGAGAAACGGAGCAAAAGCGGTGAGAGCTAGGCGGACCGCTCGGAGCTCCAGCAGGCTGATGTGGCATCGGGACTCCCGCGGGGACCAGAGGCCGTGCACTCGGTGTTCCCCCAGATGGGCACCCCAACCCATCAGAGAGGCATCGGTCGATAGAGAGACCGTCGGCTCGGGGCGGACAAACGGGATGCCCTCCTGCAGATGGAATGGAACAGTCCACCACTGTAGAGCGTTCCACATCTCCTGGGTCACTATCACTAGCTGGTCCAAAGGATAGCAGCGTTGTGACCACTGGCTGGCCAGTCCCCACTGAAGGGGGTGCATGTGCCAGCGGGCCCAACAGACCACGCTGGTACAGGCCGCCATGAGACCCAGAAGGCGCAGGAAGTCCCGGGCAGGGCGCGATTGCCCAACCAGAAATGACTGGGCAAAGGAGGTAAGAACCTCGGCCCTGTCCGCCGGGAGCCGTGCTCTGGCTCGAAGAGAGTCGAGCTCTGCCCCGATGAACAGGATCACCTGCTTCGGCTCGAGTTCCGACTTGGCCTCGTTGATGAGAAGGCCAACTTGAGAGCAAACCTGGAGGGCCAGATCTCTGGACCGCTCCACCTCCCTTCTGGAGGAGGCTGCTATCAGCCAATCGTCCAGGTAAAGGTACACCCGGACCCTCGGCGCGCGCAGAATACTGTCACCACTGCCATGCATTTGGTGAAGACCCTGGGAGCTGGAGATAAGCGAAGGGCATGGCTCGGAACTCGAGAGGGATCCCTCCGGAAAGCGGAGGAATCTCATGATGACGGACGGATAGGGACGTGAAAGAGCAGCGTCCTGTAGGTCCAGAGAGCAGAACCACAGCCGTGTTCCAGAGATGGTATTATCTGCGCCAGAGTGACCATTCTGAAGGTTCGAGACCTTAGGAACTTGTTCAGGTCGTGTGGAGTGAGAATGGGCCAGCCCCCATCCGTTGAACCAGAAATACCTGGACACGAACCCCAGGTCTGAAGGGGGGTCCTCCACCTCCATGATCACCTCCTTTTGGAGAAGGACAGCGATGTCGGCTCGGCGAGCCGCCAGTGAGGCTGCGGACCTCGAGGCCCCCCGAAGTGCGACGGCTCTGAAGGGCGGGGCCTGCTCGAATTCCAGAGGTAGGCCTTTTCCCACCACCTCCAGTACCCACCTGTCCGTGGTAACAGCGGATCAGGCGGAAAGGAAGTGTCTGAGCCGTCCCCCCACGGGGGGGAACCAGGGGTGAGGTGACAGGGATGGGGACGACACCCCTCAGCCCGTCACTGGGCAGGCTTGGAGGAGGGACCAGCCGAGGGACCTCCTGGGCCTTTTACTCCCTGCTTCCTGTTGGAGGAAGCCGGCGACAGGTTTGGGATACCAAGGTGGAGCCTGCTGGCCTGACGTTGCTGGGCCGGTGTCGCTGAGCGCAGAAGGACGAGAAGGCTCAGGCTGTGGCTTGCGCCTTTGTCCTTCTGAGCGGAAGAGAGCCGAGTCCAAGGTAGCATTGGACTTCTCGATCCTCTGCAGGTGACCTTCCACCCCAGGGCCAAGAGGTCAGTCCCCAAAAGGGAACATCCGCCAACTTGTGCTGGGTATCGAGTAAAGGTGGATATCTTCAGCCAAGCCCGATGACGCATGGCCCTCGCGCCGCCACAGACCTGGCACATGAGTCCCCGATGTCTAACGCAGTCTGGAGCTGCTGTTTGGCCACTGCCCTGCCCTGGTCCCGCACCTGCCTGACCGTAGTCTGCAGATCTGCGGGAAGATGAGGGACAACCTCATCCAGGGAGCCCAACAGGGCGTGAGAAAAATGTGCCATGAGGACGGCCGAACTGGCCTGACGAAGGCCGAGAGAGGACGCAGCATAGACTTTTCGCCCGGCATAATCCAATTTCTTGGATTCCTTGTCTGGAGGTTTGTCCACATCCCTAGCGTTCCCGGCACGCCGGACAACGCTGTCGGTAACCAACCCCTCGGCCGAGGGGTGTTCCGAAAAACCGGACAGGGAACCGGTAGGGACCGCATACTTCCTGGCCAACCTGGCCAAAGGCGCAGGGCAGGAAGCAGGACGCTGCCACAGTTCCAAGGCCGGACCCACTATGGCTTCGGCCACCGGAAAGGCCTCCGTAGGAGATCCCCGGTCCAGAATCTCCGTGAGGGGATACCTGGCCCGCTTAGAACGGGTTCGAGCTTCATCCCGGTGGACTCAGATGATCGAAGCAACCCTAAGAAGGACGAAGGCTATCGTCCATTGACTGCGCTCCCGAGGACTCCAAGTCCATGCGCTTGGAGAAGAGGGAGGAACCATCATCGGGACTCAGTCCTCAAAGAGCTGCCTCGGGCCTGAGCCACCCTCCACCTGCCGAGGTTTATCGGGAGTGAGGGTGACAGACAGCCTATGGGGCAAACCCAAAGCCGACCGAGAATTTTTGGTCGGAGCCCCAACCAATGGCTGTGGAGGCAGAGGTTCCACCAGAATCGGTGGGGCAGCTGGAATTGGCCGAACAACCGGCCTGAGAACAGGCTCCTCGACTACAACGAGGGGTTGTTTCGGCTGCTCCGGTGACAGCCACTTAATGGCGGGGAGGCGACTGGGTGGCTTATTCCCGGTCAAAGAACTGTTGCCACACAAGTTCCTAGTACCTCCGGCCCAACTTGCGCGAAGCCTCCCTCGTCCGAGGAAGAGGAAAGACGCCGCTTGCCGTGGTGCGAGACGAGACCGCCTATGGCGGCGGGATCGGTGGACAGCGAGGATGTCCGAGACCGAGAGTCTTGACTAGGCCGAGGAAGGCCAGGAGAAGTGTCGGGAATCGGCACTCCCCTCGGCTCGGACGATCCCACCGAAGGCTCCGGAACCGGAGGCACAGACGAGCAGATGGGATCCTCAACTCCCACCAGGGAGAGGGGATTCTCAGCTTCTCCAGTCGACAACCCGTCTAATGGGTCGAGAAAAATCTCAACCGCGTCGACGGGAGTCTCGGTCAACTGGCCTGACGGCGACACCGTGAAGCCAGCGGCCGAAGCTGAGGGGTCGACCGAAGTCGACTGTCGACAAGGGGAGGGGGATCTTTCCCGCTCCCAAGAGCGTCGACGGAGAGACTTACTTTTGCTCTTTTTGGACCTGGAAAAAGGTCCCGGAGAAGTTGGACCCTCACTCTTGGTCGAGAGGGTCAGACAAAGCTCCTTAAAAGAAGCCGAGTCGAGGCACCGAGAGAGCCCGGGACAAATGCCGCGGCAGTGTAGAAGCGTCGCGCCGCCTCTCTCCGAGGGCGTATCATCTGCTCTTAGCTGATCCGCTAAGCCCGCCGCTCGGACACCGCCAATCGGGCCTCTTTAGATTTCACCGGTGGAATTCTTTTCTCGGGGCGCCCCAGTTGTAATCGGGCAGCACGGTCTTCAAGGACGTAGGCCGAAAAGGAAGAGCACAAGTCGCAGGCCTGCGGGTCGTGCTCAAGGCCCAGGCAGTAGACGCACGTGGAGTGCGGATCCGTCCTAGACATCTTCTGCCCGCAAGAGCACCTCCGAAAACCGGGAGTCGATTTGTCCATCGCAGCCGCGAGGAGAAGAAGACCGAAGTCTTTTTAGCAAAAAACTTTTTGATTTCGAACTTTCGAAGAATTAGGAACCAGTCTTTAATCGCAGAGCGTTAAGGAGGGAACCTGAGCTTCCAAGCGGTAAGGAAGATCTGGCGTCATGGGGCGGAGCCGAGAGTTTTACCACCCGGGTGGGTGGGAGGAGCCAGCTTGAAGACCTTCCGGCAAGATTTAAAGCGGCAAGGAACCTGCCAATAAGTGTGGATGAACAACATATCCATGTCCCTAGAACTTTCTGTTTTCTACTAGTGTTGCCTCTCCCTATGCATCCCGCTATCCCCCCAGCCATCCTTACTGCCTTATCACATTGCTGGCCCACCTTTAGGTCATCTGAATATGACAGAGTTAGCAGAGTGGTAGGGAGAGCCAATGGTAGAAGTGAAGTAGGGTGAGGAGTGTATGAGGGAGGTTTGCAGGGGAAGGACATAGGGCTTGGGGGTAGTGGAGGGTGATCAGTACAGTAGAAGGGAAAGAGGAGAACGGGAGGTAAAAGGGGGGTCAAGGGTGGGAGAGGAGAGGGTATTAGTGCTGGGGTATTCAATACTAAAAGGGATTATATGTTGCAGCAAGGGGGAACAACACAGACGCATCTGGGTCCGGTCAATCAGTGTCATGAATGGCTTAGCAGGCTTAACTGAAGGCAAGTATAGACACTGAACTGTAAAGTGTGGTAGACCTGAAAGCTTGTGTACAGGAGAAAGCTGGCAGCACCGGGAAGTTAAATGACTTGCTCAAGGTCACACCGTATGTAAGTGGGAACTGTGGGATTCAAACCCAAGTCTTCAGATTTGCAGCTCAGAGCCTTAAACCACTGCGCTGTACTACCTCTCTGTTGCCTGTTGGTCTGGTGTCTTGGAACATAGAATTAGGTCCCTGGAACTCCACGTGAGCACTTATGTGCTAAGAGTGTTAGCATTGATGCATGAATTTCATGTGCCACTGGTAACACAGCATGCAATCTTTCAGCCATCTGATCACACACAGTATAGTCAGTACAGTTATGAAACCCTCACGACACAAAATTATTAACAATTACCTTTAGCTGTTTATCACTGTTTCGGTATGAGTCCTACCCCTCCTTTCTCTTGAAGACTGATGGAACTGCATCAGGCCTCAGTTTTTTTATCTCCTTGTTACCTGAAATTGTTCCAAAATAGTAACAACTATAACTGTTGTTACAATACACATCATCGTGGTATGGTAATGATAGAGCTGTGGACCAGTAATTCGAGGAGCAGTGCAGAAATCTTGACTGACCTCTACATCCAGTAACATGAGACCGCATGAATTTAAATTACACAGTCCTGCATCACATGATACAGGTGGCAAGAGTGGACTGAGGCACTATTATGTCATACGACAAGAACATCCAAATAGTGTACTGACTTCCACGTATCACAGTGTCACACGACAAGTGTGAGTATGCTACACAACTGAATAAATGATTGGCAGACTGTACAAAACCTCATCCTGTTAGGTGGCAGAGGTTACTGCACCTGCTTATAGTCCGCTTGGCTGCAGGTCTGCCAGGTGTGGCTTCAGCGTAGGTAACAAACAGCTGGCGAACCTCTCCACCGTCACAGGCAACTCCAGGAGCAGCTGCTCCCCTCAATACTCCCCGGGAAGAGAGAGCAGTCCACCGGATGCTTGATCTATTCCCTCCCCTGACGACCACTGATGACCCTGGCTCGTTCCAGAACCCAGGTCAGCGGGGTGGCACGAGGAGGGTCGCCCAGTGCTTTAACCCTCTGTGCCACCAGGACGGCATGCAACACTGCAAACTGACATAAGGGATAGCTTCACCGCCTTCATTGTGTTTCACCGACATCAGGTCTGTGTGGCTGGCAAGTGGAAATTGAAACACAAAGCTGAAAGTATGGCACAGCACGATACACCACCATGCTGTGGATGTGCAAACAAACAGCATGCATTGTGACAGATGATTAGAAAGATGAGTAACATACCAGTTAATATGTTTCACATTTCAAAGAACTTCTAAATACTTATGTTAGTCTTGAAGGGTCTGAAAAGTAATATTTCTGTTACAGAGAATGGTGATATAAACTGTGTCATTAAGAGCGGTGACAGACTTGGTTTACTGTTACACATCTGTAGCAAAACTTAGCATATCACCCTTGAGTATGACACAGACACCACTCATAACCATACATCAGGTGGACTATGCCAGAAGACACCATACGTGGTTGATGACAGTATTTCCCTTCATACTAGTATGCGACAGACGTAGCACATATCATCCACGAAAAGGCTTCTGGAACAGGAGGCTGCTTGGCAGCACATGGCTGGTGTGCTGCACACCTATCCGACAACATGGAGTGGTGGAACAAAGTAGGTTCACAATGCATGGCGGAGGGCATCGAGTACTGTCCTCCCTCACTGTGGTATGACTAGGTAAATGATGCTTTCCTATCACTCATGGAGGTGCAGAACACAAGTCACAGGAATTGTGCTTTTGGAACGTGTAGGTGTAGCCATACACATCGACTACGGCATAGGGGTAGGAGGGCATAGGTTCACAGCATGTGGGGTCTGGAGATGTGTAGTATGGTATGGAGAGGTCACGGGACTTTGGACTTTCAGGACATGTAGGTGTAACCACAAACATCTCCTCCTGCATGGGGTCTGGGGTGGCATAGGTTGCCAGCATGGGGTGGGGGTCTGGAGATGTGTACTATGGCATGGGGAGGGAAGGAGATGGGCTGACACAACAGGAAGGGTGTCTTGAATACTGTCCTCCAGCCGGGGTGCAGAGAAATTACGATCCTGGCATGGGGGGTCTGGAGATGTACTATGGCATGCGGAGGGAAGAAGATGGGTTGACACAACAGGAAGTTTGTCTTCAATATTGTCCTTCCAGCGGGGGGAGAGAAATGCTGATACTGGCATGGGAGGGGCATGGAGATGTGTACTATGGCATGGTGTATTCACAGGAGGTGGGCTTTTGGCACATGAATGGGGAACCAGAGACATATCCAATGGAATGGGGGGCATATTTTCCTAGTGTGGGGGGATTGGAGATGTGTACCCAGGCATGGGGAGGGAAGAAGGTGGGTTGACAGAACAGGGAGGTGCATCTGCTTTACTGTGTTCCACCAGTGGAGGGTGAGGGGGCAGAGAAACCTGGATACTGGCACAGGAAGGGGTATCTTGACATGTGTCCTACAGCATGGGGAGGAAACGAGATGGATTCCTGGCACATGGAGGTGTAGCTAGAGACATCTATGGCATGGGTGGGAAAATAAGTTCCTTGCACAAAGAGGGGGTGTCTTTTGATGTGTCCTCAAGGCTGGATGGCACAGGTGGTGGGTAACCGGCAGATGGCAGTGAAGCTACGGACATGTACTCTGGCATGTGTATGTATGTGTGTGTATGTGTGGGGCATAGGTTTGTATCACGACATGTAGGAAAGGAGGACTTCAGACACCACCATGCGCAAAGAAAGCAAGAGATGTGTAACTGCCAGGGCATGGGTGATAGGTTCAGAGCACGGGGAGGATGACTTCTGTACTGTCCTCAAGTGCAGTGTATGATGGGGAATAGGACTTGGGATTAAGGCACAGGGGTGGGGTCTGGAGATGTGTCCTTAAATATGAGGTGAGGGTCAGAGGACAAGGGATGACAAAACATGGAGAAGAGGCCAAGGACGTGTACTCTAGTGGAGGAGGGGGGAGGTGCACTACTATCTGCTGGTGATGGGGACTGATGTATTTTTATCCTGTCATAGGGAGCTGGGTCGAGATGTGTCCTCCTGCATGGGGAGGCGCAGGAGGTGGGTTCATTACACAGGGTACGGTGATATGAGACATGTCCTCCTAAAAGCAAGTGCAACACATCAAACTCATGTCAGACCGAGGGTAGCAGTACAATAAATCTCAGAAGTGCAAAATAAGTACCTTTCCAGAAGTAGTCAGCTTCTGTGAAATGATCAGTACAAATGACGTTATGCTTCCTGGCCTCAAAGAGGTCAACATCAATATCTACCCTATTTAGTGCCAATAACCATTGTCTTTGCATTACAGCATCAACTGGTACTCGATGGAAGCTTACTGGGTGGCCGCACTTTGTTTTTCCAGATGTGTTGGCACACCCAGTAGCCATACAGGTCAGCATGGTGAAATAAAAGTAATGGTGATAGACAGAAAACACATATGTAAATAAAGATTTTAGAAATAGAGTAAACACGGAATGGATGAACAGGAAGTGTAGGCAGTTGCACATGAAGTGTCAGCGTGGCAATGCAGTTGCTGGGATAAGCAAAATGTCACCGGATCAGTGCAGATCCCGACAAGTGAAAGTTGATGTTGGTAAAGTAAACAAATGATCGGTACCAAACACAACACCCCCACCTCCACCCCACACACCATGCTCCTTTGAACACAATGACAAATGTGGAGAACATGTAATTACACAATTCTCTTGCCCGATCCTTGTCACCCAGAGGGATAAAAACACACTGTGGGAGTAACGTCAGCAGCTCACACAGTAAAAATAATGTAACTGCAGCACCAGATTGACTGTTAAAAATAAAAGGTGTCAGCAAGAAAACACAGCAACAAATTCGTCCAAAACTGCACAAGACTGACACTGACAAAACACAGAACCCACTGTCACTCCTACAAAAGAAAAATTACAGCATTTGTGTTTCTGTGCAACTTGAAAGGGACACTAGACAAAGCTAAACAGTGTCACACTTTCCAGTACAGCTCAGGAAAGACAAGCTGTCACTCGCTGAAGGAATCGGCATGGTGGTGCACTAGAAAGGAACTGAACTGCAGGATGACAGGGAGATCGAGGGGCTGCATTACAGGAGGATCACAACAACGGATATGCGCGGCAACAGCAAAACAGCATGAAAGAGATGAACGGACATGAACACGCTCCTCACTCTCTTCCGGTGCGGCACAGCATGCGAGATGGCGGATTAGACACCAGGAACATGCGCAGTGTGGTCCATACAAACATGCCAACAGCAACATAACCAGGTTAGTGAAACGAAAAGTACAGCTATGAGGTTCAGCTGATCGGGACATCAGGAAAGTATGCTAGCGAGATCAGGTCCATTGCACAGTTTTCCTTTAAAGATCTAATGTTGCGGTGAGTACTTACTCTTCTATCTTCTTCCAGGATATCTCTTCCTGTAGGCCACACCTTTGGAACAAGTCCCAAGCAGCCCCAAAAGCTAACTGGGAGGATGGGGCAGTCTGTTAATGACAGAAGGCCCTATAAGACTGCCAGGCCGAAACCTGCATGTCTACATGAAGCAGTGTCCAGACTGTAATGTTTAGTAAAGGTGTAGACAGTACTCCATGTGGCTGCAGCATAGATGGCAGCCGCAGAAACATTTCAGAAGCAAACAACAGATGTGTCCATGCCTCTTAAGGAATGACCATGAACCACACGAGGAAGTTCCTTACCGTACTTCCTATGAACAGGACATAATACAAAGTGCTAGTCATTTGGACAGTCTCTGTTTTGAAATGGGTATGCCCTCTTTCCCACAGTTGAATGAAACAAAAAGCTGAGAAGACTTTCTGCAGTCCCTGGTGTGCACCAAATAGTACCTCAGGATTCTATGTATGTTCAAAGTATGGAGCAATGTTTCATCTTGACTGGCGTGCTCCAGAAAATAAATTGGAAGGTACATGGTTTGGTTTAATGTGACCTCAGACAACACCTTTGGCAAGAACTTAGGATTAGTACACAAAGACACTCTGCATTTATGAAAAATCGAATAAGGAGGTTCACATATTAGTGCCTGTAGCTCTGAAATCCTTTGAGCTGAAGTGACTGCAAATAAAAACAACACTTTCCATGAAAGGAAGCATAGGCCGCAACTCGCGGCTGGCTCAAAAGTAGCCAACATAAATTTCTCAAACACATAATTTAGGTCCCACAAGGGTGGGGGGACCAGACTGCAAATGGGAGGTTTCATATGCAGAATACCTTTCAAAAAGGTACGGGAGACCTCCAATTGGGCTACCGTATGCCCATCAATAAGGGCATGGAAAGCTGCACTTTTCAACACATCACTAGAGATGGGGGAAGTACCGGAGGACTGGAGGAAGGCAGATGTGGTCCCTCTCCACAAGAATGGAAGCAGAGAGGATGCAGGCAATTACATGCCGGTAAGCCTGACCTCAACAGTGGGGAAACTAATGGAGTCATTATTTAAGGAGAGGATTGCGAAGTTTCTGGAGGATAGCAGGGCACAGGATCCAAGGCAGCATGGATTCTCAGCAGGAAGGTCCTGTCAGACAAGGCTTATAGATTTCTTTGACTGGGTAACCAGGGTGGTAGATCAGGGAGGGGTGGTAGGTGTGCTCTACCTGGATTTCAGCAAGGCCTTCAACACCGTCCCGTACAGGAGATTGCTAAATAAACTGGGGAGCCTGGAAGTGGGTCCTACAGTGGTAGAGTGGGTTCGGAACTGGCTAAGGGACAGAACCCAGAGGGTGGTGGTAAATGGCATGAAATCTGAGGAGAGGGAGGGAGGTGATCAGCAAGGTTCGTGCAGGGGCCAGTCCTATTCAATGTCTTCATTAGCGACATTGCAGAGCATCTGGAGGGAAAGGCGTGCCTCTTCGCAGATGACACCAAGATCTGCAACACAGTTGACACACAGGAGGGAGTGGAAAAAATGAGAAAGGACCTAAGCCTATTAGGAGTGGTTGGGTGTCTGGCAATTGAATTTCAATGCTAAAAAGTGCAAGATCATGCACCTGGCTCACAGGAATCCAAGGGAGGAGTACAGGATGGGTGGGGAAATTCTGGGTACCACAAATCAGGAGAGAGACAGAGAGAGAGGGGGAGAGAGCTGGGGGTTATCATATCTGATGACCTGAAGGTGACAAATGTGAAAATGCAGCGGGGAGAGCAAACAGAATGTTGGGGTGCATAGGTAGGGACAACAGCAGGAAGAAAGAGGTGGTGATGCCACTGTACAGATCACTGGGGAGGCCTCAGCTGGAGTACTGTGTCCAGTTCTGGAGACCACATCCCCGGAAGGACACTGACAAAATAGAGGCAGTCAAAAATAGGACAACAACAATGGTACATGGATTACACCAGAAACCCTACGAGGCAAGGACAAAGGGCCTTAATATCTATTCATTGGAGGAAAGAAGAGAGAGGGGAGATATGATAGAGACTTTCAAATACCTTAGGGGAATAAATTGGGTACAGGTGGAAAGCATATTTCAGAAAAAACTCCACACAAGAACAAGGGGGCATGATATGAGGCTGAAGGGTGGAAGGCTCAGGGGTAATGTTAGGAAGTGCCTTTTCACTGAAAGGTTGGTGGAGCCATGGAACAGCCTTCCAGCAGAAGTGGTGGGGGAGAAAACAATACGGGGGTTCAAGAGTACATTGGATAGACATAAGGGTACCCTGGAGATGTGCAGAGCAGGAGAGCCGCAGATCAAATAGGATCTGGGGCTGCAGCAGTGAGTAGGGAAATGGGCTGACTAGGTGGCTGTATGGTCCTTATCTGCCGACAGATTCTGTTTCTATGACATAGGTGCCAGATGCACAGTCAGTGAGAAATACTGCAGACTGGAATCTGACAATGACGGCAAGTATTCCAATACCTCATTGACCAGACAGGTAAATGGGTCCATATTTGTGGAAGTGGCCCACAAAGTGAAACGCTTCCACTTCAAAGAGTACATATGTCTGGTGGAATGCTTTTTGGCTGCAACCAGCACATCAGCAACTTTTGGTGACACCCCAAATCATGCTATGGTTATGTCTTCAGGAGCAATACATGCAGGTGCAGAGACTTGAGGTCCTGTGACAATAAGTCTCTGCACAGAGGCAAGGGTAGTGGAGGTTCCGCTGCTAGCTGCTGCTGCAGCGGTGGCAGATATCATATTTGTTGAGGCTACAGAGATGCAATGAGGATTAGGGTTGCACCCTCCATCTGTCACTTCAGTTAACACACTCTGTATTAACAGAATGGGAGGAAATATGTACAGAACCTCCCTTTCCAAGAGAGGGACAACGTGTCTCGGCAAAAAACTCCAGGCCCTGGAGTGAGCGAGCAGAAATGCGGCATTTCTGCATTGCACAGGGATGCAAAAAGGTCCAACTCTGGATGATGCCACCTTGCAAAGAGGTTGTCCACTACGGAGATCAGTAGTTCCCATTCATGTATGTGGGACCCTGACCTGTTTAGCCTGTCTGCTAAGACATTTTGGACAGCTGGGAGATGCACAGTTGATAATTCCAGGCCATGTTCTAGTGCCCAGTACCACAAACTGCTTCCCGACATGGGATAGGAATGAGCCCCCCCCTTTTTTTTAATGTAATACATAACACTGATGTCTGTACTAGCAGATGACCCAGAGTCATGTTCCTGGGGACTGCCTAGAACAGCGCTCATCTCCAGAACATTTATGTACAATTTGTCTTCCACTTGGATCCAAGACCTCTGGGTCTGATAAGGGCCCAAGTGTGCTCCCCACTCAGATCCGGATGCATCCGAGGTGAGAATTTCAGTAGGAGTCGGGATTAAGAATGGAACGTCCCTCAAGAGGCTGCAGTGTCCATCCAGCATGTCAGTGTTTTGCATAAATAGGACGTGATAAGCACCTGTTGGTCCATGTTATCCGGCAACTGGTCCCACTGCACTCTGTCGATTGTGGTATCCATATATGCAAATGAGCCAGTGACACTGTCACAATGGCTCCTGCCATGAGGCTCAGCTGGCACAGGAATGTCCTGGCTGATTCATACTGACTGCTGTACACCAGATGCGTTTGACCCATGAGACCTTCTCCCCTGTCCAGAGGCAGAAACATTTTGTCCTGTTCTGTGTCCTGGACTGTACCTATATACTGCAACCTCTGGCAAGGGGTCAGTACTGATTTTGGTATACATAAACATATAATGTGACAGTAGATAAGGACTGCTGTGCCCATTTTTTTTTTTTTTCACCTTCATTTTTTGCTGCAGACCCTACTTGATCTACGGCACAGTATGTTCTCTCCCTTCCTTACCCCTATGATTCCCCTGTGCCTGTCCCAGGCATTTTTGAATGCACCAGTTTTTTGGTTTTTTTTTAACTTTCTTCTTTATCCTCCTACTGCTGCCACAGATCCCTCTCTCAGAGCTCCCCTTGTTGATCTCACTTAGCAGTCCCGAGGAGTCTGCCCCTAGAGTGCTAATGCTTCCCTCGTACCTTCACAGCCTCAGATTACCCTCCGGGCAGGGTGGCGGCGATCACCCAAATCTCCCTCTGCTCATTGGTGGGAGCACGCACATTGGAGTCTGCTTCTCTGATTCTGTCCTGGAACCGACGCCGAGGCTCGTCGCCCAGATCAGGGCAGGCATTTTTCCATGTTCTGTTTCCCCGACGCTGGCGTGCAATGAGGAACAAGGAGTCAGGCGTACGCAGAGACATACGACCGCTCCAGTCCTCTGCCAGTGCCATCCCCTGCATTGCAGCATCCCCAACCACACTGACATCCCCAGAGTTCCCCAGTAGGCAGTGGTGTAGCGGCGGGGAAAGCTTTCCATCCCACCCCGGAGAAGGAGAACAGCCATCGGGCGCTCTATCCTTCTCCCTTCCGGCCGACCCCCAGCGGCCCGAGTCAGTTCCCGAACTCGGGTCGCCGGTGTGGCGCAAGGTGTGGCGTCCAGCGCCTCAACCCTCAGCACCACCGGGCCAGCCAATCCACCACCGTTTTGAACCCCCACTACCTCCACTGGAAAGCTGTTCCAGGTATCCACCCTTTCTGTTAAGAAGCACTTCCTCACATCCCTCCTGAATTTATCTACCTACAGCTTCATAGCATGCCCCCTTGTTCTACAGTATTCTTTTCTCTGAAACATACCCCACTACTGTGCCTTATTAACCCCCATGAGGTATTTATGAACATACGAATCAGCCAGCAGAAACAGGCCTCACGGTCTATCAAGTCTGCTGGTGTGCGCAGCTAGCACCCCTATATTGCAGCTGCCCCTTCCCCCTCCTCTTTTCCATCTTTGGAAATAACCAAACCTCCTCCTCGCTCTGTCCCATGCCCTTTTGAAACTACCCACCGTCTTACAGGATACCACCCCCTCTGGCGGAGAATTCCATTTCGACGTGACCCTCTCTGTGAAATAATGCCTCATCTCCATCTGTATTTAAAGGTCTCTATCACATTTCCCCTCTCCCTCCTCAAGGGTGTACATATTTAGCTCCTTTATCCTCTCCTCATAGGGCTTTCGATGCAGACACTGCACCATTTTAATAGCCTTCCTCTGGCGTGCCCCCACTTTATTTATGTCCTTCCTGAGACATGGTCTCCAGAACTGGACATAGTACTCAGGGTTGGATCTTACCAGCCACCTATATAGGGGCACCACCTCCCTCTTCCCGCTGATGACAGCCCTTCTTGTGCACCCTAGCATCCCACCAGCCCTTCTGACTACCTTGTCACACAGCCTGGCCACCCTTAGGTCATCCGATATGATTACCCCTAGGTGTCTTTCCTGCTGGGTCTTTGTCAGTATCACTCCACCCATTCTGTACTCTGCTCTCGGGCTTCTACGGTTCAAGTGCATTATTTTACATTTTTTTTTTTTTATATACATTAAAACCCATTTGCCATACCTTGACCACTCTTCCAGTCTTTTTAGTTTCCTGACAATCCTCTCCATGCCCACCACCCCGGAGTGTCCACTCTGTCGCAGATCTTGGTGTCATCTACAAAGAGGCAGACCTTCCCTTCCAGTTCCTCCACTATGCCAGTTATAAAGACACTGAAGAGGACTGGTCCCAGCACCGAACCCCGAGGTACCCTACTGGTCACCCTTCCTTCCTCAGAGCAAGCTCTGTTTACCACTACACTCTGTCTTCTATTCTCTAACCTGTTACTTACCCAGGTTACCACCTTTTTACTTACTCTCAAGTTACCCAACTTGCTTAACAGTCTCCTATGTGGAACGGTGTTAAAAGCCTTGCTGAAATCCAGGTAGGTCACATCCACTGCTCCTCCCTGATCCAACTCCTTGGTCACCCAGTCAAAAAAAATCTATCAGATTTGTTTGCCATGACTTTTTCTCCTGTGAAACCATGCTGCCTTGGATCCTGTAATCCACGGGATACAAGAATATTCCACAATCCTTTCCTTTAGTATTGTTTTCATTAACCTACCCACTAGTGATGTCAAGCTGACAGGCCTGTTATTGCCCGCCTCTTCCTTGTTACAACTTTTGTGAAGCGGTACTACATCTGCCCTTCTCCAGTCCTCCAGAACCACGCTGGTCTCCAATGATCTGTTAAACAGGTATCTCAGAGGCGCAGTTAGTGCCTCCCTGAGTTCTCAGCACCCTTGGATGTACCCATCTGGCCCCATAGCTCTGGCCTCCTTCAGGTTAGTGACTGCTCTAAATACTCTCTCCTTAGAAAACAGACTAGTGTCCATATTTTTCTATCAAAGCTCCTGGCACCTTTTCATGGTCCCTTGCCTTCCCTTCTACTGTGAATACTGAGCAGAAGTATTTGTTAGAGACATTTGCCTTTTCTTGGTCCCCCTCCATACAGTCCCCTTCCCCCTTAACTGTACAATCCCTCCCATTGTCTTCCTTCCTTCACTAAACATACCTAAAAAATGTCTTGTCCTCCTCAGCTACTGCCTGAGCTATTCTCTCCTCAGTTTGCGTCTTTGCTCTCCTTGCTGCTTTGCCACCTTCCTACACATTCCCTGATACAGTTCCATATCCTCCCCACTCTCTGGGTCACCTTATATCTTCTGAATGCTACACCTTTGGCCTTTACCTTTTCTGCTACCTCTTTCAAGAACCATAGCAGTCTCCTCTTCCTATTACGTTTGCTTACTTGCTTGGCACAGAGGTTTGTTGACTTCACTATGCCCTCTTTTAGTTTGGCCCACTTCCCCACCCCAAAGCTTCTCTCCCTCTGCCAGGTCATTCCTCAGGCACTCACCCATCTTTGTAAAATCAGCCCTTCTGAATTCCAGAACTCTCACCACTGTGTGGCTGGATTCCATGGCTGTTCTTATGTTGAACCACACTGTACGGTGATCACTGGTCCCCAGATGGCTTCCCACCTTGATGCATGCAATACTATCCCTGTTAGTAAGCACTAGGTCCAGTATTGTCCCATCACGAGAGGGTTCACTGACTAGTTGCCTGAGAAACGCCCCCTGCTGGGAGTCCAGGATGTCCCTGCTTCTAGCTGAAGCTGCAGCAGGGGGGCTCCAATCTACATCCGGCAGACTGAAGTCCCCCACCAGCAACACCTCTATCTTTTCAGCCGTTTTGCCAGATGCCTGTAACATTTCCTTATCTAAGTCCTCCCCCTGTGCTGGAGGCCTGTAGATCACACCTATCTGAATAATGGATCTGTTTCCCAACTCGAGGGTGACCCACAGTAGCTCTGCCCCCCCCCTGAATTCCCTGTATTTCTGTTGCTTTTATGCTTTCCTTCACATAAAGCACCACTCCCCTCCCCCCTCCATTTCTTCCTACCTTGTCCTTTCTGAACATCGTGTAGCCTGGTACGACTAAGTTCCAGTCATGGTTGCCAGTGCACCATGACTCGGTAATGGCTACAATATCCAGAATAGCGTCCGCCATGATGGCCTCTAGGTCTGTGATCTTATTTCCCAGACATCTAGCATTAGCACACATGGCCCTCCAGATTTTGTTAGCTCTTTACTGGCCACTTCCCCCTTTTTCCTTTTGTTTCCTCTTCCTCTCTTTCTCTTTTGACTGCTTCCCCCTTTTTCTTCCACCACCACCCTTGGTTAGTTTAAAAGTTCATCGAAGTGACGTTTAAACAGTCCACTGAGAACTGTTCCCCACCTGGATGGATGGAGGCCACCGCCTCTGTATAGGATCTTATCCTCCAGGTGGGTCCCCAATACGGATATACGAAGTAGCCATCAAAATTAAGCCTTCAGGTCTATCAAGTCTACTCACTGTGTGGGGTTTTCAGCTTATCTCGGGCTGATGTCCCCACTCCCCCCTCGCCGACTATTTCATCCCTTTCCTCCTCCCCTCCCTTCCCTCCAATGATCTTCGTCTTCCCCCTATATCTATCCCAGCCCCCTACTGAACCTACCCACTGACCTCACTGAGATCATCTCTTCTGGCAGTAATTCCACTTAGTCACCACTCTTTCTGTGAAGAAGTGTCTCCTATTCTAACCTCCCTACTAACCCCCCAACTTAAGGCTGTGCCCCCTCGTAGTTTTGCTGCAGCTTTCCTGGAATAGTTCCCCCTGGCTTACCCTACTGAGCCCTTTCAAGTACTTGAAGGTCTCAATCATATCTCTCCTCTCCCTCCAAGGAGAACAATGTTCAAGGCCCCCCAAGTCTCTCCTCATATGATCTACCTTGTTGCTCCACAATCATCTTCGTAGTGCTCCTCTGGACTGTCTCCAATAAGCTGAAATTTTTTTTTTTTTTTTTTTATTAAGGAGAGGGCTCCAGAACTGCACCACATACTCCAAATCCAGCCTCACCAGCAACCTGTAGATGGGCAGTACCTCCTCCTGTCGGCTACTGCTGATCCCCCTGGATATGCAGCCCAACATCCAGTTTGTTCGTGCCACTGCCTTCTTACACAGCACAAAGCGTTTCAAGTTGCTAGATATCATCACTCCCATATCTTTCTCCTCCACTGTGGGAGTTACCCAGACTCCTCCCAGGTAGTAAATGGAGGGGGGGTTTGGATCCAGGATGCTTAACCCAGCCCTAAATATGGCCGTAAATTGCCCAAAATATGGGTGGAGGAGTTATCCTTGATTGATGCTAAAAAATATTGACCAAACATATGGTGGCAAGGAAAAAACTCAAACTCCAAATTCTTATTAAATGATATTTTATTTATAATAATTATTTTTAAATGCCACTTAAGATCCAGCCAATGTTTTGTGGTCGTGGGGCCACTTCTTCAGGGCCCAGCGGTGGTCCTGTTTCACCAAACACAGACAGAAAAACATCCACCAATCTTCTTACATTATGTATATATATCTATATATCCACACACACACACACACACACACAGTCGAGCCCACTTATAAGAACACTGGATATAAGAACATCCCGTTTATAAGAACATTGTTTGGATGTCCCAATTTTTGTCCATTATTTTCAATGGCAGCAAAGCCCGTTTATAAGAACATTCAACCCATTTATAAGAACATTTTTTTCCACCAGAGGTAGTGGTAGATGGTCATTGTCACCTCTGAGTGAGCTAAGCCTGGGCTGAATCATCATCTAGTCTCCTCATTAACAGTCATTTAACTAGTAAACGGATGTGTGAAAGATGCCCCATGAAGAAGACAGCACATATTCCTTCACAGTTAAGTGAGACACTGAATGCATTTTAGAACATTACACTAATTGTTTGAGCAAGAGCTCTTTAAAAAAGCTATGTTCTACTACTTTTAATAATGAGTTATCTAAAAACTAGTTTGAACCCAGTTTAATCATGTTAAGCATAGATTTTACATGGATTTTCACTGTTTCCAATGAAGCCCTCTTATAAGAACATCTCGGTTATAAGAACATTTTTGCTGGGCATTTAGGGTGTGGTTATAATAGGGCTCCACTGTATATATATATATTTCTATGGACACATTGCACAAACAGTGTAATATTTCTAATATCTATCACATATCACACATTTTCTCACTTACTTAATTACATCATTATCTACTGAGTTATCAGATCCCTATAACCTCCTCCCCTTCAAACCCCAGAAAACACAGGTTACTCACCTGTAACAGTAATTCTAACAGCGGTATATGATGTTCATCCACACTTTCTGGCAGTGTCCTTTCCCTTTAAGATGTGCGGAAAGTCTTCAACTAGCTCCTCCCTCCCACCCACCGGGTGGTAAGTCCCTCAGCTCGCGCCATGGCGCAGATCTTGCCCGCTGGAAGCAGTATGTGTGTGCTGAAGCTGGGGAGGTCGGGTGGGTCTGTGTGGATGAACAACATATACCACTCCTAGAACTAGTTACAGGTGAGTAAATACAGGTTGCTCACCTGTAATAGGAGTTCTAGGAATGGTACATGTTGTTCATCCACACTTACTGGCAGGTTCCTTGCCGCTTTAAATCTTGCCGGAAGGTCTTCAAGCTGGCTCCTCCCACCCACCCGGGTGGTAAAACTCTCGGCTCCGCCCCATGACACCAGATCTAGCCCGCTGGAAGCCAGGTTGCGCGTCGAAGCCGGGGAGGTCAGGTGGGCTGTGTGGATGAACAACATATACCATTCCTAGAACTCCTGTTACAGGTGAGTAACCTGTATTTCTAGGGACATGGATATGTTGTTCAATCCACACTTACTGGCAGACTCCTAGCAGTTCTCCAGGAGGAGGGAGGCAAGCACCCTCTACTTGGGAAAAAGGACTGGAGAACCGAGGTCCCAAAACCAGCATCCCGGCGTGACTCAAGGTCGATGTGGTAGTGGGTAATGAAGGTGTGTGCTGACTTCCAGGTAGCAGCCCTGCAGATTTCCTGGATAGGGATGTCCCTGGAAGCAGCCACCGAAGCAGCGGTATGGCGGGTAGAATGAGCTCTTATCCCTCTGGGAGGCTCCATGCCCGCCAACCTATAGCAGAGATCTATGCAGGAGGTGACCCACCTGCCTATCGTCCACTTGGCTGCAGGTCTGCCAGGTATGGCTTCAGCGTAGGTGACAAACAGCTGGCGAACCTCTCCCTGAACTTCGGCCGTCCGCTCCTTATAATAAGAGAGTGCTCTTCTAGGGTTCAAAGTATGGAGCCTATATTCAGCTTCCGAGGGGTGACTGGGGTAGAACACCGGCAGAGTCAACACCTGGTTAAGGTGAAACTCTGACACCACCTTCGGAAGGAATTTCGGGTTGGGGCGCAGGACAACCTTGTCCTTTGCAAAGACCAGATAAGGAGACTCGATGGAAAGCGCCTGGAACTCTCCCATCCTTCTGGCTGATGTAATAGCCACCAAGAAGGCGGTCTTCCATGACAGGTGGGAGATATCGCACCTGTGCATCGGTTCGAATGGCTTGCCCATGAGCTTAGCCAATACCAGCAGTAGATCCCACGGAGGTGGAGGTTCTCGCACCTGAGGAGATATGTGATCAAGGCCTTTGAAAAAGTTCCCGACCACCTTTTCCTGCGCCACCGACTGCTTTCCGGCCCGCGCCCGGTAAGCAGAGATGGCTGCCAGGTGCACCTTAAGGGTCGTCGACCGAAGCCCTAGCAGAGAAAGGGACCATAGGTAGTCCAGAATGCTGGCCAAGGAACAGGAGGAAGGGTCCAACCCTAATCCTGACACCAAATGGAGACTCTCTTCCATTTGAAGGCATAGCATTTCTGGTCGACTCCTTACGGGATGCCTCAACAACGTTGAGGACCTCGTCAAAGAGACCCAAGGCCTGGAACTCTAGCCGCTCAGGAACCAGGCCGTCAGGTGCAGGGATTGAAGGTCCGGGTGGATTACCTTCCCCTAGTTGACTGAGATCAGGTCCGGGCGGGCTGGAAGCCGCCTCGGGAGCCTGGAGCTGAGGAGATCTGGATACCAGAACTAGCGGGGTCAGTCTGGGGCTACCAGAATCACCTGCGCCTTGTCCCTCCTCGCCTTGAGAAGTACCTTGTGGATCAAGGGAAATGGGGGAAAGGCGTAGAAAAGGCTCGGGGTCCACGGCCTCAAGAAGGCATCCCCCTGCAACCCCTTCTGAGGGGGGCGGGCATGAAACAACCTCAGCTTCGCATTCTCCCTGGAGGCAAACAGGTCCACCTGAGGTGTGCCCCAGTGTGAGAACAGATCCTATACTACCTCCGGCAGGAGAGACCACTCGTGAGATGCAGCACCTATCCGGCTTAGGGCATCGGCCAGAGTGTTGGAGGCTCCTGCCACATGGATGGCTAGGAGATATGCCTCCAGTCTGCTCAAGAGAGACCAAGTGCGGAGAGCTTCCTTGCACAGAGGTAAGGCGTGCGTCCCGCCCTGGCAGTTTAGGTAGTGCATGGTCGTGGTGTTGTCCTTCTGGACTTGGACCACTTGAGCCTGTACAAACGGAGCGAAGGCGGTGAGGGCTAGTAGGACCGCTCGAAGCTCCAGCAGGTTGATGTGGCATCGAGACTCTTGAGGGGACCAGAAGCCGTGCGCCCTGAGCTCCCCCGGATGGGTACCCCAACCCATCAGAGAGGCGTTGGTCGGGGCGGACAAACGGGATACCCTCCTGCAGATGAGCTGGAACGATCCACCACTGGAGAGCGTTCCCCATCTCCTGGGTCACTATCACTGGCTGGTCCAGAGGACTGGAGTGCTGTGACCATTGGCGGGAAAGCCCCCATTGCAGTGGACGCATATGCCAGCGGGCCCAACTGACCACGCTGGTGCAGGCCGCCATGAGGCCCAGGAGGCACAGGAAGTCCTGGGCAGGGCGCAACTGCCCAACCAGAAATGATTGGGCAAAGGAGGAAAGAACCTCAGCCCTGTCTGCCAGGAGCCGTGCTCTGGCTCGAAGAGAGTCGAGCTCTGCCCCGATGAACTGAATTACCTGCGTTGGCACGAGTTCCTATTTGGCCTTGATGATGAGGAGGCCAATCTGAGAGCAGACCTGGAGGGCCAGATCCCTTGACCGCTCTGCCTCCAGCCTGGAGGGGGCTGCAATCAGCCAGTCGTCCAGGTAAGGGTACACCCGGACCCTTGGGCGCTGCAGGAATGCTGTCACCACTGCCATGCATTTGGTGAAGACATTGGGAGCTGGAGAGAGGCCGAAGGACATGGCCCGGAACTCATAAAGGGATCCCTCTGCCCTGAAGTGGAGGAATCGCTGGTGAGATGGATGGATTGGGACGTGAAAGAACGCATCCTGGAGGTACAGAGAGCAGGACTACATGCCTTGTTCCAAGGATGGAATGATCTGAGCCAGAGTGACCATCTTGAAGGTATGAGACCTTAGGAACTTGTTCAGGTCGTGCAGGTCTAGAATGGGGCGCCAGCCCCCCATCTGTTTTGGGACCAGGAAGTACCTGGACACAAACCCTGGGTCTGGTGGAGGATCTGCCACCTCCCTGATCACCTCCTTCTGGAGGAGCAGGGCAATGTCGGCTTAACGAGCCGACAGAGAGGCTGCAGGCCACATAACCCCCCGTGGGGCGGCGGCTCGATAGGGTGGGGACTGCTCAAATTGCAGAGGCAGACCCTTTCCTACCACTTCGAGCACCCAGTGGTCCGTGGTGATATCGGACCAGGCGGAAGGAAGAGTGAGCGAACGTCCCCAAGTGGGGGAACCGGGAGGAGTGACGAGTTGGGGCAATACCCATCAACCCGTCACTGGGCAGGCTTGAAGGAAGGGCCGGCCGAGGGGCCTCCTGGACCTTTCCCTCCCAGCTTCCTGCTGGAGGAAGCTGCAGGCTTGGCTTTGGGACGCCAAGTGTGAGCCTGCAGGCACTGATGCTGGTGTTGCTGGGCTGGACGTGCTGCAGGGGCTGAAGGCCGGAAGGGCTTACGCTGCTGCTGGCGGCCTTTGTCCTTCTGGGCAGACGTGACCGAGTCCAAGGTGGCATTGGACTTCTCGATCTTTTGCAGATGACCCTCCACCCCGGGGCCGAACAAGTTGGTACCCAAGAAGGGAACGTCTGCCAGCTTGTGCTGGGTATCTGCTGTAAAAGTGGAGATCCGCAGCCAAGCTTTGTGGTGCATGGCCATTGCGGCCGCTACTGACCGGGCACATGAGTCAGCTATGTCCAAGGAAGTTTGGAGTTGCTGTTTGGCCACCGCCCTTCCCTGATCCCCCACCTGCTTGACTGTTGTCTGGAGGTCAGCCGGGAGATGAGGAATCACCTCATCCAGGGAGCCCAAAAGGGCGTGCGAAAAGTGTGCCATCAGAATGGCCGAGCTGGCCTGACGAAGGCCTAGGGAAGAAACAGCATAGACTTTCCACCCGGAGTAGTCCAGTTTCTTGGACTCTATCAGGTGGCTTGTCCACATCCCGAGCATTCCCGGAGTGCCGGAAACGGCTGTCGGTCACTAGCCCCTCATGAGGGTGCTCCGAGACGAGAGTGAACCAGTGGGAATGGCATACTTTCGAGCCATCCTGGCTGAAGGTGCTGGACAAGAAGCTGGCCGCTGCCATAGCTCCAGGGCCAGGCCAACAATGGCTTCAGCCACCAGGAAGGCCTCCGTGGGGGAATCCCCTCAGTCCAGTATCTCCGTGAGGGGATACTTGGCCTACTTTGAAATGGGTTCGAGCTTCCTCCCAGTAGACTCTGAGATGAGCCGAAGCATTCCAAGGAACGAGGATGGGCTCTCGTCCACTGACTGACCCCCAGTGGACTCCAGGTCGAGGGGCCTGGAGAACAGGAAAGAGTCATCGTCAGACTCCGAGGAGTCTGCAAACAGCTGCTGAGGGCCTGAGCCACCCTCCACCTGCCATGGCCGATCGGGAGTGAGGGTGACCAACAACCGATGGGGCAAGCCCTGACCCAGCCGAGAATCCTTGGCCGGGGCCCCAAATTTAGGTTGTGGAGGTGGGGGTTCAACCACAATGGGTGGCGCAGCCAGTTTCGGCTGAACAACCGGTGCCGGCTTCGGCGCCTCGATTACAATGAGGGGTTGTTTCAGCTGCTCTGGTGACAGCCACTTAATGGCCGGGGAAGGCGACAGAGTCGGCTTATTCCCGGTCAAAAGAAGCCGCTGCCACATCAGATCCTCATAGCACCGACGCAATTTGCGCCGGAGCCCATCCTCTGAAGAGGATGAAGACGAGGATGAGTGGTGCCGCCGCTTTCCATAGTGCCAAGACCGAGACTGCCGATGGCGGGATTGCCGAGACCTTCGGTGTTTCTGAGGGTGGGTCTGAGAGGGGGCAGGGGAAACCCGCTCCTCCCTCGGTTCAGGAACCTTAACCGGGGACTCCGGCACAGAAGGCATAGGCAAGTCCTCCATTGCCACCGGGGGAACCGGTGAAGAAGGGTTGTCAGCTTCTCCAGTCGACAGCCCGTCCGAGAGGTCGAGAAAAATCTCGACTGCGTTAACGGGTGTCTCAGCCGGCTGACCTGACGGGGACACCATGAAGCCAGCGGCCTTAGCCACAACCTCGACCGAAGTAGAGTGTCGACTATCCGAGAAGGGGACTCTCCCGCTCCACTAACGCCGACGTGGACTTATCTTAGAGTCCTCTGACAGAGAGAAATGTCCCCAAGGCCTCTCTCCCTGGGTGGAGAGGACTGACAAAGCTCCTTGAATGAAGCAGTGTAGGAGGAGCCCAAGAGCGGGATAAATGCGCGACGAAGAAGATGATGATGATGATGCGGCCTGGGCACTTCCTCCTGAGGCAATCAGTTCGAGCTGTTCAGCTGAGCCCGCCGGCGCAGACACCGCCCAATGGGCCTCCTTCGACTTGACCGGAGGATAACGTTTCTCGGGGTGCCCAAGTTGCAATCTGGCAGCGCGATCCTCTAAGACCGTGGCCAAAAAGGACTTGCATAAGTTGTAGGCCTGTGAATCATGCTCAAGCCCAAGGCAGTACACGCACGTGGAGTGTAGATCAGTCCAGGACATCTTCTGCCCACAGGGACACCGATGAAATCGGGGAGTCGATTTGTCCACCGCAGCCGCAAGGGAAAGAGAATACTGAAGTCTTTTCAATTTAAGAATAAGTTTCTGATTGACCGAAGAGTGTGGATCCAGGCCTAAAACGCAGAGTGCAAAGGAGGGAACCTGAGCTTCCAAGCGGTAAGGAAGATTTGGTGTCATGGGGCGGAGCCGAGAGTTTTACCACCCAGGTGGGTGGGAGAAGCCAGCTTGAAGACCTTCCGGCAAGATTTAAAGCGGCAAAGAACCTGCCAGTAAGTGTGGATTGAACAACATATCCATGTCCCTAGAACCTATGTTTCTAGGGACATGGATATGATGTTCTATCCACACTTTCTGGCAGACTCCTAGCAGTTCTCCGGGAGGAGGGAGGCAAGGCGCACACCCCTACTTAGGAAATAAGGATTGGAGAACTGAGGCCCCAAAACCAGCATCCTGGTGTGACTCTAGGTCACTGTGATAATGGGAAATTAAGGTGTGTATTGACCTCCAGGTAGCAGCCCTGCAGATTTCCTGGATATGGACGTCCCTGGAAGCAGCCACCGACGCAGCAGTATGGCAAGTGGAATAAGCCCTCAGCCCTCCGGGAGGCTCCCTACCCGCCAACCTATAGCAGAGATCAGTGAACGATGTAATCCACCTGCCAATCGTCTGCTTGGCTGCATTTCTGCCAGGTGTTACTTCAGCGTAGGTGACAAACGGCTGCCGAACCTCTCCTCAAACTCCAGCTGTGCGATCTTTGTAATAAGTGAGTGCCCGCCTCAGATCCAGAGTATGGAGCCTGTGCTCAGCCTCAGAGGTGTGACTGGTGAAGTACACCGGGAGATTAATCACGTGGTTAAGGTGATACTCTGACAAAACCTTCAGGAGGAACTTTGGGTTGGGGCGCAGGACCACCTTGTCCCCGTGGAAGACCAGGTAAGGAGACTCCACCGAAAGTGCCTGGAGCTCCCCAATCCTTCTAGCTGACATGATAGCCACCAAGAAGGCGGCCTTCCATGACAGATGAGACATGTCACACCTGTGTGCATCGGTTCGAATGGCTTGCCCATGAGCTTTGCCAAAACCAGCAACAAGTCCCACAGTGGTGGTGGTTCATGCACTGGTGGGGAAATGTCGTCAAGGCCTTTGAAAAAATGCCTGACTACCTTCTCCTGTGCCACCGACTGCTGACTGGCCCACGCCCAGTAAGCAGAGATGGCTGCCAGGTACACCTTAAGGGATGTCGACCAAAGACCCGACTAAGACAGGGACCAAAGGTAATCAAGGATGCTAGCCAATGGACAGGACAAAGGGTGCAACCCTTTGCCCTGACACCAAATGTAGAATCTCTTCCATATGAAGGTATAGCACTTCCTGGTCAACTCCTTCCAAGATGTGTGCACAACGGTGAAGACATCTTTGGAGAGACCCAAGGTCTGGAACTCTGGCCGCTCAGGAACCAAACCATCAGGTGCAGGGATTGAAGGTCCGGGTGAAGTACCTTCCCCTGATTGTTGGAAAGCAGGTCCGGGCGTAGGCGAAGACACCTCAGGAGCATGGTGCTGAGGCTGAGGAGATCAGGGTACCAGAAATGGCATGGCCAGTCTGGAACCACCAGGATCATCTGTGCCTTGTCCCTCCTAGCCTTGAGAAACACCTTGTAGATTAAGGGAAGTGGAGGGAAGGCATAAAAGAGGCCTGGGGTCAAGGGCCTTGAGAAGGCACAAAACAGCCTCAGCTTTGAGTTCTCCCTGGAGCCAAACAGGTCCACCTGAGGGGTGCCCCACTGGGAGAACAGACTGTGAACTACCCCTCTCGGTGGAGAGACCATTCGTGAGATGTCTTGCCCACCTGGCTGAGGGCATCTGCCAGATGACTGGAGGCTCCTGCCACATGGATGGCCAGGAGATCCACCGCCAGGCTGCACACGAGGGTCCAGACATGGACAGCTTCCTTGCACAAAGGCAGGGAGTGTGTTCCGCCCTGCTTGTTGAGGTAGTACATGGTCATGGTGGTGTCCATCTGGACTTGGATCACTTGACCCTGAATATGTGGAGCGAATGCAGTCAGCGCCAGCCAAACTGCTCAGAGCTCCAGCAGGTTGATGTGGCATCAGAACTCCTTAGGGGTCCAGAGCCTGTGGACTCTGTGTTCCCCCAGACACGCACCCCACTACGTGAGAGAGGCATCGATCGTCAGGATGACCATCGTCTCTGGGCAGACAAATGGGATCCCTTCCTGCAGATGTGCTGGGACCAGCCACCACTGGATGGCGTCCCACATCTGCTGGGTCACCATGATCAGCTGGCCAGCTCCCACTGCAGGAAGTGCATTCTCCAGTGGGCACAATGGACCATGCTAGTACAGGCTGCCATGTAGCCCAATAGGTGCAGGAGTCCTGGGCAGGGTGCAATTGTCCAACCCGAAATAATCGGGTAAAAGAGGAGAGAGCCTCGTTCCCATCTGCCAGGAGCCGGGCTCTGGCTCTGCAAGAGTCGAGCTCTGCCCCGATGAAGTTGATCACCTGCAAGGGTACGAGTTCAGACTTGGCCTCGTTGACCACAAGGCCAACTCTGACGCAAGTCTGGAGGGCCAGGTCCTTGGATCACACCAGTCATCCAGGTAGGGATCAACGTGGACCCCTCTGTGCCTCAGGTAAGCTGCCACCACTGCGATGGACTTGGTAAAGACCCTGGTGGCCGAGAAGAGGCCGAACGGCATGGCCTGGAACTCATAGAGGATTCCCTCGGCTCGAAAGTGGAGGAACCTTTGGTGAGGCATACAAATCGGGAAGTGAAAGAACATGTCCTGAAGGTGCAGGGAGCAAAACCACATGTTTTGCTCTAGAGATGGTATGATCTGAGACAGAGTTACCATCCTGAAGGTGCGCGACCTGAGGAACTTGTTCAGGTCATATAGATCTAGAATGGGGCACCAGCCCCCGTCCGTTTTGGCATCAGGAAGTACCTGGAGACAAACCCTGGGTGTTCCGGAGGATCCGTGACGAGAAATGAAAATTACGCACCTACCATAATTCTTGATCTTCTCTTGTATCTTCACCATTCATTACTGCTTGGGTAGTGCCTGAGGTGTGCACCCGCTATGGGAGATTTTTTTTTTTTGGGTTGGCTCCAATGGCGCCGCCCGCAGAGCGACACGCTGCGTCATACGTGAGGGGCGGCTGTAGGTGCCGCAGACTCCTCCTCCATCTCAGTTCTGGTTGCCGGAGAGGCAAGAAAAAGGGTAAAGGAAAAAAAGGGGAGAGTGAGGCAAGAGAGCCGAGGGATAGAAAAAGGAAAGGATATAAACTGAAGAAGAAATAAGCCGGTAGAGGACAGATGGAAGAGGGAGAATACCTACCCTAAGGGACCACAGGGCCTCCCATCTGGGGCAGCTCTAAGGGAGGAAAGATAAAGAGAAAAGGAAGAAGAAGAAGAAAGAGAAGAAAGAAGGGATGCTGAGAGGGGAGAACATTGCCCATAGATATATTGGTTGAGAGGGTTATAAGCTTGGAAACAAAAATCAAGGGAGCAAGAATCCCTCTTAATAGGAGTGAGAACAGGTTCAACTGAATTGCTTGTATAGATTGGACACAAAGGGCAGGTTCTCTATAATCTCATCATCCCAACCCCCTACACTCTAGCTGAGAGCTTACAGACTGCCGGACAGAAAACTGTTCCGGAAAGAGAGTGCCCAACTACTTGGGGGGGGTAAGCACCTTGTTAAGTGCTAACACCGAAGTGTGTGGGTAGCTGTTAGGCCCTACAAAGGGCAGCTTTGTATGAAGGACAGAGTGGGAACTCAATCGGACTCCCTGAAGGCAAGGCAAGGGCAGCAGGTTAAGAAGTGCAGAAGCACCAACCAGAAGAAGCGGACAATTAAATAATGCCCGCCAGGGGTAACCTTAATATTGAGACCGAGCCAAGAGGGATGGTCTCTTCAGCTGTGAGCTGAACATCGTGGCTAAGGAGCCCAGAAGTCAAGTCACCCCTAGAGGCAGTCAGAAAGAGTTCCTTCAGGAAAGGAGAAAAGTCCTACTCGTTCCCCCTTTACCTTGATGAAAAAAGATCTGTCCAAGAAGGACGGAAACCAGGATAGTTTTTTTTTTTTTGGCATAAAGGCCAAAGGAAAGGAGAGGAACGAGAAGGGAGAGGAAGACGCCGCAGTAGGAGGCCACTGAGGGGAAGGTGGGTGGGTATCAGTAATGAATGGTGAAGATACAAGAGAAGATCAAGAATTACGGTAGATACGTAATTTTCATATCTTCCCTAGTCAATCTTCACCATTCATTACTGCTTGGGTGAGTACCGAGCCCCCAGAGGAGAAGCCTATGGTGGAGGAGAGCTTGGAGGTGTCCCCCGAGGACGGGGAGACGGAGGAAACCCCTGCAGAAGTCTCCTAGCTCTGGAGGAAAAGAGACGGGTCCCCGGAAAGCAGAGCGAATCACCCTACGCTGGGCCAGGGGTGACAACCTTGATAGACGAAGCCATGCCGTCCGTCTAATACAGATCGCTGTCCCTGGAAGCCACCTCACTGGCGTCATAAGATTCCCTTGCTTGGTGTCTTGCCAGCTCCAGGCCTACAGCAGAGAGGGCAATAGCTTGTCTGGCTTGCTCCGTATCAGGCATTGATGCTAAGATTTGGGAAAGCACTGACCACAAATGCCAACTGTAGGCAGCATGGTGAGCCTGATGTGATGCAATGCATAACATTGCACGAGAGGAAGAGAACACTCTTCGCCTCCACCGGTCAAACTGTAGAGAATCTGAGTCCGGTGGATGGTCATGCGCCAGGCGGCGGCACCCGAAGGGAGTTTCTATGTAGGCCAATCTCGAAGGTGGGTTGGGGAGAGTACCTAGAGATTCCGATGGGGCACAATACCTTCGTTCGGAGTCTGCCAGGGCTGGAGAAAGGGCGACTGCTGACTGCCAGGAACGGATAAACGCCTCCTGGAAGGGAATGGGCCAGGATAGTACCACCAAATGCTGGGCACTGAATTCACTGAGGAATTTACGCGTCTCCCATTCGGTATTGTCTCGCCTAACAAAAGAGATATGAAGATCCCTTACCATCCTCGAAAGGAATCGCTGATATTCAGTGAAATCAGCATCGGAGGAGAGATGAGCAGTGGGTTCTTCTCCCTCAGAGGAGGGAGACAAGGATGATGGAGAGTTCGAATGTCCAGAGGACTCCTGCGGCAGTGGGAATAGGCGAAATACCCGCTCATGCATGTAACTAATATATATGGGGAAGGCCGCCGCAGAGCCTCTGAACGTCTCCCAGGATAATGGGCCCGTAGGACCGACATGGCCTGGGAGAGAGGTGGGTGGTTGCAGAGGAATGGGAGAGAGGCACCTACAGCGAGGCAACTGTCCTTTGCTAAGGCTCTGGAATCCGGGGAACGTAGCCCGAGCTGGCGGGATCCCGGACAACAAACCAGGTCGCAGAACGGAACCCTGGGGATGCGAAGCCTGAAAGGGCCTAGAAGGGGATCTTCCCCTGTGACGAACCTGGGGCTGTATGGATCCAGAAGGGCAGCCCACAGCAATGCCAACAGAGGGGTTCCTGGGGCTTAAGGGGGAAAGATGGGGTCCGGCGCTACGGCTCCTACCTGCCCCCCCCCGAGGGATGACAGGTGAAGACCGAGGCGCCGAACCCTGTCTCTCGCCCGGACTCCAGAATGTCCTCCTCCTTGACCCCAGCGACCCCCCCACCCCGAGAGGGTGCAGCAGCACCGGGATCGGCAGCTGCCACGACCCTCTCAGGAGGGAGAACCCCTCCCTCCACCTCCGCTTCATCCCCCTCCAGGGGCCCCAGACCACCCCCAGCCTGGGAGGCCTCAGCGGAGGACAGCAGCGGAGACAGAAGAATAGGCGCGCTGGGCCGCGTAGCACCTCGTCCCACCGGAGACCCTGACTCTGAAAGTCAGGGTGCCCCAGGATGGGTCCACATCTGAATCATCCTCCTCCTCCGAGGAAGAGACCAGCTGGACCACAATACTGGCCACCCCAGCGGTCTCCAGTGAAATGACACCGCGAACGGCGCCGGTGCCAGCGGTGGCGCCGGATGACCCCGGACCCCCCGCAACGCTCAGACCCGGCCCAGACTCCCCAACGGTGCTGGCCAGACCCATAGCACCGCCCTCGGCGCAGTGACCTGACTTGGCACCGCTTGAAGAACCGACTGGGCCCACGGTGCCACGGGCGGTGCCGAGAGCCAACACGGCACCGTCTCGATCACTGGCACCGCGAACGGCACCGGGATCCAAAACGGCGCCGGATGGCAGTGTCAAGGGTCCACCGATGCTGGGCCAAGCAGACCTGGGCCTTGACACTGGGGGAGCCTGCACCTCCGAGGAGGTGACTGCCGAGGCGGTGTCCACGCCGCAGCCCCGGGAGGGACCTCAGCATTCCTCAGACACCGCAAAAGAAGCCTCCTCTTTGGCAAGAGAAGATGAGGAAGCCTCCTCCTCTACAAACCATACAGGCCTGAGAGGGGACCCGGAGGAAGGGTCTAGAGACCTTACTTGGGAATCCCTTGAGCGGCGCCATCCCCCGAAAGTCGGCGGGGCCTTGCCGATCTTGAATGCTAACTTCCAGGATGCGACGGTTCATCGAGAAACAGGCATCGCACGCATCCATATTGTGGTTGGGTCCCAGGCAACTGAGACAAACATCATGCCAGTCCGTGACGGAAAAATACCGGCCACAGGAGCACTGACGCATAGGGGCGTGGCCCGCCTTCAACTTATGTTTTGCCCCCGAACCTGACATGATCGAAGAAAAATTAAGACCAAAACAAGCACAGCTCTCGGCCGTTGAAAAAAGAAGGAAAAGAAAGTACAGTTACGTAAGAACTTACCATAACAGTAGATCTTGAGAGGCTCTTGCAGTAGGTAATTACATATAGGACTGATGCGGCTGGTGGCAGGACCCCATGGAAAAATTTCTAGCTAGCAGTCCTGGCGAGGACCGCCCCATGTCAGGTGACCGGCGTCAGGCGTCGGTATAAAGGCGGTCCCGGACGCCGCCTCCAGTTCTTTCCACCACAGGCCGGAAGGCCTGGACGAGAGAAAGCAGATATTTCCTTCAATGGAAAGGAGCTGAAAAAGCCTAGGGGATGGAGGCGGGAAGAGTATTTATCAGTAAGAGCCTCTCGAAGATCTACTGTTACGTAAGTCTACGTGAATCAAATTATCTATACGAGAGGGTTCTGCAGAGGTAATTACATATAGGACAGAATCCCAAGCAGTCTGGAACAAATGAAAGGCACCGGGAGGAGGAGGAACTACTCCAAGAAGTAGCAAAAGCCTTGCAAACCTCAAGATAGGAGGCCTTGCAAGACAGCTAACCCGAAGCCTGCTCTACGGCGAGAGGCAATGTCCAAACTGTAATGTTTCGTAAAGGTATGGACGGAAGTCCAGGTGGCGGCAGCACAGATATCTGCCGCAGAGGCTGCTACTCCCCGAGTGGAGTGACCTCTGACTTGACCTGGAAGGGTCTTGTTGTACTTGTCATAACAGAAAGTGATGCAATGAGCCAACCATTTCGACAGACATTGCTTAGAAACAGCATTCCCTTTTGTGAGCAAAAGAGATGAACAATTAGTTAGTTTTTCTGAGATCCTTAGTCCTATCGGTGTAGTATCTCAGAATCCGGTGAACATCCATGGTATGGAGTAAATATTCCCCTTGACTGGAGTACTGCGTGAAAAAGGCAGGTAACTATAGACTGATTTAAGGTAGACTCCGCTACCACTTTAGGTAGAAACTTAGGGTTTGTGCGAAGAGCTACTCGTTCTTTGTGAAAAATCAAATAAGGGATTTTACACATGAGGGCCTGCAGCTCGGAAATTCTTCGAGCGGAGGTAATGGCCACCAAGAACAGCGTCTTCCACGATAGAAACTTCAGGTCTGCAGAGGCCGCAGGCTCGAAGGGAGGAAGGGTAAGTTTCTCGAGAACAAAGTTCAAGTCCCAAGGGGGAGCTGGAGTCCGGACGGGGGGCCTCAAATGAAGGACCCCTCTGAGAAAAGTCTTACGAGACCTCTAATTGGGCAAAGGCTTTATCAGCGAAAGGAACATGGTACGCTGAAATAGCGGCCATGTGCACTTTCAAGGAGGAATGACTGAGACCCAGGTCGAAGAGGTGACGTAAATATTCAAGCAGAACGGCCACAGGACAGGAGAAAGGCTCCACATTCCTGGAGGCAGCCCAAATAGAAAATCTCTTCCATTTCATGGCGTAAGTGGACCTAGTGGAGGGTTTTCTAGCCTCCAACAGAACCTCGGCCACCTTTGGAGAAACACCAAAACGGGATTAGGCTAGGTCTGCAGGAGCCATGCATGAAGTTGCAGGGACTTGAGTCCAGGATGGACCAGGGTCCCCTGATCCTGGGTCAGCAATCCTCGAGATAAAGGAAGAGGAAGAGGAGGAACCTCCGAGTATTGTTGTAGAAGAGAGAACCAGATTTGCCTGGGCCAGAAAGAAGCGATCAGAATCATTCTCGCTCCTTCCGTTGATAGTTTCTGCAGTACACGAGGGACCAGAGGAATTGGGGGAAAAGCATAGACGAATCTGCCCTTCCAGTTTAGAGACAGAGCATCGCTCCAGAAAGCGCCTCGCTCTGCAGCGAGCGAGCAAAAGGTGGGAAGTTTTGCGTTTTGGGAAGAGGCGAACAGGTCTACCTGTGGAGTCCCCCAAAGCTGGAAGATGTCGTCTAGAACCTTCTGGTCCAATTTCCACTCATGTGGCAGAGCAGAGGAGCGACTTAGCTTGTCTGCCAGGGTATTGTCGACTCCCGGAACATGGATCGCCGTGAGGTGAAGGTTGTGAAGCGTTGCCCAGTCCCAAACCCTCATTGGTTCCCTGCACAGCGGGTAGGATCGAGTCCCTCCCTTCTTGTTGATGTACCACACCACGCACATGTTGTCCGTCTGGACAGCTAGGTGACCGGGAAGGATGTATTGGTGAAGGGCTTGGAGAGTATATAGTACTGCTCATAGCTCGAGCACATTGATGTGGACAGCTAGCTCCAATCTGGACCATAAACCCTGGGTTTGGTGAGGACCCAGATGGGCTCCCCAACCTTCACCTGATGCGTCCGTGGTCAGAGTCTGGGAGGGGGGAGGATGACAGAAGGGGACCCCCCGAAACAGGTTCTCTCGAACCATCCACCATTGCAAGTCTCTTGTCATCGGCGAGGAGATCAGCACCAGATGATCTAGGTCATCTCGAGTTGATCCACTGAGGCGGAAGGTCACTGAGAAATCCTCATGTGGAGCTGCGCGAGGAACCGTAGGGACTGACGGCCGCCGCCATGAGCCCCAGAGGGACGGAGAACCCGACCTCGCGGAACCTTCCTGCATTCCGATAGCAGGAAATCTGTGACTGGAAGGAGGCCGCCTGTTCGAGGAGGAAGGAGGCCTTGCTCACTAATAAATTGTCGGATGCCCGATGAACTGAAGTCTCTGGGAGGGTCCAGATGAGACTTGGAATGATTGATGGTGATACCCAGGCAAGTGAAAACCTGCTGGGTGAGGAGAGAAAATGCAGGGCTCCTCCTGGGCAGAGGCCGCCAGGAGCCAGTCGTCCAGGTAGGAAACACCTGAACTCCCATAGTACACAGGTGGGCCGCTACCACCGCCAGGCATTAAAAACTCGGGGAGCGAGGAAAGACCAAGCAGGTGCCGGGTGGTAATGGTCCCCTGGAAGCAAACCAGAGGTACTTGTGATGTGAGGGACCAATGGGGATGTGCAGATATGCATCCTGCATATCCAACGCACAAAGCCATTGACCCGGCCGAAGAAGAGGCAGAAGGGTTTGAAGGGAGAACATCCTGAACTTTTTGTATTCCACGTAGAAGTTCAGGGAGCTGAGATTGAGAATGGGTCTGAGATTTCCAGTCTTCTTTGGGACCAGGAAGAAATGGGAATAGTAACCCGTCCCCTGAAGGTGAGGAGGAACGGGTTCTATGGCCTGCTTCGCGAGAAGGGCAGATATTTCTTCACTGGCCAAAGGAAGATGGTCCCTTGCCTAAGAGAACTTCAGAGGGGGGTGGCGTGGAGGTTTCCATAGAAACTCTATGGAGTGCCCCTCCGCGATAATCTGAAGCACCCATGAATCTGTTGTTATCCTCTCCCAACCCGGAAGGTGGAGGGAGAATCTCCCTCCTACCGGTTCCTCCGGGGAGTCCGGAGGCGGTGGGAGAGGGGAGGAGTCAGGTGGTGTGGGGCGGCGCCGCAGCTGGGGCACCCGCTGCTTTTTGGGTGGCGGGGCCTGGCAGCTGATGGGGCCCGGCGTTTAGTGCCCGCCTTCCTTGGGGTTTCGCCTGAGGCTGGCTGCGTCTGCAAAGGACGGCACTGCGGGGATGGGGGACGGTACATGAAATCCAGATTTCAGAGCCGTCCCCTTCTCTCAAATCGGTGATGATGTCCTTGACATCACCGCCCAGCACTGAATCCCTGAAAGGTGCTTCCTGGATTGCTGACTGCACCTCCGGGACCAAACCTGACAAGCGGAGCCAGGCGTGACGCCGAAGACTTACGAATGCAGAGCTCCACCCAGCAGTGTCCACTGCATCGTAAGTCATCCTCAGGATGTGACGACTGGCCGAACGAGCAGAACGGACTAGGTCAGCTAACTCCTGCTTGACTTGGGAGTCAGGTAAGGAGTCAATCTTAGATTCCACCTGGGGAAGGATAGCCTTCTGGTAATCCCCTATATGTGCTACATAATTCAGGGCCCGAATTCCCAGTGTGGAAGAAGCATATATTTTTCTTCCGTACTGGTCCAGGAGGCGAGATTCCTTATCCGGAGGAGACTAGCTTAAATGTTTGGGGTGTGCCGACCGGCCGTGAGCGGCACTAATCACGACCGAGTCTGCACGGGGGTGAGCATCCAAAAAAATCTACACCCTCCGGAGCCTGGTATAGCCTGTTGGACTTCCTAGGAAGCGGGGCTAAAGCCGACAGTTGTTTCCAAATAGTGGAAACAAGGTGGGCGTGAGGCTTGATCCAGGGTGGCACTAAAGTAGGAGCCGTAAGGGGCAGGTCCAGATGTTCGGCGAGCTTGACCCGCTGAGGATCTGGTTCCACAGAGCACCACTGATGTACTTCCTGGATCTTCCTGAGCAACTCCGTGAAGGAAGGATCCTCCGGAGAAGACTTCGAAGGAGTCCTCGGCTGGGGCTTAGACGGAGAGCGAGGCTTGTCGTCTCTCTCGGAGCATCCATCGGAGGAATCCGATGAATCTGAGAGTGAGGAAGAAGAAGAATTAGAAGCAGAGTAAGACTCCCTGACCCGTCTAGGGGGAAGAACGGGTTCCTTAGGGGGGGGATCAATGGACGCGTGTCCTGCCCCTCTCTGGATCCAGAGGAAGAACTCTGGAATCCGGAGGTGGAGAGGCGTGCAGTCTCGAGCGTCTCAGGGGCGGGGGTGGCACCGTCGCCGTGAAGCGACTCTCGACTTCTTGGTGAGCTGAGCCTTGGCCTCAGCCCACCAGGAAGCCAGTCTCTCCTGTAGATCCACACGCGGCCTGGGGGCGGTGGAAGGAGGAGGGGATAACTATATGGATTATATCCATAAAGCGAGGTATCCGTAACCCGGCTGCGGGAAAACCAGTGCCTGGTATTGCGGCGTCGGTACTGCGGCACTGGATACTGCGGACCTGGGTAAGGCGGCCGGATAGATGGCCGGATACCGGTACGGAAGGAGCTGCGAGCAGGCGGCAATGAGGAAGCACGGGCAGGTCGACGCATTGAGAGGCCCGTGGGGAGGTGGTCGGCCTGACGGAGGGGGAATATCCCACGCCGGCGTCGGTGGGGCCAGCGTCCGGGGGGCTGGTGTCAGATCCGGTTCTGTAGGAGGAGGGTCTGACAGTGGAGGGATATCCCCAGCATCGCCTGGGGACGGAGGAGAAAAGTCCCCGGGGTCAGGCTGGGGCGACTCGGGTTCCCCGGACGGCAGCGAAGGCTGCGGCGAACCTGGGACGACAGAAGATAGAGGTTCTGTTGTAGGTTCCGACGCCCGGCGCATGTCGGAGGAGCTGACGTGCGACTTACGGGCTGGATCCCGGCGGGCACCAGAGGCGCCGGCGTCCGGCTTAGGAGGTCCCTCGGAGGCGGGCCGAAGGTGGAAAGCGGCCCGGTCCGAGGGGGACGTGACCGTGCGCCGCCCCGAAGGGTCGGGCGTCTTATCGGTCTTCTCCCGGCGGATTTCGGAGGAGCAGACGTCCAACTTATGGGAGGTGCCCGTGTCAGCAGGCCGCAAGTCTGCGGCGGTACTGGGGGCAGAGGCCTCCTTTAGCCCGGAGGCATCTGCGGGGGCCGGGCGCGAGCCCGACGGGCGGGCCGACGCCTCCTCCAAAACCTTGGAGGCTGCCGTCAGACGATCCCCCGGAGGGGATGTTACCTGAACCGCGACTCCGGCCGGAGTAATGGACGAGGAGGCCTTCTCCCTGTGCCTTTCTTTGTCCCGCTTCTTGTGGTGTCCTTCAGGAGAGGTCGACGCCTGCCTGAGCTTCTTCAATTCCTTCTCCATTGAAGACATCTTCTTTTTGAGCAGATGGGCTTCCAGGGACTGTTGGCGTCGTCTCCGGGTAGCCGCGTTGAAGTGCAGGCAATGCGGGCACTTGTCGACCAGGTGGTCGAGGCCTAGACAAAAAAGGCAGAGAGAATGGCTGTCCTTGTGTGGCAGTTGGGCGCCGCACGCAGTCGCACTTATTTTTGAACGGGACGACATACACCGACGTTAACCTGATGATGTGAAGAAAAATACTGAAAACTTTTCGGTAAAACGGCGAAAGAACAGGGCTTTGCTAAGCGCGAACTTTACCACGGCTGCTGAGCTACGCGGAAAAGAACTGGAAGGCGGGCGTCGGGACCGCCCCTTTATACCGATGTCGTACGACGCTGGTCACCTGACGTGGGGGCGGTCCCTCGCCAGGGACTGCTAGCTAGAAATTTTTCCGTGGGGTCCTGCCGCCGGCCGGTGTCAGTCCTATATGTAATTACCTACTGCAAGAGCCCTCTCGGAGTAAGATCAGTCTTACCAGTGACAACGTCGAGAAAAACAGGAGAAGGAGTCTGGAACGGTTGATGTCGCTCTAGGCCTAAAACTGAATCTGACTGCGCAGCAGGTGCAGCCTCAATGGCGGGAGAAACAGAACTGAGATGGAGGAGGAGTCTGTGGCACCTAATGGTCGTTTCATGACATATGTTGTTTCTGGCGGTAACTGGCGGAGCCGACTTCCCTGTAAAAAATCTTCAGCGGGTGCGTGCTATCCGCACTACTCAAGCAGTAATGAATGATGAAGACCGACAAGTGAAGATCCACGACCTCCCTGCAGAGGAGCTGGGCTATGTCGTCTCTGAGAACTGACAGCATGTCTGCAGAAGCCTAGTCCTCCTGTGGGGCATGGGCTCGGCAAGGAGGGTAGACACACCAGAGGGTGTAGACAGAATGAGAAGGGACCTGCAGAAACCTGAAGAACGGTCAGGGGTTTGGCAGCTGAAATTCAATGCAAAGAAGTGCAAGATAATGCACATGGGGCACAAAAACCCTGGCACAATATATCAGTTGGGGGTGAGGATATAGCATGCACCAAGCAGGAAAGGAATCTTGGGGTTATCATCTCTGATGACCTCAAGGTAGGGAAACAGTGTGACAAGGCAGCAGGTAAAGCAAATAAGATGCTGGGATGCATAGGCAGGGGCATCACCAGCAGGAAAAGGGAGGTCTTAATTCCACTATACAAGACACTAGTGAGGCCCCACCTGGAGTACAGTGTACAGTTCTGGAGACCTTACCTACGTAAGGACATAGACAGGGTAGAGAAGGTTCAGAGGAGGGCAACAAAGATGGTACATGGATTGCATCACAAGTCCTATGAGGACAGGTTGAAGAAATTGAATATGTACTCCCTGGAGGAGAGGAGGGAGAGAGGGGATATGATAGAGACATACAAGTATCTTACAGGGAGGAACAGAGTGCAGGAATACACTATTTTTAAGCGAAAAAGATGTTCCAGGACTAGAGGGCATGGGATGAAGTTGGAGGGAGGACGATTCAGAGGAAGCGTGAGGAAGAATTTCTTCACAGAACGGGTGGTGGACAAGTGGAACACCCTGCCAGAGGAAGTGGTGGGGGCTGAAACAATCACGGGATTTAAGAATGCATGGGATAGACATAAAGGAATTCTGGAGGTCAGGGGTAAGGGGCAACAGACTTCTAGGAACACATAAACTGAACTTACAAGCTCAAATGGGCAGACTGGGTGGGCCATAGGCCCTTATCTGCCGACACTGTCTATGTATCTATGTATGTACTGCTCGAACTCTAGAGGCAGACCCTGACCCACCACTTCTAGAACTCACCTGTCCGTTATGACAGCGGACCAGACAAAAAAGGAAGAGGCAAAGCCGGCCCCCATCCCATCATTGGGCAGGTTTGGAGGAGGGCCCGACTGAGGGGCCACTGGAGCCTCTCCCTCCTGGCTTATGGACAGCCGAGACCACTGACTTGGGCCGAGGTTGCCAAGCCTGAGCCTGCTGGCCAGCAAGTTGCTGGGCTGGCCTGGCTGCAGAAGTGGCGGTGGACCAAAGGGGCTTCCGTTTCTGATACTGCTTGGAGCTCTTGGGTCCTTCTGGGCAGATGTCATGGAGTCCACGGATGCACTGGATTTCTCGATGCGTGTGAGCTGACCCTCGACCCCGGGCCCGAACAGGTCAGTGCCCAAAAACAGGACATCTGTCAGTTTGTGCTAAGTGTCTGCTGTGAAGATAGAGATCCTCAACCAAGCCCTGTGATGCATGGCTACTGAGGCTGCCACAGAGTAGGCACAGGTGTGTCTCCAATGTCCATGGCAATCTGGAGCTGTTGCCTGGCCACAGCCCAGCCCTGGTCTCGGACCTGTTTGTCCATGGTCTAACGGTCCACAGGCAGAAAAGAAAGCACCCCATCTAAGGTGCCAAGCAGGGCATGGGAGAAGTGGGCCATGAGGAGGGCTGAGCTCGCCTAGCGGAGGCCAACAGAGGAGGCAACATGGACCTTTTTAGTTGTGTGGTCCAATTTCTTGGACTCCTTATCAGGTGGCTTGTCAACATCCCTGGTGTTGCTGGAGTGCCGGAACACAGAGAGAGCCACCAACCCCTTGGCTGAGGGGTGCTCTGTGAATAACTAAAGGGATCTGGTGGGAACTGCATACTTGCGGGCCATCCAGCCAGAAGGTGCAGGGCAGGAAGTGGGGCACTGCCAGAGCTCCAGGGCAGGGCCAAGAATGGCTTCTGCCACCAGGAAAGCCTCCGGAGAGTCTCCCCGATTGAAGATCTTGGTCAACGGGTAGAGTCCATTTCTGGACGGGCTCTAGCTTCATACCCGTCAACTCAGAGATCAAACGGAGGAGGCCCATGAAAGAGGATGGACCCTCGTCCATCGAGAGATCACCTAGGACTCTACGTTGACCGGACAAAGTGCGGGGAGGAACCCTCGGACTCCGAAGAGTTGTCAAAGAGCGGTCGACCACAGAGTCCCCACTGACCCTCTGTGGACGGTCAGGGGTGATGGTGACTGACAGCCAATGGGGAAGCCCCTTGGTCGTACGAGACTCCTTAGTTGAAGCACCAACCATCGGCTGTTTGGGTGGCGGTTCCACAACAAATCAGCGGAGAAGCCGGAGTCAGCAGAGTCGGGATAGTCAATCTGTTCCGGCAGTGTTGGCGTCTGCCTTTCGGGACGGCGTAGAAACTGGAGTCGATTTGGCGCTGGTAAACACCAACTGTTGCTACATGAAGTCCTCGTAGGACTGACGCAACTCGTGCCAAAGCCTCTCCTCACTCAAGGAGGACGAAGAATAGTGGCGGCGCCGCTTCACTGCAGCGAGAGCAGAGCGACGATGACGGTGGGACCGGCTCAACCCATGGGAAAAAGACAGAGACCTTGACCGCCAGGGGGGACCAATGGCGGGGCTTGGAGGGAGTCGGTGATTGCCACGGCTCCTCCTGGTCAGAGGCGGTGGGTCAGCAGACTGATCTGTTCTTCCAACGGTCTACGTCAGGACCAGGATCCTAGACAAGGAAGTATCGGCCTCTTTGGTCAACAACTGGTTGGTTGCCTTAAGAAGAATCTCGGCTTGGGCTTCGACTAGCATCTCGGCCGGGTTACCGTGCAGCCATCGGCCAAGGTTTAGACTGAAGTCAAATCCGGAGAAGCACGTGAATTGGAGGCCCTCGACCGAGAGCACTCCCGATCTCACGATCGATGAATCTTTTCTTTCTTAGACTCTTTTTTAGATTCAGATTTGCTGATGGGTCCCTGACTGAAGGTTGGCAGAGACAGGCACAATTTCTTGAAGGAGCCCGTATAAGTCGAGCCCAGCTGAACTAGCACGAAGGCAGAAGCTGAGGAGGAATGGGCCGCCTCCTCTTCGAAGGCCGCAAGCCGCTTAGTGAACCCCACAGCTGCAGAGACCACCCAACAGGCATCTTTGGACTTAACTGATGGGTACCGTTGCGCCGGGCGGCCCAGTTTCAGGCAGGCGAGATGGTCCTCCAGGATGGTCAAATGAAATGAGAGGCAAAAGTTGCAGGCCTGGTGATTGTGGTCATACGCATGTAGCGTGCAGGTCGTCCTGGACATCTTCTGCCTGCAAGGTGGAACCCGGGAGCGGACTTATCGTACATCGTGGTCGTGATCGAGTTAAAGACAAAACTCAAGAGAGCTGGTCTGGAAGTAATTCTGAAGAATGTAAGCACTAGGGCCTACTCAACATGGGAGTGGTAAGGAGGGAACCTGCTTCTTCCAGCGGAAAGGAAGATCTGGCATCATGGGGCTGAGCCGAGGGAGTTACCATGTCGGTGGATGGGAGGAGTCAGCTTAAAGACTTTCTGGCACATCTTAAAAGGGAAAGGACACTGCCAGAAAGTGTGGCTAGAACATCATATCTACGTCCCTAAAACCATCCATTCTTCCCAAAACCCTTCTTCAAGCCCTCCTAACTGTCCAAAATGTTATGAGCATTTTATTACTAAGTAGTAAATTGTTATGTCCAATAAAGTACATGGGCTTAACAACTCTTCAAAGATTCCTGTTAGATATATTTTACATCTTATCATTTTTAAGTCCTGTTTAAACACCTTATTTTATAACATAGTGTATGACAGAACGTGATTGTGTATGGAAATCCATACAGATGAATCGTTCTGCTGTGCTAGTGATGTACCTCATAACGCAGACACGTCACAATACAACTGCCCTAACAGCACTTTTGATAGGACAAGGGGACGGTTGATTCCTGGTGCACGCGAGCTACTGGTCAGCAGACATAACGGAAGTGCTTGTCCCTGGTGGCAAAGACGGCAACTGCACAAGAAAAAAGTAAGTGATCTTTTCTTTTTGGGCACCATACACTATAAAGAAAACTGTATGGGAGCCCAAATACACAACCACCATATTCTCATATCTCATGGTTTCCATGATGAAAGGGACCTCTCAAGCTTCGCTCTTGAGGTCCTCATCGTCTAAACATGAACAGTGTGACGACAGCGGTGGGAGACAGTCAAGCCGGTAATGGAAAGGGATGCACTTTGTATCAGAGTTATTCAAAGTAGTGCTGCAGTTTGACAGCGTTACTGCCAGCTATCATTTTTACGCAGTCACTGTCGGCTATCTCCATGAACGTGCGGTGCCACAACATAAATGCAGCTGTGCAACTGGGCAAACAGACTTGCATTATAGTTAAACATTTTAACTCCTATTATAATCAAGATGCACTCTGTTTGCAAATGGCGATCCTGGCAAGGGTCTGTGCTGGCTGAGAGGTGAGTCGAACCAGTAAAGCACAGGAAAAAAAAAATAGTTAATCAAAATTATTTCTTTTTAATGGAACCATTCACAACTTGAGCGTTCCAATGTAAATACATAAAAACTGGTTCGTAGCGCTGCTGCTTTAGATTATGTGGTACGGTCATCTCAAAAACACATGGCTTGCTCCTAGCAATGTTTAGAAATATTTAGAAATGGCAATGCCATAAGAAATTGTTTGCCAGAATGTGGGTTATGAAACGTGTTTTATTGGGAAACTACAGGGCAATGTACATATCTTTTGCAGGGGAATCACCCTTTCAGGCTCTTAGACAGCCACATGTTAAACACCACTGACTGGTTGTCTGCTGTGTATTAATTTATCAGAAAAGTGTAGTAGTGTAATGGTTCTGAGATAAGCCATGGGGGGCTTGTTTATTTCTGATAAGCCTGTGTCGCCCTGTAGTAAATGCCAGTGTTTTTTTAATTATGTTTGCAAAATAGCTGGCGTGGACTGAAAGAAAAAAATTGCTCACCAAAGTAATGTTTCCTCCAAGGGATCTCTCAGTGTGCTTAACAACTGCAATCGTTTACCTGGAATGAGCTGCCCCGGAGATTAGAATTTTGTGCTAATTAGAGAATCTTTGAAATGAAATTCAAAACGCTGCTGTATGATCACGATCACACCTGCATTCTAATGTCAGTTTTATTTCTAAAGCTAGGTTTGAATAGTGACCACTAAACAAGCTAAAAGGCTACAAAAAAGATGCACCAATTGATTTTTTTTGTGTAATTAAAATGTTATGGATTATTCTAAGTAAACATACATACGAGCTATGAACCCTAAGGTTACAGCAAATCTTAGATAACATTACTTTTCTTTTTTTTTTGTTTTTAATTCCTGGCTGAGAATAGCCCATGGATTATTGATTACAAAACTTAAACAAGAAACACTTGAAACATCTTTACATTCAGTTTGGTAGATTAATAAACTCCACTTGTGCCTTCATGTACCACCAGGAATAACGTGCAAACCGGCCCAGTCCTACCTAGTAGTGTTCACCTTACTCCAGTCCCCAAGCAACAACTTCTGTTAAGTGAGGGGTGCTGGTCGAGAGCTGGAGAGTGGTATCCTGCAATGCTTCGAGTTCAGGAACGGGCCTCAAATCTCTAGGTACATTTGTGGCCTGTTCTGTGTATTGAACAACATCCTTTCAAAACTGGCTGCTCTACCCATTTCTTCGAGCCATTCCTGTGTGTTGGGGTTTTTTGTGTCCTTCCAATGTCTCAGGAGAATCTGCTTAGCTGTTATTAGGGCCCCTAGAAGGTAGAATCTGTGTAGTTTGGATAGCTTTCCCTCAGGGAAGATATCCTGGAACATTCCGAGCAACACCAGGAGGGTGTTTAGACTTATCTTGTAGCCCAGAACATCCCCACATATTCCCTCATCTCCTGCCAGTAATATCTGAAGCCCTTACAGCTCCAAAGTATGTGTGCAATATCCCCGATTTGCACCTCCAGCATTCATCCCTTGGGATGAGTCCCCAAGCCTTCAGTTGTGTAGGTGTTCCGTGCTATCTATGCATTATTTTTAATTGTGTGAACCTATTCTTGGTGTCCCTTACTGCGACTTGCAGGTCCTCCCAACTTCTATCCCACATATCCCCTATGATAACTATCTGAAGTTCATCTGACCAGCGGAGCCTGGTCCTGACCGACTCATCTGGCCCGGAGTCTAGCAAGTAAGCATATATGTCACTACTTATAACGTGCTTATCCCCCTTCAGCCAGAGGAGAAAATCTAATGGTTGTATTCTTGTTCCTTCAGTTCCTGACCTAATATGCACCATATGGCATGTCGAAGCTGTAGATATCTCCAGTACTGCTGGTTAGGGAGCCCATATTTGGCCTTGAATTGTTGCAAACTCATAGGGTGTTAGTAGCATCATCCACGATATCAGAGAGCAGATGTATTCCCATAGTCTCCCAGTTTTTGTATTTTATAGTTCCACCACCATCCGCAGCCCCGGATTATCCCATTGAGGTAAGCACTTTGCCCTCTCTGGCATCCACTTGGTGAGCTTCAGTGTCTTTCACCAGATTTGGAAGGCATTTGTGCTTGTGGGAGGTAGAAGGACATGCTTGGGAGGTGAGGAAAATAACTTCGACCGGGGGTTTGCCTATTATCTACGTCTCACACTGTGCCCACTTAGGAGCTCCTTTTCCTTGGGCCCATTGAGCTGTGCTTGCTTGCTAGCTGCACCAGTGTGTGTGTGTGTGTGTGTGTGTGTCATTATACGGAAGTGGAAGTCTGGCAGTATGAGGCCCCCTTTCCGCAAGTCTCTTTTCGGCTTCCCCATGCAATCCTTTGGGGCCACCATCCCAGAAGAAAGACCCTAGCTTAGCCTGTACAAAATCTATTAGTTTCTTATCAATGTGGATGGGTAGATTGCCTAAAACATGCTGTATTTTAGGGGCTGCTACCATCTTGAAATATGCACCAATTTAAAAAGTTCTCTAAGTTTTTAAACATGCTCGAATACATTTTTAAAACGATGCAAGAAACATTTGTAAAACATTAGATCACTGAGTATCAATTGTAAGGTACTGTAGCAAGTAATGCTCAAGCAAAATGAAAAGAACTAATTCTTGTGTGAACCTTTCCCAGGTTCTGGAAGGGGAGGTAGGGATGGGATTGTTAAGCATACAGTAAGGGATCTCTTGGAAGAAACATTACTACAGTGAGTAATTTTTTTCTTCAAACCCCAGGAATCCCTCTCTTATGCTTAACTGGAAACTACATAGCAGTACCTTGGGAGGCTGGGTAAAGAACCTACTTAGGGAAAAGGTTCTGCAAGATAGAAGTGCCAAAGCTGGCATCCTTTCTAGACTGTATGTCCAGACAGCAGTGCTTTGTGAAAGTGTGTACTGTTTTTCAGGTAGCTGCTGTACAGATTTCCTGTAGGGAGACGCATTTGGAAGCTGCCACAGAAGCAGTTGTGCCCCTTGTAGGGGGGCCTTGTGGCTTTCAGTGGCAGTTTGCCAGCTTTGGCATAACAGAACTGAATGCAGGACACTATCCAATGAATAATGGTTCTCCTGGATACTGGTTTACCCTATCCCACTTCACCCAAGTAAACTGTTGGGTACTGGGGGACCTGCCGTTCTTTGTGTGGTCCAAGTAGTACCCTCAGAGCTCTCAGCATCCAGACTTTTGGTCCCCTGGGGTGGATATTACTGTAATGAAAACAAAGTGTGACCGACTGATTCAGACACCACTTTGGGGAAGAATTTTCTGTTAGTTTTCAAGACTACCTTGTCCCTATGGAATATGATATAGTAAAGATATGTACAGCGTGTCTGAAGCTCACTTACCTTTCTGACAGATTTGAGTGCTACAGGAAATCACTTTCCAGGTAACATACTTCAGGGCAACAGTTGCCATAGGCTCGAAAGGCGCCTCCATCAGCTGAGCCATACCCATGTTCCGGTCCCATGGGGAGACAGGAACCCTTACTGCAGGGTCAGGTGAGCAAGGCCTTTAAAGAACCTTTTGAAAATGGGCTGCAAGGATACCGACCTATCCTTGCCAGCTGAGGCGTAAGCTGAGACTGCAGCCAGATGCCCCTTCAGGGTTTTTGCCATTGCCAAAATGGAGCACGAGAGGTTTTTTTTTTTTTTTTTATACTGAGCTCTGTAGGCCATGTATGCTGTCTGCCTTAAAAGCAGGGAATCTGAGGTAAAGACTTTTTTGCCCATATTATCCAGTTCCCTGGAATCTTTCTTGGGAGGCTGGGAGGAAAGAGGCACTTTGGCCTTATCACAGGCAAGGCCGCTAGAATTCTGCGGCCGCAGAATTTTGTGCAGAACTTGCAATCTACCGCAGAACTTCTGCGGTGCCACAGAATTCACTCTTCTTGTTGATTTTTTATTAATATTTCTGTTTATCCATAGAATCTGGTTCCCTTCCCCTCTTTTTATGTCCTAAACCCCCTATGTGCTCAGAATGTGATGTTATCATTGCTATAACATCATACATTAGCTAATGAAATGGCTGCAATCTGCAACAGAAATGAACAGTCACTTATCTACCACAGTCCCACTGCCAGAGATGGTGGCACAGCACATCAGACATGGTGATTATTTGCTCAACCTGCACTACAGCCTAATACAGTTTTCAGTCTTACATTATTGCACTAGGGCCAACTTAAACAAAACCTTGTCAATAGCACAGACCTGTTAAGTCCATACCTCACTTTGTACAAACCTATTCGTGCCTTTAAGGTATAGAGATGCCATCTGAAATGAATAACTGGTAAAATTAATTTAACTGTCATTTTTAAGAAAAATAAAGTAATTATCCCTAGAAAAGTGGAATATAGTAGACCTGTTGAAAGAATAGACCTGTTAAATAAATAACTGCACCGTATGCAATTTTGCCAGGGTTATTGATTACATATTGTCATTGGTTTATAGAATCATCTAAAAGCTATGGAGAAATGTGTGCAGGGACAGCTGTTGGGCCAGAGGATAGCATGCTGTGTTTCTGTGCTGGCAACTCTGGTTCAGAGATTAGCTCTGGGAGCGGACTGGGCAGCACAAGGACTGATGGAGCACATCACTGCTCAGAGCCTGGGAAGGTATCGTGCAGTGTTCTGTCACATGGTGGACACATTGTGCTGGTCTGGAGAGCTCTATCTCACAATCAGTTCACACGCATGTCAAGGCCTGATGGTGTTATGCAGTGTGTCAGGGAAGGCAGGCTGACATCAAAAATGAGTTTTGCAATAACTCCTCTATTCCATTTCTAATGGGACCTGTATGAATGAGGATGCAAGTTCATGGAAATTAGAAAAATATATACACACACACATACAGTCGGCTGGATATTCAAAAGGGTTGCGCCATGCGCAAGTCCGAAATTGCGCCATTCTGCCATATTCAGCAGGAGGCAGTTGCGCTCCCCAAGGCAAGCTGAGCAACAGGCGCAATAGCAAATGAATGCATGCTGAACTGGAGGAGGAACTATGCATAAACTGCACAGCCCGATATTCAGCGGGCTGTGCAAGGCAACCCAACCTCGCCCTGCACAACTTTCAGCCAAAAAAAAGGAGTAAGTTCGAGGGCCACCCACAGGTGAGCTGCCACATTGCAGGCGCAACACAGCAGCTGCCACCTGTGGGTGACTCAACCTAATACCCCCCATGACCAATCGGCGGGCATATAGTAACCCTCCTCCCCGACTTGCCCGATTGCGGGCAAAGTGATAAATAACACCCACCCCCAAGCCCGATCGCTGGCAGCAAAGGTAACCCCCAAGGACATATCCCTGGTGGTCCAGTGGACCATGAAGCCCGATCACGCGGCAAAGTTTCAACCCCCAAGACCAAATCCCTGGTGGCCCAGTGGACTGCTAAGCCCGATCGTGGGCAGCAAAGTGATGAAACCTCCCGCCGCAGCCAGTCCCTGGTGATCTAGTGTCCCCCACCCACAGAAGCCCCGGCAGCATCCCACCCGCCTGCCTGCCGGTAAGACTGCACCGCGTAGCTCTTGCTCTGCACCAATGGGTGTGCAGCCCTACCGGCAGTCAGCCGTGGGCGGCGAGGCGGGTGGATGCCGCCGCTGGGAGCGGGGTGGTGGGGCTTCTAGGTGAGTGGGGACACTAGATCACCAGGGATTTTGTCTTGGGGGTTCATCACTTGCTGCCCGTGATCGGGCTTAACGATCCACTGGACCACCAGGGATTTGGTCTTTTGGGGGTCATCACTTGCTGCCTCGCGATCGGGCTGCAGGGCATCGGTCCTCGACGGCTGCTGCCTGGCAGGGCGCCAGGCGAAGTCCTCGGGGATTGGCGCACCTGCATGCTAATGGCATGCAAATGGGGCCATAAATAGATGCAAATGGCCCCCCCTGCGCCTTGCATGAATTATGGCCCCATTTGCATGTCTCCTTTTGAATATGGGAAATTTGAGCATGGTGCAGTGGTACTTGCACCACCGCAACTTGAATGCTCCACTCTGACCACTTGCGGTGGCGCAAGTTCCACTGTGCAGCTGTGGCCGGGGGGTGATATTCAAAGGAGTTGCTCAATAGCGCAGCTCCTTTGAATATCGCCCCGGCCACACCCCTGTGCAACTATTTTGTGCAGCGCAAGGGCTTGCGCCACATAATAGCGCAGTTTGAATATCCAGCCCAGTATCTGTCTTTTTCACCACACACACACACACATTTGCATGTATGTTATAGATTGCATATAAATATATAAGTGATACACAGTGGGAACCTCATGAGTGGTGTAGAAAGCACATACAAATATATAAGTGATAGACAGTGGAAACCTCATTAGTGGGATAGATAGCATGCATATAGAAATACCTTATTTATCACATAAGATCCCCTCTGCATAAGTCATTTATTTAACAGGCTAGGATCTTAAGGAGAGACATTTGTTTTGCTTTTAGGCATAAAATTATTTTTATAATTCTGTTATTTTTGAACTAGTGGTACTGTGCTTTCCACCATCCTGATTGCTATAACCACTGCCATGAGCGTGAAGTCAGGATGACAAGCTGTCACTGTGATGTGGCAGTTTGTTAGTGCCGCCAGAACTTCATGAAATTACAAACACATGCAGAAGTTCTGCGGCAAATGGTCGTCTTGCCCCAGAACTTGGTCCCACTGTGCCGGAGAAAAGTAGGGGCCCTGATCACAGGCGACAGTCTGGAGAACCCCCTTATGATCAGGGTGGGAGTACAGGTGCTCAGGGCCCCGTTTGTCAACCTGATATTTTTTCTTTATTTTTTTGTCTATGCCAACAGCTAAAGTACGTGCTGACAACACTTTTCAAGTGGCCTTTTTGAGGGATTTGTGGCTGGGCAACAGCAACCAATCTATAAGAGTTAAGCGTATCATATCCAAAAACTCCACTTCATCCTCATCTTCAGCAGTCTCTTGCGATGGGATGTTGAGGATATGAATCAGTTACCTCACAAAAATGTAGTGTGAGGTGCAGTCATCTGAGGGAAAAGGAGGGGAACCAAGCTCCTGTTCAGGAGAACCATCAGGCTATATGGGTTCTCCTTCTTCCTCATAGTAGAATATGGCCACCTCCTCCACAGGCACTGGAACTGGTACTGGAGCCTGGGGAGGGCAGGCATACTCATGAAATTCTCCACAGCCTGGAAAGCCCAGAGGAACTGCCATGCCTTAGTCATGTCCTCTAGTGAGGGCATCTTATTTCTGTCCACTGGCGTCTCCTTTCCTTTTTCAGGAGGAACGACAACATGTTTTTTGTGCAGGCACCGATTCTAGTTTCTGATTAGAGGCTATATTATTTTTACTAGGTTCAAGGTTCCTTCGTTCAGACACTCTGACTTCTGAACCATATTACTAAGGTAAGTAATTTTTTCTTCAAGCCCAAGGAATCCTTCATTATGCTCAACATATGCAGACTACAAAGCAGTACTGGGTACAGAACCTACTTGGGGAAAAGGCTCTGCAGTACTGTGGTGCCAAATCTGGCATCTCTTCCAGATTCCACATCCAGGCAATAATACTTTGTAAAGGTGTGAACTGTTTTCCATTTTGTTGCTTAACAGATTTCCAACAGAGGGACCTCCCTGGCTGCTGCCACAGAGATAGCTGTGCCACGAGTGGAATGTGCCCAGAGACCTGAAGGTGTCTGTTTGCCAGCTTTAGAGTAGCAGAACTGGTTACAGGCAACAATCCAGTGAGCAATGGTCCTCTTTAAAGCAGGGTTGCCCTTTCCCACTTCACCATAAGTAAGGAACAACAGACCAAGTGGGTCTGTTATCCTTCGGACGTTCTGGACTAGAACTGGATACAGGCAACAATCCAGTGAGCAATGGTCCTCTTTAAAGCTGGATTGCCCTTTCCCACTTCACCATACAGTGGTTAATCGCACGAAGGTTTACCGGTACTGCACACCATGGGTCAATGCACGGTAGCAGTATACATGTTATTCAATGGATACCACACTTGTGCACCACTCTGTATACCGTGCTACTGGTAAACCTTTGTGCGATTACCACTGTAAGTAAGGAACAATTGAGATAGGGTGGGTCTGTCACCCTTAGTACATTCTGCATAGTAGCTAAGGGACCTCTTGACATCCAGGCTGTGCAGTCTCTGCTCACCAGAGTGGGACTCTTCTGTGAAGAACACAGGAAGGGTGGTGGACTGGTTCAGGTGAAACTCTGACGCCACCTTGGGGATGATTTTTCTATTAGTCCTGAGGACCACCTGGTCCCTGTGGAAAATGATGTAGTTAGGGTCAATGCAGAGGGCTTGCATCTCACATACCCTTCTGGCTGAAGTGAGTGCCACCAGGAAGACAGTCTTCCAGGTGACATATTTCAATTCTGTAGTGGCCATAGGCTCAAAGGAAGGTTCCATGAGCTTGGCTATACAGATGCCAGGGAGGGACAGGTTCCCTAACTGGAGGCTACAAGTATAGGACGCCCTTAAAAACTTCTTGAAGATAGGGTGAAAAGCAACTGTTTTCTGCTTGCCTGCTGAAGCATTAGCAGAAATAGCTGCCAGGTGGATCTTCAAGGTAGCAGGCCTGAGGCCTAAGGCTTGCAGATGTACTAAGTTGTTCAGGAGTGGGGGCAGATCTGCTTGGAAGGGATTGAGCTGCTTAGGTGTGCACCATGGGGAAGGATATGTTTTCCTAGTGGCAGGTTTCCTGGACACTTTAAGTACCTGAAAAACCTGGTCTGAGAAGTAGAATCTAGAGTACTCTAGCTCTTCAAGAACCAAGCTTTGAGGCACAGAGAGCTGAGGTTCAGGTAGGTCACCCCACCCTGAGATGTGGTCAGTATGTTGCATCACAGGTGGAGACAAATGTGCTGTTTGATGGATAGAGTAAGGAGGAGGGAGTACCAAGGCTACCTGGCCCTGTCTACGGCTACCATGATCATGGTTACAGGCTCACTCCTCAGCTTAAGAAGAACCTGAAACAGCAGGGGAATTGGTGAGAAGGCATACATAAACTTCCATGTCCAATCCAGGAGCAGGGCCCCCGTGGGAACTGTACAGATTGCTGAAGGCCTGCAACAAAAGAGTGGAAGTTGAAAGTTATCCTGGGATGTGAACAGGTCTATCTTTGGATTGCCCCATCTCCTGAAGATTGTGGCCAACACTTGTTTGTTGAGAGACCCTTCATGGTGGGCCTAGCTGATTATGCTGAGAGAGTCTGTCAGGACGCTGTCCTTCCCTGGAAAGTGTATTGCTGACAGGTGCACATTCAGTGAATAAGCTAGACTCTAGAGCTTCACATGGCCACTGTGCACAGTTTTGTGGACCTTGTGCCTCCCTGTTTGTTGATGTAGTACATGGTGGTGGTGTTTGTCTGCCCTGACTTGGATATACTGACCCTTGACCTGAGGTACAAAGGACTGAAGAGGGAGAAGCACTGCAGTTAGGTCCAGCAGGTTTATGTGCTCTCTGGACTCCCGAGGGGACCAGACCCCGCTCACTGTTATGTATCCCATGTGAACACCCCATTCCGGCGTGGAAGCATGTGCTGTCAGGATGACTGGTGGGTCCTGCACCTGGAAAGGTACCCCCTTCTCTGAAGTTGTCTGTATCTTTCCACCAATCTAGGGCCTGTAGCAAAGTTTGTGTCACAGGCACCAGCCTGGGCAGGGTGCTGCTTTTGAGACCAACAGGCCCGCAAGTGGTACTGAATGTCCTTTATCTGAAATCTTGCCATTGGGACCACTGCTGTGGTGGATGCCATGTGCCCTGTTAGTTGGAGGAAGTGCCTTGCCGATCTGGCCCAAGATGAAGGAATTTGCCAGATCCACCAGGTGTATTTGAATAAGTGTTTGTGTTTGATTTTATATTGAATGTACCTGAATAGGTTTTTATGCTTGTGTTTGCTGTGCAGCGCCTTGAGATTTTGAAAGTCGCTCAATTAAATAAATATTATTATTATTATTATTCTTAGTCTTTCCCAGGGCAGAAATGCCTTGTCCTGTAGGACATCCAGTTCTACTCCTATGAACTCCAGCAGTTGCACTGGTTCTGTCTTGGACTTCTGCGCATTTATGAGGAAGCCTAACCCTTCCAGGGTGCTCTGAGTCAGATGAAGGGAATCTCTGACCTGCTGGTGTGACTTTCCCACTACTAGCCAGTCATCTAGGTAAGGGAGTACTGTCACACCCTGTCTTCTGAGGTGTGCTGCCGCTATAGCTAGGCACTTTGTGAACACTCTTGGAGCAGATGACAGAACGAAGGGAAGGGCCGTGAACTGGTAATGACCAGAAGGCAGCCTGAACCGGAGACATTTTCTGTGACTGGGCCTGACTGAGATGTGGAAGTACGCATCCTTCATGTCATGAGATCCCAGCTAGTCTCCCTGTTGTAGGGAAGGGAGCACTGTGGATAGGGTGACAGTCTTGAGTTTTACTTTCTCTAGGTGCTTGTTGAGATCAAGAATGGGTCTCCACTCCCCATTTTTCTTGTCTGTGAGGAAGTACCTTGAATAGAGGCCCTTTTCCCATTGGGTACGAAGAATTTGTTCTGCTGTATTTGCTTGCAGCAACTTTTTCACCTCCTGCTCCAGCAGAATGCTCTCTGCTGGGGTTGGGGGTGGAGAGGTCTGTGCACAGACAGTTCTGGAAACTTTTTGAACTGTAGGGTAAGGCCTTGGCTCAATACTTCCAGGACACACTTGTCTGTGGTGATGTTTTCCACTCCTGGAAAAAATGAGCCAGCCTTCATCCTACTGGAAATAGGTTTGCAACCTGGCCCTGTACATCAGGGGTTCTGTTTAGCCTGCGCCTCAGAGGACAAAGCCTGGTCAGTCCTTCTGGAAGAGCTTCTTCCCATACCCTTTCACCTGAGAGTAGTCGTATGCCACTGGCATGGGGTAGAAATCCTGAGGATAGAACCCCACACCCCTACCTCCCCTTCCCTGAGGCTTGTAGGATGTAGAGGCCTTCTACTTTTCAGTATTGCTCTTGTAAGCAGTTTTCTATTCCTCCACTTTTTTCACATATGCCTCTGTTTTGTAACCAAAAAGGGAGTTATTTTCACTTGGAAAGTCCATGGCTTTAGCATGGGTGTCCTGGGACAGGTTAGTTGCCATCAGCCAGGCAAATCTCCTCAGGGAGACAGCATGGGCCATCACCCTGGATGCAGTGTCATTGGAATCTGTTGCCATATGGAACTGATACTTGGTGGCATCCTAGGCAGTCCTAGCAGTACTTTCCAGGTCCTGAACCTGGTCACCATGCAGGCCGTCAGCCAGGGCCAGTACCATATTCCAAAGGGCCTTCTGTTACTGGGCAGTATAGGCCATGTACACATTCTGCCTCAAAAGAAGAGGGCTAGTAGTGAATAGTTTCTTCCCCATACTGTCCATTTTCCTGGAGTCCTTCTCTGGTGGTTGGGAAGAGAGGGGAACCTCAGTCTTGACTGGGAAGAGAGGGGAACCTTGGCCTTACCACAGGCGGCAGCTTGCAGCACCCTTTCATGGTCAGGTTGTGTGCAGAGGTACTCAGCACACTGCTTGTCAAGCTGATGCTTCTTTTCAATCTTTTTATCAATCCCTGGTAGTGAAGAAGTGATTTGGAGCAGCTTGCACGTTGCCTCCTTGAGTGGATTTATGTACTGGCAAGCGCAATCTGTTAGTGAGGGTTAACCCCATCATGTCTAGGAAATCCTTTTCCTCCTCATCCTCTCCAGACTCCTGTGTGGAGAAGGCAAGGGTATTAACCATCTGCTTCACAAAAGTAAAATGGGGGGGAAATACTCCTCTGGACCCTGGGGAGGGGAACCAAACTCTTGGTTGGGAGAACCATCCAGTTCAATTGGTTCACCGTCCTCTTCCTCCTCAGCATAATAAAGCACATCACCCTGGTCCCCTGGACTCTGTGGGGAAACCGGGAAATTCATAAGGGTTCCCATGGGTTGAAAAGCCTGGAAAAACTGCCAAGCCTTAGACATAGACTCTTGAGAGGGTATTTTGGTTGTGTCTGTTGTTGTCTCCTTTTGCTCTATGGCAGGAGGGACAGCAACGTGTTTTTCTTTTTTCTTGGCAGGCATCAACTCCGGAGCCTTCCCTGAGAGCCATTTTTGCTTATCAGAAGCTTTCTAAGACTGTTTAGAGGGTTTAGTAACCATAGTGTGGGAGGGGGCACTCTTCAGATTGTTTTGGTGACCCAGAGGTAGGCTAAGAAGTCATAATCCCCTCTAGCTTCTGTGTCCTCTGTTTGATAGTTTTAGGACAGAACTTGCTGCAGAATTCACAGTTCACAAAAATATGGCTAGGACCTAGGCACCTAATACACAAGTCATGACAGTCGGCGTTAGCTACAAGGTTAAATCACTTAGTGCAGTTTTTAAAACCAGTGGGTCCTGTTTTCTTTTTAGGTCTGTGACATAACAGTTGCCAGTCAGAATAAAAGAACACAAATACTCCCCCTAGGGAGTACAATTAGCAGTTTGGTTCCAACCACGTTTAAACTAATAGTTATATAGAAAAAGGAACCGATAAATTACAATAAAACAAGATTATCGCTGTGGTTCCCAGATTGTGAAACTGAGCTGAAAAGTTATAAAAAAAAACATTACTTTTAAGGCAAAACTAAAGTAAAACAGGCAAGGCAAATTTAATTTTTCTGGCGCCCAATCCCTGAGGCTCTGGGTGCCGAACTGTGAAAGCACACTATCAATACAGTAATACAAATCAATATAAAAACAATAAAATATCAGCATGAATAAATATAATAAATATCTCTATGAAAACTGAAACTCAAACAGAAAAGCAGGGTACCCAGAGAGGACTAATACCCGAGGTCCAAGAAGGCCTGATTAAACAGGAAGGCCTTCAGGCGGGCTTTAAAAACCTCAACCGAAGGGGTCTCCTGAATTGATGGGAGGAAGTGAATTCCACAGTACAGGCCAGTGACACTAAATGCTCTGTCGCTGGCAGTTTTAAGCCTCGTCCTAGGAATCACCAGGAGGCCCCTAGAAAAAACACTGGTTACCGCACAAAAAACAATAACTGCTGGTTTCACTAAAAAAAAAAAAAAAAAAGTAAACTAAAACAGAGAGTTCTCTGGTTCCCAGGAATCACTGAGGAACCAGAGAAAATGTAAAATTTGACTGAAAAAAACCCTTGAATCACTACTAAACTAAGAGGGCAGAGCAGAAAAACAACAAAACAGAGTTTTTTATACCTGTGATCGGATGATCATTTTCCTGAAGCGAGTTGCTTGAAGAGAGCGCTTTGGGGCGACTTGATAAGCAGGCAGAGAAAAGGATCTGATGGTTGGCTGTAGAATGCAGCACCACCCAGAGGGCAGAGCTCTGAACTGTATTCTAAGTTCTATTCCACATGCTCCGGGGCAGCCCAAGATGTCAGACTAGCTGCATATGTTAGGCATAATGAGGGATTCCTGGTGTTTTAAACAAATTTTACAATTTTTAAAACCAGTTAGTCCTGTCCTCTTTTTGGGCTCGTCAGTCATGTCACACACCGACAACACAAGATGAGCACTCCAGTTCCTAAATAGAAAAAAAAAAAAAAAAAATTCCCTATAAACGGAAATCACATACAAAATATAGAAATGTGGTTCAGTTCCTTGTAAGAACCAAAAGTAATAAGAAAACAGAAAAATAAAAATAAAGCCAACTGATATCCTGGTTCAAAAAAACAAACAAGGGAACCAGGAATATGTTACAGAAGACAAGTGGAAAGCAGTGCTCTTTAAAGAGATTTACAAATAAATCTGGTCAAGTTAAGCAGTTGCCTGAAAGCAGGAACACTATAACAACATGACTTTTTCCTTTTCCTGGGAACCGATGTGAAACTGGAGGAAAGCACCAAGATCACAGTTTTACATGAGTAAAGTCCCTAACTAACACAGTTATCGAGGGTAAACTAAACAGTTAACATTTTAACAAGATCAACAAAGTAATAAAACCATAAAAATTGGGTGACGTAAAGAGAAGACTTCGGGGTGACCATTTCCTTCAGGTGGAACAATAAATCTGCCATCAGAATGTAGGTGCGAGTGTGACCACACAGCAGCATTTTGAATTTCTTTCAAAAAATTCTCTAATTAGCGTAAAATTCTAGACTCAGGGGCAGCTCATTCCAGCTGAATGATTGCAGTTGCTAAGCATAAGTGAGGGATTCCTGGGGTTTGAAAAGTAGTTACAAAACTGTACCTTGTAGGTGCACTGGTTTGCCTTGCTGTGTTCTGAATAAGCTAAGCTCTATCTTGGATCTGCCCTGTACTTCAGCTACCCTAGTGGTTTCCTGATTGTACCCCCTTCTCCAAAAAATGTTCTGCACATCATCTGCTGCTTTATCATCGGTCGCCTCAGGGATGCAACTGTGCCAAATTCTAAGGTACTGACCTTCAGGAATATTTACTGTATGGCATGCATACCTAAATCCCCCAACTGCTGACCACTGGCATATGTGAACCAGCTTCTAAACGCTGCTAATCCTTTCTTGCAAGACTCGAATGAGATATCAGCTGATTCCAATAACGAAGAGGCACATTCATTACAAGAGGCATTTAGAAACTTGAAAAAAAAAAAAACACTTTGAAAGCACGGGAGCTCTACTGGGACCATGTAAGTCTAAATGTTTACCTACAATTTTCACGGATCCTGAAGGGCTTAAGATTAGTCAAAAATCCCTCCCATGGGTATGATGAGGTGCAAATTCATGAACCAGTGGAAGGGAATCTTGAATGAGGCGTCAGCTAAACTGATACAGCTTATTGACTATGGTAAAAAAACACAACTAGCTGAGGAAATTAAGCATAGAGAGACAGTGGTGGCAACTTTTGTTGCTCATTCTTAAATTTGACAATTTTAATTTAAAAAGGAAAAACAAACTTCAAGAAGCTATCCAAAAACTAGATCAGGAACTTAAAGCAATTAAGCAAGGCAAGTTCCAATGAAACAAACTAAAAACTATGAATTGGATAGGGTCTATACTTGGAAACGAAAATGGTCATGGAGGAATTTTTAAGAGAAGAATCTCATTCAACCTCAGCACAGATCCGAGCGAGTTGGAGACAGAAGAAGCAATAGTAATACAGACTGTTTTTTGAGAGAGAGAAAAGGGCCTCTGCCCAAACCACCCCACATCCCCAGGAGAAGCAACAGAATAAACGGCTACCAGGGGTTTCAAACAAAGAGGTCCCCCCACCAAAAAAGCAAAATTGTGGAGGAAGATGAGAATGGGCAGGAGGGGGAGGTCAAGGAGGCTGACAACCACTCACAACAGCCATACCAGCCACAAAAGTAGGAGTAAAACAGGGCACAGTACAGCCAAGCCCACAGTCATTACCAAAGATGCAATCTAAGGTAGTTAACTTACTGTCTAGGAATCTATCTGCTGCTTGGGAAGAATTACTTAATAAAAGACTCTCTTTCACACCAACGACAACAATCAATAAATTTTGATACCTTTACTGAGTTACTGATTTACAAACAGCTTGTAGAAATGTAAGTCTAAGGTCCTTTTTTAATAGAAGAAAAACAATAGTATTAGATCCAAAACTTCATTTGGCCATCAACACTGGCACCTACGACATATCGATACAACCTGATTTGGAGACACCACCTCAAAACATCAATACAATGCTGAGGAAAAATCCACTTTCATTTCACCGTCAAGTACAACAAGAAAAAATAATACTTACCACAGTAATCTTGTTTCTTCCAAGGGAATCTTACTGTATTCCGACTTCTGTAGTATGGTCTCACCATAAAACTGCCCCAGAGCGAAAAGGTTAACAGAACCTATGCTGGGCTGGCCGCCGCAACAGCGGTTGGATTTCGCATGCGATGCGGCGACATGGGTTCGGGAACAGACCGGGAGTCGGAGGGCGGCCGAGGAAAAGAGGATTGGCGTCCCAGGGACTGCTCTCCTCCGAGGAGGTGGCATGAGTGTCCGATGCTTGATGTACCCTGGCGAGGCCGGGGTAACACAAGCTTATCGGCACCAGAACGTTGATGGGCAGGGGCGATGACCAGGACGCCACTGCACATCCCCGCCCTTGAGGTAGACCAGAAAATCACTCACCACCACTCTAGATGAAGCTTCCTGGCACCTGGCCTCTATAGCGCTCTGCAGCTCCGTTGGCGGAGTGGCTCCGCGGCGTCACAAGGCCCGAACCCACCCTTGGGAGAGGCTCAGGAGGCAATGTAAATTGACTGCGGCACCTTCCTCTGTTGCAGACGGGCATAGGTGGTGCCATGGCCCTGCCCTGGGGAGCAAGCCAGGGGCTATTGACGGAGACGGCCATCGGAGAGCGAGGTATGTGCCAGAAGGGAAGCAGAGGGGAGAGAGGTTGACAGCCAACAAAAAAAAAATAATAAAAAAAAAAATAATAGAACTATGCTAATCATGGACTGTTAGGCTCGAGCTCGGTTTTCAAACCACTGTCCCTGGAACACATCCTGCAACCATCAGATTCTTTTAGAGCATGCAAAATAACAAGCCATCTAAACTATACTAATAATTAAATAACTAATTAGCAACACCCAACAACAACCAGTCCCCTTTATTTAAAAATGCGTGCAACCTTAAGACTCAAGTCACTAAGCTCAAAAACAGAATCACTCAAAGGTTTCAAACAGCATGGACAGCTGTGTTGCAGTGCCTATAGGTTCTAGCAGGGTAGGTAGGGTGGAAGCTCAGAATACAGTGAGATTCCCTTGGAAGAAACAAGATTACTATGGTAATTTTATTCTTCAAACCCCAGGAAATCTTACTGTATTCTGACTTCTGCAGACTACCCAAGCAGTACCTTTGGAGGAGGGTAGAGAACCTATTTAGGAAACAATTCAGTTTCAGTTTATTGTGAAGGGATAAAAATCTGTTGAGCAAGCTCATTTGCAAGGATGTCCCTTGTACAATATACAAAATATACAACAAAAACACCATAGCAAGATACAAAATACAGTGTACACCAGTTACATGGGAGCAAAATAGGGGTAGGAATACATACATCTATCTTAAGATGAGTAGCGACATTGGAATACGTAAGAAATACACAGAATAAGCAATACTATGAAGGCAAGAAGAGAAGCAGTGATGGAGGGGAGTACAGCGACTAGAAAAAAAGAACCCAACTAGGGTCAGGAAGTGCAAGGTATCAGGAATCAAAATAGCGAGGAAGGTTAGAAGCAATGGCAAGATTCGGAGGTAATGTCACTGATGCTCCTTTTAAAAGCATTTAGAGGTACTAAATTCTGAAGTTTAAGGGTAGATTGGAGTTTATTCCAGATAGTTGGGAGAATATAGCTCATGGCCGTCATGCCCAAGCGTGTACAAATTGGGACTTCCAGGAGATGTAGGTACACCTTCTGAGGCCGTAGACACTATGTAATTGGCAGAAGAGTGAGGTAATATAGGGAGGCAACCTATTCAAGACAGCTTTGTATGTCCAGAGATATAAATGAGCGAGTCTTCTGGTTGCTCGGGATGTCCTATTTACCTCCTTGTACAGTATGCAATGGTATGTTCTGTCCGGAGCACTGGTAATGAAACTGATGGTCTGGTGGAATGCAGTATCTAATTTGTGTAGGTTTATACTAGGACAGCTGCTGTAAATAATGTCGGCGTAATCCAATAGTGGCAAAAACGCTGCCTGCACTAGCCTAATTCTCGAGTCCCGAGAGAAGAGGATTTGTTTCTGAAGAAGCCTAGTCTCATTTTTAGCTTTTTTGTTAGTTATTCGATGTGGGAGGAGAAGGATAAGTGTGAGTCGAGGATGAAGCCTAGATATCCGAATTTGTCCACAATCTCGACCATGTCTCTAAGGAGAGTAATAATAGGCATGTATGGGTTGGCAGTGTAATGAGTGGATGGGGAGAAAAACATGGTCTTTGGTTTTTTGGCATTGAGTAGTAATTTAGATGTGAGTAGCTTGTGCTGCAATTTGATGAAGTCAGTCTGGAGCACAGAGCAGACTTGTTTGAAGGATGGCTTAGATGTATACAAGACGGTATCATCTGTGAACAGATGGATATTTGAATCAACAATGCCTTCACTCAAGTTATTTACATAAATAAGGAACAAGGGGCCCAGAATGGAACCCTGAGGAACTCCTCTCAGGAGGGGGAGTAACGAGGAAAGGGTTCCATTAATTTTGATTCGTTACTGCCTACCTTCCATGTAGCTTGCAAACCATTTCACAGCCAAGACATCCAGTACCAATTCCTTCATACTATCAAGGAGGAGGGAATGATCTTTGATGTCGAAGACCTTACTGAGATCCAAAAAGACTGCACCAGTTACCTGTTTGTTATCCATGGCCTCGAACCAGTCACAAATAACTTCAGAAAGTGCCGAGATGGGGCGATGATGTGGTCTGAAACCTGACTGCAGTGGGTTTATCAACTGGCGTTTATCAAGGAATTCTCTGACTTGCAAGCTGACCAAGTTTTTGAGCATTTTTGCGACAGTTGGCAGGATTGATATTGGTCTGTAGTTGTTTAAATGACTAGGATTGCCTGACTTGAAGAGTGGCATTAGGTGAGCAACCTTGCAATCATGGCGTACTATGCTATCTGCTAGGGATAGGTTAAACAGGGAGTGATCGGGGCAGTGAGGAAATGTTACTTTTTTACTATCTTCCTACCTACTGTGTGAGACTCTGCTCTGCACAGTAAACTGCATGTCATTTGTTTTCTTTTAGAGAAGTATTCAGTGCTTCAGTACTTTTAAGGCGCTTTGCACATTTATTGCAGAAATAGCTCTGTGGTGCTAGTAATTAACTCTGCAGTTTAAAAGAGCTTGAATTTCAGCAAGCAGCTAACACTTACGGGTGGGGCTGCTATATAAATCCACACTCCAGCGAGCAGAGAGCGTTACTATTTTCCTACCTATTGTGTGAGAATCTGCTCTGCACAGTAAACTGCATGTCATTTGTTTTCTTTTAGCAAACTCTAGTGTGTTGCAATATTTTTACTTGAGCCCTGTTCCATGAATGGGAAGAGGGATGCTACAGTCCAATTTATTTTAGAAGTATTCAGTGCTTGAGTACTTTTAAGGCGCTTTCCACCTTTATTGCAGGAATAGTTCGGTGGTGCTTGTAATTAACTCTGCAGTTTAAAAGAGCTTGAATTTCAGCGAGTAGCTGATAACACTTACAGGTGGGGCTGCTATATAAATCCACACTCCAGCGAGCAGGGCGTGCTCAGCATATAAGACCATCGTCGCATCCTTGCGGTGTTTACGCGTGTTAGAGTGAAAGAGCTGGCATAGTGGACTATATCCTAAGTTACAGAAAGCGTCTACCTTGTTCCCCTGTGATATAGCATCTGTTGACAGACAATAATTAACCCTGTACCCTTCACTGCAGTGTTAGCTTCTTTAAATAGATAAGCCTCAGTCTGAACGATTAGTAGTGTTTGCACCTCAGAAATAGGGAGCAACATCTGTTACTGGGGCGTAGAATTTCTATATTTATAGAACTATAACTTGTTGCTGTTTTTTTGGTTTTTTTTTCCTGTAATAAGTACATCATATAAGGTCATGGATACATGTATTCAGATAGTGAATGGAGGAAAAGCCATACTCTGTAAGCCATGTAATATGTATAGGATTGTTTCAGAATTACCATTAAACAACTCACTTACATGTGCCAAATGTATTGATAATAAAGATATGTCAGCATTATTGGTCCAGTGTAATAACAGGCTCAGTGAAATTGAGCAAAGGCAGATGGATATGGCTGGCCGGTTTCAAGTTCGATTACAAACTAATACAAAAACACCAGATTCTACAAATTGCACTGAAGTCCTTGTCCCTGTGAATAACACCTCAATAAACAAAAAAAGGGTAAGGGAAAATGAAAACACTGACCCAGAGGATGTCTGGTACAAAGTTCAACATCTAAAACATTTCCCCAAAAAAGGGGAAAAGCCAAGCAATTTAATCTCGAAATCACTAATTCATTTGATCCCTTAAACTTAGATATCCCCCAAGAAGAGACAATGGGTACATCTGTTTCTCTAAATGAAGACATTACCACAGATACACCTACTATTATAAATACTGAATCTCAACCAATGGGCATAGAACAGAGTTTAAACCCAGATCAACCCTTAACATTTGATACAACTTCTATTGCTTCGCAGCAGTTTGACCAAAATATGGAACTCAAGGTTACCCTGCCTAGAGAAACTGAAATATATGTACTCGGTGATTCTATTATTAAGAGACTAGACCAAGCAATTTGTGACAGGGACAACGCACATAGAACACTTTCATGTTTTAAGGGTGCCAAAATATCAGACATTTCAAAAATCATTAATAATATAGTACGTCAAAACAATACTAGAAAATTAGTGATCATTCATGCAGGAGCCAATAATATATTTCATCAAAATGCACATCAAATTAAGCAGGAATTTGTCAATTTAACGAATAAACTTGCAGATCTTGACTGTGATATCTTTTTTTCCGAGATACTCCCGATTCCTAGAGCAACTTACAGACAAAACTGTACACTAAAGAAAGTCAATAATTGGCTTAGACAATGGTGTCTAAAGCAAAACATCAATTATATAACACATTGGGAAGATTACAGTGATAATCATGACATGTTTAGTCCAGATGGATTGCGCCTCAATAAAATAGGATCACAATTTCTTAGTCAACAGTTTAATGATTCAATAGATGCAGCTTTAAACTAAGATTTGGGGGGGGGGGGTGATATTATTATAAATAAAGTATCATCAGTTAAAAAACAAAACTATTCAAGTTATGAGTGGAATATGAATCATAATACTAGATCCCATGAAACTTTAAAACTTAAAGAGAAAAAGGAAGAGGAATTCAAAATCTGGTTCAATAAATCAAAAAAGTGCGTCTAACCAGAAGAATATTGAATTCAATGAGATACAGGAAAATGAAAAAAGTGATAAGAGAATTAAAATTCTATTGACTAATGCTCTCAGTCTAACAAACTTGATGAATTAAAATACATTCTTGTAGACAAAGAGGTGGACATCTGTTGCGTCACTTAAACATGGTTTACTAATAATGACTGGAATACTGACATCTCTGGTTATACAACATTTTTAAAAAATAGAGAGAGTGCCAAGGGTGGGGGTTTAGCAATCTATATATCTAACAAATTTAACTGTCATGAAATAGCAAATGATGATTCTACAGTTGAAACACTTTGGGCTAAAATCGAACTAGGTTATGAAACCTTAACTGTAGGCCTTTGCTACAGATCACCTAGCCTGAATCTTGATGAAAATTTAGTCTTTTTGAAGCAGTTAGATAATACTGAGGTAAATGGTGATTTAATAATTCTTGGTGATTTTAACTTCCCCCATATAAATTGGGAAACATTCAAAACTAACAGTAATATTGAACGACAGTTTCTTGAAACCACCCTCAAACATGGTTTGGACCTACTAGGAATAATAATATACTTGACCTCATTTTCACGAATAATGCCGACCTTCTTACGTCTCCCATCATTTTGCCATCTTTGGGCAATAGTGATCATAACATGATCACATGTGATATCATAAAACACGTAAATGGCAACAAAGGGATAAGTAAGTTCAAAAATTACTACAAAGCAAACTACAATAATATAAAAAAAATGTTGACTTCATGGAATTGGTCAAATGACCTAAGAAATCTTGAGATTGTGTGGGAAAAAATAAAATAGATCACTGTCTAAACACTTGGGTACCTGATAGAATAAAATATAACAAAAATAATAAACAAATAATACCCTTGTGGCGGACTAAAGATTTAAAGCGTATCATAAAAAAGAAACATTGGCCCAGATATTCAAAAGAGTTGAGCCATGCGCAATAGGGTTGCGCCTGCGCAAGTCCGAAAATGCGCCATTCTGCGATATTCAGCAGGAGGCAGTTGTGCCCCCCCCAAATCACACTGAGCAACAGCGCAATGATAATGAATGCATGTGCAACTGAAGGGGGAGGAACCATGCATAAATGGCGCAGTGCGATATTCAACAACATGCGCCATGCGCAATAGGGGAGCCAGCGGAAGTTGCGCCATAGCGGAAATGAGCCAAAATAAAAGGGAGCAAGGGAGAGGTGCAAGAACGCTATAAGGAAGCCACATGAGAGCAAAATACAGCAGGAAACACTGGGCAGCAGAGACACACAGGGCAGGCCAGGAAAGGGCACCTGGAATCAACAGGCACAGGGGAAGGTGTGGGGAGCCACAGTGCAGAAGGGGGAAGTACACTAAACAGCAGTGAGGCCAGCACAGGCAGGTGTTCCCGGTGCAGGACAGCGGGGGGAATAAAGAAACAGCTGCCAGGGGGGTGAACACAAGCCAGGGACATGGCCAGTGCCACCATCCAGATGGAGGCCGTAATGAGGGGGGTGAGAAGGCGGGCAGCAGGGGGGCGTGGCCATGGAAGGGCCCATCGGCGGTATGCCCCCAACAGGCAGTACCAAGCCCGCACCAGCTTCGAGCTGTACAGTGATACCGAGATTGTGGGCCGGTACCACCTGAATCGGGCAATTCTGAGGCGGCTCTATGAGCTGTGCAGTGATGTGATGCAGGCACCCACATGACAGAGCCATGCCCTGTCAGTGGAGACGAAAGTGACAGCTTGCATGTGCTTGCTCGCCACGGGTACCTTCCAGAGACCAACTAGGGACACCACAGGCATAACCCAGTCAGCCACGTCTTGCCACCTCACCCAATTCCTCAGCACACTGCTGCCACATGCTGCGGTACATCCATTTCCCCAGCACCGGTGGTGCACAGCAAACATACAGGGAGTTCCACAGGGGTATACGTATGCCTGGCTGCTAGGGGCAATAGACTGCACCCATGTGGCCATCCGCTACCACCTGGCCCTGAGGGGCTGCATATACTCATCATAAAGGGATATGCCAGCATCAACTGCCAGGTGGTGTGCAATGTCTCAGGCGCATAATCAATGTCTGTGCCCGCACGCCTGGGGAGCACATGATGCCTTCATCTGGCACCAGTCGGCACTGTGCACAGATTCGAGTGGGGATATCCCCACTGGCCACCTAGTGGGTGATATGGAAACCACATGGACAATCACAGGGCCGGGGCATGGTAAGAGGTGACATGGGTAGTGGCCTACATGGCCCGGGGCAGTGCAATGCTGATCACCAAACTCACCTCCACCCTCTACAAACAGGTGACAGTGGATACCCACTCAGTCCCTGGCTGCTCACACCCTACCGGCGGCACGCGACCCCATCGCAGCAGCGCTACAGTGAGGCACACGCCACCACACGTAATGTCATCGAGCGGGTGTTCGGGATGCTGAAGGCACGTTTCCGTTGCCTGGACACCTCCAGCGGTGCCCTACAGTATAGCCCTCAAAGGCCTGCGGGCTATTCCTGGCCTGTTGCATCCTGCACAACATAGCCAGCGAATGTGGGATAGCCATACAGGTCGAAGGGGGACAGCAACAAAGGAGACGATGAGGACGCCAGTGACAATGGTGATGGGCAGCCCCTTGGCCGACGGGACCCCCCCCCGACTGCTCCGGCTGGCACAACTGCACCGGGACACCATCACGGAGGAGCACTTCAGCCAACCCAGGTAAGTTATGGGGCCATGTGCAACCAACAGTGGCTAAGGCACAACCCAGAAACACGCATGGACACACACCAGAGGTGCATTCCATCAAGGGAAGTGGCCGGGCATGGAACCACACACACACACACACACACACACACACACACACACACAAAACCAGGGATGGGTGAGGTCTAACATGCCATGCGGACGGACACACACACACACAAAAAAAACGCACCACACATGCACAAAAGGGTAGGAGGCACACCGACCCAGAGCGCCACCTAGCCACACACATCGTCACAGACCACCAGGCACACTGCCTGTCCTGTGCGTGTGTCAGATGCTGAGCACCATTGCACATTGGTGTACAGGCCTAATGCAGGCATCATCATGCACACATAACTGCGGACAGCAGCCGGGAGGGTGTGCAGATGGACTGTGTGTCTGCGTGCAGGGCCAGGTACCCACCCGTGCAATGCCTGCTGAATGACACAATGCACACAGGGCAGCATCAGACAGTAGCTGCATTGGGAGACGGGTCAGTCACACGCCACAGTGCTCCATCCGCCACGGATGCGTGGGCGGCCCCGGCGAGACCTGCCAGCACTGACAGGCTGACCACTGGCCTCATGGGGTGGCACCGATGGTCCCCCAAGGGGTTCCACTGCGTGAAGCAGCGACTGTGCTCGCGCCGAGGGGTCTGCAACACACAAACATGCCTGCGCCAGGCCGCTCGGGATGCCCACAGCTGAACCCGGTGTCGACAAGGAGGGTGTTGCCTGACGCGAGGCAGAGGGTGGACAGTGCACGCGTGGTATCTCTGACGCATGAACACATGACTGTGTGCCCATTGTGGCCATGACGGCAGTGAATACCTGTGTCTGCCTGTCAATGGCAGGTCACATCCTCCCCAACGGTCCATCCCTGCCAGGATCAGGCGGTGTCTCTGCTGCAACTCCTCTGCCGCTCCAGAGCAGCACGCGGTGCATCCACTGACGTTGCAAGCCGCATCTGCTGGTTGACTGATGCTTGCAGTATCCGGGTGTGCTCATCAAGAGGTCATCTGCCTCCTCGGCATTCTGTCCCTCAGGGTGTGCACAGCCCTGATGCCCAACACCCCTTGAGGGTGGGCGCTGCACACGGGACCAGGTCTGGGCATGTCCACAGGCGTTGTTGGCCATAGCCCCTGACCCTGTACCCCAAGCCCACTGGTGGACTGCTGATGCTGCCCCTCCGGCTGCCGCTCACCAGGGCTCACTGGTGCCACCGCAGTGGCATAACAGTCCCACTGTCCTGTACACACCAGTGCTGCCCACTGGTGCTGACAGGCACAGGCTGGGACTGTGATGACATACTGAGCCTCACGGCGGCACCACCCAGAGCCATGGCTGCGATGTTACCTGCTGTGTGGCCATCCTGTGGCACACACACGTCACTGCCCATGCCGTTAGCGATATCATCATCGGTGACGGACTCGGCAGCAGCCCGAGTCACAGCATGCTGGCATCTGTGGACGCTTGCACACGGGCAGGGCCTCCTTCGCACCTGTTCGAACAACATCAATCTGGACAGCCAGGTGGGCCCACTGTCGCACTGAGCCACGTATACCTGTGGAGGTGGATGGGCCCGCCTCCATCTCCATCTGACTGTCCTCAGTGGACAGGCCCACCACCGCTGACCCATGCAGACGCTCAGGATCTGTAAGGGAAAACAAAGTCGCGTTACTGCATGTGACCTACCCTGCCCCCATAGACAGACCATGACCTACCATGCAGTGACGGGCTACCACCCGTCTGGAAGCCACCACCTGGAACACCCTCAAAGGCACAACGCTGCATGCTTCCAGCAACCCTCTCCTCCTGTGGGGTCAGGTGCAGCACTTCCGGCTGTCCCCCACCTGTCGCAGCTCGTGCTGCCCTGATGGCAGCCACCTTTCTCCTTTATCCTCCTCCTCCTGTCTGTGCCCATCTTCTTCTTGCACTCCTGCACAAAGTGCTGGTGGCTGCCATGCAGGTTCAATGCACGTGCCACCTCCTCCCATGCAGCAGCATGGGCCTGTGGTGTTCCCTGCCATCCGCCGAGAAGTGGCTCCAGATCCAGGTAGGCCTCAAACAGGGCATCGGTCTCGGCCTTGGTGAAATTAGGCCTTCTCCTCCCACCACTGTGTTCCTCCTCTCCCACAACTCGCTCGGTCATTATTTAGCCTGTGAGAATGAAAGTTGTTACCTGTGACTGTGCAGTCCCATGCATGTCCCAGAATCCACAGTCCACACTCCCAAACAGCATGCAACTCACCAAGAGACTGCAGTAACCGACTATGGCCAGTGCAGCCCAATGTCGCACTTATATAGCGCAACCCATGCAAATGAGGTGAGGCGCAACGTTAAGTGGATGCAAATTGCAGTGCTGCGCCACTGAATGGCTGATAAGCTGATTTGCATATGACTGAATATCGCACTGTTGCGCTTTGAGCAATTGTGTTGAACGTGCCGAGCCAAGGGCACAGTTCTGTGACATGCGCAGTACACACCTCACTGCGCATGCCCGGGTTGCTGACGCAGGCATCTGCCGCGCTGCTGACATGCTGTGCGCAGGAGGCAATGCAGGGCATGGCCACCATTGTGCCAGTGGCGCTACAGCGATGTTCACCTATATGGCGCTGTGGCACTGGGCCATCATAGGTGCACTGGGGCAACAGAGCGGTAGGCCGCTACTGGAGGTAGCGCACAGGCATCCAATCGTGCTACACGCATTGGGTTCCAATGGCGCTGTGCCTGTCCGTGCGCCACAGACCCTTGACCCTGTGCCCGACCTTTGCCCCCTAGGCGCCATGCGTCAGGCATGGGTGCACCACTATTGCGCTGTTCGGTGACAGCGTGATAGGGAGTGGCAGCGCTGTACCGCGCAGCATCTGCATGTGGAGGAGCCGCGCTGCAGAGCGCCATTTTGAGCCGACTGAGCAAGTGGAATGGCGCGGAGGAGGGCTGCACAGTGGACCCAAGTTGAACTGGCCAACCTGGTGGCCATTGTAGAGCCACTTTATGGCCCACTGTTTGGGGAGGCACCCCTGGACAGGTCCAGGAGCCAGGTGTGGGAGGAGGTGGCCAATGCCCTGGAGGAGGCCACAGGAAGGGGGCGGATGGCGGAGCACTGCCGCCACAGGTATGGCGACCTGCGCGCCTGCAGAGATGTGCCAGGAAGGGCACGGTGCCACGGCCAGGTAGGTGTTACGTCCACACACTTTTATCTTCCATATCGTATCACAGTTGTATATGTCCGGAACATAGGGAGGGACCGTCCGGTGTTGGCTGTGGTGGTGTTATCAGGGTGTGGGGTGGGTGGGTCTGGCTGGGTGGAATGCACACACAGCAGGGGCAGGGGACTTTGCTACAGGATTGTACTGATGTTCCTCTCCATGTTTGCACCACAGGGCTGGAGGAGAGGCGTCTGGCCAGGGAGATGCGGCACCAGCAGGACGACAGGGCCGGTAGTAGGGGAGACGGTCCACAGCTCCCGAGGGACCGGCCTGATGATGGTGAGTGCCATACCTCCATGATTACTACTGAATGCTGTGTAACAGGGTGGGCAGTGGGGCATGGCCACCATCCATTGACACCACTGCCATGCATGCAACTTGTTACAGTCAGCACTGTCCAGTGGCGCTGCATGTCTGGGAGTGCGTCGATGGTGGTCCATGCGTGCACCGGGTACATGGCTGTGCCACTGCCTTCGCACCACATAGCCATAGCCATGTCACTAAACGGCTACGGTGGTGCTGTGCATGACTTGGCCGGTGGGTGTGTGCAGGGGTCCGCATGGCTGTATGCGCCTGGGTGGGTAGGTCTTGTGGACGTGATCACTGTGGATGGTCACACACCGTCACAGAGGCATGTCCCACGGCCGTATGCCATGCACAGTGGGTGGGCTGTATGGGGCTGTGCATTCACACCTATTGACTGTGCTCCCTTGTCCTAGGTGTCCGCCAGCTGTAGGAGATAAGGGAGGCGTTGCAGAAGATCCTGCAAAGGATTGACCAGCTTGGGGTCTTGAGAAGACACCGGAGGCAGAGCAGCCGGAGCGGGAAGCGGGGCTCCCATTCATCATCCTTCTGCCCCTGATATCCCCCTACCCCACCCTCACACCCCCTTTCCTGTCCCATTTGTTCACCCTAGCCTTACCCACCCCACCTTGTTTGTGGCCTCCCCCACATTTGTACACAGTTTTGTAAATAGTTCCTTTTGATGTGTTTTTTGAATACAAATCTTTTGATATGAATACTGTGGTGGTCTCTGATTTGCAGCGGGCTATAGGTGCTCAGCTGCAGTGGTGTGCATGGCGTCAGGGGTGATGCAGTCATGGGTGTGTGTGTGTGTCCGTGGGGAGGTGACTATGGTGTGGGGGCAGCTATCAGTCAGTGTCTGTGGTGTGTGTGTGTTGTGCCCTGTGCACTGGACGACTGTGTGCAGTGGTCCATGGTGCATGCTCTGTGTCCATGGCGCCCCTGTCAGCCCGTCCATGGCCTATGCAGCTGACACCCATGCATGTCTGTGACCTGCACGGTCTGCTGGCATGTCAGTGGTGGCTGTCCATGCAGGGCAGCCACTGTACCCGTCACAATGCTGGGTTGCCTCCTGTCACTGGTGTAGTGCATGTCTGTCTTGGGTGACACTGTGGCCTCCGCAGTGGTTGTCCCACCTCCATGCTGTGGCTTGTGTGTGTTGCAGGGGATGTGCACCACTGTCTGTGACTTGTGCTCCGGGCAAAAGATGGTGGCGTACAGGTCCACAGTGCCTGCGCAGGGTGGCTGGCACTCCTGTGCCATGGTGGACTGCAGGCTGTGTGTAGACGGTTTCCATGGGCCCACGCTGGGGGCTTGGTTGCCCCGTTACTGCGTCCCTGTGTTGTTGTGCCCTTGGGTATGGGTGGGTGTTTGTCCATGCACTGTGTGGCATCCGGTGTGGTGCATGCTTCCACGCACCACTGTGGGTGTCTGCACTGGCTGTTGTGGCCAGTGCTGGGTCAGGGTGTGTCCTTGGGAGGGTGTGCAGGGTGCTGTACCACTGGTGGTGGTGTCCGGGCATGCCCTGTCCTGTGTGGGGTACCTCGTGTGCCGACGCATGGTCGATCTCTCAGCTGTACCTCGGGGGCTGTGCGTGGTGGCACTGTGTATGCCGTTGTTGCATCACTGTGTGCTGCCACCCGCTGATGGGTGCTCGTGGTGGGGCTGCCTTGCATGGTTCTGTGCTGCACAGGGTTACATTGTCACAGTGGGGGTGGTGGCATGCATGGGGTTTCCTGCAGTGGTGGACGCTGCCCCTGGGCAGGGTGTCGGGGGGTCACGGTTCAGGGTGTGCTGTGCATAGGGGGGATGGTGTGGCACGGGGTGGTCGGCCCTCCTTGTGTGCCAGTCACAGCTTGCCAGGGGGTGTGATGGGGCACCATGGCCCGGCTGTGGGTTGGTTGCTTGTCTCCATGGGCCAGTGGTTGTTCAGCCCTCCCCAGTTGTGCAGTGCATGGGGTGTGGGGGGCGATGTCTGTTCTGCTGTGTGTTCCTCTGCCCATCTGTGGCATGGGTGGTAGGCCCTACATCCCTGGTTGTGCAGTTGCATTGCTGCACTGCTGCTGGGGGCATCCTGGTTTGCGCTATGGCGCCTCTGGACTGCTCAGCTGAACATCCCTTGTTGCGTATGGCGCATCAGATCTGCTCAGCTTCCCTCCTAGTTGCGCTATGGCGCAGATGGTGCAATATTCATGCGTCAGCTGTGGGTGCATCTTGGCGGCTCAGTTTTGAATATTGCCTCTCTTAGCATAAGTAGCAATGGTTGCGCTTGCTCCTGCTATGCACTTTTTGGCGCTAGTTTGAATATCTGGGGCTACCTAATGCATAATAAATATAATAAGTCCAAAAAGCTCCGATTGGTGTAAGTTTAAAAACTTGCTAGGAAAACTAAACAAGTAATCAAAAATCAAAATAAAATTTAGAGGTTAATTTAGAAAAAATATTAAAGACAATAAGAAAAAGGTTTTTAATTATATCGGTTCAATAAAACAAACTCATACTGGAATAGGACCCTTAAAATTAGATGATAAGATAATTACTAGTGAAAAAGAAACGGCTATAGAATTCAATCAATGTTTTACAAGTATATTTGAACAATCAGATTTAATACTTCCTGACACACAATATACATCAGAAATCTAATCATTCTTTTCAGAACAAGATACAGTAGAAGCTATTAACAAAATCAAATGTAATACTTCTCCCGGTCCCGATTGTATTCATCCCAAATTTGTGAAAGAAGTATCAAAAGAACTCTCTGAACCACTAACTTATTTATTTAATATGACTATAAATCAAGGAAGGGTTCCTCAATCTTGGAAAGTGGCGAACATCACGCCCATTTTTAAGGTGGTAATAGACAGACAAGAACTAATTATAGGCCTATCAGTAAGATTATTGAAAGATTAATTAATTCTAAAATTTCTGAACATATTAAAAGTTCTGGTAGCACAGATATTTCTCAGCATGGTTTCTCCACTGGTAGGTCATGTTTAACAAACAAACCTAAGCTTCTTTGAGCCAGTTAGCAATGCGCTAGATAATGGCCTTCCGGTGGATGTTATATTTTTGGATTTTGAAAAGGCATTTGATACTGTTTCGCATAAATTGCTGATTGAACATCTTCACAACATAAACCTGGATACGCATTTTATTAATTGGATCTCATCGTTACATAACAGATATCAAAGGGTGGTTGTTCGTGGTCATGAATCCAACTGGAGTTTAATAACTAGTGGAGTACCACAAGGCTCTGTCCTTGGACCTCTACTTTTCAATATAATGATAACTAGTATGCAAACATCTAAAGACGTCTGGATAAGCAAATACGCAGACGACTATAAAATAGGTTGTATTGTGAGCAACACTTTATCAGCAAATATATTACAAGATAATTTAAATAACAAATTGGGCAGTAAAAAGCAATATGAAATTCAATCCTGCAAAATGTAAAGTTATGCACATGGGAAATAATAATAAAAAGTACACATATTCAAAACAAAATGTAAACTTAATTACCACTACAGAAGAAAAGGATTTGGGTACAACAATTACAGATAATTTAAAATTCAATTCCCATACCAACAAAACTGTTAAGAGATGTCACATGATTATAGGTAATATTTTGAGACATATCAAAAGTAGAAAACCATCAGTTATTTTACCCTTATACACAAGTTTGATTCGACCTCACTTAGATTACTGTGCTTCATTTTGTGCCCCAACCGCTACTGGTTATCAGCAAATGACAGAAAGAGTACAGCGTAGAGTAACTAAAAGGATTGAAAAAAATGTCTGAAGTAGATTATGGAACCAGACTAAAAACATTACAACTATACTCCTTGAAGTATAGAATTTTAAGAGGTGATCTAATTTATACTTATAAAGCATACCAAAATGACTATTTGTTAAACTCTATTGGATTAGAAAAACACTTTGTAAATAATTTTACTAGATCTCATCATTTGAAGTTAAAATCAACCATATGTAAAACTAACAAAAGGTCGACATTTTTTACACAGAGAATTCCTCCAATTTGGAATACACTACCATCTGTTATTATAAATAGTGAAAATATAGAACAGTTTAAAAAAAGACTTGACAAATATATAGGTGATAAGAAATTTTACTACAGCAGGTGGCGAGTTCAGTAATGGGCATCTCGCCTTTTGAACTTGTACCTATCTATGAATCTATGAAATGGAAACCTAACTTCAAAAAGAAGGGATCAATGTTGTCGGCCCCTGCACTCTTTTTCGTGTCTAATTTCAGCAGCTGACCTTCCACCTGTTTATAGGTAATAGTTGCGAAGGTGACTGGAGCATGAAGAGGGGAAATAGTGGTGTCGGTGACTGTGCAGATGAAGAGCGTAAAATGGCTGCCTGCGATGAGTCGAAGGCCAGGCCTGCTGTAGCAAAGTGCTCATTCAACTTATCCACAATAGTCTCTGTCAAGGATAGGGGTGCCCTGGTATTTGATAGTGGTAGGAAGGATAGGGGGCACAATGCTGCTTTACACAAGCTTGAAGGTTCGACATATTTTAGCTGGATTCCAGTTCGCTTCCTCGAGAACAGTTAAGTAGTAGGCTTCTTTTGTTTCTCTGATTAAGTTGGTACAAGCATTACAGCAAGCCCTAAAAGCTGCCCAGTTCACTGGGGTTTTAGTGCGTCTTGCGATGGCCCATAGCTTATGCCTTTTTTGCATCATTTTCTTAATTTCCCAGTTGAACCAGGGGCATGAAGCATGTTTTACTCTGCAGGTGATTAATGGAGCGTGTTTGTTAATTATTTCACTAATTTTTATTTAGTTTCTGTTGACCAGGAAAGAGAACTAGACAAATTTTTGCCTATTTTCAACCTCGCCCCAAGGGGATACAGATGGATGCCAACTGAAACTGAACCAGATTTTTTAAGCTGTTGGTGGTATTTATAGTGAATGGGGGAAATCTGGCCAGGACACAAGGGAAATTCCCCTACTCTTTTCGAGAAGTGCCATGGAATCTTTAACATCCACCTGAACTACCACCAGAACAGGCAGATGGGACCTTGGTTTAACGTCTCAACCAAAAGATGGCACCTCAGGAGTACAGCACCCCCCTTATGCTGCACTACAGTGTCTGTATTAGGATTTAATCCAGGTGCTTGGATTGGGGATAGAACCCACAGCCTTCTGATCTCCCGGCCTCAGAGGAGAGTGTGCAACCTGCTGAGCCACTGACATTGCAATGGTGCAGTTAAAGATGGCTAACGCCTCATTTACTGGCTGGGCTAAGTAGAATTGCTGCCAATTAACATTTCTTAAGTCCATCAGGAAGACGTTTGGATCGAATTTCCTGAGTGATCTTTTTATTATTACCTTTCTGGTATCCCTTGGTCTACATAGATTTCTAATGCAGACTACTATATTGTGGTCGTGGAGATCATTGTGCCAAACTGACTGATGCATGATTTTATGGGGTCTGTTAGTCATAATTATGTCTAAAAGATAGCCTGTCAGAGGGTTTTTACGACAGGGCCTAGTAGCTCCAGTAATAATGTGTGACAGACCCAATTAGTCACATAGGTTTTTAAGGGGAATAGATCTGGTGGTAGACCAATCCAGATTCAGGTCTCCAAGGATAATAGATTAATTAGCAGTGGCATTTAGGAGGTGTTGCAGGTGAGGAAGAATATCCAAACCTGCAGACAGAGGTCTGTAACATCCAAATATGTTTAGGGATTCAACAGATGAGATGGAGATTTTTACTGCTAGACTTTCAAACTGTTTGGGTTTTGAGGTGGTATCAATGACGGTAACAGAAAATCTCTTATGAGTGTATATGGCCACTCGGCCACCTCTAGAGGCCCTGTCAGCCCCAAAAAAGGGAATAGGACGGTGGTACCACGGATTGATTTGATATTGTATTTCTTAGACGAGTTTCCGTTAAAATGAGGATATCAGGCTGCATGTATGATACCCATGCTTGCACTTCAGTAAGCTTTTCTACAGGCTGCATATGTTGATAAGCATTATTTTTAGGCCTTTAGCAGTGGCATAATCTGTGGATGACACCGAGTATACGGTAGGATCAAGATTAAGCTCAATATTACCTGAGCAGAGGAGAAGCAAGGAGATTGTTTGCAGAATCCAGTTTTTGGTGCGAGATTGTACATATTTTAGTTTGGTGCACTTGTTTGCGGTGAGGTGTGACCACCCAAGTCTTGTTAGAAGAGTAATGGCAGGCATAGCTGCACATAGGAGTATAACCGCCCTGAGTGAGATGGAGTGAGTAGTGATTAATGAGAGAGAAAACCTGCTAGTAGCTGTGTCCCATCTTGGGTGAGGATCTCTAGATCTGAATGGAGTGACAAATAAAGTGTATGGTGGATTGCATGGAGTAGGTTTGTTGACCAGCAGGGATATAGGGGACAGGAGTATTAAAAACAAATATATCATTTTCAAAATGGTTCTGCTAGATGAAGGTAAAAACTGAGAACAATTAAATAGTCCAGCAGGGGGCAGTGTCAGCTCAGTATGATGCCCTATGACTAATCTTTTCCTTAAGTATAGAAAATTTAAATTTTTATAGTTATTTATCATGTGGCTTAGAGGTACATCAAAACTTAACCCAAGCACTTAAGTTTAAAGCAGCACTACTAGTTAATAATTTACATAACTTGGTGGACAGTTAGGACAAACCAAAACATTAATATATCTGATTTCCTTTTTTTGCTTTTTTTCATTCCCAAGGCAAAAAAAGGATTGTGAAGTTCTTAAAAGTTGCTGGTCTTTTGCCACATCAACAATTATGAACATAAGCAAGTTAGGGTGGTGTTGTGCTGCTAGCCATCAGAAACATGTGCTGGCAACACCCTGACATATTTGCATTATAAATACAGTGAGTGCTGTTGGTGTGTGCTCTCTGGGGAGAAGATTTCTGAAAGTTACTGGTGGCTGCCATCTTTATTGTAGTGCCACAGAAATTACAAAAGTTGTAGTTAAACACGATCTTAAAAATAGCTGATTGAATTTAAAATACCCCAATGAAGAATCTAAGATTATCAGGAATACATTACTGCAAAAAAAAAAGGTAGGATGACATTTTTTGCTGGATAACTAGTACTGCTGCTTTAAGGAATTTGCTTGGTCTATTAGTGCTGCCCTAGGGACTGGTGAGAGAAAAGGAACCGTTCGTTGAGGGGAAATGCACAGTGGTGCCTCTAGAGTTTGGTCGTGGTGCCATGCAAATAGAAAACTGGACACTTCGTTATTTCCTTTTCAGTCACGTGACTCAGCGTAACTATATAACAAAGAACCCAGACAGGGCGGGTGGGCAGGGTACCTGATGATGGGCGCCAGGAGGGCAGGCGAGCAGTCTCTGCGGATAGCTGAAGAACTTAAGTGGTGGTTCGGCAAACAATCCTGAGCTGCAGGGGCTCTGACAGGGCTCCAACCCAATCAAGGGCTTTTTCTGAAGAAAGCCTGGGGAGTGTTAAAGAAGAATTAAGGAGGAGCCTAATTGCTATGCAGATAGTCTGACTGTTTGGCTAAATTGGGGGGGGGGATTTGTAGAGAGAGGGGGCAGGGAACAGAGAGAGGGAACAAAGAGGACAGCGGGAAAAAGAGATAAGTCTTCTAAAAATTAAATCGTTCTAAAGCAGAGCAAATTTCATTAAATAATGTGGAAAAATGCACGGTTAAAAAGTTTAGCAAAAAATACAGCGAACAGCAGTACTAAAAATACAGGAGGGCAGTAGTAAAAACAGAGAAACTGTCTGCAGTTAATTAAATGGCTATACAGCAGTGCATTTACTTTAAAAGAATGGAACACCCCCGAAAAAAGTTAATCACTGAGTACAAGGAACAGCACTAGTAAAAATAAAACACACACTCAGATAAAAGTTATAAACAGGACCTAAGCAGGAGGCTGGGGGAGCCCAGACACACAGCAAGCAGCCAATTAGGAGGTCAGTCTAAATGGCGTCAAAATTCAAACTGTTCAGGGTGCAGTACAGAGGATTCTCCGTGGGGTGCTGGTATTCCTAGCAGAAGTTGTTCTCTGTACCAGATGAAACAAGATCTGCAGTACTGCTGTGCCAAACCTGGCAACACTTCTTGCCTGGGTATCCAGGCTGTAGTGCTTGGTAAAGGTGTGAACTGTTTTCCAGGCAGCTGCTTTGCAGATTTCTAACAAAGAGATATCTCTCACAGCTGCCACTGAGGCAGCTGTACCCCTTGTAGAGTAGTCCCTGAAGTCTACAGGGGCTCTTTACCCACTTTGCTGAAGCAAAATTTAATACAGGCAAGATCCAGTGGGCAATGGACCTCTCTGAGGTGGGTTTGCCCTTCCCCACTTCTCCATAGGTCAGGAAGAAAAAATTACTACCATAGTAATCTTGTTTCTTCAAAGGGATCACTCAGTATGATTAAACTGATGCAGTCAGTCTCCTGTGTTGAACTGCTCGGAGAGATAGAAACATAGACTTTGACGGCAGATAAGGACCGCTTGGCCCACCTAGTCTGCCCATTTCCCTACCTAGAGGATAAGCTGCAGATCTTAGTTAACCAACAGCCTATTTCTTCTTCCCCCCCACCCAAGAAAAAATTACCTTATGTCTGTCCCATGCATTCTTCAATTCTCCCACAGTTTTAGACCCCATAGCCTTCTCAGGAAGGCTGTTCCATGCGTCCACCACCTTCTCTGTGAAAAAATACTTCCTCGCATTGCCCCTGAACCACACCCCTCCTCTATCTTCAAATTGTGTCCCCTTGTTTTTGCACATCTCTTTTTCTGAAAGATGCTACCCTCTTGGACTTTGTTGATTCCACTGAGGTACTGAAACGTTTCTATCATGTCCCCCCTCTCCCTCCTTTCCTCACAGGTATACATATTAAGCTCCTTTAGTCTCTTCTCGTATGGCTTCTCTTGCAGACCCTGCACCATTTTAGATGCCCTCCTCTGGACTGCCTCTATCCTGTCTATGTCCTTGCGGAGATAGGGTCTCCAGAACCGGACGCAGTACTCCAGATGGGGTTTCACCAACTGTCGGTACAGAGGGATAACAACTTCCTGTTTTCTGCTGGTGATGCATCTCCCTATACAACCTAGTATCCTCCCAGCCCTCCCTACTGCCTTCTCACACTGCTTGCTAACCTTAAGGTCATCCGATATGATTACCTCCAGGTCCCTTTCCATTTTGTTGTTGTTACTACCTCCCCCACAACTGTGTAATCTTCCCTTGTGTTTTTGTTTCCCAGGTGCATTATTTTGCACTTCTTTGCATTGAATCCAAGCTGCCATACTTCTGACCATTCCTCCAACCTTGCCAAGTCCCTTCTCATCCTTTCCACACCTCCTTGCGTATCAACCCTGTTGCAGATCTTTGGGTCATCTGGAAAGAGGCATACTTTTCCTTCCAGTCCCTCTGCAATGCCACTTACAAAGACATTAAAAAGGACTGGGCCCAGTACTGAACCCTGCGGTACCCCACTAGTAACCCCTCTTTCTTCCCAGTGGACTCCATTTACAATTACCTTCTGTGTCCTGTTGTCCAGCCAATGTTTTACCCAGGCTACCACCATGGGACCTACTCCCAGGCTGGTTAATCTGACTATTAATCTTTTGTGAGGGACTGTGTCAAATGCCTTGCTAAAGTCTAGGTAGGCCATGTCCACAGCCCCTCCCTGGTCTACTACTTTTGTCACCCAGTCAAAGAAATCAATTAGATTCGTCTAACACGACCTTCCCACTGCGAACCCATGCTGCCTTGGATCCCGTGCCCCACTGGCCTCTAGGTACGCAACAATTATTTCCTTCATTAGTGATTCCATCACTTTCCCTACCTCAGAGGTCAAACTGACAGGTCTGTATTTTCCTGCCTCTGTCCTGCTCCCACTTTTGTGAAGGGGAATCACATCCGTCTTTCTCCAGTCCTCAGGTACCACACCATCCTCCCATGATTTGTTAAAAAGGGTAGTCAGTGGTTTCACTAGTTCTCCCCTGAATTCTTTTAGAATTCTGTGGTGAATTCCGTCAGGCCCCATTGCTTTGTCCACCTTCAGTTTTAGGAGTTCTGTCAGAACCCTTTCTTCTGTGAAAGGACTGGTATCGACCCCACTATCCAGAGTGCTTCTGTTAATTGGATTAGGCACCTCCCCTCCCTCCTCTTTTGTGAATACTGAGCAGAAATATTTGTTCAGTATCCCTGCTTTTTCACTGTCCCTCTCTGCCTACCCACCATCCATTCTATTCAGCCTCACTATCCCTCCCTTTGTCATTCTACGCTCCCTGATGTATCTATAAAAGGTTTTATCCCCCTTCTTAACCGAGCTGGCTATCTTTTCCTCAGTTTGGGCCTTTGCTATTCTCACTTCCCTCACTGATTCCTTCTGCCTTAACTGGTACAGCTCTCTGTCCTGCTCCTTCTGTGTTTCCTTATACTTCCTGAACGCTATCTTTTTCTCCCTGACCTTCCCCGACACCTCTTGAGAACAATAGTGGCTTTTTCTTTTGTTTTGATTTGTTTATTTGCTTCACACAATGGCTTGTTGCCTCTGTGATGGCAGTTTTGATGTTTCCCCATTGTTGCTGCACCCCTCCTACTAGCCTATTTGCTAGTGCTTTTCTAAGACACTCTCCCATCTTGCCAAAGGCAGCCCTCCTGAAGTCCAGTAAGAAAAAATTACTCACCTTAGTAATGTTGTTTTTCTAATGGAGTCTTGCTGTATTCTGACATATGCAGTTAGGTCCTGCCTTTCAACTGCCCCGGAGAACAGAGTGTTAAACTTTCTATGACTAGCATAGAATGTTCACCACGAGCTCGGTTGAAGCCCCTGTCTGCTGCTGTTTAAACTGCAACCATCAGATCTTTATGAGCAAAGACTCACTAAGTGTTCTGTGTTGAAACTGTAAAATTCTTACTAGCCAACTGGCAAATATATAAAAAGTTTTTTGGTTTCAAAGGAAGAGACTCAAGTCAGGAAACCCAAAAACAAAACACATCCAAAACACAACCTCTCACCCAAACCAAAAAGAGGGTGTAAAAATGACACCCCTGGGGTGCCAACACTGCTCCTGCCCACCCACATCCCAAAATCTAGGTTCTGAGAGGGGAGAGGCGGGGAGGTCAGAATACAGCAAGACTCCATTAGAAGAAACAACATTATTAAGGTGAGTAATTTTTTCTTCAAACAACATGACGTCTTGCTGTATTCTGACATATGCAGACTACCAAGCAGTACCTCCATGGAGGAGGGACAGAACCTACTTTAGGAACAGGTTCTGAAGTACTGCTGTGCTTGTCGAGCATTACTCCTAGCCTGGATATCCAGAGAGTAATGTTTGGTGAAAGTATGGACTGTTTTCCAGGTGGCTGCTTGACAAATTTCTAAGAGAGGAATATCCTGGCAGCAGCCAGGGAAGCAGCTGTACTCTAGTGGAATGAGCCCTCAGGCCTGAGGGTGGAGTTCTACTCAGTTTTTCATAGCAGAATTGTATACAAGAAACAATCCACCTGGCAATAGATCTCTTAGTGGCAGGTTTGCCTTTACCAACTTCTCCATAGGAAAGGAACAACTGGAGAGATTCTAACCTGTGACCCTTGGTACGTTCTATGTAGTAGCTAAGGGCTCTTTTAACATCCAAGCTGTGTAGCCTCCTCTCCCCCGAGGAGGAATGGTCAGTGAAGAAAGCAGGGAGAGAAATAGACTGGTTGAGGTGGAAATCTGAAACCACTTTAGGTAAGAACTTTCTGTCAGTTCTAAGGACCACTTTATCTCTGTGAAAAGAGATGAAATCAGACTCCACTGACAAGGCTTGCAATTCACTGATACGTCTGGCAGAAGTGATGGCTACCAAAAACACAGTTTTCCAAGTCAAGTACTTAAGCTCTGCTGAGGACAAAGGCTCAAGGGGGGTTGCATAAGCTGAGCAATGCAAACATTAAGGTCCCAAGCAGGAGCAGGATCCCTAAAGGGGGATTGGTGTGAAGCAATCCCTTGAAAAACTTACAGAATACAGGATGGGATGACAGAGAGGAAGACTTGCCTACTGACAGGAAAGCAGAAACAGCTGCCAAGTGTACTTTAAGGGTAGCTGGTCTGAGGCCTAGGCCATTAAGATGGACCATATAATCCAGAACCGTAGGCAATTCAGCAGAGTCTGGAGAAATAGTCTTCTTAGAACACCAAATGCTGAATCTTTTCCATTTGGAGTTGTAAGTCTTACTGGTGGAAGGCTTTCGAGAAGCTTTAAGGATATCCAGAACCCCTTGGGAAAGATGCAGATCTGCAAACTCTAACTCTTCAAGAGCCAAGCCTTGAGATTAAGAGACTGAAGATTCAGGTACCAAATCCTCCCCTGAGAGGATGTTAACAGGTTGTAATTCCTGTGAAGAGACAGAGGAAGGTGAACTGTTTCGGACAGCAACAAGGGATACCATGGCTGTCTGGCCCAGTCTGGTGCAATCAGAATCACCTTGCATGGTTGTGACCTTATCTTGACTAGCACCCTGAACAGGAAAAGGAAGGGGGGAAAGCATACAGGAATTTCCCTTCCCAGTTCAGAATCAGAGCATCCAGGGGGACTAAGCCCAAGACTGGGGTTCTGCAACAAAAGAGAGGAAGCTGGTGATTGTCTGGGGCTGCAAAAAGATCTATCTCTGGTGTGCCCCATCTCGAGAAAATCACTTTCAAAACTAGAGGATCTAGGGCCCATTCATGATGGCCCTGGGATATTCTGCTCAGTGCATCTGCTAGGACATTGTCCTTCCCTGGGAGGTGAACTGCTATCAGAGAGGTTTGCAGGGAATAGGCCAGGGACCACAACTTCATTGCTTCTGTGCACAAGGCCACAGACAGAGTGCCTCCTTGCTTGCTGATGTACCATATGGTGGTAGTGTTGTCTGTTCTGACCAGAACCATCTTGTTCTGTACAGATTTGGAAAAAGCTTGCAGTGCCAGAAACACTGCTCTGAGTTCCAAGAGATTGATGTGAAGCAGAGATTCCTGAGGTGACCACAGTCCTTGGGTAGTAAGATCCCCCAAATGGGCTCCCCAGCCCAGCAGGGAAGCATCTGTGGTGAGTATCAGTGAATGAGACTGAGTGACAAATGGAACCCCTTGTCTCGAATTGTCCTGATCCTGCCACCATTGCAAGGCTTGGATCAGGGTTCGAGTCACTGGGATTAGTTTGGTAGGGGAATCCTTTCTTTGGGACCAAAAGGCTCTTAAATGGAACTGAATGTCCCTCATTTGGAAGCTTGCTCCCTGGACCACTGCTGTGGAAGCTGCCATGTGGCCCAGTAGCTGAAGGAAATACCTTGCTGGTTGAGACACCTAAAGGGTGAATGAAGAGGCCAGTTCCATAAGGGTCCTCGCCCTTTCCAGGGGAAGGAAGGCTCTTACCTTTACTGTATCCAGTTCTGCACCTATGAAGGTGAGGAGCTGTACTGGTTCGAGAACTGACTTTGGTAGGTTGAGAAGAAATCCTAAGGAAGTGAGCACTTGCTGGGTCACTTGCAGATGTGACTTGACTTGGTCTGGAGACTGACCTACTATGAGCCAGTCGTCCAAGTATGGGAAGCGGGAGATCTTTTGTCTTCTTAGGAAGGCAACTACTACTGCCAGGCACTTTGTGAAAACCCTTGGGGCTGATGTTAGGCCAAAGGGCATTGCTCTGAATTGATAGTGGCCTGATGGCAACTCAAACCTGAGGTACTTTCTGTGGGAGCACCTGATGGGAATGTGAAGAAGCATCTTTCATGGTCCAGGGAGGCTAGCCAGTCTCCTGGCCTTAGAGAGGAAGAATAATTCCTGAGTTACCATTTTAAACTTTGGCTTCAAAAGATGTTTGTTCAGATATCTTAGGTCCAGGATGGGCCGCCATTCTCCTGTCTTTTTGGGGGTTAGAAAGTACCTGGAGTACAATCCTTTGCCCCTGTGTAGGGTGGGAACTCTCTCTCTCTCTCTCTATAGCTCTGAGAGCTAGGAGAGAAGAAACCTCTGCCTCTAGGGCAAGGGTCTCAGAGATTTGCAGGTGGAAAATATCTGGCTCTCATCTTGGGAAATGTTTTGAAGCTGAAAACCAGTCCCTGGCTTACTACTTCCAGGACCCACTTGTCTGATGTAAGAGACTTCCAGTCCTGGACAAAGTAAGCCAGCCTGCCCCCTACTGGTATGAGAGAATTGACCCGGGCAGATCCATCAGGGTGTCTGCTTGGCAGGGGCTTTAGGCTGAGGTGTGGATGCAGGCCTGCTCATCTCCCTTCTGCCTCTCCCTCTAAAGAACCCCCTCTGTGAAAAGGAAGAAGAGGAGGCCTGAGCTTGGTAAAAAGGCCTTTGGAAAGGCCTGCCCCTGTCCCTGGACTGCTGCCTTTGAGGAGTTGCTTGCCTTTCTTTGGCCTGAGTACTCCTGTAAGTGGTCCTGTACTTATCCATCTTTTTCATGTAATTCTCTGTCTGCTCCCCAAACAGAGAATTACCAATTACAGGAAAATCCATGGCCTTAGCCTGGGCATCCTGTGAGAGGCTAGTACATCTGAGCCAAGCCATCCTCCGAAGAGCGACAGATGTAGCCATGACTCTTGATGATACATCATTGGAGGCTACAGCAGCATGAAACTGTACTTTCGGTGCCTCAATCCCATCTGCAACCACCTGCTCCAGCTCCTTGGCAAGCTGGTCAGGGGCCTGTTTAGCCAGAGCCAGCACAGTGTCCCACCTGGACTTCTGGTATCTGGCTGTATAGGCCATATAGTTAGTCTGCCTGAGTCCCAAAGATGCTGCCATGTATTGTTTCTTTGCCATGGCATCAATCTTCCTGGAGTCCTTGTCTGGGGGGTGTGATGCCAAGGGAATGTTTGGCAGCAGCCTGCACAACCCCAACATGACTGCATTGCTGAAAAAGGAACTCCGTGTCTGAGCCTGAGAGAGTGTACCTCTTGTCCATTTGTCTGTCCACAGGAGATACAGAATTAGGAGACTTAAGAATCTTTTGTGTCTGTTTCCCAAAGGATTTGTGGAGGGGAATAGACAGTCTCCTGGACTCTGGGATGTCCATCATCTCAACATAATCAGGCTCTTCCTGATCCTCTACTGCTTCCTCCACAGGAAGCTGGAGGTTATCAGCCACGTTTTTGTAAAACATATAGTGTGAAGGGGACTCAGAAAGCCTAGGAGGAGAAACACCTGAAGGTCTGTCTGGGGAGATGTCCGGGTCAATAGGCACATCCAGACTTTCACCATCACCATAATCATCCTCATACTCTCCCTCCTCCTCCTCCGGTTCATAAATTTCTTCCAAAGTATAATCCGGAACTGGGGAACTGACGAACGAGCCCCTGCCAGATGGTGCCGGTTAGATTGGAACGAACTAGCGATTGCGCAATCCTTTATCACCATGGCTTCTCATTGGTGGTCGGAGTATGAAATTTGGGTCCGAACTGGTCGATTTGTCTTTTCTTTTTATCGGAACAGATTCCTCGGAATCAGCTCTCCTTTTGCCCAAAGAAGTATCGACCAGGTCAGAGGGCACTCCTTCTGGTTCGGTCGGAACTGAACCAGTCTGGCCATCCGGGTCAGCGGACTTCTCGGCCTCCCTTTCCCTCAGTCTACCTAATCTCTTTTCCAGGGTAGATTTGGGAAAATTCTTGCAAATTTGGCAGTCTGAATTGAGGTGGTCAAACCCCAGACAATAAACACAGGTGGTGTGGGGATCAACCTTGTCAAAGACTTCACCACACACACTGCAGTGTTGAAACTCAGTAGGCCCGGTTTTTTTCTTGGGTTTCTCAGACATGGCCAATCCTGACCAAAAACGTACCCTTTTTTCGGCAATCCGCTAGGCAAGATTACCCTATCGGTTCCTGACCGTGTCACAGCTCTTGGAATAAAACGTAATTAAATCCATTTTTTTAAGAACCGATGCGGACCAGTTATCACACTCTAAAGTAAGCACAAGTTTTTTTGTTTTTTTTTTACCTCAAACCGATCGGTTCAGCCGAACCGACCCACAATTTACAAGTTCCACACAGAAACAGAACAAAAACCTATCTAGTACTCACGGTACCACAGACAGAGACTTGAACCGACTAAGCGGCAACAGCAATTCGGTAGAAACTGACCGAAAACCGACACTTCAACCGACTTTTTGAACCGAGCAGCAGGAGAAATCTCCGGAGCGACTGTTCAGTGAGGCGGAGTAAAGAATCTGACGGTTGCAGTTTAAACAACAGCAGACAGGGGCTTCAACCGAGCTCGTGGTGAACATTCTATGCTAGTCATAGAAAGTTTAACTTTTTGTTCTCCGGGGCAGTTGAAAGGCAGGACCTAACTGCATATGTCAGAATACAGCAAGACTTCATGTTGTTTGAACCTCACTTTTGTATGGCTTGACTCTGTAGCTGAGTTTATCCTGAACCACACTGATTGGTGGTCACTTGTTCCCAGATGGCTACCAACTTCTAGATCAGAGATCCTCGCACTGTTCCCATTTTAGAGTATGAGGTCTAAGATTGCTCCCTCATGAGTGGGTTCCAAAACTAGCTGTCTGAGGCATGCCACCTGTAGTGCATCGAGAATGGCCCTGCTCTTGGATGTGGCTACAGCAAATGTGCTCCAGTTAACATCTGGCATATTCAGGTCTCCACTTTCTCTGCCATCCTAAGAATGCCTTCTATCATATCCTTGTCCATTCCCTTCCCCTGACACGGGAGTCTGTATACAACCCCTGTGCAGATTGTGGTGCCATTTCCAGTCTCTAAGGTGACCCACAGTGCCTCCTCTCCTCCCTGTTTACTCATTTATTCAGTTGCTTTTATCCCTTCCCTTACATACAGAACTCCTCCTCCTCCTCCTCTTCTCCCCTTCCTGTCTCTCCTGTAGGTGTACCCTGGTATGTTAACATCCCAGTCATGGTTCTCTGTGTACCATGTTTCTGTGACTGCTACGATATCCAGGCATCCCTCTTCCATCAAGGCCACCAGTTCAGGGAGCTTGTTGCACAGACTACGGGCATTGGTACTCATTACCCTCCATTTCCTGATGGCCTTACTGCTTTCTGCCCCATCCCTGTCCTTATTGCCTTTGTCACTTTCTCCATAGAATTATATGCAAATTATGGAACTCTCAATTGGCTCAAGCCACTTTCAAACTGCTGCCCTAGCAACTGTTGCACTCTGAGTGCTTCAGATACATACGGAGCCTAACTGGGTAAAAGACCCACTAGCTAAAATTAATAACATTAAAAATAATATTTTTGTCCTTTCAGGTCAAAACATCCTTAACCAACAAACCTAAGAAACTCGAGACCACCTGGACACCAACTGGTTAAACAAAGTGAGTCTCTGCCTTAACCTATATAGGAGAAAAACCCCTCTAATGCAGGGATACAGAGCAACTTATACAGCTTCTAGTAGGGGAGGCAGGGAGGGTCCTTAATCATAATGAGTGATCCCTTTGAAGAAACAAGATAACTATGGTGAGTAATTTTTTTCCTCTAACCCCAGGAATCACTTATTATGATTAAACTGATGCAGACTACCAAGAGATTTGGAGGTTGGGCAGAGAACCCATTTAGGAAACAGGCTCTGCAGTACTGCTGTACCAAACCTAGCATCACCTCTGGATTGCAAATCCAGGCTGTAATCTTTTAAGGTGTGTACTGTTTTCCATGTAGCTGTTTTACAGATTTCCAGTAGTGGAATTTCTCTTGAATCTGCCAGTGAAGCAGCTGTGCCCCTGGTGGAGTGTGCCCTCAGCCCCAGAGGTACCCGTTTACCCACCTTACAATAACAAAACTGTATACATGCCACTATCCAGCAGGCAATTGTAAGTTTTGCTGCAGCTCTGCCCTTACCAACTTCACCATAGGTAAGAAAGAGCAGTGATTTATTTGATCTGTAATACTTAGTTCTGTCAATCTAGTGGCTAAGTGCCTTTTTGACATCAAGGGAATGAAGCCTCCTTTCTGGAGAACTGGAGTTCTCTGTAAAAAAGACAGGAAGAGTGATGGACTGATTTAAGTGAAAATCAGATACCACTTTTGGAAGGAATCTTCTATTAGTCCTGAGAACCCCCTTATCCCTGTGGAAGGAGATATAGTCCGCATCTGTACACAGAGCTTGTAATTCACCAATTCTTCTGGCTGAAGTAATAGCAACCAGAAAAATAGTTTTCCAAGTGATATACTTCAAATCTGCGGTTGCCATATGTTCAAATGGTGCATCCATGAGCTTAGCAATGCAGATATTTAAATTCCAGGCCGGGACCGGTTCCCTCAGGGGAAGGTGCAGAAGATTAAGGCCTTTAAAATATTTTCTGAATACTGGGTGAGAGGCCATGGACCTCTCTTTACCAACTGACAGATAAGCAGAGACTGAAGCTAAATGAACCTTGAGGGTGGAGGGCTTCAGGCCTAAGTAATGTAAATGTGTAAGATAATCTAGGAGAATAGCCAAATCAGTCCTGAAGGGGCTCATACCTTTACCTGTACACCATATGGAAAACCTCTTCCACTTAGAAGAATATATTTTCTTAGTAGAAGGCTTCCTGAAACCTCTAAGCACGGTCAGCACCTGCTCTGATAGTTTAAGGTTTGCAAATTCTAAGTCCTCAAGAGCCACGCCTTGAGCCTCAGTGATTTGAGATTGGGTTAAAGGATCCTGCCCTGCGAGGAGGTTAGCAGGTTGTGCCTCTTGGCAGATGGATTGGGGAAACCACTGAGAGTCGGCAGAAGAGAATACCAGTGTTGTCTCGCCCAATCCGGAGCCACCAGTATCGTTGCTGGTTGGGATCTCAATTTCAGCAGGGTCCTGAAAATCACAGGAAAAGGAGGGAATGCATACAGAAATTTCCCTGTCCAAACCAGGGCCATCGCATCCAGGGGAACTGTGCCCCTTAGAGGAGACCTGCAACAGTACATTGGAAGCTGGTGGTTTTCTGCGGAGGCAAAGAGATCCACCTCCGGAATGTCCCATCTCCTAAAAATTGTACTGAGTACCTGAGTATTCAGGCACCACTCATGCCAGTATATTATCCTTCTCTGGAAGGTGTATGGCTGACAGGGATACTCCCATGGAGTATACCAGGGACCACAGTCTCATTACTTCTGTGCACAGTAGAATTGACCTGGTACCCTCTTGCTTTTTGATGTAATACATGGTTGTGGTGTTGTCTGTTCTGACTTGCACCATCTTGTTTTGAAGGTAAGGTGCAAATGTTTTTTGAGCAGGTAAACAGCCCTGAGCTCCAAAAGATTTATGTTTAATAGAGACTCTTGGGGGGCGACCATGTGCCACTGGTGGAGTTCAAGCATGCATGGGACAGTCATAAGGCAATTCTAGTGGGTGGGGGTAGGAAGAAGTAGGCTGCTGGTTAACTAGGATCTGCAGCTTATCCATTAGGTAGGGAAATGGGCAGACTGGGTGGGCCAAGCGGTCCTTATCTGCTGTCAAAATCTATGTTTCTATGTTGCTGTGTGCTCTAACATTTGTGCCCCCCAACCTAGAAGAGAGGTATCTGTTGTGAGGATTACTGAGGGTTGTTCCTTTCTAAAAGGGTACACCCACCATGAGGTTGTGCTTGTCCAGCCACCATTGCAATGCCTGGACTAAGCTTTTTGTGACTGGAACCAGTTTGGACAGAGCATCTGTCCTTTGAGACCAGTACTGTCTGAGGTGGAACTGAATATCTCTCATTTGAAACCTGGAACCCATTACCACTGCAGTGACAGATGCCATGTGGCCCAGTAGCCTGAGAAATTCTATGGCTGTTTTGGGTCTCCTTGACACGAAGGATCTTGCAATCTGCAGAATGCTTGTCACCCTGTCTTGTGGCAGGAAGGCTCTGCCCTGTCTGGTGTTTAGTTCTGCTCCAATAAACTCCAGCACCTGAAGTGGCACCTGCTGAGATTTCTCTTCGTTTATAAGAAAACCCAGAGACTCCAGTGTAGATCTTGTTAGTGCCAGTGATTGCACTGCATGCTGCAGAGACTGACCTACTACTAACCAGTCGTCCAGGTAGGGGAAGACTGTTACACCTTGTTTTCTTAAAAACTCTACCACCACAGATAGGCATTTTGTAAAAACCCTTGGTGCCGAAGTTAGTCCAAAAGGGAGAGCTGCAAACTGATAATGGCCTGAAGCCTGCCTGAATCTCAAGAATTTTCTGTGAGAGGGTCTGATAGGAATTTGGAAATAACCATCCCTTAGATCTAGGGAGGCTAGCCAGTCTCCCTTTTGCAGTGAAGGAATGATTATTGCAAGAGTGACCATTTTGAACTTTGGTTTCAAAATGTGCTTGTTCAGAAGTCTTAGATCCAAAATAGGTCGCCAATCCCCATTTTTCTTCCTTATGAGGAAGTACATGGAATACAAACCTTTGCCCCTGCTTATTAGAGGCACTGTCTCCACTGCTTTGATTGCCAGTAGATACTTTACCTCTGCTTCCAACAGAATCCTGTCTGCAGCTGTTACTGGAGCAAAGGTTTTTGTTCTCAGCTTTGGGAATGATTTGAAGCTGAGTGCCAGGCCCTGGCTCACTACCTCCAACACCCACTTGTCTGTGGTGATGGAATGCCAAGCGTGAAGGTAATGAGCCAGTCTGCCACCTACTGGTGGTTCTGTAATAGGGGATGCGACCTGCACTAGCCCGTCAGGGATTCTCTGCTGGCTGTACCTGAACCTTTGGTGCAGGAGCCGCTCTTCTCATGGCTCTCCTGCCCCTTCCTCTAAAGTAACCTCTGGCCTGCTGCTGAGGCTGAGAGGCCTGCGCTTGAAAGAAAGGTTTGGGGTAAAAAAAAAAAAAAAAAAACCTACTCCTGCCTCCCCTACTCTGAGGTCTATAAGAGGTGGAAGGCCTTTCTTTGGAATTGCTCTGATGATAGGTGGATTTATATTCCTCCACCTTCTTCATGTATGCTTCAGTCATTCCCAAACAAGGAGTTGTTCTCAAGGGGAAAATCCATTGCTTTAGCTTGGGTGTCTAAAGTCAGTTTAGTGGCTCTAAGCCATGCAAACCTCCTAAGTGAAACAGACAAAGATATCAACCTGGATGAAGCATCACTGGCATCCTCTGCCATATGAAATTAGTACTTGGTAGCATCAAGTGCAGCCCTTGCTGTATCCTGCAAATCTACAGCCACCTCATCTGGGACTTTATCAGCCAAAGCTGGAACAGTGTTCCAGAGAGCTTTTTGGTACTACACTGAATATGCCATGTAATTGGCCTGCCTAACTAATAAAGAGGCAGCTTTACTCTTTCTTTCCCATGGCATCCATTTTTCTTGAGTCTTTGTCTGGTGGATGGGTAGCCAAAGGGATCCTGGCCTTGTCATAGACAGCAGCTTGGACTACTCCCTCAGGATCAGGATGAGTAAAGAGAAAATCAGCTGTAGTTCTATCTAGCTGGCATTTCTTGTCAGCTTTCTTATCCACACCAGGGATCGAGGTTGGAGTTTTAAAAATCTGTACTGCAGCTTTTTTAAGGACTTATGCATGCGCAGAAGCAGACGTTTCGTGGGGGTTAACCCCATCATTTACAGAAAGTCTGCCCCCTCCATATCCTCTTCTGTGTCCTGAAGCGGAAGGTTCAGGGTTTCCACCATGCTCTGAACAAAAGCATAGTGGGAAGACTATTCCTCAGGACCCCTAGGAGGAGACCCAAACTCTTGCTCAGGGGAGACTTCTGGATCTATAGGTTCCCCTTCGGAGTCATCCTCCTCCTCCTCCTCACCATACACTTCCAGCAATTCCTGCTTTGCTGGGGCTGGAGGAGGATCCGGTGCAGTCAGTGTAGGAACCAGGATTGCACCCTATAGGGCTTGTAACACTTGTAATGCTTTAGCAATGTTCTCAGCCGAGGGCATAATATGATTGTCTGTTGGGAGCTTCTTAGCCTTCTCGGACAGAGGCGCAGCAACATGTCTTTTTTTTTTTTATATACTTTTTCTTTAATGGAACAGGTTCGGAGCCCATTTCCACAGCCCGTTTTGATTTACCTTGTTCAGAATTATCTGAACTTTTGTCAGGATCCTTGGCTTTACCACCATCCTTTTTATGGAAAGAGGAAGAAGCAGAATTATCAACACTAGAAGCAGAAGCCACCTCTTCTAAAATCTTAGACCTTTTCTTTAATGTTTTAGGGCAAAAGGTCTTACAGATATCACAACTGGCAAATATATGACTTGTACCCAAACAAAAAATGCACAGAGTGTGTCTATCCGCTTTTCTTATAAGTTGCCCACAAGACTCACAACATTTAAAACACGTGGGTCCTGTGCGTTTTTTTAGGTTTATCCAAAAAGATTACTTCACAAAAAACGTTATTTAAAAGTACCTCAGAACCAGAGAATTCTTTGAAATAATTACCGCCAATGGTTCCTGGAACCGAGCGCTATTCGGTTCCTGAAGAAAAAGGAACCGAGAAAATACACTAATTTAATCAAAACTAAAGCAGTTCAAGGAACAGACCACTAAATATACATATAACAAAGAAAACTGAGGTAAAAACCTCCCAAATAGACACGGAACCCTCGGTTCCAGGGAACCGCAAATAGAAATAAAAAAACACTATAATACTAAACAACTATACTAAACAATGTTTCTAAGGCAGCAATTTAAAATTAAACTAAAAATGAGTACTTCTCTACAGATAAACCTTAGTCTGAAGACAGTTCAAGGAGAGCTCTCTGGGACGTCCTTACTAGGCAGGCGGAGTAAAGAATCTGAAGCACTCAGAGTGCAACAGTTGCTAGGGCAGCAATTTGAAAGTGGCATGAGCCAGTTGAGAGTTCCATAGTTTGTATATCATTCCATCTCTCCGGGCAGTTCAACACAGGAGGCTGACTGCATCAGTTTAAGCATAATGAGTGATTCCTGGGGTTAGAAGAGCTGGGTTCTATTCTGCCTGTGGCCCTTCGTCTGATCCAAGTAGTTGCTTAAAAGCTCTCTTGACAATAAGGCTATGCAGTCTTCATTCCCCCTGAGCTGGAGTCGTCAGTGAAAAAGACTGGTAAGGTCATGGACTGATTAAGGTGGAAATCTGAGACCACCTTAGGGAGGAACTTCCTATTAGTCCTAAGGACCACCTTGTCCCTGTGGACTGCTATGTAATAACGTAGAAACACAGACTTTGACAGCAGATAAGGACCGTTTGGCCCACCTAGTCTGCCTACTTCCCTACCTAATGGATAAGTTGCAGATCCTAGTTAACCAACAGCCTACTTCTTCCTACCCCCCACCAGAATTGCCTTATGTCTGTCCCATGCATTCTTGAATCCCCCCACTGTTTTTGACCCCACAACCTCCTCAGGAAGGCCGTTCCATGCATCCACCATCCTCTCTGTGAAAAAATACCTACTCACATTCCCCCTGAGCAGTCTACTCTCTATCTTCAAATTGTGTCCCCTTGTTCCTGCACATCTCTTTTTCCGAAAGATGCTACCCTCTTCGACTTTACTGATTCCCTTGAGGTACATGAAAGTTTCTATCATGTCCCCCCTCTCCCTCCTTTCCTCAAGGGTACACATATTAAGCTTCTTTAGTCTCTCTTTGTATGGCTTCTGTTGCAAACCCTGCACCATTTTAGTTGCCCCTCCTCTGGACTGCCTCCATCCTGTCTATGTCCTTGCAGAGATGGGGTCTCCAGAACTGCACACAGTACTCCAGATGGGGTCTCAGCAACTGTCTGTACAGCAGGATAATAACTTCCTGTTTTCTACTGGTGATGCCTCTCCTTATACATCACAGTATCCCCTCAGCCATCCTTGCTGCCTTCAGGTCATCTGATATGACTACCCCCAGGTCCCTTTCTATTTTTGTTGTTGTCAACACCCCCCACTGTGTACTCTTCCCCTGTTTTTTTGTTTCCCAGGTGCATTACTTTGCACTTCTTTGCACTGAATCTAAGCTGCATATTTTGACCATATTCCAACCTTGCCAAGTCCCTTCTTATCCTTTCCACCCCTCCTTGTATAGCAACCCTGTTGCAGATCTTTGCAGACGACACAAAGAGGCATACTTTTCCTTCCAGTCCCTCTGCAATGTCACTTATAAAGACATTAAAAAGGACTGGACCCAGTACTGAACCCTGCAGTACCCCGCTCTACTAGTAACTCCTCTTTTTTCTGAATGGACTCCATTTACTATTACCCTCTGTGTCCTGTTGTCCAGCCAATGTTTTACCCAGGCTACAACCTGGGACCCACTCTCAGGCTGGCTAATTTGTTTATTAATCTTTTGTGTGGTACTGTGTCAAATGCCTTGCTAAAGTCTAGGTAGGCCATGTCCACAGCCCTTTTCTGGTCTACTACTTTGGTCACCCATTCAAATTAATCCATTAGATTCGTCTGACATGACCTTCCTGCTGTGCATCCATGCTGTCTTGGGTCCTGTGCCCCGCTGGCCTATAGGTACTCAAATATTCTTTCTTTCAGAAGTGATTCCATCATTTTCCCTACCACTGAGGTCAAGCTAACAGGTCTGTAGTTTCCTGCCTCTGCCTTGCTCCCACTTTTGTTAAGGGGAATCACATCCGCCCTCCTCCAGTCCTTCGGTACCACATCACCCTCCCATGATTTGTTAAAAAGGGTAGTCAGTAGTGTCACTAGTTCTCCCCTTAGTTCATTTAGAATTCTGGGGTGAATCCCGTCAGGTCCCATTGCTTTGTCCACCTTCAGTTTTAGGAGTCCTTTCAGAACCCTTTCTTCTGTTAAAGGACTGGTATCGACCCCTTTATCCAGAGTGCTTCTATTGATTTGGTTTGGTACCTCCTCCTCCTCCTCTTCTTTTGTGAATACTGAGAAGTATTCGTTCAGTATCCCTGCTACTTCACTGTCCCTCTCTGCCCACCCAGCCTCCCCTTTATTAAGCCTTACTGTCCCTCCCCTTGGTCTTTCTTCGCTCCCTAATGTACCTATAAAAGGTTTTATCCCCCTTCTAAACCGAGTTGGCTATCTTTTCCTCGGTTTGGGCCTTTGCTATTCTGACTGCTTTCCCCGCTTCCTTCTGCTTTAACTAGTACAGTTCTCTGTCCTGCTCCTTCTGTGTTTCCCTATACTTCCTGAATGCTATATATTTTTCTCCCTAACCTTCTCAGCTACCTCGTTTGAGAACCACAGTGTTTTTTTCTTTCGTTTTGATTTATCCGCTTCACAAAAAGGTTTCTTGCCTCTGTGATGGCAGTTTTGATGTTTCCCCATTGTTCCTCCACCCCTCCTTCTTGCCTGTTTGCTAGTGCTTTTCTGAGGCACTCTCCCATTTTAACAAAGTCAGCCCTCCTAAAGTCCAGTACACTCACTTTTGTATGGCTTGACTCTACGGCTGTGTTAATCGTGAACCACACTCTTTGGCGGCCACTTGTTCCTAGATGGCTACCCACTTCTAGATCCGAGATCCTCTCCCCGTCCCCATTTGACAGTACCAGGACTAAGATTGTTCCCTCCAGATTGGGTTCCAACACTAGCTGTCCGAGGCATGCCCCCCTGTAGGGCATCAAGAATAACCCTGCTCTTGGATGTGGCTGCAGCAAAGGTGCTCCAGTTAACACCTGGCATATTCAGGTCCCCCATCAACAATATCTCCCCTTTTTATGCCATCCTAAGGATGCCTTCTATCATTTCCTTGTCCATTCCCTCCCCCTGAGACGGGGTCTGTATACAACCCCTGTGCGGACTTTGGTGCCATTTCTGGTCTGCAGGGTGACCCACAATGCCTCCCTCTCCTCCCTGTTTACCCTTCAGTTCTGTTGCTTTGATCCCCTTCTCTTACGTAGACAGCTCCTCCTCTTCTACCCTCCCTGTCCCTCCTGTAGATTGTGTACCCTGGTATGTTGACACCCCAGTCATGGTTCTCTGTGTACCATGTTTCTGTGACTGCCATGATATCCAGGCATCCCTCTTCCATCAAGGCCACCAGTTCAGGAAGCTTGTTACCTAGACTAAGGGCACTGGTACTCATTACCCTCCACTTTTGATGGCCTTACCCCTTTTTGCCCCATCCCTGTCCTTACTGCCTTTTTCTCCATTTACCCCTGCCCTTCTCCCTATCGACTTCTCTATCTGTCTCTGTGGACAAGGCCTGGAGCTTACTGATCAGGCTGAGGTGATGGCTACCAGGAATACTGTTTTCCATGTCACATACTTAAGCTCTGCTGAGGACATGGGTTCGAACGGTGGTTGCATTAACTGGCCAATGCATATACTGAGGTCCCATTCAAAAGTGGGCTCCCTGTGGTGAGGGGGATGCAAGTGTAACAGGCCCTTGAAGAACTTCCTGATTACCTGGTTGGCAGCCAGGGGGGCCCCTTTTCCAGCAGAGAGGTATGCAAAAACAGCTGCTAGGTGTATAAGGGTGGAAGGCCAAAGGCCAAGGGAAAGTAAGATAATCCAAGACTACTGATAAGCCAGCCTGGCGATGGTCTATCTGTCTCTGCTGGCACAAAACAGAAAACCTGTTCCATTTAGAAGAGTAAGTTTTTCTAGTGGAGGGCTTTCTAGATACCCTGAGGACCTCTAGCATCCCTTCCGAGAGGTGTAGGTCAGCATATAAGTCCTCAAGAGCCAAGCTCAGAGTCTGAGGGACTGGAGATTGAGGTATAGGACCATGCCCTGACAGGAGGTCAGTAGGTTGCATCTCCTGGGCAGGGAGATTGGCTTGGATATTGACAGGATCAGTAACAGGGAATATCAAGGCTGCCTAGCCCAATCTGGAGCAATGAGGATCATTGTCGCTGGTTGAGTCCTGACTTTGCTGCTCAGTACTCTGAGAAACAGGGGAAATGGAGAGAAGGCATATAGGAACTTCCCTGTCCAGTCCAGTAGCAGTGCATCCAGGGGGACCGTGCCTACTGCAGGGGATCTGCAACACAATTGTGGCAGTTGGTGATTGTCTGGGGCTGCGAAGAGGTCCACCTCTGGGGTGCCCTACCTTCTGAACACCACTTTCAAGATCTGTTTGTTCAGTTACCACTCATGGTGGTTTCCGACTGCAGATGCTCTAGGTAGGATCAAGGACGTTGTCCTTCCCTGGGAGGTGAACTGCTGAGAGGGAGATCCCTAGGGAGTAAGCCAAGTTCCACACTTTCATGGCTTCTGTGTATGGGGGGGGGGGGACCTTGTGCCCCCTTGTTTATATAGTACATTGTGGTTGTATTGTCTTTTCTGACTTGAATCACCTTGCCCTGCAGCACTGAAGCACTAAATGCCTAGCTAAACTGCCCTGAATTCCAGCAGGTTTATGTGAAGCAGGGACTCCTGCTGGAGCCAGGTACCATCTGCAGTATGCTCCCCTAGGTGGGCACCCCATCCTGGGAGGGAGGCATCCGTTGTCAAGACTGCTGTTGGTGGCAGCTGGAGGAAAGGCACACTTTCCCTGAGGTTGCCCTTTCCCTGCCACCACTGCAGAGCTTGAAGCAGAGTTCCTGTGACTGGTACCATTTTTGACAGGGAATCTCTTTTCTGAGACCAGCGAGACCTGAGGTGGAACTGAATGTCCCTCATCTGGAATCTTGACCCCAACACTGTTGTTGTTGATGCAGCCATGTGACCTAACAGTGGGAGAAAGTGTCTTGCTGGTCTAGGGGTATGCAGTTGGAAGGAGCTTGCCAGCTGCACCAAACTGTCTACCCTTCCGTAGGGGAGGAAGGCTCTTCCTCTCAGAGTGTCTAATTCCATCTCTATGAACTCCAGGAGCTGAAATGGCATTAACACTGACTTTTTCTGGTTTACCAGGAAGCCCAGTGTACGCGGGGTATCCCGAGTGATGGTCAGTGCCTCTCTTACCTGTTAAGGGGACTGGCCTACCACTAGCCGGTTGTCCAGGTATGGGAAGACTGTAACCCCATGTCTCCTTAGGTGTGCCACCACTACTGCTAGGCACTTGGTGAACACCCTTGGAGCAAAAGTCAGGCCAAAGGCATGGCCTTAAACTGGTAATGGCCTGATGGCAATCTGAACCCGAAGTACTTTCTGTGTGATTGCCTGTTGGGAATATGGAAGTATGCATCTTTTAGGTCCAGAAATGCCAGCCAATCTCCTTTCCTGAGTGTTGGGTGAATGGTAGCCAGGGTGACCATTTTGAACTTTGGATTTGTCCAATGTCTGTTCAGATGTCTGAGATCCAGTATAGGATGCCATTCCCCTGTTTTCTTTAGAGTGATGAAGTATCTTGAGTAGGGACCCCTTCCCCTTTGGACCAAGGGAACAGGCTCTACTGCTTTGTCCTGAATTAGTTTTGCTACTTCCTCCAACAGAGTTGTTTCTGATATGCTAGCAGGCTGTAAACTGTTGCCCTCAGTTTGGGAAGAACCTTGAAACTGAGGGCAAGCCCCTATCCCACTACCTCCAGGACCCACTTGTCTGTAGTGATGGATTCCCAAGCCTGGAGATAGTGGGCCAGCCTGCCTCCCACTGGAAGTGGGAGGCAACCCTGGCAGCCCCCTCAGGGGGTCTGCTTAGTTTGTGCACTTAGCCGAGTGCTGGGCCAGCACGGCTGCTGCCCTTCTGCCTCTGAAGTACCCCCTCTGAAGCTGGTAGGCTGGTGATGTCCGCTTGCCAAAGAGAGATGTGGGCTCACAAGGGAAATCCAGTGCCTTCGTCTGGGTATCCTGGTACAAATTGGTGGCTCTCAGCCAGACAAATTTCCTCAGAGACACTGAAGTTGCCATTTGTCTGGCTGCAATATAACTGGCATCCACTGCCATCTGAAACTGGCATTTGGAAGCCTCGATGCACCTTTTTGCAGCCTCTGACAAGTCTGAAGCCATTGGTCCTGGGCATTGCTTTGGCTATCTCCAGAATCATGTTTCAGAGACTCTTCTGGTATCTGGACACACAGGCCATATTAAAGAGGCTCACAGGTAGGACTTTTTGGCCATAGAGTCTATTTTCCTGGAATCCTTTTCAGGGGGGTGTGATGCCAGGGGAATAACTGCTTTGTCACATGCAGTAACCTGCACCACCCCTTCATGGCGGGGGTGTCCAAAGAGGAACTCTGCTCTGGACTTGGCCACCCAGTACTTCCTGTCCCTCCTCTTGTCCACTGGAGTGATGGACGTGGGGGTCTCTAAAATCCTGGAGGCCTGCCTCTTTAGAGACTTATGAATGGGCAACAACAGCCTTCTTGTTGCTGGCACATCCATCATCTCTATCTAGTCTGGCTCCTCTTCCTCCTCAATGGATTTCTAGGTAGAGAGGTCCAGAGTTTGTGCCACTTGTTTCATAAAGGCAAAATGGGAAGAAAAATCCTCAGCTCCCTTATCAGGGGATACATCTGGTTCAAGAGATTTCCCAAAATCCTTATCTTTCCCCTCAGCATAAACTCCAGCAAACTGCTAAAAGGGCCTGTGAACCAGGCCACTGAACCGGAACTGCTGTACCGGTTTGCAGCACCTGAATAATTCTTATAGTGTTAGTCATTTCTTCTGCGGTTGGAACAGATGGATTCATTGGTTAAGGTTCCTTAACCGAGTGTTTCTTCTTCTTCTTCTTAGCAGCACTTACTGGTTCAGTGGCAGTGTCTGCAGTTCTCTTCCTACCTGAGGAACCATCACCCTGGGTCAGAGGGCTCAACTGGTTCCTTGGGTTTCTCCTTTTGAGAAGAGGAAGGTTTATCTGAAGCTAGATCAGCAGCCTTTTCGGACATTGTTTCCTTCAGTCGGTTCAAACGCCTATCAAGCATCGACTGAGGAAAAGTTTTTACAGATTTCACAATCTGCCTTCAGCTGGTCAAACCCTAGGCAGAAAACACAAACTAAGTGAGGATCAGCTTTAGCAAACGGTTCCCCACACTCTGTACAATGCTGAAAACCGATTGAGACGGTTCTTTTCTTGGGTAATGACATAACCAGAAGAAAAACCTAGAAAGTGGGTTTTCTGTGAGTTGGAAACCCACACAGATAAAGCATTTTTTTTTTGCGGTCGGTTTAGCGACCGACGAATGAACTGAGAGTCACCCCGGTTTCTCTCTAAAAATGCCAAAATTAAAACAACCGGCCCAGGGAAAATTTTAATACATAAATTTACTTTTTTAAAAGGTATGGGCAGCGGTCACGATCCAGCCATAGCACCTCTACGGTGTAAGGAGCCTGGTCCACCCCCAAAGAGATAGATCCCCAAAGAGATAGATAAGGTACGATGCTTGAAAATTGCCACAATTTCTCTGGGCTGTGTGAACGCTGAACCGGATCATCACTTGCAATTTGCTGTTTTCAATTTCAGCACCTTCTCAGGGTAGTGCTATTGGCTCCAAGCCTGTGTAGAGCTCCCTGATTGGCTGGTCTCACTCACCTGAGACAGGAGCACCCAAGACGTGTGGCTTAATGTAAGCCTGCATCTCTGTACTCAGCTTCTAATTTATATATTTTAATTTAGCCTGTTCTGCTCGGCCTGTGTAAAGTAACTTACCCCCCCCCACTACAGTTTCTCTCCAACTGTATGTGCACTGATTCAGTTCTAGCTCTGCAAACTTCCCCTGATTTTTCCCCAATTAAACTTTCACTCTGTACACTGCCTTGAAACGAGTTTGTAAAAAAGTTTTACTGGCTTTGTTAATATATATTTTTTGTAATCCTATTTAAGACCGTACTGGGGTTACATGCTTACTGCTATGGACTTAGTTAGAAAATTCAGTGCATTGTAAAATCTGTGTAGCCTCTGTCTTGAGCCTAAGGCTCCTGCCGTTGACTTTCATTCTTAAATCATCTTCCTTTGTCCCCTGTCCTCCTCTATCTCTGTTCTGTCCCTCCTGTCCTCCCCCATCAGTCTGTTCTTTTGTGCTTGTTTTGGATTCCTGAGTTAGCCGGCACCTTGCCTCTGTCTGAGACCGCCCCCTGACTTGTCTTTCAAGTTGGTGCTCAGCTCTCTTTGTGTGTCTCTGTTTAGACCCCCCATCTGCTCCTATTTAATCTGCTGTTTCCTTCCTTACAGGTGCCACTTGCCCCATGGGCAGCGGTCACGATCAGCCATAGCACCTCTACGGTGCAAGGCGTGATCCACCCACCCCCCAAAGAGCTAGATAAGGTACGACACTTGAAAAATTGCCACAATTTCTCTGGGCTGTGTGAACGCTGAACCGGATCATCACTTTCAATTTGCTGTTTCCAATTTCAGCGCCTTCTCAGGGTAGCGCTATTGGCTCCACGCCTGTGTAGAGCTCCTTGATTGGCTGGTCTCACTCACCTGAGATAGCAGCACCCGAGACGTGTGGCTTAATGTAAGCCTGCATCCCTGTACTCGGTTTCTAATTTATATATTTTAATTTAGCCTGTTCTGCTTGGCCTGTGTAAAGTAACTTACCATTCCACCCCTGCTGCAGTTTCTCTCCAACTGTATGTGCACTGATTCAGTGCTAGCTCTGCAAACTTCCCCTTGATTTTTTTTTTTATCCCACCCCTCCCTCGGCCTCATTTAAATGCACACAGTCTCCGCCCACTCCTATCTGATGTTTCAATTTATTGGTTACTTACTGTCAACAACTGCAATTCCTCCCATCCCCTTTTTGCAACTAAGCCTTCTAGCAGTTTTATCTCATTCTGTCTTGCTGAGGCATACCATTTTGGTACTTTAGGTTTGCTTATTGCTCACTAGCATATCCTGTCTTGCTAAGGCAGTTGATTTAGGTCAGGTGATCTCTCTAGTACTTAGTCTGCTCCAGAGTAGTAGCTAAGAAATTTGCTTCAAAGCCTTAATGCCCCTAGTACTACTCTATAGTCAGGTGAACTCTTCTTATTAGCCTGACTAGGAGCTGTACTTAAGGATTACTGCTTCAGGCTCCACTGCCTATAGTAGTATTCTGCAGGGATTAAGAAATTCTCCTCCATTGAGAATACCTTCTCTTGCCCGCACTTGTAGTGCCCATTGGGTGATAGTCTCATAATGAGGGCATATTACCTGCTTCTATGCTTGTCTCTGCTCATCTTACATGTATTGGACCCGAACGTGAATCAAAAAATAACTCCTAGAGTGGAGAATGGCTCTCTTTTTACATTGTCCGACCGGGACTTTTCCTAACAAGTAGAAGAACTTGTATGTGCTCCAACTTCCCCTAGCCCGCTGCTGGTCCTTCACCCGCACCAGCATACAGGAACTCTCCTAGAGCCTGCCCACAGGGCTACACCACTTTCTGCATACTCCCCCCTACTCCCATTGACTCTCTCGGTCAGGGTATTATTGTATGCAGCATCAGGAAAACTGGGAACTAGCCTCAGAGCTCTCTATGCTGCCGCAGACAAATCACGTAACCGAAAGAAGACCTAGCCACCCACACTTCTCCTAGGACTCTGCAGGAAGAAAAAATTACTCACCTTAGTAATGTTGTTTCTTCTAATGGAGTCTTGCTATATTATGACATATGCAGTTTGTCCCAGCTTTAGAACTGCTCCGGAGGTGAAAGAGTTAACTTCCATGCCAGGCATGGAATCTTGAGCGCGAGCTCGGTTGAAAAAACTCTGTCTGTTGATCTTCAAACTGAAACTGTCAGATCTTTACGAGCAAAACTCACTAGGGTTCTGTGTGGAAGTTGTAAACCTACACTAGCCAACTGGCTACTAAAAATATATAACACATTTTTCTGGTCCCAAAACCAAGACTCAAGTCAGGGGATCCAAAAAATAAAATAAAATAAAATACAACACCCAAACACCCCAAAAAAGAGGGGTGAAAACACAAGGTGGGCATCATTAAGTGCCAACACTGCACTGCCCACCCACATCCCAAGAGCAGAGGTTCTGAGAGGGGTAGGCAGGGAGGGTCATATATAGCAAGACTCCATTAGAAGAAACAACATTACTAAGGTGAGTAATTTTTCTTCAAACAACATGAAGTCTTGCTATATTATGACATATGAGACTACACAGCAGTACCTCCATGGAGGAGGACAGAACCTACTTAGAAAATAGGCTCTGAAGCACAGCTGTGTTAAACCGAGCATCACTCCTAGCCTGGATGTCCAGGGAGTAATGCTTGAGAAAGTGTGTACTGTTTTCTAGGTAGCTGCTTGACATATCTCTAAGATAGGATGACCCTGGCAGCAGCTAGGACGAGCTGTACCTCTGGTAGAGTGAGCCCTCAGGCCTGAAGGGGGAACCTTACCCAGTTTTTGATAGCAAAACTGGATACAAGAGACAATCCACCTGGCAATGGATCTTTTAGTGGCCGGTTTCCCTTTACCAACTTCACCATAAGTGAGGAACAGTTGGAGGAGTCAAACCTGTGACCCTTGGTACGCTCTATGTAGTAACTAAGGGCCTCTTTACATCTAAATTGTGCAGCCTCCTCGCCAGAGGAGGAATGGTCAGTGAAGTACACTGAAGAGAAATAGATTGATTAAGGTGGAAATCTGAAACCACCTTAGGCAAGAACTTCCTGTTAGTCCTGAGGACCACCTATCTCTGTGAAAGGAGATAAAATCAGGCTCCACTGACAAAGTTTGTAATTCACTTATGCGCCTGGCAGAAGTGATGGCTACTAGAAACACAGTTTTCCAAGTCAAGTACTTAAGCCTGCTGAAGACAAAGGCTCAAAGGGGGTTGCATTAGCTGAGCAATGCAAACATTAAGATCCCAGGCAGAAGCAGGGTCCCTGAATGGAGGGTTGATGTGAGCAATCCTTGAAAAACTTGGAGAATACAGGGTAAGCAGAAAGAGAAGAGGGCTTTCTGCTGAAATAAAAGCAGAGACAGCTGCCAAATGCACTTCAGGGTAGCTGGCCTCAGCCCCAAAGTATTTAGATGGACCATAAGTCCAGGACTGGGGTAATCCAATGATTCTGGGAAATATGCTTTCAGAGCACCATATGGAAAACCTTTCCATTTAGAATTATAAGTAGCCCTGGTGGAAGGCTTTAGAAGCTGTCAAGATATCGAGTACACCTTGAGAAAGGTGTAGGTCAGCAACTCTAACTCCTCAAGAGCAGGCCTTGAGGTTGAGGGATTTGAGATTTGATACCAAACTCTCCCTGGGCACAGGTTAACAGATTGTGATTCCTGGGAGACACAGGGGAAGGTGGACTGCTAAGGACAGAACGAGTGGATACCAGGGCTGTCTGGCCCAATCTGGAGCAATCAGAATCATCTTGCAAGGTTGAGATCTGATTTTGACTAGCACCTTGAACAAGAGAGGAAAGGGGGAAAAGGCATAGAGGAACTTCCCTTCCCAATCGAGAAGGAAGGCATCCAGAGGGACTGAGCCCAACACTGGGGACCTGCAACAAAAAAGCGGAAGTTGGTGATTGTCTGGGGCTGCAAAAAGACCTATCTGAGGGGTGCCCCACCTGGCAAATACTAACCCCAGTACTAGGGGATCCAGTGACCATTCGTGATGGCCCTGGGAAATCCTGCTGAGAGCATCTGCCAGGACATTGTCCTTGCCTGGGAGGTGAACTGCCATGAGGGAGGTGTTCAGGGAATAAGCCAGAGACCACAACTTCATTGCCTCGGTGCACAAGGTCAAGACCGAGTGCCCCTTGCTTGTTGATGTACCACATTGTAGTGTTGTTGTTCTGACCTGTACCACTTTGTTCTGAACAGATACAGAAAAACCTGAAGTGCTAGAAAACAGCTCTGAGTTCCAAAAGATTGATGTGGAGCAGAGATTCCTGAGGGGACTACAATCCTGGGTGTGAGGTCACCCATGTGAGCTCCCATCCCAAGAGGGACGATCTGTAGTAAGGGTCAAGGAGTGAGATTGAGGGATGAAAGGAACCCGTCTCAGATTGCTCTGATCCTGCCACCACTGCAGGGCCTGGATCAGGTTCCCGAGTTACTGGGATCAATTTAGTTAGAGGATCTCTCCTTTGAGACCAGAAGGCTCTCAAATGGAACTGGATGTCCTCATCTGAAATCTTGCTCTTGCACTACAGCTGTGGAAGCAGCCATGTGGCCAAGGAGCTGTAGAGTGCCTTGCTGGCTCGAGAGACCTGCAGAGTGAAGGAGGAGGCCAAAGCCACCAGGGTCTTTACTCTTTCTAGAGGAAGGAAAGCTCTGGCCTGCTTTGTGTCCAGTTCTGCGCCTATGAAGATGAGTAGCTGAACAGGCTCTAGAACTGACTTTGGAAGACTGAGAAGAAAACCTAGAGATGTAAGCAGCTGCTGGGTAACCTGAAGGTGTGATCTGACTTGGTCTGGAGACTGACTCACTATGAGCCAGTCGTCCAGGTAAGAAAAGATGGCAATCTTTTGCCTTCTTAAATGAGCAACTGCTACTGCCAGGCATTTGGTGAACACCCTTGGGGCAGAGGTGAGGCTGAAGGGCATTGCTCTGAACTGGTAATGGCCTGAGGGTAGTTCGAATCTGAGGTACTTTCGGTGGGAGCTTCTGATGAGAACATGGAAGTAGGCATCCTTGAGGTCCAGGGACGCTTAGCCAGTCCCCTGGCCTTAGGGAGGGTAAATACTCTCCAGTCACCATTTTGAATTTTGGTTTTAAAAGGTGCTTGTTTAGGTATCTTGGATCCAGGATGGCCGCCATTCTCCTGTCTTTTTGGGGTAAGGAAGTACCGCCCTTGCCCTGGTGTAGGGAGGAACCTTTCACAGCTCTGAGAGCCAGGAGGGTTGAGACTTCTGTTTCCAAAGCAAGAGCCTCTAATGGATTTGCAGGTGGAGGATCTGGTTCTCATCTTTGGAAATTTTAAGCTGAGAATCAGTCCTGGTTTACTACTTCCAGGACCCACTTGTCTGATGTTAAAGACCCCAGTCCTGACGGGCAAGCCAGCCTGCCCCTACAGGTAATGGAGTATCGGGCCTGGGCATCCCATCAGGGTGCCTGTTTGGCAGGGGCTTTAGGCTGAGTAGTGGGAGCAGGCCTGCCTGTACCCCGTCTGCCTCTCCCTCTGAAGAACCCCCTCTGGGCATAAGCTGAAGAGGAGGCCTGGGCTTGGTACAAAGGCCTGTGAAAAGGCCCGCCCCTGCCCCTGGAAAGCTGCCTCTGAGGAGTGGCTTGCCTCTCCTTGGCCTGTGCACTCCTATAAGTGGTCCTATACTCATCCATTTTCTTCATGTAATTCTCCGCCTACCCCCAAAGAGAGAATTACCCACAACAGGAAAATCCATGGCCTTAGTCTGGTATCCTGTGACAGGCTGGGCACACCTGAGCCAAGCCATTCTACTAAAAGCCACAGATGTAGCCATGACTCTTGAAGATACATCATTAGGAGTCCACTGCAGCATGGAATTGCACTTGGATGCCTCTATACCATCAGCAGCCACCTGTTCCAGCTCCTTGGCAAGCTGGCCAGGGATCCTGTTTCGCTAAAGCCATAACAGTATCCCATCTGGATTTCTGGTATCTTGCAACATAGGGGCTATATAATTTGCCTGTCTGAGTCCCAAGGATGCTGCCATGTATTGTTTCTTTGCCATGGCATCAATCCTCCTGGAGTGCTTGTCAGGGCTGTGTGAAGCCAAGGGAATATTTGCCTTATCACAGGCTGCAGCCTGCACTACCCCAACATGGCTGCATTGTTGTGAAAGGAACTCCGTATCAGAGCCTGACAATGTGTACCTCCTGTCCAGGAGGTAAGGGTAGAAGTTATTGTTAGGTTATTGGAGATTGCGAGTAAGTATAATCATTGTTTAAGGGTGGGTAGTCGTTAGGGGTAGAGGATAGTTTTATTTATTTTGGTGTGAAGTTAATTTGGGTGCTTTGAACGTGTGAAGATGGGTTGGGGAGTTGCTGGGATGGTCAGGCATTTTTCCCCCTCCCGGCTTAAAGACCTCCGCCCTTTCAGGTGTCCCCCACTATCTCTGGAGGTGTATAGATGGTGTTGGGCTCTGGGGATTGTGGAGGAGGAGGAAGACAGGGTAGGCCTGAGGAGGAAATGGAAAGGAGGGACAATTGAGACGGTGGACAAGAAGACTTCTGCAAGTAAATGGGTTCAGGAGGGGTTCTCCCTGCCTGGTTCCCATACCCAAGGGCTCTGTATGCGGCAGGCAGGTGGCTCGGTCTTCACCGGTGACTCATCCTACTCGGACGGTGTTATGCAATGCCAGGTCCATTAAAAACAAGACTGCTCATCGGACCTGGCGTGCATCCCTGAGACTTGGCTGGATGATAAGGCTGGCCCTGTTTTGGTTTCAGCTATACCAGCTGGGTACTCGGTGATACACCATCCGAGGTTGGATCGTAGGGATGGGGGAGTGGTGATCTGTTTTAGAACGGAACTGAACCTGATGGAGGTATCAGTGGGAATTACCAACTCCTTTGAATGCATTGTGGGTGAGAGTGTGGGGTGCAGGATTCTTCTCATTTACCGTCCACCAGGTAATGGGAATGTTTTCCTGTGGAAGTTGCGGACTTCATTGTCGACATGACACTGGGATCCTCCAGATGGCATGAGCTGGGGATTTCAATGCCTGGCCGATGATGAACTCGTAGTTTGGCTCGGACTTCCTCCAGCTGATGAATTCACTGGGTCACACAGGTTATTTCCTCCTCGACCCATATAGATGGTCATTCTTTGGACTTGGTGTTCCTCCTGGGGATGGAGATATCTGACTTGGTGGTGGAACCATTTGGGTGGTCTGACCATCACACCACTGGGTTCAGTTTCCTGGCTCCCCCGGTAGGCCGGCCCCTATGGAGATGGTCTGGTACCACCCTTTGAGGGGTGTTACCCGAGGGTCTGATGGCGCTGCTGGACCTATCGAGTCTACCGGGTGAATGCATGGATCCTGGGGACCTGGTTCTTGTCTATAATAAGGCAGTAGCTGGGGCCCTGGATTCCATTGTTCCTGTTCAAATTCGTCCTCTCACTCATCGCCCCAGGTCTCCTTGGTTTGATGAGACCTTGAAGGAGCTGAGGAGGGTGGGAAGAAGGCTTGAGAGATGTTGGCGGAAGTCAGGTCTGGAGTGTGACAGGCTTAGTTTGATGGACCATTATCGGGTCTATCAATCTGCATTCCACTGTAAGAAGGCAGAATTCTGTCCAGGGAAATGTGCATGCAGAATCGACTAGCCCATCTCTTCCGGACTGTGGACAGATTGTGCAATCCAATCTGTCTTCAGCCCAAAGTGCTTTTTTCACAGGAACAGTGTGAGGAGTTTGCTCGATTCTTCGCAGATAAGGTTGCCACAATCAGGTCTGACCTCCTCCTAACTCTCTCAAATAGGAGTTGTGGTGGTCGACAGGAGATTTCGGACACCCGGTTTGTGTGGTTTGACTTCGACCTACCCACAATCAATCAATGACATAGTGATGATTGTCAGGTCATTGCGACCGACCAACTGTAGTTTGGACCCGGGCCCCACACACCTTTTAGTAGGATGTGTGGATACAATCAGCCCAGTCCTTGCCAAGATAGTCTGGTTGTCATTGGAGAAGGGGATCTTTCCTGATCCCTTGAAGGAAGCCGTGATTCGGCCCCTTAAGAAACCTTCCTTGAACCCGGACTGTCTGGCAAACTACAGACCTGTCTCTAACCTGCCTTTTGTGGGTAAAGTTATTGAGAAGATGGTTGCGTCGCAGCTGGATGATCATTTGACCAGCCACAATGTCTATGATTCTCTCCAGTCCGGATTTAGGAAGAGACATAGTACCGAGACAGCCCTTGTTCAGTGTACTAAATGACCTCCTAATAGCAAGAGATCGAAAGACCCATTCCATCTTGGTCCTTCTTGATCTCTCTGCATTATTTATACTGCTGACCATGGAGTGCTATTGAGCTGCCTGTTTATCTGTGGACTGTCTGGTTCGGTCCTCAGCTGGTTTCGATCATCTCAAGGGCAGGACTCAGAGGGTGGTGTCTGGGATTTTTTCCTCGCATCACTTCCCTATCCTCTGGGGTGCCACAGGGCTCCATTTTGGCACCCATGTTGTTTGCGGTATATATGCTGCGTTGGGAGTGATTATAAAGTGATGCAACCTGAGTTTTCACTGTTATGCAGATGATACTCAGCTTTACATGTCCTTTGTGCCCGGCCAGGATGATGCTGTCTCGGTCTTTAACAACTGTCTCGCCGAGATCCAGGACTGGATGACTGAGTTGGTTGCGGTTAAACCCTGAAAAAACTGAGGTGTTGGTTGTGGACCCAGGCCGATGGGAGGCGGGTTTGCTGACAGGATCACCTTCGGGTCTTTGGCTTGGGGGGTCCAGTTAGCTACCTCAGACCAGGTGCGGAACCTGGGTGTTATATTTGATGACTGCCTGACCCTTACACATCAGGTGTCGGCTGTTGTCAAAACTTCCTTTTACCATCTGAGGAATATAGCCCGGGTGAAGCACCTGGTAACTGCCGACAATCTTTCAGTGTTGGTCCACGCCTTCATTACCTCCCGCCTGGACTACTGCAATGTCCTTTACCTAGGGCAGCCAGGCTTCTGACTGGTACTTCTAGGACCAGTCATATAACGCCTGTCCTCCGCGGACTGCACTGGCTACCAGTATTGTGGCATATCACCTTCAAGGTCAGTTTGCTGACCTATAAGGCCCTACACGACCAGGGACCTAGTTACCTGCAAGATCTTCTTCATCCCTACCGTCCTCCCCGCTCTCTCCGATCCACCGATGAGGGATTGCTAGAGAGTCCCAGGGTCTGTTTGAAGACATCTGGGGCCAGATCATTTAGTTTTATGGCCCCGACCCTGTGGAATTCTCTACCTCATTGGGTGCGAGATTGCCTGACCGTCCAAAGTTTTAAATCAGCATTTAGCCTGGCTTACCTTGGATTTTTAAGAATGTTTTAATGATAGTTTTTATTATACTGTTTAATTTTATGTATTTGATTTATTTTTTGTAAAAGCGCTTTGCTTTTGGAAAAACGCTTTATAAATACAAAGTTGGATTGGATTGGATAGGAGTTCTCTTAGGTCCTATTTGAAATAGAAACATAGAATTTGACGGCAGATAAGGACCGCTTGGCCCAGCCAGTCTGCCCATTTCCCTACCTGATGGATAAGCTGCAGATCCTAGTTAACCAGCAGCCTACTTCTTCCTACCCCACCCCTAGAATTGCCTTATGACTGTCCCATGCATGCTTGAATTCCACCACTGTTTGTGACTCCACAACCTCCTCTGGAAGGCTGTTCCATACATCCACCACCCTCTCTGTGAAAAATACTTCCTTAAAATTACCTCTGAGCTGCCCCCCTTCTATTTTCAAATTGTGTCCTTGTTCTTGCACACCTCTTTTTGAAAGATGCTACCCTCTTGGACTTTGTTGATTTCCTGAGGTACTTGAAAGTTTCTATCATGTCCCCTCCCTCCTTTCCTCGAGGCTATACATATTAAGCTCCTCAAGTCTCTTCATATGTCTTCCGGTGCAGACCCTGCACCATTTTAGTTGCCTTCCTCTGGACAGCTTCCATCCTGTCTATGTCTTTCTTGGAGATTGGTCTCCAGAACTGCACACAGTACTCCAGGGGGTCTCACTAGCTGTCTGTACAGAGGGATAATAACTTCCTGTTTTCTACTGGTGATGCCTCCCATGCATCCCAGTATCCCCCAGCCCTCCTTGCTGCCCTCTCACATTGCTTGCCCACCTTTAGGTCATCTGATATGACTCACCCCCAGGTCCCTTTCCATTTTGTTGTTGTTAGTATCTCACCCCCATTGTGTACTCTTTCCTGGGTTTTTGTTTCAGGTAGTATTACCTGCACTTCTTAGCATTGAATCTAGGTGCTACATTTGACCATTCCTCTAACCTTGCCAAGTCCCTTCTCATCCTTTCCACCCCACCTGTGCATCAACTATGTTGCAGATCTTGTGTCATCTGCAAAAACATATATTTTTCCTTCCAGTCCTCTGCAATGTCACTTATAAAAAGACATTGAAGAGGACTGGTCCTAATACTGAACCTCATGCGGCCCCACTACTGACCCCCTTTTTCAGAGTGGACTCCATTTACTGTTACTCTGTGTCCCATTCTCCAGCCAATTCTTACCCAGGCTGTCATCTTGGGACCCACCCCAGGCTGGCTAACTTGTATATTAATCTTTGTGGGACTGTGTCAAATGCTTCTAAAGGTCTAGGTAGGCCATGTCCACAGCCCTCCTGATCAACTACTTTGGTCACCCAGTCAAAGAAATCTATCAGATTTGTCTGGCATGACCTTCCCGCTGTGAATCCATGCTGCCTTGGGTCCTGTGCCCTCTGGCCTCTAGATACTCAACAATTCTTTCCTTCAGAAGTGATTCCATCATTTTCCTACCACTGAGGTTAAACTAACAGGTCTGTGTTTCCGCTTCTGCCTTGCTCCCACTTTGTGAAGGGAATCACATCTGCCCTCCTCCAGTCCTCGGTACCACCCCATCCTCCCATGATTTGTTAAAGAGGGTAGTCAGTGGTGTCACTAGTTCTACCTTAGTTCTTTTAGAATTCTGGGATGAATCCCATCAGGCTCCATTGCTTTGTCCATCTTCAGTTTTAAGAGTTCTTTCAGAACCCTTTCTTCTGTAAATGGGCTGGTATCAACTTGTATCCAGAGTGTTTCACTGTTTGTTTTAGGTACCTCCCCTCTTCACTTGTAAATACTGAGTAAAAATATTTGTTTAGTATCTCTGCCTTTTCACAGTCACCTCAGCCCACCCTCCTCCCTTTATTAAGTCTTTACTATCCTCCTTGGTCTTCCTTCTCCCCTGATGTACCTATAAAAGGTTTTATCCTTCTTAACTGAGTTGGCTATCTTTTCCTCAGTTTGGGCCTTTTGTTCTGACTGCCTTCCCAGCTTCCTTTTGCTTTAACTGATATAGTTCTCGATCCTGTTCCTTCTGTGATTCCTTGTACTTCCTGAATGCTTTCTTTCTCTTGAACCTTCATTGCCACTTCCTTTGAGAACCATAGTGGTTTCTTACCTCGCTTCGCTTTGTTTATTTGCTTTAGACAAAGGCTTGATACCTTTCGATGGCAGTTTTATTATTCCCCATTGTTCTTCCACCCTCCTTCCTGCCCATTTGCTAGTGCATTCCTTAGGGCATCACTCATTTTTGACAAAGTCAGCCTCCTAAAATCCAGTACCTTTGTCTTTGTATGACTTGACTCTATTGCTGTGTTTATTGTGAACCATACTGTTCGACTGGTCGCTAGTTCCCAGATGGCTACCCAATCCTACATCTGTGATCCTCTCTTCATCTCCATTGAGAGAACCAGGTCTAAGATTGCCCTCTGGAGTGGGCCCCAATACTAGTTGTCTAAGGCATGCCCCTGTAGGGCATCTAGAATAACCCCACTCTAGAAGTGGCTGCTGCAACTGCACTCCAGTTAACATCTGGCATATTCAGATCACCCATCAGCAATATCTCCTTTTTCTGCCATTCTAAGTATACTTTCTATCATTTCCTTGTCCATTTCTCCCCTGAGAATGGGGTCTGTATACAACCCCCAGTGATTGTGGTGCCATTGTCGGTCTCTAAATTTACCCACAGTGCTTCTTCTCCTCCTGTTTACCCTTTTGTTCTGTTGCTTTGATTCCTTCCCTTATGTAAAGAGCTACCTCCTCCTTTACCCTCCTGTCCCTCCTGTAGATAGTGTATCCTGGTATGTTTACATCCCAGTCATGGTTTGTGTGTACCATGTTTATGTGACTGCCACGATATCCAGATGTTCCTCCTCCATCAAGGCCACTAATTCAGGAAGCTTGTTACTCAGACTACGGGCATTGGTACTCATTGCTTCCATTTTTTGATGGCTTTACCTTCTGTTGCAGCATCCCCACTGACCTTTCTACCTTGGTCTTTTCATTTAGTACCCTGTTTTGTAGGGGAGGCCGGATTTCCTGCTGCTTATCAGTGCCTCCTTTGACTAGTTTAAAAGCTTGCACAATGAAGCATTTAAACCAATTGCTCAAAAGACTTGTTCCCTTCCTGGACAGATGCAGACCATCCGTTAGTCACAGGCTGGTGTCCTCCAGGTGGAACCCCAGTCCCCAGTGAAGCCAAACCCTCTGCTCCACACCATTTTTTCAACCATTCATTAAACTGCATGGTAAAGTACTGCTCACTCATGCCATTGACAGGCAGCACTCTGAGAAGGATACGTTGAGTGCTACTTGTCTTAGGCCCCTCCCCAATTCTACAAAGTCCTTCTGCACTGCTCTAATCTCATGATGAGCCAAGTCATTTGTCCCTAGGTGGACAATGACGTCCAGCTCAGACTCCCGTGCAGCTGTTCCCGTGATCCTGAGGATGCGCTTCCTGTCCCTCCAAGCATGGCACCAGGCAGGCACCTTACTTCAGTTTTCCCTGCTCCCCCCAGTTCTATCCCCTACAATTGAGTCCCCCCAGGAGCTGCTTCCTTTCCTGTGTGTCTCGGTCCTCCTTCCTGTGGGCCTCCCTTGTGACAGCTGTCCTCAGCCTCCTTAGTCTCTGTGGGTGCATCCATAGGGGAGCTATGCCCCAGAATGGTGTATGGATTGTGGAGTGAACAACTGACTGGTGTGCCTCTGTTCCACCATCCTCACCCTTCTGAGCCCACTGTGGTCCAACTGCTGTGTTTTCTTCGTAACCTCTGAGGTAGTGGTGGTGGCTCTGGTGCTCCTGGATGGGGGAGGTTCCCTTCCCACCGTCCAGTGTGGCCTGGGGAAGGTTCCCTTACTACTGTCCAGCATGGCCTGGAAGATGGGCAACTTCCTCCTCAGGGCAGAGAGTTGTCTGCAAATAGGGCAGCATCTCAGCCTCCAGAAAGACTCCCGGAAGACTGCTGCCCCACAGCCATTATATGTACTACTCCCCACATGTTTATCTACTTTTTCTGTGTGTGTGTGTGTGTGTTGGTTTGTTATATAGAAATATATATATTATACAATGTGTATGTATATTGTCAGTGCAGTGTGCTAGAGAGGATATGACAGTGATATGCACCTTGCACTCTTGAGGAAATGATGTCAGAACCCCAGGTATAAAGGAACTATTTCCAGGGGTGGGTGGGTGAGGGTGGGAAGGGTTGGGCCTAAACTGTGCCTCAAGAAACAATCAGCTAAAAGCTCTGACCCAGCACTATGATGAGTGCCTTCCTGTCAGCAAGATGCCCTACACAACAATTGGACAGAGAAAATACCCTGCTAATCAAACAGAGAAAAATCTAGACATCCAACTCAGACACAGGTAACCTCTCCTAGCCCCAAAACAGTCTGGTGGTTTGTGCTCTGAAAGCGTCAGCCCCAAAATAAGTCAGCTGTGCTTTTACACCTTCCTGCACTGAAAATCTTAAGAATTAAGCCAACTGATTGACTAGTGACACCTGTGATGTAAGCATGCCTTTCAATGTAGGCAGGCTGCTGTCTGATTCCAATACAAAATCTTTCAGTGAAACCAGGGATATAAACTTAACTACTCAGCCAGCAGGACACCTTTAAAATGTTGCAAAATATCCTCTAAATCCTAGGTCTCAACTTCAACAATCAAGCAATTCAGTTGTATCTCACTCCCTCTGGTTATAAAATTAATACACTTTTAATGGAATCCTGCAATTCTCTGCTTAACGCCAATAAGGAGAAAAAAAATGAAACTCTTTGTAGAAAGCGTAGCTCCCCTGTTTTACAATATTATGCCTTACCAAGTTTCCAGCTCCTAAATAAAGTTACAGTTTGTTCTTTGCAGTGTTGCAAGGCTCTCAGCTTCAGACAAATCAAATGCATGGATAATATTGATGTTTAAAAAGGCACTAGGCCCATAAGTAGCTCGGTTAAAATTCCAGGTAATAAGTCATATTTCCTCCTTTGTTGATATAGTCATGTAAGCTTCATTTGACTGTATCCTTATTTGCACTTATTACTATTTCTAGTGGTAATCTGTTCCACAAATTCACCACCTGTTGTGTGAAAAAATATTTACAATATACGTTACAAATTCTGCAGGATATGGAAGCAGACAGGGATTCATATCTCATTATCATGGATATTGAGTCCCTGTACACTGACATACCTCAGGAAGATGCATTAGATGTTTTAGCACATTTTTTTAAATCAGCGAGGGGAATAATGCCTCACCCTCCACAGAGTTCCAATTAAAAGCTGTCAGAATTTGTGCGCAAATTCAATGCTTCGAATTTTCAAATACATTTTATTTACAGATCAAAAGGTATAGACATGGGGACCACCTTTGTCCTCAGTGTAGCAAATCTTCTACATAGGCCCAACGGAGGCAATATTTGTACAAGACAGAGACAGAAATCCATACTTTGAAAAAGCGTTGCTATGGTGATGCTTTATTGATGATACAGTAGTTGTTAGAAAAGGTATCCTTCAAGAATGACAAGTTTGTTGCCTACCCACAGCCCACAAACAGCAATCCAAAATTCACATATATAGTAGACTCCCACACACTGAGTTTCCTAGATATTCAGATCTTAAAGGACAAAATGGAGATTATGTTTAGACATATACCGTAAGGATACGGACAAGAACACTTTACTACTGGCATCTAGCTGCTAGATCCGTGCCACACAGTAAAAAATATTCCTAAAGGTCAGTACCTTAGATTTAGGCACATCTGCAGCTCTGAGGCAACCTATGATAAAGCAGCAGCTTATGTGACAAAATGTTTTTTGGAGATGGGTTAAAATCAGGAGTTCACTAGGGTAACAGAGGGGCAGGCCAGAACAATGATAGTGCTGAGCTTATCCAGAATACAGCAAGGCAAACCAATGCACCTACAAGGTACAATTTTGTAACTACTTTTTCAGTCCACGGCAACTATTTTAAAGACATAATTAAAAAAACACTGGCATATACTACAGGGCAACACAGACTTAGAAATTAACTCGACCCAGAATTGCTTATCACAGAGCCACTACAGTTTCTGATAAATTAGTACACGGTAGACAACCAGTGCGACACTAACAACCTGAAAAGGTGTCTTTCTTCTCTGCAAAAGATGTGCACATTTCCTGTAGTTTCCAAAGGCAACATGTTTCATAACCCACATTCTGACAATTTGTTATTGGACAGACAATTAAGTGTGACACAGCTGGTGTATAGTAGCCTGGTACAAATGTGGAGTTTTTGTTTTACATGGGCAAAATGAAGCATCAGTTTAAGATAAAAGTAAGTGAACACTGCCATGCAATTTTGAATGGCAATGACATATACACAACAGCTAGGCAGATAACGAATGTACATAATGCAGCCGAGCAGGGATTCACCTTTAGAGCAATAGACAATCCCAACCCACAAGGAGGGGACTTTGAGAACCTCCTGCTAAAACAAGAGGCATTTCAGATTTATAGCTTGGGAGCTTGCAGCTACCCGGGTCTGAACAAAGGCTTCTGTTTAGCTCAGTTTTGAAATACTGAAAGCTCAATATGCTCTATACTATGTGTGGAATTATACATACTGCAATGAAGATTGTTTAGAATTAGCAATGATATGAATTTTCTGCAGCCACTTTGTGTTTTTATATAGCACTTATGTTCTCGTGTGAGATTCTATCCCTCTTAATTTTTTCTCTCTCTTCTCCTTCAGTGTTTTGCACCAGGAATACGTTTTACCTCCCGAGAATAGCGACCAGTCCCCTCTCTCTCTGCCTTTCATTCAGCAGGATTCTTGCCAACGAGCCAGTCAGGATCATCCAACAGTGTACAAACCAAACTTAACAGGACGTTTTGTTTGGGCTCTGGGGCCTGCCATATCAATTTAGACACCCAAATGATTATAAATTATATATTTTCTATCACCCTCCCTAATAAAGCTAGCAATAAAATTCATGATTTAGCAGCACCAGCATAACTGGCAACCACACTGACCATGTTAATAGAGAGTAGCTAGTGGTGGTACTTTATAAAAATTTGGTAGTCCATGGGCTAGTGATCTGTAGAACATGTTTTGAAATGTTTTTGCATAAGTATGTGTATTTTATATGTTATTTGTGTGTTTTGCACAGCACTACTTTTTTTTATTATTATTGTGTATAGCACTTTGTTTTAGTTGATGGGTATTTAAATGTCTTAATGTGATGAGGTCATACTCTGTATGTAAGGGGCCTGATACCTATCTTGGGTGCCTTTGAGAAAGAAATTCATTTTCCGAAATGCATCAGGCATGACGACTGCATTCACGATTACCTGTCTGAGCACTGAATAAACTGTATCTCTACTATTCCTGCAGAGCTGTGTCATTTGTATTCCAGAGGGGTGAGTGCCCGATTTTTCTGCCTAGTCTTCTGCTACTATTATGAGCACCCCAATCCATGTTCGGCTCTTTCCTGGACTGCTAGCGTGTGTAAATGTAGCATTAAACTGTGTAAAATCAGGACCCACTGCAAATGACATTTTACACCTCATTTGGTCTATCTTGGGTAACTATACAGTAAAAACGTGAGCAAATAGGACCCAGTAAAACAGCACGCAAGTGGACATTCAACATTCACAAATGCTTGTTTACACAAAATTCCTCTCACCTTGTTGGTGAGTTTTTGACTAAAGGTACATGGCTGTGGAGGGTGGTGGGCAAGGGTATTAATTACTGTAGTTTTCTGGCACATGTATGCCACTGTATGAGTTAGACAGCAGATGGCCAAGGAAGTGAGCGGAAGGATTGTGCCATTCGCTACTGGGGGCCAAGGTCATGGGGCTGGGGTGTTTTTGGACACCATGGGGGAATGTCTGGAGAGAAGGAGAGGAAGGGGTGCCACTGGATACCAAGAACAACTTATGGGGAAGGGACGCGTTCCACTGGACACCAAGGCAGGCATATGGGAAGACAGAGAGGGCACTACTAGACACCAGTGGTAGGTTCAAGTTTATTGATCAATAAAGAGTCATTACATCAAAACAGCAAGAATAAAATATTCACATATGCAAAATGTGATATGCAAAAGTAAAACATTTCCGTATTTTCTTAAGATCCTCCCTGAATACAGAGTTTGTGTTAGATATTTAGATTTCTAATACATTAATTCAATTAGTATCATATGTAACATGACAAAAACAAAGTAGATCAACTTTCCCAAAATGTGAAGGATTCCAGAGTAGTTGCCGATGAACATAATATAGGTTTGTGAAAAAGACTACGACCCTAATATTATCCACAAGATCATTAGTCGTGAGTTCTTGTAATGTTGAAAGGATATATCTAATTTATATCACAATTCTAATGTAATAATTCTGAGCAGAGACAATACACATGTTTAAAGTCTAATTATATCATATTTGGAGTAAGAGAATCTGAGAGGGTTTGTCCTTTAGCTGTCCTGTGAACAGGATTAAATGGAACTTGACCAGGTTCAGGTCTAGTAACCTACACTCCCAGAAAAGTACTGTCTTCCTTAATTTCAAATATATTCCACAACTTTGGAAAAGCAGCCAGAAATGGCAAAAAAGGGTAGAAACCCCTCTTATACTCTCAGATAGAAAATACAATATCAGACTAATCATAAACGTTACCGTGTTTCATAATTTTCAGAGATTTTAGGTAGCCAATCCAGGGTTCGAAGTAAGGGGGAGCTCGGTGCTAATTAGCACCTGCAAATTCCATAGTAGCACCAAGTGCTCTCAATAAAAGTGGATCAGCGGTGCGAACTTCAGCACTCTCAGGGCAGGTTTGTGGATGAATTGCGGAGCGCATGCTTCATGTGCTGGAGATGGAGTGTTGTCTTGGAGCTGCTTAGACAGTGAGGGCAGGGAGAGCATCTCAGCAACATAACATTAACCCTTCTCAAAACATCAACTGGAGATGCTCTGCATGGCAACTTGAGATGGGGGAGAGCTTGCAGCTGCAGTGGTCTAGTTTTACAAAATACAGTATCACTTTCGCACCAATGTAGTGAAGTACCGAATGGGCAGACAGGTGGGAAAAGTTTTACATCCGGTCTTATGAAGCTGCAGCAGACCAGTCCTGAAATAAAAGATTGGCGATATGAACCACCATACCTTTCTGTCATTTGAGTTAATTTATATTAGTCTTTTAAAATATTTTCTAGAGTTTTAAACTCAGAGATTAACAAAAGTAGCAACAGTTGAAGCAAATCAAATGGAGAAGAGAAAAGCGAGAGAAGAATTTACATAATCCACCTACTGTATGCAGAAGTAAAGCTGCTCATTGGAAAAGGCACTGTTGGTCTAAAGTGAGACATACATGAGGAGGCACTGCCATTTGTCTTGTACCTTCGTCAATTAATTAAAAAAAGAGGAGAGAATCTGTTAAGTGTAGGTTTTTTTTTTGTATAAAAAGAGTTTATTGTGAACAAACACACAGTAGTTCACATCCATACATAGAAGCAGCATGTATCCAATACATTAGACATATTTCAGCATAGTTAATCAGTTTCTTCCATAGTACATTAGGTGTTCAGGATCATCACTGATTTAATTTCCTCAATTATCCATCCCTTCCCAGAGAAGCATATTTTCATGTTGAGTGGGGTCTGCCAAAAAAGGTGCCCATTCTTTGGTAAAACACTCTACTTTATCCTTTACTAGAAGGGTCAGCCTTTCTAGGGCCAATGCCCGCACTGCCAGGGTTCACCAACACTGTACTGTGGATGTTACACAGGACACCCACGTATTTTGAATGCAGTGCCTGGCCATACTGAAAAGGACCCAAACCCACCTTGGGAGGCTCTCCCACTCCCGTTCCTCATCAACCTCTACCCCAAACAGACGCAACCTAGGGTCTAATTGTAGTGCCCCACCCCACATGTGCCTCACTTCTTGAACCACCGCACCCCAAAACCCTGGAGAACAAAACACCTCCAAAAATAGTAGAGATTGTTTCCCTCCTCAAGCCCACATCTTCCGCATTGGGGGGTTACTGTGGGGATATATTTATGAACTATAGCAGGTGGGTTGTAGACCCTGTGAAAGAACTTATAAAAAGCCTTCTTACACTTGCATACCAAAAGGCCCATATGCATAGACAGTAGCAGCACCCAGTTCTGGTCCAGTATCAATGTTCAGATCTCTCTACCAATACCTCCTCACCCTAAGGGAGAGGTCCAGGAAGCACTGCCTTCACTGCTTTCCCTATGAAGCCCTTGGGGTCCTGTTACGTTGTTTGAATGAGTAATTCTATTTTTTCATTTCCTGCAGCCCCGGTCCCTCTCTAGCCAACCCTGTAACATAGGCCCCAACTTGAAAGAATCAAAATAAATGCCCTGCCACCAGGCTTAATCTCTGTCGTAGATCTACAAAAGGGCCATGCCCTCCCTTATTACAGAGGTCCCCTATGGTCTTTATCCCATTTTGCTCCCACAGCTTAAGCCCAGGATCCTCCCAACTCGGCAGAAAGTAAGGATTCCCCGCCACAGGGACCAAATAGGTATCCACATTTTTTATATTCCGCTGCTTCAGGAGTTTACCCCAGCTCTCAAACACTGCAACAACCAGCGAGTACCAGCTATCTTGCCCTTTAAGGGCTCTAAGGCCCAGTCTGTCCAGGTAGGCCGAAAGCCTAGCTCAGCATCCCCATTGTTCAAGATTCACCCAACTAGCCACCCTAGGCATGTGCATCCAATCACTAATATATTTCTGCTGGGCTGCCAGATAGTAGTTCCCCAAATCCGGAAAATTTAATCCTCCTCCTGCTTTCCGCTTGAAGTCTTGTAGACTCACCGCCTCTTCCTTCCAAATGAACGCAGAGAACATTTCCTCCACTTTCTTAATATCCCGCTTCGTTAACCCGACGTGCACCATCTGCATAATATACACCAACCTAGGAAGAATATTCATCTTAAAATCAGGTTTATCCTGTCTAGCCAGGAAATTGGGAGGGTTACCCATCTTTTTAAATATGTTTCTATTATCTTAAGTAGGAGTGCATAATTCAAATCATACAATGTTCCCAGGGTCCACCCTATTTTTATCCCCATATAGGTAAAACTGTTCCCAAACCTCTTAAGGCCCCATGCCTGCCCGGAACCCAAATGCCTTGGCAACCGCATTAACTCCAATAAGTGTAGTTTTTAATTAACAGATTCTCTCCTCCTCCTCTTTGAATTAATTGGCAAATGTATAAGACAACTGGCAAAGTGCCTCCTTCTGCATGTCTCTGTTTAGACCAACTGCACCTTTTCCAATGAGTAGCTTTATCATGAGAATGTGTTAAAGTGATATATAACTGGCAGATTTAAAGATATTACATTTTTTTTTTTTTTTTTTTACTACAAGATTCCTATAGAGAATTTCATTTTTTTTATTATTGATGTCCTTCCATTTCATTCCCCTTCTACGACATCCCAATGCATTTTTATCTGTGTTGATGCCAACTCCTGGCTTTGCCTGAGTAGATCCTGGTCTGCTGGAAAATGCCGCAATCCAGGAGCTATTCATAGCTCTTGCCTGCCAAATCCTTATTTCTGACTCTGCCAACCAGTCTATTCAGAATTGCAAAATTGTAAGTATTATATAAAAAACACATTATTAAACCTGGTGTGGTGCTGCAATTGGACAAGATAGATCCCAACCAGTAAGCTCTCTTAGTATTGTATAATGTACATTAACAGTCACATGTTTTAGATCATCTTCAACTAGATTTCCATATTTGCTATATCTAATCATTATCCCCGGTCAGTTTTGTTTAAAGAATATATAATTGGCTTCATACAATTCCAGTCTAAATCGCATGACTATTTTACAATCAAGAGGATTGAATAAATGTGTCAAATAATACTTATGCTGATGAGAAACTTTAAATTGTTTGTACCATCTATAAAATTTCAAAGAAGAAATACGAGACAAAATCCTGTCCAACTGCAACATCCTGTACCCTTTTCCTAATTAGATTTTTTTCCTTTTTTCCATCTAGTGTTTATCCTCCATGGCGGACAGCGATCCCATGTCGGCTGACTGTACCGGACTCCGTGGTTGTTTGAGGCACCCTCCCTCTCATGTCCCGGCAGACCACTGGAGCCAGCCTGGGGCTTCATCCAGCCGTTGCCCCAATTTTTCTCCCATTGCCTAGGGCCCCAGGCATGCGCTGCACGTGCAGGGGCGCCATGCGCCTGCGGCTCTGGTGACTGCCCTTCGCCCTCCCAGCCTATTACCAGGTTCCCCCTCTGGCGTGGCACTGCCACCTAGCCTCCACTGGGTGGCAGCCAAGCGCCAGAGAAACTCCACGTCCCTCCCTGAGGAGAAGAATTGCCTGCCAGCTGCTCAATCCACTCCTCCCCCTGCCCCCCGGCATCCCAAGGTTGTACCCGAACCTGGGTTGTCAGCGTGACACAAGGTGTGGCATCCAGTGCCTCAACCCTCAGTGCCACTGGGCCGGCTTTTTTTTTTTTTAAATTTGACTTTTGATCTCATAGAAAGGTTTAACATATATTTCAAGTAATAAATTCTCCAGTCTTGAAAAAAACAAGCGTTCTCTGATGATTCTAATAGAGGGACAGACAAATCCTTTTTGTATATACATTACTTCTTCAAAACATTGTCTAAGGAATCTTTTTTCCAGCAGTAGAAACAGGCCCAGTAGAAAATTTAAGGTTCTCTCCATTACAAGAGTAGAAATAGAGAACTGACCTGTTTCAACTCTTAGAATTTCTGAAGGAACTGAATTAGGTACAGACAACACATAGCAATGTATTTTGTTCAGGACAACCACCAAAATTGATATTTTGGTGGTACCCCATATTTCAGCTATACATAAAATGCATGACTAGATTTTAGCATTAATAACAGTAAGTAATCCTTTATTGCTGCCTTTTTCCCATTCTGCAATTAAATCTTTTAAATGCATTAAATGCCATTATCATTTTCATTTCTAATACCTTTAAATGTCTGTCTCAGAGGGAATTATCAGAAAACCAAAGGCCCAGATAATCATAGTACTTCTCTGTTCCAGTTGCCTCAGTTCCTATCCTCAATTTTGTCATTTTCTTAGTTTGATTACCAAAAACCACCAGCTTAGTCTTTTCTTTATTTATGACCAAAGCATTGTTTGGGGCCAACATTTGGGAAGCTTCCTGCTAAGGAAATGCCTGGTTGTCCCCCACAGCAGGTACCTCATGGGCTTCCTCTTGTGAAAGAGCATCAATGGGAGAATATGATACAGGGCTCCCATGCTCCAGAGATGCCTGCACTAAATCATGCTCAAAGACGTTTTCAACAGTCTGTTTACTTAAGTTAATGATGTCCTGAGGTGCACTTGGGTTAGCAGGTTCTAGCTCACCTGTGGATATTGAGTGAGTAGTCTGTCTTTCCACCTTATTTATCTGGCGGTTACATTCTCTCTCTCTCTCTCCTCCCTCCTCCTCCCTCCCTCTCTCTCTCTCTCTTGCCACCCCACATGCTCCTGGAAGCGGTATTTTAGGGTCAGCCATCCACTCACCGTGTTAGTTTGTATCCAGCCTGCGCTCTCTAGGGCTGTTTTGGGAGACCACAGCAGCTGAATATTGCCAGCTTGTGGGACCGGGGTTTGGGGCAGGAATCCCTCTGTCGTGAAAGGTTGAGCACTAGTCCCAATAAATATTTTAGTCACAGTACCTGAGGTTGTTGTGGGAGAATCAACCTCTGGCCTCTTCATTTTCTTTAATTCCTCAGCCACTGCCATTTGGGCCTGTATGAAATCTTCCACCGCTTTCTCTAAAAGTCGGCATTTTTCTTGCAGCGGATTCCTGTTTCCTTCGTCGTAAACCAACTGTATTTCCAGTGTGCGATCCTCCACCGCAAGCAAGCGCCAGCTCCGCTGTGTCTTTGCTTTTCCTCCCTAGGAAACTCCACTTGGAAGGCCTCCTGATGTCGTTTGAGTACCGGTGCAATCAACACCGTCTGATGTCAATCCTTTCCACGAGGGGGTCGGTGCGCTAAGCTGGCCACCTCCAGAGTGCATCCCAGCCGCACCATTCCCCTTGCTGTGGTTGTGCTGCTGTGGGCAAGGCGTTCCCCGACCTCCTCCACTGTCTTGCTCCATCTGACCAGACTCACTCTCTCTCGGCTCCACAGTGCTACCTGCCGAAAGAATTGGGGAATTTCCCTGGTGCCCTTGCCAAATTTCCCCCTATTCCTTAAAAATACCACCAACAGCTTAATCTGGTTCAAGGTCAGTTGGCATTCATCTGTATCTCTTTCCTCCAGGTCGTGCCTGAAAATAGGCAGGATCTGTCTAGTGCACTTACCCGGTCAACAAAAACTAAATAAATAAAATGCCACCTTAAGATCCACAACACAGCAATACAGTTTGTCTTTTTCATCTTAGTATATTTATAAATTAAATGTGAAAGAACATAATAGTGTTTAACTGTAGAACGCATACGCCTAAAGCCCTTCAGGGCCTCATCAAGTAGCTGATGTTCTTGAGTCCAAGCTTCTATTTATTGTAATAAGATTTTACAAAATATCTTTTGTGATGCATCTGTAAGGCTAACTGGCCTATACATAGCTAGGTCAGTTATCTGACCCTTTTTGAAATAAGGTATATAAATACTACCTTTCTAGCTGTCTGGAAAGTCCTCACCTTTATTTGTTTAGTTTATTTATTTATTTGTAACTCGGAACTACAAACCTTTGAGCCAAGTGCTTGTTTACAAAAGATCCTCGACAACACTTAAGGAGACACATTTTGTTATAACAGCATAATTACAGCAGACAAATTGACATTGGGGTTGTACTACTAACAGAGAGTTTACATAGGAAGGGACAGTAAATACATTTATGGTTTACACAAGTCAAGACATGAATGAAGCAGCTGGTAGCATTGTCAGTTTCCCAGTGAGGGTATGCAACGTGCAGCCATCTGAGAGAAGTTAAGTGCAGAGAGACAAGTTGGAGTTTGGCAAGTGCAGGTAGGTGGGGGGAAGGAACAGGTCAGGAAAATGGGCTAGGGGGGAGGAGTGGGGGGGCAGAGGAAGTGGACAGGGCAGGAGGTAATGTGGGTGAACTGGACAGATGGCAGGTGGAGGGAAAGGTATTGAGGAGGTAATAGACAAAGGACAAGTGGGAAGGGAGTTGGTAGGGGAAGGGGCTGGGGGGAGGGGAGCAGGTACAACCCGGCCAGAACAAGTGGGCAGTTGACTGGTGGGCTGGATGCTGGGATTACGTTTGACACAGGCAGCGGATTGGAGGAGATATGGACTTACGGAGTTCGGATTTGAAGTGCCCTAGGTGTTGAAGGCTGGTGATTGTGTTTGGAAGCTCGTTTAGCCAGGTGGGAGCCCTTACCACGAAGGCACGCCTCCCCAGGGCTGATCTCCTGACGGGAACAGCTAAGGCATGCCTGGAGACGCTTCTTGCAGCATGTTCACCTGGGGCAGGTCTGAATAATGCCTGCAGGGAGACAGGTGCCAGTCCCAGTAGGGCCTTCTTTCCCAGTAAACAGTTCTGGAGCATTATTCTATCCCGGAAGGGGAGCCACTTTGTCCTTATGTATGAATGTACCACCTTGGATGAATCTATTGAATATATCTACAAAAATAGGAGTCCACCAATCTGAAAATGTTTTGTAAAGATCTGCAAGAATTTGATCAGGGCCAGGAGCTTTATTTTAATTTATTTATTTATTTATTCACAATTCGGATTTACAACCTTTGAGTCAAAGACTCATTTACAAAGGCACCTCATCACAGGGAGGGAAGACAACATATTGGTGGAGCAAAACAGTGGGGAACAATACAGGTGAGATACAAAAGAGCATACAAAGCAAAGCAATTTCAGTGAACAATACAGGTTGAGATACAGAAGCACAAAACTAAGCAATTTCAGTGACACAGTGGACACATGGGTTACAGTCGTGGTGTACAGACTACAAGAAGCTATTCTAAATAAACTACTACATATGTAATACTATAAGAACCTCACGGTTTGCTAGGTGGTGGTTACGTGGGGGAGGTCTATGTTCTGGATTGGCTCAGGCGGAGCTCTCGGTAAGGCCCTATTATGGGCATTTACAGCTCCGAGTGTCAGTGAGGTGTTTGCGTAGGGTGATTTAGAAGGGGCCGATTTTTGAGATGTTAGCGATGTGAGTGGGGAGGGAATTATACCAGGAGGGTGCTCTGTAGTGGAATGACCTTTGGGTGAGCGAGTTCCTAGCTCTCGGCACCTGGAAGATGGCTTTGGTTGTATTTCAGGTGACGACTGGGTGGGTGGCCCGTTGAAGGGATGTAGCGACTCCTGGGAAGAGAGCCAAAGTAGTCTCTTTTTGGCCAGTATACAGGTGTGGTATTGCAGGCGCTCTTCAAAAGTGAGTAGGTTCGAGGTGGAGTAAAGCTGGCATGTGTGTGTTCTGCTGGGGGCACCAATCAGAAGCCTGCAGGCTTTGTTGATACAGATCTGAACTTTGGTGAGGGCAGTGGGGTCAGCAGCTGCATAGATAGGGAGTCCATAATCAACCAAAGACAGGATGGAGGAGGTGATAGCCAGCCATAGGGCAAACTCAGGAAGGCAGTCTTTGTGGCGGTAGAGGAGTCCAATCCAGGCATTCATGGCAGAGGACAGCGAGTTAAGATGGGCATGGAAGGAGAGAGACGAGTCTAAGGTGATGTCCAGGTATTTGTATGTTGATACCTGTTCAAGGGGGCGTATGGTGCAGGGGATGATCCGAAGGGGAGCATTTCTGGAGTTACTTTGGCGGTGTGCAAAAATCATAGATTTCGTCTTCTTGTGGTTCAGAACCAGACGATGGTTGAGGAATCATTTTTCAGCTTGGCTGAAGGTAAGTTGCAAAGAGCTCTGGAGTGTGAGTGGATCAGGGTGGGAGGAGACGAGGACTGCATCGTCGGTGTATAGAAGCATTTTGCCCGAGCAGGAGCTGGGGAGGGTGTTTAGAAAGAGACTGAACAATATGGGGCCCAGGATGGAACCTTGAGGGACCCCAGAGCGTACAGGTAAGGCAGTTGATAGGATACCATTGATTTTGACCCGTTGGGATCTGTCATGGAGGTAGCTGGAGAACCAGGCCAGAGGGCCAGATGAGAAACCAAGCTGATGGAGGGAGTCGAGCAATAGTGGGTGACACACAGTGTCAAAGACCTTGGATAGGTCAATGAACACTGCCCCGGCGATCTCCCCAGAGTCAAGTGCAGAGTGTATTTGGTGGGAGAACTCCAATAGGGCTGAAGTGGTGCTGTGACCAGGGCGGAAGCCATGCTGCTCTGGGCATAATATGTTGTACTGGGATAGATAATCCATGAGTTGGGTGGATACTATTTTCTCCAGGGTTTTGGGGTGGGAGGATGGAGATTGGTCTGTAGTTTGGTAATGTGCGGTCTCCATTTTTATAGATAGGGGTAATTTCAGCCAATTTCCATGTGCTCGGGAATTGGCAGAGGCATAGAGACCGGTTAAGAAGGTCAGTAAGGGGGGCTAACATGACATCAAGTGTTAGGCAGAGAATCCTGGAATCAAGGGGGTCACAACTGGGGTTGCGGCCGGAGAGGACTTTTAGTAGGAGCAGTCTGGCATCACGGGGAGATATGGTCCAGAAGAGAAATGGGGGGCAAAAAATAGCAGGGAGGTTGGATGCACGGATAGGATCGAAGAAGTGGGCAGGAAGGACTGCACTTAGGTCAGAAAAGGTCGTGTTGAGGTAGTCAGCAACAAGTGGTAGATCAGTATTAATTGCGCAGTTAACAACCATCTGGGGGGGGAAGAGAGCGAGTTTTCCCATTAAGCTCCTTAATGTTATCCCAGAAAGCTCGCGCAGAGCCCCAGGATGAGGCCAGGGTGGTCCGATAGTATCTGGCCTTGGCTTGCCTTATGGCTCAGGTGCATTGGTTGTGAGCGGCATTATAGGCTTGTCTGTCTAGAAGGCTAGAGCAGTATCTATATCCGTTACAAGGGAGATTGGGGACCAGTCGAGCTGGGCTAGGTACTGCTTTTGTTTATTAAGGCCCCCGGGGCAGTGGGGGGTGGCTTTGCATGTGGGATTGAGCGTGGGGGAGGACAAGAAACAGAGAATTGGGGAGTGGTCGCTAAGGGAGTTGGCTAGGACGTTAACAGACTCGATTTTGTGGGGGCGGTTGGAGAGTACTATATCAAGGAGGGAGCTGGACCCACTTGATTGGTTGAATCTGGTGGGATGAGTGACTAATTGAGATAAGTCAAGGGCCGCAAAGTTGTCCTTAATGTGTGCTGTAGTGGAGCCAAGCCAGTTGATGTTGAGGTCACGTAGGACGAGCTGTTCGGCTTTGTGGGGCAGGGCAGAGAGATAGTCAGTGAGAGAGTGGATAGTTAGACTTTGGGCCCGTGTGGGTATGTAAGTGGTTTATTGGAACTGGCTGTGTTAAACACAAACAGTTTCATCAGAAGAAAAGTAAATTGCTCTAGGAGTTATATAAGCATGTAAATAAATTTTAAGTTCATAATGTACTGAAGGTCTTCATTCTTCTATAGATGAATGGCACAAGGCCAAAAAATGATTCTCCCATGCCAAAGGGGTGATGTAGGTAAGCCTTTACCTATGATGAATATTGGGTGTACCCAACCGAAACCCATGTCCCAAAAGCTTTTGAATCTTTTTCTCTATAATTGTGTTTTTTAATTTGTTCCACATTTTGGAATGATATTTTTCTTTCTCAGTTTCTAAGATTTTCTTGTAATCCTTCCTATGTTTATTTAATGTTCATAAATTTTCCATTGTTCTGTGTTTTTTTTGTAAATTTCATTAATCTACTGTATTATTGCTTAGCATCCCTGCAAATCCCATTAAACCCAGATGTAGTTTTAGTTTTTTCACAGTATTAGGACTGAACATAGGTCTGAGAAGATATTTAATTTCCTGCCATTTTTCCATAATGGTGGCACTATCATTATCTGGAAAAAATAATTATGTCATTTCTCAAAGTGGAAAATATAACAGTATTAAGTATTGTAAAAAAAAATATCTGTGATGTTACTTTGCCAGCATATTCTTCCGAAATTACTTCCACTTTAATTTCCTCTGTAGTAGACTGAGATGATATTACAATATATTACTGCATAGAAAATTAAATGTTACTAATATAGGTGAATGCAAAGATTCTGGGCAGTCTAGTACTCTTAAGTCTACCAGTCTTTCCATGGCAACCTTGTTAACCCATGCCTGACAGTGGTCAGGGGAAACTTTAGTGCTGGTGCAGTTTTTACCACTCATTTTGGGTCCTGGTGCAAGTGTAATATGCAGTATTGTATTTAAATAAAATGACTTTATATTTTCCATTAAGTCCTGTTCGCTCTGATTTTTGTCGGTGCTCTTATCAATACCTTTGGTACTTTTTATTAAAATAAGCACCACAGTGATTTACCTGGTGCTCCACTTCTCCGATTTTCTGCTTAACAGGATATTAACTAGTATCGCACGTCATATAAGAAATAGGCAAAGGAGGTGATCATGCCACTTTATACCTCATTGGTGAGGCCTCACCTGGACTCCTGTGTCCAATTTTGGGCACCATCAAGTAACACAGAAATCTGTAATTTGGAAAGGATATAGAGGAGGGCAACAAGGATAGTTAATGATCCAAAAGGCCTAGCATACAAGGATAGGTGAAGTAGTTTGGGTCTAATTCCCCTAGAGTATCGTAGATTAAGGGAAGATGTGTGTCTCCTATTCAGAGCCATGATGCGTGTCGATTTGTGAGACTGCACAGGTCTCCAGATACATAATCAGCCCTATAGTACTCAATCCCACCCTTTACAGTTGAAAGGTGAACTATGTCACACAAATAGGAAATCAAGTTGGTGAAATCAGAGGGTAGTGTCTTTTTCTGTGACTGTGGTGTTTTGGAACTCGCTGCCATTAGAAGTGGTTGGTAGTGGTGGCATGTCCAACTTTAAGCAAAAGCTGGATGATTACAGTACTAGCCATGGCATAATAGACTACAGATAAATAGCATTTGGTGAGCTAAATGGAAACATGTCTGTTTCACTCTGTATCTACCTACGAAAGAACAATTGGCCCTGCTGATTGTATTTACTATCTTTAAAGTTCCTGTTTATTTTGATTCTTACCACATTAAATCTTATGTCATATTCATCTTCATTTCTTATGGGAACTGTAGTGTTAAAGTCCCCAATAATCAAATGGGAATAGTTTTCATATCTATCCAAGAGTTCTTCAAAAATATTGGACAACTGTGTCCAAAGCGTAGGGGAATACATTTTACTTGTTCTAGGTAGAAAGTAAACATTTAATCTAATAATTTCACATTGCTGTTTTGAATTCTAAGGGCCTCTAGAAAGAATAGGTTATAATCAAGAACATTTATTTGAAAGTCCAAGGTTGCTTTCAAGAATATAACTAGACCTGCTTGTCCTCTTCCTACCTTATTCTTCTTAGCTACACACAAGTAGGGGGCATACCTTGAAATCATAGGCAGGGAATCATTATACCACCATGTTTCTTATATGCATACAATATCATACTTTGTCAAAAATGTGACTGTCTCAGAATCTGGCAATTTGTTTGCTAGCCCCTCAATGTTCCAGAATAGTACATTTAAATAACCAGTAGCCTGTTTATCTGAAGAAACAAACAAACAAAAAAAACAACAACTGGTAATTCTGGTCATGCCTAGGTAAGATCTTCCAGTGGCTCAAATCTATTGTAAGTAGATATTTCTATATTCCTGCCATTGTAAATGTTTGTTGCTGTTTCCAAGTAAGGGTTGTTTTCAAAATGATTTATACATGGCCTTTTATTTACATCCTCATAATCAATCAAGAGAATAATGCCAGGTCCATCAAGAATTGTAGACACAGACAACCTGAACCGCAGTTTTAGTATTTCTAAAAGTAATATCAATTTGAGGACTGTCCATAACACCGCTATGTATTGTAATCCATTCAATCCCATTTGTCCCTTGATCAGTTCCAAGGATGTGGGTTAAAAATATCCCAAGATCTCTCTCTGCACTGAATCTATTGGTTCTTTAGAAAAAACTTTCCAGCCAAAGAGGGAGAGGGTCCTATTTTTCCAAATGTATTCATGCAACTGCTCATATTTGTTTATTATTTCGAAAACCCTATTAATTCTTTCTACAGTGGTTATGAGAAAGTATACCAATAATGAGGTATACTTCGGTAGGCATGGTACACCGAGTGGTACTGCGGTACTGAGGTACAGTAACCCCTCGCTATAACGAACTTCGTTATAACGAACCTCTGTCATGGCTCCCAACCAAGCACTAACCTTTCTACAATCCATGCGGTCATCCTTTTTTCATATCCACCCGGTCAACGACACTGGATTATCAAATTTGCTGCAGGCAGGTGCTTCGAATACAGTAAATAAAGTAGCAGCACAGGAGCATTTAGAATGGTGGAGTGAAATTTGCTGTTGATCTTGTGTCGAGTAGTGGGGCAGAAATGGTTTTGCTGCAGCAGTCAGGTCGGCAGGGCTGGCTAACAGAGCAAGCGGCAAAAAAAAAAAAAACAATGGAGCGAGGTGTGCTTGGTGCACTAGGAGTAAATTTTAAGGTTGAAGGATATGAGGAACGGCCTGAAGATACAGAAGAGATGGATGGCAGCATTCGCTTGGGGAGCGGGTCGGGTTTTTCGGGGAGTAAGCGGCAAGAGGTGGCTGTTGTTTTGCAGAGTGGGTTTTAAATTTTAAGAAAAAAAAAGTATATTGTATAAGGAATATCAGACCCAAAATAGCAGAGCGAGGAAGCAGTCTGCTAGCAGGCACCGACCCATGGCTTAAAACATGTGAACACTGTGAAAATACTATAAACAGAAAACATTACATGCTGAAAAGAAAAGAAAGCAAAAAAAATTCCAGCTCCACAATCTATAAAAAGTTATCATAAATCTGCTTCAGTTTCATGTCCAATCCATATACAGTACCTCTACTAAAGCATTAATTTACCACGTATTGTGCTAAACAGTCTGACAGCATAGCAAGTATAGCGTCCCTCGCTTTAACGAACAACTTGCTATAACAAACGTATGGTATGACTCCCAAATCATTTGTTATAGCAAGGGGTTACTGTATGCGGTTTTGCGGTAGGTGCTTAATTAATGTTATCTCCCTCATTCTCAGCTGAAATGCACCAAGTGGAGCTGTTTGTGGTGACATTTAACTGACTTAGTTTCAGTGTTCCGGCAGATGTCCCCACAGTCAAAGAAACAGACTCTCTGTCTGAACCTGGAAAATTCAAAGCACCCCACAATCTGGCTTGCTTTATAATGCACTCGTGGTCACTCTCTAGGGCAAACTGTATGAGAACTGTAGCAGGTTTATCGGAAGCTTTAAAATCAAAAGAAATATGGCACTCCACAAATCCTGTCATCCACAGATTAACGGAAAGCGAGTATTGCTTGCAAAATTGCTGAAAGTGCAACTAGCTTGCAACCCAGTTCAAGCAAACGGAGCTGCCTTCCACTTACTCCAGTGCTTAGAATTACATTGACTTTTTGGTTGGTTTTCGGTTTGTGTATGAAAAAACTGTTTATGGAAAACTCCCCTTTTGCAACACTTGCTTAGATTTTGCTTCTGTCCCTAGTGCATGATACTGTACATATATGAAGCATACTGCATGACCACCGTTGTATAATAAGATACACTTTTGAGCCTGGGGCTGGGATTACAATATTGTAACCCAATTGAGCTGCGCTGTTGTGACATATGGTGACGAACACCTTTAATCAGCATATAATCTGAAACAGAGTAAAGAAAAAGAATGTGCAGCTTTTGGAATGGAAATCAGTGAATATACATGCATTTCCCTTTCATTCAAAGTCTAAGTATAGAGAGCAGTACTTCTTCAGCATTCATGTATAGAGATCAATGCAATATATATGCACGTATTGTCATTCTACCTTCACATATACAGTAGTGATCAGTACAATATATGTGCATTTATCTTTCTGGCAACTCATGTACTGAGATCAGTGCAATGTACATGATTTTTCTTTCAGACAACTGAGGTACAGTGATCAAAGCAATATATGTGCTTTTATTTATTTTTAACTTTCATGCATTGAGACCAGTGCAATATATGCCATTTATCTTTTAGTCGATTCACGTATAGCGGTATAGAGGTCAGACATGAATATACATAATCACTATCCAATCCCCAACCCAGCCTTGCCTGGTACTGTATCATTAAAAAAAAAATCCCTCCTTCTCCACCCTCTGGCGCGATCCAACCCCTAACCCAACCTTGCCTGGTGCTGAATTATTAATTTAAAAAAAAAAAAAAAACCTCTCTCCACCCTTTGCCATGATCCACCCTCAACTCAGCCTTGTCTGGTGCCTGTATTATAAAAAAAAAAAAAAAATCCCTCCCTCTCCACCCTCTGTTATGAACTAAATCCTAACCCAGCCTTGCCTGCTGCTGTATTATTAATAATAATAATAATAATAAAAAAAATTCCTCCCTCACCACCCTCTGCCACAATCCAACCCCCAACTCAGCCTTGTCTGGTGCCAGTATTATTAATTTTAAAAATCTCTCCCGCTCCACCTTCTGCCACAATCTGAACTCTACCCTGCCTTGCCTGGTGCTGTATTATTAATTAAAAGAAACCCTCCCTCTCCACCCTCTGCCACAATCCAGCCTCCAACCTAGCCTTGTCTGGTTCCAGTATTATTAATAAAAAAAAAAAATCTCTCCAGCTCCACCCTCTGCCATGATCCGACCCCTACCCTGCCTGGTGCTGTGTTATTAATTAAAATAAACCCTCCTCTCCACCCCTCCTTGATCCAACCCTCAACCCAGCATTGTCTGGTGCCTGTATTATTAATGGGGAAAAAAATCCTCCCTCCCACCCTCTGCCATGATCCAACCCCTACCCTGCCTTGTCTGGTGTTGTATAAATAATTAAAGAAACCCTCCTCTCCACCCTCTGCCATGATCCAACCCCCAACCCAGCCTTTTCTGGTGCCTGTATTAATAAAATAAAAAAAATAAAAAATCCTCCTTTCCACCCTCTGCCACGAACGAAATCCCAACCCAGCCTTGCCTGGTGCTGTAATATTAAAAAAAAAAAAAAAAAAACTTCCCTCCACCCTCTGCCATGATCCAGCCCCTACTCAAGACTTGTCTAGTGCCTGTATTATTGCTTAAAAAAAACAAACAAAAAACCTCCCTCTCGACCCTCTGCCACGATGCCCATCATTAAATTAAAAAGGTGTTAAGCTCCAGTCTAATTGGTTTTGGGGTATCTACAGAAAGTGCAATAACTGGAGGGGAATGCAGTATATCTGAATGGTGGTTCTGACCACAGCCACGGCAAACTTATTTAGGTAGCCTTTTGGAGCTGTTGGCCACATTCAATGGGAGGAGATGGTGTGAACAACACCACCTAGGCCCAGATATTCAAAAGGGTTGCACATGGCGCACCAGTGTTGCGCCATGCAACTGCCCACTGATGCGCCCAGTGCCGATATTTAAAAGGAAAAGTCTTGCCTCCAAATCCCGATAGCGGGCGCATCAATGCTCTTTCAATCGAGCACAGGTGAGGCCGCCTATGCATAAACTGCACAGCCCGATATTCAGCCGGGCCGTGCAGAGTTATGCGGAGTGCAATCTACCTGCGCCTGCACAACTTCGCCAAAAAAACAAGCGATCAAGTCGAGAGCCACCCACAGGTGAGCTGCCGCATTGCAGGCGCAACACAGCAGTTGCCACCTGTGGGTGGCCTCCACTGTCCGCGCACCTGGCTGGCGCCCTCTTACCGATCACAGGCTGAAGTGTCCCCGAGTAGCCCGATCGCAGGCAGCACAGTATTCTCCCCTCTCAGCAGCCGATCGCGGGCATAATATAATGGTTCCCCGAGTAGCCCGATCGCGGGCATAATATAATGGTTCCCCACCCCCGAGGATGCGGGCATAATATAATGCCCCAAGTAGCCCATCGGCGGGCGGCATCGTCACCCCGTCCAGAAACCCTGGTGATCTAGTGGCCCCCCACCCTCCGCCCACGCAGCCCCACCACCCGCTCCCCGTCAGCGGCGGGTGGCAGCACCCGCCTGCCGCCGCCCGCCTGACAGCTCGGTATTTCATTCACATATCTGGACTGCCTTATGCGGTATGGGCTGCCGCACGCAGTAGCTCATGCTCTGAACCAATGGGCGTGCAGCCCTACAACTCAGTTGGCGGGCGGCTGGAGGGTGGAGTGCCGCCGCCGAGGGGGCGGGTGGTGGGGCTCCGTGGGCGGGAGGTGTGGTGGGCCACTAGATCACCAGGGCTTCTGGGCGTGGGGGTGAGGATACCGCCTGCGGTCGGGCTACTCAGGGGTGGGTGAACTCATTATATTATGCCCGCGATCGGGCTATTCGGGGACTTTACAATATGCCCACCATCGGGCTATTCGGGGTGGGGGAAGATTTACATTATGCCCGTGATCGAGCTGCTGGGGGGGGGGATGGAATACTGTTCTGCCCGCGATCAGGCTGCAGGGGGCATCGGTCCCCGACGGCTGCTGCCTGGCAGGGCGCCAGGCGCAAGTCGTCGGGGATCGGCGCGCCTGCATGCTAACGGGGCCGTAATTAGATGCAAATGACCCCCTGTGCACCTTGCATAAATTATGGCCCCATTTGCATGTCACCCTTTGAATATCGCAGGTGCTGCGCATGGTGCAATGGAACTTGCGCCACCGCATCTCAATGCTCCACTCTGACCACTTGTGCTGGCGCAGTTCCACTCGCCATGTACATGTGTGTGTAGCTAGGGGTGATATTCAAAGTTGCGCCCATAAGCAACTCTGTTGAATATCGCCCTGGCCACACCCCTGCGTAACTATTTTGTGCGGTGCAGGGGCTTGCACCACAGAATGGCGCGGTTTGAATATCTGGGCCCTAGTGTTTTGGGGTAAACCCCAAGAAAGATCATTGCACCTCCTTGTAACCATACTGGGTTTCTTTTTTAAAGTGAAAGTTAGTTTACAAAGAGCAACTGCTTGCAGCTTTCTGGAGGGATGACCAAGCAACAAGCACACACTATGTCAGTTAGAGCTATGCAGACCTTATGAATATTGGTCCCTAGCCATTTAATATCATCTGAGGTTCTTTGTGCACATTCTCCAGCTCTTTTGTATCAAAAAACTGGTGGCAGCTGGTGGAGAAAACAGTGCAGCAGTTAGGCAATGGAGAAGGACCCCACTGTGCTTTTTTTTTCCCTACTGGAAGTAAACGCCACACCTGGACAGGCTCCAGTGCTATAACAAATATAAACAATGAGCACAATAATATATGTAACCAGCCAGTGCCTGGGGTTACTAGGATTCCATCAGTTTTAGATCAGGTAGCCTGGGCAGTTCCAGAGGGTGTAAGGCTCTCTGAAAAAGCATTACATCATCACTTGCTTAGCTCTGCTGAGGCAGGAGATGATGTAATAGAATTTAGAACCCTTGCAGCAGCATAAGCTACAGTGCTCTACTGCTGTTTTGAAACGCAAGTTGGTTTTGGAGTGAGAGTACTACAGGAAAGTGATGCTCTGCCAAGGCCACTTGTCAGAGGGAAGGACCCTTGGTTTTGGTATTTTCTCACCCTAGTCCAGTAATCAGTGGCCGGTTTTGTGGGACTGGTGGCTACCAGATCCTGTGAAGCCCCGAGGGGGTGAAGATTTTTCACAGAAGGAGAAATGGGACTGAAGGTTCAGTGAGTAGTTTGGGGCAACCCCTGAAAGACTGAGAACTGAAAGAACTGTCCAGAATGTAGAAACTGTGCATTGACAAACCAAAAGCAATGGATTGTGTGTGAGAATTATGGAATTTCAAGTGTTTTAACAAATGCCTTGGGGGGGCACATCATGACGTAAGTACAAGGTTCATCTGTGGTTAGACTGTGGGTTGACTGGTGCCTTGCTAGGAGCCCATCAAGGTTAAGATGCAAGTACTCAGAACCCTTGCACAAAGAATGTGCTGTGAGCATGTCTCTTATTGCCCCTGTGTGGTGGAGAATCCTGCGTTTTTCCTAAAATGTAATGGCAGAGAGAGTCTAGCTTTGGCCCCGAGTGAGTTGACCCCTCATTCCAGTTTTCAAGGAGACCTAACTGGTTAGAGGAAAGTGTCTAAGGTGCTAACTCAGTTCACCTAGTAGTGCTTGAATTTAGTGCTGAGGCATCAATCACTTTATTCACTAGTAAAGTCCAGAGATCCCTAATCAAAGGGATGGACGTCAATGGGAAGTGTTCTTGTGAGACACCTCAGTATAGCCAGAAAGAGCTGCGAAATGCTTTTGCCTGCTACACGTGTGCCATCTGTGTCATACAGCTACAAACCCTGGGGGCACCACCATATTTCTGTTAACACTGTCAGGAATAAAGTCATACAGTAAAATTCCAATTTCTGGTTGTGGACATTCTATCTCCGAGTACTTGTGTGAGTTTTTGTTGTGGCCCCCACAGACAGGAGACACACCATAGACCTGGCACCTCTCCCCCCAGACCTGGGTATTAATAGAAATGTTTTGTGCCCTTCCTCCCTGACCTCTGAGATGCCCGAGCCAGGTGTTGCCCTAATGCCAGGGGTGATACCTTTCTGCCAACTGTGGTTGTTGTTGTCTTGTCTGAGTAACAAAAAAAGGGGGTTGGGGTTGCAAAAATGGGGGCTCATCCTAGGATTTTGGGGAACAGCAAAAGGCTGCCATGCAGAGGGTATTTATTTATTTATTTAGTTTTTGTTAACCGGGTAAGTACGCTAGTCAGCAAGTGACTGTTTTCAGGCACGACCCGGGAGGTACAATTACAATACACAAAGAGTACAGCCAGATTATTAAGACAACGAGTACAAAAAATGCAGAGAGAAATACATATGGCAATGTAACATACATTAGTAAACAAAAATATACTTTAGCACTTGATCATGGAACATACTCAAAAATGTGAATAGAAGAAGGCAGAAAATAAGAGAGATAGGCATCAGTAGAAAAGACACAAGGAAGAGAAAACTGGCAAAAGGATGGGAGGAGAGATCAAGTGGAAAGGAGGTGTCGTCAGATACGGCAACAGCGGGGTGAGGTACCAACCTGCGGCCGGGCCTATGGAGCCGAAAGACGGCAGGCGAAGAGAGGGTGGTAGGGGGGAGCGGCAGTAGACGGCAACAGCGGTAGGAGGTAGGAAAATACAGCCGGTCTGGTGGAACCGATAGACGGCAGGGCGAGAGTGAGGATGCCGGTGAGAGGGGGATAGAGGCGGAGGAGTTACGGCAATAGCGGCAAAAGTGTCAAAGTCAAGCCGAGCCAGTGGAACCAAGAGACGGCAGGGCAGGAAGGGGGGGGTCGGTTGACGGTGGGAGTAGGCGGTAGTAGGTGGAGAGAGGTGACTAAGCACAGCCAGGAGGGTGGGGACTAAGGAGGGGCATGGATGAGGTAGGAACAGGTAAAGGTGAGTTTGGTAGGGAGTGGCAAAGGGAAGAGGATATAACAGAAGAAGGGGAAGAGAGCAGCAGTGGGGTTAAGTGAGGAGAGGCTGTGAAGTGAAGATAAGAATGTCATGGAGTAGAATAGCGACTTACAATTGTCAACAGCTAACATTAGGGCTTATAAAGAAACAGGTTAAAGCAACATTAATTACAAGGCACAAAATAAAACATTAATTACAAGGCACAGTATAGAACACCCATTTGGACAGGCAAAAGTGCTAGCAATGAGGAAACAGTACAAATGCAGCGGATCAGGTAGGGTCAAAGCAAACACATTTGTCCATAGTAGTGAGGAAAGTCCTGAGTTTGCTCTTAAAAGTCACATGAGTGGAGACATCTCTTAGATCCTGAGGTAGTAGGTTCCATAGGTGGGGGGCAGCATGATGGAAGGAGCCCATGCCCTTTTTAGTCCGACAAAGGGATGGATAGTAAAGTCTGATCAGCCGATCTAAGATTCCTTGTGGGAATGGCGGCCTGAGGAGATCAGACAGGATAGCAGGCTTGGGCGTCCTTAGGATGGAATCAACTAAATTGTACAAGTAGTACTGCCTGGTAGAGGAAGGAGAGAGCCAACCAAGGTCCTGATATAAGAGACAATGATGCTGCAGCCGAGGTGCTTGGTTGCATACCTGCACCATTATTGAAGGTAGTATCCCATAGTTGCAGTGAAGATTTGGTGGCCAAGGACAGGATGGGACACCCATATGTAAGGGTTGGCAATAGAATGCCTCTGGCTATTGCCAATTTAGCAGCAGGGGTGAGCAGGTATTTGGTTTTATAGGCAGCCCCCAATTTGCAGTTAATTGACTTGCAGGTTTCCTGTATATGTGCTTTCAGGTCCAAGGTTTGATCCAGGTGGATGCCAAGGTAACGAAAGGAAGTGACAGTTTCTATAGGGTCCCCATCGATATCAGAGACAGAGATGGTCAGAGGACAGGATCTAAGCTTGTGATTGGAGCCAAACATCATAACTTTTGTTTTATTTGTATTTAAAACCAGGTGTTGAGAGTTCAACCAGTGTTGTACAGAGACGAAAATCTGCAGTGAGGCAGCATTTAGATCCAGGACCTTATCAGAGTGATAATAAATTACCAGGTCATCCGATAAAGAAGTGAGTGACCTGTGGTGACCAGCTCAGGAAGTTTATTGACTGAATAATGAGAATAGAAGAGGGCCAAATATAGACCCTGAGGGACCCCAATGTTGATAACAGCACTGTCTGACATGGATGAATTAAACTTAACAGCTTGTGTTCTGTTGGAGAGGTAGCTTTTGAACCAGGTAGTGACTGGGGAGAGAAGCCCAAGGTACTGAGGGCGGATAGTAGCAGAGAATGGTCAACCAGATCGAAAGCTTTGGTTAAGTCAATGAAGACTGCCCCCTGTTAACTTTCCTCTATCCATATTGGTAACGATATCTGAAGTGAATTTTGCAAGTGCTGTCATGGTGCTGTGATGCTTTCTAAAACCATGTTGTGCTGAGCTTAGTAAATTGAATTTCTCAAGGTATTCAGTGATTTATGGTTTTGGTATTTCTGTCTGGTGGCGATGCACCCACCAAAGGACTGTTGTGTGAAGAAAAAGCTGCAATCTGCGAAGGAAAATGCTTTCTGCAAATGTACAGCTTTTTGACAGTGGACTACAGTGTGGGATTCTGTGGAAAAATATATTAACAAGGACTGCTTTGGTGAAACCATGCTTTAAAAGTGCCTGCAAACTGTTAAAATTGTCAGCTGCAGGGTGATTTGGGGCAAAGAAATGTCTGTTTGCTGTAAATACAATCCCCCCTCCCCATGTCTGAGGAGGAAAGTAGTGGAGTCGCTGTAAAGAACTGTGCTTTGGTGACAAAAATCAGTGAAAGCACTTTTTTATTTTTAACCAGGAGATGAACTGGGCACGGCCCTTTTTCAGTCATGCCTGACATAAAAGACTTTATACATACATAACACACACAAAAACAACATACAACAATCACAATTTCATGGTCGATTAACATTACGGGTACAATGAACCAATTTACTGGCTATTTTCTTATGTTCTTACCATAGTAAGAATTCAGCATTTTTTTTTTTTTTTTTTTTTTTAAAGTGCTTATACTGTTAGCGTTTTGTACTATAGCTGTTAAAGTGTTTAATAACATTGGACCATACCAGGTAAATGAACATTTAGTTACGGATAGTTTTGTTGGTTTTAGATAGAAAAGAGTATCCAGTCTATTTCTTGTTAGATATGGGTCACTATGTAATATTAATCTCCCAGATAAACATCCAGGAGATAAATTACAAAGACACAGTGTATGCAAAAATAGCAGTATCATGTTTTCATATAGAAGACAATGATGTGTTCTTATTGGGGCCCTAAGCCCAAATCTACAAATGTTATTTAAAATCAATTGGTATTTTAACAAAAAGGAACTTCCCTGGTTAAAGAACAGAGGTGCCCCATAGTCCAAAACTGACATCAATATTTGCTTAGTTATCAGTCAGGGCATTTATATTTCTGCACAGAAATCCCAACTTCTGATGTATTTTTTTTTTTTACCAGTGACATCTAGATGTCCTGTAAAACACAGGGCCGAATCTAAATAGATACCCAAATACTTAAACGACGGTACCCTTGATATCTGTACATCATTTTTACCCCTGATGCAAAGGTCCTCCCCACCTTGAGCCAGCCTCTGGACCGTCCCAAACAGCATTACTTTTGTTTTGCTTTTTTTCCCCATTTAGTTTTAACTTACAATCCCAACTTAGTAGAAGAAACCGCAAAGAAAAAAGTCAATTGCACTTTACAATTTGTTCTCACGGCTCGAGGATCGCCGAGGGGAGAGAGAGAGAGAGAAAGAGAGAGAGGGGGAAGACCCTAGCTCATTTGCATGGCGTTGAGTAACTGGCTCTTTCCGTGAAGCTCCGCCCCATGGCTACAGCTCTGTGCACTGGTTCAGTGTTCAAGGGGAGAGAGACAGAGAGAGAAGCGAGTGAGGCAGCAAGGCCTAGCAAAGGTGCTTTGTTGGTTGACTTGAAGCTAAAAGTGCTGGAAACAGTAACAATGTCAGGCATTCTCCTGTTAAATGTGGAATCGTCCCCGTGTTTTTCCCTGGTGGTCATCGGGCAGGACAAGTCCACATATCGATTACCGTTGTCTTGTGCACAGGCCGTGTAACAAAAGTGAAGCGAAGCAAGCATCTGTAAGTACAAACAAAACCTTCCATGCAAAGAAAAATTATTCTGGGCAGTTGAAGAGAAAAATGTCTCTGTATGCAAGTAAACAGAGCAAAGGGAACACATGTGTGAATTTGGTACTGATGCGGTTACAAATGCAACATGCCATGTTAGGGCAGGGGCCAGAGTCAAATGCAACAGCAGTAGTAAAGCAAAACTGCAGGTCACCAGATAAAGTGGGCAGGCTACAGAAAAACTTTGCAAGTGGCAAAAAGAGATTTCTGCACATTGTAACAGCAACTTTTCTGAAAATGTTTTGCAGACAGTAAACATGGCAAGTGGAAGCAGGCAGTATCCATTGCATGTCAAAACATGGGTGGCACAGAAAGAGCAAGAGCTAAGCAAGTTTGAAGAGGAGTATGACTGTGTGGGAGCTCCCCTCGACATAGTGCTCCCTGGCTATCCAGTTAGTGTGTGTGCAGTATGCCTAAAAGTTGGATGAGATGTCATAGCTGTTCCCCACTGACAGGACTGTAGGAGAAATTTTGTAATGTGTATGGCTAGTGGCCCTCCCGGAAGGACTGTCTCATGTGTCCGATTGACCCCTATGTGGACCATCAGTGCACAGTATAGCTGTGAAAGACAGAGTGGTACACAGTGTGAGCAGGAGGAAGCAAAGGATTTCCTCAAGGAATTTTTTGAGGGTGTGACTGAGTGCAGCAATGAGGTGCAAGCAGAAAGTAGCCCCTTGGCTAAGGAAGAGGCTAAGAGGGGTTTGGCAGAGGCAGGACTAGAACCTTTGGACCCTTCGGCAGAGGGCCCAAGCCCGAGTGTGTTTGGGGAGGTTGAGGAGCTGGAGGACCTCATCACATGGGAGGCACTTGCCTCTGACAGTAGCGAAGAATGGGTTGTCGCAGGGATCAAACCAGTAATCGGCTCCTGGGTGTCCCATATGGAAGCGCTGGAGAAGGTGGAGGCATCTGATGGTGAGACTGGGCCATCAGATGTAGCAATTGAAGTTTTGGCACCCTCAGCAGAAGAGAGGGTTTCCAGTGTGCAAGAGGTGGAGGAGGACACAGGAATGGACTGCATTTTTCCTGCGTGGGACAGCAATGCATAGTTGCATCAGACCTGGCATCCCACAAGACAGGCCGAGGGCCTGCATCTGACAAACAGCAGTAAGGAGGAGAGAGTGATCCAGAGGAGAGCGGAGAAGGAGTTTGGATTGAAGTATCCATTCATGCCAAGGTGGATGTGGAAAGAAATTGAGGATGGGAGAGAGGAATTTTTGCTGGTGCAGCAGCCCTGGCTGTGGTCACAGGAGGACAGCATGGTGCAGAAGTCTCAAGTGGGGGGATGGACACAGGAGGACATTAGGGTACAGCAGCCCTGACTATGAGACAGGGTGTGTGTGTGGTGCAGTAGCCCTGCTCATTTGGGGCAAAGGAAGTGGGTAGCAGGGTGCAGCAAAAGACCCACCTCTGGTGACCTAGGGTAGCATGGTGCAGCAGTCCCAACTGTGGAGGCAGGGGGAACTGGGACTCTAGGACTTAGCAGAGCACAGCAGCCCTGACTGTAGAGACAGGAACAGGGTGCAACAAGAGCAGTGTCCCCGACTGTGGGGGTGGGGAAGAGAGGGCAGCAGGGTGCAGCAGTCTTGATTCTTTAGGCAGGGGATAGAGGCAGCAGGGTGCACAATCCCCAACTGTGTGGGAGAAGACAGTGGGCAGCGGGTGCAGTAGCCTTGAATGTGGAGCAGAAGTCAGGCAGCTTGTGGGGCAGGGGACAGGTGGTAGCAGAGTTCAGCTGCCTCAACTGTGGGGAAGAGACACGGTGCATCGGGATGCAATATATTGTTTCTATATAAACATATACATGATGCATTTTCACATAGAAACCACCAAAGAACTGAAATCTGTGAGCTCTAACAGTACATGTGCTTGAAATAGATTGTGGCAGGCACCCGTTTGTCAATCTGACATGAACAAAAGTTCTTACATGAATGTATTTATGAAGGCTACATCAAAGAGAGGTGGTCAAGTACCTAGCAGTTGGGCTTCAATGTTAAGACATGCAGGATTATTTTATTTATTTTTTATTTGAATTCTGGCAACCGGGTGAGCCCACTGAGACAATACAGTCCCTTTTTAAGGGGTGACCCGGGGACCAACATACATTTACAGGTTATACATCCAAAACAATGCAGTACTTTACAAGTAGGCAAAGAGCAGGATTTACTAGGAGATCTCGCTGTTTTACCCTTTCTCCCCTTCCTCATTTTGGTTTGAATTATGTACTCTGGAAACAGGAATCCTGGATTTAGCTATAAGCTGGGAGGTGTGCAGTTATTGGTATCCATTGAGGACAAAGATCTGGGTGTGCTAGTCACAGGCCATATAAATCAGTCTGTAGTGTAGGAAAGCGGCAGCGAAGGCTAATACGATGCTGGGGTATATAGCAAGGGGAAATCACCTCAAGAAGTGAGGATGTGATCCTGTCGCTGTGAAGGGCACTGGTGAAGCCTCACTTGGGAGTACTGTGTGCAGTTCTGGCATACATACTTAAAAAAGGACATCAGACTATTGGAGGGGGGGTACAGAAGAGTGGAACCAAGATGTTGAGTTGGATGAGGGAAAAGCCCTAGAAGGAGAAGCTACAGATGCTCAATATGTACTCTCTTGAGGACAGAAAGGACAGGGGGATATGACTGAGACATTTAAATACCTGAAGAGCATTAATAGGGTAAATCATGAGGGTCTGTTTAAAATTAGAAAGGAAGGAATTACAAGAGGGCATAGTCTAAAGTTGGAGGGGGGATTCAGGAGGGAGATGAGGAGGCACTTTCTCACAGAGGGTGGTGACAGCATTGAATGCTCTGCCAGAGGAACTGGTTATGAGGGCATCAGTGGGGGGGATTTAAGGGGGATGGGATAAACGTAAGGGCAAAATCAAAATGGGGAAAGGGTAAAACAGTGGGATCAGTTGGGGGGGTAAGGGGAGGGAGACAGCATCAGTGCACAGCACTGAGAGCTGCACACTCAAGTAGACTTGATAGGCCGTTAAGCCTTTATCTGCTGGTTTCATCGTACGCTCGTATGTAAGGACAAACTATTTCTATGAATGAACAAAATTTAAATTTATTTTATATTCATTAAACAACCCTGCGTTATATCGTTAGAAAAAAAATCTGAGTTTTGATAAGAAAGAACTGAGAGCTGTGATACAGACAAGCTGATCTTTCACGGAGAAAGATCTCCACTACTTCAATTCAGAACTGAAACTCAAACGATCAACTTTTATAAGAAGAGAATGATAGATTTTAAGCTAATCTGTCTAAAACACAAACCACAGAGTTTGTAAGGAACCTGGACAGCAAACAATTAACTCTACAGCCTGCTGGGACTGGGAACCTGAAGCAGCAAGCTACAGTACTCCAAGATGATGTCATCACTCTCCAAGCCTGACTGAGAGACAGAAATAACTCCACAGTTTTCAGCCACAGTATGTGTCTTCTGTTGGCACCCTTTGCAAACCGTGTGAGACGCCTTTCGGCACCATGCATTTCTGCTTAAAGTTGAACCAGCATAATATTCTGTGGTGATTTGCATATGCAGCCCATGATGCTTTGTGTTGTGAGGGCATGTGTGATTTTGTATTTCTTTGAAACTTGGCTTCCCAGTCAAATGCCCTTTGGGGTAACCACTGCCTCAGTGCTTGCACACCGAGGTTCTTTGTCTTGTAAGTTAACAAATGCTGATTTATAGAAAACCACAAAACCAAACTGCATGACATTTTCAGGAAACACTAATTATGACACAGGGACTTGAATTTAAGCTTTATTAACAATATGAAAAAAACGTGGCACACTGGCACATGATCGTTAAGTCCCAAGGCAGGACTGGATTGCGGACAGGAGGCTTCAGATGAACAATGCCTCTTAAAAACATATGGGACACCTCCAGATGTGCCACCGTACGGCCATCAACGGGCATATGGAAAGCTGAAATGGCAGCCAGGTGCACTTTAATGGAGGAGAATCTGAGAGGGACAGCAAATACTCCGAATCTGATTCACTGGACAAGAGAAAGGATCTAAATGATGGGAAGCCACCCACAGAGCAAAGTGCTCCCACTTCACAGAATAAGTGGCCCCAGGTGGAAGGCTTCCTAGCAGCCACCAGGACATTGGCCACCTTTTGGGATACCCAAATCTAGCCATGACTATGTCTTCAGGAGCCATGCGTGAAGGTGTAGAGGCTTGAGGTCCGGATGGACCACGGTGTCCTACTCCTGGGAGAGCAAGCCTTTGCACAGGGGCAGGGGAAATAGTGGTTCCGCCGCCATCTGCTGCAGTAAGAAGAACCAGATCTGATGAGGCCAGAAGGGAGTAATGAGGATCATAGTCACTGTTTTCATCTAAAGCTTGATCAGCACCATCTGAGTTAGCAGGAAGGAAGGCATAGAGGAATCTCCCTTTCCAACAGAAGGACAACTCATCTCACCAGAAAACTCCAGGCCCTGAAGCGAGCGAGCAGAAAAGTGTCCATTTTACATTAAGTGGGGACACAAAAAGGCTCCAACCATGGATGACCCCACCTGTTCAACAGGTCTTCTACGACTGAGGTTAGCAGCTTCCGCGTGTGCATCCTGCCTAGCCTGTCTGCCAAGACGTTTTGGATGCCTGCAACAGAACTGCTGCCAATTCTAGACTGTGTTCTAGAGCCCAGTACCAGACCCTCATCGTTTCTCTGCACAGAAGGTATGAATGGGTCCCCCCCCCCTGCTTGTTGATGTAGTGCACTACACTGATGTTGTCCATCTGCACTAGCAGAGGCCCCAGGGATTAGGTAATCCTGGAAGGCTTGCAGGCCTTAAAGAACACCACTCATTTCTAGGATGTTTATGTGGAGGGAACTCTCCACTGTGGACCAAGTACCTGTGTCTGATGAGGGCCCAGATGTGCTCCCCAGCCCATTCCCCGAAGCATCCATAGTGAGGATCTGATGAGGGGAAACAATAAGGAAAGGAACCCCTTTGAGTAAATTGCTGGGTTCCATCCAGTATAGGAGTACTTTCTTTACTGGTGAAGTTACTAGAATCTTCAGTTCTAGGTTGTCGATGCATTGAGGCCAATGGGGAATCTGCATGTGCAACCTCACAAGGGGAACCGTGACCATGGCTGCAGCCGTCAAGCCCAGCAGCTGCAGAAATGCCTGGCAGTGATATATCAGGTGTTGCAAAGCAACTGGGCCTGTTCCAACAGGCGTTCTGCTCTGTCTTGGGGGGCAAGAAGGCCACACCCTAGACACTGTCCAGTATGGGCCATATGTACTGAAGGTGCTGACAGGGGGGTCAAGACTGACTTGGGCAGGTTGACAGTGACCCCAATGCATGATACAGCTGTCTGGTATGCACTGGGTGTGGAGCAGCTGTTCCTGGGACTGGGCTTTGAGCACCAGTCATCCAGGTAAGGAAGATGTATAATTCCTCCCTCCTGAGGGCTGCTGCTACCACCGCAAAGCATTTGGTAAAGACCCATGGCACAGAAGATAAGCCAATGGGCAAGGCCCTGAACTGGTATTGCTCTCCCTGGAACAGGAACCTGAGGAACTGCCTGTGGCGTGCACAAATCTTGATGGGTTCCATGTCACTTGAGTGAATCCATTTGAGCGACTTTTTTATAGCGATGTCAATTTGAGCAAAGCTACACCACAGCGAACCCCATTTCAGCGCGGCAATTACCACTGCAGCTGCAAATTATATGCTAAACTGTGTAAGTAATCGATGCAGGTTCAACTCGGATATTCCGCAACAACCTGTACAAGTCATTCAGTCAGGTCGCGTAGCCTCCGACGGCTCCCGCTTGCTGCTGCACCTGGAACACATCCAATTTATAACACTGCTACACCTGTTCCTTATCTGCCTCGGGTGCAACAAGGCACATGCACACCTCTCCATGCTGTGCCCCCCAGACCCCCCACCCCATCTCTAGGATTCTAACTCCACGATGCTCACTGACCCTGGGGAAAACTATACATGTGGGGTCGCTGTAATGTGCCAGTCGCCCTTAATGTGTTCGCTCATTTGCAGCCGCTCAAATCGCATCGCTCATTTGACATGCTACCATCTTGAAGTGCAGGTATGTATCCCGCATGTCAAGGGAGCATAACCAGTCTCCCCTGTTTAGTAGAGGCAGCAGGCCTTGTAGGGTCACCATCCTGAATTTCTTGTACTGGTTGTATAAGTTCAGGCTTCTCAGGTCCAGGATGGGTCACAAATGCCCTGTGGATTTCGGGACTAGAAAGAAGTGGGAACAGAACCCTTTGTTCCTCTGACCCGTGGGAACTGGTTCTATGGCCTTCTTCTGCAGCAGCATGCAAATTTCCTCCAGCAGACTCCTCCACGTTTGCGGTCGGGCGGGGACCAAGGCCTCCAGGGAATACTGGGGCAGAGAGTTTCATCCGGCAGGATTTCGGTTAGTGCTGCTGCAGGGAGAATGGGAACCACCTCAAGGGATCCAGTTTGACCTACAATGTCCTACACGGGCTTGGTCCTGACTACTTGAAAGAGCTTCTGGTGCCCTACACCCCTTTGAGACAACCAGCTCGTGACGGGGTTGCTGGAGATTCGAGATGGTTGAAGTCCTCTGGAGCCCGTGCCTTTGGTTTCACGGCTCCTTCCCCCTTGAATTCTCTGCCCCGTCAGCTCCGAGAGAGTACAATGGTGGACAGTTTTAAAAGGGCCTTAAAGTCCTTTCTATGGGACAAGGCTTTCCCTGTTATACCGTAATTGGCTTTTTATCTGTTATATTTGTTGTTCTGCTTTAATGTATTCATTGATGCTGGTGTTTTTATGCTTTCTGTACTGTGCCTTGAAAATCTGAAAGGCACTTAACTAAATAAATTTTATTATTATTATTATTATTATTGAGAGGAGATTGGGGACGATTGTGCTGTGGTCAGTCTGAGTGGTGGAAATAAGAGGACACTGCACACCAGAGTCGGGGCATTGTTCTTTTTATTTTCAGGTGGTTTAGGACTGTTGGGGTCTGAAGGTGCATTTGAGAGAACCATCAAAGGGTTACATCAGGGCACAGTGGGCTTATTGTTATAATTCAATTTTGAGTCTTTCATCCACGCAGGCATTACCCACCATCCCCCCCATTCCACCCTCCTCAGGGTGGTCTACCTTTATAGAGATGCCATCTGGGCCCAGGGAGACGATTTCCGTGTGGTAGCAGGAAAGATAGGAGCATTATATTGCAGGCAGACTTCAGTAACATAACCTTGCTTTAACAATAAATGAGATTGGGAACCAATGGGGGGAGGGGCAAGCAGTGACTAATTCACGGTGGAAAACTAAGGAAATGTGGAGGTTGCAGAAGGGGGTGGGCAATGGGTGGCAGTGGTAGAATGGAAGGGGAACCAGGATAAGTGGTAAGCTGCAATGGGTGTGGGGCAGCCATTTTTTTTTTTTATAATTTTTTTTTTTTATCGTTTCCAGTATAATATGTACAGTTTTGTGCAGTTTATCATATCTTATTATAAGTTGATATATTTGTCAGTATACATCGGTAAACATATTTTTATTCCAGATAACTTCATATTGTTAAATGTTATGCCTTCTACAACTAATTTTCTCCTTCCTCTTCCTTCTTACAGGTTTTTGCTTTTCGCTCTCTTGCTTCAGTACTAGATGTTATGTGATTTTCATCCCCATTTCTGACCTTATTTGCATCTATTCATGGAACAAAATCCCCATCATAGAAACATAGATTTTGACGGCAGATAAGGACCGCTTGGCCCATCCAGTCTGCCCATTCCCCTACCTATTGGATAAGCTGCAGATCCTAGTTAACCAGCAGCCTACTTCTTCCTACCCCCACCCCCTAGAATTGCCTTATGACTGTCCCATGCATGCTTGAATTCCACCACTGTTTTTGACTCCACAACCTCCTCCGAAGGCCGCTCCATGCATCCACAACCTCTCTGTGAAAAATACTTCCTTAAATTACCTCTGAGCCGCCCCCCTTCTATCTTCAAATTGTGCCCCCTTGTTCTTGCACACCTCTTTTTTTGAAAGATGCTACCCTCTTGGACTTTGTGGATTCCCTTGAGATACTTGAAAGTTTCTATCATGTCCCCCCTCTCCCTCCTTTCCTCGAGGCTATCATACTGTGTATGTGTGTATATATCTCACACACACACACACACACACACACACACACACACACAACCCATTGTTGCCATTTTTGCCTAAATGTTTCTAATTTATCATTTATATATGCTGTAATTCTTTCCATGCAATAAATATCATTCACAATATGATGACATTCCTCTCTGGTTGGGGGTCTGGATTTATTTCCATTTCTTTTTGATGGCTTTCTTGGCAGCCAGTATCAGAATGGGGGCCACGGACCTGAACATCACCCTAACGCCTCCTTGGGGCACATTAAGCAATATCATGGTCGGTGTCAATACGGCTGGGTTCACCGGTCAGCCATCTTCTTGAGAATCGCTTGGAAGGTGGGAGGGTGTATGCTGTGTAGACAGAGGGGGCAACTTAGGGAGGAGATTGAAATACTGAGGAGAGAGCTGAATTGATGGAGATGGTTGAGCAGGAGGGAGCAGCAGGAGCCAAAGGACAGAAGGACCCTCACAGCAGATGCAAAACATGAACAACGGCGATTGGGGCCGATTCAGAGGGCAGACCATACCACCAATAAGGAACAGCTGAGACAGGAGGCCGAGGGTTGGAGGGAAGTCAAAATAAGGGGAAGGAGGGGAAAGGGAGTAGAGCAGGGTGTGAGGTCACAGAGAATGAGGTATGGGGAAGCTGGGGATAAAGGGTGAGAGGATAGAAACAGGTGGGGGACTGGCCACAGGGATTACAGAGGATCAGGATAGTAGTGTTGGCAGCAAAGCAAATAATGAGGCTAGGAGCAGGGTCAACTCAGAAGAGGATAACTGGGGTAGTGGAGGTGAGAAGACAGATGGGGGTCCAGAAGACTCTGGGAAAGTGAGGGGCAGCAAGGGAAGGGTACAGAAAGGTGGGAGTGGAACCCAGGCAGGACAAGAATGCTAAGAGGGAGGGGGAAGGCTTGATGGTTAAGGAAAGGAAAAGAGCAAAGGCAACACTAGGGGCCAGTGGTAGCAAGGGGACTACTACAGAGTAGAGGGAGTCAGTATCCGGAAGGGGGATGACGGCAGGGAAGGGGAGGGACAAGGACACGGACAGCAGCAGGGGGGAGCAAGGAGGGTCTAGGACACGAGTACGGTAGGGTTCAGATGAGGCAGAGAGGCCATCAGAGATGGAATCAGGGGTAGAACACCAAGAGAGTGTTCAGGGGAATGGGTTGCAACATGGAGGTGAGCAGGATAAGGAGGGGAGAGTCATCATTCTGGGGGATTCAATATTAAAAATGGGGTAAAATGTGGGGGCAGAGGAGCCAGGAAGAGCCACACAAGGGTGGAGTGTATGACGGGCACGACAGCGGGAAAAGTGGGGCAGCACATTAAGAGTTGTATGAGGAGGCTAGGTAAGAAGCCTCACATCGTGGTGCACCTGGGCACTAATGATGTGGAGGGAAATAGGTTGGAGGAGGTGCAGCACAGATTCAAGGAAGTAGAAAGGATGTGCAGTAGAGAGGGATGGACAGTGGCATTCTCTGATGTTCTTCTACCAGTGCCAAGGTCCTGCACATCAGGAAACTAAGAGCCTCAGAGTTCAATACATGACTGGGGAAATTATGTAAGGACATGGGATACGGACTGGTGGGTGACAGGGTAACACGTGGATGAATGAGGACCTGTATGCACCGAATAGGCTGCACCTGAGTAAGTAAGGCTCAGAGATCCTAAAGAAAAAACTGGGGGAGTTCATAGCAGATGAGCTTAAAGGTGTGGGGGAGGGGGCAGCAAACTCAGCCACCAGGCAAGAGAATCCGTCAGGCTTTCCCCCATAGACAAGTAGGAAGTGGGAAAGCAAATGGCAAAGAAGGGGAGGGGAAAGGAAGACGGATTAGGCAAGCAGGGGAAGAATTCGCAGTGGAGGGTGGTCCCACTGAACAGGAGAAACCTTAGCAATAAGAAAGCAGAACTGCAGCCTTTCTTTTTTTTTTTTTGATTATTCAGAAAGTTTTACAAAGTTTTCACAACAACACCTGTTACAGTATAACCAGAACACTGACACATATGTAATCACAGAACTGCAGCGTTTGATGGCAGAAGGGAGGTGGACATTGCCGCCATAACTGAAACATGAGCCACCCAGTACCAGGACTGGGATCTAGTGATCCCTGGGTATAAATTGTATCAGAAGGACAGGGACAAAGGGAATGGGGGAGGAGTAGCTATATACATGAAGGAAGGGATACTGAGTAACAGGGAGGAAGGGGAGGAGGGCAAGACCGAAGCTATATGGATTCACCTACAACACTCAAAGGGTAAGAGGGTGAGACTAGGGGTAGTGTATAGACCACCCTCCCAGAGAGTGGAAATGGACAGGGAACTGGGAGAACAAATTAAGAGGCTCAGTGGTAAGGGCAACACAGTGGTATTCGGGGACTTCAATCTGCCACGGGTGGATTGGAACACCCCAGCCACCTCAAGTGCCAAGGAACAGGTCCTCCTGGAGGTTTTCCAGCACAGCTTCCTCACACAGAAAGTGATGGGGCCAACCAGGGAGGGGAACATACTAGACCTAGTACTTACGGATGGGGAGCTAATCCAAGACATGAGGGTGGAGGACCCCCTAGCTGGAAGTGACCACCGCAGTGTGGTTCTCCCTCAACCTGGGAAGGGATGTAGCAAATATAAGAAGACAGGAGGTGGATTTCAAGAGGGCAGACTGGCAAGATGGGAGTCATCCTGAAAGGGCACCTGGACAGCATCAGCCAGACATGGATGCAGAGCAGAAATGGATCATCATAAAGAAGGGTCTGGCAGAGGCCACTAGCTCTTGCACCAAATACCAAAGCAAAAAGGCCAGGAACAAGAGACCTAGCTGGATGATTGGGGAGGTAGTGGAAAGGGTGAGGGAAAAGAGAGCGGCCTTTTTGGAAGTATAAGACAACCTACAGGGATGAGGATAGGGAGAAATACCTGAAGAAATACAAGGAGGTGAGCAGGGTAGTGAGGGCAGCCAAGGCTTCAGAAGAACTAAAGCTGGTACAGGGAATCAAGGAAGGGGAAAAGGACTTCTTTAGGTACATAGGATCAGATCATAAGGACTAGGAAGGAGGGAGGGTGGGTACAGCAGGGGGCAGAACAGGTGGAAGTACTGAACAAGTACTTCTGCTCGGTGTTCACCAGGGAGAAAGATGGGCCTACATCTCAGGGGAAGGGGAGGTGACAGACGTGGAGATCACAGTCAAAATAGTGTTGGAGGGCATAAGGTCCCCAAGGGTGGATAAGGCACCTGGTCTGGACGGGGTGCATCCTAGGGTACTCAAGGAGTTGGCAGGGGTCCTGGCAGGACCACTGGCTGATTTATTCAACACTTCCCAGAATACTGGATGCGTGCCCTTGGATTGGAAGATGGCACATGTGGTGCCAATCCATAAGAGTGGGCCCAGAGATGATCCTGGGAACTACAGACCAGTGAGCCTTACATCCATTGTGGGAATGCTGATGGAGACTACACTTAAGAAAAGGCTGGTGTGTTTCCAGTAGGAGAATGGCTTACAGGTTGACCGGCAGCATGGGTTTGTGTCTGGAAGATTATGCCAGACAAACCTTGTTGACTTTTTTTGACTGGGTGACGAGGTCACTGGATCTGGGCCATTCAGTGGATGTCCTGTACCTAGACTTCAGTAAGGCATTTGACTCCGTGCCCCACAGAAGGCTGAACAACAAGTTAAATAGCCTGGGAGCAGGGAGGAAACTGGTCAGGGCAATAAAGAGCTGGTTGCAGGGCAGGCAGCAGAGGGTGTGAAGTAGGGGGAGAACTCTCGGCACCCAGGGCAGTAACCAGCAGGATTCTGCAGGGGGTCGGTGCTGGGACCACTGTTACTTAACATATTTATAGCAGACATACCATACCGGAGAAGGAGCAAGATCAGTCTCTTTGCAGACGACACTAAGATATGAGCAGAGTTGGACAGTGAAGAAGGGGATAGGGTACTACAAGAGGATTTGGCGACACTTGAATGCTGGTCAGCCACATGGCAGCTGGGGTTCAATGCAAACAATGCAAGGTTTGCACTTGGGAGCTAAAACCCAAAGAACTACTGGTTTGGGGGCGGGGGTTGCAGTTGGCCACTCTGAGGAGGAGGAGAAAGATCTGAGAGTACTGGCAACGGGGGACATGAAACACTTGGCACAGTGCAGGAAGGCAGCTGCAATGGTAAAGAGAATGCTGGGATGCATCACCAGGGGAAACACCTCTAGAAGTGAGGAAGTCATATTGCCCCTGTACAGGTCCCTAGTGAGGCCACACCTGGAGTATGGTGTGCAGTTTTGGTGCCCCTACCTGAAAAAGGACATAAAACTATTGAAGGGGGTCCAGCGTAGGGTGACTAAGATGATCCTGGTGATGGGGGACATGATGTACGAGGAGAGAGTGAGTGAACTTAACATGTATACCCTAGAGGATAGACGGGAGAGAGGAGACATGATTGAGACATTCAAGTACCTGAAAGGCATAAAACAGAGCTAACTCAGATGACTTGTTCAAGTTAAAAGTGGGGAAGGACACCAGAGGACACAGCCTGAAATTGGAGGGTGGGGAAGGTTCAGGAGAGAGGTGAGGAGGCACTATTTCACAGAAAGGGTGGTGACTGGTTGAAATGCACTGCCAGAGGAAGAAGCATCACTGCGGATAGTAGTGAGCTTCAAGAGAGGATGGGATAGGGCTAAAGGGAAGATCAAAACTGAGGAGAGGGTGGAGAAAGAGGAGTCGATAGTGGGAGGCACTAAGTTGAAGGGGGGTTGAGAGGCAGCTGCAGTTTAACTAAACAGCATGCTGCACACTTGAGCAGACTAGATAGACCGAATGGCTTGTATCTGCTAGCAATTTCATATGTTCATATGTGATCTGGATGGTAGCTGGAATGAACTGGAGGTAGATCTGGAGGCCACTTCAGAAGCTCTAATGATTGGCCTTGCTCTATGAGCTGCAAGACCCAAGCATCTGTTGTGATCTCCTGCCACCTGTCCAGGTGGAGGGAGAAGCAAGCCCCTACCACCACTTCCTGCAGTACTGGTGGGTGGGGGTCCAGCAAGGAGTCATGCTGAGGTAGGGCCAGAGGCCAGGGCTGCACCTCTATCTCTAGGGGCCTTCCCAGTGGTGGAGGTAGGGGAAGGCAGGGCTGTGGCTGCTCGGTGCTTGCCTAGCTATCGAGCACCCGGTTTGGGTTTCTGGGAGGCCTGACGAAAAGGCACTTTCTGTCCACTTCTTGGCTGTGTATGGTAAAGTGAGTGGACAGACCGCAGGGTCCTCCCCAAGGCCTGCAGATCTGAAAGAATGTCCTGTACATCTGCCCCGAAGAGCTTGCAGCCGCTAATGGGGGCATTCAGGATGGAATATTGTACATAAGCAGCAAAATAGGGCACCCTGAGTCAAGAATGTCTTCTTACACAGATACAAACCACAGCTGCTCTAGCAGAGGCATTTGAAACGTCACAGTTATCCCTCAAGAGGTGCTTTCCCACATCTGTCCCAGACTGGAGGGCTTTAAACAGCTACTGCCTCTGAGGACCCTCGGGAAGGGCCTGAGCTGCAGTTTTGGCCTTTTTCCAGAGAGTATCCTGGAACTTGACCATATGGGCCATGTAATTAGTAATGCTGAGGGCCAGCATGGCAAAGGCATAGGCCCTCTTGCCCATAAGATCTAACTTTCTGGACTCTTAATCTGAGGGGGGGGGGGGAGAGAGGGAGCAGAGGTGCTGCGGTCTCTTGGACCTATCATAGTCAGTATTTATTACCACTGAATATATGCCCTAGGTTGCTCTGTGAAAAAAGGCATCCCTAAGGGAGCCTGGCACAATCGGTCTGCCTTTCTGGACATCGCAGGAATCATATCAAGAGTCAGGGATCAAGAGTAAAATCAACCTATTCACAGATGACACAAAGATCTGTGTGAGAGTGGACAGTGAGGAAGGGAGGCAGGAACTCAGAGAGGACCTGGCAAAGCTCGAGCACTGGTCAGGCATATGGCAGTTGCGGTTCAGGGAGACAGAAGCCCTGGGACTAGCTAATGGTTGCGGGGAGTGCAGGTATCCATTTCAGATAAAGAAAAGGACCTAGGGGTGCTTGTCACAGGGGATATGAAGCACTCTGTGCAGTGCCATACAGCGGCAGCAAAAGCAAACAAACTGCTGGAATGCATCGCCAGAGGGATCACCTCAAGGAAGGTGAAAGTCATCCTGCCATTGTACAGGTCACTGGTTAGACCACACTTGAAGTACTGTGTGCAGTTCAGGTGTCCGTATTTAAAAAAAGGACATCAGACTACTAGAGGGGGTGCAGCGAAGGGTGTCAAAAATGATCCTAGGTCTGGGGGATAAACCCTATGAGGAAAGACAGAGGGAGCGCCCCAGAACTGGAACTCCCTTCCTTCATCGCTCCACATACTACCCTCACTAAATCTTTTAAACATACCCTCTCACACTCTCCACCTCCCTTCTGCTCTTGTTAACAACTAGGCCAAGTCCCCTGCTGCCTATCTGGCGACCTGCCTGCCTACTAAAGGCATATTAGTCATGCGTAGCAAATGTGTGTCCTAAATTAGTGCTCTTGTTGTACTCATTGCATTGTAAACCAAACAAACCTTGATGCTGATTTTTTATTTATTTAAAATTTGGTGACTGGGAAAAGCACACTGAGCCGAGGCTCGTTTCCAGGTGCGACCTGGGGACAGGGTATACAGAACACAATGGGTTACAAAAAGTACAAAATATAGAATAAAAACAACCATGCAAGAATAATTCATTTCAGTTTGGTTATAAGTCATATATACAATAGAAAAACAAGAAACAGGATCACATGTTGAAGCAATAACAGAGGTAGCAATTGAAAGAGAGAATAGCAGAGTTGAGTACAGGGATTTAAGATGCGGGCAGCAACAGCAGTAGGTCAGGGGAGATACTTAAGTGCGGTAGTGGAAGGGGTGAAGGGGGCTGAGGGGGAGGAGAAATACCAGGGTGGAGGGAATGCGAACAGGAGAACTAGTGCGAGTTGGAGGGGTCCAAGCACAAGGGAAAGTGAAACAGCGGGAGTAATTTGTCAAAGAAAGGGAAGGGGTAGCTGAGTTAAAAGGAAGAAAGGTAGAGCAACAAGAGTGGCAAGAAGTGATAGACGGATTAAATGAGTCCTAAGGAAAGAAATTGTGCTGTGTGACCTGTAAGGTAATACACAGAGAAAACAAGAACATTAGGGAGGAACGGACTGGGGACAGTGGGAACAAGGCTGGAAGTGGAGAAGTCTGAGAAGCCTTTTGAAAGAGGAGGGTGGGGGATAGACGAAGGTCAGGGGGTAGATTATTCCAGAGAGAGGGGAAACGAAAGGAGAAGGTAGATTTTACGAGAAGCAGATTGGGGGTGTAGAAGAGAGATGGTTGGAGAGTTTCTGTGACGAAGGGAGTAGTTGGAGGTGGCCACTGGGAGAGGTAGGAGGAGAGATAGGAGGGAAGAGTACCATACCAGAATTTAGCAGTGAAGGCTGCACAGTGAAACAGTCTCCTGTGGGACAGAGGAGCAAGAGATAGGGCAGAGTAAAGGAGACAGTGGTGGGTAAGGAGAGAGGAAGCTGTGGCAAAGCGGCAGAAGGAGTTTAACAGAATATCAAGTTCGCCTAATGAGGCCTGAGAAGCCGTGCCATAGACCACATCGGCATAGTCAAAGGTGGGTAGTATTTTAGTGACAAGCTCGTGACACATGGAGAGGGGAAGGCAGTTTTTGTGCTGGTAGAGGGCACCAAGTTTAGGGGAAGACTGAGGGGAGGTTACTGATAAATAGGGAGAAAAGGACAGGGCCAAGTATGGAGCCTTGGGGAACGCCAGAGAGGATTGGTAGTGGGGGTGATAGAACATCACCTATTTCAACCGACTGTATCCTTTCATGAAGATAGGAATGGGACCAATTTTACTACTGGAACACCGAGACCAACAGAGCTGAGGATTTGTAGCAAGAGGGGATGGGAGACTGAATCAAAAGCTTTCACCAGGTCGCTGAAGACGGTAGCAGTAATCTGGTTCTTGTACTTCACAGAGAGTACTGAATCAGTGACATGCAGAAGAGAAGGTATGGTCGAGTGATGCTTCTGGAAGCCAGACTGCACTGAAGAGAGAGCATGGGGAGAGGTTTAAGATGTGTGTGAGTGGGGCTGCAATGGCAAAAGCAGAGATGTGGAAAAGCTTGGGGTGGAGGTTGTCAGGGCTGGACTTGAAGGAGTAGACCTCAAGAGTAGTGAATGGGGCGAAATGATAAGTGGGGGGTTTCGTCTTATCTCGTTTTACATGTGCATATTGTATATTGAAATCGTACTTTACTGTTACCCAGGCTCACCGTAACCTGCCTGGTAATCTGTAACCCTGCCTCCTTTATTCCCCTCCCCCGGGTAGCACCTGGAAACAAGCCTCAGCTCAGTGTGCCTCTCCCAGTCAACAAACTTTAAATAAATAAAACATGTGTTCCCTGTAAGATTGAAGGTGGGGGGGAGATATGACTGAAACCTTCAAATACTTAAAAGGTATAAATAAGGTTAGCACAGTGGCATTTTCAGCTTAGGGGGGGGATCATGAGGGGACATAGTCTGAAACTGGAGGAGGAAGATTCAAGTGGGAAATGAGGAGACACTATTTCTTTTTTTTTTTATCTCATCTTTATTTCTTACGCCCACTGCGGCGCCTACCGGCTGAGGCATCCAGCCGCCGGCCCCGCCCGCGGGAAAAGCAGCAGGTTCACTCGCATGATGAGGGGGTCTGGCACAGCCATAGCCGACCCGCTGGAGGGCTCCCCCATCCCTGCCAGCCGGACTGGTGCTGAACCCCCTCCAGCACGATTCCACGACATTCCTCCTGGCAAGGCATGGCACGGCCATCAAGCTGCATGGTCGTACCTAGCCCTTTTCACCCCAGTGGGAGCATGGATGTGCAACGCCCATGCACAAGTGTGTAGATCGTCACGTGCCCCCAATGCTATCACCGCCAAGACCTGCAGTGCCTCCAGGCGTCTCCAGGGACCGCCAGTGCATGGTGTGGTTCCCACCCTTTCCCCAGGACTAGGAGAGCTGTCAGACACTCAATAATAGTCATCCCCTGCTGACCCTCGATGACTTGGGCTCGTTCCCGAACCCTGAGTCGCCGGCTTGGAGTTAGGTGTGGCGTCCAGCATCTCAACCCTCAGCGCCACTGGGCCGGCTTGAGGAGACACTATTTCATGGAAAGGGTGGTAGCAAGGTGGAACGAACTGACAGAGGAGGTGATCTTGCTGAGGACTGTAAGCAGATTTAAGACGTGCATGGGACAGAGTCAAAGGAAAGTTCAAAACCAAGGGGAGGCTGAGGGGATGGCGGTGTGGGATGATAAACTGGGGAGGAGAGACTGGAAATGAGTGGGAGAACTGCACACTCCAGCAGACTTGATAGACCGTTATGGCGGTTTCTGTTGGTGTTTTCGTATCTTAGATATTTGGCCTGTACCAGGTGGCATCCTCAAATATAGTCAGCAGAGGAGGAATAATCAGAAGGGGGATATTCTGCCAGATCTCTCCTGGTAACATCCTGCTCCTCAGCATCAAACCCCATGGCTGCTTGCAGCTGCCTCATCACAGAGATGGGGGGGGGGGGGCACAGGGCATACTTGCAGAGGTCCTCACACCCTGAGGAAACAGTGGAGACTGAGCTTGGAAGTCTGGTTAGAGGAGGTCAGGATGGTACTCATCCACGGGCCCAGGCTTTGAAAGGGGCACAGACAATATCGACAACCGTGAAAGTGCAAGGTGTGTTGACGTGAGATGTTGCGGCACGGGAGCAGGCCGAACAGGCCCTGGTGTCGATGGGCCTGGAGGAAGGGCAAGGCCGTGCATAAATTCCCAAAAGGAGGACAACATAGTCTGGATGGCGATGGTCATCAGCATCTGACAGTGCCTATGGAGGAGGGGGGGCCTGGTTCCCCAGCATCGGGTGGTGAAAGCCTGCAGCGTCGACAAAGGGCTGGAAGGCCCCGGCGCCGCGGTGGCCAGAGATCGATAATGGGGAGGATGGGTCCTCGACATCAATTAAGTGGCCCAAGCAGGCGACGGGGAGGCAAAAGCCAGACATCAATGGGCCAGTGCCTGCCGAAGTAGACCTGTGGGAACCCCCTGACTATTGCCCCAGAGAAAGAACGGGTCTGAATAGCAGGGTTCCTGAGGCATTGACAGGGAAGGCAGGATCCCTGGCGCTGATGGGAGAGAGAGAACTCCATGATGTCAACAGGCCAGTGCCGTCAGAAGCAGGTCCAGTGAAGTGCCCTGCCTGTTGCCCCAGAGCCGGAAGGGGTCTAAACGACAGGGGTTGGAGCATCGGTGGGGGTGTCAGGAGGCCTGATGTTGATGAGCCATCGCTGGCAAAGGAAGAACCAGTGGGAAGCACTGCCAAGGCCGACCCAGTGGAAGAGAGGGTGTGACCGGCAGTGGGGTTTGCTGCTGAGGCGGTCGATGACCCAGCTACGGCGACGGAGAATGCACCAGAGAGAATTTCTCCTTACTCGGCTCACTCTCCTGGTGCTTGTGTTTGCCAGCCGACTTGTCCTGGACCTTGGAGAAGTGGCAGCCCATGGACAGTCGGTGAGGCGGAGGAGCTTCTTGCCTGGAACTCCTTTTTCATTTGGGTGACCTTCTGTTCCAGAAGGAAGGACTCTAAGGCCTTCTGATGGCGCCGCCGGGTAGTCTGGTTAAAATCCGGCGGCAAACCTCACGGAAAGCCTTTACGCCGTGGTCGTGTGAGACAGTGGGCGCGAGCATCGTGGTCATCCTTATCATAGATCTTAATGCACCTGCAGTATTTGAAGAGTTTCTTCGGGTTGGTTGACATAAACAGTGATGAAATCACTTTAAAAAAATAAAGAGATTTAAAAACTAGGGTGAGAAATAAAGAATAAAAGTAGAAATAAGAGGGTTTGGCGGTTAGACTGAAGCACCCATTATCTCTGAGAGTCCAGCGTCTGACGATGCGATGGCGGGAAATAGAACTGAAGAGGCGTGGAGCCGCCTTTGTTTATACATTGAGGGAGCGTCAGCATCAGACATCGTCGTGGGCGGCACTAACTAGACTGCTAGCTAAAAAGTTTCTGTGTGGTCCTAGTGCCTTGCGGCTACAGTTCCATAGGTGTGGCCTGATGCTAGAGATAACCTCAATGAAGATATGCTGTACTGTGATTGGTGGAATCTCATCACATGACCATGCTGCTATCACAGCATACGTCAGAAGAAAAAAATTACTCACCATAGTAATGTTGTTTCTTCCCCGTGATACTCAGGTATTCAGAACTCTTTGCAGTGACCCTTTAAGACAGAACTGCCCGGACAGAATTTGGAACAAGCAAGCAAGCAAATTTTTATTTATACAAGGCGCCCTTCCAAAGCTCAGTGCACCTTTGCACTTATAACATCAAAATCACCAAACATCATAAGACATGTAACACATACTAAAACAACCATATCAGTTTGAACTCAAAATATCCCTGAAAACGCCTGGTTATACAAGTATGTCTTCAGACAATTTTTAAAACATATGCAAATGATGGAATCTTTGCGTGTTCTTTTTCAAATGCTGCCTTCAACTAACTGCCCTAGTTCTAAACCTCTCACATTTCCTAGAAGCCTGGAAAGACAGGCCACAAAGGACTAAACATATATAGAATAATAATAATAACAATAATAAAAAGATAAAAATAGCAATAACACCCTAAATGCCCCAAAAAGGGGGACCTCCACGTGGAGGTCATAAACTTCTCTAATTTTGCTACGGGATCATTCCTAGACACAATATGAGAGGTAGATTGGACCTACATCAAACATGTCCCAGACCTAGACGCTGCCCTTGAATTCTTCATAAATAAATAACTTCCTATCTGCAGCTAAGAAGCATGCCCCACTTAATAAAAATCAGGGTAAAGGGTCAGGATGCCAGGTGGCTGTCCTGAGATCTAAAAAAAAAAAAAAACAACTCATGAAGGAAAGAGACATGGCCTGGGGAAACTTTAAAAATCGACCATCAGACCAAGGTCTGGCAGGAATACAGGGAATTACGAAACAAATGTAAGCAAGAGCTCAAAGCAGCTAAAAAAGGATACATCAGGGATCTCCAGAATAAAAACCTCCGAGACTCAAAAAAATTCTGGTCCCAGATCAACACCCTCATCAAGGGAAATCCCACATAGGGTGATTGCACGATTACAGCAAATGGCACCCACCTAAAGAACCCGTTGGATGCTGCCATTGTTTTCAACTCCTTCTTCACTGACCTAAACAAGTTCAAGAGCACTCATGTTGGGGCTCCTCTGTCCACCATACCTAACCAAACCCCCCCCCCACCCTAACTTCCACTTTAAGTTGTTATCCAAAAACACGGTTCGGAAACTGCTTATGAACATGAAACCCCATGGTTCAGCTGGGTACTACAAGTTGGAACCAAGACTGCTGAAGCTTACAGCCCCAGCCATTGCTGCACCAGTCTCTTGGCTGCTCAACAAATCCCTACTTGAAGGGAGAGTTCCCACATTATGGAAAGTTGCCATGGTCACGCCCATCCATAAAGGTGGATCTCGTGAACTGGTGGAAAATTATCAGCTCATTTCGATCCTCTCCATTCTAAGCAAGATACTGGAGAGAGCCGTCAATAACCAAATAACCGATTATATCGAGAGGAATGGGTTATTTACGCCTAGACAACATGGATTCAGAAAAAAACATGGTACAGACACTGCCCTAGTCTGCCTCACTGATCATATCTTTTCTGCTCTTGGCAAAGGCCAATCCACTGGGTCAATCTTCACTGACCTAAGGCCTTTGACCTGGTGGACCACCAGCTGCTCTTAGCTAAACTCAAACTCATAGGCTAAGACCACCTGACAGATGGTTTACCGACTACCCTAGGGGGAGGTGACAACTCGCCAGATGTCAAGGCGCACAACTGGGGAACTGCCAAATTTAAGGTGGGGTTCCCTATGGATCCATCCTGGAGCCCTTGTTAATCTCCATCTTCATAAACAACATGTCAAATCACTGGTGATACAAACATACTCCTGTATGCAGACGACGCAGTGCTCTATAGGTCATCCAATGACTCGAGCTCCTTAAACAATTCACTGACCCATGATCTGAAGCTCCTAGAGGCTTGGCTGGCTAGCAACAGGCTTGTGTTAAACCATAAAAAAAAAACGAAGGCTATTTAACTCGGCCACAGGACAGAGCCACACTACTAACTCCTTGCCTCAAAAATGGCTTAAGGATTGAGGTAGCCGGCACTATAAAGTACTTAGGCTTAATACTGGACCAGAACTACACTTTCAGGTCACATATTGAACTGCTGACCAGGACAATGAATCAGAAACTAGGGCTTATGTACTGCCTCAGCCCGTTCCTCACTCAAGATTCCAAGCTAAGGATTGCTACTGGAATCCTACTACCTACCCTACTGTATGGTTCACCAGTGTTACTCACAGTAAAAAGGGGGAGAAATGCAAAAACTTACCACCCTTTATCACAGGGTGTGTCATTTTGCCATTGGGGCTCAACCAAGGGAGCACCGCTCTCAGGTGCTCCAAGCCCTGTCCTGGCCTCCACTGAAAGGGTGACTTGAGTACCAATCCCTGTGCCTAGCCTACAAGCTAGTCAGACAAGGCTCCAGCAAGCCTGGCAAAAATGTTATCGAGCAAACAAAACAGCAGGCCCCTTTGATCCTCGAGCCATTAGCTCCTCAATGTGCCTAAAGTCTGTTCCTCCCAGGGGCAGAGGTCATTCTCGGCCAGCATCCCACCCCTCTGGAACTCCCTTCCTGATAATGTACAGTCATATAATTCCCTCGGGGTTCAAAAGGGACTTAAGGCTCATCTGCTAGAACTTAATCAATGTACTTGCTATCGCTGAAAGCAGCACTCTCATGTGTGACATGTACTTCTTTACTGCCATTTTGTCTGTAACCATTGGCCTATGTTGAGCGATGCTGATTGTAACTAGCCTAAATGTTATCAAGAATTTGTATTATATACATTGCCACGTATGGTGTATTCCAATCTATGTTTCCTTGTATAACCTACAATAATGTCCACCTGTTATTTATAATGTAGTGTCTTGTAATGTTGCTACCTGTTGATTAATTCCGAGTTGTCCCTAAAAAAGTGACTGTCATGGTCTCAGTGGGCTTACCCGGTTACCAAAATTTAAATAAACAATAAATAAATAAAAATTACCCCGAATGTCAGAATCACCTGAAAGGGGAAAAACAGCAATTGTGAACACAGACAACAAACCACAGTACCAGACTGTGGCACCTATACCACAGGACACACAATGTTTTCAGGAGTGCAGAGGTTACTGGTTCTAGAAGGGGAGCCAGGGTGGGGAGTTCTGAATACCGGAGTATCACTGGGAAGAAACAATATTACTATGGTGAGCAATTTTTTCTTTTAACCTCAGTAATACTCAGTTATTCATAACTCTTTGTAGACTAAAAAGCAGTACCTTTGGAGGTGGGCACAGAACCTATTTTGGAAACAGACTCTGCAGGACTGCTGTGCCAAATCTGGCATCACCCCTGGACTGGATATCCAGACTGTAATGCTTTGTAAAGGTGTGTACTGTTTTCCAGGTAGCTGCTTTACAGATGTCCACTAACGGATCATCCTTGGCAGCTGCTATGGTAGCAGCTATGCCCCTTGTGTATGTAATGGGCCTTCAATTCTGTTGGGGGTTCCCTTCCCACCTTTGTGGAACAGAACTGGATACACTGTACTATCCAGCAAGAAACTGACCTTTTAAATGCTGGGTTACCCTTTCCCACATCCCCATAAGTCAGGAACAGCCATTTTCTGTCCTGCCTATGGTCCTTAGTGGCTGTCATGTAGTAGCCAAGAGCTCTCTTGACATTCAGACTGTGGAGTCTCCTTTCACCAGAAGTAGAGTGCTCAGTGAAAAAGACATATAGGGTAATGGTTTGGTTCAAGTGGAAATCAGAAACCATTTTAGGAAGAAATTTCCTGTTCGTTCTCAGGACCACTTTGTCCTTGTGGAAGGAAATGTAGTCCTGTTCAATGCAAAGAGCCTGGAACTTGCTGATCCTTCTGGCAGAAGTTATTGCCACTAGGAAAACTGTTTCCATGTGACATACTTTAGATTAGTGGAGGACATGGGCTCAAATGGGGCTCCCATGAGCTAGGCTATACATACATTGAGATCCCATGCTGGCACTGGTTCCCTGTGAGGGGGTGCAAATGGGCAAGGCCTTTAAAGAACCTCTTGAAGATAGGATTGGAGGCAACAGAAACCCTTTGCCTGGCTGAAATGTAAGCAGATGCTGCAGCCAGGTGGACCTTCAGGGTACTGGGCTGCAGGCCCAACGAATATAAATAGGTAAGATAATACAGTACAGCTGGGACCCCAGCCCGTGGTGGTACCACTTCTTGGGTAGAACACCAATAGAAAACCTTTTCCATTTTGCAGCATAAGTTCTCTCGGTAGAGAGCTTCCTGTAACCCCTCAAAATGTGCAGGATACTTTCAGAAAAATTTAGGCCTGCATATTCTAGGTCCTCAAGAGCCAGGCCGTGAGCCTGAGGGACCTGAGGTTTGGATACAGGAGCCTCCCCCGATTGGAGGTTAGCAAGTTGTGCCTCCTGGGAAGGTGTATTGGCTCGGTCACAGACATCGAGAGCAGCAGAGAGTACTATGGCTGCCTGGGCCAATCTGGTGCTATCAAGATCATGGATGCTGAGTGGGATCTGAGCTTGAGTAGTACTCTGTATACCAGAGGAAAGTGAGGAAAAGCATACAGGTGCCTCCCTGGCCAGTTCAGTGCCAGAGCTTCCAGGGGGATTGTTCCCTGAACTGGAGGTCGGCAACAATATTGTGGCAGGTGGTGGTTCTGGTGGGATGCGAACAAGTCTACCTCTGGAGTGCCCCACCTCCTGAAAAGCACTTGCACCACCTGATTGTTCAGGGCCCAATCATGATGGGCCTGGTTGATTCGGCTCAGAGTGTCTGCCTAGGTGTTGCCCTTGCCAGGCAGATGAATGGCCTGTAGTGAAACTCCCAAGGAGTATGCCAGACTCCATATTTTCATGGTTTCTGTGCAGAGAGGGTTTGACCGTGTCCCTCCTTGCTTGTTTATGTAGTACATTGTGGTAGTATTGTCTGTTCTGATCTGTATCACCTTTCCTCTGCAACAGTGGTGTGAAGGCCTTTAGTGCCAGCAATACCGCTCTGAGTTCCAGCAGATTTATGTGCAGAAGTGACTCTACACTTGACCACGTGCCTTGGATGGTGTGATCTCCCAAATGGGTACCCCACCCCAGTAGTGAAGCGTCTGTTGTGAGAACAACTGATGGGGACTCCTGTTGAAAGGGAACCCCATCCCTTAGGTTGGTTTCCTCTTTCCACCATCGGAGGGCCTGTAACAAAGTTTTTGTTACTGGAATCAGTTTTGAGAGAGGAAAGTAATGCACCTGGGAAACAAAAACCCAGGGGAAGAGTACACAATAAGAGGTGAGATATTAACAACAAAAATGGAAAGGGACCTCGGGGTAGTCGTATCAGATGACCTAAAGGTGAGCCAGCAATGTGAGAAGGCAGTAAGGAGGGCTGGGGGGATACTTGGATGCATAGGGAGAGGCATCACCAGTAGAAAACAGGAAGTTGTTGGCCCTCTGTACAGACAGTTGGTAAGACCACATCTGGAGTACTGTGTACAGTTTTGGAGACCCCATCTTCGCAAAGACATAGACAGGGTGGAGGCTGTCCAGAGGAGGGCAACCAAAATGGTGCAGAGTCTGCACCAGAAGACATATGAAGAAAGACTAAAGGAGTTTAAGATGTGCAGCCTTGAGGAAAGGAGGGAGAGGGGGGGACATGATAGAAACGTTCAAATACCTCAAGGGAATCAACAAAGTCCAAGAGGGTAGCATCTTTCAGACAAAGAGATGTGCAAGAACAAGGGGGCACAATTTGAAGATAGAGGGGGGATGGCTCAGAGGTAATGTGAGGAAGTATTTCTTCACAGTGAGGGTTGTAGATGCATGAAACAGCCTTTCTGAGGAGGTCGCAGAGTCAAAAACAGTGGGAGAATTCAAGAATGCATGGGACAGACACAAGGCAATTCTAGTGGGGGGTAGGAGGAAGCAGGCTGTTGGCTAACTATGATCTGCAGCTTATCCGTTATGTAGAGAAATGGGCAGACTAGGTAGGCCAAGCGGTCCTTATCTGCCATCAAATTCTATGTTTCTATAGCCCTTCTCCGACACCAGTGTGCCCTGATGTGAAACTGAATGTCCCTCATCCGGAATCTGGATCCCAGTACTGTGCCTGTGGCAGCTGCCATGTGGCCCAGCAGCTGAAGAAACTGTCATGCAGTTTTCGGTTTGTTCAGGCTGAATGAACCTGCTATCCGAAGGATACTCCTTGCCCTGTCCAGAGGCAGGTAGGCCCTGCAGGGTATTTAGCTTGGCTCCTATGAACTGCAGTACCTGAGCAGGCCAAAGGACTGACTTTTTTAAATTTATCAGGAACCCTAGAGACTCTAGGAACCCCTGGGTGAGTTGCAGATGTTCTCTCACTTGCTGGGGCGATTTCCCCACCAGCCAGCCAGTCGTCTAGGTACGTCTGTGACCCCTTGTATTCAAAGGTGTGCCACGAACACTGCCAAGCACTTTATGAACACCCTTGGTGCTGAAGTGAGACCGAATGGCAGGGTTGAGAACTGATAATGACCTGAAGGGAGTCTGAATAAGAGGTATTTTCTGTGAGACTCCCTTATGGGGATGTGGAAATAGGCATATTTTAGGTCCAGTGAAGCCAACCAGTCTTTTTGTAGCGTTGGCAGAATCACTGCCAGGGTTACCATTTTGAACTTTGGCTTCGTTAAATATCTGTTTAAGACCCTTAGGTCTCAGATAGGCTGCCACTCCCCATTTTTCTTTGTGGTAAGGAAGTATCTTGAGTAAAATCCCTTTCCCTTTAGATGCCCTGGCACTGGTTCCACTGCTCATGACAGTAGCAGTTTTTGAACCTCTGATTTCAGGAGTTTTTTTTTCTGCATATGTGGATGGCCTGAAAACTTGGGTTCTTAAAGATGGAAGAGATCTGAAGCTTAGAGACAACCCCTGGCTCACTACTTCCAGCACCCACTTGTCTGTGATGATTTCCTGCCAAGCCCGAAAGTAGTGAGCCAGTCTGCCTCCTACAGGCAATAGGGAGGCGGCCTGTATAGACACATCAGGGTGCCTGTTTTGCTTGAGGCCGGGCGTGGTATTGGGAGCCACGCCTGGAGCCCCTTCTGCCCCTGCCCCTGAAGTACCCCCTGCTGTGGGTACTGCCAATATTGAGGTGTAGCCATGGTCTAGAAAAAAGGCCTGCTTTGGAATGATCTACCCCTGCCACCCCTTCCGTAAGGTCTGGTGGATGGGGAATATTTTTCCTTGGCAGAATTACTTCTGTATGTGGCTTTGTATTCGTCCACCTTTTTCATGTAAGCCTCTATGTTTTCTCCAAAGATGGAGTTCTCCTCCAGTGGAAAATCCATAGCCTTGGTTTCTGTATCCTGGGTAAGGTTTGTGGCTCTCAGCCAAGCAAACCTCCTCTGTGCCAGAGTGTTTGCCATCCACCTGGCAGCAGTGTCATTAGAATCAGCAGCCATCTGAAATTGGTATTTGGCTGCTTTCAAACCAAACTTGGCTGTTTCAGATAGGTCAGCTGAAAGGGGAGCCTGGGCTTTGTCTGCCAAAGCAAGAACAGACTGCCAAAGAGACTATTGATATTGAGCAGCATAGGCTTGAAAATTAACCTGTCTGATGGCCAAGGACGCTGATAAGTATCCTTTCTTGGCCATGCTGTCAATCTTTCTAGAGTCCTTGTCCAGGGGGTGGGATGCTAGGGGTACCTTTGCCTTGTCACAGGCTGCCACCTGTACCACTCCCTGGTGGTCAGGGTGGGAGAATAGAAATTCAGCACCCTCCCTTTCCAACTGGTACTTCTTGTCAAGCCTCTTATCAAGAGGGGAAACAGTACTTGGAATTTGTAAAATCTGCATTGCATCTTTCTTAAGGAATTTATTTACAGGAAGGAGAAGCTTTCTAGTGGGTATCAGCCCCATCATTTCTAAATATTCAGCTTCCTCCTAAACCTCAATCACTCCACTAGTGCTGATGTCTAAAGCATCCACCATTCTTCTCACAAATGTGAAGTGTGAAGAATAATCCTCTGATGCTCTGGGGGAAGAACCAAACTCCTGTTCGGGGGAAACCTCAGGTTCCATAGGTTCCCCCTTCCTCCACTACATCATAATCACTATATTCTTCCTCCTCATAGTAGGAAGATTGAGTAGAGGAGCCAATCTGCTTGGCAGAAGTCTGCGGCTGAGGAGCAGTCAGCCCCTGTAAAGCCTGAATGACCCTAAAGGCCTGTGCAATCTCTTCAGCAGTTGGCAGGTTTATTGTAGGCACAGAAGTCCCCTAATGCTGCCCAGCAGGAGGTTCTGTGTTCTTAGTTTTCTTAGAGGGAACTGGAGAGTCAGCCGGTTCAGCAAGCTTCTTTGGAACTGCTTGTATACTTGTATCGGGGTGGCAGTTGCAGTTGTTGTGGTTTCACCCACAGTAGCAGAGGGTGTCAGATGGTTAGAGCTCGAGGGACCCTTGGCTGGTGGAAGTTTTTTTCTTTAGCCTTTCAAGGCATTTTTCAACAGTTTTCTCAGGAAATGTTTTGCAGATTTCACAATCTGCTTTTAAGTGATCATATCCAAGGCAGACAACACAAAGTATGTTAGTCTGCCATGGCAAAAATTTCCCCACACTCAGTACATGGTTTGAAACTGAGTTCAGTGGTTTTTCTTTTTGTTTTTTCTGATATTCTTAATATAAAACCGAAAAAAGATGGGACCACTAAATAATGTTAAAGATTTAAAGTTTATTTAGCATTTGCGGTCAGTTCTGGAACCGATGAAGAGCTGGGAACCATGATAGAAATGAACTGAGATTATCGGTTCAGGAACTGGTATTAGTGGTTAGTAAAATAAGTTAAATTTAATAAACTTAAAACTAATGGAATTTTTTAGTCAGAACACTCTGATAACTAAAAAAGTGAACCTCGGTTCCCCATCAGTTATACCGAACCTGGAGAAACCAAGAAAAGTTACAATTTAAATATAAAAACTAAGGTTTAACTTAAAATTACAAAAAGTAAAAGGCAGCAAATGAAACAAAGAATACTTGTGTATTTTTTATAAGTTTCTCATGTCAGGACGAGTAGATGAGGAGAGGATCTCCAAGTGTCTAGTCTTGACAGGTGGAGAGAGAAATCTGAGAGGTTTAGAACTAAGGCAATTAGTTGAAGGCAGCATTTGAAAAATAGGATATGCAAAGATTCCATCATTTGCACATGTTCCAAATCCTCTCTGGGCAGTTCTGTCTTAAAGGGTCACTGCAAAGAGTTATGAATACTGGGGTCAGAAATGCTTAATTTTCTGAACCTCACTACTTGGTCCTAAAATTACAAAAAATAAATTCAGGGGAAGCCATTTTAGAATCACAGTAAGGCATTCCAGAGTGTGCATAACTGGGGGATAACGGCACTTCTCAGGTCCCACAATAACACACACACCCTATCATGCCTTATTGCTTAATTAACACTTGCAAGCCCAGTGAGCTTGAAGTGAGGAACTTAGGCTGGTCCCTTAAAGAGCCACAACCATGCCTTAAGTGCCCTGGACGGCAGTTACACTAGGCTGTGTGGGAGTGTTCCCCAAGTTTCAAGAAGGATGCAGTGATGGCAGAACTGCTGTAATATTTAGGGGCACACTAACATAGACTTAACTGTATGAGAGATGTAAAATTATTATGATGGTTCAGCTTCCCCCCTGTGCTGTACCCAAAAGGGGGAGTAACGAACAAGTTACTAGCCACAAGTGTCTTTAGTGTAACCCAGATCAGAAATGAAGATTCTCCAACAGTCAGTACTAAAAATGTTTTTACTGCAACTGCAATATATTGTGATGACCTAGAAAATTTAATAAAGATTATATTAAGAGAAAAAAAAAAGGGATGTGGTGGGAGAAGATTAAGGACTGTAAACAAACACGGTTTTGTATGGTAACACCAATGTGATGAACAGTTCTTCATTTTGACTAAGAAAAAAGAAACAGACATTAAGTAACCAGGTACATCAACAAATTATACAGAAGTCACAAACCATTAAGTGTGTTTTATAAACTAGGGGTAATACGAGTTGGGGGAGGGGGGTGACAGTGATGTTTAAAACTGAATTAGGAAAAAAAAAAAACAGTTAAAATTCTAAAACTTAATTTTGAGATTAGAGAGGAAGAGACTAACATTTTTTAGGTTACAGTTTTCAGCTGAACAGTTCTAAACTTTTGATGAAAAATTCAGTGGTAGGTTGTAGGGCTTCATGAACTTAGGGGGCTACTCATTTTCAGACTTCTGTTTTTTTCCAAGATACTGTACAAGTGTTTGAATACTGTACCAAGTTTTTTACATTTAACTGAGGGATCAAAACATACTATACAGCACATATTAGGACCCTATTCAAAACATACTTAAATGATAGGAAATTACAATAACTAGAAGACTAGGTTTGCTGGCAAAGGCACATAGCTTCACTTGAGCACGTTTCTCCTAGGCTGCTTGAAAGGACAGAGCAAAGAACCTTACCAGAGCAAGGAAAAAGATTAAGGTTTCTTTTGGCTAGGCAGATTCACTGTGTGTTATTTTCTTTTGTACTCACAGGGATTGTTACTGTTTGTTGGTAACATTTTACTGCTTTATTTTTCTCTGATTCAAATTATTGCTGCTGGGTATACCTTCTGCTGCATTATTACAGGGTGTGCCTACAAGTGAGTGCTTACAAATTACTGCTGTAATCTTCTGATTCAAATTGTTTTTTGCAAGTTATATCTTCTGTTACTGCTTTATTTTTCTCTGTAGCAAAGTGTTTCTTACAGGATATATCTTCTGTGAAATTATTAGAGGTGGTGCTTTACAGGTTTTACAGTTTTATCTATCGTTAGGATAAGCTTTCAGGGCTAATGCATTTGTTGCTGGCTGATTGTTTCTGCTCTTACTTCCTTGTTTCTTTTGTCGTGGTGGGTTTTTTTCGGCAAGGGAAGGGCCCAACCACCCACCCCAACTAACCACCCCACTACACTCACTCCTTTTATAGGGTAGCACAGTCGTGACATTTCCTGTAGCAAAGCAGGAAGGGGCGGATCAGAGGGGTAGCCACACAGTGATCTCATTTATAGGGGCACAAGTAATTTAACTTGTTATAACAAGTTATACACAAGCAAACAAACAAAACACAAAATCAGACTTTTGCTTTCATTTTCCTCTTAATTACTCTGACCAGGTTATAAACCCAGCAACTTATCTGGAATGGATATTACTAAGTGCAGGTACTATGGGGCACTTTTCAGAAGGGCAGTTTTACAGAATTTAGGACACCGTCCTACATGCTAGGCCATTGAAGATCTAAGGACTCAGCTCCAGGCAGCATGCGCAGAAACTGCGCACCTCAAATCGCATATTCAGGAGGAAATATAAGAATCACCCGGCACTTCTCCAACATCCAACAGAAGTACCTCGACCGCAGAGGGTAGTTGGTCTGGGAGGTTGGCATGTGGTTAGGAGAGGCGAATCGGGTACCCCATCACTCAGTGCTCTCCAATATATCACCTTCACAAACCATATAAAAACACTACAAACAGGTATCTGCCTCTAGCTCCGAAATCAAACAAAGGGGCAGAGGACACTGCAGCACAAGAGCTAGCACAACAAAACTCACCCAATTCAGAAACCAAAACAAAAAAAGCAAAAAGGAAATAAAAAAAAACTTCTAATCATGGGAGACTCCATGATTCGGGGAGTTGATACCTATCTCCAGCCAGGGGTAATGGTCAGATGTCTCCCAGGTACATCAGCATGGAGAGTCACTGACTGCATTGCTAAAATTGTACAGGAAGCAGGAGAAAACACTGACGTCCTGGTATACATAGGGACTAACGATCTCACCAGCCGGTCAGTTGTGAAGACCAAGGAACACCTGACCAGGCTGGGTGACAAACTCATCCATTTCGTCTGGCATCTCCTTCTTGGAGATCCTGCTAGCCTGGGAGAGGGGGGCAGATGGACGGAAGGTCAGAGAACGGGAGCTAGGGGAGCTAAACATGTGGCTGAATGGCTGGTGCCAGGGAAAAAGGACACAAATTTGTAGGGAACTGGCAACAGTTTTAGGAGCGAAAGTTCTTTAAATTTGATGGACTGCATCTGACTAAGGAGGGAGTCAGTGCATTGGGGCAGAAGTTTGACATCTTTGCAGAATATTTCAACTAGCAAATGGGGAGAGAGGTGCAGCACCCGATACATCGAATGGGAAGAACACCCCTCACCCACTCAGCTATTGGTCAAACAGGAGTTCAGCATGTTTGTAGTTCATTTGCATCACCAGGTAAGGAAAAAAGGTCCGGCTCCCCATACAACACACAGGGAAAACGCCAGACCTCACCCAAAAACTAACACACTGAAATCTGGCCAATGGAAAATCATGTACACAAATGCTCGCAGTCTGAGAAACAAGATCCCAGACCTGCAGGCAATAATGACAGAGGCTAAACTGGACATAGTAGCCATTAGCGAGACATGGGTTACCAGTAACCACACTTGGGAGACTTCAGTACCTGGCTATATACTGTTCAGAAGATACTGGGGTGCAAAAAAAAAAAAAGGGGGGGGTGGAGTGGCCCTTTATGTCAATGAAAATATCAAAGCTACAGAAATTCAGAATACACATAAGGAGACAAAAGAACTGTGGACCACCCTGGAAACGGGACAGCCATGCGAACTGGGGTTGTCTACAGGCCTCCAGACCAGGGGGAGGACAGACACATTACTGTTAGAAGATATACAAAACATGACAGCTAAAGGGGAGGTTCTGATAATGGGAGACTTCAACATGCCGGATACAAATTGGTCAATACCAGCAGGAACATCTGCCAGAACTAGACACATAGTGGATTCCCTGCAGGGGGGAGGGCCTCACACAACTGGTATAACAACCCACAAGAGACAGGGCTATCCTAGATCTAGTACTGACTAATAGGGAAAGGATCACAGATCTCCAGGTAGAAGGTCACCTGGCGGCGGCCAGTGACCATCACATGGTATAGTTCAATTTGGCCACTAGAACTAAATCATCCCATTCCAAGGCAAAAATATGGGACTTCAGAGGAACTGACTTTGACAAGATGGCCAAAAGAGTTAAGCTAGCCCTGGCAAAAAGAAATGGCAAGCATTAAGGATGCAATATCTGAAGCAACATTCCATTGTGTTAGAGAGAAAAGGAAGTGCAAAAGAAGAAGGAAACCACTTTGGTTCTCAAAAACAGTAGCAGAAAAGGTCAGAGCCAAAAGGCTGGCCTTCAGAAAATAAGGGAACACAGCGGGATGATGATAGGGAGGCATACCAAACTTCCCTAAGGGAAGCAGGGAAGGCAGTAAGGCAGGCAAAGGTCCAAACCGAGGAAACACTAGCACAAACAGTAAAAGAAGGTGACAAGACTTTCTATAGAGACATTAGTGAAAGGAGAAAGTCCAGAGGGAGTATTACTAAGATCAAAGGGGATAAGGGGGCGTGTGAGGAGGAGGATCATGTAAAAGCATCCATCCTAAATAGATACTTCTGCTTAGTATTTACTGAAGAGAAGATAGGGCAGGGCCCACAGCTCAGCACCATGCATACAGGTGGGAGGGAGGTGTGCACTAGTTCCTTCACAAAAGAAAGGGTCCTACAAGAGCTAGATAAGCTCAGGGTGGACAAGGCAATGGAACCTGATGGCACACATCTCATGGTACTAAAGGAGCTAAGGGTGGAACTAGCAGAGCCATTATCAGAACTGTTTAGCGAGTCCCTGAGCACAGGAGAGGTCCCAGAAGACTGGAGAAGGGCTCATGTGATCCTGCTCCACAAGAGTGGTAGCAGGGAGGAGGCAGGAAACTACAGACCAGTCAGTCTTACCTCAGTAGTGGGCAAGATTATGGAGACACTCCTTAAGGAAACGATAGTGCAACACCTGGAATCCATAGGAGCACAGGATCCAAGACAGCATGGGTTTACAACAGGAAGATCCTGTCAAACTAATCTCATAGATTTATTTGACTGGGTAACCAGGATGGTGGACCAAGGGGGAGCAGTTGATGTCGCCTACCTTGACTTCAGCTAAGGTTTCAATACTATTCCACATAGAAGATTGATTAATAAGCTGGGTAGGCTTGGGGTGGGTCAGAAGTTGGTCAACTGGGTGGCAAACTGGTTGACAGGCAAAAAACAGAGAGTGGTGGTAAATTGTATACAGTCAGAAGAGATGCAAGTCACAAGTGGGGTACCTCAGGGATCAGTCCTGGGGCCAGTCCTCTTCAATATCTTCATCAGTGACATTGCAGATGGACTGAGGGGTAAGGTTTGTCTGTTTGCAGATGACACTAAGATCTGCAACAGAGTAGGTGATACAGATAGGGTGGGCAGAATGAGAAGAGATCTGGATAAACTGGCAAAATGGTCTGAAGAATGGCAACTGGGGTTTAACGCAAAGAACTGCAAGATCATGCACATAGGGAAGAGAAACCCTGAAGCCACCTATAGGCTGGGAGGGAGTTGCTGGCAGTCACAAGAGAAGAAAGAGACTTGGGCATCATCATCACTGATGACCTGAAATCATCCAAGCAGACCACTAAAGCAGTAGGTAAGGCTAGGGGGATGTTGGGGTGTATTAGTAGGTGTATCACAAGTCAGAAGAGGGAGGTAATAATCCCTCTTTATAAGACACTGGTTAGGCTCCATCTGGAGTACTGCAGCCACACTTTCACAAGGACATTAACCAAATTGAGGCAGTCCAGAGAAGGGCAACCAAAATGGTGCAGGGACTGCATCAGAAACATACGAGGACAGATTAATGGAGCTCAATATGTATACCCTAGAGCAAAGGAGGGAGAGAGGTGATATGATTGAAACATTCAAACACCTTAAGGGCATTAAAAAGGTGAAAGAGTCTAACATTCTTCAATATAAGAAAAATAGCAGGACAAGAGGACACCGCATGAGATTAGAGGGAGGCAGATTAAGGGGTAATGTGAGGAAGTTCTTTTTCACAGAAAGGGTGGTGGATGCATGGAATGGCCTACCTAAAGAAGTGGTGGATATGAATACAGTGCAGGGCTTCAAACAGACATGGGATAGGCATAAGGGAGCAATACAGATGAGAAAACACAAAATCACACATGCCCCCACAATGCAAAGCATCATGGGCTGCATATGCAAACCACCACAGAATGTTATGCTGGTCCAACTTTAAGCAGAATTGCATGGTGCCAAAAGGCCTCTCACACAGTTTGCAAAGGGTGCTAACAGAAGACAGACACGTGTTTCGTCCTACTAGGACTCATCAGTATGCCTCGTCTGTTTGACACCCCAGTGGAATGGACCAGCTACCCCTAAGGCAGTGTGCCTGGGATATATTAATACAGATGAGTATGACTAGGTAGGCCATTGACAGAGCAAAGGCCGATGGCACATTCATAAGGTAGAAAAAGAAATGGGCAGACTGGATGAGCCTTGCAGTCCTTAACTGCAGCCAAGTTCTAGGTTTCTACATGTGCTATACACGATAATCTTGTTTGTGCTTCCTAATGGCCTCCAGTCCTCTGACCTACTTGGCCTATTTTTGTTGATTTATTGTACTTTTGCTATGCTACATCGGCCTCCCCTCCATTTTTTTTTTGTTTTAGTGGTTCCTGGACATGGACCACTTCCACTGTCTGCAATGCTAAGAGAGTCAGGTTGCACATTCAACAGCAAGCAGTTATCAGCTGCAACCTTTTACGGTGTGAGTCCACATGTGTTGCTCTTCCTGGTCAGTTACTGTCTTACCTGTGACACTGCATTCAGAGCTGCTGTCCCCTCCTCTGCAGTGTACATTTTGTGTGGGCTCTCCTTCTCCTGTTCTACTTATTTTTATCAGTGGGGTCTACACCTCCCCAAAGGCTACAGACACTATCACCACCTTTTCCTCTTACCTTCCCCCACTGGAGCTGCTTCTTCTTGGGGACTGCAATGGCAGCTGGCTCTCCTCACTGGCCATTCAAAAAACTGAATCCCTAACTGTCTCGCAGCTCATCACTGACTCTATGTGCCTCAATTCCTGTTCTACAAACCACTGGTTTTCTCCTCCTAGCCCCACCAGACGATTGCCACTGATGCTCTTTTGGATGCCTCCAGTGACCACAACATGGTCTACTGTGTCCACAAAATTTTCCACCCGTCTTCCCCACCTTAACATAGCTGGTTGAGGTCATTTATGTCTCTAACCCAAATTCAGTTCTTCTGCAGCTATGTGAAACTTTTTGCACAGTTGCGTCAATTCTCATCAAAATGATGCAAATCAGCAAAGAAATGTCAGAACTACATCAGAAACATGGCAGTGACCAGAAAATTAAAAGTGGGAAAAAAAATACATTCCAAAAACATCAAAAAGGCCCACAGAAGGGTACCTAAAACTCTCAGGAACAGGGAGGGAAAGTAATCCTACGCTAAGGAAAAAACTTGAGTATATGACGCAGAGAAAGGAAAGAGAAAGAGAGGGAGGCAGTATAGGGCAGTGGTTTAAGGCCCTAAGCTGCAAATCTGGAGACCTGGGTTTGAATCCCACAGCCCCCACTTGCATACTGTGTGACCATGAGCAAGTCACTTAACTTCCCTGTGCTCCCAGGTTGCACCTGTAAACAAGCTTTCAGCTTAGTGTGTCTCACCTGGTTAAACAATTGGGAAAAAAGAAACAAAACTGCAAAAAGGGCTCACGTAAACACCAGATATAATACAGACCACAACAGCAAGACTTTTAACACCTATCTTATACCTTTTCAATATACTCTTTAGTAATGTTTTATATTTACTTTTTCATTACGTCATAGTTAATACAGTTACACTTGGCCCATCACTTAGTTCATTCCAGATAACGCCCCCTCTGACCCATTACAAAATAGAGCATATCAAGTTGCCCTGAACTGTTCATTTATGTTTTATTCTTGTTCCATGCATTATCCTTTAAAGTGTAATAAAAGAGAAAACACCAAATTAAATGTCTTGATTAATAAACTCTCAAATCCTATTGCATGCATTGCCTTCTTTCCCTCCTGCCAATCCCTCTCAGGTCTCTGACAATTACTATTACATTCCTGGGATCTTCACTTCCACAGTCTTAAAAAAAAAAAAAAAAAGGTCCCATTTGGCGTAGAATTCCAAGAGTTTGTCAAGGACCAAGTATCCTAGCCATTAATTTGCTACTTACACTACTAATTTCTTTATTCATTCCTTAAAGAGCTAGTAGTGCAAAAAAAAAAAAAAATTTGCAGGCAGAAAATTTTAGTAATTTCTAACCCTTGGGCTCGCGACAAAATTAGAACATACTGGAATTCTGAAATGATAGCAGTCCTTGGCAAAGCAAGGGTTAAAAGTGGTCCCACCAAACTGGTGCTCCCAGTATCTAACAATGCAGATGTCGTTTACAGTACTGCTCCTTCCTCTTCAGTCGCCAGACTGGACAATCTCTGAAGTGCCTTCTGCCATTTTGCCACAAACTGACTCTCACATCCATCACTGCACTCTTTACTCCTTCCCTCTCCATCCTCCCTCTTCCCTCCCATCGCCTGCATCACTGTGCATCTTTCATCTCTGAATACTGGTCTGAGGAATTTCCCTTGTACCTGTTCACACTCATCTCTCCCATTTCATCTGCCTTTTAAGCCCTTCACTGCAGTGATCCCCGCACCTTCTCCCTTCCCCACCCTCGCTCCTCCGCTGGGCAGTCAGCGTTTTTCTATTGCCTCCCCTCCCTCTGGAACCTCCTCCCCTCTGCCACTCGTCTCTCACCTTCCCAAGTTCCGTTAAGCACCAGCTTAAACTTCTTCCCTCCCCCTCCTGTACCTGTCAGTGACCTACCTTACCTGCCCCTTTGGTCCTAGCCCCCCCCCCGTTCATGTCCCCTCTTGGGTTGGTTTTGTGTCTCCTAATTTCATTGCACTGATATGTTTCTAACAGTTATGTTATATTTCAGGATGTCATGGGTGCCATGTTCCAGACACCCGCATTTAACACTCTGCACTTTTGCCATGTTATACTACATCTGTTTGCACTTTATCTGTATGGTATACATCTTTGTTATTGCATTTGCTTGTTTGTTCCCATGTTCCCTCCCCCGGATCGCACCTGGAAAAGAGCCTTGGCTCAGTGTGCCTTTCCCAATCCACATTTTTAAATAAATTACTTTCTATTTCTGAAGTGTTTTTTCTTTTTGACCTCACTGTTACATCACATGCCCTACTGTCTGAATTATAATCCATGTCATAAGTTACCAATCTAACAGCAAGACACTGGCTCATCTTGCTTACTAGTGATGTCACCATCAGTATGGTCACAATGTTAATGTTACAGGGAGGAATAGAACAGAGTAGGTCAGCCTCCGGGTAGAGTGCTCTTCCACAGTCAGGTAGAAAATTTTCCAATTAGCAAAACAGAACAAAAAAAAAAAAATCAGATATTAGTAGCGATAGCAGACTACTTTTGAAAGTTAGTATTAATTCCAGGCAGTATGCTAGCTCTTCAACGTCTGGGGTGCGGTATCATGCCATTTGGATAGGATCAGTCGTTCGGAACAGAATATTGCTCTCAATTCTCATTTTTAGACCTTCTGACTTAGTTCTCCTTCTGGAAATAACTGCTTATGAGGTACAAACTAGGACACGCTGGCACAGATGTATGCACTACCGGGAAACAGATTTTCTTTTGTTTCTTTCCAGAAACTAAAGGAGTCTGGTGCATTATCATAGAACACATAGTATGTTGACCCCCAGAGTTCCATACTGGCACCAGCAATTATTGTGACTGAGAAGCGCCCCCCCCCTTTTTTTTTTTTCTTGTCAGTATTTGATATCCCTTGAAGAATTCTGAGCAAAATTCAGGCAGAATCACACACACACAAACAAAAAATCTCTGACAGGAATTCAGGGTTAAAGCAGGAGCCAATTAATCAGAGAAACAGTCATGGTTTCAATTTAGAAATTGTGTCTGTAAAATAGGATTCTCTGCTGAGAGTTACTACAATGGGGAAAAGAACAAGAGCAGCTTTGAAGAAAGCCTTCAAAAGCAGGAGAGCTCTATGTTGCCTGCCTTTGACCAATGCACTTGAAACCGTGTTTACACAACCGCTGCACTCTTACCCGCAGTCCACTCTGGGCCTGCTTTGATGATCTGCTCTGCATCACAGACACATCTACACGACCCCTCCCAGTGCTGATGCAAGTCATGCTGAGCGGGGCCAGGAGTTCAAGGGGGAGGGTGTTCGCATCCATTTTACCATACACACTCTCTTCACGTACCCTCCCCCTCACCAATACTTGCTCCATTCCAGTCCCCCTTCATCTGACATTGCTGGTAAAGGGAAAAAAATAATAAATCGCTGTTCTGTCTGAAATTAACAGAAACCCACTGCGAGAGATGCAAGAGCTATAGGATGACCCAAGAGTGAGTAATTTATAACACCTGTTGGTTAGTTACTAATGGTTGGTTAGTTACTACTGGTCTCTAAATATTCAATCAATCCTTCCCCTTATATAGACTACAGGACTTGGTCTACTCAGGTGCTACCTCCACGTCCCTTGCTAAAATCAACACCCTTTTCAATGCACTGTGTAAATTCTCCCTGGGCTGTCCCCCTCCCCAGCTCCCACCCATGCAGTATCTACAACAAGCTAGAGTGGCCAGCCACCCACCCGTGAGACATTTGATGCATACTGCCCTCCTGGGTGCCAAGCATTGGTTCAATAAACTGACCAGAAATCTGTCCAACCTTTTCTCCTCTGCAGCAAGCCCTTCCTATCTGGTCAGATCAAAGGCAGGTTGCCACCTCCACAGTACAAGCTCAACCTAGACCAAGCCTCCATCAACTACAGGCTCCCACACACCTGGAACAATCTCCCAGTCAATGTCACTGCCCCCTTCCCCACATCAAGTCCTGCTACAAATCCCCAATGTCAGTCACCAATGCCAAGCCCCACCTCGAGCCTAACTTATCTAGCGAATGCTTATCATACTAACACAGTGATGTACATTGTGTTAACTGTTGTGATCCTCTGTAGGACAGCCATGATTTAACCCTTTATTTTCTTTCTCTGGAGCTACCCTGTCATGTTGCTATAATTTACAGCACCAAGACATGCTGCTGACCATGTACTTGTTTCATTTGTTTTTAGGAACGTGTAACGTATTTAATGTTGTAAGATTCCTCACTGTCCTGTTCCTTCCCTTAGGTCGCTACTGGAAACAAGCCCCGAGTTCTGTGTACTTACCTGGTAAAACATGTTTAAAAATATTGAAACGTGTAATGACAGCATCCCCTGATCCTACGTTCAGTACACCCTATATAAAATTAGTTAAACTGAAAAGTGTAATGACTGCATCCACTGATCCCATGTCCAGTTCACCCTCAAGTTCCACAGCCTGCCTCTCACATGTCGGAGCAAGTGGTGCCCCTTGTCTACATGGCTGTTTACACTGCTCACTCCAGAATGCGTCCCTTACTCTGCTATGGCTCAGGGGGATGCAAAGTGAACAACTTACTATGATCAGGTAAGTGTCCACACTGCCACACTTGCACTGCAGCAACCTGAGTGCACAGATTCCTGTGGTGCAAGAGTGGCAGTGTAAACAGGCCTTAAGATTGAACATTATAGGCTAACTGACTTGGAATTGGGTGGAGCTAGGGGTTCTGCTATAATGTCACAGTTTTGAAGTTTGTCTGCCCCCAGCAGGTGTGCATGTATAATGCAGCAGTAAATGACCAATGACAATGCGAAACAACATAAAAAGGGACATTAGGAAATATCATATCATAAAAAGGATGGTGGATGCATGAAACAAATATGCCAACAAAGCTGTGGAGACAAACACAGTAGCAGAGCTCAAAAGGATGTAGGACACATATCAAGATGTTAGCTGGCAGAATAATGAGGGAGAGGGAGAGGAAGAGGAGACTGGGATGGAAGATGAAAGTCTCCCAAGTAGGGAATCTTTGGACAGATTAAAAGGACTGTTCAGGTCTTTTTTTCCCCTCTGTCACTCTGTCACTTTCCTATGTTTCTTAAAACACAACTTCCTGCTCACTACCACCATGCCAATGCTACTTCCTATATGCTGGCATTGTCACAGCCTATACCATACAGACCTGACAGTGCTGCAATTTCCCATGGGAATTCTTAACATGGGACAAGGTCCGAACACCCCCCCCAACACACACACACACACACACACACACACACAAACATTTAAAAAAGCAAGTAACTATTAAAGTAAATAGCTAAAAACTTTGATATTTGTAACACTTATGTTTATTTCAGTGTTTTTTTTTTCCCAGGTTTTGTTTACATTTTTCTGCTCCGTTACTGATCTGGTAAAGATGTAAAATATGCAGTACTTATTCCACAGTGCCTTTCAAAACTACTCTGGCAGTTCCCCAACTGATCTCACAATTGCTGTCTGTGACATTACAGTTTGTTGTCATGGAAAACATGATGATATCATAAACAGGGCACCAAGAGGTCAGTTGGTGACAGCCAAATGCTTTCAATACATACCTTTTTAGACAGACTACTAACAGGGCTGTTCAAATCATAACATTCAAGGTGTGCCCAACCATGACTTTAGCTTAATTTGTACTTGCCACTCATTAGAATGAAATCAACAATCTTTTTGTACTTGCACTTCAACGGAATTTACTTGTCCCAGACAGGGGGGCAATAGGACTTGCACATCAAACTACCATGATGTGGTAAAGATCATGGGAAGGAAAAACAAACAAAAAAACTCTAGCGAACTGTAACAGCTGAAAAATTATCTTTACGAAGTTACATGTTGTATTATCTTTATAGAGCTAGTGTGCTGCCTAAAACTAATATTAGTTTTTAAAAGCTGTTAACTATTACCGTTTATATCCGTGGTACTTTTTTTTCCCCCAATTAAGAGTATATTTTTTAGCTGATGTTAGTAGCTGTGATGCACAAAACAGCACTCTGTCCGGCAACTAACATCTCTAGCTCTGTTCCTCCCATCATCAGCATTGTGATCTCACTAACTGTTACAATACAGCTGTTTAGAAGAGCCACTCAGTAGCTACCAGGTCAGTCACCTGTGATGTCACTGTCACCAAGGTCACAGTGTTGAAGATGTAGTGGGAAGAACAGAACTAGATATGACGGCTGCCAGGCAAAGTGCTATTACACACGTCCAGCATAACACTGCTGCATAGAAAACTTGCTAATGAGCAAAAGGAAAAAAAAAACACTTTTGAAATACAAAGTTACAATTGACTACTACTTAAAATGTTCAACATTTCCTTTCTCCTATTTTTGGCTCACCTAACTCTTTAAATGATGCAATTCCACATTCTAAAATGAACTCTGAGTGTGTGAGTGACCCCGTTAGTCACCTGGTGGTGGGATCTCAACCTAGTGAACTTCTGAAGAGCAGAATGGACTCTATTGAAAATGGAACACAATCAACCCCGTCTTCTTAAAGGATTACAGGACAGTAGTATAGGCTAGTGGTTGGGGCAGATCCAATGAGATTAGACACAGGTTAAAATGCAGAGATGCTTAGATAATACTTGGAACTTTTAGGATACTCCCCTCCTCCCCCCCAGATTTTATGTTTTTCTGACTGGTTTAGTTAATATGGATAAACAGAGTTTCTCACTGGGGTGACTCCAGATTACGTTTCCACAGCAGATAATCATTGTCCAATCATAAATAATTATCCAATCATCGAAAGGTTGTGGGTTCTAGTCCCACACCAGGTACCTGGTGTAACATCTGTGGTGAAGTATTGGGGGGGGGGGTACTATACTGTTGAGGTGCTGTTCTTTGAATGAGATGCGAAACCAAGGTCTCTTCTGCCCATTTCTGGTCACAGTCCAGTGGGAAGTTAAAGATCCCCTAGCACTTACCGAAGAAGAGGAGAGGAGTCCTCAGCCCACCCTAAAGACATCTTACATCAGCGTGACTGAGGGTTCTGGACAGACTAATGGTATTTATTTGAAGAGGTTTGGCAGGGACAGCCACAAGAGGATGGTGTCCAGCTTCAGCTGGTTCAAACTGGGAGATCAAGGGCTGAGGGTGACTGCTGCCACTGGTTCCCCAATTCCCACGTGACTGTTCTTATGTGCCAGCAGACCTCAGCCCTGGTAGAGGCCATGAAGACCAGATGCCTCAGTTGCCCAACCTGTGGCTAGGCACCCTGCGGCAAGTCTACACTAGTTCCAACCCAATTAACTCAATCATGGGCTTCAGGGTCAGTTCGGGCTTGGCCAGACTGACCAATAGGCCCAGTTGTTGGAACAACCGCATGGTCATCTCCCTGGCACGAAAATCTCCCGGTCAGAATTCCTATAAAACATAAAAACACCAGCTACCAACATTTCAATTTTAAACCATCCTAACTTATTTCAATAAATCTTTTTTTTTTTTTTGATAACTTGCTGCATTCTTTTGCCAGTTTATATCTGGGAGACTGACATCTCCTAGGACTACTCCTCTAGCCTGGACTGCTGCCTTAGCAGTCTTCCAGCCCACTGCTTGTTCCCTAGCCTCTTTCTAGTTGGATGGCCAGTAGATCTCAGACTGTGTACTTCTTTACTGCACTTTTAGTTTATTTCAGTGTTACAGGAAAAGCATATCAAGCTAATTTCCAGAGGTGTCCTGGGGAAGAGGGAAAGGATGAAGATATAATAGTAGGACAAATACAATGGTACAACCATGAATAGCAGAGAGAGAATTTTAGAAGGCAGTATAGCGTAGTGGTTAAGGGCACTCAGCTGTGAGACCTGGGTTTGAATCCCAATAGCCCCACTTGCATACCGTGTGACCCTGAGCAAGTCACTTAACTTTCTTGTGCTCCCAGGTCGCACCAGGAAACAAGCTCCGGCTTAGTGTACCTTTCCTGGTTAAACAATCCCCCCACCCCCAAAATACAGTAGTGCTGTAAAAAATAGTCATAAAGTAATGTGCAAAATAATTAGCATGCAGAAAAAATATACAGCAGTAAATAAACACAACATGTCAAGCGTGAAAAACATACATGGATTACAAAGTACAACAGAAATGGATTAATGGGGAAGTGGCAGCTATAAATCAGGGACAAATGCAGGTATGGGTTCTACAGTCATAAAGGAGGGCTTTCAAACTGAAACTGGGAGAGGGAACAGGAAGGGAGAGGTTGGACCAAAGCTAGCAGAACTTGAAGGATAAAGCTGACTGACCCGCAGAAGTTTTCACATAGAAAAGAGAGCAATGGTCAGAGCTGTGGAGGGGGTTGGGGGCAGGAGATGGAAACTGAGATAGAAGGGGAGGGTTCCGAACTAGAATTTGGAGATAAATGATGCAACATGGTTAGTTTGTTAGTTGTAATCACAATGACTCCCCTCTGGGACAGATCTGTCTTCCATTACCTTTACACCTTATGTAACATACACTGCACCTCTCTCCCCTTGGTGGTCTTTCTTGCCATCACAGCCGACCAGTGTGTGGTACAAGATATTTGCATTCTAGTTAGGCCTGGGCCCCTGACTCATCGTCTCGTCTCAGTGAGCACTATGACATCTTGTTTCTCTGCTGCTGCCTTTACCTGGCGCTTATCCATTTTGTTACAGATTCTCCATATATCAGCGTACAGTACCTTCCATGAGAGTTTTTGTCCCTATTTGATTCCAACTCATCATGAGATGTTGGAGCCTTAATATGTATAGTATTGTGGTTATGTATTGCTGACTGTATACTTTCTTCCTACTATGTGCTGCGGGAGGCCTGCAGAATCCAAGTAGATTACATACCCTCCTGGAACTGTTACTCCTATAATAGTATCCAGATGCAGTGTGATAACAATTTAAGATCTCATCAAGGACACTAACTAAATCATTCAGTTATACAATGGTCTTCTATCATTAATATTAAAATAAAAAACACCCACTGAATTGACTAAATGGACAGTTCAGAAGAAAAAAACAACAGAATGTGAACCAGCAGTGAAAAAACAGCTTCAACACAAAACTTAGCCTTGCAAGTTAAAGGCAGTTCTCCTTTAAGTATCCCTCCCAGTCTGCCTTGGACAGCTGTTTGCTTGAAATTACAGACATGGACACATCCAGCCTGCTTACCTTCAATTTTAAGCCAGTTTCTTCTGCAGAGGTACTCAGAGCCCTGAAAGTACTGAACCATCACCCGGTGGCACCGCCTGATGGTGCAGTGTACTGTCACAAGGGAGAACTAGGATCGAGTCCCAGAGGTCAAAATTAAGTTTTGCAGGCTGGCCTGGTGGCGCTGACGTGCTGGACGCTACACCTCGTGCCATGCCGGCAACCTGTCCGGAAGCAAGCCTGGGTTGTCGGGTCGGCAGGGGAGGTAGAGGATGGAGCTGCCTGGAGGACAGCTCTCCTCTCCTGGGAGGGAGGGGAGTCCGGACTCTGTGCTTGACTGTCCCCTGGCTGAGGCCGGGGGCACAGCAGACACTGCAGTCGGCGTAGGGGATGGGGAGTGGTGATGTCGGCAGTGATGCCTTGGCGTGGGGTGCATGCCACTTCTCCAGTTAATGAGAAAACACCTGCGGGTGCCGCGGAGACGGAGCGCCAAAGCATGCCTCCTATATGTCCTTCCCTGCCCGACTACCCCAGATCTGACAAGACTTAGAATGTCAAGTGTTCACTGCCCCACTTCGATCCTGCTTGGGGGGGGGGGGAGCCACAGCTCCATGGGGACCGAGGTTAAATATCGGGCAGGGCAAATGAGGCAAGAGGATGACTCCTAGGCGCTCCTGATGGGTCGGCACTTGTGGGATGCAGGCGAAGATAAATAGTCATTTAAAAAAAAAATTTTTACATTTTGCAGCCACTGGTCAGCACGGCTAGCGACTAGGAAAATCCACTAGCCCCGCAGACTATTCCACTGGCCCAGCTGGTGTACTTATTGAAAGGTCATCTTCTACAGTATTAGCCCAAAGGGCTAGTTAAAGGAAACACTTACTAGCCAGATACAAAAATCTGCCAGCATTTGGCTAGTGGGCCAGTGCCAATTTTGACCAGAGTCCCGATCCAGACTCCCCCAATCTAAGTCAGAGGGGTCTAGGGCACAAAGAGGAGGCATCACATTCTGACCCCAAGGGTAGAAGCAGATTTGCCCGCTACGTGAGGGCCTCCTACTGCAGGAAAGGTGGTAGCATTAATGTTGTGGGTGACAGCACTATGTTGGCTAACCCCAATCACAGGTGGGACACCGCGGGCAGACACTGACAGAAACCAGGGAGGTGGGTGGGCTTACAACTAGGGATGTCATGATATCAAATTTTGAGTACTGTGATATTTGTGTGAAAATACCCATGATACATTGATTATTAAAATTATAAATGCTACAAAATATTGTAAGAAAAATAATGAAAATGGGACGGAAGATGGGGAAATCAGGACTCACGGTCACACATAAAAGAAGACTGTTAGAGCAGCAACGATGAGACAGTCAAGATGGTCTATGGTATACTGCGTTGTCGGAGAATTATTTATTTATTTATTTTTTAAATGATACATCACTGTTCCATTATCATGATATATATTTATTTGAAAATTGGTGACTGGAAAAGGCATACTGAGCAGAGGCTCATTTCCAAGTGCAACCTGGGGGAAGGGAACAGGCTACAAAATACACAGCATAAGACACATTCGCAGTTACAATAAACAGCAATCAGAAAATATGAATTACAGGAATAATTGCAAAATCAACATTTAATGAAAAAGCAATAAAATAGGGTGTTTCAGCTACCCCTGCACTGGGGTAGGAGGCAGTCAAGTAGAGAGAAAAACAGGAGCAGGAAGACAAGTTTCTGCTGATACCTGAGGGAGCCAGGGGAGGCAGTGAAGTGGAGGGAAGAGGGTAACTGATTCCAAAGTGAAGGGAGAAGAAAGGAAAAGGTTGGCTACCCAGCAGAGGAGCAGGGATGAGGAATGGCAAAGGTGCGAGGATCCTTAGAGTGGAGAAAGCAGGAAGCAAAGAGGATGAGGGAGAGAAGTAAGAGGGAGGAGATCCAAACCAGTATCTGGACATGAATGAGGCACGGGGGATCTGGCCATGTGAAGGTACAGGAAGAATGGCTAAAGAGGAATAAAGTGAGCAATGATGAGTACAAGAGGGGGAGCTGTTAAAGCAGCAGCAGGAGTTGCCGAGGGTATCCAGTTTGGCCAGGGAGGTTGAAAGAACAGTACCAGAGACCACGTCTGCATAGTCAAAGACCAGGAGCACCATTTTGCTGACACAGGTCCCCATTTTGGTGATACTGTCAAATCATGTAATTATCACATCCCATCTTACAAACACGGGCAAAAACTGGCCCCAGACAGAATGGCTCACCCAGTCTCACCCACCTCAGGAGACATGAATACCCAGCAGCTCTCAGACACGTAAGCAGGGCTGGTAAGCATTTATCAACTGTCAGGTTCCACCATGTGGAGCCAAGCCATGGAGCACTAGTGGAACAATGATGATGATCTGGACCCGAGCCACCTGGCTAAGCAGCATGCAAGAGGGGCAACTGGAGATGAGTGAGCCTGAGAACAACTAAGAGTGGAGGTAGGGAATAAAAGAATAAATTGTGAAAAAAAAAACAAAAAAAAAACGCCCTTAATCTGAAACAAAAGTACTGGTGAGAATTCTCTCAAGATAATGCTGTTTTATCTTGCAGGCAGACCACATCTATACCCCTGTTGCAGCATTATTAAATGTTTCCCAGACTTCTAGTGAGTTGCCTGTAATATAAAAGTGTACCAGTGTTGTTCCCCTACACAAATGGGGTTAAAAACTAATCAGTTCAGATAGTACAATTGCATAAGAACTTACCATAACAGTAGATCTTCGAGAGTATCTCTTGGAGCAGGTCATAACACATGGGATAACAGCCGCAGGCGTCATTTCCTCCAGATGACTTCTCAATAGTCGAACCTGGGACCTCCCCCTAAAGTTACCACGTGGTATCAGTATGACACGTATAAAAGGGGGAGGTCCCAGCTACTCCGTTCTTTTCCATCCTAGCGACCAAATAAGAAATCATTTCTCTGGGCTCAGATGGGAACCGAGGGGGGAAATAAGGCAGCAGCTCATGAGTCATAGACAGGAGCAAGGCACCCTTCTGAAGTAACAGCAAGGGGGAAGGCAGGCGGGGCAGCATGACCTGCTGCAAGAGATACTCTCGAAGATCTACCATTACAGTTACGTTCTTATGCAACTGTACTATCTTTCTCAAGACAGTCTCTTGCAGCAGGTCATAACACATGGGAAGATTCCTAAGCAGTTATTATGCCAAGGGGCGGTGGAAGCGAACCATTAGGGCTTAGGACAGGAGACTTTGTAGAATGGCCCGTCCAAAAGTGGCCCGCTTCTTGGAAGCGATGTCTAGACTAAGGTTTTATGAATGTATGTACAGTAGACCACGTGGTGGCTTCGCAAATTTCTAAGGCAGAGACGTCCCAGAAACATGCTATGGAGGCAGCCATGCCTCTGGTGAAATGGGGCTTCACAACCCCTGTGAGAGGTTTGTCGTATTTTGTATAGATAAATGAAATACAGTTGGACAACTATGTGGACAAGCACTGCTTTGAAATCCGAACGCGCTGGTTTCCATCAGCGAAAGAAACAAAAAGTTGCTCAGTTTTTCGTAACTGTGAAGTGCAGAGAAGATAAATTCTTGATGTTCTATGCACATCGAGAGTATGAAGCAGGGATTCCCTTGAATTCTCATGCTCTGCATAGTACACTGGTAAGTGGATAGCCTGATTTAAAGTAAATTCAGAAACAACCTTTGGCAAAAATGACAGCGTTATGCGTAAAGATACCCTATCATTATGAAATTGCAGGTAGGGAGGTTTGCACATTGGTACCTGCAACTCTGAAATACGTCTTCCTGACGTAATGGCAACTAAAAATATAGTTTTCCAAGAAAGATAACGGAGTTTGCTGGAGTCAGCAGGCTCAAAAGGACTCGGTTAAATTTTTTAAACACAAAATACAAATCCTACACAGGGAACTGGATCCCGGATAGAGGTATGAAGGTGCAGAATACCTTTTAAAAAGGTTTGAATCAAAGATAACTGGGACAATGGTTTGTTGTTCACAAGTAAATGAAATGCGGCAATGGCCGAAAGGTGGACTTTTACAGAGGAATATTTCAGTCCACCCTCTGAAAAGGAGAGCAAATAGTATAAGATGCTCTGGGGAGGAACACTCATAAGGATCTAGGTCCTTTGTAGATGCCCAAATGGAGAAGCATTTCCACTTTATGGAATAGGAAGACTGTGTAGACAGTTTTCTGGCAGCCCGGAGAACTTCTGTCACCTTTGGGAGCAACCTGAAGTGCAAGAGAACTATGTCCTCAGGAGCCAGGTGTGTAGATGGAGGGAGTGAAGGTCCAGGTGTAGCGGGCAGCCTTGTGCCTGGGACAACAGAGCCCAGCAAATCTGCAGAGGTAGGGGATCTAGTACAGAGAGCTGTAGAAGCAGAGGGAACCAAATCTGTCTTGGCGAGAACAGTGCTATTAGAATCATAGATGTCCCGTCCAAGACCAGTTTGAGTAAAAAAAACTTTTCCTGTCCAGGAAAGGGATATCTTGTCCCACCACACAGTTCCAGGACCTCGCTCGAGAGAGCAGTAAAGAGGCAGTTTTGCGGAGAGGCAAATAGGTCCAATCCCAGTCTGCCCCTTTGGCAGAAGACATCGTTTAGGATGTCCAGTAGGGTTTCCCACTCAGAGACCAGGGCAGTGGATCTGCTCAGGGCATCTGCCAGGGTGCTGGACACTCTGGGGATGTGGACCGCCAGAAGATGGATGCTTCTCTGGATCGCCCAGTACCAGACTCTCATCGATTCTCTGCAGAGAAGGTATGAATGGGTGCCTCCTTGCTTGTTTAGGAAGTGAACTACTGCAGAATTGTCTGACTGCACCTGAAGGCAACCGGGGGGGGGGACAGTCTTGAACGCCTGTAAGGTGTAGAGTACTGCCCTCATCTCCAAGACACTGATGTGGAGACGGGTCTCTACCGGCGTCCAGGATCCTTGGGATTGGATGTGCAGGAAATGAGCACCCTACCCTGTCAAGGAGGTGTCTGTAGTCAAAATGAGACACAAGACAGGAGAACGAAATGGCATGCCTCATAGCAAGTTGGCCGTGGACTTCCACCATTGTAGGACTCGAAGAGCCAAGGAAGACATCAGCACTGGGGCATCAAAATCGTCTTCCCGCTGGCCCTATTGGACTCTCAGTACCCACTGAAGGACCTTCATATTCAGCCTGGCATGGGGTACTGTCGGAATCACGGCCGCCAAATGACCCAGGAGGTGCAGGTAGTCTCATGCCAAAAAGCAATCAGGGCATCCGCCCGAGCCTTGGGCAAAAAGACCATCCCCAAGGAGGTGTCTAACATGGCTCCGATGGAGAAGAGGCATTGAGTGGGGTCCATCTCGGATTTCGAATACTTTACAGCTATCCCCACCTGGGCGAACAACTGAAGGGGTCAAGAAAGTGTGAACAGCAGCCTGTGGCGGGACGGCGCATTTAGGAGCCAGTTGCCCAAGTAAGGAAAGAAATACAGGCCGTCCCTGCGGAGGGCCGCTGTGACCGCCACTAGGCATTTTGTGAACACCCTCGGGGGCAGAGGAACGGCAGATAGGGAGGGCTCTGAACTGGAAATGATGACCCTGGAACAACAGAGAAACCATCTGTGAGCAGGGTACATCTGGATATGGAGGTGTGGTGGAGTTAGGCTACACCTTCAGTTGTGACTGATGGACCACTTTTCTACCTTCTTATTTCCTAGCAACAGTTAATGCTTTTCTCTTTGCTTTTTTTCTTTTCCCCCCCCCCTACCCTAGGTTGGCCACCTAGCTTAGCTCTTTACTATCCCTATTAAACTTCCTACTAGTTCTCTCTTCATTCTTTTTCCATTTCCATCCTTTCAGTCCCTGTAATAACACCAAACACCAGGTGAGGTGTTGTATAAAGTGCATAAGTGCATTGTGTGTAAAATAAATATGAAGGCCATTTTAAATAGGAATGAATACAGTTGTTTTTTATTTAATTTTTTATTGAAATCTAGGATTACAAATACCTTTGAGCAGGAACTGCTCGTTTACAAAGGTTCCACGTCGAAGGAATGGGGGTATACATACATACATACATACAAAGGTCAACATAGTAATACATAGTTACACAATAAAAAGTAGTAAAAGACTGAGGCTTAGGAAACTCCAGTAATTTAAAATGTGCCAAATGTTAGGTAGCATGACATACCAGCCAAGGGCAATCTTAGAAATAAGTGCTGCAGGTGTGGGGGGATGCAGGCAGGAAAGCCATTGTCGGAGGGGTAGAGGGTAAGAGCTCTAAGGGAGGGATAAAAGTCAGGAAATGCCTGGGGGGGAGGAAAGGGAGAGGGGGCAAGGGGGTAGGCAGGTAGGAGGGGGCAAGGCGGGGAGAGGTAGCAGTCAAGACTGAAGTGGCGGGCAGTGAGCGGTGGGCCCCTGATTAGGCGAGGCAGTCACAACCACTAGTTGAAATGAGATGAAGTCGGAGTTGTCTCTTAAAAAGGCCAAGAGCAGCAGCAGAAAGAGTTTCTTTGTTGAGAGTATTGCCTTAGTTAGTACAGCCTTTTTAAAGAAAAAGGATTCAGAAGTCATATAAAACAATAATAGTGTCATGATTAGTACAGTTATAAGAAATCCTTAAGGTATTTTCATAAATTCACACTATAAACCTGTTACTGAATAAAGATTCTGGCCCAGATATTCAAACTGCGCCATATAGTGGCGCAAGCCCCTGCGCCGCTCAAAATAGTTGCTCAGGGGTGTCTGGACTGACTTTACGGTATGGAGCTGCAGCCATTGGCTCATGCTCTGAACCAATGGTGCAGCCCTCAACTGTCGTTGGCGGGCGGCAGGCGGGTGGGTGCCGCCCGCCCGGCTGACGAGGCGGGGTGGTGGGGCTCCGTGGGCGGGTGGGGTGGGGGCCACTAGATCACCAGGGATATCATACTTGGGGGTGAGAATGCCGCCCTGATCGGGCTACTAGGTCCACTGGACCACCAGGGATGTTGGACTTTGGGGTGTCTGATGCCCACTGCCCGCGATCGGCCTACTCGGGGTGGGGGGATACAGTTATGCCCGCAATCAGGCTAATGGGGGAGGCAATAGCTATGCCTGAGACTGGCTATAATCTCGTCCATTGGACCACCAGGGATATTGGACTTGGGGGGGTATTGCCGTCGCGATCAGGGCATGGGGGCACCACCAGGAACATGTCGAGGCCACCCACAGGTGGCAGCTGCTGTGTTGCGCCTGCAATCGCGGCTGCTCACCTGTGGAGTGGCCCCTCGACATTCTTTTTTTCGGCGTAACTTTGTGCAGGCGCAGGTGGGGGTTGCGCCTGCATAACTCTACACGGCCCGGGCTGAATCTCGGGCTGTGCAGTTTATGCATGTTCCTCCCCCTTCGGTTACGCATGCCTTCATTATCATTGCGCTGTTGCTCAGCATGATTTGGGGGGCGCAAATGCCTCCTGCTGAATATCGCAGAATGGCGCATTTCGGACTTGCGCAGGCGCAACCCTACTGAACATGGCTCAACTCTTTTGAATATCTGGCCCTCTATGTATAAAAGAGCTTAGTCACAGTGGATCAGAGCTATAGAAAGTCAATATCTGTGGATATAGACACTGTACCTTTAACTGAAACAGGAAGTCCCCTGAAATTACCCTTCCCCCCCTTGGTTTTGAAGCAACATGTCCAGACTTGTAATTAGAAAACGGCTTAGTCCGGTGATCCTCCACCCAAATATATAAATACCTTTTCACAGGGTTTACTTCAGTTCAGCCCAGTGGGGCTCAGCCCTGAGAGAAAGAGATGTTCTACTGCTACTGTAGACAAGCTGTTGAATGTAGATGAGAAGGGTCTTAGGAGCTCTAGATTCCTGGACTGTATTGTGTGAGAAACTACTGATGCTAAGTAGTGATTTTCTTTGCAATTTTTTTGTTTTCATTTATTATTTTTTCTAACCTTCGGAAAATAAATCACACCAAGGTGTGTTTTAAACCTGTAAATTTGCTTCTTCTGAAGTTTATTCCCACACACTGTGACAGGAGGTACGTGTCCTTCATATCGAGAGCAGAGCCAATCTCCTATGTTCAACAAGGGGAGAAGTGCTGGGTGAGACACCATCCTGAACTTCTGGTATTTGATATAGAGTTTGAGATGCCTTAGATCCAAAATGGGGCATAAATCCCCTATCCATTTGGGAACCAGGAAGAAATGGGAGTAAAATCCTGCACCCTTCTGTGGAAGGGGAACTGGTTCGATGGCATGTTTTGTGAGCAAAGCATTGATTTCGTTCTGTAAGTCCAATGCTTGGTCTGGGAGGTAATGAGAGACCCTTGGTGGCAGAGCAGGGGGTATCTCCGTGAACTCGTGTGTATCCTGATTGGATCAGTTGCAGGAGCCACAGGTCAGAGGAGATGGCTTGCCACCTTTGTAGGTGCAGGGAAAACCTGCCCCCGGCCGTGGGAAGGGTCTCCGGTCCTACGACTGGAGGAAGACCTTCAGGCTGAAGGCTGGCTCTGCTGGGGAGCAGCAGGGACATGACATAGGATGTTTTTGGAGCATTTCTAGGACCAGTCAATGTCAACTGAATATTACGCTTGTTGGTCGGTGCTCATTAAGCATTGGGACACGACCTGTAGGGGTGGCCCCTAGAGGATCCCCTGTAGGCTGGTTTTACTTTTGGACGGTATGCGGTATGGACCGACTGAAGGGTACAACCTGAGTATTGTAAACCCTTCAGCATTTCTTGGGTCTGTGGACCAAAAAGCTGATCACCCCTTAAAGGAACGTTAAGCTCAGATTGCTGCACATCCTGTGAAAATCCTGACACTCTCAACCAGGCGTGATGTCTTAGACAAACTCCGGGAGAGAATGTATGGGCTGCAGTGTCAGTGGTATCATAGGTGGCCCTGAGCAGGTGCTGGTATACAGCCACCGCAGTAAACATCTTGGCTGACAGATCCTCCGAGTAGAATCCACAGGGAGGGACTCGACCATTGCCTGGGAGGCTTTTAGGATTTCCTCCTGATATTTCAGGAGGTGTCCCATGTAATTGAGTATACAGAGAGACATAGTAGCAGAGGCACAAACCCTTATCTGGGGGCTGCGCACTCATGTGTTGAGGTCTAAAGGACCTATCAAGAGCATCACTGAGCACCACAGAATCTGCCTGAAGCAGAGACAAAGTAGGAATGGTTAACTGGGGCTGGATAAAGCCAATCAGCCTTATGAGGATTGGAGGAAATTTTAAAGGGTTGCTTAGAAGCAGCCCAGATAGCCTCTTCAAAGACATCCACCAAAGGGGGGACGACCAGAGTGAGGCATTCCGGTACACCCAAATACTGTGCCAACTTTCTTTTTTTTTTTTTTTTGTCAACTTTGTTTATCACCCTTACTATGCTGGACTATCTCCAGCTGAGCTATGGGGCTTACCTTGGCTGATCCTGTCCGCCTGCTGCTCCAGAGTCCACTAACTTCCCCGCGACCAATTCCTGTGCCCCTCCGGATCCAAGTCCCCAAGGCAAGGACTGCCAAACTCCCAGGCGCTCTATCTACATAGTGTCAGGCCAGGACCGATGCGCGAAGAACCTCCGGGAGAGAACAGCCATGACCCGACTTTGGATGTGGTGCCTCGGCACCACTAAGCCCGCCTTCACCTACCAGTGAGAAGGTTTTTTTTTCTCCATCTTTTCCCCTACTGGCTGGGAAGTGCAATGCACTCCAGCGTGCTGCATGCTCGTTCCAAAGCGTGCCCACAGAAATGCCTCTGAGCCAATCACCTGGCTTGCTAGCTCCTGACTGCTAGCAACTCCTGGAAACACCAGAGGCCGCTAGACACCAACAGCAGGAATCCCACGGACGCTCAATCTCTCCCGACCCCCACTGCCGATCCCCGACAGCCTGTGCTCATTCCCGAACCCAGGTCGCCAGCATGGTGCGAGCTGTGGCGTCCAGCGCCTCAACTCTCAGAGCCACTGGGCCGGCCTGCCAACTTCTTTCTTGAAACATCTTGCTCAGTACCCTCGAACCCAAAAGTTTTCTGGAGATGCATCATAATGTCCAAAAACGTGGGAGCATCAGGAGGCAAACATGGTAGTTCAGGGGTAGGGTCACCATGCACAGACGAGGCGGCCGAGGAAAACTGTGGGGACTCCTCCAGGTCCATACCTTCGTCCGCATCCAGATAAGCCAAATCCCAGTCCTGCAGGAAAGGGTCATCCATGTCCACATCCGGAGGGTGAAATTCCGGGGAGACAGGGGAAGAGCTGGCCGTCCTCTGGGTCGATTCTAGAAGGTGAGAGGGAGCAAAGACCTGAGTCGACCCTTCACTGGGGGGGGGCAAGGGGTCTTCATAAGGTCCAGGATAGTATTTACTAGGGCCTGGACATCAATCATGGCCATCTGCCCAGCTGGAGTAGCTGGGGTAGAAGGGACTGAATGAATAGGAACCACTGACGGGATTGAAGACAGCAGTGGAACCAAGTGAACAGCCATCGACGTGGGGTGTGTATAAGACCCCAGGATTGTTGACGAGGGCACTAGCATAGAGCCCTGTGAAGTAAGGCTGGTCATCGACGAGAGAATCATAGATGGGCTAGAAGCCATCATCGGATGATGGCTGGAAACCATACAGGGGAGAGGCAGTGATGGAAGCTGCAAACATCACCCTGGAACCCATCGTTGATGGAGGAGATGTTCATGAGAGAAGGGAGGAGCCCACAATCGCCAACGGTGTAGAAGAGGATTTTACAGTGGCACTCTTCTCAGTACTTACCTTTTTGTTTTTTTGGTTTTCCATAGGGTTTTTTACACCCTGGAGCCCTGGCAGGTATCTATGGCTCTCCTTTGGAGGGACTCATCCTCCATGGCCATGCGTCCCCACTCAAGAGAGAGCTGCACAATTCTCCAGCGGCTTCCCCCCGCGGTGGGGCCAGGGAGGGAAGCGCCGGCTTTCTCTTCTCCCTAGAACATAATCCAGAAGCCGGGTCCACCAAGAGACATGATGGGCCATCATGGAGCTTGCCAGCTCCCTTCTTCCTCGTTTTCCTCCCGCCCCCTCCCCCCACTGACATAAGCACGCCGGTGCCTCGAGACCCATACTGCCCTCCAGCCACGGCCAGAGGGCAGTCAACGCGCGGGACAACAGAACCTCCATCCCCCGAGAAAGGAGAGCAATCCTCTGGACACTCAATCCTCTCTCGCCCCTGCAGACTTCCGGCGGCCCGGGCTTGTTCCCGAACCCAGGTTGCCAGTGTAGTGCGAGGTGTAGCGACCAGCGCCTCAACCTCCAGTGCCACCGGGCCAGCCAGTACTTACCTTTTTGGTAGTGATCGGCAGGGACCAACAAATTTCAAATTTACATGGCAGTCCAGGACAACTGACCTATCCAAAAATGGTAGTCCCACTATTATGAGTGGTAGTTCAGTGGTTGAAAGGCCGTATTTTAAGGGGAATTCATAAAAAATTATGTAGCAACAAAGTAGTTGTGGCATTGTATTAACACTAATAGATGTAGAAGCTATACAAAACAGTAAAAATTAAGATATGTTAACATTTTTTGTGTATAGGTTGACAAAGTCTGAGTCAAGTGGTGCCAGAGTCGACTCCCACACATACCAGAATGAACGAAGCAGAGCATACCAGAACAAACGAAGCAGAGCATAATTAGGGCAAAGATAATGAGAACTCAGATTCACAACTGTCACCAACATCAAATGTACTGGTGGTAGTGCTAGGACAGGCTGATGGAGCAGCAGCAGTGCTAGCAAGAGATACAGCATCAGTTGTACCAGTAGCAGCATGCCTATAAACATGTCAAGTGCCTAGACTAGATAGCAGCCAGTGGTTTATTGCTGGATCTGGACTGAAGTCACATAGTTCAGAACCCTCTACTGCTATGTGAAGAAGCGACTGTAGTGTGTCATCTGCCAGATGAGTCCTTATTTTTGTCTTTATCAGGTTTTGCGTGGAGAACACTCGTTCACACTTTGCAGTTGACACATTCATTGCCAGGAATATTCCCACGAACTCCAGAGTGTGAGCAACCTGGGGCAGTTTCTCTCTCGTAATCTTATACACACCTGTAGATTTCAGCAGTGCCTTAAATGCAGCATATTCTTTTTTTTTTTTTAACCTTGTGTTTATACTCCTTATCCGCCTCCTCCCTCCACTCTCTCCGACGTCCTCTGTGGACCCCCCAGACTGCCTCGTCCACACACACACTTCCTGTGAGACCCCGGTATACCTCCCGGGTAGGGAGGTGGGAAGGCCCAGCGCTACCTCTCTCCAGCCAGCAGAGTCTGCCTGATGAGCCCGGAGATGTCCAATGGAGGCATCTTACTGCTCTAGAGCGGGGACGGTGTCCCCCGATACCTTCCCCAATGTCGGCGTGCAATGAGGGGCTAGGAGAGCGCAGCTGAGCGTACCTCCTGCTCCGCCCTCTGCCGACCATCACCCAATCTGCTTGCTGCTGCTCACCTACGCGCCATCCACCGGGCACCCCAGGTAGCATTGCAACAGGAGCCTGCAGTTTAGAAGGAGAGCTGCCGATGGGCGCTCTATCCTTTTCCACCCTGGCCGACCCCCGATGACCCGTGCTCGTTTGTGAACCCGGGTCACCGGCGTGGTGCAAGGTGTGGCGTCGAGCACCTCAACCTTCAGCGCCACCGGGCCGGCCAAATGCAGCATATTCTAATCTCATATTTTCCTGCTGTTCTTCTGTGAAAAAAATTTAAGTATGCTGCTAAATTAGCCACTTCATTAGTCCCAAACTCAGCAAGTTCTTCTCTTGGTAGATCAATCTGTTTAAAATCCAGACATATTAACCATTTCAGAGGCACCTCTGAGAAATTTTGAAATCTTACATCGATGTAATCTACTGCTGCATCAACTAAAGTATGCAGTTGTGCATCTGTCCCAAAGTTTATTTCAGGGCAGTTGCCTCTAAATGTAAAGGCAACAGTCTTCTTAACTCTATTCTTTGACATTACAACATCCATGCATCTGCCCGGAGGTTTGTAATGATCTAGGAAGACCGTCATGTATTTCCCTGGCTTTGATTTTGGTTCCATCAGCTGGAGGAGGCAAGTCTCGATGAGATGTGGTACTTCCACAATTATTAAGTCATGTCTTTGAAACTGCAATGATATATTTTAAAGTATGGGCAAAAAATCTTGCAGGATGTAAAGAGATTTGACAAAGTGTTCAGACTGTACCTCTCTGAACAGCACCTTTGCTTTTGAGCCATCAGGACAAGCTGCACTTTGTTCCAAGTGCTGAGCAACTGGAGGCAGGTTCCCTGAACTGCCTGTATTGAATGTGATCTGCTGGCAAACCATCTCACTTGTTTAAGTGCACTAAAGTGCGCCAGTTCAGTATCTATCACATGTGCAGTTTCTTGTAGCTCTCATTTTTTGGGGGGACTATAGTGGTAGAATTTAAATACGCCCTTTAGAGTATTTTCAAGCTTTGATATGAAGGGATTTGTTTTTTACCATATCAAAAACTGCCAGCTCCAATTTATGTGCAACTCAGTGCATGGCAATGATGTGAGGACAATGCTCCCGTAATTTTGCGATGGTTCCGCCCCTTTCACCCAGTATCACACTTGCCCATCAAAATTGGCAGAAATCAGAAGTGGCCCCCGACTGCTCACACTGGATAGGTCAGTGAGAGGACGATATAGTGACTCTAATGCAGTTCTTATTGCATCAAGGACACCGTCAGCATGTGAGGATTCCAGGGGCACAGCCTGGACCAGATATGTACTCACATCTTTTGTGTTAGGATTTACAAAATGCAGGAAGACATTTTCCCATTCAATTATAGCCACAAAAATGCTGCCATCAGCAAGAACTGCAACATATTTTGCATTTTTAAGAGTCTGCATCCGGGTCTTTGATACACCAGCAGATATAACATACTAAAATGCCAGCAGAGTAGGCTTTATGGTCTATCAAGTCTGCTTGAGAGTCAGTACCCTTCACGGGCACTGTTGCTGCTCTCAACGCCCCCCCCCCATGGATTCCCCACCCCGTCCAAGTCATCCCCAGATGTTTGCATTACTCAGCTTTGCCTCCCACCTATTACTGTCCCACCCCCTCTTGAACCCCTCCACAGAATCCACAACCGCCAGCTCCTCAGGCAATGCATTCCAAGGATCCACCACCCTTTCAGTGAAGTAACGCCTCCTCCTCTCCGCGTCTCCCCCCTTCCAGCCTCTACCTGTGACCCCTGGTGGCTCCCCCCTCTCTCTGCTGGAACACCCCTTCTAGGCTTACCCTATTTACCCCCCTTCAGATACTTGAAGACCTCTAGCATATCTCCCCTGTCTCTCCTTTCCTTTAAAGAGTATAGGTTGAGTTCCTCAAGTCTCGCCTCATAGGACCTATCCCCCAAATTCCGAATAATTTTGGTAGCCCTCCTTTGGACCCTCTCCAGGAGTGGAATGTCCCTTTTTAAAATTATCTGCAAAAGTCCCTGGCTCACTTATCATTGGTATAATTCATACCAAGCTGAATCCAATTTTTCTCTTGCAATTCTCATAGCCAATCCATGTCAGAAAATGGGCGTAGATGTTTTGCAATGGAGTACGCTGTGTTAAACAGTCATCTCATCTTCACCTGAACTGCACGCTGACCAGTTTCCAGAATATGTTGGTTTTGGCACAGCACATGTGGATTGAACTTCGTGTGCACAGTGACTCAATTCTAAAATTGTTAGAGCCTGAGGCAAACATTTTTTTTTTTTTTTTTTTTTAAAGGCTGGTTTTGCAATAGTGGGATACTTTTCACACACTGTACAGTATGTCAATTCTTTTTTTTCCCTCATCGTATCGCAACCATTTATAAGTGGTCAATCAATGAGGCTGAAACAGCCTTGCCCTCTTTTCTTGGTCATATTTCTTGTCTTTACTTATTTTCTCTTGCACCACCACCTCATCAGACACTAAACTGCATTTCTTTGGAAGTGACACAGGGATTACAGGCTCAGCTAAGGCCTCACTGCTTAAATCAGCTGTTCTATCACATATAGATGCACTTGCAGACTTTTTATTACTTTCACCCGATTCTGCGGAAGAACTAGTAGTTTTTGTGTTAGAAGAACTTGAGGATACTGCTGCTAACCAGAGGGATAAAGAGTTTGTTGCTTACTCTTCTGCATATTGAATGTCTCAATGTCTGGCTCTGCTGCAGTGTTTTCTGGTTAGTGCTTACTTATTTTTGTGATGACAACATTTTATTCTGTTTTAAGTTACTGTGAGGCACCGGTCCGGTGGCGCCAAGGGTTGTGGCGCTGTCGCAATACCTTGTGCCACGCTCAGCGACCCAGGTCAGGAAACGAGCCCGGCCGCAGGGGAGAGAGAGGATTGAGCATCCAGAGATCTGCTCTCTCTCCTCTCTCTCTGGGGAGGGATCCAGGGTCTGCCTGGTGCAACAGCAAGCCCAGTGGAACATGCGCCGCGTCGGGGCACAATGTGGAGGCGGAGCTGCAGCGGACGTTCCCAGGCGTCATTGCACAACTGGAGCTCGGGGGAGTCGAGGGACACATAAGAAAAATCCCCTTCCTTCGGGAGACGACGGAACCACCAGTGGCCTGGGTCCACACACCCAATGTCGGCCGCTGAAACCCAGTAGCGCCCTTGGGGACTCTGGGCCTCTCAAGGGGCCGGAGAGACTGGAGTCCTGAACCCGATATAGTAGTCGGGCGGAAGCGGTTCAGACGGGCGGTCAGGTACTTAGCGCCAAGAGTGGATTCCTGAGAGATGCCCAGATAGGTGGGAGCATAAACAGAGTCAACAAAAAAATTAAGTCACTGTGAGGTGTGTGTGTCTTTTTTCCACTGATGGTAGACAATGGAAGGATGAGGGAGAACAGACTGACAGACATCAGTCGGACACTTGTCCTGTCACAAACCAGCCAGTCACAGGACACTGGAGACGCACTGCAGGTCACGTCACGTCACCCCTTTCCACACGACACCTCTAGCCCAACAGCCCACACACAGTTTAGTAGACTTCTCTAATTATGTTCTGTGTAAAAATTTTTTTTTTGGCTTAATAGCTTTATTTATGTGTCCTTTTCAAGCCAGCTGGCCACAGGAAACAGAACACTAGGCAGGTCACCCCTTGCCCTTTCCCACAGGACACCCGGCTCTAGCCCACGAACCCACACACAGTTAGGCTTCCCTCTATTTTATTTTCTGTAAAATCTTTTTTTGTTGTTGTTGTTTAATAGCTTATTTATTATTTTGTGTGACTTTCTCAAATCAGCCGGCCACAGGACACTGGGCAGTTTACCCTTTTCCCCACACAACACCTCTAGCTCAGGAGCCTACCACACACAGTCAGGCTTCTTTCATTTTATTTTCCGTAAAACATTTTTTGTTGTTGTTGTTTAATAGCTTTCTTATTTGTTTTTTAATTCATCTTTCTCAAGCCAGCCAGCCAGCCACAGGACACTGGGCGGTTCACCCCTTTCCCACACGACACCTATAGCCCAAGAGCCCACCACATACAGTTAGGCTTCTCTCTTATTTTATTTTCTGTAAAATCTTTTTTGTTGTTGTTGAACAGCGTTCTTAAATTATTTATGAGTATAATAAATCTATCACAAGCCAGCAAGCCACAGGACACTAGGCAGGTCACCCCAACTCCACCCCAGCTTGAAGCTTCACTCCTTTTCACACAAACTCCTCCCTCCCACTGCTGCTCCCAGCAGTCCCACACTTAGTTAGGCTACTTTTGTTTTATTTCTTTACAATCTTGTTTTTCCTTAGCTTTCTTTTTTTGTGTGCCTTTCACAAGTCCGCTGTAGGAGTGGACTGGACAGTGGATAGATACTGGGCAACAACTTGATCAACGCCTTTTTGCACTCCTTTCCACACGCTCCTCGTCTCTCCCCCAACAGCCCCACACAGTTAGGCAGGGCTCATGTAATATTATATATATATATATTTTTTTACAATCCGTTTTTTTTTTTTTTTACTAACTAGTACTAGTAGTCTTGTACTTGTTTACTAGATTTCTTTTTTAGTTCTCTTACAAGCCAGTCACAGGACATTTCAGGACTGGACACCTCCCTTCACTCCTCTCCCAATACCAACAGACAGCAGCCTTCAAAGGCTGTTTTTTATGTTCTTTAACTTTATGTATTTTTTTTTTTTTTTTTAAATCAGCCCTAAAAGAAGTCCTGCAAATTGCTTTGCCCTGGCTGTTCAATTATCTTGCTGTTATCCAACTAACCAAGTCGGCAAACCTCTTCCCCAAAACTGCGTGCAGTCCTTTCACTAAGAAACAAAACATGGCCATCTCCCTTTATTTATTTTGTTGTCCCCTTTTGTTTTTTTTTTTGGTTTTTTATATCATCAGCGCTGTATGTTCGTAGAACTTATTTAATATTTAGTAATTTAGTTTGTTTTCAGCATGAGCAATGGCAACGTCTGGCAGGGAGATATACAGAAAAGCCCCCTCCCGCCCAAACTGTGTGCAGTGAGTCCTAAAGCAGGAGATAAAACACACAGTTGGTCTCCCTATTTATTTTGCTCTGCTCCTTGCGTTTTTTTTTTTTTTTTATTTTTCTGCCACCAGTGTTAGTAGTACTAGAAAAGATGGGAGCTAGTCTTCCATAGCTGAATTATTTTCAGCCGACGACTCGAGATCTAAACTGAACAATCACTCAGACTAGTACAAGTCTAGTAGCTCTGCTCCGTCCACTGCTCTATTGCAAATGGTGCTCTCAGCCTCTCCTCCCCCCCCAATCTGTGCTATACCACCACCTGTGCCAATTACCAGGACTGACAGGATACTCTCCCTGTTTCAACTCGTTCAATCACCTGTCAGTCCTGGTTCCTCTAATGCGGTTCTAGTCTGTGATGGGTGGAGAGTGATTCGGAGGGAGGGTCCACTCCATCGCTACCGCATGCTCCCGCCCGGCAGCTCTCTGTCAGCTCCCACATGACTAAATTTAATGTTGACATGTGACCCTCACTGACCGAACTCAACGGGCAGTGGCACCTAGTGGACAATTGTGTACCGGCAGTCAAGAACTCCAGGCAGGTAGGAAAACCAAAAAGGGGGGGGGAATAAACGTTCTGAGCTGGTTGTCGTGGAGAAGCAAGGACTGCAAATCTACTTGTCCGACTGACAAATCATGTAGCCCGGGACGTCGGGCTATGGAATTTGTCGAACCCTAGTGATCGGGGTACTCATCAACGATCAGGGCGTGGCAGAAACGTGCTTCATTTTGTTTGGCATGTTTCGTACTGGGACCCTGTCCCATCAACAAGGAGGGCTCACCCCCAGAAAGGTGAGATCCAAGGAGGATGCCGAACACTCCCTGGGTTTGGAGCATTGCTGCTGTTCCAGAGGACAACCTTTTGCTCCATGAGAAACTCATGAAGTTGCCGAAGCCTTCAACATTTTGTGGCCTTGTTGAACCGGTTACAGAGAAAGCAATCCCTGGTATCGTGTTCAGGACCAAGGCACTGAACACAAATGCCGTGGAGGTCCTCTGCAGTGATTCTGCGACAACAGGCACACTTTCCGAATAAGGGATCCGAAGAAATCAGTAGATTAACCCATTCTGAATGAACATTTGGTCAGTATAACTATCCGTCAATGACTGGTAAGCAGAGCTCCAAAGGAGGACTTGTTGCATGCCAGGTTGCATGCAGGTCGCTGTTGAAAAGAACCGAGAAGTAGCTGGGACCTCCCCCTTTTATACGCGCCATACTGACACCACGTGGTAACATCAGGGGGAGGTCCCAGGGTCAACTGCTGAGAATTCATTCGGAAGAAATTACGCCTCTGGCTGTTATCCCATGTGTTATGACCTGCTGCAAGAGATTGTCTCAAAGAAGATATATACTGATCCTCTCTGCCCTTTCAAAGGTCCTTGAGAAATGTTTCACTCCCAGTTATTCGATTACCTCGACCAACAGCTCTTCTATCTCTGCCTGACTCAATGTTACAAATAATCTTCAATTGGCCAAGAACAAGAGTCACCTGACTGGGCCTACTTTTATTGACCTATTCAAGCTGGTCAGATCACAAATTACCCTCACTTACTCTCTGCTGATATGTGCTCTGGAGTGACTTTTTCAATTATTATTGTACTGCATTCCCTATGAGCAACTTAACTGGTTAAGCCCCCTCTAACAGACATAATTACTAGTGGCTATTATTGCTGTTCTTGTGCGCTAATGGGAGAGCCTCAGATAATCTCCACAAACACCACATACCCCCTAAAAGTGCCTTACTTCATTTGTCTATTATGATTAACTTTATAATTCCTAGGAGGAAGACAGGTTGGTAGAAAGTCCTTTGCCATTACAGCTCCTGGCTCTTGGAACAAGCTTCCACTTCACTCAGGAACACTCTGAGCTTGCAAGACATTCTCTCCACCCGAGGACCCTGAGCATTTGCCCACATACTGCAACGTCCACACCAAGGTCTGTAACATGATGCTTGCTCTGTTTATCTAGAGTACTAGTACTTTCCTTTGTTGACATTTTACTCTGCATATTTTACCGTTGTATGTATCGCGCCTTGCTTTGCATATAATTTTTCTGTGTACTTTGTATAGTGCATGTAATTGTCAGCTACTGCAGCCAAGTTGTTCTGCTATCTTCTGCTGTTCTGCAGGGAAATCCCATGAAAACGAGATGCTGCATCTCATACGGTTAGCCAAGTTAGATCAAGTTCAAAAAAATTTATTTATTCCACTTAAAAGAACCAGCAGTGTTTTTTCCCCGCAGTATAATGCTTATTTATAGGAATCCCACCTGATGCTTAAAGTGCCCCAAATGCTTTTCTAAAATCATATATACTTATATTGCTAGGGTCCACAGAAAAGTAAAAAACAAAACAAAAAAAACCTTATCAGAGGAGGAAAGCAAATACAGTACTTCAGAAATAAAGAGGACACATATCTTGTGCCTTTGAGGATTGACCTTCCCCCCTCCTCCCATTCAGTTCAGATTTTCATTGACTGGACAGAGTAAGGTGTCTGTTGTTGTCACCCATCTGACATTAAGGCTTTTTTTTTTTTTGATACAGCACTAGATTATGATGGTTCTCAGGCAGCACACCTGTTATTGCTCATAATACTGCATTCATCTTGTTTACATCTTGTACCATTGTCCCCCTTCCCCCAAGATGCACCTGGAAATAAGCGCTCAGCGTGGCTTTCCTGACCAACTTTTTAAAATAAAATAAACAAAAAATACCTCTATTAGATCATTGCTTTGGAAACAAAAATCTGTATACATAATATTGCATCTATGGGGTCAGGGTAGAGCACTCAGAGAAGGAAAGGGACTGGAGGGTGATAATTAACAATAGATTGAAAGCATCTACCAAATGCAGTACTGCGTATGGGACAGCTAGCATCTCGTGGGATTTCACCAGTTGCAACAAGGTGGTATTGCCACTGTACATGTCATTAGTTAGACCATACCTGCAGTACTGAGTACAATTTTGGAACCTACACCTGGAAAAGGATAGGTAGAGGTTGGAGACTATCCAGAAGAGGACTACAGAAATGATTCAGGGGCAGCAGGATAAAATATATGGGGAGATATTGGACAGCCTTAACATGTACTCTCTGAAGGCCAGGAGGGAAAAGGGAGGCATGATAAAGACATGCACATATATGTATGGCTATATAATACTTGCCAGCTAAACAGGATGCGATTAATCAGAACGTTTCTCCAGGAACTGATTCTATTATGCACTAAGCAACAAGACGTTTCCTGGTTAATGGGGACACTCCTGAAGTGATATTCTGCTTTAATGGGATGATTTATGACTCAGGTTGTCAGTCCCAGCAATCTTCAATCAGTTTCGCACCTCATTACTTGAAACAAACTGTGATACATTAAGATAGTGTTTTTCTCCCTAACAAGACTAGCATAATTCAGCCAAACGACATGGGTGTGATCAAGAACTTATAAGGTCAGTTACTCATGGCAGGATAAATGATCGACAATGGACAGAGCGCCCATGCAACAGAAATCACCTGAAACTTTAATATATTGGATGCTACCCATAAGATGCAGAGTGTAAGGCAAACAGGTGACCCTCCAAAACTCCTTTTGATGCAGACAGTTCCTCGGCTCTTAATGATGTCTCCGTTCCAACTTTCATGGAACCTGCAGTGTTCTTAAAGTTTGTGAACATGGATGCAGATGAACCAACAGTTAGCGACCTCAGACAATCAGGAAGTCACTGCGGCTAGAAAGGCAACCGAACATGGGTGGTGATGACACTGACATCACGAAGAGCTGACAGAAAGCTAAGAAGAGCCCTTCATTTTAACATCCAAGGCACTGTCTGGCATGAAGAACTGGTGCCAGCAAAGGGTTCAGGTCTCCAGCTGGGACAGGCTTTTAAACATTGAGACGAGCATATAATGGCAAGCACTGCTAGAATCTAAGCAGCAAAGAATAACAGATCTTTCCCTGAATGTAATCTAAAATGAAACTGCAGCTGAAGAAACCCAAACCAACATGTGAACAATGCTAAATTAAATTAATCTTACCCCCCCAAAAAAGAGCTAAATGAGGAAAATACATTTTTAATACTAATTAACAGTTTTTAATGTGCAAAATAAAGAAAATCAATCTAAACACGTTTTGTGCTGCCTGCCTATAGAAAATAGCAAACTTCATTTTATGGAGACATAAATTTAAACTGTACAATACTGAATTCAACAGGTCACGTCATCCTGTTTAAACAACTTGTATTGTAAGGGGGGGGGCTCCACAGAGTTATGTAAGTTAAGGAACAGCTGAATCACAACTTACTTAGTAGCAGAGAACCACAAGGGGGTACTACGTGGGGAAATTCAAAAAGGACATCATAAAATACTTCTGCATAAAATGGATAGTGGATATGTGGAACAGTTTACCCAGTAATATGAGCAATGCTGGGAATATCTGGGGGTTCAAAATCAATGGAACACCTCCAAGGGGAGTTATTAAGAACAAAGGGGAGGCAGAGTGGGGAGAGCTCTGTAAGGGTAGAGTAAATGAATGCAGAAACATCACGTCAGACTCAGTTGAACTTTGTCTTTTCTATTCTTAACCATCTATGTATCTAACTAGTGAATGATCTATGGAACTACTATTGATTAAAGATAGAAACACAGAATTTATCAGCAGATAAGTACTGCTTGGCCCACCTAGTCTGCCCACATGGTCCCTGCCTAGTCTGTCTACAAGTAGTCTCTGGAGACCCTCAATGCTCATTTCCTACTATTCCCTTATGTCTATCCCAGGTGTATTTGAAGCACCCTACTGTTTTTGCCTCCACCACTTCTGCTGATGTCTATTCCAGGCATTTGCCACTCCTTCGGTTTAGCAGTACTTCCTCGCTTCTTTCCTACCCCCACCCACTTCACTGCATGCCCTCTGTTTGTGCTGCTCTTCATTTGAAAGAGATTCCCCTCTTGCGTCATGTCTCCTCTCGCTCTCCTGTCTTCCAGGGTGTACATGTTAAAGGTCTCTCAGTCTCTCCTTGTGGAAGAAATTAACTTCATACTTACCGTAATTTCCTTTTCTGTTTGCTCCAACATTGTCAATGGGTAATCATTACAGCTGGGTATAGTGCACCCCTACCAGGGTAATGGCACAGTCCAAGCTTTAGAATGCTGGGTACCAGAGGATACCTTGCACTATCAGCAGATCTCCAGTTATTACTTACTGTGCAGTGCCATGAGGGCTACACAGAAACATAATCAAAAAATAATCACATATTTACCAATATAAAAAACTGTCTTACCTTCCTATCCAGCCTTCCGGGGAAGTGATACATTTTATGGACCAACAAAGGAAGCCTGAAGTATTCATCTCTTCTTGACGAGAAAGCACGTCACCTTAAGGAACTTCCCAGGCGCCACTTTTGTCAACAACGTCACCATCTGTGAACAGAAGCTAATATACAACGAGACATGTGCTCATCTTTTTTTTTTTTTTAAAAAGCAAAGAACTAAACTGCAACAGGAAACACACCTCAATTAACCAACAAAACTTCTTAACCTGTGGTTGCAGAAAATACACCAGCATATAAATATATGTATCAGAGTGCAGTGCAGCAAGATAGAGATCGATCCACGCAGGAGATTTTACTGAAAAACAGATCTCTCTCCTAGCATGCAGGATAAGATTCTCGCTCAGGAGCCAGGCTCCTGGGCAGGTCCCACTGACAATGTTGGAGCGAACAGAAAAGGAAATTACGGTAAGTATGAAGTTTATTTCTTCTTTCTGTAGCGCTCAACATTGTCAATGGGTAATCATTACAACCGGGTTCTAAAAAGCAGTATCCAGACAAAAAAAAGGGGAGAGAATGTTATCCCGTACACCAGATGCTTCAGAATTACTTGCAAACTGATTCCTGCAACACTCTGCTACCCAAGGATGTGTCAGCAGAACTCAACATCCAATTTATAATGTTTCCTGAATGTGTGGACTGAGGACCACGCAGTTTCCTTGCATAGTTCTGAAACTGTAGCTTTGCTGTTCACCACCCAGGAAGTTTCCATCGCCTTCATGGAGAGAGCCTTGATAAGAGCCAGAGGCCTCTTCTTTTTGCCACACAGGCCTTAGCAACACAGACCCCCACCCACCTAGCTATGGTGGGTTTAGGGGCCTTTTGTCCTTGTGTGGCTGGCCCAAAATGCACAAACGGACCATCTGACTTACGAAATTCAGACGTACGTTTAAGGTATATCATCATGGTGCAAGATAATTCAAAACTTGTACAATTCCTTCCCTTGACTAGAGGAGGTCGTGGACAGTCAGACAAATCTATGTCCTCGACTCCTGGAAGGCGATACGCACCTGAGGGACGAGCACTGTTCTGAATACCACCTGTCCCTATGCCCAACAAGGTATGGCTCCTTAACAGGAAGCCTGAAAAAACAACACATCTAGCGAAGTAGATTGGAGTGGATCAGAAAACTCCTTGTAAGGAGCATTCAGAACCCTGAGATCCCACAGCATGCCAGATGTAACAGCAGACTTGTCCTACAAACACACGCCACGAAGTTCCTAGTCACCCCCGGACTGGCATCAGCAGAACCTGGCCTCTCAATGAACTCATGGCAACCCCTCTGCCTTCTTAGAGAAAAAACACAAAACTTTCAGAATAGGGGCCATTGAAGAAGAAACCTTTTGCAACTGGTCCAGGGGAAAGAGAGAGGTGGCCCCTATCGGAGCATAGGCTGCAGACACAGAGGATTTCTGGCAGCCATCAAGGAGTCAAGTGGTCTATTTTTATTTTTGATGGCCTCCTCCACTCAAGAGCTAAGGCGCAAGCTCTATCATGCCTGGATTTTTTTGGGTTGAGAGAAAGAGAGACACTGAGCAGGTCTCTGCACACCAGAAAGCGTAAGAGTGCTTGCTGAACAAGATCCTCCAAGTCCAAGAACTACAGTCTACTCAGCAGGTAACAAGGAGCAACTCCCTCCAAAGCATCCTCATTTCAATTGATTATCATCTCAGTATCCTTTGAGAAAAGGTATCAATAGAGGGAACTACATTCTGCTGAGGGCCCATTCTTGAGGCAAAGCGACCACTGCCCTTGTCTGTGGTCATCTATGAGATTTGAAGAGCCTTCTCGGATACAAGCCCTGCGGCTGGAGGAACAGATTGATCCGAGGTCAACCAAACTGGTTGAACAGGGGTCTGAAAACACCTCCGGTCCAACTTCCACTGCACGGGATAAACAGACTGCGACTTAAGCAGTCTGCTTGAGGGTTAAAACACCCCTGCCAGGGGACTGATGACAGTCTGGTGACCTCTCGAAACCTCTCATGTGCCTTAATGGTTATACACGAGTGCCTGCCATGTGCAGCATCACAAACGTACACTAAAAAGGAGTCAGGCAGGCCAACTCCATCTCCAAAACAGTGATGTGGAGATGCTCTTTGAAGGCTGGTCAGGATCTCTGAGTGGGAAAAAGGCTCCAATCTGTCTCCCATCCAGCTAGGATGACCGTTGTTGTGAGACGATCAAGGGGAACTTGCTTAGATCTTGCACATCCAGAGTGAGGAAGCTAAAGGGTAAAAAGGAAAAACTGGCCAATAATCCACAGAGGGATCCCAAGCCTACAATAAACCCATTAAACAGGCAGCATCTAGAAGTGTGCAAACGGGATTAAAACTGTTGGTGCTTATCCTAAGACCTGATATCAGTGAGCCAGCAGGCTGACAAAAAAGTCACAGCCCGCGAAAAAAGCTGCAAAAACCTTTTCTGGCCTTGTGCTGAAAAATGACCACCAAGCATTCAAGGTCTAAGATAGCTTGGAAGAGCTCTGCTTCTGGTTCACCCTTAGCCATGTGACTCTGGCATATCCAGAATGCTGAGTGTCGACTTCCTGCATGAATAAGCAGGTCATTCAAACAGGATATAAGCCACCAGGACTACCAACACCCTCAAGGGACTCAGAGAAGCTGATGCTTGGGCGAAGACATGCCCTATGCTGGAGGGTTGATTCAGTATCAAAACTTGAAATACTCCGATTAGGACTAATGCAAGGAGAGTGACTGCAGACATAAGTCAGAGGTACTAGGGCTTAAGAAAGAACCCCATTCACTGAGCAGCCCGATGATTGATCGCCATGGCTCCATCCAGAGGATTGTGAGCACAAAAAGGTACAGGCTCTTGAATTAAGAAATCTGACAACTCCCAGACTTCTGGGACCCATAAACTAACAGGACCTCCGAGGTCATTGAATAGTGAGATCTGAACACAGGCCCGCTGAGAGCCCAGAAGCTCTGAGGATATCTGGCCTTTCCACCGCCCTTAAAAACTGGGGCAGAGAAGTGACCCCAATAAGGCGTCTGACATTATTCTGGCCCATCTGTGAACAAACTACTCTAATCTATCAATGAGGTACCATGCTTGAGGCGCTGGGCCTGGCCAGCGCTCTTCTGATACTGTAACCTAGTTACTGGAGTGGGTTTCTCCATTTCCAGGAGACAATTTCTAAGAGAACGGAACTCCCCTCAGAACTGTCTGTGCCAGCAATTACCATGACCTCACTGGGTTATGGTACTCTGCGCTCTTTAACTAGCCTCCAGGGCACAATCAGACCATAGGCGTCCCTCAAGGAGATGATCAGCAGGTTAGCTATGAAGCCTAACCAGACCCGTGACACGCCACATGGCCCTTATGGTCGAAAACAATGAAATAGGCTGAGCAGTCTGGCTCAAGACTCTCCAGTAAATAACCACCTGGAAGATGGAACCATGGCCATGAATAGCAAAAAAGGCACGCCCTTTGGAGAAAAGGCATAATGAAACTGGCCAGGGTAGTGATTCATATGTTGAAGGCTCTGGCCAAGAAAATATGCACAAGACACACCACTGTTGTGTGTTAATGGAGGTAAAACCCCTTCCTATACTTGGGGTTCACCTGCTTAATCATGAAAAACTGATAGGGCCAAAGCCATCCATAGGCAGGGCTGTGTCTTCTCAGAAATACAGAACAACCTTGTCTTCAGTAGAGAACTTCCTGCCCGTGAGAAATTTTCCTTAAAAGGAAAACCATGGCAAGGATGGGAAGACACTCTATCAGTGTCAGTGGCTCAGCAGGCGACACACTCGCCTCTGAGGCCGGGACATCAGAAGGCTGTGGGTTCTATCCCCACACCAGGCACTTGGGTTAAATCCCAATACTGACACTGTAGTGCAACATGAGGGGGGTGCTGCACTCCTGAGGTGCTGTCTTCCAGATGGGACGTTAAACCAAGGCCCCATCTGCCTGTTCTGGTGGTAGTTCAGGTGGATGTTAAAAGTCCCATGGCGCTTCTCAAAAAGAGTAGGGGAATTTCCCCGGTGCCCTTGCCGAATTTCCCCCCATTCACTAAAAATACCACCAACAGCTTAATCTGGTTCAAGGTCAGTTGGCATTCATCTGTATCTCCCTCCCCCGGGTCGTGCCTGAAAATAGGCAGAACCTGTCTAGTGCACTTACCCGGTCAACAAAAACGAAATATATATATTATAATTTTTTTTTTCCTCTACACCTGCCCCGTGTTGCTCAAGAATTTTATTTGCATAGTAGACAGGGAAAATGCAGACAGAGATGGACTAACATCTGCCATCTCTGCAGACTGACCTCCTGAGCTGAAAAGGACTACATGCCTCAGCTTATTCAAAAAAGACAAGGGTTTATTATGAATTAGGGAAGAAAGAACATCCCTGTTACAGAGTTTTCTTTTAATTTTATTTAAGGTCAGAAACTTCCCCAAGATCCCCATAATCATCATCCTGACCTCTGAAAAGGCAGGGTCGGGATCTACCTGCATATCAGTTATCGCAGCCTAAGCTCACTGTGCCGCACCTGGATGTGCCTGTCAAGGGTGCCCCCTGGCCTGAAGGGCCTTATTGGGGATGGGTGTATCTGCAGAGATGTCCTGCGGAACATCAGGGCTCAGGCTCACTCTGGAGCCACAGGCTAATCTAATGCAATTCTGCTGCCACTGCATTGAAGAACCAGGTGCTCCCCCTCCCCAGACCAGAGCACCGGATGGGGACTGCTGAGCAACACAATAAGGGCAAAAAGAACATATGGGGAGGGCCTCATCGCCCTTGTTGCAGGACTTATATTGTTTCTTAATTAATTAATGGTCTCTGATAAGCCAAGGTGCCAAAGAAAATTGATAATTGTGCGGTAACAGTAATACTTAGCCCAATATTTTTTCTGGGCTAAAAAATTATTTTCCACAGCGTTGACTTAAACACCTTCTCAGTGTCACACATCATGTAAGTAGAGGTCGTGGGAATCAAACCCAGATCAGCTGAATGTATAAACCATAATTATGTAACAATTATAATCCCTGTACTAGGTGGGGGTTGTGGGAAGCAAACCCAGGACTGCTGGATTTATGTAAGCCCTAATAATAAAATAATGATTATATAATGGCAAGGAACTTTCCTGTCCACTGATTGGTCACTGGGTGCCTCTAACAGTGATGTTATTTCACAATAACATCACTGTATGAAGTGCAGGCACACAGGTGACCTCAGAACAGTAAAAGAAACCCCTGCCGTCAAGCCTTCACAAAGCTGACACGGCGCACTCTACGCAGAATCACACTACGAGATAATGAAGCCATCACACACACACCCCCAACAGTACTTTTCTCCCTTACTCCACCGTGCAATACTAAACATTTTTACCCTCCATCCCCTAGGAAAAAGACGTGGTGACATTTCTTCTTTCATTTGAAATAAAGCGCCACAAGCTGGCTTTACTTATAGGCGCGTGTCAGTCAGCTCCATCTTTCACTTTCAGTTCAGAGGATATCCCCACTACCTTTCTACCTGCCATTTAGTGTCCCCGGTTCATTTATTTCAATTTACACCATTTACTCAGTCATGCATATCCCAAAGTTAAGCAGACACGCTGATCTCCTTCTTAGTGCCCAGTCAGTACCACGATCTTCACATGTGCATGCCCAGCTGTTACACAGCGCTCGCTCAACTAACCAAAAACGGACACACACTGCAGTTTTAAAAAGTGACTACAGCACACTATAAAAATGGCACAACTGCCTAATTAAACTATGTGGCAACAAACAATTGTGTATTCCTGAGTGTTTCGGGGCAATACACAGACTCAAACACTTTGGGGGAGCACCAGCACCACCTACTGAACTATTTTTTCTAATATTTCAAATACATGCCTGCCATGCCAAAAAAAAAAAAAAAAAAAAATTTCCCACTTTTTATTATTATTTTAAAATAAGCCATTGTATAATAGCAATAAGGCACTCCAGGGTGTGTGTTATTGTGTAATTACGTAACTCCTGGGGTGGTGGAATCACTCTGCTTCACCTCGTGCTTTGACCCACCCCCAAGAGTGACGTTATTACACAATAACACACACCCTGTCGTGCTTTATTGCTTAATTAGACCCCTTGCTAGCTGAGTTAAAACCAGCAAGACTACTGTAATACTCTAAGAATCATCACCAATAACAAAGAAATGTGACAGGGGAAAAAAAAAAGTCATATTTTTACTTAAATAAGCTTTTTGTCTTTTAAAAACTACCAAGCCAACATACTGCTCTTAGAAATCTGCCTGCAGTTGTAGATAACTGAACATTCTAAAGTGGCTTATCCTGCTGCGACAGTTTTAAATGACATCATAGGCTTGAGGAGCCCTCTGCCTGTGACTACTCTTAAAAAAAAAAAAAAAAAAAAAAAAAATACAATAAATAAATATTAAAGGTATTGTCTTATTGATCTAAATCGCACAGAAAAGCACCAAAACGTGCCAAAATCACATATTAACTGTAAAACAAAACACAAAACCTGAAGCTTGGAGAGGAGGTGAGAAACCGGAACAAACGATACAGCCGAGGGAACCCCCCTCCCCCAAGACCCTACACTCCCAAAAAATAAAGTTGTACTTACTTGTGGCACCTTGACTTTATTTTTTTCTTTTTAAACAGAAACCATAACAAAACACCCTAGCAAGGCATAAGTGGCTCCCAGTCTACACAGGGAATGAGGAAAAACAGGCAGGTTATTCAATTTTAAAGCTGCAGCTTAAACAGGCACGATTTAAATTTAGGGGTGCTCCATGTAAATAGGCAGCCCCAACCTGCAGAGCAGAACTGCAGCCCCAAACTGAAGTCTGGAATCTTGAAAGTTGAAAATTCTTCAAGGAAAAGAGAGTAGCTCTTTCCCCTTCAAATGACACAGTGAAACTGGAGATCTGCTGATACTGCAAGGAATCCTCAGGTGCCCAGCATTCTAAAGCTTGGACTGTCCCATTCCTCTGGTAGGGGTGCAATATACCCAGTTGTAATGATTACCCATTGACAATGTGGAGCGCTACAGAAAGGACTTTTGGTGCAACTCCTGCACCATTTTAGGTAGCGTACACACTAGACTTTTTAAAACCTTTTTACAGGGTTAAAACGTGTTAAAAAGTAGTAACATGGTGTGTGTCCGCATCTGCCACAGTTCATAAGCGTGTTTAAGAACCATAAGCAACCAAGGCTTAAACACAATTTTAATCACGCTTACAAGGATAAAACGTTTTACCTGGTAATGCAGACAGGTAAGCATTTCGTGCTTGTGTCTGCAGAAACCGGAGAACCGTGCCACCAAACTGGACAGAAAACCATAATGCGGACGCAAGGCAAAACGGAATTCAACACGCTACCGTGTGATGCGGACAGAATATCAGAGTGAGTTTAAATACATGTCATATTTTGTTTTAAAACACGATAATCTAGTGTGTACACAGCCTTAGTTGCCCTCCTCTGGACTGCTTCCACCCTGTCCATGTCCTTTCTGAGGTGCGACCTCCAGAGCTGTACACAATACTCCAAGTGGGGTTTCACCAGTGAGTGATACAGTGGCAACAGCACCTCCTCCTACTGGAGATACCTTTTCCTTTGCATCCCAGCGGCCCTACTATCCACTGCTCTGTCACAATACCCTGCAACATCAAAGCATCAAGGTCATCAGATATGAGTATCCTAAGGTCCCCAAATAGTTACTTAGTAGTATAGTATGGTCCATCATGTGCACTCCTTCCTAAGCAGAGCTGAAATGAGTATGCTGTGCAAACATGTGCCAACTTATAGGAATTCTCTACCTAGTTTATTATTTATATTTATCTTGTAAAATGCATTAGGAGAACAAAATTACTCATGTACAAACATGTCCTTCCTAGGTAGACACATGATGAATATGGACAACAGTAACTTTTACTTCTTACAACTATCCTAGTGGCCCACTACTGTTTTTGTAAAAAAAACATTTCTCTCCCGACTAGTGTCAACCCTAGTGATTTAGCAAAATGGCACATATACAATACTGTAGCTCTGCCTCCTAGCACATAGCCGTTGCCAGAGGGGGGTTCGTATGGTTCGATAGAACCCCCCTTTTGAAATTACCCCTTTTTTTCACTATTTGTAACATTTTTCCATCATTTCTATTTATTTTGTGACTGTCACAGAGTGCTCATGCACACATGATGAACCCCAGCACTTTCTTTCTGCATGCGCCCCCCTTCCTCATCTGCTGTTAATCAGCTTCTTCAGTGCCAGTAAGATGACTAGAGCTGCTTTATGAGTCTTTCTCAGCACTGTCCCCCTATGGCCAGCTGGCCAGTTGCAGCTCATGTCGGCATCGTGAATGTGACTGGAATACAGCATGGCCACTGTCCATAATTCACACTGTCAGCTGGCACTCAAGGAAGATGGAGCATGGCGGCAGGCTCACAGACAACGTCTCCAGGACAGCAAACAAAAAGTACAGGACCTCGACTTATAATATTATCAGTCACCGGCAGATACATTTTGCTGGCCACAATTGCCAAACATGTGTCCTCAATAACTATATATCAAGGGATAGGCTGTGCAGAACTAGGCAAAGGAGCTTTTCAGGTGGGTGGGCTGAAGATTTAGAAATAAATTACTTAAATCCTCCTCTATACAAAATGCAAAGTTGTCATATTTCATATGTCTGTTTTAACTTTTCATAAGTTAAAGGAGTAGTCCACCCAGAATGTGCAAAAAACATGTGTTATGTAGAGTGTTTTGATATGTATGTTAACTCCTAGTGTGTCCTTCCCTCTGTCTGCTATTTGGAGTTTTTCCTAAATTGCCTGCTAGCTGTATGGTAGTTTTATGACCCCTGGGGATCTCCATAACAAATAGTTTTATTGGCTTTCTTTCTCCCAGGATGCCCCGTCTCATGTAACAGTGATGTAGCCATGCCCTTAGATTTAGCATGTGTATTGCTTTAAAATTAGTTTAGCAACAGCAGAGCCTTGTAACTTCTTATTCAAGGAGCACAAATGGCAACAGTTAGCTTAGCAGATACCTGAGAGCAAGCTAACTGGGGTTTCTGTAAGACAACAGCTACTAAATAGCTCTAATTCATTATTTGTGTTTTTGATGTTAAAACATTCCTGCTAGCTAGACCTGATGCACAGAGAAAACAAAAATAGTGAATTAGAGCTATTTAGTAGCTGTTGTCTTACAGAAACTCCAGTTAGCTTACTCTCAAGTATCTGCTAAACTAACTGTTGCCATTTGTGCTCCCTGGATAAGAAGTTACAAGGCTCTGCTGTTGCTGAACTAATTTTAAAGCAATACACATGCTAAATCTAAGGGCATGGCTACATCACTGTTACATGAGACAGGGGGACATCCTGGGAGAAAGAAAGCCAATAAAACTATTTATTATGGAGTTCCCCAGGGGTCGTAAAACTACCATACAGCTAGCAGGCAATTTAGGAAAAACTCCAAATAGCAGACAGAGGGAAGGACACACTAGGATTTAACATACATATCAAAACACTCTACATAACATATGTTTTTTTCAAATTCTGGGTGAACTACTCCTTTAAGCAAAAGAGGTACCACAGTGAAAAGACAATGCAAGTGTTTGGAAGGGCCTGGCTGGGATCTACACACTGCCACTTCATTAATGGTGCTGTTCAGAGAGGTCTTCACTGTGGTCCCATATTTATTGACATTCAGTTCCACTTTTGTCTGTGCTATCTGTGCCAGACACAGTTAAAACAAATACATTGTGATAAGCGTTTTATCCAGATGATCACGTTTGTTTGTTGAATTTTGTTAATCCGGTAAGCCCACTGGGCCTAGAAGTCCCTTTTTCAGAGGCAACCCGGGGGGAGGGGGGATACAGATGGTAAGCAACTGAAATTGAACCAGATTAAGCTGTTGGTGGTATTTTTAGTGAATGAGTGTCAGTAGAATGACATTTGTTACTACAGTTCAGTGTTATGAACATACCCACTATACTTTTGGAAGTATGGTGGGGTGGGGGTGGGGGGTAGGCATTTAGGAGATGGTAACTTTGCACTGGGAATCCCCGCCACTGTCAAATTACCTTTCTCCTCACTCCCATTGTCATGCCTAACACACTGGAGAATGGAGTGGGGGCAACAAGTGTAGTACCCAAAACTGAACTAAGAATTATGTTACAGATTTTTTTTCAGGCAGGGTGCTTGGTATAGAAACAGACAGTGACGGCAAAAAAGACAGAGGTCCATCCAGTCTGCCCAAGTTCCCCATAATCTCTGGAACCAACCATTTCTCCAGGGTACTAACCCTCCCAATCCTCTCTCTATTCTCCTCCTTTGTACTGTTGCCCCCGGTAACCATTATTTCCTTCATTATGTCCCAGCCCTGCTTGAATCCTCTGATTGTTTTTGCACCCACCAATTCAGCTGACAGACTATTCCAAAGTTCCGCCACCCTTTCCATAAAGCAGTACTTCCTCATATCTCTCTAGAACCTACCTCTTGTTAATTTCCATTCATGTCCATATGACCATGAATTGGTACTCAGGCTAAACAGTATCCCGCAGTTCACTTTGTTAATTCCTTTAAGGAACTTGAAGGTCCCTATCACATCTCCCCTCTCTCTTCTGGTCTCCAATGAGTACATATTTAGTGCCTTGAGGTGCTCCTCATAGGATCTGCCCTGCTGTCCCTGAATCATTTTAGTTACTCTGTGCTGCACTGTCTTCAACATATCCCTGTCCTTTCTGAGGTGAGGACTCCAGAACTCGGCACAGTACTCTAGGTGAGTCCTCACCAGGGATCTGTAGAGGGGAAGTATCTCCTTTCTTCTGCCATCAATACCCCTACCGATACATCCCAGCATCCTGCTAGCCTTGCTATAGGCCATGTTGCACTGACTGTATTGCTTAAATGGTATATTGAGTTGGGGAGGGTGGGGGTTACAGCAAGGGGTAGAGGGAGCTCAGATATGAGTTATATAGGCTTAAAATAAGCCACAAAAGTGCACCACAGAACATACCATAGCCCATGGTTTCTGGGGGACATACTATATTTGAGACAACGCCTTTGATATATTACAGTAGCAGCATCTTGCTGCCCTCTGGTACCGAATACACATATGTATTCACCCTGCAGCCAGCCAGATAATAATTTTGCTTAGAGCAAGGGGTGCAAGAGTTTTCAGATATGACTTCCTTAGCTTCAATAAGCCCTAAATTCACCATATGGCTTCTGGGGTCCTGGCGGCACTAAGACCCACAGCTTTTTTAAAAGGTTGCAGACTGCATAAAAAGAACCTCCCTTGTGAAAATTCTGGCAACGGCCCTGTAGCATTCCCAATATTGCGTTCAGCCACCAGACTGATTTCACCAAATTACAGGCATGGTTATCAACTGACGTAATGCCCAGAGAATTTAGAAAATGCTAGGTGGATAACTAACCAAAAAACAAACAAACAAAAAAATAAACGCCCCCCGCCGCGAAATCAGGCTGCATCCACCACCAGTGTTACAATAATTACATTTATGAGCCCAAGACCTACTGAGCAGTGGGTACCTACGAGTTTGTGTTTTTAAGGGAGCCCTCGCTCCCATTATAAATAAACGGCAGAGATACGTGAAACATACACTTTGAACAATTGTGCAGAGCCGCTGCCCCACACAACCCCATAGACAGTGGCCCAAACTAAACCCTGAAAGTTTTGCCAAGTGACTACAGGTGACCCCTCCTCTACACCTACCTCTGTTCCGGATTCTGACTGTCGGAAATCATCCGTCATGCTACACAAATAAGTTTTCTGGAACCTGTGTTATGATGATCTAACACAATCTTGTTAACGGGCTGACAACACTTCCTGCTTGCTTCCTTGTTTGAATTTCTGCGCCACCGACTCCACGACCTGTGTGTCATGCTTCATGGGGACAGGACAAACCATGTGAACGGGGGAAGGTTTGCGTAGTATTGCGGTGCACCCTGGGACGGTTGGTGGGCGGAAGTAGCGTAGTCCTGCGTTCACGGAACTGTCGGCTTGTGTTTTTCTTTTGGCAGGAGGTTTTACTGATGTGCAGCCGTAATCTGTGGTGGTTTTCTCTTGTGATTGTAGTAGTTCCCGCAGTTTAAGAAAAGAGCTAAAAGCGAAAATTTCTTAGTTAAATGCCGTTCAGGGGTTCATAGTTCTCCACCAACGCAGTATATTTTCGTTTATAACTCCCCTGGTGTAGTCGTACCGTATGACGCTGAGTGAAGGATTGGTCTGGCTATAGTTTGGGATATGGGTCAAACCATTAAAAATATTGTAGTTCTGGTATATTGTCATTTTTTGCACGCTATTTGAATTTTGGTATCCGGGTGAGCCCACTGAGACAGTACAGTCCCATTTTCAGGGGCGACCTGGGAAGAGCAGTACAAAGACAATGCCATAGGGGCGATGGTGGAGAACATCGGACCACCGTATGTATTTTTTTTTTTTTTAATTTTGAGAATTCGAATCCTACGACGTAGTAGCGTAAGAGTGTACTTAAAGGTAGCGTTACGCTACTCTTAGGGTTACCACCTTTTATGAAGCCCAAAGTGGGACATTTGTTATTGAAACTGATTTTTCGCTGGACAATGTGTAACCACGACCAATGCAACAGACTTGTTTTCTCTAAATAATCAGAATTAAGACTAAGAGTTGTAATTTTTTAGTTGTTTCTAGTGTATGTTATTATATTACAGTATTTTAGTTAAGGTATTATAGTTGTTTGTAGCATTTAGAGGAAAGTCCCCGAAACATTTTTTCTACTGTAATGTCAGGACATGTAGTATTTTTCATGTTTTTTTGCAGGACACAGCTGCCCAAATCAGGACTGTCCTGCGGAAAGTGGGACAGGTGGTAACCCTAGCTACTCTAGCAGAACTACAGTTCTGTTTTTTTTTGTATGAGTTGATTTGAGTTGAGCCAAATTTTAAAAAAAAAAAAGAAAGGCCAACTTCAAATAAACTAATACAACATTTCATCCAACTGTAAGATTACAAGTGCTACTGAACTCAATCGTGAGAACTAGCGCCGATGTCTCGCGCACACCTGTTCGGCTTATGCATTGTCTTGCGCAAGCAGCGGTGGCCCGATGTTCTCCACTGTCGACGACATGGCTATATTTTACATGCGTTACAAATTACATGTAGCTGTACATACATAGGAAGTTTCAGACAGTGTGAATACCTGTACTTATAAAATGGGCAAGGTAAATCAACCAATCACAAAAGGAGCTCACCATGCGTGAAATCTGTTCAATGCATGGGGATAGAAAAGGGCTGGCCGTAAAAAGTCCAAGATTCATGTGCCATGGAATGTTGGCATTTTTATGGGCAGCCATCTTTTCTGTACCCACTGCAAGGAAAAGAAAGATTTAAGCATGGCAGAGCAAAGTAACATCAGTATGTCTGACGAGAAGCTGGAGTGCATTTTCAGCACACCAGATGAACAGGACATCACTGTGAAGCCAATTGAACCAAGTGCCACAGTGAGTACTGTCAATAGCATCTGTCAAAAGACATGCAAACAAAGTCGTGCTATCTCTCACTCACGTCAGAGGCCCTAAACAACATAGAGGATAACAAAAACGAGCCAAACACCAAAAAAAACAACTTTGTGGGCAATGAAGGTCTTTGAAGATTGGCAAGCAGCAAAATCGTTAAAGACATTTAAAAACCAGTTCCCCGACTAAATTAAATGAGGCATTTCGGCGATTTTACACAGAGGTTAGAAACGTAGATAGGGACGAGTACTCCATAAGCAGCTACTGCTCACTACGGTTGTCACTAAATAGGCGCCTTAATTCTGTGGCAGTTGGAAGAAAAATAAACATCATGAATCCCACCTTCCGAAGCAGCAATAACGTTTTTGTGTCAGTGACAAAGCGTTACCGTAGGGCACAGAAAGACACAAGCAGGCACCATCCTCCTATATCAAGGCCCGACCTGGAACTATAAAAAAAATCTCCAGTTCTCTCTCCCGATACCGCACCTGGCCTTCTAAGAAAAGTGTGGCTCGATGTGCAATTGTACTTGGCCAGGCACGGTCGGGAGGGACTGCGACAGTTAACACCAAAAAGCTTAATTTTCAAAGCTGATGAAAACGGAGCAGAGTATGCCACTCTGTCCTTCAATGAAGCCACAAAAGACCACCTAGATTCCACAGAAAGCAATGAACAGGCACATTGGGGCTATATGTATGCCCAGCCATACAGCCCATTATGCCTTGTTAACAGTTTAAAAAAATATCTAAGCAAACTACCTCACAATGCCATGGCGCTGTACTGCCACCCATGCCATCTACCACAACATTTTTTAGACTGCAGTGTAACCTGTTATACCCAGTAGCCGTTGGGTATAAATTTCCTATCCACACTAATGAGCAAAATAAGCAAGGAGGCCCAACTCTGAAATATAGACCAACCACTCAGTCAGGTCCACTGCTGTTTACTTTCTCTCCCAAGCTGGCCTGCAAAGTAGAGGGGTGATGACTGCGACAGACCATCACTGTGAAGCAAGTCTCAGGTCTTATTGGTCTGCCTCTGCGAACAACCGACAGTGATGGAGCTCAATATTAGGGCATCAAGACATCAACAAAAACAAGCAACCAAACCATGAAAGCACAACTGAAGAAACAAAACCAAGTACTGAAACGAAGAGAAACACAACACTGCCACCAACAGGCATGACATCATTAAACAGTGGCACATTCACTTTTAATGGACCCATGAATTTTAATGGAACTGTAAACTTTTATCAGTCCCAGCAAATGAAAAAAACAGAAGTGAATGGACAAACAGTTCAAATTGTTGAAATAGTTAATATAGTTACTCTAAGTTGAAGCTAATCCAAGTTGTTATAGTTTCCCTGTGTTTCCCACCCATTCAAATGCGCATTACTTTATACTGCGTAAGGATTTGTAGCAAAAAATAAATGTTTTTATGCAGCAAATTAATGTTGTGTGTTTTCTCTCATTACAACACCATTTTATAACTGCAATAAGACACTCCAGGTGTGTGCATGGAATAGCTTTTACCGCACACCGGGGCTAAAGGCACTCGGCCGAGGCCTTGTGCCTTATTACGCCCCTGGCCGCGCGGTAAAATCTATTCCATGCACACCCTGTCATGTTTTATTGCTTACATAATGTTTGGAATGCAGAATCATGAGTCATTGGAAACGGGAACAAAGGGACGAGACAGAATGGTGGAGTAATTATGCGGATTGAAATTGAGGGAGAGAAGAGCAGGACAAAGTAGAATGTGGGAGGGAGTTCCAGCAAGACGCTGCTGAGAAGGAAAATGATTTGCCCACAGCCAACTGGGGTATGGGCGTTATGAGAAGGAGAGAGGTGGACATTGGTGCTCGTGGGGGGGTGCTGGAGCTGAATAAGTTCACCAAGACAGGGTTGGGGTAGTAACGGTGGACCAGCTTGTACACTAGACTCAAGGTAGCATACTGGAGTTTTGATTTGTACGATAGCCAGCCCAGTGAAGAGACGACATCACAGTGGTGGTGACGGGTATTGGCCCCAAGGCAAACCTCCCCACCCTATGATAAGCCTGTTTGTGGCGAGAGGGGATGGTTAAGTTGGTTGTGAGTAGTAGCGAGGAACCATAAGTAAGGAGGGGGAGAAAGGAGGTGGCAGCAATCTTATGGCAAGAGGCCGAAGCAAGGAAGGGACAGAGGCGATAAGGTCTAGCTTCTGGTTTGGTGCCTTAGGAAGGTGACATGGGTGTCCAGGGAAAGTGAGGTGTCTAAGATGACACTCAGATATTTAAAAGATTGGATGGATTCAAGGGCATCGTCATTACGACAGTATCGCAAGAGAGGGGTAGGGATGAGGTGTGGAGGACGGGTTGGAGGACAGCATGCATTTGTTTTGTTTTTAGTGTTTAGGACTAGTTGGTTTTCTAGGAACCAGCCCTCTAGAGTTGAAGTCCGATCAGTATACTTTGAGCCAGCCGACGTCAGATGAGAATAGTAAACAAATTGTCCGCAGAGAGGGGCACAGAAGCTCCACCACAGTTATTTGGTAATTCATTAATAAAGAGGGAAAAGAGTAATGGGCCCCAAATTCAGCCCTGAGGCACACCATGGGTTATGGGTCTGAGGTCCGAGAGAGACCTGGACCACTTGACCCTTTGGGAGCTGCCTGTAAGGTTATTTTGGAGCCAGGTTAAGGTGCTAGAGTCAAGGACGAGGGTGTGTAACGTCTGTAACGGGAGATTGTGGTAAACCAAGTCAAATGCCTTTGTCAAATGGACGAAAATAGCACTGGTGGCAAGGCATTGGTCCATAACATGGAACAGGTCTGATGAAACTTTTATTAAGGCTGTGAGGATACTGTGGTTTTTCCTGAATCCATGCTGGAAAATTGAGAGGAGGTGGTGGCAGTCCAGGTAATCCTGTAGGTGGTTGTAGAGTATTTGCCCTTGGATTTTAGCTAGTGGACAGCGGATAGAAATAGATCTATAATTCCCGACAGTTGTGTTGGGACTGCCCTTGTGTATGGGAATGACCATGGCTACCTTCCATTTATCAGAGATGGACCCCGTAAGGAAGGACCAGTTAAACAGGTCACGAACTTGACGGGCAAGGGCTGCAGCCCCTAATTTCAGAAACTTGGGTTCGAGGGTGTTGTGCCCTGGGGAGCTATCAGCTTTTAGGTTAGCAAAGAGCCACTGTACTTCTTTGAGGGTGGCAAGTTTAAGGTGGAAGGCTGGGTGAGCACCAATGTCCACTGGAGGGGGTTGGGAGGAGGGATGAGGGAATTGATAAAGAGGGCTGTATATCTTTGCAGGTCAGTGAAGAACTCATTAAATCCAGCGGCAACGGTAGGGGGGGTCGGAGAGGACAGAGTCTTGGGCATTAAGGGAGCTAGGAGCCTCAGAAGACTTGCCATTAAGAAGAGAGTTCACCTGCCTCCATAATTCTTTGGGGTTGCAGAGGTGCTCAGTTTGGAGTGCCCTGAAATGAGTGCGCTTGTCTTTCTTAAGTTAATTTTTACACGTGTTCCTGAGCTGCCTGTAGGCGCGCCAGTCAACGGGTAGTCCGCTGCATTTGAAGGTTTTCAAAGCGTGATCGCGCGCAATCATGAGCTTCCTTAATTCCTTGGCGAGTCAGGGTGCTTTGAGTCCTTTTGAGCTACACCTCTTCAGGGGAGCAGTGATGATTAACTATATCGGTGAAGGTGGTCACAAAAAAGTTGGCCTGAATGATATCTGGGAGAGTGTTTATAGGTTCCCAGTTGGCATCCAAGATTGAGGTGAGAAAGGGTATAGGATCAAGTCTGAACATATCCTTAAACAAAGTAGGTCTACGGTATACTGCATTTATGAGGGTTACACTGTAGCGTACATCAAAACTGTCCCTGATTTTGCCTCAAAAATTCCCTCTGTCCTTCCTAAAATTTGCATGTCACTGAGGAGAAGTGATGTAAAACATAAAATACTATCAGACATCAGTGTTAAATCTACTTCTGTATCAGAAAATGCTTTCCATATTGAACCACAATTGTAGGAGGCTTCTTGTTTTGAAATTACCATTTTTATGTTTGCTTGCACGCATGTGCAAAAAACATAGTGCCATCATCCGAGTTTTTGGAGGTGTGTCACCCCGTCTTCCAATTCAGTCAGTGTGTTGGCAGGCGCGGCCCCAGTCCGCCAATGCATGCTGGAGCTGTCTATGACAGGTCCAAAATTCAGTGGTGTACAGTTGAAAGGGGGAGCTACGCTCCAGTGAGCAGCGATCAGATATCGCCTGCCTGCGCGCAGCCCCCTACACACACACAAACACGCACGCATACCGCGTGCTGCCCCCCACGCACTGTATAGCCAACGGGTGCCCAATCCCCCATCGGCCGTGCTGCACCCCCCAAAGTTTCCATGCCACGCCTGCGCCCACCCCAGCGTGGCAACTCATGGTATAGCCGACGGGGTGCCCAATCCCCCATCGGCTCCACTGTCCTCACCCTCCCCCAGAGTACAGGCCCGAGGGTGCGCATGGCAATAGATACTATGGCCGACGGGGTGCCTAATCCTCGTCGGCTCCATCGCCCTCAGTCATTCTGTGCCACGCTGAGCTCCACCCCAGCGTGGCAAATGTCCCGCGTCATCATTTAAAAAACTACCTGTAAAGAAAAACGGTCCCACGCAGTCTCCTGCCCCCCACAATCCGCACCCACCCACTGCGCGCACTGCTCTCCTCACACCCCACCTCACCCATACTTACCTCCGGAGTCCGCGCGATGATCTTCGGTGGACCGGAACACGCTCTGCACTCTTCAAAGCCGACCGCGAACTGAGGAAATGCGGTAAGCTGTATAATGGGATAGATAGGGTTTTTCAACTTTTTGCATATCTCAGGCATTTTTGGAATTTGTCGCCAAATTTTCAACATGGGGTTTTGGGACCCTTCTCATGAATGCTGTCACTATCATGGCGTTATTCGGGCCTGAAGGGTGATTTCGCAGTCACTGCGTGAAATCACCTTTCGGGACCGATTAACAAAACAACACTGCCAGTGTTCATAAGGTGGGCTCTCAAGAAGCCTATTTTGAAAATTTGGTGGAAAAATTCCAAAATGACTGTTTTACAAGCGTATGCGCAGTTCCTACACACGCTTCAGTAAGTTCGCGAATTTTCAATATTTTCACCCAGATTTTCAACATTGCCATTTTACCACACTTTCTTATGAGTAGTATACAGCTGTCATTTTCACATCTCACCTTAAAACGCAGAGCCTACATGTACGCATAAATGGCGCAGTCGGTGTGCGTAAATCATTGTGCAGGACAAATTAAGAAAATCACAGTGACACTGTTCATGAGCAGAGGTCTTAAAATGGCTATGTTGAAAATTTGGTGAAAAAATTCCTTAAAAAATTACTGTTTTCCGAGCGTGCGTTGCGCAGTTCCTACGCACACTCGTAAGTTCGCGAATTTTCAATATTTTCACTACAGATTTTCAACATTGCCATTTTACCACACCTTCTTATGAGGAGTACAGCTGTCATTTTTCACATCTCGCCCAAAATGTGCTTCCGCCCATGAAGCGCACAATGGTGCAGTCGGTGTGCGAAATCTATGTACAGGACAAATTAAGAAAATCACAGTGACACGGTTCATGAGCAGAGGTCTTAAAATGGCTATGTTGAAAATTTGGTGAAAAATTCCAAAAATGACTGTTTCTGACGTCGTTGTGCAGTTCTATGCATGCTGCGTTGCGAATTTAATATTTTCTCTCAGATTTTCAACATTGCCATTTTATTACACTTCCTTATGAACAGTACAGCTGCCGTTTTTCATATGTCGCCCAAAACGTGTTTTCGCACATGTAGCGCACAATGGTGCTTTTGGTGAGCGAAAGCAATGTTTGGGACAGATTAAGAAAATCACAGTTACACTGTTCATGAGCAGAGGTCTTAAAATGACTATGTTGCAAATTTGGTGACAAAAGTCCATAAAATGACTGTTACGAGTGAGCATTGAGCAGTTTCCACGCACCCTCGTAAGTTCATCACTTTGTAATATTTTCAGTCCACATTTTCACCAGTGGCATTTTTCCACACTTCCTTATGAACAGTACAGCTGTCATTTTTCACAACATGGCAAGTGTGTTTTCACACTTTCAGCGCGAGATGCGTGGTCGCTGTGGGAAATCATTGTTCGGGACAGATAAAGAAAATCACAGTGACATTGTTCATGATCGGAGGCACCAAAATGCCTGAGTTGACAATCTGCTGTAAAAATCCCCAACCTAATTATAATACGGGTGTCGTTGCACAGTTTCTATGTATCATTCGACTTCACCATTTTTTATATTTTACTACAGATTTGCAACATTGCCATTTTTACACCTCCCATGAACAGTACAGCTGTCATTTTTACATCCTGTTCGAATGTTTTGCACCTGTGGTGCTAAATGCCGTAGTCTCTGTGCATAAGCAGCTTTCGCTAACAAACTGATATTCCCCTGTTCATGAGGTGGGGTCACAAAAAACCATGTTGAAAATTTGGAGTGAAAATACCAACAGATGCCTGAGATATTAGGGTTTCCAACCATAACGCCCAACCCTGTAGAGAATGACAGGCATCAGGGTGTGACTTGGGATTCTTGCCTGTAATGCTTATACCATTCCACCCTGCAGCCAGTGAGAGGCGCTTCAGTATGCCTTGGGCTCTTCGCCCCAAAGTTCACCCCATTCTCCTATAACGCACCCATCTCACCGTATTTCCTAATGGAATGGGGTGCGCATACGGGCCAAAGACCCCAAGGAACACCGTGACACTTGTCAGTGTCTGCAGGGTTGGGTGTGGTGAAATGGCGTGGCCGTTATGCCTGACGACCCAAAGGCACACCCCAATGCCTGTCACTCTCTGCAGGGTGGTGGTGGGGTTGGCTTCAGTTCAATACTTCACTGCCATTCCTATTACGCAGCTCTGTAACTTCTACACTACCACTGCCAATGATAGCAAGCAAACATTCGGCATTGACAAATGCTTGTTTTAAATTGGTCCCTGATTTTGGTCATTTGTTCCAGATTTTTAAAACCCTATTAGTGATTTGCAAGGCAGGAGGTTGAGCAGTATGCAGTGTAGTACAACGTCACTGTTATTTGCTTACTGTCTTGCTTCACTGCCCTGGAATGAGGTTGGGCATGACTTTGACAAACTTACTTGCGTCGGGTTATCTTTGGTGGTGTAACCCCTCCAAGGAGCTCTTGTCTTTAGGGCATAAGGGCTAATTTGTGGGAGGCAGGGTCAGTCTTCTCTGGTTCTAGAGGGGAGGAGCCAGCTAGCTGGAGAGCTGCAGCAGTTATATCCGTTTAGAGGGAACTGTCTGGTTGGTTGGCATGAGATCTGTACAGTTCCTTGGCTGGATTCACAAAGGGCGATGAAGGTCTTGTGTCAAGCCCTGTGTCAGACCCGTTTGTTGATACAGCTGTGTCAACAACTTTGCCACACATTGCGCCCGATTCTGGAGGACAGGCGCATTTATGACACTTCCCATTTTAAAGCAGCTTGCACCAAATATTTGGTGCAAGACCCATAAAAAAGGTACCCAAGGGTGCCGCAAGCTAGACCAGAAAGAGCAGTTCTGACTTGCAGCAAACTGGCAGACAGGATTGAAAATCTCAATCACTGGCTGGGAGAATGCCTCAAGCCCTATGCGCCATATGTTCGGGGCTTGTAGCATTCGAGCTCTTCGTTAATCTGGACCCCTGTTTCCAGAGAGTGAAACCAGCAAAGTTTCCTGGGAATCGTAGTAGCTGCCATCGATAAAGAGCACCCGAGGGCGAATCCCTGTAGAGGAGATGAAGCTCCCTGAAGGAGAATTCCGTTGTGAGAGAGAAAGAGACTGACCCTGTTATTCCAGAGGTGAAATGTATTTTTTCTGAACTTATTTACTGTTTTTGGCACCTTTTTGGTGCCCTCCCTCCTTGCAGCCAGGCAGAAGAGGGATGTTGATTTCCCTCTGAGTCTGTAGTTTGGCCAGGTAACAGCAGGCTGTTTAAAAGTAGTAAGCAAAGAAAGAGGAGAAAGAGGCCACTGTGGTTCTCAAAGGAGGTGGCTAAGGTGGTAAGAGAGAAAAAAGGCTTTCGGGAAGTATTAGGAAACTCAAGCAGAGGCATACAGGGAGGTATATCTAGAAAAACAAAGGGAGGCAGGAAGGAGGGTAAGGACAGCAAAGGCTCAAACTGAAGAAAGGATCACTGAGGAGGTCAAGAAGGGGACAAGACTTTCTTCAAGTACATGAGCAAAAAGATGAAGGTAAAGGGTGGTAGAAAAGGACCGAGAAAAAGGTAAAATTTTAAATTAATACTTCTGCTTGGTCTTCACAGTGGAAGGTGGGGGGCAGGCCAACATGTATTAACTGGGGGGGAGTTGACACAAGCCCATTTACAGAGAGAGAGAGTCCATTGGGAGTTGGAAGCCCTATAAGAAAATAAGGCGATGGGGCCAGACTAGATCCATCCAAGGGTACTTGGGGAACTGAATATAGTGCTGGCCACCCCTCTGGCAACACTATTTAGCACATCATTGGAGATGGGGATGGATCCAGAAGAGGGCTGCTGTCCCTCTGCACAACAGCGGCAGTAGGGAGGAGGTCAGCAATTACAGACCAGTCAGTCTCACATCAGTGGTGGGGAAGTTATTGGAGTCTTTGCTAAATGAGACACTGATGGAGTACCTGGAGATACATGGGCTGCAGGACCACCGGCCGCGTGGCTTCACGGGGGGGGGTCATGTCAAACAAATCTCATAAATTTCTTCAACTGGGTAACTAAGGAGGTGGATCAGGGGAGGGCAGTGGATGTAGCTTATCTGGACTTCAGTAAGGCCTTTGACACTGTACCACACAGGAGGCTGATAAAGAAACTTCGCAGTCTTGGGGTGGGGCACCAGCTTGCTAAAAGATAAAAGGCAGAGGGTGATGGTAAACAGCAGTCACTCATAGGACTTGAGAGTGACCAGTAAGGGATCAGCACTTGGCCCTGTCTTCTTCAGTGTCTTAATAGGCGACATTGCTGAGGAATTGAAGGGGAGGTGTGGTTCTTTGCAGATGACACAAAAATTGCAAACGGTGGACACCCAGGTGGGGGTGGAGGAGAATGCAGAGGGATCTGGAGAAACTGGAGGAATGGTCTAAGAAGTGGCAGCTGGATTTCAATGCTATAAAGTGCAGTCATACACTTAGGGAGGGGAATCTGGGGGCTGAGTACAAGATGAGGGGGAGCTATATACAGTTACCAAGCAAGAGAGGGACCATGGGGGGATCATATCTGATGATCTCAAGGTGGCAGAGTAGTGTGACAGCAGAAGGCAATGCAAGCTGGATGTTGGGGGTACATAGGGAAAGGGTGCTCTAGCAGGTAAAGAGACGTGGTGTTGCTTCTGTATTGCTCACTTGTGAGACCCCATGTGGAGTACTATGTCCAGTTCTGGAGGCTGCACTTCTGGAAGGACATCGACAGGGTGGAAGCAGTCCAGAGGCAGGCTATTAAAATGGTGTGGGGGTTGCAAGGGAAACCACATGAGAAGCTGCAGGAACGCAACATGTACTCCTTAGAGGAGAGAACAGTGAAAGAGGACATGATTGAGACCTATAAGTATCTCACCGGGGTGGGCAAGGTGTAGGAGGGAAGTCATTTTCATATGAGGAAGAGCATCAGAACGGGGGCATGCTGTGAAACTTGGGGAGGTTAAGGGGATGTGAGGAAATACTTCTTCACAGAAAGGGTCGTAGATACCTAGAACAACCTGCCAAAAGAAATGATGGGGCAAAGACAGTGGGGAGCTTCAAAAATGCATGGGATAGGCACTTGGGTATAACATGTAGAGGTAAGGGAGGAGGGAGGGACACCTGTGACCAAACAGAGTCCAGGATGTAGTGTTAGGTAGGTATAAAGGGGCAGACTAGATGGGTGTACCGCTCCTTTTCTGCTGACATATTCTATGTTTCAGGGGCCCTCTGTACCATGGGGGTTAGTGCTTGAGAGAGGTGAGAGGCAGGATATGTGGTTACTGGGACCCTCGAGAGGTTACTGCTTCTCCTAGCCCTTGCCGCACAGGTCCCCAGAAACAGGGACATAGCTGGAAACTGTATAATTAATTAGGTACTGGACCCTCTACACCACAAGGGTCAATGTTTGGGAGAGAGGCCATAGCTGTGGTAACTAGGACACCCAGGGGTGACAAGCTGTCCTAGGCAATTCTGAAGTGTGGGCAGTCCCAATGAGTCCAGACTTTCTGCTATCGGAGCAGGAAAAATTGGTGGAGCATATGTGGATCCAAGGGCTCATAGTTGGCTGTCATAAACTCACATAGCAGTGAATACACAGGAACTCAGTCCAGGGCTACTGTGGACACTCCATTGGCGGGCAGTAGGTGAAGGATACTGGGTCTAGGGATGGAACGAAGGTTAGAGTCCCTGAGCAGCTCTGCGGAGCCCAGTGCCCCTTGCTTTGTTTGCTTGCCATGCTTTGCTGGAAATTTCTCAGACTACAGTCTAATTAAATGTCCCCTCATCTGATGCCTCTGGATAGGAGGAGTTGGAGAAAGTAGCATTTATTCAAGGGACCCGCTATTTAAAATAACCCTGAGACAGTCAGTCACTATTTATCTGCCAGTGGGCATTGTAATTCTGCTCTGGAAGGGCTAGTTTATGAACTGGGTTGTTTGAAATAATTCTGACCTTGTGCCTGTACACATTTGGTTAGTACGCAGCCCGATATTAACTCCGGACTTTGGAATTTGCATGGGAAGAAGGACCTCCTGGTTTGGAGCACCTGAACTGTTTCCCGTTTGGGAGCAGGAAGTGGGAGAAATGGACGTTGGCCAAAAACCTGGTAGTTTATGATTTTTATAACTGCTAGTAATATGCTCTTTGTATCTCTCAAATGCATTTCTTCTTTTTCTCACTCTCTCCTGCCACTTTCATGAACCACATTGACCTGTTTGGAGTTTCTGCTCTTACCTCCCTCACACAAAGTTATGTAGCTTCTGCTACTCCCCTGCCCATTTGCCATTTCCATTTTCCCCCCAAATTGAGGACAAGTCAGAATGTTTTGTACAAAAATGTGGTTCAAATAGAGAGGGTATTGTCCAAAATGTTGAAACAATGTTTTGTTTTGTTTTTTGTTAAAAATCGACTCCCAAGTGCTGGTTTAAAAATGACGAGTTCCGTTTTTTACTGGTGTTTTCCACTGAAAACAGAAAATCATATTGGCCTGCTACTGCTGCTGTTTTCTTCATTCTGCCTCTCAGTACATCCTGCATTCTTCCAAAGTCCACCCTCCTGAAAACCCAAACTTTTGTATGGCTATGTGTTCTGCCGTTCTGTAATTGGATCTGCATCCACACTGTCCCATGTTTGCTTGTTCCACATGGTTTCTGGACTGTGACTGTCCCCACTGGTAAAAATCAGGTTCAGTGTAGCGGCTTCTCTTGTAGGGGCCTATACTGGCTGTTATGCACACTTCCTGGCATGCTTCCACCAGGAGCTGATTCTTTGCTCTTGCCACCTCTGGGACTCTCCAGTCCACATCTGACATACTGAAGTCTCCCAACAGTAACAGCTCCTCAAGTTCTGCTGCTTTCTTAACTCCCCCATTTCCCTGTCCACCTGACTCTGTGGTGGCGGTCTGTAAACCACCCTAATCTTGAGCTTCCTCTCATTACCCATGGTGGCCTGCACCTATAGGATTTCCAGCCCTTCAGCCCCCCCAGTGTTTTTCATCTGTATGACCTTTATTCTGTCCTTAATGTATAAAACCACACCTCCCTCATCCCTTCTATCTGTCCTTTCTGAATAGTACATAGCCCAGCATGGTCATGTCTTAATCATGGTTTGGTGTTGCCCACGTTTCTGTGACCACTATTATATTCTGCTGAACTCCGGCCACCAGTGCCTTTAAGTCTGAGAGCTTGTTCCCCATACTTCTGGCAGCCATGCACGTTCCCCCCAGCACCCTTTACTTCTCATTTTCCATTTTAGTTCCTGCCTTTGCTGTAGAGAGGCCAGTTAGGCCTCCACCCCCTCAGTTACAATTATATGCCTAACTCCAACTGAGCTGTCCCCTCTTTCTTAGTTTAAATCTTCCTGGATGTGCTGTACAAATCTCCTCCCCAACACGCTTATACCTTCTCCATTAGAATGTGGACCATCATTCTTAAACCGACTCCATCCCTTCCAAGTTGGGCCCCAGTCTCCGAGGAATATAAATCCCTCCTCCTTGCACCACTCTTTTTGCCATAGCTTGAACAGGTACAGCTGTAGTTCTTTTTCGTTCAAGCATGACCACAGTAGAACCTACAAGAAGGTTACTGCTCCTGTACTTTCTTGACTACTCTGCCCAGAGCATAGAAGCTTACCTTCACCTGAAGCCCAGTGGTAGCAGTGCACCACCTCTTGCTCATCTGGAGTTAGACCCACCCCCACTTGTTCCCCTCATTATTGAGTCCCATACTACTACTAACACCTTCCTCTTACCTCCTTTGGTGCCCTCCTGCCTCCCTCACATGCCTTCTTCAGATGATGACTGCCTGTCAAGTGTGCTTGTCCCTGTCCCCGCTATGTGGGCTTCCTGGGATTTCTAGACCAACAGTGGCTAATACTTGTTGGACATGCACAGCCCTGATTCTTTAAGCTTTTGGTCCCTCTTCTTTCCCTTTCTCCTCCCCTCTACTACCATCCAGTAACCATCTTTGTCTTGGATGGGTCTCTGTGGTGCCTGTGGCTATAACATCTCTACCGAACTACAGATCTATCTCTAACCTTCCCTTTGTAGGGAAGGTGATTGAGAAAGTAGTGGCAGCTCAACTGGAGAACCATTTGACCATCCATGACATCTATGAACCGCTCCAGTCCGGTTTTCGTAAGAGACACAGTACCGAGACAGCACTGGTTCGGGTGCTCAGTGATCTCCTGATGGCGAGAGATCAGAAGAACCATACCATATTGGTCCTTCTGGATCTCTCTCTTCAGCTTTTGACACCGTGGACCATGTGGTGTTGATAGGGCGCCTGAGGCATATCTGTGGACTGTTGGGAACAGTCCTCAGATGGTTTACATCCTTTCTCATGGGTAGAACACAGACAGTTGTGTCTGGGGTTCATTCTTCAGGCCCAATTCCTCTGTCATGTGGGGTGCCTCAGGGTTCAGTGCTGTCACCCATGTTGTTTGCGGTGTATATGCTACCCCCCGGAGACATTGTAAGAAGGTATGGGCTGAGGTTTCACTGCTATGCAGATGATGCCCAGCTCTGCCTTTCTTTTGCACCTGACCAGGATGGAGCTCTCTCGGTCTTTAATAACTGTCTGAAAGAAATCCAGGAGTGGATGGATTCCAGCTGGCTGAAGTTGAACTCGGAATAACTGAGGTATTGGTTGTGGACCCAGGTCGTCAGATAGGGGGGTCGGGTGTTGGTGCATCCTCTGGAATTTTTCTTGGTGGCGTCTCACTCCCGACCTCTGAATGGGTGCGTAACCTGGGGGTAGTTTTTGATGATGGACTGACCCTGCATTCTCAGGTGTCGGCTGTCATCAAAACATCCTTTTTGTTATCTTAGGAATATTGCCAGGATTAGGCCTCTAGTTCCGTCTGACGACCTTTCTACCCTGGTCCACACCTTTGTGTCTTCGCGTTTGGATTATTGCAACTCCCTCTACCTAAGGCTTTCTGGGGTAGAAATCCGTCGCTTATAGCTGGTGCAGAACGCGGTGGCCCAGCTTTTGACAGGATCTGCTCAATCCTGTCATATTACCCCAGTACTGCGCGAACTGCACTGGCTGCCAGTACAGTGGCAGACCACCTTTAAAGTCGGTTTACTGACTTTTAAAGCACTACATGGACAGGGCCCGGACTATCTGAAAGAGCTCCTGGTCCCTTACTGCCCTGGTCGATCACTCTGCTCGGCCGACAAGGGGTTGTTAGAGATCCCAAGGGTGAATTTGAAATCATCTGGTGCAAGAGCCTTTGCGTATGCAGCCCCCACCCTTTGGAATTCTCTACCCCATCGGTTACGGGAGTGCGCAACAGTGGAGGGATTTAAGCAGGGCTTAAAAACCTTTCTGTGGTACCAAAACTTCTCGGCCAATTGAATGTTTTGTTTTTTCTGATTTATTGTTATGTGATTTTAACTGAATTGATGTTTGTATGATTTTGATCTGTTAGGTGCCTTGGCGATAGATAAGGTGCCTTATAAATGAATTTATTATTATTATTACCGGTCCAGTGGCATTGGCCTTCAGGTGGTGTATTTCTCCTCTTGCTGTGTCCGATTCTTCCCTAAGGCATGAAAGCTCTTGCAGTTTGGACAGTGACTGAATGCCCAGAGCACCCTGTAGGTCACCACTGTCCCGCTCCCCCTACATTCCTCCCACATGCCACACCAGTGTCCCCCCTGCTATGTTGTGGCACTTGTGAGCTAGTTACTTTCTGCAATACCGTTTTCCCTCTCTACAGTATTATTGCCAACTGCTGCTACACTGTTTACTTATGGAGTTACCCTAGAATTGATTACACTGCCATCTACTTTTTGCCCTTTTTTTAGGACACTCGAGCAGTCTTATGACTCTGCCTTTTGTCTACCCTACTTAGGTTTGTTCCTCTTACCCATAGATATGATTTCATACCAGAGTGGAATAAATCTGTTTGTGAGCTGGTGGTCAGTTTGGCCACTAGCTTTTGAAATCTAGTGGCCTAATCAATATTTTTAGTGGCCATCATTTTTAAAGGCTCAAACATCATTTTGTGGTCAAATAGCCATTTGGCTGGTAGCTCACAAAATCTGGTAGCCTAACTAATTTTTTTAAGTGGGCATTGGCCACCTGGCTACCTGATTTGTCCCCCCCCCCCCCCGTATCACACTTACTGGTAGTTTATTGGGCTTATTTACTCCTTGGTTCCCCACCCATCATTGTATCATATAGAGTCCCCTGTGGGCTTGCGGATGCTCCTGCAGATGTTGCACGTCTACTCCCGGGCACTCATACTCTAGGATGCTTACATATAGGGACACTTGCAGCTGTGGGGCTTAAATCTCCTGTCTCCTCTAAGCTTCTGCAGCTCCTACCCCAGTCAGACACTTATTTTGTAGGTCAAAACTAACCACTCATCCCACAAGATGAGTTAAGGCCACTGAGGGTGGACAAGGCGCCGGGGCCAGATGGGGTGCATCCAAGGGTGCTGAAGGAGCTGGCAGAAGTCCTGGCGGGCCCCTTGGCAAACTTGTTTAATGCATCTCTGGGAACAGGGTGCATACCACCGGATTGGAGACTAGCTCATGTGGTTCCCCTCCATAAGAGTGGTCTCGGGGATGAACCGGCGAACTATAGGCCAGTGAGCCTGACGCTCCTAGTGGGTAAGATAATGGAGACCATCTTAAAGGAGAGGCTGGAGGTGCTGCTGGAGGTTAACGGGGTGCAGGACAGGAAGCAGCATGGCTTCGTCAAGGGTAGATCATGCCAGTCCAACCTAGTTGAATACTATGACTGGGTGACTGGGCAAGTTGACGGCCATGTGGATATCCTGTGCCTGGACTTCAGCAAGGCCTTGACTCAGTACCACATCGGAGACTAGGTTGTAAACTAAAGGGCACGAGGGTGGGGGAAATACTGGTGAGGTGGGTGGAGAACTGGCTACAGGGTAGGCAACAGAGGGTAGTGGTGGAGGGGGAAGTCTCATCCCCTAAGCCAATGACGAGTGGGGTTCCACAGAGGTCGGTGCTGTTTGGAATATTCATTGCAGACATCTCGGAGGGCATCACCAGCAAGATCAGTCTGTTTGTAGACAGCACCAAAATGGGGGCAGTGGTGGATGACCAGGGGGGTTGGCAGGGGCTGCAGGAGGAGTTGACAAGACTTGAGGTATGGTCTGACACCTGGCAACTCTGGTTCAACACAAAAAAGTGTCAGGTGCTGCACTTCGGATAAAAGAACCCAAGGAGAAGCTACTATGGGGGGGGGTGCAGCTAGCAGTAACGGAGGAAGAGAAAGATCTGGGGGTGCTCAAAATGGAAGCAATGAACAACTCGGCACAATGCAGGAGGGCAGTAACAAGGACCAACAAGATGCTGGGTTGCATTGCCAGGGGTATTACTTCGAGGAGTAGGAAGGTGAGTCTGCCGTTGTACGGCTCATTGGTCAGACCACACCTGGAGTACTGCATGCAGTACTGGCGACCATACCTGTGGAGAGACATTAGACTGCTGAAGAGGTGCAACAAAAATGATCCGAGGTCTGGGGTAGTTGCCACATGAGGCCAGACTGGCAGAGTTAAACATGTATTCACTGGAGGAGAGGAGAAACAAGGGACATGCTAGAGACCTTCAAGTACATGAAGGGGATAATCCAAGCAAACACAGAGGGGCTGTTCAGAGCGAGGTGGGAAGAAACACTAGAGGCCATGACATGAAATTGGGGAGATACAGGAGGGAATTGAGGAGGCATTTCTTTACAGAAAGGGTGGTGGCAGAGTGGAATGCGCCGCCAGCAGAGGTGGTGGCATGTAAATCAGTGGGGGGATTCAAAAGAGTGTGGGACAGGACAATGGGGGGGAGGGGCAGCTGCAAAATAAGGGTGCTAACTGCAGACTTGATAGATCAGTTGTCCTTTTTCTGCTGCTATTTTTTTAAGTGTGTAAGAGAATGCAGTATTCTCCCAGCTAGTTTCCCAATACTGATTGCTAAATGTTAAAGAACATCCCCAAAACACTGACCCAAATACTTCTGCCTACTCACACTGCCACTTTCAGTATAGAATAAAATAAAAATATCTTGTCTAGTGTAAGCTAGCTGCTTTCTTCTCTCCTCCCTCCCAGCACTGGGCCCGGAGGTACTCCCTGTTTAACTCAGGAGGACTTCTGGGGGCACTTCAGCTACCCTGCCATGATGTAATAAAATAATTACGCACACTTTCAAATGTCCCAAACACTTTTACTGTAAAGTTCTGTCAAAGTTCACTTGTACATGTTATCATAGATAGCTCATTTGTTTCACAGTCTATATTCTGTTGCGCTCCACATTGTCAGTGGGTAATCATAACAACTGGGTATAGTGCACCCCTACCAGGGGAAATGGCACCGTCCAACCTTTAGAATGTTGGGCATATGAAGATTCCATGCAACAGCAGTTCCCCAGTTTAACTGTGCCATTCATAGGGTCATAGCTACTGTTATCTTCTCTCAAGATTTAAGATTTCTTTGGGGCTGCAATTCTGCATAGCAGATTGGGGCTTCCTGTTTTCAGGGGGCACCCCTAAATTAAAATCCTGCCTGTTACAGTAAGCTGTGGCTTTCGAATTGAATAACCTGCATTCCCACTTTCTCTGTGTGGATTGGGAGCCTTTTTTTACTACCTTAATAGAGTGCTTTAATGGTCTCCGATTTAAAAAAAATTGTAAGAATAAGTCAATGTGCCATAGGTAGGTACAACTTCATTTTGGGGGCATGTAGGGTCACGGAGGGGAGGGGTCTGTCAGCTCTAGCATCGGTTCTTGTCTCACACTCCCTCCCCAAGCTTCAGGTTTTGTGTTTCTTACTGTTTTACAGTTAAGGTGTGAATTTGGTACATTTTACTGCTTTTTGGTGTTTCTCTGTGAGATTTAGCCCAAATAGTTATTTTTTTAAAGCTGTCACAGGTAGATAACTGACAGAGCTGGAGGAGCTTGGGCTGCATCAAGCCTTTGATGTTATTTAGAACTCTCGCAGCAGCATAAGCCACTTTAGAATGTTCAGTTATCTAAAACTGCAGGCAGATTCCTCAGAGGAGTAGCAAGCAGACAACAGCTCTAGTTTAACCTGTTTTTTTTTTTTTTATGTATGTTTTCAGTATATGACAGCATGACTTGTACATCCAGGAGTCCTGGGTTTGATTCTCACGACCTCCACTTGCATGATGTGTGACTCTGAGCGAGTTGTGTAAGACACGCTGTGGAGATGTTTAGCCTATACAGAAAAATTTGGGGCGTATTATTTATTTCTACCTCATAATTATTTATTTGGCATAATTATTTCTTCTTGGCACCATGATGTCTTGGAGACCATTATTCAGTGTAAGACTATTGTTCGATGTAAAACCTGCAAGGATGATGAGGCCCCCCCCCCATGGGTTTCTCTGCCCTCATTGTGTTGCTCAGCACCCCTCAGTCAGTTCTCCGTCCTGTTGAGGGAGAGCACCTGGTTGTTTTTGGCAGTGGCAGCAGAATTGCAAAGAAATTACTTTGTGGCTCCTGAGTGAGCTTGAGCCGCAGTGTTCTGCAGGACACCCCCACAGATACACCCGACCCCAGTCGGGCCCCTCAGGTCAGGGGGGCCCATTCAGGCACGTCCAGGTGCATCACACTGAGCTTAGGCTGCGATGACAGATGTGCAGGCAGACCCCGACCCTGCCTTTTCAAGGCTATGATGATGATTATGGGGATCTTGGGGAAGCTCCTGACCTTAACTTTATTTAAAAATAAATAAGCCCTTGTCTTTTGGATAGCTGAGGAATATAGTCCCTTACAGCTCAGGAGGTAGAGTCTGTGGAGATGGCAGATGTCAATCCTACTCTTTCTGCATCTTTTCGGATAATATATGACCAAAATTATTGAGCAACACTAGGCAGGTGTGGATCAAAAAAGAAAAAAAATCTTCCCAACCATGTCACAATTCCTCCTTTATTGAGTACAGGTCTCCCGGTGGGAAGCTCCTCCACTGATAGACAAGGCAGTCTGTATTGCTGAAGAACACTACCCTGCCTATAGAAGGCTCTGACCATATCAGTCATGTCAAAGTGGTGGTCACCACGTGCAGGAGGAGTTTCTGCCTCGAATATCAGCACACAACAGTTGCATGTTTTTTTATGCCGCTTTTATTGGCCTGAGCCTGCAAAATAAGGTCACTACCATGGTCATTTTCGTTCCACCACTCTGAAGGTGTGAAACTTATCTGCAGTTCAGGGCCATGGACCCACCTTTGAGATCGGTATCACTGGAGATTTTCATGTCAGACCGTTAGGCGCGCCTATGATTTTCGGCCATAAGGACCATGCGACTTAGTCATTGGCCTAGTCAAGCTTTGTAAGCTAAGTTACATATCTTCCCCATGAGGGAGGCTTATAGTTTGATTCCCCAAACAAAACAAAAAAACAAGAGTTTGCAGTAAAAAGGGCTGTCTCCAGTGTCAGACAACAGTGTAAGTCTATCATAACCCAAAAGGGTCAAGGTAACGGCTAGCACAGACAGTTCCAATGGGGGTTCCATAACTCTCATAATCGGCTCCAGAGAATGGAGGAACCTACTCAGGTAACAAGGTTACAGTATCGGAGGAGCTCTGGAGGCAACGTGCAGAAGACCCAGCACCATGCCTGGTGCCCTTACTAGAGAGTACGTGGTCCCAGTACCCTCTTGTCGAGGAGGTTTTTTCCCTCGAGATGGGCCAGAACAATGTCGGACACCTTTTAAGGGATATTCTTCATTCCAGTTCTTCCTGAGGTGAAAAGACTAGATGTAGTCAGAGCTCCTCACCCCATCTTTCCTCAGGACCATAGTACAGAGCCTGCAAAATCAATCCAGTTCATGGGTCATATGGTTTCATTTTATAGTCCCCAGGAAGTGTTTTGTTTTTCCAGGCCATTCACCTTCAAGTGTCTGAACAAGTGTGCTCCAAAATCTTTGCAGGATGGAGCCCCGGAGGTCTCGCCAGGTTGCTCGGTCAAGGTTTTTTTTTAAGCCCCATTGCATCTGACAAATGTCTACCATCATATTCCTCTGTCCTACTGAAAGTCCCTCAGGTTTTGAAATTGGACCAACATCCAAGCAGAGCGCCTCCTTTCACCTGAGCATGAACCCCACCGAGTTCCTGAAAGATGTTGATAGTCCTGGTGGCTTATTGTCTATCCTGTCTGAATGAACTGATTATTCTTGCAGCGACATTGTCTCTGGCAAGAGGTCATTCCTCTGCACTCTAGGTCTAGTACGGTTGCATGGCTAATGGTGACCGGGAGTAATCTCAGACCTTGGACGGCCTGGGGGTGTTTTTTTGTCACAAACCAAGGAAGGTTTGCCTTTCTGGAAAGTGACTTTTGTCAAAGTCCACTGTTTCAGGATGCAATCCTTGGCATCTGCCCTAGGTCTGCTGTTTTTCAGTTCTCAGGATAGGCAGCGATTCCCAATTCTGTGTGTTCGCTTCTAGATTAGGGCCTATTCAACTGTTTTTCTCTGTCGGGCTATGATTCCTCATTGGAGGCTTAGCAGCCAGTTCCCACCCCCTCTCAGCTTTGTCACTCCCTAAGTTGGTGAGTGTATGTACTAGATCTCTGTATGCCTCTTTACAGACAACACTAAGATCTGCAACAGGATTGATACACAAGGGGAGGAGGGTGGAAAGGATGAGAAGGGACTTGGCAAGATTGGAGGAATGGTCAAAAGTATGGCAGCTTAAATTCAGTGCAAAGAAGTGCAAAGTAATGCACCTGGGAAATAAAAACCCAGGAGAAGAGTACACAATGGGGGGAGGGGGGAGGTACTAACAACAGCAAACATGGAAAGTGACCTGGGGTAGGCATATCACATGATCTAAAGGTAAGCAAGCAATGTGAGAAGGCAGTAAGGAGGGCTGGGGGGAATACTGGGATGCATAGGGAGAGGCATCACCAGTAGAAAACAGGAAGTTGTTATCCCTCTGTACAGACAGTTGGTAAGACCCCATCTGGAGTAGTGCATGCAATTCTGGAGACCCCATCTCCGCAAGGACATAGACAGGATGGAGACAGTCCAGAGGAGGGCAACTAAAATGGTGCAGGGTCTGCACCAGCTGCCATACCAAGAGAGACTAAAGGAGCTTAATATGTATACCCTTGAGGAAAGGAAGGAGAGGGGGGACATGATAGAAACTTTCAAGTATCTCAAGGGAATCAACAAAGTCCAAAAGGGTAGCATCTTTCAGAAAAAGAGATGTGGAAGAATAAGTGGGCACAATTTGAAGATAGAGGGAGGACAGCTCAGGGGCAACGTGAGGAAGTATTTTTTCACAGATAGAGTGGTGGACACATGGAACGGCCTTCCTGAGGAGGTTGTGGGGTCAAAAACAGCGGGGGAGTTCATGAATGCATGAGACAGATGGCAATTCTAGTGGGGGGGTTAGGAAGAAGTAGGCTGTTGGTTAACTAGGATCTGCAGCTTATCCAGTAGGTAGGGAAATGGGCAGACTGACTTTCTATGGCAAAGCTCTCTGTGACCCACAGTTCCCAAGCAGTTTGGGATCTGTTTCCTGTACCTGAGGTCCATCCCTGGTAGCCACTGTCACAAACCCACTCAGCGGGTCAGGCCCTCTGCTCCCATAGTGCCAACCTCCGAGTGCAGTCTTGTGAACAGTTAACAGAACAGGGTAACCCTCCTGTCTGTTTTGTGGGTTCAAATCAAACTTTGGTCTCAAGTTCTGGAGGGATTCAAACTGTGAACCTCTTGCTAGTGTACCCAATGTACAGGCTTAGATAATTCTGCTCTTCGGGGGGGTCAGATATCTTTTGCCTATGGGCACCGAACCAGGCATACAAAATGAACTCTTAAAACTCTATTAAAGTCCTCAGAATAAACTCTTACCTTTTCCCAGTTTGGTAAAACCAGTAAGCTTTGTACAGTGTCAACTTTAACAATGTATGCTTCACTTGTCAAGAAAAATAATTTCAAATGCATACCAAGTAGTCTCTAAAGTAGAGGTTTACTTAAAAATAGATAAAAAAAAATGTAAAATATAAATACAGAACCATACATCACAAAAACATACAATCATTTAAAAGAACAAGGGTTAAAAAAAAGTGCAAAATTCCTACCACCAGACAATTAGACTTATATATCTAATGTATCTCTTCTAATAGTGCTGATAGACAGATGTTGTTGTCAAGAGAGTCCAAACATGTGTCAGTAAAGGTCTGTTACAGCATAATAAAAAACCCTGTCTTGACCCTGCCTTCTCCATGATGTCACCCAGCTCCTCCTCTGTTTATTAAAAAATATACAATCAGGATGTCTATCCAGCAGGAGGTAAATTAATAAAGGTGACCTTAGCAAAACTCATGTCCCCACATGACTTTCTTTAAATAACATCCCCTCTTTGATCTCAAGTAGCTCTTTTTCCCAGGACACATCAAAGAATCTTTTATGACTTCGCACTAAAGTGTCATAACCTGTTCTCTTCCTCTAAATGTTATAAAAGTTTATGATTTTCCATTCTAGCAGCTGGCAAGCTACTATTAAGCTAGATCTAGAAGTGGGTAGCCATTTGGGAACAAGTGACCACCAAACAGTGTGGTTCACGATAAACTCAGCTACAGAGTCAAGCCATACAAAAGTGAGGGTTCTGGACTTCAGGAGTGCTGACTTTGGCAAGATGGGAGAGTACCTTAGAAAAGCACTAGCAAACAAGCTGTAAGGAGGGGTGGAGCAACAATAGGGAAATATCAAAACTGCCATCACAGCGGCAACAAGCCTTTGTGTGAAGCAAATAAATCAAAATGAAAGAAAAAGCCACTATGGTTCTCAAAAGAGGTGGCAGTGAAGGTTAGGGAGAAAAATATAGCATTTAGGAAGTATAAGGAAACACAGAAGGACCAGGACAGAGAACTGTACCAGTTAAGGCAGAAGGAAGCAGGGAGGGTAAGTCAGAATAGCAAAGGCCCAAACTGAGGAAAAGGTAGCAAACTCGGTTAAGAGGGGGGATAAAACCTTTTATAGGTATATCAGGGAGCATAGAAAGACAAAGGGAGGGATAGTGAGGCTGAATAGAATGGACGGTGGGTGGGCAGAGAGGGACAGTGAAAAAGCAGGGATACTGAATGAATACTTCTGTTCAGTATTTACAAAAGAGGAGGTGGGGGAGGTGCCTAATCCAATTAATGGAAGCACTCTGGATAGAGGGCCGATCCCAGTCCTTTCACAGAAGAAAGGGTTCTGAAAGAACTCCTAAAACTGAAGGTGGACAAAGCAATAGGGCCAGATGGAATTCAGCCCAGAATTCTAAAAGAATTAAGCAGAGAACTAGTGACACCACTGACTACCCTTTTTAACAAATCATGGGAGGATGGTGTGGTACCTGAGGACTGGAGGAAGGCAGATGTGATTCCCCTTCATAAAAGTGGGACCAAGACAGAGGCAGGAAACTACAGACCTGTCAGTTTGACCTCTGTGGTAGGGAAAGTGATGGAATCACTTCTGAAGGAAAGAACTGTTGAGTACCTAGAGGTCAGTGGGGCATAGGACCCAAGGCAGCATGGGTTCATAGCGGGAAGGTCATGTCAGATGAATCTAACTGATCTCTTTGGGTGACCAAAGTAGTAGACCAGGGAGGGGCTGTGGACATGGCCTACCTAGACTTTAGCAAGGCATTTGACACAGTCCCCCACAAAAGATTAATAGTCAAATTAACCAGCCTGGGAGTGGGTTGCAGGGTGGTAGCCTGGGTAAAACATTGGCTGAACAACAGGACACAGAAGGTAATTGTAAATGGAGTCCACTCTGAAGAAAGAGGGGTTACTAGTGGGATACCGCAGGGTTCAGTACTGGGTCCAGTCCTTTTTAATGTCTGTATAAGTGACATTGCAGAGGGACTCTTTGCAGATGACACAAAAATCTGCAACAGGGTTGATACACAGGGAGGCTTGGAAAGGATAAGAAGAGACTTGGCAAGTTTGGAGCAATGGTCAGAAGTATGGCAGCCTGGATTCAATGCAAAGAAGTGCAAAATAATGCACCTGGGAAACAAAAACTCAGGAGAAGAGTACACAATGGGGGGAGGTAGTAACAACAACAAAAATGGAAAGGACCTGGGGGTAATCATATCAGATGACCTTAAGGTGGGCAAGCAATGTGAGAAGGCGGTAGGGAGGGCTGGTGGGATACTTGGATGTAGGGAGAGCCATCACCAGCAGAAAACAGTAAGTTATTACCCCCCTGTGCAGACAGTTGGTGAGACTCCATCTGGAGTACTGCATCCAGTTCTGAAGACCCCATCTCCGCAAGGACATAGACAGGATGGAGGCAGTTCAGAGGAGGGCAACTAAAATGGTGCAGGGTCTGCAAGAGAAGCCATACGAGGAGAGATTAAAGGAGCTTAATATGTATACCCTTGAGGAAAGGAGGGAGGGAGGATATGATAGAAATGTTAAAGTACCTCAGTGGAATCAACAAAGTGCAAGAGGGTAGTATCTTTCAGAAAAAGAGATGTGCAAGAACAAGGGGACACAATTTGAAGATAGAGGGGGGTGGCTCAGGGGCAATGTGAGGAAGTATTTTTTCACAGAGAGGGTGGTGGACGCATGGAATATCCTTCCTGAGGAAGTTGTGGGGTCTAAAACTGGGGGAGAATTCAAGAATGCATGGGACAGACATAAGGCAATTTTTGGTGGGGGTAGGAAGAAATAGGCTGTTGGTTAAATAGGATCTGCAGCTTATCCTCTAGGTAGGGAAATGGGCAGACTAGGTGGGCCAAGTGGTCCTTATCTGTCATCAAAGTCTATGTTTCTATAAACAGGAGCTGCTTAATTTAGGCCTCTTCTAGCCTGTAATTATCTCCTGGCCTTCCAGGTAACACATTGTAGCTAAAACCTTGGGTGGGGGGGTTCATTCCACAGAATGTTTCAGCATGTCTCATGAGAGACACTCAATAACACATTTTTATATTACAAAAATCATAGATTAATCAGAACCAGCTGTACAAGCATCACAATCCTCCCTACCTAGACTGAATTTGGGGGCTCTATCCCCTGCATGGGATGAGCTTCCCAAATCAGTTCACTCCTCACAGACACGAGACAAGCCAACTGAGTTCTGATTTTTGGTTCCAGCCCTATGTAATATTGTCATAACATACCCTTGCAAAGCAAGACTCCATCTTAGCAATCTACCATTCGTCTTTCCCATTTGCGTCAGCCAAACCAGGGGGTTGTGGTCAGTCTGTACCACAAAATGCTGACCATACAAGTATGGCTGTAATTTCTTTAGGGCCCACACTATGGCAAGACACTCCTTTTCCACCGTGGAGTATGCCTGCTCCCTGGGAAGTAACTTTTTACTCAAGTATGCTATTGGGTGATCCCTCCCTTGGTTGGATGTCTGACTCACTACTGCCCCAATACCCACGTCCTGAGGTGTCAGTCTGAACTATAAAGGGTCTGCTATAGTCAGGACTTCTCAAAACAGGAGCACTGCACAGTGCCTCCTTCAGTCTGGTAAAGGCTTCTTCACAGGCTGGTCCCCAGGTAATTTTCTTTGGAATGCTTTTCTTTATCAGGTCAGATTGGGGAGCAGCCAGGGCATTGGAATTGGGTAAAAATATTCTATAGTACCCTGCTGTTCCAAGAAAACTCCTGACCTGCTTCTGCGTTTCTGGTCTGGGCCATGCCTGGATTACCTCTATTTTTATTTGGTTAGGACGGAGCTGTCCTCGGCCTACCAGATGTCCAAGGTATGCCACTTCTCCCATGGCCACCTGGCACTTCCTGGCTTTGACAGTGAGCCCGGCCCTCTGTATCCTGCCCAGCACTTCCCTAAGGTGGGATAAGTGTTCCTCCCAGCTGGTACTAAAGATGGCAGTGTCATCCAGGTACGCTACGGCATACTCCTCAGCACCATTTAACACCTGGTTCACCAACCTTTGGAAAGTTGCCGGGGCATTCTTCATTCCAAAAGGCATTACTTTAAATTCAAATAAGCCTATCGGAGTGATGGAAGGCCTAGCTCTGTCTGTCAGCTCTACCTGCCAATACACCTTGGTCAGGTCAATGGTCGTAAGGTCGGTCGCCCCTCCCAACTTGTCCAGGAGTTCGTCCATCAGGGCAGCGGTTGGGCGTCTGACTTCAGGACTGCATTCAGTCCATGATAGTCCACACAGAAATAAGTAGAGCCATCTGGCTTAGGCACAAGGACTACGAGTGAGGCCCAGGGGGCTGTGGGATCTCTGGATTACCCCTAAATCCAGCATCTCCTCCACTTCCCTCGTAATGTCCTTTTGGACAGCCTCTGACATCCGATATGCTGTCCGCCATATGGGCATCTTGTGTCCCTGTCTCCACATCATGAGTCGCTAAGGGGGTTAGTCCAGGCTTGGCGCTAAACAATGGGGCAAAGTCTGCTAAAATCTTCCTTACTTCCTGGATCTGGTCCGGGGCCAGCTGGGGAGACAATTTTACTGCCTCCACAGAGACCTCCCACTTGCTTTCTTCCAGCAAGTCCAGAAGGGGGTCTCCTTTGTCCGTCCCCTCCCCAGGACTGCGCACTGCAAGCACCATGCCATCCCTATTTGCATATGGCTTCATCATGTTGACACTGGACATCCTTTCTGTCTGTCTTCGGTCAGATAACTCTACAATATAGTTCACGTCATTTACCTTCCTAACCACTTTGTACGGTCCTGCCCACTCAGCCTGCAGCTTGTCTTTCCGGATCGGAATAAGGACCATGACTTCCTGACCCACCATGTATGAATGAGCTCTGGCTCTGCAGTCATACCACACTTTTTGTTTCTGTTGGGCAGCTGCCAGGTTGCTCTAGGCTGTCCCCATAAGCTCCTTCAGCCTTTCCCTAGACTTAAGGACGTAATCCACTATGGGAGTTCCCTGGGTGGTGTGCTTGCCTTCCCAGTCCTCCCGGATCAAGTCTAGGGGCCCACGTACCCTGCGTCCATATAAGAGTTAGAAGGGAGAAAATCCTGTCGACTCTTGGGACACCTCCTGTATTCAAACAACAGGTGGGGAAGGTATTTCTCCCAGTCCCTCCCATGCTGTTCATCAAACGCCCGGAGCATTGACTTCAGGGTACCATTGAATCTTTCCAGAAGCCCATTTTCTTGTGGGTGATACAGTGTCGTGCATCTCTGCACCACCCCGCACTTCTCCCATAAACATTTCATCAGGTCCGACATGAAGGAACACCCTCGATCGGTGATGACCTCCTGCAGAAACCCAACATGGGAGAAAATCCCAAGTAATACATCTGCCACTTTATCTGTCCTCAGTGAGGATAGGACAACTGCCTCTGGGTACCAGGTGGCATAATCCACCACAGTCAGGATGAATCTCTTCCCTGGGGAGCTGGGGGTATTTAAAGGCCCCACAATATCCATTCCCACCCTCTGGAATGGCTCCTCCACTATGGACAATGGAATCAGGGCGGCTTGGGTTTTCTTGCCCGCCTTCCCTGTTTCTTGACACCGGTGACAAGACCTGCAATACTCCTTCACCTGCTGGGTGAAATTAGGCCAATAGAAATTCTGGGCCAACCACTGCATAGTGCACGCAATTCCCAGATGACCAGGCAAGGGAGTATCATGTGCAGTCTTGAGCAACTGTTCACGATACCCCTGGGGAATGACAAGCTGCCTGCCTAGCACCCCCGTCTGCACAGCCTGGTATACATCAGTCATTTTCCCAATAAAATTATGTCTGCTGTCACCTCCTCTGTGCCCCGTCAGAGTCTGCCGAAGCCCTCAGCTTCTCTAGACTAGGGTCACTTCTCTGAGCAGCAGCAAGCCCCTCACACATTCCCAAGGCATGGGACAGGTTCCCTTCAGTCACTAGCTAGGGTCACTAGCACTAGCGTCAGGGCACTGAGGATCATTGTCAATCCCAACACTCTGACAATAAGTCACCCCTCCCTCTTCAGAGTAACCCTACGTAGCTGTGTGGTTACTTGCTAGTGGGGACATTTCTACCCACTTTTTGTTAGTCTCCCCATCTGGAGACACAGGCTGGGAAACCAGCCTCTCAGTGGTTTCCACAATGATTTTTGTGGGGTTCAGGGAACTACAATTTTCCCTTGCCGCTTGGCTATGGGTAACTGCACACAACATCCCCTGTTTTGGATTGTTGCCCAGGATCACATCCATTGCTAAGGTTTTGGCTACAGCCACCTGTTGCACAGTTCTCCCTGTTTCACCCCAGTCCAGGAGAACATTAGTGAGGGGCAATGTTTTCTCTTCACCAGTAAAGTCCTGTACAGTGATGTATTTATTGGGTATAAGCTGACCAGGCTGTATTAGATCCCCTTTTACTAATGTCAGGGATGCCCCTGTGTCCCTTAACCCTTTCATCTGTACACCATTTACCTTGACTGGGTGCATGAGTTCCCTCATGTTCACAGGCATGCTTCCAGGGATACACAAACAACCCACTTCCTTCCTAGCACCACCTTGCGTATTAGTGCTCGCCTTTTTGGGACACTGTCTGGCAATATGCCCAATCTCTTTACACAACCAACATTCATTTCTTCTCTCAGAGAAATCTTTTCTCTGAAACCTGGGGCTAACTGGTTTTGGTGGAGACAGTGAGGGTTTTAGCTGCCCTGAAGGCACGCTTTTCTCTTTCTGTGCTGCCACGCCTGCCTCATTCACTCTCAGAGCAGGTCTGCTCTTGGCATAGCCATCTGAGAGTTCAGCAGCCTCTTGCACTGTTTTGGGATCTTGGTCCTCCAGCCAGGTCTTCAGCTGTGCTGGGCATGCCCAGAAAAACTGTTCTAACAAAATCACATTTTCAGTTTTATCAACAGAGTTTGCTTCAATTCCTTCCCACCAACATTTTAAAAACTGATGTTGTTTCGTGGCTAGCTCCTCATAGCTCATGTCAGGACTTCTCCTGAGCTTGCAGAATTTAGCTCTGTATGATTCAGCAGTTAATTGAAATTTCTGTAACAGTGCAGCTTTAAGTTTTCTGTAATCATCACTGTCCTCATTGTCCATTTGACCCAGTGCATCCCGAGCTTTCCCGGTAAGTAGCGGGGATAGCTGGAAGCACCAGGACTCCCAAGGAATTTTAGCCTGAATTCAAACTTTTTCTAAAGAATTTTAAAAGGCATCCATATCCTCCCCCTCTTTAAATTCAGCTATCAGTTTGGAATTCAGTTTGTAACCCAGTCCTGTAGTCCCAGTTAAACCCAAGCCACTTACCTGCTCCTGTGCTGGTGGTTGGAGTCGTAGCTTCTTCAGTTCATGTTGCCTCTGGTGCTCACACTCCTCACGGTCCACCTCCCGCTATTCCCGCTCTGCCTCTCGGCGTTCTCGCTTCTCTTCTCTCTGGAACTCCAGCTCCATTCTGCGCAACTCAGTTTGCAGCCTGAGTACTTCTGGATCCAGGATACTGGTGACCTTTTCCTGCTGCTGTGACCCTTCACTGACAGTGGCCCTGTTGCCCTCCTCATCGGATCTGGACACTGCACTGGCCGCTAGCCCTGCCACACTCAAGGTTCGGTCCTTTTCAGTCACTGTCTGTGACTCAATGCTGTGGGTATCTGCTACCATCAGGGCATCCACGAGGTTCTGTTTGCTGGCTTTCACCTCAAACGGGACTCCTCTGTCCCTGCACAACTGCTTTAAGTAGTCTACAGTGGGCCTGCTGTAGTTGGAAGCAATCTTCTTCCCTGACTATGGCTACTCTGACTTGCACTTTAGAAAAAAAAATTAAACGGGTAGGAACTTGACTGTACGCCAAGTGATATAGTTCTGTCTCCTTTTAAAAATAAATAACTGCCTTTTTCTTCTTTGCAAGTGAGCTGACGGTCTCAAGCTGACACACTGAACAATAAAAGCTTGTAATACCAAAAGTATCACACTGCTGCCAACCAATCTGTCACAAACCCACTCAGCAGGTCAGGCCCTCTGCTCCCACAGTGCCAACCTCTGAGCGCAGTCTTGTGAACAGTTAACAGAACAGGGTAACCCTCCTGTCTGTTTTGTGGGTTTGAATCAAATTTTCGTCTCAAGTTCTGGAGGGATTTAAACTGTGAACCTCTTGCTAGCGTACCCAATGTACAGGCTCAGATAATTCTGCTCTTCGGAGGGGGGGGGGCAGATATCTTTTGCCTACAGGCACCTAACGAGGCGTACAAAATGAACCCTTAAAACTCTGTTAAAGACCTCAGAATAAACTCTTACCTTTTCCCAGTTTGGTAACACTAGTAAGCTTTGTACAGTGTCAACTTTAACCATGTATGCTTCACTTGTCAAGAAAAAGAATTTCAAAGGCACACCAAATAGTCTCTAAAGTAGAGGTTTACTTAAAAATAGATAAAACAATGTAAATACAGAACCATATATCACAAAAACATACAATCATTTAAAAGAACAAAAGTTAAAAAAAAAAAAAGTGCAAACTTCCTACCACCAGACAATTAGACTTATATATCTAATGTATCTCTTCTAATAGTGCTGATAGACAGATGTTGTCAAGAGAGTCCAAACGTGTGTCAGTAAAGGTTTGTTACAGCATAATTAAAACACTGCCTTGACCCTGCCTTCTCCATGATGTCACCCAGCTCCTCCTCTGTTTATTAAAAATTATACAATCAGGATGTCTATCCAGCAGGAGGTAAATTAATAAAAAGTGACCTTAGCAAAACTCATGTCCCCACATGACTTTCTTTAAATAACATCCCCGCTTTGATCTCAAGGAGCTCGTCTTCCCAGGACACATCAAAGAGTCTTTTATGACTTCGCACTAAAGTGTCATAACCTGCTCTCTTCCTCTAAACATTATAAAAGTTTATGATTTCCCATCCTAGCAGCTGGCAAGCTACTATTAAGCTAGATAAACAGGAGATGCTTAATTTGGGCCTCTTCTAGCCTGTAATTATCTTCTGGCCTTCCAGGTAACACCTTGTAGCTAAAACCTGGGAGGGGGGTGTCATTCCACAGGATGTTTCAGCATGTCTCATGAGAGACACTCAATAACACATTTTTATATTACAAAAAATCATAGATTAATCAGAACCAGCTGTACAAGCATCACAGCCACCAGGGTCTCATTCACTGGTGCCATCAATGCCTTTGAAGTCTCAAGGTGTTCTGGACTTCTGCTATTCTCAGCACCCCACAAGCGACTGGCACCCAGCTCCTGATGCAACCATGTCAAAGTTCGGGCATCGACTCTCCTTGTTGTTGGTGAGCAATAGCCAGTGTCTACCCTTCTAGGCACTCTTTGTGGCACATCTGATGCCCAAAGACACCCTGGCACTACCAACTTTTTTGCTGGCCATGTCTGCTGCTCTCAGACTGGCACCCCAGCTAAGGGTATCTGTATGCCCCATACCTGGCACCCTAATTGTGCCTGTCAGGTGATGGCAGTTAATGACAAAGTCCCGAAAGTCTTGCACCATGAAGGCTTCTATCTGCCCAGGGCACTACGAGGGCACCCTACTTTACCAGCTTGAAATCTCCCCCTAGCTACACCTTGGGGGAATGATGCCAAAGCATCAGTCACCATGGACTCATTACTTTGAACAGCAACTGCCCCCTGTTGTTAGCAGGAGGTTGTTTCACCCTCTCCTTAAAATAATTTCTATCCTTGGAAATGCCCATCACAGAACAAGGGGGTCAGGGCTGCACCACCCCTCATCTGATAACCAGTGTGGGCCTCTGCAGTGCTGCCACTCCCAGGACACAGTCCACCCAAATAAATTTTAAATAAAATAGTCTTATCTTACTGCTGTGGGGGTTCCTCCTGCACCAGTGGCATGTCCCCACTGAAGAAATGCACCCTTGAATCCCAGAGGTCTGCAGTCTTCTCATCTAGTAACATCCTTAACTGCCAGGTAACTGGAGTGCTGCCCACCCCCATGTCATCACCAGACATCCTGGTGAACCTCCAGGAGTCCCACCAATGGTCTAGCAAAGCCTGTGCCTCCATACCCCTTTGGTGGGTGGGCACAGTCTGGTTTTCAGGGTAGGCCCCACCTAGTTAGCTACCATCCTATTGCCCATGGGGGTGGGTGTCAAGGTCCTTCTGCTGCCCCACCTCCTTGAAGTCACTACCTACCTGAGCTCATACCTACCAGTCCTAACTGGGGATCTCTCCCAACATCTAAATGGCATTCTTCACCCATTTTGGAAAGAGTCAAGTGCTTTAGAAAAAAAATATTTTTCTTTTTTTTTTCATCATTTAATACTTTTTTGCTCCTCCGTTTGCGGAGCGGGCCACAACGACTACTGGCACCCGAGCCCCCAGACCAGGTCTGGCATACGCTGCATGCGCATGACTCACACAGGCTCTGATGAAATTAATGGGACCCCTTCGGGGCCCGTGACTAGGAACTAGGTGGCCACGCCTCATGTCTGGGGGCTCGGCTCGGCCATGAGCCACCGCGGGTCGCCTGCACTTTCCGCCACATTGCCCCAGGGAGCCGGGCATGCAATGACGCCTCATGCGCTCCCTCCCCTTGGAATGCATGCCACTGACAGCACGCCTAGCCTCCACTAGGTGCCACTGCAGCACGCCACGTGCCCTGTACCCACCCCAGAGGAAAGAGAGCAGTCATGAGACACTCAATCCTTCCTCTCCCCTGCCAGCCCCTGGCGCCGCGAGTCCATTCCCGAACCCGGGTCACCGGCGTGGCGTGTGGTGTGGCATCCAGCACTTCAACCCTCAGCACAACCGGGCCGACAAAAAAAAAAAAATTTTCTATATAGTACATTTGCAGACTATACACCATGGCTGTTTCATAAAAATATAGTAATTTTAATATTAAAATTGCACTGTGCATAGTGTTAAATGTTAATTTTCCCCAACAGTATTGCTAGATAAGTTTTCCGTTTCTCTTGTGCCTATTTTGCAGCATAGGACTTTGCTCAGCGCAGTGAAGGATCGGGGGGTCATTGTGGCTGATACTCTAACAGCAGGTGTCAGCTGTAGTTGGCAATGTTTTTTTTCCATCTACAAAATATTGCCTGCATCAATCAGCATCTTGCACCTGTGGATTTGAGGACGATAGAGGAGATGGAGGTACCTAAACCAAACAAGAGAAACACTCTGAAGACAAGGGTAGATACCAGTCCATTTACAGAAGAAAGGGTTCTGAAAGAACTAATAAAATTGAAGGTGGACAGCCGGCCCGGTGGCGCAGAGGGCTGAGGCGTTGAACGCCACACCTCGCTCCACGCCGGCGACCCGGGTTTGGGAGCGGACTCAGGTAGCTGGTGGGTCGGCCGGGAGGAGTCAGGCTCGAGCATCCGACAACAGCTCGCCTACTCCGGGGAGGGGATTCGGCCACATTCTGGCCCTTGTGCGACCCCGAGCAGAGGCTCGAGGAAGCGCATGCCCTTTCAGGGGATTGGTCGGACGGCCACCAGTAGTAGAGCAGACGTCGACGTAAGCGTCATGACGTCGGGGGGGATTGCATCTGCTAAGGGGAGGGAGGAAAAACAGGAAAAATGGAACCTGCCTCGTCCGGGAGGAAACGGGGTCCTGGGACGTGCCCGCGATTTGCCCGCGCCCACTCAACAGTCCACGGGGCCGACGAAACTGTAAGTTACGGGGAGTGCCCCCTACCTCGTCCCTGCCCGGGGGGGTAAACCGCGGCTCCATGGGGGCCTGTGGATTGTGTGAGCTGGGTCACGGGTAGTGGGATGTCTGGCGGGACAACGCCGAAGGGTCGGAGGAGGCAGAGGAGGAGGAGGATAAAATACAATTAAAAAAAAAAAATTGAAGGTGGACAAAGCAATGGGGCCTGATGGGATTCACCCAGGAATTCTAAAGGAACTAAGGGTAGAACTAATGACACCGCTGACTACTCTCTTTAACAAATCATGGGAGGATGGGGTGGTACCTAAGGACTGGAGGAGGGTGGATGTGATTCCTCTTCACAAAAGTGGGAGCAGGACAGAGGCAGGAAACTACAGACCAGTTAGTTTGATCTCAGTGGTAGGTAAAATGATGGAATCACTTCTGAAGGAAAGAACTGTTGAGTACCTAGAGGCCAGTGGGGCACAGGACCCAAGGCAGCATGGATTCACGATGGGAAGGTCGTGTCAAACGAATCTAATAGATTTCTTTGACTGGGTGACCAAAGTAGTAGACCAGGGAGGGGCTGTGGACTTGGCTTACCTAGATTTTAGCAAGGCATTTGATACAGTCCCACACAAAAAATTAATACACAAGTTAGCCAGCCTTGGAGTGGGTCCCAAGGTGGTAGCCTGGATAAAGGATTGGCTAGACAACAGGACGCAAAGGGTAGTAGTAAATGGAGTCCACAGTGAAGAAAGGAGGGTTACTAGCGGGGTACCGCAGGGTTCAGTACTGGGACCGGTCCTTTTTAATGTCTTTATAAGTGACATTGCAGAGGAACTGGAAGGAAAAGTATGTTTCTTTACAGATGACACAAAGATCTGCAACAGGGTTGATACACCTGATGGAGTGGAAAGGATGAGAAGGGACTTGGCAAGGTTGGAGGAATGGTCAAATGTATGGCAGCTCAGATTCAATGCAAAGAAGTGCAAGGTAATGCACCTGGGAAACAAAAACCCAGGGCAAGAGTACACAATGGGGGGTGAGATACTGACAACAGTAAAAATGGAAAGGGACCTGGGAGTAATTATATCAGATGACCTAAAGGTGGGCAAGCAATGTGAGAAGGCAGTAAGGAAGGCTGGGGGGATATTGGGATGCAGAGGGAGAGGCATCAATAGTAGAAAACAGGAAGTTGTTATCCCTCTGTACAGACAGTTGGTGAGACCCCATCTGGAGTACTGTGTGCAGTTCTGGAGACCCCATCTCCACAAAGACATAGACAGAGTGGAGGCTGTCCAGAGGAGGGCAACCAAAATGGTGCAGGGTCTGCACCAGAAGACATATGAAGAAAGACTAAAGGAGCTTAATATGTATACCCTTGAGGAAAGGAGGGAGAGAGGAGACATGATAGAAACTTTCAAGTACCTCAAGGTCCGAGAGGGTGGCATCTTTCAGAAAAAGAGATGTGCAAGAACAAGGGGGCACAATTTGAAGATAGAGGGGGGACAGCTCAGAGGTAATGTGAGGAAGTATTTTTTCACAGAGAGGGTTGTGGATGCATGGAACAGCCTCCCTGAGGAGGTCGTGGAGTCAAGAACAGTGGGGGAATTCAAGAATGCATGGGACAGACATAAGGCAGTCCTAGTGGGGGGTAGGAGGAAGTAAGCTGTTGGTTAATTAGGATCTGCAGCTTATCTGTTAGGTAGGAAAATGGGCAGACTAGGTGGGCCAAGCGGTCCTTATCTGCCGTCAAATTCTATGTTTCTATGATAGTCCACACCTTTGTCACTTCAGGATAGGATTACTTAAACATACTTAAGGTTGTCTGAAGGCTTGATATGCCACCTGCAACTGATCCAGAATGCTGCAGCTCGGTGTATAGTAGGAGCTTCTTGAGAGGACCACATCATGCCAGTGCTGTGCATGCTGCACCAGCTGTCAATTTGGTGGCACATCACCTTTAGGATATGCTTGTTATAGGAAAACTCCCGTGTAGTGAAACTGCACCCTGTCTCCAAACCCTCACCCCCGGTTTGACTTTTTGCAATGAATAAATAATTGTGTTTACACTTACTTTATTTTATGCTTGTAAACTCTGCTGCCAGTCATCATGGAGGTTGCTGTGCAATGCCATCTCATGTTACAGTGCGGCACTGCACCACTCACTTGAGAAGCATACAAGTGAGTGGTGTGGCACTGCACTGCAATATGAGCCAGTACTGCAGAGCACCTGCCATTTTGACTGACAGTGGAGTTTACGAGCATAAAATAAAGTGTAAACACTAACGATATTTTATTCATTGCAGAAAGCCTAACTGGGGGTGAGGGTTTGGGGGATGGGCAGTCTCGCTACACAGGAGTTCTTTAACATTTAAAGCCCTACACAGTCTGGATCCAGATTACCTGAAATCTCTTTCTGCAATTTACACCCCAGATCGTCCTCTCCACTCTACCAATGCAGGCATGTTGGTGGTTCCTCTGATGCCACCTGAAGTTGCTGGGTGACAGGGCTTTTTGGTGGCTGTGCAGTTGCTCTGGAACTTTTTGGCCCTCTCGACATCTGCACTGCCCGTTCAGTGCAGAACTTTAAGGGGCTGGTAAAAATGTGTTTATTTAATGAGGCCTCGTTTTTTAGTTAGTTTATGATGCTGAATGTTATGCTTATTTGTTTTTTTATAAATTGATTGTGTGATTCCTGTTTTCCTGTTCTCCTGTTCTCCATTTAGGAGGCAGTATAGCATAGTGGTTAAGGTCACTGAGCTGCAAACCTGGAGACCTGGGTTTGAATCCCATCAGCCCCCACTTGCATACTGTGTGATCCTGAGCAAGTCACGTAACTTCCTTATGCTCCCAGGTTGCACCTGGACACAAGCTCTGGCTTAGTATGCTTTTCCCGGTTAAACAATCCCCCCCTCCCCATTGTGAGGTGTGAGGTGTGAGGTGTCTTGAGCCTGTGGGATAGAGCACTGTGGCACAGTGTAAATAAACTTTATCTTGGTTTGCCTCAGTCCAATCATCTTCTCATCTGTCGTCTGACATCTAGCTCCTGTTTTTTACCCTATGGCGAAAGAGAGAAACAACACAACGTGCACATACAATTTTCTTTTCATTAACACAGGCAATCGCAGGGTAAGCTCAGAAACAAACTCTAGTCCAGATTTAGGGCTATTAGTGTTGTGGGGAATCTGTAATATCTTGGATGGAATTTTAGAACAAATTTCACAACCCTGCCAGTATCCTGTTTGCTTCTGGCTGGGCAGTCCGGATGGAGTATAGTATACTTTGCTATGCATATGGCCACAGCAACACACATTCCATGGTTCGAGTCGGCCCCAGATCCCTTCCTTGAAGGATAAGACAGTGGACCTTCCCTGTAAGGGATTTATCTTCTTCCCTTATGCCCTGAGGACAGGTCTCCCACCTTATCTTGCTGCGGTAAATAACAGCGTCACCTTCGCTTGCTGTCTACATGTGTAGTGACTTTTCATGGGCCAGTCTCTAGGGTCACTCCCCAAGGATTATTATCAAGGTTTTCCAGGGAATCTGCTGCAGGTACAAGTCTTTTTGGTGGTCTTCCTTGGGGAAACCCCCTCCTGATGATTCTCCCACTACTGACCTTCTATGGGCAGTTCCCCTCGTCCTGACCCACAGAACCCCACTGACTCATGATCTGTCTCCTGTGCCTGAAGTCCTTCCCTGGTAGCCACCAGGGTCTCCCTCACTGGCTACATCTGCACCCTTGAAGCCTCAGGGTTTCCTGGACCTCTGCCAGTCTCAGCACCCTGACAGTGGCTACCACCCAAGTCCTGCCAACGCTTCTCGGCATGGGTCTCCTTTCCAAGGCCTCCTGTATTCTTGGCCTGCATCTTGTAGCCACCCCCCCTCCCAGCCCGAAACCTGGGCATCAACTTTCAGTGCTGCTGTGAGGCGAGAGTAGGTAGGCGAGCATTGGCCAGTGCCCACCCTCCTTTGCACTCCAGATGGCACCCCTGGTACCCAAAGGCACCCTGGCACTACCAGCCTTCCTGCTGGCCATGCCTGCTACTCCCAGAGTGGCACCCAAGCCATGGGTTTCCCAGTCTGTCTTCCATCTGGTATCCTAAGGGTACCTGTCTGGTGAGGGCACCCAGCGTCGAAGCCCCAATGGCTGGTGCCATGAGGGCACCCAACCACCTCAGGGAACCACAAGAGCACCCTATTTTATCTGCTGTATTGCTTCCCCCTATCTACACCCTTAGGGTTTGATACTAGAGCATCATTTCCCTTAGGCTCATTGTGGTGAACAACCACTGGCTTCTTCTGTTAGGAGGTTGTTACATATATGACCACATATAAGTAGTTTACTTAGTAATACAGTTCACTCACAATGACAGAGAAGTAAGTATAGCCAACTGTGTATGAAGAGTTTTTTATACACCTGAGATGTGTGATACCACATAAACCACAAGACTGAAGGTCAAGTTGTTTATTTAGGTATCACACACTTACGGTGTGTTCAAAAAAGAGTTTCTGTATTTCTTATTTTCGTATATAATTGTTGTTTTATTCTAATTATGATGAAGACAAAAAAACCTTTTTTCTGTAGCACTGTACATTGTCAATGGATAATCATAGCAACTGGGTATTGCGAATCCCTACCAGGGGAAATGTCATGGCCCAAACTTTAGAATGTTGGGCACATGAGAATTCCAAGCAGCAGCAACTCCGCAGTTAAAGGAAAACTGTGCAAATCACTTTAGCAGGGGTGTAGCCAGAAATTTCCATTTTGTACACACAATCTCCAACAGTTACACCCCCCATTAAAAAAAAATACACATCCTCTCCAAAAGGTACCCCCTTCCAAACAAATCAGATTGTTGTCAAATGGTTCCTCTAATCTCCAAAGAGGTTATACATGTATCTGTCTCCTAAACAACAGAAGTTTAAACAGAGACACTCCTCAGTGGCCTAAACTAACTCAAATACCACACATTAGAATGAAAATGTTAACAGAAAGGCATATGATTTGTGACAGGCACTCAACAAAACTGTACACAAATGTGTACAGTGAGTATGCCTGTCTACACCCTTGCACTTTAGACAAACACTGGAGCAACACAAAGTGGCAATTAGTTAAACCATTGGTGTTAAACTGCTTTTCCATTAACCTTTATGTTTTATTTCTTTCAGGTTTTGCTCCATTCTGTAGCATGGTTCTCAGTCCTGGGAAGAGCCATCTACCCTCTTTAGCCACACTGGAAGAGTGTAGTTAGCATGTTTATGCACTGTCTTCCCGGCAGGGTCAGTTTGTGTTGCTGCGCACGTCGCTACGATTTTTCCCACAATACTATGTGGTGGGGTGCATTCCCGAACTGCCTGAAGTGGTAGCATTCACATTAGTACCCTGTCTTGCCTGTTTTCTCCTAACTAAATACTGTTTGCCAAAGTGAAACTGCGTATTGAGACCTGACCATCCTGTCCATGTAACCCTTCTTGTAGTGCCAGTTTTTATGTTGTTTTTCCACCTTCACATTACAGACCAGACTGGCATTTATAATAGCACACAGGAAACACTATACCCATCTCCTTGTCACACAAAAAGCTTGCAGTTTGTTGTAAAATACTGATTGTCAGCACAATTTCATTACCTCAGAGGAGAGCAGTACAAGAAAGAATATGTTCCCAACAGCAACCAATGTTAGAGTTGCACACACAACAGTCCTTCAAGTCAGTGAGAGAAAAGCAGTCAGTCAAGTTTTTTGTAAACAGTAGTGCACAGTTGAAGTGTCATAAAAAAATGAGTACGCTTTCTCCACAGTGTCACCCTGATCACGCAGTAGACCTCATTGAGCACAAAGTGAATCTCCACTCCTGACCTGTATGCTCTGTCCACTGTGAAGTATCAGATTTTTTGGCACCCTTCACATTCATTCTAATGCATGTACAGTCATGCAGGATTACTTGGTGGAGGTTCACTGGGTCACTTCCATCAACTCTCTCCGTTCGACTCACCGCATGTGCATGTGTGCCACTGACACAGAGTCCACCATCATTCTGCATACAGTTCTACACTGCCCATTGATTTTTAATGTTGCATTCTTTCCTGAGGATGTATGTACCTCATTCCTGTTTCCACCATATTGTGTGACTTAGCGGGCTGCATGAGTTATCAGCTGATAGCTCTCTTGTCTTGACACATTCAGTGCCACCCTGACAGTTTAGCTAGCCTGTAAAGCCTGAATTCATTTGTCATTTCTTTTGTGACCATTTTGATTTAGAGATTTTGTCAGCAGTTCTGAAATACATCATTTTCAAAAATGCCAACTTGTATGGCTAGTGGGTGTGCCAACACATCTGGCAAGACAAAGTGTGGCCACCCCATCAGCTTTCATCATGTCCCAACAGAACCAGAATTGAAAAGGAAATGGTTTTTGGCATTACATTGTGCAGCTCTTGATGTACATATATACATACATAGATACTGTCGGTAGATAATGGCCTATGGACCACCCAGTCTGCCCATTTGAGCTCGTAAGATCACTTTAAGTTTTTCTATAAGTCTGTTGCCCCTTACCCCTGACCTCCAGGATTCCCTTATGTCTATCCCATGTATTCTTAAATCCCGTAATTGTTTCAGCCCCCACCACTTCCTCAGGCAGGGTGTTCCACTTGTCCACCACCCATTCTGTGAAGAAATTCTTCCTCACATTTCCTCTGAATCGCCCTTCCTTCAACTTCTTCCCATGCCCTCTAGTCCTGGAATATCTTTTTCACTGGAAAATAGCATTTTCCTGCACCCTGTTCCTCCCCGTAAGGTACTTGTATGTTTCTGTCGTATCCCCTCTCTCCTGTCTCTCCTCCAGGGAGTACATATCTAAGTCCTTCAACCTGTCCTCATAGGACTTGTGATGCAATCCCTGTACCATCTTTGTTGCCCTTCTCTGAACCTTCTCCACCCTATCCACGTCCTTACATAGGTAAGATCTCCAGAACTGGACACTGTATTCCAGGTGGGGCCTCATTAGTGTCTTGTATAGTGGAATTATGACCTCCCTTTTTCTGCTGGTGATGCCCCTGTCTACGCATCCCAGCATCCTATTTGCTTTACCTGCCGCCTTGTCGCACTATTTCCCTACCTTGAGGTCATCAGAGATGATAACCCCACAGTCCCTTTTCTGCTTGGTGCATGCTATATCCTCACACCCTAACTGATGTGTTGTTCCGGGGTTTTTGTTCCCCATATGCATTATTTTGCACTCTTTTGCATTAAATTTCAACTGCCAAACCCTTGACTATTCTTCAAGCCTCTGCAGATCCCTCATCATTCTGTCTACACCCTCTGGCATGTCCATTCTGTTACAGAGCTTTGTGTCATCAGCGAACAGAGAAATTCTTTCTGCCTGCTAGGTCTTGCGCAATGTCACCGATGAAGATGTTGAATCGGACTTGTCCCAGCACTGATCCTTGCAGCACTCCACTGGTCACTCTTCCCTCTGTGGAGTGACAACCATTTACCGCCACCTTCTGAGTCCTGCCACTCAGCCAGTTACCCATCCACTGCACTACTATCCTGCCCACTCCCATATTCCCCAATTTGTTTAACACCCTTCTATGTGGCACAGTGTCAAAGACCTTGCTGAAGTCCAGATAGGCCACGTCTACTGCCCTCCCCTGCTCCACCTCCCTTGTCACCCAGTTAAAAAATTAAATGAGGTTGGTCTGGTATGACCTCCCCCGGTGAAACCATGTTGCCTTGGGTCCTGTAGTCCATTGGCAACCAGATGTTCCACCAATCTCTCCTTTAGTAGTGCTTCCATGATCTTCCCCACTACCAAGGTCAGGCTGGCTGGTCTTTAGTTCCCTGCTTCCTCTTTGTTCTCGTTGTTATATAAGGGGACTACATCTGCTGTCCTTCTGTCTTTGGGTACCTCCCCAGTTTCCAGTGATTGGCTAAACAGGATTGCCGGAGGTTCAGCCACCACCTCTCATAGTACTTTTAGGACCCTGGGGTGCACCCCATCCGGCCCCATTGCTTTATTGACTCTCCTTCCAATTACTTTAGGTCCATTTCCATGCCTTTCCCACCCCTTGTACTCCCTTCAGGATCGTTATCCTCCCCTTCCTCAGTAAAGCCTGAGCAGAAATATCTGTTCAGTATGTCAGCTTTACTGCCTTCATCCTCCACACTGCCCCCGTTTCCCCCCTTCAGTCTCACTATTCCTCCCTTCGCCCTTCTTTTTTCACTTATGTACCTGTAAAAGATTTTGTCCCCTCTAACCACTGATTTTGCGATGCACACTTCTGTCTGAGTTTTGGCTTCCCTTAATGACCTCCCTGCCTTCCTTTGCTTCTCCTGGTACTTCTCCCTATCCCCTTTAGCCTGTGTCTTTTTGTATTGTCTGAATGTGATCTTTTTGGCTTTCACTTTCTCCGCTACCTCCTTGGAAAACCATAATGGCCTCCTCTTCCTTTTCCCCTTGCTAATCTGCTTAACACATAATTGTGTTGCTCTTGTAATCCCTGTTTTAAATATTGCCCACTGTTCCTTCACCCCCGGTTCCCTCTCCATTCCTATTAGTGCCTCTTTCAAGCATGTCCCCATTTTCCCCAAATCTACCCTCCTAAAATCCAGGATATGGGTTTTTGTGTGGTTTGGTTCTGCTCCATCTGTGATTTCAAACTACAGTGACCGGTGGTTACTGTTCCCCAGGTGCTCCCTCACTGTTACCCCAATCACACTGTCCCCGTTTGTGAGCACAAGGTCCAGTATTGCCTTCTGCCGAGTTGGTTCCATGATCAGTTGCTTAAGGAATGCACCCTGATGGGAGTCCAGGATAGATCTGCTCCTAGTTGATGCCATTGCTGGGAGGCTCCAATCCACGTCTGGAATATTGAAGAGTCCAACCAGCACCACCTCCCCCTTGTCTGCCATCCTTTGGATGGCTAGCATTAACTTCCTGTCTGTCTCTTCCTCCTGGGCTGGTGGTCTGTATACCACTCCTGTGTGGATGGCTGACCCCGTTTTTCTTTCCAGCTTAACCCACAGTATCTCCCCCTGTTTTGTTCCTCCTGGATCTCTGTGGCCTTTATGCCATCTTTCACATAAAGTGCCACTTCTCCTCCCTTCCTGCCTTCTCTGTCTTTTCTGAATATGTTGTAGCTGGGTATGGCCATCTCGCAGTCATGGTTATCATTACACCAGGTCTCTGTGATGGCCACAATATCCAGGTCTGACTGCGCCATGGTAGCCTCCAGATCCTCCATCTTGTTGCTAAGGCTCCTGGCATTGGCACACATGACTTTCCATGGTGTGACCTCCCTGGTCTGTTTTGCTGTTCTACTTCAGTCCCCTCCCTGGTTGTACTTTATCCCAGCTCTCTGCCCTTCTGTTGTATTTTGTCCTTTTTCTGCCTATCTACCTCTTGGATGCCTGTCTTCATCTTTTGCATATTGCTTTCTAGTGATATCTCCTCCTCTTGTTCTCTGGTTCCACTGCTAACTATGGGGGGTGGGCAGTTAGGTACCCTCCTTGCCAACCTGCCACCCCCCTTGGCTAGTTTAAATGCGTGTCCATGTAGCATTTAAATGTTTCATTGAGTGCTTGGATTCCTCTCCAGGATGGATGCAGGCCATCAGACTTGAACAAGCCCCCATCCCTCCATGTGGTTCCCCAGTCACCAATGAATCTGAACCCTTCCTCACAGCACCAGTTCTTCAACTATATGGTAAAGTTTCTGGTGCATGTGCTCCTATGCTTTCCCATTCCTCTCACAGGTAGTACTTCCAAGAAAGTGACAGATTTAGCTACTTGCTGGAGACCCCTCCCCATGTTTCTAAACTCTTCCTGAACTTCCTTAGACTTCCCGTTTACCAGATCATTAGTTCCTAGGTGGATGACATCCAGTGCTCCCTCCTGTCTTGTCTTCCCGGCGATCCCCAAGATCTTCCTTCCATCCCTTCACGCTGTGGCACCTGGTAGGCACCTCACCTCCCTGTTCTCCCCCTCTCATGTTCCTAGCTCAATCCCCCATATGAAAGAGTCCCCCACCAGGATTCGCTTCCTCCTCCTCTGGGGTCCACAGCTTCCCCCACTTAGGTCACTTCCTCAGTTGACCTCCACATCCTTCCCTTCTACTTCTCTGGGTGCTTCTGTCTGGTTGTCCCCATTTGCCAGTGTAGCATATGAGTTCTGGAGTGGAATAGGATTTGGGATGTGCCTCTGCCTGACTGTCCGAACCCTCCCTGAGCCCACTGTTGTCCAAGTGCTCCTTGTTCTTGGCATCCTTTGAGGCAGAGGCATTGGACTGGGTGGTTTCTGGATGGGAGCAAAGGTACTCCTGACCCAGCTTACCTCTGCTCTGAGTCTAGCTACAGTGTCCCCCAGTCCAGAGAGATGCCTGCAGATGGGGCAGCACCTCAGCATCCAGAAGGTCTGCCTGAATACAGCTGCCCCGCATCCACTGGATGGCACCACTCCCCACATTATTCTGCACTTATACAGCTATTAACACTATTTATGTAATTACACTATTTGTCTGTTAGCTGTTACATTAGTTGTCTGTTTCTGAAGCCCTCCTTCTAGTCCCCCCCAGTTGTATAGCTCTTCTTCTAGGTCCCTGTGTTTTTTTTTGTAGAAGTATTTGTACTTGATGTCAGGTGTTTTTTTTTTTTTTGTAATTTACACTACAGTAGACCGCAAGTGGACTGCACTTCTACATTACTGCAACTTGTGTCGAGGGTGGGCTTACTCCTCCTTATGCCCCTCCTACTTCACAGCCCCTGCTATTCCCTGTGCGTGTTTCCTGTCAATCAGATTTAACAGGGCATTTAATTAACAGTGGGGGTGGGGGTGCAAGGGTGGGCAAAAATTAGCAGCAAGTAAAAACAGCAAGGAAATAACAGCCCCACTTAAATCACACCAAAATAGGTTTAAGATTTTCAACAGCAAGTAAAAACAGCAAGGAAATAACAGCCCCACTTAAATCACACCAAAATAGGTTTAAGATTTTCAACAGCAAGTAAAAACAGCAAGGAAATAACAGTCTCACTTAAATCACACCAAAATTGGTTTCACATTTTCAACAGCAATGGAATAACAGGACCACTTAAATTGCACCAAAATAGGTTTCAGATAATCAACAGCAAGTAAAAACAGCAAGGAAATAACAGTCTCACTTAAATCACACCAAAATTGGTTTCACATTTTCAACAGCAATGGAATAACAGGACCACTTAAATCACACCAAAATAGGTTTCAGATTTTCAACAGCAAGTAAAAACAGCAAGGAAATAATAGCCCCATTAAAAGCACACCAAAATAGATTTGAAATGAGAAGAAATAGGTTTCTAATTCAAAGAAATAACAGCCTCACTTAAATCACACCAAAATAGGTTTCACATTTTCAACAGCCCAAAACAATTCCCTATTAGCCCCTTATAAGAAGTCAAAAAATCAACCTGCTACCAAGAGAAATCAACCATAACCAGTAAAAGAAGCAATAAAAGCAGCAATAAGCAGTTACTGCACTGAAATGAATCTGATTCCTTCCCTTTCTAGCCTCTTATGTAGATGAATGTGAGCCCAAAAAGCATAACATTATTTGCTCATATTACTTCAGAGACGAGGATTACTTCTTCAAATGTACTTTGCAGTGTGATGCTGTTCTACTCATTTACAGTTCTAACATGTTTGTGTGGGGCATGCATGTGTTCTGAGGTCCTGTATAGCTGTTGTTTTCAGTACACAGTGGTGTAACTGTAACACTATTACCTGATGACAGGGTAGAGAAGATTCAGAGAAGGGCAACAAAGATAGTACAGGAATTGCATCACAAGTCCTACGAGGCAGGCTGAAGGACTCTTGAATATGTACTCCCTGGAGGAGAGAGGGGATATGATAGAGACATGTAAGTACCTTACAGGGAGGAAAAGGGTACAGAAATACACTATTTTCCAGCAAAAAAGATGTTCCAGGACTAGAGGACATGGGATGAAGTTGGAGGGTAGGCAGTTCAGAGGAAATGTGAGGAAGAATTTCTTCAGAGAAAGGGTGGTGGACAAATGGAACACCCTGCCAGAGGAAGTGGTGGGGGCTGAACCAATCACGGGATTTAAGAATGCATGGGATAGACATAACAGAATTCTGGAGGTCAGGGGTAAGGGGCAACAGACTTCTAGAAAAACATAAAAAACAGTCTTTGTTGTGCAAATAGCAAAATTTAGCACCTCTAGCAAGCCACTGCCTGCAAGTGCTTCTTCTGACTGCCCTCTCCTCTGTCCCCTCCCTTCTAGCCGGCCTGCCCTCGAGGACACACTCACCAGAGGGGCTCCGAGGCATGTGAGCAGGCGGCCACCGCCGAAAAGGGGAACCAGGAAGCCGGAGGAAGCCAGAAAGAATGCGGAAAGCCATAAAATTTTGCCGCCCCAGGGTGTTTCTTTTATACACACCTTCCCCGCCAAATCTCATCCCGCCCATAGCTATTCTCCCAGCCAATTCCCGAGCTCATTCTCTTCACATCATCTTACTTTCTTTAACCCTCTCCTACCCTCCACCATGCTACTGCACTTACTTCTGCTGCTTTGCTTCTCACCTTCCTTAGATCCAGATGAGATAACTGTTGGAACCCATACCAAGGTGCTTAGGGTGACCACTCAACACTGCCCCCCTCTACTGTCCCCAGTGGATACCCCTAAACTATACATACTTATACTACCACCTCTGCACAATAATCCTTGGGGAATCCCAAAAAAAGGCTCACAACCAGTTTGGAACTCCTCTATCCCCCTGCTACCATACTGGCACTACAATTACCCCCTACGCCTGTCCATTAAGCTGGCAATCTATGATAATCTCGATAACCACGCAGCAGGATCATCAGCCACTATATATTGGATCCCAAGAAAGAAGAAAAAACTCCCTGACTGCTCACTACTCCTATCACTTGGTGCCTCATCAAGTTAATCTTCTTTCTGCTGGTCTGTGTTGGCACTGTGGAAATCAACCCTGGACTCACTGAAGCTCGATCTCTCAACTGACCTAACCTCCATAAATGGATTGAGTTTTCTTCACTTCAATGCCTGCAGCCTCCTAAAAAAGTTCTCATCAATACAGGCCTGGGTTGCACACACCCTACCGGACTGTCTGGTTATATCTGAAACTTGGCTCAAATCTGCAACAAAAGATAGTGAAATAAACCTTCCCAACTATCAGCTCTTCAGATCTGACCGTCTATCCAGGGGCGGTGGGGTTGCCATCTATGTCAAAGCAAATATCTCTGCATCCTGCCTCAATTCCACATCTCAACCAAAGGAATTAATGCTTGTCTATTAAAATAACCCTTCCCGACACATCTTCCTTTCAACTGGTTGGTTGCTATAGGCCCTCTGCAGGCCTCAAACTCCTATCCCATTTAGGATCCATACTTAATCTGGGCCCTGAAGACACCATCATCTTAGGAGACATGAACTTAAATTGGCTGACTAATGCATCTGCACCCCTGGTAACCTTCTGTGACACCTATGGTTTCTCTCAATTAATCAAAGAACCAACAAGGATCAACCCAAAGAATACTCTCAACAGCACACTCCTGGATATTATATTGGTAAATAAACCTCATCATTATCCCTATGCAGGAGTACTTCTCAGTGACATAAGTGACCACTGCCCCATAGCTGCCATTAGATCAACAATCAAGCCACCCAATCCTGCAAAATTCCTCCCACGAAGGTCAAAAGAACTTTAACATTACAGGATATCTCCATGATCTGTGCCACACCACACGTTGGCAAGAATTCTATCTCACAGCCTCAATAGAGTCAGCTCTTCAAATCCTAAATGATATAATCATAAGTGCCTCAATTCACATGCACCCTCACCAGTGTCAGAACCAAACTCAAATCCTGTCGCTGGTTCTCTGCCGACCTTAAATCACTTTTCTTGCCAGAGACAAACTCTGGAAAAGGGCAGAAAGACAAAGGACCCAAATGACTGGCTCCAATTCAGAAAAGCCAGAAACTCCTGCACAAAACAAGTAAGAAAAGCCAAGGCAACCTTCTACACAGCTGAACTAGATGCCTCCTATAACAACCCTTCCAGGTTCTGGGGTACCATAAAGGGCATCCTAGGTCAAACCTCTACCCTGTCTTACCATCCAAAATTCAATTAAATAATATTGAAATCACCGACAAGCAAAATATCTTGAATGCCTTCAATGACCATTTCACTACAGCTGGCCTGGCTTTCGACCCTCTCCTGCAAACCTATTAAGATCATCTCTAAACCTACAATCTACTGAGAATCAAAAGGTTGCTTCCACATTCTCATTCAAACCAATATTGTTTAAAGAAGTAGAAGACCTCCTACTCCAACTAGATACCACCAAAGCGCAGGTGCAGACTCCCTGGATCCTACTTTCTAAAAGTAGCACTGTATGCCTTAACCGCCCCTCACCCATCTCTTCAATCTATCACTTGTCACTGGTACTATCCCCTCAATATGGAAAACAGCTCAAGTGTTTCCACTACTTAAGGCAGGTGATCCCATGGACCTCAATAATTATAGGCCCATCTCCATCTTACCAATACTATCCAAGATGCTTGAGAAGCTGGTAAACTCTCAGTTAACTGCCTACCTTGATACCAACAATCTCCTAAATCCAGCTCAATCTGGGTTTAGATCAATGCATAGCACCATCTCTGCTCTAGCAAAAGTCACAAATGACTGGCAGACTGCCCTAGACAAAAGAATAATACCTGTGCTGTGTTTCTGGATCTAAGCAAAGCCTTTGACACTGTGGATCATGATCTTCTAATCACCTCACTAAACTCCATAGGCCTTGACTCACTCTCCATTAAATGGTTCAGATGCTATCTCTCTGGAAGGCTACAACTGGTAAAGAATGATGGTGATCTATCTACCCTAAGCCACTCCTAAGAGGTGTACCGCAAGGCTCCATCCTGGGTCCCATCCTTTTGCCATTTACATCAACAATATTGACTCCAATCTCTCTTTCTAATATCCACCTTTTGCAGATGACACTGTACTTTATGTGGCGATCCTCACCATCAAAAGCCTGTGAGCTCCTACAGTCTCAATTATCCCTCCTCCAGCATAACCTATTAAAAAGAAATTATTACTAAATGCTAAGAAACCAAAGCTATGTTCTTTGCCCACAAGAACTGTTCTTCCACTATCCCATCATTCACCCTCCCACAACTCTCTACCATCCTTGGTGAAAATCTGGAATATGTTGACAAATTCAAATACTTAGGAGTATGGATAGACAATAAACTAGACTATACTACCCACGTTGAAGAGCTCCTGAAAAGCTAAGACAAAGACTTGGTCTATTCTATAGAATCAAACACTACCTGACCAAAGATTCCAAACAAAGATTAATCCTTGCATCATTCATGTCCCTCATTGATTATGCTGACTTCCTCTACGGTCATTGCTCCCTCCCATCTAAACAAACTAGACACCCTGTATCATAGAGCTATTAGATTCATTACTGACCTTCCTCTAGCACCCATCATTGCTCTCTCTACAATGCAGTCAGCTGGACATCCCTGCAACATAGAAGAAGAAAAATGCTGCTATCTGGATCTACAAAGCTCTGACAAACAAACTCCTTCCTACATCTCAGATTGCTTCAACCAGATCACATCCAGGCCCTACACCTTGAGGATCAACAAACTGATCCTGCTGAAGATTCCTATCACCTGCACCGGTATGGAAGAGCTGCAATCAGTTATTCCCTGGCACTTATCTGGAATTCTATCCAAAGACATTGAAAATGGAAACACTGATCCTTACATCCTTCAAAAGCTGTACACCAGCCTAATCCCAGATTCATGCAATTGCTTCCACAAGGCCTAGTCCTCCCCCCCACCCCCCCACACCTCTCTCCCCCTTCTAAATCTCATCCCTATTCTTCTATCGTTGCTCTGGTCCTTTCCACATCAAACCACAAACATATATGCCCACCCATGTACCATTATCCAAGCCTTATCCCCACCAGACTGTTTGTTTCTCACCTTTAATAGGTTTTTGGTTTACTGTCCTTTGCCTTGTATATATGTAAATAATTGTATATCTATCTCACTCATAAATGTTTGTATTTGTGCTATTTCAATATCATGTTTTTTGTATACACTCTGTAACCTTTTTTGTTATGACCACTCAGGTCCATCTTGTAAATGAGCTATGCTCAATGATGTTCGCCTGAATAAATAAAGATTTTGATTGATTGATTGACATAAAGTGAACTTACAGGCTTAAATGGGCAGATAGGGTGGGCCATAGGCTCTTATCTGCCAACAGTGTCTATGAATCTATGACACCACCATCCTTGCCGACTGATGCTACAGTATGCCTTAAGTACCTCACACTGTATTGCTGTCACCCTGATGCCGTGACTGCTAGTACTGTCATGGAGTGGCCTTGTTACCCTCGACAGTGCTGGAGAACTTACGTTGTGCCCTCATACAGTGTTGATTGCACTGTCGTGACATGCACTCCCTTCACAGTGTCCATACACCGCTGACATTATCATTGTGCTTATTGCCACTATGCTTATTTTTATTTATTTATGTATTGAACTTTCGGATAACACCTTTGAGAACAAGCTAATTTCATAGGTTCCACATCAGACGACAATACATATTGGAAAAGTATGAGATGGAGAACAAACAACACCAGGAATTATACAAAACATTACAAGAGTGTATAACTAGAGAAGTTCCAATACATGTTGGCATTGTACAATGTATACCAAGGTGCATATTTGATTAAAACCTGGAATTGAAAGGGTCATATTAGAGGGGGTGGAGTCTTGTGAAATGATCTTTTACAGCAAAATGAGAACAGACTCGGCCTAGTATCTAATCATCAAGGTAAGGGATGACAGCCCAGCAGCCTCGTCAGAGGTGCGTAGGTATGGGACAAAGCATTTTAGAGTGAGCAAGGGAGCTCAGGATATATAATGGGGGGAGGAGGGGAAGAGTGGGTAAAGGGATAGGGGAAGTCATAGAGGGGTGAGGGGAAAAGAGTGGAAGGGATCAATAGGAAGTGTGAAAGGAGAACGATTAGCAACTCAAAACAGTTATTTACATGCTGAGAACAGTCATGCATACGGTTAGGATAAGTGCTGGTCACAAGAAGGAAGGTTATTGGAAGCAGTCACAACTGGCATAAGTAACTAGCTGTTGCTTAAGTTTAACCTTGAAAAAACCCAAGGTGGATGCTGAAGTGATGTCTTGGTGCAGAGAGTTCATCCATAGCGGGGCACGGTAGACAAAGAACCTTTGTCCCAGAGAAGTGCGACAGTGGGGTATATTAAAAATCTGGCTAGTAGAGCTTCTGGTGAAACAATGGTTGATAGTGGGGGTAATAAGCTTTTGCACACCGGGGGCATTTTGCCTGAGCTTACTTTTTTGGACAGTAAACATGTTTGGTACATGAGTCTGCCTTTGAATTGGAACGAGTTAGCCTGAGCGTATGTGTCACAGGTATGGGACAGGCGGGCTGAGCCAGTAAGGAGCCAGCATGCTTTGTTGACTGCAACTATGATGTGATGAAGAGTTGTTTCAGTAGCTGATCCATAGATTGGTAAGCCGTAATCAATAAGCGAGACAAGAGAGCTATGAACGGCCAGGTTAAGAGCCTCTGGGGTCAAATACTGCTTATGCGTGTAAAGTAGCCCAATGCGGGTGTCAACAGCCTTAGCAATGTTGTCAATGTGATAGGCATAGGTCATCATACTATCAGTTGTAATCCCCAGATATTTAAAGAGCTGAACTAGCTCCAGGGGAGAACCCTCTTCGTTGGTGATAGAAAGAGGGTAAGTTCTGTGCTTATTTTGGGAGCTGGAGAACAGCATAGTTCTAGTCTTGTTGTAATTCATAACTAACTTGTGTTTATGGAACCATCTTTCTACAACTACAGAATTACTCTATAGCCTGGATTCAAGAACCTTAGGATCTGGATCACTGGTAAACAGGACAGCATCATCAGCATATAAAAGGATGCGACCCTGACAGGAGTAAGGAAGGTTGTCGAGGAAAGTGCTAAATAAAAGAGGGCCCAAGATGGACCCTTGAGGAACTCCAGATAAGACAGGTCTGCTATCCGAGAGGGTGATACCAATCTTCACCTGCTGTGTACAGTCATGCAGGTAGCTTTCAAACCAGGCTACGCTGTCATGAGCTAGGCCAATGGTGGCAAGTTGTTCGACCAGAAGGACATGATTCACTGTGTCGAAAGCTTTGGTTAAATCAATGAAAGCAGCAGCGACCAGGTGTCCTTGATCTAAGGAGTGGTGAATAAAGCCTGTGAACTCCAGAAGGGTGGTAGTGGTACTATAACCATTTCTGAACCCGTGTTGTTGTGGGCATTGTAGCTGATATTTTTCCAAGTATTCAACCAGTTGGTCAGCCACTATACGCTCAAGAGCTTTCAATTTTGGGGGCAGGATAGAGATAGGCCTGTAGTACCCAGTAATACTGCAATCCCCAGACTTATGAACTTGTGTCACAGTGGCAGATTTCCATTTATGAGGGAATTGAGAGTAACTAAGTGACATGTTAATAATATGTGTTAGAGGAGACAAAATTTCATCCAGTGTGAGGGCTACAAACTTAAGATCCAGGGTGTCACCACTAAATCTCGATTTCCCTAGTACCTTGAATAGGTAATTCCTGGCTTCATGACACCATCCTCTGCAGCTTCGAATACTGTTGCCAGTACTTTTTTCAGTGGTCTTTCATTCTGTTTTTCCACAGTGCTGTCCGAAGTCTGCTGTGGTCTCCGTGCACACTGGTGTTGGATTACTGTATTTCAGTGAACATCATCATTGACGTCAACCATCCAATGTCCCACCCACCCATCTGTGGAAATTAACTACGCTGCCCCCACTCCACATCCCATGAATACGTCCACTTCCCACACTCCACATCCATGGAAGATAATTCCTGTTCTCCACATAAACATCCCTTGTGCTGCCCTCCTCTGCCCACTCCCCCTATCATGGGAATACATATACTCTGACATCCCGCCTCATTCTGTCATCACAGTTCCTGTACCCCACTTGCCCACCCTTGTAACATAAATCTTGGACCTTCTATCCCTGTCCCGGGATCACATTTCCTGTGTCCACCATCCCACAAGCAGGGATTATAATTACTCTGCACACACTCCACATCCAGGGAAGACATGCCACCTGGCCCCCATCCCCATCTAGGTAACATAACTCCGCTGCACAAATCCTCATCTTGGGAACACCTGTCCACTGCCTACCATCACTATCCTGTCAACATATGTCCCCTTCCCCAACCCCCACTGTCATATTCAGTGAACATCCTGGGACCACATTTCTCGTGCCTCAGTTCCCCGTCCAGGTAACATAACTGTTCGACCCTCCCTCCCCATCGCACTTACACATTTCCTGTGTCCACCATCCCCATACCGGGATAATATTTCCTCACCCTACACTCTCATCCCCAGAACTTATCACCTGCCCCCCCATCCAGGTAACAGAAATTATTTGCACAACATGCACCTGTCAGGTACACCTGCACCTGGCCCACCCTACCTATCCTGTCATTATATTTTCCCTTGACCCCCCTCCCCCACATCCACTACCACCACCAAACACCACTGTCATATTCAGGCAACTTTCCCAGACCACAGTTACCATTACTCTGCTCCACATCCAAGTAACATAACGGTTCGACCCTACCTCCCCATCCCAGTAACACATTTCCCGTGTCCACCCTCCACATACAGGGATCATATTTACTCACCCTAAACTCTCATCCCTGGAACATGTCACTTGCCCCCCCCCCCCATCCAGGTAACAGATGTAATTCACAAAGCATACACCTCTTGGATACAGCTGCACCTGGCCCACCCTACCTATCCTGTCATTGTGTTTCCCCATGACCCTGCCACCACTACCAACCACCACTGCTATATTCAGGTAACATCACTGGACCACAGTTACCATTCCTCTGTTCCACATCCAGGTAACATAATGGTTCGGCCCTGCCTCCCCATCTCAGTAACACATTTCCTGTGTCCACCGTCCCCATACTGGGATCATATTTCCTCCCCCATACACTCTCATCCCCAGAACACGTCACCTGCCCCCCCCCCCACATCCAGGTAACAGAAGTTATTCACACAACTTCCACCTGTCTAGTACACTTGCACCTGGTCCACCCTACCTATCCTGTCATTATATTTTCCCTTGACCCCCCCCACCACCACCAACCACCACTGCCATATTCAGGTAACTTCCCCAGACCACAGTTACTGTTATTCTGCTCCACATCCAGATAACATAATGGTTTGGCCCTACCTCCACATCCCAGTAACACATTTCCCGTGTCCACCCTCCCCATACTGGGATCATATTTCCTCACCCTACACTCTCATCCCTGGAACACGCCAACAGCCTTCCTCCCCACATCTAGGTAACAGAAGTTATTTGCACAACGTCCACCTCTCGGGTACACCATCTCCCAGCCCACCCTACCTCTCTTGTCAATATATGCCCCTCACACCATCACCCTACTGCCATATCCAGAGAACATCTCAGGACCACATTTCATATGACTCTGCTCACCATCTAGATCACATCATTGTAGTGTGGTTGGAGGTATTGGAGCCCAGGGTGGAAGCTCTGTGGGGTCCCGCGGTGCTTGCTGCTGTTACCAGTACTGTGTAACGTTTTCATTGCCGACATTGTTGATGGGATAAAGATTAAGATAAGTCTCTTGGCTGACAACACAAAGATTTATGCAGGGGTGGAATGGGGTGGAAGTAGGTAAAGTACTACGTGACGATTTTGCAAAACTTGAAGAATGGTGAAACACAGGGAAACCAGGGTTCGACACCAAGAAGTGCAAAGTGATGCAGTTGGTAGGCTGTAATATGAGAATTAGTTACTGGTTGGGTGGAGTGCCATTATCCACGTCAACGAAGCTGAAGGAAAGGGTTGTATGGATATCTGGGAAAATGAAACACACAGCCCACTGCATTAAGGCAGCAGTGATCGCCAACAGAATAGAAACATAGAAATATCGAAATTTGTTGGCAGAAATGGACTGTATCGGCCTATGCAGTCACATAGAAATTGATGGCAGATAAGGACTGCTAGGCCCATCTAGTGTGCCCCGTGTCCCTGCCTACTGTAAAATCCGCAGACCCTACTTGATCTCCAGCTTTACCTCCTCATTCCTATTGCTAGGGTTCCCCTATGCCTGTCCCATGCATGCTTGAATCCCCCCACCACCTCTGCTGGGAGTCCTTTGCATGTATCCACTACCCTTTCCATGAAGGATACTTCCTTATGCTACCCCTTAATCTACCCCCTTCCAACCTCATGTCATGCCCCCTCGATCCTGGACATCTTCTTTTGTGAAAGATGCTACCCTCCAGTACCCTATTTATGCCTTTTAGATATTTGTAGGTTTCTGTCATATCTCCCCCGTCTCTTCTCTCCTTCAAGGTATACATACTGAGGTCTTCCAGTCTCTCCTCATATGACTTTTGGTGCAGGCTCTGCACCATCTTCGTTGCCCTTCTTTCAACTGCCTCGACCCTGTCTACATCCTTACAGAGATGCGGCCTCCAGAATTGGACACCATATATCAAATGAGGCCTCACCAATGATCTGTACAGTGGCATCACCACCTCCTTCCTTCTGCTGGTGATACCTCTCCCTATGCACCCCAGCATCCCACTGGCTTTCCTTACAGCCTTGGCACATTGTTCTGCCACATTTGGGTCATCAGATATGATTAACCACAAATCCCCTTCCTGTTTAGTGACTATCAGTGTCTCTCTCCCCCCAGCACCATCATGTAATCTTCCCTGGGTTCATGTGCACCAAATGCACGATGTCAGCTATCACACTCTGGACCATTCCTCAAGTTTATCTATGTCCCTCCTCATTTTTTCCACCCCTCCCTGAGTGTCCACTCTGTTGCAGATCTTTGTGTCATCCATAAAGAGGCACTACTGTGAAATGAATGCCTGTCCTCTACTCATCATTCAGAATTATCATTCGATTGTTATGCTCTTCACTGTTTTCATGAATAAAAAAGGTTTTAAAACAATTTAATGAACTATTTAAAAATAAGAAAGAACTTTTTCATTTTTAGAAACAGCTGGCTCGTCTGTTCATTATGGGGCGTGGAAAACTATCAGGATTACATACCAAAATTTCATATTATGATTCCATATTTAGGGGGATTGCCCCCCCCCCAGGCTTGGGGGCCACTAACAAACACCTAAGCACAACCAGACTGTAGAATCAGCTTAGGGGAACACTTTATAATAAAGTTATAGTTAAGGTATTAAAAGCTGATCTAGTATGGGTTTGCCCTCCTTTTCCTCTACGTAATGGAAATAAGGTAGCCATCTAGAATTTAATTTATCTACCTGAAATCTAATTTTGCTGTTATTGCTTCTATGGTTTTAATGTGACGAATGTTGATTTCCCATTGCATTTCTTTGGGTTGTTTTGTAGATAGCCAATTTTGAGTGATGGTTTTTAGGGCAGCTGAGACCAGAATGTAGAATAAATATCTCTCTGCTGCTGATGTAAGGTTCACTGGAGGGAGATCCAAAACCAAACTGGCAAAAAAAAGATCCTGAGGAATCCATAGAATGTGCCTTATAGTGTCACCCACTATCTGCCAAAAGAGAAGCATCTTTCTGCAACTCCAGAATACATGATAGTGAGTGCCGGTTTGACCGCAGTCTCTCCAGCAAAGGTCTGACCCGTTTGTGCCAAAGTGTCTGGATATAACAGGAGCAGCGAAAAAAATGACTACAGATTTTCCACCTAAATTCTCTCCAGGTGGCTGAAGCTGTGGTGGTATGGACATCTTTCCAAATTCTAACCCATTGATTTTCTGTCAAAGGGACCCCTGATTCCTGCTCCCACCTCTCCTGAATTTGTTGAATAGCTAGGGTGCCCACTTTCTCATTCAATGAACTATAAATTTGTGTTATTAATTTCCTGGTGTCCAACATTTGTGCCCTAGAATAAATTTAGGCTATTCCCGGCACTGGGTTGTTGAGCAAGGTGCTCAGCCCCAGCCCTGAATTTATATAGTGCCTGCACTGTAACTATTTAAAGAAATCTTGTTTAGGAATCCCAAAGTCCCACTGCAATGACTGAAAGTCGGTTATTATGTTCCCCTGCATCAGCTGGATTGGAGTCTTTAGACCAAGTCTCTCCCATCTATCAAGACATGGGTCAAGGTGTGCTGCTAGAAACTTTGGCAAGCATTTCAGTGGGATATACTGCCAGACAGGTCCTGGGAGCTCCCACATATGTCTCACCCTGAGCAAGATTGTCAAGGTGTGCCTAGTCCGTATATTCTGGATTTCCTTGAGCTTACTTGGAAGTACAACCCAAGGAAGATGTTTAAGAGGTATCGTGGGGTGAGACCCCCTTCCCTCCAAAATGCTCCAGACGGATCCCTGTACTGGAGCCACCATCCTTACTACTGGGAGTACTCAACTCAGCCAGTTCTTAACCCTGTTTACCACCTTGTGACCTATTGCCAGGCTGCCCAGCTTGTTCACAAGTCTTCTATGTGGAACACTATAAAAGGCCTTACTGAAATACAGGTAGGCGACATCCACCACTCCCACCGATCCACAACCTTAATTACCAAGTCAAAGAAATCAATTACATTTGTTTGACATGACCATCCTGCTGTGAATCCATGCTGTCTTGGATCCTGTGCTCCGCTGGCTTCAAGATGTTTTTATTTCCTCTTGAAGTTGCTCCCTTGCTTCATCATGTTGATTCCATTCGGATCATGTCCCATCTCTTCCTGCTTGTTTCCATGGAATACTGGTTGATCTCCACCATCCTCACTTCATATGTCCTCTTATGCATGCTCTGCACCATTTTGCTCGCCCTCCTCGTAACTCTCTGCATCCTATCTATGTGTTTCTGAAGATGAGGTCTCTAGAACTGTGGCCCATAATCCAGATATGAACATACCATTGACCTATATATGGGCGATATCCCTGCTATTCTCCTACCATTACCCCTCCCTGTACAAGCCAGAGTTCTGATTGCCTCTCCCACTGCCTTTCGGCACTGATTTGCCTCCTGTAGCTTATCTGGTATGATAATCAATAGATCCCTCTCCTGCTGTGTTATCATAACCTCCTCCTCTCCTACTGTGTATGTGTCCTTTGGATTCTTGTGCCGTATGTGCATTAATTTGCATTTGTATGTATTAAATCTCATTTGCAAATTCTATGACCAATACACCAGCTTTATCCGATTCTGTCTCATTTGCTCTACTCACTGTGGTGTGTCCACCAGATTGCATTTTTTTGATATCGTCTGTAAAGTGGCACACCTTCCTATGTAGTCCCTATGCTACATTTCCGATGTAGATGTTAATCATTATCACACCCAGTACTGACCCATGGGTACCACACTTGTCACCCTTTCCTCTGTGGACAGAACCACAGTTACAGCCACCCTTGCTGCGCTGTCTCCAAGCTATTTTTCAATCAATTTTTTTTTCTTCACATCCCCCAAGCTGCCCACCTTGCTCACCAGCTTCCTTTGAGGTGCGGTGTCAATGGCCTTGTTGAAGTACAGATGCGACATGTCGTCCACCCCTCAATGATCGCTCACCCCCTTCACCTAGTGGATGAATTCAATCACGTTTGTCTGGCATGATCTTCCCTCCGTGAACCTGTTCTGTCTGTCGTCTGGAAGACCCCCTTATACCAGATATTGTACCAACCTTTCTTTAAGTATTATCTCCATAACTTTACCCACAACCGAGGTAAGAGTGACTGGGTGAAGGTTACTTGTCTACTCGTTCCCTCTGCTATTGTGCAATTGCACAATGTCCCCTCTTTTCCAGTGTTCTGGAAGTCTCCTAGTGTTCATAGACCAGTGAAACAGCCTTGTTCGTGTTGCCACCAGCTCCTCACTTACCTCCCGGAGTTCCCTGTGATGTATGCTATTCGGCACCATTGCTTTGTCCTACCTGATGTTACTCAATTCCTCTAACACCCCGCTGTCAACGAAAGGATGACCATCCCCCTACCTATCTTCCATAACCTTCTCTGACAATTCCTGACCTATCCCCTCTTTTTCAAATGTGAAAACTCTGCCAAAGTATGTTTTAAGTAGGTATGCTTTTTACTCGTCCCTCTCAAATATACCCTCCTTAAGTCTCTGTATTCCCTTCTTAATTTTTCTTCTCTCACTTATGTATCTAAAGACCCTTTTTTGTCCACTTTTGGCATGTTTTGCTGTCTTCTCCTCTGTCTCCATCCCTCCTGATTTTTTTTCCTTGCCACCCCAAGTTTTTCCCTGTAATTCTCCATTTCTTCCTGTCTTTGTGCTCTTTCTTATGCCCGGAAAGCCCTCTTTTTGTCTCTTATTACCCATCATACCTCTTCAGTGAATCATCTGTCATCCTTCCTAAATTGCTCTCCACCACCCTTCTAGTGTACCTCACAGTGTCACAAAAAAACAATTCCTCCATTTATCAACCCCCACAGTTCCTCCATGTCCCCCCGGCTTTTCCTTAACTTTCTTTTCAACCCTGATAAATGTACTAATTGTGTACAAACCAACACGCAGGAACTGCAGCACTTTAGTGATGCTTCAATTTCCATCCAGTCCTGTCCTGGGACTGAAGCAATCCACTTTGTGTTTGCTTTTAACAATATTTTCCCACTACTGAGGTGTCAGGTACACGTCCCCATTTATTGGCATTAAGTACAATGTATGTCCACCCCTACGTGGTTCTGTGACCATCTGCTGCAGGGGTGCTTCCTGCATGGCTTCCAGTAAGTTTTGTCTCTTTGCTGATTGTCCTGTTTGAATCTCCCAGTCCACATCTGAGACATTACAATCCCCTACCAGCAGGAATTCCCCCTTGCTTGCCATCTTTAGTAGCTCCTTTATTAGCTCCTCGTTCACTACCGCACCTTGATACGGCAGCCTGTAAGCCACTCCCAGGTGTATTGCCCCTCCAGTTCTCTTGACCAACGTACCCCACAGGACCTTCGAATATCCAAGACTATGTTGTCTGTCTGTCACCTGTATCCCATCCCTTATGGATAGTGCCACCCATTCCACATTTTTCACTGTCTTATCTTTTTTTGAAAGACTGTACCCCTGGATAACCACTTCACAGTCGTGATTTTCCATCCATTGTGTCTCCGGTATGGTAAACCGGTCATGCCCCTTCTACACCATTGTGGCCTCCAGATCCACCAGATAATTTCACATACTTGTACTGTGCACTGACATACAGCTTCCAGCTATTTCCCCCAATCTCAAATTTTTTTCTACCTTTATCTCCTAACCCCCTACTGCGGGGAAGTACAAAGTAAGTGTAACCCTCCAGATTCTTACTCCACCCCCTTCCTACTTGCATAATGCTGTGGTGCATCGCAAGTGGAATTACTTACAGGACAGTTGAAGTCATCCTGACCAAGGTCCCTGGTGGCTCGTTATTTTGTGTCACTTACAATTAGTACAAGGTAAATTGTATTGACACCACTGCTGTCATTGTTAGCAATTCTATTGTTACTATTTTACTGGTACTGTCATGCCAGAATCACGTGTCAGGGCTGACCTTTCCTTACTCTTTATGTATCATCACAGGTGGTACTAAGGACATGAAAAAAACTGAAACCGGATGCCATACCATCCATCTTCAAGAAATGTTCCATTGAGAGTACTGCGGGACGCACTGCAAAACAATCTAAAGTATGTAATTGTTAGTATTTCTACATCTAACTGAACATACTGTGATCCACATTGTCACGCACTGCTGGACGCAAATGGAATCCCACTGTGCCACATGGTCAGTAGTGCCTGAGGACCATGCAGTAACATACACATTGGAAACCACCATGTTCCGATGCACAGTTGCTCTCCAATTTTGAGGACATGTCAGCATGTCACAGTCATGGCATGACAGGGTAACACCGCCATGTGATAAACCTTGCACAGCGTGATACAGCATGTGAGCAACTGTGATATATAAAGTACCAATGTTGCTGTATGGTGATGGCGTTGACCGTGTTGAACACGCTTACTGTGACGTAACTGCAGTATCTGCACTGTGTCCCACTGTCATGGATGTACTTATGCTTTGTGCGATGCACTGAAAGCAGTGTTCTCTCAGTAGTATACATGGCATGCATTCCATATCACTGCACTTGTCAACGCTGTGAAGCACGGAACCATAAAGCATATGTGCGCAATGCATAAAGGTTTGAACAGTGCCTGTTAATATTTACAGATGCAGTCACAGATTACAGTACTGAAACATGCATTCAATGTTGATTAACACAGCCATTTTTTCTCCCCTTCTTTCAGTTGACACTTGAAGAAGGAAGTACATCACAGATAGTCAAAGCACCACATCAGATGTCTACAGTTTCCTCCACTTCGGAGACTGACTACAGTTCATCATCCTATCAAGTTGATGATACTGTGCATTCTTGTCGACATTACATGTTACATGTCTGGAATGTCAGCAGTACAGGGACAAGCATCTTTTGGGATTCTGTGTGCAGTTGAGGCACAGGACTTTGCCTGCCGGTGGCCTGAGTCCCCCGAAAGTGTTTATAAAGACCATGTCTATGCAAAGGGGTACTCAGTGCCTCAGCCAACAAAGCAGGACTCCAACATGTGCTGCAAAGTTAGCAGAGATTAAATCACAGAGCAATGTGACTTGATGGTAACCGAGAGGCCCATACTGACTTCAATGCTACTGAAAGCTCACCTGGCACTGGACTCATCTGAATGTTATCAGCTATCCATATTATCCTTGAATCAGGTTAAGGAGATGGAAGAGGAGGTTTCAATGTTCACCCTCAGCACGGATGTCAACACTGAATTAGATTCAGTGGAGGATGTTGATGATGGTATTTGTCTTTCCAATGAGACCGCTGCTACAGAGCAAAAATTTGTAATATTTTGGATACAACTATTTATTTTGTTTGAGATAACTGTTTGCCAAATATGTAAACTTCCTTTAATGATAACCAAGTCAAATGTTAGAGGCTGTATGTTTGCTGTTGAATTTTGTTGTGCACGCTCTCATGTGTTCATGTGGCGATCACAACTAGTCACTGGTAAAATGTCGTTGGGTAATTTGGTACTAAGTGCCACTGTACTATTCACTGGTAATACCTACAATTGTAGAGCTGAATTCTTCCACTGCATACACATTCCATTTGTCTCTGAGAGCCACTATCATGACCTGCAGAGGTGATAGTTTGTCCCCTTGGTTAACTTACACTGGATTAAACAGCAGAAAAGAACCATAGAGTTGCTACCAAAGGAACAAATCACAGTGATTAGTGATGATCGCTGTGACTTCCCGGGCCACAGTGCAAAATATTGTACTTACACCGTAATGGACATATGCAGTAACTACATTCTACAGTTGGAACTGGTGCAGGCAACGGAGGTCCCTAACTCAAACTGCATGTAGAAGGAGGGTTTTGTGAGAGCAATAACAAAGATCATTGATGCTGGTGTGGAGATTGGGACGATTGCCACTGACTGACACCCACAAATCTTGGCACTGATGAATAAGGGTACCATGTTCAATGGGATAACTCATCAATTTTATGTTTGGTACCTGGCCAAATCAACAATCAAGAAACTTGTGGCCAAGGGGAAACAGAGGCACTGTGAAGACATTCTGCCATGGACCCGTTCCATCATCAATTATTTCTGGTAGTTGGCGCAACATGCCGTGGAAATGTGGCTCTTCCAAGAGAAAAATGGGTGTCTTGTGTTAGACCAGACAGATAACTCACACAGTTGGGTTGTTGGTTTTGTTTTCCATGCCTGCGAACATCTCCCAATCGATAAAACTGATGAGAGAGAAACCTGCTGGCTGGAAAAGGGAACCCCAGCACCTGATGCATTGAAGCCAGTGGTGATGGACAACAAACTTCTGAAAGACATCAGAAAGGTGACCGAGTTCTGTCATACTGGCAAATTAGAGGTATTTCACTCATTCTTGGACCAATATTGCCCTAAACGCCAGCATTTCTCGTATGTGGGAATGCAGGCCAGAACCCAGCTAGCGATGCTCAATTACTCTGAAAACTACAATCGTGCACAAGCCATCAGCACTACTGGTCCAAGTAAGGGTAATGCAATACATCAGTTTGTGTTCTCAAAGCAAACTAAACAATGGGTATCTAAACCAGTGTACAAGAAGAAAACCTACCAATTTTGTGACAGACTCATGGACGATGTGTGAGAAAGAGAAATGGAGAAATAACAGAGGTTTTGGAAATCACAAAACCTGAGCTCCCGTAGAACATAGTGCCAATACCAAGGCCAGAGAAAGAAGACCTACTATAAAAACATTTCTCTTGCTTTGTCAAAAATTAAGCATCTACAGTTTTAATTCTTAACCATAAGTGAAAGGTCTTTGAATTTTTGCATGACATAAAACACTGAAAGCAGCAGTGCATGACTTTGCTTCAAATTCTGATCAATACTTTGAGCTATTTCATATTGTCCATCAACCAGACACTTTTATGATACCCTTCTTTCTCCAGTTTGAGTTTACTTTATTCATGTAGCTCACATTTGAACTAATAAAAGGTGCGCTACTTTTACTATGGATTGGACAAGTTTTTCATCAGTATTTGCATCTCTTTTTGAAAATGTAGTGTCTCATAAGGTCAGGAAGTACTTCCTTTCTGCATGGTACTTCACTGTAGTCATGGCAGAATGTCTTGCAAAGAAATGCATTAAAAACCAAAAAACAATAATAGCAATGAAAATCTTGTCCAAGGCATATCACATGGAATGCTCCTTGTATTATTTTACAGGTTAAAGCAATTAGCAGTAAAGGGTACTCACACTGTGGAAATGAGTGTATCATACATGTCCGTAGATAGGGATTTTTGTAAAATTGAATCAAAGCGTATAGATAATGACATTCACATCGTTCACGTGCTGCTGCTTTGAGCTCACAAATATGTGCCAAATGTAGTGTGCTACATACATCAAGTGGCCCATTTAACAGAAGTACTGCAAGTGGAGGAGTCCTTATTTTTTGTGTGGCTTTACCTTCTCTTGTCGACATCCATGGTTCACCTTTGACTGTCCCCTGCATTTCTGCTGTCCAACTGTGTTTGTGCCCACAACTCAACCAGTGGGACAGTAGGCCATGCACCTGTTTTCTGTGCACTGCAATAAGCATGTCATTACAGGTGACGTGGAAAACATCTGTTATAACAGATGAGAAGGCACCGTAACTTAATTGTGTCACCCCTGTAAAATTGTTGTATGTTGCAATCATCTTTACCATGTCTTTACTGCAATCCATGGGACACAGTATTTTTGTTTTGCCACATTTCCTCACATAAGGTATTGTGGAGGTCCAGCTCCATACTGTTTGCTTTTCTTTGAATTGCTGGCACACAGTCTCTGTCACTGTGCACATGCTGACCACAGAGATAGGTGCAGCACTGAGAAGGAGGAATGAGCACATCCTTTTCTCGTCTGTTGAGACATCTACCTATATTATCCATCATTCCACTGGGTACACACACAACCGTTGCACATTGTTTTGACTCCTTTAGATCATCCAGTTTGTTTACCCACATCCCTTTGCTGATTGTTGAGTGTTAATATGCACGCCTCCATTATGTAGTCACCAACTGTGTTCTTGCGACACACAATGCATGCAATGACAATTGTAGGCATTCAGTATTGGAGTCCACACTATGGATCCCTCCTCCTATTGTTTACACAGAGTTATCATCAGTGTCTGTTCCATGGTATGTGACTGTACACACTGTTGCATATCTTACATTCATGTGCAAGGAGGCACAGTTCTATCTACAGCAGCAATACTGTAGTGTATTGGTTATTCGCCCTTTTCTGCCAGGTATCCTGGGGTCCCAGCACATGGCCATGCTTGCGTGTGGAGGCACACATGCACCCTGGGAAGCCAGCACTGCTCATACATATACTGCAGCTGTAAAAGGTTTGCGATCCAGTAGCAGTAATTTCAGCACCTGAAATCTTGAAAGTTATGTGTCTTCTTCTCAACTTTTTTCCCTTCCTGTTCATTGAGCCCTGGGACCTCTCTTAGATGCCTGTGCAGCTACTCCCACCCTGCCTGAGACTCACCGACCCTGAGACCCCACTTCAGCATGACAGCGACCCCCTGGCTTGTACCTCCCAAGGCGGTGCCGCCTCCACGAACTTTTACACTCCTTGAAATCCAATTGCTGCAGGCACTGGAGAGGGGCTCAGAGGATCGGGACCAAGGTTGGTGGAGTCAGACGGTGGGCATGGGGCTTCAGAGCATCATCACCCTACCGAAGCTTGTGTTTTTTCCTTGTTTGTGAGAGCAGCCCTACCCCTCACTAAGGCAAATGCAAATATGCAGTGATGTCCGGGGAGTGTGCATGCTCCCGTGCACGTTCCCACACATGTCTGCTGTGCACTGCCTCCCCAATAACTTGAGGGAGCCATCTCAGTACCCTACAGCCACCACTAATAGGCAGTTTCTTGCTGCCACTTGCTTCCCTCCCTCACCAGGGAACCTTGTGTAGTCTCCTGCCAACCCACATCGACCAGAGCTCATTCACAAATGGGGGTGGCTATCATGGCACGAGGTGTTGCATCCAGTGCATCAACCCTCAGCAGCACCAGTCCAACCTGAAACTACAGTCAGGTTGCTGTCCCTCATATTCCACAAAAAAGACTGGCCAGAAGTACTTATGTATTACCTCTGCCTTGTCAATGTACATCTCAACTGAATCCCCCCTCCCCTGTTATTATCAATAACTACAGCTTTGACTGCCTCTTCTCAACAAATACCCAGTAAATGTTTTATCCATCCTTTTGCCTACCTCACTATTCTCTCCTCATTATCTGCTGTTAACCTCCTATTTGTCTGCCCCGTCAATCTGCGCCTATGTCGGTATACCTCCCTATCCACTTTTCTGTTTGTTCTTCAGTATGTTCTGACTACAGTACCTTTTCACCTTACACAATGGCTGTTAGTATGATCTATAGTCTGTATATAGATTTGTGAAGCTCAACACAGTCATCCACTGGACAAGAAACCAATGGAGGAACACACAATGCCATCAAGCTGATGTACGCATGTAGCTGATTAACCACATCATTGCACAACCTGTCAGCATTCTGTGTTATGTTGAACTCAGCATTGTCTTGGGGTGTAAAACCTGTGAAAGGACAGAGTTAGGAATGTGATGTTTTCATGTTCTGAGTTTTAGAAACTGAGACACTGAGTTTTATATCAGGGCTTACTAGTGTAACACTTTTTTATTGTTAGCTGTTACAACATGTCAGTGACCATGACATTTGCAGTGCCAAAATATTAGCTAATTGTTTTAACTTATTACATCCAAAGACACATGAAAGTTTTATGGTTTGTTTACTACAATTAACCACAGTTATTAGTTGTGTGCCTCTAACTATCTTAATGTTATGATATTGAAATAACGCATAATTAAACATGTACTGAACTATACAGAATGATGAACATACCCATGCTTTCCTTAAAAGTAACTGTAATGCTACCTACATTCTGAAACAAACTTCAGAAAAGTGCTTGTCATCAAAAGATGATAACTTGAAAAAGGCATGAACGTCTTGTTCAGGCAGTGTCCACCAAAAGTTGAGCACCACCTGCTACATAGCCACGTTAATATGAGAGCTAAGAGAACTCATTTAGAAATTATTGAGTCCACGTGTCCTCATCATTTTCATCAGCCTTGAAGAAGACTTTGTATTGCCCCTTGGGTTCTGGCCACTTGTTTCTGATGCATGTCACTATGCAGGCTGGGATCACATGTTGCACCTTTCTCCCGAGGATGTCATGCACCCAGTGTGTGTACTGGATGTATGCGGAGAGATGCATGAAACTGCATAGAAAAAAGTTTTGATAGTGTCCCATCTAACATCAATTCCTACACAGTATCATAAGAAAGTCACATAAGTCACAAAACAGTATGATGTGTAGAGTGACAGGGACGTGTGTACGAAAGAAGGAGACAGTGCATATGTTAGGTGTGTTCCCATGTTACTGATGGTGTGAGGGTAGCTTTTGTACAAGTGAAATTGAGGGTATACCGTGTGAGTGTGTTTTACAGATGGGTACAGCAATCTGTGGACAAGTGTCTTCACATGCTGGGGGTAGTAGGGACAGGGAAAGATGGTCACATGATTTGGATGAGGTCCAGAGAACATAAGTTACCAGAAAGGGTACAGTGGACTGCACGATTCTGTTGTGGTGAAGCATATAGTGTGCTGTGAACCTGTGCTCTCTGGGGATTGTGGGGTAAAGGATTTGAAGGGGACGTGTCTTCACAAAATGTTTGTGTGGGGCATGCTATTTGCGTTCAAGGTATGGGGATGGTGGTCCATGTATCTGTGGTCCCCGGAGTGGGAAACGAGACATGGGGTGTTCTGCAAACACAGTGAGGAGGACTGGGCTGTGCTATTGTGTTCCAATGATGGGGATGGAGTGGTGTTACTCCTGTGTTTATGGGCTGTGTGGTGTGTGGGTTGGAACTGTGCTGTTTGGTCTTTGGGGGGTTGGAATGGAATGTGTGTTCCTAGGATGTTTGTGGGGATCATGTGAATTTTGTTCATGGCAAAGTGGTGGTGGGTCATGCACCAGTGGTCCAAGGAAGGGATGTTGATTATGGGGCCATGAAATTGTGTTGAGGGGATGGTTATAGTTTGCCATGGACCTGTGTTCAGGGATGTGTGGGGTGTGCTGTGGACCTCTGGCCACAGTAGGATGCGGGGGGGGGAGAAGTGGACATGTGTTAACGGAATGTTTGGGGGTAGCATGGTAGTTGTGTTACATGAAGGGTGGGTAGAGGGGACATGTGTTGCCGTGATGTGGATGTATGCCAGAGGATTTGTGTTACCGTGATGTGGCGGGGGATTCCCAGATCTGAGGTTCTGGGATGTGGGATGGGAACAGAGGATGTTGCTTCCTGTGATATGGATGGGTGGGCATGGAATTCTGTTTGTGGGATGTGTACTTTTGTAGATGAACCTGTGGTCCCATGATGTAGAAATGATGCAGGCTAATAGTGTCAACAGGATGTTGAGGAATGGGCCTTTTAATGTTGTTCACGGGATGGTGAATGGTGTGGCAGGGAGTGGTTGTCCTGCGATGGATAGATTTCTTTGACTGGGTTACCAAAGTAGTAGACCAGGGAGGGGCTGTGGACATGGCCTACCTAGATTTTAGCAAGGCATTTGATACAGTCCCACACAAAAGATTAATACACAAGATAGCCAGCCTTGGAGTGGGTCCCAAGGTGGTAGCCTGGATAAAAAATTGGCTAGACAACAGGACTCAAGGGTAGTAGTAAATGGAGTACACAGTGACAAAAGGAGGTTACTAGCGGGTACCACCGAGGGTTCAGTACTGGGACCAGTCCTTTTTAATGTCTTTATAAGTGACATTGCAGAGGAACTGGAAGGAAAAGTATGTCTCTTTGCAGATGACACAAAGATCTGCAACAGGGTTGATACACAAGATGGAGTGGAAAGGATGAGAAGGGACTTGGCAAGGTTGGAGGAATGGTCAAATGTATGGCAGCTCAGATTCAATGCAAAGAAGTGCAAGGTAATGCACATGGGGAACAAAAACCCAGGGGAAGCGTACACAATGGGGGGTGAGATACTGACAACAGTAAAATAGAAAGGGACCTGGGGTAATTATATCAGATGACCTAAAGGTGGGCAAGCAATGTGAGAAGGCAGTAAGGAAGGCTGGGGGATACTGGGATGCATAGGAAGAGGCATCAATAGTAGAAAACAGGAAGTTGTTATCCCTCTGTACAGACAGTTGGTGAGACCCCATCTGAGTACGTGCAGTTCTGGAGACCCCATCTCCCAAGAAAAGACATAGACAGAGTGGAGGCTGTCCAGAGAGGGAGAACTAAATGGTGCAGGGTCTGCACCAGAAGACATACGAAGAAAGACTAAAGGAGCTAATATGTATACCCTTGAGGAAAGAAGGGAGAGGGGACATGATAGAAACTTTCAAGTACCTCAAGGAATTAACAAAGTCCAAGAGGGTAGCATCTTCAGAAAAGAGATGTGCAAGAACAAGGGGCACAATTTGAAGATAGAAGGGGACGCTCAGAGGTAATGTGAGAAGTATTTTCACTGAGAGGTTGTGGATGCATGGAATAGCCTCCCTGAGGAGGTCGTGGGGTCAAGAACAGTGGGGGACTTCAAGAATGCATGGGACATGCATAAGGCAGTCCTAGTGGGGGGTAGGAGGAAGTAAGCTGTTGGTTAACTGGGATCTGCAGCTTATCTGTTAGGTAGGAAAATGGGCAGACTAGGTGGGCCAAGTGGTCCTTATCTGCCGTCAAATTCTATGTTTCTATGGTGCATGACATCAGTGTTGAATTGTGTTCACAGGATTCTGAGGTCCTGTGTTGGTAAGTCTGAGCCATGGATGTGTGCTCAAACCATACAAATCAAAATGCAGGTTTACAGTACTATGGTTACCTATTGGGAGCAGGATCTGGTGGATGTGGGTGCCTATAGCAGGCACATATGGTGGTAAGCGCCAGTCTTCCCACAAAAGGATCCAAGCAACCAATACGGAATTGTGGGTGCTCTGTGATGCAAATGATGCCGTCTAACATATCTTCCAGTTGGTGGGAAATCTCTCTGCAGCAGAGACATTCATGTACAGTTGGCATTATAATACATTGACCACAGGTGCACCATAATGTGACGTCATGCAATTGATCCTTCCGCTGCAATACACCAACTTCATCAGCAACAGAAGCAGAGGTAATAGCACCATGTGTCTGTGTAGCATGACGGTCAGCCTGTGATGGTCTGTGTGGCTCGAACATGTATGATTGTACTCCGCTGCTGACACTGGTATTAAGGATATCCATTAGAACATCGGATGTGTCAGTATCAGTGCCGCTTTCACTATCTGTGTCAGAGTCTTCATGAGAAGATCTGAAGTCATCATTTCCAGCACCACCAGTTGCTATTTCCTGCCATGAAATAGAAATGGAAGTCCATGACGGATGTTTTGTAGCTAATTGAGTAATAATTACAGTTAGGTACAACCATCTTTAGTATCTGAATTATTTCATGTGCTATAACATCATTGGAATAAGCTGTGGAAATGCATTATGCCACTGAAGTTCCATTGCTACAGTTGCAGTATTGCACATGCTGAACAGAGGGTTATCAACTGCTTAATAGTGGGTGGCCATGGATGATGTGAGGTTTAGGCAAACTGTCAATGAAACAGACTGACAGTTGTAGTTATGTACAGTAGGTTGGAAGGCTTCAAGTCAAGGCAAAGCAGGCATGGGATACACATGGGCATATCAGTACACTGAGTGAGAAGGGTTCCTGGAGACCAGTTGTGGTCTATGGAGTCACAGTAGGCAGGGAACAGTATACAGTGATCAAAGCCTGCAGACTGACAGGGCGACCAAAGGATACACTGACATAAACCTACCAAACACCAGCATAGGACACACGTCACATTAGATGCACACTCAGCAAACACATATAACCTCATTACAGCAATAAACTGTTGCAGATGAGGACAAGCATGTAATGATTTCTGACTGAAAAAACACCACAATAGGACACCCATGAGGTGACACATGCTGTGTGTAGGAAATGCCTATCAAATATAGAAGCCATAGCAGGAACAAGAACAGATGAAGTGCCATGGTGCTGTGTGAGACAATAAACACCAGGTGACAATACCACATACCCAGCAGCTGACATCCACAGCATGGACAGACAGCTAACACTGTCCCCCACACTGTAGATGAGGAGCTGTGCCAGCGCAGCACTGGTGTAATGTCACAGTGCAGTGGAGCAGTGGCAGCAGAACCAACCTACACACAGACACACACCATGTATCATATGGCAGAATACAGAAATGCACCCAGAGAACCGTAGTACACCAATAGCACAGTTACTACATACTGACAGGTCACAGTACATGTAAGCCAGAAAAATGTAACGCAATGGAAGTGTGTGGTACCACTGTGAAGGCAGTAACATATACACTGCTGCAGTTTTGCACTGAAAAATCAACGGCCCAGATGTTTGGCATTTCCCTGGAGGAATGAGCAACAGTGGACACCAAATGAAACTCACAGTACCGGATGGACTGAAGATGGCTGAACACTGTAGACATGCAAGGATGACTGTGAAGTGTATGGGTCCCAACTGTACCATTACCATGCCAGTGGACACTGGATCGATAACATGCATGCAGCGAGCAATGGGGGGCCACCACTGAGTCATCTTGGAAAACAATAGTGTGCACTGTGTAATATGTACTGTGTTAGCAGTATCCTGAGTGACACAGTGACTGTAGCATTATTATATTTGTACTATAGTGCAACATCTAAAAAGAGGGTTCTGATTGTGTACACCTAACACTACTCATACTTGTGTCTATGTCCAAGATTAATACAGCAGCACACATATGGTCTCTGGCAATAGATTAAATGCAACCCTAATATGGTAGCAGTTGGTCGCAATATTCATAAGTAAGCGGCATACGTATGGACCTTGCCACTTTGCACATCTGTTCATGTTGACTTTACCAAAATGAACACAGAAAGATTTCTACAACAATCAGTGCTGCACGGCTACACAATGCAACGTCTCTGTTGTCAATGTCCATGGAAATGGGTAAGCAGAACAAGCAATGGATAGTTGAGACATAAAACCGCAACACACATGCACATACTCACTGTGTCTCTGTCACTCTGTCTCTCTCACAAAGATGGCAAGGAAAGAGATACCATGACAAACGCACATCTGTCAGACGACTTTGCTCATATGCCACTGTCTCTGTCCATCACTTGGGATGGGGAGCAAGCAGCAGGGTTGTGATCACTGGTTGTGTCCGTCCCTGTAGGCTGACTATGGCCCAGCATTGAATGTCAGTCTCTGGTGCAATATGTCTATTTCTTACAAAGGAGATCGGGGGGACATGTGTCACACAGAGCAAGTAGAATGACTGTAAATGTACGCTCCGCAATAGATTTCTGATGGAGAGTTTAGGCAGTGTAACACACACCCACTGATCAGAACATGTCCGGGAACAACACAAGGGAGTGGTGGTGGTGGTGGGTTGACGCCTCAGTCTTGCTGTAAAGCAATCAGCAGTCATTCGTGCTGTGACATTGCATGTCCCGGGGGTTCACACACAGAAGGCAAAAGCATTGCTCACTGACATAGCCCTGCTGTCACTGAGTGCAGGACAAGGATCTGACACTGTGGGGTTAAGAAGGGTGGGTTAAATCTCTGACCTGTCCAGCAATTCTCGGCACTGTGGCACTCATCCTATGGTGTGGGCAGGGACCACTCACTGCACATGCAGACTGTTGTCAGGAGGACAAGGGGCCATGAGCTGGGGAGCACCACACCAAAACCTCTGTGTATACCAGTACATTCTCGGGGGGGGGGGGTCAGGCTACTTTGATATCTCCCTGTCTCTCTGTTTAACTGTTTCCCACTATCAGATGTATATGAATGGAGACAATTAGAGTGGAATTGGTACATGGTGGGCATATGGAACTGGTCAGCCTCATCAGAAGGATCACAATCACTCGGTCACCTATTTCCGTTGCTACCTGTAGCTCACAGTAATTGAACGGAATGATTGTTGCCACATGACTACACGAGAAGTAATGTAATTTTCTACATCAACTACACATTCCGGTCCGGGTAAGAAATGGAATGAAGCTTCTGGTAACTATTTCTGTTATCACCATCAGCACATAAACACACAGCTAGTCATTCAATTTCAAAATATAGTTCAGTGAAGTGCTAGGATACTACTGAAAGTTATCGATTACATATTTTTCAACATGTACCTCTTCCTGGCAGAGTAAGTACGCGATACTGAAGTTAATAAAATCAATGTTTCTGATCACGTTCACACAAGGATTTACACTGAAGGGGCATGAATCACTGTCACTACATAACTGGGTTGAGAGCTGTGCTTCTGGGAGGTGGACCTCAATGTGCTCGTGAATGTAGGAGGGGCGTGCAGCGTGCATGAGCACAAAAGGCTAATTTACATAATAGTTGCGGCTGTGGATGCTTCTTACTTTGCGATGGTGACCTGAACTATTGGGGGGGGGGGTGATGTTTGGATTTAAACATTGCAGCTTCACGATACATCAGTAGGTAATGAGTAACATTACAAACCTGATCTTAGCAACTCAATGTTTAAAATCCACAGTCACCGCAGTTTTCCTTTAAGATGTGCCACTTGAAGGGGACAGAGCTACTTTTATCTTCTCTTAAGACTTCTTTGGGGCTGCAGTTCTGCATAGCAGGTTGAGGCTGCCTGTTTTCAGGGAGCACCCCTAAATTAAAATTGTGCCTGTTAAGCTGCAGCTTTCAAACTGTTGCACCAAACAGCCGCCTCAAGACTCCCTCTCTTTGGGTACAGTCCCAGCGCCGACCTGGTTATTTTGAACTTTCAGCACTCTCTGGCTGCTTACACCTGATTAGCTGCCTTCACGGCCAGCTGTCTCCCGATTGGTGCGCCTTTCTGCATGGACTCTGCAGGTCTCTGGGCTTCACTGCCGTCCTGTACTTCTTCATTTCTACTAATTTTCACTGCCTAGTCTAATTGCTCAACTGTAACTGTGCTTAGCTTGGCCTTTTTCGACCTAGGTGCATTTTGTTTACCTTACCTAATATGTACTGTTAAGTTAATGCTTACTTCCATATTCTAAGTACCAATGAATGATTTGCTAATACCTAAGTTTAGTTGCTGCTGTATCCTAAATACCATGAATGTTTTGCTGAATGCCTCTGTTTATTTCCTAATTTTCTTTCTTTGCCCAGCTTCTTGTTGCTTTCTGCCTCCTCCTCCTTCTCCCTCTTCCTTAACCCCCCCTCTCGCAGTGCTAGGCGCTGACCCAACCTGCCCCCACCTTCCTACCTCCTCTCCTCCTCTCTGCTCCTTCGAGCCACCCCGATTAAACTAATTTATTGTTTTGAAGCCTGTGACCCAGCCCCCTGTTTAAGCCCTCTCTGCCTCTCATAGCCATCTCCTGACCCCTGCTACTCTGCTGTTGCCTGCTCCTGGCAGCTCCCACCCACTCACCCTTCTGTCAGCTTGCCCTTTTCCGCTACCCCCAACCCTGGCTGCTAAATATAATTACTTCTACTGCTCTTTTCCTCTCCCCACAGCTGAGCCCTTGATCGGGCGCTTCTCCTGTTGGAGGCATAGCTGTTTCTTCACCACCGCATGCCGCACCAAACAGCTGCCTCAAGACTCCCTTTCCTCCGGTACTGTCCCAGCGCCGGCCCAGTTATTTCAAACTTTCAGTGCTCTCCAGCTGCTTACACCTGATTGGCTGCCTTCATGGCCAGCTGCCTCCCGAGTGGTGCGCCTTTCAGCCTGGACTCTGCAGGTCTTTCGGCTTCACTGCCGTCCTGTACGTCTTAATTTCTACTAATTTTTCCTGCCCACCCTCCCCAGCCCCGACCTCTATTAAATGCGCTCTGGCTCTGCCCAGTACATCCCTCCCTTTCTTCTATTGGCCACCTATTGATCTCAGCCTGTCTTGTGCTGTTTAACTCACTCTCTCTCTCTCACTCCAATCCCCTTAGCTCCCCATACTCTTCTAGTGCTAATAAGACAGAACACCCTTAGTTCTCAGTCTGTCAGGCCACCTTTTAGATCTCAGCCTGTCAATTACTATCTAGCACACTCTCTCCCTCACCCCCATTCCCCTTAACTCCCCCTATCCTACTAGTACACAAGATCACACCTGCTGGGTCTGCTCTCCCAGCTGAACTGCCTGTTTTGCTCTACTCAGGAATCATGTCCTCCTTCTTCATTCTTCCCCTGTGCCTGTTCCTCTTACTTTTCACCCTGCTCTCTCTTCCTCCCCTTCTATTGTTAAGTACTTCCACTCCCCCTCACTCCTCCATCGCATACCCTACCACACTGCTTACCCCCAGCATCATCCAAATGACAGCCCCCTCACCGGCCCACCATAACTGGACCCACTTCTCTACATGGCCTTCCCCTTCACTCATATTAATCCCTTACTCCTACGCACTACTATGCCTCCTTAAATTTCAACTGTCCACTCACAGCCACTCTCCCCATTTCCCTAGTCCTGCTAACATGCCCTGGATCAACAGCACCAAGCTACACTTCATCATTATCTCCCTATTACTCCTCTCTGCAGGAGATATAAATACCAGCCCTGGTCCTCCACCCTGTAAAAATGTCTATCTCTCCCACTCCCCCCTCCCCTGCCTCTGCCCCACCTCAGTTTCACTCCCTGTGGCCTAAAAATCCTCCACCTCAACATTCATAGTCTCCTTCCAAAGCTGGACCTGCTTCTCCCATTAGTAGTATTCCTCAATCCTGACATCCTCATGGTATCAGAGACCTGGCTAACTAACAAAATGCCTGACTCTTCCATCACAATACCAAGGTATGCCATTACATGTCAGGACCGCATTGGTAGGGGTGGAGGCGTACCTATCTACTCCTCCTTCTCTCTCCAAACAAGTACTGCACTCTCATCCACTGATCCCAATGTATATGAAGCCCTTGTCATAAGACTTTCTCTCCCCTTCTCCGTACCAATATATATTGCAGGAACTTACTGTCATCCTGGCCTACACCACTCTGATGCCACCGAGCTAATCACCACCATTGAGTCCCTTACCTCTTCAGGTGAGCTTTACCTGCTAGGGGAGCTAAACCTGAACTGGTTGTTACCTGCCCTAGACACAGCTCACACTGACATAGCTGCCCTTAGCCTGTCCCAATTAGTCAAGGAACCCACTCGCCTAAACCACAAAACCCATAACCACACTCTTATCAACTGGGCCCTTACCTCCCATCCTCACAGGGTAATCCAGTCTGGCCTTCTGCTGGATGCTCTTAGCGACCATCATATGATCTAGCTAGTCAAAAAAATTCACAGACCTAAAGCCCCCACAAACTAATAAAGATTCACTCCTACAAAACACTAGACCTTGCCCCTCTCCTTCACAACCTAACTCAAGTAGACTGGTCTATATCCACTACAATCTCTATAGATCTTGCACTGGCATGTTTCTCCACTAATTTTGCCAACATCTGGAACAAGCATGCTCCTCTGAAGCAAGTTAGAGTGCACGGTAACCACTTCCTTTGGGTTACCCCTGAACTCCTGGCCTGTCAACAAGCACGTGACAATGCATGGAAAACTCACAAATCCTCCAGACTCCCTTGTGACCTTGCTATCCACCGAACACTCCATAATGCCTGTACCAAAGCCATCTGCCTGGCTAAAGCAGAATATTTCCAGTCCACCTTTAATGCTAATATAAACAACCCGTCGAAGTTTTGGAAAGTAGTCCACTCACTCTTCACTCCCCAAACTAAACCCCCACCCCCGCTGCTCAATATAAACAACCAACTCACTGCTGACCCTCCCACAGTTGCTGCAGAATTTAATTCCTATTTTACTTCCTGTGCCTCCACCCTGTAGCCTCTTTCCCATCTCTTCCTACTACCTCCCCCCCACACCCCTCAACTCCATCATCTCGCAGATAGTTTTACCTTCTCTCCCATCTCTCCCAATGATACCTTAAAGGCACTACTCTCTCTCAACCCATCAAAGGGCCACTCCTGCGATGGCCACTTCCCTACTTAGACTCACTGACTCTATCCATACAACCATGGATAGAGGTCACATCACTTCTGCTATCTTGGTTGACCTTGCCAAGGCTTTTGACACTGTCTCCCACTCCCTCCTCCTTGAAACCCTCACATCTGCTGGCTTATCTCAGTCGGCCTGCAACTGGTTCAGAGCCTACCTAGTAGGTCGTACCCAATCAGTTAAAATAGCTGATTCTACATCCCTATCATTACCCATCCCTACTGGTGTGCCTCAAGGCTCCGTACTTGGCCCACTCTTATTCTCAATGTTTCTAAATGACCTACCATCAGTATGCTACTCATCCTCTATCCATATGTATGCTGATGACACGGTCTTGTTCACCTCTAGCCACTCTCCCTCCGATGTGATTTCCAGACTACAGTTTGACTTCAATAATGTTCAACGACAGCTAAGCTCACATTAGTTCTTCCTTAGCACCAAGAAGACAGTCTCCATGACCTTTGGCACTAGGCAGAGACTCTCTAGGCTGCCCTCCCTCCACTCCATCCACACCCTTGACAGGACTACTCTAGAGGACACCACCTCGTTTAAATACCTGGGTGTATGGCTTAACCAACACCTTAACTTTTCTGTACATATTGATGCTATCCTGAGAAAACTTGGTGCCCTTTACAGGAACCATAGTTCCCTTCCACTACTGGTTTGGCACACAATCTTGTTCAGAAAATGTTACTCCCTATTATTGACTATTGCGCTATAGTCTACAGTGCTGCTCCCAAGTCTTCCCTCACCAGATTGGATACTATTTACAACGCTTTCTGTCATTTTACTCTTGACGCCCCCCTCACGCACTCATCACAGCTCCTTGTACCATTCTCTCACTTTTCCTTCTCTAGAGTGCAGGTGTCTCTCCCACTGTGCCAAGTTCACATCTAAATACTGACTTGGTACTCTCCCCTCCTACCTCTCCGACTCTCTCTCTGTTCCCCCCCTCCTCTTGCCCTCTCAGATCCTCTGATGCTTGCACTCTAGCTATCCTTCGTCGCTCTACCTTCATTGTACAGGAAGCCTTCTCCTACCGCTTCCCAAAGCTTTGGAACTCCCCTGCCACCTCCTATCTGGTTCTCCTTGTCCTCATCCTCTATTTCCTTAGCCCTACATAATTTCTGTTCCCCAAACTGCACTTGTCCCAAGCCCTCCCTCTACCCTTCCTACAAGGCCTACTTTCCTCTGCACTACTTAACTTCTCTCCCCTAACTATACCTGTTCCTAGACCCTTTCCCAACCCCCAACCCCTCCTTAGAGCCTATCCTGTACTCCTCTCCCCCTCTACTCTATCCCTGACACACCTCCCAGGCTCCTAGCTTGAACCCTCCCTCCTTCTGCCCCCCTCCTGTCTTTTCTGCCTGTGTCCTGACCCCCCTTGCAGGATTCTCTGCATTCTGAAGGGGTGCATGTCCTGGCCCATCTCTTCTCTCCCCTCGTCCTCTCCTCCCACTCTCTAATCCCAATCCCCTTGCAGGGTTCATTGCATCCTGAAGGGGTGTGGTTCAGGTTAGCTGGATTGCCTCTCTCTGCTGTCCCCCCCCACTTTCTAATCCTGTGCCTGCCCCCTCCCTCCCTCCCTCTTCCCTTCCTCCTTCCTGCCCTCCTGTCCCTCCTCCACCCTTTCTTCCTCAACTCCTCTCAACTCCCCTCTCTTTCTCTGCTGCCTGGTCCTATTCCCCTTGCAGGGTTCTTCAGCATCCAGAAGGAGTTTTGCCTCTAGGCTGCCCCCTTTCTTCTTCCCTCTCTCCACCCTCATACTGTCGCCCTCTCTATTTCCCCACTTTGTCTAAACCTGCCCTCCCATGGTCCTACTTGGCATTTCTCACCTCATGTTCAGCTTACTTCCACAACACTTCAACTGTGTCTACCTCCTCTAATCCTATACCCTGCTGGTTCTCCTGCTCTTTGGCTACTGCAATGTCTGTTCTTTTCTACCTAGGTTTGTTCCCTGGTAGGTTGGTCTGAGTCATTCTGCTCCATACTGGTACCACTCTGTTATGGTATGTTTTTGATAATTTGTGCTTGTATTGTATTGCTCCTGTATTTTTATGTGTTCGTTTGTTCTTCCAACATTGTAACCCCCTCACCCCAGGACGCTTCTGGAAATTAACTGTTTACAGCTTATAATGTCTTTCCTTGTGGAACATTTTTCAAATAAAATAATAAAATAAATGAATAATCTGCCTTTTCCCATTTCCCTGTGTGGATCGGGAGCTATTTCTGCCTTGTTAGGGTGTTTCTTAATGGTCTCCAAAAAACTAAGTAAAGGTGCCACAGGTAAGTACAATTTCATTTATTTCTGGGAGTGTAGGGTCTCTGTGGGGGTCCTTTGACTTTGGCATTGGTTCCCTTCTCTCCCCCCAGCTTCAGGTTTTATATTTCTTGTTTGTTTCCTCAGTGAATTTGAATTTTTGGAGTTCCTCAGAGGTTTTTGTGTTTTTTTTTCTGCACAACTCTCTGTTTTTTCCCATTTGCACAGCTGCCATTAATAGCTGGGTGTGCACTCCTCCTTCAGGCCATTTTCCCACCTTTGTCAGAAATGCTTTTAACATAAATAACATCTGATCATTAAGATAAGGACTGGCAGGGCCCTTACAAGTGTCCTGCTAGGCTGAGAATGTGTTTCTTTGAATCTGCTGCACTCTGCCTGCCATTGCTTGCTGTGTGTTTGTGTAAGCCAGGGTCTCCCACACTTGGCTTGCCTTTAGTTTTAAGTCCAGACTCCGAGGTGGGCCAGTCATGCATGCTAAGGCTCCCAATCTGGGGAGGCAAAGGCTTATTTATTCACAACTGAAAATAAGGATAATGTTGCATTTTTCCCACAGGGGTGCTGGACACTAATGAAAGTGAGTATTATTTTTTATTTTATTCATTTGCATTTGGCTGTTGTATTTGAACCCCCCCCCCAAAGCCCCGCTAACCAGCTTACTTCTGACTGCTAGAGCTGTTCTGTATAGAAAATGCTTTTTAATTGTAGCCTATGTTTGTCTGTAGGCAGAGGTGTAATGAGGACAGGCAGTGCAGACTTACTCTATGATGTATTTATTTCTGGTGAAAGGCAAGGGACTAACAGCACTGGAAAAGAAAGCCCTCTGTTTAACTACAGGGACAGTGAAAGTGCAGGCTTCCCCACAGTGTGATGTATGTAGTGCTGGTGAAAGGTGAGGGACTGACAGCACTGGAGACTGAAGCTGTATGTTTGTCTGTAGGCATAGGTGTAGAGAGGGCAGGTGCAGTGCATACTTAGGGAAAAGAAACATGATTTAACCAGCAAAGACACACTAAGGCAAAGTTGTTTCCTGATGTGACCTGGGAGCGCAAAGAAGTTATGTAATTAGCTCAGGGTCACATGGCATGCAAGTTGGGGCTGTGGATTAAAATCTGGTCTCCAGGTTTGTAGGTCAGTGCCCTTAACCACTATTCTATACTGACTCCAACATAAAATGTAATCATTCTGTGGTGTATGTGTTGCTAGTGAAAGGTGGGGGGTAACAGCACTGGAGACTGAAGCCTTCTATTTATCTACAGGGAGAGTGCAGGCAAGTACAGGGTAGGCTGAGGGTCCCCCACAGTGTGATGTATTTAATGCTAGTGAAAGGTGAGGGACTAACAGCTCTGGAGACTGAAGCCCTCTGTTTATCCAGAAGGACAGGTATCATGCAGGTTTACTCAAATTTGTGGTAAACTGATGTTCACTGTATGTAGAATATCTTTTATTTACTTGGTATTTTCTCCCATGTATTGTATTATACCAGTAACTAGTCTTGCACTGCAGTCACTGAAAAAAGAGTTCTTCAATTCTACTTATTAACTAATTCTGGGTCACCTCTGAAAAAGGGACTTGCACATCTCAGTGGACCTACCCGGTCATCAGAATTTAAATAAAATCAATCAGTACATACATACATATATACATACATACACACATAACATACATACACACACACACACATATACATACATACATAGACAAATACATGCATACATATATACATACATACACACATAACTTACATACACACACATACATACATACATAGATAAATACGTGCATACATATATACATACATACACACACACACACACACACACATACATACATACATAAATACATACATACATGCATACATTTTTTATTTATTTTATTTTATTGAAATCTAGGATTACAACTACCTTTGAGCAGGAACTGCTCATTTACAAAGGTTCCACGTTGAAAGAATGGGGGGTATACATACATACAAAGGTCAACATAATAATACATAGTTACACAATAAAAAGAAGTAAGAGACTGAGGCATACATACATACACACATACATACATACACACATACATACATACATAAATAAATAAATACAACAAGTGTGCCCCCTGTGTGATGTATTTATTGCTTGTGAAAAGCAAAGGACTGGTCACTGACAGTACTGTAGGTTGAAGTTCCCTGTTTGTTTGTACAGCCATGAATAGGGCAGGAGCAGTGCAGATTTCACTCTGTGAAGTATTTTATTCTGGTGAATGGTGTAGGACTAACAACACTGGAGGCTGAAGCCCGTTTACCCAGATAGGTGCCATGCAGGTGTGCCCACTGTGTAATATGTTTAATGCTGATGAAAAGCAAGGGACTGACAGCAATTGACGCTGAAGCCCCCTGTTTGTTTGTAGGGCCATGAACAGGGCAGGTACAGTGCAGGCTTCACCACACTGTGGTGTGTTTAGTGCCCTTGGTGCAAGGTGACTAGAGGGGCTGATAGCACTGTAGACTGAAAATCCTCTGTTACAGTATGGAGGCAGGTACAGTATAGACAAGAACAGTGTGGGGCTAGGCATAGTGCAGGGGGCAGGAACATTGCATGGGCAGATAGAGTGCTGAGGTAGGTACAGCATGAGGGAGGTAAAGAGCAGGACAGGTACACCATGGAGGCAGTTACAGTGTGGGACAGGTACAGCATGGGCAGGTACAATGTGGGGCAGGTATAGTGTAGGGGCAGATACAGAGTGGTGGCAGGTACAGTGTGAGGCACGTACAGTGTAGGAGGGCAGGTAAAGTGTAGGGCAGGTAGAGTACAGGGCAGGCAGAGTACAGGGCAGGTACATTACCAGGTAGCTAGGCAGGTACAGTGTGGACAGTAGCAATGCTCCTTTACTGCTCCTCTGGTGAGCCTGTGGGTGGGGAGGGGAGCACTATAGTGAGAGGGTTTGTCAGATTTTGCTTTGTCTCAGGTGGAGAATGCTCCCCAACTGCCTACTACACCAGTTTACATAAAAACTGGAGCACAAGATCATTACCTCCAGGGCATAAGGCAGCCACTCAAAAACCTGCAGAAATGAGGAACATGCACTGTCACTGCTAAGGAATCTCATCTCCTGCTTGCATGGACATGAAAGAGTTATATTTCTGTGGTTAAAAGGGGAACAAAAGGGGATAGTTTGCCTAATGAGGAACAGTTTAAAGCACTTTGATTGATCCCAATGACAGCTCAGTCCTCGGCCTCTGTTGAACAGACTGCCAAATGTGAGGAAGTGTGCATGAATGGGAGATTGGAGCCCATGTGTCAATGTATGTATGATGCCAACCGACTTTGTTTACACGGGGACGTGAGGCTGTCTTGAACCTGGTACCCTGAACATGGCCTGCTCAGGATTTCTTTTGTTCTTTGGTATTTTGGTTTTCTTTTTTTTCTTCCCATAAAGATTTTATCATCTGGCCAACTCCCTCCCCCACCCCCCACCCCCATGATCTCCTGGACCCGTCACCTCCCTACTATACCTTCACCTTGTGTTATGGAGGTGAGGAGGATGTTCCTGTCCCTCTGTGAAGGAGGAAGAGGAAAGGGAGTGGATGAAGTCCCAAGTCAAGGATTCCTTTCCTCCCCTGTTTGATAATAAGTCCTTGTCTTTTTTGGATAGCTGAGGCATGTAGTTCATTACCGCTCAGGAGGTATAGTCCATGGAAATGGTGGATGTCAATTTGACTGTGTCTGCATCTTTTTCAGCTACTATGGGACCAAAATTATTCGGCAACGATCGGCAGCTGTGGATCAGAGAAAGTAACTTCCCAACCAAGGTCACGTATCTTCCATTATTTAAGGAAAAGATGTTGCAGGTGGGAAGCTCCTCCACTGAAAGACAAGGCAATTTGTATTTCTGTTAAAAAACACCTCCCTCCCTATCAAAGGCTTTCTGGTCCTAGCAGACTCTCATGTCAAACGGGTGGACACCACGTGCAGGAGGGGTTTCGTCTCCATCAGTACACACACTTGTATGTCTTATGCTTCCTTTATTGTTGCCAGAACCTTAAACATATGGGTCACTATTCTGGCCAGTTTCCCTCCACCTGACTCTGACGGTATGAGTCTTTTGCAATTGATGGCCATAGCCTCCACCTTTGTAGGTGGTTATACACTGGAGAATTGCACATATCAGCCCGCTTAGCTTACTTCATTGTTTTCGGCCATGAGGGCCACGTGGCTTAGTCATTGCTGATCAAGCTTCATAAGCTAAGCTGTTTAACCTCCCCTTGAGGGAGGCTTATGGTTTGATTCCGACCAGGATACTATTTTGAAGGATATGCAGTAAGAAGGGCTATTTCCAGTGTCAAACATCAGCACAAGACTACCGTAACCCAAAGACATCAAAGTAACGGCCGGTGCAGACAGTTCCAAGGGGAGTTCTGTTCCTTTGGAATTTTGGCACCAGAGAATAGAGGAGCCTACTCAGGTAACAAAGGTTACAATATTAGAGGAGCCCTGGCCAGGTGCCATGCAGGATGCCCAGCACCAAAAGCCTAGTGCCTCACAGGAAGGCACGCAGGTCCATCCCTGACTCCTTCCTACAGGAGTTTTTCTCAAGATGGGCCAAAAATAACTTTAGACACCTTATTAGGGGCTGCTTTCTTCTGCCTCTGTTTCCAAGGACGTTGCAAAGCCCAAGCATTGTCAGAGACCCTGACCCCCTCATTCATTCGGGGCCATCGTACAGGTCTCGCTAGGTGAACAAAATCAGGGGTCCTATTGGATCTATTCCATAGTTCCCAAGAAGTTGAGTTTTTTTTTCAGGCCCATTCTGGATTCGAAGCACGTGAACAAGTTTGTGCACCACAAACCTTTTAAGATGGAGTCCCAGGGCCAGATATTCAAAAGTGCACCCTGAACATGCGAAATGGGATGCACAGCGCAGCCCAGGTGTGCCATAGGATAATGATGCAATATTCAACGGGTGCACCATAGAAATGCACCTGTGCAAAACACACTGAATATAGCACAAATGCACAATTGCGCAACCAGACATGCACCAGAGCAACCTGAACTGCGCAGGAGCAAGTGTGCATGCTGACAATAGCAGCTGGAGCAAGGTGCACCATGCACAAGGGAATACAGGTAGGGCTGTACAAGGGCACAGCAGCAAGGTAGGGGTGGCGGGGTGAACCACAAGGGGACAATGGGCATGAGGCACAGAACAGGCACAGGGACCAAGTGCCATGGACAATGCCCAGTGCCCCACACAGACCCAGGTGACCAATGATGGCTGCAGGGACTGGGCACCCCACCACCATGGTCCCAACAACCAACACAGGATGGGAGGATGCTGCAGCCACTGTGTGAAGACACCATGCATGTACAGTGTGCCACAGCCACAGCCACCACACAGGCGCCAGGCCGCATGTCGCACATGCCACGCAGACACACATGGGGACAGGACACAGCACCACACAGCACAGTGGCACTGGGATGGGCATCAAGGCTGGGGATGTACAGGCCAGCACAGGCAGACAGGGACACATGGCACCGTATCAAGCACAGGGGAGGTGCACAGCCCATACCCAAGGAACTGTGACACAAAGGGATGTGGCATGCACACCACTGTGCACCCAACAGAACCGCACTGCAGGGACCTGCCCAACCACAGCAATGAACAACAGCATCATAGTGCAGCAGCATGCATGCGAAGGAGACACAGACAAACACAGGCATATGGTAGAAAATTCTATTAGAAAATGTAGAACAAAACAACAGAATCATAAGCTGGGGTCCCAGCAGGGCAAACACAGCAACAGGTAATGGGTCCACACACTAGGCAACAGAAATAGGGGTACCAAACTTGATGGGCAGGGAGCAGTGAAGGGTGTACAGGGGAACAAAACCAACACTCCTGGTGGGTTGTGGGCAGGGGAGGGTGAAATGGGTAGTGAATGTTCAAAGTCCAGTGGCTATCGCCGTAGCTGCCGCAAGGCCATACGCATCCTGCATACCTCCGTTACCAGCTCCCTCATAGCCACTAGCTGTTGCCGTCTGAGCCAGATGTGTGCTGCTCTGCGGGAGATGAGCCACAGTGTTAGTTGCTGCAACTGGAGCATACCTGCGCCGAGGATGCCAGCACAATGCCATCTACCACCTGGTCCAGGACAACCTATGAAAGGGAAACACAGAACAGCCACTAAGTGACAGGTCCCACACAGCAGAAGGCCCCCCCTCCGAGGGCTGTGTGTGCATAGGACAGCTGCGGTGCCCTCCCATGGATGATGCCACCAACAACATGTGCACAGCGGACAGCCACAGCAGACCTGGTCAGCATTCCACATACATACTGGGTGGCATGCCATAGAGTGCCATGCACCCACCCCTGTGCACAGGCGCCCCACAGTGTGGGACCAATGCACCCATGGGCAAGACAAGATCCACCCAGCAGCAGCATGCGCGCACCGTGGGACACACTCATATACACACACACACACACACACACACACCACCAGTGACAGCAACAGGATGCCACCACACACAGGCCACGTGCATGTCTGTGCCACCCATGCTGCTGATCAACACAGGCAGCGGTGCCAATGCGCCAACACATGCCATAGCCCTGCATGGCAGCAGTGCCCTGGAGATGTACTGGCCCCACCCATTCCAGGCCCTGTGAAGCTGTCTGAACCAGGCCATGCACACTCACCTGCTGCCCATTGTGCTGGCTCTGCCGCAGTGACAACATCATGGCACTGGTCCCCGCGAGCGGCGGCATCCCTGGCCCTCCTATGCACCTCTGGCCTAGTGTAAGAAACACCGACAAAAAGGAACATAAGTGGCATGCCATGAACAGTCACCCCCCGAAGCCAGACACAGTGAACAGCGCCGCTGCAGCCCGTGCAGTGTCCCTGTCCCGTGTGCAGGGCATGGTGTCGGGGCTCCTGGTGCAGTGCAACACACAGGCACGTGGTGTCACACCACCAGACACACACACCTTACCAGTGCTAGGCCATCCTGTGTGCAGGTGCAGACGCACAGGCAGCACACCCACTTGCACAAATACTAGACAGTGGCAGCATGCACAAGGCACGAAGACACCTACCTGGTTGTGGGACCAAACTGCGGCGGGCATGGTCCTGCAGCCTCCTCAGCCGCTCAGGATTATGGTGCCGCAGGTCCCTGTACCAGTAGCAACACTGCTTCCCCATCCGGGCAACACCCGTTTGCCTCTCAAGGCTCTCTGCCACACGGGCCCAAACCTGGGACTGGGCCACATGCAGATCCCTTGCCCCAAACAGCTGGTCTGCCAGGGGTTCCACAAAAGCCACCAGGTTGGCCATCCCGACATTGGACCAGTTCTTGGCCCGTCTCCCCTGTCCTGCTGACCACACAATACTAGCTTGGCAGACCACCGGTAGTGCAGAGCAATGCGGTGTGCACTGGAAACACATGTAGCACTGCTGTGCCACATGCGCAACAGGAACATGCAGCCTACAATCGCACAGCACATAGATGCATGATTGACATGCACAACTGTGGCCTATAGTGCAATATCACACATGCACAGCGCTGGAAGTGCAGGTGGGAGATCGGGGTCATGTCCATGACCTGCGTACATATGGGCCATTGGAGCCACCATGCTGTGAAGGGCATGTGGTGCCACACAAGCTGCATGTCAATGGTGCAGTGACCGCCGGTGTGCGGTCAGTGGCATTGCACAGTGGGGCCAGGTGCGCGGTCTGTCACAATAGCACATCAGTGCTGCATGCGCGGCATGCACCCACGGATGCATGTATGACAGGACAGGCATGCGTTGCGCAATTGGCTGCATGATACACGACATGGGATGGTGCCCTGCCACCATCGCATATGGCAGGTCCGCATAGGTGCATCACGCATGCGCCAGAAGTGTGCCTGCAGATTGCACTGGTGCATTCGTGTTGCGCATGACACAGTCTGTTGCACAAGGAGCAATTCTGCAATATTCAGCCAGCATATGCAAATAGCCTCATGAGCCAATGCCAGGTGCAATCGCTCACATTAGCATCTCATTACCGGTTGTGCACAACCTCATTTGCATGAGTTGAGCCATATAAGCACCACTACACAGCACTGGTTACTGACAGGTATTGCAGCCTTTAAGGTAAGACTGTCCACAGTGTGTTGATTACTGTTACTGCAATGCTGGGGGTCAGTGCTACACTGTGTCATGGACTGCTACCATGTTGCTCATCGGTGCACCATCTGACTGTTCATAGGTCGTAACATGTCTGAGTTGGAGGGAGCTGAGGAGCAGGTGCCTGCAAGCAAGCATAGGCCAAACTTCACTAAGGATGAGCAGCAGGTCCTGTTTCAGGCCTACCTGGAGAGGGAGGACCTACTGAGTGAGGCCCCTGGGACCACACAGGTCCGTGGCACTGGGTGGGAGGAGGTGGCAACGTATGTCAATGCCCATGGCTGCCACAACTGCAGTGCACAGGAGTGCAAAAAGAAGAAGGGCAATGACAGGAGGTGCATCAAGGAAAAGGTTGCTGCCATCAGGGCATCCCGCAATAGGACGGGCGGTGGCCTGGCTATGGCACCCATCCTGTCAGTGGAGGAGGAGCTTGTTGCAGCCACCATCAGCCAGGCAGCCACTGAGGGTGTCCCGGGTGAGGGATTCCAGACAGGTGGCAGCCCGTCACAGCACTGTGAGTATAATGGCAGGTGTTGTGGGGTGGGGGCTTGTGCATGCAACTGGCGTGCTTGGTTCACTGCGGGTATGCTATGTACCTGGGACCGGTGCAGCATGGTGTGGTGCACGCCGTGCATGGGCACACTGTGCATGTTCCTGGACCCCTGTGTGCAGTGTGCCTGCTGCCTGGGGCATGTGCTGGGAGGGTGGGGTAGAGTCCAGGGTGTGCATGGCTCCCTACACACCCTACAGCTGTGCGGGTGTAGCAGTATGTGCCAGTGCAGGTAAGGCCACAGCGGTCACAGGCTGTGGTGCAACACACTGCATGAGGCATGTCCCGGGAGTGGGGCCATAGTGGGGGGTCATGTCTGCCAGCCGTGTGCTGGTGCAACACCGCATTGTGAGGCTACACAACATGGTCGACATGTCCTGTGGCATGTCTGCCCTGTTGTGCAGTGCTGCACAGAAAGCCGCTGGTATGGCCTGGCATGCCTGTGACATGCATGCATACATTGCACAGTACACAGCACAGCATGCACTGCAGCAATGTGAGCAGTGATACCACTCATTCTGTCTTCCAGCTCTGTCACACCTGAAGGGTGCAGTGCGGGATGAGACTGGCGACATGGGACCTGACGATGATGTGCCATCCACGTCATCAGGCATTCTAGCCACTGACCATGGGCACAGTGGTGGTATGGGGCTCGTGGAGTTCCTAGGACTGGGGGATGACGATCCACTGGCCGACCTCCTGCTCACAGATGACCTAACAGTGCTTACACCTGCAACATAGGAGGAGGGGTGCTTCTGACTGATGATGACCTAACCCTGATCCTAGGGAGCACCAGAATTGTCACACCACCTCAGGGACAGGTGTCAACACAGGCGGCAACAACCAGCATGGGCGGTACGACACCCACACAGGCCCCCCCAACTCATGGCCACACAGTGGCGTGTGGTGCTGGTGCTGGCCATAGTCATGGCGCTGGTGTGGGTGCTGGTGCCCTGGAGCAGGTCCAGCAGGCTGCAGGTGTGCAGCAGCAGACTGCTGGGACCACTGTGCAACCCCCCCAAGGGCCACCATCGGAGCACCCACTCAATCCCCACTACCTGCGCGGACACCTGTGTAGTGTTCCCAGGTGAGGGATGTTGCACGGCATGCCGCCACCCCTCCAGCATGTCAGCGGCAGCACCATGATATGCCTGGTGCTGACAGGCTGGATGAGCACACCAGGCTGCTGCGTGCTTCCATGGAGAACCAGACAACACTCGGGGCAGAGATATGTGCGCTGTGGGTGGAGGTGTGTCAGCTGGCTGAGCAAGGGGACATTGGATGTGCTCAGCTGATTGGTGACATCCGGCAACTGCAGGAGGCCACAACCGCATCACTGGACCGCATTGCCGGGACCATTGCTGCCGGATTTGCATCGCTGGTGTCCACTAGGCATAGCAGGGCATGCAAGACTCCCCGTAGTGCTATGTCCACACCATGGTCACAGCGACTGGTGACCCCAGCATGGCTGAGGCCAACCACTGCCATGCCCATCCGTGACACCCCCGGCAGTAGTCTGTCGGTCTGTACACACCTGTGAGGATCCAGTCATGTTCTCAGGTCTCTACCCCCGTTAATGTGTTGGTGACACCACCTGTGGCTGTTGAGCAGCCAGTGCCTGCCACACATTCCGGGCATGGCTGCCCACGTGGCTGTGGTGGCCGTGGCACCACACGGTAGGCCTGCCAGGTGTGCTGCCCGGTCCTGTTACCCGCTGCTGTTGCCTGCTGTGCGCATGGCTGGTGCGGCCCTGTGCATGTGCTGTCACATACATGTGGCCTGGGTCACATCTACCATGTGTGCAGGCAGTGCTGCTGGACCATGTGGCATTGGCATGATGAGAGCAGCACTGTGCTGGTTTTGCCTGAGTGCCGGCGCATACCCTCTGATCCATGCCACAGCCTGCTGTACTGCTGTGTGTGTTGACACCTCACCTACTGCACCTGTCTGTGTGTCCCACCTGGTCCTCTGTGCACCCTGTGGCGGTAGTGCTGCGTGTGCCAGCCAGTGTATGGCCACATGTGTGTCCAGCACATGGTACTTGAGTGGGTGCATCTGCCTGTGCTTCTCCAATGTGGTGTGGGCATGGATTTGCATGACTGTGTGTTCACCTGTGTGTGCTGTGTGTGTGTGCCTGTGTCCCTGCATGCATTTCTGTGTGGCCGTGCATGTCTGTCTGTGTGTGGTGTGCTATGCATGCACAGCTGCCCTGTATGGTCCTCACCTGCAGTTCCCATAGTGCTCTTCTACAATGGTGTCTCTGTGCCTCCTGTTGTGGGCCATCAGCCTGGGGTCCTTTCTCTCCATGGGTGGTTGCACACCCTTGTCTGGCTCATCCTCCCCATCATCATCACTGCTGTTGCCCTCATCCACCTGGACAGCTATCCCATGGTCAATGGCCATGTTGTGCAGTATGCAGCAGGCCAAGAATATGCCACAGGCTTTCTCAGGTCTGTACTATAGGGCACCACCAGATCTATCTAGGCAATGAAATCACATCTTGAGCATGCCAAAGACTCACTCTATGATATTGCGTGTTGCGATGTGTGCCTCGCCATACCGCTGCTCTGCAGCATTGGATGGTCAGCAGATGGGGGTGAGCAGCCAGGGCCAAAAGGGGTATGCACTGTCAGCTGTGGGGAGAACACATGTGCTGGTTACCACCTGGCATAGTCTGTTCCCACGACCACCCCCTATGCTTCACAGTGCCACCCCCGCCACCCTGTGTGCCTTGGCCATGGACACTACTGCACAGCTGCTGTGCCACCATGCACGACACGCCATCTGTGTCTGTCATGCCTGTGCAACGCTGTCCATGCACCCCTGCACCGTTGCCATTCACCTTTCCTGTCCTGTAACCCCACCTTTCGCTGTCCACATCCCCCACCACCCCATACTGTGGCTATGTGGTGCTTTGCATGGCCTCTCTGTCACCTCTTCCCAGGTCTTGTTTATCTACTAGGTGTCCTGTGAGGATCACCCCACTCTCAAACTGCTGGCACAGGATCGACTGGTGCCATATGAATGCATCGTGTGTACTCCCAGGGTGTGTGGCTCACACATTGATGATGCACCCAGTGGCATTGCACACCACCTGGCAGTTGATGGAGGGGTAGCCCTCTCTGTTGATATATACCACCCCTTCCAGGCCAGGTGGTGTGCATATGGCTATGTGGGTTCAGTCAATGGCCTCTATCATGCTGGGCATGCGTGCCACCCTGTGGAATTCCTGCATGTTTGCTGTACGCGCTGCCTGTGTGCTTTGGAATCTTATATACTCTGAAGCATGTGGTATCAGAGCATTGAGGACCTGGGTGAGGAGGTGGAACGTGGCTGACTGTGATATACCAGTGGTTGTGCCCACTGGTGTCTGGAAGGTGCCCTTGGCAAGCAGGCATATTACCGCAGTCACCTTGGTCTCCACCATTATGGCGTGACTCCTTCTGGTGGGTGCCTGCAGCTTGTCATGGCACAGCTCACATAGCTGCCTCAAAATTGCCCAGTTCAGATGATACCAGTCCACTATCTCGGTGTCCCCGAAGTCATCGAATGTGAGCCGGGCATGGTACTGTCTGTGTTGGACATACCGCTGCCAGGCCCTTCCTCGGCCATGTTGCTGTTCCTCCCTCCTCCTCACCCCCCTTATCATTTATTCCATTAGAAATGGCCCTGCATCCTTAGCTTATGCTCCTCTGGATTGCGCCTCTGCTGTGTGTGGTTGAGCCTCCTTTATATGTGCTCAACTCTGTGTGGCGCATTTTGTGGGTTGCTCCACAGTTGCGCCATGTGTTTCGGCTGAATATGCTATTGCACAGAATATTCATGAGCATGCCACCCTGTACTTCCACTCTATACATTACTGTTGCGCAGTGGCGCAATGGATTTTGTGCTGCACATTCCTGCTGTATGAATATGGCAGCGGGGTGCATTTCTGTGTTTACGCCTGCTCAAGTCGGTTGAGCATTGCACAACTCCTCTGAATATCTAGGACCCTGAGGTCAATCACCTGGGCTTCTCAGCCTGGGGGTCTCCTTAAGCCTCAGTACATCTAACAGATGCCTACCTCCACATTCCCATCTGTCAGTTCTACCTGGAGTATCTCAGGATCTTCCCAGTGTCAGTCTTCATCATTCATCACTAGTGAGTGTTAGCCATGAGCGCAGCACCCCATAAGAGATTTATTTATTTTTTTCAAGGGGGAGGAGCTGGTGCTAGCGGTGCCACCCACAAGGCTGACGTATGTTGTGGTGCTCATGAGCTGGCCAGTAACGGCCGTTGGCTCCTCCTCCACCTCAGATCTGCTTCTCCCACCATTAGAGACAGCACCTCACATCCTGCTCTGCTCTATTGCATCAGCGGTCTAGTTTTGCATGGCACCACTACCCCAAGTTCAGGGCCAGTTGTACTGATGTCGTCAGTGCCATTCATCTCATCTTCGCCTCGGTTCTGCCGTCAAGGTCACTCGGTGCCATTCCTGAATTTTGGTAAGATCTTTCCATTTATTTTTACCTGAGTAGCGTCGAGTCTGTACTGTTTTTTGGGATTTAGTTTCTCACTTGCATCATGCCTGGTTCAGGGGACAGAAAGCATTCTTCAAAGGCGGGCCAGCCTCCAATGCATCGGTTTCCCTGCGGCTAGCAGTTCTCCATGATGGACCAGCATGATATTTGTCTTACCTGCCTTGGACCACAACATGACATGGATCACTGCAATGCCTGCTGCTTGATGGACCACCGCATTCTTGAGTACTACATGTTTAAAGTCAGCAGGGCTCCGCCAACTTTGGGGGGGTGGCATCGGTCCAGGTGTAGGTTTCTTTGTCCTTCCTCCGGGTCCACTCCTGGGTCTATACAGTCCGGTGAGGAGGAGACCTCCTCTTGTTCCAGCCTTGGTGCAGAGGAGGTCTCTACTGTGGTGCCGGGGGACCGGTCTGGCTGCACTTGGGGCTGGGCCAGGATCACCACCCTGGCAATCACCTCTTCAGAGATGCAGGCTTCCCTGTTGTCGGGGCCCATGATCACTGAGTCTGGCATGGGGCGTTCCTCGATGCTGCCCACCAGTGCTGCCCTGGATCCCGGAGCCATTCGCGGTGCCGGTAATCGGGGCGGTACCATGAGCGGTGTTGGGCCTACCAGTGGCGCTGTTCATGGCACTGTAGGTGGGACAGTCACCGGGGTTGCCAGTCGGGAGGTCTTCTGGATCTCCTCCTCCTCCCCAGAGTCGGATAATTGCGAGGCCGATCCAGACTGGTGACCTGACTCCTCGGAGTTGGTGGACTCTCTGGGGCCCAAGACCCTTGCACCCTCCCAGGTGCCCCTCCCGTGGCTGTGATTACTGTGGTCAATGGCGACTCCTGTGCCAATGGCGGCACTGGGGGTGTGGTGCAGGTCAGCAGCCCCTCGAGCTGGAGGGTGGTGGTCCAGGTGTTGGGGGAAGGGTCGGCTGCTGTCCCTGGTGCTGTCCCTCTTCCTGATGCTAGGGACAGAACCCCCTCTTCTACAGCTCTCATCGGGGATCCTGCAGATTTGGGGTGTCCTATGGCACAGGGTGCGAGGAAGAGGTCTTCCTTGGTGTCGATGGGGTTAAGGGGAAGGGGGGAGCAGCATCGCTCCCTGGTAGTCCTTCGGGCTTAGGGAGGAGCCGCAGTGCTGAGCCCAAGTTCTCTCCCTCATTCCCTTCCAGGGAGTCCTTGGGTGGGGTCGGGGTTCACTCTTCAGGATTCATATGGCCCCGGTCCCCTCATAGGGATGCTTCCTTTACAAGACTCAGTCTGGACCAGTTCAAGTTTCTTCAAAGGCTGGTGACAGAACAGAGCTGTGGATCCCCTGGTTGTATGGGATCACCTGTTAGATCTTCTAGCCCTGGCAGAGGCGCTCCCCTTGCTGTGGTACATTCTTCTCCCTTACCTCTGTATCCAGCCCATCTTCTCCCAGGCCATGTTGATCCTTCAGGTCCTCTGACCTGGGAACAGTTCAGGTCCTAGGCTGTGGATTTCCTCCTCTATGTTAGGGCCATGGATGAACATGTCTTTCACCTGCCTCCCCCTCCACAGCCAGAGTCTGAATCGTCAGGTTCCTCAGACTCCTTGTCTTCTTCCATCAAGGAAGAGGAGACCTCCGTCCATCTGTCCTCTGATGCTGATTAGACACAGTATCAGCACTTCCTGGCGAGGCTGGTCGAGGATCTGCACATTTCTTATGTTGCTTGCTGCAATACCGAGTGTACGACGCAAGCCTTCTTGGGTGAATACAGTGCGGATCACCTGGTGGTCCCGTCCTGGTCTATCCCTTTCCAGGAGGCATCGTACAGTGCCTGGCAGCTTCCATCTGCCCCAGCTCCAGCCCCTTTGGCTGCCAGCATCGGTACTGCATACCCCAGAGGTCTCCAAGTGCACTGCCACATCCCCCTGTGGGACTGACACAACTGGACACCCCTACTGGGCATAGACGTCTGGTCTGTGACCGGCCCTCAGATCCAGACTCTGCGGAGGTCGACCACCTGAGGCGGAGAGTCATCTCCTCAACTTGGATGCTTATGTGCATTGCTTCACATCAGGCACACCATACTGCCTATAACAAGCACTTGTGGGTGATGCTGGGCTAGGCACTGGCATCACTGCCTGATTCAGAGGCAACTAGGCAGGCTATAGCCCTCTCCATGATAGGCCTGGAGTTGGCAAGGCACCAGACAAGGGCATCTTATGAAGCCAATGAGGTCACTTCACGGCTTGTGGGGACAGCAACCGCATGGCTTCTCCTTTCCCTGTTATCACCCCTGCTCCGGCATAGGTTGATTGCCTCCATGTTCCAGGGAACCCACCTTCTCTCCCCTGCAGGGTGAGACAGGAACTACAGGGGCGCCTTCCTTCCCCCAGGGAACGGGGGACCCTGCCTCACCCTGACCAGTCTCAGGCCTAGCTGGTCTGTAAAGGGTCTCCTCCTCTCGTGTTTTCCCCCATGGGAGGCTAAGGGATGTTAGTTCCTCAGGGAAGTGCTGAACCCCCTTCGGGGGGGGCTCGGTATTCACTCACCAGTGATGAATGGTGAAGACTGTCACTGGGAAGACATGAAAATTACGTACCTACTATAATTCTTGATCTTCCAGTGTATCTTCACCTTTCATCACTGAGTCTCACCCACCTTACCCTCAGAAGGCCCCAGTCCCCGGGCAGTTCTCCACCCTCCTGGCTCTCCTCCCTAGGTCTGTCGGGGGATGCCTTCCTCTCACAGCTTTAGAATCTCTCTCCCAAAATTTAGGGAGGGGTCTCTTTGGGAGAAGAGCCAGTAGGGCTTCTCCTTGGAAGAACCTTGGGGGACTTCTGGAGGGCTCCTTCCCTCTGCCCTTGAGGGAGCCTCCGAGACCGGTCCCCCTCCCTTCAGAGGGCCGGTCCATCTGGAGGTCCCTGTTTTGGGGGTGGAGTTGGGGGGGCTGATAGGACTCACTCCCTTCTTGTACTTCCTCTCTTTCTTCTTCTACCCCTTAACTCTCCCTCCTCGGGAGGGAGATGTTGACGGGTGGAGACCATGCTTCCCCCCTCTGTGGGTTCATCTCTGTGAGTTTTGGCTGGGGGGTGTTCTCTTGTCCAGAGGGATTCCTCCCTAATTAACTGGGGGGAGGAGGGGGGGACCTTCCTAATTGCCCTATTAGCATGGAGGATTGGTGCTACTGTATTGCTAATTCCTCTGGAGACACTCCCTGTCTTCCATGGGCTATGGTTTGGGCTTCAGGTCCTCTGCTTCTCCCATTCCCCATTTTACCCTTTTCTCTTTCTTCTCCTTTCCTTTCTTCTTTCCTATTTTCTCTGGCTGTAAAGGGACTGGGGCCATATGGCCAAAGTCCTCAGAGCCTCCTCCTCCTCCTCTATCCTCTGGGCAGGCCTATTCCTTTTTCAATTTATATCTTTTCCTTTTACTGTCACTCAGGCTCCCTTGCCCTGCCCTCACTTTTTCTCTACTTTCTTTCCCTCTGTCTCTCCGAAGTGCAGAACTGAGGTGGAGGAGGAGCCAATGGCCGTTTCTGGCCAGCTCACGAGCACCACGATGTACGTTGGCCTCGTGGGCAGTGCTGCCGGCTCCTCCCCCTTGGAAAAAAAAAATCTCCTGCTGGGTGCTGCACTCACGACTGACATCCACCAGTGATAAATGGTGAAGATACACTGGAAGATCAAGAATTACGGTAAGTACGTAATTTTCATTTATTGATACTGGGCCAACCTTTCCAGTGCAGGGCTCTTCTATTCACCCCTGCATCAGCCCCACCACCCCCCCGGGTTCTTGAAGGTGTTGATAGTCCTGATGGCTCAGTTTCATCAGGAAAGGCATCATGTCTATCCTTCTTGAATGACCTGCTTATTTGTGCACCAACATTGCACCTGGCAAGAGCTTGGTACTCAGGACTCTAGAGAGGCTAGTCACACAGCTAGGTGGTGAACTGGGAGAAGAGCTCTCTTGAGCCATCTCAGACCTTGGAATACCTGGTGGTAAAAATTTTTTACATGAAACCAGGGAAGGTTTTTTCTCACCTTCATGGAAGGAGACTTTATTGACAGAAGTCCAGTGGCTCAGGTCACAGTCATCAGCATCTGCCCTCGGTCTCCTGCGGTTTCTTGGCCTCATAACAGGCAACGATAGATTTAATCCCATGGGCTCAATTCCATGTGTGGCCTATTCAAATGAGCTGCTGATGGCCTGGGATTGCTTGTCTGAGCATTATCAAGCCAGTTTTCCTTTCACACCTCAGCTTCGTCACTACCTGAGTTGGTGAGTGGATGTGTAGGATCTGAGCAAGGGTTCCACTGGAACTTCCCCAGAGTTAATTCTCATAACAGAAGTCAGTTGCATGGATGGGGGGCAGGCTGGAGCCAACTTCTTGCTCAGAGAACTTGGTCAGCCTAGGACCAACATCTGTACATCAATGTTCGGGAGATGGAGGCAGTCTGCTCTGCTGATCCTGTATCATCTTGGTTGCCCTTCTCTGGACCATTTTCAGCAATATGCTTCTTAAGAGAGGGAGCAAAACTGCACATTGTACTCCAGGTGCTGTCTTAACAGTGACTTGTACAGTGGCAGAAAGACCTCCACCTTTCTGATGGTAATTCCCCTGGCTGTGCAGCCCAGCATCCAGTTTGATTTGGCTGCTGCTCTCCTGCAATGTGTAGAGTGTTCAAATCACTTGTGACTATTACTCCCAGGTCCTTTTCTTCCTCTCACCTGGTTACCTGTATGCTGCCCAACCAGTATTAGGTCCTTGGCTTCTTTGCCCCCAAGTGCATAAATTTACATTTTTTTTAACATTGAATCCCAACTGCCAAATGCCAGACCATTTTTCTAACCTCCCTGAGCTCCTGTCTTCCCTCCTCCATGTCCACCCTCCCACAGAACTTGGTGTCATCCATGAACAGGCGGATTTTACCCTTGTTCCCATCTGTGATGTCACTTTTGAAGATGTTAAACAACACCAGACTGAGCACAGAGGCCTGTGGGACCCCACTGGTCACAGTCACTTCTGAGAATTCTCCCCCAACTACCACCTTTTGGCTTCTGTCCTACAGCCAGGTTCTGACCAATCCTTCAAGCTTAGCCCCCACCCCCAGATCCTCCAGCTTCCTGTCCATTCTCCCATGAGGCACCGAGTTGAAGGCATTACTGAAGTCCAGATACAGAACATCAATCAACGACCTGGCTCTTGTCCACTGTCCTAGTGAACTAATCAAAGAAGTCAATTAGGTTAGTTTGATAAAACTTTCCCGACACAAACCCATGTTTCCTCATATCCTGGAGCTCATTTTCCTCCAGAAAGCCAATCAGTTTCTCTTTCAGGATGGTGTCCATCAGCTTACCCAGTATTGAGATCAGGTTGACTGGTCTGTAGTCCCTGTTTTGCCCTTCAGACCACTTTTATGGAGAGGCACCTCATGAGCTGTTCTTCAGTCCTGGGGCATGTTTCTGGACCCCAGCCAGAGAGGTGCTAAACAGGTCAGCCAGGGGACCTACCAGAACCTCTGCCAGTTCTCTTAGGACCCTCGGGTGCATGCCATTCCAGCCCTTGTGATTTGTCTACCTTTAGGGCCCTTAGGAATCTGAGTACCCTGACATCTTGAATTTTGCCCCCTGTGACTTCCATTCTCCTATTCCCCCACCCCCCCTGCTCCCTTGTGGTACTGGTCCATCTGTCTCCCTAGTGAAGACTGAACAGAAGTACTTTTTAAGCACCTCCACTTCATCTTGAATAACCCTCTACCAAAGCCCCCTCCTTTTTTAATTTGACAGTCTCATCCTTTATATTTCTTAAGGCCTTCTTACCTACTTTTACCCCCATTCTAGCTGTTCTTCTCATGTAGCCTTTGCCTGTCTTACCACCCTGCTTGTCTGCCTTGATTTAGCGGTGTAGTCCACCCTATCTTCCTCCTTCTGAGTGTGCTTGTACTTTCAGGAGGATGCTCTCTTGTCCCCTACTGCTTTTGCCACCTCCTTGCTGAACCACCTGGGCTTTATAGCATTAGCTTTCTTACTGTTGATTTTGGCACACTCAGTAGCCCATCAATGCCTTCTTTATTATGGCCAATTTCTGTTCCACATCCATCCCCACTCTGATCCCAGCAAGGTTTCCTTTCTGAATTTATCTCATCCTACCAAAGTCAGCCCTCCAAAAATCCAAGACCCTCGTCTTCATCCTGACCGTCCCACTGCCCATATCCAGGTAGAAACACACTGTGTGGTGGTCACTTCCTGCAAGCAATGCTTCCATCTTTACATCCTGAACAGGTTCACAGTTGGACAGGACCAGATCCAGGACGGCCCTCTCCCTAGTGGACTTCATGATGCCTTGAGTCAGGAAAGCACTCTGGGATGCATCCAGCAGTACTTGTTCCCTAGTGCAGGGGGGAGCAGAGTTTTTCCAGTCCACCTCAGGTACTTTAAAATCCCCTATTGTTTCTACTTCCCCCTTGGTGGACATATCTATGATTTGGGACCCCAGTAACTATCCACTTCCTTATTCTGGGTAGGTGGTCTGTAGACCACCCCATCCTTAGTTTCCTCTCTTCAGTGGATTGCACCTGTACCCACAAAGCTTCAGTGTTACCCTCCATCTCTTCCTCACTGGTGCAACTTATCCCCTCCTTCACATTCAGGGCCACTGCTCTCCCCTTCCCGCACCCCTATCTTTTCCTTTGAGAGCCTGATTCCATCTTTACAAAATGCTGGCAGCAGCCGCAGGGTGGGAAAGTGCGGCAAGTACAAGTAACAGTGACTAAATTACATCTGGTTACAGAGACTGCTTTTAAATGTACTGTCTGTAGCCTGCCCTAAGAACTGCATGCTCCAAAAGGTACAAGATCAGCTGTGCAGTGGTCTCTGGTTGCATTTAGTAGGAGGGGACTCGGCCGTGAGTCAGCAGCTGTGTGGGACCACCCAGGGGGAGGTGCTATATTCTTTAAAGCCCCACATGGAATGCACAGCTTCAGAGAGCCTGATTCCATCTTTACGAGATGCCTGCAGTGACCCCAGGGTGGGAGGGTATGGCAAGTACAAGTAACAGTGACTAAATTACATCTGGTCACAGAGACTGCTATTAAATGTACTGTCTGTAGCACACCCTAAGAACTGCATGCTCCAAAAGGTACAAGATTAGCTGTGTAGTGGTCTCTGGTTGCAGTTAGTAGGAGGGAATTCGATGGCAAGTCAGTAGCCATGTGGGACCACACAGGGGGAGGTGCTATATTTAAACCCGCGTGGTGCGCACAGCTTCAGAAAGCCTGATTCCATCTTTACAAGATGCTGGCAGTGGCCCCAGGGCAGGAGAGTGTAGCAAGTACAAGTAACAGTGATTAAATTACATCTGGTCACAGAGACTGCTATTAAATGTACTTCCTGTAGCCTGCCCTAAGAGCTGCATACTCCAAAAGGTACAAGATCAGCTGTGCGGTAGTTCCCAGTTGCAGTTAGTAGGAGGGGACTCGACGGTGAGTCATCAACCATGTGGGACCACCCAGGGGGAGGGGCTATATTCTTTAAAGCCCTTCGTAGCATGCACAGCTTCAGAGAGCCTGATTCCATCTCTACAAGACGCTGGCAGTGGCCCTAGGGTGGGAAAGTGTGGCAAGTACAAGTAACAGTGACTAAATTACATCTGGTCACAGAGACTACTATTAAACGTACAGTCTGTAGCCTGCTCTAAGAATTGCATGCTCAAAAAGGTACAAGATCAGCTGTGTGGTGGTCTCTAGTTGCAGTTAGTAACATAGAAACATAGAATCTGACAGCAGATAAGGACCACTTGGCCCACCTAGTCTGCCTATTTCCCTACCGGTTAAGCTGCAGATCCTAGTTAACCAAGAGCCTACTTCCTCCTACCCCCCACTAGAATTGCTTTATGTCTGTCCCATGCATTCTTGAATTCCCCCACTGTTTTTGACTCCATGACCTCCTCAGGAAGGCTGTTCCATGTATCCACAACCCTCTTCATGAAAAAATACTTCCTCACATTACCTCTGAGCCGTCCTCCCATCTTCAAATTGTGCCCCCTTCTCCTTGCACATCTCTTTTCTGAAAGATGCTACCCTCTTGGACTTTGTTGATTCCCCTGAGGTACTTGAAAGTTTCTATCATGTCCCCCCTTCCCATCTTTCCTCAAGGGTATACATATTAAGCTCCTTTAGTCTCTCTTCGTATGTCTTCTGGTGCAGACCTCACACCATTTTAGTTGCCCTCCTCTGGATGGCCTCCATCCTGTCTATGTCCTTGTGGAGATGGGGTAGGAAGGGATTCGGTGGCAAGTCAGCAGCTGTGTGGGACCACCCAGTGGGAGGGGCTATTATTCTTTAAAACCCTGCGTGGTGTGCACAGTGTGAGCGAGGGGGTGAGCGTGAGTGGCACAGTGCACCACTCGGTAGAGAAAAATCAAACAGGAAGTTGTTACACAAAGTAAGATCTCTCTACCTTAATTTAGTGTTAATAATCAATATGGAAAAATTGATTCCAAGGGGTGATAGTTGAGGTTTTACATTAATATAAAAGTGTGTTTTAAAGGGATTAGTAACAAACGTTTTGGATTGTACAACAGAAGTTGTCTTGTTTTTTTTATAAAGAACTATTTATTTGTTGTTGTTGAAATTAATGGTGCAAAGTATTCTGATTGTTGTCTTAATATGCCATTCATCACTAACCGACAGCAGGCATCCAGGTGCAGACAATTCTTGAGACAGGTTGCAAAATAGAGCTGCAATATGAATGGCAGTTTCTCTGCCTGACATTACAGTGTTATCGAGGGCCAGAAGGAATAGTTTTACCACAATATAAAATTGATAAACCATGCAAAATGTCTGCATCTGGAAAGCAGAGGGTCAACTTGGAAACGGTGTAAATTATTTGAGATGACTGTTTGCCATTTGATCTTGTTGTTGGCAGGTGATGTGGAAATTAACCCAGGACCATGAATCCCAAATAGGCACGGACTAAAAATCGTGCATGAAAATGCCAGAAGCCTTACAAACAAAATACAAGATTTTAGGATTTAGCCTCAGCAGTTTGAGCCAGATGTAATTGGCATTACAGAAACATGGCTAACAAAACAAGTGTTAAATACTGAAATATCAATGAATGGATTTGGCATTTTCAGGCAAGATAGGGGTAAGTGGGGAAGGGGTTCTTTTGTACATTAGTAAAAAACTGGGATTGCTTGAGATTGTGTACTTGGGAACAGTTGAAGGGATAGAATGCCTCTGTGTTGTGTCTAAACAACTAAACCTTTTAATAGGTGCTGTCTATTCCCCTTCAAAAATAAATGTGAGTAATTTTGAATTGCTAGCTCAAAAAATAGCTTCCTTGGCAGTAGATAAGGACATAATCTTAATTGGAGACTTTAACGCCACCTGGGGTAAACCCAGGGGCAAGAAATTGGAAATGAGCTTTGAGATTTTAAATGTTCAGCAGACAGTAAATCAAGTTACAAGAAAAAGCAGTATAAATAGTCATGGTATTATCTTAGATCTGATGTTTTTCTCAATGGGATTTAACATTGAGTGTTGTCAGGTTTTACCTCCCAATCTAGGGGACCATAATCCTGTATTATGTATAATAACAAACAAGTTTAACTGTAGGGTAAAAGGGAAAACTAGTATTAGAAGGGACTATGCTAATTACCATCCCAATCATTTTGTTAGGGATTTGAGTTCAGAGAAATGGGATAGGTTAAAATTAATCCCAGATATAAATATGGGGGTTGAAGATTTTACTAAGACCTTTTTACACATGTGTAATCAACATGTACCCCTTAAAACTAGTAAATTAAGGAAAAAACATCTACCCTGGGTAAATGAATCCCTAAGGAAAATGATACGTATCAAAGACAGAGCTTGGAAAAAAAGCACACAAAACAAAAAATGGGGTGGATTGGGATCAGTATAAAAAACAACATAAAAAATGCAAAAAGTTAATTAAGCAAGCTAGGAGAACATTCTATAACAATAACATTGAAAATGTAACTCACCCAGAACAGTACTGGGATATAATAAAAGATCTGGATAACCCTATTAGAGCTAATCAGGGGATAAAAATGTCAGCTAATAAAGGGGAACCTTTAGATTCAAAAACTGTGGCCCAAGTACTGAATCATTACTTTATTACATTGCCTGACATTGATACCACACCTGGTATAACAAAACAAACAAATAAATAAGACAGGTGGTGAAGAATTAAATTCCCCCTTGTTGTATTTTAGAAAAATAAGGGTAAAGGAGGTAGAAGATGACATTAAAAAACTCAACCCTAAAAAATCCTATGGATTAGATAAAATAGAAATAAAGTTCCTGAAGGGCACAAAGGACGTATTGACAGGGTTGTTTAATCAAAGCTTAATGGAGACTACATTTCCAGAAATATGTAAGGTTGCAAAAATTGTTCCTATCTTTAAAGGAAGTGATGCAGACGACCCTTCTAATTACAGGTCGATTGCGATCCTTTCCATTCTCTCAAAGCTGATGGAATGGATGGTATATAACTAATTTTATGAATATTTGGAAAAATATTCTAAACTTACAAAATTCCAACATGGTTTCAGGGCTGGGCACTTAATGGGCACCGCACTTGTGGACTTTGTGGACCAGGTGGCAACTGCCTTGGATGCAGGGGAGTCCGCGGGCACGGTGTTCGACGATCTGTCCTAAGCCTTTGATTTAGTGGACCACCACATCCTATTTGAGAGACTGGAAGGGATCGGAATGGCGCCAAGGACAACACAGTGGTTTAAATCCTATTTAGGGAAAAGGAAACAGTGGGTAGAAATAGATAATCAATTATCAGATTTAGGTTACTTATCAAGAAGTGTACCCCAAGGGTCAATCTTGGGGCCACTGTTATTCTTGATCTATGTGAATGCGTTGCCAGAAAATATCCAAAATACATATATAAGACTATGCAGATGATAGTGTATAGTTAGCTACAGCAAAAACCCAGGATCAAATGTTAATGAAACTTCAGTTGGATTTTGACATCCTTCAGGACTGGTTTTATGATTCGAAACTTGTAATGAGTGAGAAGAAAACACAAGTAATGTTCTTTAATTAAAAAACAAAAAATAACAATAGCTCAATATTGGACAAGGGGATTGTAACTAGAAGGAGTAAAAAATTAATTGTCACAAATCGGTATATATATTTAGGAGTGATCCTGGATAGTTCACTCGCGTTTGGTGATCGTATAGAATATATAACAAAGAGAGTAAACACTAGAATAGGGGCATTACAAATATATTCTTCAATTGTGACCTACCAGATGCGTAAAACAATCACAATCCAGCCAATAGTGCCAATCCTGGAGTATGACAACCTAGTTTATGGTCTCGCCAAACAAAAATATTTTGATAGGGTTAATAAATCTTATAAATGATTGGCAAGATTTTTTTTGAGATGCCCCTTCAAAACTCATCATTGTTTAATGTACAAATACCTGAAGTGGGACAGTTTGGCAATACAGTTAAAAAAACAATATTCAATGCTAATATTTAAAATCAATAGGGGGCTGATCAAGGGAAATCTTAATATCCAGTTGGGACGTGAAACACAATGATATGAACCGAAGGAGGTAGTCCATAGCAGTATAAAAATACCAAAAATTAATACAAGGCATGGTTGAATGACATTTCAATACCAAGCAGTGAAAATTTGGAATGAGATTCCGCCAACAATGAGGAACCTGACAAGAACATCTACTTTCAAATCTCAATTGGCTAAGAGTTTTACCCAGGAATGCACTTGCATATAAGTATGTCTATTAGTACACTTATGTAATTTCAGTGTTTGTACTGTAACTATTGTAATGATGAATGGGCGTATAGTAGATTAAGTTAAAATTGAAGGCATGTTAGTCAAGTTTGGATCAAAGTTTGTTGTAATGAATGTATGTATGTTATGTAACAGGACAACTTTGTAGATAGGTCCTTGAATCTGAAGTTTTATCCTGTCTAAAAATAAAGTTTTAACTAACTAACTTTTCTATACATTTTATATGTGGGAACCGCAAGGTCGCATTTGTGGTTTTGTGTGGCCCAAGTCTCCATGATGGCCGCTATGTCCATCTCTCCCATGGCCAACAATGACTGCAGTTCTGCCATTTTGTTACCCAGACTTCTGGCATTTAGAGAGATCACCCTCCACCGTGACTCTGGACCCTCTTACTCCTAACCTCCCCACTTCCATTCCCCACTTCCCTTGGTCCCTCCCTTGTTCTCTCCCCCCTTCCATCTTTCTCCTCCTCATGCACCCTGTTGTGTATTATTGCATAATTCTTTCACAGAACCAGCACACAATACCAGAACATCTGCTACTTAGCAACAACCAGCACCTGACAAAAATGTCCATCTGATGTCAGTTTACAAAAACAATCCCAACAAAAATTATATATTTTTAAACCAGTACAAATTAGCAACTCAGAAAGCTCCTCAAACAGCAGATGAGATTACAACATCACACCGTTCACATTCTGCCACAGTAACAGATCAACAAATCCAAAAGATAGTATAAAATAAGAAAAAAGAGAAAGCACAAAAAGAAATTATGTACTACATTGTATTAGGCTTACATCGATAGACAAGCTCAATGTTTAACTAAGAAACACCTGTCAAAGCAGTCAAAATGCCCAGAAATTACACATGGCACAGTAGGTCCTAAAGATCAGACATCACAGAAGGCACACATAGAAATTGTTAAAAAATACAGTAGTAAAATTAATTACATCAGAGCTGACAAATCACAAAAGCAGAGTGACTGTCCTGAATCCCAAGCAACATCTACCACACACGTATTACACCTTCCTGGAGACAATAGTGTCCTCTTTTTCAATCACACACTTTGACATGAAAGGAAAATATTTTAAATTTGAAAAATTTTGTAAATTCCACTTAGCTCTAGAAGCTACTCACAAACACAGCCACTCTGCATCGCTGGGAAAACTCTAAAAAGCATAATATAATCAGAGGAGCATAGAATTTGTCGGCAGAATAGGGCCACTTAGCCCACTCAGTCTGCCCAAATATTTCTCGCCTAATCTGTTTCTGCAAACCCTAATTGGTCTCTGGCAACCCTCCCTCCTCTCTGCCTGTTTACTAATATTTCCTTATGTCTATCCCACACATGTTTTCACCCCACCACTTCCGCTGGCAGTCTGTTTCAGGTGTTTACCACCCTTTCAGTGAAGAAGTACTTCCTCACATCCTTCTTACCCCCCTCCCCAGTTTCCTCACATGACCGCTGGTCCTGGTGCTCTTTCTCATTTGAAAGAGACTCCCCTCCTGCACCCTATTCACCCCTTTGAGGCACTCGAAGGTCTCTATCATGTCCCCTATCGCTCTCCTCTCTTCCAGGATGTACATGTTGATATCCCTTAAGAAAGGTCTGTTTAAGAAAGCCATTTTGAAAAATGTCAGCACTAATTTCAGCAGCTGGCATTGATAAAGCTGAGAAGAAGTATCAGGTGGACAGGCAGGGGTACAGTACCTGTATAACTACCCTGATCATGAAGGAGGGGTACAGGCAGCTGCTTATGAGAAGACTATAGTACCTGTCCCAGCACAGTCTTCTGAAAAGGATTTTAGAAAATTGTATACCATGGTCTAAAAGGTTGCCTATACTGCTCAGTACCATAAAACCCTGTGGAATGCAGTTCTGGCACTAAGTGACGAGGTGGATGATGAAGTGGCACAAGATCTGGCTGCAAAAGCAAAGTCAGTCCTGAATGCCACAAAATACCTGTTCCACATGGCTGTAGATGCCAGTGACTCAGCATCAAGAATCTTGGCACATGCAATGTCCCTAAAAAGGTTTGCCTGGCTAAGGGACAGAGTCCTTACCCAGGACCACCAGGTGAAAACCATCTATTATCCCTTTGAAAGAAATTTACTAAGGAAAAGGATGGGCCATTGCCAGATCACGGGGTTAGGAAGGGAGGAAGCAAAGATGCTGGGGCAAAGGTTGTTGGCAAAGCTAGCAGGATTCAAAGTAGATTAATCTATGGGACCTGATGGCTTGCACTTGAGGATGCTACATGAAATAAGGGTTAAAGCAGAACCACTAGCAAATATTTTCAGTAGCTTGCTAGCCATAGTGATGGTCCCTATGGACTGGAGGACAGCAGATGGGGTTCTGCTATACAAGACTAAGAAGAGGGATGAGCCAGGGAAATATAGACCAGTCAGATTGATGTCTGTAGTGGGAAGATCATGGGGTCTCTACTGAGGGAGGACCTGGTGTACGTCCTAGAAGGGAGTGATAGAAACTTTTAAGTACCTCGAGGGAATCAACAAAGTCCAAGAGGGTAGCATCTTTCAGAAAAAGAGATGTGCAAGAACAAGGGGACACAATTTGAAGATAGAGGAGGGATGGTTCAGGGGCAATGTGGAGAAGTATTTTTTCACACAGAGGGTGATGGATGTATGGAACAGCCTTCCTGAGGAGGTTGTGGGGACAAAAACAGTGGGGGAATTCAAGAATGCATGGGACAGACAAAAGGCAATTCTTGTGGGGGGTAGGAAGAAATAGGTTGTTGGTTATCCAGTAGGTAGGGAAATGGGCAGACTAGGTGGGTCAAGTGGTCCAAAGTCTATGTTTCTATGAGTGGGCTGCAGGACTCCAGACAGCATGCATTTACGAGGGAAAGGTCTTGCCAAATAGATCTGGTCAGGTTTTTCAACTGGGTTGGCACAGCAGTAGACAAGGGGCAAGCAGTTGATATGGTATAAATAGACTTGAGAAAGACTTTTATTCAGTCCCCCACAAGAGGTTAAACAAAATGATTAAGGACCTAGGAGTAGAGGATAAGATGGCAGATTGGGTAGAGAGCTAGCTGGGGAGAGCAGAACACAAAGGGTGGTAGTCAATGGGGAGTGTCCGGAGGAGAGGGAGGTGACTAGCGGGGTATCTCAAGGTTTGGTACTAGGATTGGTCCTCTTCAGTATTTTCATTTGTAATGTTGGTGAAGGTGTCAAGGGTAAGATATAAGATTCTAACTTTGGGCACTAAGGCACTAATTTTGTTTTTTTTTCTCTTTTAGATAGTTCCTGAAGAAGACCTAAGGTCAAAACATAGATTTTTAACTCTGTTTTCAGTGTGCATTTAATATAACCATTTTGTTTTGCTTTTAGACCACATGCTGATGCAGTGCCTTGTTTTTGTTTTTTACAAAGGGTAAGCTATGCCTCTTTGCATAAGACTCAATGATCTGCAGAAGAGTAGACATGGAGCAAGGGAGAAGGAGACTGAGGGAGGATCTGGGCAGACTGGAGAGCTGGTCCAGGATTTGGCAGCTGCACATTAACACTAAAAAATGTATAGTAATGCATGTTGGGAAAAGAAACCCAATGGCACAATACTAAATGGGAGAGTTGGTGCTGGATAGCACTCTGGAAGAAAATGATGTAGGGGTGATGATATCAGAGTCCCTAAAAATATCTGCACACTGCAACAGAGCAGTGATTAAAGCAAACAGAATATTGTGATACATAGGGAGGGGGATAATCAGTAGAAGGTAGGAAGTGATCTGTCTTTTTTACAGGTCACCAGTGCAGCTGCACCGTGAATACTGTGCAAGGTACTGGAGCCCATACCTGAAGAAAGACTGCAACAATGTGGACGCAGTACAGCGCAAGACAACTAGGATGGTGTGTAGCCTTGGGGATTTGACATTCAAGGAGAAGCTGCAAGACTTAAACATGTACACTGTTAGGATGAGCATATTTATGATCATATTATTATTTGCATTATAGCAATAGCTTCAAAGATCATATTCATACACAGAAGGTTGTTCATGTTTAGCTATAGGCACATTACAGCACTACTAAGGGGTGAACATACTTAAATTGTCTAACCTTGGTAAGCTGAAAATGATGTGGAGACTCAAATCCTTAGCAAATGATGTCTTATCTCTTTCTCATTATTTACTTTTGCCTCGTAGTAACTTCTGCTGGCAAACTGTCTATAGGAGCTTAACTTAACCTTGGAGACACCAGGTGTCTTTTGGAGCAAAACATGTTATTTTGTATAACCCAGAGATGGGGCTGAAAATCATCTTCTGCACATGTGCCACTGTTATGAGATCATAGAATATGAGTTGAAAACATGTTATTTTACTTAAAGAAAGCCTTGAATCAGCAAAGGTTGATGCCAAGAAAGGGTATATGAGCAGAGGGGCTTTATCAATCTGTGTTACACGAATTGTCAAGATGATGTCACAAGCTCTCAGCTGTGTAATCCTTCTGTAAGTATGAACTGATTTTAGTAGAACTAACAGAAGTTAGCGTAGGTGACAGGGCAAATACAAAATATAAAATGTGTTTTGGGCTCTGTGTTTGTGTGCTTACACTATAATAGTCTATGTAAAAGAGAAATGTTGTAGTGAATATGTGTCCTGTCTAATCTAACCTCTGGAATAAATTTGATTTTATTATACCTTATACAAGTTGTATCATTATTATTGGAAAATCTAAAACTATAAGTTAGAAATCTAACAGTTGGTCCTCTGAACAAAGGGAGGCTGGTAGACACAGATTTAAGTACATCAGACCTCTGTATACTTAGGGTTGCAACCTGAAATACAGAAGCACTGAAGGAGGTTTTGTCCTTAGGCACCTCCGGTAAGCTGAACATGGGAAGCTTACAAAAGACAGGGATTATGTTGATAAATACATTAAATGCATGATGGTGGAGAATTGTCCACACCTGATATAATGGGGCATGCAGAGCCATGGTATTATGTTTAACAAAGACTAGAAATGGAAGTCTTAAATAATAAAAAAGTCCTAGGACATAAACAAAAAGGAAATATAGTACAGGGTTTGTATTGTGCAGTGTTGGCATTGCAAGAACAAGTCTCTGGTTTTAAGAGAAAATGTATACATGTGACTGGCTTACTGTCTGAAGCAAATGAGACACTAAAATGTGAGCAGGCAGAATTGTCTCAGAGGCTGTGCGCGTGCTTGTGTGAAATGAAAACTGGTTCTGAGGTTCATCATTCTGAATACAATAGGCTGATACCCAAGCTGCAAAAGCAAAATGCAGCACTTAAGTACTATATACATGATGTAACTGATAAAGGTTAAGTGTATCCAGACAGGCTCACATCTGAAATCATGCCACATAACTTTTATTCTTTCTAATCTGTACTTGTGCAGCATTCTTCACTTCCATCTAATATTTTGTCTTCAGTATGGCTTGGCCATCCAAAAAGTAGAAATCTTCTACTGAAATATTTTCTTTCTTTCTCTGTTTCTATACAAATGGTCACACACACACAGCAGTGAGCTGTTAGGAAAAGGCAGTTCTCTGTGATTAAATGCTCAAGGTTATAGCTTGAAAAATTTTATTTTAGTAAAGACTGTGTAAGTGAGAAACTAACTGTAATTCCTTTTGAACTTTGTGGCATACTGTTGAAAGATTTTGCAGGAGATAAGCCTGACTGTAAAACACCACTGACACAGGTGTGCAGAAAATTTGTTTTATTTCTCCTTAGTAATAATACAAAGACAGAAGCAGTAAGATAAAATCTTACCAATTGGAACACAGAGACAGTCATACACCAGATGTGGAAGCTGGACGCTACTGGGGATCCCAAAGGGGTTTGGCTATGTACTAAGATTATAGACTGCAGATAAGAGGCGTCCGGTTACCGGAGTAACAAGCTTATACACGTAAGTGTGTGTTTCTGTTCTTGGTGTTCCATTGGTCAAAACAGGGCATCTACACCCAGAACTACTACTTTTTGTATCAGTTATAGTTATTTGCTGAGTAACTAACTTAGAAGAACAATAGGGTTTGTCTCATAGATTTTGCTAGGCTAAGTATACTGACTTCAGAACATAGGTGGTGCTACAGACCACAAAATGTTATTGTATTATGTAATTATGTCATGTTAGGCCACTAATCTCATAGCTGCTGTTAGATATCCTTCAAGGACAAAAATACACATTTCTGGCTAACTCAATAGGCATTTGGCTGAACAGGAGATTCCTGACTAAGCCCTAATATAGAATAAAATAGTACATTAGTAATCATTAGTGCATAATACATGATACTACATTTTCCCTTATCTGTCATGATATCAGTGAGTGTCCTCATATGGGATGGCAGGGCAGGCTGGTCTAACATATTCCCCCCCTTGTTGCCTGGATACAAAAGGCAACACTAAATAGGGTGGTAGGTACTTCATTACTGAGTGTGATTCATACAGAAACTTCAATTGATTATGATGTTGTGTCAAGGTTTTACGTAAACAGATCAAGGTAAGAACAAGGAAAATAAGAAACACTTGAATAATAACAAAACCTTTGAATGTTAATTCTAACCAACTATTTGTTAGTGCAGTGCTGAGATCACCGTCATGGAAAAGAGCATTTAATGAATTGCCTGCTTTGGTAACATTGTTACTTATGTGAACTAAATGTGTATCCTTTCTGTCTAGTAGAGATTTGAGGTTCAAGGTGAGTGGGTCAATATGCGCATTAAACATTGGTACAGTAAATATTGGGCTTGAGCATACAGATAGTCAGGATCACTATCAATATAATCATGTTCTGGGGTGGGAACTGGGCTGATAATTGTATGGCCTATGATAGAGCATTCCTGGGGAATGAAGCAGAAGTTCAGGAAGGGTATGTTACAAGTTAAAGTTCCTTAGGAGAAAGTCTGATGATTAGTAATGACACAGTATTGTCCATCAGAATTGTAGATCACTCACACTTGAGGAAGGCACCACTTTATGAGCTGGACAGGGCAGGTGATGGAAATATTTATGATGTGGCTGCTGTGGACGTCATCTGAAGAAGCATCTCTGGAAGCAGTGCTGGAGGCATTGGAGCTGGGTTGCGCTTGACTCAAAGAATCGGCCTCTGAATCTGAAGAAGGCTATGGAGCTGAAAAAGGCTTTGCAAAGTCATTTGAAGTGTCATTTAGGTCATTAGTAAAATCTAGTGACCAGTCCATTATATCAGAAGAGTAACCACAAACTGGCATGGTTACATCAAAGACATCACATCTGCAAAGATAGTGATATCCTCTTTTAGCACAACAGTCTGTATGGGGAGCAACCCAGGAGTCGAGTCAAGGATGAAACACCAGTATTGGATGCAAGTTGCTCCATTCTGTGTATATGCTGCCCTCAAGATGGCCCATGGAGTGGATGATGGCAAGCTTGTCAAAGACTGAAGTATCCTTGTTCAAAACTGGAAAAGAAACTGTGAAGGTGACATACATTGTGTCTTTAATGCTATAATGGTTTACGGTGTAGCAAAGTCCTTGATTTGAGAGTGGTGTAACGTAACCCAAATTTAGTGCAGTGGCCAGGGAAAATGATACAGTCTTGTCCATACACTTCACGGTGCAAAACTGACAAGTGCAGTGGGGGCAATACCATTTAGCAATACACTTATCTTGGATCTAATCTGGAATCCGCCCTGATTCCAGATCCTGGAAAAGATTAGTGATAATGTTAAGTGCAAAATTACCATAGGCTGAACATATTATCTCCCTGCCTATGTGCTGCTCATGCAATTCTTTATTATTCAAAGCAATCAGCTAATTCATTTTATTACGAGCTTCATCAAATAAACATGCTATATCATGCACATTATAGATAGTAAACCTTTCTTCTTGTGAGAGTCCTTCTATACCATGTAGCATGGGTGTTACCACATTTCTACTAATTTAGAATTGAAGAGATTGTTATGTCTCTGAATTTTGGCCAAATCGACATGGTTCCAAATTGACATTCCTGAGCCAAATAAACCAGTAAAAATGCCAGCTATTCCAGTCACTGTACTCAATGATCGCTTATGGCGCTGAGGCCAGAACACTCCCTAGTGTTCCGTTCAATGGTGCCCTGCTACAGGGTCTTGTGCCCTAACTTGATAGGCTGCCATTAAATCTAACAACATTATAGAATGAAAATTAGAGACATTTGTAGAAGCACATTGTCCAAACTCTGCCAATTCCAGTGGATCAGGTTCAGTACCACTGGCACATACATGTACTACACATTGTTAATTAAAGTTCCAGGTATTGATGTTGCTGCCAGGCCACTCTCTGGGCCAGGTTCTAATGTGGGACATCGAAGAGGAGAGGTTTTATTAACCTGAGTCACTGTGAGGAAAAGGGTGATGGAAGCAACCGTGTGGTTATAGCATATCTTTCGTACAGTTATGAAAACGTGCAAAAGTCTTTATTAACCTTTTCTATAAGGTTGTAAAGTCCTGTATGTTGTGGTGTAACTTGATGCATGCACAAAGTTCCATTAGGGCAAATACGGGTATTAGGCCAGCCTTTAAAAGTTCCTTTGGCAAGGCAGGCCACTGGCAATTGCTGTCCATCAAGGATATCAGCTTTCCAGTCAAAATGTAAAGTAGACAAAGGTGGTGCAGTTATAAGTGTACTTAAGTAAGCATCATGACATGCTTGAACAGAAACATGTGTAGAAGGTACATCAATGGTGATTCCAACACCGGGGGAAAGGTAAATTATTGGGGTTCATGGCATGAAGAAAGACACGAAGGTGGGTCTGATATTCCTTTGTGTGCTGGAGCATCATGTGGTAGGCCTCACTCTGTAGGAGCTTCTGGTGAGGGGTCAAATGGATCAATGCCAAATGTCTAGGCCAGAGATCTAGGAATAGCAGGAGCAGCAAGAGCCTCAGTCTGGATGGTCCCATCTTGGAATACCAAAGTCTTCAGAATTTGGGTTTGCAGGAGCTAAGAAAAGGAAAGAAATGGGGACAAAAGTTACTGTTAGTACATGGTGCTCCTTCCTCCGGGGGTGGATGAAGGAGTGTCTTCACAGCAGCTTCTCTCCGCCTTCATCAATGGTCATCTGAAAATTACCTGGATTTTCACAGCAGCCGAGAACAGAAAGCAAAATGAATCAATTAAGCTCACAATGGTTTCCTTCCCCTGGGGAGTGGAGGAAGAAACATTCACACTACAGTGGGTTGGAGGGTTTAGTCTCTTTGTACAGCTTCAGCTGATTTGTGCGGTACTATTTGTCTAGTGGCTTTCTTCTGCCATCAGTGAGACGTACTTGGTATGCAGCTGGGCTGAGTATGTTCATGATGTCAAATGGACCTGACCATTTGTTCACAAATGCATGTGCTGGTGATGTACATTTTAGAATCACGACTCTGTCACTGACTTGCCAATTGACTTCTTTGACTGTTTTATCAAAGTACTTTTTGAATTGCAGTTGGGCTTGACCCAAATTATTTGCAGCGAACAAGTGGGTTTTTGCAAGGCTGTCTCTCAACTGAGTTACAAAAGTGTCTGTTGACACTGTGTCTGCAGTAGGGGCATTGAGGGCAACCATCAAATGTGCTGGTAATCTCATTTGTCTACCAGTCATTACCTCAAAGGGTGTACATTGAGTAGATGCTGAAGGGGTAGCTCTAATTGCCATTAGGAATAAGAGCAACAAAGTATCCCAAGTTTTTCCAGTATCAGTAGCAAATTTACATAACATTGCTTTTGTGTGTTTGCTCTTTCTACTTGTTCTGATGACTGAGGATAGTAAGCTGTGTGAAATTTCTGACTAACTCCCAATAACCTCATAGTTTCCTGCATAAGTTCACCTGTAAAAAGTTGTTCATTTTTCTGAATCTACCTTGAGAGGTAGGCCCCATCTGGTAAATACTTGTTCTGCCAAGATTCTGGCAGTGGCTTTTGTAGCTTGGGCCTTGCACGGGAATGCTTCAACCCATTTGGAAAGTTGGTCAGTGATTATGAGTGCAAATTTGTTGTTTCTGGGGGTACGAGGCAGTGGTCCAGCGAAATCAATCTGGATATCATTCCAAGGACCAGAATGTCTCCGAGGCAAAGGTTTGGCATTCTTCTTGTCTGGAGTTGGGTTATTCTGTGTACAGGTGAGACAATTGTCCACATAATGCTAGACATCTGGTGTTATAGCAGACCACCAGCCCACGGTTTTCACTCGCTGGACTGTCTTGTCCACCCCTTGGTAGCCACCTGTAGGGGTGTTATGAACCTGATGGATGACTTCAGAACAAAGTGATTTGTGACTTACCCAGAATTTGTGATCACCTGAGTGATATACAATCAGTTTGTGATCCTGGGACAGATAGAGTTTGTCTGCATGTCTTTTGAATGGATTATTCATAGACATTTCTTTTTCTGTATCTTGGGAGAGGTATTGATATATATCTTTTACCTCTGGATCAGCTAGTCAAATACAGAGGGACTTCTTTGGTTCTCTTGTTTACAGCTACCATGGGTGTTGCCGTGGGAGGAGGCATTTGCCATATCTCTCCCCCTTGAGCTCCCTCTTTGTCTAAAGAGTCCGCTCTGTCATTGTAGTGGTGGAAGGGTTCAGGCTTTGGAGAGGGCCTTCACTTTGTGGATAAACAGTTTGAATAAACATTGTGCAGCCAGGCTGACAATGTATACGAACAAGTCTTTGTACCTGACTGGGGTGCCTTCAGAGGAGGTAAAATCATGGGCATTCCAAAAGGGAAGGAATTCTGTCAAAGAGTTGCACGCCCAAGATGAGTCAGAAAATATAATGGTATCCTCATTTCCTTTCCCATCTATGATCTCTAAGGCACAGGAAACAGCTGCAAGTTCTGCATACTGTGATGACTTGACACTGCACTTCATTGACACCTCAGAGGTGTCACCTGTGGGGAACAGGACCAAGACCCCAAATCCTGTAATTTGAACCCCCTCATCAAATGAGGAAGAACCATCTGTGAAGACACAATGCATGATAATGTCATTCAATGTGTTTTCTGTTGCTGGGAGAAATGGGCCTGGTTCAGGTAGACCTGGTGGCTCTAGGCCACACTCATGTGATTCTCCTTGGTATAGTAGACTGTGTGCCAAGATGGATGGCATTTTGGCAGGAAGTACAGTAATGTCTCTATCTTGAAGTAGTTGAAAACAATGTGTGAGTTTGGTGTTTGACACATTGCCATCTTTGATCCTATAATTCAATAGGAAGCTGGTAGGAGTGTGGTTGGTGTGTAACATACAGTAATTGAGCAAAACCCTATTATGTAAGTAAGGTGTTTGACAGCCCAAAATGTAGCCAGTAGGTTCCTTTCACACAGATAATACTTCAGCTCTACCATGGAGAGCGTTTGGGAAGCATAAGCAATAGGCCACAGGGTACCTTTGATCTTTTGAGTAAGGACTGCTGACATACCTATTTCAGATGTGGCAGTCTCCAAATTAAATGGAAGTTCTGGGTTTGGGTTGACCAATGCTGGAGCAGAGGCCAAGATCTTCTTTAGGGGAGTGACAGCATGGGTATGTTCATGGCCCCATTGCCACGGGACATCCTTTTTCAGCAGTTCATACAGAGGAGCGGCCTTTTGTGTAAAATTGCAAATGAAGTCCCTGGAGTAGTTAACCATACCCAGGAAGCATCTGAGAGTTGCCACACTGGTGTGTATTAGCAAATCCTGTAGGCTCTGAATCTTGTTTGCTGCAGGGCTCCTCCTTTCTCCAGTTATGTGCAGGCCCAGAAATATGACTTCTGGTTGGCACAACTGTACCTTTGCAGGATTGCAATTGAGGCCTGCTGTCTGTAGCAGGGTTAGCTGTAGGTGCTTCTCCACATCCACTGTGGCTAGGAGAATGTTATCCACATATTGTAGAAAGCACTCTGGTGTTGAGAAGCCACTGATGGCATCCTTCATGTGGATGTGGAATAGTGAGGGGCTATTATGGAACCCCTGTGGAGGAAGTTCCATGTGTACTGGAGTCCTTCAAAGGTGAAGGCAAATCTGTATTGGCTCTCTTGGGTCAAGGGTAGGGACCAAAATCCATTGGAGATGTCCAACATACTTTACCACTGGTGTTCAGGTTTGAGAAGTTTAAGCACATTGGGGCAGATGCCACAGTTGGGGCACATCTGGGGGTCACCTGATTAAGTCTAAAGGAGAGGTTGATAACCTTTCTCGATAGTAATGGTCTACAGGATGAAAGACAGCATGGGTTTGTCTCAGGAAGATCATGCCAAACTAACCTGATTGTCTTCTTTGACTGGGTCACTGGGACGGTTGACAAAGGCCACGCTGTGGATGTCCTGTACCTGGACTTCAGCAAGGCTTTTGACTCAGTGCCCCATGGGAGGTTAATGAGCAAGCTGAGGGACAAGGGGGTTGGGGAGAAACTGGTGTGATGGGTTGAGAGCTGGTTGCAGGGCAGACAACAGAGGGTAGTTGTAAGGGGGGAGACATCCAACCCAAGGCCAGTAACAAGTGGGATACTGTAGGGTTCAGTGCTGGGCCCTGTTTTGTTAAATGTCTTCACTGGAGAGATTGCAGAGAGGGTCAAAAATAAGATCAGCCTGTTCGCAGATGACACTAAGATTTGTGCAAAAGTGGGCAATGAGGAAGGCAGGCAGGCACTCAGGGAGGACCTAGGTAAACTCAAACATTGGTCTAGGGAGTAGCAGTTGGGGTTTAATGCTAAGAAGTGCAAGGTCATGCACCTTGGAGCAAGAAATCACAGGACCAGCTATTGGCTGGAGGGAGTGCAGGTAACAGCTTCAGAAGAGGAAAGGGAACCTCAGGGTATTAGTCACAGGGGACATGAAGGTATCAGCACAGTGTAGGAGGGCAGCAGCAAGGGCAAATAGAATGCCGGAGTGCATTGCCAGAGGCACCACCTCTAGAAAGGAGGAGGTTATCCTGCCCTTGTATAGATCACTACTGAGGCCACACTTGGAGTACTGTGTGAAGTACTGATGCTTATACCTCAAAAAGGATGTGAGATTACTGGAAGGGGTGCAGTGCAGGGCTATGAAAATGATCATAGGATTGGGGGAGTTGACGTATGAGGAAAGACTGAGGGAGCTCAACATGTATTCATTGGAAGACAGAAGGGAAAGAGGGGACATGATAGAGACCTTTAAGTACTTGGAAGGCATAAACAAAGTCAGAGAGGGAGAATTGTTCCACTTGAAGGGGGGAAGGGTCATGAGGAGGCACAGTCTGAAGTTTGAAGGGGGAAGGTTCAGGAGGGAGATGAGGAGACACTAATTTACAGAGAGAGTGGTGGTGAGATGGAATGCATTGCTGGAGGATTTAATTGAACTGAGGACAGTGGATAGCTTTAAGAGGGGTTGGGATAGAGTCAAGGGCAGGATTAGTACAGACAAGAACTCAAGGGAAAGACCAGGAAAGGGGGAGGAAGGGAGGGGTTTGGGTGGGGCTGGGGCAGCTGTAGTAGTATGAAACTAAGAGCTGCCCAATCGGGCAGACTTGATAGACCTGTGGGCCTTTTTCTGCCAGCAATTTCATATGTATGTATGCTCGTAAGTCTGCGATAATCAATTGTAAGTCTCCAACTATTGTTGGGTTTCTTTACAGGCCAAATGGGTGACTTGACTGTTGACACACAAGGCCTTATGACTCCCTACTGGATAAGTGAGTCAGTGGTGGCCCTCATTGAGAGAAGACTTCAATTGGGAATGGGTATTGCTTGTGGTGGGCTGGATCCTCCCCAGTGATCTGGATAAGGGTGTCCATCCTTCCAAGCTCATGTTTGGTCTTGGCAAAGGCCTCTTGGTGTCATTCCAGGACTGGTTGGATCTGAGGTAGCAGTTTGTAATGATGTTGCTTGATGATGATGTCATACTCTTTGTCATTGAGGATCACAGCTGCCACCACATATAAGTCAGAAATGAATACCATGTGGAGTTGTCCTTGTATTTGGTATAATAGCCTGTTGGCTAAATCCACAACACATCCATTTTGTGACAGGAAATCAATTCCCAAGATACTTCGGTGATAACGTAGGACCATGAGGTCAAAATAATGTACCACTGCCAAGGGACCAATAATGACTGATATGGGTTTGGACTGGTAGGTGGTAACCACGATCCTTTCAAAGGTCTGGGCAGAAGTTGCCCTTCCAGTGGACCATGGAGAGGACTTTGGGTTCTTTAGATGTAACACAGAGACAGCGGCTCCCGTGTCTGGAAGTAGTTCCTGTTGGTGGCCCCCTATCAATGATTCTACACATGGTTGGCCAGTTTCATCCACCACCAGGGTGATGATGATGTGCACTGAGGCCCAACACCATTGTTCGGAGTCATCCTTCTCGGATGGGACCAGGGCCTGTGAGTCCTGGACCATCTGGGTACATTCACAGTAGGGAAGACTCTTGGGTCTTCTGGGCTTCCTTTGGGTCTTCTTGGTATGGAGATACAGACGGGACACTTGCAGGGCCAAAAGCTGCAATCGGCTTTTGGGTGAGGCCCTTAATTTTGGATTTTACCCTGGCTTCAAACTCTTAGAGCCGGTTGTTCTCCTTCTGCAATTCCTTGTAGGTAGGCCCCGGTAGTAAGAGTTCCAGTTATCCTGCTTCTGTTTTGGGTTATCAGGTCTCCGTTTTGGGTTACCAGGTCTCTTGGGATAGTAGGCCTGGGTCTGGGCCTTTTGTTTACCTTCCACTATGTACTGCGTAACCGGCTCGGCACTAGGCTGCACCGCAGCTACCTTGGACTTTTGTCCGGTGTTCATGTCTTGTACATACAGCTGGTATGCACATTCCATCTCTTCCAGAATCTCAGTAAAAAGGTTCGTTCTCGGGAGGATAGAAGCATCTATCTTGTCCTGGACAACTGCTAACATGTTTTTCAAAAACGAGGTTTTGTACTCTAGTGATTCCCTGTCTGAGGCCTCATTCACGGCTCCCTTTCCAGTATGATATGACAGCCAGGCCCGACTTTCATACTGATCAGTGGGTTTCCTTTGCGAACTGTTTGACTTTGTAGAAAATAGACACGTCCACTTGGTTGGGGTAGTGCGTGAGCATTAGGCCCACTGTAATGTCATTAAACCTCACCTGGGTGAAATTACGTACTGCGTTTGGCAATTTGGCCCAGAGCATAGGCTCTTCGGTCTGTTTTAAAACCTGTACTTGCTGGTAAGCATTTTGCACTGGTTTTTCACCTTTTCCAAAGGAACACTCAGATTATCGCTAGGCCCCTTTTGGTCTACTGTGTTTGTGATATTAGCAATGGCTTGGGCCAACTGGAGGATGTTGGGGGCTTGCTACGGTTGGGCTGTGATGGTTTTCACCACAGTGTCAGCTGTTGCATTGGTCACGCCCTGGATGAGGCTGTTCTGTCCTACCTCATTGTGGACTAGGTCCACCATGGCCTGCAAAACTGTTGGGATGCTGGCCTTCTCAATTGCATCATTGGCCAGGAGCTCTACCTCACACCGGTCGGTTTTAAGATGGCTATTGGAGATGGGCTAGGCTGCTGCCCTCCAGAGTCTATTAGACTGCCATCTTGGATGCAATCATCATCCTCATCATACCCATCATCACTGGGTAATGACATCAGGTCAATGGGTGAAGTAAAGGGTAACTCCTTGACGTGTCCCTTCAGGATATCAAACTGCTGATGTAATTGTGCATACCTCTGCCTGCACTTTGCATGTTTTACTTTCACACCTACATGCTGTCCTGTACTAAGATGTTTCTGTAAAACTCTATATGCAGCAGTAACTTCACGATTCTCATTAATCTCCCTTTCCAAATTCATCTGACACTTATCCATTTCTGTCAACAAGTCATCATTTGCATTCTTTAATTCATCATTTGCATCAATCAACATACCATTCATCTGCAATGCCTGCTTCTTCTCATGTTACATTTTATCATATTCCTCTCACAATCTAGCAACTTCCCTGTCCTTCTCTAGTAGGGTGTTACGTAATTCTGTCTGCATCACATGCCTCTGATTTTCCATCTCCTTCTCTCAAACCTTCTGTTGCTCACCTTTATCTCAGAGCATGGATTCCAACTTTGTTTCCAAAGCTGATGCCCTCACTTCTACTGCTTGGAGTGCAGCGTATAAGGCTGAAACCACATAGAAACATAGAATTTGATGGCAGATAAGGACCGCTTGGCCCACCCAGTCTGCCCATTTCCCTACCTAATGGATAAGCTGCAGATCCTAGTTAACCAGCATCCTACTTCTTCCTACCCCCACGCCCTAGAATTGCCTTATGACTGTCCCATGCATGCTTGAATTCCACCACTGTTTTTTGACTCACAACCTCCTCGGAAGGCCGTTCCATGTATCCACAACCCTCTCTGTGAAAAAATAACTGTAAGTTACCACTGAGCCGCCCCCCTCTATCTTCAAATTGTGCCCCTTGTTCTTGCACCTCTTTTTGAAAGATGCTACCCTCTTGGACTTTGTTGATTCCTTGAGGTACTTGAAAGTTTCTATCATGTCCCCCCTCCTTTCCTCAAGGCTATACATATTAAGCTCTTTAAGTCTCTCTTCATATGTCTTCCAGTGCAGACCCTGCACCATTTTAGTTGCCCTCCTCTGGACAGCTTCCATCCTGTCTATGTCTTTGCGGAGATTGGGTCTCCAGAACTGCACGCAGTACTCCAGATGGGGTCTGACCAGCTGTCTGTACAGAGGCATAATAACTTCCTGTTTTCTACTGGTGATGCCTCTCCCTATGAATCCCAGTATCCCCCAGCCCTCCTTGCTGCCCTCTCACATTGCTTGCCCACCTTTAGGTCATCTGATATGACTACCCCCAGGTCCCTTTCCAATTTTGTTGTTGTTAGTATCTCACCCCCCGTTGTGTACTCTTCCCCTGGGTTTTTGTTTCCCAGGTGCATTACCTTGCATTTCTTAGAACTGAATCTAAACTGCCATACATTTGACCATTCCTCTAACCTTGCCAAGTCCCTTCTCATCCTTTCCATCCCACCTTGTGCATCAACTCTGTTGCAGATCTTTGTGTCATCTGCAAAGAGACATACTTTCCTTCAGTCCCTCTGCAATGTCACTTATAAAGACATTGAGAGGACGAGTCTAATACTGAACCCTGCTGTGCCCACTAGTAACCCCCCTTTCTTCAGGTGGACTCCATTTACTATTACTCTCTGTGTCTATTCTCCAGCCAATTCTTTACCAGGCTGTCATCTTGGGACCCTCTCCCAGGCTGGCTAACTTGTATATTAATCTTATGTGTGGGACTGTGTCAAATGCCTTGCTAAAGTCTAGGTAGGCCATGTCCACAGCCCCTCCTTTATCTACTACTTTGGTCACCCAGTCAAAGAAATCTGTCAGATTCATCTGGCATGACCTTCCCGCTGTGAATCCATGCTGCCTTGGGTCCTGTGCCCCTCTGGCCTCTAGATACTCGACAATTCTTTCCTTCAGAAGTGATTCCATCATTTTCCCTATCACTGAGGTTAAACTAATAGGTCTGTAGTTTCCTGCTTCTGCCTTGCTCCCACTTTTGTGAAGGGGAATCACATCTGCTCTCCTCCAGTCCTCGGCACCACTCCATCCTCCCATGATTTGTTAAAGAGGTAGTCAGTGGTGTCACTAGTTCTACCCTTAATTTTTTTAGAATTCTGGGATGAATCCCATCAGGCCCCATTGCTTTGTCCACCTTCAGTTTAAGAGTTCTTTCATAACCCTTTCTTCTGTAAATGGGCTGGTATCAACTTCTGTATCCAGAGTGTTTCTACTGTTTGTTTTAGGTACCTCCCCTCTTCATTTGTAAATACTGAGCAAAAATATTTGTTTAGTATCTCTGCCTTTTCACAGTCTCCTCTGCCCACCCTCCTCCACTTTATTAAGCCTCACTATCCCTCCCTTGGTCTTCCTTGACTCCTGATGTACCTATAAAGGTTTTATTCCCCTTCTTAACTGAGTTGGCTATCTTTTCCTCGGTTTGGGCCTTTGCTGTTCTGACTGCCTTCCCAGCTTCCTTTTGCTTTAACTGATACAGTTCTCTGTCCTGCTCCTTCTGCGATTCCTTGTACTTCCTGAATGCTTTCTTTCTCTCTTGAACCTTCGCTGCCACTTCCTTTGAGAACCATAGAGGTTTCTTACATCGTTTTGTTTTGTTTATTTGCTTCACACAAAGGCTCGTTACCTCTGTGATGGCAGTTTTTATTATTCCCCTTTGTTCTTCCACCCCTCCTTCCTGCTCATTTGCTAGTGCATTCCTTAGGCACTCACCCATTTTGGCAAAGTCAGCCCTCCTAAAGTCCAGTACTTTTGCCTTTGTATGGCTTGACTCTATTGCTGTGTTTATTGTGAACCATACTGCACCCTTATGGTTATACTTCTTAACCATTAGTTTTGTTTCTGAGTACAGTGAACACACATACTGTACAGGATGATCTTCTGATGTTGCACTGCGGGCCAAATCACCCCCCCTCCATGAGAGGTTAAAAAGTTTGTAACATCTAACTTCAGTTCAGACACTGATCGACATTTTGACTGTTCTGCCCCCTTTCTGTACAAGCCGAGAAGCCCAGAGTGGTTTCCAGAAGATTCTGTCCTTTTCCTGCTGGACGGTTACACTTTTGGAGTCACAGAGCCCCTCGACTAAGCCTTAGGGTTGTTCCATGCAAATAAATGAACAGGGAGAGTGCAAGGGTTTTTTAACACTCATGCACCAAAAGGCTCAGTGTGTACAGCAGAACCAAGCAATTACCAGCCTTCACAAAATAGAGGGGTTAAATGTACTTGGACTGCAGCCCAGGTCTCTTATCACAAGAAATTTTTGTGAGCTATTTTTCTTCATAGCTGTTGACCTTGAAGCATAAAGCACCATGTGAGGCAAAAAGCAAGCATTGCAGTACACTGTGAACACCTTTCTGGTTGAGAACAATGTTTCTTCCCTCAAAAACCTCTTTATCCCCCCCCCGTTCTCAAAATTCACACACACACACACACCTGTGAATTAAGTGGTGATTGTTCTATCACAAATCAAGGTCCTGCCAGCATGGTCACCACTTGTAAGATTTTGCAGGAGATAAATCTGATGGTAAAACACCACTGACACAGATGTGCAGAAAATTAGTTTTATTTCTCCATTGTAATAATACAAAGACAGAAGAAACTAGTTAAAATCTTACCAATTGTAACAGAGAAACAGTCATACACCAGGTGTGGAAGCTGGAAGCTACCAGGGGTCCCAAAGGGGGTCTGGCCATGTACTAAGATTATATAATGCAGATAAGAGACATCCGGTTACTGCAGCAACAAGCTTATACACGACAATGTGTTTTTGTACTTGGTGTTCCATTGGTCAAAACATGGACGTCTATACCCAGGACCGCTACTTTTTGTATCAGTTATAGTTATTTGCTGAGTAACTAACTTAGAAGAACAATAGGGTTCTTCTCATAGATTTTGTGAGGCTGAGCATACTGACTTCAGAATATAGGTGGCGCTACAGACCACAAAAAATTATTATATAATTATGTCATGTTAGGCCGCTAATCTCACAGCTGTTGCTAGATATCCTTCTGGGACAATAATACACATTTCTGGCTAACTCACTAGACATTTGGCTGAAAAGGAGATTCCTGACTAGGCCCTAATACAGAACAAAATATCAGTACATTCGTAATCATTAGTGCATAATACATGATAATATATTCTCCCTTTTCTGCCATGATATCAGTGAGTGTCCTCATATGGGACAGCAGGGCAGGCTGGTCTAACACTATGTTACAAATACCTTACATTATCTTTTGAATTCTTACAACTCTGTGGTATGCATTTTAAAAGTTTTTCTCCTCTACGAGGGAAGGGAAGTTATGAGTTGTTTTGAGAAACATTCTCTCAATTAGGTCGCTACAAGATACAGCAGCTACTGTAGGTCAACAGAGAGACACATAGTATTTTGCAAATAAAGTTATGTTTTGCCTTGTAGCTTAAAAATGAATAGTGCTCTTTAATATTTTAGTTTAAATGGTATTGATATATTTTGCTTTGTACTTGGGGCCATCCAGTTCCTTGAATCAGGCAAGGAAAGGATTCATTATTTCCCACTGTTCAGCTTTTACAGCTTAAAAAGAAAAAATAAGAAATAACAAAAGGGTTTATTTTACAGATATTGCAATTGCCTCTTTAACCTCTTCAAACCTAAATTAAATGGAAGTCAATGCACTGTAATTCATAGGTGGGAAGTGCTTGCAGAAAATGTAGTTTCCAGAGCTCCCAGATTAATTTGGCATTTTCCCTGTGACTCCAGGGCAATTGTCCTATATTTTTCTGTAAATCACATTATTTCCTATGGAAGCCCAAGTTACTCAGTTCTCCTGTATAACCATTGTAAGTCTATGGGAACAATTTTCCTGTAGATTGCTCAATATCCATGTAAAATACATGAATCCCTGTAGATCTGTGAGCCCTGAGTTTCTGGAAAACATACTGGGGACAGTCCCCATATGCAAAGCTTTCTTCAGATTATTGGATTAAAACTCCAACCCTATGCTGTCACAGGCTTTCATTAGTTTAAAACTACTGTCCAAAAAAAAAAAAGTATGGGGGGGAGGCTCAATGCTTAATTGTTAACAGAAACAAGAAAGTTCTCCTTCGGCTGTTAATAGTTGTGTATTTAAAGTTATTTGTAGCGTTTATGTTACAAAGGCACAGTCTTTTAGCCATGATGTATATAGTTACCCTGTCTGTATGTTGGGGGTTGGGGTCTTTTACTAGAATGGTTCCTTGGATCAGTGTACCTAACGGAATCCAAAGTCATAAATAAATAAATTTGTGTCATCTCAATTGCAAGGAGGTCCCAACTCTTGATATACTTCTATTGTTTAAGAAACAGTTTTTGTGTATCATATTTCTTGTTAAGCATAAGAGGTTTTAATTGTTTTACCTTTTTAAATTCTCCTTCTCCAAAAGAGGTGGGGGATGCTTCTATAAGAGGCATGTTTTAACTAAGCTGTCTCACTATGACCTTGAATTCTCAGCCACTCTCTTCGAGGAGTGACTGGTTGAAATCCAATCCAACAGATAAAAAGAATTGCACTGTGAAGTGCTCATTAGACAAAATGAAGTTTAGCTGTTTTCAGCAATTTTAAGGTTTATTCTTTTTCTACTGAATGAAATGCTGTTGTTACTGTACTTACATGGTCTGTAATATAGATATGATCCTGTGTGTGTGTGTGTGTGTGTGTGTGTGTGTGTGTGTGTGTGTGTGTGAAGGGGTTTACCTCAAACCTTTGATTGAGTATTCTATACAGGGATTTCACTGCCTTGAAGGACACACCACTACCTTTTGCAGTATTTAAGTAACTTTTTGCAGTTTGGAACTTTTATGTTAAGTTCCCATCTACAACAGAATGCCCAAGTCAATCTCCTTGCACTACCAGGAGCTTGTGGGAGAGAAAGATGTGGGTCCTCTGTACACCCCCACTCCCATCACTAACTGCTTTTGGCAGTAGCTGATTAACAACTGTTTAAACAAGGCATTCCTCCAGGGCTCTATTCTTGGTCCTTTATTCTTCTCCCTTTTTATTAATGACTTACCCAATAATTACAGTGGGGCCTCTGTGCACCTCTATGCAGATGATGCCATTCTCTACCATTCCTCATCAGACATCAAATGGCTCAACAGTATGCTAGCATTGGACTTCAGAACCCTTGAAGACTGGTTTCTACATAACCATCTGGTCCTCAACACCAAAAAAACTAAAAGAATGTTGTTCCACAACCCCCACAGTACAGCATTCCCACCTCCCTCTTGCGATACTCTCTCACAATGGCGATGTCCTTGAATCTGTCCAAACCTTCAGATGCTAGATACCTCGCTCTCTCTCTAGACACTCATGTCAACCTCCTTATGAAAGCTGTAACTGAGAAGCTGGGCCTACTTTATCACACTTGTCCTCTCCTCTCAACAACCTCTTGCCACAAGATAGCATTGGCCACCCTCCTACCCCCTCCTGACCTATGGAGCACTGCTTCTCCTTACAACTAACTCATCCATTATGTCCTGCCTAAAACAGGCTTATCACAGAGTAGGGAAGGAGGATTGCTTTGGGGGTCAATGTTCGTCACCACCATTGTGATGTCCTCTCCTCCCTGGGTTGGTTATCATATGAATCTAAACTTCAGTATGCCACTCTGAGCCTAATGCACAAGCTGGTTCACTGATACACTCCTCCTTGCTTTGGTGAACTAGTTCAGCTCTGACAGCCACTGCAAACTCTTAGATCTGCCTCCCTCCCCCTACTAGTAAAGCCCAAGTTGCGATTAGCTGTAGCCTGGAGATCTTTTGCATAGTCAGCAGTGTCTGGATGGAACTCACTTCCACCAGGTAGCTTGTCTTGTTCCTCATTGGCCAAGTTTCAATCCTCCTTACTTATCCACCTCAATGCCTTCTCACCTTGCACTTGCTTCCAATGACCCATCTTCCGTCCTCCCTAACTCTATGCTTAATATATCCTCACCCTCTGTTACCTGTTTAATGTGAGTACGGCTACTCTCCTACCCTTCTCTGTCTGTATAAATGTAATTCGTAAGAGCATCTGTATATACTTTTTTTTGCAACCTGTGGTCAATGTTGTTAGTACCACAGTAATTGCCACATTCTAGTCAATTGGTCTGCCTGACCTATTTAAAATTTGTAAGTCTCTTGTTCTGTCTGTTAATAATGTAAGCATGTAGAGCCGTGTTTTATGTAACTGCAAGCACTACTATGTAGATCTGTGTTTTATGTAACTGCAAGCACTGCAACTTCCTTTCCCTGTCAATGTATTGCACTTCCCAGGTCACCCCTGAAAAAGGGACTGTGATGTCTCAGTGGGCCTACCCAGTTACAAAAATTCAAATAAATAAATAAAAGAATTAACTGATGTGCCCATAAGAGGCAGACAGCCATTTTTGAATGTTAATTACATTGTTTAAGTTCAGAGTAACCACTGACAAATGATTTCATGCCAGTTTGCTCTAAGAATAACATTCTAGAAATGGTGAAAGATGTATACTGTTACCACAAAAACAAACTCACTTTGGTAGAAGGCTTTTTCATGGTTCACCAGAGGAAAGGGTATGTATAATGCTACAAATGTTACTAACATTGGTGTGACTCAACATGTCAGTAAAATTGTGAGCTGGTGTGGGATAGTAAGACACTCGGACAAGATTAGCAGTAACCAAAATAAAGATTTATTCCATATAGCGGACTAGAAACGGCAAAATAACAAAACAAGTTATAGAATCCAAAATTCACAACTCAGAGCTAGAACTCACTAACTCAGAACAGGGTGTTGTTAGCTTCACACCCTCCTTCACACTGTTTGATTTCACTAGGCAGTCATCCTAAATAGCAGCCCCTCAAACATGTGACCTCAGAGCTCCGCCTTCAATGTTACTATGATTAAATAATCTCAAAAATAAAGCTTTTAATTTAGTTATACACACATTAACATGTTTAAAATATATTCAAATTTTATCAATTGTTTTAACAATTTTATGTACTCTTTAATATTTTAATATTCTCAGAAGGTCACAGAAGGGTTGTCCCTCTTAGAAGGGAGATAAAAGAAAGGAAACTGTGGCCGCCGACTCATAAACAATGCTGCAAAGGAAGGGAGGAAACACTTGTACACGGCATGGTTTTGTTAACAAAATTAATAATAGCCTCGTAAATGGAAGGTGTGCTTTTTGTTCAAATTTCCCTTTTAAAGGGAAGAGGAGGTAAGCCAACCTCACTTAAATCATTTTTGTTTGAAGGTTTGAATAAAAACATCCTTATTTTAACTTGAGGTGTTCCTCTGTGATAGTGCGAGTGTTTGGCGGCTGTACAACACAGTACTTACTCGCACTACCGTACAAGGTTCGGTCACCGACTTTTCAAGCGAGAACCCCTTCTGTGTCCTTTAATACATTAATGTGTGCATACACTTTAGTCTCCAGGGACTGCCAGAAATATGAATTCGGCACCATATACTGACCTTTATCTACTAGCTGCACATTTAATTTTCAGTCAGACCGCAAACAGCACAGCATGGGCAGGTTTTTACTTAGGACAACAGTCCGTATTTCATTAACTCCCCGACTGCCTAAGATTATCACAAAAGATCACACTGCTGGGCAGGATGTGCTGCAATATTCTTTCTTTCTCTAAAAATGTACTAAAATGTACATACAGGCAGAAATAACACTACGGGGGGTTTTCTTTGCGATAATGTCTTTGACGTTAACTCTGGAACTTACAGAAGTCCGTAGGTCTGCATTCATCGCAAAGCCTTTACTTTCTAACCACATTAAATAAATGCCTGAATGGTGAGAAAAAACATTTTATCCAAAAATAATTCTGTTTCTTTCACTATTACTTCTTCAGTGGTTGTCTCTTACTTAAGATCTTACAGGAAAACTGAAACGAGGTCCGAAGTGTACACAAGGGAGAGGGGGGGTTAAACAACAAAGATGAACATAACACAGAATTTGTGGGTGGCCAGCCCAACGGACAAGACATACACCAGCAGACAAAATGAAATATACATTCCGGACTCTTTCAGAACGCCTGCAGCAACCATTTTAAGCACTAATAAAAAACAATATACAAAAAAGGGGGGGTTACCTCTCTCTCTCACATTCCTCCCCACCCAAAACCAAACAAACTATGTTTGGTTACAAGAATCGATACTATACCTATCTCAGATCCCTATCCAAGAGATGGAGCCATAGCCACCCTCACCAGGGCTCCACCTGGGTCCCCAAAAAAAACTATCTATAACAAATAAGTTTAGCGCACTTATTCCACCAATGATCACTATTTTACTTTACCCCGAGGTCTGAGAATAGGTAGGCATAATTCCCTATGCCATATCTGGATAAGAAATCGGCATTCTTATGTTCTGTTCCTTTCCTATATTTTATGGAGAACCTATAAGACTGATTGCTAGGTACCATCGCATTATGCGAGGATTTTGTCCTTCATCACATGAAGCCAGCACAAAGGGTTGTGATCTACCCATAATTCAATTATCTCACTCTATAAAATAGAAGCGTAAGTTCTATTGACCATTTGATGGCTAGGCATTCTTTTTCAATAACCGAATAATGCCTCTCCCTTTCATGTAATTTCCAGCTTATAAATATGACCGGATGCTCCTCTCACTGTATTATTTGTGTAAGTACAGCCCCTATACCACAATTAGATGCATCTGTTTGTAATATAAAAGGATGGGCAAAATCAGGGGAGTGTAGAATAGGTGAAGAACATATTCGAGCCTTCAGTTTACAGAATGCTTCTTCACACTCAGGTGTCCATTTTACCTTATCTGGCTTAGACTTCTTTATCAGGTCGGTTAACGGACCAGCTATTGTAGAACAGTCAGGTACTAATCGCCTATAATACCAACAAGTCCTAAAAGGATCTTACATCTTTTTGTTATCGAGGCAGGGTATTGGCCACTTCAACCTTAGTTCCGGTTTACCTTCCCATTACCAATTTGAAACCCTAAGTACCTTGTTTCCTGCATTGCTAAAGAACACTTAGAGGGATTTATTGTCAACCCAGCTTCTGACAGGGCAGATAATATAGCCTGCAGGTGCTGTATATGTTCTTCCCATGAGGGACTGAAAATCACGACATCATCTAGGTAAGCCGCATTATACGTTGTATGTGGTTGTAGAATGTTATCCATTACCCGTTGAAACGTAGCGGGAGCCCCATGTAGACCAAATGGCATCACTGTAAAGTGGTACAGGCCAGTCGGTGTACTAAACGCTGTTTTGTCTTTGTCTTTTGGATCTAACGGGATTTGCCAGTATCCCTTTGTTAAGTCTAGGGTGCTGATGTACCGAGCCTCCCCCAAACGGTCTATAATGTCATCTATCCGGGGCATTGGGTAACAATCAAATTTGGATATGGCATTTAAGCATCTGAAATCTAAACAAAGCCTGATTCCACCCTTCTTTTTTCTACTATTACCTATAGGAAGGTCCATTCACTATGGGATGGCTCTATGATTCCCAAGTCGCGTATCTTTTTAATTTCTTGTGTTACCTCATCCCTTACCTTTTCTGGTATTCTATAAGCCTTTTGTCTTATGGGTGTGGCTTCGGACACCATGATATGGTGAACAGCATTAGTAACCTTTCCTGGTAGACCTGTAAATAGGGTTCCGAAAGGCTCTAACATGGTTTGTAACGTGTGTACTTGTTTGGCCAATAAGTGTGGATTAATCTGCGCCTCTGAGAGATTACTTGTACTTTCTAATCTTTCATAGGCTACGTCTAATTCAGACTCAAAAGTTTCAGGACAGATATAGTTACAAGTAGAAGGTGTTCGTTCTACCCATGGTATCAACAAATTAACATGATATATTTTGCGTTTACTCCTCTTTTCAGGACATGCCACTGAATAAGTTACTGGAACCATACATTCTACTATCTGGTAGGGGCCTTGCCACTTCATGAGTAACTTATTATCAGAGGATGGTAATAAAAGTAGAACCTTATCGCCTGAGACGAATTCTTTAAACTTTGTCCCTTTATCGTAATATTCCTTTTGTTTGGCTTGTTGTTGCAGATTAGTTTGATGTGCTTTCTTTACATAAACCATTAATCTTTGTCATAGTTGTTGCCAATATTCTAAAGGTTCTGATAGGTGTTTACCCTTCCTGTCTTCCCATTCTTCCTTGATAATGTCCAATGGGCCTCTTGGGTTATGTCCGTATAGCAATTCAAACGGAGAGAACCCAGTAGAGGCCTGTGGTACTTCCCTTTATGCAAACATCAAATAGGGTAGGTACATATCCCATTTATTACCTTCCTCTGTTACATATTTCCTAAGCATTCTTTTCAGGGTCTGATTGAATCGTTCGACTAACCCATCTGTTTGTGGATGATAGGGAGTAGTGAAGACTGCTTTAATACCCAATGCTTGGTACAACCTTTGTAACAATTCTGAGCAAAAATTAGTGCCTCTATCAGTCAGAATAGTTTTTGGAATCCCCATATGACTGAAGATCTCTATTAATTCCTCTGCGATTCTGGGGGCGGTGGCAGTACTAGGAGAGTATCGTATCCCGGATATTTTATAGTATAGTTACTACTACTAATATGAAGCAATTTCCTTGTACTTTTAGGTAATGGTCCTATAATATCCATTGCAACTCTTTCGAACATATTGTTGACTAAGGGCATTGGTAAAAGGGGTACTTTATCCTTTCCGCCCACTGCTGCAACCTGTTGAAACTCAGGACAGCTTTTACAGTAATCGGCCACCTGCTCATGTATTCCAGGCCAATAAAACTGGTATAGCAAGCGTTGCAATGTACGATCTTTACCCAAATGACCTGCCATAGGTAGGTCATGGGCAATAGACAACAATCTTTTTTGAAAGGGGATAGGGACTAACAACTGCTCTACCATCTCCCCTGTATGAGAGTTTGTACACACCCTATATAATAAATCATCTTTAATTATATAATACGGTTGATGAGACTCAGTGGGGGTTGTTGAGACTACCTGTAAAAAGAAAGGGGTTAAAGTATCATCAGATTTTTGCATATTTACAAACTCTCTATTAGGTAGCATACATTTTTCTGTTAGTGTCTCCAGTCCAGTATCTTTTTTAATCCAAGATTGTCTTTTCGTTTTCGTGATTTACTTTTTCTGTCCTTACCAATAGTTCCGAATACTTCTTCCTCAAAAGGAAATAAATGTCCCAATTCTTTTTCTTGTTTTCTCTGTGCCCGGGTGGTAACTGCCCCAATATTCATATTTAACAGGGAATCAAAGAAAGGATAATCATGTCCAATTATGACTGGCACTGGCAAAGAAGGTACTATGCCTATCTTCATTTTGTGTACAATCCCATTTATTTGTATCTCCATCTCCCTTAATGGATACCAATGAACGTCTCCATGTATGCATTTAACCCCTGTGGTGGACTCCCCCTGATTCTGGCTTATCCACCAATGAAGCATGTATCAATGTCTGCTTACTGCCAGAATCTACCAGACCAGAGACTGCCACTCCTCCAATCTCCACAGTGGTGACATAATGACCCCAGTTAGCAAGAATTAAATGAATTGACTCAACCTTTTTTCTTTGGACAGAATCGAGCAATATGTCCCTTGGTTTTACATTCGTGACATATTATATCGTGGCTGAAACCTCTACTTGTTCTACCGTAATCCTTATCCCCTGGGACACCACTAGTTTGTGTAACTGGAGTATTAAGGGACCTCACATCGCCACTGGGCCTCACTGGAGTAGAAGGACTTCTAGAGTTCATAAGAGTTCTAGAACGTTGTGGCCTGGCAGTCATATAATCTTCTGCAAGCCTTATGGCTGCCTCTGAGGACTCAGGGCGGTGTTCCTTAACCCACAATTGCACATCTTGGGGCAAGACACAGATAAATTGTTCCAAAATAATACTTTCTATAATCTGTACAACTGTTCTCGTGTTGGATTGTAACCATTTATGACACAGATCTTTTAAATGCGTATACAGATCTTGGGGGGTATCAGCAGATTGGAATTTATATGTTCTGAAATGTTGTCTATAAGTTTCGGGACTTATGTCATACCTTTTCAAAATGGCTTGTTTAACATAATCATAATCATTAACGTGGGCAAGGTCTGTATGACTATATGCTAATTGTGCCTTCCAGTTAAATATGGAGCCAGCCTGATGACCCACTGGTCCCTAGGCCACGCAGGCAATGGCCACCCTGCTCAAACGTCAAAGATAGGCTTCTATGTCATCTGACTCGCCATTTTGACTAGTCTTATGTCTTTTGTCCTACCACAGATGCTGAAGGTGGTCTTGCGGAGCCCAATACCTGGATAGCACACAATGTGTCGGTCCATCTAGCTGCATTCTCTGCCCGATCTCTCTCCCTTTCCACATGGTCCCGCTCCCTTTCTTGTTCCAGCTCTGCCTGCCGCAGGCACAGACATCGTAGCAATTCATGGGGATTCTCTGGGGGTTCTTCCTCCTCCTGTTCAGCTGCTTGGGCACCCTTTTCAGTGGGTTTTATATCCTCCATATCCACACCGTCTCCCTCAGTTGTCACCTTAGCCACTTTCCTTCGAACCGTCAGCTCCAGCCCAGACAATAAAGGCAACTTTGTGGCTAGTATGAATGACCTTGTAGCTGGGGTAGTCCGCTCTTCTACCTTGTCCGAATGCATACACGTCGAATCTGACCTCAGATCCACCAATAGGTCCTTTTCGAACCCACTATCCCACTTCTGACACCAAATGTGAGCTGGTGTGGGATAGTAAGACACTCGGACAAGATTAGCAGTAACCAAAATAAAGATTTATTCCATATAGCGGACTAGAAACGGCAAAATAACAAAACAAGTTATAGAATCCAAAATTCACAACTCAGAGCTAGAACTCACTAACTCAGAACAGGGTGTTGTTAGCTTCACACCCTCCTTCACACTGTTTGATTTCACTAGGCAGTCATCTTAAATAGCAGCCCCTCAAACATGTGACCTCAGAGCTCCGCCTTCAATGTTACTATGATTAAATAATCTCAAAAATAAAGCTTTTAATTTAGTTTACACACACATTAACATGTTTAAAATATATTCAAATTTTATCAATTGTTTTTAACAATTTTATGTACTTCTTTAATATTTTAATATTCTCAGAAGGTCACAGAAGGGTTGTCCCTCTTAGAAGGGAGATAAAAGAAAGGAAACTGTGGCCGGCCGGCTCATAAGCAATGCTGCAAAAGGAAGGGAGGAAACACTTGGCACGGCATGGTTTTGTTAACAAAAATTAATAATAGCCTCGTAAATGGAAGGTGTGCTTTTTGTTCAAATATCCCTTTTAAAGGGAAGAGAAGGTAAGCCAACCTCACTTAAATCATTTTTGTTTGAAGGTTTGAATAAAAACATCCTTATTTTAACTTGAGGTGTTCCTCTGTGATAGTGCGAGTGTTTGGCGGCTGTACAACACAGTACTTACTCGCACTACCGTACAAGGTTCGGTCACTGACTTTTCAAGTGAGAACCCCTTCTGTGTCCTTTAATACATTAATGTGCGCATATACTTTAGTCTCCAGGGACTGCCAGAAATATGAATTCGGCACCATATACTGACCTTTATCTACTAGCTGCACATTTAATTTTCAGTCGGACCGCAAACAGCACAGCATGGGCAGGTTTTTACTTAGGACAACAGTCCGTATTTCATTAACTCCCTGACTGCCTAAGATTATCACAAAAGATCACACTGCTGGGCAGGATGTGCTGCGATATTCTTTCTTTCTCTAAAAATGTACTAAAATGTACATATAGGCAGAAATAACACTACGGGGGGTTTTCTTTGTGATAGTGCGAGAGTTCGCACTGGAACTTACAGAAGCTCCATAGCTCCGTTCTATCGCAAAGCCTTTACTTTCTAACCACATTAAATAAATGCCTGAACGGTGAGAAAAAACATTTTATCTGAAAATAATTCTGTTTCTTTCACTATTACTGCTTCAGTGGTTGTCTCTTACTTAAGATCTTACAGGAAAACTGAAACGAGGTCCGAAGTGTACAGGGTTAAACAACAAAGATGAACATAACACAGAATTTGTGGGTGGCCAGCCCAACGGACAAGACATACACCAGCAGACAAAATGAAATATACATTCCGGACTCTTTCAGAATGCCTGCAGCAACCATTTTAAGCACTAATAAAAAACAATATACAAAAAAGGGGGGGGTTACCTCTCTCTCTCACAAAAATGTTCTTGGACAAACAATGCCATGGAATGCAATTAGAAGCAGGGGACATGGTATTGATCTAAATTTTGTGTACATCAGGTTAAATTATTTTCTAACCTACCAGTGAGGGAGGGGATGCCTTCCTCTTTGTTTGTTTTTTTTTTTTTGACATTTTTAATCAAAGTAATGTGTGACTGGTAGCCACAGAACTAATAGAGGTGTAACCCCCTTGTTACCTGGGGTTACTAGAATCTCAGTAAGACCTAGTGGTAGGCAGGGAAGGCAGCTTGTGAAACTCCAGTTAAATGTGTTTCACACTGTCTCACTCTGTTCTCAGTCTCAGCTGAGACTGAGGGATAACATCACCAATAGAACTATTGCAGCTGCATGAGCCACATTGGAATCTGCAGCAAAGGAGTTGGTTAGAACATTGGGAGGTTTTGAAGTCAGTCTTCAGTAAGTCAGTCTTCGGTGAGTGAGTGTGAAGTTGGGAGCTTGCTGAGAAAGGAGCTCAGTGAAGGCTCTAGGAGCCTCAGCCCTGGCAGAGGCTACTTTTAAGTAAATAGGGTGTGTGTCTCCACCTTAAAGAGAGACACAAAGATTACTGAAGTGGTGGAGACCACTGTTTTTGGGTCTCAGTGCCCCTCCCTTCAGGGGGGCAGGAAGGGTTCCCTTTAGATTCCTGGGGCAACCCCCTAATTCTGCTTGTGAAGGAAAAGCTGCCTATGTGTTTCCAGAGTTTATTTGGGAGAATAAGAAGATTTGTGAGTCACCTGTGGGGCACCTGCAACGTGAGGGTGAGTGTCTGCTCTTGCTATAAGGGCCTATGTTTTTCACCCTGGGACTTGTGTGACAATGTGGGGATTGAACTACTAAATATTGGGAAGCCTAGAGTAATGGGCCAAGCAAAGTAAAAGTAGGTTCAAGTCCAGAGCTTGTTGGGATGCAAATGATATGTAGAGGAGATGTGACAGACGTCTACCCAGAATCTACATTTGAAAGTTCAGTAAAGGAATTGTTCAGTTTCCAGAGAAATGGCCGGGTATGGGTTGTGGGAGCTGGAGGTGGGTGGCCCCCCATCTTTAGTGACCAGGTCCACCTCTACGGATTTCTTCTGTGGATTTCTACTTTACCTCAGGCACTTGGCCAGTGATGAGGGAAGTACCCAGACATGGGATTGTAAGGAAAATTCTCTCTAGGAATCGAAGACTCTAGTGTGGTTTGGGGAGCCACAACAGGATAATTGGTTCATTCCTCTAATGGACCGCGGATCAAGTGGCTGGCGGGGGAGCTGGGCCAGTGGGGAAAACCCAAGTAGTGTACAAGCTGGCTGTGTACCCAAAGCTGCGTGCAAGTCCGGGCTGTGTGCCTGGTGGGTTTAGAGCCTGAGGGCTGGAAATAGTGATAAAGTGTTCTGTAGTCTCTAATCTGCATTACCAGGAAATGTAGCCCCATGGGGGTCCGTCTATGCTTTGTTTGTTCAGCTAGTATGTGAATAAAAGCCACACTGAAGAATCCCATTCCTGGTTCTGGACATTACAGTTATTGCTTCCTGCATTCAGATTTACTTGGGTGCCCCTGTGCAGAGTAACCTCATCCTCCCCGAACCCAGTCCCCACCAGGTACTGCTGTCAGCTTCAACAGCATGCCACCTGTCATTTTGCTAAAAAGGCAGGGGTGAGGGGTTACAAAAATGGAGGCACCACTTTGGATTTTGTTCTGGGAGGGAAGGTGCTTGGGCAAGGGGGCTAGCGTTTTGGCTATCTGGCAGTGGGTAGCCCAAAAAAGCTGAAGCAATTTCCTAAGTGTGTTGCTGTGTGCTGTGGATCTTGTGCTGCTGTTTAAAACTGCCAACTGTTTACCAAAGAGCAGTAAAGCCAAAGAGTGTGCCCTTGTCCTGCATCAAATTGTTTACAGTGTTTTTGCATGCTTATAAAATGAATTGTGGTAAAGAAAAGTGTGGAAGACTGGGGTAGCAACAGGAAAATTGTGCCCTGGACATTTGAAATGCTTTTAAAATGAACTGTGGTAAAGAAAAGTGTCGAAGACTAGGGGTAGCAACAGGAAAATTGTGCCCTGGACATTGGAAATGCTTTTGAATGAATAGAGACTTGCAAGTGTAATGGCTATGTTAAATAAACAAAATAGGCTCATAGGTAAGTCGGATGAGGAAAAAAAAAAGTTGCATTCTGCAGTTTAAATTTGCCTGCTCGACGATCGCCGTGAGGAGAAGAGCCCTCGTGAGGAAGAAGAGGCTCATTTGCATGGCATCATGTGATTGGTCAGGCTGAGATCAGTCCCACCCCTCAGCCAGCTCTACAGTGACTGCCCCAGCATTCGAGAGGTAGTGTGAGTGGAGTGCGTGTACTGGCAGTGGAGGAGCATCGTGGAGTGTTAAAATCACTGTAAACTTGTTAAAAACAAACTTTCTAGTTTAAAATCGGGCTCAACCCGCTAATTGATCATTGGAATTGCAAAAGTGGTGGTTGAAAAGATGATCGGTAGAACTGCCCGCTCGTTTCTGTTCCGAGGTCTCCAAGAACTGGCTGCAGGGCGTTTTTCCCCATCGCAGCAAACTGCTACTGATAACAGTAAGTAACAACCTTAAAACTGCTCAAACAGTGATTTTCTGCCCTATGCCATATAAATGTGTGTGCAGCAGTGAGTCGCTTTGCAAGTAACGACTGTGTCAAGTCCTGCTAGCAAGTGCAAGTCTGTTAAGCCATTGACTGTGTGCATAGTAATGAATTCAGCCTCAGTTTAAAGTTAGAAGCCAGAGAGAGACTGTGGGTTGTAGCCAATGTGCAGCACTAGTAATACAGGCAATCCTGTGCTAAAAACCTGAAGCTTTAACTCATTGCCTCCACAGGAGCTCTCTGAAGTTGCACCAATTGTCTCCTGTATACTGTTAACAGTGAATCCTGAGATTTTCTAAGCCAAATCAGGCTGTGGTCAGCATGCCACAAACAAATCCTAATAGCTCAAGAACCATAAGTGCTATACACAAAGTATGAGTGGCAAATTTATTCAGCACAAGATTATCTTTCCAATGGTGCTATGCGAATAATAATATGTAATTTTGTTGTTTTTCTGTGCTGGTTGAAACAGCAAAAAAAATATTGTTTTCACTAAAATAGGCAACATAAGCCATACAAACCATATCATAAACAAATGCGAATAACTCCTAAAGTATGCATGATATACACAAAATATCAGTGGCAAAGTTGTTTAGCACAAAATTACCTTTCCAATGGTGATATGCACATATAATATGTAATTTTGTTTGTTTTCTGTGCTGGTTGAAACAGCAAACAAATTTTTTTTTTCACTAAAATAGGAAACCTAAGCCATACATACCATACCATAAACAAATGTGAATAACTCCTAAAGTTTACATGATATATACAAACTATCAGTGGCAAAGTTGTTCAGCACAAAATTACCTTTCCAACGATGCTATGCTATCAAATATATATTATATTCTGTTATATTATATATTAAAATATATGAAGGACTTCTCCAGACATTGCAAGGGCACACAGGAAGTCAGTAGCTGACTTCTTTGGGCATCCTCTGGACACACCAGTGTATTTTACTGACGATTACAGGCGTCTGCTAGGAGACAATGAGTTAAGGGACTGTGAATTAAATAAATGTTTCCAGCATGTAGAAAGTACATGGAAAATCCTGTAAATGTGTTTAAAGCAAGAACAGAGCAAGTTGTGCAGTTTGAGCAAAAGTTATCAGTAGTTTGTGTAAATCAGGTGCACAGTGGCTTGACCCAGATTCTGAATGTTGATGCACAGGAGTGCTGCCGCCGCCATTACAGGGTGGGGTACTAAAGTAAACACAGCAGCAGAGGAGCCATTTTACAACTAAAGAGTGTGTTCAGTAAAGTTGGGACTTTCAGTTACAGTGAACTTTTGTTTGTTTTTCTGCAGTTATGGCCTCAGGACCAGCTCGTTACCCGGATCGTGCCCTGGTTGTAGTAACAGCAGCAGTAAATAGACTGAGGGACATTGAAAAGTGGTGCTATGGAGGGCAACTGCCTCTTCATGTGGCGATTCCTGGTTTTCCAGTGCATGTATGTCAAATATGCTTGAGAGCTGGAAGGGACGTCTTCATGATTTCCTCACTGTGCTGGATGCCTAGAAAAATATGGCTTGTATAAAGCGCCTCCAATTCGGTTGACTCCCACATGGACAAAAGTTCTGGAATCTGCAGTTGGCAGCACACAGCACCAGGCAGAGCCTGTGAGGAAGGCCCCTCGGGGGAGTGTGGCACAAAGCTAGAGGGTTCAGAGTTAGAGACAGAACCTGAAGTTGAAGTTTTGGATGCTGGATCCCAGAAGGAAAGTTCGGATAAAGCTTCAATAGACCACTGGGAGGGGGGGGCCCTAGCCCAAGTCTCTTAGGCGAAGATGAGATGCAGGAGGCCTTTGAATGGGAGGTGTCGACCTCCGTGCCTAGTGATGAGTGGATAGTCTCAGGAGTGAGAACGACTGCTCACTCCTGGGCTCAGATCCTCAGTGAAGAGGAAGATGAGGGGGAACCTATGTGGCCTTGTGAAAAAGGAACGGGTACACAGCCTCAAGATCTTGCCTCGGAGGAATGTATGGAAGAAAGTGGTGATGCCACTGCCCTGGCTTCGCAAGAGGAAGAAGTCAGGGATCCGTTTCTAATTTCTTTAAGGATGCGTAGCTGGCAGAACCAGGACTGGCCACCCCCAAGCCAGGCCAGTGGCCTTAGATTGACCAAAGCAAGTAAAGAGGAGAGACTGGTTTGTAGGAAGGTGAATGAGATCAATGGTATGACCTTTCCTACCTTTCCTCGGAAAGTCTGGGAGGAGATTGAGAACTGCAGGAAATCCTGGATCCGGGATGAAGCAATGAAAAGTGTGCATCCTAGGGCCAACAAGCATGTGAAAAACAGACTGTTTCATGAGAAGTATACCCAGTGGAAGAGAGGCAGGACACTGTTTATAGACAGAGTGCGAATAGTGGACGGAGAGGGACGTAAAATCTCCCACTGTGTGAATTATGTGCACCCACACAGGGTAATAATTCAAGCTCCTGACCGCCTGTACTATTGGCCTCAGTGCAAGGACCTCCCAGCAAATGTGCCCGTGCCTACAAAATGGAAAGCCGAGCAGTGGTAGTCAATACTGCCACACTGGACTGTGAAGTGCCTTTATTGATTCACCAATATGGACATCCAGGACTCAGGTGCCCCAGATTCATCAGTTCTACAGTGTACTGGCCTCTCCAGAAACCGTCGACTGGCCCACCAGATGACTTCAGATCCAGAGAGAACACCAGCCCAGCTGTATCCTGTTCATCACCTGGTAATCGGATGACATCGTACCAGCTGTTTTCTTTTTTGTTCCTGTTCTAAGGTTCCATCTCCAGAGATGACATCAGCCCAGCTGTTCCCAGATGTGCCCTCCTGTGGTTCCTGGAAGATGTCCGCCCAGCTGTATCAGAAGAAATGCTGCCAGGGAGAGTCTTCGTCAGAGGTGCAGGTCGGTCCCAAAATTTCCATTCTACAAGTGGCTGGTAAGTCCGAACTTTTCTATCTTTATGACATTGCAGTACACACCCTACACTAGCAGACTTCAAAATGTGTGAACTGTCCTCAAAGACTCTCCTCTTCGGGACTTTGGCCTGTTAGAACTGTGCTTCACTGGGCTCCAGCCCAGGAGCGACTCTTTATTGAACTAGCCTTCGGGCATTGTGGTCACTAGTTGGGACTTTTAGGGCACTCCATCCCCCACAAATGTGTATTGTAAATAATGTCATTGTTTTCTAATGTAAATACTGTTTTTCTACCTTTTTCTAAAAAAAAAAATCTTTTTGGGATTATTCAGTGTTTCGATGGTAGGGGTCTAGGTTAACTGTGTATGCAGATTAGGACAGTGTATGTTGTCTTTCTTTTTCTTACAGGTGTTCCTGGGAAGACAGAAGAGAAGACAAGAAGAGGAGGAGGGGCTCATTGGAGTTCCTCATCAGTGCTTTAGTGTGTAAAAATTTAAAGTACTGTGGTGTTATTGCTGTTATTACTGTATTAACCCTTTCCTTCCACAGGTGTAGTTGTGGGGGTAGGGAGGAGACAGTAACATGGCATAAAATGTGGGATTTCAATGGTGTGTGGTTGCAGGTTGCCCATGGTCGGGGAGGTCCCTGGGTTGTTTTTGTTTTGGGGGTATTAGGTTAAAGACAGATAGGTTTTCCCTAGAGGGTTAGGGGGATAGACAGGCTGTGGTCTTGAATGGCCATTGGGGCCGCAGTGCTGATCTATCAGGGCTATGCTCTGGATAGTTCTACCAGAGCCACTAGGCGTCCATAGTAAGTGGATAGTGTAGAGGCTGATATGTCAGCTAAAGGCCTCTAGGCCCTTAGTGCTGCCTGACTGTGCTTGCACATGGTAGGAGGGGGCCTGATCACCCCCCTCCGCAGGTAGCACATAGGGTGGGATGGCCTAAGGCCGGGCAAATAATGATCATGGACAGTCATTTTCCTGGTCAAGGTGAGTGTAACCCCTGTTACCTGGGGTTACTAGAATCCCAGTAAGACCTAGTGGTAGGCAGGGAAGGCAGCTTTTGAAACTCCAGTTAATTGGGTTTCACACTGTCTCACTCTGTTCTCAGTCTCAGCTGAGACTGAGGGATGACATCACCAATAGAACTATCGCAGCTGCATGAGCCACATTGGAATCTGCAGCAAGGGAGTTGGTTAGAACATTGGGAGGTTTTGAAGTCAGTCTTCAGTCAGTCAGTCTTCAGTGAGTGAGTGTGAAGTTGGGAGCTTGCTGAGAAAGCAGCTCAGTGAATGCTCTAGGAGCCTCAGCCCTGACAGAGGGCTACTTTTAAGTAAATAGGGTGTGTGTCTCCACCTTAAAGAGAGACACAAAAGATTACTGAAGTGGTGGAGACCGCTGTTTTCAGGTCTCTGTGCCCCTCCCTTTGGGGGGAGCAGGAAAGGGTTCCTTTTAGATACCTGGGGCAACCCCCTAATTCTGCTTGTGAAGGAAAAGCTGCCTATGTGTTTCCAGAGTTTATTTGGGAGAATAAGAAGATTTGTGAGTCACCTGTGGGGCACCTGCAACGTGAGGGTGAGTGTCTGCTCTTGCTATTAGGGCCTATGTTTTTCACCCTGGGACTTGTGTGACAATGTGGGGATTGAACTACTAAATATTGGGAAGCCTAGAGTAATGGGCTAAGCAAAGTAAAAGTAGGTTCAAGTCCAGAGCTTGTTGGGATGCAAATGATATGTAGAGGAGATGTGACAGACGTCTACCCAGAATCTACATTTGAAAGTTCAGTAAAGGAATTGTTCAGTTTCCAGAGAAATGGCTGGGTATGGGCTGTGGGAGCTGGAGGTGGGTGGCCCCCATCTTTAGTGACCAGGTCCACCTCTACGGATTTCTTCTGTAGATCTCTACTTTACCTCAGGCACTTGGTCAGTGATGAGGGAAGTACCCAGACATGGGATTGTAAGGAAAATTCTCTCTAGGAGTTGAAGACTCTACTGTGGTTTGGGGAGCCACAACAGGATAATTGGTTCATTCCTCAAATGGACCGCGGATCAAGTGGCCGGTGGGGGAGCCAGGCCAGTGGGGAAAAGCCAAGTAGTGTACAAGTCGGGCTGTGTACCCAAAGCTGCGTGCAATTCTGGGCTGTGAGCCTGGTGGGTTTAGAGCCTGAGGGCTGGAAATAGTGATAAAGTGTTCTGTAGTCTCTAATCTGCATTACCAGGAAATGTAGCCCCATGGGGGTCCGTCTATGCTTTGTTTGTTCAGCTAGTATGTGAATAAAAGCCACATTGAAGAATCCCATTCCTGGTTCTGGACATTACAGTTATTGCTTCCTGCGTTCAGATTTACTTGGGTGCCCCTGTGCAGAGTAGCCAAACCTAGGTCCCCTGTGCCGAGTAATCTCATCCTCCCCGAACCCAGTCCCCACCAGGTACTGCTGTCAGCTTCAACAGCATGCCACCTGTCATTTTGCTAAAAAAGGCAAGGGTTAGGGGTTACAGAGGCTATCCCAATGCACAACATGATAGCTTTTACTACAGGTGGGGAATGCTTGCCCATATTAACTGTTTTCATTTGATGCAATTGAAGAAATTTGGTAATTAACAAATCTTAAACTTTTGTTTTTCAGAATCCTTTTTGCAGAAAAAATTGTTGCTGCTACATCACTGAAATAAAGGATCCGGTACTGCCCATGGCTAAAGGGTTGCACAAGCATATGTGCATATTTTGCCTTATACCTTGGGCTGCTAAAAATCACAAATCACATGTGATAATACTGTGGCAGAAAAGGCCAAACAGAAAAAAAGCTTAAAAGTAATTGCCTAGTGTGCCAGTATCAATCTTTGTGCCTATTTTTCAAGGCCTGATGTGAGGAATTCTGTAATAAGGAGCAGCTCCGATTCTGCAAATGGGATACAGAAAAAAGGCAATATGGTTACATTTTATCCCACACACCCAAACTGGCGTTATGATGACACCATAATGTATGACAAATAGGGTATTGATAATGCTATAGCACAGGGATACATGATAGAAAAACTTTGGAGTGCTTGTCAGCACAAGAAAAATGTGACATAGCAGTCTAGAATAATCCTAGGTGTCAACATACCAAATGTGGGGCCAGTTATTCTAAACGATTACTTGTGCCATTTCTATCCACAGCAGTTCAATTATACAAACTATTTTTAATAAAGAAAGGTATCAAGGTTAAAATCACCTTGGGCTCTGATAATTTTGCAAACAATAGTCAGTGTTCTTTTATAAATACTAGTTCTTCTGTTGCACAAAATAAAGTAAATGATTGTTTTTCTGAAAATGCTATAACATCAGTACCAGAGAATGGGTACATTTATCAGAACCTGAAAAACCTGCGTTTATAATAATATACAATATATTATTAAACCTTACTGCTATACCATGGTCTGCTAATGTATGTCCTCAATATTTAAAGCAGTTATATCAAGTTTTATTACAAATATGTGGATTAATTTTAGAAATAGAAATGTAAGGTATGATTGTCCACAGTTAATACCACAGTTGGGTAAAGGTCTTAGAAGGGGGAAGAGAAGTCTATGGGGAGACATGACAGGCACTGTAGGTTCAGGAATAGGAGTCTGGAATACAATGGATCGAGAAACAGTAAAAATGCATCAAATGAATTTTGAAAATATGCTTAAATAAAGGGTGTTAGACAAAGAAGTACACATTAGGCAGGGACTCTTAGATGAACATTTTAAAACTATTGTAAACATGAAGGAAATATTGCATGATTTTCTTCTCCTATATAAATGGACACAGTTAGCAATATAGAGCCTGATGATATGTATGAAAATAGGAGACATGAGATGTGTATGGCAGAAGGTGAATCTGTCCTGAACAGATTACAATATACCTTTAGAACTATTGAGACAGGTAAACTTCCTGCTTTTATATATAACACTATGCTGCAAAAATTCCTACACAATGTGAATCACACTGATGCCACTGAGTGCTTTCTCAGGAAACTGACTAAAGTTTATTTTGCTGGACATGGATGTGTGTTTAATTACAGTTCACCTGTGGTGCCTATTGTATTGCAAATACCTATTATACCAAGTCAATACCTGTTTTAACTTTGACAAAGATTGTTCATTTGGGTAAGATGGAGCACCCATACCATGTACAGCTTGTGCCTGCTCCGTTGTTCATCATGCAGGAGCATAATGAATGGGTTGAGCCAGAACTTTCCTGTTGCATGGAATTGCAAGATGTATACCTTTGCAGAGGTGATATTTCACTGGGAGGCCGCTTTCCTTGTGGCATTTCTAATAAAGCTAAAGACTGTCACTTGCAAACTGAACTATGGACACAAAATCTGCAAGTGCGTGAAGCTTATGCAGGGAATGGACATTACTGTATTGTTGCCATTACTGATTATGTTGCCTATGGACTCAGAAACAACTGTGTTGCTTGGTCCTCAAGTTTTTGTTTTAGGCCTAATTTGACTACTGTCATTAATGGTTACATCATCCGACTTGTGCCTGTGTTTCCTAATGTAACCACCATATAGGCTGAATTGGTCTACCTGGAAGATATCCACACTGCCGTACCACCAAAAGTGATCAAGAATCCACTGCTGACACTTGACATACAAACTTTACAGAGCCACTAGGCTGAAGATTTGATTCCTTTACATATGGACAATGATGTTATCAGCCAAAACATTTATAATCTGCCAACCCTTGGCTGGTGGCCATTTATCAAGACTTATGTTCAACATCCAACTACACTGTTTGTTTTCTTTGTATTTTTGTGTTTGCAGTCCATATAGTTGCTGCATGTATTGAATGTTTATGCATACATTGTCTCTGTCTCAAGCTAAAGTACAGGCACACATATACCGTATGACACCTCTAGTAAAATGCAAGACACCTGACATTTAATCTCAGATGTCTCGAGGTGGGGAATGTTAGGATGAGCATAATATTATTTGCATTATATCAATAGCCTCAAAGATCATATTCCTATGCAGAATGTTATTCCTTTTTAGCTATAGGCACATTACAGCACTACTAAAGGGTTAGCAGAGAATTAGAGAAGACACAAATATACTTAAATTGTCTGACCTTGGTAAGCTGAAAATGTTGTGGAAATTCATATCCTTAGCAAAAAATGTCTTAGCTCTTTCTCATAATTTACCTTTGCCACATAGTAACTTCTGCTGACAAACTGTCTAAAAACATGTTATTTTGTACAACCCAGAGATAGGGCTGAAAAGCATCTTCTGCACATGTACCACTGTTATGCGATCATAGAATATTAGCTGAAAACATGTTATTTTACTTAAAGAAAGCCTTGGGTCAGCAAGATTTGGGCAAAGATTGATGCCGAGAAAGGGTATATAAGCAGAGGGGCTTTATCAATCTGTGTTACACCGAATTGGCAAGGTGATGTCATGAGCTCTCAGCTGTGTAATCCTTGTATGAGTTGCTTTTAGTAGAACTAACAGAAGTTAGCATAGGTGATAGGCCATTTTATAATACAAATATAAAATGTATTTTGTGCCCTGTGTTTGTGTGCTTACACTATAATGGTCTACGTAAAAGAGAAATGTTATAGTGAATATCTGTGTCCTGTCTAGTCTAACCTCTGAAATAAATTACATTTTATTATACCTTATGCAAGTTGTATCATTATTACTGGGAAATCTAAAACAATAAGTTAGAAATCTAACTTGCACCATGGAGAAAAGGAGCAAAAAGGATGACATGATTGACACATACAAGAACCTGCATAGAATAAATGTAGTAGACAACAAGAAACTATTTTCCTTTATTTTAAATACAGGGACAAGAGGGAATTAATTAAACTAGCAGGGGTGAGATTCTAAAAGGAAGTCTGGAAGCACTTCACAGAAAGGGTGGTAGAATAAGCTACTAGAAGAAGTAGTACAGGCCAAGTCAATCAAGCAGCTTCATGTGGGGATAGGACAGACAGGTTGGCATGGCAGAACAATTTAGGTAGGGTGTGAAGACTGGATAGGCCAAGAGCGTTTTTCTGACGTCAGCGATTATGTATCTATGTATAACTTAGTCTCTCCTCATAAGCTTCTCATGCAGCTCCTGCACCATATTAGTTGTCCTTCTCCAGACTGCCTCAACCCTGTGTCCTTTCTGAGGTGTAGGCTTCAAAACTGAACACAGTACTTCAGGTTGGATCTCACCAGTGAGCGATACAGTGAGAACACCACCTCTCTCCTTCTTCTGGATATACCCCCCCATGCACCCCAGCATGCCACAAGCCCTACCCACTGCTTTGTCACACTGCCCTACCATTTTGAGGTCATCATTTATAATAACTCTGAGGTCTCTTTCCTGCTTAGTGACTGTCAGTACCTCCGCCATGCTATACTCAGCTTCTGGGTTCCTATGGCCCCTAGGTGCATGATTTTATACTTTTTGGCATTGAATTCCAATTGCCATCCATTTGACCACTCCATAACTTTTCTAAGCTCCCTACGCAATCTCTCCACCCCCTCCTGAGTGTTCACCCTATTAAAAATTTTGGTATGAACTGCAAAAAGGTATATTGAGCATGGCAACAGGGCAGCCCTCTATTGGCCTTCTGCTTATGTGAAACCCAAGCAGATCATTATGTTAAAAAGGAACATGTTGCTGGGTCGGGGGGGTCATCAGGGGGCTTCCATTCCCAAAGACATCGGTTCAGCTTTTCAGTGTTACTATCAATTTAATTTTATTTATTTAATTTAATTCTTCAGAAGTAACTTTTGAGCTAGGAGCTCATTTACAAAGGTTCCCCATCAAGAGACAATAAAACAGTTACAATGGCAACAATTCACCTAGACCGAAATACAGATATCTAACATAGGAATACTAGCTGGACAAGACAGTTGCTAAGTACAACAGGAAAAGAGCCGCTCAGCAGAGGGTGAACTCAATGTGAAACTGAAACCAGACAGACTGAAAAATTATGGAACTCAGCACAGTCATGCAAAATAACTACAGTCCACACAAAAATTAGTGCAAAAAGCTCCAGCAGTTTACTAGGAACAGCAAAACTGAGCAGTGTACCTCACACAGTAGGTGAAAAGAGTATCGTTTCAACCCTTTAGTCTTTTTCAAAGAGTGCTTCCTCTAGAAGTGCCTTGAATTTATATGCATAATCAAGATCCATTTTAAATATTTAAAATGCCAATGCATATATAAACAAATCCACATATCCATTTACAAATTCAAATCTCTCACTCCCTATACACAGAGTAGGACTGAGGATGGCATTGCAACAGAGTTATATAGAAAACTGATGGATAGGAACACCATGCTGCTAGCTAGCAGCTGTCACCCCAAGCACATCATACATAATATCCCCCAAAGCCAGTTCCTTAGAGTCAAAAGGAACTGCAGGGAACCGGCTATGTATGAAAAAGAGAAAATTGATCTTGAAGGAAGATTTAGGGAGAGGGGGTACTCTAGTCAGGTGGTAGCACAAGCCAAGCTGGAAGTAGACATCTTCGAAAGGGACCAGTTACTGAAGAAAAAGGAAAATACACCTAAGGGTGGTGATGAATGCATTAATTTCATTGGTACCTATAATATGAGGTCCTGGAAGGTGAGAGATAAAATATATGAAAATTGGCATGTGCTTGGTGCAGATCCCAGACTAATCGAAATTGCTAAAACACCATCTAGGATGGCTTTTCACAGAGCATGAAATCTGAGAGATGAATTAGTGTCTTCATCGCAACCCATTCAGTCACAAAGAATGTGGCTCCCACCACTCCCAAAAGGGTGTCGGAATTGTGGCAGGTGTAAATACTGTCCCTATGTTATGAAAGATAGCTCCATAGTGAATTCCTATAATGGTGAGACTGTGCAAATAAAACAGTTTATTAACTGTGACACCATGTGGGTGGTGTGTTTTTCACAGGGCAAATGTTGGGCCTACTACATAGGGTGAACCAAGAGAAAATTGAAAGAAAGGGTGGGTGAGTATGTGAGGGCTATTTCTAATGGCAATTTGGAATATGTCTGGGGCACACATATGCTTAATGCTGAGAATGTCTATGAACATGAACTAAACTTCATTGGGTTGGAACATGTGACCCTGGGACCCAGAGGTGGGAATAGAGAGGTACTATTAAGTAGGCATGATAATTATTGGATTTATAGCCTAGGTGCATGAATCACTGCAGGAGGTTTAAATGAACAGATTGAACTGGACCATTTCTAATTAAATGAAAAATTTCTAATTGGATGTAGAATGTACAGAGTACAATTCTTTCAATAGCCTCTACTAGTCTTTAGCGTGCACCTGATGTATGTTTAATTTTGCATTCTTTTTCTTGCAGGCAGTCTGCACAGAATGTAAAGATCAAATCATATTCCTCCCTTGCCATGGGGAGTGTAGCCAGTACTGTTTATCCCTTGCCATTATTTTGAGATGTCTGGATGGATTTATTTACAGATAAGATATTCTCTTATGGATATTCACTCTTTTTCAGTATACCCAACCCTCCCCACCATCATTTCTTCCCTTTGTGTTCCCAGGTGGCACTCCCAGGGTAGCTACCAAAAGTGTAACCTACAGATATAAATTTATATATATGTATATATATATATATATATATATATATATGTGTGTGTGTGTGTGTGTATATATATATATATATATATATATATATATAAATGTATGCAATTGTATTAGTGTTATCAATTTCTTATTATGCTGTTGTTTGTATAGAAATGCTCAAGTACACCATAATGGTTAGAGTAGCTTTAGCCTATTTGAAATGAATTTTAGGAACTGTTCCTTGCATTTACTTGTGTATTTATTTAAGTATCTTTTCTTTAGGATTCACTGTAATGTAGCTTGGTAACTGTGCACCTCTGTGTATAGGGAGTGAGAGTTCTGAATTTGTAAATGGGTATGTGGATTTGTTTATATATCCACTGGCACTTTAAATATTTAAAATGGATCTTGATTATGTGTATAAATTCAAGGCACCTCTAGAGGGAGCACTCATTGAAAAAGACCGAAGTGTTGAAACGTTAGTCTTTTCACCTCCTGTGTGAGGTACACTGCTCAGTTTTGCTGTTCCTAGTAAACTGCTGAAGCTTTTTGCACTAATTTTTGTGTGGACTGCAGTTATTTTGCATGGCTGAGGTAAGTTCTGTGATTTTTCAGTCTGACAGTTGCTATGTAGTTGATTACAAGCAGTTGCAAATTACAAGTTTGAGAGGTATAAATAGCTGCCTTGTGACCAGGCATTGTCACTTGTTACAGGTCCTTATTCCTCTAAATAGTTGCAAGTATAGGAAGGAAGGAAGGAAGGAAAGAGAGGCGTGGGAGCAGGAGATCAGCAGGCGGAGTCCCAGAGCTGGGTTGGAAAAATTGGAGCTAGGAGAGCAACAGGTGATAGGTGAAGTAAAGTGGAGGTAACTGTGAGGGAAGGGCAGGTTAGGGTGGTGAGACAGTTTGGAAGGGGAGAGGAAATGAGGGGGTAGGAACAGGATAAGAGTCACAGAGACGGAGTCGTGTTATTGGAGCCAGGGCAAACAGAGAGGGACAGGAAGGAACATAAGTAAGAGTATGCGCTAGTCTACGGTGGCTTTATATCATATAGGGAGAAGTTAGAGAGTCTAATTTGTCCACAGAGGAGTGGGATACTTATGTGGCCAGATGTATATCATATAGGGAGGAGTTAGAGAGTTTAATCTGTCCACCATGGAGTAGAGTACTTATGTGGTCAGATGTATATCATATAGGGAGGAGTTAGAGAGTCTAAGTTGTCCACAGTGGAGTATTTCTGCGAAAAGGATACAGCTGGACAGCCACGTGGGGAGGGGGTCCAAGATTTTTTAAAACAGATAACGCTTCCTAGCTTGACTGAAGCAGAGCAAAACATTATAGATACCCCAATCACACCAGATGAAATAGGGAGGGCAATCACTGATATGCACACAGTAAAATCACCTGACTTAGACGGGTTTAACACTGAATTTTACTAAACATTTCAGTAAGTTAGTACCTCTACTAATAAAAGTTCTGAATGTAGGAAAGGGTTCGGATGACATGCCCCACTCCTGGCAATCAGCTTTCATAGCAGTGATTTATAAACCCGGTAAATCACCTGACTGATGCGAGCCCTGTTGTCCTTTCTCTTTACTGAAAGTTGATTCCAAAATGCTTACAAAGGTTTTAGCCAGTAGGGTAAACAGGATCCTACAGAAATTAGTGCACCCGCATCATTCTACATTTATACTTGACCAACACTTGGCAGACAGTGTAAGGCACTGCCTTAATATTTTTCACAAAGGGAAACAGGCCAAAGTCCAACAAATTACCATTATGATCGATGCTGAAAAGGTCTTTCATCAGCTCAGCTGGGACTTTCTTTTTACAGCCCTGACAAAATATGGATTTGGGAACTGCTTCTATTGTTGGATTCTGGTCTTGTATTTGGCACCTATGGCTTGGGTCAAAGTAAATTGCATTGTATCAGATTCCCTCTCAATCAGCCAGCTCGATCTTGTCACCTCTGCTGTCTGCACTTAGTATAGAAACCCTAGCAGTGCTAGGTAGGTCTCATCTGGACTTGGAAGGCATTACTAGCAGAGGGGAGGAAAATAGGATATCGCTGTAGCAGATGATACCATGCTATATTTAAGAAATCTCATTTGCACCTTCCCAATATTATATGATATATTACAAACTTATGGTAGGGTGTCTGGGTTCAAAATTAATGAAGGAAAAACAAAAGTAGTTCTTGTTATTGGCACCTCCACACCCACACTTAAGCAATTAATTCCCTTGAAATGGGTGACCTCCCAAATTTGTTACCCGGGTTACATATTCTAGCAGACCTAAAGGGACTGTACCAGGCAAATTATGGTAAACATATCACTGAAGTCCTAACAGATCTCAAGAGTTGAGAGTTGCTCCTTTTATCCATGTCAGGAAAGGTGGACTCCACTCGCATGAATGTTTTAACCAGGTTCCTATTCCTTTTTCAGACACACTCCCTAAATGTCCCCCGAACAGAGTAGAATGAACTAAATAAAGCACCACATCACTTTATATGGGGTATGAACAAAGCTAAGACATGCTGGGTGGACTTACAGAGACCTAGAGATCGAGGAGTGGTGGGGCTCCCTAATTTTAAAGTTTATTACCAGATAGCTCAACTTCTCCCAAGGATAGACTATAAGAAAAACAATCCAGACAATGTTTGGGTATCATAGGAACTTAGGTTGACATCTCTTAGAGATCTTTGATGCCCCAGTGGAGAGACTAATTTAATCAACTGCAGCGAGTCGGTGGTGCAGCAGTTGTAGCAGACCCAGGAAGCAGTCAAGAGGGAGCTTAAAAATGACAGCTCTCTGACTTGTATGTTTGTTTATTTTTTAATTTTTACCAGGAAGTGAACTGGGCATAGCCCTGCCCTTTATCAATCATGCCTGACATTTAAACAATTGCATACGCAGTTAATAGATACATTAAATGCAGTCACAAAGACCTCTTTCACCCACATAGCTAGATGTCTGGAATTCAGTCCTCCGAGAACAGATAGTACATTTTCTAGATGGCAGAGACTAAGTCTTGCCGCTTCTCACAGTTTGTGCAGGAAGGGGTGCCTGAGACATTTGCACAAATGCAAACAGAGTTCATACCGTGCAGTGTGGATCTATTCTGGTACTTCCAGGTAGTGTTGTTGCTCAGGATGAGGGACCAACTGAGGGAAGTACAAACAGATTCACACCCAATATACCAGATTTTTGAACAAACAGCAGATGGACAATTGTGGAAAAAATACATTTCCCTGCTCTTCCAGATCTTCACTCATCAAAGGGAGCAATGGCCTCAGTTGGCATGGGAAAGGGAGTTGAGGTTACATTTTAGCCCTCAGGACCAGAAGTATATGTGGGAGGGGGTACAAAGGTACCTCAGTCTCCAATAATTGCAGTGAGTTCAGGTGGACAATTGTGAGTCATTATTTCCTTACTCCATCTAGAACAAAGCATTATGCAAGGGGCAATCCCGATCGGTGTTGGAGGGGTGTGGTGCAGAGGGCACACCTTAACACATCTTTTGGGACTGTCCCCAGATTCAAACCTTTTGGACTGAGATAGGGCAGAAACATGGTTCAGTGGCAGGTATCCCTGGTACTCCAGGTTTGGGACATTTGATTCTTGGTAAACTATCCGTAGGTAAAAGATCAAATCATAAAAAATCATTTTTTGGCATCCTCTTGGCAGCAGCAGGTAAGAAATCACTAAAAGATGGTTAACCCAGACCTCAACTATGCTAAATGATTGGATTTCAATAGTTAAAACTATATATTGAATGGAAAAAATTACTGCTGGCCTCCATCTATAGACAGATAAAATGCTAGGGGTGTGGCTTTGCTCTATGGACTTAATGGAAGAGCTAGAGGGTAGCTCAGTCCTGTCTCAACAGGCAGGGGAGGTACTGACGCATCCCAGTTGTGCCACCCAGACATAAGGAATTTTATGTAAGGATAGAAAGATTCTATACCATTAATTCAGTTTTATTCAATTTGTATGTTCTCTTTCCTTGATTTTGTTATATACCTGTAGGGCTTTTACCCTGGCTTTAAACTGTAATCACAACAGAATGAGTCATACTCTAGGAGGAGGAGGAGGAGAAGAACACAAAACTGTTTATTAAAGGAGATAGCTAAATTTCTTTTTCTTTTGGTCTTAAAAAATGACACAACGGACCCAAGGTTTTATCTGAAGTTTATTTCTTTAGATACTCAACCTGAGATGGACTTACTTCCAGCTGGACTTGTATCTTTTAATCGTGGTTCATGAGCAATGTCTCTGATATTAATTTACAAACAAGCATCGGAATTTTTGATGTATGCTATTCTGTAACACTGTCTTACGTTTATGTCCACGTAATATATTCCGTATGACTATGCCAATAAAGAAATAAAAAAAAAAGGGCACACCTTCCCTTCCAGTTCATCTGCAATGTCCCTTATGAAGACATTAAAGAAAACTGGACCCAGTACTGAGCTCTACAGCAACCGCTGGTCACTCTCATCATTTGAGTGAGTGTCGTTTACCATCACCGTCCTCTGTCACCTATCTGTTAACCAGTTTCTAACCCAATTCACCACTTTGGATCCAGTCCCTAGGCTGCTCAGTTTCTTTATCAGTCTCCTGTGTGGCACAGTGCAAGTCCACATAGGCCACTTCCACTGTCCTGTCCTGATCTATTTCCCTGGTCACCCAGTCAAAGAAATCAATCAGATTTGTCTGGAATGACCTCTCCCCCATGAATCCATGCTGCCTGTGGTCTTGGATTCAAGATATTCTACCAGTCTTTCCTTTACCAGGGTTTTCATAAACTTCCTCACCACTGAAGTGAGACTAACTGGCCTATAGTTGCAAGCCCCCTCCCTGCTGCCACTCATATGAAGAGGGACCATGTTTGCCCTTCTCCAGTCCTCTGGAACCATGCCTATTTCCAGTGAACTGTTGAATAAGGCTGTCAGTGGGGTAGCTAGCATTTCCCTTCCTGAGTTCCTTTAGTGTTCTGGATGTATCTCATCCAGTCCCATAAACTTGTCCACCTTCAGCACTGCGAGTCCCTTCAGTACTCTATCCTGTGAAAATGGACTTCTGTCCACCCCCCATTCCTGCTATTCCCTGGTGGTCGTCCTCCTCTTCACTATGTAAGCTGAGCAAGAGAACCTGTTCAGGATGGCAGCTTTTTCTTCATCCTCTTCTGTGCAGTGTCCTCCTGCCACCCTCCTAATCCTCACTATCCCTCCACTTGCTTTCAAATTCTCACTCATGTATCTGGCAGTGAAGCCAGGATCAATGACATCATCATGCACTCTTCCAGGAAGTGTCCCATCAACCCCACGGCAGGCAGTGGGGTTGGGAACTACACTGAGCAGCAAAGTATGCATGTGTCCTGCATCAGGGAGAGCAGCTCCAAAGCTGCCTCCCATACAAGGACCCCCTGACTCCAGAATGGGTGAACTTCCCACAAAGATGGACACAGTCCTGGTCCCAGGCTACGTAGGAGAGCCAGGACATGGGAAAAGCAGCCCTCAGGGGATAAAATATAGACAGCAGGAAGCTGCAGAAGCCAAGGATAAAATGTGAAGAACATGGCAACTACCATGCAGTTCCTCAGCCCTCTGACCCTACAAGGACTGCTGGGAAGGGATCGGAGGTGAACAGCAATTCTGCCTGTAAATTTGGGCCAGTCCAAAGTCTGCTTGTTTGAGAGACTGCATGCATGCTCTGCACGGCTGGGGTAAAGTTCGGAAGCTCTGTAAACCTGAGAAAAGACTGGTAAGAGAGAAAGAGACCAGAGGACCCCGGAGAAGGCTGCTGTCCATCCAGGAGCACATCCAGTATCTCACCTGCCCAGCTATCAGAAAGTCAGAGGTATCTGAAAGCAAAACAGTAAGTAACAGCCTGGGCTTCAGCCCTTCAACTGGGGTTATTGCAAGTGTGCTTTGGACAGAGGGAGAAGCTCTGAGTGGGACTATGTAAAAATAATTTAGCCTAGGCAGAAGTCCTGAGGAGGCCAACCAGCCACCTGTTTTGGATTACATGTAGGGGCCCTTTTGTCAGCAAGCTGGGTATATGTTTTAACACTGTTTGGTTTCTTGCAACAGGTTGCCTACCACAGCTTAAGCATACCACCGAGCCACCTGTTCTGCTAGGAGCAACTCATCCCCACTAAGGTACCTGCTATATCTAGAGACAGCTCTCATCCATGGCCTGTGTGGGGAGGAATAAACTGGATGCACATGCTTTGGGATTTGTGGGACTGCCGAGGGGATTAGTTTGTGTGGGGCCATTGTTTAAAGTATAGAGTATAAGATTAAACTGCTACCCCATTGCTCCCATTTTCCCCCACTGTCCCCTTCTTCTTCCCTTACCCCCTTTTAATTAATTAATTTTTTTAACTGCATTTCTTTGTTTGGGGGTTGTTATTGCTGGTACAGTGTCACATGTTTTGGGGAAGGGCTGTGTGGGCTGAAGTAATATAAAAATAAAATAATGAAAGAGTAAATAAACGAATGGTAAAACATTACTAAGGCATCAAAAGGCCCCAAACCTTCATTCGTTAAGATATATATTCTTACTAGACACATGCTCTTTAAAATTGGCCTCAGACCTTTTGGGAATTATGCATCTATTGCAGTTGTGTTGGGTATAATTAACACCTGTTGTAATAACATCATACATTGAGGCATTATTTCACATTGTATGCTGCCTACCCATCCTGAAGCATATTGTTACACAGCTGTTTGCTATAACTACTGTAGTTTGCAAAGTTTTCAGCCATATTAAGCCACAAGATGATAATGTTTTCCTGGGGTTCTGATAATCTGACCCTCAGCCTATACAGTCCCCTGCAAGAGACAGAGGAAGATTTGAGTCACAGTACAGAGATGAAGATGCAGGTGAGAATGTGAGGGAAAACAAATAAAGGTTCTGGCTACAGAGATTTCTGCAGAGTGACTTGCCCCTGGCTAGCCAAGGCTTACACCAGGCAGACATCGCCTCTGCCAGTGTCACTTATGCTTGTGCTCGCCTCCACTTGCACAAGCTACTCTTTTGTGGATCTGCCTTAGTCCCACCCCTCTGTAAACTAGAACTAAGTTTTCGTGTCCCAGTCGGATTTTTTAAGTGTTTAAAAAGGTCTTTTACTAGTCTGTATTTAAAAGTTATTTGCCCCTCAGACCTGCTTCAGTTGCTGTTTTGCCACTACAACCACCAGCAATCGCCTCCCCATAGCCCTGTTGGTCAATTGATTTTTTACAGTTGCAGCTCACCAGTCACATCAATTCCAGTCTGTAAAAACGAAGAGAGATAAATCTTGTATTTATCTTTTGTACTGCCTGACCGGCCCTAACTGGACCAACCCACTCAGCTACATCACCCTTCTTCCCTGGGACTTACCTTACTCGGGTGTGCCCTCGACACAGGATCTGTTCCAGAGGGGCCTAGTCATTGGTGCGGAACCTGCATAGGACCAGCCATTACTCAGCTGTGGTTGGAGTTTTTGGTTTCTCCATATCTGCTCTGAGCCCACACACATGCTGTGGTGCAATGTGTGTATTCCGCCTCTGCATCCAGAGATGGGGGTCTTTCCCATGTGCATGCTATTCTATTGTGCTGCCACTGAGAGTCCTCCAGGTGGCAGCAGACCTGCGGGATGCACATTTCCCCCTCTCCCAGGGAGGAGAGCTGTCCAAGTGACGCTTGATCTTTCCTCCCTTGGCCAGCCCCTAAGCAACCCGAATCTGTTCCCAAAGTCGGGCCTCAAGCATAGCTGGTGGTAGCTCTACCGCTTTGCTAGTAGGCTGGCATATGAGAAATTTTTTTTTTCTGTTCATTATTGTTTTATGATTTTGCTGATACTGAGTAGAGATAGCATTTTAGATACGAGATAGTGGTTTTCACATTAAAAATAAATAAAAATGAAGGTTCACATACCCAGCCCACTAAGTGATTCCTTCTGTGCTTACCAAAAGGAACTGTACACCTGGGAGCTTTGGCATGGAAAAGATAATAAACACAGCCAGGGTAAATTTCTTCGATTTTCCAATGCTAAAAATATAACTTTTTTTCCACATTGCAGTAGATTGTTATATTCACCATATTGTCTAATATAAAATGACAGAATTTATTGACTCAAATGTTTCACCTTTGGAGGCTGGACTTCGAGACAAAATAAGCATTATAAGTGTGAAATATTGACAGACGCTGATTTACTACTCTCCTTCTGGCACATTCATGTAAATAAGACATACAGCTGCTTATATTTCTTTTTTTTATTTCATGCGGTTTGAGCAGGTTTTACGCAACCCCCCTTCAGGTGACATGGGCAACTGAGCTGCATTGCTGCCCTGAATGGTAGTGGGGCATGGGTCAGGGTACCCCCTAGTCTAGAGGTATAGATGGTATGCTCTCCAGGAGCCCCACACACTCAAACAGTTAGGGGTTGCTTAACTTCCTGTAGGAGATACTGGATGTGGGCACCTTTCATGGGTGAACAAAACAAACAATAATGGGTAAACTTCAATCACCTGACTTTTACTGGAGGGCATTTTCTAGACTAAGTTCATTTATACAGATTTTGAGTCACTGGCGCAAAGACCACAATCGATTAGCTGATACACAGTTTATGACATGCAATTTCAAAACCTTTCCCGAGCAATACTTTTTATGCCTGTAACCTTATGGTCTACCAGCCTTGTGGCAGCTTCCTGCTGTTGCAGATAGCATTCTTCCTCCCTCCTAGCAGCTCACATGTAGTATAAAAACCTTAAACTCTCTCTGTTCTTTTCCTTTGTTCGGGCTGGTACTTCCTCACCGTACCCAACTGCTCAGTCAACTTAAGGCTCCAGACTTGTGGCTAGGCATTGCTTCATGCACCATACCATGCTGTGTTGTGAGTATCCCATGACCCACCCACCTGGGACCCGCTTTCCGACGTACAGGCTGTGGGTGCCACTCTTACTTTCAGGGATTACCCTCCCTACTTCTTTCACCGAGATGCAGTCTGCAACCTTATTGCTGCTGTCTCACAACAGTACCTGCTTCATCAACTGCTGGGGTGCTCGGTGGTTTCTGCATCATTTTCATGGCTCACCTCTTCTGCAGGATGCCCACACTGTTTTTTGGGGGAACCCACCACAGGCCTGAAATCCATTTGGGGGTTTTCCTTGAAGGGAACCCCATGGGATTCCTACACCCTTCTGGTGGTCTCACTACTTACTGGCTGTTAGCTGGCAATCCGCAAAGAAGAAACATAGATCCAGGCCTGGACTATTAAAACCAGTTTCCTACAGCCTCATTCAAAAGCTCTGTTTCTTTGCTGCCACCATCTTCCTCTCCTCCAGTGTCTTGCTCCTCTCTTTCAGCTCCTTCCTAGGGTACCTTTAGCTTAAAGGAATTGTGTTTCTGTAACACCTCTAGAGGTGAAACCCCTCCTCAAGGGGGTTTCTTTGCCATCACAGTAACCCAATAGGGTGGTAGTCTCACAGGGGACAGTGTGCAAGTGGCCAACGCATCCACATATACCAGTCTAACAAGTCAGTCATTCAACTGGGCTTCTAACTTGTTGCACAAGCATTATTCTACACTTTGGCTGCATAGCTCCTTGTTTATGACTTTGCACTTCCACTCCCTTTGCCTCTCTTACCCATTATAATTTCCCCTGCAACAGCTTCTTCCTCCTATCAAAATCAGCCCTCCTAAAATCCAGGACTTTAGTCTAGGTCTAATTTTACTCCACAACAAGTCTGATATCAAACCATACTCTCTGGTGTTCACTGGCTTCCAGTCATTCCGGCAGCGAGACATTATCTACAATGCCCCTGTTTGCAAGGAGCAATTCAAGGATGGCAGCCTCCCTTGTAGGTTTCTATACCCTTTGGACAAGAAATGCCTCTTCAAAAATCTCTACCAGCGGTTGACTTTTTGCCATTGCTGCTACCGAGATTCTTCAGTCCATATCGTGCATGTTGAAGTCCCTTAATAGCTGCACCTCCATCTGCCCTGCTGATTTTTTAATCTCATACCACAGCTCCCTATCAGCTTTCTCCTTTTGAGATGGTGGTCTATCTGTATACCACCTCTGTCCTGATATTTCTCCCCTTTCTGTTACTACCTGCACCCATATTGTCTCTGTGTACTTGCCTTTCCCCATATCCTTAGTCTCAGTAGCCTTTGTATTCTCCATTACATATAATGCCATGTGACCCCCCTCTCCTTCACTGTCTATCCCTCCTGAATACTGCATACTCTGGCATGTTCATTTCACAGTAATGGTGCAGGTTTGTTCATGTTTCTGTGATTGCCACCAGGTCCAAGTGTGAGTCTGTAAACAATGCCTCCAGATCACCACTCTTGTTCTCCAAGTTCCTAGCATTCATGCACATAGCCCTCCAGGTCATCTGCATCCACCCTTTTGGTCCCAACCCCTTCCATTTCCACTCTGACCTCCTTTCCAGCCCTTTCCCTGCCTCTCTTCTCCCATGTACTTTCAGGTTCCCCTGCTGTCCATCTGTATCAACTTTCTCCTGCCCCCCCCACCACTCATTATACCCTATTGCTTTCACCTGGTTGTTTTGCACTGGGGAGTCTATCAAGGCCTTCCTCAGTTGAGTTTGTGCACCTGCCTACATCTAATCTACCTCTCTCCTCTGCTTGTTTAAAGACCCCTCAATGTGCTTTTTAAACTTGTGCCCTAGCATCCTGGTGCCCTCCTTAGAGGGATGAAGGAAGTCCAGTTGAATACCCTTCTATTCCTTCAAGAGGGACACCAATCTCCCTGGTACCCTCATTCCTCTTCCTTGCACCACTCTGTCGGCCATGTGTTGAAACAAGCAATCTGAAAACTTATCCCTTCCCTCAGACACAAACTGGCAGGACATCAGAAAGGATCAATGAGACTGTTGCCAGTTATAGCCTCCCCTAGCTTTCTAAAGGTATGCATAATCTCCCACAGGGATCTGAAAGCCAAGTCATTAGTTCTTAGTTTGAAAATGACATCAAGCCCATCCTGCTCTTCCCACTACCCTGACAATCCTTTCTACCTTGTTTGCATCCCTCTCAACTGAAGCCCTGGAAGGCACTTAACCATCCATTATTTTTTTTTTTACTTAAAAATCTAATAACTGGGTAAGCTCCAAAGGCATTACAGTTCCATTTTTTTAATTAAGTTGTTTGGCCCTTTGAGCCATCGCCTGCTGCTGGCTGTTGGGCCCCTGCTTGCCCCTAGTTCTATCTTCCGCTCCCCATGATGTTGAGCCAGTGGAGATTCACATGGTATGGAGCCAGGGGAACTGATGGCCATCATTTGTACAGCTCAAGGCATATAATTTTTGCATTCTCTCTCTCTCCATCCCTGGAGCCTTTCCTTCCTCCTGATGTTGGGTGATGCATATGGCGATGCTGGACACAGAAGTGCATGCTGGGTTGATGTTGTCGTATGAGGGAGCAAGCTTCCTGGCTTGCTGTAGGGGCTGCTACTGGGCTGGAACCTGCATATCTCCCCCTCAGGATCACACCTTAGCCCTGGCTGCACTGATCCTGGTTCCCTGGGCTCATTCCCAAAGCTGGGTTGTCAGCATAGAAGCATGCAGTTCTTTTGCTGAGCCACTGGATGGCCCTTAAATGCCCATTGTTAAGGAGGACATGGACATTCTCAGATCCTGTCCGCCCATTCCCTGGGTTCCACTAGCCTTCCATTCCACCTTATGATGGAGTCTTCTATCACAAAAACTCTCCTAGCTCTTTTCTTCTCCTTGGACTCTGATCACATGTCAGGTGTCCTCTTATGAACAGATCTGACCTCATGGGAGGCTACAGATGGCGGTCTTCACACTGAGAAAATTAGAGCAATCACATCATGCAGAGGTGGGCATCTGTTTGCTATTGCCACATTTGGGTCCCCACATTTATAAACTACAGTCTGCCCCAGTCTGGACCTGAGTTCTTTTAGTAGCTTTGGATGCCTGCACTAGTGACCACTGGGACCTGCACTGGAGAAGGCTAAGTTTAGCCTTAACCACATTCAACTTCTCAGTCAGCACTGCAAGTCTGTTGCACACCAGGCAACATCCTCCAATGGACTTCTCTAAAGATGACTGCACCACAGGTGTTGCATCTTATCAGAGCCCCTCCTACTCTGTCTCCCCTCCTCCTCTTATGATTCCCATATACCCCTGCTTTCCCTGTAGATGTAGGCCATCTTTGCCTAGCGCTTCACTAGTGCAACTGACCTTGCTGCCAAGTCTGAGACTCATTTATCAGGGTGCCCCAAATAGGTTTTCTCTAGGGGTCCCTAAAGCACCTGGAAATCTCACCCCCAACTCCCAGGCCTCCCAGAACAGGCTTTCTCTAGGAGTCCTTAAAGCACCAGAAACCTCACCCAGACTGCCAGTCCTTTTCATCCTGTCCAGTCCTGGGATCATTCTTTCTTGTTTGATTTACCCGTTTTCTGAGGAGATTATGAATGGTCTGGATAAGCAGCCTTTTCCCTGTGATGCTTCTCCTTTTCAGAGTAGTGGTGTTTTTCTGCCAACTTAGTGGACTTATCTTTTTGTGGAATCAGCAATGGATGCCATCGACTGTGGTGTGTCCTGATGACAAACTGGGAAAAAAAGCAGTTGACTATGGCGAAGCCCCCTTTGATGCATCTTGTTTCTCGTCCACTGCTTTTATCTTTTGATGTAATTCTAAAGACTTTTAGCAATGTCTCCTGCTGGCCTGGTTAAAGCCCTTGGCAGATAGTGCAGGCTTTAATGTCTTTAGCGAGGATTAGGCAACGCATGCACATGGAGTGGTCAGCATCTTCGCAAATCTTCACACTGCTACAGTGACCGTATTGGAACAGCAATTCCCTATCTTTTGGTGGTGGCATAAAAGTTTTAATTAAAATAACAACCTTCAAGAAGCAGCAGCATTAGCGAGTACTTGTAGAGTTCGGCAGTGTTTTTTTAGCAGTGGTGGACTGAGAAACAGTTGATGATGAGAGAAAGAACTGAGGCATGCTGGGGATGCCAGTGTTAAATAGGCATTGATGAGGCACGTCAATGCAGGCAGCCTCAGCCAGCAACAAGTTCTAGGTAGCTGTGATGCCAACAACTTACAGTTCCATGGTGTGGCTTAATGGAGGGGATTCTTTTGAAGATATACTGTTACGCTAAGTACTGTAACTGTTCTTTTCTTGGTTTAAATGTTCAGACTGCTTTCATCTGAGTGGTGCTTATCAGGAGCAGAGATGACACACAACGCAGATGAAGAAATCGAAATGGCAGTATAAATAATTTTATTTACCTTGAGGCAGTGAAGCAGTGGCAGTGGCAACCAGAAACATGCCATCCCAAGTGCTGATAAAGGAGAACTGTGCTGAGCCTGAAAATCATTTTCCCCAGTAGGAACTGTTTTTCTAATACTGGCTCCAGTGCTGTTATTGTTCCATCTAAACAGGGCTATAAGAAATGTCAGTGGTTGTTTATGGTTTACATTCTGGTGTTAAGTGGCATTTTAGAAAAGTATGATGTAGTTTATGTCCCTCTAAAGCACAGAGTTTGAAGCAGAAGCATGACTGCTTTGTGTCAGCAATGGAAAAACTGAGGACAGGCATAAACTACATCATACAGACACCCACTAGGATAACTAGAAAGCATGTGTAGAAGGAATAATAACAGAATTGGAACCCATACTTAAAAAAAAAACGTCTTCTCCAGGGAATAATAACTTACAGGTTCAGTTCAGTCCTCTTTTGAATAAAGCAACAGCACAAGAAATGTGCTCTCTGCCATCTCACTGCCACTGCTGCCTCTCTGGTCCCAACTGCTGTGAGAAAAAGGTGATGCTTTGGTTAACTCTTTGGACTGCTAGAACCTGATTGGTGTCAGTCAGTCATGTGGTGTGCTGCTACCTCGAACACTGATGCCCCTGGAGGAAGGCTGGAATAGCCGAAGCACCAGGGCTAGAAGCCGTTACTCATGCTTTTCAGTTTCTGTATTGTGAGGACTTGCTGTGTATTATTAAACTACACTGAAATTATCCATTTTGGTGGTCCTCCGAGTGATTCATTTCAACAGTTAAGGTCTGGAGTACTACACTATTTTGGATTGTTGCCCTGAACACAAATGGGAGTGTGGCACTATGATGTCATAATAAGGGCACTATGCAGTCAAAAATACTGATAAAAGCTTGTTATAATTCATTTTATTTATTATCTAGGGATGTTTTGGAGGTTACCTGAAGGGGAAATGTGGATTTTATGTAATGCAAATAAACAACTTTGAAAACACATAATCTAAACAAAACTCATCCCTTTGTTTTGGATTAGGGTTTCACTGGCTCTGCAGGTTGCAGTGGTGCAGTATATTCATGCAGGGTCAGGGATATTTGAATTTAGAAAAGCTGTTAGTCTGCCGACTGCAGACTTTATGGTGTAGGCACAAAAAAAACCTATCTGACCCTGCTTTAGGTCTTTAATAGAAATTTCTTTAAATATCCCACAACTTCACAAAACTTCATTAAGGGTTTCAGTTCAGTAACCCCCACTTCAGCAATGCCAATCCATAGACACAGGTGATGTTGAGTTCCAAAGTCTCATGGTTCAGTTTGTTCAATGTCAGTTTCTGCTAATACCTACTGGGGCTGCACAGTTACCACTCTGGAGTTACTTGCTACATTTTTACTAGTGAATCAGGACTGATCCCTTTACCAAACTAAGAGCTCAGAGAAAAAAATAAAAGTTACAAGTAACTTCAGCATGGTAAATAGTGTAGCCCAAACAGATATCAGCAGCTCTTGACATTAAAAGCACTGAATATGGGGACTTTGGATCTCAGCACCTCGTATATCTATACAGATGTGAATGCCTGAGACTGTAAGCTCGCACTGAAATGTATCAACAGATGTGGGTCTAGAGCACAGTAAGAAACTCCGGAGTATCCGAGTCACTTTTTGCTGTATGTACTATGTCATATTTTAAATTTGGTAACCGATATTACCATAGCACATTAAGAAAAATATAAAAAAAAAAAAGCTGATGGCCCAGAATCAAGAATGAGCACAAAGTGAAGGACTAGAGCAACAGTTCTCAAACGTTGTCGTAGTGAGCCTCCCCTAAGCCATGAAAAAGATCTTGAGCCTCCCCCAAAATATTGAAATATTTTTGGGCCTCCCCATAGAAAAATAGCCTACTATTCACAGTACAGGAATAAATTGAAACCTCTTTGCATAGCTGACTCGTGTTATTAAACTTATTGTAACACCCTCCCTCCAACAGGACAACCAACTTGCTCCAATATTTTGACTCTTGAACCATTGTTACCCCTTACTGCCATACCTTCATGGGTCAGACTGCTTTTTCTGTTTCCCCTCTATCTGGAATAACCTTCATGCTGACCTCTACCTCTCCCTCTCACCCCTGTTTTACAACTTCAGGGATCATTTTGCTCCCTCCTGCTCTTATTCCTAGTAACTATATGGTTAACTCTTGTATTTGGACAGTTCTGCTGCCAGTCTAATTGATCAATGGTTCCTCACATTGTTAGTTTATTGTTCTTAATTTGTTTGCACTTTTATTCATTTCGGATTGCTCGAGTGTTTTGCAGTTCCATTTTGAGATGTATTCTCTCACTACTCTTCCCTGGGTACACCTGAAATAAGCCATAGCTCAGTGTACAGTACCTTCCCTGGTCACAGACTTGTGAATAAATACATCAATTCAATTACTGTTATCCTCTTTCAGTTTGCCTTATTCCTTCACACAAAATCTATAAAGTTCAAAATTGAAATATAATGCTTTTTCAAGACTTGCTTGAGCCTCCCCTGGAACAGGTCGGGGCCTCCCCAAGGAGGCTGGCCTCACCATTTGAGAACCCCTGGACTAGAGCAATCATAAAGATTATTCTAACACTACAATTGCCTGTAATCCTCTGTGAATGGGTATTAAACAGTTGTTAGTTACATATAGCACTTATGCAATAATCAATATACCTGCATCATGCATTTTAAATGCGGAAACAGTGCAATGATTCTGTAAAACTAAGAGGGGAAATATATCAATATGTGCAAAATGAATATTCTTACATAGGTATTGGCAGACTGGTAATGAAAATAGTTTAATTCAGAGGAAGGATTCATAAGAAATTTGACTGCAGATACTGCTGAGTGCTTAAATGTGTTTTGAATGCATCACTTGTGATTGGATAGTTGCATGGATTGACATTGTTGAAATTGGAACTATCAGAATGGAATCCCTGTTGAAGTTTGGTGTTGTGGGATATTTAAATAAATACATTTCTTTTAATCAGTTATTAGTCCATATCATGCTATTTTTTACATGGGGATTTGGGCAAAGTGACATTCTAGGCTGTTACTTGCAGGAGTTAAAGTTTTGTAAATATATTGCCAGGTTTATTTTCTACACTGAAAACCACACAAGAACCACACTTGAACTCTGAGGATGCTGCAGGAAAATATTTTTATGCTTGTTAATCCTAGCCAATGCTGAACCATGCAGCAGAATGCCAAGTGGTAATAAAAGCACACAGAGGGCACAAATTCCCCATTGCGTAGTTCTGGAGAACTTCTTGTAGATTTTTCTGCAGTATCTTCAGAGTTCAAGTGTGGTTCTTGTGCATTTTCTGGATAATAGAAGGGGCTGGCTGTCCCAGGAATCTGCAGCCCCCTACCTCATCTGGAAGCACAAGTAACATCCTGGTGTGTACTTATTTTCTGTGCTGTGGGACCTAGGACTTTATAGCCTGCTGATGAATGTATAGCAATCTCCCATTGGGCTGTTGTTATTACAGGGAGTGCCATGCTATGGTGACACAGAGCTAACTGTTGAGATCTGCCTCTCACAGCTTTGCACTGTGGACCTCTTTTTACTCTGAGAATTTTGAGAGCAGAAATCTGATGCTGACAGCTGACTTATTAACTTTATTTTAGCTTTTTGCAGGGGTTCTGTCTTGTGCATATTCAAATTTCAGCCCCATAGATTTATTGTCAGCATACCAGGCCTGGGATATACTGTCAACGATTATTGCTTTAATTTATATTGGACCATATTCACAATGGAGTATTGCTGGGACAAGCACTTTTAAGTTAGATACTCTATCTCCTGCTTCCTTGTTGGTATCATAATAAATTTTTCTCTCCTTTAACACAGATTACATAGGGATAATTATCTGATGTTTGACTGGTAAGCAACAACTAGCTGAATGAAAGGCCTTAACCATTAGACTAGATAGTTAAGGGTTCACAGATCCAGTTAATACATTTTGTATTAATGACCAAATTATAACTCCACTTCTCTTTTTGGTTAATGATTTGCTATGAACAATTTATTTTTTTAAATTCTCAACCAATGTTTGGAGGCTATGCATTGTTATTATTACCAGAGGCTGGGAGGGGTGTCTTTGGCTCCTGGCCTGTTGCCCAGAGCTCACACAAATAGCTGCCATCTTAAGCAGTTGGAACCATTACAAACAGTTGAACTAGTGAGTGGCTATGTTTCTGCCTAGTTTGCTTGGCAGGGCTGTAATAGGCCCTGTCCTGCATTATTACAATTGAGGTCTTTGTTGCAGTTGTATTCAGTTCTGTTTATTGCTACTATATATTAGTTCATAGTAGCTGTTCAGGCAGACACACTTCAACTTTTTTAAACATGTACTGGGCAGTAAAGGTATCAGAGAGTCCCTTGTTGTTTTTAGTTTTTGAAGTCATGATTTGATCACAGTGGGTCATGGTGAAAAACTGACATTTTTCTGCATTTAGTATGCTCTGTCTTCATGAGAGAGTCATACTGTTTGATATCCTGGAATGCCAGGGACTTAAACCATTGCATAAACAGAAAAATTATTATTATAAGGAAAGAAAAGGTAAATCTGGCATACCTTCAGAAAACAAACCTAAAGGATTTAGAGCATGCAAAAATGAGTAGGTAGTGGGTGGGACAGGCATTTTATTCTTCCTTTTCATCTCATGCAAGAAGGGTTGCTTTTTTAGAGGATGGGCACCTGCCCTTCCACTTCCTGGAACAGGAATCTAATCCTTCTGGTCATTGACTACTAGTATCAGGTATAATACATAATGTTTTTATTAACATTCTGAATATATACACTCCAAATTTCAACAACACTCAGTTCTTTCATCAATTGGTGCTAGTATGTAGCCATTTGAAGGGTCCCTTGATGCGAGGGAGGGGGATTTTAATTTATTTTTCATTTCATTGCTAGATTGATCTCACCTGGGCCATACTAGTTGTTGAAGGCTGCCACACTTTTAAAAGTGCAGTTGGGTGACCTGGGTTTATTTGACATATGGAGGATAAAGCACCCTAGTAGCAGGGTCTAATCATTTTATTCCTTGGTCCCTCAAATGTATACCCTGATTGACCTTCTGTTCTTATCTCAGGAGATACCTGATAATGTGATAAATGTAGAGTACTTTCCCATTTTATTGTCAGATCCTACTTCTCTCAAACTAGAACAGAAGTTTGAGGTGGACGTCCCGGCCCCTCTAGAATTTCAGAATAGATGAGGGCTGAAATTGCAGAATACAGATATTTAAACATAGCCATTATGGAGGAGTTTGAGTATATTGTGGGACTCCTTTAAAGCCTTTATAAGTGGCAGGACCATTGCTTTTGCCTGTAAGATCAGGAAAGAGAGGGAAGAAAAACTAAGTGATCTGGAAAAGATATGGACATTAGAAACAGGCTATAAAGCCTCTGCTGAGCCTCTTCTCTAGCTGAAAGGGCTCTAAGATTCCACAAAGTCAGGTACTATGATGAAAATAATAAATGCAAGAAATTTGCTTGCTTCCTGTAAATAGACAGGAAGGCAGGAGGGTCACCAGAGACCAGTTAAGGTCTCTGGAAACAGACAAGACAGGGACCATCTGGGCAGACTGGCTGGGCCAAGCAGTCCTTTTTTGCTAACAAATTCTGTGTTTCTGTTATTAGTTTATCAACCAAATAAGGAGGAAGTCATGCAACATATTAGCTGTATTAAAGGCAATGATGACTCTCAATTGACATCTCAGACTGACACAAATCATGCCTTTGAATCCTATTGTATTACTTTGTATACTACAATGCATGGTAATCCCTGAAAAGTAGGTTGTGGACTGGAAAAATGTTTTGGTATAAACTACTCTCGCCGATGCACAAGTGTACAGTGGGGACCACCAGGATGCATTGAAGTGTCACATATTCTTGAATGACAAAAGGGATCAACTGCCATTGAAATTGCTTTACTTCCTGTAGCAACTGTGCTGTAGAATTCTGCAGTATTGTGTTGCATTCTGGTGGGCTCCAGTGTAGGATTGGCCTAGAATATCCAATTACCAAACAGCAAATTTTGTCAGCCCTAGGGACATTATCTTCAGGTAAAGCACTGGGCCTAGATGAGCTACCTCCTGATTTATATTATAGACGGGCACCAATTCTGTTGGATCCTCTCTTTGATACTCTACCATCATCTCTGAAGGATGGAAATTACTCCTTATTTTTCCAAGGGCAGAGTTGTGGTTCTTTCTAAATTGAGGAAGCATACGGAGCTTACTGCCCAATATTATTTTTTAAATGCAGATTTAACATTTATGCCAAAATACTGGCTTCTCAATTAGAGTTAGTACTACTGAAACTGGTATATGTGGCCTGGTCAGGGTTTTTTAAGGAAATAGGGGCAGCTATGAATCTTTGAGGATTACTACAAAACTATGGCCCGTGTTCAGCTGAGTGCAACAAATTGTCTGGGGGTGGTCTCACTCAATGATAAAAAAAAAAGCATTTGAAAGGGTAGAGTGGGACCACCTCTGGCACACCATGCTGGGCATGGGCAGTGCGGATACGTTTTTGAAATGGGTGCAAACAATATACTTGTCCTCTACTGTTGTGGTATAGACCAATAACTGGGTTTCCCAGCAGTTTCCTTTGAGTAGGGGAACTCATCAGGGGTGTCCCCTATCCCCACTTGTGTTTGATTTGGCGTTAGAGCCCCTTTGACTTTTTAGCAACACCCTAAAATTCATGGAATTGATCATATGTCTGCCACTGTTAAGGTTTCTTTATATGCAGATGTTCTTCTGGTTTGGATTACTAACCCGTAAGAATCCTTGCTACATGTGCCATGGGTTATTAAAGATTTGGGGTTTTCTGCTGGATATAAAGCAAACTGGATCAGATCTATTGTGATGCCTTTATGCCACTGTCTGCATGACCAGTATGCTCTGAGTTTTTTTTTTTTTAAATGGACATATCAGGCATTCAGTTATTTGAGGGTTAGTATTACACCAACTCTATCATGGTTGTTTGATGCCAACATGCTCCTTTTACTGAAGTGTTTGAGTGAACAAATGAACATATATTCGAACATACAACAGTCCAGCAGAAGGCCTAAAAGTCTGTCAAGTTTGCTGAATGCAGAGCTCATGCACATATGCTACACACGTTGCTACACCCCCATCACCCTAATCTTCCTCTTGAATCTATCCCACCCTATATTAAACCCCCAACTGTACTGTGATTTATTACCCCCCTGGCAGTGCATTCCATTCTACCACCACCCTTTTAGTGAAGAAGTGCCTTCTAGCCTTCTTCCTTTACCTCCCCCCCCGCTAATTTGTAGTGTTTGAAAGAAGATCTCCTATGTCGACCTTGTTGATTCCTTTAAGGTATTTGAAGGTCTCAGGCATGTCCCCTCTGTCTCTTCTCTCCTCCGGTGTTACATGTTCTGGTTCACCAGCCTCTGTTCATAAGGGATATCCTTCTGCTCCTGAACCATCTTGGTAACCCTCCTCTGTACTCCCTCCCATCTGGTTGATGTCTTCCTTAAGGTAGGGACTCCAGTACTGAACATTATAATGAATGGAAGTCTTTACCTTTATCCATATTAGGCAGGGCAAACATTGTGAAGATGGATGAATAAATGAATTACTGAATGATAAAATGTTATTTTTATACATGACTTAAACATTAGAGAGTATACAGGACTTAAACATTAGAGCATGAGCTCTATTTTTAACAAAAGCCTGTAGCAGACTAGTACAAAATAACATAAATTAAACATACATAACATAAAAACATCAGGATTAACAATCAATTACTACAAAAACAAGACACGACATGGCATATGTCAATAACATTTACAAGTGTTGGTCAGTTTCTGGGTTATTTTATGCTCAAATATTGTTAGAGATCTAGAGTTTCAAGTTTGTACAGATACAATGCTCTGTGGACTAGAGGCTCTAGTCACATGGGTACTAGGACCATATTTTGTAGTAGTTCCTGGGGTAACCAGATCTCTGACAAATTTTTCTCTCTGAGGGAAGCTTGTTGCTACTTTAAGTCTAGGTGCTAGAAATTAATTTAATGGATTTTATTTATTTATTTATTGATACTAGGAATTAGCATCTTTGAGTTAAGAGCTCATTTACTAAGGTCACACAGTGGAATGGTTCAAGAAGGGGTGGGACAGGGCAAAGGAGAGAGTAAAGGAAGGGAAGGGGGAAGGGGCAGCTGCTGAATAGGGAGCTAGCTGCACTCTCGAGCAGCCTAGATAGACCAGGATGGCCTTTTGCTACTGGCAACTTCATATGTTCATATGTTTGTAAGGTCACACGTCAGAGAGAAACAAAAAAGGACTTACAAGACCAATGATACAGGGTGCAAACAACAAGAGGCTTAGATATATTCATTACAAGGAGGTTACATAATCAGAGAGTACTGTATGGTATACAACAAATGAGGAACAGTAAACATTTACAACAATAAACTTAACCTGGTTAAGGTGAGGGAATGGAAGAGAAGTAAAGTATTGGGGAGAGATTAGGGAGGGGGGGCAGAGGGAGGGAGGGAATATGAAAGGTAGTGGGTAAAGAATTCAGAGAGCTGGGAGAGGCCGGGGGGGTCAGAAAAGCAGCTCACAGAAGCCTTGTCAAGGGAAAGGGTAGGAGAAGGGAAGGGAAGGGGTGGAGGAGAGAGGGTTAGTGGTGAGAGGGGAAATAAGCACTAACACCCACAGTCACACTTAGGGCTGTTGGATGCCAGATGAGCCTTCAGGTTAATTTTAAATTGGCCAATTTTAGTACTGGACAGGAGGTCTGTGCTAAGGGGGTTTAGCCATAATGGGGCCCTGTATTCGAAGGATCATTGACCTTGGGAGGTTCAGCGAAAGGGTACTTTTAGAGTCTGACAGCTCAAATTTCTAGTATTCTTGACACTGTTGTTGGGGAGGAGGAGGCCTAGAACCTCTGGGGTAGTGAGGCCCAGAGTGGCTTTCTTAGTAAGGAGGCAAACTTGGTATTGGCTCCTATTATCCAAATTAAGCCAACCAGTACTGAAGTATAGCTCGTAAGTATGCATCAGGGGGTGGGCTCACAAGATCAGTCTACAGGATTTGTTAAGGGCTACCCTGATTCTGTGTAGGGCTGTTTCAGTTGCTGCTCCATAGACCACCAGACCGTAGTCTATAATCGATATGATAGAGCTGGTCACAGTGGGTTTAAGGGCTTCGTCAGTTAGGCAGTGCTTATATTTGTACAGCTGGCCAATCCTACAGTTAACAGCCTTTGCAACTAAATCAATATGTTGCGAGTAGGAGAGGGTGCTATCGAGGTTTACCCCAAGGTATTTGAAGGTATTGACTATATCCAATACTTCATTTTGTTCATTATGAATTTGCAGATGATAGGATTGGTGTCTGTTTCTGGATGTGGCAAATAGCATGGTCTTGATCTTCTTGTAGTTTAGGAGAAGCTTGTGGTTTAGGAACCAAGACTCCATGACTGAGAAGCAATTCTGCATTTGTTTTTCAAGTGCCGCTGGGTCGGGCTGACTTGAAAACAACACTGCGTCATCTGCGCACAAGAGGACATGACCAGGGCAGGATTTAGGGAGATTATTGAGAAATAAGCTGAAAAGTAGGGGGCCCATGATTGAGCCTTGGGACACCCCTGTTGTGATGGGACAGTGATCAGAGTGGGCGTCTAGGATTTTTATTTGTTGAGTGCATCCAGTGAGGTAGCTCCAGAACCACCCCACTGATTCTGTGGAGAGACTGGTTAATGATAATTGATAAAGAAGTAGCTCATGGTTGACCGTATCAAAAGCCTTTGTCAGGTCCATATAGGTAGCCCCAACCATGTGCCCATGGTCTAAGGCATCATGGATGAAACTAGTGAACTCAACCAGGGCAGTGGTGGTGCTATGCCATTTTCTGAAATCAAGTTGTTCCTTACATTGGAACTAGTACTTGTCAAGGTAGTCCACAAGTTGATCACTGACAATCTTTTTGAGTGCTTTGGTGGGGGAGTATAGAGACAGGTCGGTAGTTTGAGAAGTTGGCGCAGTCACCACTTTTAAAAACAGGAGTGGTCATGGCCTTTTTCCAGATTTTGGGGAATTTAGCTGTTATGAGTGACAGATTTAGGATGTGGGTTAAAGGATGGAGTACCTCATCCAGGGTGAGGGCTATTAATTTTAGGTCCAGAGAGTCACCATTGGACCTTGTTTTTCTGATTGCCTTTGTGAGATATTTTTTAGCCTCTGTTACGGAGACAGTTTTACGGTAGAAGGGGGGTGGTGCTTGTGAGTGAGAGTTGTCTTTGCTCTTGGGGCTAGGGCCACTTTGAGGGTTAAGGAAGTCAGGGAGAAGCACCCCACTAAGGTCAGTGAATGCCTTATTGAAGGTGTTGGCAATCACATTGGCATCCTGGGTCAGATTCTTATTAATATTGAGCATTGAGGGGGGAGTTTTGCTAGGTTTTCCAGTTAGTGATTTGATATTTTCCCAAAAATGTCATCTATCTCCCCAAGAATTGTTTAATTCCTGCTTAAAGTACTGGTTCTTTGCAATGCGTATGGCATAGGTGCACTTGTTATGAGCCGTTCTATAGTTTTGGGCATCTATGCTGGAGCCAGTGCTTTCTTTGGGCCTTATACCATAAGTTATCCTTTGTCTTAATAAGTTCAAGAAGGGAGGGAGTGATCCATGAATTACTGGTTCCCTTCACTTTATGTTTTTTTGTAGGGAGCATAGATGTTACAAGATGTATTGAAAGTATGGATAAAGTGCTCAAGCGCTATGTCAACATCATTGGTATTGTAGATGGCTGACCAGTCTTGTATACTATCTGGGAGTACTACGGTCCTGGGAATCCTTTCAGGATGGATACCACCCACTTCCCAGATCTATCCAGTCTAATGGAGGTGTACCCCTCCAATTGAATGGCTAGGTCAGGGACCCTTGGGGTTAGCCAGGTTTCAGCAATAGATAAGATGTTGGGTTTATGCTGTGCTAGCCAGACCTGGAGGGAGTTCTGTTTAGCCAAAAGGCTACAGATGTTCACTGAGGCAATGGTTAGGCCACCTTCCTTTTTTATCAGGGTAGATGGATTAGGCCTAGGTCCGGGTTTCGGATGGATTTTTCCAGCCAGCAACAGGAGTAATCAAGTCAGCCTTAAAGCATGTTATTTTAAACATTTTTGGGCCTTCGTATGGGTGCAGGTGCTTCTTCTGGTATTGGTAGATTTGTTAACAAATATGAGCAGGTTAGGAAGTGCCGGTGGGATGGGGTAGGTGATGTACATTATTAGTTTGGGGCCACTTGTCAAGTGTAAATTCCCGGGGAGGGGCAGCAGCTGTGGAACCTGGGGATGCATGATATCCCATAGAAGGATTGGTAGTGGGACAATGGGGTAATTACAGTTTGAATTGATGGTAGGAAGAGTGGTGAGGGGTAATCCTATTATAAGAAGTGTGATTTCCAGGGGATGGATTCCCATGATGAAGAAGCAAAACTGGAGCTGCCTGAGTGTAGCATACAGTGTGTACAATCAGGGCAGAGTGCAGGGGAGAGTAGAATTGATTGTTACTCAGTGAGAAGAGAGTTTCCCAATGGTTAGAGTGTGTTGGGGGGATGCTTGGGCAACCTGCAGAGAAACTGGCCTGGATTGGGGTCTAAAACTATATAGTTCAAAAAAAGTTAAGGGGGGAGTGAGGCTGCAAGAATAGTGCAGCGGTAGGGTGTCTGACTTTAGTGTAGTGTAGTGTAGGATTAGCAGATCCAAAATTGAAAATATTAAAAACCATATGTAACCAGCTTTGTTCTTTCTTTATATTCGAAGGTTGGCAACCCAATTTTTCACACAATATCCAGTTGTGTATAATTGGTTTACAGTGAAGCACACAATGTGCAGTTTTGTTGTAGAGTATGTATGTTAAATTACTGTATTCTAACACTGGAAGCAGAATAGTTTCAGCTAGTCTAAGTCTGTCTACCAATGAGAGATAATAAACTATCACAAGAGTATAACATTTTATATTACAGAAACTTACACTAGACCAGTGGGGTGTATGGAAATCTATTGATATCAAACTGCCAATATCAATGCAATCCAAAAGGGTTAAATAACATACACTGGGAAAATTAGTTAAATGACAAATTGATAGAAGAAATGTGGACTGTAATAAAAACAACCATTTTATCATTATGCAATAAACACATTAAAAAAAAAATATATATGACAGTTACCGCATCAAACTAAGATGGCGCAACAAGAAAATAAAAAAAAATACTTAAAGAGAAAACCAAAATGTATACTTTGTACATGATACATAAAACAGATGCTACTTGGGACAACTAGAAAGTCATATTAAAACAATGCAAAAATAAAATTAAGAAATCTAAATGTAACCTGGAACTGAAACTGGCCGCAAACTCAAATAAGAACAATATGACAGACTTTTTTAGTCATATCACTTCATTAAAAATTCAAATAATAAACTCAGTTAAGTTATTGAAATAAACACACTGATAGCAAATCCTACTGCGATAATGGATGTCTTTAATAAATATTTCTGCTCAGTTTTTTTTCAAAACCAGCCCCATACACTGGAATGTTCCATATTATAGAATCCACACCTTTAGAAATATCTGAAGATTCTGTTGCAAAAGGAGAGGTTCCAAGAGACTGGCAGAGTGCTACTGTGGTACCATTTTACAAAAAAGGAAAATAAAAATGAATGCAAAAATTATCAGCCGATAAGTTTAACACCAGTGTCTGGCAGGCTCCTGACTCCATCATTAAAAAAAACATAATGAACTATTTACATGAAACTACACAAGTTGATAAGGAGCTACACAGCTTCACTACTGGGAGATCATGCATTACAAATTTGCTGTGCTTTTATGAAAAAATTCCTGTGCTGTAGATAATGAGGTACCAGTGGATTGCATCTATTTTGACTTTATGAAGGCTTTTGACTCTTTTCTGCATTGGGCCATTCTTCAGAAGATGGCCAAACTCAACATAAATAAATACATAATAAACTGGATAGTAACTGGCTCAGCAATAGGAGTCAAAGACTTTGCATTAACGGTTATTATTCAAAAACTGGCAATGTCTCTAGTAGGGTACCACAGGGCTCAGTTTTGGGGCTAGTCCTTTTTCAAATCTTTATATCCGTTATGCGTTTACAGGTGACAGATTGGACATGTAAATATGCAGATGACTCCAAATTGTCAGGCCAAGTATGTACAGTACAAGACGTAGAGTCTCACTGACTCCATTCTCACAGGCGTGGATCAGGGACGCATCACCTCTGCCATCTTTGTCGACCTGGCCAAAGCCTTTGACACTGTCTCACTGCCTTCTCCTGAGTAAGCTGACTACAGCTGGCTTCTCTGACTCTGCCACCAGCTGGTTCCAGTCCTACCTCTTAGGTCGATCCCAGTCTGTCAGAGTAGGAAACTCCCTCTTCCCTCCTCTCCCTATCAATACAGGTGCCCCCCAAGGCTCAGTACTTAGTCCAATACAACATTTAGCTTATGTGTTTTTGTTATGACCTACCCAGGTCCACTTTGCAAATGAGTCTGTCTGAATGGTGTTTCGCCTGGTAAAATAAAAATAATTGATTGATTGAATACTATTTTCCATCTTTCTAAATGACCTTCCTAACGCCTGCACACCCTCATGTATTCATATGTATGCAGACGACACTGTTATATTCTCATCCGGTACTTCCCCCTCTGAGGTGACTTCCAGCCTTCAGCAGGACTTTTGCAACATCCAGCACTGATTTAACGCAAACCAGTTGTCAGTGAACATCAAAAAAATGGTCTCCATGGCCTTCGGCTCCAGACAAAAACTCTCTAGGCTTCATTTCATCCCTACATTTCTGTACCCTCTCTGGTACTTTACTTGAGGATGTCCCGACATTTAAGTACCTTGGGCTATGACTGGACAAGCATCTAGACTTTGGGGTCTACGTTGATGCTATCCACAAAAAATTACTTCCTAAACTCCGTGCTCTATACAGTCACTGCAGCTGTGTGTCACTGCATGCCAGGCAAGAAATCGTCCAAAAGATGATTCTTCCTGTCCTTGATTTTGGGGATATAGTCTACTGTTCTGCCCCTAAATCCACCTTCTCCAGACTGGACACCCTCTTCAGTTCCTTCTGTCATTATGTATTGGCTGCCTCCCACTTCCTCACCACTGCGATCTTTATACCTTGCTCTCCTTCTCCTCCCTCAATGCCAGATGTTTATCCCACTGTGCTAATTTAGTTGGGAAGTTGTGGCTCAGTTCACTACCACCATACCTTTCTTCCCTCTTATCTACCCCCTTCCCTCCTGTTATTCCCTCTGAGCATCCACACATAGAACTCTTGCCCCTCCCAGGCGCAGTTCATTTGGTCGGGCTGCCTTCTCGTACAAGTTCCCTAATATCTGGAACTCCCTCCCACTTGAAAATAGCTCTGCTCAGTCCCACCATTCACTATCTCTACTCCTCCCAAGGCATACTATTCACTGTTGCAACTGCAACTAATCCCCTCCCCACCTATTCAATCCCCCAACTCCCCCACTTCCCATCTTAATCTTCCCAGCTAACTTCTAGGTCACCTTATGTCAGCAGCCACCACTACCTCCTCTCCTCTCCTCTCCTCTCCTCCACTTCCTTCCTCACAAATTTACTCTCTCCCCATCCCTTCTTCTCTCACCTCCATCCTTGCTGGGTCCTTGCCCCCATGCAGGGTTCTTCGCACCCTAAAAGGGAGTAGTTATCGGTATCCAATGGTACCTAATCCCTTCTTTGCCTATTTATTCCCTAACCCCAGAATCCTCTTTCTACATCCCCCATAACTTATAGGTCTCCCTTGACAGTAGCCACTGACATCCTCTCATACCTCCTCCTCTTCTTACCTTCCTCCTCATCTTACTACCACCAAATGACTCCCTCTCCACCCCTCTCTTCCTCACCTCCATCCTTGTTGGGTCCTTGCCCCCTTGAAGGGTTCTCAGCATCCTGAAACGGTGTTGTTCTCAGTACCTAACCCCTTCCATGCTCACTTCCCTACCCCAGCATCTGCCCTCTACCGCCCCATAATCCTCTAGGCCTCCTGTTGGCAGCAGCCACCCTACCCCTCACAGTTACTCCTCCTCTCCTTCCCTCACCACCTTCCTTGCTGGGTCCATGACCTCCTTGCAGGGTTCTCAGCATCCTGAAGGGGTGTAGTTCTCGGCTTGCCTCTCCTTCCGTACTCCCTCTCTGGGAGAATCACCCCCCTTGTTTCTCTACCATTTCTAATAGGCAAACTTGCACTCTTTAATCCATGTACTCAGCCCACCACCTCTAGTGCATTTATGGGGTAATTCGCCTACATGGTCCATACCTTACCCAGCTACCTATACTTCTCTGGTGCTCATGGTATTGCTACACTATATGTATTTCTGCACAATACTGTCCATCCCAGTTTCTCTTTGATGTTATGGATAGTAATAAATGGCACTTTGCATTGCACTTATTTTTATTGGCATCCTGCTAAAAGCAATGGTCTTGTGCTCATGGTATTTCTACATTGTATGTATTTCTATACATTTCTGCCTATCCCAGTTCTCTTCATTGTTACTGACTGCATTGAATTGTACTTTGTATTTGCACTTATGTGTATTATGACGGTTATTGTTTTTATGCGCTCCCCACTCATGTAACCCCTCCCCCCAGGACGCTTCTGGAAATTAGCTGTTTACAGCTCATGTTGTTTTTCCTGGTGAAACCTTTTCAAATAAATAAATAAAGCTGACTTAAAGTTGACATGTAATGTAAATAGTGCAGCCCGCTCCCTTTCCACATACCTTTCTATGCCATGGCGAGAGTCCGTGGCTGCTATGATGAACATTACTACAATAATCTGTATATTTTAAAACACCATTGAAACTCTTGGGGAATGTGGAAGCACCAGGTGGGTCCTGATCAAATGGGTGCAAGTTTTCATGGGTATTCCATCCATTTAGTGATGTGGAAAACACCGCTTCTTTCAATATAGCAGTAGTGGTGGGGGCTTAATATTCTTATTTTATTGCCTCCACGGGGGTCTTGATGCCTTCAGTCATCAAGACCCTGTGAAGACTAATAAAAGAAGAATGAAGCCCTGTCACCTACTGCAGTTAAAACAGTGGTGTTTGTCAAGTCACTAAATGGGTGTAATACCTATGAAAACTTGCACCCACTTGATTGGAACCCACGTGACGCTTCCGCATTTGCCAAAAAGTTTTAGTGGTATTTTAATATATACAGTTTATTCTAATAATGTTCCTAATAGCAGCCATGTATTCCCGCCATGCCATAGAGGAGTATGTGGGATGGGAGTAGGCTGTAGTATTTACTTTGCAGGTCACCTTTAAGATAACATTTATAAGTGGGCAAACACATGGGGAATGAAGTTTAATATTCATAAATGTAGTGTACTACGTTTAGGTAAACAGTCCATCAAACACAATTATACATTAGGAAATAATAACATTAAAGAGGTTGAATGTGAGCATGACCTAGGTGTTATAAACAAAAACCTCACTTCAACTGATCAGTGTCCCACACTAATTGCAAATGCTAACAAACTGCTGTGGACTATAAAACATAATTTTACAAGTAGAAGAGCCGAGGTCATTATGCCCCTGTATAGGGCATATGTAAGACCTATTATAGATTATGCAAGCCAGGTATGGGGCCCATTTAGTAGGAGGGAAACACAGAATAGAGAGGTTACAGCTCTGTGCCACAAAGATGATTTATAGTATAAGGAATGATAGCTTTATCAAGTGGCTTAGACACCTTAATTTAATGTCTTTATAGACTAGAAGAAAAAGGGGTGACTTACTGATGTGTTACAACATCATGCAAGACACCTATTTAATCAGTGAGTTAAATTTACAATTTAAAAATAATAACCTGGGTATCAGGGGTCATCCATTACAACTGAAACCATAAAAATGTAATATGACCAAAAGGAAAGGTTTTTATACCCAGTGTATAATTATCCCCTAGAATAAATTACCAGTAGAAATAGTAATCAGTAAAGACAAAACAGAATTTAAATCAAACTTGGATAAATACATTCTCGATGGTCATAACTTACCATATTATGGATGAATGACAGGAGCTAATATGGGCAAACCACCCTCTTTGCTATCAAAATACCATTAAAAACAGTGGGGGAATTCAAAAACAGTGGGGGAAATTCAAGAATGCATGGGACAGACATAAGGCAGTTCTGGTGGGGGTTAGGAATAAGTAGGCTGTTGGTTAACTAGGATCTGTAGCTTATTCAATAGGTAGGGGAAATGGGCAGACTGGGTGAGCCAAGCGGTCCTTATCTGCCATCGAAATCTATGTTTCTAGGTTTTCTTTTACGAACATATGAAATTTGCCAGCAGATAAAGGCCTAGAGGTCTATCAAGTCTGCTCAAATGTGCAGCCAGCACCCCTTATTCTGCAGCTGCCCCTCCCTTCCACCCTTCCCCTTCATTAACCCTCCCCCTTGTCCTGTCCCATCCTCGTTTGAAGCAGTCCACTGTTCTACTGCATACCACTTCAGCAGGTAACGCATTCCACCCAGCCACCACCCTTTCTGTAAAAAAGTATCTCCTCATCTCCCTCCTGAACCTTCCTCGCTCCAGTCTCATATCATGGCCCCTCGTGGCCCTCCCCTCCCTTACTTTGAACAGCCCGTCTGTACCGGTCTTGTTTATTCCTTTCATGTATTTAAAGGTTTCAATCATGTCACCCCTGTCTCTCCTCTCCTCCAGTGAGTACATGTTCAACTCCTTCAACCTCCTCTCGTGTGATAAGTCCCCAGCCCCTTGATCATCTTTGTCCTGCGCTGCACCCCTCCAGTAACTTAATGTCCCTCTTCAGATACGGACGCCAGTACTGCACGCAGTACTCCAGGTGTGTGTCTAACTAATGACCTATACAGTGGCAGAATCACCTCCTCCTCGAGGATATACCCTTGCAATACAACCCAGCATTTTGTTGGCCTTTGCAGCTGCCTTCCTACATTGTGCCGAGTTGTTCATTGACCCTGTAATGAGCACACCTAGATCCTTCTCCTCCTCTGTCTGGGCTAGCTGCACTCCCCCTAGCTGGTAACTCCTCCTTGGGTTCTTCATCCCAAAATGCAGCACCTTGCACATTTTGGCATTAAAGCCTAGTTGCCAGGTGTCTGACCAGGTTTCAAGCTTTTAGTATGACTTTTGTATGACTTCGTATAAGCTGCCATTTGAGGAGTGATTGACGAAGTCGAAGGACTGGGACAGGGGATGGTCGGCATTGTGGCCCTCCTCATCATCTGGCCACAAGCATAAGCATAAAGATAAAGAGAAATCTACTTCGCTGCTGAGGTTCCAGTCACTGGTAAGAAAAAGTAATCCTTCTGCATCATTGACTGCTCCAGTGGCATTGACTACAGTCTCCCCAACCACTGATGAGACACCAGGGTTGGGGCTTGCTTTAGGCACTGCTGTATCTACTATGGATGGTAGGATGCCATCGTCATCAGGCCAACGCCCGTTGTCAACACAAATAGTCCAGACTCCTGTCTAGGGTGTCATCGACTTTCAAATTGTGCTGATGTTTTCAGAGATTGTGTGATGCATTCTGTATGGCTTACCTATGCAAGCAACTATCCCATCAGTGGGGCTCGGAGATCTCAAATACCATCAACACCTGCTAACAGCACATCACAATATACTCCTTCTCATCAGCCACCAGTGTCACTGGTGCATACTGCAAACTGTCATCAATGGGAACGTTGATGGCGAGGCAGAATATAATCCCAACCTCATGGTGTTAGAGGAGGATTTAAAAGAAGAGTATGAAGGAGAGCAGAACATGCCACCTCGATCTAGTTTTACCCTCTTATCTGCAGTGAGGATTCAGTTACTCTGAGGTCTCCTCCTGAGGATCCTACTTTTCAAGCCATTATGCAGCAAATGCAAACTGCCGTGGGCTTTGCTGTGGAGAAGGAAGATTCCACAGAAAGAAACCTTATGGAATTTTTGGCGGTACCTTGCTCCCCCTCTATTATAATTCCACCTATATATCTTTCATTAGAGGATACTACCTTTGCTGCATGGTACAGACCAAACTCACTGTCTGTAGTACCCAGAAAGGCTGATAAACAGTATCGAGCCACATCTGCTAAGCGTTATTATACTAACCAGCCAGAAACTGACTCTGAAGTCATAATGACTGCTCATGATCAGTCTAAAGCACCTAAACACATGAGTACTTTGCCTCCTGATAAAGAATCTAGGAGTCTGGATGTGATGGGCAAGCGCACATATGCCTCTGCCTCACTAGGTCTTAGGTTTGCAAATTACCGGGCTCATATGATCAAATATCAAAATAGCCTGTGGAAGGCTGTGAAAGCTGTAGCCCTGGCTTTGCCTGAGGGTTCTGCCAAGAATGAGTTACTTAAAATTCTAACATCTGGTGCTGAGGTTGGCAAACATTTGCTCTGCTCAGCCAATGATGTGTCTGATTCCTCAGCCAGGACTGCTGCTCCTGGTATTTGTATGAGGTGCTATTCTTATATAGAAACATAGAAATTGCCTGGCCCATCTAGTCTGCCTGTAAGCCCTTGTACTGGATTGCTGCTTCTGACCCACCCACTGCTGTCCCTCTATGGCTTCCCTATGCCTGTCCCAAGTATTCTTGAATCCATCCACGGTGGTCGCTCCCACCACCTCCTGAGGCAGACCATTCCATGTGTCCACCACCCTCTCTGTGAGGAAGAACTTCCTCACATTCCCTCTTAACCTCCCACCTTCCAATTTCATGTCATGCCCTCTCGTTCTTGTGCTCCTCCTGTATTGGAAAATGTCTCTCCCCTGCACTTTGTTTATACCCCTTGAGGTACTTGAATGTTTCTATCATGTCCTCTCTTTCCCTCTTCTCTTCCAGAGAGCACAAATTGAGGTCCCTTAATCGCTCCTCATATGTCTTGTGTTGCAAGCCCTGTACCATCTTAGTCACCCTTCTCTGGACTGTCTCCAGCCTATTAATATCATTATGAAGGTGCAGCCTCCAGAACTGCACACAGTACTCCATGTAAGGCCTGACCATGGTTTTATATATTGGCATCACTACCTCCCTTCTTCTGCTGGTGATACCCCTGTCTATGCACCCCAGCATGCCACTGGCCCACCCAGCTGCCTTAGCACTCAGTTCTGACATTTTCAGGTTATCTGAAATAAAAAACACAGGTCCCTTTCCTCCTTTGTGACTGTCAGCACCCCCCCATCCTGTAACTTTCCCCAGGGTTTGTGTGTCCCAGGTGCATAATTTTGCACTTTTTTTAATTAAACTTCAGTTGCCAGTCATCTGACCATTTCTCAAGCTTCCCTAGGTTCCTCCTCACTTTCTCCACCCCCTCTGGGGTATTCACTCTGTTACAGATCTTGACGTCATCTGCAAACAGGAAGACCTTTTCCTCCAGCTCTTCTGCAATGTTGCTAATGAAGACATTGAACAGGACTGGCCCCAGGACCGATCCCTGAGGCACCCCACTGGTCACTCCCCTCTCCCCAGACTGCACCCCATTTACCAAAACCCTCTGCCTCCTGTATGTAAGCCAGTTTCTAACCCAGTTTACCACCCTGTCCCCCTTACCCAGCCTATCCAGCTTGTTTATCAGCCTCCTATGTGGGACGGTGTCAAAGACTTTGCTGAAATCAAGGTAAGTGACATCCACTGCCCCACTCAATTTACTTCCTTTGTCACCCAGTCGAAGAAATCAACAAGATTTGTCTGACATGACCTCCCCACTGTGAATCCATGTTGCCTATGGTCCTGGGCTCTGAAGGCTTCTAGATGCCCCACTATCCTTTCTTTAACCAATGTCTTCATGATCTTCCCCACTACTGAGGTGAGGCTGACTGGCCTATAGTTCCCTGCCTCCTCCCTGCTGCTGGATTTGTGTAGAGGGACCACATGTGCCCTTCTCCAATCCTCTAGTACCAACTCTGTGTTGAATGACTCAGTGAACATGGCTGCCAGAGGTTCTGCTATCTCCATTCGCAATTCTCTTAATATCCTTGGGTGTATGCCATCTGGTCCCATTGCTTTTTCCACCTTCAATTTAGTGAACTCCTGCAGGACTCTTTCCCCTGTGAATGGACTATGTCCACCTCTTCACCCCTTGGCAACTGCTGTACTGCTGTGGCCCCTGCCCCTCCCCCTCTTCTGTGAATACTGAACAGAAATCTTTATTCAGTATTTCTGCCTTTTCCATGTCACCCTTCTTGCATTTCCCTTCCTCTCCATTGAGCCTTACAATCCCTCCCCCTTGTTTTTCCTCCTTTCACTGATGTACCTAAAGAATGTCTTGTCCCCTTTCTTAACTGACTATGCTAAACCTCCTCAGTCCGTGCCTTTGCTCTTCTTGCTGCCTTTCCCACTTCCCTTATACATTCTAGGTGCTCCTTCCTGTCCTCCTCCCTTTGGGTCTCTTTATATTTCCTGAACTCTTTCCTTTTTGCCCTGACCTTTATCACCACCTCTCTCGAGAACCACCATGGCTTTTTCTTTCTCTTGCCTTTGGATATCAATCTGATGCATTGTTTTGTTACTTCCAGTAAGGCTTCCTTTAGACGCTGCCACTGTTCTTCCACTCCCCTTCCTGCCCCCGTTCTCTCCATGTCTCTATCGATACCCCTCCCCATTTCAGCAAAGTCAGCATTTTTGAAATCCAAAACCTTTGTCCAAATATGACTTAAGCGAGTCTTTGTCCCTATGCTGAACCACACAATGTTGTGATCACTGAATCTCAGTTGCCCTTCTACCTGGACATCTGTGATTCAATCCCTGTTGGTCATTACTAGATCTAGAATTGCCCAGTCTCTGGTGGGATCAAGCACAAGCTGCCTGAGTCCAGCCTCCTGGAGTGAACTAAAGATGCCTTTGCTTCTGGCTGAAGCAGGTACATGGGTGTTCCAATCCAAGTCTAGCATATTGAAATCCCCCATCAGTAGAATTTCACCTTTCATTGCCATCTCATGTATTTCTTCTACTAGCTCCCTGTCCAGTTCCTCTCCCTGTCCTGGAGGCTTGTATATCACCCCTGTGTGTATTGCTGTGCCATTTCCAGGTTGAAGGGTGACCCACAGTGCCTTGGCCTCCCCCCGCCTACCCTGTACCTGTGTTGCCTTTTATTTTATTTATTTATTTATTTATTTATTGACTTCTCGGATTTGGACCTTTGAGCTAACTAGCTCGTTTACAAACGTTCCACGTTGGTAACAAACAAAACAGATAATAGACAAATACACACAAATTATACACAAATTACAGTTGCATTACAATCTAAGATATAGGGAGCAATAGGTAGTTTAACAATTGAACTCAGTTGCAGTTAAGAGCAAGAGTTTTGTCATCCAGGGAATTACATGTAAGGAGGATATAAGGAGGCTGACAGTGCTGTGAGGGGGTAGTATAAGCTTGACCATGTAGGAGCCAGGGATATGAAGGAGGGAGAAGGGTTCAGAGAGTAGGGAGGTGAGGGATTAGAAGTTGGAGTGGCAAAGGGATCTAGCAGGAGGGTTTCATTGTTAAGAAGGTAGTGAAAGATCTTTATTAAGAGGGTAGAGGGAGTGCAAGATTCACCCATGGGGTTTTGTTAGGGAAGGTAAGGAATACGGGTGGACTTAAGATGGATGGGGGAAGGGGGGAAGGGAAATAGGGAAAGGATCCAGAAAGTGGGGAAACAATGGATAGGTATAGGGGTGGAGATAGCCTAAATGGACAGAAAGGTGAGTTGAAAAGTAGTTCACAGTAGATAATGATAGGTGGAAAGATACAGGGGAGGTAGGGGGAGGGAGGTAAGTGTGCTGTTAGAGGATGCAAGTGAGTGGATCTAAAGACTGCTAGTGAGTGATGTTGCAGTCACACGTAATGAGGGTTGCCAGGTGTGCCTGCAAATTGGTTTTAAAGGGGCCAAGTTTTGGTTCAGCGACCAGTTCAGTGCTGAGAGAACTGAACCAAAGGGAGACTCTGTATGCAAATGATCTCTGTCCTAGTGACTTGTGGCAAAAAGTGATATGAAAGTTAGCATTACTGGAGCCCCTGTTTGTTTTTGCTGGAGGTGGAGTGGCTAAGAAGTTTCTCCACTCCAGGGCGTACAAGGCTAAGAGTGGCCTTTTTGGCTAGCAGACACACCTGATAATGGATCCTGTTGTTCAGGTTAAGTCATCCAGTACTCAAGTAAAGCTCACATGTGTGAGTTAACTGGTGTGTCCCCAATGCAAGTTTGCATGCCTTGTTGAGGGTCGTCTTAATTCTCTTGAGGGCAGTGTCAGCGCTTGCCCTGTAGACAACAAGACCGTAGTCTATGATCAAGAGTACAGAGCTGTTTACTGCTAGTTTTATTGCGGACTCCGTGAGGCAGTGTTGATGCCGATATAGTTGGTCAATTTTATCCCATTATACCCTCTCTGACATACAGGGCTATTCCCCCTCCCTTTTCCCTTTTCTATCCCTCCTGAATAGAACATATCCCGGTACATTTGTTCCCCACTCATGATTAGTTGTGTACCAGGTTTCATTTATTGCTACTATGCCCAGGTCTCCTTCAATTATTAAGGCCTCCATGTCTGGGACTTTATTTCCCAAGCTGTGTGCATTTGTCAACATAACCTTCCAAGTTTTACTGCTTGACCTCTCTCTCTTCCTCGTTTTGGTCCCCTACATCTTCCCCCCTTTCCTGATATTTTTCGCTTGAGTTCCCAATTCCTTTCCTACTCCATTTCTGCCGGACTCTGATGACCTAGATATCAATTCCTCTTCCTGCTCCATTGTTCTGCTCTCTCTACCATGTGGGGGTTGGCTGCCTGAGTATCCCTGCTCCTGTTGCCCTCCCCCCCAGCTAGTTTAAACGCTCATCAGCAAAGCATTTAAACCGTCTATTGAAGACTGCCTTCCCCTTGCTGGACAAATGCAGTCCATCCCCACTGTACAGGGCTGCATCACTCCAGGTGGGTCCCCAGTCCCCAATGAAGCCATACCCCTTCTCGTTGCACCAGCCTTTCAACCATGTGCTGAAGTTACTAATGAGGAAATTCCTCTTCCCCCCTGTTGTGGACTGGCATAGAAACATAGAAACATAGAATTTGATGGCAGATAAGGACCGCTTGGCCCACCCAGTCTGCCCATTTCCCTACCTACTGGACAAGCTGCTGATCCTAGTTAATCAGCAGCCTACTTCTTCCTACCCCCAACCCCTAGAATTGCCTTATGACTGTCCCATGCATGCTTGAATTCCACCACTGTTTTTGACTCCACAACCTCCTCTGGAAGGCCGTTCCATGCATCCACAACCCTCTCTGTGAAAAAATACTTCCTTAAATTACCTCTGAGCTGCCCCCTCTATCTTCAAATTGTTCCCCCTTGTTCCTGCACACCTCTTTTTTGGAAAGATGCTACCCTCTTGGACTTTGTTGATTCCCTTGAGGTACTTGAAAGTTTCTATCATGTCCCCTCTCCCTCCTTTCCTCGAGGCTATACATATTAAGCTCCTTAAGTCTCTCTTCATATGTCTTCCGGTGCAGACCCTGCACCATTTAGTGCCCTCTTCTGGACAGCTTCCATCCTGTCTATGTCTTTGTGGAGATTGGGTCTCAGAACTACACGCAGTACTCCAGATGGGGTCTCACCAGCTGGCGTACAGAGGGATAATAACTTCCTGTTTCTACTGGTGATGCCTCTCCGTATGCATCCCAGTATCCCCAACCCTCCTTGCTGCCCTCTCACATTGCTTTGCCCATCTTTGGGTCATCTGATATGACTACCCCAGGTCCCTTTCCATTTTGTTGTTGTTAGTATCTCATCCCCCATTGTACTCTTCCCTGGTTTTTGTTTCCAGGTGCATTACCTTGCACTTCTTAGCATTGAATCTAAGCTGCCATACATTTGACCATTCCTCTAACCTTGCCAAGTCCTTCTTATCCTTTCCACCCCACCTTGTGCATCAACTCTGTTGCAGATCTTTGTGTCATCTGCAAAGAGACATACTTTTCCTTCCAGTCCCTCTGCAATGCCACTTATAAAGACACTGAAGAGGACCGGTCCTAATACTGAACCCTCTCGGTACCCACTAGTAACCCCCTTTCTTCAGAGTGGACTCCATTTACTATTACTCTCTGTGTCCTATTCTCCAGCCAATTCTTTACCCAGGCTGTCATCTTGGGACCCGCTCCCAGGCTGGCTAAGTTGTATATTAATATTTTGTGTGGGACTGTGTCAAATGCCTTGCTAACGTCTAGGTAGGCCATGTCCACAATCCCTCCCTGATCTACTACTTTGGTCACCCAGTCAAGAAATCTATCAGATTGGCCTGGCATGACCTTCCTGCTGTGAATCCATGCTGCCTTGGGTCCTGTGCCCTCTGGCCTCTAGATACTCGACAATTCTTTCCTTCAGAAGTGATTCCATCATTTTCCCTATCACTGAGGTTAAACTAATAGGTCTGTAGTTTCCTGCTTCTGCCTTGCTTCCACTTTTGTGAAGGGAATCACATCTGCCTCCTCCAGTCCTCGGGTACCACCCCTCCTCCCATGATTTGTTAAAGAGGGTAGTCAGTGGTGTCACTAGTTCTACCCTTAGTTCTTTAGAATTCTGGGATGAATCCATCAGGCCCCATTGCTTTGTCCACCTTCAGTTTTAAGAGTTCTTTCATAACCCTTTCTTCTGTAAATGAGCTGGTATCAACTTCTGTATCCAGAGTGTTTCTACTGTTTGTTTAGGCACCTCCCTCTTCATTTGTAAATACTGAGCAAAAATATTTGTTTAGTATCTCTGCCTTTCTGACAGTCACCCTCTGCCCACCCTCTCTTCCTTTATTAAGCCTCACTAGCCCTCCTTGGTCTTCCTTTGCTCCTGATGTACCTATAAAGGTTTTATCCCCTTCTTAACTGAGTTGGCTATCTTTTCCTCGGTTTGGGCCTTTGCTGTTCTGACTGCCTTCCCAGCTTCCTTTTGCTTTAACTGATACAGTTCTCTGTCCTGCTCCTTCTGTGATTCCTTGTACTTCCTGAATGCTTTCTTTTCTCTTGAACCTTCCTGCCACTTCCTTTGAGAACCATAGTGGTTACATCGTTTTGTTTTGTTTATTTGCTTCACACAAGGCTTGTTACCTCTGTGATGGCAGTTTTATTATTCCCCATTGTTCTTCCTCCCTCCTTCCTACCCATTTGCTAGTGTATTCCTTAGGCACTCACCCATTTTGTCAAAGTCAGTCCTCCTAAAGTCCAGTACTTTTGCCTTTGTGTAACTTGACTCTATTGCTGTGTTTGTTGTGAACCATACTGTTCGATGGTGCTAGTTCCCAGATGGCTACCCACTTCTACATCTGTGATCCTCTCTCCATTCCATTTGAGAGAACCAGGTCTAAGATTGCTCCTCTCGAGTGGGCTCCAATACTAGTTGTCTAAGGCATGCCCCCTGTAGGGCATCTAGAATAGCCCCACTCTTCAAAGTGGCTGCTGCAACTGCACTCCAGTTAACATCTGGCATATTCAGATCACCCATCAGCAATATCTCCCCTTTTTCTGCCATTCTAAGTATACTTTCTATCATTTCCTTGTCCATTTCCTCCCCCTGAGAAGGAGGTCTGTATACAACCCCTGTTCGGATTGTGGTGCCATTGCCTGTCTCCAAATTTATCCACAGTGCTTCTTCTCCTCCCTGTTTACCCTTTTGTTCTGTTGCTTTGATTCCTTTCCTTATGTAAAGAGCTACTCATCCTCCTCTTTTATCCTCCCTGTCCCTCCTGTAGATAGTGTAGCCTGGTATGTTTACATCCCAGTCATGGTTTTGTGTGTACCATGTTTCTGTGACTGCCACGATATCCAGATGTTCCTCCTCCATCAAGGCCACTAATTCAGGAAGCTTGTTACCCAGACTACGGGCATTGGTACTCATTGCTCTCCATTTTTTGATGGCTTTACCTTCTATTGCAGCATTCCCCACTGACATTTCTACCTCGGTCTTTTTCTCATTTAGTACCCTGTTTTGTAGGGAGAGGCTGGGATTTTCCTGCTGCTTATCAGTACCTCCCCCTTTGACTAGTTTAAAAGCTTGCCTACAAAGCATTTAAACCGATTGCTCAAAAGACTTGTTCCCTTCCTGGACAGATGCAGACCATCCTGCCAGTATAGGCTGGCATCCCTCCAGGTGGAACCCCAGTCCCCAATGAAGCCAAACCCCTGTGCTCCACACCATTTTTTCAACCATTCATTAAACTGCATGGTGCAAAGTACTCTCGCCTCCCCCATGCCATTGACAGGCAGCACCTCTGAGAAGGATACTGTGTGTGCTACTTGTCTTAGGCCCCTCCCAAACTCTACAAAGTCCTCCTGCACTGCTCTAATCTCATGATGAGCCAAGTCATTTGTCCCTAGGTGGACAATGACGTCCAGCTCAGACTCTCATGCAGCTGTTCCCATGATCCTGAGGATGCGCTTCCTGTCCCTTCAAGCCATGGCACCAGGCAGGCACCTTACTTCAGTTTTCTCTGCTCCCCCAGTTCTAGCCCCCTAATAATTGAGTGCCCCACCAGGAGCTGCTTCCTTTCCCTGTGGTGTCCTCTGCCTCCTTCCTGTGGGTCTCCAGTGTGACAGTTGTCCTCAGCCTCCTTAGTCTCCTCTGCAGGTGCATCCATAGGGGAGCTATGCATCGCCAGAATGGTGTATGGATTGTGGAGTGGAACAACTGACTGGGTGTGCCTCTGTCCCACCATCCTCACCCTCCCTGAGCCCACTGTGGTCCAACTGCTGTGCTTTCTTCACAACCTCTGAGGTAGTGGTGGTGGCTCTGGTGCTCCCTGGATGGGGGAGGTTTCCTTCCTACTGTCTAGTGTGGCCTGGGGGAAGGTTCCCTTACTACTGACCAGTGTGGCCTGAAGACGGGCAGCTCCCTCCCTCAGGGCAGAGAGTTGTGTGCAAATAGGGCAGCATCTCAGCCTCCAGAAAGACTCCCAGAAGACTGCTGCCCCACAGCCATTATATTGCACTACTCCCCACATGTTTATCTACTTTTGTGTGTGTGTGTGTGTGTGTGTGTGTGTGTGTGTGTTTGTGTGTGTGCATGTGTGATTGGTTTGTTATATAGAAATATATATATTATACAATGTGTATGCTTATATTGTCAGTGCAGTGTGCTAGAGAGGATATGACAGTGATATGCACCTTGCACTCTTGAGGAAATTATGTCAGAACCCCAGGTATAAAGGAACTATTTCCAGGGGTGGGTGGGGTGAGGGGTGGACAGGCATTGGGCCTAAACTGTGCCCTCATGAAACAATCAGCTAAAGGCTCTGACCCACTGCTGCGATGAGTGCCTTCCTGTCAGCAAGATGCCCTACACAACAATTTGACAGAGAAAATACCCTGCTAATCAAACAGAGAAAACTCCAGACATCCAAGTCATACACAGGCAAACCTCCCCAGCCCCAAAACATCCTGGTGGTTTGTGCTCTGAAAGCAGTCAGCCCAAAATAAGTCAGCTGTGCTTTAAACTCTTCCTGCACTGAAAATCTTAAGAATTGGAACAAAAGTAAAGCTAGATCCACCTCCCTCTGTTGCTTAAAAGACTGTCTTTCCTGATAATTCTAAGTTCCTTATTTCACCTTTCAGTTAGAAGTAGCCTCCACCTGCAGAATATCTGCTACAAACCAAAGACAATTGTAAGGTTCACCTCCCTCTGTTGTAAGCACAACTCACTTTCTTGCAAATCCTATGTTCAGTATTGCAGCTTCCAGCCAGAAGTAGCTTCACCTGAAGAATATTAGCTGTTCTGATGAGTTTGCTATAAAACACTTGCTTATAATACTGTTGTTCTCAGGTCTGTAAGACTCTTCCAAAGCTATTGGCTGATAAGTAGCTATGATGTAAGCACTTCCTGACACAGTCTGGCCTGGCCTTTTAAGGCACACACAGATAAACACAAAAAACAGTTTCCACCCCCTGGGGCACTTGTCTGAGTCAAATACACAGCCTGTACCTGCACTTACTTCAGGACTTATGACAAATTCTTAGCCCAGGGTTTAAACTCTTCCTGCACTGAAAATCTTAAGAACTAGAACAAAAGTAAAGCTAGATCCACCTCCCTCTGTTGCTTGAAAGACTGTCTTTCCTGATAATTCTAAGTACCTTATTTCACCTATCAGTTAGAAGTAGCCTCCACCTGCAGAATATCTGCACCTCCTAAAATGTCACAGAGCTTCCTACCTTCCCCAGGCACCCTCTTAACACTGTAGTCCTTCTTCTCCTGCTCCAAGCTTGCCTTATTCTTGAATAGGTCATTTGTCACCAAGTGGATAATAACCTCCAGCCCTCCCCTCCTTGCCACAGCTTCAGTGATCGTCTGGATGCGTGCCCCCTCCTTCTGAGCTGTGCCTCCTGGAAGGCCCTTTACCTCCCTTTCCTCTCTACTATCTGTGCTCAAATCCATTCCCTGGACAACTGAGTCCCCCAAGAGGAGTAATGTCTTCCTATGGGGTTCTCTTCCTCCCTCCACTGGGTCTCCCTGCTGGAGAACCCTCGCCTCCTCCTTGATCTCAGCCTCGAGTTCCTTTGCAGAGCTGCCCATTCCTCCAGCACTGCGTAGGGGTTCATGAGCTGGACTAGATGGGGGATGTGTCTCTTCCCCCTCCCCTGAACCTTCCTGAGCCCACCATAGTCCATTCTGCCATCTGCCTGGGTGGCTGTTGTGGCTTTGGCTGGGGACCTGGTGGTCTCTGGGTGGGGGCAAATGTCCACAATATTCCTGCCAGCTTGGCCTGGAGACTGGCAACCTCTGACCTCAGCTCAGAGAGGTGCCTGCAAATTGGGCAGCACCATAGTAACCAGAATGTTTTTCTGGAGACTGCTGCACCACAGCCAGAGCATTGCACCACTCCTTGCATCATCCTCTGCTTGCTGATATTCCTCCACTCCTAACCCTTTTCTTCCTCCTCATTCTCTCCCTGTCTTTTTCTCCTTCTGTAGTGACTTATAGCTTCTCTCTCCTCCTCCTCTTGTATGTGCCTTTGTGGACCTAGTTGCTAGCTACACCTTTTGTAATTCTGCCTATATACCAGCTAGGCTATTGCTTGTGCTGTGTTGCCTAACTGTTCCTGTGTCTTCAAGTAGATGTAGCCTGGCCTTCCACTATAAAGGTAGAGCACCAGGGGGTGGTTGGGGAATGGGGGTAGGTGGGGGGGTTGTTCCTTTGGTGTTCTGTGTCTACAAAAACAATCAATTAAAAAAGACTTTCTTCTGTAAACTACTGGGCAAAAACACAGCTCTAGTTTAAGGTAGCTCTCTCTCAGTTTCTGTAGCAAACAGTGTCCACAGTCAACTCCTGTTTGTAATCCACAGTCCCTCAAGCCTTCTTCAGCTCCTCCCATAATCAGACACCTCTTTTACAGAGTTTCAGTAACAGCTCTAGTCACAAATGACTGCAGATATTCTTTCAGTTAGATTACCTCCCTGGCAAATTAAAGTTACACTAAATAAAGACAACCCAAAAAAACAGAGAATCAAAACACTGACTTCTACTTACTATTCCAGGCCCCTGAATTAAGAATTCAATATACTCAGTGAATCACCTCCTTGCTGAAGAGTAGCTGCTCTCCCTCTTAACTTCTTCGCTCAGCGCTGCTGGTTTTGCAACTGATGTGCAGCAAGCAGTATAAAATGCCCCTTTTAGAGGGACAAAGCTGTTTGGTTATGATGTAAAATACACCCTAAGATGTCTTCAGACATCAAAAATAACTCTAAGGCCTGTCAAATCCCTGTATCCCACTCCAGCTAGGGGTCATGGGAGAGGCTCCTATCACCAGCCTGCTGCCAGAGATGCCTGTGCCTACCATCATCAAGGCACAGGTAGGAGAGGTGGCACCCTGCCAAGTCCCCTTTCCCCAGAAGCCCATACAGAAGCACCCAAAAAAGAGTAGGTACCAGTGGTGCTGGCATCAGTGGTTCCACATGACTATTTACAGGATATACCACCACTCCAAATGCTACATCAAAGAGTGGATGTGTGTTGGGGGGGAAGGGGAGACTCTCCCTGTATTTGAAAACAATAAAGGAAGATTATAACATTGCAAGCTATCATTCTCCATCACAAACAGGGGACTGGCTTTGTTTCCTGGACATGATGGAGGAATACCGTCATGTCAAGATCAAATAAGCTTACAGGCAATACTGTGCTTTGTCCTGGGGGAGGAATACTACCAGTTCGGAGTCTTGCTCTTTGTTTGGCTTCTTCACCATGGGTCTTTACCAGCTGCTTGGCAGCAGTGGCAGCAGCCCTTCAAAGGGAAGGCCTGTATGTCTTTTCTTACCTGGACAACTGGCTTTTGGAAGCCAGTTCAAGGGAACATCTCCTACATACACTGTGGGTTTGGGCCTTGTGCCAAAGACAATGATGACTCCCTGTCAATGACTACAGTACATAGAAGCACAGTTAACATAGAAACATAGAATTTGGCAACAGATAAGGACCGCTTGGCCCACCTAATCTGCCCATTTCTCTATCTGATGGATAAGCTGCAGATTCTAGTTAATCAACAACTTACTTCCTCCTACCCCCCCACTAGAATTGCCTTATGTCTGTCACATGCATTCTTGAATTCTCCTACTGTTCCTGACTCCACAACCTCCTCAGGAAGGCCATTCCATGCATCTACAACCCACCCTGTGAAAAAATACTTTCTAACATTACCTCCGAGCTGTCCCCCCTCTATCTTCAAATTCTGCCCCCTTGTTCTTGCACATCTCTTTTTCTGAAAGATGCTACTGTCTTGTACTTTGTTAATTCCCTTGGGATACTTGAAAGTTTCTATCATGTTCCCCATCTTCCTCTTTTCCTCAAGGGTATACATATTAAGCTGCTTTAGTCTCTCCTCGAATGTCTTCTGGTGCAGACCCTGCACCATTTTAGTTGCCCTCCTCTGAACAGCCTCCAATCTGTCTATGTCTTTGCTGAGATGGGGTCTTCAGAATTGTATGCAGTACTCCAGATGGGGTATCACCAACTGTCTGTACAGAAGGATAACAACTTCCTGTTTTCTACTGTTGATGCCTCTCCATATGCATCTCAGTATCCCCCCAGCCCTCCTTACTGCCTTCTTACATTGTTTGCCCACCTTTAGGTCATCTGATATAATTACTCCTAGGTCTCTTTCGATTTTTGTTATTTTCTCACCCCACATTGTGTACTCTTCCCCTTGGTTTCTGTTTCTCAGATGCATTACCTTGCACTTCTTTGCATTGAATCTGAGCTGCCATATAGTTGACCATTCCTCTAACCCTGCCAAGTCCCTTTTCATCCTTTCTACCCCACCTTGTGTATCAACCCTATTGCGGATCTTTGTGTCATCTGCAAAGAGACATACTTTTCCTTCCAGGTGCTCTCCAATGTCACATATAAAGATATTAAAGAAGACCGGTCCCAGTGCTGAACCCTGCGGTACCCTGCTAGTTACCCTCCTTTCTTCACTGAGGATTCCGTTTACTTTTACCCTTTGTGTCCTGTTGTGCAGCCAATTTTTTATCCAGGCCACCACCTTGGGACCCACTCCAAGGCTGGCTAACTTGTAAATTAATCTTTTGTGTGAGACTGTGTCAAATGCCTTGCTAGAATCTAGGTAGACCATATCCACAGCCCCTCCCTGGTCTACTACTTTGGTCACCCAGTCAAAGAAATCTATTAGGTTCATCTGACATGACCTTCCTGCTGTGAAACCATGCTGCCTTGGGTCCTGTGCCCCACTGGCCTCTAGGTACTCAACAATTCTTTCTTTCAGAAGTGATTCCATCATTTTCCCTACCACTGAGGTCAAACTAACTGGTCTGTAGTTTCCTGCCTCTGCCCTGCTCCCACTTTTGTGAAGTGGAATCACATCTGCCCTCCTCTAGTCCTCAGGAACCACCCCATCCTCCCATGATTTGTTAAAGAGAGTAGTCAGTGGCATTACTAGTTCTCCCCTTAGTTCTTTTAGAATTCTGGGGTAAATCCCATCAGGCCCCATTGCTTTGTCCACCCTCAGTTTCAAGAGTTCTTTCAAAACTCTTTCTTCTGTGAATGGACTGGTATTGACCCCCCCTATTCAGAGTGTTTCTCTTGTTTGGTTTAGTTACCTTCCCCTCCTCTTCCATTGTGAATACTGAGCAGAAATATTTGTTCAGTATCCCTGCTTTTTCACTGTCACCCTCTGCCCACATTCCCTCCCCTTTATTAAGTCTCTGTATCCCTCCCTTGATATTTCTTCACTCCCTAATGTACCTATAAAAGGTTTTGTCCCCCTTCTTAACAGAGTTGGCTATCTTTTCTTCAGTTTGTGCATTTGCTATTCTGACTGCCTTCCCTGCCTCCTTCTGCTTTAATTGATAAAGTTCTCTGTCCTGCTCCTTCTGTCTTTCCTTATATTTCCTGAATGCTGTCCTTGTCTCCTTGACCTTCCCTTCCACCTCTTTTGAGAACCATAGTGTTTTTTCCTTCATTTTGTTTTGTTGATTTGCTTCACACAAAGGTTTGTTGCCTCTGTGATGGCTGTTTTGATTATTCCTGTTTGTTAAATTGGTAATAAAGGCCCACTCACCCATATATATCAATATTTTATTTTTATTTCATATATAAAATGTATTCAGATACAGTCCTAAAACAAACGTTTCAGAAAAAATCCTTCTTCAGTGTTCAAACTGCATCTGTTTCAATAATTACAATTAATTAGTTGTTATAAATATTAATTTATGTAAAGATAACTAACATAAATACATAGTGGTTTTATGCTCACCTATATGCACACTTGTATATGCAAACATTTAAAAAGCCACATATATTTAATATATCTTCTCTGTAAACAAAATTCAGAATATGATTTAAATTATTTCAACCATATAATCCTGTATATTTAACCAATAAATTTGCATCTTTTAAAGTGTTTCTGTACCTGCTTTATTGTGTTTTTATATTTTAATCAATCCTTCTTCTTTTAATTCACAATATACGCTGGTTAGCTAAGACAAATATAAAAAACAAAAAGGTTTTTAATTATAATATACATCTGTTGTCATTAACTGTCTTGGTGCCTAAACAATCAACTCTTTACATTTCTATATTATTTGAATTTCTTTTTTGATAAGTATCAGCCTCTTTATGTAATCAATCAGAAGACCTGTCCATCGAAAACTGTCGCAAACATAAAGTAAACATATTCAGTTACATATTTTTAAAAATATCCTTATTATACACATTATACAAAAGTAATACATTCACCTTAAATCTTGCTTTATATCAGTGTAGTGTTTTCTCTCTTGCTATTCAGTGCTTCCTATAAACATAAAATGTTGATTTGTTGGCTTAATAAAATGCTCTCGTTTCATTCATTGCCAAAAGTTTCATTGTTAACTCCTTTTTAGTTTCAATAGTTTGTGCTTGCTCAAATAAGTAGCAAAGCATAGTGCGTGGTGCAACCTCCTGCTTTCTCTATGTACGGAGGTGTTTCACCCACTCTGTTCAATGTTTAAATACCTGCAGTAGTGGAATCAGGCGCAGTTAGTTCCACATCACCACGAGGAACTCGCGATAATTGCAATCTCTCCTGCGCCTGACCTGCCACTCCAAAAAACATTTTGAAAAGGCAGCACCTCGCTGAAGCATAGGTGTCCAAACTGCAATGGATTTCAAATATTCAAATCTACTTTTAAATATTCCATTGTAAAGTACATAATAAAAGGATCCAGATGCATCCTATGTTCTATACTATTCGGATATGAACTACATTCCTCTTTAGATATGATATAGCCTTACTGATTATAAGACCTTACTTTTAAATAAAATATTCTTAATCAGATGGACATAGACAGTCTAGATCCTGCACAAAACTCATTATGGCCACTGACCCTTCAAACATTTGTTTCTATATTATACTAGTTACTCATAACTATAAAAAGGAAAGAAGAAAACCATCGAAAAATCTGTTGTGTCACAGGAGTTGCCTGTAACACTTGCCAATGTTTATTTACAATGTTTTCAATTTTGAAAAAGATATCATTATGTACTGTAGAAACTACAATTCTATCTTCTTCATTCTTATGTTCCCTGTCCTGTACATTTAAAAAGGTCTGTCTGTCCCTAGTTGCAGCTTTATCTGTTGCTACATTTAATACTTCCTGCCTGTACCCCCTCTATTTGAATCTATCTATCATATCAATCCTTGCTTTGTTATATTCCTGAGGATCTGTACAACTGCGTTTGGCCCTTAAAATTTGTCCATATGGTATAGATTCAATTAATTTCTTGGGATGAAAACTACTGGCATGTAAAATTGCATTTTTATCTGTTTCTTTATGAAACAGTTTCACTGCTAGCTTTCCCTGATTTTTATAAATGCACAAATCCAAATAAAAAATCTCTATCTAACTAGAAATCATAACAAACATTAAATGGTCTGTACAGATGTTTAAATAGTGATTAAATTGGTCCAATTCTTCATCGGATCCAGTCCAGATAGTTATAATGTCATCAATAAAACATTTCCACATGCCAAGCCTATTTTTGAATGGGTTCCTATCATTAAATACATATTCTTTTTCAAAATGGTTTATATAAATATTCGCATAAGAGGGCACCATACTGGACCCCATTGCTGTCCCCTTCACTTGCAAATAAAAAATTTTCAAATTTAAAGTAGTTTTGTGTCAGAACAATCTCAGCCCATTTAGCTATTAGACTTTTAGATGTTTTATCCTCTATTCTTTCATGCTCTAAAAACATCTGTAATATATTACATCCTTGTCTATGCGGTATAGACGTATTAAGGTCTTTTAGATCCCATGTAACTAGTATACAATTCTGAATATCTATATTTTTATCTAAATCTTCCAGTTGTACTATAATGTCAGTTGAATCTCGTTTTTATGGATGTAGTTTTTTCAACTAAAGGTCTAATATGGTGATCTATATAAATAGATAGAAGTTGTAAGACTGAGTTGATGCCTGATACTATGGGGCGTCCTGGTGGTGCTCTTACATTTTTGTGTATTTTTGGTAATATATAAAATAAAGGAATGCTTGGTGTGTTCCTGTACAAAGCTTCTTTTTCCCATTCTGTGATTTCTTTATTATCAAAGGCTAAAGTGAGAGTAGTTTTAACTAAATCTTTAATCTGGTTTGTAGGATCCTTATCTAAAATTAAATAATTTTCATTCACTTGTAACAAATCAAAACATATCTGTCTATACTGGTCATAATCCATCACAACTATTGCTCCCCCCGTCAGCAATTTATTTATATAGATCACCATATTAGACCTCTAGTTGAAAAAAACTACATCCTACATAAGAGATTCAACTGACATTATAGTACAATTGGAAGATTTAGATAAAAATATAGATATTCAGAATTGTATACTAGTTACACGAGATCTAAAATACCTTTATACTTCTATACTGCATAGACAAGGATGTAATATATTATAGATGTTTTTAGAGAGTGAAAGAATAGATGAAAAACCATCTAATAGTCTAATAGCTAAATGGGCTGAGATTGTTCTGACACAAAACTACTTTAAATTTGAAAAAAATATTATTTACAAGTGAAAGGGACAGCAATGGGGTCCAGTATGGTGCCCTCTTATGTGAATATTTATATAAACCATTTTGAAAAAGAATATATATTTAGTGATAGGAACCCATTCAAAAATAGGCTTGGCATATGGAAACATTTTATTGACGACATTATAACTATCTGGACTGGATCTGATGAAGAATTGGACCAATTTAATCAATATTTAAACATCTGTACAGACCATTTAATGTTTGTTATGAATTCTAGTAGGATAGAGATTTCTTATTTGGATTTATGCATTTATAAAAATCAGGGAAAGCTAGCAGTGAAACTGTTTCATAAAGAAACAGATACAAATGCAATTTTACATGCCAGTAGTTTTCATCCCAAGAAATTAATTGAATCTATACCATATGGACAAATTTTAAGGGCCAAATGCAATTGTACAGACCCTCGGGAATATAACAAAGCAAGGATTGATATGATACGTAGATTCAAACAGAGTGGTTACAGGCAGGAAGTATTAAATGCAGCAATGGATAAAGCTGCAACTAGGGACAGACAGACCCTTTTAAATGTACAGGACAGGGAACATAAGAATGAAGATGATAGAATTGTACTTTCTACAGTACATAATGACATCTTTTTTAAAATTAAAAACATTGTAAATAAACATTGACAAGTGTTACAGGCAACTCCTGTGACACAACAGATTTTTCAATGTCCTCCTCTTGTAGTAGCAAAAAGAATCAGAACACTTGGTAACAGACTGATGAGAACTGAACATAAAACGTCAGCTATTGGCCCACAACATTTTTTAAACTTAACTGAAGTGAAAGGAAATTTTTCATGCGGTCATTGCATTAATTGCAATAATACTTACAAGATAAAGAAAATAAGAAATACAGCAAGAGATGAAGAAGTAACAATTAATCATTTCATAAATTGTTCTACAACAGGTGTTATATATTTATTGAAATGTCCATGTGAAAAAATTTACATAGGTAAAACAGAAAGAATGTTAAAAGTACGTATTAGTGAGCATAAATCGGATATTCGTAGACAGGATCTAACATCACCAACAGCAAGACATTTCATTGATCAGGAACATCAGTTACCACAATTAAGATGTTTTGTTATAGAGAAAGTAATACCAGATGCAAGGGGTGGAGATTACAGAATGAAAATTCTTACTAGAGAGGCATATTATATAGATAGATTCGATGCCACCAACCCCAGATTTGGACTGAATGAAGGAATAGATTGACAACCTATATTATAAAAACAATATATTTTTTCAGAAATATAGAAAAGAAAAAATCTTTTGAAAATGTGACCTTTTTGACCTCCCACTAATATCTGAGTAGGTTTGATATGATACCATTAATCTTAGATTTAGGCAATAGAGTAGAATAAATGTATACTATAACAAATGTTTCTATTTGAAATGAACATTATAAAAAAGGTTTTTGAAAAGTTGACCTTTTTAACCTCCCGCTTTATGATTAATGGATGGTTTTCTTCTTTCCTTTTTATAGTTATGAATAACTAGTATAATATAGAAACAAATGTTTGAAGGGTCAGTGGCCATAATGAGTTTTGTGCAGGATCTAGACTGTCTATGTCCATCTGATTAAGAATATTTTATTTAAAAGTAAGGTCTTATAATCAGTAAGGCTATATCATATCTAAAGAGGAATGTAGTTCATATCCGAATAGTATAGAACATAGGATGCACTTGGGTCCTTTTATTATGTACTTTACAATGGGATATTTAAAAGTAGATTTGAATATTTGAAATCCATTGCAGTTTGGACACCTATGCTTCAGCGAGGTGCTGCCTTTTCAAAATGTTTTTTGGAGTGGCAGGTCAGGCGCAGGAGAGATTGCAATTATCACGAGTTCCTTGTGGTGATGTGGAACTAACTGCGCCTAATTCCATTACTGCAGGTATTTAAACATTGAACAGAGCAGGCGAAACACCTCTGTACATAGAGAAAGCAGGAGGTTGCACCACACACTACGCTTTGCTACTTATTTGAGTAAGTACAAACTATTGAAACTAAAAAGGAGTTAACAATGAAACTTTTGGCAATGAATGAAACGAGAGCATTTTATTTAGCCAACAAATCAACATTTTATGTTTATAGGAAGTGCAGGATAGCGAGACAGAAAACACTACATTGATATAAAGCAAGATTTAAGGTGAATGTATTACTTTTGTATAATGTGTATAATAAGGATATTTTTAAAAATATGTAACTGAATATGTTTACTTTATGTTTGCGACAGTTTTCGATGAACAGGTCTTCTGATTGATTACATAAAAAGGCTGACACTTATCAAAAAATAAATTTAAATAATATAGAAAGGTAAAGAGTTGATTGTTTAAGCACCAATAGACAGTTAATGACAACAGTTGTATATTATAATTAAAAAACATTTTGGTTTTTATATTTGTCATAACTAACCAGCGTATATTGTGAATTAAAAGAAGGATTAATTAAAATATAAAAACACAATAAAGCAGGTACAGAAACACTTTAAAATATACAGATTTATTAGTTAAATATACAGGATTATATGGTTGAAATAATTTAAATCATATTCTGAATTTTGCTTACAGAAAAGATAAATTAAATATATGTGGCCTTTTAAATGTTTGCATATACAAGTGTGCATATAGGTGAGCATAAAATCACTATGTATTTATGTTAGTTATCTTTACATAAATTAATATTTATAACAACTAATTAATTGTAATTATTAATACAGATGCAGTTTGAACACTGAAGAAGGATTTTGTCTGAAACGTTTGTTTTAGGACTGTATTTGAATACAGTTTATATATGAAATAAAAATAAAATATTGATATATATGGGTGAGTGGGCCTTTATTACCAATTTAACAAATAGAATTTGTTTAGCACAAAATTGGTTCTGGCCCCTTCCTGATTAGTATTATTATTATTTTTTCTTTGAGGTTGGCTGGGCTGGATCAAGGTTCATTTAGAATGTTTTGATTATTCCCCATTGTTCCTCCACTGCTCCTTCTTACCCATTTGCTAGTGCTTTTCTGAGGCACTGTCTCATTTTCCCAAAGTCAGCCCTCCTAAAGTCCAATACTCTTGTTTTTGTATGGCTTGACTCTATGGCTGTGTTTATTGTGAACCACACTGTTTGGTGGTCACTTTTTCCCAGATGGCTACCCATTTCTAAATCTGGGATCCTTTCTCCTTCTCCATTTGAGAGTACCAGGTCTAAGATTGCTCCCTCCTGAGTGGGTTCCGACACTAGCTGTCTGAGGCATACCCCCTGTAGGACATCAAGAATGACCCTGCTCTTGGATGTGCCTGCAGCAAAGGTACTCCAGTTAACATCTGGCATAGTCAGGTCCCCCATCAACAATATCTCCCCTTTTTCTGCCATTTTAAGAATGCCTTCAATCATTTCCTTGTCCATTTCCTCCCCGAGATGAGGGTTTGTACACAACCCCCATGTGGATTGTGGTGCCATTTCCTGTCTCCAGGGTGACCCATAGTGACTCATCAACTTCCTGTTTACTCTTTAGTTCTGTTGCTTTAATCCCTTCCCTTATATAGAGAGATCCTCCTCCTCCTCCTCTTTTACCCACCCTGTCCCTCCTGTAGATTGTGTATCCTGGTATGTTGACATCCCAGTCATGGTTCTCTGTGTACCATGTTTCAGTGACTGCCACAATATCCAGGCATCCCTCTTCCATCAAGGCCACTAGTTCAGGGAACTTATTACACAGACTGTGTGCATTGGTACTCATCACCCTCTGTTTTTTGATGGCCTTACCCCTTTTAGCCCATCTCTGTTCTTACTGCCTTTTTTCTGCATTTACCCCTGTCCTGCTCCCTACTGACTTCTCTACCTTGCTGTTTACCTCTCTAACTACTGTGTTTTGTGGGGGGGAGGCTGGGATTTCCCTGCTCTTTTTCAGTGCCTCCCCCCTTGGCTAGTTAAAATGCTTGCCAGTGAAGCATTTTAACCTATCACCTAGGATCCTGGTTCCCCCCGGACAGATGCAGACCATTGTGCTAGTATAGGCCTGCATCCCTCCAGGTGGCTCCCCCATCCCCAGTGAAGCCAACACCCTGAGCTCCACACCAGTTTTTCAACCATTCATTGAATCCCATGGTGCAGAATACCCTAGCATCATCCTTGCCATAGACAGGCAGCACCTCTGAGAAGGTTACCATACATGGTACTTGTCTAAGGCCCCTCCCCAACTCTACAAAGTCCTCTTGCACTGCTCTGATCCCATTCACAGCCAGCTCATTTGTCCCTAGGTGGACAATGACATCCAGCTCCCTCTCTCGTACAGCTGCTTCCAGGCTCCTGAGGATTCGCTTCCTGTTCTTCCGAGCCATGGCACCAGGCAGGCACCTTACCTCCCTATCCCCTTCCTCCCCCTCTTCTACCCCTCAATGAATGAGTCCCCCACCAGGAGTTGTTTCCTTCCCCTGTGGGGTCTCATGCCACCCTCCTGTGGGTCTCCTTTGTGGAGGTTTCCAGCATCCTCCTTGGTCTCCACTGCAGGTGCCTCCATAGAGGAACCACTCTTCACCAGAACAGCATATGAATTGTGGAAAGGTACAACTGGAGTGATGCACCTCTGTTCCACCACCCTCTCCCTCCCTGAGCCCACCTTGGTCTGACCGCTCCTCTTTCTTGGTAACCTCTGAGGCAGCAGTGGTGGCTCTGGTGGTCCCTGGGTTGGGAAGAGGTTTCATGAATCCTAGCCAGGTCAGCCTGGAGACAGACAACCTTCTCCTTAAGACCAGAGAGGTGCCTGAAAATAGGCAAGCATTGCAGCCTCCGGAATGTCTCCTGAAACACTGCTGCCCCACAGCCATTGCACTGCACCACTCCCATCTTGACTTATTTTGTGTCCCCTCTACTGTTGCTTTGTATACCTACTGTCTCCTCCCTCTATGTATTTTTACACCTACTTTACTACTGCCTATGTTCCCTTACAGATCTCCCCCTTCCTGTTCTGGGACAGGAACTTCCTGTAGCCTTCAGTAGTTTCCTTCCTCCTTGCTTGGATTCAGACCTCCAGCAGCCGGGGGGGGGGAACTATTTTTTTAGGTTCCTTCAAGGTTGATGAAACTAATGTGTCTCAGTGATCCTTCCCTTCCTACTGCCAAATGGAAAATTCCTGTTGTCAGTCAAATCCAGTGGCTATAAAAGCAGAACTGGCTTAAGGTGGGAGGGTAGAAGGGTGGGGAGTAGGGCAATTGTTACTTGCTCCGAAAGCAAGATTTTCCTCTGGCAAAAACTCATAGCAGGAAGCTGTAATTTGAGATACCTGCTTTTGTACTCCTAAGCTCCTAAACCATGCCCCCAATTAGCATCTCAAGTCTGCTTCTGACTCAGCAAATTAAGTTGATACAGCCCCTTCCTCAAACAGAGAAACACACAGTGACTTTCTTCTTTTTTTTTTTACTTAAATGAGACCCCTGTTTCTAATAAAGTATATGTTTGCCTAATCCAAACAGGCACTGATTCTTGCTGAGATAGAAGCGATTTATCAGTAAGAAAGCTGTAGTGCTAGTCAGCTGTTACCTGCTCTGAAAGCAAGATTTTCCTCTGTCAAAAACTCACACCAGGAAGCTGTAATTGAATACACCTGATTTTCTGCTTGCCACTCTACTTCTGACTCAGCAGATTAAGTTGATACAGCCCCATTCCTCAAACAAAGAAACACACAGTGACTTTTTTCTTTTGTTTTACTTAAATGAGTTGTAGTTCTAGTCAGTTGTTACTCCGAGAGCAAGATTTCCTCTGTCAAAAACTCACAGCAGGAAGCTGTAATTGGAGACACCTGCTTTTGTTCTCCTAAGCTCCTAAGCCACACCACCAATTAGCTTCTCCACTCTGCTTCTGACTCAGTAAATTAAGTTGATACAGCCCCTTCCTCAAACAGAGAAACACACAGTGACTTTCTTCTTTTTTTTTATGTAAATGAGACCCCTGCTTCTAAAAAGTATCTGTTTGCTTAATCCAAACAGGCAGTGACTCCTGCTGAGATAGAAGTGATTTATCAGTAAGAAAGCTGTAGTTCTAGTCAGCTGTTACTTGCTCTGAAAGAAAGATTTTCCCCTGTCAAAAACTCACACCAGGAAGCTGCAATTGGAGACACCTGATTTTCTGCTTGCCACTCTGCTTCTGACTCAGCAAATTAAGTTGATACAGCTCAATTCCTCAAACAGAGAAACACACAGTGACTTTCTTCTTCTTTTTTTACTTAAATGAACTGTAGTTCTAGTCAGCTGTTACTTGCTCTGAAAGCAAGATTTTCCTCTGTCAAAAACTCACAGCAGGAAGCTGTAATTGGAGACACCTGCTTTTGTACTCCTAAACTCCTAAGCCACAACCCCAATTAGCTTCTCCACTCTGCTTCTGACTCAGCAAATTAAGTTGATATAGCCCCCTTCCTCAAACAGAGAAACACACAGTGACTTTCTTCTTCTTTTTTTTACTTAAATGAGACTCCCTGCTTCTAATAAAGCATCTGTTTGCTTAATCCAAGCAGGCACTGACTTCTGCTGACATAGAAATGATTTATCAGTAAGAAAGCTGTAGTTCTAGTCAGCTGCTACTTGCTCTGAAAGCAAGATTTTCCTCTGTCAAACACTCACAGCAGGAAGCTGTAATTTGAGACACCTGCTTTTGTACACCCAAGCTCCTAAGCCACAAGAGTCTCCTGGGTCTCTTTGCTATGGCCATAGGAATGGTGCCACTGACCAGTCATTACATGAGAATTCCTCAGTGAACACTAAGGGTTCAGTGGGCAATTAGAGTATGGTACTGGGCTCTGTCCCACAGTCTACATATGTGAACCGGATGTCTCCCAGATCTCCAAAACATCTTAGCACATGAGTTAAGCAGGTCACAGTTCAAAATTCACAAATGGGAACTGTGGACCTCCATGGTAAACAATCTCTTTGCAAGATGGGGTCATTCAGAGTGGGACCTTTCTGTGTCCTCACACAATGCAGAACTGCAGCTTTTCTGCTTGCTTGCTCTAGGACTTTGAGTTTTCTGGCAAGATGAGTGCCCCCTCTTTTGGAAAGGGATATTCATATATGCATGTCCCCCAATTCCACTAATACACAGGGTGCTGCTCAGGCTGCAGAGGGAGAGTGCCACTCTCAGCCTCTTTACTCCAGTATGGTCTCACCAGCTATGGTTTACACTTCTATAACAGATGGCAAAGGAGCCTCCTGTCCCCCTACCAATGTGTCGGGGCCTGTTGTCACATGACAAGGGGTCTATAGTTCATTTAGACTCGAAGCCCCACATCTTTCTTCCTGGCTCCTCAATATATAGCCATTGCATGTTTTGGGGTATCCTCGAATGTTGCTGATGTGCTGACTGCTTCTAGAAAGCCTTCTACCAGGCATACCTATTCCTTGAAATGGAAGCTGTTCACATTGTGGGCTGCTTCCAGGAATTCCAATGCATTTACATGTCCTATAAATGTGCTGGAATACTTGCTATCACTGTCAGACTCTGGTCTGCAGTATTTCTCACTTAAGGTGCATTTGGCCGCTATATCAGCTTTTCATGCTGCTATTGATGGTTATATGGTAGTCCAGTTAGAGGTGTCCCATACATTTCTGAGAGGTATTCTTCATATGAAACCTCCTATCCGCAAGCCAGTCCTGCCTTGGGACTTGAATTATGTACTTGAGAAACAGATGTTGTCTCCTTCTGAGCTGGCCACAAGTTGTGGCCTATGTTTCCTATCATGGAAAATGTTATTTTTAGTTGCAATTAGTTCTGCTCAAAGAATTTCAGAGCTTCAGGCTCTAGTGTGTGAGATTCCTTATTTGATTTTTTCACAAAGACAGTGTCTGTGTGCATACAAAACTAACGTTTTTACCGAAGGTGGTATCTGAATTCACACTGAATCAAATGATACACCTTCCTGTTTATTATCCTTAGCATGCCATTCAGGGTGAGGCACTGCTCCATACTTTAGATGTACATAGAATACTCATATATATTATGTGAATCAGACAAAGAACTGCAAAAAGTCCTCTCAGCTTTTTGTTTCATTCACCCTGGGAAAGAGGGCACTCCTGTGTCTAAACAGTACCTATCCAAATGGCTGGCACATTGTATTAGGTTCTGTTATAGGAAGTATGGTAAGGAATTTCCTGGTGCAGTTTATGATCACTCCACTAGGGGAATGGCCACTTCTGTTTCTTGTTTCAGAAATGTTTTTGTGGTTGACATTTGTGCTGCAGCCACATGAAGCACTGTCCACACTTTCACTAAACATTACAGTCTGGACATAGTCTCTCATAGACATGCTGATTTCAGGTTTGCTGTACTGCAACGCCTGCTGTCCTGTAAACTGTATAGCAGACTGTAACTGCCTTCCAGTTAGTGTTTGGGACTGCTTGGGAATTGTTCCAAAGGTGTGGACTAATGGAGGAGATGTCCTTGAAGAAGATAGAACAGTTGCATACTTACCGTAATGGTAGATCTTTGAGAGAATCTCCTCCATCAGTCCATACCATCCCTCCCTCCATTCCCTTTCTGCTTCAGGGAAGACTGCAACAGATACTGTATAACCAAACCTAATATATGCATTATAGATGCATTATATATCCAGCCCTATGCCTCACTTTATATGCCTGGGCTGATTTTATCTTCTGGTTCCCCATGGTTGGAGGTCCTCTGAGTCTAATCTCCGGTTGGGAGCTGAGGAGCAATGGGGCCACCCACATTTATATAGATGCTCATGCATGACATTGTTGTGGATGGCCCCCAGCTAGCAAAAGTTTCCAGGTGGTCTGAATGCCTGGTGGCTTTAGTTCCAAAGGTGTGGACTAATGAAAGAGATTCTTTTGAAGACCTAAAGTTATAGTTAGTACGTTACATAGATACATAGATACATAGACAGTGTCGGCAGATGAGGGCCTATGGCCCACCCAGTCTGCCCATTTGAGCTTGTAAGTTCAATTTATGTTTTCCTAGAAGTCTGTTGCCCCTTACCCCTGACCTCCAGAATGCCTTTATGTCTATCCCATGCATTCTTAAATCCCATGATTGTTTCAGCCCCCACCACTTCCTCTGGCAGGGTGTTCCACTTGTCCACCACCCGTTCTGTGAAGAAATTCTTCCTCATGTTTCCTCTGAATCATCCTCCCTCCAACTTCATCCCATGCCCTCTAGTTCTGGAACATCTTTTTCACTTACAAATAGTGTATTTCTGCACCCTGTTCCTCCCTGTAAGATACTTGTATGTCTCTATCATATCCCTTCTCTCCCTCCTCTCCTCCAAGGAGTACATGTTCAGTTCCTTCAACCTGTCTTCATAGGACTTGTGATGCAATCCATGCACCATCTTTGTTGCCCTCCTCTGAACCTTCACTACCCTGTCTATGTCCTTACGTAGGTATGGTCTCCAGAACTGTACACTGTACTCCAGGTGGGACCTCACTAGTGTCTTGTATAGTGGAATTATGACCTCCCTTTTCCTGCTGGTGATGCCCCTGCCTATACATCCCAGCATCCTATTTGCTTTACCTGCTGCCTTGTCACACTGTTTTCCTACCTTGAGGTCATCAGAGATGATAACCCCAAGATCCCTTTCCTGCTTGTGCATGCTATATCCTCACCCCCAACCGATATATTGTGTCAGGTTTTTGTGCCCATATGCATTATTTTGCAGTTCTTTGCATTGAATTTCAACTGCCAAACCCCTGACCATTCTTCAAGTTTCTGTAGGTCCCTTCTCATTCTGTCTACACCCTCTGGTGTGTCTACTCTGTTACAGAGCTTTGTGTCATCAGCGAACAGTGAAATTCTGCCTTCTAGGTCCTGCGCAATGTCCCTGATGAAGATGTTGAATAGGAACGGTCCCAGCACTGCTCCCTGTGGTACCCCACTGGTCACTCTTCCCTCTGTGGAGTGACAGCCATTTACCACCACCCTCTGTGTCCTGCCACCCAGCCAGTTACCTACCCACCACACTACTGTCCTGCCCACACCCATATTCCCCAGTTTGTGTAATAGTCTTCTATGTGGCACAGTGTCAAAGACCTTGCTGATGTCCAGATAGGCCATGTCCACTGCCCTTCCCTGATCCACCTCCCTAGTCACCCAGTCAAAAAATTCAATGAGGTTGGTCTGACATGACCTCTCCCTGGTGAAACCATGCTGCCTTGGGTCCTGTAGTCCATTGACAACCAGATGTTCCACCAATCTCTCCTTCAGTAGTGCTTCCATGAGCTTCCCCACTACTGAGGTGAGGCTGACTGGTCTGTAGTTCCCTGCTTCCTCTTTGTTCTCACTTTTGTATAAGGGGACTACATCTGCTGTCCTCCAGTCTTTGGGTACCTCCCCTGTTTCCAGTGATCGGCTAAACAGGATAGCCAAAGGTTCAGCCACCACCTCTCTTAGTTCTTTAAGGACCCTGGGGTGCACCCCATCTGGCCTTTTATTTGATTTAGAGAACCACACCCTTTAGGTACTGGAATTAATGTAATGATTTCCCATTGTAGTGGTATGCAGTGCTTGTATGTACATACAAGGGCCAATAATTGACTGAATTGCCAGGTGCATGTGTGCCTGCCAGGCCCAGACTAGCTGGACTACACTAGGTAGTCCTGAAAGATGACTAGAGGTCACAGAGAGTGTACTCTAAGGCCTAGAAGAGCAGCCAGGACTGGTTCTAATAAGATTCCCACCTACTTACCTTGACTTTGAAAAATATTTACCTGGAAACTTTTAATTCTAAGCATACGTAGAATGTTTTGATGGAAAAAAGCATGTTTTTCTGGCCTACTTAGCTAGAATAGGGAATTTTATGACCTTCCTTTCTTCAGACAAACAAGCTTGCTTTTCTTGAATGATAGTTGGTAGAGTTATGACATCATGGAGAGCTATCAGCTCCTTACACTGCATAAAAGCCAGGAGATCAGGAAGTAGTGCAGAGTGTTCTCCTTCCTGTGGTCACAGCCCCTGTACTGAGAGGGACGTAACTAGGCCAATGTAACCTGAACACCAGAAGGCTCCTCGTAAGCCATTGTTGAAGGAAGGTCTGTTTGAGGGCTCCACATTGGTAACTATATCTCTTTTATCAGTATGTGTAACTGTTGACAGTATTACACTCTGTTTCTTTTTCAGTAAGCTGAGACAGTTTATGGATTATGGTTTGTGATACATTTTGTAATAAAGACAGAGAAAGACTACACAGGAGGTATTACTGTGATTTTTCAGTGTGGTTTTTGTACCCTTCAAGGCATAACCACGAACCCAGAATCTTAGAATATAACACCATGAAACCGGGAAGGAATTTTCCTTAATGCTCTGGTTGACAAAGTATGTCACTACTGGAGATATCTCATATGTATGTATTTTCAAGAATTTGAAATCCAGTTTATCAATTCCAGGAGATTTCAGTGTTAATGATGTAACTCCCCTACAAATGGGGGTTCCCAAAAAGTCTCCCTTGAGCTTGCCTAAATGCTCACTGCCAGGCTGGTGTCCTGCATTTTAACAGTTTAAACGTGATTGCCAGAGCCTGTATAGACTCTGTGCACTGTCTCTTTAAGAGCTGCTTGATTGCAGCATAAGTAATCTGAGATGGAGCTCTGTTGAAAGATGTAACTATTTGCTGAAAACCATTTAGAATGATAATGATAAAGTAGTTTGTCTAACCTGCTTTCTTTGTAGCAAGGACTGTTTTGTTTGTCTCCACTGTCTTGGTCCTGGACTGCAAATTGGACCAATCAGTTCTGGTGGGACCTGAAATGTAGCCGGACTACAGGAGCTGTCTGAATTCAAAATCTATAGGAAATGTGGTTTGAGTTTTTGCGCCTTTTTTTGCAACTGAAAGGGGAGCTCTTGCTTTGACTGACAGCCAAATCAGCCAACCTAAGCTTTTGGATCTTGGGGAAGTCCCGGGCTGCTTGCAGTTTTCAGTTAGAACTAAGCTGGAAGCTGAGCAAGAAGGAGCTGAAGTGATTCTGAGAAAAATCCTGAGTGGATTCGCATGGGAGAGCTATGAAAAGGCTGAGAGTTTGGCCTCTATGTCTGCCTGCTGCTCCTGAGAGGGGGAGAAGAGAATTATTTTGGACTAAATCCAGGATTGTGTGACTAAAGTAAGCTACTGAAGTGGGCCAGGCTCAACCTGAAGAAGACTGAATATTTTTGCTGAATGCGATCAGCCTGTCAGGAGTTCCAGTTACCCCTAAGCTCCCAGTGTGTGCAGAGACTTTGCGATTGTGCCCGGGGAGCGCTTTACCTGGTACAGTAGAATTCCCATACATGTAAAGCTGCTATGAGCTGCTAGTGGGTTGTGAGTTAGTTCCTCACTGTGTGAACTGTGTTCTGCTTGCTGGAAGCTGTATCCAGCCCAAAATGGACTGCTTCCGAACTTGTCTGTATGCGGTCTGGGCTTTGCCAGACTGGCCCAGCCAGACTACCCACTGCACAGAGAAGCCATCAACAAGAGACCTGCCTGGTGATCAGCCCCCTACTCCATGCTTGAACAGGAACGACACCTCTGCGACTTGTGTGGGCCCTGCTTCTCCTGGCATTCCAGATCAACCCCCTGCAGTCTCGATTTTCATTCAGCCTGTGTCCAGTCTTGGGTATCGTGAGTAAATACCAGGGTAGCTCCCTACAACAACAGCTTCATCTGAGTGTGTCATCTGATTGTCTTGTTGTTTCGTTTACTTTACGAACTGAGCCCTCTAGCTCTGGATTACAAATATTGTGTACTGTGCATGTTGTGTTTTCCATCACAGGGCCCCAACCAGCTACAACCCCAGGCAACTGTCCTGGCTAGCCCATCTCTTTTCTACCTTAGTACCCAGAGGTGGACTGTGTGGGGGGACTCAAAGCGCATGCATAACTGCTTGACTGATATAACCTTTAAGCTAATTAATCTGATTTTGTCCCTCCCTTGATCAAGTCCCCTGAATAAATCAGATCCAACTTTTTCTGCATGTAATCTGACTGTGGTTTCAGTTTGTGCTCAAAGTACTGCACTGTTGCTATTTGCTGTGCTTAACCTTGTTTTACATGGGGGTCCCCAGGGTCGAGCCAGAGGAACCTGCCCTGGTGGTAAGTGCAAACAGTGTGGGTACTTGTGTGGTGTACCAGGGGTATTGTGAAAGTGATTATTGTACAGTGTTCAGGCCACTGGAGGGGAAAGAGGAGGGGTTACAGTGTCCTGGAGGGCTGTGCCCAGGTTAGCTTGACCACTACCAACCCTGACCTCCGGGTGGAGGCACCCGTTTCAGAACTCAGACCCCTTAACCTGCTACTAGCCAAGCAGTCAGGGGTAATAGCCCTTGGGATAGCGCCACCTAGGGGTTACAATGATTTTAGTGATTTGTGAACTTTTTCGAGGTCAATAGTTTGAATTCAAAGCTTGGTATGCTACTTGGATCAATATCTCCACTATCTACCCCCCCCCCCCAGCTTTCCAATGGTATATCTACATTGAGTAAGTTAACAAAATATTCATTTAATTTTTGAGCTGCTTCTTCCTGGTCCTCCAGAATGAAAATTACCTTGCTACCTAGATTTTCATATTTATTGCAAGTTCTAGCTATCCTTGTTACTAAAGAGTTCTTTAAAAAGTTGAATGTAGAGCTGGTCTGCCGGCGCAGCAGTTGGAGTTCTGCTTGTGGCGCCAGCAACCCTGGTTCAGGAATGAGCCCAGGAGCGGTAGGGCCAGCCAGGGGGAGGAGGCTTGAGCATCCCAGGGAGGGAGAGGGGTTGCATCTCGGCACTTGACTGACCCCAGGTGGAAGTCTGGGGCATAGCAAGCTCCGAGGCAGACACAGTGGGGAGGACATCACAGACATCAGTGCTATGCACCTTGATGTCAGGACACACGTGACATCCTCAAGAAAAGGGAGAAAATGTCTGCCAGCTCAGAGGAGATGGAGCACCAGAGCTAGACCCTAATGTGCTTCCACCTACCTGGCCACCTGAACCCGATGAAACAAAGAAGTGTTCAGGGTGTATGGGCCCCACCTCGTCCCTGCTCAGGGGGGCAAAACCGTGGCTCCGTGGGGGAATGGGATGAACCAGGTAAGGTGGATGGCAGGGGTAGACTCCACTGGTGCTCCCAAGGAACTGGAACTTGAGAGGTGTAGGAGGAAATAAACAGAGATTTAAAAAAAAAAAAAGAACTGAATGCTTACCAGCCAGTCCGGTGGCACTGAGGGCTGAGGCACTGGATGCCTTGCCTCGTGCCATGCTAGCAATCTGGGTTTGGGAATGGACTCAGTTTGTCGTGGTGCCAGCTGGGGCAGATGGTCAGAGCAAGACTGAGCAGCCGGAAGGCAGCTCTCCTCTCCGGAAGATGGTTGCTGCCCCCCCATAGTCCCACTGTCACTGGGTGGAGGCCTGGTGGTCAGCGTAGGTGACTCATAGTGGCTGGGTACCTCGAGATGCGGTGAACATACGTCTCCATGTGTGTGCACATGTCTGAGGTAGGGGGCTTGGTTACAGGAAGAAAAATGGAAAAATGCCACAAAACTACATACAGGGAAAAAAAAAGTTGAATGCTTGTCTGTCAGCTTGAGTGTGGCAGAACAAAGCATCCAGAATAACATTTGATACACTTACACTCCCATACAACTGGGGTAGTATAAATCTACCAAATTTTGAAAAAAATAAAAAAAACTGCCAGGCGGCTCCAAACCGCTATGGACCAAAGCCAGAAGCGCCAACAGTGTATTCACAGTTTCAAACAGCTCAGCTCCTTGATCTCCACACCCAAAAAGAAACACATAAGTGCTGTGTCATGGATACCTATACTTTATTAAGTAAAAAACAGCAGTGAAATGCACAAACACACCCTCCCGATGTGCAGCCAAATGTTTGCATGCTGCTGTAGTGCTTTCTCAAGGCTAGCTGCATAGATGTGGCTAAAGTTTAAAAAGGCAGCTATTTAAAATTAAACAAGACCCCTTTATAAACAAAGTGTAATCACAAAAACATTAGATAATAACTGCCACCACATACAAACATAAAACCAGGCATGTAAGTACACATATATTCATATTTATAGAAGAAATAAATGAGATATAATAAAATATAAAAAAGATACTAAAAATAATAAGGGAAAACTGGGGGGGGCAGGGTGATAGTAGGGGAGGATAAGGGAATGGGGAAAAAAAGAAGGGAAGAGGTAAGGGAAAGTAATCACAAAATATGACCACTTAGAATTTAAGTAAAATAGATGTATGTGTAATGATACACTCACATTAGATATTCATGAGAACATTTTTTGTTATATATCTATTTTATGAACCATCATCAATAAATAAAATAAATCGGTGGAAAAAAATCTCTAGACATCGTCTACTGGTAATTTATAAAATTGGGACCAAATGGAACTGATCATTTAACCCCGGAGGGTAATAGGATTTCAAATGATATTGCTAGAAGGCCTCCCTCTGTAACAGATTTCTGTCTATAAATTGTCACCCCTAACAGACTCAAATCCTTTCTATTGCCTGAAATACACACACTTATGATCTCTGCCTTTATTTTGTTGATGCCGTGACAGAGCACTAACCCCATCAGATTTATAAATGCTTCTTGCTTGCTGTCCAGTCCTTTCCTTCAACTTTCTTTTAGTTTTACCTGCATTGTATAAAAGGATTGACATGCACAGTGCTGAGCAAAATAAATGACATTTGTAGTATTACAAGTAACAACATTTAGTATTGTATATTTTCTCCCTGAGACATAGTTTTTGTTCTTATTTATTTATCATTTATTTGCTTTTGGCAACCAGGTAAGCACGCTAGACAGCTGGTGCCTATTTTCAGGTGTGACCTGGGAGAGTTACAAGGTATCCACGAAACAAATACAGAGTCAGTTTTTACAAACCGGAGCAACATGCTCCAACAGAGGGTAAAACAGCATAAGGTACATACAGGCTCAAAGAAGCATCTTGGGGGGGGGGATAAAAACAACAAGACATAACCTAGGAATTTAGAACAACAGTACATAGCATAGCAATTAGAATAAATGCAACTCAACAGTGGGGCAGTAAGTGCCTAGCAGGGGTACCGGTGAAGGTAATAGGGCTGTGAGACTGGGCATTATGCGGCACACAGGCAGGCTGCTCCAGCTTTTAGGAAGTTCCAGAGGGATGTTTTGAAGGAGGGATGGGAGGGGGAGGCACGAACTTGGGCCGGAAGGGAGTTCCACAATTTTGGCGTGTGGATGGTGAACGCCCGATCACCTGCAAGGGTGCAGGTCTTAGGGACCAGGCGAGTCTGGGACACGCATGACCTGAGGTGGTAGACGGGGAAAGCATGTTTCAGGGGAAGGGCGAGCGAAGCGGGATTGGACGTTTAAACTATATTGTCAACAAAGTTTCCTAGGATGTAGGTATGTTTTTTTTCAGGGGGAAGCCATTCCAGGTGAGAGTAGAGCATACACCAGTGTGTGAGACGGGGAGCCGAGAGTGTGAAGCAGCAGATGTTGTTGTATGTGGTGTTCCACTTTGCAAGGCTTGAGGATGGGACAGGAGCAAAGGCAACAAGTCCGTAGGAGAGAGTAGGAAGTAGTATCCACCTAGCTATGGCCAGCGGGGCAGCGGGGGTAAGGCAGTCTTTTGCTCTGTATGCTAGGCCAAGCTTGCCGTTTGTAGCATTACATATGTTCCTAATGTGACCGGAGAGATCTAATTGAGGATTGAGGGTAACTCCTAGATACCTGGCAGAGTCAATTGTTGGCAGGAGGGAGTCGCAAGACCCATGAATTTTGAGGGGCGTTGTGCAGGAGGAAATTTTGGTCGCTGAGCCAAAGAGCATGGCCTGAGTTTTCTCCAAGTTTGTCAGTTTGTGGCCATCAAGCCCTGTCCTGACTTGATCCTAACTTTGCAGGCCAATAAACTTTTCCTCTGTAATCCATCTTCTTTTTCCTTTGCTTGTGTAACAACCTCACCATTATATCCCCTCTATAAAAATATATGAGTAATTCTGCTTGGATCCCATAGTCACTCTTCTTGGTACAATTATATTTATTTAATTAATTTATTTATTTAGATTCTAGGATTACAAGCCAAGGTTCCACGTCAACTGCGGTACAATACAAACATTACACAGAGTTGAGTAACAATGCAGAAATGGTGTACAGACATTTTTTAGCAGCTGAAATACATCACATTTAGGGAAAGTGGGTACCAGAGGGGGCAGGGTAGACAAAGGTAGCTGAGGCTTGGAATGGACACAAAAAGAGTGGTGTAGCCATGGGCATTTGTCAGGCCTCAAAAATGTGCTTGGGGGGGTAGGGGGCAAAAACGGGAGGGTAAGCTGTAGGATGAGGGAGAGAGGGGGTAGGAGTAGAAGTGCTAGGGGGGAGATCAGATTATGAGGGACAGTCACAGGAGCTAGTGGCAGCTAGGTGGAGGTGGAAGTTGGCTTTGAATGGGCCTAGCTTTTGCAGAAAGGAGATGTTTTTGTTGAGTCCATTAATCCAGCTAGGAGCTCAGTGCGCAAAGGATCTTTGGCCCAGTGTGGTGCAGCACCAAGGAATGTGCAGCATTTGATTTTCTGAAGCCCTGGTGAGGTGGGGGTTGCGTGCTGTATGGAGAAGAGTTTGAACTCTGGGGGGAGCAAGATGTAACATAATTTTCTTAACTATTAGACAAGTTTGGTACTTGATACAGTTTGATAACTGGAGCCATCCTGTTTGGGCATAGAGGTCGCACGTATGGGTGAGACGGTGGGATCTTGTGATGAGTTGGCAGGCTTTGTTTAGGGCAAAGGATAAGCACCTGAGGGCTATGTCAGTTGCAGAGCTGTAAATAATCAGATCATAGTCAATTAGAGAGACCACCAAGCCCTGAACTGCTATCCTTAAGGCATCTGAGGTGAGGCATTGCCTGTGCCTGTAGAGGAGACCAATGCGTGTGTTTGCAGCTTTGGTGATGCTATCTATGTGAATGCTGTAGGATAGTTTGCTGTCTATGGTGATTTCCAGATATTTAAAGGAGTGAACCTGTTCGAGGACAGCACCAAGGCAGCTTGTAATATTAAGGAGATGAAGCCTATGTTTGTTGTGGGAGCCACAGAAAAGCATTGACTTGGTTTTCTTATAATTGAGAACCAGCTTTTGACTACTAAACCATGTTTCAATGTAGGTGAAGTCCTTCTGAAGCTTGTTTTAGATTAGGTGGGGGTCCCGTTGGGTGGTGTGAATGACAGCATCATCAGCATACAGTAGGATTTGTTCCGGACAGGATTGTGGAAGATTGTTCAGAAACAGGCTGAAGAGGAGTTGCCCAAGAATGGATCCGTGGGGGACTCCTGAGTGTACGGGTCTAGCATCTGAGGGGACATCAGCAATTTTCACTCTTTGGGAACAGTTTTCTAGGTAGCTCTTAAACCAAGTTGTAGACTCAGCGGAGAGTCCAGCTTTTAGCAGTTCTGTGAGGAATATTCAATGATGGACAGTGTCAAAAGCCTTGGTCAGGTCTATGAAGACTGAACCAGTGAGGTAATTATTGTCCAGGGAGTTGTGAATTGCTCCTGTGAATTCAAGGAGGGCAGATGTGGTTCTGTGGCTTTTTCTGAAGCCGTGTTGTTGTTTACAAAGGATGTCGTACTTGTCCAGATATACCATTAGCTGGTCAAATACCAGACTTTCAATGGCCTTGGGGGGGTAGTATGGATATAGGCCTATAGTTTCCAAGAAGAGCCTTGTCCCAAATCTTGTGGAGTAGTGTCACGGTGGTGGATTTCCATCTGTCGAGGAACTGGCCTAGGGTGCGGGAGAGGTTGAAAATCCAAGTTAGTGGAGATAGCACTTCATCAAGAGTAAGGGACAGCAGTTTGAGGTCGAGAGAGTCGCCACTTATTCTAGATCCAGCAATTGCTTTACTGACATATCTATGGACTCCATGTGTCCTGACTGCTCTGAAGTAAAAAGGGGGGCGATTTGATAAAGGGGGTGTGGGGGTGGAGGAGGGTGCAGGAGGCAGGTCTTCATCAAAGAAGTCTGGAGGAAGAACACTACTGAGGTCAGTGAATGCATTATTGAATGTGTTAGCTATAGTGGAAGGGTCAAGAGTTACAGTCCTATCCACATCCAACATTGAAGGTGATGTTTTGGGCAATTTCCCTGTAACTTCCTTGAGATTATTCCAGAAGGACTTTCCCTTTCCCCAGGTGTTTGTGAGGGCATCTTTGTAATAGTTACATTTCTTCCGGTGTATTTCTTTGGTGCAGTCATTTCGGGCACATTTGTAGTTTTGTATATCTTCTTGCCTACCAGTGACCCGAGCCTGAAGCCAGAGGTGGTCCCTAGCTTTCAGCAATGTTAGGAGATCAGCAGTGAGCCACGGATTGCTAAGGCCTTTTACATTCCTCTTTTTGAAGTGGTGTAGATGTCACAGGCAGCATTGAAGGAGCAGATGAAGAAGTCAAGCACAGAGTTGACATCCGATGCATGGAAGACAGGTGACCAGTCTTGTTGTCTAAGGTGTGATTTGAGGTGCTTCAGTTGACCACATGGAAGGATTCTGCTGTTTATTAGTTTGGGTGGTGGCAGGCTGAATTTGTTAGACCATTCACAGGTGACTGGGGAGTGGTCACTTAGCATATCTGGGAGAACGGAGACTTCTGAGATGTGGAATGGGTGACTGGTCAGTATCCAGTCTAGAAGGGTGCTTGTCCTGGTCTTATAGTTGAGTCTAGTGGGGGAGATGACCAGCTGGGTGAGGTTTGCAGCTGAGATGGCATCCTTGTAGCCACCCATATCTGATCCAAGCCAATTTGTGTTAAAATCGCCCATTAGGATTATCTCAGTGCCTGGTGGTTGGGAACGGACAAGGTTAAGGACGGAGTTGAGACCTTTACCTTGATCCTTGGGAGGGAAGTAGATAGCAATAGTCAGTGCCTTGTTGTGAGCCCTGAGTAGAATTCTGATGGGTAGTATCTGGGCGGTAGAGACCGAGGCAGGGGGTTGAACAAGGTGCCCCAGGAGAGAGTCTTTGAGGTAAACAGCACATCCACTGCCTTTTTTAGCAGTTCTGTCAATTCTGAAGATGTTATATCTTGGTAGGGTAATTGCGCTGTCAGGTATTTTTGGAGTGAGCCAGGTTTCAACAATCACAAGAACATCAGGGTTGTGCTGGTGTGCAAATAATTGCAGGGCATCAAGTTTGGGTAGAAGGCTACAGATGTTAAGCGTTGCAAAGGTGAGTCCCCCAGAGTGACTCTGCCAGAGGTCTGAGCTTGGGATTGTGGGTCCAGGGTTAGGGTGAATATTGCCAGATAGAAGTAGTAGTAATAAAAGCAAGAATTTCAGGGTGCACCGGCGTAGCTGTTTGAGGGAGATTATATTTGACCATTTCTTATTGGAGAGAAAGCTACTTGAGTGTTGACATAGGCCAGAAGTGAGAGTGGGAACAGGTGAACGTAAATCACCCCATCTTGATTCCAGGAGTGATGCAAGCCTGTCCTGGTGGAGGTAAGCTATAAAGGGTGTAGCACAGTGGGTATGGTCCCCGAGTGCTGGTAGATGTTGTCCAGCTGGAAGCACAGTGGGAGATTGGGATGGCAGACTCCAGGCAGGAATGCCATGGGAAACAGGGAGGAGACAATAACCAGACAGAGGGGCAGAGAGGGAAGGGCCATAGTGAATAGAGAGGTGAGGGTAGCAGAGGCGAGAAAGGTCTGAGGGAAGGGGAGATAGCCAGTCAGAAAATGGAGGTGATACAGGGGAAGGGGGAGATGCAATGGGTGCAGTAGGAGATATGAGGAGGATGTCAGGCACAGAAAGAAGGCAGGGGCAGTGAGGGGACAGAGTTGATTAGTAGAGGGGATGGAGGAGCAGGGAGGAGGGAGAGTGAGCGGTAAAGAGAGGAGGTACAGGAGAGAGAGTATGCAATAGGAAATGAAAGGGCATGTCCCTAGGCAGAAGTGGGTGGAGCTAAGGTCTATTTAAGTAAGGTTGGAGGTTGGGGATGGGGCACGGGCGAAAATATTCTTCTGAAACCCACTGAAGTCTATGGGCGCAGAGCCCAGAAGAACAGTATGAATCAGTCAAGATTGCAGGGCCAATCAGTGGCCGCATGGAGCACAACAGTCCAATAGAAGATGGAAGCAACAGGCGGCGGCCAGTGGGAGCCTTTCAGTGCTTCCCAGTTTGGCCTGGGAGCTTACCAGCAAGAAGAGGGTTCCTTGGCGGTGAGCAGTGGTGGCGTGGGCAGCTGGCCCAGGTAGCCCCGGCCACTCAGATGTTTGCCCGATCAGGGGCTGAGAGAGCTAAGGGAAGGAACAGAGCAACATATTGTGAGTCACAGTAATAACAAAGGGTGACGCCAGAGAGAAAATCAAGGGCATGGGCAGTGGAGAGACAGAGGGGATTTAGGCTGGTGGGGCAGCCACAGACAAGAGAATTAAGCTTGAACTGGTGCCAGAGGGAGGACAGAGGGGAGATTTAGTAGGAAATGAAATTCACAGGGGGAGTAGAAGAGAGATGCTGGGTTTAGCAGCAGGGGGGAAGGTGGAGAGAAAGAGTGAATGCAGAGGGGTAGGAATCACTTCACAGCTTTAAATTACAACAGTTTCCTAACTGCACTTTAGAGTTCAATGCTAAAACATTTAGGCAGGTCTACACAATTAATTTTGACTCTGACAAAAAAATAGCAAGCAGTCTAGCAATTTAGCTCAGATTTTTGTCGAGACCCGGAGTTTTTAGAAGTTGAGTGTTAAAAACATCAAGGCAGGTCTACACATTAATTGAGATTTTAACAAAAAAATAAGCAAGCAGTCTAGCAATTTAGCCAAAATTTTTGCCGAAACCCACTGAAGTCTATAGGCATAGAGCCCAGCAGAACAGTTTGAATCCATCAAGATTGTAGGGTCAATCAGTGGCTGCGCGGAGCACAACAGTCCAACAGAAGATGGAAGCAACAGGCGGCGGCCAATGGGAGCTTTCAGCACTTCCCAGTTTGGACTGGGAGCTTACCAGCAAGAGGAGGGTTCCTTGGTGGCAAGCAGTGGTGGTGTGAGCGGCTGGCCCAGATAGCCCCGGCCACTCAGATGTTTGCCCGATCAGGGGCTGAGAGATCAGCAAGAGGAGGGTTCCTTGGTAGTGAGCAGTGGTGGCGTGGACGGCCTGCCCAGGTAGCCCCAGCTGCTCAGATGTTTGCACGATCAGGGACTGAGAGTCTGCATAGTATGCATAAACTGTCCAAATGGTATATTTCTTGTCACATGTCCTGGGTGGCAATTGTCAAAATATAGCAACAAATTTCTTTCAGTATTTTTTTCTGTACAAATTTATGACTATATCCTCTTCTCGACTTCTAGTGACTGTCACATCCAAAAAGTTGACTGACTGGAGGTCAAAGGTCATTGACAACTTTACATTTTCATTAGCAGATTCAAGATTCTCAACTAATTGGTGTAACTCTCCTCTGTTCCTTTCTAGATTAAAAAGAGGTCATCAGTGTACCTCTTTCATGAATCTATTTTTACTAGGAACTGGTTTGAGTCACCATAGATGGCCTTCTTTTGCCAATGGGACATGTAGATATCGGCATAATTTGGGGCCATGACTGCCCCCATGACCGTTGCTTTATTTTGCAGTATATATATATATATATATATATATATATATATATATATGCTCTGCTATGTTTGAAGTTGGGAATACTTACTACAGTATATGTAAGAATGATACAGCCCTATCATTTAAGGTATTGCTTCACACATTGGCTAAATGTGTCAGTCTAGAGAAATTAGTATAATACCCCAGGGGCTGGATTGGAGCATATTAGCAAATCTAGTTACCACTCATTAAATATGTAGACACCAGATCAGATACTGGGATACTGGGGGGTTACTCAGGTCATGATTATTAATGAATTTGGCTCCTTGATAATGAATGGCCAGTGGGGTAGGCTGCTGCACAGGTTACCCAAGAATAATGTAAAGTAAATTCATATTGGGTTACAGGTGTTTATGCAATTAAGATGCTTGTTTTTTATACTGGGGCATTGTTGGCCAGGATAGCCCTGTGGGGTGTAATTGTTTTTATTGAAATATAGGCACACTTTTATTTCAGTAACTATTAGTTATTGGTATAATTACCTTATCACTTTTTCTTAGGTGTCCTGATGCCTTCTCATTGGATCTGTAATATGTACACTTTGTGGAAGGTATATTTGTCTTTGGTTCATGTGTCCCGTTTCTTAGTGTATTTGTAATAGAATGTGTTTTTGAGTTGTATAAAATGTTAATGAAGTATTTGTTGAAAAAAAAGTTATACAGAAACAAAATAGTAAGAAAATTATGCCTCTTCTCTGTGGGTCCTGTGCAAAGAAAGTCATTATTCATGTACAGGGCACAAATGGCCCTGTGTGAAGCAAGTTAGCATTCATCTCAGGTCCTTCACATTCTGCTTCACACAAAACCCAATGTTTTGACTTTACTTTCTCAAAAAGTGAGGACATTAATAACAAAAAAAATGATGTTAATGCATTGTTAGGGTGCCACAAGGAGAGAAATGTGATGTTAGGGTGTTTTTCAATCCTAATGGCCACACCCCTCCCCCAATCCCTGGCTTTATGACCCAAGGTCAAGCTACAGGTCTGGGGTTGTGTCCAGTGGGCCTGCTTCTTCAAGCTACAGATCAAGGGCCCTGTGCAAAGAAAGTCATGGCTCCTCTTATGTTTAAAGCAGGGTCCAAAGTTATGACTGATTTTCTGCTTTGTGCAAGGCCCACAGGGCCCTGTGCAAAGAAAGTTGTGACTAGTCTCCAAAGTTATGAATGATTTCCTTCATGAAGAAAGTTATACCTGGACATGTGGTTCATGCAGGGCCCTAAATGAAAAAATGATTACTGATCTTGTGCCGAAGAAAGTTATGACTAATCTTGTGGGCCCTACATTGAGCAGTAGACTTGTTGTGCACAGCCCTAGACCTGTAGGTTGAAGCAGCAGACCCATGGGGCATAGCCAGAGACCTGAAGCTGGGCCTTTGGTTACAAGGCTCTGGGTCAGGGGGAGGGGGTGGGACTTAGAGCTGAAAAACTCTAACACTACATTTCCCTCATTTTGTATGTCAGGAACCCTAACAATGCATTAATGTAGTTTTTTTTTTGCAACGAATATATATAATACTGGCACAGTAGCACCAGTATAGTTAGGGTTGGCCGACATATTCTAAGTTAAACCCCTAACTTTGCACCTTATTAGCTTTGGATTCATTCAAAATTACTTGAAATTTGTCATGCATTGTCTAGGAGGAAAGGTCGCAATATGTGAAAAGTTTTTTTGATAGAAGTTTGTGCGATTTCTGTGATCCCTATATGTCGTTTTCCTGTAGAGTGCTAATTTATTTCCTATACTTAACATGGAGTTTTTGTTTTGCTCTCACATACAGCCTAGATGGTGTGGAATTTTTTCCAGAAACTTTCAGGTTGAAGTGGGTTGTGCGAGAAAGTGCCTTTCAGAGGTTTTGTGAAAAAATGCTAAATTGTTTCAGAGGTATAAGGATTTAAAATGTTTCTTTTTTGCTGTTCTGAACATACTCAGTAGGGCTTTTTGGAAATCTTCTGATACAACGCGAAAAATGAGATGTCATGAGACCATTTTTGGTTATGTAAAACTTTGTTCTCATGACATGAAAAATTTCTTTTGTGTTGTGACGGATGCCATCTTGTTTTTTCGCCCTGAAATAAAAAAGCATGTAAAATACATAAATATGCTGTATTTTTAGAAAACAAACACCTGAACCTAGCTAAAAGGGTACAGTTTAGCTAGATTTTTTTAAAGAAAAGGTCCAGAAATATCTTTTCTGGGCACCCCAAAATCCAGGGTGTCCAGGTTAGTGACAGGAGCCACTCACCCGCATTCTCTGTATGAGAACAGTGGGAGTGTCTTTCCTTCTGAAACCACAGCAGGAGTCATGCTGCCTGCTTCAGTTTTGACAGTGAGCCGGTGATCACAGTCTTTCTCTCTCTCTCTCTCTCTCTCTCTCTGTCTTCTATCTATCTATCTATCTATCTCTGTCTATTTATTTGAAAGGTTTCACCAGGAAAGGCATACTGAGCTGAAATAGCTCATTTTCAGATGCATCCTGGGGGGAAGGGGTGGAGGGAATACAGTTAAATTTAAAACAACAATGCTATAATTAATATACATGCTATCACACAGAGGTGCACTATTTACTTAATACAGGTAAACCCAAAATGCACAGAGGAGCATCTTGAACCAAAGGAATTGTGGAGCAGCTGAAGGTGCAGAGTGGAGAGTTGAATGAAGCTGAGAGGTCACACAAACCGGTGAGATAGAGTGACTGGGTGGGAACAGAGTTGTAAGATAAGAAGTAGTTAGTGGAAGGGTAAGGAAAGGGAGGATGGGGGGAAGTAAACAGGGTGGTAGAGGAGGGGATGGGTAGTGATGGAGAGGCTGACTTTTGTCCCTCTGTGGTGCAAGCCCCACAAGGGCCAGATGCGGCTCAATGCACAGCCAGTCCACGTCTAGGTTTCCAGGACAGCCAAAAGAAGAGGTTAGTGTAGAAATGGAAAGGCAGGCTTTTGGACCTCTGGGGTGCATCCATCTATCTATCTATCTATCTATCTATCTATCTATCTATCTATCTATCTATCTCTCTCTCTCTCTCTCTCTCTCTACCTGTCTATCTCTTTACCACTCTGTCTCTCTCATCTTTCTTTATTCTTTATTTTTTCAATTAATATTTATTCCCTTCCCACCCCAACACAGCCAGCCCTCCCTTGTTCTTCCCTCATATTTATTGAATAGTAAAAGTGGACCAGGGTGCCCACCCCCAGTACCACTTGCCCAGCCACCTTCCATCTAGATCTCTTACCACACATTCCCATCTGTCAACCCCCTTTCCCTCCAAGTCACCCACCCCCTTCCCATTATATGTGTAGTGGCACTGGCATGCCAACCCCAGGTGCTGCAGGGACCTGTAGCCCAATACTGGGGTACCCATTTGCTAGTGTCTGCTGACTCCTGAAATAAACAAAACCATGCCTCTTTGAGTTTTTTAAAAAAAAATACTCTTTAAAACCTGTAAAAAAGGAAATGGTCCATCGGTGATGGACCCAAACACCCACCCACCCCATACACCCTCACTCACCTGAAAATGTCCCATGATGTAGAGCCACAGTCTAATCGAAGATGTGTCTTGCTTCTGGAACCAGTGACTGTGATATGAGAAAATAAGGTAAGTCCAGTTTAATGTATTTCAATATGTTATAAGTTTGTCATTTTTAAATATTTGAATGCCAACTTTTTATCATAACCTTCTTATGACCCCACCTCATGAACAAGGGCAGTGAAATATTTCAAAATCCTGCCCAAAAGGTGATTGTATGATTATTGTGTGAAATCACCTTTTGGGCAGGATCTGAACATTTTCACCACCCTTGTTCATGAGGTGGGGTCATGAGAAGGTTATGTTGAAAATATGGGGTAAAAATATTAAAAATACAACAAAGTTATGCACATACGTTGAAAAATTTCAACGTTCACTCATAACTTTGGTAATTTTCAGTATCTTGATCCCAAATTTTCAACATACAGTAGAACCCCATTTATCCGACCTCCCTCGGGGACATCCGAATTGGTCAGATAAATGGGAGAACGGATGAACGGGAGGTCAATAAAAAATACACTGCGGTCATGGAGATGTTAAAATTCAGTGGGACTTATGTTATAAAAACGAGCGTCACTTTATTTAACTTTATGTAAACTTTATTTCAACAAATTAAAACATTTTTCAGAATGAACTGCACTGTACTATGTTACAGAAAGTAATCTTTTAATGTTTTTTGCTTCAGCCTGTCAAAAAAATTTCTGCAGGCTCCAATCTCAGCAGCATTATCTGTATTGGATCTGAGTTGGGCTGACTCTTAATGTACAGTATGCATTTAGAAAACAGATTCACTGCCTCTGAATGTGTGGGCAGCACAGAGGGATTGCTGTTTTCTTCGTCATCACTGTCTTCATCATTGTCCTCTGCACTTTCCTCCTTCTGCACCAGCACTAGGATCACATCATCAGTCAGTTGTTCTTGCCCCAGGTCCCCCTCATCACAATCTTGCCACTCATCAATAGCTTCTTTTAGTAAAGGGTCTGGCAACAGTGCAGCAAGTCTGTGAAGGTCGTCGGAGTCTGTAGTGGTGAAACATCAGTCGAGTCAAAGCCAGGTCGTGGATCATCGTGGGAGGTTTGAATCCCTCCCTTGATCCATGCTTTTCTAATAGTTTCATCCTGAACAGCCTCCCACGCCTTGGCACACATGTAGACTACATCTTTAAGTGACAAGAGATTTGATAATGTCACTTATGGGCAATTGTTGATTTGATTTGGAAAGTACAGACTGTAAAAGTGTTTTTCCTGTACCCCCCTCTTAAAAATCTCTAAGATGCTCTGATCACAGAGCTGCAGCTTGCTTGTTGTGTTTGCTGGTAGGAACATGCATTTGATATAACCATCCCTCGTCTTAACATCTACGAGTTCAGGATGGGCTGACGAGTTGTCAACCAGCAGTATGGCATGGAAGGACAGTCTTTTGCTCCTCAGATGACTCTACCTGGGGAACAAACTGGTCAGTGAGCCACCTGGAAAAGATTGTGCTGTTGATCCAGGTGTTGTGTTGTGCCTCACTGTGCACTGGTAGGGCACTCGTATTCACATGTTTGAAGCAATGAGGCTGCTGAGATTTGTCCAGCAGTACCAGTTTTAGCTTATGTGTCCCAGCTGCATTAACACAACCCAAGATGGTGACCTGGGCTTTCGCCTTCTTAAAACTGGGTGCCTCTCTCTCTCTCTCTCTCTCTCTCTCTCTCTCCCCACCCCCGTGTGCTGAAGTTCAGTCTAGCAAGCAGCGCCAGAAGAGTCTAGTCTCGTCTGTGTTATAAATTTGGTCTGGAACGAGACTGGTGTTTTCCAGAATTTCTCAAAAAATTGTAAACAAATGGGGTGATCTCTTGCTCAGCAGTGCTAAGCCGTTCACCGTAGAGGTGGAGTTATCTAATTCTGCGATGATACTTAAAGTACATTAACTATCCCTCACTGGCTGTGAAGGGTACAGTGTTGTCCAGTTGTGAGTGAAACATGAGGGCCTTTTCTTTTAGAAGGGGACCAGAAAGTGGTGTCTCTTTCTCATGCTCTTGGCGAAACCAAAGCTACAGAGGAGAATCACGCTGCTCCTCCTTGCAGGAGCACATGTTCTTTTGTTTCACAGCTCCTCCTGCTGCTGTCTCCATTGTGAGTGCAAAGTCTCAGAGTTTCTCTTTGGCAGCCTTAATGTCACTAATTGTGGATTTACCCACACCATATTCTCTGGCTAGAATGGCTGCCCTCTCTTCATTCTCCAGGTGCTCCACAATGTGAAGTTTCAGTGACACATTCAGGACAACTTGCTTCCATTTGGCAGCGATCTCTGCATACAACATAAGGTGAGGATCATTGTTGGGAGTTGTTAATTTTTTGGGGCTAAGTACAGATAAGTACAGCATTGATTGATCTATCTCCAGGTGCTATGACTGAAAGGAGCCAGGTGTTAATCATCGCACAGTACTTAATCATCATGGTATTTAACACATTAAGCACACTGCAGCAGCAGTAGTAAATAGTGGGGGACAAACCGACCATCCATTAGATAGGGAGGTCAGATGAATGGGGGTTGGACTGTAGCTATTTTTCACACAAACTCATGAACGTGACAGCTGTCATTTTTCATATCCTAGCCGAAATGTGTTTTTGCACTTGTGGCACTAAATCACCTTTTGGGCAGGCAGGTACATGAGTTAGGGTCATAAGAACTCAACGTTGAAAATTGTGGGTAGAAATATTAAAAAAACAACAAAATTATGAGCATACATTGACATTTTTCTACACTAGCTATAACTGTAGTAATTTTCACTATTTTGACTCCTAGTTTTCAACATAACCATTTTTTCACACCATCTCATGAACATGACAGCTGTCATTTTGCAAATCCTGGCCAAAACTTGTTTTTACTCTTGTGGTGTAAAATTACATTTCTGCCATGATTTTAACATTTTCACCTTCAGGGTTCATGAGATGGGTCATAAAAAGACTATGTTGAAAAATTGTTGTAAATAATATGGAAAAATGACCAAGTTATGTGTGAGCATTAAAATATTTCAACATTCACTCATAACTTAGCTAATTTTTAATAGTTTTACTACAAACTTTCAACATAGGCATTTTTCGTACCACCTCATAATGTGACAAGTGTCATTTTTTAAAATCCTGAACAAGATGTGTTTTTGCACTTGCAGTGCAAAATTATGTTTTGGCCACTATACTGTAAATGCCACATCATGTTTATAAGGGGAACCACAAAATGACAATCTTGAAAATTTGAAGTCAAAGTAAAAAAATAATATTAAGAAACGTTTTGTGTCATGCCAGAATTTACCCCAGCAGGTAGTGCTTTGTGATCCTGTGCTAGTGAGCTGAGTTGGGGGAGCGAGCTCAGTGAGTCATCTGGATGGGGTGTGGGTAGGGGGATGGAGCTGTTATGCAAACCCTCCCAGCCAGGGAAGGAAAGGTGTAGGGTTGCCAACATGGGCCCAGGTACCATATAGTGAAGAGAACTCCTCTCTAGGCATAGGCCCCTGCACCTCTTTACCTGTGGGCAGCAGAGAGCCCTGTGCATTGGTTGTGAGATTAACTGTTATCCCTGTGTGCCTGTATCTGTGGCCACATGGAAACACATAGCCCAGAGGGTCCTGTGCTTCCACAGCCCACCAGATAGCACCATGAATTCTTGACATCCGTTGTTGCACCTGCATGGGTGGATGGAATCTTCCTTTGGTGCAGCATCCAGAGAGCCCTGCGCATCTGCATTTACTCATGCAGTGAGGCTAAGTTTCCACTATCCCAAAAAGAAAGAAAATTCTCTGAAAAAAATGGTATTAATGCACCATGTACAGTTCAACTTAATACAGCAAAAGTAGGGAAATGTGGCACTAAGGTTTTCAACCCTAACTTCGCAGCCTCCCAAAGCAGCAAAAGGACATCACCACACAAGCAACCAAAGACAGCCATCATCAGCTAAGACAAACAATACAAATGTTTCCATTTGACATAAATGCAGTAGCACCGATGTGCTGCCTTCATGGATTTGTATCTGTGGCTGCATAAGCACAGGCTCCATAGGGGCCTATGCTTAGGCAGCCACACATGTGTGAGTATGTCATACTGTGAACATGAGCATTTGTGGCTGCAGAAGCACAGACCCCATGGGGCCTGTGCCTCTGCAGCCAAAGAGTACAGTGGTGCCAGCCAGGATGCAACATAGCTGCAGTATGTCACAAAAATGCTGCAGCATGCTGCAGGGAACACTGTAATTCAATGACCTTCAGAAAACTGGTAGCAAAGACTGATTTTTGCCCTTTCACAATCAGATATATTTTTGTAGTAAGCTGACAGGACTGGATGGAAAGTTATATCATTGTCACTTGAATGACATCAGCACTCACCCAAAATTCCACTGGCCATTTGGAATAAGTCTGAGGGACTGAGGGTAAAACCATTAAATAAGAGAGGAAATCAAATAGCATTTATACATGTGTAACTGTAAATCTCACTTTGAGTGGGCTCTTGAAGCAGGTTACACCATAAGGACTGAAGCTGGCAGACACCAGGACTCCACGGAAAACTTATAGCTAGCAGTCTATAGTGGGGGACCGCCTCGATGTTGGCCAGCCCCTGATGTCCACCTATGGCATAAAAGTGGCAGTCACCCAATACCACCTCAGTTCTTTTCCTGCTATTGACCTGGGCAAGTCGGACCTCCATGGATGCCTTCCGCTCAAGTCGACCGCCATTTTTTACTGCATAGCTGAGTTTTAATATTTTACTGATCTTTCTTCTATTATAGTGCAATACTGTGCATGTCTTCATCTCCTTCTCCTTCCTTATCTGTTAAATGGCAACAAAAGAAGTGCGCTTGAGGCAAGTAGCTGCCCCACAAGAATAGCCATTTGGTGTGCTTACTCTGCCTAGGCCAGGATCACAACATTGAAGCCTGCCAGCACTGATTTCAATCAACGCATCCTGCTTTGCTACCAGAAGACCTTGGAATCTATCTTGCTACAGCAAAAGCTTCTATCGATGGAGGAGGAGCTTCACTAGAGTACTTCCTCATTCCCAGCCTCTGGGGCCTCCACTTCTTTGGCAAGGGATTTAAAGAAGACTTCAGGAAAGCATAAACACTGGGAGAAGCACAGGGAGAAACCCCAGTCTGCTTCCAGCTCCAGATCCCCATGCAAGTCAGGCAACGATCATGGGTCTTCCTCCCATGGGAGGTCATCTCCCTTCACCCTGTTAGCCCTCCATCCATCTGGGCTGCCAGTGGTGAAACCACCTGCTCTCTTAACAGTCTCAGGCAATGGTTCTTTGGGGCTTGGGGCTTTGAACTCAGCCTCTCAGCCCCTGAAGCTTAGGCCCATTCAGAACAAGGGTGCTTAGTCAGGTGGCTTGACCGGGTTTTCTTTGGGCGGCAGGCCTTTGCCCATTGCCCTCCCGGTCAAGGCATCTGTGAAGTCAGTTCTGAAGTTTGGAACTGACGTCAGCTTATGATGCCCAGGGCATGCGGTCACCTCCCCCAAGAGAGTGACGCCTCTGCCCTGCTCAGGAGTCAGCTCCCTTACACGAGTTTCTCCCTCCAAGCCAGTGCTGGCTGCTTCCCCAGACTAGTGTCAGCCTGCCCATGTTCTGTTGACACCAGCCTCACTGGCACTGATCCTGATGATGCCACAGCCATCATCCCCAAATCCCTACAGTCGCTGGCTGGACTCACTGTCACACAACTGATGCCATGGGGACCGACGCACGATCTTTCGACCCTAGTCAAACCGATGCCAGGGGGTTCTTTACCTCAGGATAAGACACCAGTTAACCTGATGCCAGTGGAGTCAATACAAGGATTACTGCAACCTGACAAACCGATGCCGGGGCCTTCTAAATCTACTCCACAGATGCTGGCTCCTGCCACCTTGCCTCAATTCCAACCAGCACAGCTTAACGCACTTTTTGTGGCATGGTGGGCCTATTTCCTAGGGAGCGTACACCACAACTGGCTAGGCCTGACACTGGATCTTCTAGGCCTCATAAGCATAAGCTTCTGTGCTCACCCTCTCTCTCAACAGATTCAAATGAGTCAGGGTATATTCTTTCTCCTCCTCGTACAATGACTCTGGAGATCCAGATATCCCATCACAGCTGGAGGAGTCCAAGGATACCCTGCAATCTCCCCCAGATGACCCAATTTTCATGGATGTGATGCGGCACATACAGGCCCTCATGGACTGGAACACTGAGAAAGTAGACCCTGAGCAACTTCAACTAGCCACTTTCCTTCATAAAAAGGAGTCCTTACCTCTAGTGGTCTCCCCTCTCATAGACTCCTTTAAGGATGTCAATAGTACAGCTTGGAAGTGCCCTTCCTCAACACTGGTGATGTCCAAAAAGGCAGATCACTTGTATAAAGCTCCAAGGGATGAGTCCTTCTATGGGAAGCACCTGGAGGCTGACTCAGTTGTTATCAGTGTGGCCCATGACCATTCAAAAATGACTCCAACACCTCAGTACTCATCCTCCTGATAAGGACTCTAAGCAGATAGACTATTCTGGCAAAAAGGCCTACTCCTCAGCCACTTGTGCCATCTGTTCTCCAAACTTCATTGCCCACATGATTAAGTATCAGAATGCCCTGTGGGAGAAGGCTTTTGAGGTGGCACAAGCTCAGCTGGATCTCCCTAGGAAGGCTGAGCTCTAGCACCTGCTTAAGTCGGACTCAGATGTAGGGACCCATGTCTTCCAAGCCTCCTATGATTCTATGGACTCCGCAGGTAGAGCTGTGGCTATGGGCATTTGCCTACGCTGCCACTCATGGCTAAGGGTTTCTGGGTTTGCCCTAGATGTCCAATCTAAGATACTGGATGCCCCCTTTGGAAGCCAGATATTGTTTGGTGAGGATTCTAAAAATATAATCACTCACCTCCAAGAGTTGGGTAAGGCTATCTGATCAGTTCATACCCTATATTGGTCTCAGCCTAAGTCTTCTCAGTGACAGCCTTTTCATCACAACTCCAAGCAGCAACCCAGAGGCCAGCAGCCCAGGGGTGCCTTTAAGAGAAAGGCTATTTCCCAAGTCACAGGAGTTTCAGCATCCAGAGCTACTAGAACCTCACAGGCCATGTTGCCTGTCCCCAGCTCCTCTGCCTGACTCCTTACCTGATCTCCCTCCTCCAGCAGAATCCCTGGGGGAGGCGGTGGGGGGGTTACTTCTCTCTTTACAGAGAGGATTGGGGCAGAATAACCTTAGACCAGTGGGCCATCCAGTTAGTGGAACTAGGACATACCATTGAATTGTTGAAGATTCCTCCAGACAATCTTCCAGCTCCTTCTCAGTACACCCAGACCCATCTTGACTTGATCCAGGATGAGATACAAGCACTTCTGTGAAAACAGCCCATGGAACCATTCCACCAGCACAATGCGGGAAGAGATTCTACTCACATTTCTTCCTGGTTCCAAAGAATACAAGAGATCTGTGCCCCATTCTGGACCTCAGCCATCTTGAACAAGTTTATAGAGTACAAAAGGTTCAGGATGGTCACTCTTCCTGGCCTTCTCCACTTACTTTGTCAAGGGGGATTGACTCTGCTCCCTGGACATGCAGGATGTTTACCTTCACATCTTGGTGTTTCCACCCCACAGAAAGTTTCTGTGCTTCCGCTTCCAAGTAACCACTACCAGTTTTGGGCCCCTGCCCTTTGGCCTCTCCTCAGCCCCACAAGTCTTAACAAAATGCCTCACAGCAGTGGCAGCTGCCTTAAGGAGAGAAGGCCATTATGTCTTCCCTTACCTAGATGATTGACTTCTGACAGCTCCTACCAAGGAGAAATTGCTCTGAACCATGGAGGCTACTTTTTCCCTGTTTTGGACTCTGGGGATAACACTCAACCTTCCAAAATCATCCCCCTTGGCCAAGTCAAAGACTCCATTACCTAGGGGTGATCTTAGACTCTGAGCAAGGTAAGACCTTTCTTCCTCCAGACAGGGCAGAATGCTTTCAGACTCAGGCTCAACTGGTCTTATCATCTCGACAAGTCCCAGCCATGACGGTTCTAAGACTACTGGGACATATGGCAGTAGCCTTTGCAACAGTACCCCTGGCTCACCTGCACATGAGGGCAGCCCAGTGGAACTTCCAGGTCCAATAGGACCAGCATTCAGATGACTTGGACCTCCCAGTGTCGGTATCCAACTCGGTCCATCAGATCATGATGTGATGGCTGAATTCCCTCCAACCTTTCCAAGGGAGTTCACTTCTGGTCGGAGTGACCTTGGCAAGTTTTGACCACTGATGCATCAGGCCAGGGCTGGGGTGCCCATCTTGGCAGACCGTCAGACTCAGGAGAGTTGGTCCCATTGGAACAACATCTAAGCATCAATGCTTTTGGAAATACAAGTGATACTGTATGCGCTCCAAGCCTTTCAGATGTATCTACTCCCAGGTCTTCTTTTGATCCAGATGGACAACATAACCATGGTCTATTGTATAAACAAGCAAGGGGGCATGCATTCTTACCCCCTTTGCAGAGAGGCCATAAGAGTGTGGTATTGGGCCATAGAGCATCACCTGAACCTAACTGCTGTGCATGTTCCAGGTGTTTAAAACACCTTGGCAGACAGTTTAAGCCATTCCTGGACCAAGGTTCATGAATGGGAACTTCTTCCCACAGTGGTTGAAGATCTCTTTGACAGGTGGGGTCACCCAGAGCTAGACCTATTTGCATCCCCATCCAATGCAAAACTGCCCAGTTTCTGCTTGTTAGATCCAGGTACTAGTGTTTTCTGGCAAGACATATTGTCCCTCTCTTGGACAGGGAGGTTTCTGTATGATTTCCCTCTCTTTCCATTGCTGCAGAGAGTTTTGCTCAAGTTAGTCAGAAGGGGTGGAGATGATTCTAATAGCCCCCTTCTGGCCTTGGCAGATTTGGTTTCCACTTCTCCAGCAGCTTGTAGTGGAACCCACAATTCCCCTGCCTCTGTGCTCTGATCTGCTCTCATAGGAGCATGGCACCCTGGTTCATCCGAATCTGAAGTCTCTGCACCTTTACGCATGGCTCCTGCAGACTTAGCAATTGCCCGTTTCAAGATTTCCCCTAGGTTGTAGAGGTCCTAGTGCTGTCAGAAAGCCCTCTACTAGATCTACTTGTGCTATGAAGTGGAAGCGGTTCTGCATATGGGTCACCACTTGTCACCTGGATCTCTTTCTTTGTCCAAAGAATCTTGTTTTAGAGTATCTCCTTGCCTTATTTAATTCAGGCCTGAGTTACTCCTCCATTGAGGAGCATCTTTCAACCATCTCTGTGTACCATGCACCTATTGAAGGCAAGACCCTTGCCCAACTTGCCCAATCCCACACATTCTTGTGGGGTATTCTGCATCTAAAGCCTCCCATATGGGACCCTGTCCCTCCTTGGGATCTACTGTTCAACTTAGAGAAACCTATGTTGCCTCCCTTTAAGCCTGCCGCAAGTTGTGAGCTTTGCTTTCTGTTGTGGAAAGCATTATTTTTAGTTGCTATTACTTCTGCTTGAAGGACTTCTGAGCTCCAGGCTCTGATGTGTAAAGAGCCTTATTTAGTGTTCACAAGGACAGGGTGTCCTTGAGAACCAATCCTAAGTTCCTACCAAAGGTGGTGTCTGAGTTTACTCTGAATCAGGACAGCCATCTTCCTATGTATTACCCAAAATAGTCTAACCCAGGGGAGGCCTTACTACATATTCTGGGTGTTCATCGAGTGCTTCGTTATTATTTGGACCACACCTTAGCCATCAGAAAAACTGATCAGTTGTTTCTTTCATCCTGAGAAGAGAAGGGGCATCAGTTTCTAAACAGTGCTTATCCAAATGGTTAATTACATTGTGTATTGCTACCGTAAATATGACAAGCCTTTACCAGGCCCAGTTAAAGGCTATTCTACCAGGGGTGTAGAGGCTTTATTTGCATCTTTCAGAAATGTGTCCATTGCTGACATCTGTGCAGTGGCCACTTGAAGTTCTGTCCACACTTTCATCTGGCATTACAATCATTGCCTCTAGGTGCAGGGCAGGTTTTGGTCTGCCTGTCTTGCAGGGCTGGCTCTCTTGAGAGCTTTACTCTGACTACTACCTCCTCCCAGCTGACCGGGGTAGTTCTCTCACTGCTTGGGACTCAGTCCTTATGGTGTAACCTGCTGCAAGAGCCCATTTGAAGTAAGATAGTACAGTTGCACAAGAACTTACCGTAACAGTAGATTTTCGAAGGAGCTCTTGCAGTAGGTGCTGCTTTCCCTCCCACCATCCCCCTGGTGACTGCTTCTCCATCCTTATCAGATTCTTCAGTTTCAGAGGAGCACCTCAGTTCTCCATTTCTTCTGTTTGCCAGGGTCTCTGGCAGGAGAACTGAAGTGGTGCTGGGAGACCACCGCTTTTATACTATAGGCAGATGTCGGGGGTGGGCTGACGTCAGGGGGAAGTCCCCCACTATAGACTGCTAGCTAGAAGTTTTCCATGGGGTCCTGGCACCAGACAGCTTCAGTCCTTATAGTGTAACCTGCTGCAAGAGCTCCTCTCAAAGATCTACTGTTATGGTACGTTCTTATGTAACTGTACTTTTCTGAACTTTATTTGTAACATATGAGGCCTTGTTGTCCTCATGGTGGGCAAATAGTAAACTTTTAAAGCATTGCATTTGATTTTTAAGTGAATAGTGGAAAACAAGGGAAGGGACTGTGAGGTTAAGAAGGGCAGGGGGAGGCTGTGCAGAGGAGGTCAGGAAAAAGCAGATATCCTGAATAGATACTTCTGTTCAGATTCACAGTGGAAGGAGAGTGGGATGGACCACATAAATGCAGCAGGAACATGGGGGGTGGGGGAGGTGGACACAAGTCCATTCAGAGAGGAAAGAGTCCAGAAAGGACTTGCAAATCTGAAAGAGTTTAAGGCTAAGGGGCCAGCTGGGGTACATCCAAGGGTGCTGAGGGAGCTCAGGGAGGTAATGGCTGCACCTTTGATAGCCCTGTTCAACAACTGTTTGGAAACATGAGTGGTACCAGAGGACTGAAGGAGGACAGATGTAGTCCCGCTTCATAAAAGTGGCAGCAGGGAGGAGGTTGGCAACTATAGGCTGGTCAGTCTGATGTCAGTGGTGGGAAAATTAGTGGAGACAAGTTTAAAAGAAAGGTTGGTAGAGTATCTTGAATCCAGCAGGTTACAGGATCCGAGGCAGCATGGATTCATGGTGGGGGAGGTCATGTCAGACAAACCTGATTGATTTCTTCGACCGCGTGGCCATGGAAATAGATCAGGGTGGGGTGGTGGACATAGCCTACTTATACTTCAGCAAGGCCTTCAACACTGTACAATTTAGAAGGCTCATGAAGAAACTGGTCAGTTTGGGGGGTGGGACCCAAAGTGGAAAACTGGGTATGAAACTGTTTGATAGATAGGTGACAAAGGGTGGTGGTAAATGGCACTCACTCAGGAGTGGAGAGTGACCAGCGAGGTGCCTCATGGTTCAGTACTGGGACCAGTTCTGTTTAATATCTTTATAAGTGACATTGCAGAAGAACTGGAAGGGAAGATATAAGGTATGTCTCTTTGCAAATGACATCAAAATCTGCAATAGGGTAGACGCTCTGAAGGGGGTGGAAAGAATGAGTAGGGACTTGTGAAAACACGAGCAGTAGTCGAGGGTATGGCAGCTAGGTTTTAGTGTGAAAGAGTGCAGAACCATGCACTTAGGGCACAGAATCCCAGAGCCGGTGTATAAAATAGGCCAATGGTACTGATGGTCACTAAACAAGGAAGGGACCTTGGGGTTATCATATCTGATGACCTCAAGGTGGCTAAGCAGTGCAACAAAGCAGTAGGCAGGGCCAACGGGATGCTGGGGTGCACAGGGAGGGGTGTCATCAGTAGAAGAAGGGGGGGCTTCCAGTTGTAGCACTGATCTAATGGCGGCCTAGGCTCTCTGCTCATCGGCTGACTATTAACAATCCACGACAATCAACAAGTCAAACACTCATCTGCATCCAAAAAGAACTATAAAGGACTACCTGATGGGTCCAAAACACAGACTGAAGGAGAATCTGAAAAATGGAGGCGGCAAACAGAAGGGATTAGATCAAGAGCCTAACACCCGGTCGGAGGCCTATGCAACGAGGGAACCCTCGATAGGTGGTACGGAACAGGCAGCCACAACGTCGGAGGCAGACTGCACAATAACGTCTCGACAATTGTGCCAGACGTTACAACAAATGAACGAAACCTTACAAAGGCTAGAATCAAAGGTTTCAGACCAGCACCAAGATATCGCAGCACTGTACCAGAAGACGGATGATATGGAGACAGTAGTCGCAGACTACACACAGACCACCGATGCACACAACTCGGCCCTCTTAGAGCTACATCAACGTACCTTATCGCTGGAACAGAAACTGGAAGAACTTGAAAATCTTAACCGACGTAATAACATCCGAATCCATGGTTTGCCTGAGGGCACGGAAACCGGGAACATGATGGCCTTTATGGACTCCTTCCTCTGGGAAATATTGAGCCTCCCCTCGGATAAACACCTAGATATAATCAGAGCCCACAGATCCCTCGTGCCACGGCCTCGCGATCCGAAGGCCAGACCTAGATCGATAGTGATGGCGTTCCTAGACTATAGGATTAAAGAGGAGGTGCTTTCTCTGGCTTGATCTAAGAAAACTGTGCTTTTTGGAGATGTCCAGTTGTATTTTGACCATGACTTTTCTCTCCAATTGCTATCCAGGAGGCGACAGGTCCTTTATGTTGTTAAAATGCTCCAGCAAAAAGGCTACAAAGCCTTTGTTGAATACCCAGCCAGACTGAAAGTCTAAACAGACAAGGGCCAATTAAGGTTCCAGGAAACAGGGGATGCCAAAGAGTTCCTGGAGAAACAAGGACTAGCAGTGCCAGAGGAACAGGAGCATCGAGTTCCACAACAGTTAAGGGATAGAGCCTGGCTGACTAAGGGACCGAAAAGAATGAGCAGCAGTTTCCACAGGGACACATCCGGCGTGTGGGACAAGGTACTCTCCAAACGGTGCTAACCAGGCAGAGAGATAGAGTGAAGATCCGCGGAGCAGAATGACCCAACGAAAGAGGGAGCTGTCCTGATAAGCAGTGATCACTCCACAACATGAGCAGAAATTGTAATGGCTGGGAAACGCAAGTAGCACTAGAGACTGCCTTCACGTCTCAATTCTTTGGCAAACCGAGAACATTATGAAAATTCCATTTACGGATCCAGAGATCTGGGGACTGCATCTTAAGAGCAATATTCATGTGGATAAAAGTATTCTTTCTCTTTTGGTTTTAACAAAATAGAAGGGTCACATGAATTAGAGGAGCAGGATTTGGGGTAACAATATTTTCAGCTAGATGTACATGTGGATGTAGAGGTTGTAGGGCTTAGGGGGACAAAGCAAAAGGGAAGATGGTCCACCCTGGATGATGGGGCTGTCGGGGGGTGGGGGACAGAGTTGGAGAGATCATCCATTGGTGAGCTCCTTTGGGCTGTTTTGCTGGGGAGGGAAGAAATGCCCACCAGCTGTCCAGAACTGTGGTTTGGACAAATGAGCTGAGGGCATCTCAGAGGTAAAAGGAAACTTGAATACACACGTGTGGAGGTACTATCCTGTATTTTTTTTTGCCTACTGTCACTGGGTAGTTGAGTGATGGGGAGGATAGTGGGGGGGTCTTTCTCCTATGTCCTTTCCCCTTTGCCACACTTGTGCACTTGGCCCTACACACTGATGAGACGCCGGTGGCCACCCTCTTTGAGCGACCACGACCCTGGGACCGAATAATGTGGGGAAAACAGAGAGGGAAAAAAGAGGGAACATGGAAGGGGCAATAGTCAAGATAATAAAGATGCTAAAAGTACTCAATGACGCTTCCGGAGCCTAAGGGACTTGGTTTGTCTTTAGATGGGCTCCTGGACGTGATTCTCCCTTCCTGGGCGGGGGGGCTGTCTCCTCTTAAGGGGGAAGGGACCTCCTAATTTAAGGTGGAAGGAGCAAATTTCCCAAGTCCTACGTATAGTAAACCAGAGCACAAGTGTCAGGGAATGAGTGATAGCACAAAGAATGCCTGGCCAGCAACTACTTTTTGCCTAGGCACTCAGTGCTCTGAATTCAGTGCTTCTCTGACCAGTATGGAGTTTGGTCAAAGAGAAAAGCATGGAGCTGTAAGTTACAAGCAAGAGCTCCCTGGGGGGGGTCTCCCATTGCGGAGGCACTGGACACCTCTCTGTGCTTACCTTCTCCTGTATAGGGTGTAGGTAAGAGAAGAGGCCCAAAATATGGGTCTTCTACCTTGGCGGTCACCTAAATTTCAATGTTTGCAGGCCCAGTTGGCCGAATTGGTTCGCTACTTTACTAATACAATTGTTGTTTACTTGATTTGTTTTTGGGATGTGGTTCGACTTAGGAAAAGGTTATATTGTACAGGGATGGAGTCTGAACTTGGAGAATTTCATGGAGGAGTCCATGGGGGGCCCGAGAACAAAAGTTTGAAACTTGATCCTTATGATGGCGAGTAAGAGTACGACCTTTTGCTCCTACAACGTCAATGGTCTCATGAACCCAGTTAAGAGAAGTAAGATTTTGAGTCAGGCAAGAAAGGCCTCGACAGATTTCCTATTTTTGCAAGAGACCCATTTGTCGATGCGGGAGCATGATAAATTATTAAAATTGGGCTTTAGAGAGATGGCCGCGTCTTCCTATAAAAATGGCAGACGTAAGGGCACAGTGGTGCTGGTACCAACCAATACCCCATTTGAGAAACTGGATTCGAAGATTGATAAGGAGGGATGCTATGCAATGCTAAAAGGCAAATTCAGGGGCAATGTAGTAACACTAGCATCAGTGTACTTTACTCCGGGCTCAGCACTATCTGAGTACTGTACATTTCTGACCACGTTATTGGAATGGAGGGAGGGTATTTTGATCTGTGGGGGGATCTGAACCTACCTTTGAACCCAGACATGGACTCCTCCTCGAAAGTGCGAGGGAAATCACACAAAATATCTAGAAAGATCCAGAAATTGCTCGGAGAGCTGGGGTTATTAGACACTTGGAGACATCAACATAGCCGACAGAGAGACTACACCTTTTTGTCTGCGGCTCACAACATATATTCGATACTGGACTACTTTCTGGTCCCAAAGAACGAAGTGCATAGAGTCTCTGAGCCCTGGATGGGGGACTTCCTTTTATCTGACTACGCACCTATATATACAAAAATAGACTTAGAGGAGATATACCGTAACACTTTTTGGCGTCTGAACATCTCACTTTTAAGAGATAAGGAGATTAAGGACACAATAGTAGAAACCTACAGAACTTATTTAAATGAAAATACGGGGCAAGAAACCTTGCAGGCGATCCGCTGGGATGCTACAAAAGCGGTACTGGGAGGTAAGTTTATACAATTAGCCTCCCGGAAAAAGAGGGAACAGAAAGATAGAAAGATTACACTAACCAAGTTTATTCAAGACCTAGAGGGACAACAAAAACAAAAGTATGATATAGGGCATAAGAGACAACTACTTGGGTATAAAAGAGAGTTGATGGGTATTCTGGACTATCAGGTGGAACAGAAATTACTCTTTTTAAGGCAACAATACTATGAGAGGAGCCCAGCTCCATGCGGTTTTTAGCCAGTAGACTGAGAGCAAAAAAAGCGAAGGCAACAATAGCGAGGATATGGAATCCTCGTCTGGGTAATGTGGTACAAGGGGTCCATGAGATCATAGATGCCTTGAAGACATACTACGCAAAATTATATACAGACGAGATAAATGCGGGAGAAGGTAGCGTAAAGAATTTATTGGGGACACTTAAATTACCAGGCTTAACTAAGGATCCTACTAGGCCCATTGAGGTTAGAAGAGATCAAGAGTGAAATAAAGTGGCTTAAGGTAGGCAAGTGTCCTGGTTCGGATGGACTCCCCTCAGAATTCTATAAGCGTTTTGGAGATTGTATACAACCCATGCTTTTACAGGTGAATGAAGAGGTGTTGCATGGAGAGGCTCCGCCTCCTCCCTCGTGGGACAGGGCGGTGATCTCAGTGATACCCAAGCCAGGAAAGGACTCTGTTAAATGCCCTTCCTATCGACCAATTTCTCTATTGAACACTGACTATAAGATACTGGCCTCTATTATGGCGAGACGTATACAAGAATGTCTCCCCTCTCTAATACACATAGACCAATCAGGCTTCATATCGGGTAGACAAGCCCAGGATAATTTACGTAGAACAAGCCATATAATTGATCAGATTAATCTCCAAAAGCTCCCATCACTGATAATGAGCCTAGATGCCGAAAAGGCCTTTGATAGGGTGTCTTAGCCCTTTTTGAGAGAGGTCCTTTCCCGGTTTGGGTTCCTGAAGCAACTGATAACAGCCATATTTCAGCTTTATGAATCACCACAGGCACATGTTAGAGCAAATGGCCACATATCGGAAACCTTTGCTGTAGGACGGGGTACACGACAGGGATGCCCTTTGTCTGTACTGTTGTTCACCCTCTTCATTGAACCCCTCACCCAAAGTATCCACCCGAACCCAGAAATAAAAGAGATCAATATAGGGGGACAGACCCACAAGTTAGCTTTATATGCAGACGATGTTCTTTTATATCTGGCGGAGCCAGAGACATCCCTGCCCTCAATGCTCCACCAATTAGATGACTTTTCCAAACTAGCTGGATATAAGTTAAATAATAACAAAACAGAAATATTGAGCTTTTACTATACCCAACTAGGGAGATCAAAACAAAACACCCGATGTTATGGGACCAGACAGAGATTAAATACTTTGGGGTAAAGTTGGGAAAGAACAATGCACAATTAAGGGAATTAAATTATCCACCGATAATAGTACAACTTAAGAGCGATTTTCAAAGATGGTCATTATTGCCAATATCATTCTGCACCAGAGTACAAGCCCTCAAGATGAACGCACTGCCATGCCTCCTCTACCCGTTTCAGTGCGTCCCATGTGCACTGGCCCGTAAGGACCTGGAAAACTGGCAGAGCATGTTCTTCTCCTTCTTGTGGAAGGGTAAGAAACCCAGATTAAGAAAATCTCTCATATATCTCCCAAAAGCAGAGGGAGGCCTTGCATTCCCATGTTTGCAGGGTTACTGGGTAGCGGCTCAGATGAGGGTCGCTTTGCTCTAGGGTAACCCAGGATATGATGTGCACTGAAAGAGACTGGATCTTTGGAAGCAGGGCAGTCCCCCTTTGCAAGCTGCGCTATTTAGGCCTCAGGGCCTAGGCAAAATAAAGAGCTTCTCCGGCACAAAAGCTGTTGTAGAGGGCTGGAAGAGGGGTATAAGTAGGGGTGCTACTCATAAGCAACTTTGGAGATACAGATGGTGGGCTTTTGACCATCAGTTTGTACCAGCCACAGTTGACAGATGGTATCAGATACAAGCCAAAAGAAGCCTTTTTGTGCCTTACCAAATAATGACAGTTAATACGCTGCTCTCTTTTGAAGCAATACAGGAGAAATATGGCTTACAGCAGATGGATAGAATTAGGTACTATCAACTGGGAGACTACCTGAATATACAGATCAATAAATCAATGCTGGAGGACCCTGACCCAGGAGAGAACAGCTTGTTCCCAAGGATCTGGGGCCCTCAAGGAGCAGAACATGCCATTTCATTATTATATAACAGATATATGGCAGATATGGAAAACTCATCCCAGTACATAAAGAACAGATGGGAACAGGATCTCACGACTCCCATCACGGACAAACATTGGTCTCTGATATGGAGAAGTACATGGTCAACAACCAGTTCATTGACATGGAGGGACTTCTGTTGGAAACTAAGGACCTGATACTTCTTGGTGCCGGCTCAGGTGGCTCACTTCAAAGGGGAGGCCACATCAAATTGTTGGAGGGACTGTGGAGCTAACCATGTCTCACAAGCCCACATCTTTTGGTCTTGTCCAATTATGTCCTCATTTTGGGGAGAGGTGACTCACCACTTGGAGCAGTTATTTTTATTTCAGACCCAACTGGGACCTGAACAATTAATATTGGGGCTTATCCCGGGGGAACTGAAGGATAAAGATGTTAAGTACCTATGGATAATTCTGGTGGCAGCTGCGTTAAAAGTTATTACTAGAAATTGGCTTCAGCCACGATCCCCGTGGACAGAGGAATGGAGGGAGCTGGTTCACTCCACACATAGAATGGAAAGATTAACAATTAAGCTTATCCAGAAACTGCAAACATACCAACAGAGATGGACTAGGTGGGTACTTTATGATAGCTGGTAGGAAATTAAAGTTTTAACTTAATTATAGAGAATAGTGGGCCCTTCCTCCCCGAGCTGGTTGACCCGTTTCCCTGATTTTAAGTTCATGACTCATCGAAAATAAAAATGAGATTTTAAGTAATGTACTATATGAACACATCCCAGACAGTTATGATTTGCTTGTTGTGTTACTAAGAACAAAAAGTGGTTAAGCATTTTTCCTAAAAAAAAAAAAGAGAAAGATGTATTTTCCATGTATTCTTGTTCTCTTTCTTCTTTTCCCTTTTTTTCTTCTTTTTCTCTCTCTTCCCTTCCTATTAATAATTTGTCTTCCTTTCTGTGAAGAGAGGAATGAAGAGGAATTAATGAGAATATAGATGAAAAACAGGTTGGACTTGAAATGATCCTCAATGTATACTAAAGTTTAAATGTTATTATTACTGGTAAATGAAGTGTCTGTATCTGAACCTTACCTATAATAAAGTATGTATAAAAAAAAAAAAATCAGTAGAAGGAGAGAGGTGGTGTGTTACCACTATGTCGATCCTTAGTGAGATCCCCTCACCATGGAATACTGTGTCCAGTTCTCAAGACCATTTCTCAGGAAGGAGATGGGCAGGGTAGAGGCAGTCCAGAGAAGGGCAACCAAAATGGTGCAAGGCCTACGAGGAGAGACTGAGCAATCTCAATATGTACACCGTGGAAGTGAGGAGCGAGAAGGGGGATATGATAGAGACCGATAAATACTTCACAGGGGTGAATAAGATACAGGAAGGAGTATTTCTCAGAAGAGAAGGTGCGCAAGAACAAGGGGGCATGCAATACAGCTGGAAGGGGAAAATGAATTTAGGAGGGATGTGAGGAAGTACTTCTTCACTGAAAGAGTGGTGGGTGCCTGGAACAGTCTTTCACTGTAAGTGGTGGGGGTGAAAACAGTGGTGGGCTTCAAGCAGGCATGGGATAAGCAGAGAGGAATCTTGCTAGAAAAGCAGGTGAGGGGAGTAGCTGGAGAGCAGGTAGGGTCTGCGGTGACAGGATAAGCAGAGAGAAAATGGGCAGACTGGGTGGGCCAAACAGTCCTTATCTGCTGACAAATTTTGTGTTTTTGTGGTCAGACTCCTGAGAATTAGACTCCATGTAGCCAAATGCAAGGTACTACACTTGGGTAAAAGAAACAGAGGGCCTACACACTGCGTGAGGTTCCAATGGCTGCAGTGGAGGAGGAAAAAGACCTTGGGTCATAACAGACAAGGGGGTAAAGCCTGACAGGCAGTCTTTGGCAGCTGTTAAGATGGATGTTGAGAGCCAGCCCTGTGGTGCTGAGGGTTGAGGTGCTGGATGCCACACTTTGCGCCACAGTGGCGACCTGGGTTCGGAAGCGAACTCGGGCCGCCGGGGGTCAGCAGGGGAGGGAAGAGATTGAGCATCCAGAGGACTGCTCTCCCTTTCTGGGGTGGGATCTGGGGAATGCACTGCTCCTGGGTGGCCCCTGACAGTGGTCAGGGGCAATGCATGGAACAGGCGGTGCTGAAGATGTGAGGGCGGAGCTGCGTCAGATGTTGAAACATAGTGCCTTTGACATCATTGCATGTCTGAGCTCAAAGGGGCAACCAAGACAAAGAAAATCCTCACTTGATCTAGGGAGGCGACAAGGGCTCCAGTGGCAGACACCCACATCCTCATGATCAGGCTCTCTACCCGAAGGTTGGCCGAGCCCCCCCTTCCAGACGGACCCTCTAATGTCAGAAAGGCCATCAGGTAGGAGAGGAAGGCCCTCCCCTGGGGAGGGAGGGTGATCCGTGGGTCTGGAAAGTCCGTCTGGGGAGTGCTTGAGGGGAAAAGAGCTTCAGGCATGGGAGTAGAGGTGTCTGGCTGAGAGATCACCTCTGAGAGATGCCCTGACTGAGTGGAGCATAAAAAAAAAAAGATGGATGTTGAGTTGCATTAAAAGAGGAATGACCAGCAGAAAAGGAAAAGTAATCCTGTTGCTGTGCAGGATGTGGTCAGTCCCCACCTGCAATACTTTGTGCAGTTCTGGACTTCCCAATACAAAAAAGACATTGAGCCAGTGGAGAGAATTCAATGCATGGGCCACTAAAATGATTACAGTTATGGAGTATAAAAGATAACATGAGAGAGACTGGAGGCCCCTAACGTTCACCCTTGAGAAACAGAGGCTGGGGGGGCACATCATCTCAATCTTCTGCATACTGAAGGCTATTGGCAAGGTCAAACAGAGAGATGTTTGCTTAGGTGTGCCAAAGCAGCCGTGGGGAACACTCAAAGATGATAAATTCAAAGGTAACATTAAGAGACACTTCTCCTAGAGGGTGGTGAACTTTTGGAACAGCATACCAGCAGAAACAGTGGAAATGAAGAAAGTACAGGCCTTCAAGGTAAGCCTGGACAAATGCTTACTAAGGGAATTACAGTGTAACACGGATAGAAGAGTGGGTAATCCTATTAAAACAGTGCATGTTTAAATTATTTCAATCAGCGCTCAGAAACACTGGGCCTTTTTTTCCTGTGTACAGCTATTGTCTTGTGCAGGAATTTTAAAGTGTGACAATATACTTCACAGGTGAGGAGAACAGTGCTACATGTACTTATTTTAATGAAAAAAATTAAAACATTACAAATCACTCTATGTATTGATTTCATGTTTGTTAACTGCGTAGGCTCACTGGAGCACAGAAAAAAAACTGCCTTCAGGAGTCATCTGGGAGTACACTCTAGCCACCTCAAGTGATTCATAATAAGTGAATATGTGGTGCATGAGATGTCTCTTATGGTGCAGCTGTATCTTCTTGTACCATTTGGATAGACAGAATTGCTGAGCTTTGTGCTTCTGTCACACAAATTGCACAAGCTGACACTCTTATTCCATAAGATGCATTTCACACAGCACACACACAGAATAACAATTACAACAAATGTTCTGGGCCAGGAAAGAGGCACTAAGCTGAGGCTTGTTTCCAAATGTATACTGGGAGCACAGGGAGGTTAAAGTGACTTGCTCATGGTCACACAACATGCACATCCTCTAGGTTTATAGCTCATTGCTCATAACACATAGACGCATAGACACATAGACTTTGACGGCAGATAAGGACTGCTTGGCCCATCTAGTCTGCCCATTTCCCTACCTACAGGATAGGCCGCAGATCCTAGTTAACCAACAGCCTATTTCTTCCTACCCCCACAAGAATTGCCTTATGTCTGTCCCATGCATTCTGAATTCTCCCCAGTTTTAGACCCCACAACCTCCTCAGGAAGGCTGTTCCATGCATCCACTATCCTCTCTGTAGAAAATACTTCTCACATTGCCCTGAACCGCCCTCCTTCTATCTTTAAATTGTGTCCCCTTGTTCTTGCAAGTCTCTTTTTCTGAAAGATGCTACCCTCTTGGACTTTGTTGATTCCACTGAAGTACTTAAAAGTTTCTATAATGTCCTCCCTCTCCCTTCTTTCCTCAAGGGTATACATATTAAGCTCCTTTAATCTCTCCTCATACGGCTTCTCTTGCAGATCCTGCACCATTTTAGTTGCCCTCCTCTGGACTACCTCTATCCTGTCTATGTCCTTACGGAGATGGGTTCTTCAGAACTGGACACAGTACTCCAGATGGGGTCTCACCAACTGTCTGTACAGAGGATAACAACTTCCTGTTTTCTGCTGATGCCTCTTCCTATACATCTCAGTATACCCCAGCCTCCCTACTGCCTTCTCACATTGCTTGCTAACCTTAAGGTCATCTGATATGATTAACCCAGGTCCTTTCCTTTTTTGTTGTTACTACCTCCCCATCCATTGTGTATTCTTCCCTGGGTTCTTGTTTCCCAGGTGCATTATTTTGCACTTCTTTGCATTGAATCTAGCTGCCACACTTCTGACCATTCCTCCAACCTTGCCAAGTCCCTTTTCATCCTTTCCATGCCTCCTTGTGTATCAACCCTGTTGCAGATCTTTGTGTCATCTGCAAAAAGGCATACTTTTCCTTCCAGTCCCTCTGCAATGTCACTGATGAAGACATTAAAAAGGACTGGACCCAATACTGAACCCTGCGGTACCCCACTAGTAACCCCTCTTTCTTCAGAGTGGACTCCATTTACAATTACCTTCTGTGTCCTGTTGTGCAGCCAATGTTTTACCCAGGCTACCACCCTGGGACCCACTCCCAGGCTGGTTAATTTGACTATTAATCGTTTGTGTGGGACTGTGTCAAATGCCTTGCTAAAGTCTAGGTAGGCCATGTCCACAGCCCCTCCCTGGTCTACTACTTTGGTCACCCAGTCAAAGAAATCTATTAGATTGTCTGACATGACCTTCCGCTCTGAACACATGCTGCCTTGAGTCCTGTGCTCCACTGGCCTCTAGGTACTCAACTATTCTTTCCTTCAGAAGTGACTCCATCACTTTCCCACCACAGAGGTCAGACTGACAGGTCTGTAGTTCCTGCCTCTGTCTTGGTCCCACTTTTGTGAAGGGAATCACATCCGCCTTCCTCCAGTCCTCGGGTACCACACCATCCTCCCATGATTTATTAAAAAGAGTAGCCAGTGGTTTCACTAGTTCCTCCTTAATTCTTTTAGAATTCTGGGGTGAATTCCATCAGGACCCATTGCTTTGTCCACCTTCAGTTTTAGGAGTTCTTGCAGAACCCTTTCTTCTGTGAAAGGACTGGGATCGACCCCTATCAAGAGTGCTTCTGTTAATTGGATTAGGCACTTCCCCCTCCTCTTTTGTGAATACTGAGCAGAAATATTCATTCAGTATCCCTGCTTTTTCACTGTCCCCTCTGCCCACCACGCTCATTCTATTCAGCCTCACTATCCCTCCCTTTGTCTTTCCTCACTTAATGTACCTATAAAAGGTTTTTCCCCTTCTTAACTGAGTTGGCTATCTTTTCCTTAGTTTGGGCCTTTGCTATTCTGACTTCCCTCCTGCTTCCTTCTGCCTTAACTGGTACAGCTGTCTGTCCTGCTCCTTCTGTGTTTCCTTATACTTCGGAATGCTATCTTTTCTTCCTGACTTTCACAGCCACCTCTTTTGAGAACCATAGTGGCTTTTCTTTTCGTTTTGATTTGTTTATTTGCTTCACACAAAGGCTTGTTGCCTCTGTGATGGCAGTTTGATGATTTCCATTGTTGCTCCACCTCCTTCTAGCCTGTTTGCTAGTGCTTTTCTGAGGCACTCTCCCATCTTGCCAAAGTCAGCCCTCCTAAAGTCCAGTACCCTCACTTTTGTATGGCTTGACTCTGTAGCTGAGTTTAACATGAACCACACTGTTTGATGGTCACTTGTCCCCAGATGGCAACCACTTCTAGATCTGAGATCCTCTCACTGCCCCGTTTGAGAGCACGAGGTCTAAGATTGCTCCCTCACGAGTGGGTTCCAAACTAGCTGTCTAATGCCTGCCACCTGTAGGGCATCAAGAATGGCCCTGCTCTTGGATGTGGCTGCAGCAAATGTGCTCCAGTTAACATCTGGCATATTCAGGTCTCCCATCAATAGTATCTCCCCTTTCTCTGCCATTCTAAGAATGCCTTCTATCATATCCTTGTCCATTCCCTCCCCCTGACATGGGGGTCTGTACACAACCTGTTTACTCTTTTGTTCAGTTGCTGTTATCCCTTCCTTTACATAGAGAGCTACTCCTCCCCCTCTTCTCCCCTGCCTGTCTTTTCTGTAGGTTATGTACCCTGGTATGTTAACATCCCAGTCATGGTTCTCTGTGTACCATGTCTCTGTGACTGCTACGATATCCAGGCATCCCTCCTCCATCAAGGCCACCAGCTCAGGGAGCTTGTTGCCCAGACTACGGGCATTGGTACTCATTACCCTCCATTTCCTGATGGCCTTACTCCCTTTGCCCAATCCTGTCCTTCTTACCTTTGTCACTTTCTCCATTTACCCCAGCCCTTCTCCTATCGACACCTCTATGTTGGTGTTTGTCGACTTACTACCATGATTATTTGGGGAGCTAGGATTTCCTGCTCCTTTCCAGTGCCCCCCTTGGCTAGTTTAAATGCTTGCCAATGAAGCATTTAAACCTATCACCTAGGATCCTAGTTCCCCTCCCGGACAGATGCAGCCCATCATGCCAGTATAGGCTTGCATCACTCCAGGTGAACCCCCAGTCCCCAATGAAGCCAAATCCCTGAGCTTCACACCAGTTTTTCAACCTCTGATTGAATCCCATGGTGCAGAACACCCTAACCTCTCCTATGCCATAGATGGGCAGCACCTCCGAGAAGGTTACCGTGAGTGCTACTTGACTAAGGCCCCTTCCCAATTCCACAAACTCTTCCTGCACTTCTCTAATCCCTTTCTTAGCCAGGTCATTTGTCCCTAGGTGGACAATAACATCCACTCCCTCCCCTGTGCAGCTGCTCTGGCAATCCTGAGGATTCGCTCCCTGTCCCTCCAAGCCATGGCGCCAGCCAGGCACCTTACCTCCCTCTCCCCTTCCTCCCCCAGTTCTACCTTCCTAACAATGGAGTTCCCCACTTGGAGTTGTTTCCTTCCCCTGCAGAGTCCCCTGCCACCCTCCTGTGGGTCTCCTTTGTGGAGGTTCCCAGCATCCTCCTTGGTCTCCACTGCGGGTGCCTCCATAGAGGAACCACACTTTGCCACAATGGCATAGGAATTTTGTGGAGATACAACTGGAGGGATGCGCCTCTGTTCCACCACCCTCACCCTCCCTGAGCCCACTGTGGTCCAACCGCTCCTCTTTCTTGGCAACCTCTGAGGCAACGGCAGTGGCACTGGTGGTCCCTGGATGGAAGAGGAGGTCCCACAAATCCTGGCCAACTCAGCCTTGAGATGAGCAATCTCCTCCCTCAGCCCACAACACTACACTGCCTCCCTTCATAAACTTACATAAAATGGGATCTAGACATTTCAGGGTTCTTATTGGTTAAACCCCCTATAACCATGGTACTGCATTATCATATAGTAATCTAACTTTGAGGCGCATTAATCAAACTATATTCTGCCAATATCACAACCTGGGGGCTTAATTGAGACCACTTCATGTCAAGATCAAGTCATAAGTTAGTCTCATGACTTGATCTTTTCAAAAATCTATTACTTATAGGGCTCCTAACTTTTTTAATTCACTTCCTTCTGAACTTTTGAGTAGTTAAACAGTTGATATTTTTAAGAAAGGTCTTGTGATGTATATACAAGAACAACAGCACTGTGTTTGTTAGAATGGCTGATATGAATTGTGCCATCTTGTAAATGTATTGATTGTGTAAGTTGTATGGCATTTATAATTTTGTATTTATTACATGTTTGTATTTTGTAAACCACCTCTTGTCACCTGTGAAAATGGGCATTTTGCTCATCAGGCCTACAAGAATAAAAAATAAATGCCTGAAAAGACAGCTTCACAGAATAGACTAGGAGTGCTCTGTGTCACGGGTAAGATTAAATCAAGAGCAGTCATGGCACTCAGCTCAGCATAGCACAATACAAATGTAAAAAACAAAACTACCAACCTTTGAGTCCTGAAAAATACTTGTTTTTTAATATTTGGAGACCAGCAAACAAACAAACACCACGCAGGGTATGGAGTAAAAGTGCGCTCTGATGTTTCACCCACAAGAGGCTTTTTCAAAGATAGTGCACCCTACTGGTTCTACCATATATATAGCACCAAAAATAAACCACATGATTTAAGTTGATAATTAGACATTTAAAGTGACAGTGAAAAAAAATTGATTTACTTAAGAACACGGGCCCAGATATTCAAAAGGGTTGTGCATGAAGCAACAGTGTTGCACCATGTGCAACCCACTGATCTTGCTATTTCAATATTCAAAGGGAAAAGTCGCCGCTCACAAATCCCGATCGCTGCAGTGCATCAGTAATGTATGCAGGCACAGGTAGGGGGGGCGTTCCCATGCATAACCTACACAACCCGATATTCAGCCCGGGATGTGCACAGCCATGCATGCGCAACCCCTTCTTGCGCCAGCACAAAGTTAAGCCAAAAAAAGGAACAACTGATGGCCACCCACAGGTGAGCTGCCACATTGCAGAGGCGCAACATGGCAGCTGCCACCTGTGGTGACCACCAGTTCTGGCTGTACCTGGCGGCGCCCCATGCCGATCGGCGGGCATATGTTTAAAATAAAGTCCCTATCCAATATCTCTGGTGGTCCAGTGGACCGCTATGTGCCCGATTGCGGGCATCCGTTATAATAAACCCCACCCGTCTAATATCCCTGGTGGTCCAGTGGACCGAATGTTGCCCGATCGCGGGCATCTGTTTAAATGACCCCCCCCGTCCAATATCCCTGGTGGTCCAGTGGACTGAATGCTGGCTGATTGCGGGCATCTGTTTCACAGAAAACGTCCTATTACCCTGGTGGTCTAGGGTACCCCCAACCGCCCACTGAGTTCCACCGCCCTGCTCCCCCCCCGGTCAGCCGGTGGGTAGCAGCACCCCACCTGCCTGCTGCCCGCTGACTGACACCTTGGTAGGCTGCATGCCCGATGGTTCTGGCGTGAGCCAATGGGCATGCAACCGTACTACACATTTCAGATATGTGAATGATTTCATTCATATCTGGAGATGTATAATGCAATGAAACTACACACCCATTAGCTCACGCTGTGAACCAGTAGGCGTGCAACTTCCTGTGTCAGTCGTGGCGGCGGGGCAACAGGCGGGAGGATGCTGCTGCCCGCCGCTGACTGGGGACGTGGACTCAGTGGGTGGAGTGGGAGGGGTACTCTAGACCACCAGGTAATAGGATGTTTTCTGTGAAACAGATGCCCGCAATCAGCCAGCATTTGGTCCACTGGACCACCAGGGATATTGGACAGGGGGGGTTTCATTTAAACAGGTGCCCACAATCGGGCAGCATTCAGTCCACTGGACCACCAAGGATATTGGACGCGGGGTTCATTTAAACAGATGCTCGCGATCGGGCACATAGCGGTACACTGGACCAGCAGGGATATTGGATGGGGACTTTATTTCTTAACAAATGCCCGCGATCGGGCTGCTGCCTGGCAGGGCTCCAGGTGCAAGTCATCGGGGATCGGCGCACCTGCATGCTAATGGGATGCAAATGAGGCCATAATGACATGCAAATGGCACCATGTGTGCCTTGCATAAATTATGGCCCCATTTGCATGTTACCTTTTGAATATCACAGGTGCTTTGAATGGCACAATGGCACTTGCACTAGTGCATCTCCATGCTCCACTCTGGCCACTTGTGCTGGCACAGTGCCACTGCTCCATGCACAGTGGGGATGGCCAGAGTGCGATATTCAAAGCTGCTGGGCCATGGCGCAGCTCCTTTGAATATCGCCCAGGGCACAACCCTGCACAGCCAAGTTGAGCTGCGCCCAAGCTTGTGCCACAGCCTGGCGCAGTTTGAATATCTGGGCCACAGTGCCAATACTGCAAAATATTACATAATAGAAAGAATATTACACTGAAGGAACACAAAATTAAAAAATCTCCCTGAAAAAATGCCCTTATTTGTATATGTTTGTTATTGCATTTTATATTTCATTTTTTACTTTAATGAATATCAAAGATACTGGGACCAAAGTCCTGCATAACAAAGCATAAAAAGACATCTCAAAAGGCAATGAAACATAGTGAGAATACTTACAAGGGATTCAATTACCAAAGGAGTGGTGACTCATGGAGGGGAAGAAAAAGTATGTGAAAACATTTTACGGGGGAGCTTAGGACCTTACCCTTAAGAGGAATACTAACACAGGGTTATACCAAAGACAACCAAGAAGAAAAACTGCTTGCGGATGAGGGGTAAATGTAGAGCAAGCTGTATAGCAGAGGCTCACTATGTGTACTTATTTACTTACAGAGACAGTATATATTGGGGGAAAGAACACTGTGGGCCAGATATTCAAAACTTTGCGCCGGGCTAAAAATGTTTGCGCAGGTTTAGCGCGCGATTAGCGTGGGTCTGCTATATTCAAAAGGCCAAATAGCATGGGCAAACTGCATTAGCGCCGGGCAAAACTATAATGTAATATATGGATAGTTAAAATAATACTACCAAAAAGCATATGAAAAATTTCTTGTAATACACCGGAGCCAAAGTGATAATACCATCGTTTTTAGGTAATAATAGTATCGTTCAGAGCCCGTAATACTATCGTTCCGAGCTCTGAACAATACTATTATCACAAAATCTAAACAACGCAAGTGCAAGCTCTCCCACTCCATTCAATGGTTGCCATGCCCCCCCAACTGTCAATCAGACAGCAGCGTGCACACGTTTTGAATCACAGCTCATGATTGGCCAAATTCTATCTGTGGGCAGGCAGAACATTTTAAATAACATGGCAGCCATCTCTCGCATAGCGAGAGAGTATTTCATCTTCGCGAGATATATATTTTTTTTAAACAAAGCCATTTTTTCGGTGGATCCTGCCTTCCCTGCACATCAAAACAACAAAAAGGTAGGGCTCCCCACGAAAGTTAAACACATTCACTGAAGTACAGAGACAGACGATGGGGGATGGGGGCAGTTGTTGAACACACACTGAGCAAGTTCTCAGTGCAGCAGCGAACACGCAGTGAGTGAGTCTTCAAAGCAGCAGCGGCTGCACAAGTTTAAAATCGGATCCATATATTACAAAAAATAAAAAATAGGTGCGAGTGTATTACTCGGAAGTAATACCATCTCGAGGTTCTGGGGACAAGGGAACCTCTCGATGGTATTACTCCCTTGTAATACACTCTCACCTACTGTATCTATTATTCTATTTGTATGCAAGGGGCAAACTGACATGAATACAGGTGCAATGCTATATTCAGCGACTAGCGCCGCGCTAAGTGGTTTTGCGCGACTTAGAGCGGTGCAAATTACCACCCAGGAAAAGCTTGTCTTAACCCTGGGCAATCAGCTTTGCGCGACACTTTGGCTTTGCGCGGTGTTTGCGTGGGTTTAGCGCGGGTTTTGCGTGACCCTAACAAATAAATTTGACACATAGATAAAGCCAAACAGAGGAAGCATGCTGCTAACCGATGGCATCACAATGATGCCATCATCTGCCACCAGTCCCAGCCATGCCAGGCAGTAAGTGATGACCCTGCCGCCAGTGGACAGCATGGCAGTGTGGCCATACAGCACACACCTGCGGACCACACATCTGTGGACACGAACAGATGCCAGCACACACATGCAGCACTATCGGCATGGAGGATGTTGAGGGGAGAGTGTATGGGTGGCGAGGCTGTGCCACAGACCAGGTGTGGCCACAAGGCTGGGACACATCATGCAGTGCACATAGGCCAGTATTGGGAATACCCCAACACTAGTCTGCCTTTCGGATAATATATGCCCCCCCCCAGCCACATACTGCACAGCTGTACAACTGCCACAGCACACAAAGCCAGAAATGTACATGTCACTGTGAGCAGCCTATGCCACAGGTACAGCATCTGTGGGTCACATAACAGTGTAACAGTAATGTCCACTGTCAGTAAACACCTGCAGGTTGGGCCTGTCACTGTGTACAGTGCAGTCATCATCACTGCCCTACACACCATAGGCAGTGCTGTGTCCCTCACACTACTGGCCCCCTTGCTACTGTAGTGTCTGCTGTGTACTGTAGCATGCCCTACAGTGTGACAGTTGCATGAAGCACCACCACCACCTATGCTGTCTTGTTCCTTGGGGTACAATATGCTATGCTATGCTGTACTGTTTACATGTAGCCTGCAGCTATCATTGTGCACTGCCAGACTGACCTACAGGTGGAGCTGCAGTTGGACCTGGTCAGCCCCTGTACTTCCAGACTGACCTACAGGTGGCTCTGTGGGACCCTGCAGTAACGCTGGGCAAACTGCTTGCAAATCAGGGTATAATGAGATACTAATCCGGTTGTTTGCCCAGAGACTACCTAAGTAGGCTCATTTGCATGGCACTTTTGAATATGGCACATTTTAGCTCCGGGCAAACGTGTTTGCACCGGGCTAACTGCTTAGCTCCGTGCTAATGCTGCACTAATGTGTTAGCGCGGCGCTAGCAGTATGGGGAATAATATACAGTTTTGATCACTGTTCTTTCACATCTGCTGCTTCCTGCAGTTGTACTGAGCCCATGCATTTGCTGGCACACACATTGGCTATGTAGTTCGTCTGTACCTGCCCTCACGTTGCTGTGCACTGTGTTGTTGTTGTGGGTTGCACTTCCTGGTTGCTTTATTCAGTGCTGTCTTATTCCTGGGCTATTTTTGCCCTGCACTCCCAGACCAGTTTGCCCAGCTTCCTTAGACTGCTATATTCAGCAGGATTAGCACCGGGCTATTTCCATTTCAATATAGCTTGCTCTGTGCTCCGGGTTTGCCCGCCGGGCAGTGCTAATTTAGCCCCTGGGCAAAGTTTTGAATATCTGGCCCTGTATGTTGAAAAACTGGTAGACAGAGGTGAAATTGCTGGTTTGTATTCATGATTTTACTGGTATCATTACTGTAGGCACCTAAAAGGAAGGAAGAAAGACATCAAAGTCATTTCATTTCCTATCTTTCAAGAAAGGTCTGATTTCAGTCTGCTCATTCAGTTCTTTACCTCTATGTGCTTCAAGTGTGTAAATCCAATACATTTCTCATTTACTTAGCAGTCCCTCCCTGTCACCATCTCTTGGGCCCAAAGTGACATGTTCTATGCCGATAAATTTTAAAACAAGTTCAATCTCATTGCCGCATTAGACATGTGTACTGCCCAAGCATATTCAAAATTTTTATTAATCACCCTGATATGCTCCTCCACTCTTTCTTAAAATTTTCTTTTGGTTTTGCCTACATAGTAGGAACTACATGAGCAGGTACTCAAATAAATTACAAAAGATGTATCACATGTAATAAGCTTCTGAATGTTATACATCCTGCCATTTGATGGACCTATGAACATGCCACATTCTTTAATATCCTTTCAATATTTGCAATGACCACTTTTCTTGCATCCTTTCGGGGTGGGGTATACAAGTGCTTAGGCTTCTCCACTTCCCCTTGGTATGCTGAATGGACTAACATGTCCCTTAGGTTATTCGTCCTCCTATATGACATCATGGGGGGCTGTTTGGCTGTTTCTCTTAGACAGGGGGTCTGCTCCTAAAACATGCCAGTGTTTATACGCTGTGGGACAGATATTCAAAGCTTTGCACCTGGCGCAAAGCCATAGCACTGGAATAGCACTGGATTTGCACCAGGCTGCAATATTTAGAAGCCCTAATAGCGCCGGCGCTGTATGATAGCGCTGACGCTAAAAGTAAATGTATGCAGGGGCGGGAGTTAGGGGAGTGGCCAGGAATGCTGGCTGCGCGGCATATTCAAACAGACAGCACCACGCTACAGGCATTAGCATGACCTGTAGTGTGGTAACAAATACCACTGGCAAAAAGCTGGCGGTAATGCTGTGGTGTCAACTCCCCCTCCCCATCACGATCCCCGACCCCCCAGTAGCCCCGAATAACACTTAAATCCATGGTGGTTTAGTGGTTCCCCCACCCCCCAGCACAATCCCCGACCCCCGCTAGCCCTGAAATCATGTAATGCCATGGTGGGGGGCTGTCATACCTCTCAACGCATTGTCACTGAAATGGGGGACATGGGCATATATGGACACTCGAACTGAGGGATGACGAGGGACACAGAGCCTCAGAGTGAGGGACATATCCTCTGACATGGAGGTACAAGGCAGAACACTGTGTGAACCATAGTGTTCACCTATCATAAAAATAGTTTGGCTCTAGTAGGTTAGACTGCTAAGTGTGTCTGCCGTACAGTCTGATATCACAGCACATTCACTGTGTGGGCAGCACCTTTGTCATGAGGGATAGGTGAGGGACAGAGCAGTGCTAAGGGGCCCAATGAGGACTGACCCTCATACTGAGGGACACTTGTGAGGTATGGGGGCTGTCCTCCAGGGCATGTGTGGACTCAGGCAGTGTATAGATCTCTCTCTCTCTCTCTCTATATATATATATTTTTTTATATATAGCTATATTGCTCTGTAGTCCATGCTGACCAACAGGGGATGCTGTGGGCATGTCTTGGCCTGCAGCGTCCAGCCTGTACTGCCATTCCGACCAAAATGTGGAGCTGTGTGCACCATGTAGTAGCACCGGGCAAACTGCATGGTAATGTATGCTAAGCAGCACATAATTAGATGCAAATGTACCTGTTTGCCCACGGATTACCTAAGTAGGCTCATTTGCATGGGAGCTTTGACTATAGCTCCCATTTGCCCTGGGCTAACCAGTCTGCACTGGGCTAATGTGTTAGCACTGTGCAATCAGGCTAGCCCCGGGCAAACCTCACTTCAGCATAGCACAGTTCTGCAGTGTGCGGCTTACATTGTTGTTTGCAGTAGATGTGAGACATCTCTGTGCAATCACACACAATGTTCAGCACCTGCAACACTGGCTTGCTACAGAATCTAATGAGCTGCAGCTGCAGTTTGCACTTTCCTGTTGCTATATTCAGTGCTGTCTTATTCCCGGGCTATTTTTACCCTGCACGTCCAGACCGTTTGCCAGCTTTCTTAGCATGCTATATTCAGCAGGATTAGCACCGGGCTATTCTTTTTGAATATAGTTTGCTCTTTGCTTCGGGCTAAGTTTGCCCACTGGGTAGTGCTAATTTAGCCCCGGGGAAAAGTTTTGATTATTGGCCCCATATTTTTAATTCTACCAGATCTGACACAGTAGGTACTGACAAAATGAATCCGGGTCTCTTTATCAACCTTTCCATTGTATTCACTTTTTCTAGCCAAGAGAGACTCTCTTGTTCTATCCTCTGCAACCCTTTAGGCTTTGTTGTTGCAAGTCTCTGAGAAACCCCTTTCAATAAATCTCTGTGTTAGGTCCCCAGATTCTCTCTGTGTAGTTTCAGAATCACTACAGTTCTGTTTAATATGGATAAAATGACTTGTTGGTATGTTCTCCACGGTGTGATGGGGGTGACAGCTACTAGCAAGGAGTAGTGTATTTCGGTCTGTGGGTTTTTTGTATGAGGCCTTTGCTATGCTGTCATCCTCCTTTGCAATTATTTTCAAGTCCAGGAAGCAAACCTCTTTTCTGTCTGTACTATGTGTAAATCTTAAATTTGTATTTGTACTATGTAGGTAAAAGACAAATTCAGACAACTCTTTCTCACTCTCCTGCCACACAATGAAGACATCATCAATAAAGCGTTTTCAGGTGATAATGTTCTGCCAATATTTATTAGCATGTTTGTTCCAGATTATCCCCCTCCTCCCAATGTCCCAGGTAGATTTGCATAATCGGGTGCTAAACTAGCACCCATAGCTGTTCCCTTCTGTTGATGGTAAAACTGTTTCCCAAAAGAAAAATAATTACCTTCCAAGACAAAACAGGTCATTTCAGTTAGAAGTTCTGTGTCTGGTTTGGCATTAACACCCCTTTTATTCAAATGATAAACCAGGGCCCTGAGGCCACCCTCATGGGGGATGTTAGAATATAATGATTCAATATCCATTGTAACTAAAATGTCACCTTTTTCAGTAATGATGTCATTGCTCTTGTTAACATGTCCCCTGTATCAGAGATGCATTATGGTAGCACTGTGACTAGATCCTTGATGTAATCATCTGCATATTTGGCAAGTGGTTCAGTCACAGTATCAATCCCCGATATAATTGGTCTATCAGGTGGATTGTTGAGGGTTTTATGAATCTTGGGGAATTTATAGAATTGGGCTTTAAGAGGAAATTCTGTAATCAAGAAATCCCTTTCTTTATCATTGATATGCCTTTCGCTGTGGGCCCATCTAACAAACCCATCAATCTTATATTTCATTAGGGTCACCACTGCTTTGGTAATTGAATCCCTTGTAAGTATTCTCACTATATTTGCCATCAAACTTTCAATTCTATGTCTCCACTCTTTCATTGCCTTTGAGATATCTTTTTATGCTTTGTTATGAAGGACTTTGGTCCCAGTATGTTGTACTTTGATAGTCATTAAAGTAAAAAATGAAATACAATGCAATAACAAATATAAACAAGTAAGGGCATTTTTTTGAGGGAGATTTTTTTAATTTTGTGTTCCTTTAGTATAATGTTCTTTCTATTATATAATATTTTGCAGTATTGGCACTGTGTTCTTAAGTAAATCAATGTTTTATCACTGTCACTGTAAATGCCTAATTATCAACTTAGAAAACGGGCAAGATTCTAGGAGCTTTCCTATTGGCTGAGAGACACTACACGGGGGTACATTAACTTTCAATAGACACCCGCTTCTAAATAAGTGCCAATTTGAGGTGCCCCATTACTTAAAGTATCTTTGGGCCACCCCAAATTTGCACTGACTGCATTTTTTACCTTTGGCTAGCGAGCGAGAAACAGTCTACTCCAACACTACTGATTGTGGCAGAAAGTAAATGTCATCTCACTTGCCACACAAAACTGCTTCATAAACATAAAAAAAACTCTTCATTCATACCCCAAAAGTTTCTGGAGCACATTACTGCCACCGTTTCCGATCTCCCACTTGACACATTGCTAATCTCGCACTTGACGTGCTACACGTCCCGCTCGGCATGCTGCTGATGTCCCGCTCAGCTCCATAAAAAAAATCACGGTTTTAAGAGAGGAAATGTACAAAATAAATGATTAACTAAATCTTTAACGTTAAAAAGAACTTAGCGGTCCTGTGTCCCTTCCCGTCCTTTCTTACTGAACTTCCACGTGTAGGCACGTGCAACGTAATAGCTCATTTCCTCAAGCGCAGCATGTTAATAAAAAAAGGATGCAAATATTAATACAATAAGACAAAAGTAAGAGTATACAAGTATACTAATACATAAAGAAAAAAATAACTGAATAGATCCGTGTGTGTGGAAACCATGGCAACCAACTTCAGTAGCCACAAGTACAGAAGCTGTAATAGAGCAAAACTGCATAGTTCAACAAAAAAAAATCAGGCGGAGGAACAACTTTTTAACAAAATAAATAAGATACTTTATTACTGAATACTTTAACATGAAATCTTTATTTTTTTAAGCATATAAAATACTGTGCCCATTTTCTAAGCACAATGATACCCTCCAGGGTGGGCGGTATGGGCAATACCGGACCTTCCAAGGGCTATAAAACCCTCCGTCCTATTGCCCAATACCGCTCACCCTGTCAGGTATTATTGCTTGCTTAAATCATGTGGTTGATTTTTGGTGCTATATATATGGTAGAACCACTAGGGTGCACTATCTTTGAAAAAGCCTCTTGCAGGTGAAACATCAGAGTGCACTTTTACTCCACACCCTGCATGGTGTTTGTTTGTTTGCTGGTCTCAAAATATTAAAAAATAAGTATTTTTCAGGACTCAAAGGTTGGTCGTTGTGTTTTTTACAATTGTATTGTGCTGTACTGAGGTGAGTGCTGTGACTGCTCTTGATTTGAAATGAAATGAAATGAAGCTTGCACCCCCAAACCTCAGAAATCATATATTGCAAAGCAAACCACCATAGAACACAACTGAGATAAAAAACAAGCACAGTATCCAACTAAAGAAACCCAAGATCCAGATAGCCAACCTTAAACAATCAAGCGCCTTTTAAAAAGAAGGTTTTGACTGATTGATTTTTTATTTTTTTTTATTTTAGGTCAACAAAAACTAAAATAAAAAAAAAATCAATCAATCAAAACTTTCTTTTTAAAAGGCGCCTTTCCAAACCAAGGCACCTGTACAATAAAACACATATTTTTATAAACATCCAAAAAAGATTAAAACTAATAAATGCAATAGCAGCTTTAGCAGTCAGAAAATGCCAGGCTAAAAAGGTACATTTTCAAAGCAACTTTAAAACTTTGAACGGTCAGGGAACCTCATACCCGATGAGGTAGAGAATTCCACAGGGTCAGGGATGCAAAACTAAATGCCCTTGCCCCGATGTTTGTAAACGAACCCTGGAAATCTCTAGCAATCCCTCATCGGTGGATCGGAGAAGGCGGAGAGGACAGTAGGGGTGAAGGAGATCTTCCAGGTAACTGAGTCCCTGATTGTGTAGGGCCTTGTAGGTTAGCAATGCAACCTTAAAGATGATTCGCCACTGTATTGGCAGCCAGTGCAGTCCACGGAGCATAGGTGTTATATGACTGGTCCTAGAGGTACCAGTCAAAAGCCTGGCTGCCACATTCTGCACTTGTTGCAAGTGGCGGATATCAACCCGTGGTAGCCCTAGGTAAAGGGCATTGCAGTAGTCAAGGTGAGAGGTAACGAAAGCATGGACCAGCGTTGGAAGATCATCGGGAGGAACCAGGTGCTTTACCTGGGTGATATTCCTCAGATGGTAAAGAGAGATTTTGACAGCTGCCAACACCTGCAATTTTAGGGTTAGGCGGTCATCAAACATAATGCCCAGGTTCTTCACCCAGTCTGAGGTAGTTAGCTGGATACCTCCAAGCCATAGACCTGAAGGAGAACCTGCCAATACACCCGCTTCATGACGACCTGGGTCCACAACCATGGTGGTTCTACTGCTCACAAAACAAGCCTATTTAACACAAATAAATCATTCAAAACACACATAGTATAAACACACAGCAAAATTCATTTAATCAAAAGCATACAGTGCATATAATGCTCTAAAGTGAATTAAAAGTACCAATTGTTTTACCTCATGAGAAGCAACACAAAGGAAAAGACATCCTAGGCACTATTTTCAGATGGCCTGGTACAAGCACAGCATCCGATTTCTATTGCAGCCTGCATTGTGCCACCTGCATCTACGCCCTTCAGTGCTGTTTTCAAAGGTTTGGATGGATTTGTGACAGTCGCCATGGTTTACAGCATAGAAAAGACACATGTGCCATTTATGTGATGCATACATCTTTTATTGACTCCAGATGCCTGTTAGATCACCTCTTAGGTGGTCCATCATTGATAATAAGAAGCAAGGCCCCTGCAGGGCTCTGAAAATCCTGCCCTCAGTCTCCAGCAGGACTAATTGGCAGCTCACACTGCTTCCCAGCAGTGTGGAACTTAAGACACCTTTAATTTCCTTACAAGGGCAGTGCTACTAAAAGAATTTAGGAATGTTCTAATAGAAGCAAATGAGCTAAATTGGATAAGTGGACCCCCCCCCAGCTCAGTTATAAAGGCATCCAATTGTTAAAGGTGCAATGACTTTCCAACAACACTTAAAAAAACAAAACTTGATCCATTTCTCAATAAAAAAAGAAAAACATTTCAGCCATTTCATAAGTGGAATAAGACATTTCAGAGAGGGTGTTATGCCAGTACATTAAATTATATTTTATGCCCCCCATCATGTCTTATTCCTTACATAACATTCTTGGTCCCCACTTATGAAGTTGGGGAAGAGCAGGTTTGATGGACCTAGAGTCCCTTTTGATCTTTAATTACTGTACAGTACTATTTTATGTTCACCTTGCCAGCCATGCCCCAAACATTGTATTAATGTTTTGTATGATGTACTTAATCCAACAATGAAGTAGACCGGACTTGAACCCAATACTTTTGCCTTTTTTAAGTTTTCATTATCCACCCATATACATTGTTATGTGAAAATTATATTCCAATTTTGATAAGTTTAAGCTGTTCCCAAATAACATGGTAGCAATCTGGGAGTCATTAAGGGCAATTTATTTTCAATAAACCACTTTGCTATGGTATTTGTGTCAGCTTGCAGTCACAATGCAGTGATTTACCTGACAGCAGCAGCAAGACAAATGCAATCAGGTTATATTTATCATCTGTCTCTGAAAAGACTGTCACCATGTAATTGTCAGCTTCTTCCTCATTCATGACAGCTACAGTCTCTTTGGTGCTTAATTACAGCTTAGATTCTGCAAATTTGTTTACCAGCCTGTCTTGTCTACTTTCCAGTGGGGGTTGGAAAAGTAACGTTTACTCTCACAGCCTACTATAGAGGGGCGAACTGATGCTGAAACCCCATTTTTAAGAGGACTAGGGTTAAAACTTAAAGAGGCCCTGTCATCTCAGAGAACTTTCAAACAACAAATTTAAGCATATCATCTAATATTTCATGTATTTTCTAATTGTGGTGTCCCCCTTTTTTATGTAAATTATGGGTACTGACATGCAATAACATATCATTCAACCGTAAGACACCTTAATAAGTCTCAGCGTGTCCCTCAAAGTGTGTGACACCACATCCAGTCTTGAAAACAAAGCTTTGAAACCTGTGGGAAACAGTGCTTTGGCGGTCATGGAGTTTACTAGCAAGTGAATATCACAAATTAATATGAATGTTCACGTGAAGTTACAGTATTAAGTGCAAGAGTGTGCCTGAGGGGTAAAATGATTGACAGAACTCATAATGTGTGACAGCTGAGATGTATGTGAAAACTGGATCACTGTCCCCTAGACTTCTGATCTGACTGCTTGGTTACACCTGACATCACAATCCTCCGCTTATGGCATCACATTTTGTTGCTACAGAAATGATTGGACTGTCACAAGCACAGGATTGTAATTTAGCAATAAGGCATGACTATGTGAGTTGGAGTTTGACAATGGCACACCTCGGGAAGTGAGGCGTGAGGTAAAGCTAAGTGCCATACAGACCTAAGAAGTGCCATTATCACACAATTATGCATACACTAGAGTTTCTTGTTGCAATTCTAAAATGGCTTCCATGATTTTTAGTGTTAAAACTGGGAAATTAGTAATAAGGCACCTGATTAAGGGACCTAAGAGGTCTCAAAAGCATGTGTAAAAATTCTTCAGTTATTCTAACAAAAAGTATCATCACAAAAAAAGTGTATTCAAAAGGATCAGAGTAATAAGTATTTCTTAACAGTGCTGTTCTGCTGGAATACGATCATACGCATATACGAAAATGCCAGCAGATACAGGCCATATGGTCTATCAAGTCTGCTCGAGTGTACAGCTCCCAGTCCAATCTACTGCAGCTGCTCCCCCTTTCCCATCCATCTGATTTATCACCCTAGTCTGACAACTCCCCCCTTCCCAGCTTCCCCTAAGTTTAGACCTTACCTTTCACCCTGTCCCACACCCTCTTAAAACTGCCAACTGTTTTCAGCGATATCACCTTCTCTGGCAGCTTGTTTCACTTTGCTACCACCCTTTCTGTGAAATAGTGCCTTCTCATTTCCCTCTTGAATCTTCCCCCCTCTGATTTCAGACTGTGCCCCCTCATGTTCCTCCCCACACTTTAGTCTGAAAATGCCCTCAGTACTGACCCTATTAATGCCCTTTAAATACTTGAATGTCTCAATCATATTACCTCTCTCCCTTCTATCCTCCAGGGCTACATGTTGAGCTTTCTCAGTCTTTCCTCATATGGTTTGTCCCCAGGCCAAGGATAATCTCTGTCACCCTATGCTGCACCCCCTCTAGTAGTTTGATGTCCTTTTTTAAATAGGGACACCAGAACTGCACACAGTACTCCAAGTGCAATCTCACCAGCGACCTGTACAATGGCAGGATGACTTCCTCTCTCTCCTAAAAGTGATTTTTCTGGCAATGCACCCCAGCATCTTATTAGCTTTGGCTGCTACCTTCCTGCACTGCACAGAATGATTCATGTCCCATGTGACTAGTATCCCCAGATACTTCTCCTCCTCTGAAGTGGATAACTGCACACCCCCCAGTCAGTAGCTATTTCCAGGGGTTCTGGCTCCCAAGTGCTTGACCTTGCATTTCTTAGCATTGAACCCAGCTGCCATGTGTCTGACCAGCGTTCAAGCTTTGCCAGATCCTCTTGGAGTTCTCCCTTCCACACTATCACCTCCACACAGATCTTTGCGTTATCTGCAAAAAGGCTGATTTTACTCTTAATCTTGTCTGATATGTCACCAATGAAGATGTTAAATAATACTGGTCCTAGTACTGAGGCTTGTGGGACCCTGCTGGTTACAACTCTGGGAGTCAAGAGTTCTCCCCCTACAATTGCCCTCTGCTGCCTGTCCTACAGCTAGTTCCTAACCCATCCTACCAGTTTCTCCCCAGTTTCCAGGTTACTGATCAACCTTCCATGTGGCACCGAGTCGAAGGCCTTGCTGAAGTCCAGATACAGGACATCCACACCATGGCCCTATTGAGTGCCCATGTCACCCAATCAAAAAAGTCAACCAGGCTGGTCTGGCAGGATCTATCCAAGACAAACCCATATTGCCTGTCATCCTGGAGACCATTCACCTCCAGAAAGATCACCAGTCTCTCATTAAGAATGGTCTCTATTAACTTCCCCACAATGGAGGTAAGGCTGACCAGTCTGCAGTTACCTGGTTCATCCCTGGGCCCACTCTTATGGAGGGGCATCACATGTGCCATCCTCCAGTCCTGGGACATGCACCCAGTGCCCAGAAAGGTGTTGAACAGGTCTGCCAGAGGTCCAGCCAGGACCTACGTCAACTCCCTCAGGACCCTTGGATGCACATTGTCTGGCTCCGGCACCTTGTCCACCTGTAGGGACCTAAGGCCCTCCAATACTCTGCTCACTGGGACTTCCCCATCCATTATCCCTGCTCCCCCCCATGTCTACCCCACCCCTCCCCTGTGGCATAGGCCCATACTTCTCCCTGGTAAACACTGAATAGAAGTACACATTGAGAGCCTCTACCTGTTCCCCCTTTTTTTGCCCACCCCCATCTTTCTTGATCCTGACATCCTGACAATCTTATCTTTACAGCTTCTCTTCTCCCTTATGTACCTGAAGAAATGCTTTTCCCCCTTCTCTGAACCCCTGTGCCAGCCTTAGCTCCTTTGAAGCCTTGGCTGCCCTGACTACTCTACTCACCTCTCTGGATTTACTCAAGTACTCCTCCCTGTCCTCCTCTTGCTTGGATCTCTTATACCTGCTGAAGGCAGCCCTTTTTCCCTTCACTTTCTCTACTATCTCTTTGCATAACCAGCTCAGCTCTTTGGTCCTGGCCTTCTTACTTTGGATCTTTGTACATGTGTTAGTGGCTTTTGCCAGACCCAGCTTGATAATGGACCATTTCTAGTTAGCATCTATGTCTGGGCAGATATTGGTGAGATGCCCTTCTAGTATGTCTCCCACCCTACTGAAGTCTGCTCTTTTGAAGTCCACCACCATTGTCTTGGTCCTAGTTACCTTCTTACCTAGAATGAAGAAGAATTTCTGGCCAGTATCCATGTCCGAGCAGATATTGGCAAGATGCCCTTCTAGTATGTCTCCCATTTCAGCAAAGTCTGCTCTTTTGAAGTCCACCACATTTGTCTTGGTCCTGGCTGCCTCCTTACCTTAACAGCTAATATTCTTCAGGTGAAGCTACCTCTGGCTGGAAGCTGCAATACTGAACATAGGATTTGCAAGAAAGTGAGTTGTGCTCACAACAGTGGGAGGTAAACCTTACAATTGTCTTTGATTTGTAGCAGATATTCTGCAGGTGGGGGCTACTTCTAACTGAAAGGTGAAATAAGGAACTTAGAATTATCAGGAAAATACAGTCTTTCAAGCAACAGAGGGAGGTGGATCTAGCTTTACGTTTGTTACAGTTCTTAAGATTTTCAGTGCAGGGAAGAGTTTAAAGCACAGCTGACTTATTTTGGGACTGACTGCTTTCAGAGCACAAACCACCAGGCTGTTTTGGGGCTGGGGAGGTTTACCTGTGTCTGACTTGGATGTCTGGATTTTCTCTGTTTGATTAACAGGGTATTTTCTCTGTCAAATTGTTGTGTAGGGCACCTTGCTGACAGGAAGGCACTCATCGTAGTGGTGGGTCAGAGCTTTTAGCTGATTGTTTCGTGAGGGCACAGTTTAGGCCCAAACCCTGCCCACCCTCACCCCACCCACCCTGAAATAGTTCCTTTATACCTGGGTTCTGACATCATTTTCTCAAGAGTGCAAGGTGCATATCACTGTCACATCCTCTCTAGCACACTGCACTGACAATATAAGCATACACATTGTATAATATATATATATTCTATATAACAATCACACACACACACACACACACACACACACAAAAAAAAGTAGATAAACATGTGGGAGTAATGCAATGTAATGGCTGTGGAGCAGCAGTCTTCCGGGAGTCTTTCTGGAGGCTGAGATGCTGCCCTATTTGCAGACAACTCTCTGCCTTGAGGGAGGAAGCTGCCCATCTTCAGGCCACAATGGACAGTAGTAAGGGAACCTTCCCCCAGGCCACACTGGACAGTAGGAAGGGAACCTCCCTCATCCAGGGAGCACCAGAGCCAGCACCACTACCTCAGAGGTTGCGAAGAAAGCACAGCAGTTGGACCACAGTGGGCTCAGGGAAGGTGAGGATGGTGGAACAGAGGCACACCCAGTCAGTTGTTCCACTCCACAATCCATACACCATTCTGGGGGAGCATAGTTCCCCTATGGATGCACCTGCAGAGGAGACTAAGGAGGCTGAGGAAAACTGTCACAAGGGAGGCCCACAGGAAGGAGGCAGAGGACACCACAGGGAAAGGAAGCAGCTCCTGGTGGGGGACTCAATTATTAGGGGGATAGAACTGGGGGGAGCAGAGAAAACTGAAGTAAGGTGCCTGCCTGGTGCCATGGCTTGGAGGGGCAGGAAGCGCATCTTCAGGATCATGAGAACAGCTGCACGGAAGTCTGAGCTGGACATCATTGTCCACCTAGGGACAAATGACTTGGTTCACCATGAGATTAGAGCAGTGCAGTAGGACTTTGTAGAGCTGGAGAGGGGCCTAAGACAAGTAGCACACACAGTATCCTTCTCGGAGGTGCTGTCTGTCAATGGCATGGGTGAGGCGAGGGTACTTTGCACCATGCAGTTTAATGAATGGTTGAAAAAATGGTGTGGAGCACAGGGGTTTGGCTTCATTGGGGACTGGGGTTCCACCTGGAGGGACACCAGCCTATACTGGCAGGATGGTCTGCATCTGTCCAGGAAGGTCACAAGTCTTTTGAGCAATCGGTTTAAATGCTTCATTGGCAAGCTTTTAAACTAGTCAAGGGGGGAGGCACTGATAAGCAGCAGGAAAATCCCAGCCTCTCCCTACAAAACAGGGTACTAAATGAGAAAAAGATTGAAGTAGAAAGGTCAGTGGGGGATGCTGCAACAGAAGGTAAAGCCATCAAAAAATGGAGAGCAATGAGTACCAATGCCCGTAGTCTGATTAACAAGCTTCCTGAATTAGTAGCCTTGATGGAGGAGGAACAGCTGGATATTGTGGCAGTCACAGAAACATGGTACACACAAAACCATGACTGGGACATAAACAAACCAGGATACACTATCTACAGGAAGGACAGGGAGGGTAAAAGAGGAGGAGGAGTAGCTCTTTACATAAGGGAAGGAATCAAAGCAACAGAACAAAAGGGTAAACAGGGAGGAGAAGAAGCACTGTGGGTAAATTTGGAGACAGGCAATGGCACCACAATCCGCACTGGGGTTGTATACAGACCTCCTTCTCAGGGGGAGGAAATGGACAAGGAAATGATAGACAGTATACTTAGAATGGCAGAAAAAGGGAAGATATTGCTGATGGGTGATCTGAATATGCCAGATGTTAACTGGAGTGCAGTTGCAGCAGCCACTTCGAAGAGTGGGGTTATTCTAGATGCTCTACAGGGGACATGCCTTAGACAACTAGTATTGGAGCCCACTTGAGAGGGAGCAATCTTAGACCTGGTTCTCTCAAATGGAGATGGAGAGAGGATCACAGATGTAGAAGTGGGTAGCCATCTGGCAACTAGTGACCATCGAACAGTATGGTTCACAATATACATAGCAATAGAGTCAAGCCATACAAAGGCAAAAGTACTGGACTTTAGGAGGGCTGACTTTGCCAAAGTGGGTGAGTGCCTAAGGAATGCACTAGAAAATGGGCAGGAAGGAGGGGTGGAAGAACAATGGGGAATAATAAAAATTGCCATCACAGAGGTAACAAGCCTTTGTGTGAAGCAAATAAACAAAATGAAACGATGTAAGAAACCACTATGGTTCTCAAAGGAAGTGGCAGTGAAGGTTCAAGAGAAAAAGAAAGCATTCAGGAAGTACAAGGAATCACAGAAGGAGCAGGACAGAGAACTGTATCAGTTAAAGCAAAAGGAAGCTGGGAAGGCAGTCAGAACAGCAAAGGCCCAAACCGAGGAAAAGATAGCCAACTCAGTTAAGAAGGGGGATAAAACCTTTTATAGGTACATCAGGGAGCGAAGGAAGACCAAAGGAGGGATAGTGAGGCTTAATAAAGGGGTGGGAGGATGGGCAGAGGGTGACTGTGAAAAGGCAGAGATACTAAACAAATATTGTTGCTCAGTATTTACAAATGAAGAGAGGGAGGTATCTAAAACAAACAGTAGAAACACTGGATACAGAAGTTGACACCAGCCCATTTACAGAAGAAAGGATTCTGAAAGAACTCTTAAAACTGAAGGTGGACAAAGCAATGGGGCCTGATGGGATTCATCCCAGAATTCTAAAAGAACTAAGGGCAGAGCTAGTAACACCACTGACTACCCTCTTTAACAAATCATGGGAAGATGGGGTGGTACCCGAGGACTGGAGGAGGGCAGATGTGATTCCCCTTCACAAAAGTGGGAGCAAGGCAGAAGCAGGAAACTACAGACCTGTTAGTTTAACCTTAGTGATAGGGAAAATGATGGAATCACTTCTAAAGGAAAGAATTGTCGAGTACCTAGAGGCCAGAGGGGCACAGGACCCAAGGCAGCATGGATTCACAGCAGAAAGGTCATGCCAGATGAATCTGATATATTTCTTTGACTGGGTGACAAAAGTAGTAGATCAGGGAGGGCTGTCGACATGGCCTACCTAGACTTTAGCAAGGCATTTGACACAGTCCCACACAAAGATTAATATACAAGTTAGCCAGCCTGGGAGTGGGTCCCAAGATGACAGCCTGGGTAAAGAGATTGGCTGGAGAATAGGACACAGAGAGTAATAGTAAATGGAGTCCACTCTGAAGAAAGGGGTTACTAGTGGCTACCCCAGGGTTCAGATAAGACCAGTCCTCTTCAATGTCTTTATGTTTACATTGCAGAGGGACTGGAAGGAAAAGTATGTCTCTTTGCAGATGACACAAAGATCTGCAACATAGTTGATGCACAAGGTGGGGTGGAAAGGATAAGAAGGGATTTGGCAAGGTTGGAGGAATGGTCAAATGTATGGCAGCTTAGATTCAATGCTAAGAAGTGCAAGGTAATGCACCTGGGAAACAAAAACCCAGGGGAAGAGTACACAATGGGGGGTGAGATACTAACAACATCAAAAATGAAAAGGGAACTGGGGGTAGTCATATCAGATGACCTAAAGGTGGGCAAGCAATGTGAGAGGGCAGCAAGGAGGGCTGGGGGGATAATGGGATACATAGGGAGAGGCATCACCAGTAGAAAACAGGAAGTTATTATCCCTCTGTACAGAGAAGCTGGTCAGACCCCATCTGGAGTACTGCATGCAGTTCTGGAGACCCAATCTCCGCAAATACATAGACAGGATGGAAGCTGTCCAGAAGAGGGCAACTAAAATGGTGCAGGGTCTGCACCGGAAGACATATGAAGAGAGACTTAAGGAGCTTAATATGTATAGCCTCAAGGAAAGGAGGGAGAGGGGGACATGATAGAAACTTTCAAGTACCTCTAGGGAATCAACAAAGTCCAAGAGGGTAGCATCTTTCAAAAAAAGAGGTATGCAAGAACAAGGGTGCTCAATTTGAAGATGGGGTGGGTGCGGCTCAGAGGTAATTTAAGGAAGTATTTTTTCACAGAGAGGGCTGTGGATGCATGGAATGGCCTTCCAGAGGAGGTTGTGGAGTCAAAAACAGTGGTGGGATTCAAGCATGCACGGGACAGCCACAAGACAATTCTAGGGGGTTGGGGGTAGGAAGGAGTAGGCTGCTGGTTAACTAGGATCTGCAGCTTATCCATTAGGTAGGGAAATGGGCAGACTGGGTGGGTCAAGCGGTCGTTATCTGCCGTCAAATTCTATGTTTCTATGAGGAAGAACCACACTGTGCGGTGGTTGTTTCCTACCAGGGGGTCCTCCACCCCTATGTCCTGGATGTGCCCCCTGCCCATCAACACAAGCTCCAGTATGTTACCCTCCCTAGTTGGCTCCATTACCCTCTGCGTCAGGAAGCTATCCTGGAAGGCCTCCAGGAGAACCTGTTCCCAGGCACTAGAGGTAGCCAGGGTGCTCCAGTCAACCATCCGCTGATTGAAATCTTCCACTATCACAGTATTGTCCTTCCCACTGAGCCTTCTAATTTGCTCCCCTAACTCCCTGTTAGTTTTCTCATTTGGAGAAGGTGGCCTGTACACTCCCCCTAATCTAACCTTCCTGCCTTTTAAGTTTTGGAGCTATACCCATAAGGCTTTAGCCCTGCCCTCCTCCCCCTCCTCCCTGTAGTATAATATCCCTTCCCTTACATAAATAACCACCCATCCCCCCTTCCCCTTTTCTCTGTCCCTTTTGTACAACCTGTATACAGGGATCACAAGGTCCCAGTCCTGGTATTAGGTGGCCCAGGTCTCAGCGATGGCTGCTATGCCCACCTCTCCTTCTGCCATCAGTGCCTGCAGCTCTACTGCCTTGTTTCCCAGGCTTCTTCAATTCAGAGAAATCACCCTCCAGCATGACCCCTGTCCCTTCTTGCTCCTTCCCTCTCCTTTACTGCCTCTCCTTTTTGAATTCCCCTCCTTCCCCTCCTAACTAGTTAGGGGGGGTTGGAGGACTTTGACTCGCCTGGTGGCTCTGTTCGCCCACACTTTTGCCCCCCATACTTAGTTTAAATTAATTTTACTTGATATGTGCTTCCCCAACTTATGCTTCAGGACCCCTGAGCATTTCTTACTTAAATGCAGCCTATCTGCTGCATACAGTTCCTTGTGCTCCCATGTCTCCCCCCCCCCACCAAACAGTAACCCATTGTCTCACACATTCCCCCAGCCACTTGCACTCCTCAATTCTTTATTTTCTAGCCATACTAATGTATGATCATATGGTCATATCTGAACAACATATTTTTTGGTTGCTCGTACCTATTTTATAATGTCAGGTAGGTCAAGTAGCCAGACTAGATGAAGGCTATGGTTAAGGCCCCATGTTCTCCGTGGCACTGTGGATCTAACTTTTGCTGCAAGGACTTTGGACTTCCACTGATTTGTTTGGCTGAAACCTATGCCAGAGGATAAAATGCTGCATTACATTAATGAAGGGATCTTTGATTTATTTTACATCCATTACTGTCTGTGGAGTATAGGTATTTTCTGGTTGTGCACGTATGGCAAGGATTTATTGTTTTGGAGGGGTGGAGAGATGAATCACTGTGCCAGTTAAAAATATTTCCATCATTATGAGCTCAGTTTTGTTTTGGCTGGGGACAGCATACTTTAACTACTGTAATAGTCTGTGCTGTGGGGTTGGGTGAACTGAGGAGGGTATTGTGCAGCGCACCATATATGATGTTGCTAGCTATGTGCTGCAGTTGGTTGGGCAAAGTGCTACTGGTGAAACCCTTCCCATGGTTTAGCTATTTCCCATTGGGTATTGACTCAGGCACTCATCACTGAATGTATGCAGCCATATGCCCCAAGACAAAGAACCATGGATGCCATCCTGAGATGGCAGCGGATGGCGATTTGAAAAAGTGATTCCTTGCCTCAGGGCAGTGTCACAGACAGGCACTGCTATATGGATGTGGCAGGGTGCCACCAGACACACGACCATGGATGCTATTCAGCACCTGTGACCAGCGGGCTGTTTTTTTAAAAAAATGGCTGCTTTGTGCGAGACAGTGCCATGGGCAGGCAGTACTGCATGGATGCATCAGTGCACTGCAGGACCTGGAAATGTGGGCACCATCTTGAACCAGCAGACTGTAATTAAAAAAAAATCTGCATGCCCCTGGACATCGCTATTGGTGTGTGCCACTGTATAAATGCAACTATACACTGCAAGACGCAGACCTGTGGGTGCCATCCTGAACTGGCAGACAGGATGGCAGGGATCATTTTCGTCCCTACATTTGTGTGTAGCAGTGACTGCTAATCTGCATCTTGTATAGTATTAGGTGACCTTTGTGTAGGGATTCTTTTTATCGTCCCACTCAACACACATATACACGCATGCATGCATGGACACACACACACTCTAAGAGTTCTGTTTTTTGGTCTCCTCACCTGTCAGATTCAGTGTTTTGTAATTTTCTTCTGTTGTTCCTTTCTGGCTCTTTTCTATGTACGTTCTCTTTCTGCACATTCAGCTTCTTTTTTTTCCTGTTTTTTTCCCTTTTCTTATATGTTCTCCCTTTTACAGTTCTGTAATTTTTTTTTATTTATTTGCACTCTGACTTCTCTTTTTATCTATGCTTTCGTCATAATTCTTCTTTGTGTACATAACTATAGCTCTTTTTTTCCTTAATATATTTCCATGTGTTTATTTTGTCCAGGCTACAGGGAATGCATACAATGAAAGCCACTTGGTGCGAATTGATTGTTTTTTTTATTGTTGTCCATACTAATTGATGTTTGTTCTAGAAGGCAGGGAGTGTGGCTACATTGCGAATATGGTGTGCAGTATTTTCAGTGCCAGTCAGTGTCAGCATTTATTAAATGTTTATGCTATGTTTGTTTATGTTTCTCTATCTTTCTTTTACATTTCTTTAGGTTTTTATGCACTTTTTTGTCATTAGCTGTAAGTCAGCTTGTGAAGAATGCAAGCTGTGCTGTGTTCTTTGTTTTCTGGGGTAAGTGTGCTGCATTGTGCTTATTGCTTGTATACTAGTGTACTTCATGGGGGAGTCGGTAAACGTTAAAAACATCTTTATTTACACATATTAAAATAATAAAATGAGGAGTTGGTTTGATACTGTACTCGGCTCTACTTTTACTCAGTTTTAAAGTAGCTGGTGATTTTTGATTTTCTGTGGCAGCTGTGTTTGTGTGAAAGCTCCTTTTGATGTTTTCCATCAGGTCTCAGTCCAGTTTTAGGTCAATTCATTGCTCCCTAGTAGGGCTGTCAGAACTCTGTACAGTTCTGACCCGTATTAAATAAGAACTGGAACACTGGTGGTGGGGAGGAGGGACTCTTATTAGTCCGCATTAGTTCTGATTATTTATAAATAGTTCGATAAATGTGATAAATGCATACACAGGGTCAAATACTGTAATATTGAATGCAGAGGAGCAAAGGGAATACTGCAAATCATTGCTTGTGTGAAAAAATAAAGTAAAACTGCTTACTGTGGTAGACAAACAAGTCAGTCAGTTGCACCCGCTGGGAGATGGGGGGGGGGGTAACTGTGACACATGATGATGCACATTCACTCAGTAGTATACACCACACACAAACACACACGCACTAGTTCCTCCATGCCCCCCCCAGTAGTTTCTCCATGGCCCCACTTAATATTGACACACCTTTTTGGGGCCTTGTTAGTGCTGGGGTGGAGGGAGACAGCTCACTCTGTCTAAGGTATTGTACAATGTATAGTATTCTGAGCAATCTCAAGCCTTCAATTTACTTGGAACACATGGGACAAAAGATTCTAAAGTAACAGTGCTGTGAGTAAGTGGGGGGGGGGATGCAAGTGCCAATACCAAGCAGCCAAGATATTTTTAAGACTAGGTACTTCTTTTGCTGGTTGTGCCAGAGGAGACCAAGCAACAAAAACTATGAATAGTCAAAGGAGCAGCAGTAAGGGCACACCCACGCTACCCATTTGATGCAGCTGCATTGCTCTTCCTAGGGTACTATGGTACACTACCTGATCAAACAGGTGGTACCGTTTTCTACTTCTTCTACTAATCAACACTTCTTAAACAAGAAATGAGAGCTATCCAGCTGACCACCACCCAGTCACATCAGCCAAGTGCAGTCAATAATAATGTTCTGTGCACTTGATAACACACATAATACATCCTTCCTTGTTCCAACATTTGCTGCCAAGTGCAAGGTGTTACATCTTGGGCGGGGAAACCCTAAACACAGGTACACCCTGGGAGGGGAGGCGCTGGAGTCCTCAATAGGGGAAAAAGACCTAGGGGTCATGGTGGATGCATGTATGAATAACTCTGAGCAGTGCAGGAGAGTGGTTAGCAAGGCAAACAGGATGATGGGAAGCATCGTAAGGGGGATCACCTCTAGGAGCAAGGAATTGATTCTGCCGCTGTACAATGGCCTGGTTAGACCACACCTTGAGTACTGTGTACAGTACTGGAGATCACACTTGAAGAGGGACATACAGCTCCTGGAGAGGGTACAGAGGAGGGCAACTAAGATGATACGAGGACTAGGGATTTGACGTATGAGGACAGACTTGAGGAGCTCTGCCTGTTTTCATTGGAGGAGAGGAGAGGAGGAGAGCAGAGGGGACATGATTAAGGTCTTCAAGTACCTCAAGGGAATAAATAGGGTAAACATGGAGGGAATCTTTAGACTAAAGCAGGGAGGTATCACCAGAGGGCATGGTTTGAAGTTGGGAGGTGGAAGGGTGAGGGGGGAAAAGAGGAGGAGGTTTTACACTGAGAGGATGGTGGACCCTTGGAATGCACTGCCTGGCGAGCTGGTTCAGAGATCCACAGTGGAGGGCTTCAAGAGAGGGTGGGACAGACACAGAAAGTGGATGATGACCTGGCCCAGGGGGGGGGTGGGGTTAGATGATAGGGGTTTCTGGAACACAAGGTGGGGGGCCTTGGCACCCAACTAGGGATCTGAGGTTCGAGCAGACTCAATAGACCATAAGGCCTAATCTGCTGGCAATTAGTATGTTAGTATAAAATATAATATTTGCTCAGCCAGTCACTGTAACCAAGATGTAGTATTACATCATACTACAAGCAAGTGAATTAATACTAACACTTTTCTCTGTAATCACAGCCAAATGTGGAGGCATGTGAATATTATCCAAAGAAGAGCATTCATCTAAACCATCTTCTGTAACAAACAGTAACTGTTCAGTATTTACATTGCACTACAGGTGGTAAAATAATATTTTAAGCAGTTGCTGACTAGTAGTAGGAGTAGTAAGCAAGTACCCTGAAATCCTGATCAAATTCAGTACCTGTAACATTTGTAACATGAAATGGAGCTGCTTTTGGCAAAAAATACCTTGGACTCCTTGGATCCACTGATGCTACTTTTGTTCCTTGTGCTCATTCTGTACATTCAATCCTGGAAGAAGAAGAATAATAACAACATAGAGGATTGTGTATGAGCAATCATACACAACAAGGCTGTGTTTCAATTGAGAGGTTTCCATGGTAACAAGAGACCTTGAGAGCACAGCTTGAAGGTCTCGTTACCACGGAAACCTCGAGATTGAAACATAGCTTTGCATGTGTATGGTTGCTCATACACAAATTTTTTATAGCGTATGGCCAACCTTTAATACAAGCCTGTGTCCAGCAAGGTATCCCCATAGTTCCCAAATGCCTTACAAGTGCCGTTCACTTCCTAAGCCACCTCTCACCACCGCAGCTGCTTCATCAAGTGCAGTAGTTTGAACAACGCAGTTGCGTGAAGATGTTCTGGCTTGTTGTGCTGCAGTGGCGACGTCGCTAGCGCAGCACAACAGCATCATGATGTTGCCACTGCAGCACAACAAGCATATTCCAGGAATGGAATTTTATCCTCAACTACATTCTACCATGCACTACAACTTGATCCTGCTGCAGTGGACGAAGAAAAAGAAAAGGGGGAAATGCTGGAACACTGGAGGAGGGACTGCCTGATGTTGTGCTGTGTTATGAAGAAAAATGATACATTGGACTCTGTCTGGACACACTGATGTTACTGCATTGTGTTTTCTTGTGCTTTTTGTGTTTATTACTTTAAGTAATCCTGACTGGCCCTGTTGCCAACTTGCCACTGTCATTCCTCATTTATTAAGTAAAGGCCCTATTCACAAAATATTTACACATCAGGCACAATGGAAGAAACTGTTTTGTGGAGAGGGTCTCAGAGTCAGTGGGCTGGATATTCAACAGGAGGCACAAGCGTGGTGCAAAGGCTCATTCTGTGCTTGCATCCAACGCAGCAGCTGCTATATTTAGTTGGATAACAGTCCAGCGCTATCCGCCTGAATATTACTCTGTGTCAGTGCAGTGCTAAGTGAAATTATGCTGCCCCAACAGGAACCTGGACTGTATCCAGCCCACAGGGATTAGTGCTCCCCAGAACTGATAAAGCTGGGACTGCTATGGGCTATATTCTGCTACAACATGCAGATGAGCATATTGGGCACCTAAGGTGTTAAGGGGCCTGTTGCATGCCCATTATGGGCTCATTTGCATGGTGATGCCGCAGCCCCTTAGTGATGATCCTGTGTGTGCCTGACATCCTCCCTGGAGTCTAGTGGCACCCCAAACACCTGTCCTGTGTTATGTGTACATGTTCTTGGCGTCTAGTGGCAACTCCCCACACCTAGAACACTCATCCTGCGTTCACATCTCTGGTGTCTAGTGGCACCTCCCCACCCCTGAACACCTATCCAGTGTTATGTGTACATATCCCTGGTGTCTAGCAGCACCCCCACCCCTGAACACCTATCCAGTGTTATGTGTACATATCCCTGGTGTCTAGCAGCACCCCCACCCCTGAACACCTATCCAGTGTTATGTGTACATATCCCTGATGTCTATCACCCCCCACCTCTGAACACTTATCCAGTGTTGTGTGTACATATCCCTGATGTCTAGCAGCACCTCCACCTCTAAACACTTATCCAGTGTTATGTGTACATATCCCTGATGTTTAGCGGCACCCCCATCTCTGAACACTTATCCAGTGTTATGTGTACATATCCCTGGTGTCTAGCAGCACCCCCAACCCTGAACACCTATCCAGTGTTATGTGTACATATCCCTGAAGTCTAGCGGCACCCCCACCTCTGAACACTTATCCAGCGTTATGTGTACATATCCCTGAAGTCTAGCCGCACCCCCACCTCTGAACACTTATCCAGTGTTATGTGTACCTATCCCTGATGTCTATCACCCCCCCACCTCTGAACACTTATCCAGTGTTATGTGTACATATCCCTGATGTCTAGCAGCACCCCCCCCTGAACACCTATCCAGTGTTATGTGTACATATCCCTGATGTTTAGCGGCACCCCCATCTCTGAACACTTATCCAGTGTTATGTGTACATATCCCTGATGCCTAGCAGCACCCCCACCCCTGGACACCTATCAAGTGTTTTGTGTACATATCCCTGATGTCTAGCAACACCTCCACCTCTGAACACTTATCCAGTGTTATGTATACATATCCCTGATGTCTAGAGGCACCCCCACCCCTGAACACCTATCCAGTGTTTTGTGTACATATCCCTGATGTCTGTCACCCCCACCCTTGAACACCTATCCAGTGTTATGTGTACATATCCCTGATGTCTAGCAGCACCCCCACCTCTGAACACTTATCCAGTGTTATGTGTACATATCCCTGATGTCTAGAGGCACCCCCATCTCTGAACACTTATCCAGTGTTATGTGTACATATCCCTGATGCCTTGCAGCACCCCCAACCCTGGACACCTATCAAGTGTTATGTGCACATATTCCTGATGTCTAGCAACACCTCCACCTCTGAACACTTATCCAGTGTTATGTATACATATCCCTGATGTCTAGAGGCAACCCCACCCCTGAAAACCTATCCAGTGTTTTGTGTACATATCCCTGATGTCTGTCACCCCCACCCTTGAACACCTATCCAGTGTTATGTGTACATATCCCTGATGTCTAGCAGCACCCCCACCTCTGAACACTTATCCAGTGTTATGTGTACATATCCCTGATGTCTAGAGGCACCCCCACCCTTGAACACCTATCCAGTGTTTTGTGTACATATACCTGGTGTCTAACAGCACCCCCACCCCTGAACACCTATCCAGTGTTATGTGTACATGTCCCTGGTGTCTAGCGGCACCCCCGCCCCTGAACACCTATCCAGTGTTTTGTTTACATATCCCTGATGTCTATCACCCCTCCACCTCTGAACACTTATCCAGTGTTGTGTGTACATATCCTTGATGTCTATCACCTTTCCACCTCTGAACACTTATCCAGTGTTATGTGTACATATCCTTGGTCTCTAGCAGCACCTCCACCTCTGAACATTTATCCAGTGTTATGTGTACATATCCCAGATGTCTATCACCCCCCACTTCTAAACACTTATCCAGTGTTATGTGTACATATCCCTGGTGTCTAGCAGCACCCCCACCTCTGAACACTTATCTAGTGTTATGCGTACATATCCCTGATGTCTATCACCCCTCCATCTCTGAACACTTATCCAGTGTTGTGTGTACATATCCCTGATGTCTATCACCCCTCCACCCCTGAACACCTATCCAGTGTTTTGTGTACATATCTCTGGTGTCTAGCAGCACCCCCACCCCTGAACACTATCCAGTATTTTGTGTACATATCCCTGATGTCTAGCGGCACCCCCACCTCTGAACACTTATCCAGTGTTATGTGTACATATCCCTGAAGTCTAGCAGCACCCCCACCTCTGAACACTCATCCAGTGTTATGTGTACATATCCCTGATGTCTAGCAGCACTCCCACCTCTGAACACTTTTCCGGTGTTATGTGTACATATCCCTGATGTCTAGCAGCACTCTCCACCCCTGAATACCTATCCAGTGTTATGTGTACATATCCCTGATGTCTAGCAGCACCCCCAACTTCCAAAACATCCATTCTATGTAGTGTCATATATCCCTGGTGTCCAGTGGCACCCCCCACCCCCAAACACCTGCCCATGTACGTTGTCCTATCCCTGATGTCTAGTGGCACCCTCCACCCTGAACACCCATCCCATGCATAGTTCTATATCCTCGATGTTTAGTGGCACCTCTCATCCCCTAAACACCCATCCTGTATATATTGACCTATCTGTGTCTAATGGCACTCCATCCCAGAACAGCTGTCCCATGTATAACTCCATACCCCTGACATCTAGTGGCAACCCCATGCCCCCAAACACCCATGTACAGTGATATGAACCATCCAGGTGTCCAGTAATACCCCTGTCCCGAATGCCCTCTTGTATGTGTAACGGTAAGCATTGGTGGTTCAGTATCCCCCCACCAGCCTGGCCTGCTCATGTATCACCACACATCCAACCTCCCATACCAGAGTGTCCAGGGCTGCACTAGGAATCCAGATTCAATGACCAGCACAGCCCTCCTCCTACCTCCTCAGCCGGCCACCATTTGAACTGACCTTGAGCACGCATATTGTATGCGCACTCACTGTCAGCTCACGTGGCAGATGGTCAAGGAGGTGAGAGGAGGGCTGTGCCAGTTACTATATCAGAAGTCCCAACATGTCTCTGGGCATCCTGGTAAGGGGGGGTATGACAAGTGGTGTTCTGTGCATGGGGGATGGGTGGAGGGACACTAGACTGCCAATACTTACCATTACATATGTTGATGGGCATTCAGGAGCAGGGGGTACACCAGACACCAGAATGGTCCATATCATTGTACATGGGTATTTGGTGGTGGGGGTACCATTAGACACCAGGGCATAGGAACGATAAACTGATGGGTGTTTGGGGGTGGGGGATGCCACTAGACACCAGGGATATGACCATGTACGGGACATGGGTGTTATGGGGGTGTCATTAGACACTAGGGATGTGTGACACTACATGGGACAGGTGTTGGGGTGAGTGGGTGCCACTGGATACCAAAGATATAACCATGTACAGGGCACAGGTGTTCAAGGGGCTGGGGAGTGCCTCTAGACACCAGGGACTGCATCTTCCTAGATGTGATGGGTGGTCAGGGATGCAAGCTTAGCACTCAGTTAAGTCATGGTTATTGGCAGCAGCAAATAGCACTGCTTTGGGGGCTGTTTACCACCATTGCAAATCTTTGAACATGCCATCGCACTTATATGCAGGAGGGGAACCCTCATTTGCTTGGGCGCAGTGTTATTTTAGCACCTGGGTTGTAAAGGTGCACTAACTGGGCCTCTGAATATGGCCCCCCCAGCACAAGCCACATACCCAGGTAGCACTAGAGCAAACCACATTACCACTAGTGCCAACATTTGAATATCTAGCTCAGTATGTTTTATATTCATTTTATATTTGAAATTAATGAGGAATGTTGACTTTCAGAAATGTCAAGCGCTTCGTGTTTTCAGGTAACAAATAGGATCTTGTGTCAGTAATAATATTACCAGTTGAACTAAGCAATCATTCTGAATAGTCACTAGTCAGAGGACAATTCATGTGCCCCATTAATATTTGTACTAAAGCAGGCCACATTTTTTGTGTGGATTTCCAGTATTTCAAAGGATCAGCATTCAAGTCAATATTGGGCCCTACCTGCTATATCTCAGTAATGGGCTGTGCTGAGGCTGTACTAGAAGAAGTGAATGTTACAGTCACATCTTCCAAGTGATTCCAAAGACCTGAAGCTGAACTGTACAGTCATGGGGTACTGCACTTTTTGATGGCGACGAAGAAGAAGATTCTGCTGCAGTTGTTGAAGAAGAGGGAAAACACCAGAGAAGGGGGTGCCTGATGCAGTGCTGTGTTGTGAGAATGTAACCCCTAGATGGTGCTATCGTATGGGCTACTACTCCTGCCTATGTGACTATGCACAGGTTGAGGGGCCTGAGCTTGTTGAACGGGTGCCTCCATCCGGAGGTATGGTTTTGGGGTAGCGTAACTGCTCTTGGTATAGTCCTCCGGGATGCTATAACCACCCACCAATCCTTCTAGTGGCCTACACAGATCAACAAAATAACATTCACATATACCATATGCTAGCAATACTGAACCCACACTCTCTGCACTTACCACCAGGGCTGGATCCACTGCAAGTGCTCTGGAGCCCCCCCCTGTAAAACAAGACCAGTGATGCAACAGTTCAATGGCAGTACAATATCTCCACCAAGAAGGTACACACTAGCCAGGTTAAATGCAGAAAAATCACAATCTGATTTATTAAGGGGGATGTGAACAAGGGTGGGGCAGAAATCTAGCAGATGATTATTAGATTTGATTAATTCAGGCTGAACATGCATGTACAGGGAGTCCCTTGTATACAGTCATAAAACCCTGGGTACCCAGTTGTTAAGCAGGCTAGCCTGAAGCGTTGCCCAGGGTAGGCCAGTGTTGCATCTGTTGTTGGGGCCCTTAGGAAAGAAAACAATCAGCATGCACATCAACCCAGAATTTGTAATCCAGAGCCAGATGGCTCAGTTTATTGTAATAAACTCAAACAAGCTAATCAGATGACATACGATTACAGCTTTGTTGCAGGGAGCTATCCTGTTTAGTACTCACGCTACCCAAACCAGGAGGCAGGACTGACGAGATGAAGACCTCTGGATGTTGTACTGGATTGCCAGGGGAAGCAGGGCCTGCATGACTCACCATGGTGGTCGCTACCTGTTCGATGGTGTTCAGCAGGGTGCCGAATCCCTGAGCGGGTCTTTCGCTGGAAAAGTCTCTGTGGTGGGAGTGGCAGTCCAGGCCAAGATGGCAGGGCTTAGACAGAGTAGGCAGTTTGGATATAGTCTGTAACAAGTGCTGGAGCAGCTTCCAGCTAGCATAACAATATACGGTGGCGGGGAACCAGATTGCGACTCACACTACACATTCAGCACACTTAAATGCGACACAATTATTATACGACAGTTCAGATAAAGTCCGTTTGCAATTCAGTAGGGTGTCTGCGCAACCCTTTTGCTCTGAGGCTCACTTCGGTGCCTGACAGGCTGATCACTTCTGGAGCAAGTCTTCAGTCTGCTTGCAGGCAACAATTACACCCTCTTTTTTCAGGCTTCAGGTCTCAATCAAAACTATCAGATTTAAGACTGATTTACTCTCACAGACTTCTTCACAGCGGAAGATGGTGGCAGGCAGTCCAAACATAGCCTCCCTGCTGTTTCCCCGTGCTACTAGGCAGGAGCAGCTGCTCGAATGGTTCGAGCTGTTCACTCTCCTCACTCCAACTCTCGACTGACACTGCTGCAGGCAGCTCTGGGTTTTCCCAGTGATCCAGAAGGTTCGGTTGGCTGATGGAACTGTCAGTCACAGAAGAGCTCCCCTTCCAGGTCCATTTGGGTGCTAAACACTTAAAAACTACAATTCCTACAGATTTTCATTCCCACAAGACCTCTGGGGACAGTTTCCATTTTAGGACTCCAGAGGTTCCGATTGGTCCAACACTGGCTGTCCAGAACCAAAATGGTGGCTGTAATCCAAATGTTCATGCTGCAAATGGAGGCAGGTTAGACTAACTTCTATATTGTTATTATTAAATCAGATAAACTGCAAATAATCACTGTTCCTAAGAAAACTCCCTCTGCGCATATAGCGACTGCAGAATGGAGCAGAAATACCACTCATCTGGCTGGTCACGAGCCCTAACCTACTCGGACCCAGCCCAGGCTACTTTCTAACACAGCATAAAGACTCTCTTAAAGAGACAGGCATGGAGGCTTTACTATAGCACTCTCATGCAGACAATCAAAACTACTGCAGACACAGGACACCATCCTTACAATGGGCATTCGGCAAGCCCAGAAAGACATTATAGGAACCCCTATTTGTGGGGGGGGAAGGGTTGTTACAAGAAGATTCTGTACTCTGTTCCATGATAGCATACACTTCATCAATTATTTCATGTCTGTCTATTTCGAGAAGTGTCATCATCATTCTGCAGCTGCTTTGATTTGTAACGTGGGTCCAAGATTGTTGCTTTACTGTAGGGATCAGCCTGAAGCACTTTACATAGTTTTTCATTTTCATCGACTTTTTTTGCTCATACGTTTGGTCATATCTTTTTGTATTCTGATGGGCAGCCTGTTTGTGTCAGCAGTGACAGCATGTGGGATGGAATTATTTGTGTTCTCTAAAGTGTCCCTAATTAAATTCAAGCGGAATTCTAATATATTTCATTAAGGGTACCAATTAGCTCAGAGATGCTGGGTGTACACTAACCTCTCTGCTGATTTCCTCAAACGGCTGGAGGAGTAAAATTACAACTTCCAGCATGGGCCACTGTGGTGAAGTTATAGAAACATCCACGTCACCAATTTTATGTTCCAAAGTGTACTGCCTGACAGCTTTCTTTTGTCCCTGCAGGCTTTGGAAAAAGGTTGAATTCCACCTAGTAGGATTGTCTTGGATCGGTCTGTGCAAACGTAATTTGTGCTCCTTCTGTATTTTTTCAAATAAGTGATGGGCTTTGCTTGAGTGCAGTTGGTTCTTTCCATTCCCTCCTTTTTTCCCCCTACCACCCCTCCCTTCCCCAGCGCCTCCTTTTATTTCCCTTTACGCTGTCCATTCATCCTTACTTATCTCATATTTTTATTAGGACCTTACTAAAAATGCATTTATCTCACATGAATTCATAGCAATGTGTCTTGGCTCTCTGCTCTGGTTAATATAAAGTAAAAGTGACTTTATGGGTCTCAGAAATAGTGCCACTGTTGTCAAATAGCTGTATTAGAATGATGAATCAGTTTGAAATATCATGCTTTTAAAATGAGTTGTCTGCTTAATAGCACTTGCTTGTTCACCTGTACTAATTGCTGTTCTGCTGATCTGTTTCAAATTAAAGTGAATAAATGTATGTTGTACTGTATGCATCCAGTTTGGGGCAACAAATGTTATCATAGACACAGTACTTGAATATGCCAATCAAAATAATGTGGCTATATAAGATTTTGAAGAAGCACAGCATTACTTTGTGGTCTTTTGGACTTTGGGTCTCTATTCTTTTAATGTTATCAAGAGGATTTGGACTATGTGCTGCAACAAATATGATCATAACAGTTTCTGTACAGGTGATATATATTTTAATCATGTTTTTTAAATGAGCACCTTTTAGATATTAAGTTCATTGACATATGGCCGAAGAATCGTAGTGCCTGTACATAATTCTGTTTTTATTGTTAGTGGTTGTTGTATGTTTGCATTAGTTATAGGAATATGTTGTAATTTCTTTAACCATATTATATACGAATTGATGTGAATATTCTAACCTTGTCTCTAACTTGTGCCATGGTAATGGCTGCCTAGTGATGTCATATTTAAGTGCACATTTTGAAATCATTGGCATCCTTGATAAAGTTCCACTGCAGGGAATGAAGTGCTGTCAGGTAATTCTATAGCAGGCTATGGGGGTAGCAGCTGACAGATACAGCACTTTTGTGTATTTTGCACAGCATGTAGGTAGTATTTCAATAAAACTGTTTGTTCTTTACATGCTTCTCTCTTTTGGGTCTGCTTATATTTTGCATGTGCTGAGTGGCTGGGAGTGTTTTGCGAGGCTTTTCTGCTTCCACATTGAAGTGAGTGCAGATTCTTTTGGCAGTGCTAACAAGAGCCTTGATGTCCATGTCTTCATCAAGAAAACTGTGAACTATTAAATTCAAGCAATCCACAAAGCAACAATGTGAACAAAGTCCCCTTCCTCTAAGGCCTTCCTTATGTTTGACCCATTTTCTGCAACAACTGTAAAGCCAACTGGCAGTCCCTGTGATGTGACCCATTGTTGTATTGGTTGGTTGAGCTCCTCATTAATGTTGTATGAGTTGTGCTCAGATGGAAAATTAAACATTCTTAGAACAGCAAACTGGGATTCACAATCCCCACAAGAATTATCAAAAAAGGCATGCCTTATGTGCAGTGAAAGACATGAAGTGCTCCAGCTGACAGCTTGTCCAGATATGTGTTGTGAGATGCACCACCGTCCCGATAGCACTGGTTAAAACTCATCTCAGTTTTTTATATATGGCATCATAGAGATCTGAAATCCCTGTTGAGGAGAAATATTCTTTTTTTTAATTAGATAAACTTTATTGATTATCATCCAGTCAAGAACATACAAGGACAAGTGCAGTCATAATACAACCCCAACCCCCAATCCCCACCATCCCCCCCTCCCTCCTATGGAGCTCCCCTCACAGCCAAGAATAAAGGGAGACTGGAACTATAAAATTATATGAACACACTGACACCTTCAATTCTTATAAACAGGCTCATGTGTTACTGTTCAATTAATCTGAGACAACCCCTAAGTAACAGAAGATACCATTATTTGGTATATAAGGCATGTAGTTTTCCCCATATTTTTTTTATCAAAATTGGAGAGCCTATTCCTGAGACTCACAATCACGTGTTCCATTCTGAGACTGTAGAGTAGTTCATTAAGCCATTCTTGATATGAAATTGTGCATTGATCCAGCCAGTGCTTTAGCACCCGTCTCTTCAGAGATAAAGAAATCAGAGACAGAAAGTATTTATGTTCCCTCACTGAGATTGTGCTATAGTCTCCCAAAATGCATATTTCAGGGTTAAAAAGGCCCTGTAAACCTAATAGGGGATCTGCTCTTGCTTCAATAATGGACCAGAGGGGCACCACCTTGGAACATTCCCAGAATATATGGAACAACGATCCCTCTTCCCTGCCACACCTAGTGCATTCATGGGAGGGCCACTTCCCCATACGCACCAATTTCTGTGGAGTATAATAAAGATAATTAATAATATTAAACTGGATAATTCTCAGTTGATCCTGAGTAATATGGTGGTATAAATCCTTCCAAATGGCTTGCCATTGTGGGAGGGATCTTGGAAATAATTGATCCCAATATGGAAAAGACCCATCCAACTCTGGAAAAATTGAAGAGAGCAGAAAAGAATATAGCTTGGACACAACATGCTTTTGAGAGACTAGAGCTGCAATGGTGGAGACTGTACCAGAAAAATCAACCATCCAGGTACCGGACCCAAACCAATGAGTTAAGACATGCCTCAGCTGGTAGGTTTTAAAGACAGCCTTATTTAACTGCAAACATTTTAAGATCTCAGTGGATGGTAGTAAAACCTCTCCCTCCAAAAGGTCACACACTTTCACTTCCTCCAGTTGGGGCCGCCAGTCCACTTTGATCGGCTGACCTCCGATCCGGAAGTTCGGATTGTTGAGTATAGGTTGTGTGACATCTTTAGAGATGGGTATCTTATTTACATTCCAGAACTGGGAGCAAACCCGGAGAGAGGTCCCCAAAACTGAGGTTTTAATCACCTGAGGAAGTGATTTCCAGGGTATATATAACAAAGCAGAGATGGACAGGCCAGATTACTGCAGTGAGGAGAAATATTCTCTCGGCGTATTATACTGCAGTTCAAGGTACTCGAGTAGCCACCTGAATCCTACATGTTCCATGACGTTTTAGGGCAGCAAGTCAATGGCTCTCATCTCTGAAATTTTCTTTGTTATTGTAACAGCAAAAGGATGGGTCAATGGATATTTGGTTCTACATTTGTACTGTATGTTTCTGAGATGGTAAGCTGTTTCCTGGTGGGGGGGGGGGTTTGAACCCGTTGCCACTATACAGTAAACACTAGGAGTCATTCGAATGGATGCAAGTGCTGGAGGTGTTTCTGTATTGCTGTTAGGGCTGCCACACCTATGATGTACTGAAACATAGAAATTGATGGCAGATAAAGACCGTTTGACCCACCTAGTCGGCCCATTTTCCCTACCTACTGCAATGCTGCAGATCCTACTTGATCTCTGGCTTTTACCAGCTCTTTCCTATTGCTAGGGTTCCTTTGTGGCTATCCCATGCATTCTTGAATTCCCCTACCATTTTTTGCCCCACCACCTCTGCTAAGAGGCTGTTCCATGCATCCACCACCCTTTCTGTGAAAAATACTTCCTCACATTACCCCTGAGTCTACCCCCCTCCAGACTCATATCATGACCCCTTGTTCTTGAACATCTTGTGTTCTGAGAGATGCTACCCTATTCGAGATACCCCTGAATGTAGTGAGCTATTATCATTGTCACTTTGCTTCACTTCTCAAAAATGGATTTCTCATTAATGTTATGACATCTGTCTATATGCTTTTTCAGTGCTTACGTTCCCAATGTTCCTCTCTTTTTGCTGCTGCAGATTGCCTGTTTACAAATAGAGCATGGTGCTTCCAACTCATTAAAAGCACTCGCTGCCAGGTATGCACTGCAGTTCAGTCTCCCTTTCAGGAGTTTTTTTACTGGATTTTTCTTGGGCCTGTTCCTGTAGTGCTTATTCCCTTCCACTTCTGCTTCATTTGCCATTTCTGTCCCCTTATCTTCCAGTACACCTTGTGACTGATCACTGTCTTCATTATTTTTATCCTTGTCAGGCTCTGCCTCAGAGGAATTGGATGTAGTCCTTGATTGACTTACATTAGCATAGCATGCAATTGTTCCATATCCTAGAGTACCTCTGCAGGTGGTACTCACCAACCTTTTAGTTTTAAATGAAGAACCTTTTTTTAATTGGGACTGATCCGACCAATACACCTTTTTTTTTCTATATACATTTTTTGATTTTTTTCTCTTGTTTTTGTGCCCTGGACCTGGGATCCCGGCAGACACGTATATGTGCATGCGTGGAGGTGCATGCACACGCTGGGCACTGGCTCGGCACTTTCTACCCCACCCATGGCATTTTGCCACCGCCCCCTCACCCACGCTTCCCACTGGACCTTCACCCGTGGGAGTGAATCTGGGGAGCAGACAACCACCTCGGAAGGAGAGCTGCTCACCTGAACTCAATCCTGCTCGAACCTTCTCCCCCATGCCGGCTTCCCAGCAACCTGAGGTTGTCCCAGAACCTGGGTCACCAGCGTAGTGTGAGGTAGGGCGTCCAGTACCTGAGCCCTCAGCGCCACCGGGCTGGCCCCGATGCACCTTTTTTGGATTTAATCATTTGCTTGAAAGCTGCAACTATTGAGTTACCAGAATCAATTTTTGGATTTTGGTTTTGTTGGCCTGTGCAGAGTGATGAATTCTTAGCCTGGTCCTTGACCCTTTCTTTTGGTTATCTGAAGCTGCAGTGCCTACCTGATATTCAGAGCTAGCCTGAAAACTATTTTTCTATACTTTTTTACTTATTTTTTGTATTTTTATTTAATTTTCTATTAAATAGAAAACATTTTCATTCTAAGTTACTATAGTCCTGACCTGACTTTCATTCCCTACAGGGCCCAACTGTACACAACAATCAGCGCCCAAGGATGACCACCACTACTTCCTTCCAAGCTCAGTGCAGAAAAATGACTCATACTGTTACTATTCAGGGACTATTCAGCAGCTCAGCCATTTTATGTTACTACAGCCTTAGGAATTTAAATTGGTGATACAGGCGTTTTTAGTTTCAATTCAGTTCAATTTATTTGGGAGAAAAATCTTTAGGCAACAAGTGCCTGTTTACAAAGGTGACACAGTCATACATGAATTGACATTAAATGTAAAAAGACACAGTAACAGTACAAGTACACTTTGTAAAATAAGATACAAAATGTACAAATGCAATAAAAATTACTTAAAATAGACACATTCTTCAAGTTAATTTATGTACAACTTTAACCCATTCTTAAAATGCCCTGTTTGTTGACTATTTGCCAATCTCAAGGGATAAGAAAATCCATGCCCTGACTGCCTGATTTTTAAGTGCTCTTTGTCACAAATTTGTTCTTCAACTGGGTAATTCCAGTTGTTGGTTATTTGTTAATTTAGTAGTATATATACATTTTTGTACCCACATATTACATTTCCTAGTACTAAATGTATTTGTGAATTTCCAACACCAGATGCTATCTTAGTATAATATTCGAGAATCTAATTTATCCGGAACACTCTGGCATGGTGGAGATGATGAATAATTAAGGATAGGGAGGATGATTACATTGAAGATAATGGATGGGCACCTGTTAACAACAAGGCTGTGTTCCCTTCAAGATACATAGATACATACATAGACAGTGTCGGCAGATAAGGGCCTATGGCCCACCCAGTCTGCCCATTTAAGTTTGTAAGTTCAGTTTATGTTTTCCAAGAAGTCTGTTGCCCCTTACCCCTGACCTCCAGAATTCCTTTATGTCTATCCCATGCATTCTTAAATCCCGTGATTGTTTCAGCCCCCACCACTTCCTCTGGCAGGGTGCTCCACTTGTTCACCACCCATTCTGTGAAGAAATTCTTCCTCACGTTTCCTCTGAATCGTCTTCCCTCCAACTTCATCCCATGTCCTGGAACATCTTTTTTGCTTAAAAATAGTGCATTCCTGCACCTTGTTCCTCCCTGTAAGATACTTGTATGTCTCTATCATATCCCCTTTCTCCCTCTTCTCCTCCAGGGAGTACATGTTCAGTGCCTTTAACCTGTCCTCATAGGACTTGTGATGCAATCCATGCACCATCTTTGTTGCCCTCCTCTGAACCTTCTCTGCCCTGTCTATGTCCTTACGTAGGTAAGGTCTCCAGAACTGCACAGTGTACTCCAGGTGCGGCCTCACTAGTGTCTTGTATAGTGGAATTATGACCTCCCTTTTCCTGCTGGTGATGCCCCTGCCTATGCATCCCAGCATCCTATTTGCTTTACCTGCTGCCTTGTCACACTGTTTCCCTGCCTTGAGGTCATCAGAGAGGTTTTCATGATAACCTAGTAAATCTCAAGAGTGCAGCTTGAGAGGTTTACAGCTGGCATAACAACCTTGAGAAGGGAACTCCACGTTGTTGTTAACTGGTGCCCATCCATTGTCTTTTATAGTGTATGGGCACCAATTCAAGTAAATTTGTCCTTACTTTTTTGGGGGTTTTTTTTGGCCCGCTCTCCGTCAGGGCCAGCTCTCACCACCACGGCCATTCATCCGGAAGTTCGAGAGACACGCATGTGCAAAGCTGTTCATGTTGCTATACTATTGTTGTGCATACTCATGAGGGTATAACAACCGCTTGATGTCACAATGATAGCATAGCAAGGATAGGAATTCATTGAACTCCATCCTTAATAGCCCTCTCCCATACATTATACTTCTTTTAAACTTTTTAGGCACAGTGATATCTAATAAGTTACAGTAGTTTCACATTAAAGAATGCCAAAGCACCTGTATGTCTTGTTTCCTCCTCCTTCTTTACTGTATTAAAATAAAAATTGTCCACTATGAATCAGGATGAGTAGTACAATACTCACTAATCTCAGTCTTTATCTGTCAGTCTCAGCCTCTCTCTCTCTCTCACTCTCTCATTTGCTTCTTTAATATTTAATCACTTTTGCTGCCTAGTTTCTGTATTTTATTGTTTTGCAGCAGGCACAGGGTGGCACCACTGACTGGACTCGGTGCTTTTGTTTGTCACCCTGCACTGCACACAGGCTTTCAGCACAATAGCACCCCACCCTTACTGTCTGATCTCTTTCATTTTTTATTGTAGCCTGTAAAGTACAGTGCTCAGTTTATGTGGCACCCTGCAGAGCACACACTTCAGTCCACACAGGTATCCAGCACAGCTCCCAGGACAGCTGTCTGGCATCTCTAACATTATTTATTGCTGCTTGCAAGCAGATATAGGTACCACCACTGTGCTTTCATTTTTTTAAGCCAGGCACAGGCAGCACCATCTGCTAATTTTCCACCTCCCTCTTACACGTAATCTCTTTCTCTAATCTACCTTTTCTTTAATCCTTGTGCTGCCAGTATTGTTGTTGTGTTTTCTTTGCTGCAAGCACACACTACCACACATACACACCTGATATCTCTTTTGCTCTCTCTCTCTCTGTTCAGCTTTTAAAAAGTAATTTTTTTCTATCTAGCATTGATTTTTGGTGTCAAGAAGACTAACTGAAGCAGACATAGGCAGCTAGCCGGCTACCACACTCCTAATGTCTCTCTTACTCACTCTCTCTCTCTCTCTCTCTCTCTCTTATCAGCTTTTTTAAATATTTTTTTTCTGCTTATCATTGATTTTTTGTGTCAAAAAGACTATTGGCACAGTCAGGCTAGCAGTGTACACAGGCCTTCCTTCCCACCTTTCCCTTTATCCAGAAGCACTGCCACACAAAATCAATCAGTAAAGTAATTTATGTCCCTTTTTATGGTGGCAGGGGGGCAGAGCCCTACAGACCTCTTTCTGTCACTTGGGGAAAAAAGGGCACTCCAGACTCCTTCTGAAGTGCAGTTTCACGGTTGAACCACAATCTTTCCACTACCTGAAAAAAAATACACTGGTTGAGGGGGAAAGTTCCTTTCCTACACATAGCGTTTTCCTGCCAGCTCAAATTACAGTCAGTGGAGCGTAAACAGTGCAGGCAGCTTATTTTTGTCGGAAAGATCCTAAACCCTCTTTTTACACATTTTTATCTAAACAATGCCTTGTTGGCAGGGGTGTAGTGCTCCCATACTTCTTAAAGTCTGCTAGGACTTTTCTTCCTCATCGTGTCACCCCTTCTCCAATGTCCCTGTTTCTCCCTACCCTAATACCTTGTATGCTCTAGTCTAGTTTGTTCTACCGTTCCTGTATATTCTGCAAATGCATTACTTATCCTCTGTTTTGAACTGACGATGAATAATTATTTAATAGGCTGCTACTGTCTACTACAGTATGTGATTTTTTGATGTAAATTGAATTGTACCTTTGTCCATTTTGTCAATGAATGTAAGATGCTGAATGTATTTTTAACTGTTATTTCCTCTGTATATTGTACTTTGTGCCACATGTTGTGGCCCAAGTCATGCCTGAAAACGGTCCCCTGGATCGGTGCACCTACCTGGTTACCAAAGACTTACTGTAAATAAATAAATAAAATCATGTTTTTTTTTATGTAGTTCTCCAGGCAGCAGTCTTAAATTATCAACTGAACAGTCTTGAAGCACAGCTGTAACGGAACTGTGTTTTATCTCTCTGCTGAATTCCTTCACAGAGGAGCACAATGTGATTTGAGATCACGTTTTGGCTTGTGGCAGTGGGGTCACTGGGCTGGGACAGGCAGACAGTCATTGTGATGAGCCTCCAATTGAGTAAAACAGGCAGTCTCATTTTATAGTAAATCTGTTGGTTTACTAAATTAAAATTACTTTCCCTACTAAGCAGATAGAAGTAAGGTTAAATAGTGTCACATTTTTGCTCTGTAGGTATTAGGATACATGATCCCTTTTACTTGGGATTTCATGACAAGTTGAATTCCTTTGGGGAACAATTGCAGTGATTGATGTGAATGAAGGTTCATTAGGGGTGTGTGTGTGTGTGTGCGCGCGCGCGCATGTGTGTATGCATGCAGGTGTGTGTGTGTATCTCCTTAAAACTAGTTATCCTTCCCTGCATTATGGGGATGTGGGGTGGGGTAGGGTGTATTGTGTATGTGAAGAGGAGGAGAGAAATTAAATTTTTTTATCTCTTATTCAGATTCCTTAGACACTTCTGGTACATCAAGTTGTTATACACTGAGTATTTATTGACATCAGTACATATCATGCTGCATTGTCTTAATTCCTTGGTGGTCCTCAACAAGAGTTTTTTGTTTGTCACTAACACTGTCAATTCATATTTAAATTATCATTTATAAAGTCCTGTCACTACACTAGAGGTTTTTGAAGTTTATGGGGCATGATATCTAGCTGGAGAGCATAGCTGGGTAATGGGTCCAGCTAAGTTTTACACATTATATAGTGTGCACTGATGTTTTTAAGACAGCTCTACCAGTAATTTTCTGTCTGTAATACATACACTGAAACTTCTTGGAGTCCTAAGACAATCTTAGTATGCCTTTAATTTGGGTGGGGGTTGTTTTTCAGTAATCGCATTCTTATACACATTATGACACTCATTGCTTGATGTAAGAGTCATCTGCTTAAGCAGTGTTATCCTATGTCAATTAAATTTATATGCAGTAGGATTCTTTGTATGTGCTTTGCACCAAGCATCTTTGACCCTGGGACCCTCCTAGCCTAAGGTAACATGGTACTGTTAAACTTCTCTGACATCATTTTCTGTTTATTTTTAAATGAGTATTTTATACCAATGGGGATTTTTTTCTGTTTTTTTCTGCATGATCTAGTTGTTAAAAGCATTGTTTGTTTTCTAAATAACTGCATTACGCTTCTGAAGAAGGACTGGTTGGTCCGAAAGCTAGAGCACTTCGTTCTTGTTGTTATGTCTATGTTGGTCCATTAAAAGGTATCAAATCATTTGCTTCTGGATCTGTTCTTACAAGGACCAATACGGTAAATACTAAATCTAGATTTCTCTACTAGGGTAAGTAAAGATCATGTAACCCTCTGTCCAGGTTTTGTATTGAGAATCCTGTGGAAGAATTTGGGTGGTTACTCTTTATTTGCATCTGCAAGAAGTTTATTTGGAAATATTGCTTGATTAATAATAAGGTGACAGTTTTATTGGTGCCTGTGTATAATGGCTATCTTCTCTCTGAGACTTGTAAGGTATTGTAAGCAAGAGTCTCCTCTGTTTAGTACTATAATCACACATGTAAACAGTAAGACAGAGTAACTGTGACATTAAACTGGATTACACTTAGCTGATACTTGCCCTGTGGTGGTGCCTAATTATGCACTTGTGATAGCACAGACCCTGGAGTTGAATGTACTGCTCTGCTTTGATTTGTCATATTGTCTCCTATGTACCTTCTTGTGTGATTTTTTTTCTGTTTGTGTTAAATTAAGCATTTGGCTGACGTGGTAATGCTATGTATGTTTTGCTGTCCAAACAAACAAGCGTAAGTCAGTGCCGAACATGTTTGATTTCATGCTGTTACAAGTTAGAATAACAGTGTCTTGAGGCTATAGGCAGGCCTTTCTTACTCCCATGACCCATTGTTTCGTGGATTTTGGGTTCCACTGGGCTAAGGAGTTTAGGTCCCCATATTCAGAGCTGGCCATGTGCAGTCTGTGGCAGTTCGCACACAGCCTGCTTGGGGATAAATATTCAGACAATTAACTCACTGCAACTGGAGCGTGCATACTGTCTAAATATGGAGCCATGTCAGTGCAGTGCAGTGCATCATGACCTTGCACTATGCTGACACAGACCTAGATGGAATATGGCTGACAGGAGTGCAATGGAGGTAGTACGGATCAAATGGAATTGTGGCAGGGCTCCTGCGGGCCATATTTAGCCCAAACATGTTAATGACCTCTTTGAGCATGGAAGGCTGTATGGCCCATTGACATGCTCATTAAGGGCCCACTAACATGTGTGCAAGGCCCCCATTCCATAGCTGTCTTACATATTCCTTGTGGTCTAGTGGTTCACCCCCATTTACCTGTTTTGTAGCTGTCTCAAATGTTCCTGGTGGTGTAGTGGTTCCTGTACCCCTTGATTGACTGTCCTGTAGTTGTCATGAATATTCCTGGTAGTCTAGTGGTCTCCCTTCCCCTGATCACCTGTCCTGTAGCTGTCTTGAATATTTCTAGTGGTGTAGCAAGTCCTGCACCCCCAGTCAACCATCCTGTAGCTCTCTTGGATATTCCTGGTAGTCCAGTGGTCTCCCCCCAATAAGGGCATCTGATCCTCTGTCAATCCACCTGCTCAGAACCCTCCTCCCCACAACCAGACCCCTCCCCCTCGCTCAGGTCACCTACGCCAAAGTACAACAATAGTGACAGTGACCTACACATCCCTCTGCTCACCACCTTGGCCGGCCACCATCTGATTGCCAGTGAGTGATTATGAGTACAGTAGACACAGGTATTTGTACAATACTTGCAATTGCTCAGAGACCATCAGATTTAAACCAGTTGAGGTGGTGAGCAGAGGGCTGTGCCAGTCATCACTAATACTGCAGTTTTCATTATTTGTCCAGGAATGTGGGTGCCTGAGAGGGTGAGTCAGGAGGGGATCAGATGCCCTTATTGGGGGGGGGGACTACTAGACAACCAGGACTATACCAAACATCTACAAGATGGGTAATTTGGATGCTTTTACAATGTATTTTCACAGGACAGATCAGCTCACATGCAACATTTGCTTTTCAGTAGGGTTCTGCTGTATGGTTCTGCTTTTACAGTTTTACAATATATTTACTCAGGATAGCCCAGATGAGTTGTGCTATCTTGTTTGCAGTGGAGTTCTGTTTGACCCAGTTTTTACACTGTATTTATCTAGGACAGTACAGCGGAGATGCAAGATCTTTTTTTCAGTGGGGTCCTCCTTTTACCCATTTTTATAATGCATTTACCCAAGATAGCCCAAGTGAGAGGCAATTTCTCATTTTCAGTGGGGTCCAGCTTTTACCATGTACTGTATTTTTCCAGGATAGAGTGGCATAGTAGACTTCTTTATTTAATTAACATATTTAATGTGGCAAAGCAGTGGTGCATGTCTAAATGTCTTCTCCTTGAAGGATTAGTAACTTAATAACCTGGCACTGATAACTTTGTTCTCATCTTGAAGTTAGTACTTTTTGTTGATGTGAAAGATAGATCTGTAATCTGGGGAATGTCCTGCAGAAATCCTCTGACCCAGTGAGTGGCTAGCTGTACCTGTGTGACTGAAAGTGTGGCTGGTACTATGTGGAGTGCAAGTGGGGAGCAGCCAACTAGTCATGCCATATGAGCCTGTGAGGGATTAATTGTCACAAGTCAGGAGTCGGAACTTGGCTGGGACCGAATGAATTAGATAGTCGGTGCCAACAAAACAAAAATGAATTAATAACCATCCTGGCTTTATCATAAAAGGAGCAGTGAGGTAAGTGTGCTGTTTTGTATTAATAATTTTGTTTGTAGGGCTGGGCTGTGTCCAGTGACTCGAGTGATCTCTCTTTCCCCTAAGCTTTCCCCCTGCTGCCAGCCTCCCATCCCCTGCTGTGAGTGAGTATGGAACCTATGAAGTGAAGTCCAGATGCATCTGATGATGGATGGCAATTCTTCAGCATTAAAACCTGTGCTGCAGTCGGATGAGGCATTAGGGCATGTGTGTTTTTTGAGTTTGGTGTCTGGGATGACTTCTGAGTGGGTGTTTAGGGTGGGATAAGCCTACCACTGGCATTGCCCCCATTCTTGCCATGTGACTGGGCTGTGTACATGCCACAGGATGTGCTTGGCATTAGGTCATCATCTGTTACAGTTGGCTGTGCTTCCCTGCAGTTTGACTGTCATGTGTAGGTTATGCTGGAGTGCTTGATGCTGTTGTGGTTCCAGTGTAGGCATATTGGAATTTGGTGGTTGGCTATAATATACTGGATATGAATGGGAAACATCCTGCTGTAGAGCAGTGATAATTATGGCCATGCCATTGCCCGAGGTCTCACGCAGGTTCTGGAACCCTTGCTGCAAGTCAAGTCTGTGGGGGCTGTGATGTCACTGTATATGCCCTGTATTTTATGCAGCTGTCCCTGTGGAGCATTACCCACCCTGCTCCAATGATCTCAGTTCAGGGTACATGCAGATAAAGCATTCATGACCTGGTATACATCCTGTGTCAATGTTTGGCCTTGCAGAACCCTCCAATGAGTCCTGTGTATCAGTTCCATTCTCTGGCATGGATTGTCTGTGTATGTGTCTACTGTGTGATAGACACGTGCACCTCCAGGCTGGTGTTTTGTGTGCCCTTCTTGTTGCCTTGTATGTGTGACTGTGTGGTGCACTGTTAGGGGGGCATAGTCTTTTGTTCAGGTTGGGGGTAACAAGTGCAATGCCTGCTGCAGGTAAAGCTCACTGTACTCAGGAGAAGTGGTATATAGCCACATGTTTGAAAGGTGGCTAGAGTAGGATTTTTTGCCTTAGTTTTGACAATTTTTTTAAAGAAAATAAGAAGTTGTTATTTGATAATGATATTCGTTGTTTGTAACAAGTCTAAGAAGGTTTTAAAAACAACCAAATAGTCTCAAAATGACCCTCAAAATATACCAGAATGCATCTAAAACCTGATAGCTTTTGGGGGCCTAGGCAGCCCCCGGACCCCCGGCCTGTGTCGAGTTGGGAACATCATAGTTCATGGAGACCTTACACTTTTAAATTTAGCACTGTGCCACTGCCTGTTGGCCAAAACTGAGTTTGTAATGAGACTGCATTGCTCCAGCAGAGATTCAGATTACAGTAGAGGTATCACAAGTCACAAGAGAGAGGTAATAATACCTCTTTACAAGACACTGATTATGCCCCATCTGGAGTACTGCGTGCAGTACTGGCCTTCACAGGGACATTAACCAAACTGAGGCAGTCCAGAGAAGGGCAACCAAAATGGTGTGGGGACTGCATCAGAAGACATATGAAGATAGATTAACAGAGCTCAATATGTATACCCTTGAGCAAAGGAGGGAGAGAGGTGATACGAGCAAAACATCCAAACATCTTAAGGGCATTAACAAGGTGAAAGAGTCTAACATGTTTAAATATAAGAAAAATAGCAGGACAAGAGGACGCAGCATGGGATTAGAGGGAGGCCGATTAAGGGGGAATGTAAGGAAATTCTTTTTCACACAAAGAGTGGTGGATGCATGGAACAGCCTACCTCAGGAAGTGGTGGCTATGAACACAGTGCAGGGCATCAAACAGACATGGGATAGGCATAAGGAAGCAATACAGAGGAGTATGAATAGATAGGCCACTAACAGAGCAATGGCCGATGTCACATATATAAGGTAGAAAAAGAAATGAGCAGAATGGATGGGCCTTGCGGTCCTTATCTGCCATCAACCTCTATGTTTCTATGTTTCTCTGTCTCTCTCTCTCTCTCTCTCTCTCTCTCTCTCTCTCTCCCCCTCGTGTGTGTGTGTGTGTGTGTGTGTGTGTGTGTGTGTCTAGCAGTGTACAATGATTTACTGCTGTCTGTGGGGTTTTCTAACCCTTTCATGACTGATCTAAGACTAAATGATAAACAGAGCTCTACCATTCCTCCTACCCCCCCAACCAGATTTATACAGGGAAATGCTGAAAGAAGAAGCTGACCAATCATGATAACTTGCTTGACTTTTTTGTTAACTTAAACTTTAAAAATTATTACCCAGCCTTTTACAAATAAAGCTTACTATGTGCACTGAATGGAGGCTGATGGCTTGGATAAAAAAAGTATGTATTTCAGAATAGGTATGTAATGTTTATCACTGCTGGGCCTGATGGCGTGCATAGTACTATTTGGCACAGGTATTTGTTTTGTTTTTAGTTTTGTTTAATCCTCAAGCCTGCATCTCCTTACCCCTCCCCCTAACAACTACCACACACATTTATATCTAAACTTACTCTAAACCAACTGCGCGAGTGCAAAACTGTAACAGCTGTGTACCTTATCCATTTGAATGGCATAATCTGTCATATATAGAAATGTAGCCCTCTCTCCCCGTGTCTAGGGGTATGGATGGAATATGTTCCTGGGAAGGGGGGTGCCCACTGAAGCAGAAACACTTCCAGTGGCCACGTTACTCAGGCCCAGATGTCATACACAGGGTCCCTTTTCCTTGCTGGTGCTGGTTGAAAACAACAGGTTAATTCATATTAAACAGTTCTTTTCAATTACAGAATGTCCACACGGAACTTTAAGAAACAACAGGGATCCCAGATTCATTAAACATATTTACACATAGCTCTGGGTAGCATCAGTTAATACACGGGGAACACATTCAGCTTTCACACAGCCGGTTTGGCCATAATAGCAGCTTTTACTTGAACCGAGGAGGTTGCACAGTCTTTAGGGCAGCATTTACTCAAGACCACTATGGTCACAAAAGTTTGAAGGCAGCAGAAGTCCCAAAACAGTTCACAGTGCCTAACAGCCCATTATTCTTCACAGGCACCCAAACTCTCAACTATACTCATCTCTCTCTCTCTCTCTTTCTCCCCACATACGGGCTCAGCGGGTCCCCCTTGGAACATGCAATCCTCATGGCTTGGGGATGCATGGGTTCCCTCATGATTCCTGCATCCTTTCCTAGAACTGGCTGCAACTGTCCCTGAATTGAGAAGGGGGACACATTCCATGGAGCTCAAAGGCAACTTGCTCTCCAGACACTACACTCCTTGCCACATTCTTGCCCACTGGATCCCTACAAGAATTGGTGCAGGCTGCCTGGGCACTCTGCAACTTGCGGCTGCTGGTTCCCCTATCAACTTTAGCTTCCCTCCAAGATACTGTGCAGCTTGTGGCTACTGGTCCCACTTTTTCCTCTGTGTCCCCGCAAGCACTACTGGCTGGGGTCCAGAGTGAGTTATCGTCCCTGCCCAGCCCCGACTCACTCTCACTCACTTGCCACTCACTTCTCTGACCAGAACTCCCCCTCCCGCATAAACTGCTGAGCTTTATCCCCCCATGCACCCGTGCTGACCTCCTGATCCAAAGGAGGTTCCACCTGAGTGCTGAGAAGAATGAACCATTTTTCCTACTGGGCTGAATTAGGCCACAAAACCCCAGGGAGGTGTGAATAGACTAGTAATCTCCCAAGGGGGGGGTTACATAAATATAGAAACTGATGGCAGATAATGCCCACTGGGCCCATCTAGTCTGCCCATTTTTGGTTATGATCACTTTTGCTGCAGATTCAACTTGCCCTGCAGCACTGTCTCTTCCACCTTCTTCCTTTCTCTTAGGATTCCTTTGTGCCTGTCCCAGGCATTTTTGAAACCCACCACTGGTTTCAACTCCACTGCCTCCCATGGAAGACAGTTCTAGGAATTCACCACCCTTTCTGTGAAGAACTGCTTCCTTACATCTCTCCTGAATCTACCTCCTTTCAGCTTCATATCATGACCCCTTGTTCTACAGCACCTTTTTCTCTGAAACATAACTCCCTCCTGTATCTTATGAACCCCCCAAGAGGTATTTAAAGGTCTTCATAACATCCCCACTCTCCCTCCTCTCCTGCAGGGTGTATATATTGAACTCTTTCAGTCTCTCTTCATAGGGCTTCTGATGTAGACCTTGCACCATTTTGACAGCCCTCACCTCTCTTCTTGTTGCTTGTGCCTTTTTCCAATTGTTCCCCCTTCCACATCTTTCTCCTTTGACTGCTCCTTTTCCCTCTTCTTCCTTTGCTAACCTCTTGTTTCCTTGAATGACTTGCATCTTGGTGGGACTCCTTCCCTTTGGGGTCTCCTTGCTCTCTATTTCAGCTTATAGTGGTTCACTTTCTGCCTCCTCTATTTCTTCCGTCCCCCCCGGCTACTTTAAATGTCTATCGAAGTAACATTTAAAACACCCACTAAGGACTGTGGCTACCTCCTGGTTGAAAGCAGGTCATCACCTCAGAATAGGTTCTCATCCTTTTAGCTTGGCCCACAGTCCCCAGTGAAGGCATACCACTTCTCACTGCACCATTCCTTCTACCATTACTTGAAGACCTTGGTGCAGAGCCCCCTTCCCTTCCACACATAGTACAACACACACTTGTCACTCACATTTAAACACATGGGAAACACAGGTTGAACCAGATAAATGATCTACCTTAAAATTAAATTTACACATGGAGCTGACTACGGCAGTTCATTTTTACATTTAAGGCCATGAAACACCCGTATCAAGTTAATGTATTAGCAGCCGTAGTGGCTCTGACCAGAGTTTGTTTTTCACCTTTGGCCTTTTATCATGGCCACTCAGTCTTGTCTCTCTCTCTCTCTCTCTCTCTCTGTCTAAGTGCTTCCTCCTACTGATCTTGCTGTCTGTCTCTCTCTGTGATGTTGTGCAGTAGAAGTAATATATATACATATATATATATATATTTTTTTTTTACTCTGACTTAGTTTTGCCCAGTTTGCAAAATTCATACTGTATATACTGTAGTTGTGCCTGGACATTATTGTTGGACCAAGTTTACCTTGTTTATTACTTACAGCTGTGTCTGCCATTTTGTATCCAAAAGTTTCTGTAAAGTGGGTAAAACAATTTGCAATACTGCAGATAGGTCCAACCTATGAAAATAGTTATACTAAACCTACCAGACAAATCCCTGACATTGATGTGACTTGGAGTTGCATCAATTATATTTATTGAAGTCTGCTTTCTCTATCCACCTACCAGCACTGTAGAACAACATCCCTGTCTCCATCTGTTTCTCATCTTCCCTTCACTCTTTCAAACCACTCTTGCTGGCATTCTTCTCAAAAGCATGCACCTGCAGATACCCATCTTCCTCTTTGCTCTGTATGATAACAAGTCATGCCCTATTCCCCCTCCCATATTGCCTATTTTCCCAATGTTCCTGTTGTATTACTGTGTAATTTGAATGTTATGCTGCCATGGGTCTGTTACAAATATTTTGCTATACATAGCCTGCCCAGTTCCCTAGCTCTCATCCTTACTATTCCTATAACTGAAATACTTTGCACACTTTCTGCTGTGTTCTTTTCTATTACTGTAATTTATTGCTTGTAGCTTGCATTTATTGTTCCTGTACACACGCCCTTATCACTATATTTGTTATTACTGTTTCACTCCCTGTTGTATCCCCTTCCATGAATAGTACCTGGAAATGAGCAGCGGCTCAGTGTGCCTATCCCAGTCACGATATGTGTGTATATATATATATATATATGTATGTGTGTATATATATAAATATATATATACATATAAATGTATTTTACTTATATTTTATGCTTGTGTCTCCAGAGCTGTCCCTGTCAGGTGGCTACCAGAGCCCCATACACAGCTACACAGCCTTCTCCAGAACTTACCTTCCTTTTCAACCCCCAGTTACCAATCCCCCATGGCAGGGCTCTCTTGGACTGGGGGAGTTATAGGCAAAGTGTTGGCACCCCATCAAGAATCCCCATTGAGAACTTCCAGAGTAGTGGCTGACTGACTACGTCAGGGCCCAAGTGTACCTCTTCATATAGCCACATCTTGCAGTCTTTCCCATATTCTTTTACCTCTCCCCCTCTAGAGGATGCTGGCACATGAAGGGAAGGAATAGGCCTGTGCATGCAGTGCATGTGCTGTGCAGATCCCCTGCCAGTGTCCTCCCCCTTGTTCACAGCACCTCGCTGCATTACCACCTGTGGTCACCCAGGTGGCAGTATTGCAGCAAAGATGGCATCCCTCACTTTCTCCCCAAAGGAGGACAGCATCTGCTGGGATGCTTGATCCTCCTCTTCCCTGCTGCCCTCTGATGCCTGGTATTATTCCTGAATGTGGGTCATCGCCACCATGAGTAGTAGCTCTACTGCTGCACCAATGGGCTAGCATCAGTCACAGAATTTTAACTAAATCAATACATTTTATGAGTTGTGAAAATATGATCCCAATATTCTAAATGGATGAATACAGAATGGGATAAATATAGCTAGGAAAAGTAATCTTCCTTTCTTTAAAAATATTTTCCTTAAACCTGTTGTTAATTCTTAGTGTTAGCTAATTTGTAGCCTCTTGATTAAGTATTACTTCTGAGTGCCAGTATTTATTGGGGCATATTTCTACCCCCACCCCCACTATGTTCCAAATTATACTTTCATGCAAATTTACTCCTCCTTACACACATACTTTATATTTCCTCCAGTGAATCTAAGATGTGAATTTAGTGTCTATTAAATTAGACCTCACGTATGAAACCTATTTACTAATTTGATTTGGGGTTGTCCTGTGCTATATTTTTGATTGATGTTCATGAGTCCATCTTCCAAAGATCCCATTATATACAGGTATATTAAATAAAAAATCATGTAGCATCTTACATGATACAGCTAACGTGATTCCTACTTTAAACAAATCACTATTTGTTCTTATCTCAAATAAGTTAGCTGGTGCCATAAAGGTTAAATTAAATGAATCAATTATTAACTTTAGGTTGAAAAGCAATAAATACATCCATAAAGGTAATGTGGGGCATATAACACTTCTATTACAACCTGTAAGAGTTTTCTGCAATGTGTTTTTGTACAAGGCTATTCAAAAAGGCCTCACTGCATACCAGTGCCACAACTGCACCTGAAATGAGGAAACTGAACTATTCTAATGCCCTCTCAAAGGATTTCTACATCGAGCCAGAATTATCCTGAGAAATATGCATCTGCAATGGAATTACTCTACAGGGCAACAAGGCAGAGAATTACTTACATATATACATTTTGGATCCCCTACTCTTTTCAGTTTTCATCAATGGTCTCCCTCCAATGTTGGGCTCAAGTTCCACCCTTCTATACGCCAATGACATGGTCCTATACTCCAATTCCTCCGACCTATCTGATATCAACTTGAACTTGAACCTCGACTTCAAAACCATCCAGTCATGGCTGAAGCAAAACAAACACATCCTCAATAACAAAAAGGCAGTTTCCATGCTCTTCAGATCCAGGCCCAAAATCAGGACCTACCCCCAGCCCCAGCCCTAAACATCAGAAGATCTGATGACTCTCCTTTCGATACTGTCTCCTCATTTAAATACCTAGAAGTCACATTGGACCTAGCCATGGATTTTGACCTGCATCTCTCTACCACAGTCAAAGCTGCCAACATAAAGCTGCGGTTGGCATACAAAGTTAGACACAATCTGACAGTGGCAGCTAGGCTGGAATCGCTCAGGGGATCCTGAGACCTAAATCTGCCAACAGTATGATTGCCCCTCCTGTATCCCCTTAAGGTCTTCTCCATAAGTGGGACATCTGGTATAATAGCATCTGCCACCTTGCCCTGTCTGTACCCAAGCTCACTCACCACTGCTCCATCTACTGCAGCCTTGGCTGGCTCTCCCCCACAGCGTTCCATCAATTCACCTCTTGTTGCTTTGTTAAGAACATCATCAACACCCAGAAACCTAACAAGCTGACTCTCCTGCTAAAACCAGCCCCCTCTGCCTACCCCCGAGGTCGGCTGTTATGTCATATCTTGCCATAACCAAGTGTAACACCAAAATGGGAGGACGCCTTCTCTGTTTTCACTCTGAAATTATGGAACTCCCTACCACTGGAGCTCAGGCACTCACAAACTCAATGGATTTTTAAACTGGAACTCCACAAGTTACTTCATAGCTCAGACCACTGCTCCTGTGGGGGGAGCTGACTCTTCCTTGCCTGCCCCTCTTAGATCTGCCCTGGCACTTGTTCCTATCACTGAGTAAGGCTCTCCCCAAGCTCTTCTTTTCTCGAGCCAAGTTACCCCTGGTATTTAATTCTCTTTGTTGTACTATTGTATTTGTTGTTATGTATGATGCCACTGTTCTGTCAATTCCTTATGTATTTTGCCACTGTGATGTGTACTTTGTGTATCAGTGCTTTGTTAGGTAAATGTATGGCTGTTGTTCACCTGTCTTATCCATGTATTTTACTACTGCTTTTTACCCTACTGTATGTAACCTCCTGGGTCATGCCTGAAAACAGGTCTCTGCTGTCTAGAGTACCCACCTGGTTAACAAAAACTAAATAAATAAAATAAATACATACATCTTTATGGAAGAAAGAAGACCATTGGTCCATCTTGTTCCTCCATACTACTAGCTTAATGGGAATACCTCATCATCCTTTTTACAGCTGCAGTGGGCATAGCCCTGCAGCTGTCTTGTGAGCACAGTAGAGAAGGGAGCTTACCGGATGCTGACCAGACTTTTTAATAGTGGAGGTGAATGGCAATCACTACACATTCACTGCACTATTTAAAAGACCGGTTAGTAGAACATGGCACTGTCTGCCATGTCCAAGGAAGCTGCTAGAGTTTTCTGTATATGCGCGATGACTGATGTACTGAACTCTGGTGACCATCTTGGATATAGCGGACCGTGCCACCGGAGTTCAGTGTGCATGCATGAGTCATTACATATGCACAGAAAACTCCAGTGGCCATCTTGAACATGGCAGACAGTGCCGTATTCCCATACCATCTCAGCTGCAGCTGTACCGGCTCTGGCCAGAGTTTGTTTCTTTAAAGTTTTTGTTGATTCTAAGCTTAACTCATTCTCTCCCAGTGGCCATTTTGGGTCGGGCTCAGCAATGGATGGTTCCGACGCCATATGGCGGCTATGGGACCGAAGGAGTTAAATGTTGTTACAGTATCTGCTGATATCACCTGCTTTGTAAATGTATTTCACATGTTCACCACATGTTCTGTGAAGTAGTTCTTCCTGACATTTCCTGTTAATCTTCCTCTTTTCAGTGACACTGGATGTCTCTCCTTATGATTCTCAAAAAAACTGCATTTGGTCTGACAGTGTTATCGCTTTCAGGTATTTGAAAGCAGCTGTTCTAGATAAAAAATAAATAAATAATTTGATTGGCACTTGAAGCAACCAAAACATTAATATATCTGATTTTTAGTTTTGCTTTATTTTATCCCTAAGGCAACATAGAGGATTTTGAAGCTCTTAAAAGTTATTGGCCCTTTGCTAGGTCTGCCGCTGTAGATGTAAGCAGATCAGGGTGGTGCTGTGCTGTTGGCCATCAGAAACATGTGCTGGCAACACCCTGACATATCTATACTATAAATACAGTGGGTGCAGTTGGTGTGTGATCTCTTGGGAGAAAATTATTTTAACAGTTGCTGGGGGCTGCCATCTTTATTTTAAATCCATGCAAATTACAAAAATTGTAATTAAACATAATCTTAAAAATAGCTGATTAAATTTAAAATACCACAATGAAAAATCTAAGATTATCAGGAAAACATTACTGCTAAAAAAAGGTAGGATGACATTTTTTTTGCTGGCTAACTAGTGCTGCTGCTTTGAAGACCATGCTTATGTCCTCTTTAACGCATTGCCTCCACAGGAGCTGTCTGAAGTTGTACCACTTGTCTCCTGTATACTGTTAACAGTGAATCCTGGGCCTTTCTAAGCAAAATCAAGTCACAGTCAGCATGGCACAAACAAATCCTAATAGCTCAAGAACCATAAGTGCTAGACATAAAGTATGAGTGGCAAAGTTGTTCAGCACACCATTACATTTTCAGTGGTGGTGTGCAAGTAATAATAAGTAATTTAGTTTTTTTTCTATGCTGCTCAAAACAGCAAACAAAATATTTTTTTCACTAAAAAAGGCAACATAAGCCATACACACCATACCATAAACAAATGCGAATAACTCCTAAAGTATACCTGATATACATAAAATATCAGTGGTAAAGTTGTTCAGCACAAAATTACCTTTCCAGTGGTGGTATGCAATCAAATATATATTCTATTCTATAGTGTTATATATTAAAATATAAAAGTGACTTCTCCAGACGTTGCAAAGGCACACTGGAACTCAGTAGCCGACTTCTGTAGTCATCCTCAGGACACACCAGTGTATTTTACTGCCAACTACAGGTGTTTGCTAGGAGACAATGACTTAATTCTTCTTTTTTAAAAGGAAAACATATTCAGTTCTGTGCAGCAGTCTTTGTGAGCCCATGTTCTCCAAATCTTCAATCACTTTGGTTGCTCTTCACTGAGCCTTCTTTATTAAATTGATATATTTATTCAGATATGGGGACCAGAACTATACTCTGTATTCAAGGAGAGACCTTAGCAGAGTTCTGTATAGGGGCATTATAAAATTTATTTTTTTCAGTCCAGAATTTATCCTCCTATTCAGCCCCGGATGGCCCCTATCTGTACCGGTCTCCCCAACCCTGTCCCCCAAATTATCTGGAACTTACCTTATTCCAGTGTGTCCTCTGCCACAGGACTGTCTGGAATTGCTCAGTCATCAATGCAGAGCATGTGTGGGACTGGGCCATCACACAGCTTTGGTCAGAGGATTTTCTCCCTCTATTTTCTTCTTGGGGTCCATGTGTTGGCATTGCTGTGATGTGCGTGCCTCGCCTCTGTGGAGACACCAGTCATTGAGGTGTGGGGACCCTATCCCCTATGTCTGATGTCCCACTGCACTGCCAGCCAGATTCCTCCAGGTGGCAGTCATCCTGCAGAACTCACAGTCCCCTCTTCCCAAGAGAGGAGAGCTGTCCCAGGGATGCTGACTCCTCCCTCCCATGGCTGGCCCCCACATGACCCATGTCTGCTCCCCAACCTGATTCACTGAAATGGCAGGTGGTATGGCAACTAGCACCTCAGCCGACCCCACCATTGGACCAGCATTATAATGTTTCTCAGCCTGCTGACAAAGGTTCTTTTTTTCTCAAATTTTATTTATAGATTATATGATACAAAGTATATCTCATATACAGAAAGAGAGGGCACACAACACCACAACATAACTGTTCAATAGCAAAGCACCAAAGAGATATATAATCATACAGGCTTAAAACCCAGTCATGTGTACAGAATTACAAGCGACTATGTAGGAGGAAAAATCCAGTGAGATAAAAATGTAAAATTTGTCACTCACACTTATGATGAGACCACATGACCATATGATTGTTTTCTAGTTTTTCCTGTGCTTTGCAGATTAAAATGTTGGAAGGATAGACTTCCGATCTGACTTCCGGTTAAATGGCAGCTTATCTTGAGAGCTCTGATTCAGCCTCTTAACAATCTGTTGTCATCGTAGCATAGCAAATGCCAACCTGCTTTCAAACAAGAAAGTAACTGATTATTGGATGCCTCCAAAATCTAAAAACAAAGAAAATCAGCCCAGAACATCAGGGAAAGGGGTCAGACAACAACAGACCATGCCCAGTCAAAATGAGGCCTGCATCAGAGCCCCCTCTCAGTCAGTCAGCCCGATGTTGGACACCACAGAAGAAGTTGAGTGTACAATTACCTCTAAACAATTATGCACAACCCTCCAGCAAATGAACATGATCCTCCAGCATCTGGAAGTGAGAACGGTGGAAGATCGGGCTGCCTTGGAGACCTTAAACAAAAAAACAAAGGTGATGGAACAAAGCCTCATGGAGTATACCACTGTGACCGACTTCTACAACACTGCCTTACTAGACCTACACCCCGAGCTCAAATCATAGAGCAGAGACTGGAAGAGGCATAAAATAGAAATAGGCGAAACAACATCAGGATCCATGGAGTTCCAGAGGGCACAGAAACAGGCAGCATGATAATGTTCATGGAATCTTTTATTAAATAAATCCTTAACCTCCCAACAGATAAAGAGCTAAGCATTATCAGAGCCCATCACTCATTGGTGTCCCCCACAAAGGATCCTAAGGCATGCCTGTGGTCTATTGTCCTTGCCTTTTTAGGCTTTAGGGTAAAGGAAGAGATTCTAACTGCTGCATGGGCAAAAAAATTAACTATTTTGGAGATGTGCACCTTTTTCAATCAGGACCACATTCCCCAACTTCTTTCATGCAGATGCCAGGCCCTGCTCTTGGTGAAACAACTCCAACAAAAAGGATATAAAACATACCTGGAATACCCAGCTCAACTCAGGATTGTTGCTGAGGGTGGACCCAGGAGATTTCAGGATGTTGAGGCTGCGGCTGGTTTTCTGAAGGAGATTGAAATAGTTCTTCCCCAGGAAACCATAAGGGGTGCTGAGGAACTGAAAAGGGGGTCATGGAAAGTGGTAGGAACCAAAAGATGTGGAGCAAACAACCGCTCGTCAACTTATGGCCTATGGGACAGAATCTTGGTGACACAGGAAACTTCCCATGAGGACCAGGAAAGGTCTGATGGCACAGCTGAAGGGAGAGCACCTAACGGAGTGAAGGATGGTGAAAAGGTGTGGAGGGACTACACCTGAGCATCCCCTGTTGAAATATACTCTCCAATTCAGGGGAACAAAACAAAATGAAAGAAAGAAGGAGGTATTCACTTTCTTGTTCCACTCGGAGTATGGATTGAGAGAGCAAAGAATTACTTTGATCGGACCTTGGACAGTATGTAAGACAAATTCTGACTATATATAAAGGGGAAGAGGTTTGGTTTTTGCAAGACTCTTTTCTTTTTCTTTTCAAGGAAGAAGAGAAAAGGAACAATATATAATGGACACAGATACTGAGAGATGATTCTCTCTGGGGGGGTCTGGCAGGGCGGGGGCCGGGTGGGGGGCCTGTTGGCTACCAGGGCCCTGGAAGGTGCTGGGCCAAGGGGGATTGGGGTGGGGTTTGAGAGCTGGGACCTGAAACATGCTTTATTCGATGACTTATGATCCTTGATTTGATTAACTTGCAAGATGCTGCTAAGCTAGGCCCTCATGTCCTCCAGGGAAGCTCAATCTAAATTGAGAGGTGGAATGTGAGGGGGGCAAGGGGAATGCTGACCAAGAGGGTGGAGCCTCTCTGGGGGCAGCACTCTCATCCTTGATTTCACACCCAGAGCTCTTGAACATACAAAAGGTGTAAAGGCCACTGAGCTAGAATAGTAGGAGCTACAAGGGCTTTGTTTTGGGGGAGCGTGCTGAGCAGCATGTGGATCCCAAGAAACTGGCATTTAATAAAATTAAAATGAAAACTTTGAACAAGCCTGACGTGATGATTTGAATTGGGTGTTCTGGTCTGGGCCGCCTGGAGTCCGCTCTCTTGGTTGCGGCAGGTGCTGAAGGGGAGGCTGGGGGCTGATGTTGTCCTCCTCACTCTTCCGGCCAGGTCAACCTCTCTCCACTCAGGAAGATGGCCTACATTTACTAAATATGGGGGTGGGGGAGTCATAAGAAAGCAGAAGCTTCATGGAAAAGAGGGGAATTGCTTTTGTTCTTTATCCTTTGCCTATGAGAGTACTGTCCATATTCGACTGGTAGTCAACAAACTTATCCAGAGATGATCCCGAATACAAACAAGGGAGTATCACAACTCTGGTGAGTCAGTGACATAGATCTGACTTGGGGGAACCCTGTATCTAGGGATAGACCATAAATCCCCCTCCTACCCTTCCAATTCTGGGTATAACGTCAAGATAAGGAAGGGATCAGGCATCCAGAATGTTGAATTCCCTACCTTGGGAGCTAACGACAAGTTACTGTTCTTGGTTTAAAGCCCTGTTGGCTAAAGGTTTTGTTAAAAGGTTCACAATGTTATTTATGATGTTGGTCTTCATATGCTACAACCAGAATGGTTATGGGGTTAGGAAAACAAGAATAGTAGCAATAGTAGGGGGAAGGAGTAGATGCTCACAAAATATATTCTCTGCCCATTCTAAAGATCATGGAGAAACAAAACACCATTATGTGTACATATAACATACATGGTTTAACAAATCCGGTTAGGAGGAGCAAAACCAAGATTCATAGGTCACATTAAAAAGGTGGATGTGGGGCTTGCATTTTTACAAGAAACACACCTTTCAAAAGTAAAACATGAGAAGTTAGCCAAGTTTGGATTCAGGGAAGTAGCCACAGCCTCCTATAAGAAAGGGAGAAGAAGAGGGGTTGCCATTTTTGTAACTCACAAAACCCCTTTTGAGAAGGTGGACACCCTAACAGACAAGGAGGGGTGCTATGTGATGAAGAGACAATTGGGGGGGTATATGGTGATGTTGGCCTCCGTTTATTTCCCACTGGGGTCTGATCTGACAGATGACCGTTCATTCCTCCTAAATGTTAATAGCTGGGGGGAGGGTACAGTTATTTGTGGGGGAGATTTGAATCTAACACTGAACTCACAGCTTGACTCCACATCAAAAATCCCCAGAAAAGAGCACAAGATAGCCAGAGAGGTGGGCCAGCTGTTAGGTGAGTTTGGATAGATAGATGTATGGAGGCACCGGAATGGACGGATGAAAAACTATACTTATTTCTCCCCAGCTCACCAGATATATTCCAGACTAGACTACTTTCTACTTCCCAAGGAGGAAGTGGTCAAGGTACAGATGTGTGGGTGGGAGACTTTGAGCTCTCAGATCCTGCCCCAGTATTTATGAAACTGGAGATAGGGGAAATCCAGAAGAACACATTTTGGCCCCTGAATGTCTCCCTCTTGAGGGACCCTGAGGTATGGGACACAATTAGGGATATGTACATACAATTTTTAGAGGACAATTCATCCTCAGAAGTCGTACCAGCAATTCTGTGGGATACGGCCACAGCAGTCTTAAGGGGCAAGTTTATACAAATTTCCGCAAGGAAAAAGAAGGAGAGGGAAGCCAGACGAGAGAGCCTACTGAACCAAATCCAAGGTTTGGAAACACTGCAAAAGGTGAAGATAAGTAGAGAGTGCACTAAGGAATTAAAAGGTTTAAAGACAGAACTGAACAGTATACTAGATTACCAGGTGGAGCAGAAACTGCCCTTTCTAAAACAACAAAAGTATTCTGAAGGTGGACCAAGGGCTCTAAAATTGCTAGCTAGTAGACTGAGGGCACAGAGGGCTAGAGCAGTAATTACTTCTATATCAACCCACAAACAGCTCATCTGGAGAACCAGATACCAAGAATAGCAGAAGCCTTTAAGGATTTTTACACAAACTTGTATAGCCCAGATGAAGATCCTGAGGAGGAAAGGGTGAAGGAATTCTTAGACTGACTGGCCCTACCTGGGCTCTCTAGAGAAAAAGGCCAAAAACTACTAACACCTATTAGCACAAATGAGTTGAGAGAAGTAGTTGGCGTGCTTAAAATGGGGAAATGTCTGGGGATGGACGGGCTACCCTCAGAATTTTATAAATCTTTTAGGGAAACAATCCAACCATTGCTACTTCAGGTATATACTGGGGGTAATGGGCACAGAAGAGCAGGTTCCGCCCTCATGGACAAGAGCGGTCATCTCAGTGTTGCCCAAGCCAGGAAAGGGCCCCACCAAATGCACCTTGTATAGACCAATCTTGCTCCTAAATAATGACTATAAAATGATGACAGCTATCTGGGCATGCAGACTACAACAGATACTCCCAGGTCTCATACAATTGCATCTGATGGGATTTGTACCAGGCTGGCAAGCCCAAGGTAACCTTAGAAGAACAGCCCATATAATAGATCATATATCTAGAACTAAGACTCCTGCATTACTACTTAGCTTAGATGCCAAAAAGGCCTTTGAAAGGGTCTCATGGGCTTTCCTTAAAAGGGTCCTTTCCCAGTTTGGGCTACCAGATGATTTTCTGGATGGCCTATTCTGATTGTACAAGAGAGCAAATGCATATATCCAAGCAAATGGCACATATCAGTAAACTTTAAACTAGGGAGGGGGACCCACCAGGGTATTCCCCTTTCTCCATTATTATTTGCTCTGAATATTGAGCCATTGGTGCAGGCCATTCACCAGTCAGGGGAAATTAAGGGTATCAGGATGGGAGAGAGGGAGCACAGACTGGCATTATATGCCGATGATATTTTACTGTACCTTACTAATCTGGACACAACCCTGGACCGAGTTTTTAACCTCATAGAAAACTTTTGCAGTCTCTCTGGATACTCGTTGAATAGAGTAAAGACCGAGATCCTGAGCTTTAACTATGAGGCATCACTGGAACTAAAGCATAGGTTCCCCATGAACTGGGATATGGTAGCTATGAAGTATCTGGGAATTAGACTGGGAACATCAAATAGACAACTATTTTCACGAAACTACCCACCAGTGATAAATCAATTAAAGATAGATCTAAGGAAATGGTCAGTGATGCAACACATGCCAAAGTACATGCCCTTAAAATGAATGCTTTGCCACAGTTGCTATATCTATTCCAGTGTGTGCCCTGTAAGGTCCCATGAAAGGAAATAGAACAATGGCAAAAGATGTTTTTAGGTTTTCTCTGGGAAAAGGCTCATCCTAGGGTTAGGCGAACCTTACTATATCTTCCAAAACAACAAGGGGGGCTCGCCCTTCCCAATTTGCACGGGTATTGGGCAGCAGCCCAGATGAGGGTCACCCTACTATGGGGAAATTCACAATACAAAGTGCTGTGGAAAAAGATAGACGTAGTAGAACAGGTAGAACCTCCCCTGGGGCAATTCTGTTTATGGGGTACGTGAGGGACACACCAGAACTTCGGTTCACTGGGACGAGAGCAGCCTTGGAAGGTTGGAGGAAAGGGACACAGAGGGGCTACACCCAAAAGCAACTATGGTTGCATAGATGGCTGCTTTATGATAAAAAGTTCCTCCTGGCTAAACAAGACAAATGGTATAGGGAACAAGTTTTCAGGGGTTACAGGTCCCCAATTCAACTAATTCATGGGTCAACAATAATATATTTTGAAGCTGCACAACAAAAATTTGGGTGGGGGGACAGAGATAAGTTAAGATACTTCAGTTCAGAAACTTCATTCAGGCCCAGCTTTTGAAGGAGGGTCCACTGGGACTGGAATATCTAGAGAGGAGTCCCTTTCGGAAAATTTGGTCTTCTCCATCTGGGGAACAGGCCATCTTGCTCCTATATACAAACTACATATTAGATCTACAAATAGACTCCAAGTATCTCAAAGATAAGTGAGAAGAAGATTTAAACCTGAACCTTACAGAGAAACAGTGGGAGATAGTATGGAGAAATAATTGCCTCCTCCTCTCCAACTTGGGAGGAGTTTGGGTGGAAGGTCCGGGCTAGGTTTTTCCTGGTCCCAACACAAATGGCACATGGTAATAGGGGGACACCTACAGCGTGTTGGAGGGGGTGCAGGCAAGCTAATGCTACAAAAGCCCACATCTTCTGGAAATGTCCAGGGGTGACTGCCTGCTGGGAGAAGGTGGAATACCATCTTACAAAAATGTTTTCAATCACAACAACACTGGGCCCAGAACACTATGAGAATAAACCCCATAGAAATGAAAGGAGAAGAAAGAAAATGTCTCTGAGCGTTCCTGCTAGTGGCCGCATTAAAATCCATAACCAAAACATGGCTGACCCCAGAAACACCAACAATTGCCAAGTGGGTAGAGGTGGTAAATAGTATCCACAGATTGGAAAAAATAACATTTGATATGTCACAACAGGCTCCAAAATTTTCAAAATAATTGGACCAGATGGATCTTGTATGAGAGTGACCTTCACTAACACATACAAACATGAACTTTAGGAAAAATGTAATAATGGGTGAGCGGTGAGCATCATGGAGAACAGCTTAGAGTAAAGGAGACCAGACATACAGTTTGTTTTTGTTCAGTTTCTTCTTTATTTTTGTTGTACTGTTATGACAATGTTATAATATTTAGCAATACTATATACACTGTCACTTATGGATAAAATACCTTTTAATAAATAAAGTATAAAAATAAAATGTTGGAAGGGCTGAAAGTCCTAAAGAGTGAGTCAATCAGATGTCCCGGGCTCAGTTACGTTGCACAGAGCCTTATCCTCTCAGGCATCTAAAGATGCCACTGTAGGGGGAAATACATGTTAAAGTACATTATTAACATTCACAAATTAAGAGGTGTGTACTTTCACTCCATCATTACATAGCTAAACTCTGTAAAAAAGCAAGGAGGTTTAACACATACTGTAAGACATGAAAGCATCTCACAGGGTGAATAACAGCCCTTTGGCACCATTGCATAGAAACTACTGTGTTAATAAAGTGTCCATTCAGAGGCAATTAGGCTGTACTGATCCAAGTAAGCATTAACATTTAGAGTCAGCCATTGCCATCAGTATTTTCTGGTTCCCCTGCAGCTTCCTTAGCATCAACCTTTGGTGCACAAATGGGTGGTGGCAAATTCAGGGTCTATAAAATGTGAGTTTTATTGTTGCACCATACCTGCAGCCTGTCCTGATGCAGTAACTGCTCCACCACTCCATGCTCCATCAGGGATTTCCTGACCCTTTGACATTCTTTTTTGCAAGCTTGAGTCTGGGAGGAGTTGTCTGGAAAAAAAGTGATCTTGCTGCCATTCCACAGTATATCAACGCAGGTCCTGGCTGCTTGTAGAAGAGGCATCTTGCCTCTGGACTGGACAGGGTAACACTGGGAATGAAGGGCCTCTGTGAGTCCCCTCTACGTGATCTGGCCTACACTGGGATTGCAAAAGCCTTAACTATATTCACTCTGGCTTCAGGAGGAAGCAACCCAGGTCTGCAAAAATCAGTCTCTCAGTTGCAGATAGCAGTTGAGTTCAGCCGGTGAAGTGGGGAGGGAAGCCCACAGTTCTTATATTAGCTTGCCTCTGCCCATTGTCTAGCATTTCTCCTTTAGCTCAAAGAAATTCTAAACACTTTATCAGTGTAACACTTATCTCACCCTTCTGTTTGTCACCCTGCAAAAGATTTATTTATTTATGTATTTATTTATTCATTGAAATCTAGGATTAAACACCTTTGAGCTATGAGCTCATTTACAAAGGGTCCACATCAGTGGGAGGGTAGACAGTACTTACAGAGGTTGTACAAGTAATAATGCAAAAAAAAATGGCATATTTCAGCACACTGGGTTTGAGTACACAGCAGGCAAATCTAGGAGAGCAAACTTGAGCAAGGTAGCTAGGAGGAGGAGAACAGATGCAGGCAAACAAAACAGGAGGAAACTGGCAGATAAGAGTTTATAGGGGAAAGGAGTTAAGAGTGAGGTGGAGAGAAGGAGAGGCAGTCATCGACACTGTCAAAGTGAGAGGGTGGGAGGCAGTTGGGGGGATGAGGCAGCCGAGGCCTTGTCAGTGCACGGGGTCACTATGAGGAGAGGGCAGAGACAGTTTACAGGAGGGGGACTAGGAGTTGCAGTCACATGTGCTGGTTGATGATAGTTGCTGACATAGAAGTCTTTTAAAAGGGCCCAGAGTGGGTAGGTTGGATACATCCCGTTTGAGTTCATTAAACCAGAGGGGTGCTCTGTATGCAAAGGAGCATTGGCCCTGTGTCAATCGAAGATGAGGAACACAGAAGAAGTGGATGCCAGAGTTTTGCATATTTTGGGAGCTGGTGTATTGCAGAAGTAGATTTTGTGTGCTGGGGGAAGGAGACTAAGAAGGGCTTTTTTGGCAAGCAGACATGTTTGATAGCAGATCCTCCCACTAAGCTGGAGCCAACCTGTTTGGGCATAGAGGTTGCAGGTATAGGTGAGATGTACGGCCCCAGTGAGCAGCCTGCATGCCTTGTTCAGGGCAACTGATATCCTGCGGAGTGCAGAGTGGCAAGCTGAACCGTAGATTACCAAGCCGTAGTCTAAAATAGAAAGGATGGAGCTGTTGATGGCAATTCTGAGGGCGTCAGCGGTAAGACAATGCTTGTGCCTGTAGAGGAGACCAATCTTGGTGTTGACAGCCCTAGACACATTGTTGATATGTTGGTCAAAGGTTAGGCAACTGTCAAGAGTGACCCCAAGATATTTGTGTAACCCCCTTGTTACCCGGGGTTACTAGAATCCCAGTAAGACCTAGTGGTAGGCAGGGAAGGCAGCTTGTGAAATTCCAGTTAAATGGATTTCACACTGTTCTCAATCTCAGCTGAGACTGAGGGATGACATCACCATAGAACTATTGCAGCTGCATGAGCCACAATGGAATCTGCAGCAGGGAGTTGGAATAGAATGTTGGGAGGTTTGAACAGTAGTCTGTAGGACATTTGGAGTTTGGAGCTTGCTGAGGGAGGAGCACAGCAGTTCTGTGTAGGCTCTTGGTGCCTCAGCTCTGACATAGGGCTACATTTAGGAAAAAGGTGTGTGTTTCCACCTAAAGAGAGACACATAAGTTAGTTTTAAAATGGTGGAGACCACTGAATCAGGTCTCAGTGCCCCATCCCTGAGGGGATGGGGCAGGAAAGTGTAGCCTGCATATTTCAGGGGCAACCCCCTGGTTTTCTGCTAGTGGAGAAGCAGCCTTATTTGGTCCAAGAGTTTTTAGGAAACAAGAAGAGTTCGTGATTCACCTGTGGGGCACCTGCAACCAGAGGGTGAGTTTCTGCTCTTTCTAAAGGGTCCATGTTTTCACCCTGGGACTTGTGTGATAGTGGGGATTGGACTACTGAAGTAGTGGGGGCCTAGAGTAATAGGCTTAGCCAAAAGTAAAAGTATGTTCAAGTCCAGCACATAGTGGAAGTCAAGATATGTAGAGGAGATGTGACATACAGTACAGCTACCCAGTAATCTACTGTACATTGCCAAGCTTTCAGAAAAGAGTTGTTTAGTTTCCAGAGAAATGGCCGGGTATGGATTGTGGGAGCTGGAGGTGGGAGACCCCCCCATCTTTAGTAACCAGGTCCACCTCTACGGATTTGCTCTGTGGATTTCTACTTTGCCTCATGCACTTGGCCAGTGATGAGGGAAGCACCCAGACATGGGATTGGAAGGAAAATTCCTTCTAGAAGTCGAAGGCTCTAAGGTGGTTTGGGGAGCCACCAATTGGAAAACTGGTTCATTTCCCAAAATGGACTGTGTATCAAGTGGCCGGCGGGGGAGCCGGGCCCGTGGGGAAAACCCAAGTAGTGTACAAGTTGGGCTGTGAACCCAAAGCTGCGTGCAAGTCTGGGCTGTGTGCCTGGTGGGTTCAGAGCCTGAGGGCTGGAAATAGTGAAGAAGTGTTCTGTTGTCTCTAATCTGCATTACCAGGAATGTAGCCCCGTGGGGGTCCATCTATGCTTTGTTTGTTCAGTTTGGAAGTGAATAAAAGCCACACTGTAGAATCTCATTCCTGGTTTGGACATTACAGTTATTGCTTCCTGTGTTCAGATTTGCTTGGGTGCCCCTGTGCAGAGTAGCCACACCTAGGCCCCCTGTGCCGAGTAACCTCATCCTCCCCGAACCCAGTCCCCACCAGGTACTGCTGTCAGCTTCAACAGCATGCCACCTGTCGTTTTGCAAAAAGGCAGGGGTCCAGGGGTTACAAAAATGGAGGCACCGCTTTGGATTTAATTCTGGGAGGAAGGTGCTCGGGCAAGGGGCTAGCATTTTGGCTATCTGGCAGTGGGTAGCCCAAAAGGATGAAGCAAGTAACTAGTGTGTTGCTGTGTGCTGTGGATCTTATGCTGCTGTTTAATTGCCAACCGTTTACCAGGGATCAGTAAAGCCAAAGTGTGTGCCCTTGTCCTGCATCAATTGTTTACAGCATTTTGGCCAGCTTTTAAAAGAACTGTGGTAAAGAAAAGTGTGGAAGACTAGGGGTAGCAACAGGAAAATTGTGCCCTGGACATTGGAAATGCTTTTAAAAAGAACTGTAGTAAAGAAAAGTGTGGAAGACTAGGGGTAGCAGCAGGGAAATTGTGCCCTAGACATTGGAAATGCTTTTTGAATGAACTGAGAGACTTGCAGTGTGAATGGCTATGTTAAATGGCTGAAATGGGCTCCCGCTGTGGAGTCAGTTGAAAAAAAAATGCATTCTGCAGTTTAAATTTGCCTGCTCGATGATCGCCGTGAGGAGAAGAGCACTCGCGAGGAAAAAGAGGCTCATTTGCATGGCGTCGTGTGATTGGTGAGGCTGCAATCAGTCCCGCCCCTCAGCCAGCTCTACAGCGACTGCCCCAGCATTCGAGAGGGAGTGTGAGTGGAGTGCGTGTACTGGCTTGTGGAGGAGCGTCTCAGAGTTTTAAAAATGCTGTAAACCTTCTAAAAATAGACTTGCTTGTTTAAAATCAGGCTCAACCCGCTTATTGATCACCTGAATAGCAAGTGTGGTGGTTGAGGAGACGATTGGCAAGACTGGCCAACCATTTCTGTTCTGAGGCCTCCAAAGACTGGCTGCAGGCCGTTTTACCCCATCGCAGCCAACAGCTACTGATAACAGTAAGTACCAACAGTGAAATTGCTCAAACAGTGATTTTCTGCCCTATGCCAGCAAAATATGTGTGCAGCAGTGTATCACTTTGCAAGTAACGACTGTGTCAAGTCCTGCCAGCAAGTGCAAGTCTGTTAAGCCATTGACTGTGTGCATAGTAATAAATTCAGCATCAGTTTAAAGTTTAAAGCTAGAGAGAGAGACTGTGAGTTGTAGCCAAATGTGCAGCACTAGTTTTACAGGCAATCCTGTGCTTAAAACCTGAAGCTTTAAGCGACTGTGAGTCAAAGAAATATTTCCAGCATGTAAAGTCAGTGGAAAATCATGTAAACGTGTTTAGAACAAGAACAGAGCAAGTTTGTGCAGCTTGAGCAAAAGTTATCAGTAGTGTGTGTAAATCGGATGCGCAATGGCTTGACCCAATTTCTGAATGTTGATGCACTGGAGTGCTGCCGCCGCCATTACAGGGTGGGGTAGTAAAGTAAACACAGCAGTAGAGGAACCATTTTAAAAGTAAAGAAGGTGTTCAATAAAGTGGGACTTTCAGTTACAGTGAGCTTTTGTTTGTTTTTCTGCAGTTATGGCCTCAGGACCACCTCGTTACCCGGATCATGCCCGGGCTGCAGTAACAGCAGCAGTAAATAGACTGAGGAACATTGAAAAGTGGTGCTATGGAGGACAACTGCCTCCTCATGTGGTGATTTCTGGTTTTCCAGTGCACGTGTGTCAAATATGCTTGAGAGCTGGAGGGACGTCTTCATGATACCTCACTGTGCTGGATGCCTAGAAAAATATGGCTTGTATAAAGTGCCTCAAATTCATTTGGCTCCCACATGGACAAAGGTTCAGGAATCTGTAGTTGGCAGCACACAGCACCAGGCGGAGCCTGTGGAAGAAGGCCCCTCGGGGGAGTGTGGCACAAAGCTAGAGGGTGCAGAGTTAGAAACAGAACCAGAAGTTGAAGTTTCGGATGCTGGATCCCAGAAGGAAAGTTCGGATAAAGCATCAGTAAACCCCTGGAGGGGGGGCCTAGCCCAAGTCTCATAGGAGAAGATGAGATGTGGGAGGCCTTTGAGTGGGAGGTGTCGACCTCCACACCTAGTGATGAGTGGATAGTCTCAGGAGTGAGGATAACTGCTCACTCCTGGGCTCAGATCTTTAGTGAGGAAGAAGATGAAGGGGAACCTATGTGGTCTTGTGAAAAAGGCACGGGTACATAGCCTCAAGATCTTGCCTCGGAGGAATGCATAGAAGAGAGTGGTGATGCCACTGCCCTGGCTATGCAAGAAAAAGAAGTCAGGGATCCATTTCTAATTTCATTAAGGATGCGTAGCTGGCAGAACCAGGACTGGCCACCCCCAAGCCAGGCCAGCGGTCTCAGGTTGACCAAAGCTAGTAAAGAGGAGAGACTGGTTTGTAGAAAGGCAAATGAGAACTACGGTATGACCTTTCCTACCTTTCCTCGGAAAGTATGGAAGGAGATTGAGAACAGCAGGAAATCCCGGATCTGGGCCGAAGCAATGAAAGGTGTGCATCCTGGGGAAAACATGCATGTAAAGGACAGACTGTTTCATGAGAAATATACCCAGTGGAAGAGAGGCAGGACACTGTTTATGGACAGAGTGTGAATAGTGGATGGAGAGGGATGTAAAATCTCCCACTGTGTGAACTATGTGCACCCAGATGGGGTAATAATTCAAGCTCCTGACCCCCGGTACTATTGGCCTCAGTGCAAGGACCTCCCAGCAAATGTGCCTGTGCCTACAAAATGGAAAGCCGAGTAGTGGTAGTCAATACTGCCACACCAGCCTGTGAAGTGCCTTTATTGATCGGCCAGTATGGACATCCAGGACTCAGATTCCCCACATTCATCAGTTCTACAGTGTACTGACCTTTCCAGAATCCATCGACTGGCCCACCAGATGACTTCAGATCCAGAGAGGACACCAGCCTAGCTGTATCCTGCTTCATCACCTGGTAATTGGATGACGTCAGACCAACTGTTTTCCTTTTTGTTCCTGTTCTTAGGTTTCATCTCCAGAGATGACATCACCCCAGCAGTTCCCAGATGTGCCCTGCTGTGGTTCCTGGAAGATGTCCTCCCAGCTGTATCGGAAGAAATGCTGCTAGGGAGAGTCTTCGTCATAGGTGCAGGTTGGTTCAGATTTTTTTGTACTTGCAAGGGGCTGGTAAGTCCAAACTTTTCTATCTTTATGACATTGCAGTACACACCCTACACTAGCAGACTCCAGAATGTGTGAACTGTCCTCAAAGACTCTCCCCTTCGGGACTTTGGCATGTTAGAACTGTGCTTCACCGGGCTCCGGCCCAGGAGAGACTCTTTAATGGACTAGCCTTCGGGCATTGTGGTCACTAGTTGGGACTTTTAGGGCACTCCATCCCACCAAATGTGTATTGTAAATAATGTCATTGTTTTCTAGTGTATATACTGTTTTTCTACCTTTTTGCTAAAAAAAAAATATTTTTGGGATTCTTCAGTGTTTTGATGGTAGGGGTTTAGGTAGACTGTGCATGCAGATTAGGAGTGTGTGTTGTCTTTGTTTTTCTTCTAGGTGTTCCTGGAGAAGATAGAAGAGAATACAAGAAGAGGAGGAGGGGCTCATCGGAGTTCCTCACCAGTACTTTAGTGTGTAGTAATTTAAAGTACTGTGGTTGTTATTGTTGTTGTTACTGTATTAACCCTTTCCTTCCACAAGTGTGGTTGTGGGGGTAGGGAGGAGGCAGTAAAGTGATGTAATAATGTAGTATTATTTTCTTGGTGTGTGGTTGCAGGTTGCCTAAGGTCAGGGAGGTCCCCGGGTTGTTTTTGTTTTTGGGGTATAAAGTTAGAGGCAGACAGATTTCCCTAGAGGCCTAAGGGGGATAGACAGGCTGTGGTCCTGAACAGCTGTAGGGACTGCAGTGCTGAGCTATTATGGCTATTCTCTGGACAGTTCTATCAGAGCCACTAGGCATCCATAGTAAGTGGGTAGAGTAGAGGCTGATATGTCAGCTAAAGGTCTCTAGGCCCTTAGTGTTGCCTGCCTGTGCTCGTACATGGTAGGAGGTTGCCTGATCACCCCCCTCCACAGGTAGCACATAGGATGGGATGGCCTAAAGCCGGGTAAACAATGACTGCGGACAGTCATTTTCCTGGTCAAGGGTGAGTGTAACCCCCTTGTTACCCAGGGTTACTAGAAACCCAGTAAGACCTAGTGGTAGGCAGGGAAGGCAGCTTGTGAAATTCTAGTTAAATGGATTTCACACTGTCTCACTCTGTTCTCGGTCTCAGCTGAGACTGAGGGATGACATCACCACAGAACTATTGCAGTTGCATGAGCCACAATGGAATCTGCAGCAGGGAGTTGGAATAGAATGTTGGGAGGTTTGAACAATAGTCTGTAGGTCAGTTGGAGTTTGGAGCTTGCTGAGAGAGGTGCACAGCAGCTCTGTGTAGGCTCGTGGAGCCTCAGCCCTGACATAGGGCTACATTTAGGAAAAAGGTGTGTGTTCCCACCTAAAGAGAGACACATAAGTTAGTTTTAAAGTGGTGGAGACAGCTGAATTAGGTCTCAGTTGGGGCAGGAAAGTTTAGGCTGCATATTCCAAGGGCAACCCCCCTGGTTTTCTGCTAGTGGAGAAGCTGCCTTATTTGGCCCAAGAGTTTTGGGGAAACAAGAATAGTTTGTGATTCACCTGTGGGGCACCTGCAACTGGAGGGTGAGTTTCTGCTCTTTCTAAAAGGCCCATGTTTTCACCCTGGGACTTGTGTGATAGTGGGGATTGAACTACTGAACTAGTGGAAGGCCTAGAGTAATAGGCTTAGCCAAAAGTAAAAGTATGTTCAAGTCCAGCACATGTGGAAGTCAAGACATGTAGCGGAGATGTGACATATGTCTACCCAGTAATCTACATTGCCAAGCTTTCAGAAAAGAGTTGTTTAGTTTCCAGAGAAATGGCCGGGTATGGATTGTGGGAGCTGGAGGTGGGAGACCCCCCCATCTTTAGTAACCAGGTCCACCTCTACGGATTTGCTCTATGGATTTCTACTTTGCCTCATGCATTTGGCCAGTGATGAGGGAAGTACCCAGATGTGGGATTGGAAGGAAAATTCCCTCTAGGAGTCGAAGGCTCTAAGGTGGTTTGGGGAGCCACCAATTGGAAAACTGGTTCATTTCCCAAAATGGACCGTGGATCAAGTGGCCGACGGGGGAGCTGGACCCGTGGGGAAAACCCAAGTAGTGTACAAGTTGGGCTGTGTACCCAAAGCTGCATGCAAGTCCGGGCTGTGTGCCTGGTGGGTTCAGTGCCTGAGAGCTGGAAATAGTGAAGAAGTGTTTTGTTGTCTCTAATATGCAATACCAGGAATGTAGCCCCGTGGGGGTCCATCTATGCTTTGTTTGTTCAGTTTGGATGTGAATAAAAGCCACACTGTAGAATCCCATTCCTGGTTCTGGACATTACAGTTATTGCTTCCTGTGTTCGGATTTACTTGGTTGCCCCTGTGCAAAGTAGCCAAACCTAGGCCCCCTGTGCCGAGTAACCTAGTCCTCCCTGAACCCAGTCCCCACCAGGTACTGCTGTCAGCTTCAACAACATGCCACCTGTCATTTTGCAAAAAGGCAGGAGTCCAGGGTTACATTTGAAGTGTTGGGTTTGTTCGAGCTGAGCTCCTGAGCTGGTGCTGATGCTAAGTGCATGGGATTTATGTTTGTTCTGGGAGCAGCAGAACATCATGACTTTGTTTTTTTCGCTGTTCAGAATAAGTTTGTGGTTGTGGAACCATTCCTCGACTGTCGCAAAGTTGCTTTGTAGTTTGACTTCACGTTCCACTGGGTCAGGGCTGTTGGAGAAGATAAACACATCGACTGCGTAGAGGAGTATCTGTTGTATGCAGTGGCATGGCAGATTGTTGAGAAAGATAATGAAGAGAAGCCATGAGGGACACCAGATCTTACAGGCAGATGGTCAGAGAGGACATTGTTGATTTTTACCCTTTGGGAGCAGTGTTTCAGATAGCTTTTGAACCAGTGGGTTGATTCTGCAGAGAGGCCAATGGAGGTTAATTGCTATAGGAGGAGGGAGATCATCAATGGATGTTTTATTTGCTGTTAATCTCGTTTTGAAGTCACTGAGTTTAGTTTCAGCTGTGGATAGTCACTTGTCTGTCTTTTTTCCAGTCACTTGCATCTTATGTAGCATGGCCATTAACTGAGTTTTGGGAAGGTCTCTACTTCCACTGCCATACTAGATAGGCCCATGTCCCTTCAAGCCAGCTGCAGCTGAAAACTATTTCTCCACTCCTTGCACCGTTTGCTTCTCGTCTTTTACTGGCCCAGTGCTGACTGCCTGACATTGTTCAAGTGTTTTTGCAGCAAAGAGCAGAAAAATAAAGTATATGTAAAGTGAGCATTTCAACTTTTAAGTTATGGAAGAACTGGAGCTCTGTAGAAGTGCATCTATCTTGTGAGTTGTTCACAGCACCCCCCCCTTAAAGTTTCTCTTGAAGTATGCCACACCTTTGTGTCGCTAGTTGTTCCCATTTAACATTGCTGCTGATCAGTACTCTCGGGTATCATTCCTGCTTGGTTTCAACAATATATATGCCATTTAGTTAGTATTTTCCCTCTGTTCTTCTTTTCTAGATGCATCACCTTTCATTTATAAACATAGAAGTTTATCTACCATTTCGCTGCTCATCTCCCAAGTACGTCTAGATCCTTCTCCACTGTGTCTACCTCTTATTGCAATCTAATTACTTTTCCCATCTTGGTGTCATCACCCAACTTTACAGTCCAGCAGCTGGCACCCGCCCCCAGATCACTTATATTAAACAGTGTAGGTCCAGGACAGTCTCTTATGGGACTTTGCTGAGGAAAAGAAAAAATAGTCTAGGCAATCTGTTCATGAAGGCCATATCTTGGACCAAGATCCTCTGAATATTCTGTCCAAAAGACCTCCCTTCTAAGATGCTGCAACTCCCAATTTCCACTCCTTAAAAACATGTGCACTTTCTGTAGACCCCCAAACCTCAGTGTAGTGATGCAGTGCCCCAGTTCTATAAAATATATCACCACAAAAGAGCGTTCCTCTTTTTATCCTGATTGGAGGAGCCTCTTCTCAGATAAATATATTTGTAGCCACTATGTGGGTCATCAAACCATATTGAAAAGTGGTGCATTGGCAAGGTGGTTCTTTGGCTACATGATGGAATTTTCACCGAAATGCACGAGAACCAGTTTATTGAAGAACTAGCACCACAGAAGTCAAGAACAAGAGGAAGTGCAAATACAATTCGGCACACAAAACATTATACAGTCCCTCACAACTATATTCAGTACTGTATTTTAAATGGATTTAAAATCACTCAAAATTCTTAAGTATTCTTATTTAAATACTGGCTTTAAAATGCTCTTAAATGTTAGCTCAAAATGCTCTTAAGGACTCAAATAATGGTACATTAGTATTCTTGTGCTCACATTGGGCACCACAGATAATCCTGCTAGGGAATCCAGAATAAGAAGGAATGTGTGATCACATGCATTCATTGGCTGGCTTAGTTGAACTGAAAATTGCTAAAGGCAAAGAGACTGGAAGCCTGGCCATCGACAAAACCCGAGGAAAATAACCAAACAAGGATTTTTAATTCCACTCTTAAGCTGAAGAACTTGAAAAACCTCTGGGCCATTACTGGAGACCCTGGGAAAGAACCAGAGGAACCTGATGAATCTGAAATACTTGAAGAAATTGAAGTGCCCCAAGGCCATCACCATTGGCTCTGGAAAGGACCTGAAGAACCAGAAAAATCTGAAGATCCTGAAACACTTCCAGGCTGTTACTGCAGACATTGGGAAATAATCGGGATGAAGCACCTCTGGACTATCAATGTAGACCTCAGTAAAGCATCTGAAGAACCTGGAAGAAAGAAAACCTCAATCCCATACAGCATCAGATCCTTGTCTGTAAACTGAGGTGATTCCCTAAACTTCACAGTTTACTTTTGGGAGACATTAGCCTGATGGAAAGAAAACAAGTGACACAGGGAATTTGTTAGGTAAATAACACTATTCCTGCTGATGGCTGGTCCTTGACGTTTTCAGCATGCAGTGGGATGCTTCAGATCTGGCATGCAGGAGCTGGTGATGTATGGATGTTTCACTGCCTTTGAGTCAGGCAGAGGAACCATGCTTGGCAAGCAGACATTATCAGTTGGCATAAATAAAGAATCAACTTGATTGCAAAGGGGTGTATTGTCTCTTTAAGCCATGGTGATCAATTTTAGGCAGTCTTTGGGTCATAGAAACATAGAATCATAGACTTTGACAGCAGATAAGGACCACTTGGCCCATCTAGTCTGCCCATTTCCCTACCTACAGGATAGGCCGCAGATCCTAGTTAACCAACAGCCTATTTCTTCCTACCCCCCATAAGAATTGCCTTATGTCTGTCCCATGCATTTTTGAATTCTCCCACAGTTTTAGACCCCACAACCTCCTCAGGAAGGCTGTTCCATGCATCCACTACCCTCTCTGTGAAATAATACTTCCTCACATTGCCCCTGAACCTGCAACCAAACTGGGGTGATTCTGAACCAAGCAGGGGTAAATAACCAGTTTTGGATAATTTTGGAGCATGGAAAGGCAGTTACACAGTCTTGGAGCATGCAGTTACTATATGAACAGTTTTGGAGCAAACAAGGGTGAGTTAAACAGTTTCAGAGCAAATAAGAGCTATATAAATGGTTTCAGAGCAAACAAGGGCTATTTGGAATATGCAAGGTTTGTTACACTATATTGCTCTCTGGTATGCCCCCACCTAAAGTGCTGTGTTCAATTCTGGAGACTGCATCTCCAAAATGACATAGACAAGATGGAGATAGTCCAGAGGTGGCTCATCAAAATGGTGCAAGGGGTGTAAGGGGAAGCCATATGAAGAAAGACTGAGGGATCTTAACATGTACACTCTGGAGTAGAGGAGAGTGACAGGATACATGATTGAGACCTACAAGTACCTCACAGAGGTAAACAGTGTACAGGAGGGAAGCTTTTTTTGAATAAGTACAAGCTGCAGGACTAGGGGGCATGCAATGAAGCTAGAGGAAGTGAAGTTCGGGAAGAATGCTAGGAAATACTTCTTCACTGAAAGAGCAGTGGATGCATGGAACTGGCCACCAGCTGAAGAGGTGGAGGCTAAAATGGTGACGGTCTTCATACATGCATGGGATAAACACAATGGTATAGTAGAACAGAAAACACAGAGGGTCACTGGAGACCAGATAGAGTCTGTGGAGGTTGAATAAGCAGGGAACACTTGAGCAGACTGGGTGGGCCAGGAGGTTCTTTTCAGCTGACAAATTCTATATTTCTGTGTTACACAGTTTTGGTGCATGCAAAGCCAGTTCAGACAACTTCAAAGCATGAAAGGTCAATTAAATAGTCTCGAAGCATGTAATCACAGTTTAGAGCTATCCGTTTAAGTAAGCAGTTCGAATATAACACAGCAGTTGCACTTTAAAATGTTTGTTCAAATATTCATCACTGTCACTTCAACAACACTTGCACTTAAAATGTTGGCTTGCAAACAGGGGTATTATACCAGTGCAGACATATGTGAGGAAAGACCTGAATTTACCCAGGGCTGGATATCACCTTGTCTTGGCTGTAAGACCAAATTCAGTGCTTACAGAAGGGTTTCGATATATCAAGCTGTAGTGGGGGCCACAGGTACACTGGGTAGCTTTAAATAGAAAGAGCAGGGCTGCCCTCTTGCCTGGGGTCAGTCTCTTTGCTGCAGTGTGTTGGGGTCCCACACCCACTGTCCCTTCCTTGGCTGAGACATAGGGTACAGTAAAATACCTTTAATTTAACTAGTCCATGGCCTGGACCTTCTGGGCAGCTATGCTGCTGTTCAAGGGGCTTAATTTGGCTGGGCCCTGTCTGCTTTCTCTTCCCCTGTTCCTGGAGGGAACTCAGCACACAGTACTCCTAATTAATTAATTAATAAATTGATTACGTAGATTTTACTCTAATCTCTTGGCTATGGGACTGGCTTCATTTTTTATAGGATATAGCCCAATTCCATCCTTGCCCTACTGGACATTTCTTTTATTGGGGCCTACCATGCCCCTTATTGTTCTGCCCAGCTGCCGGCCTCTTGTTATTGGGCCTTCCCTGCCCCTTGTTCTGCCCATGTGTTTGTCCCTCAAACAAGGATCTTACTCTGTCTCTTGTCCCTTGCTCTGCTCTTTGGGGGCTTTTCAGGGGACTTGCTGAGCCCCTCAGTCCCCCAGCCTGGCAGCCCTGTGGTCCCAAGGCTTGCTCAGGCCCTGCTGCCTCAGTGGCTACCTGCAGTAACTAAAAAAAGCTTTTGTCGTTTAAAAGGAGGTAACAGGATCTGGCATTTGGTGCTGTTGCTGACTCACCACCCCGACCATATCATTTCCTCTGGGCTGGCTGGTGGAGTTGCTGCAGTTGAGAAAATGCTTAGTTGGGGCCTGACTTGTCTGACCTCCGGCGTCTGGCTCTATCCTGACTCCACCTCTGCCACAGCTCTGCTTGCTCGGCCTTGGTTCAGCTCATCCTGACTGATTGCTACTCATTCTCTGTACTGCCACTGAGAGGAAAGTAAATGAAAGTAATAAAAAAACACAAAACTTGGTGACCTCACTTTCCACTGCCGGACTTCTTGTGCTGCTCCTCTTTGCAGACTGGGAATGTGGGAGGAGAGCACACTGGGATCCTTGACAAAGCACCCAGGAGATGGTGCAAAATGCATCAGGTTTTATGTGGGGGTAACTTTTATACCTTTATTCCAGTTATTGAACTGTATACTGCATCTACAATTTAATAAACAAGCATCATTTACTTTTTTGTGCATTCCTGCAGTTGCTTTGTCACTTGGTGAGCTGAGTGCTGAGTTTTTCCTAGTGTGCTAATACTGTGTTTCTCTAGCAATAGCACTACCCGGGTGTGACTCCCTTCCCTAGGAATGTGGGAAGCCACCAGACTTGGACCACCAACACGGGATCGTCTCAGTAGGGGAAGTAGCTGGATGCTTACCTGATGGGTGGGTGTGACTTTGAGGATCACAGGGACTGCTGGTGCCAGTAAGCCCTTTCTCCTCTTTTTAGCTGGCCCACCTGCCTTCCCTCTCTTCCTCAGGTTGTCAGCATGGTCAGCTGGCTGCACTTCTATGTGCTTGACTAACACTGCTCGACAACCACTTGACGACTGTTTCCCACCATGCTGAGCCTTAAGTAGCCCCTCAACATGAGAGACACTGAGTCCCTGGCAAAGCAAGGGGCAAACAACCTACCAGTGTGTGCTGGCAATTTTAAATGAAATATGAGCTTGCACCAAGGGTAGCCATGAGCTAGGGTCAGGAAAAATAGCTGAGGCAAAAGGCAGGGAAAACTGGATTGAAGAAAGAAAAAAAGTTTGAGAGCACTAGCAATCTTTATAAGTTTTTTGGGGCCTCCACTTAACTATATAATCCCCCTTTCTACCATCCCATATTTGCCCGAGCAAGGGGTCCAAGATGCACCTTACTAGCCATACTGGGACACCCTTACTGGGAACACTAGTGATTCACTTTTGGGTATTACATAATTTGTTTTAAAAGGGTCTTTTAACCAGTCACACCATTGCACCTCTTGTACAGTTATGGTGCTGTGTTTTAATTGATATTATGTGTGCACTTAATTAAACTGTATAGCTGTTTTGCACCTCTGCTCCCTTCATCACCCCCCCGATGCATTAGTATGTCTTTCCTAATAAAACATTTGAAATAAATAAATGAATGAACAAACAAATGAATGAATGAATGAATAAATGAGTGAATGAAAGAATGAATGAATAAATAAACTTAGACCGTTGTAGTATGTGTAAGGCTACTTTTTCCCATAGAGAAAGAGTGACATTCAAATCCTCTAGTACTAGTGATGTGACATCACAAATTGATAATACCATCATTCTGATAGCTGATCTATGGTATTACAGGATGGAATATTTGGAAAATTCCATATATTGTATGTTAATATGACCAACAAGATCACTCTTATGGTTGAAAGAGTGGTCTCATGCACATCCTTAGGGGATGCGAACTGCAAATTGGAGGTAAGCATGGTCTTGGTGGCCGTATTAATATTTTATTGATCAAGCTCAATTAATTATATTGTATTATTTTTAAAACCAAATTTTAAAACTCTTCACAGAACAAGAGTGTCTCACATGCAGAGGAAAGGAGCACTCCAACTGGCAGGGAGCGCTTCCTCAATCTCTAATAGAAAATTAACAGAGAGGAAACCATCAGTAACAATGCCTGTAATTCCATTTTGAAATTTTGGTGACATCCCAATCATTCAAGGTTTTCTGTCCTGGTTTGTGACGCCACCTAAATGTCTTGATTGAATTTTATATATTTGAAAATTGGTAACTGGGAGAGGCACACTGAGCAAAGGCTTGTTTACAGGTGTGACCCAGGGGAACGGAACAGAAGAAGTAGAAGTACGGTACACAATAACAAGTCAGTTGAACAAACATTTGGTAAATAAGTTGGTACAAAAATACGTTTGTTCAAGTGCAACAAAAAACAACAGCAATATACGGTGTGCAGATAACTATACTGAAACAGGTGAGAGACTTGTAAGATGAGTGTATGCCTAGCCCCGTGGTAGAGGGAAGTGCAGAGATGGTGTATACCTAGTCCCATGGTGGAGGGAAGTGCAGAGGTGGTGTGGGAATGAAACCAATAAGATAGGTAGTGGAGACCCAGCCAGAATCCCTACCAAAGACAGTTAAAGCTGAGGCTGGGGAGCTATCAGGAGGAAGGATAAAAGGAGCAGATGGGAAGGGGTTTGAGTTTCAACTGGTGCCTGAGTGAGCCAGGGGAGGAGGAGAGGTGGAGGGAGGCAGGGAGTAGGCTCCAGAGTGCGGGAAGTTGATAGGAGAAGGCAGATTGCCCAGCTGAGGAGCAGGGGTGTTACTGGTGGTTTCTTGTCTAGTAATCTATTTATAATGCACTTATGTTGGCCTTACTGAGAGGTTGATTCAGTGCCTGTGGCCTGTGCAGAGTGCTGCAGTGGGATTATTGCTGTGTAGATTTCTCCTCCGCTGAGAGACCTCCATGGGCTCTCAGGTGCTGCATCCACAACTTCAGGGGGTTGCTTATTATATATAACGCTAGTAATAGTTTGGGTCCCTCCTACATCTCTGACCCCTCACTCTATTAGAGGGAGATTGATGGATGTCTGGGTCAAAACTGCTTTCTGTTGGAAGTTGAGCATTTGTAGTTCCAGTTTCTCATGACTGGAACTCTCTAGTTAGTTAGCTAGCTGGTTAGTTAGTAGTAAGCTAGTTAGTTATGTAGTTAGTTAGTTAGTTAGTTAGAAGCTTATTTTCTAAGAATTAAAAATATACCATTAAGCGAGCGCTTTTTCTAAGTTTTCCAGCACTGTTAAAGCATAGAAAACATTATACACTCAGTATATATCTCAGTGGTCTGAACACCAGGATGGAATTCCGGGGGCCTGGGTTCAATTCCCAGCAGGTCTTTCTCACTACAATTTGTGATTTAAATTGCTTCGCAGTGGCTAGTACTGCACCAAAAATACCTATTTGTCATCCAAAACATTATACAGCACAATAATATAATTTATAGTATTATATGTTCAAAAATATATATTACACATCAAGGCTATAATAAAACAGAAAACCAGTCATGTAAAAAATCACAGACAGTGTAAAATATTACCAGGAAAAAGCAGGCAAATATATATTACCCAACACCCACATTTATTCAACACAGTTCCATAGCATGCTTAGTGAACCAGTTCTGAAAACATAGAAAACTGCAAGTAGAATTGGCAAGAGATCTAAATTTAACTGGAGTATCATTACATACACTGGGGCCAACATATTCTATGAAAGGAGAAGACCCATATTTGAGATTTCATTGAAAAAAAGATCTGAGGCCTTTCCTTGAAGTTCTGAGAGTTATGAATTCTGTCATAGAGCAAGGTATAGTGCTGTTTAAATGTTGTGCATAGAATGCATCATGTGCATTTGTGTCTACAAGAAATATTCATCAGGCACCATCTGTTATGAACGTTAAAATATGACTAGATGGACTTTTATCACAAGGGTATCCTGGTGCAACACTCTGCACCTCTTCTATATAAAGCTCTGTTTGGCTTGAATGCATATGATGCAGCCCAATTCATTTGAAGTGGGAGGATGAACTTACACTGCCTCTCTCAGTTCAGTTCCTGGAATCTTCCCTTGTACAAGCAGAACTGGCAGTGGCTCAGAGCACCATGGGATGGAGACAAAAGCGAAAACAAGAGACTTCTAAAAAGCACTGTAACTCAGTTGCCCAACCTTGGCTCAAGAAACAATTCCCCCAAATCTTGGAGTGGTTAAAAGCAATTTTAGTTGCAAAACAGACAAAACCCAAAGTAACATTCTTTACTATCATGCTTCACTTTCACTTACGTACGTTTTTCATTTTTGAATTTATTCATCTTTTATTTTTTCTTTTCTTTCTTTAATCTAGGAGCATGACTCAGTGTGCATCCATGGCTCTCCAGAGAAGGGTGAGGCAGCTACATAGGAGGATGCACCCTGAGCCGAGCTGCTATATTAATGAAAAAAATAAAATGAGATGATCGAATCAAAAAAGAAATACATTTATGCAAATGAAAGTGAAGTACTGTATACTAGTAAGATAAATACAGTAAAGAAAACATACTAATGGGATTAGAAACTCCTGTAACTCTGTGTCCAGATCCTGACTTGCCTTGAGAAACCTGGATAGCCGGCAAAATGTCAGCAATTACATTTTCAGGTTGGGCACATGAATAAATATTGATTATCCCATAATTCATATCTTCAGTGGATCTTACCTGTCACACAGTCATTTGGATTTATGAGAACAAAACTCCTCACCTATTTTTTGTAAATTTTCAGGTAAGGTGGCCAATGAGGGCACGACTTCCTACAATTCTGGAGACCATATCTCAGAAAGACATAGACAAAGTGGAGGCCATCCAGAGGTGGGCAACTAAAATGGTGCAAGGGCTGCTTCAGAAACCCTACAAGGAGAGTCTGAAGGACCTAAATATGTACAACCTGGAAGACAGAATGGAGAGGGGAATATGACAGAGACATATAAATACCTCATGGGGGTAAATAAGATACAGGAGGGTAGCATTTTTCAGAGGAAAAGTTGTACAAGAACAAGGGGATATGCAATGATGCTGGAAGGGGCTAAATTCAAGAGAGATGCGAGGAAGTACTTCTTCACTGAAAGGGTGGTTGTTGCATTGAGCAGTTTTCCAGAGGAAGTGGTGGGGGCGAAACAGTGGTGGATTTCAAGCATGCATTGAATAGGCACAAGGAATTTTACTGAAAGCGGAGGGGAGGGCCGGAGACCAAGTACGATATGTGATGAAAGTATAAGCAGAAAAAAATGGGCAGGGTGGGTGGGCCAAGCTGCACTTATCTGCCATCAAATTCTATGTTTCTATGTTTCTTATGCACCATAAAGAAGGTTCACTCAGTAGAGGGCAACTTCTTAGCAGTTTCTTGGAATAGGTGACACTGTGGTAAGCAACAGGCATTCAGGCTCTTAGCCCCAATAACCTTTTTCCTCATTTACAATTTACCCATAGAAATACAGTCTGCTGAATCCCTGGACATTTTTAAATGATGGTAAGAAACCTTTTTTGTTTTGTTAATAAAATGCACTCTAATATTACCCTTGAATTGTGGTATCCTTTGTAAATATGTATAGCCCTTGCATTTTTTTGAAATCGTCAGTATTGTCTTATCTGCCCTGTATTTTTGAAATACTTTGTAATGATTCATTGTTACCTGCCTTGTATTGTCACAGTGTAACATTCCTGTACCTATGCTCAAAGGTTTTCCTAGTACCAATAAAATAAATAACTAGTACAGATTTTAGCTGATTGTTTTGCTCTTTAAATTATATGATGCCTTGAAACATGTGAAAGGCCTCTAATAAATGCTGGCGTAAACTACACATTGGCCCAAAAGCATTATGCTGAGCTGCTGTTCTGGTGCCCTGAGATTGGTGGACTCAGGCTGCGGCCATGGTAGGGAAACTTATTTATTTATTTAGCTTTTGTTGACCAGATAAGTACACTAGACAAATTATATGCCTATTTTCAGGTACAACCCGGGAGAGTACAATGAGATACAGATACAGTGAGATACAGGTTCATACAGAGGAGAACATGACACAAGTTAGGCAGTATACAGAGTCAAAACAGAACCATGTGAACATAACCAGTAAACGGTTAGCACAGTTAAGATATATACAGGAATATATATATATACATAGAGATACCAAGGCTAAGAACAGTACAATTTTACAAGGTATACATGGCTCTGAGCCACAAACAGAGCCACAGGCTGAGTATCTCCTAAAACAGAGAAAAAATACTTTATATGCACCTCAGAGTCCAGTTAGACAGTCTGTGTCAGCAGGAGTTGCAAGAGGGGTGCCAGAAAGGACATGTGAGTCCAGTGCAGGGGACCGGAACTAGCTATGGAGGTCTAGGACATCCACATGCAGAGGAGAGCTTCAAGTGATACCACAGGGAGCTCCAGAGGCATGAGTAGGAGGGGGAGAAGTGGAGTTGAGCAGGAAAGGAGTTCCATAGCCTAGGGGCACATGAAGCAAAATCCCTGCCCCCATAGGGACTTTAAGAACACCAGGGCCCAGAGACCTGAGGGAGTAGGTAGAAGAGACAGCCAGTTTGAGAAGCTCAGCCAGCCCTGGGGGACTGCCAGTACTGAGCACCTTGCCCACGAAGCAGGCCAGGACAAAGTTCATGTGGTTGGGTAGGGAGAGCCCACCCGAGTTTGTCATATAGGTGACAGTGGTGGGTGAGGCGAGGGGCAGCAAGTGCAAAGCACAAAAATAGTATGGCACTGCATTATGGCACCATAGCAACTCCTGTAGTACACCAGAGAGCTTGTTCCCCCATGGTACTTGCTGTGGTGACCAAGGCCAGCACTAGGCTGCGCAGCACCATCATGTGGATAGAGGGTATAGGGTAGTTGGAAGAAAATTGAGAAGATAAGCTCTGTCCACCATCTAAATGACAGTCCCCACCATTTTGGGCCCCACACCATAGAGCTCCATGACCAGTCTGGATCCTGGTAATGTCAGGGGTGGAGTGGGTGGGAAGATGCCCTTTCCCCAGAGGTCTGCCACGGTGGTCAGGCTGTGGGGAACTTCAGTGTGGGGTTGGAGGTTAGTAGGCAATGGGGCTTGGCAGATGCTAGGGACTTGAAAGTGTAATGATATATGAGCAGAGAGGGATAAAATCCTGACTGAAAAAAATGTACAAATAAACTAGAAAAGAGAGTATCTATTCATTGAAAGAACAGCTACTAATATCTTCTGACAGTATCTTACAATATTTTTGATGTTTCTGTGTTTGTTCTTGAACTGTAGCAGTAATGTAAGACAGCATTTAGACCCCCCTATTCAGAAGGTTAGTGCAGTGCTAATCTGAACAGCTCTGCACCAGCCAGACACTGGACATCTGAACGGGGCAGAGGCCATATTCGTAGTGTGGTGTAGAGTGGATAGCACTAGTGTGCTAATTAGTCCTGGCATCAGGCCTGTTCTACTGCACAGCTCTCTCCTCATTCGATATCCACATACCCTATTGCTATCACTGCAAAATGTTGCTTTCTTACAACCCAGTCAGACCTATATACTGCCTTGCATTTCAGGCCCTTTAGCTGGTAGTTTTGGGGTCTATTTTCTGTCCTCCATTACTGGTGCATTATTGTTCTTGCTCTTCAATGCTAACAACATGTAGGTGTACATATTCTAACTTGCACTCCATCATATTTTTGTATTTATATATCTTTTTCCTCTTTTGCTAGCTGCACAGTTCTTGTATTTGCTGTTTGTATTTTTCTGTAATTCTGCTTTGTATCTCTGTATTTTTTTCCCTATCTCCTCCTCCCCCAGGGCGCATCTGAAATCGAGCAGTACTCTGCTCAGTATGCCTACCTGGTAAAATGCTTAAATAAATAAAAAATACACCCATGCAAATGAGGGAAACCTCTTGCATACAGAGGTGCAGTGGAATATTCAGAGGATCTTTGAAGTTCTAAATCACTGTAGAGGCAACACTATTTAACGCTTTTAAACCTCTGCTCTTACCAAAGGTGATAGAAAATCATTTTAACATAGTTAACTGCCCTCCCATTTTCCTTATTTTTTTGGTAACTGGATAAGATTACCATGCTAGTTATGTATGCTGATATGCATTAACCAATTTCTGATAAAGAAATATTCTGACTTTCAGTTACTGCTCTTTCTCTTTCCTCATTATTACGTGGAGACATTTTTTGAAGTCCAAGTTTTCCATTGATTAACCTTGATACTAAATGGCTACCCAGGCATATTTCTAAGAAATTCCATGGCATCAGTAACACCATTCCATGCTATTCATCTGAATGGTCTAAAATGGTGTTACTGACGTTAGAGTGTTCAGGCAATAAGAAAAGAGAGAGCAGCAGCTGCTGAGAAGAGAAGGGTACAGAGCTGTCAAAAAGGCAAAAAAAAAAGATTATTTAAGAAAAAAGGTCAAAAGAAATCAGAATATTGGATAGACACTAAAAGAGAAACAGGAAGCATCTAGAGGTGTAAAAAATGTTTCCTATCTCCTTTAACATGCACAGTGGTGGCATGACCCCCACCCCACAGCAGAAATGGAGCAATGCAATGTAATGAAACCCACCTCACTCTTCCTGATTCCTGACTGAAAGTAGAAATCAGCCTGGCAGTTTAGTGGTACACCCTCTATACTCCGATTCTATTGTGAAAAGCAATAAACACCCTTGTAGTCTAGTGGTACCCACCTCCACCCCAATCCTCAATGTCACATTAAGAATCTTGGTAGTCTAGTGGTACAGTACTTCCCCTCCCACCCCAGTCCTCGATGTCACATTAACCACCTTGGTAGTATAGTGGTACCCACTCCCACAACAATCCCTAATATTACATTAAGCACCTTGGTAATTTAATGGTACCATCTGCTACCCTGAGTCCTATCCCAGCTGTCACATTAAGCACCTTGGTAGTTTAGTGGGACCTTCCTCCTACCTGAATCTCCAATGTTACATCAAGCACCCTGGTAGTCTAGTGGTACCCCCCCCACTCCGATCCCGATGCCAGCTGTCAAATTAATCACCATAGTAGACTAGTGGTATCCACTCCCACCACAATCCCCAATGTCACATTAAGCACACATGCCCAATCCCTATTTTAAACCAACCCCGCCAGCCCACGCACACAGCACTGAGTACCCTCTATGCCCCATGTTGCACTTGACTCACCCTCCATTGCATATCATCTGAATGACAGGGAACAAACTTGTGCATACTGCGAAAGGGCTATTTCTAAAGTATGAATTCATTTGTTCCCTCTCATTCAGACAGGATACACCTGAGGTAATAAGCGTTTTGTCCTGGACAGGTATTTTAGGGTGAGTCAAGTACAGGACGGGGAGGGGGAGGGTAGTCAATACTAAGGGAGTGGGCAGGGGAAGGGGAGGTAATTTTAAAATGGGAATTGGGGCAGGAGGGAGGTCCCAATAGACTACTAACTTTTCACTGTGCCCTCCAGCATCCCTACTCGTCTGTGCTTTTTTTGGCTTTTCCTGAAAAAAGAATCAGAAGATAATAAATACAATACTTTTACATTGTGCACCTTTGTGGACTTATGTGCAGTAGAGGTGTTCTGTTTGTTTCTTGATATTGTTTGATGATGTTCTCCATCTATTATGATAAACTTGTAACTGATTATGATTTATTGGTATGGTGTACAGTATATCCTTACTTGACAAATAAAAGGCCCATAAAAGAAAGCCTTTTAGTAGGTGTAGCTTTTTGCTGTTTATAATTTTATTGCTAGAGATAACTGTATATCTTTTGTTCTGTAAAGCATCCTGAGTGAGTCTATCAGAAGGGTGCATAATAAACTCATAAAATCAGTATATAAAAATAAAATAAATACAAGAACATATTACATATTTCAGTAAGTGTTATCCGATTAGGGCCTAGCTGTGCAACATACAGGGAGGCGTTTATGTTCTAATGCACCTGTCCCTTGCCTGGCACAAATTAATTTGTATCTGTGTTGATAAACATGATAATTTGCTATTGAGCTGCTAAAAGAAGGTACTATGATTAAAAATGTCATCCATTCAGTGACAGGCTGAGCCAGTCTCTGAATGGACCAATAATTATTTGTTAGGTTTGTGATACAAATAACATTTGCAACTAATAATTGTCTAACAGTCATGAGTGCATTAATACAAGTGCAGTATTACTCACTGATTTTTGAAGAAATAATGTAATGCTTGATATGCAATGTATTCAGTACAAAAGGTTTGAAGGCTGGGGAGGCATTCAAGCATTCATCTGTATAAAATTCAAATAGAATAATTGATCAAGACATGCCATTAGTTCTGCGTACAGACAAAGAATTGAATAACAGACGTCTTGATTTTACTCTGTTATGACACATTTTAGCATCAAAGCTCATGACTCCAAGTTTTGAATGCTTATACTCCCAGCAGAACTTTACTGTACAAAGGCATTTGAATCCCATTTTTTCTCTTTTTGATTTAAAATTTGTGCAGCAGTAAATAATTAATTAGAATAGAAACTCTGGGAACATATTAGGCCAAAAGAGAGTCCTAACATTACTTTCAAATGCACTGAAGCAGTCGCCCAAATGCTACATCAAAAGAATGTTGAATTAGAAACTGGGAAATGAAATGTCACTTTACATTAGAATTATGAAGTGTAAAATAACTCTAGGGGGACAAAAGCTGCCTAGCGTCTCTGACAGCAGATCTTGGAAAAGTTATATTGCTTTTAGCTAAAAAGTTTAACCCTCATATAAACCCCAGTTAGAGTCCAGTCTCCTGAGGCTGGATCACTAGCTGCTTAGCAACATCAAGATCAGCTGCTAGGATCAGTTTGTTCTGAAAGGAGTGCTAGATTACCTTTAAAATTCCACTAATCTGTATTAACTCATACTGTTATGTGCTAATAATAACTGGTCAGCAATTTCTCTCAATGTACTGACCAGGTTGATATTTTCCATAACAACCAGTTGATTGTTATGACATTCATGAGCCATGCCAGTCAAACTATGCTGCTGCCTCATTGGCCAACATTCTGTATGTGGGCAGGGCCAAACAGTCTCACAAACTGCCGGAGAAAAATTGCTGGCCTTTCTTTATAAAAAATAAAAGATGGGGAGGGTGTTTCATATGAGACTTTAATGCACACCCTTGTTGTGGGATGCTTTGATAAACCCCTCGGGCTTCGGCCTCGTGGTTTATGTAGCATCCCACAACTTGGGTGTGCATTAAATTCTCATATCCAACCCTTCCCTATCCATTATTCTCTATATCCAACAGTATAGACATACTGAGGTTTATTAAGAAGTTCTATAAGCAGAGGCAGGATAGGTGCCCATGGAGACTGCAGCCCACTACTCAGTGGTAGAATTCCAGTTTCTCATTATCCAATAACAATCGGTCTATATATTATTTTGAATTCCCCATTATTTTCACTTTTATTACATATTCTGGAAGACCATTCCACAGGTGTACTATTCTTTGAGTGTAGACACATTTCCTTTTTTTGTTTAACAACTGGTGAATTTGATCTGTTTACTATGTTCTCATAGTGAATGTTCTCCAGACTTGATTTCCATATTCATTCCTTGGAGTACCAATTCCTCTCAACTAATATCAAATACGGTGAGTAGATCACCCCTTATATGTATTTGCTCTAGAGTTGCTACCTTTGGACGAGGTGAAAACCAGACACTACACCACACCACCCACTATGCCCAGAACCCCACCCATTCTTATGGCTAATAAGTACATCACTCCTCCTCCAAAGCCATTTGTCAAGTTAGAGAAGACTTTAAAAGTGATAGGAAATAATTTTATAATGTGAAATATCCTCTCATTTTCCTTTACATGTCAGTCATGTATTCTGATATGCTTTGAGCAATCTTTGATACATTAGTTATCTGGCTTTGTAGTGCCCTCAAATCTACATTGTGTTCCCTTCACTCTCCAGCTGCTGCTCTTTTGTTTCATATTTTGATGATATTCCATAACACCAATCACACCATTCCATGTTATCTGAATAGTCTGAAATGGTGTAACTGATGTCCAGTGCTAGAAATGGGAGTGGGGGCCTGAGGAAACTCAGTTCCTGGATGAATATTGAAAGTTTGACATAATTCTAGGAGCAAAATGGGGAAGAACTGCTCTTGTATAAAATGTGCCCCCCTAAAGGCATAACACTGATTAAATAAAGTGTACAAACACCATATATAATGAGGAAACATGTCTCAAGGCCCCCATCAGGTATGTTTGATCCTACATCAAGTGCGGTGGGCTCACCCAGGTAATTTGTTTTGTTTTCTTTTATAGAGTTTTTTCTCCCCAGTGCCTAGTCAACAGTCTGTGCCCCAGCCCACCACCAAGCAAAAGCCAGCATCCCCGCTACTTACCAGCCCAGCATCCCCCATGGCTTTCCCCCTGTGGCAGGCCAAATTGTCAGAGAGGGTCATCCTCCCCTTCCTGGTGTCCATATCCAGATGTGCTGGGAGTACTGAGGATAGCATGGCATGAGAGTGAGCCAAGATGCATCCACTGACTCCATTTTTCAACCCTCCATGCCACTGGGCTGGCCAGTTTGTTCCGTTTTCAATACTGTTAACACCATGGAATGTCCAAGAAGTATGAATACCAAGGCCAGTAACTGCTGAGGATGCAGGAAAATGGAATTCAATTTAGTGGCAAAAGCAATAACGATTTAATTATCAGAATATAGGACAGACACAAAAAGGAGACCAGGAGAGCATATAAAGGTGCAGTATAAAAATGTTTTCTATTGCAGCTGTAAAACACCTTACCTAAAATTCAGAATGGAAATTATTAGGTTATTTTGCTGCAAATGGTCTTAATAGGTATACTTACACCTCTGTTCAAGCACAGAACTGGGCAATAACTCATCACTGAAAAATAATAAACAATGCAGGCTGGTAATATTATTTCCAAGTTTATTTGCCGGTGCAAAAGGAAGTGCAGTATACTACCCCAGACTGGAAAAGACATCCAACATTTCACGCCAAAAATGCACTTTCATAACTCTGTTTTAAGAGTATGTGAGTGCTCAAATGGCTCAAAGACTGGATTACTTCTGAGCAAAACTGGATGACCAGATAAAACCCCTTAAAAATGGATTATCCAGTTCAAAACTGGACAGGTGGCAACCCTATAGTCACGGATACCGGTTTACCAGGATTGAGAAAGGGCATATTCCATTTTTCACATTGTAAAAAATGATATTGTCACCGGTGTCTGCTAAGCCAAAATCCGGTTTTACCATTGTTTGGTTTTGTGTACTTTATTCAACAATTTTTAACTCTGCTAACATGCATTTTAGCAATGTTGACCTCCACTATTACACCTCCTTCCATCCTTGTACCAGTTTAAAGTTATTTTAGGTACACGATGTGATGACAGCAGCAACACTACAGCCCCCATCCCTAAGGTGTGATGGAAGCAGTACTACAGCCCCCATCCCTCTGGTGTGATGGCAGCAGCAACAGCACTATGACCTCCCTCCCTCAGGTGTGACAAAAGAGGCAGCACTGTGGCCCCCATCCCTTAGGTATGATGGCAGCAGTACTACATTCACCATTCCTCATGTGTGATGGCAGTATCAGCACTATGGCCTCCATCCCTCAGGTGGGACGGCAGCAGTACTACATTCCCCATCCACCAGTGGTGATGGCAGGAGCACTACAGCCCCCACCCCTTCAATGTGATGGCAGTAGCAACAATGCAGATCACATCCCTCAAGGTTATGGCAGTAGTGACAGCACTATGATCCCCTTTCTTCAACACCCACACCCCACATGCACAAGTTACAAATTACTTGGTCTCTTTGCTTGTTAGAACTCAGATGTGAATTAATCTGAACCATCACCGCTAAGGTGGACTACCTTTGTTTTTTTCCTATCTATAATTTAACTGCCTGAATTGGATTTCTGCCTCTGACACCGCTGACCAGGGTTAGGGAAGAGACTTGGGTGTTGGAGGGCCAGCTGGTGGGTGAAGACTTGAGTGTCCAACGACCACTCACCTCATGGGAGGGGAGGGTGGATTCATGGCTCAGCATTTGCTGGCTCCTGGTGGAGGCCAGAGGCACGACAACATGTCAGCCCTCATTGCAGGAGGGAGCGTGACGGATGTTGGCTTGTGCCTTGACATCATGTGGCCTGTCAAGAAAATGGTAAAACACCCACTGGCCAACTGAAGGATGGCTGTTGGTCCCTCCATATGCTGGAAGCCCCAGACATGTGTCCGTTCTGACCCCTGTCATGCCCAGGATACACAGGAAGCTCTTTGGGGCAATTCTCCTCCCCTGGTAGCCTCCCACAGGGTAGGGGACCACTCAATGAAGGGTTAATTTGGGTTACCTGGTAGCACAGCAGTAATAGGCAATGGATGGTGGTCGGACTCAGCAGCAGTGGTAGGGGGCCTTGGCAGGCCTGAAGGATGGATGACCAGGGGGTAGGAGGAGCAAAAAAAAAAAAACTGCTTGAATTTGCTTCTTGGAAATAAAGTGTCTTCACCTAAAAAATCCACAAGTGATTAGTGGAGGACCTTCAAATGGATTCATGCATCTCCCAGACATATGGATGCTTTTTTTCTACTTGGTGTCCATGAAAAGGGTGTCTCCCAGTGTTCATGTCTTTGTTCAGATGTGAATTGAGCACTAATCTGCCCACCAGCATCATACAGCCCCTGGGGTCTTACCTTCTGTATATCATTGACTGTGCTTTCAAAATCCACTGGCCAAACATAGGTACTCTTAAATACTTTACATCTGCTTTTTGTTGAAGCAGTCTATCAGAAAACTTTTTGTTGTCACAGAGACTGAAACTGCAGGTGGGGGAAAAGGTGCAAATGATCCAGTTCACCTAAATGGGGTGCTAACTGTGAAGTCTTTTCATAAGTAGTAAGGCAGTTTCTTCTTTGTGAACATACTTTCATTCAGACTAGTTTTCATTCAAACAACTGAGGATTTTGGATGGCCCTACTGATTATAAACTTGAATAAGTTAATTGGTATCAGTAACCCTGCATTTAGCAATCTACAACCTAGATGCTTATATGCAAAGAATACAATAAAAACCTGACTAAAATCTAAAAACAAGCTTATAAAACAGATAAAATGTATCTGAACATTTATCTTTACTTATACAAAATCATTGCAGCCCAAGTGAAATGCAGGGAAATTACATTTTACCCTGACTACTACTCTATGATGTAGTAAACATATATTGATATCTTTTTTATATTCTTTGTAAAGCAGGTAAGGCCCACTAGACAGAACTGTCTGTTTTAAGGCATGATCTAGAAGCACTGAGGAGGTTAAGTGACTTGCTTGGAGTCATACAGTATGCAAGAGGAGGTTGTGGGACTCAAACCGAAGTCTGCTGGATGTACCCAGTTCAATCACTGTTTGTTACTGTAACCACTAGGCATGGGTGCTTAAACTGAATGGCTGATTACAATAAAGCAGTGCAGGTGATTTCCTTACTGACTCTATATGCAGCAAAGCAGAAAGAATGCAAAGCACAGCAGTATTCATTTTAAGATGCTGAAATCTGGGTCGGCCCGCTGGGGCTGCGGTAGCACTATTGCTTGCAATGCCAGAGACCCCGGGTCAGAAGCAAACTCGGGTTGCTGGAGGTCTGGCCAGGGGAGTAGGATTGAGCACCTAGGGGACTGCTCTCCTCCTCCAGGGAGGGTGGGCTGCAGGTCCTGCTTCTTTACCACCACCTGTGTGACCATGGGTGGTGGTGCAATGGTGCTGCAGAATGATCAGGAGGGGAGGACGCTAGCCAGGATCCGGAGCAGTGGCATGTCTCTATGTGACCTACCTCCTTGGATCTCTAGTGCCGGTGCCTCAGGGACAGAGACCAGAAAACCAGGAACAATCACCCCACATCGGCCACTGGCAGAAGGGACCCAGGTGCCCCAGACTTCATAACCAGGCTCCATGAGGAACCCACTGAGCTGCCCAACACACACTAAGGGAGTGTGGAGTGGTGACCTGGGGTACCCTCCCTTCCTACCTGGGGGGGATACAATCCAGGTAGGATAGGGGCAGGCCCACAGGAGCTCCTGAGCATTACCTGGGAGTGAAGCTAGGGGATACCCAGCCTAGGGATCTCTGAAAAGTGGAGACTGATGCTGTGAGAAGGGGACATAGAAAGAGAAAATAAAAAAAAATTAAAAAGATACTGAAATCTTAGAGATTCTGTGCAGTGACATGCAATTTCCGTGAGGCACCAGTACAAGAATTCAAAATCCGCAAACTAAGCAGGATTCCGTGATTGTTACCGGAGTTACCGGTAAAAATGGAAAACCAGGGTCCCTGCCTATAGTGTGCTCCATTATTTTTAGATTATTGTGGCTCTCCATGAATGGAATATCTCTAAATCTCCAAATTATTTTGGTACTGTATCCCTCCTTTGGACCCTTTCTCATTTCCTTTTTTTTCCCCAGATTCTAGGTATGAGGACAAGAACTGTTGTTACCACGGTCTAAATGAGGATGAACCAAACTTCTATACTGTGCTATTAACCCTTGTTTGTAATTAACCTTGTAACTTATCCTAGACAACCTTATGTATGCAATCTCTCCAGTGCACAACATGACTTGGCAGTTTGGCAGTTTGTATGTAGCCTGTGCAATATTATCTCAGATGACTGTTACTGTACCTCATGTTTTGTGTATCATCTTCCTTGAATATATTTAATGTGCAATATTTTGAATGTAATTAACGCTGGGTCACAACTGAAAAAGGGATATCTTCTCTCAGTGGGCCTACCCAGTCAACAAAATTCAAATAAATAAATAAAATAAAATTAATTTATACCTCTTTATTTCTAAATGTGATATTCCTCTTAACACTTTAACTGCTGGTCTCTGGTATTCCTCTTAACACTTTAACTGCTGGTCACTGGTATTAATTTAGGCTCCCTGCTACTGTCGATTTTTTTCTGGAATTCGGATCCCATAAGTTAAATCCTTATGTATTTTTTCCTATTTGAGATATCTTACTGAAATATTCAGAATATGATATTAGGTTCACTAGCTGCAACCAGATGTAAAATTGTTGCCTTCCTATGAAGGGAAAGTGAACAGTACAGTCTTGTATATGTACCCTACAAACAGCTATTTTTGATTACAATTTTTTTCTGTGCAGTCCGCTTGTTGTGTACTGTATGTTGAGAAAAGTTAACGGTAACTCAGATTAAGACTGTTTATTAAATAGTTTGGCAACTAATGTTATATTTTCATGTTGTATCTTTTTTTACATCTCACTACATCCATGTACTGCATTGCACCTGTTAAAAAAATCGACCATTTTCAGTTAATTGTCATAAATGGTAATCCAAGGCTTTTTAATAGGTGGCGACTATTATAAGTGCAATAAAAACATTGAATACCATAGAACTTTCAGGAAAATGTATTTTTTTTCATTCCTAACTTGATGTTTTATGATCATACATAGAAACATAGAATCTGACGGCAGATAAGAACTGTCAGTCCCATCCAGTCTGCCTTTTTTCTCCCCACCTAACCAAAATAGTCTAAGATCCTACTTGATCTCTGGCTTCATCTGCTCCCTTAAACCACCTTGGTTCTCCTATGTCTATCCCATGCAGTTTTGAATTCCTCCACCAACTTCGCTCCCACCACCTCTGCTGGGAGGCTGTTCCAAGGCTCTACCACCCTTTCAGTGAATAAGTACTTTCTCATGTTGCCCCTGAGCCTACCCCCTTCCAGTCTGATGTCATGTCCTTTTGTTCTAGAGTATCTTTTCATCTGAAAGATGCTGCCCCACTGTTCCTTATTTATTCCCTTTAAGTACTTGAAGGTCTCAATTATGTTGCCCCTCTCTCTCTCCTCTCCTCCATGGTATACATATTGAGTTCCTCCAATCTTTCCTCATATAATCTCTGGTGAAGAGCCTGCACCATTTTTGTTGCCCTTCTTTGAACTGCCTCCACCTTATCTACATTATGTCCTTTTGGAGCCGTGACCTCCAGAACTGGACGCAGTACTCCAAATGAAGCCTCGCCAATGACCTGTATATTTTACAACATGCAATATGAAATGTATTTATAACCATAAACTCAGTGTTGAACTTCAGAACTGGTCCAACACCCAAACTGAACCATATCGTTGTACCACTTCTGTGATATTTTTTCCCTCGACTTGTTTGTAACAAATGACATCTGTAGTAGACGAAAGTTTACTTAGGCAAATACAGTAGGACATGTCTTGGATGAACATGAATAACTTTGCAAAAATAGTCCTGTTAATTTCAGTGAAGTATAAATTTAGCCACAGTGAATATAGCCCATACAAGTAGTAGAAATATCTTAGTGACTAACATGAGTACTTGGATAACTGTGTCAATATTTACAAAGTAAGATATCTTAAAAGGCATTCACATCACGCATTCAGAGTAATGTGTGTGTGTGCTGGAGACAGACAATTGAAAAAAAAGTTTCAAAACGCTCTAGCATCTATTAATGCAGATTTAGACACAGTGAATATGGTCAAAGCACAGTACCAACTTGGACTACACTGGTTAACCCAAGCACCAGGAAAAGAGTATTTGCAGTTTGTGAGATACATTTCTTTACTCTGAAGTTGAAGATGATGGTTTGTCTAGTTGTCCATGTCATGAGCCTAACCTCCGGGGGGGGTGGGGGTGGCATGACCTCCTGTTTGTAGAGAGGATCCCCCTTTTTACAGAACTTGTGAGCAGTTGTAGGGTTCAGGAAGAATCACCAACCTTCCTTTTCCCAGTGGGAGGGTGGAAACTGTAGTTTTTGAGTTCCCTTGTCTCTGCACTATGTTCAGTGTTTGAATCCCACCACTGCTGCTGGCTACCTCTTGCCTAAGTAGTTTTGTAGGATAGCCGAGCGGTCAATATCTTTGTTATCAAGGCACACAGTCTTTGCAAAACTCTTCTGTTAAAAAGTTAGATCGTACAGTCAGACTCCAGGCAGAGTTGATAAGAAAAATCATAAAAGTTTACTCAAATAAAAACAATACAGTAAATTCTACAGTTTAGAATATCTTTGAACTGCAGACAATACCAAAAATAAAACTGGATGGTTTACAGAAAACACTAGACACTGTTGTTCTAAACTATACCTTATTCTGATGTTAGAGTCCAGAAAGATTAAATGTCCTTGTGGGTGAAAGTTCATTTAAGCAATAGAGTTTGTAGCAAGTTGTGATCATCCAAGTTAGTGCTCTGAAAAGTCCTTTTTAAAAAACTCCAGGTGCTTCCTTGGTGAAAAGTCTTGCTTTCCAAAATTCTGACTTAAAATCAGAATTTTTTGTTCAGTATGTGAAAAGTCTAATTTCCACACACTTAGTTTTAGTTTTAGAGATTTTTCCAGGCCTACACATATTCTTTCTGGTGTAAAAGTATATAACAGCTTGGTCAGACTACCTGACTCCAAACTAAAAGCTGTTCAACTGCACTGAGTTCAAAATGTGTGTCTGATAAATACAAGTTGGCCATCTTTAAGACACACCCACCTTTTCTCTCTCCTCTGGGATCGTAAACAAGTACAGATAGTGGGGTGCAACAGTTTACCTCTTCCTGCAGGTGTCACTGTGGTTCCATATCAGGTTTTATGTCAACCCCAGTAACATCTGATCCATGCATTTGGCTTAACCTCTGACCCCTGGGTCATTTCATTACCTTTTTCCTGTCATTGGAACTTACATGCTCCATTTTGTATGATAGTTTATGTCTTCCTGGGTCCTAAAACTGTCTCCCTTATCTGGAGATGTACCAGACCTACACTAGCCATTATAGAAATTCTTGCTATTTTATATTTACTCCTAAAAGCCTTTTAAAGAGACAGTATCTTACTCTAAAGTATATTACAGCATATACAATAGGAACCCAAATAAAAGATATAGGCCTATCATACAACATCCCTCCCCCCTAAAGCAAAACCTGGAGGAACATGCCCCTACTGGAGGCAATTCTTCCCAATTCTGTTATAGATCCAGTATGCGGAATAGGACATCTGCATTCCCATTCTTGGATCCAGGCCTATGCTAAATCTCCATGTCATAAGCCTGTAAGACAATACTCCATCTCAGAAATTTTCCATTTGTCTTCCCCATTTGGCCCAACCATACTAATGGGTTGTGGTCTGTTTGGACCTTAAAATGGCTCCCATAAAGGTGTGGTTCAAGTTTTCTTAATGTCCAAACTAAGGCGAGACAATCCTTTTCTACTGTTGCATAGGCTTGTTCCTGGGGAGACAGCTTTTTGCATAAGCATACAATGGGGTGCTCTGTCCCCTGATTGGATACTTGGCTTAGGACTGCTCCTATTCACACATCTGAGGCATCTGTCTGCAACACAAAAGGCCTGTTGTAGTTTGGGCTAGCCAGGACTGGGGCTCTACACAGCGAGGTTTTCAGCTGTGTGAAGGCCTGCTCACAATCTGCATCCTATTTTACTTTCCTAGGCTTATTCTTTGTCAACAACCCAGATAAAAGAGCGGCCAGGGAGCTGAAGTTGAGAAAAAAATTTCTATAATACCCTGCTGTCCCAAGAAAGCTCCTAACTTGTCTCTGGGTTTCAGGTGTGGGCCATGATGCAATCACCTCTATTTTTGCTTGGTTTGGGTGGAGTTGGCCTCACCACACCACATGTCCCTCATAAGTGACCTCTGCCATGGCCACCTGGCATTTTTCAGCCTTAATAGTTAGACCTGTGGCCTGTATTCAGCCAAACACCTCCTTCAGGTGTGTCAAGTGTTTCTCCCAGCTATTGCTGAAGATAGCAATATCATCCAGGTAGGTGACTGCAAAGTCCTCCATATCCTGTAATACCTTATTTACTAACTGCTGCAATGTAACAGGGGCATTCTTCATCCCAAAGGGCATGACCTTGAACATGAACAGGCCAACTGGAGTGATGAATGCTAATCTTTCCCTAGCTCTGTCAGTCAGTTCCACCTGCCAGTACCCCTTTGTCAGGTCTACTGTAGTCAACTATGTGCGCCCCCAGTTTATCAAGCAGTTCATCTGTGCATGGCATTGGTCGGGCATCAGATTTTGTGACAATGTTAAGCCCATGATAATCTTCGCAGAACTGTGTAGTCCCATCCGGTTTTGGTACAAGGACTACAGGTGAGGCCCAGGGGCTGTGGTATTTCTGGATCACCCCTAGATCCAGCATCTCCCTCACCTCCCTCCTAATGTCCTTGAGGACAGCCTCAGACACCCGGTAACCTGTCTTACGTATGGGTACTTGGGTCCCCATGTCTACATTATGCATCGCTAGTGGTGTCCTTCCAGGCTTTGCTGTAAATAAAGGGGCAAAGTCTTGCAAAATGATCCTCAATTTTTGGGCCTGTCAGGGTGTCAGCTGAGGTGACAGCATGATGGTTTCCACAGATGATGCCTGCTTGCCCTTGGCTAACAAATTGAAAAGGGGGCCTTCCCCACCTAGCTCCTCCCCAGGACTGCAAACTGCGAGTACCATGTCAGCCCATTAAAATATGGCTTCATCATGTTCACATGATACATCCTGAGAGTGTGTTTTCGGTCAGGTAACTCTATAATGTAATTAACATCTTTTTCCTGCTGGACTACCTTGTAAGGCCCTGCCCACTCAGCTTGCAGCTTGTCCTTCCGGACTGGGAACAGAACCATTACCTCCTGTCCTACCCCATAAGAGTGAGCTCTGGCTCCACGATCATACCAGGTCTTTTGTATTTGCTGGGCAGCTGCCAGGTTGCTCTGAATTTTAACACATACTCCACTATGGGAGTCCTCTGGGTGGCATGCTTACCTTCCCAGTCCTCTCATATTAAATCTAGGGGCCCCCTCACCCTGCATCCATACAAGAGCTCGAAGGGTGAAAACCTGGTCGACACTTATGGCAATTCCCTGTAGGCAAACAGCAGATGGGGCAGGTATTTCTCACAGTCACACCTATGCTGTTCTGCAAATGCCATAAGCATAGCTTTTAGGGTCCCATTAAATCTTTCTATGAGACCATTGGCTTGTGGGTGGTAAAGCATCGTGTGCCTCTGTACAACACCACACTTCTCCCACAAACACTTCATTAGGTCTGGCATGAAGTTACCCCCTCGATCAGAGGTAGCCTCCTGTGAAATCCCAACATGGGAGAAAATCCCCAGCAAAGCATCTGCCACTTTGTCCGCCTTAGTGGAGGACAGCATGATAGCTCCGGGGTGGCGGGTAGCATAATCAACAACTATCAATATATACCTCTTCCCCGAGGAACTTGGGGTATTCAAAGGACCCACAATATCCTTTCTAACCTTTTCGAATGGTTCCTACACAAGTGGTAAGGGAATCAGGACAGCCTCAGCTTTGCTTCCAGCTTTCCCTATTTCCTGACACTGGTGACAGGATTTGCAGTATTCCTTCATCTGCTTGGTAATATTGGGCCAATAGAAATTGTGGGCTAAGTGCTGCATAGTGCAAGAAATGCCCAAATGTCCGGACATGGGAATATTATGAGCTACCTTGAGAAATAACCCATGATACTCCTGGGGAACAACAAGCTGCCTGCCCATCATCCCTCCCTCTATCCTGATGTCCTGTGTGTATAACAGTCCATTGCCCCAGTACACCCTATGCTTTCCATCACCTCCCATGTCCCATCAGACTCTAAGCTAGGGTCTGTCTGTTGTGCTGCTGTTAAGTCTTCCCACTTACCTAGAGCATGGGGCATGTCCCCATCAGTTCCCAGGCTGAGGTCCATAGCTGTGGCAGTAGGGGACTCATTATCACAACCTTTCAACTGTCACAGGCTATGTGTCACCCTCCCTCCTGAGACCAACCTTCAGTAGCAGGTGGGTTAACTGCCACTAGGGGGAAGTTCCATCCCCCTGTTATCACCCTCTTTTACAGGTTGGCGGCTGGTCTGTCTCCTAACCACTCCTGTCTGAATTTCTGTGGAGTCCTGAAGATCACAGGAGCCTCTATTCTTTTGGCTCCTGTTCACAGCACAAACCACTCCCTGTGAAACATCATTCCCCACAATAACATCCATAATGAGTTCTTCAGCTACAGCCACCTTCCTTACCCCTTCACCTGCAGCTCCTCAATCCAAGGTAACACTGGCTAATGAGTAAGTTTTCCCTTTCCCTGTGTAATCCCCTCATGGAGACAAACTGATTTGGCCGTATTTGTTCGGCTCCTTTTGCCAGGGTAAGAGATGTTCCTGTATCCCTTAGCCCTCTAGTTTGTACCCCATTCACTGTAACTGGGTGAATGTGCCCGCTCATATTGTCAGGGAGAGCTTCAGCAATACAGTGGGCAAGTGTCTCCATTTGTACAGGCCCTTTTACCTTCTGGGCTTTCTTAGGACACTGCCTAGACAGATGGCCTGGCTGGTGACAATACCAGCATTCATCATTTTTCTTGTCCCCAACCTCTCTTTTGGGCACCTGGGAGTTCCTTTCTTTTTGCAGCGGTGCCATGGTTTTTGGTTGCCCAAAATGCCCACTTTTCCCTTTCACCACTGCATTCCCTTTGGAAGCAGCCCTGCTTCCAGCATAGCAATCTGCCAGCTCTTTAGCCTCTTTGGCAGTCTTAGGATCTTGGTTCTCTAACCAAAGCTTTAAGTCAGGTGAGCAAATCCAATAAAGCTGTTTAAGCAATGCCACCATTTCAATAGCTTCAACAGAATCTGCTTTCACCCCCTTCCACCAATGTTTTAAATATTGATGCTGTTTTGTGGTTACTTCCTTAAAGCTCATTTCTGGCCCCTTTCAGAGTTTCTGGAATTTTGCTCTGTATGCATCAGGATTTAGATCATATTTTTTAATAAAGCAGTTTTACCTTATCAAAATCTTTACTGTCAACATTGTCCATCTGTCCCAATGCTTCCCTTCCCTTGCCAATAAGTAGAGGAGACAGGTGAAATCTCCAGGTCTCTTTGGGCAGATTGGCCTGGATACAGACCTTTTCAAATGAATTTAAAAACATGTCCATATCCTCCCCCCTTTAAACTCAGCCATTAATTTTGAATTTAACTTGTACCCCAGTTTCAGCCCCAACCCCACCACTTACCTGCTTGGGAGTTGTTGTCTGTTGGAGCATCAGCTTTATCAGCTCAAACTCTCTCTGCCGATGCCATTCCTCCAGCTTGGCCTCTCTCTGTCATTGGAGCCACCTTTCTTTGGTCTCCGCCTGTTGCTGCCTTTCTTCAACCTCTCTCTGGAGCCGTTGTTCCTGTAATTCGATCTTGAAACTCTTTTGCTGCATCTCAAACCTTTTTTCTCATTCTCAAGCTGTTTCTCCTGTGTTTGCAGCCTTCTCAGCTCCATCTCTTTGTCTGTAGATGGCTCCTTCTCCTCTGTGCTCTGGACCTCTGAAGTTACCACCTCTGGCTCTAACTGGGGTGGTGTGTCCTCCGTCTCAGCTGTTAGAAGGGCCTCCATGAGTTGCCTTTTATTTTTGTTTTCACTAGGAATGCCCTTCTCCCCACAAATGTTCCTCAGTTGTTCCAGATTCATAGTGCAGTACTGAAAAGCCATTCTTCTATACTACACTACACTGCTCAACTAAAAAAAAAATTCAAACAGGATAGGATCTATTCTCTGCAACCAAATTTTTTTTTTTACTCTTTTCCAAATTCTGCCCTTGTCTGTGTAATGGTTTTGTAAGACCTTTCAGAATCCCAGTAGCTGGCACTAAATCTGTCATGAGTCTAACCTCGGGGGTGGCAGGACCTCCTGTTTGCAAAGAGGATCCCCTTTTTACAGAACTCATGTGCAGTTGTAGGGTTCAAGAAGAATCACCAATCTTCCTTTTCCCAGTGGGAGGGTGGAAACTGTAGTTTTCGAGTTCCCTTGACTCTGCACTGCATTCAGTGTTTGAATCCCACCACTACCACTGGCTACCTCTTGCCTGAGTAGTTTTGTAGGAAAGCTGAGTGGTCACTATCTTTGTTATCAAGGTACACAGTCTTTGCAAAACCCTTCTGTTAAAAATGTTAGATCACACAATCAGACCCCAGGCAGACTTGATAAGAAAAATCATAAAAGTTTACTTAAATAAAAACAATACAGTAATTCTATAATTTGGAATACAGACAATACCAAAAATAAAACTGAATGGTTTACAGAAAACACTAGATACCGTTGTTCTAAACTATACCTTATTCTGATGTTAGAGTCCAGAAAGATTAAATGTCCTTGTGGGTGAAAGTCCAATTGTAGAAATGAAAGGAAAAGTGTGACTCCTGCCAGGACTTGAACCCAGGGACTTTGCCATTCCATGGCATGCTCTTAACCACTTGAGCCCCAAGTCATTAAGCTTCCTGAGTTTTCCCTTGAAACACACACATTCCTTTCATGATGTTGTGAAACAGCAACTAGCCAGTCTCTCAAGACTCAAATTACTTCCTGTTTCTTTCTCTCAATGCAGTTAATAAGCCACTGTGAGGCAATTTTGAAAATCCAATTGTAGAAATGAAAGGAAACATGTGACTCCTACCGGGACTCAAAACCAGGGACCTTGCCATTCCATGGCATGCTCTTAACCACTTGAGCCATAGGAGCCTCAAGTAGGTGAAAGTTCATTTAAGCAATAGAGTTTGTAGCAAACTGTAATCAACCAAGTTAGTTCTCGGAAAAAAAGTCCTTTTTAAAAGTTTCCAGGTGCTTCCTTGGTGCAAAGTCTTGGCTTCCAAAACTCTGACTTAAAATCAGAATTTTCTGTTCAGTATGTGAAAAGTCTAATTTCCACACACTCAGGTCTTTACTACTCTACTGTGAGTTAAGAACTAGAACTCTACTACTGGGACCTTCAATTTAGGGTAAAAACAAACAACAAAAACAAAACAAGAGTTAGTGTGTTTGTCTGAGTTGGGTGAAGGGAACTGTTATCTGTGCAGTTAGCTAGGTGAAGAAGAGAACTGTGAATTAGGGGTAGTGGTGTAGGCAGCAGGAAGCCAGGTGTTTGGATTTAAAACTGCCCTAGATAGCTTTTGGCAGAGAACAGCAAGAGAAAGGAGTTGCTGATAGAACTTTACTACTCTACTGGGACTTAAGAACTAGAACTCTATTACTGGGACCTTCAATTTAGGGTAAAAACAAAAAAATAAAAATAAGAGTTAGTGTGTTTGTCTGAGTTGGGTGAAGGGAACTGTTATCTGTGCAGTTAGCTGAGTGAAGAAGGGAACTGTGAATTAGGGGGCATGGCTTAGGCAGCAGGAAGCCAAGTGTTTGGATTTAAAACTGCCCTAGATATCTTTTGGTAGAGAAAAGCATGAGGAAGGAGGTGCTTTTAGAACTTTACTACTTTACTGGGACTTAAGAACTAGAACTCTACTACTGGGACCTTCAATTTAGGGCAAAAATACAAACAAAAAAAACAGAGTTAATGTGTTTATCTGAGTTGGATGAAGGGATCTGTTGTCTGTGCAGTTAGCTAGGTGAAGCAGGGAACTGTGAATTAGGGAGAGTGGCTTAGGCAGCAAGAAGCCAGGTGTTTGGATTTAAAACTGCCCTAGACAGCTTTTGGCAGAGAACAGCAAGAAGAATGAGGTGCTGTTAGAACTTTACTACTCTACTGGGACTATATAGCCATCCCTCCCCACCGCCCCCGCCCTTAGTTAGTTCCACTTTTATAGGCACAAGATTTGACTGACAACAGGAACTTCCTGTTTGGGAGCAGAAATGGAGTGATCACAGAGGCACAAAAGACTCACCATCCTAGAGGGAAAAGAGTAGCTCTCCATCCCCTACTAGCTGCTGGAGGTCTGACTCTGAACAAGTAAGAAGGAGACTACAGAGGAATACAGCAACTTCCTGTCCCAGAACAGGAAAAGCAGGAGCTTTAATGGCACAGAGGCAGTAGGAAAGTAGGGAAAAAAAATAAAAAAAAAATAAACAGAGAGAGGAAAAAGAAAGCATACAAAACAACAGTTGAGGGGCCACAAATAAGACATGATGGGAGTGGTGCAGTACAGTGGCTGGGGAGTGGCAGTCTTCCGGGAGACATTCTGGAGGATGCGGTGTTGTCCTATCTGCAGACACCTCTCTGGGCTGAGGGATGAGGTTGCTCATCTCCAGACTGAGCTGGCCAGGATTTGGGAGACCTCCTCTCCCACCCAGGGACCACCAAGGCTGCCGCCGCTGCCTCAGAGGTTGCCAAGAAAAAGGAGCAATTGGACCACAGTGGGCTCAGGGAAGGTGAGGGTGGTGGAACGGAGGCGCATCCCTCCAGTTGTATCTCTCCACAGTTCATATGCCATTCTGGCAGAGTGTGGTTCCTCTATGGAGGCACCCATAGTGGAGACCAAGGAGGACTCTGGGAACCTCCACAAAGGAGACCCATAGGAGGGTGGCATGGGACCCCACAGGAGAAGGAAACAACTCCTGGTGGGGGACTCCATTGTTAGGAGGGTAGAACTGGGGGAGGGGGAGAGGGAGGGGAGGTGCCTGCCTGGTGCCATGGCTTGGAAGGACAGGGAGCAAATACTCAGGATCACAGGAGCAGCAGCACAGGGTAGGGAGCTGGATGTCATTGTCCACTTAGGGACAAATGCCCTGGCTGGGAAAGGGATCAGAGTAGTGCAGGAGGAGTTTGTGGAGTTGGGGAGGGGCCTTAGACAAGTAGCAAGCTTGGTAACCTTTTCTGCCTGTCTATGGCATGGGTGAGGCTAGGGTGCTCTGCACCATGGGATTCAATCAATGGTTGAAAAACTGGTGCACAGCTCAGGGTTTTGGCTTCATTGGGGACTGGGGGTCCACCTGGAGGGATACAGGCCTATACTGGTGCAATGGTCCACATCTGTCCAGGAAGGGAACCAGTATCCTAAGTGATAGGTTTAAATGCTTCATTGGCAAGCATTTAAACTAGCCAAAGGGCATACCTCTCAACCTCCTGCCTCATAAATCAGGGACAAGGCTTAAAAAAAATCAGGGACAAAGGACCAAAATCAGGGACACATCTTCAAAATTAAAGATATCCACCCAGAAAGCTGGTAGGATATGGGGCTTAGTGCATAATGCATTTTCTAAAGAAGAAAAAGTCTGTAACTTTAATGCTTCACATTGTTTTATGCTTACAGTCCACACTGTTTAGCCACAGAAACACAAATTTTAGGAGGGACAAAGTAAAATTCTGAGGCAAAATCAGGGATGTCCCTGAAAATCAGGGACACTTGAGAGGTATGCCAAGGGGGGAGGCACCAAAAAGGAGCAGGGAAATCCTAGCCCCTCCAAAACAAAAATCAGGGTAGTTAGTGAGGTAAACACCAAGGCAGAGAAGTCGATAGGGAGAAGGGCAAGGGTAAATGGAGAAAAAGGCAAAGGCAGTAAGAACAGGGATGGAACAAAAAGGGGTAAGGCCATCAAAAATGGAGGCTAATGAGTACCAATGCCCATAGTCTAGGTAACAAGTTTCCTGAGCTGGTGGCCTTGATGGAAGAGGGACGTTTGGATATCATAGCAGTCACAGAACCATGGTACACAGAGAACCATGACTGGGATGTCAACATACCAGGGTACACAATCTACAGAAGGGACAGGGAGGGTAGAAGAGGAGGAGGAGTAGCTCTCTACATTACTTGGTTATATGGACAAAATGGGGCCGTAGCTCATCAAGATTATCCTCCACACATGTGGCACATTTAGTTAGTATGAATGCTATGTTTCCACCCTGACTAATTTTAATTCAATAGCCATTGGTCTAATTTATTTTTGAAGGTATCAATGTGTGTACAATCTATAATATCTTGTGTCAGAGTGTTCCATGCCCTGGGTGCTCGGACAGTGAAGAAGGCTTGACTTTTATTTGTTTTTGATCTATTTACCACAAGCTGTTTGTTGTGGCACCTAGCCACAATTTTGCTGGTGGAGAATGAAATTCCACACTGTACCATTAGATTTGTATCTTGGATTATCTCGAAGAGTTGGAGAAGATCGCCTCTTAGTCTTCTTAATCTAAGCGGATACAACCCGGTACATTTTAATCTTTCATCATAGTCTAAGTGAGCAAGATGTGGTACTATTTTTGTTGCCCTATGTTGAATCTGCTCAATTCTCTTTATGTCAGAGGTTAAGTAGGGACTCCAAAAAGGTGAACCATAATCTGAATAAGGCCTAATATGGGATCTGAACAAAGTTATTATACATTCTTCTGATTTGGAAATAAAGGTGTTATTGATTCTACGGAGAAGAGCATTAGTTTGATTCGCTGTTTTATTACAGTGTTCAGAAAAGGACAGTTTGTTATTAATTAGTATTCCCAAATCTTTTTCTACACTAGATTCTCTAATTTTGATATTGTTTAAAGAATAGGTCTGTTTGAGATTGTTTTTACCCAAATGAAGTACTGCACATTTAGCTACATTGAAAAACATTTTATTTGTTACTGCCTACTGTTCAATGATGGCAAGATCTGTTTTTAAGTGAGTTCTATTAGTCTCATTGTCAACACGGCCTCCCAGTTTAGTATCATCAGCAAATTTAGCAATTATATTTTTGGATAAAATTGTCATGTCACTAATGAAGATGTTAAAAAGTGGTGGTCCCAAAACAGAACCCTGAGGGACGCCACTAGTTATTTTTACTATGTCAGAAAGTTAATTGTTCACACTAACTCTCTGTGTTCTACTGTTCAACCAATTATGAACCCATGAAACGAATTGGGCTGAAAATCCAAATTTAATAAGTTTGGTCACTAGTATATTATGTGATACTTTGTTGAACGCTTTACTGTAATCTAATAAAATAATGTTGACTGGTATATTAGAATCAAGATTTTTACTTATGCTATTATAAAATGAGATCAAATTTGTTGTGCAGGAATAACCTGTTTTAAACCCATGCTGAGTGTTATCTATAATGTTTAATGATTTCATTTCGGCTTCAATTAATAATTTGATTTTCTTCTCCATTAGTTTACAGGGTATAGAGGTGAGGCTAATTGGTCGATAGTTTTCAGTTATAGAGTGCAAACTTTGTTTAAATGTTGGTGTGACTGTTGCTGTTAACCAATCTGAAGGTATCATGGATTCTTGAAGTGATTTATTAAAGATAATAGTGAGTGGACGGGCAATGGTATCAATTGTTCCTAATATGAATCTGGGATGAATATCATCAGGACCTGGACTTGTCTTTTTTTTCAGGGAGCCTAAACGTTCCTTAATTTCCTGAAGTGAAAGGGAATAATTGGTAGGGTTAAGTAAGTAAGTTATATATGCACTGTGAGTATCTTGTTCAAATACTGAACAAAAGTATTTATTAAATTCATTGGCGGTCTCAATGTCAGAAGTGATAGTGATTTTTTTTTTTATTAAGGGGCCTACAGTCCTTATGTTCCCCTTTTTTCCATTTAAATAGGAAAAAAGAGATTTGTGTGAGTTCTTGGTATGTGCAATACGGAGTTCATGGTTCTGTTTGGCCAGGGTAATTTGATTCTTTAATTCCTTGACTGCTACCCTATATTTTTGTAAGATTTCATCTTTCTGGGCAATATGACATGTCTTTAATTGTGAAAATAGTTTCTGTTTAGTGGCTCTTTGCTTTTTAATAGATTGGTTATACATGCTGGGATTTTTCCCTTGTTGCTATATTTCCTTTTTTCTGGTACATATTGTTGTTCTAGTTTGTGTAATATATGTTTGAAGGTTATCCAAGAATCTTCAGTATTGAGGGGAAAGAGTATATGGTCCCATGGTATTGTCCCAAGGTGCTTATTAATCCGTGGGAAATCTGCCTTATCGTATTGTTTGATCGAACATTTATTATTTAAGATATGAATATTTAAGGGTAATGAAAATAGAATAGACATGTGATGACTATTGCCTAAGGGTTCGGTGATACATAAATTAGTTATAGGGGTTTCCATGTTGGTTATTACTAAGTTGAGTAAATTTTCACCTCGGGTCGGATCCCTGACTAGTTGGGTGAAGCCAAGGTCAATTATTGTTGTGAGTAACTGTAAATCATGCTGGTTAGACACAGGTAATATGTCCCAGTTAATCGATGGAAGATTAAAGTTACCTAAAATGAGAAATGAGCCTTCATTGGCAAGATGGAAAATTTCAGTTGTGATTTGTTTGGTATAAGAGATATCTGCGGATGGTGGGTGATGGCAAGTGCCAACCAGGATCTGCGGGAGACCTATAGGTTGTATGTACACCCAAATACTCTCTGTTTGTGATTTAAAAGGAGACTCACAGGAGGGAATGGTGTTTTTTGACATAGAGATTTACCCTTCCCCTTTTTCTATTAGCAGTTCTATTTTTAAAATAGTGTTTAAAGCCGAGAATTTCAGTTATCCACTGTTTGTCAGGATTACCCCATGTTTCTGTTATAGCAATAAGTCCCAGCTTAAGAGATAAAATTCTGGTTTCTAATTCCGAAACGTTGCTTATGGAAAGGTAACGGGCATTTAGTGATAAAGCATTCAAGTGGTTTGAGTACTGCTGGATATTAGTTTTAAGAGACTTGGGTGTTGTCCCTGTCTCCCCTTTTAATATTAGTTTAAATAATTGTTTATAAATGTAGTAATTTGACGTCCGAAAAGCAAGCTTCTTCTTCTGCTGAGGTGGAGACCATCCCAGCAGAAGAGGGAAAAATTGTTATAGAATTCCTCCGAATGAGTAAGACAGGTAATATTCTGTCTGTAACACCATTTGCGGAGCCAATCATTTAGTGCTTTGATTTTGGCTGTGGTATAATTTGAAGCTCTGGGGACTGGTAGTATTTCCGATATGCCAATACTACAACCTCTTTCTTCCAAAATGTTACATAAAGCTACATAGTCCTGTTTAAGTTGATGGAGCGGTGTTCTGCTTATATCATTTGTCCCCACATGAATAACCACAAGAGGGTTTGCACCAGCTGCTAAGAGCGTATTTTTTAACATTGATGTTATGTCTGAAACTCTCACCCCCCTGAAACTTAGGCAAGATCGATTTTCATTGTTTAGGTTACAGACAGCATGGTCGATATATTTTGTTATAGAATCCCCTAGTACAAATACTTGTTTGTTAGCTATTTTGATATCTAGAGATTGTGTTTTCTGATCAGTAAAACTGGAGGAGAGAGGGCCTGAATCTAGGTTATGCTGGGAAAGATTTTGGTGGCTAGCTAACAGTTGGTTTTTATTATTGAGAGGAAAGGGAGAATCACAAGGTGTGATGTCAACTAGAAGGTTGCCTTGAATTTGATCATTAATAGGTATTTCGTTGGGAATCGATAATAAGTTTTCAAAGGAGTTATGTAGTAGTAGTAGGGGGCTTTTATTAGAGTATGGAACTGCTCTTCGAGTGGATTTGGATTTCAGGACCTTGGACCATGCAGATTCATCTGGTGGTTACAATTTTTGTGCAGTAAAATTGGGAGTGAAAGGAGTAAAAGTGCCAGCTAGGTCTATGTTGTAGGAAGGGTTCATTTGTAAAACTGAGGGGGGTTTGCATACAGCAAGGGTAGCAGCTAGCTTTACTTCATTCGAAGAGTCAGTTTGTGTAACTAAGGGGGGAATACATGGGGCAGGTAGAATAGGAGTGCCAGCTAAACGTACTTCATGAGAAGGGACTATTAGCATGGCTAAGTGGGGCTTACATGGGGTAGCATTATCCTGGGTTGTTAAAGTTGAGTTAGCCTCTAGGAGGTGAGACATGTGATCAATGTACTGCTCTAAGGCTTCAATATCTGAGTTGATAACTCATTTAGTTTGTAAACGTGTTATTTCCTCCTGAAAGGAGTTAACCAACATGCATCTATCACATATGTAGTCTGGTGTACATTTTCTAACAGCATACATTTGGCAAGAGGAGCACAGTTTGTTAGCCTTCCTCCTCTTGCTGTTGGTGAGAGCAAGCAACGTTACAGATGGACACTTTCTTAAGTAATAAAGTACCTGACTTATGCAGTTCTCACTGGGACACAGTAGTCATGCGCTGAGATGAGCATGTATCTGCGCGTGTCTCCGAATGCAGCCCCAATGCACGCTCATCCCACTCACTAGTGTGGGTCTTAAGAGGCGCTATACTGGAAGCAGCTAAGTGCGCTACTTCTGGTTGCGCTCGTGAATAGTAAGGTGCAATAAAACACAATATCAGCCTATTCAGGCTGCCCCAAGGCATTTAGAGATTTGTAAAGCTGTTAAAGCACTTAAAAGTGCTAGTAATGTAGCCAAAGTTCGTAACAGTGGGAAATATGTACTAGGAAGCCAGACAATGACCCCCAGTATCCCACAACGCAGAGCACAAAGACCAAAGAGCTGCTGTATAGGGATGAAATCCTTTTTACAGCAGCTTCTATAACAATAAAAGCAAACACAGATGTTTCATCAAAATTCAGTTATACATAAAAACACCTCTCTCCAGAGGCACGCTTGCTCTTAGCAGTGAGGGAAGGGATCAAAGCAATGGAACTAAAAGGTAAACAGGGAGGACAGGAGGCACTGTAGACCCCCTGGAGACTGGAAATGGCACCACAATCCGCCTGGGGGTTGTATACAGACCCCTGTATCATGGGGAGGAAATGGACAAGGAAATGATAGAAGGCATCCTTAGGATGGCAGAAAAAGGGGAGAAAGAGGAGATATTGTTGATGGGGAACCTGAATATGCCAGATGTTAACTGGAGCACCTTTGCTGCAGCCACATTCAAAAGCAGGGTTATTCTCAATGCCCTACAGGGGGCATGCCTCAGATAGCTAGTGTTGGAACCCACTAGGGAGGGTGCAATCTTAGACCTGGTACTCTCAAATGGGGACGGAGAGAGGATGTCAGATCTGGAAGTGGGTAGCCATCTGGGAACAAGTGACCACCAAACAGTGTGGTTCATGATAAACACACCCGCAGAGTCAAGCCATACAAAATTGAGGGTACTGGACTTAAGGAGGGCTGACTTTGTCAAAATGGAAGAGTGCCTCAGAAAAGCACTAACAAACAGGCAAGAAGGAGGGGTGGAGGAACAGTGGGGAAAACATGGAAACATAGAATTTGATGGCAGATAAGGACCACTTGGACCACCCAGTCTGCCCATTTCCCTACCTAATGGATAAGCTGCAGATCCTAGTTAACCAGCAGCCTACTTTTTCCTACCCCCACCCACTAGAATTGCCTTATGACTGTCCCATGCATGCTTGAATTCCACCACTGTTTTTGACTCCACAACCTCCTCCGGAAGGCCGTTCCATGCATCCACAACCCTCTCTGTGAAAAAATACTTCCTTAAATTACCTCTGAGCACCCCATCTTCAAATTGCCCCCCTTGTTCTTGCACACCTCTTTTTGAAAGATGCTACCCTCTTGGACTTTGTTGATTCCTTGAGGTACTTGAAAGTTTCTATCATGTCCCCCCTTTCCTCGAGGCTATACATGTTAAGCTCTTAAGTCTCTCTTTATATGTCTTCAGTGCAGACCCTGCACCATTTTAGTGCCCTCCTCTGGACAGCTTCCATCCTGTCTATGTCTTTCGGAGATTGGGTCTCCCAGAACTGCATGCAGTACTCAGATGGGGTCTCACCAGCTGTCTGTACAGAGGATAATAACTTCCTGTTTTCTACTGGTGATGCCTTTCCTATGCATCCCAGTATCCCCCAGCCCTCCTTGCTGCCTCTCACATTGCTTGCCCACCTTTAGGTCATCTGATATGACTACCCCAGGTCCCTTTCCATTTTTGTTGTTGTTAGTATCTCACCCCCATTGTGTACTCTTCCCCTGGGTTTTGTTTCCCAGGTGCATTACCTTGCACTTCTTAGCATTGAATCTAAGCTGCCACACATTTGACCATTCTTCTAACCTTGCCAAGTCCTTCTCATCCTTTCCACCCACCTTGTGCATCAACTCTGTTGCAGATCTTTGTGTCATCTGCAAAGAGACATACTTTCCTTCCAGTCCCTCTGCAATGTCACTTATAAAGACATTGAAGAGGACCGGTCTAATACTGACCCTACGGTACCCTACTAGTAACCCCTTTTCTTCAGAGTGGACTCCATTTACTATTACTCTCTGTGTCCTATTCTCCAGCCAATTCTTTACCCAGGCTGCCATCTTGGGACCCACTCCCAGGCTGGCTAACTTGTATATTAATCTTTTGTGTGGGACTGTGTCAAATGCCTTGCTAAAGTCTAGGTAGGCCATGTCCACAGCCCCTCCCTGATCTACTACTTTGGTCACCCAGTCAAAGAAATCTATCAGATTCATCTGGCATGACCTTCCACTGTGAATCCATGCTGCCTTGGGTCCTGTGCCCCTCTGGCCTCTAGATACTCGACAATTCTTTCCTTCAGAAGTGATTCCATCATTTTCCCTATCATTGAGGTTAAACTAACAGGTCTGTAGTTTCCCGCTTCTGCCTTGCTCCCACTTTTGTGAAGGGGAATCACATCTGGCCTCCTCCAATCCTCGGGTACCACCCCATCCTCCCATGATTTGTTAAAGATGGTAGTCAGTGGTGTCACTAGTTCTACCCTTAGTTCTTTTAGAAATTCTGGGATGAATCCCATCAGGCCCCATTGCTTTGTCCACCTTCAGTTTTAAGAGTTCTTTCAGAACCCTTTCTTCTGTAAATGGGCTGGTATCAACTTCTGTATCCAGAGTGTTTCAATTGTTTGTTTTAGGTACCTCTCCCTCTTCATTTGTAAATACTGAGCAAAAATATTTGTTTAGAATCTCTGCCTTTTCACAGTCACCCTCTGCCCACCCTCACCCCCTTATTAAGCCTCACTATCCCTCCCTTGGTCTTCCTTCACTCCCTGATGTACCTATAAAAGGCTTTATCCCCCTTCTTAACTGAGTTGGCTATCTTTTCCTCGGTTTGGGCCTTTGCTGTTCTGACTGCCTTCCCAGCTTCCTTTTGCTTTAACTGATACAGTTCTCTGTCCTGCTCCTTCTGTGATTCCTTGTACTTCCTGAATGCTTTCTTTTTCTCCTGAACCTTCACTGCCACTTCCTTTGAGAACCATAGTGGTTTCTTACATCATTTTGTTTTGTTTATTTGCTTCACACAAAGGCTTGTTACCTCTGTGATGGCAGTTTTTATTATTCCCCATTGTTCTTCTTCCCCTCCTTCCTGCCCATTTGCTAGTGCATTCCTTAGACACTCACCCATTTTGGCAAAGTCAGCCCTCCTAAAGTCCAGTACTTTTGCCTTTGTATGGCTTGACTCTATTACTGTGTTTATTGTGAACCATACTGTTCGATGGTCACTAGTTGCCAGATGGCTACCCACTTCTACATCTGTGATCCTCTCTCCATCTCCATTTGAGAGAACCAGGTCTAAGATTTCTCCCTCTCAAGTGAGTTCCAATACTAGTTGTCTAAGGCATGCCCCCTGTAGGGCATCTAGAATAACCCCACTCTTCAAAGTGGCTGCTGCAACTGCACTCCAGTTAACATCTGGCATATTCAGATCACCCATCAGCAATATCTCCCCTTTTTCTGCCATTCTAAGTTTACTTTCTATCATTTCCTTGTCCATTTCCTCCCCCTGAGAGGGGGGTCTGTATACAACCCCTGTGCAGATTGTGGTGCCATTGCCTGTCTTTAAATTGACCCACAGTGCTTCTTCTCCTCCATGTTTACCCTTTTGTTCTGTTGCTTTGATTCCTTACCTTATGTAAAGAGCTACTCCTCCTCCTCTTTCGCCCTCCCTGTCCCTCCTGTAGATAGTGTATCCTGGTATGTTTATGTCTCAGTCATGGTTTTGTGTGTACCATGTTTCTGTGACTGCCACGATATCCAGATGTTCCTCCTCCATCAAGGCCACTAATTCAGGAAGCTTGTTACCCAGACTACGGGCATTGGTACTCATTGCTCTCCATTTTTTGATGGCTTTACCTTCTGTTGCAGCATCCCCACTGACCTTTCTGCCATGGTCTTTTCTCATTTAGTACCCTGTTTTGTAGGAGAGGCTGGGATTTTTCTGCTGCTTATCAGTGCCTCCCCTTGACTAGTTTAAAAGCTTGCCAATGAAGCATTTAAACCGATTGCTCAAAGACTTGTTCCTTCCTGGACAGATGCAGACCATCCTGCCAGTATAGGCTGGTGTCCCTCCAGGTGGAACCCCAGTCCTCCACACCATTTTTTCAACCATTCATTAAACTGCATGGTGCAAAGAACCCTCGTCTCACCCATGCCATTGACAGGCAGCACCTCTGAGAAGGATACTGTGTGTGCTACTTGTCTTAGGCCCCTCCCCAACTCTACAAAGTCTCACTATCCCTCCCTTGGTTCTGAAACATCAGAACTGCCCTCACAGAGGCAACACGTCTTTGTGTGAAGCAAATAAACAAATCAAAATGAAAGAAAAAACACTATGGTTCTTAAAAGAGGTAGTGGGGAAGGTTAGGGAGAAACAGATAGTATTCAGGAAGTATAATGAAACACAGAAGAAGCAGGATGGAGACCTGTACCAGTTAAAGCAGAAGGAAGTGGGGAAGGCAGTCAGACTAGCAAAGGCCCAAACTGAGGAAAAGATAGCCAACTCAGTTAAGAAGGGGGATAAAACCTTTTATAGGTACATTAGGGGGTGAAGAAAGACCAAGGGAAGGATAGTGAGGTTTACTAATGGGGGAGGTGGGCGGGTAGAGGGTGGGCAGAGAGTTACAGTGAATAGGCAGGGATACTGAACAAATACTTCTGCTCAGTATTCACAAAAGAAAAGGTGGGGGAGGTACCTAATCCAATCAATAGAAGCACTCTGGATAGGGAGGTCGATACCGGTCCTTCCACAGAAGAAAGGGTTCTGAAAGAACTCCTAAAACCAAAGGTGGACTAAGCAATGGGGCCTGATGGGATTCACCCCAGAATTCTAAAAGAACTAATGGGAGAACTCGTGGCACTACTGACTACCCTTTTTAACAAATCATGGGAGGATGGACTGGTACCAAAGGACTGGAGGAGGGTGGATGTGATTTCCCTTCTCAAAAGTGGGAGCAAAGCAGAGGCAGGAAACTACAGACGTGTTAACTTGGCCTCAGTGGTAGGGAAAATGATGAAATCACTTCTGAAAGAAAGAATTGTTGAGTATCTAGAGGCCAGCGGGGCACAGGACCCAAGGCAGCATGGATTCACAGTGGGAAGATCATGTCAGATGAATCTAATAGATTTATTTGACTGGATGATCAAAGAAGTAGACCAGGGAGGGGCTGTGGACATGGCCTACCTAGACTTTAGCAAGGCATTTGACACAGTCCCAGTCAAAAGATTAATAAACAAATTAGCCAGCCTGGGAGTGGGTCCCAGGGTGGTAGCCTGAGCAAAAAATTGGCTGGACAACATGACACAGAAGGTAATAGTAAACGGAGTCCACTCCAGAGAAAGGGGGGTTATTAGCGGGGTACATTACTGGGTCCGGTCCTTTTTAAAATCTTTATAAGTGACATTGCAGAGGGACTGGAAGGAAAATCATGCCTTTTTGCAGATGACACAAAGATCTGCAACAGGGTTGATACACGGGGGGGGGCGGAAAGGATGAGAAGGGACTTGGCAAGGTTGGAGGAATAGTCAACAGTATGGCAGGTTAGATTCAATGCGAAGAAGTGCAAAGTAATGCACCTGGGAAACAAAAATCCAAGGGAAAGCCGTCCCGCTGGTGCAGCGGTTGGATTTCCATCTACGATGCCAGCAACCTGGGTTTGGGAATGAGCCCAGGTCACTGGAGGGCCAGCTGGGAGAAGAAGGCTGAAGTGTCCCTTGACAGCTCGCCTTCTCCGGGGGGAGGGTGGGGAAACGGCTCGGAGTCTAATGACCCTTAGCGGAGGCTGGGGGGAACAGCAGGATGTGAGCACATCTGGTGCTTGGCTGGCTCTGGACAGAGGTCTGGGACTCAGCAGGCACCAGAGGCTTACGTTGGAGGAGTAGGGCATCGCGGACATTGGTGTTCACGTCAAGACATCAGGGACTCGTAACGCCCAGAGAAACAAGAGAAAATGCCTGCCAGTCCCGGGGAGATGGAGTTCCGGGAGCTAGCCCTCATCTGCATCCACCTGCCTGGCCACCTGGGACTGATGAAAGGTTGATTATCGGGGTATAGGAGCCCCACCTCATGCCCTCCCGGGGGACAAGCCATGGCTCCATGGGGGACCAGTGTCGGATCCAGGTAAGGTGGCTTGCAGGGGTAGACTCTTAGGATCTCCTGAGGATGTGGGACTGGAGGGGTGAAGGAGGGGATAAACAGAAATATTAAAAAAAAAACAGGGGAAGAGTACACAGTGGGGGGAGGGAGGTATTAACAACACAAATGGAAAGGGATCTAAAGGTAAGAAAGCAATGTGAGATGGCAGTAAGGATGGCTGGGGGGATACTAGGATGTATAGGGAGAGGCATCACCAGTAGAAAACAGAAAGCTGTTATTCATCTGTACAGACAGTTGGTGAGACCCCATCTAGAGTACTGTGTGCAGTTCTGGAGACCCCATCTAGGCAAGGACATAGACAGGATGAAGGCAGTCCAGAGGAGGGGAACTAAAATGGTGCAGGGTCTGCAACAGAAGCTATATGAAGAGAGACTAAAGGAGCTTAATATGTATACCCTTGAGGAAGGGAGGGGGGGACATGATAGAAACTTTCAAGTACTTCAAGGGAATCAACAAAGTCCAAGAGGGTAGCATCTTTCAGAAAAAGAGATGTGCAAGAACAAGGGGACACAATTTGAAGACAGAGTGGGGATGGCTCAGGGGCAATGTGAGGGAGTATTTTTTCACAGAGAGGGTGATGGACACATGGAATGGCCTTCCTGAGGAGGCCATGGAGTCAAAAACAGTGGGGGAATTCAAGAATGCATGGGACAGACATAAGGTAATTCTGGTGGGGGGGTAGGAAGAAGTAGACTGTTGGTTAGCTAGGATCTGCAGCTTTATGCATTAGGTAGGGGAATGGGCAGAATAGGTGGGCCAAGCAGTCCTTATCTGCCATCAAAGTCTATGTTTCTATGGTTTTAGAGATTTTTTCCAGGCCTACACATATACTTTCTGGTGTAAAAGTATGTACTAGCTTGGTCAGGCTACCTGACTCCAAACTAAAAACTGTTCAACTGCACTGAGTTCAAAATGTGTGTCTGATAAATACAAGTTGGTCATCTTTAAGACACACCTACCTTTTCTCTCTCCTCTGGGATCGTAAACAAGTACAGATAGTGGGGTGCAACAGTTTACCTCTTCCTGCAGGTGTCACTGTGGTTCCACGTCAGGTTTTATGTTAACCCTAGTAACATTTGGTCCATGCATCTGGCTTAACCCCTGACCCCTAGGTCATTTCATTACCTTTTTCCTGTCATTGGAACTTATATGCTCAGTTTTGTATGATAGTTTATGTCTTCCTGGGTCCTAAAACTGTCTCTTATCTGGAGACGTACCGGACTCACACTAGCCATTATAGAAATGCTGACTATTTTCTATTTACTACGAAAAGCCTTTTAAAGAGACAGTGTCTTACTCTAAAGTATATTACAGCACATACAATGGCAACCCAAATAAAGGCTATAGGCCTATCATACAACAGTCCATAATCCTTTACTGTGTGACATATTTTGAAGCATCTTTCCACACAAAGTAGAACGTTACAGTCAGGACAGTAGTATCAAATTTCAGAAGCTCCTCCACGTGTTCCTCTCTTATGCATTGAGGCACCAGCTGTCATGGAGTGTGACGCCTAGCTGTGCAAACCCTGCAAAGTCTGGCAGTAGTCTTCTTTTTTTGTGTAGGAGGGTTTTTTGCAGCAAAGTGCCAGTCAACAAGACATATTTCTGCGTCTGCATTTGACATATATTTATAGTTTGCTGAAACATTTCAAAAGTAAACTCCCACAAGCTCGCTCATCCATGAGCTGAGCAATATTCTGTAGTGGTAGTGAAAGCCTTTACTGCCATTTCTCTTGTACATAACAAAAGAATTTAACATAGCAATATTAAATGGATGGTAGAACATTTTCTTATACCACATTTTGGTTTTCCAGATGCACTGGTAGTTCTTCAGCATTTGGTCACTGACATCTACCCCTCCCATCTTAACTATTGTACTATAGTACAGCATCAGGTTTGATCTTGGGAGTTATGTCATGTTTGTTACCACATACCACATCACTGTTATGCACAGTAGTTAGCATGTATACAGTCTGTGTTTTCTTGGGCCTTGCTTGCCACGTGATTGTTCCCATTTTTGGACAATCCTCCATAACAAGTGAAATACTCTATCTAGCATCAAGCTGGGCATCACAAAAGTGTAGTGGTACTTCTTTTTTTTTTTAAATATAATTTTTGTTAAACAAAGCTTCATGTACATAAAAGCAAAAGATCACTACAGAATGAAATCAGCACTATATCCAACTGTCGTAGTTGGACAGTAGTTGATTCTGATGTGGAACCTCTGTAACAGAGTCTCTGACTCACATGTATTGTAATCTGAGAATTTAATAACATAAAAATAAAAACATAAAGACATCATATTTATGTTTCAAAGAGTCACAGAGTTCTAATACTGCAGGAAGCTGTTTCCTTAAAATATAAAAAATTAAATCTTGACTTCTGGTAACATTCCCACAGAACCACCAACATTCCAAGATTAAAAAGAAAACGATTTGCATTACATCAGACATTGGAAATGTAGCTATGATCTCATATATTCCTCCACAGCTGAAAAGGCACCCCAATAGCCCACTTCACTCCCCTGACTAAGGTACAAAGTCAGCGTCAGTGTGTGCCATGTACAATATCCATCATTGCCATTTAACACTGAAGGGAGCAAGTTTAACATGGGTTCCTGCTGTCAGGTTTTCAAGCCTATATATATCCATGACAATTTGCCTCCAATCCAAAAGTGTGGGTATGGCGGTAAACATCCATTTACGCGTTATTGCTTTCTTAGCTGCTAAGATATATAGGGGCAACAAAGTGTTATGCCATGAGGGGCGATGTTCTGGATAGATTAATAACAATACCATTTCAGTTGTTAATTCCACCTGATCTGCCAGGCAGTCCTGCAACTCCTCCTGTAAAGAGCACCATAAAGGCATTAACATGGGGCATAACCAAAAGATATGGCCCAAGTCTGTCAATCAACATTTATATCTCCTCCAACAAATTCAGTAGAAGGCCAGGTGGTATTTTGTAAGAACTACCAGGGAGCGGAAAAATCTGTACCGACATTTCCATGCGAATTCTCTCCATATATTGGAGGAAGTCATCTTAATTGCTGCCTGAATTGTTTCCATCCAGGAGACACTGGATACCAAAAGATCCAGATCCCTGTTCCAACTTTCCAAAATGGTATGAGTTGAATCCCCAAGATATTCTCTTAAAATGTTGTATAGGAAGCCTATTACGTGACCCCAAGGGTGGCCTGCCACCAAATCCCTTATCATGTTCATGGGGGTAGTGGAGTAGGTAGTCATGAGAATGCTGAGTGTTGACGTAAAATGTATTTTTTAACTTGCAAGTATTGGAAAAGGTCCCTGTCAGGAAGCCCATAATCCCGTTATAAAATATCAAAAAGAATAATTCCATTGGGAGATAGAAATTGATAAATATAATTGAGCCCCAATTGCCGCCATTGGGAAAACACCAACTCAAATTAAGTCACTGAGAAATATTCATCCTCTGATAATAATCTGCAGTAGAAGAATATGTCTTGGAGGCTGGGACCCTTAGGATATTAGCAGTGAATTTGGTAAAGAGACGAAGTTGGTGGGACCTTCCCTTAGTGGCAAACATTATCTTTTCTATATCATACAGGTCATCAATAGAAAATTAGATGTTTTTCCATGGGGATAAGAATGAGGGAGACAGCCAAAGAAGTAGAACTTTAAGAAAAGCCACCTTACTTCTTCTGCCGTTTTGCCACTGCCTTCCCCCCCAACCACCACTGTCTTCTCTATGCTCCTCTTTCCCTTGCCCCGCTCTCTCACAGGAGATTGATTCACAGCACCTCCCTCATTGCTAAATACTGGTTTGGCTCCCTCCCCTCATACCTCTCATACCGCCTTACTCCAGCCAAGTCCACTACCTTCTCTCTTTGTCACAGGGACTCACACTCCTTCACCATTCCCCATTCCCCATTCCCATTCTACCACCAGCCAGTCTGCTTTCTTGTACCATCTCCCTCTTCTCTGGAACAACTTACCACCTGGCCTTCACCTTGCGTCCCCCCTCTCATCCCTAAAAAGACTCCTCTGACTCCTCCTCTCCCCTCTGTGCCCTCAATGCTCTTAACATCGCCACCTCCATTGTCCCCACCTGCTTTCTCTGTTCTTCCCCCTCATGCCTCACACTCTGTGTTCTCAAGTCTATTGGCCTGAGTTGAATACCTCTCTGATATCTAGCTCTATCACCCACCTGCCCCAGGTCCTCTCACTAGGGGCCTAAATGTGTCTTATTATATAACTGCATGCCATGCCTTGTATCCTCACCTGATATACTAGTGTCTTACCTTCACTGTTTTGTGCCTGAACCAATTTAATATATTGTAGTCTTAAATATCTTAATTGTTTTGTGACCAATGTCTACTGCTGTGTAATTCCTTGTACCTGGGTTGTTCCTGGAAATGAGTCTCAGCTCAGTGTGCCTTTCCCGGTCAACAATTTTAAATAAATAAATAAAAGGCACTTTGGCATAAAGTTCTAAATTGGGAAGATTTAACCCCCCCCCCCCCCGTTCCAAGCAAAGCTGAAGAAGTGAGAATTGTACCCTGAGTCTCTGAGCTCCCCATATGAAGTTTGAAATTAGTCTATTCCAGGGTTTAAAATAGAAGTTGGCTGGAAAAACTGGAATATTTTGAAATAGATATAATAAACGGGGAAGAATGTTCATGCGGATTGTTTCTATCTGCTGGAAAAAGGCGAGACAGAGTTTTCCCTATTCAGCCAAATCATCCTGTATTTGGTGCGTTCAAGGTTCATAATTAACCACATCAATATTATTTACATACTTAGGTATGTGAGTTCCCAAATACTTAATTTTGGTACGTAGCCATTTCAGGGGATAAGTTCTCTTTAATGCTTCCGAGGGGACAACATTTAATAAGAGAACTTCTGTTTTGGAGATATTGAGCTTAAAGTCAGCCACCCTTTCAAATTTATGCACTATATCCCAAATTGCTGGTATTGACATTTCAGAGGCGAGAACAGATAAAAGGACATTATCCAGAGACAAAAAGATCTTACATTTATTTATTTATTAGCTTTTGTTGACCAGGTAAGCACACTAGACAAAACAATTGCCTATTTTCAGGTACGACCCGGGAGAGTACAATGAGGGAAAAATCCATTCAGAAAACATTAAGATACAATTAAGCAATACACAGGATCAAATAGGACCAGGTGACATAACACAAGCAGTCAAGAGTTTAACACAGCTGAGTAGGAGAAATATACATAGAAGCAGCTAAGGATAAGAACAGTGCATCCGACAAATCACCGCTCAGAGGTGTAGGGTGAATACATTTCAATACAGAACAGGACCACCAAACAGTGCATCAGACAAAGCTCCACCTAGAGCAGAGGAACAGGTACAATATTATACAAAGCAGGACCTTAGCAAGCGAGATCCAGCCTCAGGACCCACGCAGGGGCTGCCAGAAATGCAGGGACATATTGGTCCAGTACAGGGACCCAGATTAGATTATGGCAGCTTAGGACAACCACATGCGGAGGAGAGCTTCAGGTAAGTCCAGAGGGAGCTCCGAAGGTATGAGTGAGAGGGTGAGGAGCGGATCTGGGAGGGAAAGGAGTACCAAACTCTGGGAGCATAATCAGCAAAATCCCTATCCCCCATTTGTGTTGGGCAGGAACTTTGAGAACAGCAGAGCCCAAAGACCAGAGGGAGTAAGAAGAGGCGGCAGGTATGAGGAGCTCAGCTAGTCCTTGGGGAGTGCCAGTTCTAAGCACCTTGCCTGTGAAGCTACCCAGGACAAAGTTCCTATAGATGGGTGGGGAGAGCCAGTCAAGCATACTGTACAGGTCACAATGGTGGGTGAGATGGGGGACAGCAAGTGCAAAATGACAAATATTGTTGTAGGCTACATTCCACCCAGCAAGGTGGGCTTTGGAAGTATGCACAAACAGGATGAGCCCATAACAGAGAGTAGGAAGAAACACACCTCTGGCCAGTGCATGATGAGCAGCAGAAGTAAGGTTGTTTTTTGCTCTGTAGGCTAGACCCAGCTTGCAGTTGACCGCCCTACATACATTATGGATATGATGACCAAGGTCAAGCTGGGGGTCAAGTTTCAACCCCAAGGATTTAATGGTTTCAGTAATCTTGACAGGAGAGCCTTCGATTTCGGTGATGCATGGGGGGGGCAGGAGAGGCCTTTATCTTGCCCGGGGTTCCAAAAAAGCATGGCCTGGGTCTTTTTAAGATTGAGGGCAAGCTTGTTTGCCATGATCAAGGACTGGATATTCCTGAAATCAGTGGTCAGTTGGTGGTTGATGGTTCTGATGTCACGGGAGTGGATGAGGATGACCAGGTCATGACCAGGTAATCTGCATACAGAAGAGAGCTACAATGGGAAGAAATGGAGGAAAGGTAGTTAACAAAGATGGAAAAGAGGAGGGGCCCCAGGACCGACCCCTGAGGGACACCAGAGGTCATGGGGTGGTGTCAGAGAGGACCTTACTGAATTTAGTTTGTTGATTTCTACCCTGGAGGTAGCTGGTAAACCATCTTAGGATGGGGGGACAGACCAAGGGACCAGAGCCGAGAGATAAGTAAGGCATGATCAACTAGGTCGAAGGCCTTAGATAGGTCAATGAAGATGGCACCTGAGAGCTTACCCTGGTCCATTGCTGCTGATCCCGAAGGAGACAGTAACAAGTGCAGAGGACATACTGTGCCCATTCCGAAAGCCATGCTGCACAGGAGACAGCAACTCATGGGCCTGGATATACTCTGTAAGTTGCCCAGCAACAACTTTCTCCAGGAGTTTACTGATAGCTGACAGGATGGCTATAGGCTGATAATTGTCAAGGATCTTGGGGTTGCCTTGTTTAAGAACAGGGACAATCCTTGCCACCTTCAAGAGGTCAGGGATAACTCCGAGAGCAAGAGACATATTGAAAATATGAACCACGGGGGACGCAACTTAGGAGGCACCAAGTTGGAGGAGCCTAGGTTCTATGCTATCATGGCCAGCACTAGCCTAGGGGAGAGACCAGAGAGAAGTCTCTGCGTCTCCTGTGCTGTCACTGCCCTAAAGTAGAATAATGGATGGGAAGTGGGGGGGCAACTGTGGGGCTGGAGGCAAGACTCGACTATCACTCCCACCAGTGGAGAATAGGGAGGTGAAAGCCGACAGATCAGAGAAGTGGGAGTTGAATGCATTAGCAATGATTAGGGGGTTATTACAATTAGAACCATCAATGAGTATATCAGACACCCCAGAGTTGGAGGAACCGCTTACTATGTTTTTGATGTTCCTCCAGAAGTTCCTAGGGTCCTTAGCCGAGTTAAGCAAGGTGGTTTTACAGTAATCGCTCTTGGCAGTCCTGATTGCTCTCTTACATTCATTTCTAACCCTCCTGTACTGCTGAAATATAGGCTGGTCCATCGTGGCCTTAAAGTTGGCCCAGCATTTGTCCCTGGTCACATGAGGGCGAGAAGGCTCCCATGAAGCCACTTTGTAGCAGACCCCCTTACCCACCTCCTGATAAGGGGTGCGTGCTTGTCCTACAGTGCTGAAAAGGTGCTAAGGAAGTAACTAATGGCAGTGGGACAGTCAGGAGCATTTAGCACCGGGACCAGCCTGTGAGCCTCAGGTCCTCATGGAAGGAATCCGTGTCAAACTTAGAAAAATCCCTAACCTGGATGACTTTGTGGGGAATTTTATGGGAGGAAACCCTTCATACACAGTACACAGGGGTGTGATCAGAGATAGAGTCTGGGAGGGTACCCAAGGAGGTAATCCTCTCAGGCCTATTAGCCAGAACCCAGTCAATAAGGGTGCTATTTCCGCCAGTGGTAGACCATCTGGTGGGCTCTTGAATGAGTTGTGACAGGGGGAGACCAGCAAGCAGGGGTTCATACACCTTAGTATTTCCTCCAAGCCAATTTAGGTTAAGATCACCCATGACAAGTAGTTTGTTATCCCCAGTCTTAGAACCCACGACTTTGAGGAGGGAGGATAACCCTGGCATGCCTCCCTTGGGAGGATTGTATGTGCAAATGACATGCAGCTTTTTGGTATTGCCAAGTAAGAGAACAGTGTGAAGCTGCTCACTAGGAGACAGCACGGGCTGTTGGTGAGACACAACTGTCAGATTTAGGTGGTTCCTAAAGTAGATCAGGATACCACCACCCCACTTCCTCTCTGGTTGGTCAAGCCTAAGAAGAACAAAGCCAGGAAGCATACAGGCAGAGTCAGGGGTAGAAGGTCTCAGCCATGTCTCGGTGATGCCAAGGATGTCAGGCTTGTAGTGAGAGACCCAGGCAGTGAGCTCAGCCAGATTGGGAAGAAGGCTGTGGATGTTGAGATGAACTATTTTTAGCCCTTTGCCTGACAACCAGCCTGCAGGAAGGGAGGAGGCATTATAAGGGGGGCCTGGGTTAAGCTCAATGTCCCCAGCCAGAACTAATATTACCAGCAGGAGCCAGAGGAACTGCTTTAGGGGAGGACACCCACCACAGGCCAGGGGCTTATGAGCGAGGCACTTGGTAACAATAGAGGGGTACAGAACATACCTGAGGTCAAGGCAGCAGATAGGCCAGAGGGGCTGACTGGCAAAAGCTATCAGGTTGGAGAAGGTGAAGTCATGTTCCCCAGACTGTTCAGAAGTACCCCAGAGGCCCCCCAAGGGAGGGGAGCAGTCAGCAAAGAGCAGAGGGAAGCATAGGGAGGTGACTAGACCAATGAGGAGGACACTAATAAAAGGGAAGGGCTCAGAAGCCTCTCTGAGGAGCTTAGGGACCAACACGACAGTACCAGCCCCAAGGGCTGAACCAGGATGTGGGCTGGAGAATGTAATCGTAGGACAGTAACCACACTAGGGCGATATAGTAGGGATAGCTAGCATACACATCACTAATGGCAAGTAAAACAGAGGCATTCACTGGCTAGAAAAGCAGAGACAAAGTAAATAGGTGAGCAAATATTGACAGTTGTCTCCTACAGAGAATATTGCAGACTAACAGTAATTCAGGGGTTCCACCAAAGAAATAGACTCAAGCAAGCCCAGCTCAGGGTAAAAATAACGTTAGATTCAAACCAGAGCCAACTCAGAGAATATCACACAGTCACTGATTTCAAACTACAAGATACTAGCTGCTGTAGGTTGCAACAGGTTAAGAATAAGGACAGTGTAGCTGTTGTACGTTTCAGCAGCCCAGCTAGCTAATAGGGGCAATTTCCTAGAGCAGATGGGGTGATCCCTTGCTAAACATTAACAGGTAACTTTAACCAGCTGACCACCCAGTAGCCCCAACGGTACAGCAGACCGGAACAGGTCAGTCAAGCAGCCCAAGTGCAGGTGGAAGTCTCGTGATGAATGGAGGAAGGAGAGACAGGAGAGAGTTACCAATAATTACTACTTGTGATTGGACCCACAAGACCTGTGGGAGGGGCTTAAGGACATTTAAGGGAGGAGGGAATGGGGTGGGCTGGGTGGGAAAAAAATGTGTTCTCTGGTACCCTCAACTGACGAAAGGTCCACTTTCTCTGACTGCAGTCTCCTGCTCCAGGCAGGGGCTCTGGTGCTTGCACGGCAACTAAGAATGTCCACGGAGTGTGTAGGGGAGGGAGGCCTGACTCGATTCAGTGAGCTAGCACCTCAACCCTGCACAAGCACAAGTCCTAGCGGTAAGCGGGGGGGGGACCCACCGAAGCAGAGGTCACCCGCACTGGCCCTCACGAGTTGTCAGCAAAGTCCTAGAAAATGAAAGGCTAATGGGGTGTCCCAAAGAAAATCCCAGGCCACTCTGTTGAATGCCTTTTTGGCATCAAAATTAAGTAGGGCAGCCGGGATTTGCCTAGTCTGGACATGCTCCATTAATAATGATATTCACCGGATGTTATTCATAATATTTCTATGTCTTATAAAATTGGCTTGGTCTGGATGTATTAGTAAGGGAAGGAGATGCTCCATTCGAGCAGCCCAAATCATCATATGAATTTTATAATTGTCATTTAAAATGGAAACTGGGTGATAAGACGCCATTTCCATAGTATCTTTATCTGGTTTGGGGATGGCCGCCAGGACTGCATAGGCCCAAGGAGGAAGAGATTCACCTTCTGCTACTGCTCTATAGGCTAAGCGCATATTAGGACAAAGTAACCTAGAAAACTTCTTGTACCACTCGGCTGTAAAGCCGTCAGGTCTAGGGCATTTTTGTGTACTTAAGTTGTGGCTTAAATCTGTTTCAAAACCTCCTCTGCTCTTATTGGAGCCTCCAAGGCCTTGCGCTGGGCATGCACAAGCTTTGGAAGGTGCAGCTATGACAAAAAATTACTTCTATCATCTGCAGTTGTAGGGGGGCCAGCTTGATATAAGATTTGATAGAAAGATGCAAAGGTGGATCAAATCTGCCCCTCCTGATGTAATATTTGTTTAATGACTGGGTGTTTAATTTTCAAAAAAGTGGAAACTCATTTGTGCATCCTGAGCCTGCGGGACAACATGCGGGTCCCCCTAGTCCCACCCTCATAAGTAGTTTGATGAGATATATTAGGGTCTGGTGGACTTTTAAATTCATAATCCAACCTGGAGTACATGTGATGGCGCCCTGAGTAATAGGTATAGAAATTAGAGGAGGGAAATAACTTTCTCCAGACGTCCACTATACCTAAGTGTTCGAAGGTCCCCTTCAAATATCTTACAGCATTAGTAGCCCTATGGGCCTGTGGGTTAGAGGAATCTAATTGTGCGGAAAGGGCCATATTGAAATCCCCCCAATTATTAAATGACCCCAGAGCATATCCAAGACCTTATGCATGAAGGACTGTATCACAGGGAGATTTTTCTGTGGTGGTAAGTAAACACTCATCAGCATGACTTTTTGTGAATAACGCATGCCCTGGGGGATAAAGTATCTCCTATGCGGGTCAGCATAGAATTTTTGGACATCCAAAGATGTTGTGGAAGGCACCAGTATGGCTGCACCCCTCCTTTTGCCACTAGAATGCGAAGATGCAAATACCCCATGTTGCTGTCCCCATTTTAACTTAAGGTGTTCAGCCTCCAACAAGTGTGTTTCCTGGACGAAATACAGATCAGCAGAATGTTTTTTTTAAGTGATTGCATGAAATGTGTTCTTTTAATGGGATTGTGTAATCCATTAATGTTCTGTACAAATATTCTAACAGGTTGTGTAGACATCATGGGAACTGAAGAGAAGGGTGCCCTCTCAGCTGCGAAGAGAACTCCCCTACTGCATTTCCAACTGCGACTGAAGAAGCTGAAGGAACCTGGACAACACTCGCTCCAACCCAGCCATCCTGAAGGATCCAACGCAGCAGACTGGAAAGAAAACAAGGGACATTGAGTCTAGGTCCTCCCTCTGATGGTAGAGAATAACTGCTTTCTGTAGCTGAAATAAAGAAAAATCTGTGACAAATCTTGATCTTGTGTGCTTGTTTTTCTTCTTAAAAATAAAATAAAATAAAGTTGACCTGAAAAAGATCAGAACTTCTCCCAACCTTATAAAACCTGAACATCCAAGATATCCTCTCCCAAATCCCAGCCTTCCCCGAGTAGAACAAAAGAGCCCTCCCTGCTGGGGTATCAAAGAAAACCCCAGATATCCCCTAACCTGAAAACATTGTCTTAAAGACTTGCCTTTCTTCTTGAAGTAAAAGTTGTTCTGGAACTAATGGACCCTGTGTGTAGCTCATTTGTATAACAAACAGAATAAAGAAGAAGATGTATCGTATTGTCCTAGACACTGGGTCCTTACTAAGATGTGTACCTACCCTATCTAACACCCATACCCCCCTATATGGGATAAAAAACAATATCCCATAGTAACCAAAACTTACATACAAGTTGACTTCCACCTCGGAAGTGGGAACAATCAACCACTTCCATGTGCCCCAAAAGGCATATCCACTAACTGTGAACCTCTTGGGGTAGAGGGCATGTAGCATGAAATTCTTGGAAAAGAACCCCTGGGGACCTAGTATGTCCCAAAGTAATATAAACTTCACCATATAGGCAAAAGAAAACTTAAGTAGTGGCACCATGTGTGCAAAACCTTTCAGGAGCTCCAAGAACCCCCTTCCCCCATTAGGGCTTGCGTATGTTTATGTATAGACCTAAGAGGGTAATGCAACTGAGCCGTTAGCTGATCTCTGCCCTTCCTAATGTATCCCTTCACATTACTGTTTCAACCCCCTTTTCAAACTTATCCCCAGATTATTTATCTATGTTTTGATGCTCCCAGGCATGCCACCGCTAAGGGTTGAGGTCCTCCTACTCCTCGTTTCCGGTCCTCTAGTAGTGTAGCAAGGTGGCATGTCTAAACCCTGTAAGGGGGAAAGGCTTGCCACCTAACCCAGTGGAGCATGAAACAAGGAAAACCCCTTTGGCTGTGCTACAAATAACCAGAACAGAATCCCTGTCCTTCCTAATGTGCCCCTATGCATTGCCATTTAATCCCCTTTCAAACTTTTCACCAAATTATTTGTCTATATTTTAGCGCATCCCAGCAGCCACCACCAGGGATGAAGGTCTTCTAGTAGTGCAGCAAGGTGGCATGTCTAAACCCTGCAATGGGAAAAGCGTTGTTTCAAAATGGAGGGTCGCACTCCCCCCCCCCCTTCAAAATGTCACACAACCCAATGGAGTACAAAACAAGAAGAACCTGTCGTGGTAGAATTATTGATGGTACCACAAAATTCTGTTTTCATTCCTGCAAGTGCTGCACATGTTTGGGACTGGAATAAAAGAAGTCTGTAAAAATAATGTATCCCTGTCCTACAAGTAGACCTAATAATTGAATTACAATGTCATGAGATATTTGCTCTGTCTTTGGTACTGGGGCATTGTTCACCACTTCTACTATTACTTCAAGATTATCTTCTCTGTGTGGATGAGCATTCTGTTCCATACTGTCCTCTCTAGGGCATGTGAGGGTCTGGTTCAGTATTATTTTTGGTACATTGTTTTTATCTGCATATATCACATCATTTCATGCATAGCCTCCCATCCCACCATTCTCTGAAAATCTGGAATGTTTCAAAGGTATGTATTGTTTAAATTTATGACAGCCTTTGAATAGTAAAAAGAGATTCTTCTATATGCTGTCATAAACTTGTTCTGCAGAAAATTTAAGAGAGTTCTGATTTTCCAAACTTTGCCAATGGATGCTGCAACATTCTTATCATCTAGAACATGCAGGAATTTTAGAACATTCATGAACATGTCCCAGCTCATAAGTGAGTACACAACAGGCCTGGAAAGGAATGGGTCTGTGGAACAGTAATCTGAAAGTTGTGTGTGCATGTGTGTGTTTTTTAATCAACACAGTCAACAGGAAAATACTCATGAACTCATACATTTCAAAGGAACACACTGGTTTCCTTGAAGCAGTACGTGAAAATTAAGTTGAGTACCGCTAGACAAAAATTAAGTATATTTGTTAGTTTCTGTACAAATAATTTTATAATAAGAAACACAAAATCACACATAACCCCATATTGCAAAGCTACATGAGATATAAATATACTGTATATAAAAATCTCCATGAAAATTTAGGCTGGTTCTGCCTTAAGTAGGAAAGTACAGTGCTAAAGAACCTCTCATACAACCTGCAAAGGGTGAGAACAGAAGACACAAACACGTGTTTTATCCTACACAGGATTCACCAGTGTGCCATATCTATATCTCACCCCAGGCGAAAATGAGCAAGACCTAATGCAGTCTTACAGGTTTGGGTCATGGTGGACCCAAAATAAGAAAACAAGCTAAAAAGACAAAAAAACCACAACACAAAAGCACTGAAGTAAGGGTTACCCAAAAAGGGTGTTGACAACAAAGCCAGGTTTCCAAGAAATACAAAATCACACACAACCCCATAATGCAAAGCATCATGGGAGATATGCAAATCACCATGAACATTTAGGCTGGTTTTGCTTCAAGCAGGACTGTATTGTGCCAAAGGGCCTCTCATACAATCTGCAAAAGGTGAGAACAGAAGACAACAGACATGTGTTTCTCCCTACACAGGACTCATCAGTGCACAGTATAAACTGTGTTTTTTTTGATGTGGCAAAATCAGTTTCACAATGCCAGTATCAAAGTTAGCTGTGCTACAGTAGAACCTTTTACCTTTCTATACCAATACACACCTGGGGGAAACTATACTTTCTAAATAACAAGCAATAAATGTCCCTCCCTTTATTGCAAATGAATGCATATTACTGCCATATTAATTTTCTCCTAATTAGTAAGACTGCATACACCTGTTCAACAACAACAGGCCCTGTTGTTTTGCTAGTTTTTACAGTCTCCAGCCCCCCAAAAGCAGTTCCTGCTTTGTAGGAATAAAAATTTTTTTTCTTTTCTTTTTTTAAGATGGTTGTAAATCAAGCTATGTCTTTGGGTGTTATCACACACTTTTTCTACTGTTTTAGCCCAAAACACGTGTTTTTTTAGCCCTGAGTAGGCTGTCCAACAAAATGCTCCTTCCTTCTTGCTGCCTCGCCACCAAGTGACTAAACTGCATCACAGCTATGCCTTTTTTAGACGTCCCGGCAAAGACTAGGTCACATGACAACTCAACACACATCATCAGCCCAACTCTCAACCTGTCTCCCTGTGCACCAGTATAGATGTCCATGTGGAAACATTCTCTGTTTCCATGCTATTACATGGTTCCTTTGAAAACTGAGTATACTCAGTACCTGCAGTAGTGTGACTGCAACCGCACGATAAGTATACTCGGCACCCTCAGGTAGAGGGTTAATACAGGTTAGTACTCTGTTAGCTTTTACTGTGATTTCCCTACATTGTTCCAAGTTGTTTAATTTATCTATCTCTATTCCCAAGTCCTGTTACACTAGCTAATGCTTAGTTTACAACCGTCTGTATAATGCTCATGTGATTTGTTTTTATTTCCAAGGTGCATAACTACTCTTGTCTTCTGTCAATCCAATTTCTTTGTCCATTCAGGTACTTTCATCAGTTCTTCTTGCAGCTTCATAGCTTTACTTGTGGCATCCACCACTCCCCCAGCTTTAGTGACAGCCACAAATGTCTGTGCCCAACACGCAAGTTCGCTATCCATGTCCTTAATGTAGATCTTAAACAAGACTGTCCCCTACACTGACCCCAGAGGTTTTCCACTCGCAACATTCCCTGCCTGGAGTAGGTTCCACATTTTTAAATAGCTATCATTTTTTGAATTCTGCTCACCATTTCTTCTCTTTTTTTAAATTCTTTAGTAACTAGTTAAGGCCCACGAGGCACAAATGCCTTTTCAGGGGTGACTCAGGAACACTGGGGTGGTTACGTTACTTGCTCAGAGTCACACAACATGCAGGTGGAGGTTGTGGGACTCAAACTCAGATCTTGTTAGATGTACCAAGCTCATTCACAGCTTGTTACTCTAGCCTCTAGGTTGTACTGCTGCCAGTTTCTTCAGTTTCATATCCCCAACTGTTTCAAGTGCCTATCCATAATTTTGCAACAATAACATGTTGTTACATTCCTAACTCTAACGGTATATGTAGCGAAGGTGGGAACCTATTACAAGTCATGAGTAACTGTCAGGTGACTTATTCTGTTCTGTGACCAGAGACTGTAGTAGATTGCTTTAAATGTTATAGAGGGCATTAATTGGATGTCATTTTCTTGCAAGATTCTGCATTACTTTTATGCCCTACTATAGTTATATAAAGTAGTTTCCATACTTTTGTGTCAGGGTGGGAAGTCCAGTTTATATGCCCCACTTGGGGGAAGATCCAGTGCCTATGTCCCTAAGCTTTAGCCGTTTGAAGTATGCTGGCTAATTCTCAGGGTTGTATAAAGAAACTCTGGGGCCATGGGCAATCTTAATTATAACAAACTATGGTCAGAGCCAAAATGACTGCTGAGGCATTAGACTGATAAGAGATATAGAATTAAAGTGTGGGCTGGGTTTATATTTATTTGTTATATTACTGTGGTATTAAAATTCCAGACTTACATAATAATAATAAAAAAATAACTTTAAAGGTCAAAATAAATAGATGCAGTTTGGGTGGGAAGCACCCAGGGACATCAATGAGTCATTCATGATGTTGACTAAGGTTTCAGAAGCATATGTATGTATGCTACGGGAAGGGGGGAAATAGAGGGGGGAATCTATGGACAGGGCAGATGAAGACACACCAGCCTCCCACAGTCTGTATCAGTTTTCTCTTCACCCCTGCACCAAAAGTCTGTCTCCCAGGGACTCTACAATAGCTGGCAAGATATAAAGGGAACACCTCATATGGTGGTGTAAAAGCGAGGCTCTACCCCAGGAGGAAATTGTGTGTGTATGTGGGGGGGGGGTCTCAGTGCTGCAGGGTGATGGACTCCAGCAGGAGACAGATGGTTGGCAGATGGGAACAGAACTTGGTGGTCGGGTAGCAGTCTATGACTGTTAGTTGAAACAGGTTACGACAGGTAGGGCAAAGAGAAGGAAAAGGTATGTTTAAAAAATGTAGAGAATCTAGAGTTTTAAATAAGAGCCACTTGATAAGTATAGGTCCAAATATAAGAATCTATCACACCAACACAAGGACACATTGAAAGCACAAAAAAGATAAACCCATTTCTTAAAATGTATTGACTAAGAGAGGCACACAGAGCCAAGACTCATTTCCAGGTGCAGCATGGGGGGACTGTAATGAAAGAAAAGCAGTGGCAATTAGGCAGCACCAGCAGTTACATTAAAAAGTCTGTCCACCTACCTGGTCATAATGTCACATGCTCAATAGCGTGCGACATTATGGTGAACCTGGTACAGCACAGTATGCTACCACTACTGGTGCAATACCATGTATACTGCTGTATGCGGTAGTGCACCAGTAGCGCTTTCCCAGGCAGAGGATAAGACCTCTGCTGGGAGCAGGTTCTGATGAGCAGCTGTCATGGCTCACAGGACTGAGCCACAGCAGTAGGAACCCAGGCACTGCATCTGGGACCGGGTTTGATTCCCGGTCCCAGAAACTTTTATTTTTTAACATCTTGTGTGCTCCCCGAGTTGGACCCCCCCAAAATTGAGAATCTTTATTGTGGGGATCTGGGGGGCACAGATCCCTGTACCAAGGAGTGTGTGGGAAGAGCCCCCCACAGAAAACAGACATGTGCCCCATGGCAGAAATTGTGCTTTATTAGCAGCACGATTTTGCTATGCGGCACAATGTCTTGTGACATTATGACCCTGTGCCGTCTGTTATCACCCCCTGGGAGTGCACAAGATGACTAACTGACTGTTACTATAACTCCTGGAAGGGTTTATTTCTATTCTGAAAATTGGGTAAGTAAAACAATGATTTACCTTTGAATTCAGAGTCATTTGATTTGTTTGTGTTATGAGGCTCAGTGGCAATATTAATGAAAGATCTGTGTAAGGCTCTTGGAATGTGTGTAACCAATAGGGATGCTATACTGTAAAGCCTTTTTATAGCTGCAGTGGGTGGAGCCTGCAGCCATCTTGCAGTAGCTGTAAAAACAGGAAACCAAAGCACAAATTTGGAGTTGCAGTACATGCTTCTGCAACTCCAAATCACTGCACTCATCCCCAACCCCGGCTGCACTACTATTTTTTCAGCTTTTTTATCTCTCGCCATACCTGACAGCTAGTGTCCTCAAGTAGTCACAAAGGCAAGTTACATGTCTTTGAAGCAGTTAAACTGTCTGCAGCCATGCAATTAGAAACATTTCCTAGACCTTCCTCCCAGCCCAAAGTGAAAGCTAGCACAGAAGTGATGCCTTCTCCTGATTCAACAGCCCACACTGGAAGAGGTAAACACTTCAGTTAGTGTACCAGGCATTTAGCAAAAGAAAACATCAGAAGTCTATTTGACCTGTTTTAACACAGGTTTTAGTATGTTCACTTGCTGGATTGTTAGTTTTATTTATTATTGAAATGTGATTTGCTAGTCTTTGGAGGGTAAATAATTTGTTGACATAACTTTCAACAGACCAGCAAGCTAACTCCAGAGGAGTTTGAAATTACAGTTCTCTCTCTCTCTCTCCTCCTGTCTGCAGAGTTGGTTTATGTTTTCCCTTTCAGGACTTAATTCTTAGTGGCTTTGGAACTCACATGACTTTATATTTGTAGGAGAGGTAAATGCTAGGCAACTAATGTTTTAGGAGTTTCCAGGGGTTGCAAGGGGCATCATGGGTGATTGCAAAGAAATCACAGAGGTGTAAACTGCAACACCTGGCTACCCTGAATGCATACCTCTCACCCTGCCAGCACCAAAATGAGGGACACTGCCCATTAAAATCAGGGACAAATGCTCACAATCAGGGACACTGTTTTTACTTGACATATAGTGCAGCGTCACAATTTTCACAATTTTTACATCTATTGAAATGCACACCACAGCTTGTCCTAAGGGTAACACTGTGCTACTGCCATTAATATATACAGTACTGTCTTGTAAAAGGCATGCATAGGTAAACCAAAAGTTAATTGGCTGAACAGAACTGCAGCCACATTACAAGTGATTTCCCAAAAATGAATAAAGTGGTAAACACAAACAAAAACAAACAAAAAACAAGGTCTCAGATTGTAATGAGCATCCTTGGCTATGTGTCATTACTGTGTACACAATGTCTGGATGATTAAAAAATAAAACAAAAATGTATTATTACCCATTTGATTATTGTGTCTGTGTAGCATAATCCATCATGAATTATGTGTGCCACACAGTTTACAGTATTGACATTGTGCACATTAATAATTTTACACTGCATCTATCTTAATCACATAACCTGTCATTCATAGAAACATAGAAACTGACAGCAGATAATGACCGCTGGACCCTTCTAATCTTCCCATTTTTAATCATGATCTCTTTTGCTGCAGATCCAACTTGATCTACAGCACTGTCTCTTCCATCCCTTCCTTCCTCCAACCAAAATTTAATTGTCTGAACAGAATTGCAGCCACATTACAAGTGATTTCCCAAAAATGAATAATGTGGTAAAAAAAAAAAAAAACAAGGTCACAAATTGTAAGGGGCATCCTTGGCTATGTGAAAATAAATAAAAACCCATTAGGATTAGGATTAGGAGCATCCTCCTGAGAACACTCTGCTGAGCGAAACCGGTCGCGGTCCTGAACTACTCGAGCTGTTTTGGCCATCCAGGAAATATAATAAAGCCTATTTCTCACTTGATCTTTGGTGCTGGTTTTGTTTATGCTAACTCCTTAATAGCTACAACAACTAATGAAAATATGACAACTGACCCACCACCCCCTTGGATTATTGAAATGAGGGTCCATTGCATTCACAATCCAAACTGCTTTATTGTAAACATACTGAACCAATGAATTACTACCAAATGGAATGTGCAAACCTTATGAAGAGGCCCAAGCTCTGTCTTGACTCCATGCTGATTACACCAAAATTCTGTGTAGATGGGCTGTCCCATCATTTTGCAATACAATTACCAGTGAGAGAAGCCACCACTCCAGTGCAGTTACATTTTCCCTGCTGGGTGCAGATTAGGTGCTGCAAACCCCCTGTGAAAAACATTGGGTTGGGCTTGGGACTTCCCCAAGAGAAAAAAATTACCTTTTAATTGCATTTTTACCCTTTTACAATAAAGGAGTTTTTAAACTGATGAAAGCAGGTCATAGTTTTTCTTAGTGATGCGGCTGGTGCTTGGTCACTGTTTTGTTGTTTTTAATTTGATGTTACTCACTGGTGGCAAAGCATGGTCTAGTTGTGGCATTATCTAGTTGTTTCTGAAGACTTTGAATCATGGCACATACTTAAATAGGACAGAGCTAGGCATTCTGTGAGCCACGGGAGATCAAGAACAACACAAATAACTCTACTCAGAGGAAAATCCAATACTAGGTGCCAATTGAGTAGAAGGGACGGTGAGAATATCAGAAAAAAGAACAAAGTGCAGAGGGGAGAAATGAGAGTGCTCACTGATTCATGCCATTAAACGCTTCAACTCCACTGCTGCGTGGAGCAATTCTGTGAAGCATTCTGTGTCCGGTGATGTCCATTTTAGACCCACTATATTCTCTCCTGCATTCGCTATACATCAGCATAGTTCTCACTATACAGCTGTAGAAACCAAAGGAAACAATGATCAGATTGCATTAAAAAAGTACCAAAGGTGAGGTCAGACTTTGTAAGCTACTAGGAAATACATAAAACTAGGAAGTGAGTAACACTTGTCCCTGGTTAACTAATGTAGCTGCTGTCCAGGTATCCTTGTGAGTACATAAACATACTTCAGTCATTGAATACATGCAGAACTTCTATTTATCCCATAGTTTGGGTCCCAGGGATTCTTCATTTTGCTTGACTATATCAGAGGTGCAGGGGGACCAACATATCCATGCACGGGGCACAGGATTCAAGGCAGCATGGATTCACAGCAGGAAGGTCATGTCAGACGAAGCTAATAGATATCTGTGACTGGGTGACCAAAGTAGTAGACTGGGGCTGAGGACATGGCCTACCTAGACTTTAGCAAGGCATTTGACACAGTTCCACATAAAAGATTAATAAACAAGATAGCCAGCCTGGGAGTGAGTACCAGGTTGGTAACCTGGGTAAACAGTTGGCTGGACAACAGGATGCAGAGGGCAATAGTAAATGGAGTCCACTCCAAAGAAAGGGGGGTTACTAGTGGGGTACCACAGGGTTCAGTACTGGGACCGGTCCTCTTTAATGTCTTTATAGGTGACATTGTGAAGGGACTAGAAGTAAAAATATGTCTCTTTGCAGATGACACAAAGATCTGCAAAAGGGTTGATATATAAGGGGGGGTGGAAAGGATGGAAAGGGACTTGGCAAGGTTGGAGGAATGGTCAAAAGTATGGCAGCTTTGATTCAATGCAAAGAAATGCAAAGTAATGCACCTGGGAAACAAAAACCCACGGGAAGAGAACACAATGGTGGGGGGGAGGTATTAACGACAACAAAAATAGAAATTGACTTGGGAGTAGACATATCAGATGACCTAAAGGTAGGCAAGTGATGTGAGAAGGTAGTAAGGAGGGCTGGGGGATACTGGGATGCATAGGGTGAGACATCACCAGTAGAAAACAGGAAATTGTTATCCTTCTGTACAGACAGTTGGTGAGACACTATCTGGAGTACTGCGTGCAGTTCTGGAGATCCCATCTCTGCAAGGACATAGGATGGAGGCAGTCCAGAGGAAGGCAACTAAAATGGTGCAGGGTCTGCACCAGAAGCCATATGAAAAGAGACCATAAATAGGTTAATATGTATACCTTCGAGGAAAGGAGGGAGAGGGGGGATATGATAGAAATGTTCAAATACCTCAAAGGAATCAACAAAGTCCAAGAGGGTAGCATCTTTCAGAAAAAGAGAAGTGCAAGAACAAGGGGGCACAAATTGAAGATGGGGGGGTGACTCGGGGGCAACATGAGGAAGCATTTTTTCATCACGGAGAGGGTGGTGCATGCATGGAATGGCCTTCCTGAGGAGGCCGTGGGGTCAAAAACAGTGGGGGAATTTAAGAATGCATGGGTCAGAATAAGGCAATTCTTGTGGGACATAGGAGGAAGTAGGCTGTTGGTAAAACAAGGATCTGCAGCTTATCCAGTAGGTAGGGAAATGGGCAGACTGGGTGGGTCAAGCGGTCCTTATCTGCCATCAAACTCTATGTTTCTATGAAGCATGTTTAAAAAGGTTGTACAATGATCTTTTAGCTTCATGGTACGTTTGTCAACACATCATAGCTCATTCCACGATGACTATGATCAGGACTCTCGGGGACGTGGGCACCCACATCCTTTACACTCAGTGAGCAGGTCAGGATGTGCATCCCCATGAAGCAGGCTTCATTGGCCAGGACTCCATCTCCACCACCGTCCCCACCCAACCCTTAATTACTGATTTTAAGACCGCTTACTTAATTTTTGATATTTATCATAATGTCCCACACCATGCGCTGATCCTAAGCTTTCTTTCCTTGCCACTGGACCTGAATGCCGGTAATCTCACCCCATTGTGCTTTGTGGGATGGGGCGAGATTACCAGCGTTCTCAAGCAGTTAGAAAATAAAGCTGAGGGTTGGCGCCTGGCATCAAGACATTAAGATTTACTGAAAAATTAAATAACAGGCCCTAAAATCAGTAATTAAGGGCTGGGCAGGGCAGGTGGTTGGACTCATAGGGACAGGTTTTTTTTTCTTAAAGGAGAATATGGGGATGGTGGGACTCAGATGGGTGGGGGGATTATTAAAGGCTGGGGATCTGTTGCTCAGATTAGTGGATGTGGGCTGTTTACTAAAGGACTGGGTGGATAGGGTAGGTTTAACAAATATTAAAAAAGCTGAATGACAGACTGGTGCTTGTAAACTAAGCAAGAAATGTCTTGCATTTTGCAAGCTATTTCTACCTTAGTTTATAGCACTTTATGTCATTTGGTAGTTGAAACTGGGGTGGGCAATGACAATGCTGTACTTCTTTGGGAACCCTCACAAAATTCTGAGGGGACTCAAACTTTTATTTAGGGCCCCATATTTTTATTTCAGAGAGTCCAGGACCTTGAAATCAAAGATCCTACCAAGAGCCCTGACTGTGATGTCAGCTGTGGATCTGGGTGTGCCCTGGGGGGTAGTGAAGGTATAGCTACATACTACAAGTTACAGTGTTTGTGATAAGAAATAGAGTAAATTGCAGTATTTTTCATGAGCCATGTTGTATTTATTATTAGCCACATTTTATTTTCATTAGCCATTGGCTACTGTTGCTATCCTAAGCGCTCACCCAAGGGGAGTGGTGGATACCTGGAGCAGTCTTCCATCAGAGGTGAGGGGGTGAAAATAGTGGTGGGCTTTAAGCATGCATGGGACAGGCACAAAGGAATCTGAGTGGAAAGCAAGGGGAAAGGGAATAGGAGATCAAGTAGGGTCTGCGGTAACAGTACAGGCAAGGAAAAAAATCAACAGACTGGGTGGGCTAAGTGGTCCTTATCTGCCATCAAATTCTGTTTTTATGTTTCTATAATGCTCAGCGTTTTTAAACTAAGATAAGAATGAGCACTTGGTAATGTGAAAAAGGTAAAAGACTGCCAATGGGATGAAATGACAAATAATAACAATAATAACAAAAATGTATGAGCCGGGAAAACAATACAACCGGACAGCAGTGGCACATTTTCAGTAATGTGCTGAATTACTCAAATTCCCACATCATTTTGTTACAAATACGGCCCATACAGTTTAAAACAGAGACGTCATTAAACTCAAATGCAACTGCCAATGTTTTTAAACATTTTACTTTACTGCATGTTGTTCTGTAGTTTGTCTGGAAGGTAACAGGCATCTACTTTTTTGGCCAATAAACGTATTGAGAGTATATGCATATAATCTTATCAGGACAGGATACAAAAACAAGCATTGGTGCACACGAATTGTCTGGAGTAATAGAAACAGCAATAAAGTCAAGGAAGGTGACTGCTTGTTTGATCTTGTTAGTGATGAAATAAAGAAAGGTGATGGCAGAAAAAGGCTCAGGAGTCCTGCCAGTCTGTCCTGGAAAACATAATCTGCCTCCCTTTGTTCCTCAATTAAAATGCATTCATTGTATCCCTCTAAATTAGCTCCATTTTGAATTCAGGCATTTGTTGCATCATGTTTTGAAACCTTGAACCTAAACCCTCCAGAATGGCAGTTCTGTGGTGCCAGGAGCTATTGCAAATCTTTTTAAAAACTATGTTTAGAATGAGTCTAAGGACACCTACTTGTGAAATTTAAATTATCACTGTAAGATCGGACACGCATTGTGAAATTTGAATTACACTAAACATCAGTTTCAAAACTCGGCCAAAAATATATGCCCCAGAACCAGGTGCAGTGATCTTATTAAAGCTCCATGCAGTCTGGTTATTGGTAACTCAGTGGTGTCAACTGGTCTGTCTTTGTACTGCTCCACAAAGGGGAGCAGGCAAGATATAAAAAAAACCCATCAAATAAAAATCAAGTTGCAGGGCATGAGTTACGTCCCCAAATGAGATTGTTAATGATTTTGAAACTGGAAAATAAAAACACTGACCGCACACACTGAAGGGTTTGCAACTATTTTAAGCAATAAACCTGTCAAAAAACATAGCACAAGGACACCCCAGCACACGTCTAACTCCCAGATTTTCTGGACCTACCCCCAAACTTAGATACACTGAGCGCCCCCATTTTGTTTGTGCAAATGCAGGCCACGATGTTGATGTGGCTCATCACATGATGTAAATTAGGGACTACCAATAAACTGGAGCCTCCACATGTGTATAGGCATGCATACCATGCAGAACAAAAAGTTTCTTGAAATGTACCATGCCTCACTAAACAGGGTGAAGATGTTAATGCAAAGATCTCTCATATATTGGGATCTATGCACAAAAGTTTTGATCACCTACCTGCCACATATCCACAGCATGTAGGCAATCCTAAATCGGAATGCTGTATGCGGCCCCCTGGCTCATTCACAGAAGGGGTGCATGCCCCTTCCACACTTGGTCCTCTGGTCAATCATGCAGCTACACATGCGACCTGTCCGGGGGTTTGTCTGTAGGTATGCCTGCACTCTGTGCCATTCATGAAGGTGTGGAGTGCCAGGTGAGGGGGTGCCGGATAAGCAGGCAGCCACCCTACCATATATTTTTTGCACCCCACCCCCAGAGAAACCCAGCAGGCTGTGGGATCGCAACCTCCCCTACAGTGCTGCCCAAGCCTTCTGATTAGTAAGGGAGGGGTGGGGGCAGCCATTTGGACATTTGCCTGTCTTTATAGAATTTTGTCTCCCACACTTTCCCTGAATCCCCTGCTTGTGCGGAAGGGGATCCACTTTGGGACCCAGGACAAGCATCAGATTGGATTCCCACCAGTGTCCTCTGATCCTCCCCCACTCAGCTGCACTCTGGGGGGTGAGGTTGTGGACAGACACATGATGGTGGCCAGCGATCGTGAATGCTGGCCACCACATGTCTGTCCAGAGCTGTGGAGCTACATTGACTGGGTACTCATGAATCACACATACCTGGCCCATTGTTCATGCATAGGCTCCATTGTGAGAGCATCAGGAGGTTGTAATGGAACAGACACTAGTTGTGCCTTTCATGTGCCTACTGAAATTATTTCACTGATGTTATGTTACAATGTAGCCATCTCATAGTCACATCACACTACTGGCAGCTGCAACAGTCAGCCCAACTTCTGCAGATTCGAGTACACGCTGTGCTTACCAATGAATACCACCAAGGATGTAAACCCATGTGAAGAGGAGGGGGTAGAGGGATACCAAGTAGCTGGGGAACAAAGGTACATTTATTTATTATTTACTTGTTTTTGTTAACCAGGTAAGCACACTAGACAACGAGTGCCTATTTTCAGGTGCGACCCGGAAGGTTACAGTACAGAGAAACAATGGTACATATTCAGGGTGAAATACAGGCCCGCAACTACAAGTAGGCCAGAATGGAGTACAGTACACAGCACATTGAATAGACAAAGAATGATCTCACTCACACACAGGTGGGGCCAGAGTAACAGCATATAGACAATAGTACATGTTCAGAGCAACAAACTAGTTGTATATCCATACCATCAAAATCTGGATGAATTTTCTAAAACACACCCCAACCCCAGAGTTTAAGACTTTGAATTCCGCTGCTCGGTACCCAACACTCTTCTTTAGATACACATCTCATCCTCTCTACTTTTGTTGCAAACAAACCTGTATATGGACTAATCCGGCGTAATGCACTAGCCAACTGCAAGGTGGGGGGGTTAGTCCTACATATGTGGATCCAAGCAGCTTTGGGCCTCAGTCTGGGGGGGTTGAGCTGCTGGGTGTCAGTCAGACAGGCAGGGATCCTTGGCGTCGTCTACAATCACCAACCCCAACTACTCATCGACCTTGCTGGACTCGAGGGGGGGGGGGGCAGGGGCTTACTAATTGTTGTATCCCAAATCTAAATGTTGACGTGTGCAGCACTGCCATCTAGTTCCCAGGTGGCTCTTGATAAACCTGAAAGCTCCATGGCAGAGGTGCTTCGGTGTTTGCAAACGTACAGCCAAGGTCTCAGAAAAAGAATTGCAATGGTTTAGCAATAGAGAAAGTTGAGCAGCAAGAATCTAGCAAGCTGACTGCAGCTAATCTGCTGACACAGATATGTGGGGACATGGAAGGCAAGTTAGGGAGGGATGAGGGAAAGACAGGAAAAGGAAAAATCAGATTTGTTAATGTTAGTCTGTGGGGGGGGGCGACAGTCCATTCTGAAACTGTCTCCCCCCCCAACCTCCCACACTTCCTGAAGTTGGACCCGCATGGAACTCTCATCTCTGGACACAGACTCTCCTTCAGAGGCTCTGCTGTTAGGGGAGGTTCCTGAGGGAAACCCAGCATGACCAGGTATCCACAGAGTAGGTAGGTGGCCCTCCATGTGCACCCCATCCCCGGATCTGGAAGAAGGTGAGATATAATTATTTCACTTCACACTTATCACAAGGGGAGGTACATTCCAGTGGTTCCCAAGGAAAATCCAGTACTAGGTACCAGTAGAGTAGAAGAACAGTAATCTGCAGAAGTAAAGGGGAATAGGGTGAATGCCTAGAGACTTATGCTTGGAAAAAACACCTTCACAGGGATTTGTAAAGGATAGTTTTAACTCAGATGGGAACTAGCATTACACAAATGCTCGGCTGAGTTAATTTAAATGTTGATTAGTGCAGATAAGGCAGATTTTGAGGGCTGGCAGTATAGCCTGGAGGTTAGAGTAATGAGCTGCGATTGAGCTTGGTGCATCCAGTAGTCCTGGGTCTAATTCCCACAACCCCCACTTGCATACTGTGTGACTCTGAGCAAGTCACTTAACCTCCCCAATGCTCCCAGGTTGCCCCCGAAAACAGGCACATGTGTCTAGTGGGACTTATCTAGTTACCAAAGATTAAAAAAAAAATGTTAAAGAAATCAAGGAACCCACTGTATCAATACCATGGGCTGGTCTCACCAGTTGAAAAACTCCTATAGTAAAGGGGTAAAAGTGCGGTTAAAAGGTCATTTTACCTCCATTGGAGCTCCCAAGTAAAACCTGATGTTTTGCATAGTGGAGAGTCCACTGCGTGAAACATCGGGATGGACTTTGGCATGCCTCTGGAGGTGAAATGACTTTTAACTTGCATTTTCACTCCCTTTACAATAAAGGAGTTTTTAAACTAATGAAACTAGCTCACAGTTTCTTGTAGTGGTGCTGTGCGTGCTCGGTCACTGTTTGTTGTTTTTAATTTGCTTTTACTCACTGCCGGCAAAGCACGGTCGAGCTGCCGTATTGTCCTGTTGTTCCTAAAAATTTAAAACCATGATACGTATTTAAATAGGGCAGAGATAGGCATTCTGTGAGCTGTGGGAGATCAATAAAAACACACAAAAAAAACTACCTAGAGGGAAAACCCCAATACTAGGTACCAATAAAGTAGAAGGACACTGAGATTACACCACAAAAGAAAAAAAATGCAAGGGAAGAAAAGAGAGAGAGAGAGAGAAAGAAACACAGAGACAGAGAGAAAGGGCACACACTGATTCATGGCATTATGTGTTTTAGCTCCACTGCATCGCACAGCAATTATGTGATGCGTTCGGTATCTGGTCACATCCATTTAAGACCCCCTCTGTTCTCTCCTCCATTTGTTATACGTCAGCATAGCTCTTGATATGCAGCTGTAAAAAGGATCTGAAAAAAGATCTTTCTGACTGGCTGTAAGCATCTATCAGACTTAGAGTAATCTTTTGTTAGAGTGCATGTGGAGCCTTATCACATGCTGAACAAGGTGCAACACTATTTCAAAAAATATATTTATTTTAATAATTTAAAGCATTCCCAGGGGTTATGTTACTGGTTAGTTAACCACACGCTAGGTGTAGTGTTTCTCAAATGAGGCCACCATTGCTGAATGCAACCACCAGCACAATTATATGTGGCCACAAAGCTTTTTAGAGCTTGAATTACGAAAGTAATGTAATGGACAATTTCTGACCATTTTTATTTATTTCAATGGTTTTTAGTAAAGCTAACAATAAAACAGATGAACATCCATAGGCAACTTTCCTATTACATTTAAAATCACATGAGTCTCTCGGGTATCATATTGAGTCCATAGGAGAAAATATATAAATTGTCACATAGTCCATATATGCCGGCCCAGTGGCACTGAGGGCTGAGGCGCTGGACGCCACATCTCGTGCCATGCCTGCAACCCGGGTTCAGAAACAGACTCATGTCATTCGGGGGTCAGCTGGGGAGATAAGGATTGAGCGTCCAGAGGACTCCTGTCCTTCCTTGGGATGGGGGGTTTGTGTGCTGTACGTGTCAGCACAAGAGGGGTTCGACCCATGCCCAGGTGTGCTTGGTTGCCTCTGCAGAGGTGGAGACAGCTACTGTGCCCATTGCACAGGAGCAGGGGCAGGGGAGAAAAAATGGAGGAAAATACTGGGACCCGGCAGTACCCATGATGGCCCCGATGGGCCGGAGAACATACCCCACCGAGCATGGGAGGGGTCGTAACCCCTGCCGGGTCTGTGGAGGAGCTGACAATGTCATGATAAAAACATAGTCCATATATGGTAGGTCACATATCCATCACTTGGAAGGGAAAGGAAACACAAAGCACACAGCGAAAAAAATAAAACATGTAGCCCCCTCCCTATACACCTCTGCTTTGCATGCATTTCCTCTTACAGCTTGGCTCAGTGCCTGCCTTTAGACCCCCGTCCTCCTTTCATTATGATGCATCTTTACACCAGCAAGTTACAGTTTTTGCATGCAGTATTTAAATCCCACTCCAGTCCTGGTGTGGGCTTACCTGGTCTTACCCCCTTTCCTCACTGCAGGAGATCTCTTTGTATCAAGGGAGGTGAAGAAACACAATATGAGGAACTGACTTGAATTTATTGCACTTCTCTACTGTTTGTGATGATTATCTTTGCATGTGATGCTAGCACCTATTGCTGAAAGCTAGTCTGGGATATCCCTCTCTATGTTTTACCTGCATAACTCTTCAAAGCAGGTGTTCAACTGCAGAACATTTTTACCTGTTTTTCATAACCATCTAAATTGGTATATTGCCATACTAACATGTGAGTTAAAAAAAGGGGGAAAAAAAGAAAAATTTAAACATAAACTGTGCTGCTATGTGTCTGCAGTGTCTATCTTTGCCACTGCTGGATACACTTTGGTCTGCTAGCTGGTCTAACACTATTATACCTTCTACCTCCTGTATTATATGTGTGAAGGGAAGCCATCACGACAGAAATTTCTCCGACCTTAATTGGAACTGCGCCATTATGCTTTCCACAGCTGTTATTTTTTTTATTTTTTTTTTTTACAATTTTTTAGCCATGACCCTATCTCTGGGTAAGGGTCTGTAAGCCAAAGTTGCATGATAGTTTTAAGCGCTGCTACTGTAAGGATGTTGAATAAGTATCTCTTGTCCCCTTTCCTGTCTCCTTTTGGTGGGGATCCCTAATACTCCTTGCTGAAAGTTGAGTCAGGGTTGTGTATGCAATTCTTGTGTGAGGAATCGGCCCACCTCATCCCAGAACTGCCTGATTTTTGGACAGTCCCAAAAAATGTGATAGGGAGTGCCCTTTTGGGTGTAGTTTCTCCAACATCTATCTGTGGTGCTGCTACCTATATTGTGTGTCCTGTCCAGGGTTAGGAAGTATTGTGTTGTGACTTTCCATTTGAAGTCCCTCCAGCTGCCGGATCCAGCTGTTCTGTGAACTGTCTGCCAAACTATATCCCATTTTTTACCTAAAGGAGTTATGCCTGCTTCCTTCTCCTATTTGTCCTGTATAGTTTGGACAGTTTCCCTCCCTGTTTCCTTACTCATTCCTGTGTACAGTTTGGAAATTAAGTGTTTGCATTCTGGTTGTTGAGCGCCTCCACAGATCATATTTAGTAGGTGGGTATGTGTGTGTGAAAATTTTTCCACTTGCGTCAGCTTCCATAGGAAGGTCCTAATTTTCTGGTAGTGAAACAGGTCTAAACATAGAATTTGACGGCAGATAAGGACCGCTTGGCCCACCCAGTCTGCCCATTTCCCTACCTACTGGATAAGCTGCAGATCCTAGTTAACCAGCAGCCTACTTCTTTCTACCCCCAACCCCCAGAATTGCCTTATGACTATCCCATGCATGCTTGAATTCCACCACTGATTTTGACTCCACAACCTCCTCCGGAAGGCCATTCCATGCATCCACAACCCTCTCTGTGAAAAATACTTCCTTAAATTACCTCTGAGTCGCCCCCTCTATCTTCAAATTGTGCCCCCTTGTTCTTGCACACCTCTTTTTTTGAAAGATGCTACCCTCTTGGACTTTGTTGATTCCCTTGAGGTACTTGAAAGTTTCTATCATGTCCCCCTCTCCCTCCTTTCCTCGAGGCTATACATATTAAGCTCCTTAAGTCTCTCTTCATATGTCTTCCGGTGCAGACCCTGCACCATTTTAGTTGCCCTCCTCTGGACAGCTTCCATCCTGTCTATGTCTTTGCGGAGATTGGGTCTCCAGAACTGCACACAGTACTCCAGATGGGGTCTCACCAGCTGTCTGTACAGAGGGATAATAACTTCCTGTTTTCTACTGGTGATGCCTCTCCCTATGCATCCCAGTACCCCCCCAGGTCTGTGTTTGGTAGGTTGAACTGGCACTATGTCAAGACCGCGTGGTCAAGAACAGTGCAGTCAATAAGCACGCCGTACAGTCAGTACGAATTTGCGTGGTCCAAAACTGTGGTAGATTAGATATACAAACTCCAAAAATATGTGGCACTGTTATGACCGTGCTGTTTTTGACTGCATGTATTTGTTGTTGCGGTTTTAACTGGACACCAATTGAACGTTATCTATAGTTGTCTGAAAGGTTGGAGTGTACTGCCTTCATATAGCTGGTGGAAATATTTGAAGCCTCTTGGCTCCCAATGTTTGAAACCTATATCTATCATGCCTGGAGTAAAGTCCAGGTGCCATCTAATGGGGATCCAGCTTAACTGTCTGGTGAGTAGTTGGGTTTCTGTTTCACTTTCAGCCAATAATTTAGAGTATACATTGTTCATCTATTTTGATTTACTTTACATCTGTGCCTTTTCTGATTAGCCAGGGTTAAAACTCTAGAGGTGCACCTGGTGCTAGTTTGCATTTGATTTGTATCCAGGAACTGTCTGGTGGGTGTCACAAACACACTCCGCAGGTCAGGCCCTCTGCTCCCACAGTACCAACCTCGAAGTGCAATAGTGTGGACAGGTAACAGACTGGCTAACTCTCCTGCCAGTTTTGGGTCTGAATCACCTAATAGTCTCAAGTTCTGGGGGTCCAATGAGAACCTTATGCTAGCATACCCAATTTACAAGCTCGGATATGTACCCTCTTTGGGAATGCAGTACAATCCTTCGCCCAGGGTCACCAAGCCAGGTTTCCAAAATGTACCCTTGCAACTCTATATGAGACCTAGGTATATTCTTACCTTTAAGTAAGCTTAGTAACATCATTCAAGCCCTTACAGCTGCCAGACTTAACACAGGCTCAGCAATCACATGTAAAATAACAGAAACGAGCACAGATAGTATTTTAAAGAAAATGTTTACTAAAAAGTTTAATACAGGTAAAATCAAACACAGTACAATTACATCATGAACTTACAATCACATAAAAAATGTGAAGTTACAGAACACAAACTCCTACCACAATTACTTAAATTCATTCCTATCTAGTTGTTACTATAAGTGCTTTCGAGTCCAAAGAATTGTGTGTCTCTTGAGTCCAAAAAAATACGCACTGTTTCCCTTTGATAGCTGTTCATTTGAAACTCCATCTCCCACCTCTTTTGTGAGGTCACCATTAGATCCTCCCTTAGTTTTAATTCTTAACATAATTACTGGTTTCCCTTTTTTCCCATAGGGAAACCGTGGCGTAATTTGCCGTAATGAAGGAGTGCTCATTATGGCAAACACGCGCACTGTTTCTCTCTGATAGCTGTTCATTTGAAACTCCATCTACTCACCCCTTTTTCTGAGGTCACCCTTAGATCCTCCCTTCATTTTAATTCTTAACATAATTATCTTCAAGGATGTATTTTATTAATGTGAAACTCAGCAACTAGCCATTTCCCAAATATGACAGTCTTTTATCAAACATCTCTCTTTCATGTTTTATAATCTCACAATCTATCACTAACTCTCAGCTAGGTGATAAAAAACATACAGGATCAGCAAAGTGATGCTCCTTCCTGCTAGGTCATAAATGCATACATGGGAAACCAACGTCAAAGGCAGGAACAAGTTATAAGGGGCCATAAACTATCACTCAAGAAGGAAGGCATTAAATGATATCTTTCCCTGGTCAGTTTAATGACATCCTGCAAGTTTTCTCACACTGAAACATTTTAGGATCAAAGGTCACTCACTGAAGCAGCTAGCCTGTTGAATCAAAGCAGATCTTCAGATTGGTTTATAATACAAATATTATACAATAATAATATTAGAGGGATTGTCACGTCACAGTGGGTGCCACACTATTTCAAATATAGGTGTGGCTTGTGCTGCATTGAAGTAGTTTTTGAGGTTTGGCAGTCCCATGCTGCACCCCCCATTTCTTACCTTTTAAATAAACAGAGGAGATATATTTCAAGTTAAAATAAATCAGGGACTTGATGTGTTGTATACTGTGTAGAAAATAAAGGTGTCATATCAGGTGGGATAGGGTATAACAGTGGGTATGGGGTGCATAAATAAGGAGTGCAGCCACAAGTAATTTCTGGTAGCCACACTTTGATGCCACCATTATTTAAGGTTTGGGAACCACTCCTCTAGGGGCATATAGCACTCGGCTATGCCTCCTGCCACATTATAGCCCTAAAAGGTGAGTAACAGACCATTAATATAACCCTGTTCAGACCTTATTGCTGAAATCTAGGGACCCTCTTGAATTTCACAAGTAGGCTTGGGGGCTGGAGGCCACTTAGGCTTTTGGGAGCTGGTGACATTTTGGTGCATTACACTTAAACAGTAGGCTTTTCCAGGTACTCTTCCTGCCATTTTTAGGGGTTGGGAATAATGGTTAGGATGTGCAAAATTGTTGGGCATACTGCATACCCATTGTAGGAAGGACATCTGTTTTTTTTTTACCTGTAGGGAATACCTCTCAGCTGTCCCAAGTTAGGAAGGATGTTCCTCATTTCACATCTTAGACCCCCCCCCATTTATCTTTCAACTGTCCCACATTTATTTTACTTATCTGTAGTATTTGATAACTTTAGGATGGATGCCCCTCATTTTATTCCTCAGAACCCCTCTGCGTTCCTCTCAGCTTCCCCACATTAGGGGAGACATCCTTCATTTTATGACTCAAAACCCTCTGTGTACCTCTAAACATTAGGTGGGGCATCACACTTTTCATCACAATGACCTCCTTTGTATGTATGTATCTGAAATATCACACATTAGGAAGGACATCACTCATTGTACTACTTGGACTTGTGCAGGAATCTTAATTATAATTTATTCAGAAGGATGTCCCTAATCAAAACGTTCTTTACACTTGCAGTCATAACCTATAAACAGATGCTGTGACAGAACTGAAGTTAATGGTTGCCACCTATATGCAGGCATACATTTCACTTGGGCCTACGAGTCTTTGTTTATTCCTCCCTCAGTATTACATGAATAAACAGTATCATTAAGCATTATGACATGTAAGATAATCATTTTCCTTCATACCTTGGTGTTCCGGAGATTGGCAATAACTTGAAGATAGTATTGACCCAGAAAAGTTCTGCATGTGACAGGGTTGCGTAGGACCCAGTCCCATTTGCTATGCAGAGAGAGGGAGAGGGAGAGGGAGAGAGTTAAAGGGGAACTCTCATCTTTAGGATTTTTTAATGTCTGAAAGCCCATAAAAAGCTACTTTGAGTGAGCTATTGTGTTAACCTGTAAGTCATAGCAGTCCAGAGTTATTCACATGTAAATCAGCATGTAATTAAGGGCTGGGGCAGCCATGTGTTTTAGGCTTCTGACAAGCAAGGATGTCACTGCAGGCTTGGCCCTGCTTTGCCTACAAATAATCCAATAGGGTAAATAGGAAGTTGTCTGTTTTATTAAGTGCATTTTAAGGTATTATTACAACACTTTCTACATTTATAATAATTGATTTGTATGTGCAATGAAACTAGTGAATTATCACCTCTACATTTCAAACTGTTAGTAAAAATAGTGCAATAGAATTCTGGTGTTGTTGTTGCTAGAAAATACCATGACCATTCAGTTCAGAATATTTCAGTAAGAATCTGTCCTACGTTTAACTTTATCAAAAGGAATAAGATACTCTTTTAATAACACATTGCAAGTTATGCATGTTTGAGCACTTTTTTACTTCTATGTGTTTTTGCAATTAATTTTGCAATTAATAAACAAATATGGTGACCTTTTTCTTTTCAAGTCAAATCTGGATAGAAAGAGAATAATATTTGCAGAATCATAACAAATATTTACAGATTTTTTTTAACAATCTTTGTCCAGGAAAGGAACACTAGGCTTAAAACTTGTCTCCAGGTGTGTTTTGGGAGCACAGGGAGGTTAAGTGGTTTGCTTAGGGTCACACAATGTACAAACAGAGTATGTTGGAATCAAAACCAGTTCTACTTGATGAACCAAGCCTGTTCACAGCTCACTGCTGTAACCTGAAGGCTACACTGCTAGCTGATCATCAAAAACTACACATTTCAAGACTGGCTTTATGGTGCCAATAGATATAGAGCCCCATATCAGGATTTCTGGATGTTGGCTGCGTTCAACTCAATACAAATTTCTGGGGCTTCCACAGCATCACCATCTATTTATTTATTTATTTATTGGATTTTGTTGACCTGGTAGGCCAACTGAGACTAGAAGTCCTATTTTCAGGGGCTTTTCCCATCCCTCTCTTTCAACTTGTTCTCCTACAATTATGGATTTTGGGTGTGAACTCAAGGCCTACAAGATGCAAATGTGGCCCCATACCTACCGGTCTGGCACCATGGGGCCAGCCCTGAAATGTGTAGTTTTGATGACCAGCTGGCTATATAGCCTAGACATTAAAGCAAAGATCTGTGAACAAGTTTGGTTCATCCAGCAGACTGGGTTTCAATACCAACATGCACAGCTTGCATACTGTGTAACCCAGATCTAGTCACATAACCTACCTGTGCTCCCAAAACACACCAAGAAGCAAGCTGTAGCTCATTGTTCCTTTTGGCTCTACGATGCCAGTTCGACAACTATGTTGTCGACCGACATCACAGCGAAGGAATTATGTCAACTGCAAGTTGCGGTTGACATAATTCCATTAGGAGACCCCAGTCATTTTTCTATTGGGAGGGCTTTGCCCCCAAACCCCCAATGTGGGGGTATCTGCCCCCACCCCTGATCTATAGGATTATAACTCTGAGTCAGAGTTGAATCAGGGAAGGGGTGCAGAACTGGGAGACAGAGTGCTGGAGTCTCGGGAGGACCATTACAGTGAACTGTTAATGTTGTCAGCATTGACATGTTTGCTGTAATGGTGTCACCATATGGTCTGCATACCATTCCTTTCCTGAACAAAAATAATATATACAATCTGAGAATTTGTTCTAATTCTGCAAATATTATTCTCTTTCTATCCAAATTTGATTTGAAAAGAAAAACAAATAGGACACAATTACTTGTTTATTAATTGCAAAAACACATTGATGTACAACAGTGTTAAAGTATGCATAACTTGAAATGTGTTATTAAAAGAGTATTTTGTTTCTTTTGATAAAGTTAAAAGTTAAACAGTTTCTTACTGAAATGCTTTGAACTGAATGGGATTTTCTAACATAACAACATTAATGGGATGTCACACCAAATGAAAGTGGGGGTAGTACTAAAGCTACCTGTACCTGTGATTATTGGAAATGACTTTCCAGGATTTGCTAAGTTAATTACAGAGGGAATAAACCCTGCTGTTTCAACGGCTGTGATAAGCACACAGACAAAGAAAATCTCAAATATTGGGGACACTTTTCCTTTTGGTGACTTTGATTTGGACTTGTATGAGCCCAGCTCCAAGTCTGGAAGTCCAGGAAAGAAAGGAGACACCTGAAAAAACAGTGGCGACAAAAGACGGTTGGACCTAAGGGGCTGATATATGAAAATTTTGAAACTAAACTGATAACTGATTGTGATTTTGTTTCTGAGCAAACTAACAATGTTTCTCTCCATGGTTATTTTCAACAGCTGGGGGTGAAACAAAAACAGGGTGAACCAAGGTTTAAAAAAGTAATGGGCTACTGTACAGAGTTTGGTTTAATCCTCAGATACAAGAACAGATAGAACAGTTGGTCATATCACAAAAGTATAGATCTGAGTTGTTACAGATATACATGATAGTCCTATGGCTAGTCACTTAGGGAGGGACCACACCCTAGCTAGATTGTTGTACACATTTTACTAGCTGGGAATTTATGAGGATGTTGCTACCTATGCAGTTCCTGTGCTGAATGTCAAAAAGTAGCCCCAGTGACTAACAAAGGCAAGATGCCCCTGGTGCCCATACCCTTGATAGATATGCCTTTTGAGAGAATTGCAATGGATGTGGTTGGTCCGTTAGACAAAAGCAAATAGGGCAATTGATTAAGTTTGGTAGTATGTGACTATGCTACTCAAATACTCAGAGGAAATTCAAATGCGTACTGTCTGTCACAGCACCAAAAGTAGCAGCACAGCTTGCCAAAATTTTCAGTACGGTGGGCATACCAAAAGAGATTATTACTGCTCAGGGTAGTAATTTTGGTGCTGCATTGCTTACTTTCGTAGATTCATAGACATGTGATGGCAGAAAAGGGCCCAGCTGGCCCATCAAGTCTGCCCATTCCCTCCCTCTACCTGTCACCCCCCCAATATTCCCCTTGTCCTCCCCTTGACAACTCTCTGTGTTTGTCCCAGGCCCTCTTGAATCACTCCACTGTACTGGCACTCACCATCTCCTCTGGCAGTCTGTTCTAGGGCTCAACCACTCTCTCTGTGAAGTGATACTTCCTAACATTTCCCCTAAGCCTTTCTCCCTCCACATTCAGTCCATGCCCCCATGAACCCATAGCAGAAACTGGACACCAAAGAAAAAGAAAAGTAGTCTGACCCATAATTACACTCCTGAACTACTTATAGTCATTTAGGCCCTATAACACAAACATAGAAAAGTATCATCATGCTCCCACATTCTGACAGGACCTGCCACTTCAGACCTGTCACTTCACCAGCAGGCAGTAATAGTCAAACAACATCTACACAGACTGGCAAATTATCTTTTTGGCTTATGTGCATCACAAGAACAGTTTTTCAGAAATTTTTCTACAGACTGTACTGCTGTAAACACTACCGACATAGGAGACTGCACTTTGATAAGGGAGATAGAAAAATCAGCTATGCACTGTACCCACAATGCCTTGCTGTGTGTATATATATATATATATATATATATATATATATATACTGTATATATATATACACACACATATACATAAATATATAGATGTTGACGGCAGATAAGGCCTCGGCCCCACTAGATCACTCGTAGCATGCGCGTGCCAGCTTCTTCCATTCTCTAGAACTAGGTTATATGTCTACATATTAGGTGCTATTCTGCAGTCCCCACTACCAAAGGAACTGCACCTCTGAGCAATGAACATTTAAGTTAACTTTATAATTTATCCAGAATTCCTTGTTGCTGTATGTAAAAGATTGACAGTTCCCTTGCATGACATCATTCTGGGGGTGTGGCCACACACAGAAAACTGGAGGGTGCGCAGAAACAAAAACATACAAAACAAGCATTTGTCAATGCCGAATGTTTGCTTACTGGCATTGGCAGTGGTAGTCGTAGAAGTTACAAAGCTGCGTAATAGGAATGGCAGTGAAGTATTGAACTGAAGCCAACCCCACCACCACCCTGCAGAGAGTGACAGGCATTGGGGTGTGCATTTGGGTCATCAGGCATATGACCGCCATTTCACCACACACCCCACTCTGCAGAGACTGACAAGTGTCCGTGTTCCTTGGGGTCTTTGGCCTTATCCACCCCATTTCATTAGGAAATATGGTGAGATGGGTGCAATATAGAGAATGGGGTGAAGTTTGGGGAAGAGTCCAAGGCATACCGATGCCTCTCAGTGACTGCAGGGTGTGGAATGGTATGAGCATCACAGGCAAGAATCCCAAGTCACACCCCTGATTCCTGTCATTCTATATAGGGTTGGGTGATTTAGTTGAAAAGTCTAATACCTCAGGCATTCATTGGTATTTTAACTCCAAATCTTCAACATGTTTGTTTTGTGACCCCACCTCACGAACAGGGGGAATATCAGTGTGGTAGCCGAAAGCTGCTTATGCACAGTGACTACAGGATTTAGCAGCACAGATGCAAACATATTCCGAACAGGCTGTAAAAAATGGCAGCTGTACTCTTTCATGGGGAGGTGTAAAAATGGCTATGTTGCAAATGTGTAGTAAAAATATTTAAAAAAATGGTGAAGTCACAAGCGTACATAGAAACTGTGCAGCACACCGTTATCTAGTGGGTTGGGGATATTTTATAGCAGATTGTCAACTCAGGCATTTTGGTGCCTCCGATCATGAACAGTGTCACTGTGATTTTCTTTATCTGTGCCGAACAATGATTTCCCATAACAACCACGCATCTCTGCACTGAAAGTGTGAAAACACACTTTGGCCATGTTGTGAAAAATGGCAGCTGTACTGTTCATAAGGAAGTGTTGAAAAATGCCACTAGTGAAAATCTGGACTGGAAATATTACAAAGTCATGAACTAATGAGGATGCGTGGAAACTGCACAATGCTCACTCGTAACACAGTCATTTTATGGACTTTTGTCACCAAATTTTCAACATAGCCATTTTAAGACCTCTGCTCATGAACAGTGTAACTGTGATTTTTTAATCTGTCCTAAACATTGCTTTGTACATAACAGCACCATTGTAAGCTACATGTGCGATAACACATTTTGGATGACATATGAAAAATTGCAGCTGTACTGTTCATAAGGAAGTTAATAAAATGGACATGCTGAAAATCTAGAGTGAAAATATTAAATTTGCAAACTAATGAGCATGCATAGGAACTGTGCAGCATCGCTCGTAAAAAGTCATTTTAGGCATTTTTTCACCAAGTTTTCAACATAGCCATTTTAAGACCTCTGCTCATGAACAGTGTCACTGTGGTTTTGTTAATGTGTCCCATACATTGAGGTTGCACACCACTGCGCCATTATGCGCTACATGGTGAAACGTTTTGGGCAGGATGTGAAAATGACAGCTGTACTGCTCATAAGGAGGTGTGGAAAAATGGCAATGTTGAAAATCTGGGTGGAAATATTGAAATTCGCAAACCCTCTGACGTGCATGGGAACTGTGCAACACACTCAGTAAAACAGTCATTTTAGGAATTCTGTCACCAAATTTTCAACATTGCCATTTAAGATCTCTGCTCATGAACAGTGACACTGTGATTTTTCTTAATATGTCCCATACACTGAGTTCGCACAATGACTTGCCATTATGCGCTACATCGTGAGGAAACACATTTTGGGTGAGATCGAAAAATGACAGCTGTACTACTCATAAGAAGGTGTGGAAAAATGGCAATGTTGAAAATCTGGGTGGAAATATTGAAAATTCGCAAACCTATGAGCGTGCATAGGAACTGCATGATGCGCTAAATAAAACAGTCATTTTAGGAATTTTTCACCAAATTTTCAACATAGCCATTTCAAGACCTCTGCTCATGAACAGTGTCACTACAATTTTCTTAATTTGTCCATTGATTTTGCACACCACTACTCCCATTCTAGCTACAAGGGTGGAAACACATTTTGAGTGAGATGTGAAAATAACAGCTGTACTACTCATAAGATGGTGTGGTGAAATGGCAATGTTGAAAATCTGGAGTGAAAATATTGAAATTTCGCTGAACTCCCGAGCCTCGTAGGAACTGCACAACGCACACTCGTTAAACAGTCATTTTTTGGAATTTTGGCACCAAATTTTCAACATGGGGGTTTTGGGCCCCCTTCTCATGAATGATGTCACTGTCATGGCGGTATTCATTCCTGAAGGATGATTTCGCAGTCACTGCGCAGTCACTGTGTGAAATCACCCTTCGAGCCCAAATAACGCCATGACAGTGACATCATTCATGAGAAGGGGACCCAAAAACCCCATGTTGAAAATTTGGTGCAAAAATTCCCAAAAATGCCCGAGATATGCAATAAAGTTGAACCCCTCCTATCTAGCCCATTATACAGCTTACCGGCATTTCCTCAGTTCGCGGTCGGCTTTGAAGAGTGCAGAGCGTGTTCCGGTCCACCGAAGAATCGTCGCGCTGGAGTCCGGAGGTAAGTATGGGGTAAGTGGGGGTGTGGGGAAACTGGGTGCGCAGTGGGTGGAGTGCGGGTTGTGGGAGGGGTTCGAGAGCAGCGCGTGGGACAGTTTTTGTTTACAGGTAAAAACAAAAACGTAGCGGGACGCTTGCCACGCTAGGGTGGCTCCAGTGTAGCACAAGGACTTTGTGGGGCGTTCAGCCGACAGGGGATTAGGCACCCCGTCGGCAACATAACGGATTGCCACGCTGGGGTGGGCTCCCAGCGTGGCAGCAACAATGGGAGGGAGGGACAAATAGTTCAGCCGACGGGGATTGGGCACCCCATCGGCTATATGCTGCGTGGGGGGGGAGCTGCGCGTGAGCAGCTCCTTATCACTGCTCACTCAAGCGTAGCTCCCCCTTTCAACTGTATGCCACTGCATTTTGGAGCGTGTCATAGACAGCTCCAAAATGCATTGGCTTACAGGGGCCGCGCCTGCCAGCCCAGTGCCTGAATTGGAGGAGGAGGTGACACACCTCCGAAATCTCCGTTCATGGCACTATGTTTCTTGCACATGCGTGCAAGCAAACATAAAAATGACTATGACAGATTCTTTTGAAAAACAAATTGCAGCTTCAGCATCTGAAGCACAGGTGGCAATGGCATACTACAGTATGTGAAACAGGCATTTGCGAAATGTGACTAAATCACCTTAAGATCATAAGACCAGGGTACCTCTCCACAGCCTCACACAGGGTAAGCAAAGGCAATCAACCCTGTGGACACTATGTTCTTGGGAAGTGTAACTATTGATGAGTTTGACAGACTCAGCATGCAGATTCTTCCCTGAAAAAGCTAAGGGAGTTAGATGGCAGCTCTATCTAACTAACATCCAGCTTCTGTGTGAGAGATAGTTACATGGTCTTGTCAGTGGGTGCCCAAAAGTGCCTTTGGAAGGGGCAGGTTTATTATGACAATGGGGCCTTCCACAAACATGTAATTTGCATGTGCTCGGCCCATGTAGCTACATGCCCACAGACAAATGCAGAGTACGCAGCATGCACCCGCAGGGCACCAGTCTGTGGCCCTGCCCCCTGGTGCACATGTTTGCAGAAACAGATCTAGGGACACAGGCAGGCATCTAATCAGATGCCTGTCCTGGGTTCCATAGAGGATCCCCTGCTTCACATGAGCAGAGGATTCTGGGAAGATGTGAGACGGCACAAATAAATGTTCACAGGTGATTGCCTGAATAGCTGCCCATAGCCCACCCTGTCAGGCCAGAGGGAAGGGGCAGCACAATAGGTGGGGGCTCCATTTTCTCCCAACCTGTGGGGGTACTCTCTGGGGGCACACAAAATATACAGCAGGGTCCCTGCTGCCGTATCATTCATCTGTCTTGCCCATCACTCTGCACCTTTGTGAGTGGCATGGAGTGCGGGCACGTCCACAGACATGCCCCGGCCTGCTCACAATACGTAGCTACCGCTATATGATTGACCAGGGAATTTTGCATGTAAGGGGTGCACAACCCTCCCATGAATGCCATCAGGAGTTCACTAGACTCCTGCTGTGCAGCATTCTGGCACAGGGTTACCCCACGCATCATGACATGCAGCAGGGCAATCCATTATGTTTGTGCATAGGCCCCAATGTACTAAAACCCTTTTTAAACAGGGATGTATTAGCCTACTACATCCCTATTAAAATAAGGTTTTAGCATATTTGGTCCTATGCATGAAAAATGTAATTTCTTATGCACCATGTATCTCCGGTATGTAGGCATCCCCAAGTCTGAAAGCCATGCATCAGGGAGTCTCGTGGATCCCAACAGCATGCACTAAAGGGACACATACCCTTTCCATGCTTGATCCCTGGCCGTTCGCACTGCTACACATGTAGACAGTCAAAGGAGCATATGCTATGCAGGCAGAGGGCCCCGCCATAGCCACTGTATACCCTCTGCATAATACACCCACTGGCCATGGCAGGCCCTAACCCTTGCCATGCTGGCCCAGCCTTCCAGTCAAGGAGGATTGGAGGGCTGGGGGCCGCCATTCGGGCACCCACCTGACAATTGTAAATTTAGGGACTTGTGCCAAGTTTAGGGGCTCATGCTGTCCCACAGTCCCTTGCTCTGTGTGGTTGCAGGGGATCCACTACCGAATCAGGATGGGCATAAGATTGGATACCCACCTGTGTCCACTGATCTGTCCCCCACACATCACTGCACTTGGGGGGTCAGGGCAGCAGTGGCAGGCTGTAGTGAATGCCATGCTCTGTGTGTCTTCCCACAGGTGCAGAGCTGTGTGGGTTGGGAACATGCCTCTCGCATGTACCCAGCCCCCAGTAGTGCATAGCCTCAATAATTTGTCCAGAGTGCCATTTGTTCTTAAGGGCGGAACAAAGATTACAGAGTAGTAAATCTGCTGGTAGAGGGTGGAAGGGAATCCTCAGAGGGAAAATCCTTCTTGGGGATGGGAGATAACAACAGTGTTGACAATTTTTGTATCACTATTTTGCAGAGGAGCCTGGTTTCACACACTTGGGAACACATACCTGTAAGGTACAGGCAGTGCCAGAGATTCCTATTAAGCAGGGAGACTATAAGTAAAGTATTTGCCCGGGGGGCTGTGCATAGGAAGTTGAGGTAAAAAGCAAAGTAACATGCACACACTAAAAAATTGGGCACTCAGCACCTTATTGAATCAAATGACACCATAGCAGCACGTTATTATTTCAAAAGTACAAAAAGTATCATTTTATTAGTGCAAATAGTGCTAAAATACAATCTCCATTTGGTTACTCAATCCTGCTTAAGCGCCTAATGCATTTTGAATCTTAGTGATCCTTTCTCAACAAAAACCAGAAACAAAAACCCAGGGGAAGATTACACAATGGGGGAAGAGGTAGTAACAACAACAAAAAATGGAAAGGGACCTGGGGATAATCACATCAGATGACCTTAAGGTTAGCAAGCAATGTGAGAAGGCAGTAGGGAGGGCTGGGGTATACTGGGATGTATAGGGAGAGGCATCACCAGCAGAAAACAGGAAGTTGTTATCCCTCTGTACAGACAGTTGGTGAGACCCCACCTGGAGTGCTGCATCCAGTTCTGGAGACCCCAACTCCACAAGGACATAGACAGGATGGAGGCAGTCCAGAGGAGGGCAACTAAAATGGTGCAGGGTCTGCAAGAGAAGCCATATGAGGAGAGACTAAAGGAGCTTAATATGTATACCCTTGAGGAAAGGAGGGAGAGGGGGGACATGATAGAAACTTTTAAGTACCTCAGTGGAATCAACAAAGTCCAAGAGGTAGCATCTTTCAGAAAAGATGTGCAAGAACAAGGGACACAATTTAAAGATGGGGGGGGGCGGTTCATGGGCAATGTGAGGAAGTATTTTTCACAGAGAGGGTGGTGGACGCATGGAACAGCCTTCCTGAGGAGGTTGTGGGGTCTAAAACTGTGGGAGAATTCAAGAATACATGGGACAGACATAAGGCAACTCTTGTGGGGGGTAAGAAGAAATAGGCTGTTGGTTAACTAGGATCTGCAGCTTACCCTGTAGGTAGGTAGGAAAATGGGCAGACTAGGTGGGCCAAGCAGTCCTTATCTGCCGTCAAAGTCTATGTTTCTCAGTGAAATGGAGATTGTAACCAAATGGAAACTGAATTTTGGCACCATTTGCATGAATAAAAGGGCACTTTTTGTACTTTTGAAATAATAATGTGGTCCTGTGGCATCATTTGATTCAATAAGGTACTACGTGCCCAATTTTTTAGTGTGTGTATACTGGTTGTATTGTGAGCACCACCATCTCTGTGCAAATGTTTGTCTGTGTTTTATAAGCAGAGTAAAATGGTATCCAGGAGTAGAGCTGATTGGATACAGACAATCTGTTCCGGTGTTAATCCACTGATAGTGCCACAATACATTCCCGGTGTAATTCATTCTGTGGTGCTTTACATCGCGGACATTATTACTGGCTTAGATAATCAATATCTGACTGCCTTATCTGTTTATAGACCTAAACAATACAGCAAAAATTGAGACTGTAAGATAAAAAAATGCCAGTGTAGCTTCATGTTATGTATACTTTAAATTAATTTGAACTTACCTCTGTCAGTGAAAGAAAAAGCTACTGTACATAACTGAGTAGTGATGAGTGTGAGCAATGTGTTGGGTGACAGCAGATTTTGCTGACATTGACTTTACAGTGGAGCGCTAGACCAAGTGTTTCTGGTCATTGGTGTGCCTGAGGCACAGACTTTTGTAGAGAAAGAAGATGGAGCATCATGTAGGTAGAGTTCTTCAGACTCTGAGCTTTTGTATACTGTAGTATGTGCTGCTTGCTCTTGGAGAGAGAGGAGACAGAAACATAGAATTTGATGGCAGATAAGGACCACTTGATCCATCCAGTCTGCTCATTTGACCATACGTGCACTATTACCACAGACCGCATCCAATCTACAGCTCTTTCTCCCTTCCCTCTTCCTTTCCACTATGATTCTGTTCTGCTTATCCCATGCATTCTTGAACCCACCACTGTTTTCGCCCTCACCATCTCAGCTGGAAAGCTGTTCCCGGAATCCACAACTCTTTCTGTGAAGAAACACTTCCTCACATCTCTCCTGAATCTACCCCTCCAGCTTCATAGCACATTGTCTTGTTCTTGAGAACCTTTTCGTCTGAAAAATACTCCCCTCCTGTACCTTATTTACCCTGAGAGATATTTAAAGTAGTTCTCTATCATATTTCCCCTCTCCCTTCTCTGTTCCAGGGTGTACATATTGAGGTCCTTTGGCCTCTCCTCATAGGGCTTTTGATTCAGACCCTGCACCATTTTAGTTACCCTCCTCTGGACCACCTCCATTCCGTCTATGTCCTTCCAGAGGTGTGGTCTCCAAAACTGGACACAATACTCTAGGTGGGGTCTTACCAGTGATCTATACAGAGGCAACATCACCTCTCTCTTTCTGCTGGTGATACCCCTCCCTATGCACCCCAGCATCCCACTCACCCTCCCTACTGCCCTGTTTCATTGCCTGGCCACCTTTAGGTCATCTGAAATGATTACCTCCAGGTCTCTTTCCTGCTTGGTGATCGACAATACCATGCTTCCTATTTTGGACTCTGCCCCTGGGTTTCTGTGCCCTGAGTTCATTATTTTGCACTTTGTTTGCATTAAAACCCAGCTGCCATACCCTTGACCACTCCTCTATGATTCTCAGGTCTCTGCTCATCCTTTCCACCCCCCGGAGTGTCCACCCTGTTGCAGATTTTTGTGTCATCCACAAAGAGGCAGGCCTGCCCTTCCAGCTTCTCTGCAATATCACTTACAGAGACATTAAAGAGGACCAGTCACAGGACTGATCTCTGAGGCACCCCACTGGTCACCCTCCCTTCCTTGGAATGAACTTCATTTACCACCACCCTCTGTTGCTTATCCCCTAATCAATTTCTTATCTGGTTTACCACTTTTGGACCTGTTTCTAAGCTACCCAGCTTGCTTACTAGTCTCCTATGTGGAACAGTGTCAAATACCTTAGTAAAATCTAGGTAGGCTATGCCCATCGCTCCACCCTGATCTAGTTTCTTGGTCACCCAGGCAAAGAAATCTCTCAGATTCATTTGACGTAACCTTCCTCCTGTGAAACCATGTTGCCTTGGGTCTTGTGACCTATTGAATTCAATATATTCCACAATTCTTTCTTTTAGCAGTGATTCCATTAACTTTCCCACTACCAATGTCAGGCTGACTGGCCTATAATTGTCAGCCTCCTCCTTGCTACCACTTTTGTGCAGTGGGGCTACATTCACCCTCCTCCAGTCCTCTGGAATCACTTCTCTTTCCAGTGAGTTGTTAAATGGAACTGTTAGAGGTGCAGTCAGTGTTTCCCTGCATTCCCTCAATACCCTTGAATGCACCCTCTCTGGCCCTATTGCTTTGTCCACCTTCAGATTAGCAAGTTCCTTCAGGACTCTCACCTCCAAAAAGGGACTAGTGTTCACCTTCCTCCCGCCAAAGCTTTTGTTAGTTTTTTGTGGCCCCTCCCCTTCTCCTTCCTCTGTGAACACTGAACAAAAGTGTATGTTCAGGATGTCTGCCCTTTCCTGGTCCTCCTCTGCACAGCTCCCCCTTCCATTTTTAACCTTGCAATACCACCCCTGGTCTTCCTATTTTCACTTACATACCTAAAATATGTCTTGACTCCTTTCATTAACTCCTGGGCTACTTTCTCTTCAGAGTGCACCTTATCGCTCTTTACTGCTTTTCCTACTTCCCTCTATCTCCCCCGATACACCTCCTTATCCTCCTCCCTCAGCAACTCCTTGTGTTTTCTGAATTCTGTCCTTTTAGCTTTTATCTTTTCAGACACCACTTTCAAGAACCATAGGGGTCTCTTTTTCCTCTTGCTTTTGCTCACTTGTTTGATGCAGAGGTTTGCTGCCTTTACTATGCTCCCTTTTATCTTTGCCCACTGTTCCTCCACCCCACCCAGGTCACCTACCCTTGCTAGGTCATCCCTGCGGCATTCACCCATCTTTTTGAAATCTGTCCTCCTGACGTTGAGAGGAGAGGGACAGTTGTGTGTGATGCACTGTTGCTGGAGCATAGTTATGTCTAGCACACATCGCTGATTAAACAGAAACTGTTGACAGTTATTGAGTTGGTGCAATTGAAATGCTATCAATAACAGAAAATGGCTACAGTCCCACATGACTTTGCAATAAATTTGTAAAATGCTTAGTGCACTGTACTGCTGTTGTGGTGTATTAACTTGGATAAGTACTTGTATACCTTATTATTTTACTGTTGAAGTCTACTGTCACCCTATAAACATTGTTTTTTTTTCATGATGGTAGGTACAAGTCTCACTTAAAAAATATATTGCAGATATATAAAAAGCAAAATATAATTAAAGGAGAACTCTCAGCACCATATACACTATCTGTGCACAGACAAATGTTATTTCTTACAAGACTGTGTTTTGCAAGGGATTGTATCCGTTGCTCCTGCCGATCCATGCCATGACATGTGGTACTATATGAGCTGCTACAGTGTCATCCCTAAATCCCACATTTCTCGTGTCAGTGCTTGCTTGGCTGCAGCCATGGGGGATACAGTTGTGTTGCATAACAATTAAGCCTTGTAACAGGTTCAATCTGATGTTTGCCAACACTGTATTAGATACAGTACATCCTAGCTTCATGTGGCAGCATTATGGATGAAGAGTTCATTGTAGCTTTTACAAAATTTAAAGGATACAGTACCTATGCTCCCTGTTTTGTACTGGCACTGTTTTATAAATTCTCCTGTACGAGAGTAGTGAAAAGGAGAGTCCTGGTAATCAAGCTAAATAATTACCTCCAATTGTTATGTTTCTTTCATAGGTTTTGAACCACAGGCATAGCATTATTGGACATGGAGTGACAGCCAGACAGCCCTCCTACTATGATTGACAAAGACTGACCAACAGGAGAGTTTAATTCTTGAATGGAGTGAGGGACCTTTGCAGCTGCAACAGCAGTCTGGGTGTGAATAAACAGAGACAAACTACAGTCTGCCTATTAAAGGTGCTCGGATATTGTTTTTGTGAATCCATCTGGCTTCTGTTGGATAGTACTGGTATCTGTCTCTGAATCTGACAATTATCTGACCAGATTCAGAATTTAGATCCAGGTATTCCAGATCTGATCCCTGTATCTGAGGTTGGTTCCAAATATCCTAAGTCAGATTTGTGGATCCAGTGTCGGACAGATATGCCATACTAGCCTAACTGTAACCAACTCACCGTGGTGTTGCAGTTACTACCCCTGCCATGTGGGCTCGAACAAGGTTGAGGGGTCTGAGTCATGAAATTTCCAAATGTGGGTTTGTATCCAAGGTTTTAGTTATTTGTGAGGCGCCTCCACTCAGATAAGGTTTAAAGTGGGCCTGGTGTCAGTATGGTACAACCCCCAAGATACAATACCTCCCATCTCCCCACAGGAACCACCCACCCGTTAACCAATGTAGTACAATAACAGCTTCCCCAGTATGTATACAACTTATTAAACAATAGTCTGTCAGACAAGAAACAGGGAAATTCATTTAGGGGTTGCAAGGCCATAAATGGGACAAATAGGATTAAGCAATGACAGCAGTGCTGGCTGGTTCTTTAATGCCCATCCATGCACAACCCAAATTAAACAAAGGCTACTCTTCTGCACACTCCTAGGCACAGCCAAATAATATTCCCACAGGTTGCACTTCAAGAGATCTTCCAGGATCCGCCCTCTAACAGTGCCCACCCCCAAATCATACAATACACAGTACAGTAGTTGCTTTTGCCCGCCTGGACTGGGGTGCTACCCTCTCCCACTGGTACCAGTGTAAAAACCCTTTGTTAACGCTAGGGAGCTCCCAGTGCTTCACTGGGTACCTAGCTGTGTAAACAATGTAGGCCCAATGATGTTGGCATATGGCTGGTTATCAATTGTCCACTTAAACAAATTAAGCTGTGCTTGCAAATTAAAACCCAAACCCAAATGTTCCTAAAACTCAGATTGAATATTTGCAAATCCTGTCAGAATGGGCAAGTTCAGTAAATGCTTTCCAACTATTTTGCAGAATTGCTGTGTTTGCAGGGCAAGCCCCGAGTTGACTCATGGTTTTCCAGACCAAGGGATCTCCTTTTATGTTCACTGGTGATGGTGCAGTTTGCAACAAGTCCCTTGCTGGTTAGTGCAAGCCTCTGGTGCCAGCTGGTAGATGGCTCTTGTCTCCAGGCCCAGTCAGTACCAAGCTGTGGTACTGGCTAGGCAGTCTCCATCACAGTCGCTAGCTGTAGCACACAAAAAATCTCTCTCTCTCTCTCTCAATTGTGCCTTTCATTTTCATGCTGGGCTAAGCAGCATGTAATTACATCCTTTTCTCTGAAGGCAGGAATGCTGTTTCTGTCACTCACTCACTCCGTCTCTGACAGATACACAGTCTGCCCCTGAAGCAGCTTTACCAGTCTGCTTCTCATAACAGTCACACACAGACACACAGACTGACTTGACTTGGGAACAGCCCCTGCTGTTCACAGGGGAATGTCAGCTTACCATTGGTCCATACAGCTGTCAGTCACACTGGGACCAGGCTGGAGGCTCATCACATGACAGGCGATTGGCTCCTAATTTGTGCTAGCAATTCTTGCAGTTCTTTATTTTCCCAGGAGCTCCTTGTGACTCTGTTTTCAGGCTCTGCAACCTGACTGACTGAAGGTGTGGCCACTGACCCCCTTTGTTGTGATACTAGGGTCACAGAGCACAAAGATGGTGTTGAGTTCATAGTCCTGAGGCTCTCTTGCCACAATTATGGTTTAAACAGGGCTCATGCTCTAAAACAAATAATCTGGTGCCATTATAGTTTGTGCAGGGTTCATGCTTGCATTCTGGCATGGATGGGGCATTGATTAGGGGAATCCCCTGCCAATCACAATCACTTGCTACATTGGCAGTGGTTGGCTGCCTTTGATGTGCAGTGGGAGCTGCAGTCATGATGACACAGGAGGTGCCAGAGAAATCATGCTTCTTTCTCCCCACTTGCAGTTCTGCTCTGGTCCCCCCCCCCCACAGAGATGATGTCCTTGGGGACTAGAGGGAGCAAAAGGAATGGCAGCAGTTCAGCTGGGTTCTGTAGAGCCTTTAGATTAGCCCTCACAATGTACATACCCCTTTTAAACTATTGAATAACTAAAACATTGATAAAACTACACTTTGTTGCATGCTACCATCAAGGATAACTTGACACTCCTGTCTATAACCTATGATGGCAGTGTGTAATGTATGATATCTACTAAATCCATGGTTAAACTTTTAAGTCTTCGTACACAATTCATATTACTTTGCTTGTGTTCATGGTCAGTTACCTGTAAATTACCCTAATGTTGCTGGTTACATCTTTGTGGCCACACTACCATTAAGGTTATCCTTGAATGATGAAGAATAATTCTGCATATTTCTCTTTCTATTCATTGAAAACTCCAATGACAGCGGGAGCCAGAGACTTCATCACAGTCATTTCTTGCACTGAGGTACAGATGGTGTCAGTTGTTGATTCAGATGCTTACTGAAGAACCAATGGCTATGAAGAGGGATGGCGAGGATATCAGAACTGTCAAAACATTTATCATTTCTTATTTTAGCTAATAGCCCACTGGTGTAGGAAGGTAAAGCAAATGGTCTTAGGTGTTATGATGGTACCGGAAACCGTATATGAGATGTTAGAGGAAGAACTAGAGGCAGAGCTGAAATGAAGAGGTGGACAGGAGCTGCTGGTGGCCCATCAGCTGGAGAAGGTGGCTTGTTACATTGATGGCTGCTATGCTGGTACCAGAGACAGGATCTGGCAGAACGTTTTGGGCTTTAGTGATGACCTTTGTATACAGGTGCCGATATGAACAGCTAGCTCATCTGTTGAAGTAACAGAGGAGGAGGATGAAGGATGTTGCTGGCTGCTACGCAGGTACCAGAGAAAGGATTTGACTGATAGTTTGGAGTTTTAGTGAAGACCTTTGCACACAGGTGCTGTTATGGGCAGCCCATCTGCAGAGATAGCACCTGCAATACCACCCCTGGTCTTCCTGTTTTCACTTACATACCTAAAATATGTCTTGACTCCTTTCATTACCTCCTGGGCTACTTTCTCTTCAGAGTGCACCTTATCGCTCTTTACTACTTTTCCTGCTTCCCTCTATCTCCCCCGATACACCTCCTTATATTATTATTATACAGTAGGAAGTCCCAACAGCATGAAACACCTGTCTGTAGTTTGTCATTCTTGGTCTCAACTCAAACAGAGGTAAGAGCCTTTACAAAAGGTGACTTTTGTTCTGTTGAATTTCTGTCAGCCTGACAACCACACAAGGATTTGCAGACCCATGATACTTTGCACTGGGTATGAGGCTTTATAGTGTATATATTTGTCTTGATGAGATATACAGAAACAAAACAATTTGGAAATGTGTTCTCTCCTTGCATTTTTCATGGATCCCACATCCTGCTCTTCTTCCAGTCTGCCTCTCTGGCATGTTACTTCGGAGTGCACTAAGTGCCTGAGACTGGTTCCGTGACTTTTTCAGTCATTCTCGTAATTGAGAAAAGCACTAGTCCCCAACCTGTTGATCTTCTTATCAAGGATTTGGGATTAAAAAAGGAAAAACAAAAAACATACGGATAACCGTTTTAAATATATATTGTAAGTGGACGTTATGACACCCTCTTGTTTCTTCCTTTCAATGCAATCCACTCTTCTGATATGCTTTGAATGTTTTTTTGTTTTGTTAAATTATTTTTGTTACTTTTTCACTGCCCCTGAACTTGCTGGCTGGGTATTCTCCCTCTTCACTATTTACTGCTATAGAATAGTGGATGAGTGACCATCCACAACAAGGCTGTGTTTCCATCGAGGTTGTTGATGACATCCTGGAGACCTCGAGAGCGAAGCTTGAGAGGTCTCCATGATGTCATCAACAACTGAGATGGAAACACAGACATAGTTGTGGATGGTTAACCATCCACTATTTTTTATAGTATGTGGTTCCTGGCTTGTGTGTCTTTATTCATTTTTTTCCCCAAGTTGACAGTTACCTTCGAAATGTTATGCTGCTCCCACTCCGACTCGTCCCGCTCTCAGGTCGGCTTCATCCGGCCCCACTAGCTTGGCAACACTTAGTTTAAAAATTTAAAAAGGCAGCGATTCATTTGTACAACACAGAGCCTTGTGAAATCTCCGTGTCAGAAGGCAGTACCCCGACCCGGTAGCTCGCTTAATCGCGCCACCATGTCTCCACATTTTTTCTTCTCAGAGCGTTGTTAAGTAAGCCAATCAGGTGGCAGGCAAGGCAAAAAAGTTGTTGTACTATCGCTGAGACGTCAGACCGATAGTACAATTTTTGTGACCTTTGAATTGTCCTACAACAAGATTTTGAAAGCCATGGCTTTCTATTCATTATAAGCCCTAACCATATATTATTGTTTGTTTCTGTTTCCCAGACATTCCATGATGTTATCCTCAAACTGCCAACGTTGTAGCACTGAACAGTGGACCTGACATCACAGAATGCCCAAGAAACATAAAAAGCATTTGTCAATGCCAAATGTTTACTACTTGTATTGCTGTTGTATTAGGTCTTGCCTGCACACATTTTTAATATATATTTACCCAAGATAGAGCAGATGAGATGCAATATCTCATTTTCAGTGGTGTCCTGCTTTTGCACATTGTTAGATTGTTATTACCCAGGATAGGGCAGCTGAGAGGCAATAACTAGTTTTCAGTGGGCTCCCACATTTTGACCCCACATTTCCAACAGTCTTTTTATGACCTATGTTATGATCAAGAATGGTGTCATTTTTAAAATACCATCCAAAAGGTGATTTTGCTGTGTGACTGTGAAAACAAGTTTCAGAGGGGATTTGAAAAATGACACCTACCATGTTCGGGGGGTTGGGTAACACAAGGGATATGTTGAACATGAGGGACCAAAATCTTCAACAATAAAGTTATAAGTAAATGTTAGAGCAACTCAACATTTCCTCATAACTTAGTTGTTTTTTTCATATTTTTAACCCCAAATTTTCAACATAGTCTTTATATGACCACTCCTTCTGAACAAGACAGGTGTCATTTATAAAACAGTGGCAGAAACATCAGTTTGTGCCACAAGTGTGAAAACATATTTTGGGTAGGATTTGAGAGATGACAGCTGTCACGCTGGGGTCAGAATGCTGAAAATTACAGAAGTTACTAGCATGTGTTGAAAAACTTCAACATAAACTCATAACTTTGATTTTTTTAATATTTTTACCCCAAATTTTCAAAATAACCTTCGTATGAACCCACATAGCTTTCCTATGACCCCACCTTATGAACAATGGCAGAGAAAATGTTCAAATCCTGTCCAAAAGGTGGTTCCACGCCACAAGTGCAAAAACACATTTTGGCCAGGATTTGAAAAATGACAGATGTCACATTCATGAGGTGGTGTGAAAACATGGCCATGTTGAAAAGGGGTCAAAACACTGAAAATTACCAAAGTTACGAGCATGTGTTGAAAAGCTGAACAATTTCAATGTAGGCCCATAACTTTGTTGTTTTTTCATATTTTTACCCCAATTTTCAACATAACCTTCTTATGACCCCCACATAGTCTTCCAATGATCCCACACTATGAACAAGGATTGAGAAAATCTTCAAATCCTGCTCAAAAGGTGATTTTGCACCACAAGAGTGAAAACACATTTTGACCAGTATTTGAAAAATGATAGCTGTCACATTCATGAGGTGGTGTGAAAATAAATGGCTATGTTGAAAATTTGGGGCCAAAAGTTATGAGTGTGCATTCATAAATTTAAATGTAGGTTTATGACTTTGTTGTTTTTCAATATTTTTAACCCCAGTTTTCAATATTGCCTTCTTATGAACCCACTTCATGAACAAGGGTAGAGATAATGTTCAAATCCTGCCCGAAGGGTGATTTCATGCAGTGACTTCGAAATCCCCTTTCAGGACAGATTTTCATAATTTCACTGCCATTGTTCATGAGGTGGGGTCCCAAACAAGCCATGTTGAAAATTTTGGGAAAAAATATTCAAAATGATCAAGTTATGATGACAGATTCAAAATCCAATGAACTACATTGAACTGCACACCTGATTTCTTCTGTTCACAGCCTGTTGTTGAAGATGTATCTCCAGTACAGAGAGGATTATGTCATTGGACCCATGGTCGATAAGAAAGGGGTTGGGGGTATGTGGGGTGGTGGGCAGTGAGTGGGAGGGTCAGGTGGGGGAGAGTAATGGCAGCGGCAACAGACATCGATGGACAGTTTTCTTTTTTACAGGGTGTATTAAAAAAGACTACGAGGGATGGTATTCTTTATTTCAGGTTCCAACACTGGAGACTGGGTGCCGTAGAGTCAGTGTTATGTTTGGCAGCACCGGTGGTAGGCTCCCAGTGTTGCACAGTGAAAATGGGCAGGGAGGGATTACTAGCTGGCACCGGGGATTGGGCACCCCAGTGTCAGAACAGTAACAAGAAAGGGTTGGGAGGGATTGAGGGACACATTCGTTATGTTTTGCGGCATTGGGGGTGGGCTTCCTGGTGTTATACAGTGAAAGCAGGCAGGGGGGTAGTAGCTGGCACTGAGGACTGGGAACCCCAGTGTTGGAAAATTAAGAAAGAAGGTGTGGGAGGGATTAAGGGATAGTCTTCTTTATTTCAGATTATGTTAGTGGGTAGGGACCACAGCAGGCTGATCATGATGCGATCAGCTCTGCTTGCTGGGTGGCATTATGAGGATCAAAGGAAAGTGCCACCCTTTGATTGGGCTGGCTCTCTCCTTTGAACCACATGAAGTTTCCACCCAGCAAGCCAGAACACTGTCATGATTAGCCTGGCTGATGATTGATGTGACACTGATGAGCCCCTTACAGACTGCCCTGCGTTGGACCAACAGTGACACACCTCTCAAAACCCACTCTCATAAGTTTGCTCGCACAAGCACATGGTGAACATAAAAATGGATAGCAGTGAATGCTGGAAAGGGGTTTAATTGGTAGACAAAGAGAAAGTAACAAAAAACATTTCTTTTTTTTTGGGGGGGGGAGTGCTAAAAGGCCGAGGTTCAATGGGGGAAAATAGCTCATTAAACATCCCTTGCTTAAACCTCAGTACTTCTGCTGCTCAGCTTTGAATGTTTCAAACATGGTGCTGTGAGCTTGCAGCTCGAAGCTCCTTGTCACTTGCTCCTCTCAGCTTCTGCAGCTCTCAGCTGGTCAGATTGGGCTCCTCTTCGCTGTTCATTTATTCCTGCTTGATCTCCTTCCTTCTCCTTTGTCTCTTTCCCTCTGCTTGTCCCTCCTGCCCCCACTCTCATTGTTGCCCCCTCTGTCATTCCTATTCTCCTTTTAGTGGTGCTCCCTTCTGTGTCCTGTTCCCCCCCTTCCCCATTGTGGATTTTTCTCATTACCTTGTTTTGTTGCCTCTTTGGTCTGTCTCCTTCCTCCAGTTTGTCTCTCCTTTTGGGCCCTCCTTCCATGCTGCCTCTGCCACTCCTCATCCCTGCCTGCCTTGCATTGCTGGTTTTGCCTAACAGTCCTGCAGACACTTTTGCCACTGCTCTTTCTGGATGTGCCATCACTGACACAATAGATTGCCTTCTCTGCCCACTGTTGACTTGCTGGATTTGGTTCCTCCTCTTGCTTTTGGCCACCCTGGATTTCTCAGTCCACTTCCATTGCTTGCACTGGCTTGATGTCTCCTTCAGACTTTGTGGTTTTGTTCTGGACACTTCCATCTGCTGCGGATTGGGGTGTTTCATCACCCGCCATGTTCTGCTTCCCTCCGTTCCTACCTCTGCCCCACTCTTCATGCATCAACCCTCTACTACAGTGGATGACACCCTTCCGATTTTCTGGTCTAGTGGGGGGCTCCATAACTCCAGATTACCTGAGTTGCTTAGCCACTCTTGCTCCTTCCATGGGGCTTTTACTGACCAGCGCCTCACCAGCTCGGGACCACCATCCCTTCTATGTGGATACCCGAGTGAGCACAGTACTTTATCAGTGTGTGGCAGGTGCTTTCAGCGTGTGTGATTTGTGACTTCTGGAGTTGCTCAGATGGGGTGGGGGAGTTTGTCTGCAGGTTCTGTTTACCCTCCATGTGCTATGCTTTCAATTTTGACCTCAGCAGCTAGGAGATGTGAGCTTCTGGTGTTCTGCAGATCATATGTTGCTCTTTACCTCTGCTGCTGTCCTTCCACATGTGCAGACTAAACTTCAGCTGAGCTTCTCTAGCCTTACAAAGTAATCCCACTTTATCTTAAATGGAGGTTCACATAAGATCGCATAAGATCATGACTTTTGGCTGTCTATCCTCTCCAGGACCCAGTAATTGTGTCCTCTGCCCATAGCTCTCACCTTTTCATCCCCCAAATACGGAACACTGCCTCCCAAACTGCAGAACAAAATGGCAAACTGTGGAACACCTTGTCAAATCATGGAGACAGAAGCCTGGACTACTGTAGGACCGTATGCTTTCATGTTGACAAAGTTTGCTGTTCATTGAACAATGCATTTTTCACATTTATTATTTAGATTTTTCTTTCAACTTTTGGCATGCAACATGGGACAGATTATTTCAGTGTGGAACAGAGGATTTTTGTGAGGCAAAATGAGGAACTGTTCCTCATAATGTGGAAAAATTGAGGGGTATGCCTCTGCCATTCTCTTTACATCCATCCGACTCTCTTTCATCTGGAAGTGCTCCCTCGAGCGAGCTCCATTTCATGGAGGTCCTGGATAGAACTGGTACTGTTTCTGTATCTGTGTTCCATTTGGTGCACCTGAAGACATTATGGGTTGTCCAGTGTCCTGAACCCGACCTACCAATACATTGGTGAGAGTTCCTCTTAACTGTTCTGTTTAACCTTCTATGCCCTGCGTAGTGGTCCTACTGGTTCCAGCTTCCCCAACGTGGGGACCTAGCTTCCTGGCATGACCATTCCAGAGTCTCTAGTGGCTGACCAGATCTGACACTGGTCATCGACAAAACGTTTGTCGAACAACCAGACAGCAAAACCAACAGGTCGACCGCATTTTGCAGTCGGCTGCTGGTTTTATATTAAAACAAGTGTTTTCTTCAGGGGCCTTCGCCCCTGAACCCCGCATGCAGGGGGCTGCACCCTCCCACTTAGGATTGTCAACTCCAAGTTGGTGCTGATTCAGGGGGGGTGCAGGACCCCAGACAGACAGTGCCGGGTTCCAGCAGGTTCCCTACAGTGACGTGGCACTGTTGTCGCTGTAGGGGACTGCACTGTTGAAATGTCACTGACAGTGCGGTATACCTGGCTGACCTACATGGGGGTCTCGCCATCTCCAGCTTGACCCACGTGGGGGCCTGGCTTTCTGGCATGACCATTCTGGACTCTTTCCTGTGGCAAATCTCTATAGGGGTCCCATATTTTCTAGCTTGGCCCACATAGGGGCCTAGTTTCATGACACAAACATTCTAGAATCTCTACTATGGTAGATCTACATGGGGGTCTCACCATTTTCAGCATAGCCTGCGTGGAGGCCTGGCTGCACACTACAACCATTCAGGATTCTTTCCTATGGCCAGCCTATGTGGAGGTCTCACCATTTCCAGCTCCCTGGTATGTGTCCATACCTTGACCTATGTGGTGGGTCTCGATCAATGCCATCTCGGTCCTCCGTGAAGGACCTTACTTGCAGACCTCCATGGGGGTCTTCTCACATGCATCTATACCTTGAACTAAATGGAGGTCTCAGTCAGTGCCATTTTGGTCCTCTTTGAAGGACCGTCCTCACAGACCTACGTGGGGGTCTTGGCATATGCTCACAACACCTAGCAGTCTCCTTTCCCTAGCTCTGCCTCTAGTGTATTGAGCGAAGGTGTGCTTCCCTGGCCACCAGGGTTGGGAGTCTCAGTCTCCCTCTTCATTCTCTACTCATTCCTCTTCATTACACTCCTTGTGTGGTCTCCATCTCTAACTCTGCCTGAATGGCTTCAGGCAGAGCTGGCCATCCAGCACACCAGCGATGGGTGTTGGTTCATCATTTCCATTCCTCACTTTGGTCCCTCATCTGCCTGCTTTGGAACCTCTATGTGCCCATCCCCTCCTTCGACATCACCTTGGATTCCCTGCCAATGGAGTGGTGCTGGATTGCCTCATGGACTCCGCTCACCTCCTGGTCTTCCTTCTTCTGTATTCCTTTTGGGACCTTTAAGTGCGGTACCATTTAGTGCTCAACCATCCTTGACTTTGTTCTCTGGATCCATCCTTGTGTCAAGTTTTCAGTTCTTGAATACCACAACAGAAATCCCGGACATAGTTCACCATCTTCTTTCATCTGGACATCCATCTGAATTGGACTCTCCTTCATCTTCCAGAATCCTCCATCCTTTGGAATTGAATTTCCTACTCACTGTCAAGATTTAGAGGACACGACTCATTGACCAGCAAGACTTGAAGGATAAGACACTTAGACATAACCAGAACCAAAAACCTCAGTCCACATTTTAGGATTATCTCCTCATAGTTTGCCCAGAGGATGGGCAGGTCAGTAAAAATGGGTCCTCAGAGGTTTCCCCCATAGGGGATTTTTCCTCTCCTGCATGCTGCTGGTCACACTCACAGGAGTTGGAGGAGGTAATTGAACAGTTAACATTCTTTTAGGGCCTCTATTCCTACACTTACCCAGCATTCCTTCCAAGGGTGGGAATAGAGAAAAGCCAAATTCTAAATTCATAACCTCAGGTTCATAACCTCAAGTTCTTAACATTCAGGTTCATAAGTATACACAAGCACTATGCTATGTACCACACATTGAATGGGAGGACTAAAAGCTCAGGGTTCAATGGGAAGGGGAAATAGCTCTTCTCACATCCCTACTTTAACCTCAGCACTTCCACTGTTCAGTTTCGAATGTTTCGAAAATGCCCACCATCCTCTCTGGCCTCCTCCTCCGACACTCTTATCTCACCCTCGACGCTGGACCTCTATTCCTACACCTACTCAGTGTTCCTACCAAGGACAGGAATAGAGAAAAGCTGAATTCTAAATTCATAATCTCAGGTTCATAACCTCAAGTACATAACATTCAGGTTCATAAGTATACACAAGCACTACACTATGTACCACATTCTGAATTCTTTGTTGAGTGTGTCTGAATTTAGTGATTGTGAAAAGTACTGGACTAGAAATTGAAGCTGTCCATTTCAATCCACATAATAGATACAACACAGTTGACCACTGTGCAAGCTTCCCCATGCTGCCCCAACAGGGTGCCTCAACCCTGCCATGAAGGGACCACCACATACCTGTAGGTGAGAGGGTAGTTCAGACTCCATTCCCATATTACAGTAGTCTTTGGCTTCACATGTGAGACTGCCAACATGGGTATTAATGTGTCAATTGTGTTGGCCATCTTGGGATGTGGCCACCTGCCCACTGGGAACTGGACTGGGACCACCACAACTGATTTATTCTTATTCAATTTATTCATTACAAATCGGGTTTACAACCTTTGAGTCAGAGACTCATTTACAAAGGCACCTCATCACGGGGGGAGCAGACATCAAGACAGTTATTACAGTGCAGATTAAAACAGAGGATAACATTACAGATGCAGTAAAAGGAACATTTAACATAGATACACTTAGGTTACATAATGTAGTAGTTTGTATGTTACTTAGGTTACATAATGTTACAAAACTCTGAGTTACACTCATGGATATAGTAGGTCCTCAGATAAGACAGCGGGTTACATCCCTGTTTGGACCTAGTAGGAAGGAGTGGGTCTGGGGGAAGGAGAGGCTGTCCAGTGGACATTGTCGAGCCAGGGGGCAAGGCGGGCAGGTACCACAGGTTACAACAGGGGATTAGTTGCACCTACAACAACTGCTATTAAAGATATGGTTCCGAAGGGCTGTTTTGAAGGAGCCAATTTTTGGCAAGTTGGAGATGCAGCTAGGGAGGGAGTTGAACCAGGTGGGGACTCGATAGAGGAAGGATCTCTGGGCAAGGGAGGTCTTGGTTCTGGGCATCTTGAAAGTGGCCTTAACAGAGCTATGGGTGGTGACAGATGATGATGACTGTTGTAGGGAGGTAGAGACCCCCGGGGGGGGGAGAGTCCTAGCAGTGATTTCTTAGTGAGAAGGCAGGTCTGGTAGAGCAGTCACTCCTCAAAGTTGAGCAGATTGGTGGTAGTATAGAGAAGGCAGGTGTGAGTTTGGCTGGGGGCACCAGTCAGGAGTCTATAGGCCTTATTGATGGAGAGTTGGATTTTGGAGAGGGCAGTGTTGCCAGCTGTGGCATAGACGGGCAAGCCATAGTCCATGAGGGACAAGACAGAGGAGGTGATGGCCAGCCTAAGGGCAACCTGAGGCAAGCAGTCTCTGTGCCAATATAGCAGGCCAGTGCAAGAGTTAATGGCGGCTGACAGGGCATTAATGTGGGTGTGGAAGGAGAGGGCAGTATCGAACGTGATGCCTAGGTACTTGTATGTGGTCACTTGTTCTAGCGGGTGCAGAGTGCTGGGGATAATCAAGAGGGGGGTATTTTAAGCTTTATTTTGGTAGTGGGAGAAGAGTATTGATTTTGGTTTCTTTAGGTTAATGACCAGTCTGCGGTCGCCGAACCACCTTTTGGCTTGGTTGTAAGCTTGCTGGAGGGAAAATTGGAAGGAGCTGGGATTGGGATGTGAGGCAACGAGGACTGCATCATCGGTGTAGAGGATCATTTTACCAGTACATGAGCTGTGGAGGGTGTTGAGGTAGAGACTAAAAAGTACTGGACCCAGGATGGAGCCCTGAGGGACCCAGGAGCAAATGAGAAGAGCGCTGGAGAGGGAGCCACTGATCTTGACATGCTGGGATCTAGCAGAGAGGTAGCTAAAGAACCAGGAAATGGGACCGCCAGAGAAGCCAAGTTGGTGGAGACAGTCGAGTAGAAGAGGATGACAGACAGTGTCAAAGTCCTTGGAGAGGTCAATGAACACTGCTCCTGCAAGGCTGCCAGAGTCAAGAGCAGTATGCAGGTGTTGGGAGAATTCCAGGAGAGCCATGGTTGTACTGTGTCCTGGGTGGAAACCATGCTGCTCTGGGCATGTAATGTCATACTTGGTTAGGTATTCAGAGAGCTGGATCAACATCACTTTTTCAAGGGTTTTAGAGAGTGGGGGGAGGATGGAGATCGACCGGTAATTGTTGGGGATGGACCAGTCCCCGCTCTTATGTATGAGTGTGATTTCAGTAGTTTTCCAAGCACTTGGGAACTGACCCAGGCATAGGGACCGGTTTAGAAGGTTAGTTAGAGGGACAAGGACTTAGTCCAAGACTATATGGAGGATTCTGGAGTCGAGGGGGTCACTGCTGGGGTTATTGCTACCTAAGGCTTTTAGCAGGTGCGGCCTGGCTTCTTGGGGAGATAGGGTGCATAGGTAGAATGGTGGGCAATGCAGGACCAGAGGGAGAGAAGTGGGGATTGGGTCAAAGAAGCTGCTGGGGAGGACCGAGCTTAGGTCAGAGGAGGCAGTGTTAAGGCAATCGGCTATAAGGAGTGGATCTGTGGTGGGGATACGTTGATGGAAGCTGAGATGGTGGGGAGCAGAACTTCCATTTAGCTCTTTCATATTAACCAGATGGTCGGGCTGAACCCCAAGTGGAAACGAGGGTGGTCGGGTAGTGCTCTGCCTTGGCCCGCCTAATGGCCCAAGTGCACTTATTGCGTTCTGCGTTTTTCAGCCTGTCTATCAGACACCTTTCCAGATTCTACAGCAATGTGCCAGAGAATATCTCTGTTTTTAAGTCTCTGGAGGAGGGGTGGGGTGATCCATTGGGCACTGCATTTTTTGATGCGGCTCCTGGTGAGGGGGTGTAAAGGTCACAAGCCTTACAGAAGCATTTGTGAAGTGGTCAAGAGCTGAATCAATGTCAGGGTTGCGCTGGATAGGGGACCAGTCTAGCTGGGCTAGGTATTGTTTTAATTTTCTGAGGCCGCAAGGGCATAAACGGTGGTGTAGAGTGGCCTGGGACACTGGCTGAAGTGGAGGATGACCAGAGACAGAGGACTGGGGAGTGATCGCTAAGAGAGTTGGGAAGAACAGTGACATCCCGGATTTTGTAGGGCTGGTTAGATATAACAACATCTAGGAGAGTGCTGGTGCCAGTAGAGTGGTTGAATCTGGTGGGCTGGGTGACTAACTGGGACATATCCAGGGCAGCAAAGGAGTCCCTTATATGGGAGGCAGTGGAGGCAAGCCAGTTAACACTGAGATCACCTAGGATGACTTGCTCCACTTTGTGAGGGAGAGATGTGAGGTAGTCAGTGAGGGACTGGACAGCTTGGTTTTGATTCCTTGGGGGTACGTAGGAGACAGTGAGGAAGAGAGTGCCTTGGGCGGGGTCAGGTGTGATTTTTAAGGTGAGGGCTTGGTCTCCATAATCAAGTTTAGGAGCTGGGAGTGCCTGACCTATAAGGGAGTCCCATATGAGTAGTGCGCAACCACCACCATGTTTGCCTGCTCGATCTTCCCTGTAGAAGGTATATCCAGGGAGGATGATAGCAGAGTCAGGGGTGGATTTGGAGAGCCATGTCTCTACCAGTGCAATTATGTCAGGTTGATGTTGAACGACCCAGCACTGGAGGGCAGCAGATTTCTTTAGGAGACTGCAAATGTTTAAGGATGCAAAGCGGAGGCCAGTCGCAGTACAGGGTTTAGAAGGGCTGGAAGCCATAGGTCCTGGGTTTGGGTGTACATTACCGGATAATAATAATAGCAGTGTAATTATTCTGGTTAGTGGCCAGTGGTGATGGAGACCCTTGGGTCGACACCCAGCTGAGGACTTTACAATCAGGGTGCATGGGATAGATAAAGTCGGAAGGGTGGGAATGGCAGGGAGAGCTGGGTCCAGATCGGACCTTGGAGGCGGAGGGAGTAGGGGTGTTGGTAAGGTGGGGTGTTGGGGGTCACGGGTGTGTCGAGGGTGGGGGAAGGCCGAGTCACTGTGGGGTAGTCTGGGGATGAGGTGCCTAGTATGGAGGAAAGGTGCTCCGGTCGGTGTGAGGTCTGTACCAAGAGGGTGAAGGAGAGCAGACTTAGTAATGGAGTGTAGGTACCCATAGCAGCTGAGCAGTAAGAGAAGAGTGTCCAGGAGTAGTAGAGAGAAAGGAGATGTAGAGCAGCTTTGGCATGGTTGTGGGAAAACCCCTCTAATGAGCGAAGAGTATAAGTTGCAAATGGGAAAAATCAGTATCAATCAGTAGAAGAGGGAGGGGGCAAAGACTGATGAATAGTGATAGACTGACCACGCAATAACTGAAATGAGACAGGAACTGTATTATGTTGGATTGGGTAAATGTGCTTATAACTGGGCCCTCTAGTGGCTAAAACAGCCTCTCAGGTGATAATGACTTTCAACCGGTTCCATGTGAAAACAGCTAATCAATATGGGCGACTGTCACAACGGCAAATCAGTTACAGCGACAGTCATTTCAGCAATGTTACATAAGGGAGACACACATAATGGGTACTTCCCAGAATTAAACCTGGAGCTGAAACCTCTTTATCGAAGCAATACAAGAAACCGCCATGCAGGACAAGCAGCATCCCTTTCTGGCTCCTAAACAATTTGACTCCCATCCTAACAGCCCACCTAGTCACATGTAAGTGTATTTCCTTCACATACTGTACACTGCCTTTCAATACTTGATGCACCTGTACCACAAGTGCATTCCATCTCCGTTGGTCACCACATTTCATGCGGGGGGGCTGTGCCCCCTGCCCCCCCTATTATTTGGATTCTAACTCTGGGAGCTACCGGGATAGTGGGGATCGCTGTTTCAGTGCAGTCGCCATTATTGGGCAGTCGCCACTGATGCTGTCACTCTAATTGAGTTGCCCATTTGACTTCACTATTTTAACTTCGGCCTTATCACGTGATACCCTTTCGGTTACTATCAACATGGGCTGGATTTGAACCAGTGACCTAAAGGTGAAAGGCTTTTTAACCCGCTACCAATCTACTAGGTCATCCAGTTCCCCACAAAAATCCTTTCTTACAAAATGCTCTGAATCCCAGTCAGACCAGCGGAGGTTGAGCCTAGTCCTTACTGCATGCACAGTGTCTGTGGGGAGGATTTCAAAACCTACTGTTACATGACCTCCTCCAGGTAGCCCTTCCTGAGCCCCTCCCTTATTCTTAGTTGAGAAGTTGGCATGGGCCACAAGGCAGTCCATGTACTACCCTCATGACAACACCATGCGCCAGCCTGATGTAAGCTGACTTCTCTGACCCCCCTCTACTGTAGATCTGTTTCTTTCACATGTGGGCAAGATGGCAAGAGGGGATGGCCTCATTTAAAGAGCTCCTGATACTGTTGGGACAAATTCAAAAATATATTATTTATAGACTCACACCAGCTTAGCTTATTTTCTTCCACTAAATGTTAGCAATAGGGTTACCACCTTTTAAGAAGCCCAAAGTGGGACATTTCTTACTGAAACATGATATTTTGCAGGACAATATGTAATCCTGACCAACACAACAGACTTGTTTTCTCTAAATAATCAGAATTAAGACTTGGGCTCCCATATTGAGAGCACTTGCACAGCACAGGACAGAGATGAATGGCACAAACACAGAAATGCGCAACAGAGGTATATTCAGCAGACAGATGTGCGCCGCCAAACGTGACTGCACAGCAGAACAAGAATCCATACCAGAGTAGTAACAAGTATGTATTTGGACACGCTAGAAACATATATTCAACTGGATTGCACTAGCGAGCCAATGTGCACAACGAGTGCACAATCTTGCAAAGATAGGACCACAAAAGGCAGACCTAAGTCAGCAATCCACCAAGTGCCACACACAGGAACTACACCCTGACAGTGAGACACAGGGAAAGACTGTGAGACAGAGGCAAACACAGAGCACAAAAAGCAGCAGCCAGGAGAGAAATGGCAGGCCTAGTGCTTGGCATGGCTGCTGTCATGGCTGATGTGAGAAGACTGAGGGAACAACAGGGTGGCCAATGGAGGGCCCGTAGGTGGTGTGCCCAGCATAGATGGTACCAGCCACGCATCACATTCGAACAACTGATGGACACAGAGATCCTGGGCTGGTACCAACTTGACAAGGCAATGCTGAGACAGCTCTGTGAGCTGATCAATGATGCACTGCAGGCACCCACACACAGAAGCCATGCCATGGCGGTGGAGACAAAGGTCACAGCAGCCATGTGCCTGCTCGCCACAGGCACCTTCCAGACGTCGGTTGGGGACATCACCAGCATAACACAGTTGGTCACATCCAGGCTCCTCACTCAGTTCCTCAACACTCTGCTGTGACACGCTGATGAGTACATAAGAGTCCCCAGCATGGCAGCGGAGTTAACAGAAGCAAAGCAGGACTTTCACAGGGATGCACACCTACCCGGTGTACTTGGCACAATAGACTGCACCCATGTGGCCCTACGTGCACCACCTAGCATCAACAGCGAACAGTACCATAATTGCAAAGGCTACCACTCCATCAACTGCCAGGTGGCATGCAATGCCACAGGGTGCATCATGTGTGTCTATGCCAACTACCCTGGGAGTGCAAATGACGCCTACATCTGGCACTGGTTGGACCTGTGCTGCTGCTTCAAAACCGGGGAGTTGTCCGGTGGCCATCTAGTGGGTGAGTGCAGCATAACAGCAGCACAGTGCACCATTGAACATAGGCCGCACAGGCATGCAGGATGTACAGAGTGTGTGTAGTAGGTAGCCAAGCAACAGGGCATGCACATGGTCCAACCGTGTGTGATGAATGGACAGTAAGGCAGGTGATAGCAGGTGGCAGCACACGCACAACCAACACAGCAGCAGCAGCAGGCAAGTGGGTAGAGTGGGCATTCTGACACACCATCCAGCCATGCAGCATACAACCTCAGGTGGACGGGTGATAAAAAGGGTGTTGCCACACACACGGAATGCAAAATGTTCCAGCAATGAAGGGGTAAGAGAGGCACATGTGTGAACAGTGTGACAGTGTTGCCAATGTGACAAGGGAGATAATGCAGGAAGTGGATACAGGCTGAAACCACAGAGGGTGCAGCAAGTGCTAAACAGGCAGTCAGGTGTCATGGGAGGGCAGGACTACGCATGGCAGGGCTAAATGGCACCAAGTAACAACACATCACTCATCAATCCACAGGTGACAATGCATAACCCCTGCCACCGTGTCTATTAACACCCATCCTGTGGCCCATGACTGAGGCAGAGGAAAGATACAATGGTGCACATACCAGGACAAGGAACATCATTGAGTGAGTGTTCAGCATCCTAAAGATGCGATTCAGATGCCTGGACTGGTCGGGTGGTGCACTACAGTACAGCCCACAGAAGGTCTGCGACATATTCCTGGCCTGTTGCATGCTCCACAACATGGCCCTTGACTGTGGAATAGTGTTACAGGACCAGGAGGGTGACATGGTGGAGGATGTGGAGCCAGCAGGAGGGGAGATACAACCATGGTAGGAGAGATGCAATGCACGGATGGCCACAGAGGGGCAGCGGCACAGGGACACCATCATCAGGGAACACTCCGGAGCCAGGCAGTGAGTATGACTGTTGGATGTGTGACAACAACCAGGTAAGCATGTGACATGAATGACACACATAGGCAACAAACATGCGTACCTACAATATGGGCCCTGCAGTGCCAACTGCGGCACACACAGCAAGTGAAGGGTGGCCTGCACACTGGACATGACAGGTGAATGCGACACACTGAGTGGCATGTGCAGGGCACTGTCGGTTGCATGGGTCAGTACAGCTGAAATGTCAGACACACCCGGCAGTGTGACCAAGTGCACTCATCATCCCCATGACAGACCAACAGCAACATGCACTGCAGTCAGCAGTCACAAGGCAGTCATGTCCAGTGACACTGCAGCATTGGGGGCAGGAACGATGTGACAGGCACAGGGGGGGCTGGGTGTGCAGGTGCACAATGACAGCTGACAGGCCACATCACAGATGCACTGTAGTGTAGAGTGGTGCCTCATGTCCACTTAGTGCGCCCGCCAAGCATACAGATGGATCCCCGCTGGGACTGAGCATGCCCCAGGGCCATGCCACATGTGTGGCCGCAGATGACACCTTTGACTGGGGTGAGGCATGTGTAGCTGTGCCACCAGGTGGGTGGCCCAGCCTACATGCCATGATCTGTGCCTGTGTGGCAGACTCACCGTGGGAGCGCGGTTGGCCATGGGTAGGTGTGGCCACCACGAATGCTAAACTGGCACTGGGTGTCACAGTGTGGAATGGCAGTGTGAGAGGGGAGGGTGTCGTATCTGCAAAGCCTGGTGTGGGATGCAGGGGGGTGCACACTGTGCCCAGGCCCTGCCACTGCATACTCACGGATTGCCACAGCAATATCCCACAATGCTTCTGTGTTAGCAGCGATTACACCCCTGTGCTCTGCATGCCTCACGGAGCAACACTCCTTGTGGTGGTGCAAGGTTGTCTGCAGTGCCACAAGGTCCCCATGCAGGTGCACCTGGGCATCCACAGCCAACCTGAGCAGTATGTTATGGATGGCAAGCACTAGGTCCTGGGGGAGTTGACCCTGGACCTGCTCCACTGGTTGACCATGGGGTGAGCTGGGCACCATGCACTGTGCGGGCGGTGGTACCGGTGCAGGGCCGACAGGCTGCACGTAGGTGGCTGCCCAGCAGTGGTGCTGGATGCATGAGAGAGCTGTGACTACTGCTGCTGGCCCAGCACCTGCTCAGAAGGTGTATTTGGAATGGTGTTGGCCGTGCACTGCTGCACATTTGTATCCATGTGCAACAATGCATCATGCTCGAGCGTAGCGGTCTGCTGTGCATGTTGCACAGTGTCCTGTACAGAGTCATTTGTGTGCCGTGTGGCGGTGGACATGGAGGCACACACAGTGCTGCCAGGAGACACAGGTGGCACTATATCCTGGATAACTGTTCTGATAAAGGTATCCATATCCACTGTATCACTGGCAAGCACCTTGCCAGGGTCAGTGACATCCAGGACATCCCACTCCAGCTGTTGCATGTCCTGCAGCATTGTGGTGTCATCATCATCCACGAAGCCAGCATCCACATCCACATCATCATCAACTGCACAAACAACGGAGTGTTCAGCATTGCCATCATCATCATCAACAACATCTTCATCATAGGCATCCCCGTGGTCAGCTACTCTGCAATGACACCCCGGCACCACCACCACCACCACCACCAGTCACACTGCCCACTGGCAGTAACACTGTGGCAGAGGTGTGAGCAGTGCCGGAGGTCCATGCCTGCACTTCTGTCAGTGTTGTACTCAGCCGGGTGTGGGTTGCACTGCTGTGTACTGTTGCGGGCACGTGTATGATGGCATCATGTCCTGCTGTAATGCCACTTGTTCCTGGCCTCTCCGCAGCTGTGGAAGGTGAAAGAACAAATGTGTGAGTGCAACCACAACAAGGCCATGTCCCACAGACATACAATGCTGGAAATGTGATGTCACAGTCTGTACTGGACAGCCATACCCCCTATGTGTGCTGTGCGCAATATTGTGTTGGAGGTGTGCCATGTCCATGTGTGTATGTATGACACATGCAGCAGCTGAGTGTGGTCGTGGGGTGTGCAGGTACACAAGACAGCACACACACAATATGGGTGGTGAACCATGCATGTGACGTCCCCACAGTACAAAATCATACTCATGTCTCTGTTACAGTGCAAGTCCAACCTCCCATCCACCACCCTGGACACCATGCAGGGCTGGAAGGTGGTGGCCATCAGTGCCTCATACACCATCAGCTCTGGTGCAGTCGGTGGCCCCCGCCTGTGGCCTGTCTGTCACTGTGTGCCTGTGCCAGACGCTCCTTTGTCCTGAGGCATAGTCCACTGGCACACTTCCTACATTTCTGTGGCATATGTTTGTATGGGCCCTAGGCATCAACCACCTCTGCAACCTCCACCCATGGCTGATCTTAGTCCTGGTGTGTCCCCTCCTTCCTACACAGGACTGCCTCATGCAAGATATAGGCCTCAGTCAGGGCCGTCAGCTCACTGGGTATGAAATTTGGTCTGTGATGCCTACCAGATACATAGAAACATTGAAATTGTTGGCAGATAAGGACTGCAAGGCCCATCCAGTCTGCTCATAGGCCCTATACATTGTATGTGACCACTGACCCTATGTAATCAATGGCTTGTCATCACTCCCTGCCCCCCAGCTTCCCTTGTGCTTGTCCAAGCATGCTTAAACCCCTTCACTGTGCTTGCCCCCACTACCTCCTGTGGCAGACTATTCCATGTGTCGACTACCCTTTCTGTGTAGAAAAACTTCCTCACATTACCTCTTAATCTACCCCCCTTCCAATTTCATATTGTGCCCCCTTGTTCTAGTACTTTTTCTACATTGGAAAAGCTCCCCCGCTTGCACCTTATTTATGCCCTTGAGGTACTTGAAAGTTTCAATCATGTCCCGCCGCTGTCTCCTCTCCTCCAGTGAGCACATATTGAGGTCCCTTAGTCTCTCCTCATATGTTTTGTGGTGTAAGCCCTCCAAAATCTTTGTTGCCTTTCTCTAGATAGCCTCCACCTTATCTATGTCCTTGCACAGGTGTGGTCTCCAGAACTGTACGCGGTACTCCAGGTGAGGCCTTACCAATGTTCTATACAATGGTATCACCACCTCCCACCTCCTGCTAATGATACCCCTTCCTATGCACCTCAGCATACCACTGGCCCTCCCTGCCGCCTTTGTACACTGCTTTGATACCTTAAAGTCATCAGAGATGATAACCCTAGGCATCAGTGGTGCTGTAGCAAATACAAAATACTGCATAAGTCATGGCAGCTGTGCCCCGTGAGTAGTACAAAAGCCTCCCAGAATACAGGTTGCTACACACAAGTAAATGAAGTGAAAGACCTACCTTACAGGGAGCAGTTCCTTGTGTACACCACACTGCAGGGTGGTGCATGGCCCTTCTTATGCAAATCCACATGGGACTGGGCGGATCCGCTCACTGTAATGATATGCTAATTCCATGGATGTGCAGAGGCATGTTAAGCAGCCCATTTGCAGATGCAGGCTGAATATTGTGGTCCATCGCACAGCGAATACTGTTTGCGATTGTGCTATCGTATTTGTGCAGTTGCTCCTGTCACACATTCTGTCAGTACACCGCGCACAGGCAGTGACACATCAGTCAATTGTGCTACGCTGTGCTGGCATGGACGTGACTTGTACTGCAATGCCCGCAAGTCTGTGACAGCACTGTTCAAGCGAACCAGCTGCCGCCACAGCTGCCCCACACAGCATGGCCTGTCATGCATGTGCGCGTAAAGCAGGTCGCACCCTGCATTTTCACCCGGCATACGTCATTGCACATCGCAGTGGATCTCTAGATGGCTAATCGGCTCTAGCATGGCGCTAACACATGCAGCCTACACTAAGCCTGTACCCGTGAATCACGCAAATGGCACGGATCACACCCTACACAGGCCTAATCTAGCTGCAGCACAGATGGTTGCACTGGTAGCAAGCTGAGGGCAGGAGGACCTGTTGCAGGTGCCAGGAGGGACCAGAAATGGCCAGATGTGGAGGTGGCCAACCTTGTGGACCACATGGTGCCACTGGAGGGCGACCTGTTTGACACTGAAGACCTCGACACCCCAAGGTCAGAGGTGTGGGCCTGGGTGGCATGTGGCCTGTCCCGCAGGACGGGCATTGTGCTCAGCAGGGAGCAGTGTTGCCATCGTTATGGTGACCTACACCGGTGGAACCCCCAGCGACTGGCGAGGTACAAGAACATGGCCTGGGATGATACAGCGCCACACCCAGGTATGTAGTGATACCTGTGTTGTGTATCAGCATAGTTTGCTTTGTGCTATGTTGTGGGACTGCATGTATGCAGGACGCTCGGTTACTGTGGTGTGGCTGAACATGGCAACACTGGTGGATGGATGCCATGGACAGTGGGCCTGGTTACAGACAGACACATGTGGCCTCCACCAGCAGTGCATGCAGGTGACACGGCATGTGCACACGCATGACCACACACATATGGTCATTGCCCTGCATGGCTGTACAGCACCGTGTCATACCGGCATTGCTGCCTAGTGCTGCAGCATGTGTACCTGTGACACTGCAACATGGTACCCATTTGGACAGCCGTACCCTGTAGAGTGTGCGTCCCAATTGCTACTGCACCATGCAGTGCCACAGATGGGTGCAGGGGCACACACTGTGTTGGTGGACCATATCTGTGGTGCACCCATTGCCACTGCATGGAGGGCACACATGCCGTGCCGGCCATGGCTCCATGCATATTGTAGTACGTGGGTCCATGCACTGTCTGCCACCAGCACACAGTACATAGCTGGACATGCTGTGCAGTGTGCGCTACACAGGTCAGATCACAGGCAGGACTACAGCACATACCAGCACCGTGGGGGGGTGATTGTGTGTGATACCTGTTACTAACCGCAACCATATGCTTTTGTCTCCCCTGCAGACTGGGCAACAGGCACCCAGGGAACCAGGCGGTGAGACCTGCAGAACCGTGAAGGACAGAGCATGACTGGAGGCACCAACACCAGCGGGACACGTACACACACAGGGTACACATACGTGGGGCACCACTGCAGTTTGGGCACACAGACATTCACATATCTGGCCTACACATGTCCATGTATGCCCTCTGGTGCCATGTCACAGGTCCACCTGGCAGTGTCATGGTCCACTGGGCCATGCTCCATGACATGTGTGGCTTACATGTGTAGCACAATAGTGGCACACCACGCACATGCATCGCATGTTGTCACAGCATGCTGCACTCAGTTCCATGGCATGCACCCCACACAGTACAGATACATGGTGGCACAGGCCCTGTCACCGTGGTGTGGCCATACTGCACAACCACAGCATCACACATCCACTGCTGTGGTATGCACAGAAGCTGCTGTCCCTTGGCATACACTTACAGGTGTGGTGGTCACGTCATCTGTATCTGACAGTGCATGTGCCATTGCGCATGGTCACGCGGTGAACATGCACACTGTGGACACACGTCCTCCATGGGCATGCCATTGGCATATGCATTATGCATAGCACATGCACCGGCTTAGCCCATAGTCAAGCACACAACCTACCACAGGGTGCATCCATCCAACAGATGGAATCCCAGTGCATTCACAGGTTGCACAGGTGTTCCCCGACACCCGTGTTGCCCATTGTGTTGCCATTTGAGTGTGCCATGGTTGCTCCCACTGCACACCGTTGTTGCGCGTGGGCTGTCATTGTGTGTCTCAGCAGCCCTTGCTGCTGGTTGCTCACATGCACTGCACTGACACACATATTGGTTACACGTATATACCAGTCCCACCTCTGTGGCTGCCACTGTGGTCCCATGTGCATGTAGCGTTGTTGCTCATCCCCTTGCTTTACACACTGCTGGCATGTGAGCATGCCTCAGGGTTGTGTAGCACACAATCATGCAGCATGTCTCCATTCTGCACACAGGTCCCGACATCCTGCAGTTCAGCATTACACATCCACTGCTGGGTGTCACTTACACATAGCATCCCTCTATCTTCCATGCCGTCCATGTGTACCTGCACACTGTCATGTCATCTGGGACATGTTTCCATCCCCCCTTGTGCACAGCCGGACATATGCTGGGTCAGTTACTGTGCCTATCCCCAGGGTGGCCATTGTTGCATGTGTTGTCACTCCACGGTGGTCCAATGCTCATGTCACCTCCTGCATCTTGTACCCACCTTGTGATGTTTACTTACACCGTGTCCAAATTGCACTGTATACTGTCCCTTGCATTGCCATACTGCATGTTATCTGCATTGTTCCTGTGCTGGCTCTGGCCTGTACGCCATCACTGGGCATTGTACAGTGAGTCTCACCAGGATGAGACCCACTCACATAGCATTCTGTGGTCTGCTGCAGCTGAGTTACTGCAGTGAACAATGTACTCTCAATGGCATTTATTTCCTTTTGTCATGCCAAGATGATGTGAATGTCACAGTGTCCTGCATATCACATGGGACTAGTTGCCATTAGTAGTACATTGTTTTCCACAGTAGCTCTGCTGCAGCATGCTGCTGAGTGCTGCACAATGCTGCACAATTGTGTTTCGTCCTGGTGAGATTCACTGTACATGTCTGCGGTCTCCGTTGGCAGCCTTGTGTTTGCTTGTGCTGGCCGTGGGTGGTGGGAGGGGGTTTCTGGTCTGGATCTATGCAGTGTGGCATGCTGTGTTGCATGTGTGGCCACACATGGGTTTCCATGTCATGCACAGTGGTGCGTGTGTGCACGTTCTCCTCATGTCATTTGCTTCCTGTTGCTACATCTGCATGTTGCACTGCATTGCCCTTGCCATGGCCTGTGTGCCATGCACTCATGTCCACATTGATGTTTTGCCAGCTGTGGTCTATGTTCCAGGTGCATTGGCTGTTGACACACTCATGCGTGTGGCGGCATTACCCAGCCAGTGTGCTTGCAATGGTTGTGCTGGTGTGCCTGGCCAGGCACCACTGTCCTGCGTACTGCACAGGCTATTGGGTTGTGTGTCATTGTGCCCATGCTGCATTGTACATGCCTGTCCACTCTCAGCCTGCACACTGCACACCTGTCATGCTGGGCTGGGCACATTCTGTGTCGGCGGTGTGCTGTGCCTGTGCCGCACATGGCTTGTGCTGCCTTCACATTCTGTGGTGTTCAGTGGGTGTCCATGTCACTGGGGGGTACACTGTGGCACTGCCAATCTGTGTTGTGCTGCTGCCCTGGGTGTGCACACCACTGCCTTGCCGGTGGTGCTCGGCGGTGCAATAATGGTTGCCATGCTGTGCACGCATATGTGTGCCTTTCCTGTTGTTGGGGGGGGATTGGTGTTGTGCACCTCCCTGTACTGCTCTCCTGAGTATGTGTTTTGCTTTGCAGGCTCACACCGGACTTAACCTGCTCCTCATGGGAGGACCTCTGAATGGAGTCCTGTTCTGGGACCTAGGAGATGAGTGATACCCATCCTGTGGACTACTGCCTTGTAGCTTGCGGCCCTCCTGTGGGCAATGAGGGACAATATGGCGGCAGTGCGGCAGGGTGCTGCTGATGTGGTTCAGGCCATTGCAGTGCGGAGGGCAGAGGCACGGACCATGCGGGACCACAGGGCGGCTCTATAGTGTGGACTAGGGTCTGCCATGGCCATTGTGGTTGCATGTGGCCCTTGGACTTTGTACATAGTTCTTGACATTTGCCCCTGCCCGTCTGCCCCACTCCTCTTTGGCCCTTCCTTCCCCTGTTCCCAGTTACACCTGTTCCCTGATCCCTGTTTCCTGTGATGTTTGTGCTCTAGCACCGGTTCCTTTTTCATTTATGCTGTTGTGAGGTTCCTGTTGTACCTGCCATTGTGTGTTTCTGATTGTTGTTCTGTTTCTTTTACATTTCCATAAATAACTTTGATACGTTTTCTGCCTGCTGCTTATTCATTCATTGCTGTGCTGTGCATGTGCTGGGTCAGGGTCACCAACTTGTTCCTGTTCACAGGTGTTGGGCACTGCTTGTTCTAGTCCCTGTGTGCACATTTGTCATGTGTGGGTGCTGGGATCTCTGGCTATGTGTGCTGCATGCATGCCCTGTCTGTGTTTCCCTTCAACCCCTGCAGCTTCTGGGCATTTGGTTGTGGCTGTGTGGGCAGTGTTGCTGTCCCACATTCATGCCTTGGCTGTTCCGCCCGTGTTTTGTGTGGGTGTCCTTTGTAGGCACCTCTGTGCTTGACCCACCTTTTCCAGTCCTAGGCTCACCTTTTCCAGTCCTAGGCTCGCCATATTCAGTCCTGGGCTGCTGCTCCATGCTGTGCCATTTGCGCAGTGGTGCATCATTGCCATATTCAGCTGAATTTGTGCAATCACATTTCACTGTGCTTCACTGCACTTCTGCTGAATATTGCCTTGTTTTTCTATTATTATTATCTCTCATTCACCTTGGCGCATTCGTTCATGGTAGCAGTTCTCAACTGGACCTGACCCCCTTGGTGTTGTAGTTGTTTAGTTGTTTCTAGTGTTTCTTATCATTTTATGGTATTTTAGTTAAGGTATTACAGTTTTTTTGCAACATTTAGAGAAAAGTCAGTAAATATTTATTTCTACTTTAATGTCAGGACATATAGTAGTTTTTATGATTTTTTGCAGGACACAGCTGCCCAAATCAGGACTGTCCTGTGAAAATCAGGACTGGTGGTAACCGTAGTTTACAATAATTTTATTATTGCTAAGAATATGTGCAAGAAAAAAAAAGAGGATCTCTGCACTATCTGCTCTGGATGCCTGTCTACACTTGACATCACAGTTCTGTTTATGTAATCACAATTTGTTTCTGTGGAGATAATTATGATTTCATAAACAGGTGATTATGATGTCAGGTTTAGACAAGCAGCCAGAGCAGATAAAATCAAGGACACAGCAATTTTGATTCCATGCAGTTGTCCTTAGTAATAGAGAAAAAAGAAAAGAATCACATAAAACATATTAAATATAAACTGAATTGTGTTGAAATCTCACATTTTTCAAACTTTTCTGAATGTTGTCAGGGGCTCTTTAAATCAAACCTTCCACAAAGGTAACAAATGACGTGATAAGTAGAAAGGGGTTGCCAGGGAGGAAAAATATTAGCAATAGAACAATAAAAAAGTGGATACTACTGAGTGGAAGAAACAAGAGGGTGTTTCAAAATATTCAAACTCATTTCCTGACACTTGAAAAATGGTGTGGGATGAAAGGGCAGAATTGTGGAGTCTGAAGGAACAGTGATCCTTCAAGCAGTGGTAGTAGCTAAAAATAGAAATAAACCGGGCCAGCCTTTCATTCGCAGCTGGCAAAGACAAACGTGTTGCCATGGAGAGGCCAGCTGTGTGTAAAGGGGACAGGAACTGAGTAAAACAAGGATAGTCAGTGTGCGCACAGGAGATAATGTGGGTGACAATGCTTTCTTGTGTGCCCTTATGAGAAGGTGAGTGTGGCTGTGTATGTGCGTGTCTGAGGAAAGTATGTATACAGACTATACAGTATGTAAGAAAAGGAGACACAATTTCGAGTCCAACATTTAGTGACCCAAACAGTTTACATTTTGTCACTGTTTATGGGTTGTGCATATGGGCTGTCGTCTCCTGAACTTGTTCTTGATTTGACATCCCTTGTAGATCACAAAATCAGTCACGCACAGCTGTAAAAGATGGGCAAGTCCATGCACAAGGCTATCATTTCTGCTCTTTAAAGGAAAGAAATATTTATGTTTACTCCTTAAAAAAGACCCATTACACTTTCACCAGGAGTCAGCAAGTCCCTCTACTTAGTTTTAGGTTTTAAACCTTAGTAGTAATAAAAAAATACATTTAACTTTTAAAATCCAGCTGCGACCTTGCTAGTTATTCTGTACATGCAGCGCTGATTGTATGAAAACATATATAGCCAACAAACGTTGCAGCAAATTATTTGGATTTTATTGCAGCAAACACATTTTGAAAATACAGTTGACTTTTGCTGGTGTAAAGCACACAAAGCATAGTTTCTAAAAATCTAGCTTATTGTGACTGTCTGAAAGAGTTTCTCTTTGCTTGGTGTTGTTTGTATGAGAGATTGTGTCTGTCTGAGCATGTATATCATCGTCAGCTTCTGTCACATCATCAACAAATTTATTTAGCTACGCTCTCTGAGAGCCCAGTCAGGGCACATTACATTTACAATACAAAACATTGCACAATAAATAAGTGGGAAGTGCAAAACAGCCATAACTTCAATAATTCTAAGTATGAAACATGACTGAATTTTCAACCTTTATTTCAAAACATTTCAAGTACAGTACTCTTATAACCACAAGAGGGTGTCTCATGCAAACAGTTCTAAAATTCTGATGTTCTAAACTCAGTTGGCATAGTCCGTTCCACACAGAAGGGATCTGCTAATATTTTGTGAAGTAAAATGTTCTGGATTTAAATTAAAATTCCATTTTTTAAAGTTGTTTAACAAGATTTATTATGTTTACATGTACAGTTCCCATGCCTCTTACGGTTATGAGTTTCTTCTCAAGTCCTTTGTGTGCCAGAACAGCTCAGCTTGACTTCACAGTTCTCTTACCCCAACAACTTGAGAATGTACTCTTATAACCATAACAGGCACAGGAATACAGGATCAAACACACCTAGCATGGGTCTAGGTATATGTTTCTTCAGTTAATAATGTATTTTTACACTCTATGTAGTCAGGTTTATAGCTTTAGGGAGATACTCTTTATTCAGGAACAGTCTTTCCCCATGTTGCTCCTTGAAAAGAGTCAGACGGGGAGACCCACACTTGGAAGCAAAAAACAATAAATATGCCAGTGTTCAAGCTAGCTTTGTAATCATTTTATTGCAGCTCAGGCATCAAAAGTACCATAATGCCCGGCACTTTAACTCGATACGAGTCTTCTTCTGGGGGGGGGGCGGATTATATGGCTTAGCCGCAAAATGAGTAAGTTCAATAGAATAGTCAAATTAATTACAAACATTGTAATAGGGAACACTGTTATTTTTTCCTAATGACCCCAGTGCTGACAGTGCTCGAATAAATGAATACTTTATAAAAATGACTGTTTAACAACTGTGAGTTGGCATGTTGCTCTAATCTGCCGAGAGTCTGCAACACCAGCACATCTTTTTCTTCCACCAAGGAGTGTGGTCGCCCCGGATGTGGCTCCTAGCTTTTGAATTGGCAAACAGTTTTTAAAGTGAATATTTGTTTACCTGTAATATATTTTTTCTATTTCGATAATCACTACATCTCCACTAATTAGCAGTCATTCATCATCATCATTACATGCGTATTTGTTTTTTTTTCCAAGTGAGTCAAATGTGTCAATCAGAGAATCACAAAAAATAGGGACTTAAATGGTTTGAAAGTTCAACTATAAGTACAGTAGTAATGGAACAAATATCGCTAAAGGAAGCAGTCACCTTTTGCACAGGTAATAGAATCTTCATGATTCTTTTGGTCTGGCAGTATGCTGTCTCATACAATTTGGCATTTTGTTTTGATTTGCAGTTTATTCTGCCTTACGTAAGATTGCCCAGGTGGGATTTCTTTCCACTGCATTACCCTTCTACTTGACTCAGGAACTGATACCACTTGGCCCTTTCCTGTGCCCCCCCCCCCGAACTCTGCAGCATGCCCCCTGTGGCTGGACATGACTAGCAACCTGATTGATGGGAGGAGGCATGAGACCGGTAAGAGAGGAACTAGTGGATTGGCACATTGAAACATGGGGGCAGGGGGGCTTCATTTGCCTGTTCGGAGTACCATCCATTTTTTTTCCTCTGTTCCCCCCCCCCCAACTGCTGTGTCACTGAGTAAGCTCACCACCATACCAGTCTTGTCATGCAGACGCCTTGACGGCACCCTTCCCAGAGGTTCCCCCATTCATTGACATCCCTAGCCCCCTAGGCCATCAGGGGAAAGTAAGTGATCAAAATCCACTATCAGTGCTCAAGAATCAGTGACTGTGTTGGCAGTGCAACACTAGCTTAGAGCAAGTCAGGGATATGCATGGCTGCCTCTGAGATGGTGGCAGCCAGGTTTTGTAACCTGAAGCTTCAGACCAATATTAAAAAGTTGAAATAAATATGGGGCATTTCATGGCTGCACTGAAAATATCAGATTTCTTTTTACAAGTCCTTTCAGAAGCTGATGATGATGATCCCACAAGTGCCCTATCCACAAGTGAGGTGACTGGGTTCTGAAAGGACACATAAAAATAGATCTGATATTTTCAGTGCAGCCATGACATACCAGATTTATGCAATGGTCTTCATTTTTCACTGTTTGCATGCTGGTACTGTTACATTGTTTATTAGAGCTGTATGTGTGTTCAGTCTTCTGTTTTATAATGTTTTGTATTGTGCTGTTTGTGCTTCGGCTGTATACTTCTTCCTTTTTTAGTACATTAATGCGTTGTTGTTTTTCCTGGTTGCCATGGCACTGTCAGAAGGTTAACAAATAATGATAAAAATCAGCTTGAGAGGGTTTAAACAGCTGGTTTCAAAGCACAGTCCAGAAGGAATCTTAGATTTTTTTTTCCCCAAGTGATGACAGGTCAGGTGAGAGAATAAATACTGATGATACGACAACCGAGAGAATAAATGATGGTGACAGAGAAACTGAGAGAATAACTTTTTTTATTCTCACAGTTGATCAGTCATAAGCAGAAACAACAATTTATCTGGGCAGATGTATTCACACTGCCATTGCATAAAGTATTTTAAGAGTTTGAAACAAATTACGGTACGTGCATAAAGTGATAGTGGAGAGGTTACTTCTTGGCAAGCAAGGGCTGGTTATTATGCACATTTTTTCTGTAAACTAAAATTGTTACATTTGGTTTTTGAACTCATATTTCATTTCCTACAACAACATACACATCAACAATCGACAGGTACATACAAGTAGCAGCTGTACTTCATTTAGTTTTACTAAGTTCACATGCTGCGGGGCAAGCAGACATCTTACAGAGATTTTTCACGTACAGAAAAACAGTGGATTCTTCCAGGAGCCTTGGCATTGTTTCCATTAATTCTCCATTATATACTAGCTGTGCTACCTAAAAAAGGAGTGAAAGTATGGCCGAAACTGGCAGCCACCAAAGCACACATTTGTCCCTCTGTAATCTTAAGCTACCAGGCTGTCCATTAGTGGCTTTGTTTGCATGTTTCAACCCACCTATATGCTTTTGGGCAATCTGGTGTCAAGCACAATTGTAAAACTGACTTGCTGAACCAGTCTACCCACAAAGTGGTAGCGCTACCACTTGCGATGCCAGTGACTTGGGTTTGAGAACAAGTCTGGGTCATCGGAGCGCTAGCTAGGGGGAAGGGATGGAGGATTGAGTGTCCCACAGGACACTCTCCTCCTCTGGGGGGGGCCATTGCTGCCACGTGACTACCTCCTGGGTGACCACAGGTGGTGGTGAAGGTAGGGAGTTTAACACTGGGACTGGGGACCATGGATTGCCTAGACAGACATGCACACTCTATGTGATCATGTCAATCTGCCAGCATCCCTGTAACAGAAAAGGGAGGGAGAAAAGTAGCTGAGCCCTATGATGGTTCTGGGTGGCCCACAGACTCTGTACCATGCTGACTTAGGCACACTTTGGCAGCACGAAGAGCATACTTACTGAGGGAAATGGTCCAGCCTGAAGTCCTCTACCGTGAGGAGGGGATACCACAGGGCTACACTCCCAGAGCTAGGTATGCCTTAAGAGATGGCAGGGAGATGGGGTTTGTTTTGTTTATTTAAAATCTGGATAAGACCATGGGCCAAAGACCCATTTACATGGGTGACCATAACAATCAACAAATATAAAAACAACAGTAATACATAGTAGACAGAATTATTATACAGTCAAACGTTTGCAGGCATTTACATCTATGAGATGTTTTCTTAACACTGTTTTAAAGACAGGTAATGTGGTACAAGCACCAGATATCGCCAAAGGTAAAGTATAGTATACACACGGTAAATAATAATGATTTTTGTGCAAGAGATGTTTTCATCATAGGAACTGGGGTTGCGGCTGCCATGAAGCCCTGAGGCAGACTGACACCAGCTGATGTGGGAGAAAAACAGAAAGTAAAAAGAAAAAAAAGACTTGCTGGCTGTAACAATACATTGCTTCAACCAGATCACATCCAGGCCCTACACCTTGAGGATCAACAAACTGATCCTACTGAAGATTCCTATCACCTGCACCCGGTATGGAAGAGCTGCATTCAGTTATTCCCTGGCACTTATCTGGAATTCTATCCAAAAGACATTGAAAATGGAAACACTGATCCCCCTTACATCCTTCAAAAGCTGTACACCAGCCTAATCCCAGATTCATGCAATTGCTTTCACAAGGCCTAGTCCTCCCACACCCCACCCCCACACCTCTCTCTCCCCACCCCCTTCTAAATCTCATCCCTATTCTTCTATCGTTGCTCTGGTCCTTTCCACATCAAACCACAAACATATTTGCCCACCCATGTACCATTATCCAAGCCTTATCCCCACCAGACTGTTTGTTTCTCACCTTTAATAGGTTTTTGGTTTACTGTCCTTTGCCTTGTATATATGTAAATAATTGTATATCTATCTCACTCATAAATGTTTGTATTTGTGCTATTTCAATATCATGTTTTTTGTATACACTCTGTAACCTTTTTTGTTATGACCACTCAGGTCCATCTTGTAAATGAGCTATGCTCAATGCTGTTCGCCTGAATAAATAAATAAAGATTTTGATTGATTGATTGATTGAACAATAAAAATGCCAAATAAGTATTTTGAATTTTTGTAAGTGATGCCCTCAAGATAGATGCCCCAAATGAAACTCAACTTACTGAGTTTTATTGTCAGATGAGAAGGCATCCTTGATGAATGTGCAAGTTTCATTTTAGAAAGGAAGTATGATTGGGCACTTGTTTGTAGTTGCTGCAACAATTGTCTGTATTTGTTGAAGAAAAGTGTTTTGTTATGATGGGGGTATGGAAGAATCTGTACAGTACTTTCCATTTATGCTTCCTCAAAACCATGGATGCAGTGATATAAAATGAATTAGCCTAAACTGCTTTTCACCTCTTGTTGGATTAAGTGTCAGTGTAAGCAACACACTTGCCTCTAGTGTCAGACGATCAAAAGGTTGTGGGTTCTAGCCCCACACCAGGTACTCAGGGCAAAACCCATAATTGATACTGTAGTGCAATACAAAGGGGATCCTGCACTACTGAGGTGCTATTCTTTGGATGAGACATTAAATCAAGGTCCCTTCTGCCCATCTTTGGTCACTGTCAGCTGGAAATTAAAAGTCCTGTGGCACTTGGGTAGTATATTTCAGAAAAAGAAATGTGCAAGAACAAGGGGGCACAATTTGAAAATAGAGGGGGGATGGCTCAGGGGCAATGTGAGAAAGTATTTTTTCATAGAGAGGGTGGTGGATGCATGGAACAGCCTTCCTGCGGAGGTTGTGGGGTCAAAAACAGTGGAGGAATTCAAGAATGCATGAGACAGACATAAGGCAATTATAGTGGGGGGTATCTGAGGTATCATAGGTATTACTGAGCATAATACAGACTTTCATCCATGGTGCTCGCCTGGTTTATATTTTAATTTTTCTACTAAGTGTTAAATGTTTATTTTGTAATGTGTATCCTGTCTCCAGTGTCTATCCAGATTTGCCTTAAACTGGTCCATCGTGTTGCTACCTACAACCTCTATAGGGAGTGCATTCCACACTGGAACTCTTCTCTGATTGAACCATCTAGCTCTATTTTTTGATCTGCAGTGATCAGCTTCCAACTGTAGGGGGGGTGTGATCTAGTCTCATAAAACTTGTCTTTGGTTTGCAATTTCAGGAGCTCCCATAAGTCATGTTTTTCCCAAGCCCTATATGTTAAACACATATATCCCCTCTGCCTTCTGTACTCCTGTACTCCAGCGTGTACATATCCAGCTCTCATAATCTTTCCCGATAAGACATGTTCTTGAATCCTTCAATGATTTTAGTGGCCCTTTTTTGTACCCTCTCAATCATCTGCACCGCTCCTTTCCTATATGGGGACCAGACCTGTGCTCCATATTCCAGTATGGGTATCACCAGGGAGGAATATAAGGGAACTATAACCTCTCGTTTCCTGCTCTGAATATGCCTTAGCATGCAATTTAAAATGTTATTTCCTTTCTGTGTAATATTAGTACAATGAGTTTTGAAAGAAAGATCCTATGTCACTATGATTCCTAGGTCCCTCTCCTCTCTAGTTTTAGATAGAGCTATCCCATTTAATGCATAATTGTATTGTTTGTTGTCTTTCCCCATATGCATAATCATGCTTTTTTCCTGGTTTAGAGATAATTTGTGATTTACTGTCAGATCCTGTATGTAATATAAAGCTTTTTGGAATGCTACTGCATCATCTTGGTTTTCTATTATTGCTCCTAGTCTGCAGTCATCCACACATTTTGACAACCAGATTTTATTGGTGAATACTGGATCGAGGAGACATATAAGTTAAAGAGGCAAGGGCCCAATACAGAGCCTTGAGGCACCTCGCCTGTCACTGCTCCCCATTTGGAGAGCGCTCCCTTTATACAAACTCTCTGCTTTCTTTCAGACAGCCACGAAGCTACCCATAATACCAAGGTTTTATGAAGGCCATGTTTTTGAAGTGAAGTAATCAACTCTGCATGAGGCAGCTTGTCAAGGCCTTTGAGTAGTCCAAAAAGACCACGTTCATTGATTTCCCTTTGTCCAAAGCTGTGTTTACCCTGTCATAAAACTGTTAAATATTTGTTTGGCAAGATCTCCCTTCAGTAAATCCATGCTGAGTTTCTTCTAATAAGTTATTTCATGTTAAATGATTTATAATATAGTCCTTTATAATACCCTCCAGTATTTTCGATATCACAGATGTCAAGCTGACTGGTCGGTAATTGGCCGGCTTGGCCCTTGGTTCCTTTTTGTAGAGTGGGATAACCATGGCTAATCTCCAAGCCTCTATCACAACTCCTTTATCCACTGATTCCTGGAATATATGTGTTATAGGTGGGGCTAGTTCAGTATACAGTGGCCCAGATATTCAGAAATGCACCAAAGTCCAGCGCAAGTCTGGCACAGCGCAAATCTGATGTGCCATGGCACAATAGGAGCCATATTCAGAGGTTGCACAGGCTGAACTGTGCCAGCGCAACCCAGCTGAATATGGCCGAGTTGCACCATGGCGCAAACAGGGTTGCACCATGGTGCAAACAGAGTTACGCCATGGCACAAACAGAGATGCTCCAGTGCAACTGTGGGAGCAGAGCAGCAGAGTAACAGAGGGGGGCATGGCACAGAGAACAGACCCAGGGACAGAGCCATGGAAGCACAGTGACAGGCCACAGGAGGCCTCCACCAGCAGGGCACAGCAGGGCACACACACACAGGCACCCAGACACTTGACCCCAGAACACAACAGAGGCACAGATAGCAGGTGACAGAAGGTGCCAACAGCCAATGGAGGGCCATCAAGGGAGCCCCCCGCAGGCCGCTGGCCGTGCCCCCCCAGACCATAGCAAGCCACACCCAGGACCATGCAGCCAAGCACACACATACTACACAGGCACACAGGAAGACCACACAGTAGGCACAGAATGTGCCAGGTGGCAGGTAGCAGGGCAGACCACATGGGACAGGCTGTACAATGCCAAGCAGGGGCCCCAACACAGCGTGTGGACAGTATCTGACCATTGACCATGGCTGTGTGCCACCACCACAAACACAACCACCACACACCCCTGACAGCTGCCCATGGGGCCCCCCCAAGGCACAGCCACCGACCCAGGGGATGGACACCACCACAGTGGGACACACCACAGCACACAGCAGTGAACTATGGAAGCACAACATGTACCCCGTCACATGCATACCACATGGACAGACAGTGGGCCACTGCAGCATGGCTCCTCACGCCACCTGCAAAGCAGACACAGACTCAGGCAGGTAAGTCAGAAAAATATATTTGTAATCAAACTATTTACAAAACACCAGGGGCTGGGAAATGGTAGGTACAGCGAGGGAAGGGGACAGGGAACAGGGACTGTACGGTGGGGGGGGGACTATAGGGGAAGGTATATCAAGGGAAACAGGGGACAACAGGGGTAAAACTAATGGTGGCCCCATCCGGCCACCCTGGCAAGCCGACGCACCCTCCAATCAGTCAGCAGCATCCTTTGTATCTGCAGCACCGCCTCCATGGTCACCGAAGCTACAAGCGATGTCTGGCGCAGCAGGCGGCTTAACATCGCCCGTGGTGGTCTTCACCGCTGGACACCTATAACAAGGGACAGGACAGGTGATCAGTGCAATGTCCTAAGGAACCAAGCCCACCAACAGTGTGCAATGGGCAGTGGGATCACACACCTCTGGAGGGCCCGTAACGGCCACCCATGGGGGGGTGGACCAATGCCAACCAGCAACTTGGCGCACCATGACATTACACAGAGGTGGTCCCCACTGCACAATGGCCATATGACTACACAATGACAGTCACATGGCACAGTGTACCAGCAGCACCACAGCAGCAACAGTGGCAGCCGGGCACATGCCCACCCCACCACAGCTGGCACACATGTCCAATGGATGTGCCACAGTGGCATGCACCATGCACAGTGCGACACACACAGCTGTTATGGCACATGGCACAGGTTGCCATGCCAGCACCCATTCCCCCAGCCACCACCCATGTACAGTGCGAAGAACCATGACAGTGCTTACCTTCCCCCTGCAGCCCTGCTGGTACCGGTCCTGCACCGTCACATCCCACTGTGCCTGCTGTGCTATTGCAGCCCAGGCCCGCTGTCGGTCCTTCAGGCCTGGGATTGGAAAGAAGAAAGGTGCACATCAGTAACTGACAACATCAGCAGCCCTCCCGACCCCTTTGCACAAGGTGTGCCCTGCCCAACACGTCCCGCATGCCTGCATGGCAGCATCGCAATGCAAGCGGATGCTGGAAATGCCACTCCATGATGTGTATGATGACGGTGTACCCCACTGCAGGGCATGCCAGGCAGCCAAGCAAACACCACAGTACAGCACCAGGGCAGACATGCAACTTGGGATGACTTACTGTACCTGGTTGTGGCACAGCCCCATGCCTGGTGCATGCCTGAAGCCTCCTAAGCTTGTCCGGGTCCCAACACATCAGGTTACTGTAGCGGTGCCTGCACTGCTCCTCAGTTCTGATCACCCCAGTCCTCTGCTCCAGCATGCCAGCAATCCCCTGCCATACAGTGCCCCGGCCTGCTGCAGGGGCACTTGCCCAAAGAGTTGGGGGGCGTGGGGCTCATCATAGGCCACGAGGTTTGCCAGCTCAACCTGTGTCCAATTGGAGGCACGTTTGACTTGTCCCTGTGTCATGTTGTCGAATGTGATATCAGTGGTGAAAATGGAGGGAAGAGGCGCAGGTGTCCACGACATGCGCCTGATGCGCGATGTGTGGGAGCATGCGCAGTGCCCGTCCATTGCACAGTGCTGGAGATGCACAGAATGGGCATGGCTACACAGGGTCACAGGGTCAGAGGTCTGACCCAGGGGTCAGGGGTCGCCCACCATTGCGCACGTGCGTGATAGGGCACGGCACCTCCATGCACGACCATGCGCTTAGCTGGCCATGCACAACATATGTAATGCCACTGTATCGCACTGTCCACGCATGGTGCGTGATTGACACTATGATACCATGATGCGCATGTGCACTGCAGGCCTGTGCACCATGCATACATGTACATTGAGCCACCGTGACTTGCTCCGGCACAATCCCATTGAACATGGCACAATATCGCGATATTCAGACACCACATGCAAATGAGCTCATTAGCCAATGCATGTCACAGCATGTGCATTAGCATGTCATTACTACTGCGCCCAACCTCATTTGCATGCGTTGCACCTTACAAGCACCACGGAACAGCACAGGCCATGGACCGGTATTGCAACCTTGATAGGTAAGTTGTGCATGCTGCTGCAGCTCACTGGGAGCAGACAGCACTGCAGGGTGGGATGGACCAGGGAGATGCTGCCACTGACACACTGTGCTGTCCATGTCCACAGGCAGCAACATGTCGGCACATGAGGAGGGCAAGGAGCGGTGGCCTACATGGAAGCACAGGCCCAATTTCACAAAGGCTGAGACTGATGCCCTGTTTGAGGCCTACCTGGACAGGGAGCCCCTGTTGAGTGGTGCCACGGGCACACCACAGGCCAGGGCTGGTGCATGGGAGGAGGTGGCAACCTACGTAAACCAGCATGGCAGCCACCAGTGGTCAGTACAGGAGAGCCAAAAGAAGGTGGGAACAGACAAGCGTCAGATCGAGGAGAAGGTGGCAGCCATCTGGGTGTCCCATACCTCCACCAGAGGAGGGCCTGCGAATGCACCCACACTAACGCTGCAAAGAGGAGTTGGTGGCAGTCACCATGCGCTGCACCACGGTGGAGGTTGTGCCTGCAGAAGGATTCCAGACGGGTGGCAGCCCATCACTACATGGTATGTATGTCAGACACGCACTGCTGGAGGCACGGAGGGTGCGTACATGGGCATGCTGGCGTGCATGCAGCTGGTGTACATGCCATGTGCATGTGAGTGTGCCCACACACATGCCATGCTGCAGGACACATGCAGCGGCAATGTACGGGGCGGGGGCACATGTGGGCATTGCATCGCTGACACGCCATTTGTCTCTTGCAGCACCAGCACACCTCCGTACAGAAGATGGGGCGCCAGCAGCAGCAGCAACAGTGGACACCGGTATGGCCCCGGAGGACCAGCCGTCCACATCCACCGGCATCCGGGGGCCTGACAGGTTGTAGCTCAGCACCACAGTGCAGGCAGATGTCCTGGACCTGGGGTCAGATGAGGCCCTGGATGTGATCCTGCAGGATGCCAGCCTTGGGGTCTTGTGTGTGGAGACACAGATTGGGGCAGGGTCCGACTCCAGTAAGGACTACTGTCTGCTCCTGGACAGCATGGAGACATTGTGGGTGTGTCACCCCTGCTGGCATCTGATTCAGGCACCACGCCCAGTGCTCTGTCAGTGGTGGAACAGCTGTCTGCCACCACTGTGGGTGCAGCAGTGTGTGCTGCCATGGCTGTGCCCTGCGGTGGTGGTGGTGCAGCCGCGCAGGTGCAGGGCAGCATACAGCAGCCGGACGGGTGACAGCAGCAGGCTGTGGGTGCCACTGGGCAGCTGGACATGGGGTTCACCACTGGTGCGCCTGTTGTGCCCATTCCCCCTGCAGACCCCACTGTGCAGCTTCCACTGGAGAGGGTGGCTGTACAGCGTGGCCGGTCACCACAAGAGGATCATCATCCCGCCCGTGAGCCCCAGGACACCGACCATCTGGCTGAGCACACCTGACTGCTGTGGGCATCCATACAGCAACAGGTGCTGCTTGCCACTGGGGTGTGTGCACTGTGTGCGGAATTGTGCCAGTTGGCTGAGCAGCAGGAAAGGGGCACTGCGCAGATCCTGGCGGAGATACAATGCATGCAGGAGGCTAGGACTGCATCCTTGGATTGCATTGCCAGTGCGATCATGGATGGCTTTGCATTGCTGGCTGCCACAGGGCATGGCCATGCACAGGTAACCCACTGCAGTCCGCTGTCCACTCCATGGACCCGGCGTCGGGCCACCCCAACACAGTCAACGCCGGGCTCTGATGTAGGCATGCCCAGGGCAGGCCTGTTTGGGCGCCTGTACACCCCTGTGAGGACATGGTCACAGTCCCACGGTTCCACCCCTGGGGGGCTATTGGACACCCCCCTGGCTGATGTGCAGCCTGTGGCTGCTGATTGGCTCTGGCACGGCCACCCCCATGGCCGTGGTGGCCATGGTACAGTGCAGCGGCCCTGATCCCCGGGCCACCCTGACCACAGTCTGTAGCTGCTGCCCTGTGTGCACATGGGTGGTGTGTGTGTGCCCACCACTAGCGTTGCGCATGTGGAGTGGGCATGATGAGGGCAGTCTAGCACTGGTTGCGCCTGTGCACTGGTGCAATGCATCTGATCCACACCACATACCAACGCCTGGGTGGGGTGTGTGTGTGTGTGTGTGTATGTGTATGTGTTGCCATGTGTGGTTGTGTGCCACTGACTCCCCTACCCCTGCATCACGCCTCTGTGTGTGCATGCCCAGTGCCATGCACGCCTCTGCATGTGTGCTGTACCTGGTTGTGTGGCCCATGCTTGTGTACCACACCACCTATCTGTGTGCACCATAGTGCTTCCGTGGGATGGTGTCCCAGTGGCGTCATGCCTGCTGGAACAGTCGGGAGTCCCTCCGCCCAGGGGGTGGCTGTCCACCACCCTCCGGCCAATTGCCTCCATCGTCCCCACTACTGTCGCCCTCATCTGTCTCGACAGCTATCCCACGGTCAATGGCCATGTTGTGCAGTATGCAGCAGGCCAGTAATAGGCCACAGGCTTTTGAGGGGCTGTACTGTAGGGCACCGCCTGACCTGTCTTGGCAATGGAACCATGCCTTCAGCATGCCAAAGACCTGCTCGATGATGTTGCGCGTGCTGGTGCATGCCTCGTTGTACCAGTCCTCTGCTGGGGACGATGGGTGCCGTTAGGTGGTGAGCAGCCAGGACCTCAGTGGGTATGTGCTGTCACCTGTGTGGAGATTGACATGGTTAGCCCTCTGCTATTCTGTGCTGCACCCCTTGCCTGTCCCTGGTGTCCATGCCACCATGCACTCCCTGCCCACCCCCATCCCCAGGTCTGCTCTGCCCATCGCCCCTTGCCCATGCTATACTCACCACTAGGTGGCCCAGGGGGATGTCCTCATGTTCAAACCTGTGGCACAGCGTGGATCTGTGCCAGATGAACGCATCATGTGCACTCCCAGGGTGTGTGGCATAGACATTGGTGATGTGCCCCGTGGCATCGCACACCACCTGGCAGTTGACACTCGGGCTCCCCTTCCTGTTGATGTATGCCACACCCTCAGAGCCAGGTGGTATGCAGATGCCCACATGGGTGCAGTCAATGGCCCCAATCATGCCAGGCATGCGTGCCACCCTGTGGAAGTTCTGCATGTTTGCTGTACTGTGTGCTGGGAAAATGGATATATTCTGAAGCACGTGGCAGCAGTGCATTGAGGAACTGTGTGAGGAGGCAGGATGTGGCCAACTGGGTTATGCCTATGGTGTCCCCTGTTCATCTTTGGAAGGTGTCCTTGGTGAGCAAGCACATGACGGCGGTCACCTTCATCTCCACAGACATGGTGTGGTTCTGTCTGGTGGGTGCCTGCATCTCCTCACTGCACAGCTTGCAGAGCTTTCTCAGAATGGCCCTGTTCAGGCAGTACCGGCCCACGATCTCCATGTCGCTGTAATACTCAAAGGTGATGCGGGCATGGTACCACCCGTGTTGGGCATACCACCGACGGGCTCTTCCTCGGCCACATCGCTGTTCCTCCTTCCCCCTCACACCCCTCATTATGGCCTCCATTATGAAGGCCGCACTGTCCATGGCCCTTGCTGTCCATTGTCCCCTTGGGCAGTTGACTGCTGGCTGTGTGGCACCCTGGCACACAGTATATGTGTGTGTGTGTGTCTCTCTCTCTCTCTCTGCCCCTCTCTCCCTCTCCCAGGCCACCTCTCTGTCCTTGTCCCTCTGTGTGTGGCCTTTGTCTGTCTGTCTGTGCCTCTGTCTGTCTCTCTCTGTCTCACTCTCACCCCTGGCGCAAGTGCTGTCTATGTGTTTGCACCCTGTATTTATAGGAACAGGTCTGCTCGGAGCAACTTCGATTTGCTCCACACTTGCGCCATGGATTCACGGTTGAATATGCCACTGTGCTAGATATTCATGGGAACGCCCCCTGCTCTTGTGCCTGCATTCATTAGAGTTGCTCATTGGCGCAATGGATTTTGCGCTTCGCACTGGCTCCCACTGAATATGGCTCCTTGTCGCAATTCTGCACTTGTGCTGGCGTAACTTGCTCTGAATATCTGGGACAGTGTTTTTAAACTTTCAGGATGTATGCTATCCGGGCCCAGTGATTTATTTGGGTTTATTTGTTGAAGCCTTTTTTGGACATCCTCTGCATGTATTTGTATTGGGATGGTTGATTTATCAATATCATCTTTTACACAGACAGGATCCTTAGGGCTGAATATCGAGGCAAAGTATTCATTTTGCAGATCGGCCATTTGATGTAAATCACTTATTATTTCATCATCTTTATTATTTAGGGGCCTACCGTATTATTTATATTTCTTATTTTATTAATATGTGCATAAAAGGCTTTATAATTATCTCTGGTTTTTGTTGCTAGTTTAAATTTGAAGGCTGATTTTGCTTTCTTTATCTCCTTTTTTATCTTTCTGTTTAGTTCCCTACAGACCATATGTTGTTTTGTATCTCTTCTTCCTTTGTTCATTTTGAACATCCTATTTTTTTCTTTATTAGTCTTTTGATTTTAGGCGTCATCCAATTTGATGTTTTCCCCTGATTTTTATATTTAGATCTCATAGGGATATATTTACTTATTTCTAAATCTAGTTTATTACATAAAATATTCAATTTTTCTGGCATTGTTTTAGAAACATAGAAACATAGACATACATAGACTTTGACGGCAGATAAGGACCGCTTGGCCCATCTAGTCTGCCCATTTCCCTACCTACAGGATAGGCCGCAGATCCTAGTTAACCAAAAGCCTATTTCTTCCTACCCCCCACAAGAATTGCCTTATATCTGTCCCATGCATTCTTGAATTCTCCCACAGTTTTAGACCCCACAACCTCCTCAGGAAGGCTGTTCCATGCATCCACTACCCTCTGTGAAATAATACTTCCTCACATTGCCCCTGAACCGCCTCCTTCTATCTTTAAATTGTGTCCCTTGTTCTTGCATGTCTCTTTTTCTGAAAGATGCTACCCTCTTGGACTTTGTTGATTCCACTGAGGTACTTAAAAGTTTCTATCATGTTCCCCTCTCCTTCTTTCCTCAAGGGTATACATATTAAGCTCCTTTAGTCTCTCCTCATACGGCTTCTCTTGCAGATCCTGCACCATTTTAGTTGCCCTCCTCTGACTACCACTATCCTGTCTATGTCCTTGCGGAGATGGGGTCTCCAGAACTGGACACAGTACTCAGATGGGGTCTCACCAACTGTCTGTACAGAGGATAACAACTTCCTGTTTTCTGCTGCTGATGCCTCTCCTATACATCCCAGTATACCCCAGCCCTCCCTACTACCTTCTCACATTGCTTGCTAACCTTAAGGTCATCTGATATGATTACCCCCAGGTCCCTTCCTTTTGTTGTTGTTACTACCTCCCCACCCATTGTGTATTCTTCCCTGGTTCTTGTTTCCCAGGTGCATTATTTTGCACTTCTTTGCATTGAATCCTAGCTGCCATACTTCTGACCATTCCTCCAACCTTGCCAAGTCCCTTTTCATCCTTTCCACGCCTCCTTGTGTATCAACCCTGTTGCAGATCTTTGTGTCATCTGCAAAAGGCATGCTTTCCTTCCAGTCCCTCTGCAATGTCACTGATGAAGACATTAAAAGGACTGGACCCAATACTGAACTCCCAGGTACCCTTAATAGTAACCCCTCTTCTTCAGAGTGGACCCATTTACAATTACCTTCTGTATCCTGTTGTGCAGCCAATGTTTTACTCAGGCTACCACCCTGGGACCCACTCCCAGGCTGGTTAATCTGACTATTAATCTTTTGTGTGGGACTGTGTCAAATGCCTTGCTAAAGACTAGGCAGGCCATGTCCATAGCCCCTCCCTGGTCTACTACTTTGGTCACCCAATCAAAGAAATCTATTAGATTTGTCTGACATGACCTTCCGCTGTGAACCCATGCTGCCTTTGGGTCCTGTGCTCCACTGGCCTCTAGGTACTCAACTATTCTTTCCTTCAGAAGTGACTCCATCACTTTCCTACCACAGAGGTCAGACTGACAGATCTGTAGTTTCTGCCTCTGTCTTGGTCCCACTTTGTGAAGGGGAATCACATCCGCCTTCCTCCAGTCCTCGGGTACCACACCATCCTCCCATGATTTATTAAAAAGAGTAGCCAGTGGTTTCACTAGTTCCTCCCTTAATTCTTTTAGAATTCTGGGGTGAATTCCATCAGGACCCATTGCTTTGTCCACCTTCAGTTTTAGGAGTTCTTGCAGAACCCTTTCTTCTGTGAAAGGACTGGGATCAACCCCCACCCTGTTTTGAAAATCTATACCCCAATTCCATTTGGCCATGATGTGTTTTAATTTCTGTAAATCTGCCTTATTAAAGTCTAGGATTTTAGTAATACCCAGTTGATTGGTGAGATTTTCTTTAAGTTTAAACTGAACCACAGCGTGGTCACTATTACTAAGGGGAGAGGCTATATGGCAATTTGTTAATGTATCGGCTAGATTGGTGAAAATTAAATCAAGGGTATTTGTCCCTCTGGTTGCCTCTTGTACCCTCTGATCGAGGCCCATATGGTCAAATAAATCTAGATAGGTGTTTTCAGTACCACTTGACCCATTTAATTTAATCCAGTCTACTCCTGGTAAGTTTAAATCGCCCATGATTATTACTCCATCTGCTGGATCTCATTCCTGGAGATGTTTTACTAAAGCACAGTCATCCTTTCTTGAAATAGAAGGGGGGCTGTATATTACACCTAATCTAATTTTAGGTTTATTTAATGAGGATAGTTTTATCCAGATATGTTCTAAGTTTGGATTTTGTGATGGGAATTTCTTGGGATTTTATGTCCTCATGAATGTAGACAGCTACTCCTCCACCCTTTCTATATTTCCTAGAAGTTGAGAATAAATTATATCCCTCTATATTTTGGTTCCAAGTATCTGTCTCCTCACACCGCATTTCTGTCACAGCACAGATTTGTATATTGTTTGTTACCATTAATAATTTTAGTTTGTCCATTTTTTAACCAAACTTCTAGCATTTAATAAAAGGTCTTTCCAGTTTAATTGACTTTTAGAGTGATCCAGACTAGGAGATGTTATCTTTTCTGTGGCATCCCACTTATACTCCCTTGTTGCCCCTGAATTCAGTCTAAATTGTAAGCTATTGCTTCATTTGGTCGCTTAGCTAACACCCTTTTACCTATTTTGTTAAGGTTTAGTTTAGTTTAGTTTAGTTTATTGTTCTAGGAATTATTGCCTTTGAGCCAATGGCTCTTTTACAAAGATTCCACGTCATCAATGTACAAACAAACAAGACATGTTACATAGAATGGTCAGCAAATTATAAAGGTTTCAATAAGCCAATATAATACAGTACATCACAGGAAAAAAACAAAACATTGGAGGAATGGTCAAGCTAGGAAGGGTAGGAGGAGATATGGGGAGGGAGCAGACTTAGAGTAGTTAGAGGTACTCAGATGTCTTTGTCAGGAAAGGAGCAGAGGAGGAGAATGAAAAACAGTAAAAACAGCCATGAGGGAAGAATCATTAGTCAAGGCAGTCACAGGAGCTAGAGGCAGAGAGGTGAGAGTAAAGCATAGATTTGATAGCTCCTAGTGATGTGGAGGATGTAATGAGCGAGCTCAGGGCATTGTACCAGCTGGAGGCACGATAGGCAAAAGATCTTTGGCCCTGTGTGGTCCAGCATCTGGGTACCTGGAGAGGCTGGTGTTCCGATCTTCTGGTGGGATGGATGCTGGTATTCGGGCAAAGTAGGTCTTGGATACATGGCGGAGTGCGGCCCAAGATGGATTTTTTTGCCATCAAGCATGTGAGGTACCTTATGCGATTTGAGAGTTGCAACCATCCTGTTTCAGTGTAGAGCTCACATGTATGAGTACGTCTTTGTGCTCCAGTGAGCAGCCGACAGGTCTTGTTTAGGGTGGTTGTGATGCACCTTAGTGTGGTGGTAGTGGCAGAGCCATAGATAATTAAGCCATAGTCTATGATTGAGATGACAGAGCTTTGGATAGCAATCCTCAGCGCAGCTTGGGTAAGGAACTGCCGGTTTCGGAACAGGATACCAATGCGCTGGTTCACCGTTTTCACTGTATTATCAATGTGGGTCGCAAAGGTAAGACCTTGATCAAAGGTGATTCCAAGGTATTTAAATGTTGACACTTGTTCAAGGGTATTTCCTGGGTATGTTTTGATAGTAAGTGGAATTTGTCTTTTCTGTTTTGTGACTGGAGAAAAGCATGGATTTTGTTTTTTGTGATTTAGGACCAGCTTGTGATCTAGGAACCACTATTCAACATTGGAGAAAGCAAGTTGCAGGCTCTGGAGTAAGGGTTTCGGGTCCTTATGAGAGGAGAGAATCACGGCATCATCAGCATAAAGGATTATTTGTTCCGGGCAGGATTTGGGGAGAGAGTTTAGGAAAAGGCTGAAAAGGAGGGGGCCTAGGATTGACCCCTGTGGAATACCTGAGAGGACCTGAGCAAAGGAGGGAGAGAGGTGATATGATCGAGACATTTAAACACCTTAAGGGCATAAACAAGGTGAAAGAGTCTAACATGTTTAAACATAAGAAAAATAGCAGGACAAGAGGACACAGCATGAGATTAGAGGGAGGCCGATTAAGGAGGAATGTGAGGAAATTCTTTTTCACAGAAAGGGTGGTAGATGCATGGAATGGCTTACCACAAGAAGTGGTGGCTATGAATACAGTGCAGGGCTTCAAACAGGCATGGGATAGGCATAAGGGAGCAATACAAATGACTATGAATAGATAGGTCACTGACAGAGCAAAGGCCGATGGCACATTTATAAGGTAGAAAAAGAAATGGGCAGACTGGATGGGCCTTGCGGTCCTTATCTGCCGTCAACTTCTATGTTTCTATGTTTCTATGTGACCGGTTTTGAGTCTGAGAGAACTTATGAGATTTTTACTGATTTAGAGCGTTGGACCAGGTAACTTTTAACCCAGGCACCTGGTCCTTCCGAGAGCCCAAGACTGTGTAGTTGGGTGATAAGTAAGCCATGGTGAACAGTATCAAACGCCTTTGTTAGGTCAATGAAAACGGCTCCGGTTTGATATCCTTTGTCCAAGGCAGTGTGAATTTCTCCTGAGAATTCCAGTAGGGCGGTCGACGTACTGTGTCCTTTCCTAAATCCATGTTGCTGCAAGCAGAGTATGTTATACTTATGCAGGAAGTCTGAGAGTTGGTCAGCCACAATGCGTTCGAGGCCCTTGGAGAGGGGTGGAAGTATAGATATAGGCCAATAGTTTCCTGGTAGGGACTTGTCGCCACTTTTGAACACTGGTGTGACTATAGCAGACTTCCATTTGCTGGGAAATTGACTAAGGCAGAGGGAGAGATTGAACATTTTGGTGAGTGGGTGCACCACCTCTTCCAGGGTAAGGGACAGAATTTTAAGATCAATAGTATCACTGCTTGCTCTGGATTTAGAGATAGCCTTTTTTATATATTTGTAGACTTCATGTGCCTTAACTATTTTGAAGTGGAAAAGTGGTTGGTCAGGTGAAGCAGGGGAGATGTTGGTTTTGGCGAGTCCGTGTCAGAGAAGAAGTCCAGCGGAGGACCCCACTGAGGTCAGTGAAAGTTTTATTTAAGGCCTTGCCATGACCATTGGGTCTAGGGTAGTGGTTCCATCGACAGTCATTATAGTGGAGAGGATTTGGACTGCTTACCTGTGATATTTCTGATGTTGTCCCAGAATGATCTCCCGTCACCCCAGGAGTTTGCGAGGCATTTTGAAATAGGAGCTCTTCATTAGTCGGATTTGTTTGGTACATTGGTTTTGTGCCTGTTTATACTTCTGGATATCCGTCAAGGAGCCTGTGGCTCTGGCTATGGCCTGGGTGGTCCTGCTTTGAGTTGGGCCAGTAGTTTGGCCATGAGCCAGGGATTTGAGAGCTTTGATTTTACGCTTTTTACTGGCGCTGAGGTGTCACAGGCAGTGTTGAAAGTTGTGATAAAATAATCTAGGGCTGCGCTCAACATCTAGAGTATCAGATATTGGGGACCAGTCTTGCTGTAAAAGACAGGTCTTGAGCTTAGTAAGGTTTCCATGGGGTAGCACTCTGCTTGAGATGGTTTTGGAGGTGGTTTTTGGAACTTATTTGTCCAGGTACAGATCACAGGGGAGTGGTCACTGAGAGAGTCCAGGAGAACAACTGTGTTTTTTATGCGGGCTGGGTGGCTAGCAAGGATCCAGTCAATGAGAGTGCAAGTTCCAGTTTTGTAGTTTTTTCTAGTGGGGGAGCTCACCATCTGTGTTAGGTTAGTTGCTAGGATAGCATCCTTGAGGGACCCAACGTCTGATGCGAGCCAATTTATATTAAAGTCACCAAGGAGAAGGAGCTCAGTGTAAGGTGGTTGTGATCTTACAAATTCAAGAACAGTCTGGAGGCCAGACCCTGGATCTTTAGGAGGGATATAGACAGCGGCCACAGTAAGCACTTTATTTTGGGCACCAAGTAGTAGCTTGACAGGGAGAAATTGCACAGAGGAGTTAGTGGTGGAAAAGCAGACAGAGTGGCTAGAGAGGTTGTCCTTAATGTAAATAGCACAACCCCCCCCCCATTAGTTCTGTCCAGTCTGAAAATATTGTAGCCTTGTAGTGAGATGGCATGGTCCGGAGTGCTTGGTGTCAGCCAGGTTTCAACAATGGCTAGTATGTCGGGATTGTGTTGGCTGGCAAAGACTTGAAGGGATGCCAGTTTTGGAAGCAGGCTACAGATATTTAAGGTGGCGATGGTGAGACCCCCCCCCCTCCATTTTTTCTACATTTGTTACCCTGGTAGAAACAGGGCCAGAGTTTGGATGGACACTTCCTGACATCAGAAGAAGGAGGAGCAGGAGTTTAAGGGACATCTGCTGCAGCTCATAGTATGACATGTAACACCTCTGTTTCTTGTTAGTTTAAGTACAGTGTAGTCATTTAGGGTCCCAGCGTAGGGTAATGGCTAGGAGCAGGTGTTGATTTGTCAACTTTTCAGTGGCGTGAGCTGTCATTTGCACCCAGTCCTTTGTAGGAGGGTGCCACAAGTGAGGGTAGGGAGGATTTGCCATGGTGCCAGGTTGCTGGTATCAAGCTTGAATGGTTAGTGTGAGAGGTAGAGGAGACTGCAAATTTTTACTGTAGCAAGGGTGAGTGTTCCTGAGTTACTCATGGTGAGCTGCTGTGGACCAGAAAACTGATTGTTACTGTAGATCAAAGACCCAGAAAGTGTTAAATTCCTGAAGGTGATGAACATTAGCCTAGGGCATATGCAGGATGTAAAAATCCTTTGTTAGAATCTTCCCTTTGTTCTCCAAAACAGTTGTGAATGACCTCAAAGACAAGCACACATCCTTTAAGAAAGTCAGACGGAAATGTGGATTCAATGCAGCACTCCACAACCCAGAAACTTGTATAAAAGATTTACTGACCTCACTTTTGCTTTTTGATGTCTTCCAAAAAAGTTGATTTATGATGAGAATGCCTATACCTGGTGGTGATGTTTTGTAGTTTCTTAGGTGCAAACCATCTGGTCCATACAAGTTTATGTTTTTGAATATATCCCCATTATTTAAAACTGTATATTTCCTTTGTTTAAACATATTACCTAGTCTCCTATTTATCATAATTATATCATCCATTGTATTGTTATTGGGACCGTGTGTAGGAAGGATGCTAGAGATACAAATCTGTCCTCGTCTTTGCGCAATATCTACTGCTACTGACTCTATGTCCCTACTTATATCCCTTATTTTACGTCTTTTTACATTGTTTATTTCTGCATGTAAAATCACCGGGGGATTTTCTAGGTGACCTACCAGGCCGTCCAACATATTTCTAATGTCACTTATCTTTGCCCCTGGAAGTGTGCTAACTGTAGTATGCTCCTTTCTTCCCCTACATATCTCTGAATCTGTTCCCCTTATTATTGCGTCACCTATGACAATTATTTCTCTTGGCTGGGTCTGATTTTGGTTTCCAGTAGCTGTTGGTATGGTAGGATATCAAACTATATCCTCAAATCCATTTGCAGCTCCAGTTTGGATTTCCCTGTGGGGTATTCAATGTTTTGTAATGTCCTCCTGAATATTTTTAGTTAACATTTCCTCTGTATTCATAACTCTCTCTGATTCTGGGGTCAGGCTTTCAAATCTTTGTTAATACAATGGGTCTTGTACTATAGAGCTGTCCTCCTCTTTTCTTTTTGGTGCCTGGTTTGACTAAGGACCATTCTGCTACATCCTCATCATATCCTTGTGGCATGACAGTCCTATCTCCCATTTCAGCTATGTTTGAGGTTTTGGGAGTTTCATGTGTGAACTGACATGGCACCGTTTCATTTGATACGTGGTTGATACATTGTTCCAATGTTACTACCTAAGCCTGTGTTTGCACTCTTTGATGTAGTATAACTATTTCCTGCTGTAAAGTGTCAGTTAGTACACATTTGTCACATTTTTAATCCGTATTTGGAGTTTCCTCCGTATGTATTTTACAGTGTTGACACTGGAGAAAACCCTGCTTTAAACCCATGGCATGTATGTTTTCGCCGCTCTCACTCTGCCCTTTCATCATGTTTCACAGTTTAACTGCAGTTAATATCTGCTCAACTACTTGACAGGAATGTTTAACTACTTACGGTTCTGAAAGTATTTGAACCTTCGTCCCTACATTCCCCGCGGACACCGGGTAGGAGGAAGTAGGCTGCTGGTTATCTAGAATCTACAGCTTATTCAATAGGTAGGGAAATGGGCAGACTAGGTGGGCCAAGTGGTCCTTATCTGCCGACAAAGTCTATGCTTCTATGTTTCCATGTAACTTACCAAAGAAGAGTAAGGGAATTTTTTTTATTAATAAAAAAACACAAGCAAAATGTAGAAAAACAAACAAAACAGTTACATCATATATCTAAACATCTCCTACCAATACTGACATGAAAACTAGAAATAATGCAGCAAAGAAAAAAAAAAATTTTAACCCAAAGAACCCCCCCCCAAATAAAAACAAACTCAGCAGGCCTGTTCTTTCCATTTTTTCCTCTAAACTTACCCAATTAGTGCACCCCTTTCCAAAACAAGAGTAGGGGAGATTCCTTCCTGTCATGGCCAACATTTCCCATCAACAATAAACAGAGCAATGTAACTCACCCCTAAGGATGCACCTGGAAACAAGCTGTCACAGCTTAGTATGCCTTTACTGGTTAATATTTTGAAAAAATATAAAATAAATTCCTGTAATCCTGTTTCTGTCCTCCATTTTTGCCAAGTGGGGTTAATGGAGTCAGCCCTTAGGTTTTTCAAACCCCCTAACTAGTAGTTAGCCCTGGTTCTGAGTGAGATTCTAGTCTCCTCCTGCATATTAGCTGTATTTTATCTGTAGTGCCTGCAGCTGAGACTGCTGAGGCTCTGATGTTAAAGATCAAATGCGCCACTTTTTCCATATGTTTAATAAAAGCTTGACTTCCCATGAATTCAAGTCCATGTGTCATGATTAGTGTTTCCCAAAAATTCCATGCTGTTTGGTTTTGTAGTTTTCTTTAAATCAGCATCTGTTAATGTGCTCTGCAGTAACTGAAAACAGTGATTTCTGTCCCTGTCAGTGAGTGATGACATCATATTGGTCTAGCCTGCTGCTTCAGCAATTAGGACCCTGACTGAGGGAAGAGGCTGGAGCACTTCAAAGTCAGAGCAGTCTGTAGAGCTAATTGTTTTCACTCCAAGGTGTTTATTAACCCATCTGGTTTGTGTTTAGATAGATAGGCTCAAAATCTATCATTCTGTTCTCATAAAAAGTTGATCATTTTGAGTTTCAGTGCTGAACTGAAGTGGTATAAATGTTTGTGATAAATCACCATGGGATTACAGCTGTCAGTTCTGTCTCATCAAAATTCTGCATTGTTTACTGGCTATATGATACAGGGTAGTTTAATGGATATAAAATAAACTAAAGTTGTTAATTCATAGAAGTAGTGTGTCTTTGATGTAGCCTCCATAAATATGTTCATGTGAGAACAATTTTGTTTTATGCCATATTGACAAGGAGGTTTCTGCCACACTCTGCTTTTTCAAGAACATGTACTATATGAACACACAAAATTCAGTTCTTTGAGGGTTTCTGTGTGAAAATACATCATGCATGTGTATAAACAGAAATACAATATGGCATCCTGATGCCCCTGTCTCGTGCCGACAGTTGAGGCAACAGCACTCTGCTGCCCCATTTCCCCTGCCCCAAAAGCCCTCTGTTTCTTTCCCCCATTTGAGGCTGCTGCACCCCACTGCTCACTGTCTTCTCTACACAGTTGAGGCTGCTGCACCCTGCTGCCTCCTGCATAAATAGCTGAGGCTACTGTACCCTGCTTCCATCTGTCCCCCCTCCACAGTCAGCGCCAGTGCACCCTGTTGCCCCTTGTTCCTGTCTCCACAGTTGGGGCTGCTGTGCTCTGCTAAGGACTAGAGTCCCGGGTCCACTGCCTTCACAGTTCTGGCTGCTGCACCATGCTGCCCCCTGCCGCCAGAGGTGGGGTATTTGCTGTACCTGCTATCCACTTCCATTGCCCCAACTGGGCAAGGCTGCTGCACCACGTACACTCTATCTCACAGTCAGGGCTGCCATACCCTGATGCCCCCGTGTTCTGCCATGCAGTCGAGGCTTCTGCACCATGTTGTCCTCTGCCTCTGTCACCACATCCAAGGCTGCTGCACCTGTCTACACAGTCAAGGCTGCAGTGGCCTGCTGTGCCCTACAGCCTCGTGCCTCCATAGTTAGGGCTGCTGCACCATGCTGCCACTTGGCATAAGACAAGGCAAGGCATGTGCTGCACCTTGTCCCCTGCCACCACAGTTGGGACAGTTTCTCCCTGTTGCCCCCTGCCACTAGAGTCAGATCCATTGCTACACCCTCCTTCCCATGTCCCTTGTCCCAAATGGGTGAGTCTGCTGCACCCTGTTCTACAGTTTGAGCTGCTGTAATCTGATGCCTCTCCTGTCTCCTGCCCAAACTGTCAGAGCTGCTGCACCCTGCTACCCTCAGTCCCCCACCCTATAACACAAGATGAAAGTATTTTTTGTTTTTTTCCTTTGAGCAGTTTGGGCAGTGTGCCAAAGAATCTGACACTGGTGGCAGGGAGCAACATGGTGCAACATCCCTAACTGTAAAAAACAAAAACAAGGCACTGCATCAGCATGTGAGAAATGCACGCTGAAAATAGAAAATAGAGTTCAAAATCTACGTTTTGACCTTAGGTCTTCTTCAGGAAATATCTAAAAGGGAAAAAAAAACAAAGTTAGTGTCCCTAACTGTGGAGGCAAGAGGTTCTATGGTGCATCAGGGCACAGTGGTGGCAGGGGACAAAGGACAGCATGGTGCAGAAGCCTTCACTGTGAGGCAGGACACAGTGGGGCATCAGGGTAAAACAGCCCTGACTGTGAGACGGGGTGCATGTGGTGCAGTGGTCTGGCCCATTTGGGGCAATGGAAGTGGGTAGTAGGGTGCAACAAAAGCCTCACCTTTGGTGACTTGGGGCAGCATGGTGCAGCAGCCCCATGAAGGCAGAGCCACTGGGACTCTACAGTTAAAAAGAGCACAGCAGCCCTGTCTGTGGAGACAGAAACAGAGGGCAACAGGGTGCATTGGCCCTGACTGTGGGGGTGGGAAACAGAGGGAAGCAGGGTGCAGCAGCCTCAACTGAGGGGAAAGAGATTGAGGCATCAGAATGCCATATAGCATTTCTAGTTATACACATACATGATGTATTTTGACACAGGAACCCTCAAAGAACTGAATTTTGTGTGTTCATATAGTACATGTTCCTGAAATAGCAGAGCGTGGCAGAAACCTCGTTGTCAATGTGGCATGAAACAAAATTGATCTCACATGAACATATTTATGGAGGCTACATCAAAGACACACTACTTCTATGAATTAACAAAATGTAGTTTATTTTATATCCATTAAACTACCCTGTGTCATATAGCCAGTAAACAATGCAGAATTTTGATGAGACGTAACTGACAGCTGTTAATACAGACACAGTGATTTCTCACAAACATTTATACCACTTCAGTTCAGCACTGAAACTCAAAATGATCAACTCTTTGTGAGAACAGAATGACAGATTTTAAGCTAATTCATCTAAACACAAACCAGATGGGTTAATAAACACCCTGGAGTGAAAACATTTAGCTCTACGGACTGCTCTGACTTTGAAGTGCTCCAGCCTCTTCAGTCAATCAGGGACTTACCTTAATTGCTGAAGCAGCAGGCTAGACCAATATGATGTCATCACTCACTGACAGGGACAGAAAAATCTTCACTGTTTTCAGTTACTGCAGAGCACAATAACAAATGTTGATTTAAAGAAAACTACAAAACCAAACTGCATGGAATTTTCAGGAAACACTAATTATGACACTGGAACTTGAATTAATGTGAATTAAAACTTTTATTAAAAATATGGAAAATGTGGTGCATTTGATCTTTAAGTGTCTTAGCTGCAAGTAGCAATAAGGATCCCTGTGTGGGAGTCTTGTTTTTTATTGTATTTACCTAAATGATTTTTAATTGCTTCATGCGTATATCTGACAATCTGTTGAGGCAATTTTCTGCCATCTTTTAATTGTGGGATCCAGCTGCCTTAGGGTACAATTCTTACATGCTCTGATGGGTTTTATAGAGCTAATGTAATTGTTTAGTTGAAACCTGTAGGTAACTTGCAACTAAGTCAACAGAGTGTTTTGTACAAATGAAATTGCCCAGTGAAATATTTGACTATTGTGCGGTTCCAAGAGAGCCAGCCCATATCCAGACATTAGTAATAAATGAAGGTACTGGGGCTATTTGTGAGGCATAGTACTGCAGTATAACTGAAGAGCTGAATGCCAAGATTACCTCCAGTTGTAGTTAATGTGTTCCACTTCATCTAAAACACTCTGCTGCCCAAATACATTTCTGTGACATTAGCATAACCCTTTGGTAAGGATAGCTATGGGTAAGTTTGAAAAAGTGACAAAAATCTTGGGAGCACATTCATTTTGATTGTTTCTGCACTGCCTATTACAGAAAGTGAAAAGGCACTCCATCTGTTTATGTTAGACTTAATTTCTGATATTAGGGTCTCGTAATTCAGTTCATATAGTTTCCCCAGACTGAAGGATCTATGTTTCTATGTTTCTATGTAAGGATATGTTGACATCAATATACCGAATGTCTGAATAACACCATTTCATGGGTACTTGTGGTAGAGGAGTGAGTCAGGAAGTATAAGCAGACCACGGAAAAAGGTGCAAGGTGCAAATACCATTGTTTTATTAACAGCACAACAATAAAAATAACAAAAATATAAACTGTCAAATGGCATCATAATGGCAAACCGATTAGAAAACCTGATTTGGCATCTGCTTTAAATCAGTTATTTATTTATTATAAAAGTTTCAGCAGGAAGGACATACTGAGCTTGTAATAGCTCATTTCCAGATGTATCTTGGTGGGATAGGGAAGGGGAGAATACAGGATGCGCAAGTGAAAATACATAATGCAAGGTGCAGTAGTGATAAAATTACAATACAATGAAAAATACATACAATGAAATTAAAGTAGAAATACATGGTGGTGTGCAGTCATGATTCACGGACAGATAGGACAATAACAAAATAAAGATGAAATAGTTCATATTAAGGTACTGGTTGCTACACAGTACAGGGAGCAATCCAGATAGCAGCAGATTACTACCATCCAGACTGCTAAGGTGCAAAAACTATCAAAACAAGTGCAGGAGGTAGTCTCAGGAGCAGAACATTATCATATATATAATTACATGGTTTAGTTGCAGTTAGTCCAGGAGGTATGTAAGTTGCTGACAGCCTGGGTGGGCAAGGGAGCATCAACAACATGAGAAGGAGGGAACACAGGGGTCAAGGATCTGAAACAGTTGCAGAAGGGGTGGTAAAGTCAAGGAGAAGGGATTTGAGGATGGAGAAATACAAGACTGAGCAGATAGACATGGGGAGAGAGGATCAGAGCTGAGGAAAATGGTATGAGAAGGCAGCTTGGTCAACAGAACATTTCCTGGAAGGGAGGGAGAGGGAATGGGAAGCAATCTTCTAGAGGGGGTAGGAGGAAGGAGGGGGAGAAAGGACGGCTGAAAGGTAGGGGATGGGTCAAACCAGAATCTGGAGGTGAAAGTGGCACAGTGGGTGAGGCATCCAGCATCGAGGGAAGGCAGGCAGAGAAAGGAGTACAAAGAGCAGTGGTGTGTACAAGGTGGGAGGTCCAAGACAAATCGGCAGAAAGACTGAAAGAGGGGGTTCAGTCTGGCAAGGGTGGAGGTGGGTGCAATGCTATAGACAATATTATAATAGTCAAAAAATATGAAGGACCATCTTTGTGACTAGCTCCCAGTAGGCAGGGAGAGGATACTGGTAAATAAGTTCAACAAAGTCTTTTGCACTCCATATCTGTTCTAAATGTTCTTGCTTGTATCAAAATTCTAGACCCCCTTTCTAAGCAGTAGGGAGAATTACCTTACAGCTGCAAGTTAACCTGCTTAACTAAGTTAGCTCTTTTTTGCTCTCAGCTTCTTAGACAGTGCCCCCTCTTCTCATAGAATTCAGAGGGTGTAGCAAGCTCCCTTTCTGCAGCCTTCATATCACTGTTTATTGTATTTCTGCTCTGACCCTCCCTGTGACCTTTTGTTCTCAGCACACCACACCACACTCAGCTGTCCCTTCTCTGCTTCCCTGCCATAAGAAAAAAAACAACTCTAACTCAGACTTGTAAAGATTAACTCTTTCCTGCCATCGTAGTTAATTTATTCTTTTAACAAACTCCTAGGTTATAGAAAAAAAAAGGCTCCTTTTCACAGCCTGAGGAACAGCTCACACTCATTTACAACCCCTAAGTGTGAGATTACAGACCCTGTAAGTCTTGGCAGAGAGGAGAAGGGAAGAAAACAGAAAGAAACAAGCATTTGTCAATGTTGAATGTTTGCTTGCATGTTGTTGTACCGTGTCCTGCTTGTACACATTTTACTAAATATTTACCCAAGACAGACCAGATGAGATGTAATACGTCATTTGCAATGGGGTCCTGATTTTACACAGTTTTATACTGCATTTACCCAGGATAGTTGAGGTGAGATGTAGTAGTTTGTATTTAGTGTGGTCCTGCTTTTATAATGTATTTTTCTAGGACAGATCATCTTAGATGGAACAGCTTCTTTTCAGGGGGGTTCTGCTGTACAGTAGGGTCCTGTTTTTACATAGTTTTGTAGTATATTTACCCAGGATAACCCAGCTGAGATGCAATATCTCATTTTCAGTGGAGTCCTAGGTTGGTACATTTTTGTACTGTATTTCCCCCAGGATAGCACACCTCAGATGCTATTTCGTTTTCAGTAGGATCCCGCTTTTCCCATTTTTTACACTGTATTTACCCAGGATGATACAGCCAAGATGCAATATTTCGTTTTCAGTGGAGCCCTGCTTTAACCATTTTATAATGTATTTACCCAGGCTAGCCCAGCTGAAAGATAAGTTACATTTCCTGTGAGGTCCAGCTTTTACAGTGTATTTTTCCCAGGATAGAGCAGCACAGTTGCACAGTTCAGTGGGGGCTCTGCTGTACTGGGGTCCTACTTTTACACATTTGTACTATATATTTACCCAGGATAGGCCAGATGAGATGCAATATCTCATTTTCAGTGATGTTCTGCTTTAACATTTTTCCCTGCGTGGGGTCCTGTTTTTAGATGTATTGCTTGTTACTGTCTTGCTCACTGTAATAATTTGCTTCATTGTATTCTGTACTCTCCCGGGCCATGCAGGGCTGGTTCTAGGATTTGCTGGGCCCTGGTGCAAAACTGTGTAGCGGCCACCCCCCCGGCTGGGGCCCCTCCCAGCTGGCCTCTAACCGGGGCCTCCCTGGCCTCAAATAATATTGCTGCTCGCTCATTTTGTGAACTTGAAAGGTGTAAATCATGGTGTTATTTGTTCTCTCCTCTCTCAGTTCCCTCTGACCCCTTCTTTCCTGCTGGCTGTTGCTGTCTAAATCTTTATTCTTTTTGTTCAGTTTCCCTTCCTGCTGAATCACCATCATCACTGACTGGACTCAGACAGCACAGTTTATTTTGGCATACAGAAGAACAAAAAGGACATTGATTGATTAGCACAGTAATTACCATCCATTCCGGACTCCCGCCAGAGAGTAAAGATAGACCGCCATGCACTCGCCGTGACGCCGTCTCGCGCTCAGTCTGTCTACTGATGCCAGATGACTCTGATTTTGTGAGAGGATCCAAGGCTTACACACCGAGCTGATGAGCTTGAGATGAGCCCCACCCCAGAGGCCCCACCAGCAAATCAGAGCAGCGGCAGCTAGTACTCAACCAGGGAGGGAGGGAGCAGGGAGGAGCGTCAGCCTGACACCATACTGAGTGAGCAGGGGGTGAAGCGGAGAAATCACTATTGGCGCAGGGTGGAACATGAAGGAGGAGCGGTCCGTGGAGCCCGCCCAACATAGGAGGAGGAGGACGAGACAAGGAGGACAGTGAATGCCAGCACTGCTTGCAGGTATGGGGAAAGAAGCGCACACGCACACTCTACAATTTAAATGGCTGGGCTCTATGTGTGTGGGATTTAAATGGCTCATGGCTCATGGCTCGGGGGGGGCTGAGAAGAGCACTGGTACCGAGGAAGGACGCTAGACGGTGCACACTTGCCGAACGGCGAACACGGCACTGCGCCAGCATAGTAATTTTATAAAAATACAAATTTTTACTTCAGTGGCCATTGGGCCCCCCTGCACTTTGGGCCCTGGTGCAGTGGCATCCCTTGCACCCCCCTGATGCTGGCCCTGGGGCCATGCTTGAAAATAGGCAGGTCATTTGCCTAACGTACTTACCTGGTCGCCAAAAGCTAATAAATAAACAGATTGTATTTACCCAGGAAAGGACAGTCAAGAGGCAATAACTAATTGTTAATGGGGCTCCCACATTTTGACTGCAAATTTCCAACATGGTGTTTTTATGACTCGACTTTATGATGAAGACAGGTGGAATTTTTAAAATCTGAAACGAAAGGTGATTTTACAGTGTGACTACGAAAACATGTTTTGGCAGGCATTTGAAAAATGACACCTGTCATGTTCATGAGGTGGGGTAACACAAGCAATATGTTAAACACTGGGGGCCAAAATCTGTAAAAGTAATGTTATGTGTAAACTTTGAAACAGTTATACGTTTCTTCATAACTTAGGCCCTGTTCACACTACAGCATGGTTTCTGGAAACGATATTGAAAACAAATTCAGTCTTACAGTGCTGTAGTGTTCACATTGGGTAATCTGTGGCAGGATTTGTTTTACTGGGAAACATATTCTTGTGTCTGCATCGTAGCTGAGACCCGTGTTCAGTGAAGTGTGGTTCAGCAGCATGTTTCCAAGCTGCTTATCATGATGCACTGTGCGGTCAGCAGGTACCCCAGACATGGAAGCAGAATAAACACGGATAGAGAATGAGGAGCGTTCACACTGTGGCCTACAATTGTTTTAATTAGGCAAACAAGCAAACATTCAACATTGACAAATGCTTGTTTCTTTCTGTTTTCATCCCTTCTCCTCTCTGCCGAGGCTTACGGGGTCTGTAACCGCACACTTAGGGGTTGTAAATGAGGGTGAGCTGTTCATCAGGCTGTGAAAAGGAGCTTTTTTTTCTGTAACCTAGGAGTTTGTTAAAAGAATAAATTAACAGTTCAAAAAACGTATTTAAGCTTAGGTCAGATCAGAGTTTGAACACAGTTCTTGAAAATGTGTTCCGAAGCGTAATAGGTGTGAATGCTAATCGTGCTAACATGTTTGTGAAACAGTTCTGTCACCTTATTCCATTTCGATTACTGCAGTGTGAACAGGGCCTTAGTTGTTTTTTACATTTTGACCCCGGATTTTCGACATAGTCTTTTTATGACCCCATGTTATAATCAAAACAGGTGGATTTTTAAAAATCTTGTCTGAAAGATGGTTTCACAGAGGGACTGTGAGAACATGTTTCAAAGGGGATTTGAAAAATGACAACTTTCAGGTTCATATGCTGGAATAACAAAAGGGCTCTGTACACATTTGGGACCAAAATATGCAAAAAATCACAAAGCTATGAACAAACATTGAAAAAATTCAAGCTTTCCTCATAGCTTTTTTTTTGTTTTTTTGACAGTTTGACCCCAAATTTTCAATATTGCCTTTTTATGGCTCACCTTCAGATCACTTCCAACAACAATCACGGCATGTGGAATTTTTCAAATCTTGTTGAAAAGGTGGCTTTGTGGAGCAAATGTGAAAACATGTTTCAGAGGAGATTTGAATGTTTTGTGACATTTTGACCCCAAATTTTTGACTTAGTCTTTTTATGACCCCTCCTTCTGAACATGATAGCGTCATTTATAAAATACTAGCTGAAACATAATTTCATGCCACAAGTGCAAAAACACGTTCTGATGATGATTTGAAAAATGTCACCTGGCATGTTCACGAGCTGATGTGAAAAAAATGGCTATGTTGAAAATTTGGAGTTAAAATATTGAAAATTACAAAAGTTATGAATGAGTGTAGAAAAATTTCAATGTACCCTTATAACTTTGTTTTTTTTAATATTTTGACCCAACATTTTCAACATAGTCTTCTTATGACCCCACCTTATTAACCCAGTAGGTAAAACTGTTCAAATCCCACCGACAGGTGATTTCACAGAGAAAATGTGGAATCACCTTTTGGGTTGGATTTGAAAAATTTCCCCTACCTTGTTCATGAGATGAGATCCCAAAAAAGCCATGTTGAATATTTTTTTTTGGGGGGGGGATATTAAAATATATTAAAAAATAACCACGTCATGAGTACAAGTTCAAAATACTTTGAAATACATTTACCTGATTACCTATTATCATGGTTACCTGATTGGATAGGACAAAACAGAATTGGTTATTTGTAATTTTGGTTTAGTTTTTAAAAATAGTACAGGGTCCTGCTTTTGTCACAGTACTGTTTCCCTTAGTTCAGGGTTTTTTAACCCACTGAGTGGTAAATCCTCAGATTTATGTAAGCCACAACACAGGATGGTTGTACTGTGGAATTAATGCATGGTTGGGGGGGCACGAGACCACAGGCCAAGTGCCTCCAACCACCCAACCACGCATTAATTCCACAGTAGAACCATCCTTTGGAGGGACTTAATGTGCTTGTAACATGGAAAGCACTGTTATAGGAATATTATTTAGTAATGAAATATGTACAAATAACACACTGAATCACTGAATTTTAAATGCTTTTAAAGTTTCATTTTAATGTGTGATTGCAAAGGTACAAACACTGCAACATGTATCATGGGTGTGATCTATTATTTTATCACATTACCTTTTAAGAGTACTGCTTTATCATTCATATAAATGTTTTTAAAAATTTTACCACACTCACAGGACGTTCTCTGCGTTGCTCTAGAGATAGTGTAAAAGCTTTCTTGCAACTGTTCTAATGCATGCTGGGAACAAGAATGTCACCATAATTTGCATACAGGCTGGAGTCAGGTGGTGCTGTAAACAGTACAACATTGCAGTGAAGTTACTGCACTGTATTTTATTTAAACATACTGTTTTAAACTTACTGGCTTAATCATTCTTTTTTGAACAATAACAAATCATTTTTTATGGAACACTACCAAAACAGAAAGAAAAGAACACATTACGCTCAGATTAAGGTAGGGTTCTAATGCCGAGAAACACTGCTGCCGTTTAACATTTTTATGCTTTTAACTGAGTCAGAAGCACTGCTGACATCTAACCCTGACTCTGAAACAGTGCTGAAGTCTAATTTATGCTTATAACAAGGAAGTATGCTGAAACAGTGGTTCACTTCACACTTTCTCTCAGTGCCACAAGTGTCTAAGGTGATTGGAATGGCTTTTTGAGTGCACCATAGTAATTAAAGTTCACAGCCCCACTAATGGTGAAGTAACTGAGATTAAATGGACTACTGTTGCTTGTAGTGTTCTGTGGAGGTACGGTACTGCATGTGGGTGCTGAATCAGGACTACTGTTGGCTGAGGTTGTGTTACTGATGTTTGGGATAGCTGCTGATTCTTGGGCACTGCAGCTGCTGTTACTCATATTTGGGACAGCTGATGATTCTTGTGCAATGCAGTTGTTACTTCCATCTTGTCCAGGATTTTCAAGTGTGCTACTGTGTCCTTTTCCAAGACTAGGTGACATAGCTGAGGTGCTACTACTGGCTTGTGTTGCTTTCAGTATAGGCTTTGAGAGTGTAGACAACCATTTCTGTTTTTTTATTAATCTTATTTATCTGCCTGCCCGCTGGGAGAGCACCAGGCTCACTCACATGATGGGGGATCTGGCACGGCTGTCGCCAATCACTGGAGAGTCTCCCCATACCCTATCCAGCCAGACCAGCTCTGGACCCCCCCAGTACGATTCTATGCAAGTCCTCCAAGCGAGGCAGGGCGCAGCCATCAGGCTGTATGGTCGCGCCCAGCCATTTACACTTTTTCTCCCATTGGGAGCGCAGATGTGCAATGATGTCTGCGCACGTATGTGCTGACATCTGTCGCGTGCCCCCCCCAGTCACACCAGTGCAGGCGGTACCCCTGGGCATCCCCAGGGGTTGCTGCAGTGCAGCATGGATTCCCCAGCCCTCCCAAGGACTAGGAGAGCTGTCTCCCGATGCTCAATCCTAGTCCTCCCCTGCTGACCCCAGACGACCCGAGCTCTTTCTCGAACCCGGGTCACCGGCATAGCGTGAAGTGTGGCGTCTAGCACCTCAACCCTCAGTGCCACTGGGCCAGCTCCGTAGGCAACCATTTCTGTCTATCACTTACCGAAGGGGATCAATAGTTTCTGAGACTAGTCTCACATCAGTGTCCGGTCACTGACATGTTCTCTTTTGATGCAGGCCCAGCCTCAGATAATAAGTGCACAGCTGTGCTTCTAGTGTTATGGTTCATGTATCTTTGGCTGAGCTGTGCATCATTTGAGATCTGTGCCATCATGTTACCTAGGTAGTTCTGTCCCATTGGTTGCATCCCATACCAGCATTACTTTTTGTTAAGGATGTGCTGCAGTGCCTTTAAAGGATGTAGATAAAACGATGGAGGATTTGGGGGACAGCAAAATATACATTCTTTAAAGAGGGAAACTGGGCAATTCACCCTACCTCGCTGAGAAAATACTCTGCCTTGTAAAGCATCATGATTGGCTTCTGTAGCTGAATTATGATTTTTTGTAGCTTCACTAAATGTGACAGCTATGTATTCTCTGCCACTATGATCTGCCTTGATGCAAAAGGAATCATGTTTGAGTTTGACAAGTCCCTCTCTGCCTCTTTGGGCAAGGCCTAATTGCAGCTCGAACCAGAATCTGTATACTAGGCTATACGCAGACTCTGGATTCAATTTGTCACAGTAGTGGATGCAATTGAGATCCACGTCTGAAATGCAATGGATGGTGTACGGCTATATCTTGTCCTGTATGCTGGTACTCCTTTAGAACAGCAACAAAAATGTTACTGGCTCCTTGAAATTCTGAATCTGTTATTATATTTATTTTTCTGTTAATTTCAACACTGTTTATGTGCCGATTAAGACCAGCACACAGTCCAATAAAGGAACTAATGCTGTACTGCTTTCCATCAGTGATACGAATGGATCCATAAAAGCAACTGAGAAGTTTTGCCAGCTCATGAGTAGATATGGTACGTAAATTGACTACTTAACTTATTCCCTTCAACCAATCTGTAAAGACGTTAAGAGCCCAAGAAGTGTTTTTATGCATGTTAGGTTCATTCTTTTTTCTACCTAGCTCATCTAGCTGCTCAGCAGAGAGATTTACACATCTACTGCCAGAACTGCTGCTCTGTTCCAAATAGTCAGATTTCTCACTGACCATTGCATGTTTGCCTTTCAATGATGGTTTGCTGACAGGAACAATTGTAGAAGACATTACTTTTTCATTTGTTTTCACACCATACTGGGTATCTAACCATCTAGTGATGCCCATCACTCCACAGATCAAAAATGTTACAGTACAACTCTTCATGGTGAATTTCACACTGTGAATGGCGATCCGCTGGGTGAGTGGGTGGGAAACAATACTGCTAGTCATATTTTGGTGGTTGGGAAGAGTACTGCAACAGCAAGTATGCATTACTTGAGAATTAATGCATGCTTACTTCTTGTGTGTTGATCAGTACTAATACTCCATTTCAAGATCTTTGCTTTAGCCGTGTTACAACACACTATTCCCTTGCACCACAAATGTGGGGCTGGGAGTTAAAGGAACACTGTTAACCCCCTTAGGTCTCAAAGATTCATTAGCTTGGAAAACACATGTTACAGTTGTTAACATTCTGTAGAGACTGCTGATGTAGCTGGTAGTTTTAATCTTATTCCTTTTTTCTTTAAAAAGTGAAAAACAGACTGACCACCATACTGGTGTTACCACACAAACTCATATTTGTTCACATTCCTTAATCAACTCCCACTGCTTCTTTCCAAGATTTGGGAACACCCCCAACACAGTCTAACCACTCATAATGCAGTAGGAGGAAAGGAGATTATTGCATCCTGAGTGGCTGCACTGTTTGCAGGCATTCCAAACGTTCAGGAAGTATGCAATAAGAGTAGATCAAGGAATTGAAACAAAACAAGGCTGGGTACAACTATACCATTAGCATGCATTTCAGGTCTGCTAGAAAAGAAGTTAGAAAAAACAACCAGCAATGTCAATGCATTTTAGAGAAGGTAAGCAATCACAAAATTTGGGTTTTTAACTTAAAATATTATGACGCAAAAAAGGTTGACAGTGTCCCTTTAATTGCTGCGATCCATGCTCCAAATTTGCACCCAGTTTGAATTTAATTAGACAGTCAAAGGCCTTTTCAATGATAACGACTTAATGATTTACTCTATGATGGCATGCCCAGATAAGGATCTAAATAGAAAGAGTTGAGTAAATAAGCTACCACAGCAGTAGCCACTGGCATCTATCAAGATGCTCCAGGTCACTCAAGCCAGCAAGGGCTCCATCATGCACATAAGCACGCCACTGTGTAACTGCTCTCTGGAGTCAGACTATGTCCTTCCTTCCTCAAGCTCTGCTGTCTGCACTATCCCCTGTGATCATCAAGGTGGTGATATCGCAGCAGAGCATGCTGCCCTCCCTCCTCAGAAGAGAGGATCTTCTGGGATGCTCAAATCTCTGCACCCCTGTCAAACCCTGATGCCCTGGGCATGTTCCCAATCCTGGTCACCAGCATTGAGAGTGGTAACCTTATCGCTGTGCTGACGGGCTGGCCACAACCTCCCTTTTATCTTGCCTTATTGCTGCCATTAAATGTTGTCTGTTTTAAGTTACCCTGGAAGGTCAGAAGAGTTTCAAAACGCTCCTTAATTTACATTCAGCAAAACTTTGGAATAGAATCTATACCAGGAGTGAATGTGCTTGCTTGACATAAACACACAGAAAAATTGACAGCTCATCAGAGATTATTTTAGACTTGGTGGTTTCCGCAAACATGGCACCTGCAGTAGCAGTTACCTAGTAAGAGCGTTCCTTTCCTGTGTTTATATATTAGTCATAGAAAAGTTTCTCAGTACTGAGGTATACCTAGGTATACTGAGGCAGAATGAGACAGGATTGCATTACAGTCAATGGAAATTGCCTGAGTGGTAATTCAGTGGTACTTTGAGGTACCTCGAGGTAGGAAACTTTTAGATAACTACCACTGCATATAGGCAGTTGCACTATATATATTTATCCATTTTCCTGTTCTCTTGGCATCCCTGACTCCATCCTCCCAAGTCACCTGTCAGCCTTTTACCTTTACCCACTGTTAGCCACTTCTTTATAACTAATCAACTCTTCAACTCCTAACCTCTATTTTATGGCTCCTCTCCCCTTATGCACCATTATGTTTCTTATCAGTAACGGCTCCAGCTATGTAGGAAAATTGTTACAGTTTCCTCTTGCCTCTAAACTGTATCCTGCTGTGGCAGGGTCACAGAACAAAGAGCACGGCTTAGCTAAAGCCAATAATGTTTATTTAATTGTTTTTTAGTTTTTATATTTGTTTACCATGTTAGCTGGAGAAGGTTTAAAAAAAGAGACTCCCGCTGCACATGGACAGACACATGCTCACACAGAAAGACACGCACACAAATACACTCTTGCATGCAAAGATGCAGTCACACATAGATGCATGATGGCGTACACAGACTCATGCGCTCTGGTACATGTGCATGCACACTCACACGCACAGATTTATGCTCTCACCCACGTGCTTGCACATACAGACTGATGCTCACATGCAGACTGACATATGCATGTTGTTACTGGGAGGGACACTGAGCACCAGGGAGGGGGAGAGAGAAGCAGGTAACAGGCAACAGAGGTTTTGGGGGAAGATATGCGGAAATGGTGAAAAGATGAAGCAGGGCTTGCAACAGTTCTGAGACAGAACCATATGGATGAGGGCACATAGGCTGATGGCTGCGCGCGTGCATATACACACACACACACACATGCTCATGTCTGCACACACATTCAAGCATGCCTGAAATCATGCCCCCCCCAGACACACACTGTCATGCCCTTAAACACTGATGCCCAATAGACGTACACACTTTTGCCTGCACACAGATGCATGCCCACCTTCAGGCATGCATGCACACAGAGTCATACCCGCAGACACACCCACCAGCACACAGGCACATGATGTCCCTCCATTTATCATTTGGAACCCCTCTGTCCCTCATAAAGCAGTTCCTGTCAATCCTTGCTGCCTGATGTACCACCACAGTGGACAGCAACTGGCACAGCCCCCCCACTTACCTCCTTGGCTAGTGTAACAAGGTGGAAGGAAGTTCTTCTTTATAGCATAGGTGGTGGAGAGGTGTTCAAAATTGCTAGAAGTGATTGGCGCAGAGTCCATCACCAGCTTCCAACACAGGTGGGATAGGCACAGTGGGGATAGTCTGGGACGGAGGAGGGCATGAGAGTAGGCAGCTGAGAGATGGGGATGAGTAAGCCGGGGGGGTTGAAATACAGTTAGGGCTATAGGTAGACTATTTCCAGCCCAGCATTAGGCTGGTGGCAGATGCAGGCAGGTAATGGGTAGACTCAAGGGGCCACTGAACCTTTTTTCCCCATTAATATCTGTTTCTTTGTTTCTATGTACTGTACATGTCTATCAGTCTTGTGTGGTTATTTTTGTCCTAAGCTAACCAGCCTCAAAGTATAGTATGCCACTGGAAAACAGATATATCCAACAGCATCATGGCATTCCTTATATTTCTTTCTTTTGCTATGTTTACCACCATATTCTACAGTACATCTAGCAAGAATGTTTTATATGGATGGCATGGGATTTATACGGTTTTCTGCATAAAAACAAACAAAAATGCATCACTTTTTCCAAAATACTGGTACAAATGGGGAGTCGCAGAACCAATACTGTAATCTGCACTGTAGTGTTAGATTGGCAAAGAAAATCAATCAGACTGAGCACATCTTTTGTCATGATGTTCGTAACAAACATGACAAATGATGTGCTGTGGTTTCATTTTTTCTGACACCTTACTGAATTTTTCCAGCATGAGGCATTATGCAAAATCATGAATCTCAAAAGCAAGCATAGAACTGTTGGAGTGCCCCTGGCTAACAACTGCTTTCACTCACTTCCATGCTGCCACCTGCCTGCTGCAAACTTACTGGAGGGTTTTTTCCTTCTCACCCCAATTTAGGTCCATGCTCACACATTACAAGACATTTGGAGCTCTGGATATATGAATCCCAGTTTGCTTTTAGCTATTAAACAACATGCTGTTATAGCAGAAGCAGTCTGACTTTATCTCAGTATGCACTATGGGTGACGGAACCACAGAGTCTGCAATTAAGTCAAATTCTGATCAGAGCCAACATGGCTGCAAAACAACATTTAACAGGGATTAGGATCCTTAATGTGGATCCATGACTGGTCATTGACAAATTTTTTGTCAAACGACCAGACAGCGAAACCGGCAAGTCAACCGCATTTTGCAGTCAGCTGCCAGTTTTGTAGGAAAACAAGTATTTTCTTCAGAGGGATTCACCCCCTGAACCCCCCATGCAGGGACTGCGCCCCCCCGCACCCTCCCCACTAAGCATTCTCAACTCTGAGTCGGAGCTGATTCGGGGGGTGCAGGACCCCCGACAGACAGCGCCAGGTTCCAGTGGGTTCCCTACAGCGATGTGGCACTGTTGTTGCTGTAGGGGACTGCGCTATTGAAATGTCACTGATAGTGCGGCCTACACTTAATGCGATATTATGACTGTGGCATATCTGGAGCCAGAGACTGACTGCAACCAAAAATGTCATTGGTCAGATCACCAATAGTGCCATAACAGGGGAGTTAGAGACAGAGCTGGTTTTAATGATACAGGAGGCAGAAAAACAAACATGCATTTGTCAATGTCGAATGTTCACTTGCAGGTATTTGCAGTGGTGTTTGGTACTGGTATTGGCTTCAGAGTTCTAGCAATTTTGCCAGGCGTGATTTGCTTTTCTAAAATGAAATGCTTTGGGAAGTGTAACTGATGGTATGCTATGCTGCAGTCCAATAGGTGTGTGTGTGTGAGATTCCATCTAATACAAGAACTTTTGACAACTAGCATATTTATAGTTCCTTACTGTAAAATGGCAAACTTTAAAGTTCTAATTCACAATTTTATATTACTTCCATTTATGTAGTTTCTCTGCCCTTAGAGTTTTTTTCTTTGCTTCCTGCAATTTATGTTCTACTGACATTGTTTACTTGGGGGAAAAAAGTAATAATAACACTGTAAATTTAAACCTTGCAGTTTGCCATTTTAGAGTAAGGTAACTATAAATATGACAGCTGACAAAAGTTCTAGAGAAGTGCTGCCTGTGTAAGGTGCTATATTACCAGAGGAACACACTGTGCCTCTCTGACTCTCTGTGTCCATCTCCAGCACCGATGGCCATTAGTGCAGTAGGTGGCAGGAGCCTCCAATAAGTTAAGTATAGAAGCCTGGGGGGGGTGGTCAGAGGAGTGAGGACCAGGGATAGAGAGTGTGGCAGGTGGCAGAAGCTGCCAATAAGTAAAGCCGCAGTGCAGCTACTGTAGAAGCCTGGGGGGGGCAGAGGAGCAAGGACCAGGGAGACAGAGTGCACTGGGCAGTAGGACACGCATCCCCGGAGTTACGGCAACAGAAAGAAATAACGCGTTCTGTCATTGGAGTGGTTAATTTCTTTCAACTACCTAACATGCCACATCAGCAAGCAGAACTACTGTCATGACCAGAGTTCCTGGTCATTGGTCTACACTGCAAGCCTATTGCAGTTTTTGGCTGTAATTGGCTCGGCAGGTACACACCTCTAAAATGCCATTAGTAGTAAGACGTTCTTTGCGCAAGCGCAAGGGAACGTAAAAACTGCTACTCCCTTGAAAAAATTCTAGATCTGACCCCAGGCAACATTATTAACCACATCTGCATAATTAGGCACCCACAAGATCACCCTGAGGAGCCTCTTTTGGCAGAAGCACAAGAAACCAAGCACTATCGTAAACAAGTAGGTGCTAGTCAACACTAAAGCAAGGGTTGACAAGGGACCACACTCCAGGAGTCTGTGTTCAGAATACTAAGCAGCAAACAGCTTCAAGTAAAATGAGTTTCAAGTTTAAGCATATTAGAGTGTTGTAGTAACCCACTGCTTCAACCCTCTCAGCCCTTTGTCGGGGCTAAACATGTAGAAATACATTTACAGTAATCCATTGAAAGGTGCAGTACGTACATAATTCACGTTCTTGAGCACATCTGCTAATACACCAATTATGTTACAGAAATTCCAAAAAATACTTTCAGTCTGAATAAGTGATATAAAATATGATACCCAAATGAAACTCTGGAAAGAAAAAAGAAAAATGTGTTCAAAATCTAGTAAAGAAGAATTGTAAATGGGAGTTCCAAAAGGCCAACAAAGCTGAACTGCTTAATTTAAAACTGAACCAGGGCACTATAAGGCATCATAGAATGGTACAAAGGTCAACCGCATTAATTTTTTTGAATTTCTAAGACAAATAATTGATGTGATAGCAGATGAGTTCAGGAAATGTATTGTTAAATGTCTTGAGCCCAGCCCTCTTTATAAGCTGTGACTGGGCTCGAAGAGCCAGAATTAGTGTGACACTCTCATGTGTTTAAAATTTAAATAAAATATTTTACTTGGAAGCTTTCTGCTACTTAAAATTTTGTTTTGAACACTTAAACTTCTGGAGTGTGATCCTCTGTCTGCTGACTGTCTCGGACCATGAGTCAAAGGTAGTTTTTTGTGGATGTCAACAATGTGCCCGTAGGGGTCAAGGCTTCTATCCAACCAAACACCAAGGAACTTGAACAAGGGAACTTCTTCAAAGGGGATGCCCCAGGTGTTTTATTAGTGAAGTCATTTCTCGAAAACAACCTGTTGTGCATCAACTGAGAAATGTGATGCAGGTCCCAACATACATACAAATTAGGCTGACACAGTGCGTGCCACAGTATTACATGGTGTCACGTGTTTCTCTTAAACAGACACATTAACAGCATCTAAGCCAAATTAAATTCTGCTTGGTTGGGAATGAATTATGTAAATGTAATTTGAACTTGTAAATTTTAATCCACTCCAACATAAAAAGGTTTCTGTGTGGTGAATATCTCTGGGGCTGTTTAACACATTTGATAGTGCACTGCTCCTATATCCCACAATGACTACAAGCACATAAAGGCTGACAAACGCAGGACAGAGCAACTGAGAGAGAGAGAGAGAGAGAGAGAAAGAAAGAGAAGTCCAATCGATACAGCTACACACAGACAGGGTTTCTCTCTCACTCCGTCTCTCTCACTTACACACTCATTGTGGATGTGTCTCTGTTCCTGTGATCATCCGTGCAGTTCACTTGCCTGGTCTCTCTCTCTCTCTCTCTCTCTCTGTAAGGTGCTATATTACCAGAGGAACACATTGTGTCTCTCTATCCATCTCTGGTGCTGATGGCCGTTAGTGTGGCGGGTGGGCTGCAGCGCGACTACTGTGGATGCTGGGGAGTGGTCAGAGAAGCGAGGACCAGGGTGAGCGAGTGTAGTAGATCGCAGAAGCCACCAGTAAGTAAAGCCACAGCATGGCTACTGTGAAAGCCGGGGGGGGGTTAGAGGAGTGAGGACCAGGGTGAGCAAGTGTGGCAGGAGGCAGAAGCCGCCAATAAATAAAGCCACAGCGTTACTACTATGGAAATCTGAGGGGTCGGAGGAGTGAGGACCAGGGCAAGCAAGTGTGGCAGTAAAGCTGCAGCATGGCTAATGTAGAAGTCAGGAGAGGGGATCAGAGGAGCGAGGACCATGGTGAGCAAGTGCGGCGTGTGGCAGGATGCGCGTGACCAGAGTTATGGCAACAGAAAGAAATGAAGAGCTCTCTCATTGGAACAGGAGAGGGCACATGGGGGGGGGCAGCTGCAGTGTAATGAATTGAAGTGCTGCACACTCAAGCAGACTAGACAGACTGAATGGACTGTCTCTGGTTGCAATTTTGTATGTTTATATGTTCATATGTTCATTTCTTTCAAGTACAGAACATGCCACGTCAGCAAAGTAGAACTACTGTCATGACCAGAGTGCCTGGTCATTGGTGTACATTGCCAAGCCCATTGCAGCTTTCTCGGCAGTGACACACCTCTAAATTGCCATTAGTCCCAATATGCTCCTTGTACAAGCCCAAGTGAATGCAAAAAGAGAGACTTGTACAAGAGGAGGTTACACGTCTTGTGCAAGGTCACACTGTATGCAAGTGGAGGTTGTGGGATTCAAACCCAGGTTTCCTGGGTCCCTGGATTCACAACTTGGTACTCTAACCTCTACGTTATACTGCCTCCCTGACTTGGGGGATTCTGCTGTATTTCTCTTTCCTCTGAAAGGGAACATAAACCTTGCATTATCCTTTGTTAATATAAATGACCATTTGTTATGTGTGTACCCTCCTTTATCTCCCTACTGTGCTTTTTCTTCTGTTCACATTGAAATAATTATTTTTCACCTTTTTAGGGTCTCTTATTGATGCTGCCTTTTTCACTCACCTGGTATTCATTTTTATAAGTATTGATCAAGCAAACTTGTGCTGTGAGCTTCTGCTTAACATGTTGAAAAGGTTTGTTGTCTCAGAGGTGTTTCAGTCTCCTTCTCACATTGTAGGAGCTAATTGCTTTTCCTCTCACAGCTCTTCCAAAGGATTAGGTGTGTATGTGGGGGTGGAGCTGGCAAACTGTCAGTAATTTCCAACAGAAAGAAGGGTTAAAAAGTCAGGTTAGTTTATATCTTGGAGGTAGAAGACTTGGTTTGCTGGCCAAGGCACCTAGCTTCACCTGAGCTCTTTCCTTCTAAGACTGTTTGAAAGGCAGAGTAGAGAAACTTACCAGAGCAAGGGAGGAGGATTAAGACTTAGTTTGGCTAAGCAGATTTACTGTGTGGTGGTGTTTTTATTTTTTACTCACAGGAATTGCTACTGTTTGTTGCTAACATTTCATTGCTTTTATTTTTTCTCTGATTCAAATTGTTGTTGCTGGTATACCTTCTTCTGCATTATTACAAGGTGTGCCTACAGGTGTGTGCTAACAGATTACTGCTGTAATCTTCTGATTCAAATTGTCTTTGCAAGGTATATCTTCAGTTACTGCTTTATTTTTCTCTGAGCAAAGTGTTTCTTACAGGGTATATCTTCTCTGAAATTATTACAGGTGGTGCTTTACAGGTTTTACAGTTTTATCTAACATTAGGATAAGCTTTCAGGGTTACTGCATTTGTTGTTGACTGATTGTTTCTGGTCTTACCTCCTTGTTCTTTCATCCGTGGTTCTTCTTTTAGGCAGGGAAGGGCCCAGCCACCCACCCACCCCCATCCCCAACCACCCCACGCTACACTCCTTTTATAGGGTACCACAGTTGTGACATTTCCTGTGGCAGAGCAGGAAGGGGCGGATCAGTGGGGCCTCCACAAGGTGATCTCATTTACAGGGGCACTAGTAATTTAACTTGTTATAACAAGTTAAACAAAGCACAATTAAACCATTACTTGCATTTTTCCTTTTTTTTCCTTCTAATTACTCTGACTAGGTTACAAACCCAGCAACTTATTTGGAATGGATTTCATTAACTGCAGGTACTGTGGAACAATTTTCAGAAGGACAGTCTTACAGGATTTAGGACACTGTCCTACATGCTGGGCCTTTGAGATCTTAGGTCTCAGCTCCGGGCAGCATGGGCAGAGATTGCACGCCCAAATTTCATATTGAAGAGGAAATACATTATAAGAACCACCCGCCATTTCCCCAGCATCCAACAGAAAAACCTCGACCGCAGAGGGTAGTTGGTCCAGGAGGTTGGCAGGTGGTTAGGAGGAGCAAATCAGGTGCCCCATCACCTCTGCTCTCCAACACATTACTCCAAAACCATATAAACACTACAAATAGGTATCTGCCTCTATCTCTGAAATCAAATAAAGAGGCAGAAGACACTGCAGAGCAGGACACTGCGCACAGGAGCTAGTACAAGAATACTCACCCAAATCAGGAACCAAAACTAAACAAGCACAAAGGAAATCCAAAAAACTTCTGATCATAGGAGACTCCATGATTCAGGGAGTTGATACCCATCTCCAGCTAGGGTGATGGTCAGATGTCTCCCAGGTACATCAGCATGGAGAACACTGACCACATTGCTAAAATTGTTCACAAAGCAGGAGAAAACATTGATGTCCTAGTACACATAGGGACTAATGATCTCACCAGCCGGTCAGTTGTGGAGACCAAGGAACACCTGACTAAGCTGGGTGACAAACTATCATCTATTTCGTCCGGCATCTCATTCTCTGAGATCCTGCCAGTCTGGGAGAAGGGAGCAGATGGACGGAAGGTCAGAGAAGGGGAGATAGGGGAGCTAAACACGTGGCTCAAGGACTGGTGCCAGGAAAAAGGACACAGATTTGTAGGGAACTGGCAACAGTTCTGGGAGCGAAAGTTCTTTAAATTTGATGGACTGCATCTGACTAAAGAGGGAGTCAGTGCATTGGGGCAGAAGTTTGACGTCTTTGCAGAATATTTAAACTAGCAAATGGGGAGAGGGTGCAGCACCCCATACGCCGAATGGAAGAACACCCTCCCTCAGCTAGTGGTCAAACAGGAATTCAGCGTGTTTGCCGCTCATTTGCATCACCAGGTAAGAAAAAGGTTTGTCTCCCCATACGATGCACAGGGGTAATGCCAAACTTCACCCAACAACTAACACACCAAAATCTGGCCAATGGAAAATCATGTACACAAATGCTCACAGCCTGGGAAATAAGATCCCAGACCTGCAGGATAATGTCAGAGGCTAAACTGGACATAGTAGCAATTAGTGAGACGTGGTTTACCAGTAACCACACTTGGGAGACTTCAGTACCTGGCTATGTATTGTTCTAGAAGAGACCGAGGTGCAAAAAGGGGGAGGAGGGCCCTGTATGTTAATGAAAATATCAAAGCTACAGAAATTCAGAATACACATAAGGAGCCAGAAGAACTGTGGGTCACCCTGGAAACAGGAAATGGGACAGCCATAAGAACTGGGGTTGTCTACAGGCCCCCAGACCAGAGGGAGGACATAGACACATTACTGTTAGAAGATATACAAAACATGACAGCTAAAGGGGAGGTTCTGAAAATAGGAGACTTCAACATGCCAGATACAAATTGGTCAATACCAGCAGGAACATCTGCCAGAACTAGACTCATAGTGGATTCCTGCAGGGGAGGGCCTCAAACAACTGGTACAGCAACCCACAAGAGACAGGGCTATCCTAGATCTAGTACTGACTAACAAAGAAGGATCACAGATCTCCAGGTAGAAGGTCACCTAGGCCAGTGACCATCACATGGTATGGTTCAATTTGGCTACTACATCTAAATCATCCCATTCCAAGGCAAAAATATGGGACTTCAGAGGAGCTGACTTTGATAAGATGGCCAACAGAGTTAAGCTAGCCCTGGCAAAAGAAACACAGGTGAGGAGGTCAGGCAAAGTGGCAAGCATTAAGGATACAATACTTGAAGCAACATCCCATTGTGTTAGACAGAAAAGGAAGTGCAAAAGAAGAAGGAAACCACTTTGGTTCTCAAACACAGCAGCAGAAAGGTCAGAGCCAAAAGGCTGGCCTTCAGGAAATATAAGGAACACAGCGGATGAAGATAGGGAGGCATACCAAACTGCCCTAAGGGAAGCAGGGAAGGCAGTAAGGCAGGCAAAGTCCCAAACTGAGGAAACACTAGCACTAACAGTAAAAGAAGGTGACAAGACTTTCTATAGATACATTAGTGAAAGGAGAAAGTCCAGAGGGGTGTTGCTAAGCTTAATGGAGAAAAGGGAGCATGTGAGGAGGAGGACCCTGTAAAGGCATCTATCCTAAATAGATACTTTTGCTCGATTTACTGAAGAGAAGGTAGGGCAGGGCCCACAGCTCAGCATCATGGAACAGGGGAGGGAGGTGACACTACCCTTCACAAAAGAAAGGGTCCTACAAGAGCTTGCTAAGCTCAGGGTGGATAAGGCAATGGGACCTGATGGCATACATCCCAGGGTACTTAAGGAGCTAAAGGAGGAACTAGCAGAGCCATTAGCAGAATTGTTTAGTGAGTCTCTGAGCACAGGAGAGGTCCCAGAAGACTGGAGAAGGGTTTCATGTGATCCTGCTCCACAAGAGTGGTAGCAGGGAGGAGGCGGGAACTACAGACCAGTCAGTCTTACCTCAGTAGTGGGCAAGATTATGGAGGCACTCCTTAAGGAAAGGATAGTGGCAACACCTGGAATCCATAGGGCACAGGTTCCAAGACAGCATGGGTTTACAAAGGAAGGTCCTGTCAAACTAATCTCATAGATTTCTTTGACTGGGTAACCAGAGTGGTGGACCAAGGGGAGCAGTTGATGTCGCCTACCTTGACTTCAGCAAAGCTTTTGACACTGTTCCACATAGAAGATTGATAAATAAGCTAGGTAGGCTCAGGGTGGGTCAGAAGTTGGTCAACTGGGTGGCAAACTGGTTGACTCAAGAAAACAGAGAGTGGTGGTAAATGGTATACAGTCAGAAGAGATGCAAGTCACAAGTGGGTACTCAGGATCAGTCCTGGGGCCAGTCCTATTCAACATCTTCATTAGTGACCTCGCAGATGGACTAGAGGGTAAGGCTTGTCTGTTTGCAGATGACACCAAGATCTGCAACAGAGTAGATGATCCAGATGGGGTGGGCAGAATGAGAAGAGATCTGGATAAACTAGCAAAATGGTCAGAAGAGTGGCAACTGGGATTTAATGCAAAGAAGTGCAAAATCATGCACATAGGGAAGAGAAACCCTGAAGCCACTTATAGGCTGGGAGGAGTTAGCCAGTCACAAAGGAAGAAAGAGACTTGGGCATCATCACTACTGATGACCTAAAATCATCCAAGCAGACCTCTAAAGCAGTAGGTAAGGCTAGGGGGGTGTTATTGTGTATTAGTAGGGTATCACAAGTCGAAGAGAGGGAGGTAATAATCCTCTGTACAAGACATTGGTTAGGCCCCATCTGAGTACTGCGTGCAGTATTGAGGCCACACCTTCACAAGGACATTAACCAAATTGAGGCAGTCCAGAGAAGGGCAACCAAAATGGTGCAGGGACTGCATCAGAAGACATATGAGGACAGATTAACGGAGCTCAATATGTATACCCTTGAGCAAAGGAGGGGAGAGGTGATATGATCGAGACATTTAAACACCTTAAGGGCATAAACAAGGTGAAAGAGTCTAACATGTTTAAATATAAGAAAAATAGCAGGACAAGAGGACACAGCATGAGATTAGAGGGAGGCCGATTAAGGGGAATGTGAGGAAATTCTTTCCACAGAAAGGGTGGTAGATGCATTGGAATGGCTTACCACAAGAAGTGGTGGCTATGAATACAGTGCAGGGCTTCAAACAGGCATGGGATAGGCATAAGGGAGCAATACAAATGACTATGAATAGATCGGTCACTGACAGAGCAAAGGCCGATGGCACATTTATAAGGTAGAAAAAGAAATGGGCAGACTGGATGGGCCTTGCGGTCCTTATCTGCCGACAACTTCTATGTTTCTATATGTCACCGGGTTCTGGGATTGCTCAATAATTTATAGATATCACAGGATTCCTTTGAAGATTGTCAGCATTCTGGTATATTGTGGGGCATACAGGTCACACAGCATGTAGATTTTCATTCTTGTGTGTCCAAGTCTGTCTGTCAGTATTAAACCAGTTTTCCTCAGAATCTCTTCTTTCAGTTATGTCCCCTCATGTCAGAAATAGTAATAAAAATGTGTACAAGCAAGATATGGTACAACAGCAATATAAGTAGTGAACATGTAAGCAAAAACCCACAACAGGGTATATGGTTATTGGAGATTAATCAACACCACAGGTGCATTGTGAGGCACAAGGCAAAGCTGAGTGTCCTCACAGCACCTGGGGTGTTGATTAATCCCCAATAACCACTTACCCTCGAGTGGGTTATTGCACTTATAATATGGGCTTAATACAGCTTTTGTGAGATTACATGAAATAATAGAAAAATGAAGACATCTATGTCTCTGTAAAAGTGTTTTTCTCCATAATAAAAAAGTTCCTGTTTACAGAAACATGTGTCTGACTCTTTCTTGTACTGCTGTAATAAAATAATTGCTTCTGTGTGTGCACTCTGAAAACAGTACAATGAGTACAATGTGGTTCTGGCAGATGGGGATCTGGTAAGGGACATGGTTGTACAGGACCCCCTGACTGGGAGTGACCACAATACCGTCTGGTTTCAAATAAGCATTGGGGGAGTGGGGGTGAGATCTAGGACACTGGCAGTGGACTTCAGGGGGGAAGACTTTATGGGCATGGGAAATATTCTCAAGGATCACTTGAAGGGGATTACCTCAACGACAAGTGTGGAAAGGAGATGGGAGGTCATAAACGGGACTTCATGAGGCAGTTAGGATCTGCGCTAAGTTGAAACGTAAGGAGCAAGGTCATATAAACCATGCTGGTGGTCCAGTGAGGTCCAGGTAGCAGTCAGAGAAAAGAAGGCGTTTACAAAAAATATAAAACAACAAGAGGATAGGGATAAGGAAATGTACCAGCTTGCATCTAGAAAAGTCACCTGTATGGTGAGGGGAGCAAAGTCCAGTAAAGAGCAATGGCTGGCACAGGGATACATGGAGGGAAAAGGGTTCTTCCGTACATTGGGGAGTGGAGAAAACTAAGGGCCATCTCAGCAGATTGAGATCAGAAGGAGGGTGGGTGGAAGAGGCGAGGACCAGGCAGAGGTATTGCTAGTACTTTGCCTCTGTATTACTAGGGAGGGGATGGGATATCTACAAAGCAAGGCACAAAGGGATAGAAGCGGCAGGGAGGGATCAGGGAGCAACAGAAATGGAGCAAAAGGGAGGAAAGGTACCCCAGGGGTGTCACATCTGGATAAGGATAAAAGACCAGTAAGGTGGAGGGACGGATGATGCCATCCCCACCAAAAGGGTGTGGTTGCCCTCAAGGCCCTAAAGAAAGACAAATTCCTGGACTGGATGGCATTCATCCGAGAGTACTATGGGAATTGGCGGACGACTGGCTGCACCCTGGCGGAGCTTTCAGCAGGTCACTTGAGACAGGGAGGGAGGGCCTAGGGATTGGCGAGCAACATGTGGTACCAATCCATAAGGGGGTCGAGGGAAGTACCAGGTAACTATAGACCCATCAGTTTAACCCTCGTGGTGGGAAAATTAATGGAGAGTATACTAAAGGAACGATTGGGGGTTTACTTGGAGGAGGTGGGAGGTCTGGATAGTCGGCAGCATGGGTTTGTGCCAGGTAGATCATGTCAAACCAACCTTCTGGAGTTCTATGAATGGGTAACATCAGAACTGGACAGGGGTAAGCCTGTGGATGTATTATTCTTGGACTTCAGCAAGGCATTTGACTCTGTCCCCCACAATGGTCTGGTGGAGAAACTGATGGGGTTAGGAGTAGGCCCTTTGATGGTCAGATGGATTGAAAACTGGATAGCTGGACGCACTCAGAGAGTAGTGGTCTGTGGGGAGCTCTCAACCCTACAGAGGTTGGTAGTGGGGTACCACAGGGCTCGGTCCTGGGTCCAATCCTGTTTAATGCATACATATCAGACATCAGGGATGGTATAGGGTGTGAAATGAGTCTCTTCACGGATGACTCCAAGATGGGAGCAGTAGTTGAGGGAGAAGAGGGAGGTTGACCCTGCAAGGGACCTGGACACCCTGGAAAGCTGGGCTCACACATGGAAATTAAATTTCAATATCACCAGTGCAAGGTGTTGCATCTTGGTCGGGAAACCCTAAACACAGGTACACCCTGGGAGGGGAGGCGCTGAAGCCTCAACAGGGGAAAAGACCTAGGGTCATGGTGGATACATGTATGAATAACTCTGAGCAGTGCAGGAGAGCAGCTAGCAAGGCAAACAGGATGTTGGGATGCATCGTAAGGGGATCACCTCTAGGAGCAAGGAAGTGATTCTGCCGCTGTACAATGGACTGGTTAGACCACACCTTGAGTACTGTGTACAGTACTGAGACCACATTTGAAGAGGGACATACAGCTCCTGGAGAGGGTACAGAGGAGGGCAACAAAGATGACATGAGGGCTAGGGATTTGACTTACGAGGACAGACTTGAGGAGCTCTGCCTCTGTTTCACTGGAGGAGAGGAGAGACAGGGGACATGATTGAGGTCTTCAGGCACCTCAAGGGAATAAATAGGGTAAACATGGAGGGATCTTTAGACTAAAGCAGGAGGCATCACCAGAGGGCGTGGTTTGAAGTTGGAAGGTGGAAGGGTGAGGGGGAAAGAGGAGGAGGTTTTCACTGAGAGGGTGGTGGACCCTTGGAATGCTCTGCCTGGTGAGCTGGTTCAGAGATCCACAGTGGAGGGTTTTAAGAGAGGGTGGGACAGACACAGAAAGTGGATGTATCAGATGATGGCCTGTCCTGGGGGGGGTGGGGATGGATGATAGGGGTTTCTGGAGCACAAGGGATGGGAAGGTCTCGGCACCCAACTAAGGATCTAGGTTCGAGCAGACTCGATAGACCATAAGGCCTAATCTGCTGGCAAATAGTATGTTAGTATGTTAGTCCTTTTCAAGAAGAAAAACAACTGTTATATATGAATATTATGTATGTTATAATACAGTTTTCTTCCAAGTGCCACATGCCTGTGCTGCATGCCGTTTCCCATCATACATACATTTGCAGGATAAAGTGGACAGGTTCCACTTTTCTATCCAAACGGAGTAAATAATAAGCACTCTTGATTTAAAAAACCAACAAACTTTTTTTATGCCCCAAAACAGCTACGGAGATATGCAAAGTATCGAAATATGTTAATTGTTGTCACCTGTGCCGGACATATTTCAAGTAGCAAGCAGGTGATGCAACAGAATGCGTTCTCCGGAAATAACATGTTACACAACTATTCCACTTTAAGGTGACTAGAACAGTACCAATATTAAACAATGGAACCTTCTCTAAACTAATGGTATACTACATGCAAACGCCAGGTCCTAATTTTATTCATTCTACATTTTATAAATTAAAGATTCTGAACACAGTACAGTAACATGTAGAGCGTGACTGGTGACTGCATCACAGACTGCATCAGTGGACTTTTACTAAGCCTGCACTCAGACAGTATAAGTATTGCCGCAGTTTAAATGTATGACTTTTTGCATGTAGTCTGTGTGAATGAGAGCTGATCCAGTGGTTTGTGCGAGTAGCATGAACTTCACCTGGGTGGGTGGGAAGAAAACAAACACGATTTAAACGGCACTCTTCCTCAATGAGACGTCACTGTAAAGTACTCCCAACTGTCCGAATAACAGTAGTAATTCAGCTCAAAACCTGTTCACCCTCATCGTGCGGTTAAGGTGGATTAATGAATGATCACCTGACAGCTTTAAATCAATCAGTTACTAGCTTAGAAAAGCCTATAAGAAAGCATTAACAAATACTAGTTAGTTACAGCTGTTGACAACTCTCCTTCTCTGAATAGTGGCAGATGTCCAAAACAGATCAGATTTCAGTCAGCTCCTGCAATGCAGTGCCTATTTAAGCAATTTATCCCTCCAGGGTGTGGGTATACTGGGGGATTTACCACACCAGTCGTGTTAAGTTCTCCAGTATACCCACACCCTGGAGGGATAAATTGCTATTATACAATGGCAAATGTTGTTTCTTTAATGTGTTTTAACTATTTTCTAACTCACTGAGGTCCCTACACTTCAAAAGAGGATGTCATTTTGTAAAAAATTTACCACGGTGTTTTAGCAAAGTGGCAACAGGACAAATGGCGGCAGTTTCGTTTGAAGTGAAAGCGACCGGATTGGCACGATATACGGTTGGCTAGCACTTTTTCCATTGGGTACACTGGAGGATTTACCACACTGGGAAAGGTACCAGCCAACCAATCAGGTTGAAGGATTTGGCTCATTTGATTTACCACATTGTATAATTGTAAATTAACCCTTTAGTGCTCATCTTTCTCTCACAGTGGGTATCTACTCATGGGAAGGGGGTGTGCAGCATGGGACTGAAGGAATTAACAGAGGTTAAAGAGCTAGAGTACTGCCTGGAAACTGCCTGCAATTAACTGTAACTTTCAGATGTAGTCAGCTACCACTTCTTATATCTCAAGTATTTATTCTTTTCTGTTTGCTAATTAGAAGATTTTCCTCCTGGCAGTACTGTGGTGATGTATGGAGCAGCACTCTGTCTGGTGGAAAAAAAGTCAGTTCTGTTCCTCCCACTACATCAACACTGAAACCTCACTGACGATGACATCACTAGTAACCAATGAGAACCATTTCTCACTGCCAGGTTTCACTTTCACATGAAGCAGCAGGGACTGGCTCTCCCTGGTTACTAGTGATGTCACAATTTCCTGCATTTTGATTGGTAGTTTGTGAAAGTCACTGCTCAGGCTACAAGGACTGTGCTGTCTCAAGATGTTTGGCCTCATTTCTGACGATGCAGTGGGAGGAACAGAACTGACCTTTTTTTTCTCCAGACAGAGTTTTGCTCCACATATCACCCCAGTAATGCCATGTGGAAAATCTTCTAATTAGCAAACAGAAAATAAAAAAAAAATACTTCAGATACTGGAAGTGATAGCTGACTGCATCTGAAAATTGCTATTAATTCCAAGCAGTACACTAGCTCTTTAAAAAAAAAATCACTCAAGACTGAAAGCACTTTCTCTTACTTGAATGGAGAGGACACAGAGAGATATTCCACTCTGGTAAAAGGACATACCTGTCCGCAGCTGTGGTGTGTTCACTGTCACATGCTACAAAATCCCAATTTTCAGTTGGTGCATTCAGAAACATTTCAGACATTTCAGAGCTCCCTTTTCTACTTCTACATAATAGTAATATATCTGCCTAGCTCTGTTGTGTAGCCATAATAATTAACCAGTAGTTTTCTAAAACATAGCACAGTCACAGTTGTATTAAATATATAACATACAGTATAATATCTGCAAAATCTACAAGATATACAGACAACAAATGGGAAATACATAACACACTAAGAAAATCAAAATAAAAAAAACATTCCCAGTAGGAAAATGCAAGACAGAAAAAAGGCTAAACTAGATTAAAGTCTAAAATCTCACCTCACAGGTTTTTCGTTGAAAGTAAACTTCCCACACAGGATTTCATTTCTCAGTATGGACACCTTCACAATCACTTGAAACATGTCCCTTCATGTGTGCAGGATCCAAAGTTTCAGAGCTGATTAATTTACAAACCTAACAAACTGTAAGTTATAGCTCAGACCAGTCCCAGAATACAGTCTATGGTCCATCCCAATTTCTCTAAGACCTGCTTCTCGCTTCCTACATGGGACCATTTTAATTTGGGCTAGCCAAGCTTCTCACATACCACTTATTCATATTTCAACAGATTACTTTGTAGGAGATATGTACTCACCAACCAAAATGAACATCACACAGGCTCCAAAAGTCCACAAGATTCAAATTTTTATTCCAAAGTACACATAAGAACTGCACGCTTGCTAAGTTGCTTCCTATAGTTTCCAAGGTCCACTAACTGCCAGTATTAATTTTCCTCTGGTGTTCCCATGCATACCCAGTTCCTGTAAATTAACCCATTCTCCCATTATAACCACTTTTTTCTCCTCCTTGAGATTTACTATCAGCCCTGGCTACCAGTTCACTCAGCTTATGTGGGGATAGAGTAGCCAGCTCAGCCCTGCTAAGCTTATCAAGTATAACCTTTACTAAAGTACTCTCATAGAAACATGGGAACATAGAAGTGTTGGTAGAAAAGGACTGATAGGCCCATCTAGTCTGTCCCATTTTCCCTGCCTTCCACTATACCCTGGACTCTATTCGGTCACAGGTGTCCCTTTCTCCTCTCTTATCTCTGTTTATTATACCCATGTGTCTATCCTATGCCTGTTTGAACCTCCCCACTGTCTCCGACCCTACCATCTGTTCCAGATGTCTGACAGCCTTTCTGTGAAGAAGAATTTCCTCACATCCCACTTAAACTTTCCCCCCAGGGACAGAGTGAGAGTGGGTAATAATGAAGAGGGGTGGGAGGTGGGGCTGCTGCAAGTTGAGGGGCTAGCTGCACAATCGGGCAGACTCAGCCTGTTTCTGCTGCCATTTTTGGATGTTTGTATGTTCGTATGTCCCTATGTTATGGTGCTCCTTTTCCTGTGAAAGAGACTCCCATCCTGCACCTTGTTTACCCCCTTTAGGTACTTACAGGTCTCAATCATATCCCCTGTCACTCTCCTCTTCTCCAAGGAGTATATGTTAAACTCCCGGAATCTCACCTCATATGGCTTTCTGTGCAACCCCCACACCATTTTAGTAGCTCTCCTCTGGACCATTTCCACCCTGTCAATATCCTTGCCAACGTGTGGCCTCAAGAAATGGACACAGTTCTCCAGGTGGGGTCTCACATGTGTGCAATACAGAAGCAGCACCACCTCCCTTCTCCTGCTAGAGATCCCCCTCCCTATGCATTCCAGCATCTGCCTTGCCTTGTCTACTTCCCTGTTGCTCTGCCCTGCCACCTTGAGATCATCAGATATGATCACCCCAAGGTCCTTCCCCTACTTGGTAACTATAAGCCCCCTCACCAGTCTATACACAGCCCTTGGGTTGTCCTGCCCTAGATGTATGACTTTGCACTTTTTGGCATTGGAACTCTACTGCCACTCCTTAGACCACTCCTCTAGTTTCCCAGATTCCTTTGCCTTCTCTCCACCCTCTCCTGGGTGCCCACTTTGCTGCAGATTTTTGTGCCTTCTGCAAAGATACATACCTCCCCTCTAGCTCTTTAGCAATGCCACTTATGGAGACATTGAAGAGGACCAGTCCCAGTACTGATCCCTGTGGTACCCCACTGGTCACTCTCCCATTCTCCGAGTGACTGTCATTTACCACCACCCTCTACCTCCTATCTTTCAACCAGTTAGAGACCCAGCTCAGCATCTTCTTCCCCACCTCCAGGCTGCTGAGTTTCTTTATCAGCTCCTGTGTGGTACAGTATGAAAGGCCTTACTGAAGTCCAGATAGGCCACAAACACTGCCCTCCCCTGATCCACCTCACTAGTTACCCAGTCAAAGAAATCTATGAGATTTGTTTGACATGACCTCCCCCTCTATGAAGCCATGCCAGCAGTGGTCTTGCAGCCCATAAGTCTCCAGCGACTCCATCAGTCTCTCCTTCAGCAAGGACTTTGTTAACTTCCCCACCACTGATGTGAGACTGACTGGTTAGTAATTGCTGGCCTCCTCCTTGCTGCCGCTCTTGTGTAGAGGGACCACATTGGCCCTCCTTCACTCCTGTGGGATCATGCCTATCTCTAATGAGGTGCTAAATAGTGTTGCCAGAGGGGTGACTAGCACTGTGCTCCGTTCCTTAAGTACCCCTGGGTGAATCACATCCAGCCTCATTGCCTTGTTTTCCTTAAGGGCTTCCAATCCTCAGCGGACTCTCTCTTCTGTAAATGGACTTGTGTCCACTCCCCCCTTCCCACAGTGCCTGTTATTGCATGGTGGCCTGTCCCCCCTTCTGCTGTGAAGACTGAGCAGAAGCGTTCATTTAAACTTTTAGCTTTTTCTTGGTCTTCTGCTGCACAATCCCCCGCTCCTGGTCTCCTAATCTTCATTATGTCACCCCTTGCTGTCCTCTTTTTGCTCACATATCTGAAAAAAGTCTTATGCCTGTTTTTTGGCCTCTTGTGCAAGCCTTTCCTCAGTTAGAGCTTTTGTTGTCCTTACCCTCCTTCCTGCCTCCCTCTGTTTCTCTAGATATACAGTACCTCCCTGATTGCCTCCATTTGGGTCTCCTTGTACTTTCTGAAAGATGTTTTTTTCTCCCTTACCACCTTGGCCAGCTCCTTTCTACTTCTGTAGGAGACATGCTAAAAGCTGGAATCTCCACTAACTGTAGCTGTGACAAGAAACTCTCTCTCCTTGCTAGTCCGTTAGCCTTCCTGGCTAAGTACTCTGCTGCTAAGGTAGGGTTCTCTATGGCTGCACTGCCCCCTCTCTTACCTCAGTAGCTTGTCTCCTTGCCTGACCATGATAGTGACATAGACAACAGCTGTCTGCTGCCAAAGTTATTCCCCATAATTACATCAAAGAGGAGGTCTGGTGCTATACTCACCTCCTGTATACCTTGATGACGTTCCCATGATTGGGGTTTACAGGCCAGACTCAGGAATGTGAGCTGGCATACACTGACCCCGTGTAGATGACCAGCTGGTTACAATACATTTTCAGTGAATCCATGGAAGTGCTGTACGTGAGGAGCAGTGCTTGTACCCCAGTGCTGAGCTGACTGTGGCAGCTGCAGACAACATATCAACACTACACCATATCATTCTGACCTGCTTTGGTCCAGAGAGGAATTGGGTGTACCTGATTGAGACTCTTTCCCCCCAAAACGGAGGATCAAATATAAGATGGTACAGTAGTTACCATGTGGCATGTTATGTATTTCCAGTGCGTTGCATAAATATTCACAGCCCATTTCTTGACACTAACTGTTTACCATTACTTGCAAGGGGACAATGGAAAGGTCTAGATCACCTTCCAACAGGTGCCACATGTTGACCGGGACCTTACTGGAAACCTCCACCCTTCATGGTGGAAGGCACAGTGCTGCCCCTCTATTCTGACACGTGCAGCAATAGGGTTCAGTATCAGGATGCCTTCTGCTATCTGTTGGCCCAGGTGGGCCATCAGGTACTGTAAATGTGTCTTGTTTCATATGTTGCATGTCCATTCAAGTGGAGATGTTTGTTGTGTGCACAGCAGGGTGTACTGCCATAGGCTCTGACCCTAAGAAATGGAGTCATATTGTCCACGTACACAATAACAGTACAGTGTAGACCCTCTTGCTGCTGACTGAAACATGAGACATTGAGACAGTTCCCAGGACCTCCATTAGGACTAGTGCCCCCCAAAATCTGTTGACATAAATTATGGAATGGATGGTTAAAATGCTAAACTCTGATTGGCCAAGACCACATTCAGCCAGAATGATGTCTCAGTACACAGTCCCTGTCTAAAAATAGGTCCTGGCATGAGAATTTGAACTTGTACCTCCAGATTCCTGCACCCATCTGCCCTCAAACTTAATGGTTGTCCTGGTATCATCCCACACTCAGAATACAGCCCCAATCTGGCAAAACATTTGCATTAGACCACAATTTAGGAGGAATGGAGGCCTGTTCATTCCAGTCACCAGGAAGATAAAATTGAACTACAGCAGAGTTCACTACTTGTTACTATTGCCACAGAGTGTTTTTTCAGTTACAGAACTTGCTGCTGACTGCAGCAACTGAAATGGATGCCTGATTGGGCAAAGCAAGGGGTATCATCTTCACTCGGGCATTTGAAGGCTGTAGGCCTACAGCCTTGTGCCTCATAATGCCCCTGTGGTGTGACACAATCCCATGGCATCGTACACCTTGTCATGTATTATTGTTTAAGTAAATGCTATAAGGGGAGGGGAATAAAACATTCCAGGTGAACCAGTGCAGAATCAGTGACATGGACTTTGCAGAGAGGACTTGGGAGGCAGTATAGCACAGTGGTTTAAGGCTCTGAGCTGCAAATTTGGTGATATCCAGCAGACCAGACCTGGGTTTAAATCCCACAGCTTCCACTTACATACTGTATGACCCTGAGCAAGTCACTTAACTTCCCTGTGCTCCCAGGTTGTACCTGTAAACAAGCTTTCAGCTTAGTGTGCTATTCCTGGTTAAACAACTAACAAAAAAAAAAAAAAGAATAAATGTCTTTTATTTATAAAGCAGTCACACCACCATTCCTTTTTTTTATATATAACTTTTTAATTGCAGTGATCAGTGACATTACAGAATATAAGCAAGGAGAGAGCATCACATTACATATCTAACTTGCTGAGGACACACTGTGTATCATTAACCCTTGCTTCTTATTAACAAATCAATGAAAAGAAAATGCTGAACTGATCAAAAGCTAAGGCACTCTCTGGCTCTCTGTGATAACCAGGAAGAAAAACCTGGCGATATATAACATAAACAACATGGTATTAAATGGTATAATAAACACAAATTGATCATTGGCCCATGTGAAGCGGGCTAAAGGATAAAGTTGTGATAAAATACTAATTCATCACCTCAGGTGAAGACATTGATATAAATCAATATCCCCATGCCTGTTGGGACAGGACCAAACTGCCTTCAAGCTCTTCAATTAAAACCATAGATCGGTACCTGGCACCTTTAAATTTATCTGTCCGCAAATGGAGATCAGCTGCAATTTTCTCCATGAGATGTATGTTTTTAACAATAGTGATCCAGTCCTGTCCAGTAGGGGGGTCTGGATTCAGCCATTTTTTTTTGTAATTGCTTTGCCAGCTGCTGTATTAATGCACCTATGGATGATCTCTGGCAGTTTGAACATCTCCCGCTGGGCAGCACCCCTAGTACCAAGTGCTCAAATCTAGGGTCTCCCTGAATGCCAGCAATATATTTATGATGATTTCCAACCCCGTCCAAAAAGGCTACAAGGAAGGACAGTTCCAGAAAATATGATATGGGGTGCCAACCTCCCCATACCCTTGCCAACACCTATCCGAATGGTCCCTCGTGTAGTGCTTTGTTCGTGTGGGGGTGAGAAAAAAGCGGCAGCTCATCTTCCAAGGAAATTCTTTCCAATTGTTAGATAAGGTGGTGCAGAATACCCCATCCCATATGTGTTTCTTTACCATAGACTCAAGAATTAAACACATTTCTTTTTCCCAAGTTTGCTAATACTGGGGTGGTGGTAGTTCTTTGGACTGTCTACAAGTGTGAACCAGCTTGTAGATATGTTTCTTTGTCAAAAGACCTTTGGCTGCTTGTATGAGCATGAGGCATAAAGGGTGAGGTAGTGACTGGACCACTTGGTAATGGGTACCAGCTCGCAGGAAGGAGACTACTTGTAGGTACTGAAAAATATCCATTTGCGGTAAATGGTATTCTGTTCTAATATCTTCAAATTACTTGATGACCGCTCCCTGGATGAAGTGAGAAAATTGGCATAAATTAAAATGGGACTATCGGTGGAAACCGTGCTCTAAATGTGCTGGAGTGTGCGGACCGTAATGTGTTATGTTAGTATGTGATGTTTAGGAGTCCACTATGCCCAAGTCCCTCTTCGCAGTATCCCATATTTGAAGGAGTTGCTGGGTCCAAGGATTGGAAGTGGAGCGCTTAATCAGTTGAGCTGTGGAGAGTCGAAACTGGTGAGAGGAGAGTAACCAAGGTTTCTATTCAATTCTTGAGAGACCCATATGTTAGTTGTGTCTTGTGTTTTATATGTTATCAGGGTAATAATTGTGCTATTTGAAAGTAAACTTTAAAATCAGGGAGTCCCCCCTTGTGACTTTGGGTGTTGCAGATTGGACCACTTGATCCTAGCTTTTTGATTATTCCAGGTAAAATGATGTAAAGCTTTAGTGATCTTAAGCAGTCAGCTGGAAAGATATTTATGAGGAGGGTCTGAAAAAATAGGAAGTGGGGGAGAATGTTCATGCAGATAGTTTCCACTCTGCCGAGGAGAGATAAGGGGAGCAATCCCCATTGCTGAAGATCTGTAAGTACCTCAGCAATGAGTTTGCTATAGTTTGCCTGGTATAAATCTTTTAAATCAACTGGGAGATATATCCCCAAATATCTGATCTGAGTGGAGACCCACTTAAAGGGAATTAAATGAGTGAGGGACAAGTCTGGGGTTCCACTAACTATGAGAACTTCAGTTTTATCTTCATTTACTTTGAAGCCAAAAACAGCACCGTATTGCTGTAGAATCTGACAGGCAACCGGGAAGGTGTGAAGCTGGTCCCACAGATACAGCATTGTGTCGTCGGCATAAAGTAAAATTAAATTTTCCTCTCTTGCAGTTTTTATGCCCTCTAAATTGGGATGAGAATGAATGAGTTCTGTGAGAGGCTCAATACTTAAGGCAAAGTCTGGGGGGGGGGCACCCCTGCCTTGTACCCCACTGTATAATTAATGGGTCCGACACTGTACCATTAACCTTTACTCTCGCCATAGGAGCGGAATAAAGCACCCTCAACCAACCTAGAAACTGGTGTCCAAAGCTGTATTTAGCCAAGATGGCAAAAAGAAAATCCCAACTGAGGCAGTTGAAGGCCTTTACATCATCGATGGTGATGGCTATCTGTTGTTCCTATGCCTGTCCCCCCCAAATGAAGGATGTTTAAGCATTTTCTCACACTGTACACCAGACACCTATTTGGGACAAAATCAGATTGGTCTAAGTGGATTAGGTTACCTAGACTCCCATTCAGCCTATTAGCCAAAACTTTAGTAAAGATTTTAGAATCCACATTCAATAATGAAATAGGATGGTAGGAGGCACAGCCTTCTTTCATCTTGTCCAGTTTGTGAATAACCATTATAAAAGCTGACTGCCAGGAATTTGGCAAGTCTTCCTGCTTGTTGCAGGAATTCACAACACCAGCAAGCAGGGGGATCAGCTGTTGTTTAAACGCCAGGTAGAATTCAATGTTAAACCCATTGGGGTCTGGGGACTTGCCCATAGGCATATTTTGAATGGCTTAACTAATCTCCTCTAGTGTGATAGGAGCATCTAGTACTTGCTTTTCTACTTCTGACAACTGGGGAGTGTCACATGGTTTAGGAAATCCAAAATTTCCAAACCTGTACTTACTGCGGGAACCCCATTCTCATAAAGGAGTTTATAATAATTTTGGAATGCCTCTGCAATGTCTGTGTGTGAAAACCCTATCTATGATGTCTCCTCTCCAAACTTTGGCAGCTTTGACATACCGATCCACTTGAGCCTTGCAGAGATGAAAGGGCAAAAGTTGCCCTGCCCTATTGCCCTGTTTGTAATATTTGTGATTGAGGTATCTGAGGCAACCCTCGGTCTTTAAATCTAAAAGGACCTGAAGATCTTTCCTAACCTGTTGCATTTCCAAATATATTTTGTTGTACTCTGATTGTTTGTGTTGTTGCTTGAGGTCTCATAAATGGGTTTCTAGTTTGGTTTGCTGTGACATACATTGTTTCTTAAGGTTGGAAGCATAGTAGATAATGACCCCTATAAGTGTAGCCTTTAACGCATCCCACTGCCATTTTGATTTGACCTCTGGAATTTGATTATCCTTGAGGGAGTCTTGAATAGTCTCCTGGATTAACTGTTTAAAATCCGCTCTAACTGCTGGCCCGGTGGCACTGAGGGTTGAGGCACTGGATGCCACATCTCGCACCACAATGTCGAGCCAGTGTTGGGATCTACCATGGGTTGCCGGGGATCGGCAGAGGAGGGAGAGGATTGAGCATCTGAAGGACTGCTCTCCTCTCCCGGGAAGGGGAGGGTTGTCATCCTGCTCCTTGGCTACCCCTAGTGGAGGCCGGAGGGCAGCGCCAGAAGTCGTGAGACACAGAAGCTCAGTTCTATGACGTGTGCATGCCTGCAAACACGCATGTTCATGCTGCAAGGGGGAGAGGGTGTACGGGGAGAAAACAGAACAAAAAAGGAGAAAAAATCCTCTCTAACTAACAATGATGTGTTCATCCTCCAAAATGAAGTTTTTGTCCGGTCTCCAAACTGAAGCTCAACCGAGACCACCAAGTGCTCCGAATTAACTGTAGGGTATAGTGAACAGGATTTTATTTTGTATAAATTTGTTTGGCTTCCCAAGAAAAAGTCTAAAATTGAGTATGACTGATGCAGGTTAGAGTAAAAAGTGTAGTCCCTAACTGAATGGTGGAATTCTGTCCAAATATCTACTAATGCTAATTCTTACATCCCCGTCACACCATCATTCCAACCAGCAATCAGGCAGCTAAAGCAGATCTAGAGTTAAACACATCCCAGCATCATTCTTCCAAAGCAGACTATAAGAGCAGGCAACAGAACTGCAGTGCATGCCACCACATGCATGCTTCAGATGTACTGCTCTTAGGAAATTGTCATGTGACAACAAAATGTCACCATGTCTGGAGCACGTGCATGGTGGGGTGCACCAGAGTTCACTTACCAGCTCTCACAACCAGCTTTGGGAGTAAGATACTGGTATTTATTTGATTCTAGTTTGCACTTTAGCTGCTTGTTTGTCAATTGGATTGAAGGTGTGTCAGCTTTTTAAGGTAAATAAAAGACATTTATTTTGCAAAAGTCTGTAACACTGATTCTGTGCTGGTTCACCTGGAAGGTTTTATACCCTGCTACAGTTTTTCTTAGTAACAGATGCACAAAGTTGTCCTCCAAGAATAGGTGAGCTCTGAGCTTTTTTTCCTTGCTTTAACACCTATAAAGCCTTACATGGTATGGGTCCGGACTTCCTGAGAAAACTCCTCACTTGATTTACACCTGGTCGCCATCTCTGCTCTGCTGAGGCTGCACTTCTGAGGGTTCAATGTTCTCGCTTGCAACAGTCTGGTGACTGGCATTTTCAGTGGCAGACAGGATCCTACAGCACTCTTTGCTCCATGATCTGAGAAAAACGTCTTGATGGAGGCTTTTAAGAGGGTTTTACAGTTTCACTTTTTCCCAGCTGGCCTACCCAGAAGTGGATCTATAATTCATTCTTTGACTGAGCAGCAGGTCTGTATGTCACTGGTTAATATGTTATGCAGTTTCTCTCCCTTCTTGATTCCCTGCCCTATGCAGGTGTCCAGTTTTGTAATTATGGATTGTTTAACTGAATTAGTTTAGTCTTTTAGATGTGAGGCACCCTAAGCCTAAGACATAGGGCACCATATAAATAAAATCTACTGCTACTGCTACCTTTTTTACACATTTTGGCCAAAAAAGGCACATTGAGCTGAAGTTTAATTTCCAGGTGTGTCCCAGAAGCACAGAGAGGTTAAGTGACATGTTCAGTGTCACACAGTAAGTATGCAGAGGTTGTGGGAATGAAACCCAGGTTTGTTGGCTGTGCCAAGCTTGTTCACAGCTCATTGCTTTAACCTCTAGTCTATACAGCCAGTGTAACTGAGACTGTGTAGACTCTGCTAGTTGGGGAGCTCTGGTCCCTTGCCAACTACATTTGAAAATTAACGTTTTATCTAGTTGTGTATAAAATGACATTCAAATTGGAATCTGCATGTGCACCCTCATTAATATTGTGCCATGAATCTACTTACACTGTTCCTAAAGTTTACTGATTCAAAAAACAAGGGGTACTGAAGTACAAGCAAACACAAGTGGTGGGCCAGCACAGTGGTGCAATATACACTGCCACTGGGAGTCTGGGGTTTGCATTTCAGCACAGAAATCACATGGACCTGTGGGGGATGGGTGAATTGCTGAGGTGAGACACCAAACTCTCGGGCATGGAGAGAGTGGACCAGCTGGCACGAATGCACCCCCTGCTGGCTAATTACGAAGCAGCATTGACATCATCTGTAGAGCTGTGGGCACTTTCTTTCATCCAGAGTCCTTAGGTTAACTTTTAGTTATCTTTAATCACCTCAAAGTCACACAGAAAGCCATTATGATGTCAAAAATAGACCAGCACACTGGAAATAGAGGCTCCCTGTTGTAGCATGTACTTGTGTTAGCTATGAGGTTAACTCTAGCAGTTTTTACTTTAGCTTATGTTTACAAAAACAAAAAATGAGACAGACCACAAAAAGACAAGAGGTGCAGTTTAATACCTTTATTGCAAAGTACATCCATGAAGACAATGATCACTTTAAGTGCATTTATATGTGTTTAATTTATGTGAAACCACTACTATATATGCAACAACCGGTCTTAAATCAGAATAATGCACTGTTATGTATGGGTTGGCTTACAGAGACTCTAGGTAGAGAAACCGGACGAAGTGGTCACAAACCTGGGTTCAACATTTCACAAGCACTATAAATATATAAATGGATATGACTCCTGTGAAAACATTATCTATGAACATCAGTGGTCTAAATAATCCTATTAAACTAGCTAGATTATTCCAGTACCTACGTAAACATCCTGCAGATGTCATATACTTATAAGAAACCCATCTAACAAGTACAGAACATGCTAAACTATTGCATGGGGGAGATATAGGATATATGAGTCGGCATACCCAAATGGGAAAAGGAGCGGGACAGCCATATTGATACCTGGCAGTACTCTATTCCATCTCGAAAACAGTTATGAGGACCCACAGGGGTTGTATATTATAATACAGGGTAAACTATATGAATAGGAAGTCACCTTAGTTAGTTTATATCTCCTGCCACAAGCAACCATACCAGTAATACAACAATTTTGTAATTCCCTGATGGACTGAATGCAGGGTCAGCTGAAAGTGGGCGGGAACTTAAATATGTTATTGACTTCTGACATGGATACCACCAATCCCTTGAGAAGCAGATACACCCAAGCACAGAATTTTTTTTAAAAACAACATAGTTCAAATGGGTATCCTAGATGTGTGGCATACATTGTTCCCCACTGGTTCCCAGTACAGCTTTTTCTCCCCAAGATTTGGCACACATTCACAACTTGAGTATTTTCTCACTACCTGTGAGGGCTCCATTTCAATACAGTGAGTATTTATCGACGAAAGTCAATAAGGCAAATCCAGAACAGCTAGGACCAAATTGGCGACTGCAAATTAAGGTGACCGCCAAAATGAGCGAGCTGTAAAGCCAACTGACATCCAAACTATGGCCTCACTACAACACTGCCAGACCTCTTAGATATTGGGACTGCTACGAAATGAGTACTCTCCCAGCACCAACATTGGGTGATCTTTCGGATCCCGGCATCGCTGTCTCCTGCAGTGCCCTGGCACCACAAGATCATGCTGCCATTGTTGACATGTAGGCTATGCTCACAATCTCCTTACATGGGGCTTTTACCCCCAACCCCCCATTTCTATGATTCTAACTCTGAGGCACTCATTGTCTCTGGAGTTTGAAGAATAGTTGTACTTGCTCTTATTGGCTGGTCGCTGTAATAGACTAATCGCCCATTTTGCATTCACGCTAATTGATTCACCCATAATGGCTCGCTGTATTGTCATACTATCACATGTGAACACTTTGGTAACATACAAGAAATGTCACAAGCACCCTGGGTCTTGTCAAACCATATCCTGATGCTTTTAAAATTACAATTAGGCAAACAGTCCAGGAAAATGCTCTGGAGATTCAATGCAATGCTGCTACAGGATGCAGACTTTAAAAAATGTCATGCAGAGAGACTCCAACAAATGCTGCTGGAGAATGAGGAGCTGGGGGTGACACCCACACTGTTGTGGGATACTATCAAAATGGTATTGAGGGGATCTATATTGGAATACACCTCTAGGAAAAAGAAGCAACAGGAGGCCAAGTATAAAGAATGTCATCAGACACTGGGGTCATTACAGACTTTACTAAGGGTGGGAGTAAGGGAAGTGAATGCACAGATACAACAGGGGAAGTAGAAAATACAAAAATATATGGATGAAAAGATAGTATAGCAAAATTCTTTTATGCACCACTCTACCTATGTGGGTGGAGCTCGTAGTACCAGAATACTAGCCAGATGAATCAGGCAAGACAAAAAGACTGGCACGGTGGTGAAAATGAGGGATCCAGATATGGGCAATTATACTACTAAGACAACAGAAATACTAAAAAATGTTCAGCAATACTATCAAACCTTATACAGGCAAGGGACACCACCCAAGGAGGAAACACAGAAAGGCATTTCTGTCTAAGCTACAATTACCTAAGTTAACATACTGTCAGGCAGAATATTTAACAAGACCCAGAACATGTGAGGAAATACACAAAAGTATAGCTGACTTAAAGACACAGAAGTGCCCAGGCCCAGACGGGCATTCTGCAGAGTGGTATAAAGCCTTCCAGAAGGATTTAACGCCAATTCTGCACAAGGTGTTTTTAGTCATACAAGAGGGACCCCCCCTCACCAGATACCTGGCGGTATGCCATCATCGCAGCCATGTTAAAACCTGGGAAGGAATCTGGTGTAGTTTCATCCTACAGACCTATATCTATGTTAAACATAGATTATAAGATATATGTGGCCATCTGGGCACATAGATTGGAGGGCCTACTTCCAGTCTTAATACATAAAGACCAATCAGGCTTTGTTCAAAGTGGCAGACATCTGATAACATCAGGAGAACTCTGTTATTGATAGATCATGCGATACGAAGGAAAATCCCTGTAGTGGCACTAAGTTGCTATGCCGAAAAGGCTTTCGACAAAGTGTCATGGTCATTCTTGTAGAATACAATGCAGGCCTTTGGCTTCCCCCAAGAACTATGTGATATATTACAAAGTCTTTATACTAGTCCTAATGCATATGTATGGTTCAATGGCATGCTTACTCAGTTAATAGCACTGGAACATGGGACAAGGCAGGAATGCCCTTTATCCCCCTTGCTGCTCGTCCTTTATGTAGCATCGTTAGCCATGGCAATTTGACTATATAAGGAAATAGAGGGAATACCCATCAGTGGTCTTGAATTTAAAATTGCTTTATTTGCTGACAATATTTTATTTACTTTAATAAATCCGGCAGAGTCTATCCTATTAATATCAGGCTTCTCATTAAATTTACATAAAACAGAAGTGTTAACCTATAACTATACCCCTCCCAAGGAAATCATAGTTAAATTCCCCTTCAAATGGTGAGGAACAAAATTAAAATATTTAGGGGTTATCATACCAAAGCAATTACAAAATTTAAAATTATTAAACTACAAACCATAGACACAGAGCATAGAACGGGATATAAAGAAGTGGAACCTATTGCCACTTCCATTATTTTTGCATATAGAAATAGTGAGATTTAGTATATTGCCAAGGTTATTATATTTATTTCAAACTGTCCCTCTGCTTCCAAGTGATGCATACTTCAAACACTGGGATAAACTTATATGCAGATTTATATGGGCAGGGTGTAGGCCCAGAATTAGATACACCATTATGCAAATACATATATGGCAATGAGGAAAAGGCCTACCAAATTTCTGCAACTATGCTAGGGCAGCCCAATTAAGTTTGATATTTCACAGCCGGCCCGTCGGCGCAGCGGTTGGATTTCCGCTTGCGATGCCGGCGACCCAGGTTTGGGAACGGACCCGAGTCGTCGGAGGGCTGGCCGTGGGGAGATGGATTGAGCCTCCGTTGGACTGCTCTCCTTCTCCGGGGGGAGGGCTGGGGCAGCATCCGGGGTGATGGGGACTCCTAGCGGAGGCCAGGAATACCCACGCTGCCGCGCTCAAAGAGTATAGAAGGCGGGGCGGATGTCAGGCGTCATTGCACGACCCCGCCTTCCCCGGAAAAGAGGAAAATGGACGGTTGCCGGCCGCCCTCCATGAAGCCCGCCGCGGCTTCGATTAGCCCCCAGGCCAGTCCCTCCGACCGAGCCACGGTCTCTGCGGGATGTCTCTCGCCTTCCATCCCGCAGCCCCACTGTGGGGTAAGCCACGGGTATCGGAGGACCCGAGGCCGATTTGGGGTGAAGCTGCCAGCCGCGACCGGGCTGAAGCATCGGGTGGCCGGCAGCTAGGAAGGCGGTAAAAGGCAAATTTAAAAAAAAAAAAAAAAAAAAAGTTTGATATTTCACTGGCTAAATATGACTAGTCACACACATTGGAAACACATTGCGCTGGTATTATATGATCTCCATGATACAGGATATTTTTTATTTAATATTACAACTAAGAACATTTCCAAGGAGGATTTTGGTCAGTATACGGTGGCGATATTCAGATTTTGGAAATCCTTATTTCAAAATAGGAAACTAGCATTCCCATTTTACTTTTTGAAAGTCCTGTCCACTACCCCAGACTTTTATCTTCCCCATATTGATATGACTTTTGCTAGATGGCATCTGTCAGGAGTAACCTACTTATATCAATTCTTAGACAAATAGGGTGTGGTTACCTTTGAATCATTACAGTCAAAATATGGGCTAGTTGGTAGAGAACACTTCCACTACCTGCAGGTGAGAACCTACCTATTACGTAAGTCCAGAGATAGGACTAAAATGTTTGATCCCATTCCATTAACCCTGCAACTATTGATGGATGCACAGATGGGGAAAAAATGAGAGAAGCTTATTGGGCATTTTTATGGTGGGCTGATGGAATACTTGTCTGATAACACAGATTCAGTGCTAAATATGTGGAAAGCAGACTTGCTGGTAACCATCTCTGGGGAAAGCTGGAATGAATGCATGGATAATTCGCTAAGAATAACTTCATCTAATATATGGCACGAATTTGCCTGGTAGCGACGCATGAGATTTTTCTATACACCAGCAAAATTGGTCAGCCTTTGTCAACAATATCCAGGGAATTGTTGGCGGCGATGTAGGGAGACTCAGGTGGATCAGGCACATGTTTTTCTGTATTATCCTGGTTTACAGGACTATTGGTCTGATCTAGAGTCCCAGATGTTGCAAATAGGGATAGGCCTGGAATATTTAACTTTGACAAAGATTCTTCTTGGTGTTCCCCAGGGAGGTGCTGGGCTGACACCCAGGTCTGTGACCCCCGACCTACTCTTAACTGCCAAAAAAAGTAATAACTAAAAAAATGGAAACAAACTCAACTTCCTACCAAAAAGGAATGGCAAACCATTGTCAATGATATATATAACATGGAAAGCATTACAGCTCATTTGAATGTCACACTGGAAAAATTCAGACAAAAATGGCAAACGTGGAGAATGTATATTATGTAGCATGATGCAGAGTTTGTTCCACGATGAAGGCAGACAAAAAGTGGAAAAGTAGTAAAGAAGACAATCAAACAGGGATAGGAAACAAGGCTGGGGTGAAAACCTATTAAAAATAATAATGATAATAATAATCATAGGGACAGAATTAATCTTAGACCAGTTACACCTAGAAAGAGTGGATGGCGTGATAAAGTGGTATAAAGGATGTCCAGTAAAGCACTTAATGGAATGTATACAAAATGTAATGCATGATTTTCAGACCAACTGTACTGTCAGATGCGTGATATTCTATTCAATAAAAAGAAATAAAAAAAAAATAGCCCAGCACGCTGATGACATTATAATGATGGCCTTCTTGAATTATTTGTTGCTGCTTCAACATAAAGATTTGCAATGATGTTGAAAGATGTTTTAAAAAAAAACAAATAAGAGTTAATAATTTTGGTAACAGATGGTGCACAGAAATGAACAGCTGCAGCAAGTGTTGTTTTAGCAGGCTAATATTATTTGGTGAATTGCATTCTGAAAAAAATTACCCCCTTCTTGTTTTCATTTATTTTCTTCTTATGTAAGCATGTTCCAAAAGAAGATGTATTTTATCACTGAAAAACATTTAAAGGCTTATTGCCTCAGACCATGATCCCTTCTTTTTAGAGCTTTGAAGAGCATAGTGTGATCTGCACATCCCCTGAAAGTGCCACAGGCTCTAACTTTCCACACCTTCAGAGTTTTGATCAACCTGCTGCAGCTTGTGATTAGTAGGCATATGTTGGACATATTTGCCATCTGTGCATCTCACCGTCGCTTGTGAAAATGTTGTTCCTGTAAGCGTCAGTAAAACAAGAAAACTGCAGCACAGTGCAACACAGAATGCCAGCTGATCGGTGCGTGCAGTTGTGTCATAATTAGCATCACATGGATGTGAAGTGATTCAGCCCATGCAGGGTATTCCTAAATTATTTAAAAGTGTAGGCTATATTCTGTTTTTTCCCCTCATGTCCCTTACTTCAAACTTTACGTGACAAAATCAACTATAGTTCATGTATAGTGTCATGTAATATGTACTGTCTGCAGTGCACCATTTTTTCCTTAATAGCATTTATATGTAACCAGGAGTCTAGCATTGAGGTCTCACTATAGTCTTTGCCCTTGTGTAGAATGTGCCAGTATTAATCTTATTTTCTTGTCAGCTACCCTGAATCTAGATATGGTTTTCCCTTCCTCATATACTTCAAAAATGAGGATCACAAGACAGTACTTGCAGACTGGGGGCTCGTGACAATGTTAGGTCAGGTTTTCACCAGCCATTTCATGTGGCATAGCATTCTTTCCCTTTAATGTCCCTGCAACCTTTCTATTAATCCCAGGTCACCCATTAAGTCTGTCCAATGGCCATGTCTAAGGGCAGATGGATAGATGTCACCTTGTTTTGACATCAAAGCGCTTATGAGTTTGCCTCGGGAACAGCACTAGTCCCTACCCGCTCAACCCAAGCTGAAGTGTGTCAGATCTGTGAAACTACCTGATATTCATTGAGTAGAGGAAGGACGCCCAAGATCCTGATAACATTTGGGTGACTACTGCTGCCAAACTATGGGTCTGGCTCACTGTTCCACTTTCGTAAGCCTTGGTTGACAATTATTTAGAGAAAACACAGTGCTAACTGGTTCTCCATGTTGTAGGATTCTTTTGTGGTAAAGATAACTCTTTCTTATTTTTATTTCAAAGGATGAAAGCCATTGAGTGAAGCTCATCTGTAGTGGCATCCAGTACATTGAAATTACAAAAAATATATTAGCAAAACATAAATACATTATTTAGTCAAACATATACAGTGGCATCAGCCAGGATGCAATGCAGTACCTTGCTGTATTACTGCAAAATGCTGTAATATGTTGCAGTGGACAGTGTAATTCAATGGCAATTAAGCCCTTTTATTATGCACTATTTCGTGACATGTCATTCACTGCAAGTTGTTGCATTGCATCCTGGCTGGCCCCACTGTAGATATCAAATTTGATTAAGTACTCATAGTGGTACCCAACAAAGCTCGTGCATTGGTACAGAATTTAGAAACCAGTTTGTAACTGAAATTTTAGTGGGCTGATGAGGTAGAGAAAATGATATGGTCACTAGTTCTCAATGTTCTAGAATTCTTTTACAGTATGGTAAAGATACTGTCAGCATATATTTTGCTTTCCTCTTAAGTAGTTTCGGCAGTTATTGTGGGCATACTCTAGTAATGTGTTGGAGCTGGCTTGTATTTGTTCACTTGAGCTGGTAAAGTTCCTAAAGCCTTTTTATTGGTTTGTGCAAGTCATTAGTGATCAGAGCAGCCACGCAGCCAGCAGTGTGAAAAATATCAAGATGGGCTGGTTTTTGCTGCTCATGTTTGCTGCATAAAAGTATTTTTCTTCTGCCTTTGGCTTGCACTTAGGTGTTTGGGTTGATGTTTAGTGGTGCATAACTGATGGTCAAGGGTTCAAGACAAGGTCTGTGTCCCATTTAAATTAACATCCAAATTTAAATTTAAATCAAATGGGGAGGGGGCTGCTAGACCACTGGGGACTAGTAAACACTATTGCAGCCAGGTGATCGGAGGGTTGGGGGACCACTAGATAACCAGGGCTTCTATTACAAAAGAAAGGGGTGCTAAAGGGCTACTGCGTAGTATGCAAATATTCCCATGATGAGCATTCAGATGGCCCCTTAGAGCCTTGCATGCCCACTGAGCTCATTTGCATGCTTGGGCAGAATATGGCCCACAGAAGCCCTGGCACTATCCTGTTTTAGGCAGCGCAGTGTCCTGTGAGCCATGTGCAGCCCTAGTCCATGTCGGTGCAGATCCACTAAGCGCTGTGCTGACATGACCCAATATTCAGTCAGATAGCGCTGCTCTAGGGAGCGCAGGCGCAGTGCAATTGGCAGCGTTGCACTTGTGCTTGGCACTGAATATGGCGCCCTATGACTTTAGCTCCAGAATAAGCTTCAGTTGTAGATGTACTGTAAAGGGGAGCTATTTCTTTATGTTAATATCTTTGGTAATGAAGAATGGAATGGCTTGAAACAAAAGATTTTTAGACTGTTGGTGAATTGAGTTCAGTTTTTTTGTTTGTTTATTTTTTTATTACTTTTTTTTTGTGATTATTTATCTCCTGTTGCTCTTAGGGCCCTCACAATCAGGGGGAGCCCTAATCCCGTCACCCTGGCATTCACCAACTGGCACATATGCTCCCAGGGTTTACCCCCCTTGTGGGGTGGTGGAGGGGGCCCTCCTCCACCAAGACCGGATCCAGGATTGCACCATGGCTAGCTGGGTGCTAATCCTGCAAGCTCCCCATCATCCACTGGGAGCCATTTCTGTATTTTCCTCTCCCCATGGGGGTGGCACTTGCAGTGACACCCACAACGGCACTGCGCATGCTCCCGTGCGTGACACTGTCTAGCATCTGTGTCACTCCCCAACCCTCATGTTGCAACATTGATACACTTGCCCCCAGCCTCCGCTAGTGGCCAGCCAAGCTCTAATTGCCAGAGTCCCCCCTCCCCAGAGAAGGAGAGCTGTCCTCTGGACACTCAATCATTCTCCTCCCTGCCAACCCCCGGTGGCCCACACTCGTTCCCAAATGCGGGTCGCCACTGTCGAGTGAGGTGTGGCACCCAGTGCCTCAACCCTTAGTGCCACCAGACCAGCTTGTTTATTTATTTTTAGAAGTGACTGGACACCCTGGACTATCTAGACCCTGGAGCAGGCACCAACTTTTGTGACTTGCCTACTGCAGTCTAAATGTCTATTGCATGTTTTATATGTGTAATACCCACATCTGTATATAGTCATCAAACTGCATTCTGATCTGTCACCAGCAAGAGGCGGCATGTCATCACTGCCATCAGTTACAGAAAGCTGCCTCAGATCAGAAATGCATTTTTATGGTCCCAGTCGACTGCCACAGTATCAAGAGAGGACACTCCTGCGAAAAGAAGGGAAAAGGGCAACGTGATCAAGACATACAAGTACCTGCATGGGATAAATGGAGTGAATGTCAAGAACTTTTCTCATTGAGTTGAACTACAAGGTTGAGACGGAACGTGCTTAAACTTGTGCGGGGGGGGGGGGGATGGTGATTCAAAAATTATGTCCATAATTCACAGACAAAGTGGTGTAATTTGGAACAAGTTGCCAGGAGAAATCGTACAGGCCAACCTAGTGAACATCTTCAGGCAAGGATGGGACAGGCTTATGGACGTAGTTAGAAAAGAGGGGCCAGAAACAAAGGGCAGGGACGCCCACTAGGGCCATTGCAGAGCAGTTAGGTAGGAGGCTCAGACTGGATGGACCAATGGGCCTTTTTCTGCTGTCATTGTTTGTATGTGCCATGCAGCTTTTGCTTCCGGACCAGGCTGGAAATGATTTTATTGTATTTCTTTTTTGCTGACTACAATGGTTCTTTAGTTTTCAATACAGAAAACTGAAACTCCAGTCTCAAGTTTGTGCACGATGCTGGGCTGGGTCACATCTACCAGTCAGTGGCTTCCATTAAATGTAAGCCAGCTTAAGTACTGCATTGGTTTATTAAAAAATTAACATTGGGTCTCCATGAAAAGTAACTTTACAGCTTGGAATATTTCAGTGTATGCATCCCTCCTTTGTTGAGCTCAGATCCTTCAGTGACTACTTTTAACATGTTCATTTTTTACATTTTATTTCATTCTGTTGCTGCCAGCAAATTAAGTTGTTTTTTTTCCATGTTTGAGATCAGTGTGTGTGTGTGTGTGTGTGCATGTGTGCACGTGTTTGTGCGTGTGTGTGTGTCTGAGATCAAATCACTAAAGTTGTGATAACCATTGCAGTAATGCAAGCCTGACAGTGGTGCAATGGATAAGTGAGAAAGTCCCAGTGGGGTTACATGCATGGAGAAGAAGTGGGTGGAATCAGTGGCAGGAGGGGCCAGATAGGGGAGCAAGACATGGGGGGGTGAGAATAAGAGGGGGCAGGAAGGCAGCTAGGTGGGGGTAGTTGTTAAAAATTTGCCAGCAGTCACCACATATAAAGATTTTGTGCCATGGAGCTGGACATCAGACTTGTGGTGCCATTTAATTTTCTGTTCTACTCTGACAACATTATAGCATTTATTATCACTTTTTACCAGCACAGAGTGTGCATTTTAGCTAACGCTATTGTTAAGCTGGTCAAAGTTCCTTTCTCTAGTTAATCCTGTTGCATGTGTTTAACCAACCCCTATATAGGGCACCAGGGGTATACTCTGGTAAACATAGAAACATAGAATTTGATGGCGGATAAGGACCGCTTGGCCCACCTAGTCTGCCCATTTTCCTATCTAACAGATAAATTGTAGATCCTAGTAAACCAACAGCTTAATTCCTCCTACACCCCACTAGGACTACCTTATGTCTGTCCCAAGCATTCTTGAATTCCCCCACTTTTCTTGACTCCACAACCTCCTCAGGGAGGCTGTTCCATGCATCCACAACCCTCTCTGTGAAAAAATACTTCCTCACATTACCTCTGAGCCATCCCCCTTCTATCTTCAAATTGTGCCCCCTTGTTCTTGCACATCTCTTTTTCTGAAAGATGCTACCCTCTTGGACTTTGCTGATTCCCTTAAGGTACTGAAAGTTTATATCATGTCCCCTCTCTCCCTTCTTTCCTCAAGGGTATATATATTAAGCTCCTTTAGTCTTTCTTCGTATGTCTTCTGGTGCAGTCCCTACACCATTTTTGTTGCCCTCCTCTGGACAGCCTCCACTCCGTCTATGTCTTTGCGGAGATGGGGCCTCCAGAACTGCATACAGTACTCCAGATGGGGTCTCACCAACTGTCTGTACAGAGGTATAACGACTTCCTGTTTTCTACTATTGATGCCTCTCCCTATGCATCCCAGTATCCCCCCAGCCTTCCTTACTGCCTTCTCACATTGCTTGCCCACCTTTAGGTCATCTGATATAATTACCCTCAGGTCTCTTTCCATTTTTACTGTTGTCAGTATCTCACCCCCCATTGTGTACTCTTCCCCTGGGTTTTTGTTTCCCAGGTGCATTACCTTGCACTTATTTGCATTGAATCTTAGCTGCCATACATTTGACCATTCCTCCAATCTTGCCAAGTCCCTTCTCATCCTTTCAACTCCATCTGGTGTATCAACCTTGTTGGAGATCTTTCTGTCATCTGCAAAGAGACATACTTTTCCTTCCAGTTCCTCGGCAATGTCACTTATAAAGACATTAAAAAGGACCGGTCCTAATACTGAACCCTGCGGTACCCCGTTAGTAACCCTCCTTTCTTCACTGTGGACTCCATTTACTACTACCCTTTGCATCCTGTTGTCTAGCCAATTTTTTTATCCAGGCTACCACCTTGGGACCCACTCCAAGGCTGGCTAACTTGTGTATTAATCTTTTGTGTGGGACTGTATCAAATGCCTTGCTAAAATCTAGGTAGGCCATGTCCATAGCCCCTCCCTGGTCTACTACTTTGGTCACCCAGTCAAATAAGTCTATTAGATTCGTCTGACATGACCTTCCCATCGTGAATCCATGCTGCCTTGGGTCCTGTGCCCCACTGGCCTTTAGGAATTCAGCAATTCTTTCCTTCAGAAGTGATTCCATCATTTTCCCCTACCACTTAGGTCAAACTAACTGGTCTGTAGTTTTCTGCCTCTGTCCTGCTCCCACTTTTGTGAAGAGGAATCACATCTGCCCTCCTCCAGTCCTCAGGTACCACCCCATCCTCCCATGATTTATTAGAGAGTAGTCAGTGGTGTCACTAGTTCAACCCTTAGTTCTCTTAGAATTCTTGGGTGAATCCCATCAGGCCCCATTGCAGAAAATGCACCTTCAATTTTATTAGTTCTTTCAGAACCCTTTCTTCTGTAAATGGACTGGTATCGACCCCCGTCTTCAGAGTGTTTCTCTTGTTTGGTTTGGGTACCTCCCCCTCCTCTTCCTTTGTGAATACTGAACAGAAATATTCGTTCAGTATCACTGCTTTTTCACTGTCACCCTCTACCCACATTCCTTCCCCTTTATTAAGCCTCAGTATCCCTCCTTTGGTCTTTCTTCGCTCCCTAATGTACCTATAAAAGGTCTTATCCCCCATCTTAACAGAGTTAGCTGTCCTTTCCTCAGTTTTGGCCTTTGCTGTTCTGACTGCCTTCCAGACTCTTTCTGCTTTAACTGGTAAAGTTCTGTGTCCTGCTCCTTCTGCGTTTCCTTATATTTCCCGAATGCTATCCTTTTCTCCTTAACCTTTCCTGCCACCTCTTTTGAGAACCATAGCATTTTTTTCCTTCGCTGTGTTTTGTTGATTTGCTTTACACCAAGGCTTGTTGCCTCTGCGATGGTTGTTTTGATTACTCCCCATTGTTCCTCCACCCCTCCTTCTTGCCTGTTTGCTAGTGCTTTTCTGAGGCACTCTCTCATTTTCCCAAAGTCAGCCCTCCTAAAGTCCAATACTCTTGCTTTTGTATGGCTTTATTGTATGGCTGTGTTTATCGTGAACTACACTGTTTGGTGGTCGCTTGTTCCAAGATGGCTACCAACTTCTAAATCTGAGATTCTTTCTCTGTCCCCATTTGAGAGTACCAGGTCTAAGATTGCTCCCTCCCAAGTGGGTTCCAATACTAGCTGTCTGAGGCATGCCCCCTGTAGGGCATCAAGAATGATCCTGCTCTTCGATGTGCCTGCAGCAAAGGTGCTCCAGTTAACATCTGGCATATTCAGGTCCCCCATCAACAATATCTCCCCTTTTTCTGCCATTCTAAGGAAGCCTTCTATCATTTCCTTATCCACTCCCTCCCCCTGAGATGGGGGACTGTATAGAACCCCTATGCGGATTGTGGTGCCATTTCCTGTCTCCAGGGTGACCCAGAGTGCCTCATCTGATCTCTGTTCACTCTTTAGTTCTGTTGCTTTGATCCCTTCCTTTACATAGAGAGTTATTCCTCCTCCTCTTTTACCCTCCCTGTCCCTCCTGTAGATTGTGTATTCTGGTATGTTGACATCCCAGTTATGGTTCTCTGTGTACCATGTTTTGTGACTGCCACAATATCCAGGCAACCCTCTTCCATCAAGGCCACTAGTTTAGAGAGCTTGTTACAAAGACTACGGGCATTGGTACTCATCACCCTCCACTTTTTGATGGCCTTAGTCCTTTTAGCCCTATTCCTGTCCTTACTGCCTTTGCCTTTTTTTACATTTACCTCTGTCCTGCTCCCTAATGACTTCTCTACCTTGGTGTTTACCTCACTAATTACCGTGTTTTGGGGGGGAGGCTGGGATTTTCCTGCTGCTTTTCAGTGCCTCCCCCTTGGCTAGTTTAAATGCTTGCCAATAAAACATTTAAACCTCTCACCTAGGATCCTGCCCCCCCCCCAGAGAGATACAGACCATCGCATCAGTATAGGTCTGCATCCCTCCAGGTGGCTCCCCAGTCCCCAATGAAGCCAAAACCCTGAGCTCCACACCAGTTTTTCAACCATTCATTGAATTTCCCGGTGAGGAGTACCCTAGCATCACCCTTGCCATAGACAGGCAGCACTTCCGAGAAGGTTACCATATGTGCTACTTGTCTAAGGCCCTCCTCAGCGCTACAAACTCCTCTTGCACTGCTCTGATCCCATTCCTAGCCGGGTCATTTGTCCCTAGGTGGACAATGACATCCAGCTCCCTCCCTCATGCAGCTGCTCCCACAATCCTGAGGATTCGCTTTCTATCCTTCCAAGCCATGGCGCCAGGCAGGCACCTTACCTCCCTCCCAGCCTCTCCTCTTTCTTGGCAACCTCTGAGGTAGTGGCATTGGCTCTGGTGGTTCCTGGGTGGGGGAGGAGGTGTCACAAATCCTAGCCAGGTCAGCCTGGAGACAAGCAACCTCCTCCCTGAGACCAAAGAGGTGCCTACAAATAGGGTAGCATCGCAGCCTCTAGAATGTCTCCAGGAACACTGCCACCCCACAACCATTGCACTGCACCACTCCTATCATGTCTTATTTTGTGTCCCCTCTCCTGTTTCTCTGTATGCTTACTCTCTCCTCTCCCTACCACTCTCACCCTTCCTGTTCTGGGACAGCAACTTCCTATATTCTTCAGTAGCCTCCTTCTTCCTTGCTTAGTGTCAGACCACCAGCAACTGGGGGGGGAGAGTGAGCTACTTTTTTCCTTTAGGGTTGACAAAACCAATGTTTCTCTATGATCCTTCCCTTCCTACTGCCAAACAGGATGTTCCTGTTGACAGCCTAGTCCAGTGCCTATAAAAGTAGAACTAGCTTATTGTGGGTGGAGGGCAATTACTAAGAAAAAAGGTTAGCAACAGGAAGTTGTAATTTGAGTCACCTGCTTTTATAGTGTCTAAGCCACACCCCCAATTAAGCTCTTTCTCCTCCTACTGGTTTAGCAAAGTAAGTTGATACAGTACCCTTCCCAGCACAGAACACACACTGACTTTCTTTCTTTTCTTTCTTTTTTTAACCCTAAATAAGACCCCTTCTACTTCTAATAAAGTATCTGTCTGCTTAATCTCAACAGACACTGACTCCTGCTGAGATATAAGGGTTATATTAATTAGAATATGTAGCTTCTTTTAGTTAACTGCTTTCTGCTCTACAAGCAAGGCTAGCAACAGGCTAAGGTAAGGGTTTTAGTTGCCTTTATGGAACACATGAGCCTCAATCTTTATATCAAGTTTCTCTGGAGGTTTGGGGAGAATGTATTTGTATAATATAATCCTATTTTGTAACCATTGGGGATTCTGTAGACCATGGGCCATTATGGTAATGCTGTGCATTTCTCTAAATCACAGATCTGTTTAATTTGAATCCCTGCAGTGTTTCCTGATCTGTATGTATTTGTTTTGATTATTCATGTTGGTGAAAAAGAAAATGGGTTATTCCCCTATGTCGTATCTATTGGGATGGTGTCAATTTGTAATCCTTTGCAAGTGTATGATTTTACTTGATAACTGTCACTGTGCTATGCATCTGTGTGGACGTTTTTAAGATTGCTTGCAAAATCTAATAAATAAAATAAAAAATAAAATGTATTGCTTAAGAAATTCATACCTTTTTAATGTTTGTTTCTGTCTCACTTTGGTGGTGATCACTTTTAATTATGGACCCTACTACAGTTCCCTTGCTTAACATTTATTGCTAATGAAATTATGTATCACTGCTATAGATGTGAGCTACGAAAACTGCTGTTATTGTCTGTTACCCTGCCTGATCCCCAGCCCAAGGGCTTTGCTCAGGTTGGAAAGTTAATGGCTGGGTGTTGCTCTACTGTGAACTGGTACGATATCCTGCCTTCCTTCTTATAGCCCATCCCCCACACACAGCCTGTCTTTCTAATGTGTTTTCACACCCACTGGTTCAACATAGTTTACCTTTAAATGATTCTGTTTGTGTTCCATCTTTATGTGCTTTTCAGTTAAAGTATCCTAGGGTGTGTGTCCAATTTACGTTTTGCTCATAACAACCAGCTCAAAACTGTATCATGATGTTTATGTCCCAGTTCTTCTCTTGTATTGGGAGCATAAAGTTTGTCATACAGTTTAAAATGGCACTGACTGCTGTACCACATTGTAAGGTAGAACCACTTACTTGACATACACTGCTAAATGGCCTGTGAAGATAGAACGATGACAGCTATTGAACCTGTATTCCATAGAATGCACTGTGAGGCTACAGAAGCTGGAACAGTAACAGTACTGAACATTATGCTGGCCACTGTTTAAAACATGACTGGCCTCTACAAACAGTATAGTACACTGCAACACTTCTCTGGTCTCAAGTATTATTAAACTTAATTTTAAGTAAAAAAAAAGTTGAGATGCACCACACATTGTTAAACAGTGTATGGTGGAACATTGTTCCAACCCGATTGCCATCTCTGCTGAAACACTGTTCTACCACAGTTGAAAGGTCATTGAACACGAGTCTACCCTTCTGTGATAGAACAGTGTTCCAGTAGATTTGGAAAGTGCATGAGCTACATACATTCAGTAGAAACACAGAAATGGCAGGATCAACCAGAAAAATACTAGTGGTGGCATGATCACCAGAACCCGTGACTCCACCAGGATCAACTAGATATGATATAAAGAAGCAGAAACAACTAGGTATGCGTAGTTACAAATAAAATTAAAATACAGAATCAACCAGATATTTAAAATTACTCACAGGATGAAAGTCTGTTCCTCGCAGTCCACATCCTTTCACTAAGTGAGGAATAAGGCTGCAATTTTTTTTTTGCTTGAAAATCCCTCCCACACCCAACTGGAAGCCAGCAGAAGGCTGTGTTTCAAACCTAGGGACATCTGTCCCTTAGCAATCACACATCTCACCCTAGCAATCAGCCCTAACTACCGGAATAGGATGTGGCAATGAACAATCTCTTTTTTCTATTTAAAAAATTAAAAAGTGCTAAAACTGTATTTATTTTGTTTGGGGGGGCACCATACACTGAAAAAAATACTGGATGGGCAACTCTATGCCCAATCAGTATGTTGCACCGCCTCAGGGTTCTGATTCCCATGGACCTCTCGAGCTTTGCTCTTGAGGTCATAGGGAATCAGAACCCCTTTGTGGCAGTACACACTGGTTGTGCACAGTTGTCCATCCACTATTCTCCATATATACCTTTTTTCATATTTATTGAGTAATTTCAAGTACAATAGCACAGAATTTTATTTCAAGAAGCTTTTAAACATTTTTCAATACTTTGTGCATTTTTGTATGCTCTTGTCCCCTGTTACCTCATGCCAGGTGGTATGCACCATGTTCTCCCAATCCCTGCCCTCCCCCCCGGGGCTGGCGTAAACATTGGGAAAGAAGTTGTTAAGAATGAATTTGTAGAGAAGTGCACAGTAACTTCCAGCAGTAATGAGACTGAAGAGTGAATATCTGGCAACAGTGTTTCACCTTCCAATATTTCAGCTTTATATTCAAAACAGAGATAATTTTCAAGTAGGTGGGGGGGCTGGTGTCCACCCCAGCCCCCTCAGGCAAAGGACTGGAGAGGCAAGCGCAAACCACCAGTCCCCAGCCAGGTGATATGCACCATATTGCCAGAGTCCTTGCCCCACAGGTAGGAGACTGTGAGGGACATAGTGCAAACCACTGGACCCCATGCACCAGTGATATGTACCATGTCTCCCAGGCCCTTGCCCCCTCCCAGCATTACCTTAGGCTAGTTTCAACCCCAGTACATTCCCCAAAACATTAAAACACAGTGACATGCCATAGTGTGTCCTCACAATCCTTGTAGAGGAGAACTCCAACTCGGCCGAGTGAGTGTGGCAGTGCTTTGTACCAGAAGTCTTGTGCCGTGGCCCAATTGGTCTTGCATCCCTTGTCAGCTACTGTTTCACCCTTTCTGTCTGCATCTACATGTTTCTTCTCCAATGCCATGCCCCCCCACATACATACACTACTCTCCACTTGCATGAGGCAATGCTGAGGGGTTGGGTACTGATGGGGAACAGAGGCAAACCACTTGTACCCTGCCAAGTGGTATGTACCATGTTCCCATAGTCCTCTGCCCCCCTGGAAGGGTTCCTGGTGGGGGAATAGTGAGAACCACTGGTCCCCACCTACCAGCTGTATGCATCATGCCCCTAGTCCCTTGCCCCCCCACACACATTAGCCCCAGCTTGTGGATCTCCCCTCCAGTCCCCTACAGCACAAGCAAGTTAAGTAAAAATTAAAATAACATACATTTAAATAAAACATGATTAACACACTCATCCACTGGCATGAAGTAATGTGTCACCCACCTTCTACCCAAATTCATTTAAGGGTTCTAAGTACAGTAATATGTAGTGATCAACTCCAAGCCTCCAGGGAGATCCATCACTCTTGCTGTCCATAGCCACTTCCATGTCCACCACAGTCTCTCATTTAATTCCCTGACCACCAGCTCAAATTCCACTGGCTAACCAGATACATTAAATAATGCTGGGGGTGGGGTGGGCGAGTGGGGGGCACCATGCATCCCAGCCCCCTGCCCCCATCTTGGGTAGATGACTGATAGGGAATATGGTGTGCAACACCTGTCCCTGACTAGGTGGTATGCACCTTGTCCCCCAGTCCACTGCTGCCACAGGCAGGGGACCAGTGGCGGCATAGTGCAAACCATTGGTTCCTATCCAGCAGTGACATGTACCATGCCCCCCAGTCCCTTGCTCGCCAAACCCAGCCATTACCTAAGGTTACAGTAGCTAGTGGAACTGCTCCCCCAGTCTCCACCAGAACAAGTATTTCAATCAAAATGTAACAGCCCAAATTCCACTGGCTGACCTCTGAACACCACTTGCATGAGATAATGCATCACAGTCCCCATCTTTTGCCTTAACCCACAGACAGCCACCGACTGACTGGTATGAGGTAATGCCGGGGGGTTGGGCCAGGGGGCTGGAGTGCATGGTAAACTGGAGAAAAGTTTTGAACACTCACTCACATATTTCTAAAACACTTTTTTTCTAAAGTCTTAAACTAAACCTGCAAAGTGCTTTTAAGAGTATCAACGCACTTTGTTCAGACCGGTGGCATGCAGGACTGGTATGAAACCATATTTTTCCAGAACAAATTATTTAACGAGCAATTGTATAGGCAAGCAGTGTGCTTTTACTGGGGGTGACTAGTGCCAGCACCAGGAACTTATTTCAAGCAGAACTGGGGTGTGACAGGGTTGAATAAGGCACTGCCCCATTTGTTATGCAGAAAGAGTTTAAACACAAGGATCTGTTCTATCCTCTCCTTTTCTGTCTCTTCTCTGTCTGGTTGCACAACCACATTTTTTTGTAAGACCTAGGAACTAATCACTCTGACAGTTTCGCAATGCTCCACCTCTCGCTATCTCTCTGCCTTCCCTTGCTGCTCTGTCTTTTCTTCCCCATGCATATCTGTGGGTATAAAAATACATGTGAATCTTTATGTGGAAATGCCATTGATACTGGGATTCCTTTGTTTAAAATGTATATAGTTATGCTGTTGAAATGATTGCAAAAAGCTATTTGGAACTCAAGGGGTTAAACTGAGATGCAGTTTTAAGCCTATTGCAGAGCTATAAACAAGAGGTCAGTTCTGGGTCACTATGTACTGTTTTGCTGCACCTGCAAGGAATGAAACTGACAAGAACATTCTATACATTTACAAGAACATTCTGTGAGAAGCAGGCTCTCCTAACGAGTTCCCAAAGACTTACAAAAGGAGCAGCAATGCTTTTGCTAGAGAGACAAGGAGAGTAAGAGACTGAGACTGAAACTTGGAATTAAGAGATACCCCCAGAAGAAGGACTTAGTTTCTCTGTTTGTACTGCTTTTGTAACTAGTTATACTGAATAATTTTTATTTCTTATATTGCTGTTATTGAGAAAAATAAGGCACTATTTGCAAATTTTGAAACTGCTCCAGGTTTTTCTATGCTTCCTGACATGTGCCTTAATGACATGGATGTTTCAGAGGGATTTTCAGGCTGAATTGACTTACAGAGTGTTTCTGCTCTATAGGAAGTAGAAGCATACCATTTTTGGCATTTGAGAACGTTAGGGACCATGCGACCAAACTAAGGCAATTGGGGCAAAGTAGGAAGTGGAAATAAATATTTAAGGAACAATTGTACAGGCAAGCAGTGTGCTTTCAGAAAGGCTGACGAGCGCCAACACTGGAAGGTTATTTTTTTGCTCCCACCACACCCTTCAGCACCCCTCTTCTATGGGCCCTGTAATGCCACCTCTTGAATCCACCAGACTCACCCATCCTGGCATCATTCCATGGGGCCATGATTCCACAGTCCAGACCTCTGGTCACCTCTAGAGGCAGGCTTATCCCTGACAGGGGCCTCCCTTTACCATTGTCATGAATTGTCTCCTGAGAGGTCCTAAACTGTCCTTAAGTGGCCAGCTTATCCCGCTATGATCATACCATGGACTAGTGGAGGAACATTGCTGTTGATGCCAGAGAGGGCATGGACATTGAGTGAACCAGAGGGTCCAGGTGTAGGGAGGGGCAGAGAGGCCATCATCCGATGTACCAGGGTGCCAATTTCCCATGTTTTGTGTCCCCTCCCTCCTACCTCCCAATTGGAGCACATGCACAGCTTGAGCTGGGGAGATGTCTGATGGCACGTGGTCACCCATGCCATCACCGGTACCTCCATGAGCCACCACCAAGAGCCACTGAAGAGGGATGTGGCAATCACCCTTCCTCCAGGAGGACAGCATCCAATGGATGCTCTTGCACCCTCCCTACCAGCCTTTGCTCCTGACATTCTGAGCTCAGGATGTGAACCCAGATCACCAGCATGCCAAAGCATCCTCCATCATTTGGCACCATGGAGCTAGTGGAAGGTTATTTCAAGCAGAACCAGAGGATTCAGAGGGATTTTCAGGCTGAATTGACTTACAGAGTGTTTCTGCTCTATAGGAAGTAGAAGCATACCATTTTTGGCATTTGAGAACGTTAGGGACCATGTGACCAAACTAAGGCAATTGGGGCAAAGTAGGAAGCGGAAATAAATATTTAAAGAGCAATTGTACAGGCAAGCAGTGTGCTTTCAGAAAGGCTGATGAGCGCCAACACTGGAAGGTTATTTTTTTGCTCCCACCACACCCTTCAGCACCCCTCTTCTATGGGCCCTGTAATGCCACCTCTTGAATCCACCAGACTCACCCATCCTGGCATCATTCCATGGGGCCATGATTCCCCAGTCCAGACCTCTGGTCACCTCTAGAGGCAGGCTTATCCCTGACAGGGGCCTCCCTTTACCATTGTCATGAATTGTCTCCTGAGAGGTCCTAAACTGTCCTTAAGTGGCCAGCTTATCCCCAGTAGGATCATACCATGGACTAGTGGAGGAACATTGCTGTTGATGCCAGAGAGGCATGGACATTGAGTGAACCAGAGGGTCCAGGTGTGGGAGGGCAGAGAGGCCATCATCCGATGTACCAGGGTGCCAATTTCCCATGTTTTGTGTCCCCTCCCTCCTACCTCCCAATTGGAGCACATGCACAGCTTGAGCTGGGGAGATGTCTGATGGCACGTGGTCACCCATGCCATCACCGGTACCTCCATGAGCCACCACCAAGAGCCACTGAAGAGGGATGTGGCAACCACCCTCCCCCCCAGGAGGACAGCATCCAATGGATGCTCTTGCACCCTCCCTACCAGCCTTTGCTCCTGACATTCTGAGCTCAGGATGTGAACCCAGATCACCAGCATGACAGAGCATCCTCCATCATTTGGCACCATGGAGCTAGTGGAAGGTTATTTCAAGCAGAACCAGAGGATTCAGAGGGATTTTCAGGCTGAATTGACTTACAGAGTGTTTCTGCTCTATAGGAAGTAGAAGCATACCATTTTTGGCATTTGAGAACGTTAGGGACCATGTGACCAAACTAAGGCAATTGGGGCAAAGTAGGAAGTGGAAATAAATATTTAAAGAGCAATTGTACAGGCAAGCAGTGTGCTTTCAGAAAGGCTGATGAGCGCCAACACTGGAAGGTTATTTTTTTGCTCCCACCACACCCTTCAGCACCCCTCTTCTATGGGCCCTGTAATGCCACCTCTTGAATCCACCAGACTCACCCATCCTGGCATCATTCCATGGGGCCATGATTCCACAGTCCAGACCTCTGGTCACCTCTAGAGGCAGACTTATCCCTGACAGGGGCCTCCCTTTACCATTGTCATGAATTGTCTCCTGAGAGGTCCTAAACTGTCCTTAAGTGGCCAGCTTATCCCCGCTAGGATCATACCATGGACTAGTGGAGGAACATTGCTGTTGATGCCAGAGAGGGCATGGACATTGAGTGAACCAGAGGGTCCAGGTGTAGGGAGGGGCAGAGAGGCCATCATCCGATGTACCAGGGTGCCAATTTCCCATGTTTTGTGTCCCCTTCCTCCTACCTCCCAATTGGAGCACATGCACAGCTTGAGCTGGGGAGATGTTTGATGGCACGTGGTCATCCATGCCATCACCGGTACCTCCATGAGCCACCACCAAGAGCCACTGAAGAGGGATGTGGCAACCACCCTTCCCCAGGAGGACAGCATCCAATGGATGCTCTTGCACCCTCCCTACCAGCCTTTGCTCCTGACATTCTGAGCTCAGGATGTGAACCCAGATCACCAGCATGACAGAGCATCCTCCATCATTTGGCACCATGGAGCTAGTGGAAGGTTATTTCAAGCAGAACCAGAGGATTCAGAGGGATTTTCAGGCTACATTGACTTACTGTATGTTTTTGTCCTACAGAAAGTAGCACACACTAGTTTTGCCATTTGAGAAGGCCAGTGACCATGTGACCAAACTGAACTAAACAGGGCAAAGCAAATGACCATACAGGCAAGCAGTGTGCTTTCATGGGGTGACAAGCATTGACACCGCAAATTTATTTAAAGCAGAACCAGAGGGTAGAAAGGGATTTTCAGGCTAAATTGACTTACTGTGTTTCTGCCCTATAGGAAGTAGTAGCATGCCATTGTTGGAGTTTAAGAAGGCAAGGGACCACATGACAAAACTGACCCAATCAGAGCAAAGTAGGAAATGGGGGTGAATATTTAAGGACTCCTCACCAGTGTGTCCTATCACACTTGGCCCATCATGTGAATGGGACAGTGCAGGAGTGGAACACCTGTCTTAAGGCATCTGCAGGCATCCAAAAATAGTCTGCGGTCCACAGGAAACTCTGCAGGGGAGACATCACACCAAGGTAGGACAAAACACAATACTGTGTAAGGATATAATGAAACAGTTTAAAGTTAAGTAGCTACAGGCAGGGATCGACAAATTTTAAAATCTCATGCTAGTCCAGGACAAGCGGCCTTGACAAAAATGGTAGTCCTCGAGTTCAGAGTGGTAGTCCAGTACATTTCAATTGAAATATTCAACCGACTTAACAGAAATAAGTTAAATGGTGTGGCTGTGTGGCAGTGCTCATATATTGTACTATTATTTCATAGGATGGATGGAGAGATGTAGAAGAACTTCATAAATTAAGAAAAACAATATTTTCATATATTTTTTTGTTAATACAGGCTAGTACAGGCTGGATACTAAGGCACCCCAGGCAGAAGTCTGTATTAGAAGAGATTGGAGAAATGTTACACAATTAGTTAAGGACAAGCCAAAACCAGCTAGACCGTTGGTTGAGAAGAACATAAAATGGTGATCAAGGGCTAGACCAGGAAGAAGATGATGGGGCACTGGGAGCAGGAGTACTAGCATCAAGAAGATCAGCAGCAGCAGAAGCAGCTAAACCAGAAGATAATGTATCAGCAGCAACAGCATGCCCACAGACATGTCGAGTGCCTGCACCAGAGAGCAGCCAGTGGTTAATTGCTGGATCTGGATCAAAGTCATGCAGTTCAGGACCTTCTACTGCTATCTGCAGGAGAGACTGTAGTGAATCCTCAGTCAGCCTTGTCCTGATTTTTGTTTTGATTAGGTTCTGAACAGGAAAAACTCTCTCACATTTTGCAGTCGATACACTCATTGCCATGAGTATTTCAACTAGGTCAAGAATGTGTATAGTCTGGGGTGGTTTTTCTTTTAGTAATCTGGTATATACCTGCAAATAGGGTTTTTCAATGGCAGATTTCAATTTTGTTTTAAACGCAGCATACTCTGACTTTATATGTTCCTGCTGCTCCTCCGTGAAAAAGTGAAAATATTCTGCCAGGTTTGCAAGTTCAGAGGTCCCAAACACCGCTAGTTGGTCTCTTGGCAGATCAAACTGCTTAAAATCTAAGCAGTTGAACCACTTGAGAGGCAACTTTGAGAAATTTTTAAATCTCTTGTCAATATACATTATTGCTGCATCTATTAAAGTCTGCAGTTGTCCATCTGTCACAAAATTGATTTCTGGGCAGTTGCCTCTGAATGGGAAATGAACAGTCTTCTCCTCCCTCCCTCTTTGTCACAACATATTCCATACATTTTGTTCTGATTTGTAATGGCTGAGAGCTGCCATGTATTTCCCTAGCATGTTTTTCAGTTCCATAAACTGGAGTAGGCAGGTCTCAACAAGCTGTGGAACTTCCAGTATTACTATGTCATCTCGTTGAAACTGCAGTGACAGGTTTTTTAGTATTGGCAGGAAATCTTGCAGTATATGGATAGCTTTTACAAACTGCACACTCTGTGTTTCTTTTAAGAGGCCCTTTGTTTTTGAACTTTCATCACCACCAGCAGTCAAAGATGCATGTAGGTGTTGTACAACAGTAGGTAGGTTAACCTGAACTGCATGTACCGAACGTGACCTACTGGCAAGCCATCTCACTTGTTTAATTGCAGTAAAGTCGCCAGATCAGTATCCATCCGTTAGCAATTTCTTGGAGCTCTCTCATTTTTGGGACTATAGTGATAAAATTTAAATATTCCCTTGAGAGTACTTTCCAGCATTGATACAAATTGATTTTTTAACACGTCGAGAACTGCCAGCTCTAGCTTATGGGCAGCGTAGTGCATCGTAATTATTCAGACGGCAGTGTTCCTGCAACTTTTATGGTTCCTCTTCTTTGCCCATCATGACACTGGCCCCATCAAAATTTGCTGAAATAAGAAGAGGTCCTGGATTGTTAACATTTTGTAGGTTACTGAGAGGAAGATTTACTGACTCAATGCAGTTGATATTGCATGGAATACACCTTCTGCATGTGCATGTTCCAGTGGCACAGCTTGGATAAGCAATGTATGCACCTGTTTTGAATTAGGTTCAACAAACCTTAAGAAAACATTTTCCACTCAGTTATACTGTAATCAGTACTGCCATCAGCAAGAACTGTCACATACTTAACATTAGCAAGAGTCTGCATCTGGGTTCTGGATATAACTGCTGAAATAGCACTGCAAAAGTCCTGACTGCTTATCGTTAGTATAATTAGAACCTAGCTTAATGCCATTTTTTCCTGTAATTCACAGAGCTACTCCATGTCCGAGAAAGGGCGAAGATTTTTGGCTATGGAATATGCTGTGTTAAACAGGCGTCTCATCTTTGCTTTTGTGGCCTCTTCCAACTGTGCAAAGGCTTGGTAAAGTGGTGACTCACTAATCTCACAACATACTGCTCGTTGGCCACTTTCCAGAATATGTTGGTTCTGGCATAGCACATGTGGATTGGATTTTTCATGTGCACGTAGTGACTCAATGCGAAAGTTATTAGAGCCTGTGCCAAAGACATTTGTTTTTTTTGAAAATGCTGGAGTTGCAATAGTGGGATACTTTTCACATAGTGTGCAGTACATAAGCCTCTTTTTATCATCGTATCTCAACCATTTATAAGTGGACAACCAATGACACTGAAATAGTCTGGCCCTTTTTTCTTGGTCATATTTCTTGTCTTTACTACTTCCAACTGCCACCTCATTATCAAGCAGTAAATTACATTTCTTAGCAAGTGACACAGGGGCTTTTTGAGATAAGGGTACTACGGCTTCTCTGTTTACATCAACTACTTGGTCAGCAGTTTTATCCAGAACCACAGATGCAGATTCAGTTTCATGACTTTTATCTGTGGAAGTAGTACCAGACTGTGTTTGTCTCATAAAAGATGGTGCTGCTGCTGACCAGAGAGACAAGAGACTTTGTTGTTTGGCTTTGTTCGTCTGCATATTGTCCATATAAATTTGGTGGTCACTTTTTTTTTAAAGACTAATGGAACCAATAATAATAAACTTATTTTAAACACTGGTGTCTGTGTGTCCTTTTTTCACTGGTGGTTAGTGTGGGCTCATCATGGGCTGGGTCACCAGGGGACAGATAGATGTTTTTTTTTCTATACACTGGAAATTGTCTTGTCCTGTAACAAGTCAGGCAGCTGGCTGCAGAACACTCTCCACACAGTCACTCACTCTTCTCTCTCCCAGCACAGCCCCCGCAGTTAGGCTCCCTTATTTTATTTTACCGTTACTTTCACTTGTCTTGTATATATTTTTTTATTATATTTCTCTTTTTGTTTCTTGGGTACTTCAAGCCAAAAGCAGGCCAACTGGCTGCAGGACACTGGGTCCTTCACCTTTTCACAAAATCTATCTCCCAACAGCCCAACCAAGCCAGTTTGAGTTATAGGCTTATTTCTTCTAAGTTCTTATTTTTTTTTTTTTTTTACTAACTTTCTCAAGTCAGTCCTTTCCTTTGCCCCGCCTCTCTCCAAGCTCCTCCTTCACTCCTTTACACACAATCTCTATATCTGCGCTCTCCTCTCCCAAGAGCTCACCAGCCTCTTCTCTTATTTTCTTTCTTTATTTTTTCTTTGTTTATGCAGCTAAACTGCTGTTTTTTACTAGTGTGGAGCAACACAAAGCTCCCGCCCAGTAGTAGTCCCCTGGTAGTCCCCTGCCCTTGCTTTCTTCCTTTTTATTTTCTAGTGCAATCAGGGTGACACTTTCGCTGCTGCTAGTTCTCAGTTGTCTTCTTCCACCCTGCTACACAGACAGCAAACAGTACCAGACTGTCCCCCCTCCCAAGTTTCTGTTTTGTTTCCTTTTGTCAATTATTTTTTTTACTTAGTTGTTTAACCAGGTATAGCACACTAAGCTGAAAGCTTTTTACAGGAGTGACCAGGGAGCACAAGGCGGTTAAGTGACTTGCTCAGGCAGTTTGCAAGTGGAAGCTGTGAGATTCAAACCCAGGTCTGGTCTGCTGGATGTCACCAGTTTGCAGCCTCGAGCCTTAGACCACTGCACTATACTGCCTACTTAATTTATTTTATATGCTCCTAGTCCTTAGTTTGCTTTCACCTGTTATGCCCAGTTCTGTGACAAGCCCAACCTAACCCTTCTCAATATTTTATTTACCCTGCCTGCAGTGCACACTCCTTATTTACTCAGATTACTCTCTTAATTAATTTTGCACTTTTGGAAAAACTGGCACAGCACAGGGCAGGTAAATGTGCTTGTCTGCTGTTATCAGTGTTCAGCCACGTTGTCCCCTCTCCTTAGTCCTCCTAGCTCCTGCCTTCCTCCTCCCCGCTCTTCACTCTCACCAACCCTCTCTCCTTAATTCAGTTTATATAATATTTGTTTTCCCGAGTAGTCCACTCCACACACACAAAGTAAGGCAGCACTGGTTGCACTCGCAGTCCCCACTCCCCGATATCCACAACAATGGACTGTATCCTCTAGTCACCACTATCTACCAATAAACAGTGAATGAGGGGCTCTAACGCAATGCACGTCTTTACTCTCGTCTCCACTACGCGCCAAATCACCACCGCAGCCAAAGGGCATTCTTTACAGTTTAAGATAGTTTTCCTCATTTGGCCCCACGCCTGCCAGTCTGACAGCTTGCTCCTCCTCTGTTTTCCTCCAATGAGACGCTGCTCGCGCTCACACTCACTCGCGCTCGCTCCTGACTCTGAGGCAAGCTCATTCCTGACCAGTAGGTGCACTTCTCGGTAGGTCAGATGACCACCGTGACAGCCGAAGCAGTGAGCACCCTACTGGTGGAAGCCAGAACTGCAGCAGCAATGATTTAAATCAGTGCTAGCCCGTGGACAGGTGGCACAAGAGAAAGTGCTTGTCCCTGCACTGTAACTGGCAGTCCAGGACGTCGGGCAATAGGATTTGTCGAACCCTGGCTACAGGTAGTGGGGTAACAACTAGAGGTAAGAAGTAGAAGACATCAGGAAAAGGTAGCTACTGGTAGAAGGGTTGAAAAGGGAAATTAGGAGACACCCTGTCTAGGGTAGGGTAACAACCACATTTTAGGCAAGGAGAGGAAGAGATAAGAAGTGAATGGCTATAGAAAGGAGGTGGGAAGGTACAGGGAACATTCAACAGGCAAAAAGGTTAAGGAAAAAAACAGCATGGGAGTGGTGCAGTGTAGTGAATATTGCACCTCAATCTTTCTGGATACATTCTGAAGGTTGAGATGCTGCCCCATTTGTACTCACCTCTCTGGGTTGAGGGCAGAGGTTGCTGGACTTCAGGCTGAACTGGCAAGTGTGTAGAGAACTTTCTGCCCCACTCAGGGGCCGCTAAGTCTGCCACCGCTCCCTCAAAAGTTGCCTGGGCAGAGGCAGAGTGGTTGGACCCTGGTGATCTCTAGGAGAGTGGGGGTGGTGGGAGGGATACACATTCCTCAGCCTGTACCACTGCACAACTCCTTTGCCATACTGGCAGGATGGGGTTGCAGGCAGGAGGAAACCACAGCAGTGGGAAGGGAGAAGGTGGGGTCCTCAGAAGGAGGGTCCAAAGACTGGGAGAGGGGGGAGGAAAGGGGAGGGAGGTAAAGTGCCTCCATGGTGCTTACTGGAGATCACCTTTAATTGGGAATGGGAACATTGTTTAACCAGGAAAGGCACACTAAGCTGAAGCTTGTTTCCAGGTGCGACCTGGGAGCTCAAGGAAGTTAAGTGACTTGCTCAACCTCACACAGTATGTAAGTGGGGGCTGTGGGATTCAAACCCAGGGCTGTGGGATTCAAACCCAGGACTCCAGGTTTGCAGCTCGGAGCCCTAATCCACTGTAGTGCCTCCAATTAGGCAGATTCTACCAGAGAAATTGTTCTGGCTTTATATAGAAGGATTCAGATTTTATACTTCATTTTGTATCCATTTAAGCAAAAAGTAAATTATGGTTGAAGTATTTTGAGCAAAGTTTTTGTGCTTGTGTTTGTGATAAAAGCACTTTATACTGTTCGTGTGACTGTCACCTTAAAGGGACACTGTCAACCCCCTTAGGTCTCAAAGTGTCCCTAGTTTAAAAAACACATTTTAGGATTGCCAACATTGTGTAAAGACTGCTGATGTAGCTGGTAGTTTGATTCTGGTTCTTTTTATCTTTTAAAAAGTTAAAAACAGATGTCCCATCATACTGGTGTTACCACACAAAAACAGGTTTGTTTACATTCCTTAATCAGCGTTTACATTCCTTAATCAGCTCCAACTCCATCTTTCCTGGACTTGGGAACACCCACAACACATTCTAGCCACACATGATGCAGTGGGAGTTTAGGGGGCTATTGCATCATGAGTGATTGCACTGTTTGGCTGTGTTTCTAATGCTCAGGAAGCATGCAGATCCAGAAACAAATGATTTGATACCTTTTATTGGACCAACATGGATGTTACAGAAAAGAACAATGGACTCTAGCTTTCAAACCTACCCGGTCTTTCTTCAGAAGCTTTATGGCAGTTATTTTGAAAATCCCATACTATTAACACCAGATTATATTAAACTCCTTCGGCTGACACTGGATGTCATACTTCCCCATCTTACTAAAATTCTCCAATCTCTCTCTCTCTGCCTCGGTCAGTTCCCCTCAACCTGTAAGAGTGCTTTAATCACTCCCATCCTGAAGAGTGGAGACCCCACGCTCTTAAGCAACTATAAACCTATCTCTATACTTCCTCCTCTCTCTAAAGCACTGGAAAAAATAGTCTCTGACCAGTTTACAGAACACCTAACTAGATACAACCTACTAAGCCATGCACAGCACAGCTTCCGGACTGGCCATAGCACTGTCACCGCACTTTCCGAGCTCACCTCATTCATTCATGAGGCCTTAGACCAAGGAGCCATTGCAGGTGCAATCTTTGTGGATGTTACCAAAGCCTTTGACACGGTCAGTCACAATCTGTTGCTTTGTGTTATGCCACAGCTAAATGTGGTCCCTGAGACAATGGCCTGGTTCAAGGACTACCTCTCAGGCCGGTCTCAGCAAGTTAGGTTAAATACCTCCATCTCCACTCACAAAGCAGTGAGCTCTGGGGTCCCACAGGGGTAAATCCTTGGGCCTCTTCTCTTTTCCCTCTTTCTATACTCACTTCCCATGGCTTGCAGTGGTCATATGCTTCTCTATGCGGATGACGTGGTACTATTTTGGAAACACCTGCAACCTAGCACCCTACAACAAGCCCTACAGGGTTTCTTTGGGGAGCTTGAATCATGGTTTGATGAGCACCGACTGATCATCAACTATAAAAAAAATAAATCCATGTTATTTGTGCACTGACAAAGCCCACACAGCCAATCGGCACTACTAATTAAAAACACACAAGGAACCCCCCCTTGAACACGTCACTAAATTCAAATACTTGAGTATCACGTTAAATACCTCCCTCTCCTACCATAGCCACATTCAACTGCTTTCCACCGCTGTTAACACTAGAGTGGGAATCTTCTATAGAGTTAAACACTGTTTACCCCCACAGGCCTTGCACCTGGCTGTCTCCGCCTCAGTCCTCTCCCTAATTGATTACGGGATTGCGATATATGGATCAGCAGAACCCACCACACTACACAGTATTAACACTGCCCTAAATAAAGCCTGCCGACTAGTCACCGGCAGTGACCATCTAACTCATACATGTGACCTTTATGCCCTGACTGGTTGTCTAAATCTCCAACAAAGACTTCAGTACCACACATGCATCCTGACAAAAAAAATACAACTCCAGATAGCCCCACTTGGTCTTCTCCCCATAATCAGACCAGCCCCCCTCAGGCGCACTACTCAACTCGTAACTAAACTCTCATTCCAGGTCCTCCACTGTAGGACATCAATGGGTCAAAGATCACTTCGGTACCGTGCTCCTCTGTGGCTTAATGCGCTACCTCCTCGGCTCACTCAGACTCTCAGCATCTCTCTGTTCAAAGCAGGCCTCAAAGCCCACCTAATTGAGTCTGCAACCTGTGACTGTGGCTAGCTCTGCCCACCTAAATATGCTACCTAATCCCATTAATAACAGACTCAGGGTCTCCTTAGACCCCGCGAATATGCCTCCCCCCATCTCTAACAAATGATACCCCGAACACTGCCTACCACTGCCTCTGCAGAACTAAGATAAAGCCTGGTATGAATTGCCAGTACTGTTTGTCTAAAACTGAGTGTGTATGTTTTCTTGTATACTGCTTTACTACGTATGTATCCTTGCATTTTGTTCCCCCTTCACCCCTGTAACTGACGTGGAGCCTTTGCAAATGAGTCTGTGACTCAAAGGGTTGTAATTCCGATTATATGCAATAAATAAATAAAATAAAATATTGAAAAAAACAGAAATAATTCTCATTGGTTTAACATATACATTTAAAACATAACAGAAGATTATGTCAGAGAAGCTAATTAACACCAGTCTGCTTTTAACTGAGGAGCCTCAGAAGGGCAAAGGTCATCAAGAATTCTCAACAACCAGAGAGTTCCTCTCACATAAATTTTAAAATGTCTCAGTATGCTAAGAAAGCATTCTACTGATAAAAAATCCTTGGGCTAGAATTCTCTCTAACACATGCAAGATGAGGTTACAACTTGCATTCCAAGTGTCCTGGTGTATTAAAGAACAGATAATGAGAGACATAATCCCGAAATTAGGTATAACTATAAGTTGAAAAAGAGCCCCAAAGTAAACATACATATATATATATATATATATACTGTATATGTATGTGTGTGTGTGTGTATATATATATATATATATATACACATACATGATAGTATCACTTGTAAGTGTTGGTGCCAATTAAAAATATTTGTCAAGGATCCCCAAGAAAATGAGACCATGAGCCTGATAAGTGCAGATTTCAACACAGAGTCAGTGTATAACAAAAATGCACAGAATCAGTCTAAGGAATCTAAATGAAAATTTCCAAGGATGAAATCTGTTCTTTAATACACCAGGACACTTGGAATGTAAGTTGTAACCTCATCTTGCATGTATTAGAGAGAATGCTAGCCCAAGATTTTTTTTGTCACTAGAATGCTTTCGGTTTTTCAACATAATCTGGTGTTAATAGTATGGGATTTTCAAAATAACTGCCATAAAATAACTGCTTCTGAAGAAGGACCGGGTAGGTTTGAAAGCTAGAGCACTTTGTTCTTTTCTGTAACATCCATGTAGGTCCAATAAAAGGTATCAAATCATTTGTTTCTGGATCTGTTCTTAAAAGGACCAATACGGCACCTACATTTTTTTTGCAGGAAATATGCAGTAAGAATTGATCCAGGATTGTAAACAAAACAAGGTTATTTATAAATATATATTAGCATGCATTTCAGTTCTACTAAACAAGGAGACAGACAAAACAAACAGCAACACTAATGAATTTTAGAGAAGGCAAACAATCATAAAATGTAGGTTTTTAACTAGAAATAATATGATGAAAAATAGATTGACAGTGTCCCTTTAAGATTTAGTAGTGCATAAAAGGGGAGGATTATGCTGCAAGATTCCATGCCCCAGAGGAAAAGGCACAGAATCCCTGAAGCACCAGATTTTAGATGCTGTTTGTATGCTTAAATAAATTGCCTCACTTTTGTAGTTTTCTGGTGTGTGCTGTTCCATTTGTGTTCCTTAGAGTTCATTGTCCACCTGGGGACAAACAACCTGGCAAAGGATAGAGTAGTAGTAGTACAGGGTAATTTCAGGGAGCTGGGGAGGGGCCTCAAGTAGGTAGCATGCACAGTGGTGTTTGTTGAGGTGTTACCTGTGTACAGCCAGTGAGAGGAAAGGGCACTGCACACCAGGGCTTTCAACAGCTGGTTGAAGGCACGGTGCATGGAGGAGGGCTGCAGGTACATTGGCGACTGGATGCCATCCTGGAAGGATATGAGCCTCTAAAGGGGAGACAGCCTGCATCCTTCCAGAAGGGGGATCACAGTCCTTAGTGGAAGGTTTCAATGCCATAAAGATGAACATTTAAACTATCCAGGAGAAGGCTGTAATACCAAGGGAGGCAAAAGTTGCCCCCCCCGATGATGAAGCAACAAGGAGTGAGGGCCCAAGGGGAGGAAGCTCCCCTAGGGCTGGGATGCTAGAAGACAGAGGTGGGAACAAGGTAAAGGACAAGAGGAGTATAAATCAGGGAAGCAAGAAGAGAGGAGTACAGGAGACCGGTAATGGAGAGGGTCACATTGGAAGAGCTGGATTGGGGAACTTCAGGGAACAGCACAGGGAGGAGGGGGAAAAGTAGGGAGGCAGGCAGGGAGGAAATAAAGTATGGAGAGCCACGTGTACCAATGCATGGAGTATGGGAAATAAAAGTTTGGACCTGGCGGCCATCATGGAGGAGGCTAGCCTGGATTTGATGGCCATAATGGAGTCATGGTGCACTGACAGCCATGACTGTGATATGGTCATAGCAGGCTGCTCTCTGCTCAGGTGATACAGGAAAAAGAGGAAGAAGGAGGAGAGATTGTTCTATATGTGAGGGGGAAATCAAGGCTACAGAAGGTCAGGGGTACCCAGAGGAAAAGAGAGGACTGGAGATGCTGTGGGTCATCCTGAAGACAGGTGCTGGGCCACTACCCACACAGGGATGGTATGCAGACCTCCTGCAGAGGGACAGGAGTTGGATAAGGCAGTTGGGGAAGCATCATCAGGATGGTAAATAATGGGGAGATTTTGCCAGTTAGTGACTTAAATCTGCCAGATGTGGATTGGAGCCTTCTACCTGCAGCGTTGGCAAGAAGCAGGGTCATCCTGGACTCCCTACAATGAGCTTTTTCTTAGGCAGCTAGTCAATAAAGCCACTAGAGACATGGCAGTGCAGGACCTAGTCCTTACAAACAGGGATGGCATTGCAGATATCACAGTGGACAATCCCCTAGATACTAGTGATCACCATGCAGTGTGGTTTAACAATAAAATGGGAGCAGAGGCAAACTACATGAGGGCGAGGAACCTGGACTTTAGGAGGGCAGATTTTAAAGAAATGAGAAATTGCCTTAGTAACTGCCTAGCAGGGGGTGATTGCCAGGGAGAGCTAGAAGAACAGTGAGGAAAATAAGGGATGGCATACTTAAGACAACCAGCCTCTGTGTGAAGGAAATGAGTAAAAGCAAATGGAAAAAGAGACCATTATGAGTCTGCTTTTAGTAGCATTATATTAGGGAGAGAAAGGGACCCCCGAGACAAGGATAGCACAGTGGAGTCTGCCCACCAGAGTCAACCCAATGAGGCAGCCAGCAGTCAATCACACTACAGCTCAAGAAGCCAGCAATGGAACAACGAAGGAGTGAGACAGGAGGTAGCAGGACATCAGGACCATTCACCTTACACCAGAGGTACGCTTCCTGTTTAAACTCCTGTAACTGTACACATATTACAAGGGAGCGAGGAGGATCAGAGACACGCAATATGAAGGGTGCAGTTAGGAGTAAGAAAAAAAAAGAGGGTAGTGGTGAGTTAGGGTCTAGCAATAGGTGAAACACCCAATCTAGGGTAGGAATTAATAAGGGTTAAAGAGCATTGGGGTCTAGGGCAAAGGGTAAAAAGGATCTAAAGGAGGCAAAAAAGAAAAACAGGCAAGATAGGACATAGTTATGCTGGGAGTGGTGCAGTGCAGTGCAGTGACTGTGTGGCAGCAGTCTTCAGGGAGACTTTCTGGAGACTGCGGTGCTGCCCTATCTGCATGCACCTCTCTGGGCCGAGGAGTTAGGTAACTGGACTCCAGGCCAAGTTGGCTAGGTTTTGGGGTGCCTCTGTCCCCACCCAGGGACCACCAAGTCTGCCGCCGCAGCCTCAAAGGGTGTCAAGGATGAGGAGCAGCTGGACTACAGTGAGCTCGGGAAGGTTGAGGGTGCAGGGTCAGGGACACACCCCCCCCATGGTACCACAACAGAATTCCTACACCACTCTAGCAGGGAAGGACTGTCTCACAGAGGCACCCACAGTAGTGGCCAAGGAGGATGTGGGAGTCCTCTGGAGTGCAGGCCCCAAAAACAGGAGGAAGCAACTCCTGGTGGGGGGCTCAATTGTTAGGGAAATAGATTTGGTGACAGGAAAGGCGGGGGAGAGGGAGGTTAGATGCCTACCCAATGCCACTGCTCGGAGGGATGGGGAGCGGATCCTGAGTATTGCTAGGGAAGCAAGACAGGAGGGAGAGTTGGATGTCATGGTCCATTTTGGGACCAGTGACCTGGCTAGGGATAAGGCTAGGATAGTACAGTACAGTACAGTACAGTACAGTACAGGAAGAGTTCAGGGAGTTGGGGAGGGGTCTTAAGCATGTAGCAGGCTCAGTAGCCTTTTCTGAAGTGCTACCTGTCTACAACAAGGTGAAGAATAGGGTGTTCTATACCAGGAGCTGCAACACCAGGATGAAGGAATGGTTGTGGGGAAGGCAGTCAGAAGTGCAAAGGAGCAAATGGAGGATAAAATAGCCCAGGCAATTAAGAAAGGAGACACAACCTTTTTCAGGTACATTAGTGATAGAAAGAAGACCAGGGGTGGGATTGTGAGGTTAAAAAAGGAGGAAGGGGTGTATGCAGAGGGGGACCTAGAAAAAGCAACAATCCTGGACAAATATTTTTGTTCAGTATTCACAGAAGAAGGGGAAGGAGAAAGACCACTATTGGAGGATAGGAGCTTCAGTGAGAGAGAGGTGGCCACCAGCCTGTTTACGGAAAAAAGAGTCCTAAAGGAACTTGAGAATCTGAAAGGGGACAAGGCTATGGAGCCAGATGGGATATATCCCAGAATATTAAAAGAACATAGAGAGGTGCTGGCAGCAGCACTAACAGTCCTATTCAACAAATCAATAGAGACAGGGGTGGTTCCAGGGGACTGGAGGAGAGCAAATGCAGTCCCTCTCCACAAAAGTGGGAATGAGAAGGAGGCTGGCAGTTACAGGCCAGTCAGCCTGACCTCAGTCGTGGGGAAATTAATGGAGTCACTGCTAAAGGAAAGGATTGTGATATTTCTTGAATCCAGCAAAGCACAGGATCCGAGGCAGCATAGATTCACAAAGGGAAGGTTCTGTCAAACAAATCTGATAGATTTCTTTGACTGGGTGATCAGGCAGGTAGATAGAGGAAGGGCGGTGGATGTGGCCTAACTAAATTTCAGTAAGGTCTTCAACACCATCCCACATAGGAGGTTGATAAATAAGTTGGGCAGCCTGGGAGTGGGCTCTAAGGTTGTAAACTAGGTGTCGTTGAGGCACAGGTCAGGAAGCATAGGGAAAACCCAGGAGCAGTTGTAAAAATCACCAAAACTTTATTTATTGTAGCAATAGCATAAAAAAAAATATAAACTTGTTAATAAGAACTATGTACAGAGGCAAAATAAGATCTTTCTTATAATCTCTCTAATTGCAGCTCATTTTAGCTTTTTTATAAGTCTTTTTCAACCCCCACTTTAGCAAACATCCTGTCCTTGAAAAATGTTCTGTTCTCATAAATATCAGGCAGGATGTTTCTGAGGCCCCTTTTGCAAAAAGGCCTCAAGCATTTGCACTCAAGTAACCTCTAGTTTTCTACAATTAATATACATTTCAACAGTAATACTAAATATTTTCTATTTTTTTTAATTCAACATCTTTATTGATTTTATAAAAACACATCAAAACAGAAACAATAACACATGTTGGACTATTGTGATAGTACATTGGGAAAATTAACTGCCATCCCCCCCCTTCAAAACCACCCACCCCTCTCCCACCTAACAACCTCCACCCGGAGTGTGCCCCTAAGGAGTTATGAGAGAAGTTATTTTGATGGTAAGGTATACCAGGGGAGGCACAGACCACTCTCTTTAATACACATATAGGGCATAAAGTTTGCCCCACTTTTTATCAAACAGGGTGAGACTATTACGACAGCTTGCAATCAGGCGTTCAGTCCTGAAGCATGCTGAAAGGTCAGTCAACCATTCAGAGTAGGTTATGGGTAATTGATCCCTCCAGTGCTTAAGTACCAGTTTCTTGACCACCATGGAAAGTACAGCCATGTGATATTTACGTTCTTTAACCCTTATATTAGTGTATATGTCTAGAATATAGATCTCTGCTGTAAACAGGTCTCCCAAACACAATATGGGATCCAGTCTGGATTGAATTGCGTGCCACGGGGGGGGGGTGACTTTGTCACAGTGCCAAAAAATATGTAATAAGTTCCCTTCTGCATTAGCGCACCGAGTGCAAATGGGACTAGGAAGATGTCCGATTTTGGCTAGTTTGGTAGGAGTATAATATAGATTATTCAAAATCTGGTATTGGGTGAGCCGGAATTTATCTTGGGAGTTATATATGTGGAGGTCCTGCCAGACCTTGGTCCAACTGATGATTACCCTGGGCAACAAAGAGGTCCATGCTTTAGAACCAGGTGAAGGATCCGTATGGCCCATAGACAAGAGGTAAGCATACAAAAGGGACAGGCAATGCAGCTTGGATGATAACTCATGAAAGCTGTCCAGAATTAGGTGTAGCTTAGAGATCTGAGGGGAAGTGCCAAAAGTTTGGCTGATTAAGTGTCTGAGCTAGAAGATCTTAAAGGGGAAGTAAACATTGCAGGGGTCTCTCAAATTGTGACAGCCCATAAAAAGATATTTCAGATGACGTATGGAACTTCCTTGTAGGTGTCAAGAGTCCTGAGATATGAATATCTAAATACTCTGTAAATCAGAACAAGGCAGCAGCCATTTCATGGGATCCTGAGACAGAAAGTGATGTCACTGAGGGGCAAGTTTTAATTAACAACATACAGCTGGATCCTCAGTGACATCACTTCCTGTTTTAAGATTACATGAAATGGCTGCTGCTTTGTTTTGATTTACAGATAATTTGATATTCATATCCCAGGACTCCTGACACATAGAGCTAAGCCTAGTACATCGTTTGAATGGTCTTGTCTTGCGCTATCACAATTTGAGTGACTCCTGCAATGTTTACTTCCCCTTTAAAAATGTGCACTGGAGATAGTTTATATTTCTCCAGGAGATTGGGAGATGACAGGAGGGATGCAGAGGAGTAGAAATCTGCTACCGTGGCAGTCCGTAATGGGGGCAACCAACTAGTGCAGTTGCACGAGCCACCTATTTTAATGTTAGGATTGAGAACAAGAGGTTGAGCAAAGTCTTGGCATGGGGTTATTTTGTGGTAAGAACAACACTGAATAAACACCTTAAGCAAAAGCCCAATGATTGTATGGTGAAGTGAGTCCGGTAAAAGCTTTCCATGGGAGATAGTAAACAACAGAAGAATATAGGTGGTGTTGCTTTAAAAGTTGAATTTCGAGTTGTAGCCAGAGAGGCGTGTAATCCTCTGCGGGGGTGGAAAACCATTTGGCAATCTTAGCAATGTGGCTAGCCTAATAGTATAAGAGGAAATTGGGGAGGCGAAGGCCACCCAACTCTTTGGGTAGACTCAGTTTAATGAAAGAGCATCCAGGTAGCTTATGCAGCCAAATAAATCCAGTAATGAGAGATTGGATATTCTGAAAGAATGACATGGGAAGCCAGATATTCAGCATGGATAATAGATAAAAAAGCCTAGGGAGGACATTCATCTTTATGATATTAATACGTCCCCATAAAGATAGTGGGAGGGATTTCCATCTTCTAAGGTCTTGTTGGAGAGTGACCACTAGGTCATCAAGATTCAACTTCTTGGTGAGTGTGGGATATGTGGAGAGGAAGATATCCAAGTATTTAAGTGAATGGGGGGGACCATTTAATATCATAGTGGCTAAAATTGGCCCTGTGGGTAACATGATTTAATGGGAAAATTTCAGATTTGGTGAGACTGAGTTTAACGTTAGAAAGACTGCTATATTAGGCTATTGTCTGTAATAAATATTTTAGAGAAACTGCAGGGTATTCTAAATGCAGAAGAATGTTGTCCGCATAGGTAGAAAGGGTAAGGGTGTGGCCAAGCACCGAAATTCCTTGTATTTGGGGTGACAACTTAATATGGTGTAGAAGGGATTCCAAGTAGAGGTTGAAGAGAAAAGGTGAGAGGGGGCATTCTTGGCATGTGCCAGTGTAGAGAGGGAACCGGGAAGAAATGACCCCGTTACAGTAGATCTTGGCCAAGGGGGAGGAGTATATCACCTGTATCCAGTGAATGAGAGGGGAAGCCCATTCTGCACAACATCCACCAGAGAAACTCCCAATCCACTCTGTCGAAAGCTTTTTCAGCATCCAATGAAAACAGAGCCATTGGAGTTTGGAAGGAGCGGGCTGCCTGGAATATACAAGTGCGTTTCCTGAGATGATCAGAGGAGGAATGACCTGGGACAAATCCCACTTGCTCTGGGCTGAGGTGGTGAGACCAAACCTTCCTGATGCGCAAAGTGAGTATCTTAGTCAGGATCTTAATGTCACAATTTAGAAGGGAAATTGGATGGTAGCTAGCCAGGGATGTGTGGGGTTTATTGGGCTTTAGAAGAAGAAGAATTATAGTCACTTCTCGTAGGGATGGATCTATAAGGTCAGCTTTAAGCAAGTGTTGATATAGTTTGAGCAACAGGGGAGCTAACTCTTTAATAAAAATTTTGTAGAAATTGGAAGGAACACCATCAGAGCTGGGCGCTTTGTCCAGGGCTAGCTCATGGATTGCATCCTCTACGTCCTTCTGTGTAATAGGTTCTGACATGGAAAGTTGGTGGTGTTCAGCTAAGCAAGGAAGAGCAAAAGTCTGTAGGTAGCCATCTATGTCCTGTGGGGATACCGGAGAGGTTCTCTTGCCATATAGAGCATGGTAAAAGTTTTCAAAAACCTTGGCAACGTCCCTGGGAGCCATTTTGGTGGATCCATCTGAGGCCTGAATGGAGGGTATAAACCTAGAACTTTCCACTTTATGGAGATGAAGAGTTAAAAGTTTACCGGCTTTTTCACCTTGGTCTATATAAGTGGTCTTGGTTTTTAAAAGGGCGTATTCTGCCTTTTCTCTAATTAAATCTACATATTTATTCCTGAGATCTAACAGGTCCGAGAGGGAGTTGGGGGAAGTAGAAGATGATAAGGACAGCTCAGCCACCCTTGTTTGGGTTAATAGAGACAGAGCCTCTTTCTCTCTTAATCGTTTCCTTCTAAAGGCTATCTTGATGAACTCTCCACGGAGGTAGCATTTAAGTGCACACCAGATAAGATCCTCCCTCTGAACCAAGCCCCTATTGTATCCAAAAAGGCTTGAATAGAGGATTGCATGTTGGGAACAATAGTTTTATCTTTTAATAGCTGGGTGTTCAGCTTCCATGACTTATCTGCTTTTATTTCCAGAATAGGAGAAAGAATCACCCAAACCAATGAATGATCAGAAAGAACAATTGGTTCAATTCTGGCCTGGCATACATTAATCAGAAGGGGAATGCTGATCAATATATAATCCAGCCTAGACCAAGATTGGTGGATGGTACAGTGGAAGAAAAAAGACGTTGGGACAGGTGAAGTAGGTGCCATGGATCACAGAGCCCGAGTGTGGTCATAAAATCGTTTAATGCTTTTTGAGGTGCAAAAGGGGGCTTTAGTGGTTGATGGGACCTGTCCAAATCCTGGGTAGGAGGGATATTCCAGTTTCCCCCCAGAATTAGATAAGTATGCAGAAAGGGGGCAAGTTTGTTAGCCAGGTCCATAAGAAAGGGTTGGGTCCCCCTTCCTGGTGGTCCATGTATTGATCCTAGTACCACTGTAGAGGACATCAGGGAGCCCATAACTAGAAAATATCTACTATCAGGGTCTTCAACAGAGGAGTCTACCCAAAAGGGGATCGTGTTCTTAATTAGTACTACAACTCCTTTGCTTGAGGAAGAGTCCCATGAGGCAAAAAATTGGGATATCCCTGTCTGTGCAACCAAACAGCTTCGCTTGCCAACAAGTGGGTTTCCTGTAATAGAATAATATTGGCATTGAGTAGGGCACAATGTTTCAGGACTTGGTACCTCTTTGTGGGATCCCTGACTCCCCTAACATTCCACGTGACAATCTTACATGTGGTAATAGCCATTCCTATGGATTACCCAGACAAGGAACTTCAGATGATAAAGAGGGAATGACCATCGATAGGGCACATGCCAACCCACCCCCCCACCAGCCCGCCCAACACTTCAGTAGTAGGCACCAGGAATAACAACTACAATAACTTAACAGCATAAACTGTGACAAGGATTACCCTTAGATCAAAACCCCTCACCCCCCTCCCTCTCAGCTCACTTATAACAGTAATGACAAACACGATTAGTAGAGGTAACAAGGGACTAACCACTGTGGCTGCATCAGTTATTGTGTACAACCCAATACCCCTCACTCACCCTCCCATCCCCAAAAATATCCAAAGGCAGGGACCCAAAAGTCAGGTAAGCAGTAATAAGGTCTCCCCCAACCCCAAGCAAATAACAAAAATAAAACCCCAACAACTATTTACAAAGAACTTACCGGATAAATAGGTAGAAACTGTATAGGGAACAAAATTGAAACTAAAGTCCAACCCCACATAGCTTTCCTACCTAAATTCACTGACCATAACCTGAAGGGTACATAGGAGTGAGAAGGCAGGAAGCATCCCCCCTTCTGATTCAGTACTCAATGTAGCATTCCTTGAGCCTGCAGAAGCCGGAGCAGTCCGGCTCCCCTCCCCTCATCCAGGCATAGTTCACATATAGGATTCCAGTCCCTCCATACTAAGGTAAGGATGTGACATTATTATAGCTTGGGGGGGAGGAGATTATTACTATGTGCCACCTGGCAGGGAGGCCGGCCAAGAATAAGGATCCTAAAACAATTAAGACTGAGCCTCATTTCACCAGGGCATGGCTCTTGGTTACAAGCCTAAAGCCATCATATTCGTCACTTAGGGTCACCTCTTAGAACCATAAAGAGGCATAGGGAGTGAGACTATGGTAAGGTGTTCAGCCACTAGGCCTATGTGATGAAATGGGCATGTCTGGACCTAAAGGATGCAAACTATGCCTGCAAGGAACCCCTCATATTAAGCGTGGAAGACTGAACAACAAATAACACCCCCATGAGTAACCAGCCCAGCCAGTCTCCCACTTTAGTTGTTACAACTAGTTGAGGATTAAAAAGCAGTACTTATGGGTAACAGAGTCCATATGACATTGAAGCTGGCACAGCAGGAAGTTAACCAGGAGAAAGGTAGTGCTGCAGGATCAAAAGGCATTCCGACCGCTAAACCAACCCCAGGAAACTTCCCACTGGAAAACAGTTCCTTCCAGGTGTAGCAAGTCCTATTGCCGCAGTAGACATCTCAGGATGAGGCCTAGCCAGCCTAAAGGCAAGGCGAGACCCAATATCCACACTCCCACCCTCCCACCCTCCCCGAGCAGAAGGACTCAACAGATCAGCTGGAGAGTCCAAAACTCAGCCAGGTAAGCAGACCACAGTCAAAATTCAAACTTTTAATGATGAGCACCCAGGAGCAGAAACATGGTGACAGTTTAGCTCTAGTCATCCAATCTTAAATAGTTCAGGCAGTTTGGAGGATAAATCCAATGAGGGCTGCATAGAGGAGTCATAAGAGAGCCAAATACCCTTAACAGACTTGTAATCTAGCTGGGTAGAGCATCTTAAAAGGAATACCAGCTGCAACCAGTTTATTAACAGTAGGGTGAAAGGCAGACTTTTTCTGGTGGGTCTCATAGGAGAGATCCTGTGTTATACGAAGTTTAGAACCTTCCCAGGTGATAGATTGGAGCTCTCACACTTTAGTGAGAATATGCTGTTTTTCAAAGAAGCTGAGAAACTTGAGGATAATTGGTCGTGGCAGAGCTCCTGGTTGCGGTTTGGGTTTAAGAGACCGATGGGCCCGCTTAATCTGATATGTGGAATTAAGAGGTGAAGGGCCTACTATTTTCAGTAGAAACTTCTGCTGAAATGCAATGGTATTTGGTCCTTCCTCGGATTCCAGCAGACCAATGATTAATATGTTGTTGCGTCTGCGTCTCCCTTCGAGGTCCTCCATTTTCAGTTGCAGTTTCTGGATCTGGTGGTGAAGGTGAACAATCTCAGTATCTATCTTGTCCCTCCAGGTTTTGAGGGAGGAAGAGCGGGCCTCTGAGTCACTCACTCTCCTGTTCAGGTCAGCCAAGTCTCCACGGATAGACTTGAACTCGGTGGAGATCTCCGATAATGTTTCTTTGAATGGTAGGAGCTCTTGGAGAAAATGATCCTCCGTGAAGGGGATCAAGTGAGAGGTCCCTGAAGTATTTTTCCCATCTTCCAATCCTTGTACCTTGGACTTCTTCGGCATTTTTTCAGGTGATAGAGGCGGCATATGCTTCAAGGGGGGCCTGTGTCATGTCAGTATCCATCGCGACTATAAAAAGCCAAATGCGATGCAGAAAACAGCAGAAAGCAATTGCTGAATGCAGGTCCTCACTATAGGTGGAGGTATTCTGGATGAATTCCCTTTACTTCAGATCAGATTAGGGTAGATTGAGAGTAAGGGACTGGAGCTCCAGATCCTTGCTGCTACTAGACTGCTCGCATCACGTGGCTACTAACTATTTTCTAAACAGAGGTCCCAATATCAACTGCATTTCCATACATTGATTTGCACAAATTTTTATATTAGCAGATATAGATATGCAAGGGAGGAAAACAGACAGCAAGAGAAAAGTGAGAGACAGTAAGAGGCAAAGAATTGCAAGACTGTCCGGGTTGATCAAGTCCAAGGTCTCACAGGAAACTTTGGTCGCGCAACCAGACAGAGAAGAGACAGAAAAGGACAGATCCTTGCATTTAAACACATTTTCCATAACAAATGGGACAGGGTCCTATTCTACCCTGTCACACTGGGTCAGAAACTGGTTGAGTGACAGGACACAGAGGCTGGTGGTAAATGGCGTTCAATCCGAGGAGAGGGGGGTAACCAGTGGTGTGCCACAGGGATCCGTGCTGGGCCAGTCCTCTTTAATGTCTTCATAAGCAACATTGCAGGTGGGCTTGAGGAGAAGGTATGCCTCTTTGCAGATGACACTAAGATCTGCAACAGGGTCGACACTCCAGGGGGGTGGAAAAAATGAGAAAGGACATAACATGCCCGAGGAGTGGTAGAGAGTGTGGCAGCTAAGATTCAATGCAAAAAAGTGTAAAATCATGCACTTGGGGCACAGCAATCCAAGGGAGGATTAGAAGATTGGGGGGGTACTGATGGCCACCAGTCAAGTAAGGAACCTGGGGATAATCATATCTGATGACCTAAAGGTAACCAAACAATGTGAGAAGGCTGTGGGGAGAGTCAGTGGGATGCTAGGATGCACAGGGAGAGGAATCACCAGCAGACAAAAGGAGGCGATTACGCCATTGTACAGATCGCTAGTGAGCCCTCATCTGGAGTACTGTGTTCAGTACTGGAGGCCACATCTCTGGAAGGACACAGACAAAATAGAGGCAGTCCAGAGAATGGCAACAAAAGTGGTGCAAGGACTGCACCAAAAGTCATATGAGGAAAGACTAGAGGACCTCAATATGTATTCCTGGAGGAGAGGAGATAGAGTAGGGCATATGATAGAGACATTCAAGTACATCGGGGTGTAAACAAGGTACAGGAGGATGGCATCTTTCAGAAAAGATGAGTGTTCAAAAAGAAGGGGGCATGACATGAAGCTGGGGGGTAGGCTCAGGGGCAATGTGAGGAAGTACTTTTTCACAGAAAGAGTAGTGGATGCTTGGAACAGCCTCCCTGCAGAGGTGGTGGGGGCAAAAACAGTAGGGAAATTCAAGAAAACATGGGATTGACATAAGAGTACTCTAGCAATAGGGAAAAGAGGGTAAGCCGCAGATCAACTAGGGTCTGTGGTAATGCATTAGGTAAGGAAAAGGGGCAGACTAGGTGGGCCATACAGTCCTTATCTGCCATCACCATCTGTGTATCTGTGCGGACAGGAGGTTTTCAGCTGCTTTGGGGATTGGGGTCCCACCTGGAGGGACAGAGGGCTATACAGGGGATATGGCCTGAATCCCCCGAGGAGGGAACTACAGTCCTCAATGAACAATTTAAATGTTACATTGATGGGCATTTAAACTAGCTGAGGGGAATGGCAGAAGGAAATGGGGAGACATAAACTGTTCCCCTCCTCAAACTGAAGTAGGTAGTAGGGAGAGACCTAAGAGAAAGAAATCCCCAAGGGTACCTAACAAAACAGGAAACAAAGTGATGGAAGTGAACAAGGATGGGACTGAGAGCAGAGAGGGTAAGGAGAGAAAGCAAAAGGGGACGGGGGTGATGACAAACAGGGTGACAGCACATTCTGGAAGGCCATGTGTCCAAATGCTCGAAGTATGGGAAACAAAATCTCGGACCTAGAGGCCATCATGACAGAGGCTGACCTAAACATTTTCACCATTACCAAGTCATGGTGCAAAGAGAACCATGACTGGGATGTAGCCATACCAGGCTACACTCTATTTAGGAAGGATAAGGTGGGAAAGAAAGGGGGGAGGGGCACTTTATGTGAGGGACTGCATGAGGGCTACTGACAGGGAAATCAGGATTGGGTGGAGGTACTGTGGGTCACCCTAGAAACAGGGAAGAGAGCCACTATTTGCATTGGCATGATCTACAGACCTCCAACATGGGAGGCGGGGGGGGGAGCTGGATAAAGTTCTAGTGGAAGCCATCCAAAAGATGGCAAACAAGGGAGAGGTGCTGATGATGGGGGCTTCAATCTGCTGGATGTAGACTGTAGCATCCCAGCTGCAGCTGCAGCTAGGAGCAGTGACAGGCTGGACTCCCTGCAGGGGGAATTCCTCAGGCAACTAGTAAAAGAGCCCACTCATGAGGGGGCAGTACTGGACCTTGTACTCACCAACAGGGACAGTGTTGCAGATGTGGGAACCAGTGATCACCATACAGTGTGATTCAATGTAAGTACTGTAGCAGAATCAAACCACACAAAGGCAAGGGTCCTGCAACTTCAGGAGAACCGATTCTAAAAAGATGGGGGAATGCCTCAGGGATGCCTTGGTGGGGGGGACTTGGGGGGAGTGGAGGAACAATGGGTACATCTAAAAGGAGGGACAGAGAAGGTAACACACCTCTGCATCAAACAAGTAAGTTAAACGTAGGAGGAAAAAGAGACCTCTATGGTTCTCAGAAGAAGTGGCCGGGAAGGTAAAGGCAAAAAAGTTAGCATTCAGAAAGTATAAGGAGACACAGAGAGAGGAAGATAGAGAGGTGTATCAGGAGAAACAGAGGGAGGCAGGGAAAAGAATTAGTAGTTCAAAGGTGCAGATGGAGGAGAAAATAGCCCAAGCAGTACAGAAAGGGGACAAGATATTTTTCAGGTATGTAAGCGAAAAGAGAAAGACAAGGGGAGGGATAGTAAGGCTTAGGGAGGAATGAGGGGAGTGTGTGGAGGGGGACCAAGAAAAAGCAGACATCTTAAACAAGTACTTTTGTTCAGTGCTTACAGAGGAAGGGGAAGGAGGGGGACCACAGATAAGGGCCAGGAGCATCGAAGGAAGGAAGGGAGGTAGAAACTTGTCCATTTACAGAGGAGAGGGTTCTGAGGGAACTCGCAATTCTGAAAATGGACAAGGCAATGGAACCAGGGGGGTGCATCCTAGGATATTGAGCAAACTCATGGAGGTGCTGGCTGCACCTCTGACAGCCCTGTTCAACCACTCACTGGAGACAGGAGTGGTTCCGGAGGACTAGAGGAGGGCAGATGTAGTCCCACTTCACAAAAGTGGAAGCAAAGAGGAGGCTTGCAACTACAGGCCAGTCAGCCTGATTTCAGTGGTGAGGAACATAAGAACATAAAAAGTAGCCAGCAGATGGGGACCACATGATCCATCTAGTCTGCTCAAAGATTTCTACCCCCCCTTGTTTTATTACGCCTTCAGGTGCCCACATTGCCTGTCCCATGCTACTTTGAATTCCTGTACTGTCTTCTTAAGTAATGGAATCACTACTGAAGAAAGGATTGTGGAATATCTGGAATCCAGTGGCCTTCATGATCTGAGGCAGCATGGATTCACTGGGGGAGATCATGTCAAACAAATCTGATAGATTTCTTTGACTGGGTGACCAGGGAATTGGATCAGGGTGGAGCGGTGGATTTGGCCTACCTAGATTTCAGTAAGGCATTTGACAGCATTCCACATAGGAGACTCGTAAGCAAGCTGGGAAGCCTAGGAGCGGGTCCTAAGGTGGTAAATTGGGTGAGAAATTGATTGGGGCACAGGAGACAGAGAGTGGAGGTAAGCAGAGTTTACTCCGAGGAAGGGAGGGAGGGTGACAAGCGGGTGCCACAGGGATTAGTACTGGGACTGGTCCTTGTTAATGTTTTTATTAGCAACATTGCAGAGGGGCTAGAAGGAAGGTATGCCCCTTGTCAGATGACACTAAAATCTGCAATAGGATAGACACTCTGGGGGTAGGGTGGACAAAATGAATAGTGATCTAGGCAGGATAATGGAGTGGTCAAGGGTGTGGCAGCTTGGTTTCAATGCGAAAAAGTGCAAAATCATGCACTTGGGGCACAGAAACCCAGGGATGGGGTACACAATGGGGGGGTAGTATTAACCACCACCAAACAAGAAAGGGACCTGGGAGTAATCATATCTAATGACCTAAAGGTGGTCAGACAGTGTGACAAGGCAGTGGCAAGAGCTAGTGGAGGTGCTAAGGTGCATATGGAGGGGTATCACCAGCAGAAAGAGCGAGGTGGTGTTACCACTGTATTGATCACTAGTAAGACCCCACCTAGAGTACTGTGTCTAATTCTGGAGACCACATCTCCAGAAGGACATAGACAGGGTAGAAGCAGTCCAGAGGAGGGCAACCAACATAGTACAGGGTCTGCATCACATGCCCTATGAGGAGAGACTGAAAGACCTCAATATGTAGACCCTGGAGGAAAAGAGAGAGGAGAGATATGATGGAAACATTCACATACCTCACAGATATAAATAAAGTTCAAGAGGGAAGCATTTTTCAGAAAAAAAGATGCTCAAGAACAAGGGGACATGCTATCAATCTTGGGGGAGAGACACAGGGGAGATGTAAAGAAGTACTTCTTCACAGAAAGAGTGGTGGATGCCTGAAACGGCTTCCCAGCAGAGATGATGGGGGAAAAAATGGTAACGGGCTTCAAGAATGCAAGCAATAGGCATAAGGGAACCTTAGAGGTGGGGAAAGAGGGTAAAGTCAGAGATCAAGTAGAGTCTGCGGTGTTACAGTAGGTAGGGTAAATGGGCAGACTAGGTGGATCAAATGGTCCTTATCTGCTGTCAATATCTATGTTTCTATGGTACTCTAGGAAAGTGGCCAAGGTGGTGAAGGAAAAAAGGGTGGCATTCAGGAGGTATAAGGAAATGCATAGGGAGGAAGACAGGGTGGTGTACCATGTAAAACAGAGGGAACAGGTAAGACAGTGGGGGGGGAGCAAAGGCACAGACAGAGGAAAGGACAGCCAAAGGGTAGCCAATAGGGACAATACTTTCTTCAGGTACATAAGTGAGAAGAGGAAAGCAAGGGGAAGGATAGTGAGGATAAGGAGGGTAGGAGGGTGAGACTATGCAGAAGAGGACCAAGAAAAAGCAGACATCCTTAACAGGTACTTCTGCTCAGTCATTACAGTGGGAGGCGAACCACGGGGAGCTCAGAAACAAAGAGGAGACAATCTCAAGTCTTTTCAAAAGATGGGGAATGCCTCAGGGAAGCCCTGGTTGGGGGGGACATGGATGGAGTGGAGGAAAAGTGGGCGAAACTAAAAGAGGAGATTGTGAAGGCAACAAATCTTTGTGTCAGGCTTGTAAGCAAAAGCAAGAGGGAAAAAGAGACCGCTATGATTCTCAGAGGAGGTGGCCGGGGACATAAGGGCAAAAAAGCTTTCCAGAGGTATAAGTAGACATAGAGGGCGGAGGATAGGAAGGAGTAGCACAAAAAACAGAAAGAGTCAGGAAAAGCAGTTAGGAGCACAAAGGCACAAAAGGAGGAGAAAACACTCCAAGCAGGGTTCCACTTTGCTGCAGCGACACAAATTGTGCCGACTGTCACTACAGTGATAGCACAATGCTGACAATTGGCATTGTGCTGTCACTGTGTAAAAATTTGTTCTTTGCAGGGGGCTTTTACACAACCAGATCTGAGTCAGAATTGGTTTGGGGGAAGGGGTGAACACCCCAGAGAAAACAGCGTCAGGAAACCAGCAGACCATCACAGCCAACTGACAATTTTTTTGGTTTTTACTTTAGTCTTTGGTAACCGAGTAAGACCCACTAGGCACAACTGCCTATTTTCAGGGGCAACCTGGGAGCACTGGGCGGTTAAGTGACTTGCTCAGAGTCACACAGTATGCAAGTGGAGGTTGTGAGACTCAAACTCAGGTCTGGTCTGCTGGATGTATCAAGCTCGTTCACACCTTGTTCCTCTAACCTAAGCCCATTTTGTTGTGATGGTCTTCGCTGTGTTCCAGTCACTGTGGGAATGGTATACCACCAAGCAGTAAAGAAAGAGGACAAGACAGTTTTAAGATATGTAAGCAAAAAGACAAAGACTAGGGGAGGGATAGTAAGGCTTAGGAGGGAAGGCAGAGAGTGTATGGAGGGGACCAGGAAATGGTGGACATCTTGAACAAATACTTTTGTTCAGTATCACTGAGGAAGGGGAAGGCGAGGGACCAAAGATAAGTGTCAAGAGGAGCTGGCCTAGTGGCATAGAGGGCTGAGGCACATAGCGCCTTACCCTTTCACCATGCCGGTGACCCGGGGTGGGAGTAAGCTAGGGCTGCTAGGGCTTGGCCAGGGGAGAGAGGATTGAGCATCTGGAGGCCCAGTCACCTCTCTTGGGGAGGGGTGGGTCATGGCTCCCTGGCATTAGCAACACCAAGCACAGGCTGGGTGTGCAACAGCCAGGGCTGTGTAGTGATTGGGGTGGAGATGTCGGTGGATGACCACAAGTCGGGTGCGTGAGCATGCACAGCTCGCGCCGGACATCTTTGCACAGCTGCACCTCTTCAGGGCAACCACAAAAAGAGGAAACCCCCCCAACATCTGGAGGGGAGATGTCGCGCCACTGCCACCACTTCCAGTGCTGGACTCTGCCTTTCTGGATCCCGCTCATTGTCAGCCATCCATTGCCTGTCAGGTAATTGGATTAATATGTCAGAGCTCTGAGGACCACCCCCACCCCATGACCCCAGGGGGTTAAGATCAGGGGGTTCCTGCCGGTGATGACGGGAGAGTGAGGGATCACAGGCTGATAGATTGCTTTGACTGGGTGACAAGGGAAGTAGATCAGGGTGGAGCAGTGAATGCAGCCCATCTAGATTTCTGTAAGGCATTTGACACTGTTTCACAAAAGAGATTTGTAAACAAGTTGGGCAGAGTAGAAGTGGGACCAAATGTGGTAAATTAGAAACATAGAAACATAGAAGTTGACGGCAGATAAGGACCGCAAGGCCCATCCAGTCTGCCCATTTCTTTTTCTGCCTTATAAATGTGCCATCGGCCTTTGCTCTGTCAGTGGCCTATCTATTCATAGTCATTTGTATTGCTCCCTTATGCCTATCCCATGCCTGTTTGAAGCCCTGCACTGTATTCATAGCCACCACTTCTTGTGGTAAGCCATTCCATGCATCCACCACCCTTTCTGTGAAAAAAATTTCCTCACATTCCCCTTAATCGGCCTCCTCTAATCTCATGCTGTGTCCTCTTGTCCTGCTATTTTCTTATATTTAAACATGTTAGAATCTTTCACCTTGTTTATGCCCTTAAGGTGTTTGAATGCCTCGATCATATCACCTCTCTCCCTCCTTTGCTCAAGGGTATACATATTGAGCTCCGTTAATTTGTCCTCATATGTCTTCTGATGCAGTCCCTGCCCATTTTGGTTGCCTTCTCTGGACTGCCTCAATTTGGTTAATGTCCTTGTGAAGGTGTGGCCTCCAATACTGCACGCAGTACTCCAGATGGGGCCTAACCAGTGTCTTGTACAGAGGGATTATTACCTCCCTCTTATGACTTGTGATACCCCTACTAATACACCCTAACAGCCCCCTAGCCTTACCTACTGCTTTAGAGGTCTGCTTGGATGATTTTAGGTCATCAGTGATGATGATGCCCAAGTCTCTTTCTTCCTTTGTGACTGCTAGCAACTCCCCTCCCAGCCTATAGGTGGCTTCAGGGTTTCTCTTCCCTATGTGCATGATTTTGCACTTCTTTGCATTAAATCCCAGTTGCCACTCTTCTGACCATTCTGCTAGTTTATTCAGATCTCTTCTCATTCTGCCACCCCATCTGGATCATCTACTCTGTTGCAGATCTTGGTGTCATCTGCAAACAGACAAGCCTTACCCTCTAGTCCATCTGCAAGGTCACTAATGAAGATGTTGAAGAGGACTGGCCCAGGACTGATCCCTGAGGTACCCCACTTGTGACTTGCATCTCTTCTGACTGTATACCATTTACCACCACTCTCTGTTTTCTGCCCGTCAACCAGTTTGCCACCCAGTTGACCAACTTCATACCCACGAGCCTACCCAGCTTATTTATCAATCTTCTATGTGGAACAGTGTCAAAAGCTTTGCTGAAGTCAAGGTGGGACATCAACTGCTCCCCTTGGTCCACCACTCTGGTTACCCAGTCAAAGAAATCTATGAGATTAGTTTGACAGGACCTTCCTTTTGTAAACCCATGCTGTCTTGGATCCTGTGGCCCTATGGATTCCAGGTGTTGCACTATCCTTTCCTTAAGGAGTGCCTCCATAATCTTGCCCACTACTGAGGTAAGACTGACTGGTCTGTAGTTCCCGCCTCCTCCCTGCTACCACTCTTGTGAGGCGGGATCACATAACCCTTCTCCAGTCTTCTGGGACCTCTCCTGTGCTCAGAGAGACTCACTAAACAATTCTGCTAATGGCTCTGCTAGTTCTCCTTTAGCTCCTTAAGTACCCTGGGATGTATGCCATCAGATCCCATTGCCTTATCCACCCTGAGCAGCAAGCTCTTGTAGGACCCTTTCTTTTGTGAAGGGAGTAGTGCTCACCTCCCTCCCCTGTGTCCATGATGCTGAGCTGTGGGCCCTGCCCTACCTTCTCTTCAGCAAATACTGAGCAAAAGTATCTATTTAGGATAGATACCTTACAGGGTCCTCCTCCTCACATGCTCCCTTTTCTCCATTAAGCTTAGCAATACCCCTGGACTTTCTCCTTTCACTAATGTATCTATAGAATGTCTTGTCACCTTCTTTTACTGTTAGTGCTAGTGTTTCCTCAGTTTGGGACTTTGCCTGCCTTACTGCCTTACCTGCTTCCCTTAGGGCAGTTTGGTAATCCCTCTCTATCTTCATCCGCTGTGTTCCTTATATTTCCCAAAGGCCAGCCTTTTGGCTCTGACCTTTTCTGCTACTGTATTTGAGAACCAAAGTGGTTTCCTTCTTCTTTGCACTTCCTTTCTGTCTAACACAATGGGATGTTGCTTCAAGTATTGCATCCTTAATGCTTGCCCACTTTGCCTGTACCCCCTCACCTGTGTTTCTTTTTGCCAGGGCTAGCTTAACACTCTTAGCCATCTTATCAAAGTCAGCTCCTCTGAAGTCCCATATTTTTGCCTTGGAATGGGATGATTTAGATGTAGTAGCCAAATTGAACCATATCATGTGATGGGTTAGGAATTGGTTAGGTAACAGGAGACAGAGGGTGGTGGTGAACAGAGTTTACTCCAAGAAAGAAAGGATGACCAGCAGGGTGCCACAAGGATTAGTACTGGGACCGGTCCTCTTTAAAGTCTTTATTGGTGACATTGCAGAGGGGCTAGAAGGGAAGTTATGCCTTTTTGCGGATGACACTAAAATCTGCAATAGTGTAGACACTTCGCGTGGGTGGAAAAAAATTATTAGAGCTCTAAGAAAGCTAGAGGAATGGTTCAGGGTGTGGCGGCTGAGTTTCAATGCAAAGAAGTGCAAAACTATGCACTTGGTGTACAGAAACCCAGGGACAGAGTATAAAACGGGGGGGTGTAGTATTAATGACCACCAAGTAGGACAGAGACCAGGGGTAATCATATCTGATGACCTAAAGGTGGCCAGACAGTGTGACTAAGCAGTGGGGAGAGCTAATGGGATGCTAGGGTGCACAGGGAGTGGTATCGCCAGCAGAAAGAGAGAGGTGGTGTTACCGCTGTATAGATCACTGGTGAGACCTCAGCTAGAACATTGTGTCCAATTCTGGAGACTACATCTCCAGAAGGATATAGACAGGGTTGAGTGGGCCAGAGGAGGGCAACTTAAATGTACAGGGTCTGCATTAAAAGACCTATGAGGAGAGACTAACAAACCTCAATATGCATACCCTGAAGCAAAGAAAACCTTCAAATACCTCACAGGTATAAATAAAATTCAAGAGGGAAGCATTTTTCAGAAAAAAAGATGCTCAAGTACAAGGGTACATGCTATGAAGCTGGAGGGAGATAGACTCAGGAGATGTGAGGAAGTACTTCTTCACAGAAAGAGTGGTGGATGCCTGGAACAGCCTCCCAGCAGAGGTGGTTGGGGCAAAACAGTAATGGAATTCAAGAAGGCATGGGATAGGCATAAGGGAACCTTAGTGGAAATGAAAGGGGTGAGGGGTAAGTCTGAGATCAAGAAGCATCTGCGGTGTTACAGTAGGTAGTTCTATGTCTATTTTCAGAAGAAAGAATCCTGAAGGGACTTGCAGCTCTAAAAGTGGCCAAGGGTATGGGATTGGACAGGATACACCTAAGGGTACTAAAAGAACTCCAGGAGATACTATCTGCCCTGCTGGTCTTATTCAACAGCTCACTGGACTCAGACTTGGTTTTGGAGGACTGGAGAAGAGCAGATGTGGTTCCTGTACATAACAGCAACAGTAGGGAAGAAGCTAGCAAAGTACAGTCTGGTGAGCAAATTAATGGAAACACTGTTAAAGGGAAGATTGGTACAGTATCCTGAATCTGACAGGCTGCAAAACTAAAGGCAGCATGGGTTCACTGTTGGGGGGGGGGAGATTGTTATGCCAGATGGATATGATAGATCTATTTGTGTGACTGGGGAAATGGAGCAGGAGAAGGCAGTGGATATGGCCTATCTGGACTTTAGCAAGGCTTTGACACTGTGCCACACGGGAGACTACTTAAGACAGTATGCAGCCTAGGATTAGGATCCAAAGTGGTGAATTGGGTTAGATACTGGTTAACGGATAGGTAACAGGGTGGCAGTTAACAGCACTCACTTTAATGATGGGAGAATGACTAGCAGGATGCCACAAGGCTCAGTACTGGGACGGATCCTCTACAATGTCTTCAAAAGTGGCATTGCAGATAAACTAGAAAGGAAGGTATGCTTTTTTGCAGATGATACCAAAATCTGTAGTAGGGTGCACAATTAGGAGGGGGTGGAAAGAATGCACAGGGATCTTGAGTGTTCAAGAGCATGGCAGTTGGGGTTCAATGTTATGTAGTGCAAAATCATGCACCTAGGGCAAAGGAACTCAGGAACTGAGTATAGGATGTGAGTTAAGTACTGTCAGTACCTAAGCAGGAAAGGGACCCTGCAGTTACCATAGCTGATGACCTGACTGGCCAATCGATGCAGCAGTTGTGCAACCACAAACAATTCTGGCAACCTGAGTTCAGGAATGAGATCAGGTCATTGAGGGCCAGCCAGCAGGTGAGGGATCAAGCAGTCCAGAGGACACTCTCCTCTGCCGGGGAAGGAAGGTTCTTTCCTCTGACGTGTTACTGCCACATGGGTGACCACAGGTGGTAGTGTGGCTGAAGGATAGAGAGGAAAGGTAGGGACATCGCTGATGGCATGCAAACACATGTATATCATGAGTGGGCAGGCCCTGATAACCAAGCATGCGGCATCCCCAGAGGATGGGAGAAACAGGAGGAGGAGGAAAATGGCCCCACCACCTCTGCATTAATGGACCCTGGTATAGTTGGGTCCCTGCCTCCCCAGCATTGCACCACCAGACACAACAAAATGTTTGGGGGTAGATCCCCCTACCATGACCCTGCTGGGGAGTACAACCAAGGCTCCACTGACATAGGTGGCTGTGGATGGGGAAAACAAGATGATCGGAGGCTTCTTGGAGGTCCTAAGGGGAAAGAGGGTTGCTGGAGAGACAGGGGCATAAATAGAAAGTTAAAAAACAAATATCTGATTACCTCATTGTGGCACCGCAGTGTGACAAAGCAGTGGGCAGGACCAGTAGGATGTTGGGATGCATGGAGAAAAGTATCTGCAGCAGGAGGAGTGAGGAAGTGTTATCACTGTATTGCTCAGTGGTGAGATCCAACCTGGAGTATTGTTTCCCATTCTAGAGACCACAGTTCAGAAAGCACATGGATGGAAGCGTTCAGAGGAGGGCAGCTAAAATGGTGCAGCGGTTGCACCCAAAGCCCTATGAGAAGAGACTGCGGGATCTCAATGTGTACATCTTGGAAGTGAAGAGAGTGAGTGGAGACATGTTAGAGACATACAGGTACCTCATAGGGTGAGCGAGGTGCAGGAGGGGAGTTTCTTTCAAACGAGGAATAGCACCAGGACCAGAGGACATGGGATGAAGCTGGTAAGGGGAAGTTTAAGAGGGATGTGAGGAAGTACAACGTCACTAAAAGAGTAGTAGAAATTACCAAAGAAGAAAATCTACCTAAGATAGGCAAGGATCTTACTTCACTTCAATCATACTGGTGGGATTCTATAAAAATTAGGGATAAATTAAGATACGTGTCTGTACCATACACAACTCTAATGAATTTGAAGGAGACTCCAAACTTAGAGGAGAGTCGGCTGAGGTGGGAAAGAGATGCCAAAATAGTTACCACTAGGGCAGAGTGGAATCATAGACTTCAAAGGGCTTGGCAAGTCTCCTCAACCACGATGTGGCGAGAATTTAATTGGAAAATACTCACCCGATTTTTCAGAACCCCGGAGATAACGGCACACTATAGTCCACAGGCCACTTCAGCATGCTGGCGTCTGTGTGGAACGTTGGTGGGTACACATTACCACATATTTAGGGGATGTGATAAACTGATAAGGTTCTGGCTACAGGTGCATACAGTGATGGAGCAAGTAGGGGGGGTTTCTATCCCCTTCACATTTCAGGAACTAATACTAGGTCTTCCCACCCTATCGGCTGGAAGGCGTCAAAGAAGGGAGCTTTGTCAAATATTAAGAGTGGCTGCTCTGAAATGCATCACTACCAAATGGTTATCTCCAGAACCCCCTTCCCTAACAATGTGGGTTTTAAGGACAGAAGAAATAGAAAGAATGGAGAATATTACTCATGCATTGCATTTAAAAGTGGAGAAATTCCAGAATTTGTGGCAACCTTGGAGGATGTGGAGAGAGGGATGGAAGGGGGAGCAAGAGGGGATCAGGACAGCAGGGGAGGCATAAAGTTATGCAGGGTGACAACTTAAACACATTGCCCGTCTGAGGGCTAAGGGCCTGAGTATAAAGGGAAAAGGGAGAAGGATATGTTATCTAAGGGAAGTATATTCACATTCTTATAAATAGATTGAGTAACTGTGCAAAAGTTTACTTTTATTGTTGTATTTTTGTAGTTTTTAAAACTGTATTGACTTAAGCATTACTGTCAGAAAATGCTTGGATAAGATACATGTGAGGATTGAAATCAAAGTTCAGACTTACTCCTACAGAATTGGGATCAGAGACAAGAGACTCACTGCATGAAACTGTGTCATAACATCTAAAGCTTTAGGCTGACAGCAGTGTATTACTATTTTCCTCATTATCTCCACCTGGATAACCAGTCTCTGTAACTTTAGGAGGTCTAGTTTACCTAGTGTATTTAAGTATAAGAATGATCAAATGTTACGTTAACATTTACTCTGTGGAAATATCTTGGGAATGGAGCAAATGTAATTGAATCATATGATTATAAATTTCCATTTTTTTTAAAGATCAAAATAAAAATCAAAGTTAAAAAAAAAAGAGTAGTAGAAGCGTGGAATAGACTGCCAGTGGAAGTGGTGGAGGTGAAAACAGTAGAGGCTTCAAGCATGTGCAGGATGAACCCGGGAATATTAGTAAATAGGCAAGGAGCAGGGAAGGTCAATAGAGACCAGTTAGGGTCTGCAGATACAGACTAGGTAGGGACCAGCTGGGCAGACTAGGTGGGCCAAGTGGTCCTTTCTGCCAACAAATTTCAATGTTTCTATGTTTCAAAAAGCAACCAGAGAAAAGTTACAAACAAGATTCTAAAATCTTAAACTAAACCTTCAAAGACTTTTTGGTTATCTGCACTTTACTTTCAGACCAATGGTGTAGAGGACAGGTATAAAACCAGGTTTTCCATGAAAGAAAACCAATACTGTATATAACACTTGCAAACACTGTATCAAACAGATAACGTACTCTGTATCACATATCACATCTTTATAAAACATGACTCTTACCTCTAGCATTCCCATCACAAACCAACAGTCCTTAAATTTTTCCATGTAGTATGTGGTAATCAGCTTCAAGCCACCATGGATGTGCATTGCCCATGCAGTCTGCAGTCCCTTTTGTGACCACTGTGATCTGCCAGTAAATTCCTCAGCCACCAGCTTAAACTCCACCAGCCTTTCCTTGAACAACAGTCACAAAAGCAAACAAACTTCACCTACCTTTTCAGGCACAGTGACATGCCATAGTTTGTCCTCACAGTCCTTAAAGTGGATAATCCAACCTGACCGAGGGCTTGTGCCAGCAACTTGCACTCAAAATCTTGTGCTGTGGCCTGTTTGGCCTCACAGACTTGGTTGGCCTCACAGGCTTGTTCAGCCCTACCTCTCCCTTGCTGTCTGCATCTGAAAGTCCCTTCTCTGATGCCATACTGCCAAATAAATGATATTAGGAGAAACCTTGAGGTTGGGAGTACTAGCACTGTACATACAGTAAGTGAACTCCAAGACACTATATATTTTGATGCATAAGTAATGTGTCTATGGGAAGAAGTGCCCTGTATTGTATTTCTACATTTCCCTGTAGTGATGTGCGTTTTTAATCACCTTTCCTGACTACAGTTTGAGATATGGCACCCTCCTCCCACAGATTCTTAACACAAACAGGTTCAACCTGTACCTGCTCTTCAGAATTTCAAACTAATCTGGGAGTTCTTTGACACCCCTCCCCACAGCCTGGATTTGCAAACCTGAAATCACACATCTGGATGCTGCCCAGCTGGGTAGTAGAACATGATACCATAATGATGTTGCCTACTAAAAAACAAGGACAAAACAAATCTAAACTGCAGAATAAAATTTTATTCAGTGCTCACTTGGAATACATACTGTGCTATGGTATTTTATTTACATTGCCGTGGCATGATCATTGACATGAACAACAGCTGGCATGACTTTATCCAGGTGGTCAGTATATTTGTTACAGACTTCCACTGTCAGCTCTCTCTCCTCTAGATGTGTCTGAAGTCCCATTTCAGTGCACATGGTTCAGTGGTTTAACCCACCCCCGACGTAGTGCTGAATCTGATGCCCCACCACCTCTATCAGGTTCAGAGCTGGTAATTCAGGTGGCATCCTGATACAGTTCACACCCTTGTACTGTCTGTGGACTCTTGAAGCAGCACAGTTTGGGTCATTGTCTATAAAATAGAAAAAATGAAGGTGCTACAAAACACATAGAAGTATACTGCACTGTATATCACCACCCTGAATACAGAGTAACTGTCCACAGGAAAACTGTATGAAGCTAGCAAGAGATGTAATTTAGTGCAAATTGCTGCCCTAATATCAAGCCTTGGAGAAGTTGATTCCACCCCCAAATACTCACTGGATAAAGGGCACCAATGTATTGGAGACTGTCTCCTCTCTGAAGAAACCACCCTTCATCATACCAGAGAAATGTAGTATTGGCTCAGGCCCTTGGCAGGAGATGGCACCCCAGACATCTATTTTCAGTGGGTGTTCAGGCTGTGGTTTCAGTACCAGGAGTCTTTTTTTCCTAAAAGCCACAGGGCAGAAGGATTGCATTGTTATAGTACTCTCATCTGCAAAAATCATGTCTAAGAATTTTTCCTTAGCATCATCTCTCTGCCATGTAATGTGGCTTGGTCATAGCCACTGAGGCAGCACAGTACTATCTCACTACCATGTAGTGTGGATTGCTGAAGGCCACTTAAGCCGTACAGTACCATTTCACTGCCCTGTAATGTGACTTGCTCAAGGCCATTGAGGCAGCACAGTATGTAACAGTACTGTATTATGCTGTCACAGATGCCTACCTAGTACACAGTGTCAGGTTGTGCAGATGTTCCTTGCATGGATGGAGGTGACTGTAAAGGTCACAGAGAGACATCAGAAGGAAGAACTACAGATCTTGGGTCAGACAATATGGCAGGCAGATTTTTTTCCATAGGGTTTAGTGGGGGCACTGCCCCCCGCACCTCTCATGACTATAGCTACAACACCGGGCTGCCATATTTGTGACCCAAGAATTGCAGTCGAGCCCATCAGAATTCTGGTCACCGCAAGGTTATTCTGCATAGTCTTCATTCTAGTCTTCTATTTGTACATTTCATGAACAGCATTGCTTAGCTATTCATCAAGCTTCTTGGCCACAGTGGTAGTGTAAAGATGATGGTTACCCATACTTAAAATAACCACCAAAATATTGAAATAAATGTCACTGAACTGCACAGTATTTATAGAGGACCAAGTGGGTGTGTCCATAAAATGAGATCATTCACAAGTTGGGGATCAAGGAGTGAGCTAGTCAGATGTTGGGGAGCATGTAGACATAAGGTGACTATGATATGAAAAAAGTGTGACCCAATCAACAGTTGCATGCTGGTTGTCTTGAACTCTGGAAACAGCATTTATGGGGGCCTTTGTGGAGATAGACAATTGCTAATACAGACATGAGTCTACAAGGCAAGATAATGTACCACTGCACTGTACTGTACTTTATATCAGACTGAAGATGGCTTCTAGATTTTCCGCAGCAAACTTTATGGGACACCCAAAGCAACAAGATTCGGCAAAAAGACAGCATCAGTGTTGGAAGTTTAAAACAGCACATCAGTGGGCAGACTGGATGGGCCTTGTGGTCCTTATCTGCTGTCAAGCTTCTATGTTTCTATGTAAGCAGAAAGTCAAGGGAAAAATAAAATGCCACTCCACCAGCAAAATAATACGTTAAATGAAGAAAGGAGACAACAAATACACAGTAAGAAATTATTGTAATTATTGATTTAAACTGTAAATGAAAAAAAGTATGTATATAATTATAGACACTGTATAAATGCACCCTTCCTACTGTCTCTGAATTTACCATTAGTCCCCGCAGTCCAGCTCTCTCACTTGCAGGTTACTGAAACGTATAAATGTAAATAAAAAAGAATAAATTGTAAATAATACTGGTTTTGCCTGTGTTTGTGTTCTCTACATCATCATTGACTGTAATCTCAACAAGTATTCCTATCTTCCTAACACTGTGATATCATTGCCAGGGCCAATGAATCCTCATTTAATAAAAAAAAGACAGAACAGCAAGCAGAGGCACCAGCAGAAGGCAGGGCAGCAGCTGAACAGCAGGCATATCCAGAAGAATGAGCAGCAATCAAGGAGTAGGCACATACTGGGCAAAGGGAAGCACCTGAGCAGCAGTCAGAAGCCCACAACGAGGAAAGCCAGCAGGAGGAGGGAAATCCAAAGGAAAGGAATCCACCTGAGCAGCAGGCAGAGGCACACCATCAGGAAAGGCAGCAGGAGGAAGGCAATCCAAAGGACAGCTCCAGGGAACCAAGGAAAAGAGACGATTGCAAAACCAGCAAACTTAACAAAGAGAAAGGAAAAGAGTGCAAAATCTGAGCATTTTATGAGGAACAGCATAAAACAAGCTCACCTAGAATGTCACCAGCTGAGGGGCACAGTGGTGCAAATAAGGGCCAGGCAACTCCGGCTGTGATCGATGATGCAAGAGCTGAGAAGGGAATTGAGGGGGGGGTACAGCTGCAGTACCAACACCATGGATATCCACACTTATGCGTGGCAGAGGCAGAGGAAATGCCACCACCAGCAGATGAACCTGGCGCTGACCCAGTGCAAGTCAGGGACACTGTGATGGAAGCAATTGTAGCAGAAGGGATACCTGTTTCACTTCAGTCACATATGCCTCAGTCTGTAGTGCTGCTATTCATACATCTCCACTATGGCTCCTTCCAGTGTGCTAGACACTCAGCCACCTCATACACCCACCTCTGACACTATAGACAAAGATACAACAAAAGTGTGTGGTTGTGGGCTATGGATTGGTGCCCAGATGTTGGTGCATGCTGGAGTAATGCTACATGGGTATCCACAGTTTGCCTTTCCATGTAGGTGCCCTCATGCATTGGCAATTACTGTACTTGTATGGTGTGATCAGGAACCATTCCCCAGGCATGTCTATATTTTTGCAGAGCCAACCCTTGATCACTATGTAACTCTTTCCACACCTTCTAGTACAATTTTGTTTACATCTACCAGCACAGTGGATCACACATTCTGCACAAAATTAACATGGTGCAGAGCTCTTTGCAGGATTTACGAGTGGCTCTGACCCTTAGTACTTTGTCTACAGATCAGCATTGTCCTGACAGGGAGCACAGAGGACATGCTGGGACACCAGTTTTTTTTTTATAAGTGCAGAGGGTGGAGAAGGAGACCTGAGTTTTCTTTATTACTGCCAGTTGGGTACATGGCAACATGGAGAATGCAGGTTCAAAACACCACAAGGCAAATATTGTTATGGGAGAACAGAAAGGTCATGCACTTATATCCAGGTCAAAGAATGGGACACAAGATGTGTGCCCTGATACTTCTTAGTCTGAACTAGTGCAGGAGCTGGGAGCCAAACCTGAGGGGGGAATCCCACTGTAAGTAGTGAGAATAGGACAGTGTGGAAGGAGAGCAACCACAGAGGTCTGCACAATCCACACAGCAGGAGGCAAAGCATGCCACAGTGGATATTCCTTTGCAGACAGAGAGTTTGTTAGGCTTGTGAAAACATCCAGAGAGTAGAAGCTGAAGAACACAACCCTGAGCAAACTTGGGAAGGTTGCAAGAGCAATGAGCAACACAAAGAAATTCTCATATACGCAAATGGGTGTAGTAATGTGTGCCTGTTACAGTGTAAGAAGGCTGTCTCATGCTGGTTGGGTGAGAGAGGACCAAGAAGCAAAGCAAAGTGGTTCTGTCTGTCCAGCCAGCATGAGAGATCCTTCTTACACCATGAAATGCACACTAGTACACCCATATACATATTATATGGCAATGGAATGCCTATAATATGTATATGGAGTGTTTTCATAGAAAAAAAAATATTTCTGCCCCACCCCTGTGTCTTTGGTGTCTTTCGATGTGCTGTAGTGTGTACGCGTGTGACATGCTGGCGTCCTTGTGGGTTCAGTGCAGTGGTGCAGAGGCCACTAGCCATTTAACAAAAGAAAAGTCAGATTTATTTTTAATTTGTGGGGCTCTGAATATGATGCTGATGATTATTTGAGAAGACTGTGTTAAAGAGAGTTTAGGAAGTTCAACACAATTGAGAGCAAGCACACCAAACGTGCAGCACTAGGAGACAGCTGTACACAGAATAAAAGATATATTGCTGTTCTCCTTGTTAATTCATTAATGGTATTCCATAACCATTTAATGCAACTACTGTGTCTTTTTATGGAGGCACTGTTGCTGAGAGAGTGGCGTAGCAACCACAATACAGGGAAAGGAAGGTTTACAGACAGGTCATAGTCCCACATGAGCACCGGAAACAAATACTGTCACTGGTTCACAGTATCCTTTTAGCTGGTCCTCTGGAGGTAACCAGAACAAGGAGGAGACCGCTACAGATTAGGATGTCATCAAGTATTGTAAAACCTACCTTCAGTGTCAGAAAAGGGGAAAACAGGAGACAGCACTCAGGCTGAAATGATGCCATTACAAGTCATAGATGTGCCTTCCTGCAGGGTCACAGTGAACACAGTTGACCTATGACTAACATCAGTCACATAGAAAAAAGGTTAATCTTGTTGATAGTTGATTTCTCTACCATGTATCCATAGGCAGTCACCATGTCCTCTGTGGACGTAGAGAAAGTGGCAGATGCACTGCTGGAGATTTTTAGTTGAGTGGGGTTCTTGGAGGAAGTGTAGTCTGAAAGGGGCAGGAATTTCACATTCTGTCATGGTGAATCTAAGGGAAAAATGTAGAAGAAGTGTGGTTTAGTGGTTAGAGCACTGGCTTGGGAATAGGGAGACTGCAGGTAAAAACCCCACCCACCACCCACTCACTCACCGCGTGACCTTGGGCAAGTTACAGAACCTCTCCATACTCCAGTCCATCAAGCTGTGAAAGTCAGTAGAAGCAGGACCCACTTCAGACAAGGTGTTGCATCTCAGCTGGACTATCCTAGGGTAATCCACTAGAAAAATAAAAAATAAATCAAGACTGAAATGGCTTAGAACCTTTTATTCCACTCACAGGGGATTGGTCTTATGGAGAGGTTTAACACCACACTAAAGGGTATGCCATACTGTGAGAAACACTCCAGGACAGGGATATGTATTTACCCCACCTACTGTTTCTGTAAGGGGAAGTGCCATAGGAATCTATAGGGTACTCAACATTTGAGTTGCTATTTGAACACAGGGGGCCCGATTCACAAAGCCCCTGGATTGACGCAAGGTGCTTGCGCTAAACATAAATGGTGCAAGTGGCACCTTGTACCAAATACTGCCCCCTGAGCTATTCACAAAGGCAGACTGCCTGCCCCAATTGGGGCTTGCACCACCCCTGCTCCCAGACATGGACTGCAACATGGTGCATGTGGCTTGCGGCAGATGCAGACTGCCATTGTGCAACAAGTGGGATTCACAAATCTTACCCAGAGGGCAGATTTCTAAGTACCCTTAGACCAGCCACGGCTGGTCTAAGAGTACTTTGAAAATCGCCCTCTGGGTGTGATGAGCAATGTATTCATGTGCCACGAATGCGCCCCTGCTCCTATCCCCCCTTCTGTACACTAGTTCCCCCTGCCCCCCCAGATATCACCCATATGGATAATGACTAAGCATATTCCCCAGTCTTGGTGGTCCAGTGGTCCCCACTCCCTGTATCCCCGATAACACCCATTATTGTAATATAAATTATTGTCCCTGACCTGGTGGTCTAGTGGTCCTCGATCCCCTGATAGCACCCTTTTAAATAATAAATAATAGTCATCCTAGTTCTGGTGGTCTAGTGGCCCCCTACCCTAGCAGGTAGTACCCACCACCCCACTCCCAACTCCTGCAATGCAGCCAGCGGCACCCACAGCCCATCCTCACCTTGACGCCGGCTACCAGACTGAACTGTTAGTGAGTGATACTGAATACTGTACGCATGAGTGCATACACTATACAGTATCACAAACTGACAGTTCAGTCCGGCTGCCAGCCATGGAGGTGAGGGTGGGCTATGCCAGCCACCAGCTGCGTTGAGGGAGTTGGGGGTTGGGGTACTACCTGCTAGGGTGGGGGTGAGGGACCACTAGACCACCAGGACTAGGATGACTATTATTTATTATTTAAATGGGTGCCATCAGGGGATCAGGGACCACTAGACCACCAGGTTGGGGACAATAATTTATATTACAATAACAGGTGATATCGGGGTTCGGGGAGGGGGGGACCACTAGACCACCAGGTCAGAGACAATATTTTATATTACAATAACAGGCGATATCAGGGGTTCTGGGAGGGTGGGAACCACTAGACCACCATGTCAGGGGATTTATTCATTATTACATCAAGGGGTGATATCGGGGATTGGGTAGGGAGGCCCGCTAGACCACCAGGGAAGGGGGCATGGATGCCTGCCTTTGTGGCAGGAGCTTGCGGCACACCCCTCCCATGCACCAGGTGTTTGGCACATGGGAGTGGTTGCCACATGTGTGGGGACTTAGACGCCGGGACCCCTCCTGTACCTGAATCTGGTGCAGGGTCCCTGGCACACCAGGCTTCAGTGCAAGCTGCTGTTTGCCGCAGCTTGCACCGCTCCAAGCTCACTTTAAGAATCGGGCCCAGGGTGAGGGGTCACTGAATTTAGTTAAGGAGGAGTGAGCTGGGACATCCCACACAGTTGAGGCTAAAAGAGCACATGAAATTTGCTTGGAAGCACCTCCTGCAGGTACAGTAAAAAAAGAAGGCTTGTTATGATCACTGACCATGCACCTGGGAGTACCAGGTGGGTCAGAAAGTTAAGGCTGTCATTCCTGTGAAGGCCACAGGGGAGGAGCCTTTTGCTATAACACAGAGACCTATGTTTCGGAGCTGGCTTGGGATTCTCACAAACTCAGGTTAATCCTGTGAACATGGTGAACTGGGTATGCGGTTTTGGGCTGAGCATGATGGAAGCACTAGCAGACAAACCAGCCTGTCAAAGGGCCGCTTGAGTGAGTGGGCTATCTGTCAGAGGGCTGCCAGTGTCAGAGAGCTCATGTGCTACATGCCAAATTAAATACAGGCATTGGGAGTTATCCAATGGTTCAGTAACCCATGATTCACAGTCGTTCAGGTCCCAATCCACTTGTTTCTGTGTGAGTTAAAAAAAACAAACAGACAAGGTGAGGTGGAAAGCCCAATGTGAAGTGATGTACAGTCAACCGAATGCTGAGTTGTGTCTGACATCAGCATTGGCTAGTCCAGACTATGCCCAGGAAGGTATTTTACATACAAAAGCTTTGGGCAGTGGTATAGGGGCTGTACTGAGCAAGTGCAGACCAAGTGGGGAAAAGAGTCCCATAGCTTTCATCAGAATAAAGCTGAATGCCAGGGAGCAAGGGGTGCAGAATACTAACACAGACACACTTTCTCAAAAGGTAGCATAAAACAGGAGAACTGAAAAAAATAATGACATTTGCTCTATGACACATGTGACTTTTTAAAAAGATGTGGGGGAAGAATGTGACAAAAGTATACCTTTTGTCCTGAATCATCTAAATAATCTTTCAGATTTGCAAAGTCAAACAGGACAGCGTAAAAATAAGAAAATATGTTCTCTGGCATTCTCAGCATTATTTTTATTGCTTAGACTGGGCCAGACAGTTTGCTGTGTCCCACGAAAACAGCCATAAAACCTTTGTAACAAGGAAGTGGGACTCTGATGCACGTCAACCACTGAGCCAAGAACATACAAGGTGGCTATGACTCTCTAGATCACAGAAACAAAAACCTTAGGAGGAAGTTTATAAAATACAGTACGGTGTTTGGGAGACATTTCAAATTATTTATAGACTCCTTTGTTAGAATGACAGCCCAGTGTTTTACATCAGTTCGGTCTAGAACAAGAGAGAAAGAGAGAGAGATACCTCAGAGAACTGTTTGCTATATATGTAACAAAGTGGTTTAACCTTTGTGTACCAACAAAAGGTCTCATATCTTCATTATAAATACACCTTAGCAGTTAGACAAACGCATAGTGCATTTTATATTTCCATTGATCTTTAGGGAAGTCAATGAACCTTGCAAAGTGGCCATGTACTCAGCTTTAAAATGGGTAGATAGAGCACCACACAGAAAATGAGATATTGCAACTCAGCTGGGCTATCCAGGGTAAATACAGTAGTAAAATCAAACAAAAAATGAATTTCAGTCTCACTTGATTCTGTAATAAAAATGAAATGAAGAGAAACAACTGAGAAAAATTGCTGGAGAGAAAATGTCTTCTTCCGAAATAATTCTTCAAAACGGGTTACTATCACAATTGTGTATGTACTGTACACTGAAACCAATTTTGTCACGTATAGATTGGCACAGGAGGTGGCCATAATATTCCAGTATTCCCTGTGTCTCTCGCTTGTAAGAAGAAATTCTCCTCATAGCTGAAATAGTTATTTTTGTAGGACTACCCGTGCCAAAGCAATAATTAAACTGGCAGGGGGCAGTAGTGAAGGGGTCTCTGACTCAGAAAATAATTCAAACTATTCAAACCCTCTTCATGGGGTATGGTGATACATCCCGAATACTGAAATGTTAGTGTTTGGTCTTAAATCTTTGGAGCTGTCTTCTTTGCAAGTTCCAGAATTAGAACAAACTGTGACAATAGAGCACGTTCCAGCTTGGTAGCCTGTATCAGACCCCACCAATCAACTGTCACAGTTTCTTGTCAAATTCAGACCAATTTTATTTGGTTCTCTGAATGTTGTGATAGCAGTTGCTTTTGAGTGGCATGATTCTGAAAGTTTACATGTGTCTCTGTGCTTGTGCATAAGGTTTACATGCAAGGGCAGTAATCTGACAGTCTCCACTACTATAGCCCACCTCATAAAATGGGTGACAAAAATGTTGCAGTCTGATTGGTTGCTAGTACCTGAAAGCCATGCATTTCTCAGAACATATTTCATGGTTCACAGTGTTTCAAGGAACATCAGCCTAATTACACTACAACATCACTTCACCAGTTCCATTTTTCTAGACACTCCAGCACAGCAACAGAAAGGAGTTTGTTTCATGGAATCCCAACTGAACTACCCTATGAAATCACTTTACCTGTTCCTGTTTCAAGGCACCCCATGCACCGCAACAGGAAAATCAGTTTTGCGTTTTATACAGAAGCCTCTCTGTTTTCCCCTTTTGCCACATTTTCTTACTTTTTACTTGCAAATAGCAGTTTTCATTTTGTAAGCGCAATAACAAACTCCAGAGTTTATGGGTTGTGCTCTGATGAAATACTCAACAGGTGATTGAAGCCACTTGGCTTTCCTTGTGGCTTCAGCACCAGTCTCTGTGGTTTATTTAAGCAATAAGGTATGACAGGGTGTGGGTTATTGTGGGTTGCCCGCTGCTTGTGGTGCATCACGGGCGCGGCCGGTGAGCAACCACACAAGAGTGGTAAAACCACCAATAACCACACCTAAGTCTATTATGATTATACAATGGACTCGTGTAAAATACATTTTAAATGTATTTAAGTATGTTTTTTATAAATGCCATTTCTCAGCCGTGGGTTATTGCAGGATATACCATGGTCACGTGATGTGTTTTGACCAATGAGGTTACAGGATTCTCATATCCCATTGTATAATAGAGCACAACCCACACTCTATCATTAGTTATTGCTTAGTTATACACCAGGATATATAGCGTATCCACTGGCACATACCACACACTGTAAAAGAATAGTACATGCTAAATCTGTGCCCCAAAAGACCAACGAAAGCTTTCATAGAAACATAGACTTTGATGGCAGATAAGGACCGCTTGGCCCGCCCAGTCTGCCCTACCTATCGGATAAGCTGCTGATCCTAGTTTTAGCAACAGCCTACTTCCTCTTACCTCCCACTAGAGTTGCCTTATGTCTGTCCCATGCATTCTTAAATTCCCCCACTGTTTTTGATCCCACAACCCCCTCAAGAAGGCCGTTCCATGAGTCCACCACCTTCTAGATGAAAAAATACTTCCTCACATTGCCCCCGAGTTGTCTCTCCTCTATCGTCAAATTGTGCCCCCTTGTTCTTGCAAATCTCTTTTTCTGAAAGATGCTACTCTCTTGGACTTTGTTGAGTCCCTTGAGGTACTTGAAAGTTTCTATCATGTCCCCCACTCCCGCCTTTCCTCGAGGGTATGCATACAGTATTAAGTTCTTTTAGTCTCTCTTTGTATGGCTTCTGGTGCAGACCCTGCACCATTTTAGTTGTCCTCCTCTTGACTGCCTCCATCCTGTCAATGTCCTTGCAGAGATGGGTTCTCCAGAACTGGACACAGTACTCCAGATGGTGTCTCACCAACTGTCTGTACAGAGAGATAACTTCCTGATTTCTACTGGTGATGCCTCTCCCTATGCATCCCAGTATCCTCCCAGCCCTCCTTACTGCCTTCTCACATTGCTTGCCTACCTTTAGGTCATCTGATATGACTACCCCAGGTCACTTTCCATTTTTGTTGTCGTTAATACCTCCTCCCCATCCCCCATTGTGTACTCATCTGTTGGGTTTTTGTTTCCCAGGTGCATTACTTTGCACTTCTTTGCATCGAATTTAAGCTGCCATACTTTTGACCATTCCTCCAACCTTGCCAAATCAGTTCTCATCCTTTCCACCCCCCCTTGTGTATCAACCCTGTTGCAGATCTTTGTATCGTCTGCAAAGAGGCATACTTTTCCTTACAGTCCCTCAACAATGTCACCTATAAAGACATTAAAGAGGACCGGTCCCAGTACTGAACCCTAAGGTACCCCGTTAGTAACCCCCCTTTCTTTGGAGTGGACTCCATTTACTATTACCCTCTGCATCCTGTTGTCCAGCCACTTTTTACCCAGGTTGCCACCCTGGGACCCACTCCCAGGCTGGCTAACTTGTTTATTAATCTTTTGTGTGGGACTGTGTCAAATGCCTTGCTAAAGTCTAGGTAGGCCAGGTCCACAACCCCTCCCTGGTCTACTACTTTGGTCACCTAGTCAAAGAAATCTATTAGATTCGTCTGACATGACCTTCCCACTGTGAATCCATGCTGCCTTGGGTCCTGTGCCCCGCTGGCCTCTAGGTACTCAACAATTCTTTCTTTCAGAGGTGATTCCATCATTTTCCCTACCACTGAGGTCAAACTAACAGGTCTGTAGTTTCCTGCCTCTGCCTTGCTCCCACTTTCGTGAATGGGAATCACATCCACCCACCTCCAGTGCTCAGGTACCACACCCTTCTCCCAAGATTTGTTAAAAAGAATAGTCAGTGGTGCCACTAGTTCACCCCTTATTTCTTTTAGAATTCTGGGGTGAATCCCATCAGGCCCCATTGCTTTGTCCACCTTCAGTTTTAGGAGTTCTTTCAGGACTCTTTCTTGTGTGAATGGACTGGAATCAACCCTCCTGTGTGCTTCTATTATGTGGTTTAGGTACCTCCCCCTCCTCTTCTTTTGTAAATACTGAGCAGAAGTATTCATTCAGTATCTCTGCTTTGTCACTGTCTCCCTCTGCCTACCCCCTCCCCTTTATTAGGCCTCACTATCCCTCCCCTGCTCTTTCTTCGCTCCCTAATGTACCTATAAAAGGTTTTATCCCCCTTCTTAACTGAGTTGGCTATCTTTTCCTCGGTTCAGGCCTTTGCTATTCTGACTATCTTCCCCGCTTCCTTTTGCTTTAACTGGTACAGTTCTCTTTCCTGCTCCTTCTGTGTTTCCTTATACTTTCGGACTGCTATCTTTTTCTCCCTAACCTTCCCTGACACCTCTTTTGAGAACTAAAGTGTTTTTTTTTCCTTCATTTTGTTTTATTTGCTTCACACAAAGGCTTGTTGCCTCTGTGATGGCAGCTTTGACTTTTCCTCATTGTTCCTCCACCCCACCCTCTTGCCTGTTTGCTAGTGCTTTTCTGAGGCACTCCTCTATTTTGCCAAAGTCAGCCCTCCTAAAGTCCAATACCCTCACCTTTGTGTGACTTGACTTTATGGCTGTGTTTATCGTGAATCACACTGTTTGTGGGTCACTTGTTCCCAGATGGTTACCCACTTCTAAATCCATGATCCTCTCTCCATCCCCATTTGATAGTACCAGGTCTAAGATTGTTCCCTCCTGAGTGGGTTCCAACACTAGCTGTCTAAGGCATGTCCCCTGTAGGGCATCGAGAATGACCCTGCTCTTGGATGTGGCTGTAGCAAAGGTGCTCCAGTTAACATCTGGCATATTCAGGTCCCTCACTGACAATATCTCCCCCTTTTCTGCCATTCTAAGGATGCCTTCTGTCATTTTCTTGTCCATTTCCTCCCTTTGAGATGGGAGTCTGTATACAACCCCCGTAAAGATTGTAGTGCCATTTCCTGCTTCCAGGGTGACCCACAGTGCCTCCTCTCCTCCCTGTTTACCCTTTAGTTCTGTTGCTTTGATCCCTCCCCTTCTGTATGAGATTTAATGTCGGGAAGTGCAAGATACTGCATCTGGAAGTGAATAATTTGAGTTGCACATACGCACTGTGTTGGGCAACAGTGGACAGCACAACCAAGGATTGGAATCTAAGGATATTTATGGACAGTAAGCTGAAACCAAACAGGGAGTGCTGCTGTAGTTAAAAAAGCATTTACAATATTGGGATGCATTAGGAGGGGGTTTAGGGGTAGGTCAAGTTTGGCGATCCTTCCCCTATACAAGGCCTTGTTTAGACCACACCTGGATATCCAGTTGTGCTCAGTACTGAAAGGACATTGAAGAGATCAAGAGGGTCCAGCACAGAGCCACCAAGTTAATTAGTGGTGCAGGAGCAAAGTACTATCTGCAGATGTTGGACTTACTCAGATTATTCAGCCTAGAAAAGGGCAGGTTGAGAGAGGGTATGATCACGGGGTTCGGAATACTAAAGGGAATAGACAGGGTGGAGTATACACCGAGGTTTCAGCTGGTGAGTGTTAGCAGAACTAAAGAGGATACAGCCAACCAGGGCAGGGGCAGAATAAGGGAGAAACATCAGGAAGCATAACTTTACACAGATGGTGATAAACAAAGGAGGTGATTTGATACTTTTAATGGACCAAGAGGAACTTTGCAGCACACAGGCTTTCAGGCTTACACAGAGAACCCTTCTTGCCACAGATTGTGGTTAACATGTTGAAATGCATGCCCAGGGCCATGTGAAAGCTAGCGCTGGTCAAGTTTTCAAAGCAGGACTAGAATGTTTCCTGAAGAAGAATGGCACTGAGAATTATATAGCATAAGCAGAGGATCACGTTCAGCTAAAATGCTTGGATGTGTGTCCATACTCAGATTGGGTATAGTCACTACCATGTGGCAGAAGGGATGAACAAAATGTGCACTAAGTCTCTTATGTCACCACAGTTCTACAGCATGTAAAATATCCATGCTGTAGTTGTTTGTTCCTGCCCACTCCCACTGTCATGCCAGTAATGCATTACTTAAATATGTATGCTGTCTAGGAGTTTATTTATTTAGTTTTTGTTAACTAAATAAGCACATTAGGCATTCAATGCCTATTTACATGTACAACCCAAGAGATTACATCAAAACTTACATACAGTAGAATACACTGTATTAAAGATACAGTGTAGTTCTACTCCATATTGCAGATCTTATGGAGACTAATCTTCAAAAAAGTTGACGTTAAAGATTTTTTTTTGTGCCCATAAACTTTGCAGACTGACAGTATTGGAGACAGCATGACAGTGACCACAGTGGGGGCCTCAGTGCAAGCTACAGTATCTCACAATATCCTGCATTATGTGCCTCAACCCTGTCATGGGGGACCAGCTTTCTGTTCAGAGGTTAGTGCAGATGCTGTACTGATTCAGTTGTTGGTCTCTGCAATGAACATGGCATAGGGCTTACCTTACTGGGAAGAACATGCGATGCCATGTTAGCAGTAGTCCCTGTCATGCATATGTGTAGTCCATGCAATGTTTCCTGCCATGCATTGCCATGTGTCCAGCAGTTAAATGATTACTTGAAGATCAGTCCTACATCTGTGACCTCCTTGCCTAGAATTACATTTTTATAGCTGGCTGTGCAAGGTTGTGGTGACAAACTTACAGAGACTTGGGCAAAGTCTATCAGACTGTTTAGAAAAGACAATCTACTACCTTGAGTAGAAAAAGATTCTAATGGAAGATGGGTCCGTCATGGCTCAGGTTCAGAACTGAAGGGCTACGGGTATCTTGTGTAAAGTTTTAGAAATTGTATTCATACATAATTTTGCTTATGTTTTATACATTTTAAATATTTCTGTTTCCTGTATTCTCTATTACTAAGGACATATGCATGAAAACCCACTGCTTGTCTAAATGTGGTCATAATCCTCTGTTTATGACCCTGCAATTTGTTGCTGTGGAAAGTATGATGTCACAAGGAAAGGACTACAAGGACAGGTCTAGACCAGAAGGAGTAGATGGAGTCTGAGGCATACAAACCCTGTTTTCAGCCAAATGTTTTTAGCACTGACGAATAAAGATAAGTACTGTATACACAGATACATGGATGGTATGGGACAGAGAAAGGTTATAAGTCCATTAAGTCTGCCCTGCTTTTTCTACCTAGATTTACTACATCCTATCTGATTTGCTTTTTTTTTCCAAATTCCCCGCTTGTAAATAGCCTATTGGGTTTGAACCCCAAGACAGTTCCAGCGTTTAATCACATTACTGGGCTGATTGTCCGACCTGTCCACCACCTTCTCTGTAAAGAAGTGTTTCTTTGCAGGCCCCATGGCCCTGTGGCAGGGCTGCTGCTCATGCCACCAATGACCTGGGTTCAGGAATGAGACCCAGGCAATAGGGGCTGGTTGGAGTAAGATCCAGTGTCCCACAGGATGCTCTTCTCCTTTGATGAGGGAGGGCTGCAGGTTTCCCTGCATAACTAACAGCTGGGTGACCACAGGTGATGGCATCACAGGAGTGGCACATGGAAGGGAGGAAATTAGCTACGCTGAAGCCGGAGCATGCAATGCACTCATGTTCACTCAGTGACATCTTGCATGCTGACATCCAGGGGCAAAATGAATGTGGTGCCCCTCAGGTCCTGCTGACCCCAGTGGCTACTCCAACTCTCATCCCTCAACCACTGCAATCAGCAGAAAAGCTGAAGGGGAGAGTGAGGGCCACAGCGTTTTAAGGCACTAGCAAGTGCATCAGTCACAAAAACTCCAACCAAATAATTAGTGGGTACCAGAACACAAACACTGCCATTGCTTTCAAGATGGAGATTTCCCCCAAGAGAAACCAAAGCCGGGACATATCTTATTCACTTGAAGAAGTGGTTAGTATTCAGTTTGGAACATAAGACATCGATTTACATTCTCTGATGTGCTAGTTACTAGTAGTGCCAGTTTCACTCAGCCCCAGAACTCACATGTGAGTGGAAATGTTCTATGTGTAACCTTATTCAAAATGGCCACCTAGGGCTATTCACTGGTGAGTGGATCTTCTTCTCCACTGTGTTTAGGTACTTAAAGGTTTGTGGAGTAGATCCCTCCCAGGGCTGTTTTTCTGTGCTGGATGGTGATAAATACCCTTGTTAGAGTTTGGCCCAATGATGATTCTTGGATGGTTAGTTTAAAAAATACTGATTTCTTTTTAAATCATTAACAAAAATGCATTTTGGTGTTGCACATGTGCAGTGCACAGAGAGAACACTTGGAAGATAAGTGAATTTTCATGATACCTGTTTTATGTTTACTGCTTTTGTGACCACTAGCAGCCATGTAAGCAGTAACAAAAAAAAGCAAACTGTGCCCATTAATATCTCTGGAATGGCTGGAGGACTCAGTTGAAATTTTGTTGGGGGGCAGGGTAGGATGTGAGGATGATACTTCACTAACTCTCATGCTCTTGTTTCTTTTTGTAAAAAAGATTGCGGTCTTTTTTTCCAGACTAAGGAAACCTGTGTGTTGTCTGAACAGGTTTTGTCACTTTCTCTGTAAAAAAAAAAAATTCCTTTTTTTTAGAGAGAATGACAGTGAGGAATCTTCCTACATCCTATCCTATCACTCACATAAATTTTATCCACCCCCAAGTCATGGTGCTGTTTTGCTGCCTGACAGTAGGTGCCCAATCCCACAGCTGGCATTCACAAACCCAATGTTCACTGGCGGTGAGTGCCCAATCCCATTGACGGTCTCCCCCTCTTCCATCTTACCCTTTGTGATAAAACCCTCCCACTCATGACTACCCACTAGCACCCATGCCAACCTCCTCTGCTCCCACCCCCCACAACCCTCATGCTTCAGTTACCTTTTCCCTCACTGTGAATCCTCTAGGTGCCTAGTACAATCCGGATACCTTTGAAATGACATCCCCCGCTGATCACCATCTAGCACCACACCACCATTCTCCCTCATCAATCTCAGCTACGCCCCCTTAAAAAGTACCCCTTATTTTTTTTATTTTCTCGCTTTGTCCATTTTGTGTTTTTGCAACCCTACTGTTATGTATTAACATAGTTTTTTTGCAATAAAAGAAATTTTTATCAGACTAACCATAATTTCTTTCATTGTTAGCTCCAACACTGTCAATGGGAAATCTGTACAAGGGAGTATACATGCACCCCAACTAGAGGTTCACTGGCATAGCTATAGCTTTAAGAAGTTGTAACTGTAGCTCAGAATGTTGGTGTCTTCTGTGTTCCTTGATCAAAATTTACTGTGATACAGTAAACACTAATTACCTGGAACACTACATGCTATTAGTGACACCAATTGCTCTTTTTGAATCTGAATATAGTACAGAAAATTACTGGGTTATCTTGCTGGAGGTTGAACCTTCCCATTCCCCTCAAGACTTCTGAAGGGATTCACAGCTGGACTAGATGTCTTTTAGCTCTGCCTTGTATCTCTTCCTCATACTGAAGTAGAGATCACATTGATGCCTTTTTATAATAACTGGCGAGCAATTTTTACTGTAGGCTCAGCCAGTTGCTAGTTCCCGTAACAACCAGTCGGTTGTTATGACATTCTCATACTCCATCTAGCAAAAGGGAGTGCTCCCTCATTGGCTCCCATTTTGTTTCTGGGTGGCCTAAACAGTTTCAAAAATATGGTGGTTCCGTATCTTAGTTAGCAAGGAGCGGCTACGGAACCGCCACTGTAAGATCCCATTCCTCCACTTTTCCTAATCTTTTTATGTATCTCGTAGACCCTGCCTTAAATGTACATTTTTTAAATTAGCTACAGTAGTTGATCCTGCAAATCACGAGTTTCAGGCAACACACACCGTCAGCAGGGACAGGTCTGCAGCTGATTAGTAGAGGTAAACGCGATCGTAGTCGCAATTTCAGCTGCAAGTTTTAAAAAAAACAATAAATTGGAAGCAGATTGTGCTGTGGAACAAGAGGGAAAAGGACTGGGGATTGCTGCACAGCTCAGGATTCTGGAGTGGGAGGCTGGGAACATGGGGAGCTGCATAAGCTGCTGCCGCTGCTGCATTTGGTGCTCCTAGATGCCACAGTAGGATTTCTAGTATGGAGAGACAAAGTGTGTATGTGTGTGTGTGTGTGTGTGTGTGTATCTGCAGAGAAAGAGAGACTATCTGTGTGACTGTGATGTGGGGGGGGGGTCACAGCACTTCAGCTGGAAAAAAATTGCTTGCCAGTATATTATATAAAATAAAAGATGAAGACATGTGCTTATGAGAATTTAATGCACACCCTCGGAGTGGGATGCTTTGATAAACTCCTCGGGCTTCACCCTTGTGGTTTATGTAGCATCCCACATCTTGGGTGTGCATTAAATTCTCATATCACATACTTCCCCATCCATTATTCTATATGTAACAAGCTGTCTTACTGAGAAACAACTGTAGACTTTTGTTCTATGTTTGGGGGTCTTTTTTGTGAGTACATGTTTAGGCTCTTTCATATTTTCTGACAAGTCCTACCTTGCTGCCCCTGAATCCTTTTTGTTACCCTCCACTGAACAGTTTCTATCCTTCTCCTGTATTTTAAATGCCACATTCTGGACCACTGCTATAGTTTATACATCACTTCTCAGGTTGTTGATCCCCTCATCGCTGTCCACCCTCCAACAGAGTGAAGTGTTGTCTGCGAACAAACTTACTTTACCTTGTAACTCCATGTCACTGATGAACAGATTGAAGAGTACTGGACCCAAGTCTGACCCCTTGGGCATTCCACTGGAGACCTTCCTGACATCAGAGAATTTACCATCATAATGTGTACAAAAATTGCAGTGCTTTCATGTGCTGAAAACAGCTCAGAGCCATGTAATTACTGATCCATAATTACATGCCTTAACTACTTCAGCCCAATGAACCTCAACTACAAACACACAATAGATTAATACACTACTGCTCACCTGACTGATGCTGTGCAAACTCAGTGCTTTATGAGATGCCACAGAGAAAAAAACTTTGACTTTCAACTCTCGGTAAGTGCCTCCCTTACATCTGTGCATGTAGCTCTTTGTTTCCTGATACAGGTCATTTTGCTCATCAAGCTCATTCCATGATTGGAGGACTTGCGTCCGCCAACCACTCTTTCTAGAAGAGTGCGGCACAAGCACTAGCTGACGTTCTGCCCCCCCCCCCGGCATGGTGTCACAGAGCATAGGCCAGAGAAACATAGAAACATAGAAACATAGAAGTTGACGGCAGATAAGGACCGCAAGGCCCATCCAGTCTGCCCATTTCTTTTTCTACCTTATAAATGTGCCATCGGCCTTTGCTCTGTCAGTGACCTATCTATTCATAGTCATTTGTATTGCTCCCTTATGCCTATCCCATGCCTGTTTGAAGCCCTGCACTGTATTCACTAGCCACCACTTCTTGTGAAAGCCATTCCATGCATCTACCACCCTTTCTGTGAAAAAGAATTTCCTCACATTCCCCTTAATCGGCCTCCTCTAATCTCATGCTGTGTCCTCTTGTCCTGCTATTTTCTTATATTTAAACATGTTGACTCTTTCACCTTGTTTATGCCCTTAAGGTGTTTAAATGTCTCGATCATATCACCTCTCTCCCTCCTTTGCTCAAGGGTATACATATTGAGCTCCGTTAATCTGTCCTCATATGTCTTCTGATGCAGTCCCTGCACCATTTTGGTTGCCCTTCTCTGGACTGCCTCAATTTGGTTAATGTCCTTGTGAAGGTGTGGCCTCCAATACTGCACGCAGTACTCCAGATGGGGCCTAACCAATGTCTTGTACAGAGGATTATTACCTCCCTCTTATGACTTGTGATACCCCTACTAATACACCCTAACACCCCTAGCCTTACCTACTGCTTTAGAGGTCTGCTTGGATGATTTTAGGTCATCAGTGATGATGATGCCCAAGTCTCTTTCTTCCTTTGTGACTGCTAGCAACTCCTCCCAGCCTATAAGTGGCTTCAGGGTTTCTCTTCCCTATGTGCATGATTTTGCACTTTTTGCATTAAATCCCAGTTGCCACTCTTCTGACCATTCTGCTAGTTTATCCAGATCTCTTCTCATTCTGCCCACCCCATCTGGATCATCTACTCTGTTGCAGATCTTGGTGTCATCTGCAAACAGACAAGCCTTACCCTCTAGTCCATCTGCGAGGTCACTAATGAAGATGTTGAATAGGACTGGCCCCAGGACTGATCCCTGAGGTACCCACTTGTGACTTGCATCTCTTCTGACTGTATACCATTTACCACCACTCTCTGTTTTCTGCCAGTCAACCAGTTTGCCACCCAGTTGACCAACTTCTGACCCACCCGAGCCTACCTAGCTTATTTATCAATCTTCTATGTGGAACAGTGTCAAAAGCTTTGCTGAAGTCAAGGTAGGCGACATCAACTGCTCCCCTTGGTCCACCACTCTGGTTACCCAGTCAAAGAAATCTATGAGATTAGTTTGACAGGACCTTCCTTTGTAAACCCATGCTGTCTTGGATCCTGTGCCCTATGGATTCCAGGTGTTGCACTATCCTTTCCTTAAGGAGTGCCTCCATAATCTTGCCCACTACTGAGGTAAGACTGGCCGGTCTGTAGTTCCCGCCTCCTCCCTGCTACCACTCTTGTGGAGTGGGATCACATGAAACCCTTCTCCAGTCTTCTGGGACCTCTCCTGTGCTCAGAGACTCACTAAACAATTCTGCTAATGGCTCTGCTAGTTCCTCCTTTAGCTCCTTAAGTACCCTGGGATGTATGCCATCAGGTCCCATTGCCTTATCCACCCTGAGCTTAGCAAGCTCTTGTAGGACCCTTTCTTTTGTGAAGGGAGTAGTGCTCACCTCCCTCCCCCTGTGTCCATGATGCTGAGCTGTGGGCCCTGCCCTACCTTCTCTTCAGTAAATACTGAGCAAAAGTATCTATTTAGGATAGATGCCTTTACAGGGTCCTCCTCCTCACATGCTCCCTTTTCTCCATTAAGCTTAGCAATACCCCTCTGGACTTTCTCCTTTCACTAATGTATCTATAGAAAGTCTTGTCACCTTCTTTACTGTTCGTGCTAGTGTTTCCTCAGTTTGGGACTTGCCTGCCTTACTGCCTTACCTGCTTCCCTTAGGGCAGTTTGGTATGCCTCCCTATCTTCATCCCGCTGTGTTCCTTATATTTTCTGAAGGCCAGCCTTTTGGCTCTGACCTTTTCTGCTACTGTATTTGAGAACCAAGTGGTTTCCTTCTTCTTTTGCACTTCCTTTTCTGTCTAACACAATGGGATGTTGCTTCAAGTATTGTATCCTTAATGCTTGCCCACTTTGCCTGTACCTCCTCACCTGTGTTTCTTTTGCCAGGGCTAGCTTAACTCTGTTGGCCATCTTATCAAAGTCAGCTCCTCTGAAGTCCCATATTTTGCCTTGGAATGGGATGATTTAGATGTAGTAGCCAAATTGAACCATACCATGTGATGGTCACTGGCCCCCAGGTGACCTTCCACCTGGAGATCTGTGATCCCTTCTTTGTTAGTCAGTACTAGATCTAGGATAGCTCTGTCTCTTGTGGGTTGCTGTACCAGTTGTTTGAGGCCCTCCCCCTGCAGGGAATCCACTATGAGTCTAGTTCTGGCAGATGTTCCTGCTGGTATTGACCAATCTGTATCTGGCATGTTGAAGTCTCCCATTATCAGAACCTCCCTTTAGCTGTCATGTTTTGTATATCTTCTAACAGTAATGTGTCTATGTCCTCCTCTGGTCTGGGGCCTGTAGACAACCCCAGTTCTTATGGCTGTCCCATTTCCTGTTTCCAGGGTGACCCACAGTTCTTCTGGCTCCTTATGTGTATTCTGAATTTCTGTAGCTTTGATATTTTCATTAACATACAGGGCCACTCCTCCCCCCCTTTTTGCACCTCGGTCTCTTCTGAACAATACATAGCCAGGTACTGAAGTCTCCCAAGTGTGGTTACTAGTAAACTATGTCTCACTAATTGCTACTATGTCCAGTTTAGCCTCTGACATTATTGCCTGCAGGTCTGGGATCTTATTTCCCAGGCTGTGAGCATTTGTGTACATGATTTTCCATTGGCCAGATTTTGGTGTGTTAGTTGTTGGGTGAAGTTTGGCATTACCCTGTGCATCGTATGGGAGACAAACCTTTTCTTACCTGGTGATGCAAATGAACAGCAAACACGCTGAATTCCTGTTTGACCACTAGCTGAGGGGGAGGTGTTCTTCCATTCAACGTGGGGTGCTGCACCCTCTCCCCATTTGCTAGTTTAAATATTCTGCAAAGACGTCAAACTTCTGCCCCAATGCACTGACTCCTCTTTAGTCAGATGCAGTCCATCAAATTTAAAGAACTTCGCTCCCAGAACTGTTGCCAGTTCCCTACAAATCTGTGTCCTTTTTCTGGCACCAGTCCTTGAGCCACGTGTTTGGCTCCCTATCTCCCCTTCTCTGACCTTCCATCCATCTGCTCCTTCTCCCAGACTGGCAGGATCTCAGAGAAGGAGATGCCAGACGAAATAGATGATAGTTTGTCACCCAGCCTAGTCAGGTGTTCCTTGGTCTCCACAACTGACCGGCTGGCGAGATCATTAGTCCCTATGTACTAGGACATCAATGTTTTCTCCTGCTTTGTGAACAATTTTAGCAATGCGGTCAGTGTCTCTCCATGCTGATGTATCTGGGAGACATCTGACCATCACCCTGGCTGGAGATGGGTATCAACTCCCGAATCATGGAGTCTCCTATGATCGAAGTTTTTGGATTTCCTTTGTGCTTGTTTAGTTTTGGTTCCTGAGGGTGAGTATTGTTGTGCTAGCTCCTGTGCCGCAGTGTCCTGCTCTGCAGTGTCTTCTGCCTCTTTATTTGATTTCAGAGATAGAGGCAGATACCTGTTTGTAGTGTTTATATGGTTTTGGAGGTAATGTGTTGGAGAGCAGAGAGTGATGGGGCACCTGATTTGCTCCTCCTAACCACCTGCCAACCTCCTGGACCAACTACCCTCTCGGTCGAGGTTTTTCTGTTGGATGCTGGGGAAATGGTGGGTGGTTCTTATAATGTATTTCCTCTTCAATATGAAATTTGAGGCGTGCAATCTCTGCCCATGCTGCCGGAGCTGAGACCTAAGATCTCCAAAGGCTCAGCATGTAGGACAGTGTCCTAAATCCTGTAAGACTGTCCTTCTGAAAATTGTTCCACAGTACCTGCAGTTAATGAAATCCATTCCAAATAAGTTGCTGGGTTTGTAACCTAGTCAGAGTAATTAGAAGGAAAAAAAAAGCAAGTAATGGTTTAATTGTGCTTTGTTTAACTTGTTATAACAAGTTAAATTACTAGTGCCCTGTAAATGAGATCACCTTGTGGAGGCCCCACTGATCCGCCCCTTCCTGCTCTGCCACAGGAAATGTCACAACTGTGGTACCCTATAAAAGGAGTGTAGCGTGGGGTGGTTGGGGATGGGGTGGCTGGGCCCTTCCCCGCCTAAAAGAAGAACCACGGACGAAAGAACAAGGAGGTAAGAGCAGAAACAATCAGTCAACAACAAATGCAGTAACCCTGAAAGCTTATCCTAATGTTAGATAAAACTGTAAAACCTGTAAAGCACCACCTGTAATAATTTCAGAGAAGATATACCCTGTAAGAAACACTTTGCTCCAGAGAAAATAAAGCAGTAACAGAAGATATACCTTGCAAAAGACAATTTGAATCAGAAGATTACAGCAGTAATCTGTTAGCACACACCTGTAGACACACCTTGTAATAATGCAGAAGAAGGTATACCAGCAACAACAATTTGAATCAGAGAAAAAATAAAGCAATGAAATGTTAGCAACAAACAGTAACAATCCCTGTGAGTAAAAAATTAAAACACCACCACACAGTAAATCTGCTTAGCCAAACTAAGTCTTAATCCTTCTCCCTTGCTCTGGTGAGTTTCTCTACTCTGCCTTTCAAGCAGTCTTAGAAGGAAAGAGCTCAGGTGAAGCTAGGTGCCTTGGCCAGCAAACCAAGTCTTCTACCAAGGTACAAGGTACTACTTAATGTTTTAACACTTTTAAATCATTAAATGTTCCTGTCTTCAGGAACTTATAATGTATTACCTGTATCAATTTTGAACACTTTTTGAACACATAAGTGCAATAATGCACTTTAGGGTTGTGTGATAATATAATCACGCTTCTCTCTTATGTGTGCCAAGGCATTTGGTGCAAGTACCTCATGCTTAACAATACATTAGACATGAGTGTGATTATTGACCCATAATCACACACCTTGGTGTGCCTTATTGCATACTTGTCCCCTCCCTTCTAGCTGGCCTGCCCTCGAGGACACACAGACCGGAGGGGCTCCGAGCCGCCAGCTGGCGGGCGGCCACCGCACAGCCGAGAAGGGAACCAGGAGGCCAGGGAGAAAGCTAGAAAGGTACGGGAAAGCCGCAAAATTTTGCCCGCCTCTACACTTCTTCAGGGTGTTTCTTTTATACACACCTTCCTGCCAAATCTCATCTCGCCCCCATAGCTATTCTCCTAGCCATTCCCAGCTCATTTCTTCCACATCTCCTTAGTTTCTTTAACCCTTCCTACCCTCCACCATGCTACTGGCCTACTACTGCTGCTTGCCTCTCACCTTCCTTGGATCCAGAAGAGATAACTGTTGGAACCCATACCGAGGTGCTTAGGGCGCACCACCAACACTGTCCCCTCTACTGTCCCCAGTGGATGCCCTAAACTCTACATACATATACTACCGCTTCTGCATACTAATCCTTGGGAATCCCAAAAAGGCTCACAACCAGTTTGGACTCCTCTATCCCTTGCTACCATACTGGCATCACAATTACTCCCTACGCCTGTCCATTAAGCTGGTAATCTATGATAAAATCGATAACCATGCAGCAGGATCATCACCCACTATATATTGGATCCCAAGAAAGAAGAAAAACTGCCTGACTGCTCACTACTCCTATGCTTGGTGCCTCATCAAGCTAATCTTCTTTCTGCTGGTCTGTGTTGGCACTGTGAAATCAACCCTGGCCCACTGAAAGCTCGATCTCCAACTGACCTAACCTCCATCAATGGATTGAGTTTTCTTCACATCAATGCCTGCAGCCTCCTAAAAAGTTCTCATCAATACAGGCCTGGGTTGCACACCCTACCTGACTTTCTGGTTATATCTGAAACATGGCTCAAATCAGCAACAAAAGATAGTGAAATAAACCTTGCCAACTACCAGCTCTTCAGATCTGACCGTCTATCCAGGGGCGGTGGGTAGCCATCTATGTCAAAGCAAACATCTCTGCATCCTGCCTCAATTCTACATCACAACCAAAGGAATTGAATGCTTGTCAATTAAAATAACCCTTCCCAACACATCACCCTTTCAACTGATTGGTTGCTATAGGCCCCCTCTGCAGGCCTCAAACTCCTATCCCACCTAGGATCTATACTTAATCTGGGCCCTGAAGACACCATCATCTTAGGAGACATGAACTTGAATTGGCTGACTAATGCATCTGCACCCCTGGTAACCTTCTGTGACACCTATGGATTCTCTCAATTAATCAAAGAACCAACAAGGATCAACCCAAAGAATATTCTCAACAGCACACTCCTGGATATTATATTGGTAAATAAACCTCATCATTATCCCTGTGCAGGAGTACTATTCAGTGACATAAGTGACCACTGTCCCATAGCTGCCATTAGATCAACAATCAAGCACCCAATCCTGCAAAATTCCTCCCACGAAGGTCAAAAGAACTTTAATATTTCAGGATATCTCCATGATCTGTGCCACACCACACGTTGGCAAGAATTCTATCTCACAGCCTCAATAGAGACAGCTCTTCAAATCTTAAATGATATAATCACAAGTGCCCTCAATTCACATGCACCTCACAGTGTCAGAACCAAACTCAAATCCTGTCGTGTCTCTGCCGACTTTAACATCACGTTTTGCCAGAGACAAACTCTGGAAAAGGGCAAGAAAGACAAAGGATCTAAATGACTGGCTTCAATTCAGAAAAGCCAGAAACTCCTGCACAAAACAAGTAAGAAAAGCCAAGGCAGCCTTCTACACAGCTGAACTAGATGCCTCCTATAACAACCCTTCCAGGTTCGGGTACCATAAAGGGCATCCTAGGTCAAACTTCTACCCCTGTCTTACCACCCAAAATTCAATTAAATAGTATTGAAATCACCGATAAGCAAAATATCTTGAATGCCTTTAACGATCATTTCACTACAGCTGGCCTGGCTTTCGACCCTCTCCTGCAAACCTATTAAGATCATCTCTAAACCTCAATCTACTGAGGGTCAAAAGGTTGCTTCCACATTCTCATTCAAACCAATATTCTTCAAAGAGTAGAAGACCTTCTACTCCAGCTAGATACCACCAAAAGTGCAGGTGCAGACTCCCTGGACCCTACTTTCTAAAAGTAGCTCTACATGCCTTAACCCCCTCACCCACCTCTTCAATCTATCACTTGCCACTGGTTCTATCCCCTCAATATGGAAAACAGCTCAAGTGTTTCCATTACTTAAGGCAGGTGATCCCATGGACCTCAATAATTATAGGCCCATCTCCATCTTACCAGTACTATCCAAGATGCTTGAGAAGCTGGTAAACTCTCAGTTAACTGCCTACCTTGATACCAACAATCTCCTAAATCCAGCTCAATCTGGGTTCAGATCTATGCATAGCACCTTCTCTGCACTAGCAAAAGTCACAAATGACTGGCAGACTGCCCTAGACAAAAAGAATAATACCTGTGCTGTGTTTCTGGATCTAAGCAAAGCCTTTGACACTGTGGATCATGATCTTCTAATCTCTCTCTGAACTCCATAGGCCTTGACTCACTCTCTCTAAATGGTTCAGATGCTATCTCTCGGAAGATTACAACTGGTAAAAATGAAGGTGATCTATCTACCTCTAAACCACTCCTAAGAGGTGTACCGAAGGCTCCATCCTGGGTCCCATCCTTTTGCCATTTATATCAACAATATTGATTCCAATCTCTCACTTTCTAATATCCACCTTTTGCAGATGACACTGTACTATATGTGAGCAATCCTCACCATCAAAAGCCTGTGAGCTCCTACAGTCTGAATTCTCCTCCTTCAGCACAACCTATTAGAAAAGAAATTATTACTAAATGCCAAGAAAACCAAAGCTGTGTTCTTTGCCACCAAGAACTGTTCTTCCACTATCCCATCATTCACCCTCCCACAACTCTCTACCATCCTTGGTGAAAATCTGGAATATGTTGACAAATTCAAATACCTAGGAGTATGGATAGACAATAAACTAGACTATACTACCCACGTTGAAGAGCTCCTAAAAAAGCTAAGACAAAGACTTGGTCTATTCTATAGGATCAAACACTACCTGGCCAAAGATTCCAAACAAAGATTAATCCTAGCATCATTCCTGTCCCTCATTGATTATGCTGACTTCCTCTATGGTCATTGCTCCTCTCCCATCTAAACAAATTAGACACCCTGTATCATAGAGCTATTAGATTCATTACTGACCTTCCCTCTAGCACCATCATTGCTCTCTACAATGCAGTCAGTTGGACATCCCTGCAACATAGAAGAAAAAAATGCTGCTATCTGGATCTACAAAGCTCTGACAAACAAACTCCCTTCCTACATCTCAGGCTGCTTCAACCGGATCACATCCAGGTCCTACACCTTGAGGATCAACAAACTGATCCTGCTGAAGATTCCTATCACCTGCACCCGGTATGGAAGAGCTGCAATCAGTTATTCCTGGCACTTATCTGGAATTCTATCCAAAAGTCATTGAAAATGGATACACTGATTCCTCTTACATCCTTCAAAAAGCTGTATACCAGCCTAATCCCAGATCCGCACTTGCTTCCACAAGGCCTAGTCCTCCCACACCCCCAACCCTCCCACATCCCTCTCTCCTCCACCCCTCTTAAAGCTCCTTCCTATTCTTCTATCATTCATCTGGTCCTTTCCCCATCAAACCTCATACATATATGCCCACCCATGTACCATTATCCATGCCTTATCCCTACTAGATTGTTTGTTTTCTCCTTTATTAGGTTTTAGGTTTATTGTCCTTTGCCTTGTATATATGTAAATATTTGTACATCTATCTCACTCATAAATGGTTGTATTTGTGCTTATTCAATATCATGTTTTTGTATACAATCTGTAACCTTTTTGTTATGACCACTCAGGTCCATCTTGTAAATGAGCTATGCTCAATGATGTTCGCCTGAATAAATAAAGATTTTGATTGATTGATTGATTGATTGATACTTCAGGACCTTTCTGAGTCCTTTCTGACAACCGGCTGTCAATCCACCTAGTTGTTCCTGTGACATGGTCTCCCTAGAGCCTGACACTGACATTGACATCTGCAGGACCATAGCTACCCATTTCTTAAGGGCTTTCTCAGTGTTGTGGTGCCTGTGATCCTAATTTTTCTTATGGGGGTCCGGTGTCCCAACTGGTATTAAGTTGTGTGGTGGCTCCAACCAGAGTAATTATAGTGGGACTAGTATTGTGCCTAATACCACCCCCTGAGATGTAGTACCCACCTACTTTCATCACAAGTATTATCCACCCATGACCCACATGGTGCAATGATGCAATAACACTTAAAATATTATTAACAGTCTACAAAAATATGCTTACAAACATGGAATTGTAACAACTAAGAAGAGGTTTATTGGGGAAGGGAACAGGGGACCAGGCTGTGAAAGTTGAGGGGTAAGGCATAAACCACAGTCACATTATGGCTCTTTCTAGCAACAGTTGTCCTCGCTCATCACAGAGCCCCTGTCTGTACTGTATGGGCTCCACAGCCCTCTGGTACCAGCAAGGTTTACTTGAATGTCCCTTAGGGAGCCCTCTTGTGCATAGTTCACTGGGTACCCGGGTGTTGGATCATTGTAGGCGCAGTGCCCAATCAGACTGCACATAACAGCAGGTGATGAGCACTTTACTACAATGTCCAGCAGCAATATTTATAATTCCAGTCATATGGACTAGTCCATAAAATAGCTAACTGTGGTCCTATCTAAACTAACTGTAAACACTAAAGTGTAGGATCTAAGGGCCATGTTGGGGTATTCACGGCTCCCAGGTCATGAAGGCATTCAAGCTGTAGTGTGGACAATTTTGAAAGATAAATCTGTGCCTCCAGCTAGCTCACCTCTCTTATTCTCAGCAGAGGACTGTCTCTGAAGCATGAGCTGTAGTGGTCCTGCTTATCAGCAGGTCACTTCCCATCGCTTCCCTTCTCGCAGCATTATCATGGTCATCAGGTCTCGCTCCATCTCTCTTTTTTTCTCTCAGTAATGTTGGAACAGATTTAGCTCAGAAGGCACCCATCAAGCTGATTAGCACAACTGTTCCTGCAACTCCCAAATGTAGTACAGAGACTAGACACTGGATGTGTGCTTGGGAGCTAGGCTCTCCCAAACACTGAGCTGTAAGCCAGGGCTCTGGTTGAAACCCTTCAGTCTAGAACATTTCATGGCCACCTGAGATCAGTCTATGGGAGGCTTACCTGTTCTAACTCTCTCACACCTTTGTATGTTGGTATCCAGTGATGTTGGTGACTGCAAATGAGCGACTACCTTAATAGCGACTTATTTGCAGTGCCTTACATTTGAGCAACCTTGTAAGGGTAGTGAGGGGAAGGGACAGCTAGGGTAGAGATGAGTGACGGAGAGTTACGGGTAGCGTAGGACAGTGACCGGAAGGGGAGGGATACGGAAGAGGGTTTGTGTGGGCAGTACAGTGTACCACTGCCAAGGTAGTCATGTGGTGGTGAGGGTGGCTAGCTCCAGTGCAGCATGTACAGGGTTCGGGGCTGGGGAAGGGTATCTTTTGTTAGAATACAGTTTTATTTTTTATTTTACATGATTGTCTCCCAGTCTCCAACATGCACGCCCCTGGAGTACGTAATCTAAATTGGGGGGGTGCAGGGGCTGCAGCGCCTCACATTAATGCTTGTTTTTGTTGTTTGGTTTGGTGTTGCTGGTAAGTGCACATCGCCGATTTGCTTTCCAGCTATGTGCACTTGCTGTAATGGTGATCGCTGTTTTGCGATCCCTGTTTTGACATAGAACCTTGTATGTCAAATCGTGTTCTCTTTCTTCAGTCTGCTCCTGGTCAGCTCTCACTGCATGCTTCTTTCACTCATTGATGCAGTAGGAATCTCTCCAGGGTTTTTGCTTTTTCTTTTCTCACTTTGGTCCCAGATTTCACTTCTGCAGATTTTTTAGGAAGCACTGCAGTTGGTCCCCCTGTACTTAGACTATGGGAGTCTCAGGCATGCCTTTGATGCTGGAGAACTTGGGCAGCCTTCTCTCCCAGCAGGGACTGTCACACCCTCTGGCCAGAACCTGGTGTAGACCCAGACTGACTGATGGTCTGAACAGCCTAGACTGCTCTGTTTAAATTTGTTTTCTTTTTATTTATTTAAAAATTGGTAACCAGGAAAGGCACGCGAGCTGCAGCTCCTTTCCAGGTGAATCCCGGGTGGGTGGGGGACAAAATGGGTACATAAGTAATAAAAAAGGATTACAAGGTACAATAGCAACAAGAGAAAAAACTAATTAAAACTAACTAAAACAAAAATATAAAAAATGGCAGTATTGCACTAATACAAATTTTACACACAGTAAATGGTAAGAACAATAAGTTAAACCTAAAAATAAGGTGTAGTCTGGTAAACTGGTCCTCCAACACATAAAAGATAAGGAGCACCAGGATATGTGCGGTGCTATTGAAAATCACGACAAATGTAAATCAAGGTAAATCTAAGCACCCGCACAGCATACTCAGAAAACGTCTGATGGATAAAAAAATCACATTTATTATAGACCAAATAAAAGCGCACATCTGTGTAGTGTGCGCTTTTATTTGGTCTATAATAAATGTGATTTTTTATCCATCGGATGTTTTCTGAGTATGCTGTGCGGGTGCTTAGATTTACCTTGATTTACATTAAACTGGTCCTCCCATTTTTTAATCCCAGTTGTTAGTCACTAGGGAGGGACTGGCTACCGTCTCTTCAATGCCCCACTGGAAGAACTTCTGTCCGCTAAATTAAGTAGCCCTCTGTGGAGGGGTAGCCACCTTGGGCAGAATAGATTGATTACATGGTCCCCATCTGCCAACACTTTTCTTATGTTCTTATGTTCTCTCATGTTCCATGAGTCATACAGGCTCTGTTGCAGACCTCTGGAGCCTGATTAGCTGAAGTGGTCATCCTCTGACCCCATTGTAATGCTTCCTGTGATCAGAGGTATTAAAGATGGCTGCCTGTGTATTTTCTGAGCACTGTTGCCAAAAGTCCTTTATTTTAAAGGGCTCTCCTGCACTTAACATTTATGCCTGTGCCCCTGGTGGTGTTGTGCAGCGTCTGTACTGTAGTTTGGTATGGTTGAGGAGAGCATATGAGGAAGTTCCTGGTTGACAGGCATGCCTTCACTTTCCTCTCGCTGGTGGCAAAGAGCTTGCAGATTCAAGTGCATCCAGAGAGGCTTTACACTGGTGCAGATGGTGCTGAAGATTGTACTCGTCCTATTTACTCCCTCCTTATAGCACCCTTCTGAACTGTGCCTGGACCAGTGGAGCCAGAGTGGAGCAGTAGGGTGGCAGCAGGATGTGCTCCGTGGAACCAAAGGTAAGCTCCACCACTTGAGGTGTGAGTCACAGTCCTCTTTCAAGTCCCACATCCCCCACCTTATGGACAGAAAAGTTACGTACTTACCACAACAGGTGATCTTCCAGAATATCTTTTCCATTCAGTGCCACTAATGGGTCTGTCTGGAGGCTATAGGACTCCATAGGAGCAAATCTTTGGCATCTTTGGCCTGGGGACCTACAACAACTACTGGCTATGTGCTCCCACCTGATGCCATGTGTCTGCCAATAACTGTCGCCAGCTCCCTCACCTACCTCAGTTCTGTCCATCAAAAGAGAAGCAAAAAGTGGGAAAAGCATAAGCTAGGTCTTGCAAACAACTAGCCCAAAGGGATAGAAAAAGGATATACAAAAAATAACCAAATAAAACCTGACTACCAACTCTTAGAGAGAGAGAAAGAAGTTGGGAGACACACCTACGGTGGCACAGAGAAAAGGTAGTCAGGAATACTGAGCCAGAGCCTTAAGAAGTCATTCACTAACCAGCAAGGCAAGCCAGGCTGGTAAGGGGGTAGAGGGGATAAGGCAGCAACCCTGTGTAAATGTAGGCTCTGGCTAGCAGATAAAGGGGAAGCTAAGAGCTTGACCCTTTGCAAACAAGATAGTCGCAGAAATATGCCAGACCAAAAACAAGGTACAAGTAACCACTGGACCTAATCAAGTATTATGACACCAGTAAATTTATACAAGCAGAAGAGAGAGAGAAATAAGTGCCTCAGCAGGGACTTGAACCCAGGCCACCCGGAATACCATTCTGTTTGCACTACCAGCTGTGCAACCAAGGCAACTGGAACTTGGGCCATCCAGGAGCACTTTGCTTTTTTCTCAAGTGCACATCCTGGTGCTGCACAGATAATTACATTTCGTAACAAGAGTGCAGAGTGCACATTTATGGAACATGTGCAAACAGAAGAGAGAAAGAAATAAGAGCCTCATCTGGTACCGCAACCCAAGCCGCCTGGAATATCATTCTGGTTGCTCGACCAGCTGTGCCACTAACTGGAACCCGGGCAGTCCAGGAGCAGCTTACTCTTTCTCCAGTGTACAACCTGGTGCTGCACAGAAAATTACATTTTACAATCAGAAGAGCGCAATGTGCAGATTTATGGAACACGTACCAACAGAAAAGAGAAAGAAATATGTGCCTTAGCTGGGCTTCAACGCAGGCTGCCAAAAATACCATTCCAGTTGCACTACCAGCTGTGCCACCAGAGAGGCTAGCTGAACAATCTCTTCCACGTCCCTGTTAGCCTGCAGTCAGATGTTATGTGACGTCAGTATAGGGAGGGCACGGGGTGCACTTAGTTCAACTCTATGGAGTGTCTTACAAAACAAAATTTAAATACCTGTAAATGTTCTTTTTCCGGTGGCTGGTCTCTGGGCTTCCATACAAATGGGCTGTACCTTCTGATGCAGATATGCAGGCAGGAACTAAGCTCTGCAGCTGGGGATATCCAGCCCTCCACTTCCTGTTTCCATCAGTTCTTCCAAAAGCAGTCCAAATGTGGCAATACTACCTGAACTTGGAAACAAAAAACAAGAAAATTTACCCATTCATGGCCAACTGGCCAACTTTATACATTCTGGGAGGGAAGCAGAAGCCCGGAGACCAGCCATCAGAGAATGGAAATTTACAGGTATTTAAATTTCATTTTCTCTTTCCTAAGCTGGTCTCCAGGTTTCCATACAAATGGGATATACAAAAGCAGTACATCCCCAGATATCCCAGGTGGGAAGAATGTAAGTTCCCTTAAGGGCCCACCACTGCCTGAAGAACTCGATAGACAAAGGACGCCTCCAACGAGGCTGTCACATCCAGTCTGTAAAAGGTTGTGAACATGTGAATGGATGACCAGGTGGCCACCCTGCATAGATCTGCTGGAGATGCTTCTCTGAAGTCTGCCCACGAAGTGGCTATAGCCTGGGTAAAATGGGCCCTCACTGGGCCAGGCAAGGTTACTCCAGCCTGATCATAAGCAGTGGTGATGACAGAATGGATCTATCTGGCTATAGAGTCCTTCAAAGCTTTTTTACTCATATTTTAACCTGTAGTTAGGATGAACAAACTGGACATTTTTCGAATTGAATCCATTTGTTTAATATACATTTTCACCACTCTTCTTGGATCCAGCATGTGAAACTAGCTTTCCTTTTCATTTTTTGGGAGTGGGCAGAAGGAAGGCAGAATCAACTCCTGATTGCAATGGAATGGAAACATAACTTTTGGTAAAAAAAACCTGGATCTGTTCAGAGCACCACAGAGTCTTGATGAAATACAGTATATGGCTCTTTGGTGGATAAGGCTCCTAGCTCGCTGATTCTCCTGGCTGAAGTAATAGCTATGAGAAAAATGACCTTCATTGTAAGATGCATGAGGGATGTCTCCTTGAGAGGCCTAAAAGGAACCTTGGTCAAAGCTTTGAGAACCAAATTACGCCTCCAAGGTGGTACCATTGGCTTGATTGGAGGGCACCTGAATGTTGCTACCCTTAAAAACCTCCTGACATGGGGATGTGAACCCAATGACTCTCCAGAATCCACCAACAAGTGCACCCCCAGCACAGAAACTTGAACCCGTTCAGTGGTTGGTTGCAGTCCTTTGTCAAATCCATCCTGAAGGAACTGCAGTAGTACAGGCAGTGATATTGGCTGTCTCTGTATGTGTTTGGATTGGAGCCAGAACAAGCATTTCCTTCAAATTCTATAATACACTTTAGAGGAAGAGGGGTGACTTGAGTGCACCATCATTTCAATAACAGGAGCTGTGTAGCCTAACTCTTTGAAAGTTTCGTGCTCAGTCTCCAGGATGAGAGGGAGAGGTGGTTCAGATTGGGGTGCAGTACCTGACCCTGATGGAGAAGGTCTGGGTTGATCTGGAAGGACAGAGGTGGTCGCCTTGAAAGATGACTGAGAAGCAGGAATAATGGGCGACGAGGTCATCAGGGACAGACTAGAATCAGTTCTGCCTGATCCAGAATTACTTTGTGTAGGACTCTGGATTGAAGAAGTATTGGAGGAAAGGCATACAGGAGACCGAACTGACCCCAGTCTAGGGAAAAGGCGTCCTGAGCCACCACTAGTTTGTCCTTGGCCAGGGAGTAGAACTGCTTTACCTTGAAGTTTCACCAGCAGGTGAAAAGATCTGAGGATTGCCCCACTGTTCTGTTAGGAAGTGGAAGGAACTGTCCTTCAGCTCCCATTCCCCTGGTAGAACATGTTGGTGACTGAGCCAGTCTGCTGTGACATTTTCCTGTCCTGGAATGTACCCTGCCCTTATGCTTGCCAGGTGGTGCTCGGCCCACTGAAAGAGAAGAAGGGACTCCTGTAGCATTTCTGAGCTTCTTGTTCCACCCTGATGATTGATGTATGCCATCATTGTTTGACTGTCTGTTAGAATCAGTATGTCCTGATTGAGGACTTGCTGTTTGAAGTGTATCAGGGTTAGGCGTACTGCTCTCATCTCGAGGATGTTTATGCTGTACCTTGTTTCTAACAGCGACCACTTGCCCTGAGCTGACAGCTGATGCAAGTAAGCCCCCATCCCCGGAGGCTGGCATTGGTCGTGATTCGGATTTGGTGTGGATGGCCCAACTTGTGACCCTTCATGACATTTGACCTCTGAGTCCACCATTGGATGGAAGTTTTTATCTGTTGAGAAATTGGTATCAGTTGGTGCTGGCTGTGTCTGGACTGGACCACAGCTTGAGCAAGTATGCTTAAATGGGCCTCATGCAGATTAAAGTCCAAGGGACTGAATCCAGCAGTGATACTAGAGTCCCAATTAGCTGCATGAAGGAGTGAGCTGCCAACTGAGGAGCTGTATGAAACTTCTTGATGAGCTTCAGCAGGTCTCTGAATTTCTCTTCCGGGGGAAAGACCTTGTTGGCTTGTGTCATGAAGTCTGCCCCCAGGTGGTTCAAGGTCTGGCTTGGAGTTAGGGAACTCTTTCTCCAGTTGATAACAAATGTGTGCGCCGACAGGCACTGGAATACCTCCACCACTGTTTGTACGGCTTGGTTGAGCTGCGGGGCCTTGATGAGAATATCATTCAAGTAAGGAAAAAGTATTATCCCTCGGTTCTGAAGGTGAGCTATGGCTGCTACTAACACCTTGGAGGATGTCTTTGGGGATGAAGAAAGCCCGAATGGAAGGTGTGTTGAATTGGATGTGCTGCTCCCCCATCTTGAACCTGAGATATTGCCTGTATAGTCCTTGGATGGGAATATGCAAATAGACATCTTGCAGATTGATGGATGCCAGAAAATCCCCTTGTTGCAATTCCCTGATGATTGATGCCAAGATTTCCATCTTAAAGGGTCTGCTGTGGACAAAATGATTCAGGAATTTGAGGTCTAGGACTGGTCTGAATCCCCCTGTGCATTTTGGCACGATGGAGAATAGGGAGTAGATCCCCCGATTGATCTCTGTGGGGGGGACTTGCTTGATAGCCCCTGCTTGAAGAAGGTCTGTAATGGTTTGTAACATAGCCTGTCTTTTGAACGGGTTGCCCAAGATAAGGGAGGGAACCACATGAGATAGTGAGGGCTTAGATTCAAATTCTGTTAGGTAACCCTTGCCGATGATGTCTAGGAACCATCTGTGTGACGTGGTTTGGACCTATTCCTCGAGAAAAAATGAAAGTCTGCCCCCTACTCTAGGATGGGCCTGGATAGCTTCATTGTGACTTCTTGTCGCTGTTCCCGGTGTCTCTGGTGCTACCACCACCACCGGATCCACCTCCTCTGAAGCTACACTGGTTACACGAGGAGAACCATGTTCTCTTTCCAGAGGAATTAAGAGTTTTTACCCTTGCTGTAATCTCGATCATAAAAATTGTGTCTGGGGCTTGAGGACCATGATTTGCCCCTGCCACATGACTGGGGCATATGCACCTTAGCATTCTCTCCGGATTCCTTCACCGCCTCCTTCAGAGCTGATCCAAACAGGAGATTACCTTCATAGGGGGCGTTTACAAAATGGTTCTTCGAAGGGGCGTCTGCTTGCAAGGCCTGAAGCCAGAGGTTACAGCGAGCCGAAGTTTGATAAAACATGGTCCAAGTGGTGCACCTGACCGCCTCCTCTGATATGTCTGTTGCATAAGCCGATGCCAAACCCATTAATTGCAGTTGATGAATAATAGCCTTGTTCTTCTCTGTGTCCTCAGTGAATTGAAAAGCTAATTCTGAGGCCCAGGACAGAGTGGCTTCGGCTGAAAAAAGATTGGCTGTTGCTGCCTTGAGAGACGTTGCTGATGCTTGGAAGGCCTTCTTGATTGAGGCATCCACTTTCCTGTATACTGGGTCCCTGAGTGATGCACCTCCCTCAGCTGGGATGACCATCCTCTTGGTGAGGTTTGAAATCAGAGGGTTGATTCTGGGGCAGTCTAGCCACTTTTCAGATTGTTTCTTGTCAAACTTGAGGAGCTTAGAGATCTGCCAGGGCACTGGATATGTGCATTCTGGACCCCGCCATTCCTTCTTTAGCAAGTCCTCTATGGCTGGAGGAATAGGGAAGGCTGTGGCTGGTTTGGCAGCAGATGCCAGACTACAGGCCCATTTCAGCTGTGCTGGAGCCACTGGGGAAGAATCAAGACGAATTTCAGCTATGACCTTCTTAATGAAAAAGTCTAGGTCCTCCAGGTCGAGTTTCTGGATGGGGAGTCATCCGAGTCCGAGGATGAGTCCACTAGCTCCCCCTCTTCTGGAGAAGAAGAAATGGAGTCTGAGGAGCCCGGGGAATGGTCCCTGTGACACTTCCCCTTGTGGGTGCTCCTAGATCTGCTCAGAGAACAAGATCTTTTCTTCCTTTTGTAGCATGAGGAATGCTGATCCTCCTTGTCCGAGGATCTGCTCCTGTATCGGGATTTCTTTCTTTTATTGAAGTGATGTGAGGACAGCTGTCCCTCTTCAGATGAGGATGGGGACAGAGTCCTCTTTCTTTTAGCCTCTTGTGAGATCGCACATCTGGTGCGATCTCACAAGAGGCTAAAAGAAAGAGGACTCTTGTGAGATCACACATCTGGTGACCCCAGAAGTTGCCAGTAAAAGCATGCAGGGTCCAGTGCAAAGGCCCTATTTAGCTTATCTATGAGGTCTGGGGCCAGAGATGGGGTTGCAGACGTCTGGGTCTCCCTGGTGGCCGCTGCTGTCTCAGACTTAGTGGCTGCAACGTGCTCAGACCTGTCTGTCTGCTGGCTATCAGTCTGAGCAGAGGCATGGGAGGTCTCCACCATATCTTCCCCAGTTGCAGGCATTGCCTTCTCACATTTTAGGCACAGCAAACCTGCAAAGGTGATTAGAAGAAGGGATTTGCAATGCTGGCATTTTCTGCCCCTGGCAGGCTTGTCTGAGGCCATGACTGAAAATGGCACTAATCCTCTTTGATTCAGTGTACCCCACCCCCACTGGTTGATTCCTGATGAAACGGGAGGCTGTCCAGAAGAATACTGAAGCTCCAATGGGACACTGCTGCTGGCCCTTTAAGGGCAAAAAGCTGTACTGTTTAAACTGTTGCCTTGGTCCTGATTAGTTAAGACTTTCTTGCTCCCTTAGTGCTGGGGTGGAGGGGACCTGCAGCCCAGGTGAGAAGCTCAGTTATGCCCTGAGCAGCACTCCTGATGAACTGCTGCATTCGTCGATAAGAGAGCACTGGACCATCGACAAGCGGCTAAATTAGAGCTGCCGGCCCACCATCGACAAGCAGCTGAAAGAGTCAGTGAGCTGGCTGTTGATGACAGAATAACGGCACTGCCATCGATGAGGAGAGAATCTTCTCAGGGCACTGAGGTGCTATTAATGTGCAATCACTGAAAAACCAGCACCCATTAACGAAATCCACCAGTCGATGAACTCCAAGGCTAAAATGAACACTGGGTTGAGCCCAGAAATGCGGGAAAAACCACCAAGGTAAAGTGAGGCCAGTCTGTGCAGCTTGCAAGGCTGAGACTGGTACCCATGCAGGAGTGCTCTAAAGTGCTGCATTTCTTCAGCAATCCTGATAAGAAATTGAATTTTGTGACTTACAGTCTGATGTCTTCAGCTCTGCCACATGGTGACAGAGCTCTGCTGCAGAGTACCTGCTAGTTGGAAGGCAGGAAGTACACTGATAGAAACAGGAAGTGGAGGGCTGGATATCCCCAGAGGCAGAGCTATGTTCCTGCCTGCATATCTGCATCAGAAGGCACAGCCTATTTGTATGGAAGCCTGGAGACCAGCTTAGGAGAGAGAAATGCTTTTTCACCCCAATTTTATATGTTCTTTTGGTAAAAACTGAAGACAGGATTCAACTAACAATGCTCTTGTTATTTGAACCCTGGCTTTGATTTTTACCAAAAGGCCATTTAAGATCAGGAGAAAACATTGAAAAAGACACTCCATGGAGTTGTATGGAGCATGCCTCTACGCTTTCCCTATAATAACGTCACAAAACATCGAAGCCTGTTTGTTGGAGCCCAGATATTTAACTTAGTGAGAAGCTCCTTTGTGATTTTCCAAGCTAACTTTAAAAAAGTAACTTGCTAAGCCTGTGAGTAATTTATTGATAGCTCGGGTGAGCACTACCCTCACCCAAGCTCTCAGTAAATTACTGGCAGTCTAACAGAGTTATATTTTAATTGTCCTTTTCTGTTGTCTTGCACACGTGCGAGCAACATTTTGTAACAGTAGGAGATTAGTAGGAGAAATGCAGAGGTGTGTCAGTTTTGGCGAATGCAGGGCACGCTTTAGAAGGTGCGTCCTTCATTCGCCAATTAGCGAGCATGCTAGAGGTGACACAAGTGTTTTGCAGTGCCACCAACTTGAAACGATTTTGCTGCTGCAATCAGAGTCAAGCTTGTCATGCAGCGGCACTGATGACACGCCTCCACTATGTGCCTTGCCTGGTGTAACATTTCAATAAACATGGCGGCAGCTCTACCGTCTGCCTCTTGCAATCCCTATAAAGCCAACTTCAGGGGTGCCCGATCCCCCTGTCGGCATGTGTAAGCCCACCCCAGTGTGCCTCACTGTGTTCGGAAGCCAACTGTGTCGGCATTTTCCTACCCCCACCCACTCCCATTGTGAGCCACACTAGCAGCCCACCCCAGTGTGGCAAACATCATGCCCCCAAAGTCATGGGGCACACTGGCAGCCCATCCCAGTGTCCCCAACGTTGTTTCATACACCTGTAAAGAAAGAAAATGGTCTGTGCTGTTCAGTTTTTTTTGGGGGGGTTTGAACCTAAAACAAAGAAAACGGTCCCTCACTATCGGTAGGCCCCCCTACCCTAACCAGCAACCACCCTCTGCGCACCCCACCTCCCCACAACCTCCCTCATCCCATACTTACCTCTGGAGGTCTTCGGTGGAGCGGGAACACATCTGCACTCTTCAAAGCCGACGCGCACTGAAGAAATGCCAGTAAGCTATATAATGGCATCAATGGGGGAGGTTTCAACCTAGGTGGATATCTTGGCCATTTTTTTTTCTTTTGACTCCAGATTTTCAACATGGGATTCTTGGGACCCCACCTCATGAAATCAGTCATTGTCATTTTGTTATTCAGCCCCAAAAGGTGATTTCGCAGTCACTGCATGGAATCACCTTTTGGGACTGATTAAGAAAAAGACAGTGCCACTGTTCATGAGGTGGGCTCCCAAAAAGCCTATGTTGCAAAGTTGGTGAAAAAATTCCAAAAAATTACTGTTACGAGCATGCGTTGCGCAGTTTCTACACACGCTAGTAACTTCGAGAATGTTTAATATTTTCACTCCAGATTTTCAACATTGCCATTTCTTCATACCCCTTATGAACAGTACAGCTGTCATTTTTCATATCCTGCCTGAAATGTGTTTTCACACATCTGGTGCACAATGGCATGGTCACTGTGGGAAATCAACGTTTGGGACAGATTAAGAAAATTGCAGTGACACTATTCATCAGCAGAGGTCCCAAAATGCCTATGTTGAAAATTTGGTTAACAAAATCCCCAAAATAATTGCGTTACAGGCGTCTGTTGCCCACTTTCTATGCCCGCTCGTGACTTCACAAATTTTCCAGATTTTCAACATTACCATTTTTTTACACCTCCTCATGAACAGTACAGCTGTAATTTTTCACATCCTGCATGAAATGTGTTTTCGCACCTGAGGCATCAAATGGTGCAGTCGCTGTGCAAAATCACCTTTCAGCTAACGAACCGATAGTGCCACTATTCATGAGGCACGGTCACAAAAAGCCCATGCTGAAAATCTGGAGTGAAAATGACCAACAAACACCTGGGGTGTTAGGCTTTCCAACTGTAACGCCCCACCCTGTAGAGACTGACAGGTGTCAGGGGTGTGACTTGGGATTTTCAGCTGTAATGCTCACGCCATTCCACCCTTAGCCTGCAGTCACTAACAGGCATTGAGGTGTGCCTTAGACTCTTTGCCCCAAAGTTCACCGCATTCTCCTATAGTGCACCCAGCTAAGCATATTTCCTTATGGAATGGCGTGAGCATAAGATCTGAAGACCCCAAGACACACCGCGATACTTGTCAGTGTCTGCAGGGTAGCGTGAGGTGAAATGGAGTGAACATTATGGACAACGACCCAAAGGCACACCCCAGTGCCTGTCAGTCTCTGCAGGGTGGGGGTGGGGTTGGCGTCAGTTCAGTACTTCACTGCAATTACTATTATGCATCTCTCTAACTTCTGCACTACCAATGCCAATGCCAGCAATACAACATTCGGCATTGACAAATGCTTGTTTTAAGTTGGTACAGTTTGTGCGGTCTTTTTGTGCTCTACTGTATTTACATTTCATGGCAGGCACCTCCCATTTCTCCTGTGCACAGTGTTTTTGTGCTGTTAACTTCAAAAAAGGCAAGGCTTAGCTATTAAAGAATCTATTATTAAGTTATCAAATTCTCATAGTGATTTTCCTCTGTATAAGACTGAATACAGAGGGTCTTGTCCTGACTGTGGTGTCTTCCTTAGTAATCATGATCACCAGTGAACTGAACACCATCAACTGATCTGTGGCATTAGTTTAACAGCCCCTGACACCAGTGGGTGAACTTAGAAAAATGTGAGATTTAGACACAATTCAGTTTATATTGCATATATTTATGTAATTTTTCCTCTTATTCTTTATTACTGAGGACAGTTAGATGAAAACAAGATCACTGTCCGTCCATCTTGGTTGCCTTCCTCTGAACTGTCTCCATCCTGTCTATGTACTTATGTAGGTAAGGTCTCCAGAACTGGACACTGAACTCGAGGTGTGGCCTCACTAGTATCCTGTATAGTAGAATTATGACCTCCCTTTTCCTGCTGGTGATACCCCTGCCTACGCAACCCAGTATTCTGTTTGCTTTTCCCACTGCCTTCTCACACTGACTTCCTACCTTGAGGTCATGAGATGATAACCCTGGGTCCCTTTCCTGCTTGAAGCATTCTATTTCCTCCTCCCCCCCCCCCCCCACCCAGTTGATATGTTGTTTCTGGGTTTTTGTATCCCATGTGCATTATCTTGCATTTTTTTGCATTAAATCTCAACTGCCACTCCTTTGAACAGTCCTCAAGCTTCTGCAGATCTCTCTTCATTCTATCCACACCCTCCTTTTAAAGTTGTTGAAAGCCTCCCTTTTGGACCTGATTGCTGTTTGGACCGGGTTTGAGAACCATATGGGCTTTCTATGTTTGTTCTTCTTTGTCACTGTCCTTACGCCTATTTTGGTAACCTTCAATATGGCTTGTTTAACTTGCCTCCATATTTCTTTTGCCTCTAAATGTTCATGTATCCCTGACAATTTACCCCCCTGACTAATTCCCTCATATTATCAAATCTAGCTGGTAGCTCATCTGCCTCTGGGTGAGAGGGTCTTGGGTTTTAGTCCTTGACTGGGATTAGGCCCATACCTAAAAATGCTGGCACCCAAGTGAGGGCTACTGTACTGTCGGAATGTGCCTTCCTTTGGATAAGACATTAAACCAAGGTCCCTTCTACCAGTCTCTGGTGCTGTCCTGCGGGGTGTCCAAGTGGATGTAAAAGAACCCAAGGCACTTTCTGCAAAAGAGTAGGGGAAATTTTTATTAAGATTCAAAAGTAATCATGCAAATAATACAGCAAAGCTGGATGAAATAAACAATGTACAAAACAAAAGAAATAATCACAAAAAACTCAAACATTTTCTACGCATTTGAAAGAACACTGAAAAAAATCACCACTCCCCCAGAAACTGAAATCCTATCCACCCAAAAATCGAAAACCAAAATATACTATATAATCCTAATATAATATACTTCTTATACAGCTAGTACGTATCACTTCCTTTTGTTCATTAAGAAACAAAACTCCCAGAAAGTTAATACCGTAATGTTTGTCTAGAAAAATAATCCCACCCAGTGTATGCCTTCCTATAAATAATCACATGCATCTTCATCCAGAGTCCTTTTCTCATAGAGATATATTTTGTATAATTCTGCTTGAAGGTTAAAAAAAACATACCATGGAACTGTACCTCCTCGTTTCGTAATACCCTCTGACACCGAGCCTGACAGATTGTCCACTTAATACAAGCTAAAATAACATGTATTGTACCCTTCTTCCATTTCTTCCAATTAGGCAATATTTGGCCTTGCACCAAAATTTCATAAGTCATAGTAGAAAAGATAGCTTCCTTCCATATATATGTTAATAGAGACCAAAAACCAGTAGTGCAGACACAGACAAAATACATGTGCTTTATAGTTTCAGTCGTGTCCTGGCAACCCCCTTTCAGTACATATCCTTTCCTCTAGATGTTTATGTTTCTGGTTTCCTTTAACATTAAGCTTGCCATGCCCACAGAGCCAAACAATAACCTGCATTTTCAAAGGTATTCTATTTTCTGTCATACTATCAAGCAATGGTGCACAATCAAGACTGGGTGCAAGTAGAAAAATAGGCTCTTCAAAGTAACATTTTCCACCAGTGTTTCATAAAATTTTTTTGTCATATTCAAAAACTGTGTTAACTATTTTCCACATACGGACATAACGCAATGTGGTCTATACATATAATGGTAGAAGTTTGACTGTAACATGCCATTTTCTTCTTCCTCAAGCTGTCGAAAAGCCTGCACCCCAATCCTGCATCCTTCTGGTACCTGCATCTGCACGTCCCATTAGTAATGGCCTTACGTTTGAGTAAATAAAATTTGTAAAAAAAATACACCAGGGGTTGTAACATATTAACCCCCCCCATTCCATGTTCTGTATGTGTGCACTCTCTTTACTAGGTTGAGTCTGCTTCCACATAGTAATAAGAAAGACAACGGGTATATGTGAGATGTATATAAAAAAACTGGAGCTATATATGCCCTGATAAGATATACTCGTTTCTTTCTGGTCATTTTCCATGATTTCCATGTCTGTACTTTCTGTAAAGCTGTATTATATGCCATTTCCCAGTTTTGCCTTTCTGCTTCTTTTGTCCCAAATTCAATTCCCAAAATTCTTAAAGGCCCTTCTGCCACATGGATTATGGATTCAGGGTCCACATGTGTAGCACCAATGGCCAGCACAGTGCTTTTTGAATAATTTATGCATATTCCTGTATCTACTGAAACTTTTTCTATCAGACGTAAAGCTTTCTGTCAATCCTGCAAAGTGGCTACTGTCAGAACACAATCATCTGTGTATGCCATAATTTTTCTACACACCGTTCCAGTTTTACTCTGTATTGGCATAATTTCTCTATCAAACGCAGTATTGGATCTAATCAAAAGACATATAAAAGTAGGCTTAATGGGCACCCCGTCGCACCCCCTTCCTCATATATACTGGTATACCTAAGTGCCCATTAATCAGGGGCATCGTCTGTACGTCCTTATACAGAAGCTGTATGAAATTTATCATCTACTCTGGTATGCCATATAACTCCAAAACTTTCCAAACATGTTCTTGTTTGATAGCATTGAATGCCTTCTCCAGATCAATGGACAGTAAATATCCTTCTATATCTAAGGCCACCCCTTGTTCAAGTTATCTCCCTGACATAAATCAAATTTTGGTAGATATTCCTACCTGGGATTGCACATGTTTGAGTGTCCAAAATAAGTTTTTGTGCAACCTTTGCTAGACAAGCTGTCAACATGTTAGTTAATATTTTATAATCTGTAGTGAGCAAACATAAAGGTCTCCAGTTTTGTACAGTGGCGTGAAAAAGTATTTGCCCCCTTCCTGATTTTCTCTATTATTGCATATTTGTCACACTGGATGTTTTCAGGTCTTTAGACAAAATATAATATTAGATAAAGGGAACCTGAGTGGACAAATAACACTTTTTTTTTTTTACATATTTCATTTATTTAATGAAAAAAGTTAACCAACACCAACTGGCACTGTGGGAAAAAGTAATTGCCCCCTAGTTAAATCAGCCCAATTAAAGGGATAATTAGAGTCAGCTGATTGAACACAGCCAGGCTTGATTACATCCAGCCCTGCTCAATATAAACCTCACTTATTTTGGCCCTTACCAACAGAGTCACATTGCCAGCACAAAGATTCAACAAGCACATTATGCCATGATCAAAGGAAGTTCCTGAAAAGATCAGAAAAACATTTTGTTGCCCTCTATCAGTCTGGAAAGGGTTACAAAGCTATTTCTAAGGCTCTGGGACTCCATCAAACCACAGTGAGAGCCATAATCTCCAAATGGAGAACACTTGGAACAGTAGTGACCCTTCCCAGGAGTGGGCGGCCTGCCAAAATTACTCCAAGGGCGCAGTGTAAAATCATCCAAGAAGTCTCAAAGGATCCTAAAACAACATCCAAAGAACTGCAGGCTTCTCTTGCCTCAGCTAAGGTCAGTGTTCATGACTCCACAATCAGAAAGAGACTGGGCAAAAATGGGCTTCATGTGAGGTAGCAAGCGAAACCACTGCTAACCAAGAATAACATAAATGCTCGTCTCTCATTTTCCAAGAAGCACCTGGATGATCCACAAGCCTTTTGGGAAAATGTTCTATGGACAGATGAGTCCAAAGTAGAACTTTTGGACAACATGGATCCCATAATGTCTCGCGAAAGCAAACACAGCATTCCACAGTAAGAACACCATACCAACAGTCAAACATGGTGGTGGTAGTGTGATGGTGTGGGGACGCTTTGCTGCCTAAGGACCTGGATGACTTGCCATAATTAAAGGAACCATGAATTCTGCTCTGTACCAGAAAATTCTTAAGGAGAATGTCCGGTCATCCTTCCGTCAGCTGAAGCTGAAGCGAGTTGGGTCATGCAGCAAGACAATGATCCAAAACACAAAAGCAAGTCCACATCAGAATGGCTAAAAAGAAGTAAAATTAAAGTTTTAGAGTGGCCTAGTCAAAGTCCAGACTTAAACCCAATAGAGATGCTGTGGCAGGACCTGAAACGAGCAGTTCATGCTCGAAACCTACCAAATGTTACTGAATTAAAGCAGTTCTACGAGGAAGAGGGTTAAAATTCCTCCACAGTGATGTGAAAGACTGATATTGAATTATAGGAAGTGTTTGGTTTCAGTCATTGCAGCTAAATGTGTAACCAGTTATTAAGTGTAAGGGGCAATTACTTTTTCACACAGTGCCAATTGGTGTTGGTTAACTTTTTTTCATTAAATAAGTGAAATAAAAAAAACAAGTGTTATTTGTTCACTCAGGTTCCCTTTATCTAATATTACATTCTGTCTAAAGACCTGAAAACATCCAGTGTGACAAATATGCAATAATAGAGAAAATCAGGAAGGGGGCAAATACTTTTTCACGCCACTGTATGTCTTGTGGATCTCCCTTTCGATGTAAAAAAATCATAATGCCTTCCTTCATACTCCTACACAATCTATATTCCTGCTGTATCACCTCATATACTGTTGCCAGCACAGGTGCCAGCTGTTCTATAAAAGCTTTACAAAAATCATTCGGTATGCCATCTATTCCAGGGGTTGCATTAGTTGATAGTTTTCCAATAGCTAATTTAATTTCTTCACTGGTTATTGGTAGAAGCAAATCTGTTTCCTCTGCTCAAGTAAGAGGAGGAATATCCAAATTATTACACACATTACCATCCCAGGTAGTGTTATCCTTATTTTGGAATGTGCAACCTATATGTTGTTGCACAATGTGCTGAATAGTACCATTATCAGTCGCTATTGTTCGCTTTTCATCTTTCAAGGCTGAGATGATGGTTCTCTTTATACCTTGTAATTCCTTATCATAGGGATTTGTTATCTCTTTTTTCCCGTTTGTCATAAATTTTTGATTTACTACCATGGTGTGCTCCTGCTCCTTCAGGTATGCACATATCTTCTTTTATGGCATGCAATTTTACTGACATATTTTTCCATTTGCATTCTTTGGGTGATAACCTTCAAATATTGTGTTCTTAGTCCCAGTTATTGAATATATTTATTTTTGGCTGTCTTACTTGTCATAGAAATCATAAGTTCCTTAATATCCCTTTTTGTATCCTCCCACCAGTCTATCAGACTGTCATAAAGAAATGTAATCTCAGATCTAGCTTTAAGTAGTGCCTGTATTTCTATAGTGTACGAGGTATCCTGTAGGGTAGAAGTGTTCAGCTTCCAATACCCTCTCCCAATTGTGAACTTATGATGTGACCCCATGTCCATTTTAATAGCCAAGTAATCTGATGTTTCTAATCAGAGAACTTGTACTGCCTTACTAGTAAATCCTATCAGTAAATAACGAAAAGTCAATCCTAGTGGACAACTCTCCCTTGTAGAAGGTGTGTGTTGGGTCTACCCCCCAAAAGCTCATAAACGTCCTGCAAGCAATTTCTTTTAAGGATAGCCATTAAGGTGTTAATGTCACAAAACACTTTGTCTGTTCTACATCCCCAGTCCCTATGACTAAGGCCACAGTTAAAATCTCCTCCCCATAAAATCATCTTCAAGGTTTTTAAGTACAGTTCTATTTTCCTAAACAGACTTGCCCTATCTGCCTTAGACTGAGGGGTGTATGTATTTATTAACCGGCATACAACCTCATTTATGCATACATCAATCATCATAGCTTCCCCAGGTTGAATGTTTAATACTTTAAGGACTTTAGATTCTACTTGTGTAAACAAAATACCTACACCTGAACAAGTGTCTTTCCCTATAGACCACAAAGAGAGTCCCCATCTCCAATCCCATTGTGCTTGTGTAATTTCGTGGGTGCTATGTAACCTGGTGTCTTGCACAAAGAAAATCTGCCCACCTCCTGCTTTTAAACTGACAAAAGTAATTAAACACTTTTCCTGTGATTTTAAACTATTGACATTTGATGTAATACATAACAGTAGCATGTATGTTAAGTTAGGTTCATTCATCATTTTCTCTTTCTCCTCTTTTCAGCTTCGGTTTTTCTCCTATAATCTCTCCAGAATTATCCAGTTGAGATGATGCCAAAGAGGAGGCATCAGAGTCCCTTCAAAAGTTTTCCTCCTCTGTATCCATCAGTACCTCATATGTGTTTTGCGTGTGTGAGGGTTCTTTTTCCTGTAAGTCACTCTGCCTCATAGAAGGTTTGTGGCCAGCCTTTGACCTCATAACCCTTTGAAAGGAAAGATCCACGGTGGTTTCTGGGGGTGGCATATCATCCTCCATTCTGTCTTCTACTGGAAAGATAGCAAATGGTTCCATTAAGTTTAGATGTTTGTCCTGTACTGAGCTCTGCCTTAGGTCTTACTTGCTGTTCTGACTCCAAAATTGGGTGTTCTGGAGCTTACCATGGATGTTCTGGTATGTCCATACTCTGTTTAGTATTTTGTACAATGGTAACCTCTGGTAAATCCTTGGGGTGAGTTAGGTGCCCCATGTCTTCATTTTTCCTCCTAGTTTCTCTTTGTGGCTGTGGGACAGCATTCTCTGTTTGTAATGTTAAATCCTGAAGTCTCACTTTTTCCTTTTGTGTAGTTGCCACGTACATGTCTTGCTCTGCCCACAAGGTTTGGTCTATGCTATTGTGCGATGCCCACACACAATTCCTGAAAGTGTGTCCATTTTCATCACTCAGATTGCACTTAGGGGGCTGGTGACAATGTGCTCCTATGTGGCCTAGTTCTCCACAGAGTCCACATCACTGTTTTTCACCTGTGTTGTTGAGATGCCCCATATCCTCACATTTTTAACATGCCCTCGGTTGTCCTGGGTAAAAGATCATCCCCTGTCTCTGCCCAAAACAAAAACAGTTGGGGAGGTGCTTCTTGATCCCATTGTCTTGCTTCAGGGTGATTTTATACTTCCATCCCCCCGTCCAGATATATTCCTCATCCAGTATGGGTTCAGGGTATCCCATAACCATGCAATGCTGTTTCAACCAGTATGTCAGCTACATTTACCCCTTCTTTCCTGAAGAGGACTGTGATTTTTTTAAAGCTAGGTTTTGTCAGAGGTATTGCTAAAAAAGACCTCCATAGGGGTGTATTTTTCAAAGTGTGATATTGCTTCCAGAACCTTTCCAATCCAGCTGAGTGCTTAAAACTGATGTCATACATGGTATCTCCAGGCATATGAATCAAAGCACAGATTTCATACGCATAGTATTCCACACTTGTCTTCAATAATGCTCTTCCCACAAAAATCTTGTCAGGAATGTCATTCATGTCACCCCTACATTTAAGATGGACTGCATTCTGTTGTGCTGCTGTCTCAGTTCTGGTATGCCTATCATCTGGAAATAATCGATCCCGAACATTTGTATTCCATATATTATGGGGTGTCTGGTCTTCTCATCTCAAATCCTCATTTGTGCCGTTCTGTTCCATGTTGGGTTCAATATTTATTGTGGGGGGGTCAGGTATGTCATTCTCAGCGATATGGATGTCATCGTTTCTGGGGGATGGGGGGCAGGTGAAACCTGCTCCTGTAACTCCTGTGCATCTGGAGTCTGTATTTCTCCTTCCAACTTTTTTTATAGCCATAAACAAGTCAGGATTCCCTTTGCCTGATAAATCTTGTAAGAGTATGGCAGTCACTTGTCCTGGCATGATGTTATCTGTAGGGACTGTACTCCAATTTCCGGTTTCCCGCGAGTTCATCAAGGTGGCCTGTATACCTCCAGAGGTAACTTGTCAGTTAGCATCCCACCCTGAACCATCCAAATTTTTCACCCATCCTGCACCCTGAAGCACCTCTGTAACCGATACTGGTGTGCTTAAGGTAAGTAGGGTCAGTAGAAGCATGGGGAGTGTTAGTAATTCCTATACCTTCCTGTGGATTAGGCCCGTCCTTCTGTACCCCTCACCCCTTTTTCCCTTTAGTCACAGCATCTCTTAGTATATTCTTTTTAACTGTGCAACTGTTGAAACACCAATCTTAAAGGTTATGTTTTTTTTCTGTAATAAGGGTATATCTGTTAATTCTGGCTTTTCCTTCAGCCCAATACCCCCTTCACTAGACATTTCTATATTGTCTGGCATCACATTCTGGTGATTAACCTGTGTGCTCCCATCCGAATCCTCTGCTAGGCAAATAATTGGTACCTGTATCCTCAGAGAGCCCATGTCAGGTTGCCAAATCATTTCATCATTCTCCTGCATGCAGTTCATATCTTTGTCTGAAAAAACCTCTGGTTTCTTGTCAATCACTTTTTCCTCACTGACTGGCCTGTCCAGTTTCTTTCTTTCCTCCTGTTCCTTTAAAGCCCGTTCCAAATAGTTCCTGCGTTCCAAAAAGCGTTGTTCCTCTAACTGCAAGCGCTCACGAATCATGTCCTCTGAATTCTCCAGCTGAATATCCCCCGAAACATTCCAGGTATTATCCACATCTGCTGCATGGTGAGTGCTGTCAATATCCATCCCAGCTTCAGTTGCAAGGACAAAAGTTTCCTCACCAACGATCGATTCCTCCTCCAGAATTTCGGTCTCTAATGGCAAGTCAGCCGGGAAGGAGACCTGCTTCTCGTCCTTGTCAACATCCTTCCTCCACCATGATTCAGGGAAACTGGCCATCACAGCACCAGTCACAGCACCCTCTAGTGTCAAGGAGGGGAATTTTTCCAGTGTCCTGACCAATATTCCCCTTTCCATAAAACTGGTTCATGCAATTGTCCAAGGCTGTGTCTGGGTGTTGATCTGCAAAATGGCTGTCACTACACATTCAGTCACTTCACTAACAATCTAGTATTGCTTGTACAGTGCTTTGTGATACAATGTGTATGAAAAGGGCTATATAAATGCTGATTCTTCTTCTTACTATTATTATTATTTTTAATTGACCTTAAAACACTTAGTAATCCTACCATATATTGTTTAGGTTTATTTATTTATTTTTATTTTAGTCTTTTGGTAACCGGGTTAAGCCCACTAGGCACAAGTGCCTGTTTTCAGGGGCAACCTGGGAGCACTGAGTGGTTAAGTGATTTGCTCAGAGTCACACAGTATGCAAGTGGAGGTTGTGAGAATCAAACTCAGGTCTGGTCTGCTGGATGTACCAAGCTTGTTCACACCTCATTCCTCTAACCTCTAGGCTATATTGCCAACCCAAATTAATATCCCATTATGGGAAACAGAACAAAGTATGTTTCACATAATGGGATATTAATAAATTATTTGTTTTTTTATACAGCTAAAGCTGTGGTGTCTTACTTTGATTGGTTGATGAGGGCCCAGTTCAGACAGTTCCAGTATTTCTCTTATACCGAGAGCACCATCATCCCTGTGCGCACTTCTCTGCTTGTGGTATAAATCAGCATTATTGTACAGGTCCAATACAAGCCAGCATGAACACATTCTGAGCAGCCTTACAATATAGTTACAGACTGCATCTTAGTGATACAAGTCATTCATCATAAGTCAGGAATACGCCCCTCACAGCCTGAGGGAAAAACCAGGCCAATATGGGATGTAACTGTGATGCTGTGCCCCCTTGCTTATGATTACTGTACGATATCTGTAAAGTAAATAAATGGTCTGTGTATGAAATTGTCTCCCCTCCAGTCAGCAGTGTGTGAGACTTGGCCTTTAACTTTCAAAGTGTCAGTGAGGATGTCATTAAACAGACCAGAGAAACCTGATTAAAGGTTTCCTGTTTTTGTCTTAATTAGAACTTTCAGACCAGCTGCCAGGATATAAGCCTCATTAACTTTTATGGTTCCTGCAGAAAAAGGCCAATTTGGTCACAGAACTTTGTCGTAAGTCATAAAACCTGAGATCACACTAGCAACAGGAAATCAGCAGAGGGACATCAAAGAGAGTTGCTTGATCAAAGGATGTCATATGTGGGAAATGGTTTTTGCCAATGTCCACATTATTTAAAATACTTCCTTGTAGATAATTGTGTTATGAATTAACTCCAAGGGAGGGTCTAACTGATGTCACAGAAGGGGAGGGGAGATGCCCCCTGAAATGAAACATTGTTTCTGGGGAATGGATCATATCATCTTGGGCTCTGAGACAGAAAGTTATCTCAAACACACTTAAAAAGGTAATACTTAGCAAAGATCTTAAGTACTGGGGTAGGAGTTTTGTTCTGTAATTTTCACTTTTTTTTGTGACTGTGAGCTCATGCTATTTGTTCTGTATTTTATTTTACTTGTTTTTATCATATTTGTAATAAACAACATTTACGTTAAGATTCTGCCTGTGTCTCCTCAGTCATTTTTTCCATGTCATTGTTGAACCGATATTAAGTCTGACAGCTGTAAGGGTTTGCATTGTGTTACTAAGCTGGAAAAAGGTAAGACATACCTGGGTCTCATATAGCATTTTAAAAGGGTTCATTTTGGATACCTGGCTGGGTGCCCCTGGCTAAAGATTGTACTGTAGTCCTGAAGAGGGTACATATCTGAGCCTGTACATTGGGTATGCTAGCATAAGGCTCACATTTGGAATCCTCCAGAACTCAAGGCTAAAGGTGATTCAGACCCAAAGCAGACAGGAGGGTTACCCTGTCTGTTACCTGTTCACATTATTGCACTCTGAGGTTGGCACTGTGGGAGCAGAGGGCCTGACCGGTGGAGTGCATTTGTGACCAATTTAGTTGGCAGTGATGTGATTAAAGTATTTGGTAACACAAGCTTTAACAGTTCAGTGTGTCAGCTTAATACTGTACAGCTCACTTGCAAAATAAGGCAGTGATTTATTTAAAAAAAAAGTAAACAGAACAATATCATTTTGCTTACCGCAAAATTTCCTACCTGTTTTATTTATTTTTTCTAAAGTGCAAGTTAGAGTAGCCATAGTTAGGGAGGAAGATGGCTTCCAACTACAGTGGGTACACTGAGGCAGTTGTGCCAGGACAGAGGAGTCCAGTATGAAGGGAAAGCCAACATGTAAAACCTCATGGATGCTCTGTTGGCAGCAGATGCTCAGAGCCTCAAGTCACAGTCTGTGACTAAAAAAGACTGAACCTTGGGCATGGAGGGACCAGAGTCCAGTGCAGTGTCCGGATTCAGTGAGGAGGCAGCAGGGACAGTGCACGCCGAGGGCCACAGCAGCAGGGGAAGGTCACCAGCATTCTGGAGCTAGAAGCAATCAGACTACATATGGAGTCATGGAGAATGCAGCTTGAGTTCCAGAGAGAAGGGAGGTGAGAGCAGTGAGCCACAGAGGAGAAGAGGGAGCGAGAACAGCGAGAAGTGGAGCTTCAACAGTGAGAGGCTGACTGTCAAAAGTGTGCATGCCAGAGGCAACATGAAATGGAGAAACTATGACTCCAACCCCCAGCACCAGCACAGGTAAGTGGCTTGGGTTTAACTGGAACTATAGGACTAGGTTACAAATTAAATTCCAAATTGATAGCTGAATTCAAAGAGGGGGAGGATATGGATGCCTTTTTGAATTCATTTGAAAAAGTTTGTGTTCAGGCAAATATTCCTAGAGAGTTCTGGAGTTTCCAGCTATCCACGCTACTTACTGTTAAAGCACAGGATGCATTGGGTCAAATGGACAATGAGGACAGTAATGATTACAGCAAACTTAAAACTGCACTTTTAAAAAAGTATGATTTAAATGCACAAAGCTAAATTCCGTAAGGTCAGGAGAAGCTCTGACATGAGCTACAAGGAGCTAGCCACGAAACAATGTCAGTTTTTAAAATGTTGGTGGGAAGGAATTGAAGCAAACTCTAAATATAATTGAAAATGTTATATTGTTAGAGCAGTTTTTTTGGAGCATGTCCAGCAGAGCTGAAAACCTGGCTGGAGGACCAAGATCCAAAAACAGTGCAAGAAGCTGCTGAACTCTCAGACCACTATGCCAAGAGCAGACCTGCTCTGAGAGCAAATGGGGCAGGGGTGGCAGCACAGAAAGGGAAAAGCACTGCTTCAGGGCAACTAAAATCCTCATTGCCTCAACCAAAACCAGTTAGCCCCAGGTTTCAAAGAAAAGATTTTTCTGAGAAAATAAACAAATGTTGGGTTTGCAAAGAAACTGGGCATATTGCCAGACAGTGTCCCAAAAGGATGAGCAATATGCAAAGTGGTGTTAGGAAAGAAGTGGGTTGTTTGTGTGTCCCTGAAAGCATGCCTGTAAACATGAGGGAACACATGCATCCATTCACAGTGAATGGTGTACAGACACCAGGGTTAAGAGACACAGGGGCATCCCTGATGTTGGTAAAAGGGGATCTGGTAGAGCCTGGTCAGCTTATACCCAATAAATTTGTAACTGTACAGAGGTTCACTGGGGAGGAGAAAACATTGCCACTCGCTAGTGTTCTCCTAGACTGGGGTGAGACAGGGGGAACTGTGTAATAGGTTGCTGTAGCAGAAACTTTAGCAGTTGATGTAATTCTTGGCAATAATCTCAAACGGGATGGTGTGTGCAGTTACCCATAGCCAGGGTCCCTGGTGTTCTGCGGCAGAATTTTCTGATTTCTGCGGCAGGGCTCCTTGACTTCTGTGGCAGCATTTTCTGATTTCTGCAGCATGATTTATTCACTTCTCTTGCAGAATGCAGTCCTGTCATTGGCCAAATAGGATATGATGTCATCGATTACATCATATGCTGAGCATAGAGGAGAGGCTTCAGGATAAACGAGATGGGAAAGAAAGTCTGACACTATGGAAAAACAGTATATTTATATGAAAATTCACCAAAAACAATGAATCCTGTGGCACTATATATATTCTGTGGCATGACGCAAATTCTGTGGCAAATTCTGCAACTGCAGAACCACAGAATTCCAGGGGCCTTGCCCATAGCCAAGCAACAAAGGAAAATTGTGGTGCCCTGGACCCCACAGAAGCCACTGTGGAAATCACTGGGAGGCTAGTTCCCCAGCCTGGGGTAGACATTTCCCCAGTAGCAGTTAAACAAACAGCTATGGAGGGTTACTCCAAGGAAGGAAGAGTGACCCATTGTCAGAGGGTTAGGGATGACAGTGATCCTGAGTGCCCTGATGCTAGAACTAGAAACTGTAGTTTAGATACTGAAGGGGACCTGTCCCATGCCTTGGGAATGTGTATGGAGTTTGCAGCTGGTCAGAAAAGTGACCCAAGTCTAGAGAAGCTGAGGGTGGGCAGACCCTGACAGAGCACAGGGAGGTGACAGGAAACATAAAGTTTATTGGGAAAATGGACTGATGTATACGTAGGATGCTAAGACAAAGGGAGGGATGATAGGCAGACAGTTTGTCATTCCCCAGGGGTACCGTGAGCTGTTGCTCAAGATTGCACATGATATTCCCTTGTCTGATCATCTGGGAATCACACACACTAAATGTCGGTTGGCCCAGAATTTCTATTGGCCCAACTTCATCCAGCAGGTGAAGGAGTATTGCAGGTCTTGTCACCAGTGCCAAGAAATAGGAAATGTGGGTAAGAAAACCCAAGCTGCCCTAATTCCTTTACCCATAGTGGAGGAGCCATTCCAGAGGGTGGGAATGGATATTGTGGGGCCTTTAAATACCCCCAGCTCCTCTGGGAAGAGGTTCATCCTGATGTGGTGGATTATGCCACCCCGTATCCAGAGTCAGTCGCCCTATCCTCACTGAGGACAGACAAAGTGGCAGATTCCTTATTTGGGATTGTCTCCTGTATTGGGTTTCTGCATGAGGTTATCACCGATCGAGGGGGTTCCTTCATGTCGGACCTGAAGAAATGTTTGTGGGAGAAGTGTGGGGTGATGCAGAGATCCACAACACCTAATCACCCGCAAGCCAATGGGCTTGTTGAAAGGTTTAATGGTACCCTGAAGTCAATGCTCCAAGTGTTTGCTGAACAATATGGGAGGGACTGGGAGACATACCTTCCCCACCTGTTGTTCGCATACAGGGAGGTGCCCCAAGAGTCAACAGGGTTTTCCCCCTTCAAGCTCTTATATGGATGCCGGGTTCGTGGACCCCTAGACTTCATCCAGGAGGACTGGGAAGGCAAGCACAGCACCCAGGGAACTCCCATAGTAGATTATGTGCTTAGGTTTAGGGAAAGGATGAAGGAGCTTATGGGGACAGCCCAGAGCAACCTGGCAGCTGCCCAACAAAAACAAAAAGTGTGGTACGACCGCAGAGCCAGAGTTTGCTCATACATGGTGGGTTAGGAAGTCATGGTCCGAATCCCAGTCCGGAAAGGCAGTTCAGTTTGGGTTATTGGTCGATATAAAATATAATTTCAATGTACAGTACAAATTTAAGTATGTCAATAAATACATATCACAACAAAGAAGCACAAAGCAAAAGACAAGACAATTTGGCATCTAAAAGCATAATCCAAGAGGTTAATCATTTAAACAACTTCCATTTATAAAGTGCAAGGATACCATATATAGCATTTAATGGTTATGTATCATAAGGCCAGAGCAGAAGATTCAAGATAAACATCAGGTGTTCTAACCAGATTAATCATTAGGAATACAACAGTCTTGTACTAACAGTCAATTATAGACATTATGAATCTAGATGTGTAGAGATCCCAGAAAGCCCACTAGGGCCTTTATCTTGGGCTTATCATTTGAGTTAAAAAGATTGTGCAAAATCATGTTTGATGGTAAATATGAGTTACCATTTGTCTCTACTATTATTAAACAGAGGACAGAATAAGATTACATGCTTTAAGTAATCTGGCTGAAAATTCCCACATCTGCAATAAGGAATTGTGGTGCCAGGTCTTTTTTGCAAGTAATGTATATGATTGGAATGATACAATTCCATTCTAAATCTGCATAGCAAACGTCTCTCACTAGGTTTGGTCAAAAGCTGTAGGTAGGGTTCAATAAGATTAGTACTTTTTAACTTCTTGTGCCAGCCAAAACATTTAAGCTGATCCAAACGGGAATATTTATTTTGAATATCAAGATCTCTAATTCTAGATACAACCTTATTTTTAACTTCATTCCAAGACTGAATATATACATCTGTCAGAGTATTCCCCAGACCTAAGGGATAAAGCTGACTCTTTATCAGTTGCATAGAGGGGGAGAGGAAACCCATATCAAGGTATTTCATCTCCTCCTCCAGGCAGCAAACAGAGAGTTGGTCACTGGGGAGAAGGAACAACTTCAAGAGGAAAATAATCCTTCTTTCCCAAATCTTTGAACTTAATGAATACTGACCAAGTTCTAATTGTAGAACTACTGCCGGGACTGAGTTAGAGACCATCAACAAATATCTATATAGTTTATTAATTGGAATCTCAATTTCTTTGTTATCTTCTGATCCCCAAACCTCTATGGCACATAATGCACAATTAATAATTTTAGCATTCAGTTAATTAATAACTCCAGGTACCGTGGTTTTACCTAATTTAGCATTAAATATTCTAAACGCACCAGACTCTGTTCGAAGTTTATTTTTAATCAATGTCCTATGTATTTTTCAATTACAATTTTGTGAAAACCTAACCCCCAAATAATGATAATGTTTAACAGTCACCAATTTTTCTGAGCCAAGCCATAGAATAGGGTTTTGTTTAGTTGTGTTCCCAAAGACAAGCACTTTAGTATTTTCCTTATTAATCCTTAACTTCAAGTCAGAGGACAAAGTGAGGAAGAGATTGAGCTTTCTTTGAAGTCCCAGTTTTGAAGTAGACAACAAAACAATATCATCAGCATGTGCCAATAATGGTATCCCTTTTTCTCCAATTTTAGGGGCATGGAAATTGGAATTATCAAGGCTTGTCAACAGAGAATTAATGTAGATGTTAAACAGTATAGGTGCTAAAATGCAACCCTGTCTAACACCCAAATTATTTCTGATGAAGTCAGTTGTATGTCCAAATTGATCATATTGGACCTTTGCCCAAGTATTGGTGTATAATCTCTTAATTATACTTATTAAATCTACTTCAAGACCATACTCCTCCAGAATATTCCACAAAAGGCTTCTGCTTATACTACCGAACGCTGAAGAGAAATCGATGAAGCAACAATGTAGTTTTTGAGATTTTGTCTTGACATATTTCCATATAAGGTAGTTCAGGACATAACAATGATGAACAGTAGATCTAGCTTTCCTAAAGCCAATCTGAAATTCACTCAGAATAGCATTTTTGTAATCCAAAAAGTTAATCGCTCCAAGATAATTTTTGCAAAGAGCTTTTGTGAAATATCAATTAAACTAATTGGGCGATACATTCTAGGATTACTGCTGTCCCCATTCTTGAAAATTGGATAAATTATGGTCCCTAACCAGCTCTCTGGGCTAGTTAAACCTTGTAATATTGCATTAAAAAGGAGACTAAAATTGGAACCCACCAAAAGGGAAACGTTTTATAGATATCTCCTAATATTAAATCAGGACCTGGCGCTTTGTTTGAAGAAAGGGAAATGATAGCAAAATAAATTTCCTCTTCAGTAATATGCAAAAGTGTAGAAACACTCCTGTCCCCTGTTAGAACCCCCTGTAGAAAGAGGTTCTGTTCCTCAATTGAGAAATACAAGACCTCAAAATAAGAATTCCGGGTGTCTGGAGTTATATAGGCCTCCAGCTTAGAAGAATAATTATTATAACCCGAGGCAGCCTGCAGCCAAAATGCCCTTATATCTTTCTTTTTTTTTTTTGTCAACTTTCTTTTATACACTCCTATGCAGCTTGGGGTTAACTTAGCCCTATCAGGCGATATACGCTGATGCTCAACTGATCCAGGTAGAGCCAGCCTCTGCCACGACTGCCGAAGTGAGGAGGACCATGGCTTGCTCCCCATGGCGAGGCCTTCCCCAGTGAGGGGGGGACCAGGAGAGGAGACCACATCACCCTAAGCCCTCATCCTGACTGCCAGGCTTTGTTTGGCCCACTGATCAGGTCATCGGTCGGTGCCATCATACTGCTGCCAGGTCCTTAGTTACCCCCCAGGAGCTGGACGTGCAATGACACAAGCATGGAAGGCCATAGGGGTCCACCACGCTCCACCTCCTAGCATACCTGGCCCAGACAATACACCCAGTCACCACCAGGAGATACGACTACACCAAGGAACCCCAATACCACCCCCTGGGAGAGGATAGCCATCCTTCGGACGCTCAATCCTCTCCCTTCCCTGCCAACCCCCAACAACCCAGGCCCGTTCCCAAACCTGGGTAGCCGGCATGGCACAAGGTGTGGCGTCCAGCACCTCAACCCTCAGTGCCACCAAGCCGGCCCTATCTTTCTTAATCACTGATTTCCTTAGGGCCTCCCATCTCTCTGCATTATGCCTTAATCTCTCTTTATCCAGTGTTTCTTTATAGATCTTCCTGTGTTCATTCATGGTGGAAGCCCTAATTCTAAAGTCTGAAATTTCTTTTTTAGTTTGTCTCAGGTTCTAATTGATTTCCTTAGGGTCTCCCATCTCTCTGCATTATGCTTTAATCTCTCTTTATCCAGTGTTTCTTTATAGATCTTCCTGTATTCATTCATGGTGGAAGCCCTAATTCTAAAGTCTGAAATCTCTTTTTTAGTTTGTCTCAGGTTATAATTGAATTCTTTTTGGGCTAATTTACAGATATTATTAACCCAAGACTTCCCTACAGAGTTTAGGTTATGAGGTCTTTTAACTAAGCAGTGAGGTCTTAGTAAATATTAATTCTGTTCCATTTCTCTACAATCATACCATGATCCATCTCCCCAATTAGAGAATCTGTTAAATTGAACAGAGTATCATTCTCCAATAAATTAGTAAAGTTGTCAATGGCACAGGTATTCCATCTAATTCTCCGCTAATTTCTTATTTCCAAATTATTTAATTCAGGCTCTAGCTTTAATATGTCTCTTATCTCCTTCATTTTCAATGTCATCAAAATCAGAAAGTAAGCTGACTCAATTCTATCTAGTACCCCTAAATCTTTGACCAATTTCAATGCTGCTATATTAACCCATGCTAAGTCAATTGTTGAAAATCCTCTACTGCCACTAAAAGTTGGCTTGCCTAAATTATCACTAATTGTACGACCATTTAGTAAAAGCAAATTAAGATCCAATATCATAGATACATACATAGATACATAGACAGTGTCGGCAGATAAGGGCCTATGGCCCACCCAGTCTGCCCATTTGAGCTTGTAAGTTCAGTTTATGTTTTCCTAGAAGTCTGTTGCCCCTTACCCCTGACCTCCAGAATTCCTTTATGTCTATCCCATGCATTCTTAAATCCCATGATCACATGAGATCCCAAGAATTATATCTCCACCACCAACACATTCTGTCTGCATCACACTTTACTGCACACTAAATACAAGTTAAATTTCGATAATGTCACACACAAAATATATTCCCCGCACTGGTCAATTTGTGCCCCATCCACCTCACTAATGTTCAAAAGCACACTAACACAATAAGCTGTCAACAGAGGCAGCAGGCAGCAGCCTTTTCCAAGTCCCTTCCCAGTTCCACTTGTCTGCCAATAGGGAAGCTGCACAGAAATACACATTCTCCCTGGAAAATGATCCCATCACCTACATGACATACTAGCCCAGTTATCGGACCCTTGTTTTTTTCTTTTCAGAGAGCTTTTTTCCTCCATGACCATGTCTGTCAGGGATATACAAGCTGTTCACAGGTATGTAACCCATTCAGACCTGTTCACCCCATCTTCCCCCACCTGCCTATGCCACCCAACATTTGCTAAGGGTCTATCCTCCATGGCAGGGGACCTAAGTGGAGGGCTCCCCACCCTTCCCACAGTACCCTGTGTGGGCTGAGATATAGTATCAGTGGGCACGAGAACCTAGGGGAAATCCAGTGAGCCCAGGCCATCACTTGGACGGACATGGGTCCTGTCAGACATAAACCTATCAAGAGGCATTGGCTGCAAGCAACAACATCCTGCAGAAGGAGCAAGCTACTATGGCCCACCACAGGAGTCACCGATGCACCAGAGCCCAGCACCATCCCACCCCAACCACAGTGCACTACTGAGTGGCTGGTGCTGCAGTCTGGCCTGCCTCTCAACTTGGCATCCCAAGCTTGCTCCCAAACCAGAGTGTTGCCACTTGGCCATTGAGGACGCCCTACATAAACAGCCTAATAACTTCACCCCTTTTCACACAGCAGCAATTGTTCCCCAAAGTACAGACACACATCCAAGCTAGCAGTCAATGTCATTACACAGCAAAGAACAGTTATGTAGGAACTTACCGTAATAGCAGCTCTTCAAGGGGATCTCAGTCATCAGGTATCACCGTAGAAACTTCAGTCAGTGAACGGGGAATCCACCCGGAAGTCCCCCCTCTTGCATTTGTAACTGAGTCTAATGACCTCTTCAAATCAGTAAGGTAGTATTTATAGTCTGTATTGAGGATATAAGTTCCCCATAAAACTCTTCATTCTCATCCAGAAAGACAAGCTGCAGGCTGAGTGGGCAGGACTGTACAAAGCAGTCAGAAAGGTAAATGACATGAACTAAGTAGTCAGAAAGGTAAATGACATGAACTATATCATAGAGTTACCAGACAGAAGACATACAGAAAGAATGTACCATATCAACAAGATGAAGCCATATGCTAATAGGGCCAACATGGTGTTTGCAGTGTGTAGTCCTGTGGAGGGGATAGACAAAGGAGACCCCCCTTCCAGACTTGCTGGAAGAAAGCAAGTGAGAGTCCTCTGTGGTAGCAATTAAATTGTCACCCCAGTTGGCCCTGGACCAGATCCAGTAAGTAAGGGAGGTTTTAGCAGACTTTGCCCCACTGTTTAGCGCTAAGCCTGGACTAAGCCCCTTGGTGGCACATGATGTGGAGACAGGGATGCAGGCACCCATATATGGTGAACAGCATATCAGATGTCAGAGGCTGTCCAAAAGGACATTAGGAGAGAGATGGAGGAAATGCTGGATTTAGGGGTAATCCAGAGATTCCACAGCCCCTGGGCCTCACCCATATGCCTTGTGCCCAAGCCAGATGACGCTACTCATTTTTGTGTGGACTATCATGGACTGAATGCAGTCACAAAGTCAGACACCCACCCGATGCCACAGACGGACAAACTCCTGGACAAGTTGGGAGGGGCGACCTTCCTTACGACTATTTACCTGACAAAGGGGTATTGGCAGGTAGAGTTAACTGCCAGAGCTAGGGAGAGGTCTTCCTTCATCACTCCGATAGGGTTATTTGAATTCATAGTAATGCCTTTCAGAATGAAGAATGCCCCGGCCACTTTCCAAAGGTTGGTGAACCAGGTGTTAAATAGTGCTGAGGAGTATGCTGTGGTGTACCTGGATGATACTGCCATTTTTAGTGCGAGCTGGGAGGAACACCTGTCCCACCTTAGGGAAGTTCTGGGCAGGATACAGAGGGCTGGGCTCACTGTCAATGCTGAGAAGTGCCAGGTGGCCATGGCTGAAGTGGCATACCTCGAGCATGTTGTAGGCTGGGGACAGCTCCATCCTAACCAAGTAAAAATAGAGGAGATCAAGGCATGGTCCAGACCAGAAATGCAGAACCAGGTCAGGAGTTTTCTAGGGACAGCAGGGTACTATAGGAAATGTGTACCCAGTTACAGTGCTCTGGCTGCTCCCCTATCTGACCTGGTAAAGAAAAGGATGCCTAAGAAAGTTACCTGGAAACCAGCCTGTGAAAACGCCTTTGCCAAACTGAATGAGGCACTGTGCAGTGCTCCTGTATTGACAAGTCCAGACTGTAGCAGACCCTTTATAGTCCAGACTGATGCCTCAGATGTGGGTAATGGGGCAGTACTGAGTCAGACATCCAACCAAGGGAAGGATCACCCCATAGTGTACCTGAGTAAAAAAATTACTTCCCAGGGAGTAGACTTACTCTACTATGGAAAAAGAGTGTCTTGCCATGGCGTGGGCCCTAAAGAAGTTACAGCCATACTTATACAGGCAGCATTTTGAGGTACAAACTGACTACAACCCCTGGTTTGGCTGACACAAATGGGAACAACGAATGGTAGACTATTAAGATGGAGTCTTCACTTGCAAGGGTATGACATGACCATCTCACATAGGGTTGGAGCAACCAATCAGAATGCAGATGACTTGTTGCATCTATATGAAGAATGAACTTACTTGTGGAACTCATGCCATGCAGGTGATAGAGCCCCCAAATTCAGTCTAGGTGGGGAGGAGTGTGACACTCTGCCCCCTTGCTTATGATTACTGTATGATATCTGTAAAATAAATAAGTGGTCTGTGTATGAAATTGCCCCCCCCAGTCAGCAGTGTGTGAGACTTGACCTTTAACTTTCAAAGTGTCAGTGAGGGTGTCATTTAACCGACCAGAGAGACCTGATTAAAGGTTTCCTGTTTTTGTCTTAATTAGAACTTTCAGGCCATCTGCCAGGATATAAGCCTTGTTAACTTTTATGGTTCCTGCAGAAAAAGGCCAGTTTGGTCACAGAACTTTGTCATAAATCATACTAGCAACAGGAAATCAGCAGAGGGACATCAAAGAAAGATGCTTGATCAAAGGATGTCACATGTGGGAAATGGTTTTTGCTGATGTCCACATTATTTGAAATACATTCTTGTAGATGATTTTGTTATGAATTAACTCCAAGGGAGGGTCTTACTGATGTCACAGAAGGGGAGGGGAGATGCCCCCTGAAATGAAACATTGTATCTGGGGAATGGATCATATCATCTTGGGCTCTGAGACAGAAAGTTCTCTCAAACGCACTTAAAAAGGTAATACTTAGCAAAGATATTAAGTACCGGGGTAGGAGTTTTGTTCTGTAATTTTCCCATTTTATGTTGTGACTGTGAGCTCATCCTATTTGTTCTGTATTTTATTTTACTTGTTTTTATCATATTTTTAATAAACAACATTTTCATTAAGATACTACCTGTGTCTCCTCAGTCATTTTTTGCATGTCATTGCTAAACCGATATTAAGTCTGACAGCTGTAAGGGCTTGCATGGTGTTACTAAGCTGGAAAAAGGTAAGACATACCTGGGTCTCATACAGAGTTTTAAAAGGGTTCATTTTGGAGACCTGTCTGGGTGCCCCTGGTGAAAGATTCTACTGCAGTCCCAAAGACAGTACATATCTGAACCTGTACATTGGTTATGCTAGCATAAGGTTCATAGTTTGAATCCCCCCAGAACTCGAGGCTACAGGTGATTCGGACCCACAGCAGACAGGAGGGTTATCCTGTCTGTTACCTGTTCACACTATTGCATGCTGAGGTTGACACTGTGGGAGCAGTGGGCCTGACCTGCGGAGTGCATTTGTGATAGTATCTAGCTCCCTAAAACAAAGCTTCTACTTGGCACCATGGCAGAGGTTAACATGGGAGGGGTGTACCCTCCTAGGTAGATAGGATGCCTAGCATGGACACAGCTAATCTGAGGTAGACACATATTGCCTAGCCACTGCACCTAGCCCTTTGCTCTCTGAGGATTCAGAGTTCAGTACCTTGTGGTCACGCATATGGAGGCATACCATGGTTCACAATATCCTTTCCCTTGCCTTAGGTACTGATCTCAAAACCTACCAACTGCACTGGTCTTCTGCAAACTCATTCTCATAGGCCTTAGTTGGTGAATTGGGAACATTCACACTTTGCTTCTTGCTAGGAGATAAAGGGATGGTAGTGCGGACATCATCAGGTGGCTCTCCTTGTGTGTGAACCATCAACCGGCCCCCACCAGTTGCCCCCTTCAGCGCGACATCCCGACAGTGAATCCCCAAAATAGACCTTTACAGTGACTGTCGGAAAACACTTCATTTTTGACTGGCACAATACCGGTGTCGGTATTGTGCTATCTCTGTGTGGGAGGTCAGCAAATTCACTGTTGATCTCCAGTGGTGCTTCTGGTCCCTGCTGTCCCCAATCCTGGACCCTGTGAGGGATCTGAGCCTCCAAAGACCCTCACCAAAGAGAGCCAGTTCCCCTCTAGAACCAGGACTCTGCTACTATCCGGGGCCCACAGGCCCCCTCTGCCCAGTCACATGAAGAGAATTCCACCCGTAGATGCTCAGAACCCCGAGGGCTCTGTTGCTAGACCTTGCACTCTGGTTACCAAGAACTACTTTTGGTGGACCAGTGCCCCATTTATATGCCCTAAATAGGTGGGAAAATTTACCCTGGTAAAAGGCTGCACCAACGTGTATAGGCTATGCATAGCATGGAAAGGACTTTGCCACCAAGCAGAAAACATTTCAGTAAACAGGAAATATATTTCTTTATCTTATGAAGCATGGGCTCAGTCATTAACCTGTTGGTATCTAAACATGGTTTTTACTGCTTTCACCATTCAAAAAACCCTCACTGCAATTAGTTACCTTGAAATAATGTGTTTTATACCTTTTCAGCAAGTTTTTTATATTCCCCACAGTCAGAAGGACTTTTAGGAGCCCTGAGCTGATCAGACCATGTGACTGCCATGTACATGCAGTGCAATGATGCAACTGAAATGAGACTTCTTGCCCGCAGTAAAGAAACCCTATAAGAGCCTTATATTAACTGTCTTATGTAAGTGCTATATGTGTGATCATCTGTAGCTATATTGAACTGATGCATAACTATAACTGATGCATAACTCTCTGCCTCATCTGTCAACTGGTTTAAATCCTACCTCTCCTGCTTCTCTCAATGAGTCATAGTAGGGCATGCCTTCTCCCCCCCCCACCATCCAAGCTGGAGCCCCCCAAGGTTCCATCTTGGGCTCTCTACTCTTATCTATTTTTCTAAATGGCCTCCCATCAGCCTGCTTGTGTAGCTAGCATACAGATGTGCGCTGATGATACAGTTCTTTACGCCTCTGGTTCTTCTGGTCCTGCTGTTGAATCCCAGCTTCAAGCTGATTTACATACTAGCATACTAAAATGCCAGCAGAATAGGCCTAACGGTCTTTCGTGTCTGCTCGTTTGGTCAGCCCCCACCCTGGTGCTGACCTTGCTGTCCCCCTTGCCTTCTCTGGCTTTTCCCTTCCCAGTTCCGGATATTCTTGCTGCATTGTATTTTGCATCCAGAACCCTTCCCCTGTACCTGTCCCACCTCTTGAACCCCTCCACTGTCTCTGCCTCCACCAGCCCCCTAGGTAGTGCATTCCATGGCTCCACCACCCTCTCAGTGAAGTAGCACCTCCTCCTTTCTCCCTGAATCTTCCCCTCCAGCTTCCCACCCATGCCTCTAGTGGCCCCCTTCCTCCTTCCTTGAAGCACCCTGACTGTTCCTCCTTATTTACCCTCTTCATGTACCTGAAGACCTCTATCATGTCCCCCGGTCCCTTCTTTCTTCCAATGTGTACATATTTAGCTCTTCGAGCCTCTCCTCATAGGTCCTGTCCCCCAAGCCCCAAATCATTTTGGTTGCCCTCCTCTGGACCCTCTCCAGGAGGTTAATGTCCCTCTTTAAGTGTTGCCTCCAAAACTGCACGCAGTACTCAAGGTGCGGCCTCACCAAGCAGTTATACAGAGGGAGTATCACTTCCCTCCTTCTGGAGGTGATCCCCCTAGCGATGCATCCCAGCATCCTGTTGGCCTTGGCTGCTGCCCTCCTACAAGTCTCAGAGTTGTTCATCTTGACATCCACCACCACCCCCAGGTCCCTCTCAGCCATCAAGACATGTAGCATTTCCTCCCCACAGATTTCCACTCAGTTCTCCACTGGTTTCAGGACAATCACCTCAAAATCAATGTTATCTCTTGCTGTGCCACTGGCATGTATACATGTCCTAAAAACCTATACATTCTAAAACTTCTGGCAGCCTAAGGGTTAAGAAAACAGTGTCAATGACTTTTGGTACCCTCAGAAATTGGCCATCCTCTCCTTCCTTCTGTCTATCTACATCCTGGATGGATTAATACTGGAAGAAGTCTCCTGCTACAAATACCTAGGTGTCTGGCTCGACTACATTAAACACATTGAGCATATTCACGCTAAGCTTTGTCCCAAACTGGTAGCCCTGTACAGAAATAAGGACTCCTTCCCTCTGCCTGCTTATCATATGTTCCTTACCAAAATGATTCTACCCTCTTTTGACTATGCTGATGTTATCTATGGTACTGCCTATGCCTCCTCTCTAGCCAGGCTTGACTCCCTCTACAATGCCGTTTGCTGTTTCTCCTTGAACAGCCCTTATATAAGGCAGCCCTTATAGCTCGAGATAAGCTCTGGGCTAAAGCTAGACATTCCAAAGAATCTTTGGATTGGCAGGCCTTTAGAACAGCCAGGAATAACTGTGTGAAAAAACTTCGCTCTGCTAAAGCTAACTATTATATTTCTACTCTCGAACAAGCTAAAGGTAACCCTCATAAAATATGGAAGACTATCAAAGCTATAGAAGGACTGCACCCATGGCCCTCTGTCCCAACAAAGATAGTCATAGTGGCAAGATTAGGAAAACAAGTCCCTAATCCTGGAGGAACTTAACTCCCACTTTGCCACAGCTGGATTAGCTTTTGACTCGTCACCTTATGCTGGTGCTGCGGTGAGCCAGCATACCCTCCGCCACATCTAGTCCTGGACCCAGTCCTTCCAACTGCTAAGATAACTTATAAAGAAGTAGAAGATTCTCTCTAACTTAGACACTAAAAGTGCAGGGGACGGTGGCTTGGAACCCTTTTCCCAAAGTCAGGCTATGCCCATCTCACTGCCCCAATTCTCCACATCTTCAATCTTTCCATTACATCTGCTACTGTGCCGTCCTGCTGGAAATCAGCACATATCCTCCCTCTATTTAAATCTGGTGACCCATGCGATGTAAACAACTATAGGCCTATCTCCATATTTCCTATCCTTTCTAAAGTTCTCAAAAACTGATCCATATTCAGTTAAAATCTCACTTGAAACCTTCTCTCTCATTAACCCAGCTCAATCTGGCTTCCGGCTAATCATACTACAATCACTGCACTAGCAAAAGTAACCAATGATTGGATCTCTGCTATAGATGCTAAGAAGGTAACTGGTGCAGTCTTTGGACCTCAGCAAAGCTTTTGATACTGTTGATCACAAACTATTAGTCAATTGCCTTGCAAAGTTGGGTGCCACATACCATACCACCCAGTGGTTCTCTAGCTACCTAACTGGAAGATTCCAAAAGTAAAGGCGGAAGGCTTTTTTCTGCTGCCTTGCCAGTTGCAAGCGGAGTCCCCAAGGATCCATCTTAGGCCCTATCTTGTTTTTCTGTACATCAATGACTTAGATGCTAACATATCTCGTCCAATCTGCACTTTTTGCAGATGATACTGTGTTGTATACTTCTGGCTCATTGTTATCTGAAGTCAAGGGAGTGCTTGCATGACTTCGCATAACTTGAGCATAATTTAATAAAGGCAAGCTTCTGCTCAATGCCAAGAAGACTAAAGCGATGATATTCTCTCGCAGTGCTGTCTCAGGCCCCCAATACTCTTGCCCAAGACTTCATTGTCACCATGCTAAACGAGCCTCTGGAAGTTGTAACCAAATTTAAATATCTAGGTATCTGGATCGACAATAAATTATCTTTCAGTGACCACATCGAAGATGTCTCTAGAAGGTTAAAAAGCAAGGTTAGGTTTCTTCTACAGAAATAGGCCTTGAAACTCAGAAACAAACAGCTACAGGCCACTTTTCTCCCCCTACTATGGCAAGTATGATAATCTATTCCTCCACCACTCTTGCAAATCTAAGTAAACTGGACATCCTTTATCACCGTGCGTTAGGTTCATTACCAACTCCTTACCGTCAGCACCACTGGACTTATATGCAGCTGTTGGTAGGACATCCCTAACTACTAGACGCCTGCTCCATGCTGGGCTATGGACTCTTAAACTGCTCCTGCAGAAATTGCCAAGCTATCTCTCTTCCCTTATTAGTATCTCACATAGTGCATACTCGTTAAGAAAATCTGACTTTATTATGCTTGACATACCAGGATGCGGACTTCCTTTGGTAGACGCTGTACATATGCCCTTCCCTCCATTTGGAACCAATTACAAACCGTACTGAAACTAACTAGCACAGTTTCAATAAACTTCTACAAATCGCTAAGTTCAGCCAAAATAAAAGACACCTGTAACTGTCATTAAGTCTCTTCCTTCCCCATATGTGCCATATTTATCCACTGGTAAGGTATAATTGATTTGTCATATTAACTGCTTTCCTTCCCTTCTACTCCTGGCTTTATTTGCTTACGCTCCACTGCTACTCTATCAAATTTCTCCTCCTCCATATCAGTTTGTAGACTGTTGTTTGTTCTAGCTGCCAAAATACTGTATATTTGATTTGATTTGATTTGATTTGATTTGATTAAATCAAATCACACCATCATCATGTTTCATTTATCAGTATGCGAGCCTATAAATTAAGCTTCCCTGTCTCATATCAATATTTACCACCTGCGGTCACCCTGTGTGGTACCCTTGTATGTATATCCAGCCTGCATCATGTAACGTGTATTTCATGTATATACTGTTATTACCTATCTGTGTTTGTACTTTAAGTGTTTATGTCACAGGACCTCCTTGTGAATGAGCTTGCTCAATGGAGTTTTCCTGCAATAAACTTGAACTTGAACTTGAACTTGAACGCCTCCCCTACACACATCACTGCTCTCTCTACTCCTCACTCTCTCTCTCCTCTCTTTACTGTCACTGCATTCTTCTCTCTTCATCTCCAAATTCTGGTTTGGACCCCTCCGCTCCTACCTCTCTTCTCTCTTCTCTCCCGAATCTGAGGCCCCCTATCCTCTCTGATCTAGAGATGCCCACACTTTCTCCCTCCCTCCCTTGCCGCTTTCTTATTTAATTTTTATTTATTCATTCTTGGACTACAATACCTCTGAGCACAGACAGCTCATTTACAAATGTTCCACATCAGTGGGGAGGGGAGACAAAACATACAGAGGGGTAAAAGTACAATTTTTCCAAAACAGTAAAATAAAGTGAGCAAATATGTATGTATCTATACGCAGTTTTAACGTTCTAATAGGAGGAAAGCATGGATGAGGGGAAAGGATAAAGATGGGAGGAAGAAAGAAAGAAAGAAAGAAAGAAAGAAAGAAAGAAAGAAAGAAAGAAAGAAGGAAGGAAGGGAAGGAAGGAAAGGTAGGAGGTGGCAGCCATGGGCCTTTTCTTATAGACGTCCCTCTCTCTCTCTGGAATGCTCTACCATTCTCCATTAGACACTTGCCTTCCATCTCAGATCTAAAAAGAGCCCTATCCCAATATTCTCCGCTCTCAGACTCCTGCTCATGCTTGATCTGATCTCATCTTTAGTATTCTATTTCATATGAACATACGAAATTGCCAGCATAAAAAGGTCACAATGGTCTATTGAGTCTGTTCGAGTGCACAGCTCAGTTCCCTGGAGCTGCCCCCCCTTCCCTATTCCTTCTGGAGTCATCCCCACCATCCCAATTACCTCCCCATCCACCTCCCAGTACTGCCTTCTTCTGTCTTAATTTTCATTTTCACCCTGCCCTCCCCCATTGAAACTGGTCACAATATTTGCTGCCACCACCTCTTCTGGCAACTCATTCCACCCCTTCACTACCCTTGCAGTGAAAAAGTACATCCTCATTTCCTTCCTGAATCCCCCCTCCCACACACACACACCAGTTTTAGGCTTTGCCACCTTGTTGTACCCTCCTTCTTAAGTTCAAGATACCCTCAGTATCAACTCTTAAGGTATCTGAAGGTTTCAATCATACCCCCCCCTTCTTTCCTCCAGGTAGTACATGTTTAGTTCCCTCAGCCTTTCCTCATATGATCTGTTCCCCCATGCCCTGGATCATTTTGGTTGCCCTCTGCTGGACCCCCTCCAGTAGTGTGATATCTTTCTTCAGGTAAGGGAACCAGAACTGAACACAGTATTCCAGGTGTGGTCTCTCCAGTGACCTGTACAGTGGCAGAATAACTTACTCCCTCCTAGAGGTGATTCCCCTGATGATGCAGCCCAGCATTTTATTTGCTTTGGCTGCTGCCTTTCGGCACTGTGCTGTGTGTTTCATATCATCCATGACCATTACTCCAAGGTCCTATTCCTCTTCTGTCACTGTCACCTGTATTTGCCCCAGCCAGGCTCTGCCCCTTGGGTTTCTGGCTCACATGTGCAGTACCTTATATTTCTTAGCACTGAAACCCAACTGCCAGACTTCTGACCATTTCTCTAGTTTAGCCAGATCCTCCCTTAAATCCTGTCTCCCTTCCACTGTGTCCACCCTCCTACAGAGCTTAGTATCATCTACAAAAAGGGAGGTTTTACTGTTGACACCCTCTGCTATGTCACTTATAAATATGTTGAACAGCACAGGTCTGAGTACTGAGCTTTGTGGGACCCCACTGGTTACAGGCCTAGGTTTGGACACTTCACCCCTACCACCACTCTCTGACTCCAGTCCCTTAACTAGTTCTTGACCCACCCCAGCATTCTGTCCCCTATTTACAGATCCCCCAGCTTGCTGACCAGCCTGTCATGTGGCACTGAATTGAACACCTTACTGAAGTCCAGGTATAGGATGTACACTGCCTGTCCCCTGTCCAATGACCTTGTAACCCAGCTGAAGAAATCTATCATGTTGTATTGACAAGGTCGCCCTCTGACAAACCTGTGCTGCCTGTCATCTTGGAGACCATTCTCCTCGAGGAAGGACACCAGCCTTTCTTTTAGAATGGCCTCCATTAACTTACCCAATATGGAGGTCAGACTCACTGGCCTGTAATTACCTGGCTCATCCCTGGGTCCACGGTTGTGGAGAGGTACCACATGAGCTATCCTCCAGTTTTGTGGCACACACCCCTTATCCAGTGACACGTTGAACAGGTCTGTCAGAGGGCCACTAGAACCCCTGCCAATTTCCTCTGGACCCTAGGGTGTACCCAGTCTTGTCAAGATGCCTTGTCCACCCACAGTTCCCTTAGTCCTCTCATGACCCTGTCTACCCCAGTCTCCCCCTCATATTCCTTTCCCCCTCTAGGTTCCCCCCAATCTTCCCCTGTGGCATAGGCCTTTCCACTGCCCTGGTGAAGACTTAGCAAAAAACTCATTTAGTGCCTCTGCTTACACCTCATCCTTTTCTGCTCAATCTCCTTCCCTCTTTATCATAACTATCCCATCCCTTCTGCTTCTTCTCTCGTTAATGTACCAGAAGAATTCCTTCTCCCAGTCTTTAAAGTAGCAGTGCAATGAAAGAAGTTATTCCAAAAAGCTAATTTTCTGCTATGGTTATGAAAAATATTGGCAGAACTGTTGATTTGGGTTTTCTGGATGCTTTCTATGCTGTGTACTACACATTTGCATTTTTGTCGGGATTCTTACCCTCCTGGTGTTCTCAGTACTATTTCTATGCAAAAATTAGGCGGCCATCTTTTTTTCTTGAGAAATAATTACATTAAAACTTTCATAAAATTCTTTAATGACAATGAAAACTGGAAATTTTACCTCCAAAATAAGCTGGAAGACATCTGGCATCAGGAAGAAAAAACTGTGGGATCAAATTTTAGCCCATTTTCGCTGCACTGCTGCTTTAATCCCCTGTGCCAGCTTTAGTTCTTTCTCAGCCTTTGCTGCTTGGACCTCTCTCCCTGCCTCTCGAGATTTCTCCACATATACCTCTTTGTCCTCCTCCCTCGAAGTACGCATGTGAAGACCGGCCTCTTTTCTTTCACCTGCTATACCAGCTAGGTCTCTTGGTTCTGGTTTTATTTTTATGAGGTTTTGGACACGTATTGGTGGCCTCAATTATCCCCATCTTAATGATGGACCATTTGTGGTCTGCATCCATGTCCGGTGTGATCATCTCCAGGTGCTCCTCTAATCTGTTCCCCATCCTCTCAAAGTCTGCCTTCCTGATGTCCACCACTTTCGTTTTTGACATGGCTGACTCCTTTCCCATGTTGATGGAAAACCACACCATGCAGTGGTTACTGCCTGCAAGAGGTTCCCTCACTTCAACTTCCCGGACATGCTCCCCATCTGAGAGCACTAGGTCTAGTATGGCCTCTTCCCTTGTTGGCTCTGTGACTCCCTGTATCAGGAAACGCTCCTGGATATGGGGAATTAAGCTAATTTGTCATTAATGTGCAAACTTTGTAGGATTCTGATAATCATGCATATGGAATTAATTCAGGAACATCAATGCTAACTAATTCAGTCCGGCCTTTTTAAAGGGAATTACCCTAAATTGCAAGTTGCAGGACATAGTGATTTTTTAAGTGTCAGCAGGGACATTATCTGATTGATACCTTGTAAGATTAACTAGAAAGTATGTGCTTTATGTGTAGTAACACAAGTGTTGTGATGTATTTTAATCACAAACAAGTGTTCCTAATGAATGACTCTGTATTTAAAGCACAGGGTGAAGTTGTAAGCCTGACAAAGAGGAATTGCTCCTCGAAGCACCAGGCTGGTACACATATCTGTGGCTGTAACCTGATTTGCAAAATTCTTTTGACTTTGTGGATGCCTTTTGGAGGCAGTATAGCACAGTGGTTTAAGGTTCTGAGCTACAGACCTGGAGACCTGGGTTTGAATCCCACAGCCCCCACTTGGATACTATGTGACCCTGATCAAGTCACTTAACTTCCTTGTGCTCCCAGGGTGCACTTGTAAACAAGCTTTTAGCTTAGTGTGTCTCTCCTGGTAAAAAAATAAAAATAAAAAAAATTACACAAGGTACAATGTTTGTACTTTATTTTTAAAATTTGCTGCAAAATACAAGTCCAATATCTGATGCATTGAGTGCTGGTATTTATTTTCAGTTTATACTTTCTATTTTTACCAGCACCCAGTCTGAGAACTGTGAGCGCTGCCTTCTTTGGTGGATGTCAGAGAAGTGGACAAGGTATGCATAGAGAGGAGGTGGTGGGAAGGAGTGTGGTTAGGAGGGGGAAGGGCTGGGATTATAGAACAGAGGATATAACGGATCGAACATAAAATAGGAAGGAAATAATGGGATAGACATATTTTACAAATTTTAGAAACAATTTCAATAAGCAATAACCCACGACAGGGTGTGCAGTTGTAGGGGATTAATCAACACCCCAGGTGCGCTGTGAGGCATGATGCCACAGGTCTAGTGTCCTCACAGTGCTCGGGGTGTTGATTAATCCCCAATAACTGCACACCCTGGAGTAGGTTATTGCGCTTATAACATGGGCTATGTTTAAGCAACAAAAAAGTATCCATAAAGGTATTTTTTTGCTGTTTAAATAGTAGAAAAGGTACGGTATCCTGCCACCTTGTAAAATAGTCAGTCACAAAATATGTATTCTGTATTGTTGTTATGCACACAGAAATGTCACAAATACGCCAGTGATATGATTTGTGACATTTTTGCTACATAACATGCTTTGTTATCCTTCCTACAGCCCTGTAATGAGTGCCCCCCACACACACACACACACACACACACATATATGCAGACACCTTCCAGTCTCCTCCACTGCTAAATGTCACATTTCAATGCCACTGGCAGTGTAGCTGCAACTAGCTTACTGGGAAAATAGTTTGTTGCATGGCGATGCTGACGTTAAGGCACATACAGAGAGAGGGGGGAGAGAGACAGACACACACACACACACACAGTGCGAGATCAGGAGAGGGAGTGCAGAATTGGCACACACTGTTTGACTCTGACTCACCATCTGTGCCGCTCTCTCTCACGCCTGATGGCACACTGCTCTCTGCCACTCTTGCCACTGACACTCGTACTCTGAGTAGCGGGGATTGGCTGCCAGACACCAACCTGCACTCCTGAGTGTCAAGCTGTGATTTGCATGCAAACCTTACTTGTTGACAGGGTCGTGTCTCTCCCGGGCTGTCTCTGTTGCCAGAGTGCACAGTGAGATTTCCTCATGTCTCACCAGCTAATGCCTGCTCCGGGTGTGCATCTCTCTCTCTCTCTCTCTCTCTCTCTCGCTACTCTGCCGCTCTCTCTGTCTGTCTCTCTCTCTCTGGTGCTGCCTGTTGGACTTCCTGTGGGCAGTCACTGATATTCCCAGCTGTAAAAGGTCATGGTATGGGGACAGCATCTATAGAATAGCCAGGACAGCCAAGATCAGCATGGCGGGTGGGTCACAGAGAGAGAGAGAGAGAGAGAGAAGGGAGAGAGAAAGAGAGACAATACAGTCACCCAACTCTACTGCACGGTGTGACAACACACAAACAGCTACTTTATGGCACCGTGCGGTACAATGATCTCATACTCCTTGAATGTCTCTTTCTCGAGCACTGATGTCGGGGGGGGGTGCTTGATGGACAGGGATAAGTCCTCTGCTGCTTTCTCTATTTCTGTCCCACTCACCACCCATGGGGAAAAAAGGAGCCAACAACAACACGGGTTGGGACAAATGCTACAGGACAGGACCGGAGACAAACACACAACCAGTGGAGAGGACACATGCTACAGGACTGGCCAACACCAGCAATGGTGTGCACACATGCTGTTGGAGGGGCAAGGATGTATGGGACAGAGACACAGACAAGGGAGAGAGCAGCAACTCAGAGATACACAGAATCATTGTCTCTCTGTGCTCTTAGCCTGTGACCGGGAAGATGACACTATGGCTGGGTTCTCCAAGGTCCGCGGAGTGGGTGGGTGGGGAGACTGAAAACACTGAGGGGTACTGTACTTGTGTTGCTGCACACATGTATGTACTGAGTACTTGCCCCATAGAGTGAGCGAGATAGTCACATCCATTGTGTGTACCTGAGGACATCTCCCTCTCTCTCTCGCTTAGTGTGGGAGGGGGAATTAATGGCTGCCTTGGGAACTGTGGTTCAGGCACAATAACAAGAGCTGGCCATTTCTTGATCACTTTGCTGTGGCCCCTTCACCACTTACTGTGCTGGTAACATAGATTAATTAATGGTCATATGGTGGCTGTCTGCCAATGAGCTCACAGATACCTCTATGCCCATGTCATAAGTTTATTAACACATCAAAAACAACTCCTGGAGGCAACATAAAATGACCACTGGGGACACTACACTGATTGCAAATGCTTGAATCCAAACTAAATAAATGGTGGATGGAGTAATGAAGACACATTGGATGATTTCTCTGATCTGAGGTTGCTTCTACAAATAGGAAGCATTACTAATTTCTAGCAACGTATGCCATCTACGTAGTGATTTATGATCTATTATAAGATTACATTTTTTGGGGGAGTTGGGAACGCTGCCTTGAGGAAGACTTCTCCTTTTTTGTCTTTTCACAGCAGCTGGCTGACTTAGGCTGGGCTGGAGAGTTGTTCAGGAGGCCTGCAAGGTGCTGACCCTTGTGTTGGGCTGGAGCATTAGAGCATTACAGAAGCATTAGAGGAGCGAGTGTCAACGGAGTAGTGGCTGGAACTGCCCAATGGAGAATGCCAAGGTTTACTTGAGGATTATTTTAAGGAATTAGTTAAGAAGAACATGGAAGAAAGGAGCACTTTTTTGACTGTTGTACATCAGTATTCGGAGCACACACTGAGTGTTGAAGAAAATGGTGAAAAATTGTGAAATTGAAGGAAAGATGGAAAGAAACTGTTGAACTGGAATTAAATGAACTTGTGAAAAAAAATATTTCAGTGTAGTGAGTTGGTAGATTTTTTTATAGAAAGTTTATTAATCTTACTCACTTATTGTTTCATTATTCACCGATTCTAGTAGTATGTTAAAGTCCAGTTTACAAAACGTCCCACAACCGATAAATACAGTGCTGACATAAGGGAATACAAGGGTTCTGTGATAAGTATTGTTATCATTGTTTTATCTTCTTTTTTACTTCACTTTTTTGCTATATATTTTAATTTTTTTTAAATACTCATAGCCCAATTAAATACTTATAGTCCCATCAGTTTGTTTTTGCACCATTTAATGTTACATGACTGAGTGTAGTGAGACACTTAAATTAGTTGCGTGGCAGTTACTTCGTATCCTTTGCCAGTCCTGAGTAGAATGTGCTGCTGAAGAGAGGAAATCCCGCTTTGTTTGATGGGTCTGATAAATGAGTCTGTATTTCAATAGCTCTGAGGTTCTTTCACGCTATGTATTTTTGTATTTTTATATTTTAAGTGAAGGAGTGGCTGTTCTGCTTGAATTACAACAGCTTTTAGGTTAAGCTTTGCCCCTGCTTACTAACAAAGAGTATACTTACTTTTTATGTGGCACTTAACTTTTAACAATATTATCTCTTTGAGGCAGTTACTTGGTTTTGTTCTTTAGTTTTTTCCCTTTATTGCAGTTGAAACTTCTAAGTGGGTAAATATGACTCGCAGTGTTTACAGGCAGTGGACCTGTTTATGTGCGCTCTTTTAGTCTTACAGCATATGTAACTTTGAATGCACTTGTAACCCCCCTGCAAATGGGGGTTCCCAAAAGACTTCCAGGAGCTTGCTTGAATGCTCCAAGCCTGAATGGTGTTTGGCATTTAAGCCATTTATCAGTGAGTGTTTTTAGAACCTCTGGTACTGTCTCTTTAAGAGCTGTCTGCTTGCAGACATAATTAGTTTGTATGGGGGACTGTGTGTTTCTTTGATTGAGTACCACTCAAGCTGCTGCTAATTCACTCTATATTTTGCAGTCACTAGGAGTGCAAGGGAACCTATCTGAAAGATGTAACTGTTTTCCAGAAATCATTTACAGTAATAATGAAATTACAGTTTGTCTAACCTGCTTTCTTTTGCAGTCAGAACTGTGTCTGCTAGTTCCCATTCTAGTTTGAACTGCTGAACTGGACCAATCAGTGTGGGGTAAGCTAGCTCTAAAATGGTGCCTTGGACGAATCAGAACTTGGACTCATAATCTGAGCCAGCCACAAGAGGATTGTATGACAGCAGTGACTCTGGGAGATGTAGTTTAGACTTCAGCACCTTTTTGGACCAACAGCAGCAGTCTATTGTGAGTGACAGCCAATCCAGTCAAGAACTGGGAGGAACTCAAAGGAAGTGCCGGTTTTGTCGGTTGGAGTTTCATTTGAGCTTTGGCAGTGAAGAAGGAAGGAGCCCTGTGCTTTTTCAGTGTGCAGTTTTAGTCAAAAACGTGTGTAAGGCCCAGAGTTCCGGTCTGCAGCTTGTGTAACAGCTTGTTAGGACTGAATCCGCCCTGTGAAAAGAATCAAAGGATCTCTGAAGAGTAGAAACCAGGCTCACCCTGTAGAAGACTGGAAGAATGCTGAAAATTGCACTCGGTCTGTCAGGAACTGAATCTGCTGTGTGTTCTCCCGGGTATTGTGCGTAATTAGCATCGGGATACAGATGCAGCCTGCCTGGTATAGTGCTTTCTTTTATATGGATGTGTGAAGAGGTTTGTGTACCTCAAGTGAGCCCTGCTGACATTGAAGGACCCTATCTTATTTGGAGGTCGTGAGTACTAATTCAGGGTTGCTCCTGTTGAATTGCCACATTAAATCCAAATGGAATTACTGTACTGCTGACTGTTTAATTCTCCTTTTTCTGTGTGAAAGGCCCTACCAGCTGCCACGGTTTGGACTAGCCACTAGGCTTGGGTACCCAGGGACAGTAACTGATAGGGATAGGCCTGTGCACAGAGCCATAGATGAGATTATTAGAGTGATAAGCTAATTAACCTGATTTCCCCTGTCCTTGTTATATCCCCCTAAATAAATCAGAGCTGCTTGTTTCAGCAAAGTTATACTGCCTGAGGTATTTGTCTATGTTAAAGTACTGTACTGTGATTGTTGCACTGTATCTCATTTCACAGGAGGTCCCAGAGACGGAACCAGACCTGGGGGTAAGTGTATACTGTGAAGGTAATTCTGATATATTGTGTGGGCCACTAGTGGGAAGAAAGGGGGGTTGCAGTGTCCCAGAGGGCTGTGACCAAGTTAGTTTAACTATTGCAAACCCTGACCTCTGGGTGGAGGCACCCGCCATTGGATCCAGGCCCCTCAACCTGTTAGTGGCAAATCAGGCAGGGGTAGTAGCCCTTGGGATAGCGCCATCTAGGGGTAACATCTTGGAGGCTCACCGCTGGGATTGTGTGTCCTCTAGCGGCCATATTTACGAACCACTGTTAAGAAAAAAATGGGTACCCCGACAGAAGTGGCTGTGCACCAGCTGGTGGAGTGGTGTACTGGGGAGGAGATCGACCCCCAAAATGCTATGCTTATCCTGGACATCCCCCTGGGTATCAATACGGACACTGTGCAGGGAGTACTTTCCAAGGTGGAAGGTTTACAAAACCCTGTGTGGTGGGTCAGCATGCTAATCTGCTCACCCACACTTTCCTGGCCCTAGTAGAGTTTAAGGATCCCATAGATAGCTCCAAAGTGCCACAGACCATTACCCCAGAGGAGCCCTCACTGCTTGGAGAGTGATAACTAAGGACAGTAAAGACCCGGGGGGGAATCAGCCCCCACCACTATCTGAAACTTTTGAGGAGAAATTTGCTGAATGGTTGCTGGGAGAGGGAAAAACTGTGGAGGACTTGAAGAAACTATTCTTGCCACCTGGGGGTGTTCCTCCCCCAACACCCTCTCCTGCTCCAGTGCCCGTAATGGTGGCTGAACCAATGCAGACTCCTATTTCTGCACCTGCCATTAGTCACGACTCTTACCGAAGGTTGAGGATCTTCTCTGGCACCTCTCACCCTCCAAGGAGGATGACTGGGAAGACCTGGATAGAACTATGTTGCCCCAAGTGCTAGAATGGCAATGCTCGGAAGGTGAGCGAAGAGGGTTAGTGAGAGCCTCGAGGTCCTGCCCTGGCTACCATCCGTGGCAACCGGGCCAGTAACCCTGAAGCGACTGCACAGGCCTATCTTGAGGCCTTGGAGAATGTATGGGAGCCCAGATTCTGATGAGGACCTATGGTGGAGAGTAAGAGATGCACAACAGTACCAAGGGGAGTTGTTGTCTGTGTATGTATCTCGGCTGGAAAAATTGTTGCAAGAATGCCTCAGAAAGGTAGTTTGCCAGCGATTGAACTGGACCGAACCAGGCTGGACAGGATCCTTAAGTCTGCCCCCTTCTCAGAACTGCTGTTGCTTCAGTTACGCCTGGCAGATCGACTGGAATCCCCACCCTCCTATGATGAGTTAATGAGAGAAATTCGAGGAGTTGAGAAAGGACGACTCGGGAGGGACCTGCACCAATAGCTGCGGCTACGACCCGAGTGACTGAGGGTGACCCATCAAGTGAAGTTCAGGGGCAGAGGTTGGCAGTCAATGAGTGCTCTGACAAGGAAAAGATATGTCACAATGGGGCAACTGTTGAGAGAGATCCGGAATTCAAAAACAGTCCCTTTATGAAGGCCACGCCTGCAAGTCATGAGGGCCCTGACCTATATCCGACTGCATCTGCTATGGGGTGGGGTACCCACCCATGTATCTCCTGCTGATAACAGCTCCGAACTCGATTCCTTGACCATGGAAGTGGAGAAACTGACGAGATGTCTCCAAATGCTTATCATGCCGCAGACAGATGGCACCAAGGTTTCCAGTTAGTAATATCCCCGCCCTGGCTCCCAGTGTGGCGCCTCGGCCAGCTCAAACTCCAGAAAGTATGTTTTGCTATAATTGTGGGAAAGATGGGCACATGAAAAGGAATGCCAGTCCCCAAAAGACACTGACAAAGTTGCATATAGGCTACAAGGAGAGCTTGGAGAAGAAATCAGTGGTTAAGAGGTGCACGATATGATCCCGGTGAGGGCACCAAAATGCTAATTCACGCCCTTTTGTGGCAAGGTCAGTTGCCCAGGCCCCCACTACCGCCTCTCAGACTGGTCCAGAATAGTGGGTCCCTCCATGGAGACCACTGTAAAGGTGAACGGAGTGTCTACAAGAGCTATATTAGACAGTGGCTCCCAAGTGACAATTATGTTCCAAGATTGGTATCAGAAGCATTTGTCAGACGTACCCTTACAACCATTAGAAGGACTGCATGTATGGGGGTTAAGTGAGAAGGCCTACCCCTATTCCGGGTATATCCGAATTTGGCTGTCTTTCCCCACCTCCGTGGCTGGAGTAGCCGAACAAGTAGAGACCTAGCCTTAGTGTGTCCCCCCACTGGACTGTATGATGGTGTCCTTTGTTGATTGGAACAAATGCTCATATGTTCGGAAGGCTGGCAAGTTGTGTTACTGAAAAACAGGGTCAAAGACTAGTAGAGCTTTAAGAGTTCCGGCTTTAATTAAGAAGGCCTATGAGGCACAGAGAGATGCTGAAAAACAGAACCAGAGGAACCGGTCGGAATTGTATGGAAGAAGGATCCTGAGTCTCTGATCCTGGGCCAAATGCCCAGTGTACCTTACAGGGAGAGTCCGTATCAGAAAGGATGTTAAGAATAAAATATTAATGTTGATGCACCAGCGATGGAAAATTGCCAGAGGGACTGCTGGTCAAGCCTTAGTATTTTGCCGCTAGAGCCCATGCTTATGCCAGAAGGGTAATGGTCCAAGTTCATAATGTGTCTGAAAGAGACATTCGAGTAAACAGAGGTTGCATCCTGGCTAATGTGCATTGTGCAGACACTGCAGTGCTACCCAGCAGCAAGAGTTCAAGGAAGAATGACAGAGTAACGCCTGACTTGTTTGATTTTGGCGACTCCCGCTGCCAGCTGAATGGAAAGTGAAGATCAGTGAGAAGCTTGCCCAGAGAGCAGGTGTTTTCTTTAAAGGAATGGGATGTAGGATGCGTGCAAGGAGCTGAGCACAATATCCGCTGCATGACTAAAGACCATTTACGTGAGAGGTCTCGACGCCTGGCACCTGCTGACATAGATGATGTGGAGACGGCATCTGCAAGAGATGTTAGCTGCTGGTGTAATACAAGAATCCAGAAGCCCTTATGCTTCCCCATTGTGGTAGTGAGGAAAAAGAATGGAACAGTAAGGATGTGTGGATTATCGCTACTTTAAACCGCGCGGACTATCCTGATCAGTACACAATGCCCGCATTCAGGATGCTTTGGACTGCCTAAGCGGGAGCAAGTGGTTCTCTGTGTGGATCTCCGCAGTGGGTACTACCAGATCCCGATGGCCCCAGAGGACCGTGAGAAGACGGCCTTTATCTGTCCGCTTGGCTTCTATGAATCTGCATGAGGATGCCTCAATGATTTCAAGGTGCCCCAGCCACTTTTCAACGATTGATGGAGCGTGCAGTGGGGACATGAACACTAGAGTGCCTGGTATACCTAGATGATGTTATTGTGTTTGGCAGCTCACTGGAGGAACATGAGAGCAGATTATTTAAGGTATTGGACCGACTGGAGGACTTTGGCCTTAAACTGTCCATTGATAAGTGTCAATTCTTTCAAACATCAGTAAAGTATGTGGGACACATAGTATCCACCGAGGGAATAGAGACCGACCCAAGTAAAGTTGAGGCCTTGACCACCTGGCCACAGCCCAAAAATCTAAAAGAACTGCAAAGATTCCTGGGATTCTGTGGTTATTATCGGTGCTTCATCAAGGACTATTCAAGAGTGATCCGCCCTTTACTTAACCTTACTCAAGGGTATCCCCCAACCCACAAAAAATACCAAAAGTCAGCGTCCCTCAAGACTGAAAGAGTGTATTTTCATCCGAGTGAAGTATTTGGGGCCCGCTGGACTCCTGATTGTGAGACTGCTTTTCATGAGATCATATATCAACTTACCCATGCTCCAGTGCTGGCCTATGCCGATCCAAGAAAACCTTACGTCCTGCACACTGATGCTAGCTTGCAAGGGTTGGGGCTGTGTTGTACCAAGAGTACGAGAATGGCCTGAGACCAGTGGCCTTTGCCAGTAGAAGCCTGACCCCATCTAGAAAAGAACTATCCTGTACATAAGTTAGAGTTCCTAGCTTTGAAGTGGGCTATTGTTGACCAATTCCATGAGTACTTGTATGGGGCTAAAATACTAGTAAAACTGACAATAATCCTTTGACCTATGTGCAGACCTCAGCTAAGTTGGATGCCACTGGCCATAGGTGGCTTTTCATTATCTACATATGACTATGCTCCTGAATACCGAGCAGGTCTGAACCACATAGATGCTGATGCTCTCTCCGGGCCTGTTCCCAGAATGATTGGGTCCGATTAGCAGAACCTGACATTCGGGCACTCTGCCGGAAGTTTGACAGGGAGGAACAAATGTCACGGACGCAGTGGACTGCATGGTGGATTGCTTGGGAGCCTCTGAGAATTGCATACCTGCTGCTTATTGCCACTTTTCTGCAATAGACATTGGTGCACTGCCTCAGCTGGACAATGACAGTATTCGGCGGGCTCAATCCGCGATCCCATGATCAAAGCAGCTTTAGAAGCCCTCTATGCAGGAAAAGATGTGTCCAAATTCACTCCACTGATTTGAGAACTGCACTGTTATACAAAGAAGGTCCTAAGTTGAAACTGATCAATAAACTGTTATACAGAGAAACAGTAGACAGAGGGGACAAGTAGACAAACAACAACTAGTGCTGCTTACTGCCTTCGAGACTCAGTACTGAGGTCCTTGCACAACCACATGGGGCACCTTGGTATAGACAGAACACTTGACTTGGTGAGATCCAGATTCTATTGGCCTAGATGGGGCTGATGTGGAGCAACACATTCGAACTTGTAGTCGCTGGTTACAGAGGAAAGCTTTATTCTAAGAGGGCTGCCTCTGTTAACATCACCACCAGTGCACCCATGGAGCTGGTCTGTATTGATTTTCTGAGTTTGGAGTCAGATCAAAGAAATATCAGTAATGTGCTGGTGGTCACTGACCATTTCACGAGATATGCCAAGCTTTCCCACCAAAGACCAGAAAGCATCCACTGTGGCCAAAGTACTTGTAGAAAACTTCTTTTGTTCATTATGGGGCTCCACAAAGAATCCATTCTGATCAAGGAGAGACTTTGAGAGTCAGCCTGATCAAAGAGATGCTTTCTCTGTGGGGAGTCACAAGTCCAGAACCACTCCTTACCACCCTCAGGGGACCCACAGCCTGAGCGTTTCAACCGCACTTTGCTAGATATGCTAGGCACCCTGCACCCAAAGGACAAGCCTAGATGGAGCTACCAAATTAGCACCTTGGTCATGCTTATAACTGCACCAAAAGTGATGCCACTGGATTCTCCCCTACCGCCTGATGTTTGGAAGAGAAGCCACTACCAGTAGATGTGTGTTTTGGGGTCTCTCCTGATGGGGTTCAAGCTGACAACTATTTACAGTATGTGCAAAAGTTAAAGGCCCAGCTAACTCATGCGTACTCAACTGGCTCAAACCATGGCTGCCAAAAGAAATCTGGCCAACAAAGAAAGGTATGATAAAAAGGTGAAAGCACAGGAACTCCAGGAGGAGATCGGTATTGCTAAGAAATCTGGGACTGCATGGCAAGCACAAGATTGCTGACAGATGGCACCATCTCCCTCACATTGTAGTGGGCAAACTAGATGATCTGCCAGTGTACAAAGTAAGGCCTGAGAATAATTCAAAGATGTAAAAACAATGCATAGAAATCATTTACTGCCCATTGGACAAATCTTAATTGAGTCTGAGCCCTAGAAGATGCCCCTCTGACCAGTGACTAGAGCTGCTGCTAAGAAAAGATCAAGAAAGTCTGCACCTACAGAAGCAAAGTTAAAGTGTTCCCTCCACAAGTCCCAGTTGAGCATGACTGTCAGTCCACATCGGAAGAAAGTGAGAGTGACTTTGAATACTATCCTCTTCACGAACTGAGTCAATTGTTTCAGGGCAATCCTAGTCAATACTGGAGATGAAGCTGGGCCTTCTGGACTGTCTAAGCCCCAGCTTCATCCCTGAGCCAATGCTCCCAGAAAGTGAAGTGCAAAGCATCAGATCAGATGAAATGGAATCATTGTGCATGGTTGAACTGTTTGAGCTTTAGGAGGAAATGATAGATTGGGCAGACTGGTGATACACGCGAACAAGAAGAGTATTTTGAGTGCCCTGACAGTCCACCTGCTAGTGTCCGGGAAGCGCCCATGCGAGCCAAAATGTTGTGGACTCAGAAACTGTAACTCCTGGAGCTGAGGCAATGTTCCAGCCTCTCTACCCCCATGGAGACTCTGACAAGTGAGGACAATGCTGAAATGAGGCTCAGAGTGCAGAGACTATAACAGTTCCTCCTAGAAAGACTGGTCGAGCTGTAAAGCCTGTGGTGCACCTCAGTTATGATTCACTTGGGAGGCCTGTGGACTTGCCTCTCAATGTTGTCCATAAAGGAGTGTATGTGTCCCCGAGCTCATTGCCCAAACTGAGCATCAGTGCTAACTCCAAGTTACTTGTGTTGCCCTCTAAGTATGGTGCCCTTGCCCCATCCAGCCCCAAGGTAACTGATAGGGAAGGGCCCCCTCTCTTCAGGTTTCATGTACAAGAGGTAATAACTTGAGTTATGGTACAATGTGTATGTAATACTGTGTAAAGAGTGACGTACTGCAATGTTTCAGAAATGTGTTCTTGGTAAAATGATATATTGACTGATGATTACATGTGCGAGCCTAATGCAAATGTATATGGTTGCAGTTGAAAACTATGGGTACTTGTTTGACGCGACGTCAGCTTTCCCAGGCCAGGAAGGGTGTAACCCCCTCAAATGGGGGTTCCAAAAGACTTCCAGAGCTTGCTTGAATGCTCCAAGCCTGAATGGTGTTTGGCATTTAAGCCATTTATCAGTGAGTGTTTTAGAACCTCTGTACTGTCTCTTTAAGAGCTGTCTGTTTGCAGACATAATTAGTTTGTATGGGGACTGTGTGTTTCTTTTGATTGAGTACCACCAAGCTGCTGCCAATTCACTCTATTTTTTGCAGTCACTAGGAGTGCAAAGGGAACCTATCTGAAAGATGTAACTGTTTCCAGAAATCATTTACAGATAATGAAATTCAGTTTGTCTAACCTGCTTTTTTGCAGTCAGAACTGTGTCTGCTAGTTCCCATTCTAGTTTGAACTGCTGAACTGGACCAATCATGTGGGGTAAGCTTGCTCTAAAATGGTGCCTTGACGAATCAGAACTTGACTCATAATCTGAGCCAGCCACAAGAGGATTAGTATGAGCAGTGACTCTGGAGATAGTAGTTTGACTTCAGCACCTTTTGGACCAACAGCAGCAGTCTATTGTGAGTGACAGCCAATCCAGTCAAGAACTGGGAGGAACTCAAAGGAAGTGCCCGGTTTTGTCGGTTGGAGTTTCATTTGAGCTTTGGCAGTGAAGAAGGAAGGAGCCCTGTGCTTTTTTCAGTGTGCAGTTTTAGTCAAAAAACGTGTAAGGCCCAGAGTTCGGTCTGCAGCTTGTGTAACAGCTTGTTAGACTGAACTGTCCTGTGAAAAGAATCAAAGATCTCTGAAGAGTAGAAACCAGGCTCACCCTGTAGAAGACTGGAAGAATTGCTGAAAATTGCACTCGGTCTGTCAGGAACTGAATCTGCTGTGTTTCTCCGGGTATTGTGCAGTAATTGCGATCGGGATACAGATGCAGCCTGCCTGGTATAGTGCTTTCTTTTATATGGATGTGTGAAGAGGTTTGTGTACCTCAAGTGAGCCCTGCTGACATTGAAGGACCCTTATCTTATTTGAGGTCGAGTACTAATTCAGGGTTGCTCCCTGTTGAATTGCACATTAAATCAAATGGAATTACTGTACTGCTGACTGTTTAATTCTCCTTTCTGTGTGTGAAAGGGCCCTACCAGCTGCCACGGTTTGGACTAGCCACTAGGGCTTGGGTACCCAGGGACAGTAACTGATAGGGATAGGCCTGTGCACAGAGCCATAGGTAGATTATTAGAGTGATAAGCTAATTAACCCTGATTTCCCTGTCCTTGTTATATCCCCTAAATAAATCAGAGCTGCTGTTTCAGCAAAGTTATACTGCCTGGAGGTATTTGTCTATGTTAAAGTACTGTACTGTGATTGTCACATTGTATCTCATTTCACAGGAGGTCCCAGAGACGGAACCAGACCTGGGGTAAGTGTATACTGTGAAGGTAATTCTGATATATTGTGTGGGCCACTAGTGGGAAGAAGGGGGTTGCAGTGTCCCAGAGGGCTGTGACCAAGTTAGTTTAACTATTGCAAACCCTGACCTCTGGGTGGAGGCACCGCCATTGGATCCAGGCCCTCAACCTGTTAGTGGCAAATCAGGCGAGGTAGTAGCCCCTGGGATAGCGCCCTCTAGGGTAACAAGATCTTGGAGGCTCACCGCTGGGATTGTGTGTCCTCTAGCGGCCATATTTACCAACCACTGTTAAGAAAAAATGGGTACCTCACAAGTGGCTGTGCACCAGCTGGTGGAGTGGTGTACTGGGAGGAGATCGACCCCAAAATGCTATGCTTATCTGGACATCCCCCTGGGTATCAATACGGACACTGTGCAGGAGTACTTTCCAAGGTGGAAGGTTTACAAATCCCTGTGGTGGTGGGTCAGCATGCTAATCTGCTCACCCACACTTTCCTGGCCCTAGTAGAGTTTAAGGATCCCATAGATAGCTCCAAAGTGCCACAGACCATTACCCAGAGGGAGCCCTCACTGCTTGGAGAGTGATAACTATGACAGTAAAGACCTGGGGGAATCAGCCCCCACCACTATCTGAAACTTTGAGGAGAAATTTGCTGAATGGTTGCTGGGAGAGGGAAAACTGTGAGGACTTGAAGAAACTATTCTTGCCACCTGGGTGTTCTCCCCAACACCCTCTCCTGCTCCAGTGCCCGTGAATGGTGGCTGAACCAATGCAGACTCCTATTTCTGCACCTGCCATTAGTCACGACTCTTACCAAGGTTGAGGATCTTCTCTGGCACCTCCCCACCCTCCAAGGGAGGATGACTGAGAGACCTGATAGACTATGTTGCCCCAAGTGCTAGAATGGCAATGCTCGAAGGTGAAAAGCGAAAGAGGGTTAGTGAGACTTCGAGGTCCTGGCCCTGGCTACCATCCGTGCTAAACGGGCCAGTAACCCTGAAGCGACTGCACAGGCCTATCTTGAGGCCTTGGAGAATGTGTATGGGAGCCCAGATTCTGATGAGGACCTATGGTGGAGAGTAAGAGATGCACAACAGTACCAAGGGAGTTGTTGTCTGTGTATGTATCTCGGCTGGAAAAATTGTTGCAAGAATGCCTCAGAAAAGGTAGTTTGCCAGCGATTGAACTGGACCGAACCAGGCTGGACAGGATCCTAAGTCTCCCCTTCTCAGAACTGCTGTTGCTTCAGTTCGCTGGCAGATCGACTGGAATCCCCACCTCCTATGATGAGTTAATGAGAAATTCGAGGAGTTGAGAAAGACGACCTCGGGAGGACCTGCACCAATAGCTTGCTGACTCGAAAGTGACTGAGGGTGACCATCAAGTGAAGTTCAGGGCAGAGGTTGGCAGTCAATGAGTGCTCTGACAAGGAAAAGATATGTCACAATGGGGAACTGTTGAGAGAGAGATCCGGAATTCAAAACAGTCCTTTATGAAGGCCACGCCTGTGCACGGGCCTGACCTATATCCGACTGTATCTGCTATGGGGTGGGGGTACCACCCATGTATCTCCTGCTGATAACAGCTCCGAATCTCGATTCCTTGACCATGGAAGTGGAGAAACTGACTGAGATGTCTCCAAATGCTTATCATGCCGCAGACAGAGATGGCACCAAGGTTTCCAGTTAGTAATACCCCGCCCTGGCTCCCAGTGTGGGCCTCGCCAGTTCAAACTGCAGAAAGTATGTTTGCTATAATTGTGGGAAAGATGACACATGAAAGGAATGCCAGTCCCCAAAAGACACTGGACAAAGTTGCATATAGGCTAAGGAGAGCTTCGGAGAAGAAATCAGTGGTTAAGAGGTGCACATGATCTCGGGAGGGCAACACAAAATGCTAATTCACGCCCTTTTGTGGCAAGGTCAGTTGCCCAGGCCCCCACTCACCGCTCTCCAGACTGGTCCAGAATAGGGGTCCCTCCATGGAGACCACTGTAAAGGTGAACGGAGTGTCTACAAGAGCTATATTGACAGTGGCTCCAAGTGACAATTATGTTCCAAGATTGGTATTATAGCATTTGTCAGACGCATTTTACAACCATTAGAAGGACTGCATGTATGGGGGTTAAGGAGAAGGCCTACCCTTATTCCGGGTATATCCGACCTGGCTGTCTTTCCCACCTCCGGTGGCTGGAGTGGTCAACAAGTAGAGACCCTAGCCTTAGTGTGTCCCCCACTGGACTGTGTATGATGGTGTCCTTTGTTGATTGGAACAAATGCTCATATGTTCGGAAGGCTGGCACAGTTGTGTTACGAAAACAGGGGTCAAAGACTAGTAGAGCTTTAAGAGTTCGGCTTTAATTAAGAAGGCCTATGAGGCAGAGAGATGCTGAAAAACAGAACCAGAGGAACCGGTCGGAATTGTATGGAAGAAGGATCCTGAGTCTCTGATCCTGGCGCCAAATGCCCAGTGTACCTTACAGGAGAGGTCCGTATCAGAAAGGATGTTAAGAATAAAATATTAATGTTGGATGCACCAGGCGATGGAAAATTGCCAGAGGGACTGCTGGTCAAGCTTAGTATTTTGCCCGCTAGAGCCCATGCTTATGCCAGAAGGGTACATGGTCCAAGTTCATAATGTGTCTGAGAAAGACATTCGAGGCAAACAGAGGTTGCATCCTGGCACGTGCATTGTGCAGACACTGCAGTGCTACCCAGCAGCAAGAGTTCAAGGAAGAATGACAGAGTAACGCCTGACTTGTTTGATTTTGGCGACTCCCCGCCAGCTGAATGGAAAGTGAAGATCAGTGAGAAGCTTGCCCAGAGAGAGCCAGGTTTCTTTAAAGGAATGGGATGTAGGATGCGAGTGGGGAGCTGAGCACAATATCCGGCTGCATGACTAAAGACCATTTCGTGAGAGGTCTCGACGCCTGGCACCTGCTGACATAGATGATGTGAGACGGCATCTGCAGAGATGTTAGCTGCGTGGTGTAATACAAGAATCCAGAAGCCCTTATGCTTCCATTGTGGTAGTGAGGAAAAGAATGGAACAGTAAGGATGTGTGTGGATTATCGCACCTTAACCGCGGACTATCCCTGATCAGTACACAATGCCCGCATTCAGGATGCTTTGACTGCCTAAACGGGAGCAAGTGAGCTCTGTGCTAGGATCTCCGCAGTGGGTACTACCAGATCCCGATGGCCCCAGAGGACCGTGAGAAGACGGCCTTTTATGTCGTCCGCTTGGCTTCTATGAATTCATGAGGATGCCTCAATGATTTCAGGTGCCCCAGCCACTTTTCAACGATTGATGGAGCGTGCAGTGGGGGACATGCACTTAAGAGTGCCTGGTATACCTAGATGATGTTATTGTGTTTGGCAGCTCACTGGAGGAACATGAGAGCAGATTATTTAAGGTATTGGACCGACTGGAGGACTTTGGCTTTAAACTGTCCATTGATAAGTGTCAATTCTTCAAACATCAGTAAGTATATGGGACATAGTATCCACTGAGGGAATAGAGATCACCCAAGTACAGTTGAGGCTTTGACACCTGGCCACAGCCCAAAAATCTAAAAGAACTGCAAAGTCCTGGATTCTGTGGTTATTATCGGCGCTCATCAAGGACTATTCAAGAGTGATCCTCCTTTACTTAACCTTACCAAGGGTATCCCCCAACCCACAAAAATACCAAAGTCAGCGCCCTCAAGACTGAAAGAGTGTATTTTCATCCGATGAAGTATTTGGGGCCTGCTGGACTCCTGATTGTGAGACTGCTTTTCATGAGATCATATATCAACACCCATGCTCCAGTGCTGGCCTATGCCGATCCACAAGAAAACCTTACGTCCTGCACACTGATGCTAGCTTGCAAGGAGTTGGGGGCTGTGTTGTACCAAGAGCACGAAATGGCCTGAGACCAGTGGCCTTTGCCAGTAGAAGCCTGACCCCATCTGAAAAGAACTATCGTACATAAGTTAGAGTTCCTAGCTTTGAAGTGGGCTATTGTTGACCAATTCCATGAGTACTTGTATGGGGCTAAAATACTAGTAAAACTGACAATAATCCTTTGACCTATGTGCAGACCCTCGCTGTTGGATGCCATGGCCATAGGTGGCTTTCTCATTATCTACATATGACTATGCTCGATCACCGAGCAGGTCTGAACCACATAGATGCTGATGCTCTCTCCCGGAGGCCTGTTCCCCAGAATGATTGGGTCCGACAGAACTTGACATTCGGGCACTCTGCCGAAGTTTGACAGGGAGGAACAATGTCCACTGACGCAGTGGACTGCATGGTGGATTGCTTTAGAGCCTCTGAGAATTGCATACCTGCTGCTTATTGCCACTTTTCTGCAATAGACATTGGTGCACTGCCTCAGCTGGACAATGACAGTATTCGGGCGGCTCAATCCCCTCGATCCCATGATCAAAGCAGCTTTAGAAGCCCTCTATGGGAAAAGATGTGTCCAAATTACGCCCACTGATTTGAGAACTGCACTGTTATACAAAGAAGGTCCTGTTGAAACTGATCAATAAACTGTTTACAGAGAAACAGTAGACAGGGGGACAAGTAGACAAACAACAACTAGTGCTGCCCACTGCCTTCGGAGACTCAGTACTGAGGTCCTTGCACAACCACATAGGGGCACCTTGGTATAGACAGAACACTTGACTTGGTGAGATCCAGATTCTATTGGCCTAAGATGGGGGCTGATGTGGAGCAACACATTCGAACTTGTAGTCGCTGTTGCGAGAGGAAAGCTCCCCAGAGGGCTGCCCCCTTGTTAACATCACCACCAGTGCACCCATGGAGCTGGTCTGTATTGATTTTCTGAGTTTGGAGTCAGATCAAAGAAATATCAGTAATGTGCTGGTGGTCACTGACCATTTCTACGAGATATGCCCAAGCTTTCCCACCAAAGACCAGAAAGCATCCACTGTGGCAAAGTATTTGTAGAAAACTTTTTGTTCATTATGGGGCTCCACAAAGAATCCATTCTGATCAAGGGAGAGACTTTGAGTCGCTCTGATCAAAGAGATGCTTTCTGTGGGGAGTGCGAAAGTCCAGAACCACTCCTTACCACCCCCAGGGGACCCACAGCCTGAACGCTTCAACCGCACTTTGCTAGATATGCTAGGCACCCTGCACCCAAAGGACAAGCCTAGATGGAGCCAACAAATTAGCACCCTGGTACATGCTTATAACTGCACCAAAAGTGATGCCACTGGATTCTCCCCTACCGCCTGATGTTTGGAAGAGAAGCTCGACTACCAGTAGATGTGTGTTTTGGTCTCCTGATGGGGTTCAAGCTGACAACTATTTACAGTATGTGCAAAAGTTAAAGGCCCAGCTAACTCATGCGTACTAACTGGCTCAAACCATGGCTGCCAAAAGAAATCTGGCCAACAAAGAAAGGTATGATAAAAGGTGAAAGCACAGGAACTCCAGGAGGGAGATCGGGTATTGCTAAGAAATCTGGGACTGCATGGCAAGCACAAGATTGCTGACAGATGGCACCATCTCCCTCACATTGTAGTGGGCAAACTAGATGATCTGCCAGTGCAAAGTAAGGCCTGAGAATAATTCAAAAGATGTAAAACAATGCATAGAAATCATTTACTGCCCATTGGACAAATCTTAATTGAGTCTGAGCCCCTAGAAGATGCCCTCTGACCAGTGACTAGAGCTGCTGCTAAGAAAAGATCAAGAAAGTCTGCACCTACAGAAGCAAAGTTAAAGTGTTCCCCTCCACAAGTCCCAGTTGAGCATGACTGTCAGTCCATATCGGAAGAAAGTGAGAGTGACTTTGAATACTATCCTTCTTACAAACTGAGTCAATTGTTTCGGGGCAATCCCCTAGTCAATACTGGAGATGAAGCTGGGCCTTCTGGACTGTCTAAGCCCCCAGCTTCATCCCTGGAGCCAATGCTCCCAGAAAGTGAAGTGCAAAGCATCAGATCAGATGAAATGGAATCATTGTGCATGGTTGAACTGTTTGAGCTTAGGAGGAAAATGATAGATTGGGGCAGACTGGTGATACACGCAACAAGAAGAGTATTTTGAGTGCTCCTGACAGTCCACTGCCAGTGTCCGAAGCGCCCATGCGAGCCAAATGTTGTGGACTCAGAAACTGTAACTCCTGGAGCTGAAAGTGCCCCAAGTTCTAGCCTCTCTACCCCCATGGAGACTCCCCTGACAAGTGAGGACAATGCTGAAAATGAGGCTCAGAGTGCAGAGACTATAACAGTTCCCCCTAGAAAGACTGGTCGAGCTGTAAAGCCTGTGGTGCACCTCAGTTATGATTCACTTGGGAGGCCTGTGGACTTGCCTCTCAATGTTGTCCATAAAGGAGTGTATGTGTCCCCAGCTCATTGCCCAAACTGAGCATCAGTGCTAACTCCAAGTTACTTGTGTTGCCTCTAAGTATGGTGCCCTTGCCCCATCCAGCCCCAAAGGTAACTGATACGGAAGGGCCTCTCTTCAGGTTTCATGTACAAGAGGTAATAACTTGAGTTATGGTACAATGTGTATGTAATACTGTGTAAAGAGTGACGTATCGCAATGTTTCAGAAATGTGTTCTTGGTAAATGATATATTGACTGATGATTACATGCGAGCCTAATGCAAATGTATATGGTTGCAGTTGAAACTATGGTACTTGCTGACGCGGACGCCAAGCTTTCCCAGGCCAGGAAGGGTGTAACCCCTGCAAATGGGGGTTCCCAAAAGACTTCAGGAGCTTGCTTGAATGCTCCAAGCCTGAATGGTGTTTGCATTTAAGCCATTTATCAGTGAGTGTTTTAGAACCTCTGGTACTGTCTCTTTAAGAGCTGTCTGCTTGCAGACATAATTAGTTGTATGGGGACTGTGTGTTTCTTTGATTGAGTACCACTCAAGCTGCTGCCAATTCACTCTATTTTGCAGTCACTAGGAGTGCAAAGGGAACCTATCTGAAAGATGTAACTGTTTTCCAGAAATCATTTACAGTAATAATGAAATTACAGTTTGTCTAACCTGCTTTCTTTTGCAGTCAGAACTGTGTCTGCTAGTTCCCCATTCTAGTTTGAACTGCTGAACTGGACCAATCAGTGTGGGTAAGCTAGCTCTAAAATGGTGCCTTGGACGAATCAGAACTTGACTCATAATCTGAGCCAGCCACAAGAGGATTGTATGAGCAGTGACTCTGGGAGATGTAGTTTAGACTTCAGCACCTTTTGGACCAACAGCAGCAGTCTATTGTGAGTGACAGCCAATCCAGTCAAGAACTGGGAGGAACTCAAAGGAAGTGCCCGTTTTGTCGGTTGGAGTTTCATTTGAGCTTTGGCAGTGAAGAAGGAAGGAGCCCTGTGCTTTTCAGTGTGCAGTTTTAGTCAAAACGGTGTAAGGCCCAGAGTTCGGTCTGCAGCTTGTGTAACAGCTTGTTAGGACTGAATCTGTCCTGTGAAAAGAATCAAAGGATTCTGAAGAGTAGAAACCAGCTCACCCTGTAGAAGACTGGAAGAATTGCTGAAATTGCACTCGGTCTGTCAGGAACTGAATCTGCTGTGTGTTCTCCCGGTATTGTGCAGTAATTGCGATCGGGATACAGATGCAGCCTGCCTGGTATAGTGCTTTTATATGGATGTGTGAAGAGGTTTGTGTACCTCAAGTGAGCCCTGCTGACATTGAAGGACCCTATCTTATTTGGAGGTCGTGAGTACTAATTCAGGGTTGCTCCTGTTGAATTGCCATTAAATCCAAATGGAATTACTGTACTGCTGACTGTTTAATTCTCCTTTCTCTGTGTGAAAGGGCCCCTACCAGCTGCCACGGTTTGGACTAGCCACTAGGGCTTGGGTACCCAGGGACAGTAACTGATAGGGATAGGCCTGTGCACAGAGCCATAGGTAGATTATTAGAGTGATAAGCTAATTAACCTGATTTCCCCTGTCCTTGTTATATCCCCCTAAATAAATCAGAGCTGCTTGTTTCAGCAAAGTTATACTGCCTGAGGTATTTGTCTATGTTAAAGTACTGTACTGTGATTGTTGCACTGTATCTCATTTCACAGGAGGTCCCAGAGACGGAACCAGACCTGGGGGTAAGTGTATACTGTGAAGGTAATTCTGATATATTGTGTGGGCCACTAGTGGGAAGAAAGGGGGGTTGCAGTGTCCCAGAGGGCTGTGACCAAGTTAGTTTAACTATTGCAAACCCTGACCTCTGGGTGGAGGCACCCGCCATTGGATCCAGGCCCCTCAACCTGTTAGTGGCAAATCAGGCAGGGGTAGTAGCCCCTGGGATAGCGCCATCTAGGGGTAACACACTGATATGTGTTAACCATCTACTAGTCACAGACTAGCCAAGTACTAGCTATTTTAGAGGAAGCACTATGATTTAATGGGGTGTCCCATGGCATAAGCTTAAAATGGTGCTTTAATAATGCTGGCAATCCTCTTACAGGGCATTTCCAAACTTCGTCTTTATGCTCTAATACAGGATTTTAGAAAGTGTTCAGAAAGTGCAAAGGTGACAATGACTTTTGCATCCCAGAAAGCACATTTTGTGACACTGAAACCACATGAGAACTGGCTTAAGGCTATGAATGTGAAAAATACTCAGGGGCTATATTAGTATATGATTTATTTGAAGCAATTGGGTGTTTTTTAGTTCATAAAATTATTTATTATATTTTTATGTGGTCATATACTGTATCCACTAGGTTAACACCAAGGCCTTATTAACTTCTTATGCAGTGCTATACAAATGTCATATACCATTGCCACAGTGATGGAAAAACAGCGAAGACCATCACAGCGACAGAATCGGCTGCTCGCTATGATGGAGTGCCTTATGGTGGAGAGCTTTAAAGCCACACTGAAATCCTATTTATTTAGTTTTGCTTTTTGTAATTGGACGTGGTGGATGTTTGCTGTTATTACCTGAATTTTAACTATTTATGGCTTTTATTTTAATTGTGACATGTTTTGTAAAGCGCTTTGATATTTGTGAACTGCGCTGTATAAATAAAGTTTATTATTATTATGGTCCGCGGGTTTTCCGACACTGCTGTCTCCAGGGAGTTTGCCCCTTCCCCAAAACAACTCCAACTTGGAGTTGGTAATCTATAGTGTGAGGGGTGTGGGGGCAGAGCCCCCCATATGATGGGTGTGGGGGACAAAGCCACCAGCAAAAAACACTAATTTCCACTGATGGCATAATGCCAGCTGTCACCATTGACAGAATTCCTGTCAAAATGGCTTGGTGGAACCTACAAATGTAGACGTTTTAATTAACATACATAGAAACTTAGAAACATAGAAGTTGATGGCAGAAGGGGACCTCAAGGTCATCTAGTCTGCCCATGGTGTATAGATTACAACCCCCACCCTGTTATCCCCTCTTTTGAATGACTCATTTGTGCTTATCCCAAGCATTTTTGAGCCCCTCGACCATTTTGGCCCTCTCGCCCTCTGAGAGTAGGCTGTTACAGGTGTCCACCACCCTCACAGTGAAGAAGAACTTTCTAACATCGGTCCTGAACTTTCCCCCTTTCAGTCTAAGGTTATGACCCTTCATTCTGCTACCCTCCTTGGAATCAAAAATGTCCTGCACCTGTACCTTATTTATACCCTTAATGTACTTGAAGGACTCAATCATATCTCCCCCCCCATTCCCATTTTTTGCTATATATTTTAATTATTTTAAATACTCACATTCCAATCGGTTAGTTTGTTTTTGTGCCATTGAATGTCACATGACTGAGTATAGTGACATTCAACAGTCTATTTCTAATTCTAAAGATAGCTTTTCTGAAGAACAGGTAGAGTTGTCTTGCTGGATGACTAGAATATACAATCCAGGGATCCAGGTCAGGGATATAATTCTAGATGGCAGTGGGGGTAGGCGTTCCCTGGTTAGGCACCTACTGTAGATCTTCATTACTCGTCGCTTAAACCTTTAAAAATACTTTTGAGTAAACACATATCAACACCAGTTGCAGGATGTTACCAGGAAAAGAACTAGGAGCTGAAGTGTATCCTGAGGCAGACACAACATTGTCCAGGCATGGCTCTTCCAAACATTAAGCATGAGGTTGCTGGCAGTGGCTATAACAGAAGGTTGATCTGGTTATCGAATTGGTAGCCATTTGATTTCTAGTGCAAAATTAGTAGTAGTAGTAGTATTAGTAGCAGTAGCAGTATTAGTAGTAGTAGTAGTAGTAGTAGTATTAGTAGTACTTAGTAGTAGAGTTTATTTATTTAAGGCACGTTTCCCTGAAGGTTCAAGGAAATCGTAAACATCACAATAGATCAAATAATGCATCTAACATCACTGACATTACAAATATAATAAATAGTTGATCCAATCTGTAATTACATTCCTTATACTCTTAGCAAATCACAATAACTGAACTCTGTTAATCCCCTAAGGCCTGTTGAAGTAAAAATGGTTTTAATCCTATTTAAATATCTCAACAGAATGGGCCTCCCTCAGGTGTCCAGGTAACAAGTTCCAGATGATCAGCATCGCCACCTGAAAAGACTGATCCTCCGACGATTTTAGTCTCACCCTCGGCACCTTCAGAAGGCCCTCCTTTGCTGACCGGAGAGAGCAACTGGGGCTATAGGGATGCAGTAGCTCTTGGAGGCAGTATAGTGCAGTGGGTTAAGGCTCTGAGCTGCAGATCTGGATACCTGGGTTTGAATACCACAGGCACCTAGATGCATACTGTGTGATCCTGAACAAGTCACTTAACTTCCTTGTGTTGCCAGGTCGCATCGGGAAACAAGCTTTGGCTTAGTGTGCTACTCCTGGTTAAACAATGTTCCCCTTCCCTTTCCCCTACTTGGTAACCCAGCCCCAGCCCATGTAGGACCTTATAGGTAAGTAGACCTATTTTAAAGGAGATGTGCCAGCACACTGGCAGCCAGTGCAGTCCGTGCAACACCAGCGAAATATGACACCATCTCAGAAGACCTGTCAATAGCCAAGCTGTCATGTTCTGCAGCAGCTAAAGGCACTGCAGCATACCCCTCTTGACCCCTAAGTAGAGCACGTTACAGCAGTCGAGCCTCAAAATGAAACTGCGTGTATCAGTGTGGCCAGATCTTCAGGAGAGACAAGGGATTTTATCCAGGCAACATTCCAGAGGTGGTAAAATTCCTTCCAGACAACTGCCAAACAAATTATTATGTAAGTCTAAGTCAGGATAGGCAGTGCTAGATGGGGAGGTGGGAATGTTTATAGGCTAAGCTTTGTGACATTGGTTATGGGAAGTTCCTACAGTAATTTTGTGGTTTGACATGGAGCATCGGGTATGGCAGGGTGTAATCTGAAATTAATTCAGGCACTGTGGTGCACTTTAAGGCAAAATGCTGAATCAGAACTCCGTTTCTTAAAACTGGGCATTGTGACCTGGCAGTGGTAATTACTGAATAATTGTCTTTGGTCACCAGGAAATTGTTCCACTTTCTCTTAAATGCATTACAATCTTTTTAGATATACTGGCATGAAACTGCCCTTAAATATATAGTACAAGTATGATATACCGTCATGAAACTGCACTTAAAGGAAAACAGTGAAAAATGTAAAAGGCCCACCCCTCAAAGCCTTAACCCTGATTAGGCTTTTCGCAATGGGAGATTCGTTTTTTTATGCATTACAACTCACTTAATTTCATTGTTGAAGAGTCACAAACAGGCAGCATGGCGGATGCTGCATGCCATCATTTCACGTGACAGTGTGGTGCTGCACCGCTCACTTACATGCTTTTCAATGGAAATGAGTAGTGTGGCGCCGCTGTCACATGAAATTATGGCACACATCATCTGCCATGTTGCCTCTTCGTGGACTTTTCAACAATGAAATTGAGTTACAATGCATAAAAAAATATCTCCTATTGTGAAAAGCCTAATCGGTGGGTAAGGCTTTTGGGGGGTGCGCTGTTTATGGTTTTGACTGTTTTCCTTTAAATGTATGGCCCAAGTATGATAAAATGTTGTTTTTACTATACTACAGGCTTCTAATTTATCCTGCTTTTTCAAACTAAACACTGAAGAGAAGCGTAGATATGTGGTTCAAAGAGTGAGACAATAACCACATCTAAAATATCTAGGTAATAATATATGCCACAATAGGATATGTAATACAAAGCAGGTTATAATAGGAAAGATATTTATTACTGAAATGTTTAATTGGTACAGTAAATTATGTATAGGGATACGAAATTTGTAATGGTTTAAAAAAATGAACAAATAAGCTCAAAATAGACATAGTATGGTTCCATATAGAGGCTCCGCACAAAACTGCAGTCACTTGTATTGTTGCTGCAGAAAGCTATCACCCTAAGAAAGGGTAATGCCAGAGATGACAAAGTGGCCCTGCTTGAGGTTATACACTACCTAGAAAATATGTTCTTAGAGGAATTTGGAAAGAAATGTGTAACACTTCACCACGGCTAGTAAATTATCATTAAGTTCTGGAAAGGAAATGGCAGGTAGAGCTTCCCAGAGCATTTGTCCACATTAACAAATTTATAACTTCAGTAGGTTTGGTGATTGAAAACATTATACCTTATAAGCATTAAATGTAAATAATTCATCTGTACCTTTTAGTCAAACAAAGGAATTTATCAAACGAAAAAGAAGGAATAGTAAATAGAAATGTAATTAAAACATAAACATTTAGCTGGAATCTATCTATGAAGTTCCTGACACGGCCACTCAGAGGAGCTCTTTACGCAGATGTTTCTCCTTGCTTGCTGTTTGGCTGGTCAGATGTACTGAGCTGACAGATCTTTGCACCAAGTCAATTTTAAACACATTTATTTGGAGGACACAAACACTCACAGTTGCCAGATGTTTAAAAGTTCACTTCACTTAAGACCTTTTTCAACAATCAACAACAGTTCAACTTGGTTTGGCACAGCTTTTAAGCTTCAACTTTTGACAGTTAAGAATGCAATTCAGACTGTCTGTATTGTGTCTCTTCTTTCAAGGGTTGCACTTGTAAATTGAGTTAATCATGGAAGTGGTTACATGGCAATCTCTAGATTAACCACCGAATGGCTGGTAGATTTCCTGATGTTCCTTCTGAAATGATGAACTGCTCCTTGTACAGACACTCAAGTTGTAAAAAAACTCATAGACTGCAGCAGTGAAACTGATTACTGCAGGAGTGTCTCCTTTCTAGCTTTTTCTTAAATCACAGTTCAGTAATAAGAAAAAAACAAAGTGAAATTATTTTATTTTTATCAGAAGTTTCACTACACAGTGGCTACCCTCCCCTTGTGTGATGATAAAGCTTAAAACGAGCTAAAATTCTCATTAAAACTAAAAGTCCAAGACAAAGTAATTATACCCCTACTGTTTACTCTTATAGTTTTTTAGGCATCAATTTACCATTGGAGTCTACAGTTATTGGGTCTTAATTTGTGCATAACCATATATGGATGTACGGTACTTCTTAGTCCTCATCTGTTTCTTAGAATTATTTAAAAAGTGTTTCTGCATCCTTGGTCATAAGATTCTTGCTGTCAAAATAAAACTGCCTAGCTGTTGGTCTGAGTTTAGCTTAAATTATTTTTACATGTTCTGCTCAGACCTTTGCTGAGTTAATCTTTCTTACAGACATAAAAAAAAACATGGGTTCCAAATAAGTAGGTCATGCTCGCTTCATTTGTGCATTTTGTAAACATTTCTAACATTGGTTCCTAGTTGCATAATTGCGTAACACTAGAGAAAGGAATGTGTGTGTGGCTGTAAGGAAATTCCTCAGACACTTTGATCAGTGAGCCTGTAGCTTAATGGTTAAAGCGCTGGAACGGCATACCAGAGATCTGAGGTTCGAATCCCAGTAGGCCACACTTTTCCTTTCTCATTTCCATCCTTGATTTAAAAATATGTATACCTTGCAGGGGTTAAACTGCACTGAGAGAAAGTGGTATTTCTAACATTGGTTCCTAGTTGCATAATTGTGCAACACTAGAGAAAGGAATGTGTGTGTGGCTGTAAGGAAATTCCTCAGACGCTTTGATCAGTGAGCCTGTAGCTTAATGGTTAGAGCGCTGGAACGGCATACCAGAGATCTGAGGTTCGAATCCAAGTAGGCCACACTTTTCCTTTCTCATTTCCATCCTTGATTTAAAAATATGTATACCTTGCAGGGGTTAAACTGCACTGAGAGAAAGTGGTATTCTAACATTGGTTCCTAGTTGCATAATTGCGCAACACTAGAGAAAGGAATGTGTGTGTGTGGCTGTAAGGAAATTCCTCAGACGCTTTGATCAGTGAGCCTGTAGCTTAATGGTTAAAGCGCTGGAACGGCATACCAGAGATCTGAGGTTCGAATCCCAGTAGGCCACACTTTTCCTTTCTCATTTCCATCCTTGATTTAAAAATATGTATACCTTGCAGGGGTTAAACTGCACTGAGAGAAAGTGGTATTTCTAACATCGCTTCATTTGTGGTATTAAGCAGATAGGCTCCACAGGAGGAAATCCACACCAGACAGTGCCAGTCATTAAGCCCAGGTGGATTATTAGCCTTTAGTTCACACTGCCAATATGTTTCTTTCCTTAAATGTTTGTTGTTCAAGTCACTGCTCTTAGGCCCCATAGTCACTCTTTCTAGTCACTGAAATTTAAACTGGTGGTCTATACCCCTTTTCTTAAAATGTTGTGCCATGCCATTCTCTTTCTCCCCATGCTCAATGGCTCTTCGATGTTCCCCTACTCGTGTCTAGATTTCCTACTGGTTTTGCCAACATAAAAGACGACATGAGACACTTTTTGCCAAATACGCAACAGATTCTGTACTGCAAGATGTAAGATCGATCATCGTTGTCACTGGTGTATTTAGTTTGGATTCAAGCATCTGCTATAAGTTTAGTGCCTTTGCATGGTCATTTTATGTCACCTCCAGGAGTTTTTATTGAAAACCTTTACCTCCTGTGATGTGTTAATGAACTACATGAAATTGTTTCCAATATTTGTAAAATATGTGTATCCCACTCTTTCCCTCCTATTTTACAGTATGTCTGACCCTTTATATTCTCTGTTCCATAACTCCCCCCAACCCCTCCCCATCTCTACCCCACCCCTTCCTGCTCCCCTCCACACATACCTTGTCACCTTCCTTTGTTTATTCATCGCTCCTCCATCTTTTGTTCACAACTGATTTTATTTTAGCACTTTTTGCAGTTTTGCACCTTTTTTAATATTTGAATGGTTAGGCTTAGGCCATCACTCTAATATGGTTATTTGCACTTTGATCTTGCTTGGCTGTATAAATTTGTTGGTGTAGTGACGGTGTCCTTGATGCATGTGCAAAACTTTGGATGACAGTGGGTGAGTTGTTGCTGCTTCACGCTCCTTTTTCATGACTGCAGTAAAAGTTTTGGCAGATTATTCTATGACCCAGAATGTTATAACAATGTGTCCTCGATGGTACTGTGCAGCCAAGCTTCACTTTGTTCCAGCACTGAATTTGCACTCAGTGGTACATGTGGCTCTTGTCCCAGTACAGATTCTGAGTCCTGGGGCCATAACTGTGGGACACACACAGTACCCGTATGCACTGTGCTCTGGACAACAACCAGGGCACAGCTCCTGCCAGAAGCACTGGATGGCTGCATATTGCCCTGCCAGTTCCCACTTCAACAGTCCTGAGGGAGGGCATAGAAACCAGTGAGCTGCCTGGAGAAAGCATCTGAGGACCCAGGAGCCCACAAGACAAGCTCCAAAATGGGGAGGGGGGCTTATACACTCCCCCGGTCAAACTCATGGCGCCCTTGTCCCGATTTACTGTCTATATTGACCAGTGTCCCTAGGCAGGTTGAAAGCATTATGTACACTAAACATTTCTAACACCTGATTCATATCTATCCAGGCATTTTAAACATATACTTATTATTTATTTTATTTATTTGAAGATTGGTAACTGGGAGAGGCACACGAGTAAGCCTCATTTCCAGGTACAACCTGGAAGAAAGAAACAAGGGCATCATAGCACAGTACACAAGAGCAAACCAGCGGAGCAAATATTTGGTAACTAAGTTGGTACAAAAGAAAGTGCAGTTCAGCACAACATGGAGCACCTGTTCAAGTGCAAAATAACAAAGCAGTAATACACAGCATGTAAATAACTACACTGAAGCAGATGAGAGGCCTGTAAGATGATGATGTGTCCTAGCCCCATGGTGGAGGGAAGTGCAGAGGTGGTGTGGGAATGAAACTAGAAGTCAGGTAGTGGAGACCCAGCCAGATGCCCTACCAAAGACAGTTGTGGCTCAGGCTATGGGGTGTTAGAAGGAAGGGTAACAGGAGCAGGTGGGAGGGTTGGAGTTTCAACTGGTGCCTGCGGGAGCCCGTGGCTCCTCCCCTGGCTCCCGCAGGCACCAGTTGAAACTCCAAGATCAGGAATAGGTTCCAGAGTGAGGGAAGTCGATAGGAGAAGACAGATTGTCCAGATCAGGAGCAGGACTGAGCAGTGGATCCCTGGAACAGAGGGAACAGGAGGCAGGGGGGGGAATTTGGGAGAGGAAAAAGGGAAGTAAACCAAACCAGTATTTGGATATGAAGGATGTACAGTGAGCCTGGTGACATGAGGGCTGAGGGAGGATGGATAGGGAGGAATAAAGACAGCAGTGGTGAGTACAGGAGGGAGTCTGTAGCAAAGTAGCAAAAGGCATTACAGCGGGTGTCTAGTCTTGCAAAGGAAGTGGAGGGATGGCACCACAGACCGCATCCATGTAGTCAAAGACAAGGAGCATCATTTTGGTAACAAACTCCCTGCAGACCTGTGCAGATAAGCAGTCTTTGTTGCAATACAGGGCACCAAGCTTGGGATAGAGTTTCGTATGGATGGCATCAATGTGGGCTGAGAAGTCAAGCTTACTGTCAATTGTATACACAATGGCATACAGTCGAACTAGACAATGCATCCTATCTAGTGTATTAAACAGTTAGAATGCAACCATGTTTCCCAACCAAAACCTGAAACAGCATAATGGGGGATATGGCACAGAAGCAATGTGTTTGTGGACTATATGGATGGGACAGTGGAGGAGGCACCTCGGAGGGCGTACATTAACTTCACAGGCAGCTTGTGTTTCACAGCCAGACTTTCTGGGTAAAACAGCACCTTTCTCAGGAACAGGGTAAGCTCTTCTTTATTCCAGCACTGTGTCTAGCACAGGGGCTTTGTCAGGAATAGCAGGCATGACTTCAGTCTCTGGTGCAAATTACCCCAAAAAAGTTTCCACATCCAAGTCAACAAATGGTGCTTCCAGACGGTACCTTGGCTGGTGGTGCAGCAGGCACAAAGAATCTTCTTCTGGATTCAACTGGCGTATGCTGTCTGACTTTGTGTGTCCTACTTTGGACCTTACATGGTGCATCTGGTACTTCACCAGGTGGTTTCAACCAGTACATGGGGGGGCTGTACAGCCTGAACTGAGAAGTAGCAGAACTTTACAGCTCCTGCAGCCACTACAGGACTCTATCAAAATCCTCCTTTTGGATGCCTAAGTATGAGATTTTGACAACTCCAGTGAAAAGAGCAACAAAAGCTTTGCTAAGATGGACAATACTAAATGGGACAGAGTGACTGGCGGAGCAGAAAAAGGAAAGGGGACTGGTGAAGCTCAGACCTTGCAGTTGGCTGCAGACACATAGACCGGGGCTGAACAAGGTTCAGATGAAACAATGGCATCTTTGGGTCTGAAGCTGCAAAGGCTTATCTCATTAGACATTTGGCCCAGAAAGTGAACAGGTTCAACAGCTGAGTACTGGTTTTTGAAGCAACAATAGATGGACTTAAAGCAGCAGTGCAACAAAACATTTTGTAACATGGCAATAAAGTGAATGGGCAAATGCGGAGGCGTGATTGGCTGAAGTCAATCACATGGGCAAAGTCGGAGCGGGGATTAATCCAGCATACCCGCCGTGTCCAAAACTGAAGTACCAGGACCATCCAGACAAGTAGGTAAGCAGCACCGGGGAGAGATGAGAATCAACTGTGAGAGAGATGCCAGTCTTGGGCAGGGAGCAGGCGACAAGCTAGGCAGTGTCGGAAATGGAAAGGGAAGAAATAGGAGCCGTGCACAATAGGAATAGATAGGAGCTGGTCAGAAAGCAGAAAGACCCAAGAGGCAGTAGCACCAGATGGAGAACGAAACGGAACGGGCGACATCGGAGTTATCTCAGGGCAGCAATGAGAAGTGACTGACCAAAGATGCAAATTTGTCAGGAAACCGCACACCGCAGTGAGACAGCACTCCACTGCAGACCTCCAATGACTGGTATGAGAGCAATACCCGCGCAGACCACAAAATAAGTCAGACTAGCATGTGAGGTGCACTGTTGTGTTTATGTAGCAGTGGTCAATGTTTGCACCACATCAGCATATAAAAGCTGTTCTGTAACAAGTTGTGGAAGTGCAGTAAAAACCTTATCGAAACATACCGAGTCCCTGTGTTATGTTGTTGAACCTATGTCAAACACATTCCTCGCAACCATATACTCGCGCTGCCCATACATAAGCGCATTGGTTATCGATGGTGGTATATATCCATCTGACACGTCCGGTTGGGCTGTTGTTCGCCTCGACCTGTGGTTCTCGGGCCACAGCCCTCCCAACATGCATTAATCCAGCATTAGATGCCACCTGCTTCATGGCTTAATGCTTACTTATTCCAAAAAGCTAATTTTCTGCTTTTGGTATGAAAAACATTGGTAGAACTGTTGATTTGGGGTCTCTGGATGCTTTCTATGCTGGGTACTCTACATTTGCATTTATGTCTGGATTCTTACCCTCCTAGGGTCTTCAGTATTATTTCTGTACAAAAATGAGACGGCCATCTTTTTTTCATAAGAAATAATTACTTTAAAACTTTCATAAAATTCTTAAATGACAATGAAAACTAAAAATGTTACCACCAAAATAAACTGGAAGATGTCTGGCATCAATTAGGAAGAAAAAAAGGCGGGGTCAAATTTTAGACCATTTTCGTTGCACTGCTGCTTTAAGGGCCAAATGGGCAAAGTCCGTAAGCAAGAGCACGTATCCATGAGTGTCACAGCATTATTAGCTAGAGAAAACCAGCACTTGCGTGCAAAACTAGAATCTTTGAAAAAAATCAAACATAATCTTCTAATATCTGGATTATAGGCTTGCCAGAGGGCTGTGGGGGGAATCACCCAGTGATGTTTGTACAAGAGTGGCTTACTAAGAAGTTGGTGCTGGAGTGAGCAGAGAGTGTCTTGGCCATCCAAAAAGCCTATTGGACCACCCCTCTAGGCAGACAGCAGAACTCAGACAAACCCAGGACTTTGTTTGTGGTGATAGCGGGAGTCAGCATCAGAGATAGCATTATGCAGTATGCCTGGAGGGTAGGCCCTATTATGCAGGACAATCGACAAGTGCATGTCTTCCCTGACATCAGTTATGCCACAAGGCACGACAGAAAAAAAAATCTAATGGGGTTTGGGGGTCCCTGTAAGAGACTGGTGTGATCCACTCCATGATCTACCCGACTTGGCTTAGGATCATCTGTTAGGGAAAGGTATACATGTTTTCAGACATTGTGGAAGGCAGTAAGTGGATATCCAGAATGGTGGCATATTAGCAGTAGACCAGAGAAGGGAGAGCAGGACGAGGACACAGGAGACACCGGAAGAGGTTTTTTTACACTAACAGACTGCTAGTACTTAAACTATGCTTTTGCAATCAGGCTGTCTCTAGATGGCTTCTTGACCCATCTAGCTTGCCACAAGACAACTCTGCAGTTTAATGATATCCTAAAATTGTTTTTCAATTGCTGATCTTGTTGTAAATAAAAGCAAGTTTGGGCCTGGTTTTAGTCCAATCTGATATAGCCCATTTCAACATAGAAACATAAGCAATGTTGTTGGCATTAATGGTTTTTGTACCCACCACCTCTGCTGGTAGGCTGTTCCACATCTCAGCCACTCTCCATAAAATAAAACATTCTTGCATCCCTCCTTAATCTCCCCCACCACCTTACATTCATATCCTCTTGCTTTTGACCCACCATTCCTGCTAAATAGTTTTTCACAGTTTACCTTGATTATTTCTTTCAGGAACTTGAGGGTCTCTATCATGTCACTCATCTCCCTTCTGGCCTCCAGCGAGTACATGTTCACTGCTGGCAAGCTGTTCCATGGCTTAACCACTCTCCCTGTAAAAAAAAAAGCGTTCTCATATCCTGCCTGCATCTCACCCCCCCTCCCCGCTCCTTATGTTTCTCTATGTAAGTGAAAAGTTGTTTAAAAATGATATTTTTCAGAATTTTAGCTAAAACTGATCAGACAACAGTTGGTCTGCAGTTATTTGTGTTCAGCTTGTCATTGTTTTATAAAGCATTGTTAACAGCTGCTGTTTTCCATAAAATAGGAACTAAATAAATGAACCATAACATGTTGCTTCATATAACAAATCCAACTGCCCCACCAATCACTGACTCTGGATGAGAATGTTCCTGGAGATGAATAAACATGAAGCGATGTGGGGAAGTGAAATTCATCCATAACTGAGTTTGGAAAAGTTCTAAAAGGATGTCTAGAATAATCATATGGGTTTGAACTGAAATGCCTGCAGTGGGGAGATTTTATTTATTTAGATCTTGGATTAAATACTTTTGAGCTATCAGCTCTTTTGTATAGGTTCCACATCAGTATGACAGACAAGTTACAGTGAAGAATAGATTACAATATCACAAGAGAAGCAACATAATGTGGCCTTGTACAATGTATGCCAGAGATTTAGGCTAATACAAGAATTGGAGACTGTTGGGACCCAAAACAATAACTGTAATATCAGCCCATGAGGCCTTGTCCAGGAAGGACTCAGGTGGGAGGGGGGAGTTAATGTAGGGTAGGAGGTGAGGAAATGAGGACAAGGGGAAATGTTAACCCTTAAATGACAGATAAAACTAGGCTGGCCAGGGTGGTGTACTTCCTTGAGGATGTGGGCAAGTGTCAGGAGGATCTGAATAAGCTGAGCCAGATTCCAGGATTCTTGTATTCAATGCAGCCAAATGCAAGGTGTTACACTTAGGGAGAAAAATTAAAGGTAGGACTTACACACTGTACGGGCCTCTTACTGCAGTGAAGGTGAAAACGATACCGGAGGTTGATGGGGCCAGCGGGGGAGGAGGATCTAGCATCCCAAGGGATGCTCTCCTCCTATGGGGTGGGTGGGTGGATACCGCCCTCACTGTAGTACTGCCACGTGAGTGACCACAAGGGAAGTGCAGTTGGGGACAGTGTGGGAGGAAGAGATGCAGTCCAGGGTCTGGAAAGGTAGCACACACTAGCATGCATACACTCCTTTGGACCTTCCTTGTGTGCCTGTGTCTCGGGAGAGGCAGAAACAAAGAAAAACACCCCACTGCCAGTGCTTATGACGAGCCTGGTGGACTGAACAGAGACCACACCTGGAACCCTTAGCATCTGCCTGACGAGGATTCTGTTCAGGTGGGAGGTGGCCCTGATTCTGGGGTGTATGGAGGCTAGACGCTGAAGGGGAGGGTCTGAGTATAGGCAGAGCCAGGCACCTTGGGGACCCTGAGGGACAACAGAGGCACTGGCCTCGAGAGGGCACACTCACAGAATAAAAAAAAAAAAAAAAAAAAAAGATGATGGTTGGCAGAAACACGGGAGCATCAAAAGATGGATAACCAGCACGGGAAGGAATCCACACAGTTTAGAAAACTCCTTTAACCACCACTTCTGCTGTTAGGCTGTTCCACAGCTCTGCCACTCTCTCTGTAAAGTAAAACTTTCTCAGATCCCTCCCTTTTTGGAAAGTTCATATGGTTAATGTTTAAACTCAATGGGCGAGGGGGGCAGCAAGGTCAGCTCCCAGGGTGGGGGCTGACCAAATGAGCAGACGCGAAAGACCGTTAGGCCTATTCTGCTGGCATTTTAGTATGTTAGTAACAGCCACGGGGTGGGGCAGAAGGGTCCGAGCCGGTATCCAGCATGAATGTGCGTTGCCACACTCACACACAGCCATGTCTGCCGGGCTTCTGGGATTGGGAAGAAAACACAAAAATGTAAATTAAAAAAAAAAACCTCAATGGGCTAGATTTTCAAAAGCTTACAAGCCCCTGGTGCATGGAGCTTGCAGCAATCTCCATTCTCCCGGCCAATTATTGGAATTTTCTAGCCTGTGCACAGATTGCCACAAGTTAGACCAGTTGCATTGATCCCAGGTACCCTTTTTACAGGGTTTGCGCCAAATACTTGGCACAAGCTGCTGTAAAGTGGGTAAACTGTCACAACTGCACCTGACCTAGTAAAATCGGGCGCAGTTGCGCTAAGTTGTTTGGTGTAGCTGCACCAAATAACGGGTTGGATGCAGGGCTCGATTCAAGCCCTGCATCCTTCCTTGAAAATCTGGCCCAGTATCTCTGTTTTTTGGTACCTTTAAGGGGGAACTGTATTATAGATGTGTTTGTTTTATTGTTTGTCCTGCGGTTCTGGGAGGTATGGAGAAATGTAACACTCTCCATATCATGGTATGTCTACTGTTTGAAAGAATTGTAGGCAGTTGATTAATTTCAGGGATAACACATTGCGCCATTACCCCTATTTGGAACGTGATTTTCTGGACTTTAATTTCTGGACAACTTTCAGACTTTTTTGAAATAGCTATGTTGCTTTTGGACTCACATACACAGCATACTTAAGTAGACAAAGAACCTCAGTGTGCAAACACTGAGGCAAGGGTTACCCCAAAGGGCATTTGGCTGGGAAGCCAAGTTTCAAAAAAAAATAAAATCACACATGCCCACATAATGCAAAGCATCATGGGCTGCATATGCAAATCACCACAGAATGTTATGCTGGTTCAACTTTAAGCAGAATTGCATGGTGCCGAAAGGCCTCTCACATAGTTTGCAAAGGGATACTTAAGTAGTATCATAATGAGGTATTCCCCAAATTATGTATCTCAATATAGTAAATGCATGCTTTTCTCTTGATTAGGGGGCTGAAGTCCTGAAAAATAGTAATGGTCTATTTACTATATGGCGCAACCATTGTCATGTAAATGGAAAATAATAAAAATAAAATTAATAAAACAGTACATTTCATCATCCTCCTCACTGTTGGCACTTTCTTCTGGTGCAGGTGGTGGAATATGGTCATTTTCAGAAGCAGGTTCAGGGGGTGCTTTTACTGCAGTTTCCTGTTGCTGACTGTAGCTTTGGGTTCTGGATGATCTTGGCCCAGTATCAGGTACAGTTTCAGGGATGGGCTCTTGCTGACCAATAGGCAGGAGATGGTTCCAGTGGATAGTCATTACAATCCCCCTGTCTTGGTCTTGGTATATATAGTACACAGAGAGGTCAAGTCATTCTCCAGGACAACATCAGGATGACATAAAGGTCAGAGGACCAAGGCTCAGCAGTCTTGTGCTTGCCGCAGAGGCCAAGGTTTCTGAAGAGAACTCTGTCTCCACTAGCAATACTTGATGTGACACCTTATGATCATACCAGAGTTTGTTAGCTGCACTGACTTTTCCTACAGCCTACATGGCCAGGCAGTATGATTTCCTGTAACTGACATTTAAAACATCTGGTGTAATTAAGTATCTCTTGAAGTCCTGGTGGTGGATACTCCAAAAGCTAAGTCAATGGGCAAATGGGCTTCATTTCCAAACATTATCAATTTAAGAGAGGCATCTGTGGTGCTGTTCCAGGTACAACTGTAAGCATGGACCAACTTGGAGACTTGTTTGACTTCACTTGCATTCTTTGGGCAAGTCCAGTGTGCCTAGCATGTCTAACAAAGTCCAATTTAATCTCTTCGGTTGTGGGTCCCTTTGGGGATAGTAAGGAGTGGTGTGGGATTGTTGTACACTGTGTAAAGCAGGGAATTTCTTTACTAGGTGGCTCTGAAAGTCTAGCCTTTGGTTGGAGTGTACACGCTGGGATACATCATAGTAGTTTACAAACTCCTCGGGTTTCTGGATGATAGTGTGGGCCTTCTGATCCTTGGTAGGGTATACTTGTGCGTATCTGGAATTATGGTCCGTGATGACCAAAATGTTGCTGAAACCTTTGCTATCAGGTTCAAGTACAGAAAGTCTATACATACCAGCTTGAAGGACACACTGGTCTTGATGTTCACAAGTAGGGCCACCCTCTGAGGCAAAATGTTTCTTTGTATGCAATTGGCTCAGCTCTTGCAGAATTTTTTGACATTAGCAGTCATGCGTGGCCAGAAGAATCAGGCTCATAACAGGTCCAAGGTGTGGTCGAACCTGGGATGTGCCATGTCGTTGTGTAAAGATTTGATGACAACTTTATGATATTTCTAGGGAAAAACCAATTGCTTGCTTTGACACTGTGTATTTGGATCTTGGATAGTTTGAGTTAGGAGCCCATCCTTTATATTTACTTAGCATTTGTTAACCAGGTAAGCACACTAGACAAGAACAGATGCCTATTTTCAGGTGCGACCCAGGAGGTTACAAGGAAATAAGGACACAAGTTACAATCAGGTTATACAAAACTCAGGTAAACAATATATGGACAGTTCAAAATGAGACAGAGGCGTAATTCAAGATAACATAAAGTGCATGCACAAGGAACAGGTAAACCATATACAGACATTTCAAAATGAGACAGCAAGGCAATTTTAGGATAACATAGAGCACATGGAATGACAGCTTGCTTCACTCCCGAAGTAGAATGGGAATGTCAGGGTCATCACGGGACACTTGCCTCAGGCCAAGTCCACTTTCCAAGGCTTTGATTACTCCTTTCATTCCGAGGCCTTGTCTTTGAGTTTGCTTTTGCTCCTGCTTGCTTGGGCAAAGCAACAAGGTGAGGTCCAAACCCTCAACATTGTAGTAAGCTGGAGGGATGGTGTCTGGAGAAAGCTTACATAGTGCCAATGGCTCTGCAGTGACTGATAGGCATCAAGCTCTCCTCAGGCACAAATTTGATACACAAGACTTTCACAGCAGGAGTGTGCATACAAGCCCAGGTGTCTGCTGTTGGAAGGTGATGTTGGCGAGACAAGGCATCAGCATCAGTACTGTTTAGGCTCCGACGATATTCCAAGTTGTTGTTGTATATGGAGAAGGTCGTCAATTAGCAGTGTCTGGCTGCATTCAGCATGGTAGTGGTGTATATACAGGTAACTGAAGTGGTGGCAGTGTCAGGGATTATAGTCTGAACAGTTTCTGCTCAGCATACATGCTGGGGTTCCTCCTTTTCTCATAACCACCATCTTATCTGTCTCACTCTTTATCAGTATGGTAATACTTTGCACTCCCACTGTGGTGTGCACAGGCACTACTTCTGTCTGAACTAGAGCTGTTTTGTCACTCTCCATCCATTTGTGTGTCAATAATGAAAGTGAGACTCCCTTCAGGTGACTCAAATTCCATCTCTCTAGTCACAGTTCACTCAGTGCCTGGTAGTAAGACCAGTTTCTTATTATCCACTCTGCGGATCACTATTACCAGCTCCTCTTCAGTCACAGGCATACTGGAAGGGGTCTCTTTTAGGCAGATGTTGCAGACCAGTGTGTGACTCTATAGACTATGGGTGTACTGTGGACCCTCTATCTCTTGGCATAACTGGGACAGTCACTGGAACATGTTGCCATTGGTTCCAATCACAAAATAGATTTTGTCTTCAGTAGCAGTGTTCAGGTGCATCAGGGCAAGTGTTTCCACAGGGGTCTGGACCCTGGCCATGCTTTGTGGGAACTCAATATGGACGACAATATAGCCATGGTATGGGTAAGGCTGCTCACTCACTCCCCAAACCCCAGTCTTTCCAAAGGTTGCAGAGACACATTCAGCAGATGTTGTTGCTACCAGTCAGTTAAACACTACTGTCACTTGCACCCCACTGTCCAGCAAAACTGTGCAATCTACATCTTCACTTTTGATAGGGACCTTGGCAGATGGTCTGATTAGTCCCTTGGGGATGCTTTTGTAAGTTCCAGTGGAAGGCTGGGTTTGTTTCATGGAACAGCTTTTATTCGGGGGCCAAAGTTTGCTCCTTCAATGGGCCCACTGGCATTTCCCTAGTGATACCTCTCCCTTAGGAGCTTCTTAGCACCATCTGAGAATTTTCTGCTTGCTTGCACTCTCTGTTACTGTGCATCCTCACCTCACTGGTAGCAGAAGATGCCATCCCTGTTTGCTGGTGTTACTCTGTCAGTCTGTCAGCGTGTCCATGGGTCTGTCTCCAACTTGGTGGCTATGAAGAGAAATGGTGCTGGTTTTGTTCCTGGCCAGCATACAGAACTGCCATCTGTACAGTCAGTTCTTTAAGTTGTCTTTGTAGTTGCACTGGGGTCCCGCCCTCATGGGGTACTGGCATGAGGGGCCTCCATCCTTCTTAGGGGCATCGCAACTGGATCTTTACCTGCTGCCTGGTCCTCTTTTTCTCTGATATCTTGTACCAATTCCCCATAGGAAGGGGGAATTATTCAGGCGTTCCTCTGGTCTGAGTTTCTTTAGTAGCATCTCTGAGTGTCCAGCTCCTTTGAGGACTTGCTCCAGGTGCATCTTGTCCATGTTCTGGTTGGTCACCACTCCCTTGCAGCAAGCTCTTTGCATCAGTTGCTGGGCCAAATCAAGTAGTCAGGTAATAGTTCGCCTTTTCTTTGTACTGTCCCCTGCATTTTCCTCAGGATGTGGGCCTCACTATTCACACTTCCAAACATCCACTACAGTGTTGAGGTACAGCTGAGCAGTAGCATTGGGTCGTGTTGCTTGCAGGGAGGCAGTGATGTCTATCGTAGGTCCTCTCAAGCTCTCGCACAAACAAAATTTTTCTCAGTTTCAGAATAGTGGGGATCTTGTATCATGGGTTTACCTTGGCCCATCCATAACTCAAAATCATCCTCTCCAGCAAGCACAGGTTTTCTTTCAAAGAAGAGATTTAACTTCTGGTAGAATCCAGTTCCTTGGCCGGGCATCCAGATAGCAAGTCAGGCTGGAGGTTGGCCAGGCAGGGTTGTAACATCTGATCTGTACAATTCTTACAATTCTTGGTGTATCTTGCCTTCTGCTCTTAACCATGAATTAAATTTTGCTATAAAATCATCAGCATCTGAGCAGTTCATGGACTTTCTCTTTCTACTACAATGGGTCATTAGAGTCAAGTCAGTACTACTTCCCATGGGGTGAAAGTGTTGGGTATCTGGGGTACTTTGATTCTGGACTCACTTCTAAGTAAAGCACTCACAGTTTTTCACTTCAGTCCTTGTGCTTTTAAATTTCTCCAACATACTAAAAATATCCAATTTTTCTACAGTTTGGCATCTCTCAATCCCTTCAGGGTCCTTGTAACCAAGATTGCCTTCTTCAGGTCCATGAGCTCCCCTCTGCACCAGTCTTCCAATTCCTGAACCACCGTGGTGACTTTCAAGGTGGTGCATTGTGGTGCACTGGAAGATCCCAGCGGTGCCTCCAGAATGTAAAGCGGGGTCTGACCTACCTTACCCACCCTAGTGTTGGGGTACTTCAGCAATAGTGTGGTCACTATGACTGCCCTGATGACTGCTCAAGCCCTCAGATCTACCTTTCCTCCCTCTGACTACGAGGGAGCCAGCCTAGGTTCTTTCATGAGCAGAACAAAACAGGGTAATAAAATAACAATTTGGTGCCCCCACCTGGGGTAGCAGTGCAACAGGGTACCAGCTTGAACTCTAAACCATCTTCAGGAAAATCAATTTAAATCTCCTGCACACTGGTAGATATTCCCAGAAAATGACCATGGACTCAATATCAGTACCCAACACACCAAATGTAAAATACATAAATGAATAATTTATTTTGAAGGTGGGGGGAAGGAAAGAACAAGGGGACAAGAAGAAGAATTGGAAATGATGGGGGAATTCTTATATTCTATGGTACTTGAAAAAACAGTTACACACCCTTCCATGCCCAGTCCCCCAAACATGGGTGCACCCAGCTTATGTCCCCCAAAGGCCTAATTGAGAGCTCACTTGTTGTGGTGGGTACCTCACTGGGTTGCTGGTAGCTAACAAGGGTGGTGAAAAGTTGGCATACCTGAACTTTAACATAATCATAGGAAGTGAACAAGGGACCCCTATTTGTAATCCAGACTTTGAATGGGCTGGATGGTCATGCAGGTCTTCTACCCGAGTCTATCCAGAAGATTTCATAGTCCTGCCTAGGACTTTAAGCCCCCCTTCCTAATGAACTAACTAAAATAACTAACTTTCTCACAGATGGTTCTTCCACTTTACTGCACAGTGGTACAGAACTGGAGCTTGGTGAGACTTCAGCTTGCACAGGCACAATGAGAGATGGAACTTAACCTTCACAAGGGCTTTTAGCTGGACTTGACTCGTGGTCATCTTTGCCCCTAGGCATGTTTTCGGCTTCACCCTTGGGACATTCATCAGCTTTACCCCTTGGACCTTTTATCGGCTTTGCCCAAAGGGCCTTTTGTCATACTCCAGGTAGGTGACTGTTGCTATTCCTCACAGAAACAGTACTCCAGACCTCTCCTTGCAAAGGTATCAGACACCCTCACCCAAGCAGTGGATGGGGGACAGCTACTTCTTCTGTGGCTCTTTCCTCTGCAGGGTTTCAAACTCAGACAGGAGGTCCCCCTCTGCTTTGCCTTTTAATTCAAGTTCTCCTTAAACAGTGTTAGGCATGAGTCCTATGTAGAACAAGGCCTGAATGGCTGGACTTGATCCTGGAAAGAAACACTGGGTGGGCAGGTCACAGATCATTCTCTTCCAATGTCAACTGCCTTTCTCCTTATGGTGTTTCACAGAAACACTCACATCCTTGTAGATTCTTTAATCAAAGTGCACTGATATTAGCCAACAGACTCCTCTGAGCCTGGCAACTGTGGTCTCTGAGGAGGCTGTCAGCTCTACAACCCATCTCCCAAGTCTCTCATTAGAATCTCCTTGACTGACCTTGAGAGAAGGGCTCTCAGCCTCTTCAGGGTTGAAAATCAATGTCTCATTGGCTGCTGGAAAGCTACTGGTGTCCTGTGATTAGCTCCTGCTTCCTCACAGTGCTCTATTCACCTTCTCATGATGCATGGCAGCTGGCTGGATGTACTGGGGGACTTCATGTTTGTTTACATTTTTTTTAATTTGTTGGTGTTGTCCTGTAGCATGCTGCAGCATTGATTTTCAGCCCCTCCAGGCTGGTGTAGATTGGTCCTGTCCCCAATGCCAGTCCTGGGGCTGGGACAAATGCTGTGGAGGCAGTCACACTATGTCAGTCACACTATGTGATTGACTGTTTGGAGTGCTGGCTCAGTTTCTGTGGGCTTCTGCACATGCTCGGAGCCCAATATGGTACTGGCCATGTTGGGTTTTAACTCCCAGCCCTGCTGCCTGCCCAGGGTCCAGGATGTACATTTTGAAGGTGCCCAATGACATGGTTAATGAAGTGTCCCAGCTCTGCTGCCTACCCTGGAACTAGGACTGTGACTGTCATGCAGGCACATGGCCCAATTTGTCAGAGAGCTCCAGCTCCAGTTTTATGAGCAATGCAAAGGTTAGAGCGTGCTAGTTTTAGTATATGTTAAGTGTCTGGGAGCTTGTGGTACTCCTTTTAGCATGTTCCCTTTTGTCACTTGTGAAATTACCTGGGCGGAAGCACTTTACTTCAAAGGAGCCAATTTAGGCAACACACTCTATTTAAGAGTAGCCACTGCAGACATTTCATAGTTAGGACCAAACCATGGGGTTCCACCTTGGAGTTTGGTGGTTTGGCTTGCTCACATTGGAATTCCAATTGGAAAAATAAGAAAACTCCTTTTTCATGGAGTTAAAAGTAAGAAAATAGCCAATTTAGGCAGTTTCAATGTTTTACTTCTCAGATTTACCATGGGGGGGGGGTGCACTGGATTCTGTTTGTTTGTTTGTTACATAGAAATTGATAAGGACCATGTGGTCCATCTAGTCTGCACTTAAGCCCTACACTTGCTGACAGCCTCTGACTCTACCTGGTCAATGACTTTTCGCCCCTCCTTCCCACCTCTGAGATACACTTGTGTCTGCCCTAGGCATGTTTAATTCCCACCACCTCCCATGGCAGGCCATTCAAAGCATCCACCTCCCTCTCTGTGAAGAAAAACTTCCTTACATTTCCTCTTAACTGCCCCCTCCAGTTTCATACCATGCCCACTCATTCTAGTACTCTTCCTGTATTGGAAGATGTCTCCCCCCCTCGCACCCTGTTTATGCACTTAAGATATTTGAATATTTCTATCATGTCCCCCCCCGATTCCTCCTTTCCTCTAGTGAGCACATATTGAGGCCCTTCAGTCTTTCCTTATATGTTTTCTCATGCAAGCCCTGTACCATCTGTGTCACCCTTCTCTGGACCACCTCTACCCTGTTGATGTCTTTACGAAGGTGCAGCCTCCAGAACTGCACACAGTACTCTAGGTGAGGTATCACCAGTGCTTTATACAATGGCATCACTACCTCTCTCCTTCTGCTAGTGGTACCTCTGCCTATGCACCCCAGCATGCACTGGCCCTCCCTGCACCCCTCAGTAGAAATGTGAATTGAATTTCATGAGCAATGCAAATGTTAGAGCATGCTATATTTGGAATGTGTCCAGTCTGGACATGTGCATGATTGTCATAATAGTGCTCTGGCACTGCAGTCATGTCTCTTCAGTCTCAATCCCACTTTGGTGATTGGGAAGCACTGAATCTACACCCACTGGTGCTTGAGGCTCCAGTCCCACTCCCTACCCCATGTCTGAGTCCTGGGGCTGGGATCATGGGACATGCACAGTGGCCATAGCCTCTATGCTCGGGCAGGGGCCCAGAATGCAACTCCCACCAAAGCCTTTGAATGGGTGCTCATTGCCCTGCCAGTCTTCATTTCAACAGTCCAGGAGGACTGGAGGGTGAAGATACCAGTAAGCCAGCCAGAGGGAGCATCAGAGGGCCTGAAAGCCCATCAGGCAAGCCTCCAAAATAGACTGGCTTACACATGCACTCAGTTCCACTCATTTAGAGAGCAGTCCACTAAGGAGGGTCTGTGTCAGTTGCTGTCCACTGCTCTGCCTGCCGTGATCACAGGCTTTTTAGTAAGATTCCCTTTATGAAAGAAAATCACCCTGGCAATCCCATAGTACCCCCCGCACCCTGATCCCTGTTGTGAAAAGAACATTCTCTGGCAGTCCATTAGCACCCCTCTCCCTTTCTGACCATGTTGTAAAACAATGGCCCCGTCTCCCTGGCCCACCCACTCAGCACAATCAACCTTCACCCCCTGTCTGGTACTCAGCTCACCCTAAAAAGTCCAGTGACATCCAGGCAGGGCAGTAGACAATGACTGGCACAGACTTTCCTATCACTACCTTAGCCAGCCAAAGTCTGAATGACAGGGACTGAGTGTATGTGCACTGTGTTTCTACAGCATGTGTGCACTCAGTCACAGTCATTTAGATGGTGGCTGACAGTGGTGGTAAGAGGAGGGTCTGAACTGCCATCCATTGCTCTGCTTGCCAGGTCCATGGGCTTTTTAGGGAGAGTCGGGTGCTAGACAGGGTGTAATGAGGTGGGTGCTAAATGGGTGGGCCAGGAAGGGGGATGTTGTTTTACCATGGGGATCAAGGCAAGAGGAGTTACCACTGGACTTACAAGGCACTTTCACTTCACAATGGGGATCAGGGCAGGAGAAGGGTACCACAGGACTACCAGGATAATTTTGTTCCAAAATAGGTATTGGGGTTGAAAGGGAGTACCACTGGACTACCAAGGTAATTTTGTTTCACAGCAGGGATCAGGGCAGGAGGTGTACAAAAGAAAAAAATTACTCACTATAGTAATGTTGTTCCTTCTCAGGGATCCATCATTGATAATTACAATAAGCATCATCCTGCCAGAGTGCAATGCCCCAGAGACAGAACTTTATGCTAATTTCAGAATTTAGAATACAAGTTCAACTCTGCACTGTGGTCACACTCCCCGTACTGTTCCAACGTCACATTTATTTCTGTTGTTAGGAGAGCTGTGACCAGTAAAACTAGTTAAATGGCTGACAAACAATTTCAAAAATTTTCTTTAAACCACTCATCAATTAAAGAAGACATATGTAAAATTAAACCAACCACATTCTAACAATTGCTGAGGAAACTGCACAAAGGAATGTTCAAGCAACCGTAAGATGAGAACTGATTCTTGTGCATACCTATTTTCAGGTTCTGGAAGGGGAGACAGGGTCAGGGTTTCTAATGCTCATTGATGGATCCCTCAAAAGAAACAACACTGCTATGGTGAATAATTTTTTTTTAAACAGCAGGAATCCATCAATGATGACTTCCAGTAAATGGACTCACTACCAATACCTTCAGAGGATGGTTCCAGAACCCATTTAGGAAAAAGATTCTGCACGACAGCAGTTTCAAAGCTGGCATCCCTCCTGGACAGTATGTTCAGGCAGTAGGGCTTTGTGAAGGTGAGCACTGATTTCCAAGTAGCTGCTTTACAGTTTTCTAGGAGGGGAATGCCTCTTGTAGTTGCCACCGAGGTGGGGGTACCCCTTGTGGAATGTGCCCACAGGCCTCTGGGAGATAATTTACCAGCTTTTTTATAACATAACTGAATGTAGGAGACTATCCAATGAGAGACAATTTTCCTAACTGCTGGTTTACCTTTGCTAACCTCTCCATAGATAACAAAAAGCTGTGCAATCTGGGACCTAATATTCCTTGTCTGATCCATGTAGTGGCCTAGTGACTTTTTTTCATCCAGATAGTGCAATTTGTGCTCACCTGTGCTGGAATGTTTAGGATAACGCACAAGAAGGGTAACTGACTGGTTCAAGTGGAGTTCTGACACAGCCTTAGGTAGGAACTTCCTACTGATATGAAGAGCTACCTTATCCAAGTGATAAATTATGTAGTTTGGATTTGTACAGAGGGATTGCAGTTTGCTTATCCTCCTGGAAGATATGACTATCAGAAAAATTGTTTTCCATGTGACATATTTTAAATCAGCAGTAGCCATAGACTCAAAGGGAGCCTCCATTATGGGCAAGACGGATTTTTCGATCCCATGTTGAGACTGGGTCCTTTACGTGGGGGATACAGGTGACTGGGGTCCTCAAAGAGCCTGTTAAAAATAGGCTGTGAGGTCAAGTACTTGTATTTGCCTGCTGACATGTTTTTTTTATCACAGCTGCCAGGTGTAACTTCCAGGTTGAAGGTCTCAGATCTAATGGCTGTAGATGTAACAGGTAGTCCAAGACTGTAGGTAGTCATGCCTGCATTGGGATTATCTTCCTGGGGACACACCAGTATGGGAATCCCTTCCACTTAGAAGACTATGCTTTCCTTGTTGGTTTTCTGAAAACCTTCAACAACCTCAGCACCTCCTCTGACAAATTCAAACTAGAGAACTCTAGCTCTTCAATAAGCATTCTCTCATATGTAGTGTTCTGAGGGTTGGGAATGTTATTCTGCAGACTGACTGGAGTCCTGCTGGACAGGGTCAGAAGCATTGAGTATCAAGCCTGTCTGGCCCAGTCCATGACTATCAGAATATTTGTTGCTGGCTCTCTCCTGAGCTTCATAGGCACTCTCTGTATAAGTGTGAATGGTGGGAACCTCCCTGTCCAGTCCAGAACTAAGGCATCCTCTGGGACTGTGCCCCTTGCCAGTGGCCTGCAGAAAATCTGTGGGAGCTGACTGTTCTCCCAAGAGGTAAACAGATCTATTTCTGGAGGTCCCCATCTTTTGAAGACTAAAGACAGTACTTGCTGGTTCATAGTCCAGTTGTGGTTTCCCTGGCTGATTCTGCTTAGGCAGTCTGCCAGCATATTGTCCTTGTCAGGCAGATGTACTACAGAAATCTTTGCATCTTGGGAATAAGCCAAATTCCAGATCTGTGCATAGTTTTTAAGGGTCTTGCTCCTCCCTACTCATTCATGTAACACACTGATGTGGTATTGTCTGTTTGTATTTGAACAGGCTGACCCTGTAGCTGGGAGGAAAAAGACTGCATTGCCAGCAATACTGCCCTGAGCTCTGGGAGATTTATGGGCCCCTGAGTCTCCCGTCGGCTCCAGGTGCCATATATTGTGAGGTCCTCCAGGTGGGTGTCCCACCCTAGGAGTGAACCATCAGTTGTGAGAACTACTGTTCAGGATTGCTGAAGGAAGGAAATGTATGCTCTGAGGTTGCTTTCCTCTTTCCACCACTCTAGTGCTTGTACAAAGCCTTTTGTGAGTGGCACTAGCTTGGATAGAGAGTTTGATCATTGGGAACAGTGGCCTCTCAGATGGTAATGAAGAAAAAATTACTCACCTTAGTAATTATGTTTCTTCTAATGGAGTCTTGCTGTATTCTGACTATTGCAGTTAGCCCCAGCCTTTAAACTGCCCCGGAGAACAAAGGGTTACTTTTCTATGCAGAGCAGAGAATGCTGAGCTCGAGCTCAGTTGAGGTCTCTGTCTGGAGCCCTTTGAAATCCAACCGTCAGATTCTTACAAGCAAAAACTCACTAACTATCCAATGTGGAAACTGTAAAAATTTTTACTAGCCAACTGGCAACAAAAAGTTTTGGATTCCCAAAGGAAGACTCAAGTCAGGAAACCCAAAACCAGAAACCAACCCAAATAATAATAATAATAAAACACCCAAACAAAAAAGAAGAGGGTGTAAAAGGAGCACCCCTGAAATGCAACACTGCACCTGCCCACCCACTTCCCAAAAACAGGTTCTGAGAGGGGAGGCAGGGAGGGAGGTCAGAATACAGCAAGACTCCATTAGAAGAAACATAATTACTAAGGTGAGTAATTTTTTCTTCAAACAACATGAAGTCTTGCTGTATTCTGACTATTGCAGACTACCAAGCAGTACCTCCATGGAGGAGGGACAGAACCTACTTTGGGAATAGGCTCTGAAGTACTGCTGTGCCAAACCGAGCATCACTCCTAGCCTGGATATCCATAGAGTAATGCTTGGTAAAGGTATGGACTGTTTTCCAGGTGGCTGCTAGACAAATTTCTAAGAGAGGAATATCCCTGGCAGCAGCCAGGGAAGCAGTTGTACCTCTGGTGCAGTGAGCCCTGAGGCCTGAGGGTGGAATTTTTCCTAGTTTCTCATAGCAGAATTGTATACAAAGACAAAATCCATCTGGCAATAGTTCTCTTGGTGGCAGGTTTGCCCTTTGCCACTTCTCCATAAGTGAGGAACAACTGGAGGGAATCAAACCTGTGACCCTTGGTACGCTCTATATAGTAGCTTCTAACATCTAAACTGTGTAGCCTCCTCTCTCCTGAAGAAGAATGATTGGTGAAAAAAACAGGGAGAGACATAGACTGATTCAAGTGGAAATCTGAAACCACTTTGGGCAAGAACCTTCTATTGGTTCTTAGGACCACTTTATTCCTATGAAGGGAGATTAAATCAGGTTCCACTGACAGGGCCTGCAATTCACTGATACATCTGGCAGGGGTAATAGCTACTAAAAACACAGTTTTCCAAGTAAAGTACTTAAGCTCTGCTGAGGACATAGGTTCAAAGGGAGGTTGCAGAAGTTGAGCAATGCAAACATTTAAATCCCAGGCAGGGGCAGGGTCTCTAAAGGGAGAATTGGTATGAAGCAATCCTTTAAAAAATGTACAGAACACAGGATGAGATGAGAGTGAGGAAGACTTCCCCACTGACAGAAAAGCAGAAACAGCTGACAAGTGCACCTTAAGAGTAGCTGGTCTGAGGCCTAAGCCATTCAGATGGACCATACAATCCAGAACTGTAGGCAATTCAGCAGTGTCTGGGGAAACATGTTTCTTGGAACACCAAATGCTGAATCTCTTCCATTTGGAGTTATAGGTTTTTCTAGTGGCGGGCTTTCGAGAGGCTTTGAGAATATCCAGAACTCCCTGAGACAGATGCAAATCTGCATACTCTAACTCTTCAAGAGCCATGCCTTGAGATTGAGAGACTGAAGATTGGGGTACCAAATCCTCCCCTGAGAGGAGGTTAACAGGTTGTAATTCCTGGGAAGAGACAGGGGAAGATGGACTGCTAGGGACAGCAACAGGGGGTACCAAGGCTGTCTGGCCCAGTCTGGAGCAATCAGAATCACTTTGCAAGGCTGTGACCTTATCTTGACTAAAACTTTGAACAGTAGAGGAAAGGGAGGAAGACACACAGAAATTTCCCTTCCCAGTTCAGAATCAGAGCATCCAGAGGGACTGAGCCCAAGACTGGGGGGTCTGCTACAAAAGAGAGGAAGTTGGTGATTGTCTGGGGCTGCAAAGAGATCTATCTCTGGAGTGCCCCACCTTGAAAAAATCACCTTCAAGACCAGAGGGTCCATGGACCATTCGTGATGGCCCTGTCAGATGCTGCTCAGTGCATCTGCTAGCACATGTCCTTCCCTGGAAGGTGGACTGCTATCAGAGAGGTTTGCAGGGAATAAGCCAGGGACCACAACTTATGGCTTCTGTGCACAAGGCCGTAGACTGAGTGCCTCCCTGCTTGTTGATGTACCACATGGTGGTGGTGTTGTCTGTTCTGACTTGAACCACCTTGTTCTGCACTGACTGAGAGAAAGCTTGCAGGGCCAGAAAAAATTGCCCTGAGTTCTAGGAGATTGATATGGAGAAGGGATTCCTGAGGGGACCACAGTCCCTGGGCAGTGAGGGCCCCCAGATGGGCTCCCCAGCCCAGAAGGGAAGCATCCGTGGTAAGGACCACTGAATGAGACTGAGGGGTGGATGGGACCCCTTGTCTTAAATAGTCCTGATCCTGTCACCACTGAAGGGCTTGGATCAGAACCCACAGGGTTGCACCAAGCACTAGGGGTGGGGGTATAGGGAAAGGAGTGCAGGAGAATACTCAGGGGTCACATAGGGACCCTGGCAGAGGGGGTCCAAAAGGACACTACCAAGGAAGCAGGCAGGTAACTGGGGACCCTCACAAATGGGGGACGGAGGGACAACATTCTCAGGGAAGTAGGCAGATGGCCAGGGCTGGACAGAAGGAAGCAAGGCGGGGAGGTGGATCAGACCTTATACTCAGTAACCGCTTCAATTCTCTTCTTCTGCTCAAGGATGAGGGGGTGATGTAGCCACGACAGAGGTGGTTAGAGACGGAAAGGGAGTGGGAGGGAGGCAGGAGGCAGGGGCCAGATAGCAGGAAGAACAGGGGGGACCTGGAATGCAGGAAAATGGGGGGAGCAGTGAATCAGAGCAGGAGGGGCAGGGGGAAGAGGGAGGAAAGTGCAAGGAGAAGGACCAGTTGGGAGGAAAGGTAAAGGAGAAGGACCAGAGGTACAAGGAGGATTCAGTAAAGGGAGCTGAGGGTTTAGGCCAGGGGAGCACGACGAGCAAGGAGGAACTAAATGGAGACAGGAAGGAAGGGAGGATGAGTCAGGCTAGTTTAGCAGATGGGGGAGAAGGACCAGTTGCGAGCAGTGAGGGGGGAATTAGCAAGGTACAGAAGGATACTCAGGAGGAGGAGAGGCATTGGATGGAGGAGGGAGGCCATGGTAAATAAGGAGGGGTGGCATGTGGCACCCAGATAGGGGAGGAACAAGGAGCCAGCTGGGTGGAGGGCCTGTAGAAAGGATGAGGGACATGGAAGGGGGATGGAGGAAAGGAGTGGTCAGAGTGCTCCTGCTGGGGATTCTATTATCAGGGGTATCAAATGGGATAGGGAGGGAGAAGCCTGGCCAGTTAGAACAAGATGCTTCCCTGAGCTAACGGTGCACAGGGCTAGCACGAGGTATATCAGCTGGCAAAGGACTGTGGGGGCTCCCCAGACATACTGGTCCACCTGGGTACAAATGACATTGAGGGAATAGTGAGCTAGAGATACAGGCAAGATTCAGGAGCTCACCAGGTCTGTCATGACATAGGATGCACAGTTTCCTTCTCAGAAATCCTGCCAGTGCCAAGGGCTAGTGGGGAACACAAAAGGAAAATTAGGGAGATAGACCAGTGGCTCAGGGAGTGGTGTGAGGCCAGAGGGTATGGGTTGATGGGGGATTGGGGGGAGACCTGGGAGGATAAGGAGCTGTATGCTAGAGATAGACTACATCTCAATTTGGAGGGGAAGGGAATCCTTAAGTTGAAAATAGAGGAGTTCATTGGTGAAAAGTGGGGTTTAAACTTGTGAAGGGGGGTGGGATGGGAGAAAAGGCTGTCAAGGGGGTGCCGATAAAGGACGGACTCTGTCTCCACCCCTGGGACCAGGAGGATTGCAGGAAAAGGCCAACTGGCAAAGTGCAGACCAGGAGGAAACAGAATCCCCATGGGAACACGAGCAGGGGAAATGGAACTATAGGGAAAGGGTGGAAGGTAGTCCTGCTAAATGCCAGGAGCTTGGGCAATTAAATGCCTGAGCTCCAGGCGATGTTAACTGAGGGAGCAGTGGATGTGGCAGCAGTCACTGAGACTTGGGCCACTGCAAGACATGACTGGGACCTGAACCTGGAGGGTTACACTATGTTCAGGAAGGACAGAGGGAGGGAAGGGGAGGAGGGGTAGCTATGATAGTCAAAAACTGCATTGGCATAGGGGGAGTAGAGGAGGCGGAGGGAACCGTGGAGGCGATTTGGGTCACTTTGATAACAAGGGGGGGCAAGAGAGTAAAAATAGGAGTGGTGTATAGACCCCCTGCCCTGGCGGAGGAGCTGGAGGACAGTCTGGTGGCAGATGTTAGGAGACACTGCAGACTGGGCAGAGGAAAGATGGTGGTGTTGGGGACTTAAACATGCCAGGAACAGACTGGGAGACTATGACATCCTCTGTGACCAGGAACAGAGGTTGTTGGATGTCTTTCAAGGACGCTGCCTTAACTCAGCAGGTGAGGGAACTGACCAGGAGGCACGGGTACTGGATGTGGTCCTGCAGACAGTGACCAGATTGGGGCCTGGAGGTAAGGGACCCATTGGCGGGAGTGACCATGCCACGGTCTGGTTCTGCCTGGAACTAGGAGGGGTAGAAGGCTGCACAAAGACGGAGTAACCCGACTTCAGGGGGCGGATTTAAGGAAATGGGAAGGATCCTTATGAGCATTTGGATGGGATTAGGTCAGACAAGGACGCTGGTAGTGGTGGAAATCATCAGGAGAGGGGTGCAGGATGCTACCAGCACTGTGCAAGAGTAAGACGAAATGCGGTAGGACCAAAACCTGTTGGTGGACCAGGGAGGTCCAGGAGGTGGTGCGGGAAAGAAAGCAGCCTATAAGAAATTCAAGTGCTCAAGGAGTGAAAGGGATCGAGGGAGTACGAGCTGATGGCTAGAAGGGCCACTAGAGTGGGTGAGGGTGGCTAAGGCAAGGAAGGAGCAGAACCTGGCCAGGGAAATTAGGAGAGGGAAAAGGGTTCTTAGATACATTGGGGAAAGACGAAGGGTGAAGGGGCAGATTAGCAGGATTAAATCAGGGAGAGATGGGCACAAGACCCAGGGGAGCAGGCTGAGGTACTAAATGAGTACTTCACCTCAGTTTTCACCAGGGAAAATGGGGATGCTGCATCATACATGGGAGGAGAGAGAGATAATGAGGAGGGGGGACCCTCACCGATCGGCAGGTCTGGGGAGAGGGGGAGGCATCACTGGCAGGTGGGGGGAGAGCCAAGCAGGGAGAAGAGGTACCAGAAGTGGAAATCACAGCAGAGAGAGTGAGGGAAGCCCTCAGCTCCCTTAAGACGGAGAAAGCACCGGGCCGGATAAATTACATCCTAGAGTGCTGAAGGAACTTGCAGATGTCCTGGCGAAACCCCTGGCAGAGCTTTCACCATCTCTCTGAGGACAGGGTGGGTGCCCCAAGACTGGAAGGTGGCGATGTAGTGCCCATCCACAAGGGGGATCAAGGGAGCTGGCAGGAACCACAGGCCTGTCAGCCTGACATCGGTGGTGGGCAAGGTGATGGAGGGCATTGTCAAGGAGAGGCTAGGGGGACCTGGATAAGTCAGGGTGCCTGGACGATAGACAGCATGGATTCATCCCAGGAAATCGTGTCAGACAAACCTGGTGGAGTTCTATGACTGGGTGACAAGTGCCTTGGACCTGGGTAGATCAGTGGATGTCCTCTTTCTAGACTTCAGCAAGGCATTTGACTCTGTTCCTCACGTGGGCCTGTTGGATAAGCTAGGAGAAATGGGGGTGGGAAACTAGATGATCAGATGGATAGGCAATTGGCTCCAGGACCGGACCCAGAGGGTCGTAGTTGGTGGGATAGTCTCATCCCCAAGGAGGGTCATTAGTGGGGTCCCACAGGATCAGTCCTGGGCCCTTCTGTTCAACGCCACGATCTGACATAAGGACAGGAATCAGGAGTGAGATGAGTCTCTTTGCAGATGACTCAAACTGGGGCAGTGGTGGATGGGGAGGAGGGAGGGTGGCCCTGCAGGGGACCTGGAGGTCTGAAAAGATGGTCTAGAAAGTGGAAGCTGAGGTTCAATGCAGGGAAATGCAAGGCACTCCACCTGGGGGCCAGAAACCCAGGCCAAGTGTACACCCTGGGGGGGAAATACTACAAGTCTCAATGGCTGAGAGGGACCTGGGGGTGGTGGTGGATGTCAAGATGAACAACTCTGAGACTTGTAGGAGGGCAGCAGCTAAGGTATACAGGATGCTGGGATGCATCACTAGGGGATCACCTCCAGAAGGAGGAAGTGATACTCCTCTGTATAACTGCTTGGTGAGGCCGCACCTGGAGTACTGCGTGCAGTTTTGGAGGCCACACTTAAAGAGGGACATTAACCTCCTGGAGAGGGTCCAGAGGAGGGCAACCAAATGATTTGGGGCTTGGGGACAGGACCTATGAGGAGAGGCTCAAGAGCTAAATATGTACACATTGGAAGAGAGAAGGGACCGGGGACATGATAGAGGTCTTCAGGTACATGAAGAGGGTAAATAGGGAGGAACAGTCAGGGTGCTTCAAGGAAGGAGGAAGGGGCCACTAGAGGGCATGGGTGGAAGCTGGAGGGGGAAGATTAGGGAGAAAGGAGGAGGTGCTACTTCACTGAGAGGGTGGTGGAGCCATGGAATGCACTACCTAGGGGCTGGTGGAGGCAGAGACAGTGGAGAGGTTCAAGAGGGGGTGGGACAGGTACAGGGGAAGGGTTCAGGAAGCAAAATCCAATGCAGCAAGAATATCCGGAACTGGGAAGGGAGAAGCCAGAGAAGGCGAGGGGGACAGCAAGGTCAGCACCCAGGGTAGGGGCTGACCAAACGAGCAGACACGAAAGACCGTTAGGCCTATTCTGCTGGCATTTTAGTATGTTAGTATGTTAGAATCCAAGTCACTGGAATCAGTTTGGTAAGGGAATCCTTCCTTTGGGACCAGAAGGCCCTCAGATGGAACTGAATGTCCCTCATTTGGAATCTTGCCCCTTGGACCACTGCTGTAGAAGCTGCCATGTGGCCCAAGAGCTGGAGGAAATGCCTTGCTGGTCGAGACACCTGAAGGCTGAAGGAAGAAGCCAGTTCTAAGAACTCTTGCCCTTTCCAGGGGAAGAAAGGCTCTTGCTTTGACAGTATCCAGCTCTGCCCCTATAAAGGTAAGGAGCTGCACTGGCTCAAGAACTGACTTGGGAAGGTTGAGAAGAAATCCTAGAGAAGTGAGCACTTGCTGGGTCACTTGCAGGTCTGACTTGACTTGGTCTGGAGACTGACCCACTATAAGTCAGTCGTCCAGATATGGAAAGATGGAAATCTTCTGCCTTCTTAAAAAGGTCACTACTACTGCCAGGCACTTTGTGAAAACCCTTGGAGCTGATGTTAGGCCAAAGGGCATTGCTTTGAACTGATAATGGCCTGAAGGCAACTCGAACCTGAGGTACTTTCTGTGGGAGCACCTGATGGGAATGTGAAAATAGGCATCTTTGAGGTCCAGGGAGGCTAGCCAGTCCCCTGGCCTTAGAGAGGGAAAAATTATTCCCAGAGTTACCATCTTGAACTTTGGTTTTAAAAGATGTTTATTCAGGTATCTTAGGTCTAGGATGGGTCGCCACACCCCTGTCTTTTTTGGGGTAAGGAAGTACCTGGAGAACAGACCTTTGCCCCTGTGTAGGGTAGGAACTCTCTCTATGGCTCTTAAGGCCAGAAGAGATGAAACCTTTGCCTCTAGGGTAAGGATTTCTGAGAGACCTGCAGGTTGAAAAGATCTGACTCTCATCTTCGGAAATTTTTTGAAGCTGAGAACCAGTCCCTGGTTTACTACACTACCGGTCAAAAGTTTTAGAACACCCCCATTTTTCCAGCTTTTATTGAAATTTAAGCAATTCCAGTCCAGTGAATAACCTGAAATGGTACAAAGGTAAGCGGTAAACTGCTAGAGGTTAAAAAAAAGTTTACGTTACCAAAAACTGCTTCAGAGAAATTGCAAAGAAAGCCAAGGTGTCAGTGAGTACAGTTTTCTACACTACCAAAAGGCACTTGGAAACTGGAGGAAACTCTAACAGGAAGAGGTCTGGCAGACCCAAAGCCACAACAGAATCAGAAGACAAGTTTCTGAGAGTCAACAGCTTGCGTGATAGGCGGCTCACAGGATAACAGCACAGAGTGACTGGCACCCTGAACCAAAAGGGCTAACACAGCATTTTGCAGCACCACGCAATACCCTCTGGTCTACGCCAAATTGGTCAGGGGTTCATCCTACAGCAAGATAATGACCCAAAACATACCTCCAGGCTATGTCAGAACTACCTTCGAGGAAAAGAACAAGACGGTAGGCTTCAAATCATGGAATGGCCAGCACAGTCTCCAGACTTAAACTCCATCGAGCTGGTTTGGGATGAACTGGACAGAAGGGTGAAAGCAAAGCAACCTACAAGCGCAACTCATTTGTGGGAACTTCTGCAACAGTGTTGGGAAGAACTTCCCAAACAATATTTGATGTCCATTATAAGAAGAATGCCACGAGTGTGTTCAGAGGTTACAGTATATCTGCAAAAGGTGGCTACTTTGATGAGTCAAAAATGTAGATTAAATTTTGTTAAACAAAATGATTCTATGATTTCTTTTTTATCTCCAATTGTTTATTTGTTCTATGCTTTAATTTCAGAGTACATTGAGACATTAACCTGCGTAAATTTCAATAAAAACTGGTAAAATGAGGGTGTTCTAAAATTTTTGACTGGTAGTGTACTTTCAGGACCCACTTGTCTGAGGAAATAGACATCCAGTCCTGGACAAAGTAAGCCAGCCTGTCCCCTACTGGAATAGGAGAGTCGACCTGGGCAGACCCATCAGGGTGTCTGCTTGGCAGGGGCCTTAGGCTGAGGAGTGGATGCAGCCCTGCTTATGCCCTTCTGCCTCTCCCTCTGAAGAATCCCCTCTGTGAAAATGGAGAAGAGGCCTGTGCTTGGTAAAAAGGCCTATGAAAAGGCTCGTCCCTGCCCCTAGACTGCTGACTTTGAGGAGTTGCCTGCCTTTCCTTGGCCTGAGCACCCCTATAAGTGGTCCTGTACTCGTCCATTTTTTTCATGTAATTCTCTGTCTGCTCCCCAAACAGCGAATTACCCACTACAGGAAAATCCATGGCCTTAGCCTGGGTGTCCTGTGAAAGGCTAGTACATCTGAGCCAAGCCATTCTCCGAAGAGCCACAGATGTAGCCATGACTCTCGATGACACCTCATTGGAGTCCACAGCAGCATGAAACTGTACTTTTGATGCCTCAATCCCATCTGCAGACATCTCCTCCAGCTCCCTGGCTAGCTGGGGGGAGGCCTGTTTAGCCAGTGCCAGTACAGTGTCCCACCTGGACTTCTGGTACCTGGCTGTATAGGCCATATAATTCACCTGCCTGAGTCCCAAGGAAGATGCCATGTACTGTTTTTTTGCTATGGCATCAATCTTCCTGGATTCTTTGTCTGGGAGGTGTGAAGCCAAGAGAATGTTTGCCTTATCGCAGGCAGCAGCCTGTACAACCCCAACATGGCTGCATTGCTGGTGTAAAAACTCCGTATCTGAGCCTGATAGCGTGTACCTCTTGTCCATCCTTCTGTCAACAGGAGGTACAGCATTGGGAGACGTCACGATTTTTTGTGTCTGCTTCCCAAAGGATTTGTGAAGGGGAATAGACAGTTTCCTGGACTCTGGGATGTCCATCATTTCCACATAATCAGGCTCCTCTTGATCCTCCATTGCCTCCTCCATAGGGAGCTGGAGGGTTTCAGACACTTTACTGTAAAACAGAAAATAGGAAGGGGACTCAGAAAGCCTAGGAGGGGAAACACCTGAAGGTCTGTCTGGGGAGATGTCCGGTTCCACAGGCACATCCAGACTTTCACCATCATCACCATCATCTTCAAACTCCCCCTCCTCCTCAAACTCTGGTTCATAAAAATCTTCAGGGGTATAATCTTGAACCGGGGGAACCAACCGAACCGAACCCCTGCCAAAAGGTGCCGGATCGGTCAGAACCGGGCAAAGCGATTCCACAATCCGAATCTCTCTGGCTATCTCCTTGGCGGTCAGAACATGAACCTCTGGATCCAAACAGGTCAATTTTTCTTTGCGTTTCCTTTTTGTAGGAACCGACCCCTCAGGATCAGCTCTCCTCTTGCCCGAAGAAGTATTGCCCTGGTCAGAGGGCACTCCTTCTGGTTCGGTCGGAACTGAACTGGGCTGGCCATCCAGGTCAACGGACTTCTCAGCCTCCTTTTCCTTCAGTCTACCTAATCTCTTTTCAAGGGTAGATTTAGGAACATTTTTACAAATTTGGCAGTCTGTATTGAGGTGTTCAAACCCCAGACAATAAACACAGGTGGTGTGGGGATCAGCCTTAGCAAAGACCTCCCCACACTCACTGTAGTGTTGAAACCCAGTGGGCCCTTTTTTTTTCTTGGGTTTTTCAGACATGGCCAACCTAACCAACCTTACCCTTTTTATGGCAACCGCCAGACAAGACTCCCTTATCGGTTCCTAACTGTGTCATGGGTATTGGAAAAAAATGTTCAAAACTCGTCTTTTTAGAACCGATAAGGACCGGTAACCACACTCTAAAGTAAAACACAAGGATTCACTACAAGTGGTCGGTTCAGCCACACTGATCTAACATTTTACAATTTCCACACAGAAAATCAGAACAAAACCTATCTATTACTCACGGTACCACAGACAGAGACTGAACCAAATGTGCGGACATAAATTCGGTTTAAAACCGACAATTTAACCAAGACTTTAACCGACTTTCGAACCGAGCTGAAGGAGAAATCTCTGGAGCGACTGTTCAGTGAGGCAGGGTAAAGAATCTGATGGTTGGATTTCAAAGGGCTCCAGACAGAGACCTCAACTGAACTCGAGCTCAGCATTCTATGCTCTGCATAGAAAGTTAACCCTTTGTTCTCCGGGGCAGTCTAAAGGCTGGTGCTAACTGCAATACTCAGAATACAACAAGACTTCATGTTGTTTGAATGTCCCTTATCTGAAATCTGGCCCATGGCACCACAGCTGTGGATGAGGTCATGTGATATAGCAGTTGCAGAAAATCTCCTGCAGGACTTGGATGACCTGGTTTGAAGGATTCTGAACTGACAATCAGTTATGATACACTTTCCTTTGTCAGGAGGGATTTCCATTACAGGGTATCCAGTTGTGAACCTCTGATTTAGTCCAGCACCTGACGTGATCCTGCCTGAGACTTCTGTAGATTTATCGGGTGTCACAGGTTCTCGTGGGTGCTCTTTACTTTTTGCATGAAGCAACTTGCCTCTTGCTTTGTTTTCCCTTAGATTAATTAGTCATCTAGGTAGTGACAAACCACCACACCTTCTCTTCTCAGGTGTGCTGCCACCATGGCTTGACACTTTGTGAAGACCCTTAATGTTGAGGTGAAGTGATACCAATGGGAAAGACTACAAACTGATACTGGAAGTTTCTCAGCCTGAACCTGCAATATTGTTGGTGGTTGGGTCTGATCAGGAATGTGGATATAGGCGTCTTTCAGATTCATTGACCCCAATCAGTCTCTTGACTGTTGGGATGGTATCACTGTTTCCAAAGTGACATCTCCTATCACTGTTTAAGTAGTCAGCCCCACCCCCCTTCGGGTAGTGAAATCCTTTTTCTATCCTGTTTTCTTTGTTTCCACCCCTGGTCTGTCCAAATAGGATCTCTGACACATCTGGTCCATAAGGATGTACTTAACTGAGTGTATGTTAAAGGTACCAGGACAAGGGTGATGTGTGTTCATGGGGATTGTCATTGTTACCCCACTACTACTGTGCCTCTCTGCAATAATGGAGAAGAGGCTCAAGTGAAGGTAGGAGTGGTCCCCACTCTTCCAGTACATGTCGTATTAGGTCATGATCTGCTGGGATTTTATTCTCTTCTGCAAAAGAAGACCTTGAATCTTTCCTCTGATGTGACTGCAGTGACAACCAGAGCATAAGCCAAAGCCCAATGGAAGCAACAGCTGGGTGACATAGTCCCCTTTGAGGACTCTGACTTATTCGAGTCTATGGTACACCTTAAGAAGACCAAGGGGGAGATCAGAAGGGTCAAAGCAGCCAGAAGGTGGGACATGGCAAAAAAAAACACAAATATAAGTCACCTTGGGACATGAAGGACTTAATAACAGATCAAAGAAATGATGATACCTTAAAACCATTGTTTGCTAAAGTGGGGATTTAGAAAAGCCTGTATTGATGTTGAAAAATGAGATCTTGTACAGGGAATGCATCAATCCTCGAACTAAAGAGGTATGGTGGTTCCCTCAAAATATTGGCAGGCTTTAGGCCGGCCCACCAGCGCAGCGGTTGGATTTCCGCTTGCAATGCCAGTGACCCAGTTCAGGAACGAGCCCGGGAAGCTGAAGGGACGGCCAGGGGGAGAGGACTCAAGCATCCTAGGGACTGCTCATCCTCTCCAGGGGGAGGGGGGAACCAGAGCTCGGCTCTTGTCTGGCCCCGGGTGGAGACCCGAGGTACAGCAAGCCCGATACTTGGCAGAGGGGCTACATGCCAGACATCAGCGCTTCAGCGCCTTGACGTCCGGGGACATGGCACGCCGAGAGAACATGGGAAAAGAACCGCGCAGCCTCCCAGGAGACGGAGCACCAGGCCCCGACCTTCAATGCCCCTACCGGCCCGAAGACAGCGTCCTGACGAAATATAGACGCATCGGGGTGTAAGAGCCCCCACCCGATACTCACCTGGGGGGTATAACCACGGCTCCATGGGGGATGGACTGCACTGGTCACCAGGTAGGTGAGCGAGGGCTGAAAAGGCTGTAGGTGTCTCCCGAAGAGGGGAGAGCTGCGAGGAGAAGGAGAGTAAAAAAAAAATTAAAATATAGGCAGGCTTTGCTAAAACTGGTACATGATAACCTTCTGGTGGGTCATCAGGGGTGAGAGTGTACCTTACGTAGGCTGCTCCATAGGTTTTATTGGCCATCCATACAGAAGCAGGTAACAGATTACTGTCAGATGTGTGAGGAGTGCCAAGAAGTGGTTACTGTGAGCAAAAAAGAAAAGGTACCCCTCATGCCCATACCTGTGATTGATGTACCCTTCCAGCAGGTCACTATGGATATAGGTAGACTCCTGGAATGGAGTAGACAAGGCAACAGATTAATTCTAGTTCTTAGTGACCATGCTACAAAACACCCAGAAGTGGTCACAATGAGAATTATTACTGCTTCTAGGGTAGCTGAGGAACTAGCCAAGATTTTTAGTTGGGTAGGTATCCCCAAAGTTATTCTAACAGATCAGGGGACAATTTCACCTCCCAGATATTGACTTATGACTTATGAATTGTTGAGACAGCAGAAGGCATGAGCCCATAAATGCTGTGGGTCTACGATGCTGGTTCAACAAGAATTTTGTCAACTGACGTTACAGCAATGGATTTATGTTGACCGCGAATTGCGGTTGGCGTAAATCCATCAGGTAAACTGTCTGTTTTTCAGTAGGCATCATCAACTCCGAGTTGGAGTTGATTCAGGGAGAGGTGCTACACCAGGAGAAAGCAGTGCTGGGGTCCTGTGGGAACATTACAGCGGCAACATCGAATTGCTGCTGTAATGTCATTCATCGTAAAATTGTCGCTGTTCAGTCGGCATACCATATGCTGTCCTTTTTAGATGCAGTAGTAATCTTCTAGACCCCTCTTTGCTAAGTATTTATCTAAGTTGCTCTTATAGGTATTGAAATCGCTGCTACACACTGCCTCTGACAGCAGTCCATTCCATATGCCCATCACCCCTTGACTGAAATATGTCTTCCGCCTTTCTGTTTTAAAATTTGTCAGCTGAATTTACTTGTCGTGCCCTCTAACATTGAAACTTGTTCTATACTTTAGGTTCAGACTCCTCATTAAGTCATCATTTTGAAAGATTTAATATAACATTAGCAAATCTTTGATTTGTCTAATTTGCAAAGTATTTAGTCTGAGTATTCTTAAACGGTCTTCATATGTCTTATCCCCTAGCCCTCTAATTTGTTTTGTGACCTTTCTCTGTATCTGTTCTATTCTGTTCTTATCTGTGATGTTCAAAGCTCCCCAAAATTTTGAACAATTGTCTAGTTAGGGTCTAACATAAGTGTTGTAAGGTGGCAACCTCAATTCCTTTGAATTGCAAACAAAGTTCTTATTCATCATGTTTATGAAAATTATTTGTTTTCCAGAACACCTCTGTGCATTGGATGTGTGTTTTATAGCACTTGTTATAATCCCTAGATCCTCTTCTTTTGTCATTTTTTCCCAAAATCTCCTGTTGTAAACAGTACTTGAAACCCAGATTATTTTTACCAAAATGCATAACTCTGCATTTTGATGTGTTAAATGCCACCCCCCACTCATCTTCCCACATCATTAGACTGTCCAAATCCTTCTGTAGTTTAACATGATGTTCTAGGGTATCCACTCTTTGCCCATTCTTAGTGTCTTCTGCAAAAACGCAATATCTAGATTTCAATTCCTTCCTTAGATCACAGATGCACAGCCTGAATAAACCTGATCCCAATATAGACCCCCCTGTAGGATTCCACTGGTCACCCTGGTGGCAGTTGATATATGTCCATGCAATCTGACTTTTTGATTTCTTTTGTACAGCCAGTTTTCTATCCAGTTTATTAACCTATGCTGTATTTTAAGCTCATTTAGTTTAATTATTAGTTTAGTGTGTGGACCCACATTGACTGCCTTTCTAAAATAAAATATAGAACACCAGTAGGTAATCCATTGTCTAGGTTTTGACTTATCTCTTCATAGAACTACAATAAATTAGTGATACATGATTTTCCTTCTGTAAACCCATGCTGATGTCTATCTTATTAAGTTCAGATGTTCCTCCTGCGTGCTTATTCTATCTTTGATGAAGCTTTCCATAACTTTACCTAAAATGCTGGTTAGGCTTATTGGTCTATAGTTTTGCAGGTTGCATTTCAGCCCCTTTTTTATGTACAGGGACCACTATAGCCATCCTCCAGTTGTCAGGCACTTCACCCCTTTCCAGCAACATGTTGTGTGTGTATATATTTATATATATATATATATATATATTAGAGGCCAAAAAATCCTTTTAATGCATTAGTTAGGGTTGTTCCACAGCGACAAAAGTGATGAAATTCGGTGTTAGGGTTGAAAGCCTCCCTAGGGTCCCGCCCACACCCCCAACCAGCATCGGGGTGCGCATTGGGGTTGCCGACCCTAACTCTCACCCCATGAGATGTGTGAAGAAGCAGAGGTATAGGAGACTGGGGTGAGAGTTAGGACTGACAACCCCAATGCGCACCCCAATGCCGGTTGGGGGTGTGGGCGGGGGTTCCTAGGGGGGCTCTCAACCCTAACACCGAATTTCCTCGTCCGCGCTGTGGAACAACCCTAACTAATGCATTAAATGGAGCTTTTTGCCTCTAATTTCCCTTCTTTTTGAGAATGATAACGAGAAATAGTGAAGGGCCCCGCGCTCCCGCCACGTGATGTCTTGTGACATAGCAACATGGTGCCCGCAAATGCAAATGGTAATGCGCATGGTGACACAAAGCAAAACAGAAACAGTACTGTAGACACAAATCATAAAAATAACACAAACACAAGCACAAATGAAAACGCAAAGGGTAATGCACATGGTGGCGTGGACGTGAACAGTAAGTGAAACGGGTATAGAACCGCAAGCGGAAACGGTAACGGTAACAGTAATGTAAGCGCACAAGCTCATTTTGCCCAAAAGCTCCATAGAGAAAGACAGTGAGTACAAAGAACATATGCATAATAATGGGTCTTGGAGCAGAAAATGAGGAGTTGTAATACTAAATTGCTTATATCTCAGGAACCGTATGACGTAGAAAAAAAAATTAAAAATCATATATGATTTATGACTTTCCTGGCTAGTTTCGTACTTAGCCCCTGTGAAGGGGCTATTTTCCTGATAAAGTCTGTATCTACACCGTTTCGAGAATCAGGCCCTGAAAGCCTGGCGGTACCCGTGAATGTTAGTCCTATGGGAAAAAGAAGATACGTTCGAGTGCCATAACTTTGGCTCCCTGTAATATTTTTTTCACCAAACCACTGAAAGGCACATCTGTGATGTTGGCTTTCTTCCCAAATTTCAGCCCAAAAGACTAAACCGTTATTTTGCAGCAGGGCACCAAAGGATTCCTGTAATGCGGCGGACGCCGTAATGTTATCCTATGGGAAAAAACATCAACTTTGGAGTGCCATAACTTTGCTGCCTTGTAATATTTTTTCACCAAAATACTGAAAGACACATCTGAGAGACGTTGGCTGCGTTCTCTCCAAATTTCAGCCCAAAAGACCAAACCTTTCTTTTGCAGCAGGGTGGCAAAGAATTGCTGTCATTTTCCCACATCCTGGAAAAGTACTGTCGAACTTTGTGAAAGCTTTCACAAAAATTTGCGACACTTTCGTGAGTGCGACACTACTTTGTGAAAGTACTTTTTCCAGAAACTTGAAAAACATATTTCTAGGGTGTTTAACCTCAAAATAAAGACACACCTAGCATCCTCAGGGTCCAACTAGGAAAACACAAAACGAATTAGGTTGCTAGAGGGTCCCAAATTTAAATGCCAAGCATTTTTCTGATGACCAACTGAAAACAAAATGTTGGATTTGCGACAGTAAAAGGGCCATTTGTGAAAGTAAAAACTGCATTTGCGACACTGTCGAACTTTTTATTAACTTTTCCCATTGACTTATAATGGGAACTTGTTTTTTGAATAACTTTTGAACCGTTTAATATTTTTTCACAAAATCTTCAAAAGGCACATCGGGGACCCAGGCCGCACCTTCCCTGAAGATTTCGTACTGGTCGCACAAACTGTGCAACATGTAGAGACGACCAAAGAATTGCAAAAAAGTGTGAACGCGTACGCAGATCATGCTTAATAACTCCACAGCCATATATCCAAACAGTACAAAAGTTGGCAGATCCCAAGATGTATGATTCTTGATCATGTATTCCAAATTTCAGGCAAATCTGTTGAACGGTTGCAAAGTTATTAAGGTGCCAAATTTTAGGTTTAACACGGAAATAGCTCCTCTACCATAATATATGTCAAGGGTGCTGTCAGATCTTGTGATGACTCTCTCAGTAACCTAGGTTCTAAATCATCTGGTCTGGCAGATTTAGATATATCCAATCTCCTAAGCTTATCCAGCACCTCATATTACTCGATGGTCCCTTTAGCAATAGCCTCACTTAAATCCCTATTTGTAATACCTTGTATTTCAGAATTTTGAAAGACACTTGCAAAAGTAGTTATTAAAAATCTCCGTTAAAAATATTGCAGGAATTGTATTGGGTGCTACGAATAACAGCCATTAGGACTTCACCCTACCACCCCCAAATGGACAGGCTAGTCGAGCGGTTCAATCAGACACTTAAAAAAACATTAAGGAAATACGTGTTTGAAGAAGGCAAAAATTGGGACCTTTATCTCCATTACTTGCTAGTCACCTACAGAGAGGTGCCCCAGGCATCTACAGGCCTGTCCCCTTTTGATCTCCTTTATGGTAGAACACCTAAAAGGCCACTTAATGTGGTAAAGTAGATGTGGGAAGGCAAAATTGATCAGAAAAAGAATGTAGTACAGTACATCTCTGATTTACGTCAGTGATTAGGTAAATACATTCAGATTACCCATAAGAATTACCTGCAAACTCAGGAAAGGCAGAAATGGTATGATGATGTGGGGTTGAAGGACAAAACTTTTAACTTAGTGAATAAGGTTTTGTTATTACTACCATCACATGAAAACAAATTATTGGCAAAGTGGCAAGGGCCCCTCACAGCTATGTTACTGTTTTGTACATTTTAGTACTTTCTGTGAAGATGAACGTTCTGTGGAGCCTATGGGAATTCTGGAGGTGGGATTTTTCCTCCTAAGGAAATCCCTTCTATTTTGGACTTGAGTCAGTTAGTGTCAGGTCAATGCAGAGGAAAGATTACTTGCTGAAGGCACTGAACTGCGACTCTCAGATTTCTTTGCAAGACTTCGGACTTGCCATTCAGTATCCCACAAAAGTTCCACAGTGCCAGAATGTGATTAAGACTGCTGTGATACTCCAACTTTTTATTTTTTTATTTTGCTTGTTCTGCAAATAAATACACGCCTACTACATTTCCCTTGAGATTTGCCCGTCCGTGTGCTTCCTAAACATTCATGCCGTGAGTGTGACTAGCTTGAATATTTTCTTTTTGATAGGTTTGTCTAGACATCTTAGCTCTAAAATGCATCATCACTCCTCATTTTTCTTGTGAGTCAAGAAATAGCTGGAAACGTACCCTTTCCCCACTGTGAGGCAGAGGTCTACTCTACTGCATTTGTCTGCAGTAGTTTCTTTACTTTTAGTTCCAGCAGAATTTTTTCTTTTGGTGTGAATAGGCTGGGGTATTTTGGTCTCTGCAGTTTTGGAAATCTTTTGAATTGTAGGGACAATCCCTGATCCACTACTTCCAGGACCCACTTGTCTATGGTAATATTTACCCATTCCTGAAAGTAGTGGGTCAGCCTTCCCTGCACTGGCAATGGTTTTCTGGTGACCTGAGCAGAACTGAAGGGGTTTTGTTTTTGCTGTGGCATGGGGGATGGTGCTGCAGCATGCCTGGAGGCTGCAGCCCCTCCTGCCTCTGTAGTAACCTCTTTGGGGCTGGTACTCATAAGGGGTGTATAGTCTTGGATAGTAGCATCTGCCCTTACCTCCCCTTTCATAAGGTATGCAGGAAATGGAGGCCTTTTCATTTTCTGTGTTATTTTTATAAGTTGACTTGTATTCATCCACTTTTTTCATGTATGCCTCTGTTTTGTCACAAGGAGGGAATTTCCCTTAAAGGGCAAAACAATGGCTTAATCTGGCTGTCCTGTGTAAGGATGCTAACCCTTAGCCAGGCAAACCTCCTCAGAGCCATTGCATGAGCCAAGATTCATGTAGAGTGACTGGAATCAACAGCCATATTGAAATGGTACTTAGGGACATCCAGGGCTGACTTTTCTGTGGCAGCCAGGTCCTCTGCCAGTTCATCTTCTGCCTTATTAGTCAATGCCAGTGCTGCATTCCACAGGGCTTTCTAGTACTGAGCAGTATAGGTCAAATAAGCTGCCTACCTAATGAGCAGGAAAGCTGTTGTGTACACTTTTTTGGCCATAGTATCCAGTTTCCCGGATTCCTTCTCTGGAGACCCTGTGAAGAAGGGCACCTTGGCCTTCTCACAAGCAGCTTACTGGACCACTCCTTCATGATCTGATGCCTCTGGGAAAACTTTGGAAAATATTTACCCACAATTTAATATCTTCTGTATAGTTCTCCTCTCCTCTCCCTTATTTATTACTGAAGACGTTTACACATAAATGCATACAGGCATCCCACCCCATCTGTACACTTGATGCTTCTTTTCAGCTTTGTTATCAATGCCAGCAGGAGTCTTGAGATAAGGTATTGAGTCAGCTCAAGCATTAGGTATTTAATGGGACCTCTCACATCTTCTTCTACCTCTCCTAGTATAGTACTTTTAATTTATTTTTCTCTGCCTCGTAATTACCCTGTGATATTAAAGTGAACTGAGATGCCCACAGAGGTAGTAAACAGCTTAAAAGAAGTTAGTTTCAGTCAGAAAATTCAGCCAATGACAAATACTGGTACCGTGGAGATGGACAAAGCTATATACAGATAACAGCCTACAGGCTAAGGTTTTCTTTTAGTTCTTATTGACGTTTGTCTATTCTTTTTTTTATGTGTTAATATTTAGCTTAAGTTTTCTCCTCGTACAATTTTAAGTTTCTTTAAGAACAACTTAATTTCCAAAACTATAGTTTTAGGATTTGAAAAAAGGAATTCATTTCTAAACTCTTACATTTGAAAGAAAATAATTTATACGTATTCTGAATATTAAGTGACAATCTGCTAGTATCATTACTGTTATTTGCTATTTATTAAGTAGGACGGACAATAGCATTTGATATTTTGTAATGTCTCTTTACAAGTTTGTATCATGGAATGTGAAGGTGCAAGGATTCCAGTAAAACATAAGAATTGTATCATATATCTCCACAAGAAAAAGGCAAACATAATATTGTTACAAAAACTCATTTACTACCACCAGAAGATGATACCTTAAAAAGGGCATGGGTAGCATAGGTAGAATTCTCCTCCTTCAACAGCAAACAAAGAGGCAATTCTATTTTGATAAGGAAAGGTATCAGTTTTGTTAAGGAGTCTCATGTTACAGATGCAAATGGAAGATTTAAATTACTATCAGGTAGTTTGGATGGCGGGGGGGGGGTTGTTACGTAATGTCTATGCACCCAATTCGGCACAAGCAGAATTGTTTGATAAACTATAAAACTTTAGGGTGTTAAGGAATATGAAACAGATATGGGTGGGATTTCAACAAAGTCTGTGATCCTTTATTAGAAAGAAGTGGTGGGTCAACTCAGGTTAAGATTACAAGGTCTTGAATAGCATTTCAAAGAATGGTACAAGATTTAAGCCTATTGGGTGCTTGGAGATTGGTAAATCCCACAGGGAAGGATTTCCTTTTTTACTTCCCACAGCATTACACTAAAAGTCATATTGACTATTTACTAATCTCTAAGAATCTTGCAAAGCACATAGCCACAACAGAAATAGATAGCACTGCAATCTCTGATCTCGTACTAGTGTCACTTTCTTTCTTTAGTGTGGAACAGGGAACAGAATAAGACTTTCAAATGGAGATTTAACACCTCAGTCTTAAAAAAACCAAAACATCAGGGATAACTATCCAGCCATGTACCTCCATAACTTCCAGGGTCCTTGCCACCAACCTCGCCCATCAGTGGCTCTGGTGCCCTGATGAGATAATCATCTAGAAAGGGCTGAACATGCTACCCCCTCCTGTCTCAGTATTGTAACCAGCACTATCAGAACCTTCAAAACCACTCTTGGTGTTGCTGCCTGACTGATGCGGAGAGCTCGGTACTGGTAATGCTGTTCCAGAATTGCATATTTCATGAGTCTCCAGTGCCATCTTTGGATCAGAATGTGGAGATAAGCATCCTTAAAGTCGATGGACACTAAATATTCCCCTGGCTATAGTGCTTGGATAATGGACCGCAGGAATTCCACGTTGAAGTTTGTGTGCTTGACACACTTGTTCAACTGCTTCAAGTCCAGAATCAGCCATAAGCCCCTTGAGTTCTTGGGAACTATAAAGTAGACTGAGCAAACTCCTGTCCCTCTCATGAAGGGTAACTGGAGTGATTGCCTCAGTCTGGATCACGCGTTCCAGGGTAGCTTACTGCTCACTTTTTCACCTGGTTTTGGTGAACTGTGGACTGTAGGAAGCAATTTCTCCCAGGCACGGAAGTGAACTATTGCACAGGTCAAAGACAGAGTCTCCAGCATCCACAGATCAGTAGTTGTCTGGGTCCACTGCTGTTTAAAAAAAAAATCTGCAATATTCCACCAAGGGAATGGTGGCAGTGATGGGCCTACACAACTTCACTGTGAAGATCCACCTCTTTTGCCTGCACCTTCAATATGTCTATGAGCAAAGATGCCTCTGTTACTAATAGATCTACACCGAGAGTAAGTTCCCTTACTTCTTTGGTTACCAAATTCCAAAATGGCCCAAATCCACCCTTGAATGCTTGGGGTGGTCAAATCATGTCGTCTTGAAGCTGGACTCGAGTTTTGCTTTTGCAGATACACTGCAGCTGCCCTTTCTTATCCTCGATGTCTCTCATAATTCCATCTAGTTCTGAGCTGAATAGCAAATTTCTAGAAAAAGACATATTTTAATAGTTTTTTTTAAACGTTTGTTTTTACTGAGGCACTTAGAGTACTACACATGCAGTACATTCCATACTAGGCATAGCTTTGGCATAGAATACAGCAGGCAATAAAGTAAACTTTACAATTCACAAAAAGTTGCAGGTTTACATAATCACATTACTCAGCATATACTGTTAATTTGTTATTTCAGGCAACCTAATAGCTAAATATCCGTAATGGGGACCAGTCCACCTCTCCCCCTGCAGACACTAACTTGTTCCATTATGTATGAAAATATATAATCATTGGTTTGCAACACTCCCTATTCCAGAACCACTGGGAGGATAGGAGGGGGCTGAGGGTAAGTATTTTAGTTAGCCACTAAGGGATAAAGTCCGAGCCAACACCCAGTTATCAAATAAATAAATAAAATATACTTGATCAGCAGTTCAGTGACAAAACCACACCCCTGTCATGGCCATCACTATACAGCAGGCTGTGCGAGTCAACATACACAAAGTGTCCACAGTTGCATCTCCCAAAAAGGAGGATGCCAATGAAATGAGCTGCAGACAGTTCACCCCTTTAGATTATTGTGGCACTTACCTTGCCAGGGCAGCTACCATGAACACAATGCCCTTCCAATAATAAAAGAGGTGTACGTAGTTTTCAGATTAGTCTGATTAGTGCCATTTGATGCAAAGGATTGCATGCATGACAAATCCACTTTTTGTCATGAGCATCTGACAAGGTTGCTAAGCCTTTCAAAGGTAAGGCGGTGTGTTTTATCATGCTGCATATGGCATTATCTGTCATGGGAGGGATTTCCCACCTCTTAAAGATCTCCTTCTGAAAAGGGTAACATCTCACCCTGGGCCTAGATGGCTGTGTTCACTTATCTGTTTTGGCCCATTCCCATTATATAATTTGGTCACAGTGACGGAAGTTCAGAAACACACTTTGGAGAGGAGAGCAAAGCAGAGAAAATGGGATTACACATCAACAGTTTCTTTGTCCTGAACCTCCTTCAACTGTAACATCCTACAGGCCTCAGTTATCAGGTAGGACATCATCTTTGAATAAAACAACAGGATGGATCGGAGTCTTTTACTTAGGCTTTGTCCCCCTCCTTCTCAGATGGACATGCTCTTTAGTCCAATAGAACTGGTTCCCCAGGTCAGGATTCTCTTTGTCTCCCCTATAATCCTTGTTTAGACCTTCCAGGTTAAGATCAGGAGGTGCATGAATCTGGGTGAACAGAATCACCACATTCTGGTACATTTGGGCATTCCTGTATGGCCCCTCCCTTGGCCCAAGGGGACCACTTGTGGTTTGGGTGTCTACGCTGGCAATACTTAAAGATCATCTGCGTGCAGCATCTCATTTAAGAGAAGCCATATGGACCTATGCAACTCAGCTTTACCACTACCAGGTCATACCACAGGTGCCCACCCCCAGTCTAGTTGTTTGGCTGGATGACAAAAATAGATACAGTGGATTGCGTTGCACAGTAGGGACAGCATAACCAAATCGGAGATGATCTCAAAGTCCAATGGCAGGTCTTACACAGTTTAATCATTGATCTGCAGTAAGCCATGGAGCCCAAGTCCAAGTGCCAAGAAATAGTATGTGTGCCTAACTGTGCACTGCCCCTCTAAGTACCCTCACCTTAAGAGGCTACTTACAGAATCATGGATATGTTGCTCAGAAAGAACAAAAAGACTAATCTGTCTACCCTGCTGGGACCCGATCTAGCCACCAGACTTACCCCTGGTTTGGCTGCACACATGCAGCTGGATAGTGCTAGTGTTCCTGCACAGCAAGGTCCAGAAAGAATGCTTTTCCAATGTGCTGTGCAGGGTCAGATAAATGAGTGTTGTGCACATATGCTGTGACATCAGGCTGTCAATGCGGCACCTATGAATGAGTGTGCACACTCCCATGCTTGCGAATGAATACTAATAGTGAAAGTGTATGAAGTGTTTACTCAGGGACCAGGCAGTAAGCACCTCGAGCACTGAAGGAAGGCACGAACCGTCGTGCTAGTGAGCACAAACTTGGGCTGAGGAAAAAGACTGAAATATCAGGCCCAAACAAGTTCAATGCTCAAAATATTACAAAAACCAGAAACTATGGGCCCAATTCTAAGTCGGGTTACGCATGTCACAAGGTGACTTGCATCAAACCCAATGGCGCATGTCGCACCTTGTGACATGCGTTATGCCGGTCAGGATTCTAAGAGGCAGCCTGTGCCATGGCATGGGCAGGCTGCATCCAAGGGGGCTTCCACCACCCATGACCCCTATGGCATGGCAGGGGGAGGGTTATGGCAGCATCTGTGCCCTATTCTGAAATGGTGGCTGCCAATGCCCCACTACGCCATTCCAAGACCCACTGCGGCACTGCCGGGTTAGACCAGCTTTTAGCTGGTCAAAGGGCTTCCATCCCAGCAAACCGCTGGTTGCCTCCCCACAGTGCCAAACCCTGCACACGGTCATGTCCCATGGACCCCCCACCACAGAGCAACCTCCCCTAATACCAGGGTGCCACCCACCGGCACTCGGGTCCGACATGCCCTGCCACCCCCATGTCAGTGTCATACAGCTGACACCCCCATGGCCCACAGAGGTTAGCGGGCATGTTTGGGGCCCGGGGGAGCTTGGGAGTCTGTGCCCTGCCGACGGTGACTTGCGGCACCCAGGTGAGGTGCGCCCTTCCTGTGGTGCAACCCTGGAGCTGCCACAAGTCGCAGGGCATAAGTGCCAGGACCCTGCCTGTTCTGGAATATGGCGCAGGGTCCCCAGTGTAGTGGCGAATATCACAACTCGCATATGCCTGCGAGTTGTGACATACGTCTTAGAGTCAGGCCCTATGTGTGTTCAGAGGCATACCTTTCAACCTTTTACCATTGAAATGTGGGACATGGATACTCAAAATGAGGGACAATGAGGAACATACCCTGAAACATGGAAATGCAAGCTTGGAATACTGTGGAAAACACTGTGTTTACTAGTACAAAGTTTATTTTTGATCTAGAATCTAACCGTAGTTTCAATTATTTAATTTCATTTATGCAATGGGTGTGAACAAAATATCCATTACATAAATGCTGATATTTGAGCTACTGTGTATGTAAAGTTTGTTTACGTACATAGTAGCTGCATCATCAGGATTTATGTACACAGTTGCTATGTCATCAGTCAATATATCCACACCATTGTTATGTCAGTAGGTCCAGCACAAGCACTCGGAACTAATTTAGAATGTTCAGCCTCAGTAGCAGTACTAACCAAATTCAAGTGCGAACAACTTTAAAATGAAAAAGATAGCATGGTACTGTGAGCATGAAAGTTGTTCAGCACAAAGATATCTTCAAAAGGAGTGGTGTTTAATTTATAGATACCTTTAGATTTTTTTATAATTAACAAACTCCCCCAAGAAAATTCAGGCTTTTTTTTTCATTTTTTTGACAAACAAATGCAAATAACTTTAAAACGAAAAATGATAGCATGGTACCATGAGCAGGAAATTTGTCCAGCACAAAAATAGTGGTGTTTCATTTATAGATGCCTTTTAGTTGTTTTTTTTTTATAATTAGCAAAGAAAAAAAAGGCAGAAAATGTATATTTTTGTACACTTTTTTTGACAAACAAATGCAAATAACAAAAAATTATAGCATGGTACTTTGAGCACAAAAGTTGTTTAGCATACAAACATCTACAAAATGAGAGGCATTTCATTTAAAATACCTTTTAGATGTTTCATAATCGGCAAAAAATGGCAGAAAATTAAATTTTTATTCACTGTGACAGGGTTGAATAAGGCCCTGCCCCATTTGTCATACAGAAAGAGTTTAAATGCAAGGGTCTGTTCTATTCTATTCTCTTCTCTCCTTTTCTGTCCCTTCTCTGTCTGGTTGAGCAACGACATTTTCTAATGAGACCTAGGAACTGATCACTCCGACGGTTTCGCAATTTTCCACCTCTTGCTGTTTCTGTCTTTTCCTCCCCTTGCATATCTGTGGGTATAAAAATATATGTGAATTTATGTGTAAAACTCTATGTGATACTGGAAATCCCTTTGTTTGAAAATGTATGTAGTTTGACTGTTGAAATAATTGCAAAAAGTTATTTAGAACTCAAGGGGTTAACCTGAGATGTAATTTTTAAGCCTTTTGCAGAACTGTAAACAAGAGGTCAGTTCCAGGTCACTATGTTCTTTTTGTTACATCAGCAAGGAATGAAACTTACAAGAACATTATGGAAACTTACAAGAACATTCTGAGAGAAGCAGGCTCTCTTAAAGAAACGTATGAAGTTAAATGATGCAGCCCCTGCACCTGATACATAGGTGCTGTACCTCAGGGGCTGCTTCTAGTGTAAATCTTGCCAAAAATAATCTTCATGTTAAAAAATTAGAGCGCTTGTAAAATTACAAACACGGGGTCCCAAGGACTTCCCGGTTTCTGTTGCTGCCCATGCTCCGCCCCATGCTCTGCAGATTTATGACGCGATGCCAGGGAGAACACTGGGATGCGCTCCATTATACTCTATGGGTAGCACCTTTTCAGTCTTTTTTTAATATTATAATGGCCATTTAGTCATAAAATATGGGCACGGGTCGACTAACATGTTGTCGACCGTTATATGTTTCTATGACTAGATAACCAGTTATAATATAAAAAAGACTGAAAAGATGCTGCCATAAATATAATTAAGCATGTCCTGTGTTCTCCCTGGCATCACGTCATAAATCTGCAGAGCGTGGGGGCGGATCATGGGCGGCACCAGAAACCGGGAAGTCCTTGGGACCCCGTGTCTGTAATTTTACGAGTGCTCTAATTTTTTAACATGATGCCAAAATTGAATAAATAAATAAATAAATAAAATGATTATTTTTGGCAAGATTTACACTGGAAGCAACCCCTGAGGTACAGCACCTATATATCAGGTTCAGGAGCCGAGGCTGGTTAGGCTCTTTAACAAGTTCCCAAAGACTTACAAAAAGAGCAGCAATGCTTTTGCTAGAGAGTCAAGGAGAGTGAGAGACTAAAATGCGGAATTAAGAGATACTCTCAGAAGAAGGGCTTAGTTTTCTCTGTTTGTACTGCATTTGTAAATAGTTATACCGAATAATTTTTGTTTATTTTGTTGTTAATGAGAAAAATAAAATGCTATTTGTGAATGTTGAAACTTCTCCTGGTTTTCCTACGCTGCCTGACCTGTGCCTCGATGACATTCACTTTTTTGGCTAACAAATGCCCCCCTCCAAGAGAAAAAAAAAGAATTATGCATCAAGCTTTTTCATTATATACTGGCCATAATGTAAAGTTGGAGTATGCTTAGCACTGCAACCACTATGCTTAGCAGAGCTACACTAGGAAAACCACAAAAAGCCCATGTAAGTTTACATTAAAAATTAAATAAAGAATTTAAAACAAAACTCCCAGCATTATACTAAAGGATCCCTATTGCATAAACAGAATACATAACAGGGACCTTGTGGAATACATGATTTATTTTCACTCCAGCTGTTGGGACTTGGGCACTTCACTTGTGGCTTACACCACTTGTGAGATTATGCAAGGGCAAACTGCTCTTGTGAAAATAAATCATGTATTCCACAGGTCCTTTTTACGTATCCCTTATTTATCTGTTTTATACTAGTGAGAATGTAAGCAATAGTACCCGTTTTCAAAAGCGGCTAGTTAACTACACATTACAGAAGACATAAATACATATACAATAATACACTATGAGAAAAACAACAATCAACATAACTGAGTTAATAACAAGACAATTGGCCTAATAAAAACTCTTTTAAGTTTTTTTGTGACGTAATCCTGGAGAAATCAATATTATAAATTTCTAATTTAAAGTCTAAATTTACAGCACATTTTTTGTGTAGGCAGCCCCTTTTCCATGAAGGATGGATGAGGGACAGAGTAATTTTGAGGGGTAAAATGAGGGACATCCCTCGTAATCTGGGACAGTTGAAAGATATATTCAGGGGTGGAAACCCCTAAATCCACCGCACCAGCTGGCACCTCAGTACAGGGCAGGTAGAACTGCCTACTAAACATTACATTCCACAACTAGCCTGCCACCAAACCACACTTCAGACTGAGAAGGAGGGAGAAAAAAGGAAACAAACATGCTGGGGGGAAGGGAGGAAATCTTAAAAAAACACCCCACACTAACTGATAACTAAGCCCCCAGAAAAGGAAACAAATCCCTCAATTATCTGAAGGCACCAGCCTGGATTGTTGTTCATGCAGCAGATCTGTTCAAGGCAGCAAAAGGAAACACCCTATCAATGGCAAGTGGTCCTCATTTAGGCATTGTAGGCACTGGAATAACAGTTAAACACAGCAGGTTAGCCAATCCAAAAGCCAAACAGGGACAAACGTCTTAATTTAGGGGTGTCACTTGTCATCAGGTAGCCCAACCTGTCTCAGGGCTGCACTACTTTTAGTCAAGAAACAAGTAATGTTTAACATACTTATAGCAGCAGCCCTGAAGGCACTCACTCAGAAATGGTTAAAAAGGGAACCCCCACAGACCTCTAATTGGTACCAGAATATTAAACAGATTAGAGAAACGGAAGCCCTTATAGCAAGATTGAGACTATCCACTGATAAATTTAATACCAGGTGGCTCCCTTGGTTTCATCATTGGGAGGAAAAAGAAGGTACATTGATTTTGGAGTAATTACTCCATGAATATAAGCTAATATTAAACAAACTAAATACAATTTTAGAGACAATGTAGAGGTTTGGGGCACTGGGGAGGGAGAACAATAAAGGGGAAAAATATAAAGTTTTCTTTGTTAGGGACTGGGGAGAAATTATTATAATGAATTATAAAATAGGTGCTCGGTTGACTGTCTTTTTGAGTTTAAATAAGGTTATACTATTATTGGCTTTATTGCATTTATCATATGAACTTAAGAAAGGAAACAACAGAACATAATTTGCAATAAGTTTATTGTACATGATTAGATGGGTATACAACAGAAGTTTAATACTTTATTATCCGATTATTTAAGAATATAACTAAATTGCATATATTAAATTACAGTTAAGTTTATTCATCTTAAAGGGTTTAGATACAGACATTTGGAACAAGTGAAAAATCATGGGCTGGATATTCAAACTGTGCCATTCTGGGCTGAAGCCTTGCTACTTTAAAATAGTTAGCATGAGGGGTGTGGCGGGCGATATTCAAAGGAGTTGCGCTATTGAGCAACCTTCGAATATCACCCCAGCCACAGCCACTGTGCATGGCGCAGGAACTTGCGCCACTGCAAGTTGTCAGAGTGGAGCATTCAACTTGCGGTGGCGCAAGTACCATTGCGCCATGCGCAAAATCACGATATTCAAAAGGTGACATGCAAATGGGGCCATAATTCGTGCAATGCGTGGGGGGGGCATTTGCATCTGATTATGGCCCCATTTGCATGCCATTAGCATGTAGGTGCGCCGATCCCCGAGGACTTGCGCCTGGCGCCCTGCCAGGCAGCAGCCGTCGGAGACCGACGCACCCTGCAGCCCGATCGCGGGCAGCAATGTGGCTCCCCCACCTCCTCCGGTACATCTCCCTGGTGGTCCAGTGGACCGAAATGCCCGATCGCGGGCGGTATGTTTAAAAACCCCCCCCCTCCCGTTCACATCCCTGGTGGTCCAGTGGACCAAATGCCCGATCGTGGGCGGTATGTTTAAACCCCCTGCTCACATCCCTGGTGGTCCAGTGACGAAATGCCTGATCATGGGCACTAAGTAAATTGAACCCCCAACATGCTCTCGTGCCCGATCGTGGGCGAAAGTAAATTGAACCCCGAACATGTCCCTTGTGCCCGATCACGGGCAGTAGGTAGTATTCTCGAACATCTCCCTGGTGGTCAGTGGACGAAATGCCCAATCACGGGAGAATGTAATTGAACCCCGAAACATCTTCCTGGTGGCTAGTGTCCTCCCCACCCCACCACCCACGAAGCCCACCACCCGCTCCCCGCAGCCGGGCGGGTGGCAGCATCCCACCCGCCTGACGCCCGCCGCCTGCCGACTGACTGCCCGTAGGGCTGCACGCATTTAATCTGGACTGTCATGGGACGAGGGCTGCACACCTATTGGCTCTTGCTCTGCACCAATGGCGTGCAGCCCTACCGGCAGTCGGGGTCGGCGGCGGCGGGCGCAGGCGGGTGGGATGCTGCCGCCCGCCGCTGCCAGGGGAGCGGGTGGTGGGGCCTATGGGTGGGGTGGGTGGGGGACACTAGCCACCAGGAGATGTTTCGGGGTTTCAATTTACATTCTGCCCGCGATCGGGCATTTCGTCCACTGGACCACCAGGGAGATGTTCGGGTGGGGGTCACTTTACTTACTGCCCGCGATTGGCACTACTTTCGCCCGCGATCGGGCACAAGGGACATGTTCGGGGTTCAATTTACTTAGTGCCCGCTGCATCGGGCATTTCGTCCACTGACCACCAGGGATGTGAACGGGAGGGGGCTCATTGATGCCCGCATTGGGCTGGTGGGGGAGTACACTATGCCCGTGATCGGGCTGGGGGGCACAGGGACTGAGTTAGGTCAGCCACAGGTGGCAGCTGCTGTGTTACACCCTGCAATACAGCAGCTCACCTGTGGGTGGCCTCGACTTTCTTTTTTTTGCTCAAGGTCCTGCAGGCTCAGGTTGGGGTTACGCCTGACAACCTGCACAGTCCGCTGAATATCGGGTGTGCAGTTTATGCATGGTTCCTCCCCCTCCAGTTGAGCATGCATTCATTTGCATTGCGCTGTTGCTCAGCCTGTTTTCAGTGGCGCAACTGCCTCCTGCTGAATATCGCAGAATGGCGTAATTTAGGACTTAAGCATGTGCAACCCTGTTGCGCATGGCACAACCCTTTTGAATATCTGGCCCCATATGCTTAAAGAGACTAGATGAACATCAGTGGAGACATAGCATTCTTGGTTATCTCCAAATAGAAAACATCAAACTGTTTCCAGAAGACATGATTCTGTAGAAAGACTTTGGACCTATAAAGACAAAAATACACGATCATTATATGGCCAAATCCTTGTGTCATAATACGTCTCAGTCATTTATTTGAATCCGCATTTAAGATGAAATATGTATCGTAGTAAGCCCTGTACAATGTATTGATCGTTTCTAAGGAATGGTTCTCTTTAAATAAAATAAAAATTTGAAGTTAAAAAAAAAAAACAAGTAATGATGATCACTAGAAATCTCCAGAGAGCTCTCTTATTATACTGTTATCCTCTCAAGTGGTACAGCAAAACTGGAGTAACTTCTGTCCTCAGAATTTTCATGCCCTTAGGGTTCTATGCAGAGGTAACAGCTTTGGGCTGTACTGCTATCCACAGTAGGGGAGCACATTACCCATATGTTTTTAATTCCTTTCCCTATTGACAACATGGAGCAATGCAGAACTACTTTTTATACATAGTGGTTATATATTTTTATGCCATTCTGCCTTTTTACAGATATATACTATCATATACTAATATGTCCCCTTCCATTGTTCCCCTACATGCCAACACCCCCTTTTCTTTGTTTTCTTTTGTATCCCTTTTTTCCAGTCTCCTATGCCTGTAGTGCCCCAGGGTCCTGGTACCCTCCAGATATGGGCAGCCAGGTGCTTTGGGGCTGGGGAGACAGGAAGGTGCCCCAGGGTGTAGGGAGGCCCCGTAGCCAGGTATTCCCAACCCCAAATGTGAAGCCCCAACAGGGCTCCATTAAAAAAAAAAAAAAAAAAGATTTTTCTCTTCTTGTTTTTTCCCTGCCTGCAGCACTATAGAACCCCTCCCCTGCTACTTGCACTGTGCACTTTCTCTTGGGCCCGGTCGCGAGGGAGTGCAGGCAGGGATGGTCTCAAGAGGATTCTGAGACGGAGTCCTCAGCCCTTTTTGAACAGCAACAGCTGTTTGAAAATGTTTTTGGTTATCAGCAGGAGTGAATAGCAGTAAGCGTGAGGGAGCGCTAGACCGACCTGGGCTAAATAAAGGGGAAGGGACTCACCTGCTGTCCTGGGGTCACTCCTGATGTCCTGGCCAGTCCAACAGCAATCACTCCCTCCTCTTCTTTGGTGGCAGTTGTCCGTCAGGTGTCCCAGTTCCATGGTGGCACTAAAGTGTGTCAGGAGGGACAGTAGATCCAGGCCATCCCCTCCATCCATGATCAGCCGCAGTGTGGTTCTGTGGGAGGTGTGGTAGCCATAATCCAAGGCTGGCCCCTCCACCCAAAAGTCCTGCTGAGATTCGCCAGGAGGGGCAACAGGTCCAGGCTGTCCTCTCCATACTCAGCAGCAGCAACAGAAGTTCTCGGGGAGGGCCGGTGGCAGCAATGTAAGGTCGGCCCCTCCATGCCTCAGCCAGCAGTCTCCGGAGGTACGTCGGGAGGGGCAACAGGTCCAGGCTGTTCCCTCCATCACCTGCAACTCAGTTCGAGGAGGCCTGGGGAGGAGGTGGGTCCAGGCCTCCCCAGCTCCAGCAGCATGTCCCGATGTCCTGGCACAGAGAAGAGAAGGGCAGGGTGAGTGGAGGCAGCACCGCGTTTGGGTGCTGGCTGGCAAAAAAGAAGAAAACTTTTTTTTTTTTAAATAAATCCTTGGCGCTTCTAGGCACCAGCCAAGACAGTAACTGTGGGGCAAAGGTCAAAGCCCCAGAGGAAGCACCGCCTCGGGGCGGGTCACAGAAAAGGCTCTGTAGAGCCAGTGAAATGTGGGGGCGAGATAGGCCCTGAGCAAAGGACCACCCATGGGGCGGAGTAACAGAAGGCTCTCTTGAGCCTAATGACTGTGGGGTGTGTGTGTGTCAGGCCCCAGGCAGGACCGCCCATAGGGTGGAGCTACAGGAAAGACCCATAGACAGATAGAGAAGGGGCTGGGATGTTGCAGCATGATTGACTGCCTGTATGGACAGTGGCCTTAAATGGGCAAGGACTGATTCCCCAGAGTTAAAGGGGCAACGACAGGCCTCTGCAGTCTAGAAGGGCCAGAAACTGTATAATGATTGAATGCATCATTGTTATTGCTTACAAAAGTGGCAAAAGGGGCAGAATAAATGCCAGGCTCCGTAGAGCAAGGAACTCTAAGTAAGGAACTGTATACCTTAGCATGGATTAATGCCTGACACCTGAATCCAAGTGGCCGGTACCACAGGCCAGGTTTAAAAATTGGCAATGCACTCTCGAAAGTAAAACTGCTTGTAAATAAATGTACCTAACTGGTTTAATTGCAATGCTTTTGGGCCCTTGTGATGACGCTGTCCCCATGCCAGTATCTGTGTGCCAGTCGAAGATAGCCACAAAGTGACAGTACCCCTTTTAATGTTATGTAATCTGATAACCTGAATTGTTTTAACTGTTGATAAAGTGCCCTATTTAGTAATGCTAGCTAGAAATAAAGACACCGACACAGGGTTTAAATAAAAATGTTTATTGTGCCGCCACCCTCTAGCCTGCGTGTGGTCCCAGGTGCCCGACCCTGTTTTCTCTGACCAGCTGTCATGTCCCTGTTTGTTCTGTTGTCCTGGCAGTCCATGTGGGGCTGTGGCAGGGTGACCTTGTGTCCCAGCAGTCCACGTAGGTACTGTGGCTGGGTGGAATGTGGCAGACTTTTTCCTGGAGGGGTGTCATTTCCGGTGGTCTTTAGAGACCTTTGGGCCGATGGCCGACACCACCTTGGAACAGTCCTGGCCTGTGTCCTGTTGCATGTTTTCCCCTGCCCCAGACAGCTGGTTTCCCATCCTGCTTTCTTTCCCATTTCCCCATTAAGACACGCAAGGGTGGCTGGCATAGGATATTTACTACTAATTCACCACATAGGAGGTAAAGTTCTGAATTTAATAATGGTCTATTTGTAGAGTTTAGAGTTTTAGAGTGTAGATATTTAGTGTAATGTTATTGTTTAGTTGTGTCTAATAAACTTTGACATTGTTTCTTGCATTCAAGGCAGTCTCACGCCTCTCCTTGTGTTCCCAGTAGTGGTATTTGAACTTCGACCGCCTTCCCCAAAATTTCCCAACACCCGCTGGCCAGGCGTCACACAAAAATCCACCTCCGGGTGGTTGGCGTAGTCAGATTACCTTGTGGTTTTCCCATTCTAAGTTGTAGCTGGGGGGGGGTGGACCTGTGCCCTGACCCAACCAGGCAATTTTGAGAGCGGTCGGCATCAGGAGTAGCACTTGCTCTTGTTCTCTTTACATGCCTAATGTTTAATCAGTAATTGTTTGGCATTAGGTTACCACTGGCCAGTAATTTAATACACATCATATACTGTGGTGTACGCAATGGACGCGCTTGTCATGTTTCTCTGACTAATCTATTGTACCAGTCTCACAATGTATAGATAACTATATGCCTGTTTAATCAGGATTTGTTGGCAAAAGGCTACCCCAGTGGCTAGAAATGAATTTATTTGGTAACTGGGTAGGCCCGCTGGGACCATAACAGTCCCTTTTTCAGTGGCTACCTGGAATTAACTACAGATAATGGAACTTCTGCAAAAGTACAACTTACACATACAGTAATTTTCACAGTTACAATGATCAGCAGCATACAACAATTGTTAATTTGTTCTAGACATTTTTGGTTACAGTCATTCTGATTGTAAACAATTGATATACAACAATTGTTTATTCGTTTTAGGCATTTTTGGTTACATATATTCTTAGCGTAAACAGCTGATATGATAAGGACTATTTAGTGGTATCATTCGTAACAAGTGCATTGGTTAAGTTCCAGCAGGTGAGCCTTGAGTCCCTTTTTAAATCTGCCAAGGGAGTTGCAATCCTGAATATTCTCTGGAAGTGTGTTCCAGAGGGGCGAGATATAGGTGGAAAAAGACCTCTGCCCTTGAGAAGATCTAAACTTTAGGAACGCTAAGGAGCTGGCGGTTGGAGGATCTGAGAGTTCTGCTGTTATGTTTTGCTATTAATGTCTAAGCCAGGCTTGGGGGGAATTTTCCTGCCTGAGTTTGTAGGCTAAGTATAGGGACAGCTAACTTATTTGTCCTTCTAACGATGGCCAGGATAGGGTTTGAAGCACCTGGCAATGTTGTTCCCAGGATGGGGCACCTGCTGCAAAACTGGCTTACCCTATATGGTTCTGAGCTTAGATGCATATCATATACCATGATATAAACATTAGGAGCACATGCCATGCTTTTCAGTAGAATTTATTTCTATATTTATTGGAACCTTACTGTTTCCTTAGTTATTGGAATCAAGATTTTTTAAACTGCTTTTGTAATACTGTATTGGATTTTAATGATTACGGCATCTGTTTGCGTGACTTAGAAAAATATTGAAACCCTTTTCTGTGTTATAATTAATTATTCTATAATGCATTATGATGTACTAATGTTTTGGACTCCGGGGTCTATGCACTAAAGTTCTGATTACCTATGCACCATGTATCCATGGCACACAGGCAACTCTAAGTTGGAATGCCAGAAACTGGGGGGTCCGAAGGACCCCTCAGAAGCATTCACAGAAGGGATGTGTACCTCTTGTGCACTCAGTCCTCCAGATGGTTGTGCATCTACATGCACAGCTGGTCTGGGGGGCGTGCCCACACTTTGCACCAGTTACAAAAATGCAGAGTGCCGGCCAAGAGGGCACAGGATGTGCAGGCAGGGACCCTGCTGTGTCATTTGCACCCCCTTGAGAAACCCCACAGGCTGTGGGAAAACAACACTCCTCATGTACAGTGCTGCCCAGCCCACTGGTTAGAAAGGGAGGGCTGGGGGCAACCATTCGGGCAGTTGACCGACCTTTTAAAATTGAGTCTCCCCCACTGTCCCATAACCCTCTGCTTGCATGGAGCAGGGTATCCACTTTGGGACCCAGGAGGGGCATCCAACTGGATGCTCGCTTGTTTCCTCGACCGCCGTGCTGCGCAGTGGGGTGCGAAGCTGCAGACCGCGCCCACGAAGGTATGGTAGTGCAAACTATGCACCTTGTGCCTGTCTGCAGGTGTGGAGCAATGTGGGCTGGATATGTGTGAATCACATGTACCTGGCTCCTCAATAGTGCATAGCCCCAATAATGCATAACTGTCACTTTAAAGTTCAGTGCTTAAAAATAAGGGTCTAAGTGAACAAACCCCACCCCTAAGAAAATCTCTCAGTGCACACTTGTTCAATCAAAGCTGATGACCGATATGTACATGAACAAAATGGATAGCACTGGCACTGAACAATTTAAATTACGAAGGAGGATGCACAGTATCCTTCAAAACTGAATGTTTGCTGACAGGGACAATTGTGGAATGTGTGTGATCACCTGCAAGAACTCAAGTTTTGGAGTAATCTTTTTACAATATCTATACCCAGGATAGCCCAGCTAAGATGTAACATCTCATTTAGATACCATTTCTGCTTGGGCGGTTCAAGTAGCTATAATGTGGGGGGGGGCACAAAAACGTTCAGTAAAATGGCCAGCCCTCCAAAAATTTTACAGTTTTTGCAGTGTTTTTGTGGCTTTTATCTTTTGTTACACAGTGTTTGCTTCATAAAGTAACTTATATCATGGCAAGAATTTATTCTTGAATAATCAGATTGAATTCATTACCTTGAGTAGGGTTGTGCAGTACATTCCTCCTTACCTTGAGCAATCTTGAATTATTTCAATGTTAAAAGTTCTGTTGCTAAGTATATACAGTATTCAGAAAGATAGTCTGTGCTCAAGTAATGCAATATTATGAAATCAAAAATACAATTTCACTGTGCTATTAATGGTAGTCAGAGAGAGGGAGATTGAGAGAGCGAGTAATTAAATTTTAAAAGAAAACTTGTCCACTGAATGGAAACGGCAGGATGTCGGCAGCCAGCATTGTAGCACTGCAGGCAGATAACGTTTGTTGATATTCGGCAGCATTATGGCTAAACATCAGATTGGCTAAAGATAACTTTACAACATTTTGTATACATGGCCCCCATATTGTATGTTTTTCGACAAGCTCATGCCCAGTGAAGAATTCACACTTTTCTGTAAAAAAACACAATCTGGGTACTGAACTCGTCAACATCAATGTACTTTTACATCTGCCACTTGCTGCCCATTGCATAGTGCACCCATTGCCATAGCTACTAACTTGTGTGGCAACAACAGGAATTTTAAAAATTGCATCATAAATGCTGCAATCTGATTGGCGGTAAGGATTTGAACCGTCCTACACTAATATCTGTTATACTGTCATGTACAGCCTGATCACCATGACACATGAATTCTTTCTGATAGCATTCCATCCTTCTAGCACTACTGAATGACTGGGAGGACGCATTCGGATTCTGAACCAGCATTCTTAAACTATTGGTAAAGAACTATAATGAGGAAAACATTTAAAAAGTACATTTTTAACACTTTTATTTTGAGATAATTTTATAACAGCAATAAGGCACTCCCAGAAGTTAGATTAACAGTCAGTTTCTCACCCACTAGGGGCAATATGGCACTCGGTTGCACCTCGTGCCACATAACACTCACAGTTAGTGAGTAACAGACTGTTAATCTAACCCCTGATCATGCCTTATTGCTTAAGCAATAGAACACTAGTGTTCATGGATAGGCTATTTTATAATGAAATCCTCTGCAAACTAATTTAAAAAGGTACATTCGAAAAATATTCAACAAATTTAGCATGCCCTTTTATAGCAGCAGTAAGGTACTCCCAGGGGTCATATTAATGTTAAAGTTAATCACCACCTTGGGGCAATATGGGTATCAGCTGCACCTCGAGCCACATTAGAACCCCAAAGGATGATTAACTAGAACATTAACATAGCCCCTGGGTGTATCTTATTGCTTAATTGATTTCACATTATATACAACAGTCGAAAGGGAACAGCAGTGCAGGCCAGACGGACTACTTGCTGCCCAGTGAAATTTGGCAGGGACCTAAGGAAAGGAACCAGTTATGACAATCCTTGTTCCTGATTCCATCTCCTTCCTGGACATCTGCTGGTCTAAATCACTCCAATCCTACCCTCTCTACTGTGGTTCCCTTGACCTCCACTGCAGTAAGTGCTCTTCCTTTGTAGGATTCCCACCTACTGACAGCAGCTGAGGACCTCCACCAGGAGAGTCAGGGGAATCCCTGTGGAAGGACAGAGTGACCATAGGTGGTCAGCAGAGTAGGTGAGCATTAAAAATTGAAAGCCTCTACACATAATTCGGTCACCTCACAATAAATTAGTCAGATCACTTTAAAACAGAAAAAGTAAAACCACACATAATCAAGGGTAAAACCACATACACAGGCATCTGTCCAATACCACACACAATCTCAAAAACACACACCCAGCCACGCACACCAACACTACAAATACATACAAACTGAAACCTATTTAAAACCTACCGCCTCTCAATTGCTAACCAACCAAAATCTAAACTAAGTACTTGTAAAATGAGTAAATAAATAAACAGGAGAATCCAACAACCAACCCCATCACAGTTACAAAATTGTCTCAAATGATCAAAGCAATCAGAAAAGTTCCAAAACCTCATCTCTAACAATAGGTAGAAACCCGACCCAGAAAAATAGATCCTTAATTTAAGACAGAACTATTCCACATGACTAACCCAGGATAGCCAATAGGGCTTTACAAACCAATACAGATGTTCAGAAAATGAGCTTGAAAAATAAAACATGCTGATTGGCTGAAAGCCTTGACCAGGCATGCATTTAGTTTTCCACAATGCCTGGTAAAAAACGAGTGCCAATGTGTGTCATATCATTAAACATTCCACTGCAATTTCAGAACATTATGGTTATCATGGCACTAACCGTCATAATGTGAAATGATAATGGAGCAAAATAATGTATTTCTGCTTTAAAGAGGGCCTTCACCAGTTCTTTTGACTTTCATGCATAAACTACCCCTTCTTGCACTGATTCTGGAATTGTATTTCATTACTGTCTGCTGCAGTTAGTTTTTTCATTCTGAGCTGCTAAAAACTGTAGGGTGTACCAGGGCTTCTATAGCAAGCCTGGTGTTTCTGTGGACCTAGGGTTGTACTGCTGACATCACTGTAGGGCAGAGTCAATTTCACAAAAAGGAAAAAACATACTGACAAGGCATTTGGATTTTGGCATAATGCATTGCTAACATGGTGTCTTGGGGAGGGGGACACAGTATGTACACTGAGTACTGGTAGGTTTCCCTTGCAACATTGTTGCAACTGCTTGGTACTGCACAGTGTGAGTCACTCCCTTATCCTACAATGATGTCACCAGGAGTAAGCAGCCCAGCAGCTAAACAGCAATGGCAAGTGAAGTAGGGCTCAAAAGCAAATCCAAATTATGGAAGGCAGAGTAAACCTTGGCCAAAAATCACAAATGCACACACCCTTTCAGGTCTAGTACTGCATATAATGACTACACGCTATCATATTTTGGACCATCACTGAAGTACATCTTTAAAGTCTCAATGGGAAGTATGCAATATCACCTTCACCATGCAGGGCAAAGGATTTCTGAGAGTCAAAATAAGTGAACTACAGGGTAATGTCACATGCGACAGTTGATAGGTATTACAGGAGCTGTCTGCAAGAGGCACATTTGTGAGTCAACAGGCACCCAGACAAGGCACACAATTGGGGCAGCAGGTACCCACTGACAGCTTTATACATAGGTACATAGACAGTGTTGGCAGATAAGGGCCTATGGCCCACCCAGTCTGCCCATTTGAGCTTGTAAGTTTACTTTATGTTTTCCTAGAAGTCTGTTGCCCCTTAACCCTGACTTCCAGAATTCCTTTATGTCTATCCCATGCATTCTTAAATCCCATAATTGTTTCAGCCCCCACCACTTCCTCTAGCAGGGTGTTTCACTTGTCCACCACCTGTTCTGTGAAGAAATGCTTCCTCATGTTTCCTCTGAATCGTCCTCCCTGCAACTTCATCCCATGCCCTCTAGTCCTGGAACATCTTTTTCACTTAAAAATAGTGTCTTCCTGCACCCTGTTCCTTCCTGTAAGATACTTGTATGTCTCTATCATATCCCCTCTCTCCCTTCTCTCCTACATGGAGTGCATATTCAATTCCTTCAACCTGTCCTCATAGGACTTGTGATGCAATCCATGTACCATCTTTGTTGCCCTCCTCTGAACCTTCTCTACCCTGACTATGTCCTTATGTAAGTAAGGTCTCCAGAACTGTACACCGTACTCCAGGTGGGGCCTCACTAGTGTCTCATATAGTAGAATTATGACCTCCCTTTTCCTGTTGGTGATACCCCTGCCTATGCATCCCAGCATCCTATTTGCTTTACCTGCTGCCTTGTCACACTGTTTCCCTACCTTGAGGTCATCAGAGATGATAACCCCAAGATCCCTTTCCTGCTTGGTGCATGCTATATCTTCACCCCCCAACTGATATATTGTGCCAGGGTTTTTGTGCCCATATGCATTATCGTCCACTTCTTTGCATTGAATTTCAACTGCCAACCCCCTGACCATTCTTCAAGTTTCTGCAGGTCCCTTCTCATTCTGTCTACACCCTCTGGTGTGTCTACTCTGTTACAGAGCTTTGTGTCATCAGTAAACAGGGACATTCTGCCTTCTAGTTCCTGCGCAATGTCACTGATGAAGATGTTGAATAGGACTGGTCCCAGCACTGCTCCCTGTGGTACTCCACTGGTCACTCTTCCCTCTGTGTAGTGACAGCCATTTACCACCACCATCTGTGTCCTGCTGCCCAGCCAGTTACCTACACACTGCACTACTGTCCTGCCCACACCCATATTCCCCAGTTTGTGTAATAGTCTTCTATGTGGCACAGTGTCAAAGGCCTTGCTGAAGTCCAGATAGGCCATGTCCACTGCCCTCCCTTGATTCACCTCCCTAGTCACCCAGTCAAAAAATTTAACGAGGTTGGTCTGACATGACCTCCCCCTGGTGAACCCTTGCTGCCTTGGGTCCTGTAGTCCACTGACAACCAGATGTTCCACCAATCTCTCCTTCAGTAGTGCTTTCATGATCTTCCCCACTACCGAGGTGAGGCTGACTGGTCCGTAGTTCCCCGCTTCCACTTTGTTGCCACTTTTGTAAGGGACTACATCTGCTGTCCTCCAGTCTTTGGATACCTCCTGTTTCCAGTGATCAGCTAAACAGGATTGCCAGAGGTTCAGCCACCACCTCTCTTAATTCTTTAAGGACCCTGGGGTGCACCCCATCTGGCCCCATTGCTTTATCAACTCTTATTACTTCCAGTTCCTTTAGGACCCTTTCTCGTGTAAAGGGACTTGTGTCCATTTCTGCACCATTCCCACCCCTTGTACTCCCTTCAGACCCATTACCCTCCTCTTTTTCAGTAAAGACTGAGCAGAAATACCTGTTCAATATGTCAGCTTTATTGTTATCATCCTTCACGTGGCCCCCATCCTCCCCCTTCAGTCTCACTATCCCTCCCTTTGCCTTTCTTTTTTCACTTATGTACCTGTAAAAGGTTTTGTCCCCTCTACCCACTGATTTTGCAATGTGCTCTTCTGTCTGAGCTTTGGCTTCCTTTACTGACCTTCCTGCCTCCCTTTGCTTCTCCTGGTACTTCTCCCTATCCTCTTCTGCCTGTGTCTTTTTGTATTGCCTGAATGTAATCTTTTTGGCTTTCACTTTCTCCGCTACCTCCTTGGAAAACCATAATGGCCTCCTCTACCTTTTCCCCTTGCTAACCTGCTTAATGCATAATTCTGTTGTTCTTGTAATCCCCATTTTAAATACTGCCCACTGTTCCTCAACCCCTGATTCCTGCCCCATTCCCCTTAATGCCTCTTTCAAGCATCTCCCCATTTTCCCAAACTCTGTCCCCCTAAAATCCAGGATATGTGTTTTTGTGTGGTTTGGTTCTGCTCCTTCTGTGATTTCAAACCACAATGACTGGTGGTCACTGTTCCCCAGGTGCTCCCCCACTATTACCCCCATCACACTGTCCCTGTTTGTGAGCACACGGTCCAGTATTGCCCTCTGCTGAGTTGGTTCCATGACCAGTTGCTTGAGGAAGGCACCCTGAAGGGAGTCCAGGAGAAATCTGCTCCTAGTTGATGCTGCTGCTGGGATACTCCAGTCCACGTCTGGAATATTGAAGTCAAACCAACACCCTGACAGTGTACATATGGTAATCTGGATGAGATACCAGTCCAGACAAAGGAAAAACCCATTGCTGGGGCAATGCACATACTGACTTTTACAACTTTTTTGTGTGTGTGTGGGGGGGGGAGTGATCTCAAACAGATGACTCTGGATACTTTCTGTGTTGGCGGGGGTACAAATCTCAAAAAGGGCAGAGAAGTTTTAAATTTTCCATCTGTTTCTGTGAATCCTCGATGAGGTTGTCCCTTTCCGCCTCCACCCATGCCCTTCTAAATGGTGAGCTGGCCCACCCACAGCTGTAGCTTCATCAGTTACCGCTGGTACGGGTCCCCAATGTGAGACTGCCTTTGACCCTGAGCTGATCCAGCTTGGCCTGCAGGATCTTATTCTGAAACTCCAGGTTGCATTGTACCTTGCTGAGGGTGTGCACTTGGGCTTTTCATTTGTCCCAGTACGCTGAATGCACTGATTCTGGCCACCATGAAGTTAATGCTTTTCTGGATGTACCTTACAGAGCAGAACACTTTAAAAAGAAAGGCAAAGTCATAATAAAAATAAAAAAGTCCTATACCTAAAATGGGATGAAACTAATACCAAACCATTGGAAGCTGTGCTAAAAAATAAGTGAAAGTATGGAGCCTGGAATGCACTCAAGCACTGGGCACTGCAGGACCCTTCCCTTTCACTGGCTCACAGCCCTGCGGCTCTGGGTTGCCACCCCCCAAAGAAAAAAAAATGTGTCTGGCAAGAACAGCAGCACAGCTGCTAAAAACCAAACAACAACAGCAACAATAAAAAATGAACACATTGCACTGATTCTGGGGGCCGTTCTCATACTGGGTGCCTTGGGCAAGTGCCCCTTCTTCCAAATGGTTAATCCAGCCCTGGAGGCAACATGGGAGTGAGTGAATCGGGGCCATAGTGACAAACTCCTGTCTCAAGCGCAAGCCCGGCAACATGGAGGTTCAGTTGGTGAGGAGTTACTAGGCACAGGGAATACAGCGGGACCTTTGTTTTAGACTACCCATACAACAATTGAACAATTATCACAGGCAATTAAAAAAAAGGATTTGGTTTCTAGGCAAGCAGCCATGTATGTGTGAGTGTGACTGCCGAAACATCATTTTGAATAGCAATAAAAATTTCTCTGTATCATACCGATACAAATAGCTGCATTTTAATCATTATCTGCAATGTTATAGCTAGAGAGAGTGAGGAAAAAGATAAAGATACAGTTCTTGTTTTAAATTTCTAGAGATTTTTCTCACCATTCAATAAATGCCAGGGCCACTCACATGCACAGTAGTATACCATCTACATTCAAGGATGAAATAAGTCATCAGTCAGCATATTTTAAAATAGCAAATTTCACCCAGTGATTATGTGGTAAAATTACGTTTCACATTAAAACAAACCATACAAACCCCCTATAAAACAGTCCATTCTGGTATGCGCATTTACTCATCACCTCAACACCATAACAGCCTCAGAATCTAGCCACTCTTCATATACGTAAACTATGCGACTGGCACACCGCTCCACTGTTATTAATTAAAATACAGCAGAATTGTGACTAAGATATAATATACCTATTCTTTTTGCCTCAGACCACCGTGTTGAAAAATGCTCATACTGTAGGGTTACCGGATGACAGAGACACACGCACAGCATAACAACTGTAGAGCTCCCAATCAAAGTAATGGCTGCTGCGCTCTTATTTTTGATTGGTTAGAGATAATTCTTCTAATGGTTCTCCCAGTATTACTATGGCAACAAGTGCATTCTGCCCAAGTTACCATAGAAATACTATGTATCTGGGAGAACCAATAGAAGATTTTGGTTTCCAGTACCGCAGTTGCATGGCAGGCAGGCAGATTGGGAGCATTCCGTTGACAACAGTAGCCGTTGGTGATCTCCCTTTTACCGGTGCTCGTTCAGCACAATATATAAGTTTTGTCAGTGCTGCATTGTACGGTCCAGAAATACATTTTTTTTTTAAACATCAGAAAGTGTGTGGGGGGGGAACATTTGTGGCCCCCCCTTGAATAACTGTGGGGGCATGGCTGGCCTCCGTTTTAGCTGCCACTATTTTCTGCCCATTTCCGCAGCTGGGTGGACTGTAGCACTGGGGCCTTGATATTTAAAAGCAGCCATCTGCACAACAGAAAACAGCACTGTGTGTGAAACAGGAAGCAGCCATCAGGGTGTCATATTCATACAGCCAGTATACTCTGTCTGTATATATATCAGGCCATGACAGTGCTGCACAAAGTTTAAATGTGCAGTGCATCATAGACCCCTGCTAATGATAGGCACCCAGAAGTAAAGGGGAATAGTGCATCTCAAATGGATCTGCTCCTGGGAGCCATATTCAGTGGCCAGTGTGGTGATGACTATATATGCCATGCAAGGTGCTAAGGGACCATAAGCAAGCCATTTTGTGACCATAAGCAGCAGAAATGTGCGGTGGTATTGTGCAAAGCCTCACTCATTGCTCCCACCCTCACCTAATTTCCCCCTCCTGCCCCAATTTCTGTTATACCTCCCAGGTAGTCCAGTGGTATCCCCTTCTCGATCCCCTTTATACCAGCTGGAATCCCCCCATCTGTCCACAGACTCACTCAACCATAACCAGTCCAGGTCTGCAAGCAGATCTGTACATGACAGCTGGCAGATCCTCCTCTCACACAAGGAGTAAGCGAGCATGTACTGTAGAAACAATCATTTCTATAATACACACATGCTTTCTTCTTGTCATTCAGATGGCACCTGGCCAAGGTTATCAGAGGAGGGTCTGTTCTGGTCACCATCTAAGATCTGATGGCACTGGTTATGGTTAGATGAGTTGGAGGCGGAAGGGTGTAATGGATATTGAGTGTGAGGGCTGCAGAGGGGGGTGGGGATTACAAATGGTATTACAGGGATCGGGGGCTACCACTGGACTACCAGGGAGGAAGACGAATTATAACAGGGATTGGGGTGATGGGGCGCCAGCGGATGACCTGGAAGTACTAGTGTGTACATCTTAGTACTTAGAAGTTGACTGGGAGAGGGCAATCTTGCCGGCACAAGTGCTGCCTGGGGAGGGAGGTAATCATTGTGCTCGTTAAAGGTAGGGGTTTGGAAGCGGTAAACAGCACATCACAACTCTGCTAAATATACAACTGCACCATCATGTATGCTAGGGGTTCACTGAATGCATGGTCACAGTGATGTGCTATCCAGAGTGCCGAGCTGGGGGGCACCTCTTAGGCCCTGCAAACATTACTTAAGTGTGCTGCGGTTTGTTTTTAAAAACGTTTTTGAACTCACCACAGCAGCCTGTCCACATCTCTCCACGTATACTAACACGGTTATTCCCAAGCCGACTCCCGTCCGTATCAGTAATCAGAAACTGACTTAAACCCGGTTCCCCACAACCTGCTTTTATTATTTATTAGCACGGACAGAGAACATGCTAGAAACGCCCATCCACATTAGCAGGAAACATGATTTCTCCATGCGAACCATTCTTGAAAATGGTTTTAAGACTAGATTGCTTCACGTTTAGCACGGTTTCTTAACACAGTAAATAACTGCATTTTAATGTGGACAGGAACTGTGTTTGTGATATTTAAAACGTTTTAACTAGCCTGTGTACAGGGCCTAAATATGGCCCCCACCCAGTTTGGTTGCACAAAGCCCTCTTACTAGCCTTCAAGTTAGTGCTGCGTTAACCTAAATATCAAGGCCCCTGACATTATGTAAAACTTGTTCAGCTTCATCCACTCAGGGCAGTGACTGGGGGGTGCAAGAGCTGCGGTTGCAGTAAGGCCCGCACTGTTAGGGGGCCCACTGCTTCAGAGGTCAGCATTAAGAAAACCTTTTCTCACAAACTTCCAAGTTTCTCTTTGGAAATTGCTTATCCATTTGTAATTGGGTTTGTCAGCAGTGGTGTCAGAAGATTCCAACTCCGTTTCACATGGTTGGGAGGGGGGGGGGGGCTACAGAACAAAGAAGCAATAGGGCCCATTACGCAAAACATCTAATCTTGGTGTTGGTGTCCCAAGGAGGAGCAGGAACAAATTACATTGTTCAGTTCTTTGATCATGGTGCCAGCAAGGGGGACGGGCGGCAGCATGGACAAACTATATATGTTCAACAGGACTGATACAAAAAACTTATTAAAAATGTCATATGGGTAACCAGTCCTGGTCCGCCAGCAGATCTGTACCTGACTATATCCTGTAAATTGCTGTTACCTTGTCTCTGTAATGTTATTGACTGCACCTTTGTAATTCTCCCTGGTCACTCCTGAAAATAGGCACTTGACTGTCTAGCGTGCTTACCCGGTAAACTAAAGCTTAATAAATATGTGCTAATGGTTATTTTACATTTATTGTTGGGGAAGTGAGCCCCACAAAATATTTTGCAAGAGGGTCCATACAGTTGTTGGCACAGCCCTGCACCCACTAAGTATCCTGCTGCGGTTGGGTTTGAACCCGTGATCTCCTACTATAGTACCTAAGCTGCTACTCTAATCACTATACCACACTGCCACCAATTTAGTATCTGCCACAGTCCCCTTAAATTCAATTGTGTCCCCCATTGTGTCTTTTCTTGTTCACCCAGATAATCTTTCCATATTCATCTTTGGAAGCACTGTTGTTGAGTAGCCTGTGTAGAGTCAGTATACAGGCGAGATATATTTTTTGTTGGGGGGTTGCGGGTACCAAGCTGTTCAACGCATGTCCTCCACCAGTGACCTGCGTTTCTGTTGCTACGCGACGCCAAATTATATAAAATTGAGACAAGGCTAAAAAAAAAACCTTGCTTCAATTATCCACTTGTTACATACATAATTAGACAGCCCAAACACTGTCTTTAAAATGTAGAAAGTTTTTTTCATTCCGGCCGAATTGAGCAGGATCATGCGGCAAGACAATTTGGGCACAACCTCGCGCTGTACAGTTTATCTGTCAACATTGTGCTGCGCATGCGCTTAGCGCCCCCCCAACTGCAGCTAGCGGATAGTCGGGAGGGAGAGGTGGCACAGCGAGCGGTGATCACTACGGCTGTACACCTGTTCCAAACCAACATCCGGGCACAGCAGATCCCGTCTCCATGGCATACGCCCCCTCCCTCTCCCCCTCGATTCCTCTTTAACCTAGGAAGCAGTCCGGCTGTCATTCCTGGGCATGCTGACTACCCTACTGTCTCAGGGGTCTTGCATTTTTCTGTCAAACTGTTAGACTTTTTACATAATCATCTCCATGATTTTTTAAAGAACTGCTATTCTTTAATCGAACCACTCTCAATATGGCACGACACTTACCGCCTTGTGTCATTGACTGTGGGACTGGGTAAGTTAGTATTTTTTGACTATGAGGTATCATTTAAACTTGGTTGGAAATTATGACCTTTTATTTTGATGAGCATTTGCCAGTTTGATGTCGAAATTCGTATGTTTGTCAACACTGTATAAACCGTATCATGTGTGTAATTTTTGTTAATTTTAAATCTAATGTGCAGTGATGAGCTTCTACTACTGTATGGTGGTATATCATATGTTTTTATATGTATGTGAAACCTATTGTTTGGTTGTGTTTACTTTTAAATAAGTATGTTTCCTCCTGTGAGCGCATTGAGCCCTGGCAGTCTGCCAAAATAGTGATCCCTGCAGTCACAGTCCCAGTTTGGATTTTGAATTCGAGTGCTTATAGTATACTGACACATTCAAGGCTTGTTAGGGCTGTACTTGTGTGCCTGGTTCAAATCACCATTTTTATCCAATTAAACTTGAACAGACTGTAGCGCACGTGAAATAGATGTGAGGAATGTAGTCAGGGTGATAGCTACTATACAGGGCATGCAGCAGATTTACAGTATACTGAACATAAACTGCACGAAAGTAATCTGTTTAAGACCACACATCTTATACTATGTCCTGCTTTATTAGAGAGACCTCCCTCAGTTTACCTCTCCGAATCGGTCCTTCCCCCTTTGGGTAGTGCTGCACAGAAAATATGCTGTGTGCAAATTTGAAAGCAGAAATTATAGTTTGTAGTGCTAAAGCAAAATTAAACATGGCACAAGTATAGGAAAAAGATATCAGTGATCTGAGCTTGTATAGTCATGCTTGCTGACACATTCCACGTTAAGAGGGCAATGTTCCCACATTTTGAAGTGTCCCATTATATTTCATTTGACAGAGGTTGGGAGGTATGGCTCTTACTGCACCACTATAGTTAGGGTTGGGTTGATAGTTCAAATGTTAAATTGTGATTTTCAATCACTTGTGTACTGGTCGTTCCTTGTTGGATTTTCACAAGATTTTATAAAGGTGTATTCTGCACTTGACCTCTTGATCTGCCAGTTTTACTGAAATTTGATTCAGTGATTTATTTTTTTGCTTGGGAGTGGCAAAACAATTGAGACATACCTAGATTAGCGCTGATAAGACAAATTCACCTGCCACTGCCTCCAATATGAGCAGAAAGAACAATAAGTGGCTCTTGAATTAGCCTTATCAGGGCCGTAGAGGACATGGTGACGCCATCATTGCTGCCACTTGCATAGACCAGCGGTCAGAAGCCCATCTCTGCTGCTAGTACTGTCACCAGTATGCATCTCTCTTCCTACCCCAGTGCACCCATTCACTGATTTTAGCCATTTACATTACTCACAGCTGGGAACCCATCCCTGCCCCTGGCACTTTCACCACCTTCCTGCCTTCCTCCCAGAGGCGCTTGTCCACCAGTTTCCTTATTTAAAATTCCCAGTGGTTGGAAGCTAGCCCCTTGCCACTAGTACTATTGTCACTGCAGCATCTGCCCTCCACCCTGTACTCAATCAATAAAAACTGTAGTTTCATTCATTAGACAGCGGCTAGATGAGGTGGAGGAAGGGCAGTGCTGATTGCCTGTCGAGGGATGTGGTACAGTATGTCCTTTTTTTTTGTATGTGGTGGGTGCCAGAAGGTGGTGGGGACTGGATGTTTGGGTAAGAGCAGCTGTTTGGGTAAGAGGCAGTGTACTGTAATGGTTAGAGTATTGCCTTGGGAACTGGGAGATTGCAGGTTCAAACCCTGCTAGAGCCAAATGCTAACTGTGCAACCTTGGCCAAGTCATTTAACCTCTCAGTGCTCCAGTCCAGCCAGCTGCGGAAATGGGTAGAATCAGTACCTCACTGAAACTGAGATGTTGCATCTCAGCTGGCCTATCCCGGATAAATTGGAAAAAATTGAAAACTGACATTGGGCGAGGAGATTTACCAGGGGTGTGGAGTGGGTACGGGTGCTACCTTTCTTTTCTTAGCACCCTGAAATAGTAAAGAGGAGTGGCAGTACATGACTGGACGGCAGCAGCAGGACTCTGGATACTGGAGGCAGTACACAAGAGGGAACATCCCATTGGTTAAATGCTGGAAGATTTTGTATTGTGCTGGCTTGGACTGGAAAATGTAACATTTCAATAGGTACACCAGTTGGGCCAGTGGAAAATTCTGCATGGCTGGTGGATTTTCCCAGTCACAAGACCTGCTGGCTCGTGGCTGCAAAACAAAATTTTCAACCTGAGTAGTCTGGTAAGGAATAAATGTGCTGTACAGTCAGCACTTACTTATCTGCCTCTCTTTTCCATCACACTCATTTTCCATCACTCTGTCTGATCTACCATTTGCTATGTTGGTCGTAGATCCTTACTTAGTTAACCATCACCAAAGGAGTACTTTTGTCTAGATGTTGGAGGGGACAGGAAGCTAAACAGGATTTCAAGTTAGCCTGTATCTATTGATTGAGCAGTATTATGCCCCCCAAGGGGAAACATACCCTTCCTTCAACCAGCCAATTCTGAAGAGCTACTATATATTTTTTGAATATAGTTTTAATTAAAATTTAAGTTTTGCTGAATAACCAGTCAGTCTTGTGATTACAGCCATGGGCAAGTAATAATTTGAGTCTTTAATAGCTAACTATCCTTGGATGGAATCACGGAAGGTGTCTGTTTATTTCAAATTTGGATTTTGTGCCAGTGGGCCTCTAAAAATGAGAAAAGAACAAAACGTACAGTGTAGAATTTGGACCACATGCTGGCAGTGGTGAAAATGGGAGAGGGGCAGACCCAGAGAAATTCAGTTTCTGTAGTGAAATTAAAGGTCTAAATTGGTTCCAGGAGCAAAATTGTGTAAAATGTACCACTCTAAAGGCATAAAACTGACTAAACTGTAAAAATGCAACATAATGGATAATTGTCCCTAGACCTTTGTCAGGTATATTGTGTACTGCATCAAAAGTGGTGGGTTCCCTAGTGAATATTTTACATCTGCAACACTGCCCACTGGTGAGTCACGTGGTCTGCGAGGATTGGGGGATGAGAAGCCCCCCCCAGAAAAAAAGATCACAACATTCGTACCCTTTTATAGCCAGCAAGCGAGATCACAGTTAAAGTTGGGCGGCCTACAGTTATAGTACTGGTAGGAATATGTCAGCTGCTGTATATGTACAATGATGTATAATGGTCCTGAATCAGTGTACTGTAAAATCACCTGGTTTACACTGAACCACTACATAACTGTAGATATCCCTCCACACATATTTTTCCCCCTGCCTTTCAGCCAGAAGGGCAAGCAAGCAGCTGCGTTCACAGCCCATGCCAAAGACACTCATTTGTTAGTTGGCAGAGGGCACATGAGCTCTGAGTGGTCTATGCCCTCTCTTTCCAGGAGCTGAGTTCTTCACTCTGTCTTGTACCTGTCCTCCCGCCACAGCCAGCTGAAGTGTATGATTCCACGAACCATATTTGCTGAGGCACTGGGCCATCCGCTCCACACATTTTTTGGCACAAAATGAAAGAGAAAGTATATAAAATATTTGGATTGCAGATTTGTTTGCTTTTAACCAAGCCTGTTGACCCCTCTCTCTGTCACAGATCCCTGCCAACCCCAGCCCCATCACTTGCTCCCTCCACTGTCAGGCTTGTGGGGATGTACACGGAGCAGGGCCTGAGGAAGCATTGGTGATTTAAATGGCTTAAGGCACATTTTTTTTGCAGTTTACTCTCCTTTCCCTCCTTCCTCCCCTGGTGTTGGATACTGCCTCTGACGGCCTCAAAATGGCAGCAGGATATGGGCCAACTCCACTCTTCATGTGAGAGCAGGCTCCCAGGCCTATCATGAGGAGCTGCTGCCATTGCGAAAACTGGATGTCTCCCTCCCCAGGTTGGTTGAGGCTCCCCTTGGCAGCACTCCTCTGCTCTGGCTGCACCAGTCCTGGCTCCCGGCCCGAGCCGGCTTCTGAACTTGGATAACCAGCATGGCAGGGGTAGCGTTAAGTGTGTGCTTTGTGCTCTGAGCACAGTCAGTGATTACAGAAGCACATTTTCTTTGTACAAAATTCAGTTATCTTGGCTCCTCCTATCTTTCAGCAGCACAGTCAGAGGCAGGAGTTTGAGGCAGTGGGGCGGGGGGTTAGTGGAGGAGTCCAGAAGAGACACTGAGATGCACATAATGCTTTTGTTATTAATTTGGCTGAGTTCAAAGCTATATCGGCAAGCTACTGGGCAAGTGGGAAGCCAACAAATTACTAGGTGGGCCAGCAAGTTACTGTGCACTGCGGCATCCTGGCAAGGAACAAGTGTATCTTCAGCCAGCACAGGCTAGTATGTACATGGGCAGGCAGTAACAGTATGATAACAGCTGGCAGACAAATTCCCATGTAGGTGGGCAGGTAAGGGTTGAGTGGGTGTGGTCTCAAGAGCATTTATGGGAAGGTTATTTATTTATTTAGTTTTTGTTGACCGGGTAAGTGCACTAGACAGATCCTGCCTATTTTTAGGCATGACCTGGTGGAGGGGGGGATACAGATGAATGCCAACTGACCTTGAACCAGATTAAGCTGTTGTGGCATTTTTAATGAATGAGGGAAATTTGTCCAGGATACCAGGGAAATTCCCCTACTCTTTTTCGATAAGTGCCATGGGATCTTTAACATCCACCTGAACTACCACCAATCCAGGCAGATGGGACCTTGGTTTAATGTCTCATTTGAAAGACGGCACCTCAGAAGTGCAACACCCCTCTCATGCTGCACTACAGTGTTAGTACTGGGATATTAACCCAAGTGCCAGATGTGGGAACTGAACCCACTGCCCTGTGATCTTCCGGCCTCAGAGGAACAATTAGAAACAAGTGTGCATATAGGTAGTGCAGAGGCAGGAAGGGAACAAGCATATGTGCATTCCATGGTAATGGGAGAGTGTGGAAGCAGGTGGGAAACATGTTTTTGTGTGAAAGGACGACAGGGAGGGAATGACGTTATCGACTGTGGGCCAACACTTCAATGAAAATCAGGTGACTGAGCAAAAAAAGGAAAGATAATATGTTTTACAGTCAGTAGGCAAAAAAACCTGCATTCATTGAGGGAAGCCTGTTGAGTAATACAATAATATCAAAAGTAGGTAGGAGCATGGCCAAAATCTGAAGGAGCACATTATTTTGGGGTAAAATTTTGATTTACCGTACTCCTCTGATTTGGAGGAGCACATTGGGGAAATTCCTTAACACCACCACTGCAGCTTGGAAGTGCTTGGTGCTTTTGCTGAGCTATTGGGTGGCATATGGAGTGCCCAGTTTGAGTATATGAAAGAAAAGGGGAAATTAAAGGCACACTAAGCCAAGTTTGTTTCCAGGTGTGACCTGGGAGCACAAGGAAGTTAAGTGACTTGCTCAGGGTCACACGGTATGCAAGTGGGAGCTGATGGGATTCGAGCCCAGGTCTGCAGGTTTGCAGTTCAGTGCCTTTTAACCACTACGCTGCTGTACTGCCTCCAATACTATAATACAATGTATCTGACTCAGTTTAAAACAAATACAGTAACTAAAAATATCCAGGTAGGAGTAATATTTGAGCTACTAGAAGCATTAGCACAATGTGTTAGGAGCACAGAAACATAGAATTTGACAGCAGATAAGGACTGCTGGGCCCACCTAGTCTGCCCAGTGTTTTCCCTGCATATACTGTCACCGCAGACCCTACTTGATTGCCACAACCCTGCTTCCCAGTTAAGGTTCCCTTGTGCCTATCTCATGCATGCTTGATGCCCACCACTTTTTCCAGGCTGGAGTCCTTAGCCAGCACCAAGGTAGCCAAGAAGATGGACATTGAGAAATCCAGAGATAGAGCAGCATATAAGCTAGTTTTTTATTAAACCTGTTTTTCTCCAACTTCTCCTTTGTTTCCAGGTGCTCAGCTGATGGCATAGCAAGCCAGGCAGGATTTTACTTTCAAAAGCTCCTAACCACTCAGGATGATCTCTGTTGAGCAACATATCAGTGGTGTGTAAGTGGTGGTGGAAGGTACCAGAAATTGAAAACTAGGTGTAATTTGTTTTTAGTTTCCCTATAGTGAGCTTCTGTACCAGCATTTCTTCACTGGCCCTGGACCAGTAGGCACGTGGCTTGAACTGTACATAAGCAGTTGACTGCTGGACTGTCTTGTTCTATACCAGATCAGCTGATAAGTAAGTAGGAAAGTGGTGCAGACAGGGCCAGCAGGGGAGACAAGAAAAGAAGATATCATTGAAGATAGCGGGGACGCTCAGGGCAATGTGCAGAAGTATTTTTTCTTGGAGAGGGTGGTATACATGGAACGGCCTTCCTGAGGAGGTTGTGGGGTCAAAAACAATGGGGGAATTCAAGAATGCATGGGACAGACATAAGGCAATTCTGATGGGGGTTAGGAAGAAGTAAGCTGCTGGTTAACGAGGATCTGCAGCTTACCTAGTAGGTAGGGAAATGGGAAGAGTGGGTGGGCCAAGCAGTCCTTATTTGCCGACAAAGTTTGTGTTTCTATGTCTATTACAGAACTGGCCTATGGAGTTGTATGCAGTCATTTATGTTGAATAGGAGAAAAGCCAGCAGAAAGGAACTACAGAGGCAGATCTATGATTTGGGTTGAGCTGACCCCCAAAACTTTGGGTCAGCATGAGTTATAAACATAAAAAATAGTAGACAAAAGGACCAACAGTTCATCTTGTTTGTCTCCTGCCATCTAGGCAGCTGTAGGCGTAGCACCAAACAATATGGAAGAAAATGGAAACCTCTGGGAACTTTCTTCCTCAATGAATTAAATTCTCTGCCCAGTGATCCAACCTTAGATGCTTTACACTCCCTATATGTAACACTTCCTTTGGAAATGTGTTTCATTGATCTTCCAATCTCTGGGTGAAAAAAAATGCTTCCTTAAATTACCTCAGCTCTGTCCCCACTTAATAATAGGGTATCCTCTCCAGTTCTAATTCCCTGAGCAATCTGAAAAAGTACCACCGATACATCACATCCAGTTCTTTTAAAATTTAAACAGGCTTTTGTCAATGCCGAATGTTGGCTTGCTGGCATTAGCATTGGTAGTGCAGGAGTTAGAAATGCAAAACAGGAATGGCAGTGAAGTATTGAAGTAATGCCAGTACCCCCCCCCGCAGAGACTGGGAGTGTGGCTTTGGGTTGACCATAACGCTTACGCCATTCCACCTCACCCCACCCTGCTGAGAGCGACAGGTGTTGGGGTGTGTATTGGGGTCTTCCGTAGTATAGGAGAATGAGGTGAACGTTAGGGTGACGGAACCCAAGGTACACCTCAATGCCTGTCAGTGGCTGTAGGGTGGGGGTAGAATTCTGGGAACATTATGGCTGACTAACCCAAGTTACGTCCCTGACGCCTGTCAGTCTCTACGGGGTGGGTGCATGGTTGGAAACCTTAACGCCCTGGGTGTTTGTTGGTATTTTCACTCCAAATTTTCAACATTGGCTTTTTGGGACCCCACCTCATGAACAGTGGCACTATCATTTCGTTACTGAATCCTGAAAGGTGAATTTGCACAGCAGCTGCGCCATTGAGAGCCACAGGTGCGGAAGCATATTTTGGGTAGGATGGAAAAAATGACAGCTATACTGTTCATGAGGAGATGTGAAAAAATGGCAATGTTGAAAATCTGGAGAGAAAATATGAAAAATTTGCAAACTTACGAGTGTGCATAGATACTGCACAATGCACACCTGTAATGCGGTCATTTTATGGAATTTTTTTACCAAATTTTCAACATGGGCATTTTGAGACCTCTGCTCATGCACAGCATCACTATGATTTTCATAATCTGTCCCGAACGTTGATTTCACACAGCGATTGAGCCATTGTGCGCCAGATGTGCAAAAACACATTTTGGGCAGGATGTGAAAATTGACAGCTGTACTGTTCATAAGTAGGTGTGAAAAAAATGGCAATGTGGAAACTCTGCAGTGAAAGTATTAAAAATTCTCGAAGTTATGCGTGTGAGTGGAAACCAAATTTGCAACATAGGCTTTTTGGGAGCCCACCTCATGAACAGTGGCACTCTCGTTTTGTTAATTGGTCCCGAAAGGTGATTCTATGCAGTGACTGTGAAATCACTTTTCAGGACCGAATAAAGAAATGACAGTGACTGATTTCATGAGGTGGGGTCCCAAGAACCCCATGTTGAAAATTTGGAGCCAAAAGTAAAAAAAAAATGGCAGAGATATCCACCTAAGTTGAACCCCCCATTTATGCCATTATACAGCTTACCGGCATTTCTTCAGTTCATGGTCTGCTTTGAAGAGTGCAGACATGTTCCTGCTCCACTTAAGATTGCCACACGGACCTCTCGAGGTAAGTATGGGGTGAGGGTGTGTGTGTGTGGGGAGTTGGGGTGCACAGAGGGTGGGTTGGAGGGTGTGCCGTGGACAACAGGACTGTTTTCTTGTTTTGCAGGAAAAAGAAAAATAAAACTGGGTTTTTTTTTTTGGTGAGATGAATACATTTGGGCACACTGGGTGGGCTCCCAGTGTGCTGCCAGTTTTTCTTTTGAGGGGGACTGGAGCGACGGAGATTGGGCACCCATTGGCAAATATAGTGTGTCTGTGTGTGTGGGGGGCATGATGCTGAGGGGGATTGTGCACCCTCGTCGGCAAACAAATAAAACTGAGGGGACATTATGCCGTCGGGGATTGGGCACCCCTGTCGGCAAACAAATTGAACTGGGAAGGGAGCATGCCGACAGGGGGCTTAGGCACCCCTGAAGTCGGCTTTCTAGGGATTGTGAGAGGTGGACAGCAAGAGCCGCCATGTTTATTGAAATGTTTCACCAGGAATGGCACATAATGGAGGCATGTCAGATCTGCCACTGCAATGATGAGCCTGTCTCTCATTGCAGCGGCGGATTTCTTTCCAGTTGGTGGCACTCTCTAAGACTGCTGTCATCGGCAGCATGCTCACTGGTTGGCAGCTGAGGGACACACGACTAAAGCATCCCCTGGATTCACCGCAACACTGACACACCTTTGAAAGTGCTACTACCACAAGATGTTGCTTGCACATGTGCACGCAAGCCAACATAAAAATGAAATCATATCTCTTCTTAGCCTTCTTTTCCCCAGCAAAACCATACTGTGCTGTATCGTGCCTGTCTAAACATTCACCATAGTATCCTAGTATCATAGAATTATAGTAATGTGTCAGCAGAAAAGGACCATCCTGGCCCAACCAATCTGCCCATCTTACCCCTCCCCTACTTGTCACCGGTGCACAAGGAACCTATCCTCTGTCCTCTAACCAATCCCATATGTCTATCCCATGCTCTCTTGAATCCCTCCAGTGTTTTGACACCTACCACTTCCTCAGACAATCTGTTCCAGGGTTCAGCCACCCTCTCAGTGAAATAACATCCCCTTACATTACCTTTAAATCTTCCTCCTTCCAATCTTAAAGTATGAAAAATCCAAACTCCAAAACGCTGTGTGCTCAGCGATAGCAGAGCTGGGTGCAGGACAGAAGGGTTGCCAGTCCTTGCTAAATAGTGAATTCCAAGATAGTCTTGCACTCCTAGTGCAATTGAACCCACTAAACACTTTCAGTTTGATCCAAAGACATTTATTGCAAAAGGTTCAAATACAACAAAGCGTGCTGCTCCTACAGTGAGGTGTGCCCACAATCAAACTAGTTAGTTTGATTGTGGGCACACCTCACTATAGGAGCAGCACGCTTTGTTGTATTTGAACCTTTTGCAATAAATGTCTTTGGATCAAATAGAAAGTGTTTAGTGGGTTCAATTGCACTAAGAGTGCGGGACTATCTTGGAATTCAATCTTAAAGTATGACCCCTTATTTTAGCTCTGACTTTCCTTTTTAAATAGACTTCCTTCCCTCACTTTATGTATCCCCTTCATGTACTTCAATGTCTCTGTCATGTCTCCTCTCTCTCTTCTAAACTCCAGCGGATACAGATTTAATTCTCTCAATCTTGTCTCTGAAGAAAGGGGGGTTACTAGTGGGGTACCGCAGGGTTCAGTATTGGGTCCAGTCCTTTTTAATGTCTTCATCAGTAACATTGCAGAGGGACTGGAAGGAAAAGTATGCCTTTTTGCAGATGACACAAAGATCTGCAACAGGGTTGATACACAAGGAGGCGTGGAAAGGATGAAAAGGGACTTGGCAAGGTTGGAGGAATGGTCAGAAGTATGGCAGCTAGGATTCAATGCAAAGAAGTGCAAAATAATGCACCTGGAAAACAAGAACCCAGGGAAGAATACACAATGGGTGGGAGGTAGTAACAACAACAAAAATGAAAGGGACCTGGGGTAATCATATCAGATGACCTTAAGGTTAGCAAGCAATGTGAGAAGGCAGTAGAGAGGGTTGAGGTATACTGGGATGTATAGGGAGAGGCATCATCAGCAGAAAACAGGAAGTTGTTATCCCTCTGTACAGACAGTTGGTGAGACCCCATCTGGAGTACTGTGTCCAGTTCTGGAGACCCCATCTCCACAAGGACATAGACAGGATAGAGGCAGTCCAGGGAGGGCAGCTAAAATGGTGCAGGGTCTGCAAGAGAAGCCATACACGAGAAGAGACTAAAGGAGCTTAATATGTATACTCTTGAGGAAAGAAGGAGGGGGGACATGATAGAAACTTTTAAGTACCTCAGTGGAATCAACAAAGTCCAAGAGTGTAGCATCTTTCAGAAAAAGAGACTAGTAGAACAAGGGGACACAATTTAAAGATAGAAGTAGATGTTCAGGGGCAATGTGAGGAAGCATTATTTCACAGAGAGGGTAGTGGATGCATGGAACAGCCTTCCTGAGGAGGTGTGGGTCTAAAACTGTGGGAGAATTCAAGAATGCATGGGACAGACATAAGGCAATTCTTGTGGGGGGTAGGAAGAAATAGGCTGTTGATTAACTAGGATCTGCGGCCTATCCTGTAGGTAGGGAAATGGGCAGACTAGATGGGCCTAGTGGTCCTTATCTGCCGACAAAGTCTGTGTTTCTATGTTTCTATAAGGTTTCCCTTGTATACCCTGCACCATATTTGTTGCCCTTCTCTGAACCTTTTCTATAACATCTATGTCCTTTCTTAAATGAGGCTTCCAGAACTGTACCCGATACTTCAGGTGCGGTCTAACCATGGTCTTATATAATGGCATCAGCACCTCCCTCTTCCTACTAGTTATGCCCTTCCTATGCACGCCATCTTTCTATTTGCTTTGCCAACCGCCTTACTACATTGGCCACTTACCGTAAGGTTGTTTGATATTATAATTCCCAGATCCCTTTCCTGTTCTGTTTGCTTTATCTGCTCTCCCTCACTGAGTATTTGGCCAGTCGATTTTGATGCCCTATATGCATCACCACACACTTCTTTGTATTGAACTTTAGCTGCCATGTTTCTGACCATTTCTCTAGTATACTCAAATCCCTCCTCATGGCCTCAACCCCTCCTTCAGTGTTTGACCCTATTCCATAAGTTTGCATCGACTGCAGACACATTTTCCCCTTCAATTTCCTCTGATATATTACTAATATATATATATATATATATGTTAGAAAGGATTGGTCCTAGTACAGACCCTTGAGGAACTCCGCTCTTAACCTTCCTTACCCCAGAATGTACACCATTTACCACCAACCTCTGACTTCTATCCTTCAGCCAGTTTTCCGCCCATCTAGTTATTTTCTGTCCCACCTACCAGCCTGCAGCGAGGGGCAAAGTCAAATGCCTTACTGAAGTCCAGGTAGGCAACATCAACTGCCCCTCCTTGATCAACCACCTTCGTTACTCCATTAAAAAAATTCTGTCAGATTTGATAATGTAACCTCTCCACTGCCTTTATCATGTAAGCACTCTATGCTGCACCCTCTCAATTGCTGCAGTACCATTTTGTGCAGTGATGGGAACTGCACACAGTATTCCAAGTGCATCATTACCTGCCCTCTATTGGGGCAGAATCACATTGCATTCACATTTTATGACTTTTTTTTTAATGCAACCCTGCATTCAGTTGGTCTTACCTATTTCTGCTACATGTTGCTGTTACAGTTTCAGCTTTTCATCAGTGATGAACCTCCCGTCTTTTTTCATGGTCAGTTCCATCAGTTTATTTTCTGTTAAAATAGTGCCTTCAACCTGATTTTTTCCCCCCCAACGTAAAGGAACTTATACATATCCACATTGAATATTTTTGCCTCATGTTCTCCCACTCTCCCAGAACATATAAGTCTCTCTGTTGACTGTCTTCCTCTTTTCTGGAATATACGACCCTCATTATCTTTGTGTCATTTGAAAATGTAATTGCCTTACTTGAGACCCTGAATTCCAGGTAATCAGTAATAAATTTTGAACAGTAGGCATTCCAATACTGACCCATGAGGAACTCCATCGATGACTTCCTTCCAGTCTGATGTTACATGCACCACTGCCCACTAAGCGTTGATGCGTAACCATCTCTCTCTCCATTGTGTTATATTTCCTGTGCTATATTCCAGATTTCCTCAATTTTAGAACCAAGTCCTTATAAGGAGCAGAGTTGAAAGCTTTACTGAAATCAATGAATACTACATCAGCTGCCTTTCCTTGACCTAGTTCAAGAAACGCTGTCAAGTCCAGGTTACCATGGCTCCAAACTACCACCCTAGCACTCCCCATCAGCTGTTTCCAGAATTTACATCCCTCTCTCAGCACTCATGCCACAGTGCCACTAATGTCAGTTACTGTCAAAATACAGCATAGTAGCCATCAGGCTTATTGCCACATTATTGTACCTTATCATAGCTTGCATGTCTATGCTTTCTCTGTCAAGGCATCTGCAGTGCACTTAACCCCCATGATCTTCAGCATTGACCCCCCCAGCACTTAACTACGTCCCCTTCCCCACCAAAATGGTGGAAAATGCTCCCTCATATAGTCAGTGTATCCCCAACTTTTTCCTTCTACCCTGATCCCAACTCCCATATGAAGTGAAAAATACCCTCTTGGGTACCTCAGTTCAAATTGTCACATGGACCCCCAACTGAAATAATAAAAAAAAAAATCCCCTTCTCACATCACCCATCTCTGAAATCCTTCTTTGATGCCAACCCAATGTAAAACCCCTCTCCTGTATACCTTGTCGAAATAATTCCCCCCTTGTCTCTTTGGCTCCAGTGTTTAGTGAAACCCAGTTTAATAAAACTCTCCCCTTCCACATCCCCATTTCCGAGAATTTCCACTCCCACTTAAGGAAAAGGAAGACAAAAAGCAAAAGGTTTCCTGACCAAAACCCCTTATACCTCATCATACTTTAGGGTGCAGTACCCTTGCAGCTAGTATCAAACAGCGATGAGCAAAATGCAGTGATGGAGTGGGCACAGAAGGATCAGGCTCCCTCTCCCTCTCTTAATGACAGCTAGTATCTGTATAGCCAATTGCAAAGGAAGGGAGGCCTGTTCCTGCCGTACCTCTCAACTGTCCCTGATTTTCAGGGATGTCCCCAATTTTGCCTCAGAAATGTTCCCCGTCCCTCCTAAATTTGACATTTCTTTCAGAGAAGAGTGCGGATTTGAATAATAAAGTAATGCCAGCCATTAGTGCTGCAGTCTAGTTCAGTGGTTCTCAAGGCCACAAAATGTGTGGTAGTAGCATGCGGCCACCAAGGTGTGCTGGTCGCCGCGTACCATTTTTTTCATCAGTGAGGAACAAATTGCAAAATGATGCTGAGTGCACCTCCACAAAAAATGTGCCCTGCTAGTGCAGTTGCTTTCATTGCCCCCACTGCCACACATACAAACGAGAGAAGCACATAGCAATTACATTTCTTAGCTGTTTCTAATCAGAATCATGCCAAGCCTGAACCTGCCTATGCTTTTGAGGAATCCCAGAGAATAGTGAATGGAGTGCTGGAGGAAACCATCACTTTCACCGCCACCATTATGAGTGGGACATTTCATTCTGAGTATCATACTCGCGTCCATACTCCATGACACATAGCTGGAAGACTGAGAGAATCCATCACCCCCCAACGTGAGCACTGCTCAACATGCTCACAAAGAACGCAATGGATGATATGCATACTGTCCTGTCCTCATCCCCTTGCACAGGAATAAAACATGCAGCTTTGCATGCCTATCCTCCCATAGCGGCAAAACTACACTGTTTGCATACCTGCATCCCCAAACAAAGGTATTTGAAATGCAGCTAGCACGCTGCTCGCACACATTCCTGTCTCCAAACAAACCATGCATGCATGTCTGCCCTCCAGTGGCAAACCACGCTGCTTGCATACTAACATAACATACTAACATACTAGACGCCAGCAGAGTAGGCTTATTTGTCTATCAAGTCTGCTCATGCTTCAGCACCCTGATTGGGTACCATAGCCCTCTATCCGTCTCCTTCCACTGTTACTCCATTCCCCAGTCCTGCTCACCCCCCCCCGGGCAAACCAGCCTCTGCTTCACCCCTTGCCTATACCTGTCCCACCCTCTCTTGAATCCCTCCACTGTAGCTGCCTGTACCAGCTCCCCGGGCAGCACATTCCATGCCTGCCCCAAAAGAAATGCCTCTGCACTTGGAGCGTGGAGGAGCAGGCAAGACAAGACATAAATTTTCCTTGAGAGCTCTGTGGCACACAGAATGCTTCCAGTGGCTGCATGTGGCCACGGTGGCCCCATTTGTGAAATGTTGGTCTATTTCTCATTAAGAAAATGATACAACATTTACACAAAGCTACATATTCTAACAACTTCTTGATCTGATATTACTGTTGTTTTCCAGATGTGTCCCAGATATTGGTCCATTGCTCCTGATTTTTTTTTTTTAAGTCTTGTCCCTGATTTGTGAGGCAGGAGGTTGAGTGGTATCAGTGTTAATGCTGGTTGGGCTGGAGTTTGAGGGGCATATGGGGCTTGGATTGAGAGGCCTTTTGTGAACAATGGACCTTCTATTTCTAGGTTTGAATTTCGGATGTGCAAGTGGGAGGCTATCCTAGGTTGAACCTATTGGCTGATTTGCAAGTGGTGCATACAGGGGGGCAGTGGAAACAGGATTGACATAGGCACTGTTGTACTGCAGTGGAATTTGAGGCAGGACACTGGGAGGTAAACAAGGGGAATTCTTTTGCACTTGTAGCCTTTAAATTGGGGCAGACATGTCCCCCATTCAAAAAGTTGGAGGATATGCTTCCCTTTCCCCCTCCAAAGCTATACCTGTGACCTTAACAATCTGATATCTGTCAAAGACAGTTGGAATGTATGGGGGTCAGATATTTGCGCACTGACTGAAGATATATTTTTAATTAGGGCACATAGCGTGTTTTGACCAAGGGTGGTTGGCAATGATAGATTATAGTGCTTATGGTGGTGTCATGAGGAAGGGGGACTGTAATGGGTCTGGTACATGGGGCATGTCTGGAGGGATGGAGGTGCACTGTAAGTGTCTCCAGAGCTGGGGGGAAGGGGGATAGACTATGGTAGGGTTTGGGAGCTTTAGGTGATAGCAGTGAGGACCAGGTCTGGGGTCTGTGGCAGGAAGGGGCATGGGTTACCAGTATGAGGGCCCTTAGCACAAAGTATGCTAAAAGGTTGTGGATGCATGGAACAGCCTCCCTGAGGAGGTTGTGGAGTCAAGAACAGTGGAGGAATTCAAGAATGCATGGGACAGACATAAGGCAGTCCTAGTGGGGGGTAGGAGGAAGTAAGCTGTTGGTTAACTAGGATCTGCAGCTTATCTGTTAGGTAGGAAAATGGGCAGACTAGGTGGGCCAAGCCGTCCTTATCTGCCGTCAAATTCTATGTTTCTATGTTTAGGTCAGAGCCAGTATGGGGGGGGTCCTGTGGCTTTTTATTGGCTTGCAGGGCCCCTTAGGCCAGCATTGTTTAAAACAAAATTGTAGGGGTGCTAGCTGCACATACGAAAAGACTTGATAGACCAAAAGGCCTGTTTCTGCTGGCAATTTTTCGTATGTTCGTAACAGTGGTTGTTAAATATTTCTTTCAAAAAGTAAGTAAATTCATTGAACCCCCCATCCCCCAAAAACACAACAACATTAAAACAATATGTGGAGGCAATAACACACTCACTGGTTTCATTTATTTGGTTTTTGTTTATAAAAAAAATTATAAAGACAGTAATCCATAGCTGTTAAAAACTGGCCATTTTATGAAAAATCCATCCACTGCATCAGCGCCTGCTTCATCCACCTACTATGTAATTTGAAAAAAATAAAATGTAGCTTAGAAGCCGTAATATTTAATTGCTAACATTTGCATTGTATTACTCCTAATGTAATAGAGGGTCACCAGCATGTGTTCCTGCTGATGCTCTCCAATAAATCATTAAGATTATTTTAGTTCAGAAGTCCCCTAATGTACCTTATATTTGACTCTGATCTTTTCTTTTGGACTGCACACTCACCTTAATGGGTTGGCTGCTTGTTTTCTTAGCTTCTTGCTCCTTTTGTTCCTTGTAATAGTCAAAGAGATCAACATTTTTGCTGTTGCAAATAAACTCTTTTTGCTTAACGATTGCTCACATCTTATGATACACATCTTAAAAGATACACATCTAGAGTATGAAGTTCAGTACTGGTGTTGGCACCTCAGAAAGGACATTAACCAGCTGGAGAAGGTCCAGAGGAGGGCTACAAAGATGATAGTGGGTCAGCAGGGTAAGGCATACGAGGAGAGGTTGAGGACACTAACTATGTACTCCGTGGAGGACAGGAGAGAGAGAGAGAGAGAAGGGATATGATTTAGACCTTCAGGCACTTGAAAGGGATAAATAAGGTAGATAAGGGGGGTCTCTTTAAGCTAAGTGACAATCATAACATGAGGGGGCTCAGTCTTAAGCTGGAGAGGGGAGGTTTAGGAGGGAGATCAGGAACACTTCTTCATGGAGAGGGTGGTGGACACTTGGAATGCACTGCTAGAAGAGGTGGTCTTGTTGAAGACAGTGGGTAGCTTCAAGAGAGGCTGGAATAGGCATAGGGGGAAGGTAAGGATCATGGGTAGGTAGGATGGAAAGGATGGGAGGAGTGGGGGGGGGCAAGGTCAATAGCTGAAGCAGTGGACCCTGCAATACAAGCAGATTAGATAGACTAAATGGCCTTCTGCTGGCTTCTTTGTATGTTCATATGATTTTAAAAGTGTATAATGTACCATACCTGACTCATTCTTTACAGTGCATCAGTGTCAGTGGGCTCAATTTCCAAAGAGCCCTTAAAACAACGCATGTTGTGTCGCTCCAGGGCTGCGTCAAACTCCAGGTGTGCCAGGGACCCTGCACCTGATTTTAGAAAAATCAGGGTCCTGGTGCCAAATTCCCTGGGTTTGCTGCAATCCGACTACAACGCCAAAGAAACAGCGCACCAGAAGGGAATGCTGCAAGCCGCAGAAGGGCTTGTGGCAGCTATGGGAGAGATGGCGAATCACTGGCTGGGTATTGTGACAGCTGCGCAACATACAAAACATGCTGGAATACTCTAAAAAGTCATGACTGACATTACGTGTGTAACCCCCCTACAAATAGGGGTTCCTGAAAAGTCTTTCTTGAGCTTGCCAAAATGCTCACTGCCAGGCTTATGTCCTGCGTTTTAGCAGTTAAACGTCATTGCCAGGAAGTGTCTGTATAGCCTCTGTGTATTGCTTCTTTAAGAGCTGCCTATATCACAGTTATAATTAATCTGGGAGGGGGGCTGAGTGTTTCTATGCTCAAGTTCTGCCCGGGCTGCCAGATAATCACTCCGTTCTGCCATCGCTATTTGTGCAGAGGGAGCCCTATGAGAAGATGTACTTATTTGCTGATTATCTATCAGAATGGTAATGATATTGTAGTTTGTCTAACCTACCTTCTTTGCAGCATGGACAGTTCTGTTATCACCACCATCTTGGTCCTGGACTGCCAGAATGGGTCACTCAGTACCTTTGGGTACTCTAAAATGGAGCCTGTCCCCATGGGTCTTGTGGGAGCAAAATTCTGTAGAAATTGTAGTTTTGGAACTTTGGCGCCCAAATGGACCTGGAAGGGGAGCCCTTGTTGTGACTGACAGACAGATCAGCCAACCGAAGCTTTTGGATCCTGGGGAAAGTCCCAGGCTGCTGGCAACTAGAGTCAGTTTTTGAGTTGGGAAGTGAAAGGGTGAACAGCTTGAGATAGTCGAGCAGCAGTCCTGCGTAAGTTCATGCAGGAGAACTGTGGAAGGGCTGAGTTTTAGCCTGCCCGCTGTCCCTGAGAGGGAAATTGGAGTTCATTCAGACTGAATCCGACTTTGGAGAGCGAGATAAGCCACTGAACTGTGACCAGGCTCCAAACCTGAAGAAAACCGAAGATTTGCTGAACGCGATCGGCCTGTCAGGACCTCCAGCCATCTCTGAACTCCTGGTTTGGTGCAGAGACCCTGTAATTGTGATCAAAGAGCCATCTGCCCAGTACAGTGGAATTTCTTTACATGTAAATGTGCTGTGCGCTGTTAGTGGGTTGTGATTTGGTTCCCCACTATGTACCGGACTGTGTTCTGCTTGCTGGAGGCTGCATCCAGCTGCAACGGACTGAATCCGTATTCATCTCTATTTGGCCTGTGCCTTGCCACACTGGCCCAGCCAGATTACCCACTATACAGAGAAAGTCCTCGATGAGAGACTCGCCTGGGGATAAGCCCCCTGCTCCACGCTTTGAACAGGAACGACACCTCGGTGATTCGTGTGGGCCCTGCTTCTCCTGGCACCCAGCTCAACAATCTGTAATCTCGATTTCATCCTGCCTGTGTCCTGTATTGGGTATTGTGATTAAACATCAGAGTAACTCCCTATAACAACAGCTAAATCTAAAGTGTTGTCATCTAATTGCCTTGTTGTCTTTTCTTTCACGAACTGAGCCCTCTGGCTCCGGATTACAAATAGTATGTGTTGTGCATGTTGCTTTCTTCCATTACAGGGCCCCAACCAACTGCAACGCCGGCCTACCCTGGGCAACGTTCCTGGCTAGCCCACTGTTTTCCCACCTGGGTACCCAGAGTGTGTGACTGTGTAGGGATTCTGAAGTGCATGCATGACTGTTTGATGGATTTAGCCTTTAAGCCAATCAACCTGATTACGCCCCTCCTTGTTCAAGTCCCCTGAATAAATCGGATCTAACTCTTTTTGCATTTAACCTGACTATGGTTCCAGTTTGTAGTGAAAGCACTGTACTGTTGTTGTTTGTTGTGCCTAACCTTGTTTTAAGGGGGGGGGGGGTCTCAGGGTCAAACTGGTGAAACCAGCCCAGGTGGTAAGTGCAAACAGTGTGGGTACTTGCATGTTGAATAAGGGTCATTGCAAAAGTGATTACTGTATATTGTTCTGGCCACTAGAAGGGATAGAGGGGGGTTACAGTGTCCCGGAGGGCTGTGCCCAGGTTAGCTTGACCACCAACAACCATGACCTCCGGGTGGAGTCACCCGTTTCAGTACCATGGCCCTGTAACCTGCAACTAGCCAAGCAGGCAGGGGTAATAGCCCTTGGGATAGTGCCACTGAGGGGTTACACCTGCATGTCACTTTTGGTACACGGACAAAAATGTGGGGGGAGGGCAATGTGGGAAGAGGCATTATTAGGAAGACTATTTGACAAACAAACAAAATAAAAACACAGATATCACTGCAGCTTTCTATTTGTCAACCAAACCATCCGTCGCTCCATCTCCCTTATGCCCCTTAGGGCACCCCACCCATGATCTGTTTGCCCCCGGCCCCCCTCCTGGCAGATCTTCTCCTCTGGCAGCATGGTCCCGCATTGATGCAGGGCACTTAGACCACTTCCTGGCAGGTTTAAGTGGAGCCACTTGCTGCTTACATGGGGCTTACAAAATCCCCAAAAAGGAGATGATGTAGCCCTGCCGTGATGCAAGCCCTCCTTGCGACCTGGCACACCCCAGTGTAGGTCGCAAGATAGATGCAGTGCCACTTTGGCGCCGTGGCTCCCCATTTTGACGCAGACTGCATTCTAAAATTGGAAATGCCGCATCTTTGGATGCAAGGTGCCACGTGCCTCATTTATGTTTGACACAGGCACCTTGTATCATTCCCTGGGCATTGAAAATTGAGCCCTGTTACTTTTTACGTTCCTTCCTTGTTTAAATGCCCTAGTCAGCTAGAGACAGCACAGTAAGGTTTAGCATTGTAAACTAGTACTGTACATAGACATTGTAACCTATTGATTTGCAATCTACTTTAACAGACTAACTTGTGTTAGTAAAATTCACAAGTCGGAGTGAGTAGATAAGTGGCCGCATTCTGGACCAGCTGCAGATATCTGACCTAGGCAGATGCTGTATGTCAGACATCATACATTCCAGGGTGGGCATTATGGGTTATATCTGCCCTTTTAGGGGCTATAAGGCCCTGGGCATGCAGGTATAGCCTAGTACCACCTACACTGTTGAGTATTATTGCTTACCCACAGCACTTGCAAAAGTCAAACATTTGCTGTTGGTCCAGAATGATGCCACTTGTCTATTTACTCTAACTTGTGAAATAGGTTGCAGTGTCTAATTCAGTAAATATAGTTTATAGTGCTAAAGTATACTGTGCTGTTTCTGGTTGGATAGGGCATTTAAACAAGAAAGGCACATTTGAAGAGACAGACTTTGGTGTGTTGTAAAGAAATGAGTCTGGAATGATGCATACTTAAAGGGAAAGTCACCTCAACCTATTTTATGTATACCTTTGTTATTTGTAGGCATGAACAATGATTCCCTCCCTTGTATCTCCCTAATTTCATCCTAATTTAAATATAAATGAGGTTGCTTCACTCTTGTTTTACCCTGGTGTGAAAACCTGTTTTACTCCTTTGCAAAGGTTATGACCCCACTAATGCAACACATCATGGAGGTTGATGATGTGTACCTGCACAAGCCAGCAGAAGTTATAATCTCAGTCAGTTCTGTTACATGTCTTGTGAAGTCCCTGTACTCTTTAAGAGCATGTTTTCCCCTAACTCAGATACACTTTAAACTACAGAAAACAGCAGGGGACTTACTATACATCGAAGAGTTTCATTTTCAGCATAAGATGAGAACATAGGGACTGCAGATTACAGCAACAGCACTGAATGATACAGTATAACTACTGCAGGCTTTAGCAAGGAAACGTCGTAAAATTCCAGGATGCTTTACATGAGTCAGGTCATGACCTCTGCGATGGGGTCAAGCAAGTTTTCACACCAGACTTAAGTAACTTCATTTACGTGTAAATGCTGATGAAATTAGGAGGGTAGAATATAGGCAATCATAATTCATGCCTACAAACTACACAGGTAAACAGAATAAAAGGCTGAGGGGACCTTCCCTTTAAGGACATTATGCACTTATTTTTTTTTTAAACTTTTTATGCTCCTCATTGGTGCGGTCATCTGCCTATCAACCCCATGAGCTTGCCCCTTGTGGCAGGGCCTGGCTAAGCTGGATAAATGTCTCCTGCCTCTGGGGAGGGGGATAGTGGCAGGAGAACCTCTGGTGAAGGGGGTGTCTAGTGGCAGGGGGCAGAGCCCAAGCTCTCCTGGGATCATCCTATTTGCTCATGGGCTTATCCATTTTTTCAGTCCTTTCCCTTTTCTCTGGACGTTGACATGCAAGGAGCTCCAAGCAAATGCTAGAATGCCCTGCGGAGCCCCGCTGACGTCCTCACTCCCCTATGCTTCCTTGCTGCACTACCACCTGTGGTCACCCAGGTGTCAGTATAGCAGCGCAGAACATATCCCTCCTTCCCCATAGGCGGTAAGGGTCCTCTGGGATGCTCAATCCTCCTTTCTCTGGCCAGCCCCCAATGACTTGAGTCTATTGCTGAACTTGGGTTGCCAGAAACACAAGCAGGAGTGTTAGTGCTGCACCGACTGGCCAACGGTAGGCATTTTTTTTTTTTGCTTTATCTTTCTCCTTCCCTGGCTCTGGTCAGCTCCTCGCTCGGCTGCCATCCCCTTGCTTCACTCTATAAGGCCCTCACCCCTGCAACTCCCATGGCTTACCCCCCCATGGTGGGGCTGCAGGGAGCCCCCTGCTCACCCACCGTACATGATCCAGTTTGGGGTGTTGCCTCTGGAGATGAAGTACCGGGGGACAGACATCAAGCCGCAACGACCAGCCACCAGGGTCTTTTTTCCTCCATATTTCTCCCTTATGGGCATTTGGCATGCAGTGACACCAGTGGTGGGCACACGCACTCACCCGTGCGCATCCCCGCCAAGTGTTTGCCAAGCTCCCATCACCCTTTCTAGCAGCAGTGTAGCACCAAGCCCCAGCCTCTGCCAGGGGCCAGACGTGCACCGACCACAGATCGCCCCCCTCCCCGGAGATGGAGAGCAGTCCATTGGACGCTCGATCCATCTCCTCCCTGCCGAACCCTGACGGCCCCGCTTGTTCCCGAATGTGGGTCGCTGGCATGGCGCGAGGTGTGGCATCCAGCGCTTCAACCCTCTGCGCCACCGGGCCGGCAACGGTAGGCAGTTTTAAAAGCATAAATTGTGAACAGAGTTTATGTAACAAGAGTGTAGTTTCAAAAAACAAGAATTTTAGTCTCTTTGCCTATTTCCAGGTTAAAAGAAGCAAGAAAATATGAAACTAGGCAGCCAAATCATTAAGGTGGGTGTGCAGTGCAAAAGAAAAGATCCAAGATTCATGATAAAAGTATGTCTGGGGATTTTTGAAATACAGTAAGAAGAATTATGCTTAATTATTTAATTTTTTTAACTTTCTTTATCATCCCTACTTCCACCCCCTCAGGGCCTCCTTCGGCCATTCTGCCAGTGTCACCTCCTGTCTACCTGAGCCTCTCCTTACCTGTCTTCCCAGTGCGCCAAGTCTCCTGATATACACCTCAATGCTGTTCCCTCCAGGCTTGCTTCCTGGGTCGGGGGTTGCCTTTATCAGTGCAGTGTCCTCCCCACATGATCTGGGCAACATCTCAGCGGAGGTGAAGCCTGGAAGGATCCAAGGGCAGGAGGTAGGGCCTGATGCATATGTAGGAGGGTGAGCAGGGCGTTGTATCCCTAGCAGGTGGTACTTTTTACTTGTTCTGGGTTTCCCTGGAGGAGCAAATGTTCATTGCCTGCATTGATGTCCCTGTGCGCATGCCCGAGTACAGGACGTTCACTGCTGCTGCTGCTCCTACCCTGATTTTGTGGTTCTGAGCTTCCTTACCCCCAGCTACTACCAGGGGCAAGGCATAACTTGAGTGTCATAAACCTCCCTCCTTCCCAGGATGAGGAGGAGAGCAGTCCGACGAATGTTTGATCCTTCTCCCCTCAGTCGATCCGCTGCTGTAGGTTCATTCCTGAACTCGAGTCATCGACACTGCTAGCGGTAGCACTATCGCTGCACCGGCAGGCCAGCTGCTGAATGATTAAATGGGGGCATTAGTAAAAACATAGTGGTGACCCTCTATTATGTGATGAGTAATAAGAGGGATACAATGTGAATATTAGCAATTAAATATGGTGATAGTGTAGAATATCGGGTATACGTAGGACCTACGCTATTAGCATAGAGCTCAAGTTATGCTACCTGGTAACTTTGACCCGTTCCTTTAATTTTGTTAGTTTATTTGGTTGAGGTTCACCCCACACCACCCTGTTTAAAAAAAAAAAAAAAAAAAAAAAGCAAGGTGGGGCAAAGCCTCTAACTTAAATAAACTGACACCAAGTAAGGGATGACCTAATCAGTACTTGTATTCAGGAAGCTTTTACTGCAGGCTTCCTAGGTGTACCCGATGTTCTACATGATCACCTCAAATATTAGGGTTTTAAGTTGTATTTTATTTTATAAATATTGTATTAGGTGGAAGAAACAGACCCTGATCAAGTGGATGGGTTTTCCAAGAAATGTTGGCAGTTTTGCAGCTATAGTTTACTGCTTTTATTATTGTTTAAATACAAAACATTATTTATGTATTTGAATTTTGATGTCCAGGTAGGTCTACTGAGACATGTCAGTCCCTTTTTCAGGGGCGACCTAGAATTAGTTATATACATTAAGTGAGAAGGAAAAATATGAAATGTTTACAGAGTAGGAAAATAAACATAAGAGAAGTAATTATGTATACAAGGTACAACAGATTAGTTACAGTCAAGAGCATCATGAAATATACATTCAGAGACAAGTATCATAACCCCAGATTACAGCATATAGAATAATGGCTGGGTAGGGGGTTATTATGAGAATTGTACACACACCCGAGGGGTGGGATGCAACATACACCGTGAGAGTGAAGCTCGAGTGGTTTATAAAGGCATCCCACACTGAGCCTTTATTTTAGATGTCTGTCTGGCCCCCTCTAAAGTCAACTGCCAGTACTTGCACATGCACTTTGCCAGATCAGTGAACAACGTGTGTTACAGAAAAACACACCATGGGGTTCATTGACTACACATTGTGCAAGTTGTAGGCAGGCATTCTGGGTGGGCTACTAAGGGTCTTCTTGGCACTTTAGTGATCACAGATTCGGAATCTCTCTCCTGGCCCAGCATTCTATACCAGCTACACTGCGCTACACTAACTCAACGAGCCATCTCCTCCTGCTGCTATCAATGACTGTCCGCTCCGATTCCTGTGCTCTGTAGGTTTTGGGCAGGCTGATCTCAACTGGAGCTGCTAGGTGGAAATAAATTGACCCTCCAGCCATAGTAGCACGCCACACACCTGCCCACTCCTTCGGCTGTCACTCAGAGCATGAGACCAGACATCTTACCTGCACGCTGTGTTCCTGGCTGCAGTTGATAGGCATGGGGTGGAGGGAATAGTTAGCTGTGCTCACATTCCAAGCTCCTAGCCTGATGCTGCGCATCAGCCTGCTGCTCAGTTCCAAGCTCTGGTGGCTGAATACAGACATGCACCTCATGTGAATATAAAACAGGGCATCTAGTAAAATGTGCATACACCACAGTGCAAGCAGGGGTGAAAACTACATTCTCGTGCCTTTTCCCACTTGCATAGGGAGCAGGCCACAAATGTTAATTTTAACCCCGTACCCAGGGTGCACAAATTGATTGATCCAAAGGCTTTTGCCATAGCCACTCCATCAACTTGGGGCTCTCTGTCAGATAGCATCAAGGAATCCTCCATGACATAAGCCTTTAAGCATGCATTGTACAACCTTCTCAATACCTTTTTCAGCTGTCACCAGGGTGCTGCACTGTCACACAGCCCTTCACGCTCCTCCTCTACCTACTCATAGTCCGACTGCTCTTACCACTGAACCTGCAATTGCCCTAGTCTTGACTGGCCCTTGTGCATGTGTGTTTCAGGTTTTGACACTTGCAATTTGTTTATTTTGCTGATGCTAATTTGTGTATGTATGTAGTCTATCAACGGATAGGACTGTGTTGTTAGTCCATTTGGTTGCTGTAGCTGTCCCCACAGGACCCTCTTGAAAATTAGGTGGATTGCCCAAATGTGAATTTCTTGGTATGCAATTATAAAAATAAATATCCACCTACCTACCTACATACACACATTTATTTATGTATAAGAAGTTACTTTTTTAATGGATATCTTGATCATGGGCTTTGTTATGAGTCATTCCTTTCTCTTAAATTGTAGTAATTTTTGGATTTAAATATCCAGTACGTGACAACCAGAGCTATCACAATAATAGTGCTTTTACTTCTGCAGTAGCTGTGTAGGTTAGTGAAGTGTAAGCTATTTTTATAAAATTTCCTTGTAATTATTGTTTTGAAGCAATCCTTACATTAGCTAGTACAGTGTGGATGCTGTTGAAATTTACAAGTCCTTAAAGATATTTTCTGGTTTCCAACAAAAATAAAATTAATTTTATATGAGTAGAACTCGGTCACATAAAATTCTCCAAAAATTTGAATTTAAAGGTCTTCTGTTTTTCATTACTCAATGCATTTTCATTAAAACAGAATATTTTCCCCTTAGAATAACTTTCACATTGCTCATTTTTGCCACAAACATACCATAGTTATCTGTTTCAGAGGATGAAATTAAGTTTTGCAGCCAGTAGTCAACAGGGCTAGTGACTGTGAAAATCCACTAACCCCACAGACTTTTCTACTGGCCCTGCTGGTGTACTTATTGAAATATTACCTTCTACAGTACATGCCCACAGGGCTACTTAAAGGAGAATGTTACTAGCCCCACATAAAATCTACCAGCGTTTGGCTAGTGGGCCATTGCCAGTTTTGACACCTGCTGTTATGGCATCGCACCTTGTTAAAATGGAAATGATTCTGGTGTCACAAGCTGAGGATTATGGTGTTGTACCAGGAAAGGCAGCAGGATCAAATGAGGTCTAAGGCAGAGAGATTGTTTTCATGTAAATTTCTTTAGTAATGAAGAATATATGGGTCTCAAATGTATTTTCTCTAGTGCATAGGGTACTCTGTCACTCATTACATGTGTGTAGCTCTGACGGGCAGGAGATCAAAGCTGTGACATACCATATGACCCTGAAGAGCTACTGTACCACTACAATCTCTCTTCTACTCTGCAAGGTGAACAGTGTAGAGAGGTTCTCTCCCTTGAGCTGTGATTATTTTTACTTATTTTTGTATTAGTAATTTGGTTTTGGAGTACTAAATTCACCCCTTCTATTATGTAGCCTCGTGTTGGGTTGATGATGGCTAGCTTGCATTTTTTTCTCTGTCAGAAAGACCACAGCTTGTCTCTGTTACAAGGAGCAGTCCTCAGCTTTTTCAGCTTGGTGTGCCTCTGCGCTTTCACATCCTTAAGTGAGGTGCATGCCTCAGCGTTTTCAGCTTGCTGCACCTCTGAGCTCCTGCTTGGCTCACGCAGACAGCCATGGCAAAGGTTGGTTTTCTGTTAGAATATCTCTTCACTGCAAGGAGTCAGTATGTGCAGCCAGGGGAATTTTACTTATTTTTACCACCCTTAGGCTGGCCCAGTGGTATCCTTAACACATCTTGCCTATGTAGGTGGGCTACTGCCCTTATTAGAATGTCCCTTGGGATCCTTCTGATTGCAAGGGTACTGAGGAATTTCCTGCCCAGTATCCCTTAAGGTGCAAATAGTGGGACTCCCTCACATGTTTCCCCTGTGTAGAAGGCTGTATAGTTCTTAAATGTTCCTAGGACCTTGCCAAACACTGCTAATGTGTCTTTGTGCATTGATGGTTGTTTACCACTATGAAAGCGCACCTAGCAGGCCCGTTATACTGTCCTTCAGTGTCAATGGGTTGATTCTGGTCCTCTTCTCTATGTCCCTGCCCAGCTACCAGAACCGTTCTTTAGCTCTGTGAGGCTCTGCATTTTTCATGATGACTTCCTCCTCTACTGCTGCTAGGAACTGGCTATTGAGCAGGAAGTTGTATTTTACTGAACACTGTCACATTCACATTGCTTTGGTGACAGCAGGATGGGAAACAGAACCCTTGGTCTTCCTCTGATGGGGTGTCCTTCAGAAGAGGTTTTTTAAGGTAGAGGTGCGTTATGGACAGACTTGCTCAAAGATGCATTTCAGCCAGCTCCTATCACCTGGAGTGAAGGTAAGCATTGGCACCCCTGTTTTCCATGATCTTCTGTTCTTCAGACCCTAACTTGCCTCATGGTTCTAGCAGCAACATCCACACACCCCAGTGGTGGAATCATTGAATGTGCACTGTGAAATAGCACCAAGCTTCAGCTAAGATGCATCTACCCCCATGGCAGCAGTGGGTCTGATTGAAGCAGAATGGACTAGCATGCCCAATGCTCTCCCCACACTGCAAGCGCTTGCTCTTTCAGTGAGCAGTCTTTCAACCCCTGCCAGCCTAGAGGGAGAACCTTGAGACAGCTGCAACTGGCTCCATCTTTTGGCTGATGGAATTCATCCCCTTTTTTCAGAGTGCTCTGTGCCAGTAAACCAAGAAGTGAGGGTTTGGACTGTGTGAGTGGCTTGTCCTTGTTGGTTGACGGATTCATCTTGGGGACCTCAAAGACATGTTTTTTTCTTGTTTTTTCTCCCAACTGTACCAGTCTGTAAGGCACCTGACCTTGCAGGTAGCCTCGACTACAGCATGGCTTACATCAGACTTACAGGCAAGCAGCAGGATTGCATTTCTTGGGAGCATCAAGCAGCAGCTGCAATGGAGACTACTGAGTACTACTGCTTGGTCACTTTTTTGGGGTTGAAGTACATTTTAGCAACATCATTGTTTTCATCTGCTTAACACATTAAACAAATAGCCTGCATGTGCTCTGTGTCCCAGAACATCTGAGTATTTTGAAGCAATCTAAGCACTGATCGTGTGACCCAAGCCTCAACAACTAGATCATTTTAACTCATTTGCTCCCGGTGGCCATTTTGGGTCGATCTAGCAAGGGTTGGTTCCGACACCATATGGCGTCTATGGGAACGAATGTGTTTTAAGCTACAATAAAGACTCAGTGCCCTGGACTTCTTATCCTAGGTTTTGTGAGTAAAATGTTATTTTCAGTCCAGATTGGACATGTACTTTGTTCTGATTCAGGTACCGATCAGTTTCAGGTAATACAACCCAAAAGAACACACAGGCCCACAGGCTTTAAAATGTGTGAGCTGTGGTAGTAAGGTCTCTAAGGCCAAGTGTTTTGGGACCTGAGCATTTAAGGCAGGATTATGAATCCTACCTTAGATACTGTCCTAAAACTTTGAGGAGGAGAGCATCTAAAAGGCTGTCACTTTCAGCACTAGTCTCCACACAGTGCTCACTAGTAAGAAAAAAATGAGTTACTATGTTTCTATGGCCAGTAATGCTAATGTCTCTCTCCAGGATGTGGCTAAACCATCTACCAGTGACAGTACCACTAAGGTCAAGAGACCAGCAGAGGAGAGCAGTTAGTTTCTTGGCACCAATGTTGGTTAGACATCGCGCAAGGAGAGGAAACTGGAGAAAGATCAAGGGACTAAACGCCTAAGTGTGCAAGGTGAAAGTCAGACTTGTAGTGTGAGCGAACCTGTGAAAGATCCACATAGTAAACCCACTGTGGAGTCTCCAGTTGGACTGGATTGTCCCTCAGCTGGACAAATGAGCTTCCTGGAAGAATTCATAAAAGTGTGGCAGATGTGGCAAGCCTGCTGTTTATCTTTTGTTGCTACCATTCCTGTAATATGCCACTCTTTATGACCATTGTTTATTTTTACCATGATATGTCTTTACTGCTGTAATTATCTTTCTGTGTATTTGCATTGTATTGTAATTATCTTTCTGTGAAATTGCACTATACTGTACTTCTGTTGTTGATCTCCCTGGTCGTCCCTGAAAAAGGGACTGCTAATGTCTCAGTGGACTTACCCGGTTACCAAAATTTAAATAAATAAATAATGTTTTAGACTATGCAGCAAACACATGATCCTTTTGTACTTCCACTCCCTTTACTTAAGGAAGGTGAAGAAGGAGGTAAATTCAGGGGATGAAGAATTTGGATCTCCTCTTCATCCTATGGAAAATGTGCAACATATTAGATGTAGAAGGTGAACTTATCGAGTTGCCACCTTCACAAGCTAAAGTTCTAGAAAAAAAAAAAGCTAACCAACTTGTGTCTGACCCCTTTCTGGTAGGATATCTCTACTTGTCAGTGAAGAACTAAATGTTTTACCTTCAGCACTGGCAGTTGATATAAAATTGTCAAAGATATGCTGTACCTAGAAAGGATGCTGAATTTTTATTTGCATATCTTTCTCGTGAAAGATTTGTACAAACAGCTGCATGGGAAAAAACTAAACATCCTTCGTCATCAGCCCCTCATGACAGATTTAGAGGAAAAAATATTTTTATGCCAAAAGAAGCTATTTGACTGGAACCATGGTACTAAGGGAGACATCCTATATTGGCTACTTTTTCCAATTACAAGTTTTCCCTGTGATCTTCCATAATGTCTGTGTGTGAGCGTATACCACAGGAAAACAGAGCGCATATTGCTCATGTAGTAAAGGCTGACCTAGAAGCCTCTATCTGCAGAAAACCTAGCTTTGCTTCAGGTAGGCATACAGAAAACTTTAGTTATAAAAGCAATGGAGCATGTTCTCTTAGCTAGACTAAAACTGAGGGAAATTCTGTGGTGTCTGAAAGAATTTTGGTGTCAGAAAATTGCTCCTATGACAGTTAGTTCCAATTCAGTCAAGGCTGGAAGCAGCCATCAACTGGTGGAAAGATTCCACTGTTTGCTGAGGAGTTTCCTTCTCCCTTCTAGAAAGCAGTGGGATCCTCAATACAGATGCCTCTCGACTGGGATGGGGAGGTCATCTAGAGGCTAAACTCTGTGAATAGTTCTTGGTCCCATCAGGAGAGGCTGGAAAATATAAAAATGTTCAAACTGGGGGCAGTGTTCTTGTCCCTTACATTATTTCTCAGTCAGGTCCATAACAAAGTGGTACAAGTCAGAACAGGCAATACAACCACAGTGTTCTCCATAAACAAACAGGATGGTTCCAGCTCTTTAATTATGCAAAGAGAGTTTAAAAATATGGAACCTGGCAGTTTTTTTTAATCTCTGGAGTACATTTTAAAGGGAAGTTGATGTGTTAGAAGATTCTTTGAGCAGACAAGGTTCATTTGACTCACATATGGTCCCTAGCTCAAGATGTGTTATGTAAGCATTAATGCACGACAAAGGAGGGCTTTACTAGGGAATTAATGCCTGGTTGGGAGGGGTTGGGGCACAAGGCCGAAGGCAGAGTGCCCCCAACCACCAACCGGGCATTAATTCCCTAGCAGAGCCCGACTTTGGAGTGCATTAATGAGCTGGTAGCATGGCAAGCGCTTACAAAATTCACACATAATGATGTTATTTGAAAAGGATAAACATAAACAGGTGTACAGCGTTTGAATGGTTTTACTGTATTTTTGACTGCTTCAACATTTTTTTTATATTGTGATTGTTAATTTTCATCATTATTACAAATATTGCCATTTGTTCAGTCACTGTATATTAATTACATTAAGAATGTACAACTTTTATTAACTGCGGCAATAACTTTGTTACACCACTCGGAAAACATTCACAGCACCGTTTGTAAACAGGTGCAGTATATTATGGGGCTGAATACATATTGTGCCTAGAAACTTAGCATGCTCGGTGGCGCTCTCCACTTTTTAACAGTGGGACTAGCCGCAAAAAATTGAGAAATCTGTCTCAGAAATACTTGTTGGGGTGTGCTGGCCAAGGAGCGATTGCTGTGGACAAAGACTTTTGACACGGTCACCGACTGTGACTTTCGCAAAGGCAAGATGAAATGGTTCCAGGGCAGCCAACTGAACGTCTCAGGTAAGTTCAGTACTGGTCTGCTGCTATGTCTCATGTGCTGATGGGTGCAGTGAAGTGCAGGAATCAACAACTTTTGTTTCACCTGAGAGCATTTAAAAGTCAGAGCCTTAGATGTCCAACACTCATAGCACTTCCTAGGCAGGCAGTAACAGAACCAAAAAGCAAATTAACCACAGTATGCAGCTGTATCTTCCTGTCTAGACTGCCATATGAGATGTGCGCTGCGAGTGTAGGAATACCACGAGCAGGTGGGTGGGAAGTAACGTGCTGGACATTTATAGTTCTCTGGTGGTGATTTGGATGTCGCTGGAAACAGTACTACATTATGAAGTGGGCATTACTAGGGAATTAATGCCTGCTTCATTAAAACAACATGAAGTATTGCTGTATTCTGACAATCTGTAGTTAGCTCCAGCCTTTAAACTGCCCCAGAGAGTATAGGGTTAATTTTCTATGCAGTGCATAGAACGTTGAGCTCGAGCTCGGTTGAGGTCTCTGTCTGCAGCCCTTTGAAACCCAACCGTCAGATTCTTTACTTTGCCTCCCTGAACAGTCGCTCTGGAGATTTCTCCTTCAACTAGGTTCACAAGTCGGTTAAAGTGTCAGTTTTAAGCTAAACTTTTTCCGAATTTGTTCCGCATTGTCGGTTCAGGCTCTGTCTGCGGTACCGTGAGTACTAGATAGTTCTTTTTGATTACTTTGTGGAAATTGTAAGTTTGTTCGATCAGTTCAGCTGACCTGATCCTTTATACTGAATCCTTGTACTTTGCTTTAGTGTGTGGTTACCGGTCCTTATCGGTTCTGAAAAAACGTGTTTTAAACGTTTTTTTCCAATACCTGTGAAACGGTTAGGAACCGATAAGGGAGTCTTGCCTGGCAGTTGCCGAAAAAAGGGTAGGTTTGGTTAGGTTGGCCATGTCTGAGAACCCCAAAAAAAAACCCCACTGGGTTTCAACACTGCAGTGAGTGTGGGGAAGTCTTTGCTAAGGCTGATCCCCACACCACCTGTGATTATTGTCTGGGGTTTGAACAGCTCGATACAGACTGCCAAATTTGTAAAAAATTTTCCCAAATCTACCTTGGAAAAGAGATTAGGTAGACTGAGGGAAAAGGAGGCCGAGAAGTCCACTGACCCGGATGGCCAGCTCGGTTCGGTTCCGACCGAACCAGAAGGAGTGCCCTCTGACCAGGGCGATACTTCTTCGGGCAAGAGGAGAGCCGATCCTGAGGGATTGGTTCCTACCAAAAGGAAAAAGAAAAACAAATTAGCCAGTTCGGATCCAGAGGTTCGTGTTCCAACTGCTGATGAGATTGCCCGAGCGATTTGGATTGTTGAATCGCTTTGCCCGGTTCTGTCCGATCTGGTTCCGTTGGCTAGGGGCTTGGTTTGGTCGGTTCCACCGGTTCAGGACTATGCCCCTGAAGATTTTTATGAACCGGAATTTGAGGATAAAGGGGATTATGAGGATGATGACTATGATGGAGCAGAAAGTCTGGATGTGCCCATTGAACTGGACATCTCCCCAGACATACCTTCTGGTGTTTCCACTCCTAGGCTCTCTGAGTCCCCTCCTCACTACATGTTTTACAGGAAAGTGGCTGAAACTCTTCAGCTCCCTATGGAGGAAGCTACAGAGGATCAAGAGGAGCCTGGTTTTGTAGAGATGATGGACATCCCAGAGTCCAGGAGACTGTCCATTCCCTTGCACAAATCTTTTGGGAAACAGACACAAAAAATGTTAAAGTCTCCTAATTCTGTACCTCCTGTTGAAAGAAGAATGGATAAGAGGTACACTTTATCAGGCTCAGACACAGAATTTTTCTACCAGCAATGCAGCCATGTTGGGGTCGTGCAGGCTGCAGCCTGTGACAGTGCTAATGTTCCCTTGGCTTCACACCCCCCCAGATAAAGACTCCAGGAGGATGGATGCCTTGGCAAAGAAGCAATACATCCTCTTTGGGACTCAGGCAGGCTAATTATATGGCCTATACAGCCGGGTACCAGAAGTCCAGGTGGGACACTGTACTGGCACTGGCTAAACAGGCCTCCCCCCCCCAACTGGCCAAGGAGCTGGAGGAGGTGGCTGTGATAGGATTGAGGCATCTAAGGTACAGTTTCATGCTGCTGTGGACTCCAATGATGCGTCATCAAGAGTCATGGCTACGTCTGTGGCTCTTCGGAGAATGGCTTGGCTCAGATGTACTAGCCTCTCAAAGGACACCCAGGCTAAGGCCATGGATTTTCCTGTGTAAGGTAATTCTCTGTTTGGGGAGCAGACAGAGAATTACATGAAGAAGATGGAGGAATATAGGACCACTTATAGGAGTGCACAGGCCAAGGAGAGGGTGGGAACTCCTCAAAGGCAGCATTCTAGGGGCAGGGGCAGGCCTTTTCATAGGCCTTTCTACCAAGTACAGGCTTCTTCTCCCTTTTCACAGAGGGGGTTCTTCAGAGGGAGAGGCAGAAGGGGAATGAGCACGGCTGCATCCACTCCTCAGCCTAAGGCTCCTGCCAAGCAGACACCCTGATGGGTCTGCCCGGGTCGACTCTCCTATCCCTGTAGGGGGCAGGCTGGCTTACTTCATCCAGGACTGGGTGTCTGTTACTTCAGACAAGTGGGTCCTGGCAGTAGTAAGCCAGGGACTGGTTCTCGGCTTCAAATAATTTCCGAAGATGAGAGCCAGATCTTTTCCACCTGCAAGTCTCTCCAAAACCCTTGCCCTAGAGGCAGAGGTTTCATCTCTTCTGGCCTTAGAAGCCATAGAGAGAGTTCCTACCCAACATTGGGGCAAAGGTCTGTACTCCAGGTACTTCCTTACCCCAAAAAAGAGAGGGGAGTGGTGACCCATTCTAGATCTAAGATACCTGAACAAACATCTTACCAAGGTTCAAGATGGTGACCCTGGGAATGATTCTTCCCTCTCTAAGGCCAAGGGACTGGCTAGCCTCCCTGGACCTCAAAGATGCCTACTTTCACATCCCCATCAGGTGCTCCCACAGAAAGTACCTCAGGTTCAAGTTGCCCTCAGGCCATTACCAGTTCAAAGCAATGCCCTTTGGCCTAACATCAGCTCCAAGGGTTTTTACAAAATGCCTGGCAGTAGCAATGGCCTTATTTAGAAGGCAAAATATTTTCATTTTTCCATATCTGGACGACTTACTCATAGTGGGTCAGTCCCCAGGCCAAGTCAAGTCAGACCTGCAAGTCACCCAGCAAGTGCTCACTTCCCTGGGATTTCTTCTCAACCTTCCCAAATCAGTTCTCGAGCCAGTGCAGCTTCTTACCTTTATAGGGGCAGAGCTAGACGCTGTCAAAGCAAGAGCCTTTCTTCCCCTTGAAAGGGCAAGAGTTCTTATAGAACTGGCTTCTTCTTTCAGCCTTCAGGTGTCCCAACCAGCAAGGCATTTCCTTCAGCTCTGGGGCCACATGGCAGCTTCTACAGCAGTGGTCCAAGGGGCAAGATTTCAGATGAGGGGCATTCACTTCCATCTGAGGGCCTTTTGGTCCCAAAGGAAGGACCCTCTTACCAAACTGATTCCAGTGACTCGGCCACTGATCCAAGCTCTTCAATAGTGGCAGGAGCAGGACAGTTTAAGGCAAGGGGTCCCATTTGTCACTCAGTCTCATTCAGTGGTTCTTACCACGGATGCTTCCCTTTTGGGGTGGGGAGCTCATCTGGGGGCTCTTACAGCCCAGGGACTGTGGTCCCCTCAGGAGTCCCTTCTCCATATCAATCTCCTGGATCTCAGGGCAGTTTTTCTGGCCCTGCAAGCTTTCTCTCAGTCTGTGCAGAACAAGGTGGTTCAGGTCAGAACAGACAACACCACCACCACGTGGTACATCAACAAGCAGGGAGGCACTCGGTCTATGGCCTTGTTCACGGAAGCCATGACATTGTGGTCCCTGGCTTATTCCCTGCAGACCTCTCTAATAGCAGTCCCCGTTCCAGGGAAGGACAATGTGCTAGCAGATGCACTGAGCAGGATCTCCCAGGGCCATCACGAATGGTCCCTGGATCTCCTGGTGTTGAAAGTGATTTTTTCAAGGTCGGGCACTCCGGAGATAGATCTCTTTGCAGCCCCAGACAATCACCAACTTCCTCTGTTTTGTTGCAGACCACCAGTCTTGGGTTCAGTCCCTCTGGATGCTCTGATTTTGAACTGGGAAGGGAAATTTCTGTATGCCTTCCCTCCCTTTCCTCTACTATCTAGTCAAGGTAAGGTCACAACCTTGCAAAGTGATTCTGATTGCTCTAGACTGGGCCAGACAGCCTTGGTACCCCCTGTTGCTGTCTCTAGCAGTCCATCTTCCCCTGTCTCTTCCCAGGAATTACAACATGTTAACCTCCTCTCAGGGGAGGATTTGGTACCCCAATCTTCGGTCTCTCAATCTCAAGGTATGGCTCTTGAAGAGTTAGAGTATGCAGATTTGCATCTGTCCCAAGGGGTTCTGGATATTCTCAAAGCCTCTGGAAAGCCTGCTACCAGAAAGACTTATGACTCCAAATGGAAAAGATTCAGCATTTGGTGTTCCAAGAAGCATATATCTCCAGACACTGCTGAATTGCCTACAGTTCTGGATTATATGGTCCATCTTAATGGTCTAGGGCTCAGACCAGCTACTCTCAAGGTACACTTGTCAGCTGTTTCTGCTTTTCTGTCAGTGGGAAAGCCTTCCTCACTGTCATCTCACCCTGTATTCTGTACATTTTTCAAGGGATTGCTTCATACCAATCCTCCCTTTAGGGATCCTGCCCCTGCCTGGGACTTAACTATTTGCATTGCTCAGCTTATGCAACCTCCTTTTGAGCCTATATCCTCAGCAGAGCTTAAGTACTTGACTTGGAAAACTGCATTTTTGGTAGTCATTACCTCTGCCAGACGTATCAGTGAGTTGCAAGCCCTGTCAGTGGAACCTGATTTTATCTCCTTTCATAGAGATAAAGTGGTCCTTAGAACCAATAGAAGGTTCTTGCCCAAAGTGGTCTCAGACTTCCACTTGAATCAGTCTGTCTCTCTTCCTGTCTTCTTCACTGATCATTCTTCCTCAGGAGAGAGGAGACTACACAGTTTAGATGTTAAAAGAGCCCTTAGCTACTACATAGAGCGTACCAAGGGTCACAGGTTGACTCCTTCCAGTTGTTCCTCACTTATGGGAAAGTGGGAAAGGGCAAATCTGCCACCAAGAGAACTATTACCAGGTGGATTGTGTCTTGTATACAATTCTGCTATGAGAAACTGGGAAAGATTCCACCCTTAGGCCTGAGGGCTCACTCTACAAGAGGTACAGCTGCTTCCCTGGCTGCTGCCAGGGATATCCCTCTGTTAGAAATTTGTCAAGCAGCCACCTGGAAAACAGTCCATACTTTTTCCAAGCATTACTCTGTGGATATCCAGGCTAGGAGTGATGCTCAGTTTGTCACAGCAGTACTTCAGAGCCTGTTCCCAAAGTAGGTTATCTCCCCTCCTCCTTGGAGGTACTGCTTGGTAGTCTGTAGATTGTCAGAAAACAGCAAGACTTCATGTTTGAAGAAAAAATTACTCACCTTAGTAATTATGTTTCTTCTAATGGAGTCTTGCTGTATTCTGACCTCCCTCCCTACCTCCCCTCTCAGAACCTGTTTTTGGGAAGTGGGTGGGCAGATGCAGTGTTGCACTCCAGGGATGTCTTCAGCACACCCTCCAGGTTTTTGGGTGCTTTGTATTTTAATCTTTATTTTAGTTAGGTTTTGGTTTTGGGTTTCCTGACTTGAGTCTTCCTTTGGGAATCCAAAACTTTCTGTTGCCAGTTGGCTAGTTAAAATTTTACAATTTCCACATAGTATAGATAGTGAGTTTTTGCTCGTAAGAATCTGATGGTTGGGTTTCAAAAAGGCTGCAGACAGAGACCTCAGCCGAGCTCGAGCTCACCGTTCTATGCACTGCATAGAAAATGAACCCTATACTCTCCAGGGCAGTTTAAAGGCTGGAGCTAACTGCAGATTGTAAGAATACAGCAAGACTCCATTAGAAGAAACACAATTACTAAGGCAAGTAATTTTTTCCTTTGTACCATGTGCACTGTTTCCACCAATCTCTTTGCTCCATTTCACCATTACATTTATTGCCATGTTGCAGTGACATTTTCCTGAAGTGGGGTTTTCCAGGGAAGCATCCATTTGCAGCCAAAACTGAACTGTTTTGTTGCAGGCCTCCAGTGGTAGGCACATTACCAGAGAAGGCCATGCCCGTGTGTTGGACAGGGAGATTTTGTTATGCATTTCCTCAGTTCCCTCTACTTCTGGAATTCCTTTTTAAATTTAGAGAAGAGAGTGCAGAAATAATTCTGATAGCTCCAGATTGGGCCAGGCACCCCTGGTATCATTTGCCGCTTAGAGTGTTTGTTAAGAAACTTCTTTGTCTCCCTCTGAGACTATGCCTTCTGTCTCTGTCTCAAGAGAGGGTGTTTCATGCAAACGTGAAAGTTCTTCACTTGAAAATGTGATTCCTGAAGAGCTAGGGTTTGCAGGCTTAAATGTTTCAGCTCAGTAGTTGGAAGTTTTAAAAGTATGTAGAAAACCTACATCCAGAAAACCTATGGAAACATTTTTGTATTGATGCAGAAACATTCTAGATAAGACTGGGATTTCTGACATTCTTGAATATTTGCTGTACTTGAAAGGGGAATGCCGACATCTGTCTTCTCTTAAGGTACACACCTCAGTTGTGGCAGCTTACAGATCCACACAAGGTGAGAAGTCTATAGCCTTCAACAGCAGCTTCAAAAAAATTTTCAAAGGTCTTAACCACCTTTACCTTCCAGTTAAGGAACCTTGCCGATATTGGGATTCGAACCTGGGTCTCTCCCAGATCATGCAAAAAAACTTATGAACCTCTGGTTACTCGTGATTTGAAATTTCTCATGTGGAAAGCTGTCTTTATTTTCTGTTACTTAACTAGGATGGTGGGTGAACTTCAGGCTCTTCTTTCATTTCTTAACTTCCTACAAGGAAAGGGTTATCTGCAGGACCCATTTTAAATTCCTTCCAAAAGTGTGACGGACTTCCATATGAATCAGGCTACTGCTCTGCCTGTATTCTTTCCTAGGTGCCATGCAAATTCAAGAGACTCTTGGGTTCACAAACTGGATGTAGAAAGGGCTCTACAGGTGTAACCAGTGGCAGTGGGGGGTGGTAGAGGAATAGAAGGTAACACAGTATAAAGCAGCAGTGTAGTAAATATATAATATCTGTACAGGTGTTCTGGCAGGGTTCTCTACATTCTGGAGGGGCTAGCTCTAGGCCAGTCCCTCCACCCCACTTCCCAGTTTCCCCCTCTGACTACTTACTTCTCAGTGCTTAAATAGGTATTAGTTTATTTATACCTGAATAGCTTGCACTTTCAGTCTTGTCTCAGCCAAAAATTTAATTCTATAAACTACTCTTTAAATGTATGAAATATGTGCCATTTTAACTGCTAATGTTTGTACTTTTACACATTGCTGTCAAATGCAATTGTATATCAATATTTTCACATTCTATTGTACCCCACTCCCCCCGGTTGCACCGGGAGACGAGCAACCTGTTGTTCAGTGTGCCTTCCTGGTGAAACATTTCAATAAATAAATAAATTTACAGGCATAGTCATCAAGGACAGCAACTAGCTAGAGTAACTGGTACAACATTGGACTTTAAATGCATCAGGTGCAGTCACGTTAAGAAAATAACATTTGAGGAACTGTTTGGCTGTGGCAGTATCTTGTGTTTGGACTGCTACCAAAGGCAGGATTGCTCCAAACCTGCAGGTGCTTATGGCTGAATGCAAGTTTTCCAGAATTCTGATTTTGCCTAGGAACGAAGAATCTGTTTCCTGAGTCAGAGCGTAGCTGGTGGCCTGAAGAAGCAGAGGGGGTGAGCAAGGTAATTGCTTACATAATTGGGGTGTTCATTTAACCAGTACATGAACCCATAAAGTGCTAGGTGCTGCACACACCTGTCTTTCAATGAAGGCCAGCTCAGGCAATCATATAAAGTGCAGTGATGTGTCCGGATAGAGCAACATGGGATAACCTTACAGAAGGCATTTGGTAGATATCACACTTTGATAACTGGCAATTTGGGGCACTACATTACTAGAACAGAGGCCATTAGGGGGTGGCAATTTATTTGTCCCGTGGTGAAGAGGTTAGGAGACACTCAGCAGCTAAAAAGACTATTTCTTGCTGGTTGGTTTCTTATAACTCACACTGTTCCAGTAAAGCTGGCAAAGAACCTGCCATTGGGCTCAGGGCTCAGGGCTCATTCTACTAGGAGTACAGTTATTTAAATAGCAGCTTCCAAGGAATCCCACTGCTGGAAGTCTGTAAGGCTGCAACCTGGTCCTCGACCCACACGTTGACATCCCATTGAGGTGCACTGCAGATGGGTTGGTGTGGGGCATCTGTCCTTCAGAGCCTATTCCCTAAGTAATCCTAGTTCCCAGCTCCTTGCGATACTATTAACAGTCTGATTAATGAAGTAAGCAGATGAAAACACTGATTTTGTTAGAAGTAAAAGTTACCTGCCTTGTAAGTATAGTTTTTGTGATCATTGTTTTTGTCTGATTTCCACTACCCTCTCAGCCTCCCCTTCTGTGATATGTTAGTCCCTTGTGACATACAATAAGTAGGAATATTTATGTTTTATTATATATAGATACTTTCAGCTGGTGCATTGGTGCAGTGGTAGTGCTACCCTTGGATTTATGAGCAACTGGAAAAAATCAGTTCTAGGGACATGGATATGTTGTTCATCCACACTTATAGGCAGGTTCCTTGCCGCTTTAAATCTTGCCGGAAGGTCTTCAAGCTGGCTCCTCCCAACCACCCGGGTGGTAAAACTCTCGGCTCCGCCCCATGACACCAGATCTTCCTTACCGCTTGGAAGCTCAGGTTCCCTCCTTAACGCTCTGCGATTAAGACTGGTTCTAATTCTTCGAAAAGTTCGAATTCAAAAGTTTTGCTAAAAAGACTTGGTCTTCTTCTCCTCGCGCACGATGGACAAATCTAATTCCGGAGCTCGGAGGTGCCCTTGCGGGCAGAATATGTCTAGGACGGATCCGCACTCCACGCAAGGCCTACTGCCTGGGCCTTGAGCACGCACCCGCAGGCCTGCTGCGACTTGTGCTCTTCCTTTTCGCCTACGCCCTGAAGACCATGGTGCCCGATTACAACTGGGGCGCCCGAGAAAAGAATTCCACCGGTGAAATCTAAAGAGGCCCGATTAGGGTGTCCATGGCGGGCGGCTCATGGATCAGCTCGAGCAGATGATCGCCCTCGAAGAGGAGCGGCGCAGGCCTCTACTCGGCCGTGCATTTGTCCGCTTCTCTCGGTGCCTCGTGACTCGGCTTCTTTAAGGAGCTTTGTCTGACCCTCTCGACGTAAAGGTGAGGGTCCAACTTCTTCGGGACCTTTTTCCAGGTCCAAAAAGAGCAAAAGTAAGTCTCTCCGTCGACGCTCTTGGGAGCGGGAAAGATCCCCCTTCCCTTGTCGACAGTCGACTTCGGTCGACCCCTCAGCTTCGGCCACTTGCTTCACGGTGTCCCCGTCAGGCCAGTTGACCGAGACTCCCATCGACGCGGTCGAGATTTTTCTCGACCCGTTAGGCGGGTTGTTGGCTGGAGAAGCTGAGAATCCCTCCCGGTTCCCCGGTGGGAGTTGAGGATCCCGCTGCTCGCCTGTGCCTCCGGTTCCGAGCCTTCGTGGGATCGTCTCGAGCCGAGGAGAGGCCGATTCGACACTCTCCCTGCCTTCTCGCCCAGTCGAGACTCTCGGTCTCGGTCTCGGACATCCTCGCGGTCCAACCCGATCCGCGCCATAGGCGGTCTCGGTCTTGGCACCGCGGCGGCAGCGCCGCCAGCTCTTCCTCTTCCTCGATGAGGAGAGGCTTGGCGCAAAGTTGCGCCGGAAGCACGAGAACTCATGTATAACAGCTCCTTTTGACCGGGAATAAGCCGACCCAGTCGTCTTCCCCGGCCATTAAGTGGCTGTCACCGGAACAGCCGAAACAACCCCTCATTGTAGTCGAGGAGCCTGTTCTCAGGCCGGTTGTTCGGCCAATTCCAGCTGCCCCACCGATTCTGGTGGAACCTCCGCCTCCACAGCCATTAGTTGGGGCTCCGACCAAAAATTCTCGGTCGGCCTTGGGTTTGCCCCATAGGCTGTCTGTCACCCTCACTCCCGATAAACCTCGGCAGGTGGAGGGTGGCTCAGGCCCGAGGCAGCTCTTTGAGGACTCTTCTGAGTCCGATGATGGTTCCTCCCTCTTCTCCAAGCGCATGGACTTGGAGTCCTCGGAGGGCAGTCAATGGACGATAGCCCTTCGTCCTTCTTAGGGTTGCTTCGACTCATCTCGGAGTCCACCGGGATGAAGCTCGAACCCATTTCTAAATGGGCCAGGTATCCCTCACAGAGATTCTGGACCGAGGGATTCTCCACGGAGGCCTTTCCGTGGCCAGCTTCAGTGGGTCCGCCTTGAACTTTGGCAGCCCTGCTTCCTGCCCTGCGCCTTCGGCCAGGTTGGCCAGGAAGTATGCGGTCCCTACCGGTTCCCTGTCCGGTTTTTCGGAACACCCTGGCCGAGGGGTTGGTTACCGACAGCGTTTTCCGGCGTGCCGGGAACGCCAGGGATGTGGACAAACCTCCCGACAAGGAATCCAAGAAATTGGATTATGCCAGGCAAAAAGTCTATGCTGCGTCCTCTCTCGGCCTTCGTCAGGCCAGTTCGGCCGCCCTCATGGCACTTTTTTTCTCACGCCTGTTGAGCTCCCTGGATGAGGTTGTCCTCATCTTCCCGAGATCTGCAGACTACGGTCAGGCAGGTGCGGGACCAGGGCAGGGCAGTGGCTAAACAGCAGCTCCAGACTGCATTAGACATTGGGGACTCATGTGCTAGGTTTGTGGTGGCCGAGGGCTATGCGGCCGGCCGGGCTTGGCTGAGGATATCCACCTTTACCTCGGATACCCAGCGCAAGTTGGCGGATGTTCCCTTTTTGGGGACTGACCTCTTTGGCCCTGGGGTGGAAGGTCACCCGCAGAGGATCGAGAAGTCCAATGCTACCTTGGACTCGGTCTCTTCCGCTCAGAAGGACAAAGGCCGAAGCCACAGCCTAAGCCCTTTCATCCTTCTGCGCCACATGCCGCCCGCCCAGCAACATCAGGGCCAGCAGGCTCGAGCTTGTATCCCAAACTCAGCCATCGGCTTCCTCCAACAGGAAGCAGGGAAGTAAAGGCCCAGGAGGTCCCTCGGCCAGTCTCTCCTCCAAGTCTGCCCAGTGACGGGCTGAGGGGTGTTGCCCCCATCCCTATCACCTCACCCCTGGTTCCCCCCGTGGGGGGACGGCTCAGACACTTCCTTTCCGCCTGGTCCGCTGTTACCACGGACAGGTGGGTACTGGAGGTGGTGGGAAAAGGCCTACCTCTAGAATTCGAGCAGGCCCCGCCCTTCAGAGCCGTCGCACCTCGGGGGGTCTCGGGGTCCGCAGCCTCACTGGCGGCTCATCAAGCCAACATCGCTGTCCTCCTCCAAAAGGAGGTGATCATGGAGGTAGAGGACCCCCCTTTAGACCCGGGGTTCGTGTCCAGGTATTTCCTGGTTCCGAAACGGACAGGGGCTGGTGCCCCATTCTCGACCTACACGACCTGAACAAGTTCCTAAGGTCTCGGACCTTCAGAATGGTCACTCTGGCGCAGATAATACCATCTCTGGAACACGGCGTGTGGTTCTGCTCTCTGGACCTGCAGGACGCTGCTCTTTCACGCCCCTATCCGTCCGGCACATCGAGATTCCTCCGCTGAGCGGAAGGATCCCTCTTCGAGTTCCAAGCCATGCCCTTCGGCTTATCTCCAGCTCCCAGGGTCTTCACCAAATGCATGGCAGTGGTGACAGCATTCCTGCGGCGCCGAGGGGTCCGGGTGTACCCTTACCTGGACGATTGGCTGATAGCAGCCCCCTCCAGACGGGAGGTGGAGCGGTCCAGAGATCTGGCCCTCCAGGTTTGTTCTCAAGTCGGCCTTCTCATCAACGAGGCCAAGTCGGAACTCGAGCCGAAGCAGGTGATCCTGTTCATCGAGGCAGAGCTCGACTCTCTTCGAGCCAGAGCACGGCTCCCGGCCGACAGGGCCGAGGTTCTTACCTCCTTTGCCCAATCATTTCTGGTTGGGCAATCGCGCATCCCGCCGGACTTTCTGCGCCCCTGGGGTCTCATGGCGGCCTGTACCAGCGTGGTCCGTTGGGCACGCTGGCACATGCGCCCTCTTCAGTGGGGACTGGCCAGCCAGTGGTCACAACGCTGCGATCCATTGGACCAGCTAGTGATAGTGACCCAGGAGATGTGGAACGCTCTCCAGTGGTGGACCGTTCCATCCCATCTGCAGGAGGGCATCCCGTTTGTCCGCCCCGAGCCGACGGTCTCTCTATCGACCGATGCCTCTCTGATGGGTTGGGGTGCCCATCTGGGGGAACACCGAGTGCACGGCCTCTGGTCCCCGCGGGAGTCCCGATGCCACATCAACCTGCTGGAGCTCCGAGCGGTCCGCCTAGCTCTCACCGCCTTTGCTCCGTTTCTCCGGGGTCAAGTGGTCCGAGTCCAGACGGACAATACCACGACCATGTACTACCTGAACCGCCAGGGTGGGACGCGCTCCATGCTTCTATGCAAGGAAGCTCTCCGCATTTGGTCACTCGTGCGCAGCCTGGAGGCGGATCTCCTAGCCATTCATGTGGCAGGAGCCTCCAACACCCTGGCCGATGCCCTGAGCCGGATAGGGGCTGCATCTCACGAGTGGTCTTTCCTGCCGGAGGTAGTACAAGATCTTTTCTCCCACTGGGGCACACCTCAGGTGGACCTGTTTGCCTCCAGGGAGAATGCGAAGCTGAGGCTGTTTCATGCCCGCCTCAGCAGGGCTCGCTGCAGGGGGATGCCTTCTCGAGGCTGTGGACCCCGGGCCTCTTTTACGCCTTTCCTCCATTTCCCTTGATTCACAAGGTGCTTCTCAAGACAAGGAGGGACAAGGTGCAGGTGATTCTGATAGCCCCAGACTGGCCCCGCCAGTTCTGGTACCCAGATCTCCTCAACCTCAGCTACAGGCTCCCGAGGCAGCTTCCAGCTCGCCCGGACCTGCTCTCAGTCAGTCAGGGGAAGGTGTTCCATCCGGACCTTCAATCCCTGCACCTGATGGCCTGGTTCCTGAGCGGCTAGAGTTCCAGGCCTTGGGTCTTTCCGACGAGGTCCTCAATGTTGTTGAGGCGTCCCGTAAGGAGTCGACCAGGAAATGCTATGCCTTCAAATGGAAGAGGTTTTCCATTTGGTGTCAGAGTAAGGGCTTGGACCCTTCCTCCTGTTCCTTGGCAAGCATTTTGGACTATTTATGGTCCCTTTCTAGTCAAGGGCTTAGGTCAACGACCCTAAGGTGCACCTGGCAGCCATCTCTTCTTGCAGTGGGCGGGGGCAGTCGGTGGCATAGGAGAAGGTGGTCTGGCTTTTCAAAGGTCTTGATCACATTTCCCTCCGTGCGAGAACCTCCACCTCCGTGGGATTTACTGCTTGATACTGCAAGCTCATGGGCAAGCCATTCGAACCAAGCACAGGTGTGAACTCTCTCACCTGTCGTGGAAGACCGCCTTCTTGGTGGCTATCACGTCAGCCAGAAGGATGGGAGAACTCCAGGCGCTCTGCATTGAGTCTTCTTACCTGGTCTTCCACAGGGACAAGGTTGTCCTGCGCCCCACCCGAAATTCCTTCCGAAGGTGGTGTCGGAGTTTCACCTTAACCAGGTGTTGACTCTGCCGGTGTTCTACCCCAATCACACCTCGGAGGCCGAATACAGGCTCCATACTTTGGAACCTAGAAGGGCGCTCGCTTATTATAAGGAGCGCACGGCTGAAATTCGGGGAGAGGTTCGCCAGCTGTTTGTCACCTACGCTGAAGCTGCACCTGGCAGACCTGCAGCCAAGTGGACGATAAGCAGGTGGGTCACCTCCTGCATAGATCTCTGCTATAAGCTGGCGGGCATGGAGCCTCACAGAGGGATAAGAGCTCATTCTACCCGTCATACTGCTGCATCGGTGGCTGCTTCCAGGGACGTCCCTATCCAGGAAATCTGCAGGCTGCTACCTGGAAGTCAGCACACCTTTATTACCCATTACCACATCGACCTTGAGTCACGCGGATGCTGGTTTTGGGGCCTCGGTTCTCCAGTCTTTATTCCCTAAGTAGGGGTGTGCGCCTTGCCTCCTCCTCCCGGAGAACTGCTAGGAGTCTGCCAATAAGTGTGGATGAACAACATATCCATGTCCGTAGAAATACAATTACTCACCTGTAACAGGAGTTCTAGAATGGTATATTGTTCATCCTACATTCCCTGTTTCTCGGCTTGACGCACAACCTGAGCTTCCAGCGGGCCAGATCTGGTGTCATGGGGCGGAGCCGAGAGTTTTACCACCCGGGTGGGTGGGAGGAGCCAGCTTGAAGACCTTCCGGCAAGATTTAAAGCGGAAAGGAACCTGCCTATAAGTGTGGATGAACAACATATACCATTCCTAGAACTCCTGTTACAGGTGAGTAACCTGTATTTCTGGTATCCAAGCGATCCCTGTAGGTCATAGGCGTGGACGTAAGCTGGGTTTGAGACGGGGGTTGGTGGTGGGCGCTGAGTTGGTGGATTAGACTAGGTAAGGTGGATGTCATTTCACAGTGGGGTTGGGGTGAGAGGGGTTACCACTAGACTACCTGGGTAGTTCTTTTCACGCAAGGATTGGTGCAGGAGGGGGTACCAGTACCACTGGGCTACCACCAGGGTAATTTCACATCACAGCGGCAATCAGGACAGATAGGAGTAGCACCGGACTGGTGAGGATTTATATGTTAGTGTACGAGGATCGGGTGAGGGTGGGGGCAGTGGCTGAAGCTGAAGCTCTGCACAATGCCTCCGTGCATACACGAGCAAGGAGATATTGCACAGATCTGCTAGTGGGCACTTAATGGCATGCAAATGGCCCCTCAGCACCTTGCATGCTGTATTTGGTCATGAGGTTGCAGGCCTCTGAATAATGCACATAGGAGCAAAGGCACTAAGCTATTTGGAATGCACTGTCTCCCTTTGCTCTGGGGTGTCTGTTTCCATCAAGGGGGCTGTGGTGTGCTGCACATGTGTGTTTTGCAGGGTGCTGCAGCAGTCTGATATTGATACTGGCAGTGGTGCCAGACAGAATGTGCTGCCTTCGTTCCCTCACAGCTGTGCAGTGTTTTACATGTGGCACTGTGTTCTGGGTGGCGCAAACAGCTGAGCCTTAATATGTGGGCCTTAGCCTCTACTGCAGTGGTGACCAATACATGGATCTAGAGCCACTGGTAGATCTCAAGAGATTTTTGGTGGATCTCAGGGCAAAAGCTCTATTTTCAGATCAGTGAAGATCCTTATACAGTAGCTGATGAGCGTAATTATTGTACTTTTTGTTCACTTTCTTGTTGGTGGATCTCACAGCTTCTTGAGATCCACCAAAATGGATCCCAATACAAGGTGTACTGGCCACCACTGCTCTAGTGCGTGTTTATTGTGAGCTTTGGGTGTTCATCTGGTGTGATTGGAGAACATTAACATGTGAGTGTTTTTCAAAAACAAAAGGTAGTGTACTTACTAAAAATGGCTAAAACACTGATATAAAATAAAACCCAGGCCCTGAGATGGTCAGCGAATGTGATCCCACTCTCCAGGTGTATCAGTTATCCAACTTTGCATTCTTATTTCGCTGTTTACACCAAAGCAATTGTGTTTCCTATTGGAATCAAATTTGAGTTTGGGGAAAAAAGACATAAAAATTAAATGGGGCTTCAGAGGTGTTTCTTGGCTAATTAGGAGCATCCTGCTATAACTTCGTAGGGTTCCTGAACCACTCAGCTTCGCTTTTCAGATCTTGAACCGGCACAGGACTGTAATGTCGCATGCAAAAATCACGCTGCCAATACATTCTTTACATGTGGCATAAGTCTTTGTTTTCAGGGGGCTCCGTCCCCGCACCCCTGTTATGGAGGGCTGTGCTCCCTGAACCCCCCCCCAAATAAAGATTCTCAACTTGGGGGGTGGCAGTGAAATCGCACTAAAGTGCAGAAAAAAAAAAAAATAAAATGAAATCAGAGCTGGTCCCAGACGCAGCGCTTGGGTTCCTTGCTACAATGGCTCAGTCCATTGAGCCACAGCAGCTGCTTGGCGGAATTCTGTCCTGGCAGAGGTCTTATCCTCTGCATAGAATAGTGCGAGGGTGCAATACTGCGTACAGCAGTATTCACAGTATTGTACCTCTCACTGTCTCATACAGCACTATTCGGGGTTTGCTGTAATGGTGTACGCTATTCAGTGTACGACATTATGACCCGGTAGGCTTGGACACTAAGAAGTCATTAGTACACACTCTTAATTATTCAAGAAACATTTTCTGAGCCTCAATCACTTCCTTTGGGGCCTGTCTTGGTACCTTTGGTACTTTGATGTTAATTTGTCAAGATTATTGTTACCATTTATGGGAAGAAGAATAATAATTAGCATTTATATCATGCTTTTTATGTGTGCTGTATCCTGAACTGCTTTACGAGCAATGAGAGACTGGTAGTGAAGTGACTGTAAACTTGTAGTGGTGGTCACTTCGCACATGAACACCCACACACAACCTTGGACAAATGCATTAACCATTTTTATGGGAAAGAAAACTTTGGGCTGGATACCAAGAAAATCCCCATCTCTTGCAAAAAGTTTCCTTTTGGTTCTTTTACTTCTACCAGGACAGCACTAGAGATGGGCAGTTGGGACGTGGTTTTAATGTCTCATCTGAAGGACACCTGTACTGTATTTAGGTGTCAGCCTTGATAGGATTAGCCCAGTTGGGGTGTGGGACAGACATGAACCCACAACCTTCTGGCCCAAAGAGATGGATGTGCTACCAACTAAGCCACGTTGATGTGAGTGAGTCGGCCTTGAGTCAGTTGTGTGTTCTGCATAGATGCACGGTCACTGGACTATAGTACTGTTTGGAGCTTTTTCTATGCAGTTGCACAGCAGGGCACTAGCGCACATGTGCAGCACACACCTGGAAGCCCCTGACAGAAGTGTCTTCATCTCATTTTCAGCCACTTTCCATGCTCTCACAGTGTATTTTTCCATTGCTCCTGCTGCCAGTGTAACTTACTGGGGTTGTTTTTTGTTTTTTACCCACAAAGTCAATGTACTGACAGCTGAGACCAAGCCATGTATTTTCGGGGGGTTAGGGTAATTCAGGTAACTGTCAGACAGGGGAGTTGCCGGGACTGGTGGCAACATTGATAAAGGCCCTCTGGGGTCAGGAGCCGTCACTATCGGTGGCAATATCTAGAAAGCCCTCCAGGAGCAGAAGACACCACTGTTTATTGCAACCTCGATAAATCCCCTCTGGTGCAAAGCACTGCCTCAGCAAGCCGTAATGTACATCTTTGTAAGGAAATGTGTGTGTGTGTGCGCGCGCACTCATGGATGTACTTCCATTCAAATCTTGGCGACGCTCTGTACCCTTGATACTTCCATATTTTTGATGTTATGTTTGTTAAATCTTTGCATTTGTTTAGTTGTGTGTCGATATTTTAGTATAGCAGTTATCATATATGAGTGTACAATATTGTATGCTGTTACTTTTTTGTAGCAGTTCTTACTGTCTCACCAGTGTTATACTGGTATAATAACTGGTTATAGTTTTTTCCTATAGCGAAACCGGGTTGTAATTCCAGCGTTATAACCAGCTGGTTATAATGACGTTCACGCGCCCGGTTTCCCTACTTCTATGCATGCACCTACCGCAAACTTCCTCTTTTCTGCGCCGTCCATCACGACGCCTCAGTGCTGCAGTGTTCCCCGACAGAAGTCATCGGTGGTAAGTTTTTTATTTTAAAGAAAAAAAGATCTCTGGGCACAGCAAACCTTCATCATCTGACTTAAAAAGAAAAAAAAAAGTAAACATTGCTACCATTTAAGGACAGCTATCTATCGCGCTTAAGTCTGGGGTTTCCAACAGTCGGTGGCTCAACTCGGTAGACAGATACATTTATTTTGTGTAATTGCTGTGACAAAAAAACGATCCCCAGCAATTATACAAAATAAAGGATGGGTAGGTTTGTAAACTGATTTTACATTACCCTTGGGGTGGATGTTTAACAACCCCTAAGCTTTGCCTCGGGTTTAAGTGGCATCCAACTCCCTGTGTGTGTGTGTGTGTGTGTGTGTGTGTGTGTGTGTAAAAATCTTTGCTATGACTACCTACCCATCCATTATTCTCTATGTTATTTCTTTAAGGACCGTATCTATCATCAGTTTTACAATTTCATTTAATACAGTGCCCACAGGCAAGGCTTTGATGCAGCAGCACTGCTTTTCACTACAAACACACTCTACACTATATACAATGGTTGAACTCCCCCCAACACCAAACAGTTCCAGCCCCCTCAAGTTCTGGAGCCACTTATAGCATCATCTCCCAGTACTGGACACACAGGTTGAACCTTCTCCGCATCCCCAGCTTTGACACTCTTTTCGGCCCTCCCCCAACACTATACACAGGCTCAAACCCTCAAGCACCAGACAGTTTCATTTGTACCCTGCCACACCCAAAGCACCAGACCCACTTTTAGTCTCCCCAAGCACTGGACACACAGGTTCAAAGCCCCCAGCAGCTTCAGACACACTTGCCCCCGTACACACAGGTTCTAACCCCCCAACACCAGATACAATTACAGTTTTAAAACATAACATTTGGATACAAAGCAGCTTATACAGGTATTTCTAATTAACTTTATATTGCCTGTCTCCATTATTTTTTGAGGTCATATGCATGAAAACAGGTGAGTTGTTCCTTAAGTGTTCATCAGTTCCTATTGCTTCTTCCCAACCTGATGTCATAACTTTGCCTGTGACATCACAGTTATTGCCATAGCTACAGACTGATGTCACAACAGAGCATTATAACTTCAAGTAGGGATTGAACTGTAGAGGGAGAGGAATGCTAAGGGATAAAGATTTTTTTTGGGGGGGGGGTTTCTTCAGTAATAAATAATGGAAAGGATAAATCTATAGAAGATACATGAAATAGAAGCTGAATTGTGTCTAAATATTTTCCAAACTTTTCCACAAAGACGTCAGCTGCTCTTTAAAGCATCATGAATTTCTAGCAGCTTAGTAGTATTTCCATTCAGTGGCTTTGTAGACCACTCCTTAGTTCCTGGCAAAAACTTTTGGTGGTGGTGGTAGTATTATTAGATTTATTTTTATTTGGTGCTCTTCTCCAGAGGCTTAGGACGCCATAACAGACATAAAACAGTAGGCTTAATCCATATATTCATAAAACCCCAAATTAATAAATAAAATCAAAAAATGTAATTAGTAAAATATCAGCAACATTATTACTTAATAAATAAATATCAGCAACTGGGGTTTATTAAGGCATCCCACCCCAACTTTCTTAATCAATCAGTCAATAATGAAACTACAGACTGGGATGATAGAAAAGAGGCATTGTTCCCCAAATGCCTGAACAAACAGTTTTCAGAAGCCACTTAAAGGCCTCTCAGGGCTCTTAGAAGATAGTTCCATAGGACCTGGCCTGCCACCTCAACTGCCCAGTCCCCTGAGGTTTCTACCCTTGCCCCGGGCACTACAAGGAGGTCCTCCTCAGTGGAGTGATGAGGGTGCGAGGACAAGTAAAGGTGCAGAACATCTGCCAGGTAACCCGGGCCCAGCCCGTGTAGCGCCTTGTAAGCAACCCAAATGAAGGAGATATGTCACTTGACTGGCAGCCAGAGTAGGTCGCACAGCACTGGGAGACATGGCATGATCTCAGAAGGCTGGTCAGTAGTCTAGCAGCTGCATTCTCAGTAGCTGTAGGTGCCACAGCATACCTCCATTGACCCCAAAGTAGAGGCTGTTGCAGTAATCAAGCTACAATGTCATGAACACATGCACCAGTGTGGCCATGTCAGTTGGAGGGGGATAAGGATTTAATTCAGCTGATGTTTCACAGATGGTAAAAGTCATTTTGGACTGTTGTCAACATCGGAGTCTCAAATATCAGCCTGTCATCTAGAATGACTTCCAGATTTTTCACATTTGTGGCAGCCAGGAGCCCAGAGGGGCCGAGCTGAAGCCCCATCTCCCTCTCGATAGCCGATACTCCCTTCCCATGACCTGGCTTTACCACCAATACTTCAGTTTTATCTGGGTTAAGTCTCAATCTGCTTGATGACAGTCAATCTTGGATCTCCGCCAGGCACCTGTTAAGCATATCCACAATCCCCGGTATCCTGGTTGCAGAGGACATACAGAGCTGGGTATCATCTGCATAGCAGTGAAACCCAAGCCCATATTGTCTGATGATCTTACCCAGGGGTAGCATAGACACTGTGAATAACATTGGTGAAAGAACTGAACCATGGGATACACCACAAGGTAGAGCTATCGGGAGTGATGAAAACTGTCCCAACACCATCCACTGTGTCCTGCCTCTGAGATAGGACCTGAACCAGCAGATGACTTTGCCAGTGGAGTCCTACATGCTCCCTGAGCCGATCCAGTAACAGTTCATGGTGTCGAGATGCTGAAGAGAGGTCTAGGAGAATGAGAACAGACCATTCTCTATAACTCGCTCTGAACAGATCATTGTACACCCTAACTAGTGCGGTTTATGTGCTGTCCTAGACTTAAAGCCAGATTGGAGAGCCTTATAGATGTCAAAGACAGTGAGGTGTGCCTCAGGCTGCAGTGCCAGTACTTTCTCAATAACCTTGCCCAAAAAGGGCAGGTCAGAAACAGTTTGGTAGTTCCTCATGACATCCGGGTGCAAGGATGGCTTTTTCAGAAGTGGCCTCACCAGTACATGTTTCAGTAGCTCTGGGAATGCCCCTTCTGACAAGGAGCACTGGACAGTCTCAGCTAACACTGGGCCCAGCTGCCTGACACAGCTCACAAGTAGGCATGTTAGGCCTGGATCCAGATCACAAAATGTTGGCCACAGCTCCGAGATCACCTCATTCACTTCTTCCATTGTAACTTGCTGAAACTGTCCCCAGGATCACGGAATGCGTGACGTCCATAGTGGGGAAGCTAACGGAGATCATCCTAAAGGAGAGGCTAATGGCACTACTGGAGGTCAGTGGGCTGCAGGACAGGAGGCAGCATGGCTTTGTCAAGGGCAAATCATGCCAGACTAACCTAGTGGACTACTATGACTGGGTGTCTAGGCAGATTGATGGGGGCCATGCAGTGGATGTCCTGTTCCTTGACTTCAGTAAGGCCTTCGATTTGGTACCACATGGGAGACTTGGAAGTAAACTACAGGGCACAGGGGTAGGAGCAAAACTGGTGGAATGGGTGGAGAACTGACTAAGGGATAGGCAGCAGAGGGTGGTGGTAGGAAGGGAGTTCTCATCCCCAAGACTGTGACAAGTGGGGTCCCACAGGGGTCGGTGTTGGGGCCGGTGCTGTTTGGCATATTTATTGCAGGCATCTCGGTGGACATCAGCAGCAAGATCAGTCTGTTTGCAGATGATACCAAGATGGGGGCAGTGGTGGATGACCAGGAGGGGTGGCAGGGGCTACAGGAGGATCTGGTAAGGCTTGAGGCATGGTCAGGCAGATGGCAACTTGGGTTCAATGCAAAGAAATGCAATGTGATGCACTTCGGAACAAAGAATCCGAGGAGAAGTCACCATCTGGGGGGTGTGAGGTTAGAAGTCACAGAGGAGGAGAAGGATCTGGGGGTGCTCATCACTGGGGCTATGAACAGTTCTATGCAATGCAGGAGGGCAACAGCGAAGGCCAACAAAATATTGGGATGCATAGCAAGGTGCATAACCTCGAGAAGAAGGCAGGTGATTCTGCCTTTATACAGATCATTGGTTAGACCCCACCTGGAGTACTGCGTGCAGTACTGGTGCCCATACCTGCAAAAGGACATTAGGCTGCTAGAGGGGGTGCAGCGTAGGGCAACAAAAATGATTCAAATTCTGGAGGAGTTGCCATATGAGGACAGACTGAGGGAGTTGAACGTATTCCCTGGAGGAAAGGTGGGACGGGGGGATATGATTGAAACTTTCAGATACATGAAGGGGATAATCAGGACAGACACATGGGGTCTACTCAGGAGGAGGGTGGGTAGAGACACTAGGGGACATCACATGAGATTGGAGAGGGGTAGATTCAGGAGGGAAATGAGGAGACATTTCTTCACAGAAAGGGTGGTGGCAGCATGGAATGCACTACCAGCAGAAGTGGTGGCATGTAACACAGTGGAATGCTTCAAGAAGGGATGGGCCTTGGCAAAGGGGAGGGTAAGGAGGGGGAAGGGGAAGGGCAGCTGCTGAGTAGGGAGCTAGCTGCAGACTCGAGCAGACTTGATAGACCATTATGGCCTTTTGCTGCTGCTAGTTTGTGTATGTTCTTATGTTTGTAATACATCCTTGATTTTCTGACTCAACTCTACTGGGCTATGATGGCCCACTTGGTGAAATCCCAGCCCTAATAGAGGACAACCAGTCTGAGAAGAACTGAGGGAACTCCTCGCATTTTGAAGTTGAAAGAGCTCTTACAGGCTCTAGAAAGGGTGGATGGAAAGCCTGTCAGCAGTCTGAATGACCTGAGTTGGATGGTTCCTCCCAGCAACAATCTTCCTAGATAGGAACACTGCGTTTTTATGGGCGATTGCCCTTTTTATACTCACCACAGTGAGCCATGAAAGTCAGTCTGTCCTTCTGGGCCCTGGATTTCCTCCAGTAACGCTTCAGCCTCCGTCCCTTTGATTTCAACTCCCTCAGCTCACCGTCAAACCACGGTGAGACAAGGGTGAAACCAGGGGGCGTACACAGACCAGCGCCCTTGATCAAAAGCCACTTGGACCACCATATTATAAGCCATAACTGTTTCCTCTGATCCACCGGTGCATGCTGTGGTGAGATAAGACCATATCTTATTGTTTTGGTCACGTTTTATATAATTTATGTATATAATGCATCAGAGACACCCATAATGGCCAGTGTAAGTGCGAGGGGATCATGAGTATAAGTACATGGGCCCTGTAGAGTGAAGTGAGTTTCTTGTTACTGGGTGGGAAAACTGTTTACTACTAGCCTGGGCTAGAGTTAATTAAATCATTTTAGAAGGAGAAAAAAAAAATAATTAAGCTTAGCTGGTCAGCCAGGTAGGCCAGTTTGCTTGTGAAAGGCCAGAACCTCACGAGGGGGCCGGATGTCTGACACCCTTTGTTTTGAGAGGTCTGCCCTGACTTAAGCTTGTTACCAGCTAAATGGGCTGGATGTTCCCCCGGGATTCTGGTTTCAGCTGGTTGACCTCAGAGGTTTTTTTTCTTATATTCAGAACAGCATATCTGTGTTTTATAATAAAATACTAAAATCTGATTGGTTGGGTAACCATAGAAACAGAATGCTAGCTAGTGGAAGGTCAGCCTCTATCCACTGGACCTGTCCTTTTGAAACCCCTTAAAACTAGGATGCAGAGGGGTATCTGAGCCTTTTAGCCTTTGCCTTTTTGCTTGAAGCCTTTTGTCATTGTTCCATTTGGGACCTTCTCTACCTGCTTCATGAGACAGAAGAGACAATTTTCTTTTCAGGAACATTCTCCTGGATCACCAGAGCCAAAACTTCAACTACCACACTTCTAAGGACACTTTGCACTTTCAAACTTCAACAACTAAGGAGTCAAGGTAAAACTTTAATCTCAGAGTTTTAAAGCATAGGTTTTTATGTATATTTTCCATTTTATTTTCAATATCCTGTAACCAACTTCTAAAATTATTTGTCTTGATGTTATTTACTGTTTTTATTAATTTAATTAGTAAAATCTTTGGCTTATTTTAAAATAATAACTGGTCATCAATTTTTCCTATGGGCTGGACCAGTTGATATTTCCCGTAACAACCAGCTGGTTTTTATGGCATTCACAAGCCATTGCAATCAAAGTATGCCACTCCCTCATTGGCTCTTGTCTTGCTTGTGGGCAGGCGTAACAGTTCAAAAAACATGGTGGCTCCATCTCTCGTTTACCGCGGAGCTGCCCCAACATGAGTTTTCAGGATAGTTTTTTTTATATCTGGTTAATCCTGCCTGAAAGAAATTGCTGCTCAGTATATTATAAAAAAATAAAAGATTGGGGAAGGGGGTGCTACGACAATTTTATGCACACCCTCATTGTGGGATGCTTTGATAAATCCCTCTTGCTTTGCCCTCGGGGTTTATGTAGCATCCCACAACTTGGGTGTGCATTAAATTCTTATAGCACCCCCTTCCCCATCTTTTATTCTCTATATAATTCTGCCTATGTCATTTATGTGTGTGCTGCCTTGGTAAAAGTTGTTCAAACGATACCACGCCTGTGTGACTATTTTAAGGTTAAACACTACCAAAAGTGAAGTACCACTAGGGACTTTATGATGAAAGGAGGGGAGGAAATATGAAGGGTCTCAAGAGGAGCCTTTGGGGGGTTGAACTGAGCTCTGCATTTCTGGGGAATGACACATAATAGCGTGTATAGGGCCCAACGAAGCCTATACACGCCTGTGGCTTTCTGGCTTGTGGTGCAGTGGCTGAAAGGGTTCTACCCCAGGAACACAGACTTCAGACTGTATTTGTATCTCCTCACATGAAGAGAAGGTGCCCTGGACTTCTCTGGCTTACGTTCAGTTGTGAAACAGCGAGCGTGCTAGAGGATGGAGAAAGGTATCCCTGACCCCCGGTCACCGGAGGGATTTGCTGTGACACAGAGAGAAATCCCGACCAACGGAAGTGGGCTAGTGACAGCTTTGGTGAGCAGCGGTGTGATTAGAGAACTGTTTGAATAACCACAAACAAAGAGGGCAGAAAATTGGAAAAAAGGGCAAATTGGTTACAAGATATAGTTCCTACCCTGTTTTTTTTTTTGCTGCAAGTAAAGACTAGTGGTAGTGTAAGGAAGAAAGATGACTTCCAAGTACAGCGACTACACTGTAGAAGAGCTGAAGCAGCTGTGCCAGGAGAGAAGGGTCCATTACGAGGGGTGAAGCAAAAAAAAACTCATGGATGCTCTTTTGGCAGCCAATGAGCAATCGACTGCCCAGGACCTTGAGTCACAGCCAGTGACTGAAAGAGACCAGACCTTGGGCATGGGGGTGCTAAGGGACATCACAGTGTCCAGTCCCAGGGAGGAGGACAGCGAGACCAGAGGGAACTCAGAGCCACAGCGCCAGGGGATGGCCACCACAGAGGTGAATCTAGAAGGGATCAGGCTGCAGCTGGAGCAAGAAAGACAGTATCAGAGGGAACTTGCCATGCAATAAAGGCAGCTTCAGAGAGAGGCCAAGGAAGAACTGCGCCAGAGAGAGGCCAAGGAAAAAGAAAGGCAGCTTCAGAGAGAGTTTGAACTGGAGAAGCTAAGACCCCAATGACCAGCGCTAGAGGAGGTAAGTGGCAGGGGTGAACATGAAACTCCAGGGCTGGGGTATAAGTTAAATTCCAAATTAATAGCTTAATTTAAAGAGGGGAAGATGTGGATGCATTTTTGAATTCATCTGAAAAGGTCTGTATCAAGGCCAAAATACCTAGGGAGTCCTGGAGCTTCTGGCTATCCCCGCTACTTACTGGTAAAGGGCATGTGGCACTAGGTCAAATGAACAATCAGGAGAGTAGCAATTATGAGAAACTTAAAGCTGCTTTACTTAAAAAGTATGAACTAACTCCTGAGGCCTACAGGGTTAAATTCCGTAAACTCCGGAAAAGCCCTGACATGAGCTTTGAAGAACTATCCACAAAGCAACAGCAGTTTTTAAAGGGTTGGTGGGAGGGGTAGAAGCAAACTCTGGGGGGAAAATTGAGGAGGTTATACTCTTAGAACAGTTCTTTTGGGCTTGCCCAGCAGAGCTGAAAACCTGGCTGGAGGACCGGGATCCAAAACAGCACAGCAAGCTGCTGAGCTCTCTGATCGCTATGCCAGGAGCCGGCCAGCTCTGAAAGGAAGTGGGTTCAGCTCTGAAAGGAAGTGGGGAGAGCAGGTGCTGCAGCCCAGAAAGGGAAAAGCATGCCTTCAGGTCAGCTAAAACACTCAATGTCTTTGCAGAAAGGGGAAAGCCCCAAGTTACCAAAAGGGAGGTCTTGGAAAAAAAGAGCGATGAATGTTGGTTTTGTAAGCAGCCAGGGCATCTGACTAGACAGTGTCCTAAAAAAGCACAGAGTGGACAAAGTGTCCCTTGAAAGGAGGTGGGTGCACTATGTATCCCTGAGAGTATGCCTGTGAATATGAGGTAACACATACACCCTGTTACTGTAAATGGAGTGCAGACCCGTGAGTTAAGGGACACGGGGGCATCTCTTACCCTGGTAAAAGGGGATTTGAGTGCGCCTGAACAGCTTATACCTAATCAATTTGTCACCGTGAGGGGATTCATAGGGGAGGAGAAAACCCTGCCACTAGCTAGTGTTCTCCTGGATTGGGGTCAGACAGGAAAGAGGGTACAAAAAGTGGCAGTGGCAGACAACATCGCTGTGGATGTGATTATAGAGAATAATACACAGCAGGGGGTGGTGTGTACGGTTACCTGCAGTCAGATGGCTAAGGCCCCTTGTATTTCCCTGAACCCTACAGAAGCACCTGTGGAAGAGAATAGGAGGCAGGTTCCCCAGCCTGTGTCTCCTGAAGTGGAGAATAGTGAAAGGGAAGTAGGACTTCCCCAAGTAGCAGTTCACAAAACAGCTACAGAAGGTTACTCTGAGGAGGGAGGGGTAACAGATGGTCAGAAGGTTAGGGATGGCAGTGACTCTGAATGCCCTGACACTAGACCTGTGGACCCCAGTTTAGGAACTGAGGGGAACATGTCAAGTACTTTGGGAAACTCTGAAGATTTTGTAGCCGCTCAGAGGACTGACCCTAGTTTGGAGAGGCTGTGGGCTTGTGCAGATTCTGATGGGACACAGGGAAGTGACACGAGACATAGGGTATTTTGGGACAATGGACTGCTGTATACACAGGATGTGAGGAGCGAGGGATGGGTGATGGGCAGGCAGCTTGTCGTTCCCCAGGAATATCGTGAGCGTTTGCTCAAGGTTGCCCATGATATCCCCATGTCTGGACAGCTGGGAATCGCGCGCACCATGCAGTGATTGGCCCAAAATTTCTATTGGCCCAACTTCTCCCAGCGGGTGAATGAATATTGCAGGTCTTGTCACCAGTGCCAACAGATATGGAAGGCAGGTAGTAAAACAAAAGCTGCCCTGTGTCCCTTGCCTGTTGTGGGGGAGCCATTCCAGAGGGTAGGAATGGATATTGTGGGACCCTTGAATACTTAAGCTCCTCCAGGAAAAGGTTTATCCTGACGGTGGTCGAATATGCCACCCCATACCCAGAGGCAGGCACCCTCTCCTCCATTAAGGCTTCCAAGGTGGCAGACGCCTTGCCAGGGATTTTCTTCCATGTTGGGTTTCTGCAGGAGGTTATCTCTGATCAAGGAGCTAACTTCATGTCAGACCTGATGAAGTCCTTGTGGAAGAAGTGTGGGGTGGTGCAAAGATGCACGACACCTTATCACCTACTAGTCAGTGGTCTTGTGGAAAGATTCAGTGATACCCTAAAAACGATGCTTCAAGCGTTTGCTGAACAGCTTGGGAGGGACTGGGAGAAATGCCTTCCCCACCTGTTGTTCGCATACAGGGAAGTGCCCCAAGAATCGACAGGGTTCTCACCCTTTGAACTCTTATATGGACATAGGGTGCATGGGCCCCTAGACCTGATCTGTGAAGACTGCGAAGGCAAGCACGCCACCCAGGGGACTCGGAGTATGTCCTTAAGTTCAGGGAGAAGCTAAAAGAGCTTATAGGGATGGCCCAAAGCAACCTGTCAGCTGCCCAGCAGAAGCAAAAAGTATGGCATGATCGCAAAGCCAGAGCTCGCTTGTACAACACAGGCCAAGAAGTAATGGTCCTCTTTCCAGTCCTGAAGGACAAGCTGCAGGCCGAGTGGGTGGGACCATACTAGGTAGTCTGACAGGTAAATGACGTGAATTATATTGTGGAACTGCCTTACAGGAGATATAGCTATCGAATGTACCATGTCAGTATGCTGAAGCCATATGTAAATAGGGCCGACATGGTGCTTGCTGTTTGTAGCCCTGGGGACGGGATGGACAAAGAAGACCCCCTCCTGGACTTGCTAGATGAAAGCAAGTGGGAGTCATCAGTGGAGACAATCAAACTGTCACCCCAGTTGACCCTGGAACAGACCCAGGAAGTGACGGAGGTTTTAGAGGACTTTGCCCCTTTATTTATGGCCAAGCCCAGACGGACCTCCTTAGCGACCCATGATGTGGACTTGGGGACGCAAGCGCCCATACAACAGACAGCTTACCAGATGTCTGAGGCCATCCTAAAGGACATTAGGAAGGAGGTGGAGGAAATGCTGGAGTTAGGGGTAATCCATAAGTCCCACAGTCCCCGTGCCTTCCCCCTAGTCCTTGTCCCCAAGCTGGGTGGGTCTGCTTTTGTGTGGACTGTCGTGGATTTAATGCAGTCATGAAGTCTGATGCCCACCCAGTGCCCTAGACAGATGAGTTGTTGGACAAGTTGGCTGGGGGCGACCTACCTAACAACCATTGACCTCACAAAAGGGTACTAGCAGATGGAGTTAACTGCCAGAACTAGGTAACAGTCAGCCGTCGTCACCCCAATAGGCCTCTTTGAATTTAAAGTGATGCCTTTTGGGATGAAGAACACTCCTGTCACAGTCCAAAGATTGGTCAACCAGGTGTTACAAGGTACTAAAGAGTATGCAGTGGCTTATCTGGATGATATTGCCATCTTCAGTACCAGCTGGAATGAACACCTGTCCCATCTGAGGGAAGTGTTGGGCAGGATACAGAAGGCAGGACTCAATATAAAGGCCATATCTTATTGTTCTGGTCATGTCTTATATAATTGTATGTATATAATGTATCAGAGACGCCCCCTAGTGGTCAGTGTAAGTGCAAAGGATCATTGGTATAAGTACATGGGCCCTGTAGAATGAAGTGTGTTTCTTGTTACTGGGCAGGGAAACTGATACTACTAGCCAGGGCTAGAGTTAATTAAATCATTTTAGAAGGAGACAAAAGAATAGTTAAGCTTAGCTGGGAGGCCAGGTAGGCCAATTTGCTTGTGAAAGGCCAGGACCTCATGAGGAGTCGGGATGGCTGGACACCTTTTGTTTTGGGAGGTCGGCACTGTTTTAAGCTTGTTACCAGCTGAATGGGTCACCGTTTAAGTAAATGACTGTGTTGAGGATAGCTTAATCAGCCATTCCACCAGGGGGGCTGGATGTTCCCCCAGGATTCTGGTTTCAGCTGGTTGACTGCTGAGTTTTTTTTTCTTATATTCAGAACTGCAGATCTGTGTTTTGTAATAAAATACTAAATTCTGATTAGTTGGGTAACCATAGAAACAGAATGCTAGCCAGTTGCAGGGCCAGCCACTATCCACTGGACCTGCCCTTTTGAAACCCTTTAAAACTAGGATGCAGAGGGGTATCTGAGCCTTTTAGCTTTTGCCATTTTGTTTGAAGCCTTTTGCCATTGCTGCATTTGCTTGATGAGAGAGCAGAAACAATTTTCTTTTCAAGAACATTCTCCTGGCTCACCAGAGCCAAAACATCAGCTACCATACTTCTAAGGACACTTTGCACTTTCAGACTTCAACAACTAAGGACTCAAGGCAGAACTTTAATCTCAGAGTTTTAGAAGTGTAGGTTTTTATGTATACTTTGTTTTATTTTCAATATCCTGAAACCAACGTCTAAAATTATTTGTCTTGATGTTATTTACTGTTTTTATTAATTTAATTAGTAGAAGCTTTGGCTTATTTTAAAATAATTCTAGCTATGTTGTTAGTATGTGTGCTGCCTTGGTAAAAGTTGTTAAAATGATACCACACCTGTGTGATTGTTTTAAGACCAAACACTACCAAAAGTGAAGTACCACTAGGGACTTCATGACGAAAGGAGGGGAGGAAATATGATGGATTTCAAGAGGAGCCTGTGTGTGGGGGGGGGGGGGAGGTTGAACTGAGCTCTGCATTTCTGGGGAAAGACACATAATAAGGTGTATAGGGCCCCCTGAAGCCTATACATGCCTGTGGCTTTCCGGTTTGTGGTGCAGTGGCAGAAAGGGTTCTACCCCAGGAACACAGATTCAAGACTGTATTTGTATCCCCTCGCACAAAGAGAGGGTGCCCTGGGCTACTCTGGTTCATGTTCAGTTGTGAAACAGTGAGCATGCTAGAGGACAGAGAAGGGGTACCCTTGACTCCCCCCCCCGTCACCGGAGGGATTTGCTGTGATGCAGAGAGAAGTCCCGGCCCACAGGAGTGGGCTGGTGACACGTGCTGCCAACACATCCAAGATAGATATACAGAACCACCAAGAGTCCCTCTGGTTGAAGCCCTCGGAAAGGGTGGAACTGGACCACCTCCACAGAGGGGGTGGACTACAAGGGGGGGGTCCTGAAAGTGAGCCTAATGGCACAGTGATCCAGCCAACTGACTGGATCAGTCTTGAGAGCAGCAATGCACAGTGGAGAATAAGATACTGTTACTGGTAAAATTTGAAGTAATTATTTGAGAATAAGACGCGCTTACCGGTAAAATTTGAAGTAATTATTTCCACAAAACTCTAACAGGCAACAACTTGAAAATTATACAAGCAAATGAAAGTGAAAGGTGTGTGGAATCCTTTACAGTTAAAAGCTACGATTCAATTTCAATCCGTGACATGTCAAGGAAAATTCAGGGGGAGGGTGGGGGAGAAGGCACTAAATTATACTTTTGCAGACCTTCCTTCATTGAAAAAGCAATAATAGTTGTATGGGCATTTGGGGCTATGGGTATGATGACAAGGAATTATATGGATGGATGTTTATGGCAATGGACATGACAACACGGATTTATTTATAGATATAAAAAAGCTTGTGTTTTTGATTTTAAAAAACATTTTTTAAGTTGTATTTATGTATTGCTTCACTTTGTCACTGGGAAATCATAACATGTGGGTTATATGTAGTCCTACTAGGGACATTGGCACCGCTCAAAGCTGTGACATCAGCATGGAATACTGGTGACATGAGGGTGTCACTGCCTCTAACTGATCAGTCTTCTGTGCCAGTGACAGCAGAGCTTTCCAGTGGCTCTTGAGTTTTGAATAAATATTCTCATTATTTTCTGTTTTTTTCCCCTGCTTTACAGTAACAAGCTGAAGGTACTGTTTGTCTCTATAGGCAGTACTCTCTAAATTCACTTGTCCCTGTTTTAAATTTAAGTTACAAAGGCTGCTGTTTTTCTTCACAAATGGTTTAGTTGGTAAAGTTCTATGTGGGGGCCACTAAGTGTATTTAATATTTCAAGTGTGTCAGGTAAGTATTAATCAAACTTTATTATAGTCAGTCAGATTTTTCTTTGTCTGGTGCCTGATATAAATCTGGGGAAGTGTTTTCTTTTTTTTTTATCATGCCATATTTTTCCCCCGAGCAGTCACTGATCTGCCTATACTCCAGCCACCGCTCCAGCTCCACCTCTGATCCAGAAGTGTGCACACCCAGCTGGCATATGCAGCTCTGCCCTTCGAGAGGGGCACCCCCATTGCCCCTGTGCCAGATGAGGAGCCATTACTGGCACGCACCATCTAGGCATCTTCAGCCAGTGGAGTGAGGCTGTCAAGCTGCCGCGGTCCGTGCTGTTCCATTTTTTAATTTTCTGGCCCCGGGGGTGCGAGCGTGCAATGACGTCAGGGCATGGACGTGCCGACGTCTGCCGTACCCCCATGTTTCTATGCCAGGTCTAGCAGTGCCCCCAGTCATCACCAGGGGCCACTGCAAAGCGATGGCTGCCTGGATCCCTCCCTGGGGATAGGAGAGCAGTCTACCGGATGCTCAGTCCTTATCCCCCCCCCCCGCCGACCCCTGGCGGCCCGGACTCGCGTCCGAACCCGGGTCACCAGCGTAGCGCAAGGTGTGGCATCCAGCACCTCAACCCTCAGTGCCACCAGGCTGGCCCCAAGTGTTTTGTTTTTTTTGACAGTTTTCCTCACCTTGCATTGAACTGTAGCTCTGATTTGTTCCTCTTTAGCTAGTGTTGTGTTTATTTTGTTATCTAATTGAGCTTCTGTGTGTGGCGGTGGCTGTATGTTGTGTATTTTTAAATGTTTTAACTTTATGCTGGTGATGGGCAGCCTGAGGGCTGCATGCGGCCCCCCATCCATCTACTTTTGCTGTTTATTCTGTATTGAAGTGTTTAAGTTCTTTATTATGTTCACAATGTTATATATAGCTTGTTTTTAATTCAAATGTATAATTTTGGCTTGTGACTGTGGTAAAGGTGGTCTTGCAGCCCTTGGGGGGTGTTTGAGGGCTGCACCTGTGGCCCTCTGATTATCTTAGGTTGCCTAACCTTGCTTTATGTTGTTTGTGAGTTTGAGCGCTGTTCTTTGTGCTCTTTTTAACTGTCCAGAGTAAGCATCACACGTGTGTCATTTTGTGATGCTGTTGCGAGTATGGATGTCACAATATCACATTTTTATTATCACATTATATGGATGAAAATGATCACGATATATTATCACGCTAATCAGCAGAATTTAAACCCCCCCCATATAGCTGTTTGGACCCAGTCACCACCAGCTCTAGCCTTCAGGCGTCCTGGTGCCCCCAACCTCAACCGCCACTCCCCCGGCTGTTTCACCAGTGGGGATCAACATGAGAAGAGATCAGAGGGCTTCTGTTTACTGTTAAGTAAGGTGACTGGTACACATACCTTTCCTCACATTTCTTTTCCCCGTGCCTCTGGCTGGCACATGTGCGATGGTGCGGGTGTGTGACGTAAAGATGTTGCACGTACTCAGCCCCTGCACCCAGACAGTCTGAAGGCTGTTACTGCCTCGGCATACAGCCTCTGCTAGATGGAGACAAAGCAGTGGCTTGTGATGTCCTTCCTCCCCAAAGAAGGAGAGCCGTCAATAGATGCTCAGTCTTTCTTCATGCAGTCAACCCTCAAGTGACCCAGGTCTGTTCCCAAACCTGGGTCACTGGTGTGGCAGCAGATGAGGTGCCCAGGCCCTCAGAACTCTGCACCACAAAGCTGGTGTTACGTTTCTGATTTTAAGAAAAATAGTAAACATCTAATAGGATGGTGGGGAATCAGGAATCATGGTCGCACCTCGAAAGTGACATGCTGCTGGAAAAGCAAGCTGAGATGCTTTATCACTGTATTTCATGGTATATCGTGCTGTACGACAATCACAATATTGTTTTTTACGATAAATTATTGTCAGTGATAATTATCACGGTATATTGTCATATCGTGTTATTGCGACATCTCTAGTTGCGAGTGCACACACACATCTTTAGTTGCACAACTGCATTTGCAGTGTTTCAAACAACATGAAGTCTTGCTATATTATGACAATTGCAGTTTGTCCCACCATTAGAACTGCTCCGGAGGTGAAAGAGTTAACTCCATTCCATGAATGGAACTTAGAGCACGAGCTCTAAAAAGAAGCTCTGTCTGTGTAGTTTCAAACCTAAACTGTCAGATTCTTTACTCCGCCTCACTGAACAGTCGCTCCGGAGATTTCTCCTACTGCTCGGTTCATTTCTCGGTTTAAACAGTGTTTTCTCGGTTCGATTCAACCGAGAATAGTTTTATTTTAACCGCAAAACTGATCGGTTCAAGCTCTGTCTGTGGTATCGTAAGTAATTCTTATTTTAATTCTGTGTGGAACTTGTAAGTTTTATCGGTTCGGTTTTGAACCGATCAGCTTGGGTTAAAACTTAAAGTTTTTAAACTTGATATTTTAGAGTGCGGATCCCGGTTCTTATCGGTTCTAAAAAAAATGGATTTCATTACGGTTTTTTCCAATACTCGTGACACGGTTAGGAACCGATAAGGGTGTCTTGCCTGGCATTGCCATTTAAAGGGCAAGTTTTTCTGGTTAGGCTGGCATTATGTCTGAGAAACCCAAAAGAAAAACCGGGCCCACTGGGTTTCAACACTGTGATGTCTGTGGGGAAGTCTTTGCCAAGGCTGACCCACACACCACATGTGTTTATTGTCTGGGGTTTGACCACCTTCAGTCAGACTGCCAGATTTGTAAGAATTTCCCTGCAGCCACCCTGGAAAAGAGATTGGGAAGGCTCAGAGAACAAGAGGCCAAAAAGTCCGCTGACCCGGATGGCCAGCCCGGTTCGGTGCCAGCCGAACCGGAGGGAGTGCCCTCTGACCAGGGCGAGACTACCTCGGGCAAACGAAAAGCTGGCTCGGATGAACCAGTTTCAGTAAAGAGAACAAGAAAGTCGGCAGGTTTGGAGCCCAAAATTCTTACTCCAACTGCTGCAGAGATAGCAAGAGCTATTCAGATTGTCCAGTCACTTTCTCCGGTTCCGTCCGAACCACCACTATCTGGTAAAAGGTCGGTTCGGTGGGTTCCATCGGTTCAGGAATATGATGTTGAGGAGTTTTATGAACCAGAGGAGGGGGAGGATGATTATGAACAGTATGAATGTGACCTGGAGGGTCTGGGTGTGCCCATTGAACCGGACATCTCCCCAGACAGACCTTTAGAATCTCCCCCTATGCTTTCTGAGTCCCCCTCTCATTTTATGTTTTGCAAAAAAGTTGCTGAAACCCTCCCGCTTCCTTTGGAGGAAGCTGTGGATGAGCAAGAGGAGCCTGATTTTGTAGAAATGATGGATATACCAGAGTCTAGGAGATTGTCTATTCCTTTGCATAAGTCATTTAGGAAACAAACAATAAAAATCTTAAAAACTCCTAATTCTGTGCCTCCTGTAGATAAAAGATGGACAGGAGGTACACACTGTCAGGTCCTGATACAGAATTCCTTTCTCAGCAATGCAGTCATGTTAGTAGTTCAGGCTGCAGCCTGTGATAAAGCTAATATTCCTGGCTTCACATCCTCCTGACAAGGATTCCAGGAAGATTGATGCCATGGCAAAAAAACAGTACATGGCAGCATCCTTGGGACCTCAGGCAAGCAAATTATATGGCTTATGTAGCAAGGTATCAGAAATCTAGATGGGATACTGTTATGAGTTTAGCCAAACAAGCCCCTGGCCAGCTTGCTAGTGAGCTGGAGCAGGTGGCTGCCGATGGCATTGAGGCTTCTAAGGTGCAGTTTCATGCTGCTGTGGATTGTAATGATGTTTCCTCTAGAGTCATGGCCACATCTGTAGCTCTTTAGGTTGGCCTGGCTCAGGTGTACTAGCTTGTCATAGGATACCCAGACTAAGGCTATGGATTTTCCTGTGGTGGGAAATTCTCTGGGGAGCAGACAGAGAATTATATGAAGAAGATGGATGAATATAGGACTACCTATAAAAGTGCCCAAGCCAAGGAGCGGCAAGCCACTCCTCAGAGGCACATCCTCAGGGTAGGGGTGAGGCCTTTCCACAGGCCTTTTATCAAACCCAGGCCTCCTCTGCTTATGCTCAGAGGGTTCTTCAGAGGCAGAGGCAGGCAGGCGTGGGCAGGCCTGCTCCCACCCCTCAGCCTAAAGCTCCTGCCAAGCAGGCACCCTGATGGGGTGCCCAGGGCCGATTCTCCTTTACCAGTAGGGGCAGGTTGGCTTACTTCAGTCAGAACTGGGTGTCTTTAACTTCAGACAAGTGGGTTCTGGAAGTAGTAAGCCAGGGTCTGGTTCTCAGCTTCAAAAAGTTCCCAAAGATGAGAATCAGGTCTTTTCCACCTGCAAGCTCTTTAGAGACCTTTACTCTAGAAGCAGAGGTCTCAACCCTGTTAGCTCTCAGAGTGGTAGAAAGGGTTCCTCCCCTACACCAGGGCAAGGGTCTGTACTCCAGATACTTCCTTACCCCAAAAAAGACAGGAGAATGGCGGCCCATTTTAGACCTCAGATATCTGAACAAGCATCTTTTGAAACCAAAGTTCAGAATGGTAACTCTGGCAATGATTTTACCCTCTCTAAGGCCAGGGGACTGGCTAACTTCCCTGGACCTCAAGGATGCCTATTTTCACATCCTAATCAGAAGCTCCCACCTAAAGTACCTCAGATTCAAACTGCCCTCAGGTCACTACCAGTTCAGAGCAATGCCCTTCGGCCTTACCTCTGCCCCAAGGGTATTCACAAAATGTCTGGCAGTAGCAGTGGCTCACTTAAGGAGGCAAAGGATTGCTGTTTTTCCCTATCTGGACGACTGGCTCATTGTAGGCCAGTCCCCAGAACAGGTAAAATCTCACCTGCAAGTCACCCAGCAGCTTCTCTCCTCCTGGGCTTCCTGCTAAATCTACAAAGTCGGTTCTGGAACCAGTTCAGGTACTCACCTTCATAGGTGCAGGGTGGACACAAATCTGGCCAGAGCTTTCTTCCTTAGAAGGGTAAGGAACTTAGTGGCTCTGGCCTCCTCCTTCACTCTGCAGGTCTCTGAGCCAGCAAGGCACTTTTGCAGCTCCTGGGGCACATGGCTGTGTCACAGCTGTAGTGCAGGGAGCAAGATTTCAGATGAGAGACATTCAGTTTCACTTGAGAGCCTATTGGTCTCAGAGAAGAGACCCCTTTCAAGTTGGTCCCAGTGACCTGAACCTTGATCCAGGCCCTCCAGTGGTGGCAGGATCAGAGCAATTTAAGACTGGGGGTCCCCTTCATTCCCCTTTCTCACACTTTGACCCTCACTACGGATGCTTCCCTCCTGGGGTTGGGAGCCCACATGGGTGACCTCTTCACTCAGGGAGTGTGGTCCCCCCAGGAATCTCTGCTCCACATCAATTTGCTGGAACTCAGAGCTGTCTTTTTAGCACTTCAAGCGTTTTCTGCTTCTGTCCAGAACAAAGTGGTACTAGTCAGAACAGACAATACCACAACAATGTGGTACATCAACAAGCAGGGGGGCACTCGGTCTTCGGCCTTGTGCACCGAGGCAATGAAGTTGTGGTCTCTGGCCTATTCCTGAACACTTCACTCATAGCAGTTCACCTTCCAGGAAAGGACAATGTCCTAGCAGATGCTCTCAGCAGGATTTCTCAGGGCCATCACGAATGGTCTCTGGATCCTCAAGTATTGGGATAGTCTTTGCCAGATGGGGCACCCTCAGATAGATCTTTTTGCAGCCCCAGACAATCACCAACTTCCACTGTTCTGTTGCAGGCCCCCAGTGTTGGGCTCAGTCCCCTGGGCCCTTCTCCTGGATTGGGAAGGAAGTTTCTTTATCTTTTCCCCTTCCTCTCCTATTCAAGGTGTTAGTAAAATCAGATCCCAGCCTTGCAGGGTGATTCTGATTGCCCCAGATTGGGCCAGGCAGCCCTGGTACCTACTCCTTCTGTCCCTGACAGTCCATCTCCCCCTGTGTCTCCCCAGGAATCACAACCTATTAACCTGTGCCCAGGGGAGAGTTTGGTATCCGAACCTCAAATCCCTCAACCTCAAGGCCTGGCTCTTGAGGAGTTAGAATTTGCTGACCTACACCTCTCTCAGGGTGTTCTTGAAATCCTACAGGCTTCTAGAAAGCCTTCCACTAGGGCTACTTATAATTCTAAGTGGAAAAGGTTCTCCATTTGGTGTTCTGGGAAACATATTTCCCCAGAATCTGCTGATTTGCCCATTGTGTTAGATTACATGGTCCATCTTAATTCTTTGGGCCTGAGACCAGCTACCCTGAGAGTTCATTTGGCAGCTGTCTCTGCTTTTGTTTCAGCAGGAAAGCCATTCTCTCTTTCCGCTCACCCTGTATTTTCCAAGTTTTTTAAGGGATTACTTCATACTTATCCACCTTTTCGGGATCCGGCCCCTGCCTGGGACCTTAATGTTTGCATTGCCCAGTTAATGCAACACCCTTTTGAACCTCTGTTTTCTGCAGAGCTTAAGTATCTAACTTGGAAAACTGTTTTCCTAGTGGCTATCACTTCTGCTAGACGCATAAGTGAGTTGCAAGCCTTGTCAGTAGAAACTGACTTTATTTCTTTCCACAGGGATGAGGTAGTCCTCAGGACTAACAGAAAGTTTTTGCCTAAGGTGGTTTCAGATTTCCATCTTAACCAATCTACCTCCCTTCCAGTGTTTTTCACTGAACATTCCTCTTCTGGTGAGAGGAGATTGCACAGTTTAGACGTTAAGAGGGCCCTTAGTTACTATATAGAACGTACCAAGGGTCACAGGTTCGAATCCCTCCAACTGTTTCTCACTTATGGTGAGGTTGGGAAAGGGAAACCTGCCACTAAGAGATCAGTTGCCAGGTGGATTGTCTCTTGTATCCAAGTTTATCAGAAACTGGGCAGAGATCCCCCCTCTGGCTTGAGGGCTCATTCTACCAGAGGTACAGCCTTGTCTCTAGCTGCTGCCAGAGACATCCCTATATTGGAGATATGTCAAGCTGCTACTTGGAAAACGGTACACACTTTCACCAAGCATTACTCCCTGGATGTCCAGGCTAGGAGAGATGCTCGGTTTGGCACAGCTGTGCTTCAGAGCCTATTCCCTAAGTAGGTTCTGTCCCTCCTCCATGGAGGTACTGCTGTGTAGTCTGCAATTGTCATAATATAGCAAGACTTCATGTTGTTTGAAGAAAAAATTACTCACCTTAGTAATGTTGTTTCTTCTAATGGAGTCTTGCTATATTATGACCTCCCCCCCAGCCTGCCCCTCTCAGAACTTCTACTTGGGTATGGGGTGGGCAGCCTAGTGTGGGCACTATTTTATGCCCTTTTTGTGTGTTTTCACCCCTTCTTGGGGTTTGGGGTGTGGTGTTTTTCATTTTTTCCTTATATTTCTCTCATATTGTTAAATTATACTATTAGTTCTGGTCCCTGACTTGAGTCTTTTGTTTTGGGACCAGCAATGAGTGTTAATATTTAGGTAGCCAGTTGGCTAGTGTGAGTTACAGCTTCCACACAGACATTAGTGAGTTTTTGCTCGTAAAGATCTGACAGTTTAGGTTTGAAACTACACAGACAGAGCTTCTCTTTAGAGCTCGTGCTCTAAGTTCCATTCATGGAATGGAGTTAACTCTTTCACCTCCGGAGCAGTTCTAATGGTGGGACAAACTGCAATTGTCATAATATAGCAAGACTCCATTAGAAGAAACAACATTACTAAGGTGAGTAATTTTTTCATTTGTGATGCAGACTGCTGTTTTTGCACAGTCCTTCTTGCGGCAGTTTTGATTGTTGCTGCAGTAGTGCAAGAATTTTGCCGCAGACTCCTGTTTTATGCAGAGTCTCGCTGACACAGTCAACTGGCTGTGTATCATTATTCAAGGTGTTTTTTACGCAATTTCTGATTGTGTCACCCACACTTTTTTCAGAAGTCATTAGCCTGGGGGACTTTTTTGCTAACAGGTGTATTTATTTAGCATCATGACTTTCACAGACCTTCATTCAAAAAGTGCAAGTCATATTTGAAAAGTAAGCAGCAGTATTCATAGGTTGTTCTGCCCATTCTATACTAGTAAAACTAATGCTGAATTTTCAGTCCCGACCCCACCCCCTACGCCTCTGGGGGCACATGGGAAGAAGGTACATTTGGCCTATCACTTGGCAGTGGCAGATATGAGTTACATAAGTGTTTTGTTCATCTTCTAAATGCGATTTTCCAAAAGGAAGAACTAACTGCAGGTCATGCCTGCAAAGACACCCATATCTCAGTCAAGTCCCTTAAAGAGGTAGTGGAAGAAAAAACAGCAGACAGGAAAATGTTACAGTTCTGAAATGTAATCAGTTGTAACTTTTTATTTCTGTAGTTTATTTTCTTTTCCCTTTTGTTCATTAGAACATTTTCTGTGTCATAGTATTGCACCTACTGAGATCACAATACTGATATGGCAGCTGTCGGGCAGAGCGCTGTTCCACACATCACACCTACTAACATCAAGTAACAAATCTTCTAACTAATCAAAGGGAAAAGAAGTACCTCAGATATAAAAGATAATAGCAGACTGCTTTTAAATAACTAATATTGATTTTAGGCATTACATTAACTCTTTAAACCGGGGGTGGGGGTGGGGTGTCACAACAGGCGTGTGTGGATGTACCAGAGCATGATAAGAGTGCTCTTTCAGACTTGAAAAACACTCAGGATTTTTGTCAGGGCTCAGCTGTGACTCAAAGCCAGAACACAGTGACCATTCTATAGGCAAAAGGACCCTGGTTAATCCAGCAGTTCCCCAGGAGGATGATGACAGTATGTCCGAGGAAGAAGAAGGTGAATAGTAAGAGGTTGCTGAGTCCTCTTCTTTTTCATTCCTGTTTGGTATTCATATTGCCTTTTTTTTTGATCAAGGAGATGTGTAGAATCCTGCAGCTGACAGAGGTTTAGTTGGCTGCTCCACTGTCTGTGAATCCCATTTTGTACAGTTCTGTGACTTCTCCCAAGTACTTCCCAAATTTCCTTCACTTTAAGCAGATAGTAAACAAGGAATGGAATGACGTGAGACAAAAATAAGTTGTTTACTAAGAGAATACCTATTTGCTGTCCTTCTCGGGAGCGTGGCTGAAAAGTGGGAGACTCCAATGATCAGGAGTGCTGTTATCTCTAATATGGTCAAGCACATGAGTGTTGCCATTGAGGGAGCAGCATCTCTTTTGGGTGGAAATGACAAAAGAATAGAAGCTACTTGTAGAAGAGCTTGCTCCGCTATGGGGTCATCTATTAGGCTGACATTTCCTCTGTCTTGGCGATACAGGCTGTCTGTGATTGGGTAATCATGCTGTTAGCTGGCCTCATTGAGGACTGCAAGGTGAAAGATTATCTGGCATTTACCTTCTTAGGGGATTTAGCAATAGACGTGTTACCACTTTCTACTAGGTCCTCTGCGGTGACGGTGGCCACTATGAGAGCTGTCAGGGTGCACCACTGGTCAGCTGACCAGGCTTTCAATACACATTTGTTTGGTGTTTCTTTTTTGAGCAAAATGTGCTTTGCCCCAAATTGTAAGGTATTTTAAAAGATATTAAGGATATGAGTCTGCTTTACCTGTGTCTAAGGGTCAGCAGAACTATGTTGTTTTTTAGAGGCAGAAGCTGTGGTCAGTTTTGGTTCTACAGAAGCAATTTTTCATTTCTTTCGAGGATACAGAAATCAGCACACAAGATATTTATACTGCAGCTTTAAGAACATTTAAAACATGTTCCTTTTCACACAAACATTTTGGTGGTGACAAATGAAGGCATGGATTCACAGCATGGTAACTCAAGGGCCCATCTTGTTCGCAGGCTCTAGGGGTATGCCTGCTGAATGTTTATGAAAGATGGACTCAAACAATGACAGATTCCTAGGTTCTGCAGTTCATATCACAAGGCTGTGCAAAAGAGGTCTGTACCTTGCCTTCTGGAAACCAGCTCTTCCAGTCCCTGGTCTCGACCAATCTCAGGAAAAGGGAAGCGTTTGATGAGATGCTCCCCCAGTTATTTTAGATCAGACCAATCAGGCCAATACCACCTCTGGAGATGGCCAGGGCTTTTAATCCATCTACTTCGTAGTTCCAAAAACATGTGAGGGCTTTAGCCCGATTTTTGGACCTTGAAAGCCTAAACAAATCTGTGTGGCAAATCAAGTTCAAGATGGAATCCTTGCACTCAGTAATCAGGATGGTTTGGCCAGAGGACTGTCTGGGCTTCATTGACTTCTCAGTTGCTTACCTTTACATTCCAATCTGTCATCTGAAGTTCATGAACTTTACTAATCGAGACCAGCATTTTCAGTAGCAGGCTCTTCCTTTCAGCCTGGCCTCAGTACCAAAAGTTTTTTGGAAGGCTCTGGTTTTGCTTGATGCTGCCTCGTGGTCAGAGGGTCATGATGTGTACCCCTGCGTGGACAATCTTCTGATCAGGGCATCACTGGAGCAGGCAGCCAGAACTTCAGTTATGCTGACACTGCAAGTCCTGGAACATGGCTGCATTGAATACAAAGAGAATAGCTTTCTTGAGCCCTCTTAGAGTCTGGAAAATCTGGGGGTGCTTTTGGACTGATATACGGGGAGTTTTTCTTTCTCCAACAAGGGCAGAGACTGTCTGACAGGACATGCAGTATATCAGGTCCCGGTCAATAGTGTCAGCCTACCAATGACTTCAGACAATATGGCTTATGACAGTGGCAGTGGAGTTAGTCCCTTGGGTATGCCTCCGTATGAGGCCCTTACAAGTTCATCTCCTCAAAATCAGTCTCCCGCTTCAGAACAATATCAGGTTCCAATTTGGATTTCATTGTCAGTTCATCAGTGACTGTCCTGGTGTGGGAATCCATGCAGTTCTTAAAATTGATGCCTCTATTCACTCCTTCAAAAGGTGATACTGATTGTGCACACCAGTCTTCTCTGTTGCGTCACAGTGCTGAACCAGATTCTAGTTCAGGGTGTTTGGTGTTCAGAGGACAAACACCTACAGATTAGCGTCCTTGAGATAAGGGTAGTTTTCTTACCCTTTACCAGTTTTACAATCAGGTCAAATCTCTGGTGGTAAAGGTATGTCCAGACAACACAGTGGCAGTCATACGTAAACAATCAGGAGGCATAAGACGTTAACACATGCTCACAGAAGCCCTAAGAGTGCTTTACTGGGTAGACAAGCATCTTCTGTCTTTCTTGGCCACTCATCTAGCAGGGAACTGAATATTTAGGTAGACTGGCTCAGTCACCAAGCAGTGCATCCAGATAATAGTCTGTACTCCAGGATGTGTGTTCTTCTTCTTTGTCTCCAGTTCAGGAGCCTGCAGATAGGTATTTTTGCCTCCAGGGAAAATGCTCATGTTCCCAGGTTTTTCAGCTACTTCAGATGTACACAGGCAGAAGCAGTGGATACTGGTTAACATATCTCTTCCCTCCTCTTCTCTTAGTCCCATTTGTCCCAAGAAAGATTCAGGCATCAAGAGGACATTTCCTACTGGTAGCCTCAGAGTGGCCAAGAAGGCCTGGATTCTCTGATCTGATAAATCTATTAAGTCAGGAGGCGTTCAGGTTCCCCAACCCCTCAACCTCACTCCCGGCAGGGACTTTCTGTGTCGGGTTCCTGTATTGCATTCAACTACTACAACTGGCAGCCTGTCTCCTGAGAGATGAAGGATGTTGAAGCTTGGATACTTGGCCAAGGTAGTAGACACTTATGTTCTCCTGGAAAATGTATTCACCCTACTTCTTCTGCATGAAAGGGTTTAGAACACTTTCTCTGCCTGTGTGAGAACGTCAGTTTTAAGCCAAGGAAGGTTTTTGTAGTCCAGGTATAAATGATTAATTAATTTAGTTATTTATTTACATATTTCAAAAGTTTTACTAGGAGGGCATACTGAGGTGGTAAAGGCTCATTTTCAAATGTGTCCTGGGGGGAGGTGCGTAGTAACTCTAGGGACAATGATTTAATGGTTTTCTGTTTTCAGCTGAAAATACCAGTAAAAATTTAATTTGTCACTTTTAAACGAGCACTTAGGAGTCATTTTTTATGAAACCCCCCACTTTGCACCAATGTTTTAGGCAACCCCTTCATTTTGAGCCAAATTTTTGCACAAAACATGCTGATTTGCCCTCAGTTTGGGGGAAAAAAACAGAAAAACAGATTTTAAGATTTTGCCAAACAGAATTGACCATTTTTGAAAACGAAAATCATTGGCTCTAAGCAAATCACAGTACTGTGCAATGATAATAACAATACAGCAAGGGTGCCCAGTAGTAAAAAAAAATGGGAATGGTGAAGTGAAGTCACATTACAGTGCAGAGAGAGTATGACTTATGAATACCTATTTAGATTGGGACCCTCTTTAAATAATCTAGGGTTTAGAGAATGAGCTGATTTGAGGAGCCAAATTGAAGTGATAAACGAGGAGTCAGTTACAATTGCAGGAATGAGTCATGTGGTCATAGAGAGATTTTTATAGAGCTGAAGGAGTTGAGGCAGAGCGTATAGCAGGTGGAAGATTGGACCAGACACAGGAGAATCTGAACACGAAGATAGCTTGACCTGCAGATAATTTAGTGTGGGGGAGGGAGAGTGAGTGTCAGATTTGCATAGGGAGTAAGTGGGATCGGTGGCAGGTGAGAAGGGAGCTATGGTAAGGGGGAGTAACCCAAACCAGAATTTCAGAACAGAAGAGGCACAGTGAGAGGTGCCTAGCTTCAAGAGAGGGGAGTGAGATGGAAGTGCATGGGGTGCATTTGAGGGAAAAGTGGCAGCAATGCAAAATGGGATCCTGTCTGGCATGGGTGACTTTAGGTGCTGCACTATACACAACATCCCTGTAGTCAAAGATCGCAAGGATAATTTTATTGACAATTTCTGTATGGGCAGGAAGTGAGCTACATGCTTTGTTTCTGTAAACTGCACTTCACTAGGTTTTAAGGAGCAGAAAAAGGCAGAGGTCCATGCTTAGCTCCTGTTAAGACAAGGAGTAAAACTCCATGTTCCCATTTGTGGCTATGTAGTTGTCCAAATTTCCTTTAAAATTGTCTTCACGTGTGCTGGATATTATTGAGAAAGGCAGCTTGTTCCAAAGATTTGCTGCTCTTATAATGTAAAAATATATTCTATTTTTTGTATTGAATCTATCTATTTTAATTTGTAATGGGTGACCTCTAGTGTTAGTTTAGGGTGGAGGTTTTGATGGATGGCATCCACATGGCAGGAAAAGTCGAGGTGAGGGTTAACCCAAATCCCGAGGTACTTCCTGGAAGCAGCCTTATCAATTTCAGCACCATCCAGGGTTTGAAAGCGGACTGGGATGGAGTTCTGGCAGTATGCTGCCTGGTGCCAAAGGTCATTGAGACAGTTTTCTTGGCATCGAGAGTCAGCTGGTTGGTGTGGAACCAGAATTGGATGTGGGTAGAATTCTTCTGGAGCCTAACACCCAGGTAAGAGGCAGAAGGGCCCAAGGCGAAAAGCAAAGTGTCATCTGTGGTCATTGGCTATCTGGTATTGGGACTTGGGTGGGGTGGGGGGAAAGGGAGGGTTCTAGAGCCATTCATGCTTTCCCAGTAGCTCCATGCTGCCTTGAGGATGCTGAGAAGGTGGGCTGCAACTTAAGGACTAAACAGCCCAATCAGGAGCCGCAGTCAGTAACAGGAGGTGGGAAAGTTGGGACTGGGTGCGCACTAGTCGGTGGCTCAGTTTCATTTCTGGGTCATTGCTGCTCTGGTTTTGAGACACTAGGGGTTTCATTGGGTTATTGCTGCTCTGGTTTTGGGATGCTAGGGGTTTCATAGAGTCAATCTGGCTTCCCGAATCACTCTAGGCTGCTCTGAGATACTGAGAAGGTGAGCTTCCAATCAAGTGCTGAACAGGAAAGTCACCAGCTGCAACTGGTGTTTGGTGGTGGGAAAGTCATGACTGACTGGGCCAAGGTACTCATTTTCATTTTGTGGTCATTGCTGCTCTAGTTTTGGGACTTAATGGATTTCTTAGAGCAAGTCAGACTCATACTGTTGTGCCTCACTACCATGAAGACAGTGAGAAGGTGAGCTGTCATTCGGGCCGAATGACGCAATCATGAGCTGTTGTCATTGGCCAAGAGGTTTCAAAATCAGGACTTACTGGACTTTTAGCTCCTTTTTACTATCCAGGAGCTCAGTTTCATTTTGTGATAATTGCTGATCTGATTTTGGGACTGAGGGTTTCATGAAGCCATCTGGACTCCTCCAGTTGCTCCACGTTGCCCTGAGGATGCTGACAAGGTAAGCTGCCAGTGAAGGTCCAAATGGGCCAATCACAAACCGCAATCAGCAGCAGAAGGCAGGAAACTCAGGACTGACAGAGATTTTAAGCCCGTACCTCTCGAGTGGTCCTCAGCATAGCATTCAGTTCATCATAGCCTTTTTAGCTTGTGTTGCATAACCAGATGATGGTGCCTGAGATTACTGACTTGCATCTATAACCTCACTATTCTACTGAATATTAATGATTAGCGCAGCTACTTACTGTGTATTTTGTGCTACTGCCCTATTTATACTGACACATTTTCCATTGCTTTTTCTGCTCCTGCTCGCTATACACCTCCTAACATTTACCATCCTACCCTCTTCTTTCCCTTCCCCATCTTCCCTTGTCTTCTTCCTCTGTCATACTCATCGTTCCCATTACCCCCTTCTCCCACCCTGTCTACCTCCTCCTTCCCCTCGGTCCAGAAGCCCAGGCCTTCTGATTGCAGTCTCCTCCAGTCTTTATGGCTTTATCTCCAAGCCCTCCGGCATCTGTCCCACCCTGCCCCACTCTTTCCTTTCCACCCACATATCCCCACTCCCTGTCAGCTCAAAGACACCCTTAAGCTCATTATTTCCTTGCTTCTTCTCATAGTACTCAGACAGGGGTGGACAAGGACTTCACCCTGAGCACCCTTCAAGGTCAGGTTTCGGTTTTGGGGGCCACTTTAGGACTGATAGACTGCTCCTGTTTGGAACTAGAGATGTCACAGTATGAAATTCTGATGGTGTGATAACCGTCACTTGTAATACCGCAGTTACCGTTATACTGTGGTATTACAGAAATAATTTTTGTACAAAAAAGAAGCCTCCTCAAACTCTTGCATTAGGGCGAGTTGGCATGGAAGGGACAGTTGGCCCTGAAAATACAAAAAAAATTATTTGAAAGTTCTAAATACCACTATACCTTGAACCCCAGTTATCGTGGTATTGGAAAATCTTACTTCAAGAGGGCTCTTGCAGTAGGTAATTACCTTGAGGACTGCGACCCCTGGCATCAGGACCACATGGAAACTTTAGCTAGCAGTGTGTGATGGGGGACCGCCCACCTGACATCATGTGACGGATGTCAGCGTGACACTATGTAATGGGCGGTCCCCACACCCACCTTCCAGTTCTTTCCTGCCGTCGACCTGGTCACGTCGGACCTTACGGAGATTGCACGTTGCAATTTAACCGCTTCCTTGGATGAGTATCCATTTTCTTTCTTTCAGAATTGAATTGATTTAGTTTTGTGCATTCGTTTGCCATCTTCGTCGAGGTCACGCACAAAATAAGTCGCTTCATCTGTAGCAGCTCCCACACAAAGACTCATACCCTCTGCCTCTTCTGTCTAGGCCGGAGCACAAGATCGAGGATTGTGAGGCCTGTTCCAGCTTCAACCAGGCCACACAAAAGCATTGCCAGCAGGCTCTCGAGGCCCTTTTACTAAAACAACGAATGGCCATGATGGAAAAGAAGCTCCAAAAACTCTGTAGCGCTTCCTCCTCCCCAGCTGAAACCTCCAGGCAGAGAAAGAAGAAGGAGAAAGAGAAACATCGAGACCAGGACAGATCTCCCTCTCACCTGTGGCTGCCCTTGGGTGAACAGTGGCCTTCCTCCTCTGGGAAGTTGGCTGCTGTGGCCAAGCCTGCTCCACCTCATGGGCAGTCCTTGGACCTCCCACTGCTATTGGTTACAGAGGATGTGGGCATCTCAGCTATGTCCAAGGCTTTAGCCGCTCTTAGGCCCATTTCCAGCAGGGGGTCTAAGTTGACTGGTGGGGCTGATAAGCCACTTGTTAGATCTTCCAACGAGTGCCAGGCCCAACCTGTGTCGTCAGGTTCTGGAGGCCCCGGGGGCCCGCCCGGCCTTGGTCATTACGTCGGGCGTCAGTACCACCGAGGTCTGCTCGACCAGCCTGGTTGACAAGTTGGGCGTTGGTATACCAGATGTCTGCCCGACCAATCTGGCGTCTGGGTCCAGCGAGTGCTCCCGATGTTTCACAGTTGCTGTATCTGTCACTGCTCTCTCTGGTTGAGTTCCCCCACTGGTTCACCCCTGTTCCCATGTGGAAGAGCTTCCTGCACCTTCCTCAGACAAGGGAGGGGTGGATGACAGGGGTTATCCGTCATGTGGCACCTTACTTGGCTCACCTCTGGATCCAACGTTAGTTGCTCCAGGTAACCTTCAGGGACCCCCTCCGCTGTTTTCTCTGATGAAGACCGGCTCAGATGCCACATCTGCCGCTACCCAGTCTGACATTCAACCCGGGTCTTCCAGGTCCTTCGGGGTTGGGCATGGGAGTCTCGCAGGGTCCTCCTTCGGGCCCTTTGGCACCGCCGTCAGGTCTTCCGTCGGGTTACCTGACACCAAGTTTTCCAGCGTACCTGGGCTACCTGCTGTCAGGTACCAGATGCTGGGATATGTGACCACTTATCCTCCACTGGGTTACCTGACACAAACCTGTCATACACCAGGCTACCCAGCACCAGGGTTTCCCATGGGGTACCCGCCGGCCTACCAGCCTTCTCCGCCCCCTCCGCCTCCTCCTCAGCCTCAGGCGGACTTCCGGGCCATTCTGCAGTCATGGTGGTCTGAGACTAAAACCCAGCTTGTGTCAGAGCTGGATAGCTGCCACCCCCCTCAGGAGGTCCCCGGGCCCTGTTCCTCAAATCATAGAGTATCTCCTGCACCTATTCAACATGGGCCTGAGCTACTCTTCCCTGAAACTCCACCTGTAGTATGTTTCTGCCTACCATACTTTGGTGGAAGGTAAAACTGTGGCTCAGCTGGAGGTTTCCAAAACCTTTCTGAAAAGGACCCTTTACCTGAAACCCCCGGTGTGCAGTCCCGTGCCACCGTGGGACCTTCATTTTATTTTGGAAAAACTGACCCTGCCTCTCTTCAAGCTGGCTAGTTCTCGTGCTATGCGCTATTTGTCGTGGAAAGCGCTGTTTTTAGTTGCAGTCACTTCCACTCAGAGGATTTCCGAGCTTCAGGCCCTGATGTGAAAAGGAGCCTTATTTAAGTTTTCACAGAGACTGGCTGGCTCTGCGTACAAACCCTCAGTTTTTACTGAAGGTGATTTCTGAAGTTACATTGAACCAATCGATTCAGCTTCCAGTTTACTACCCCGAGCATTCCATTTGGGGGGAAGTGCTTCTGCATACTTTGGATGCTCATAGAATTTTGCACTATTACACTAAGGAACCAAGTTTGTCTGGAAATCGGACTAACTTTTTGTTTTTTTTGCACCAAAGAGAGAAGGTGCAGCAGTTTCCAAACAGTGTTTATCCAAATGGTTGGCAAACTGTAGTTTTCTGTTACCAGAAGTATGGTAAAACTCTCCTGGGGGAGGCTAAGGGGCATTCCACCAGAAGTATGACTGCCTCTATTGCAGGCTTAACAAATTTTAAAATTATGTACTTGTCCACGGACAAATGGCTTGTTAAAAAGTAGTTGTCCTGGTGCTTGAGTTGGTATTCCAGGTATAAAATGGTATATTTTTAGTGGAAAGTATAAAAATACAGAAAACCTAAATGGATTTATTGTGGAAAACAAAGTAGTTTGCTTTGGCTTATTTCTTTGCATTTTGTTTTAACTTCTATGCAATTGTGAAAATATTGAAACATTATACTCAATAAAATTTTATTTTATGTTATCTTTATGTGATTTTTTACCTTAAGCTGCTGTGCTTAGTGCTTGCATCTTAAAGCACTACAAGAGGACCTGGGCAGGACAGAGTAGGTGGGAGTAGGAGGGAGCAGGAGCCAACTACTAATGCTCCAAGAGAGTCTGCAGTTGTTCACTTCTCCAGGTTCCTATACTCTCTCTCACTCTCTCTCGGCAGGTTAGGTCTCTCTCACAGCCACACACCCCTCCACCAGAGAAGGTTTTTTTTTTTTCTGTAGCTGTGTAGCACAAAAAAATGTTTTTCCCGTTAGTTTATTTCTAGTGCGTCAACAGTTGTTCCCCAAGTTCCTCTACCCTCTCAAAGCAGGTTAAGGTCTCACAGCCACACACACACCTCTACCAAAGGGTTAATTTTTTTCCCGTAGCACAAAAAATGTTTTCCCCCTTAATTTCTAGTAGGTCTGCAGTTGTTCCCCAAGTTCCTCTAGCCTCTCAGGGCAGATTAGGTCTCAGCCACACACACACCTCCACCAAAAAGCTGCTTATTTATTTTTCTGTAATATGAAAACTGTTTTTTTCCCCAGTTTTTAGTTTATTTCTAATCAGTTGTCCCAAGTTCTTGTCTAAACTCTACCTTTTTTAGGACAGCACACAACACCTCTCTCCACAACACAGCCCACACGTAGTTAAGTTGGCGCCTCCTAATGCTCATATTTAATTTTCTTTAGAATCTTTTTTTTAATAGCTTTTTCTTGTATTTTTTTAATCAATTGAATTGCTTTTTCTGATTTTCTCAGTGGTCAGGTGGGTCACTGGTCAGGTCAGGGAGGTGAGGGCAGCAGGGTCCACTTTTTGGTAATGTCACTAGTCTGTAATAGTAAAGTATCTTTCTTACTCCTTTGCAGCAGTAGTATTTTATATATAATATACTTGTCCAAGGCAAGTTGTCCAGTCATTAGTTATTGTTAGGCAGTGCAGGTTTTTGTTGTTCAGTTCTGCTGCCCAGTTCTGTTAGGAAGTTGGAACTTAGTTTTTAGTTAGGCAGGACTTTATTAGGAATCAGGATCACAAAAATGAAAGCCCCCAGCCAACCTGCCTACACACAGACTAGTACACTCACTGAGTCACTGTCTGTAGGTATCCTATGTACAGGGTGACTGCGATTGAGCACTTTCAAAAAAGGCAACTCAGTCACGGCACCTGTGCACAGGGCTACCTGGCAGGGGGTCAGTTGGGTAGGGGGGTAGGCGAATATAGCGATGGGATGTTGCTATGTATACACACACATGCGCGCACGGGGAGGGGGACCATGACAGGTGGAAGGGGAGGGAGAGTTTGTTGGGTGTAGTGCTGCAGTGGGCTGCCGAGCTGGCCGTGTGGCATGGCAGGTCGGTGGCAGGCTGGAGTTGGGAGGGTGCTGGGTTTGGTTCTGGGCGCGATTCTGTTTTGCGTAAGTCAGGTTTTTTATTTTTCTGAGTTTTACACACACACCTGGCATGCACCCCTGGGTTGAGAATCCTTTAGTAGAGTGCGGGAGGGGCAACCCCTGCATAAATAAGAAACCCATAGATCTCAGGCGCCCTCTTGCAGTTCGCCGTGACTGTACATTGCCAAAATTCATTTTCAGCGATGTACACTCGTCCAAAGGGTGATTGCTATTCCGCGATCGCCGTTATCACATAGAACCCTGACCGTACTATGTATGTAGTTAGTAGTGCACTTGTACTGTCAGTTTTTTTCTCAGATTTGTCTGATTGCCCAAAATGCTAGTTTAGAAGTACACAGGTTTAACTTTTTAGTTTTGGAAGAGTCAGATATTCAGTCCTTGATGTACTGCAGCGGGAATCCTCCACTCTGCTGCCTCTGGTCTTTTGCAGACAGTTACCACGTGACTTATGCCTTTCCCCCTTTCTTCACTCTCACTCTCCCGTCTGTCTCCCTCCTTCAGATTCAATCAAATGCTGCTGCTGCAACCAAAAACAAAACAGCCCCCCCCCCCCCAACATGCAAGGCTTAGGCAGCTGTAGTAGTTCAATGCAGTGGTCTCTTGGTCCTGCACTCAACAAGAGAACTATGGCACAACCGAAGAGACGTCCCTTTACTGTGAAAGCCACACAGTCAATGAGGGACTGAGTGTGAGACATGTCCGTCCCATCCTATGCCCGGGAAATCACCGCTGTGGCCAGTGGGCTTCCCCCTACATTGGAACCTTGTTTCCTCATTGGCTGTGCAGGTTTGCTACTTGAGGACTGCCTCCTTCGATCCCTCACATACACCGCTCACTCCCATGAGGTAGGTGGTTGCGCTCTTACCTGCTCTACAACCGTGATCACATGAGCATCACTCAGTGGGTCAGATGACCACAGGGACTTGGGAGAGCGAGACTGGGACAGCCGAACAAACTGCCTGGAGTGAGGATCAGCCTACTGGTGGAGGGCTGTACTGCAGTCTGGTAAGGGAAAAACAGTGTTAGCCCGGGGACAACTGGCACAGAGTAAGCTGCCAGTAAACTGCTTGTCCTTGACATTTTCCTGGCAGCCCGGGACGTCAGGCTATGGGATTTTTCAAGCCCTGCTCTACTGCTTGTTTCAAGAATGTGTCTGCCGCTGACATTTGTGCCACTGCAGCTTGGAGTTCTGTCCACACTTCCACAAAACATTACAGTCTGGACAATGCCTCTAGGCGCAGGGCACGGTTTGGCCTAGCTGTCCTCCAGGGGCTCCTGTCCTGAATTTCTGCCTCCTGGCATATGTTTTCCTGCCTCCCGTGTTTCAGTTTTCTTCTCATTCACACTGCTTGGGACTCGGTCTTCAAGGTGATTACCTACTGCAAGAGCCCTCTTGAAGTAAAGATAGTACAGTTATGTAAGAACTTACCGTAACAGTAGATCTTTGAGAGAGGCTATTGCAGTAGGCACCCTTTTTCCCTCCCTCCCTCCTTCGTCTGAGATTTTACTGCTCTTTTTCCATCAGTCATTCCGGGCACCAGGAGCCTCTTCTACATTCTCCTGTCGCTCCTCCTTGGAGGTCTCTGACAGGAGAACTGGAAGGCGGGTGTGGGGACTGCCCACTATATGGTGTCACGCTGATGTCCATCATGTGATGTCGGGTGGGCGGTCCCCCATCAGACACTGTTAGCTAAAGTTTCCGTGTGGTCCTGACACCGGGGGATGCAGCCCTCAAGGTGATTACCTACTGCAAAGAGCCTCTCTCGAAGATCTGCTGTTACAGTAAGTTCTTACATAACTGTACTTTGCCCAAGGTATGAAATACCATGGTTTCTGATACCCTGGCATACTGTAAAACCATGATACCATGACATTCCTACTTGGAACTCACTTGGACATACTGTATTAGTTGTTTTTTTTTCGGTTGGCCATTCGGTTCAGGCCCTCATACTGATCTCCTGTGCCTCCAGGGGATCTAAAGTTGGTTCTTAATGCTCTCTGGTAATCTCCTTTTTGAGCTTTTATCTGTAGTTTTCGAAGACCTCTACATCAAGATGCATTTCTAGTAGCAATCTGCTCAAGTGAAACAGATTGGTGACTTCAGACTGTATCTTGTAAAGAACTGTAACTCTGTTTCCTTCATGACAAGGTTGTAATGTGGACTGTGCCCTGTTTGGTGTGCCTTTCATTCTTTTGTTGGACAATGGTGACAACAAAAGAAAGACATTTGGGTAAGATTGATGTGCGCAGAGTGGTCAAAATATAACTGATGTTATTAGAGGTTTTTCATAAATCCAGTAATTTTGTTTCTTGCTTCATGGAAATGTAAAGAAGGGGCATCAGGCTTCTCAAACCTGTCTTGTCTAGGTGGGTCAGAGCGTGTATAGCAATGCCTTATGTGGCTTCTAAGTAGAAGCTACTAGCTTTGATCAAGGTGCATTCAACCAGGGCGATGGCGACTTACTAGGCTGAATGAGCAGAGGCCTCAGTCTCACAGCTCTGCAGGGTAGCCACGTGATTTTTACTATATACAGTACCTTCACAGGGCACTACAGGCTTGACCGTCAGGGTTCCATCGATGCAGCCTTTGGGTGCAAAATGCTGTAGGCTTCAACCAAAAAAGTAAAAAAAAATAAAAACTCTCACTGAAAGATATTTAGCAATATTAACATAGAAACGTAGAATTTGATGGCAGATAAGGACCACTTGGCCCACCCAGTCTGCCCATTTTTCCCTGCCAACATTAACTACCACAGACTGTACTTGATCTACAGCTTTTTCTCCCTCCTCCCACTTCCTTTCCACTATGATTTCCTTGTGCCTATGCCATACGTTCTTGAACCCCACCACTATTTTCGCCCCACTACCTCTGCTGGAAAGCTGTTCCAGGAATACACCACTCTTTCTGTGAAGAAGTACTTCCTCACATCTCTCCTGAACCTGCCTCCCTCAATCTTCGTAGCATGTGCCCTTGTTCTTGAGCATCATTTTTTTCTGACAAATGCTTCCCTCCTGTACCTTATTTACCCCTGTGAGGTATTTAAAGGTCTGTATCATATCCTACCTCTCACTTCTCTCTTCCAGGGTGTATGTATTGAGGTTCTTTAAGTCTCTTGTCATAGGGCTTTTGATATAGACCCTGCACCATTTTAGTTGCCTTCCTCTGAACCAGCTGCACTCTGTGTCCTTTCGAAGATGTGGTCTCCAGAACAGGACACGGTACTGTAGGTGGGGTCTTACCAGCAAGCTATACAGAGGCAAGACCACCTCCCCTGTTTTCTGCTGATGGTATCCCTTCTGATACACCCCAGCATCCCACTGGCCCTCCTGACTGCCTAGTCATGCTGCCTGGCCACCTTTAGGTCATCAGATATGATTACTCCCAAATCTCTCTCCTGCTTGGCAGTTGTCAGTACCACTCCATCCATTTTGTATTCTGCTGCATCTGGATTTCTGTGCCCTACGTGCATTATTTTACACTTTTTCACATTTAAACCCAGCTGCCATACCCTTGACCATGCCTCTAGTTTTCTCATGTCTCTCCCCCACCCAGAACTTGATGTGTACTGCTTATTAGAACCCATATATTATGACTTCCAAGTGACAACGTGGAGTAATACGAAAAGAAACTGTAACAGACTTGCTCTAAGTTCTTTTTTCCTTTAGTGCCAAGGTTGTCACTGAGACCGCACCTGTGATTTGTTTTAACTCTTTATGTAGAATATTGTCAGTATGATTCAGTAGATTGGCATTTTGTTTTTCTTGTTAAGGTATGGTTTTGAAATTTATTCTGATACAAAAAATAGTTTTTTTTTCAGACTTTTGAAAATCTTTTTCCTCTCTGTATCTGCTAGCCGTGCCCCCTTCAGATCTGACCCTCCCAGACCCATCACCTGGCTTCCCGGAAACTTACCTTCCAAGCCCCTTCTTCCCCACAGCTTTCCCCTTAACTGCCTGAAAACAGATTCTCAGGGGGTTGAACCTTCATCCCACTGCTTTACCACTTTTCTCCTTGTGGGGCGCCAAGAGCAATGTGCACAAGCTTAGAGGCACGCTGAGCTTGCGGAGCATATCATTGTCCGCATCCCTTCCCACACTGTTCATCGCTCCGAGTGCATGGCCACTAGTGGACACCCAGGAGGCAGTATTGCACTGGACCCAACAATCCCCCCCCCCCAAATGAGAATATCCTCTGGGATGTTCAGTCCTCCCTCCCTGACCCGGTCCCTGGCTAGAGCTGGCTTCTGAACCTGGGTCACCAGCATTACGACTGGCCTTTACTACTGAGTCGGTGAGCACGCACTTTTCTGACATATACTTATGATCGCCCTGGTATTTCAGCAACCCGGGTCAAAGCCTCCTGAAAATTGAAAAAAAAACCTCTGCTGTGGGCAGAATCCCACTGTCGGGAATTTTGCTGTTGGGATCTTCCTCTTGGGCTTCTGGGTGTCTGGCTAATGACTTTTGGTCATCAGTAGTATATCCTTCGCTGAGTACTGTGTCTTGACATCTTACACACTAACTGCTCTCCAACTCACACACTTGCACAGCACTCTTTCCAACCTGCATGTTCAGAGAGCAGTGTGTTTTGACAGATCGCATACTCACACAGCACTCTTTCCAGCTTGCACATTCATGTGACAAAAATGCTAGTTTCAAACAGTGACAGGAGTGCACAGTAACAGTATTTTTCAGATCACTCTTACTCCCACCTGCATGGACTGAGCTGCCCACGAACGTACATAAAATTCTAATCTGTAATACTGTACCATCGTTTTGATGTCAGATCGATAATATTATGTATTCATGACAGAACAATGGTGTTATGAACTTTCAGAACCTGCTGACTGGCTATGGGAAAAAACACAGAAGTTTTCGTCAAAGGTGTTGGATGCCACATAAACTAACAGCGAAGCTCGAGGTTATCTCGGCATCCAACACCGAGGTGTGTGTGTACTGAAGTTTACACATTGCCTTTATAGTTTATTTTTATAGTAATTGCTGTTTCTACTTTTTCACCACAGCAATTATATAAAATAAGAGATGTTCTGGTGCGTGGTCTGGTTCGCTTTCATCGCGGTCCACGGTTGCCTGCCAATAGTTATGTTTGTTTTTTTTTCCTGGTACTTGGTTTCTGAGCAGTGATTAAAAAAATAACTTACCACTGAGTCAGAGTGATGATGCAGTTTTGGTGGGGAAGGCAGAGCGTCGAATGGTGCAGAGCACAAAAGAGCTGCAGGTGGCGCGTGCACAGAGCGAGGGAACCCCAGCGCGTGTTTGCTGTTATAAACACTCCTTTATAACGGCAAATAACATGATAGGTTTCCTTATGGTAAAAAGTGAAACACAGTTATAATAGGATAAATCATTATTCTAGTAGTGCTTCCATATGTTTAAGAATGTACTTGTGCTAGTAAACAGCCTTGCAGACATTTTTGGGTACATCAAGAAAAGTGGGAATTTGAAACACCAAGGAATGTCTTTAACATTATTCTGATACCTACAGAGACAGATTTGTTAATTTTCTAGCAGAAGAACTTCTGTCGAGTAAGCAATAAGACACAGTAGGGTGTGCATGGAGCCGATATTATCGCATGCCCAGGGCTATAGTGAGCCGCGAGGCTGCAGGTCGAGTACCTTCAGCACCTGGACATGCGGTAATATCTGTTCCATGCACACCCTGGAGTGTCTTATTGTGCTTCTAAAATTGACTTTTTTTTACTCTTTAAAGTAAGAAAAATCATGTTTTTATGTGTAATATACAGATTTACTCAGGTTTATACTCTGATCTAAGGGCAAATAAAAGGCGAAAGGCCCATAAGATATTGCCCCCCTCCCACACTTCTCAGTGGTCTTGGCTGGGTAAAGAGCTGTTTACTGTATATTTGTCCTGTTTCCTTATGTGAATTTGTGATAAAATAATCCTTCCGCCAAGTAAGTACTGATGTCATCTTGCATGTGCTGTGCAAAATTTCTTTGGTGATATCAAGATTTCATTTTTGTACCATTTTGATTTTTTTCCTCCCCATGTATTGTTGTGCAGGGTTTTTTTTTCTCATTTTGACTGGGACGCACTGGACAGGATGTAGGGAGAGATCTGTCATTTATTTATGTATGTATTTATAATTGATTATGATTGATGGCAGCACGGTGTGGGTAGGAACTACAGTAGGAGTGAGCGTGGACTTAGATAAGACGCAGAGAAATTATGGGATAAAGGGTTTTGCAAAGTGTTTTTTTTTTTTCTTCCATTCGCTAGCATTTCAACACTGCTGCTAGGAGACATACATGAGGAAGCGTACCCTCCTCTTTCTGTGACTAAGCAAACTGGGTCAGTCACTGAGAGGAAGTGCTTCTGTCCCCCAGACCGTGACGTATCCAGGTGAAGAGAGCCTGTTAGTATTAAGACGGTTAAATGAAAAAAACGAAAAAATAGAAAAGCTGTGCAAGGGGAATTATATTAGGAACAGGAGAGGGTCAGGAGCCGGACTGGCAGTGTAGAGAGCCGAAAGAAGGAATGGTGTGGAAGCGGCACCATGATGACTGTATCAGAACCAGTCAATAAAGTTTTTTTTTTTTTTTTTTTGTTAATTCACTTTTCCTTTTAAAGGGCTACTGTTTATTTATACCAACTCAACGATTGGTGGCAAAGTTTGTCTGATCGACCACAGGTCCGGGTGAGCTGCGTTAGCAAGAGAAGAAATGGCATTTAAAAAAATCAGTGTTCGAACAGCACATTTATTCCTTTTTCTTTCTAATGCGGTTCTGCTTTTGAGGACTTGTTTTTACCTGTGTGTCGAACGGATTTGATGCACCGGTTAAAACCAATCACAAAGCAGGATCTTCTCTCCCCAATTGATAAAGAGGTATTTTTCTCACCTTATTCGACTGAACTTCAATTGATGGCTCTTGGGTGCCAATCTCACATGTTAGAAGTGTGTTCTGTGCAGAAGTCAGACAACGTTTAACAATGTTTTGATTCATCTTCAATGTATTGTACTGTACACCTGTTTTTTTATCACTTTTATAAAATCCATGCTGTGCCGTTTGTGACATAATAATGTTATCAAAGGGGTTGTTATCATTATTGTCTGATTAGTTAGAGGCACTGGTACTTCATCATGCTTGCCTTTGCCTTCAGCTGCTGCACTGCCCGGGCCTGCTGGCCTTTCCCTTTATCCTTCTCTAACTCACATTCTGTACTGCTACTGATGCTCCCAGGCCGGCTGCCACTACCTGGACAAATAGAAGAATGTGCTTGACCTGCAGAAAGGTCCCACTGAAAATGGGTCTTTCAAACAACATGAAGTCTTGCTATATTATGACATATGCAGTGAGTCCCAACCTTCGAACTGCTCCGGAGGTGAAAGAGTTAACTTTCCATGCCAGGCATGGAACTTTGAGCACGAGCTCGGTTGAAAGCTCTGTCTGTTGTTCTTCAAACTCAAACTGTCAGATTCTTTACTCCATCTCACTGAACAGTCGCTCCGGAGATTTCTCCTTCTGCTCGGTTCATTTTATCGGTTAAAGTATTAAGTTTTCGGTTTTTTAACCGAATTTAAACCGCAACCGGTCGGTTCAAGCTCTGTCTGTGGTACCGTAAGTACTAGATAGGTTTTACATTATTTCTGTGTGGAACTCATAAATGGTATTATCGGTTCGGTTTGAACCAATCAGGTTGTTGTAAAATCATTAAATCTGTCTTTTTAGAGTGCGGTTCCTGGTTCTTATCAGTTCTAAAAAAAAAAGATTTCATTACGGTTTTTTCCATGACCCATGACACGGTTGGGAACCGATAAGAGGGTCTTGCTTGGCAGATTGCCATAAACGGGCAAGTTTTGGTTAGGCTGGCACTATGTCTGAGAAACCCAAAAGAAAAATCGGGCCCACTGGGTTTCAACACTGCAGTGTTTGTGGGGAAGCCTCTGCCAAGGCTGACCCCCACACCACCTGTGTTTATTGTCTGGGGTTTGACCACCTCAATGCAGACTGCCAGATTTGCAAAAATTTTTCTGCAGCTACCCTAGATAAGAGAGTTGGTAGGCTCAGGGAAAGAGAGGCCAAGAAGTCCGCTGACCCGGATGGCCAGCCCGGTTCGGTTGTAACCGAACCGGAGGGAATGCCCTCTGACCAGGGCGAGACTTCCTTGGGCAAAAGGAGAGCCGACTCGGAGGAGTCGGTTCCAGCAAAAAGGACTAGGAAATCAGCAGGTGTGGAGCCAAAATTTCCATCTCCGACTGCTGAAGAAATAGCCAAAGCGATTAAAATTGTCCAGTCGCTTTCCCTGTTCCGACCGAACCGGCACCATCAGGTAAGCGTACGGTTCGGTCGGTTCAAGAATATGATTAGAGGAATTTTATGAACCGGAGGAGGGGGGAAGAGGAGTATGAGGAAAGTGAATGTGGATTTGAAAGTCTGGATGTGCCCATTGAACCGGACATCTCCCCAGACAGACCTTCAGGAGTGTCTCCCCCTAGGCTTTCTGAGTCCCCCTCTCATTTTATGTTTTACAAAAAAGTGGCTGAAACTCTCCAGCTCCCTATGGAGGAAGCTATGGATGATCAGGAGGAGCCTGACTATGTAGAAATGATGGATATCCCAGAGTCTAGGAGACTGTCTATTCCTTTGCCTAAATCTTTTGGGAAACAGACAGTAAAAATTCTAAAAACTCCTCACACTATACCTCCTGTGGATAAAAGAATGGACAAGAGGTACACATTGTCAGGCTCTAATACAGAGTTCCTTACACAACAATGCAGCCATGTTGGGGTAGTGCAGGCTGCAGCCTGTGACAAGGCAAATATTCCCTTGGCCTCACACCCCTGACAAGGACTCCAGGAGGATTGATGCTATGGCAAAGAAACAGTACATGGCAGCATCCTTGGGACTCAGACAGGCAAATTATATGGCTTATGTTGCTAGATATCAGAAATCCAGATGGTATACTGTTATGGCTCTAGCAAAACAGGTCCCTGGCCAGCTTGCCAAGGAGCTGGAGCAGGTGGCTGCTGATGGTATTGAGGCATCCAAGGTGCAATTCTGTGCTGCAGTGGACTCTAATGATGTGTCATCAAGAGTCATGGCTACATCTGTGGCACTTTGCAGAATGGCTTGGCTCAGATGTACCAGCCTGTCACAGGATACCCAGACTAAGGCCATGGATTTTCCTGTTGTGGGTAATTCTCTGTTTGGGGGTAGACAGAGAATTACATGAAAAAATGGATGAGTATAGGACTACCTATAGGGTGCACAGGCCAAGAAAGGCAGGCCACTCCTCAAAGGCAGCCTTCCAGGGGCAGGGCAGACCTTTCATAGGCCTTTTACCAAGCCCAGGCCTCCTCTTCAGCTTATGCCCAGAGGGGTTCTTTAGAGGAGGCAGACGGGTACAAGCAGACCTGCTTCCACCCTCAGCCTAAAGCCCTGCCAAGCAGGCACCCTGATGGGGTGGCCAGGGCCATTCTACACTACCTGTAGGGGCAGGCTGGCTTACTTTGTCCAGGACTGGAAGTCTTTAACATCAGACAAGTGGGTCCTGGAAGTAGTAAGCCAGGGACTGGTTCTCAGCTTCAAAAAATTTCCAAAGATGAGAACCAGGTCCTTTCCACCTGCAAATCCATCAGAGACACTTGCCCTAGAAACAGAAGTTTCTACCCTCCTGGCTCTCAGAGTTGTGGAAAGGATTCCACCCCTACACCAGGGCAAAGGGTTGTACTCCAGGTACTTCCTTACCCCAAAAAAGGCAGGAGAATGGCGGCCCATCCTGGATCTCAGATACCTAAACAAGCACCTTTTTAAAACCAAAATTCAAAATGGTGACTCTGGGAATTATTTTACCCTCTCTAAGGCCAGGGGACTGGCTAGTGTCCCTGGACCTCAAGCGTGCCTACTTCCATATTCTCATCAGAAGCTCCCATCGAAAGTACCTCAGGTTTGAGCTGCCCTCAGGCCATTACCAGTTCAGTGCAATGCCCTTTGGCCTCACCTCTGCCCCGAGGGTATTCACAAAATGCCTGGCAGTAGCAGTTGCCCACTTAAGAAGGCAAAAGATTGCCATCTTTCCTTACCTGGACGACTGGCTCATAGTAGGCCAGTCTCCAGACCAAGTCAAACTACACCTTCAGGTAACTCAGCAACTGCTCACATCTCTAGGTTTCCTTCTCAATCTTTCAAAGTCAGTTCTAGAGCCTGTCCAGCTTCTCACCTTCATAGGTGCAGAACTGAATACAAAAGAGGCCAGAGCCTTCCTTCCTCGAGAAAGAGCAAGGACCCTGGTCTCTCTGGCCTCCTCCTTCACCCTGCAGGTCTCTCGACCAGCAAGGCATTTTCTGCAGCTCCTAGGGCACATGGCTGCTTCGACAGCAGTGGTGCAGGGAGCAAGATTTCAGATGAGGGACATCCAGTTCCATTTGAGAGCCTTTTGGTCTCAAAGGAGAGATTCCCTAACCAAATTGATCCCAGTGACTCGAACCCTGATCCAAGCCCTTCAGTGGTGGCAGGACCAGAGCAATCTGAGACAGGGGGTCCCCTTCACCCCTCAGTCTCATTCCTTAATCCTTACTACAGATGCATCCCTCTTGGGGTGAGGAGCTCACATGGGCGACCTCACTACCCAGGGATTGTGGTCCCCTCAGGAATCTCTGCTCCACATCAACCTGTTGGAACTCAGAGCAGTTTTTCTAGCACTTGAAGTTTTTTCCACATCTGTTCAGAACAAAGTTGTACAGGTCAGAACAGACAACACCACTACAATGTGGTACATCAACAAGCAAGGAGGCACTCGGTCCACGGCCTTGTGCACCGAAGCAATGAAGTTGTGGTCTCTGACTTATTCCCTGATCACCTCCCTTACGCAGTTCACCTCCCAGGCAAGGACAATGTCCTGGCAGATGCTCTCAGCAGGATTTCCCAGGGCCATCACGAATGGTCACTGGATCCCCTGTTCTTGGAGGTAGTATTTGCCAGATGGGGCACCCTGCAGATAGATCTTTTTGCAGCCCCAGACAATCACCAACTTCCCCTTTTTTGTTGCAGGCCCCCAGTGTTGGGCTCAGTCCCTCTGGATGCCTTTCTTCTCAGTTGGGAAGGGAAGTTTCTCTATGCTTTTCCCCCCTTCCCTCTCCTGTTCAAGGTGCTAGTCAAAATCAGATCTCAACCCTGCAAGATGATCCTGATTGCTCCAGATTGGGCCAGACAGCCCTGGTACCCACTCCTTATGTCCTTAGCAGTCCACCTTCCCCTGTGTCTTCCCAGGAATCACAACCTGTTAACCTGTGCTCAGGGGAGAGTTTGGTACCCGAATCTCAAATCTCTCAATCTCAAGGCCTGGCTCTTGAAGAGTTAGAGTTTGCTGACCTACACCTTTCCCAAGGTGTATTGGATATCCTGAAGGCTTCTAGGAAGCCTTCCACCAGGGCTACTAATAATTCCAAATGGAAGAGGTTTTCCATATGGTGCTCTGGCAAGCACATTTCCCCAGAATCTGCTGACTTACCCTCAGTCCTGGATTATATGGTGCATTTGAATACTTTGGGGCTGAGACCAGCTACCCTAAAGGTGCACCTGGCAGCCGTGTCTGCTTTCTTATCAGCAGGTAAACCCTCTTCTCTTTCAGCTCATCCTGTATTCTCCTAGTTTTTCAAGGGGTTGCTTCACACCAATCCTCCATTCAGGGTCCCTGCCCCTGCCTGGGATCTTAATATTTGCATTGCCCAGCTTATACAACCCCCTTTTGAGCCCTTGTCTTCAGCAGAGCTTAAGTACTTGATTTGGAAAACTGTGTTTCTGGTAGCTATCACTTCTGCCCAGGCACATAAATGAATTACAAGCATTGTCAGTGGAGCCTGCTTTTATCTCCTTTCATAGAGATAAGGTGGTCCTCAGGACTAACAGAAAGATCTTCCCTTGTCAATCTTCACCATTCATTACTTCCTGGGTGTAAGCCGGAGGCGCGCACCCGTCACGGGAGCTTTTTTTTTTTTTTTTTAAACTTTGGCTAACGGCACCGCCCTCGAGAGTGACATCATGCGCGAGGGGCGGCCGTTAGTAGCGACCGACTCCTCCTGCAACTCAGTTCTGTTTCTCCCGCCGTCGAGGCAGCACCTGTTTCGGAGCGTCCATATTTTGACTGCGTCAGCGACTCCTCTTTCCCGCACATTCGACGCCAATCGGTAAGACTGTTCCTTTTTCTATCTAACGGCGCCGGGTGTGTTTCCTACTGTGTTTTAGCCTTGTTAATTTCGCGTTATGTCCGGTTCGGGAGCTAAGCGCTTTTCCAAGACGGGCCGCGCCCCATGCGTCGGTGCTCCTGTGGCCGGCATTTCTCCATCTCGGACCGGCATGACGTTTGCTCTTCGTGCTGGGACCCAACCATGATATGGATTAGATGCGGCGCCTGTTTCTCGATGGACCGCCGTCCTTGAAATCAGCGTTTAAGCTCGGCAAGGCCCGCCGACCTACGGGGAACCCGCCGCTCTCGGGATTCTCGGGCAAGGTCGTTAGGCCCTTCCCGGGTCCCTCCGGCCTATCACGGTCTGGCAGGAGGAGGGGTCTCCTTGTCTTTTCTTGCCGAGGAGGAGGCCCTTCTGCGGTGGTAGAGAGGGCCGAGTCCTTCCGGGCCATGACACCGACACCGCCGGGCAGTCACCTTCGAGGTGCAGGTTTCTGTGCCGAGGCCTTCGGTTTTGGGCCTGGCTCGGTGGACTCACGCCGCTGGGCGCCGCTTGATCCCGCACCGCTCGCAGTGCCAGTGATCGGCGCAGCGCTGCCTCGCGCCAGCTTTGGGATCCCGGGCGCCGCTTGCGGCGCCGTGATCGGGCGGCGCTGTTGCGGTGCCGCGGGGCCTCGGGCGCCGCTCAAGGCGCCTGGCGACCTGGCGGGCGCTTGCCGGGCGGTGCCGCCGCCTCCCGACGCCGCGCTGTGGGCTCAGCCTATCCTCCAGGCGCCGGACCTGCCGGGCGCCGTGGGGGTTTGAGCCGGGCCTGGCTGCTACCGGGGGCGAAGGCGTCACCCTTGGTACCGTGCCGTTCGATGCACCGTGGCCTCAGGGACCCTGGGGTGGCCAGCATCGGGTCCAGCTGGTCTCGTCCTCCTCGGAGGGCGATGACTCGGGACGTGGACCCATCCTGGCACCCCACTCTTCGGTCTGGGTCCCCTGTGGCTAGAGGTACCAGGCGTGCAGCGGCCCCTCCATCTGTCCCCCTTCCGCTGCCTCCTGAGGGTTCCCCGGCTGGTGGCGGGAGCCCCGGGGCAGGCGTGGGGTGACGGAGGGGAGGCTCTCTGGAGGGCGGTGACAGCTACCCCTCAGGGTGCTTGCCCCTCTAGGGACAGGGGACGCTGTGGTCAAGGAGGAGGGCCGCTGGAGTCCGGAGGGGTTGAGGGCAGGGCTCTGCCACGGTCTTCTTTGGCCACCTCAGGGGGGGTGGCCAGGAGCCGTAGTGCAGAGCCTCGCCCCTCCCCCCAGGGTTCTAGGGTGCCCTCCCGCGGCGTTTGTGCGGACTGCCCTTCTGGATCCATGCAGTCCCGGCATCGTCACAGCGGAGGTTCTCCCCCAGGGCTCTTCCAGGCTCCGCTTCCCCAGAGTTCCGTTCTGCGGCCTGGTCTGATATCCGGGATCCCTCCTACTAGGGCTCCTTTCCCCGGATTCCAGAGCCCTCGCAGAGAGCAATGGCCTTCTCGGAGGTGCCCCTCTCCCATCTCTCTGCCTTCAACACCCCCGCTCCCAGGCCATGTCGGTCCTACGGGTCCATTATCCTGGGAGCAGTTCAGGGGTTCTGCGGCGGCCTTCCCCTTATATGTTAGATACATGCATGAGCGGGTCTTTCCACTCTCCCCACCGCCACAGGAATCCTCTGGACATTCCAGCTCCCCATCATCCTCGTCTCCCTCCTCGGAGGGAGAGAACCCCTGCTCATCTTTCCTCCGATGCTGATTTCACAGAATATCAGCGTTTCCTCTCGAGGATGGTGAGGGATCTTCGGATTTCCTATGTTCGGAGAGACAATACCGAGCGGAGACGCGAGAATTCCTTGGTGAATTCAATGCCCAGCATTTGGTGGTACCTTCCTGGCCTATCCCCTTCCAGGAGGCGTCTATCCGGTCCTGGCAGTCCCCAGCCGCTTCTTCTCCAGCCCCGGCTGACTGTCAGCGTAGGTATTGTGCCCCCTCAGAGTCTCTAGGTTCCCTTCCCAACCCGCCCTCTGGTTTGGTTTACCTAGATACTCCTTCTGGGCGCCGCTGCCTGGCGCACGACCGCCCACCGGATCCGGACTCTCTCCAGTTCGACCGTTGGTGGCGAAGAGTGTTCTCTTCTTCTCGTGCGAGTGCCTGTATTGCATCTCATTAGGCTCACCACGCTGCCTACAACCAGCATTTGTGGTCGATGATGTCCCAGCTGTTGGCATCAATGCCTGACACGGAGCAAACCAGACAAGCCGTTGCCCTCTCCGCGGTAGGCCTGGAGCTGGCAAGACAGCAAGCAAGGGCATCTTACGACGCCAATGAGGTGGTTTCCAGGCTTGCGGGGACAGCAATCTGCATCAGGCGGACGGCATGGCTTCGTCTTTCCAGGTTGTCACCCCTGGCCCGGCGTAGGGTGATTCGCTCCGCCTTCTGAGGGACCCGTCTTTTCTCCTCTAGAGCTAGGAGACTTTACAGGGCTCCTTCCGTCTCCTCGTCCTCGGGAGGCACCTCCTAGCTCTTCCCCCACTTAGGCTTTCTGGATAAGCCAGGTTTCTCCTTCTGTTTCTCACCAGCAGAAGGCTGGGGGTCTTGTTCCCTCAGGGTATGGCCTCTTCCCCCTCCCCGGGGGAAGAGGAGCTTGGTACTCACCCAGGAAGTAATGAATGGTGAAGATTGACAAGGGAAGATATGAAAATTACGTACCTACCGTAATTCTTGATCTTCTCTTGTATCTTCACCATTCATTACTTACACCCTCCCACCATCCCCTCAGTGGCCTCTTCCTGTGGCTTCTCCACCTCCCGTCTCCTTCCTCTCTCTGCAATATATAAAAAAAATATATATATAAAAGATAGGAAGAATTGCTCAATTTTTAAAAAAAAAAAAAAATCTATATCTTTTCGGGGGGTTCTTATTTCTTTCAGAAAATTATTTACTCTAAGATTCTTGGGCCATCTGGATTTGCATTGGTGATCAAACTGCACAACTATCTCTTGCCATCCTGGGCGAGATACCTCTGGGGTTTAGCCTGGCTCAGGCTATTCAGTTTGATCCTGCAATCCCGTGCTTCCAGCTGTTAAGCCCTAGAATCGCACCCCCCCCTTCTCTAATTCTTGCCTTGCAGAGCGGAGGAACGGTACGACTATTTTTTTTTTCAAAAAAAAAAAAAAAAGAGGGAAAAAGCTGAGGGAACTCTCTTCGACTGCTATAGGCATTCTTGGTATTGAGGTCATGCTCCTAGCCTGCAAGTGATTATCTGTAAAAAAAAAAAGAAAAGAAAACAAACAAGAAGGAAGATGAGAGGGCAGACAACCCTTCTCGTGAGATTTTGATGATTGCTTTTTCCTTTCAAGTGTCCTCCTGGACAGTTTTACAGACAGGCAGTGCTGACCATGACCAATCCCAGCCAGCCTAAGCCTCTGGCCTGCCTTGGTGAGTCCGTCTGAGTCCCACTTCTATATTTATAAGCGCCTGAAAGGCTTACATTTTCCATTTCTAAACCCCTGAGCAGCGCCTCCATGCTGCCTGGATTTTATCTTCCCTCCTCGGTGTCCTCCTCCAGTTAAGCATTCCTTCTGCCAGGAGTCTGGCGGGTATCAAGAACAATGGCATGTTGAAGATGAGGACTATGCCTTCCTGAGTCTGTCTAGCGGGTTTGGTGAACCTTCTCTTCAGCTCTATCTCCGGGGATTCTTGCTTCCCTGTTAGTCGAGCCTTCAGCTATAAGCTAACTATGCTCGTTGGGCATTCTGGTCCCTTCAACATCCCATCTCTCTCTTCTCTTCTTCTTCTTCTTTCTCATTTCCTTCCTTCTCTCTCCTCCTAGAGTCGCCCAGGTAAGGAGGCCCTGCAGTCCCTAGGTTAGGATACTCTTATCTCCTCTGTCCTTCCTCCATCGGCTTATTCCTTTTCAGTTCATTCTTCCTTGCTTTGCTATCCCTTGGCTATCTTGCCTCGCTATCTCTATTCTCTGCTTTTAGCTTTTGCCTCTCCGACTCACAGAACTGAGTTGGAGGAGAGTCGATTAAGCTACTAGCGGCGCGCCCCTGGAGTGCATGATGCATGGCGTCACTCTCGAGGGTGGTGCCGTTAGCCAAGTTTAAAAAAAAAAGCTCCCGTGGACGCAAGCACTCGCTTACACCCAGTAAGTAATGAATGGTGAAGATACAAGAGAAGATCAAGAATTACGGTAGGTACGTAATTTTCATTTCTTGCCTAAGGTGGTTTCAGACTTCCACCTTAATCAATCTATGTCTCTCCCTGTGTACTTCACTGACCATTCCTCCTCTGGCGAGAGGAGACTGCACAGTTTAGATGTCAAAAGAGCCCTTAGTTACTACATAGAATGTACCAAGGGTCACAGGTTTGACTCCCTCCAACTATTCCTCACTTATGGTGAGGTTGGTAAAGGGAAACCTGCCACTAAAAGATCCATTGCCAGGTGGATTGTCTCTTGTATCCAATTTTGCTATGAAAAACTGGGTAAAGTTCCTCCCTCAGGCCTGAGGGCTCACACTACCAGAGGTACAGCTGCGTCTCTGGCTGCTGCCAGGGACATCCCTATCTTAGAGATATGTCAAGCAGCTACCTGGAAAACAGTTCACACACTTTTACCAAGCATTACTCTGGACATCCAGGCTAGGAGTGATGCCGGTTTCAGCACAACTGGCTACAGAGCCTATTATTTCTAAGTAGGTTCTGTCCCTCCTCCAAGGTACTGCTTGTAGTCTGCATATGTCATAATATAGCAAGACTTCATGTTGTTTGAAGAAAAAATTACTCACCTTAGTAATGTTGTTTCTTCTAATGGAGTCTTACTTTATATTATGACCTCCCCAGCCTGCCCCTCTCAGAACCTCTGCTTTTGGGATGTGGGTGGGCAGTGCAGTGTTGGCACTTAGTAGATGCCCACCTTGTTTGTTTCACCCCTCCTTTTTGGGGTGTTTGGGTGTTGTGTTTTTATTTTTTGGATCCCCTGACTTGAGTCTTTGTTTTGGGACCAAAAAATGTGTTCATATATTTAGTAGCCAGTTGGTTAGTATAGATTTAAAGCTTCCACACAGAACCTTAGTGAGTTTTGCTCGTAAAGATCTGACAGTTTGAGTTTGAAGAACAACAGACAGAGCTTTCAACCGAGCTCGCGCTCAAAGTTCCATGCCAGGCATGGAAAGTTAACTCTTTCACCTCCGGAGCAGTTCGAAGGTTGGGACTCACTGCATATGTCATAATATAGCAAGACTCCATTAGAAGAAACAACATTACTAAGGTGAGTAATTTTTTTCATATCCCACCAGAACCAAAGCAGCAGCAACAGTGCACACTTCCTCAGGCATGACAAAGATCACACTTGGCGAATCACCCCAGTAAATGTAATTAATTTAAACTTTATCACATCACACCATAGACCTTGAGATCTTGGTCATCCAGTGACCTCGCTCTGTGGTGTTATTGTTGCTGTTTGCCTATTGTTATCTTTATATTGCCTGAGGAAGTGTGCACTGTTGCTGCTATTTCGACTGCCACTGCCAACTTGACATCACCGAGCCTCCCAGGCCAGCTGGCACTACCAACCTGGTGTCTTCAACCCCCTAGGGTGGCTATCACTACTAACTTGGTACCTCTAACTCTCCCAGGCCAACTGCCACTACCAGCGTGCTGCTGTTGAGCCCCCCAGAGGGTTACTGCCAAAACCTGGTACTACTGAGTCTCCCAGGCCTGCTACCATTACCATGATACTGCCCATGAGGCCGCTTCCCGTGGACTAGCTTCCACTTCTTACCTGCTAACACTGTGCTCCCCAGGCCAGATGTCACTACCAAGATGCTGCAACCTAGCCCCCAGGTCAGCTGCAAAGTGTGATATCAACATGTTGGCATTGAGCTCCCATGTCTGGCTGTTGCTTTGAGCATCTTGCCAGTATCCTCCCAGATCAGCTGTCACTGTCAACGTGATGCCACTCAGTGCTCCCTGCCAGCTGTAGCTAATAATGTGCTGCCAATGAACCCACCCCACAGGCCAGCAGTTGCTACTGTCAGTATAGTTATGGGTTAAGCATTATTAACATAGGTGGACAGTGCTGAATCAAAAATAAACCCCCCACTAAACTTTACCTTTCACTAAACTTTATTTTGTAACTGGTATTAAATCATTGCTCATGCAAAAGTAGTAGTACACAGTTTTACAATGCTTTACACAATTTCATCATTATGCCATATGGTTTAACAATGTTTTTCTATTGTAAAATAAACCTGATCATTTTTTTATTCATAATTTTGCAGCAGTAGCCAGCCCTTTCCCTCGCTGTCCTTTACACGTTAATGGCATGCAGACTTATTATTTAAATATGTTGTTCTTTTGCTGGTTACCTGCCTGCGGTGCTACCACCTCCATGCCATTGCCACCCATCCAACAGCCTGCTCTATCATGATGACACACTGCCTAACTAATGAGTAAGTGCACTGCTGCTGGAGAACAATAGTATGTGTGATGTGGCTCCAGTGGTTTAATTGATGTGCTCTGCTCTGCTTACTGCTGTGCAATCCTAACAAGAGTACTGTCATACTTTCTGACAGGACCATTACTTTTTGGCATTGGGACTCTGGACTCATCAAGTCAGTTACTGGCAGTAGTGGAGCTCTGCTCGGGTGCCTGCAGGAGTGAGGGGGAACATGTGGCGAGTGCTGCCATGCTACGTAAGCACGTGACTTCTCCCTCTTCTGACTTGTCCTCTCCTTCCCACATATTGGCAGTTCAGTAGGAAAGGAAACTTGACCACTGTTGCTGTTATGGCATGGAAATTACCCAATCAGGGTCTGCACTGATGCTGCTGCGGGCAGCGTGGAAATTGGCTTGGTGGCGATCTGCACTGGTTCTGCTATGGGTGGCATAGAAATTGATGTGATAGGGGTCTGCACTGCTTCTGTAGTGGGCGGTATGGAAATTGGCCCAGTTGAGGGTTGCACTGCTGCGGGTGACTTGGAAATTGGCCCAGTCCGGGTCTGCTCTGCTACTGCTGTGGGCAACATGGAAATTGGCCTGATGGGGCTCTGCACTGGTGCCACCATGGGAAACATAGAAATTGGCCCAGTGGGGGCCTACACTACACTGGTGCTTCTATGGGTGGCTTGATAATTGGTCCAACGTTTATATTTTAGGTTTATGCTTGCTTGAAAGTGTTTGATTTGTTTAAGCACATTTGATGATTGAATGTTCATGTTTCAGGCCTTGGTGCATAACATATTTCTCTAGTTTATTTTATCTTGTAGGAGTCTTGTAGTATATTTTTAGCCGTGCTTTTGTATTGTACTTTTTGTAATGAAGTATTATTTTTTTAACTTGCCTGTTACGTGACTAATTTAAAGTGATTTTGTCATGTTTGCCATCATACTTCTCAATTGTCCCTGATTTACAGGGACATTCCTGATTTTGCCACATAATTTTATTCTGTCTCTCCTAAAATTTGTGTTTCCATGACTGAACAGTAGGGATTGTAAGCACAAAATAATGTCAAACATTAGAGTTACAGACTTGCTCCTCTTCAGAAAATGTATATTTGATTAAGCCCCTTATTCTATTAGCTTCCTGAGTGGATACTACAAATTTTTAAGCTGTGTCCCTGATTTTGGTCATGTGTCCCTGATTTCTTTATGCCTTGTCCCTGATTTATGAAGCAGGAGGTTGAGAAGTATGTTTGCCATAGCAAATGGGAGTAGTAACCTGAAGGAGTTGTGAATCAATCTCCTACCATTCAGACTGCCAAAACGTGCTGTTTTCCATGGAAAAAATGCTTTTTTTTATATGCTCTGCTTCATTTGCCTAACCTTTCCCCTTTTTATGTTTGCTTGCACGCATGTGCAAGAAACATAGTGCCATCATCGGAGATTTCGGAGGTGTGTCACCTCATCCTCCAATTCAGGCAGTGTGCTGGCAGGCATGGCCCCTGTAAGCCAGTGCATTTTGGAGCTGTCTATGACACGCTCCAAAATGCAGTGGCATACAGTTGAAAGGGGGAGCTACGCTTGAGTGAGCAGCGATAAGAAGCTGCTCACGCGCAGCTCTCCCCAGCCGCAGGCGTGCCCGCCTCGCAGTGTATAGCCGACGGGGTGCCCAATCCCCGCCGGCTGAGCTGCATCTGTCTCCTCCCCCAGTAGTTGATGCCACGCTGGGAGCCCACCCCAGCGTGGCAATCAGTCATGTTGCCGACGGGTGCCCAATCCCGCCGGCTGAACGCGCCCTCCCCAAAGTTCTGCCACGCTGGGAGCCCACCCAGCGAGGCAAACGGTCCGCGATTTTTTTTTTTTATTTTTTTGCCGACGGGGTGCTCAATCTCCCGTCGCTGAACGCCTCTCAAAGTCCTTTGTGCCACGCTGGGAGCCCACCCCAGTGTGGCAAACGGTCCCACGACGCCTTTTTTTTTTTTACCTGTAAGAAAAAACGGGTCCAGCGGTGCGCCTCCTGACCCACCCTCCCACAACCCGCACCCACCCACTGCGCGCAGCCTCCCCCACCCCCACCCCATACTTACCTCCGGACTCACGCGATGATCTTTGGTGGACCTGGAACACGTCTGCACTCTTCAAAGCCGACGCGAACTGAGAAAATGCCGTAAGCTGTATAATGGGCTAGATAGGGGGTTTCAACTTTATTTGAGCATCTCAGTTATTTTTGGATTTTTGCATTACTAACATGGGTTTTGGACCCTCTCAATGATGTCACTCAAATAGAGGTATTCTCGCCCGGCGGGTGATTTCGCCGAGTGACCGCGCAGTGACTGCGAAATCACCCTTCGGCCCGAATACCGCCATGACAGTGACATCATTCATGAGAAGGGGCCCAAACCGCCTATGTTGAAAATTTGGTGCCAAAATTCCAAAATGACTGTTTAACGAGCGCGCGTAGCGCAGTTCCTACGCAGGCTTCGTAAGTTCAGAATTTCAATATTTCACTCCAGATTTTAACATTGCCATTTCACCACACCTTCTTATGAGCAGTACAGCTGTCATTTCACATCTCACCTATAATGTGTTTCGCCTATGTAGCTTAGAATGGCGAAATAAAAGCAAATCAATGTACGGGACAAATTAAGAAAATCAACAGTGACACTGTTCATGAGCAGAGGTCTTGAAATGGCTATGTTGAAAATTTGGTGAAAAAATCCTAAAAATAACTGTTTTACGAGCGTGCCATGCGCAGTTCCTACGCACGCTCATAGGTTTGCGAATTTTCAATATTTCCACTCCAGATTTTCAACATTGCCATTTTTCCACACCTTCTTATGAGTAGTACAGCTGTCATTTTTCACATCTCACCCAAAGCGTGTTTCCGCCATATGTAGCGCACAATGGCGAGTCTCAGCTAACTCAGTGTATGGGACACATTAAGAAAATCACAGTGTCACTGTTCATGAGCAGAGATCTTAAAATGGCAATGTTGAAATAATGAAACAGAAATTCCTAAAGTGACGGCTGACTACGGTGTGCGTGCACGGTTCTACGCTCGTGGGTTTGCGGTATCAATATTCCCTCCAGATTTCCAACATTGCCATTTTTCACACCTCCTTATGAGCAGTACAGCTGTCATTTTTCACATCCTGCCTAAAACGTGTTTCCGCCTCATGTAGCATTGTAATAATGGTGCTGTTGGTGCTAAAGCAATGTTTAGGACAGAGTAAGAAAATCACAGTTACACTGTTCATGAGCAGAGGTCTTAAAATGGCTATGTTGAAAATTTGGTGACAAGAGTCCATAAAATGACTGTTACGAGTGAGCATTGTGCAGTTTCCACGCATCCTCGTTAGTTCATGACTTTGTAATATTTTCAGTCCAGATTTTCACTAGTGGCATTTTTCAACACTTCCTTATGAACAGTACAGCTGCCATTTTTCACAACATGGCCGAAGTGTGTTTTCACACTTTCAGTGCAGAGATGCGTGGTCGCTGTGGGAAATCATTGTTCGGCACAGATAAAGAAAATCACAGTGACGCTGTTCATGATCGGAGGCACTAGAATGCCTGAGTTGACAATCTGCTATAAAAAATCCCCCACCTAATTATATAACGGGTGTGCGTTGCACAGTTTCTATGTACGCTCGTGACTTCACCATTTTTTAAAATATTTTTACTACACATTTGCAACATAGCCATTTTTACACCTCCCCATGAAAGAGTACAGCTGTCATTTTTTACATCCTGTTCGGAATATTTTTGCACCTGTGGTGCTAAATGCCATAGTCACTGTGCATAAGCAGCTTTTGGCTGCCAAACTGATATTCCCCTGTTCATGAGGTGGGTCACAAAACAAACATGTTGAAAATTTGGAGTTAACATACCAACGAATGCCTGAGGTATTAGGCTTTTCAACTAAATCGCCTCAACCTTCCTAGAGAATGACAGGAATCAGGGGTGTGACTTGGGATTCTTGCCTGTGATGCTCATACCATTCCACCCTGCAGTCACTGAGAGGCATCGGGTATGCCTTGGACTCTTGACCCCAAACTTCACCCCATTCTCCTATATAGCACCATCTCACCGTATTTCCTAATGAAATGGGGTGCGACAAGGGCCAAAGACCCCAGGAACCACGTGATACTTGTCAGTCTCTGCAGAGTGGGGTGGTGAAATGGCGTGGCCTTTATGCCTGACGTCCCAAACGCACACCCCAATGCCTGTCACTCTCTGCAGGGTGGTGGTGGGGTTGGCTTCAGTTCAATACTTCACTGCCATTCCTATTACGCAGCTCTGTAACTTCTACACTACCACTGCCAATGCCAGCAAGCAAACATTCGGCATTGATAAATGCTTGTTTCTCAGTGCTGCCACCGTAACCGTGACATCATACAAGCGAAACAGAGTTTTTAAGCATTGTGTTGAAACAGAGACCTCTGTTGGTCAGTCTTGGTATTGTAGACATTCTTTTTCTTTCTCAATTCTAAACTCATAGCAGAAATTGGACACCAAAGAAAAAGAAGAGTAGTCTGACCCATAATTACACTCCTGAACTACTTATAGTCATTCAGGTCCTCTAATATAAACATAGAAAAGTATCGTCATGGTCCCACGTTCTGACAGGAGCTGCCACTTCAGACCTGTTATTTCACCAGCAGGCAGTAAAAGTCAAACAACATCTACCCAGACTGGCAAATTATCTTTTTGGCCAATCTGCATCACAAAAACAGTTTTCCAGAAACTTATCTACAGACTGTACTGCTGTAAACACTACCGGCATAGGAGACTGCACTTTGATAAGCGAGACAGAAAAATCAGCTATGCACTGTACCCACAATGCCTTGCTGCATAGATATACTTAAATACATAGATGTTGACAGCAGATAAGGGCCTGCTGCCCACCTAGTGTATCCAATTGTGCACGTACTAAGCCTCTCTAGAACTAGGTTATATGTCTACATATTAGGTGCTGTTCTACAGTCCCCACTACCAAAATAAGGGACTGCACCTCTGAGTAGCAAACATTTAAATCAATGTTATTATTCATCTAGAATTCCTTGTTGCTGTATATAAAATATTGACAGTTCTCTTGCATGGTATCTTTCTGGAGGTTTGGTCACACACAGGAAACTGTAGGACATGCAGAAACAAAAACAAAAAAATGATTGACAGATTTAAAAGCAAATTGCAGCTTCAGCATTTTTAGTTTGGTTTATTAGTCTAGGAATTAATACCTTTGAGCCAGGGCTCTTTTACAAAGGTTCCACGTCACAAAGAACATTTAACAAAGCACGATACACTTTATAGGTAAAACCAGACAGGAAAGTTACATCAAAAATTTGCTATTAACAGTTTAAGGCAGTAACGTTTTTAAGTTTCATAGAAAAACAAGCTATAACAGGTTCAAGCGGTAGACAATTTTGAGGTTAAAACTCGGGAGAGGGTGATCATTGGCGTAAAGGAGGCTAGAGAGGAGGAAGGTGATGAGCGGGAGAGTAAGTGAGAGGGGACAGGAAAAAGGGGGAGTGAGTTTGGGTGGGAGACAGGAAGTAGTAGAGGTACCAGAGGGTTCATTAGTCAGGGAGGAAGAGGCCTCAGATGTGAGGATGGACATGAGGAGTAGTAGTCTTTATCTAGCGCAATCACAGTTGCTAGTGGTGGTGAGGTGGGCATAGAGCATGGATTTGAAAGCTTCAAGCGAGGTTGAGGATAGAGTAGGTGGACTAAGCGCATTGAACCATGTCGGGGCCCTGTATGCGAAAGATCTTTGAAGCATGGGTGGCAGTGGCAATGGCAATGGCATACTGTGTGAAACAGGCATTTGCGGAATGTGACTAAATCACTTCAGCTAGCAAGATGTGTTGTATAGTATTTATTGGAAGGATTTGCTAATTTATGTGTATGCTTATTTATTTTATTTATGTTGTTTTATATTTTGTTTTGTAAGGCGCACTGAATCTCAGGGAAAGGGCTCCATAGAAATAAAACTGCCTTGCCTTCTTTCAGGAATGCCTGTCTACAGGGCTGCTAATCATTCTGTATACATAAGCAATAACTCGTGACAGAGCCAAGTGTCCTTGCGACCCTCGGAGTGCACGAAAATCCTTTATAAAATTTGTAGAAGAAATCTTGTGCCATGATTGGTTGATAAAAGTGCATTAGATCAGTCCAATGCAGGGATATGTAAAAACACATCCTGCGCACCAGAATGCAGCAACTGTTAAAAAAAAAAAAAAAAAAATCCTTGTGACAAGCATTTAAAATTTTTTAAAAGGAAATGGTAGCCATTTCCTTGCAGTAATTACAGGGTCCACAAACAGTCTCAGTTTCTAACGAAACTTGTCAGCACTCCCACTTATCTTTAACTAACATGGTTTTATGTAAGCAGTAAGACAAGGGGTGGGGGAGGGTTGCATTGTACACATCTAATCGCATGCCCAAGGGTTGGCTCAGTGTCAGAACTGTCACCTGAGTTGCTGAAAATCATATCCACCTCCGGAATGATTGAGAGATCAAGGCTAACAGTTTTGTTAGCCATGGCAAATAGTGGGGAATTTTACTAGTCCTGGGCTAGTGAAGTGGACAAAAAACAAAATGTCTGCCTTTTAAAATCTGAATATTTTGAGAGCTGTGTGTATTAATCTTTAGAATTTTAGATTTAAATTTGCCCAGGTTGCCCAAGTAAACCTGGATTTCTTACGTCTATGCATTAGACAAATCTAAGTATGTGCATCAGACAGTCAGATTGCTGGATTTAACCTATCCATTTTATCAGATAAGTTTTGCTCCATTTACTCATGTTTTCGTTTTTCTTTATACATTTCCTTCAGGTTTGTTAACAGGTATAGCTAATCGCCATTTATCCGCGGCTCCTTAATTCATGCCCTGTCCCAGCTCTAGTTGTCTCACTCAATTGCAAACTCTTTTTATTTAAAAAATAAAATAAATAAAAAGTACCTCCGAACAAGAAATAGAGACTGCTTTTCTGCACAACAAACTTCGCCCACAACTGGATAAAAGTGTCTATTGCTCCAATCAGTCGCACTCTGATTTCTCCTTGATTTATCTCACTTGCTCCACTCATACCAACTAACAAAGAACAGGGGTAGGTTTTCTGACAAGGGCAGCTGCAGATGGACATGTGCTAGTAGCTACCACTTACCGCTATCCCAGTGTAACTAGTAGGCCGTTTCGTTTATTCACTTGTCGTTGTTGGGATGGTAGTTACAGACCTCTGCTCTCACCACATCAGACCAAGTAAGAAATATCAAGTAAGCAATGGTGGCACTATTTGTAAGGGGGAAGAAAGGGAGGGACCAGCTTATTTAATGTAACGTCTGCCAGTGCCTCCTGGTGGCACACACTGGCAGAGGGACTATTTTACAATTGTTTAATAAACATTATACATAGTTTTTTTTTTTTATTTTATTTAATATTTTTTAGCTTATTTATCTAGGTACCAATTTTATAAGGGTAATAATACATTCTTGGGTGTGCATAGTGCTGTTCTAACTGCACTTCCAGGGGCTGAAAGCATGAGACTGCACGCCCCTGGATATGTGGTTAGAATAGTACAATGCACAACCCATCGTGTCATATTGTTTACCTAATGCACACAATGAAACAAGTTCTTCCAGGCATAATGTTTTTGCACTTGGAAAATGGGCTCTGTGTGTGTGTAAGATGCACAGAATCACCATCAGAATAAAGAAACACTTGTTTTTGATTAAATAAAGTGATGAATTTATTTTTTGTAATTTTCTCTGCCACAAAATACAAGTCATTTTTAGTTTTGATTAAACAGTGTGATACTGTATGTTGTACCAGGTGCACGATGATGAGGTTTGTTTAGCATGCGCACAAGATCCGGCACCTGACAATGAGTCAGTAGCATTTTGATGCATGGCCAGAGTTGACATGTCTCGGCCAACTAAGTTATTGCATTCATAGTGTATGGTGGAACGTTATTGTTGATGAAATTCACTAGAAACACAGTCCTGTTATGGTATCGTTCTGACGTTCTCTTGCTGTTAACCACCGTAGAACGATACCATAACAAGAAAGAATGTCACAGTTTGTGAAATTCCACAGCAGGAGCGTTCACATCTAAGTGTTTTTTCAAATCTCCACGGCGGTTGTGAGCACAGCACAGTACAAAAAATAAAACGTACCATCACAGAACTACCTATGGCGGCTGCCGTGTACTTGAAATTGTCATCCCTGGATCATCGGGCATTCATAGCTGACCAGCAGAATCAGCACACAGTAAAGAAAACAGCATCAGATGTTAAAATGTTTAAAAATTACCTTGCTGAAGTAAATGAAAATTGCGCTGTAATTGACATCCCTGTCTCAGAGCTTGACAACCCCCCGAACTGCACCCCCTGGAAGTAAATAGTGACTCCGCGACACTTCCTGAAGACGCACAGAGCATGTTTTTGACCCTAGTCGATCTGACCTTTTTGTGTTGCGAATCAACATCCAATTGCGGCAGGACTACCAATCATTTACTGTTTCCTTGTTTGCTTGCTATTCAGCATAGTTTTAAATTGTAGCCAGTTTTAAAAGCAATAAAATGTGTCTCTACAGTGTAAAAAGAATGCGATTGAATCTGCATTTAAAGGTAAGGTTATTTTGTTTGCCTAAATCGCAATGTGATGATGCTTCCACTCCTAAACAGGGTACCATACACTATAAAAAACAGTGTATGGGGAGCAGTTAACAACTGGGTTGAATTCCCATCTCGAGGTTATCTTGGTTACTGTAAACCTCTCGAGCTGTGCTCTCAAGGTTTACAGACCATGGTAACCTCTCGATGAGAATACAACGTGGTTGTTAACTGCTTTCCATACATTATCCTCTATTTCCTTGCCTTGTAGTGATTTCATTTCTGTGAATAACTTTGTGCTAAAGTGGCTGGCAGTATAACCTGGAAGTTAAGAGTAATGAGCTATGACTGATCTTGACACATCCAGCAGACCGGGGTTTGATTCCTACAACTTCTACAGCCATACTGTGCGACTCTGAGCAAGTCACTTACCTTAACCTCCCCAGTGCTCCTGGGTCACCACTGAAAACAAGTACTTGTGCCTAATGGGCCTTTTCCAGTTACCAAAGAATTAAAAAAAAAAGTTAACAAGGTTTTTCGTTTCAGTGTAATCAGTGGGTAATAAGGACCAACCATGTAGCATTTCTTTATATTGTTTTACTGATGCGAATAATCACTGGGAGTTGGGAAGGTCCCTGGCTATTAAGCAACATTTCAGAGCTGTAAAGCCCTCTCCACAACACATTAAAGAGGACATCCTAGGCTCAGTTCTCAGTCTCAAGAAACTGTTGCAAAATCGGTGCAAACCATTTTTTTTGTCACAGTCCCCACCATGCAACCCCTCGAGCTGTGCAGGGGACGGGGACAGGAATCTGCTCCAGCTCACATCATACTTTGCTGAGGCATGGAAAGGGGTGCAGTTGGCATGTAAGTTAACAACTACTGCCAGTGTACCTGTTGCAGTACTTTTGTGACAGCTACCAAATACAGCCAGAAAAAAACTGCCCGTAGGGGATCATCTGAGTGCTGTGTGGGTTTGCATGTATATCAGGAGATTGTTTTCATCATGGGACCAGAGCATTGAGGGGCAAATACGGGCTGCCTGGGCAATAAAAAAAGAGGCACTAGTCCACCAGGGATGTGCTGGACTATATCACTGTTGTGGGAGTCCACTGGACTACCAGGCAGACCATGCATCCCAAAGATACGTGGGGGGGGGGGGCAGGGATGACTTTTACTGTTGTTCCATCACACACATATATGTTAATTTCATTGTGCCATGGCACTTATGTATTCGGTAGTATTTGGCACTGCTAATATGCGCAAACAGGTGGATGCCCAATTGGCATTTTTACGGCTGCGTGGTGGTAGCAATGCTGACGTATTGCTATTACAAAACAGAAGAAGAGGCTGTGGAAGCACGTGACCTGATACCTAGACAGTGTCCTTCCATAGTAGAATCGAAGCACATGAGGTCCTCTCCATTCACCGTAGTGCTGTTCTTTTGTCTGCCCCCCCCCTTCTCTGCCACTGCACTATTTTTTTGCTATGTGCTTACTTCTGGTTCACTTCCAGTTCCAATCATTCTTACCCCAGGAGTACTTTAGCATCAGTAACTTTTTGCACTTAGCTGACTAGGAGCAGCTGCCCCGGAGGTGTGCCTTTAAGTGATATTTAAATGAGCTTAGGGCCATGCGAATCAGAAGACAGGAAGGGGAGTGAGTCAAATGAGAGCTGTTGAAGGCTTCAGAATTTTTTCTCTGCTGGACTGAGCAACATTGTCCCTGAGGTATCTCTCAGCTTTCCTTGTTGACAGCCTCCTAGTGCTTATCTGAGCAAAGTTTTCCTCACATTTTGTTTCCAATAGTGTGCTGAGTGAAAGTTTTACTTTTTCATTAGCTCCACGCTAATTTTTTATTTTAGCACAGTCACGATATTTTGACTTTATTTTTACCGTGACTATTCATTTTAAACCCTAATTGTATCATGGGTGCTTATTTTTGACGGTTCCCTTAATTTTTGGACAAATTCTTGTGGGAACCGTCGAATTAAGGGCAGTTGCCTTGTTTTTTTACCTCAGTCCTTGTGGGGTTTACCGCAAGACACCTGCAGTGGATTTCAATTTTAAACAGTGCCTATGGGTTTTCTCTCTAGATTGGCAATTACGAGGAAACCTTTTTTGTTATATTACTGGACTTTGGTATCTTCTCTGTCAGGACTGTCTGTAAGGGTCCAGCAGCCACCTGTACACAGTTAACCAGTATTACTGGGTTTCTATTAAGATTGCACTGGTATAGATCCCAGTTATACAACCAAAAAAAAAAAAAGACACTAGTGATAGACAGGGTTTATTAATGGGGCAGGAATGGCCAGTGGCATTTTCACAGAAACCTGCACTCAGTTTGTAGGTCTGGGACTGGTTCGCTTTGCTTAAATTGGCAAACATAGCAGACAAACCTTTGATTATTATGGCTGAGGATAAATCAAAGGTTTCCGATGAGGGGCCATCCAAAAGTACTAATACTAAAAGCAGAAATGCTGAGGAACCCTTCAGATCCCAGCCAAAAAATAAAGCTTCCAAAGATGAAGTTCCTCACAAATTAAAAAATAATAAAAGTGATGAAAAAAGGAAGCTTGATCAAGCCTCTGATGAAATGGCTAAAAAGAAACTCTGTCAAGACAAAAATGCTCCCGTTGCTCCTGGGAAAGCCAGTAGCGAGACAACAGGCAGCTTAAAGCCTAGAGAAAAAACAAAACACTTACAAACCAAGTCTGTGCAGGTTCTTTTGTCAGTGCAAGATATGGAAAAAGCATGGCAACTGTTTAATACCCTTTAAAAGATGGGTCATCTATTTACTGGGGCTGGCAAGCACTCTTCCATGGTTCTCTCTTCTGTAGACTGTGAGGGTGACGCATATAATGATCAATTTTATGGTGCCCCTGACATGGATTTTGAGGGCCTTGAGCCCCAGGAGTCCCTGGACCTTCATCTTGGAAGTTCCCCGGGTGACCACGAGGATCCTTCCTCTATGTTTACATTGATACAAAATATGCTGGACACCCTGGACTTCCCTACGCAGGAGCCCAACCAGGATGTCGATGAAGACGAAGATTATAGGGAGATGAGAGGTCTTTCATCCCCAAAGACCCTGGTCATCCCTATCTATAATGCATTTAGAAAAACTACCTTAGGTGCTTCAGCACCCCACTTCAATGTCGAGGGTTGATAAAGCAGAGAAAATATGAGATTGTCTAAAAATGGTACGAGTTCCTCTCTGCACACTCCTAGTCACAGAGTATAGTGCAGCAGGCAGCTTCTGAGAAAGCTGGAGTCTCCTTGTTCCCCTCTTCCCTCCCGACAAGGATTCCAAGAGGATCGACTTTATAGCAAAGAAAATGTATGCCACAGCTTCCCTACTACTCCGACTTTCTTCTCGGCCAAATATCAGAAAGCCCTTTGGAAATCTTTCTAGCTTATTGCCCGCAGTGGATCAAATTCTATGGTGCAGGAGCTGGTGGATATGTCAAAAACTGTCCTGGAAGCTACTGTGTACCAGTTCCACATGGCAGACAACAATGATGCAGTCTGTAGGGTGATGGCCCATGCCATCTCTCTGAGATGCTTCACCTGGCTTAGGACAACCAGTCTGACCACAGACACGCAGAACAAGGCCATGGATTTTTTTCCCTGTGATCAAAATATGTTGTTTGAGTACAGAACCACTGACTGCATGAAAAAAGTCGATGAGTACAAGGCTTCCTGGCAGAGCCACTCGTCCAAACCTAAACCCACCACTCCTAAGAGATCCCATCTCAGGGGCGGTAGGGGCAGAAGTTTTATTCCCAGGCCTTACAGTCCCTACCCCCAATCTGACTTCGGCCAGTACGGGGGGGCGGGTTTCAGAGTCAGGGGCAGGGGCAGAAGGGACCAAAGAAGAACCACCTCTACCCATCCATCTGCCTCTCAGTCTAAGCCCTGATGTGACTGTCAAGGTCGCCTCACCGCTTCCGGTTGGAGGCAGACTCTCCCACTACCTTCTGCACTGGTCCCTCATCATGTCGGAAAAGTGGGTGCTGGAGATAGTGGAGAAGGGTTTGCCACTGCAGTTCAAGCAGATACCAGACCTCAAGCATACCCGGGTGTCAAGACCTCTGTCCCCAACACAGATACCGCTGTTGGAATTGGAGGTACAAAACCTTCTGGCTTTACGATCAATGGAGAGGGTCCCCACCCACAAAAAGGGCAAGGGTCTCTACTCCAGGTATTTTCTGACACAAAAGAAAACTGGGGCGTGGCGATCTATCGTAGATCTCCGATATTTAACAAACATCTGAAAAAAAACAAATTCAAAATGGTCACTCTGTCACTGGTCATACAGTCCTTACAGCAGGGAGACTGGCTAGCCTCCCTAGACTTAAAGGACGCCTACTTCTACATACCTATTAGGAGATCTCACAGGAAGTTTCTCAGGTTCAAACTTCGTTCGGGTCACTATCAGTTTGCCGTAGTGGCCTTCAGTATGCCCTCGGCTCCAAGAGTCTTTACCAAGTGTCTCGCAGTGGTAGCAGCACAGCTCAGGAGACTGGGTGTCGCTCTCTACCCCAATCTGGATGACTGAGTCATAGCAGCAAAGTCTCCTTGCCAGGTCAAGAAATCTCTTTCAAACAACATGAAGTCTTGCTGTATTCTGACAATCTGCAGTTAGCTTCAGCCTTTAAACTGCCCTGGAGAGTACAGGGTTAATTTTCTATGCAGTGCATAGAACGTTGAGTTCGAGCTCGGTTGAGGTCTCTGTCTGCAGCACTTTGAAACCCAACTGCCAGATTCTTTACTCCACTTCACTGAACAGTCGCTCCGGAGATTTCTACTTCTGCTCAGTTCAAAGTCGGTTAAAGTTGTCGGTTCATTCTGAATTTAAATCCGAAATGAATTCTGCATTGTCGGTTCAGGCTCTGTCTGCAGTACCGTGAGTACTTAGATAGTTTTCTGTTTACTTTGTGGAAATTGTAAGACTTGTTCGATTGGTTCAGCTGAACCGATCCATTAGTTTGATTTCTTGTGCTTTTCTTTAGTGTGTGGTAACCGGTCCTTATTGGTTTCAGAAAACTCGTGTTTTAAATGTTTTTTTCCAATACCCGTGACACGGTTAGGAACTGATAAGGGAGTCTTGCCTGGCAGTTGCCGTAAAAAAGAGTAAGTTTGGTTAGGTTGGCCATGTCTGAGAAACTCAAGAAAAAAAAACAGGCCCACTGGGTTTCAACACGGCAGTGAGTGTGGGGAGGTCTTTGCTAAGGCCGATCCCCACACCATCTGTGTTTATTGTCTGGGGTTTGAACATCTTGATACAGACTGCCAAATTTGTAAAAACTTTCCTAAGTCTACCCTGAAGAAAAGATTAGGTAGACTTAGGGAAAAGGAGGCCGACAAGTCCGCTGACCCAGATGGCCAGCCCGGTTCGGTTCTGACTGAACCAGAAGGAGTGCCCTCTGACCAGGGCAATACTTCTTCAGGCAAGAGGAGAGCCTACGAAAAGGAAACGTAAAAACAAGTCAGCCGGTTCGGATCCGGAGGTTCATGTTCCGACCGCTGATGAGATTGCCCGAGCGATTTGGATTGTTGAATCGCTTCGCCCGGTTCTGTCCAATCCGGCTCCGTTAGCTAGGGGCTCGGTTCGGTCGATTCCACCGGTTCAGGATTATGCCCCTGAGGATTTTTTTGAACCGGAATTTGAGGAGGAGGGGGATTATGAACAAGATGATGACTATGATGGAGCAGAAAGTCTGGATGTGCCCATTGAACCGGACATCTCCCCATACAGACCTTCTGGTGTTTCCCCTGCCTAGGCTCTCTGAGTCCCCTCCCCACTGTCTGTTCTACAGGAAAGTGGCTGAAACTCTCCAGCTCCCTATGGAGGATGCTACAGAGGATCAAGAGGAGCCTGATTTTATTGAAATGATGGACATCCCAGAGTCCAGGAGGCTATCCATTCCCCTGCACAAATCATTTGGGAAACAGACACAAAAATTTTAAAGTCTCCTAATTCTGTACCTCCTGTTGATAGAAGAGTGGACAAGAGGTATACTTTATCAGGCTCAGACACAGAGTTTTTCTACCAGAATGCAGCCATGTTGGGGTCTGTGGCCTGTGACAGGGCTAATGTTCCCTTGGCTTCACACCCCCCAGATAAAGACTCCAGGAGGATGGATGCCTTGGCAAAGAAGCAATACATGGCATCTTCTTTGGGACTCAAGCAGGCTAACTATATGGCCTATGCAGCCAGGTACCAGAAGTCCAGGTGGGACACTGTGCTGGCACTGGCTAAACCGGTCTCCCCCCAGCTGGCCAAGTTGCTGGAGGAGGTGGCTGCAGATGGGATTGAGGCATCTAAAGTACAGTTTCATGCTGCTGTGGACTCCAATGATGTGTCATCAAGAGTCATGGCTACATGTGTGGCTCTTCGGAGAATGGCTTGGCTCAGATGTACTAGCCTCTCACAGGACACCCAGGCTAAGGCCAAGAATTTCCCTGTGGAAGGTAGTTCTCTGTTTGGGGAGCTGACAGAGAATTACATGAAGAAGATGGAGGAATATAGGACCACTTATAGGAGTGCACAGGCCAAGGAGAGGCAGGCAACTCCTCAAAGGCAGCAATCTAGGGGAATGGGCAGGCCTTTTCATAGGCCTTTCTATCAAGCACAGGCCTCTTCTCCCTTTTCACAGAAGGGGTTCTTCAGAGGGAGAGGCAGAAGGGGGATGAGCAGGGCTGCATCCACTCCTCAGCCTAGGGCTCCCGCCAAGCAGACACCCTGATGGGTCTGCCCGGGTCGACTCTCCTATCCCTGTAGGGGGCAGGCTGGCTTACTTCGTCCAGGACTGGGTGCCTGTTACTCCAGAAAAGTGGGTCCTGGAAGTAGTAAGCCAGGGACTGGTTCTCAGCTTCAAAAAATTTCCGAAGATGAGAGCCAGATCTTTTCCACCTGCAAGTCTCTCCGAAACTCTTGCCCTAGAGGCAGAGGTTTCATCTCTTCTGGCCTCAGAAGCCATAGAGAGAGTTCCTACCCTACACTGGGGCAAAGGTCTGTACTCTAGGTACTTCCTTACCCCAAAAAAGACAGGGGAGTGGCGACCCATCCTAGATCCAAGATACCTGAACAAACATCTTTTAAAACCAAGGTTCAAGATGGTGACTCTGGGAATAATTCTTCCCTCTCTAAGGCCAGGGGACTGGCTAGCCTCCCTGGACCTCAAAGATGCCTACTTTCACATCCCCATCAGGTGCTGCCACAGAAACTACCTCAGGCTCAAGTTGCCCTCAGGCCATTACCAGTTCAAAGCAATGCCCTTTGTCCTAACGTCAGCTCCAAGGGTTTTCACAAAGTGCCTGGCTGTAGTAGTGGCCTTTTTAAGAAGGCAAAAGATTTCCATTTTTCCATATCTGGATGACTGACTCATAGTGGGTCAGTCTCCAGGCCAAGTCAAGTCAGACCTGCAAGTGACCCATCAAGTGCTCACTTCCCTGGGATTTCTTCTCAGCCTCCCCAAGTCAGTTCTCAAACCAGTGTAGCTTCTTACCTTTATAGGGGCAGAGCTAGATACTGTCAAAGCAAGAGCCTTTCTTCCCCTGGAAAGGGCAAGAGTTCTTATAGAACTTGCTTCTTTCTTCAGCCTTCAGATGTCCCGACCAGCAAGGCACTTCCTTCAGCTCTTGGGCCACATGGCAGCTTCTACAGCAGTGGTCCGAGGGTCAAGATTCCATATGAGGGACATTCAGTTCCATCTGAGGGCCTTTTGGTCCCAAAGGAAGGATTCCCTTACCAAACTGATTCCAGTGACTCGGACCCTGATCCAAGCCCTTCAGTGGTGGCAGGATCAGAACAATTTAAGGCAAGGGGTTCCATTTGCCACTCAGTCTCATTCAGTGGTCCTTACCACGGATGCTGCACTTCTGGGCTGGGGAGCCCATCTGGGGGCCCTCACTGCCCAGGGACTGTGGTCCCCTCAGGAATCCCTTCTCCCTATCAGTCTCCTAGAACTCAGGGCAGTTTTTCTGGCCCTGCAAGCCTTCTGTCAGTCAATACAGAACAAGGTGGTTCAGGTCAGAACAGACAACACCACCACCATGTGGTATATCAACAAGCAGGGAGGCACTCGGTCTACGGCCCTGTGCATAGAAGCCATAAAGTTGTGGTCCCTGGCGTATTCCCTACAAACCTCTCTGATAGCAGTTCACCTTCCAGGGAAGAACAATGTGCTAGCAGATGCACTGAGCAGGATCTTACAGGGCCATCACGAATGGTCCCTGGACCCTCTGGTATTGAAGGTGATTTTTTCAAGGTGGGGCACTCCAGAGATAGATCTTTTTGCAGCCCCAGACAATCACCAACTTCCTCTGTTTTGTTGCAGATCCCCAGTCTTGGGCTCAGTCCCCTTGGATGCTCTGGTTCGGAACTGGGAAGGGAAATTTCTGTATGCCTTCCCTCCCTTCCCCCTTCTGTTCAGAGTTTTAGTCAGGATAAGGTCACAACCTTGCAAAGTGATTCTGATTGCTCCAGACTGGGCCAGACAGCCCTGGTACCCCCTGTTGCTGTCCCTAACAGTCCATCTTCCCCTGTCTCTTCCCAGGAATTACAACCTGTTAACCTTCTCTCAGGGGAGGATTTGATACCCCAGTCTTCAGTCTCTCAATCTCAAGGCATGGCTCTTGAAGAGTTAGAGTTTGCAGATTTGCATCTGTCTCAGGGGGTTCTGGATATTCTCAAAGCTTCTCGAAAGCCCTCCACCAGAAAGATGTATAACTCCAAATGGAAGAGATTCAGCATTTGGTGTTTTAAGAAGCATATTTCTCCAGACACTGCTGAATTGCCTACAGTTCTGGACTATATGGTCCATCTTAATGGCCTAGGCTTCAGACTAGCTACTCTCAAGGTACAATAGTCAGCTGTTTCTGCTTTTCTGTCAGTGGGGAAGTCTTCCTCACTATCATCTCATCCTATATTCTGCAAATTTTTTAAGGGATTGCTTCATACCAATCCTCCCTTAGAGACCCTGTCTCTGCCTGGGATTTAATGTTTGCATTGCTCAACTTATGCAACCTCCTTTTGAGCCTATGTCCTCAGCAGAGCTTAAGTACTTGACTTGAAAAACTGTGTTTTTGGTAGCCATTATTTCTGCCAGACGTATCAGTGAACTGCAAGCCCTGTCAGTGGAACCTGATTTTATCTCCTTTCACAGAGATAAAGTGGTCCTTAGAACCAATAGAAAGTTCTTGCCCAAAGTGGTTTCAGATTTCCACTTGAAACAGTTTATGTCTCTTCCTGTTTTCTTCACTTATCATTCTTCCTCAGGAGAGAGGAGGCTACACAGTTTAGATGTTAAAAGAGCCCTTAGCTACTACATAGAGCGTACCAAGGGTCACAGGTTTGAGTCCCTCCAGTTGTTCCTCACTTATGGAGAAGTGGGAAAGGGCAAACCTGCCACCAAGAGAACTATTGCCAGGTGGATTGTGTCTTGTATACAATTCTGCTATGCAAAACTGGGAAAGATTCTACCCTCAGGCCTGAGGGCTCACTCTTCAAGAGGCACAGCTGCTTCCCTGGCTGCTGCCAAGGATATTCCTCTCTTAGAAATCTGTCAAGCAGCCACCTGGAAAACAGTCCATACCTTTACCACGCATTACTCTCTGGATATCCAGGCTAGGAGTGATGCTCGGTTTGGCACAGCAATATTTCAGAGCCTATTCCCAAAGTAGGTTCTGTCCCTCCTCCATGGAGGTACTGCTTGGTAGTCTGCATTAGTCAGAATACAGCAAGACTTCATGTTGTTTGAAGAAAAAATTACTCACCTTAGTAATTGTGTTTCTTCTATTGGAGTCTTGCTGTATTCTGACCTCCCCCCCCCGCCGCCTCCTCTCTCAGAACCTAGTTTTTGGGTAGTGGGCGGGCAGGTGCAGTGTTGCACCTCAGGGGTGCTCCTTTACACCCTTTGCTTTTTGTTTGGGTGTTTCTCTTGTTATTATTCTTATTTGAAGGGGTTTTTAGTTTTGGGTTTCCTGACTTGAGTCTTCCCTTGGGAATCCAAAACTTTTTGTTGCCAGTTGGCTAGTAAAAAATGTACAATTTCCACATAGAATAGCTAGTGAGTTTTTGCTCATAAGAATCTGGCAGTTAGATTTCAATGGGAAACAGACAGAGACATCAACCGAGCTCGAGCTCAGCATTCTATGCTCTGCATAGAAAGTTAACACTTTGTTCTCTGGGGAAGTTTAAAGGCTGGGGCTAACTGTATTAGTCAGAATACAGCAAGACTCCAATAGAAGAACCATAATTATGAAGGTGAGTAATTTTTTCTTCTGATTGCTCCAGACTGGGCCAGACAGCCTTGGTACCCCCTGTTGCTGTCTCTAGCAGTCCATCTTCCCCTGTCTCTTCCCAGGAATTACAACCTGTTAACCTCCTCTCAGGGGAGGATTTGGTACCCCAATCTTCAGTGTCTCAATCTCAAGGCATGGCTCTTGAAGAGTTAGAGTATGCAGATTTGCACCTGTCCCGGGGGTTCTGGATATTCTCAAAGCCTCTCGAAAGCCTGCCACCAGAAAGACTTATGACTCCAAATGGAAAAGATTCAGCATTTGGTGTTCCAAGAAGCATATCTCTCCGGACACTGCTGAATTGCCTACAGTTCTGGATTATATGGTTCATCTTAATGGCCTAGGCATCAGACCAGCTACTCTCAAGGTACACTTGTCAGCTGTTTCTGCTTTTCTGTCAGTGGGAAAGCCTTCCTCACTATCATCTCATCCTGTGTTCTGTAAAATTTTCAAGGGATTGCTTCATACCAATCCTCCATTTAGGGATCCTGCCCCTGCCTGGGACATAAATGTTTGCATTGCTCAACTTACGCAATCTCCTTTTGAGCCTATGTCCTCAGCAGAGCTTAAGTACTTGTCTTGGAAAACTGTGTTTTTGGTAGCCATTATCTCCGCCAGACGTATCAGTGAATTGCAAGCCCTGTCAGTGGAACCTGATTTTATCTCCTTTCATAGAGATAAAATGGTTCTTAGAACCAATAGGAGTTTCTTGCCCAAAGTGGTTTCAGACTTCCACTTGATTCAGTCTGTGTCTCTCCCTGTCTTCTTCATTGATCATTCTTCCTCAGGAGAGAGGAGGCTACACAGTTCAGATGTTAAAAGAGCCCTTAGCTACTACATAGAGCGTACCAAGTGTCACAGGTTTGATTCCCTCCAGTTGTTCCTTACTTATGGAGAAGTGGGAAAGGGCAAACCTGCCACCAAGAGAACTATTGCCAGATGGATTGTGTCTTGTATACAATTCTGCTATGGGGAACTGGGAAAAATTCCACCCTCAGGCCTGAGGGCTCACTCTACAAGAGGTACAGCTGCTTCCCTGGCTGCTGCCAGGGATATCCCACTCTTAGAAATTTGTCAAGCAGCCACCTGGAAAACAGTCCATACCTTTATCAAGCATTACTCTCTGGATATCCAGGCTAGGAGTGATGCTCGGTTTGGCACAGCAGTACTTCAGAGCCTATTCCCAAAGTAGATTATCTCCCTCCTCCATGGAGGTACTGCTTGGTAGTCTGCAGATTGTCAGAATACAGCAAGACTTCATGTTGTTTGAAGAAAAAATTACTCACCTTAGTAATTGTATTTCTTCTAATGGAGTCTTGCTGTATTCTGACCTCCCTCCCTCCCTGCCTCCCCTCTCAGAACCTGTTTTTTGGGAAGTGGGTGGACAGGTGCAGTGTTGCACCCCAGTAGTGCTTCTTGCACACCCTCCTTTTTATCTGGGCGGTTTTGTATTATTATCTTTATTTTAGATAGGTTTTGGTTTTGGGTTTCCTGACTTGAGTCTTCCTTTGGGAATCCAAAACTTTCTTTTGCCAGTTGGCTAGTTAAAAATTTTACAATTTCCATATAGTATAGTTAGTGAGTGTTTGCTTGTAAGAATCTGATGGTTGGGTTTCAGAGTGCTGCAGACAGAGACCTCAACCGAGCTCGAGCTCAACGTTCTATGCACCGCATAGAAAATTAACCCTATACTCTCCGGGGCAGTTTAAAGGCTGGAGCTAACTGCAGATTGTTAGACTACAGCAAGACTCCATTAGAAGAAACACAATTACTAAGGTAATTTTTTCTTCGCTCACAGAACTCACTCTGGAGTCTCTGGGTTTCCTGGTAAATCTAAAGAATTCTCACCCAGAACCCACCCAGCTGCTCACCTTCATAGGGGCCCAGCTGGACACTCAGAAGGGATATGCTTTCCTCTCTCAGGAAAGAATTCAGAGTGCTGGCGACGTGGATATGTTGTTCTATCCACACTCGTTGGCATGTCCCTTTCTTCTTTAAATCTTGCCGGAAGGTCTCAAAGCTGGCTCCTCCCACCCCACCCTCCCAGGTGGTATAAGCCTCGGCTCGCCCCATGGCCTTGATCTTCCTTTCCGCTGGAAGATTCAGGTTGCCTCCTTTCCACTCCCATGTTCTGTAGGTCCTGGCTTCTCATACTGCGGATTTTCTGAAGATTTAACACGTTAGAGTTAACTATCACAAATTTATTGTCTTGACTGCGACGTAAGAGAAATCTTCTCCCGGATTCTGCCAGTGCCCGTGTAGACAGAAGATGTCGGGCACAGACACACATGCCACGTGTATCTACTGCCTGGGTGTTGGCCATGACACCCAGGCCTGTGAGATGTGTCTCGCTTTCCACCCTAATGTCCTTGACGATCATCTTGCATGTCTAAAACTGGGTAGGCCAGAGAAACAGAATCTGCCAGTCAAATTGAAGCAGGCCTGGTGGGCGGCCTCCGTGGCTGTGGGGTCCACCGAGCAGCTTGAGCAAATGCAAACCTTCGAGGAAGAGGTGGCATGGAGCATTCCTCCCGGCTGATTTTTGTTCTGCTCAGTCTGGGTTCTACATTCTCGGGCTCCTTTTGGGAGATGTGCCAGTCTCTCCCTACCAAGGTCAAGGGACCTTCGGGCTTGCATGTCTCCTGGTCGTGTTAAAAGGTCAAGGAACCGAGAGATTCTTCGTCTCGGCGAAGACATTCTTGGGATCGAAAGCGGTCTCGGTCCTAGGGATCTCTAGTCTCGACCTCGGTCGAGATTGCAACTTTGACTGCCGGCTTCTCGGCCTTGCCGTCTGGTCAGCCGGTCAAAGTCTCAATCGATGACCTGGTTGAGATCACTCTTGACCCTGTCGATCTGTTGTCGTCCGACGAGGCCTACAACTCTCTTACCAGGACCCTGGTCCTGCCTCTCCCTGATGGGGAGACCCAGCTTGCTGGCAATCTCATTGAGGAGCCAGTCCCAGATCAGGAAAAATTGCCAGTACCCCCGTTGTCTCCTGAGCGACCCAGTTGGTCACCCTCACAATCGAGGTCAAGGTCTTGGACTCCCTCGACTGATAGGCTGAGGAAGGTGCATAAGCACTCCAAGAAAAGCCGATGCCACTATTCATCTTCGTCCTCCTCGGATGAGGGGAGGCTTCGGAGGAAACTCCGTAGATGCTACGAAGACCTTATGTGGCAACAGCTGATATTGTCTGGTCAGAAACCGGCCACAGTTTCCACACCGGCCATTACTTGGCTCTTGCCTTCTAGGCCGAAGCCGACTCCATTGGAATCGATTAAAACGGTTCCTCCGCTCATGGTGCGGGTGAAACCTGCCCTGGTTCAGCCAAAATCAACCTCTCCACTGATAGTGGTGGAGCCGCTGCATATACAGCCCTTGGGAGGGGCTCATTCGAAGGAATCTCGGACTGTTCCGGGTCTTCCTTGCAGGTTATCGGTCACCTTCATGCCTGACCACCCCAGGTGTGTAGAGGGGGCCTTGGTGGCTGGCCAATTTATCCGGATACTTCGGATTCTGATGACTCTGACCTGCACTCTTGTCTGATAGATGATGAGTCGGTGGGCAGTCTCTCGACAGAGGAAGGCCCTTTGTCCATCTTGGGGATTCTTCGCCTGATCTCCGAATTCACGGGGATGCCCCTGGATCCTGTCCAGAAATGATCTGAATACCCTCTTACAGACATCCTTAAGAGTGGGGACACTCCAATGGAAGCCTTCACAGCGGCCGAGGCCATTATTGGTCTGGCTTTAGAGCTTTGGCAGCACCATGCCTCCTGTCCCGTGCCATTTCCCTGGATGGCCTGCAAGTATGCGGTGCCCATTGGGTCCCTCTCGGGGTTCATGGAACATCCCTCTGCATATCCATGTTCAGATGTACAGGCAGGTCGGCAGACATGGGTAGACCTCTTGACAAAGATCCATAAATTCAAAAAATTGGATCATTCTGCCAGGAAGGTCTATGCTGCCTCTTCACTAGGTCTCTGTCAGGCAAGCTCGGTCATCACCATGCCGCATTTCTCCCACGCCCTTCTGGGCTGTTTGGATGGGGTTCTCCCTCACCTCTCTGTGGACCTTCAGACTACGGTGAAACAAGTCCAAGACCATGGTTGGGCTGTTGCTTGACAGCAACTACAGACGGCCCTGGACTTCGGGGACTCATGCGCTCGTTCGGTGGCAGCCGTGGTTGCCATGTGCCACAGGACTTGGTTGAGGCTCTCCACCTTTACTGTGGATGCCCAGCACAAGCTTACCGATGTTCCTTTCCTTGTCACCAGTCTCTTTGGCCCACGTGTGGACAGTCACCTGCAATGGATTGAGCAGTCCAATGCCACCTTGGACTCAGCCATTTCTGCTCAGAAAGATGCACAAGGCGCCAAGAAGCAGAAGAAAAAGCCATTTCGGCACCCTGCTCTTGCGGCCAAGCAGCCCTCCTTCCAGGGTGGGCAACAACAGCAGGCACAGGCTTGGCATCCTTGGCCCAAGTCTGGGCCTCCAGCGGCCCCTAGACAGGGAGGTCAGGGTTCAGGCAATTTCCAATCTGGACCCTGTTCCTCCAAGCGTGCTCAGTGATGGGATAGGGACTGCCACCCCTATTCCCGTCATGCCAGATCTGGGTCCTCCTGTTGGGGGCGGGCACTGCCATGTTCTTTCCGCCTGGTCCTTTGTTACCACGGACAGGTGGGTCTTAGAAGTGGTTGGCCAGGGTCTGCCTCTGGAATTCGAGCAGTACCCTCCCAGCCGAGCCTGCACCCCATGCGAGGAAAGGGTATCAGTCCACACTCGGTCAGCTCTGAGAGACAACATAGCCCAACTCCTCCTCAAGGAGGTAGTGGCCCAAGTGACAGATCTCCCAGTCGACCCATGGTTCGTTTCCAAGTACTTCCTGGTACTGAAGTGGATGGGGGGGGGTGCTGGCACTCCATTCTAGATCTGCACGACCTGAACCAGTTTCTCAGGCTGCACATCTTCAGGATGGTAACTCTGTCCCAGATCATATCATCCCTGGGGCAGAACTTGTGGTTCTGCTTACTGGATCTCCAGGACATGTTTTTTCATGTTCCAGTCCGTCCGTCTTTTCAGTGGTTCCTCCACTTCCGATCAGAGGGAACCCTTTACGAGTTCCGAGCCATGCCATTCGGCCTATCATCAGCCCCATGGGTCTTCTCCAAATGCATTGCAGTGGTGGCAGCCCACCTTGGGCATCAAGGGTTCAGAATCTATCCCTACCGCAACAAATGGCTCTTGGTGGGTTCCACCCAGCAAGAGGTGGAGAAGTCCAGGGACCTGACCCTCCAAACCTGCACTCAGCGTGGCCTCCTGATCAATGAGGTCAAGTCGGAGCTCATGCCTTTGCAGGTGATATGCGTCATTGGGGCAGAGCTCGACTCCTATTGAGTCAGAGCCTGGCTCCCGGCAGACAAGGCGGAGGTTCTCTTATCCTTAGCCCAGTCATTTCTGGTTCGGCACTTGCGCCCTGCCCGGGACTTTCTACGCCTTCTAGGATACATGGCGGCCTGCACCTCCATGGTCCGATTGGCCTGGTGGCATATGCGCCCGCTTCAATGGGAGCTGGCTGCCCAGTGGACTCAGCACCAAGGTAATTTTGACCAGCTGATCACTGTGACCCAGAAGATGTGGGACGTTCTCCAATGGTGGACCGATCCTGGATCATCTGCAAGAAAGAATCCCGTTTATCCGCCCTGAGCCGACGGTTGTCCTCACGACTGGTGCCTCTCTCACGGGCTGGGGTGCCCACATGAGGAACCACAGAGCCCATGGGTTCTGGACCCCTGAGGTATCTTGATACCATATCAACCTGCTGGAGCTCAGTGCAGTCAGACTGGCGCTGTCAGCATTCGCTCAACTCCTTCGGGGTCAAGTGGTTCAAGTCCAGACGGACAATACTACCTCAACAGCACGCCTGGACCTGATAGTCAATCAGGGGAAGGTATTCCATCCAGACCTTCAATCCCTGCACCTGACAGCCTGGATTCTGAGCGGCTTGAGTTCCAGGCTCTGGGTCTCTCTGAGGTTGTACTTACAGAAGTGGAAGCATCCAGAAAGGAGGTACTCTATCTTCAAATGGAAAAGATTTTCCATTTGGTGTTAAGGTAAGGGCCTGGACCCTTTGTCCTGTCCAGTGGCTAGTATATTAGACTACCTTTGGTCTCTGTCCAAAGGGGGTCTTTGGTCTATGACCCTTAAGGTGCACCTGGCAGCTGTCTCTGCTTACTGGGCATGGGCCGGTCAGCAGAAGGTGGCGCAGGAGAAGGTGGTCTGGCAGTTCTTCAAAAGCCTCAATCACATATTCCCTCTGGTGCGTGAACCTCCATCTCTGTGGGATTTACTGCTGGTTTTGGCAAAACTCTTGGGCAAGGCATTTGAACCGAAGCACAAATGTGAGCTGTCACACTTGTCGTGGAAGACCACCTTCCTGGTGGCCATCACCTCAGCCAGAGAAGGACTGGAGAGCTCCAGGCACTTTCAGTGGAGTCTTCTTACCTGGTCTTCCACAGAGTCAAGGTTGTCCTGTGCCCCCACCTGAAATTCCTCCCGAAGGTGGTGTCTGAGTTCCATCTCAACCAGGTAATGACTCTGCCTGTGTTCTACCCGAACTACACCTCGGATGCCAAGTACAGGCTCCATACTCTGGACCTGAGACGAGCTCTCTCCTGTTACAAGGAGAGAATGGCAGAAATTTGGGGAGAGGCTCGACAGCTGTTTGTCACCTATGCTGAAGCTGCACCCGACAGACCTGCAGCAAAGTGGATGATCGGCAGATGGATCACATTGTGCATTGATCTCTACTAGAGGTTGGTGGGCAAGGAACCTCCTAAAGGGATAAGAGCTCATTCTACCCACCATACCGCTGCGTCAGTGGCTGCTTCCAGGGACATCCATATCCAGGAAATCTGCAGGGCTGCTACCTGGAAGACAGCAAACGGCTTCATCACCCACTACCACATCGACCTAGAGTCACGCCAGGATGCTGGTTTTGGGGCCTCAGTTATGTACATTCTTCAGGAGTGGTGAGAAACCCATCTCCCTTGTGATTTTCTTTGTCACATGCTTGGCGTAAGTAGCATAATAAACTTTATTAGAACTCCTTGCTTGTTTACGAATGTTTCTTGGCAGACTTCGAGACACAAGAGTCTGTATTATTATTATTATTATTTTAATTGTTTACCCTACACACCAAGATTGTTTAGACAACATAATGGCGACCGCGAAATGGAGTCCGGATGTTTTTGCTAAGTTTCATTTTTATTTCCTCTGTAAATTAAAACACTGGGCTAGAGATCCCCAGTAAAAACAAGCTGAAAATGTCTAATGTTTAAAATTTTTCGGTCAGTTGTGTGTTCTACAGTGCAGACAAAACAATCTCTTGGCAGATATTCAATTTCTGTGTAATGAGTTGTTTTATTTTTGATTTTTTATTTCCTATTCTTTCTCTGTGGGAATACAGCTATAAAGGATCCGAAACAGTTAGACAGCTTTCTTGTGCGTTCAAATCCTGATGGGTATTTACTCATCTAGGTGTCCATATACTCCAAAGGCTGTTTGAGTGCTTTCATGAATTTTGGTTGCAAACAAAGTTTTTTGATCCACAGACAGCTAAGAGTTTTTTATCGTAAGACATGTCTAAATATATCAGTACTGAGTTGAGGCTGGATGCCTTAACAAGCCAAACTGCTAACAGTAGTTGGCTTGGTTTTGCTAAAATAGCAGAATCCAATGGTAGTCTCTTATCGGACATCATTGCCCATTATAGGGAATTGAAAAATGGTACCGATGATCCTGAAGGATTATTAATTGCAATGTTGTTTAATTGTTTTGATGCTGTTCTAAATAAGATATCTGTTTTCGGAAAGTGAGTATGATGCTTGCAAAATGGAGAATTCTGCCTACAAGCAGGAGATTAGTCTGAAAAGGGCTTCTCATACAGAAAAAATAGCTGGACTACTGTCTAAGCTACAATCTGTCCATCTAGAAAATGAGTCTCTATTTAATGAGAGAGGCAGCCATGACCTGCATACCTTAAGAGATAACGTTCAAAAGGCAAATCTTAGAAAAAAATGTTTTCAAACTAATGGTGTTCTGGCTAGTAACACTGATTCCTTATGTTTTGAAAACAAGGAACTTAGAGATAAGTCTGAAGTAATTACTGAAAAAGTTAACGAGCTGGTATTTCAACACCAGAACTTGACAGTACAGCATGATTCAGTATGTTTTAATTACAGCAGACTTGAAATGAAGGTTTTGAATCTAAATCATGACGCAGTTTCTGTTAGTAAAAAGCAAGTGTTACAAGATGTAAATGTCTTGAAATCTGAAAACAATGCACTTAATAGCGTGCTAACTCCTGTATCTGAGCAGTTAGAATGTAGGAGTAAAAAGTCAGATATGGCGAACTTGCGCCGTCAGCCAGAGGTATTGGCAGGGTATACTAACTTAATGCCCAAAGACCTTGCCTCTTCTAATGTTGAAGAGTTTGATTCTGAACACTCACAGTATGCTGTGGGGTGGACTAGAGCAAAGGCTAGCCACTTGTTTTTCTGTGATTCACAAAATGGAGAATTGTTAGAGTCTCAAAATGGTGGACACACATGTGATCAGGTTGCATCCCAATACCATCCCCAAGATGGCCGCTCATGGTCATGTGATGATGGTCATGACACAGTAACCCATGATGCCCATGAGGTAATCTAAAATGGCCGACCACCATCTCACGGGGATTCAATCTTGCAATCTCAGGGACCTGTGATTGCTGCCATAACCAAACAAAACAAACCGGAGTTTTTTGGCATGATTAATAATGTTATCAGTAACACTAGTGTTTCTGAGGGACAGAAGATTCTCATTAAAAATGATGTTGACGTATTTTTGAATAAGGTTGATACACAATCTGTCATTAAGTCAGCGTCTGATGATGCAGAAACAGCTGATGCTGTTAATGTTTGTTTTATTAGCAGTGTTTATGGTTTTCGAGTGTCCTTGGAAAAAAGATCACATTGAAGTTAATTACATGAAAAGTTGTTTTCATTTCCTGTGCAATTTAACATCAGCTTTGCCCGAGAAGACTTGACGTACTGCTTTTCCTATGCAGTGCATTAATACCTTAAGCTGCAACAATGTTGCTACCATCCAGCAACATTCCAGTGGGGAAACCCACTTTACATTTGATGGGGAAGGGGACAACCCTGATTCTGAAAGCCCCATGGCTGTGATATTTTCAGCATCACAGGCCATGTTGGGGGGAAGGGTTACAGGTTTGATTTCTAAAACTGAGCTGACAACTGTCTCAGCACTACTTCCTCCACCCCTGATGGCTACTGAACCATAGTCCATAGCTGGAAAACTATGTGCAGCTTGCACACCACTTTTCTCCACCGTGTAGGCACCCCTGATAGTGCCAGCACTGTCTGCACATGATGCAGAACCTCCTCCATCAGTGACACCTGAATCATCCCATACTGTGGCTGCAATGGCAGGCACTACAGGTAAGAAAGTACAAGGTATCTTAATACTGATATCATTGTCTTTTCTTTTGGGATCACTGACCATGGCCCCAGCATTGGTTAATCCTAACACAGTTTTAGGGCATCATTTTGAAACTGCCATATCAGGTATAGCAATCTCAGCAGTTTTAGCCCAAACATACAATGGACACATCAGACCCATTGCTTATGCATCCCAGATGCTTGCCACAGTAGAGCTGAAATACAGCTTTTGTGAAAGGAATCTTTTGGCTACATACTGGGCAGTGAGATACTTTATGTACATCATTGGATATGCACCCATTGTGCAGCATTCCAATCATTTGCCAACTAACATTCTGTTGTCAGACAGAGTAAAAGATGACTCTGTATCCAATGCCAGACTTACACTCTGGTCTCTCATTCTACAGGATTATGACATCACTGTCCTTCCTATCAAAACTCCATCTTTGTTGGCCCATGGCCTACAGTTTACAAGAGAGACCCATGATTGTTCACTCCAACTCACTGACCTACCTGTCCCAGTGCCCTTTCTGACAGAACCTCAGAAAGTGTTAAAAGACACCACTGTGTGTCATGTTTTGACTGATGACTCAGCCACACATACCAACAAGGGTCAGATAGCAGGGTTTGAAATTCTTATTATGCATCCTAGTGATGACAGAGTGTGCATGGCTAGTAATTGCATCATTGTATATGTACGATTCACAGGCAATGTTAAAACATGCCTTGCAAATAAAATGAAAAGCAGGGAGGTGAGGAGTCTCCTAATTACCACAAATATTTGTGAATGGTTTACAGAGCTGGAACGTCCTTAAGAAAGACACAGCTTGTGTTAAGAAAGGAATAAAAATATTTTTCCTTACGTAAAATGATACTAACACTCCATGAGAGGGTTAAGTTCTGCCAGCTTCAAGAAATGTCCTTGAGATAATTACATTAAGCACTGCAGATACTATGTTTTCATTGCAGTTTCTAATTGGGACTGTTTCTCTCTAAACTGAATTTCTTTGGCAGAAGACAAACTTCTGTTCCAGTACTCTGTAGTATCGCTGTGAAATACAGTGACTTGCTTGTGTACGTCACAACACTAACCTGTTTAAATACTGTACATTCATAAGATTCAAGCATATGGTAAAATGTGAACCTTATGCTCCATAAGAAGGACCCTCATTTGAGGGCAGTGTACAGGTTCCTTAATAAAGGAACTGGGGAATAACTTCCAAAAATAGCTCTTATAAGAAAGTGAAAATGACATTCACCTATCCAGTGATGGCCTACTCATTTGGAACATCACTGCTGTAACACTCGTGAAAAGTTACGGGTAATTCCTGAACACCTGAGAGCAGATTTTATCAACTATACCAAATATATAGTACTCCAACTGGTGTACACCAATGAGTCAGTAAAAACCCTAGACAGACTAAAATCCTCTGTCTTATGGCTACACATGAGAAATTATGTAGAACACTGCATCAGTAACTGATCTGTGCACAGAACAATCCTATACCAGCTAGTACAAATGCATTGTTACCCCAGAGGCAAAAGGCCCCTGGAACAATATCTAGTTTGACTGCATTGGCCTTATGCCAACCACTAAGAGCAACTAGTTTGCACTAGTGATTAGGGTTGTCAGAACCCTCTGAAGTTCTGGGTTCTAGTTCTAGTCTAGAACTTTTGAAAAAGTTCTAGGGTTCTAATCTTTTTTAGAACTTTTTAGAACTCGAACCCTATTTTTTTATTGTGCTGCCAGTAACAAAGATAGTAATAAAATACATGTAAAGGAAAAACTGTTCAATATAAGGGGGAGAGAAATTATCATGTGTGACATTGATAGGAATACAACTAGGTTTATTTATGGTTTCTTCTGTTTGCTAAAGCCAGCAGCTTAATACGTAACAGGCCCACCCACCCATCCATATGTTAAAAGTTTTCCTGCTGCAGCTGCATCATAGTTCCTTAGTGAAAGAAAGAGGCACATTAGCCATTTATGTACTCAGTTATATATACTCATCGTCATGAATTATGAGAAAAATAACTGATATTACCTAATTTCAGCTATTTGCTGCTTTCTGTTTTAAATGAGTAAATCAAAAGTTGCTATGTTTAAAAGAAAGCTTTTATAACAAAGTCAAGCCAAGTACTACAGCAGCAGCATGTGGAACTGTTGCAAAACATATTATGTCATAACGTAGTCAGTCAAGACATTTGAATAAAAAAATATGCCAGTCATTGTTGCTGGCAAAAAATGCATGCAATTTTCTAAGGTAATGCATACATATACCAACATTTTTGTTGGCAAATTGAAGTAATACATACAACTTTCTAAGATGATGCATTTTTGCAGCTGATACTTCAATAACATCTGTATTTCAGTCACATAAATAAAAAAAGTGGTTTCCTCACCACATACTAAGGAACATTTAATGTAGCTGCAGCAGTTGGCATGTGATGTTTAAGGGACAGCTTCTGTCAACCCCATTATGTATCAAATTATCACTACTTGTAAAGCAAAAACACTTTATGATACGTCACATTCTGTGAAAACTGCTGATGCAGATTTTCTTTTATTTCTGATTCCTTTATTCTTTTTTTAAAGGGGACAGGACAATTGTGCTAGGTGGCAGCAGTTTGCAATGTATTTAATAAGAATATATATTATGTGTACAGTAGGTTCGGTCTGTCATCATTTTTTCCTCACCATCCCCAGCTGATCAGCTAATCTGTAAATGAAAGAACTAAAACAACACCCACCTTTCACCCCATCACCATTCCACTTTTCTTCCACCACCTCATCTGTCAGTAGCACCCATGCCACTCTTACACCCATGTTAAAACCAACCCACAACCCTCACCCATGTACTAGCATCCATTTTTCGTTTATGGCTAACATTTCTGTAATTGAAAAATAATAAACAGCTACCAATTAGAACTCATTGTTTTGTCCTCTTTAAAATTGAAAATAGACCGCCTCCTGTCCCAGCCCATACTGATGCACCACAAAGTCATAGAAGGTAAATCCAAAAATATATGTTTGCACTTTAACTATAAATAATATGATACAGAAAGGATTGACGGACAGTGTCCTTTTATGCCAAATTTGGGCCTGTTCCCTACTGATGTTAAAATTGCCTGTATATAAAACTTGTTGACTTTAGTTTAGACCCTAGCTACAAAGCAGTTTGCATGAAATGGTGAAAGTTTTGGGGTATATAGTCCAAGGTAGTAGATCGAGAAAGGAGAGAGACTACAACCAAAGTCATCACAGTCGGTAAAAGTTTCCTTTTTGGTGCAGAGAGACTCTGTCCCACACAGTATTTACCAGCCACCACCATCTGAGTTGTCATCACCATCAACATCCACAACATCAATCACTTCAGGATCAGTTTGTATACCCTTGTAGGGATACGAAAATCTTGACTTATTAACTTTAATAAAAGGTAACGTGTGTACATTTTCTGGCAGCAACCTATTTCTGGTGTCTGTCACAATATTGCCAGCTGTACTAAACATGCGTTCTGAAGAGACACTTATTGCAGGACAACCAAGATATTTACAGGCTTCATCATACAGCTCTGTCCAAATTGACTTTTTTGATCTCCAGTATTCAAAAGGGCATGCATCAATAGGAATAGGCAGTTCTTGCAGGTAACTGTCTACCATGTTGGATAGAGACGCTCAGAAGAGGAATCAGCAGAAGCAGCTGGTATGGCAGCAATTTGGGAAAGGTTTTGCCACAGATTTAGCTTGCTACTAAGGGCTGAAGAAGTGGCAGTTGTGGAACAACTACTGTTAATGTTTGGTGACTTTTCCAGTTCTGTATCCCTTTGTGAAGATGAACCTGCATGTTGTGGTGATGACAACCTGAGGGTACTGCGTGTCTGTGTTTGACTCCTGTGAGTGCTGCAGCTCATCTAGCAACATACATTTGTACTGCTCTATATCATCTGTTTTGGAAGATGTATAGCCTTGAACCTGGGATCTAATAGAGTTGCAAGGATGTAGTGTCTTGATTTCGTCATTGCAACTAATTTGTCATTGGTTTTGAAGGCGCTTCGCCATTCTCTTTACTTAGATTCCCATGATACAGGCGATATGTTGTCTGCGCTCAGATCTGTCTTTTTCTATTTGTAGATTTAGAACACTAAGATGATGTGAAATGAGCATTAGTGAGTGGGATAACCTTACTCACAGATGCACCTTCAAAGAAGACATGTCCCTTGTAGCTGTCTCACAAGGAGCTAGGATACAGCACACTGTCTCCATTAATTTCCACTGCAGCACAGACAGCATAATGCCATCTCCAATAATGTAACTGGAGCAGTACTTATGTACAGCTTGCTTTTGCTCCAAGAGGTGCTGCAGCATATAAAGCTGAGTTCCAACGAGTGGAAACATTTTGAATCAGCTTTGTTTTTGCAGTTCGGACAATGTCCGATAGCCTTGGTTGAATGTGAAAAGTGAGTCACAGTTTTTGCAAACAGCAATCATACCATCCACTTGTGTTTCGCTGGTTGAGAAATCCGTACAATTAAGTGTAAGCAATGTGCAAAGCAAGAAGCATGCAGAAATCCTCCATCCTGTACTGCTTTTAAGATGTTGGCTCCATTGTCACTTACTATAGAAGCCACATTTTAGACCATGAAATAAACCCATTCGTCAAAGGTCATTTAGTTCCTACGAATATTTACAGCAGTATGACTTTACCCAAACTTCTTCCTATGCAGCAGCGCCATCTTTTGGGGTGTCTTTGTTTTTGAAGAAATACAAGAAACGTGACCCAATGAGCGTAAGGATATGTAATCTATGTTTGAGTGCTGGTCCACATATCTGTTGTGACATGAATAACCCCACCTTCTGCAGTTTTAAGTGCAAGCATCACTGTCACTTTTAAAGCCTGATAAATGTTTGGTATTTCAACATAGGAAAGTACCTTCGATGAGGAACATTGTAACGAGGCTCTGCTAATGTCATGAGGCTCCTAAAATCCTCATGATCTACCAAACAGTATGGGAGAAGGGCTCCGCTAACAGTTCACCAATTCGTGATTAAGATGAAGGGTCTTTGATGATTTCTAGTAAAGGTATTCTTCCTTTCAAATGCCTGAGACAGTGTTAGTTGTTTGCAACATGTCCTGCTGGTTTACTATACACCGTGCTTCCGATGGGCAGATGGACGGAGATGGTGGACTAGGACTTATACATTCAGTGCCATCACTGGATGTGCAACTGGTACTAATGGTGCTGGCATTGGTGGTAACAGTGATCCTAGGGCTGGCAGTGGTTCTGCCCGCATCAAGTTCAGACAATTCAGTATCCATTTCAGATTCCTGACCCTTCTCACGGCGGTCTGGAAGATGGAGGACATGGGTTTTGGATGATCAAGCAAAACCGAATGCTTTTTCAGATGGTGCTTAAGAGCTGTAGAGCAAGGCATGACACAACTTTACCACAGCTTACACTCTGTTTACAGGGAACAAATTGCTCTGCATGGATCAGTTTTACTGACAGAGAAATAATTCACACCTCAGATGTGACAGATTTTGTTCGAGTGCTAGGAAGATAGCTAAAGACTGTTTGTGTCTTTTCACCTTCCTAACAGAACCTGGGACATGCTCCTTGGTGCTAGAAGAGTGGACAGAAGACTCTGATGGATTTTCATTGCTGGCCAACACAGAAGTGGTGGATTCAATGGATATGTCCTTTTCATTTCCAACAGTGCTGGATGTATTTGCAAGTGCACTACCTGATTCATTGTCAGCAGACTTGCTCATTTCACTTTGTTGAGGAAGTAATGATTTGTCGCTAAGACACAACAGTTGGACTGAGACAAAGAGCTACTGTCTGAGTCAGAGAGGGACTCACTGTCACTTGCATTATTGCTGCTAGTCACAGGGATCTTAACAGCATGAATGGCATACCTTATGGTGCCTCTCCGTGTGACCCCAGCAGCTGTACAGGTTTTCTTAAAAGGTCCCCTTTACCACACTTCACTGTTGCTCTTTTTGCTGTTTGTTGAATTTTTATCACGTGAAATTTTGGTTATTTCTGTTAGCACCAGGATTACTACTACCACTAACACCTGCTCCAACACCAGCACTAGATGTTTCATCTATGTTGGTGTCAGCCATAACAGACAGTAAGTACCAGTACTACCAGTATACTGCGGTGAACACACCCACACCCAAACAATTACTGTAACAAAGCAATGTGATCTGTGATGCGCTAGCACAACTCCAAAATTTTATTTTGGTTGTGTGACACTGTGATACCGTGGACTGAAAGTAATTGAAGAATATGACAGTTTGCAACTAAAGGATCCCAGGTTCAAGGCTTACAGAATGATTGGGCTGCTGGGCATAGGCATACACATAGTAAATCAAGGGTGCACAGTAGCAGGGTGATGGGCTGACCACAAGACGGAGTCACATGCGCAACCCAGGGAATGAGAATTATATTTCTACGTTTCTGTCATGTAAGGTTAATGCCACCACACAACTGGCCACTGGGCTTCTCTCTGTAACACACACTGGGTAGGGTACAGTGCAGTCAAGGGGCACACAGCAGCAGGGTGATGGGCTGACCACAGGAGACGGAGTCACATACGCAACCCAGGGAATGAGAATTATATTTCTACATTTCTGTCATGTAAGGTTAATGCCACCACACAACTGGCCACTGGGCTTCTCTCTGTAACACACACTGGGTAGGGTACAGTGCAGTCAAAGGGCACACAGCAGCAGGGTGATGGGCTGATCACAGGAGACGGAGTCACATACATAACCAACAACTCAGGGAATGAGAATTATATTTCTGCGTTTCTGTCATGTAAGGTTAATGCCACCACACAACTAGCCACTGGGCTTCTCTCTGTAACACACACACTGGGTAGGGTACAGTGCAGTCAAAGGGCACACAGTAGCAGGGTGATGGGCTGACCACAGGAGACGGAGTCACATATGCAACCCAGGAAATGAGAATTATATTTCTACGTTTCTGTCATGTAAGGTTAATGCCACCACACAACTAGCCACTGGGCTTCTCTCTGTAACACACACACTGGGTAGGGTACAGTGCAGTCAAGGGGCACACACTGGGCTTCTCTCTGTGACACACGCACTACACTGGGAAGGGTTCAGATTTATTTGCCTTTTTTTGCCCCCCTTGTATGCTTGTTGCTGGCAGCTGCTGAGTGTGCAGTGTGCACCACTGACTGAGCAGTGCTGCAGTTTCAAATAATCACATTTCACAAAGGTTCTTCACTTCTTCTTCTTTTTTTTTTCTCTCCAGTCCTCCTGAGTCCTCCTCCAGTCCTGATATTGATTGATCTCGGTCTCGATCCCTCCTATTCCCAGTCCCTTCCCAATTCTTGATTAATCCCTCCACCTGTCCTGAACCTCCCCCTAGTCCCACTCCCACCCGATTTTGAGCTTTTTTCAGCCTTTCTCTTGTTCTCGGTCTCACAGGAAAATGGATGATGGAAGTGGCCACTGGACAAGAGTAGCGGTACGCTAACCGCTAACGCTACAGTTTAGCTAGGCTGCTGCTGCCTCCGCTCATCCTCAGCAAATGGCGCTTCTCCTCGCGGCACATCTGCCTAAATACTTACAGATCCACGGCTCACCGCAGCTTACTCGACTCCACCTGACCCGACGTGAGGTACGCAAGTGCAAACAGACAACGCCTCGCTGCTCACAAGTGATTCAACCTTTTGCGAACCGTTTACTGTTCAAGTTCTAAGTTAGAACTCGAACACCAGGGTTCGAGGAAGGTTCGAATCTTTTACGAACTAGTTCTGACAACCCTACTAGTGATCACCAACCTATTTTCCAAATAGTTTAAAGCTATCCCAAAACGGAACAACACAGTCAAAGTGACTGCAAATGTTTTGGTAAACTAGCTATTTACCAGGTAGGGTTTTACCCCTAAAGGTAAATTCTGATTACAGGGATCCGGCTTTATAACAAAAGTAATGCAGGAAATTCTGGATTTGTTATGGGTAAAACAAAAGTTTTATATCCCTTACCATCTACAGTCATCAGGACAGATGGAATGTGCTAACAGGCAGATCAAAGTTATGTTATCCAGACTTGTTCAGAAAACCCAAAATGACTGGAATTAATTATTGCCTTTACTCCTTATGGCAATAAGAGGGACACCCTCTGCAGGTACACAGCATACCCCATGTTTGAAATCATGACCAGATGGTCCATGAGACTCCCAGAACATTTATTTCTGGACCTGTATCGCTGACTACTGATGGACCATCAGTAGATAAATATGTTAAATATTTCAAACAAGACATCCAAAAGGTACACTTGTTTGCTTCATGATGTATGGCAAGGCTTAACAACAGGCCTATCCCATTGTAAACCAATTCAGTCCAGCAGTCTACCAAGTTAGACTGCCTCACTATAACAGTCATTGATAAATGGCTAAATGCCAATCAAATGAACCTGTTTAAAGGAGATTAAATACTTTTCCACACCCCAATGGGTCGAATAGTACTAAACTAACTATGTTTTTCTTTTTCTGTTTTCTTTTAGGTTCCAGAGAGAGAAAGATGCTTGCTTTTATGCTTATAATTCTTTTTTAAAAGTATGGGTCTTCTTACAAGCCCAAACTGCACATCGTATTGCAGACAAGAACCAGTGACGTAATCCTACAAAGGTTGTTGAGGCAGAATACCTCACAAGCCCACATGATTTAATTGCATCCTGTGGAATTCACACTAAAGTCCTAAAAGACATGTTCATCATCCAGGAGGGTAGTGAGGCCCTACTGAATGTTGTGATCATTGCTTTGGATCAATTCTAGCAGCTAGACTTGATTTGGACTCCTGTTTTCATTTTATTGATAATCAGGAATTTTGCATCCAAAATTATATGGCAATAAAAGCCATTAGACCGTAAGGTTTTTAACCCTATGATGCTTCATAATTTGTGACACTTAATATTGAGTGCCCAAAACAGAACCCTGGCCCACCCAGTGGTCTAATAGCCACTTCTCAACCAGGTACCCTAGTTAATAATATGCAGCTCTTATGCACAACCCAGTGATTTTAAAATGTCACCTTTTAAAACTTGAAATGATTTGTTTCATGTTTCACAACAAACATTTCCCACATTTTTTTTCATAATGATATGATTGAATACCCTGGCAGCATACCAGGTACTCATTAATGACCCCCTATACAGGGACTGATAGCACCACACCTACACACTCTTAGGGTTTTCACATCCTGACTGCTAGTGGTACATCTTATGACAGTAAACCTATCCAAATGCACTAGGCATTTTGGTTTTGTTTTTCTTATTTATAAAAAAAACACAGATTTAGACTCAGATCTACTTGGTTCTGACATATCTATTTGAAATAGGGCTGTTAGCCATTATTCAGGCACATATGTTAAAGGTTCATAACAGTGTGAAATATATCATACCCCCCATTGCATGGTATACATGATTTTGCTCATTAAGAGTGATTTACATTTACAATATTAAGGATATTGTGAAAGGGGTTTGGCCTGACATATGTTTGTTAATGAATTAATTTCTGCTCACATTAAGGAAGCAGATGAGCATCACATAGCTAGGAAAGTCCTTTGCACTGCCTATAGCTATTATGTTTTTACAACCCTTTGGTTATCTCTTCCGGGATCTGGAATTAGGATATATCCTTGATCTCATACATGACAGATGTATGGGTCAGTGGCATTGCCACATTTTGCACTTCTATTGCATGTGTTAAATGTTTATTTGAATCTAGCACTGTTCTCTTGTGAATGGCAAGGAACCTTGGATATGTCACCACACACACCAGTATTGCTACTTGTTTTGAAATGTATTCCGCACAGTCCAGGAAGCCATGTTTATGATTCTCACAGTGTCACTGCCACATTTTTATCCAGCAACATCCATCTCCGATCGTCTGGCAACCGTCCATTCTATTGATCATCTTGATGAGAACTTTTATTGTGAAAAGGTTGAAACTGCCTCCTTTCCTTGTTTACCATGAGGTCTTGGAATCGTGACTGACTCTGAACTTTGAATGTTGTACCTGAAAGGAACATCACCTTTTATGCAGATGTGACACCTTCCAACTTGTCTTACCAACTTGTGAATACTGGCCTAATAACTAAAATTAGGCTTCCATTTGCGAACTTTCAAATAAACTGTATTCAGTCCAGCCAATTAAGATTCTACAATCAAGCTCATTGTTATGCATATCATGAAGCTAGTCTGGGGGTAAGGGCAATCCCCTAGCTCAGTAAGAAGACTCTCCTTCACTTGATCTACAATCAAGAATTCCATTTTCTTCACTGCTTGTTTTCCGAGCCTGGCTGGCGCCTCATACAAACTGAGAACTGAGTACTGCTATTAACTTTTACACTTTGTGCAGCCGTGTGATCATCTTCAGCTGAACACTGTTGCTATTCCATTATAAAACTCAATGTGCAATCTAATGCACCCCCTGCTGAGGCCTATGAAAATACTGCTGCCTCCTGAACATTTTGATCAACCTTTGGAAAATCTGAATGCATCAAATTTGAACTATGAATCTTCATCTACACAGAACGGGCCGAGAGGCTAGGGGACTGCCGCCCTTCCCAGCCATCCCCACGTGGTCGCGAGGGGTTCAGACACCCTCCCAAAGCAATCCGGGACAAGAAGGACCCCCCCCCCGAACTTTCTGCTGCTAAGAATGGGCCGAGAGGCTAGGGACCAAGCACCTTTCCAGCTATCCTCACGGGTTGCGAGGGGTTCAGACACCTCCCAAAGCAACTGGGACAAGAAGGACCCCCGAACTTTCTGCTGCTAAGAACGGGCTGAGAGGCTAGGGACTGCCACCTCCCCAGCCATCCCCACGTGGTCGCGAGGGGTTCAGACACCCTCCCAAAGCAATCCGGGGACAAGAAGGACCCCCTAACTTTCTGCTGCTAAGAACGGGCCGAGAGGCGGGGACCGCCGCCTCCCCAGCCATCCCCGTGGTCGCGAGGGGTTCAGACACCCTCCCAAAGCAATCCGGGGACAAGAAGGACCCCCCCCGAACTTTCTGCTGCTAAGAACGGGCCGAGAGGCTAGGGGACTGCCACCCTCCCCAGCCATCCCCACGTGGTCGCGAGGGGTTCAGACACCCTCCCAAAGCAATCCGGGACAAGAAGGACCCCCCCCCGAACTTTCTGCTGCTAAGAATGGGCCGAGAGGCTAGGGGACTGCCGCCCTTTCCAGCCATCCCCACGTGGCTGCGAGGGGTTCAGACACCCTCCCAAAGCAATCCGGGACAAGAAGGACCCCCCCCGAACTTTCTGCTGCTAAGAACGGGCTGAGAGGCTAGGGGACTGCCGCCCTCCCCAGCCATCCCCACGTGGTCGCGAGGGGTTCAGACACCCTCCCAAAGCAATCCGGGACAAGAAGGACCCCCCCCGAACTTTCTGCTGCTAAGAACTGGCCGAGAGGCTAGGGGACTGCCGCCCTTCCCAGCCATCCCCACGTGGTCGCGAGGGGTTCAGACACCCTCCCAAAGCAATCCGGGACAAGAAGGACCCCCCCCGAACTTTCTGCTGCTAAGAACGGGCCGAGAGGCTAGGGGACTGCCGCTCCCAGCCATCCCCACGTGGTCGCGAGGGGTTCAGACACCCTCCCAAAGCAATCCGGGACAAGAAGGACCCCCCCCCCGAACTTTCTGCTGCTAAGGTAATTTAAGGACTTTCCTGAGGACTGCTAAAGCCGCCTGGCCCTGCACAGAGTCTCCTGGAGCCACTAGCACTGCAGAGGTGTCGGCAGACATGTGAAGACTGTTTTTTTCCCTTTGTTAATTTCACTCAGAAACTCATAATTTTAGATGTTTTGCATTGTTACCTTAAATGCAGCAGGACTATCTGTTTATTTAAGCCGGTTTTCAATGGTTACCTTAATTGCAGCAGGCTGGCTACATATCTAAGGAGTTCTCAACTATTTACAGCACCTAGCTGAAGTAGGGTGCCGCAAATTGCCAACCGGTTTCAATTGCTCCCTAACAGGGAGGGCTGCATGCTGGAAGCGATTTATTGCCATTTTACATAGCTCTGTACTCACTGTGACCAGCTAAATACTGTAGCAGAAGGCTAAATTTTGTGTCATGTCCCCTGTGCTGTAGTCTGTGGTCACTGCCTTTTGCTCCCTCTATCAAACTTTGCCACAGCTTATCCAGACCGAGCTCTGCTCCTGCCACAAGCACCTGGGCCTCGGAAGTGGCCAGTCGAGGCGGCCATCTTGCCTCGCCGCCCAGCAAATGCTCGGCAGCGTGGGGTTTTAATAAAGCACCCTAAGGCGAGCCTTTCGGTAGGGCCTGAGCCGTGCAAGAACCCCTGCTCCCGGGACTCTCGTCTGCATAGTAGTACTACGGGTGGAAATAGCAATCTTCAGTCGCGCTTTTTAAAAGCACGAGAGGAATTAGCAATTTGCAGTCATGCTGTAAAGTAAGGGAGGGAATTAGCAACTTTCAGTTGTGCTCTAAACTCGGATAAGAAATACCACAAAAAAAAAAAACTACCTTTGTAACAAAGCCTTGTCTCCCAAAGGCGGTTCACCTAATGTAGAATCTCTCAGCTGCTCCGTATATCAAATTACATTCCCATACAGTATAAATAACCTCTTACCTGTTCGTTTTCTCCACAGAATGGGCCGGAGGCTAGGGGACTGCCGCCCTTCCCAGCCATCCCCACGTGGCGCTGAGGGGTTCAGACACCCTCCCAAAGCAATCCGGGACAAGAAGGACCCCCGAACTTTCTGCTGCTAAGGTAATTTAAGGACTTTCCTGAGGACTGCTAAAGCCGCCTGGCCCTGCACAGAGTCTCCTGGAGCCACTAGCACTGCAGAGATCTTCCCACGGCGCTGTGTGCTGCCCCCGCCGCCTCACCACCACCCTTGGTCGACAGTGGAATTTATAGTAATCTGAGAGGTCAGGTGATGTGGTAAAACCTATCAGCCCACTTTCTGATCTGCAGGTTATAAAGGCTCACCACTAGTGGCCGCTAACACTACCTCCTGTCTGGTACTTATAAATAAATCAAAAAAAAAAAAAACATGCTCCTGTTTATTTTGGCCCGTTTAACAATGACCATCCCCCCTGCGTCGCTCCCACCAACCACGCTCCCCCAAAATGACCCGGGTCCATTAATTTACAGCTCTATCGTGACCCCTTCCATCCCCCTAAATACCCCACAAGAGTGCTCTGGGCACAATCTACACCCAGGCTGGGTTGCATGCTCATACATCTGCCCGCCATTCTTCGCCCCGCGCCTAGATGCCCTAAGCAGACTTACTAAATCCTCCACCCCCACTGCCCTGCGTCGGCACTTTCCCAAATGCAAATCAAAAATTAGATGGACCACCGCCCTTCAATACCTTACCCTGATACTCCTGCTGGCAGGTGACGTCGAAACCAACCCTGGACCCCAGACCCACCCTGCCCATCTAAAATTACCTAAAGGGCTCAGCATGGTTCATCTAAATATTCGCAGCCTCATAAATAAAACCGAGCTGCAAGTCACCACTCATGCACTCAAACCTGGCATCTGCGTAGTTTCTGAGACTTGGTTAAAACCCCAACATAATGACTCTGAAGTCGCCATGCCTGGCTACTCAGTCCTCCGGCACGACAGAATAGGCAAAAAGAAAGGTGGAGGAATTGCCATGTTTATATCCAACACCCTACAGTTCACCCCTGTCCAGCTCCCATGCCCCCCCCCACTTATCGACACCAGGATGATCAAACTCGTCCTGCCACATTCCGCCCCCGTGTATTTTGCAGGGGTTATACTGCGCCCTGCAACCCCAACAATAACATCACTGACCTCCTGGCCACTTTCAAAAACCTGGCCATCGCTGGTGAGCTCTACATCCTCGGTGATTTCAACCACAACTGGTTAGATAAAAGCTGCTCAAAACTCAGCAGCAGGGTCAAAGCCCTTTAACCTCTCCCAGCTGATTGAGGAACCCACACGCCTCAACACCAAGTCCCAAAACCACTCCCTCCTGGATTGGGCTCTCACAACCCATCCACACAGGGTCTGTAAAGCCGGCCTACTACCAGACTCAATGAGCGACCACCACCCAATATATGTAATCAGAAAAGTGCACAGACCCACTAATAGCCTTCCACCCAGATCAGTCAACTCCCGGTCTTATAAGTCCCTCAGCCTCTCCACCCTAATAACTGATCTCGCCTCTGCCGACTGGTCTTTCATCAAACTGGCGCCCACCCTTGACCAAGCTTTTGACCTGTTCAGAAAGCAATTTCTCGCTTGTGGGACTTCCACGCCCAATGAGAAACAAAAGAGTTAGGATATCCCACCTCCCATGGGTCTCTGCTGACATTATCTCCAGCTGTCGCGCCAGGGACCAAGCCTGGAAAAACCATAGGAAAACAGGCTCTACTGCATCTTGGCAGCAGTACCGGACCCTCCGCAACAATTGTACCAAATCCATAAGACAGGCTAAAAAGCATTTCTTCCGTGTGGCCCTCTCTTCCAATCTAAACCGCCCATCCAACTTCTGGAAATCTATTAAATCCCTGCTCAGTCCCCCCATACATCCACCCTCCTTCCTCACTATCCAAGCCAAAAACATATCCGAGCCAAAGGAAGTTGCCTCTACTTTCAACCACTTCTTTACCAGCTGCGCTAAAACCCTTCTCTAAAATGGCAACCTGCCACCCCATACCCTGATTCCCCGCGCCCCCGCTCCCACCCACACACCTTATTCTCCTTCAAGCCGGTCTCCCCACCTGAAGTTCTAGCCACCCTCACTGCCCTTGACCCCAATAAAGGAAATGCCCACTAGGACTGGACGAAACCTTATATCTCTCTCCCGCCCGCCATTTCCGCCCCCTTGCCGACCTACTAAACCGCCTCCTTCTCCACTGCACAAATTCCAGCAGCCTGGAAGAAGGCTCTAGTTATACCGCTGCCAAAAGGAGGTAACCTAGCAGATCCAGGGAATTACCACCGACTCCCTCCTCCCTACCCTGGCCAAACTTCAAGAAAAAATAGCCCTACTAAATCACACAATTTCTTGACGCCACCTCCTTCTTCACCCTTCCAGTCTGGCTTCGAAATCACACTCCACCATAACTGCGCCCTTAGACTCTCCAACGATATTGCCTCAGGTATGGATGAAGGTTCATTACCTCGGCCATATTCATTGACCTGGCAAAAGCTTTGATACCATTTCCCACCCAAAGCTCATCGCCAAAATGCAAGATGCTGGCCTATCAAATCAAGCCATCAGGTGGTTCCACGACTACCTCACTGGTAGGTCGCAATCAGTCAAATTGGCACCCAAATATCCCCCAGCTCCCAGTCACAATGGGGTCCCCCAGGATCCGTTCCTGGGCCCAGTTCTTTCTCAATATTCTAAATGACCTCCCGCATCCTGCCCTAATTCAGCTATTCATAATGCATGGCGACACCATCCTGTACGCCCGGCCCCTCAGCAGAGACTCTAAAATCTACCCTTCAACAAGACTTCAATCGCTGTCCAAACTTGGCTAAGTTCTAATCAACTCATCCTAAATGCCAAAAAGACCAGATCCATAACCTTCGCACACAACACAGACTCTCCAGGATAGCAGCTCTACCCTCCTTCCAGACACTGGACGGTACCACCTTGGAAGCCTGCACCTCCTTTAAATACCTGGGAGTATGGCTGGATCATCACTTGGACTTCTCTGTCCACATAGACTCCCTCCAGAAAAAACTGTACCCAAAACTAGGTGCCCTCTACCGCAACAAAGGGTGCCTAACCACCCCTGTCAGGAGAGAGCTCTTACACAAAATGATTCTCCCTGTTTTCAACTATGGCGATGTGGTCTACGGAGCAGCCTCTCCATCCACCCTAGCAAACTTGGACCCCCTTTTCCACTCCTTCTGCCGCCTCATCCTAGAATGCCCCCCTACCACCCACCACTGTCACCTATATGCCGCCTTAGACCCTCCTCGCTGCACACCAGACGCCAGCTCCACTGTGCAAATCTCATAGCTAAGCACTGGTCAAACCTCCCTCCTATCTCAGCTCCGCCTAACAACGCAACCACCACCGCCTACTTTCTGGGGGCTCTGACTCAAATCTACTGCACATCCCTTTCATGCGCACCTCTAAAGGCCAATCGGCTTTCAAATACAGAATGCCCACCCTCTGGAATCACCTCCCAAGTGCAATCAGGCAGGCTAGCTCCACCCTTGGGCCATGCCCACTCCTTCAGGCCCACTTCTCCACACACTTGCAACTGTAACCTGCAGGATAGCTCAGCTAAAACTAAGAATCCACTTGGTACTTAACGGGGCACATGCAAACCCTCAAACTATCCTAACTACCCCCGTCACCTATGCCCTCCCCATCCTCAACACTGCAAGTTTGACCATCTTCTTTGTCCTCATTGCTAGTAGGCACTATGTATTACAAATCTTGAAACCTGCATACTTTTGCTTAATTGTCCTGACTGTAATCATCCTTGGATCTGTTTTGCTTCACCTATGTTTGAGCCTACTGTATCTAAATATGAACGTTATGCACATATTCTATTGTAGCACTACCTTCTGCATTTCAAATGTTAAATTTTGGCACTGATATGTTATGTTATGTACACCCAGGTCGCATCTGGAAACGAGTGGCTTCCCGCTCAGTATGCTTATCTGGTAAATCTCGATAATAAATAAATAAATAAATAAATCTAACACTTCTTTATTTTATTTAGTTTTTGTTAACCGGGTAGGTGCACTAGCCAACAGGTGACTATTTTCAGGCACGACCCGGAAGAAACCCTGGATTTATCCCTGGAACTGTTCGTAGTTTATGCCTTGTGAGCACTGACATTTCGTGTCCTGTTCAACTTACTAACTGAAAAATGCCATCCTTCAAGGTGGTATATTCTGCTGATGTGGAACATTGTGTGGTGACCAACTATACATTCTTTTAATATGGACTAAAAGTTATGCAAAGTGAACTTTTCTAACTTCTGTTTTTACTCCCTAAACAGGTAATAGGTTACATGGTAATCACACCTGTTCCCATCCCGGAACCAGATATCATTAAGTCTAGTCCTAACTATCTTGATGCTCTATCTCGATTTTTACTTATTTTTAATATCCATACAGGCAACCTAAGTTTGTCTCTTCAATTTCTTCTCAATGGGACAGATACACACTTGATACATATCAGTATTTTACTGATTGTTTTGATATTGGAAAACCCCATTGTGAAGTTTTATTCCAAATGTTTATAGTAATACAAGGTTTACTAACATTTTCCCTTATAATTACATTTTGTTGTTTAAGGAAAACCCTGAAATACCTGTGTGACCAGTTAATATTCCTCTATCAGGCTCGTGCCTTAGGCCTGTAGACGAATGGTGCATAACCTCCGTCTTTTTGTTGTGTTGCCACTTTTGCAATTAGGGCAACAAAGAGGGGATTGTTACACTTGGGTTATGCCCCCTATTGTCCCACATACACCTCACATACACCTCACACTGTATTCCTGGTCTGTTGTACTTTGATACTGCTATTTTGCACTAACCTTTAGTTATGAGCACCAATCATATAAGCATGGGTGCTAGAAATGTGCTTTGCTGGTAAGATATGCTAATATTATCATACATGATGTATTATACCTCACTATAATACATTTATCTAGATTAGTTTGTCTTGTATATATATTCCATATATAATCTATTTAATCACTGATAACATGACTCAGAGGGATCATCAGTGATTATTGTATACTCATATTCTCATATAATTATATGTAGTGTATTTTACACTCAGATATGCCATGTAATAGGCCTGTCAGCAATTCTTTGTCTCTAAGCAGGCTGACAGAGACAGAAGGCTTTTGTTATGTCTTTATGTTTTATAACTGGTGTAAGCAAGAAATGTAGTTTGAACTGTCAGCATTTCTTTTGTCTAAGCTATAATGCTAATGGAAGCATATTCTGTGTCATATGATACTCATTAGTAATTCTGTCTCCTAAGTCATTATCCAATTGAGAATGACTTAGGACCAATACATATTGTTTCTGATATCTGTAACTATGTTGTAATCTCTGTTGCTATACTGTTATCTGTAGTATTTAGCTGTCCGAAACCCATTGTAGCGCTCTCGAGACACTACTGTAACTTCTGTAGAAGGGCAGAGAGCTGGAGCATGGGGAGAGATAGAACAAGATCTTAGAGAACCTAAGATCTACAATTCTGGAGATTATGTACATTCTTCAGGAGTGGTGAGAAACCCATCTCCCTTGTGATTTTCTTTGTCACATGCTTGACGTAAGTAGCATAATAAACTTTATTAGTACTCCTTGCTTGTTTACGAATGTTTCTTGGCAGACTCCGAGACGCAAGAATCTGTATTATTATTATTATTATTATTTTTATTGTTTACCCTAAACACCAAGATTGTTTAGACAACAAACCACTTGGCGGCACTCTGTCCTGCTCTGTCCCGGTCCCCAGTAGCATAACCACTTGGCGGCACTCTATTCTGCTCCCCCATCCCCAGCAGCAGAGCTGCAGCCTTGGGTCCCGCTCCCCTACACCAGCAGCAGAGCTGCTTGGCGTCACTGTCCCACTTCCCTTCCCCAGCAGCTGAGCTGCTTGGCGGCACTCACCCCTGTCCCCCTTCCCCAGCAGCAGAGCCACCTGCCAGCACTCCCCCCCCAAGCAGCAGAACCAGGAAGGCCTGAGCTACCAGTTGAACTGGAAACTTCTTTATTTCTGTCACTGGTCATTGGCTTGTTTTGATATGTGCCAGTGATCGCTGATCAGATTATAGGCTTTTGATCACATTCATTGTCTGTCTTTGTTCTGCTTTCCTGTGATTTGGGAGTTATTGGCTTTCCTCCCATTTAAATCGTTGGTATACAGCTGAGAGATGGGACACCAGTGATTATAGAGAAAGGACTGGAAGCAGCACGGATTGCAGTTGAGAGTGGCATTAGGCATCTCGGAAAACAGGGGTATGTGATATGATCATTTTCTGTTGGTCAACGTGGATAAATAGATTTGACTCAGAATTACTGCCTAACGTGGTGAACAAATTAAGTTTATACAATATGTTGGTCCGATGCCCTGTTGGAGTTTAGAGAACTGGTTGGTTTTGATTTTTTTCAGATATTTGCTGCTAGTTGAAAATTTTATTTTCAGTACTTACAGGCTGCTGGATCTGCATGCTTCTCTCTCAGTCAGGAGACATGCTGTTTTTTTTTTTTGTTTATTCTCTTTATTGCACTTGGGACCAGGGCATCCCTTGGGAGTGCCCACACAGCCAGTACCTCTACTTCCAGCCTGAAACCACCTTTTTCCCTGGGAGAAACATTGCTGAGCACCCCGTCCCCAGACCCATGGACCTGTCCAGCTCCCCCTCGGATCACCACCCCCTGTGGGAGGGCCTGCCTTACCTACCTGACAGCCTGTCTGAGGTTAGAGGAATGGTCCTGGTCCGGGTTGAGGGGCTCGGGAGAGCCGGGGAAGGCTGGTCTGGCTTTGGGATATGGACCTGGGCTCCTGGGGTCTCTGTTGCCTCCCCGAGTCCACCAGGGATTTTTCCTTGGATGTTTCTGCCACGGATCACGGTGTGCAGTGACTCCTGCATGGCTTCCCCTCTGCTGCTGGAGTCTGCCATTGTCCTGCCCCCTGCAACATTCCTGCACACTGTGCTTCCTCCAGTCTCCACTAGAAGCCGCAATAGAGCTAGGAACTCCCTGCAACCCACCCCAGGAGAGGAGAGCAGTCCTCCGGTTGCTCAGTCCTCTCCCTCCCCTGCTAACCTCCGATGGCCCAGGTCCATTCCCAAACCCGGGTTGCTGGGGTGGCGTGAGGTGTGGTGTCCAGCGCCTTAACCCTCAGTGCCACCGGGCCAGCTGACATGCTGTTTTTTAAAAACTTATTTACATTTTAAGAAATTGTACTTATCTGCTAGACCTAATTACGGCTTCCACAGCTGATACCTCTCTCAAGTGTCTCTGATTTATATGTATCCAGACTTTTCCCCTGTCCCTACCAGACATGGACTTTCCCACTTTAGAGATTTTACACCAAAATACTGTCAGACATCGGTGTTGCGGTCTAGCACTGTTTCTGAAAACGCTTTAACTCCTGCTGAGTTTATACGACCAATGAGCAAAACAGTGGTCCCTAATTCTTGGTTATAATGATTATTTGTCCTGGGTTTGCGTGGCTGGGGTTAAGAGATATTGACCAGAAGCCGGCCTGGTGGTGTTGAGGGTTGAGGCGCTGGACACCAAGCCTCGTTCCGTGGCAGTGACCTGGGCTCGAAAGCAAGCTCGGGTTGCCGGGGGTCAGCTGGGGGGGAGGAAATGTTGTCCTACTCCTTGGCTGCCTCTTAGTGGAGATCGGGTGGCAGCACTGGAGTTAGGGAGACATGAGTGTGGCTGCATGGCGTGCGCGCATGTTCACATGCATGTGCTCACGGCTGCAGAAGGGGAGGTATGAAAATGGGGAAAAAGAGCGACCATAGGCTTCATGGAGCCCTGCCTGCCAACTGGTGTCCCGTTTTGCCGCCAGATCATCAGAGGCCCGGATCTGAATAGTGAGTCCTGGGTGGGGGAGGATGGTCCTCCCCTTCCCAGCCCCTCCACAGGAAGAAATCCATGGTGGAATTGGGGCTTGTTGGTACCTGGGAGAGAGGTGGACATACATAGGTGGCAGGGCAGGGTGGGACTAGCTGCCTGCTGTGCACCCTGTAGAAGAGAAAAATACTAACATACTAACATGCTAAAAGCCAGCAGAATAGACCAAATGGTCTTTCTTGTCTGCTTGAAAGTCAGCAACCTAGTGGCTGTTTGTCTTACCACCCCCCCAGCCCCCGAGAGGGTCTTCTTTGGTTTCAGTTTCCCCTTGTACCTGTCCCACCCATTCTTGAAGCCCTCCACTGTGCCCTCCTCCACCAGCCTCCCAGGCAGTGCATTCCATGGCTGCACCACCCTGTCAGTGAAAAAATGCTTCCTACGCTCCCCCCTGTAATTCCCCCCCTCCAGCTTCCACTCATGGCCCCTGATTGTTCCTCCCTTCTTTAGCCTAAACAGCTCCTTGGTTCCACTCCTGGTTATTCCCTTTACATACTTGAAAACCTCTATCATGTCTCCCCGTCCCTCCTCTCCTCCAGTGTGTAAAGCCCAAGCTCTTCCAGTCTCTCCTCATAAGGCCTTCTCTCCATGCCCTGAATCATCCTGGTTGCTCTCCTCTGGACTCTCTCTAGCAGTGCTATGTCCTCCTTCAGATGAGGTCTCCAGAACTGTACACAGTACTCAAGCTGCGGCCTGACCAAGGCATTATATAGAGGGAGGATCACCTCCCTCCTTCTGGACGTAATTCCCCTGGCTACGCAGCCCGGTATCTTGTTTGCTTTGGCTACAGTTCTTCTACAATTTTCAGAGTTGTTCATTTTGACGTCTACCACCACCTCTAAATCCCTTTTTCCCAATGTGGCTTGCAGTGTGACACCCCCCCCCCCAGGGTGTATACATGGCCCGGGTTTTTGACCCCCAAATGAAGTACCTTACATTTCCCAGCATTAAATTTCAGTCCCCACATCCTTGACCACCCCTCCAGGGTATCCAGATCCCCCTGGACTGTCTCCGGCGCTTCTTCACAATCCACCAGTGCTCCCAGTTTTGAATCGTCTTCAAAGAGACTCAACCTATTCCTAACCCCCCCTCCCTATATCTGAGACGTAGGCAGTGACCAAGAGTGGTCCCAATACTGAACCTGGACCCCACTGATTACCTTCCTGGGGAGGAGAGTATCCAACGGGCCTTGCGTTAGGGTCGGAAATCAGGGGGTCAGTTTGACCCCCTTCTCCTAAAGTAGGGGGTCAGAAGCCAGAAGTTGGGGGTCACTGCACCAGATTTCTATGTTCGTGAAAAAAACAAAAAATGGCTTTTTTTAAAATGGCTAATATGTCAGCTAGGAGGCAGTATGGCACAGTGATTTAAGGCTCTGAGCTGCAAACCTGGAGACCTAAGTTTAAATCCCACAGCCCCCACTTACATATACTGCATGACCCTGAGCAAGTCACTTAACTCCTTGTGCTCCCTGGAATCAAGCTTTGGCTTAGTGTGCCTCTCCTGGTTAAATAATGTTCCCCTTCCCCTTGCCAGAAGGTATAGTATACACAAGTTACTGCCACGCCTCATCAGCACAGTAGTGCTCTGCCCTGCATGACACGTAAAAGTGAAGCCCACCCTGCCCTTTGTATTGTGTGTCAGGATGTCGATTAATAAAAAAATATACCCGCAGATACATACAAGTAGTTACCGGCTGTTGGAAATGCCTGCGGCTGCCACATCAATAGCAAAAACTGAGGCGCAATCTCTGTTTGCCCTGCCCACCGGACTGCTCCACAGACTGAATTGGATTCAGTGCTAGACAGTCTGTGGAGCAGAAGTCACCAAATAAATGCTGTTGTTTTTGGGTGCCAGGGAAAACAGAAAAAGTACCCCCGCTTTCCCCAATTATGATGGGGCTGCACAGGCATTCATCTGGCAGCAGATAATTTTTTTTTTTTTTAATTCCTCAGCCAGCCCATAGAAAATGCAGGAAGCCGGTCTCTGAGTTACTCAGAGGCACTCAGTGAGTAGACTGACAAGAAAATGTTGGCTTTATGCCCTGCCGCCCCACCCCCCCATAACAGCAACTTTTTACAGTCTCTCTCTAATTGATGTTGGCTTGAATAACCATCACACCCAGTCTCCAGAAAGGAACTATCCTGGATTCCTGACACACTCAGAGGACCCACACAAAGAAGGGACACATGTCTCCTTTGTCTGCCTGACACCATTACCTCATAGGTGGAACCGCCAAACCAGGCACTGTCTTCTGCTGCTGCCACTGTCAAGCTCACCACCCCTGGCTCCTCCATGTTCAGTTCTCCCGATTCGACGGCTCTTCCCGACCCAAACAGACAGAGACTACCACTCCATAAGTTATTTGTCTTTGCCTCACCAGTTCAGCTGCCTCAGATCAGGTAAACGAACTGAAAAAGACTGCTGGCCCACATACTTCTCGCGCCGGACTTACTGTCAAATCGCTGCCCACACTGATAACTTGGCAACGCCTACTCAGCTGGGTCCCCTGCCCCCTTACAGTCGCATCATCAATCACAGCTCGCCTCCGATATGTAAAGAAGAAAAAAAAGTACAGGACCAGTCATGACCACCCCTCTCTCTGTCCCACAGAGAAGCAGTACATTTAAAGTGACAGCAGCACTAATTAAGCAGAGAAGGGCTGCATCAAAGCAGATGCAGTGCTTTCAAAGTAGTGCATCAAAATTAGGATTTTTGCCCGAGGGGGACGTCAGTAGTGCGTTAATGCAAGCCCTGATCCAACCCACTATTACCTTCTGTAAACATCCCAAAAGCCAATTTTTGACCCAGTTGAGCTCCTGTCCTCCCACCCCCATCTTCCCCATTTTTGCTATCAGTCAATTATGGGGCACTGAATCAAACGCCTTGCTGAAATCTAGGTATAGGACATCCACCAGCCTATGTCTATCCAAGGCCCCCATCACCCAGTCATAAAACTCTTCGAGGTTGCACTGACACGCTCTCCCGGGAACGAAGCCATACTGTTTATCATCCTGGTGTCCTAACCTCCAACTGCCTCCTAAGCTTCTCCTTGATAAAGCCCTCCATTACTTTGCCTGCCATATAAAAATGTATAAGAAAAAAAAATAAAGAGGTATTGACCAGGTTTCCACAATTTAAACATATGCAATCAGTGTCTTCAGCAGTTAAATTTTGGATTTATTGAAGACTGTAAAACCTGTTATGGAACCTAGATGGATAGATGGACAGACAGACAGACAGACAGAAAGATATACAGTATACACACACACACTATACTAACATACTAAGAAGCCAGCAGAGTAGGCCTTATGGTCTCTTGCGTCTGCTCGGGGATCAGCACCCATGCTGGGAACCGTTACAGCCTTCCCCCACCCTCCCCACATGGTCCTCCACCTCATCCTCTGACAGTGTTCTGAGACTCACCCTTCCCTTACAGTATCTCTCTGTTGGTTCAACAAAAAGCACTGAAATCTTCAACAAATCCCATTTCAATGACTAAAACTGCTCCAAACATATTCTCCACAAGAAAATATTAATTTTTTTTTTTAGGTGGGGGCAGGAAACTGCCTTCTCAGAACTTCAGAGTCATTATCAAAGTTTACAACAGTCATGCATTTTAATAATGTATTCAGAAATGATGCTCCTTCCCAGTGTTTTACAGTTGGTGGCATGACCAACTTGCCTGGGCAAGTGTCTTGACAATCTGGGGCCAAATTCTCAAAACAATGTGAGACTAACTCCCACACACACTGCAACACCAGTTGCGGACTGAAATCTCTGCAGTTGCGGAGATTGGTATTCTCATCTGCCACAGCTGCGGAAGATGTTACGCCTGATCCCACCTGTTGTACAATTTTTCCACAACTGCGGGGAAAAACCATCCGCAAGCTGCTGTAAACCGTGGAGCCGGTCGTAAACTGACTCCACTTTTGAGAATACCGTAGCTGCGGGAGACACTGCAGTTCTGCAAGTGGTAACCCATTTGCGCAGAGTTTTTCCTGCAGCTGCGGGATTGTCAACGACTTTGAGAATCTGGCCCCTGGTCCATCATGGTCTTCATGGTCCTCATCCCCCCTCCTCCCCCCCAGGGGCCTGCTTCAGCCAGTGCTTCAGAAAAGGACGCTAAGATCAGTAAGGGAAGACATGAGGCAGTATAGCAAAGTGGTTTAAGGCTCTGAGCTGCAAATCTGGTGACATCCAGCAGACCAGACCTGGGTTTGAATCCCACAGCTTCCACTTGCATACTGTGTGACCCTGAGCAAGTCACTTAACTTCCCTGTGCTCCCAGGTTGCTCCTGTAAAAAAGCTTTCAGCTTAGTGTGCTACTCCTGGTTTAAACAACTAAATAAAAAAAAAAAACATTGTACATACTGCTGTTGTCAGAACACACTGAATTTCTGGGTTCTGGCTGTGAGACAGAACTGGTCAAGTAGTTTTAGGTTCTAATCTTTAGAACTCAAACTTTTGTATGTTAAAGTAGCAGTATAGTTGAAGTGGTCCAAAAATGTTACCCTTTTGACGCTATAAAGGTTTCCAGGCATCGCTCACTTTTATTTAGTGGTAACATTTTCTAGTTCCACCACAATTTCAGTATTTTATAAATGTTTTGATTGAATTTTGTCTAAAAAAAAAAAAAAAAAGATGGCTGCCCTGTTTTGCTTAGAAATAGCACTGTAGACCTGGCAAGGGTGAGGATCAAAAAAATTAAAAAGAACTCAAGGTGTACAGCAGAGACGGTAACTAGGCAAGTGCATCTGACAGGTATGCTAACATTTTTTTCTTAATTGTAGCTGAAACTAGCTTTTTTGAGAAAAACATGTTTTGTTGCAGTGCTGTTTAATACCAACACTGAGACCACACTTACAGGTTGTAAGAGTGGTCTCACATGTGTTGCTAGGGTATGAGAACTGTGAACCAAATGTGAATGGCTTTGATATCCTAAGGTTGGGCCCTATACACTAATGTGCGGAGTGCCTGTGCACCGTGTATATACAGCGCGTAGCCACTCCGCACCCACTGTGCACCCCACGTGGGATGCATGACAAGGTGTGCACAGCCGGTATGCACCTGATCCCCGCCGCCAAGCAGATGGCAACGCATTGGGGAGGGTCGTGGTCTGCACTAATTATGCACATTTACAAAGGTACATAGTGTAGCTTGCAGGGGGGCATAGGGTGTGTAGGATACGCTGGGGGACCATGCCATAACTGCAGTACGTGGCCAGGCTCGCGCAGTCACAGAGCTCCCCCTGGTCTGACAACCTGATTGTAACACTCCCTAATCACAAGGAGCTACCCCCGTCCCTGCAGCATGGAGACCCCACCTCAGCAAAGTGCTGGCCCAGTCGGCAGGGCAGTGATGCAACCCCCCAGCACATGGATGTCCTGTCCCCAGCTGGCTAAGGGTATCCCCCCCATGGCAACCCTGTTCCCGATTTCCCGATGCTTGGTGTACCCCTGCGCCCATCACAAGACTGCCCTGACTCCTGAATAGGCAGGCCCCAATGGAGGACAGCCTCACCTCTGGTGTAGCACAGGAACAACCCCAACACACAGCGGTGGGCAGTCCACTGTCCCCGACCCCCTGAACAGATACACCGCCAGCTACATAGGTGTACAGAGGCCCCGGCACTGACAGCACCACCCCTATCCCCATACCGGCAGCACAGCCCACTCACACCTCCCTGGCCAGTGGCCGCCGTGGGCGATGCCAGGGAGCCTATAGATAGCGGCGCACCCTCTGTATCACTTGGACGGCCGGTGGCCGGGAAGGTGTGCGGTGAGCTGTGCTGCTGGCTGTCCCATGGCTGCGGCACTAACTAGCGGGTATGGGGGACGGGATGGTGCTGTCAGTGTTGCAGGGGGTTGGGGGAGCCACAGACCACTGATCAGGGGACAGGGTGTCAGAAACAGGAGTCATGGGGCTGGAAGGATCACTGGGCCACTATGCTACCCATCCTATTGTGGCCTGCAGTACCACACATCTGTGGCCATTGGATAGTGGTAGGGTGTGACGATACTGTCTTAGCACCTGGGGCAGATGGCCTGTTGTGTGTTGGACAGCAGCACCACAGTACCAGGTTGGGCCATGCAGTACTGGTGGGGGGGGACACCTCTACGGGAACGGAGCCTGGACATGTGCGGGGGGTTACCATGGTCGCGGAGCTGGTGCCCTGATGTGTGTCAGAGGGGGCTGCCATGTTTCATGCTGGGGACGGGGCCCCGCTGTGTTCGGGAGCAGTGGGCGGGCATCAGGTACTGGAGTGGGTGCCTTGCTGTGTTGTGGGGGGAGGTATGGCTGTGCTCCAGGTGGTGGTGGGAGCCACCGGGGCAGGCATCCAGCCGGTGGGCTTTTCTGCCGCCAGTGACCACAGCCGCACATGATGTGGGTGCCTGTGTGTGATGCACGGACCAGGACCCACGCCTAAATGCGTGGGGGATCCACTCCTTGACCCAGGACGGGCATCCGATTGGATGCCCGCATGGGTCTGCTACTCTGCTCTTGGCTGCCCTGCGTGGTCCTGCACACCGTGGGGTGGAGCTGTGGACAGGTGGTGGCTGGTGGTGAATACCAGCCTCTGCACACCTGTCTGCAGGTACGGAGCTACACGGGCAGGATACATGCCTCCGGCACGTATTTCCCACCCATGCATGCATAGGCCTCGATGTAAGTAAGACCACTCTGACAACCATAACAGTGGTCGCAGTAATGCTGTATTACTGATCAAGTTTGAGCAATAATATATTAAAGTAGAACTGTGTCAGATCTATAAGTCATTTTTATGGCTGCATAGAGGGAGCTATGCTGACGTATTACAGTTACTTTGAGAAAAGGGGCTTTGGTAGCACTTAACTGCGAGTGGAGGGGTAGTTGTAGCACATCACTGTACGTGACTGCGAGAGGGAGGACAGTGGTAGCACGTCACTGTGAATGCACCACAGTGTGCTATCCTGTCTCAGCAAGCCCATGTAGCCCGACCGCAGTGCACTGTCCTGTCAGCACAAAACAGCCCCAGCCCCTACTGGTCACAGAAATCTCCAAATTCAAATGCAGCACGAGGCACTTTAGAATCAGAAGGTGAGAACTCCACTGTGAGCTTTCATGCTGTAACTAGCAGCAAGACCAAAAAGGGTCAAACCAGGATGGTAAAGCAGACCTTATAACCTCACTCCTCTTCCCCCACCTGTACTCAACTGTGGCCAAAGCAAAATCAAAGTAAAAAAAAATACCTGGAGCTCTGACATTTCACGTAAAAGTAAGCCATCTAGACTGAGTATCCTCCCAAACAGAAATCATAAAAGGAACCCCACATAAAGAAATAGAAGCAGAAGAAGAGACAGCTGCCCTCTCCAGCTGTTCTCTTAGTTCATTGCCAGAACCAAGACCTTGAAAAGAACACAAATTGACTGGATGGACACAATTTAATTTCCTCCTAATGGTTTCCAATTAAATCTAAATACTGTAAGAACCAGAAGTCCAGCTAGCACTTCCAGGTTTGCGATCAGCGCTCCTCTCGACTGCTAGGATCTTTGCCTTGCTCCTGCATCATGGACTGTTCTGCATTACTGAAAAAGAACTGTAAGGGCTGCATATACTTCCTCCCAATCGCTTCTTCATACGTGGTTACTGCTGATAAGCTAATTTACGGAACTACTGTATGCCCTGAGTCAGACCGCCATGCCAATTACATGATTGAGACTTTTGTATGAAAAATGGATCCAAACCAAAGTACATATTTGAAACTTTGCTAACTTTAATCTACAGTGTGTCAAAACAAACAAGTGCTTGCACCCCAATGCACTATCTTTACTGACGCTTAAGAAGTGAGGTTTATTTCCTAACATATTGATAATTTCTCTGTGTCGTCTTTATTGAATGCAGAGGGTCAGAGCTGATGCTAATACCAATGATGAGGCTTGTGGTAAAACACTTTTCTTGTTCATAAGGGGACAGAGGTGGGTCACCAGTCCGATTGAGACCGATTCTTGTTTAAAAATAAAAACACAAAAATACTAAAAAAAACATTACTAATAACCTCTTGCTGCATAGTACTGCCCTGCATTGCCTATAAGCATACTCAGTAAATGCGACCTTGGTATACACTCTAATTTATGTATTCCCTCACAGAGGGAGCAGGGTGCATCCCAGTTGCTGTATCTCCATAGAATAGGTGTCTTACACAGAATCTTAGGGAGCTGATATATTCCTGTATCCACCATTTCCCTCTGTAGCTCTATAACAATACAGCCACATGAAGTATCATCTTGGCAGCAATCCTAGCTCAAGTTTTGGCCTAGCCAGGGGAGATATTGACAGGAGAAGCTTAATGATATCACTTGAGTCTGATGGAACGCAGTACTTTGAAGTAGGATTGTTGATGCTTCCCCTCACCATAAATTCAATAACAGTACATGTTCACTCACGCCTTAGTATGCAATAAACAGACACTGTGTTTTTTTTTTTTTAATACTTTATTACTCCATAAGCTGCAGGATAAAGTCAGTCAGACTAGCCTCCAAGGAATGACATGAACCAAACAGTGGAGGACATCAGTCAATCAATACTTTATTTATAAAGTGCCTTTCGAAATCTAGGCACTGTACACAACATAAACATAAGATTTAAAAAAGCAAGCAGCAGAGTAAATTATTTAAAATTAGTCTGGAAAAGCCAAAGGAAATAAATAAGTTTTCAACATAGTTTTAAAACTACTAACGATCAGGCATTCTCTTAACTGACGAGGTGGAGAATTCCACAGGGTTGGTGCTGCAAATGAAAAAGCGCGAGCTCCAGAATTTTTTAAACGAACCCTGGGAATCTCTAGCATTCCCTCGTCGGTGGATCGGAGAGGACGACTGGGGGAGTAGGGAATCGGGAGATCTTTCAGAGAAATTAAGATGACAGTACACCAAAAAGTGGCATGGGGCTTATGAGCATATGCATACAAATTACTTCAGTGTTATTGCAGTAGCAGCCGTTGTGGTTGTGACCAGAATTTGTTTATATAACCCCTTGTTAGCATTGCATTTTTATGTACTAGTATAATGGGGCACACTTTGTGATGCATTTCCTTGCAGATAAATTTGCAGTTTTGCTCAGTGCCCCCGTCTGTTTTCCACCAGAGATGTTTAGGTGTCTGTTATTTATTTATTTATTTGCAGTTCTGCCCTGTCTTTGAAACTAGTTACATCATTGATTACTAGTTTAATAAATAGTGTATTTATAACTTCAGCAAGTGTAAAATTATGAGTGCATTTACAAATGTGTACATGTTGACTAAAAATAATAGACTGGGGGTGGAATCATCCAGCATCTGGTGCAAACATGTTTGTTACGCCTCATCATTTAGCTTTTATAAGTATATCCCATTTGCTGGTTTTATAAGTTGAATTTATTAGATGTGATTATTTCTTGCTCTTAGCCAACATGGGACCGAAGAAAATATGGAAGAATCTTCTGCTGTCCAGTGCAAATCATCTGAAGATTTCCTCGTATTGAGGCCTGCTACTACTACTACTGCAGCAGCAGTGCTGTCAGTCTCAATGAGAGATTTAGCGACTGACAAGATTTTTGTTAGTCTCCAAAAGATCAAGGAAAAGCTAAATCAAACAAATGATAAATTTATTACAGTGAACCAGCATGTTACCAGTCTTGGAACAACTTCTGAAGAGAGGGCTAAAGTGTTAGCAAATCTTTCAGGGCATCAGGGTCATTTGGTGGAAGTGATGACAAAAGGCATAATTAGGAAAGATGTCGTACTCTCTGTACTGAATCACAATACTTTTGACTTCACAAATCTATCTCAGACAGACCTAATGATGTCTCAAGCAACATTTTTCATTTTATTTCTCAGTTTACAGTTTCCTTTAGAACACATCATTGTGCATATTGCAGCCAGCTTGCTTGGTTGTTTCCTGATTTGAACAGAATATATTTTCTTTGTTGCCTGGTGGATAAAACCATAAGGCTAAACTCTGACTCACCAATTTACGCTTTTGTCTTTTAAAAATGACTATAGAAGTCGAAGAGCTGATGAAAACCTTCTTCTTCTCACCCCAGGAATACTCCAATATTCCTAACTCTTCTGCAGTATACCTTTAAGGTCAGATCTGCCCGGTGGTGGAATGCTATGCAAATGTGATGGAATCATTAGCATGAGCCCCTTTTCAAATGCTGCCACCTATCAACTGCCTACATTCTAACCCTCAGATTTCTTTCTCCGCCTGTCAAGACCAGATGCCTGGAGATTTCCTCCTCAACATCTAGTCAAAGAAGCCTTGATTATTCATAAATACATAAGTATTGCTTGTTTATTTTCAGTCGCTGCCTCTTATCAGTGTTTTTTTAATAACCGTTAGTTTATTTAGTTAGTTTTGTATTGTTTTCTCGGTTCCTCTCGGTTTGGAATAACCGCTGAGGAACCGAGGTATTTCTAGTTAGTATTGTTTTTTTTTCCCTTCATTTGTGTATATTTTGTGTGTTTTAATGTTGTTTTTTAGAACCGATAACTCTGGTTCTGAACCGCTAATCCCAGTTCAAATTTTTATCGGTTCTCGGTTCCGCTCGATTTCTCCGATCGGTTCCTGAACTGACCACAACCAAGAAAACTTGTTGTTCATTGAATTTTAAAAGGTTGTAGTATTTGAGGTTGTGGTTTTTCTCCATAATATCAGAAAAACCTAAAAAGAGAACCGGTGAACCCGGTTTTAATAACTGTTCTGAGTGTGGTGCTGTCTTTGCCAAGGCAGATAAACACTCTGCTTGTGTTTTCTGAGTGGGTTTTGACCATTTGAAATCTGATTGTGCTGTCTGTAAATCTTTTCCAGACAAAACTTTAGAAAAACTTCTGGACAGACTGAATAAAAGATTTAAGGGTTCCTCTGGCTGTGACCAGCCGAAACCCTCAGGGTCTGAGGGTGACACCACAATTTCTGCTAGTTCTACCCCTGATACAGGTAAAAAGAGACTCTCTGAACCGGCTAGCTCTCTGGTTCTGTTAAAAAACAAAAAAAGACAAAGCACACTGAACCCCCTGTGGAAAAGGGGACTTCTGTGGTGCCTGCCACTGTGCCTTCTCCTTCTGAGACTGCACAAGCAATAAAAATTATGCAAACCTTGCAGGGTCTGCTGCCTGTGGTATCACAGTCTCCAGTTCAGACTTCTGCACCCTCCAACCCACTCTGTTTCCCTGAACAGCGTGAGGGGGAGGAGGAGGAGGAAGAAAAAGAAGAAGGTGCGCCTATAGAGCCTGAGGTCTCCCCTGAACAGGAGTTTGGCTCTCCTCCCAGAACCGCTGAAGATTATTCTTCCCATTTTTCCTTTGTTAGGAAAATTGCCTTAGACATCCCTACCTCTGAAGCTGTAGAGGATAAGGAGGACGTTGAATATATGGACATGATGGGGCTGATTCCTACTAAAAAGCTTTCACTCCCCATCAATAAGTTCTTCAAAAGGGATATCTTAAAACTCCTCCAGGCTCCTTGGTCTGTCCCTCCTTTGGACAAGAGAGTGGACAAAAAGTATCAGCTTGACAGAACAGAGGCTGAATTCTTGTTTTCACACCCTGACCACCAGGGGGTGATGCAAGCTGCAGCTTGTGATAAGGCTAAAGTCCGTCTGGCCTCTCACCCTCCAGAGAAGGACTCTAGAAAAATTGAAAGCATGGCCAAGAAAGGTTACCTGTCAGCCTCTCTGGCCATTAGGTAAGCAAATTATCAGGCCTATGCAGCGCACTACCAGAAGGCTCTTTGGCAGTCTGCCCTGGACATGGCTGAAAAAGCATCTCCTCCTCTTTCAGCAGACCTAGCTGAAACAGCTCGGTTTGGCCTGGAAGCTGCCAAATACCAGTTCCAGATGGCAGCAGACAGCAATGAGACTGCTGCAAGGTGGATGGCAAATACCATCACACAGAGAAGGTTTGCTTGGTTAAGAGCCACAAACCTCACACAGGATACCCAGAATAAGACTCTGGATTTTCCTATGGAGGGCACTTCACTATTTGGTAGCCATACAGAGGCCTACATGAAGAAGGTGGATGTGTATAAGACCACCTTCCATAGTAATTCTACAAAGGAAAGACCCTCCACCTCCTCTAGACTTTCAGTAGGGGAGGCAGGGGCAGACAATTTCATACCAGGTCTTTTTACCAGGCCATGGTACTCCCTCAAGCACCCCAATACCCACAGCAGGGGTACTTTAGGGGTAGGGGCAGAAGAGGTGCCAGGCTTGGTACCCAGTCTCAGCCCCAATCTAAGCAGGATCCCTGACTCCATTGTTCAGGCTGCCTCTCCTTTACCAGTAGGGGGCAGGCTGACTCATTTTCTCCAGAACTGGAAAGCCATCACCACAGACAAGTGGGTTCTGGAGATGGTGGGTCATGGCCTGTCCGAAAAGGGGATTGGCTGGCATCATTGGACCTAAAAGATGCCCATTTCCACATCCCCATAAGGGAGTCTCATGGAAAGTTTCTCAGGTTCAGACTCCTATCGGGTCACTATCTGTTCTCAGCTCTTCCCTTCGGTCTCACTTAAGCACCAAGAGTGTTCACAAAGTGTCTGGCTGTGGTAGTAGCACACTTGAGAAGGCAAGGTGTCTCAGTATTCCCTTATCTAGATGACTGGTTGGTGGTGGGAGACTCACCACAACAGCTAACAGAGCACCTCCAACTCACTCAACAGCTGCTGGAGTCTCTGGGGTTCATTTTAAACTTGGAAAAATCAGTTCTAATTTCTTCTCAAATTCTGCAGTTCGTAGGAGCAGAATTGAATGCCAAAGTGGGAAGAGCATTCCTGCCCAGGGACAGGGCAAAAAGCATCCTGCAGTTGGCAGCCTCTTTCAGGCTCAGTGTCCCAAGGCCAGCAAGACATTTTCTTCAACTTTTGGGCCACATGGCAGCTGCAACAGGTACAGTGCTGGAATCCAGGTTTCAGATAAGGGACATCCAATTTCATTTAAGAACTCATTGGTGCCAACGGAAGGACTCCCTGTCAAAGCTTGTTCCTGTAACAAAAACATTTATCCAAGCTTTTCAGTGGTGGAAAGAGGAAGCCAACCTCAGAGAAGGGATTCCTTTCCAAAAAGAGCTCCCTTCAGTGATCCTCACAACAGATGCATCCCCTCCTGGGCCTGGGCCTATCTAGCAGAGCACACTACCCAGAGCACTTGGTCAAGTGCAGAGACACTTCTACACATAAACCTGTTGGAGCTCAGGGCAGTGTTTCTGGCAATGCATGCTTTCAAACCACTGATACAGGGAAGGGTAGTGCAAGTCAGGACAGACAACACTACCACCATGTACTACCTAAACAAGCAAGGGGAACAAGATCAAGCCTCCTTTGCACAGAGGCTATTAAAATCTGGGCCCTAGCTTACTCACTGGGCTCCTCACTACAGGCCATTCATCTGCCAGGCAAAGACCTTATTCAGGAGGTGGGGCACCCCAGAAATAGATCTCTTTGCCGCTCATCAGAGTCACCACTTACCTCAGTTCTGTTGCAGACCTCCAGTAGTGGGCAGTAGTGGGCACGATTCCTCTAGATGTCCTTGTCCTGGATTGGTAAGGGACATTCCTGTATGCATTCCCCCCATTTCCCCTGGTATACAGGGTGCTGTTGAAACTCGGGTCTCAGCCAGCAACAATGATCCTTATAGCCCCAGACTGGGCCAGGCAGCCATGGTATTCCCTGTTGCTGTCCATGTCCATGGAAAAACTAATACACCTTCCCAGGAGGCACAATCTTCTGGCCTCCAATCAGGGGAGGCTCCTGTATCCGAACCTCAGGTCACTCAGGCTCAAAGCTTGGCTCTTGAGGACCTAGTTTACATCTTTTGGAGTCAGTTATGGATGTTTTAAAAGGATATAGAAAATCCTCTACTAAGAAAACCTATTCAAACAACATGAAGTCTTGCTATATTATGACAATTGCAGTTTGTCTCACCATTAGAACTGCTCTGGAGGTGAAAGAGTTAACTACCATGCCAGGCATGGAGTTTAGAGCGCGTGCTCGGTTAGAGAAGCTCTGTCTGGCTAATTTCAAACCGAAACTGTCAGATTCTTTACTCCGCCTCACTGAACAGTCACTCCGGAGATTTCTCCTACTGCTCGGCTCATTTCTCGGTTTAAACAGTATTTTCTTGGTTAAATTCAACCGCGAGTATTATTATTTTAACCGCAAACCGATCGGTTCAAGCTCTGTCTGTGATATTGTAAGTAATAGATAGGTTTATTTTTTTGTGTGGAACTTGTACATTTTTATCGGTTCGATTCGAACCGATCAGGCTGTTTAAAACTTTTAAAAGTAAGCATTTTAAAGCTTTTAGAGTGCGGTTCCCGGTTCTTATCGGTTCTAAAAAAAACAGATTTCTTTACGGTTTTTTCTACGACCCGTGACACGGTTGGGAACCAATAAGGGTGTCTTGCCTGGCACTGCCGTTAAAAGGGCAAGTTTGTTGGTTAGGCTGGCATCATGTCTGAGAAACCCAAAAGAAAAACCGGGCCCACTGGGTTTCAACACTATAGTGTCTGTGGGGAAGCCTTTGCCAAGGCTGACTCACACACTACGTGTCTATTGTCTGGGGTTTGACCACCTCAATTCAGACTGCCAGATTTGTAAAAATTTCCCTGCAGCCACCCTGGACAAGAGAGTGGGCAGGCTCAGGGAACGAGAGGCCAAAAAGTCAGCTGACCCGGATGGCCAGCCCGGTTCGGTGCCAACCGAACCGGAGGGAGTGCCCTCTGACCAGGGCGAGACTTCCTCTGGCAAACGAAAAGCTGGCTCTGAGGAGCCAGTTCCAGCAAAGAAAACTTAAAAATCAGCAGGTTTGGAGTCCAAAATTCCTTCTCCAACTGCTGCAGAAATAGCAAAAGCTATACAGATTGTACAGTCACTTTCTCCGGTTCCGTCCGAACCGCCACTGTCTGGTAAAAGGTCGGTTCGGCCGGTTCCACCAGTTCAAGAATATGATATTGAAGAGTTTTATGAACCATAGGAGGGGGAGGAGGATTGTGATCAGTATGAATGTGATTTTGAGAGTCTGGATGTGCCCATTGAACCGGACATCTCCCCAGACAGACCTTTGGAATCTGCCCCTATGCTTTCTGAGTCCCCTTCTCACTTTTTGTTTTATAAAAAGGTTGCTGAAGCCCTCCAGCTACCATTAGAGGAAGCTGTGGATGAGCAAGAGGAACCTGATTTTGTGGAAATGATGGATATCCCAGAGTCTAGGAGATTATCTATCCCCTTACATAAATCATTTAGGAAACAAACAATAAAAATACTACAAGCTCCTAATTCTGTGCCTCCTGTTGACAAGAAGATGGACAGGAGGTACACTTATCAGGTCCTGATACAGACTTTCTTTCAGAGCAGTGCAGTCATGTTGGGGTAGTTTAGGCTGCAGCCTGTGATAAGGCTAACATTCCCCTGGCTTCACATCCTCCTGACAAGGACTCCAGGAAGATTGATGCCATGGCTAAAAAACAATACATGGCAGCGTCCTTGGGACTCAGACAAGCGAATTACATGGCTTATGTGGCAAGATACCAAAAATCTAGATGGGACACTGTCATGGCTTTGGCCAAACAGGCCCCTGGCCAGCTTGCCAAGGAGCTGGAGCAGGTGGCTGCTGATGGTATTGAGGCATCCAAGGTGCAATTCCATGCTGCTGTGGATTCTAATGATGTATCCTCTAGAGTCATGGCTACATCTGTGGCCTTTCATAGGTTGGCTTGCTCAGGTGTACTAGTTTGTCACAGGATACACAGACTAAGGCCATGGATTTTCCTGTGGTAGGGAATTCTCTGTTTCGGGAGCAGACAGAGAATTACATGAAGAAAATGGATGAATATAGAACAACTTATAGGAGTGCACAAGCCAAGGAGCGGCAAACCACTCCTCAGAAGCAGACCCCAAGGGTAGAGGTAGGCCTTTTCACAGGTCTTTTTACCAAACCCAGGCTTCTTCTGCTTATGCTCAGAGGGGGTTCTTCAGAGGCAGAGGCAGACGGGGCGCAAGCAGGCCTGCTTCCACCCCTCAGCCTAAAGCCCCTGCCAAACAGGCACCCTGATGGGGTGCCCAGGGCCAGTTCTCCATTACCTGTAGGGGGCAGGCTGGCTTACTTCGTTCAGGACTGGGAGTCTCTAACATCAGACAAGTGGGTCCTGAAGTAGTAAGCCAGGGTCTGGTTCTCAGCTTCAAAAAATTTCCAAAGATGAGAGCCAGATCTTTTCCACCTGCAAACCCTCTAGAGACCTTTGCCTTAGAAACAGAAGTCTCAACCCTCCTGGCTCTCAGAGCTGTAGAAAGGGTTTCCCCCCTACTCCAGGGCAAGGGTCTGTACTACCGGTACTTCCTTACCCCAAAAGACAGGAGAATGGCGGCCCATTTTGGACCTAAGATTCTGAACAAGCACCTTTTGAAACCAAAATTCAAAATGGTGACTCTGGCAATAATTTCATTTTCTAAGGCCAGGGACTGGCTAGCTTCCTGGACCTCAAGGATGCCTATTTCCATGTTCTAATCAGAAGCTCCCACCGAAAGTACCTCAGATTCGAACTGCCCTCAGGCCATTACCAGTTCAGAGCAATGCCCTTCGGCCTCACCTCTGCCCCAAGGGTATTCACAAAATGTCTAGCAGTAGCAGTTGCTCATTTAAGAAGGCAAAAGATTGCTGTCTTTCCCTACCTAGACGACTGCCTTATTGTAGGCCAGTGTTCAGAACAGGTCAAATCACACCTGCAAGTTACCCAGCAGCTGCTCACCTCTCTGGGTTTCCTGCTCAATCTCCCAAAGTCAGTGCTGCAACCTGTTCAGGTACTCACCTTCATAGGTGCAGAACTGATACAAAGCAGGCCAGAGCCTTCCTGCCCTTAGAGAGGGTAAGGAACCTGGTGGCCCTGGCCTCCTCCTTTCACTCTGCAGGTCTCGACCAGCAAGGCACTTCTTACAGCTCCTAGGACACATGGCTGCTTCCACAGCTGTAGTGCAAGGAGCAAGATTTCAGATGAGGGACATTCAGTTTCACTTGAGAGCCTTTTGGTCTCAAAGAAAAGATCCCCTTTCCAAGTTGATCCCAGTGACTCGAACCCTGATCCAGGCCCTTCAGTGGTGGCAGGATCAGAGCAATTTAAGACTAGGAGTCTCCTTCATCCTTCTATCTCACTCCTTGACCCTTACTACAGATGCGTTCCTTCTGGGATGGGGAGCTCACATGGGCGACCTCTCCACCCAGGGAGTGTGGTCCCCTCAAGAATCTCTGCTCCACATCAATTTGCTGGAACTCAGAGCTGTCTTTCTAGCACTTCAAGTGTTTTCTGCATCTGTTCAGAACAAAGTGGTACAAGTCAGAACAGACAACACCACCACAATGTGGTACATCAACAAACAAGGGTTCACTCTGTCTTCGGCCTTGTGCACTGAAGCAATGAAGTTGTGGTCTCTGGCTTATTCCCTGAACACTTCCCTTATAGCAGTTCACCTCCCAGGAAAGGACAATGTCCTGGCAGATGCTCTCAGCAGGATTTCCCAGGGCCATCACGAATGGTCACTGGATCCCCAAGTACTGGGGATAGTTTTTGCCAGATGGGGCACCCCTCAGATAGATCTTTTCGCAGCCCCAGACAATCACCAACTTCCACTGTTTTGTTGCAGGCCCCCAGTGATGGGCTCAGTTCCCTGGATGCCTTTCTCCTAGATTGGGAAGGGAAGTTTCTATATGCCTTCCCCCTTCCCTCTCCTTTTCAAGGTGCTAGTCAAAATCAGATCCCAGCCTTGCAGGATGATTCTGATTGCTCCAGATTGGGCCAGGCAGCCCTGGTACCCACTCCTTCTGTCCTTAGCTGTCCATCTTCCCCTGTGCCTCCCCAGGAAACACAACCTGTTATCTTGTGCCCAGGGGAGAGTTTGGTATCCGAATCTCAAATCCCTCAACCTCAAGGCCTGGCTCTTGAGGAGTTAAGAGTTTGCTGACCTACACCTTTCTCAAGGTGTTCTTGACATCCTGAAGGCTTCTAGGAAGCCTTCCACTAGGGCTACTTATAATTCTAAATGGAAAAGGTTTTCCATCTGGTGCTTTGGGACATATTCCCCGGAATCTGCTGATTTGCCCATTGTTTTGGACTATATGGTCTATCTTAACTCTTTGGGCCTGAGACCAGCTACCCTGAAAGTGCATTTGGCAGCTGTCTCTGCTTTTATTTCAGCAGGAAAGCCTCGTCTCTTTCCACTCACCCTGTATTTTCCAAGTTTTCAAGGGATTACTTCATACTAATCCACCTTTCAGGGCCTGCCCCTGCCTGGGATCTTAATGTTTGCATTGCTCAGTTGATGCAACCCCCTTGAACCTCTGTCTTCTGCAGAGCTTAAGTATTTGACTTGGAAAACTGTTTTTCTAGTAGCCATCACGTCTGCCAGGCGCATAAGTGAGTTACAAGCCTTGTCAGTGGAGACTGACTTTATTTCCTTTCACAGGGATAAAGTAGTCCTTAGGACTAACAGGAAGTTTTTGCCTAAGGTGGTTTCAGATTTCCATCTTAACCAATCTATCTCCCTTCCAGTGTACTTCACTGACCATTCCTCCTCTGGTGAGAGGAGGCTGCACAGCTTAGATGTTAAGAGGGCCCTTAGTTACTATATAGAGCGTACCAAGGGTCATAGGTTTGAATCCCTCCAACTTTTTCTCACTTATGGTGAGGTTGGGAAAGGTAAACCTGCCACTAAGAGATCCATTGCCAGGTGGATTGTCTCGTGTATCCAATTTTGTTATCAAAAACTGGGAAAGGTTCCCCCTTCAGGCCTGAGGGCTCACTCTACCAGAGGTACAGCTGCGTCTCTAGCTGCTGCCAGAGACATCCCTATCTTGGAGATATGTCAAGCAGCTACCTGGAAAACGGTACACACTTTCACCATCATTACTCCTTGGATATCCAGGCCAGGAGAGATGCTAGATTTGGCACAGCCGTGCTTCAGAGCCTATTCCCTAAGTAGGTTCTGTCCCTCCTCCATGGAGGTATTGCTGTGTATTTCAGTATCATCATAATATAGCAAGACTTCATGTTGTTTGAAGAAAAAATTACTCACCTTAGTAATGTTGTTTTTTCTAATGGAGTCTTGCTATATTATGACCTCCCCCCAGCCTGCCCCTCTCAGAACTTCTACTTGGGTATGGGGTGGGCAGTCCAGTGTTGGCACTTTTTATGCCCTTTATATGTTTTTTCCACCCCTTTTTGGGGTTTTGGGGTGTTGTGTTTTATTTTGTCTTATATTATTTTTCTGGTCCCCTGACTTGAGTCTTGGTGTTGGGACCAGGAATAGGTGTTAATATTTAGGTAGCCAGTTGGCTAGTGTAGGTTACAGCTTCCACACAGAACCTTAGTGAGTTTTTGCTCGTAAAGATCTGACAGTTTCGGTTTGAAATTAGCCAGACAGAGCTTCTCTAACCGAGCTCGAGCTCTAAACTCCATGCCTGGCATGGTAGTTAACTCTTTCACCTCCGGAGCAGTTCTAATGGTGGGACAAACTGCAATTGTCATAATATAGCAAGACTCCATTAGAAGAAACAACATTACTAAGGTGAGTAATTTTTTCTTCTGGAGCCGGCCCCGTGGCTCTGAGGGTTGAGGTGCTGGACGCCACACGCCACGCCACATCGGCGACCCGGTTTGGGAACGAGCCCAGGCGACGAGGGGTCGGCAGGGGAAGGAGAGGATTGAGCGTCCGACGAACATCTCTCCTCTCCCAGGGGAAGGCTGGGGATTGTCCGGCGTACCAGCAGCTCCTGGTGGAGACTGGGGGCGCTGCATTACGCAGACAGCACAAATTGGCGTGGCTGACATCTGCAGGGTTGCCATGCGTGTAACGTCAGGGGTGCCCATGCAAGGGAGGGGGAGGGAGAAGCAACAGGGAGAACACAGAAAAACCCGGCTCTGAGGGGTAGGCGACGGCACCTGACCCCCATGCCCACTGCCAGATCCAGCTCACCCAGCCTCTCAGTTCCTCCACCCGGGACCCTCCGCTGCAGCCAGGGTCTGACTTGATATGCGCCCAAGAGGAGGGGCGACCCCACTCCGGAGGGGTTAAGCTGGGGATACTGGCTGTAGATGGGGGGGAGAGAGGAGGCTTTGGGGCGAGAGGACCTCAGGCGGGCAGGAACAGGCAGGATGCCTGAGAGAGGCTCCGCAGGCTGTGACCAGAGGGAAAAGAATTTAAAAAAAAAAGGAAAACCTATGCCGCAACATGGAAGAGGTTTTCTATTTGGTGCTCTTACAGGAGTATAGTTCCAACCCAGGTAGGAGTGCCAGGGTTGCTGGACTACCCAGTCTATTTACATTCCATAGGTTTACAGCCTTCTACACTGAAAGTTCATTTACCTTCAGTCTCTGCCTATGCTTCGGCAGGCAAGCCTGTTTCCTTAGCATCAAACCCAATTTTTAAAAAGTTTTTCAAAGGCCTCTCACATATGTATCCACCGGTAAGAGAACTGGTGCCAGTTTGGGACCTCAATATTTGCATTGCTCATCTCATGGCTCCCCCCCCCTTTGAGCCTATGTTTTCAGCACCCCTGAAGTATGTCACTTGGAAAACAGTGTTTCTAGTGGCCATCACTTCAACTAGGAGAATTGGTGAGCTTCAGGCCTTATGTATTGAAAAGGAGTACATTGCTTTCCACAGGGATAAGGCAGACCTTCAAACAAATAGGAAATTTCTTCCCAAAGTGGTTTCAGACTTCCATTTGAACCAGTCCATTACTTTGCCAGTATTTTTCACTGACCCCTCTTCTTCTGGTGAGCGTAGGCTACATAGTCTGGATGTCAAGAGAGCTTTGAGCTACTACATGACAGCCATTAAGTCCCATAGGCAGGATAGAAGACAGCTTTTTCTCACTTATGGGGATGTGGGAAAGGGTAACCCAGCATCAAAAAAGGTCCATTTCTCGCTGGATTGTTCAGAGCATCCAATTTTGCTGTTCTAAAGGTGGGCAAGGAAGCTCCAGCAAGGCTTAGAGCCCACTCCACGAGGAGTATAGCTGCAACACTGGCAGCTGCAAGGGATGTACCCTTGGTGGATATTTGTAAAGCAGCAACCTGGGGAACAGTACACACATTTGTCAAGCATTACAGCTTGAATATGCAGGCAAGGGCTGATGCCAGGTTTGGTACAGCTGTACTGCAGAGCTTGTTTCCAAAATAGGTTCTTCCCGCCTTGTAAGGTACTTCTTTTTAGTCTGCAAAAGAGTTAGGAATATTGGAGTATACCTGGGGTGAGAAGAAAAAGTTACTTACCATAGTAACCTTGTATCTTACTTCAAGAGGGCTCTTACAGTAGGCGGCAGGACCCCACGGAAAAATTTCTAGCCAGCAGTCCCCGGTGAGGAACCGCCCCCACGTCAGGTGACTGGCGTCAGGAGACGTCGGTATAAAGGGGCGGTCCCGGACGCCCGCCTTCCAGTTCTTTCCCACCGTTAGCTCGTGCAGCACCTCACGGAAAAGTTTGTGCTTCGACAGCCCTACCTTTGTCGTTTTTTTACCGAAAAATCATTATTTTTTCGCCTAACGTCAGTACTGTCGTCGGTGTATGTCGTCCCATACACCCTCCGAGCACAAGAATAAGTGCGATTCATGCGGCGCCCAACTACCGCACAAGGATGGCCATTCCCTGTGCCTGTTCTGCCTAGACCCCGATCACCTGGTCGAGAAGTGCCAGCACTGCCTCAGTTTCAACGCGGCTACCCAGAAAAGGCAACAGCAATCCCTGGAAGCCCATATTCTAAAGAAGAAAATGAGTTCTATGGAGAAGGAGCTCAAAAAACTGAGGCAGGCGTCTACTTCCCACGAAGGCCATTGGAAGAGGAAGGAGAAGGAGAGGCACCGGGACAAGGGCTCCTCCACCATGTCTCCCTCAGGCAGGTAACATCCCCTCCGGGGGATCGCTCCTCGACGGCCGCCTCGGAGGTTTCTGAGGGGCGCTGCCCACCGATCTGGCTCGTGGTCGGGCATTGCGGCACCTCCGGTTGAGGCCTCCGCTTCTGGTTCGCCGCAGGTCATGGCCTTCACTGTGGGTGACTTGCAAGCCACAGGCTGCTCCTCTAATGTCCGCCTGGAGAGGGCCGTAAGACGCCCAACCCTCTGGGGCGATGCGCAGCCTCCACTCCACCGGACCAGGCCGATCACTCTACTCGGCCCGCCTCTGGTGATGGCTCTCATAAGTCGGACGTCGGCTCCTCCGCGCCCACCGAGAGCTCACCTCTAAGCCTCACGCTGGCTCGGTCTGATGTCTGCGCGAAGGAACGGACGAGACGCCGACCCCCACGTCCGTTTGTACCAGGTGCACTGCAGCCTTCACTGCCATTGTGGGGAACCAGAGTCTCCCCAACCCGACCCTAGGGACTTTTCCTCTCTCCGCCTCGGACTGCTGGAATCTTTGCCTCCATCAGTCCTTCCTCCACCTGGAGCACTGACCTGACGCCTGAGCTCCCGGACGCCAGTTCCGGCGGCCCCTCAGACATCGGTACCTCTGGCATCAGGGCCTCCGCCGTCGGTCCTGACGTCGGCCTTACCGACTCCGGGAGACATTCTGCTCCCCTCGGGCCCTCCGGGCTCTCCACTATGGACCCGCCCGTGAGGCCTCGTATCCTCCGTCCTATACGATGCTGGTGTACCCGGGACCGCAGTATCTGGCGCCACAGTACCCAATGCTGGGCTTCCCAAGGCCGCAGTACTCGACGCCACAATACCCGACACCGGGCTGTCCGCAGCCGGGTTTTGGATAATCTCCATACAGTTATAACCCATATCCTTATCCTCCGCCTCCTTCCTCCTCCTCTCTTCCACCGCCTCGCTGCTGCCAGTGGAACTGCAGGAGACTTGGTTTCCTGCGGGCTGGAGGCCAAGGCTCAGCTCACCAAAGAGGTCGAGAGCCGCCTCCGCGATGGTACTGGCCCCAGGTTCCTGTACGCCTGGCGGCACACTTCTCACCATCCTGATTCCAGGGTTCTTCCGCCTGATCCAGAGGCATGGCAGGACCCTCCCGGGACTTCCTAAGAGGTCCGTTCCTCCCCTGGGTCAGGAAAGGGAGTATTTCTCTTCCTCATCCTCCTCGGACTCTTCCGACGGTTGCTTCGAGAGAGACGATGAGCCTCGCTCTCCGTCGAAGCCCAGGCCAAGGTCTCCTCCGAAGTCTCCTCCGGAGGATCCTTCTTTTATGGAGTTGCTTAGAAAATCCAGGAGGTTCATCAGTGGTGACTTGGAACCAGATCCTCAGCATCTGAAACTCGGCTGAACATCTGGATCTGCGATGACAGCTCCTACCTTGGTGCCACCCTGATAGAGCCTCAGCCGACCTTGTTACCACAATATGGAAACAGCATTCGGCCTTAGCCCCACTTCCTAGGAAGTCGAATTGGCTATATCAGGCTCCAGAGGGTGTTGATTTCCTAGATTCTCACCCTCGTGCCGACTCGGTCATAATTAGCGCCGCTCACGGCCGGTCGGCGAACCCCAAACATCTTAGCTAGTCACCTCCTGATAAGGAATCATGCCTTCTGGACCAGTATGGGAGAAAGATTTATGCTTCCTCCACACTGGTGATCAGGGCCCTGAACTATGTAGGCCATATGGGGGACTACCAGAAGGTCATCCTGACTCAGGCGGAAGCCAAACTAGACTCTTGCCTGACTCCAAGTCAAGCAGGAATTGGTGATCTCGTCCGCCTGCTGCTCGCCAGTCGACACATGCCACGTGGCGCATATACGAGCGCAGTGGACACTGCTGGCTGGAGCTCAGCCGCTGGCCTCACGCGCCATGCTTGGCTCCATGTGTCAGGTTTGGTCCCGGAGGTGCAATCTGCTATTCAGGAAGCACCCTTCTGGGGGTCGGTGCTTTTCGGGGGTGATGTCAAGGACATCATCACCAATTTGCAAGAGAAGGGGATGGCTCTGAAGTCAGTGGATTCCATGTACCGTCCCCATCAGCAGCAGCACCACCATCCCTTTCGCAGACGGAGTCGGCCAAAGGCAAAACCCCAGGGAAGGCGGACCACAAAACGCCGGGCCCCTGCAGCTGCTAAGCCCCCCACCGGCCCCAAAAAGCAGCGGGTGCTTCAGCTGCAGCGCTGCCCCACACCACCTGACTCCTTTCCTCTCTCACTGCCTGACTCCCCGGAGGAATCGGTAGGAGGGAGGTTTTCCCTCCACCTTCCGGGATGGGAGAGGATAACCACAGATTCTTGGGTGCTCCAGCTCATAGCAGAAGGACACTCCATAGAGTTTCTAGAAACCACCCCGCACACCCCTCTGAAGTCGCCATATTCACGGGAACATCTTTCTTGGTCCAGGAGGAAATTCGACTCTTCTGCTGAAGCAAGTTTATAGAGTCTGTCCCCTTCATCTGCAAGGGACGGGTTACTATTCCATTTCTTTCTGGTTCCAAAGAAGACAGGAGATCTCAGACCAATTTTGGATCTCAGTTCCTGAATTTCATGAGAGTACAAAAAGGTTCTGGGTGCTCTCTTTGCAGAGCCTTTTGCCCCTCCTCCGACCAGGTCAATGGCTTTGTGCTCTGGACATGCAGGATGCTTATCTGCACATTCCCATTCGCCCATCTCATCGCAAATACCTTCATTTTGCATTCCAGGGGGACCACTACCAGTTCAAGGTGCTCCCGTTTGATCTATCCTCGGCCCCCCGTGTATTTACCAAATGCCTGGCAGTGGTGACGGCCCACCTGCATACCAAGGGAGTGCAGGTTTTCCCCGTACTGGCTCCTGGCGGCCTCGTCCAGGGAGGAACTCCTGCATTTCCTCTCCCTTACCCAGCAGGTTTTTGCCTGCCTGGGTATTACCTTCAACCATTCCAAGTCTCATCTGGACCCATCCCAGAGGCTACAGATTATTGGGGCGATCCTCGATACGACCATGGGCAAGGCCTTCCTGCCTCCGGACAGGGCGTCCACCCTTCAGACCCAAATAAGTCTGTTGTCCAACCGCAGGATGGTTCTGTGAGGTCGGTCCTTCACCTCCTCGGGCTGATGGCGGCTGCTGTCCCAACAGTACCTCGCGCTGAGCTCCACATGAGGATCTCTCAGTGGACTCTGCACTCTCAGTGGGATCAGCTAGTGGACGACCTAGATCACTCAGTTCTGATCTCCTCGCCGATGATGCGAGACTTGCAATGGTGGATGGTTCGAGAGAATCTGTTTCGGGGAGTTCCTTTCTTTCATCTTCCCCCTCCCAAACTCTAACCACAGACGCCTCAGGCGAAGGTTTGGGAGCCCATCTAGGCCCTCATCGGACCCAGGGCTCCTGGTCCAAACTAGAACAAGCTCTCCACATCAGTGTGCTCGAGCTTCGGGCAGTGTTGTATGCTCTCCAAGCCCTTCACCAATACATCCTTCCCGGCCACCTAGCCGTCCAGAAGGACAACATGTGCGTGGTGTGGTACATCAACAAGCAGGAAGGGACTCGGTCCTACCCTCTTTGCAGGGAGGCAATGAGGGTTTGGGATTGGGCAACACAATATGACCTTCACCTCACGGCAATTCACGTCCCGGGAGTCTACAACACCCTGGCAGACAAGCTAAGTCGCTCTTCTGCTCTGACTCATGAGTGGGAACTGGATCAAGGGGTCCTAGACAATATCTTCCAACTTTGGGGAACACCACAGGTTGACCTGTTTGCATTCCCCCAAACGCAAAACTTCCCATCTTCTGCTTGCTCGTTCTTGAGCGAGGCGTTTTTTGGAGCGACACTCTGTCTCTAGACTGGAAGGACAGATTCGTCTATGCCTTTCCCCCATTTCCACTTATCCCACGAGTCTTGCAGAAACTAGCTTCAGAAGGAGCAAGAATGATTCTGATCGCTCCCTTCTGGCCCAGGCAAATCTGGTTCTTTCTTCTACTACAATATTCAGAGGATCCTTCTCTTCCTCTTCCTCTGTCTCGAGGTTTGTTGACCCAGGATCAGGGGACCCTGGTCCATCCAGGCCTCAAATCCCTTCAACTGCTTGCATGGCTCCTGCAGACCTAGCCCAATCCCGTTTTGGAGTGTCTCCCAAAGTGGCGGAGATTTTAGTGGAGGCCAGAAGACCCTCCACCAGATCTACTTATGCCATGAAGTGGAAAAGATTCACTATGTGAGCCGCTTCCAAGAACGTGGAACCTTTCTCCTGTTCAGCGGGGCTTCTGCTGGAGTATCTACGTCATCTGTTTGGCCTGGGTCTCAGCCATTCCTCTCTGAAGGTACACATGGTGGCCATTTCGGCCTATCATGTTCCCTTCGCGGACAAGGCTTTTGCTCAATTGGAGGTCTCCAAGACCTTTCTCAGAGGGGTCCTCCATCTGAGGCCCCCCATCCATACTCCTGCTTCTCCTTGGGACTTGAACTTTGTTCTCGAGAAACTTACTCTTCCTCCCTTCAAACCTGCAGCTTCTGTGGATTTGAAGTTCCTTTCGTGGAAGACTCTCTTCCTGGTGGCCATTACTTCTGCTCGGAGAATTTCCGAGCTGCAGGCCCTGATGTGTTAAATCTCGTACTTTGATTTTTCACAAGGAATGAGTGGCTGTTTGCACGAATCCTAAGTTTCTCCCTAAAGTAGTAGCCGAGTCTACCCTAAATCAGTCCATAGAGTTACCTGCTTTTTTTACGCAGTACTCTAATCAAGGGGAGTATTTACTCCATACTATGGATGTTCACCAGATTCTGAGATACTACACCAACAGGACGAAGGATCTCAGAAAGACTGATCAATTGTTAGTCTCTTTTGCTCACAAAAGGGAAGGCAATGCTGTTTCCAAGCAATGCCTGTCTAAGTGGTTGGCTCATTGCATCATTTTCTGTTATGACAAATACAACAAGACCCTCCCGGGTTAAGTCAGAGGCCACTCCACAAGAGGAGTAGCTGCCTCTGTGGCTTGTTTCAAGAATGTGTCTGCGGCAGACATCTGCGCTGCCGCCACCTGGACTTCCGTCCACACCTTTACGAAACTACAGTTTGGATGTTGCCTCTCGCTGTAGAGCAGGCTTTGGGCTGGCTGTTTTGCAAGGCCTCCTATCTTGAGACTTGCACAACCAGAACTACCTTTTGGAGTAGTTTTCCTCTTGCCGGTGCCTCTCTTTGTTCCAGACTGCTTGGGATTCAGTCCTATATGTAATTACGTACTGCAAGATTCCTGTCGAAGTAAGATAGTACAGTTACGTAAGAACTTACCGTAACAGTAGATCTTCAAGAGAGGCTCTTGCAGTAGGTAATACCTTCCTGCCCTCCATCACCCTAGGATTTTTCAGTTCCTTTTCCATTGAGGGAAATATCTGCTTCTCTCTCGTCCGGCCTCTTTTGGCCTGTGGCGGGAAAGAACTGGAAGGCGGGCATCCGGGACCACCCCTTTATGCCGACGTCTACTGACGCCGGTCACCTGACGTGGGGGCAGTCCCTCGCCAGGGACTGCTGGCTAGAAATTTTTCCTTGGGGTCCTGCCGCCTGCTGGCGTCAGTCCTATATGTAATTACCTACTGCAAGAGCCTCTCTTGAAGATCTACTGTTATGGTAAGTTCTTACATAACTGTACTTTCTCCCAAGGGATACTCCAGTATTCATAACTGTCCCTCCCTGCCTTCCCGTTTTAAGAACTAGTGGCCTCTGTATTCCATGCTGTGCCATAGTGTTTGCATGCCACACTTTTACTTTTATTAAAACTTGTTTTGCCTTTTTCTCCTTTTCCACGTGATTCTGACATAAGAAGTTTGTGGGGACTTTTTTAATGATAAGCTTTTGTTTTCCTCCAGTTGGAGTTTTTTTGGGTAGGGAACTTTAAAATTAGAATTTGATATATTAAAATTTTTGGGCCCTGTCTTGCAGGCATCCACGAAATCTGAGGGTTAGAATGTAGGCAGTTGATAGGTGCAGCATTTGAAAAGTGTCTTATGCTAATGATTCCATCATTTGCATAGCATTCCATCTCTGGGCAGATCTGACCTTAAAGGTATACTGCAGAAGAGATATGAATATTGGAGTATCCCCTGGGAGAAACAAGGTTACTATGGTAAGTAACTTTTTTTTCTCTCTCTCTCTCTCTATCCTGCAGGTTTTTACTAACATGGATCAGTGTGCTTTTTCCTTTCAAGCTGCCAAATGTGGGAATGAATTGGCTTTGACTGTCCGCACTGCAGAGATGCATCTTCTAAGTTAAGTCTTTCTGTCTTGGCTGCTTCCCAGGAAAACCCTAATTTGCAGCTTTTGGGCAGAACTTATTTTGCTTCCTATCGCTTCTGGGACCCAGACCCATCGGATGGTGCTTCTAAAGCATAGACAGCTTGACACCCAGTGTGGTATATCCCCAGCTTTGTTCTCTCTTGCTTGGCTTAGCTTGTCTCATTTGACAGGCAATGTATTTTTAAGGATTCTGCTGCAATGGACTGGTTTCTAGACTTCTTACGGTTCAGTGTGAATGCAGAAATGTTGGAAGAGCAGGTGGAGGGCTCTTGAAGTGGGGCTCCTTTTCTGATTTTAAAATGTATCTGTTTAGTGAAACAGTACTCTGTTACTGTTTTAGGCTTCTGGTTTATAGGAAGTCTGGCTTTATTGGAACTCTACCGGTATGCGGTTTGTTTTAATGGCAAACTGGAGTTGTATTTTGAATAATCAGTATGTATTATTAAATGTTTGTAGTAATATATGCCTAGCTAAATTTGGGACTTTTTCTATGGGCAGAAAGAGTGTTTTGGATTACAGTATTATGCAATGCTCCCTTCTTCTGTGGTGGGGGTTTCTGTTTTCAGTTATTCTGCTAGCTTATTGTTTTAGTATCAAAAGGGTTATTACCTTTAGCTTTTTGTGTACCTGTGACAGGGTTGGGATAAGACCCTGTCCCATTTGTTATGCCGAGAGAGTTAAAAGCAAGGATCTATTTTCTATTCTGTCACTTGTCTGTCTTTTGTCTGTCTGATAGCACAATCAAATTTCCCTTGTGGAACCTCGGAACTGGCCATGCCAAAGGTCCCACAGTTTCCCCGTTATCGTTCCTTTACTTGCTGTTTCTGTTCTTTCTTTCTACCCTTGCTCCTCTGTGGTTAAAGAATATATGTGAATCTTTATGTGACACTGAAATCCCGTGGTTTGCAAATGTATATAATTATACTGTTGAAATGAATGCAGAAAGCTATTTGGGTTTATCTGGAACATGGGTTAACCTTGTATTGACACCTGTGTATTTAAGGAGGCAATATAGTGCTGTGGTTTAGGGTACTGAAATGCAAACCTGGAGACCTGGGTTTGAATCCCACAGCCCCCCACTTGCATACTGTGTGACCCTGAGCAAGTCACTTAACTTCTTTGTGCTGCTAGATTGCACCTGGAATCAAGCTTTGGCTTAGTATGCATTTCCTGGTTAAACAATTTCTCATTCCCTTAACCTTGAGGTGCTTTTTGACCTCCACAAGCTTGTTTACTGAGTTGTCAGCAGGAAAAACAGCTCAGGCCAGAATGTCTTAATTGGCTGTATGTACAGATCACAGCAAAGAAATTGACAAAGTTTGGTACATTGTGTGAAAACAGTTCCGAGTGATAATATCGCCCGCAAAATAAAGCGGCACAAAATATCGCAGACAAGTGATCGCGGGCAGTAACATCACCCAGCAATGACATCGTGGACAAGAATAAAGCGGGCCACCAGCCTGTGGTGTTTTCTGGACATCACAGTGCCTCCACAGTTATGGGAGGAAGGAAGCAGACACACAGAAAGACCGACAGTGCGGGCACAGTGGGAACACCACAGGTACCAATGGAGAAGAACCCTGTGCCCGCACCCTCTAGTGCAAACACCCGTGGTGCACTTGCAACCCCCTGCAGCTGCCTCACTGGCCCCAACACAGCCACACGTGGCCAACAACCAACAGTCGGTTACACAGCGTGGCTCCATGCGTTGCGCTCCCCCGCGACCCACTGACCCAATCCAGCTAGGCAACCACTGGGCCACAGCCTGCCACATGTAGATCATGATTGAGCTGCCACACTTACCCCTTCCCCATCCATGAGCCAGGTTGATGCATCCCCGGGGTGGTGTGGTATCGTGCAGCAGCACCATGGCAGGCGGAATAGCGGATGTGCATGGTGACAGGATGTGGCAACATGGACGGTGGAGCAGGTGTCACCATGCAAGAGCACAGACAGGCACAGTGCTGCAAGGCGAGGGGTGGTCATTTGTGGCCCCGTTGCTTCTGTAGACTCCTCCTAGTCTGCACTGTTGTGTCCTGCTGTCATTTGTGGCAGCTTTGATTTGCTAGTCATTATGTTGTCCTGCTTTAATCTGCCCTGCTTTCATTTGCCTCTGCTTTATTTTGCCCGTGATATTATGTTCGGCAATATTGTGTTCTGCGACATTAACACCTGGAACCTGTGGAAACAGGAGATGTAGCTTAATGAGAACAGGATGCAGAATTTAATTGCCAGATGAAAATATCTTATAAAAAGAGATTAATATTTGTTTAGAGTTAGAGAGAGAGAGAGACTGAGATTTAGATTTAGAGATACCCTTAGATGAAGGACTTTGTTTTTTTTGAACTGCCTGTATAAGAGCTATCCTGCACAATTTTTTTTTTTGTATTTTAGTGTTACTGATAATAATAATAAAAAATGCTACTTGTGAATTTTTATAACTTCTCCTGGTCTACCTGTGCTTCCTGACTTGTATGCCTCGACAACAGTTGATGTTAGACAAAGTGGGATTTGTGCCGTGCATACTCTAAGCCAGGAGTTTTGTGCATTGGTACTAGACCTGGTAGCAAGGAAGCATAGAAGAAAGGTATGGATCCTGCAACAGGAAGCCTAGGCATGATTACCAGAAGAATGACAGCCAAATAGAAGCAGAAACAAAAGTCCAAACTGAGACAGTACAGCTGGAACCAGTGATAGAAGAAGAAGAACAAGCAGGAACAGAACCTGAAAGCATGTCTGCCTTATTCAAATGGTGGGCTGTACAACAAAGATAGGTGGAGAAGCAGAGAAAAGAAGAGACGCAGTGACAGGAGCAGCAGAGAAAAGAAGAGATGCAATGATAGGAGCAGCAGAGAAAAGAAGAGATGCAGCGATTGATGGATGCCTTGCAAGCTATCAAAGCTGGAGGATCTGGCACAGGTACAGCAGATCAACAAAACACAAACAACTTAAAAGACATTAACCTTACAAACTTGTGTCTCTCAGATGATACTGAAGCATACCTGATAACTTTGGAAAGGGTCTCCGGAGCCTGCCAATGACCAAAACAGCAATGGGCAGTCAGGCTGGTACCTTATCTGATAGATAAAGCCCAACTTGCCTACAGCTGTATGGACACTGCACAGTCAGAAAACTATGATCTAGTGAAAAGAGAAATCCTTACAAGATATGGCATCTCAGGAGAGACCTACAGGCAGAGATTCCAGTCCCTGAAATACAACTCATTTGACAATCCTCAAGAAGCCGTCACCCGACTCAGAGAACTTCCATTAAATTACTCCAACCAGAGGGTAAAACCGTCCCACAGATCATTGACATATTTGCAGAGGAGCAATTCATCAACATCCTTCCCACAGATGTACAGCTTTGTGTAAGAGAACACTGACCAGAAATTAGGGAAAAAGCTGATCTTACTTCTAGAGGGCTCTTGCAGTAGATATTCACAAATAGGACTAAGCCGCCTAGCGTCAGGACCCCACAGAAAAATCTCTAGCTAGCAGTCTCTGGTGGGGGACCGCCCAGTCAAGTGACTGGCATCAGCCAACATCAGTATAAAGGGTGGTCCTAACGCCATTTCCTCCAGTTCTTTCCGTCAGGCTTGCGAAAGTACCTCACGAAAGTACAACGCTCACTTGTCTTGCCATTTTGGATGAGTATTATCCTTTTTTCGACATCTGTTTTGTTTTTCTCAAAGTTTGTTAAATTACCTCACTGTGTATGTCATCCCCGACGCCCTCAGGATCACATAAGAACAAGTGCGACTCATGTGGATCCCAGCTTCCTCACAAGGACGGCCATTCTTTCCGTCTTTTTTTGCTTAGGCCTGGACTACCGCATGGAGGAGTGCGAGCCCTGCCGAAAATTCAGTTCTGCCACCCGGAAACGGAGACAGCAGTCCCTGGAGGCCCATTTGTTAAAAAAGAAAATGGCATCCATGGAGAAAGAATTGAAGAAATTGAGGCAGGCGTCCACTTCTCATGAGGGCCATCACAAAAAGAAGGGGGACAAGGAGAAACACCGAGACTGGGACTCGTCGTCCACAGCAGCCACGACTTCGGCTGGAGCCACAGCCCTTCAGGTAGCTTCCCCTCCGGGAGATCATCCTTCGATGGCTGTCTTGCTGGTAACTAAGTCAGCGTTGATCCCCCCCGACGGGCTTGCGCTCAGGCCTGCTGGGAGTCTCCAGGGAAAAGGATGCCTCCACTTCTGCTATGGCCCTTAAACCTCAGCCTACCGGTAAGAGTGGGTCTGATAAGTTGGGTGTTGGCTCCACCGACATCCGCCTGGACACGGCTGATAAGTCGGCTGTCAGCTCCTCCAACGACCGCCCAGCCCGCGACCCCACGTCAGGTTCTGACACCACACCTGACGTCTGGGTGTCATTGCAGCGCACTCCAGTTGCGTTGCCCTCTGAGGTCCCCACGTCTCCTCTGACTCCCCCCGGGGAATCTGCTCCTTCCTCCCGTCTGGAATCGGGGATGCTGGAACGCTGCCGTCATGGGCCCCTCCCCGACGCTGGACCCTCAGATGCCGGACCTGACTCCAGATAACCCGACATCGCCCTCCGGCATTCCGCTCCCTGACAGCAGACCCACTACACCATCAGGGCTGGCTGGGCTCCTGGACTCTTCTGTGGGTCCTCCCACTCCAGGCCCCACGCCCTCCGGGCTGACGCCTGATCCATCCGATCCGCCTGCAGGGCCGACACCAGGACCTTCGGCTCCGTCGGAGCCCCTGGCACCTGGATACCCGACACCACAATACCCGATGCCACAGTATCCGGCTCCTCAGTACCCAACTCCGTAGTACCAACGTCGTAGTATCTGACGCCACAGTACCCGGGACCTCAATACCAGATGCCGGGCCTCCTGCCGTTGGGTTATGGGTACCCTTATTACGGGTTTCCAGGTTACCCGTATCCAATCCCCCCCTCCTCATCCTCCTCCGGCAGCCTCAGGTGGACTTGAGGGAGGTTTTGGCCTCCTGGAGGGCCAAGACTAAGACCCAGCTCACCAGGGAGGTCGAAAGCCATTTGTCGATGTCGGTCCCGACGCCGGACCCCTTACGTTTGCGAGAAGAGACTCCTCCACCTTTACCCGATGTCAGGGCAGAACTATCTGGATCTCGGGCTAGGAAGGATACGCTTCCCCGGGATACCCCCAGAGGGGACGATCCACCCTCACATAGGTGAAGACTCTTCACCTTCATCGGAGCCATCAGATTCGGATTCGGATTCTGGCCACTCTGATCCTGGGGACGAGCCTCATACTCGGGAAAACCCCAGGCCACAGGGCTCTCCAAAGTCTCCTCCGGAGGACACTTCCTTTCTGGAGCTGTTGAAGAAGATCCAGGCCGCTTGTGAGTGGCAATCAGTGGAGCCAGATCCCCAGCGTAAAAAACTTGCTGCTTATCTGGACCTCCAAGAGATTTCTCACACCCTGATTCCACCCTGGATCGAGCCTCACACGGATCTTGTCTCCACTATTTGGAAACAACCTTCCTCGTTAGCCCCTCTCCCTAGAAAGGCAGATAGGCTATACCAGGCTTCAGAGGGTAAAGACTTCCTTAGTCTTCACCCCAAGGCGGATTTGGTGGTGATTAGTGCCGCTTATGACCGATCTGCCAACCCGAATCACCTCAGCTCGTCCCCACCTGACAAGGAATCATGACTTCTGGACCAGTATGGGAAGAAGATTTACGCTTCTTCCACTCTGGGTATGAGGGCCCTAAATTACATTGGTCATATGGGGGACTACCAGAAATCCATCCTCAGGTGGAAGCAAAACTGGATTCCCTCCCAGATTCCCAGACTAAACAGGAACTGGGAGACCTGGTCCTTCAAACAACATGAAGTTTTGCTGTGTTCTGACAATATGCAGTTAGACCGACCGGTTCAACTGCCCTGGAGAACCAAGAGTTAAACTCTATGCAAATGCATAGAATGTTGAGCTCGAGCTCGGTTTTCAAACCACTGTCCTCGGTACGCTCTAGTAACTGATCAGATTCTTTACTCCGCCCACCAGTGAAGACGCCGCGGAGATTTCTCCTCGCTGCTTTCGGTCTAGTGTAGTTTCGTCAGTTTATTTCAAACCGCTTTGTTGTTTTAATTTTAGTACGTTCTCAAACCGCTGTCTTCTGTATAGCTCACATTTCCTAGGTTGGGTAAGTGTTCAGTTTCCAATCGGTTCTGTGACCACGAGGGGGCCGAACTTCTAAATTTCTCCTTTTCTTTAAATTTTTACTGTATTGGGACACCGGTGTAAAGTCTTGACCAGAACCGGGGACTCTCGGTTCATTTTTGGCTGGCGCTAAACCGTTGGCCAGTTCAGACATTTTCTTCTCTATTACCCGGTCTAACTAAGCCTTCAGGGGTAATTTTCTTGTTTCTTCATTCTTTATCCTGGCCTAACTAAGCCACTACGGATAAAGTAGGTATTTGATTCTTGCTTAACCGGCCTAACTAAGCCACTGGGTTAAGCTCCAAATTTTAGGGTTATGTCACAGAAACCCAAGAGAAAAACCAGTCCCTCTGGGTTGCAGCATTGAACTGAGTGTGGGGAGCAATTTGCAAAAGCTGATCCACATTTGGTTTGTCTGTATTGTTTGGGTTTTAACCACTTACAAACAGACTGTGATATTTGTTAGAATTTCCTTCAGTCTACTTTAGACAGATGCCTCGGTAAACTGAAGGAAAAAATGGAAAAAATGGACAATAATGCTGAGGCCGGTTCCGGTTCTACCGAACCCTCAGATCCTACAACCGACCTTTCAAGCCAGGGTGAGCCGTTGACAACTAAACGATGCTCGGAATCAACTTCCAAACCCACACCATCGAAGAAAGCCAAACACTCCAGTTCAGAACCACGTAAGCAATTGGTCTCGGTTGCAATCTGGGTTTGGCGAACCGTCGCAGGTACCGTCTGGCCAGCCAGCGGTTCCGGATATCGGTTCAACTCCTTCAGGACACATTGATCCTGAGAAGTATTACTTTTCTGAATATGAGGAGGAGGAGGAGGAACAGGATGACGGGGACCTCATTGACCCTGAGGTCTCCCCTGACCATCCTCATTACGAATCCCTTCCCAGGCCTGTCTCTGAGGCTGCCTCCCATTTTGCTTTTATGAGGCAGGTAGCTGAGACCCTGCAGCTCTCTGTACAAGAGGCCAGACAGGAGGATGATGATGAAGAAGATTACAAGGAGATGATGGATCTTCCTGTATCCCAGGGACTTTCGATTCCCATTCATAAGTCCCTTAAGAAGCAGACTTTAAAGATCCTCCAAACCCCTAGTTCTGTCCCTCCTTTAGATAAGATGGACTGAAAGTACCTCCTGGCTGGCAATGGCACTGACTTTTTAGCTAGTCATTGTAGCCATGTAGGAGTAGTTCAAACTGCAGCCTGCAAGATGGCTGGCATTCCTCTGGCCTCTCACCCCCCTGACAAGGATTCCAGGAAGGTGAATTATCTTGCCAAGAAAGGGTACCTGGCATCTTCCTTGGGTATTTAACAAGTCTCCTATATGGCTTATGCCTCCAGGTATCAGAAATCCCTTTGGGAGGCTGTCGAACAACTAGCTAAAAAGGCCCCTCCTGAGCTTTCTGCTGACCTTCAGGAGTTGGTCAGTAAGGGGGTACAAGCATCTAAGTCTCAGTTCCACATGGCTGTGGACTCCAATGATGCAGCTTCCAGGGCTATGGCTTCTGCTGTATCCCTCAGGTGTTTTTCCTGGCTCAGGTGTACTAACCTGTCCCAGGACACGCAGAATAATGCTATGGAGTTTCCCCTTGTCCAGAACTCTTTGTTTGGGGAACAGACTGAGACATATATGAAGAAAATGAATGAGTACAGAGTGGCATTCAGGAGTGCTTCAGCAAAAGAGAAGGCTGCCACTCCTCAGAAGCAGCAGGCCAGGGACAGGGGCAGACCTTACCCCAGGCCTTTCTACCAGACCCAAGCTTTTCCCTCTTACCAGCAACCCAGGGGGTTCGAGGGAGGGGCAGGAGGGGTGCTGGCAGGGCCGCCTCCACCCCCCAGTCTGCTACCCCAATGAAACAGACACCCTGAAAGCTCTGTTCAGACCGCCTCCCCTTACTCTGTTGGGGGCAGGCTGACCCACTATCTCCAGGCTTGGCATTCCATCACGTCAGACAAATGGGTCCTGGAGATAGTGGGTCAGGGACTTGCTATCACTTTCAAGGTGCTTCCGAAACTGTCATCAAGAATTTTCAGACCTTCCAGCACTGCAGAAACAGCACAGCTGGAGGCAGAGGTTTCCACACTTCTTCAGTCAAGAGCAGTGAAACCTGTGCCACATCAGCACAGGGGAAAAGGACTGTACTCATGGTACTTCCTGGCACCAAAGAAAAATGGCGAGTGGCGGCCCATTCTGGATCTCAGATTCCTGAACAGACATCTTACAAAGCCAAAATTCAGAATGACAACCCTGGCTACCATTCTACCTACTCTCAAGCAAGGGGACTGGCTGGCATCCCTAGACCTAAATGATGCTTACTTCCACATCCCCATCAGACAGTCTTACAGAAAATAGCTCAGATTTCGACTGCCTTCAGGCCACTACTATTTCAGGGCTTATGCCTTTTGGCCAGACATCTGCACCAAGAGTGTTTACAAAATGTCTGGCAGTGGTGGTGGCATTCCTCAGAAGGCAAGGGGTTTCAGTTTACCCCTATCTGGACGACTGGCTGTTGGTGGGTCAGTCCCCCCAACAGGTCACAGAAGCCCTAAAACTCACTCAAGTTACTCTCCTCTCTCTGTGGTTTTTGGTAAATCTTCAAAAGTAAGTCTTAAACCCTCTACAAGTACCAAACTTTATAGGGGCAGAACTGAATACCATTCAGGCAAGGGCCTTCTTGCCCATTGCAAGGGCACAGACCCTCATAGAATTGGCAAAATCTTTTCAGGTCCAAGTTCCTTGGCCAGCAAGGTACTTCTTACAGTTCCTAGGACACATGGCCTCCACTACAGCTGTGGTCCTGGGAGCCAGGTTCCAGATGAGGGACATTCAGTTCCACCTCAGATCCTTCTGGTCTCAGAAAAAGGATTCTCTGTCCAAACTGATTCCAGTGTCTCCCACCCTTCTGTTAGCTCTTCAGTGGTGGCAGGAGATGGACAACCTCAGAGTGGGGGTTCCTTTTCTCCCTCAGGTACCCTGTCTGGTGCTGACTACGGATGCTTCTCTCTTGGGCTGTTCATAGGGGCAGTGTTGGACACGACCCTAGGCAAAGCTTTTTTGCCCCCAGACAGAGTCGAGACACTTTCAAGTCAAGCTCGCCTCTTGTCGGGTCTCAGATGGGTCGGAGCCAGAAAGGTCCTTCGCCTTTTCTGGTTAATGGTGGCTGCCATCCCCACTGTCCCGCTAGCATGGCTTCACATGAGACTCTCTCAGTGGACTGTCAGGTCCCAATGGGACCAGTCCCGAGATGACCTGGACCGCTAGATCCTAGTGTCGGCTCTGATGATCAGGGACTTGCAGTGGTGAAGAGTTCAGGAACACCTCAACCAAGGGGTCCTGTTTTGTACCGATCCCCCCACCCAGACTCTGATGACAGATGTGTCAGGGGCAGGCTGGGGTGCCCATCTAGGGTCCCACAGGACTCAGGGCATCTGGTCTCAGTTCGAGCAGAAGCTTCACATAAATGTACTCGAGCTGAAGGCAATTCTCTATGCCCTTCAGGCTCTCATTCCTGTCATTCTTCACGGTCATCTCATGATTCAATCAGACAACATGTGTGTAGTCTGGTACCTCAACAAACGGGGAGGAACTCATTCCGATCCCCTCTGCCGGTAAGCAGTGAGGGTTTGGTACTGGGCGTCTCAACACAACCTGCACCTGATGGCTGTCCACGTTCTGGGAGTGGAGAATACTCTGGCAGATGCCCTCAGTCGCTCGTCAGCCAGGTCTCATGAGTGGGAACTCGATCAAGACATCATAAATGACATCTTTCAGCAATGGGGGACTCCTGAAGTGGACCTCTTCGTCTCCCGTGAAAATGGCAAGCTTCCTGCCTATTGCTCGCTCGCTCCAGGGTAAGACTTTTTTTGCTGATGTGCTGTCTCTCTGTTGGAAGGGCAGATTCGTTTATGCCCTTCCTCCCATTCCTTTGATTCCGAGAGTGCTCAACAAACTTTGTACGGAGGGGGCCCAAATTATTCTCATTGCTCCCTTCTGGCTGAGGCAAATTTGGTTGTCTCTTCTGCAACAGTTTGCTGAGAAACCTCCTCTTCCTCTACCCCTGCCGCAGCATTTGCTGACCCAGGATCAGGGGACCCTGGTCCATTCAGGCCTCAAATCACTTCACCTTCATGCGTGGCTCCTACAGACGTAGCCAAGGCACGCTTTAGTATTTCCCCCTTAGTAGCGGATATTCTGGTGGAGGCCAGAAAGCCTTCCACCAGGTCTACCTATGCTATGAAATGGAAGTGTTTCGCTATTCGGGCCGGCTCCAAGGATTTGGAACCTTTTTCTTCCCCAGCTAACAAAGTCCTGGATTACGTGAGGCATCTGTATGACCTGGGCCTTCGCTACTCCTCGGTGTAGGTACATATGGCAGCTATCTCAGCCTACCACATTCCCTTCGGAGACAGGACTTTTGCTCAATTGGAAGTCTCCAAGACTTTCTTGAGAGGGATTCTCCATTTAAGGCCCCCAATCCGCAATTCTGCTCCTCCTTGGGACTTAAACTTTATCCTAGAGAAGCTCACTCTGCCTCCTTTTGAACCGGCAGCTGAGGCAGATTTAAAGTTTTTTTCTTGGAAGACACCGTGTCTAGTGGCCATTACCTCCACTCAGAGGATTTCTGAGCTGCAAGCCCTAATGTGCAAAATCCCATACTTGATTTTTCACAAGGAAAGGGTGACCATGCGCACTAATCCCAAGTTTCTTTCAAAGGTGGTGGCTGAATTGACCTTAAATCAATCCATTGAACTACCCGCATTCTTCACAGAATGCTCCAGTCATGGAGAGTATCTTCTGCACACCCTGGATGTACATAGAATACTGAGATACTATACCAATAGGACTAAGGATCTCAGAAAGATGGATCAACTCTTCATTTCTTTCGCTAACAAAAGAGAAGGCAATACTGTTTCCAAGCAATGCCTTTCTAAGTGGTTAGCAAATTGTATCACTTTCTGTTACGAAAAGCATAACAAGACCATGCCGGGTCAGGTTAGAGGCCACTCCACCATGGGGGTAGCTGCCTCTGCTGCTTGTTTCAGGAATGTGTCAGCGGCAGAAATCTGTGTAGCCGCAATTTGGGACTTCCGTCCATACTTTCGCGAAACATTGCAGTTTGGACATTGCCTCTCGCTTCAGAGCAAGCTTCGGGTTGGCTTTTCTGCAGGGACTCCTTTCGTGATCCCTGATCAGACTTTCAGTCATTTGTGGATGACGACGATGACTCTTGTTTTTTCTCCTTTTTCCACACTGCCTGAGACTCTGTCCTATTTGTGAATACCTACTGCAAGAGCCCTCTCAAAGTAAGATAGTACAGTTACGTAAGAACTTACCGTAACAGTAGATCTTCGAGAGAGGCTCTTGCAGTAGGTATTACCTTCCCTCCCTCTGTCCCCCTCAATTTTTTCTTTTCATCTATGGGGGCATATCCTCTTCTCTGCTGTCATGCCTTTTTGTTTTTTGGTGGGAAAGAATTGGAGGGTGGGTGTGGGGGACCGCCCCTTTATACTGACGTCGTCTGACACTGCCTCCTCGTCAGGAGGCCGGTGTCTGCTAGCTAGAGATTTTTCCATGGGGTCCTGAAGTCTGGCAGCTTACCTATTGCAAGAGCCTCTCTTGAAGATCTCCTGTTGTGGTAAGTTCTTACGTAACAGTACTTTTCTGTGGCTGAGGGCTATCAGATGGACAGACACTGCAGCAGTGAAGTAACTTCCAAGGAAAGGTAAGACCCTCTTTTTCCTGATTTAACTCCAGGTCAGATGACAACTCTAATGGGGGTAATATATCTGCACCCAAAGACTTTATTTGCTATCACTGTAATAATTCAGGCCATATTGCAAGAAATTGCCATAAAAATAAGGAGGGAAACACTGGATCAAATTTGACCTTAGCAAATTGGGCAAGTATTTAACAGATATCAAGGTGGAAAATAATACTGTGAAGGGATTTATAGATTTAGGGAGCTGACAGACCCTAGTGCATGCTGAAGTTCTGAGAAAAGACTGTGCAAAAGAACTGGGTACTGGGGTCATACGCATCAATACTATTTCACCACCCAAGTAACTCTGAACATTAATGGGGTGTCTCACCAAATGAAAGTGGGGGTAACATACTAACATACTAAAAAGCCAGCAAAATAGGCCAAATGGTCTGTCTTGTCTGCTTGAAAGCCATCAACCTAGTGGTTGTTCACCTTACCACCCCCCCAGCCCCTAAGAGGGTCTTCTTTAGTTTCAGTTTTCCCCTTGTACCTGTCCCACCCCTTCTTGAATCCCTCCACTGTGCCCTCCTCCACCAGCCTCCCAGGCAGCACATTCCACGGCTCCACCACCCTCTCAGTGAAAAAATGCCTCTTACACTCCCCCCCCCCGTAGTTCCCCCCCTCCAGCTTCCACTCATGGCCCCTGGTTGTTCCCCTCTTCTTTAGCCTAAAAAGTTCCTTGGTTCCACTCCTGGTTATTCGTTTTACATACCTGAAAACCTCTATCATATCTCCCCTGTCCCTTCTCTCCTCCATTGAGTAAAGCCCAAGCACTTCCAGTCTCTCCTCATAAGGCTTCCCCTCCATGCCCTGAATCATCCTGGTCGCTCTCCTCTGGACCCTCTCCAGCAGCGCTATGTTCTTCTTTAGACGAGGTTTCCAGAACTGTACACAGTACTCAAGCTGCGGCCTGACCAAGGCATTATATAGAGGGAGGATCACCCTCCTCCTTCTGGATGTAATTCCCTTGGCTATGCAGCCCAGTGTCCTGTTTGCTTTGGCTGCAGTTCTTCTACAGTTTTCAGAGTTATTCATTTTGACGTCTATCACCACCCCAAAGCCCTTTCTCCCAATGTGGCTTGCAGTGTGAGCTCCCCCGGGGTGTATTCATGGCCCGGGTTTTTTACCCCCAAATGTAGTACCTTTCATTTCCCGGCATTAAATATCAGTCCCCACCTGCTTGACCACCCCTCCAGGGTATCCAGATCCCCCTGGACCGCCTCCCTCACTTCTTCACAATCCACCAGAGCTCCCAGTTTTGAATCGTCCGCAAAGAGACTCAACCTATTCATAACCCCCTCCCTATATCCAAGACATAGGTGTTGAACAAGAGTGGCCCCAATACCAAACCCTGAGGTACCCCACTGATTACCTTCCTGGGAGAGGAGAGTATCCCACCCATCATTACCCTCTGTAAACATCCTGTGAGCCAATTTTCAACCCAGTTGAGCTCCTGTCCTCCCACCCCCATCTTCCCCCAGCTTTTTTATCAGCCCATAATGTGGTACTGAATCAAACGCCTTGCTGAAATCTAGGTATAAGACATCCACTGGCCTGTGTCTGTCCAAGGCCCCCGTCACTCAGTCATAAAACTCTATGAGGTTGGACTGACACGATCTCCCCAGAACAAATCCATACTGTTTATCATCCTGGTGCCCTAACAATTCCAGCTGCCTCCCAATCCTCTCCTTGATAAAGCCCTCCATTACTTTACCTACCACAGACGTTAGGCTGACAGGCCTATAATTCCCCATCTCTTCTATAGACTCCCCTTTATGAATAGGCACTACATAAGCCACCCTCCAGTCTTGGGGCACCCATCCTGTCTGCAAAGAGGAATTAAAAGTGCAGCCAGTGGAGCCTCCAGCTCCTCTGCCAGTTCCTTCATAACCCTCGGGTGTAGCCCATCCGGCCCTGGCGCCTTATCAATCTTTAGCTTCTGAAGGGCCTCCCTTACCCTATCCACTGTGATTCTTCCCCCCATTCCTCCCCCTCACTCAACTTCCCCACCCCTTCTGGGTCTGGTCCTATCTGTACCCTAGCCTCATTCTGTCCTCTGGTCACAGACCTACTTCTCTCCTTAGCTGAATGCTCTTCCCTCCCATCAGCCTGTAGTGATCCCCAGTCCCCATCAGCAAAGACTGAGGCAAAGTACTCATTTAGCACCTCTGCCTGTTCCCCTGCTTCCTGAGCCCATCCCCCCATAATTTTAATCCTATTGATTTGCGTCCTCTCTTTTCGCTTCTCTCTTATATATCTATCGAATCCCTTCCCCCACCTCCGGATATCCCTAGCCAGGTTTTGCTCCATCCCTGCCTTGGCTCTCCTAACCACTCTGGTGACCCTCCTGGCCGATAATACATACTTTCCTCACTCCTCGTCCCCCCTTGAGCGTTTAAAACATACATAAGCGGGCCTTTATCCCTCACTGCCTCCTGTACCTCCCTAGTCCACCAATATGGCTTAATACCTAAGTTACCTGTACCTTTGATTATTGGAAATGACTTTTGTGATATTTTGGTGTTGGTCTGCCACTAAGGACCCTTTATTTATTTATTTATTGTATAAATCGGATTTACAACCTTTGAGCCAGAGGCTTATTTACAAAGGTACCTCATCACAGAGAGGACATACAGAGTCAACATACGTACAGAATACAATCATATAGTAACATAGTTTTACATAGTTGCTTGAGCATGATGACTAATTCAGAAACATTTCAGACATGACAGGTTGGTACCAGCAGGTACTGGCAGAGGAAATGGGGCCTATGGGGGAGAGGAGGGTGGGGTGAGGGGTAGTTCGGCCCAGAGAGCTGTGTCAGTCGTGATGGAGAGGAGCAGAGCATCTCTTAGCGACAGATGCAGCAGTAGGTGTTGAACAATTGGTTCCATAGGGCAGTTTTAAAGGGGGAAATTTTGGTGGTGTTGGAAATGGCTGCAGGGAGCGAGTTGAACCAGGATGAGGCTCTGTAGCTGAAATACCTCTGCGCCTGGGTGGTCCTAGTTCTGGGTACTAGTAGTGTGACTCTGGAGGGTTTGAGTTGGCTGGAGGCAGAGACCCCAGGGGGCGAGAGCCTGAGTAGGACCTTCTTAGTTAATAGGCAAGTTTGGTAGCGGTGGCATTCATCGAGGCTAAGGAGTTTGGCCATGTCATAGAGCTGACATGTGTGGGTGAGCCTAGGGGCACTGGTCACTAGTCTGCAAGCCTTGTTTAGGGTGAGTTGAATTTTGTTGAGGGCTGTGGAGTCAGCAGCACCATAGACTGGAAGGCTATAATCGACAAGGGACATTACTGAGGACGTTACGGCAAGTCTGAGGGCATCGATGGGAGGCAGTCCTTGTGACGGTAGAGTGTGCCAAGATGAGCATTAGTGGCGGAAGCAAAGGCTGTAATGTGGGTACGAAAGGTGAGGGCCGAGTCAAAAGTGATCCCAAGGTATCTGTAGGTGTAAACTTGTTCAAGTGGTTGATGAGTGCTAGGGAGGATTTGGAGGGGGTTGTTGCTGGCTTTGTTCTGGTGGTGGGCAAAGAGCATTGCCTTCGTTTTTTAGAGGTTAATGACTAGTCTGCTCTCCTTAAACCAGTTTTCAGCATCACTGAAGGAGCGTTGGGGATGACCTTACCTTCTTTCTGTTCTGCCAGGCCCATCTGTTGCTACTGTATTGGTGGTCTTGCTGCTGGACTGTGCGAATAAATTGACGGACGCGGAAAATAAATGTACAAATACTGTTTATTGAGACATCAGCAGGTACTTCTTCTCTACATGAGGTTCAGACTCTTAACTGCCTGAATTTCTCTGACTGACAGGACTTACATGGCTCTGCTAGGCAGTACAACAAATGGTAACATGCGAGTTCTAAGTGCTCTTAAAGGAGCGGCAGCTAACATTAAGCCCCATGCTTAATGTGTACTTCACATAATTCCTGGAGTCGTAAAAGTGAGTACCACTTGAACAAGCAATAACACACCATGAACAGTTTAAAACATTTTTTTTTCTTCTAGCATTTCAAGGCATGACACATTTATAACAAAATTGTACTCCACTCTAGCGGAGGGGGAAGGAAAGGAGCTGGATTACAATGGTCACCAATCAGAGTAGTACCAGGGGAAGGGGAAACACCATAGCAACCTGAAGCTTGGTCAGGGTGACAAGTGCCACAGTATGGGGAAGGGAGAGGGTAAGAGAAGGAAGGGGGAGCAGCTATAGGATACCCTTGAACACAGAAGGAAACTTGCAATAACAGTTGCATGACAATCATAAAACATATGGAACAGTCCATTTGAAAGAGCATTCCTGGAAGTAAAAAGGATTAGTGCAGTGCAACAGTACCATTAGAAACAGTTGCATGGAGGTACAAGAAAACATTTACTGCAAAACAGAGAATACCATCAGAGAAATTAGTCCCAACCACATGGAGTCCGGTTACACAAAAGTTCAAGACCTCCATCGACTTTTCTGGTCAGTGGGAATGGAGGCATGTGTGGCTTGTACTAGTTCCTGACAGGACAGGATCAGGTCCTTAAAAGCAACCCAAGAGTTGTGTGCGCTGTCTAAGTTGCACCACTTGACATAAGTCCAGGATCCGTTGGTGAACTTCTTTTTTAAGATCTTCTCGATCTGGTGTGTGTACGAGAGAGTCCTTAGAAGAAGAAGAAGAAGCCCCAGGAAGTTCATCTGGCTTATCAGGCAAAACGGAATCCGGCTGGAGAGTGTCAAGAGTGGGAAGATCTGGAGAAACTGGTTGCAAGTTGTCTGAAGGAATTTCAGCTTCAGAGAGTATAGCAGGTTCAAGTGCAGCTTCATTATTGGGGGGACTGGGATCACTTGGGAGGGTGTTACTCAGGTACCCGTGTTTCTGTCGATTGATGTGGACATTTTTGTGTACCAGCTTTCCTTTGGACTTGCGTCGCTAACAGACACGAACAGGGGAAAGCTTTTCTACAACGTAGAATGGACCAGTCCAGGGGCGAAGCAGTTTCTTGGTGGTGCCCGGAACTAGGACAGGTCGGTACAAACAGACAATGTCCCCAGTGGAAAATGAAGGCTCATGTGACTTGGCTGCTGACTTCCGCAATTCAGTTTTTCTCTGGCCCAACATGGTGATTTCAACATGTCTGGCAAGTTCAAGATGTCCCATTACAGGAATAATGAAGGAAGAAGCTGATTTTGGAACCTCTAGCAGTGAGAGATCCCTGTCCAATGGAGTTCTTGGATGGTGGCCATGGACCAAGAAAAATGGGGTATACTGTGTACTGTTGACACAAGGGCTGGTGTTGTAGGCAAATTGAACGAAGGGAACAAAGCGGTCCCAAGTGTCTTGAGTTTCATCCAGGTACTTGGAGAGTGTGTTGAGAATGGTAGCCATCATTCTTTCACTTTGTCTGTTGCATTGTGGGTAATAACTTGTTTGAGGTTTTTTTTATGTCGAGAAGTTTGCGTTTCTCGCACAGTATTTGAAAGGTAGTTAGTGCCTCTGTCTGAAGTGCAGGTATGAGGGGGGTACCATGATGACAAATGACAGTGTTGAGGAAGGCTTTTGCTACAGTGGCAGCTTTGATGTCTTTTCAGAGGATTAGTTCCAAGTATTTAGTTGGGTAGTCCACAAAAACAAGGATGTATTTGTTTCCAGAGTCACAGCATGTAGTTAAAGGCCCCAGAATGTCTGTGCTGACTCGTTGAAATGGTTCAGTGGCTATAGGCATTGGAATGATGTGTGCCTTTGTCGGTTTGGCAGGAAGCTTTCTTTGGGAGCAAGGCTGGCAAGATTTGACAACTGACTGAACATGAGTTCTCACCATGCGATGACCCTTGCCTTCCTTTGTCCAAATGAAGAAAAGCACACTGTCATTGAGAAAGTACTGAGAAGCAAAGAAAAGTACATCCTGGCAATGTTGCTTTGGTTGCGGTAAGGTTCCAGACTCTAAGTACGTGATTATGTCTGTGAATTGAGGAGCTGTTCTTTGTTGCATCTTGACCGTCACCAGGGAGATATCAGTAGTAGAGGTGAGAAGCTCTTCGGCTGCTTGCAGTAGGTGAGGACTGGTGCTTTTTTCTGTAGAAGTAGGTGGTAGCAGCAAAGCAACTTGAGGTGCTGTAGGACTGTCCATAGGAGGCACGTCTGTGGCGTGGAAAGGAAGAGCTTGTAAGCAGGATTCCTTGTCTGTTGAGGATGATGCAGAGGGATACCGTCTCCGGCTTACAGCATCGGCACTGGAGTGAACTCGACCTGGTCGGTATTGAATTTCAAAGTTGTAGCATTGCAGCATGGCACTCCATCAGGTGAACTTTTCTACTGGCTCCTTCATTTTGAATAACCATCTGAGGGGCAGAATGATCAACGATAGCTGTAAAGGAGGAGTAACGAAGGTAGCAGTCAGATTTCTTTAGGGCAGATACCATGGCTAGACATTCATTTTCTGTGATGCCGTAGTTCTGCTTAGCTGAGGAAAGAGTGCCCAGCATAGGGAACAACTCGTTCTGTTCCATCTTGTATTTGATTTTGCAGAGCACCCACTGCAAAGGAACTCTCATCTGAGTAGAGTTTGAAGTGTTGATCGAACCTTGGGTAGGCCAGTACTGGAGAATAGATTAGTTTTTCTTTCAAGGTTTCAAAGGCCTCTTTGCACTCGGAAGTCCATGTATATTCACATCCCTTTTTTTGTGAGGGCGTACAGTGGAGTTGCAATGTTGGCATAGTTACAAATTAACTTTCTGTAGTATGCAGATAAGCCTAGGAAAGCTCTGAGGTCTTTGAGATTGTTAGGTTCTGGATAGTCTTTGACTGCTGAGAGCCCCACACCCTTGAGGTAGGTGAAGGTGGAACTCCGGACGCTCCGGCGCCCATATCTGCGTCGTCATTGGACACTGTGGTTGGAGACGAGCTTTGTTTCACTGAGTGAAGGTCATAAGGATGAGAAGGAGTTGCCATCATGCAGGAGACGGGACATCGTGGAGTAGATGAAGTGCTGAGAATAAAATATTTTTGTATGCAGAAGTACAATTATTTGTAAGCAAAGTCCATCAAATGACGTCTTAATAAACAATTCCATCTCATTTCCGTGTTGTCTGTTATTTAAATAAAGGTTTTGTTGCAAAAATCAGCAATTTGTTGCAGTGTCCATTCATTTCAATAGGTTTGCCATTGATTTCTATGGAGTGAGGTCAATTTAGTGCCCTTCACAAGATGGCCACCGAACCATGACATACAGTTCCTGTGTTTTGATTGCAGCAAGATGGCTGCCAGCAGGGGTCAGAGGGGGACTTCCCTTTTCACTATGTAAACAAAGATGGCTGCTTTGTGCCACGAGGCTGCTGTGCTGCATCACGATGGGCAAAATGGCGATTGCTGCGCAGCTGTCCTTCTTCCCCACTCCATACACAGAAAAATGGCAGGCTTCCTATTTTGTGGCGAGTGACAAAATGCTGGGGGAATTTACTGTAGTTTGTTCTGCTGTGTATTTCTTTACTTGACTGCTTGTGTGTTTATTGTGCTTTCTTTGCTTCTCTTTTTTTTCTTTTGTTTGGCTCTCAGGCTGTGTCCGTTGCATTTTAGTTATTGTACTCTGTCGGTTCTGTGTTTTTATTTCGTCTGCAAGGCTGGGCCACTGGCCAGCTGAGGTACTGCCTCTGTTTATTTATGCTGTGCTTTGCTGAATTTCCTATGCATTTTTTTTCTGGCATTGTCCCTGTTTATTTATTTATTTATTTATTTTTCTTTGACCCATCGGGCGCGTAGGTGGTTGTGGTGGCTCCCTTTTCTGAAGCATGGCTGAGTGGGGAAAAGGATTGCTCCTTTTTGCAGTCCCAAGTTATGTATTGATTTATTGGAACAGCCGCCTTGTGGTGTTGCTGAGGCAAGAAGCAGGAGGGTTGAGCCAGAAATAGAACAGAGCATTTGATGGTTACTCTTGTTGGTTTTTTTTTCCCCTTATGTGTGTGTGTGTGTGTTTGTTGCATCAGTCCTTTTGCAGCTGTCAGGGAGGGGAGCCAAGCCGTGGTGAGGAGCGGAGACCCTGAAGTGCAGGGGCTGTGATGGGTGACTTTGTAGAGGATGCACTGTTGAGTGGAGCCACAGCCTCAGGGGGAGTGTAGTGCCAACTGCATGAGCTGGAGGAAGCAGGACTGAGTTGCAGTCCTGAGCAGAGGTACTGAGGAGCAATTGTCACCCAGGAGAATGCTGCAGTCAGTTGTGTCTCTGTGTGTAAAGGGCCTTGTTCTGTGTCGGTGGCAGCCGGGAGGGCAGATCGGAGCTGTGACTTGGTAGCAGGGAGGGTCGGGGAGCCACAGTTGCAAGTAGGCAGATCGGAGAAGAGCAGCTTTTCTGTTGCAGCATTAGGTGAAGCCATAGTCGGGAGGAAGCAGGCCAGTCTGTGGGGGATCTTCAGCTTGGCTCAAATTAAAACTGCAGGCTTGATGTGGAGTAACTGAGCACATGGCAATGTACAAGGGCCCTGCAACGAGATGTGAAGAGCTCCAGGGAGCTGCAGTTGTTTGGGAGCGTAGTGAGGCTTCTCAAGAGTGGTTCAAGTTTGGTGTTGTGCACTGGGGAAACCGTCTAGCAGTCGGAAGAGTAGTCCCAAGAGGACGTGCAGCAGAGCACTTGCAGCTCATTGATTTTTGTATTTATTTATTCTGTTTTCTTTGGAGCTGCGATTGTCACTGGGAAAGGCACTGCGTTGATATCTGTAGCTGGGAGGCATAGAGGGAGGTTTGATGGCAAAAACGGAGCAATTTGAAATGAGCCCTGTCACGAGGTGAGAGCTGGGGGGGGTTGCAGTCCGGAGCTCTAATGGTGCTAGGGCTGAGCAGCATTGGCAGTACAGTTAATTATTTGCTCTGCATACAATGTCCCACTTTTTTTTTAGTCTCTGTATTGCAAGAAGGACTGCTAGAAGGGTAGGAAACAAGTATTTCTAGGGACATGGATATGTTGTTCATCCACACTCATTGGCAGGTATCCTTGCCGCTTTAAATCTTGCCGGAAGGTCTTCAAGCTTGCTCCTCCCACCCACCCGGGTGGTATAACTCTCAGCTCCGCCCCATGACGCCAGATCTTCCTTACCGCTTGGAAGCTCAGGTTCCCTCCTTAACGCTCTGCGTTTGTGACTGGTTCCTATTTCTCCGTTTGCAGATTTAAAAATAAATTTTGCAAAAAGACTTCAGTCTTCTATCCCTCGCGGCTGCGATGGACAAATCGACTCCGGTTTCGAGATGCCCATGCGGCAGAAGATGTCTCGGACGGATCCACACTCCACGGTGTTCTACTGCTTAGGCCTTGAGCACGACCCGCAGGCTTGCGACCTGTGCTCATCTTTCTCGGCCCACGCCCTCAAGACCGTGCTGCCCGATTGCAACTGGGCGTCCGAAGCGTTCCCTCGGTGAAGTCTAGGAGGCCCGTTCGGTGTCCGCAGCGCGGGTCGGGCGGATCAGCTCGAGCGGATGGTCGCCTCGAAGAGGAGCGCTGGTCAGATCTTCCTCGCCGCGTGCATTTATCCGGCTCTCTGGGTTCTTCCTACACGCTTCTTTAAGGAGCTTTGTCTGTCCTCTCCACTAAAGGAGAAGGCCTGCGCTGCTGGACCTTATTCTCCGGTCCAAAAAGAGGGACAGGGTAAGTCCTCCGTCGACGCTCTTGGGAGCGGGAAAGGTCCTCTCCTCGGGCCGTCGATCGCCGGCTTCGCGACCATCAAGCCGCCACTGGCTCACGGGTGTCCTCGTCAGGTCAGTTGACCGAGACTCACCGATGAAGTCGAGATTTTCTCGACCCATTGGACGGCTGTCGCCTTTAGCAGCCGAGATTCCTCTCCGGGTTCCCCGGGAGGAGTTGAGATCCTGTGGCTCGCCTGTGCCTCCGTTCCGGGAGCCCCTCGGATGGACCATCCGAGCCGAAGGGAGTGCCGGTTCCGCCGACACCTCCTCGCACCGACCTCGGAAATTCGGGACTCGTCGTCTCGGTCTCGACCTCATGTCCAGCCGATCCCACCGTCATAGGCGGTCTCGTTCCGCAATCACAGGTAAGCGGCGTCGCCGGCTGGTCCTCGCCCTCCTCCTCGGATGAGGGGAGGTCGTGAAATTACGCCGACGGTAAGAGACCTTATGTTGCAACAAGCTCCTCCTGGCCAGGAATAAGCCGACCCCGTCGCCTTCCCCGGCCATTAAGTGGCTGTCACCGGAACGGCCGACACAACCCCTCGACTTATCCGAGGAGCCTATACCCAGGCCGGTTGTTCGGCCAAAACCAGCTGCTCCACCGATTCCGGTGGAACCTCCACCTCCACAGCCACCAATTGGGGCTCCGACCAAGGATTCTCGGTCGGCTAAGGGTCTACCCCATCGGCTGTCAGTTACCCTCACTCCCGACCGACCTCGGCAGGTGAAGGGTGGCTCAGGCCAGAGGCAGCTCTTCGAGGACTCTTCCGAGTCCGAAGATGATTCCTCCTTTTCTCCAAGCGACTGGACTTGGAGTCTTCAGGAGGTCAGTCAACTGGACAATAGCCCGTCGTCTTCCTAGGACTGCTTCGCTCATCTCGAGTCTACCGGATGGAGCTCGAACCCGCTTCCAAACGGGCTGGTATCCTCACGGAGATTCTGGACCGAGGGATTCTCCGAATGAGGCCTTCCGTGGCCGAGGCCATAGTGGGTCCGCACTGGAGCTTGGCAGCGCCTGCTCCCTGCCCTGCGCCGCCAGGATGGCCAGGAAGTATGCGGTCCCTACCGTTCCTTGTCCGTTTCTGGAACACCCTCTGCTGAGGGTTGGTTACCGACAGCTGCGCCACGGCGCAACGCCAGGGATGGACAAACCTCCTGACAAGGAGTCCAAGAAATTGGACTATGTCAGGCGAAAAGTCTATGCAAGGCCTCCTCTGTCCTTCGCCAGGCCAGTTCGCCGTCCTCATGGCACATTTTTCTCATGCCCTGTTGGGCTCCTGGATGAGGTCATCCTCATCTTCCCGCCGATCTGCAGACTACGGTTAAGCAGGTGGGACCAGGGCAGGGCAGTGGCCAAACAGCAGCTCCAGACTGCTTTGGATATAGGGACTCATGTGCTAGATCGGTGGCGGCCGCAGTGGCTATGTCGGCGGGTTTGGCTGAGGATATCCACCTTTACTCGGATACCCAGCACAAGTTGGCGGATGTTCCTTTTGGGACTGACCTCTTCGGCCCTGGGGTGGAAGGTCACCTGCAGAGGATTGAGAAGTCCAATGCCACCTTGACTCGGTCTCTTCCGCCAGAAGGACAAAGGCCAGCAACCACAGCCTAAGCCCTTTCGTCCTTCTGTGCCCCTCGCGCCGCCGCCCAGCACTGCCAGGGCCAGCAGGCTCGGCCTTGGCATCCCAAACCCAAGCACGGCTTCCTCTAACAGGAGGCAGGAGGAAAGGCCCAGGAGGTCCTCGGCTGGTCCTCCTCCAGCCTGCCCAGTGACGGGCTGAGGGTGTCGCCCCATTCCCGCTACCTTACTTCCCTGGGTCCCTCGTGGGGACGGCCTCGGCACTTGCTCCGCCTGGTCCGCTGTTACCACGGACAGGTGGGTCTTGGAGGTGTGGGAAGAGGCCTGCCTCTGGAATTGAGCAGGCACCACCTTCAGAGCCGCCGCCTCGGGGCTCGGGATCCCCAGCTCACTGGCGCTCGTCGAGCCGACATCGCCTCCTCCTCCAGAAGGAGGTGGTAAGAGAGGTGGTGGACCTCCTTCAGACCCAGGGTTTGTGTCCAGGTACTTCCTGGTTCCGAACGACGGGGCTGGCGCCCATTCTCACTCCAACCGACCTAAACAAGTTCCTAAGGTCTCGAACCTTCAGGATGGTCACCTGGCTCAGATAATACCATCCTTGGAACGCGGCGTGTGGTTCTGTTCTCTGGACTTGCAGGACGCGTTTTTTCACGTCCCTATCCGTCCGTCTCACCAGAGATTCCTTCGCTTCCGAGCGGAAGGATCCCTCTTCGAGTTCCAAGCCATGTCCTTCGGCTTGTCTCCAGCTCCCAGGGTCTTCACCAAATGCATGGCTGTGGTGACAGCATTCCTGCGGCGCCGAGGGGTCCGGGTGTACCCTTACCTGGACGACTGGCTGATAGCAGCTCCCTCCAGGAAGGAGGCGGAGTGGTCCAGAGATCTGGCCTCCAGGTCTGCTCTCAACTGGGCCTCCTTATCAACGAGGCCAAGTCGGAACTCGAGCAAGCAGGTGATTCTATTCATCGGGCGCAGCTCGACTCTCTTGAGCCAGGCCTGCTCCAGCGGACAGGGCGAGGTTCTTTCCTCCTTTGCCCGATCATTTCTGGTTGGGCACTGCGCCCTGCCGGGACTTCCTCGCCTCCTGGGTCTCATGGCGGCCTGCACCAGCGTGGTCCGTTGGGCCGCTGGAACATGCGTCCCCTTCAGTGGGGACTGGCCAGCCAGTGGTCTCAACGCCACGATCCCTTGGACCAGCTTGTGTCGGTGACACAGGGGATGTGGAACGCTTCTCCAGTGGTGGACCGCTCCAGATCATTTGCAGGAGGGCATCCTCGTCGGTCCGCCCCGAGCCGACGGTCTTCTGTCGACCGATGCTCTCTGATGGGTTGGGTGCCCATCTGGGGAACACTGGCTCATGGCCTCTGGTCCCCGCGGAGTCCCGATGCCACATCAACCTGCTGGAGCTCCGAGCGGTCCGCCCAGCTCTCACCGCCTTTGCTCCGTTCCTCCGGGGTCAAGTGGTCCGAGTCCAGAGCGGACAATACCACGACCATGTACTATCTAAACCGCCAGGGCGGGGCGCGCTCCATGTTCTATGCAAGGAAGCCTCCGCATTTGGTCACTCGTGCGCAGCCTGGGCGGATCTCTCAGCCATTCACGTGGCAGGAGCCTCCAACACCCTGGCCGATGCCCTGAGCCGGATAGGGGCTGCATCCCACGAGTGGTCTCTCCTGCCGGAGGTAGTACAGCATCTGTTCTCCTTTGGGGCACACCTCAGGTGGACCTGTTTGCCTCCAGGGAGACGCGGCTGAGTCTGTTCCATGCCCGCCTCTCAGCAGGGCTCGCTGCAGGGGATGCCTCGAGGCAATGGACCCCGGCCTCTTTTACGCCTTTCCCCATTTCCCTTGATCCACAAGGTGCTTCTCAAGGCGAGGGAGGACAAGGCAGGTGATTCTGATAGCCCCAGACTGGCCTCGCCAGTTCTGGTACCCAGATCTCCTCAGTCTCAGCTCCAGGACTCGCGGCAGCTTCCAGCTCGCCGGACCTGCTCTCAGTCAATCAGGGAAGGTGTTCCATCCGGACCTTCAATCCCTGCACCTGACGGCCTGGTTCCTGAGCGGCTAGAGTTCCAGGCCTTGGGTCTTTCCGACGAGGTCCTCAATGTAGTTGAGGTCCCATAAGGAGTCGACTCAGAAAATGCTATGCCTTCAAATGGAAAAGGTTTTCCATTTGGTGTCAGAACAAGGGCTTGGACCTTCCTCCTGTTCCTTGGCAAGCATCTTGGACTATTTATGGTCCCTTTCTAGTCAAGGGCTTAGGTCGACGACTTAAGTGTGCACCTGGCAGCCATCTCTGCTTACCGGGCTGGGCGGAAGCAGTCTTGGGCGCAGGAGAAGGTGGTCTGGTGCTTTTTCAAAGGCCTTGATCACATTTCCCTCCAGTGCGGGAACCCCCACCTCCGTGGGATCTACTGCTGGTATTGGCAAAGCTCATGGGCAAGCTTATTCAACCTATGCACAGGTGTGCTCTCTCTCACCTGTCGTGGAAGACCGCCTTCTTGGTGGCTATCACGCCAGCCAGAAGGATGGGAGAGCTCCAGGCACTTTCCATCAGGTCTCCTTACCTGGTCTTCCACAGGGACAAGGTTGTCCTGCGCCCCCAACCGAAATTCCTTCCGAAGGTGGTGTCGGAGTTTCACCTTAACCAGGTGTTGACTCTGCCGGTGTTCTACCCCAATCACACCTCGGAGGCCGAATATAGGCTCCATACTCTGGACCCTAGAAGGGCGCTCGCTTATTATAAGGAGCGCACGGCTGAAATTCGGGGAGAGGTTCTCCAGCTGTTTGTCACCTACGCTGAAGCCGCATCTGGCAGACCTGCAGCCAAGCGGACGATAAGCAGGTGGGTAACCTCCTGCATAGATCTCTGCTATAAGTTGGCGGGCATGGAGCCTCCCAGAGGGTAAGAGCTCATTCTACCCGCCATACTGCTGCAACGGTGGCTGCTTCCAGGGACGCCCTATCCAGGAAATCTGCAGGGCTGCTACCTGAAGTCAGCAAACACCTTCATTACCCACTACCACATCGACCTTGAGTCACGCCGGGATGCTGGTTTTGGGGCCTCGGTTCTCCAGTCTCTTTCCCAAGTAAGTATTGGGTGTGTGTCTTGCCTCCTCCCGGAGAACTGCTAGGAGTCTGCCAATGAGTGTGGATGAACAACATATCCATGTTCCTAGAAATACAGGTTACTCACCTGTAACAGGAGTTCTAGGAATGGTATATGTTGTTCATCCACACGACCCACCTCGACCTCCTCGGCTTCGACGCACAACCTGAGCTTCCAGCGGCCAGATCTGGCGTCATAGGGGAGTTGAGTTATACCACCCGGGTGGGTGGGAGGAGCAAGCTTGAAGACCTTCCGGCAAGATTTAAAGCGGCAAGGATACCTGCCAATAAGTGTGGATGAACAACATATACCATTCCTAGAACTCCTGTTACAGGTGAGTAACCTGTATTTTGCAGCCAGGGCTGGAGTGCTGGTAGCAGTCAAGCTGTTCAGGCATACTGGGACAAGTGACTTGGGGTACCCAGTGGTGCATACAAGGAGATGGGGTCAGGGCAGAAGAAGGGCCGTATTCTCCACCATGTGTGGCATTTTGGGGTTAGTCTGCCTCTAAGGACCCGTACCTTCTTTCTGTTCTGCCAGGCCCATCTGTTGTTGCTGTATTGGTGATCTTGCTGCTGGACCGTGCGAATAAACTGATGGACGCAGAAAATAAATGTACAGATACTATTTATTCAGAGACATCAACAAGTACTTCTTCTCTACATGAGGTTCAGACTCTTGACTGCCTGGATTTCTCTGGCTGACAGGACTTACATGGCAATGTCAGGCAGTGCAACAAATGGTAACGTGAGTTGTAAATGCTCATAAAGGGACGGCAGCTAACATTAAGCCCCGTGCTTACTGTGCACTTCACACTTTCCATGATTTGTGAAGTTACTGACAGAGGGAGTGAATCCTACTGTGCAGCAGCTGTGATAACAAGAGCACAGTCAAAGAAAATCTCAGATGTTGGGGACTGTCTTCCTCTTGGTGCCTTTCATTCAGACTTGTTTGAGTCTAGCTCCAAGATCTGGAAGTCCAGGAATGAAAGAAGATGTCTGAAAAAACAGTGGCAGCAAAAGACTGATGGACATAAAGGACTGATAAATGAAAATTGCTGAAACTAAATTGATAACTGATTGTGATTTTGTTTCTTAGCAAACTAATGACATTTCTTTCCAAGGCAATTTTAAGCAGCTGGGGGTGAAACAAAAACAGGATGAACCAATGTTTAAAAACATTTATTGGCTACCATATAGAGTTTGGGTTAATCCTCAGATGCAGGAACAAATAGAACAGTTGATTCTACCAAAGAAGTATAGAAGTGAGTTATAGATAACATGTGATAATCGTGCTGCTGGTCATGTGGGGAGGTATCGCACCCTTGCCAGGTTGCTGTACAGATTCTGCTGGCTGTGGATTCATGAGGATGTTGCTACCTATTGCCGTTCTTGCGCTGAATGTAAGAAAGTAGCCCCAGTGACTGAAAATGACAAGTTGCCCCTGGTGCCCCTACCCTTGATAGATGTGTCTTTTGAGAGAACTGCAATGGATGTGATCGGACCCTTAGACAATAGTAAAAAGGTAATCAATTAATTTTGGTAGTATGTGACTATGCCACGCGATACCCAGAGGCAATTCCAATATGTATTGTCACAGTCCTAAAAGTGGTAGCAGAGCTAGCCAAAATTTTTAGCAGGATGGGCATACCTAAAGAGATTATTACTGATTAGGGTAGTAATTTGGTGCTGCATTACTGAAGGAGCTGTACTGACTACTAGGTATTGCTGCCATAAGAACCTCCCCTTATCACCCTCAGACAGTCTTGTTGAGCATTTTAATAAAACCCTTTAAAGATGTTGATATGTTATTAAATTTTAAAAGATATATATATATATATATATATATTAATTGGGAAAGACTTGATTTAGTACCTGCTATTAATTTAGTGGTGATGGATTTTTCAAAAACATTCCTAATGGTCTGTAACAAACATGCCCCTTTGAAGGTAAGATAAGGAAAGAAGGAGCTAATCACATGCTTTGGGTAATTGAGTCATAAAAAAAATAATTAGAATAAAAGACAGGATATGAAAGAAAGTTAATAACACTTTAAATGAAGAAGATTGGGAAGCTTTCTTTTAAGAAATTAAGAAATAAATGCAAAGGTCGGATCAGGAAAGCTAAAAAATGCTTTTATAAAACAAAGATAGAGGAAAGTGCAGACCCATCAATTTACTGGAAATTAATTAAAACACAGGTGGAATAATCCGATACAAAAACAGAGATAAATATTAGAGACAATGAGGGGAAGGAACTTCCAAAAAAAGAGATGGCAGATCTGTTAAATAACAATTTTTGTACATTATGAGATGTGAATTTACCAGAGAATGGACCATTAATACAAGTAGCTAATAATAAGAAGGTGGGAACTAAATTAAGTTACAACAGAGGTCCCAGATTTTATTTTAGAGTTATAAGGCAAAGTGAAATACGGAAAGGAATAAATGGGTTGAATCCTAAAAAATCATGTGGCTTGGATCAGTTTTAAGTAACATTTTTGAAACATGCAATTGAAAGCGCAACTCCTGTTTAGCAAAAATCTATAATAGATGTTTGATGGAAAGATTATATCCAGATTATTGGAACATAGCAAAGCTGGTACCTATCTATGAAGGTGGAGACTGTAATAACCCATCAAATTATCAACCAGTGGCATTATTGTCTGTTATATCAACAGTTTTTGAAAAATTGATAGGAAAACAGGTAAATAAATATATGGATAAACATGATGTATTGACTAAGCATCAATCTGGTTTTAGGGAGGGGAGGTCAGCTAGCACTGCACTCATGAACTTTGTGAACATAGTGACATCTGGGTTGGATAATGGGTGCAGTGTATGTCGACCTCTCCAAAGCGTTTGATTTAGTGTACCATGAAACATTACTAACAAGATTGGAGCAGGTAGGGATGTCAGAAAAGGCTATCTCATGGTTTCAGTCATATCTTCACAATAGGAAGCAACAAGTCATGGTAAATGATACTCTATCAAATTCACAGATTTTGAGCAGGGGAGTACCACAGGACTCCATTCTGGGACCCCTGTTGTTTCTGATACATGTCAATGATTTGCCTAGAACAGAATTAAAACGTCATGCAGATGATACAGTGTTAATAGGTAGAGCAGCAACTCAACTTGAATTGAAAAATATTTTACTGCAGGATTTTACCAGACCTCAGGAATAGTTTATAAGCTCAAATATGGCGCTGCATGCAAAGAAAACACAGGCGATGCTATTAAGGCAAAATACGATCAAAATTAAGAATGAAATGAACCTAAATATAGAGACATTAAATGGGCAGACATTAACAAATGTGAGAGAGCACAGATATTTGGGTGTGATTATAGATGATACATTAACATTTGAGTCACACATAAATAGTATTATTAAAAAGATAAACAAAAGACTAGGAGCCTTGAGAAGGAAATCCTTTTTTAATTCCCAAAGAAACCAGGAATACAGTAGTTGTACAACTTCGGCTACCATCTTTGGAGTATGGAAATATAGTTTATCAGCATGCTAATTACGCTACACAATGTAAATTAGACATATTATGTAACAAATTACCGAGATTTGTATTAGGATGTGCCTGTGATCAACATCATTACAGGGACTTAAACTGGGAATCCCTAGAACTCAGGAGAAAAAAATAAGAGTAATAACAGTGTTTAAATTAAACAAGGGACTTGTTAAGAACTGTGAGTTTAAATTAAATGGCGTTTCCATGCAAACTCACAATCTGAGGGAAGTAAAAAATAGAGGATTTATAATTCCTAGACTATCTAATGTGTATGGGGAGATGAAAACTAGCTAGTGGATAACAAGGGAGGCAGTATAGTGCAGTGGTTTAAGGCTCTGAGCTGCAAATCTGGAGACCTGGGTTTGAATCCCACAGCCCCCACTTGCATACTGTGTGACCCTGAGCAAGTCACCTAACTTACCTGTGCTCCCAGGTTGCACCTGTAAACAAGCTTTCAGCTTAGTGTGTTTCACCTGGTTAAACAATTGGGAAAAAAAAGAATGGAATGCTCTGTCTCCTGGGTTTAGGAAAGTCTCAGCATTAAAGATGTTTTTTTAAATGCATGCTAAATGAGAATTTAGTGGACATCTGTGTTTGCAATAGAAAAGGACATACATCTGTGGGTTATGGTAATAATGGAGTGAGTATGGTAATGTGTATAAGGTGTAACCATTAAAAGTTTAATTCTGTCTGGCAGTTTAGCCTAGAGGTTAGAGTAATGAGCTGTGAACGAGCTTGGTACATCCAGCAGTCCAGAACTGGGTTTGATTCTCACAACCTCCATCTGCGTACTGTGTGACTCTGAACAATCACTGAACCGCCCAGTGCTCCCAGGTCGCCCCTGAAAACAGGCAGTTGTGCCTAGTGGGCCTTATCCGGTTACCAAAGACTAAAACAGAAAAAAAATGTTTCCAATTTTGACTGTTGAGTATTTTAAATTAATATGTGTGGAGCTGTAGTGTGTAAACTTAGCAACTATGTAAATTTGGTAACTTCTTTTGTAAAAATCTTGCAGGGCAACTCTGTAAACAGGGCTGTAAAAAGTCCTAACAGTATTATCCTGTTGAAAAATAAACGTTATTTATCTATCTAAAATGCAGGTTAAAGAGGTTTGTGAAACATGAAGGCACCCTTCGAAATGCCATATGGTAGACAACCTAGAGGGCCAATATATTTAATAAAAGAAACACAGGTAGATAACCCCAGTCAGAAATAATCTGTTACATCTTATACGTGTGCCCTGAGAAAGAAACTGGCAAAATATGTTGAAATTGCCCACTGCAACCCGGAAGAAGCTCACAAACAGCAGAAGATGTATTATGCCCGTGGGATAAAAGATAGAGAATACTGGATGGGTAGCCATGCAGAACCAGTGTGTTTTACCATAGAGGGGTCTGATTCCCCGTGACCTCAAGAGCAAAGCTCGAGAGGTCCTTGGGAATCAGACCCCGAGGTGGCAGAACACACTGGTTCTGTATGGGGTTACCCATCATGTATTTTTTATAGTGTATGGTGCCCCACAAATTATTTTTAAGACATTTTTAGGCTTCCAAAGTGAATTTAAATGATGGATAAAGAAATTGTTGTCTCCCCTCGCTAGGAGACAGAGTTGGGTGGTTGCTAGGGACTGGGCATCCCTAACGTTGCAGCGCATATACCCATTGGTTGCCGCTCTGCTGTAGGCAGGATTTACAAAAAAAAACATGGCGGCAGAACCTCTCGCTAAGCGAGAGCAGAAACGGACATGATGGCGAAAACTAAGTTAACCTTACATGTCTGGTTGATCATCCAGTCTGCGTAATGGCAAATGATCTGTTCCCCTTTCAGAAAACCGCTGCTGCAATGAACGTGTACCCGTAAGTGATGTTGACACACTCACAGTTTCCTGTATATGCTTTTAAACCGCGGCTCGAGCTATCGATTCTAAATGAATGGAATGCTGTTCTGCATGTACGGTCAGTACAGCATTCCATTCATTCTTGTGTGTGTGGATGAAAAGCATTTTGGTGTGGTGGAATTTCGAGTGAGAACAGCATTCCACCATACACTATAAAAAGTTTTTGAGCTAAGTGAAAAGGTCTTAGTTACCCACTACAGAAAACAAACTGTTAATGAAGTGAATCCGAACAAAGAAAGAACGCCGTGCATGTCACAAACCCACTCAGCAGGTCAGCCCTCTACTCCCAAAGTGCGAACCTCTGAGCGCAGTCTTATGAACAGTTTACAGAAACAGGGTAACCCTCCTGTCTGTTTTGTGAGTTCAGATTAACCTTTGGTCTCAAGTCTTGGAGGGATTCAAACTGTGAACCTCTTGTTAGCGTACCCGATGTACAGGTTCGGATAATTCTGTCTTCGGGGGGCCAGATATCTTTGCCTATGGGCACCTAACCAGGTGTACAGAAATGAACCCTTAAAAACTGTAATAAAAGACCTCAGATTAAAACACATCTTTCCAGTTTGGTATCACCATTCAAGCTTATGCCTAGTGTCAGCTATAACCATATATACTTTTCTTGCTAAAGAAAGAAATTCAAAGACAGACGAAGTAGGCTCTAAAATTAGAATTTTACTAAAATAGATACAAATATATAAAACATAAAATACAGAACTATTATATTACAAGACATACAAATCTTTTAAAGAACAAGGTTTAAACAGTGCAATTCCTACTACAGTACTTAGATTTCTCTCTCTCTATCTTTCTCTGTAAATACCTGCTTAAAGTGCTCCAAAGATGTTTCTTTGTCAGAGTCTAGATAGAAGTGTCTCTGAAGTAAAACAGAATATTGTCTAAAAGCTGGCTTTGCCAACATCTTTGCATGAGGTCACCTAGCTCCTCCCTGTCAGAATATATATAAAAATATATCTATACAAAAAAACAGGATGTCTTTTCAAAGTATTAAATTCTGTAATCCTCAGCACAACTCATTTTCTTTTTCAAATGCCATTTCTTTGATCTCATGAGCATCTTTCCCTTCCCAGGACATCAAGGCATCTTTATGATTTCGCACCAGTGTACTAAACCTGGTTTCCCCCTTGTAACATCATGAAAGGGATACTGATTTCCCTCTAAGCAGCTAAAGCTATAATTAACTTAGAAAGCCAGGAGATTCCTGATTAAGGCCTTCCAGGTAACACCTTGTATCTAAAACCTGTGTGTGTGTGTGATCTCACATGTTTCAGCATTTCTCTTGGGAGACAGTCCACACACATTTTCATATTACAAAAAAAGATCATAAAGCACTCAGAACTGGCTGTGTACGTCACAATTCTCCTCACCTAGACTGAATTTGGAGGCTCTATCCCCTACATGGGATTAGCTTCCCAAATCAGTTCACTCCTCATAGACCCTAGACAGCCCATCTGAGTTCTGATTTTTGGCTCCAGCCCTATGTAATATTGTCATATCATACCCTTGCAAAGCAAGACTCCATCTTAGCAATCTACCATTGTTCTTTCCCATCTGCATCAGCCAAACCAGGGGGTTGTGGTCAGTCTGCACCACAAAATGCTGCCCATACAAGTATGGCTCCAACTTCTTGAAGGCCCACACTAGGGCAAGACACTCCTTTTCCACTGTGGAGTATGCTTGCTCCCTGGGAAGTAACGTCCTACTCAGGTACACTACTGGGTGATCTGTCCCTTGGCTAGATGTCTGACTCAGTACTGCCCCAATACCCACATCTGAAGCATCAGTCTGAACTATAAAGGTTTTGCTGTAGTAAGGACTTGTCAAAACAGGAGCACTGCACAGTGCCTCCTTTAGTTTGGAAAAGGCTTTCTCACAGGCTGGGCCCCAGGTAATTTTCTTGGGCATCCTTTTCCTTGTCAGGTCAGATGGGGAGCAGCTAGGGCACTGTAATTGGGTACACATTTCCTGTAGTACCCTGCTGTCCCTAGAAAGCTCCTGACCTGCTTCTGGGTTTCTGGTCTGGGCCACGCCTGGATTACCTCTATTTTTATGTGGTTAGGATGGAGCTGTCCCCAGCCTGCCACTTCTCCCATGGTCACCTGGTACTTCCCAGCTTTGACAGTGAGCCCGGCCCTCTGTATCCTGCCCAGCACTTCCCTAAGGTGGGATAGGTGTTCTTCCCAGCTGGTACTAAAGATGGCAGTATCATCCAGGTACGCCACGGCATACGCCTCAGCACTATTTAACACCTGGTTCACCAACCTTTGGAAAGTGTCTGGGGTGTTCTTCATTCTGAAAGGCATTACTTTAAACTTAAATAAGCCTATCGGAGTGATGAAGGCCGACCTCTCCCTAGCTCTGTCTGTCAACTCTACCTGCCAATACCCCTTTGTCAGGTCAGTCGTCGTAGGGTAGGTCGCCCCCCCAACTTGTCCAGGAGTTTGTCCGTCTGGGGCATCGGGTTGGTGTCTGACTTCGTGAGTGCATTCAGTCCATGATAGTCTACACAGAAACGAGTAGAGCCATCTGGCTTAGGCACAAGGACTACGGGTGAGGCCCAGGGGCTGTGGGATCTCTGGATTAACCCTAATCCAGCATCTCCTCCACTTCTCTCCTAATGTCCTTTTGGACAGCCTCTGACACCCGATATGCTCTCTGCCTTATGGGCGTCTGTGTCCCTGTCTCCACATCGTGAGTTGCTAAGAGGGTTAGTCCAGGCTTGGCGCTAAACAACGGGGCAAAGTCTGCAAAAACCTCCCTTACTTCCTGAATCTTGTCTGGGGTCAGCTGGGGAGACAATTTTACGGCCTCCAAGAGGACTCTCGCTTACTTTCCTCCAGCAAGTCCAGAAGGGGGTCTCCTTCGTCCGTCCCCTCCCCAGGACTACACACTGCAAACACCATGTCAGCCCTATTTGCATATGGCTTCATCATGTTGACATGGACATCCTTTCTGTCTGTCTTCTGTCAGGTAACTCCACAATGTAGTTCATGTCATTTACCTTCCTAATCACTTTGTACGGTCCTGCCCACTCAGCCTGCAGCTTGTCTTTCCGGACCGGAATAAGGACCATGACTTCCTGACCCACCATGTACGAGCGAGCTCTGGCTCTGCGGTCGTACCACACTTTTTGTTTCTGTTGGGCAGCTGTCAGGTTGCTCTGGGCTGTCCCCATAAGCCCCTTCAGTCTTTCCCTAAACCTAAGGACATAATCCACTATGGGAATTCCCTGGGTGGTGTGCTTGCCTTCCCAGTCCTCCCAGATCAAGTCTAGGGGCCCACGTACCCGGCGTCCATATAAGAGTTCGAAGGGGGAAAATCCTGTCAACTCTTGGGGCACCTCCCTGTATGCAAACAACAGGTGGGGAAGGTATTTCTCCCAGTCCCTCCCATGCTGTTCAAGCAAACGCCCGGAGCATTGACTTTAGGGTACCATTGAATCTTTCCACAAGCCCATTGGCTTATGGGTGATACGGTGTCGTGCATCTCTGCACTACCCCACACTTCTCCCATAAACATTTCGTCAGGTCCGACATGAAGGAACCCCCTTGATCGGTGATAACCTCCTGCGGAAACCCAACAAGGGAGAAAATCCCAAGTAAGACATCTGCCACTTTGTTGTCCTCAGTGAGGATAGGGCGACTGCCTCTGGGTACCGGGTGGCATAATCCACCACAGTCAGGATGACTCTCTTTCCTGAGGAGCTGGGGGTATTTAAAGGCCCCACAATATCCATTCCCACCCTCTGGAATGGCTCCTCCACTATGGGCAATGGAATCGGGGCGACTTGTTTTTTTTTGCCCGCCTTTCCTATTTCTTGGCACCAATGACAAGACCTGCAATACTCCTTCACCTGCTGGGTGAAGTTAGGCCAGTAGAAATTCTGGGCCAACCGCTGCATTGTGCACGCGATTCCCAGATGACCAGACAAGGGAATATCATGTGCAATCTTGAGCAACTGCTCACGATACCCCTGGGGAATAACAAGCTGCCTGCCTAGCATCCCTCCCTCTGTCTGTACTGCCTGAGTATACATAAGTCCATTTTCCCAATAAACCTTATGTCTGCTGTCACCTCCCTGTGTGCTGTCCGAATCTGCCCAAGCCCTCAGCTTCTGTAAACTAGGGTCACTTCTCTGAGCAGCTGCAAACCCCTCACACATTCCCAAGGCATGGGACAGGTCCCCTTCAGTCGCTAAACTAGGGTCCCTAGCACTAGCGTCAGGGCACTCAGGATCACTGTCAATCCCAACCCTCTGACAATGGGTCACTCCTCCCTCTTCGGAGTAACCCTCTGTAGCTGTGTGGTTACTTGCTACTGGGGAAATTTCTACCCCCTCTTCATTAATCTCCCTATCAGGAGACACAGGCTGGGGAACCAGCCTCTCAGTGGTTTCCACAATGGCTTCTGTGGGGCTCGGGGAACTACAGTTTTCCCTTGCCACTTGGCTACAGGTAACTGCACATACCATCCCTTGTTTGAGATTGTTGCCCAGGATCACATCCACTGCTAATGTTTTAGCTACAGCTACCTGTTGCACAGTTCCCCCTGTTTCACCCCAGTCTAGGAGAACACTAGCGAGGGGAAATGTTTTCTCCCCGCCTGCAAAGTCCTGTACAGTAACGTATTTATTGGGTATAAGCTGACCAGGCTGTACCAGATCCCCCTTTTCCAAGGTCAGGGATGCCCCTATGTCCCTTAACCCCTGCGTCTGTACACCATTCACCATGAGTGGGTGCATGTGTTCCCTCATGTTCACTGGCATGCTTCCAGGGACACACAAACAACCTACTTTTCTAGCATCCTGTTGTGTATTGCTCGCCTTTTTGGGGCACTGTCTGGCAATATGCCCAGTTTCTTTACACAACCAACATTCATTTCTTCTCTCAGAGAAATCTTTTCTCTGAAACCTGGGGCTAACTGATTTCGGTGGAGGCAGTGAGGGTTTTAGCTGCTCTGAAGGTGTGCTTTTCCCTTTCTGCGCTGCCACGCCCACCCCATTTGCTCTCAGAGCAGGTCTGCTCTTGGCATAGTGGTCCGCGAGTTCAGCAGCCTCTTGCACTATTTTGGGATCTCGGTCCTCTAGCCATGTTTTTAGCTCTGCTGATCATGCTCAATAAAACTGTTGTAATAAAATCACATTTTCAATTTTATCAACAGAGTTTGCCTCAATTCCTTCCCACCACGTTGTTTCATGGCTAGCTCCTTGTAGCTCATATCAGGGCTTCTCCTGAGCTTACGGAATTTAGCTTTCTATGATTAAGCAGTTAATTCAAATGTTTTTAACAGTGCAGCTCTAAGTTTGCTGTAATCATCACTGTCCTCATTGTCCATTTGACCCAATGCATCCTGAGCTTTCCCGGTAAATAGTGGGGATAGCCGGAAGCTCCAGAACTCTCTAGGAATTTTAGCCTATATACAAACTTTTTCAAAAGAACTTAAAAAGGCATCCATATCCTCCCCCTCTTAAAATTCAGCTATTAATTTGGAATTCAATTTGTAACCCAATCCTGTAGTCCCAGTTAAACCCAAGCCACTTACCTGCTCTGGTGCTGCTGGTCGGAGTCGTATCTTCTCCAGTTCGTGTTGCCTCTGGCGCTCCTGCTCCTCACGGTCTGTGTCTCAGCATTCTTGCTCTGCCTCACGGCGTTCTTGCTGTGTCTCACGGCATTCTCGCTCTGCCTCCCTTTGTTCATGGTCCCTCTCCCTTTGGAACTCCAGCTCCATCCTGCGCAACTCAGTTTGCAGCCTGAGTACTTCTGGATCCACGTTACTGGTGACCTTCCCCTGCTGCTGTGGCCCTTCACTGACAGTGGCCCTGCTGTCATCCTCACGGGATCTGGACAAAGCACTGGCCACTAGCTTTGCCACACTTGAGATTTGGTCCTTTTCAGTCATGGTCCGTGACTTGCTGCTCTGGGTATCTGCTATCATCAGGGCATCTATGAGGTTCTGCTTGCTGGCTTTCACTGCGAACACAACTCCTCTGTCCTCGCACAACTGCCTTAAGGAGTCTACAGTGTGCCTGCTGTAGTTGGAAGCCATCTTCCCTGACTACTGCTACTCTGACTTGCACTTTAGGAAAAAAAATAAAACGGGTAGGAACTTGACTGTATGCCAAGTGATATAGTTCTGTTTCCTTTTAAAATAAAACTCTCCGTTTTTCTTTCTTTGCAAGTGAGCTAACGGTCTCAAGCTGACACGCTGAACAATAAAAGCTTGTGATACCAAAATTATGCCACTGCTGCCAACCAATCTGTCACAAACCCACTCAGCAGGTCAGCCCTCTACTCCCAAAGTACCAACCTCCAAGTGCAGTCTTGTTAACAGTTTACAGAAACAGGGTAACCCTCCTGTCTGTTTTGTGAGTTCGGATCAACCTTTGGTCTCAAGTCTTGGAGGGATTCAAACTGTGAACCTCTTGTTAGCGTACCCGATGTACAGGTTTAGATAGTTCTGTCTTCGGGGGGCCAGATATCTTTGCCTATGGGCACCTAACCAGGTGTACAGAAATGAACCCTTAAAAACTGTAATAAAAGACCTCAGATTAAAACGCTTATCTTTCCAGTTTGGTATCACCATTCAGTCTTTTGCCTAGTGTCACCTATGACCATATATACTTTTCTTGCTAAAGAGAGAAATTCAAAGACAGACCAAGTAGGCTCTAAAATTAGAATTTTACTAAAATAGATAAAAATATGTAAAACATAAAATACAGAAGTATTATATCTCAAGACATACAAATCTTTTTTTTTTTTTACTTTATTTCTTTATCTCTCCTGTCTGCTCTCGGAGCCCACTCCTTCCATCCACTCATTTCCCCCATTCCACCTCCGTGGGATCTGCCCCTAGAGTGCCTTCTCTCTCCTCCTGCACAGTGGGGTCTGTCCCTCTTGGTGGTCCGGATGGAACCGGACTGGCTTTCATCCAGGGCTGCCGAGAGGTGTTTTTCCGCTTTCTCCCTGGTTTCCCCTACCCTCTGGGACGTCAAGAGCTAGGACGTACGTCCCAAGTGATGGTGTGCTGAGGCACACCAGACCTCTCATGCACCGTCGACGTCCCCCCTTCCCGGCTCCGACGAACGGAGCCGCCTCCATCCCCTCCTAATGTCGGTGCTTCCACCGGCTACGAAGGGGATGCAGAATGCAGATGCGTTCTTGGTCTCCCACCCCTGAGGGAGGAGAGCATCCGTTGGGACGCTCGATCCTTCCTCTCCCCTGCCGACCCCCGGCCACCCGGGTCCGTTCCTAAACCTGGGTAAGACATACAAATCTTTTAAAAGAACAAGATTTAAACAGTGCAGTTCCTACTACAATACTTAGATTTGTCTCTCTCTCTAAATACCTGCTTAAGGTGCTCCAAAGACGTTTCTTTGTCAGTCTAGATAGAAGTGTCTCTGAAGTAAAACAGAATATTGTCTAAAAGCTGGCTTTGCCAGTCTCTTTGCATGAGGTCACCTAGCTCCTCCCTGTCAGAATATATATAAAAATATATCCATACAAAAAAAAGGATGTATTTTCAAAGTATAAAATTCTGTAATCCTCAGCACAACTCATTTCCTTTTTCAAATGCCATTTCTTTGATCTCATGAGCATCTTTCCCTTCCCAGGACATCAAGGCATCTTTATGATTTTGCACCAGTGTACTAAACCTGGTTTCCCCCTTGAAACATCATAAAAGGGATACTGATTTCCCTCTAAGCAGCTAAAACTATAATTAACTTAGAAAAAAGAGGAGATTCCTGATTAAGGCTTTCCAGGTAGCATCTTGGCCCAGATATTCAAACTGCGCCCAGCTGTGGCGCAAGCTTGGGCGCAGCTCAACTTGGCTGTGCAGGGGTGTGGACTAAGCAATATTCAAAGGAGCTGTACCATGGCTCAGCAGCTTTGAATATTACACCCTGGCCACCCCCAGTGTGCATGGCGCAGTGTCACTGCGCCATCGCAAGTGCCCAGAGTGGAGCATGGAGATGCGCTAGCGCAAGTTCCATTTCGACATGCACAGCAACCGCAGTATTCAAAATTTGACATGCAAATGGGGCCATAATGTGTGCAAGGTGCACATGGGGCCATTTGCATGCAGGTGTGCCGATCCCCGACGACTTGTGCCCGGCGCCCTGCCAGGCAGTAGCCGTTGGGGACCGACGTCCCCTGCAGCCTGATTGCGGGCATTTGTAGTACACAGAAAACTATTTCGTCCTATATTCCTGGTGGTCCAGTGGACCACTATCTGCCCGATCGTGGGCATCTGTAATAAAAATAGATATAAGTCCTATATCCCTGGTGGTCCAGTGGACCGCTATCTGCCCGATCCCAGGCATCTGTAACAAAAGCATAATCCCTCTTATATCCCTGGTGGTCCAGTGGACCGCTATCTGCCCGATCCCAGGCATCTGTAACAAAAGCATAATCCTTCTTATATCCCTGGTGGTCCAGTGGACCGCTATCTGCCCGATCGCAGGCATCTGTAACAAAAATCTATATAAGTCTTATATCCTGGTGGTCCAGAGGACCTATCTGCATCATCGCGGCATTTGTAACAGAAATAGATGCAAGTCCTATATCCCTGGTGGTCCAGTGGACCTATCTGCCCGATCGCGGCATTTGTAAAGTAAACTAATTCCAATATCCCTGCTGGTCTAGTGGTACCCCCACCGCCCACTGAGCCCCACTGCCCGCTCCGCCCGATCAGCCGGCGGGCGGCAGCATCCCACCGGCCTGCCGCCCCGCCGCCTGCCGACTGACACCTCGGTAGGGCTGCATGCCTGTTGGTTCACAGCGCGAGCCAATGGGCGTGCAGCCCCTACTGTACTACACATTCCAGATATGTCACATATCTCAACAGTTCCGAGTGCCCGGTGCTTGGAAAGAGTTGCTAGCCCCAAACATTGACAAAATTTCAAAGGCACCCTGCACTCATTGACTTGAAATGAGGTTCAGCAAATAAAGTAGTATTCAGAAATTGCATTTATTTCCATAAATCCTCAACGTGGTGTAGTACTCAATTACAGCGTCCAACAAACTGTCTCCCCAGTGCTTCGACCAATGCTAGGTCTTAATCAGGGGGTGGAGATGGTTTGAATTACCCTTCCTTAAGTACAAAACGTTTGCCACTTTGCTGCCCCCTTACATCAATGCAGCATTACATTCAGCATTTCTTTTTATAATATGTGGCTCTGGGAGGACTTGAACCTACTGTCACAAAATTAAATTTTTTTATCCAAAAGCTAAAATTAATAATTCATTCTCTCGTGTAGTTTTTTGAATTGCAGCAGGGATTCTGTAGTTTTCGCAATATGGTGTCCATGTAAACTCTTGTATGTGGGTCGTACAGTAAGACCAGTCCATCAGAGGATACAAGAACATGTGAGAGATATTAAGGCAGGCCTTGTCAATACACCTCTGGGGAGACACTGTGGGAAGAAACATTCTGGTAAACCAGATGGCACAAAGTACATGGCACTGGAGCAGGTAGAGGGAAACCGGGGGGTATGGGGCTGAATAAGCTATTACAAAAAGAAAGCTTTCGGATTTATACATTTGGAAGTCTGCAACCAAGGGGCCTGAATACAGAATGGGACCTCAAGCCCTTCTTGAAGAAAAGATAGATTAAAAGCAAAAAGGAAAACTGATTTGAGCTGAGCATTTATGAATTCTGAGTTTAGTGAACAGTCAGTGTATTTAACTAAATATGTTCTTACTAATTTCTTTTTTATAGTTTTATTTTTGTTTTTTCTGTTTTAGTTTAAGATTGGACCCCTATTTGTTGACTGGTGGATCCTCCCGACCTTGGCATGGACTAGAATAGTTGGGAGTGATCACTGATTCTGCAGAGTGGCCCACTTTGGTTTCATTTGCTTGATTTAAAGTCCTAAAAGAGTATTACATTACAAGTTAAATTATGAGTAGAAGTCTTTGCTTGCTAAGTTGGGATGTATATTTAAGCATATTAATTGAACCAAATGAGATTCTTAGAAATATGTGATAAAATTAGCTTTTCTATTTTTCCTGACACTAGAATTGTTTGTAAATAGCCTTAACATATGAGAGCATTGTTTTGTACTTAAGGGAGGGTAATTCAACTAGTTTCACCTCCTGATGAAGACCTAGCATTGGTTGAAGCACTGGGGAGACGGTTTGTTGGACGCTGTAATTGAGTACTGCTCCACTTTGAGGATTTATGGAAATAAATGCAATTTTTGAGTACTACTCAATTTGTTGAACCTCATTTCAAGTCAACGAATGCAGGGTGCCTAATGGAGGACACCCTGTCAGAGAAGAACAGAGTGAACTCCTCACACTGAGCGACTGAAACTGCTCTTTTCTGCTGCAGACTGGCAGGATGGAGTACCCTATATCTACAGTCTAAAAAAGCAGAGCCGGTCTGCTTTTCCCTATAGCAATCTCCCAAGACAGGAACACTGCCTTCCTATGGCTGATTGCCCTTTGATAGTCACCATAGTGAATTCTCAAAGCCAGTCTGTTCTTCTCAGACCAAGACCTCCGCCAACAACATTTCAACTTCTGACCCCTGGTCTTCATCTCCTTGAGAGCCCCATCAAACCCTAGGGGTCTCAGGCAGGAAGACCTGGGTCATATACCTATCGGTGTAACATATTTGAGCGCGTTGGAGACAGCACATCTTCCTGGACTAAGTCTCCATGACTCATTCACACTAGTGGGATAGTGCTGGAGGCGCTAGGACCAAGCGGGAGCCTAAAATTTTCTGAAGAGTCGGTGCCAAGACAGGACCACGCATGCGCGGCACCACGAGACTAGCTTGCACCTGTGTAGGCTATCTCGGCATTGACCCTCCAACCGCCTCAGTTCCTTTTCTCCTGCCGTCAAGTGTGCTTGGATGTTGACGTCGCTTGTCTGACGGAATCTAAGTTTTCGTCTATATGACAGCAGCTTTTAATGTTTAATTTAATATTTTTAGTAATTTCTTATTTTATGAACAAGAAGGAGATTATGAAGAAGAAGAAAAATAAATTCTTTCCTGCCATCAAAGGAGTTGTCCTTAGACGGTAGCAGTGATGATAGGAGGACTTCGTTTGAAAGTTTTTATGGCAGAGGGGTTGTGTCCGGTCTGCCGCCCCCTTAATTAACGGGGGGGGGGGGTCTGACTATGGATAGTCCTGTGCTCGGGGGGGGAGGAAAGTCCTCCAAAGCACAAATCTAATGGTTCCGGGGATCCGGCCCCGCTTAACCTGGAGCTCTTCTTCCTTGTTGGGGGAAGAAGAATCGGTGCCGCTTGAGGTTGCCCATTGGTACGGCTGCACGAGGATTGTTCGTCGGGAGGGGCGATGGGCCTGAACCGACTTTGGTGGGTTCCTCTTGGCCCCATTCCTAACGGCTGCATTCTCGACTCTGAGCTCAATCTCCATCCTCGTTGGAGCTCCGGCGGGCAGTTTCACCTCTGGGCCACTCCTATGGAGCAGGGGGTTTGACTTTACAGTTTTTCCTGGCTCTGATCCTGATTTCGGGACCTCCGGGCCTCGGAGCTGTTGGACTGGAGCCAGGTCGATTGGATCACGATGAGCGAGGTGCCCTCTTCGTGCATTTGCCATCGTGTCGCCCCCTCGTGCCTACCCCCCTCTCCCCTTTTCTATGCAGGAGCTGGCACAGGCACCACCTTTTTCCTTCTTCCCTTCTCAGGATTTCCATTGGCATTTTCCTTCGCGCCCGTGGCTCGGTGCAGCTTGGTCGACGCCGTGCCTCGGAGCCATGGCTCGCGTTTGCGTCGCTTGTTCGGTGCCTTGGTCGGCGCGCTGCGCCTTTGGTGCCTTGGTTGGTGCATGGGCCAGCACCATTGCTCTGTGCAGTGCAGTGGGTGCTCTTGTTGCTGCCATTGGTTGTCGGGCGCCCTCAGTGGTGCCGCGGGTGTCTGGTGGCGCCATGCACCCGTGGGTGGCACTGAGCACCCGCTGGCGGTGCCATGCACCTACGGGTGGTGCTGCGGGCTTCCGTGGGTGCTGTGGGTGGCACATGTAGGTGCCTTGGGTACCAGGGGTGCCATGGGTGCTATGGGTGGTGTCGGGAACACCTGTGGGTGCCACGGGTGGCACTGTGAGCACCCACAGGTGCCATGGGTGCCACAGGTGCCATGGGTACCATGGGTGGTACTGGAGGGCACCCGTGGGTGCCGCGGGTGGCACTGCAGGTGCCCATGGTTGCCACTAGTGCCATGGGTGCCACTGGTGCCCTCTGGTGCCATTCTTGGTATGGGTGTCATGGGTACCATGGTGCCATGGTACCATGGGTGTCGGGGGTGCCCTCTGGTGCCATTGCTACATGGGTGCCGAGGGTGCCTGCTGGTACTGCCGTGGCTGCCCTCGGGTATAACCCAGGTTGGCATAGGCATTGTTTGGTGTTCTCCTGTTCCACGAGTGATGCTGGTGATGCAGGGGGTGCTAGTGAGTGCTGTATGGCAGAATTAGTGACACATTTTTCCTTTAGAAACATAGAAACATAGACTTTGATGGAAGATAAGGACCACTTGGCCCACCTAGTCTGCCCATTTCCGTACCTAGAAGATAAGCTGCAGATCCTATTTAACCAACAGCCTATTTCTTCCTACCCCCCCACAAAAATTGCCTTATGTCTATCCCATGCATTCTTGAATTCTCCCACAGTTTTAGACCCCACATCCTCAGGAAGGCTGTTCCATGTGTCCACCACCCTCTCTGTGAAAAGTACTTCCTCACATTGCCCTAGTAGTCCCCTCTATTTTCAGATTGTGTCCCTTGTTCTTGCACATCTCTTTTTCTGAAAGATGCTACCCTCTTGGACTTTGTTGATAACACTGAGGTACTTAAACGTTTCTATCATGCCCCCCCTTTCCTCAAGGGTATACATATTAAGCTCCTTTAGTCTCTCCTCGTATGGCTTCTCTTGCAGACCCTGCACCATTTTAGTTGCCCTCCTGTGAACTGCCTCCATCCTGTCTATGTCCTTGCAAAGATGGGGTCTCCAGAACTGGACGCAGTACTCCAGATGGGGTCTCACCAACTGTCTGTACAGGGGGAGAATAACTTCCTGTTTTCTGCTGGTGATACCTCTCCCTATACATGCCAGTATCCCCCAAGCCCTCCCTACTGACATATGCAGTTAGGTTCTGCCTTTTCGGACTTCCTTTCCACAGAACTTGTGGCGGGATGTCTATCGCAGAATGAACTCCTGTTCTGCAGATTATTTTTTCCACACATTTTAGTGAGTGGCGGTCTTTGTGGGATCTTGTGTCATCCAACGGTTTTCTGCTGTTGGAACTCTGCTGTACTGCTCTGCCAGCGGAATCTCATTCTGCTCAGCACTTTCTTGGCTCCCTGTGTGGTACCAAGCTCCTCAACATCCTTCCTGATGGCGGAGTCTCTAGTGGCTCTGACCTAGACCTCTCTTGGAGGTCCATCTGGGGTAGAAGTGCATCTAGATGGGTCTTTCAAACAACATGAAGTCTTGCTGTATTCTGACATATGCAGTTAGGTCCTGCCTTTCAACTGCCCGGAGAACAAAGAGTTAAACTTTCCATGGCCAGCATGGAATGTTCACCGCGAGCTCGGTTGAAGCCCCTGTCTGCTGTTGTTTAAACTGCAACCGTCATATTCTTTACTCCACCTCACTGAACAGTCGCTCTGGAGATTTCTCCTTTGCTTGGTTCAAAAAAGTCGATTAAAGTGTCATTTTTCACTCGGTTTCTACCGAATTGCTGCTACCGTTCTGTCACTTTAAGTCTCTGTCTGTGGTACCGTGAGTACTAGATAGGTTTTTCTTATAGTTTCTATGTGGAACTTGTAAATTGCAGATCGGTTCGGCTGAACCGATCAGTTTCGGGTAAAAAGTTTGTGTATTTACTTAGAGTGTGGTAACTGGTCCGTATCGGTTCTAAAAAAACTTTTATTTTATTACAGTTTTTTCCAAGACGCGTGACACGGTCAGGAACCGATAGGGGAGTCTTGCCTGGCGGATTGCTGAAAAAAGGGTATGTTTTGGTTAGGATTGGCCATGTCTGAGAAACCCAAGAAAAAAAACGGGCCCACTGGGTTTTAACACTGCAGTGTGTGTGGGGAAGTCTTTGCTACGGCTGATCCCCACACCACCTATGTTTATTGTCTGGGATTTGACCACCTCGATTCAGACTGCCAAATTTGTAAGAATTTTCCCAAACCTACCCTGGAAAAGAGATTAGGTAGACTGAGGGAAAGGGAGGCCGAGAAGTTCACTGACCCGGATGGCCAGCCCGGTTCGGTTCCGACCGAACCAGAAGGAGTGCCCTCTGACCAGGGCGATACTTCTTTGGGCAAAAGGAGAGTCGATTCTGAGGAGTCTGTTCCAGTTAAAAGAAAAAGAAAAGATAAATCGTTCGGTTTGGACGCAGAAATTCATACTCCGACTGCCGATGAAATAGCCAAGGCGATAAGAATAGTGCAATCGCTTACTTCGGTTCCGGCCGAACCGGCACTATCTGGCAGGGGCTCGGTTTGGTCGGTTCCCCCGGTTCCGGATTTACACACTGGAAGAATTTTATGAACCGGATGAGGAGGAGGGAGAGTATGAGGATGATGATGATGATTATGAAAGTCTGGATGTGCCTATTGACTCGGACATCTCCCCAGACAGGCCTTCAGGTGTTTCTCCTCCTAGGCTTTCTGAGTCCCCTCCTCACTTCATGTTTTACAAAAAAGTGGCTGAAACCCTCCAGCTTCCTATGGAAGAAGCAGTGGAGGATCAGGAGGAGCCTTATTTTGTTGAAATGATGGACATCCCAGAGTCCAGGAGACTGTCTATTCTCCTCCACAAAACCTTTGCTAAACAGACACATAAAATTCTTAAGACTCCTAATTCCATACCTCCTGTGGACAGACGAATGGGCAAGAGGTATACTTTGTCAGGTTCAGACACGGAGTTCCTTTCCCAGCAATGCAGCCATGTTGGGGTAGTGCAGGCTGCTGCCTGTGATAAGGCAAATATCCCCTTGGCATCACACCCCCCAGATAAGGACTCCAGGAGGATTGATGCCATGGCAAAGAAACAGTACATGGCAGCATCCTTGGGACTCAGGCAGGCTAACTATATGGCCTGCACAGACAGATGCCAGAAGTCCAGGTGGGACACTGTGCTGGCTCTGGCTAAACAGGCCCCTGACCAGCTTGCCAAGGAGCTGGAGCAGGTGGCTGCGGATGGGATTGAGGCATCCAAGCTGTAATTTCATGCTGCTGTGGACTCCAGTGATGTTTTATCTAGAGTCATGGCTACTTCTGTGGCTCTTCGGAGGATGGCTTGGCTTAGATGTACTAGCCTATCACAGGATACCCAGGCTAAGGCCATGGATTTCCTGTTATTGGTAATTCTCTGTTTGGGGAGCAGACAGAGAACTACGTGAAAAAGATGGACGAGTACAGGACCACTTACAGGAGTGCTCAGGCCAAAGAAAGGCAAGCCACTCCTCAGAGGCAGCAGTCCAGGGTCAGGGGCAGGCCTTTCCAAAGGCCTTTTTACCAAGCTCAGGTCTCCTCTTCTTATTCTCAGAGGGGGTTCTTCAGAGGGAGAGGGAGAGGTAGACGGGGGATGAGCAGGCCTGTATCCACCCCTCAGCCTAAAGCTCCTACCAAGCAGACACCCTGATGGGTCTGCCTGGGCCGATTCTCCAATACCAGTAGGGGGCAGGCTGGCTTACTTTGTCCAGGACTCGAAGTCTCTGACATCAGACAAGTGGGTCCTGGAAGTGGTAAGCCAGGGACTGGTTCTCAGTTTCAAAAAATTTCCCAAGATGAGATCCAGATCCTTTCCACCTGCAAATCCATCAGAGACCCTTGCCTTAGAGGCAGAGGTTTCTTCCCTCCTAGCTCTCAGAGCCATAGAGAGGGTTCCTACCCTACACAAGGGCAAAGGATTGTACTCCGGGTACTTCCTAACCCCCAAAAAGACAGGAGAATGGTGGCCCATCTTGGATCTGAGATATCTGAACAAACACCTTTTAAAACCGAAGTTCAAAATGGTGACTCTGGGAATAATCCTTCCCTCTCTAAGGCCAGGGTACTAGCTAGCCTCCCTGAACCTTAAAGATGCCCCGCCTGCAGCTCCTTGGAAGCTGCTTGCCCCTGAACAGGGCTGCTCCAGCTCACCCATGGTCGGCCGGCACCCAGCCAGCCACCGACCAAGACCAGGACACCCGCCTGCAGCTCCTTGGAAGCTGCTTGTCCCTGAATAGGGCTGCTCCAGCTCACCCATGGTCGGCCGGCACCCAGCCAGCCACCGACCAAGACCAAGACACCCGCCTACAGCTCCTTTGAAGCTGCTTGCCCCTGAACAGGGCTGCTCCAGCTCACCCACAGTCGGCCGGCACCCAGCCAGCCACCGACCAAGACCAGGACACCCGCCTGCAGCTCCTTGGAAGCTGCTTGTCCCTGAACAGGGCTGCTCCAGCTCACCCACGGTCGGCCGGCACCCAGCCAGCCACCGACCAAGACCAGGACACCCGCCTGCATCTCCTTGGAAGCTGCTTGTCCCTGAACAGGGCTGCTCCAGCTCACCCACGGTCGGCCGGCACCCAGCCAGCCACCGACCAAGACCAGGACACCTGCCTGCAGCTCCTTGGAAGCTGCTTGTCCCCGAACAGGGCTGCTCCAGCTCACCCACGGTCAGCCGGCACCCAGCCAGCCACCGACCAAGACCAGGACACCCGCCTGCAGCTCCTTGGAAGCTGCTTGTCCCTGAACAGGGCTGCTCCAGCTCACCCACGGTCGGCCGGCACCCAGCCAGCCACTGACCAAGACCAGGACACCCGCCTGCAGCTCCTTGAAAGCTGCTTGCCCTGAACAGGGCTGCTCCAGCTCACCCACGGTCAGCCGGCACCCAGCCAGTCACCAACCAAGACCAGGACACCCGCCTGCAGCTCCTTGGAAGCTGCTTGTCCCTGAACAGGGCTGCTCCAGCTCACCCACAGTCGGCCGGCACCCAGCCAGCCACCGACCAAGACCAGGACACCTGCCTGCAGCTCCTTGGAAGCTGCTTGCCCCTGAACAGGGCTGCTCCTGCTCACCCACGGTCAGCCGGCACCCAGCCAGCCACCGACCAAGACCAGGACACCCGCCTGCAGCTCCTTGGAAGGTACGGGACAGCGCAGCCAGTTGGAACACGGGTGCTTCCAGCAAACCCACTCTGATTGGCCAGGAGTTTTCCCTGCTATAGACACCTGGCATTTTGTTAGATTTTCGATAGAACTAAGCACATTTCAACTGTGTTATTAGGAGTTTTTCAACTGTATTAGCTGGATTGTAATTTCTACTACTGTTTTAAAGTGCTTACACCTCTTCTGTCTGACTGCTCTTCCTGCAGTGCCCCCCCATCCAAGCACTCTGCCTTGGTGCCGATAAGTCTAACTACCTTTTGTCTTACTAAACTGCTCAAATCTAACTCCCTTTACCTCTATGCTATTTAAGACCTGCTCTGTCTTCTTCTGTCTAGCTGCTTGTCCCTGAACAGGGCTGCTCCAGCTCACCCACGGTCGGCCGGCACCCAGCCAGCCACCGACCAAGACCAAGACACCCGCCTGCAGCTCCTTGGAAGGTACGGGACAGCGCAGCCAATTGAACACGGGTGCTTCCAGCAAACCCACTCTTGATTGGCCAGGAGTTTTCCCCTGCTATAGACACCTGGCACTTTGTTAGATTTTCGATAGGACTAAGCACATTTCAACTGTGTTATTAGGAGTTTTTCAACTGTATTAGCTGGATTGTAATTTCTACTACTGTTTTAAAGTGCTTACACCTCTTCTGTCTGACTGCTCTTCCTGCAGCGCCCTCCCTCCCCATCCAAGCACTCTACCTTGGTGCCGATAAGTCTAACTACCTTTTTTTTTTTTTGGCTAGTTTTCCATTAGCAGGTTATACAGACCTGCCACTAGAGGGATTCTTGGTCTTCTACATAAATCACTGTATTCATTTGTGGGCAATATGGCCTGCATTATCATTCTACTTCTTTCCCGGTGCTGCTACAAGGGGACTTGTGTCTGAAGGGTGGATGGCCACTAACTAAGCTGCTCCTGCTCTCCTTGTTCCCCTTTCTGCTGTATTTTCTCATCTAGGTTTTAAGTGAGTACCTAGGTGGGCAAATTACTTGCCTAGAAAATATTGCACTAATACAAATCACGAGACCACTCTGGGACCATGGCTCTCCTTATTGTGTTCTTATTGCTCCTAAGGTGCAGAGTTTTCAGCAATACAGTGCAATTCGAAGTACCTCAATGCAATTCAGTTCTCCAGTGTACCTTATCAATACCTAATGTTATAACAGTCTACCGTGCAGACACTATGTCATTCTCCTCTCCCCTTTTAGCCTATTCCCCCCGGTTAGCCTACACCCCCTTGCTACTGTCCTCACCTATGTCTACCCAAGCACTTACATTGATCACGATCAACTGTCATTACAGTGGTGCCGTCTCTTGCACAGCACGATATGGGTTGCAGCGAAGAAATAAAAAAGCAGTCTCCATTCTTATAATCTCCTTAAAGAAAGTTATACTTCTGCTTCTTCTCTGCTCAGGAAATGTGGAGCTCAACCTGCCCCCAACTTACCTCGCCTATCAATTTTGTTGTGGCCACAGGTCTCAAAATGATGATGGTCAACATTTAAGCCTGCCTAAAAAACTTGTACAGCTGCAAACCTGGGCTGCACCGTTAACCCAGACCTTATCATAATTACTGAGTCGTATAAAAAAGACGAACACTGATCAACAAATATCACTGCAGGACTACAATTTATTTAGAGCAGATAGAGAGTCTAGAGGGCGGTGTGGTTATCTCACATAAATCTAAGTACTTGGTCACCAATATTAGTTGCAAATCTCTAGCCAAGGAATTTGAGTTACAGCTGAGCCTTCATCTCCCTCCTCGGAGTGTATCACTATCCTAGGTGGCTATAGACCCCCGTCTGGTGGTGATGAAGTCCTTAATCTTTTGAAATCCATGTTTGTAGATGCAAAAACTGAAACAATATTTCTAGGAGATCTAAATATGGACTGGCTGTCACCTAAATCACACCACGCCTCAAATCCCTTTGTGACGAGCTGGGTCTTGGGCAATTAGTCAGTGAACCTACTAGGAACAACACTCTAAATACTGCCAACAGTTCCATTCTAGATGTGGTACTAACCCACCATCCACACAAAATATCTCATTTGGCAGTGTTTCACAGCGACATGAGTGATCATGGAATTGTTGCTTGCATAAGATCTCAAATTAAGGCCCGGCCGCAACCCATCTTTATAACAAAAAGATCTTTTCGCAAATTCAGTGCAGTAAACTTCCTATCTGACCTGAGCATGATCAGATGGCAAGATCTTTACCTAGCCAAAGATGTCAACAAGGCAGCTTGCATCCTTAATGACAAACTCATTACAATAATAAATAAGCATGCCCCTGTCATCAAAGTAAGGGTACGGAACAATTCCAACCCCTGGTTCACCTCGGATCTCAAGACAGCCCTTATAGCTCGAGATAAGCTCTGGGCTAAAGCTAGACATTCCAAAGAATCTTCGGATTGGCAGGCCTTTAGAACAGCCAGGAATAACTGTGTGAAAAAACTTTGCTGTGCTAAAGCTATTATATTTCTACTCTCGAACAAGCTAAAGGTAACCCTCATAAAATATGGAAGACTATCAAAGCTATAGAAGGACGGCCCATGGCCCCCTCTGTCCCAACAAAGATAGTTGCAAGTGGCAAGATTGTGGAATACAAGTCCCTAATCCTGGAGGAACTTAACTCTCACTTTGCCACAGCTGGATTAGCTTTTGACTCGTCACCTTATGCTGGTGCTGCGGTGAGCCAGCATACCCCTCCCGCCACATCTAGTCCTGCACCCAGCCCCTTCAACTCTGCGCAGATAACTTATAACAAATAGAAGATTCTCTTCTTAACTTAGACACCAAAAAAGCACAGGGGACGATGGCTTGGAACCCTTTTTCCTAAGGTCAGGCTACGCCCATCTCACTGCCCCAATTCTCCACATCTTCAATCTTTCCATTACATCTGCTAGTGTGCCGTCCTGCTGGAAATCAGCACATATCCTCCTCTGTTTAAATCTGGTGACCCATGCGATGTAAACAACTATAGGCCTATCTCCATATTGCTATCCTTTCAAAGTTCTCGAAAAACTGTCCATATTCAGTTAAAATCTCACTTGGAAACCTTCTCTCTCATTAACCCAGCTCAATCTGGCTTCCGGGCTAATCATAGCACAATCACTGCACTAGCAAAAGTAACCAATGATTGGATCTCTGTATAGATGCTAAGAAGGTAACTGGTGAATCTTTTGGACCTCAACAAAGCTAATGATACTGTTGATCACAAACTATTAGTCAATTGCCTTGCAAAGTTGGTGCCACATACCATACCACCAGTGGTTCTCTAGCTACCTAACTGGAAGATTCCAAAAAGTAAAGGCGGAAGGCTTTTTTTCTGCTGCCTTGCCAGTTGCAAGAGGAGTCCCCCAAGGATCCATCTTAGGCCCTATCTTGTTTTCTCTGTACATTAATGACTTAGATGCTAACATATCTACGTTCAATCTGCACTTTTTTGCAGATGATACTGTGTTGTATACTTCTGGCTCATCGTTATCTGAAGTCAAGGGAGTGCTTCAAGCAGACTTCGCACAACTTGAGCATAATCTAATAAAGGCAAAGCTTCTGCTCAATGCTAAGAAGACTAAAGCGATGATATTCTTCTGCAGTGCTGTCACAGGCCTCCCCAATACTCTTGCCCAAGACTTCATTGTCACCATGCTAAACGAGCCTCTGGAAGTTGTAACCAAATTTAAATATCTAGGTATCTGGATCGACAATAAATTATCTTTCAGTGACCACGTCGAAGATGTCTCTAGAAGGTTAAAAGCAAGGTTAGGTTTCTTCTACAGAAATAGGACACTTTTCCCCCCTTGAAACTCGAAACAAGCTTGTACAGGCCACTTTTCTCCCCCTACTCAACTATGGCGATGTAATCTATTCCTCCACCACTTTTGCAAATCTAAGTAAATTGGACATCCTTTATCACCGTGCGTTACGGTTCATTACCAACTCCCCTTACCGCTCGCACCACTGTGACTTATATGCAGCTGTTGGTTGGACATCCCTTACTACTAGGCGCCTGCTCCATGCTGGGCTATGGACTCTTAAACTGCTTCTGCAGAAATTGCCAAACTATCTCTCTTCCTTATTAGTATCTCACTAGTGCATACTTGTTAAGAAAATCTGACTTTATTATGCTTGACATACCAAGGACGCGGACTTCCTTTGGTAAACGTGCTATTGCATATGCCCTTCCCTCCATTTGGAACCAATTACAAACAGTACTGAAACTAACTAGCACAGTTTCAATAAACTTCTACAAATCGCTAAGTTCAGCCAAAATAAAAGACACCTGTAACTATCATTAAGTCTCTTCCTTCCCCATGTGTGCCATATTTATCCACTGGTAAGGTATAATTGATTTGTCATATTAACTGCTTTCCCTTCCCCTTCTACTCCTGGCTTTATCTTTGCTTACGCTCCACTGCTACTCTATCAAATCACTCCTCCCACCCATATCAGTTGTAGACTGTTGTTTGTTCTAGCTGCCAAAATACTGTTTATGTATTGCACACACCAGTCATCATGTTTCATTTATCAGTATGCAACCTGTAAGTCGCTTCCCTGTCTCATATCAATGTTTACCACCTGCGGTCATCCTATGTGGTACCCTTGTATGTATAGCCAGCCTGTATCATGTAACGTGCATTTCATGTATATACTGTTATTACCTATCTGTGTTTGTACTCTAAGTGTTTATGTCACAGGACCTCCTTGTGAATGAGCTTGCTCAATGGAGTTTTCCTGCAATAAACTTGAACTTGAACTATTTTCACATTCCCATCAGGTGCTCCCACAGAAAGTACCTCAGGTTCGAGTTGCCCTCAGGCCGCTAGCAATTCAGAGCAATGCCCTTTGGCCTAACATCAGCCCCAAGGGTTTTCACAAAGTGCCTGGCAGTAGTGGTTGCTTTTCTAAGGAGAAAAAAGATCTCCATCTTCCCATACTTGGACGACTGGCTCATAGTAGGTCAGTCTCCAGACCAAGTCAAGTCACACTTGCAAATAACTCAGCAAGTGCTCACTTCCCTAGGATTCCTTCGCAACCTTCCAAAATCAGTTCTCAAGCCAGTACAGCTCCTCACCTTCATAGGGGCGGAGCTAGATACAATAAGGGCAAGAGCCTTCCTTCCCCTGGACAGGGCAAGGACCCTTATGGAACTGGCCTCTTCTTTCAGCCTACAGGTGTCTCGACCAGAAAGGCATTTCCTTCAGCTTCTGGGCCACATGGCAGCTTCCACAGCAGTGGTCCAAGGAGCAAGATTCCAGACGAGGGACATTCAGTTCCATTTAAAAGCCTTCTGGTCCCAAAGAAAGGATCCCCTTACCAAACTAGTCCCAGTGATTCGAACCCTGATCCAGGCCTTGCAATGGTGGCAGGTTCAGGACAATTTGAGACAAGGAGTTCCTTTTGTCACTCAGTCTTATTCAGTGATATTCACCACAGATGCTTCCCTGCTGGGCTGGGGAGTCCATCTGGGAGATCTTACCACCCAAGGGCTGTGGTCACTTCAGGAATCTCTGCTTCACGTCAGTCTCCTGGAACTCAGAGCAGTGTTTCTGGCACTGCAAGCCTTTTCCACATCTGTACAGAACAAGGTGGTCCAGGTCAGAACAGACAACACTACCACCATGTGGTACATCAACAAGCAATTAGGCACTCGGTCTACGGCCTTGTGCACAGAAGCAATGAAGTTGTGGTCCCTGTCCTATTCCCTGCAACCCTCTCTGATAGCAGTTCACCTCCAAGGGAAGGACAATGTCCTAGCAGATGCTCTGAGCAGGATATCCCAGGTCCATCATGAATGGACCCTAGTTCCCCTAGTTTTAAAAGTGATTTTCTTGAGATGGGGCACTCCACAGATAGATCTTTTTGCAGCCCCAGACAATCACTAACTTCCTCTCTTTTGTTGCAGACCCCCAGTCTTGGGCTCAGTCCCTCTGGATGCTCTGATCCTGCATTGGGAAGGGAAATTTCTGTATGCATTTCCGCTTCCCTCTCCTGTTCAAAGTGTTAGTCATGATAAGGTCACAACCATGCTAAGTGATTCTGATTGCTCCAGACTGGGCTAGACAGCCCTGGTACCCCCTGTTGCTGTCTTTAGCAGTCCACCTTCCCCTGTCTTTGCCCAGGAATTACAACCTGTTGACATCCTCTCAGGGGAGGATTTGGTACCCGAACCTGCGGTCTCCCAATCTCAAGGCATGGCTCTTGAAGAGTTAGAGTTTGCTGACCTGCGTCTTTCCCAAGGGGTTCTGGATATCCTTAATACTTCTCGAAAGCCTTCCACCAGAAAGACTTACAATTCCAAATGGAAAAGGTCCACTATTTGGTGTTCTGAGAAGAATATTTCCCCAGATTCTGCTGGGTTGCCTACGGTTCTGGACTATATGGTCCATCTCAATGGCCTAGGCCTTAGGCCAGCTACACTTAAAGTGCATTTGACAGCTGTTTCTGCTTTTCTGTCAGTAGGCAAGCCTTCTCCTCTGTCAGCCCATCCTGTGTTTTGTAGATTCTTCAAGGGATTGCTGCACACCAATGCCCCCTTTAGGGATACTGCTCCTGCTTGGGACCTTAATGTTTGCATTGCTCAGCTTATGCAACCCCCATTTGAGCCTTTGTCCTCTGCAGAGCCTAAGTACTTTTGACTTGGAAAACTGTGTTGTTGGTAGCCATTACTTCTGCCAGGTGTATCAGTGAATTACAAGCCCTGTCAGTGGAACCTGATCTCATCTCTTTCCATAGAGATAAAGTGATCCTCAGAACTAACAGGAAGTTTTTGCCTAATGTGGTTTCAGATTTCCACCTCAACCAGTCTATGTCTCTCCCTGTTTTCTTCACTGACCATTCCTTCTCTGGAGAGAGGAGGCTGCACAGCTTGGATGTTAAAAGGGCCCTCAGCTACTACATAGAGTGCACTAAGGGTCACAGGTTTGAGTCCCTCCAGTTGTTCTTCACATATGGAGAGGTTGGTAAGGGCAAACCTGCCACTAAGAGATCTGTTGCCAGGTGGATTGTTTCTTGTATACAGTTCTGCTATGAAAAACTGGGTAGAACTCCACCCTCAGGCCTGAGGGCTCACTCTACTAGACGTGCAGCTGCTTCCCTGGCTGCTGCCAGGGATATTCCTATCTTATAAATCTGTCAAGCAGCCACCTGGAAAACAGTCCATACATTCACCAAGCATTACTCTCTGGATATCCAGGCTAGGAGTGATGCTCGGTTTGGCACAGCAGTACTTCAGAGCCTGTTTCCAAAGTAGGTTCTCTCCCTCCTCCATGGAGGTACTAAGCTTAGTAGTCTGCATATGTCAGAATACAGCAAGACTTCATGTTGTTTGAAGAAAAAATTACTCACCTTAGTAATGTTGTTTCTTCTAATGGAGTCTTGCTGTATTCTGACCTCCTCCCCTCTCAGAACCAAGTTTTTGGGATGTGGGTGGGCAGGAGCAGTGTTGGCACCCTAGGGGTGTCCCTTTTTCACCCTCCTTTATTTTGGGTGAGTGTTGTGTTTTGGGATGTGTTTTGCTTTTTGGGTTTCCTGACTTGAGTCTTTGCTTTGAAACCAAAAAACCCTTTTATATAAATATAGTTGCCAGTTGGCTAGTTTGAGTTTTACAGTTTCCACACAGAACTTCTAGTGAGTATTGCTCATAAAGATCTGATGGTTGGAGTTTAAACAACAGCAGGCAGGGGCTTCAACCGAGCTCGCGGTGAACATTCTGTGCTGGCCATGGAAGGTTTAATTATTTGTTCTCCAGGGCAGTTGAAAGGCAGTACCTAACTGCATATGTCAGAATACAGCAAGACTCCATTAGAAGAAACAACATTACTAAGGTGAGTAATTTTTTCTTCCCTGTCCTTCTGGTCAGTAATACAGTGGACGACTCATTTTATATACTGAAGGGCATGTCCTCTCTATCATCAGAGTCCGTGATGGAAAATCTTTTGAGTAGTTCCTCAGTAATGGGGTCTACTATAGTATTTCACACTGCGTCTGTGGACTGTACCCTTCTGCGTCTAGACTTTTTCAATCGTCAAGACAGTTACACTCTGTGGAACATTCTAATTTAATGGTCGGGAGCCGCTCTGGCTCTTCCACTCCTTTGATAGGGGTATATAGCCCCCTTGTGATAGTGCCCCTTCGGTGGCTTCTTCGGCACAGGTGGTTAACATCTCTGCAGCTGTGATTATTAGTCCAGTCATGATTTCAGTATGGACGCTCAGGGTCCTTCTGCACTCAGATGGAGAACATCTTCATCATTTTGTATCAAGACAATCCTTGCAAAATATCAGCCTGAAAGCCTTGTTAGGCTCGGACTAAAAAAAAAAAAAATTTTTTATCACAGCACAGGGCCTAGACGAAATTACCCAATACCCCCCTTTTTGGATCAGGTCAGGTTCCACCTCAGCCCCTGAGGCGCTCGTTTCCAAAGTACGGTAAAGAGTACCTGACTTCTTCTTCCCCTACGGGGAGTCCGATCCAGTGGCGGTATGGGTCATCTCTTTCTCTAAGAGAGATTTCTCTCATTCAGAGACATTTTCTAGACCTAGGCGACTGCCCAGTCTGTTAATTCCCCTTTCTTTTTATCAGGCTTTCTTCTCTTGAGCAGACCTTGCAGCAGCAGCAGAAGCGACTCTCCACTGAGTCGGAACTCAGGTTCCTACTTCTTTGCTTGCTTAACTTAACAGATGATTTTCTCCTTCTTGACGGAAGGTCAAGTAGGTCTTTTTTCTGAGGTATCTTCTCAAATATTCACACCTTCAGTTCCTGCGCACTGGTCCATGCCAGTCGCTCATGAAGCTATCCTCTTCAAGTGCGTGATGGAGTTGTGATGTTTATTTTTCAGCAAACAAACTAGAATCCTTTCCTACTCCCTTCAGGGAGGCCAAAGTGGGTAGTGCCTCACCGCATTGAGTCACTGCCTCTTTCAGTCACTTCAACAAGTGGGTTAGCCCTAACTTGGTCCTGCTGTGTCCCTCCTTGAGGCATATCTGCCTCTATTTGCCTTAGAAATCCAGCCCGTTTTTTTCTGTCAGAATGTTTTTTTCTGCAGTGGACACGTCCTCCTGTACACGTTTTCCTTTCTTCCCTGAGTTCACAGACTGCTACTACAGTTGTACAGACAGGGGCAGGATGATTCCTTTTGGAATATGCAGTGGGTAGGATCTGGTTCTACTAGACCACCACCAGAGGCTTCAAAGTCGTGCTTGGCCTTCCATCAGGAAGGTTCCTGTGACTAAGTGGTGACCATTCTCCTTGATGGGCCAACTCCACCTGGATTCCCTTGCTCACCAAGTAAGGGGTTCAAGTGCTCCTCAACCTGTTGTTTATAGGTCAGCCATACTTGATAGTGGGGGTTTCCATCTGCACTTTCCGGTCTACCTGAACCAGTAGACTTTACCTCCAGCTCTTTCAGTTCCTGAGGTCCCTTTGTGTTACATTAGTACATGTCTTTGACACTGTTAATTTTGGTCCTAGACCAAACTGTGAGGTTGCGGCTTCCTGGCAGACTTTCAGTTTGTGCCCATTGCAGTCATCTGCGAAGTGGTGAGTTACAACTCGAGCGCTTATCTTGTAGGCACTATGTTCTAGATGCTCTTTACAAGACAGCTCTTTTTATTAGCAGGACAGTCCTTGGCTGTCCTTTCTGAGTGAACCCTATCGCCTACCACCCTACTCAGGGTTGTTGGTTTTAGCTCGGTACTCTCCCACTAGTGTGAATGAGTGATGGAGACTTAGTCCAGGAAGATATGGAAATGACGTACTTACCATAATTATTGATCTTCTTGGACAGTCTCCATCACTCATTCACACGCCCACCCACCATCCCCTGGGTTCACTTGTTTTCTTTCCTGGTCTTCATGGTCCTATGGTTCAGACTGTGAGGACATTATTCTTTGACCTTTTTTTACAAAGGCCATCTGGGCCCTCTCAGGCCCAGAAACTCAGGATGAGTTATTCTCATTAGTTACGCTGCACCTCCTCATTTGAAAGGTACTGAGGGTGGTTGGAGTCGGCCTTCGAGATAGCCTACACAGGCGTGAGCTAGTCTCGCGGTGCCGCGCATGCATGGTCCTGTCTCGGCGCCGACCCTTCAGAAAATTTTAGGCTCCCGCTTGGTCCTAGCGCCTCCGGCACTATCCCACTACTGTGAATGAGTGATAGAGACTGTCCAAGAAGATCAGTAATTATGGTAAGTATGTAATTTCCATTTTTATAGGCTGCTACCTTCCTCACACAGACCTGTCACACAAGCAACACTCACACCAGACAGATACATTACTGCCATCCGTCCCTCTGGGATCGACCCCTTCAAAGGTCGGTAGCGGACCATCTCAACAGGGGAAGGACTAATGGGGGAAGGGACCCGAACAGGTACTCCACTGTGCAATGATCGGACCAAATGACCGGATCAATCTCGATATCAGTGACCTCAAACCCCAGTAAGAACTCTGAAGTCCAACCTGTGGCCGTGGCTATGGGTTACATTATATGTATATAATTCTACTGTTGAAATGAATGCAGAAAGCTATTGGGGTTTATCTGGAACACAGGAGGTTAACCTTGAGGTGAATTTTGACCCCCACAAACTTGTTTACAGAGTTGTCAGCAGGAAAACCAGCACTGGACAGAATATCTTGATTGGCTGCACCTTTTGAGAAGACTGGATGTACTGGTCACTGGAAAGAAATTGACAAGTTTGGCACATTGTGTGAAAACAGGAAACATAGAAACATAGACTTTGACGGCAGATAAGGACCACTTGGCCCACCCAGTCTGCCCATTTCTCTACCTATTGGATAAGCTGCAGATTCTAGTTAACCAGCAGCCTACTACCTGCACCCCCCACTATAATTGCCTTATGTCTGTCCCATGCATGTTTGAATTCCCCCACTGTTTTAGCCCCAACAACCTCCCCAGGAAGGCGGTTCCATGCATCCACCACTCTCTCTCCGTGAAAAAATTTTTCCTCACATTACCACTGAGCCGTCCCCCCTCTATCTTTAAATTGTGCCCCCTTGTTCTTACACATCTCTTTTTCTGAAAGATGCTACCCTCCTGGACTTTGTTGATTCCCTTAAGGTACTTAAAAGTTTCTGTCATGTCCCCCCGTCCCTCCTTTCATCAAGGTATACATATTAAGCTCTCTCTTCATATGGTTTCTGATGTAGACCCTGCACCATTTTAGTTGCCCTCCTCTGGACTGCTTCCATCCTGTCTATGTCCTTGTGTAGATGAGGTCTCCAAAACTGCACGCAGTACTCCGGATGGGGTCTCACCAACTGTCTGTACAGAGGGATAACCACTTCCCTTTTTCTACTTGTGATGCCCCTCCCTATGCATCCAGTATACCCCGGGCCCTCCTTACCGACTTCTCACATTGCTTACCCACCTTTAGGTCATCTGATATGACTACTCCCAGGTCCCTTTCCATTATTGTTGTTGTTAGTACCTCCCCTGCTATTCTGTACTCTTCTCCTGGATTTTTATTTCCCAGGTGCATTACTTTGCACTTCTTTGCATTGAATCTAAGTTGCCATATGTCTGACCATTCCTCCAACCTTGCCAAGTCCCTTCTCATCCTTTCTATCCCCCCTTGTGTATCAACTCTGTTACAGATCTTTGTGTCATCTGCAAGAGGCATACCTTTCCTTCCACCCTCTGCAATGTCACCTATAAAGGCGTTAAAGAGGACTGGACCCAGTACTGAGCCCTGAGGGTACTCCACTAGTAACCCCCCTTTCTTCAGAATGTGTTCCATTCACTATTACCCTCTGTGTCCTGTTGTGCAGCCAGTTTGCTACCCAGGCTACCACCCTGGGACCCACTCCCAGGCTGGCTAACTTGATTATTAATCTTTTGTGCGGGAGCCTCCCTGGTCTATTACTTTGGTCACCCAGTCAAAGAAATCGATTAGATTCATCTGACATGACCTTCCTGCTGTGAATCCATGCTGCTTTGGGTCCTGTGCCCCGCTGGCCTCTAGGTACTCAACAATTCTTTCTTTCAGAAGTGATTCCATCATTTTCCCCACCACTGAGGTCAAACTAACAGGTCTGTAGTTTCCTGCTTCTGCCTTGCTCCCATTTTTGTGAAGGAGAATCACATCTGCCCTCCTCCAGCCTTCAGGTACCACCCCATCCTCCCATGATTTGTTAAAAAGTGTGGTCAGTGGTGTCAGTAGGTTCTCCCTTTTTTCTTTTAGGATTCTAGGGTGAATCCCGTCAGGCCCCATTGCTTTGTCCACCTTGAGTTTTAGGAGTTCTTTCAGGACTCTTTCTTCTATAAATGGACTGACGTCAATCCCACTACAAAGAGTGCTTCTATTGTTTGGTTTAGGCAACTCATCCTCTTCTTCTTTTGTGAATACTGAGCAAAAGTATTCATTCAGTATCTCTGCCTTTTCACTGTCTCCCTCTGCCCACTTCCCCTCTCTTTTATTAATCTTCACTGTCCCTCCCTTAACCTTTCTATGCTCCCTAATGTACCTATAAAAGGTTTATCCCCCTTCTTAACTGAGTTGGTTATCTTTTCCTCAGTTTGGGCCTTTGCTTTTCTGACTGCCTTCCCCACTTCTTTCTGCTTTAATTGATACAGTTCCCTGTCATGCTCTGTCTGTGATTTCTCATACTTTTTGAATGCAGCCTTTTTCTCCTTAACCTTCCCTGACACCTCTTTTGAGAACCATAGTGTTTTTTTATTCCGCTTTGTTTTCTTTATTTGTTTCACACAAAGGCTTGTTGCCTCCATGATGGCAGGTTTGATTTTTCTCCATTGTTCTTCCACCCCTCCTTTCTGGCCATTTGCTAATGCATTCCTCAGGTATTCACCCATTATGCCAAAGTCAGCCCTTCTAAAGTCCAGTATCCTTGTCTTTGTATGGCTTGTCTCCATGGTTGTGTTTATTGTGAAGCACACTGTGCAGTGGTAGCTTGTTCCCAGATGTCTACTGACTTCTAAATTTGTGATCCTCTCTCCATTTGAGAGTACCAGGTCTAATATTGCTCCCTACTGAGTGGGTTCCACCACTAGCTGTCTAAGGCATGTCCCCTGTAGGGCATCGAGAATGACCCTGCTCTTGGATTTGGCTGCATTCCATTTCGTCCAGTTAACATCTGGCATATTCAGGTCCCCCATCAACAGTATCTCCCCTTTTTCAGCCATTTTGAGAATGTCCTCTATAATTTTCTTGTCCATTTCCTCCACTTGAGACGGGGGTCTCTGTACAACCCCTGTGCGGATTGTGATGCCATTCCCTGTCTCCCAGGTGACCCAGAGTGCCTCTTGTCCTATAGCTTAATGAGAACAGGAAGCAGAATTTAATTGCCAGGTGAAAACGTCTTATAAAAAGAGAGCATTGTTTGTTCAGACAGTTGGAGAGAGAGAGAGAGAGAGAGAGAGAGATTGAGATTTAGATTTATATACGTTCATTTGAAGGACTTTTTTTTTGTTTGACTTGCCTGTATAAGAGCTATCCCGCACAATTTTATTCTGTTTTATTTTATTGTTACTGATGATAATAATAGTAAAATGCAACTTGTGAATTTTATAACTTCTCCTGGTCTGCCTGTGCTTTCTGACCTATGCCTCAACAACAATAAAAGCTTTCTTTCATTTAACATCCTCATTCTATGGCTATTGATATGTTTTATTGAAATTGGGTGCAACAGTAGAATAGTGTTTTGCTAAGTTGACTTCGCTATTTAAGCATTAACATATTGATGATTTTTTTTCTGTTTTGGGGGAATTTCCCAACTGTTTTTCCCGTTTCATCAAGGGGGTATATCGGTGTACTGTATAATGTTTGTTTATTACGTAGGCGAGAGCAGTACTATGATATGGAGCTTTTTTTGATCCATACTCTCTGCAGATGTTACATGTTCTGTGTTGAATCATTGTGTATAAAGGTAATTTTTTTTTTACCTGGCGATTTCCATATGTTACCCATAATAAAAGAATGTTTAAAGAGCTACTGACTTGTTCTGTTGTGTGAGGCAGGCAACTCTTGTCCAGTAGCTGCCTGCCCCAGGACCCAAAGTAGTTATAGTTACAACTTTTTTGTGCAAGCAATACTTGGATTTTTAATTTAATAGAAGTGTGATCACGCTTCCATTAAGTTAAAAATGTAAGTATTGCTTGCACACTCACAAACAAACTCCATAAAACTATGGCTACTTTGGGTTCTGGGGTAGGCAGCTACTAGACATGAGTTGCCAACCCTAAAGGTGTCAGCAGCTCTTTAAAACAAATGATAAACTAAGAAATCCAGGGTCAAATTTAGCTATTGCTTCAATTAATAATCAAGCAATATTAGTGAGAAGCTGGTAATTTCAGAAGAATTAATGACCAGTTGGGGAGATGGGTGGCCTGAGGGGCAGCGTAGGGCCTCCTCTCTCCAGCCGGTTATTAATCCAAGGAAAAGACCTACTTCAAGGTTGTCATTGGTATTGTAACTCTAATCACGAGAGCAGCTTTCATTTTTATCATTTTTTATTTACTTTAGGTTCTAAGAGGAGTGGCATGCCCTGCGTATCACGAAAGCAATAGTTCTGACAGAGTGTGCATGAAAGATTTTACAGCATGTCCAGGGCCTTCAGCCCCAGGAAGTATGGTAAAATCTGTTCCATGCACACCAGGACTTCTTCATTGCGCTATAAAAAATAGGCTACATTTTAAAAAGCATTTCTAACATTATATAAATAGGTTTATCTATGAACAAAAGGCTGTAATTTGATGAATTTATGATAAAATAGTCCTTATGCCTGGTTTGCTATTGGGCTTTTGTCCTTTGGCAGCATCCATAGTTGAATTTTTTTTCTTTAATGACAGCATGACTGATGGTGACTGCCCCCAACAGTGATATATCCATATAGTGCTGTGGTAGAATTTAATGTGAGTTACATGTACATTTTTTTTTGTTCTTTTGAGTGATGCACCTTTGCTTTGCTGTTTAAGTTTTAATGTATCAGGAGAACTGTCTGACCTGCCCCTCTGCGTTGACATCTCACAGTTTAGAAAATAAGAAACGTTGCTTCTGATTTTGTTTTGCTTAGTGAAGGGGGGAGGGCAATGGGGAAGTGCATCCTGTTTTTCTTTTCCTTTGTTTTTCCCCCATATTCAAGAAATGGAATGTTTATCATGGAATACAGGGATTCAAAATTCTGCTCAGTACCACTGGCAGAATGTTCCTCTCCTAGTGTACTGTATACACACGCACACAACATAGAGGATAATGTGTGGGTCCCAAACGGTACCCAGCTTGTTAACCATTGAGAGGTTGCCATGGTGTTCATGCTTGAGGTTTATGTCATCGTGGCAGCCTCAAGATGGTTAAAAAGTTGGTTGCCGATCGCGGTCCATACATTATCTTTTGTAGTGTATGCTCGCATAAAGTGTGAAAAACAGAAGCAGGTACCTTCTTTAAAAGTAAATTAAGTCACCACGGGTAACGTTCTCACCCCTGCGGCCATTTTGGCAGGGCACTCACTTCCTGTACTGCACATGCCCAGAGCAAGCCTTGTTGTTAATACTGTACATACTAAAAGCCAGCAGAATAGGCCAAATGGTCTGTCTTGTCTGCTGGAAAGCCAGCAACCTAATGGCTGCTCGCCTTACCATCCCCCCAACCCCCAAGAGGGTCTTCATTTGTTTCAGTTTCCCATTGTACTTATCCCACCCTTTCTTGAAGCCCTCCACTGTACCCTCTTCCACCAGTCTCCCAGGCAGTGCATTCCACGGCTCCACCACCCTCTCAGTGAAAAAAATGCCTCCTATGCTCCCCCCTATAATTTCCTCCCTCCAGCTTCCCCTCATGTCCCCTGGTTGTTCCCCTCTTCTTTAACCTAAACAGCTCCTTCGTTCCACTCCTGGTTATTCTCTTTACATACTTGAAAACCTCTATCATGTCTTCTCTATGCCTCTTTTCCTCCAGTGAGTAAAGCCCAAGCTTTTCCAATCTCTCCTCATAAGGCCTCCCCTCCATGCCCTGAATCATCCTGGTTGCTCTCCTCTGAACCCTCTCCAGCAGTACTATGTCCTTCTTTGGATGAGGTCTCCAGAATTGTACACAGTACTCATGCTGTGGCCTGACCAAGGCATTATACAGAGGGAGGCTCACCTCACTTCTTCTGGACGTCCATCTATGTGACACACCATTGCTGGGTTAACAATAAAGTGACGTCACATCGATGGTATAACAACGCTGGTAAAAGATAGATTTTAGTAGATAACAAGATTCTACCATACATTATAAAGGCCTCTTCTAGAGCCAGAGACTAAATTATCTCACTGTCAGGGCGAGCAGAAGATATTTCTCTGATGAGCGGGTAAAGATAGAAGGGGGATTTTTCATTGTCAGCAAAGAAACAGTTTTAATGAAAACTATAAACAATACTTAATATTTCTGATTTGTTTATGTGTGTAAGGAGAGTGTGATGATCAGGGAAACAACATTTAATTTATTTTTTTTTTTTTAGGTAGTTTTACATATAGGGCCCAGTTGAAGGTTTTTACTGTGTAATGGTGGCATTTCAAACTTGTGTATTCTAATGGCACAGTGATTTTGTTTGAGTAATGCGGTCCTGCTTTTAAGAACTTGTTATTACCTGTGCATGAAACTGATTTCATGTACATGTAATAACTGATCAGAAAATGGGATTGTCTCCTCCCATTTTATAAACAGCATTAGTTGACAGCTAGACTGGTCATTTCTAAGATCCTAATGACCTAGCCAGTAGCCAATCAGGGGCCTCATGAGGTTTATGAATAATTAGACCTACAGTTTTGTGTAAACATTGATCTTTGATTTTATGCAGATTGAACTGTTTATTTTGGCCGGGGGTGTGGTAGTATCTTACTTGACACACTTTGCTTTCCAGAATGATTGCAAGATTTAGAGTGGATATTTAAAACTGATCTTTGAGATTTTCAAGTGACATTGGGTTTGGGCAGATATTTTCTGGTCTAATCTCTCTCTCCCCCCCCACCCTGGGGCATACTGTGATTGAAGGTAAGTTATTTAAGAATCATGCATATTCTTTAGTTGTCTGCTGTAATAGCAAGAACAGTGGCTTGTTTCCAGAAGAACAGTAGTCTGGGGAATATTTTTGCTACCAGTATGTACTGTAGTAAGCTGCACATGACTGCACTGAAGCACTTCTCCTTGAAGGTGAACTTCAGAAAATAGGACACGGCAGTGGTGCAGTTTGCACACACAGATTGGGAAATGACTTTCATAAAGACCTACTGATACCTTGAGGAAACCTTGAAAAATATAACAGAGTTTCTCCTGGATATTTTTTATAACAGAGTATGGGACCTCTGATCTGCAGATTTTCAGAGATCCCATTAAAATCTTAGGAGACTCACTTATGGAATATACTATGGGTAGGATTCTTTGAGGTGGTCATTTTTGGGAAAACATTGAAATATGTAATATTTAGATTAAATTCGGTTGATATTTTGCATATATTCTGTATTTCTGTTCAGTTTGCTCGTCTTATCTAGGGTCATTGCATGGAAACAAGGTTCCTGTTCTTTGAAGTTGATCTGCACCTGCTTCTTAATCCACTGCAGAAATCATAATCCTGTTTGTAACATCATAATTGTGCTTGCAGCATTACTAAAAATTCCACCAACAGCTTAATATGGTTCAGTGTCTGTTTCAGTCTGTATCCCCCTCCCTAGGGATGAGGCCGAAAATAGAATTGCCTAGTCATCCTTTCCTGGTCAACAAACGCCAAATAAAAAAAACAAAATAAATTAAAAAAGGATTTCCACAGCAACAAACTGTGGTGTTGTGACAGAGGATTATGACTTCAAGAAACTATTAAGCAGGAACACATGTAATCTAGGGGGAAAGATCCTGTTTCCATGCAAATTAAGATAGTAGTGACAAACAAACTGAAGAGAAATACAGGAACTCTGTAATAAAATATAAGTGGGATTAGGTCTAAATGTGATGTTTTTCAAATGTTTTCTCACATGCGACAACCTCATTTTAAAAGCTAGATGTGTAACCAGCCCAGTGGCATAGAGGCAGCACCATAGCTAGCCATGCCACTGAGCCAGTTCGGAAGCTCAAGTCATTAGGGGCTTCTTGGCGGGGGGTTGGCGTTACAAGGACTGCTGTTCTGTCCCAGGGAGGATGGGTTGTGTCTCCTGCAGTGCACCTGACACCCAGTGGGGGCAGGGTGCCATGGCATTTGGGAGGTCCAGTAGGGCAGGAGGACATGGGCAGGATGCACAGCGCGTCATTGCACGCAATGAGACGTTAAACCAAGGTCCCACCTGCTTGTCCTGGCGGTAGTTCAGGTGGATGTTAAAGATCTCATGGCACTTCTCGAAAAGAGTAGGGGAATTTCCCTGATGCCCAGGCCAAATTGCCCCCATTCAATAAAAATGCCACCAACAGCTTAATCTAGTTCATGGTCAGTTGGCATTCATCTGTATCCCCCTTCCCCGGGTCATGCCTGAAAATAGGCAGAATTTGTCTAGTGCACTTACCTGGTCAACAAAAACGAAATAAAATACCTATGAGAGAAAAACAGGAAAGAAAAACCCCACTGTGCAGGATGAAATGGCCCTTCCGCAAACATGGCATCACCCGTCGGGTACCCTCGTTGGATCTTGCATCAGGGGGCATGGGCAATCCCATCAAAAGGGGTAAGCTGTGGGGGCAAAAGTGGAAGGAGGGTGCGTGACCGGGCTGGGGAGAGCTGGCAGAAGGGAGGTTGGCAGGAATTAAGGGGATATAATCCTAGTAACAACCCCCCCCCCAAAAGCTAGATGTGGACACAAGTCCCCATTATGTCTGACTTTGAATGCTGCTGGACTTGCATCTGAATTTTGTATTTTCTGTCCCATGTGTCCAAAGGACACCTGCTAGACCACTTTCAGTGTAGTCTTAACATGTATCTTTTTTATAGTTGCTTACATCCCACTTTGAAGGCAAGCTGCTACAAAGTGCTGCTGCGTGCTGTAAAATCGGTGTCTGTTTAAGAACTGTCAGGTCTAGAAATAATGGCCTTGAGGGTACATTTCCTTCGGAAATCTGTGGTGCGCCGGATACATTTCCTGGGTAAAAGTTACTTTTCCACATAGAAAATGAAAAATCAATTTTCAGTTGCATGGAGTTATTTTTATTATAACCCCCTTATACTGTATTGTTTCTCCCCACCACACTCGAAATGTTTTATCTCCCAAGTGTACAAAAAATACTAATTTTTTTTTTAATTAAGCCCTTTTCAGTTGCAGGGACTAATTTTTATTACAGGTCTGTAAAGATCATTTCTCCCCCACCATGCTCCAAAGGTTTTATCCCCCAAATGTAGAAAAAGGTCTGTTTTTATTTTTATTGAGCCTTTTTCAGTTGTAGGGAATGACAATTATTTCAGGTCCCCCTTCATAAGGATTGTTTATTCTCTACAAGAATCCACACAAAGGTTTTATTTATTTATTTGTACATCAGTTTACAACCTTTGAGCCAGAGGCTCATTTCTAAAGGTACCTTGTCACATTGAGGACAGACAGAACAAATTTAGTTTACAGCATAAAAGTCGCTGACTTAGAGTTACACAGAATGGTTTCATACATTTATACAATTTAGTAGCAATTACAATGATACAGCTGAGCACATGCTGGTAAATAACAGAGGCAAGATGCAATGGGGGAGAAGTGGGTGGGGTGGGGTGGAGTGCCACCCAGTGGGCATTGTCAAGTGTGGAGAGATCGAGGCCACATTTAGAGACAGGAGCAGCTGCGAGTGTTAAACAGGTGGCTCCGAAGAGCGGTTTTGAAGTTGGAGATTGTGGGGGCATTGGAGATGGGCGCAGGGAGAGAGTTAAACCAGGATGGAGCTCTGCAGCAGAAGGACCTCTGACCATGGGTGGTCTTGGATCTGGGGACCAGTAGAATGATCTTGTTGGAGGTTCGGGTTGCGATAGTGGGTTGGGTGTGGAGGATGGAGGCTGTCACCCAGGGAGGGGAGAGCCCGAGTAGAGCTTTTTTTTGTGAGGAGGCGGGTTTGATAGTGTAGCCGTTCATCTAGGTTAAGTAGTTTTGGCTCATCATAGAGTTGACAAGTATGTGTGAGCCTGGGGGCACCAGTAATCAGCCTGCAGGCCTTATTTAGGGTGAGGCGAATTTTGGTAGAGGCGGTAGTGTCAGCAGCACCATAGACTGGCAGGCCATAGTCAACAAGGGACAGTACTGAAGACGTAACCGCAAGTCGGAGGCATCAGGGGGAGGCAGTTTTTATAGCGGTAGAGGATACCAAGCCATGTATTAGTGGCGGATGCAAGGGCATCAATGTGGGTGTGGTAGGTGAGGGCTGAATTGAAAGTAACCCCAAGGTATTTGTAGGAGCAGACTTGTTCAAGTGGTTGCTTGGTACTAGGGAGGATAGGGAGTGGGAAGTTGCAGGCTTTGTTTTGGGGGTGGGCAAAAAGCATAGTTTTTTTTTTTTGAGATTAATGACGAGTCTGTGCTCTTTAAACCAGGCTTCGGCATCATTGTAGGATTGTTGTAGGGCATCTTGGAGGGAGATGGGATTGCGGTGGGTGGCAAAAATGACAGCATCGTCTGCATACATAAGAGTTTTGCCAGAGTATGCACTGGGCAGGGTGTTTAGATAGAGTGAAAAGAGTAGGGGGCTCAGGATGGAGCCCTGGGGTACCCCTGAGCGGATGGGATGAGTTTCAGAGAGTGTCCCACTGATTTTTACACATTGGGAGTGAGTGGATAGATAGCTTGTGCACCAGGCGAGAGGGCCAGCAGAGAAACCAGTGTGGCAGAGGGCATCCAGCAGAAGAGGGTGGGAGACAGTGTCAAAGGCCTTTGAGAGGTCAATAAACACTGCACCAGCTAGGGAGCTGGCATCCAGGGAGGAGTGTAAGACATTGGAGAACTGAACTAGTGCAGTGCTGGTACTGTGACAAGCACGGAAACTGTGCTGCTCTGGGAATAAGATGTTATGCTTAGTCAGATATTCAGTGATTTGAATGGCCACCATTTTTTCTAGGGCTTTGTGGGGGGGGGGTGGAGATTGGTCGGTAGTTCCCGGTGGAGGACCTGTCGCCCCCTTTATGAATGGGTGTGACTATGGCTGTTTTCCATGTAGTGGGGAATTGCCCCAGACGGAGGGTCGGTTAAGTAGGCTGGTGAGTGGGGCAAGGACTTCATCCAGCACCAGCTGGAGAATACTGGGGTCCAGGGAGTTGCTGCCGGGACTATTGCTATTTAATGCTTTAATTAGGAGAGGTCTGGCTTCCTGGGCAGATACCTTACGTAGGTGGAAACTGGGGCGTTGGAGGACAGGGGGAGGTAAGGTGGGGGGAGGGTCAAAGAAATTACTGGGGAGGACAGAGCTGAGGTCAGTAAAGAAGGTGTTAAGGCAGTTAGCAATGCAGGCAGGGTCAGTGGAGGTAGAGCCATCAATAGTGAGCTGGGATGGGGGAGGGGAGCGTGATTTCCCATTTAGTTGTTTAACATTGTTCCAGAAAGTCCGGGCACACCCCCAGGAGGAGGTAAGGGTGGCCTGGTAATGGTCGGCCTTGGCTTTACCGACGACCCATGTGCACCTGTTCTGAGCAGCACTGTAGGCCTGTCTATCAGCCATCCGGCCCGTTTCAGTGGCAAGATGCCAGAGGTTATCCCTATTTCTGAGCATTTGTAGTAGGGCAGGGGTAACCCAGGGTGCATTATGTTTTTTGGATCGAATTCTTGTGATGGGTGCAAAGAGGTCACAGGCCTTGTTAAAGGTTTGGGAGAAAAAGGCATGGGCAGTGTCTATGTCGGGTACATGATGAATGGGGGACCAATTAATCTGGGCGAGAAACTGTTTGAGTTTTATCAGCCCACCAGGTCGGAGGTGCCTGTGGAGTGTGGTCAGGGCTGTGGGTTTGGGAGTGGGGGCCGCCCAAAGGAATAGGATAGGGGCGTGGTCACTTAGGGAGTCTGGGAGGACCTGGATGTTATGGATTTTTTTGGGGCGGTTGGTGATAATTACATCCAGAAGGGTACTGGTTCCTCTCTTTGGGTTTACTCTAGTGGGCTGGGAGATGAGTTGTGTCAGGTCTAGGGCAGCGAAAGAATCTCGGGTAGTGGAAGAGGAGGCGCTGAGCCAGTTCACGTTAAGGTCCCCCACTAGGATTTGTTCCACCTTGCGGTGGAGGCTGGCAAGATTTTCTGTTATAGATATCAGCACAGGGTTCTGGTTCTTTGGGGGAACGTAGGCAGTGGTGAGATATAGAGGGCCCCTGGAGGGGTCAGGAGTAAGTTTGAGGGTAAGGGACTGGGCACCATTTACAAGAACAGGGGCAGGGAGCACTTGTCCGATGATTGTGTCGCTGGTATAGATTACAGAGCCACCCCCGCATTTGCCTACTCGGTCCTCCCGATATAGGGTATAGCCTGGGAGGGAGACAAAGGAGTCAGGGGTGGATTTGGACAGCCAGGTTTCAACCAGGGCTATGATGTCTGGTTGATGTAGCATGGCCCAGTACTGGAGGGCATCAGATTTTTTCAGTAGGCTGCATATGTTCATGGAGGCTATGTGGAGACCAGTGGACCCAGCTGATGAGTTGGAGGGGGCAGGGCCTGGGTTTGGATGTATATTACCAGATAGGAGTAGTAGGAAGACCAAGGCTCTTACCAGGGGGTGGTAGTATGTCAACTTCCGGGGGGGTACGCTGGGATGGGGAGGAGGCCATAGGGGAACAAGGAATGGGCAGGGTTCGAAGGGTTGGGAGGGTGAGGATGAGTTGCAACCATGGGGAGCCAGGGTAGGCAGCGGGGAGGCATCCAGAGGGTGGGTACTGTGGGCCAGGGTACATGGTCAGTGTAGGGTAGGATCAGACTAAGTCAGAGAGAGTTGGGGGTGCTGGTACAAGTGGGCCAGGGGAGATGTCTGGCTGATGGGATGTGGGTACTAGCATGTAAATGAGGGGGAGATATTTGAGGAGGAGGTGTACAAACATAGTGTCTAAGGTAGCAGCAGGGCAGAAAGGTTCAAGTATCTTGGCTGCCCCTCAGAAAGCGTATATACCACTTTGGAGTAGTGGTAGTGTCACAGACTCTGGTGGACAGGGTACAAGGTTCGAGACCCTGGCAGGGCAGTTGAAATAGGACCTGGGTGAGAACAGCGATCCAGGTTCTGGGGGACTCAAAGCAGGCTGAGTTTGGGCCAAAATTCAGGGTGGAAATAACGACTCCTAGTGGTCACTGAGAGTTAGTGGCAGGCTGGGTGTGGGTCCGGTGGTAGGGCAGGGGGTCAGTACATAGGGCTTACTAGGAGGCTGGGTGTGAGGGTGAGGTGTGGGCAGAAGCAGAAATGAAAGTAGGGGAGAGAAGTAGCTTATGAAGGTAGAGGGGTTCCAGGAAGTAGGAGGAGGAGGAGGAAATTCAGGTGGAGAGACAGAGGTGAATAGTCAGAGGGTTCCTCTAGTGGCTAGCAGGTATAACCTGCAAATGGAGAAGTGGGGACTTAGTAAAGCGACAGACAGGAAGTGATGTCACAAGACAGTGCCTATATAGGTAGTGCCGAGCCAGGGTGGGTGGGGCGGTCGGCGCGCTGGCGGCGTCGGCAGTGCTGCAAGGGTGCTGCTTCTTGAGGTAGTTAATTACCTCTTTCGGCACCCATGTAAGTCCCGCTCCAGGAGGGAGCTCTGTGTGTGGGCTGGGCTGGTTAGCCCAGCCCAATGTGTGGAAAAGGGACTTTTTTTTTCAGTTGCAGGGAATACTTTTTATTTCCAGCCCGTCCTGCAAAGACTGTTTTTCCCCAACCACACCCCACAAAGGTTTTATCTCCAAAAGTGTAGAAAATTAACTTTTCTTTTCTTTTAAGCCCTTTTCAGTTGCAGGGAATGATTACAATTACAGGGCCACCTCCTCCCTGTAAGATGATTGTTTCTCCCATACCATACTTCAAAATATTCTTTCCCTCAGGTGTTAAGGGGACTTTGTTTTTTTAAAGCCCTTCCAGCTGCAGATAATTTATTTTACTAAATCCCCTCCCTGAGATCGTTTTTGAGTCCCCCACCATTGCTGCCTTTCTCTCTCTCCTAAACTGGTCTCCGAGCTTCCATACTAATGGGCTGTACCTCCTGATGCTATCATGCAGGCAGGAACCAAAACTCTTGAGCCTGGATATCCTTCCCTCCATTTCCTGTGCCACCAGTTTACTTCCTGCCTTCCAAAAGACAGGCACTCTGTAGCAGAGCTCTGTCTCCTCATAGCAGGGCTGAAGACATCAGACTGTAAGTCTAATTTTTATTTTTCTCTTTGGACATCCTCAACGTTGGATAAGAACAGCATTACAAAAGCTCTCAGGGCTGAAGACATCAGGCTGTAAGTTTTGTTTTTATTTTACTCTTTGGATATCCTCAACATTGGACAAGAGCAGCATTACAAAAGCTCTTTTTTCTGTTTGGTTCCAGTCTTAGTCTTGCATGCTGTACAGACTGGCCCTCATTCTTAGCAGAGTTTTTCCCGTGATTTGGGGCTCAGCCATCCTGCTGCACAGCCTGCCTTGAAATTCCCCTCAGCTCTAAAAAGCTGTCACTCGACATCACGGCCTCGGAAACAGGGATATATATATATATATATATATATATATATATGTACACACACACACACAGTACACTCTCGTTTATCCGACTTCCCTTTATCCGATCTCCCCATCTAATGGACACTCTGATTGTCCCCCGCAGAATATTCAGTTTTGACGCATCACTAGTACCGCTTTGATCTGCCTACTACTACACATTAAAATTAACCGATTAACCTGCCAACACCTACTAGCACCAGCTGCTGCTCTGTACTTAAGCACCAATCAACCAGTTTAGTCTGTTGTTGTACTCACGTTTGCAATGGCTACCAAAAGAAAACATGTTGTCCTTAGTGTCTCTCAAAAACTTCGGACTGTGGAGCGCCTGGAGAATGGCGAGAGAGCTGCAATTCTCGCAGATGAATATGGTGTGGGAAAGTCCACAGTTAGTGATATTAAAACTGCAAAACAAAAACTGCGAGACTTTGCTCTCATTATGGAATCAGTAGCTGGGGCAGAGGATCGCAAGAACATGCGATCCTGTAAAGATGAGCAGCGTGATAAGGCTCTTTATGTGTGGTTTTGCCAGGAGCGTGAGAAGAGGACACAACTGTCTGGTCCCCTTCTCAAAGAGAAAGCCCTCTTGTTCCACTCACGATGGGCAATACAGAGCCCTTTGTGGCTAGCGAGGGGTGGCTGACATGCTTTAAGTGCTGGCATGGAATTCGGCAGCTGCGCCTTTGTGGAGAAAAGCTTAGTGCTGCTGAAGAGTCCATTTCACCCTTCCTTGAAAATTTCCTGGACATTGTTGAAAGCACCGGTCTCGTCCAAGAGCAGATTTACAATGCAGATGAGACCGGGCTGTTCTGGCGATGTTTGCCTGATCGTATTTTGGCACATGGGAGGGACCGAGAGGCTCCAGGGTTCAAAAAGGCAAAAGACAGGGTTACCATCTTGGGCTGTGTAAATGCAGCTGGCACGAATAAACTAAAACCTGTCCTTGTGGGAAAATCCAGGCAGCCTCGGTGCTTTAAGCATGTAAACCTTAGTGCCCTGCCAGTGCACTACGAGGCACAACACAATGCCTGGATGGATAGTGTGATTTTCAAAAGATGGTTCACAGATCACTTTGTCCCAGAGGTAAAAGCACACCTTAGGAGTAAACGTCTCCCCCTCCGTGCCATACTGCTGGTGGACAACTCGCCTGCCCATCCCGAGATTGCTGATGTCAGGACTCGGGATGGGCACATTAGATACTTGTTCTTACCAGCAAACACAACAAGCATGCTGCAGCCCTGCAACCAGGGCATTTTAGAAGTTTTCAAATGGGGGTACCATAAAAATCTACTGCAGACAATTCTTGCCGAATCTAATCAACAACTGTCCCTCACTGAAATCATCAAGTCTGTTACATTGAAGGATGTTGTCTACATGTGTGCAGAGGCTTGGGATGCTGTACTGCCTGAAATGATTAAAAAATCATGGGCAAAGGGAGGGATTCAAATCTCAAGAGATGAAACTCCACCCGACCAAGAATCAGCGGCTGCAGCTGATCGAGCCCTGTGTTCGGAGGCAGAGGAGATCCACAGACTGGCAGCATTGATGCCAGACCCAATCCCAGATGAAGACATAGAGGAATGGGAGAAGTGTGATGCTGGTGAGAGCGGACAGGAGATCATGACAGATGATGTGATCATCGAGTTTGTCCAGAAGGAGGAAGCCAAAGCAGATCCTTCTGAGGAGGAGGAGAGGCTAATGATAGCGCTAAACCCCCTGCTGTACCAAGTCATTCTGAGGCTCTGGAGCATTTTGCTAACTGTATCCTGTACTTGGAGAGTCAGCCTGACTCAGATCCTGTACAGGTTATGCTTCTATGTGCAATGAAGCAACAAGCATGGATAAAGTCACTTGACAGCAAAAAACAAAAGTCTGTCACAGACTACTTCAAGTAGTTGTTGCATTTCCTGTATGAATATATAGTTGATAACAGTTTTAATCATGCACTAAAGGTTTTTTGATGAAATAAAAATTGTTTTTGATGAAATAAAGCGTATTCTCTTCACATAAGTACTGTCTTCTCGTTTATCCGATCTCCCGATTATCCGACCGCATCGGATGTCTCAGAGAGCGGTCAGATAAATGAGAATGTACTTGTATGTATATATATATATATATATATATATATACTGTACATATATATATATATGTACAGTATATATATATATATATATTCTATCTAGATATAGATATCATATATTGGGTTAAGGAGAATATTCCTATCGGACAGTATATTGGGTTAAGGAGCATACTCCCTATCGACGGCAGTAACTGGCAATCTTATTGATGGCTGGAAGCATTCATACAGCTGCTCATCGATGCTAACAGCCCCAGTAACTGGTGATCTCCTCATCAGTGGCTGGAAGCTTTCATACAGCTGCTTGTTGACGCTAACAGCCCCAGTAACTGGTGATCTCCTCGTCGACGGCTGGAAGTGTTCATACAGCTGCTCATCGACGCTAACAGCCCCAGTAACTGACAATCTCCTCGTCGACAGCTGGAAGCATTCATACAGATACTCTTCGATGCTAACAGCCCATTAGCGCTTCTGGAGTCATCGATGGCACTCCTCATCGACAGCACCATATCCCCCCCCAGCAGCAATTGAGGGACTAGCAATCCGCTTTTCTTCCAAGGCTTGCATAACAATAACATTTCATAGGATCAGTTGTGAGCAGCATTCAAGGAGCTAGCAAGCAGCATTTCTTCCAAGCACAGCAATAAACTCGGGAAGCCTCTCGGGGAGGGGGTTTCCTCAAAGGATAACTCGGAAGGCCTCCAACTCTTGACAATAGGGCTGGGGCATAACGGCTTACAGAAGCCCCAGTTCTTAGGAGTGTGGTGATCCCCAAGGGCATTGGAATCAAACTGCACAATTCCACCTTTGGCCACCTTTACAGACTTTCACACTGGGGATCGCTCCCCAAGTCTCATGGGGGAAGGGACCCTATTCCTCAGGGACATTGAGATTAGGCCACACTATGTCAGCGGACAAGCCTCCCAAGGGCAGGAGATACCAAGAAAATGCAAATCCCTCCTTTTTGGCCACCTTTGCAGGCTACCTCTGTTTTGAGGTGTGAGAAGGGAGCGATCTCCAGGGCGGAGGACCTGGTGGAGGTCCCCTCCTCATCTGCTCATTCGGATCAGCGGCAGACCACTTGGACTTAGGTGCACACATTTGTACAGGAGAGCCAAAAACTGGCCACTCCTCATTGGTCCCAGATCTAATAGAATCACTGAACAGAGCATTTGCCCTGGGCCCCCATGCTCCGAATTGCAGCTTTAAAGCCCCCAGAGCGGAGGGTCCACAGGTTGGCGACTCGAAAGACAACCAAGTTCCTGACCTCTGATGAGGAGGAGCACCTCTCTGCGCATCTTGCCAAGACAAAGAAAAGCATTAGTCCGACAGAGGGAGCATCCACTCTATGAGACCCAGTGGTCAGGAAAGTGGATGCATCTTAAGAAGGCCTTCCAAGCTTCAGTAACTTAGCTCAAGGCAGCGACAGCTAATCCTTTCTTAGCCAGAGCCCCTCTTTCATGGGCCAAGGTCCTAGCTTCCAGCTGGCAGAAGATTCTGAGAAAAACAAGATGGCACTGCAGCAGCTCCAGCTCTTTGGGTTAGCCTCCGTTTATTCAGCAGATGTGTTGGAGGCAGCAGCCAAATGCGCTGCTAGAACCATGTTCTATCAAACTTCGATGTGGCACAACCTCTGGCTTTGTGCGTGGCAAGCAGATGCTTCTCCAAGATTGCCTTGGTCAGTACTGCCTGCGAAGGTTTTCTACTGTTCAGCTCCACACTCAAAGAAGCGGTGTACAATCAGGGGACGCCACTATGGAGCGCAGGCTGCAGACAAAGACCAGCTATAAGTCCTGGTAAGCAGGCCCCCAGCGGCATTAAGGTTATCTTTTGTCTGGCTCCGCCTTCGAAGAAGCGGTGAAAGAATCCGGGGAAACCACTTTGGCACACTGGCCGCAGTCTAAGACCAGAGAAAAGTCTGGGTTAGCAGGTCACCGGTGGAATATTTCATGACAAAATTACATCAAAGGGCAAAACGGAACTTCCCGGGCAAACAAACGGGGTTCTCCTCCCGGAACCAGCATAGCTTTGGAGGAGGAGGAAGTGTCACCCGACAGGCCCTGGGGAGCAACAACATCAATGAAACACTTCAAACCCGTCCTCAAGTAGGGTTCATTGCTGATGGGCTCCAGGCTCAGCCTTGCATGCTGCACAGCCTGGCCCCATTCTCGCTACAGGGGCAGGCTTTCCAGTTTTCATGAGGAATGGGTCCATGCCACAACAGACGGAGGGATTTAGACATTATGCACAAGGGATACCTAATCAAGTTAGACTCGAAGCCACCATTACTTCATGTGGTACCATCGCCCATTTTGGGCAACTCAGCATAAAATGTGCTCCGTTCCAAGCAATTACAAACCTTCTACCACCATGGTTTATCAAGTGGATTCACCACCACAGAATTCAACAGGGGCCTCTTCTTGCATTTCTTCATTGTTCCCTAATGCACAGGGGGATTCAGACTAGTTTGGGACCTGAGATTTCTAAACTGCTTTGTGCGCAACAGATCCTTCATTTGGAGACCCTGCCATCCATCATCAGAGAGCTCCGTCAAGTCAACTGTTTGGCATCTATTGACTTACAGGACACCAATTTATACATTCCCATCCAAGAGGCACACAGGCATTCTCTCAGATTCAAAGTAGGGGGACAGTTCTTCCCATTCAAGGCTCTTTCATTCGGACATTCATCTGCCACAAGAGTCTTCTTCAAGGTCCTAGTGACAGTCATAGCTCGACTTCGGAACTAAGGGTTGCAGCTTTTCCCTTATCTGCACACTATTCTCATCAGAGCACCACATTTTGGCAAGCGGTACAAGCAGTGGTCGAGATAGTACGGTGCCTCTCGGCATTCAAGTTGGTCAAAACTGGAGGAAAAGCTCCTTAATTCTAGCGCTGACCTTGAACCATCTGGGAGCAGATTTCAAGACACAAGTGAACAGGGTGTTTCTCGAGGAAACAAAATTTGAAGACCTGCGGAAGCTCATCAGGAGATTTCAGATGACCCACCAGCTGCTGGCTCACGACTTCATGCAGCTCACGGGGACTATGGTTTCTCTGGCCAGTACAGTCCCCTGGGCACTAATTCACATGTGACTCATCCAGGCAAACCTCCTCAGACTGTGGTCCCAGTCCAGACACAACCAGGACCACAATATCCCAATTTCTCACTAGTTGAGGACCTCCATTCATTGGAGGACTGCGGACTAATATCATGAGAGGTCGCAAGTTGGGGCTTCCACGCCAGATGAGAATCAGTGGCATACGTCAATCATCAGGGCGGCACAACAAGCTTGTGGATGCTCAGGGAATCTCGTCTGCTGTTTCAATGGGCAGGAATGTCATCTCACAAGCCTGAGGGTGGTGTTCATTCCAGGTCAGAAGAAAATCACAGCAAACTGGCTCAGCCGCAAGGACATCCTACTGGGAGAATGGGAGCTGAAGGGCAGCACCTTCCAGGTCCTCACAGAATGTTGGGGCTGTCCTCAGGTAGATCTTTTCACCTGCCGGCAAAATCCAAGGTCAGGCAGTTTTGCTCCCTAGCCAAGGCCGAACTAGCAGTGGCTCAGGACACCTTTTCCCTAAACTGGGGTCAGTACGGTCTTCTGGATGGGATCCGTACTAAATCCCGACACGCAAAAACCCGACTCGATTACAGTCCCGACATTGAAAATCCCATCCGTAAAAATCTCATAATTTCAAAATCCCATCAGCAGTACTGTAAACTGTGGTGATGTTTTTAAATAATAAAAACAAGATCGCTAATTATGTTGAAGAACTATTTGTGGAGTGCTTATTTTACTTTATAAAGGGCTGCTATAACTGCTGTTTTTACTCAAAACTACAGCAGTTAGGAGAAAATTTGCCGATTATTAGAATGTCTTGCACCAGTATTTTTTATTTCCTGCCAGCGTATCAAACAAAATATCACCAGGATTAATTTGGGATTCTGACAACTGGCTCTGCACAGCTCAAGTCTAGTCAAGCGACATCTGTTTTACTTAATTATAAAGATTAAAGTCAGATGCCCAATACTTAATTCCCACGTGTGTGCCAAAATAATCGGGTACCAACCTTACTGTTCAGTTCTGTCTAAATGCCTTCCTTACTGCCCGCCAGATCTTTTGAAAAGTGCTGGCAAATACAGATCCAGTGGTCATTTCATTTCTGTAGACCTTTTTCCCTTGCCAGCTTCAAAATCTGTTCTTTTGTGCTAAACCTCAAGAAGTATGCTGGGACAAGGTGGGGGGTGAGCTCGGGCTGGCTGACAGGTGAGCGTCCTGTGGACCCGTTGCATCTCTAACAGTCCATCCCAGTAAAATCTAAGACTTTTGTTACCATACTTTGGAGGATGTGGAATACTTTCTGTGATCAAGGCTGTGCACCACGTTAGGGTCTACAAATGAAAATCTAAAATTCTGTTTTGGTTTGGGAAAATAGATTTGCGGCTCTGCAAATTAAACTTGGTACACAGTTTGCAGCTGTTTCACAGACCGAAGCAGGATTTAAAAGTTTTATTTTGCAGACCGATGCTGGATTTAGTGTTACTTTGCAGACAGAACGTGGTGCACAGTAAGAAGTGATTTCCCAGATTGAAGCAGGATTTAAATATTTTTATTTTGCAATATTCGGCTTTTAGTTTGCAGTATGGCTGGTGGTTTGTCGGGATTTCATAAATCGGCTTTTTGTCCCGGCCTGCATTACGGGTGTCAGGATTAAGGAATCGGGCAATGGTGTGCCGGGCAAACAAGTGTTGGGAATTTGTACCTAACCCCTCCTGGATGCCTTCCTCCCATACTGCTCCTATCCATAGTTCTCCACAAAGTAGCGCTCGATCGGGCAGAGCTGATACTAGTCTGCCCACACTGGCCCCGTCGTCCATGGTTCCCCCTTCTGATTCACCTGTCAAGGCAGCCATCTATAATTTTTCAAATTAGCCCGGACCTTCTTCATCAAGGCCCTGTACTACATTCCAGTCTGTGCAACCAGTCCCTCTTGGCCTGGAGATTGAGTGGGAATCTCTCAAAATGCTAGGATATACAGCTCCCCGTGATTGAGATGATGGTTTATTCATGTCGCACATCTTCCTCCAAAGTGTACTAACACTGCATATCTTCCTGCAAAGTGTACTACAGGATTTGGCAGAGATTTCTGTTCGGGCTTTAGTCCCCACAAACACCAAACCAGCCAATAACTTTACCTATTTCGCTCCAGTTCCTTGAAGGATTCATCAAAGGGCTGCAGCCAGCCACCTTGCGATTTCAGATTTCCTCACTGGGGGTGGTCTTGTTAATAGATTCAGGGGAGTCTCTGGGTTTTCATCCCCATGTCAAAAGGTTCCTGCGGGCAGCAACTCTAAAACGCCAACCAGTTAAACCAAAGATACTCCCTTGGAGACTCAGTTTGGTCCTCAAGATATTGACCAAGGCTCCCCTTTAAACCTCTCAAGGAAGCATCCCTTGTACTTCTCATGAGGAAAGTCATCTTTTCATAGCCATTATTTCAGCCAGAAGAATCGGCGAACTTGGAGCTCTGTTGACTAAAGAACGTTATACTGGGTTTCAACAGGACTCTGTAGTCCTCTGAACAGATCCAGGTTTTTGCAACCAGGAGTTGATTCTGCATTCCTTCTGTCCTCATGTAAAAAAATGACAAGGAGAGGGAATTTCACTCTCTGGACCCCAGATGAGTGGTAAAGCTTTACATTAAAAGATCGGAGTCAATGCACAAACCTTCTAGTTTGTTCATTCTCACTGTGAGTCAGAATATGGGCAAAAAAGCTGCTAAAGACTATAGCCAGATGGATCCGTTCAACCATCACCACTGCCTACAATCAGGCTGGAGTGCCTTTGCCCAGGCCAGTGAAAGCCCATTCAACCCAGGCTATGGCCACCTCATGGGGAGATTTCAGAGAAGCTTCTCCAGCAGACTTATGCGGGGCAGCTACCTGGTCGTCTATTCACACATTCACCATGTTTTACAAACTGAATGTGACGGCCTCAGCTGAGGTGTCTTTTGACTGCCAAGTTCTCTAAGCGGTGGTGGACCCTTAAGGGTAATTACATTCTTCCCACCCGGAATGTCAGGGAATGTATTGCTTTAGTATATCCCATCAGTATGGAAGCCCGGAGATTAGCTTAGGAGAAAGAGAAAACAAAATTTAAATACCTGTAAATTTTCTTTCTCAGATGGCTGGTCTCCGGGCTTCTTCCCTCCCAGAATGTACAAATGTGGCCATTTGGCCGAATGTTTGGATAATATTTCTCATTTTTGTTACCAAGTTTATATAGTATTACCAGATGTGGACTGCAGGAAGAACTGGTGTGCACAGGAAGTGGAGGGAAGGATATCCAGCCTGCAGAGTTTTGGTTCCTGCCTAGATGATAGCATCAGGAGGTACAGCCCATCAGTGTGGAAGCCCAGAGACCAGCCATCGGAGAAAGAAAATCTACAGGTATTTAAATTTTGTTTTTCTCCACACACCCGTGCTCTTTTCTCTCCCAGCATAAGTGCCCCTCTCCAACAGAGCAGTTGTTCCTAGAAATATTTATTTTCCTTTTTTTAAAGTAGAATATCCTCCTCCCTCTCCTTTTTAACTCATTCAGGCCTAGAGATGTCTGTAGGCGGCGTCTGAAAGCATAGCCACTCAGGACAATAACGCTTGTAGACTTACTCAACTGACTTTCACTCAGGCCTAGAAACGTCTGGGGAAGTCAGCAGTTTTTACCTAACTATTAAACAAACTGAATTGCTTAGAACTGAATGCATAGCACCATTAGAAAGGTAATTTTGCTCTGAACAATTTTGCTGCAGATACTTTGCGTCTATCATGTATACTTTAGGAGTTATTCATATTTGTTTAAGGTATGGTGTGCATGTCTAACATTTGTCTCTCAAGCCTCACCTAAGCACCTTGAATAAATCTGAAAAAAAAACACAGTTGTTTGGTATTTCAGCTACTATAAAATAAAAACTAAATGAATTACAATTGATTGCATAGCACCATTAGAAAGGTTATTTTGTGTTGAACAATTTTGCCACTGATACTTTGTGTCTACCACATATACTTTAGGAGCTGTTTGCATTTGTTTAAGGTATGGTGTGCATGGCTGACATAAGCACCTTGAAAAAAAATCAGTTGTTTGGTATTTCAGCTAGTATAAAATAAAAACTAAATTGATTACAACTGATTGCATAGCACCATTGGAAAGGTAACGTTGTGCTGAACAACTTTGCCTCTCCTACTTTGTGTGTAGCAGTTACGGTTCAAGAGGTAGTCACATTTGTTTGTGGCATGCTGATTATGGCTTGATTTTGCTTAGAAAGGCCCAGGATGCAGTGCTAAGAGTATACAGGGCACAAGTGGTGGAAGTCTCAAAGAGCTCTTGTGGTGTGAATGAGTTTTAAATAGAGTATCCCCCTCACTGAAAAAACGTGAATTTGCAGAGTGCACTCACAGAGGTACTTTCAACATGCTGCCCACACTTTGATTGTGCCACATCAAACTGAGCAGTGAAAGTTAAGATATTTCTGGTCAATCAGGTTTGAGCTAGGGTGTCATGTGCTCTTCTCTCCTGCAAACTCCATCAAGGACCCCTATAGGCTGCCCTCGATGCCTGCTTCCAAACAGACTGTCATGGCCGATCTGGAGACTCAGCACCCCACCCCTGACCAGTGAGTTCAGCTCCTGCGATTGCTTCTACCTTTCCTTCATGCTTAACTTGATTCCTCTTCTTTATCTCTGCCACCTCCCCCTGTCTTTGTCCCCTCCCCCTCCAGTTTTATGCCATACCTACCACCTTCTCCTGGTCCGAGCTCTGCCTGGTGCTATTTACATACTTTCTGTCTTGTTTTTATTTATCTGATTATATAATTGTTTAACTGACCTGGGATAGTTTTTATCCTGTATAATTATTGTTTTGTCTTATTTGTACCAAATATGCTTGTCATCTTCTGTATCATTGTTATGTACCTCCCAGATGTGGAGCCTTTGCGAAAGAGTCTCTGACTCAAAGGTTTGTAATTCCGATTCTTTTAATAAATAATAATTAAAAAAAATAAGTGCTCTCCGCCGCCATTCGGCCTCATGGCCATATAGCAAACTGCGGCAGAGTGGCATAGCATTTCCAGATGGAATTACTAGGATCCAAACTGATTTAAAAGATAGTCTTTCTGCATTTCCATGGAAATGCAGAAAGGCTGTATTTTGAGCTCTGACTGTACATAGCTACTTCCATGGACAATATGCTCTAATAGTGTCTAAGTATATGGATGCACTTGCATCTCTGGGGGTGAAAAATTGGTCCCCTTATTTATAGAAAAATAATGCACAAGAATATTAATTTATGTGTGTGAGGTGAAATAAAATGGTGCCATTTTAGACTCCCTGCTTGTCTGCTTAAGCGTCTCAAGCAAAACAACAGGAGTCTAGTCAGGGATGTACAGATTGCTTTCCCAGTGCTTGAGTCCAGCAAATATGGGGTGTCAGGCCACTTAAAAGTTTTTCCCCTTCAGCCCAATAAGGTGCAAGCTGCCATTCTAATGCAGGAGAAGAGTTTCCGTGGAGAATGGCAGAGCAACGGCGGTGCAGATATGGAGTGGACCAAGTTAACTTTTGAGTGGTCAAGAAATATCTGTAGTTCCCCTTGCACAATAGCAAGTGCAGTAAAACTTGTTTTGTACACCCACTGGATCAGTGACCCTTACTTTGGCATTAGCAGAAATTCTGATAACATTTAACACTTAACCAGATATAAACGCTAGACCAGGTTCATTTATTTATTGAATTTTGTTGACCCGATAGGCCCACTGAGACTAGAAGTCCCTTTTTCAGAGGCGAAGAGGGGGTTGGGAGGATACAGATGGTAACCGACTGAAGCTGAACCAGGTTAAGCTGTTGGTGGTATTTTTAAGTTAAGCTTGGCCTGGCATTTGTGTCCAGACATAACTACTCTTTATCTGAGCTTTGAATACCTAAGTCAAATCTGACATTCTGCAACTCCATCTTAGCTTTGAAACTTGGACATCTCTGTACAGTGTGGTCTTGCATCCAGATTTGTACATGATAGAAGATTGTGTCTAGGTGAGGGTTTTGACAGTTCCATCTAGGAGTCAAATGTGGAACGAAAACACTGTCTGAATGCTGATATATATATATATATATATATATGTATATTAGAGGCCAAAAACTCCGTTTAATGCATCAGTTAGGGTTGTTCCACAGCGGCAAAAGCGAGGAAATTCGGTGTTAGGGTTGAAAACCCCCTTGGACCCATCCACAGCCCACCCCCCCAACCGGCATCATGGTGCGCCATGGGGTCGTCAGCCCTAACTCACACCCCATCACATGTGTAAAGAATCTGAGGTGTAGGAAAATGGGGTGAGAGTTAGGACGGATGACCCAATAGTGCACCACGATGCCAGTTAGGGGTGGGCTGTGGGGTTCAAGGGAGGTTTTCAACCCTAACACCAAATTTCCTTGCTTTTGTCGCTGTGGAACAACCTGTTAACCTCCTCTCAGGGGAGGATTTGGTATCCCAATATTCAGTCTCTCAATCTCAAGGCATGGCCTTTGAAGAGTTAGAGTTTGCAGATTTGCATCTGTCTTAGGGGGTTCTGGATATTCTCAAAGCTTCTCGAAAGCCCTCCACCAGAAAGACTTATAACTCCAAATGGAAGAGATTCAGCATTTGGTGTTCCAAGAAGCATATTTCTCCAGATACTGCTGAATTGCCTACAGTTCTGGATTATTTATGTGGTCCATTTTAATGGCCTAGGCCTCAGACCAGCTACTCTCAAGGTACACTTGTCAGCTGTTTCTGCTTTTCTGTCAGTGGGGAAGTCTTCCTCACTATCATCTCATCCTATATTCTGTACATTTTTTAAAGGATTGCTTCATACCAAGCCTCCCTTTAGAGACCCTGCCCCTGCCTGGGATTTAAATGTTTGCATTGCTCAACTTATGCAACCTTCTTTTGAGCCTATGTCCTCAGCAGAGCTTAAGTACTTGACTTGGAAAACTGTATTTTTGGTAGCCATTACCTCTGCCAGACGTATCAGTGAATTGCAAGCCCTGTCAGTGGAACTTGATTTTATCTCCTTTCACAGGGATAAAGTGGTCCTTAGAACCAATAGGAGGTTCTTGCCCAAAGTGGTTTCAGATTTCCACTTGAATCAGTCTGTCTCTTCCTGTTTTCTTCACTGATCATTCTTCCTCAGGAGAGAGGAGGCTACACAGTTTAGATGTTAAAAGAGCCCTTAGCTACTACATAGAGCATACCAAGGGTCACAGGTTTGATTACCTCCAGTTGCTCCTCACTTATGGAGAAGTGGGAAAGGGCAATCCTGCCACCAAGAGAACTATTACCAGGTGGATTGTGTCTTGTATACAATTCTGCTATGAGAAACTGGGAAATATTCCAACCTCAGGCCTGAGGGCTCACTCTACAAGAGGTACAGCTGCTTCACTGGCTGCTGCCAGGGATATTTCTGTCTTAGATATTTGTCAAGTAGCCACCTGCAAATCAGTCCATACCTTTACTAAGCATTACTCTCTGGATATCCAGGCTAGGAGTGATGCTCGGTTTGGCATAGCAGTACTTCAGAGCCTATTCCCAAAGTAGGTTCTGTCCCTCCTCCATGGAGGTACTGCTTGGTAGTCTGCATTAGTCAGAATACAGCAAGACTTGATGTTGTTTGAAGAAAAAATTACTCACCTTAGTAGTTGTGTTTCTTCTATTGGAGTCTTGCTGTATTCTGACCTTCCCCCCTGCCTCCCCTCTCAGAACCTGTTTTTTGAGAAGTGGGTGGGCAGGCGCAGTGTTGCACCTCAGGGGTGCTCCTTTACACCCTCTGCTTTTTGTTTGGGTGTTTATTTTGTCGTTATTCTTATTTGAATTAGTTTTGTGTTTTGTGTTTCCTGACTTGAGTCTTCCTTTGGGAATCCAAAACTTTTTGTTGCCAGTTGGCTAGTAAAAAGGTTTACTATTTCCATATAGGATAGCTAGTGAGTTTTTGCTCGTAAGAATCTGACACTTAGATTTCAAAGGGAAACAGACAGAGACATCAGCCGAGCTCGAGCTCAGCATACTATGCTCTGCATAGAAAGTTTAACCCTTTGTTCTCCGGGGCAGATTAAAGGCTGGGGCTAACTGAATTAGTTAGCATATAGCAAGACTCCAATAGAAGAAACATAATTACTAAGGTGAGTAATTTTTTCTTTTCTTCCTTTACAGACTGAAGAATTATGTTTTCCATTGTGTATACATACATGGGATTATTTTTACCTGTATGCATAACTTTGCATTTTCCCATATTGAAAAACATTTTATTTTTATTAGCCCATGTAATAAATCTATTCAAGCTTTGTTGTAATATTTTAGCATCTTCAGTAGTCTGTATCATTCCCCCCGGTTTGCAGTCATCTGCACACTTTCCCTTCCACACTTGACCTGTTGTTTAGAGAGTGGATTTCATAATATTAAACAGTGTTGGTTCCAGGACTGATCCCTTGGGGACACCACTTGTAATCTGACCACTGTCTGATATATATCCCTTTATTATCACCCTTTGTGTCCTCTGATTCAGCCATGATTCTATCCATTTTATTATATTTATGTGGAGATTAATTTTTTAAGTAGTTGTATCAAGACAAGATGTGAGACCTTATCAATGGCTTTAGAATAATTGAGGAAAACAGTATCTACTGGAATATTTGTATCCATTGCTGCACTAACAGGGTCAAAAATGTTAATGAGGTTAGTTAAACATGATCTCCCCATAGTGAAACCATGTTGCGTTGTGTCTTGACTCCCAGTTAATTTCACATGATCCAATATATATTTTTGGAGTAGTCTCTCCATTATTTTACCAACGATAGATGTGAGGGCTTATAGGTCTATAATTACATACCTCCGCCCTATTTCCACCTTTAAATATTGGAGTAACTATAGTAGTTCTCCACTCCTTTAAGGTATTTCCTTCCAAAATGGAGGCATTAATCAACTGAGTTAAAGGTCCGGTTACTTCATTGACTAAAGTCTTCAGAAAATATGATGTTATTCCATCTGGTTCCGGAGCACTATTCAGTTTTAACTTTTTAATAATTTCTATAGTTTCCTTTGTGGTAAATTCTGGACATTTATTTGAATCCAAATTCTGATCATAATCAATTATATCCTTTGGTTCATATACACTCAAGAAGTGATTATTTAATCTAGTAGCTATGTGTACCTCATTAGTTGTGATACCCTCACTAGTCTCTAAGGGCCCCACTGTTGGTTGTTTGCCTTTTAGTGTACCTATGTAGCTGAAAAACAATTTCTTATTATCCTTCACTCTAGTTACCAACTTCGTTTCTAATTCCTTTTTGGCCTTTCTTATATTTAGTTTGGTTTTACCTGCACTTAACTTAAATCTTTCCCTATTTCTTGGTGTTTGATTCTTTTTATATGCTTTGTAGTGCCTATTTTTTTTTCTTTATTAGTTTAGCTATTTTATTTGTCCACCATAATGGTACCCTTCTGGAATGCTGGTATTTCTGACTAATTTGTACCCATTTTTTAATGCAATATATTAAGTGCTTGTTGATTTCATTCATATTTTCCCACTCAATTCCTCCTTCCAATTCCATGATTTAAAATGGTTCTTAATACTATTATAATTTGCTTTACTGTAATCTCTAATTCTTGTCTTTCCCCTTTGTTATATTGTGGCTAGTTTTATATTCAAAGTAAACCAGATTATGGTCCCCATCTGCCAAGGGAGGTTGTATTTGAATATTAGTGATTTTTTCTGGATTACTTGTAAAACCTAAATCCAATATATTATCTGCTGTTGTGGGTTCACTAATGACTTGTTCTAGATCATGTAATGCAATAGTGCCCATGAATTGATTTTCTAATAGATGTGTTCCTTGTTCTGTTTCCCAGGATATTTTTGGAAAGTTAAAGTCACCCATAAAGATTATTTCCCCGTTTAGGTTTCTGTTTTCTATTGCTGTCATCAGTAATTCATTCTCTACAGGATCAAGATTAGGGGAACGGTATATCAAACATAAGTTTAATATTTTATGTAATATTTTGAGTTGTATCCACAATATTTCATTATTACTCTGAAGTTCAACTGCCATCATAGTTGCCCTAATGTATAAAGCTACTCCTCCTCCTCCTCTTTTCCCTCTTCTATTTTTAATTATTTTATTATACCCAGGTATATCAGTGTCCCAAGTGCCATCATTAAACCATGTTTCTGTGACTGCACACACATCCATAAGTTGTACTTTTAATATATACAGTAATTCTGCTTTGCCTTCTTACCCCTGGGGAAGCAGCAGCAGGTGTTCTTTAGAAAATGCGTCCGTTCTCCAAGGTCCTCATGGGCTGTGCCTGCTGACATCTTGTCCTCCTCTCTTTATTCCCACCTCATCAGCAAGTGAAATGTCTGTGGATGCTTGTGGAAATTTCCCAGTCACTTGTACTGCTGGTTAGGGGCTGGAAATATCATTTCAGTTCCTGTACATTGTGTACTGTATTCCTCTTCCTGCTATCTTTTTATTTCAAGGCATACCCCCAAACTGTCCCTGATTATGAGAGACGCCCCTCATTTTACCCCTCAAAATTGCTTTGTCCATCACGTGTTCCCTCATGGAAAAGGTAATATCCATACAGAGAATGTTCTGCAAATTCAGGCTTTAAAGCAGAATTTTGTAGCCTTCTAAGATGCTAAATAAAAAATAAAACTTTGTTCTAGTATAGGCAATGTTCCTACAGTGTTCTGAGCTTTTATCTCCATATTTGAGGATATGTCCCTCATTATGAGGGTAAGCGTCCCTCATTATGAGGGTAAGCGTCCCTCATTGTCCCTTATGTCCTTCATTTTGCATGCCTATGCCCCTCATGTGAGTGACAAAATGTTGAGAGGTATGTTTCAAGAGCATTGGTGTGCAAAATCTAGTAAGATTCATCTGTTAATGCTACTAGTCTATAGATGAATAAATCATGATCTTCTCACTGATTGCGACTTCGTGTTTCACAGAAATGTTTGTGATGCAGCTTAGTAGAGATTATGACTTCATAAGTAGTAGGAGCATATGATTAAAAAAATCAGATTTTAAGCCCGTCGTTTGTTGCCTTACACACCTGGCCCATATGGCGACCTTTCAGCGCCAGCACTTCATACATGACAGGTACCCCCAGATCTTACTCTGGGGGGGCCTCGAAGGTGTCCTTCATTTGGTGTCTGGATTCAGTGCAAGTGAACTATTTGTGAGGCCTGAGAGTAGTACATGCAGCTGCCGATCTTTTTCCACTGTTAGTTCTTTCTCCACTACCCACTGTTGTTGCAGCCCTACCTTGCTCGGCAAGGACACACGCATGTAACATCCTCCTTGGCCCATCACCAGTGTCTCATTGGCAATGGGAAGGTAGTGTTTCTCCTGTCGAGTCATGCACTTTTGTACAGCACCCCCGACTCATGGGCCATCGATATTTGGTGACCCAGGCTTGATTCAAAAGCCAGGTCACCCACATGGTAGAGTGATGTGCTACTTTTGGTCCATCAGGGTGGGACCAAAGAACAGATGTCAGTTCCCAGGGACAAAAATATTGTTTTCATGCAAATTAACAAGGGGAAATTGAATACCCCCAAAATATGGCATAAGTTGAATTGTATCATAATATTATATTTCTGTAGTGCTCCACATTGTCAGTATCCCGTTAAGATATTGTGGCAATAGTATTGCGTCAAAAATATTGAAACCATTTACAGCAACAGGGCTATAATGAACTGGAGGGTAAGGTTTGTCTATCTGCAGATGACACCAAGATCTGCAACAGAGTAGATGATCCAGATGGGCTGGGCAGAATGAGAAGCGATCTGGATAAACTGATAAAATGGTCAGAAGAGTGGCAACTGGGGTTTAATGCAAAGAAGTGCAAGATCATGCACATAGGGAACAGAAACCCTGAAGCCACCTATTGGTTGGGAGGGGAGTTGCTGCCAATCACAAGGGAAGAAAGAGACTTTTGCATCATCATCATCACAGATGACCTGAAATCATCCAAGCAGACCACTAAAGCAGTAGGTAAGGCTAGAGGGATGTTGGGGTGTATTAGTAGGGGTATCACAAGTCGTAAGAGGGAGATAATAATCCCTCTTTACAAGTCACTAGTTAGCCCCATCTGGAGTACTGCGTGCAGTACTGGTGGCCGCACCTGCACAAGGGCATAAACAAAATGGAGCAGTCCAGAGAGGGCAACAAAATGGTGCAGGGACTGCATCAGAAAAATATGAGGACAGATTAACGGAGCTCAATATGTATACCCTAGAGCAAAGGAGGGAGAGAGGTGATATGATTGAAGCATTCAAACATCCTAAGGGCATTAACAAGGTGAAAGAGTCTAACATGTTTCAATATAAGAAAAATAGCAGGACAAGAGGACACAGCATGAGATTTGAGGGAGGCCGATTGAGGGGTAATGTGAGGAAGTTATTTTTCACGGAAAGGGTGGTGGATGCATGGAATGGCCTACCTCAGGAAATGGTGGATATGAATACAGTGCAGGGCTTCAAACAGGCATGGGATAGGCATAAGGGGGCAATATAGATGAGTATGAATAGATAAGCCATGGACAGAGTAAAGACCTATGGCACATTCATAAGGTAGAAAAAGTGGGCAGACTGGATGGGCCTTGCGGTCCTTATCTGCCGTCAACTTCTATGTTTCTATGTTTCTATAATAGCGGTACGGAATTACCACTACCAATGTCCCTGTATCCACAGATGGGGAAGGGATTAAGTAGATGTAGTGGTGGTGCCTGGTCGAGCCGCTCCTGTGGTGGGGTGGCTAAGGCACTAGCACCTGGAGTGGAGGAGATCCAGGGACCAGGATTTGGTTCCCTGTCTCCCAGTATTGGACTTTTTTTTTTTTAATAAAGAAATTTCCCTCCTTCTGAGTTTATCCATGTCTCTGTTGTCCACACTCTTTCGGAGTTTGTTACATCAATTCTCCTTATGTTGCCCTATTGTTTTGAGTGTTGTGTCGGCATTTTGTGCCGGTTGGTGTTTTCACCGATCGTTCTATTTTATTTTGATGTTTTGGTTACGGGATTGTGTGCCGCAATGATTTTGTATGCAGTATTATGACCGTGTTCCACATTGTCAGTGGGTAGTTAGTACATATGGGTAACGTGCACCACTACTAGGGGAAATGGCACAGCCCAAGGCTGCAGACCAGCATAGAATCCTGGGCACATGAACATTCTGCACAGCAGAAACTCTCCAGTCTTTGGTGTGCCATTGAAGGGGAAGCAGTGCAGCAGATTTCTCTGAAGAAACATTTTCTTTTCAGTGTTTAATCCTTAGGGCTGCGATTACACTGAGCAGGTTGGGGCTACCTGGTGATAGGGAGCAACCCTTGATTTGAAATCGTGCCTGATAAGCTGCGGCTTTCAAATTGGCTAACCTGCCTTTTTTTCCCCCATTTCCACTGCCTGTCTGTGCTTGGAGTGGAGGCCACATTCTGCCACACTGTCTCGAATGGTGTTTATTTTCTTTTATCAGGTCTCTGATTCCCTTTCGTTTCCTTTTCTGGTGCCTCAAGTGAGTAAATTCTTTATGGTGCTTGTTAGAGTCTGGTAATCAGGTTTATTATTTTCTTAGTGTCTCCCTCACATTTGGCGTCGGACCCCCCCCCCCGAGGGACTGTTATTAGGAGTGTTTTCAAACAACATGAAGTCTTGCTATATTATAGACATTAGCAGTTTGTTCCAGCTCTAGAACTGCCCCGGAGTGAAATAGTTAAAACCATTCCAAAATAGAATTTTGCTACGAGCAACTCTATCTGTATCATTTCAAACTTGAACTGTCAGATTCTTTACTCCGCCTCAGTGAACAGTCGCCCGAGATTTCTCCTTCTGCTCGGTTCATTTCTCGGTTTAAAAGTGTTTTCTCGGTTGGATTTAACCGAGAATAGTTTTATTTAACATAAAACCGTTCGGTTCAAGCTCTATCTGTGGTAACCGTAAGTAAATGAAGGTTTTGTCTGTGTGGAACTTGTAGTTATCGGTTCGGTTTTGAACCGATCAGTGGTTAAACTCATTTAAAACTAAAAGTTACTATTTTAGAGTGGTTCCCAGTTCTTATCGGTTCTAAAAAAGCGGATTTATTCGTTTTTTCCAATACCCGTGACACGGTTAGGAACCGATAAGGGTGTCTTGCCTGGCACTGCCGCTAAAAGGGCAAGTTTTGGTTAGGCTGGCATTATGTCTGAGAAACCCAAAAAAAACCGGGCCCACTGGTTTTCAACACTATGATGTTTGTGGGAAGTCTTTGCCAAGGCTGACCCACACCACTGTGTTTATTGTCTGAGGTTTGACCACCTCAGTCAGACTGCCAAGTATGTAAGAATTTCCCTGCAGCCACCCTGGAAAAAAGATTGGGCAGGCTCAGGGAACGAGAGGCCAAAAAGTCCGCTGACCCGGATGGCCAGCCCGGTTCGGTGCCAACCGAACCAGAGGGAATGCCCTCTGACCAGGGCCAGACTTCCTCGGGCAAAAGAAAAGCTGGTTCTGAGGAACCAATTCCAGTAAAGAAAACAAGAAAATCAGCAGGTCTGGAGTCCAAAATTCCTTCTCCAACTGCTGCAGAGATAGCAAAAGCCATACAAATTGTCCAGTCACTGTCTCAGGGTCCGTCCGAACCACCACTATCTGGTAAAAGGTCAGTTCGTCCGGTCCCAGTGGTTCAGGATTATGATATTGAGGAATTTTATGAACCAGAGGAGGGGGAGGAGGATTATGAACAGTATGAATGTGGCTGGGAAGGTCTGGGTGTGCCCATTGAACCGGACATCTCCCCAGACAGACCTTTAGAATCTCCCCCTATGCTGTCTGAGTCCCCATCTCATTTTATGTTTTATAAAAAAGTTGCTGAAACCCTCCAGCTTCCTTTAGAAGAGGCTGTGGATGAGCAAGAGGAGCCTGATTTTGTAGAAATGATGGATATTCCAGAGTCTAGGAGATTGTCTATTCCTTTACATAAGTCTTTTAGGAAACAAACAATTAAAATTTTAAAAGCTCCTAATTCTGTGCCTCCTGTAGATAAAAAGATGGACAGAAGGTATACATTGTCAGGCCCTGATACAGAATTCCTTTCTCAGCAATGCAGTCATGTTGGGGTAGTTCAGGCTGCTGCCTGTGATAAAGCTAATATTCCCTTGGCTTCACATCCTCCTGACAAGGATTCCAGGAAGTTTGATGCCATGGCAAAAAAACAGTATATGGTAGCCTCTCTGGGACTCAGGCAAACAAATTATATGGCTTATGTAGCTAGGTATCAGAAATCTAGATGGGATACTGTTATGCAATTGGCCAAGCAGGCCCATGGCCAGCTGGCTAGTGAACTAGAACAGGTGGCTGCTGATGGCATTGAAGCCTCTAAGGTTCAGTTTCATGCTGCTGTGGATGTTAATGATGTTTCCTCTGGGGTCATGGCCACATCTGTAGCTTTTAGTAGGTTGGCCTGGCTCAGGTGTACTAGTTTGTCCAGGATACCCAGACTAAGGCTATGGATTTTCCTGTGGTGGGAAATTCTCTGTTTGGAGAGCAGACAGAGAATTACATGAAGAAGATGGATGAATATAGGACTACTTACAAGAGTGCCCAGGCTAAGGGAGCTGCAAGCCACTCCTCAAAGGCATGCCCCAGGGTAGGGGTAGGCCTTTTCACAGGCCTTCTACCAGACTCAGGCCTCCTCTGCCTTTGCTCAGAGGGGCTTCTTCAGAGGTAGGGGCAGGCAGGGGTGGGCAGACCTGCTCCCACCCCCCAGCCTAAAGCTCCTACGAAACAGGCACCCTGATGGGGTGCCCAGGGCCGATTCTCCTGTACCAGTGGGGGCAGGCTGGCTTACTTCAGTCAGGGTTGGGCTTCTTTAACCTCAGACAAGTGGGTTCTGGAAGTAGTAAGCCAGGGTCTGGTTCTCAGCTTCAAAAGTTTCCCAAGTTGAGAAGCAGACTTTCTACTGCAAGTGCTTCAGAGACCCTCGCTCTGGAAACAGAGGTCTCATCCCTGTTAGCTCTCAGAGCAGTAGAAAGGGTTCCTCCCCTGCATCAGGGCAGGGGTCTGTATTCCAGATACTTCCTTACCCCAAAAAAGACAGGAGAATGGCGGCCCATTTTAGATCTCAGATATCTGAACAAGCATCTTTTGAAACCAAAGTTCAAAATGGTAACTCTGGCAATGATTTTACCTTCTCTAAGGCCAGGGGACTGGCTAGCCTCCCTGGACCTCAAGGATGCCTATTTCCATGTCCTAATCAGAAGATCCCATCGAAAGTACCTCAGATTCGAACTGCCCTCAGGTCATTACCAGTTCAGAGCAATGCCCTTCAGCCTTACCTCTGCTCCAAGGGTATTCACAAAGTGTCTAGCAGTGGCAGTGGCCCATTTAAGGAGGCAGAGAATTGCTGTTTTTCCCTATCTAGACGACTGGCTCATTGTAGGCCAGTCACCAGAACAGGTAAAATCTCACCTGCAGGTCACCCAGCAGCTTCTCACCTCCCTGGGTTTTCTGCTAAACCTACCAAAGTGGTTTTGGAACCAGTCCAGGTACTCACCTTTATAGGGGCAGAATTGGACACAAAACTAGCCAAGCCTTTCTTCCCCAGAAAGGGTAAGGAATTTAGTGGCTCTGGCCTCTTCCTTCACTCTGCAGGTCTCTCGACCAGCAAGACACTTCTGCAGCTCCTGGGGCACATGGCTACATCCACAGCTGTTGTGCAGGGAGCCAGATTTCAGATGGAGACATTCAGTTTCACTTGAGAACCTTTTAGTCTCAGAGAGAGACCCCCTTTCCAAGTTGGTCCCAGTGACTCGAACCTTGATCCTAGCTCTCCAGTGGTGGCAGGATCAGAGCAATTAAAGGCGGGGGTCCCTTCATTTCCCCTTCTCACGACTTGACTCTCACTACAGATGCTTCCCTTCTGGGTTGGGGAGCCCACATGGGCAACCTTTCCACTCAGAGAGTTTGGTCCCCCCAGGAATCTCTGCTCCACATCAGTTTGCTGGAACTCAGAGCTGTCTTTCTAGCTCTTCAAGCTTTTTCTGCATCTGTCCACAACAAGGTGATACAAGTCAGAACAGACAACACCACAACAATGTGGTACATCAACAAACAGGGGGGCACTCGGTCTTCGGCCTTGTGCACCGAGGTAATGAAGTTGTGGTCTCTGGCCTATTCCCTGAACACTTCCCTCATAGCAGTACATCTTCCAGGGAAGGACAGTGTCCTAGCGGATGCCCTCAGCAGGATTTCCCAGGGCCATCACGAATGGTCCCTGGATCCTCAAGTGCTGGGGGGGATAGTTTTTGCCAGGTGGGGCATCCCTCAGATAGATCTTTTGCAGCCCCAGACAATCACAAACTTCCTCTGTTCTGTTGCAGGCCTCCAGTGCTGGGCTCAGTTCCCTGGATGCCCTTCTTCTGGATTGGGAGGGAAGTTCCTCTATCTTTCCCCCTTTCCTCTCCTATTCAAAGTACTAGTCAAAATCAGATCTCAGCCTTGCAGGGTGATTCTGATTGCCCAGTTGAGGCCAGGCAGCCCTGGTACCCACTCCTTCTGTCTCTGACAGTCCATCTTCCCTTGTGCCTCCCAGGAATCACAATCTGTTGACTTGTGCCCAGGGAAGGGTTTGGTATCCGGACCTCAAATCCCTCAACCTCAAGGCCTGGCTCTTGAGGAGTTAGAGTTGCTGATTTACACCTCTCTCAGGGTGTTCTTGAGATCTAAAGGTTTCAGAAAGCCTTCCACTAGGGCTACTTATAGTTCTAAATGGAAAGGTTTTCCATTTGGTGTGCTGGAAAAATATTTCCCAGAATCTGCTGAATTGTCCATTTTGTTAGATTACATGGTACATCTTAATTCCTTGGGTCTCAGACCAGCTACCCTGAGAGTTCATTTGGCAGCTGTGTCTGCTTTTTGTATCAACAGGAAAGTCATCCCCTCTTTCCTCTCATCCTGTGTTTTCCAAGTTTTTTAAGGGGTTACTCCATACTAATCCTCCCTTTCGGGAACCGGCCCCTGCTTGGGACCTTAATGTTTGCATTGCCCAGTTAATGCAACCCCATTTTGAACCTCTGTCTTCTGCAGAGCATAAGTACCTAACTTGGAAAACTGTTTTTCTAGTGGCTATCACTTCTGCCAGACGCATAAGTGAATTGCAAGCCTTGTCAGTGGAGACTGACTTTATTTCTTTCCACAGGGATAAGGTAGTCCTTAGGACTAATAGGAAGTTTTGCCTAAGGTGGTTTCAGATTTCCATCTTAATCAATCTATCTCCCTTCAGTATTTTCACTGATCACTCCTCTTCGGGTGAGAGGAGGTTGCACAGCCTGGATGTTAAGAGAGCTCTTAGTTATTATAGGCGTGCCAAAGGTCACAGGTTCGAATCCCTCCAACTTTTCCTTACCTGTGGTGAAGTTGGGAAAGGCAAACCTGTCACTAAGAGATCAATAGCCAGGTGGATTGTCTCTTGTATCCAATTTTGTTATCAGAAAGTGGGCAGAGCCCCCGGTTTGAGGGCTCATTCTACCAGGGGTACAGCTGCGTCTCTAGCTGCTGCCAGAGATATCCCTTTATTAGAGATTTGCCAGGCTGCTACTTGGAAAGCGGTACACACTTTTACAAGCATTACTCCCTGGATGTCCAGGCCAGGAGAGATGCTCGGTTTGGCACAGCTGTTCTTCAGAGCCTATTCCCTAAGTAGGTTCTGCCCTCCTCCATGGAGGTACTGCTGTGTATTCTGCTAATGTCTATAATATAGCAAGACTTCATGTTGTTTGGAGAAAAATTACTCACCTTAGTAATGTTGTTTTTCTAATGGAGTCTTGCTATATTATAGACCCCCAACCTGCCCCTCTCAGAACCTCTACTTGGTGGGTGCGGGCAACTTAGTGTGGGCACTACTTATGTCCTGTTAGCATTTTGTCCCCTTTGGGACTTTGGGGGTGTGTATGTGTACGCGTGTGTGTGTTTTATTATACTTATGTTCCATTTTCATATTATTAGAATGGTGTTAGTATTTCTGGTCCCCTGACTTGAGTCTTGGGTGTTGGGACCATCAATGGTTGTTATTATTTAGGTAGCCATTTGGCTAGTGTAGGTTACAGCTTCCACACAGACCTTAGTGAGTTTGGCTCGTAAAGATCTGACAGTTCAAGTTTGAAATGACACAGATAGAGCTGCTCTCGTGCCAAAATTCTATTTTTTTTATTTTATTTTATTTAAACAGCAGTTTGGAAAACCTTTGAGCCATAGGCTGATTTACAAAGGTACCTTGTCACAGTAAGACAAACCAAAATACACAGTATAGCAGTACAACACATAAGTATAACAGTAAAATTAAGACATAGATACAAACAAGCTGGTACAGGTAGGATGGATGCAAACAATACCAGAGTTATGTAGTCCTTAGCAGCAATGAAGCTTTGTCATAAGTATTAGTACGGCTTTGACTAGTGGCAGTTACAGCATCGGGTGTTAATAAGGTGGTTACGTAAGGAAGTTTTGAAGCACGATATAGTTGGAGCTTCGGAGATGGAGGGGGCAGTGTGTTGAACCAGGAGGGGGCCCTAAAGCTGAAGGCTCTTTGGCCCTGAGAGGTCCTAGCTCTAGGGATAACAAGAGAGGTTTTCCCAGAGGTCCGAGTATGAACTAGTGGGACAGAGTGGCGTATGGTGGTGGTCAATCCTGGTGGGGAAAGCCCAAGGAGGGTCTTTTTTGTAAGGGTACAGGTAAGATATTTGAGGCGCTCATCGAGATCAAGTACCAGCTTTTAGCATACAGTAGACAGGTGTGTGTCATCCTAGGTGCTCCAGTAATTAACCTGCAGGCCTTATTCAGAGTAGTGCGAATTTTATGGAGTGCGGTCTGATCAGCAGCACCATAACGGCAGTCCATAGTCCACTAGGGACAGGATAGAGGAGGTGATCGAGTCAAGAGCCTCGGGAGGCAGTGTTTATACCGATGTAAGATGCCCAATCGGATATTAGTGGCAGTGGCTAGGGCAGCGATGTGTCCATGGAAGGAGAGGAGGGGTCAGAATGGATCCCTAGGTATTTATAAAGACAAACTTGTTCGAGTGGGAATGAGGACCCAGAGTGAATGAGGAGTTTGAAGTTGCAGGACTTGTTTTGGGGATGAGTGAAGAACATGGTTTTGTTTTTTAAGATTTATCACCAATCTATGTTCCTTGAACCAGCCCTCGGCTTCAGTGAAGGACTTCTGCAGCGAGTCCTGGAGGGCAATAGGGTTACGACTTGAGGCAAAGATGCTGCATCATCAGCGTACAATAGAATGTTCTTGAGCAAGAGCATGGAAGGTGTTAGAGTAAGAGGAGAATAGTAAGGGGCCCAGAATGGAGCCCTGGGAACCAGAAAAGATGGGACAGATGTCTGAGTAGGTCCGATTAATTTTACATGCTGTGGCGGTCAGACAGATAACTGGTGCACCAGGAGATAGGCCCAGCAGCAAAACCAGAGAGACTAAGGGCATCAAGAAGGAGGGGTGGGAGACAGTGTTGAAAGCTTTCGAGAGGTCAATGAAGACAGCACCAGCCTGAGAACCAGTGTCTAAGGAGGTGGAGAAAGTTGGAGAACTCTAGGAGGGCTGTGTTGGTACTGTGGCCTGCTGGAAGCCATGCTGCTCAGGACAAAGGACATTATAGGTGGAGAGGTAGTCAGAGATTTGAGAGGCCACCACTTTTCCAAGGCCTTGGAGAGAGGAGAGAGAATGGAGATCGGTCGATAGTTTCCAGCCACAGTCCTATCACCACCTTTAAAGATAGTGGTGACAGTGGCGACTTTCCAGGCAGTTGGAACCTTCCCCAGGCAAAGAGAGTGGTTGATGAGGCATGTGATCGGGGTGAGGACTGTGTCTAAGACCAGCCGTAGGATACACGGATCCAGGGTGTCACTGCCTGTACTATTACTCTTTGAGGGCAGTGACAAGGTGCGGCCTAAGTTCTTGGGCAGAAACACGGCGGAGGAGAAAATAAGGGCGAGTAAGATTTACGGCAGGTGCTGGGGGAGGAGGGTCAAAAAAATTTGTAGGGAGGATAGGGCTAAGGTCAGTGAATGAGGTGTTGAGGTGGCTGGCTATGAGGGCTGGGTCTGAGGAGATCACACCATTAATGTTGATCTGGGTGGGTGGGGAGTGTGCACTCCCATTTAACTGTTTAATGTTATCCCAGAAGGTTCTGGGATTCCCCATGAGGCAGTGAGTGAGGACCGATAGTGCTCAGACTTGGCCTTTCTGATGGCCCGAGTGCACTTGTTTCGGGCGGCAGCATCTAACCGCCTGTCATTGGGCCGGCCAGTCTCAATGGCACAGTGCCATAGGTTGTCCCTATGTTTGAGCTGGTGGATCAAAGCTGGGGTAACCCAGGGGCATTCTTCCTTTTAGAACGGCGGGTCAACACTGGGGCAAAGATATCACAGGCATTATTAAAAGTTTGGGTAAAGAAGGAGAGAGCTGTGTCGATGTCAGGAGTTGCCTGTATAGGAGACCAGTCAATTTGGGACAGAAGTTCCTTAAGTTTTATCAGTCCACCAGGTATTAGAGCGCTCGCATGTGGACTGTGCTATGGGTTTGGGACTGAGGTTGACCAGTGGAATAGAATGGGGAGTGATTGCTGAGAGAGTCTGGGAGGACTTGTACATTGGGGATCCGATTAGAGGCGGTTGGTGAGTACACATCAAGCAGGGTACTGGAGCCTCTCTTGGGGTTAGTCCTGGTAGGGTGGGTAACTAGTTGCGTTAGGTCTATTGCAGAAAAGGAGTCTCGGGTAGAGGAGGAGGGCTGAGCCAGTTGACATTTAAGTCACCCACCAGAATTTGATCAGTGGAAGGAGGTAGAGAGGTAAGGTATTCTGTAAGAGAGGCAATGGCCTGCGTTTGGTCCCTGGGGGGCATGTATGCAGTAGTCAGATAAAGGGGTCCCTTTAAAGGGTCAGGGGTTAGTTTCAGCGTAGGCGCCTGGGCCCTGGAGTCAAGGATGGGAGTGGGCAGGGCTAGTACGGGGAGAGATTCCTTGACATAAATAGCGCAGCCGCCACCCCGTCTCCCAACACGGTCGGACCGGAAAAGGGTGAAACCAGGAAGGGAGACTAGGGAGTCAGGGGAGGATTTTGACAGCCAAGTCTCAACCAGAGTGATGACATCAGGGTTAATTGATGTGACCAGGCATTGTAGTGAGTCAAACCTTTTAGGAGGCTACAGATATTCATGGAGACCATGCATAGGCCTGTAGTGCGAGTTGGGAGCTCCTGGGAACCGGGCCAGGGTTTGGATGAATGTTCCCTGACAGGAGTAGCAGCATGACTAACACCCTGGCTGGGAGATGGTGAGAGGTTTCTTACGATTGACATGAGATGGAGGGGAGGGGAGGCTAAGGGAGCAGGGGGTGGGCAGGGAGGTACAGGAGGGGAAAGCAAGAATAAGAAGACACCCAGATGTGCCTGAGGTGAAGAGAAAGCTATTTTGGAATGGTTTTAACCATTTCACTCTGGGGCAGTTCTAGAGCTGGAACAAACTGCTAATGTCTATAATATAGCAAGACTCCATTAGAAGAAACAACATTACTAAGGTGAGTAATTTTTTCTTTTAGCTTGTACACTATGTGCCCTTGGTGCTAGAGAAACTTCTTCTATGTGTGAGGTATTTCCTCTCATTTTTGTACTTGGAGATTGTGTTTTTGTGTGCTTTTTTTGCCTTAGCCTGGGTTTTTTTCATAGGTGCTCTTTCTGATACACTGCCTTTTGCTGTTTGGGCACTGGGTTTACTTCCCTAACGGCTGTACTGAGCCAAGCAGACTCCTACCATTGCTGCTAGGCTGATAGGCTGGCACCCTTTTCTCTTCTGGTGACCTTCCCGTGCTGTAGCACTATCAGTTTTCACACCTTTTAGACTGGGTGTGCGCTCGCCAACCTGGTAATATCATGCATAGCATCGTGACATCACGTGAACGTGCACTCACACGTCAGTGTTCTTTCAAGCACTAGATGCAGCAGCAGTGATTCTCCTGGTCAGTTCTTCTGTTTATAGGCCGATCGTTCCTACTACAGTCTGTTTTTTTTCTGTAGGCTAGCAGGAAAGCTAGTTTGTAATAGTTTTTCCTTTTCTTTTACCTGACTACCATCAGGTCTTAAGTTTTCAGTTTTTTTGTTTGCCTTTCTTTGGGCTCTTCACCACAGCAGAGGGAGGGGATCAGAGCCTCGTTAATTTCCTCAAAAAAACAAACAAACAAAAAAAAAAAACAGTTTTTTTGTGTGTATCTGGGCTGTTTTCTGGTATAGAGGCATTGGCACCATGGCTTATTGGAGACCTCTGTTTTTTAAAAGATGTAAGACCTGCAGAAGGGTAATGTGAGCCCTCTCCACTAGGCTCCTATTGCCCCCATTGTGTTACTCAAGCTAATATGTCTGTCATGGTTCCCACCAGCCAGAACCCCTCCCGGGGGTGCACCTTGTGTACTGACTGGCAGTGGCAAATCAGAATTGCGTAAATCTTTATTGTTGCTATTAAATGAGCTTTTAAGCCTTGGATCTTCCACAAGGACATCCCTTTTGACACACCCGAACTCAAGCTGGGCTCTTCAGGTCAGGGGTGGTTCACACAGGCACATCCAGGTGCACCAGAGCAAGACAAGTCTGCTAATCTAGATCTGTGGACAGACCTTGACCTTGACCATGCAGAGGGTCAGGAGGATACTGGGGATCTCGGGGAACATCCTGATCCAAAAGTGTTTTAATGACGAGGATGACCCCTCTAATGATGAAGAAGATGGGGAGTGGACGGAGCCTAAAAGAAGGATTCCAATCCCTCCCCAGTTTGGTACAAAGTCTCTGTTGTGTCTTATAACTGAGGCTTATAGGACTTTGCAGCTGAAGGAAATGCAAACCATGGAGGCCTTAGATCTGAATCCAATCCTGTCCACATCCTCCTCTGCTTCAAAGTGTTTTCCAAACCTTATACCCTGCGATCAGATTATTGAACAGGAGTGGGCAGGTGCAGACCAGAGAAAATAAATCTTCCAAACCCTAGGGTGCAGTGTTTTCCTTTTATGGAATTGAATACCCTCAAGTAGGAAACTCCACCCCTGGCAGATAAGGCTGTACATAATTCTGTAAGGCACATCACTGTTGCAGTTGAGGGATCTCTTGCCCTAGTGGATACGCACGATAGGTGAGTAGATGCTTTGTTCAGAAGAGCATTCGCCTCAAACAGAGCAAACCTCCACACCTACTATGCATTCTTTATTGTCGCCAGAGCACTAAACTTATGGGTTACAGCTCTGGGTAGTTTTGTTACCCCAGCCTCTGAGTGAGGCGAGTATTTTACAGCTGGTATCCATGGCCTCCACCTTTATAGGGGATGCCACGGTGGAGAACTTATGGATGTCAGCTTGCCTGCTTATCATATTGTGTCTGCCATGTGGGGTGTATGGCTAAGCAATTGAGTTGAGGACCAGGCGTCGAAGGCCAAGCTGTTTAATTTAGCCTTTGAGGGAGGCCTGTTATTTGGATCAGGCCTGAATGATATTTTGAAAGATATTCAGGATAAATAGAGACATCTTCCAGTATCGAAATAGCAGCAAAAGGCCAACTCAGCTTCAAAAGGTCAAGGAGGCAGCCAACAGAGGCTGTATTGAGGGGGTTTGTGTCCCTTTTGGAATGTCAGAAACCAGAGAAATAAGGGGTCATACTCTGGGTTCAAGGGCAATAGTGGCAGAGGAGCTTTTGCCTGAAAATGTAATGGAGGTCGGCCTGGTGGCGCTAAGGGTTGAGGTGCTGGACGCCACACCTCATGCCATGCCGGTGACCCATGTTCAGGAACGAACGCGGGCCGCTAGTGGTCAGCAGGGAGGGAGAAGGATCGAGTGTCCCAAGGACTGGGTCTTCAGCAGTCGGCGCACGCGTGGCCCCTAGTGGAGGCTGGGGGGCAGCTCACCGACGCTGCCAGTGTGTGGTCAGAGGCGGGTCAGATGCCTGATGGGATGTGCATGGGAGCGTGCGTGCTGTCAGCGCTGGCGATATTGCACGCTCCACCTCTGAGGGGGCTGCACATTGGAGGAGAGAAGAATGCTCCAGCAGGATGAAGGAGGGCAACTTGCAGGTTCTGCCCCTGAATAGCCGTAGTGCTGACTTATTGGATCCTGTCTTTCGTGGGGTTTGGGGTGCCCCACCGAGGGGAGAAAGCCCTTGAGGTATTGGTCAGTGCTGGCTGGTGGACGTTGGGGGGGCAGAACTGGGGGCTCCCTCCGGCGCTAGGGGGCCACGAGCATGGAGTATAAAGTGATAGCTAAAAAAAAAAATGCAATGGAGGTCCAGGGTGAAGAGGTGGCATATCTCAATGAGGGTACACATACCCATCTCAGCCTCTCTTCCCTTGGTGGAAGACAGCAACATTTTTATACAGAATGGGCCCAAATAACGTCTAGACGCTTCGGTCTTGGAGATTCTGGCATTAGACTGTGCAATAGAGTTTGCAACCATTCTCTCAAAAGGACATTTTCTACCATCCCCTGCACCAAAGGACACAGTAAAGAGACAACAGTGTCTCAAATGTTACATCACCTCAGGCAGATTGGGGCAATTGTTCCAGTGCCCCCCGACGAACAAGGCCAGGGATTCTACTAAATTTACTTTGTGGTTCCCAAAAAGTCAGGGGGGTTTCAGACTTATTCAGGACCTGAAGCACCTAAACAAGTTTATTTGCCACACGACTTTCAAGATGGATTCCTCACAGTCAATCATCTGGGCTGTCCAGCTGGGGTATTATTCAGCATCCATAGATTAGAGAGATGTACTGTATATCTCCACATTCGCATTCAGCAGTCTCACCAGAAGTTCCTCAGTTCACAGTCCTGGGACAACATTTCCAGTACAGGGTGCTTCGTTTTGGGCTGGCAACAGCACCCAGGGTGTTCTCAAGGGTGCTGATCGTCCTGGCAGCACAACTACGGCAGGAGGGATATCATGTCTATCCTTACCTGGATGATTTGCTCATTCGAGTGCCTTCTGCCAAATTGGTGAGGGAGTCAGTGGCCAGGAGCCTGGAGGTTTTGGAGTCCCACGGTTGGGTAGTCAACTGGGAGAAGAGCTTTCTCAACCCGTCTCAGACCTTGGAGCACCTAGGAGCGGTGTTCAGGATGGACAAGTGGAAGGTTTTCCTCTCTGGATCCAGGAAGGAGACCCTGAGATGAAAGATTCTGTGGTTGAGGAGCCAATTGTCAGCTTCAGCTCAGTCTACTACAGATTTTGGACCTCATGACTGCAACAATAGAACTAATTCAGTGGGTGAGTTTAGAGAATCTAAGCAAGGGGTTCCCCTTAGAAGTCCCCCTAGGGTTGATTCTGACATCCGATGATAGCTTGTCAGACTTGGGTGCAGTTCTCGACCATCTTCACATTCAGTGGTCTTGGTCTGTGCAGGAACAGCACCTGCACACATCAACGTCTTTGAGATGAGAGCTGTATGCCTTGCTGTCTTTCATTTTTGCAAGCTAGTACAGTCAAAAGCCATGAAAATAAAGTCAGACAATGATGTCACGGTGGTGTACATAAACAATCAAGGAGGCACAAAGAGCAGAGATATGCTAATAGAAGCAGCCTACCTGCTACTGTGAGCAGAGGAGAACCTTCTATCTCTTTTGGCAGTTCACTTGGCGGGGGAGTTGAACATTCAGGCCAGTTGGCTAAGCTGGGAGAATGTCCGCTCAGGGGAGTGGATGCTGAACCCAGAGATATTTGATCTTCTGTGTAGAAGGTTTGGTTGTCCACAGATCAGTCTGTTCCCCTCCAGACAGAATGCTCAAGTGCAGCAGTTCTTCGGCCAGTGCTGATGTCTATAGGCGGAGGCAGTGGATGCTGTGTCACAAGACGTGGAATTTCTGCAGAGCATATGCCTTCCCTCCTTTGCTGCTCCTCCCAGGTCATATGCAAAATAAGACACTCCAAAGGAAGCTTTCTTCTGATAGCTCCAGAATGGCCCAGAAGGCCATGGTTCTTCAACCTAATGAATCTAGCTCAGCACACACCATTTTGACTCCTAATTTGGGGGGGACCTTCTCTCCTAAGGCCCCATTCTGCATCAAAACACAGAGGTGATGCAGCTTGCAGCCTGGCTGCTGAAAGGAGGTGACTCCTAAAACAGGGTTTTTCCAGAAGGGTAGTGGATACCCTGATGGCTGCCAGGGAGGACTCCACGTCTGCAGCGGGAGGACTCCACGCCTGCAGCTTATGCTTGTGTATGGACCACCTTTTTGGCTTGGGCCAGAGAGAAAAATATACGACCTTCAAAAGCCATGGTTCCACAGATTTTGAATTTTTTTGCAGGCAGTAGTAGACAAAGGTTTGGCATTGAACATCTCGAGAGGCCAGGTGTCGGCACTTGGAGCCTCTATGGGCTCATTTTTAGGGACTAACCAGGAGGTTGAGCAGTCAGCAGAATCTGACCCCCTGTTCCGATCCCCTGTTCCTCCATGGGATCTCAATCTGGTTTCGAATGCTCTTTGTAAAGAACCCTTCAGACCTCTTTCGTCAGTGCCTCTCGATATTGTGTCATACAGGGTATGCTTTTTAATTGCTGTGTGGCCAGTCAGGAGGATTGGCGAGCTCCAGGCCTTGACAAGAGGCTGTAATATTGCCTCTGTGAAAGATACTTTTCATGTTCCAATTCAGAATGTGCAAATTTACTGCAGAGCAACTTTATAAAAGCAGATCTCAAACAGAATGTTCATACCAGCTGTTTTAGAGCAACATACGATAGAGTAATGCAGTTAACTAGCATTCTGGACCCTTAGATATTTAAAACTGTGACCACATAGTCGAAGTTTATAAACATTTTAAAATATCTACAGTAATTCCTGCACGGCAGTGCGTAACAACTGGGTTGTGGCTTTTTTGGAGGTAATTTTCTTTAGATGAAATGTTAAAGGAGAACTGTGCTGAATCTAGCAGTCATTTTTCACAGTAGAAGCTGTTGTTTAAATACTGGATCAAATTCTGTTATTGCTCTAGCTATGCAGGCTTTTAAGTTATCCTAGTGGGTGTTTCTGATTTGCATGTTGCTGGTAATAACCATTTTAGATCTGTATGACGTAGTTTATGTCCCTGTTCTGCTCTTCTGTTGTTGGCACAATACATCCATGTTCTACAGTAGAACTCTGTGGCAGAGAGGGACATAAACTACATCATATAGTTCTAAAATGGTGCTAACCACCACATTGTAAAGCAGAAATACCCACTGAGGTTACTAAAAGTCCTGTATAGGTGGAACAACTACAGAATTTTTGTATTTAAAAACAGCGTCTGTTGGGAAAAACTACGTACAGGTCCAGTACAGCTCTCCTTTAAAACTTAGATCCCTTCTGCACGGGTGCAACCATGGTTAAAAAGTGTGTGTGTGTGTGGGGGATGGTGGATCTACCAAGCCTTTTGCGCCAGTGCCAGTATCATTGGCTGTTTTGCAGAGCCTAAAAAGTTGAGGGGATTTGCTTCTATGCCTTTCTGCCTGTCTCTAGTGGTTGACCAGGTGGGAGTTAAAGTTCTCATAGTCAGTGTTTCTCTTGGGACAACAAAAACTGAAAGAATGGGGCAGTTATCAAGCAATATGGCATGATACAGGGTGTCCCCATCTTTATGTTAAAACTGCCACTGAGACAATTCTTACTGTTGTAAGACTGATCTCAGTCAAAATCTTAGGGTATCAGAATGGTGAGCTAAAAGGGAGGTGATTGTAATACCCTTAAAATGTGAGACCACTCTTTCAGTTGTAAGAGGGGTGTATGCGGCAGTGTTAATATACAATAGAGAAATGTCTATCAATCTAAAATCCCCTAATTTTTACATCCTTACAATTGGTGAGGTCTCTGCCAAGACAGAACTCACCAATTTATAAGGCTGAAAAAACATGTCATCTGTCCAGTTCTGCCTGCGCAGTCTTCTGTATTGCCAAGGAAAATCTGTGAATTTGTGATACTGACAGTGATACTGGATTGTTTGGGTTCCTTGTTTTTTTTTTATTTCATTTCTGATGATGCTCCTACTGTTAGTGTTATTGATTATGCTTTCAGGTGTTTTCAGCATTTTCTGTGCACAGTTTCCTGTTTGAAAACGTATATCAGGCATGACTTTTTACCCAAATCAAAGTATATAGTGCACATGTGTTGAGATCATGGAACACTGAAACCCATACTGAAGTTGCCTTCAGTTGTCCTGCATGCTCTTGATCTGCAGGATGTATCCTGTCAGCCAGACGTAATTGTGCATGTAACTATATATAACACATAAAATATAATCAGATATACTTAAATAAGGGTGTAATTATGTCTCAGGGTTCTGTTGACAAATATAAACCACTACAGCATTGCTCTCATGGTTTAAAAATGTGACCAGAATGCCTTCAGTAAAATTATACCTTCATATGTGTACTTGGGTATATTTTATTCCTCATTATACAATGGCAAAAAAGAATCTCGGGCCCTCATTGATCAGTGTGGGACTGGACCTGTGTTGTTATTCTGGCATAGAACCACAGATCTAGTCCTGTCAGACTGATGACCTCATTAAATGTAAAAAAAAAAAATTCCTCCACAGCCCTCCCTACCATTGCCTTCAGTGCTGCTCGCTCCGCTAGTTATCTGCGGTCCCACTCACTGTAAACACCCTGAGGATGTCTACTAGTAGTTAGTAATTCAGTAATCAGTTTTCCATCAGTGGTGTTTACTTGTTATCTCCCACTACAAAACAGATAACAAGAACTGTACCAGGAGAACCACAAGCACAACTTACTTTGAACAATGAGCGGGGTGAGGTGGGCAGCTGACTGCACGACTTACAATCTGAATAAAAAAGTAACAGAAATGAGCGGTGTGGACAGCTAGGCATGCGGCTTTGAAATGTAAAAGATAAACATTTAAAACGTGTAACTCGCCTCTTTTTTCTTTGATGTGCCATCATTTACTACCCAATACTTCCTTGTTTGTAAAACCGGAAAAAAAAAGTACGCTGTCTGTAAAACCAGAAGTAGGCTGGCACAACACCCCCCTCGCTCCGGGGCTCGTTAACATTCCCTTTGGGTCTGACTTACATTCTCCCAATACAGTTAGCATACCTTCTGTACTGAGAGAACAAAACTGAAGAGAACCAGTAATTGAAGCGCAGTGTCCATGCTTTTGAACACTGCACTCAGTCTGTTAGGGCATGCTGATCGGAGTGGGGACAGGTGACCCGATCGCACTGATGACTTCATGCCAGTTAATTTAAAAACTGCTACTTTAATGGGTGGCTGTTCTGTCAGCTTACATAGTAAAAAATACAGGAGAGGCAGACAACAAGTTCACACTAAGGAAGGTGGGGCTCGAAGACAGAGCCACAGACTGACAGTAACCAACACAGCAGCTCCACCTATTGGAAAAACATAATCAGCACTATTTTTTCACTAAGTATTCCTACACTTTCAGAAAATGACAAAAATATACAGTTTTAATAAAGGTCTTGATATTTTTTCTTTTAAAAAAATGAACCATTGTATAATAGGAATAATGCACTCCAGGGTGTGTGTCGTGCTGGGATAATGCCACGCCTGGGACGTTGGATGCATTCGGCCTGCGGCCTCGTCCCCAACTACCCAAGGCAAGGCATTATTCCAGCACTGCACACACTCTGTCATGCATTATTCTTTTATTTTAGTGATGAAGGTCAAGCAATAATATATTAAAAATACCCCCCCAACAACGAGCCTGTTTCCATGGTGCCTGCATGTTATAACTCTTTGCAGAATAAGAGTCACACATGCAGAGGAAAGGAGTGCTTCAATTTGTCAGAAGTGCTCTTTCACTTTAATCTTTTCTTTAATCTTTCTCCTCCATTTTTTTTCCCCTGAGTCCTTATACTATTTTATTCTTTTCCTACTTTTTAATTTTCTCATTGTCTCCTTTGCTTTATTATTTTTACTCTCTGGTCCCACAAATTCTGTAGCTGTAACATTATTGGGGGCCAGGGTTCTACTCAAAACATGGTGTGATGTATAGGAGTCTTGCAGAAGCATGGGGTTCAAAACAAAAACATGGATGCACAGCACCGCCAGAAACATTTTTTTCCGAGGAAACACTGAGTATAAGACAGGGGACATGATCTCAGTCTTCCTCATACTGTGGTATCAACAAGATCAAACAGACTGCAGTTTTTGATCTGATGTGCCCTAAAGCTCAAATGTGGTAAATTCAGGTTAATTTTAGGAGTCAAATCTTCTATGAATAGGACTCATAGAAACATAGAAGTTGTCGTTAGATAAGGGCCTACGGCTCACCGAGTCTGCCCTGTCATCCCCAAGAAATGTGCTTTTTCAAATTCTGCTGGTAAGGATCCCCCTTCCCACCTACCAGCAGCCTGCTTTGCCTATCCCAAGTTTTTCTAAAACCTGTAATCATTTTTACCTACATGACCTCTGCTGGCAAGCTGTTCCATTTCACCACCCTCTCTGTGAAAAAGTACTTCCTCACTTTCCCCCTGAGCCTCCCTTCTTCCAGTTTCACCTTGTGCCCCCTTGTCCTTCAGCATCTTTTTCTTTGGAAAATTGTATTCTCCTGCACTTTATTTATCCCTGTGAGATATTTAAATGCCCCCTCTCCCTCCTGTCCTCCAGATAATACATATTTAATTCCCTCAGCCTGTCCCTGTAGGGTTTGTGATGCAGTCCCTGCACCATTTTGGTTGCCCTCCTCTGAACCGCCTCTAGCCTATCAATATTCTTTTGTAGATGAGGCCTCCAGAACTGGACATAGTACTCGATGTGTGGCCTCACCAATGATCTATATAGTGGAATCATCGCCTCCATTTTTCTGCTGGTGATACCTCTGCCTATGCATCCCAGCATTCTGCTAGCCTTGCCTGCCACCTTATCACATTGCCTACCGACTTTGAGGTCATCAGAGATAATCACCCCCAGGTCTCTTTCTTGTTTGGAGTGTTGAATTTTCTCCCCCCCCCAGTTGATATATCACCCCTGGGTTTTTGTGCCCCATGTGCATGACCTTGCACTTTTTTGCACTGAACCCCAGTTGCCAGTCCCTTGACCAATCCTGTAGCTTCTTTAGAGCTCCCCTAATTCTGTCCACTATCCCCTGGCATGTCCACCCTGTTGCAGAGCTTGGTGTCCTCAGCGAACAAACATATTTTTCCTTCTAGAGCCTCTGCAGTGTCACTGATGAAGACATTGAAGAGGATCAGACCCAAAACTGTAGTCTGTGGCACCCCACTGGTTACTTTACACTCTGCAGGGTGGATGCCATTTACCACCACCCTCTGCATCCTGTTACCCAGCGAATTCCTCATCCACTTCACTATGTGATCCTAAATAGAAACTTTTCTGATGTTGGGGAGGTAGCTAATAGGAGGCCTCAGGGGTCTGTGTTGGGGTTGTAAGACACGGTGTGCATCAAAATGCTGGGTACTTGGACTTATGTTACTCTCTAGCTATCAACTGATTCTTGACAATATTTTGTTTTGCCATGATTTAATTATACATTTAGCCTTTGAGTGCTGCTTATTTTATGTTTTTTTTCTAGATCTGACATGCCTACAAGCAGCAACACCAGTTGCCTTCTAAGTACATCCCTGTTTAGTGGTTTGAATAAATTTCTACTAACCAGGGTATCCTGTGATTCTCTTGGCGAGCAGAAATTTGTCCAGACTTATTTTGAAGGCCTTTGCTGTCTTCAAGTGGAAATTAGCTCACTCTAACTCTGTTTGCTTACCTGGTAAAATATGTATCAGATTGATCAATCATTCAATCAGTAAATGTCCACTGGCTCCTCTGGTAGGCTGTTCCATAGTGTCACCACCATGTGGGAGAAGTGTATCCTAACGCTACCCCTGTAGTCAGCACTTTTGAGCTTTAGGGCATGTCCCTGCATCCTGCTGGAGCACACAAGATCAAGCATATCTGTTTGACTTTAATTCCCTTCAGTATGTGGAAGACTGAGATCCTGTCCCCCTAAAGCATTCTTTTCTCCAGGGTCAGCATGCTAAAAGCCTCCAGTTTCTCCACATAGCTTGTATCCTACAGTCCCCTGTTCATTTTGGTATCCCAGCATTGCACCCTCTCTACTGTCTCAATGTCCTTTTTATGTCTGTGGGCGGAGCCGACAGCGATATTGCTTTAGCTTGAAAAGGGGTTTCCATGGAACAAATTTTTTAGTAGTTTTCAGTGTATCCTTCCATAACACTGCAAATCCCTATGACAGTTAAAAAATACTCCCTTCTTTCTTTTTAGAGTGATAGACACATAACCCCAAGCTGCTTTTCTCTGAGAGCAAATGTGCACACCTTCCAAACACATTTAAATATCTTTAAAGCTATTCAATGTGCACAAAAACAACCAGTGTGAAAGTTGTTCAGGACAAAAATATCTTTCACATGAGGGTAGTCATTAATCTGAATTCTTTATATTTTGTAAAATATGGTTTTCCAAACAACCTCATTTTTTTCTCTCTGAGTGAATGCAGTAGGAGTCATGCCAAACAAATGTAAATATCTCAGAAAGTATAAAAGTTACCCATATACAACAAACATGAAAGTTGTTCAGAACAAAATGCACTTTCAAATGAGGGTAGTCACTAATCTGAATTCATTAGATTTTTTTTAAATATAGCCATCCGAAAAGTGAAAATTGTGAAGGAAAATGAAAATTCAGGTAATCAGATGGCCATAGTTTAAAAATATAATTAGTACAGCTTAATGAATAGGCTCATTTGAAAGGTAATTTTTGTCCTGGACAACTTTCATACTGATGGTTTATGTGTAATTTGTATACTTTTAGAGGTATTTACATTTGTTTGGCATAACTCCCATTGCACTTATAACAGCCTCATTTCTGTAAAGCACTATGCCACTTTAAGTGCCTAATTTAACAGTACATCCTGACTTATTAGTACTTCAATGAAATTCTTTAGTGCTTACCAGCTTGAAACAAAATGATCTGTTTATTGGGGTCACATTAAATCTTCTCAGGTTGGGATCATGTTAAATCTGTTCAGCACAAAATGCTAGTAATTATTAGCCAGCAATATCCCATGAGATCTATATGTGAAGCTGACACTGACCAGATAGGAGGAAGATAGAAGACATAGAAGAAAATCAATGGCTGTTTGTAAAATTTTTAGGCATCTATGCTGCAACACTGATTTTTTCATTTATTATGTCCTCTTTGGCAACTTCTATTATTAAAACGCATTAAATGTATAGTTTACTAAATCTTGACCTTGGGATAGCTCTTGAATGATTCCTAAATAAGTTTTAAGCCATTCCCTTTATGGGAAGTCAAGACCTGTGCAGAAGGTCAAGTGTTATTTTTTCACAAATTTCCACAGTAAAAGTGTGGAGAAATAGAAATGTATGTACAACTAATCTCCTATGCATTTTCAACTTAGGAAGAAGTTAATACTTGCGCAAAATCAAACACAAAGTTTATACAGTTTTGTTAAGCAACCTCATTTATTATATTTCAGTTAGGATGAAATTAGGGGATGCAAGGGAGGGAATCATTGTTCATATCTACAAACTACACAGGTATGCAGAAAATAGGCTGAGGGGAATTTTGCTTTAGGCAGCCTGCTGAAGACTCATTCTTCTAGATTGTGTTTTTCTTATTTATGTTTATTGTATTTTAATAATACAGTATAGTCACATAAACAAGCATATATGCATGCCAGATGCAGCAGTCCAATGTGTAAACATGCTATGCACAATAAAGTCAATACAGTAAGACGAGTGTGTCTGTTTTCTGTTTTTAACCACTGGGGAGGGATACACATAATTTGCTCAGGCTAATTATAACAGACATAGTAGTAGCTATAATGCAGTTAACACTAAAGTGAAGAGTAGGGTGGTATAAAATAGTGCAGATCTGTCTTAATCCTTGCTTCTATGCAGTTAAACTCATTCCATGATTGAATAAAGACTCAATGAATTGCATATTCTCTAGAACCCCTTAAACCCACATAAATACTTAGGTATATGACCGCCAGAGGAGAAAATTATCCCTAACATTGAAATGAAGAAGAGATACACAGCTCTACAAGTAAAAATAAGGATTTGGTCTTGAATGGTAGGAGAGGCCATGGTAAAGAGGATTATGTGTAGCCCTTCTACTCCAGCCACGCGGCGCAGTGAGTTGTGATACGTCTTTTGGATGGGGCTAACAAACCCCATGCCCACAGCCAACAGTAACCAACTCTGCAAAAATGTCAACAGGTCCTCCTTCTCTGTTCCTTCAGGGACTCCTAGGAACCTGATGTTAGCTGCCCTTGTTGCGACTTGTAGTTGTTCCATTCGATTCCTCATAGCCGTCTGGTCTTTCACTGTTGTGAAGCCCTATGTGGGTTGGGTCCTGACTACCTGTTAAAGCTCCTGCATCTTGTCCAGTCCAAACACCCCCACCACTCTTCCGAGGGGGGCCTCCTTTCAGTCCCGAGGGCTTGGCTCAGATCTGCTGGTGATCGGACTTTTGAAGTGGCTGGTCCTCTTCTGTAAAACTCATTACTTAGGGGACTAGAGAGGCTCCCTCAGTTAAAGCTTTTAAGCGGTATTAAAAACATTTTTATTTAACTAGACTTTCAGGGAATGACATGCTCCCCTTATAATCTTCTGTTACTATTTTGCTGTGATATTTACATTGTTATTTATGAGTTTTATATATTTTATTTATGTATTTTATTGTGTGTCACTCTGTATGGCACCTGAGCCAATCTGGGAATGGTGCCTTATCAATAAATGTACTACTGTTATGGCAGTCATGACCAGTGCTCTTCCTGTCATCTTACTGGCTTCCTCCACTGCTCCAGCTATTGTCTCCGTTCTATGCTTGACCAGCACCAGGCATTCGGATTGCTGGTTGGGCTTCTTTCAGTTGCTGGATGTCTATGTGAACATTGTGATTGCTCTCTGTAGGGATTTGAGGGTTGCTGGCTTGTCTCTCACATCGTCTGCAAGCTGCTGCCCTCCCGCCTGCTTTAAGGGCCCAGAGCCCAATTGCTCCTGTTTGCTGGCTATTCAAGGATGTCCCATCTGGCTCAAAGTTCAGTAATTATGTTTGGTAAGATGAAAACTGCCAACAGTTTACTTTTCAGCACTGTTAGAATACAAAAAAGCACTTTTAAAGCATTTTTGTGTGAGTTCAAATGGAACTCCTTGAACATGTCTAGCTCGCTAGATGGCTAGCTCCATCCCCATGCTTCTGGATTGTTGGTGAAGATGTTGAACAGCAGTAGCCGCAGCACTGAGCCTGAAAGTTGCAGCTGAGTACCCCTCTCCACTCACAGTAGAGCCCATCAGCTGCTCCCCTCTGCTTTCAGATGCAGAGCCTAGTGTGTTTATTAAAGAGCACCTTTTTTGGTGCTTTTTGCAATAAAGTGTAAGATCTCTTACCTGCCTGGGAGTTGTTTTAACCTAATTTGATAATTTTTTCTAGTTGTTCTCTCGGAAGGGAGATGATTGTAATTTGCGCCCCCCCCTTACCCGAGGGGCTAGCCGAATGATCCCTTTCACTTCCTATGTTGATGGCCATGCCCTCATGCTTGGACATTTTGTGATATGTATAAATATGGAAAACATAGGGATGCATGGTATACAAGTCAGCTGGGGCATATTTCTACCTTACGGCCCATCCAGTCTGCCCCAAAACCTGCTTAGTAGTATTGAGAAATGCCTCTATTTCTGTATTTATGTATAAATTATTTTTTACAGTCTAGAAATAGATTTCTGTTTATTTATACACATGCATAGTGGCAAATAATTGTTTTCCAATTACCAACATGTGTTTTGATTTTTCCTATGTGTTTTTAGATACACAAAGCTTGGGTATGCTGGCAACACAGAACCACAGTTTATAATCCCATCATGTGAGTATTGCGAACTTTAAACATTTGTTTTTCACAACACCGATACACATTCATGACATGGCCAGGCTTTTAATGTTTAAAGTTTGTTTGTTTAAAAATAAATGTTGGCCAACCTATAATGATGTATATAATAAAATTGTATGAGGTGCCAAACAGACCAAAATCATTCAGGCAGTGCTTGTCTTTGGTGCATGATATTGGTTTTTTTACATAACAGGTTAATTGTGTGTCAGATACATTGGTTTATGTGTCAAACACACATTATTCTGTTTGGAAATGATTACATTGTGTGTATGTGATATGCATGGTTTTGTGCAGGAAATGCACTGGTATAAATTTGAATTATATAGGTTTCCATGTCTAATATATTCTACACAAAAACATACTGGTTCTTGTGAAGCATTTTGGTGTTTGTGCCCAAGTCATATTGGTTCGGCCTTTGTTAAGCATAGTGGTTTATGTGCAGGCTATATTAGATTGCTCTGTTAATCTCAAGTTCATTTGCTTGCAAACTGAATTAGGTTGATCTGCGTGATATGCACATCAGCTGTATTGGTCTGCATACAAACTATATTAGTTTGCATTAAAACTATATTGGTTCAATTTGTATGAGTCATATTGGTTGATACTTTTCTATTTTTGCTGGTGGAAAGGTGCCCTCTCCTGCTGTCTTCGCTGTGTATAGTGCCTTATAATAAGCAGTGAAGGACCGAGTTATTTGTTCCAGCTGGGAAACATCCTGGCCCCCTGGAGTGTGGCTCTTAATTTTAAGTACTTCCTTCCTTATTTCTTGCTTTCTCATTTGCCAAACCAGGATTCTCCCTGCCCTACATCCGGCCTCATAGCAGCATTGTTTGGCGTAGTGCAATTACCCTTCTGTTTTCTGCTCACTAAATCCATTAATCCTCTGTTTACAGTGCTGAATCTGGGGGGGTAAGGTGTTATACATCAGTATGTTGTGGGTCACCTTTAGACAGGATAGTTCATGCTCTAAAGCAAGTTTCTGCACCATTTCTATTTTTCATTTCCGTGAGGCATATTGTAAGATTTTGCCTGTCAGGTTGATTTTAAGGCCATCCCATCTGTCTGTCAAACTAATGTTGCTTAATTTCTGTTTGGACTATATCTTGGAAGTCAGGAATGTTTAGTAAGGAGTCATTCATTCTCCACGTCGGATTTTTACAGGTGGGTGTAATGGAAAGATCTGGAGTTATTAGGGCATGGTCAGATAATGTGACATTACCAACTGTGCACTTCTAGGCGCTGTGTGCTGGTTCTTCGGATTCCAAAAACATGTCTGTTCAGGAATATGATTTCTGGGGTGCTGAGAAAAAGGTATAATCAAGATCATTTGGGAGAAGAAGCCCCCAGATCTCTTCTAGTCCTAGTTCCCTGGTCTTGTCCCCACTTTGTGCTAAGTGGGAGTTTGCTGTCAACACTAGGGAACATTATGCCATCAAAGTCCCCTTCCTGACAGCTAGAGCCATGCTGGGCCTGGTGGGAACTTCAGCAGTATCTTCTAAAAAAATGCCACCCGCTCTGCTGCGGTATTAGGGGCATAAATATTAATCAAGGAGAATGGAATGACTCTGTATGTTCCCTCTGAGTAGACATACTGTCCTTCTACATTGGTCTACATTCATTCCACCTGCAGTGGGAGGCTTTTCCAGACTAGAATGGCAGCTGTTCTTTGGCGAGGGTGAGTTTTGCAAGAGGAGGAGTGCACTTGTCCCACCCAGAAGCACAACTGTTTCCATGTTCCCCTGAGACAGATGTGCCTCTTTGAGTAGGGCAAGCTAGGTGTTTTGTCTGTTTAAATCTTTCAAGACTCTACTCCTGTTTGTTGGTGTACCCAGCCCTTTTACATTATAGAAAATCACTTTGAGAGCAGCCTGTGCAGCCATTAGTTACCTAATACCTTTCATAATCAACAGCGAGCAAGAAATGTAAAATGTTAACAAAAGCTAATAGTGACGATGAACCATAGAACCTGGAGTCCTTCAAGGTGTAAAGTCCCATACAGAGTTCATCCAAGATGTGGTAAATGTGACTCAGAGTGCACAGAAGTTCTGTAGCGGACCACTAGGATGCCACATGGCTGCAAGTCACCAGTCTGTCTCTCACACTCGTCCACCAAAAGTGTCATTTTGTACACCACCCCCGCACTCGGGTTGGTGAGGGTATTGCAGTAAATAGTTGGTAAGTGTGGATCTCAGTTTCAGTCTTCTTTCTCCATAGAATAGTTCAGCCTACTATAACATTAGGCCTGTGATACCCATCCATGTCTCGGGGGCAAAATCCCCTTTGCCATCACTTTGTAGTGTCAGTGCCTACCTTCAGGCTCCTTAGAAATAAAGGCGGTAAGAAGGGTTGTGGGAGGAATGGGGAGACACTACAGATCCCTGAGGTAGTAAGGTAGGTTTGGGGGATTAGTTGTGTCCCCAGGGGTGCAGAATTGCAAGTGTCTGCTCGCTACTCATTTGTTGGGGGGCCCAGGTCTGGCAGACCGAAATTTCAGCACTGTGAGAGTATCATACTTTAGTGGGGTAATGTATTTTGCCCATGTCTTCTGTCTGCTTGAACTCTCTTGATAGAGCTGCAGGCCTCCTCTGGCCCTGTAACTACAAGTTGGGGGGGTTGCACGCAGTTGCTTAGTGTTAAGGTGACATGCTCAGGTCTTAAAAACAAAAAATTAGCTGCCAGGATCTGAGGGGATGTGGGTACACACCACTTTATGTTATTGTTCCTGGGGGGCCACCACCTCTTGCATGAAGCTTTGCCACGCGTGGGGGATTTAATTAAGGCTGTCTACCAGTCAGGTCTCCTGTGGTGGAACACTTCGCCAGTATGTATCGGTCAGCTATAACCCCTTCCAGCAGGGTGCCTCTGTAGCCTTCCATGTGGCGATGCACTCATTTGCTGACCAGACCCAGAGTTGCCAGTTCAGCATGGTTAGAGTAATGAATAGGGAACTCTTTGAGGGGTTGAGCAAGCCAGGCTGACCCCTCTACATCACTCCTGCATGTACAGTATAATTAGGCCTTCTGCACCACCAGCTTAGGTGCTGTCATCAGCTATGCACCCCTTCATGTCTATCTGCTGCCCCCCCCCCGCCACCAGCTCCACCTCTGTGGAGGCACACTCCAGTAATAAGAATACCTCTACAGTTCCTGCCCCAGAGGATGCAGGGGTTGTGAGGGAGAGTATGGGACAGCAAAATGGATTGGGGGGTAGGGAAGCTAAAGGGAGATGTCCCTGCATCAGAATATGGTATGTTGGGAGTCTGATTGGGAACCTGACTTTAGAACCACCACCACCATAACTGCAGCGTGTGGTCATCCTGCTCTTTGAGTTCACCTTCAATTAGGCTTGAACCAAAGCAATGCCTCCCCACCACACTTACACACTCCTCGTCTGAGACATACATGGGATAGCAAAATGGGAAAAGATTATTAGGCAAAGTTTTGTAGCAGTACCTCTGAGGGAAATGTCAATTGTAGGTGCATTGAGACAAATTTGTCTCTCCGCTTGGCATAGGTCTGCAGTCTCTCTTGGTATACACTAAAAGCAGAGAGACTGTAAATATGACCAAGCAAAGTCACATTAGAGTCTCATGCTCCACATTGTGAATGTAGAGCTCAAGGGGCCCAAATATAATAGTAACAGTACCTCAAAAATACATTCAGCTCGTGGATGTTTTTCCGGGTTGCTGTTGCTTGGGATCTTGTCAGTGGGTGTGGAATACTTGATCCCAGGCTTTGTTTAGCATCTCAGCTTGTCTCTTAAGGTTTTTGGTGCTAGCAGGAGCCCATTTTACTACATCTCTGTTTCGATGTCTGCTGTGGGGAGGATTTGCTCTGGAGGGAGTGTTATGCTGAACTGTTCAAATAGGAGTCAGGCTTCATCCAAGCTTCAGAAGAATTTCTGCTCTGTTTCAGTCATGATGTGAAGCTGGACTGGAGTGATGAGTTGTGCTTTCTTGCCTTTTGCTTTGAGTTGCTTCACCACTCCCAGAATTTGGCAACATTTGTCCATGACACGAGGTGCAAAGTCATGGTCTAGGTACAGTCGGGTGTCCCCGAAGAGTATCTGTCTTTTGTCTGACACCTTTCTTAGAATTTGCATCTAATTTAATAGTCTGTGGAGCGGATCACCACAGATCTGGATCTAGCCCCTTTGTCCTTTGGTCTCGGGGCTAGTGGTCGATGGTCACGTTGAATGCCTAGGGGCAGGTCTGGGGGGAGAGCTCCTGCAGTTCTTTGAGGAGCATATATCAACTGCCAGAGGATCCTGAAACGGGAGACGTGGAGGACTACATCAGCCGGCTCTGTCAGTCCGTATATGCACAGGTTATTCCATCGGGGGGCCGGGATTCCAGATCGTCCAATTTCTCTGCTGTTTCCCACTCCCAAAAGCACAATCAGAGAAGGGTCACATTGTGAGTGTCTGTCTCAGCCACCGTGTCGATGTGGGTCCTGTTCCAAGTTTGCTGTTCATTGCTTTATGTCTTGTATATCTTGTTGGGTAGTGGAAAAGCGATCTTAAACTTTTTGTAGGGAAGATCAAGAAAGATTAAGGTCAAGAAAGAACAAAAAAAGAAGGAGGCCACTCTGGTTTACCGTTGTAGGTGTTCGGGGCAATTAGGGAAAGAAAAAGGGTATTTAGAACTTATAAGAAGACCCAGAGGAAGGAGGACAAAGAGACTTACAAGGAGATGCTGAAGGTGACAGGGCAAAAGATTAAGAAGGCTAAAGCTGAGACAGAAGAGAGAATTGCTAGGTAGGCCAAACGGTGTGTGGGGGGGGGAATAAAACTTTTTTTAGGTATGTGGGAGAGAAGAGGAAGGTGAGGCAGGGGATAGTCTGGGTGAGAGGGAGGAGGGAGTTCAAGTGGAGGGGAACTTTGAGAAGGCAGAGGTGCTTAATAGCTATTTCCACTTGATCTTCACAGTGGAGGGGGAGGGAAGGGGACCAGAGTTAAAAGGGAGGGGAGGGGAAGGAAAGACATAAGGGTGGATCCTAGCCTGTTCAGTGAAGACAGGGTAAGAGAGGAACTAGAACAGGGAGAAGAAAATAGACACAGCATGTACTTGTGGTGGTACTACTACCCAATTTCTTGGGAAAACCCCAAATTCTACCTCCCCTCCCAATATTTATCTGATTAAAAACTACATCAATAAAAACTGTACAACTAGTAACCTAAAAGCCTTACTATTTAATGCAGGAAGCCTGTCTAACAGAATGGAGAGATTAACAGCATTATTTCATAATCATAATATTGATATAGTGGCCATTACAGAAACCTGGATGGGAAACAATGGAGCATAGGATTTCAAATTGAATGGGTTTAACTGTTATGCTTGTAATGGAACAAATTAAAAAGGTGGGGGTGTAGCGCTTCTAGTTAATAGCAATCTTACCTCTATGGATTTCTCAAACATTATCAAAAATAAAGATTCAGAAACTGAAAGTAATTGGATAAAGTTTAATATCAAAATTGTGTTTATTTATTGAAATGTTTCACCAGGAAGGGCACACTGAACAACAAGTTGCTCATCTCACGGTGCGTCCTGGGGGAGAGGGTATTGGGATATGTTACATACATCCAAACAACAAATTATACATTGAACTCATACCATAGTACACATTGGTTAGGTTACAGAAGATACTAAACATAGTAAGTGCATATACGTATACGCAATATAGCATATACATTACAATGATCAAAGAACATATGCAGTTAGCACATGAGAAACAGTTACATGCTGAAATTTGTAGAGACACACATTATCCGAGGGAAATTTAAAACAATAAATCAGCTAGCAGGTGATTAGAGAGAGAAGAGGAAGCAGACAATGGGTAAAACTGGAGGGGATGGTGTAGGCATGGGAGTTAAAAGAAGAGGGATACAGTGGGGGGGAGGTGCTGAAAAGGGTAGATTCAGATATTGAATTGGAAAAGGGAGGAGGAAGAGGAGGAAAAAGGATTAACCACAGGTACAATTTGCTGAGAGGAAGTTGTACAGTGCAGAGGAGATGGAATGTGGGAAGGATGAGTGACGAGTCTGGGTAGGAAGCGTATTCCATAGTTTAGGCAATTGGTGAGAGAAGGCCGGCCATCTGTCCAACCATGGTTGACCTATGAAGGATTGCCATTAAGCGGGAGTCAAAAGATCTGAGAGAATGGGCGGCATGGGGGAGTATAGATAGAGAGGACATGAGGTGGGGGGGAGTGAACCAAACCAAAATTTAGATACGAATTTTGCACAGTGGAGGTGGCATCGGTTTTCTAATGAGGAGAAAGCCAGAGAGTGATAAAGTTTGCAGTGATGGGTGAGAGGGGGCAGACAAGTGCGAACCGACATAAGGAGTTAAATAGGGTGTCCAGTCTGGTTAGGGAAGACTTGGGAACAGCACTGTAGACTACATCACAGTGGTCGAAGATAGGTAGTATCATCTTCTGGAAAAGTTCACGTCAAGCATGTAGTGGGAAGCAGCTATGGTTCCTGTATAATGCACTGAGCTTGGGATGCAGTTTTTCAGGATGGCATCCACATGACCAGAGAAGCTGAGGTGTTGGTCAAGCCATACCCCAAGGTACCTAAAGGATGAAGTGTCCTCAAGGACAGTCCTGTCAAGGGTATGGAAGGATGATAGGGAGGAGAGCCTAGAGAGCCTCTGCCTGGTGCCAAAGGTCATTGAGACTGTCTTCTTGGCATTAAGGGAGACTTGATGGGAGCAAAACCAGTGCTGGACTTTATTGAAGTCATTTATTTATTTAGCTTTTGTTGACCGGGTAAGTGCACTAGACAAATCCTGCCTATTTTCAGGCACGACCCAGGGGAAGGGATACAGATGAATGCCAACTGACCTTGAACCAGATTAAGCTGTTGGTGGTATTTTTTAGTGAGTGAGGGAAATTTGGCCAGGACACCGGAGAAATTCCCCTACTCTTTTCGATAAGTGTCATGGGATCTTTAACATCCATCTGAACTACCACCAATCGAGGCAGATGGGACCTCGGTTTAACGTCTCATCTGAAAGACGGCACTTCAGAAATGCAGCACCCCTCTCATGCTGCATTACAGTGTCAGTACTGGGATATTAACCCAAGTGCCAGATGTGGGAACTGAACCCACAGCCCTCTGATCTCCCGGCCTCAGAGGTGAGTGTGCTACCTACTGAGCCACTGACACTGCAAAGCTGGAGTCTGAGCACTGTCTTGCTGGAGTCTGGTTGCTACATCATCAGGGGACTGGCTGGAGGTAGAAGAGGACCATGTCATCAGCGTAATGTGGATGGAGGTGGATGAGCAGACTGAGGGAAGGTCATTTAGAAATGTGGAGAATAAGATAGGTCCCAACACGGACCCCTGTGGGACACCAGTAATAATGGGGAGTTGGGGGGAAATGGCATCAGCTATTCTGACAGACTGGGTCCTACCTACCAGGTAGGCTCTGAACCAGTTGATGGAGGAGGTGTTTAAACCTGCCACAGAGTAGGTGTTTAAAAGAAAATTGTGGGAGACAGTGTCGAATGCCTAGGCAAGGTCGACAAAGATAGTGGAAGTGATTTGGCCACTGTCCATCCCTCTGAGCATAGAGTCGGTGAGCCGAATCAGGGAGGTAGTAGTGGAATGGTTCTTCCAGAACCCAGATTGGAGCGAAGTGAAAAAATTAGAATCAGAGAGGCAAGAAGAGAGTTGAGTGAGAACTAGATGTTCTTGAAGCTTAGCAAGGGTAGGAAGTAGAGAAATGGGTTGGTAATTCGCAGATGCGGAAGAATCACCGCCCTTAGACAGGGGAAGAACAATGGCATGCTTACAAAGCAGAAGGGATGGAAGCAGTTGCGAAGGAAAGGTTGAGCAGATCAGATAGAGGAGTAGAGATAGCAGGAGCTGATAGGTAAAGCAGCTTTGGGTCCAGTCCATCAGGTGAGCTACCGTTGGAAGGATTGAGAGCATACAATGCAGCCAGAATATCAGAGGGGAAAATTTTAGAGAAGGGGAAAATGTTACACAGGGAGGGTGAGCGGAACAGCAGGTGAGGAAGATGGAAGTGCAGATATGAGGACTGAGGCACAGGAGGTGAAATAGGAATTAAATTCAGTGGCAACACTAAGGTGATCAGAAACTTGAGTATTGTTTATAATAAGAAGCGGGGTGGGGGGAGCAGACGAGGGTGTGAAGAGAGAGAGTGTATGACCTTCCAGAACTTAGAGGGTGTATTTATGTTAGACTGGAAGGTGGCGCCGAAGTACTCTGCTTTAGCTAAGCGAGTAGCTTTTGTGCACTTATTACATATAGTGTAGTAAGTATTGTAGTCGTTTGGGAATTTGGAAACTTTGTCTTTTCCAAGCTAGATTGAGGGTTCTTTGGCATGCCAAGAGTTCTAGGGTGATCCATTCAAGGGAGGTGGCCACCCCTGACTCTGGTGCACCACAGAGGGGCATGTTTGGTCCAAATATCTAGAAGTTTGTCATGAAAATAGGCTGAAGCATTGTTGATGGAGTTTTCCAAGGCTATTGGCTCCCAGTTAACGTGGGCCAGGTCATTCAGGAGTGGGGCGAGGTTCGGGGATTTATATGATAGGGTTAGTAGGATTCTGTGAGGGGCCTTGATCCTGTGGATTTTACATATAATAAAGGTCATGTAGTAGTCACTCAGGGCATCTGGTAGCAAGCCAGATTTAATAACTATGTGGGGGTGGGATGTGAGGGCCCAGTCGATTAGGGAATGGTTACCAGTTATATGGTTCAAATGGGTTGGCTCAGAGATAAGTTGTGTTAGGTTGTCGGTAGTCATATCATTACATGCTTTATGGAGAGAGGGGATAGCTAATTTTGGTTAAAATTACCCATTATGTATAATTCGCCTGATGGGGGATGGGAGACAGTAGTACTGATAAGATCGGTGGTGATAGAGGAGGGGACACCCGGGTGACAGTAGGTGCCAGTGATATATATTGGTATGGAGAAAGGAAGGGATAATTTAAGGAGGAGTGCCTCATAAGCTTTGGGGACTGATGTGGAAAGCATGGAGGTGAATTGTATGGTAGACAAAACATAACATGCCACACAGCCACCCCTTCCAGTTCAATCTTGCTGGGAAATAGTACAGCCAGGGATGGCGAGAGAGAGGAGTCTGCTATTTTTATTTAGCCAGGTTTTGGTAAGGATGATAATGTCTGGGGCCAGGGAGACAGCTAGTGGTTGGAGAAGGTGTAACTGAGGGAGTAGACTATGTATGTTTAGGTGTAACATTTTTAAACCACAGGGAAGGGCAAAGAGGACGTTTTGGGATGGGCCAGCAGTTGCGGGAGCTGTTACGGGGACTCCAAGGGGACTGGGCCCTGGATTAGTGTTGATGTCACCAGAGGATAAAAGCAGGAGTGCTGTGAACATAAGGTGAATTTTCGCACTCTTGTACCAGGGCGGAGATCTCGATAGACCTGTACTAGAAGGGGGGTAGCAGGTGCGGGGGAGACTGGAGTTTTAATAAGTGACGCAGGGTACAAGAGGTTGGCATAAGTAATAGAGATGCACTAGGACAGAAGGGGTAGTGTGACCATGTAATGATGGCAGGAGAGGGAGTCACTGCAAAGTTAAACTCTGGAGGATGAAGCACAGTGAGGCTGAAGGGAGCAGGCAGATTGGGAGAAGGAACTGTGGTGAGGGTGGAGAGGGGGAGACAGAATGTGATGAGGAGAGGGAAGAACATTCTGTGGGAGGCTAAAGACATAATAGGTGAACAGGATAGCAAAGGGGTTAAAGGCATGATGGAGATTTTCAAGCAGCAGTGATGAGGAGAGCATTACAAGTAAGGGTGGTAGATGCAGTAGTAGGAAAAGGAGATTATAGCTAATGGTATTACACAATTGACTGGAATGGCAAACAGCCCTATTATAAAAGATTAGGGAGAGATTATTGGAAATTGTTTCAAGTGGTGCATTCTACTGAGTTCCAATTGGACGAGCTGCAACTGCTGAGTGGAGCCCAGGGTGCAACTAGAGCATTTAAAGAGTGATGGGGGAAAATTTGGATCAACAAGCAAAAAGCCGAAACAGCCTGAGCAAGAGTAAAAGTTCAGCCTAAAAAGCTCATTCTTTCAGCTTGTAGTGTGAGCCAATCAGGAAGAGAAAGTCCCCAGGAGCAGCCAATCACAGGCACTGTAGAGAGTGTGCCAAAATTGAATTGCTGCAGCGGCTTTTAGGGTGACCGTACCTGAGAAGCTTCAGCGGCAGTGGAAGGTGAGGTGGGCAGCGGCAGAGTGGAAACCGGACTGTGGCGGAGCAGACTCAGGCAGGGGGTCTTGGCCTGTGGGAAAAGGAGAGAGAGGAACAGATGGTTAAGAGCTAGGATAGAGATTGGGGGGCCGGAGGTAGCCAGAGACACAGAGGCGTCAAAGAGATTAAATTTTAAATTGAGGGGCTGTAACTTGCACAAGAAGGGGAGAGAGAGAGAGATAACATTTTAATTTGGGGCTGGAACTTGACAAAGAGGGAGAGACAAAGAGCTGGGGACAGGGCAGGTCAGCGCCGATCACCGAGGGTGATTAAGGCAGGGCAAAGCAGGGGATGGAAGCAAAAGTTAGATCGGAAAAAAGACAAAAATCCTCAGAATAAAATACAGGGGCAGAAAGCAGAAGTTTAGTTCAGAAAGAAAGACCAAATCTTCAGAATAAAATGCAGGGGCAGAAAGCAGACTAGTAAGGGGAAGTACTACTAATGGGTGACTTCAACATGCCGGATGCAGATTGGAATACCCAGACTGTAAGTACATCAAAGAGCAGGGACCTCATGTCTGCCATGTATGGGGCAAACCTAAGGCAACTGGTGGTTGAACCCACCAGGGAGGGGACTGTACTGCACTTAGGGCTGACAAACAGGCTCAGAATCATGGATGTTGAGGTGGGCAGTCCCCTTGGTACCAATGACCACAGAACTGTGTGGTTTAGAATCAACACGTTGGCAGAAGAAAGCCATTCAAAGATTAAGATCTTAGATTTCCGGAAGGCCAACTTCACGGAGATGGGGGGACAGCTCAAAATTGCCCTGGCAGTGGAAGATATGGGGGGGGGGGTAGAAGAACAGTGGCTTAGGTTCAAGAGATCCATAGCAGGAGTGACAAGTCAATGTGTCAGACTGCTTAACAAAAGCAAAAGAAAGAAGCCTCCACTGTGGTTCTCTAAGTCAGTAGCCTAGAAAGTGCGAGAAAAAAGTAAGGCATTCAGGAAATACAAAGAGACACAGAAAGAAGAAGACAGACTGAAATATCTGGAGAAGCAGAGAGAAACTGGGAAAGCTGTCAGAGGAACTAAGGCAAGAATGGGGCAAGGATTAGCACAGGCAATTAAGAAGGGGGAATAGACCTTCTTCCATTATATTAGTGAGAGGAAAAGACCAGAAATGGTGGTGTTAGGCTAAAGAAGGAGAGGGTGGGTGGGTGGAGGACAACCTGAAAAGCTAAGGTACTAAACAAATATTTTTAATCAGTATTACCAAGGAAGAGGCAGGGGAGGGCCTAAGACTCATGAGGAAAGATGTACAGGGGGAGAGGTGGACACCAGCCCATTTACGGTGGATAGAGTCTTGGAGGAACTAGGAAAAGTAAAGACAGACAGGGCAATGGGGCCAGACAGGATTCACTCTAGAGTGTTGAAGGAACGCAGGGAAATCCTTGCAGGTCCGATGACAACCCTTTTCACCCAATCACTAGAGACGGGGGAAGGTACCTGGGGACTGGAGGAGGGCAGAGGTGGTCCCCCTACACAAGACTGGAAGTAGGGAGGAGGCAGGCAATTGCAGACCTGTAAGCCTGACCTCAGTGGTGGGGAAGCTGTTGGAGTCCCTGCTAAAGGAGAGGGTAGTGAAGTTCCTGGAGTCAAGCGGTGCAAAAGACCCAAGGCAGCATGGATTCACTGAGGGTAGGTCCTGTCAGACTAATCTTATCGATTTCTTTGACTGGGTGACCAGGGTGGTGGATCAGGGAGGAGCGGTGGATGTGGCCTACCTGGATTTCAGTAAGACCTTTGACACCGGTCCTCATAGAAGGTTGCTTAACAAATTGGGGAATCTGGGTGTGGGCTCTAAAGTGGTAAAATGGGTTGGTAACTGACTAAAAGGCAGGACCCAAAGGGTGGTAGTAAATGTCATAAAATCAGAAGTGGGGAGGTGACTAGCAGGGATCCACAGGGATCGGTGCTGGGTCCAGTTCTATTCAATGTCTTCATAAGCGACATTACAGAGAGACTGGAGGGGAAAATATGCCTGTTCACAGATGACACCAAGATCTGTAACAGAGTCGACACACAGGAGGGGCTAGATAAAATGAGAAATGACCTAAGACTACTTGAGGAATGGTCAAGGGTTTGGCAGTTGAGTTTCAATGCTAAGAAGTGCAAGATAATGCACCTGGGATGCAAAAACCCAAGAGAGGAATACAGGATTGGGGGGCAGGTTCTAGCCACCACAAGTCAGGAGAGAGACCTGGGAGTATGATATCCGATGACCTGAAGTCAGCCAAACAATGTGAAAAAGCAGTGGAGAAGGCAAACCGAATGCTGGGGTGCATAGGAAGGGGCATAACCAGTAGGAGGAGTGAAGTAGTGATGCCACTGTATAGACCACTGGTGAGGCCTCATCTGGAATACTGTGTCCAATTCTGGAGACTGCATCTCAGGAAGGACATAGAATGGAAGCAGTCCAGAGAAGAGCAGCAAAAATGATACATTGACTGCACCACAAGCCTTATGAGGAAAGACTCAAGGAACTAAACATCTATTCACTGGAAGAAAGAAGGGATAGAGGGGATATTATAGAGACTTTCAAATACCTTAGAGGAATAAACAGGGTACAGGAGGGGAGCATATTTCAGAGATGAAACTGCACACGGACAAGGGGACATAACATGAGGCTGGAAGGAGGGAGGCGTGGGGGAATGCTAGGAAGTATTTTTTCACAGACAGGGTGGTGGATCCGTGGAACAGCCTACCAGCGGAGGTGGTGGAAGCGAAAACAGTACAGGGATTCAAAAGTGCATGGGATAAGCATAAAGGCACTCTGCTGTACAGCGGAGCAGGAGAAAGGCCGTCCAGATGAGAGTAGGGATTGTCGAACCAAGTAGGGAAATGGGCAGACTAGGTGGGCTGTATGGTCCTTATCTGCCAACAGATTCTATGTTTCAAACAACATGAAGTCTTGCTATATTATGACAATTGCAGTTTGTCCCACCATTAGAACTGCTCCGGAGGTGAAAGAGTTAACTTCCATGCCAGGCATGGAACTTGGAGCACAAGCTCGGTTAGAAAAGCTCTGTCTGGAATATTTCAAACTGAAACTGTCAGATTCTTTACTCCGCCTCACTGAACAGTCGCTCCGGAGATTCCTCCTACTGCTCGGTTCATTTCTCGGTTTAAAAGAGTTTTTCTCAGTTAAATCTAACCACGATTATTATTATTTCAACCGCAAACCGATCGGTTCAAGCTCTGTCTGTGGTATTGTAAGTAATAGACAGGTTTATTTCTGTGTGGAACTTGTAAATGTTTATCGGTTCGGTTTGAACCGATCAGGTTGTTTTAAAACTTTATCCTGAAGCATTTAAAAGTTATTTAGAGTGCGGTTCCCGGTTCTTATCGGTTCTAAAAAAACCAGATTTCATTACGTTTTTTTCCACCACCCGTGACACGGTTGGGAACCGATAAGGGTGTCTTGCCTGGCACTGCCGGAAAAAGGGCAAGTTTTTGGTTAGGCTGGCATTATGTCTGAGAAACCCAAAAGAAAAACCGGGCCCACTGGGTTTCAACACTGTAGTGTCTGTGGGGAAGCCTTTGCCAAGGCTGACCCACATACACCACATGTGTTTATTGTCTGGGGTTTGACCACCTCAATTCAGACTGCCAGATTTGCAAGAATTCCCCTGCAGCTACCCTAGATAAGAGAGTTGGTAGGCTCAGGGAACGAGAGGCCAAAAAGTCCGCTGAGCAAGATGGCCAGCCCGGTTCGGTGCCAACCAAACCTGAGGGAGTGCCCTCTGACCAGGGCGAGACTTCCTCGGGCCAATGTAAAGCTGACTCAGAGGAGCCAGTTCCAGCAAAGAGAACTAGAAAATCAGCAGGTGTGGAGTCAAAAATTCCTTCTCCAACTGCTGCAGAGATAGCCAAAGCAATCCAAATTGTCCAGTCACTTTCCCCGGTTCCGTCCGAACCGCCACTATCTGGCAAAAGGTCGGTTCGGCCAGTTCCACCGGTTCAAGAATATGATATAGAGGAGTTTTATGAACCAGAGGAGGGGGAGGATAATTATGAACAGTGTGAATGTGACTTTGAAAGTCTGGATGTGCCCATTGAACCAGACATCTCCCCAGACAGACCTTTAGGAGAATCTCCCCCTAGGCTTTCTGAGTCCCCTTCTCATTTTCTGTTTTATAAAAAAGTTGCTGAAACCCTCCAGCTTCCGTTGGAGGAAGCTGTGGATGAGCAAGAGGAGCCTGACTTTGTAGAGATGATGGATATCCCAGAGTCCAGGAGATTGTCTATTCCTTTACATAAATCTTTAGGAAACAAACAATACAAATTTTAAAGCTCCTAATTCTGTGCCTCCTGTGGATAAAAAAATGGACAGGAGGTACACTTTGTCAGGTCCTGATACAGAATTTATTTCACAGCAATGCAGCCATGTTAGTAGTTCAGGCTGCAGCCTGTGATAAGGCTAATATTCCCTGGCTTCACATCCTCCTGACAAGGACTCCAGGAAGATTGATGCCATGGCTAAAAACAATACATGGCAGCATCCTTGGGACTCAGACAAGCAAATTATATGGCTTATGTTGCAAGATACCAGAAATCTAGATGGGATACTGTCATGGCTTTAGCCAAACAGGCCCCTGGCCAGCTTGCCAAGGAGCTGGAGCAGGTGGCTGCTGATGGTATTGAGGCATCTAAGGTGCAATTCCATGCTGCAGTGGATTCTAATGATGTATCCTCTAGAGTTATGGCTACATCTGTGGCTTTTGAGGTTGGCTTGGCTCAGGTGTATTAGTTTGTCACAGGATACCCAGGCTAAGGCTATGGATTTTCCTGTGTAGGGAAATTCTCTGTTTGGGGAGCAGACAGAGAATTATATGAAGAAAATGGATGAATATAGAACCACTTATAGGAGTACACAAGCCAAGGAACGGCAAGCCACTCCTCAGAGGCAGCCCCGGGTAGAGGCAGGCCTTTTCACAGGCCTTTTTACCAAACCCAGGCCTCCTCTTCAGCTTACGCTCAGAGGGGGTTCTTCAGAGGGAGAGGCAGACGGGGTACAAGCAGGCCTGCTCCCACCCCTCAGCCTAAAGCCCCTGCCAAACAGGCACCCTGATGGGATGCCCAGGGCCGGTTCTCCATTACCTGTAGGGGGCAGGCTGGCTTACTTTGTCCAGGACTGGGAGTCTTTAACATCAGGCAAGTGGGTCCTGGAAGTAGTAAGCCAGGGTCTGGTTCTCAGCTTCAAAAAATTTCCAAAGATGAGAATCAGATTTTTTCCACCTGCAAATCTTCTTGAGACTCTTGCTTTGGAAACAGAAGTCTCAACCCTCCTGGCTCTCAGAGCTGTAGAAAAGGTTTCTCCCACACCAGGCAAGGTCTGTACTCCAGGTACTTCTTACCCCAAAAAGACAGGAGAATGGCGGCCCATCTTAGACCTAAGATATCTGAACAAGCACCTTTAAAACCAAAATTCAAAATGGTGACTCTGGAATGATTTTACTCCTCCTAAGGCCAGGGACTGGCTAGCTTCCTGGACCTCAAGGATGCCTACTTCCGTGTTCTTATCAGAAGCTCCCACCGAAAGTACCTAGATTTGAACTGCCTTCAGGCCATTATCAGTTCAGAGCAATGTCCTTCGCCTTACCTCTGCCCCAAGGGTATTCACAAAATGCCTGGCAGTAGCAGTTGCTCATTTAAGAAGGCAAAAGATTGCCATCTTTCCCTACCCAGCCGACTGGCTCATTGTGGGTCAGTCTCCAGACCAGGTCAAATCACACCTGCAAGTTACCCAGCAGCTGCTTACCTCTGGGCTTTCTTCTCAATCTTCCAAAGTCAGTTCTAGAACCTGTCCAGGTACTCACCTTTATAGGTACAGAACTGACACAAAGCAGGCCAGAGCCTTCCTTCCCTAGAAAGGGTAAGGACCTGGTGGCCCTGGCCTCCTTCACTCTGCAGGTCTCTCGACCAGCAAGGCATTTCCTACAGCTCCTTGGACACATGGCTGCTTCCACAGCTGTAGTGCAAGGAGCAAGATTTCAGATGAGGGACATTCAGTTCCATTTGAGAGCCTTTGGTCTCAAAGAAGAGATCCCTATCCAAGTTGATCCCAGTGACTCGAACCCTGATCCAGGCCCTTCAGTGGTGGCAGGATCAGAGCAATCTGAGACAAGGGGTTCCCTCATCCCTCTATCTCACTCCTTGACCCTTACTACAGATCGCGCCCTTTTGGGATGGGAGCTCACATGGGCGACCTCTCCACCCAGGGATTGTGGTCCCTCAGGAATCTCTGCTCCACATCAATCTGTTGGAACTCAGAGCTGTTTTTCTAGCACTTCAGGTTTTTCTGCATCTGTTCAGAACAAAGTGGTACAGGTCAGAACAGACAACACCACTACAATGTGGTACATCAACAAACAAGGGGCACTCGGTCTTCGCTTGTGCACTGAGGCAATGAAGTTGTGGTCTCTGGCTTATTCCCTGAACACTTCCCTCACAGCAATTCACCTCCCAGGCAAGGACAATGTCCTGGCAGATGCTCTCAGCAGGATTTCCCAGGGCCATCACGAATGGTCACTGGATCCCCGAGTACTGGGGATAGTTTTTGCCAGATGGGTCACCCCTCAGATAGATCTTTTTGCAGCCCCAGACAATCATCAACTTCCATTTTTTTGTTGCAGGCCCCCAGTGTTGGGCTCAGTCCCCCTGGATGCCTTTCTCCTTGATTGGGAAGGGAAGTTTCTCTATGCCTTCCCCCCCTTCCCTCTCCTGTTCAAGGTGCTAGTCAAAATCAGATCTCAGCCCTGCAAGATGATTCTGATTGCTCCAGACTGGGCCAGGCAGCCCTGGTACCCACTCCTTCTGTCCTTAGCAGTCCATCTTCCCCTGTGTCTCCCAGAACCACAATTTGTTAACCTGTGCCCAGGGGAGAGTTTGTTATCCGAATCTCAAATCCCTCAACCTCAAGGCCTGGCTCTTGAGGAGTTAGAGTTTGCTGACCTACCCCTTTCTCAAGGTGTTCTCGAAATCTTGAAAGCTTCTAGGAAGCCTTCCACTAGGGCTACTTATAATTCCAAATGGAAAAGGTTTTCCATATGGTGTTCTGGGAAGCATATTTCCGGAATCTGCTGATTTGCCCACTGTTTTGGACTATATGGTCCATCTTAATTCTTTGGGACTGAGACCAGCTACCCTGAAAGTGCATTTGGCAGCTGTCTCTGCTTTTATTTCAGCAGGGAAGCCTCTTCTCTTTCTGCTCACCCTGTATTGTCCAAGTTTTTCAGGGATTGTTTATACTAATCCACCATTCAGGGACCCTGCCCTGCCTGGGATCTTAATGTTTGCATTGCTCAGCTGATGCAACCCTTTGAACCTCTGTCTCGCAGAGCTTAAGTACTTGACTTGGAAAACTGTGTTTTAGTAGCCATCACTTCTGCCAGGCGCATAAGTGAGTTATAAGCTTTGTCAGTGGAGACTGACTTTATTTCCTTCACAGGGATAAGGTAGTCCTCAGGACTAACAGGAAGTTTTGCTAAGGTGGTTTCAGATTTCCACCTTAATCAATCTGTTTCTCTTCCAGTGTTCTTCACTGACCATTCCTCCTCTGGTGAGAGGAGGCTGCACAGCTTAGATGTTAAGAGGGCCCTAAGTTACTACATAGAGCGTACCAAGGGTCACAGGTTTTACTCCCTCCAACTATTTCTCACTGATGGTGAGGTTGGAAAAGGTAAACCTGTCACTAAGAGATCCATTGCCAGGTGGATTGTCTCTTGTATCCAATTTTGCTATCAAAAACTGGGTAAGGTTCCCCCTTCAGGCCTGAGGGCTCACTCTACCAGAGGTACAGCTGCGTCTCTAGCTGCTGCCAGAGACATCCCTATCTTAGAGATATGTCAAGCAGCTACTTGGAAAACAGTACACACTTTCACCAAGCATTACTCCCTGGATATCCAGGCCAGGAGGATGCTCGGTGTTGCAGCAGCCGGCTTCAGAGCCTATTCCCTAAGTAGGTTCTGTCCCTCCTCCATGGAGGTACTGCTGTGTAAGTCTGTATCTGTCATAATATAGCAAGACTTCATGTTGTTTGAAGAAAAATTACTCACCTTAGTAATGTTTCTTCTAATGGAGTCTTGCTATATTATGACCTCTCCCCCAGCCTGCCCCTCTCAGAACTTCTGCTTGGGTATGGGGTGGGCAGTCCAGTGTTGGCACTTATTGATGCCCATTTTATGTTTTCACCCCTTCTTTTTTGGGGTGTTTGGGTGTTGTGTTTTATCTTATCTTATCTTGTCTTATCTTTTTCTGGTCCCCTGACTTGAGTCTTGGTGTTGGGGTCAGGAAAATGTGTTAATATTTAAGTAGCCATTTGGCTAGTGTAGATTACAGCTTCCACACAGAACCTTAGTGAGTTTTGCTTGTAAAGATCTGACAGTTTCAGTTTGAAATATTCCAGACAGAGCTTTTCTAACCGAGCTCGTGCTCTAAGTTCCATGCTTGGCATGGAAGTTAACTCTTTCACCTCCGGAGCAGTTCTAATGGTGGGACAAACTGCAATTGTCATAATATAGCAAGACTCCATTAGAAGAAACAACATTAGTAAGGTGAGTAATTTTTTCTTCTATGTAATTGGGAGAAAAGAGAAGGCAGCAGACTAGATCTAATTAATTAAGGAGAATTCCGGCTAAGTGCAAGCCCAATTAAGTAGTCAAACACCATAAGCAGTCACAGTAATATTAATCATGCACAGTACAATTGAATTAAGGCAGATTTCCAGTATTAAATAACAGCAGTATTAAGTAACAGCAGAATTAAATAAAAATTTGGATCAACAAGCAAAAAGGCGAAACAGCATGGGCAAGAGTAAAAATTCAGCCTAAAAAGCTCAGTCTTTCAACTTGTTGTAGTGTGAGCCAATCGGGAGGAGAAATTACCTGGGAGCAGCCAGTCACAGGCAGTGTAGAGAGTGTGCCAAATTGAATTGCTTCGGTTGCTCTTAGGTGGCCATACCTGAGAGGCTTCAGTGTCAGCGGAGGGAGAGGCAGGCAGTGGCAGAGTGGAAGCTGCACTTTGGAGGAGCACATCCGGTCAGAAGGTCTCGGCTTGAGAGGCTTCAACGGCAGTGGAGGGAGAGGCGGGTGGCAGCAGAGTGGAAGCCACACCATGGGGGAGCACACCTGGTCAGGGGGTCTCATCCTGAGAGACTTCAGCGGCAGCAGAGGGAAAGGCGAACGGTGGCAGAGTGGAAGCCGCACCGCCGGGGGAGCACACCCGGTCAGGAGTTCTCAACCTGAGAGGCTTCAGCGGCAGCGGAGGGAGAGGTGGGTGGCAGCAGAGTGGAAGCTGCAACACCGGGGAGCACACCCGGTCAGGGGGTCTCGGCCTCATTATGATCATGATCCATTAATGATGGCAGCTGGCTATCGGCCACCTAACTGTCCTCAAAAAATATATAATGAGCTACTCACAGAAATGGAGGTAGCAGGTGAACTCGGTGACCGCCTTATATTGGGGGATTTCAGCTTGGGGGATATTAACTGGAAGGCTGGGTCAACCACTAGCTCATGTGGCAAGGCACTACTATCGCTATGTGACAGACTAGTTAACTCAACATTTTACAGAGCCAACACGGGGAAATAATATCCTAGATATTGTCATGTGTACTGACCAGCTGGACATCAAAGACTGTATTTTCGCCCCACCGATCAGTAACAGCGATCATAAAAGAGTTGAATTTGATATATGTCTCAGTTACAGTAGAAGTTATGGTAAAACTTTGATTCTACAATATAACAGAGCTAATGTTGACAAGATGATGGATGATCTCAAAAAAATAAACTGGAATAAGGGGTTTCTTAATAAATATACTGAATGCATGTGGAATGTGGTCCAAAACACTATATTAAGTGTTTCAGAAAAATACATTCCACGAGTTCATAAATACTCAAATACGAAACATAAACCTAAGTGGCTAAATAAAAAAATCAACAAATTTCTTAATAAAAAACAAACTACATAAGGCATACTTAAAAAATTAAAATGCTCTCACCTGGGGAGCATTTAGAAGCATGCAAAAGAAATGTAAATATGAAATAAAAAAATTCCCCCAAAACGTTGAACTTAACTTAGCTCAGCATGCTAGTAAAGATAATAGTAAAGCTTTTTATGCTTATATAGACTCCTAAAAAAATCTGCAAATAAAGTTGGGCCTCTCACAGTCAACAGGGCAACAATTCACGATAACTTACTGATGGCTACTGAGTTCAATAACCATTTTTGTGATATTAATTGACCACAAAAGCATATTAAAAATACTTTACTCCAGGTTACACCGGTCAGAGTTACTATAACATTTAATTCTGAAGATATATAAAAAAAGTTACTACAGAAACAGAAAGGTAAAATGTCCCCAGGACCTGACCAAATATCTGGGCATATGTTATACATAATGGCAGATCATTTAGCTTACCCGCTTAAACTTCTTTTTGAAAAATCCATATATGAGGGACAGGTGCCTTCAGATTGGAGGACGGCTTATGTTGTACCTATCCACAAAAAGGGACTAAAACATGACCTATTAGTCTCACCTCTGCAGTGTGTAAGGTTCTTCAAACACTTATAAAGGGCACTGATTTGGATATAATAATTAACATTGACCCAGACCAGCACGGTTTCCATAGAGGTAGAAGCACCGCCATAAATCTTTTTTTTTTTTTTTAAATTCAAAGTTTATTCATTTTTTCAAATACAAATCGGAGCAGCTCTTTACAATGCTTATGACATTCCTCTTTCAAAACATCCATACAATTATAAAAAAGACTGCTCCCCCCCCAACCTCCCTCCCTCCCCTTCCCTAGTACAGCTCGACTTCTCGGGGGTATCCTGAGCAATCACCTGAAAATATATTTTAGATATTTAACAGCGTGTGTAAAGGTTCCCAGATGCTATTGTATTTAGCCAACTTGTTGTTTAAACTAGCCACCATCTTTTACATCCTGAGGTTGAGCAAGATCTCCTTAAGGCACTCCGAGAAAGAAATGTCCGCTTATCCTTCCAATGCCGAAGGATGACCTTTTTGATCGATAATGAGATTAAAGCCATATGGTACCTCCTGGATACCACTGATATGGAAGTATAATCTCCCAGCAGGCACACCTCAGGACAAAAAAGATCAGAGAGGCCCAATAACGGGTCCATCCCGTGCCAAACATCATTCCAGAGAGTGATGACCTTCGGGCACGACCAGAATATGTGATACAGTGTACCTTCCTCCTGCCCACATCTGGAACAGAGGGCCGTGTCTTTAAGACCGAACCTATGAAGTCTCTGAGGAGTGTAGAATATATTGTGTAAAATGTGGAACTGCACCAATTTCAATCTATCCTGTTTAATATATTTGTGAGTATTTTTCCAAAGAGCTGCTCCATCTGTCTCTAACCCTGGAAAATAAGCTGCCCAGTATGTTTTGGGTATGAACTCTTCGGGATATTTGCAGTCATATAAACTTTTAGAGATCTCGGACATCGAATGTCTATGTCCTATGAATGTTCACAGGACGTCCTGGAACCTATTCTTTTCCGAAAGGGGAAGAACCAGGCCAAAATCCTTTACTAGCAGATGCTTTAGCTGGTAAACTTTAAAAATGGACTTGACAGGTATCACAAGCCTGCTCAAGATAGTGGTAACTGGGAGCCATGAGCCATCCTGAGCCACTAATTGAGCAAGAGTGACATTGTCCAGCTGTGGGAGCCAAGTCCTACTAATCGGCTTGCCATCTAGTTTTGTGTTAGGGTTACCACAGACCGGTTGGGCCAAGTCCGTCTCCTGCCTGTATTCCATGCTAGCACATATCTGTGTATGCACCTTAACTGAGATTGCCAGCGGGATGAGTCTCAGCTTCGGAGGGAGGTCACTCAGTTTAATATGCAGTAAGGATAGTGGCGTCAGACCCCCCGCTTGATGTAGGACAGCTCTACTCGCTGCCATATCGGTAGGCTGTCTGCAGAGGCAAGCTCCTCTTCACTCTCCAACCATCTTAAGTATTTAACCATATGGCTCGCCCAGTAATAAAAGACCAGGGATGGGAGGCGGAGGCCCCCTCTGTCCTTTGGGGCGGCTAGTTTATGATATGCGATTCTGGGTTGCCTTTCGGCCCAGAGAAAATTAGTTATTATTGCATTAACTTTGCGGAACCATGCAGAGGGAATCCACATGTTGAGCAAATGTAATGGGTAAAAAATCCTGGGGAAGAAGTTCATCTTGATGAGATTTACTCACCCCCAAAGTGTAATAGATAGCTTGGACCATCTTTTCAAGTCTACTTCTAAAGTTTTAATTAAATCGTCCAGATTTAACTTTAAGAGTCGGGCTGGATCCCTCACCACCTGAATACCCAGATATTTTAAAGAGTTCGACGACCAGAACATGCCACTCTGATTGATTAGGGCTTTATTCACTCTATGATTGAGCTTGAATACCTGAGATTTGTCAATATTCAATTTGTAATTGGAAAGCGTGGCAAAATCTTGGATCACCCCCAACAGCACCGGTATCGAGTTACTCGGATCTGTCAGTTGTAATAACAGATCATCCGCATACGCTAATATTTTGATCTCTACCCCTTGGATAACCATCCCACGTATTAGAGAACATTGCTTAATTCATCGAATCAGGGGCTCCAGGTATAAAATAAAGCGCAGCGGCGAAAGGGGACAACCCTGTCTGGTACCTGAATATAGTGAAATCTTATCAGAGATCACCCTGTTTACCATCACCCTCGCTGACGGGACACTGTAAAAAATTCTAATCCAATTTTGAAAAAGTTGGGGAAAATTGCATGCATTCAGAGTCCGGAGAAGGAAATTCCAGTTGACCCTGTCGAATGCCTTCTCCGCGTCCAGGGAAACTAGAACCGCTGGGTAAGGGGCATCTCTGGACGCAGAGAGAACGTGCGACAGGGTCCTTAGGCGATCCATTGACGACCGCCCTCGTACAAATCCAACTTGCTCTGGCCCGATCAACTCGGAGATTACTGACAGAAGGCGGTCTGCCAAAATCTTGGCTAGAATTTTAATGTCTTGGTTCATTAAAGATATCGGGCGGTAACTTGCTGGCCACTCTGGATTTTTCCCAGGTTTCAGGATTAACACAATTAAGGCCTCCCACAAGGTTGGGTCTGTTTGTGCCCCAGATAGGATTTGTTGGAAAAGGGACATTAACATGGGGAGCAGGAGATTTACAAATTTTTTATAAAAATTTGCCGAAAACCCATCTGGGCCAGGAGATCTGTCGGAGGGCAAGGCCTTTACCACTCTGATGACCTCCTCCCTAATTATAGGGGCTATTAGTCGGCCCTGTTGGGAATCCATGAAAGAGGATAAACCGGAAGTCCTCCAGTAATAATTCATACTAGTTTCCAGAGCCGATTCTCTGGGGCTATACAACTTGGCGTAATACCTTTGAAATTCCAAGATTATCTCCTCGGTTGATGTTAGGAGGGTGTTGGTTGTCAGGGAGAGAATCGCCAGAATATGCCGGTTTGCTTCCATTTGTCTGATCTTCAGTGCCAACAGCTTTCCGGCTTTCTCTCCAGTATCTGAGTATGCCGCCTTGGCTCTGAGGATTGCATATTCGGCTTTATCCCTCAGTAATTCTAAATACTCCTCCTTGAGTTTAACTAATTCCTGTTTTTCAAGTTCTGTTAAAGGTGAGCTAACTCTGGCCTCTTTTTGCTGTATTTCCTGTAATAACCCCTTCAATTGTCTCTCTTTTTCTTTTTTCCGGAAAGTAGCTAGACTAATTAAGGCGCCCCTCATAGATGCCTTAAAGGCTCCCCACAGCATATCTGGCCTCTCAACTGAACCGGAGTTGGTTTCTATAAATTGTTGGATGTATTCACCGATTACTTGGACCATTTTGTCCTCTTTTAGCATATAATTATTTATCTTCCATCTGAGAGACTTCTTAGGTGTATCGAGGGACGCTAGGTGGCATACTACTAACGCGCGGTCAGATGGGGGGCCGGGCTGCAGGAGGGTTTCCACCACCCTGGGAAGAAGGCTCTGAGAGGAAAATATAGTCAATACGAGATGAAGTGTAATGGACCGGGGATATGAAAGTGAATTATTTTTCTTTAGGATGGAGCACTCTCCAAATATCACAAAGAGCATACAGTTCTAGAAACTCTGATAGGGCTCTTTGAGCTGGTGAGCGTGCTCTGCTCGTAATGGCAGAACGGTCCATTGAGGAGTCCATTACCACATTCATATCCCCTCCACCACCATCGGCAGCGAGGAGTATGGCTGTAAAGTGTCAATTAACTTCATAAAGAAGTTGGGGGAGTCGGAATTAGGCCCATAGACAGTCCCTAGCATGAGCTCAGTAGCGCACAAAAAGCCATGGATGAAGAGAAAACAGCCCTGTGGGTCTTTAATTACTTGCTTTGGTACAAAGGGGACCTTTCTGCCGATCACTATGAGCACTCCTGCACTATTAGTGTTTCCTTCAGCAGAAAAAACATGTCCAATCTGCATTTTTCTCATCCACCTAGCCTCCACATCCAACAAGTGGGGCTCTTGGATAAACCCAATATCTATTGATAACAGGTTTAAATGCTTAAGAACTTTGTATAATTTGACACGCTGTCTTAATCCCTTGACGTTCCAAGTGGCAAACCTCATGCCACTGGCCCTGTTCAGCAGTTAGAAAAAGGAAAGGGAAACTTAACGCAGCTCTGGCCCCTGGCAGCGTGGCCATATTATTGTACCCCTTGAGCTGTGCTGAGGACCCCCACACCCCCCATTATCCCCCTTGAACACCCCCAAAACGAAAGAAAAGTACCAGAATATTATCGTGGCCCTCAAACCTAGTCCCCTAATACTAGACATACACCCCCACCCTTCCAACTACTGAGAAACATATCGCTGAGCTCCTTAATTGACCCTTTGTATCGAATTTTCCCCAACCCTCCTCTCGCAGTTACGCAATGAAGCAAATCCCCCTGCGGTCACCAGCCATGGCCCTCCCACCATCCCAATCCCTTTGTGTGCTTAACCCTCTTAGGGGAGGGTGGTATCATGGGACGGATATCTATATTGATGCCCAGGCTTCATGTCTGGAGCTTGTGTATTAGGCCTCCTTGAAGCCCCTGTACTAGACCCTTCTTGTATGGCCTCATCTGGGGTACTTCTCATGATCCAGCTTTACTTGGGAGAAATCCACCTGCGTCGCTGTCCATAGCCCAGGCTCAATAGACAGGCGCATAGAGTGACCCCCAGCTCACCTCAGGGACTCCATAACTGGCCTGGATTTGGGCAACGTTTGAGTTCTGAGAACAATACATCTCCAGCCCATAAACCACCCCCCCAAACATAGAAGCAATATAAACCGTAATAATCCATCATATCCATCAGTCCTCTACAGCTGAGACTATGACATTTGTAGTTATAACCCTCAAAACAAAAGTTCGAGAAAGAAAAACAGGGGTTCTTCTCCTTCTTGGCTCAGCAACCTAAAAGAACCATTAAAGTCTGTTTTACATCAAAAGGTTCGCCATCCACACTGACTCTTTCTCCGAAAGCCTTCCCCCTCAGCTTACTTCACTTAGGCCTGAACAAATCCGGAAACTCCTTCTGCAAAGTCTTACTGGCCAAATCTGTGTCTTCAAAGGATACCCAGGCCCCGGACACCATCACTTGCAAATGGGCCGGGTACCCCATACGGAATTTAATGCCTGCCGCTATAAGCTTCGTGACGGCAGGATGGAAAAGGGGCCTTCTTTGTCGCACTGAAGCTGGCAAATCATTTGTAACTCTTATGGGCTTGTCTTCCCAAAGGACCTTCTCTAATTCTTTCATCTTGTTGAGTAAGTACTGCTTTTCCTGGTAATTCAGCAGCTTGGCAATCAGGGGTCTGGGCTGTTGGCCTGGGGCTAGCATCGGCCGCAGCGCTTGGTGAGTCCTCTCGAGGATGTATGCCTGACCATAGGGAGAGGGGCCCGCAAGTTTATCGAACAGCTTTTGCAAAAATAAAATTGTATTTTGGCCCTCTTCTTTTTCCGGCACTCCCAAAATGACCAAATTATTCCATCGGGATCGCCCCTCGAGATCCTCTACCTTTTGCTCAAGCCTTTTGATGCGCTGGCGGTCATTCACCGCAGTTTCCTCAGCTCGGTTCAGCGCTTTCTCCACAGATGTTACCCTGACATCTATGTCTGCAACCTTTACATTCAGATCTTCCAGAGCCCCTGCCAAGTGCTTGATTTCAGAAGCTACTGCCTTCATGTCTTCTCTCAGTGGCAGTAATTCTCTCCGGAGTAATTCCAAGGTTAGCGGTGTTGCTTCTGGCTCCAGCGCCCTCAGGGCTGTGGTAGTTAGTGCCTTACCACCACTAGACGGCTGGGCCTTAGGCCTCTTCCACGATTTCTAGGGGGAAACGGGAGGGGTATGTCGGGGCATCGCTGGCTTCATTTCCGCCTCCATCTCGCAAAGCCAACTCTCTCCTTCCTCTTGCGAACGGCTGCAGCTTCTTTTGCGATGCTGTAGAGTTTTAAAAGAATGGTTTATATCTGGAAAAGGGCTTAAGATAGCGGGAGCTCCAACTCGGTCCAGCTACTCGGGCAGCCTCATCACGTGATCTCAGCACCACCATAAATCTGATTCAAACAACATGAAGTCTTGCTATATTATGACAATTGCAGTTTGTCCCACCATTAGAACTGCTCCGGAGGTGAAAGAGTTAACTACCATTCTAAGAATGGAGTTTAGAGCGCGAGCTCGGTTAGAGAAGCTCTGTCTGGATAATTTCATACCTAAACTGTCAGATTCTTTACTCCGCCTCACTGAACAGTCGCTCCGGAGATTTCTCCTCCTGCTTGGTTCATTTCTCGGTTTAAACAGTATTTTCTCGGTTAAATTCAACCGCGAGTATTATTATTTTAACCGCAAACCGATCGGTTCAAACTCTGTCTGTGGTATTGTAAGTAATAGACAGGTTTTATTTCTGTGTGGAACTTGTAAATGTTTATCGGTTCGGTTCGAACCGATCAGGTTGTTTAAAACTTTAAAGAATTAAGCATTTTAAAGCTTTTAGAGTGCGGTTCCCGGTTCTTATCGGTTCTAAAAAAAACGGATTTCATTACGTTTTTTTCCACGACCCGTGACACGGTTGGGAACCGATAAGGGTGTCTTGCCTGGCACTGCCGTTAAAAGGGCAAGTTTCTTGGTTAGGCTGGCATCATGTCTGAGAAACCCAAAAGGAAAACTGGGCCCACTGGTTTCAACACTGTAGTGTCTGTGGGGAAGCCTTCAGGCTGACCCACACTACATGTGTTATTGTCTGGGGTTTGACCACCCTCAATTCAGACTGCCAGATTTGTAAAATTTCCTGCAGCCACCCTGGATAAGAGAGGCAGGCTCAGGGAACGAGAGGTCAAAAGTCTGCTGACCCGGATGACAGCCCGGTTCGGTGCCAACCGAACCGGGAGGGAGTGCCCTCTGACCAGGGCGAGACTTCCGGCAAGTTCCAAAGCTGGCTCTGAGGAGCCAGTTCCAGCAAAGAGAACTAGAAAATCAGCAGGTATGGAGTCCAAAATTCTTCTCCAACTGCTGCAGAAATAGCAAAAGCTATACAAATTGTACAGTCACTGAAGCTAACCGTCCGAACCGCCTCTGTCTGGTAAGGTCGGTTCGGCCAGTTCCACTGGTTCAAGAATATGATATTGGAGATTTTTATGAACCAGAGGAGGGGAAGGAGGATTATGAACAGTGTGAATGTGACTTTGAGAGTCTGGATGTGCCCATTGAACCGGACATCTCCCCAGACAGACCTTTAGAATCCCCACCTATGCTTTCTGAGTCCCCTTCTCATTTTCTGTTTTATAAAAAGGTTGCTGAAACCCTCCAGCTCCCATTAGAAGAAGCTGTGGATGAGCAAGAGGAACCTGATTTTGTGGAAATGATGGATATCCCAGAGTCTAGGAGATTATCTATCCCCTTACATAAATCTTTTAGGAAGCAAACAATAAAGATTCTAAAAGCCCCTAATTCTGTGCCTCCTGTTGACAAAAAGATGGACAGGAGGTACACTTTGTCAGGTCTTGATACAGACTTTCTTTCACAGCAATGCAGTCATATTGGGGTAGTTCAGGCTGCAGCCTGTGACAAAGCTAACATTCCCCTGGCTTCACATCCTCCTGACAAGGTCTCCAGGAAGATTGATGCCATGGCTAAAAAACAATACATGGCAGCGTCCTTGGGACTCAGACAAGCAAATTACATGGCTTATGTGGCAAGATACCAAAAATCTAGATGGGACACAGTCATGGCTTTGGCCAAACAGGCCCCTGGCCAGCTTGCCAAGGAGCTGGAGCAGGTGGCTGCTGATGGTATTGAGGCATCCAAGGTGCAATTCCATGCTGCTGTGGATTCTAATAATGTATCCTCTAGAATCATGGCTACATCTGTGGTCTTTCGTAGGTTAGCTTGGCTCAGGTGTACTAATTTGTCACAGGATACCCAGACTAAGGCTATGGATTTTCCTGTGGTGGGGAATTCTCTGTTTGGGGAGCAGACAGAGAATTACATGAAGAAGATGGATGAATACAAGACAACTTATAGGAGTACACAAGCCAAGGAGCGGCAAGCCACTCCTCAGAAGCAGACCCCCAGGGGTAGAGGTAGGCCCTTTCACAGGCCTTTTTACCAAACCCAGGCTTCTTCTGCTTATGCTCAGAGGGGGTTCTTCAGAGGCAGAGGCAGACGGGGTGCAGGTAGGTCTGCTACCACCCCTCAGCCCAAAGTCCCTGCCAAACAGGCACCCTGATGGGGTGCCCAGGGCCGGTTCTCCACTACCTGTAGGGGGCAGGCTGGCTTACTTTGTTCAGGACTGGGAGTCTCTAACATCAGACAAATGGGTCCTGGAAGTAGTAAGCCAGGGTCTGGTTCTCAGCTTCAAAACATTTCCAAAGATGAGAGCCAGATTTTTTCCACCTGCAAACCCTCTAGAGACCTTTACCTAGAATCAGAAGTCTCAACCTCCTAGCCCTCAGAGCTGTAGAAAGGGTTTCCCCACACCAGGGCAAGGGTCTGTACTCCAGGTACTTCCTTACCCCAAAAAAGACAGGAGAATGGCGGCCTATTTTAGACCTAAGATATCTGAACAAGCACCTTTTGAAACCAGAGTTCAAAATGGTGACTCTGGCAATGATTTTACCTTCCCTAAGGCCAGGGAACTGGCTAGCTTCCCTGGACCTCAAGGATGCCTATTTCCATGTTCTAATCAGAAGCTCCCACCGAAAGTACCTCAGATTCGAACTGCCCTCAGGTCATTACCAGTTCAGAGCAATGCCCTTCGGCCTCACCTCTGCCCCAAGGGTATTCACAAAATGTCTGGCAGTAGCAGTTGCTCATTTAAGAAGGCAAAGGATTATTGTCTTTCCCTATCTAGACGACTGGCTCATTGTAGGCCAGTCTCCGGAACAGGTCAAATCACACCTGCAAGTTACCCAGCAGCTGCTCACCTCTCTGGGCTTATTGCTCAATCTTCCAAAGTCAGTTCTGGAACCTGTTCAGGTACTCACCTTCATAGGTGCAGAATTGGACACAAAGCAGGCCAGAGCCTTCCTACCCTTAGAGAGGGTAAGGAACCTGGTGGCCCTGGCCTCCCTTCACTCTGCAGGTCTCTCCGACCCAGGCACTTCTTACAGCTTCTAGGACACATGGCTACCCCACAGCTGTAGTGCAAGGAGCAAGATTTCAGATGAGAGACATTCAGTTTCACTTGAGAGCTTTTTGTCTCAGAGAAAGATCCCCTTCCAAGTTGATCCAGTGACTCGAACCTGATCCAGGCCCTTCAGTGGTGGCAGGATCAGAGCAATTAAGATTAGGGTCCCTTCATTCCTCTATCTCATTCCTTGACCTCACTACGGATGCGTCCCTTCTGGGATGGGAGCTCACATGGGCGACCTCTCCACCCAGGAGTGTGGTCCCTCAGGAATCTCTGCTCCACATCAATTTACTGGAACTCAGAGCTGTCTTTCTAGCACTTCAAGTGTTTTCTGCATCTGTTCAGAACAAAGTGGTACAAGTCAGAACAGACAACACCACCACAATGTGGTACATCAACAAACAGGGGGGCACTCGGTCTTTGGCCTTGTGCACCGAAGCAATGAAGTTGTGGTCTCTGGCTTATTCCCTGAATACTTCCCTCATAGCAGTTCACCTCCCAGCAAAGGACAATGTCCTGGCAGATGCTCTCAGCAGGATTTCCCAGGGCCATTACAAATGGTCACTGGATCCCCAAGTACTGGGGATAGTTTTTGCCAGATGGGGCACCCCTCAGATAGACCTTTTCGCAACCCCAGACAATCACCAACTTCCACTGTTTTGTTGCAGGCCCCCAGTGATGGGCTCGGTCCCTCTGGATGCCTTTCTCCTAGATTGGGAAGGGAAGTTTCTATATGCTTTTCCTCCCTTCCCTCTCCTATTCAAGGTGCTGGTCAAAATCAGATCCCAGCCTTGCAGGATGATTCTGATTGCTCCAGATTGGGCCAGGCAGCCCTGGTACCCACTCCTTCTGTCCTTTGCAGTCCATCTTCCCCTGTGCCTCCCCAGGAGGCACAATCTGTTATCTTGTGCCCAGGGGAGAGTTTGGTATCCGAATCTCAAATCCCTCAATCTCAAGGCCTGGCTCTTGAGGAGTTAGAGTTTGCTGACCTACACCTTTCTCAAGGTGTTCTCGACAACCTGAAGGCTTCTAGGAAGCCTTCCACTAGGGCTACTTATAATTCTAAATGGAAAAGGTTTTCCATCTGGTGCTCGGGGAAGCATATTTCCCCGGTATCTGCTGATTTGCCCATTGTTTTGGACTATATGGTCCATCTTAATTCTTTGGGCCTGAGACCAGCTACCCTGAAAGTACATTTGGCAGCTGTGTCTGCTTTTATTTCAGCAGGAAAGCCCTCTTCCCTTTCCACTCACCCTGTATTTTCCAAGTTTTTCAAGGATTACTTCATATACTAATCCATCTTTCAGGGACCCTGCCCTGCCTGGGATCTTAATGTTTGCATTGCTCAGTTGATGCAACCCCCTTGAACCTCTGTCTTCTGCAGAGCTCAAGTATTTGACTTGGAAACTGTTTTCTAGTAGCCATCACTTCTGCCAGGCATCATGAGTTACAGCTTTGTCAGTGGAGACTGACTTTATTTCCTTTCACAGGGATAAAGTAGTCCTTAGGACTAACAGGAAGTTTTTGCCTAAGGTGGTTTCAGACTTCCATCTTAACCAATCTATCTCCTTCCAGTGTTCTTCACTGACCATTCCTCCTCTGGTGAGAGGAGGCTGCACAGCTTAGATGTTAAGAGGGCCCTTAGTTACTATATAGAGCGTACTAAGGGTCATTGGTCTGAATCCTCCAACTTTTTCTCACTTATGGTGAGGTTGGAAAAGGTAAACCTGCCACTAAGAGATCCATTGCCAGGTGGATTGTTCTCTTGTATCCAGTTTTGTTATCAAAACTGGGAAAGGTTCCCCTTCAGGCCTGAGGGGCTCACTCCACCAGAGGTACAGCTTCGTCTATAGCTGCTGCCAGAGACATCCCTATTTTAGAGATATGTCAAGCAGCTACCTGGAAAACGGTACACTTTCACCAAGCATTACTGTTGGATATCCAGGCCAGGGGGATGCTAGATTTGGCACAGCCGTGCTTCAGAGCCTATTCCCTAAGTAGGTTCTGTCCTCCTCCATGGAGGTACTGCTGTGTATTTCAGTATTGTCATAATATAGCAAGACTTCATGTTGTTTGAAGAAAAATTACTCACCTTAGTAATGTTGTTTCTTCTAATGGAGTCTTGCTATATTATGACCTCTCCCCCAGCCTGCCCCTCTCAGAACTTCTACTTGGGTATGGGGTGGGCAGTCTAGTGTGGGCACTGGTTATGCCCATTTTATGTTTTTCACACCTTCTTGGGGTTTTGGGGTGTGGTGTTTTATTTGACCTTACTTTATTATTTTTTGGTTCCCTGACTTGAGTCTTGGTGTTGGGACCAGGAATATGTGTTAATATTTAGGTAGCCAGTTGGCTAGTGTAGGTTACAGCTTCCACACAGAACCTTAGTGAGTTTTTGCTCGTAAAGATCTGACAGTTTAGGTTTGAAATTATCCAGACAGAGCTTCTCTAACCGAGCTCGCGCTCTAAACTCCATTCTTAGAATGGTAGTTAACTCTTTCACCTTCGGAGCAGTTCTAATGGTGGGACAAACTGCAATTGTCATAATATAGCAAGACTCCATTAGAAGAAACAACATTACTAAGGTGAGTAATTTTTTCTTCTGGAGTATCTCCTGACCTTGTCTGATGCAGGTCTCCAATACTCCTTTCTTAAGGTGCACCTGTCAGCTATAGCAGCCTTTCATGTGCCCAATGATGGCCGTACTGTGGCCCAGTTGGATGGCCCATACTTTTCTGTGTGGTATTCTCCACTTGAAGCCTCCTATCTATAATCTGGTTATGGCTTGGGACCTAAATTTTGTTCTAGAAAGGCTGACCATGCCTCCTTTTGAGCCAGCCATGTCTTGTGAACTACACTTTCTGTTTTAGAAAGCGTTGTTTTTAGTTGCTATTACTTCTGCTTGAAGAATTTCTGAGCTATAGGCTCTCATGTGTGAGCAGCCTTATATGATTTTCCACAAAAACAGGGTCTCTTTGCGTACTAATCCTAAGTTTTTTCCTAAGGTGGTGTCTGAGTTTACTCTAAGTCAATCTATCCACCTGCCTGTTTATTTTCCAGAACATGCCAGTTCAGGGGAAGCATTGTTCCATACTTTGGATGTGCATTGAATTCTCAGGTGCTACACACAGTGTACTAAGGACTACAGAAAGTCCTCCCAGTTGGCAAAGAGAACGCTCCCGTATCTAAACAGTGCTTGTCCAAATGGTTGGCCAACTATAGTACTTTTTGTCATAAGAAGTATGGTAAGGAACTTCCTGTTGTGGTTCATGGCCATTCAACCAGAGGTATGGCCACTTCTGTTGCTTGAAATTTGTGCTGCTGCCACTTTAGTTCTGTCCACACATTCACCCAAACACTGCAGTATGGACATTGCCTCCAGATGAAGGGCAGACTTTGACCTAGATGTGCTTCAGGGCCTTGTTTCTTAGACATGTGGCCTCCTGACATGCAGACTGTCTTGTGATTAGCGCTGCTTGGGACTCGTTCCATTGGTGTGACCTGATGACAGAGATATCCCCGAAGAAGATGGAACAGTTACATAGGAACTTACCATAACAGTGGATCTTCAAGGGAATCTCTGTCATCAGGTCATTCCATCCCTCCCTCCATCCCCCTTTCTTTCTGTCTCTCTCTCTCTCTCTCCAGCTTGGCTGTGCTGTTGCTCCAGCCTTTTTGCGAGCTGGGCACCTTTTCTCTCTCCTTGGTTCCCTGGGGGGACTTCTCTCTCCTACGGCCTCCAGCTGGGGAAAGAATTGAGGAGTGAGCGGAGCCGCCCATGCTTATATAGGGCTGTGAAGTTGGAGCCTGACATCAGCATGGGCGGCCCTTACTAGACTGCTGCAGAAAAGCTTCAGTGTGATCCTAGTACCTGATGGCTAAGTTCCATAGGTATGACCTGATGGCAGAGATTCCCTCGAAGATCTACTGTTATGGTAAGTTCCTATGTAACTGTTCGTTTTTACACCTCTGGATGTGCTCCAGTTGTCCTTTTAGCGTCTATCCAATATTCAGATATGTTTCTGACCTTTTTTGTTCAATTATTATTCTACTTTTGTTACCTTTATAACTACTCTGAATCCCTATCTCCTTAGTAGTTGCTACTCTCTCTTTCCATACTGGCTGAATGTATACCGTTGAAACATCAAAATGTCATCATCGAAATCCATTACAGCGACAACTTCGAGGTTGTCGCTGTAATGGACCCTATGGCGAAATGTTGTATATTTCACCAGTATTTTGCCCCTTTCGAACAAACTCTTACTTGGAGTTTGTTATATTAAAGTCGGGCGAAACAATGTCTGACAGGTGAAATTTCGCTTGTTGACATTGTTGGTGTTGCTGTGCCGCATTTCAACAACTTGGTTATCGATGCGGCTTGGTGGAACCCTGCCTGAACATTCTATGACATCAACAAAACCATTCCAAGCCATTCAGATGAACAGCATAGAATGGTGTTATTGATGTCATAGAATGTGTTAGATGTACGAAAAAAAAGAGCAGTAGCTGCTGAGGAGAGTGGAACTCTTTGCAGATCTGAAGGCACCCCAAAGCTAGATTATTTATTCCATCAAACATTGGTCAAGGCAAATCAGAAATACATAACTGACATGGAAATGAAGATGGAAGGGCAGTTAACATTGTAAAAATAATTTCCTATCTCCTTTAAATTAATGGAAAACATTTTAATCATACTGCGTCTAAGTTGTGAAGTGTTCTTTAACATCCAGCAACATACTGCTCTAGAGATACAGTACATAGCAAAATACGTATCATTATAAAAGACAATTTCTTCATGTGACCTGTTACAAAGCCCAAGTTTAACTTATCATGACGAAAAATGTTTCTGTGGTTACTAAGATATATTTTTGATGTAATTCAGAGATACCAATTTTAAAAATGACTGCTTTAAAACTGTAGACATTAACATTCAGCTTATTTCTTTAGGTATTGCTATCAGAGAGTCAGCAAAAGTAGGTGATCAAGCCCAGAGAAGGGTGATGCGGGGTGTGGATGATCTAGACTTTTTCATAGGAGATGAAGCTATAGATAAACCAACATATGCCACAAAGGTAAGGGAATATGACTGCAGTTATCTAGTTGATATGCTTTTAATTTTGTTTTCCAAACCATTCCCATGACATATCTGTTTTAAATAAACAGTCGTTGTTTTGTGATCTTTTAACCTTTTCTGTCAGTGTATATTCGCAGAAAAATAATACAGTTGTGTACAGGTTGCTTAATGGATATACAAAAAAAAATATTTTCCTGTTTTGTGATTGACATTCATGTGGATTTAAAAGATTACCTAAAGGTGGCCAGGCAGTGGAACAGGGCAGTCTGGAGGGCTGGTGGGATGCTGGGGTGCATAGGAAGGGGTATCACCAGTATAAAAATGGAGGTGTTGTTGCCCCTATATAGACCTCTAGTAAGACCCCACCTTGAGTACTGTGCCCAGTTCTGGAGACCGCATCTTAGGAAGGACATAGACAAGAGTGGAGGCGCTCCAGAGGAGGGCAACTAAAATGATGCAGCGTCTGCATCAAAAGCCCTATGAGGAGAGGCTAAAGGAACCCAATATGCACACCCTGGAGGGAAGGAGGGAGAAGGGGGATATGATAGAGACTTTCAAATATCTAATGGGGGTTAATTACAGGAGGGGAATATTTTTTTAGAACAAAAGGTGCGCTAGAACAAGGGGACGTGCTATGAAGCTGGAGGGGGGTAGGTTCAGGAAAGTTGTGAGGAAATATTTTGTCACAGAAAGAGTGGTGGATTCCTGGAGCAGTCTTCCAGTGGAGGTAGTGGGAGCAAAAACAGTGGTGGGGTTTAAAAATGCCTGGGATAGGCACAAGGGAATTGTAGGGGCAAGGAAGGGGGGAAGAGTCAGCACCATGGAGCAAGTGGGTCTACAACAAAAATGAAGGTAGAAAAAATTAAAAATAAATAAATTGGGCAGACTGGGTGAGCCAAGCAGCCCTTCAAACTACAAGAAGTCCTAATGTATTCTGATATATGCAGTAAGATCTTCTTGTTGTACTGCCCCGGAGAGGAAAGAGTTAAAGCCTACATTCTAAGTAGGCACAAGCTCGGTTTCAAATCACTGTCCCTGGTACATTCTATTCAACCATTAGATTCTTTACTCCGCCTTACTGTGAAGATGTCTCGGAGATTTCTTCTCAGCATCTCATCAGTTTAGTGGTTTTATCGCTGCGGTTTCTTTACTGATTAAAATTAATAGCGTTTTAAGTTTCAAATTGCTGTCACTCGGCATAGGTACAATTGTCGTTTAAATTTTTGTCTACAAACGAGCAAGTCTTGGCTCTTTAGCGGTTGCTATCCAACTGTCAGGGTACTGAGTTCTTTTCTCTTTCTTTTCCCTTTCTTCTATCAAAAAAGTATTTGTTAGCTCTGGTTAATAAAAAAAAAACAAGTTTTTTTTTTTCTGGACCGCTAATACCGATCTATTAACCAGAACTATTTTGAATTCTTATCCGGCCTAACCACCATTGGGGTAAGCTTTAGATGGAGTCACAGACTCCCAAAAAGAAAACTGGACCAACCAGATTTCAACAATGTGTGAGTGTGGGGAAACTTTTGCCAAGGCTGATCCCCATACTACTTGTGTTTTCTGCTTAGGGTTTGAACACCTGCAGGCAGACTGTGATATTTGTAAGAGTTTCCCTCAGTTGACGTTGGACAGGTGCCATAACCGACTGAATGAGAAATTGGCTGAGAAATTCACTAACATGGATTGCCGAACTGGTTCAGGTTCAAAAGAACCTGAAGAGGTGCCTTCTGACAAAGACGATACCCCTTCTTCTAAGCGAACCGCAGATACAGCCCTTGAACTGGCTTCCGCTAAGAAGAAAAAGAAAGAAAAGCATTCCGAACCGACTCCTAAGCCGCGGGCGGTTGCGGTTCTGGCCGCAGAAGAAATTGCTAATGCTATACGCATTATACAATCTCTGCAAACCGGTCCAACTGAACCGGTGTTACGTCCGGTTACACCTCAACTGGTTCAAATCCCTCTAAATCCTTTAGAATGTAACTATTCATGGGATCAGGAGTGTGAACAAGATGAGGAGGAGGAAGAGGACTTTTATGGTCCTATTGAACTGGAGGTATCTCCAGAGCATGAGGAAGGTATTTCTCCACCCAAGCAGTTGGAGGATGCCCTCACTCATTTTTCTTTCATGAAAATGGTGGCTGAACCCTCCAGTTACCGGTTCAGGAATCTTCAGAGGAAGAGGAAGAACCAGATTATGTTGAAATGATGGATGTCCCTGCCACTAAAAGACTGCTGATACCCATACATAAGTCTTTGAAGAGACAGACTTTAAAAATCTTGAGTACCCCTACTTCTGTTTCTCCTGTGGATAAGAGACAGATAGGAAGTACCCAGTGGCCAAGAATGGCGCAGAATTTCTCTCTGGTCACCTCAGTCATGAGAGGGTAGTCCATGCTGCTGCCTGTGAAAAGGCAAACATTCCATTAGCTTCCCATCCTTCTGAAAAAGATTCTAGGAGAATTGACTCTATGGCAGTAAAGTCGTACCGTAGCTCCTCCCTTATTGCCAGACAGGCTTCTTAATTTAATTTATTTAGTTGTTTAACCAGGTATAGCACACTAAGCTGGAAGTTTTTTTACAGGAGCGACCTGGGAGCACAAGGAGGTTAAGTAACTTGCTCAGGGCCACACAGTATGCAAGTGGAAGCTGTGGGATTCAAACCCAGGTCTGGTCTGCTGGATGTCACCAGATTTGCAACTCAGAGCCTTAGACCACTGCGCTATACTGCCTCCTCATACATTCCTCATTCTTACATGGCCTATGTGGTAAAGTACCAAAAGAAGTTATGGGAAGCAGTATCCTCTCTGGCAGCCAAAATCCCAGCTGATTTGGTTGCAGATTTGGGGGAAATAGCAAGGAGTGGAATATAGGCTTCTAAGCAGCAATTCCATATGGCAGTGGATGCCAATGATTCGGCATCCAGGGTATTGACTACCTTTATCTCTGTGAGGAGGTTTTCTGGGCTTAGAACCACAAGCCTCTCTCAGGACACCAGACAAAGGTCTTAGGTTTTCCTCTGGTCCAGAATTCCTTCTTTGGGGAACAAACTAAAGCCTATATGTGGAAATTGGATGAATATAGAACCTCCTATAGGAGTGCTGCAGCCAAGGAAAAGGTTGCCACACCTGAGAAACAGCAAGGTAGGGGAGGCAGGGGCAGGCCAAGACCAGAGACCCTTCTATCAGGCCCAGGCTTTCCCTGTCTATCAGCAACAGCGTGGATATTTTAGAGGAAGGGGCAGGAAAAGTGCCACTCATTCCAGCCCAGCTTCCCAAACCAGGACACCAGCTAAGTAGGCTCCCTGAAGAGCCATGGGTCGCCTCTCCAGTTGTAGTAGGAGGCAGGCTTGCTCACTACCTCCAGAACTGGCAGTCTATAACATCAGACAAAAGGGTCCTGGAGGTGGTGGGCAAAGGCCTTGCTCTAAATTTCGAAACAGTTTCCCAGGTTGAGAGCAAGGCTGTTCAAGCCTGTCTGTCAAGCAGAACTCTCCTTACTGGAAACAGAAGTTACACCCTCCTTCAGGACAGGGCAGTGGAATCTATCCCTCTGTCCCAGAGGGGGGAAAGGGTTGTATTCAGGGTACTTTCTGACCTTGAAGAAAAATAGGGATTGGCGACCCATTCGGGATTTAAGGTTCCTGAACAAACATCTAAAAAAACCAAAATTCAAGGTTGTCACTCTGGCCATGATACTGCCCACTCTCAGTCAAGGAGACTTGCTAGCATTCATGGACCTTAAGGATGCTTATTTCCATATTCCTATCAGACAGTCACACAGAAAATACCTAAGGTTCAGACTGCCATCAGGGCACTACCAGCTCAGGTCCCTGCCCTTTGGCCTGACTTCAGCTCCCAGTGTGTTTACAAAATGCCTGGCAGTGGTAGTGGCACACCGCAGGTGTTTAGGGATTTCAGTATTCCCTTACCTGGATGACTGGCTATTGGTAGGCCAGTCTCAGCAGCAGGTGGTAGAGGCCTTAGCAGTCACTCAGAGCACTTTTCGCTCACTGGATTTTTTAATAAATACCAAAAAGTCAGTTCTGAAGCCAGTCCAGCTGCTGCAGTTCATAGGGGCGGAACTGGACACAGTGTTGGGAAGAGCAAGACTTCCACCAGACAGGGTGGACAGCATAGTGCAGTTAGTGGATTCTTTCAAGCCCCACTCTCCAAAGCCAGCCAGGTACTTTCTGTGGTTGTTGGGACACATGGCAGCCTCAACAGCCATGGTTACCCCCCCACCACTATCCCACCAGTGAATCTCTCCAGCTCTGTTGTAAGCACACATCTGCCAGAATGTCAGCCTCCTCTCGCCAATCTCTCCACTGCTCCTAGCATTCCCATCTGTTTTCCGCTCACCGGTAGCTCACCTGGCACGCTGGACCACCCTATCACCCCACCACACCCCCCACCAACATCCACCCCCCTGTACACTGTGCAGGGTGGGCCCTCTCTGTCCTAGCCATACCTGCCCTTAACTCCCTACCCATCCCCTGCGTCGCCACCCCCAGATCCTTGCATCTGCCCAAGCATTTATACCCCAACCGCCGCAGTCCTCTTCTCTGACTCCTCACCTTACTCCTCCTGCTCTCTGGGAATGTCTACGCTAACCCCGGACCTGGATATTCTACCCTCCCTTCACCCCCTACTGGGCGTGGCCTCCACATTGCCTCTATGAATATCTGCAGTCTCTCAAAAAAACTGCTGCTCTCCAGTGCTGGGTCACCCAACACAGGTCCGACATTCTTGCCATAGTGGAGACCTGGCTCTCCGCATCAACCCCCGACTCTGCTGTCTCCCTCCCTGACTTCACCCTTTTTAGAGAAGATCGTGTGGATAAGCGTGGTGGCGGATGTGCAGTCTACTTGCGTGACTCCCTCCAGGGCCACGCACTACCTACCCCCAAGCTTGATCACGGTGCCCAAGTCATCACCCTAAAAATCTCCCCTGACCTGGGCCGTGGCCCTCTTTACCTTACAACCACTTACATACCCCCACAGACCCAAAGTCTAGCTATCCATTCACTCACTGACTATCTCTCTACCCTGCCCCACAAAGCCGAACAGCTCGTCCTAGGTGACCTCAACATCAACTGGCTTGGCTCCACTGCAGCACACATAAAGGACACCTTCACGGCCCTTGACCTAACTCAATTAGTCACTCATCCCACCAGATTCAACCAATCAAGTGGGTCCAGCTCACTCCGTGATGTAATACTCTCCAACTGCCCCCACAAAATCAAGTCTGTTAACGTCCTAGCCAACTCCCTTAGCGACCACTGCCCGATTCTCTGTTTCAGGTCCTCCCCCACGCTCAATCCCGCATGCAAAGTCACCCCCCACCGCCGCTTTCGCCCCAGGATCCTTAATAAACTAAAGCAGTACCTAGCCCAGCTCAGCTGGTGCCCGATCTCCCTTGCAACGGATATAGATACTGCTCTAGCCTTCCTCACCAGAGCCTTCTGCAAGGCCTGTAACATCTTTGCCCTTGTTACCAGCACTCGCTCCAAGAGACACAATGCTGCCTGGATTTCTCCCTCCCTGATCCAGCAACTGAAGCAGCGGGATAACCTGTGGCATATTGCGGTCGAGTCTGGCAGCATAGCAGACAGACAAGCCTATAATGCCACTCGCAACCAGTGCACCTGGGCCATAAGGCAAGCCAAGGCCAGATACTACCAGACCACCCTGGCCTCATCCTGGGGCTCTGCTCGAGCCTTCTGGGATAATATTAAGGAGCTTAATGGGAAAACCCGCTCCCCCCTCAGATGGTTGTTAACGGCACAATTAACACTGACCTCTCACTTGTTGCCGACTGCCTCAACATGACCTTTTCTGACCTAAGTGCAGTCCTCCCTGCCCACTTCTTCGATCCTTTTTGTGCCTCCAACCCCCCTGCTATTAATCGGCCCCCATTTCTCCTCCGGACCATATCTCCCCGCGACACCAAACCACTCCTACTAAAAGCCCTCTCCAGCCGCAACCCCTGTTGTGACCCCTTGATTCCAGGATTCTCCGACGAACACTTGATGTCATTTTAGCCCCTCTTACTGACCTTTTTAACTGGTCTCTATGCCTCGGCCATTTCCCGAGCACATGGAAATCGGCTGAAATTACCCCTATCCATAAAAATGGAGACCGCATATTACCAAACAACTACAGACCAATCTCCATCCTCCCCCTCTCTCTAAAGCCCTGGAGAAAGTAGTATCCACCCAACTCATGGATTATCTATCCAAGTACAACATATTATGCCCAGAGCAGCATGGCTTCCACCCTGGACACAGCACCACTTCAGCCCTACTGGAGTTCTCCCACCAAATACACTCTGCACTTGACTCTGGGGAGATCGCCGGGGCAGTGTTCATTGACCTATCCAAGGCCTTTGGCACTGTGTGTCACCCCCTATTGCTTGACTTCCTTCGTCATCTTGGGTTCTCGTCTGGCCTACTGGCCTGGTTCTCCAGCTACCTCTGTGACAGATCCCAATGGGTCAAAATCAATGGTATCCTATCATCTGCCCTACCTGTACGCTCTGGGGTCCCTCAAGGCTCTATTCTGGGCCCCACGTTGTTCAGTCTCTTTCTAAACACCCTCCCCAGCTCCTGCTTGGGCAAAATGCTTCTATATGCCGACGATACGGTCCTCGACGCCTCCCACCCCGACCCACTCACCCTGCAGAGCTCTTTGCAACTCACCTTCAGCCAAGCTGAAAAATGGTTCCTCGACCATCGTCTGGTTCCTAACCACAAGAAGATGAAATCTGTGATTTTTGCACACCGCCAAAGTAACTCCAGAAATGCCCCCCTTCTCATCCTCCCCAGCACCCTAAACACCCTTGAACAGGTATCCACATACAAATATCTGGGCATCACCTTCGACTTGGCTCTCTCCTTCCATGCCCATCTTAACTCGCTGTCCGCTGCCATGAATGCCCGGATTGGACTTCTTTACCGCTACAAAGACTGCCTCCCTGAGTATGCCCTATGGCTGGCTATCTCCTCCTCCATCCTGTCTTTGGTTGATTATGGGCTCCCTATCTATGCAGCTGCTGACCCCACTGCCCTAACCAAAGTCCAGACTTCTATCAGCAAAGCCTGCAGGCTCCTGACCAGTGCCCCCAGCAGAACGCACACATGCCAGCTTTACTCCACCTCAAACCTACTCACCTTTGAAGAGCGCCTGCGATGCCACACCTGTATACTGGCCAAAAAGACTCTACTTGGGCTCTCCCCCTCAGGAGTCACTACATCCCTTCAACAGGCCACCCACTTGGTTGCCACCCGAAATGCAACCAAAGCCACCTTCCAGGTACTGAGAGCTAGGACCTCACTTGCCCAAAGGTCTTTCCACTACAGAGCCCCCTCCTGGTATAATTCCCTCCCCACTCACATTTCTAACATCTCAAAAAAAGGCTTCTTCAAAATTGCCCTACGCAAACACCTCACTGACACTTGGAGCTGCAAATGCCCATGACGGGGCCTTACCAAGAGTTCCGCCTGAGCCAATCCGCAGACATCGTCCCCCCCCCAGGGTAACCACCACCTAGTACCTCTAGGGTTCTTATAGTATTACATATGTACTAGTTTATTTAGAATAGCTTACTTGTAGTCTGTACACCATGCATTGTAACCTTCGTGCTCCACTGTGTCGCTGAAATTGCTTTGCTTTGTATGCTTTTTTTGTATCTCACCTGTATTGTTCCCCACTGTTTTTGCTCCACCAATATGTTGTCTCTCCTCCCTGCGACGAGGTGCCTTTGTAAATGAGTCCTTGACTCAAAGATTGTAAATCCGAATTGTGAATAAATAAATAAATACCAGGGGCAAGGTTTCAGATGAGGGATATTCAGTTCCACCTGAAGTCTTTTTGGGCCCAGAGCAGACATTCTTTGTCCAAACTGATTCCAGTAACCTCCACACTACTTCAAGCTCTGCAGTGGTGGCAGGAAAAGGACAACCTCAGAGAGGGTGTTCCATTCCTCCAGGAAAATCCTACAGTGGTACTCACCACAGAAGCATCCCTCTTGGGGTGGGGTGCGCATCTGGGGGAGCATACAGCTCATGGCACATGGTCGCCTCAAGAGTCACTCCTGCACATAAATCTGTTAGAACTCAGAGCAGTGCTGCTGGCTCTCCAGTCCTTTTCTTCCATGATTCAGGGGAAGGTGTTGCAGGTCAGGACAGACAATACCACAACCATGTTTTACATCAATAAGCAGGGTGGCACAAGATCGACTCTGTTGTGTACAGAAGCGATGAAGATTTGGAATCTGGCCTGCTCCCTGGAGGTAACTCTGTCAGCAGTTCACCTTCCTGGGAAGGACAGTGTTCTGGCAGACTCTCTCAGCAGGATCAACCAGAACCACCACGAGTGGTCACTGAATCACCTAGTCCTCAAAGACATCTTCAGGCAGTGGGGCACTCCAGAGATAGATCTATTTGCAGACAATCATCAGTTGACTCAGTATTGCTGAAGGCATTCAGTACTGGGCACAGTTTCAATGGATGCACTCCTACTGAACTGGTCAGTGAAATTCCTATATGCCTTCCCTCCATTGCCCTTGTTGTTCAGGGTACTGACCAAACTCAGGGGCCAGTCAGCGGTAATGATCCTGATATCCCCAGACTGGGCCAGGCAGTCTTGGTACCCGATACTGGTGGCCCTGGCATAAACTAGCCCGATTTGCCTCCCCAAGAGATGCGACCTGCTGACCTCCTTCCAGGGGAGGATCATGTATCCCAACTTGGGGTCCCTCAGACTGAAGGCCTGGCTGTTACAGAGTTAGAATATGCTGGATTGCAGCTCTCTGACTCTGTTCTAGATATTCTAAAGGTTTTCAGAAAACCAGCTACTAGGAAAACCTATTCTTCCAAATGGAAGAAGTTCAGCATATGGTGCAATCAGTCAGGTGTGGAGCCACAAAGGGTGGGCATTCTACTCATACTAGATTATTTGGCTCATCTACATTCTCTAGACCTTAGGCCTTCTACTTTGAGGGTGCATTTGGCAGCAGTTTCTGCTTATTTGTCAGCAGGGAAATCTTCTCCTTTAGCCTCTGACCCTATATTTAAATGATTCTTTAAGGGGCTACTGCATTTTCACCCCCCTCATAGGGAGTCTACCCCTTCATGGGATCTAAATGTATACATAGCACAGTTGATGTAACCCCCTTGAGCCTATGTTCTCAGCAGAGTTAAAGTATGTGATATGGAAAACTGTATTTTTAGTAGCCATCACTTCAGCAAGACGTATTAGTGAACTACAGGCTTTATCTGTGGAACCTAACTATATCGTTTTTCATAATGATAAAGTGGTTCTCAGAACAAATAGGAAGTTCCTCCCTAAAGTGGTCTCAGAGTTCACCTTAACCAGTCCATGGACTTGCCTTTTTCACTAAACACTCTAGTTCAGGGGAGCTTGGGCTGCATAGCCTAGATGTAATGAGGGCTATCAGCTACTATTGGGATCTGACCAAAGACCATAGGGGTGACAATAGCCAGTTGTTCCTTACCTATGGTGAAGTGGGCAGGGGCAAACCTGCCACTAAAAGGACCACTGCAAGATGGATAGTGTCATGCATCCAGTTTTGTTTTCAGAAACTGGGGAAGGACCCCCTGTGGGCCTCAGGGCTCATTCTACCAGGGGCACAGCTGCCACTATAGCAGCTGCAAGGGATATTCCTTTGTCAGAAATCTGTAAAGCAGCTACCTGGAAAACTGTACACACATTTACCAAGCATTACAGCCTGGATGTGCAGGCAAGAAGTGGTGCCAGGTCTGGAACAGCAGTATTGCAGAGCCTCTTTCCTAAGTAGGTTCTGTGCCCTCCTCCAAGGGAACTGCTTGGTAGTCTGCATATGTCAGAATACATTAGGACTTCTTGTAGTTTGAAGAAAAAATTACTTACCACAGTGATGTTGTTTCTTCTAAAGGAATCCTAATGTATTCTGACCTCCCACCCTTCCTCCCCTGCCAGCACCTGGGGTCTCTGCACTCCAGCTCATATACTGCAGTTGTTGTTTTTCTTGGAAGTTGTTTTTTCTCTAGTGGGCATCTGTGTCCTGAGTCTTTAGCCCACACTGGGGTTGGTAGGGTTTTAGGAAAAGTTTCTATATAAATGCTATAAGCATTTTCAATTGTTTTTCAATCTATTATAAGTTTTTTTGGGTTGCTTGTAAGATTCTGACGGTTGAATAGAATGTACCAGGGGACAGTGATTTGAAACCGAGAGCAGGCCTACTTAGAATGTAGGCTTTAACTCTTTCCTCTCTGGGGCAGTACAACAAGAAGGTCTTACTGCATATGTTAGAATACATTAGGACTCCTTAGAACATAGAAACATAGAATTTGACGGCAGATAAGGACTGCTTGGCCCACCTAGTCTGCCCATTTTCCTACCTAACAGATAAGCTGCAGATCCTAGTTAACCAGCAGCTTACTTCTTCCTACCCTCCACTAGGACTGCCTTATGTCTGTCCCATGCATTCTTGAATTCCCCCACTGTACTTGACTCCACGACCTCCTCAGGGAGGCTGTTCCATGCATCCACAACCCTCTCCATGAAAAATACTTCCTCACATTACCTCTGAGCTGTCCCCCCTCTATCTTCAAATTGTGCCCCCTTGTTCTTGCACATCTTTTTTCTGAAAGATGCTACCCTCTTGGACTTTGTTGATTCCCTTGAGGTACTTGAAAGTTTCTATCATGACCCCTCTCTCCCTTCTTTCCTCAAGGGTATACATATTAAGCTCCTTTAGTCTTTCTTCGTATGTCTTCTGGTGCAGACCCTGCACCATTTTGGTTGCCCTCCTCTGGACAGCCTCCACTCTGTCTATGTCTTTGCGGAGATGGGGTATCCAGAACTGCACACAGTACTCCAGATGGGGTCTCACCAACTGTCTGTACAGAGGGATAATAATTTCCTGTTTTCTACTATTGATGCCTCTCCCTATGCATCCCAGTATCCCCCAGCCTTCCTTACTGCCTTTTCACAGTGCTTGCCCACCTTTAGATCATCTGATATAGTTACCCCCAGGTCCCTTTCCATTTTTACTGTTGTCAGTATCTCACCCCCCATTGTGTACTCTTCCCCTGGGTTTTTGTTTCCCAGGTGCATTACCTTGCACTTCTTTGCATTGAATCTGAGCTGCCATACATTTGACAATTCCTCCAACCTTGCCAAGTCCCTTCTCATCCTTTCCACTCCATCTTGTGAATCAGAAGAAACAACATTACTGTGGTAAGTAATTTTTTCTTCAAACAACATGAAGTCTTGCTGTATTCTGACAACATGCAGTTAGCCCCAGCACTTGAGCTGCCCCAGAGAGGAAAGAGTTAACTCTATGCAGAAGCATAGAACGTTGAGCTCGAGCTCGTTTTTCAAACCTCTGTCTCTGGTACTTACCAGTGTAACTGTCAGATTCTTTACTCCGCCTAACAGTGAAGTCGCTCTGGAGATTTCCTCTGCTTCGGTTTGGTAAAGTTTAAAAAAGCATCGGTTTTAAACCGATTTGTTTATTATTTTCAGATTTTCAGCCTCTGTCTACAGTACAGGTAGTGTGGTAGATAGGTGATGACTAGTGTGCTATTTTATAAATTGTGGAAATTGTTTTTTGTCTCGGTTCTTCATTGGTCGGTCCGGTTAGGAACAGACTTTTCTTATTATTGTATTATTTTCTGGGATTAGTGTGGTGTTCTGGTGCCGATCGGTTTCAAAAGAACCGGACTTTTTTCTGTTCTTTTACGGAACCCGTGACACGGTTTATAACTGATCGGTTCTTTATTACCTGGCTTGAAAGCTTTAAGGGTAATTGGTTAGGTTGGCCGTGTCTGAGAAACCCAATGAGAAAAAACGGTCCCACTGGGTTTCAACACTGTACTGAGTGTGGGGAGGCCTTTGCCAAGGTCGATCCCCACCTCATCTGTGTTTATTGTCTGGGGTTTGACCACCTCAAAACAGACTGCCAGATTTACAAACACTTCCCTAAAGCCACTCTTGAAAAAGAGTTTGAGTAGGCTGAAGGAAAGGAAGGCCGAGAAGTCCGTAGATCCAGATGGCCAGCCCGGTTTGGTTGTGTCCGAACATGAGGAGGTACCTACTGACCTAGGCGATACCTCGGGCAAAAAGAGGTCCGACTCTGAGGGGTTGGTTCCGTCAAAAAAGAAGCATAAGTCAGCCGGTTCGGATCCAGCACCACGTTCTCCAATCACTGACGAGATAGACAAAGCAATTAGTATAGTTCAATTGCTTCGCCCAGTTCTGGTTCCGTCTAAACCGGTACCACCGGTTAGGCGGTCTGTTTGGTCATATCAGACTCCATCAGATTACGATCCGGATGCTTTCTATGAGGAGTGGGAGGGAGATGAAGAATATCCTGACGATGAGGACGAAGGTAATGACTTTGAAGGTCTGGATGTGCCCATTGAACCAGACATCTCCCCAGACAGGCCCTCCAATGTCTACCCTCCCAGGCTTTCTAAGTCCCCTTCACACTTCTTGTTTTACAAGAAGGTGGCTGAAACACTCCAGCTCCCTATGTTTGAAGCTGCTGAGGAGGAGGAAGAGCCTGACTTTGTAGAAATGATGGACATCCCAGAGTCCAAAAGATTGTCTGTCCCTCTTCACAAGTCCTTGGGGAAACAGACACAAAAACCTTTACAAACACCTAACTCCTTACTTCCTATGGATAAGAGAATGGACAGGAGGTATATGTTATCAGGCTCAGGTACGGAGTTCTTATACACTCATTGCAGCCATGTTGGGGTAGTGCAGTCTCAGCCTGTGACAGGGCTAACATACCTTTGGCTCCCCCCCCCACCCCCAAGACAAGGACCCCAGGAAAGTTGATGCCATGCCTAAGAAACAATATTTGGCATCCTCTTTGGGACTGAGGCAGGCAAAGTACATGGCCTACACAGCCAGGTACCAGAAATCCAGGTGGGATACGGTTCTGGAACTGGCTAAACAGGCCTCTCCCCAGCTAGCCAAAGAGCTGGAGGAGGTGGCTGCTGATGGAATTGAGGCATCCAAAGTGCAATTTCATGCTGCTGTGGACTCCATTGATGTGGCATCAAGAATCATGGCTACATCTGTGTCTCTCAGAAGACATGCTTGGCTCAGATGTACCAGCCTTTCGTAGGATACCCAGGCCAAGGCCATGGATTTCCCTGTAGTGGGTAACTCTCTGTTTGGGGAGCAGACAGAGGCTTACATGAAAAAAATGGATGAGTACAGCACCACCTACAGGAATGCACATGCCAAAGAGAGGCAAGCCGCTCCTCAGAAGCAGCAGTCTGGGGACAGGGGCAGGTGTTTCGACAGGCCTTTTTACCAAGCCCAGGCTTCCTCTTCCTTCCCAAAGAGGGGGTTCTTTCGAGGGAGAGGCAGGAGGGGGATGAGCAGGACTGCATCCTCTTCCCAGTCCAAGGCTCCTGCCAAGCAGACACCCTAATGTGTCAGCCCGGGTCGATTCCCCCATTCCAGTAGGAGGCAGGCTGGCTTACTACTTCCAGGCCTGGAAGTCTGTTACCTCAGACAAGTGGGTCCTGGAAGTAGTAAGCCAGGGACTGGCCCTCAGCTTCAAAAGGTTTCCAAAACTGAGGACCAGGTCTTTTCCACCTGCATCCATCCCAGAGACCTTTGCCCTAGAGGCAGAGGTTTCCTCTCTTCTGGCTCTCAGAGCTGTAGAGAAGGTTCCTATTCAACACAGGGGCAAAGGTCTGTACTCCAGGTATTTTCTTACCCCAAAGAAGACAGGGGAGTGGCGACCCATCCTAGACCTAAGGTATTTGAGCAAACATATCTCAAAACCAAAATTCAAAATGGTGACTCTGGAAATAATTCTTCCTTCTCTAAGGCCAGGGGATTGGCTCGCATCCCTGGACCTCAAGAATGCCTACTTCCATATTCTTATCAGGTGCTCCCACAGAAAGTACCTCAGGTTCGAGTTGCCTTCAGGCCACTATCAGTTCAGAGCCATGCCATTCGGCCTAACATCAGCTCCAAGGGTGTTCACAAAGTGCCTTGCAGTAGTAGTTGCCTACCTCAGAAGGCAGAGTATTTCCATTTTCCCATATCTGGATGACTGGCTAGTTGTGGGTCAGTCATCAGACCAGGTCAAGTCAGCTCTGCAAACCATTCAAGACTTGCTCAGTTCTCAGGGGTTTCTCCTCAGTCTCCCAAAGTCTGTCCTCGAACCAGTTCAACTTCTTACTTTCATAGGGATAGAATTGGATACTATCCAAGCAAAAGCCTTCCTTCCTTTGACAAGGGTAAAGGCCCTAACAGATCTTGCTTCTTCTTTTCGGCCTCTGGTCTCTCGTCTAGCAAGGCAGTTTCTTTAACTCCTGGGCCACATGGCAGCTTCCACTGCAGTGGTGCAAGGAGCCAGATTTCAGATGAGGGACTTTCAGTTCCACCTAAGGTCCTTTTGGTCTCAGAAAAGAGACTCTCTCACCAAATTGATTCCAGTGACTCAGACTCTGGTCCAAGCTCTCCAGTGGTGGCTGGACCAGGACAGCCTCAGACAAAGAGTTCCGTTTCTCCCTCAAGTCCCCTCAGTAGTCCTAACTACAGATGCTTCTCTCATAGGTTGGGGAGCCCATTTGGGAGCCCTTACGGCTCAAGGGTCTGGTCTCCACAAGAATCTCTCCTTCATATCAATCTCCTAGAACTCAGGGCAGTTCTTCTAGCCCTTCAGATCTTCTCGGAGTCAGTCAGGGGCAAGGTGGTCCAAGTCAGGACAGACAACACCACCACAGTGTGGTACATCAACAAGCAGGGGGGCACTCGGTCCACAGCCTTGTGCACAGAAACCAAGAATTTGTGGTCTCTAGCCTATTCTCTTCAGACTTCCTTGATAGCAGTTCACCTTCCAGGAAAAGACAATGTACTAGCAGATGCCCTGAGCAGAATCTCCCAGGGGCATCACGAATGGTCCCTGTACCCTCCCATACTACAGGTCATCTTCTCCAGATGGGGCACTCCAGAAATAGATCTCTTTGTAGCCCCGGACCATCATCAGTTTCCTCTGTTTTGTTGCAGACCTCCAGTCCTGGGGACTGTTCCTCTGGACGCTCTCATCCTGGATTGGAAGGGCAGGTTTCTCTATGCCTTCCCTCTATTGTTCAGAGTCCTGATCAAAATCAGATCTCAACCCTGCACAGTGATACTGGTGGCTCCAGATTGGGCCAGACAGCCTTGGTATCCTCTGCTGCTGTCTCTGGCAGTGTCACGTCCCCTGTCTCTTCCCAAGAGATACAATCTCCTAACCTCCTCTCGGAGGAGGATCTGGTATCCCAGTCTCCATTCTCTCGACCTCAAGGCCTGGCTCTTGAAGAGTTAGAATATGCAGGCCTGCATCTTTCTCAGGGAGTTCTGGATATTTTGAAGGTTTCCAGGAAACCTTCCACTAGAAAAACTTATAATTCCAAATGGAAAAGATTCAGCATTTGGTGTTCTCAGAAGAGCATTGTGCCTGATTCTGCAGGCATTGCTACAACCTTAGATTATCTGGTTCATCTTAATGGTCTAAGCCTTAGGCCCACAACTCTGAAGGTTCACTTAGCAGCTGTCTCTGCATTCCTTTCAGCAGGGAAGGGCTCTTCCCTGGCATCTCATCCTGTTTTCACTAAGTTTTTCAAAGGTCTGGTTCATATTAACCCTCCCTTTCGAGAGCCTACTCTGGCTTGGGATCTTAATGTCTGCATTGCCCAGCTGATACAGTCACCCTTTGAACCTCTGGCTTCGGCCGAGCTGAAGTATTTGACCTGGAAAACTGTGTTCCTGGTAGCTATTACTTCTGCCATATGGATTAGTGAATTACAGGCTCTGTCAGTCGAACCTGACTTCATCTCCTTTCATAGAGATAAGATGGTTCTAAGAACCAATAGGAGGTTCTTACCCAAAGTGGTATCGGATTTTCGTCTGAACCAATCTATGTCTCTTCCTCTGTTTTTCACTGACCATTCTTCAGGGGAAAGAAGATTACACCGTTTGGATATTAAAAGGGCCCTTAGCTGCTACATAGAGCATACTAAGGCACACAGAAATGACTGTCTTCAGTTGTTTCTCACTTATGGTGAAGTGGGGAAAGGTAAGCCTGCCACTAATAGAACTATTGCCAGCTGGATTGTCACTTGTATACAATTCTGCTATGACAAATTGGGCAAACCCCCCCCCCCAGGCCTGAGGGCTCACTCGACTAGGGATACAGTTGCTACTCTGGCTGCGGGCAGAGATATACCCTTGCTAGAAATCCGTAAAGCAGCCACCTGGAAAACAGTCCATACATTCACCAAACATTACTCTCTGGACATCCAGGCTAGGCGTGATGCTAGGTTTGGCACAGCAGTATTGCAGATCCTGTTCCCAAAGTAGGTTCTGCAATCCCTCCTCCTGGGGAAACTGCTTGGTAGTCTGTATGTTGTCAGAATACAGCAAGACTTCATGTTGTTTGGAGAAAAAAATGACTCACCGTAGTAATGTTGTTTCTTCTAATGGAGTCTTGCTGTATTCTGACCTCCCTCTCTGCCTCCCCTCTCAGAACCTAGTTTTTGGGAAGTGGGCTGGCAGGTACAGTGTTGCACCTCAGGGGTGTACCGTGTACGCTCCCTCTTTAGGGTGGGGTAGTTGTTTTACTATTAGTACTATTGTTATGTTTAACATACATACATATATATATATATATATATATATATATATATATATTGTCACTACCTTTTTTTCTTGGGTTCTCGATTTGAGTCTTTTGGGACCCAAATTGCTGCCTTTTGGCTATATATTAAACAATTTCTATAGTTTAGTACTTAGTTTGTTTGCTTGTAAGAATCTGACGGTTACACTGGTAAGTACCAGAGACAGAGGTCTGAAAACTGAGTTTGAGCTCAACGTTCTGTGCTTCTGCATAGAGTTAACTCTTTCCTATCCAGGGCAGTTCAAGTGGTGGGGCTAATTGCATGTTGTCAGACTACAGCAAGACTCCATTAGAAGAAACAACATTACTGTGGTGAGTAATTTTTTCTTATGTGCCGTCAGATTCTACGTTTCTATGTTTTTGTGTAGGTAGAATGGAGATGAGCAGAGTAGCACGTGCATAGATAGTCAACTCTGAAGCCCACTGTGACCTGAAAGTTTTACTAAGTTTAACTGCATAGTTAATCAGCCTGCTGACAGTGTGATCTGAAAGTCTTATTGTAACTGTGTTAGTTACAGGCAGTTAGTACAGGTCGAGGTAGCTTACCAGAGAGGCAGATGGGAAAAAATAGCAGGATGTATGCTTCAAAAAAGATACAAGGTGAGAGCAAATTTCCAAATTAACTGCATTTGCCTGCTCTGCATCTCTCTGTAGGTTTGCCTTTTATTTGATTTGCTTATGACTACTCACCAGAAGCCTACCTACTCTTAGTACCCCATGTCCCTATTTCCCACCCTTCACCCTTGGCCACCCCCCACCCCACAGTCTCCTCCTCCTCCTGCTGTTCCTCACTGTCTCCTTATCTAATCCACACCATTGTCTAGTTGCAGACTGTTTTCCCACTTCCACCTCCTTGCATCCCTAACAAAACTCTGTTTCCTTCCCCTCTGTACTCTGTTCTTAAACTTTGCCATGCTTCCCTTCTCCCACTCCATAGACAACCATTATATTATTTTCCTTAAGTTCCTTATAAAGCCTGAGTGCATTTTGCCAGATGGGCTCTCACACAGTCTGGAAGGTGGAAGACTAGGTTTCCTGGCAAAGGCGCCTAGCTTCACCTGAGCTCTTTTCTTCTAGGTTTGCTTGTAAGGACAGAGCAAGGAAAAAGATTAAGGCTTCTTTTGGCTAGGCAGATTTACTGTGTGTTACTATTTTCTTTTGTGCTTACAGGTTTTGTTACTGTTTTTTTGCTTACATTTTACTGCTTTATTGTTCTCTGATTCAAATTGCTGTCGCAGGGTATACTTTCTACTGTATTGTTACAGGGTGTGCTTACTGGTTTGTTACTGTTTTGAGCTTACAGATTACTGCTGTAATCTTCTCTGATTCAAATTGTTTTTTGCAAGGTATACCTTCTGTTAAAGTGTTCTGCAGGTTGTGCTTACAGGTTTTGTTACTTTTTTACTGCTTTATTTTTCTCTGTAGCAAAGTGTTTTTTGCAGGGTATGTTTTCTGTGAAATTGTTACAGGTGGTGCTTATAGGCTTTAAAGTTCTATCTATCATTAGGCTAAGCTTTCAGGGCTAATTACAGGAGCACATAGGAGATACAGACCGAGGGATAGTGACTGCATTTGTTGTTGGTTAATTTTTTCTGCTTTTACCTCCTTGTTTCTTTCGTCTATGGTTCTTCTTTTTTCGGCAGGGGAAGGGCCCAACCACCCACCCCCATCCCCAACCACCCCATGTTGCACTTCTTTTGTAGAGTAGCACAGTCATGACATTTCCTGTAGCAGAGCAGGAAGGGGAAGATCAGAGGGTTCCACACAGTGACCTCACTTATAGGGGCAAAATTAATGTAACTTATTATAAAACGTTATACAAAAACAAACAAAACTAAAACAATTTTATATATATATATATATATATATATAAAATCAAACTTTTGCTTTCATTTTCCCTTCTGATTACTCAGACCATGTTATAAACTCTGCAACTCAACTGGAATGGATATTATTAACTGCAGGTACTGCGGGACACTTTTCAAAAGGGCAGTTATTCAGGATTTAGGATGTTGTCCTACATGCTGGACCATCGAAGATCTAAGGGCTCAGCTTGGGGCAGCATGAGCAGAGATTGCATGCCTCAAATCACATATTCAGAAGGAATTATATTACAAGAACCATCCTCCATTTCCCCAACATCCAACTGAAACACCTTGACCGCAGAGGGTAGTTGGTCAGGGAGGTTGGCAGGTGGTTAGGAAGGGCAAATCAGGTGCCCCATCACTTAATGCTCACCAGTGTATCACCTCCACAAACCATATAAAAACTACAAACAGGTATCTGCCTCTATCTTCGAAATCAAATAAAGGGGCAGAGGACACTGCAGCACAGGAGCTAGCGCTACAAAACTTGCCCAAAACAGGGACCAAAACAAAGAAAGCAAAAAGGAAATCCAAAACACTTTTGATCATAGGAGACTGTATGATTCGGGGAGTTGATACTTACCTCCAGCCAGGAGTAATGGTCAGATGTCTACCAGTTGCATCAGCATGGAGAGACACTGACTGCATTGCTAAAATCATGCAGGAAGCCGTAGAAAACATCAATGCCCTGGCGCTCATAAGGACTAACGATCTCGCCAGCTGGTCAGTTGTGGAGACCAAGGAACACCTGACCAGGCTGGGAGACAAACTATCATCCATTTTGTCTGGCATCTCCTTCTGTGAGATCCTGCTGGTCTGGGAGAGGGGGGCAGATGGACGGAAGGTCAGCGAAGGGGAGATAGGGGAGCTAAATATATGGCTGAAGGGCTGGTGCCAGGAAAAAGAATACAAATTTGTAGGTAACTGGCATCGAACAGGAAGAACACCCCTCCCTCCTCAGCTAGTGATCAAACAGGAGTTCAGCATGTTTGTAGTTGATTTGTATCACCCAGTAAGGAAAAAGGTCTGGCTCCCCATACGACACGCAGGGGAAAAGCCAGACCTCGTCCCACAACCATCATGCCGAAATTTGGCCAATGGAAAATCATGTACACAAATGCCCGCAGTTGGGAAGCAAGATCCCAGACCTAGAAGCAACAACGACAGAGGCTAAACTGGACATAGTAGCCATTAGCGAGACATGGTTCACCAGCAACCACACTTGGGAGACTTCAGTACCACGTTTTGATTTACCTCCCCAACAGTGACACCAATATAGCAAACTATGTCGATGCTGACAACATGGACAGTTCACTGTATTGGTGTGCCAGAGACCGGGGGCACACTCTCTCCCAGTCCTGCGCCCCTTCCCGAATCAACTGCGACTCAGAGTTGATAATATTTAGAATGAGGGTTCGGGGGGGGGGCAGAACGACGCCCCCCCATTAGAAACAGAGACTGGGAGTCCTTCGGGATTTATGTCAACCGCAGCTTGCGTTCGACACGACTTACATTGCTGTGATGCCAGTCAACGAAATTGTTGTCGAACTGGCATCGTAGAGCCCCCAGTTATATACTGTTCAGAAGAGACCGAGGTGCAAAAAGGGGGGAGGGGGGAGCGGCTCTTTATGTCAATGAAAATATCAAAGTTACAGAGATTCAGATGAGGCAGAAGAACTGTGGGTCAACCTGGAAACAGGAAATGGGACAGCCATACGAACTGGGGTTGTCTACAGGCCTCCAGACCAGGGGGAGGACATAGACGCATTATTGTTAGAAGATATACAAAACATGACAGCTAAAGGGGGGGTTCTGCTAATGGGAGACTTCAACATGCCAGATACAGATTGGTCAATACCAGCAGGAACATCTGCCAGAACTAGACACATGGTGGATTCCTTGCAGGGGGGAGGGCCTCAGACAATTGGTACAACAACCCACAAGAGACAGGGCTATCCTGGATCTAGTACTGACTAACGGGGAAAGGATCATAGATCTCCAGGTAGAAAGTCACCTGGGGGCCAGTGACCATCACATGGTATGGTTCATTTGGCCACTAGAACTAAATCATCCCATTCCAAGGCAAAACTATGGGACTTCAGAGGAGCTGACTTTGATAAGATGGCCAACAGAGTTAAGCTGGTCCTGGCAAGAAGAAATAAAGGTGAGGGGGTACAGGCAAAGTGGGCAAGCATTAAGGATGCAATACTTGAAGCAACATCCTATTGTGTTGAGAAAAGAAAGAGCAAAAGAAGAGGGAGGAAACCACTTTGGTTCTCAAAAACAGTAGCAGAAAAGATCAGAGCTAATAAGTTGGCCTTCAGGAAATATAAGGGAACACAGTGGGACGAAGATAGGGAGGCATACTAAACTTCCCTAAGGGAAGCAGAGAAGGCAGTAAGGCAGGCAAAGGCCCAAATCGAGGAAACACTAGCACGGATAGTAAAATAAGGGGACAAGACTTTCTATAGGTACATTAGTGAAAGGAGAAAGTCCAGAGGGGTATTGCTAAAATCAAAGGGGATTAGGGAGAGTGTGTGGAGGACCAAGGAAAAGCATCTCTCCTAAATAGATACTTCTGCTCAGTATTTACTGAGGAGAAGGTAGGGCAGGGCCCACAGCTCTGCACCATGGACACGGGGGGAAGGAGGTATGCACAACTCCCTTCACAAAAGAAAGGGTTCTGTAAGAGCTCACTAAGCTCAGGGTGAACAAGGTGATAGGGCCTGATGGCATACATCCCAGGGTACTAAAGGAGCTAAGTGTGGAACTAGCAGAGCCATTAGCAGAACTGTTTAGTGAGTCTCTGAGCACAGGAGAGGTCTCAGAAGACTGGCGAAGGATTCAAGTGACCCCGCTCCACAAGAGTGGCAGCAGGGAGGAGGCAGGGAACTACAGACCAGTCAGTCTTACCTCAGTAGTGGGCAAGAGTATGGAGGCACTCCTTAAGGAAAGGATAATGCAACACCTGGAATCCATAGGAGCACATGATCCAAGACAGTATGGGTTTACAACAGGAAGGTCCTGCAAACTAATCACTTAGATTTCTTTGGCTGGGTAACCACAGTGGTGGACCCAGGGGGTGCAGTTGATGTTGCCTACCTTGACTTCAGCAAAGCTTTCGATACTATTCCACATAGAAGATTGATTAGTAAGCTGGGTAGGCTCAGGGTGGGTCAGAAGTTGGTCAACTGGGTGGCAAACTGGTTGGTAGGCAGAAAACAGAGAGTGGTGGTAAACGGTATACAGTTAGAAGAGATACAAGTCACAAGTGGGGTACCTCAGGGATCAGTCCTGGGGCCAGTCCTCTTCAAAATCTTCATCAGTGACATTGCAGATGGACTTTAGGGTAAGGTTTGTCTGTTTGTAGATGACACCAAGATCTGCAACAGAGTGGAATATCCAGAAAGGTGGGCCGAATGAGAAGAGATCTGGAAAAAATGGCAAAATGGTCGGAAGAGTGACAGCTGGGGTTTAACGCAAAGAAGTGCAAGATCATGCACATCAGGAAGAGCAATCCTGAAGCTACCTATAGGTTGGGAAGGAAGTTGCTGGCAATCAGAACGGAAGAAAGAGACTTGAGCATCATCATCACAGATGACCTGAAATCATCCAAGCAGACCACTAAAGTAGTAGGTAAGGGGGGTATCACAAGTCGTGAGAGGGAGGTAATAATCCCTCTTTACAAGACACTGGTTAGGTCCCATCTGGAGTACTGCGTGCAGTACTGGAGGCCGCACCTGCACAAGGACATTAACAAAATGGAGGCAGTCCAGAGAAGGGCAACCAAAATGGTGCAGGGACTGCATCAGAAAATGTATGAGGACAGATTAATGGAGCTCAATATGTATACTGTAGAGCAAAGGAGGGAGAGAGGTGATATGATCGAAACATTCAAACATCTTAAGGGCATTAACAAGGTGAAAGAGTCTAACATGTTTCAATATAAGAAAAATAGCAGGCCAAGAGGACACAGCATGAAATTAGAAGGAGGCTGATTAAGGGGTAATGTGAGGAAGTTACTTTTCACAGAAAGGGTGGTGGATGCATGGAATGGCCTACCTCAGGAAGTGGTGGATATGAATACAGTACAGGGCTTCAGACAGGCATGGGATAGGCATGAGGGAGCAATACAGAGGAGTATGAATAAATAGGCCATTGACAGAGTAAAGGCATATGGCACATTCATAAGGTAGAAAAATGGGCAGACTAGATGGACCTTGCGGTCCTTACCTGCCATCAGCTTCTATGTTTCCATGTTTCTATGTCTTCAGAGGCTGAAAACAGAATGGGAACAGATAAGGCACATTGATGAATGCTAAGAAGGACGCAACACATGTCTGTGTGTCTTCTGTTCCCAACCTTTGCAAACTACGGTAAAACTTGAAATTGTTACTGTCAAATACTTTTCACTATTCTTGCTGATGCACTAATGTGTGCTAAAATAAATTTGTGCTAATAAGTGTTATTAGCAATTTTCCATTATAGGGAATATGGATTGCTAGAGATTCCCAAGGTAACCCTGAAAACATCTGGTGGAAGAACTTTTGCCTTTATGGCACCTACCCTGTGGAATTCTCTACCTTGCCAGATACGCAATAGCCTGACTGTAGAAGGGTTTAAAAAAGTTCTTAAGACCTTCCTATTCAAACAAGCATTTTCAGAAATGTAAATGGTGTTTTAAATTGCTGTGGATTTTAATATTGTATGTGAAATTTTGTAAAGGGGCCCTGAGCCTTGGAAGGGCACCTCATATACATAAATTTTTACTTACTACGGTGCTAATGACGTAGTGCTAAATTTAATTTATGCAATTATGGTTGCATTTGTGTTTTCACTAAAATTACCCTGCGTGAAAATAACCAGTTTTACAGTATGTGAGAGGCCATTTGGCACTATGCATTCCTGCTTAAAACAAAAACTAATCTAAAATGTAATAGCGATTTGCATATACATCTCATGATGCTTTACATTATTGGTATATGTATGATTTTGTAGTTCTGTGAAACTTCGTTTTGTTGCCATTGCCCTTTTTGGGCAACCCTTACCTCAGTGCTTTTGTGCTGAGGTTATTTGTCTTTTTTTGCTTGCTTTCCTATTTTGAACCCACCATGACCCAAACCTGCAAGTCCACATAAGGGCTGGCTCATTTTCAGCTATGTTGATACAGATGAGGCTCACTGATGAATCTTAAGAACGTGTGTCTGTGTCTTCTCTCAGCCTTTGCGAACTGTGTGAGAGGCCATATGGCACTATGCACTTCTACTTAAAGCAGAATCAGTCTAAAATTTCATGACGATTTGCATTACGTCTCATGATTCTTTGTATACTGTTGGGATATGTGTGATTTTGTATTGTTGTGAAACCTGGTTTTGTTGCCAGTGTTCTTTTTGGGCAACTCTTACCTCAGTGCTTTTGTGTTCTTTGTCCTTTTAGTTTACTTTCCAATTTTGGGCCCACCATGACCCAAATCTATAAGATCGTGAAAGGGCTGGTGCATATTCACCAGTGCTGAGATACAGATAAAGCACACTGATGAGTCCTGAGAAGGACAAAACACATGCCTGTGTCTTCTGTTCTCAGCCTTTGCAGATTGTGTGAGAGGCTTTATAACATTGGTTGACACAAGGTGGAAAGCTCATTGCCCAAACACCATCACCTGACCATGGATTAAATTCTCTGTTTAATCCAAAGCTGGTGTGAGATGTTCGGCAAGCAGTATCCGTGGGTAGAGCAGGACTTGTTCTGTGTGGGAAAATTCACCAGTGACAGGCAGCCATTAAAAATGTAGCTTAGCGAGAGAGAGATGCTGTGCTATCAGATGTTGAAGAGTGGAGCAGACATCGAACAAGGTATTGGCAGCCTGTCACTGTTGTACGCTTGTAAACAGTAAACATGCCCAGGACAAGTAAAACATTCTGGCAGTAGATCATCGCTAATAGAGTGTGTGTGTGAGAGAGAGAGACACTGACAGCCATGTAATGCAGAAGTCCTGCAGCGTCCTCTCTCTCTTTCTCTCTGTGGTCTGTGTTGCTGCTGGGCCCCCTTCCGTCCACCCCCTTGACCACCCACATGACGCAGACAGAGAGAGAGAGAGAGAGAGACAGGAGGGAGAGAGAACGCCACCTGATGCTCCTTGGCACATCCCCCCCCCCCCACATCATCGCACATTCTTTGATAAGAGGCACGCGCATGTAGTGATAGCAGGTGGAATTGGGAGACAATGATGTGTTGTGAGGCTGCCTTCTCCAACTTGGTACCCCTATGTCACATGCACTGGAACAGTTGATAGAAAGTAAGAAGGTCAACCCCCTAGTGTATGGGGGGGAGACAGAGAGAGAGGGAGGGGGGGGAGAGGGAGAGGGAGATAGAGAGAGAGAGAGAGAGAGAGATATGGCAGCAGGTCAGAGATGTGGTAGGCAGCTTAGTCAGTTTGTGGAGTAGCAACTTTCAGTGTGATCGCAATGTGTTGGAATGCGCTTTGGTATGCACAGTCAGCACAGTGACACACAGCGGGAGCGACTTGTGGCAAAGTAAGACCTGCTTGGCTTAGAAGATGCCAGAGAGAGACAGCGACACAGCCAGCCACAGAGAGAGAGAGAGAGAGAGAGTGACAGATCCAGTCAGCGAGCGAGAGAGACTGGACATGTAAGTAAGTAGTCGTGCAGTCTCCCCTCTCTCTACACTGTTCAGGCATGCAGTAAGTGAATTAAGGTTGTCCGTCTGTGCGGTCCGGTGTCTGTCGGCATTCCCTCAGTGCTGTACTGTTCCGTTTCTCTGTGGCTGCTCCCTCAACCACCCCATGGAGACACAGAGAGAAAGTGTCTTTCACACTCATAATTACACCTCCCTGTTTCTGTTCCCCCTCCAAGCCCGTGGTGAATTGCTCCTTTTTGCAAGTCTGTATCAAGTGCTGCTGCTTCTGAGAAGGACAGAGAGAGAGAGACAGAATGACAGGGATTCAGGGACATGTAGTGCACAATTCCTGCAGTGTCGTGACTGTCATTCTCTCTCTATCACTGTTCAGCCATATAGTCCTGTTTGTGTTGACAGCTGATGACGTGGCCCCTCCCTCACTCATAAACTTACAGAGCAGCTCAGCTTGACCTCTGGACTAGGCATCTGTTGCTATTTTATGAATAAAAATTGCCAGAAATCATTTCAGGAGTGTATTTATAGCATTTCTTTGTTCATAAAAATAAGTGACACATGCATTAATTCTTTGGACTACATTTCAGTGCGGCAGGATACGTTTCAGTTTTTGTATTTGAACTGCAAAAAAAGCCTTTCTTGAAGTATTTTGTGTTGTTGTTTCAACATAACCCATATTATAAGTGCAATAACCCACTCCTGGGTATGAGGTTATAGGCATTTAATCCATACCTCGGGTGCTATGAGGACACTCGGCTTGCGGCCTCGTGCCTCACACCACACCCGAGGCATAGATTAAATACCTATAATCCCATACCATGTCATGGATTATTGCTAACATATGGCACCATGCACTCCTGCGTAAAGCAGAACAGTCTAAAATGTAGTGGTGCTTTGTATTATTGGGGTACATATGGTTTTGTATTTCAAGTATGGATAAACTGTAACTCCATTCTTGTTGAATGCTGCAGCCACTTCTGTCAGACATTTTGTGAACACCGTTGGGGTAGATCTCAGTCCAGATGGCATTGTCCTGAACTGGTCCTGTGTCTGAACTGCCCTGGCCCTTAGGAATTTTCTTTGATTTGACCTGATCTGGATGTGGAAATCTGCATCCTTTTGGTCCAGAGCACAAAACCACCCCCACTCATAGTGATGGGATCACAGTTTATTATGACACCATTTTGAAATTTTCCTTTTCCCTTTTAATGAGTCTGTTTAGACATCTGGCATCTAGTACTGGCCACTACTCTCCTGTTTTTTTTCTTTGTGAGGTTGTATCTGGACAAGAAATCCAGGCTGCCTGAAAATCTGGAACTTCTTCAGATACATGCAGCGTTATAATTTTTTGTACTTCTTACTGCAGCTGTAATTTCTTCCCTTTGGAAATTTGTTTGAAAATGGTTTTATTTTTTAAAAGTTTCAAGTGACAAGATAAGACCTTTTCTCGCTGTCTCCTGGACCCAATGTGACTGTTATATTGCTTGTTACCAGGAGATAGTAAGCAAGGTGACTCCATACTGGGAGAGGATTTGTGGTAACCTGTGACTTGTCAGGGATTAATGGTAGTTGAAGCAGTTTGCTGCTGAAATAGATTGCTGTCCTGCACCCCTTTTATCACCTACCTCTGTAAAAACTTCTGTGAACACTGCAACTATGCTGCAGGTACTGCTTGTTATAGTAGCCCCTTCCTGTACCACCCCTTCCATAGGGGCTGTAAAACTCTCTGGCTTTATCTTTCTAATAAATATTAAAAGGAAATGTCAAAGATTATGATCTGATTCTTAATGCCGTAGCCCACTACCGAATGCTAGTGAATGTTCTTTGAGCAATAAATTGTTTTGTTTTTTTAATTTGTCCTCTTCGGGAGGGAAGGGATGGCAAATTTAGCTTAACAGACTGCCAGACAATCCCTTCCATTTCCAGGTCTGTTTGCCCACCTCAGTGCTTAGACATTTTGTGATGTCTAACTAGGCACAGCGTGGGGTGCACCCCATTGAATACTGTAAGGGGGAAATTCTGAACATGACTTTATATACTGTATGTTTAAGCAAACTTTGATATCAATGAAAGCCACTGCCTAACTAATAGGGTCCCTATTAGTTAAGCGGTGGCTTTCATTTATATCAAGGGTTGCTTAAACTTACATAAAGCTGTTTTCCAAATTTTTCCCGTAGACTTCAATTGGGCATGCCTTGCGCTGTCCCTAGTTAGATGTCACATAATGTGTGAGCATGGAGGCAGGGCCAGCAAACCAGGAAGTGGAAGGAATTGACTGGCTTTCTGTTTGGCTCAATTTATGACCCCATTCCTCCTGAAGTGGGCAACTTTAAAAAATTACATTGTGGCTCAAAGGACATTTGCCAGCATCAGATATTGGGCTATGGCATTAACACCGCCCCAATCCTAACCTTTGAAATTCTCTTTAAAGAGTACCTGTTCTCAGTTTTTTTTTGTTATTGAGCCCCCCCAACCCCAGAAACACTGTAACTCCCTTACCTACCCCAAAGTCCAGTGCTGGTAAAGGATTAAGTTAACTGTGCCTGTATTTTGGAAGGGAAGGGATCGTATTTTGGCTCCGTGGAGCCGAGACCCCATTCTCTTCCACTTCCTGATTCCCTTGATTTGGTTGAATTGGCCATCTGAAATAGTGAAAATAGTAGTTTAAAATGCAACTCTATAAAAGTCTATGGTGCTTGCACCTGCACTTTCCCTATACTTACATCACAAAATGTGAAAGTGCGGGGCTCGTTTGGGAATTGGGAAGTGGAAGGGATTGAGCTCTTGGCTCCATGGAGCCAAAATACAATCCCATCCCTCTCAAAATGCAGACACAATTAAATCAATTCTTTACCAGCACTGAACTTTGGGGCAGGTAAGGGAGCTACAGTGGTTCTAGTGTGAGCACCAGAAAAGGTGCTCTTTAAAAGTGGTTTTATTTTTATCCACTTTATTTGTGTAGGATTTGTTCAGATAACCAAAAAGGAAAGTACTTTCAAAGGGGAGATGATTTGACTCATTGTGAAGGTCAATAGATAGCCCAGTAGTTCTTAACTATGTATGCTTTTGACTGGAGATGACTTTTGCAAGGGACCTTGTAGTAGGGTCATTTATATTCACTGACATTTGGAGCTGATGTTTTGCAGCATCCAGACTTTTCATGATATTCTGCACATCTAAGATCTTTCATCGGGGGCAGACTATTGATAAATGGGGCTATAGCTTTCCAAAGGGATTCCTGGTAATGAGTAGTATAGCTAAGGAAAGCTGCATCTCTTAGTAGTGAAGTTGATGGTGTGTAAGATTTCTTCCCCAAAGCATTAATTTTCCTTGAATCTTTTTCTGTTAGTGCTGCAGAAAACATAGCCCCGCCTTTTTCATAAGCTGCAGAAAAAGTAGCCCTGTCTTCTTCACAAGCGGTCACCTGTATTAAACCTTCTGGGTTAGGGTGACCATATAGGTATTCTGATACCTGTCTTGTCTCTATTTACAGTGTCTTCTCTCAGTCTTTTTATCAGTTGCATTTTATTGGAGAGACTTGATTAACCATACTAAGGATGGTTAAGGAGGAAGAAGGCAGGCAATGCCCATAAGTGCTCCTGGTAATCAGTAGGTAAAATAATTCAGAGAGTCACTGGACAATATATAATTGTCTAGTTGTTTTTTAAATTCTGACTTAGTTTTGCTAAGAATTATTTCTATAGGTAACCTATTCCAAGGGCTGATCACTCTAAGAGTGCAGAAATACTTTATTTTATTATGTTTAAATTTTTGATCAGTTAATTATAGGGGATAACCTCTAGTATTATATAAGGCAAATCTTTAAACTGGAGACCTGCTTTGAACAATAGATAAGGATCTTGAATAACATCATATAGTAGCAGTAAGCCACCTCTTAATCGATGGGTTTGTAGGAACCATAAGGCCTTCTTCTGTTGGTAAAATTCTTATGTTCTTTGTTCCACATGCTGGCAGTTTTAACATTTTGAATGCCATTCTGTTTAAAAGTGTCATTTATAGGTATTCGCAATATGAAAGTTGGGCTGCCTGGAACTGAGTAAGCGACCATACTCGTGGCTGGATTAAAAATGGTTTTATTATAAATATACGTTAAAAACAACAAACATGCTTGCATTGCACTCTCCCGTATGGTTGACCGCCGAGGCATTTCACACTATGGCGTGTGCTTTGTCCAGGCGTAACCAATATGTGTCAGTTAATTAAATAGTAGTTGCTTAAAGTGGTACTCACATTTAAGCATGTATAGAAACGTAGACTTTGACGGCAGATAAGGACCGCTTGGCCTACTAGTCTGCCCATTTCCCTACCTACAGGATAAGCTGCAGATCCTAGTTAACCAATAGCCTATTTCTTCTTACCGCCAGCAAGAATTGCTTTATGTCTGTCTCATGCATTCTTGAGTCCTCCCACAGTTTTAGACCCCACAACCTCCTCAGGAAGGCTGTTCCGTACATCCACCACTCTCTCACAATGGCAAGGCAAGACAACTTTATTTCTGTAGCGCCTTTTCCTGAAGGCTCAGGGCATTTTAAAATAAATACATCTACAAACTCAAATTAAATCAGGTAGCATATATGAATCATAAATAAACAATGATTAAAAGTTCAGGGAAAAATCTCAGCAAAGATGAAGGTTTTTAAATTTGACATAAAGGCCTCTACTGTCCCGGCAGATCTAACATATTCTGGTAGATCATTCCACAAAGTGCGTGCTGTCACACAAAATGCTCTGTTCCCACAATGGCTGCATATCTAAAATAAATCCAGCACTTATCATGTAAAATCAGTTCATCATAAACCACATCAAAAACAAAATATACATATATGCAAAAAAGAGAATACCCCATCCTCCCACCCATACATAACCCTTTTTCCCATATCAGCTTTGTTGTACAATACATAATCATTTTTGGACAACTTTGTATGCACATCAGGTTCATGGAAAAGATCTAAAAAGGTACATGATTTTAAGAAAGATACTGAAGCATAGGTCTCATTTAGTCCAGGTGGGTTGTCAGCTCTCAGTCTGTATTGCCATGCACTTTCTTGCTTTAATAGTTTATCACAGTTATCGAGCCCCCCATGGCCCAATGCTACAAGCTGAAGAGTTTGGAATGTGAACCTGTGTCCTCAGCCACTGCTCAGAATATGGACTGATTAGGCATCATTCTAACACCAGGAATCAGTCATCTTGGCTGACAGTAATACCCTGGAGATAGAACCTATGCATATTTTATAATTTGGAATGTAGGTTCAGCTCTGCATCCGGGTTCCACTCCAGCTGTTGCTCAGATCTGTTTCTCCGTCTGAAGAGAGCAATCAACCCCCTCTCTCCCCGTGAACTCACTAAGGGCTGGTTCTCCAGTCAGGTATATATTTTGTAGTTATATCAAAAAGTGTATTTCAGTCTGTTTTCGCAATTATTCTGCATTTAGATTTTTCTATAAATTAAGGTTTCTCCATTTCCCGTTAGAGTCCTGTTAACCAGAGAATATTCTACTTGGCTGCCGTGACTATTTTTGCTAGTAAACCATGTTCCTTTTTTGCTACATTTAGTGGCTTACTATTTATAGCTATCCAATTTACAGAGAACAGAGCATTTTCACTTTCCATTTCTGTCTGTACCCTTTCACGTTAATTGATCAGTTTCTGTTACAAGAGCCGTGATTTGACCTTGGGCACAGTTTCTTCAGTACAAAAGCCATTTTTTGATATTGGGCTTTTGTACTGCATCGTTTTTTCTCTAATTGGTATGTTACAGAGACCTTGTGAACCATCAACAAATTGTACAAATTTTCAGCTTCTGGCAAGGGCAAACTGTCACAAGTTTTTTTTAAAGTGTGACGGTCTACAACAGACTCACACTTTTGACCAGGAGATGGTCGAAGAACTGACTACTGACCATGATCCGGTGACTTTTGGGGCTTTTCTCACGGCTCATGTTGGAATCCATGAATGTGTCCTTGTAACCAGCTCATAAGTGGCTAGATACCCCTTTACTGATATACTGGACAAGGACGATTCCCTGGCAGTTGCCTTTCTCATGGCTGAGGCCACCCTGGGACCGGCATTGGAGCTTTGGCAGCATCCAGCAGGCTCCACTTGTATGGTCTGCACGTATGCGGTCTGCATAGGCTGCCTTTCAGGGTTCTCTGACCTCCCCTCTGCTGAGGGATTGGTTTCCGACTTAACCTTCCGGAAATCAAGTGGCCATGGGAACATAGACTAGCCTCTGGACAAACAGTCCAAAAAGATTGACCATGTGGCAAAGAAAATGTACTCTGCTGCATTGCTGGGTCTCCGTCAGACCAGCTATGTGGTGATGATGGCTAACTTTAGTCGCTTCCTGATGGGAATGTTGGATGACCTCCTTCCTCAATTTCTTGCTGACAACAATTTCTGGTGAAGTTAGACACCAGTATCGGTTGGTGACTAAGCACCAGCTTCAGACTGCTCTGGATATGGGTGACTCCTGCACCCATGCCATGGCAATAGCTGTCACTATGCGTTGCAGGGTCTGGTTGCGGCTTTCCACCTTCACATTGGATACCCAACACAAACTGGCCAACATCTCCTTCTTGGGCATCATGTGCTTTGGTTCTGGGGTGGAAGGACTTCTTACACAGGCAGAGAAATACAGCACCACCCTTTATTCTGAGACTTCATTCCAGAAATCCATAAATTCTAAAAAGCAGGCTTTCCAATGAAAAAGAAGTGCACACAAACAAGGGGTCATGCTTTGAAGCTGGAGGGTGGTAGATGCAGGAGAGATGTGAGGAAGTGCTTCTTCACAGAAAGAGTGGTGAATTCCTTGAGCAGCCTACCAGCCAAGGTGGTGGGGATAAAAACAGTGGTGGGATTCAAGAATGCATTGGATAGGCATAAGGGAATCTTAGTGGAAAGGAAGGGTGAGGGAGACAGCCAGCAATCAAGTAGAGTCTACGGTGATACTGTAAGTAGAGAAAATGGGCAGACTGGGTGGGCAAAGTGGTCCTTATCTGCTGACAAAGTCTATGTTTCAGTATTGGCCCTTTCAGCCACAGCAGCCTTGGCAACAGCCTCGGCAGAGGCAGTACTAGCACTGGCACCAAAGCCTAAATTTGGCAGCCAGGGGCCAAAGGTGGGGGGCACAGGTAATGGTGCACCACTAGCCCCTGCAGCTGGCGCTTCCTCCAAGGCTGCACAGTGAAGGGTTGTGGGGTGTCATCCCCTCGCCTGTCCAGTCCCTGTGTCAGCTCCTGGTCAGGGGTTGGCTGCACCACTTGTTGCCAAAATGGTTCACCATTATCTTTGACAAGTGGGTTCTAGAAGTGGTGGGCAGAGGGTTGCCCTTGGACTTCGAGTCTTTTCCACCATTCAGACTCCATGCTCCTCAAGAGAGCAGATGTTGCAGGAAACATTGTCCTCTCTAAGGGCTGACATCGCTCAAGTCTTAGAGCAGTGAGCATTAGCCCCTGTCCCAGATGCCCTGGCCAGTGAGGGATTTGTGTCCAGGTAGTTCCTGGTCCCAAAATGGACAGGGGGCTGCTGCCTCATACTGGATGTGCATGATCTGAACTAGTTCAGGTAGAAGCACAAGTTACGGATAGTCACTCTGAATTAGATTATACCATCTGTGGAGTAGGGCATGTGATTCTGCTCCCTAGACCTCCAGGATGCGTTTTTCCACATTCTGGTCCGTCTGTCCCATTGCTGGTACCCCTTTGTTCTACACAGAGGGGATACTGTACCAGTTCCAGGTCCTGCCCTTTGGCCTTTCATCTGCACCCAGGGTCTTCGCCAAATGCATGGCAGTGGTGGCGGCCTTCGGGCTGTACAAGGGCGTTAGGGTATATCCCTGCCTGGATGAGTGGCTTGTAGCCGGGTCATCCAAGGAGGCCATGGAACGGTCCAGAGATCTGACTGACCCTCCAGACCTGTCAGGATTTGGGCTTGTTGGGCAACCCGGCCGAGTCCAAGCTGGTCCCCTTGCAGGTGATCAGGTTCATCGGAGCAGAATAAGATTTCCTGCGGGCCAAGGTCCACCTCTCTGCAGACTAGGCAGTGGATCTTACCTTCTTTGCCTGATCATTTCTGGTTGAGATCTCGCAACTTGCAGGGGACTTCTGTGGCTGCTTGAGTACATGGCATCCTCCACCAGCGTGATCAGTTGGGCATGCAGGTGGACGCTTCACCTGCAGTGGGAGTTGGGCCATCAGTGGTTTCAGTGCCTAGGTCACTTGGACCAGCCAGTTCTAGTGACCCAGCCGATGTGTGATGCCATCCAATGCCAGCTGGAGCTAGAACACATGGAGGAGGGAATCCTGTTTGTCCGCCCAGGGCTGTCCGTCATCCTTACGATGGGTATTTCACTGGTGGTGGTGGTGGGGCGAACACACTTGGAAGATCACAGAGCCCACAGGTTCTGGTCACCCTAGGAGTCCCATCACCACAGCCTACTGACTGACACTGCTGTAATCCAATATGGCGGTCGTGCTGGACTAGCCTTTACCTCGTCCTTACCTTGCTTTTGTTTAATTTGTTTTTAATACATTTTTATATGTTTAGTTTATTTTTTAGTTTATTTACGTTTGAGTTTTAGTTGAATTGCGTTGCCATGTCAATGTTTGCTAAGCTTGTCCCGACGTTTGTGGTATTTATTTGAGCGTTCTAGCTAGAGTTGTACCCCTTTTTTGGCTGACTGCTGCTTTGATTTCCCTACAACAGCCTTACTCAAATATTTTTCGCCCTTGCTTTGGGGAAACGATCGAGCAAATTCATGCTGGGAATCAGATTTTGCTGCCATTCCACCACTTTGCAGCTGCTCTCTTGGCGTTTCTGTGTGTGGGAGTTTCGGGGAAACGAGCGAGTGAATTCCTGCTGGGAACCAGATTTTGCTACCATTTCATCGCTTTGCAGCTGCTCCCTTGGCGTTTCTGTGTGTGGGAGTTTGAAGCAATGACGAATTCCTGCTGGGAATCGGATTTTGCTGCCATTCTACGGCTTTTGCAGCTGCTGTCTTGATGCTTTCTGTGTGGGAGTCTCGGCTCAATTGAATGTTTGCCGCTCCAGTCCCGGGATTGTCGGTCATCATTTGAAACAGGATGCATTTTTTGATGCTGGATATATTGTGACGGTCTCTACAGTGACGTATTTGGTGAAGATCTGGATTAGTTGGTGTCATTTGCTGTGACTGCTATACGGCTTCGGGCATGAAAGAACAGTTTGTTGCCCTAGATGTATCGTGAGTACTAGGACCCGATTCATCGATCGATGTCCTCTGTTTCTGTGGGACTCTAAATTTGATTTCAAGCTGTATTTAAGGTCTCTTGGGGTAATATTTCCACATTGTTGGTTTTGGTTTTGGGAGGTTTACCCCCACCCCTTTTTCTCTTTTGCCTGGGCATTTGTGTTGTGCTGTCTGGGACCAAGCAGGAGCTTCTCCTGTTTCCTTCAAGGAGTTGAGGGGGTTATTGGAGGCTTCTAAGTTACTCTAGGGTCAGCCTTATTAGTCTGGTCTGGGGGTATCTGAAGCTGTGGGTCTTAGTGGTATAACTGGGCCTGATTAGGCAGTTTGGGGGCGTTGTGGGGGGGGGGAGCCTCCTGTGTCTTACAGTTAAGTCGGTAGACATCTTCAACTTTATAAGAGACATTTTTCTTCCATCTATGAACTTGCACTGAGTCTGCATACTGCTGTTTTTTGAATGTACATTTATAATATTTTGGACTCTGACCTGGTTCATCGCAACACTACTGGATTTTTTGGATTAATCTGTTTACATTATACGAAGGACAGTGTGTGCAGTGAGAGGGCCTCACTGTCCTTATATATTTGGACCTTTCAGCATTATATTCGTTGGCAGTGAAAGTGCCTAAAAAAAAAAAAAAATTGCAATTTCATTTTCTATTGGCTCCTGTTTCATCATATGAAGTACAGTGTGCGCAGTGAGAGGGCCTCCCTGTCCTTATATATTTGGATTCTTTAATAATTGTCTACAGATTATTTATGGTCGTGTAGTTCGGTAGTTCTTATTAGTTTTGTTTTGTTCATTTGTATTTGAATTATGTTATTGGGCGGGTTTTTAGTCTAATTGTAATTGTGGGTGTTTTATTTAAGAGGTGATTAGGATTTTTATTTAGCTGTTTGCAGCTAGTTTGTTTCCCTCTTTTGTCATGTGTTGTTTAGTTACCCCTGTCATGCATTATTCCTCTTCCGATCTCCATGCCCTTCACCCTTTTTGCCCTCCTCTCCTCCCATTTTCCATCTACCAGCACTGTCGGGCACTTGGTATTGCTTCGTGGGGGGTGGGGGCTGGTAGAGGCCATGGACTCAGTAGAGGCGAATGAATGGACCTTTCGTATAGGGGTGGTTAAGTCAAGAAGGCGCCCTGGGGCGAAATGGAGCCTGGAGCGTGGTGATCCATGTCTAGTCTCCGTAGCCAAGGGCTCCCCCTATTTGGATGGGCAAGTAGTCGGGACAGCTCCGGAGCCCTGTCCAACTCGGGCAGTGTTGTGCAATGCCAGATCTGTCAAAAACAAATCAGCTGTTATTTCTGATTTTGTTGGGACAGCAGATCTGGCTTGCATCACCGAGACCTGGCTGGATGGAAATGCTGGCCCCATTTTGGAGGCGACTGTTCCAGCTGAGTACTCGGTGATTCACCGCCCGAGATTGGATCACAGGGAGGGGGGGAGTAACGGTCTGTTTCAAGACCAGGTTGGGGCTCACGGGTATACCAGTTGAGGAAGCTGAATCCTTTGAGTGTACCATAGTGGCTGGTGTGGGTTGCAGGATAGCCCTCGTCTACCGTCCACCAGAAGACGAGAGACGATTCCTGCAGGAAGTGGCAGACTTCGTCGCCGATATGGCGTTGGAGTTGCCCAGATTTATGATTCTGGGCGACTTCAATGCCTGGGTTGACGACGAACTCTCTGCCTTTGGTCAGCACCTCCTCCAGTTGATGACATCACTGGGCCTTACACAGATTGTCTCCTCAGCCACTCATAATCACAGTCACTCTTTGGATTTAGTTTTTCTCTTGGGGATTGAGGCCTCTGATTTGGTGGTGGGACCTGTCAGTTGGTCTGATCACTATACCATGGGCTTCAATTTTTGTGCTCCCCTTCGTAGGTCTGCCCCTGTGGAGATGGTTCGATACCGCCCTTTACGGAATGTGCGCCCTGAAGACCTGATGGCGGTGTTGAACCTCTCAGAGTTTCCGATTGCCAGCTTGGGTCCAGAGGCCGTGGTCTTGGCTTATAATCAGGCCATTTCCTTGGTCCTGGACTCAATTGCTCCTGTCCGTGTTCATCCCCTCTCTCTCTGCCCTCGGGCCCCATGGTTTGATGGGTCCTTGAGGGAGTTGTGACGTGTGGGACGATGGTTAGAGCGCCATTGGAGGAAATCTGCTGTAGATGCTGACCGCCTTAGTTTGGAGGAGCATTATCGGCTCTACCAATTAGAGATCTTCCATAAGAAGGCATAATTCCTGTCCAGGGAGATCTCTGTTGCTCAGAATCGACCGGCTCAGCTCTTCAGAACTGTGGACAGGCTGTGCAACCCAGCCTGTCTCCAGCTCCGTCGAGCTTTTTCACAAAAGGAGTGTGATGAGATCGCTCAATTCTTTGCGAATAAGGTTGCCGACATCAGATCCGAGATCCGTCTGACACACTCTAAGAGGGAAGCTGTTGGTCGGCATTTGGCCACGGAATCCTCTGCCTCCTGGTGTTCCTTTGACCTGCCGATGTTCGGTGATATTATGCGGATCATCCAGGGGATGCACCCTACGTGCTGTAGTTTAGATCCGGGTCCTACCTCCCTGATTCTGGGTTGTGTTGAGATTGTTGGCCCATTTCTGGCTCAAATAATCTGGTGCTCCCTAGAATTGTGTGAGTTTCCTAGTTTCCTAAAGGAAGCTGTGGTGACTCCCCTTTTGAAGAAGGCTTCTTTGGACCCAGATATTTTTTCCAACTATAGACCGATCTCTAACCTTCCCTTTATTGGGAAGGTTATTGAGAAGGTAGTGGCAAACCAGCTGGAGGACCATTTGACAATCCATAGTATCTATGAACCTCTCCAGTCTGGTTTTCGTAAGAGTCATAGTACCGAGACTGCTCTGGTTCGGGTGCTCAATGATCTCTTGATGGCGAGAGATCAGAGGAACCGCTCTATCTTGGTTCTCCTTGATCTCTCTTCAGCCTTTGACACTGTAGACCATGGGGTTTTGCTCAAGCGTCTGGAGTCCATCTGTGGACTGTCTAGTACAGTGCTCAGATGGTTTTCATCTTTCTGTCTGGAAGAACGAGAGTTGTGTCGAGATTTTTCCTCTGACCCTTTTCCTCTGCAGTGTGGTGTCCCCAGGGCTCGGTGCTTTCCCCATGTTGTTTGCAGTGTACATGCTGCCTCGGAGACATTTTAAGAAGGTATGGGCTGAGGTTTCACTGCTATGCTGATGATACCCAGCTCTACCTGTCTTTTTCCCAGACCAGGTTAGTGCTCTCGGTATTTAATAGCTGCCTCGCTGAAATCCAGGACTGGATGAATGCGAGCTGGTTCAGTTGAGCGCCGGTAAGACTGAGGTTATGGTTGTGGACCCGGATTGCGGGATGGGGTTGGGGTCTGGTCAGTCCTCTGGCTTATTGCTGGGGATCAGATCCTTACCTCTGAATGGGTGTGCACCTGGAGTGGTACTTACGACGGGCTGACTCTTCGTCATCAGGTGTCAGCAGTCGTTAAGTCCGCATTCTACCATCTTAGGAACATTGCCAGGGTGAAACACCTTGTTCCATCCAGCGATTTACCCGTGTTGGTCCATGCTTTCGTGACCTCATGCCTTGACTATTGCAACTCCCTTTACTTGGGGCTTCCTGGGGTTGATATCCACCGCTTGCAGCTAGTGCAGAACGCTGCTGCATGGTTAATGACAGGGGTGACTAGAAGGACACATATTACCCCTGTGCGGCGCGATCTGCACTGGCTGCCTATACAGTGGTGGATCACCTTTAAAGTAGGTCTTTTGACCTTCAAAGCCGTGCACGGACTCGGCCCCGACTACTTGAAAGAGCTTCTGATCCCTTACTGCCTTATACGACAACTCCGTTCAGCCGATGAGGGGTTGCTAGAGGTTCCAAGGGTTATATTGAAGTCTTCTGGGGCCAGGGCTTTTGTGTTTGCGGACCCAACCCTCTGGAACTCTCTGCCTCGCCGGCTTAGGGAATGCACGACCGTGGAATCCTTTAAGCGGGATTTTAAGACTTTTTTGTGGAGCAAGGCTTTTATAAATTGATGTTGCTGTGGATGCTGATTTTATATGTATATTTCAATTCTAAGACTCATTTGTACAGCGCCTTGGTGCTTGAAAGGCGCTTAATAAATAAAGTTTTTATTTATTTTTATTTTACTGGAGCACCACGCAGTGCACCTGACTCTGATAGAATTTGTTCTACTGATCCTGGGTCAGGTCATGCAGGTCCAGATATACAACACCAGGACAATGTTTTTCCTGAACAGGCGGGGGGACGCTCTCCATTCCATTGTGTCGGGAGACTGTCCATACCTGGTCACTCATGTGCTGCCTGGGTGCAGATCTCCTGAAGATCCATGTCGTGGAAGTGAGCAGTCAGCTGGCAGATGCACTCAGCCATGTTAGAGAGAGATGTCCCATCTGTGGTACCTGTAGTAAGAGGTGGTAGACCACCTGTTCTGTCAGTGGGGCACCCCTCTGGTGGATCTGTTTGCCTCATGGAAGAGCAGAAAGCTGAGACAGTCCAGCATACTGTTGGGAGATGCCTTCACAAGGCCTTGGATGCCAGGCCTCCTCTATGCCATCCCTCCCTTCCCCCTGGTCCACAAGGTCATGGTCAAGGATCAGAAGGACAAGATGTGGATGATCCTAATAGCCTCATACTGGTCCAGGCAGTTCTGGTACCCAGAGCACCTCAGCCTCAGTAACAGGCCTCCATGTTAGTTGCCACTGCATCCAAACCTGCTGTCCAGACAACAGGGGGAAAATCCTGCACCTGGACTGACAGTTAGTCAGCCCAAACTCTGGTAGGTTAGATGCAAAAGTGATTTAATGCAATACAAACATGTGGACTGGAGACAATATTTCCCCACTGCTTCGGTCCCACACTTAGGCCTTCATCAAGGGGTGTGTTATAGACACACACCCTGATGTAGGCCCAGTTGTGGGGCCAAAGTGCTGGGGAAATGCTGTCTCCACTCCACATTGGATTAAATCACTTTTGCATTTAACATACCGGAGTTTTGGCTGATTTGTTTGTGTCTCGAAGTGCTAATACCTCTGTTTGCTGTAACTTTGAGGGCTAGTTGTGCCCTTTGAACAGCACCCACAGAGAATTCCTGTGATACAACTGCTCTCCTGCTCATCTGACCTGGATGGTGAATCCCTGCACCTCTCAGCCTGGTGTGTGTGTGGCTGGAGTTCCAGGCTTTGGGCATTTTGGAGGATGTCCTCCACACTGTGGAAACATCCTGTAAGGAGTTGACTTGTAAATGCTATGCAAGTTCAGGTGGAAGTGGTTCTCGATCTGGTGCAAGGGAAAGGAGCTTGATCCCCTTATCTGTCCCATGGCAAGCATCCTCGACTACCTGCAGTCCCTCTCTGTCAGGCCCGCGAACAGTAACCCTTAAGGTGCAACTGGTAGCCATTTCTGTGTACTGGACATGGGCAGGTACACTGATGGTTGCTAAGGTGAAGGTAGTCGGACATATTTTGAAAGGCCTGGATCACCTGTCCACTCTGGTGCACAAACTTACAGTATGCTTTTGCGGATCTTACCATCAATTGTCTATTCCCCTAAATTAACAAAAAAAAAAATCACCCATCAATTTCAAATTCTGTCTTCTTTGGCTCATTTTTGAAACCTCCTGCCCGAATCCTAATTCCCCAAACCATTTCCTCATTGACAGGTCCTCTCATTACATCACCACAGTTTTATGGATGTCGGTACTCACCCTGATGCTATCAGTGACCACAGCATTGTCTACTGCTGCCCCAAGGACCTCTTTAAATACTGTATGTCTGGTAAATGTTATTTGGGTCTCTCAACCATTTCTCTCTATTTCTTGATCATCACAATACCAACTGGTGTACCATCTCATCATCAAATTACATTAATTATACTCTGTCCTTCTTTCTCTCCAAATTCTTGTCTGTCTGGGGCAAGCAAGCCCCGGGTTGCGATATCAAATAGGCTTCCACCTTCCCTCTAGCAGACCTGTTCATGTGCCTAAAAACCCAGTACTGTACCTGGCATCAACATACTATAAGGCCTCTGACTTCCCTGAGGACTTATCAACAACTCTGAAACACCAGCACCAACATCAAGGTTATTAGGAAGCCCATTTGAATTACTTCTCCAGAAACCTCCAGAACAACCTTAAGACCCCAGCTAAATTCTGGAAGGTTGTCCACTTTGTTTCCATTTTCCTCTCGTCAGCCATCCCCACTCATAAACTGGCGAGCTGTTCACTACTGACTACTGACTACTGCTGCAACTAATTCTTAACATCTTTTTCACTTATGCTCTCTCACTGCTCCCTGCCCCACTACAGTTTCTTCCTTACCCTCACCCTTCCTTCTCCCATCTCATCATCTTTCTCCCTGCTAACCACCCCCACCTCACTCTTCCCCCTTTTTTTTCTTGTCCACCTCCTTCAGTTACTTTGCTGCCATTCTTTTTTCTCAACCTTTTTAAATGAAACAGCCCAAATGGGTTGGACACTAAACTCTTGTAGCAGCCTGTTCCTGACATTGCTGCCCCTCTTTTTCCCCTTCTTAACCTCTCCTTTTATTTCAGCAAGGTTCCTGGGCCCTGGAATATGCTCAATTTGTATTGCTTCACAAAGGGGGTGACCCCCCCCCACCCTGGCAACCACTACCGCTTTTCCTTGCTCCTCTCCTTCCCTTGTCTTTATACCTGAGACCTCCTTCACTACATCTCCTTCCTCTCCAAATATAGGTTCAGCTCTCTTTTGTGATATTTATTCTCACTCCTCTCACCTTTCTTCCCTTCCTTCTACTTCCTCCGCTTGTCTGATTTGCATTCCTCTGTTCCAGAATCTAATACCCACTTTGTGCAGTCTGCCTTCTTCTTCCACTTGCTCTGCCTCTGAAACAGCCTCCATTCTGTTCTCCATTTCTTATCTTCCATACATTTTTTGAAAGCCACACTCTAGAACTTCTCCTCACACACATGCTCCTTCAACTGTCCCCATCTCTCTCTTTACCTCCCCTTTACCCTAGCCTCTCCTCTCCCTTTCCTGATCTCTTTCTTACTCCTGCCATTGCTCCTTCTGCCTCCTTGGAAGTTCCCATGTATGGCACACATCTTGTTTTTTGGTTTTTTATCAATAACATTTGTTATTTAAGATTTAAAAGATACAGACAACATCCGTGTTAGAAAAACACCAGCAATTAGCATATTTCATTATACCTCTACACATATATATATAATTTGCATCCCTATCAGGGTGTTAATTAACATAAATTATATTAAGAAGGTTAGTGCTTCTGAAATATCTCAACAGAATCCTGAACCTGTTTCCTTTTTGCTCCCCTCTGCCCCTCTTACTGCCTCCTTCCCAAGGGGCTGGAGTTGTTAAGAGGTTGCTCCCCTGTCCTTGTTCCATTACAGTTATGTTCCCCATCAACTTTAACATCAGCTTCAGCTAGAGTACCCTCTTTTGTATTCCCTCACATTTTGGCATTTAAACTGTTACTTAATTTCTCTATTGTATTTTTTATGTTGTGAAACAAAGTTTGGAGGCTATTGTCAGCACCCAAACTTTTTTACATTTGTTTGGGATTTGTAGTAAGCATCCCCACTGAGTTTGTTCAGTTGGGAAGTATAGTACCCAAATTTAGCTGAGCAGTATCACTAGAGTCTGTTTATCTTAGAGTCTGGAACTTTCTGCAGTGCTGACAGTGTCAGCATTTAGATGTGATTCCAACAATTATTTCCACATATCCAGTACTGTACCATGGACAAGAGTATTGGCAGAGATATTAGGTGAACTGGTCACTCACAGCATCAGCATTTCCAGCATGCATTTAACTGAACAGGCAGGGATTAAATTGGGCAGGAGCCCACAGGAACTTGGTTCCACCACCTCTTAAAAAAACTGTATGACAGTTCTACCACCTCAGTCATCTTTCTTCATTGACTGCTGTAACAGAGGTCTTCCCTTGTCAATCTTCACCATTCATTACTGCTGGGTGTAAGCCGGTGGCGTGCATCCGCTACAGGAGTTTTTTATTTTTGGGGAGAAAAGTTGGCGCCACCCTCGAGAGCAGCGCACTACGTGGTACACGAGAGGCGGTCGTTAGGCGCTGCAGACTCCTCCTCCATCCCAGTTCTGTTTCACCCGCTGTCAAGGCTACACCTGCTAAGCGAGTAAACAGTTCGTTGCTGTGCCACTAGGCCTTCATCGTATTTTTGACGCCTACCTTCATCCCGTTCGCTCTCTCCTGATGCCATTGACAACTGGTAAGACCATTCTTTTTATTCTCTCAATGGCACCGGGAGCTTTTCTGTGTTTTATTATTAATTTTGCATCATGTCCGGTTCGAGAGCCAAGCGAAAGTCCAAAGCGGGCCACGCCCCATGCGTCGGTGCTCCTGTGGACTACATTTTTCCGTGACGGACCGGCATGATGTCTGCCTTTGGTGCCTGGGACCTAACCATGAAATGGATAGATGCAACATCTGTTTTTCGATGGGCCGCCGTGTTCTTGAAGTCTGCACGTTTAAAGTCGGCAAGGCCCTGCTGACTTTCGGAGGATGGCGTCGGTCTCAGGTTTCCCAGGCCAGGACTTTAGGCCCCTCCTTCGGGCCCCCTCCTGGGCCTATATGGTCTGGTGAGGAGGAGGCCTCCTCATCTTCAAATGTTGCTGGAGGAGGCCTCTTTTGCGATGAAGAGACGCATGGCCCTTCCGGGGTCAGTGTCGGAGACACGGCCTCGGCAGTCGCCTCCACAGAGGTGCAGACTCTCAGTGTCGCGGGCTCACGCTTGCTGGTCCAGCACTGAGGACCCTTGACGCGCCTGCTGGTGCCGTGATCGGGGTGGCGCTGGTTTGGTTCTTGGCGCCACTTGCAGCGCCGTTCATCCGGTCAATGCCCTGTTGGTGCCGTGTTGGATTCTGGGGCTGCGTGCGGCACCAGGGATTCGACTGGGGTTGTTGGCGGGTCAGGACCAGGTCTCAGAGCCGCAGGTGAGGTGCTGGGAGCGGTCGGCCTTGCGAGCGACACCGGTGCCATTTGCGGCGCCGCTTCCCAGTGGACTCTTGGTGTGGCTAGCATCGAGGTCCTTCTGGTCAGCCCTTCTCCGGAAGCAGACGATTCAGGCGTGGACCCGGTCTGCACCCGATTCTTGAGTCCAGGAGTCTTTGGGAGGCGCAGTGTCAGGCTGCCCAGCGCCTCTATTTCTGAGTCTCCACAACTATCTTCCTGCGAGGACTCCCAGGCTGGGGGTGGTCTGGGGTCTATGGGGAGGGTGGTTTGGGGGTCAGAGAGGAGGCTGTTCCCCTCAGAGGAGGTTGTGGCAGCTGCCAACACTCGTGCTGCTGTGCCTTCTCTGGGTGGATTGCAGGTCCTGTCTTTGGGGGTTCCCCCTCAGGAGGTCTCGGGATCGATGGGCCCCATCGCTGGAGTCGAAGAGGAGGATGTCCTCGGAGTCTGAGGGGTTGAAAGGTCGGGGTGAGAGGCGTCGGCACCCCTCTGCCATAGCACCGAACCCTGCCTCTCCCTCTTGAGCTTGGGGGACCCTTCCAGTGGCGCCGCCATAGATTGCCCTTCTGGACCCATGCAGCCCCAGGTGCATCGCAGGGGAGATTCCCCGGTTGGGCTCTTCCATAGTTCGTATTCCCAGGGTTCCATCTTGCGACCTGGTTTAATTTCAGGGACCCCGCCAGCTCGGGCTCCATTCCCTGGATTTCAGAACCCTGGCAGAGGATAGTTGCCTCCTCGTAGGTGCCCCTCTCCCATTCCTTTGCAGCCACCTCCCTCCTTCTCTTCCAGGCCATGTCGGTCCTACAGGCCCGTTATCCTGGGAGACGTTCAGAAGCGCTGCAGCGCCTTCCCGTTGTATGTTAGATGTGTGCATGAGCGGGTATTTCACCTGTCCCCTCCGCCGCAGGAGTCATCTGAACATTCGAGTTCCCCATCCTCCTCGGCTCCCTTCTCGGAGGGAGAAGAATCCTCTGCTCACCTTTCTTCCGACGCTGATTTCACTGATTATCAGCGCTTCGTTTTGAGGATGGTTGGGGATCTCCATGTATCCTATGTCAGACGTGACCATACTGAGTGGGAGTCGCAAGAATTACTCAGTGAATTCAGTGCCCAACATTTGGTGGTGCCATCCTGGCCTATTTCCTTCCAGGAGATGTCTATCCACACCTGGAAGTCTCCAGCCGACCCTATCCCAGCCCCAGCAGACTGCAGGAGGAGGTATTGTGCCTCATCTGAGTCCCTAGGTTCTCTCCCCAACCCTCCTTCAGGATTGGTGTTCCTAGAGACTCCTTCCGGGTGCCAGCGCCTGGTGCACGACTGACTACCAGACTCAGATTCCCTAAAATGTGACCGATGGGGGTGAAGAGTGTTCTCTTCATCTCGTGCGATGCTGTGCATTGCATCACATCAGGCACACCATGCTGCCTATAACAGGCACATGTGGTTGATGCTCTCTCAACTTCTAGCATCAGTGCCTGATACGGAGCAATCCAGGCAAGCCATTGCCCTCTCCGCTATAGGTCTGGAACTGGCAAGGCACCAATCAAGGGCATCCTATGACGCCAGTGAGGTGGCTTGCAGGGACAGTGATCTTCATTAGGTGGACGGCATGGCTTCTTCTGGCAAGGTTGTCACCCCTGGCCTGGCATAGGGTGATTCGCTCCACCTTCCGATGGACCCGCCTTTTTTCTCCAGGGCTAGGAGGCTTCTGCAGGGGCTTCCTCCGTCTCCTCATCTCCAGGGGATACCTCCTAGCTCTCCTCTGCCTTAGACTTCCTGTCTAGTGGGCCAGGGTCTCTTCCTCCTGTGTCTCAGCAGCAGGAGGCTGAGGGTCTTGTTCCCTTAGGGTTACTCTAGTCCCCCTTCGGGACTAGAATGAATGGTGAAGATTGACAAGGGAAGATATGAAAATGATGCACCTACCATAATTCTTGATCTTCTCTTGTATCTTCACCATTCATTACTGAATCCTGCCCACCTTCCCCTCATAGGCCTCCTTCTTGGGCGTCCTCCACACTGCTCGTTCCTCCTCCCCTTCTCCTCATGGCCTTAAAGCCTAAATCCCTTAAAATGTGGGTCTTCCATTCTTCTCTCAGAACAGGTAGCTTAAATCTGGAAAAGGAGGGGAACAAGTATGATTCGTCTTTCTCCTGAGGGAACTCTTTCTGATTGTCCTTGAAGGTGACCGGTTGGCTCCTTCTTAGGCTATGTTCCTCAATCACCAGTTAACAAAGCTACTCCATAAGCAGTCCTCACTCTTCGGTCTAGGACCCCACTGGCATCTCTGGATCTTGTCCTGTTTTCGCCAGTCTGTGCTGGTCAAACTCTGTTCTGGCATTTCAGTTGCCTTCAGCTGGTGATCTGATTTTTGCCTCTGCCTCCTTGGGAGTCAGAACGAGTGTCCTACTCTGTCTTTGTCTGCCTTCCCATGGGGTGCTCTCTGTAGGGCTTCAAATTCCACCCCCCCACACACACACATATCAGTATTAGCATGCAACAAAGTGCAAGGGGAGTCCTTTTCCCTATCTTAGTTGAGCGCTCTCCATCTGGAACAGATTATCTGCCTTGGCAATCTGTGAGCTCTCAGCTTCAGTAAGGGCTGGGAATGGCGGGAGGTGTAGAAAGTCTGCCTTTTGTGTATCAAGCTGTGCAAAAGGTTCAGTTGAACCTTCTTATGCCAGTTTCTGTTTGATGGGATCCTTGCTCCCTTGCCCTTTGGTTCTGAGCTTATAAGCCTTTAGGCCAATTAACTTACAATTTGGCAGAATTTTTCCCTCCTCCCAACATCACCCTCTCTCTCCTTCTTCTCTTTCTTCCTTCTTCTTTCTCTCTCTTATATGTTCCTCCCTCAGAGCCGCCCCAGGAGTGAGGTCCTGTGGTCCCTTAGGGTAGGTTCTCCCCTTTCCTGTACTCTATCGGCTTAGTTCTTTTTCAGTTTATATCTTTTCCTTTACCTATCCCTCGGCTCTCTTGCCTCGCTTTCCTTTTCTTATCCTTATTTCTCCTTCCGGCTTACAGAACCAGGATGGAGGAGAGTCTATGGTTTCTAACGGCCGCCTTTGGCGCACTACCGTAGTGTTTCGCTGTCGAGGGTGGTGCCGTCAGCGCTGACTCCTCTCATAAAAACCAACCTCCCGTAGCGGGTGCGTGCCTCCAGCTTACACCCAGCAGTAATGAATGGTGAAGATGCAAGAGAAGATCAAGAATTATGGTAGGTATGTAATTTTCATTTTTCCTCATTTTAAGTATGATACATTACCTCCTTACTTTATTTCATTCTCCTCACTCTGTAGACAAAACTAAAAGGAAGCCATAACAGAGGTTTCTCAGTTCACTGATGCTGCAAGCATGAGCGTGGTTCAAAACTGCCACACTCACTGACAGCATCATGAACTGCTCGCTCTGTCTTAAAAGATAAACAGCAGGGTGAGTCATTTACCACCTTTTCTCTTTGTTTATATAGTATTATTGCTTACTTTTTTCATTCTGTTTTTTTTTCCTCTCTGTTTCCCCACATTCAAGAAATGGAATGTTTCTCATGGAATACAAGGATTCAGAATTCTGCGTAGTTCTACTAGCAGAAAGTTCCTCTACTAACATACTGTACACACACAACAAAGGCCTGTTTTAGAGCCAGAGATTCAATTTTCTAACTGTCAGGGCAAGCAGAAGAGATTTCCCCTGATGAGCAGGTAAAGATAGAAGGGGGATGTTTCACTGTTAGCAAAGAAACAGTTGTAATGAAAACTATAAACAATACTTAATGTTTCTAATTTGTTTATGTGTGTAAGGAGAGTGCAATGATCTGGTAAACAACATTTAATTAATTTGTTTTATTTTATATTTAAGGTAGTTTTATTTTTAGGGCCCAGTTTTTCTACAGTATAAAGGTAGCAGCCATGTTTGTGGTGGAAGATCAATTCTAGTTGTAGGGAAATTGATGGAAGATAGTTCTGGTTGTAGGAGGACTGATTTGCTCATTGTGTGATGTGGTTTAGGACCAGGATGACTATGTGTATACAGAGATTTAATGTATGGTCAGCTGATCTCTCTTGGCCAATGAGATTTCTAGATTTGTTCTTGCCATTTTATAATTAGAATTAATTCCATCACCTAGAAATCCAGATGCAAGAGTCCCCCCACTTAGAAATTTGTGTTTTTATTTTGCTCATGAACCTCTGTCCCTAACTCTGTCTCACACCTCTTACGACTGTTGCAGCTCAGAGCTCTTATAACAATGACATCACTGAAAATGTTGTGGGTCATCGCCCTCCTCCCTCCCCATACGACTGCCAAAAGGTATTGGAAAGGAAATGGGCTCAGTAAGTTAAACATTACCTGGTCACAGTAGTTAAACTGAAAATTTCTAGCAATGTTGGAGCTAACAGAAAAGGAAATTATAGTAAGTATGAAAAACATTTATTTTACCTCCCTCATAATGAATGATTCAGTGAAAGAGGAAACTCGGCTTCTGGCAGAAAATTACATCCAGTACTGTCTGGGTGATGAACAGTGACCTGCTCCGAGCTTGACAGCCCAAACCCTGCGTCAAATGGCAAGGGGCTTGAAGCAAGAGAAATGGTTTGTGTTTGAAGTTATTCAGAGCCATCTTCACTGCCCTGGACAAAAATGCATAGAGAAGCCACATGCTCACAGTGCTTATGGGTGGGTGTGGGAGAAAACATAGAAGAGCGACCTTCACTGCCCTGGACCAGGCAATGGTCTCAAGGAGTCTAGCTTGATGCTTCAGCGAGTTGTTGGCCAGCTGGAGTTGGATGGTAGCAGGAACTGCCAGCAGCTCGTCACTTTTTAGGGCTGCAGTGGCCGTAGTCCTGCAGTCCTTTTAAGATCAGCGAGAAAAAGGATGCCACATTCCTTCTGAATAAACAACATGTTGGATTGTGCCACAGTTGCCTCCACGTCTGTGAAGCAGTCCGCCCATGTTGTCCCTACCGACCTCAGCACTGCATTATTTCACAGTGGCGGTCACTTCACACTCTGTCGTGTCCAAGATGGCCACCCACTGTACTACGCATGTGCTAGCAGTCGGTCATAATGTAGTAGCATGCTGCGGCCATCTTGGTCATGGCGGAGGCTGTGTTCCACCATGACCACCGGCACTTATTTCTTTATATATTTTTATTATATTATTGAATTTCCCCACCCGACCCTCCCTCTCGCTTCCCGAAACATACAAATGACACTGGGTGAACCAATCCCAATGTACGATTGAGGATCATCTGTCTATTTTTTACTTACTTTCATCTGTTAAACAACAAAAAAAACAGTCCATCGATGTGTTCCCCCATAACTGTGACATGCAGTGCCTAATCCCCCAATGTTGTGATCGGGATCGTCGGTCGGTTCTCTCTTTTTTTTCCACCTATATAAAAAACAAAACAAAAAAACAGTCCACTGATGTCTTTTGCGGCCATTCCTTACCCCTCTCCAACTCTCCCACTGAGCATCCATCACCCCGTACCTCACCCCAAGTCCTTACTTACCCATTGTGAGTTTAATGCCATAATCCTTTCTGGACCACAGACACGTCTCACTCGTCAAAGCCGGACCACAAACTGAAGACACAGATATGCAGTTCAATGTATTTCAATGGGGTTTTGAACTTAGTACCATAACTTGATCAGTTTTACATATTTGTGACCCAGATTTTCAGTATGCCTTCTTTGGAGCCCCACCTCATGAACAATGTCACTGTCTTTGGGCAGACCTGTCCTGAAAGATGATTTTGTGGTTCCTGCGCGAAATCACCTTCTGGACACAAGTTGAAAATTGTCTCTGCCCTTGTTCATGAGGTGGGGTAATAAGAAGGCCATGTTGAAAATTTGGTGCAAAAATATTAAAAAACAACCAAGTTATGAGCCCATGTAGAATTTTGTGAATGCAGGCTCGTAACTGTGGTAATTTTCAATATTTTTACCCCAGATTTGCAACATAGCCATATCTTTACAGCACCTCATGAATGTGACAACTGTCATTTTTCATATCCTGGCCGATATGTTTGGTTTTGTTACATCCTGAAAGGTGATTTTGCGGTCCCTGCACAAAATCACCTTTTGGCTAGTTTTTTTCTGCCCTTGTTAATGAGGTGGGGCATAAGAAGGCTATGTTGGAAATTTGGTGTAAAGACATTGCAGATCAAAAAGTTATGAGCCCACGTTGATTTTTGCGAATGCAGGCTCGTATGTTCGGGTAATATTCAATATTTTTACCCCAGATTTTCCACATAGCCATTTCTTTACAGCACCTCATGAATGTGACTGCTGTCATTTTTTACCTCCTGTCCAAAATGTGTTTTTGCGTGCCGAAAATTGATTTTGCAGTTCCTGCGCAAAAACACCTTTAAGTCAGGAGTTAAACATTTTGTCTGCTTGTCTTCATGAAGCAGGGTCATAACAAGGCTATGTTGAAAATTTGGTGTAAAAATATTACAAACCAACACATTTATGAGCCTATGTTACATTTTGCAAATGCACACTTGTAACTTCTGTGATTTATAATATGTTTACCTCAAATTCCTCAGCTGCAGCCCTATCAGCTCTGGCTAGAGTTTTTGCAGGGGTCCTGGCCATGCAGATTGACCAGCAGCAGGGCATAGAAACCTCAAGGAGTCTGACAGAAGCCCTTTTTTTCTTACTACAGTACATAGCCAAAGAATAAAGGAGAATGGCTAGAAAGGAACAGAGATTATGTTAGATTCTATCATTTATGTGAAAGAGGCAATGTTCTCAGGATCCTACAATGTGCAACACAATAACTGTAGCAGCTGAGTTTGGAATAACTGGATTAGCTTTCCGATTGGCTGTACAATAGATGAATGAAATAAAGTACTGTCCCAGAAAAGCTTCTAAAATGACAGTTTTGCCTTTACTGTTTTTGCCTCGGACATTGTACAGTGGGTAGAATCAGCTATTTTGATTTCTTGGGTGTTAGCCACTGTTTAATGATTTTAGTATATTTTAAAAAGGGGGCTCTTTGGTAAGCATACAAGATGTTTTCCTTTTTGTTTTTAATCTCAGCTGGCTGGGGTAAAGAAGGCACTTTTTAATGCAAACACCAGTTTTCTTGCCCAAGGGTTGTACAGTATCTATGCTTTAGATTACGGATCTCTTGTTTGTATGTCTAGTATACCTTCCTGTTCCTTCAAATTTTATTTTTGAAAGTTAGCTTAATTTCTAACGACTGTTTACCTTCTGAATCTCCCTAGAGCTTGTCTGACTTCCCTGTTGTGAGGTCCCAGTGGTGGTCTCTTAGTTTTTCAAATCAGAGCTCTGATGTAAAAACAAGCTCAGCCACTAGTCAGCAAGGTGGACCTCCCATAGACAGAGGCCCTATTCTAAAATGCAGCTGCCAGAGATGGCTTCTTTTAAAATATGGTGCACTGCCTTATTGGCTCACTTTAAATAAGGTGTGGTCACCAGCTAGTGTATTGGTGATTGGTGGGGGGCCAGCTATTGGAGACAGCCATATATATCTTCGAAACATAAACATGTCCAGAATTAACAGTTATTCCCATGCACTTTCACAGACTTTAAATTGCTTTTTTATTAGGGTGCTACTGGTTATAGCACACAAGCGGTCTAGTGCGACTACCCCCCCAAGAAAAAGAATTGGCAAGTCATTAATTATTATACTTTTGCTTTTCTGCTCAATGGTTATCATTGTTTTCATTCAGAGGGTAGTGGGGGTCTCTAGTTTTTCAGATCAAAGCTCTGGTGTGAAAGTAAGCTCAGCCAGCAGTTGACAAAGTGGACCTTCCATTGGCTGAGGCCCTGTTCTTAACTGCAATTGTCAGAGTTGGTTCTCTTTAAAATATGGTGCGCTGCCTTTTTGTCTCACTGTAAATAATGTGCACCGTATTTTAAAGGGAACTAGCTATGACAACTGCATTTTAGAATGGAGCCTCAGCCAATGGGAGGTCCACCTTGCTGACTGGTGGCTGAGCTGGCTTTCACACCAGACCTCTGATTCGAAACCCCCCACTACCCTCTGGGATGAAATAAGTGAGCAGCCATTTGAGGCAGAAAACAAACTGTAATATAAAGAACCTGCCAGTTTTTTGGAGGGGTGCACCGGGCCTCTTGCTTTAATTTCTGCCTTCAGTGAGTATAATAACTACTCGAGCAGAGAGCTCCTAATCCCAATTATGAGTGTCACAGGGTGTATAAGAATGCAATTAATGAAAAGCAAAACCCACCCGGATTAAAGACATGCTAAAATTGTAAGTTAAAAATAAGCCCTACAAAATAAAACTACAAAAAGTATATATATATGGCATACAAAGAGTAAACAGTAAAGTTTACCTAAAGCGAGCAATAGTTTTACACTGTATGGAATGTAAAACTTAGCTGAACCATTACCCAACTATACTCTCAAACTAGTTATTATGCTCCATAAACCTTGAGGCCTATAGTAATTGGGGTTAGGAGCTCTCTGCTCGAGTAGTCATCTTATTCTGAAAGTATCTCCAAGTCATTTTAATTTATGTGCAGCGTACACCTTGCATGTTGTTATACCCTAAGAACATCTCACCTTTAGGTCTTTTCAGCTGAAGGTGAACTGGTACTACTCAGCTTCTCTGACATTTTTCTTCTGTTATTTTTTAAACCAGTGGGAATGTTTTCTGTTTTTTTTCTGCATGATCTAGGTGTTAAAAGTACAAGATTTTCTAAATAACTTTCATTAAGCTTCTGAGGAAGGACTTGTTGGTCCGAAAGCTAAAGCACTTTGTTCTTTTTGTTACATCTATGTTGGTCCAATAAAAGGTATCAAATCATATGCTTCTGGATTTGTTCTTACAAGGACCAATATGGCAAAGGCTAAATCTGTATGTCAATGGAAGGAGTCACAGCTAGAGATCTTTCTGTGGTATTATAAGAAATAGTCTGCTTTACACAGTACTTTGGCAAAGGATGGGGGAGGGGTTTTTCACAGATTATGATGCTCCTGTGGCAGTGGTTGAATGTTTGTGATCAGTGTCAGTAATTAATAACTGTTGCCATTGTGGAGATCGGGAACAAAGTGCTGTGAGGGCAAAAGTTGAAGGAAGGAGTGTGAGCTAGTGATCATTACAGTGCTATTGCACTGAAGAATCTGCCCTTTTTAACGGTGGTGGTGGTGAGGTTACAAGTCACAATGCTTCTGATCCACCGTCACCAAAGAGAACCAAAACAAATTTGTTTTGCAGGTCGAGATACTCTCAGTGTCAGTGGTTGGGATGTGATGCCAATAATTAATAACTCCTGCCACCGAGGAGATCAGGAACAAAGTGTTGCTCAACAGAGGGAATCAGCCAGAGTTGTTTCCTTGGTATTGTAAGAATAGTCTGCTGTGCACAGTAGTTTGTAAGAAATGGTGGTAGTGATAGTGGAGGGGCTTGTTTTGCTGTTGCTTCAACTGACTTTATAGGAGCTCGAACCTTATGACAATAAAGACTGTGTGGTACTCAGGTGGTACTGACAGCAGATTGTGTCTTACACTATTCCAAAAAGAGGAGAAAAGTGGAAATCAGGATATCACTCAGAAAATTTTTCTTAAAACAGCTGAACATTTTGCTTTTTAATTTTTACTTTTTGTTTTATGCCCCCTTCCTGTCTCTACTCTTCACTTTCCCTCCAGATCTCTAAGATGTCATCCCTACCGAACCTACCTTTCAACCAGTTGCCATTCTCCACGCTGCTGCGGTTTGCCAGGGTGAAAGGAATTTACCCCTGAGCTGCTTCCTTTTGTCAGGTGGCATGCTGGCGAGGCAAGCCTGGCCTTGGATGTACCAGAATCCTTTGTTGGCAAACAGCAGAGCTTTTTCCATTTTCACTCCCACTCACTGAATGTCGCATGTAAGGATGTCAGTGGGCCATCCTTCATGCAAGGCGTAATGATGTCCTGACGGCAAAGATGGCCATCCCTCCCTGTGGCCCTCCAGCTGCACTGCCACCTATTGTTGCCCAGGTGACAGCATTGCAGTGGAGGATGGGAACACTTCCACCCCAGAGGAGGAGATCCTCCTTTGGGACGCTCAGTCCTTCTCCCCCAGCCAGCACCCAGTGACCCAGACTCATTCCTGAACCTGGATCATCGGCATTGCGAGCAGTAGCACTACCACTGCACCAATGGGTCAGCCCCCATCTTGTATTTTTGATTTAAAATTTGATAGGTGATGAATAAGCAAATAATCAGTGAACTGTTATCTCAGAGTTACAGTCAGCTGTTAGGTAAGCAAGTTTGCAAAGGTTGAAGGTTCATATCTGAATGTTGCTGTTGCCCTGATTGTGAGATAGTGAAGACCAGGGAAAGGCAAGAACTTATGCATTAACTTAATTCATTGCTTTCCCCTCATCTTTTGTATCTCACTGTTACAGCAACCACAACATGAAGAATTAAACTGCCATGCTGTCCTTTGTCTAACAGCTGATATTAGCCTGGGGAGGAGTTAACGGGGCAGAGGGATTAGCAATCATATACTCTGTGATTTGCTGAGCTTGCTAAAAAGGGCACTGTACAAATAAAATGTTCTATTCATCACCCTAACAGCTTTATAAAAATTGCTTTTTTAATAATCATGACTTTGGTGTAACCTGTTTTCCAGTTTGCTCCTTTTGGTGGAATGCTAAAATGCCAATACCACACACTGCCATCAATCCCACTATACTGTATATCCCTTCTACTGATAGGAGACTCAGGATGTTAGCCATGCTAACTGTTTTTTGTATATTACTCAGCTTTACTACACGTAGGTGGGCTAGTTGGGGTGGCTACAAAATGTTTTAAAGTCTTCTGGATGAATGAAAGCCCCACCATGTCAACTGAATAATTTTAATGATGCTTCTAGGGTGAAGGAGAAAGCTGACAGAACTTGCAGCAAAGTGTCAGCCCCCATCCCCAGAAGTGAGAGTCTTGAAGCAGGAAACAGTCACCAGACAGAGGCACTGTAGGGGCTTCCCAAAAGAGGGAGCCCCAACCCAAGAAACAGCCTTCTGACTGTGGCAGTTGGGGGAGGGGGGTCTCCGGGAGCATGGTCCTAAGCCTGAGGAACAGCCACCAGGGTTTCCCCAAGAGTGAGAAACAGCGGCCGGGCTATAGCACTACCAAGGGTCTCCTGAGGCAGAAAAACTAACTTGGGAAGCCGCCACAAGGCTATGACACTACTACCAGGGGCTGCTTCGTCAGTTGCAGGATCACTGAGGAAACAGCCATGCTGATCTGACACTGGAGGATCCTTGGAGGAGAAGATCTAACCTGGGAATAAGCCACAAGGCTACTGCACTATCAGGAGCTCCGAAACCGATCTCAGCAAATGCTACCTCATGTTACCTTCTCTTTCCCAGCAAACGGGGGCCAGGATGTGGCTGCAACAGCCAGAGTGGGAGCAATCTTTGTAAGGAAACTTCTGTCACATTAAAGATTAGGAGCAAGGTAAAAAAAAAAAAAATTTGAATCCTGGGAAGGACAAATTGTTATTCCAATTTATAGCACCTGCATCCTAGCAAGGACTGTGAAATTTCTTGGTTTTCTGCTTTCACAGATTGGTTTCCTACATACCCACTGGCTTTCTTCCTGGCACATGAAGAAGTTCAGATGGGGCAGTTATAAACTGAATTGATTCTTCGAGCCCTCTTGTACTGTAGTTGAGGTTGTGAAATCTAGAGTTGTTCAGGATTTGAAAATGGAACTAGACTGATGCCTGAGGCAGAATAGCATAGAGGGTTACTTAACATACAGTAAGCGTGGATGTGTGCCCATACTAAAAATTGGGTTACAGTTACTGCCATGTTGCAAAGAGGATGGACAGGATGGACCCTGCATCCCTTCAGTCACAGCACTATGGCAATGTCAGTTTGTTTTTCAGAACATACAGATTTATCCAGAAAATAAATATATTTGGGCTAGAGTAGGCCTAATAAATGATCTGACTTTGGACACTAATTAAAAAGCATTGAATACTGGCCTTGCTGTCTAAACATTGTTGGCAATGTGATGAAGATTTCTGCAGCTTATGTATGCCATCTATGATTCTCTTGTGCTTTGTTTATATCATACATTCTGTATTTATTTCTATTTCTCTTGTTTTTGTTTATGTTGACTTTCCCAGTACTACATGGTTTTCTGGATGTTTGATCTCATCAAATGCATCTCTGCTATATCTTTTACAAGTTCATCTCATTTAATAGTCATTGAAATTCCATAAAGGGGTTCCCAAATTTTTGCAATGTTAGAATTGCATATTAAACGGGAGCATTTAAGAAACAGTAGCCATCATAGTTTGAAAGCCTGTGAACAGCATTTTTTTGTTTTATAAAGGTGTTTACCTCTTCTGGATCAGATCAGGCGGCTGTTCAGCCTCACCCCTGGGCACTGTCCATTGTCCCTTACCTCCCTTCCTTGTCCAGGGGTAGGTTCCTCCACTGATTGCCCCCCCCCCTCAGCAGAGCCACGAGAGGGAGGGCTGTCCCCCCCCCCCCCCAACACAATCCGGAGACTGTTATCCAGAATTGTCCCTGGAGAGAAGTGGCATGGTGGTCACAGTGCTCCAGATGAGACTTCACGAAGCTCAAGACCCCCAATTTTATTTCTAGTTTTTCTCCCCTGGTTCCCAGAGGTGTGGAGGTGCACATGCGCTCTGGAACAGCAGCTTCTTCCACCCTCCCTGACAGAAGTCAGCCTCTTGAGCATCGGTGCTACCATCAGCCCTCCACCTGGTGGCAGCCAGGAGCTCGAAAAAGATTGCTACCCTGCTTTGGGTGAGGAGAGTTGCCAGGTGACCACGCAGTCTCTCCCAGCCCTCTCCCAATGACACCCCAGCGACTCGAGCTCATTCACAAACTCGGGTCACTGGCATGGTGAAAGGTGAGACACTTTACATTGCCTCTGCCCTCTGAGGCACCGGGCTGGCTTATGAACAGCTCTTTTACATATAACTGGCAGCAGTTCAGCGATTTATTTATTTTTAAATTTACAGTTTACCCAGGATAGCCCAACTAAAATGCAATATCTTGTTTCCGCTGGGGTCCTGATGCCGCTTATTTCCACGGCTGGGTAGACTGGAACAGTGGGAGGTTAAGTGACTTATCTGAGGTCAAAAAGTGAGTATTTGGCTCTGCTGAGGATTGAACCTCTGATTTCCCAGTTCCCATGCTGGTGCTCTTACCACTAGTCCATACTCCCTCCTGATACTACGTTGTTGCCATTTTTAGAGCCATGTGATGTCATGCAGGGTGAAGCAGTGCTCAGCTACAGTGTGGTCAGACAGAGCTTCATCATGTGTGACATCACTAGGTTCTAAATTGATGTCAATGTAGTATTCATATAGGGAAGATTTTGGTATATATCCGGACTGCTGCTAGGTACAGATATGTCTGCTGTAATACCTCATTTAAAATTAGCTTTCCTTGGACCTTAAAATTATGATCAGCATTTTTCACAAATGTTCCCTTTAATTGCTTAAATGCATACAAACAATCGGATAAGATATGCTTCAAGTTTGGGATTGCCGTTTCAGTCTAATGGGATTTTCCTTATGTTTGCTCATACTTAAAAGATAGCAGCTGGTTTAGGTAACCGATAGGGATTTTACATGCCCTGTCGTTTATTTTCTTATTCAAGAAAGTTACATAAATAGAAGTGAGACTGAGACTGAATAGCATTCAAATTGATGGCTCCGAAAGAGAATGACCTATAAGCAGCTGCATCAGTGACTCAGTAGGAGAGAGCGGAGAATTCTGCCACATCAGCAGCTCAGATAGTGGGATCCTTTTGTCAGCTGCATCAGTGACCGACTAGAAGGGGCATGTAATCAGTTGTACTGGTGGCTTGGAAACAGAGGGTCTGTTATGAACAACATCATTTGTTCAGAAAGGATTGGGGTCTTTAATTGCTTTATTGACTAGAAAAGAAAAGTATCAGCTTGGTGTTAGAATGATAGTATTATTTGGGGAGGGGGGCTCCCATCTGTCAACGTCCTCTTCTTGAAAAGTATAACCCCTCCCCCAAATGCAATGCTGTCTTGGTAACTAATACCTTGTATGTAAGTAGTTTGGTACTTTTCAGTACTTTGGTATTTTGACTTGTAGTTGCTGTACTTTTGGGTTACTGCTGCTTCTTGTTAATTTGTGTAGTTGCACCTTTAATCCCATTTATAGATGTAACCCCCCTGCAAATGGGGGTTCCCAAAAGACTTCCAGGAGCTTGCTTGAATGCTCCAAGCCTGAATGGTGTTTGGCATTTAAGCCATTTATCAGTGAGTGTTTTTAGAGCCTCTGGTACTGTCTCTTTAAGAGCTGTCTGCTTGCAGACATAATTAGTTTGTATGGGGGGACTGTGTGCTTCTCTGAGTACCACTGAGCTGCGCCAATTCACTTAATTTTTGCAGTCACTAGAGTGCAAAGGAACCTATCTGAAAGATGTAACTGTTTGCCAGAAATTATTTAGAGTAATAATGAAATTACAGTTTGTCTAACCTGCTTTCTTTGCAGTCAGAACTGTGTCTGCTAGTTCCCCATTCTAGTTTTGAACTTCTGAACTGGACCAATCAGTGTGGGGTAAGCTAGCTCTAAAATGATGCCTTGGACGAAATCAGAACTTGGACTCATAATCTGAGCCAGCCACAAGAGGATTGTATGGGCAGTGACTCTGGGAGATGTAGTTTAGACTTCAGTGCCTTTTGGACCAACAGCAGCAGTCTATTGTGAGTGACAGCCAATCCAGTCAAGAACTGGGAGGAACTCAAAGGAAGTGCCCGGTTTCGCTAGTTGGAGTTCAGTTGAGCTTTGGCAGTGAAGAAGGAAGGAGCCCTGTACTTTTCAGTGTGCAGTTTTAGTCAAAAAACGTGTGTAAGGCCCAGAGTTCGGTCTGCAGCTTGTTAGGACTGAATCCGTCCTGTAGAAAAGAATCAAAGGATCTCTGAAGAGTAGAAACCAGGCTCACCCTGTAGAAGACTGGAGGAATGCTGGAAAATTACACTCAGTCTGTCAGGAACTGAATCTGCTGTGTGTTCTCCTGGGTATTGTGCAGTAATTGCGATCGGGATACAGATGCAGCCTGCCTGGTATAGTGCTTTCTTTTATATGGATGTGTGAAGAGGTTTGTGTACCTCAAGTGAGCCCTGCTGACATTGAAGGACCCTATCTTATTTGGAGGTCGTGAGTACTAATTCAGGTCGCTCCTGTTGAATTGCCACATTAAATCCAAATGGAATTACTGTACTGCTGACTGTTTAATTCTCCTCTGTGTGAAAGGGCCCCTACCAGCTGCCACGGTTTGACTAGCCACTGGGCTTGGAAAACAGGACAGTAACTGATAGGATAGGCCTGTGCACAGAGCCATAGGTAGATTATTAGAGTGATAAGCTAATTAACCTGATTTCCCTGTCCTTGTTATATCCCCCAAATAAATCAGAGCTGCTTGTTTCAGCAAAGTTATACGCCTGAGGTATTTGTCTATGTTAAAGTACTGTACTGTGATTGTTGCACTGTATCTCATTTCACAGGAGGTCCCAGTGCCGGAACCAGACCTGGGGGTAAGTGTATACTGTGAAGGTAATTCTGATATATTGTGTGGGCCACTAGTGGGAAGAAAGGGGGGTTGCAGTGTCCCAGAGGGCTGTGACCAAGTTAGTTTAACTATTGCAAACCCTGACCTCTGGGTGGAGGCACCCGCCATTGGATCCAGGCCCCTCAACCTGTTAGTGGCAAATCAGGCAGGTAGTAGCCCCTGGGATAGCGCCATCTAGGGGTTACATCTTGAGGCTCACCGCTGGATTGTGTGTCCTCTAGTGGCCATATTTACTTAACCACTGTTAAGAAAAAAATGGGTACCCGACAGAAGTGGCTGTGCAACCGCTGGTGGAGTGGTGTACTGGGGAGAGATCGAACCTCAAAATGCTATGCTTATCCTTGACATCCTGTATCAATACGGACACTGTGCAGGAGTACTTTCCAAGGTGGAAGGTTTACAAAACCCTGTGGTGGTGGGTCGGCATGCTAATCTGCTCACCCACTTTCCTGGCTCCTAGTAGAGTTTAAGGATCCCATAGATAGCTCCAAAGTGCCACAGACCATTACCCCAGAGGGACGCCTCACTGCTTGGAGAGTGATAACTAAGGACAGTAAAGACCGGGGAATCACCCCACCACTATCTGAAACTTTGAGGAGAAATTTGCTGAATGGTTGATGGGAGAGGGAAAACTGTGGAGGACTTGAAGAAACTATTCTTGCCACCTGGGGTGTTCTCCCCAACACCCTCTCCTTGCTCCAGTGCCCGTAATGGTGGCTGAACCAATGCAGACTCCTATTTCTGCACCTGCCATTAGTCACGACTCCTACCGAGGTTGAGGATCTTCTTGGCACCTCCCCACCCCCAAGGGAGGATGACTGGGAGACCTGGATAGACTATGTTGCCCCCAAGTGCTAGAATGGCAATGCTCGGAAGGCTAAAAGCTTAAAGAGGGTTAGTGAGAGCCTGAGGTCCCACCCCTGGCTACCATCCTGCTAAACGGCCAGTAACCCTGAAGGACTGCACAGGCCTATCTTGAGGCCTTGGAGAATGTGTAGGGAGCCCAGATTCTGATGAGGACCTATGGTGGAGAGTAAGAAATGCACAACAGTACCAAGGGAGTTGTTGTCTGTATGTCTCTCGGCTGGAAAAATTGTTGCAAGAATGCCTCAGAAAGGGTAGTTTGCCGGACGATTGAACTAGACCCGAACCAGACTGGACAGAATCCTTAAGTCTGCCCCTTCAGAACTGCTGTTGCTTCAGTTACCTGGCAAATCGACTGAATCCCCACCCTCCTATGATGAGTTAATGAGAGAAACGAGGAGTTGAGAAAAGGCCACTGGAGGTACCTGCACCAACAGCTGTGCTACGGCCCGAGTGACTGAGGGTGACCCATCAAGTGAAGTTCAGGGGCAGAGGTTGACAGTCAATGAGTGCTCTGACAAGGAAAAAGATATGCCCAATGGGCGAAACTGTTGAGAGAGATCCGGAATTCAAAAACAGTCCTTTATGAAGGCCACGCCTGCAAGTAACGGGCCCTGACCTATATCCGACTGGTATCTGCTATGGGGTGGGGGTACCCACCCATGTATCTCCTGCTGATAACAGCTCCAAACTCAATTCCTTGACCATGGAAGTGCAGAAATCTGACTAGATGTCTCCAAATGCTTATCACGCCGAGACAGAGATGGCACCCAGGTTTCAGTTAGTAATACCCCTCACGCCTGGCTCCCAGTGTGCCGCCAGCTCAAACTCCCAGAAAGTATGTTTTGCTATAATTGTGGGAAAGATGGGCACATGAAAAGTGGAATGCCAGTCCCAAAAGACACTGGACAAAGTTGCATATAGGCTACAAGTGAGAGCTTCGGAGAAGAAATCAGTGGTTAAGAGGTGCACGACATGATCCCAGTGAGGGCACCAAAATGCTAATTCACGCCCTTTTGTGGCAAGGTCAGCTGCCCAGGCCCCCACTCACCCTCTCCAGACTGGTCCAGAATAGTGGGTCCCTCCATGGAGACCACTGTAAAGGTGAAATGGAGTGTCTCACAAGAGCTGTATTAGACAGTGGCTCCCAAGTGACAATTATGTTCCAGGATTGGTATCAGAAGCATTTGTCAGAAGTACCCTTACAACCATTAGAAGGACTGCATGTATGGGGGTTATGAGAAGGCCTACCCTATTCCGGGTATATCCGAATTTGATTGTCTTTTCCCACCTCCTGGGCTGGAGTGGCCGAACAAGTAGAGAGACCCTAGCCTTAGTGTGTCCCCACTGACTGTAAGGATGGTGTCCTTTGTTGATTGGAACAAATGCTCATATGTTCGAAGGCTGGCACAGTTGTGTTATGAAAACAGGGGTCAAAGACTAGTAGAGCTTTAAGAGTTCCGCTTTAATTAAGAAGGCCTATGAGGCACAGAGAGATGCTGAAAAACAGAACCAGAGGAACCGGTCGAATTGTATGGAAGAAGGATCCTGAGTCTCTGATCCTCTGGCCTAAATGCCCAGTGTACCTTACAGGGAGAGGTCCAGTATCAGAAAGGATGTTAAGAATAAAATATTAATGTTGGATGCACCAGGCGATGGAAATTGCCAGAGGGACTGCTGGTCAAGCTTCTAGTATTTTGCCCGCTAGAGCCCATGCTTATGCCAGAAGGGTAATGGTCCAAGTTCATAATGTGTCTGAAAGAGACATTCGAGTAAACAGAGGTTGCATCCTGGCTAATGTGCATTGTGCAGACACTGCAGTGCTACCCAGCAGCAAGAGTTCAAGGAAGAATGACAGAGTAACGCCTGACTTGTTTGATTTCGCGACTCCCCGCTGCCAGCTGAATGGAAAGTGAGGATCAGTGAGAAGCTTGCCCAGAGAGACCAGGTGTTTTCTTTAAAGGAATGGGATGTAGGATGCGCAAGGAGCTGAGCACAATATCCGCTGCATGACCTAAGACCATTTCGTGAGAGGTCTCGACGCCTGGCACCTGCTGACATAGATGATGTGAGACGGCATCTGCAAGAGATGTTAGCTGCTGGTGTAATACAAGAATCCAGAAGCCCTTATGCTTCCCCATTGTGGTAGTGAGGAAAAGAATGGAACAGTAAGGATGTGTGTGGATTATCGCACCTTTAAACCGGGCGGACTATCCCTGATCAGTACACAATGCCCCGCATTCAGGATGCTTTGACTGCCTAAACGGGAGCAAGTGGTTCTGTGCTGATCTCCGCAGTGGGTACTACCAGATCCCGATGGCCCCAGAGGACCTGTGGAGAAGACGGCCTTTATCTGTCCGCTTGGCTTCTATGAATTCATGAGGATGCTCAAGGGATTTCAGGTGCCCCAGCCACTTTTCAACGATTGATGGAGGCGGCAGTGGGGACATGAACTTACTAGAGTGCCTGGTATACCTAGATGATGTTATTGTGTTTGGCAGCTCACTGGAGGAACATGAGAGCAGATTATTTAAGGTATTGGACCGACTGGAGGACTTTGGCCTTAAACTGTCCATTGATAAGTGTCAATTCTTTCAAACATCAGTAAAGTATGTGGACATAGTATCCAATCGAGGGAATAGAGACCCACCCAAGTAAAGTTGGAGGCCTTGACCACCTGGCCACAGCCCAAAAATCTAAAAGAACTGCAAAGATTCCTGGATTCTGTGGTTATTATCAGGCTCATCAAGGACTATTCAAGAGTGATCCACTCTTACTTAACCTTACTCAAGGGTATCCCCCAACCCACAAAATACCAAAAGTCAGCGCCCCTCAAGACTGAAAGAGTGTATTTTCATCCGAGTGAAGTACTTGGGCCCGCTGGACCCTGATTGTGAGACTGCTTTTCATGAGATCATATATCAACTTACCCATGCTCCAGTGCTGGCCTATGCCGATCCAAGAAAACCTTACGCCCTGCACACTGATGCTAGCTTGCAAGGGTTGGGGCTGTGTTGTACCAAGAGCACGAGAATGGCCTGAGACCAGTGGCCTTGCCAGTAGAAGCCTGACCCCATCCGAAAAGAACTATCCTGTACATAAGTAGTTCCTAGCTTTGAAGTGGGCTATTGTTGACCAATTCCATGAGTACTTGTATGGGGCTAAAATACTAGTAAAACTGACAATAATCCTTTGACCTATGTGCAGACCTCAGCTAAGTTGGATGCCACTGGCCATAGGTGGCTTTCTGCATTATCTACATATGACTATGCTCGAATACCGAGCAGGTCTGAACCACATAGATGCTGATGCTCTCCCGGAGGCCTGTTCCCCAGAATGATTGGGTCCGATTGGCAGAACCTGACATTCGGCACTCTGCCGGAAGTTTGACAGGAGGAACAATGTCCACGGACGCAGTGGACTGCATGGTGATTGCTTGGGACCCTCTGAGAATTGCATACCTCTGCTTATTGCCACTTTTCTGCAATAGACATTGGTGCACTGCCTCAGCTGGACAATGACAGTATTCGGGCTCAATCCGCGATCCCATGATCAAAGCAGCTTTAGAAGCCTCTATGCAGGAAAAGATGTGTCCAAATTACGCCCACTGATTTGAGAACTGCACTGTTATACAAAGAAGGTCCTAAGTTGAAACTGATCAATAAACTGTTATACAGAGAAACAGTAGACAGAGGGGGACAAGTAGACAAACAACAACTAGTGCTGCCCACTGCCTTCGAGACTCAGTACTGAGGTCCTTGCACAACCACATGGGGCACCTTGGTATAGACAGAACACTTGACTTGGTGAGATCCAGATTCTATTGGCCTAGATGGGGCTGATGTGGAGCAACACATTCGAAACTTGTAGTCGCTGCTTACAGAGGAAAGCTTTGCCCCAGAGGGCTGCCCCCTGTTAACATCACCACCAGTGCACCCATGGAGCTGGTCTGTATTGATTTTCTGAGTTTGGAGTCAGATCAAAGAAATATCAGTAATGTGCTGGTGGTCACTGACCATTTCACGAGATATGCCCAAGCTTTCCCCACCAAAGACCAGAAAGCATCCACTGTGGCCAAAGTACTTGTAGAAAACTTTTTTGTTCACTATGGGGCTCCACAAAGAATCCATTCTGATCAAGGGAGAGATTTTGAGAGTCGTCTGATCAAAGAGATGCTTTCTCTGTGGGGAGTGCGAAAGTCCAGAACCACTCCTTACCACCCCCAGGGGGACCCACAGCCTGAACGTTTCAACCGCACTTTGCTAGATATGCTAGCACCCTGCACCCAAAGGACAAGCCTAGATGGAGCCAACAAATTAGCACCCTGGTACATGCTTATAACTGCACCAAAAGTGATGCCACTGGATTCTCCCCTACCGCCTGATGTTTGGAAGAGAAGCTCGACTACCAGTAGATGTGTTTTGGGGTCTCTCCTGATGGGTTCAAGCTGACAACTATTTACAGTATGTGCAAAAGTTAAAGGCCCAGCTAACTCATGCGTACTCAACTGGCTCAAACCATGGCTGCCAAAAGAAATCTCACAACAAAGAAAGGCATGATAAAAGGTGAAAGCACAGGAACTCCAGGAGGGAGATCGGGTATTGCTAAGAAATCTGGGACTGCATGGCAAGCACAAGATTGCTGACCGATGGCACCATCTCCTCACATTGTAGTGGGCAAACTAGATGATCTGCCAGTGTACAAAGTAAGGCCTGAGAATAATTCAAAAGATGTAAAACAATACATAGAAATCATTTACTGCCCATTGGACAAATCTTAATTGAGTCTGAGCCCTAGAAGATGCCCTCTGGACCAGTGACTAGAGCTGCTGCTAAGAAAAGATCAAGAAAGTCTGCACCTACAGAAGCAAAGTTAAAGTGTTCCCTCCACAAGTCCCAGTTGAGCATGACTGTCAGTCCATATCGGAAGAAAGTGAGAGTGACTTTGAATACTATCCTTCTTCTGAACTGAGTCAATTGTTCTGGGCAATCCCTAGTCAATACTGGAGACAAAGCTGGGCCTTCTGGACTGTCTAAGCCCCCAGCTTCATCCCTGGAGCCAATGCTCCCAGAAAGTGAAGTGCAAAGCATCAGATCAGATGAAATGGAATCATTGTGCATGGTTGAACTGTTTGAGCTTTCAGGGAGGAAATGATAGATTGGGGCAGACTGGTGATACACCCGAACAAGAAGAGTATTTTGAGTGCCCTGACAGTCCACTGCCAGTGTCCCGAAAGCTCTCCATGCAGCCAAATGTGTTGTGGACTGTGAAACTGTAACTCCTGGAGCTGAAAGTGCCCCAAGTTCTAGCCTTCTACCCCCATGGAGACTCCTGACAAGTGAGGACAATGCTGAAAATGAGGCTCAGAGGTCAGAGACTATAACAGTTCCCCTAGAAAGACTGGTCGAGGCTGTAAAGCCTGTGGTGCACCCTCAGTTATGATTCACTTGGGAGGCCTGTGGACTTGCCTCTCAATGTTGTCCATAAAGGAGTGTATGTGTCCCCGAGCTCATTGCCCAAACTGAGCATCAGTGCTAACTCAAGTTACTTGTGTTGCTCCTCAGTATGGTGCCCTTGCCCCATCCAGCCCCAAGGTAACTGATAGGGAAGGGCCCCCTCTCTTCAGGTTTCATGTACAAGAGGTAATAACTTGAGTTATGGTACAATGTGTATGTAATACTGTGTAAAGAGTGACGTACTGCAATGTTTCAGAAATGTGTTCTTGGTAAAATGATATATTGACTGATGATTACATGTGAGAGCCTAATGCAAATGTATATGGTTGCAGTTGAAACTTATGGGGGTACTTGCTTGACGCGGACGTCAAGCTTTCCCAGGCCAGGAAGGGTGTAACCCCCCTGCAAATGGGGGTTCCCAAAAGACTTCCAGGAGCTTGCTTGAATGCTCCAAGCCTGAATGGTGTTTGGCATTTAAGCCATTTATCAGTGAGTGTTTTTAGAGCCTCTGGTACTGTCTCTTTAAGAGCTGTCTGCTTGCAGACATAATTAGTTTGTATGGGGGGACTGTGTGCTTCTCTGAGTACCACTCGAGCTGCTGCCAATTCACTTCATTTTTGCAGTCACTAGAGTGCAAAGGAACCTATCTGAAAGATGTAACTGTTTGCCAGAAATTATTTAGAGTAATAATGAAATTACAGTTTGTCTAACCTGCTTTCTTTGCAGTCAGAACTGTGTCTGCTAGTTCCCCATTCTAGTTTTGAACTTCTGAACTGGACCAATCAGTGTGGGTGTAAGCTAGCTCTAAAATGATGCCTTGGACGAATCAGAACTTGGACTCATAATCTGAGCCAGCCACAAGAGGATTGTATGGGCAGTGACTCTGGGAGATGTAGTTTAGACTTCAGTGCCTTTTGGACCAACAGCAGTCTATTGTGAGTGACAGCCAATCCAGTCAAGAACTGGGAGGAACTCAAGGAAGTGCCCGGTTTGTCAGTTGGAGTTCAGTTGAGCTTTGCATGAAGAAGGAAGGAGCCCTGTACTTTTCAGTGTGCAGTTTTAGTCAAAAAGCGTGTAAGGCCCAGAGTTCCGGTCTGCAGCTTGTTAGGACTGAACTAGTCCTGTGAAAAGAATCAAAGGATCTCTGAAGAGTAGAAACCAGGCTCACCTGTAGAAGACTGGAGGAATTGCTGAAAATTACACTCAGTCTGTCAGGAACTGAATCTGCTGTGTGTGTTCTCCTGGGTATTGTGCAGTAATTACGATCGGGATACAGATGCAGCCTGCCTGGTATAGTGCTTTCTTTTTATATGGATGTGAAGAGGTTTGTACCTCAAGTGAGCCCTGCTGACATTGAAGGACCCTATCTTATTTGAGGTCGTGAGTACCAATTCAGGGTCGCTCCCTGTTGAATTGCCACATTAAATCTAAATGGAATTACTGTACTGCTGACTGTTTAATTCTCCTTCTGTGTGAAAGGGCCCACCAGCTGCCACGGTTTGGACTAGCCACTAGGGCTTGGGTGTACCCAGGGACAGTAACTGATAGGGATAGGCCTGTGCACAGAGCCATAGGTAGATTATTAGAGTGATAAGCTAATTAACCTGATTTCCCCTGTCCTTGTTATATCCCCTAAATAAATCAGAGCTGCTTGTTTCAGCAAAGTTATACTGCCTGAGGTATTTGTCTATGTTAAAGTACTGTACTGTGATTGTTGCACTTATCTCATTTACAGGAGGTCCCAGTCCGGAACCAGACCTGGGGGTAAGTGTATACTGTGAAGGTAATTCTGATATATTATGTGAGGCCACTAGTAGGAAGAAGGGTTGCAGTGTCCCAGAGGGCTGTGACCAAGTTAGTTTAACTATTGCAAACCCTGACCTCTGGGTGGAGGCACCCGCCATTGGATCCAGGCCCCTCAACCTGTTAGTGGCAAATCAGGCAGGGGTAGTAGCCCCTGGGATAGCGCCATCTAGGGGTTACATAGACTTAGTGTGAGAGTTTTTTTTATCTAAGAGATAAATTTATCTCACTATCTTAGATCTAGATAAATGTTTATCTGGACCTAAGGCATGTCACAGTTAAAAAGCAGTGATCTGATTTGAAAAGGAACACAAATGTTTTTAATGTGCTGCCTTCTTGCCACCAAACCTGAACATTCTAAAATGTCCTCATTATGTTTTTAACAAAATGCCATGAAGATGTGTGTAACCAGACTGTGTACCATTATAAATCACTGCAACATTGCCTGCTGATAAAAGACCTTTGTTTGTTTATCAGCCAACACTTTGTAGTGCCGTAAAACAAGAAAATCTACCATTTACTTATCTGTTTGAAAATTGGTTACCGGGAAAGGCACAGTGAGCCAACTTGTTTCCAGGTGCGATGTGGGGAAGGGGAACAGTGGGAGGACAGTAGCATAATAAATAGTAGCAAAACACTAAACAGCATTCATTAAAAAAGAATTAGTACAAAAGTAGAATAAAATACAAAAAGTTGTATGTGCAGAGAATAAAGTGCGGTACAGCTCAGTAAGAGAGCGTAGGAAGTGCATATTTAGACGTGGCAGCAATCCTTGGTGAATAAGAACACTATTGACAACTGGCAATTGACCTGAGGGGTGAACTATTGCCTGACCTCGTAAAAGAGGGAGAAACTGTAGTGGAGTGGAGGTTAACCCAAGGCAGGAGGAGGGACCCAGCTGCGTGCTGAACAGGATGGTTAAGGCATGGCCATTGAGGTATCAGGAGTAGGGGTAACAGGAACAGGTGGGGAAGGGTTAAAGTTTCAACTGGTGCCTGAGGGAGCCAGGAGATGGGGAGAGGCAGATGGAGGAGGGGAGTTGGTTCCAGAGTGAGGGAAGTCGATAGGAGAAGGCAGATTGCCCAGCAGAGGAGCAGGGATGAGGACTGGCAAAATGCAGTGGTCCCTGGGAGAACAGGAAAGTGTTCGGAGAGGAGAGGTAAGAGGGAAGTGACCAAACTGGTATTTGGATATGAACGAGGTACAGTGAGCCTGGCGATAAGAGGGCTGAGGGACGAATACAGTGAACAATGGTGGGTGCGGTGGGGGGGGTAGAGTTTGTAGCAAAATGGCAGAAGGAGTTGCAGAGGGTATCCGATCTGGTGAGGGCAGTGGAAGGGGCAGTGTCATAGTCCATATCTGCATAGTCGAAGACAGGGAACTCCACTTTGGTAACAAGCTCCCTGTGGACGTGCAGACATGAGCAGTTTTTGTTGTGGTACTGGGCACTGAGCTTGGGATGGAGTTTTGCATGGATGACATTAATGTGGGCTGAGAAGTCAAGCTTACTGTCTAACCACACTCCAAGGTACTTGAAAGGCAGAACTTCTTCAAGAGGTGTGCCATCCATAGTGGTAAAAACTGAGGGGGGGACAGCTTGGTGGTGCTGAGGTTTGAGGCGCTGGACGCCACACCAGCGACCTAGGTTCAGGAACAGACTCTGGGTACTTGGGGGTCAGCATGGGGAGGAAGGATTGAGCGTCTGTAGACAGTTCTCCTTCCTCAGGGAAGGGGGACACTGCGGTGCGCTGTAGGTGTTGGCACTGGCACATTGCCTAGAAGAGGGGAGAGCACATGTCTCGGACATATGGCTGCTTCTGCAGAGGCGGAGGCAGCTGCCTCACCCATTGCACGGTTTGGGTGCCCAGGGGAGAAAAGCAGAAAAAGGCTAGGAGCCAATGGGGTCATGATGACCGGACACATTTGGGTCAGAGAATGAGTCCCTCCAAGGGAGGGCCAGAGCTACCCATCGACTCTGCTTCTCTCCTAAGCTGCCACATAATGTTTCTTGCTCATGCGCGCAAGCAAACATAGAAATGAACTATAAATTGTGACAGGCATTGTGAAGTCTGAGGATTAGATTAAACCTACAGACTGCAGCGTGTATAGTTACTGGCTGATTACAACCACAGCCCCCGAAACATTCATAACAGCCAAACCCCAAATAAATGAAAAATTGCATAAATATATATTTTACTAAAAACATACTAAATCATAGTTGTATACTTGTGATTTTTAATGAAATAAGCACTAAATAAAAATGTTTAAACTTCATCGTGGTTTATGTGTGATTTGTGTCACCTTCAGGGTTAGCATGAGATAATTCCATCAAACTGCTGTTTTTTGATGTAGATTCTTTTTCTGATTAAGCACACCAAACTGATACTTAGTAGTCAGCTAACAGTCCAGAGCTACTATCCCATTAGCTAGAAATATTGCATCAAGAGGTGGATGATCCAGCTAAAATGCAAAGTAGAACAAGCTAATTCTACTGGGGGGTGGGGGGTCGTGATCGCATTTGTAACTGGATGACTGCTGCTTGAACCACGCACCATCGCCATCTCCATGGAGATTACTAGGGATGCCTGGAACAAATTGGGTGCACTGAGGTAACAAACAAATAGTGCTAACTAAAACAATTGTTTCTTAAAAAAAACTGAATTCATTGAGGATCTTTCATATGTCTTTAGTGTCATTGTCAAAAACTCTGACACTATTGGTCTGAAACAGACATATGATGGCGTTATATCTTAAGTCACGTCCCCTCATTTCATATCTCTCCAGGACCCTCATCCTGCTCTTACTTCTCTCTGGGACCATCCATCCCAACCCTGGTCCAGAATTCTCCGGTACTCCCACCTCGCAACCTTGCCCCAACAAAGATAAAAACATAAGCACAGTCCACGCCAACATCCAGAGTCTCCCAGCTAAATTTGACTCTTTCCAAGCCTGGGTAGCCATGCACAGTTTTGACATGATAGCTCTCTCTCTGAAAAATGGCTTTCCCACAAGATTGCCAACAGGGAGATTGAGCTTAGTGACTACTCCTCTATCAGAAAGGACAGACTAAGGAAGAAAGGAGGTGATTGCATGTTCTATGTCTCCAACAAATTCTCCTTCACAGAACACAACCCCAGTTATGAATCTTTTCTCCTTGAAACCCTCTCCATCCACCTTCACCTAGGACCAAATAAAACCCTTACCCTCACGACCGCCTACGTCCCCCCGGGAACTCTGCACACTGACCTTGAGTCGCTCCTGGCCTTAAAGCACTCTCTCCCTATTAACAGAAAGTAGATCCTTCTCAGAGATTCCTGCCAAGCTGATACAGCTATATCTTGCATTGCAAATCTCAAGCTCCACCAGATTCTGGCCTCATCGACCAGATCTAATTATAAAACAGGAACACAAATGCTAATCAGTTGGATCATCATCACGCACCCATCCCTCATCACCGGTGCCGGAGTCTTGCCCAACTGTATCAATGATCATTGTACCGTATATTGTCTGTGGTCCGCTCATCTTCCCAAGCACCCCCCCCCCCCAAATTTTTCTTCACCAGGAAAATAACATATCGGAACATCCAATTAATTAACCATAATCTCAGCCTAGTTGACTGGTCCTTCACATACGGGCCGGGCGACTGCAGCGCCATCCTGGAGAAACTCTCCAGCATCTTAATTAACATATGGGATAAACATGCTCCCCTCAAAAATATTAGGACAAGAGGGAAAAATTAATGAACAGGTCTCCCCAGATATTGTGTCGTTAATGAGAACAAGGGACAAAGCCTGGACCCATTACCACAAACACAGAGACCCCGCTCAGCTCGCCCTTTACAAGTCCCTTAGAAACAAATGCAAATCAGCTGTAAGAAAGGCAACAATAGACTTCCTACAAAACAAGCAGCTCAGGGAATCCTCAAACCCCCGTCAGCTTTGGGGTACCTTCAACTCTTTTCTCGGCAAATCCAGAAACTCTGACCCCAACACCCTGTCCCATGATGGTAGACTAACCCACGACCCCACGTATGTGGCAAACATCTTTAACTCTTTTTTCAGTGACCTTGAAAAGTACAAACCAGCCACTTCTTCTCCCTCACCCATCTCTCCTCCCACCGACCCCCTCTATCCCGAATCTAATTTTGAGCCTCCCCTAAAATTCTTCTTTAAGGCTCTAAAACCCGTGGACACTATCAAACTTATATGAGGGAACAACCCGAAACCCAGCAAAGGGGCCGATGGTATCAACTACAAAATCCTTAAATGGTCCATCGATGTCCTTGCAATCCCCATTGCCAATCTTCTAAACAGCTCCCTCTGCTCTCGTACCTTCCCCAATGCCTGGAAATACACCACCATCAACCCATTATTCAAATCCGGGTCCAGAAGCGAGGTCGTTAATTACTGTCTCATCTCCCTTCTCGCCCACCTGTCTAAGATCATTGAGAAAGTTGTCCACTCTCAACTTACTGGCACTGCCTACCTGGAAGCCAACAACCTACTGTCCTGTGTTCAACATGGCTTCAGATCTGGTCACAGCACAGAAACTGCTCTGATCAGGTTCACTAGCGACATCCTTAAGGCCAATGACAAAGGCCAATACATTGGGTCGGAATTTGTCGATCTGACCAAGGCATTCAGCCTTGTGGACCACGCATTCCTGCTTGACACCCTCAAAGATCTGTACCTCTCTGTCAGTGTCATAGATTGGGTCATAAGCTACCTATCTGGGCAATCCCTTAAAACCTCCATTGAAGGACATCTCTCCGTCGAATGCCCGATCAAATATGGGGTCCCCCAAGGCTCGATCCTGGGCCCCCTCATATTCTCACTTTTCATTAATAATCTCCTCTCTGTCTGTCTTAATGTACAGCTTGTCCTCTACGCAGACAACGCGGCACTATACAGTAGTGACGTCAGCCCCGCCACCGTGTTCAGCAATCTACAGTCTGATTTCACAAAGTTGCACTCCTGGCTCTCCGGAAACTGTATGGTCCTAAATTCTAAGAAGACCAAGTTTATGGTCTTCTCAGGCCCTAGAAAATCCACCGTCTCTGGCCTTACATTAGTTGATAACTCTGGCTACTCAATTGAACAAGTGTCTGTATTTAAATGCCTTGGGCTCCTCCTGGACCCTCACTTCTCCTTTAATCTCCATGTTACCAACCTCATACAGAAGACCCACAACAGGCTTGATCTTCCCTTGTCGGTCTTCACCATTCATTACTGCTGGGTTAGAGCCAGAGGTGTGCACCTGCCGTGGGAGGGTTTTTTTTTGGGGGGGGGTCGGCGCCAACAGCACCACCCACATGGCTGATGCACGAGGGTTGGTCATTAGGTGTCGCAGACGCCTCCTCTATCCCAGTTCTGTTTCTTCCACCATCAAGGAAGTACCTGCAGCGTGAGTTGACAGTTTTTTCTCTGCGACATCGGGCCTAGTTGTCGTCGATCTCCAGCCTGGTTCTCAACCACTCAACGCCATTTGTTGCCGGTAAGACCTGTCCTTTCTATTAAACGGTGCTGAGTCTTTTTCTGTAGTTTTACTGTTTATTTTGCATCATGTCAGGTTCAGGGGCTAAGAAGAAATCTAAAGCAGGTTGTGCCCCCATGCCTCAGTGCCCCTGTGGCTGGCATTTTTCCGTTTCGGACCGACTTGACGTTTGCCTGCGATGCCTGGGACCCAGTCGCGACATGGACAACTGCGACACCTGTTTCTCTGTGGACCACTGTGTTCTCGAAATCCTGGCGTTTAAAGTTGGCAGAGCTCTGCCAACTTTTGGAAGAAAGCAGCGTCCTTTCATGGGTTGCCAAGAACGCCACACCCCTCCTCTGAGTCTATATGGCCTGGTGAGAAGGAAGCCTCCTCTGATCTCGTCTTGCAGTGGAGGTGGCGTCTTCTGCAGTGTCAGAGGAGTGGCTCGGTTTCATGTGGAGCTAGGTTGCTGGCACCGCCTTGGCAGTCACCTCCTTGGAGGTGCAGGCTCCCCCGGTGTCGTGGCCCACGACTGCTGGGCTTGGCACTGGTGGACCCTCGGTCCCGCCCTCTAGCACCGTTCTGGATCCCGGCACCGTTCCCGGTGCCAGTGATCAGGATGGCACTGTGGATGGTACCATGGCAAGTGGCGCTACTGCCAAGGGCTCTCTTGGGGTCGCTTGTTTGGCGTTCTGCCTGGCCTCTTCCTCTTCAGAGGAGGAGGCCGACCCGGATTGGCAGCCTGACTCCTCGGAGTCAGAGAGCCCTCTGGGATGTGGCACCAGGCAGCCCAGCATTCCCCTCCCAGAATCCCCGGAGCCCGTAGTCCCGTTGACCCCTCATGCTGAGGCCGGCCTTGGGGAGGCCGCTCGGGACAGTGGCCTGGGGGTGCCAGGTGTGATGCTGTCCCCGGGGGTTGGCGTGGCTGCCGCTGTTTCTGGTGCTGCTGTGACCCCCTGGTAGGGACTGGGATCCCCTCTTCTGCGGCCTCCCTCGTGGGCCTGCGGGATTGGGGGCCCTGTTTTGCTGGGATTGAAGAAAAGGGCTGCTTCGGAGTCTGAAGGGTAGAGGGGCCTGGGTGAGGCATGCAGGCCCCCCTCTGCTACCCTGCGGCGGGTCGGGAGGAGGCAGAGCGCAGAACCCCACCTTTCCCACGAGGTCTCGGAGATGCCCTTAGTTGGCAGCGTGGAGGGTTGCCCTTCTGGACCCATGCACCTTCAGTCGTGCCACATGGGAGAGTCTCCCTCAGGGCTCATCCATGGTTTGTTTTCACATTACAGCCTTGAGCCGGGTGACCCCGGCTCCCCCCACCCGTCTGGCAGAGACCAGTGGCTGGGTCTCAGAGCCCTGGCAGAGGCTGGGCACTTTCAGTTAGGTGCTCTTCCCCCATCCCTCTGCAGACACCTCCCTCTCTCCCAGGCCATGTGGGTCCTATGGGTCCCTTAACTTAAGGGATGTTCAGGGCCACTGTGGTGGCCTTCCAAGGTACGTGAGAGCCATGGACGAGCAGGTCTTCCACCTGTCCCCCCCTTCGCTGCAGGAGGACCCTGAGCAATCCAGCTCCTTTTACTCCCCGCCTTCCTCCTCTGAGGGAGAGGAACATTCTGTCCACCTGATGCTGATTTCACTGAATATCAGCGGTTCCTCTTGAGGCTGGTTCGGGAGCTACACATATCTCATGTCATAAGAAACAATACCAAGCAGGAGACATGCTCATTCTTGAGCGAATTCAGTGCTCATCACCTAGTGGTGCCCTCCTGGCCTGTTCCCTTCCAGGAAGTGTCTATCCATACCTGACAGTCTCCAGCCGTCTCTCCCCCAGCTCCAGCGGACTGCAGGAGGAAGCATTGCACTCCCCAGGAATCTCTAGGTGCCCTACTTCACCCACCTTCGGGGTTGACATCCTTAGATACTCCTTCTGGGCTTCAGTACATGGCGAATGACCGTCCTCCGGACCCGCATTCCACAGAATTCGACCGGTGGGGTAGAAGAATGTTCTCTTCAGCTCTTGCGTTGCTTTGCAGTGGTTCTCATCAGGCTCACCACGCTGCCTACAACAGGCACCTGTGGTCAATGCTAGCACAGGTGTTAGCATCCCTGCCTGATTCAGAGGAATCTAGACAGGCCATCACCCTCTCTGCACAGGGTCTGGAGCTTGCAAGGGCATCTTATGATGCCAGTGAGGTGGTGTCCAGACTTGCAAAGACTGAGATCTACATTAGACGGACAGCATTGCTTCGTTTTTCCAGATTGTCACCTGTTGCCCGGCGTGGGGTGATCTTTGCCTTCCGGGGGACCTGTCTCTTTTCCCATAGGGCAAGAAGGACCTTACAGGGTCGTCCCCCATCCCCCTGGCCATGAGGCACATCTCCTCATCCTGACCACCCTTAGACCTCGCTGGTCTAGTACGGCTGTAGGGTCTGTCTCCCCCTCCTGCATCTCACCCACAGGAGGCTGATGGAATCTGTTCCCTCAGGGCTGTGCCAAGTCTTCTCTGGATATGATAAATTACATACTTACCATAATTCTTGATCTTCTCTTGTATCTTCACCATTCATTACTGATTCCCACCCACCATTCCCTCTTGGGCCTCAGTTCTTGGATGTTGCCTCCACCCTGATCGCCTTCCCCCTCCTAGAGCCCAGTTGGGGACTGAGTCCCCCTGGTACCTCAGAGCTCTCTGTTTTCTTCTCTAAAAAGTCATAGAGTGCTCAACCTGGAGGATGGCAAGTAGGGTCTTCGCCCTAATCACTGAGGGAACTCCCTGGGATTCTATTCTCGATGCACTGTGATGTCCCCCTTTTTAGGCTTGGATAATCCTCTCCTTTGTCACCCCTTGGCTGTTAACTCTTCAGTGCATTCATAGGAGAGTCCATGGGATTTTCCTCCCTATTTTCCTCTCTTTCCCTTATGGCACGGATGTCCCATGGCTCCCTATTCCTGAAATGGAGGCTGTGTCAGTACTCTCGTGGGAAAACTATTATCTGTTTCCCTATTACTTCCCCCCCTCCCATCACAAAGTCAGTCTGGACTCACTCCTCTTTTAGGTGGGACTGCTCAGCCTACCTAAGGGACAGTCTGTTAGGCCCAGGCTTCAAGATGGTCAAAACAAAATCGGATACAGGGTAGAAAGAGAGGTCAGTCTCTGCCAGTGCTTGCCAGGCTATCTTTAATCCCCTTAGGGCCTTGGTTCAATAACCCCTGCAACTGGTGGGATTCTTGCTCCCTTGTCTTCTTGACTGCAGGGGTTTGAACTATTGCAAGCCAGTGGTCTTCCAAATTACTGTGGTGGAGAGCCCTCCTTCCTCCCCCTTTATCCTTTTCTATATCTCTTCTTCCCTTTTCTATCCCTTTTCTTCTCTTTTCTTTGAGACCTTCCAAGGATAGAGGCCCTATGGCCACTTTCAGTAGGGCTCTCTTCTCCCTGTCCCCTAGTCGGCTTATGCCTTTTTCAGTTTATATCCTTTCCTTTGTCTGTATCTCAGCTCTCTTGCCTCGTTTATTTTTCTATACTGTTTCACCCTCTCCGGCCAAATGGAACTGGGATGGAGGAGGAGTCTGTGATGCCTAATGGCCAGCCCTCGTGTGCCGTGCACTGTGTCGGCCATGTGGGTGATGCTGTTGGCACTGACTCCCCCACCCCCAAAAAACCTCCCATGGTGGTTGCGTGCCTCTGGCTGTTACCCAGCAGTAATGAATGGTGAAGATACAAGAGAAGATCAAGAATTACAGTAGGTACGTAATTCTCCTGTCTTCTTTATAGAATAAGAAAGATCTTACTTTGAGAGTTAGCTCTTGCAACAGGTAACACATATAGGACTGTAGCCGGCCGGGCGACAGGACCACGTGGCAAACTTCTAGTCAGCAGTACCTAATGGGGACCACCCCGATGTCGGCCTGCCTCTGACGTCCCACGTGGTATAAGAGACGGCGGTCTCCAACGTGCCCCAGTTCTTTTCCCACCGTCGAAAGTGCGTTCATCAGCTTCACGGCTCGACTTATGCCTGTTCAATCGCTTTATTAATCATCTCGTTTTTTCGACATTGTTCTGTTTTTCTGCATGACTACACTGTTCCTGCATATCTTCCCCCTCCGTCTAGGCACATGAATAAGTGCACCTGTGGAAAACAGATACCCGCCAAGGACGTCCACGCAGCCTGCTTGTTATGTCTGGGCCCAGACGACACCCAGTCCTGCCATTTCTGTCAGGCCTTCAACAGTCGGACTCGCATCCGTTGACAGAAGTCCCAGCAGGCCTTTCTCACCCAGCAGCAGTTGACCACCATGCAGAGGGGTTCCTCCACGGAGCAGGAATCTTCCCACCATCCTCACAAGAGCCCTGAAAAACACCGCTCTTCCAAGTCTAAAGAGAAGCACAGAGAGAAGGAAAAAGAAAGGGAGAGATCCCTCTCCAGATCTAGATCCTCCAGATCACAGCCTGCTTCCCGATCCAAATCGTCTGCATGATTTCTGGCTGACGGTGGTAAAGACCCCGGTCGCCTCAGAAGGATCAGGCGCTATGGAGAAGACGCTTGGGCCCTCTGGTCCGACGCTCCAACCAATTAAAATTCGGCCTCCAGCACAGACCTCAGGCCGATTGTCGGTCCCAGGTAAGACTCCTCATGCCTCCTGGTTGGCCTCTTTGTGTGATTCTGACTCCCGGGACAAGGCTAAGTCCTCAGGCCCATCGGCAGGGAGGTCTTCTTCCCTCCCTCCAAAACAAGCCCAGAAGTCGGGGGGGGGGGGATGCCCTATTCTGACCTCTGACTGGCGCCACTCCGAAAAACACAAGGCTGCATCGGAACACCACCAACGTCGGTCCTCGGATGATGCCTCCAAGGACTCCCTAACACCGGTCCCTCCAGTCAGATCTCTGTACCCCCGATGCCTCCAGCTCCATCGGACGTCAGGGTGGACGACATCCCGGCGCTTGAGGACCTGATGCCGGACCCCGTGGTACCCTCAGGTCCTGACAATGGTCGTAGTGCCCTGTTGTCGCCTCCAGCCTGCCCACCAATGCCAGATAGGCCTACCGTTAGTACCGGTGCTGGCACTGCTCCTGACCTAGTGCTGGAGCCGCCTACAGGTTCCCCAAAATTGAACCTGCCCCAGGTGAGAGACCTGTTTTCCCACTGGTGGAAGGCCATCAGGCCTGACATCCTCCCACCAAAGCCTCAGCCGGACACGGCGGTGGAACTGGACTTGGACCTGAATCCAGACAGGAGTGATCACCCCCCTTCCCTGGATCCAAACTTAGCCCCCCACCCTCCCTCTGAGGAGGATCAGGACAAGCAACCTTTGCCCCCTGACAGGCCAAGGAAGACAGTGGCAAAAAAGAAGCACCACAGATCTAGGTCAAGGAGCCCCAGCTCTTCTAGCGGTTTAAGTGGGCACTGACACACATGTAGGAGGCACAGATTTCCCTCAGTCTCCTCATCTGATTATTATTACTCGTCAAACTCTTCTAGTCCACCCTTCGAGGATTCCATCCCCTGCTACTCCCCGTCTCTCTCCCCCAACCCTCACCTACCATTCTACCCCATCACCTCCCACCTACCATTCCACCCCCTCTCCCGCTCCTGTCCTCCTGTCTCCCCCTCCCAATCACCCTAGCTCTTGTTGCTCCACCCCCAGACCACCAAGCACTTATCTTTCTGTTCTTGCACTTACGACAGTGTCAAATCCTTGACTGCCTACCCCCCTTTTCCCCACCCCTCCCCCTCTTATCCCTCACCCCTTGCTCCACTTATGCCACCCCTAGGATGGTTTTCATTTGTATCTGTGTCTTGCTATATATACACCCGTATTGTTAATTGTGCATTGTTATTTGCCACTGACTGTTTGCTACTGTGCTAGTCTATACACATGTACTGTCTTTTGCTACTAAGTTAACCTGCTGACCTATATTGTATCTTAACTCTGCTTACTTCTGTGTTAACCTCCTGACCTTGTATTGTATCTTACCACTGTTTTGCTTGCAGCCATTGCTGATGCGGAACCTTTGTAAAAGAACCCTTGGTTCAAAGGTATTTGTAATCCGAGTAATAAATAAATAAAGGATTCATCTCCCAGGGAGTCCGAAGATACTCCCAAATCACCTCCAGACGACCCGTCCTTCATGGAGGTTATGCGTCATATTCAGTCTAACATGGACTGGGACACAGAGGATCTGGTCCCTGAGTGTATGCGGCTCTCTAAATACCTCAGGCAAAAGGATCCAAAACTGTCTGTTATCCCCCCCCATGGTTGACACCTTTGAGGATGTCACACATGCCATCTGCAGACACTCTCACTCATCTGCGGCCGTCCCACAGAAAGCAGACTGTTTGTACAGGGCACCCAAAGAGCAGACCTTTTTGGCTGAGCATCCCGCCACTGACTCTGGGGTCATCTCAGTGGCTTATGACCGTTCGCAGAGGCCCAAACATCTCAGTACCCAGCCTCTAGAAAGAGAGTCTAAACAGCTGGATTCCATGGGCAGAAAGGTGTACTCATCTGCCACCTGCAATATCAGGAGTCTTAACTTCCTGACCCACATGGTTCAATTCCAGAATGCCCTTTGGGAACAAGGAATGGACATCTTGCAGGGTATGCCCCACTGCCCCCAGGGGGCAGAACTCGCTAAGCCATTACAAACTGGGTCAGACATGTGCACGCATGTGCTACGCTGTGCCTATGACTCTGCAGACACAGCGGTAGGGGCAGCCGCCATGGGCATTTGTTTACGTTGCCATTCCTGGCTTCGTGTTTCCGGGTTTGCTCCGGATGTCCAATCCAACATCCTGGACACACCCTTCAGGGGCTCCGTCCTCTTTGGAGAGGACACAGAGAGAACCATTTACAGGCTACAGGGCTCCGGTTAGGCTGTCCGCACCATACAATCCATGTACTGCCCGAAACAGAGAGAGTTTCGGAGGTCTCATTTTTTGTGGCTGAGGGGGCCAACAACATCAGCAACCCCATTATCAGTAACAGCAGTCTCAACGGGGAGGCTACAGTTGGCAAGGCAGCCACAGAGGATCTGCGGGACCTACCTCTCACCAGACTAAACCTGGCAAGCCCTCCTTTCCACCCCCTCCTACTGCCTGACACCCCAGGTGACCCACCTCCCCCAGACGTCTTGTCGGGGGATGAGGTAGGAGGCCATTTTTCTCTATACGCAGAGGCTTGGACAAAGGTGACCTTCAACCAATGGGTCCGAGTTTATCAGCATTCCACTGGACTGGCCCCCAACCCCATCCTGTCACTCCAGGGTGCACACAGGCCTGATTCAGCAAGAAATCCAGGCCCTGCTCTCCATGAAGGCCATAGAGACCATCCCCCTAAGCCAGAGGGGAGCAGGGTACTATTCTCACTTCTTCCTGGTACCGAAGAAGTCAGGAGACTTGAGGCCAGTTTTCGACCTCAGTGACCTCAATCAGTCGATCAAATGCAAAAGGTTCTGGATGGTCAGTCTTCAGAGCCTTCCCCCATGGTCCGCCCGGGCAACCGGCTAGCATCTCTGGACATGCAGGATGCTTACCTACACATCCAGATATCCAAACATCACAGGACATACCTCCGGTTCACTTTCCAGGGCAGGCATTTCCAGTTCAGGGCATTGCCCTTTGGCCTCTTCTCAGCTTCGAGGGTGTTTGTGAAGTGTCTTGCCGTGGTGGCCACACCGCTTCAACGGATGGGACACTACATGTTCCCATACTTAGACGATTGGCTTCTCTTGGCGCAGTCCAAAGAATGCCTTCAGAGTGCCATTCAGGACACTTGCACTCTCTTTCGGAGCCTGGGGATCACAGTCAGTATGGTAAAGTCGTCCCTGATCCCCTTGCAGCTCCTGCCATTCACAGGTTCCCTTCTCGACATGATCAGAGGAAGGGCCTTCCTGCCGCTGGACAGGGCAGATCGCGTTTGGGCTTTAGCCAATCCAATCTATTCAGCCTCCTCAGTACCGGCCAGGATTCTGCTCTGGTTGCTAGGTCACATGATAGCGTCCATCATCACAGCCCCCTTCGGGAGGCTCCAGATGAGGACAATCCAGTGGACCCTTCAGGTCCAGTGGGACCAGAGATGGGACAACCTGGACCTACCAGTCTCCATCACAAGGCCAGTTTGTCTAGAGCTATCCTGATGGATGATGTCTTCTGCCTTATGGGAGGGGATTCTGTTTTAGAAGATGGCTCCACCCAGGTCCTTATGTCAGGTGCATCCAACATGGGGTGAGGTGCGCATCTAGGTGTTCACAAGGCTCAGGGATCCTGGTCTTTGACCGAGGGTTCCCTGCACATCAACGTCATAGAGATGACAGTCGTTCTCTACGCTCTCCAGGCCTTGAAAACGGTGCTGCAACCAGGACACCTCCTCATTCAGATGGACAACATGTCAGTGGTGTTTTATATCAACAAGCAGGGAGGCACACACTCGTATCCTCTGTGTAGGGAAGCCATGAGAGTGTGGGATTCGGCCATAGCACATCAGATCACTATCTCGGTGGTCCACATCCCAGGAGGTCAAAACACCGTGGCAGACGCCCTCAGCAGAACAAGGTCGAGGGCACACGAATGGTCGCTTCTTCAGTCTGTGGTCGACGACTTATTCGCCACATGGGGAACTACCAAAGTGGACCTGTTTGCTTCAGCCACCAATGCAAAACTGCCTAGTTTTTGCTCACTAGATCTCGAGCCTGGTGCTTTATGGCAAAATGCTTTGTCCCTTTCCTGGAAGGGGAGATTCCTTTATGCTTTCCTACCGTTCCCGCTTCTTCAGAGGGTTCTCCTCAAGGCTCAGATAGAGGGGACAGCTATGATTCTAATAGCCCCCTGTGGCCCTGTCAGATCTGGTTTCCATTATTGCAACAATTGGCAGCGGATCCTCCAATTGTGCTTCCATTGAGCTCTCACTTGCTGTCTAAGGACGACGGGACCTTGGTTCATCTAAACTTGTGATCCCTGCATCTTCGTGCATGGCTCCTGAGGATCTAGTCAAACTTTACTGTGGAGTTTCCGACAAGGTCTCCGAAGTCCTGGTGGAGGCCGGGAAACCCTCCATGAGAGCTACATGCACCATGAAATGGAAGAGATTTTGTCTGTGGGCCACGGTGCGCCATCTGGATCCTCTGGCCTGTCCGGTTAACATCCTGCTGGAATACCTGTTATCCCTTTCGGAGTCAGGATTGGGTTACTCCTTCATTAAAGTACACCTGGCTGCCCTTTCTGCCTATCACACCCCTGTCAAGGGCAGAACAGTGGCTCAGTTAGAGGTTACTCATACTTTCCTTAGGGGTATACTCCAGCCCCCCATTAAGGACCCTGTTTCCCCCTGGAATCTGCTCTTTCTTTTGGAGAAACTGACCCTACCCCACGTTGAACCTGCTGCAGATTGTGAGCTATGTTTTCTTTCTTGGAGAAATGTTATTTTTAGTTGCCATTACTTCTGCACGAAGGATTTCCGAGCTCCAGGCCCTGATGTGTAAAGAGTCTTATTTAGTTTTCCACAAAGACAGGGTAGCTTTGTGTACAAATCCTAAGTTTCTTCCCAAAGAAGTTTCAGAAATGACGTTGAATCAAGATGTTCAGCTATCTGGTTACTATCCAAACCACTCCAGTAAGGGTGAGGCTCTTCTCCATACTTCGGACGTTCATCGCGCCTTGTGATGTTACTTGTCCAGAACCAAGGGGAGTAGAAAATCTTATCAGTTGTTTGTGTCCTTTGCTCCTAGGATTTTGGGTAGCCCTGTGGCTAAACAGACCCTCTCTTGATGGCTGGTGCATTGCATTACCTTCTGTTATCAGAAGTATGGAAAACCCCTACTGGGCCCAGTATGGGGTCACTCGACTAGAGGCGTCACAGCCTCTTTCACAGCACTCTAAAATGTTTCCACTCTGAATATCTGTGCAGCAGCTACGTGGCACACAGTCCACACCTTCATTAAACATTACAGCCTGGACATTTCCTCAAGGTGCAGAGCAGGGTTTGGTTTGGCTGTTCTGTAGGGTCTTAACTCTTAAGGAATTCCTTCCTTCCTTTTTCCCTTTCTCCTACCACCCAAAGAGGTCTTCAGTTCATACTGCTTGAGAATCAGTTCTGTATGTGTTACTTGCTGCAAGAGCTGACTGTCGAAGTAAGGTAGTACAGTTACGTAAGAACTTACCATAACAGTGGATCTTCAAGAGAAGTTCTTGCAGCAGGTATAAGTCCTACCCTCCTTCCCCCACAGATATTCCGCTGCATGCAACTGTTACCATATGCTCTTCCTGCTGGATGAGATAGTGCCCTTCTTTTCTGTGATGGTTCTCAGAAGATCTGATTGCCGTTGTCTCTGGCAGTGCAAGAACTGAGGCATGCTGGAGAGCGCTGCCTCTTATACCACATGAGATGTCGGGGTGGGCCGACGTCGGGTGGCGGTCCTCGCTGTGTACTGCTTGCTAGAAGTTTGCCATGGGGTCCTGTTGCTGGCCGACTTCAGTCCTGTATGTGTTACCTGCTGCAAGAGCTTCTCTCGAAGATCTACTGTTACGGTAAGTTCTTACATAACTGTACTTTCCTTATCCCTACAGCCAGGCTTCTCTTAGCTAACTCTCTTCTCCTGCTACTCATCGACTATGGATCCATCATCTTCTCCAAACTAAGATTAACCTACAACAACATTGCCCATTTCGTCACTGGTTTACCATGAAAAACTCACCACTGTACCCTCTATTCCTCCCTTAGCTGGCCCACCCTTGAAGGGCGGTTCCAACAAAAAATATTCTCCTTCCTCCATAAGATACACCTCCACTTGGTGCCGGCCAGCATGATTTCCCTCTTCCCCTTTGCTACCGCCGTGCGGGCGAACAGAGGGGCCTCAAGTATGGTTTTTGACACTCCTTTCTGCCGCACTAAGCAAGCTCAGAACTCAATCACCTATAAGGGCACTAAGCTGTATAACCAACTGCCCCCCAATATCCAAGCTTGTAGGTCCATCCACATCTTCAACTCCTACCTCAACGTTCACATACTCGATTCTTCTGTCTGCAGCTGCCCCGGCCGGCCCTCCAGCTAAACCTGGCCCCTTTCCACCTTGCTTATCTCTGGTCCCCTTTGCTTTACTCTAGTCCCTGTTACCCCTCCCCTCTCCTCCCCACACCCATCCCCCTACCCTTTGCCCCCCAACTTAGTTTTCACTCCCACCACCCACTCCTGGGCTAGGTTTCTTCATATTTCAGTCATGGACCCAATTGCAACCAACCACAAAAGACTTGTACTTTCCCCATCTTTAGCACTTAGGTTACTGGCCCCTCTAAACCCCTTCCCTTCTCTATCCTGTTCTCCATATGTTACACATGTACATATTCAGGCCGCTCTGTGTGTTTATTTCTTTTTACTTTATTGTAATCAATTTCCTCCTGTTTTTCAGTGTATGAAAATTGCTGTAACTGTTTTTAGTCTTTGACATTGTTCTATATATCTAAACCACTTGTTTGGATTGTTTCCCCTGTATAGATCTTGTTTCTGTTAGACTCTGTTTTGTATTGTCGTACCTTCTTGGTATCTGTTACACCGGATGTTTGTGAAAATGGGCATTCAAACAACATAAAGTCTTGCTGTATTCTGACTATTGCAGTTAGGTCCTGCCTTTCAACTGCCCCAGAGAACAAAGAGTTAACTTTCCATGGCCAGCATGGAACATTCAGCGCGAGCTCAGTTGAAGCCCCTGTCTGCTGTTGTTTAAACTCCAACCGTTAGATTCTTTACTCCGCCTCACTGAACAGTCGCTCTGGAGATTTCTCCTTTGCTCGGTTCAAAAAAGTAGGTTAAAGTGTCATTTTTCGCTTGGTTTCTACCGAATTTCTACTACTGAATCTGTTGGTTTAAGTCTCTGTCTGTGGTACCGTGAGTACTAGATAGGTTTTACATTTAGTTTCTGTGTAGAACTTGTAAATTTCGGATCGGTTCGGTTTGAACTGATCAGTTTAGTCTTAAAAAGTTTTGAATTTGTTTAGAGTGTAGTAACCGGTCCATATCGGTTCTAAAAAAAATTGATTTAATTACGTTTTTTTCCAAGACCCGTAACACGGTCAGGAACCGATAGGGGAGTCTTGCCTGGCGGATTGCCGAAAAAAGGGTAAGTTTTGGATAGGATTGGCCATGTCTGAGAAACCCAAGAAAAAAAATGGGCCCACTGGGTTTCAACACTGCAGTGTGTGTGGGGAAGCCTTTGCTAAGGCTGATACCCACACCATCTGTGTTTATTGTCTGGGGTTTGACCACCTCGATTCAGACTGCCAAATTTGTAAGAGTTTTCCCAAAGCTACCCTGGATAAGAGAGTAGGTAGACTGAGGGAAAGGGAGGCCAAGAAGTCCGCTGACCTGGATGGCCAGCCCAGTTCGGTTCTGACCGAACCAGAAGGAGTGCCCCCTGACCAGGGTGAAACTTCTTCGGGCAAAAGGAGAGCCGATTCTGGGGAGTGGGTTCCGGTTAAAAGAAAGAGAAGAGAAAAATCATCCAGTTCGGATCCACAAGTTCTTTCTCCGACCGCTGATGAAATAGCCAAAGTAATAAGGATAGTGCAATCGCTAACTTCGGTTCTGGCCGAACCGGCACCATTTGGCAGGAACTTGGTTCGGTTGGTTCCCCCGGTTCCGGATTATACTTTAGAAGAATTTTATGAACCAGAGGAGGAGGAGGGAGAGTATGAGGATGATGATGATGGTGATTATGAAAGTCTGGATGTGCCTATTGACCCGGACATCTCCCCAGACAGACCTTCAGGTGTTTCTCCTCCTAGGCTTTCTGAGCCCCCTTCCCACTTTATGTTTTACAAGAAAGTGGCTGAAACCTCCAGCTTCCAATGGAAGAAGCAGTAGAGGATCAGGAGGAGCCTGATTTTGTTGAAATGATGGACATCCCAGAGTCCAGGAGGCTATCTATTCCCTTCCATAAATCTTTTGGGAAACAGACATTTAAAATTCTAAAGACTCCTAACTCCATACCTCTTGTGGACAGACGAATGGATAAGAGGTATACCCTTTCAGGCTCAGACACGGAGTTCCTTTTTCAGCAATGCAGCCATGTTGGGGTAGTGCCGGCTGCTGCCTGTGATAAGGCAAATATTCCCTTGGCATCACATCCCCCAGATAAGGACTCCACGAGGATTGATGCCATGGCAAAGAAGCAGTACATGGCAGCATCTTTGGGATTTAGGCAGGCTAACTATATGGCCTACACAGCTAGATACCAGAAGTCCAGGTGGGACACTGTGCTGGCTCTGGCTAAGCAGGCCCCTGACCAGCTTGCCAAGGAGCTGGAGCAGGTGGCTGCGGATGGGATTGAGGCATCCAAGGTGCAATTTCATGCTGCTGTGGACTCCAATGATGTTTCATCTAGAGTCATGGCTACATCTGTGGCTCTTCGGAGGATGGCTTGGCTCAGATGTACTAGCCTATCACAGGATACCCAGGCTAAGGCCATGGATTTCCCTGTCATTGGTAATTCTCTGTTTAGGGAGCAGACAGAGAACTACATGAAAAAGATGAACGAGTACAGGACCACCTACAGGAGTGCTCAGGCCAAAGAAAGGCAAGCCATTCCTCAAAGACTGCATTCCAGAGGCAGGGGCAGGCCCTTTCAAAGGTCTTTTTACCAAGCCCAGGCCTCATCTTCTGCTTATACTCAGAGGGGGTTCTTCAGGGGGAGAGGCAGACGGAGAATGAGCAGGCCTGCTTCCACCCCTCAGCCTAAAGCCCCTGCCAAGCAGACACCCTGATGGGTCTGCCCGGGCCAATTCTCCAATACCTGTAGGGGGCAGGCTGGCTTACTTTGTCCAGGACTGGAAGTCTCTGACATCAGACAAGTGGGTCCTGGAAGTAGTAAGCCAGGGACTGGTTCTCAGCTTCAAAAAATTTCCCAAGATGAGAACCAGATCCTTTCCACCTGCAAATCCATCAGAGACCCTTGCCCTAGAGGCAGAGGTTTCTTCCCTCCTGGCTCTCAGAGCCATAGAAAGGGTTCCTACCCTACACAAGGGCAAAGGATTGTACTCCAGGTACTTCCTAACCCCCCAAAAAACAGGAGAATGGCGGCCCATCCTGGATCTAAGATATGTGAACAAGCACCTTTTAAAAACAAAGTTCAAAATGGTGACTCTGGGAATAATTCTGCTGTCTCTAAGGCCAGGGGACTGGCTAGCCTCCCTAAACCTCAAAGATGCCTACTTTCACATTCCCATCAGGTGCTCCCACAGAAAGTACCTAAGGTTCGAGATGCACTCAGGCCACTGTCAATTCAGAGCAATGCCCTTTGGCCTAATATCAGCCCCAAGGGTGTTCACAAAGTGCCTAGCAGTAGTCGTTGCTTTCCTCAGGAGAAAAAAGATTTCCATCTTTCCATATCTGGACGACTGGCTCATAGTGGGTCAGTCTCCAGACCAAGTCAAGTCACATCTGCAAGTAGCTCATTAAGTGCTCACTTCCCTAAGATTCCTCCTCAACCTTCCAAAGTCAGTTCGCGAGCCAGTACAGCTCCTCACCTTCATAGGGCCGGAACTGGATACAGTAAGGGCAAGAGCCTTCCTTCCCCTGGACAGGGCAAGGACCTTATGGAACTGGCCTCTTCATTCACCCTACAGGTGTCTCGACCAGTAAGGCATTTCCTTCAGCTTCTGGGCCACATGGCAGCTTCCACAGCAGTGGTCCAGGGAGCAAGATTCCAGATGATGGACATTCAGTTCCATTTAAGAACCTTCTGGTCCCAAAGAAAGGATTCCCTTACCAAACTAGTCCCAGTGACCCGCACCCTGATCTAGGGTTTGCAATGGTGGCAGGATCAGGACAATTTGAGACAAGGAGTTCCTTTTGTCACTCAGTCTCATTCAGTGATACTCACCACAGATGCTTCTCTGTTGGGCTTGGGAGCCCACCTGGGGGATCTTACCACCCAGGGTCTGTGGTCACCTCAAGAATCTCTGCTTCACATCAGTCTCTTGGAACTCAGAGCAGTGTTTCTGGCATTGCAAGCCTTTTCCAAATCTGTACAGAACAAGGTGGTCCAAATCAGAACAGACAGCACCACCACCATGTGGTACATCAACAAGCAAGGAGACACTCTGTCTACGGCCTTGTGCACAGAGGCAGTGAAATTGTGGTCCCTGGCCTATTCCCTGCAAACCTCTCTGATAGCAGTTCACCTCCCAGGGATTGACAATGTACTAGCAGATGCTCTCTGCAGGATATCCCAGGGTCATCACGAATGGACCCTAGATCCCCTAGTTTTGAAGGTGATTTTCTCGAGATGGGGCACTCCAGAGACAGATCTTTTTGCAGCCCCAGACAATAACCAACTTCCCCTCTTTTGTTGCAGACCCCCAGTCTTGGGCTCAGTTCCCCCTGGATGCTCTGATTCTGAATTGGGAAGGGAAATTTCTGTATGCTTTCCCCCCCCTTCCCTATCCTGTTCAAAGTGTTAGTCAAGATCAGGTCTCAAGCATGCAAAGTGATCCTGATTGCTCCAGACTGGGCCAGACAGCCCTGGTACCCACTGTTGCTGTCCTTAGCAGTCCACCTTCCCCTGTTTCTTCCCAGGAATTACAACCTGTTGACATCCTCTCAGGGGAGGATTTGGTATCCGAACCTCAAATTTCTGAATCTCAAGGCATGGCTCTTGAAGAGTTAAGAGTTTGCAGATCTGCACCTTTCTCAAGGGGTTCTGGATATCCTTAAGGCTTCTTGAAAGCCTTCCACTAGAAAGACTTACAACTCCAAATGGAAAAGGTTCACTATTTGGTGCTCTAATAAGCATATTTCTCCAGAATCTGCTGGGTTGCCTACAGTTCTGGACTATATGGTCCATCTTAATGGCTTAGGACTTAGGCCAGCTACACTTAAAGTGCATCTGGCAGCTGTTTCTGTCTTCTTGTCAGTAGGCAAGCCCTCTCCTCTGTCAGCCCATCCTGTGTTTTGTAAGTTCTTCAAGGTATTGCTGCACACCAATTCCCCCTTTAGGGACCCTGCTCCTGCTTGGGACCTTAATGTTTGCATTGCTCAGCTTATGCAACCACCCTTTGAGCCTTTGTCCTCTGCAGAGCTTAAGTACTTGACTTGGAAAACTGTGTTTTTGGTAGCCATTACCTCTGCCAGATGTATCAGTGAATTGCAAGCCCTGTCAGTGGAGCCTGATTTCATCTCTTTCCATAGAGATAAAGTGGTCCTAAGAACTAACAGGAAGTTTTTGCCTAAGGTGGTTTCAGATTTCCACCTTAATCAGTCCATGTCTCTCCCTGTTTTCTTCACTGACCATTCCTCCTCTGGAGAGAGGAGGCTGCACAGCTTGGATGTTAAAAGGGACCTCAGCTACTACATAGAGCGCACCAAGGGTCACAGGTTTGAGTCCCTCCAGTTGTTCCTCACATATGGAGAGGTTGGTAAGGGCAAACCTGCTACTAAGAGATTTATTGCCAGGTGGATTGTCTCTTGTATACAATTCTGCTATGAAAAACTGGGTAGAACCCTACCCTCAGGCCTGAGGGCTCACTCTACTAGAGGTACATCTGCTTCCTGGCTGCTGCCAGAGATATTCCTATCTTAGAAATTTGTCAAGCAGCCACCTGGAAAACAGTCCGCACATTCGCCAAGCATTACTCTCTGGATATCCAGGCTAGGAGTGATGCTCTGTGTTTGGCACAGCAGTACTTCAGAGCCTATTCCCAAAGTAGGTTCTGTCCCTCCTCCATGGAGGTACTCCTTGGTAGTCTGCAATAGTCAGAATACAGCAAGACTTTATGTTGTTTGAAGAAAAAAATACTCACCTTAGTAATGTTGTTTCTTCTAATGGAGTCTTGCTGTATTCTGACCTCCCCCCGCCTTCCCTCTCAGAACCTGGTTTTTGGGATGTCGGTGGCAGGAGCAGTGTTGGCACCCTAGGGGCTGCCCCTTTTTCACCCTCCTTTACTTTGGGTGTGTGTTGTGTTTTGTTTTTTGGGTTTCCTGACTTGAGTCTTTTCTTTAAAACCAAAAAACCCTTTTTAATAAATTTAGTTGCCAGGTTGCTAGTGTGGGTTTTACAGTTTCCACACAGAACTTCTAGTGAGTATTGCTCTTAAAGATCTGACGGTTGGAGTTTAAACAACAGCAGACAGGAGCTTCAGCCGAGCTCGCGCTGAACGTTCCATGCTGGCCATGGAAAGTTAACTCTTTGTTCTCCGGGGCAGTTGAAAGGCAGGACCTAACTGCAATAGTCAGAATACAGCAAGACTCCATTAGAAGAAACAACATTACTAAGGTGAGTAATTTTTTCCTTTTGCTCACATACCTTCCAGTATACAAATACAGATTGATTGATACATTGAATACAGCGTTGATCTAGACTTGTGTTTGACCTTAGTGCTCTCATTCGTAGCTCTGCCACTCGTGAGGTCACGCGTCAAAGTCAGTTTGTGTTGATAAATGCCTTATTCAGTGTAAGGTCATCACATAGCCCCTATATAGTATTATTTTGTCACTATTAACATTGTATCATTATTTTTGTGTACTACTAATTGCTCTGCATAATTGTTTTGCTCTGTAACAATTGTTTTTGCTTCTGCTTTATGTATTACATTGTTACCCTTAGCAATATACTGTATTTTGCTGCTGTTCTCCCACTTCTATTCCCAGTCACCCAGGTTGCACCTGGAAATGAGTGTTGACTCAGTGTACCTTTCCCACAACACAAGTTAGCAAATTCCAATAAATTCTAATTTAGGTAGTAGCTCTGATGCTAGAAATAGCAGAAAACCAGCTTGTACTGACCAGTGCCCTACATGATAGCATCGTATTCTTCTGTTGCCCAGTAATTGTCCACTGTAAATCTTCTGGAAACAAAGGTGTCTGCTGTGCTTTTGGTAAGCCTCCTCTGTAGAGGCTAACTCGTAATTTCCTTAGTAGTAGTGATGGTGATGATGGTGGTGTGTGAAAAAGTAATAGAAATCTAGGGTCATCTATCGAAATGCTGAGGTACAAAACAAGGTGCAAACAGCTTCCTTGTCGTACCTCAACACTTTGGGGCCATACACAAATGTGATTCTTAGCGGTGGTGGGGTAAGGGGGAGTCCCCTGTGACTAAATCACAATGCATGTCATTAGGCACAAGCCTTTGGAGGTCTAGGCGTGACACATCACCAGTTGCATGGCACTATGCCATGCTTAGAGGTTACATACCTCAGCACTGCTGAGGAAGTGTCCTCCACCTGCCTGCCCTGTGCCTATAGATCTGCTTCTGGGCATTACTGTTATAATAATGTCTATCATTCTGGTATGATCCCTGATATTTCAGTGGCCCCCTCACACACCCCAGCCTTCAACAGTGCCTCAATCCCTAGCCCAATTCCCCCAAACATTGCATTTGAATGCGTGGTCCCACCATGAACACTGTCCCCCACTGACTTCTCCCTGCATTTTCCCCAAAGTTGGGAGATGCATATCACCTGCCTTTTGTTGTTCTTAATGCAGGGGATGTCACAAAACTTTGTGTCCGTGTTTGTGAGGATCCCCGTAGTATATGTATGGCCCTGTGGGCTGAATGGTGTCCCTGCATAGTCACAGTATGTTTTACGGCCTTGCAGGGAATCCTTGTGACCCCCATGGCACAATGAGCTGCAAACTAAGGACTGGTGTTAAGTGGTCTTTGCAACTACTTGGCAACAGTCCCTAGTGACTGTGACCAGGTCTCTTTGTTTTTTAAATAGACAGTCGGGATACTATGAAACTTGGAGTCCTACAAAATACTATATCTTAAAGAATAACTGGTACAGATTTTATTATTTTTTAGTTTTTGTACATATATTGTGCATATAAAGGACCCTGTTCATAACATTTTATGTTTTTAAGGCAAGGCAAGGAAAATGTTATTTTGTATAGTGCCCTCTTCACAAGGCTCAGGGTGCTTTGCATAAAACCACAAGCAACTAAACCAAAGAAACAAAACACAATGAAATAAAGTTCTCCGCAGTAGACATATTCATCATTATCTAATCTTTAAGGACTTCAGGTAAAATTAGCACTTTAAAATTAAGACAGAATCCTTAAAATTTCAGGAAGGCTGTCTCATCCAGATGTGCAGGTATCACACTTGAATTCTGAAAAATAAACCAGTTTCACTGCAAGTATATTCATTTCAAGGTTTTAATCCCTTCTATTATGCACAGTTTAAATTCACTGCTATAAGGTACACAAATCCCTAGTGCCTCGCCTCTCCGTGAGGCTTCAGTGGCTGTCTCATCCAAATGTAGTAAGTCTATTGTTAAATTGCTCCAGTTAAGTTATATAGTGAAGAGAAGAGAAAAGGGACAGGCAAGGTGTTCCACTGGACAGATGTGGCTGCAGCGTATTCCCTATCCCCAGAAGACTTCATCCTGGATCAAGGAATAACAAGAAGGTCTACCTCTGTGGTATAAAGAGCAGGAAGGTCTTGGAGATAGTGGGGGCGCAGACAGCTGAGGGCCCTAAAACTTAACAGGCATACCCTGAAGATGATGCGCAGTCTAACAGGCAGACAGTGCAGACTATGCAGCACAGGCAGGATATAATCTCTGTGGCATGTTGATGTTCTCTGCCTGGCTGTAGTATTCTATACTGGCTTCAAGTAACGCAACAGCCCCCTAGGTAGGCCCAAGTGCCTGTTTCTTTCTCTAGAGCATAAGAGGAGACAGGCTTATAAGGTGTCGATGACCATAGCCCTTACCAGGATATTTTCAAGTTGACTTTTTTCAGAGAAGTTATTTCAGTGGTAAAGTGCTGTGAGGGCGATTACATAGCTGAGGAAGCGGGTGCTACTGGACTCCAGGGACTGACGGTTTGGGGCAGGGTAAGGGAGGGGTACCACTGGACACCAGGAGCTGATAGTTTGAGGTAGGGTGAGAGACAGAGTAGCACTGGATGCTATGGACTGATTGGGGTATGGTGAGAGATGAGGTACCACTAGATGCCAGGGATTGATTGGCACTGTGGCAGGTTGAGGTATGGGGTGCCACAGGACACCAGGGGCTGCTTGGCACAGGGGCAGCAGGATGAGAGAAGTGGTACCAGTGGATGCTAGGGACTGCTTGGATTGGGCAGGATGAGGGAAGGGTGGCACTGGACAGGGACTCATTGGCTTGAGGTAGAGTACGGGAGATGGGTGCCACTGAATAACTGGGACTGACTGGACCAGGGTGTGGGAGGGGACATGGCACATGACTCTAGGGACTGCGTGACACCAAGGAAGGGTAAAGGAGGAGGGGAAGCTTAGCTCAGCTTGGAGTGAGGGCAGGGTGTGCTAGTGGAAACTAAGTACTGCCTGCCATGAAAAATATTGAAATTGCTCATCAAAAGTGAAAGTATTATGCACCTGTTATTACATTTTGCTGTAAAAAACATAAGGGTATTAATTACAAAAAAGGATGTAACAGAGTTAAAATACAAAGCCTCAAAAGTAGGGAATGTGAAAAATTCATCTGACTCTTGGTAAATCTGCAACTTGGTGTTCCTAGTGGTTTGATGGATCACTGGTGTTACCCTAACTTCAACATAAGTGCTCAGAGTATTAATGTGAGTAAATTTTGTAAGCAGTAAGCCACAATGGGATGTGCATTAAAGGATTAATGATGCACCCTCCAGGGGTGTAGTAAGCCATGAGGTTGATGGTGGAATGTCTTTATGCCCAGTGGAAGTGCATTGTTAATCTTTCAGTGCACACCCCAGAGTGGCTTATTGTGCATATGAAATGGTTCATTGTAGGTAATGAGGTTTTGCAGCCTTCATAATGAGATCTGGTTTCTGACCATGCATCGTTAGTATTTTAGTACACAGTCATGTGACGGCTGTCATCCAATGAGGTTTCTGGATTTATCTTTGCCAATTTATAATGTGCCTTGGAAAGACTGTGTCAAAGTTAGGGTAACGACAAAGCTGCAAGCGACAGATAAAATCCGGATGAATACCATGCCACCAATTCACTAAGGGCCAAGGGACTATTTTTTTTTTTTTTTTTACCCTAACATCTCCTTTTCCTACTTTTTAGGCTTTGTGTTTCAGCACTAACTAATGCTTAAACATAGTTTGCAATGCATATATAGGTAATTAGCCAAATATATTTTAAAATCTATTTACCCAGGATAATGTCACTGAAGTGGATCATCTCATTTTCTATTGGTTCTTCTATCCAGTTTTACAGCTTAGGGAACTGAAACACATTCTGGACAGGTGACCTGGTTAAGTTCACACAGTGAGGCAGTGACTGTTGTGGAATCTGATCTTGCGATAGTCTGGTTTCTAGTTCAGCTCGCTAGCCCCTAGACCTCACTGACTTCCTGTTAGGTTTCATTGTCATCAGCTTGTGGAAAGAATCTGTACCAAAAGTTTCATAGTTTTGCATTTGACAGGGATGTCCCTTCGGGCCCCATATTGTTAGGCCTTTAACCAAGTGATCCTAACTGTCCTGGGAAGGAGGAAATGTGAAAAGAGAAACGCACATTTTTGCCTAATATGCTGATGACATTCTTCTTTCTCTCTGAGACCCTATAGAGTTGTTCCCACTCTTGTGGGCCTCACTGAGAGATTTTGTTCCTTCTCTAGGCACAAGGTATTCTGGTGAAAAAGTAAGATCTTGCCTATAACGAAAGCAGACAACTCTGACGGTGCAGTCCTTTCCCTTTTGTTGAAATAAAAATCAAATATTTTAAGTATTTGTACCTATACTTGTTTTTCAGACTCTTCTTTTCCCCCTTATTCCAATAGGTGGAAGCTGAAAATTACCACTGGTCTTCAAACATCCCTGCTTTATGGTATTGAATACATATAGGGTGTGATGGGTCCAAGATATCTTCAGTGGGTTGATTTATTGTTTCTTTACAGGGTTGCAATGTCTAAGGATCTAAAGGACACAGTATAATTTGTCCTTGTTGGTTCAACACTGGTTAGTGAGTAAGCAAAAAGGGAGTCTGCACAGACACATCTGGACAGACATCCCTGTTAGTCAACATTCAACATTCTTCTTAATTTAATTGGTTGTAAATTAATGTTTACAATTTTTTTAAATGCTGTCAGGTACTGTTGAGAACTCAAGACTTGTTTCTTTGCTTGTTTCAGTGGCCAATACGACATGGTATTGTTGAAGACTGGGACTTGATGGAGAGGTTCATGGAGCAAGTAATATTTAAGTATCTACGAGCAGAACCTGAAGACCATTATTTTTTAATGGTAGGTAGCACACTAGGAAAGATAAAATTGTGTTTGGATGCATAGGCTTCTTGCTCTGGATTACCATCTTTAGTGAATGCGTGCCTTAAACCATGAGGATAGATTGAAATGGGGTGCTTTCCTTTTGGTATGTCATTTAAGACAGTCACTTTTGCAACACTTCATGCACCATACAATAGTAAAGCCATACTGTTGTTGGCCTTTTGTTATTCATGTTGCTGTATAACAGTTTTATTTTTATTTTGGGACAATGTGGTTGGTTTAGCTTTAGAATCTCGCTGCCCTCCGAGTCTTCCCCTCACTCCCTGCCTTTAGAGGCGTGCAGAGGCTTATTTCTGTCTGTTCCATTTCCCCCTCCCTCGGGTAGCACCTGGAGATGAGCTACAGCTCAATGTGTCTTTTCCAGTTACCATTTTAAAAATAAATCAATAAAATAGTGGTAGTGTTGTATTAAAACTAAATTTGCAAAATGTTATAACACCACAAGGTATATCAAGAGGCTTCCATTTATAGTCAGTTTTCCCAAGAATATGGCAATTGCTTTTATTTTCATCATGGACTGCATTTGACAAGATTTGGGCAGTGAAAGCTTAAACAGCAGTGTTCTCAATGTTAGTGATAAATCCAAATTAGAACTGCAATATTAAGGTTATTGGTTTATTGTTGTTTTTAATTAGCAGTGCAGGTGCATGCTATTTTGAAAGTTTGCTGGGCAGTTAAATGTGCTGTTTGATAGCTAGCGGGCTTTTTAAAACTTTACATCCAACAGCCGTGCAAGACTCTTCCTCCTCTCTGCAGAAGATTGACACAGTATTATAGATGCTAAAAACTCCTTTAATTGTAATTTTTTTTAAGCTGTGGGAAGATCTCAAAGCCATGGAGACCGTCTTTTGGCACTAGTAAACACACACACACACACACACACACAGATCCTCTCTCTCTCTGCATGGATAGACCCTCCTCCCCATTGAAAAAGCTGGCATATATTTCTCCATATCTGACGGTACTTAAAGGAGAACTGTGCTGAACCTGATATTTATTTTTCGCCGTGGAAGTATTGTTTTTAAATACTGGTTCCATTTATATTATTGTTCTATCTATACTGGCTCATTAGTAACCTTAGTGAATGCTTCTGATTTTAAGTTGTGTGTTCAGTAACATGTTAGAACTGTGTGATGTAATTTATCCCTATCAGTCACAGAGTTCTGTAGCAGAACTTGGAAGCATTGTGGCAACAATGAAAGAGCTGAGTAGGGACGTAAGTTACATGATACAATTCTAAAATGGTACTTATTACATATGTATAAATCAGAAACACACTCTAGTATGACTAAAAAGCCTGAAGAGATGAAACAGTAACAGAATTACCAGTATTTAAAAATCAGCTTTTATAGACAAAATGACTTACAGGTTCAGCACAGTTATCCTTTAAATGTCATACCATCGAATTTATCACTACCACTTAATTATCAAGCTATATACACTAATTTATAGGTAAATGGCGTCTTCAAGATGTCTGTTGGCTAGTTAAGAGTGTCATCTTGAGAAGCTGAGCAGTTCTGGAATGCAAATACGTTTTCAAGATGACACTCTTGATTTGCCAAGAATCATCTTGAAGACACCTTTTGCGCTTTATTTTTTTACTATCCTTTCCTTTGTCCTCCTGGCAGGCTGGGCGGCTGCATCAGCCCATCCCATCCCATTCCGGCTCTGCGGCCATCCCGAGTCACACCTCCTCCAACCTCAGGCAGACTGTTGGTGTGAGCCTTCATCAAGCCTCAACTCCCAGTTTTCCACCTTGTTTTCTTCCCATTACCCCCAGAACCTCAGACAAGGTCGGATGTGCATGTGGAAGCACGCACGCACGTCTTGGCCTGAGTGACTCCGCCCCAACCCCTGGCCTAGCACCTGGCTCCCCTCCGTCACCCGCACCACCACCACGCCTCCACATGGTGGCGGTGAAAAGCCAGGAGAACCAACCTTCCCGATCCAGAAGAAGAGAGCACCCCCCCCCCCGGGCTGACCCCCAGCAACCCGTGCTCATCACCGATCAAGGGTCACTGGCGTGGCAGGAGTTGAGGCGTAGTGCCTCAGCCCTCCACTCCACTAGGCAGGCCCCTTTTGCACTTTATTAAGCATTTCTTTTATCATGATGCATTTTGCCAACCTTGTTACTTGGTGCTTTTTTGTTGCGGTGCAGAGCAGGAACCAAAATCACACAAGGTGTTAGTGGGTCTGGTGCGGAGCAGAGACCAAGACTGCAAAAATCAGGTCAGACTTTCAGAACTGAGCATAGACAAATAACGGCAGGAGAAGTTAGTGGGATAAATAGTGGCTAGATTAAGCACAGCACCTAAAGAAAAAGGCGAACTGGATGGTAAACAAATAAAAAAATACAGCTGAATTCTATAAATCTCTGACCCCAGTCATGACTCGGTCTCACATCTTATTGGCTGACACAGACTTCAGTCATTCACAAACTTGCATCTCGTTGGCTTATCAATGTGCCCAAGCAAACTGGTTCCCAGAGAGGGAAGGTCGGGCTAGCAGGTATTCAAATTAACAGGAAAAGAATATTCAAATCCCAAACCCTTCTCACCAGGTTTACTTCTTTTTACAGTGTGGCTTCATTTCAGTATCTATATATTAACAGCAGTCGTGTACTGCTTGTTCCCCTTACATTAAAGGAGTAGGGCACCCTCATATCTTGTAAATGTTATTTGTTTACTTGTCAACAAATAACTCTTTTCATGTAGCTGTTGTGAATATATGTGTTTACTTTGTTTTCACTGTTCACACCAACCCTTTAACTAACCTTGGGGGGTCTCCACTTTCTGATTGTTGAAATCTCATTGGCCCTGAGAGCTGCATTAGCATATGACAACATGATGCCACAGCACCCATTTACATCACATATCTCTATACTGAAAGTGCAAATTGCCTGAAAAAAAACGCTGGAAACACACAGATTGAATGCAGTTTGAAGTGATTTTGTCAGATTAGGAGGGGTAACTTTCATTAAATTGAAGCTTGTGCTCGTGATAGTCTCCCTCGATACATTTTAATAATTTTTGTGTGGCTGTTATTGAATGAGACGGGATTGTAGTTTGGCCTCAAGGTGGCCAACCAATCCCTTGCACTTCCCAATTCATTTCCACGCCCCCACGCTCAGGCACATTATGACGTGGTGGGGGCGAGACCCATTGAAATGAATGGGGTCACTTTTTTAGCAGCGTTTTCTACATTATGATGGCAAGTTAGAGATTAATGAAAGCCACCGCTCAGTTAACAAGGGCCTTGTTAGCCGAGCAGTGGCTTTCATTAATTTTTAACTTGCCATCATAATGTAGAAAATGCTGATAAAATAATGTCTCCATTCATTTCAATGGGTCTCGCCCCTAAGCGCTCCCTTGCTGGATGTCATAGCACTGAGTCATGGAAATGAATCGGGGAAGTAGACGGGATCGGCTGGCCACCTTGTCAGGGCCAAACTACGATCCCTTCCCATTCAGTAACAGCTGCATGAAAATTTTAAACATGTATCCAGAGGGACACTCACAAGCACAAGCTTCAGTTTACTTTATGTTACCCCCTAATTTCAGAATGTAAAAAATCACTTTCAAAGAAAAACTTACATTACATTGGAATGAGGTGGAGTTTTGCCTCTTTAAACAGTCCGCGGCCTTTCGATCTAGTGTATGGGCCAGTGAGTGACGCGAGCGCCACTCCCAAGTAGAAAATTCATAGAAGGAGGCAGCTGAAACATAAGGAAGAAAAATGGCTGGTTTGAGCACACAGGTTAGGTTTTGGGCCCTGTAATTTATTAATCGAGATCTGAAGGGGGGAAGTTTTTAAATTTTTCTTAGATTATTTTTAGAGGTTCTGTTCGTTTTAATAATAATTGTGTTTGTTATTATTTGTTTTAGTTTAAGGTTTTATCGGGGTGGTCAGGGAAAAAATGGGGTTATTTCCCCTAATGGATACTAATTTGAATTCCACCATTTTAATGACTCTGCTGTCACCACGCATGGGTTAGGTGATGGCTTTTCCTCCTTTTGTGGAGAATTTCCTGGAGACTGTCGGGGTTTATACCATAGTTTAATTGGCTGCACCCTGACATTCCATTCACAAAGGAGTACAGCCAGGATTATCACTATAGATGAGAGGAAGTTATTAAATAAACTGATCACCAGAAGACTTTTATTGCTGCTTTTACTAATATCAGGTTCCGTTCACCCCCACCCTGGTCCTGATGTCCCTAGTAATTCTAATGGGGGTAAGATCTTCTGCAACTAATGCCCTTAAACTAGTTAATCTTAATGTGCAGAGTCTCACTGCAAAATGTGATATATTTAATGTGTGGGTGGATCAGTATAAATTCGATATAATAACCTTATCAGAAACATGGCTTAATGCTAACATCACTTCTACTGAGATTTCTTTGCCAGGATATAGTTTGCTTAGAAAATATTGAATTGGTTCTAGAAGAGGGGGCGGTGCTTATTTATTTTAAAGCCCATCTTAGTATTACATTGCTGGATTTGTATTATTTTGATTCTAACTATGATATGTTAACTGTTGATCTTATTCTTGGGCAACAAAAGCATCTGTGTTTGGGCACAATTTATGTGCCACCAGGTTTTATTTAAAGATGGATGGAAATCGATCAGGCAGGTTAAGAAACTTTTGCCTCCTAACCGTGAATGGATAGTTTTGGGCGATTTTAATCAATTTGGGGGTTCTAAATTTAGGTTAGAGGCACAGAGACATTTATCAGAGGTAGGTGTTTCTCAGTTAATATCTAATGTCACCAGGTAGAACCCTAAAACAGGTTGGGGAACAGTCCTGGACTGGTCGTTAGTTTCCCATAGTGATAAGATTGTTTCTTCAAGGGTTCTGCCTGATGCAATCAGTGACCATAGTCCTGTTTTTTGTGAATGGCCTGCAAAGATAAAACAAGGTTTGCCTTCTGTATTGGTATACAGGAACTTTAATAAGCTTATTCCTAATAATGTGATCCAGGCCTGTCAGTTAGAAGACTGGACTGGGCTGGATTCCATTATGGATGTAAACTTATTCTTAGAGGCCTTTGGTAATTTATTAACTTCTGTTTGTGATAAGGTAGCTCCCATTCTATGGTTAAGGGTTAAAGCTAACAGGCAAAAATGGCTAACCCCAGAATTATTAAAGGCCTTTAGAGTGAGGGACGAGGTTTGGAAGAAGTTTAAGGCTTCTGGGGATAATACTTTACTCCAGAAGTATAAAACTTGACGCAGTTAGTGTAAGACACTAACAAGGAGAACAAAAAGACAATATTTTGTCTCTTTCAGAGTAAATGTCCAGGTAACTCAAGACATACTTGGAGACGGAGTGTCCTTAATGATCTCTTGGGGAAGGGTTCCAGGGACACTCCTATCACCTTGAATTTGGAGGGGAAAATAGTGGATGAATCTCAGCAGGTGGCTTATGCATTTAATGACTTTTTTGGAAATCTGGATAGTTATAGACCTTTCCTTTCTAGGGACATGGATATGTTGTTCATCCACACTCATTGGCAGGTATCCTTGCCGCTTTAAATCTTGCCGGAAGGTCTTCAAGCTTGCTCCTCCCACCCACCCGGGTGGTATAACTCTCGGCTCCGCCCCATGACGCCGATCTTCCTTACCGCTTGGAAGCTCAGGTTCCCTCCTTAACGCTCTGCGTTTGTGACTGGTTCCTATTTCTCCGTTTGTGGATTTAAAAATAAATTTTGCAAAAAGACTTCAGTCTTCTATCCCTAGCAGCTCGATGGACAATCGACTCCCGTTCGGAGATGCCCATGCGGGCAGAAGATGTCTCGGACGGATCCACACTCCACGTGTGTCTACTGCTTAGGCCTTGAGCGCGACCCGCAGGCTTCGAGACCTGTGCTCATCTTTCTCGGCCCTCACGTCCTCGAAGACGATGCTGCCGATTGCAACTGGGCCGTCCGAGCGTTCCCTCCGGTGAAGTCCAAGGAGGCCCGGTTGGCGGTGTCCGCGGCGGCGGGCTCGGCGGATCAGCTCGAGCGGATGGTCGCCCTCGAAGAGGAGGCGGCGCGGGCCGTATCTTCCTCGGCCGCGGCATTTATCCCGCTCTCTCTGGGTTCTTCCTACACGGCTTCTTTTAAGGAGCTTTGTCTGTCCCTCTCCACTAAAGGAGAAGGGCCTGCGTCTGCTGGACCTTATTCTCGGTCCAAAAAGAGGGACGGGGTAAGTCCCTCCGTCGACGCTCTTGGGAGCGGGAAAGGTCCCTCTCCCCGGGCCGTCGACCGTCGGCTTCGGTCGACCGCTCGGCTTCAGCCACTGGCCTCACGGTGTCCCCGTCAGGTCAGTTGACGAGACTCCACCGATGAAGTCGAGATTTTTCTCGACCCATTGGACGGGCTGTCGCCTTTAGCAGCCGAGATTCCCCTCTCCCCGGTTCCCCCGGGAGGAGTTGAGGATCCCGTGGGCTCGCCTGTGCCTCGGTTCCGGAGCCCTCGGATGGACCATCCGAGCCGAAGGGAGTGCCGGTTCCGGCCGACACCTCCCCGCACCGATCTCGGAAATTCCGGGACTCTCGGTCTCGGTCTCGGACCTCTTCGCGGTCCAGCCGATCCCACCGTCATAAGCGGTCTCGGTCTCGGCACAGCGGTAGCGGCGTCGCCGTCGTCTCGTCCTCCTCCTCCCGGATGAGGAGGCTTCGGCGTAAGTGCGTCGGCCGATGCGAGACCTTATGTTTCCAACAACTCCTCCTGGCGAGAATAAGCCGACCCGTCGCCTTCCGGCCATTAAGTAACTGTCACGGGCGGCCGACACAACCCCTCGACTTATCCGAGGCCTATACACGGCGGTTGTTCGGCCAAAACCAGCTGCTCCACGATTCGGTGGAACCTCCGCCTCCACAGCCACCAATTGGGGCTCCGACCAAGGATTCTCGATCGACTGAAGGTCTACCCATCGGCTGTCAGTTACCCTCACTCCCGACCGACCTCGGCAGGTGAAGGTGGCTCAGGCCATAGGCAGCTCTTCGAGGACTCTTCCGAGTCGAAGATGATTCCTCCTTTTCTCCAAGCGACTGGACTTGGAGTCTTCAGGAGGTCAGTCAATGGACGATAGCCCGTCGTCCTTCCTAGGACTGCTTGGCTCATCTCGAGTCTACCGGGATGGAGCTCGAACCCGTTCCAAGCGGGCCAGGTATCCCCTCACGGAGATTCTGGACCGGGGATTCTCCGCGGAGGCCTTTCCGGTGGCCGAGGCCATAGTGGGTCCGGCACTGGAGCTTTGGCGCGCCCTGCTTCCTGCCCTGCGCCCGGCCAGGATGGCCAGGAAATGTCGGGTCCCTACGGTTCCTTGTCCGGTTTTTGAACACCCTCTGCTGAGGGTTGGTTACCGACAGCGTTTTCGGCGCGCCGGCGCGCCAGGATATTGGACAAACCTCCTGACAAGGGTCCAAAGTGGACTATGTCGAGGCGAAAGTCTACGCTCGCGTCCTCTCTCGGCCTTCGTCAGGCCAGTTCGGCACGTCCTCATGGCACATTTTTCTCATGCCCTGTTGGGCTCCCTGGATGAGGTCATCCTCATCTTCCCGCCGATCTGCAGACTACGGTTAAGCAGGTGCGGGACCAGGGCAGAGCAGTGGCCAAACAGCAGCTCCAGACTGCTTTGGATATAGGGGACTCATGTGCCAGATCGGTGGCGGCCGCAGTGGCTATCGTCGTGAGCGGCGTGAGGATATCCACCTTTACTTGGATACCCAGCACAAGTTGGCGGATGTTCCCTTTTTGAGGACTGACCTCTTGACCCTGGGGTGGAAGGTCACCTGCAGAGGATCGAGAAGTCAATGCTACCTTGGACTCGGTCTCTTCCGCTCAGAAGGACAAGGCCATGAAACCACAGCCTAAGCCCTTAGTCCTTCTGTGCCCCGGCGCCATGACCCAGCAACGTCAGGGCCAGCAGGCTCGCCTTGGCATCCCAAACCCAAGCCGCCGGCTTCTTCTAACAGGAGGCAGGGAGGAAGGGCCCAGGAGGTCCCTCGGCGGTCCCTCCTCCAAGCCTGCCAGTGACGGGCTGAGGGTGTCGCCCCATCCCGTCACTTTACCCCTGGGTCCCCCATTAGAGGCAGCTCAGCACTTCCGTTCCGCCTGGTCCGCTGTTACCACGGACAGGTGGGTCTTGAGAGGTGGTGGGAAGAGGCCTGCCTCTGGAATTCGAGCAGGCACCACCCTTCAGGCCGTGTACCCTCGCGGGGAGCCCGGGATCCCAGCCTCACTGGGGCTCGTCAGGCCGACGCCAGCTCTCCTCCTCCAGAAGAGGTGGTAAGAAGGTGGTGGACCCTCCTTCAGACCCAGGGTTTGTGTCCAGGTACTTCCTGGTTCCGAAGCAGACGGGGGCTGGCGCCCCATTCTAACCTACGACCTAAACAAGTTCCTAAGGTCTCGAACCTTCAGGATGGTCACTCTGGCTCAGATAATACCATCCTTGGGCAGCGTGTGGTTCTGCTCTCTGGACTTGCAGGGTGGCGTTTTCACGTCCCTATCCGTCCGTCTCACAGAGATTCCTACGCTTCGAGCGGAAGGATCCCTCTTGAGTTCAAGCCATGCCCTTGGCTTGTCTCCAGCTCCCAGGGTCTTCACCAAATGCATGGCAGTGGTGACAGCATTCCCTGCGGCGCCCGAGGGTCGGGTGTCCACTTACCTGGACGACTGGCTGATAGCAGCTCCTCCAGGAAGGAGGCGGAGTGGTCCAGAGATCTGGCCCTCCAGGTCTGCTCTCAACTGGGCCTCCTTATCATGAGGCCAAGTCGAACTCGAGCAGCAGGTGATTTTATTCATCGAGGCGCAGCTCGACTCTCTTGACCAGGCGGCGGCTCCCGGCGGACAGGGCCGAGGTTCTTTCCTCCTTTGCCCGATCATTTCTGGTTGGGCAATTGCGCCCTGCCCGGGACTTCCTGCGCCTCCTGGGTCTCATGGCGGCCTGCACCAGCGTGGTCCGTTGGGCCCGCTGGAACATGCGTCCCCTTCAGTGGGGACTGGCCAGCCAGTGGTCACAACGCTGCGATCCCTTGGACCAGCTTGTGTCGGTGACACAGGGGATGTGGAACGCTCTCCAGTGGTGGACCGTTCCAGATCATTTGCAGGAGGGCATCCCGTTCGTCCGCCCCGAGCCGACGGTCTCTCTATCGACCGATGCCTCTCTGATGGGTTGGGGTGCCCATCTGGGGGAACACCGGGCTCATGGCCTCTGGTCCCCGCGGGAGTCCCGATGCCACATCAACCTGCTGGAGCTCCGAGCGGTCCGCCTAGCTCTCACCGCCTTTGCTCCGTTCCTCCGGGGTCAAGTGGTCCGAGTCAGGCGGACAATACCACGACCATGTACTATCTAAACCGCCCAGGGCGGGGCCGCGCTCCATGCTTCTGCAAGGAAGCTCTCCGCATTTGGTCCTCGTCGCAGCCTGGGAGGATCTCCTAGCCATTCACGTGGCAGGAGCCTCCAACACCCTGGCCGATGCCCTGAGGCCGGATAGGGGCTGCATCCCACGGTGGTCTCTCCTGCAGAGTAGTACAGCATCTGTTCTCCCTTTGGGGCACACCTCAGGTGGACCTGTTTGCCTCCATGGAGGCGAAGCTGAGTCTGTTCCATGCCGCCCCCTCAGCAGGGCTCGCTGCAGGGGATGCCTTCTCGAGGCAATGGACCCCGGGCCTCTTTACGCCTTTCCCCATTTCCCTTGATCCACAAGGTGCTTCTCCAAGGCGAGGAGGGACAAGGCGCAGGTGATCTGATAGCCCCAGACTGGCCTCGCCAGTTCTGGTACCAGATCTCCTCAGTCTCAGCTCCAGGACTCATGGCAGCTTCCAGCTCGCCGGACCTGCTCTCAGTCAATCAGGGAAGGTGTTCCATCCGGACCTTCAATCCCTGCACCCTGGCGGCCTGGTTCCTGGCGGCTAGAGTTCCAGGCCTTGGGTCTTTCGACGAGGTCCTCAATGTAGTTAGGCGTCCGTAAGTCGACCAGAAAATGCTAGCCTTCAAATGGAAAGGTTTTCCATTTGGTGTCGAAACAGAGCTTGGACCCTTCCACCTGTTCCTTGGCAAGCATCTTGGACTATTTATGGTCCCTTTCTAGTCAAGGGCTTGAGTCGGCGACCTAAGGGTGCACCTGGCAGCCATCTCTGCTTACGGGCGCGGGCGGGGAAGCAGTCGATGGCGCAGGGAGAGGTGGTCTGGGCGCTTTTTCAAAGGCCTTGATCACATTTCCCCTCAGTGCGGGAACCCCACCTCCGTGGGATCTACTGCTGGTACTGGCAAAGCTCATGGGCAAGCCATTCGAACCTATGCACAGGTGTGCTCTCTCTCACCTGGGTGGAAGACCCGCCTTCTTGGTGGCTATCACGTCAGCCAGAAGGATGGGAGAGCTCCAGGCGCTTTCCATCGAGTCTCCTTACCTGGTCTTCCACAGGGACAAGGTTGTCCTGCGCCCCCAACCGAAATTCCTTCCGAAGGTGGTGTCGGAGTTTCACCTTAACCAGGTGTTGACTCTGCCGGTGTTCTACCCCAATCACACCTCGGAGGCCGAATATAGGCTCCATACTCTGGACCCTAGAAGGGCGCTCGCTTATTATAAGGAGCGCACGGCTGAAATTCGGGGAGAGGTTCGCCAGCTGTTTGTCACCTACGCTGAAGCCGCATCTGGCAGACCTGCAGCCAAGCGGACGATAAGCAGGTGGGTAACCTCCTGCATAGATCTCTGCTATAAGTTGGCGGGCATGGAGCCTCCCAGAGGATAAGAGCTCATTCTACCGCCATACTGCTCAGCGGTGGCTGCTTCCAGGCGTCCCTATCCAGGAAATCTGCAGGGCTACCTGGAAGTCAGCAAACACCTTCATTACCCACTACCACATCGACCTTGAGTCACGCGGGATGCTGGTTTTGGGGCCTCGGTTCTCCACTCTCTTTCCCAAAGTAGTATATGGGGGTGTGCGTCTTGCCTCCCTCCTCCCGGAGAACTGCTAGGAGTTGCCAATGAGTGTGGATGAACAACATATCCATGTCCCTAGAAATACAGGTTACTCACCTGTAACAGGAGTTCTAGGAATGGTATATGTTGTTCATCCCACATTTCTCGACCTCCCGGCTTGTGCTGGCCTGAGCTTCCAGCGGGCAGATCTGGCGTCATGGGGGCGGGAGCCGAGAGTTATACCACCCGGGTGGGTGGGAGGAGCAAGCTTGAAGACCTTCCGGCAAGATTTAAAGCGGCAAGGATACCTGCCAATGAGTGTGGATGAACAACATATACCATTCCTAGAACTCCTGTTACAGGTGAGTAACCTGTATTTTTTTGCCGCCTATTACCTTGACCCTCATAATTCTAAATTCTTTCAGTTTTCTTTTCAGGATGACTCAGTTCTTAGAGCTGAATCTTCCTCCATATTTCAGTTCAGTAAAGGGACTTCTGACCAGGTTAAGAGGTAAAGGATTTTATATATATATATATATATATATATATATATATGTATGTTTTCCCCTCCTGCCACCCCTGGCCAGCCTCTCCTTGATTCTTCTCAATGTCCTGCCTATAGCTCTCCCTCATCCCAGCTACCGCTCACTTCTCCGACCCTCCCCAGGTAACCCGGCGAATCCCTTCACAGGCGGGTCCCTCTCCTCTAAGGGGGAAGACACCAGTGGGGGTGGGCCAGCGCATCTGTATTGGCCCGGGAGTGTCAGTTAGGAGGCCTGGCGGCAGTCAAAGGACCGAAGAGACCATCATCCGGTCAACCAGGGCAGTTTTCCTGGTTTTCTCCCTGGGGAGTGGCGTGCCACTGACGTCAAGGCGCGCACCAACGTCCGCCACTCCCCTAGTGCTTCCATCTCAGGTGTCTGTGCTGTGCCCCCGGTCTCCCTCGGGGCCAGCATGCACCGAGGTGCATCCCCACCCTCCCCCCTGAGAAGGTGAACTGTCCTTGGACACTCCTTTCCTTCTCCCTGGCCGGCCCTCCAGTGACCCAAGTCCGTTTCCAAACCCGGGTCACCAGCATTGCAAGCGGAAATCCAACCGCTGTGCCGACGGGTCGGCAAGGATTATATATTAATATTAAATCCCAGACCAAATTTAGTCTCTGGTAACATCGATTTCTGCCTGATTAAGGCTGGACTAGATTTCTTGGCAGTCCCTTTGACAACCTTGTTTAATTTATCCATTCACACTGGTTGTTTTCCATCCATGTGGAAAAAGGCTTTTATAAGGGCTATTCCAAAGGGCGGAAATCCATCAGTCATTTGTAATTGTAGACCCATTTCACTCCTCGCTCCACTTTCAAAAGTTTTAGAAATAATTATTTTTGATCAGACAACAGAATTTCTAGAAAAACGTGGTTTACTTTCAGAGATGCAACACAGTTTTAAGAAAAAACACAATACTGAGACAGCCTTGGTGGGGTTCACAAGCCACATACAGAGTGCCCTTGATAATGGGCCTACCGGGTCATAATGTTGCACGCTTAATAGCATATGACATTATGGCTAACCTGGTATAGTGCAGTATGCTAGAGCTACTGGTGCAATACCGTGTATACTGCTATGCAGCGATGTTGCACCAGTGATGCTTTTCCTGTCTGAGGATAAGACCTCTGCTGGCGCTGAGTTCCGATGAGCAGCTGCTGTGGCTGACAGGACTGAGCCACAGCAGTTGGAACCTAGGTGCTGCGTCTGGGACGGGTTTGATTCTCGGTCCCAGAGCGTTTATTTTTTATGACATGCCCTCCCAAGTTGGACCCCCTCCAAGGTTGAGATTCTTTAGTGGAAGTCTGGTCAGAGCCCCCATAACAGGGGTGTGGGCGGAGCCTCCCACAGAAAAAACTTATGCCTCATGGCATAAACCGCGCTGTATTGGCAGCGTGATTTTGCCATGCGGCATAATGTCATGCGACATTATGACCCTGTGCCGATAATGGGCACTCTGTTGCAGCTGTATTTGTGGACCTCACCAAGGCTTTCAACTTGATTGATTTCAGTATACTTCCTTTAGTTTTGAAAGAGTTTAATTTTTCCTTTTCAGTAATTTCCTGGTTTTCAAATTATTTACAGTCAAGGAGTCATTGTACTGTTATTAATGGCATTTCCTCTAGTTTTTCTGATGCTCATTGTGGGGTCCCCCAAGGTTCCATCCCTGCCCTCTGATTTTTTTTCTTTTTATGAATTCTGCCCCTTTAAGTTGTAGGAATTCATTTATGTCTCTCTAGGCTGATGACGTGGTTTTATGTAGTATTTCTGATAATCAAGCTGATGCTTTGAAACATGATCAAGAGGATTTTGATTCCTTTCAGTATTGGTTATTATCTAGGTGTATGGTTTTGAATTCAAGAAAGACAAAGTTAATAGTTTTCTCAGGGCCCAGGATGGAACCCCTTTTGTCCCCACTTTCATCATCAGTATCAGATCTTAATGGTGATAATACTGAAAGGGTTAATACATTTAAATACTCAGGTGTCTATTTGGATTTGCATTTATCTTTTGAATTTCACATAGATTATCTCAGTAAAACTTTACATCAACGGTTAGGAATGTTATATAGGATATGATGGTTTCTGACAAAGGATTCTAGAAAGTTACTTACTTCAATCGACATGAAGTCTTGCTATATTCTGACATATGCAGTGAGTCCCAACCTTCGAACTGCCCCAGAGATGAAAGAGTTAACTTTCCATGCCAGGCATGGAACGCTGAGCTCGAGCTCGGTTCAGACTCTGTCTGTTGTTCTTCAAACTCAAACCGTCAGATTCTTTACTCTGCCTCACTGAAGTCGCTCTGGAGATTTCTCCTTCTGCTCGGTTCAATTTGTCGGTTAAAGTACCGTTTTTCTCGGTTTTCAACCGAATTTAAACCGCAACCTGCCGGTTCAGTCTCTGTCTGTGGTATTCGTGAGTACTAGATAGGTTATATATTAATTCTATTCTGTGTGGAACTTGTAAACGGTTTATCGGTTCGGTTTGAACCGATCAAGTTGTTTAAAAAATCTTAAATGTGTTTTAGAGTGTGGTTACCGGTTCTTATCGGTTCTAAAAAAAACAGATTTTATTACGTTTTTTTCCACGACCCGTGACACGGTTGGGGAACCGATAAGAGGGTCTTGCCCATGGATTGCCATAAAAGGGTAAGTTTGGTTAGGACTGGCACTATGTCCAGAAACCCAAAAGAAAACCGGACCCACTGGTTCAATTGCAGTGGTGTGGGAAGTCTTTGCCAAGGCTACCCCCCACACCACCTGTGTTTATTATCTGGGGTTTGACCACCTCAATGCAGACTGCCAGATTTGCAAAAATTTCCCTGCAGCTACCCTAGAAAAGAGAGCTGGTAGGCTCAGGGAAAGGGAGGCCAAAAAGTCCGCTGAACTGGATGGCCAGCCCAGTTTGGTTCAAACCGAACCAGAAGGAGTGCCCTCTGACCAGGGCAAAACTTCTTCGGGCAAAAGGAGAACCGATTCTGAGGAGTCAGTTCCAGCTAAAAGAACTAGAAAAGAAAAATCAGCTGGTGTGGAGCCAAAACTTTCCTCTCAACCGCTGAAGAAATAACCAAGCGATCAAAATTGTTCAGTCGCTTTCCCCGGTTCCGATCGAACCGGCATCATCAGGCAGGCGCTCGGTTTGGCCGGTTCCACTGGTTCAAGAGTATGATTTAGAGGAATTTTATGAACCGGAGGAGGAGGAAGAGGAGTATGAGGAAAGTGAATGTGGATTTGAAAATCTGGATGTGCCCATTGACCCGGACATCTCCCCAGACAGACCTTCAGGAGTGTCTCCTCCTAGGCTTTCTGAGTCCCCCTCCCATTTCATATTTTATAAAAAAGTGGCTGAAACCCCTCCAGCTTCCTATGGAAGAAGCTGTGGATGACCAGGAGGAGCCTGATTATGTGGAAATGATGGATATCCCAGAGTCTAGGAGGCTGTCTATTCCCTTGCACAAATCTTTTGGGAAACAGACATTTAAGATTTTAAAGACTCCTAACACTATACCTCCTGTGGATAAAAGAATGGACAAGAGGTATACATTGTCAGGCTCAGACACGGAGTTCCTTACACAACAATGCAGCCATGTTGGGGTAGTGCAGGCTGCAGCCTGTGATAAGGCAAACATTCCCTTGGCTTCACACCCCCCGGACAAGGACTCCAGGAGGATTGATGCCATGGCAAAGAAACAGTACATGGCAGCATCCTTGGGACTCAGACAGGCCAATTATATGGCCTATACTGCTAGGTATCAAAAATACAGATGGGACACTGTTATGGCTCTAGCAAAACAGGTCCCTGGCCAGCTTGCCAAGGAGCTAGAGCAGGTGGCTGCTGATGGTATTGAGGCATCCAAGGTGCAATTCCATGCTGCAGTAGACGCCAATGATGTGTCTTCTAGAGTCATGGCTACATCTGTGGCACTTCGAAGAATGGCTTGGCTCAGATGTACTAGCCTCTCACAGGATACCTAGACTAAGGCCATGGATTTTCCTGTTGTGGGTAACTCTCTGTTTGGGGAGCAAACAGAGAATTACATGAAGAAAATGGATGAGTATAGGACCACCTATAGGAGTGCACAGGCCAAGGAAAGGCAGGCCACTCCTCAAAGGCCGCCTCCCAGGGGCAGGGGCAGGCCTTTTCATAGGCCTTTTTACCAAGCTCAGGCCTCCATTTCTGCTTATGCCCAGAGGGGGTTCTTCAGAGGGAGAGGCAGACGGGGTACAAGCAGGCCTGCTTCCACCCCTCAGCCCAAAGCCCCTGCCAAGCAGGCACCCTGATGGGGTTGCCAGGGCCGATTCTCAGCTACCTGTAGGGGCAGGCTGGCTTACTTTGTCCAGGACTGGGGTCTCTGACATCAGACAAATGGGTCCTGGAAGTAGTAAGCCAGGGACTGGTTCTCAACTTCAAAAGTTCCCAAAGATGAGAACCAGATCCTTTCCACCTGCAAATCCATCAGAGGCACTTGCCTTAGAGGCAGAGGTCTCTTCTCTCTAGCTCTCAGAGCTGTGGAAAGGGTTCCACCCCTACACCAGGGCAAAGGGTTGTACTCCAGGTACTTCCTTACCCCAAAAAAGACAGGAGAATGGTGGCCCATCCTGGATCTCAGATACTTAAACAAGCACCTTTTAAAAACAAAATTCAAAATGGTGACTCTGGGAATTATTCTACCCTCTCTAACCCAGGGGACTGGCTAGTGTCCCTGGACCTCAAGGATGCCTACTTCCATATTCTCGTCAGAAGCTCCCATCGAAAGTACCTCAGGTTCGAGCTGCCCTCAGGCCATTACCAGTTCAGAGCAATGCCCTTTGGCCTCACCTGTGCTCCAAGGGTATTCACAAAATGCCTGGCAGTAGTAGTTGCTTCTCTAAGAAGGCAGAAAATTGCCATATTCCCTTACCTGGACGACTGGCTCATAGTAGGCCAGTCCCCAGACCAAGTCAAGTTACACTTACAGATAACTCAGCAACTGCTCACTTCTTTGGGTTTCCTTCTAAATCTTCCAAAGTCAGTTCTAGAGCCTGTCCGGCTTCTCACCTTCATAGGCGCAGAGCTAGACACAGAGAAGGCCAGAGTCTTCCTTCCCCTGGACAGGGCAAGGATCCTGGTCTCTCTGGCCTCCTCATTCACCCTACAGGTGTCTCAACCAGCAAGGCATTTTCTACAGCTCCTGGGGCACATGGCTGCTTCTACAGCAGTAGTGCAGGGAGCAAGATTTCAGATGAGGGACATTCACTTCCATTTGAGAGCCTTTTGGTCTCAAAGGAAGGACCATCTGACCAAATTGATCCCAGTAACTCGAACCCTGATCCAGGCCCTACAGTGGTGGCAGGATCAGAACAATCTGAGACAAGGGGTTCCCTTTGTCACTCAGTCTCACTCTTTAATCCTTACTACAGATGCCTCTCTCTTGGGGTGGGGGGCTCACATGGGCGACCTCACCACCCAGGGGTTGTGGTCCCCTCAGGAATCTCTGCTCCACATCAATCTGTTGGAACTCAGAGCAGTATTTCTAGCACTTCAAGCTTTTTCCAAATCTGTTCAGAACAACGTTGTACAGGTCAGAACAGACAACACCACCACAATGCGGTACATCAACAAGCAAGAAGGCACTCGGTCTACGGCCTTGTGCACTGAAGCAATGAAGTTGTGGTCTCTGGCTTACTCCCTGAACACCTCCCTCACGGCAGTTCACCTCCCAGGCAAGGACAATGTCCTGGCTGATGCTCTCAGCAGGATTTCCCAGGGCCATCACGAATGGTCACTGGACCCCCTGGTCTTGGAGGTGATATTTTCCAGATGGGGCACCCACAGATAGATCTTTTGCAGCCCCAGACAATCACCAACTTCCCTTTTGCAGGCCCCAGTGTTGGGCTCAGTCCCCTGGATGCCTTAGTTCAATTGGGAAGGAAGTTTCTCTATGCTTCCCCCCCCCTCTCCTTTTCAAAGTGCTAGTCAAAATCAGATCTCAACCCTGCAAGATGATCCTGATTGCTCCAGACTGGGCCAGACAGCCCTGGTATCCACTCCTACTGTCCTTAGCAGTCCATCTTCCCCTGTGTCTTCCCAGGAATTACAACCTGTTAACCTGTGCTCAGGGGAGGGTTTGGGACCCGAACCTCAAATCTCTCAATCTCAAGGCCTGGCTCTTGAAGAGTTAAGAGTTTGCTGATCTACACCTCTCCCAAGGTGTAATGGATATTCTGAAGGCTTCTCGAAAACCTTCCACCAGGGCTACTTATAATTCCAAATGGAAAAGATTTTCCATATGGTGCTCTGGGAAGCATATTTCCCCAGAATCTGCTGATCTGCCCACAGTCCTAGATTATATGGTCCACTTAAATAGCTTGGGGCTGAGACCAGCTACACTGAAAGTGCATCTGGCAGCTGTGTCTGCTTTTATTTCAGCAGGTAGGCCCTCTTCTCTTTCAGCTCACCCTATATTCTCCAAGTTTTTCAAGGGATTGCTTCACACCAACCCTCCATTCAGGGACCCTGCCCCAGCCTGGGACCTTAATGTTTGCATTGCTCAGCGTATGCAACCCCCTTTTGAGCCTTTGTCTTCAGTAGAGCTTAAGTACTTGACTTGGAAGACTGTGTTTCTGGTAGCCATCACTTCTGCCAGACGCATAAGTGAATTACAAACTTTGTCAGTGGAGCTTGATTTTATCTCCTTTCATAGAGATAAGGTGGTCCTCAGGACTAACAGGAAATTCTTGCCTAAGGTGGTTTGAGATTTCCACCTTAATCAATCTATGTCTCTTCCAGTGTACATCACTGACCATTCCTCCTCTGGCGAGAGGAGGCTGCACAGTTTAGATGTGAAAAGAGCCCTTAGTTACTACATAGAGCGTACCAGGGGTCACAGGTTTGACTCCCTCCAACTGTTCCTCACTTATGGTGAGGTTGGTAAGGGAAACCTGCCACTAAAAGATCCATTGCCAGGTGGATTGTCTCTTGTATCAATTTTGCTATAAAAACTGGGTAAGGTTCCTCCCTTAGGCCTGAGGGCTCACTCTACCAGAGGTACAGCTGCTTCCCTGGCTGCTGCCAGGGACATCCCTATTCTAGAGGTATGTCAAGCGGCTACCTGGAAAACAGTTCACACTTTTACCAAGCATTACTCCCTGGACATCCAGGCTAGGAGTGATGCTCGGTTTGGCACAGCTGTGCTTCAGAGCCTATTTCCTAAGCAGGTTCTGTCCCTCCTCCATGGAGGTACTGCTTTGTAGTCTGCTACTGTCAAAATATAGCAAGACTTCATGTTGTTTGAAGAAAAATTACTCACCTTAGTAATGTTGTTCTTCAATGGAGTCTTACTATATTCTGACCTCCCCACGCCTGCCTCTTAGAACCTCTGTTTTGGGATGTGGGTGGGCAGTGCAGTGTTGGCACTTAGTAGGTGCCCACCTTGTTGTTTTCACCCCTTCTTTTCTTGGGGTGAGTTGGTGTTGTGTTTTTCATTTTTTGGGTCTCCTGACTTGAGTCTTTGTTTTGGGACCAAAAAATGTGTTTTATGTTTGATAGCTAGTTGGCTAGTATAGGTTTACAGCTTCCACACAGGACCTTAGTGAGTTTAGCTCATAAAGATCTGACGGTTTGAGTTTGAAGAACAAAAGACAGAGTCTCAACCGAGCTCGAGCTCAGCGTTCCATGCCTGGCATGGAAAGTTAACTCTTTCATCTCCGAGGCAGTTCGAAGGTTGGGACTCACTGCATATGTCAGAATATAGCAAGACTCCATTAGAAGAAACAACATTACTAAGGTGAGTAATTTTTTTCTTAAAGTTTATTACTTAGTGTGATGGATTATGGGATTAATATCTATACGGCTACCTCAAACACTCTACTTAAAAAATTAAGAATTGCTTATAATGCCATTTTAAGATTCCTCACAGGATTGCCTTTCAGTACTCATTCACGTGAATTATATAGAAAATCTGGTTGTCTATCATTTTGTAAAAGGATTTTTTTTAAATCCTCTTTATTTTTATACAAACAGGTTTTGAATTTGACACCTTCCTCCTTAATGTGTTTTTTTCCCTAAATTGTTAAATTCTTGTGGGACTCAGTTCCAAAACAAATTAAAATTTGCAATTCCCCTTTTTAAAAAAAAAGTGGACCAAAGATTGCTTTTGTACACTGCCTCAACTCGTTTCAATCCCCACCCCCACATAACAAACCAGACATCTGTTTAATTATAGCTTTAAAAAGTTGTTACTGAATTGGCTTTAGAACAATGATAAGTGCAATTGTTTTCAGGAATAAGATTATCTTTTCCTTTTGATGTTGTTTGTATTTGTTCAGTTGTTATTTATGCTGTTGTAATATGTGTGTATGTAAATGTTTGTATTTTTGTATTTTGTAAACTTGTCGCATATGGAAACGGGCAGTTATGCTCTTCATGCTTGCAAGTATAAAATAAAGGAAAAAAAGACAGCTTGTAAAGCTAATTGAAGGTAAATGTGGTATTCTAGGGACATGGATATGTTGTTCATCCACACTCATTGGCAGTATCCTTGCCGCTTTAAATCTTGCCGGAAGGTCTTCAAGCTTGCTCCTCCCACCCACCCGGGTGGTATAACTCTCGGCTCCGCCCCATGACGCCAGATCTTCCTTACCGCTTGGAAGCTCAGGTTCCCTCCTTAACGCTCTGCGTTTGCGACTGATTCCTATTTCTCCGTTTGCGGTTAAAAATAATATTTTGCAAAAGACTTCAGTCTTGATCCCTCATGACTACGATGGACAAATCGACTCCAGTTTGGAGATGCCCATGCGGGTGTGAAGATGTCGGACGGATCCACACTCCACGTGTGTCTACTATGAGGCCTTGAGCCACGACCCGCGGGCTTCGACCTGTGCTGCTCATCTTTCTCGGCCTCGTCCTCGAAGACCGTGCTGCCCGATTGCAACTAGGCCGTCCGAAGCGTTCCCTCCGGTGAAGTCAAGGAGGCCGGTTGGCGGTGTCCGGTAGTGACTTCGTGGATCAGCTCGGCGGATGGTCGCCCTCGAAGAAGAGAGGCGCGGGCTGTATCTTCTCGCACGCGCATTTATCCCGCTCTCTGGGTTCTTCCTACCGGCTTCCTTTAAGGAGCTTTGTCTGTCCCTCTCCACTAAAGGAGAAGGGCCTGCGTCTGCTGGACCTTATTCTCGGTCCAAAAGAGGACAAGGTAAGTCCCTCCGTCGGCGCTCTTGGGAGGCGGGAAGGTCCCTCTCCCGGGCCGTCGACCGTCGGCCGGTCGACCGCTCGCCGACCACTGGCCTCACGGTGTCCCCGTCCAGGTCAGTTGACGAGACTCCCACTGATGAAGTCGAGATTTTCTCGACCCATTGAGACGGGCTGTCGCCTTTAGCAGCCGAGATTCCCCTCTCCCGGTTCCCCGGGAGGAGTTGAGGATCCGATGGCTCGCCTGTGCCTCGGTTCGGGCCCTCGGATGGACCTTCCGGGCCGAAGGGAGTGCGGTTCCGGCCGACACCTCCCGCACCGACCCGGAAATTCCGGGACTCGGTCTCGGTCGGACCTCTTCGGCGGTCCAGCCGTTCCCACCGTCATAAGCGGTCTCGGTCTCGGCACAGCAGTAAGCGGCGTCGCGCTCGTCCTCGTCCTCCTCCTCCGGATGAGGAGAGCTTCGGCGTAAATCAATCGGCAGTGACGAGGACCTTATGTTGGCAACAGCTCCTCCTGGCCGGGAATAAGCCGACTCCGGCGCCTTCCCGGCCATTATGTGCTGTCACGGGCAGCCGACACAACCCCTCGACTTGTCCGAGGCCTATACAGGCGGTTGTTCGGCCAAAACCAGCTGCTCCACCGATTCGGTGGAACCTCCCCTCCACAGCCACCAATTGGGGCTCCGACCAAGGATTCTCGGTCGGCTAAGGGTTTCACCCATCGGCTGTCAGTTACCCTCACTCCGACCGACCTCGGCTGGTGAAGGTGGCTCAGGCCAGAGGCAGCTCTTGAGGACTCTTCCGAGTCCGAAGCGATTCCTCCTTCTTCTCCAAGCGACTGGACTTGGAGTCTTCAGGAGGATCAGTCAATGAACGATAGCCCGTCGTCCTTCCTAGGACTGCTTGGCTCATCTCGGAGTCTACCGGGATGGAGCTCGAACCCGTTCAAGCGGGCCAGGTATCCCTCACGGAGATTCTGGACCGAGGGATTCTCGACGGAGGCCTTTCCGTGGCCGAGGCCATAGTGGGTCCGGCGCTGGAACTTGGCAGCGCCCTGCTTCCCTGCCCTACGCCCGGCCAGGATGGCCAGGAAGTATCGCGGTCCCTACCGGTTCCTTGTCGGTTTTGGAACACCCTCTGCTGAGGGTTGGTTACCGACAGCGTTTTCGGCCGGCGCCCGGCTGCGCCAGGGATGTGGACAAACCTCCTGACAAGGGTCCAGAGAAGTTGACTATGTCGGGCGAAAAGTCACCTTCGTCCTCTCTCGGCCTCCAGGCCAGTTCGGCCGTCCTCATGGCACATTTTCTCATGCCCTGTTGGGCTCCCTGGATGAGGTCATCCCTCATCTTCCCGCCCGATCTGCAGACTACGGTTAAGCAGGTGCGGGACCAGAGGCAGACAGTGGCCAAACAGCAGCTCCAGACTGCTTTGGATGTGGGGACTCATGTGCTGATGGTGTGGCGGCACTGGTAGCTGTCATGGCGGGCTTGGCTGAGGATATCCACCTTTACTTCGGATACCCAGCACAAGTTGGCGGATGTTCCCTTTTTGGGGACTGACCTCTTCGGCCCTGGGGTGGAAGGTCACCTGCAGAGGATCGAGAAGTCCAATGCTACCTTGGACTCGGTCTCTTCCGCTCAGAAGGACAAAGGCCGCAAACCACAGCCTAAGCCCTTTCGTCCTTCTGTGCCCCCAGCGCGCCCGGCCCAGCAACGTCAGGGCCAGCAGGCTCGGCCTTGGCATCCCAAACCCAAGCCGCCGGCTTCCTCTAACAGGAGGCAGGGAGGAAAGGGCCCAGGAGGTCCCTCGGCCGGTCCCTCCTCCAAGCCTGCCCAGTGACGGGCTGAGGGGTGTCGCCCCCAATCCCGTCACCTTACCCCTGGGTCCCCCCGTGGGGGGACGGCTCCGGCACTTCCGTTCCGCCTGGTCCGCTGTTACCACGGACAGGTGGGTCTTGGAGGTGGTGGGAAGAGGCCTGCCTCTGGAATTCGAGCAGGCACCACCCTTCAGAGCCGTCGACCCTCGGGGGGCTTCGGGATCCCCAGCTCACTGGCGGCTCGTCGAGCCGAGCATCACCTCCCTCCTCCAGAAGGAGGTGGTAAGAGAGGTGGTGGACCCTCTTCAGACCCAGGGTTTGTGTCCAGGTACTTCCTGGTTCCGAAACGGACGGGGGGCTGGCGCCCCATTCTCGACTCTACGACCTAAACAAGTTCCTAAGGTCTCGAACCTTCAGGATGGTCACTCTGGCTCAGATAATACCATCCTTGGAACGCGGCGTGTGGTTCTGCTCTCTGGACTTGCAGGACGCGTTTTTTCACGTCCCTATCCGTCCGTCTCACCAGAGATTCCTTCGCTTCCGAGCAGAAGGATCTCTCTTCGAGTTCCAAGCCATGCCCTTCGGCTTGTCTCCAGCTCCCAGGGTCTTCACCAAATGCATGGCAGTGGTGACAGCATTCCTGCGGCGCCGAGGGGTTCGGGTGTACCCTTACCTGGAGCGACTGGCTGATAGCAGCTCCTCCAGGAAGGGGGAGGTGGTCAGAGATCTGGCCCTCCAGGTCTGCTCTCAACTGGGCCTCCTTATCAACGAGGCCAAGTCGAGACTCGAGCAAGCAGGTGATTTTATTCATCGGGCGCAGCTCGACTCTCTTCGAGCCAGGCGGCTCGGCGGACAGGGCCGAGGTTCTTTCCTCCTTTGCCCGATCATTTCTGGTTGGGCAATTGCGCCCTGCCCGGGACTTCCTGGCCCTCCTGGGTCTCATGGCGGCCTGTACCAGCGTGGTCCGTTGGGCCCGCTGGAACATGCGTCCCCTTCAGTGGGGACTGGCCAGCCAGTGGTCACAACGCTGCGATCCCTTGGACCAGCTTGTGTCGGTGACACAGGGGATGTGGAACGCTCTCCAGTGGTGGACCGTTCCAGATCATTTGCAGGAGGGCATCCCGTTCGTCCGCCCCGAGCCGACGGTCTCTCTGTCGACCGATGCCTCTCTGATGGGTTGGGGTGCCCATCTGGGGGAACACCGGGCTCATGGCCTCTGGTCCCCGCGGGAGTCCCGATGCCACATCAACCTGCTGGAGCTCCGGGCGGTCCGCCTAGCTCTCACCGCCTTTGCTCCGTTCCTCCGGGGTCAAGTGGTCGAGTCCAGGCCGGACAATACCACGACCATGTACTATCTAAACCGCCAGGCGGGACGCGCCCATGCTTCTATGCAAGGAAGCTCTCCGCATTTGGTCACTCGTGCGCAGCCTGGAGCGGATCTCCTAGCCATTCACGTGGCGGGGCCTCCAACACCCTGGCCGATGCCCTGAGCGGATAGGGGCTGCATCCCACAGTGGTCTCTCCTGCGGAGGTAGTACAGCATCTGTTCTCCCTTTGGGGCACACCTCAGTGGACCTGTTTGCCTCCATGGAGGCAGCAAGCTGAGTCTGTTCCATGCCGCCCCCTCAGCAGGGCTCGCTGCAGGGATGCCTCTCGAGGCAATGGACCCCGGGTCTTTTACGCCTTTCCCATTTCCCTTGATCCACAAGGTGCTTCTCAAGGCGAGGAGGGACAAGGCGCAGGTGATTCTGATAGCCCCAGACTGGCCTCGCCAGTTCTGGTACCAGATCTCCTCAGTCTCAGCTCCAGGACTCACGGCAGCTTCAGCTCGCCGGACCTGCTCTCAGTCAATCAGGGAAGGTGTTCCATCCGGACCTTCAATCCCTGCACCTGACGGCCTGGTTCCTGGCGGCTAGAGTTCCAGGCTTTGGGTCTTTCCGGCGAGGTCCTCAATGTTGAGGCGTCCCGTGAGAGTCGACCAGAAAATGCTATGCCTTCAAATGGAAAAGGTTTTCCATTTGGTGTCAAACAGAGGCTTGGACCCTTCCTCCTGTTCCTTGGCAAGCATCTTGGACTATTTATGGTCCCTTTCTAGTCAAGGGCTTAGGTCGGCGACCCTAAGGGTGCACCTGGCAGCCATCTCTGCTTACAGGCGCGGGCCGGAAGCAGTCGGTGGCGCAGGAGAAGGTGGTCTGGCGCTTTTTCAAAGGCCTTGATCACATTTCCTCCAGTCGGGAACCCCACCTCCGTGGGATCTACTGCTGGTACTGGCAAAGCTCATGGGCAAGCCATTCGAACCTATGCACAGGTGTGCTCTCTCTCACCTGTCGTGGAAGACCCGCCTTCTTGGTGGCTATCCGTCAGCCAGAAGGATGGGAGAGCTCCAGGCGCTTTCCATCGAGGTCTCCTTACCTGGTCTTCCACAGGGACAAGGTTGTCCTGCTCCCCCACCGAGAAATTCCTTCCGAAGGTGGTGGGAGTTTCACCTTAACCAGGTGTTGACTCTGCGGTGTTCTACCCCAATCACACCTCGGAGGCTGAATATAGGCTCCATACTCTGGATCCTAGAGGCGCTCGCTTATTATAAGGAGGCGCGGCTGGGAAGTCGAGGGGAGAGGTTCGCCAGCTGTTTGTCACCTACGCTGAAGCCATCTGGCAGACCTGCAGCCAAGCGGACGATAAGCAGGTGGGTAACCTCCTGCATAGATCTCTGCTATAAGTTAGGCGGGCATGGAGCCTCCCAGAGGATAAGAGCTCATTCTACCCGCCATACTGCTGCTGCGGTGGCTGCTTCCAGGGCGTCCCTATCCAGGAAATCTGCAGGGCTGCTACCTGGAAGTCAGCAAACACCTTCATTACCCACTACCACATCGACCTTGAGTCACTTGGGATGCTGGTTTTGGGGCCTCGGTTCTCCAGTCTCTCTTTCCCAAGTAAGTATATGGGGGTGTGCGTCTTGCCTCCCTCCTCCCGGAGAACTGCTAGGAGTCTGCCAATGAGTGTGGATGAACAACATATCCATGTCCTAGAAATACAGGTTACTCACCTGTAACAGGAGTTCTAGGAATGGTATATGTTGTCACCACACCCACCCGACCTCCCCGGCTTCGACGCACAACCTGAGCTTCCAGCGGGCCAGATCTGGCGTCATGGGGCGGAGCCGAGAGTTATACCACCCGGGTGGGTGGGAGGAGCAAGCTTGAAGACCTTCTGGCAAGATTTAAAGCGGCAAGGATACTGCCAATGAGTGTGGATGAACAACATATACCATTCCTAGAACTCCTGTTACAGGTGAGTAACCTGTATTTTCACACCTTGCTGCAGCTTGTTCTGTTGCATTCTAAGCAAGTAGGCAGTCATACTTTGGAGTCTAAAGAGTGCTGACACATCATGTTCTCATATGCTAACAGCTCTCATGCATAATGAGATTTCAACAGCCAGAAAATGGAGACCCCCAAGCCTAGTTACAGGGTTTGGTGTGAACTGTGAAAACAAACTAAAGCAAACACATATAGTCCCAACAGGTACATGAAAACAGCTATCGGTTGACAAGGAAACAAATAACATTTACAAGGTGTATTTAAACAATAAATGCCCTCCAGGGTGTGTGTCATGCTGGGAGAACAGCACGCCTTAGGAGGTTGGGCACAAGGCCACAGACCGAGTGCATCCCACACCTGAGAAGTGATGCTCTTACTTCGAGAGGGCTCTTGCAGTAGGTAATTACATATAGGACTGAGGCCGGCAGGTGGCAGGACTCCACGGAAAAATTTCTAGCTAGCAGTCTCTGGCGAGGGACCGCCCCCATGTCAGGTGACCAGCATCAGGCGACGTCGGTATAAAGGGGCGGTCCCTCACGCCTGCCTTCCAGTTCTTTCCCACCATTTGCTTTCGACAGCGCCTCGCGGTTAAGTTCCACTGCTCGTCAGTCAGTTGTCACCGATAGTTATACCGTCAGTTTTTTCTTTGATTTTGATTATATTCGTCAGGATTTTCTTACTTGCCGTGTATGTCGTCCCCTACCACGTCTATGCACAAGAACAAGTGCGGCTCGTGCGGTGCCCAATTCCCACACAAGGACGGCCATTCTCTGCGACTCATCTGCCTAGGCCCCGACCACCCTGTGGATTCCTGTCAGCACTGTCTGAAGTTCAGTGCGGCTACCTGCAAAAGAAGACAGCAGTCCCTGGAGGTACACATACTAAAGAAGAAGATGTCCTCCATGGAAAAGGAGCTGAAAAAGCTCCGACAGGCTTCCACCTCTCCTGAGGGCCTTAAGAAGAAGAAGAAGGAGAAGCACCCGGGACCGGGACTCCTCATCTGCAGCTGCGGCGACTTCGGCTGGGGTCACCGCCCTTCAGGTAACGTACCCTCCGGAGGACTATGCCTCAGTGGCCATTTTGGTGGTGTCTGAGACGGCGTCACTCCCTCCGGTTGGTTCGCACTCGGGCCAGTTGGGAGCCTCCAGGACAAAGGAGGCATCCGCTCCCAGCAAGGCTGCCCCTGCGTGGCCTTCTGGTTCGAGCCTCTCCGGTAAGTCAGGCGTCCGCTCCTCCGACGTCCGCCCGGAGCCGACCGCTAAGTCGCTCGACCTTTCGGGGCAGTGCACGGATGTCAAGCTGCTCATCAAGATCGCCTCCCCTGCGCGGCCTTCTTCGGGCACTGGGTCCGATCAGTCGGACGTCGGCTCCTCCGACGCCCACCCGGATCCCACCGGACAGATGCCCGCCGGCCCATTTGGTGGTCGCTTGGCGAAGGAGCCTACGCCGGATCCTCTGATCTCATCTGGTGCCGCCGGCTCCCTGCAGTCTTCGCCGCTACTGTCCTAGGCCCCTGCATCTCCCCAGCTGGACCAGGAGGATTCCTCCGGCCCTCCCCAGATGCCACTGGGAACTCTTCGGCGCCTCCATCAGGCCTTCCTCCCGTAGGTCTGGATGGCCTGAAGTCAGACCCTCGGACACCGGCCCCATCGCTGGCCGACGTCCCCTTGCCGGACGTCACCCCAACGCCGGACCCAGCGCCCACGGGCCTCCTGTTCCGGGCCCGCCTGTGGGGACTCTTCCAGTACCTTCTACCCCGATAGAGCCCCTGGTGCTGGATCTTATGCTGTTTTATCCGACACCGTCTTATCTGGCTCTATTGTATCTGGCACTGCAGTACCCGACGCCGCAGTATCTGATGCCGCAGTACCCAGTGCCTCAGTGCCCGACGCCGGGCTTCCCACCATCGAGCTATGGATACCCACTCTAAGGATACCCCCAGTATCCGTATCCCCCTCCTCCACCCACTGGTGGATCTGAGGGAGACTCTGACTTCTTGGTGGGCTACGGTAGCTAGTACAGCACAACAGCTACAATGACGTAGCTAGTGCAGCACAACAACGCTGTTGAGAGCATAGATTTCCATGCTCAACAGCGTTCTACCATACACTATATGATTACTGTTAATGAATGCACTGTCCTTTAATACACTACTGATCTAATTATTTTACAGATTGCTGCTGTAATTTTTGACTTACAGAATGGCTGGCGGGTTGAAAACAGGAGTCGCCACTCAGAAAGGCACTGGTTTCAAGCCACATTATAAATAGAAATAAATCCGGTGAGGCAGGTTAGGGATTTTATTTTTTTCCTTTGTGACCTAATTGCAGAGGTGAGATACAGGGCAACATAATACTGCGAGTGATCACTGTTTCACTGGCTTTCTGTGTAGTGCAAAAAAAAAGTTCTAGTTAGGAACGCAGCTGTGATCCGAGGCAGCAATGCATGAAGATCTCTTGGCTGTATAAAAGGACTTCATGCGATGCAGCTACTTACATGGTGCCCTACTGGGGGGAAGACGCTTTATAAAATACCTGACAAGCACATAATGAAGCACCTTATTACAACTTGCTTAACACATCAAACAACCGTCTCATTAACATACGTGACAACTACCTTATAAATAAATGTAACAGCCACTCTAAACAGCTCACAATCTCCCACAAATACAGCCCCTAAAAAGCAGCAGAAATGTAAAAAATTGCCTATAAAAACTGTTGTAGCTCAAAACCCTGTCACTTAGCCAACACCTCCCTCCAGCCTCATTCACAAAACAGCCATGTCCAACGACTCTCCAGCTCTGTCTTTCACATGTGAGCCCGCCATGCTGTTGCTTCCTCCATGTTGCTGCTGTCCTCATGCACCTGTCACTTCCATGTAGGTCACACCTTCAAGCTGCTGCCACTTCCATAATGCTGAGACTGACTCCCAGTCACTCCACTCCTGATCACAAACTTCAAGCTGCTCCAAATCACCACTTCTGACCTCATACTTCATGTCACTCCGAATCCCATATGCCATGCCACTCCCAAGCATCATAACTTTTTTAACATGAACCTTTTATAGAAAGTTTTGCAATTTAGTGTCAAAAAACATAAACCATCAACACTCGAGACAGATGGCACAATATCACATGACAAACACTGGAAGTAGCTAGAGTACATATTATAAAAATTAGTGCTAACTAGAGGAACATACGGTAAACAGTTATATAGTGCAGAATAACCAAAACACAGACTTAGGAGGAATCTCATACGTGTCGAAATAGAACCCGGCCAGGCAAGATATCTAAGTAACTCAAATAAAATTGTCACAGTAAAAAAATTAATAACTAAAAATAGGGGACTACAAGTGAAAATAATCCTGTGCTGGGAAATAATTGGGGGGAGGGGGGGAGTGCCTGCCAAACTAAGGAACTGATGGGGGCTTACCAGGTTTAGGAGGAGGAACAGAGCAGAAATGTGACCACAAAAAGCGGCTCCATTTATTGCAGTAACTGCCCTGTTTTCTGAAAGTGGTAAAGAGGCAGTCTTTAAAAAAAAGGGCCAGTTTAGCTAAAACAGCTTGCCAAGTCAGCAGAGAAGGGGGGCCATAGATTTCCAGTTTATCAAAAGTAGGCACTTAGCCTCCTTTAATGCTGCCAGGAGCCAACACTTGAGAAATATAGGGAGAGAAGGGACGAGAGTAGGAATCCCCAGTATCACTAGTTCGGGAGAGGGTGGTATTGGCATTGCCAGGATTCTGGAACAGTCAGTCGAAATATCACTCCACCAGTCGTGAGGATTGTGCAGCTCCAAAGGATGTTAAGGAGTCCGGGTTTATACTATGGTTGTAGGAAAGCAGAAGGCTAGGTGCCCATTCTCACCCAAGGAATTCTTCAGCATGTATTGACAGGTGCAGTATGCCAGCTGGGTTAAGCTGCCCCAGAGAGGAGGAGTCAGTGTAAATGAGAAAGACATTGGCCAATCAGAATATATAGAAAGGAGAGTGCTACTTGCAGTCAGCCTGAAGGACCTCAGAACTTTTTCTCACTGAACTGGCAACACTGCCCCGGAGCTGTCTCTCTCTCTCTCTTTCTCTCTTCAGAAACCTTCCTGTGAGATATTTCTTACTTTTGAGTGCTGCCTTTGAGGTATTTTGAGGTATTTACCTTATTTTTACCATTTTAAAGTGGCTGCGTTTGGTTCTGTACAGTAGCGGAATTTTTAAAGTTTTTTCCCACTTCAGCATTTTTTTTCTGGGGTAAAAATTATTTTTTTTCGATAGTATTTAGTCTGTTAGCTTGTAATTTTACCGCATTTGCATTAAAATTAGTGTTTTTATTTGCGCTTTAGCGGTACATTTTTTCCCACATTAGTACTATTTCTAGGGACATGGATATGTTGTTCAATCCACACTTATCGTCAGGTTCCTTGCCGCTTTAATGTTGCCAGAAGGTCTTCAAGCTGGCTCCTCCCACCCACCCGGGAGGTAAAACTCTCGGCTCCGCCCATGGCATAGATCTTCCCTACGCTTGGAAGCTCAGGTTTCCTTCCTTAGCGCTGTGCGTTTAGACTGGATCCTAACTCTTGATTCGTCGAAACTGGTTTTGAAGTTTTCTAAACCCGGTCTTCATCTTCCCTCACGGCTCACGATGGACACATCTATTTCGGCTTGGAGGTGCCCTTGCGGGCAGAAAATGTCCAGGATGGATCCGCACTCCACATGCGTCTACTGCCTAGGCCTTGATCACGACCCGCAGGCCTGCGAGTTGTGCCGTTCTTTCTCGGCCAACGTCCTGGACGATCGCGCTGCCCGATTGCAGCTCGGGCACCCCAGAAGCGTTTTCCGCCGGTAAAATCAAAAGAGGCTCATTGGGCGGTGTCCGCAGTGGCTGGTTCGGCTGAGCAGCTCGAGCAGATGATTGCCCTCGAGGAGGAGGCAGCCCAGGCCGCATCTTCCTCTTCTTCGGCCGCGGCATTTATCCCGCTGTCTCTGAGTTCCTCGTACTCGGCTTCGTTCAAGGAGCTTTGTCAGTCCCTTTCCACGAAGGGAGAAGGGCCTTTGGGACATGCTTTTCAGCCCAAGAAGAAGGAGTCGAAAGGTAAGTCCCACCATCGGCATTCATGGGAGCGGGAGAGGTCTCCTTCCCCGGACAACCGACCGTCGACTTTGGTCGAAGTTGCAGCTCAGACCGCTGGCTTCATGGTGTCCCTGCAGGCCAGCCTGCCGAGACTCCCATTGACGCAGTTGAGATTTTTCTCGATCCGTCGGACGGGCTGTCGACTGGTGAAGCCGACAACCCTCCTTCACTGATCCCCTGGTGGAGACCGAAGATCTGCCTGCGCCTTCGGGGCCGCAGTCCCCGGATAAAGTGCCCGAGCCGAGGGAAGAGCGGGTGTCCCCCGCCCCTTCCCAGACCCGCTCTCGGTCCCCCCGAGGGTCTCGGTCTCAGTCTTGGACTTCATCTCAGTCAAGCCGTTCCCGCCGACATCGGCGGTCTTGGTCTCGGTACCGAAGTAAGCGGCGACACCGTTCCTCCTCGTCCTCTTCCTCGGATGAGGGGAGGCTTCGGCGTAAATTATGTTGATGCTATGAGGAGCATATGTGGCAGCAGTTACTGTTGTCTGGGTCTAAACCGACTCCGGTTCAGCCCCCGGCCATCAAGTGGCTGTCACCCGAACGACCGAAGCAACCACTCGCCCCAGTTGAGTTGCCCGTTCCAGGGCCGGTTGTTCGGCCGAAACTGGCTGCTCCACCGATTGTGGTGGAACCTCCGCCTCCACAACCGAAGTCTGGGGCACCGACCAAGGATTCTCAGTCGGGTCATGGCTTGCCCCACAGGTTGTTGGTCACCCTCACTCCCGACTGTCCTTGGCAGGTAGAGGGTGGCTCAGGGCCGAGGCAGCTCTTCGCAGACTCTTCGGAATCCGACGACGACTCGTCCCTGTTCTCCAGGCAGGTCAACCTGGAGTCCTCCGGGGGCCAGTCATTGGATGATAGCCCATCGTCCTTCTTAGGTCTGCTTTGACTCATCTCGGAGTCCACTGGGATGCAGCTCGAGCCCGTGTCCAAACGGGCAAAGTATCCCCTGACGGAGATACTGGACCAAGGGGATTCCCCCTCGGAGGCCTTACCAGTGGCTGAGGCCATTATCGGCCCAGCCTTGGAGCTCTGGCAGCGGCCTGCTTACTGTCCTGCGCCCTCGGCCAGGATGGCCAGGAAGTATGCGGTCCCTACCCGCTCTTTGCCCAGTTTCTCGGAGCACCTCTCTGCCGAGGGGTTAGTCACCGACAGCATCTTCCAGCGTTCCGGTAACACTCGGGACGTGGATAAGCCCCCCTGACAAAGAGTCCAAAAAGCTGGACTTTGCCGGGTGCAAGGTGTACGCTGCGTCCTCCCTCGGCCTCCTACAGGCCAGCTCGGCTGTGTTGATGGCACACTTCTCCCATGCCCTCTTGGGCTCCCTGGATGAGGTTGTCCCTCATCTCCCGGCCGACCTGCAGACCACGGTTCATCAGGTATGGGACCAGGGTAGGGCGGTGGCAAAGCAGCAGCTTCAGACTGCTCTGGACATAGGTGACTCCTGTGCCAGGTCAGTAGCGGCCGCGGTGGCCATGCACCGCAGGGCGTGGCTGAGGATATCCACCTTCACAGCGGATACCCAGCACAAGTTGGCGGACGTCCCTTTCTTGGGGACTGACCTCTTCGGCCCTGGAGTGGAGGGACACCTCCAGTGGATTGAAAAGTCCAATGCCACTCTGGACTCGGTCACCTCTGCCCAGAGGGACAAAGGCTGCCCTCAGCAACAGCATAAGTCCTTTCGTCCTTCAGCCCCTGAAGCTCGACTGGCCCAACAGCACCAGCAACAGGGCCAGCAGGCTCGCGCTTGACATACCAAACCCAAGCTGGCGGCTTCCTCCAACAGGAAGCAAGGAGGTAAAGGCCCAGAGGTCCCTCGGCGGTTCCTCCTCCAAGCCTGCCAGTGACAGGTTGAGGTGCCACCCCAGCCTCGTCCTCCCCGGCCCCGAGGCGTCCATCACTTCCTTTCCGCCTGGTCCACTATCACTCACGGACCGCTGGGTGTTGGAGGTGGTAGGAAAAGGCCTGCCTCTGGAGTTCGAGCAGGCTCCTCCCTTTCGAGCCGTTGCCCCTCAGGGGGCCTCGGAGTCCGCAGCCTTGCTGTCGGCCCGCCGAGCCGATATTGCCCTGCTCCTCGAAAAAGAGGTGATCATGAAGGTGGCGGATCCTCCTCCTCCAGACCCGGGGTTTGTGTCCAGGTATTTTCTGGTCCCAAAACGGATGGGGGGCCGGTGCCCCATCCTCGACCTGCATGACCTAAACAGGTTCCTAAGGTCTCGGACCTTCAGGATGGTCAATCTGGCTCAGATTATACCATCCTTGGAACGAGGCATGTGGTTCTGTTCCCTGGACCTCCAGGACGCGTTCTTTCACGTCCCGATCCGTCCGTCTCATCAGAGATTCCTCCGCTTCAGAGTGGAGGGGTCCCTTTACGAGTCCCTTCAGCCTCTCTCTAGCTCCCAGGGTCTTCACCAAATGAATGGCAGTGGTGACAGCATTCCTGCGGCACCGAAGGGTCCAGGTGTACTCCTACCTGGATGACTGGCTGATTGCAGCCCCCTCCAGAGCAGAGGTGGAGCGGTCCAGAGATCTCGCCCTCCAGGTTTGCTCTCAGATTGGCCTCCTCATCAATGAGGCCAAGTCGGAATTCGTGCCGAAGCAGGTGATACTCTTCATCAGGGCAGAGCTCGACTCTCTTCGAGCCAGAGCTCGGCTCCCGGCGGACAGGGCCGAGGTTCTTTCCTCCTTTGCCCAATCATTTCTGGTTGGGCAATCGCACCCTGCCCGGGACTTCCTGCACCTCCTGGGCCTCATGGCGGCCTGCACCAGCATGGTCTATTGGGCCCGTTGATACATGCGTCCCCTTCAGTGGAGACTGGCCAGCCAGTTGGCATAGCGCTGCGATCCGTTGGACCATCCAGTGATAGTGACCCAGGAGATGTGGAACGCTGTCCAGTGGTGGACTGTTCTGGCACATCTGCAGGAGGGCATCCCATTCGTCTGCCCCAAGCCGATGGTCTCTCTATCGACAGATGCATCTCTGATGGGTTGGGGTGCCCATCTGGGGGAGCACAGAGCGCATGGCCTCTGGTCCCTTCGGGAGTCTTGATGCCATATCAACCTGCTGGAGCTCCGAGCGGTCCGCCTAGCTCTCACCGCCTTCGCTCCGTTTCTATGGGGTCAGGTGGTTCAAGTCCAGATGGACAATACCACGACCATGTACTATCTGAACCACCAGGGCGGGACGAACTCCATGCTGTTATGCAAGGAAGCTCTCCGCGTATGGTCCCTTGTGCGCAGCCTGGAGGCGGATCTCCTAGCCATTCACGTGGCAGGAGCCTTCAGCACCCTGGCCGATGCCCTAAGCCAGATAGGGACTGCGTCTCATGAGTGGTCTCTCCTGCCGGAGGTAGTACAAGATCTGTTCTCCCACTGGGGCACACCTCAGGTGGACCTGTTTGCCTCCAGGGAGAGTGCGAAGCTGAGTCTGTTCCATGCCCGCCCCTCTCAGCAGGGCTCACTGCAGGGGGATGCCTTCTCGAGGCCGTGGACCCCGGGTCTCTTCTACGCCTTTCCCCCATTTCCCCTTGATCCACAAGGTGCTTCCCAAGGCGAGGAGGGACAAGGCGCAGGTGAGTCTGGTAGCCCCAGACTGGCCCTGCCAGTTCTGGTATCCAGATCTCCTCAGCCTCAGCTCCAGGCTCCCGAGGCAGCTTCCAGCCCGCCCGGACCTGATCTCAGTCAACCAGGGGAAGGTATTCCATCCGGACCTTCAATCCCTGCACCTCACGGCCTGGTTCCTGAGCGGCTAGAGTTCCAGGCCTTGGGTCTTTCCGACAAGGTCCTCAATGTCGTTGAGGCATCCCGTAAGGAGTCGACCAGGAAAGCTATGCCTTCAAATGGAAGAGATTCTCCATTTGGTGTCTGGGAAGGGCTTGGACCCTTCCGCCTGTCCCTTGGCAAGCATTCTGGACTATTTGTGGTCCCTTTCTCAGCAAGGGCTTCGGTCGACGACCCTTAAGGTGCACCTAGCAGCCATCTCTGCTTACCGGGCGCGGGCCGGGAAGCAGTCGGTGGTGCAGGAGAAGGTGGTCGGGCGCTTTTTCAAAGGCCTTGACCACATTTCCCCTCCAGTGCGAGAACCTCCACCTCCGTGGGATCTACTGCTGGTATTGGCCAAGCTCATGGGCAAGCCATTCGAACCAATGCACAGGTGCGATATTTCCCACCTGTCGTGGAAGACCGCCTTCTTGGTGGCTATCACATCAGCCAGAAGGATGGGAGAGCTCCAGGCGCTTTCCATCGAGTCTCCTTACCTGGTCTTCCACAGGGACAAGGTTGTCCTCGCCCCCACCGATATTCCTTCTGAAGGTGGTGTCGGAGTTTCACCTTAACCAGGTGTTGACTCTGCCAGTGTTCTACCCCAATCACACCTCGGAGGCCGAATGTAGGCTTCATACTTTGGACCCTAGACGAGTGCTCGCTTATTATAAGGAGCGACGGCTGAAGTTCGGGGAGAGGTTCGCCAGCTGTTTGTCACCTATACTGAAGCCGCACCTGGCAGACCTGTAGCCAAGTGGATGATAAGCAGGTGGGTCACCTCCTGCACAGAGCTCCGCTACAGGTTGGCAGGCATGGAGCCTCCCAGAGGGATAAGAGCTCATTCTGCCCGCCATACCGCTGCATCGGTAGCTGCTTCTAGGGATGTCCCTATCCAGGATATCTGCAGGGCTGCTACCTGGAAGTCGGCACATACCTGTATTACCCACTACCACATCGACCTTGAGTGACTCCGGGATGCTGGTTTTGGGGCCTCGGTTCTCCAGTTCTTATTTCCCCAAGTAAGTATCGGGGGTGTGCGCCTTGCATCCCTCCTCCCGGAGAACTGCTAGGAGTCTGCCAATAAGTGTGAATTGAACAACATATCCATGTCCCTAGAAATACAGGTTACTCATCTGTAATAGGAGTTCTAGGAATGGTATATGTTGTTCATCCACACGACCCACCCGACCTCCCCGGCTTCGACGCACAACCTGGCTTCCAGCGGGCTAGATCTGGCGTCATGGGGCGGAGCCGAGAGTTTTACCTCCCGGGTGGATGGGAGGAGCCAGCTTGAAGACCTTCCGGCGACAATTAAAGCGATAAGGAACCTGCCGATAAGTGTGGATGAACAACATATACCATTCCTAGAACTCCTGTTACAGGTGAGTAACCTGTATTTCCTGGAACCACTTTTCTCTACATTTTACATAATATAACATTGTTTGAAGGGCAATTCCCCTCATTTCTCTGGGGTAAAACCTTTTTTTCTCACCCCAGGAATACTCCAATATTCCTGTCTCTTCTGCAGTATGCTTCTAAGCCAGATCTGCCTGGAGATAGAATGCTATGCTAATGATGAAATCATTGGCATGTGCCACTTTTCAAATGCTGCCACTACTCAACTGCCTACATTCTAACCCTCAGATTTCTCTCTCCGCCTGTCAACACTAGATGCCTGGAGATCCTCTCTTCATCATCTCATTCTGTGATGTGAAAACTTATAAAATATATATAAGTATTTATTGTTTTTTATTTGCTGCCTCTATTCTTTATCATTTTAAGCTAACTCGTAAGTTTTTAAGTGTTAAATTATGTGTTTCCTTGGTTTCTCCCGGTTCGGCATAACTGGGGGTAAACTGGGGTTTGTTTTATATTTATTGGAGTTTTCTAACTAAAAACTCCAATAGTTATATTAAATTTTATTAATTTAAACTTGTTTTTAGACCCGCTAATCCCAGTTCTTGAACCGTTAGCTTCGGTTCACTTTTACTTTGGTTCCAGGTTCCAATTGGTTCTCCATGAGTTCTGGAACGGACTGCAATCACCGTATATACTTTAATTTAAACAGATTTTTAGTGGTTGCAAAGTTTGTGTTTTACATCTAGAAACTAAAAAGGAAAAAATGGTAATCCCGTTTTTTAATGTTTTTGAGTGTGGTGAATTCTGTTGAGACGTGGACACTTCAGCAGTGTGAAACCTGCGTTCATGTCTTGACAGAATTATTAAAAATGCCTGAATAAGGCTAAAAGAAGGAAACTGTCACCACCTCAGGGTCCCTCGAGCTCTGACCAGCCAACACCCTAAATTACTGTGGGTGAAACCACAATAATAACTACTGTAACTGCTACCCCTGAGATGGGTATACAAGCAGTTTTTAAGAGGTTTGCTGAACTGGCTAACTCCCTGGTTCCCTCTAAAATCAAGAGAAAACTAAGCACACAGAACCCCCTGCTGGACAGTATTTGGGGACTTCTGTGCCTGTTATAATGCCTGCCAACACCTGCAGAAGACTGCTTTTGAGCAGCAGAGCTCTGCAAACAGCTGTCTCCTTTGCTCATTTTTACTATTAATGTTACAGAGGAGAAATATGTGTTTATGATGAAATGGTCAAAGGGGAACCTATTAAACCCAGGTTTTTCCCCTAAACAGGAGTTTGATTCTTTCCACTGAGCTTGAGGATTATTCCTCACGCTCCACAATTGTGAGATATGACTGGGCTGATACGCACCAAAACCTTCTCCTTCCTGTAAATAGATATATTCGTCAAGGAGGGTACTTTCAAGATTTTACAAACTCCTAATCTCTGTCTCCCCTCTTGATAAGAGGCTGTACAAGACATAATACACTGGATAAGGATAGGCTGAATTTTTATCCTCCCACTCTGTCCACTGAGGGGTGGTACAAGTAATAGCCTATGACAAGGCATAGATTCCCTTGGCATTTATCAGTTTTCCTACTATCAGGCAGGCAAACTTTCAAGCTTACGTCAATACCAAATGTTATTAGGGAAGTCGGCCTCTGCTATAGCAGTCAAGGTCCAGATTCCTCTGTCAGATGATCTATCTGAAACAGCTAATTTTGGTTTGGAGCCAAATATCAGTCTCAAATGTCTGCTGATTTTAAAGACGCTTACCAGGGATGGTAAATACAGTGGGTAGAAGAGGTTTGTCTGGTTGCAAGTCACAAACCTCATTTAGGATACCCAAACCAAGACTCTGGATTTCCCAGCCTAGGGTAACTCCCTCTTTTGGGAAAAGATAAAAGGTTTATAAAAGGGGTGCACAAATACAATACAGTAGCAATTCTGCACAAGAAGAGGCTTCCCTTCCCACTAAGTCATGAAGGATGGGAGGCAGATCTTTCCACAGCAGGCTCCTTTGGTTACCAGTCCATGAGTGCCCACAGCAGTGGTACTTCAGGAATTGACATGACCCCCCCCCCCCATTAAAAGCAGGTTTGTTAAACCTGTTACTGTCAAGCACAGTGGACCCTGCTCTATTACAACAAAGGGTACCACAAAGAATATGGGGTGTGGGGCCTGTTTTAGGCATCGAACAAAGCCAAAGTTCAAAGTACTTGGCAGTTTTTCCTTTAACTTGCCAGTTTTTCCTTTACCTAGATCACTGGTGGAGGCTGTGAAATCATCCCAGCAAGTGTGAGCATCTGCAACTCATCCAAGGGTTTCTGGAGTCCTTAGGCTCCTGATACCTCTAGAAAGTCTGTCCCCAGCTTGCTCAAGCACTATGGTTCATGGGAGCAGAGCTAGATACCCTGTAAAGAAGGAGTATCCCACAGTTAGCAGGCTTAACCAATCTGAATAAACCAAATACTCCGGCACAGTTTCTTCACCTACTTGCCATATGGCACCTGCCACTGATGGTCCTGGAATTCAGGTTACGGTGAGGGACATTTAATTTTACCTCAGGGCTCACTGGGGTCAGGGTAAGCACCCCCTTTCAAACCTAATCCTAGTAACAAGTGTTACTGACCCGACAAGGGTGGAAAGAGGAAACCAACTAAGGGTTTCCTTTTTCAGCATGAATCCCTTTATCAGTTCTAGCAACAGATGCATCCCTACTAGAGTGGGATTCCCATTTGGGGTTCATACCATCCAAGGCATATAGTCAAGTACAGAGTCACTCCTGCAGATAAATCTGCTGGAGCTAAGAGTAGTGTTACTGCTACAGGTCGAAGCAGAAAATACTTCCACACTGCACTACATAAATAAACAGGAAGAGATAAGGTCTGATCCTCTCCTGCGTAGAAGTCATGAAAATATGGAGTCTAGTATACTCCATGAGGGTTTCCTGACAGATTTTTCTTCTGCCAGGCAAGGATAATACTCTGACTCAAATCAACCAGGCTCATTTCTAATGGGCATTGAACAGTTAGGTGGTGCAAGTGATCATTAAGAAGTGGGGCCCTCCAGTGGTACACTTGTTCGTATCCCACCAGAACTACCACTTACCACAGTACTGTTGCACAGTTGATCAGGAAATAGTCTCCCTGGATATTCTGGCTTTGTTTTGGTCAAGTGAGACACATGTATGCTTTCACATCCTTAATTCCTCCTCTTTGGTTTACAGAGCATTGCTTGGGCTCAAGCTTAAATCAGTATTAACAGTTTCTGTAGCACCAGACTGAGCCAGACACCATGGTACATTCTGCTATCCTCTATGTCTGTGGCTGAGTCAATGTATATTCCTCAAAAGGCATATTTTACTGCCTCCAATAGAGTGAGGCTCCTGTACTCCAACCTCAACTCCCTTGGAGATTTGGGAATCTAATATATGCATGAAAAGTATCTTTCTAAGGTGTCTTAGGCATTTTAAAGGGTTACAGAAAGTCTTCTGTTGGGAATACCTATGTTACAAAGGTGAAAGGTTTTCTATTGCGATACCAGCACAGACTGGTGCCCCAGCTGTGCTGTACTATTTTATCCATTTACAATCAATGGGCTTAGAGCCCAGTATCTTAAAAAAAAATAAATAAATAAAAGCATTTACTTACATGTCAGTTGCAGAGTATTTTCTGGTTTTATACTCTGTTTAAAAAAAAAATAATTTAAGGGCCTGGTCCGCCTGCACCCCTCACAGGGAACCAGTGCCTGCATGGGACCTAAATATGTGCATAACTAGGCTCATGGGTTCCCCTTTTTGAACCTGTGCATTCAGCTCATTCAAGATGTGCCACATGGCACATTTTTCCTTGTCCCATTAAACAGGACTACATCTCATTCCACAGAGACAAAGTGGTCATAAGAACAAACAGGAGGTTTATTAATAGAGTGGTTCCTAAATCCCATTTGAACCAAAGCATTACCTTATTTGTCTTTTTCACTGAACACTCTGGTTCTGATGAAAGGAGACTCCATAGCCTGGATGTGAAAGGAACTTCTAGTTATTACTTGACAGCCACTAAAGCCCATAAGCAGGGCAGAACACAGCTGTTCCTGACATATAAGGATATAGGTCAGGGAAACAGTGTCAGCATGGTGCCTGCACATTTGTCTTGCCAAGTTCATGGGTTCTTCCTTTGAACCCATGTCTTCAGCAGCACTAAACTATGTTACATGGCAAATGCTACTTTTAGTGGTTATCACCTCACTCAGACCAATTAGTGACCTTCAGGCCCTATGCATCGAGCAGGACTACATCCTTTCTCACAGGGATAAAGTTGTTCTTAAAAACTGATAGGAAATTCCTTCCCAGAGTGGTTTCAGACTTTCATCTACTCACTCAGTGATTTTTACTGAACATTCTTATTCTGGTGAACGTATATTGCATAGTCTTGATGCAAGGGAGCATTCAGCTACTAAGCTCTAGAGGCAGGACAAGACACAGTTTCCTCATTTATGGGGATATGGGAAGGATTAATGCAGCATCTAAAGGTTCACTTCTTGATGGATGGTCCAGTATATTCAGTGTTGTCATGTCACAGCAGACAGAGAGGCCTAGGCAGGGCACAGAGACCACTCCACAAGGGGTGGCAGCTGACACACTGGCAGCTGGCAGGGATATCCCTTTCTAGACATCTGTGAAGCAGATACCTGGAGGACAGTTCACACATTTACCAAACATTACAGCCTGGATATGCAGGCTAGGGCTGATGCCCAGTTGGTACAGCTGTCCTGCAGAGCTTGTTTCCAAAATAGGTTCTGTTCCCACCTCCAAAGGTACTGCTTTTTAGTCTGCAGAAGAGTTAGGAATATTGGAGTATTCCTGGGGTGAGAAGAAAAGTCACTTACCATAGTAACCTTGTTTTTCCCAGGGGAAACTCCAATATTCATAACTCTCCCACCCTGCCTCCCCTTCCAGAACCAATGGCTTCTGCATTCCATGGGGTACCTTAAGGGTATGTATGCCATATTCTGGTTTTTATTGAAACCAGTTTTAGTGTTTTTTCACCTTTCAGGTGATTCTGACATTGGAGAATGCATTGTTTGTGACTATATCTTGGTATATTCTCCCGTCAGTTGAAGGCTAGTTATGGGAATCCTAAAATTACTAAATTTTACTGATTTTAAATCTTTTGAGCCCTGTCTTTACAGGCGCCCACGAAATCTGAGGGTTAGAATGTAGGCAGTTGAGTAGTGGCAGCATTTGAAAAGTGGCACATGCTAGTGATTCCATCTTTAGTATAGCATTCTATCTCTGGGCAGATCTGGCTTAGAGGCATACTGCAGAAGAGTTATGAATATTGGAGTATCCCCTGGGAGAAACAGGGTTACTATGGTAACTTTTTCTTTTTGTACAGTGGGCTACTGTTGGCAAGAGGTTCAGAGGTGGTTACTGTTTCTGTTTTCCACTATTTGTGGAAAAAAAACCTCTTAAGTCTGCCTGCTCCTCCTCTAAAAGTGCTGAGGATGGTTCCCTAAGTCAACACAAAAGTATTGTTAAGTCATCTAGGACCCTAATGAAAATAATTCTGATAAAAGTAAAATTTCTAGCCAAGCTTCTAAAAGACAAAGTGAGTGGGGTTCTGATCCAGTACCTGTTAAAAAGACTAAGAAGATGAAACCACACTACTGCCCCGAAAGGCCTAGGGAGACATCAGTGGGTGATAAAAATATGCCCTCCACAAATGAAATCGCTAAAGCTTGGCATTTATACCAGACTTTCCAATCTATGGGCAGTATTTTCTCGGCTCCTTTGGGGCCTAGTACTCCTCTCCATGACTCTAATTATGCCTAAGGTTTTTATTATAAAGGAGAGAATGATGATGATGAATTGTCACTGGGTGATTTATTAGACCCAGATGGCCACCCTGGGGCTGACTTAAATGATGATGATGATAAAGTTTCTTCCTTTCTTACATTTCTTAAATAGATGGTGGACACCCTAGAACTTCCTCTCCAGGACGACACTGGTCAAGAGATGGAGGAGGACTATGTAGAAATGATAGGTCAAACTCTTTCAAAGAAATTGATTTTGCCTATACATAATACACAAAAGAAAGCAATTTGTAAAATTCTGAAAACTCCTTCATCTGCCTCCGGGGTGGACAGAAAGATTGAGAGGAAATACCAGCTATGCAAGTGTACAGATGATTTTCTCTATTAACATCCAGACCATAAAGGGTTGATGCAAGCAGCGGCATGTGGCAAAGCCAATGTGTCACTGTCTGCTCACCCTCCAGGGAAAGACTAAAAAAATGGATTCTATAGGTAAGAAATCATATACTACTGCTTATTTGCTGTTATGCTTGTTTACTTACGTGGCATATACAGCTAGATATCAAAGAGCTTTATTGAAATCTGTCCTGGCCATAGTGCAACATGGGGGAGATACTATGCTCAGGGATGTCACTGAAACTGTGAAGCTGGCAATTGAAGCTACTAAGTATCAGTTTCTCATGGCCATAGATAATAACGACACAGCCTTGAGGGTCATGGCACAGGCAGTTTCTCTCAGGTGGTTTGCTTGGTTAAGAACTGCCAGTCAGACTCTGGATATCCAGTCGCAAGCTATGGATTTTGCTTGTGAGAACAACTCCCTTTTCGAGGACCAAACTGAGGCTTACATGAAAAGAATGGATGAGTTCAAAACTACTAAAAAGAGTGACTCAGCTAAAGATAAGCCCTTTTCCTCCCAGAAGTCTCAGAGTGGGGGGATGGGGCAGGGGCAGGAGTTATTTTCCTAGGGCATTCTTTCCTATGCCAATGTCTGTGGATTTTTCCCAAATGAGACGTTATTTTTAGAGGCAGGGGTAGGTGAGGTCAGAGGAGAGCCAATCACACTCCTGTTACCTCTACTCAGTCCAGACAGCAGTCATCCTGACTCCTTTTTGGTCACCTCCCCTCTCCCTGTAGGGGGCAAGCTGTCCCAGTACCTCCATCATTGGCGTCAAATCACCTTGGAGAAGTGGGTGTTAGAGGTAGTAGAACAGGGCCTCTCTCTTCAGTTCAAAAAATGTCCCTTCCTCCATGGTCCCAGGCTGTCTAAACCTCTTATCCCAACAGAAAAACAGCTGTTGGAGGTAGAGGTCAAGAATCTCTTGGAAGCCAAAGCCATAGAAAGAGTACCTCTTCTCCAGTGGGGAAAGGTCTCTATTCCAGGTATTTCCTAACCCTGAAGAAAAATGGGGAGTGGAGACCTATTCTGGACCTAAGGTTCCTGAACAAGCACCTGCTGAAACCAAAGTTCAGGATGGTAACCGTGACTCAGGTCATTCATTCTCTAAAGCAAGGGGACTGGCTAGTCTCCCTGGATCTAAAGGACGCCTGCTTTCATGTTCCAATAAGGGAGTCCCACAGAAAATTACTCATATTCAGGCTTCCCTCAGGCCTTTACCAGTTTACAGCCATGCCTTTCAGGCTGACATCTGCTCCCAGGGTGTTCACCAGAGGCCTGGCAGTGTTTGCAACTCATCGCAGAAAACAAGGAATCTCAGTTTTCCATACCTGGATGATTGGTTGATCATGGCCAATTCTGCTCAGGCACTTTCAGAAGCCCTAAGCCAGACAAAATGCACTCTGTAGTCTCTGGGATTCATTATCAACAAAGAAAAATCTAAACTTCAGCCTGCCAAATCCTGCAATTCATAGGGGCAGAGCTCAACACACTGCAGGGGAAGGCTGTCCTTCCCAGAGACAGAATTCAAAATTTTCTCACTCTGCTAAATTCGTTCAGTCTAGGCCAACCGAGACCGGCCAGACACTTCCTCAGACTACTCGGCCACACGGCCTCAATGACCACAGTAGTCCCAGGTGCCAGATTCCAGATGAGGGACATTCAATACCTCCTCAGATCTCATTGGTCCCAGAAAAAGGACTCTTTTGCAAAGCCAGTACCAGTCACAAAAACCTTTCTGCAGGCTCTGGACTGGTGGAAGGAAAATGAAAATCTCAGGGTAGTGGTTCCATTTCAGCTTCAGCAACCCTCTCAGATCCTGACTACAAATGCTTCCCTTCTAGGTTGGGGCACCCACCTAGGGGATCTGTCCTAAGTGGCACTTGGACACTCAAAGAGTCCACACTCCGAATCAGTCTTTTGGAACTCAGAGCAGTGTTCCTGGCCATCATGGCTTTCGCCCCACAGCTCAGAGGTCAGTCATTCCAGATAAGGACATCTTCCAGCAAGGACAACACACTGGCAGATTTGCTAAGCCGCATCAATCAGAGCTACCATGAGTGGACCCTCAACAAACAGGTCCTAGCCACAGTTTTCAGAAGGTGGGGTGTTCCAGATCTAGACCAATTCATGTCCAGCCCCAACCACCAATTACCCCAGTACTGCTGCAGGCCTCCAGCGTTAGGGACCATCCCAGTAGATGCTCTGACCCTGGACTCGACACGGAGGTTTCTCTTTGCTTTTCCTCCCATTCCTCTGATTTACAGGGTCCTTCACAGTCTCAGGGCTCAGCCAGCTACCATGATTCTGATTGCACTGGATTGGGCGAGACAACCTTGGTACACCCTGCTCCTCGCCTTGTCAGTCAGGAAGCCCATCAGACTGCCTCCATCCCACAGTCTCCTGACTCTTCCTTAGACAGGATTAGCATTCCCCAACATCCAGTGTCTTCGCCTCAAAGCCTGATTCTTGAGGAGCTAGATTTTCCTGAATCCTAGTACTCTGAGCAGGTCCTGAAAATTCTGCAAATGACCGAAAAACCTAGCACTAGGAAAACGTATGCTTCCGAGTGGAAGAGGTTCTCACGATGGTGCTGGGATAAGGACATAGAGCTACTGTAGGCTTCTCCTCCTATCTTGCTGGTTTATCTAATACACCTTCAGGTGGAAGGCCTGAAAGCTTCATCCTTGAGAGTACGTCTAGCGGCCATCTTGGCCTATCTTTCTACTAAAAAAAGAGAAATCTGTTGTCTCACAGCCTATTTTCAAAAAGTTTTTCAAAGGGCTGCTGCACCTCCAGCCCCCTCTGAGGTAACCTGGTCCCCCTTGGGACTTGAGCCTCATGGAGCCTCCTTTCAAGCCCATGGCTACCACTGATCTCAAGTTTGTTACCTGGAAGGTTTTTCTAGTAGCCGTTACCTCTACCAGATGAATTTTGGAGTTGCAGGTCCTTTGTTCAGATCCTAATTACATAATTCCCCCACAAGAACAAAGTAGTCCTCCTTAGAACAAATAGGAAATTTCTGCCCAAGGTGGTCTCTGACTTCCACCTGAACCAGTCTGTTTCTTTGCCGGTTCTTTTCATAGACAAATCCACTTCAGGCGAATGCAAATTGCATAGCCTGGATGTCAAGAGAGCCATGTCTTATTACTTAGACTGTACTAAGCAGTTCAGAGACTCGCACACTCAGCTGTTTCTCACCTATGGTGAAGTGGGCAGAGGGAAACCGGTGACCAAGAGATCCATTTGCTGTAGGATCATCTCTTGTATCCAGTTCTGTTACAGCAAAGCTGGTAAGCAGCCCCCTCTCGGGCTCAGAGCCCACTCTACTAGGGGCACCACTGCCTCTGTGGCAGCCTTAAGAGACGTTCCTTTGCTAGATGTTTGCAAAGCAGGTACTTGGAAAATGGTTCACATGTTCACAAAGCATTATTGCTTGGATGTGCAGTCACAATCTGATGCCAGTTCCGGCAGAGCGGTGCTACAGAGCCTTTTTTCCTAAGTAGATTTCTGTGCCTGCCTCCCAACTGTACTGCTTTGTAGTCTGCACCTGTCAATACATGCTGAAGAATTCCTGGAGTGAGAAGAAAAAATTACTCACCGTAGTAATGTTATTTTTTCCAAGGGATTCTTCAGCATTATTGACACTCCCACTCATCCTTCCCTGCGAAACCAGTCTGGGATGGCTTTGTTATGGTGTTTAGCTAAATTTGCTTAGTTTTACTGTTTTCTTGTTGATTTGTTTCACAGTAGTGATTTGGAATTGTCAGTTGTTTTTGTTAACAGTGTTTTTTTTCCTGTGGGGCATAGTTTTTGCTCTTTTTCAACTTCAACACATTTCTGAGGTCCTTCAGGCTGACTGCAGATGGCACTCTCCTCTCTTTCTATTCTGATTGGCCAATGTCTTTCTGATTTACATTGACTCCTCCACTCCAGGGCAGCTTAACCCAGCTGGCATACTGCACCTGTCAATAATGCTGAAGAATCCTTTGGCAGAAATAACATTAATATGGTGAGTATTTTTTTCTTATTTGCTATCCCCACTACTCAGTGGTTGCAGCTGTAGAGGTTGCTCTCATTAAAGTATGCATCTAGTTTTAATTTGAACCTGCTAAATATTTTTCTCTTGCTACTGTATATCACCTGGTAGTTGGTTCCATAGTCTGATTGTTCTAGGTAGAAAGGCAGTATTCCTTATCTTGGTCCTAGCTACAGAGTCCTGAATTTGCATATTATGTGTCCTTAGATTGTGGATATTGTTTTTATAAGTAAGTTCTAGATCCGTTGTTAATGCTACGTAGGTAAGAACATCGCCAACATTGACAATTCAGAACTAAGACCATGGAATGCAGGGCTTGTGGCATTCTATACCATCTTTGAAGGATTTTAAAATAAATCAAGCAGCTCTTGGCATCCCTGTAAGCATCATATGCCATATGAACCCGAGTCCCATTTCATGGAAGATATTGGGTGACCTAGGCTGCGTTTCTATTTGCCCTTACTATACTCAAGGGTGGGTAGTTGAGCACCATGAATATCGGAGTAGATTTTGCCCGCTCAGCCTCTACTACTGGCCAAGGATGGTAACATAAACAATCAAAGCCATGGAGTTTGAAAAGCCACTGTTTTTTCAGATGTCTGGAGTACTACACAGTGTTGCAAATATTTCCAAAATAAGTCTGAGGGAGGCTCCCTTTCTCCTGTAGCTGCTGAAAAGAAAATAGGACACCCCAGCGCCATCCCTGAAGAGTGAATTAAAGGGCAGACTGCTATAGGTACACTTCCTTTAATAGTAGGTCCCTACACTATGGAAACACAGGGGAGGACAAAAAAAAAAAGGACAGACACACCAAAAACAGCACTACACTATGAAAAAAATCTGAATATTATTTCAGAAATGGTCTGTACTTAAAACACTGCCATCCTTATGTACAGTAGCACATGCAATATCTGATGACAAAGTCGTATATACTCTTGAAGTATTGCCATCTCTTGGCTGACAGGCTCATAAAGGTCTCTCGCCCTTCAGGCTTATGATTTATAAACTTGTTAGCCCCGTAATAGTAATATTTCCTTGTATGTGACTCAGTTCAGTTTATTGAAAGTATGTATATTATAGAATATACAATAGACTGACTGAAAATATACAATTTATCTTCAAGTGTGAAGGGGCAGGACTATAACTCATATGTGGCAGAGCCACGAGTGAGTTATGTAAGTCCTGCCCACTCACAAGTGATGATAAATTGCCTATTTTGAGTTAGGTTGTTGTATATTTGATATATACAACAGTAATTTACAGGTTATAGCTTTTAAATCTGCAGTTTATTTAAAAATGTTGGTGCTTTTCTTTAATTTTAACTGCCTGCTTTAGTGCTGCACTAGGCATTATGATGTCACTCAGCATTGTAGAAGCTGCTCTCTGATTGGTTCAGTATTCCACTGTGATGACAGTAACTTAAAAGATATCCATTGTGACAACAGTAACAATGATATTTTTTTATATCTTGCTGTTACTGATGTCACGAACATATCTTTTTTATCTCATTATTTTTACCCCCACTCCTGTTGTATATAAAAATCTTTGTCACATACAAAAACTTACAGCCAATACACAAACATTCAGACTTACGTAGTTAAAATTTCTATTCCCATATATCCATACACATAAAATCATACAATTCAGTCATTGAGGGTTGCATTTTATATATTCCATTTCAGTTTTTTCCCCTACTTGACGTGCAAAACTTGCAATAGCAAAAATCTGTTTTGTTCGTTTACAATTTAGAACAGAAATTAATTTGTCATTTCGGCTCAACTGTTTAAGATTATTAAAAGTGCTAGTTAATATATAACTCCCTTTCTGTCATAAAGGCTATACATTCAAAGATCAATGTGCACTTGTCATGCTTGCTTCCTCACAACATGAGCAGACAGCAATACCATTACCATACAGTTTATTGCACCATTCCCGTAAATATATCAAACCTTAATCTTGCTAATGCTTTTCTATGTTTTATCAGGTCACATTTTAACAAGTAGTTCTCTACTTTAAATTCTGTTTTTATAATTTTTAATGGGTCATTTTCCCATGCATCTTGTACTTTAATGTGATCTGTATTTTTAGCATTGTCTTTTATCTTTTGTGTTGCCTCCTCTGCAAATTTAACTGGATTTAACATGCCCTCCATCTCTCCACATATATAATTATACTCTAATCCAGTTTTGTTCAGTTCTTCATTAAGTATTCCAAACCATGTTAATTCCTTCTTGTCTTGACAATTTTTTGCATCAAGCCAGCAGTTTTGTATTGCGCTTTCTTTTGGTGAAGTAGTTATTTTTTCCAGTAAAGTAATACTTTTTTAACTGTTCTAGCAAAAATTTAAATGGTACCTGTTTCCATTCTAACCCCTGCTGCTGAAGCAAAATTTGGCAGTCCTAACAAATTTTTTAAATATTTGTTTTGAATTACCTCAAGTTCTTTCAAATTATTTTTACTTGATAGTTCCCATGCTTATGCCCCATATTTCATTTGTGATTCTGCTTTAGCTCTTAAACATCCAAACTGAGCAATAAAGGAGGTTCCTGCTATTGTATGGGCAAAATATTTGATTCCATTCAACAGTTTTGCTGCCTTTTCACATACTTTTTCAGTATGTTTCTTCCATCTTACGTTTTGGGTAAATGTAACCCCTAAGTAACAAAATGTATTTACCTCTTCTATTTGCATATTTCCAATTTTCCAACTCTCTAATTTAGACAGTTTTTTCCCAAATGTCATCACTTTAGTTTTTTTTAATTCAGTGTAATTTCCAGTTTCTTTAATGTCTCCACTGTAGCCATAATCACCCTTTTTTAGTCCTAACGGAGTTTGGGCTAGCAGTATCGCATCATCTGCGTATAACAATATTTGTACCTCAACACCATTTATTTTTTGGGAAAAAGTCTCCACCTGTTTTAGATCTTCCACTAACTTATCTATGTGCAAATTAAATAATGTTGGTGCCAAAATGCACCCCTGCATGACACCAACATTTACATCTATTGTGTTTGCTATACTCCCCTCTTTATTATACTTTATTACAATTTTGTCATCCATGTGAAGGAGCTTCATAACATTCAACAGCTTCTCGCACATACCTTTTTCTGTAAGAATATCCCACAGAATGTTATGATTAACCAAGTCATAAGCTGCTTTGATGTCAATAAATGCTGCATAGATTTTCCTTTTTTTATGATTACATATTTTTCAATTATACATCTTAAGGTAAAAATTTCATCTACTGTAGATCTTTCCTTGCAGAAATCGGCCTATGCTGTTAATAAATTGTTATTGTCCTCTATCCAATATTGGATTCTCTTCAGTTTTAATTTAGTAAATATTTTTTGGTTGATATTTAGTAGAGTAATAGGTCTATAATTTTCTGTAGACCTTTTTTATTCAGTGGAACTGTCATTCCTACATTCCAGTTATTTGGGAGTGTCATGTATTTTACTATGTTTTTATACAGACCCAATAATATGTTGGCCAACCATTGAACATTTACTGTACATGGCATAACTCTGCAGCAATGTTATCAGTCTCTAGGGCCTTGGTTTTTTTTTGTGTTTTTATAGCTTCTATTATTTCTTCTTTTGGGAACTCTATGCATCTACTTTCATCTACCTTTCTTAAGTACTCTATTTCTGTCCACAAAATTCCATTCTCTTTTTTTTTGCATAATCTTTTTATTGATTTCAAAGAATGTTTTAAAACAACATGCACAGCATAAACAACACATCAAACAAACAGATGCATTCCATATGACATTACAGTAAAAGTCAGTAATAAATTAACATAACTATTTTTTTACCAGTCCAGTTCATACATATATGATTTCATTTGCATTTCCATTCTATACTTTCCCAAATTTATCTGTATTCAGTGAGCTACAGGCCTCCAATCACCCTGTAACCTCCTCATCCTAGTCTCATACGTAATGAATTCTCCTCTTCCTCACTAAGCGATGTCAGGAAGGGAGCCCATTCCCTATAGAAGGATTCTACCATATCTCTAATCATGAGGGTCAATCTTTCTAAGGCCAGTGTCTGAAGTATTAGCCTATGCCATTGCATGACAGGAGGCGTTACACAGGTGACCCAAGTGTTTTGTATTCAGTGCCTCGCCAGCATTAATACTACCCTAATCCACTGTGGTAATGGGTCCCATTCTCCCTCCTCTCCTTGATCCATACCAAATAGTCCTACAATTGGTTCTACCCACAAAGGATAGCCTGCCATATTACAAACCTCCCTGATAACTTCTTCCCAAAAGGTCCGAAGCACTCTGCATGACCAAAAACAGTGAATATATGTCCCTCTCTCATTTCCACAACGACCACAAAGAGGAGACACAGACGTGCGTGCTCTATGAACTATCACTGGGGGGTAATAGGGCCTATGCAGAAATTTATAGAAGGCTTCTTTGAATCTGTTACATACTAAAAGCCCGATATGTCCTTCTGACAATAGTTGCCAGTTACACTCTGCAATTTCACCCCCTGTGTCTCTCTCCCACAGTAGTCTTGTTTTCTTGAGTATAATCTGGATAATCCTGTTTCCCCACTTTTGCAGCCTTTCTAATAAAGCCCTTAGGGTCTTGCCGCACAAGATAAATCAGGGTCTCTGTTGACCGCCAATACTGTGATTGCTCCCCTCCCCTGTCCATCGTTGACACAAATGCCCTAAGCTGAAGATATCAAAATACTTGTTGTCCCTGCAATCCTAACCCTTGAACAATATCCCCCAATGGGCACAGGGTCCCATTCTTAACTAAATTTCCTATACTCTGGACACCTTTGTTCTCCCACTCTTTGAAGCCCCAGTCCTCCAACCCTGGGAGGAAAAAGGGATTGTCCACCACAGGTAACAGTAGAGTCTGTCCTTTACAATTCCCTCCTCTTTTCCTGAGGGGATTCCAGGCCTCTAACACTGCCCTCACTAATGTGTTACCTCCGCCTTGGGTGGAGTATGCTTTGAAACCCTTACTATGCAAGTAGGCCGAGAGGCGACCCGGGCAGACCCGGTGCTCTAAATCAACCCAGCTTGCCACAGCAGGACGGTGCACCCAATCCACCACATAGTGTTGCTGTACTGACAAGTAATAGTTTCAAAGATCCAGAAAGTTTAGCCCACCCCTATTTGTTTCAGCTTTCAGTTACTGGAGCACGGACTCTCGGATGCTTTTCCCTATATATGAACCGAGTAAATGCTTTCTCGATCTGGTGAAGGTCCCCTCTTGACAGGCCCCCCGGTGTCATCTGCATGAGGTATAATATCCTTGGAAGGATATTCATTTTTACCAGATTTAAGCGGCCCAGCCACAAAATAGGGAGCTGCATCCACCGTCTCAGGTCTGCTTCCACTTTTTTAAGTAAGGGTGTGTAATTTAACCCATACAGTGCCCCAGTTGTCCTACCCACTTTAATAGCTAGAAAAGTAATAGTCAGTGTCTTTTCCTGGAGACCCCACCGCTCGTCCTCCTTCTCACTTTTAGGAAAGCACATAATTTCCAATTTACTAAGGTTTATTTTGTATCTAGAAAAAGCTGCAAAGGCATCTATTATCTCCAACAAAGGTGGCATAGAAACCTGTGGGTACTTGACAAATAAAAGCATGTAATCCACATAAAGGACAGCTTTATGTATAGTACCCCTAGCCCCTTCAATACCCTGAATCTCTGGGCATTGCTGAAGTGCTACAGCCAACGGTTCCAATGCCAGTGCGAAAAACGGCGGAGAGAGGGGACAGCCCTGCCTCGTACCCCTTTCCAGGTCAAAAGCATCCGTGGGTACCCCATTAACCAAAATCTGAGCCTTAGGGGCCCGATACATACCTTGTACCCACTGAACATATGATTCACCCAGACCAAAGAGGTACTCCCACTCCACCCTGTCAAACGCGTTTCCAGCGTCCATAGAAATAATGTATGTTTTTTCCTCCATTTGCTCTGCTCTCCACACCACATTAAGCAACCTTTGCATATTATGATAGGAAAATCTCCCCTTTATGAATCTGGTCTGGTCTGGGTGAATCAGCACAGCAGGTAGTCCTCCAACCGTGTGGCCAGCACTTTAGCTATGATTTTAAGGTCACAGTTTAATAGTGATATCGGCCTGTAAAAGGCACATTCCAGCTCATCTTTACCTGGTTTGGGTATTAAACAAATCAGAGTGTCAAAACAGGTAGTGGGCAAGTGTGGACACTCCCCCTTCTCTGCCTGCTGCAGCAGCCCACTTAGCACCTCCGCCATCTGCCCCGCAAGAGTTTTGTAATATTCCACAGGGAATCCGTCAGGGCCGCTTGCCTTACCCCGCTGCAATCTCCCTGTGGCTTTAATTGCTTCCTCCTTCATAATGGGTTGATTTAATCGCTCTCTCTGGGTAGTCGAGAGCCTGGGAAGTTGTACTTTATCCAGAAAGTCCTTCATTAGTTGTCCCTTACCCTGACACTCAGCCTTATACAGTTGCTTATAAAAGTCCCAGAAAGTACTCTTTACCATCTGGGGTTCTCTATGCACTACTTCTCCCTGACACCTAATCCCTGTTATTCGAGTAGGGCATCTACCTCCCTTCATAAGTCGCATCAGTAGGGGTCCAGGTCTAGTAGACCTTTCAAACATATGGTGTTTGCAATATAACCAGGTTGTCTTGGCCTCATTTCTAACCAAAGCATTCAGGGCCTCCCTGGTGACCATTAGCAACTGTTCTACCTCCCCTCACTCTCCCCGGGCTGCCCTCTTTTCCAACTGTTTTAACTTCCTCTCCAATCCCTGTCTCTTTTCATGCTTCTCCTTCCTATATTTAGCCATAAATGCTATTATGGCACCTCGCATGAAGGCCTTGCCCGCATCCCAATATATGGCTTTTGAAACCTCAGCTCCCTTTTTGGTTTCCCCATACCATTGCCATTAATTCACCGAGTATTCCCTGAACTCCTAGTTTGAGAGCATGTACGATGGGAATTTCCACTGGGGCAGAGAGTCCCTCACTGCCCGCATCTGAATCCATTCGATGACCTTGGCATGGTCCGACACATGGATAGGACTATGAGCTATATCCACCACTCTGTCATGCCATCTACGCAGCATGAAAATATAGTCAATTTGGGACCATGTCCCATGAGGGTTAGAAAAAAATGTGTATTCTCTATCCCCTGGGTTCAGCACCCTCCAACCATCCACCAGGTCCATATCTGCCATGCCCTTCTGCCACTGGCCCAATACCTCCGTCATCCTATCCTTACTTTCCGAGTGATCCAGTACTGGGTCCATTGTACTATTCAAATCACTACCCATAATTAGTCCTGGAAACTGTTCTCTAGTTAGTAGATCCAGGAGTTCAGGGAAAAATCTAGGGTCATATACAGCTGGGGCATAAACACTACCAAAGGTAACTGATTCCCCAAATAATTGCCCCACTATGAAAATATATTGCCCTGTTTTGGTGATCTCTCACCATTCTTGTAATGTCCATTGGCAGGTGCTTATGCAGAAAAATAGCAACTCCTCTTTTACGAGAGGGGTATGAGGCTGCAAAGCATTTACCAACCCAACCATGTGCAAGCTTAGCATGCTACGAGTCTGACATGTGAGTCTCCTGGAATAGCGCGACCTGTGTTCCTCTTCTTTTAAGTGCCACCAAAAGTGTTGTACGTTTGACCGGATTAGTAACCCCTCACTCATTCCAGGAGACCACCATCAGTGCCTGCTTATTAGCCATAGTATATCCCACCTCATTCCCCAAAATTCACTTTTCTCAGCCAGTACATGTAGAATACCTTATAACAAATATACAGTATATGCAATGTCCCAGACTCTGTATTAGACTGTACACATCATACAATGCATCCCACTAGAAATAACAATGAACTATATACAGCAGATAAACATAAACAGTAACCCTCTTCCCCCCCACTTTTCGTCCCCAGCCTGCTTGACAGTATCCCTTCCCTCCACCCCGTCCACCCTCCTTCCACACTCCCATCCATAACACACTTAGCACATACCTCCTACCACTTGTACCCCCCCCATCATTGACACCAATTGCTGTCCTAGTATAAGTGTCAATTAACCCTCCAAGGATACATGTGCCCTGCCGCTCCAGCAATGGCCGGCACCAGCATTTACCCTTTAACATAATTATAATTAAAGTTAAAGAACCCCTCTGCACTCCAACATTAGCCCGTATGCACACCCTGCTATAAACCCCACAAACCCATGCCAACTTCGTTACCCTCATGAGTCCCCCATATACCATTGGTGTAAAATTAAACAGCTCACCCTACCCCCATGTCCTCTACTGAAGATGGTACATTCAGCATGGTTAGGTACAGTTCTTACCAATGAGACATCCCCCTGAAATCGCTAACAACACTTTTTTATGGGAGAAAAAGAAAAAAGATGCCCCCTCGTTTTCCAAACCCTGGCATATCTCCCCACCCCACCTTCTCCTCTGTCGTCCACCATTAGTCTCTCCGTAAGGCGTGTGTATCCCGAAGATGCAGAGGCTCCATGCAGCACAAGGAGGAATGCAGGCTGCACTAATAACACACATGCTAAGCCCCTTCCCCGCCCCCATCATAACTACATTTCGGCTTGATCCCTCAGGCATCTTTTCCCCGCCTGTGCACATCCACATAATTCACTTCCAGAGTCCCCATATTACCTTACCAGACTCCAAACGAGTAGGATCTTCAACCGCTCGCCTGCACCCTGTGGTGACCCGAAAGTTCCACAGTCCACTCAAGCAGGTACAATGATTGTGCACAACCTCATGGTGAGTGCCCCCATACTCTTAATGCTGGGTGTTAATAGATTTGTCCATCCAACAGTGCTGGAATAACGCCACACCAGTAGAATAACAGTTAAATTTAGAAAAACAAACTGCAGGCAGGCCACAGTGTCCAGCTACAGATCGGAAAACAGTTCCGTGACCCATCCTGAGCCAGCCCCTTCACTTAGCCAGCTTCTTCTGTAATTCTTTAACAAATTGCTCATCCTTAGGGAGCTCCCAGAAGGAGTATGTTGCTCCTTCATGCCGAATTTTGAGGACTGCCGGATATATCAAAAAGTTCTCAGTTTTGAGGCTTCTGAGCTGGGCCATGAGTGAATTGGACATCTTATGATTTTTAAGGAGCCGAATGGAGTAATCTTGAGAGAGGTATAACCTGGTGCCTTCAAATTCCAGAGTTTCTTTCTTACGATAGGCCTTTAATATTGACTCCTGGTCCTGGAATGCATGAAACCTCATTACCACCTGTCTCGGGGGTTGGTCTCCTGTGGGTCGAGGAATCACAGCCCTGTGGGCTCTTTCTAATTTCAGGCGCCCATTTTTTGGTTGCAGCCCTAACAGCTCAGGCAGAATTTTAGGCAAGGCAAGGCAAAATTTATTTAAAAGACGCCCAATCCCAGAGGCTCTGGGCGCCGTACAGGCATTTAAACAAACATATTTAACATAATAAATATATAAATTTACATATAAATACAGATCAATACAAAGACTAAAACCTAACAATAAATCCATATCTAAGCATTAAATGCCTTAGAAAAGAAAAAAGCCTTTAGCTCCAAACCTCAGCATATCTCCCTTTTCTGCCCCCTCTGGAAGTCCCCTGAGGTGCAAATTGAGACGCCTGTAATAATTTTTCTGATAGTCGAATGCCTCCTTTAGTTCATCCAGCTCTTTTTGTAACAGTGCAACTTTCCCAGGGACCTCCATGGTCTCATCCTTCAACCTGGATATACGATCCTCCGCCTCTCCGATTCTATTACTGTGCAATGTTTGTTGTTCCAGAACCTCTTGCAGTTTGAGGTCGATTTTGTCTTCAAGCTTCAAAGTCCTGGGTTCCAGCACCACTATCACTTGCTTAGTCATTTCGTGGCCTAACGCACTCATTTTGGCTGCTGAGAGTGAAATAATGCCTGTGCTTTTACCCGGCCGTAGCGGCAGCCGACTTCTTCCTGGCTTTGCCAGCCAAGCGTTGACTCTTCCCTGGATTTGGCATCCGGTATTCCTCCATGGCACATTCCTGTTTATATTTATACCAAATACTGCGTGCAGAAAACAGTTTTAAGGGGTTCTATTATCACTTTTACCAACCGTTAGCATGGAGCAGCAATCAGGCATGACTGTCCAGTTAGCTGCTCATCAACGCCCCCCTCCATTCACTTTTTTAAAGATTCCTTCATAGTGTTCCATCCACTTTTCATGGGGAATCACTACACGTATGTTAAATCTACTATTATTTGTTCCTTGGGCTATTAAGCTCCAAAAAAACATTGCCATCTTTCTCTTTGATAGTTATTTGTAACTTATTCCACAAATAATTTTGATAGTCTCTTTTCTTTATCTTTATCAGGTCTTTATACTCAGATTTTATATTTATAATGCCCTATGGCTCTCCACATCATTGTATTTTCCAATCCTTCTACCTACTTATTGAAGAAATTTTCTTTTTTATAGGCATTCTGCGTCAAACCAATCTGCTACATTGTGACAGGGTGAAATAGGACCCTGTCCATATTGTTATGGGGAAAGTGTTTAAATGCAAGGATCTGTTCTGTTTTACTCCTTTTCTGTCTCTAGTCTGTCTGGTTGCACAACCAAATTTTCCTGTGAGACCTAGGATTTGATCACCCCAGCAGTCTCGCAATTCTTTGCCTCTCACTGTCCCTCAGTCTCCTTGCTGTCTGTCTTTTCCTCCCTTGCATATCTGCTGATATAAAAATATATGCAAATCATTATGTGGAAATTGAACTAATATTGGGATCCCTTTATTTAGAAAATATATAGTGTTAATTTTTGAAATGTATATAATTGAGGTTTGCGATAATTGCAGAAAGCTATTGGGAACTCAGGCGGTTACCTGAGTTCAAATTTTTAGGCCTTTTGCAGAATAGCTGTGGAGATGGGGCTTCAGCTCAGGCACACTGTGTTCTTGCAGCACCTGCCTGATACTTACAAGAACAGGATACTTGTTAAGAATGGGGGTTGGAAAGACTTATAAGAGAGCTGAGCTGCAATTGCTTGAAAGAGCAAAAAAGGACACAGAGATTGAAGGAAAACTCTGATGGATGTTCTCTATTTTATTTTGCCTTTGTAAATAGTTATACCAACAAGTTACATATTTTATGTTACTGCTAGTGTAAATAAATATTTTTGGTGAATTCTACAGCTGCTCCTGGTTTTCCTATGCTTCCTGGCATGTGCCTTAATGACATATATACATATTCTTTTCCTTTGAGCTTTTTTTTGCTGTCCTTCTAGTGCTTTCACTATTCTTTGTTTAATTGATAGAAACACCAGAAATATATCTGTTGTCTTTTTGCCTAACTCTTTATCCTTTAAATTCCCCTCCAGTTGTAGGATACAGTTTTGTTTCATTTCCATAATCTGTTTTGTTTGTATATAATTCTGTAGATAGAAACATAGAATTTGACAACAGGTAAGAACCACTTGGCCCACTCAATCTGCCCATTTCCCTACCTAATGGATAAGCTGCAGATCCTAGTTAACCATCAGCCTACTTCTTTCTACCCCACCCCCTAGAATTGCCTTATGACTGTCCCATGCATGCTTGAATTCAACCACTGCTTTTGACTCCACAACCTCTTCTGGAAGGCCGTTCCATGCATCTACAACCCTTTCTGTGAAAAAATACTTCCTTACATTACCTCAGAGCCACCCCCCATCTTCAAATTGTGCCCTCTTGTTCTTGCAAACCTCTTTTTTGAAAGATGCTACCCTCTTGGACTTTGTTGATTCCTTGAGTGTACAGAAGTTTCTATCATGTCCCCCCTCCTTCTTTCCTCAAGGCTATACATATTAAGCTTCTTTAGTCTCTCTTCATATGTTTTCGGTGCAGACCCTGCACCATTTAATTACCCTCCTCTGGACAGCTTCCATTCTGTCTATGTCCTTGCGGAGATTGGGTCTCCAGAACTGCACGCAGTACTCCAGATGGGGTCTCGTCAGCTGTCTGTACAGAGGGATAACAACTTCCTGTTTTTACTAGTGATGCCTCTCCCTATGCATCCCAGTATCCTCCCAGCCCTCCTTACTGCCCTCTCACATTGCTTGCCCACCTTTAAGTCATCTGATATGACTACCCCAGGTCCCTTTCCATTTTTGTTGTTGTTAGTATCTCAACCCCCATTGTGTACTCTTCCCCTGGGTTTTTGTTTCCCAGGTGCATTACCTTGCACTTCTTAGCATTGAATCTAAGCTGCCATACATTTGACCATTCCTTTAACCTTGCCAAGCCCCTTCTCATCCTTTCCACCCCATCTTGTGTATCAACTCTGTTGCAGATCTTTGTGTGTCATCTGCAAAGAGACATACTTTTCCTTCTAGTCCCTCTGGAATGTCACTTATAAAGACATTGAAGAGGACCGGTCCTAATACTGAACCCTGCGGTACCCCATTAATGTTCTAGATTTACTTTTTGCCATCTTATTTGTCTGCTTTTCCTGATTTCCATATTATCTGCCCATTCTCTTTTATTTTTGTATTCCTTATATACTGTCTACACCTACTACCATCCAATGCTATTTGGATTGGTCTGTGATCACTGTCCTAGTTGTTTATAACTTCCAATTGCTGGACTTTTCTATAGGAAAACACATCCACAGTCTAAAACACTCATTCCCTTTTTATACACATATGTACAATTTCCATTCATATATCCACTGCATCTCCTATTCAGTATGCACAAATTTAATCTGCTTAATGTTTTTATAAATATTTTTCCTGCTTTGTTCTTCTTTTTATCCATTGAAACTCTAATTGTGATTGAGAATACGTCATTAGAGTTCCAATTTGTGCCTTTTTCTTCTTGCTCAGCACCTACTCTTACATTACAGTCTCCTGCTATCAAGATCATAATGCCTGGATATTGATTTTGCATACTCTTGACTATATTTGCAAATTCATTTATGTATCCTGTAGTGGTAGACGCAGCAGAATGAGGAGGAAAATACACATTTAACAATAAACATTTCACACTACAATTCTCAGAGATCTCTAGTACCTGTATATATTACCTTATATCACTCCATATACATTTACATTTCAGGTTTACATGAATTGTAACAAAGGTGCTAATTCCTCCTGATGGTCTACCAAACTTAGAGGTTTTGTTTTTGCTTGAATGTGCCATCCTTGATAACCTTCAAAATAACACTCATCCACAGGGACACTGGTTTATCGGTATTGAGAAAAGGCATATTCCGTTTTGCACATTGTAAAAAACAGTATTGTCACCTGTGTCTGCTAAGTCAAAATCTGGTTTTACTGGGGTTTGGTTTTGTGTACTTTATTTAACAATTTTTAACTCTGCTAACATGCATTTTAGCAATTTTGACCTCCACTATTGCACATCCTTCCATCCTTGTACCAATTTAAAATTATTTTAGGTACAAGATGTGATGGCAGCAGCAACACTACAGTCCCCATCCCTAAGGTGTGATGGAAACAGTACTATGGCCCTCATCCCTCTGGTGTGACAAAAGCAGCAGTACTACGGTCACCATTCCTCATGTGTGATGGCAGTATCAGCACTATGGCCCCCATCCCTCAGGTGGGATGGCAGCAGTACTACATTCCCCATCCACCAGTGGTGATGGTAGAAGCACTACAGCCCCCACTCCTGAGGTGTGATTAGCAGTAGCAACAATGCAGTCCACATCCCTCTGGGGTGATGGCAGTAGTGACAGCACTATGATCCCCTTTCTTCAACACCCACACCCACATGCACAAGTTACAAATTATTTGGTCTCTTTGCTTGTTAGAACTCAGATGTGAATTAATCTGAACCATCACCGCTAAGGTGGACTGCCTTTGTTTTTTCCTATCTATAATTTAACTGCCTGAATTGGATTTCTGCCTGTGACACCGCTGACCAGGGTTAGGGAAGAGACTTGGGTGTTGGAGGGCCAGCTGGTGGGTGAAGGCTTGAGTGTCCAATGACCATTCACCTTCTCCTGGAAGAGAGGGTGGGTTCACGGCTCAGCATTTGCTGGCCCGTGGTGGAGGCCAGAGGCACAACAACATGTCAGCCCTCACTGCAGGATGGAGCATGATGGACATCGGATTGTGCCTTGACATCATGTGGCCTGTCATGCTCCCAAGAAAATGGGAAAACACCCGCTAACCAACCAAAGAATGGCTGTTTGTCCCTCCATAAGCCGGAAGCCCCAGACATGTGTCTGGTCCGACCTCTGCCATTCCCAGGATACACAGGAAGCTCTTTGGGGCCTTTCTCCTCCCCTGGTAGCCTCTCACAGGGGTAGGGGCCGACTCAATGAAGGGTTACTTTGGGTTACCTGGTATCACAGCAGTAAGGGTCAGTGGATGGTGGTCGGGACTCAGCAGCAGTGGTAGGCGGCCTTGGCAGGCCTGAAGGAGTGAATGGCCAAGGGGTAGGAGGAGGAGCAAAAAAAAAAACTGCTTGAATTTGCTTCTTTGAAATAAAGTGCCTTCACCTAAAAAATCCACTAGCGATTAGTAGAGGACCTTCAAATGGATTAATGCATCTCCCAGACATGTGGAATTTTTTTTTTTTACTTGCTGTCCATGAAAAGGGTGTCTCCCAGTTTTGATGTCTTTGTTTAAATGTGAATTGAGCACTACTCTGCCCACCAGCATCATACAGCCCCTGGGGTCTTACCTTCTGTATATCATTGACTGTGCTTTCAAAATTCACTGGCCAAACATAAGTACTCTTAAATACTTAACATTTGCTTTTTGTTGAAGCAGTTTATCAGAAAACTTTTTGTTGTCACAGAGACTGAAACAACATGTGGGGGAAAAGGTGCAAATGATCCAACTCACCTAAATGGGGTGCTAGCTGTGAAGTCTTTTCATAAGTAGTAAGGCAGTTTTTCTTTGTGAACATACTTTTATTCAGGCTAGTTTTCATTCAAACAACTGAGGATTTCGGATGGCCCTACTGATTATAAACTTCAATAAGTTAGTTGGTAACAGTGATCCTGCATTTAGCAATGTACAACCTAGATGCTTATATGCAAAGAATACAATAAAAACCTGACTAAAATCTAAAAACAAGCTTATAAAACACATAAAATGTATCTGAACATTTATCTTTAACTATACAAAATCATTGCAGCCCAAGAAAACTCAGGTAAATTACATGGTACCCTGATTACTATTCTATGATGTAGTAAACATATATATATATTTTTTTTTATTCTTTGTAAAGCAGGTAAGACCCACTAGGCAGAACTGTCTGTTTAAAGGAGTGACCTAGAAGCACTGGGGAGGTTAAGTGACTTGCTTGGAGTCACACAGTATGCAAGTGGAGGTTGTGGGACTCAAACCCAAGTCTGCTGGATGTACCCAGTTCAATCACTGTTGGTTACAACAAAGCAGTGCAGTGATTTCCTTACTGACTCTATATGCAGCAAAGCAGAAAGAATGCAAAGCACAGCAGCATTCATTTTAAGATGCTGAAATCTGGGTCAGCCTGTTGGCGCTGTGGTAGCACTGTTGCTTGCAATGCCGGCAACCCAGGGTCAGAAGCAAACTCGGGTTGCTGGAGGTCTGGCCAGGGGAGTTGGATCGTGCACCTGGGGGACTGCTCTCCTCCTCCGGGGAGGGTGGGCTGCAGGTCCTGCTTCTTTACCACCACCTGTGTGACCACAGGTGGTGGTGCAGTGGTGCTGCAGAGTGATCAGGAGGGGAGGACCCTAGCCAGGATCTGGAGCAGTGGCATGTCTCTATGTGACCTACCTCCTTGGGTCTCTAGTGCTGGTGACCTCAAGGGCAGAGACCAGAAAACCAAGAACAATCACCCCACATCGGCTACTGGCAGAAGGGACCCCGGTGCCTCAGACTTCATAACCAGGCTCCATGAGGGACCCACTGAGCTGCCCGACACACACTAAGGGAGTGTGGAGGGGTGAACTGGGGTCCCTCCTTCCCCTGGGGGTACAATCCAGGCAGGATGAGGCAGGCCCACAGGAACTCCTGAGCAGTACCTGGGGGTGAAGCTATGGGATACCCCACCTCGGGATCTCTGAGAAGTGGAGACTGATGCTGTGAGAAGGAGACATAGAAAGAAAATAAAAAAAATGTAAAAAGATACTGAAATCTTGGAGATTCTGTGCAGTGACATGCAATTTCCATGAGGTACTGGTACAAGAATTCAAAATCCGCAAACCAAGCAGGAGTCCGTGATTGTTACCGGTGTTACCAGTAAAAATGGAAAACCAGGGTCCCTGCTCATCTACTTTGTTTACCCAGGTTTCTTGCAACATAATTAAATGCGCTTTTTGCATGAATTTCACGATATCATTATCTCTAAATTTGGATAAGGCACCTGCTATAGTCCAACTAAGTATTATCAATTGCTCTGCCATTTTCTTGATTTCTGCTTCTGGTACATAGTCATATTTCTTCTCCTATTTCACTAGTGACATACAAAACTTCCTCCTCATTTCCACTCATCTCTTCCTGTACCTCAGAAAAATTAGGTGCTGCATCTGTCATTTCTAAACTCTGGGTTTCTTCCAGAATAGCACTGTATTTTTATTCTGGGTTCCCTCTGTTGTCTACCTCTAATCACTTTTTCATATACATCCCCAGCCAGCAATGTGTGTTCTTTCTCGATAGGCTTCATATATTTAGATATCCTTTGCTGAATTTTATTCTCAGATTTCTTTATCTTGTTTACTTTTTCTTTGGGTGGTGTTTTCTCATAAACCACTCTTTTATCGATTGTCTCACGAGAAATTGTCACATCTGCGTTAATGCCCAATTCTTTCAACTGTTCTTTCGCTTCTACTATCTTTTTCCTGATATTTTTGTTCTTTAATACCAGGCAGATCCAGCCCTTTTCTTTACCTCCATGAAATCTACTGTATATGTAGAGCCTATCTCGTTGCAGGTAAACTTATTACCCATTATTCCTTTACACGTGTTATATACTGCCAGTTTTAGTGTCATATGATTTTCATTTTTTGGTTTTGGAATGCCTGTCAAAAATACTGTAGGTAACATTTCTTCTTTCTCTATTAGACTTTCTTTTTCCTTTATGATATTTTTCTCTTCTAGGGACATGGATATGTTGTTCATCCACACTCATTGGCAGTATCCTTGCCGCTTTAAATCTTGCCGGAAGGTCTTCAAGCTTGCTCCTCCCACCCACCCGGGTGGTATAACTCTCGGCTCCGCCCCATGACGCCAGATCTTCCTTACCGCTTGGAAGCTCAGGTTCCCTCCTTAACGCTCTGCGTTTGTGACTGGTTCCTATTTCTCCGTTTGCGGTTTAAAAATAATATTTTGCAAAAGACTTGATCTTGATCCCTCGCCCGGCTGCGATGGATAAATCGACTCCGGTTTTGGAGATGCCCATGCGGGCAGAAGATGTCCGACGGATCCACACTCCACGTGTGTCTACTGTAGGCCTTGAGCACGACCATGAGCTTGCGACCTGTGCTCATCTTTCTCGGCTCTCGTCCTCGAAGACCGTGCTGCCGGTGCAACTGGGCGTCCGAGCGTTTCCCTCGGTGAAAGTCCAAGAGCCCGGTTGGCGGGGCGGCCCCGGCGGGCCTCGGCGGATCAGCTCGGCGGATGGTCGCCTCGAAGAGGCGGCAGCCGGCATCTTCTCGGCACGCATTTATCCGCTCTCTCTGAGTTCTTCTGCGGCTTCCTTTAAGGAGCTTTGTCTGTCCCTCTCCACTAAAGGAGAAGGGCCTCGTCTGCTGGACCTTTTCTCGGTCAAAAGAGGGACAAGGGTAGCCTCCGTCGTCGGCTCTTGGGCGGGAAGGTCCCTCTCCGGGCCGTCGACCGTCGGCTTCGGTCGACCGCTCGGCTTCGGCCACTGGCCTCACGGTGTCCCCGTCAGGTCAGTTGACCGAGACTCCCACTGATGAAGTCGAGATTTTTCTCGACCCATTGGACGGGCTGTCGCCTTTAGCAGCCGAGATTCCCCTCTCCCCGGTTCCCCCGGGAGGAGTTGAGGATCCCGTGGGCTCGCCTGTGCCTCCGGTTCCGGAGCCCTCGGATGGACCTTCCGAGCCGAAGGGAGTGCCGGTTCCGGCCGACACCTCCCCGCACCGACCCCGGAAATTCCGGGACTCTCGGTCTCGGTCTCGGACCTCTTCGCGGTCCAGCCGTTCCCACCGTCATAGGCGGTCTCGGTCTCGGCACCGCGGTAAGCGGCGTCGCCGTTCGTCCTCGTCCTCCTCCTCGGATGAGGGGAGGCTTCGGCGTAAAGTCGTCGGCGATGCGAGACCTTATGTTTCAACAGCTCCTCCTGGCCGGGAATAAGCCGACTCGGCGCCTTCCCGGCCATTAAGTAACTGTCACCGGAGCAGCCGACACAACCCTCGACTTGCCCGAGGCCTATACCCAGGCGGTTGTGCGGCCAAAACCAGCTGCTCCACGATTGCGGTGGAACCTCCGCCTCCAGCCACCAGTGGGGCTCCGACCAGGATTCTCGGTCGGCTGAGGTTTACCCATCGGCTGTCAGTTACCCTCACTCCCGACCGACCTCGGCAGGTGAAGGGTGGTTCAGGCCAGAGGCAGCTCTTGAGGACTCTTCCGAGTCCGAAGATGATTCCTCCTTCTTCTCAAGCGACTGGACTTGGAGTCTTCAGGAAGGTCAGCCAATGGGCGATAGCCGTCGTCCTTCCTAGGACTGCTTGGCTCATCTCGGAGTCTACCGGGATGGAGCTCGAACCCGTTCCAAGCAGACCAGGTATCCCCTCCGGAGATTCTGGACCGGGGATTCTCGGCGGAGGCCTTTCCGGTGGCCGAGGCCATCAGTGGGTCCAGCACTGGAACTTTGGCAGCGCCCTGCTTCCTGCCCTGCGCCCGGCCAGGATGGCCAGGAAAGTATCACAGTCCTACGGTTCCTTGTCCGGTTTTTGAACACCCTCTGCTGAGGGTTGGTTACCGACACGCGTTTTCCAGCGCCCGGCTGGCGCCAGGGATGTGGACAAACCTCCTGACAAGGGTCCAAGAGGTGGACTATGTCGGGCGAAAAGTCTCGCTCGTCCTCTCTCGGCCTTCGTCAGGCCAGTTCGGCCGTCCTCATGGCACATTTTCTCATGCCCTGTTGGGCTCCCTGGATGAGGTCATCCCTCATCTTCCGCCGATCTGCAGACTACGGTTAAGCAGGTGCGGGACCAGGGCAGAGCAGTGGCCAAACAGCAGCTCCAGACTGCTTTGGATGTAGGGGACTCATGTGCCAGATCGGTGGCGGCGCGGTGGCTATCGTCGGCGGGCTTGGCTGAGGATATCCACCTTTGCCCGGATACCCAGCACAAGTTGGCGGATGTTCCTTTGGGGACTGACCTCTTGACCCTGGGGTGGAAGGTCACCTGCAGAGGATCGAGAAGTCCAATGCCACCTTGGACTCGGTCTCTTCCGCTCAGAAGGACAAGGCGCAAACCACAGCCTAAGCCCTTTAGTCCTTCTGTGCCCGGCCTTGACCCAGCAACGTCAGGGCCAGCAGGCTCGGCCTTGGCATCCCAAACCCAAGCCGCGGCTTCCTCTAACAGGAGGCAGGGAGGAAAGGGCCCAGGAGGTCCCTCGGCGGTCCCTCCTCCAAGCCTGCCCAGTGGCGGGCTGAGGGGTGTCGCCCCATCCCGTCACCTACCCCTAGGTCCCCGTGAGAGCGGCTCCGGCACTTCCGTTCCGCCTGGTCCGCTGTTACCACGGACAGGTGGGTCTTGGAGGTGGTGGGAAGAGGCCTGCCTCTGGAATTCGAGCAGGCACCACCCTTCCAGGCCGTGCGCCCTCGCGAGGCTGGGATCCCAGCCTCACTGGCGGCTCGTCGAGCCGACATCCTCTCCTCCTCCAGAAGGAGGTGGTAAGAGGTGGTGGACCCTCCTTCAGACCCAGGGTTTGTGTCCAGGTACTTCCTGGTTCCGAAGCAGACGGGGGCTGGCGCCCCATTCCCGACCTACGACCTAAACAAGTTCCTAAGGTCTCGAACCTTCAGGATGGTCACTCTGGCTCAGATAATACCATCCTTGGAGCAGGCGTGTGGTTCTGCTCTCTGGACTTGCAGGGCCAGCGTTTTCCCGTCCCTATCCGTCCGTCTCACCAGAGATTCCTTCGCTTCGGCGGAAGGATCTCTCTTGATTCAAGCCATGCCCTTGACTTGTCTCCAGCTCAGGGTCTTCACCAAATGCATGGCAGTGGTGACAGCATTCCTCTTGGCGCTGAGGTCGGGTGTACCCTTACCTGGACGACTGGCTGATAGCAGCTCCTCCAGGAAGGAGGTGGAGTGGTCAGAGATCTGGCCCTCCAGGTCTGCTCTCAACTGGGCCTCCTTATCAGCGAGGCCAGAAGTCAGAACTTCGAGCCGAAGCAGGTGATTTTATTCATCAGGGCCAGCTCGACTCTCTTGAGAGCCAGGCGCGGCTCCCGGCGGACAGGGCGAGTTCTTTCCTCCTTTGCCCGATCATTTCTGGTTGAGCAATTCGCCCTGCCGGGACTTCCTCGCCTCCTGGGTCTCATGGCGGCCTGTACCAGCGTGGTCGTTGGGCCGCTGGAACATCGTCCCCTTCAGTGAGGACTGGCCAGCCAGTGGTCTGGCAGCTGCGATCCCTTGGACCAGCTGTAGCCGGTGACACAGGGATGTGGAATGCTCTCCAGTGGTGGACCGTTTCCAGATCATTTGCAGGAGGGCATCCGTTCGTCCGCCCGAGCGCGGTCTCTCTGTCGACCGATGCCTCTCTGATGGGTTGGAGTGCCCATCTGGGGAACACCGGGCTCATGGCCTCTGGTCCCAGCGGAGTCCCGATGCCACATCAACCTGCTGGAGCTCCGGCGGTCCGCCTAGCTCTCACCGCCTTTGCTCCGTTCCTCCGGGTCAAGTGGTCGAGTCAGGCGGACAATACCACGACCATGTACTATCTAAACCGCCAAGGCGGGGCCGCGCTCCATGCTTCTATGCAAGAGCTCTCCGCATTTGTCACTCGTGCGCAGCCTGGAGGCGGATCTCCTAGCCATTCAGTGGCGGGGCCTCCAACACCCTGGCCGATGCCCTGAGCGGATGAGGGCTGCATCCCAGTGGTCTCTCCTGCGGAGGTAGTACAGCATCTGTTCTCCCTTTGGGGCACCTCAGGTGGACCTGTTTGCCTCCATGGAGAGCATAAGCTGAGTCTGTTCCATGCCGCCCCCTCAGCAGGGCTCGCTGCAGGGGATGCCTTCTCGAGCAATGGACCCCGGGCCTCTTTACGCCTTTCCCCATTTCCTTGATCCACAAGGTGCTTCTCAAGGCGAGGAGGGACAAGGCGCAGGTGATTCTGATAGCCCCAGACTGGCCTCGCCAGTTCTGGTACCCAGATCTCCTCAGTCTCAGCTCCAGGACTCGGCAGCTTCCAGCTCGCCCGGACCTGCTCTCAGTCAATCAGGGAAGGTGTTCCATCCGGACCTTCAATCCCTGCACCTGACGGCCTGGTTCCTGGCGGCTAGAGTTCCAGGCTTTGGGTCTTTCCGCGAGGTCCTCAATGTAGTTGAGGCGTCCCGTAAGTCGACCAGAAAATGCTATGCCTTCAAATGGAAAAGGTTTTCCATTTGGTGTCAGAACAGAGGCTTGGACCCTTCCTCCTGTTCCTTGGCAAGCATCTTGGACTATTTATGGTCCCTTTCTAGTCAAGGGCTTAGGTCGGCGACCTAAGGGTGCACCTGGCAGCCATCTCTGCTTACAGTCGCGGGCCGGGGAAGCAGTCGATGCGCGGGAGAAGGTGGTCTGGCGCTTTTCAAAGGCCTTGATCACATTTCCCCTCAGTCAGGGAACCCCCACCTCCGTGGGATCTACTGCTGGTACTGGCAAAGCTCATGGGCAAGCCATTGAACCTATGCACAGTGTGCTCTCTCTCACCCTGTCGTGGAAGACCGCCTTCTTGGTGGCTATCCGTCAGCCAGAAGGATGGGAGAGCTCCAGGCGCTTTCCATCGAGTCTCCTTACCTGGTCTTCCACAGGGACAAGGTTGTCCTCGCCCCACCGAAATTCCTTCCGAAGGTGGTGCGAGTTTCACCTTAACCAGGTGTTGACTCTGCGGTGTTCTCCCAATCACCTCGGAGGCAGAATATAGGCTCCATACTCTGGATCCTGAAGGCGCTCGCTTATTATAAGGGCCCTCGGCTGAAGTCGGGAGAGGTTAGCCAGCTGTTTGTCCCCTGCTGAAGCCGCATCTGGCAGACCTGCAGCCAAGCGGACGATAAGCAGGTGGGTAACCTCCTGCATAGATCTCTGCTATAAGTTAGCGGGCATGGAGCCTCCCAGAGGATAAGAGCTCATTCTACCCGCCATACTGCTGCAAGGTGGCTGCTTCCAGGGACGTCCCTATCCAGGAAATCTGCAGGGCTGCTACCTGGAAGTCAGCAAACACCTTCATTACCCACTACCACATCGACCTTGAGTCACGCCGGGATGCTGGTTTTGGGGCCTCGGTTCTCAGTCTCTCTTTCCCAAGTAAGAAGTATATGAGGTGTGCGTCTTGCCTCCCTCCTCCCGGAGAACTGCTAGAGTCTGCCAATGAGTGTGGATGAACAACATATCCATGTCCCTAGAAATACAGGTTATCTCACCTGTAACAGGAGTTCTAGGAATGGTATATGTTGTTCATCCCTGATTCTCCATTTCCTCCAGCTTCGGCCTTCACGCCTGTGAACTTCCAGCGGGCCAGATCTGGCGTCATGGGGCGGAGCCGAGAGTTATACCACCCGGGTGGGTGGGAGGAGCAAGCTTGAAGACCTTCCGGCAAGATTTAAAGCGGCAAGGATACTGCCAATGAGTGTGGATGAACAACATATACCATTCCTAGAACTCCTGTTACAGGTGAGTAACCTGTATTTTTATACCACTATTATCTTCTCCATTCATCTGTTTATCCTTTTCTTCTCTTGTTACTGAACATTCTTCCATGATTCTATATATTTTTAATATCCTATTTTCCTCCGTCTGAATTATCTTTTCCATCTCTTCTCTATACATTCTCTCTCTAATCTGTCCTATCTCCTGTTCAATTATTCCATCTTTTTAAGTGTTATTTGTCCTTTCTTTTTCCTTCACTCTCTCCTTCACCATCCCGGCATCCATTCTTTTTACTGAAACCTTTTGGTTTCTCCCCAGTTCTTTTTTTACTTTGAATGTCCAGAACCAATTTCTTCATTTCTTTTAGTTCTTTTCTATCAATTTCTTCTGTAGTTTTCCTAATCTTTTCTTTATTTTTATCACTAGAAATATGTAGTTTTCCCTCTTGTTTTTTTCCTTCTTCACATAACATAGCCTTTTTTCTTTACTTATTTAGTTGTGCACTTATTCATGAAGTGAAGTTAATTAGTAATTCATTTTTCCAAAGAATTACATTTCTTATTTCTTGTAATAACTCTAATAGTTTACTGTCATGTGCTCTGTTTGTTTCAGAGGTGTCCTCTATTTCTGATTTTTCTGGACTTTTCCTTTTTCTTATATTCTGACTTTGCTGAATAATATGTGGAATATCTGGAGGGTACTGTGTGGGTGGATCTAACTTAGGTCTTAGTATATAGGGAGTAAGAAATGCCTCAATATCACCAAGGAAAGATGCACGGGGACATTGATGTGAAACATCTTAAACAGATTTCCCTTCTTTCCCCCTGTTTTGTTGATGGTTCTCTAAAACCTGTTTTTCTCCCTCTTGCTCCTTCCTTAAATTTCCTGATTTTTCTCTACTCTGGTTTTCTAGGACTAATGCCCCTGCTTCCTGCTCAAATTGATTTCCAGTTTATTCCACACCGTGTCCTTCCTTTTCCAAACTACTATTAGTTTTCATTAATGGGTGTTCAGGTAGAATCTCCTTCCTGAACATTTTTTTATGGTTGATGAATTTAAAGGGGTAAATGTAGAGCTTTGCATCCTAAGTACCTCTTTTTCCCTACCAGGTTTATATGGCTTCCTGGAGCTAAAATATAACTCGTCATTTTCCTTTCTTCTTTGTTTCTTTTCCCTTCTATGTTGTTTGTAGTGATTTTGTTTTTATACTTATAACTAATAGGATTGGCAGTCTTCTTTCGTTTTGCCGGTCTTGTATTCATTTCCATCAGTAGCACTTGTCTAAACTTGTTTCACTTAAATAACAGTATGGCAAATATTCTGTTTGTACAAAAGTAACTTGCAAGTTACATAAAACACAGTCATTTTAAATGTTTGATTCCATGCAACTTCCTTTCCCTTCTTCCTACTTACCATAGATTCTTGTTTCCCTCTTCTCTGGTTCCTTTGGTTACAACACTTCTTTACCGCTTGTTTCCTTATATTATGCACATTTCCCTTGTGAGCCTCTATGACAGATATTTCTTTTTTTATATGCACATCTGGAAAAATTTATAAAATGATAAATATACTTTTATAAATCAGTTCAGTTAACTTCTTAAAAGCCTGTTAATAATCCTACTATAAGATCTGGGAGCTAAAAGTAGTTTAAGATCCAAAACCAATCTGAAGTAACTACGTTTATATACCTGTGTTCCCGTCCTCGGCCTTCTCTTTTATCTTTCTCGCCTTCTTTAAATACTCAGGACATTTACTTATGTTAAATGAATCCCGCATCTAAAGATTTAAAATTAAACAGAAGCCAGATTACCAACTATTGGTCATCTCACACTACTAATTAGTCTCTTTAGATGCTGTTATGTATTATTAGTGTTAGGACAATATAATATTACGCTTTTACCTTTAATTTTTGTAGTTTTAAATTCTTCTGGGATTATTTTGTTAGGAGCTTCGATTTGGCTGCAGTTTCGTATCATAATTTTCAAACACATAAATAGCCCTCCCTCCTTTCCTCTGCAAGTGCTGTGTGTAACTGCTTGTGCTTTACCGAGAAGATGGTGACTCTACCGATCGAACAGCACTCATGCGCAGTAACGTGTTTCCCAGTTGCAGACATAGATGCAGGGCAGATGTATATAACCATAATGACGTCACTTTGGTGCCAGAAATAAAAATAAATTTGCCCTAAGCTTCTTTTAACCTTTTATTGATATTTAACTGTTTACTCATGTATGCAACTTAATAAATTATTGAGATAAATGCTCCTTTCTCTTGCTAAACCTTACTGTTATTTTCTTTTGGGTTTTCTATAGCAGGCAGACTCTGGAGTTATTTTTACTAAGCACTCTAATATATTTTTTAAATTGTAACTTTTAAGGGTTACTAGCTGCTCACAAGAAATTACACATATACCCTGAGTTTCCGGGAAACCAACTGTGCCAAATAAAACAAGGTAAAAACGGAATAAACAGAGTAAAGAGTCACTTTGACTCTTTCAGATTCTTTCCAAAGCTTCAGCTTTTTCTGGCTCCTCCTTTGGCACATCGATGTGCTCCAACAACTTTCACCGTCACAGGCACAGGCGCAAACCAAAAGCAGTGAAAAGATGCTTGTTTCTTCCTTTTGCCCAGTTCCCTTGCCATTTCTTTTTTGACAGTTTATACCAATACAGGTATTTGGAATAATCAGAATTCAGTATCTGGTATAGTCACAGAAAATAACCTGCAGGTAAATGCGGCATCTGAATGAATTGTCCAAAACAAATTCTAAACGCCCATAACTCTTCTCCTTCTTCTATCTTCCTTGCTCTTCTCTCTGGTTCTCTGCAGAACCCTCTGTTTTTTCCAGCTGAGTCCAGGCTTCTCCACCGTAGGACTCCACGATCCCCCTTGGGCAAAACAAATAAAGGAGAGGGCAAAGAAAATTATCCAAGACGACCACACAAGTTGGTCTGGAAAGTGCTGTAAATTTATAGTATGAACTGCTCAGGCAATGATGGCATACCTGTTATAACCTTCAAAAAAGCATTTCACAGCACCTACTCCGGTCTGTCCTACCCAAACATAGTGTGTAGTGAACATCTTGGATCAGGCAGGCTAACCAGTACACACCTTGTATGTGACTCCTTGCCATCAGGTGTTCTCTGAATGCACTCTCTCTCTCTCTCATTGCAAAACAACTATGTTAATGCATACACTAGGGTTCAAGACCGCAAAAGGAGGTAAATATTGTGTTATGGTTTTCAACCCTAATGCCCACCCTCTTCCCTCATCCCCTGCCCTTGTGTCACAAGGCCAAGCTACAGGTCCAAGGCCATGCCCAACGGATCTGCTGTTTCAAGCTGCAAGTCTGATGCCAAACCCCATTGGTTTGCTGCTTTGCAGGCCGTGTGTGAAAAAAAGTTACAGGTTTAAGGGCATGTCCCACATGGCTGCTGCCTCATTTAGGTACTGCAGGGCCTTTGTGAAGCAAGTTAAAGATCTGGTTCAATGCCCCATGTGTCTCCTGCTTCACACAGTCTGCAGGGCCCTACTTGAAGAAAGTTTCATGTCTAGTGCCATACTCCATTGGTCTGCGACTTCATAAAGAGTCTGTAGGGATTTGTATGACACAGTCTACAGATCTTCTTCAGGAGTATCTCAGTCATCAGGTAACACCATAGGAACCTTTGCCATCGGTTTAGGGAAATCCTCACAGAAGATTTTCAGCAGTACAGCTGGGGTGCCCATTCCATCCATGTCTGGTGACTTCACCAAACCCTATAAAGGCATGAGCATCCCCGCTCCCTCCTCAGTTCTTTCCTGCCGTCGACTCACTTGCATGGGGCTCTGCGGAAGCTCCTTTGCAGTATTCATGCCTTTTTTTACCTACAGCTTTTCTAACCTTACTTTTTAGAATCTCTTTTTTTATAAGAGATTCCTCAATTTGTTTATGTTGAGAGTTAATCCTTCTTCTTTTCTTTTCCATCGCTGCCACTGTGGAAAGAAGATTGCCTCCACAGATGAACACTCTCTATGTGTTTACTGTCTAGGGCCTGACCACAACGTTTCTGACTGTGAGCTCTGCCAGAAGTTTAACCAAACAACCCTCAGGTGATGCAAAAAGCTCTCAAAAAATTCCTAATGGATCAATAGGGAGCCAGTTCCCGGCAGGAGTCCTCCAGGGTCCCAGCCTCTCAGTCACCTACAGGTTCTTCGAGTTCCCAGGCCTCCAAGGCCCGAGACAAGTCCTCAGGGAAAAGTCACAAAAAAGAACGAGATCATGACCGCTGCCACAGCATCGATCACGTTCCCTGTCAACCACTCCTCCTTCTTCTGGAGGATCTTCATCAGCTGCAGTCGCTCTGATGAAGACGTCAGATTCTCAGGGTGGCCAACCATTGACCTCCAGGTCATTGGCCCCTCCTTCTTCGACGACAGACTCGTCTACGATGATTCTCCCATCGAGACCTTCCCCTTCTCTCTCTCTCTCTCTCTCTCTCTCTCCAGGGTTGCAGACTTGTTGCATTCTCAGTCTACAGCAGGTGGGTCCTCGACACCTGTGCTGTTGAACCCCCCTCCATCGTTGACGACCACTGTCAACTTGAACTGAGGTCCTGATCAAGTTCACTAACTTGCTTGTGCAACAGGTGGGCACCCTCAGGCCCCCCTGGCTGAAACCATTGATGGCAGCTTCGTTGTCGACACCTACTCGTCGTCCCTGGGAAGCTCCCCGTGGGCCACCATCAGCACAGCCAACGCCAGACCCAGATATTGAAGAGGTTGACATCGAGGAGGAGTACCACCCAGACCTTATTCTTCCTGATGATGTGGAGAAAGAAGAGGAAGAGATCCTGCTCTCTGACAGATTTACAGCTTCTTCTGTTAGTGAGGACTCTGTAAAGCACACTACAAGGTCTCCTCCTGAGGACCCCATATTTTTCAATGTTATGAAGCAACTGTCCTCAGCCATGGACTTCCACACTGAGGAAGAGGATACCACCAGAAAAAAACTGGTGTATTTCCTGGAGATTACAGAGTCTCCCGCAAAGAGCATTCCTACAGTGCTGCCAGCCTTGAGGAATGCAGCCACAGCAGCCTGGCACAGATCAAACATGGTGCCAGCTATGCCCCGCAAGGCGGACAAACTTTATTACACCCCAGGGTCTTCTCTGTTATGCTGCCCAGTCTGAGACTAACTCAGTGGTCCTTACGGCAGCTCTTGACAGGTCTAAGGTGCCTAAGCACCTTAGTTCCCTTCCCCTAGACAAAGAGTCTCGTAGAATTAACCTCTGGAGTAAAAGGGTTTATGCCTCCTCTGCGCTAGGCTTGAGGATTGCAAACGATCTGTCGCACATGGTAAAATAACAGAATGCCAGTTGGAAGGAGGGCGAGGCTGCCATCCAGGCCCTTCCAAAGAACACTCAAAAGCAGGAAATGCTACAGTGCCTCCAAGCTGCTGAGGATGTTAGGAAACATCTCCTCAGAGCCCTGTATAACATGTCTAACACAGTGGCCGGGGCAGCTGCCATGGGCAAATGCCTTTGAAGACACTCTTTTTTTTTTTTTATGTTTTCCCTGAATCTATTTCTATATCTCCGGGGACTGGAACTCTCTTGGGCAGTCCACTCACCTGCTGCTGCACCGCCCACTGTGACCATCTGCCCCTCAAAATCATTAGCGCTCCCTGTGGGCCCCATGCCCAAACCCACGTGGAGATCAAGGGGTGGAGGCAGAGACCAGCATTGGGCATGTGGCTGTCGAGGCACTGGGATGCCGTCGCCTGTCCGGCCCACAGGAGTTTTTCAAATGCTTCCCCACCCCCGAACGAGATGTGTGGTGATGCCATGGCGCATGGCAACCCTGCCGCATCTGCCATGCTCCCTCATGGGTCCAGGATCCCAGTACCCCTGGTCTCCACCTGGGGTCACTGGGATACCAGACAACCCCGACACCCTCCCCCCAGGAAAGGAGAGCCATCCTGGAGACGCTCAATCCCTTCCCTTCCCAGCCAACCCACGGCTCCTGAGCTCGCTTCCGAACCTGGGTCACCGGTGTGGCATCCAGCGCCTCAACCCTCAGTGCCACCGGGCCGGCAAGATCGCAGCATTATTTTAGAGAAAAAAAACTCTCACTTTGCCACTGCTGGGCTAGCATTCGACTCCTGCCCCTATGCAGGGTTATCCTGCCCCACTCCGCCCCCCACTACCCCTCTTGCACCCCCCTTGCCGCATGCCCTCCAACTTCTTCCCGTAACATGTAAGGACTTTAAAGACCACCTTCTTAGACATGACACTAAGAAGGGTGGTGGTTCCGATGGGCTAGAGCCCTTTTTTTCTTAAACTTGGATTTTACTATCTCACTGCCCCATTCTGCACATTTTTAACATGTCTGTCTCAAGGGCCACTGTCCCCTCCTGCTGGAAGTCAGCCCATGTTCTGCCCCTCTTCAGATCCAGTGACCCCTCCGACTTAAACAATTATAGACCAATCTCGATACTACCAGTGCTCTCCAAAATCCTAGAAAAACTTGTATACTCTCAACTGAAAGACCACATTGAAGCCCACTCTCTCCTCAACCCTGCTCAATTAGGCTTCAGACGTAACCATAGCACTATCTCTGCTCTAGGTAAAGTCACCAGTGACAGTTTCTCCACCTGGGACTCCAAGCAAATAACAGAGGCACTGTTCCTCGATCTGAGCAAGGCGTTCGACCCTATGGACAATAATGTACAGTATCCCTGCACAGCCTCTCAAACCTAGGTGCCTCTGTCTCCACAGTCCACTGGTTCTCCAACTATCTCACAGGGCACGTTCAGCAACTAAAAACAGATGGTCTCCTTTTGAACCCACTTCCCATCACTCGAGGAGTCCCCCGAGGGTCCATACTCGGCCCTATCTTCTTCTCCATCTACATCAAAAACCTTAATTCCAATATCACTTACTCAAAACTGCACTTCTTCATGGACCATACTGTACTTTACACCTCCAAGCCCTCGTTTCTTGATGTCCATAAAGAGCTCCAAACTGACTTCCTTCAGCTCGAACGTAATCTTGCGTGTGCCAAGCTTTTGCTCAATGCTAAGAAAAGCTAAGGTAATGTACTTCCACCAAAACAACAACCCCTCCCCCCCTCATCGGGACCAAGTTTAACCTCGCAACTGTCAAAACTTCCCTAGGGGACCAGTTGAAGTTGTTGACAAGTTCAAATACCTAGGAGTCTGGATCGACAACAAACTAGCCTTCAGCGCCCATATTGATAGTCTCTCCGCCAAGCTTAAAACAAGATTAGGCTTCTTTTTTAGACATCGAACCCTCTTCCCAACCGAGGTCAGACTCATCCCGACAACATTCCTCCCACTCGTAGACTATGGTGATATAATATACAGACTGCACTTCGGCTACCAACCTGCACAGGCTTGATGTCCTCTTCCACTGTGCCCTTCATGTTATTACTAACGCATCCCCCAGGATCCATCACTGTGACCTATATTCTACTGCTGGGTTGACATCCTAGCCAGTAGAAGACTGCTTCACCTTGGTACATGGATGCTCAAAGCACTGCATAATAAACTCCCAGACTATATTTCCTATCTCGTCCAAATCTCGCACGCTGCTTATTCCCTTAGGAAGTCTTCCTTTTTCTCCTGGATATCCCCAGAACTAGAACCTCCCTCGTCAAGGGAGCTATATCACATTCTCTCCCTATGGATTGGAACAGCATTCAAACAGTACTCAAACTCAGCGGCCTGGTCACTGTTAGTTCCTTCAAGTCACTCACCTCAAGATTCTTCACAGATCCTTGCAAATGCCCGAGGGCTTAGCTCTCTGAAACCTCTTTTGATTCCCCCACCCTTTTCCCTCTAACTTTTCTCTCTGGCCCTGTCTCACGTGTTATCCTGTTGCTGCCTAAGTCCCCTACCCTCTTCTGTAGCACTCCCCTCTCTATTAACTGACTGTTTCATGTCCGTTTCATGTCCTTACTCGCTCTTGTCCTGCTCCCTCCCTCTGCTGCATTCCTTGCCTTCTCTACGTCCTACTGCAGATTGCCACATTGTTGCATTATTGCACTGTCATGTTGCCAGGACCTGTTTTTACTGTGATAGTGTGTTATGATGTACTACACCCATTGTCTTGTGCAGCCTCCCGCAGATTGTCGCATTGTTGCATTATGTATATTGCCTCATTGCTGCTCTATCTTATCGCCATGACCTGTTTTTACCATGATTGTGCATTGTGATGTATGAAACCCATTGTCTTATTGAAAGTATGTTCCTTTTATTTTGTAAACCTTTTGTTGTACACCTGTCTTGTACTAGGATCTCCTTGTGAATGAGGTTGCTCAATGGAGTTTTCCTACAATAAATTTGAATTGAAATTATTAGCTGGGCAAGTTTAAGGCTTCTGTCTGTTGACAGACGTTGAGTGAAGAGGGTGACAGCCAGTCTAAATTAAAGTCTTCAAGGAGGATGAGTTTGCCCGGTGAAGCGAAGGAGGAGACAGTGGTGACACATGAGACAAGAGAGAATGGCAGAAGTTTCAGTGAGGCGTAGAGAACATCCACAAAAGTGGGCGTTGAGGAAGGAAAATGGAGAGTGGCTAATAGGAGTTCATGTGAATGAGGGATCACTTCCCGATGGGAAATAGTTCAGGATAGGGAGTTGAGGAAGTAAATTGCTACTCCACCATCTCTTTTACCATGGTCTTGCCGGTGGAGGTTGAAGTCAGCTGAGTGTCTAGAACGCAGGGAGGATAACCAAGTTTCTAAGACACATAGCATGTCAGGAGAGTGCTGAGTGACCTATACTTTTATCTCATCCAGCTTAGGATGAAGGCTGCGGATATTAATATGGAATATTTTCAGACTTTTTGGGTATGCCAAGGGGAAGCGGGGGATGGGATTGGGGGCTAGGACTGACTTCAGCATCGCCAGCCAGAAGTAGGAGAAGCAACAGAAAGTGAAGGTGAGGGGCTTGATGTTTATGCTTAAGTCAGAAGCCTTTGGGTGGGGAATGCTATGCATGTGTGGAGGGGCATAGACGGCGAATGGCTTTGAAATTTATGAGGGAGCCAGTAGGAGCCCTGGGTGAAACAGGAAAGTGTGATAGAAGGAGTTTGAGAGATGGGGAGTATTGGGGGAGACAATTGAAGGGACAGTAATAATGCGGAGAGGGCAATAAGCAGTAGGGGGTATAGGAGTGAGGTGGGGAAGAGGCAGGGGGAGTTCTAGGAAGAAAGAAGAGAAGGGTGAGGATAGGAAAGGGAGGGCGCAGTTGATAGCCATGGGGCAGCTATATTAGTGACAGATGCAGGATAGTGAACACAAGCTGCTTAGGAACTTACAAATATACAGATGGAGGAGAGCAGAAGAGAAAAGGCAAGGGCTGCTTCTGAAATAGCACTTCACCTAAAGACTGAATGTGAGGTAGTCCAAGAAGGTTGTTAAAATTTAGCTGGGTAAGAGTGTTTATTTGCAGCAATGTGCAACTAAGTCCCTCTAGTGGTGGAAGAATATAAGGAGCCAAAGAGAAAAAAAACGTGTAGAATTTTAATCTGATTGGTTCACTTGCTGTATAAAGCCAAACGCTCAGATAGGGCAGGCGGCTAGATGTCGCGTAGCGACGTCGGGGATCAGCAAATTGGTTGTCGTGCATACACAGGCTCGGGCTAAAATCCGGAGGTCACACAGAGGTCAATTAAGCATAAATAAAAGTCTTATTTGCCAGAAAAAGCCTAGCCTGAAATGAAGCAGGAGACTGTTTACACTGCTGTGGCAGTAAAAAGTCAGGTTGCAGCTTTGTGCCCATTCAGTGCAGTGCTGGCTGGCAGCTGCTGTTTCAGTTTGCCAAAATTAATTGAATTAAGTTTCAAACTGGTGACCAAGAATTAATTTATTTACTGGTGAATAGAGCCAGTAGTAGAAAGTTGAGTTTGTTTTTTTTGTCTGAGGTGGTTTAAGGCCGATGAAATTTAAAAGTCCGGAGCACAGCTTAAAATGGCGCCAACATTTAAACATCAGAGACAGAGCACCACCAGGTGCAGGTCCGTACTTTAGTTTGCGATGTGTGGTCTGGGCGTGGAGCAGCCCTGTTGGGGTGGACTGCCCGGAGGGATGGAGGGCAGCTGGGGAGAGAGGAAAGGGTGTTTAAGTACACAGAAATTTGTGGGGGGAGGAAGCTGAGAGAGAAAGAGCAGCGAGCCAAAGAAAGCATTCAGATTTCAGGAGGGGAGGACAGAGTGATGAGAGAGGGAGGGCACAGCAGGAGTGGGGGAGAGAGGGAGCAGACGGAGGGCCCGAAGTTGGTTGGGGAAGCACAAGAGAAAAGAAAAAAAATTAACAGGCAATAAATGCAGCGAGCAAAAAGATCACAGCACAAAATTAACAGTCAGTACAGTAGTAAAAATAACCAGAATAGTAAGGAACAAAAATAGAGCTTGGCTCCAAATCAGCAGCAAATACAGCAGTACAAATAAATTGAGTGGAAATAGCACATAACATCCGTAAATGACCAGCAAAATAATCAGTAAAATAATACCACAGGCAACACACATACATCAGCGAAGTGCTTGTTGTGCATATACAGGTTCAGGTTAAAATCCTGAGGGTACATAGAGGACAAGTAAGTATAAATAAAAGCCTTTTCTGCCAGAAAAAAACTAACCTGAAATGAAGCATTAGGCTGTTTACACTGCTGTGGCAGTAGGATTTTAGAAGTTGGGTTGCAGCTTAGTGTCCATTTAATACAGTGCCGGCCAGCAGCTGCTTTGAAGTTTGCCGAAATTAATTGAATTAAGTTTCAAACTGATGGCCAAGAATTAATTTACTTGCTAGCGAATAGAGCCAATAGTAGAAAGCTGAGTTTGTTTTTTTGTTTGAGGTGGCTTAAGGCCGATGAAATTTACAAGTCCGGAGCACAGCTTAAAATGGTGCCAAAATTTGAACTTCAGAGCAGAGCACCACCAGGCACAAGTCTGTATCTTACTTCGCGATGTGTTGTCTGGGCATGGAGCAGCTCCATTGTGGCTGACAGCCCGGAGGGAGGGAAAGTAGCTTACTTCACGATGTGTGGTCTGGGTGTGGAGCAGCTCTGTTGGGGCGGACAGCCCGGAGGGAGGTAGGGAGGGCTGCTGGGGAGAGAGGAGTAGGTGTTTAAGTACACAGAAATTTGTGAGGGGAAGAAGCTTACTTCACGATGTGTGGTCCGGGCGTGGAGCAGCTCTGTTGGTGCAGACAGCCCCGAGGGGAGGGCAGCTGACTCACGCGATGTGTGGTCCGGGCATGGAGCAGCTTTTATTGGGGTGGACAGCCCAGAGGGAGGGAGGTTGTGCACAGAACTTTGAAGTACTACCTGCTTCGGACTAAGGAATCCAGAAAGTCAAAGCAGTTGTTTGTTTCTTTTACCCCGGGTAGGGAGCGTATTCCAGTTTCTAAGCAAAGTTTATCCAAACAGTTGCCAAATTGCATTGTGTTCTGCTCCAACAGGTACGGGAAAGAATTGCCTGGTGCTGTCAAAGCTCATTCCACCAGAGGAATGGCTACCTGGGTGACTTGTTTCAGAGGGGTCTCCGCCGCTGACATTTGTGTGGCTGCCACTTGGAGTATAGTCCATACGTTCACCAAACACTACATCTGGACATTGCCTGAAGAGTCCATGCAGGATTTGGCAGGGCTGTGTTACAGGGGCTCCTGTCTTAAGTTTATGGAAAACCCTCCACCCAGACTATCTGTTATGCACTTGTAAGTGCTTGGGACTCATTCCGACAGTGTTACCTGATGACTGAGATACCCCTGAAGAAGACAGAACAGTTATGTAAGAATTTACTGTAACAGTAGCTCTTCGAGGGGACCTCAGTCATCAGGTATGCTTTCCCTCCCACTATCCCCCTTGGGGTTCCTGTCTAGGAACTGGCTGTCTGGTGTATCCAGCCTTTCATTTAGGTCTGGGAACCTCTGTCTCTCCTCGGTCCCCCATGACAAGAGCCTAGCACCCATAGTCTCCGGAGGACAGAACTGAAGAGGGAGTGGGGTCACTCACGCCTTTATAGGGTTGGTGACGTCGATGGACATTGACAGCGTGGGCAGCCCCAGTTGTACTGCTGAAAAGCTTCTGTGTGAATTTCCCTTCACCGAAGGCGAAGGTTCCTACGATGCTGCCTGATGACTGAGATCCCCTCGAAGATCTACTGTTACGGTAAGTGCTTATGTAACTATTCTGTCTGGGACCTGCCCACAATTGTGCTGCTTTGCGTAGGACCCGCAGAGCCCTGTGCAAAGCAGACTCCAGCTCCAGAGTTCTGCTGTAATGGTCTGCTGCTTCAGTTAAGACTTGCAAATTTGGAGCCAAGCACCATGGGTCTGCTTCTTTGACCCTACAAAGCAAGCTACAGGTCTGAGGCATGCCTGATGAGTCTACTGCTCTGTTCACGACTCTACATCAAATTAGACAGCTGTGGGGAAACCCACTGGGCATGGCCACAGACCTGTAGCTTGAAGTAGCAGACCCATGGAAACACAGCTTCAGACCTCCTGTAGGATAGGGTGAGGATTGGGTGTTAGGATTGAAAACCCTATTGTCACATTGCCTCCCTTTTGTGGCTTATACGCTAAAGTATGCATTGACGTAGCTTTTGCAAGGAATGTTGATTATTTTTGAGAAAGTATAGTACTTGATACGTAACCTGCATTAAGTAGTAGGTTAGTTGTAACATGCTTTGTACAAGGCCCTGTGGGCCCTACACAGTGTAGCAGAGTGGTAACTTTCTTCACACGCTGGTCAATGTAGGCTCTGTGCAAAGCAACAGCCAAGCCATGTGGTACTGGCAATTGATTCTATGTGATTGCCTCTTACAGGTATGATTAAAGTCTTTGATTCTTCCCTGAAACCCTGATTGCTCCACTCCTCTCCACCCACTTTCCTCATTGTGCTCAGTCCACAGTCCCCAATTTTTGTCTTACCTGTATATTAACATGTAAGAGGCTCTCCTGTTTACCTGCTGCACTGTAATTTCAGTTTAAATAGTTTTCTTCTGTATGTCGCCCCAGTAGAAGGATGTGGTTTCTTGCTCAGGTACTTCACTGTTCTCCATGCTGATGGTCTATATCTCATGCATCCAATGTAATTTCTGTGGTGCCACTGATCTAGTCTTGCTGGTGTCAGCCTAGTGCAAGGAGCACTTAACAGTGGTGACCAAAAGTTACATGCTCCTAATCAGTACTCCAGATAAGATTTTTTAAGGAGTGAGTATTGTACTCCTCATTTTAAATGTGCGGTGAGTAAAACAAAATTCAGAGGAGTACAAAGGACAAAACAGCATCCAATGAGGAGTACTTTTTTTTAAACAACAATATACACACACATAACAGCAGATGATATACTGTAGATACTGGCAATGGTAATACATACACACAGATAAACACTAACTTGTTTGGCCAAGGTTCAGAAGACATATCCAAGTGGGGGCTGTAATGTGGTGTGATTATGACCGGGGGAAGGGGACAGAGTGGGGTACAGATGCCATCCGGCTAAGGCTCCATGCAACTGCCTGTTGGCCTTGCCGTTTCTTATCTTGAGACACTTGAGAAGTAAAGACCAGGCCAGCAGCATTAAGGAATGGACCATTGGCCCCTCTGCCCAACGCTACCACTCCCCATGCCACAGATGCACACTCACACACACACACACACACACACACCAGCACCTGCATATACTGGCAGGTAGCACTGTCTGGCAGTGCAGCTAGTCTTCTGTGCACACACACAGACTTCAACACTATCACATATCCACAGCAAGATTTTTACTTAAAAAAACAGCAGTATTGCAGTCAAAACAGTCATCTTTGATTGCATTAATCTCCTTTTTTATAAAACTGCTTGACTCACACAGGCCTCAGCACCACTATACATTTGTTTTAGGTGATGTCTATATGTCTCAAATAGTTCCATAAAACAAATTCTGCTAATTTTTTAACTTTCTAAAAGTATCAGCAGTATTACAATAAAAACAAAAAAAACAGTAATGTGTATTACATGAGCTGCATCCATCCACTGTTTCCTCCGAGCACGCCCTTCCTCTCTCCCACTCAGTGTCTATAGTACAAACAGAGCCTGGAGCCTGGCCCTGGACGCCTCCCACCCACTACCATAGTAGTTAGTCCTGGGATGACTTCTTCGGAGGACCGAGGACATACCCTCTCTCATCGCCACTCAAGTTCCTCCTCTCACTGCACCAGACTCGTCTCCATTGTCAAAGGAGCTGCAACCGCTGAATCTACATCTCCGGCACTTCCCCAGATTTTTTTTAGCTTTTGTTGACCAGGTGGGGTACACTAGACATACATATGCCTATTTTCAGGTATGATACATTTCCCACTTACTCGTCACCTTCCAGTCTGCCAATGCACAGCTCCAGTCACTCCTGCCATCCTGCACTCTTCCCCCATCAAAACTATAATGTGTAGTGAAGCACCGGGCAGAGCATGTATATGGCATGACTGATGGTGTGACAGTGAGAAAAAAGTACTGAGCGCCTGTCCACTCAGTGTACTTAAAGTGCAGCAGGTGGGCAGATGGTGGAAAGAGGGGAATGGGGGTCAGGTTGACAGAAACAGAGTGAAAGACAAAAAATATGTAGGAATGCCAGGTCACCGGGCATTGCTGAGATGGGGAAGAAAAGTAAAATGGCACCCAGCAGCATACAAATCATGCATATGTAGTACACAAATCAATGAAAAAGAGACTCATAAATACCCTTTTCTCAAGCAGAAACAAGGGCTGTATGCACCTTTTCTGTAACACTGCTCCTAACCACCCATAGCAGTGCCTGTAGCAGTTTATAGCACATTGTTGGGGACTGGAAAACCAGGCAGATGGACACACCACAAAACTTGCTATGGAGGGCGCAGCATGAGCCAGCCATCCTGTGATGACTCAGGAGGAGTACCTGCCAGTGATCCATGGCTGGGGCAGTGAGGGCCTATGGGGAGGGATGCTGGAGTTTGTGTCTGGGGGGGCAGGAGTAGGGGACCAAGACTGGGGAATACTGCACTGGCTCAGACTTATAGTTTTCCTCAGACTATACCCTGGGACTCAGGTTGACAGGCTACCATTTTCCTATTCAGCCCAATATACTGCCTTGGACTTCCTTTAGCAGGGGACTGAATCACAAAAGTGGACTCCAAGACTAGAACTTCATAGCATATGGGTTGCTGTCTCACACCCGCTGCAGAGGTCTACTGTGACATATTTCAATGCTGTCACTATTACAGAGGTCTTATGTCTCACCCCGGGTGAGGGAACAGCATGGGGCCCAGACTGCAGAGATGCCTCTCCAGACTCTTTATGTTCAACTAACTGTATTTACTTTCCCCTTTGATTCTGTGTGGGATATGTGGTTTATTGGAAGCACTGTTGTTATTTGTACCGCTAGTGCACTGTTCAACCAACATGAAGTCTTGCTGTATTCTGACTATATGCAGTTAGCCCCAGCACTTGAACTGTCCCGGAGAGTAAAGGGTTAACTCTGTGCAAAGGCATAGAACGTTGAGCTCGAGCTCGGTTTTCAAACCTATGCCTGTGGTACTCTGAAGTGTAACTGTCAGATTTCTTACTCCGCCTAACTGTGAAGTCGCTCCGGATATCCCATCTGCTCTTCGGTTCGGTGAAAGTTCGAATCGGTTGGTTCTTTCAACCCGTTTCGTTAGAAAATCGGTATTCTTGCCTCTGTCTCGGTACCAGTAAGTGGTAGTTGTAGCTAGTGGTTGTTTTCTTAAGAAATTGTTTTATTTTTCAGTTCTTTGCCAGCCGGTCCGGTTTGGAACTGAAACCTATTCTGTTTATATATTTTATTATTTGACTGTGTGTTTTTTCCAGTATTTGTCAGTTCCTAATAAAATCCAGCTTTAGGATTTTTTTCACCAACCCGTGACAAGGTTGGAACCGATGTTTGCAGTCGCCTGGCTTAACTGCTTTTTGGGGTGACTTTATATTGGAAGGCATGTCTGAGAAACCCAAAATGAAAACCGGACCCACTGGGTTTCAGCACTGTACCGAGTGTAAGGAGGTCTTTGCTAAGGCCGACCCTCACCTCGTATGTGTGTATTGTCTGGGGTTTGACCACCTCAAGGAAGACTGCCAAATATGTAAGAACTTTCCCAAAGCCACTCTGGATAAACGTTTGAGTAGGCTGAGGGAGAGGGAGGCCGACAAGTCCGCTGGCCTGGATGGCCAGCCCGGTTCGGTTGTGGCCGAACCTAAGGAGGTGCCAACTTACCTGGGTGATACCTATGCGGGCAAATGGAGAGCCAATTCTGTGGAATCGGTTCCGAGTAAAAGAAAAAGGAAATCAGCCGGTTCGGATCCGGCTTCCCATGGTCCGACCGCTGATGAAATAGCGAAAGTGATTTCAGTTGTTCAATCGCTTTGCCCTGTTCCGACTGAACCGGTCTTGGTTCAGAGCCGATCAGTTCGGTCGGAGGTACCTGCTTCAGAATTGGATCCTGTGGCATACTATGAGGGTGATTGGGAGGAGGATGAAGTTTATGAAGAGGAACAATGTGAAGGCCTAGATGAGCCAGTAGAGCCTGACATCATATCAGACAGGCTTTCTCAGGCTTCTCCTCCCAGGCTTTCTGAGTCCCCTTCCAATTTCTTGTTTTACAAGAAAGTGTCTGAGACTCTTCAGCTTCCTATGGAAGAGGCTGAACAGGATGAGGAAGAACCTGACTATGTGGAAATGTTGAATGTCCCAGAGTCAAAGAGGGTGTCTATCCCTTTACACAAATCCTTGAGGAAGCAGACACAAAAAATTCTACAATTTCCTACATCCATTCCTCCTGTGGAAAGAAGAATGGACAGGAGGTATGCTTTGTCAGGTCCTGGGACGGAATTCCTTTCATCTCATAGCAACCATGTTGGGGTAGTACAGTACAAGCTGCAGCCTGTGACAAGGCTAATATTCCTTTGGCATCTCACCCCCCAGATAAGGATTACAGGAAAGTGGATGCCATGGAAAAAAGCAGCACTTGGCATCCTCTTTGGGACTCAGGCAATCTAATTACATGGCATACACTGCCAGGTACCAGAAATTTATGTGGCATACGGTTCTGGAACTGGCTAAGGATGCCCCTCCCCAGCTGGCCAAGGAGCTGGAGCAGGTGGCTGCAAATGGTATAGAGGCATCTAAGGTGCAATTCCACGCTTCTGTTGATTCCAATGATGTTCATTCCAGGGTCATGGCTACATCTATCTCCTTGAGGAGATTTGCTTGGCTTAGGTGTACCAAACTCTCTCAGGATACCCAGGCTAAGGCCATGGACTTTCCTGTAACTGGTCATTCTTTGTTTGGGGAGCAAACAGAGAACTACATGAAGAAAATGGACGAGTACACGACCACCTATAGGAGTGCTGCAGCAAAAGAGAAGCAGACCACTCCTCAGAGGCAGCAGTTTAGGGGCAGGGGTAGGCCTTTTTACAGGCCTTTTTACCAAGTTCAGGCCTCCTCCTCCTCCTCTTCTTTCCAGCAGAGGGGGTTCTTTAGGGGAAGAGCTAGACGTGGGGTAACCAGGACCCCATCAGCTACTCAGTCCAAGCCCCCTGCCAAGCAGACACCCTGAGGTGTCAGTCAGGGTCGCCTCCCTAAGCCCAGTAGGGGGCAGGCTGGCTCATTACTCCCAGGCCTGGGAGTCTGTTACTTCAGACAAGTAGGTCCTGGAAGTAGTGAGCCAGGGACTTGCTCTCAGTTTCAAAAGGTTCCCAAAAATGAGAGCAAAGTCTTTCAGTCCTCCCTGTCTCTTGGAGACAAAGGCCCTAGAGGCAGAAGTCTCCTCTCTTCTGCTTCTGCAAGCAGTAGAGAAGGTACCTCTTTGTCACAGGGGAAAATGACTGTATTCAAGATACTTCCTTACCCCCAGAAAGGCAGGGGAGTGGCAAACCATATTGGATTTAAGGTACTTGAACAAACATTTGACAAAACTAAAGTTCAAAATGGTAAATCTGGGAGTAATTCTTCCCTTTCTGAGACCAGGAGACTGGCTAGCCTCCCTGGATCTCAAGGATGCCTACTTCCACATACCTATCAGACATTCCCACAGAAAGTACCTCAGGTTCGAGTTGTCCTCAGGCCATTACCAATTCAGGGCCAGGCCCTTCGGCCTAACATCTGCTCCAAGGGTGTTCACCAAGTGTCTTGCAGTGGTGGTGGCATTCCTCAGGAGGCAGGGCATCATTCTGTTCCCATATCTGGACGACTGGCTTCTAGTGGGCCAGTCCTCAGACCAAGTCAGGTCAGCTTTAGAGGTCACCCAAAGACTTCTAAAATCCCGGGGCTTCATCTGAATTTAGAGAAGTCTGTTCTAGAGCCAGGCCAGCTTCTCACCTTCATGGCAGTGGAAATAGATACAGTTCAAGCAAGAGCATTTCTTCCTCTCTCAAGGGTTCAGTCTCTGGTCACTCTGGCCTCCTCTTTTTGTCCTCTGGTGTCTTGTCCAGCCAGACACTTGCTACAGCTGCTGGGACACATGGCAGCTTCCACAGCAGTAGTTCAGGGAGCAAGATTTCAAATGAGGGATATTCAGTTTCATCTCAGACCTTTCTAGTCTCAGAAAAAGGACCTTCTCTCCAAACTGGTTCCAGTCTCCAAAACCCTGGTCCAGGCCCTACAGTGGTGGTTGGACAAGGACAGTCTTCGACAAGGGGTCCCCTTCATAAGTCAGGTCCCTTCTGTGATTCTCAATACAGACGCCTCTCTCTCTTGGGGTGCAGGGCCCACCTAGATCATCTCACAGCTCATGGAACTTGGTCACACCAGGAGTCCCTTCTGCATATAAATCTTCTCAAATTAAGAGCTGTCTTTCTGGCACTTCAGACATTTTCAACAGTTGTCCATGGGAAAGTGGTGCAGATCAGAACAGACAATACCACAACCATGTGGTACATCAACAAACAGGGAGGCAGTTGGTCCTCGGCCTTGTGCACTGAGGCCATGACAATTTGGTCTCTAGCTTATTCCCTGCAGGCTTCCTTGATGGATGTGCACCTCCAAGGGAAGGACAGCATTCTAGCAGATGCTCTCAGCAGGATTTCTCAGGGGCACCATGAATGGACCCTGAATCCTGTCATCCTTCAGGTCATTTTCAGGAGATGGAGCACCCCAGAGATAGATTTCTTTGCAGCCCCAGACAATCATCAGCTCCCTCTATATTGCTGCCGACCACCCATTTCTGGGTTCTGTTCCCCAGGATGCTCTCCTACTAGATTGGACAAACAAGTTTCTGTATGCATTTCCTCCTTTTCCTCTGATATTCAGGGTCCTGATAAAAACCAGGTCCCGGCCTTGCAAGGTGATTCTGGTGGCTCCAGACTGGGCCAGACAGCCTTGGCATCCTCTTCTGTTGTCACTGTCAGTAACACTGCCCTTGTGTCTTCCCAGGCAGTATAATCTCTTCACCTCCTCTCAGGGAGGATTCTGTACCCCAATCTTCAGACTCTCAGGCTCAAAGCCTGGCTGTTGAAGAGCTAGAATATGCAAGTTTGCATCTGTCCCAGTCAGTCTTGGATATTTTAAAAGTTAGCAGGAAGCCTGCCACTAGGAAGACATACAACTCCAAATGGAAGAGGTTTGGTTTCTGGTGTTCCAGTAGGCATATTAAGCCAGAGCTGGCTGACATCTTAACAGTTTAGGCCTCTGGCCTACTTCTCTTAAAGTACACTTGACAGCTGTGTCTGCTTTTCTTTCGGCTGCTAAGGCCTCTTCCCTGGCTTCTCATCCAGTTTTCAAGAAGTTCTTCAAAGGCTTGGTCCATGTCAATCCTCCCTTTATGGAGCCTACTTCTTCTTGGGATCTGAACATCTGTATTGCACAACTTATGCAGTCCCCTTTTGAACCTTTATATTCAGCTGAGCTGAAATATTTGACTTGGAAAACTGTGTTTCTGGTAGCCATTACCTCAGCTAGGAGGATCAGTGAACTACAGGCCTTATCAGTGGAACCTGATTTCATTTTCTTTCATAGGGATAAGGTGGTACTTTGTACCAATAGAAAGTTCCTTCCCAAGGTGGTGTCAGACTTTCATCTGAACCAGTCTATGTCTCTGCCTGTCTTTTTCACTGATTATTCTTCTTCTGGAGAGAGAAGGCTACACAGTTTAGATGTGAAAATGGCTCTCAGTTACTATATTAAGCATACTAAAGCCCATAGGAAGGATTGTTCTCAATTATTTCTCACTTATGGTGAGGTGGAAAAAGGCAAGCCTGCTATCAAGAGGTCTATTGCCAGGTGGATTGTCTCTTGCATTCAATTCTACTACTCTAAACTTGGGAAGGAGCCTCCCTCAGGCCTGAGGGCTCGTTCTACCAGAGGTACAGCTGCTTGTATTGCAGCAGCTAGAGATATACCATTAGTGGAGATATGTAAAGCAGCTACCTGGAAATCTGTTCATACCTTCACCAAGCATTACTCTTTGGACATTCTGTCACGAAGTGATGCTAGGTTTGGCATGGCTGTGCTGCAGAGTATGTTCCCAAAATAGGTTCTGTAACTCCCTCCTCCAAGGGGGTACTGCTTGGTAGTCTGCATATAATCAGAATACAGCAAGACTTCATATTGTTTGAAGAAAAAATTACTCACCATAGTAATGTTGTTTCTTCTAATGGAGTCTTACTGTATTTTGACCTCCCTCCCTGCCTCCCTTCCTGGAACCTAGTAGTTTTGGGATGTGGTGGGGCAGGCATAGTGCTGCACCCCAGAGGTCTACTGGACATGCCTCCATCTCTTAGGGGGATTCTTTTGGTTTGTTATTAAGCATTTTGGTAAACCACTACCTGTTGTGTTCTTTTTGGGTGTTCTTACTAACACACTAACATACTAAAATGCCAGCAGAATAGGCCTAACGGTCTTTCGTGTCTGCTCGTTTGGTCAGCCTCCACCCTGGGTGCTGACCTTGCTGCCCCCCTCGCCTCCTCTGGCTTCTCCCTTCCCAGTTCCGGATATTCTTGCTGCATTGGATTTTGCTTCCAGAACCCTTCCCCTGTACCTGTCCCACCCCCTCTTGAACCCCTCCACTGTCTCTGCCTCCACCAGCCCCCTAGGCAGCGCATTCCATGGCTCCACCACCCTCTCAGTGAAGTAGCACCTCCTCCTTTCTCCCCTGAATCTTCCCCCCTCCAGCTTCCACCTTGCCCTCTAGTGGCCCCCTCCTCCTTCCTTCGAAGCACCCTGACTGTTTCTCCCCTATTTACCCTCTTCATGTACCTGAAGACCTCTATCATGTCCCTCCGGTCCCTTCTCTCTTCCAATGTGTACATATTTAGCTCTTGAGCCTCTCCTCATAGGTCCTGTCCCCAAGCCTAAATCATTTTGGTTGCCCCTCCTCTGGACCCTCTCCAGGAGGGTAATGTCCCTCTTTAAGTGTGGCCTCCCAAAACTGCGCATGTACTCAAGATGCGGCCTCACCAAGTAGTTATACAGAGGGATCACTTCCCTCCTTCTGGAGGTGGATCCCCTAGCCGATGCATCCCAGCATCCTGTTGGCCTTGGCTGCTGCCCTCCTACAAGTCTCCAAGTTGTTCATCTTGACATCCACCACCACCCCCAGGTCCTTCTCAGCCATCAAGACTTGTAGCATTCCCCGGGTGTACACTTGGCCTGGGTTTCTGGCCCCCAGGTGGAGTACCTTGCATTTCCCTGCATTGAATCTCAGCCTCCACTTTCTAGACCATCTTTTCAGAGCCTCCAGGTCCCCCTGTAGGGCCACCCTCCCCTCCTCCCCATCCACCACCGCCCCCAGTTTTGAGTCATCTGCAAAGAGACTCATCTCACTCCTGATTCCTGTCCTTATGTCAGAGACGTAGGCGTTGAACAGGAGGGGCCCAAGAACTGATCCCTGTGGGACCCCGCTAATAACTCTCCTTGGGGATGAGACTATCCCGCCAACTACGACCCTCTGGGTGCAGTCCTGGAGCCAATTGCCTATCCATCTGATTATCTGGTTCCCCACCCCCTTTTCTTCCAGCGTATCCAACAGGCCCACATGAGGAACAGAGTCAAATGCCTTGCTGAAGTCCAGAAAGAGGACGTCCACTGGTCTACCCAGGTCCAAGGCACTCGTCACCCAGTCATAGAACTCCACAAGGTTTGTCTGACATGATTTCCTGGGACCTAATCCATGCTGTCTTGTCCAGGCACCCTGACTTTTCCAGGTCCCCCAGCCTCTCCTTGACAATGCCCTCCATCACCTGCCCACCACCGATGTCAGGCTGACAGGCCTGTAGTTCCCTACCACCTCCCTTGATCCCCCCTTGTGGATAGGCACTATATGCGCCACCTTCCAGTCCTGGGGCACCCACCCTGTCCTCAGAGATGGTGAAAAGCTCCACCAGGGGTTTCGCCGGGACATCTGCAAGTTCCTTCAGCACTCTGGGATGTAATTTATCCGGCCCCGTTGCTTTCTCCGTCTTAAGGGAGCTGAGGGCTTCCCTCACTCTCTCTGCTGTGATTTCCACTTCGGTACCTCTTCTTCCTGCTTAGCCCTCCCCTCCTGCCAGTGATGCCTCCCCCTCTCCCCAGACCCGCTGATCGGTAAGGGTCCCTCCGTCCTCAGTATCTCTGTCTCCTCCCATGTATGGTGCAGCACCTCCATTTTCCTTGGTGAAAACTGAGGTGAAGTACTCATTTAGTACCTCAGCCTGCTCCCCTGGGTCTTGTGCCCATCTCTCCCCTGATTTAATCCTGCTAATCTGCCCCTTCACCCTTCGTTTTTCCTCATTGTATCTGAAGAACCCCTTGTTCCCTCTCCTAATTTCGCTGGCCAGGTTCTGCTCCTTCCTTGCCTTAGCCACCCTCACCGCCCTAGTGGCCCTTCTAGCCATCAGCTCATACTCCCCCGATCCTTTCCTCCTTGAGCACTTGAATTGCCTATAGGCTGCCTTCTTTCCCTGCACCACCTCCTGGACCTCCCTGGTCCACCAGCAGGGTTTTCGGGCCCTACCGCAATTTCGTCTTACTCTTGCACAGGTGCTGGTAGCATTCTGCACCCCTCTCCTGATGATTTCCCACCTACTATCAGCGTCCATGTCTGACCCAATCACATCCAAATGCTCCTTAAGGATCCTTCCCATTTCCTTAAAATCTGTCCCCCTGAAGTCAGTTACCTCCGTCTTTGTGCAGCCTTCTAGCCCTCCTAGATCCAGGCAGAACCAGACCGTGGCATGGTCACTCCCCGCCAATGGGTCCATTACCTCCAGGCCCCCAATCTGGTCACTGTCTGCCAGGACCACATCCAGTACCCACACCTCCCTGGTCGGTTCCCCCACCTGCTGAGTTAGGAACACGTCCTGAAAGACATCCAACAACCTCTGTTCCCTGGTCACAGAGGATGTCATAGTCTCCCAGTCTGTTCCTGGCATGTTTGAGTCCCCAACACCACCACCGTTCCTCTGCCCAGTCTGCAGTGTCTCCCAACATCTGCCACCAAACTCTCCCTCCAGCTCTCTGCCAGGGCAGGGGGTCTATACCACTCCTATTTTTACTCTTGCCCTTGTTATCAAGGTGACCAAATGGCCTCCACGGTTCCCTCCACCTCCTCTACTCCCCTATGCCAATGCAGTTTTTGACTATCATTGCTACCCTCCTCCCTTCCCTCCCCTGTCCTTCCTGAACATAGTGTAACCCTACAGGTTCAGGTCCCAGTCATGTCCTGCAGTGCCCCAGGTCTCAGTGACCGCTGCCACATCCACTGCTCCCTCAGTTAGCATCGCCTGGAGCTCAGGCATTTTATTTCCCAAGCTCCTGGCATTTAGCTGGACTACCTTCCACCCTTTCCCTATACTTCCATTTCCCCTTCTCATGTTCCTATGGGGATTCTGTTTTCCCCTGGTCTGCGCTTTACCAGTCGGCCTTTTCCCGCAATCCTCCAGGTCCCCAGGGGGGGAGACAGAGTCCCTCCTTTATCGGCACCCCCTTGACAGCCTCCCATCCCTCCCCCCTTCACAAGTTTAAACCCCACCTTTCACCAATGAACCCCTCTATTTTCAACTTAAAGATTCCCCTCCCCTCCAAATTGAGATGGAGTCTATCTCTAGCATACAGCTCCTTATCCTCCCTGGTCTCCCCCCAATCCCCCATCAACCCATACCCTCTGGCCTCACACCACTCCCTGAGCCACTGGTTTATCTCCCTAATCTAACTTTTGTGTTTCCCACTAGCCCTTGGCACCGGCAGGATTTCTGAGAAGGAAACTGTGCATCCTATGTCATGACAGACCCTGGCAAGCTCCCTGAATCTTGCCTGTATCTCTAGCTCACTATTTCCCTCAATGTCATTTGTACCAGGTGGACCAATATGTCAGAACCCCCACAATCTTTTGCCAGCTGATATACCGTGCTTAGCCCTGTGCACGTTAGTCCAGGGAAGCATTTTGTTCTAACTGCCAGGCTTCTCCCTCCTATCCATTTGATACCCTGACATAGAATCCCCCAACAGGAGCACTCTGACTGCTCCTTTTCCTCCATCCCCTCCATGTCCCTCATCCTTTCTCCGGCCCCTCCACCCAGCCGGCTCCTTGTTCCTCCCCCGTCTGAGGTGCCATGCCACCCCTCCTTATTTACACTGGCCACCCCTCCCCCAATTCTATGCCTCTCCTCCTCCTGAGTATCCTTCTGTACCTTGCTAACTCCCCCCTTACTGCTCGCGACTGGTCTTTCTTCCCCATCTGCTAAACTAGCCTGGCTCATCCTCCCTTTCTTCCTGTTTCCATTTAGTCCCTCCTTGCTTGTCGTGCTTCCCTGGCCTAAACCCTCAGCTCCCTTTACTGAATCCTTCTTGTACTTCTGGTCCTTCTCCTTTACCTTTCCTCCCAACTGGTCCTTCTTCTTGCGCTTTCCTCCCTCTTCCCCCTGCCCCTCCTGCTCCGATTCACTGCTCCCCCCATTTTCCTGCATTCCAGGTTCCCCCCTGTTCTTCCTGCTATCCGGCCCCTGCCTCCTGCCCCCACTCCCTTTCCATCTCTAACCACCCCTGTCGTGACTACATCACCCCCCTCATCCTCGAGCAGAAGAAGAGAATTGAAGCGGTTATTAAGCATAAGGTCTGATCCACCTCCCCGCCTTGCTTCCTTCTGTCCAGCCCCGGCCATCTGCCTACTTCCCTGAGAATGTTGTCCCTCTGTCCCTCCTTTGTGAGGGTCCCCAGTTACCTGCCTGCTTCCTTGGTAGTGTCCTTTTGGACCCCCTCTGCGGGCTCTTTGTGACCCTGAGTATTCTCCTGCACTCTTTTCCCTATGCCCCACCCCAGTGCTTGGTGCAGCCCGTGTGAGATCCTGCCCCTTCCCCAACCATACCTCCCCCTTCCTCCAGCTGTCTCCTAATCCTGAACCCTCCTCCCTAAGTTGTGCCAGCTGGTAGCACACTGGGCAACCACCGAACTTCCAAGCCCAGTCCAGTATCATGGCTGCTCCACACCCTGTGCACCCACCACCCTCCCAAAGATGCCGGCCCTAATGATGTGGTTCCATCCTCTTCAAGTAGGTTTCCTTGGGTGAGCCACCAGGTTCCCCCTAGTCCAAGATGCACCCCTACTGCTAATCAGGTCACCCACTAATCTTAGATACAGTCCCACAGTACACTGGTAACCCCTGTTACTAGGTGCAGTACAACACAGTAAACTTATAAGGAAATGAACAACTCCCTAAGCTGCTCTCTCCCAGCCTTTAAATCCAACCCCAGTGGCTAGAACACATGAGCTGCACCTGCAGCCTTTTCCTCCAATTGCAGGACAGGTGTTCCCCTATAAATTAGCAGAACTCTGGGGAGGGAGGGTGGGGAGGGTGGGTTTAGGCAGATACCGACCAGAGAGAGAGAGAGTGTATCAGCCCTGTGTCTTCGCTCCAAGCCCAGCAGCCCAAGAACCAGGCCCCAGCAAATCCCACCAAATAGGTTTTAAATCAGAAGAAATAGTCCTCCACCAGCGCAGCCTGTTACACAGCCTTCTGACCCTAAAGCTTTGTTTAGCCATTTGGCACAAAATTTTGGAAACAATTTCTTCCTTTGAGTTAGTTAGTTTAGTGCTCGTAAGAATGTGACGGTTACACTTCAGAGTACCACAGACAGAGGTTTGAAAACTGAGCTTGAGCTCAACATTCTATGCCTTTGCATAGAGTTAACTCTTTACTCTCCGGGGCAGTTCAAGTGCTGGAGCTAACTGCATATAGTGAGAATACAGCAAGACTCCATTAGAAGAAACAACATTGCTATGGTGAGTAATTTTTTCTTACCTGACACCCTTTCTATCTGGTGTCCCACAGTTGCTATTCCTGTTCATACGGTTTATTGATCAGGACAGAGGGATGACATCTGTCCCATCTTCCCTGTATTGCAAGAGCTAGAAGTTTGGTCTCTTCCTTGGAAGCCCCAATTTCCTTTGTTCAGAAGGGACTGTCCACCCTGTTGACAGTATGCTCTTTAGTTTAAGAATTGTTCTGGGAAAGCTCGAAGTTATCCTCAACTCTCGTCCTCAGTTTGTTCTGGTCCCATCCCCCTAGATGTTAAAGTGATTTATGGATGTTCCCCAAATGCCTTTTTCACATAGTATGCCATTGCCAGCCATGCTTCAGATGTTGAAGCTGCAATTTGTTTTGTAAAAAAATCTCAAGTCATTTTCCATGATGTTTTATCAGTGCTTTGTTTATGGCTGCCCTTCAGTTTTCTCTGAGTGCTAGCTTGCAGCCACGGCCCTAGAATAATGTCATGCAAAGGAGCCATCAATCACTTTCACTGGCTGCACAGTCTGTTGAGGGAAAGTGAATGAGGGCTCCTGAGAGAAACAACTTTGAAAAACAGAGCCGAGATTCTAAGCATGCGTAGTAGCGGCAATGCTCAATGCGCATGCTCAGAATCTCAGCCTTACCTTTTTTTTTGTACTTTATTGCATTCAAAGTAAAACAATACAGAGTATATTCTCATGTAAGAGATCAAAAAAGGAGGAATAAAAATTTGCCATACAAGGAACAGTTTGATTACACAAGGGTTCATCTTACGGTCTGGTACAGTAGGAATGGGGGTGTAAAGAAAAGTTCAACTTCAGTCCCATAATGTAGAAATAATGCCAGCTGCTTCAGTGGCTCAGGTTCAAACAACGTGAAGTCTTGCTATATTATGACAATTGCAGTTTGTCCCAGCCTTAGAACTGCTCCGGAGGTGAAAGAGTTAACTTCCATGCCAGGCATGGAACTTGGAGCGCGAGCTCGGTTAGAAAAGCTCTGTCTGTATAATTTCAAACTGAAACTGTCAGATTCTTTACTCCGCCTCACTGAACAGTCGCTCCGGAGATTCCTCCTACTGCTCGGTTCACTTCTCGGTTTAAAAGTGTTTTTCTCGGTTAAATTCAACCGCGATTATAATTATTTTAACCGCAAACCGATCGGTTCAAGCTCTGTCTGTGGTATTGTAAGTAATAGACAGGTTTTATTTCTGTGTGGAACTCGTAAATGTTTATCGGTTCGGTTTGAACCGATCAAGTTGCTTTAAAACTTTTTCTAAAATTATTTGAAGCTATTTAGAGTGCGGTTCCCGGTTCTTATCGAGTTCTAAAAAGCAGATTTCATTACGTTTTCACGACCGATGACACGGTTAGGAACCCGATAAAGGGTGTCTTGTACCTGGCATTTGCGGAAAAGGGCAAGATTTTGGTTAGGCTGGCATTGTGTCTGAGAAACCCAAAGAAAAACCGGGCCCACTGGGTTTCAACACTGTAGTGTCTGTGGGAAGCCTTTGCCAAAGCTGACCCACACACCACATGTGTTTATTGTCTGGGGTTTGACCACCTCAATGCAGACTGCCAGATTTGCAAGAATTTCCCTGCAGCTACCTAGATAAGAGTTGGTAGGCTCAGGAGCGAAGAGGCCAAAAGTCCGGCTGACCGGATGGCCAGCCGGTTCAGTGCCAACTTGAACAGGAGGGAGTGCCCTCTGACCAGGAGCAGAGACTTCTCGGCAAGCGAAAAGCTGACTCAGAGGAGCCAGTTCCAGCAAAGAGAACTAGAAAATCAGCAGGTGTGGAGTCAAAATTCCTTCTCCAACTGCTGCAGAGATAGCCAAAGCGATCCAAATTGTCCAGTCGCTTTCCCCGGTTCCGTCCGAACCGCCACTATCTGGCAAAAGGTCGGTTCGGCCGGTTCCACCGGTTCAAGAATATGATATAGAGGAGTTTTATGAACCAGAGGAGGGGGAGGATGATTATGAACAGTGTGAATGTGATTTTGAAAGTCTGGATGTGCCCATTGAACCGGACATCTCCCCAGACAGACCTTTAGGAGAGTCTCCCCCTAGGCTTTCTGAGTCCCCTTCTCATTTTCTGTTTTATAAAAAAGTTGCTGAAACCCTCTATCTCCCTGTGGAGGAAGCTGTGGATGAGCAAGAGGAGCCTGACTTTGTGGAGATGATGGATATCCCAGAGTCCAGGAGATTGTCTATTCCTTTACATACATCCTTTAGGAAACAAACAATAAAAATTTTAAAAGCTCCTAATTCTGTGCCTCCTGTGGATAAAAGATGGACAGGAGGTACACCCTATCAGGTCCTGATACAGGTTTCTTTCACAGCAATGCAGCCATGTTAGGGGTAGTTCAGGCTGCAGCCTGTGATAAGGCTAATATTCCCTGGCTTCACATCCTCCTGACAAGGACTCCAGGAAGATTGATGCCATGGCTAAAAACAATACATGGCAGCGTCCTTGGGACTCAGACAGGCAAATTATATGGCCTATGTTGCAAGATACAGAAATCCAGATGGGATACTGTCATGGCTTTAGCTAAACAGGCCCTGGCCAGCTTGCCAAGGAGCTGGAACAGGTGGCTGCTGATGGTATTGAGGCATCTAAGGTGCAGTTCCATGCTGCAGTGGATTCTAATGATGTATCCTCAAGAGTCATGGCTACATCTGTGGCTTTTCGTGAGATTGGCTTGGCTCAGGTGTACTAGTCTGTCACAGGATACCCAGGCTAAGGCCATGGATTTTCCTGTGGTGAGAAATTCTCTGTTTGGGGAGCAGACAGAATTATATGAAAAATGGATGAATATGAACCACTTATAGGAGTGCACAAGCCAAGGAAGGCAAGCCACTCCTCAGAGCCTTCCCAGGGTGCAGTCAGTGGCTCAGTAGGCAGCACACTGCGCCTCTGAGGCAGGAGATCAGAGGGCAGTGGGTTCAGTTCCCACATCTGGCACTGGTTAATATCCCAATACTGACACTGTAGTGCAGCATGAGAGGGTGCTGCACTTCAGAGGTGCTCTTTTGGATGAGGCGTTAAACCGAGGTCCCATCTGCCTGGATTGGTGGTAGTTCAGGTGGATGTTAAAGATCCCATAGCACTTATCGAAAAGAGTAGGGGAATTTCCTCGGTGTCCTGGCCAAATTTCCCTCATTCACTAAAAATACCACTAACAGCTTAATCTGGTTCAAGGTCAGTTGGCATTCATCTGTATCCCCCTCCCCCGGGTCGTGCCTGAAAATAGGCAGGATTTGTCTAGTGCACTTACCCGGTCAACAAAAACTAAATAAAAATAAATAGAGGCAGGCCTTTTCACAGGCCTTTTTACCAAACCCAGGCCTCCTCTTCAGCTTACGTTCAGAGGGGGTCCTTCAGAGGGAGAGGCAGACGGGGTACGAGCAGGCCTGCTCCCAACCCTCAGCCTAAAGCCCCTGCGAAACAGGCACCCTGATGGGATGCCCAGGGCCGATTCTCCATTACCTGTAGGGGGCAGGCTGGCTTACTTTGTCCAGGACTGGGAGTCTTTAACATCAGACAAGTGGGTCCTGGAAGTAGTAAGCCAGGGTCTGGTTCTCAGCTTCAAAAAATTCCAAAGATGAGAATCAGATCTTTTCCACCTGCAAATCCTCTAGAGACTCTTGCTTTGGAAACAGAAGTCTCAACCTCCTGGCTCTCAGAGCTGTAGAAAGGGTTTCTCCCCTACACCAGGACAAGGGACTGTACTCCAGGTACTTCCTTACCCCAAAAAAGACAGGAGAATGGCGGCCCATCCTGGCCCTAAGATATCTGAACAAGCACCTTTTAAAACCAAAATTCAGAATGGTGACTCTGGGAATGATTTTACCCTCCCTAAGGCCAGGGGACTGGCTAGCTTCCCTGGACCTCAAGGATGCCTACTTCCATGTTCTTATCAGAAGCTCCCATCGAAAGTACCTCAGATTCGAACTGCCCTCAGGCCATTATCAGTTCAGAGCAATACCCTTCGGCCTTACCTCTGCCCCCAGAGGTATTCACAAAATGCCTAGTGGTAGCAGTTGCTCATTTAGGAAGGCAAAGATTGCCATCTTTCCCTACCTAGATGACTGGCTCATTGTGGGTCAGTCTCCAGTCCAGAGTCAAATCACACCTGCAGGTTACCCAGCAGCTGCTTACCTCTCTAGGCTTCTTCTCAATCTTCCAAAGTCAGTTTTAGAACCTGTCCAGATACTCACCTTCATAGGCGCAGAACTGGACACAAAGCAAGCCAGAGCCTTCCTTCCCCTAGAAAGGGTAAGGACCCTGGTGGCCCTGGCCTCTTCCTTCACCCTGCAGGTCTCTCGACCAGCAAGGCATTTTCTACAGCTCCTAGACACATGGCTGCTTCCGCAGCTGTAGTGCAAGGAGCAAGATTTCAGATGAGGGACATTCAGTTCCATTTGAGAGCCTTTTGGTCTCAAAGAAGAGATCCCCTATCCAAGTTGATCCCAGTAACTTGAATCCTGATCCAGACCCTTCAGTGGTGGCAGGATCAGAGCAATCTGAGGCAAGGGGTTCCTTTCATCCCTCTATCTCACTCCTTGACCCTTACTACAGATGCGTCCCTTTTGGGATGGGGAGCTCACATGGGCGACCTCTCCACCCAGGGATTGTGGTCCCCTCAGGAATCTCTGCTCCACATCAATCTGTTGGAACTCAGAGCTGTTTTCTTTCAGGTTTTTCTGCATCTGTTCAGAACAAAGTGGTACAGGTCAGAACAGACAACACCACTACAATGTGGTACATTAACAAACAAGGGGCACTCGGTCTTCGGCCATGTGCACCGAGGCAATGAAGTTGTGGTCTCTGGCTTATTCCCTGAACACCTCCCTCATAGCAGTTCACCTCCCAGGCAAGGACAATGTCCTGGCAGATGCTCTCAGCAGGATTTCCCAGGGCCATCACGAATGGTCACTGGATCCCAGTACTGGGATAGTTTTTGCCAGTGGGGCACCCCTCAGATAGATCTTTTGCAGCCCCAGACAATCATCAGCTTCCACTTTTTGTTGCAGGCCCCAGTGTTGGGCTCAGTCCCCTGGATGCCTTCCTTCTCGACTGGGAAGGGAAGTTCCTCATGCCTTCCCCTTCCTCTCCTGTTCAAGGTGCTAGTCAAAATCAGATCTCGACCCTGCAAGATGATTCTGATTGCTCCAGATTAGCCAGACAGCCCTGGTACCCACTCCTTCTGTCCTTAGCAGTCCATCTTCCCTGTGTCTCCCCAGGAACCACAATTTGTTAACCTGTGCCCAGGGGAGAGTTTGGTATCTGAGTCTCAAATCCCTCAACGTCAAGGCCTGGCTCTTGAGGAGTTAGAGTTTGCTGACCTGCACCTTTCTCAAGGTGTTCTCGAAATTTTGAAAGCCTCTAGGAAGCCTTCCACCAGGGCTACTTATAACTCTAAATGGAAAAGGTTTTCCATATGGTGCTCTGGGAAGCATATTTCCCTGGAATCTGCTGATTTTCCCACTGTCTTGGACTATATGATCCATCTTAATTCTTTGGGACTGAGACCAGCTACCCTGAAAGTGCATTTGGCAGCTGTCTCTGCTTTTATTTCAGCAGGGAAGCCCTTTTCTCTTTCTGATCACCCTGTATTTTCCAAGTTTTTCAAGGGATTGCTTCATACCAATCCGCCATTCAGGGACCCTCCCCCTGCCTGGGATCTTAATGTTTGCATTGCTCAGCTGATGCAACCCCCCTTTGAACCTCTGTCTTCGGCAGAGCTTAAGTACTTGACTTGGAAAACTGTGTTTCTAGTAGCCATCACTTCTGCCAGGTGCATAAGTGAGTTACAAGCTTTGTCAGTGGAGGCTGACTTTATCTCCTTTCACAGGGATAAGGTAGTCCTCAGGACTAACAGTAAGTTTTTGCCTAAGGTGGTTTCAGATTTCCACCTTAATCAATCTATTTCTCTTCCAGTGTTCTTCACTGACCAATCCTCCTCTGGTGAGAGGAGGCTGTGCAGCTTAGATGTTAAGAGGGCCCTTAGTTACTACATAGAGCGTACTAAGGGTCACAGGTTTGACTCCCTCCAACTCTTTCTCACTTATGGTGAGGTTGGGAAATGGAAACCTGCCACTAAGAGATCCATTGCCAGGTGGATTGTCTCTTGTATCCAATTTTGCTATCAAAAACTGGGTAAGGTTCCCCCTTCAGGCCTGAGGGCTCACTCTACCAGAGGTACAACTGCGTACCTAGCTGCGGCCAGGGACATCCCTATCTTAGAGATATGTCAAGCAGCTACTTGGAAAACAGTACATGCTTTCACTAAGCATTACTCCCTGGACATCCAGGCCAGGAGGGATGCTCGATTTAACACAGCTGTGCTTCAGAGCCTATTTCTAAGTAGGTTCTGTACCTCCTCCATGGAGGTACTGCTGTGTAGTTCGTACATTGTATATAATATAGCAAGACTTCATGTTGTTTGAAGAAAAAATTACTCACCTTGGTAATGTTGTTTCTTCTAATGGAGTCTTGCTATATTATGACCTCCCCCCAAGCCTGCCCCTCTCAGAACCTCTACTCTGGGGATGGGGTGGGCAGTCCAGTGTTGGCACTTATTAATGCCCATCTTGTGTTTTCCACCCCTTCTTTTTGGGGTGTTTGGGTGTTGTGTTTTATTTTATTTTGTCTTATTTTCTGGTCCCCTGACTTGAGTCTTGGTGTTGGGACCAGGAAAATGTGTTAATATTTAAGTAGCCATTTGGCTAGTGTAGGTTTACAGCTTCCACACAGAACCTTAGTGAGTTTTGCTCGTAAAGATCTGACAGTTTCAGTTTGAAATTATACAGACAGAGCTTTTCTAACCGAGCTCGTGCTCCAAGTTCCATGCCTGGCATGGAAGTTAACTCTTTCACCTCTGGAGCAGTTCTAAGGCTGGGACAAACTGCAATTGTCATAATATAGCAAGACTCCATTAGAAGAAACAACATTACTAAGGTGAGTAATTTTTTCTTATGTCCTATAAGGAGAATACGCAGGTATATAAAATGCACTAAAACAAAAGTGCTGTTAACCATATTAAACGTAAAATCAGGTAGGAATGATAAGGCTCTCCCACCTCCCATATCCCAGCTATATTACAAATTACAAAGAACAGTCAACAAGCATGCAAAACCCTTATATAACAGGCCTGGTGATGCAGAGGGCTGAGGCGCTGGACGCCTTACCTCATGCCACACCGGTGACCCGGTTTCCGGAACTGACTTGGGTTGTCGGGGAGCCAGCACGGGGGGAAGGTGGGAGCAGGATTGAATGGTTGGAAGGCAGCTGTCCTCTCCTGGGATGGTTGCCACTCCCCCATCGCCCCACTGCCACCGGGTGGCAGTCCAGTGGTCAACATAGGCGGGGTGGCGGCACTGTGAGAGGAGGGCACTTGAGATGGGCAGCGTGTTTCACACGCGTGGCCGAGATATGGGGATGGGTTATGGAGAGGAAGAAAATGCTAAAGTATATATGGGAAAAAAAAACTTGTATAACGTGCCATACTCCAACTTAGATATTCTACCCATTAGAGAAATTACTAATAGTGAAGCTAAAGGATGGGTGCAGGGAAATACATTCAAGAAATCACTGCTTACATATGCAGCCAACAACCCAAAGGAGCTTATCACTGCATGCTACTTTAAAGAATCTTCTGCCACCCAATCCAGGTACCCCACCCAGTTTGCAGTAAATTTTAAAAAATATTTAGTGTCCCAACTCGGTCTCTTAGGGTGAAAACCCTTAAAATAATCTTAGATCAATTCATAGCTATAAACGTACTCAGCCTTCTTTCGACTCCGAATCCTCAGCTGCAGTTTCTGGTGGTGGTGGATTATCCTGAAATTTGGATTCTGTCCATTCAATTCATTGACCCACATCCTTTGGGTCAGAAAATTGCCATGTTTTTACACCATATATAATCCGAAGTCTAGCGGGTAGTAAAAACTAATGCACAATTCCAAGAGCTCTAAGTTTCTGCCTGATAGCATCAAATTGGTCAGAATCAAATCAAATAGGGAGGCAGTTTAGCGCAGTGTTTTAAGGCTCTGAGCTGCAAATCTGGTGACATCCAGCAGACCAGACCTGGGTTTGAATCCCACAGCTTCCACTTGCAGACTATATGACCCTGAGCAAGTCACTTAACTTCCCTGTGCTCCCAGGTCGCACCTGTAAAAAAGCTTTCAGCTTAGTGTGCTAGTCTTGGTTAAACATCTAACAAAAAAAAAAAAATTGCTTTCTCCGAACTCTCGTCTGAAAGGACAAATCCGGAAAAAATTGACATATACTGCCACTGTAAGGATACTGGGTAAACTGCTGGGGCTGCCACCTTGAGAACATCACAGACCTCTTCCCCTACAGTCCTTAGCAAGACAGTACATGGTTGATCTGTAGTTGCAGGCCTGACGCAGGGATTGACCTGGTACTCTTCCCGCAAAGCCGCCCAGTCAAAGTCTTCAGGCACCGACAATGTTTCCATCAGCCAATGGTTTAAAAAGCTCAGGTGGTGAGTACCCTCTACTCCTTCTGGTACTCTCACCAAGCATAGATTTCCAGATTAGATCTCATTTGTGATGGCTTCAAACCTCCCCATAAGCTGTGTGTTTTCTTTAGTGAGGATAGCTAATGTAGCTTGCGTTGCCTGAAACCTTTTCTCCGCTTCTGCTACCGTACCCTTAAAAATAGTAATAGCAGCATCTTGGGATTCCAGCTTGGACAGTGTTTTTTCTATTTTAGCATCCATGGCCCTTATTGATTCAAGCATAGTTTGCCATGGAGGTTCATTAGCAGAGGTTGCTAAAGTAGGCCCTTTTAACGCCACCTCATGTCTAGGCTGGGAGGTTTGTGTTGCATTAGGCCACAAAGCTCCAGATGGCTGTTGCTGTGTATTCTTCGTATGGCCCATATACAAGTTTGGTATCGTTCAGCAGCTGAGGGTATAGGGAGTCCGCAAATCGGATTAAAGACAGGCTGCTCAGTGATTTATGTAAGTAAATGCTAAGTTTTCGGAGCTGTGAAACAGAGCAAGTGGAAGAAGCATCCTGCCTGGAAGCTAGCTCTCTGGTGCCCCGGCTTTGCTTTTCAAAGTTTTTCTTTTGACACTTTCATTGTCTGTTTTCATTCAAGAGATGCATCTAATTGCAAGATGCAGTTATTACATATAGAATAATACATAGGGGGGTGCATAACTCAAATTTAATGCACACCCGAGGTGTGGGATGGTACATAAATCCCTCTGGGTTTATCAAAGCATCTCACACTGAGGGTGTACATTAAATTCGAGTTTTGCCCTCAACCCTCATGAATTGTTTTATGTAATTGCTGACATCATTTTTTTGCCCTTAGGAGCTCATTCTGTGTTACAGTAATTGTAATTTTGACTGGCTAGTAGATGGTGCTGCTGTGCACATGGTCCTTATTTGTGGAGACTGTCCTTATTTCTTTAAATTTGTTAAGTCTTTTTGTCCTTTAAAGATTTTTTTTTGTTCTAACTTATTTGAGTGGGTCCTAGTAGCTGGAGTGGTTGAAGTAGTGCAGTGAATAGCCGCAGGGTGATGGCAGTTGCGGTCAAGCTGAGGTTTGGTTTAGCCGTACACTGAAAGGTTAGTTTTACTTTAAAAAAAAAAAGAAAAAAAAAGCCAGGAAAGAAGACAGCCACTTTTGGTGAGTGTGGAGAGCAGTTCAGTGTGGCCACTGCCCACCCAGTGCTGTACTGAGAAAAGTACTATTGTTATTATTTCTCTAGTTGACAGCACCAGGCTCTAAGCATGTGTACAATGTGGGGAAACCCAGCGCATGTTCACCGTTATAATCCGTGGGTTATAATGGTGAATGGTTTCCTGGATATTTTGAATGTTTCCAGGAAACCCTCCACTAGAAAAACCTATAATTCCAAATGGAAAAGATTCAGCATTTGGTGTTCTCAGAAGAGCATTGTGCCTGACTCTGCGGGCATTGCTACAGCCTTAGATTATCTGGTTCATCTTAATGGTCCAGGCCTTAGGCCTGCAACTCTGAAGGTTCACTTAGCTGCTGTTTCTGCATTCCTTTCAGCAGGGGAAGGGCTCTTCCCTGGCATCTCATCCTGTTTTCACTAAGTTTTTCAAAAGTTTGGTTCATATTAACCCTCCCTTTCGAGAGCCTACTCCAGCTTGGGATCTTAATGTCTGCATTGCCCAGCTTATAGAGCCACCCTTTGAACCTCTGGCTTCAGCCAAGCTGAATTACTTGACCTGGAAAACTGTGTTCTTGGTAGCTGTTACTTCTGCCATACGGATTAGTGAATTACAGGCCCTGTTAGTCGAACCTAACTTCATCTCCTTCCATAGGGATAAGGTGGTCCTAAGAACCAATAGGAGGTTCTTACCCAAAGTGGTATCAGATTTTCATCTGAACCAGTCAGTGTCTCTTCCCATGTTTTTCGCTGACCATTCTTCTTCAAAGGAAAGAAGATTACACAGTTTGGGATGTTAAAAGGGCTCTTAGTTAGTACATAGAGCATACTAAGGCACACAGAAATTACTGTTTTCAATTGTTTCTCACTTATGGTGAAGTGGGGAAAGGTACGCCTGCTGCTAAAAGAACTATTGCCAGGTGGATTGTCTCTTGTATACAATTCTGTTATGGCAAATTTGGCAGATCACCCCCTCCAGGCCTAAGGGCTCACTCGACTAGGGGTACAGCTGCTACTCTGGCTGTGGCCAGAGATACACCCTTGCTAGAAATCTGTAAAACAACCACTTGGAAAACAGTCCATACATTCACCAAGCATTACTCTCTGGACATCTAGGCTAGGAGTGATGCTAGGTTTGACACAGCAGTACTGCAGAGCTTGTTCCCAAAGCAGGTTCTGCATTCCCTCCTCCCGGGGGAACTGCTTGGTAGTCTGCATATTCTCAGAATACAGCAAGACTTCATGTTGTTTGAAGAGAAAATTAGTCACCATAGTAATGTTGTTTCTTCTAATAGAGTCTTGCTGTGTTCTGACTTCCCTTCCTGCCTCCCCTCTCAGAACCTAGTTGTTGGGAAGTGGGCTGGCAGGTACAGTGTTGCACCTTGGGGGTGTACCTTGTACCCTCCCTCTTAAGGGTGGAGTAGTTGTTTTATTATTATTATTAGTATTGTTATGTTTAATATATATATTATATTGTCACTACAGTTCCTTGGGTTCTCGGCTTGAGTCTTTTGGGACCCAAATTGTTGCCCTTTGGCTATAGAGTAAACAATTTCCATAGTTAGTAGTTAGTTTGCTCATAAGAATCTGACGGTTACACTGGTAAGTACCAGAGACAGAGGTTTGAAAACCGAGCTCACGCTCAATGTTCTATGTTTCTGCATAGAGTTAAGTCCTTCCTCTCCGGGGCAGTTCAAGTGCTAGGGCTAACTGCATATTGTCTGAATACAGCAAGATTCCATTAGAAGAAACAACATTACTGTGGTGAGTAATTTTTTTCTTACTTACCCAGTGTGATCCGCGAAAGTTAGGGATGGATCAAGGGTGACCCCCAGGTATTTGAAAATAGTTACTTGTTGAAGAGAGGACTCACCTGGAGGCAAACTGGTCAAGGAGGTATTTTGCCCTGCAGTGCATGTGGTGAGCCTTGGTTTGGATTCAAAAAGCATTGCCTTCATTTTTTGGGCATTAACAAGTAATCTGTTATGTGCAAACCACTATTGGACAGCCCAAAATTCCCTGTAGAGAGAAAGGGATACATTCAGTGGGCTCTTCTGACTCTTGTAGAGAACAAGATCATCCGCATACATAATCATCTGGCAGTCTGTATTATCAATGAGGAGGTGGTTAACAAAGAAAGATAGGTCCTAGTATGGGGCATAACAAGCAAAAAAGGGGAAAACTAGAAACATCCTAGCAGGGGTTAGGGGTACAGAAGTATTTCCAGGTAACACAGGGAATACTGGGAGTGGTGCAGTGCAGTGGCTGTGGGGTGGCAGTTTTCATAGAGACCTTCTGGAGGCTGCGGTGCTGCCCCGTCTCCACACACTTCTCTGGGATGAGGGAAGAGGTCACTACTCTCCAGGCTGAGTTGGCTAGGATTTGGGGGACCTCTTGCCCCACCCAGGGATCACCCAGTCTGCCACTGTTACCTCAGAGCATGCCAGGGATGAGGAATGGCTGGACTTTGGTGATCTCCGGAAGGGTGGGGTGGTAGAGCAAAGGCACATTCCTCAAGCAGTGTGACTGTGTAATTTGTATGCCACTGTGGTGGGGCGGAACTGCTGGAATGAGGCACTTTTGATAGCGACCAGGAAAGATGTGGGTTTTTTTCATAGTGGAGACTCCAAGGAGGGTGTTAGATGACTCCAGAAGAGGAGGAAGCAAATTTTGATGGGGGACTCAATTGTGAGGGGGTAGATTTGGGAATAGGAAGTGGATGAGAGGATAGGAAGGGGGAGGGAAGGTTAGGTACCTATGGTATGCCAGTCTGCAGGGATGGGAAGCAGATCTGAGGCTGTCTAAGGCAGCAGGACAGAAGGGAAAGCTGGATGCCACTGTCCTCCTGGCACTAATGACCTGGCTAGGGACAGGGTTGGATAGTGTGGAGAGGGGGTTGGGGAGCTGGGAAAAGATCTTAGTTAGCACACTCCATGGCTTTTGCTGAGGTGCTGCCGTCTACAGCAGGGAGGAGAGGGATCTTTGCATCAGGAGTTTCAGGAGTTTCAGCTCATGGTTGAAGGAATGGTGCAGAGAGAAGGGGTTCAGCAACATTGGGAACTGGGGACCAATCTGAAGGGATAAAGGCCTATACAGGGGCAGTAGCTTGTATCCATCCAGGAGGGGAACTGCAGTCCTCAGTGAACAGTTAAAATGTTATTTTGATAACCATTTAAACTAGCCAAAGGGGGTGGCTGAAGAAATTGGGGAGGCAGAAACTGCTTCCCCCACCACAGGCTGAAGTAGAGAGTAGGGAGAACTCAAGGTAAGAGGAATCCCCCCAAGGTGCAAATTAATAAAGAAAGCAGGGTGGTAGAAATGAAGGGGGATGGGAACGGGCGCATAAAAAAGAGAAGGGGAAGGAGGGAGAGCAAAAAGGAAAAAGGGGCATAACAAGTATAGTGGTAACAGTATCTGGAAGGCCATGTGTGCAAATGGTGGAAGTCTAGGAAGTAAGATTCTGAACCTAGAGGCCATCATGGCATAGGTCAACCTGGATATTGTGGCCATTAACCAAGTCATGATGCAACACCGGGTTATACTGTACTCAGGAAGGACAGGGCGGGAAGGAAAAGAGAGGGTATAGTGCTTTATGTGAGAAAGCTTAAAAGGGATGGAGATACAAGAAATACGGGGGGAAGGGCAGAGCAAAGGTACTGTGGGCGAAACAGACAGGATAGTGCTGCGCTTCTATGGACCGGGCAGGGTGCGAAGCTGGCCATGCACTTCTCCTGAACAACTGCAAATTCACGCAGCTTGCACTCCAGAGCCAGGAGATTGAATAATCTCCAGTGAAGAAAGATTCGGTAGTCCAATTATTGGATCCAGTAGCCATTTATTCAGTTATATCATTGGAGTGTTCAAAGTCCACACCACAATCCAGGTAACCCCTGCATTTCGCCACGTAAGGGCTTCATCAAGGGGTGGTTCCCTTGAGTCGGACAGTCCCTTTTATAAAAAAAAAAATAAAAAATTGTGTGATATCATCAGTTTGTCATTTCATTAATTCAGTCAGAAGAGGGTGAAAAATAAAATAAACAAAACAAATACAAAAGAAGTTTAAACTTGTCACAGGGAGTCTCTTATATCTTTTGCTGTTTTCTTTCAGTAACATTTGTGGTCTGTATACCATGACTAATTAAATCTATTACTGTAATTATAAATCTTACTATAGATCACTGAGGCAGCAAAGACATGTCTTTTTCAACTTTTTACATTTTTTTTGTTAACACACAGTGGCTGTAAAAGTAAAATTTTACTTAAAAAGATTTTTTTATAGTTTAAAGTGATGAAATTCTTAATAGTTTTGGAGTTGGCAGCAAATCCACACTAAAGCCATTCCATTCATAGCTAGGATTATGTGGCACACAGGGTTTCCTACGTTCTCCTTATAATGCCACTGTAAAGAGAAAGAAAGAAGGAAACATTAGAATAGCATAATATACCTTTAAAGATATTTACAACAACATTTTAACACTGCCATCTGAGAATTTGTTCAGAGTGAAACCTATCTTAACATCACAGTACATATCAGACAGACCAAGAAGAAGTGAGGTGGAGGGGTGGGTAATGTAAAAATTAATTTAGTGTCACCAAGTTACAGTATGGCAGTCCTTAGTTGGAAAGAGGACTTTGACCAAAATGGGGAATTGGGCGGGGGGATTACATTTTTAGTTTTTTCTTTATTTTGACCAAAGATTTACAGATATGGTTTGAGATTCCAAACAAAATTCAAACCATCAGGAGCTAGTTCCTTCAATGAAAATATCCAGTAGGTTTCTCTCTGTGACAGACGATTTACTTCCCTTCTCCCAATCTTAACTTGTTCAAGACCTGTGAAATTTAAGCATGTAGGGTCACTGTTATGACATAACAGAAAGTAATCTGCAATAGGACTTTCCAATTGAACATTTTTTATATCTCGAATATGTTATTGAATCCTCACTTTCAGGAGGGCGTATAGTTCTAGCTACATAAAGTTTTTTACAGTCACACCAAATAGCATAGCCAATGTATGGAATTATACATGAAGTAAACTGATTGATCTTTACTTTTCTATTGTTTGTTGGTACTATAAAGCTAGTACCTTGTTTGCAATAATTGCAAACGTTGCAATTTCTGCATCTGTGCATGCCTTTTGGTTTCACTGACAGCCAGGTTCTCTTTACAGGCTCATCCCTTGAGAATTGGCTATTGACTAGGCCATCTTTCAGATTTTTGCCCTTTCTGAAGGAAATCCTCGGTTTCTTTCCCACGTGATGTGCTAGTATAGAGTCACTTGACAGAATGAGACAAAATTTTGTCACTATGTTACCTAACTTCCCAGCAATGTAATTACATTCCGTGACAAAGTTTACACCTTTTGATTGCACTAAGCTCTTTAATTTGGGTTTTAACAGTTCACTCCTATCTTTTGTTTCAGCTTCTTGTAAGGCTTGATCTAGTAAACTAATAGCATACCCCCTTTCTACAAAGCATGCTTTGAGTTCTTCTGCTTGTTCTGTAAGTAAGGATTACCCCACAACAGGGTGTGGGTCTCTCAGGGATTAATGTATGGATGGGGGGGTTGGACCGATTCTTACCTCAGAAGTGGGCAAGATTATGGAGGCACTCCTTAAGGAAAGGATAGTGCAACTCCTGGAATCCATAGGAGCACAGGATCCAAGACAGCATGGGTTTACAACAGGAAGGCCCTGTCAAACTAATCTCATAGACTTCTTTGACTGGGTAACCAGGGTGGTGGACCAAGGTGGTGCAGTTGATGTTGCCTACCTTGACTTCAGCAAAGCTTTTGATACTGTTCCACATAGAAGATTGATTTATAAGCTGGGTAGGCTTGGGGTGGGTCAGAAGTTGGTCAACTGGGTGGCAAACTAGTTGGCGGGCCGAAAACAGAGAGTGGTTAGTAAATGATATACAGTCAGAAGAGCTGCAAGTCACAAGTGGGGTACCTCAGGGATCAGACCTGGGGCCAGTCCTCTTCAGTATCTTCATTAGTGACATTGCAGATGGACTGGAGGGTAAGGTTTGTCTGTTTACAGATGTCACCAAGATCTGCAACAGAGTAGATGATCCAGATGGGGTGGGCAGAATGAGAAGAGATGTGGATAAACTGGCAAAATAGTCGGAAGAGTGGCAACTGGGGTTTAATGCAAAGAAGTGCAAGATCATGCACATAGGGAAGAGAAACCCTGAAGCCACCTATAGGTTGGGAGGGAAGTTGCTGACAATCACAAGGGAAGAAAGAGACTTGTGTATCATCATCACAGATGATCCGAAGTCATCCAAGCAGACCACTAAAGCAGTAGGTAAGGCTAGGGGGATTTTTGGGTGTATTACTAGGGGTACCACAAGTCATAAGAGGGAGGTAATAGTCCCTCTTTACAAGACACTGGTTAGGCCCTATCTGGAGTGCTGCGTGCAGTACTGGAGGCTGCACCTTCACAAGGACATTAACGAAACGGAGGCAGTCCAGAGAAGGGCAACCAAAATGGTGCAGGGACTGCATCAGAAAACATATGAGGAAAGATTAGTGGAACTCAATATGTATACCCTAGAGCAAAGGAGAGAGAGAGAGAGGTAGGTGATATGATCAAAACATTCAAACACCGTAAGGGCATTAACAAGGTGAAACAGTCGAACATGTTTCACTGTAAGAAAAATAGCAAGACAAGAGAACACAGCATGAGATTAGAGGGAGGCTGATTAAGGGGTAACGTGAGGAAGTTCCTTTTCACAGAAAGGGTGGTGGATGCATGGAATGGCCTACCTCAGGAAGTGGTGGATATGAATACAGTGCAGGGCTTCAAACAGGTATGGGATAGGCATAAGTGAGCAATACAGATGAGTATGAACAGATAGGCCATTGACAGAGTAAAGGCCTATGCACATTTATAAGGTAGAAAAAAATGGGCAGACTAGATGAGCCTTGTGGTCCTTATCTGCTGTCAGCTTTTATGTTTCTAACCCCAGTAATGCTCAGAATATTCCTAACTTTATGCAGTAAGTCTGGAGGGTTGGACTGCCCGGAGAGATAGAACAGATGCAAATGATGGAACACTTTGCACGTGAGCATCTTTCAAACACTGCCTCTACTAACTGCCTGTGTTCTAAACCTCTTCAAATTTTTCTCTCTGCCTAAAAAGACTGGTCGCTCAGAGTTTAGTTCGTCCACGTCTCCTGTGTGAAGAAAACTGCTAAAAATCTATTAAGTATATTTTTATTTTCATTTACTGCCTCTACTTATTGTTTAGTGATATTTACCTAGTTTACGTTTAAATTTGTTTGTTTGCCCGGTTCCTCTCTGTTTGGTATGACCATGGGGGAACCGGGTTAGTTTCCTTTAAAATCGGGGTTCTCTAATTAAAGAATCATCTTAGTTTTACTTTAAAACTTGTTTTTATATTATTGCTTATAACCGATAGTTCTTGGTTACCTGAACTGCTGACCCGGTTCCAGACCGCTACATCGGTTCGGTTTCTCCGGTTCCTTTTCAGTTCCGGAACCGACCATTTAAAAAAAAAAAAAAACTTTTTTCTTTAGTGGTTGGGTTTTTTACTATTTTAAACATCATGTCTGAGAAACCCAAGTAGCGAACCTGTGAACCCGGTTTCAAAAATTGTTCCCAGTGTGGGGAAGTGTTTGCTAAAGCAGACAAACACACTATATGTGTTATATGTTTAGGTTTTGATCATCTTAAGGAGGAATGTGAGATTTGTAAGACATTCCCAGATAAAACCTTAGAGAAATGCCTTGAAAGGCGTAAGAAAAAGTCTGCTAGGGGTCCCTCTGGCTCTGACCAGCTGATACCCCAGGAATCTGTGGTTGAACCCATACCTATATCTGTGCCTGCCCCTGACAGGGACAAAAAGGGCACAAAACATTCAAATGAACTGGCTGACTCCCCGGTTCCTTCAAAGAAAAGCAAAAAGCTTAAGCACACAGAACCCCCTACTATTAAACCGGGGACTTCTGTGCCTGCTATGCCTGCACCAACGGCCCAAGAGATTGCTCAGGCCTTCAAAATTATACAGTCACTACAGGCAATAGTCCCTCTTCATCAGCCTCCTGCTCCTTCTCAGGGTTCCCAGGCTGGCAGTACTGTGCATCCTACCCCTCAGGAAGGAGGGAAGTCCTTTGATGATGATGATAAATATAGTGATGATGAGAGACCAATCGAACCAGAAGTGTCCCCTGAACAGGACTTTGGTTTGCCTCCAAGGGTGACTGAGGATTTTCCATCCCATTTTACTTTTATCAGGAGGATGGTAGATGCCCTTGACATCTCCACCACCGAACAAGTTGAGGATGAAGAGGAGGTAGAGTATTTGGAGATGATGGGACTGACACCCACCAAAGCTCTACTTCTACCGGTGTGTATAAGTTCTTTAAGAAGGATGCCTTAAAGATTCTTCAGACATCAAACTCCACACCTCCCATAGATAGGAGGATGGATAAAAAATACCAATTGGAGAGGGAGGGAGCAGATTTTCTCTTCTCCCATCCAGACCATCAAGGGGTAATTCAGCAAGGTGCTTGCGATAAGGCCAAGGTCCCACTGTTCTCACATCCTCCGGACAAGGACTCCATAAAAATTGACAGCATGACCAAAAAAGGGTACCTGTTAGCCTCCCTGGCTATGCTTCAGGCTACCTTCCAGGCTTATGCTGCCCAATACCAGAAGTCACTGTGGCAGTCAGTCCTGGCTATATCCCAGAAAGCTCCCTCTCCCTTGTCAGATGACCTGGCTGAAACTGCCAGGTTTGGGTTAGAGGCAGCTAAGTATCAATTCCAGATGGCTGCTGACACCAATGATACTGCATCCAGATGGATGGCAAATACAGTGGCACAGAGGAGGTTTGCATGGCTCAGGACCACAAACCTCACTCAGATACCCAATCTAAGGCCTTGGATTTTCCTCTAGAGGGAAACTCGCTGTCTTTGGGGAGTCCACTGTGGCATATATGAAGAAGGTGGATGAGTATAAGGCCACTTATAGAAGCAACTCTGCTAGGGAGAGAGCTTCACCATCCACCAGGCCTTATGGAAGGGGAGGCCGGGGCAGGTCATTTTACACCAGGCCCTTCTTCCAGCCAGTGGCCTTACCCCAGTACCAGCAGTATCCACAGCAGGGATACCCCAGGGGCAGGGGAAAGAGGGACTCAAGGCAAGGATCCCAAACTCAGCCTCAGCCACAGTCAAAACAGACCCCCCGAACCACAGGCCGCTTGCTCCCTACCGGTCGGAGGCAGACTATCTCACTTTCTTCATGCCTGGTTAAGAATCACCACAGACAAGTGAGTTCTGGAGGCAGTGGGTCAAGGTCTGTCCCTGGAATTCAAATCCTTTCCTCCACAGAAAATCAGAGTTTTCAACTCCCCCTCACTAGCAGAAAAAACACTGCTAGAATCAGAGGTTCAATACCTGCTACAGCTCAAGGCAGTAGAACCAGTTCCAAAATCCCTAAGGGGAAGGGGTTTTTATTCCAGGTGTTTCCTAACTACAAAGAAAAGTTGGGAATGGCGGCCTATTTTAGTTCTCAGAGCTTTACACAAGCATCGAAAGAAAGAAAGTTCAAAATGGCAACACTAACTATGATTTTATCTGTGCTCCAAAATGGAGACTGGTTAGCATCACTGGATCTAAAGGATGCCTGTATCCACATCCCCGTAAGGGAGTACTACTGCACATATCTCAGGTTCAGACTCCCTTCAGGTCACTACCAGTTTTCAGCCCTGCCTTTTGGCCTTTTTTCCGCCCCAAGGGTATTCACAAAGTGCCTAGCTGCTGTAGTAGCACATCTTCAGAGACAAGGCATCACTGTCTTCCCTTATCTGGATGACTGGTTAGTGGTGGGAAAATCCCCACTGAAAGTACAGCAGGATCTAAGGGTCACTCAGGACCTCCTAGAATCCCTGGGATTTCTAATAAATCACAAAAAGTCTGCTTTCACCCCCATACAGGTGTTGCAGTTAATAGGAGCAGAAATAAATACCTTACAAGCCAGAGCCCATTTGCCTTTGGAGAGAGTGCAAAACCTTCAGTCCGTGGCAAATTCCTTAAGATTGCACAAAGCAAAAACTGCAAGACAGTTTCTCCAGCTACTGAGCCATATGGCTGCTGCCATAGGCACAGTGCAGGGTTCTAGATTTCACATGAGGGACATCCAGTTCCACCTCAGGGCTCACTGGTGCCAGAAAAAGACCCTTTTTCTAAGTTTATTCCAGTAACAAGGGCACTGTTATAGGCTCTCTTGCGGTGGAAGGAGGAATCAAATTTAAGAAATGAAATACCTTTTCAAAAGGAGACTCCTTCAATGGTTCTCACAACAGATGCATCCCTATTGGGCTGGGGCACCCATCTAGGGCAGCACACTACTCAGGGTACCTGGTCAGCTGCAGAGTCCCTTTAGCACATAAACTTACTGGAACTCAGAGCAGTTCTGCTAGCTCTGTGAGCTTTTTCTCCTCTAATGCAGGGCAAGGTGGTACAGATCAGAACAGACAATACCACCACAGTGTATTACATAAACAAGCAGGGAGGCAACAGGTCGGACCTCCTCTGTACAGAAGCAATTCATATCTGGACTCCAGCTTACTCACTGGGAATGTCCTTACAGGCAATTCACTTGCTAGAAAAGGACAACATCCTAGCAGATGCTTTGAGCTGAATCAATCAGGCCCATCATGAATGGACCCTAAACAGACAGGTGGTACAGGCTATTTTCAGAAGGTGGGGCACTCCACGGGTAGACTTGTTCGCATCCCACAAGAGCCACCACCTGCCACAGTATTGTTGCAGACCACCAGGCAAGGGCACACTTCCTTTGGATGCCCTAACCCTAAATTGGTCAGGGAGGTTCCTGTATGCTTTCCCTCCTTTACTTCTAGTTCACAGGATACTGCTCAAGCTCAGACCCCATGTAGCATCATTATTCTTGATAGCTCCGGATTGGCCAAGGCAGCCATGGTACTCTCTTCTGCTCTCCATGTCTGTCACAAAACCAATACATCTCCCTCGGAGGTATGATCTACTGACTTCCAATCAGGGCACCCTGTTGTGCCCGAATCTCTAGTCTCTCAACCTTAAGGTCTGGCTCTTGAGGACATAGAATATGCAAAATTCAACCTTTCTCAATCTGTCCTAAACATCTTGAACGCTTATAGAAAACCTTCTACTAGGAAAACCTATCTCTCTAAATGGAAGAGGTTTTCTTTTGGGTGCGCTAGCAGATCACTTATACCAGGACAGGCTGAAATTCCAGTTGTCCTGGATTATCCCTCTCATTTGCATTCCTCTGGTTTACAACCCAGTTCCCTGAAGGTTCATTTGGCAGCTATCTCTGCTTACTTTTCTGCTGGTGCAAGGGTAACCATAGCTTTGGATCCCATCTTTAAAAGATTCTTTGAGGGCTTAATTCATCCACATCCACCCCATCGGGCACCAGTACCAACTTGGGATTTTAATGTCTGCATAGCTAAACTCATGAGCCCTCCCTTTGAGCCCATGGCCACAGCTCATCTAAAATATGTTACTTGGAAGCAGTCTTCCTCGTGGCTATGACTTCTGCAAGAAGGATCAGTGAGCTTCAGGCTCTCTGTATAGATCTGGACTATATCTCCTTTCACAGGGATACGGTACTGTAGTCCTTAGAACAAACAGAAAATTTCTCCCCAAGGCAGTCTCAGACTTCCACTTAAACCAGTCCATGACTCTTCCCGTCTTTTTCACTGACCATTCTACTTCTGGTGAAAGAAGACTCCACAGTTTAAATGTGAAAAAGGCTCTCAGTTACTACATGACAGCCACGAATGGCCATAGACAGTACAGAAAGCAACTGTTCCTGACCTATGGGGATGTGGGAAAGGGTAGTCCAGCCTCGAAAAGGTCCATTTCTCGGTGGATAGTCCAGTGTATCCAGTTCTGTTACACAAAGGCTGGTAAGGAGCCCCCATCAGGTTTGAGGGCTCATTCCACAATAGGAACAGCTGCTACCTTAGCAGCTGCCAGGGATGTTCCATTACTGGACAGCTATAAAGCAGCTACCTGGAAAACAGTACACACCTTTATAAAGCATTACAATCTGGATATGTTATCTAGGGGTGATGCTAGGTTTGACACAGCAGTGATGCAAAGTCTGTTTCCAAAATAAGTTCTTTGCCCACCTCCAGTGATACTGCTTGGTAGTCTGCATAAAGTTAGGAATATTCTGAGCATTACTGGGGTTAGAAAAAATAAATACTTACTATAGTAATCTTTCTTCCCAGTAATGTTTAGATATTCATAACTTCCCTCCCGACCTCCCCTTTAAGAACTTCAATCTCTGCACTCTGCGTGCTGGTGCCAGTTTTTTATTATCATACACCCTTGGAGTGTTCCTTACCCTACACCTGTTAATAGTTTGGGTAAATCAGTTTCATTGTGTTCTGCCTTTTTTGGGTGTTTTTTCTCTGGCATTTTGTTCTAACCTTGTTGAATTGTTTCTCCAGTTGGATATATTTTTTTTTTTTACAATTTTATATTCTTGGGAAAACTCCAATTTTAATAATAAAATTATAGTAGTATATAATTCTGGGCCTACTTTCCAGGCTCCATTTATAAAATCTGAAGAGGTTTAGTACACAGGCAGTTAGTAGAGGCAATGTTTGAAAGATGCTCACGTGCAAAGTGTTTCATCATTTGCACATGTTCTATCTCTCCGGGTAGTCCAGCCCTCTAGGCTTACTGCATAAAGTTGTGAATATCTGAGGATCACTGGGAAGAAAGAAGGTTACTATGGTAAGCAATTTTTTCTTCTATGTTAATCCTCTTGTAAAATGGGGAAGAGAAAGGGTTCAGCGCTCTTTTTATATGTTTCTCTTCCTCATGTTGCAGTTTTGTAAAAATAATTTTAAAGTGCAAAATTACAAAGGTTCCAGGAGGATATTAAGGTTCCTGCCATATGGAAGAGAAAGGGGGTTGCGCTTGACTGGAGAAACTCATGCTTAACTTTTTTAAATTGTGACTGCAATGGTGAACAATTACTGATTACATGCAGATGTGATCAGCATTTCAGAATATGTGCTCATTTTGACTGACTTAGTTTTGTAAACTGTAGAATCATCTCTGTTTTTCTGCTGTGTTTGATGTTTGGGATTTGGCTGCTGTGCATTATGGGAAATGCATCTGTTTAAATGCTGAGGAGATTTGAGATCTGGTGGTAGTTGCTGCAATTCCCTTGGCAGACCTACAGATGGTAGTACACTGAGGCTTACATCTTTTTTAATTGTGAATTTTACAGCCAGCATTGCACAATAATAACTTTGCCCCCTTTTAACTGATTTACATGACATTTAGAAAGCTCAGCCTCTGTGTCAGGAACTCTTGATCCTGTAAATTCCATGTAGTTTGGTTCGGGGAGGCAAAGTTACAGAGGTGCAAAAATGCAAAAGTCTCAGTTTTTGAAAATGTTAAGCCTTTTTTTGCCACCTGATAACTAAAAAAATAGGAGACTCTGAAACCTGAAACTTTCAGGTTTGATAGAGATGGTCCAAGGTGTGTGTTTTTGTGGTTTTTAAGTTCCACTGTTGAGGTAGTTTTTAAAAATATTTAATAAAAGACATGGAGGCAATCTAGAAAATCATACGTGGCATACATTACTGTGTAGTTGCTGAAAGGGCATGTATTTCTAAGCCAATAGACCAAGTAAAAAAAAAACACATTACATAGTCATATAGATGTTTTCAAGCTACTTACGATGGAAGTACCAGAAATTTCACTTAAGCATATCTATTCTTGTTTGATAACCATCTGTTGGTCGGCCGTGAATTGCAGGCTAAGACTATTATGGGACAGGAAACTAACATGGGGAACAGAGTGTGAGTGCACTTTACCATTGATCAACTCGCAGGCAACCGTGGATTATTTAAGCAGTAAGTCACAAGGGGGCGTGGGTTATCAGGGATTTACCACGGCTGAAGTGGTTTGCGCCTCGTGGGTAAATCATCGCCAGCCGTGGTAAATCCTCCGCTAACCCACATCCTCCAAGTGGTTTATTGCGATTAGACCAAGGTTCATTTTTTTTACTGTAATAAAATACAAATATTAAAGAGGTTGCTTTGGTTTCTTTTATTTTTATTGTATTTATTCCTGTGTTGCAGATGATATTGATGATAGTCTCATCAACAGTCGTTGGTTATAGAGGATTTACAACGGTGGTAAACTGCCAATCTGATGATTTAATTGGCTGTTTACTTATGTCCATGGTATAACTGATAATCAGTTAACGGTCACCTGATGCTGTTGGATCAATCCTGCGCAACCCTTTCTCTTCCCCATGTTACAAAAGTGGGTATATCACTACAATTTCTACAAAGCCTTAGAAACTGGCTATAAGGTATAGACTGTTTCAGAGATCTGGGATGTGAGCTTGCTGCTTGTAACAGATTGTTTGTGACTATAGGTTTTCTAAAGCCTTTAGTGCTGATTTGGTTTCCTGATTTCTTTGACGGTGTAATGTTTAAAAAGTTTATACCTCGCCTCTGCCACATACACATACAGGAAAATTAATTGATGCCAGAGAGAACTGAGGGAAGCAGAGAGGGACAAGTAGAGAAAGCAGGCAAAAAGGGGGAAGTACAGGAGTCAAGACCACATAGGAAAAATAACTGGTGTGGGGAGAAGAGACAGGGGAGCACGAACAGGAGCAGAGGGGAGGATAGACTGCAGGACATGGAAGGCCATGCTAACAAATGCCTAAAGCCTGGGAAATAAAATTCCAGACCTGGAGTCTTTGTTAGCAGAGGCAGACCTGGATATAGCAGCTATAACAGAGACATGGTACACTGCTAATCATGGGTGGGACATTAGTGTACCGGGTTATGCTCCGTTTAGGAGGGATAGGGAGGGTAAAAAAGGTGTGGGGGGGTGACTTTACACCAGAGAAGGCATAAAGGCAACAGAAGTGCAGGGCAGACATGGGGAGGCCGAGGCACTGTGGGTCACCTTGAACCGGGCATGGGGGTAATCTACAGACCTCTGGCACAGGGAGAGGAAGTAGACGTAACTAGAGGATAATATACACGAGATGGCAATAAAATGTGAAGTTTTGCTACTGGGGGATTTCAATATGCCGGACGTGGATTGGACCACCCAGGCAGCTGCTTCAACCAGAAATGGAGCCATCCTAGATTCCCTACAGGAGGCAGGTCTCAGGCACCTAGTGCTTGATCCCACCAGGGACAAGGCGATTCAGGAATTGGTATTGATCAATGGTACAGAATCACTGAAGTCTGGGTAGAAGGACAGCTAGGGTCAAGCGACCACCACATAGTGTGGTTTAGCTTGGAGACAGGGACTATATCGAATGGCACAGAGGCGAAGGTACTAGATTTCAGGAGGGCAGACTTTTCTGAAATGGGTAGATATATCAGAGTAGCCCTAGAGAAGGGGAGGTAAGAGGGTATATTGAGGAGCTGTGTGGACAAATAAAAAGCACCATAGTGGAAGTGACGAACCAGTGCATCAGGATGGTGTCCAAAGGGAAGAGAAGGAGGAAGCAACTATGGTACTCGAAAGAGGTGGCAGACAAAGTAAGAGCTAAAAGGGTGAGTTTTAAGAAGTACATGAGGACCCAAAAGGAGGAAGACAGGGAGGTGTACGTTGAGTGTCTAAGGGAAGCCGGGAAGGCTGTTAGAAGCACAAAGGTGCGGACTGAGGAGAGATTAGCCCAGATAGTGAAGAAAGGGGACAAGACGTTCTATACAGTAGGTACATCAGCGAAAGAAGAAAAATCGGGGGGGGGGGGGATGTAAGGCTCAAAGAGGATGAAGGTGAGTGTAAGGAGGGAGACCTAGATAAGGCGGAAATACTGAATAAATACTTCAGTTCAGTATTCACTGAAGAGGGGGAGGGTCAGGGACCACAGCTGGGCAACAGATTCAAAGGGGTGGGAGAGGTGGACACCAGTCCATTCACAGTGGAGAGAGAGAGAGTCCTGGAAGAGCTCACAAAACTGAAGGTGGACAAAGCTGTGGGGCCAGATGCATACACCCGAAGATATTAAGGGAGCTGTGAAGGGAGCTTGCAGCGCCTCTGGCAGCCATGTTCACTGGGTCACTCAACACAGGAGTGATTCCAGAGGACTGGAAGAGGGCATATGTAGTCCCTCTACACAAAAGCCGTAGTAGGGAGGAGACAGGGAACTACAGGCCAGTCAGCCTCACCTCAAGTGATGGGGAAGATTGTGGAGGCACTGATGAAAGAAAGAATAGTGGTGCACCTGGAATCCAACAATGCCCAGGATCCAAGGCAACATGGATTCACAGCAGGAAGATTGTGTCAAACAAATCTTATCGATTTTTTGGATTGGGTGATAAAGGAAGTAAATTGGGGTGGGGTTGGTGGTGGACGTCACCTATCTCGATTTCAGCAAAGCTTTTGACACTTTCCCACATATAAGGCTGGTTAACAAGATGGGTAGTCTGGGCATGGGGCACATAGTGGTAAACTGGGTTAAAAACTGACTAACAGACAGGTGGCAGAGGGTGGTGGTAAATGGGATCCAATCTGTGGAGAGGGGGTGACCAGTGAGGTTCCTCAGGGATCAGTCCGTGGGCCAGTCCTGTTCAGTGTCTTCATAAGTGACATTGCGGAAGGGCTTGAAGGAACGATCTGCCTCTTTCCAGACGACACCAAGATCTGCAACAGGATGGGTACTCCAGAAGGGGTGGCGAAAATGAGGAGGGACCTAAGGAAGCTTGAAAAATGGTCTGAAGTGTTGCAACTGAGGTTTAATGCAAAGAAGTGCAAAAATAATGCACCTAGGAAGAGGGAACCCTGGGAGAGCTACAGGATGGGGGTGGGTGGAGTGCTAATGATCACCAAGGAAGAAAGGGACCTAGAGTTATCATTTCTGATGACCTAAAGGTATCAAAGGAGAGCACAAAGGCTTCAGGGAGGGAGAGTGGCATGCTGGGGTGCATAGGCAGAAGTTTCACTAGCAGAAGGTGGGAGGTGGTAATGCCATTGTATAAAACACTAGTGAGGCCTTACGTAGAGTACTGTGCGCAGTTCTGTAGACCACACCTTTGCAAGGACATTGACACAGTGGAGGCGGTCCAGAGAAGGGTGACCAAGATGGTATAGGGCTTGCACCACAAAACATATGAGGAGAGATTAAGGGACCTCAATATGTATTCACTGGAGGAAAGGAGGGAGTGGGGGGACATGATAGAGACATTCAAGTACCTCAAGGGCATAAACAAGGTGCAGGGAGGAGACATCTTCCAATGGAGAAGGAATACAAGAATGAGGGGGCATGATATGAAATTGGAGGGGGGCAGGTTAAGAGGAAATGTGAGAAAGTTTTTCTTCACAGAAAAGTTGGTGGACACATGGAACAGTCTGCCACAAAAGGTGGTGGGACCGAACACAGTGGGGGTTTTTAAACATACCTAGGACAGGCACAAGGGAACCTTGAGGGGAAGGAGTGATGAACAAACACTGACCAGATAGGATCAGAGGCCGCAAACAAGTTAAGGGTTTACGGGCAGACTGGATGGGCCTAGTGGTCCTTATCTGCTGACAATTATTATGTTTCTTTAGACTCGATACTGCATTTGTGTGTAAAATGGAAAAATTCCTGTCATTGTTATCGAGCCATTCTATAAACTGTGCTGCTTCTTGTTCCGTTCCTGTCCAAATACATAGCACATTGTTAATGAATCTGTTCCACTTCGAGATAAATTTAAAGAAAGGACTGGATTCTCTATTGAACACCACTTGTTCCTCCCAATAGCCTAGGAACAAGTTAGCGTGTGAGTGAGCCATAGCTGCTTCCATCGCAGTTCCACACTTTTGCAAATAAAAGGTAGAATCAACTTCAAAGTAGTTGTATTTCAATGTAAAATCCAGTTCTTCCATAATAAGATCTAAAGGTATGCTATCCCTTAAGGGGTCCTTTTGCAAGAAGTGAAGACTTGCCCGAATACCGTCATTATGGCAAAAGAATGTATATAATGTGGAGGGGTTGTGGGATAACAGATGAACCAGACACTGAAATTCAGGTTCAACATGTGTAATGTTTATTCAGAATACAGGAAATAAGCTTCTGTGATGCCATATTCCTTCTTCAGTATATCAGTTTGCAGCAACAGACTATGTATGTCTTTTCTCTGCATTTAGCCAGCACCTACTGACACTGATCTCTGATCTAAGTACTTTAAAGTGAAAACAGCTCATCCATATATGAGCCCTGTTTGCTTGGGTAGTGGGGGCTCATAAAGAAAAAAAAGAAAACAAGCTAAAAACAAAGAACCTTAGTGTAGAAACACTGAAAAAAGGGTTACTCCAAAGGGCATTGGCAACAAATCAAGTTTCAAAGAAATACAACACCATACATACTTCCATAATGCAAAACATCATGGGATATATGTAAATCACCATGAAATTTCAGACTTTTATTTATTTATTTATGTTTTTGGTAACCAGGTAGGTGCACTGATCCAGAGGACCATTTTCAGTTACGACCTGGGCCACAATGTGGTGGGATGAAACATAGCAGTATACACAGTATACACATATGGTTACACTTTACAGACATTTGAAATTAAACTGCACAACACCAAGATGGGTGTTGAGACATCTGTTGATTACCTGTGCTATACAGTCATGGTAAATTAATGTACCATGAGACATACATGCAGCAGTACAAAGGTAGGTTCAAGGATGGACAACTAGCATTAGTCTAAGGTGCCAAGCAAGATGATCTGAAAGAGAAGGTTGAAACGGGGCATTGTGGTGGGCACCATGTGGATTTTGGCTCTATAGAGGGAGGGGCAGGGGTGGGGAGAAATGGAGGGTGTATGTGCTGACCTAGTTCATGGCAGAAGATTATGGTGGCTTTTGGGTGTCTGCTTTACTCGGTGAGCATTTGCAGGTGGATGCTTCCAGTAGCCAGGCCTTCAGGTTAGATTTGAAAGACTCATGGGATGATGATGTACGAAAAGATGCCAGAAAACTGTTCCAGAGGGAGGGGGCAGAGACAGAGAAAGCATTACTGCCCATGACTGTGGAGACACGTGGAACCTCAAGGGTTGGAAAGGAGGATACCCTGGTAGGTCTGTTTGTTGTTTTATGTATAAGAAGGGGAGCATAGGGGGATAGTTTATAATTTCTGAAGGAGCTGTCTATAAGACAGCCTGTGGTGTAGTCAAAGTGTGCCTGGAGAGGGAGCCACCCAAGGGGTTGGTAGAGTGAGCAGTGATGGGTTAATGAAGGGGCTTTGAGAATGAAGCGACCAATGGAATTATAAGTCGTGGTGAGATGGGAAAGTTCCTTTTTAGACAGGTGTGAGTAGATGGGGGAGCAATAATCCAGGAGGGGGAGAAGATTGCCTTGTGCAATGGTAAGGCGGGCTTCAGGAGATAGCAAGGGGAAAGCCCAGTAGGCTGCACCTAGCTTCTGATGGATCTTAGTTATGGACTATGTTGTGTGATCACAGAAGGTGAGCGATGGGTCGAGAGTGACACCGAGATATTTGAAAGTGGTGACCTGCTCTAGTGGGGGGCCTACAGGGGGACATACTGTGAGTGTGGAATTTGTTTTGGCAGCTTTATTTAGGAAAGGTTTGGATCCAAAGAGCATGGCTTTGGTCTTTTTCCCATTAATGAGGAGCTTTCCGGATGTGAACCAGCCCTCAGCGACTGCAAAGTCGCTAGTGAGTGTGGAGGAGATGGATTCCAGGGACTTATGTCTGTGGTACAGGACTAGGCCATCCACGTAGAGGAGTGCATTGCAGTTTAGGCAATCCCCTGGTAGATTATTGATAAACATGGAGAAGAGAAGGGGGCCAAGGATTGATCCCTGAGGAACTCTGGTGCAGGTATGAAAGGAGGCCAAGGCAACTTTGCCTAGGAGCACAGATTGTGACCTGCTTATAAGGTATCTGTGAAACCAGGCTGCAGGTTCAGGGGGCACAGCCCAATTTGCTAAGAGTGGCGAGGAGGAGATGAGGATCGTCTAGGTCAAATGCCTTTGACAGATCGACAAAAACTGCACCCGTGGCATTTCTCATGTCCATCTGTCTGAAGACGTGGTTTGAGAAGGTTGCCAGGGCAGAAGAGGTGCTATGGTGCTTGCGGAAACCATGCTGAAGGGGACTTAGGAGATTATGTTTGTTTAGGTGTTTGGATAGTTGGGAATGGACGACCTTCTCAAGGAGTTTGCTGAGATGTGGTAGCAAGGAGATGGGTCTGTAGTTTTCAGGGACATGGGGGGGGGGGCTCCCGCCTTGAGGATGGGAACTAGATATGCATGTTTCCAGGCATCGGGCACTGTTGAGGTAGACAGTGCGAGGTTAAAAATGTAAGTTAGAGGTCTGACAAGGGCTGGGGGAAATGATCCTCAGGAAAGCAGGGTATAACCCATCACTTCCTGGGCTACCATTAGAGGGAAGGGTTTTCAAGAGTTTTGAGATGGCCTTGGTGCCGATGGCCCTGAAATAGAAAGGAGGGGTGGTAGCTGTGGGGTTAGGGGTGGTGGTGGGGCTTCCTGTTCTGTCAAGGCTGGAGGGGGGTGAGGAGGGAGCTTGTTTAGGTATGGGGTCAGGTCAGTGAACATAATGTTTAGGAGGTTAGCGATATCAGCAGGGTCATTTATGGTGCCTGATGGGGATGTGAGTTCAGTTATCTGCTTGTTGGTCTTAGGATTTAGTATGGATCCTATTGAGGCCCAGAATTTGCGAAGGTTCCCCAGGGTGTTTTTTTGGAGCTCAGTAAAATATTTCTTTTTAGTGACATTGCCTGCTGCTTGCGGGCATTTCGCAGTTGTCTGCTGGCATTCCATAGCTGAGGGGATGGGGAGTCTTTAAATGCTCGCCATTTGGAATCCCTGGCCTTCATTTGAGATAGTAGTTCCTTTGTTATCCAGCGCGTGCAGCCACCTCTAATTCTTCTGGTTTTAATGGGGAAATACTGGTCCTGAAGCTTTTACATAGTACTGGTAAGGAGAGAAACAGCAGAGGAGATGTATTCGCACTGGTAAAGGGAGGACCAGTCTGTGGACACAGCTTCCGTAGTTATCAGGTCGTGATTCGAGCTGGTGAAATTTCTAAAGGACAGTATTTTGGGGGGAAGGTGAGCTGACTTTGTGTTGACAATGATGTATGTTGGGGTGTGATCGCTTATTGCATCTGACATTGTCCCTGTTTGGAGAAGTAAGTCAGAGCAATTCGTTATGATCCAATCAAGGATAGCGTGGTTAGGTGAATGCTGGTTAAATCTTGTCGTGGTAGAGATTACTTGCTCCAGGTTTTGTGATTTCAGTAGGGCTGCATAGTCAGGATTTGGGCGTGCTGCCCAGTTTAGGTTAAAGTCCCAAGTAGAAAAGCATCCCTAGTTGGGGTGGTGGAGGCCAGGCCTCAGAGAAAGCTAGAGAGTCCCTGGGTACTAGCTGGAGGGGGGTTGTAGCAACAGCCAACATGAAGTTTTTTTGTTGCGCTGATGGTAAGCTCAGAAATCATCCATTCACTCATGGAGAGGGTGGTGGAGTGAGCAACAATGATGGCTGTTGTATGGTCTTGGACGTACAGTGCAATGCCACCTCCTCTCTTTCTACCTGGTCTATCCTGCTGGAGTAAGGAATAGCCTTGGAGTAGGTAAGAGGCATTGTCATGGTATGGCTTCAGCCAGGTCTCGGAGAGACCCAGTACATGGGGCTTATATAAAGTCACCCAGGCCTCGATCTCAGTGAATTTAGAAGGGAGGCTGCATACATTTAGGTGGGCAATTTTTATCCTGTTTCATCCTGCCCAAGTGGCATTGGTGTGATCAATGTGTGTGTTTGCAGGTCCAGGGTTTATTGCAACATCTCCTGCTAGCAGGGGGAGGCAGTATAGTGCAGTGGTTTAAGGCTCTGAGCTGCAAATCTGGTGACATCCAATAGATCAGACCTGGGTTTGAATCCCACAGCTTCCACTTGCATACTTTGTGACCCTGAGCAAGTCACTTAACTTCCCTGTGCTCCCAGGTCGCTCCTGTAAAAAAGCTTTCAGCTTAGTGTGCTACTCCTGGTTAAAAACTAAAAAGGTGGGGCAGAAAGGGGCAGGTCGGGGAATGCCAGTGTTGTTTTCCGATAGTGATGGAGTGAATCAGGAAACCTAGCTGCCTTTGTTCATATTTTGCTAAGGATGCTAAAGGTGCGGACTCAAGGAGTGTGGGCCAAGTAACAGCCCTGGGAGGCATGCTAAGGGGAAGAGGTGGAGGGTGCGTAGGGGTGCATCGATGGTAACATATTTGTTCAGTGGCTAGGATCCCTGCCAAGAGATCTGCGGCTAGGAACCAGCCAGTCAGGGTGGAAATAACCAATAATACAAGCCTTATGTTCCATTTTGGTAGTGACGAGTAGATGCCCTTATTGTTAGTTAGTGATCTGAGTAAAGGTGCAGACCTAAAAGCCATGTTTCTGGGGTGTGGTATGCAGTTTTAGGAGGAAGTATGAAGGGACTTGGGAGAGAGAAGCGCAGCGGCCACTGGTGGTGGTTTAGTATAGCCTGCAGATGGGAAAGTGAGCTGATTGTTTTTTTCACGCACGTGACACTCACTATAAAAACAGATGTTGACCAAAGGGTGGTGATGGGGGTGGCGGGACTAAATGCAGCAGAGTCAGCCGTTGGAGCTGTTTGTAGCTCCGTGGGGATGTGTACCTGCCTTCTGTCCCTCTGCTCGGCTGGGGAGGGTTCTGACTGGGGAGGGCTCCTGTATCCTGCCTTGCCCTCATGACCAATGGACAGCTGAGGAGGAAGAAAGGGAAGATATTTATGGATGTAGGTGGAGGAGTGGCTTGAAAAAGGGGGAGAGGGTTACAAGATGGAAACTGTAAGTGTGCTGTGGCTCCCACCTTTTTTTTTTTAAGCTGGCTTTCACTGCAAACTGTAGCAAACTTTAAAATTAAATGCTGTCTTTAAACTGTGCCTGAATTCAGGTTTTAACATACTTTAAGCTTAAATGCTGGCTGTAAACTGTGCTGAAATGCAGGTTTTAATATACTTTGCAGCTTAAATGCTGGCTATAACTGTGTCTGAACATGCAGGCTTAAACAGGCTTTAAGATTAGATACTTAGACGATTGTAACAGACATTACGATTAAATGCTGGGTATAAACTGTGCCTCCCGTTTTTGCATGTGGTCCGGTTAGAGTAGCTGTGTAATAAGCCCCATAGGCAGTACACTAACTGCAGACAGAAAAAGGAGGTCACTGGTTGGTTTGGCGCCACAAAAGTTCAAAATGCAGCAGAGTCAGCCATTGGAGCTGTTTGTAGCTCCGTGGGGATGCCTACCTGCGTTCTGTCCCTCTGCTCGGCTGGGGAGGGTTCCGACTGGGGAGGGCTCCTGATGGACTGGGGAGGGCTCCTGTATCCTGCCTTGCCCTCACGACCACTGGACAGCTGAGTTCTATCCCTCTGCTCGGCTGGGGAGGGTTCCAACTGCGGAGGGCTCCTGATGGACTGCGGAGGGCTTCTGTATCCTGCCTTGCCCTCATGACCACTGGACAGCTGCGTTCTGTCCCTCTGCTCGGCTGGGGAGGGTTCTGACTGGGGAGGGCTCCTGACAGACTGGGGAAGGCTCCTGTATCCTGCCTTGCCCTCACGACCACTGGATAGCTGTGTTCTGTCCCTCTGCCCGGCTGGGGAGGGTTCTGACTGGGGAGGGCTTCTGATGGACTGGGGAGGGCTTCTGTATCCTGCCTTGCCCTCATGACCACTGGACAGCTGCATTCTGTCCCACTGCTCGACTGGGGAGGGCTCCTGTATCCTGCTTTGCCCTCACGACCACAGCAATTTACATGCATTTTAAATAGCACAACTAACTTAATTTCTATAATAGTCACCTAGTACTTGTTACCATTATCAAAAACACCTAGTGCCATGGTATTTTCAACATTTACAGGTTTCATAAACATAAGGTATATTATGATATGATGCTATTACATACTAAATCCAACAACGATAAACACAACCTGTTTACATACATTTGGAGGTCACCACAATAATCTCTCTGTACAAGGACCTGAGAGGGAAAAGGAAAAATAAAGAGGACACTATAGCATAGTCAAGAAAGGGGAGGGGGGGGCACCCATAGGTGGCCAACCTTATGGACTAGAAATTTTAAAGGATAGAATAGACTAAGAAATAGAAAAACTGTTGCAACAGATTTAAGAAAAGGTTGGTCCTTAAGAGTGGCAAGAGCTCCCTTTCACATATCCCCTTGCTTAGGAGGGAAGCAGTTATTGCAGACTGCTTATCACCTTCCTATCCCAGGAAGGGATGGAGCTTCCGCCCATCCATCTTCAGAAGGTCTGTCTCAAGATCCCTATTAATCATAAACATTCTATCATAAACATAGTAAATATCATCATTCTTTACCCTGAGACATTAACATATTTCTCAACAGAGACTAACGGTACCTTCCCATCTCCCTTTAGGGAAAGTCTGTCATATTTCTTAACCGAAAATCTGGACGACTGTAAAGTCCAGCACCATAGAAAGACTCTCTGGGGTGAGTAATTACCTGCTTCAACCCTACCAGACATGTCAGTTTTAGGCAGGGACCTAGTCCTAGGTTCAACCCCTCTACATAAACCCACTGTGTCTCTTGATTGATTTCACTTGCAACAGATACAGACACCTGAGGGTAGACACTGTTTTGGTGTTACCCCAACACAGGTCCCAATCCATTTTCCACCCACCTCCTCCTTGGTAGGTTTTCCCTCAGAAAAGAATAAAACATACGTACCACCTCAGACTCCTTGTCTGCCCTTGGGTACCTCTTTCTTTGATATCAGGCCTGCCCCCTGACCAAACATGCTTCACTTTTGCCTACAGAAAGGGACCATTGCAGAGCCACATCTGGCCTTGCCTGCAATTAACTTGACCCCTCTGTTTTACACAAAGTGTCTGCGGGAATGTGGAAGGAGCAACAGTAGATTCTGTTCTCCTATTTCAACCTTTTATAACGTATGACCCTAAATCATTGGTCATCTTATCCCCAGGCAGGTCCCTACAGGAAGCCAAAGAACCTCCTATGCTGAATACCCTACAATGTTAAACAGCAGGTTCCTAAACCTTTTAACTCTGGGATGTCTAAACCTTTTAACTCTGGGGTGTCTTAACAAACCCTTTTAATCAGTGTGCTCTTTTCAGCCATCTGTTACCATCTAGTACCTTGTGACCTGTGTGAGAGTTTTCCCTTTTTCCAAGGGTGACATTTTTTTTCTTTAATGACCTCTACCCTCCTTAACCTTAACATACTGTAACATTTTGGCAACAGTAACATTTTTAGCATGCAGTATACACCAGTCAGTACTGTTAATTGATTTAGCTGCATCAATACAAGAAAAAGTGCTTTCAGACTCATAGACTTCTTTTTGCTTGCTTGGAGTCTTCAACCCCCGCACAATATTACTAGGCGCAGTCTTACTTGGGGTCTCACATTCAAGTTCCATACTTGCATCTCTGCCCTCCAACAGGTAATATCCTAGGATCAAAGGCAACAAAGAAATATCCTGATCAGTCAGGGGGTCCTCCTCCAACTGAGCCCACGAAAAATCCTCCTCCTCCGACTCTTTATCCAAACTCTTTATCCAGCAGAAATCTCTTGAGCACCTGGCACCGGTGTTCCACCTCTCTGCATAGTCAGTCTGCCTCCAGCCATTGCCCACTCATCCAGTGGATCATCCTCATCGGGGTCTCCACCTCTGGGGTATTGTCTCTTGCACCTCCAGTCTGCTTCGACCTGCATCTCTTCGTTGTCTTCAGGCTTGGCCTTCCTCCGAGCTCCCAGGTCCAGTCCAGGCAGCAGCTTCTCCCCATCTATCAGCCATGGTTCTGGTCAGAACTCCACAGACTTTCTTCTCTGGCAACTCATGGTGCATCTGTCCACCTGGGGTATCTGGGCAATATCCACCAGAAAACACCCCTCTTCGGCCAGTCCAGATACTTCCAGCAAGTTATCCCACTTCTCACACCAAGTCTGTGGAGGAGGAGACACCGAACTTCAGATTCAACGCACAATCTCTATGTGATGTTTATTCAAAATACAGGAAATAAGCTTCTGCACCGCCATATTCCTTCTTCAGTACATCCGTTTGCAGCCTCAGACTATGTATGTTCTTTCTCTGCACTTAGCCAGCACCTACTGACTCTGATCTAACCACTTTTCAGTGAAAACCCTTCATCCCTGTGTGGGCCCCGTTTGCTTGGGTAGTGGGGGCTCAAAAAGAAAAAAAAAAAACAAGCTAAAAACAAAGAACCTCAGTGCAGAAACACTGAAAAAGGGGTTACCCCAAAGGGCATTGGCAACAAATCAAGTTTCAAGGAAATACAACACCATACATACTTCCATAATGCAAAGCATCATGGGATAAATGCAAATCACCATAACATTTCAGACTTGTTCATTGTACAGCAATTTACATGCATTTTAAAAGCACAACTAACTCAATTTCTATAATAGCCACCTAGAACTTTTTACCATTATCAAAAACACCTAGTGCCATGATATTTTCAACATTTACAGGTTTCATAAACATAAGGTATAGTATGACATAGTGCTATTACATACTAAATCCAACAATGATAAACTCAACCTGTTTTACATACGTTTGGAGGCCACCATAATAATCTCCCTGTACGAGGACCTGGAGGGAAAAGGAAAATTAAAGAGGACACTATGGCATAGTCAAGAAAGGGGACAGCGGGGTGCCCATAGGTGGCCAACCTTATGGACTAGAAATCGTAAAGAATAGAATAGACTAAGAAATAAAATAACTGTTGCAACAGATTTAAGGAAGTGTTGTTCCTCAAGAGTGGCAGGAGCTCCCTGTCACATATAAAGGTTCAGCATCTGTAGCGAGCCATATCATGTTTTCCTACCATTGAAATTCCTGCAGTTGTTCCAAAATATGCGTAGTATCCCTGCTTTATGATTTTAAAGCAGCAGTACATTAATCTGGTAAAAATTTTGATCTGTACTTGTTCATGCTGTTTTAGATTGCCTCTTATCTCCTGACATGTATGAGGCTTGGACCCAGTTTTCATCAGTATTTGCAGCTTTTTTTGAACACCTATTGTTACATAAGGTCAGGGAGCACTGCCTGCTGCATAATTATTCATTTTAGTCACAACGGAAGTGATTCTAAACAATCAGTGCACAAAAACATAGAAACATAGAAACATAGAATTTGATGGCGGATAAGGACCGCTTGGCCCACCCAGTCTGCCCATTTCCCTACCTGATGGATAAGCTGCAGGTCCTAGTTAACCAGCAGCCTACTTCTTCCTACCCCCACCCCTAGAATTGCCTTATGACTGTCCCATGCATGCTTGAATTCCACCACTGTTTTTGACTCCACAACCTCCTCTGGAAGGCGCTCCATACATCCACAACCTCTCTGTGAAAAATACTTCCTTAAATTACCTCTGAGCCGCCTCTTCTATCTTCAAATTGTGCCCCTTGTTCTTGCACACCTTTTTTGAAAGATGCTACCCTCTTGGACGTTGTTGATTCCTTGAGGTACTTGAAAGTTTCTATCATGTCTCCCTCCCTCCTTTCCTCGAGGCTATACATATTAAGCTCCTTAAGTCTCTCTTCATATGTCTTCCGGTGCAGACCCTGCACCATTTTAGTTGCCCTCTTCTGGACAGCTTCCATCCTGTCTATGTCTTTGCGGAGATTGGGTCTTCAGAACTGCACGCAGTACTCCAGATGGGGTCTCACTAGCTGTCTGTACAGAGGAATAATAAGTTCCTGTTTTCTACTGGTGATGCCTCTTCCTATGTATCCAAGTATCCCCCCAGCCCTCCTTGCTGCCCTCTCACATTGCTTTCCCACCTTTAGGTCATCTGATATGACTACCCCCAGGTCCCTTTCCATTTTTGTTGTTGTTAGTATCTCACCCCCCATTGTGTACTCTTCCCCTGGGTTTTTGTTTCCCAGGTGCATTACCTTGCACTTCTTAGCACTGAATCTAAGCTGCCATACATTTGACCATTCCTCTAACCTTGCCAAGTCCCTTCTCATCCTTTCCACTCCACCTTGTGCATCAACTCTGTTGCAGATCTTTGTGTCATCTGCAAAGAGACATACTTTTCCTTCCAGTCCCTCTGCAATGTCGCTTATAAAGACATTGAAGAGGACCGGTCCTAATACTGAACCCTGCGGTACCCCACTACTAACCCCCCTCCTTTTTTCAGAGTGGACTCCATTTACTATTACTCTCTGTGTCCTATTCTCCAGCCAATTCTTTACCCAGGCTGTCATCTTGGGACCCACTCCCAGGCTGGCTAACTTGTATATTAATCTTTTGTGTGGGACTGTGTCAAATGCCTTGCTAAAGTCTAGGTAGGCCATGTCCACAGCCCCTCCCTGATCAACTACTTTGGTCACCCAGTCAAAGAAATCTATCAGATTTGTCTGGCATGACCTTCCTGCTGTGAATCCATGCTGCCTTGGGTCCTGTGCGCCTCTGGCCTCTAGATACTCAACAATTCTTTCCTTCAGAAGTGGTTCCATCATTTTCCCTACCACTGAGGTTAAACTAACAGGTCTGTAGTTTCCTGCTTCTGCCTTGCTCCCACTTTTGTGAAGGGGAATTACATCTGCCCTCCTCCAGTCCTCGGGTACTACCCCATCCTCCCATGATTTGTTAAAGAGGGTAGTCAGTGGTGTCACTAGTTCTACCCTTAGTTCTTTTAGAATTCTGGGATGAATCCATCAGGCCCCATTGCTTTGTCCACCTTCAGTTTTAAGAGTTCTTTCAGAACCCTTTCTTCTGTAAATGGGCTGGTATCAACTTCTGTATCCAGAGTGTTTCTACTGTTTGTTTTAGGTACTTCCCTCTTCCTTTGTAAATACTGAGCAAAAGTATTTGTTTAGTATCTCTGCCTTTTCACAGTCACCCTCTGCCCACCCTCCCTCCCTTTACTAAGCCTCACTATCCCTCCCTTGGTCTTACTTCGCTCCCCTGATGTACCTATAAAGGTTTTATCCCCTTCTTAACTGAGTTGGCTGTCTTTTCCTCGGTTTGGGCCTTTGCTGTTCTGACTGCCTTCCCAGCTTCCTTTGCTTTAACTGATACAGTTCTCTGTCCTGCTCTTTCTGTGATTCCTTGTACTTCCTGAATGCTTTCTTTTCTCTTGAACCTTCACTGCCACTTCCTTTGAGAACCATAGTGGTTTCTTACCTCGTTTGCTTTTATTTGCTTTACACAAAGGCTTGTTACTCTGTGATGGCAGTTTTTATTATTCCCCATTGTTCTTCCACCCCTCCTTCCTGCCCATTTGCTAGTGCATTCCTTAGGCACTCACCCATTTTGACAAAGTCAGCCCTCCTAAAATCCAGTACCTTTGTCTTTGTATGGCTTGACTCTATTGCTGTGTTTATTGTGAACCATACTGTTCGATGGTCGCTAGTTCCCAGATGGCTACCCACTTCTACATCTGTGATCCTCTCCTCATCTCCATTTGAGAGAACCAGGTCTAAGATTGTTCCCTCTCGAGTGGGCTCAAATACTAGTTGTCTAAGGCATGCCCCCTGTAGGGCATCTAGAATAACCCCACTCTTAGAAGTGGCTGCTGCAACTGCACTCCAGTTAACATCTGGCATATTCAGATCACCCATCAGCAATATCTCCCCTTTTTCTGCCATACTAAGTATACTTTCTATCATTTCCTTGTCCATTTCCTCCCCCTGAGAAGAGGGTCTGTATACAACCCCTGTGCGGATTGTGGTGCCATTGCCGGTCTCCAAATTTACCCACAGTGCTTCTTCTCCTCCTTGTTTACCCTTTTGTTCTGTTGCTTTGATTCCTTCCCTTATGTAAAGAGCTACTCCTCCTCCTCTTTTACCCTCCCTGTCCCTCCTGTAGATAGTGTATCCTGGTATGTTTACATCCCAGTCATGGTTTTGTGTGTACCATGTTTCTGTGACTGCCACGATATCCAGATGTTCCTCCTCCATCAAGGCCACTAATTCAGGAAGCTTGTTACTCAGACTCACGGGCATTGGTGCTCATTGCTCTCCATTTTTGATGGCTTTACTTTCTGTCAGCATCCCCCACTGACCTTTCTACCTCGGTCTTTTTCCCATTTAGTACCCTGTTTTGTAGGGAGAGGCTGGGATTTTTCTGCTGCTTATCAGTGCTCCCCCTTGACTAGTTTAAAAGCTTGCCAATGAAGCATTTAAACCGATTGCTCAAAGACTTGTTCCCTTCCTGGACAGATGCAGACCATCCTGCAGTATAGGCTGGTGTCCTCCAGGTGGAACCCCAGTCCCCAATGAAGCCAAACCCTGTGCTCCACACCATTTTTTCAACCACTCATTAAACTGCATGGTGCAAAGTACCCTTGCCTCACTCATGCCATTTACAGGCAGCACCTCTGAGAAGGATACTGTGTGTGCTACTTGTCTTAGGCCTCTTCCCAGTTCTACAAAGTCCTTCTGCACTGCTGTAAGCTCATGTTGAGCCAAGTCATTTGTCCCTAGGTGGACAATGGCATCCAGCTCAGACTCCCGTGCAGCTGTTCTCGTGATCCTGAGGATGCGCTTCCTGTCCCTACAAGCCATGGCACCAGGCAGGCACTTTACTTCAGTTTTCCCTTCTCCCCCCAGTTCTATCCCCCTAATAATTGAGTCCCCCACCAGGAGCTGCTTTCTTTCCTTGTGGCATCCTCTGCCTCCTTCCTGTGGGCTTCCCTTATGACAGGTGTCCTCAGCCTCCCTAATCTCCTCCGTGGGTGCATCCATAGGGGAGCTGTGCTCCCCCAGAATGGTGTATGGATTGTGGAGTGGAACAACTGACTGGGTGTGCCTCTGTTCCACCCTCCTCACCCTCCCTGAGCCCACAGTGGTCCAACTGCTGTGCTTTCTTTGCAACCTCTGAGGTAGTGGTGGTGGCTCTGGTGCTCCCTGGATTGGGGGGGGTTCCCTTCCTACAGCTTCCTTCCTAAAACAGCTGAGATTACTGATGAAAACCTAGTCTAAGCCATATTAAAAGGAGTGCTCCTTTTATCATTTCAGATGTGAAACAAAGTACTAAAGCAGACTCACTTTGTGCAAAGAAGGGTATCATACAAGTCAGTAGATAAGGGGCAATCTGAAATAGAATAAAAAAGTATAAGTCAAAATTTTCAATACATTGATGCACTGTTACTTTAAGCAAATTACACTCTGTTTCATAAAATTATCCAAAAAGCTGCATATATTAAAGGAAAAATGCATGACAGGGTGTGTGTGGTGGGATAGCATGCGCCTGGGGGTGGGCACAGGGCCAGGGCCAAGTGCATCCAATGCCCCAGGTGAGGCATTATCCCAGCACGACACACACCCTGGAGTTCATTATTCCTATTATACAATGGCTTGTTGTTATATATAAAATTAAAAAAATAATTTTAAAGAATGTTTTTATTAGTGTGGAAAAATATTTTTGTTTCTTAAGAGGAGATGCAAAAAAAGAGTGTATGATAATGGTCCAAAAGGTCATCTGCATAGGTTCACAGTGCTGAGACTAGACCTGTGGCATTGTGCTGGGATAACGCCATAGGTCCAGCCCCAAACTGATCAATCACAGTCCAAGATTCTTTCTTTCCCTTGTATAATATGAATTAATGAATCTGTCCCTGAGACAACTGGTCTTCCAGCTGGGTTCTGTGGAATTTTGTGAATCTTTGGTAATATGTAAAAGGTTGGTGTAATGGGAAATTTGGGAAGTAAAAATTCAGATTCTTTATTTGAAAAATTTAATTTTCATTTCTTGCCTTTTCCAATATGGGAATGAGTTCTAGTTTAAACTTAGTCAAGGGGTCAGATCTTAAAGTTTCATAGTTGTCTTCGTTTGACAATAGTTCTATTACTTTACTTCAGTAAAAGTCCCTATCCATTAACACCAAATTCTCACCTTTATCTGCTTGCTTAATTACTAGATTTTTCTCTGCTTTTAGTTGTTTTAGAGCTTTGCCTTCTATTTCTGATAAAGTGCTGAAGTATCTGTTGTTCTTACTATCTAGTAATTTCTATGCTTCCTTTAGAAACGTATTTTGTAAGCCATTATACATGGGTTTACTAATGGGGGGCAGAAAGTAGATTTGGGTGTGAACATTTGCTTTTATAACTTCATTAAATTGGCTTTGTTAACATCATATAGATTGACATTCAGATTTGTGAATACATTACCCTCCATGTCCATATTGTTCAGATAATGCAGAGAAATTCTGCCCGTCTAGTAAATCTGATTTCTTTTCAGTTCCTGACTCCACTGGTGTGGGAGAGAAGTCTAATAGTGAAAAACCCTCCATTTCCTCTGGTCCTTCTTCGTGACCAAGTAAATCAAGTTCAAAGGTAGAAAAAAATATTATCCTGGGTATTGATGGATTTCTGGCAAAGAAGTCTTTGAGTTGAATTCGTCAAAAAAGTTTCTCTAAATCAGTAATGATGTCAGATTCCTTTGGTCTTGTGGTTGGTACGAAAGAGAGTCCCTTTGAGAGAAGTTGAATTTGTGACTCTGTTATCTCCTGCTTTGATAAACTAATTGTTTTCTGCTCCGTGTTTTCGGTTTGTTGGAACCTCCTCCTCTTTCTGCCGCTCCTCTTCCCCCACCTGGTCTTTTTCCTCCATTTTTTGACTTTCCTTGCTCCTGTCTTATTTCTTCTAAAAACGTTATGGTAGAATTTCCCTGATTTGTATATGCTGATTTCTGATCTGTTGCATGACTGGGAGCAGAGGTCTCAGTTTTCTTCTTTTTAAGCCAAGCGCTTCTTGAGTGGTACCTCGTTCAGGAATGACTCTTGGATTTGGATCTGTCTCCCTTAAAGTGTGACCAGTTAAATCTGCGCCCTTCTTGGTAATCTGCACTATCCCTGTTAATTTTGTATTGTTTGCATTTAATATCAAGTTTGCGATTTTTCAATTTAGTCTGCAGTTCTTTGTCAAGTTTCTGAAATTCTGGATGCCCCATGAATTTTTTGAGTGATTTTTCTGGTCTTCATTATTTCTTTAGTAAGCCTCTGATGTTTGGCTGTATCATTCCCCCTTTTTTTTTTGTATACATAATTTAAAACAGCCGAGAGCTGGTTACTGTCAGTCAGGTTAGTTACATCAGTCAGACAGTGTAGGTATATTAATTAGCTCATTAATGTAAGTGAGCTTAAGTAGGGTCATAGACATATCTTAAGTTAGTTTGGAACAACAGTGGTAATTTCATGGTTTACAGACAGTACAACATTTTAGCATACTTCTGACAGCAGAACAGGCAGAAAACCTCAACCCCCCATGGTAACATTACAATGAAGTCTCAAATTGTGATATTGTCTAAATGTTGAGGGGTACCTCCTCAAAACTGACATAAGGGATATAGCCTGTTAAAATAGGGGAAACCAGGGTTGCTCTAAAGCTTCTTCTACTGGGGACCACATCTGATAATATTGTGCCATTTGGCCTCTTACATAGTATTGGGTTCTTTCTAGTTTCATACATTCCATTAATGATTTCACCCATTCTGATACAGTAGGCATTTCTGATGATCTCCAGTATTGTGCCAGTAGTTTGAGGGCAATCACATTTCCCAGTCTCCACAGCCCCGTAGAAAGGAAAGGACTTCCTCCATGATTCCACACTGGGAGACCCAACAAGATTTCGGCCGGGTCTATTATATTTGGGCTTTGCAAAATAGAGGTTAGAATCTGGTGTATGCCCTCCCAGAACATCCACACTCTGGAACACTCCCAGAACAGGTGGTAAAAAGTGCCTTCATGCACATGACATTTGGGGCACAGAGATGAGGCCGATGAATCTATCTTATGCGCTAAATATGGGGTAAAATATGCTCTAAAAAGTACTTGGTATTGAACTGCTCGGAGTCTATTATTTACTGAACACTTCCCTATATTTTTAAGAATGGCAAGCCAGTCTCCTCCCATAAGGTCTTCCGGCATTAAGTCCGATGCCCACTGCTCTCTAATTTTCGCTAAAGGGTCAGGAAGAGCCCCAAGCAGCAATTTGTAACATTTCCTGAGGGGTCTGAAGGTCATATCCGTAGCTTGTCCTATAAATGTCTCCTCTAAGGGGGAACGAGCTCCCAGCTGGTCCCCCAGCAACCCAGTCTTTAGCTGGGACACAGTGTTCTGTATACGTAAGTGTACAAAATAGTGTGAGGGATGCACCTTATATCTTTTAATAAGGGAGGAAAAAGACATGACATCATCCCCAGTCCAGAGGTGGCCTAGTGTTTGTAAGCCCCTACGGTGCCAACTTTTTAAGATTTGCTTCTCTTCCGGTATCACCTCCCCACCGTTTATAAGTAGCACCTGAAGCAGAATATCCTATGAAACTGAATATGTATTCCATTCTAAAATATGATGTGCCTTTTGCCATGCTCTCCAACTGGATCTAGTGCAGGGATTGTTTATTTTAGAAGGTTTGGACATACCCATACCCCCCCCGCTAAGATATCATGGTACAGGGGAATAAAATAATGTGTTTCCAAAGTCACCCGTGCTGGCCCAGCAGTTCCTTCTTTAAACATATCCTGCACAAAAGCTAGTTGAGCCACAAGATAGTAGTACTGCACATTGGGCAGGCCCAATCCCCCTCTCCGAACTAGGTGCCACAAAATGTCCCTCTTAATTCTTGGTCTCCGGCCCTGCCATATGAGCTGGGTAATCACCCCTTCTAAGGATTTTAAAAATTTATGCGGTATCCAGAGTGGAACTGTCTGGAAAAAATATAGGAACTGTGGCACCACTGACATTTTAATAAGATTCACCCGCCCTATGAGAGACAAGGGGAGAGCTCTCCAAACTGTGCAATCTTCCTTGACTTTTTTAATAATGTTATTCATATTGGTTTTAACAAGTTTGGAGATCACAGATGTTATTATGATTACCAAATACCTAATTTGTTTGTTTCCTAAATACTTAATTTGTTTGTTTTCACTATGGTAATGGGTGCTGGAGGACCTACTAATGGCATTCATTCACTTTTCCCCCAGTTAATTTTATGACCTGAAAGTGGCCCATATATGGCAAAAAGTGCTGATAAGCAGGGGGGAGAGAATCCTCTGGAGCTGTAAGAAAAAGGACATTGTCCACAAACAAAGAGATTTTATGTTCTACCCCCCCCACCTGAACCAAACCTCGTATACCCAAAGTTGTCCTGACAACTTGGGCCAGGGATTCAATAGTTAGGACATATAGGAGTGGGGAAAGAGGACATCCCTGCCTGGTTCCTCTGGTCAGGGTGAAGGGGGCTGAGACCATGCTATTGGTAAGTATTTGAGCCTTGGTGGAATGGTATAATGCACCAATCTATTTCAACATTTGGGGGCCCATGCCAAATTTAGGTAAGACTGCAAGCATAAAAGGTCGAATGCCTTTTCAGCATCTAGGGCTAGAAGCCCTCCTCCACTACCCCTGGGGCCACTGGTGCATAATATTCAGGGTCTGCCTGATATAATGTTTTGCCTGCCTTCCCTTGATGAAGCCTCCCTGGTCTGGATGTATCAAACAAGGAAGGAACCCCTCAATCCTGGAAGCCAACAGTTTGGCTATGATTTTATAATCGGCATTTAAAAGGGAGATGGGGCAGTATGAGGAACATTTAATAGGGTCTTTACCGGGTTTGGGTAAGACAGTAATGGTAGCTAAATATTGAGATGCTGGAAGGACCCCTCGTGCTAAAGAATCAGTCACTGTCTCAAACATCAAAGGGCTCACTGTATTCCAGATCAGTTTTTACAGTTCTGAGGGAAGTCCATCTGGCCCTGGCGCTTTCACCTTCTTAACCCCCCACACAATCTGACATAATTCCTCCAAAGTCACAGGGGATGTCAGAATGTCTCTATCCTGATCCTGCAGGGATGGTAAGTCAGTGGTGTCCAGAAACAACTCTGGGGCTGCTCCAGGAGGAAACTCAGAGGTGTACAGAATGGAGTAATAGGCCCTGAATGAGTTATTCATCCTAACTTGTTCATTAGTGATCTTCCCCACAGGATCTTTTATACCTAATATGGTACGTTCTGCCCTTTTTACTTTCACCATACTGGCCAGTAATTTTCCTGATTTGTCTCCATCAAAAAAGGAGGTAGATTTTGTTAGTAATATTTGATTTGCGGTTGAAGTACACCCTGGCCCGGATATTCAGACTGCGCCAGGCTGTGGCGCAAGCCTGGGCGCAGCACAACTTGGCTGCGCAGGGGCATTGACTGGGCGATATTTAACGGAGCTGCGCCATGGCACAGCATTGTTGAATATTGCACCCTGGCCACCTGCAGTGCGCATAGTGCAGTGGCACTGCGCCAGCGCAAGTGGCCAGAGTGGAGCAGGGGGATGCGCTAGCGAAAGTTCCTTTGCACTATGCGCAACAACTGCGATATTCAAAAGTGCACATGCAAATGGAGCCATAATGTATGCAAGGTGCAAATGGGGCCATTTGCATGTCATTATGACCCCATTTGCATGCAGGTGCGCCGATCCCTGGCGACTTGCACCTGGCACCCTGCCAGGCAGCAGCCGTCGGGGACCGACGCCCCCTGCACAGTGCGGCAATGCGCCCCTCTGCCCGATCGCGGGCATATATAGATGTAAAAAATGTCCCATATCCCTGGTGGTCCAATGGACCGCAGCAGCCCGATCGTAGGCATAAGTAAAATGAAAGGTATTCCTGTATCCCTGGTGGTCCAGTGGACTGCTCACAGCCCGATCGTGGGCATAAGTAAAATGAAAGCAAAGTCCAATATCCCTGGTGGTCCAGTGGACCGCTTGCAGCCCGATCGTGGGCATAAGTAAAATAAAGGTATTCCTATATCCCTGGTGGTCCAATTTCCACTATTGCGCTGCCCCTATCCTGCCACTTTTTTATTTATTTTATTTTATTTTAAGAATCAGTTTACAACCTTTGCGCCAGAGGCTCATTTCCAAAGGTACTTCGTCACATAAAGACATACATTGTGTTTTTGGTTACATAGCAAAGATTTGCAAAACAATCGGCATTCAACAGAGGCGCCACGTCACATTGTGGTCAGACAAATACAACTGGGTACAGGGTACATGTAATTGATAACAGGTGTTACACAAGTCGGTATCAAGTGAGCAATCTGGTAGGTAAACACTGAAACAGCTGGCACTGGCCAGGTTAAACATAGGCATGGTGTACAGGGAAGTGGTGGAGGGGATGGTTAGGTGGAGAGCTGCCCGGGGGCATTGTCAAGAGAAGCAGAGGTGGAGGCTATGTTCAGAGACAGGAGATAGTAGTGCTGAAGATGTGGTTCAAGTGTGGTTTTGAACTTGGAGATGGTGATGGCATTGGTGATGGTGGCAGGGAGAGAGTTAAACCAGGTTGGGGCTCTATAGCAGAAGGACCTCTGGCCACGGCTGGTTCTTGATCTGGGGACCTTTAGAGTGGTCTTGTAGGAAGACAGTGTTGCAATGGTGGGAGGGCTCTGGTGGATGGATGCCGTTACCCCAGAGGGGGAGAGCCTGAGTAGGGTTTTTTTGGTGAGGAGACAGGTTTGGTATCGGAGCTGTTCATCCAGAGGTAGCAGGTTAGCATCGACATACAGCTGACAGGTGTGTGTGAGCCTGGGGCACCAGTAATCAATCTGCACGCTTTATTCAGGGTTAGGTGAATTTTGTTGAGTGCAGTGGTGTCGGCAGCACCATATACTGGTAGACCATAGTCTACAAGGGACAGAACGGATGATGTAACAGCTAGCCGGAGAGCATTTGGGGGAAGGCAGGTTCTATGGTGGAATAGGATGCCAAGCCGTGTGTTAGTGGCGGATGTTAGGGCATCGATGTGGTTGTGAAATGTGAGGGCTGAATCAAAGGTAACCCCAAGGTATTTGTAGGAGCAGACTTGTTCTAGTGGCTGGTTGGTACTTGGAAGGATATAGAGTGGGTGGTTGCTAGCTCTGTTTTGGGGGTGGGAAAAGAGCATAGTTTGGTTTTCTTAAGATTGATGATGAGTCTGCGCCCTTAAACCAAGCCTCGGCACTGTTGAAAGACTGCTGTAGGGAGTCCTGTAGGGAGATGGGATTAAGTGGGGTGGCAAAAGGACAGTGTCGTCTGCATACAGTAGAATTTTGCCAGGGCATGTACTGGGCAGGGTGTTCAGACAGCGAGAAGAGAAGGGGCCCAGGATGGAGCCTTGGGGACCCCAGAGAGAATGGGACGGGTATCGGAGAGTGTGCTATTAATTTTACACACTGAGATCGAGTGTCAAGATAGCTAGCGCACCATGCCAGGGGCCAGCCGTGAGACCAGTGTGGCAGAGTGCATTCAGCAGAAGTGGATGGGAGACAGTGTCGAAAGCCTTGAGAGGTCAATGAACACTGCACCAGCTAGGGAGCTGGTATCCAAGGAGGAGTGTAGAAAGTTGGAGAATTCAATAAGGGCAGTGCTGGTACTGTGACCCGCATGGAAGCCATGTTGCTCTGGGCATAAGATGTTATGCTTAGCCAGATAATCAGTGATTTGAATGGCCACCACTTTCTCCAGGGCTTTAGAGAGGGGAGGGAGGATGGAGATTGGCCGGTAGTTGTTGGCCAATGACCTGTCGCCCCCTTTATGAATAGGTGTGATAATGGCTGTTTTCCAAGCTGTGGGGAATTGTCCCAGGCAGAGTGACTGGTTAATTAGGCTTGTGAGTGGTGCAAGGACTTACCCTTAACATACAGAATTTACACAAGATCACCATTGAAATGGTCACCAATTTCAAATACCTGGGCCTCACCCTTGATAGCTCCCTCTCATATGCCGCACATATCGACCAGGTGGCCACTGCAGCTAACAGGAAGCTTGGCCTGCTATATAAGCACCAATGCTGCCTCACTCCCAAAGCCCTCCAGCTCTCCATAACCAGCTTGGTCTTCTCAACCATTGATTATGGCCTTGCCATCTACAGTGCAGCCTCTGACAGCGCACTGAGGCGACTCGCCACCACGCACAACAAAGCCTGCAGACTTGCTCTGGGAGCCCCTCGCCTTCCCACACCTGCCACCTCTACCAGCAAACCAGTTGGCTAAATCTGTCTGATAGGGCCCGCTATCAAACCTGTCTCCTTGCTAAAAAAGCAACCCTGGGCCTACTGCCTCCAGGGCCCAGCTCCCTTATACACCAGGTAGCTCCAACTAGGACTACAAGGACAACCAACAAGATCCCTATCAAAATCCCCTATTGTCGCACTACCCAAGGTCAGCGATCCTTCGAATACTGGGCCCCGCTATGGCTCTTCTCATTCCCAACAGAACTAGCCACAATTAACAAAATCGACTCATTCAAATCTGCACTTAGGTCCCACCTTTCCTCACAAGGGAAATGTACCTGTCCTACCTGACCAACACACCTGCTTAAAACCCTGACTACCCCACCTAGTTGCACTTTGTGAGCACCTAATTCACTACTTCCCTCTCCTTCCCCCAACCCATAGTCCCTGACCCATGTCCAGTCTTGGACCCTTCCTCTTTTCCCCTGGGCTCTTTTCGCACACCAGGCTTGCAACCACCGTCCTTCCCCTCCCCCATCCTCTCTCACTGACAAGGTGACCCCCTAACCAGTGGTTACTGCAAGATGACCTCCCCCTCTTCCTCCCCCCTCACTCTTAATCCTACCACCCTCCTCTTCCCCCACTCTCCTAGCACTTGCTCCAGCTGTACTATCATTGCCTGTCTACTAAGGCTCTATACCCATCCCATGTTCTTAATTGTCATTTTGCCATTGTTAATTTGTTTAGTTCTTTGTAACCCTGCGATTAATATTGTATGTTTGCCTTATTTTCCTGACGTGGAACCTTTGTAAATCAGCTTGTAGCTCAAAGGTTGTAATCCGAGAATTAAATAAATAAATAAATAAAGTAATAAGCCACATTCTAGTTGTCTTGTGGAGATCTGGTTCAGAGTACCTTTAAGGGATGTAAGTTCAGATATTAATTGTGGGGTCTGCTGTGCCATATTGACCTTCTCCAGGGTATTAATTGACCTTTCCAAGTGGTGTTCTTGAGCTGTGGTGGTTTTCTTTTTAAATGAGGAGCAGGAGATGGCTTCCCCCCTAATAAAAGCTTTTAGAGTGTCCCACACTGTACCAATACTAGTATATCCTGGGGGTTTAGGGCAATGAATTCCCTGAGATGTTCGTTTAGTTGCTGAATGAACTGTTAGTCTAGCAACAAGGATGGGTCGAGGCTCCACTGAGCCATACCAGGAGATCCCGTTCCTCTGGTCACTACCACTTTAAGGGGAGCATGATTGGAAATTAGCAACTGACCATATTCGGCTTCCTCTATTTACCCCACCATGTGCGATGGAAGAAAGATACAATCTAGTCTGGTATAAATCTTATGAGCATGGGAGAAAAAGGAGTATTCCCGGGTTGCTGGGTGGCAAAACCTCCAGGTCTCAGTCAGGGACCTGCCCTCCATTGATCGATTTAGTGCAGAAACACTTTTAGGAGGTGTTCCTTGTTTAACTTCGGAATGGTCCATTTTAGTATCCCAGTAGGTGTTTATATCCCCTCCTATAATTATACAGTCAGGGAAAGGAGCGAGGGTGGTCGCCATGTGGGTGAAAAAATCCAGTAAGTCATAATTCGGACCATAAATCGAGGCCAAGGTAAGCTTCCAATCTCCCAAATCTACTACTGCAATAACATATCTGCCCTGTGGGTCAGCCACGTGGGAAATTACTTTATGGGGAAGAGTAGGTCTAATCCATATGACTGTTCCCCGAGCCTTAGATGTGAAGGAGGCTGCCAAAAAAGATCCATCCCAGGACTCCCCCAAGCGACCAGCCTTCTCCCTGGTAGAATGTATCTCCTGCAGAAATATTATATCACCTTTTAGTTTCTTGATCTGTGACCATACTCGCTTTCTTTTTACCACTGTTTGTAAACCATTAGTGTTCCATGAAATAAAGGTAAAATTAGCCATTGATAAATTATTGGTTGAATTTGACCTCAGAGTCGACTTTAACCCTGGTACAAAAACAGAACTTGCTCCGCTAATTTTGCATAAACCCCAACAATACAGAAAAATCCTTCTAACTTACCCGTCCCCTTTTCCAGTGTACCCAATGGACTCTTCATATTATGACAATGCAATACAGAGTACCATATTTTAACAGTTGAGTCCCTTCCATCTCCCCAGCAACATAATATTTTCCAACTAGAACAGAAATTATTAGCAACATACAGTGAACATTAACATATCCCCCCCCCCCCCGGAGTACAAAAGGTTCTGCTGTTCTCATCCACTCCTTTCCATGGATTGAGCGCTCCTTCGCCTGCTATTGCAATTCAGAACTAAAAAAATTTAATTTTAACAAAAGTCTGATTCCCTCATAGCCCCCTAAAAATGGGCATCGGGTGAGGGAGTAAGAGTCAGGGAGAAGCTCCTCCCAGAGACCCTGTCGTCTCCGAAAGTTCTCGGGATGAGAGCGCCACTCAGGGAGCCTTGCAAGGTAGGCCGCAACTCTCTGATGTGTGAGGAACCGACCACCCTGCCAAAATGGAATTTTCAACTTTACCTTCAGTGCTCTTACTATGAAATTAATGTTAAGTTTCCCCAGCGGATTTCCTCTCCGCACTGGAATAAATGTATTCCCACGAGAATCCTGGGCAGTCAAAGGAGACAAATCAAGGAATGTAGATCCCCTCGACTGAACATTCTGATTCCCCCCTCCCATTCACATTTTGAAACCCAGTAGATAAAGCCAAATAGTCTTTTAAGCAACAAGTCCCAGATGTAGCAATGCAAACTGTAATAGTCAAAGTAATGTTCCAAATAACAAAACAGAAAGAAGCTGTGTAATGCGTAAATTCAGGACGTGTATAGGCCTAGTTCCAGCCTCCACTACAGTCTCTTTAATACTGGTGTAGCCATAACGAAAATTAATTATGAAGCACATCGTAGATCTGTTGGGAGCACCAGGAGTGGAAACAGGAGAAGGGAAGGGTGGGGGTGTACACCGATCTTGCCTTATAGGCCCCCGAAGGTGTTACACATCAGCAAGGGCTAATAAACCCCATTCCCCACTCCCCTATCACCCATGCCCCGTTTTCATAGTAGCAGAATTAGGTTGCCTCAGTCGCTAAAGCTATTAGCCTCTTCTCTGGCATTCCAGTTCTTTAGCATATTCCAGTGCGAGGTCTGGGCTATAAAAGCCTTCTGCGAACCCCCCACAGGTCGAATGATGAGTCGAGCAGGGCATGCCAGTGTGAAGGGGCAGGAAATAGAGTGCAACAGCTTCTTGACCTCTGCATATGCCTGCCTCTGAAGTTGTAATACTCTGGAATAGTCGGGAAATAGGCTCACTCGATTTTTTTGGTCATAATTACTCCTTTCTTCTGAGTTGCTTCAAGGACTAGTTGTCGATTTTGATATCTCAGAAACTTAATGATAATATGGCGAGGTTTTTACTCAGGTGTAGGCTTGGGACCAGGGGAGCAAATAACTCGCTGAATCTCCAAAGTTGCATCCTGTGGTATTTGTAGAGTGTCCCTGAACCAGGCCTGCAGATATTCTACACAGTCCCAGCCCTCAAGTCCATCTGGTAGCCCTATCATCCTGACATTGCAGCTTCTGTCCTGGCTCTCATGGTCGTCCACAATCTGTTTTAGTAGCTCAATCTCTTTAAGGGCTTTTACCAAATCGGATGTTTGCCTATTTGTAAGATCTTCTTGATTCCCCAAGCTGGATTCCAGCTCTCCAATTTGGGTTTCATGTGTTTCTACTGTGTCAGCCAAATTAGTGACTGTCTGCTGCATGTGCTGAATTTGGGCAGTGACGTTCTCGAATGCCATTTCCATGTGGGTACCTAGATCGTATTTTAAATCTTTTAAAAGTCCCTCCAAATTCTGATAAATTTTTGCCATAGTGTCAGGAGAGACAGGTGGAAAGTCGTTCTGCAAATGGGAGTGTTCGGGATCGAAAGGGACTGGTTTTGCAGTAGGCCCTTCCACGGGATCTGCTGGTGCTTTCCTCTGAGGCAGGCCTTTTGTAACTCGGGCCTATCTGGGGAATTAAATAATATCTTGGATTGTTTCTTCGCTGGCTTAGTCGGTGCTGGCATCTGGGCAATAGGGCAAGTAAAATCTTTAGACTTTTTGGCAATTTAGTGGGTTTTCGAGGGAAAATAGCAGGTGATGTAGATGGAGCTCCTCTCTCAAACCACCATTCTGCTCCTGTGCTTGGCCACGCCCTTTCATTCTTAATTATAAGTTTCACAAATGTTAACGAACATTCAGAGGCAGATTCCTCCCAGTCAGTTTTAAACTTTAATTCCTCAAGTCCTTCCGATGGTGTGATAGTTATTCTTAAACTTTCTTTCAGTATATTCCTCCAATCTGATAATATTGTATGTCAAGTTCATTTCAGTAAACAGTTATCTCTCAAGTGTTGTGATTAAGTTTTTTAACTCACCATCATCCATGTTCAAATTTGTGGCTGCTAGTTTTTGTTTTACTGATGCTTTCCGTGTGTTCAAATCATCCATTGCAGTTGAACAAACAAGTTGTGTTTCACACGACTCTCCCTAAGAATTGTTCTCAAAATTCATAGTTAGTTATAAGTAACTTACTTACCCCTTTCCAATTCTTTGAGAGTTCGACTGTTTGTGTTGAATGACTTTTGAAAAAATGCTGGTTCTTCATCTTTAACCATCTGAAATGCAGATGACGCCCAGGTTGCAGCACTGGCAGGATTACTAGTAGACAAACAGATAGAATAGTACTGCACTTCTGTGGACCAGGCAAGGTACGAGCACCAGGCTACTGCCCTGAACAACAACTGCAAACTCACATGAAGGTGCTCACACTCCAGAGCCTGGAGGTTGAATAATCTCCAGTGAAAAAGACTCAGTAGTCCAATTATTGAATCCTATAGCCATTTATTCAGTTATATCACTGGAGTGTTTCAAAAGTCCAACACTGCAATCCAGGTAACTCCGGTGCTTCCCCACATAAGGGCTTCATCAGGGGGTGGTTCCCTGGAGACGGACACTCCCTTTTACTACAAAAAAAGTGTGACATCATCGGTTTGTCATTATTTTATTAATTCAGTCAGAACATGGTGAAACATAAAAATAAACATAACAAATACAAAAGAAGTTTAAACTTGTCACAGGGAGTGTCTTATAACTTTTGCTATATCAAAGAAATCAGGAAACCAAATCAGGGACTTCCGGTGCCGCCTCTGGATTAATGGTTGCTTAGGTTATTGGCTCTGTTCTGATGCTACTCCAAAAATTAACTATAGCCATCAAACTTGAATGGAAAGTAAAGCAAACCTGATAAATTGACATGGCTAACACCAGAGCTACGGGGGGAACTAACCGATTTGAAAACTAATCCGTGGAAGAAGCTGAATTTGATCCTGACTTGTCTGACTCCAGCGCCTCAATAATCACACAGCAAGCAATGCACTAGTCCTCAACAAAAGCTGCAAAATCAAAAGGAAGGAAACGTGGCACAATAAATGAGAAACTGGACTGCATTTTGAATGATTTACACAACATAAAAATGGATTTCCAAATGGACCATGAACTATTACGAGCAGAGGTTACCACATTAGACACAAGGGTAACTCAGCTCGAGAAAACCTCCACTGCACAAACGGCCGACTCGGTCCAGGCACAAACCACTATTACCCAATTAGTTGAGTTATGCCATGCATTAGGGGAATGACAGGAGGATGCAGAAAATCGACATCGACAGTGAAGTCTTAGGGTATATGGGATCCCTGAGGACAGTGAGGGCAGATATTGGTACTTTTATGGACACACTCCTGCATACATCTTTAAATTTGGCTCCAGATTTCCAATTAGAAATGGAGCGGGTCCATAGAGCCCTAGGACCTAAGCCAACTAGTCCTGGAGCTCACCCATGCTCAGTAATCATACGTTTTCTGCTATATTCTACCAAAGAACTGGTCCTTGGATCTGCCTGGACACAGAGCAAAACATTCTAGAGCAACACCAGGATATACGTTGATAATGACTACGCACTGGCCACTATGTAACACCGGAGAGAATAGGTACCACTATTCCCAGTACTCAGAAACTGTAAACTTAAATTCCATACCCCATATCCATCCAGACTAACGATACAATTTCCAGAAGGGCAGTATACCTATGAAACCATGCCGGAGGCCGTGGATGACTTGTGAAAAAGGGGATTTGAGTTAACCCAGATGGTCCTACCACAACGCTCACAAACTACCCGACAGTAAGAGAGGACTGGGGGCTTGACTCGCCTGGCCGGTATCTGATTTGTGGAGGGGGATGGGCCTTTGGCCAGTTCTGTCACGGGGGGGGGGGGGCCTCAAAAGTCCATGGTGAACTTGAACCTGTGTTCTGTCCTCTGAGCACTAAGACAGGGGTCATGGACAGCACAGATAATATTCAATGAAATATGAACAAGGGCTTATATGGATCATCTGGACTTTGTCAAAAGCAAAATGCAGGAGGCCAGCCCAGAATTGACTCCCCAACAAGCAGGGGATCTCGAGCTATTTTCCTCAGGCCTCCCCCTGTGAGGGGGATGTAACAGCTAGTTGTCTCCAAAATGGCCGGTGGAGGTAGGGGGACTGGGAAGCTGGCCCACCTAGTAAACACATGGCCAAATAGCAGATAAAGCTTACCAGATAAGATTGGAACGATATTACTGTGGCTTATCTCCTGATGTCCAGGTCCAGTGACACAGTGATTTGGCTCTGTAACTGTTCCGCTAAATTGGAGGAAGCGGAATCCTAAAAAATTAAAGAGAGGAATTTTAAAATGTACTGCACTTAGACCCGAACAAAGGGATCAGAACTGGTGGGAACTGGGTGTATGGTCTGCTTGTGGACTGGGCTGGTGCTCCCTACTCCGCCTGGGACGGACCGGTGGAGGAGGTGCCCTCCTACTCGATGGAGCAGGGACCGGGCTACTGGTAGGGTCAGGTTGGAACTGGCCTGCTCATGCTTGAGAGAGAGATGTTATTAGTTTTACTCTCCCTCGGGATCTGCCCCCTCTTAGACCTCTGGGGGGGTGCCCTGAAATAACCAGATTAGATTCACCCAACCAGGTGCAGGAGGGACCTGGAAGGTACAGATGGCGGGCTCGCCCCTAAGGTTCTCCTAAGTCGCAGAGACTCAGAGACAATACATTAAAAACTACAACTGATAATCTACAGTATAATAATAATAATCCTTAAGCTGTCAATGAACTGGATTCTTGTCAACAAACTCGACTCATGGGTTCAGGAGAGTCAGATAAGTCGGGGGGGAATAAGATATAAGGGGAAAAAGCACACAGGAAGCATGATAGTACGCACCCCACCCAAAAGACGTGGGGGCGTGGGCAGTTTTAGAACGGAGATGCTTGATGGAGACATCTGCACATTTACCCCCTACTCCTACCTCTTTGTCCTCTATTACTTATCTATTATTTTATGTTCCTTATTGATTTGGTCCTGGTTGCCCACTCTTCACTCTTCTAGTTTTGGAGAAAGATGTTACCCACATAGAGCCTACTCCTGACCAGGTAGTGGAAGCTCTTACTTGGTAGAAATGCACTTCACCACAGTTGGCACAGCCACTGCTGACTTCGGAAGTCTGTTTTTTTTTAAATGCACTGTATGTAGTTCCTTTAGGTGAGTGCCTCCTACTATTAGAGATGTCCACCAAGTTAGGTTTTTCTGGTTTTTATGTCTGTTTAAAAGCCATGTAAATAGGTTATTTATGTTTTCTGTTAATTAGGAGTGCACAGAATAACATACAGTATCCAGTTGGTTGGGGATTCAAACCCACACCAGGCTATAAGGAAAACTCTGGTTCTACGATAAGTAATGATGAGGGGATTTACCTTAAAGTAAGCAGTGCAACGAACATGGGTTAAAATTTGACCCCACCTTTTTTTCTTCCTAATCAAAGCCAGATGTCTTCCAGCTTATGTTGGTGTTAAAATGTTCATGTTTTTTAATCATTTAAGAATGTTATGAAAGTTCTAAAATAATTATTTCTCAAGAAAAAAAGATGGCTGCCTCATTTTTACATAGAAATAGCATTGAGGACCCAAGGAGGGCAAGAGTCCAAACAAAAATTCAAAAGTACAGTACATAGCATAGAAAGCATCCAGAAAACCCAGATCAACAGTTCTGCCAATATTTTTCATAACCATAGCAGAAAATCAGCTTTCTGGAATAACTGTTTTCGTTGCACTGCTGCTTTAATTAATGTCACAAACAAGCACAATGAAGGTAGTGTCCCAAAACGTCAATGGGCTCAGTAGACCAATTAAAAGGGCAAATGTTTTATCTCAAGTAAAGAAACTACACCCCAGCATAATTTTGCTACAAGAAACACATATGTCGCAGGCGGAGCATAAAAAATTAGCTAAATTTGGAATGACATCAGTAACTTAAAGCACATACATGTCAGGCAGGAGAAGGGGAGTAGCAGTATTGGTTACTAGGAACTCACCATTTGAAATACAAGACACGTCATGATCAAGAGGGGAGACTGGTGATGCTAAAGGGCATGATGGGAGGACAACATTACACAGTAGACAGCCTATATATACCCCCTGGAATGGATGCATCTGCACATCAGTTTCTCTTCAATAAAATAATAGAATTTGGACAAGGGGCCTTGTTGATAGGGGGAGACCTTAATCTTCTGTTAGATGCAGTAAGGATAGCTCAGACCCTCACCCCACAAGAGTGACCACAGAACAAAGGCATGGAAGGCGATTAATCAAAGACCTCCGTTTTATAGATACTTGGCACCACCTCAGCCCCACAGGGAGGCAATATTCATTTTATTCGGGGGGCACATCATATGTATTCCCGAATAGATTAGTTTTCATTGATAGCAGAGCACATAGATTTGATCAAGACGATATCGATGCAACCAATTTTACTATCAGACCATGCCCCAATAAATATAGAGCTGAGCACTAGAGAAAATTATACTCCCAAACAATGGAGGTTTAACAATACCCTATTGAGGGACCCACAATTTTTGAATAAAGTTAGAGAATGGCTACCCAGAATTTTGCAAGAGAATACTTTCACGGAGTGACAATGGGAATCACATGGGACACATTGAAAGAGGTACTAAGGGGGAGAAATGATTGCGTATGTGGCCCAGTAAAAGAAAATCATGGAACAGACACCAAAGGAACTGGAAAACCAATTAGAATTTTTACAAAGGGCACACACTCGGGGACATTTCTGTTCTTCCACAGATTTCAAAAGTGAAGGCAAGACTGCAAGATATTTTAACCCAGAGTATGGAACAGGCTCTGTTATATCTGAGACAAAAGTTTTATGAAGGGGGACCAAGAGATGCTAAAATCCTAGCAAACAGACTAAGGAAGCAACAGGCTCAAACTACCATCACCAAACTTATGTATCTTAAGAACAACAAAAGAGATTCTGGAAGGCTTCCGAGAATACTATTCGACACTATATGATAAGGGCCCTGAACCAGAAGAGAATAAATATAAAGAATTCTTTAGTGGAATAGGACTACCCCACCTGTTAGAGGAGCAGCAGCTCTGGTTGACAAGACCAATTACACAGCAAGAAATTGCTCGCAGTATAAGAGACTCAAAATCAGGTACAAGCCCTGGACCAGATGGTTATACATCTGAATTTTATAAAATCTTTCAAAAATAACTACTACCAATTCTAGGAGACCTCTTCTGGGATATTCAGAAAGGTACCTCACCACCTCCCCCCCAGTTGGCGGTATGCCAATATCTTGGCAATTTTAAAACCTGCTAAAGACCCTTACAGTGTAACTTCTATCGCCCGATGTGAGTCTTAAACCAGGACTATACATACTATGCGGTAGCTATAGCGAAATGGCTAGAAAAATTACTGCCAGACCTGATCAACAAAGATCATTCAGGTTTCATTATGAAATGGCAAACATCTGATAACATTAAACGTACATTTTTCCTCCTAGGAAAAGCCCAGCGACAAAATAACTCCCTTCTCTTGCTCAGCATGGACACCCAAAAGGCATTTGACAGTGTCGTGGTGGTTTCTAAGACATACCTTTGAAACTTTCAATTTCCCTGCATCCTTTAATGACAGTATAAAAGCACTATACACTTCACCACAAGCCATGATTAAAGTAAATGTCACATTTTCATCTTGCTTCCTGCTTCATAGGGGGACGCGTCAGGGTTGCCCACTGTCACCATTATTATTCACTATATACGTGGAGCCACTGGCGCAAAACATTAGAAAGGACCCTGGAATAACAGGGCTAAAACAACTAGACAGGGAGCATAAGAAAAAATTACTCACCTTAGTAATGTTGTTTCTTCTAATGGAGTCTTGCTATATTATGACATATGCAGCGAGTCCCAACCTTCGAACTGCTCCGGCGGTGAAAGAGTTAACTTTCCATGCCAGGCATGGAACACTGAGCTCGAGCTCGGTTGAAAACTCTGTCTGTTGTTCTGCAGACTCAAACTGTCAGATCTTTACGAGCTAGACTCACTAAGGTCCTGTGTGGAAGCTGTAAACCTACACTAGCTAACTGGCTACTAAACATAAGAACACATTTTTTGGTCCCAAAACAAAGACTCAAGTCAGGAGACCCCAAAATATGAAAAACACAACACCCAGTCACCCCCAAAAAAGGGAGGGGTGAAATAACAAGGTGGGCACCTACTAAGTGCCAACACTGCACTGCCCACCCACATCCCAAAAACAGAGGTTCTGAGAGGGGCAGGCAGGGGGGAGGTCATAATATAGCAAGACTCCATTAGAAGAAACAACATTACTAAGGTGAGTAATTTTTTCTTCAAACAACATGAAGTCTTGCTATATTATGACATATGCAGACTACACAGCAGTACCTCCATGGAGGAGGGACAGAACCTACTTAGGAAATAGGCTCTGAAGCACAGCTGTGCCAAACCGAGTATCACTCCTAGCCTGGATGTCCAGGGAGTAATGCTTGGTAAAAGTGTGAACTGTTTTCCAGGTAGCTGCTTGACATATCTGTAAGATAGGGATGTCCCTGGCAGCAGCCAGAGACGCAGCTGTACCTCTGGTAGAGTGAGCCCTCAGGCCTGAGGGAGGAACCTTACCCAGTTTTTCATAGCAAAATTGGATACAAGAGACAATTCACCTGGCAATGGACCTTTTAGTGGCAGGTTTCCCTTTACCAACCTCACCATAAGTGAGGAACAGTTGGAGGGAGTCAAACCTGTGACCCTTGGTACATTCTATGTAGTAACTAAGGGCTCTTTTGACATCTAAACTGTGCAGTCTCCTCTCGCCAGAGGAGGAATGGTCAGTGAAGTACACAGGGAGAGAGACATAGATTGATTAAGGTGGAAGTCTGAAACCACCTTAGGCAAGAACTTTCTGTTAGTCCTGAGGACCACCTTATCTCTATGAAAGGAGATAAAATCAGGCTCCACTGACAATGCTTGTAATTCATTTATGCGCCTGGCAGAAGTGATAGCTACCAGAAACACAGTTTTCCAAATCAAGTACTTAAGCTCTGCTGAAGACAAGGGCTCAAAAGGGGGTTGCATAAGCTGGGCAATGCAAATATTAAGATCCCAGGCAGGGGCAGGGTCCCTGAATGGAGGATTGGTGTGAAGCAACCCCTTGAAAAACTTGGAGAATACAGGATGAGCTGAAAGAGAAGAGGGTTTACCTGCTGATAAGAAAGCAGACACGGCTGCCAGGTGCACCTTTAGGGTAGCTGGTCTCAGCCCCAAAGTATTCAAATGCACCATATAATCCAGGACTGAGGGTAAGTCAGCAGATTCTGGGGAAATTTGCTTGCCAGAGCACCATATGGAAAACCTCTTCCATTTGGAATTATAAGTAGCCCTGGTGGAAGGCTTCCTAGAAGCCTTCAATATATCCACTACACCTTGGGAGAGGTGTAGATCAGCAAACTCTTAACTCTTCAAGAGCCAGGCCTTGAGATTGAGAGATTTGAGGTTCGGGTACCGAACCCTTCCCTGAGCACAGGTTAACAAATTGCGATTCCTGGGAAGACACAGGGGAAGATGGACTGCTAAGGACAGTAGGAGTGGATACCAGGGTTGTCTGGCCCAATCTGGAGCAATCAAAATCACTTTGCAGGATTGAGATCTGATTTTGACTAACACTTTGAACAGGAGAGGGAAGGGGGGAAAAGCATAGAGAACTTCCCTTCCCAGTTGAGAACTAAGGCATCCAGAGGGACTGAGACCAACACTGGGGGCCTGCAGCAAAAAAGGGGAAGTTGGTAATTGTCTGGGGCTGCAAAAAGATCTATCTGCGGGGTGCCCCATCTGGCAAATATTACTCCCAGGACCAGGGGATCCAGTGACCATTCGTGATGGCCCTGGGAAATCCTGCTGAGAGCATCTGCCAGGACATTGTCCTTGCCTGGAAGGTGAACTGCCGTAAGGGAGGCGTTCGGGGAGTAAGCCAGAGACCACAACGTCATTGCTTCGGTGCACAAGGCCATAGACCGAGTGCCTCCTTGCTTGTTGATGTACCACATTGTAGTGGTGTTGTCTGTTCTGATCTGTACGACTTTGTTCTGAACAGATTCGGAAAAAGCTTGAAGTGCTAGAAAAACTGCTCTGAGCTCCAACAGGTTGATGTGGAGCAGAGATTCCTGAGGGGACCACAGTACCTGGGTAGTGAGGTCGCCCATGTGAGCTTCCCACCCCAAGACGGATGCATCTGTAGTAAGGATTAAAGAGTGAGACTGAGTGACAAAGGGAACCCCTTGTCTCAGGTTGCTCTGATCCTGCCACCACTGTAGGGCTTGGATCAGGGTTCGAGTTACTGGGATCAGCTTGGTCAGAGGGTCCTTTCTTTGAGACCAAAAGACTCTCAAATGGAACTGGATGTCCCTCATCTGAAATCTTGCTCCTTGCACTACTGCTGTAGAAGCAGCCATGTGTCCCAGGAGCTGCAGAAAATGCCTTGCTGGTCGAGAGACCTGCAGGGTGAATGAGGAGGCCAGAGAGACCAGGGTCCTTGCCCTGCCCAAAGAAAGGAAGGCTCTGGCTTCCTCTGTGTTCAGTTCTGCGCCTATTAAGGTGAGAAGCTGGACAGGCTCTAGAAATGACTTTGGAAGATTCAGAAGGAAACCTAGAGAGGTAAGCAGTTGCTGAGTTATCTGAAGATGTAACTTGACTTGGTCTGGAGACTTGCCTACTATGAGCCAGTCGTCCAGGTAAGGAAAGATGGCAATTTTTTGCCTTCTGAGGTAGGCAACTGCTACTGCCAGGCATTTTGTGAATACCCTTGGAGCAGAGGTGAGGCCAAAGGGCATTGCTCTGAACTGGTAATGGCCTGAGGGCAGCTCGAACCTGAGGTACTTTCGATGGGAGTTTCTGATGAGAATATGGAAGTAGGCATCCTTGAGGTCCAGGAACGCTAGCCAGTCCCCTGGCCTTAGAGAGGGTAGAATAATTCCCGGAGTCACCATTTTGAATTTTGGTTTTAAAAGGTGCTTGTTTAAGTATCTGAGATCCAGGATGGGCCGCCATTCTCCTGTCTTTTTTGGGGTAAGGAAGTACCTGGAGTACAATCCTTTGCCCTGGTGTAGGGGTGGAACCCTTTCCACGGCTCTGAGAGCCAGGAGGGTAGAGACTTCTGCCTCTAGGGCAAGTGCCTCTGATGGATTTGCAGGTGGACAGGATCTGGTTCTCATCTTTGGAAATTTTTTGAAGCTGAGAACCAGTCCCTGGCTTACTACTTCCAGGACCCACTTGTCTGATGTTAGAGACTTCCAGTCCTGGACAAGGTAAGCCAGCCTGCCCCCTACAGGTAGTTGAGAATCAGGCCTGGCCACCCCATCAGGGTGCCTGCTTGGCAGGGGCTTTAGGCTGAGGGGTGGAAGCAGGCCTGCTTGTACCCCGTCTGCCTCTCCCTCTAAAGAACCCCCCTCTGGGCATAAGCAGAAGAGGAGGCCTGGGCTTGGTAAAAAGGCCTATGTAAAGGCCTGCCCCTTGAAGGCTGCCTTTGAGGAGTGGCCTGCCTTTCCTTGGCCTGTGCACTCCTATAGGTGGTCCTATACTCATCCATTTTCTTCATGTAATTCTCTGTCTGCTCCCCAAACAGAGAATTACCCACAACAGGAAAATCAATGGCCTTAGTCTGGGTATCCTGTGACAGGCTAGTACATCTGAGCCAAGCCATTCTGCGAAGTGCCACAGATGTAGCCATGACTATTGATGACACATCATTAGAGTCCACTGCAACATGGAATTGCACCTTGGATGCCTCAATACCATCAGCAACCACCTGCTCCAGCTCCTTGGCAAGCTGGCCAGGGACCTGTTTTGCTAGAGCCATAACAGTATCCCATCTGGATTTCTGGTATCTAGCAACAAAAGCCATATAATTTGCCTGTCTGAGTCCCAAGGATGCTGCCATGTACTGTTTCTTTGCCATGGCATCAATCCTCCTAGAGTCCTTGTCCGGGGTGTGTGAAGCCAAGGGAATATTTGCCTTGTCACAGGCTGCAGCCTGCACTGCCCCAACATGACTGCATTGTTGTGTAAGGAACTCCATATCAGAGCCCGACAATGTGTACCTCTTGTCCATTCTCATCCACAGGAGGTATAGTGTGAGGAGTTTTTAGAATTTTTACTGTCTGTTTCCCAAAAGACTTATGCAAAGGAATAGACAGTCTCCTAGACTCTGGGATAGCCATCATTTACACATAGTCAGGCTCCTCTTGATCATCCACAGCTTCCTCCATAGGGAGCTGGAGGGTTTCAGCCACTTTTTTATAAAACATAAAATGAGAAGGGGACTCAGAAAGCCTAGGAGGAGACACTTCTGAAGGTCTGTCTGGGGAGATATGCGGTTCAATGGGCACATCCAGACTTTTAAATCCACATTCACTCTCCTCATGCTCCTCTTCCCCCTCCTCCTGTTCATAAAATTCTTCAAAATCATACTCTGGAACCGGCCAAACCATACGCTTACCTGATGGTGCCGGTTCGGTCAGAACCGGGGAAAGTGACTGGACAATTTTAATTGCTTTGGCTATTTCTTCAGCGGTTGGAGAGGAAAGTTTTGGCTCCACACCAGCTGATTTCCTAGTCCTTTTTGCTGGAACCGACTCCTCTGAGTCGGCTCTCCTTGCCGAGGAAGTCTTGCCTGGTCAGAGGGTTCCCTCCGTTCGGTTAAACCGAACCGGGCTGGCCATCCAGGTCAGTGGACTTTTTGGCCTCCCTTTCCCTGAGCCTACCCACTCTCTTTTCCAGGTTAGCTGCAGGAAAATTTTTGCAAATCTGGCAGTCTGCATTGAGGTGGTCAAACCCCAGACAATAAACACAGGTGGTGTGGGGGTCAGCCTTAGCAAAGACTTCCCCACAGACACTGCAGTGTTGAAACCCAGTGGGCCCAATTTTTCTTTGGGGTTTCTCAGACATAGTGCCAGTCCTAACCAAACTTGCCCGTTTATGGCAATCCGCCAAGCAAGACCCTCTTATCGGTTCCCAACCGTGTCACAGGTCGTGGAAAAAAACGTAATAAAATCCATTTTTTTTTTAGAACCGATAAGAACCGGTAACCACACTCTAAAGGACAGATTAATGTATTTTAAAACAACCTGATCAGTTCAAACCGAACCGATAAACCGTTTACAAGCTCCACACAGAAGAATAAATGTAAAACCTATCTAGTACTCACAAATACCACAGACAGAGCTTGAACCGACCGGTTGCGGTTTAAATTCGGTCAAAAAACCGAGAAAATAATACTTTAACCGACAAGATGAACTGAGCAGAAGGAGAAATCTCCGGAGCGACTGTTCAGTGAGGCGGAGTAAAGAATCTGACAGTTTGAGTTTGAAGAACAACAGACAGAGTTTTCAACCGGTGCCTGGCATGGAAAGTTAACTCTTTCACCTCCAGAGCAGTTCGAAGGTTGGGACTCACTGCATATGTCATAATATAGCAAGACTTCATGTTGTTTGAAAATAACGTTTTATGCTGATGATTTATTAGTATATATGACCAACCCAGAGACCTCATTGCCAAAACTGTTTGAGTTATTACAGGAAATGGAGAATCTGGCAGGATACAGATTAAACGCAGATAAAATGGAGGTCTTACATTTTAAATACACCTTTTCTCCGAATGTCGTATTTCGCTACCCATTTAGGTGGACTGGGACAAAATTCTGCTGCTTGGGAATTATAATACCCCAAAAATTTACTCAGCTATATGATGTTAATTGCAGCCCCTAATTCAGGCAGTTCAAGAAGATTTTCAGAGATGTTTCCACTTAACCCTTACTATAAACCAAAGAATGGAGGTGATTAGAATGAATATTTTACCTAGACTATTATATTTACTTCAGAATATCGCCTTAATATCGAATAAGACAGATTTTAAAAAGTGGAACAAATTGATATCACATTTCATATGGCAAGGAAAAAACCTCGAAAAGCCTACTCAATCTTTCAGTTATCTACAAAATGGGGAGGTCTTGCACTTCCTGACCTAAAGAAATATTCTCAGGCTACTTTGATTGCACACGCCCTTCATTGGTTAGACCCAAAAGTTGACCAGTACTGAAAAGAGCTAGAGCTTAATGAACAGAGGCAACTTATTCAGACACTGATGTTTGGAGGCCCCTCAGGTAAACAGCAAATAGAAACGGAGATCGTATCTGTGTTCACCCAACATATATTAAGGGCATGGAGTAAACTAATACACTTACCAATGATGCGATTAGAAGCAAAACCCTTGTTAAGACTAGCCGACGACCCCAGTTTCGGACTGGCTAGGTTAGATCATACCTTCAAGAGGTGACAGAGGCAAGGCCTTAGCCACTATTATCAAATATATGAGGACGGGGATATATGTACGTTTCAAGAATTAAGGCAAAGGTATCATCTTAGACAGCAAGATCATTTTCGATACTTACAACTCCGGCACTTTTGTTTTAGAACCCTGGCTCTGTCATGGAGGGTAAGGGAATCTCACCCACTTATACAAATAATAATAAACACAATGAGGAACACTATTCCATAACATATTGTCTCTCAGATATATAAATCTATTCAACTAAGCACCACTCAAACATTAAAAAAATATCAGGCTAGATGGGAAGAAGAAATGAGAATCACACCGGCAGAAGAGGAATGGGGGAATATATATTTTCCAAACAGCACACAGTAACAATGTCCCAAGGGTGGAGAGAATTTGAAGAAAGTGTGTTGTGAGATTTTTTAGGACACCTCAAATCACAGGTAAATTTGATGCTCTGCATGGGACACGATGTTGGAGGGGATGTGGGGAGACTGTTGCAACCCACACTCATATATTCTGGAGTTGTCAATCGCTAACGCTGTACTGGCAAACTTTGGAAGTGGCCGTAATAGAGTTATTCCCAGAATTACAGAAATTAACCCCAGAATCTGCAATATTATTACGTTGGCTGGAACAGTTTCGAGACAGATAGGCAAGGAAACTGTTGACTGTAAGTTTGGTGGCTGCAAAAAAAGCCATTTCTCACAAATGGCTCCAGAAAGACATCCCAACACAGAGGGACTGGGAGGATATCATGCAGCAAATGTACTAAATGGAAAAAATTACAGCAGGTATAAACATGAGAATGAACAAATTTACGGAATTATGGAATAAGTAGATAATTTGGGTAGGGGGCCATAGATCGGATATAATACTAAGCTTAGGAGATGGGCATCAACCCTTAGGGAGAAAAATGGCATTGTCTTTGGGACCACCACCATCAAGATTTATAGCCCCGAAATAAGTGGCTTACTGGTTAAAGTTTTATTGTATATAAGCACTAGTCCAGACAACTGTATTGTATATCTCCATACTGAGAATTATGTTTGCTTTACTGTCATGAACTGTGCGTTGCTCCTGAAAAAAAATACAAATTCAAATTATAAAAAAAAGGAAACCAAATCAGCACTAAAGGGTTCAGAAAACCTGCAGCCACGAGCAATCTGTTACAAGCAACAAGCTCACATCCCAGATCTCTGAAACAGTCTATACCATATAGCCAGTTTCTAAGGCTTCATAGAAACTGTAGTGATATAACCACTTTTAGAGAACAAGCCAAAGAACTAAAAGCACGCTTTGTAGAAAGGAGCTATGTTATTAGTTTACTAAATCAAGCCTTACAAGAAGCTGAAACAAGAGAGAGGAGTGAATTGTTAAAACCCAAATTAAAGAGTTTAGTGCAATCGAAAGGTGTAAACTTTGCCACGGGAGTATAATTACAGTGCTGGGAAGTTAGGTAACATAGTGACCAAATTTTGGCCCAGTCTGTTGAGTGACCCTGTACTAGCACATCATGTGGGAGAGAAACCGAAGATCTCCTTCAGAAGGGGCAAAAATCTGAAAGATGACCTAGTCAATAGCCAATTCTCAAGGAATGAGTTGTCAGCGTGGCTCAGTTGGTAGCACATCTGCCTCTGAACCAGAAGGTCGTGGGTTCTCATCCCACACTGGGATTGGACTTGCACCTAAAAATCGCTGGCATCCGAGTGCAGTATTGGGGGGTGCTGTACTGCTGGGGTGTGCCTCCTTTGGATGAGATGTTAAACCGAGGTCCCTGCTGCCCATCCTGGTGTTGTCCTGGTAGGTGTCCAGGTGGAAGTAAAAGAACCCAGGGCACTCTTCACAAAGAGCAGGGGAACATTCCCGGTGTCCTGGCCAACATTCCCCTTCCGATAAACCGGTTCATGCAATTATCCAGGCTGTGTGTGGGTGATGATGTGCGATATGGCCGCCATCATACATTCAGTCACTTCACTACCAGTCTAGCATTGCTTGTAAAGCACTTTGGGATACTGTGTATGAAAAGCGCTATATAAATGCTGATTCTTCTTCTGAAGAGGACCTGGCTGCCAGTGAAATCAAAAGGCATGCACAGATGCGGAAATTGCAATGTTTGCAATTATTGCAAGCAAGGCACTAGCTTTACAGCACCAACAAACAATAGAAAAGTAATACAAAATCACACATACCCCCCATAATGCAAAGCATCATGGACTGCATATGCAAATCACCACAAACTGTTATGCTGGTTCAGCTTGAAACAGGGATGCATGGTGCCAAAATGCCTCTCACACAGTCTGCAAAGGGTGCCAACAGAAGACACAGACACGTATTTCATCCTACCAGGACTCATCAGTGTGCCTCATCTATATGGCACCCCAGTGGAATGAACCAGCTACCCTAAGTTGGTCTGTCAGGCTTGGGTTGTGGTGAGCACAATAAAAACAAAAAACAAGCTAAAAGACAAAGAACCTTGGTGCGTAGGGCACCATGCATTCCTGCTTAAAGTTTAACCAGCATAACATTTTGTGGTGATTTGCATATGCAACCCATGATGCTTTGCATTATGGGGGTATGTGTGATTTTGTATTTCTAATAGAAAAGTAATGATCAATCAGTTTATTACATATATAACTCCACCCGCTGTCTATGCTATTTGGTGTGACGGTGAAAAACTTTATGAGGGTAGAACAACACGCCCCCCTGAAAGTGAGGATCCAAGAACATATTTGAGATATAAAAAATGTTCAATTGGAAAGTCCTATTGCAGATCACTTTCTGTGATGTCATAACAATGACCTTTCATGCTTAAATTTCACAGGTCTTGAACAAGTTAAGATTGGGAGAAGGGGAAGAGACAGTAGATCATCTGTCACAAAGAGAAACTTTTTGGACATTTTGATTGAAGGCATTAGTACTTGATGATTTGAATTTTTTATTGGGATCTCAAACCCTAGTGGTAAAAGTTTGGTCAAAATTTAATTTCATAGAAACATAGAATCTGATGGCAGATAAGGACTGCTTGGCCCACCTAGTCTGCCCATTTCACTTCCTAATGGATAAGCTGCAGATCCTAGTTAACCAACAGCCTACTTCCCCCTACCCCCCCACTAGAATTGCCTGTCTGTCCCATGCATTCTTTAATTCCCCCACTGTTTTTGACTCTACCATCTCCTCAGGAAGGCAGTTCCATGCCTCTACAACCCTCTCTGTGAAGAAATACGTCCTCACACTACCTCTGAGCCGTCCCCCCTCTATCTTCAAATTGTGCTCTCTTGTTCTTGCACATTTCTTTTTTTAAAATATGCTACCCTCTTGGACTTTGTTGATTCCCTTGAGGTATTTGAACGTTTTTATCATGTCCCCCACCCCCCCTTTCCTCGAGGCTACACATCTTAAGCTCCTTTAGTCTTTCTTCATCTGTCTTCTGGTGCAGACCCTGCACCATTTTGGTTGCCCTCCTCTGGACAGCCTCCACCCTGTCTATGTCTTTGCATAGATGGGGTCTCCAGAACTGTACACAGTACTCCAGATGTGGTCTTACCAACTGTATGTACAGAGGGCCAACAACTTCCTGTTTTCTACTGGTGATGCCTCTCTCTATGCATCCCAGTATCCCCCAGCCCTCCTTACTTCCTTCTCACATTGCTGGCCCACCTTTAAGTCATCTGATATGACTACCCCCAGGTCCTTTCTATTTTTGTTGTTGTCAGTATCTCACCCCCATTGTGTAGTCTTCCCCTGGGTTTTTGCTTCCCAGGTGCATTACTTTTCACTTCTTTGTGTTAACTCTAAGCTGCCATACATTTGACCATTCCTCCAACCTTGCCAAGTCCCTTTTCATCCTTTCCACCCCACCTTGCATATCAACCCTGTTGCAGATCTTTGTGTCATCTGCAAAGAGACATACTTTTCCTTCCAGTTTCTCTGCAATATCACTTATAAAGACATTAAAAAGGGACGGCCCCAGTACTGAACCCAGCGGTACCCCACTAGTAACCCCCCTTTCTTCACTGTGGACTCTATTTACTATTACCCTCTGTGTCCTGTTGTCCAGCCAGTGTTTTACCCAGGCTACCACCCTGGGACCCACTCCCAGGCTGGCTAATTTGTTTATTAATCTTTTGTGTGGGACTGTGTCAAATGCCTTACTAAGGTCTAGGAAGGCCATGTCCACAGTCCCTCCCTGGTCTACTACTTTGGTCACCCAGTCAAAGAAATCAGTTAGATTTGTATGACATGATCTTTCTGCTGTGAATCCATGCTGCCTTGGGTCCTGTGCCCCATTGACCTCTAGGTACTCAACAATTCTTTCCTTCAGAAGTGATTCCATAATTTTCCTTACCACTGCGGTCAAACTGACAGGTCTGTAGTTTCTTGCCTTTATCTTGCTCCCACTTTTGTGAAAGGGAATCACATCCGCCCTCCTCCAGTCCTTAGGTACCACACCATCCTCCCATGATTTATTAAAAAGGGTAGTCAGTGGTGTTACTAGTTTTTCCCTTAGTTCTTTTAGAATTCTGGGGTGAATCCCATCAGGCCCCATTGCTTTATCCACCTTCAGTTTTAAGAGTTTTTTCAGAACCCTTTCTTCTCTGAAAGGATTAATATCAACCCCCCTATTCAGAGTGCTTCTATTGACCGGATTAGGTATCTCCCCTTGCTCTTCCATTGTGAATACTGAGCAAAAGTATTTGTTCAGTATCCCTGCTTTTTCACTGTCGCTGTCTGCCCAACCACCTTCCTCTTTATTCAGCCTTAGTATCCCTGCCTTAGTCTTTCTTTGCTCCATAATGTACCTATAAAAGATTTTGTCCCCTTCTTAACCGAGTTGGCTATCTTTCCTCGGTTTGGGCCTTTGCTGTTCTGACTGCCTTCCCTGCTTCCTTCTGCTTTGACTGGTACAGTTCTCTGTCCTGCTCCTTCTGTGTTTCTTTATACTTTCTGAATGCTATCTTTTTCTCTCTAACCTTCCCCGCCACTTCTTTTGAGAACCACGGTGTTCTTTCTTTTGTCTTGATTTGTTTATTTGCTTCACACAAAGGCTTGTTACATCTGTGATGGCAGTTTTGATGTTTCCTCATTGTTGCTCCACCCCACCTTCTTGCCTGTTTGCTAGTGCTTTTCTGAGGCACTGTCCCATTTTGACTTAATCAGCCCTCCTGAAGTCCAGTACCTTCATTTTTGTATGGCTTGACTCTACAGCTAAGTTTATCGTGAACCACACTGTTTGGTGGCCATTTTTTCCCAGATGGCTACCCACTTCAAGATCGGAGATCCTCTCTCCATGCCCATTTGAGAGTACCAGGTCTAAGATTGCTCCCTCCTAAGTGGGTTCCAAAACTGGCTGTCTGAGGCATGTCCCATGTAGGGCATCAAGAATGTCCCTGCTCTTGGGTGTGGCTGCCGCAAAGGTGTTTCAGTTAACATTTGGCATATTCAGGTCCCCCATCAGCAATATCTCCCCTTTCTCTGCCATCCTAAGGATGCCTTCTATCATTTCCTTGTCCATTTCCTCCCCCTGAGATGGGGGTCTGTATACAACCCCGGTGCGGATTGTGGTGTCATTTCCAGTCTCCAGGGTGACCCACAGTGCCTGCTCTCCTCCCTGTTTAAGCTTTAGTTCTGTTGCTTTGATCCCTTGCCTTACATAGAGAGCTACTCCTCCTCCTCCTCCTCTTCCCTCCCTGTGCCTCCCATAGATTGTGTACCCGGGTATGTGACATCCCAGTCATGATTCGCTGTGTACCATGTTTCTGTGACTGCCACGATATCCAGGCATCCCTCTTCCATCAAAGCCACCATTTAGGGGAACTTTTTACCTAGACTACGGGCATTGGTACGCATCACCCTCCATTTGTTATGGCTTTATTTCTTTTTGTCCCATCTCTGTCCTTACTGCCTTTGTCTTTTTCTCCATTTACCCCTGCCCTTCTCCCAGTCGACTGCTCTGTATTGGTGTTTGCCTCACTAACTACCCTGATTTTTTTTTTGTGGGGAGCTAGGATTTCCCATCTCCTTTTCAGTGTCTCCCCCCCCTTGGCTAGTTTAAGTGCTTGCCAATGAAGCATTTAAACCTGTCACCTAGGATCCTGGTTCTCCTCCTGGATAGATGCAGACCATTGCGCCAATATAGGCCTGCATCCCTTCAGGTGGAGCCCCAGTCCCCAATTAAGTCAAATCCCTGTGCTCTGCACCAGTTTTTCAACCAATCATTGAATCCCATGGTGCGGAGTATCCTAACCTCATCTATGCCATAGACAGGTAGCACTTCCGAGAAAGTTACTGTGTGTGCTACTTGTCTAAGGCCCTTCCCCAACTCCACAAATTCCTGTTGCACTGCTCTGATCCCATTCTCAGCTAGGTCATTTGTCCCTAGGTGGATAATGACATCCAGCTCACTCCCCCTTGCAGCTGCTCCTACGATCCTGAGGATTCGTTTCCTGTCCCTCCAAGCCATGGCGCTGGGCAGGCACCTTACCTCCCTTTCCCTCCTCCCTCCTTCCCCGTTCTACCCCCTAACAATTGAGTCCCCCACCAGGATTTGTTTCCTTCCTCTGGGGTCCTGTGCCACCCTCTTCTGGGTCTCCATTGTGGAGGTTCCCAGCATCCTTCTTGGTCTGCACTACGGGTGCCTCCATAGAGGAACCATGCTTTGCCAGGGTGGCGAATGAATTGTGGAGAGGCACAACTGGATGGATGCACCTCTTATTCCACCACTCTCACCCTCCCTGAGCCCATTTTTTATTTTTTATGCTTGTTAGCAAGATGAGCAAAATGTCCGTTTTCATAAGCGACAAGTTTACATAAAAAAACATACTGTCAGACAGGACACACTAAGTAAAATAGGATACAAGAACGTAAATACATACAAATATACAGATAATAATCACTATGTATTGCAAACAGGTACAGTCAGTAAGACACTAGCTTTGCAGCATCAACAACCAAATAAACCAACATTGTTTACATTACCCGCCGGCTCCCCCCTACCCACTTCTTCTTGTTCTGATATGTACTGTGATGTTAAGACAGGTTTCACTCTGAACAAATTCTCAGATGGCAGTGTTAAAATGTTTTAACTATCTTCAAAAGTATATGCTGCTATTCTAATGTTTCCTTCTTTCTTTCTTTCTGTTTACAGTGGAGATATAAGGAGAGCACAGGAAACCCTGCATGCCGCATGATCCTAGCTATGAATGGAATGGCTTTCACGTGGACTTGTTGCCAACTCTAAAACTATTAAGACTTTCAGCACTTTAAACTATAAAAAATCTTTTCAAGTTAAATTTTATTTTTACGCCACCGTGTGTTAACAAAAAAAGTTGAAAAAGACGTGTCTTTGCTTCTTCAGTGATCTGTAGTAAGATTTACAATTAAGGTAATAGATTTAATTAGTTGTGTTATATAGACCGCAGATGTTATGGAAAGAAAATAGTGAAATATATAAGAGGCTCCCTGTGACAAGTTTAAACTTCTTTTGTATTTGTTTTGTTTATTTTTAATTTTCACCCTCTTCTGATTGAATGAATGAATGAAATTGTGATAAAGTGATGATGTCACACTTTTTTTTTGTAATTAAAGGTAGTGTCCAACTCCAGGGAAGCACCCCCTGATAAAGCCCTTACGTGGGGAAGCACCAGGGTTACCTGGATTGTGGTGTTGAATTTATGAAACACTCCAGTGATATAACTGAATACATGGCAATTTGATTCAATAATTGGTCTATCGAGTCGTCCTTCACTGGAGATTATTCAATCTTCAGGCTCTGGAGTGCGAGCACCTTTGCCCTGGAGATGGGGAATGGGAGCCATTGTTTGCACTAGCATGATCTACAGACCTCCAACATAGAAGGAAGAGTTAGATATGGTACTAGTTGAAGTCATTGACAAGATGACAGAAAAGGGGGAAGTGCTGCTGGTGGGGGGAATTCAGTCTGTCAGATGTAGATTAGAGCCTCTCAGCAGCAGCTTTAGCTAGAAGCAGGGACATTCTGGACTCCATGCAGGGGGCATTTCTCTGGCGACTAGTCAGTAAACCTACTTATGATGAGGCATTAGTGGACCTGGTACTCACTAACAGGGAGAGTGTTACAGTCATCAACGTGGCAGGCCATTTGGGGGCCAGTGATCACTGTACAGTGTGGTTCAGTACAAGAACAGCTGCGGAATCGAAACACACAAGTGCAAGGGTCCTAGACTTCAGAAGAGCAGATTATATAAAGATAGGTGAATGCCTCAGGGATGATCTGGTGGAGGATGACCTGGGTAGGGTGGAGGAATAGTGGAGGAAGCTAAAAGGGGGTACAGTAAAGGCAGTAAACCTCTGTGTCAAGCAAATGAGCAGAAGCAAGAAGAAAAAGAGATTGCTATGGTTCTTGAATGAAGTGGCTGATAAGATAAAGGCTAAAAGGGTAGCATTTAGAAGGTATAAGGAGAGGCAAAGGGAGGAGGATAGGGAGGTGCATCAGGGGAAACAGAGGGAAGCAGGGAAAGCAGTAAGGAGCATGAAGGCACAAACTGAAGAGAGAATAGTCCAGGCAGTAAGAAAAGGGAGCAAGGTAATTTTTATGTATGTAAGTGAAAAGAGAAAGACCAGGGGAAGGATTGTAAGATTAAAAATGGAAGGAGAAATTGTGAAGAGGGGGACCAGGAAAAAGGCAGACATCCTGAACAAATACTTTTGTTCAGTGTTTTCAGAGGAAGGAGAAGGGGAAGGGCTACAAAAAAGTAAAGGAGCTTTGGAGGGAAGGAAGTGAGCACTAGTCTTTTTTCAGAGGAGAGGTCTTGAAGGGACTCGGTAATCTGAAAGTGAACAAAGCAATGGGGCCAGACTAGGTGCATCCAGGGGTATTGAGGAAGATCAGGGAGGTACTGGCTACACCTCTGACGGTCCTATTTAGCAGCTCACTGGCAAAGGGAGTGGTTCCGGAGGACTGGAGGTGAGCAAATGTAGTCCCATTTCACTATAGTGGTAGCAGGGAGGAGGCTGGCAATTACAGACCTATCAGCTTGACATTGGTGGTGAGAAAGTTAATGGAATCGCTGCTGAAGGAAAGGATAGTGGAATATCTTGAATTCAATGGGTTGCAAAGCTCGAGGAAGCATGGATTCACGAGGGGGAGGTCATGTCAAACGAATGTGATAGATTTCTTTGACTGGGTGACCAAAGAATTAGACCAGGGTGGAGTGGTGGATGTGGCCTACTTAGATTTCAAAGCTTTTGACACCATTCCACATAGGAGACTAGTAAGCAAGCTGGATAGCTTAGGAGTGGTTTCAAAGGTGACCAGCGGGTGCCTCAGGGATCAGTGCCCAGACTAGTTCTCTTTAATGTCTTTATAAGTGATACTGCAGAGGAGCTGGAAGGGAAGGTCTGCCTCCTTGTGGATGACATCAAAATCTGCAACAGAGTGGACACTCTGGGGGTGGAAAGAATGAGCAGAGACGTGATAAAATTCAAGGAGTGGTCAATGGTATGGCAGTTGGGTTTCAGTGGGGGAAAGTGTAAAATAACACACTTAGGGCACAGAAACCCAGGGGCAGAGTACAAAAATGGGTGGAGTAATATTGACGACCACCAAGCAAGAAAGAGTTCTGCAGTCATCCTATCAGATAACCTAAAGGTGGCCAGGTAGTATGACAAGGCAGGTGGGAAGGCTAGTGGGATGCTGGGGTGCAGAAGGGATATCACCACCAGAAAGAGGGAGGCGGTGTTGTCTCTGTACAGATACTGGGGAGACCCTGCCTGGAGTTAAGTGTCAAGTTATAGAGACCATATCTCCAGAAAGACATAGACAGAATGGAGGCTGTTCAGAAGAGCGCAAATAAAATGGTGCAGGGTAGCCCTTCGAGTTCAGACTAAATGATCTCAGTACAGTAGGTACGCCTTGGAAGAGAGAAGGGAGGGGGGAATATAGTAGAGATCATTAAATATGGGGGGTAAACAAGATACAGGAGGGAAATATTTTTCAGAAAAAAAAGGAGAGATGCTATGAAGCTGGAGGGAGGTGGATTCTGGAGAGATGTGAGGAAGTACTTCACAGAAAAAGTGGTGGGTTCTTGGAACAGCTTTCCAGTGGTGGGAGCAAAAACAGTAGTGGGGTTCAAGAATTCATGGGATAGGCATAAAGGAGTCTAAGTGGAAAGGAAGTGGAGGGGGAGAAAGAGTCGGAGATCAAGTAGGGTCTACGGTGAGACTGTAGGTAGGGAAAAATAGGCAGACTGGGTGGGCCAAGTGGACCTTATCTGCTGTCAATGTCTATATTTCTGTGTTTCAAGTTCTGTGTTACTTCGCTGATCACTGTCTCATCCTCTGACTGAATGCTGTTTACCACCACCCTCTGTCTCCTATCTTTCAACCAGTTTGATACTCAGTTCGCCACCTTCTTCCCCACTCTGGGGGCTGCTGAGTTTCTTTATCAGCCTCCTGCATGGTACAGTGTCAGATGCCTTACTGAAGTTCAGATAGGCCACATCCACTACTCTCTCCCGAGTCACTTCTCTAGTTACCCAGTCAAAGAAGTCTATGAAATTTGTTTGACATTACTCCCCTCCACCATGAAGCTGTGCTGCTGGTTGTCCTGCAGTCCATATTTCTCCAGGTATTCCATCAGTCTCTCCTTTAGTAGGAACTCCATTAATTTCCCCACCGCTGATGTGAGACTGAGTGGTCTGTAACTGCTGGCCTCCTTCCTGCTGTCGCTTTTGTGCAGAGGGACCACACTGGCCTTCCTCTCAGTCCTCTGGAACCAACCCCATCTTGGGTGGATCTCATCTGGTCCCATTACCTTGTTTTCCTTTAGGGTTACCAACCACTGGCAGACTTTCTGTTCTGTAAATGGACCCACGTCCACTCCCCCACCCTCCCCCCAGTGCTTGTTAATGCATGTCAGTCAGTTCCCACCCCTTTCCACTGTGAAAACAGAGCAAATGTATTTGCTTAAAATTCTAGCTTTTTCTTGGTCTTCCTCTGAACAGTTCCCCCCTGGTCTCCTGATCCTCACTATACCACCCCATTGCCTTCCTTTTTTACTCATGTTCCTGAAGAAACTCGTATTCCCATTTTTGACCTTCTGGTTGATCTTTTCCTTAGTTTGAGCCTTTGCTGTCTTTACCCTCCTTCCTGTCTTACTTTGCTTATCTAGATATACCTCCCTGTCCACCTCTGTTTGGGTGTCCTTGTAATTCCTGAAAGCTGTTTTACTTCTCCCTTACTGTCTTAACCACCTCCTTTGAGAACCACAGTGGCCTATTTCCTCTCTTACCCTTGCTTACCACCTTTAAACAGCTTGCTATTACCTTAGTTATTCCCTTCTTTATTTTCTTCCATTGTGCCTCCACTCCCCCCAGCTATCCCCCTTCAAAATATTTCCTGAGAGTCTTTCATTTCTGCTCCTAGTTGTAGCTGCAGTCAGCATGTTCCAGTCTGCATTTGACAGATTAAAGTCCCCCATAATTACTACTTCCCCTTGCTTACTATTTTGCCTATGGCCTCACCCAAACCCTGTCCAATTCGTCCCCTGCGTTGATGGTTTGTACACCACCCATGTACTGTATGTAAACGTCCCAGACCCTGTCTCTACTGTAAGTCAACACAAAGAACCTCTAGCCCCTCCTTTCCCCTGCTGTGTCCTTGTATTTCCAAGCCTGCAGAAAACTTCAAAGGTTGTTACCCACAATAAGGTGATACAAGTACATTTACCTCTCCCCTTTGAAAAAGGAAAATAACTTATTGATATTCCTAATTGTGTTTCTTATCAAGCCCAATCTAAAAATAAATCATTTAGAAAGAAAAAAAAAAGAAATCAAGAAAGAAAAAAGTGAAAACCTCAAAAAACAAAATTAATACTGGAAATCAAACTTATAAAGATACAAAGGTTGGTGTAATTGGAAACGGTTGTGAAACTTATCTAGGCAATAACCTGATAGATTTAGTGTCTGAAAATCCAGCTTCTTTGGATATCATAGATAGAACTTTTAATCTACCCAGCTGTGAGTGCTTGACTTCTGATTTAATAGCCATGCAGGACAGGCCACTACATGACATGAGCTGCCCTGCTAATGAAACTCGGGGGGTGATTGTGGGCACCTATTTTAGTGAAAAATGTTTGCAGTCATACGTTAAAGGAGAACAGAGGAAGGATGCTGCAACTAGTAATTCCAACTCAGAAGAATTTTTGATTGAACTTTATAGAGTTAAGCAACTATATGATGAAACTCCTGAAAAATTATTGTCTTGGCTATGTCAGCTTTTTCATTTGCGTAATTTGACAGACTTTCATGCAATGTGCCCCCCCCATTCGCAACCTATGTATTCATTCTAAGGTAGGAATAGGAACATTTTATTGTAATTCACAGAATATTGCTTCAGAGACCTGGGACATGAAACAGGACTTGAAGCTTAGGGGAATTAAAGTTTACTACCTCAATTGATCCCTACCATTGATGTCAAGAGGGCGAGAGGTTGCCTGATGATATACAGAGACATGATAAGCTAAACACTGAAGATGAGGGTTGGTTTATTAGAGTGATGAATGTAATTTCTTTCTACACACAGGCCCAAGAAAAAGATTGGGAAAATAAATCTATTTCCTTATTTGGTTGGGAAATAGTTAACGGTCAGTCTCTGGGAATGATAAAAAAAATACTTCACACATTTTTTATCATGTGTACTAAAAATGAATGTAGGCTCCTCATTTATAAAAAGAATCAGAGTCCATGATGGTTTAACTAACTCACCTCAAATAGATCTAATATTTAGGACGAGTAAATGGTCCATTCTTGTTTTGAAAACAGCTTCACTTCTTGATGTGTACGGTTTACACATTGTGGACTCTCAAGTTTTTGTAACACATGGTGTAGGTTATTCATGGCCCATTGGTCCATCAGAAACTTTATTTGGATTCTCAGACAACAATCGATATACCTTATTAGATAACCCAACTATAGCATGACAAAAACTCATGAATAAAAACTCCATGAGATGGGTGCATTTAGAAATCTGCACATTTTAGCACTGAGTAGTGAGGGTTTAAGTAATAAACTAGCTGATAGAGACACACTGTTTTTTTTGTCCACATTTGACATAATCTATTTGCAAGACGTGTGGTGGAAAGACCCCCCCACACACACTTTGTTTCCAGGCTTTGCTGGTTATATGATTCCAGCAATAAAGACTAAAAATAATGGTAGGGCCAAGGAAGGTTTAATAACCTATTTTAAAACCTCAATGGACTTTCATGTAGTCCAACTCAATTTTCAAATGAGATCTATTCTCCCTGTATGCTTATCATACAATAATAATCATCTCTTACTTATTAATACATATTTCCCTTCAGCAGATAAAGATACTTCAAAAGTTAGCTTCTGGGAAAGTTTCATCCCATTTATAGAATCTACATCATATAAATATGAGACACTGCCTATTATTATAGTTGGCGATTTTAATGCCAGATTGGGGGATAGTCATCTGTTAAATACAGAATTAAATGATGACATTAGTAATATAACTCTTCTTAATCCACACTTGACCTACAGTAGGAAATCTAAGGACAAATCCAGTAAACAAGTGAAAGCTTTGGTCACATTTATGTGTAAGCTTGTTTTTTATTTATTAAATGGTAGATCTTATGGAGACCCCATGGGCAAATTTACTTTTTTGGGACCCTCTGGTTCCTCTGTTCTAGATTTGGTTTGGTCTAACATGATTGCAATTAATATGTTTCTAGATCTTAAGATCGTTTTACGCCCAGAGTCTGCCCACTTACCTGTTTGGTCTAATTGGTCTATTAAACACCCAAGCCTGAAAGAGCCTACTTGGCCAATACTGGATAGTAAATTAATAAATTTCAAAAGGATTTGATAGAATCACTCTGCCATTTTCAAATTTGCTGAGATACTAGAATCTAATTATATTATTAACCTAAAAACTGAAATAATCTAATTTGTTAATCCTAATTCCATCCTTGATAAATGGAAAGAATTAATTAAATATCCGGGTCCTTTATTTTTACAAGCTTATCTAATTAAGAAGAACTCTGGTAAAACATGGTGAAATGTTATATGTAAAAAAAAAGCTAAAAGTAACGAACAATCTTCTTTGACGTGGGAAAAAATCATTTCATTAATTGATAAGGGTATAATAAACAAAGCAAGAAAACAATATAAATCAAGTCTAGAAATAGAAAAGAAAATATCAAGTTAAATTATGGCAGAAATTAAGGAATACGATTCTCTCGAAAGACACGAAACAATTTTGGTTGTTAGTAAGGCAGGGTTCCAATGAATATTCTAGAAATCTAGAAGCAGGGATCAATCCGGCAGTCTAGGTAGATTTTTTCACAGCTATATTTTTCTTCCATAGAATCTTCACCCAATGACCATAACGAAATGTAACATACTTCCTATCTGAAGCCTTTTCTTATACATATTCACGAAATAACCGCTATTAATAGAATATCGTTGAACAAGGCCCCTGGCGCTGATAATATATTGGCAGATGTAGTTAAATCATTTCCTGAACAGTGGATTCATTTTCTTAATGTAACTTTCAATTATTACGTTCAGTGGGATTCTTATCCTAAAAGGTTGCTGGGCAGCATCATTTATTCTGTTTTTAAAAAAGGTGATAGTAATAATCCTGCAATGTATAGATGTATTAGTTTAATAGATTCTACTCAGAAACTTTTCACTAGCATAATTTTGTCATGTGTCCAGTCCTGGGTAGACAAAAATAATAATATTAGCGAATTACAAAATGGTTTAGACCTAACTGTTCTACGGATCAACATGGTTATGTTCTGAAACACCTTTTATGGAAATATGTTTCTATCAAACGTGCAAAGCTGTTTTGTTGTTTCATCGACTTTAAATCAGCCTTTGATTCAATAAGTCAGACATTATTATGGAAAATTTTAGCTGACTATAAAATAGACCTCACCTTACTAGACATTCTTATTAAACTTCTTACAGATACTTGGCTCCAGGTACGTTATTCACAGTCGAACGCTTTAACGTCAAAAGTTTCAGCCAACTTGGATGTTTGCCAAGGGTGTTTACTAGCTCCAGTTCTTTTTAATTTATATCTTAATCCAATTATTGAACAACTAAATAACCCTGACTTTCACGCTCCAAAAATTGTTGATAAGCCTGTTACATGTCTTGCCTACACTGATGACTTAGTGCTCATGTCTACGTCTCTTCTTGGTCTCCAACGAAAGTTGGACCACTTTACCAATCTATGTAAAACTTTTAAGTTAACAATAAACAAAGAGAAAACCAATCTAGTAATATTTGGCAATAAAAAGCTATCACAACCTTCTGTTTTTATTGACAAATTTAAATCAGTACGGTTAATTATTATGATTACCTTGGTATTAGATTTTCTAATAATTTACAATGGACCCCTTATTTGAACTTGATGTGTCAGAAACTCACAACAACATTTAATGCTTTCAAATGTTTCAGTGCTAAACTAGGTCACGGTTCCATTACTGATCTTATTAAAGTAATAAATGTTAAAATTATGTCCAGCGTATTATACACTGTAGAAATATGGGTCATAATAATGTGGCACCTTTGGAAAAGATAATAACCAAAATGTATAGATACATATTAAGGGCTAATCAATCGGTGCCCACAGAGGTTCTAACAGCAGAACATGGTCAATATTCACTGACAAACCTGATTCAAGAAAGAATTTTGGTATTTATTCATAAACTTTTTCTTTTACCCAAGAGCCGTCTCCCGAGACAATGTCTTGAAGAGGAATTGGACTACCATATGAGAGGCTTTAACTCTCCTTCTATGTCCCAGATCAAGACCCTTTTGTTACCTGTAGGGTTGGGTCACTTTACGAAATTTACTATAAACCTGTTGAAAGTAAATAATTTGTCAGCTTAAAACAAGACTCAGGGATTTAGAAATCTCTTCAATTCGAAGGAAAACCAACTTGCTCAAAAAATTACCATTGGTATAAAATCTTTAAAAACTAATCCTATCCTAGAGCCTTAACTAGTTCTCCTATCTAACTCTGAAGAGTGGAGATTATTAACAAGGTATCGGATAGAATTATGCACAGCTAATTACATTTATTCTTCTCAAAAGAGACCCGGTTACGAGGCAAAAGTTTTTTTGTGATTATACTCTCGGTATAGAAGACGATCTTAAACGTATCATTTTACATTGTTCAAAATATGAAGCAAAGAGAACATTTTGGATAGTTCCAATGATGGCTGCCCTCAGTCCCCCCCCAGAGAAGTTGATAATACATCTTTTCTCCTCTAGTGTGTTACACTGAGCAGTGATGCAGTTTTCTGAGGTCTCTGTATTTGTAATCTTATATAAAATGTTAAATGTGTTTATTGGGTACGATGGGCTGAGGATATTTATGAAGTATGTAAAACTGTTTTGACATTGTATTATTTGTACAAGCATTATACTTCCGTAACCCATCACATTTATTATTGTAATGACATTATGTCGATCAATACAATTTTTATCTACCTATTTCCATGGCCTTTATACCTTCCCTTACATGTAAAACAGCCCTCCTTCTTCCCTTCCCTGTCTTTTTGAAACATGTTGTAACACGGTAAGGCAACTGCCAGCCGTGGTTGTTGGTGCACCATGATTCTGTTATGGTCACCAGATCCAGGTCCACCTCTGCAGTGGTAGCCTCAAGGTCAGGAATTTTGCTTCCTATGCTCCTTGCACTGGCACATGTGGCTCTCCATTCCTTTTGTCCCTCCCTGCCCCTACTTTGCCCTCCCTTCCTGAGTCCATCCTTCACCCTTCCCTTTCCTCTGGTACTGTTCTTTCTCTTTTTATCTTCCCTCTGTCTACTGTCCCTAGTATCTTTCTCAGCCTTAGATCCACCTATGGACCATGCTGTCCCTTCTCCCTCCTTTGCCCCTGCTTCTCACTACCCCTGGGTAATTTATTTTCTCTGGGCTTTTCTTCACTGCTGCTCCATTTTCTGGGTGGGGTATTCATTGCCTCCCTCATTTCTTCTCTGTCCCCCCTTGACTAGTTTAAATGGGCATCGAAATAGCATTTAAACCTTCCACCCGGGAACGCCGTTCCCCTTCTGGATGGATATAGGCCATTTCATTTATACAGGCCCTTATTCCTCTAGGAGGGACCTTGGTCCCTGATATAGCCAGACCCCTCCTCCTTGCACAATGCCTTCCACCAATTGCTGAAGATCGTGGTGGAGTGTTCCCTTTCCTCCCCCCAACCATGCACAGGTAGCACCTCAGTGAAGTCCACCATGCGTGCTACCTGCTTATCCTGCACCACCCAATGCTGCTTCCCCTTCCATATCATTTGTCCCCAGATTAACAGTGAGATCCAGCTCCCCACCTGCCATGTTGCCCTAGCAATCCTAAGGATCTGCACCCCATCCATCTGTGCTGAGGCACCAGGTAGGCACCTTACCACCCTCCTCCCTCCTGTGGTGTTCCCAAAACTGCCCTCCTAACGATTAAGTTCCCTACTAGAAATTGCTTCCTCTTTCACTGGGGCCCTTTGCCTCTTACCTTGGTGGCCTCTGCTCTGAAATACCCCCACATCCTCTGTTTCTACTACCATGGGTGCCTTTTCTTGACAGTTCTGTCCACCCAGAGTGGCGAAAGATTTGCATGGTGGCACCGGCTGAGGAATATGATTCCTTCCCCCCCCCAACCCACCATCCCAGAGCTCACCACTGTCCAGCTGACCCTCTTTCTTGGCACCCTTAGAGGCAACGGTTGTGGGCTTGGTGGGCCCTGGGTGGGAGGAGGTCCCCCGAATCCTAGCCAGATTGGCCTGGAGTCTAGAGACCTCCTCCCTCAGCCCACAGAGGTGCACGCAGATGGGGTAGCACCTCAGTCTCCAGCAGGTGTTCCACAAGACTGCCGCTCCACAGCCACTGCACTGCACCACTCCCATCATTCCCTAATGTACTCCCACAATGATCTGAAAAAAAAATTATGCTCTTACCCCAGATAGGATGTTTCTTGATTTCTCCTTTTTTTTGTTCGAATTACCTCTTGTTGCTATCCCCTGAGTAGGTTACTAATTTGCTTACTTCTTAAGCCTTTAATTATATTTTACTAGTTTTTCCCTTTGTATCCTTACCCTAGTTAGGGTGTTATTAGTTTTCTCCAATTCCCCCTTAATCCCATTGTATTCCTACCCTAGATAAGGTGCTGCACCTAATCCTAGTTATGCTCTTCCTTTTCTCCTCACCCTTCCTTGCAGTGAATGTTGCAACTGGAGTCATCAGGTGCGTTACCTAGTCTCCTGCCTCTCTACTTCCTCCTGCGGATGCCTGCAGATGCTGAAGATTCCCGTTTCATACCTGTTCAGCTCCTGTGCTGTTTCACTCAGTGCTGGCACATGAATGTGTGTGGGAACCATTAGGAGTGCTGCCTTTTATACAACAGATAGGACCTCACCCAGGCAGGGCAGCCTACTGAGCTCCTGATTAGTGTCAGTGCCTGTCATGTGACCTGTTTCTGCAATTCTCAGGCCTCCAACCTGGAGAGACAAAGACCTGTAGAAAAAAGAGCCTACAACATGAAAAGAAACTTAATACGGGTTAGTGTAATGTACTTTACTGGTAGAATGGGCAGTCTAGATTAAAAAAAAAAAACAATTACTAACACAACCCGATTGGCTTTCCCCTTTTGTTTACAAGCGCACCAAAAATACTCACCACCTCAAGTTAATATACAACTTTGCACAGCCCGATTCCCCTATATCATTTCTAGTTCCCCCTGTATTTTTATAGTAATACAGTCCCCATTCGATTTTTGAAAGTATTAGTGTTTAAAATCACCTCCTGCTCAGCCTAATTCCCTTAATATAGGCATAACAATCACACAAACATACCATTCCCACTGTCTGCCTGCCTGCCTGTGCTTCCGAGAAAACAGGAACAACGGGTGTCTTGGGAAGGGAAGTTAACAACCAAATAAACCCTCCCGGTAGTCTATTCTGTGCCAGGTAATATGAAGGAGTCCCTTTCGATGACTACTCAGTTCCTGTTTAATTGGTGCTTGCTGGAATGAGTGCAGTCCAAGATGCTTATACCCTTCTATTCAGGGAAAAACAGTTGTTTGGCAGTGAGGTTGAAAATACTTTAAGGGATTTACAGTCCTCTAAAACGACTCTTAGATCCCTTCATACTTTGAACCCTAAGCCCCAGGGAGGGGGTCGTGTTTTTTTTCGCAGGCAATGCCTGTCCAAGCCATGGCTATGCAAGAGGCATTGGACATGGTTCCCAGTGATCTCAACCTACCACATCTCAAGCCACCAACCTGCCTCCAGGTGCCCATACCGGACTTACAAAAGGTCAAATAGGCACTTGCGGTGCCCCCGGCACCTCTGATTCCCCCCTCCCCTTCCTCCGGCCTAACTGCATCAGGAAGTTTTGGTGGGAGGCCATATCTCTCTCTTTGTACAGAAGTGGAGGGAGATCACTACAGATGCTTTGGTACTGGAGGTGGTTCAACACGGACACGCCTTAGAGCTCCTTACTGTTCCTTCAGTTACCCCTCCTATTGCCCAACAGATATCCTCTGTGACATCTTGCCCTCCTGCTGGAGGAGGTTCAAACCGTCCTCTGCAAGAGGAAAGTGGAATTTGTCCCAGTTTCAGAAATAAACTAAGGCTATTACTCCCAGTACTTTCTGGTTCCAAAATGTACCAGGGAATTATGGCTAGTACTGGACCTTTGGGGACTGAACTTTTTCATAGGATACAAGCAGTTCAGGATGGTCTCCCCGCAGTCCCTCCTTCCCATCTTACCGAAAGGAGATTAGATGGTTGCAGTGGACATGAAGGATGCATATATTTATGTCAAGATATGAAAGTCTCACAAAACATTCCTGCGTTTCATGCTCCAGGGCTCGCTCTACTAATTTTGTGTCTTGCCCTTTGGCTTGTGTTCTGCATCATGTGTATTTACAAAAGTATTTGCAGTGGTGGCTGTTGCCCTCTGTAGGGAAGGCCTATATGTCTACCCCTACATAGACTACTGACTATTAAAAGCCCTGTCTTGGGAAACATAGAACATAGAAATATAGACGCTGTCAGCAGAAAAGGACCTCTTGGCCCACCTAGTCTGCACTGAAGTCCCTACCAACTGTGCTGATCTCCAGCCTTACACCCTCCCCCCGCCCTGTTACTAAGGTACCCCTGTGTCTATCCCATGCATGTTTAAAACCTGTTACCATTTTGGTACCCACCACCTTTGCTGGGAAGCCATTGTCTTCACACTGTTTTGGGCTCAACAGTTGCTTGACCTGCTGAGTATACGGGTCAACGAACAAAGCTGGTCCTTACCCCCTGCCAGAGACTCCAATGCATAAGGGCCATTCTGGACATGGGACTGAGTTGGACATTTCTGCCCTTTAAGCATGCTACGGCACTGGTAGCCCACGCACAGCTGGTCTCATCCGACGATTATTTATTGGCCAGATGTCTTCTAAGATTAATCGGCCTTGATGGCACCTGCCATTCTGACTCTCCTGTTGGCCCTCCTCCATACACAGATCCCTCAGTGATGCCTTAGAGCAAAGTGGGCACAGAATTCAGATGAGTTGGCGTGTCTGATTCAAAAATTCCTTCCTGTCTGTCGCTACCTGCTCTGATGGTTAAACCACTCCTGAGGATGTCCACAGATGCCTTAGGTTTAGGTTGGGGTGCTCATCTGGGCTCCTTCAGAATCAAGCACCCATGAGGCCCTCTGGATACAGTTCTTCACTGCAACACTCTGCAGATGAGGGCTGTTCTGTTTGGCATACAGGCCTTCACTTCCCTTCTTCTGAGGAGTCAGCTACTGATCCATATGGACAATATATCAGTGATGTACTACATCAGTCGACAAGGCAGAGTTCATTCGTACATTCTCTGCAGAGAGGCGATAAGAGTTTGGAACTGTGTGGTAGAACACATCATATTTCTGTTAGCAGATCACCTCAGTTGGTCCCACGTGCTCGGCCACAAATGGCAACTCTCAGACTCTGTCATGGTTGACCTCCATGAAAAATGGGGTCATCCAGGCATAGACCTGTTTGTGTATCCATACAGTGTAAAACTGCTGCGTTCTGTGGGTGTGGATATGGTGTGCTATTCACACTTCTGGCAGAATTCCTTTCCCTTTCAAGACTTGTCAGAAGGTCTTCAAGCTGGCTCCTCCCACCTACCATGGTAGTGTCCTCCTCGGCACCACCCTGTGACGTCAGATCCTCCTTTCTGCCGGAAGAGACAGGTTCCCTCTAGTGTGCTCTGTGTTTTTGTAGGCCCTATCTTCATTTCAATGATGATCCAAAACTTTTGGTCTTCAGGCTGCTTCACAGTTTTTCTGTGCTTGCACCATGGACTCCTGTGCTCTGAAGTTGGCACCTGGTTTCAAGCTTTGTCCATGCAGGCAGAAAATGTCCCGCACTGACCCTCACGCCATGTGCGTGTATTGCCTGGGCCAGGACCACGACCCCCAGGTTTGCGGCCTGTGCCACACTCTGCATCCCTCCACCCTGGGGACCAGGTATCTTAGACTTTTGCTGGGTTGCCAGGACGAGCAGAATTCTCTCATTTGTTCCCAGGACACTCATAAGGCAGTCTCTGCAGCTTTAGGGTCCCCTGAACAAATGACGGCTCATGAGGAAGTTGCCGCCCAGGCAGCCGCAGTATCCTCCTCAGTGTCTGCGTTGGTTCCGCTGGGCTTTAGTGTCTCTTTTAGCAGGGCTTTCTGGGACTTACGTCAGTCCCTTTCCACCCTCGGGGAAGGCCCTTCTTGTGGGTCTAAATCCAAGAAGGATTCTGCAGGATGACATGACTAAACTGGAGGAGTGGTTGGAAATGTGGCAGTTGGGTTTCAATGCAAAAAAGTGCAAGGTTCTGCACTCGGAGCAAGGAACCTGGGGAGCAACTACCAGTTGGGAGGGGTTCAGTTAGGTACCACCGAGGAGGAAAAAGATCTAGGGGTGGTTATAAAGGGGAATGTGAAGAACTTGGCTCAGTGCAAGAAGGCGGCAGCTAAAGCCAACAAGATGCTAGAGTGTATTGCGAGAGGAATCTCATCCAGAAGAAGGGAGGTGATCCTACCTCTGTACAGGCTACTAGTCAGGCCATACTTGGAGCACTGCATGCAGTACTGGCGTCCATTCCTGAAGAGGGATATCAGATTACTGGAGGGGGTGCAGTGCAGAGCAACTAGGATGATCCAGGGATTAGAGGATAAATCCCATAAGGACAGGAAGAGTGAGTTAAATATGTACACCCTGGAGGAGAAGAGGGATCGAGGGGATATGATTGAGACCTTTAAATACTTGAAGGGGATAAGCAAGACAAGTAAAGAAGGGGGTCTTTAAGTTGAGGAGGGTGAGGGACACGAGAGGGCATGGTCTCAGATTGGGGGCGGGAGATATAGAAGAGATATTTTTTCACGGAGAGGGTTGTGGCTAAATGGAACACTCTGCCAAAGGAGGTGGTATCCTGTAAGATGGTGGTCAGTTTTAAAAGGGGATGGGACAGAGTGAAGGGGTGGTAACAGTGAGGGGGGCAGCTGCAATGTAAGGGTGCTAGTTGCACATTCGAGCAGGCTTGATAGACCATGAGGCCTGTTTCTGCTGGCAGAGTCGTATGTTATATAAGAGTTAAAAAGTCCCATTGTAGGTTGTGGGATCACGAGCACTGTTTGGACTCGGATTCCACACCCCTGTTTCATCGACGTTCCTCGACGATTTGCCTTCGGCCGAGGTCTCTGTCCAGGCCGGTGGCCCCATGGTGTCCCTGTTGGGCCTGTTGGACAACACACAGGCTGACCAGCCGGTCGAGATTGTTCTTGTCCTGTCGACCCATTGTTGCAGGACAAGCGGGATACCTCCCTCTCCATGACTCCGGTCCTGACCTTGCAGTCCCAGGGCAGTTTGGATCAGCTAGCTGATCCCATCCATAACTCCTGGTACATCGAGCCTGCAGAGGGGCAACAGGCATCCCTTGCTGGTTCTGGCCTCTGCCCACCATCTGGTTCACTGGCGGTCGAGGTCAGAGTCTCAAACCCGTAGCTCGAGGTTGAGTAGCCCTCGCCGAAGTCAGCGTTTATGCTCTCAACCTTCAGGCAAGTGGAGTCACCACTACTCCTCCTCTTCTGGAGAGGAACAGCTCTGCTGCAAGTTGCGATGTGCAGTGAAGAGCTCATGTGGCAGCAGCTCCTTTTGGGTGCTGGGCCTAAGCCGGTGCTGGCTCCTACCTGGCACTCCCATGGCTGCTGCCGCCTCAGCCTGAACTGGTTCCAGCTCAGCCAATTCCAGCCTCTCTGCCAATTCAGGTGGAACCCTCACCGATTCAGCCGAAGGCTGGTTCCCCCACATCCAGGGACACCCAAACTGCCCCCATGTTTCCTTGGTGGCTGTCGGTCACGGTCTCCTGTGCCAGCGAGCCCTGTAAGGTTAGCGGGGACTTGGGGGGGGGGCGCTGGTTTTTGATGAATCCTTGGAGTTGGAAAGTCCCTCCATACATTCCAGGCCTGTTGACTTGGAGTCTGGAGAGGATTTGTCCCTGGACCATGGCCCCACTTTTTTTGGGGCCTTGCTTCACCTCTTCACAGAGGCCATGGGGATCCAATTGAAGGCCATCCAGAAACAGGCTGAGTATCCCCTCGCCAAGATCCTTAACTGGGATGACTCCCCTGAGGTCGCCTTTCCGGTGGTCGAGGCCATTCTTGGGCCTGTGTTGGAGCGCTGGCAGTGTCCAGCCTCCTGGCCTACTCCATTGATTCATATAGCTCACAAGTATGTAGTCCCTATGGGTTCCTCTTCCAGGGTCATAGATCATCCCTTGGCTGAGGGCCTAGTTGCCAACTCGGTGTTTTGCCGAATGGGCAATGTCAGGGATGTTGATAAACCCCCTGACAAAGAATCCAAGAAGTTGGATCATGTGGCCAAGCAGGTATATGTGGTCTCATCTCTCGGCCTCAAGCAGGCTAGTTCGGCCTTAATGATGGCCCATTTCACTCATGCCCTGTTGGGAACCCTGGACGAGGTGCTCCCTCAGCATCCCACTTTTCACCATTGTGTGGTTGGATTCCGCAGTTGTTCTTTCTGTTGAACTACACTGCACGATGATCACTGGTCTGCAGTTGGCTTCCCAACTTGACGACCGCAATGCTATCCCTCTTAGTAAGCACCAGATCCAGTATTGCCCCAGTGGATTCACTGATTGTTGCCCGAGAAATGAAAACTGCAGGAAGTCCAGAATGTCTCTGCTTATATAGATACATAGACAGTGTCGGCAGATAAGGGCCTGTGGCCCACCCAGTCTGCCCATTTAAGCTTGTAAGTTTACTTTATGTTTTCCTAGAAGTCTGTTGCCCCTTTCCCCTGACCTCCAGAATTCCTTTATGTCTATCCCATGCATTCTTAAATCCCGTGATTGTTTCAGCCCCCACCACTTCCTCTGGCAGGGTGTTTCACTTGTCCACCACCCGTTCTGTGAAGAAATTCTTCCTCACGTTCCTCTTAATCGTCCCTCCCTCCAACTTCATCCTGTGCCTCTAGTCCTGGAACATCTTTTCGCTTAAAAATAGTGTATTCCTGCACCCTGTTCCTCCCTGTAAGATACTTGTATGTCTCTGTCATATCCCCTCCTCCTCCCTCCAGGGAGTACATGTTCAGTTCCTTCAACCTGTCCTCATAGGACTTGTGATGCAATCCATGCACCATCTTTGTTGCCCTCCTCTGAACCTTCTCTACCCTGTCTGTGTCCTTCACGTAGGTATGGTCTCCAGAACTGTACAATGTACTCCAGGTGGGGCCTCACTAGTGTCTTGTATAGTGGAATTATGACCTTCCTTTTCCTGCTGGTGATGCCCCTGCCTATGCATCCCAGCATCCTATTTGCTTTACCTGCTGCCTTGTCACACTGTTTCCCTACCTTGAGGTCATCAGAGATGATAACCCTAAGATCCCTTTCCTGCTTGGTGCATGCTATATCCTCACCCCCCAACTGATATATTGTGCCAGGGTTTTTGTGTCCCATATGCATTATCTTGCACTTCTTTGCATTGAATTTCAACTGCCAAATCCCTGACCATTCTTCAAGTTTCTGCAGGTCGCTTCTCATTCTATCTACACCCTCTGGTGTGTTTACTCTGTTTCAGAGCTCTGTGTCATCAGCGAACAGTGAAATTCTGTCTTCTAAGTCCTGCGCAATGTCACTGATGAAGATGTTGAATAGGACCGGTCCCAGCACTGATCCCTGTGGTACCCCACTGGTCACTCTTCTCTCTGTGGAGTGACAGCCATTTACTACCACCCTCTGTGTCTTGCTGCCCAGCCAGTTACCTACCCACCACACTACTGTTCTGCCCACACCCATATTCCCCAGTTTGTGTAATACTCTTCTATGTGGCACAGTGTCAAAGGCCTTGCTGAAGTCCAGATAGACCATGTCCACTGCCCTCCCCTGATCCACCTCCCTAGTCACCCAGTCAAAAAATTAAACGAGGTTGGTCTGACATGACCTCTCTCTGGTGAAACCATGCTGCATTGGGTCTTGTAGTCCATTGACAACCAGATGTTCCACCAATCTCTCCTTCAGTAGTGCTTCCATGATCTTCCCCACTACCGAGGTGAGGCTGACTGGTCTGTAGTTGCCTGCTTCCTCTTTGTTCCCACTTTTGTATAAGAGGACTACATCTGCTGTCATCTAGTCTTTGGGTATCTCCCCTGTTTCCAGTGATCGGCTAAACAAGATAGCCAGAGGTTCAGCCACCACCTCTCTTAGTTCTTTAAGGACCCTGGGGTGCACCCTATCTGGCCCCATTGCTTTATCAACTCTTATTACTTCCAGTTCCTTCAGGACCCTTTCTTGTGTAAAGGGACTTGTGTCCATTTCTGCACCATTCTCACCCCTTGTACTCCCTTCAGACCCATTACCCTCCTCTTCCTCAGTAAAGACTGAGCAGAAATGCCTGTTTAATATGTCAGCTTTACTGTTGTCATCCTCCACGTGGCCCCCATCCTCCCCCCTTCAGTCTCACTATCCCTCCCTTTGCCTTTCTTTTTTCACTTATGTACCTGTAAAAGGTTTTGTCCCCTCTACCCACTGATTTTGCAATGTGTTTTTCTGTCTGAGCTTTGGATTCCCTTACTGACCTCCCTGCCTCGCTTTGCTTCTCCTAGTACTTCTCCCTATCCCCTTCTGATTGTGTCTTTTTGTATTGCCTGAATGCAATCTTTTTGGCTTTCACTTTCTTTGCTACCTCTTTGGAAAACCATAATGGTCTCCTCTTCCTTTCCTCTTGCTAACCTGCTTAATGCATAATTCTGTTGCTCTTGTAATCCCCATTTTAAATACTGCCACTGTTCATCAACCCCTGATTCCTGCCCCATTCCCTTAATGCCTCTTTCAAGTATCTCCCATTTTCCCAAAGTCTGCCCTTAAAATCCAGGATCGTGTTTTTGTGTGGTTTGGTTCTGCTCTTTCTGTGATTTCAAACCACAATGACTGGTGGTCACTGTTCCCCAGGTGCTCCCCTACTGTTACTCCCATCACACTGTCCCTGTTTGTGAGCACAAGGTCCAGTATTGCCTTCTGCCGAGTTGGTTCCATGACCAGTTGCTTGAGGAAGGCACCCTGAAGGAGTCCAGGATAAATCTGCTCCTAGTTGATGCTGCTGCTGGGATGCTCCAGTCCACGTCTGGAATATTGAAGTCTCCAACCAGTACTACCTCCCCCTTGTCTGCCATCCTTTGGATGGCTAGCATCAGCTCCCTATCTGTTTCTTCCTCCTGGGCTGGTGGTCTATAGACCACACCTGTGCGGATGACTGGCCCCATTTTCCTTTCCAGCTTAACCCACAGTATCTCTCCCCCATTTTGTTCTTCCTGGATCTCTGTGGCCCTTATGTCATTTTTCACATACCGTGCCACTCCTCCTCCCTTTCTGCCTGCCCTGTTTCTTCTGAATATGTTGTAGTCGGGTATGGCCATCTCCCAGTCGTGGTTATCATTACACCAGGTTTCTGTGATGGCCACAATGTCCAGGTCTGACTGCACCATGACAGCCTCCAGATCTTCCATCTTGTTGGTAAGGCTCCTGGCATTTGCACACATGGCTTTCCATGATTTGACCTCCCTAGACTGTTTCACTGTTCTACTCCAGCCCCTTCCTTGGTTGTCCTTTATCCCTGGTTCTCCTTGCTGTCTGCCCTTCTGCTGAATTTTGCCCCTTTTCTGCCTATGCACCTCTTGGGTGCTAATCTCCATTTTTTGCACACTGCTTTGTAGAGATAGCCACTCCTCTGGTTCACTGGTTCCACTGCTAGCTGTGAGGGGTGAGCAAGTAGGTACCCTCCTTGCTGGCCTGCCACCCCCCTTTGCTAGTTTAAATGCTTGTCAGTATAGCATTTAAACTTATCATTGAGTGCTTGGATTCCCCTCCAGGATGGATGCGGGCCGTCAGGCTTGAACAAACCTCCATCCCTCCAGGTGGGTCCCCAGTCACCAATGAATCCAAACCTTCCTCACAGCACCAGTTCTTCAACCATGAGTTAAAGTTCCTGGTGCATGCACCCCTATGCTCTCCCTTGCCTCTCACAGATAGTACTTCTGAGAAAGTGACAGAAGTAGCTACTTGCTTGAGACCCCTTCCCAATTTCCTAAACTCTTCCTGAACTTCCTTTGGCTCCCCATTTGCCAGGTCATTAGTACCTAGGTGGATAATGACATCCAGCTCACCCTCCCATCTTGCCTTCCCAGTGATCCCCAGGATCTTCCTTCCATCCCTCCATGCCATGGCACCTGGTAGGCACCTCACATCCCTGTTCTCCCCCTCCTGTGTTCCTAGCTGGATCCTCACATATGGAGTCCCCACCAGGATTCGCTTCCTCCTCCTCTGGGGTCCACTGCTTTCCCCACTGAGGTCACCTCCTTGGCTAACCTCCACATCCTTTCCTTCCACTTCTCTGGGTACCTCTATTTGGTTGTCCCCATTTGCCAGTGTGACATATGAGTTCTTGAGTGGAATAGGATCTGGGATGTGCCTCTGCTTCATCTAACCCTTTTCTGAGCCCACTGTCATCCAAGTGCTTCTCGTTCTCGGCATCCTTTGAGGCAGTTGCATTGGACTGGGTGGTCTCTGGATAGGGTGATGGTACTCCTGACCCAGTTTACTTGTGCTCTGAGTCTGGCTACCTCATCCCGCAGTCCAGAGAGATGCATGCAGATAGGGCAGCACCTCAGTGTCCAGAAGGTCTGCCTGAATATGGCTGCCCCACAGCCACTGCATTGCACCACTCCCCACATTATACTGCAGTTATACTGCTATTCCACTACTTGTCTGCTACTGAAGCTCTCCTAGTTCTCTTTTTATTAATTTACTGTCCTAAAAATCCTGCCACTGATCCTCAGATACTTTTCTTTTTAAAAAGAAAATAAACCAATAAATAAATAAATGAGTCAAAACACTTGTCGTGCTGAGGGTGGGTTTCTTCCCCCTTATGCCCCTCCTACTCCACACCCCTTACTATACCCTATGTTTAGCTCCTGTCAATCAGATTTAGCAGGGCATATAATTAAGAGATGGGGGGCGAAAATTTGCAGCAATTAAAGACAGCAAAGAAATACACCACCACTACGTTTTAATTTTTCCACAGCCCAAAAACATTTCTAAGTAAAGACAACAAAGAAAGTACAGTGTCACTAAAAGCCCACAATCTAAGTTTAAAAGAAAAATAGCAATTACCAGTTCTAGGGACATGGATATGTTGTTCATCCACACTCATTGGCAGTATCCTTGCCGCTTTAAATCTTGCCGGAAGGTCTTCAAGCTTGCTCCTCCACCCACCGGGTGGTATAACTCGGCTCCGCCCATGGCGCCAGATCTTCCTTACGCGGAGCTCAGGTTCCCTCCTTAGCGCTCTGCGTTTGCGACTAGTTCCTATTTCTCCGTTTGCGGATTTAAAATAATATTTTGCAAAAGACTTCAGTCTTCGATCCCTCGCTGCTGCGATGGACAAATCGACCCTGATTTCGAGATGCCCATGCGGCAGAAGATGTCTCGACGGATCCACACTCCACGTGTGTCTACTGCTTAGGCCTTGAGCACACCCGCAGGCTTGCGACCTGTGCTCATCTTTCTCGGCCTACGTCCTCGAAGACCGTGCTGCCCGATTGCAACTGGGCCGTCCCGAGAAGCGTTTCCCTCCGGTGAAGTCCAAGGAGGCCCGGTTGGCGGTGTCCGCGGCGGCGGGCTCGGCGGATCAGCTCGAGCGGATGGTCGCCCTCGAAGAGGAGGCGGCGCGGGCCGTATCTTCCTCGGCCGCGGCATTTATCCCGCTCTCTCTGGGTTCTTCCTACACGGCTTCCTTTAAGGAGCTTTGTCTGTCCCTCTCCACTAAAGGAGAAGGGCCTGCGTCTGCTGGACCTTTTTCTCGGTCCAAAAAGAGGGACAAGGTAAGTCCCTCGTCGGCGCTCTTGGGAGCGGAAAGGTCCCCTCCCGGGCCGTCGGGCCGTCGGCTGTGTCGCGCTCGGCTTCCGCCACTGGCCTCACGGTGTCCCGTCAGGTCAGTTGACCGAGACTCCCACTGATGAAGTCGAGATTTTTCGACCCATTGACGGCTGTCGCTTTAGCAGCCGAGATTCCCCTCTCCCGGTTCCCGGGAGGAGTTGAGGATCCTGTGGCTCGCCTGTGCCTCGGTTCCGGAGCCTCGGATGGACCTTCCGAGCGAAGGAGTGCGGTTCCGGCCGACACCTCCCGCGCGATCTCGCAGATTCCGGGACTCGGTCTCGGTCTCGGACCTCTTCGTGGTCCAGCCGATCCCACCGTCATAGGCGGTCTCGGTCTCGGCACCGCGGTAAGCGGCGTCGCCGCTCGTCCTCGTCCTCCTCCTCGGATGAGGGGAGGCTTCGGCGTAAATTACGTCGGACGGTACGAGACCTTATGTTGCAACAGCTCCTCCTGGCGGGAATAAGCCGACTCCGCGCCTTCCCGGCCATTAAATAGCTGTCACGGGAACGGCCCGACACAACCCCTACGTCTTGTCGAGGAGCCTACACCCAGGCCGGTTTGTTGGCCAAAACCAGCTGCTCACGATTCGGTGGAACCTCCGCCTCCACAGCCACCAGTGGGGCTCCGACCAGAGATTCTCGGTCGGCTAAGGGTTTACCCCATCGGTTGTCAGTTACCTCACTCCCGACCGACTCTCGCAGGTGAAGGGTGGCTCAGGCCAGAGGCAGTTCTTCGAGGACTCTTCCGAGTCCGAAGACGATTCCTCCTTCTTCTCCAAGCGACTGGACTTGGAGTCTTCAGGAGGTCAGCCAATGGACGATAGCCGTCGTCCTTCCTAGGACTGCTCGGCTCATCTCGGAGTCTACCGGATGGAGCTCGAACCCGTTCCAACGGGCCAGGTATCCTCACGGAGATTCTGGACCGAGGATTCTCCGACGGAGGCCTTTCCGTGGCCGAGGCCATAGTGGGTCCGGCACTGGAACTTTGGCACGCCTCTGCTTCCTGCCCTCGCCTTGACCAGGATGGCCAGGAAGTATCGCGGTCCCTACGGTTCCTTGTCCGGTTTTGAACACCCTCTGCTGAGGGGTTGGTCTACAGCGTTTTCGGCAGCGCCCGCAACGCCAGGGATGTGGACAAACCTCCTGACAAGGAGTCCAAGAAATTGGACTATGTCGGTGAAAGTCTACGCTAGCGCCTCTCTCGGCCTTCGTCAGGCCAGTTCGGCCGCCCTCATGGCACATTTTTCTCATGCCCTGTTGGGCTCCCTGGATGAGGTCATCCTCATCTTCCCGCCGATCTGCAGACTACGGTTAAGCAGGTGCGGGACCAGGCAGGGCAGTGGCCAAACAGCAGCTCCAGACTGCTTTGGATGTGGGGACTCATGTGCCAGATCGTGGTGGCGGCCGCAGTGGCTATGCGTCGGCGGGCTTGGCTGAGGATATCCACCTTTACTTCGGATACCCAGCACAAGTTGGCGGATGTTCCCTTTTTGGGGACTGACCTCTTCGGCCCTGGGGGTGGAAGGTCACCTGCAGAGGATCGAGAAGTCCAATGCCACCTTGGACTCGGTCTCTTCCGCTCAGAAGGACAAAGGCCGCAAACCACAGCCTAAGCCCTTTCGTCCTTCTGTGCCCCCGGCGCGCCCGGCCCAGCAACGTCAGGGCCAGCAGGCTCGGCCTTGGCATCCCAAACCCAAGCCGCGGCTTCCTCTAACAGGAGGCAGGGAGGAAAGGGCCCAGGAGGTCCTCGGCCGGTCCTCCTCCAAGCCTGCCCAGTGACGGGCTGAGGGTGTCGCCCCATCCCGTCACCTTACCCTAGGTCCCCCTGGGGACGGCTCCAGCACTTCCGTTCCGCTTGGTCCGTGTTACCACGGACAGGTGGGTCTTGGAGGTGGTGGGAAGAGGCCTGCCTCTGGAATCGAGCAGGCTCCACCCTTCAGAGTCGCCGCCTCGGGGCTTCGATCCCCAGCCTCACTGGCGGCTCGCCGAGCCGACATCACTCCTCCTCCAGAAGGAGGTGGTAAGAGGTGGTGGACCCTCCTTCAGACCCAGGGTTTGTGTCCAGGTACTTCCTGGTTCCGAAGCGGACGGGGCTGGCGCCCATTCTCACCATACGACCTAAACAAGTTCCTAAGGTCTCGAACCTTCAGGATGGTCACTCTGGCTCAGATAATACCATCCTTGGAACGCGGGCGGTGGTTCTGCTTCTGGACTTGCAGGATGCGTTTTTCACGTCCCTATCCGTCCGTCTCACCAGAGATTCCTTCGCTTCGAGCGGAAGGATCCCTCTTCGAGTTCCAGCCATGCCCTTCGGCTTGTCTCCAGCTCCCAGGGTCTTCACCAAATGCATGGCAGTGGTGACAGCATTCCTGCGGCGCCGAGGGGTCCGGGTGTACCCTTACCTGGACGACATCTGATAGCAGCTCCCTCCAGGAAGGAGGCGAGTGGTCCAGAGATCTGGCCCTCCAGGTTCGTTCTCAACTGGCCTCCTTATCAACGAGGCCAAGTCGGAACTCGAGGTCAGCAGGTGATTTTATTCATCGGGCGCAGGCTCGACTCTCTTCGAGCCAGAGCTGCTCCGGCGGACAGGGCCGAGGTTCTTTCCTCCTTTGCCCGATCATTTCTGGTTGGGCAATTGCGCCTGCCCGGGACTTCCTGCGCCTCCTGGGTCTCATGGCGGCCTGTACCAGCGTGGTCCGTTGGGCCCGGCTGGAACATCGTCCTTCAGTGAGGACTGGCCAGCCAGTGGTCACAAGCGCTGCGATCCCTTGACCAGCTTGTGTCGGTGACACAGGGGATGTGGAATGCTCTCCAGTGGTGACCATTCCAGATCATTTGCAGGAGGGCATCCCGTTCGTCCGCCCCGAGCCGACGGTCTCTCTGTCGACCGATGCCTCTCTGCTGGGTTGGGGTGCCCATCTGGGGGAACACCGGGCTCATGGCCTCTGGTCCCCGCGGGAGTCCATGCCACATCAACCTGCTGGAGCTCGGCGGTCCGCCTAGCTCTCCACCGCCTTTGCTCCGTTCCTCCGGGGTCAAGTGGTCCGAGTCAGGCGGACAATACCACGACCATGTACTATCTAAACCGCCAGGGCGGGACGCGCTCCATGCTTCTATGCAAGGAAGCTCTCCGCATTTGGTCACTCGTGCGCAGCCTGGAGGCGGATCTCCTAGCCATTCACGTGGCAGGGCCTCAACACCCTGGCCGATGCCCTGAGCCGGATAGGGCTGCATCCCACGAGTGGTCTCTCCTGCCGGAGGTAGTACAGCATCTGTTCTCCCTTTGGGGCACACCTAGGTGGACCTGTTTGCCTCCATGGAGAACGCTGGCTGAGTCTGTTCCATGCCCGCCTCAGCAGGGCTCGCTGCAGGGGATGCCTTCGAGGCAATGGACCCCGGCCTCTTTTACGTTTTCCCCATTTCCTTGATCCACAAGGTGCTTCTCAATGCGAGGAGGGACAAGGCGCAGGTGATTCTGATAGCCCCAGACTGGCCTCGCCAGTTCTGGTACCAGATCTCCTCAGTCTCAGCTCCAGGACTCGCTGGGAGCTTCCAGCTCGCCCGACCTGCTCTCAGTCAATCAGGGAAGGTGTTCCATCCGGTCCTTCAATCCCTGCACCTGACGGCCTGGTTCCTAGTGCTAGAATTCCAGGCTTTGGGTCTTTCAGACGAGGTCCTCAATGTAGTTGAGGCGTCCCGTGAAGTCGACCAGAAAATGCTATGCCTTCAAATGGAAAAGGTTTTCCATTTGGTGTCAGGCAAGGCTTGGACCCTTCCTCCTGTTCCTTGGCAAGCATCTTGGACTATTTATGGTCCTTTCTAGATCAAGGCTTGAGTCGGCGACCCTAAGGGTGCACCTGGCAGCCATCTCTGCTTACGAGTAGCGGGCTGGGAAGCAGTCGGTGTAGCGCAGGAAGGTGGTCTGGCGCTTTTCAAGGGCCTTGATCACATTTCCTCCAGTCCGGGAACCCCACCTCCGTGGGATCTACTGCTGGTACTGGCAAAGCTCATGGGCAAGCCATTCGAACCTATGCACAGGTGTGCTCTCTCACCTGTCGTGGAAGACCGCCTTCTTGGTGGCTATCACGTCAGCCAGAAGGATGGGAGAGCTCCAGGCGCTTTCCATCGAGTCTCCTTACCTGGTCTTCCACAGGGACAAGGTTGTCCTGCGCCCCCACCGAAATTCCTTCGAAGGTGGTCGGGTTTCACCTTAACCAGGTGTTGACTCTGCGGTGTTCTACCCCAATCACCTCGGAGGCGAATATAGGCTCCATACTCTGGATCCTAGAGAGTGGCACAATATTATAAGGAGCGCACGGCTGATATATGGGGAGAGGTTCGCCAGCTGTTTGTCACCTACGCTGAAGCCGGATCTGGCAGACCTGCAGCAAGCGGACGATAAGCAGGTGGGTAACCTCCTGCATAGATCTCTGCTATAAGTTAGCGGGCATGGAGCCTCCCAGAGGATAAGAGCTCATTCTACCCGCCATACTGCTGCAACGGTGGCTGCTTCCAGGGCGTCCTATCCAGGAAATCTGCAGGGCTGCTACCTGGAAGTCAGCAAACACCTTCATTACCCACTACCACATCGACCTTGAGTCACGCCGGGATGCTGGTTTTGGGGCCTCGGTTCTCCAGTCTCTCTTTCCCAAGTAAGTATATGGGGGTGTCTTGCCTCCCTCCTCCCGGAGAACTGCTAGGAGTCTGCCAATGAGTGTGGATGAACAACATATCCATGTCCCTAGAAATACAGGTTACTCACCTGTAACAGGAGTTCTAGGAATGGTATATGTTGTTCATCTGACTCCTCGATCTCCCGGCTGACACAACCTGAGCTTCCAGCGGGCCAGATCTGGCGTCATGGGGCGGAGCCGAGAGTTATACCACCCGGGTGGGTGGGAGGAGCAAGCTTGAAGACCTTCCGGCAAGATTTAAAGCGGCAAGGATACTGCCAATGAGTGTGGATGAACAACATATACCATTCCTAGAACTCCTGTTACAGGTGAGTAACCTGTATTTACTTTAAAGCACTGAATTGAATATGTTTCCTTCCCGTTCTGGCTTCTTCTAGCTGAAGGTGCCGCTGGATGGCTGCAGTGTACATCTGGCAGATTTAAGTCCCCCACCAGCAATATCTCCCCCTTCCAACCCCAGGAATCTCCCAGTAGTATTAGACATATGCAGTCAGTTCAGAATCTCTGACTGCTCCCGGAGCTCTGATGTAATGTGGAATGTATGCAAATTATGGAACTTAGAATGATATATTTAACCTGCTGCCTCTAGGTGGACTGTGTTCCATCTAATTGCCAGATTCATTTTCTCTGTTCAGACAACTAAACAGATGCCCTCAGAGCTGCTTACAGCAACTTCACTGCAGGATTGTTTATTCTGGTCAAAAAAGTGGTATTTTACACTATTTTGTTCATTACTCTGCCTCTAGTAATTTTTTATAAAAGTTTAGTTGATTTGGGATATTTTACTTTTTCTTAACAGTTCCCTCGCAGGTTTTTTTAGTCTTTGCGGATCTTACCGCTAGCTGTTCTGTTTGAATTGTGCCAGTTTAAGTATATTTTAATCGTTTTTTTTATTTATTTACGATTGGTTCTTGTTTTTAGTTAATAACCGACTTCGTTTTGTATTTAACTAAAGAAATCTTTGTTTAAGCGCGGTTCCCTTTTTAATCAAGGAACCAACCACACTTTGTGTTTTACCCATTCTGGCGAAGTTTTGTTTAATCTACTGATATTTGGCATGTCAGAAAGATCTAAAAAGAGAACGGGACCCACAGGTTTTAAAAATTGTATTAAGTGTTTCCAGATATTTGCTAAGGCTGATTGTCATGACTTGTGTTTAGAGTGCCTGGGTCCCAGTCATATTTTCTCCAACTATAAAGTGTGCAGTATTTTTTGTTCTAAAACTATTAAAAAAAGAGCCCAAAGATTAGAGGAAATGGCTTCTGCTCCCACCTCAGTGTCACCAAAGCAACTTGAAGAGGGCTGTTCTTCTTCCCACACTAAAACAAAAGAGAGACCCTCTGAAGACTCTTCAGACCACAAAATTACTGAGAAGGGGTCTGAACATACTAAACACCAAAGAACCAGTGACCAAGCTCCTGAGTCTGTGCCTGCCAAAAAGAAATATAAAGAAAAGTATGTCGCCATGCCTCCTGCTGAAAAAGCAAAAGATCTCCAAGCAGACAAAGATAAAATACCCTCTGAGGAGGAAATTGCCAAAGCCCAGCATGTTGTTCAGGCTTTACAGGCTGCAGGTTCCATACTGGGTTCACCAGTTCAAGTCCCACCACCGGTTCCCATGGACCAGGGCCAAGAAATGTACACTGAGGAGGAAGAGGAGGATCCAGATCTTGGGGAACCCATTGAGCCGGAGATATCCTCAGATTAGGAGTTTGGTACCCCTTCTCATGAGCATGATCGTTTTTCATCCCACTTTTCATTCATTAGACAGATGACTGACACCTTGGGCCTCCCTTCACAGGAATCTGTAGATGATGAGGAGGAGGCAGAGTTTTTGGATATGAAGGGGCTAGTTCCCACAAAAAAAGTGGTCCTTTCTAGCCACAGTTCCCATAAGAAGGCCACTTTGAAAATTCTGTAGACACCTTCCTCTGTCAGTGGAGTGGACAATAAGGTGGGAAAAAAGTATCAGCTGAAGAGGGCTTCTGCTGTTTATTTGTATACCCGTCCACATCATGAGGGTGTGATACAGGCGGCTGCCTGTGATAAGGCTAAAGTGCCACTTGCATCTCATCCTCCAGATAAAGATTCCAGAAAAATTTACACTATGTGGAAGAAGGGTTACTTAGCCTCTTCCCTTCTCCTCAGACAGGCAGCTTATATGGCATATGCTGCACAATACCAGTAGACCCTGTGGAATTTTAAGTTCGCTTTAACTGATAGAATTCCAGGTGATGCGGCACACAATATGGCAGATATTGCCAGGATGGCTTTAGATGCCACAAAGTAGCATGTATTGTTTTCAGTACAAGTGAGCAGTACAGCGCCGCACTGTCACATGAAATGGTACCACGTAGCATCCACCATGTTGCATCACCATAGAGTTTTCTACAATAAAATAAAGTAAGTTAAGCCCATTAAAAAAATTGGTTTTGGCTTGTAAAAGCCTGATTGTGGGGGGTAAAGCTTCGGGAGGTGGGGAGTTTCAGTTTATGACAGCTTCCCTGTAAGAGAACAAAGGTTCTTCAGTACCTCAAATACCTTAGGACTGACAGCACTCCTTCAAGAGACGCACCTCTCTGGAAAACTGCCCACTGGCTCCCCAAAGGGTGGGTGTGACACATGGTACATATCTTCGCATCCAGTAAGTCTAAAGGAGTTATGATTCTGGTCAACTGAGTCCTTAATTATACTGTTGAAAAGACTCTTGATGTACCCATGGGAGATGGGTGGCAGGTAAGATGACATTCCCTGGGGGACAGGTCCTAATAGCATCTGTCTACACACCCAATGAAGATGATGCTGATTTCTTCCCTGGCTCAGCCAAGTATAAGCTGACTTGCAGGGGGAAGAGTGCATCCCTCTACTCCTAGGGGGACTTCAACCGAGCCCTAGATCTCTTCCTAGACAAGTCTAAACAATTTAGCCCCATATCTCTTCCTAGACAGGTCCGATATATCTCCTGATAGCCACCCTAAGGCACTCCCTGCACTGTGGAGTATGATGGAAGAGTGAGGCTTCGTGAATGTCTGGAGGAGAGACAACCTAGTGGGCCAAGACTACTCTTTTTGCACTGTCTTTCACGACTCCCACAGCACTATCGATTTCTAGCCAGCAGACCTGATGGCCGCTCTTGGAGTCTCTGCCCCTTCCATAGTGCACATAATCATCTCCAATCACACTTCTGCGGCCCTCTGGTTTCAACCCCTTGGGATATAACCTAGCTCTTTTTTATTTTATTTTTTTTTGTATAATCTTTTTATTGATTTAAACGGAAAGAGGACAATACACATCATTTACAGTCTTTTCCAGGCCATACTTCTGTGTACACAATAACACACTCCATTAACACAAACAGTACAACAGAAAATGAAAAAGGAGAGAAAACCTACAATAGCAGACTACTACAAATTAACTTGCAGCAAGTCTATTCCATAAAGCTCAGTTAAACAAGCATGAAAAAGGCGGTGGACATGAAATAAGGAAATTCAAATGATTGTTGGTTACTTTAGAAAGTGCCTGTACCACAATCAAATGGTAATTCCTGGGGTCTTCTGCACCCCCCCCCCCCGGTCTCCTGTCACTTAGCGAGCCCCCTCTCTTGTATTGCTAGGGGTATATCCTCAAGGAGAGGGGAGGTGATTCTGCCATTGTATAGATCAGTGGTTAGGCCACTGGAGTACTATGTGCAGTACTGGCGCCTGTACCTGAAGAGGGACATTAAGTTACTGGAGGGGGTGCAGCGCAAGGCAACAAAGATGATCAATGGACTGGGGGGACTTACCTTATGAGAGTAGGCTGAAGGAAATGAACATGTACTCACTGAAGGGGAGATATGATTGAAACCTTCAAGTACATGAAAGGAATCAACAAGTCTAGTACAGAGGTGCTTTTCAAACTAAGGGAGGGGAGGGACACCTGAGGCCATGATATGAGACTGTAGTGGGGAAGGTTCAGGAGGGAGATGAGAAGACACTTTTTTACGGAGAGGGTGGTGGCCAGGTGGAATGCGTTACCGGCAGAGGTGGTATCCAGTAGAACAGTGGGTGGCTTCAAAAGGGGATGGGACAGGGCAGGGCATGGGGGCGGCTCAAGGGAGGGGGGGCACGGGAGGGAGGGGCTGCTGCAGAATAAGGGCTGCTAGCTGCACAGTCAAGCAGACTTGGTAGACTGTAAGGCCTTTTTCTGCTGGCAGTTTTCATATGTTCGGAAGATCTGAGCTCCCACTGGGGACAGGGAGTTCAGGAAGGGCTCCCACACTTCAAAGAACTTCTTTTCCCTCCCTTGTAGGAAGTATAATAATCTTTCCAGTGCCAGGGTTTGGATCACAAATGTCTTCCACTGCTGAGTAGTAGGTCTGACACGAGACCCAGGTATTCAGGATACATTGTTGCACAAGGGACAAAAGGGCCCTGATCCAACGGGGAAATGGAACCCAACCCTTCTCACCCAAATCATCCCTCCCAAAAAGCAGAGAGACCGACGCCACTGGTGTTGGGTGTCCTGCTATAGTCGAGATTTCCTGCACTACAGCTTCCCAAAAATATTTCAAGATGGGACAAGCCCAAAAATAGTGTATATATGTACCCAGTGTGTCTCCACATCTTCTGCACAAGGGAAAGAGCATTGGATGAAATTTACATAAAACCATATAATTTGTTGGCAGATAGGACTGCTAGGCCCATTTAGTCTGCCTGTAAGCTCTTCACTAGTTTGCAGTCTCTGACCCAACCTGGTCAATGGCTTTCACCCCTCCTTTCCACCTCTAAGGTTCCCTTATGCCTGCCCCAGGCATGTTTAAATCCCACCACTGTGCTCGCTCCCACCACCTCCTGTGGCAGCCTATTCCATGTGTCCACCACCCTTTCCATGAAGAAAAACTTCCTCACATTTCCCCTTAACCTGCCACCTCCCAATTTCATATCATGCCCCCTCATTCATGTACTCCTCCTGTATTGGAAGATGTCTCCCCCTGCACCTTGTTTATGCCCGTAAGGTACTTGAATGTTTCTGTCATGTCCCCCGATCCCTCCTCTCCACCAGTGAGTTCATATTGCGGTCCTTTAATCTCTCCTCATATGTTTTCTGGTGCAGGTGCTGTACCATCTTTGTCACCCTTCTCTGGACTGCCTCCACCCTGTCAAAGTCCTTGTGAAGGTGCGGCCTCTAGAATTACACACGGTACTCTAGGTGAGGCCTCACCAGTGAGGTGTTTCTTTATTAACGGGGGACAGTACAGGTGATAAATGAACTGGTACTGGGATTCTTTGTGCTTGTTACTAAGCAGAAGTCCCATGTGCGACTGCAAGAGCAAAGTCCAGTCCTCCTCCTGAATATGTATACCAAGATCCCTTTCCCGGAGAGCTTTACTTTTACCAGAGAGGTCAGAAAAACAAACTGTGTCCTGCCTGGCAGTTTTTTGTACCAGTCCCTTACAATCCAATTTTGAGGAGTACTGTATACTAATTGTTCAATTTGTGCTAGCGGCGAGGTAACAACTGAGTTGTTTCCCGACCCTCTACCAAAAGCCCTGACCTGTAAATATCAAAAGAAGTGAGAATGTGGGAAGCCTGTTTTCCCCTGCAGGTCCGCAAAAGAGCACATGCCCTCATTGGTAAAAAGATTAACTAGACAACCCACCCCCTTTCCTCCTGCTGCCTAAAACTATTATCCAGCAGTCCAGGTAGGAAGTACAGGTTATGTCTCACAGGCACCAGTAAGGTGTTATCTACCGTATCCCCCCTATGTTTTTTCACTTTTTCCCACGCCTCCATCTAGCTCCTTTTGATGGAGATACAATCCACTACTAACTGCTGACCCTAAGTGTAAAGAGAGATTCAGAAGGAAGCTGCCTTCTACTTTGCGAGAAATTACACAGGTAAGGTTGAAAAGAGCACCCAATGGGAGGCTTCCAGAGTTTACCTGCATGGACGCATAAGTGCGTTCTCCTCCTCACTGTGGAAGGAGAGAGAAACTGAGGTAAAATCCCTTCAAGATTCACTTGCCCTCCTAGTGGGACAACTCAAAAGTAATCTGTCCCCCAAGGCCCCCCCATAGCCTTGATTACAGGCCTGAATTACTGAATTTACACTCTACTACACTGCAAGGCAGAGTGGGAATTCCTGTGCTCCAAGCATAATTTTTGGAGTCAGTGGAGAAAGGAGGAAGGCTACTGGCCTTCAGACTCTGCAAGTGACAAGCCAAGTCTAGGATCCCACTCCTACGAAGACCGGATGGCTCTGTGGCCACAAGGCCTGCAAATATCAGTCGAATAATGCATGAGTTCCATAAACAGCTGTACTCAACCCAAACGGTCACCTCTACCCTCTCCAGAATTAGCAATTTCCTGTGGGATACCCCTATTCCTAAACTTTCAGACCTGCTGCGGGACCACGTAGACAAACCCCTTACAGAACCAGAGCTTCGCAAGGTCCTCCTCTCATAGAAACATAGACTTTGATGGCAGATAAGGACCTCTTGGCTCACCTAGTCAGCCCAGTTCCCTACCTACTAGAAAAGCTGCAGATCCTAGTTAACTAACAGCCTATTTCTTCCTACCCCCCCACAAGAATTGCCTTATGTCTATCCCATGCATTCTGGAATTCCCCCACTGTTTTTGACCCCACAACCTCCTCAGGAAGGCCATTCCATGCGTCCACCACCCTCTCTGTGAAAAAATACTTCCTCACATTACCCCTGAGCTGTCCCCCCTCTATCTTCAGATTGTGTCCCCTTGTTCTTGTGCATCTCTTTTTCTGAAAGATGCTACCCTCTTGGAATTTGTTGATTCCCCTGGGGTACTTAAAAGTTTCTGTCATGCCCCCCCGTCCCTTCTTTCCTCAAGGGTATACATATTAAGCTCCTTTAGTCTCTCCTCATATGGCTTCTGTTGCATACCCTGCACCATTTTTGTTACCCTCCACTGGACTGTCTCCATCCTATGTCCTTGCGGAGATGGGGTCTCCAGAACTGAACACAGTACTCCAGATGTGGTCTCACCAACTGTCTGTACAGAGGGATAACAACTTCCTGTTTTCTACTGGTGATGCCTCTCCCTGTATGTTCCAGTATCCACCCAGCCATCGCTACTGCCTTCTCACATTGCTTGCCCACCTTTAGGTCATCTGATATGATTACCCCCAGGTCCCTTTCCATTTTTGTTGTTGTTACTACCTCCCCCCCCCCCGCTGTGTACTCTTCCCCTGGGATTTTGGTTTCCCAAGTGCATTACTTTGTGCTTCTTTGCACTGAATCCAAGCTGCCATACTTCTGACCATTCCTCCAACCTTGCCAAGTCCCTTCTCATCCTTTCCACCCCTGTGTATCAGCCCTGTTGCAGATCTTTGTGTCGTCTGCAAAGAGGCATACTTTTCCTTCAGTCCCTCTGCAATGTCACCTATAAAGACATTAAAAAGGACCAGAACCAGTACTGAACCCTGCGATACCCCACTAGTAACCTCCCTTTCTTCAGAGTGGACTCTGTTTACTATTATCTTCTGTGTCCTGTTGTCCAGCCAGTGTTTTACCCAGGCTACCACCCTGGGACCCACTCCCAGGCTGGCTAATTTGTTTATTAATCTTTTGTGTGGGACTGTGTCAGATGCCTTGCTAAAGTCTAGGTAGGCCATGTCTATAGCCCCTCCCTGGTCTGCTGTTTTGGTCACCCAGTCAAAGAAATCGATTAGATTCATCTGACATGACCTTCCCGCTATGAATCCATGCTGCCTTGGGTCCTGTGACCCACTGGGCCTTTAAGTACTCAACAATTCTTTCCTTCACAAGTGATTCCATCATTTTCGCTACCACTGAGGTCAAACTGGCAGGTCTGTAGTTTCCTGCCTCTGCCTTGCTCCCACTTTTGTGAAGGGGAATCACATCTGCACTCATCCAGTCCTCGGGTACCACACCATCCTCCCATGATTTGTTAAAAAGGCTAGTCGGTGGTGTCACTAGTTTTCCCCTTAATTCTTTTAGAATTCTGGGGTGAATCCTGTCAGGCCCCTTTGCTTTGTCCACCTTCTGTTTTAGGAGTTCTTTCAGAACCCTTTCTTCTGTGAATGGACTGGGATCGGCCCCTCTTATTCAGAGTGCTTCTGTTAATTGGATTAGGTACCTCCCCCTCCTCCTCTTTTGTGAATACTGAGCAGATGTTTTCATTCAGTATCTCTGCTTTTTCACTGTCCCTTTATGCCCACCCACCGTCCATTCTGTTCAGCCTCACTGTCCCTCCCTTTGTCTTTCTACGCTCCCTAATGTACCTATAAAAGGTTTTATCCCCCTTCTTAACCGAATTGGCTAACTTTTCCTCAGTTTGGGCCTTTGCTTTTCTGACTGCCTTTCCTGCTTCCTTCTGCATTAACTGGTACAGTTCTCTGTCCTGCTCCTTCTGTGTTTCCTTATACTTCCTAAATGCTATCTTCTGCTTCTCCCTGACCTTCCCCGCTACCTCTTTTGACAACCATAGTGGCTTTTTTTTTTGTTTGATTTATTTGCTTCACACAAAGGCTTGTTGCCTCTGTGATGGCAGTTTTGATGTTTCCCCATTGTTGCTCTACTCCTCCTTCTTGCCTATTTGCTAGTGCTTTTCTAAGGCACTCTCCCATTTTGCCAAAGTCAGTCCTCCTGAAGTCCAGTACTCTCACTTTTGTATGGCTTGACTTTGCAGCTGAGTTTATCATGAACCACACTGTTTGGTGGTCACTTGTTCCTAGATGGATACCCACTTCTAGATCTGAGATCCTCTCTCCGTCCCCATTTGAGAGTACCAGGTCTAAGATTGCTCCCTCCCGAGAGGGTTCCAACATTAGCTGTCTTAGGCATGCCCCATGTAGAGCATTGAGAATGGCCCTGCTCTTGGATATGGCCGCAGCAAAGGTGCTCCAGTTAACATCTGGCATATTCACGTCCCCAATCAACAATATCTCCCCTTTCTCTGCCATCCTAAGGATGCCTTCTGTCATTTCCCTGTCCATTTCCTCCCCCTGAGATGGGGGTCTGTATACAACTCCTGTGCGGATTGTGGTGCCATTTCCAGTCTCCAGGGTGACCCACATTGCCTCCTCTCCTCCTTGTTTACCCTTTTGTTCCATTGCTTTGATCACTTCCCTTACATAAAGAGCTACTCCTCCTCCTCTTCTACCCTCCCTGTCTCTCCTGTAGATTGTGTACCCAGGTATGTTGACATCCCAGTCATGGTTCTCTTTGTACCATGTTTCTGTGACTGCCACGATATCCAGGCATCCCTCTTCCATCAAAGCCACCAGTTCATGGAGCTTGTTACCTAGATTGCGGCCATTGGTACTCATTACCCTCCATTTTGTGATGGCCTTACCCCTTTTTGCCCCATCCCTGTCCTCACTGCCTTTGCCCTTTTCTCCATTTACACTTGCCTTTCTCCTTGTCGATGTCTCTGCCTTGGTGTTTACCTCACTAACTATCCTGTTTTTTTTGGGGGGGGGGCTAGGATTTCCCTGCTCCTTTTCAGTGCCTCTCCCCTTGGCTAATTTAAATGTTTGCCAGTGAAGCATTGAAACCTGTCACCTAGGATTCTGGTTCCCCTCCTGGACAGATGCAGACCATTGCGCCAGTATAGGCCTGCATTACTCCAGGTGGACCCCCAGTCCCCAATGAAGCCAAAACCCTGAGCTCAGCACCAGTTTTTCAACCATTGATTGAATCCCATGGTGCGGAACACCCTAGCCTCACTCATGCCATAGACAGGCAGCACCTCCGAGAAGGTTACCTTGCGTGCTACTTGTCTAAGGCCCCTCCCCAACTCCACAAACTCCTCCTCCTCCACTGTTCTGATCCCTTTCCCAGCCAGGTCATTTGTCCCTAAGTGGACAGTGACATCCAGCTCCCTCCCCTGTGCAGCTGCTCCCGTGATCCTGAGAATTTGCTCCCTGTCTCTCCCAGTCATGGTGCCAGGCAGGCCCCTTACCTCCCTCTCCCCTTCCTCCCACAGTACTGCCCTCCTAACCATGGAGTCCCCCACCAGGAGTTGTTTCCTTCCCCTGTGGGGTCCCATGCCACCCTTCTGTGGGTCTCCTTTGTGGAGGTTCCCAGCATCCTCTTTGGTCTGCACTGTGGGTGCCTCTATAGAAGAACCACACTCTGCCAGAACGGCATATGAATTATGAAGAGGTACAACTGGAGGGATGCACCTCTGTTACACCACCCTCACCCTCCCTGAGCCCACTGTGGTCCAACCACTCCTCTTTCTTGGCAACCTCTGAGGCAGCAGCGGTGGTCCTGGTGGTCTCTTGGTGGGAGAGGAGGTCCCCCGAATCCTGGCCAGCTCAGCCTGGAGATGAACAACCTCCTCCCTCAGCCCAGAGAGGTGCCTACAGATGGGACAACACCGCATTCTCCAGAATGTCTCCCAGAAGACTGCTGCTCCACAGCCACTGCACTGCACCACTCCCATCATGTCTTGTTTGTGGCCCAGTAACTGTTGTTTTGTATACTTACTGTTTCATCTCTCTGTTTATTATTATGTATTTTTTTATATATAATTTTTTCTTTTCTCGCCCTACTTTCCTACTGCCTCCGTGCCGTTAAAGCTCCTGATTGTCCTGTTCTGGGGCAGGAAGTTCCTATATTTCTCAGTAGTCTCCTTCTTACTTGCTCAGAGTCAGACCTGCAGCAGCTGGGGGGATGGAGAGCTACTCTTTTCCTTCTAGGATAGTGAGTCTTTTGTACCTCTGTGATCACTCCCTTCCTGCTCCCAAACAGGAAGTTCCTATTGTCAGTCAAATCCTGTGCCTATAAAAGTAGAACTGGCTATGGGGGCAGTATAGTCCTAGTAGAGTAGAATAGTTCTAACAGCACCTCATTCCTCTTGTTGTTCTCTGCCACAAGCTATCTAGGACAGTTTTTAAATCCAAAACACCTGGCTGTCTTCTGCTTAAGCCACTCCCCTAATTCACAGTTTCCTACTGCACCCAGTTAACTGCACAGATAATTAACAGTTTCCTTCTACACCTAGCTAACTACACAGATAGCATTTCATAGTTTCCTTCTACATCTAGCTAACTGCACAGATAACAACTCACTTCACCCAACTCAGACAAACACACTAACTCTTTTTTGTTGTTTGTTTTTACCCTAAGTTGAAGGTCACAGTAATAGAGTTCTTGTTCTTTAGTCCCAGTAGAATAGTATAGTTCTAACAGCACCTCCTTCCTGTTGCTGTTCTCTGACTATACAGTGGGAAATCCCTGGTTAGGGATGGGTTCCTCACGACAGACCTCTATCAGCTAATGCCGGACATCATCATTGTGGAGAGGTTGTGGGATAAGAGATGGACCAGACACCGAACTTCAGGTTCAACGCACAATCTCTGTGCGATGTTTATTCAAAATGCAGAGGATTACCTTCAGCAATGGCATGTCCCTTCTTCAATACATCAGTTTACAGCAACAGACTATGCATGTCCTTCCTCTGCACTTCGTCAGCATCTACTGACCCACTGATCTGTCTCTTTAGTGAAAATTATTTTATCCCTATGTTGGTGTTGTGTGTTTAGGTGATGGGGAGCACAAAAACCAAAAAAAACTCCAAAAACAAACTAAAGACAAAGGACCTCAGTGCAGAAGCATTGAAGCAAGGGTTGCCCCAAAGGACATTGGCAATAAAGCCAAGTTTCAGAGTAACACATCATCATACATACTCCTAAAATGTAAAGCATCATGGGATGTATATGCAAATCACCATGAAATCTCAGACTGGCTCAGTTTACAGCAGGAATGCATGGTATCAAAAAAGCCTCACAAACAAGCTGCAATTTACATGCATTTAACAACACAACAGGGCTTTTCTGATATCTCTACCCCAGAAACTTAATTTCTATAGTACAGTCCCCTAGTATTTTTTACCTTTATCAAAAACACCTAGTGCCATGGTATTTTTAACATGTACAGGTTTTATACACATAAGGTATATACATCAAGGTATTTTATGGCATAGTGCTATTGCATACTAAATCCAACAATGAGGAATACAGCCTGTTGTTTTATATTAGCTTGGTGGTCACCATAGTAACCTCCCTGTATGAGGACCTGAGAAGGAAAAGGAAAATTATAGAGGACACTATAGCATAGTGAAGAAAGGGGAAGGGGCGCCCATAGGTGGCCAACCTTATGAACTAGAAATTGTAAAGATTAGATTAGGCTAAGAAATAGAAGAACAGTTGCAACAGATTTAAGGAAAGGTTGGTCTTCAAGAGTGGCAGGAGCTCCCTGACACATATCCCCTACCTTAAGAGGGAAGCAGTTATTGCAGAGTACTTAACCACCTTCCTATCCTAGGAAGGGATGGAGCTTCCATCCATCCGTCTTCAGAAGCTCTGTCTCAGGGTCCCTGTTAATGATAAACATTCCATGATAAACACAGTGGATATCATCATGCTTTACTCTGAGGCATTAACACATTTTTCAACAGAGATAAATGGTACCAGTCTCTGTACTATCTCATTTTAGGGAAAGTCATTATTCATTAACATCATCATGATTTACAGTGGTCGTCTCAGCAATATGTGAACTAACAGTACCAAGGACTGTTACCATCTGGTACCATGTGTTCTGGGCAGGAGGTTTCCCCCTTTTCCAAGGGTGCCATTTCTTCTCCATAATGACCCCTTCCCTTTGGGACACTATTCCCACTCCCCATGAACCAGTACCTCTGCTGAATGGATGTCTTCTGTTCCCTGTAGGAACTTCCACTACACTGCACACTGGACAGGTCCTAATATAGGCCGCCACTTGTCTGTACATACCAGGCCAGTAATAAGAAGGTGTTAACTGAGCCAAGACACTGCTATGGCTCATATGCCCACAGGGACTGGAGTGAGCAGCCTCCATCACCTGTTATCTGTAGGCCTCAGGCACCACTACCTGGGCATCCACACGTTTTGTACGGGGGTTAGGTCTCGTGGTTCAGAACACCCTTCTTTACTTCGTACCACCAACGTTGTTTTGCCCCCACACCACCATTAATCTGCATACCCTCCTTGGCCTTAACATACTGTAACAGTTTGGCAACATAAGCATCTTTAGTCTACAGTATACCCCAATCAATACTGTTAATAGATTTAGCTGTATCAATACAAGAAAAAGTCCCTTCAGCCTTATAGGCTTCTTCTTGCTTGCTTGGAGTCTTCAACCCCAGCACAATATCACTAGGCACAGTCTTACCTGGGATCTCATATTCAAGTGCCATGCTGGCATCTCCAACCTCTAACAGGTAACATCCTGGGAACACAGGCAACAAAAGAATATTCTGCTCAGTCAGGGGATCCTCCTCCAGCTAAGCCCATGAAAAATCATCCTCTGATTCTTTATCCAAACTCTCTGGCAGAGACCTCTCAAGCACCTGGCACCGGTGATCCTCCTCTCTGCGTAGTCAGTCTGCCTCCAGCTATTGCCCACTCATGCACCGTATTAGCCTCATCAGGTTTTCCATCATCGGGGTGTTGTCTTGCATCTCTGGTCTGCCTAGACCCCTCAGTAGTTCAGTGTCCCCTTGTATCTCTTTGTCATCTTCATGCTTGGCCCTTCTCTAAGCTCCCAGGTCCAGTTCAGGCAGCAGCTTCTTTCCCAGTCTGTCAGTTGTGGTTCTGGTCAATACTCTACAGACATTCTTCTCCGGGTTCTCATCTGGCAACTCCTGGTGCATCAGTCCACCAGGGATATCTGGGAGATATCCACCGGAAAACATCCCTCTTGTGCCAGTACAGAAATTTCCATCAAGTTATCCCACTGCTGACACCAAGTCTGTGGAGTGGTTGTGGGATAACAGGCGGACCAGTCACCGAGCTTCAGGTTCAACACACAATCTCTGTGTGATGTTTATTCAAAATACAGAGGATAACCTTCAGCAATGGCATATCCCTTCTTCAGTACATCAGTTTGCAGCAACAGACTATGCATGTCCTTTCTCTGCACTTAGTCATCATCTATTGATCTATCTCTTTAGTGAAAATTATTTCATCCCTATGTTGGTGTTGTGTGTTTGGGTGACGGGGAGCTCAAAAAAAAAACTCCAAAAACAAGCTAAGGACAAAGAACCTCAGTGCAGAAGTACTGAAGCAAGGCTTACCCCAAAGGGCATTGGCAATAAAGCCAAGTTTCAAAGTAACACAACATCACACATACTCCAGTAATGTAAAGCATCATGGGGTGTATATGCACATCACCATGAAATTTCAGACTAGCTCAGTTTACAGCAGGAATGCATGATATCAAAAAGGCCTCTCAAACAATCTGTAATTTACATGCATTTAACAACACAACAGGGGTTTTCTGATATCTCTACCCCGGTAACTTAATTTCTGTATTACAGTCACCTAGTACTTTTTACCTTTATCAAAAACACCTAGTGCCGTGGTATTTTTAACATTTACAGGTTTCATACACATAAGGTATATACATCAAGGTATTTTATGACATAGTGCTATTGAGTACTAAATCCAACAATGAGGAACACAGCCTGTTGTTTTACATCAGCTCGGAGGTCACCTCAATAACCCCCCGTACGAGGACCTGAGAGGGAAAAGGAAAATTAAAGAGGACACTATAGCATAGTTAAGAAAGGGAGGGGCACCCGTAGGTGGCCAACCTTGTGGACTAGAAATTGTAAAGGATAGATTAGGCTAAGAAATAGAAGAACTGTTGCAACAGATTCAAGAAAAGGTCGGTCCTCAAGAGTTTCAGGATCTCCCTGTCACAATCATCTCCCACTACTTGCCACCTTAAGAGAGGCTCAATCCAAAAAATGCCTTCCCATGATGATGGGGGACGCAATTATCACCCTGCTGTCAAAAAAATCAGATGAACCCTTGTACTGCACAAACTTCCATCCCATTTAACTTATCTCAGCTGATAATAAGATATTAGCTAAAGCCGTGGCTTCCAGGCTGGAGAATGCCTTTCCTTGCCTAATCCACTACACTCAGACAAGTTTCTAGAAAGGGAAGTCTGGGGCTGATAACCTCAGAACACTTCTCAGCCTAAAGCTGCATGCAAGTTCTGCAGACTCCCCCATGGCAGCACTAGCTGTCAACTTCCGCAAAGCCTTCAACTTTGTAAAGTGGGGCTATCTGCATGATGTATTATTGTAACTGTTCGGTTTTGGGCCATATTGCAGAGGCTGAGTGCACACCCGTTATAAAGAACCTTCAGCAATGGTCTTCACCAATTGGACTATCTCCTCTCCTTTACCTTACAAAGAGGCACACGACTGAGATGCCCTCTTTGACCCCTCTGCTTATTGGCCCTAGACCTCCTATCCAGGAAGCTGCTGTTGACACCCACTGTACGGGGATCACAGTGCATGCGTATCCATATCTGGTGAATACCTAAGCAGATGACCTTCTCCTCACATTGACGAAGCCTGAACTTTCCCTAACACTCTCCCTTGAGGTCCTTTCTGCTTTTGCAGCCCTTTTAGGACTGAACATCAACCTTAGCAAAACTACCTTATCCCCTGAAACCTTCCCTGTGACAGCAGCTGCTGCATGGACTCACAATTAAAATGGGCTGGGGATAGGCTTAAATATTTGGGGGTCAGGGTCACTAACAAGTGGGCCGGCCTGATACCTGCTAATATCTCTCTTCTGTTCACAGACCTTGACCAAGAACTCAGGTGCTGGCCAAAACTAAATCTAACATCGATGAGGAATGTCATAGCCATTCATGTTTGCCATACCAAAGTTTTCATACATCTTTTGCAACTTACCATCGCTGTCCCCAAACAAGGTCTTTTTAAAGATAGAGTGCCTCATCAGCCATTACCCATGGGAAGGCAAACCTCAACTGAGCTAGGTGAAATTATGGGCCTGTTGGAGTAGGGGTGGTATGTAGGTCTTCCATGGTTTGAGGGTTATGCTGTGGCTTACTGTATGTCACAAGAGTACAAGCGTCTCAGCCCCTTCCTGGATGATTCCCTGCAGTAGGTGAGTCTGGAACAAATGACTCAGGAGCACTCTGCCTTAGCACTCTACTGGGCCATAAGTTCACAGGAACCTTTTCTCTAATCCCATCCAGGCATGGGACAAATGCATAATGCTGAATTCAGTACCCAAAGCTTCCAGGGTCCCCCCCCCCCCAATCCCTGACTAGCATCTGGCAGAACCAGAGTATCTTAGCTGGTGGCCAGCCTGTTATATGGAAAAGGTGGGATAAATGTGGCATCAAGTTAGTCTCTGACATCTCCATTGCCAACGCTGACACTTTACTCTCCTTTCAGCAAATACAGGCAAACATGGAAGTCCCTCAGTCAGATATTGGGCTGGCAGTATAGCCTAGAGGTTAGATGAATGAGGTGTGAACGAGCTTGATACATCCTGCAGACCAGACTTGAGTTTGATTCTCACAACCTCCACTTGCATACTGTGTGACTCTGAGCAAGCCACTTAACTGCCCAGTGCTCCCAGGTCGCCCCTGAAAACAGGCACTTGTGCCTAGTGGGCCTTACCTGGTTACCAAAGACTTAAATAAAAAATATATGTATATTTGGAGATTCCTGCAGCTAAGAGCAGCCACACGGACCTTCGGAAGAACCATTCTCCTCTATCACCTTGGCACTGGCTGCAAAAGCTAGACCAGTCATCTACCTCAAAGGGTCTGGCTGGCAGAATATATGCCACCATCATGGATGCCTAGAAGCCGGTTCTAGATGTTAGTAAATAAAAATGGGAGCAGGAAATGGGCCACTCCATCCCTCTTGCACATTGGAAAGCTAGCATCTCGATGGCACACCATGCGTACAGAGATACTAAGTCGACTGGTTCAAATAAAAACACATCACAGATGGTACAGGACACCCAAGGCCTTGCATTCTATGGGTCTGTTACCTCACTCAGCATGCTGGCGTTGCTTGCAGCCCCACGCCGGCCTCTTACATATCCTGTGGGGATATCCATGATTCTCCGCTTTGAGGCAAGGAATTCTGACTGACTGCTCCAAGATCCCCCATGTGCTTACTGTATGTAGAACGTCTGTGAGACGATTGTCTTTGGGATCATCTACCAGGTAGCTGAACCACCCAAATCACAACAATGCAGGCTCCAGGTGGCCTTTATGGAAACCAAGTGCCTCCTCCTAAAGTGCTGGAGACAGACCATCACTCCCCTTCTGCTCACCAGGCATTCTGCATTGTCCAAACCGGCTCTTTTTGAGAGGCTTTCATTCATAGCAGTGGGAAAACTGGGATTATACAATGTGGTAAATCCGATATGCTGAATCCTGCATCCTGATTGGTTGGCTGGCACAATGACCACCATGATAAATCCTCCATTGTACCCACTGGAAGAAGTGCCAGCCAACCTTATACCGTGCTAATCCGGTCACTTTAAACTGAGCGAAACTACGCGATTGTCCACGTCGCTAGCCGCTAAAACACTGCGGTAAATTTTAGCAAAATGACCTCCTCTTCGAAGTGTAGGGACCTCAGTGAGTTAGAACACAGTTAAAAACATTAATAAAACAACATTAGCGTTGTATAATAAAATTTATCCTCAGGGTGTGGGTACACGGGAGGACTTGACACTACTGGTGTGATTGGTCCACGTTGCGCCTCGTGACCGATTCACACCAGCCGTGGTAAATCCTCCAGTGTACCCACACCCTGGAGGGATAAATTGCTTAAATATACAGTGGCTTCCCCCAGGATGAAATCCAATTCTGCAGCATTTTGCAGCACTCTGCAGAATGCTGCAGCAGACCTACTGAATGTACTACAAAAATGGGACCCTTTATTGCATTCCCACCTTTGTTCAGTTCCCATACCCTGGCCAAGCAACCCGCCTCTGATTAGTCACCCAGAAGAATAACCATAGAAACATAGAAATTGTCGGCAGATAAGGACCGCTAGGCCCATCCAGTCTGCCCGTAAACCCTATTCATTGTGTATGGCAACTGACCCTATGTGATCAATGACTTTTCATCACTCCCTCCCCTCTCAAGCTTCCCTTGTGCCTGTCCCAGGCATGCTTAAACCCTTCCACTGTGCTTGCCCCCACTACCTTCTGTGGCAGACTATTCCATGGGTTGACTACCCTTTCTGTGTAGAAAAACTTCCTCACATTACCTCTTAATCTACCCCCTTCCAATTTCGTATTGTGCCCCCTTGTTCTAGTACTTTTTCTACATTGGAAAAGGTCCCCCACCTACACCTTGTTTATGTCCTTGAGGTGCTTGAAAGTTTCAGTCATGTCCCCCTGATGTCTCCTCCTCCAGTGAGTACATATTGAGGTCCCTTACTCTCTCCTCATATGTTTTGTGGTACAGTCCCTGCACCATCTTTGTTGCCCTTCTCTGGATAGTCTCCACCTTACCTATGTCCTTGCACAGGTGTGGCCTCCAGAATTGCACGCAGTACTCCAGGTGATTGCCTTATCAATGTTTTATACAATGGCATCACTGCCTCCTGCCTTCTGCTAGTGATACCTGTGCCTATGCACCCCAGCATGCCACTGGGCCTCCCTGCCGCCTCTGTGCATTGCTTTGATCCCTTAAGGTCATCAGAGATGATAACCCCTAGGTTCCTTTCCTCTTTGGTGACAGTCAACTTCCCCCTCCCAACCTGTAGCTCTCCCCAGGTGCATAATTTTGCACTTAACCCTAATGCAGCTCTATACAGCAATCCCCTGCCGGTGAACTAGGAGGTTAGATGGCTCTACACAGAGCTAGTATAAGAAGGTGCCAGGTGACATGCCATAGCACTAGTCAGATTAACATGTGATGGACACACCCTTTTTTTAATTCACCAGTAAGGATTTGTTTTATTCCTGTATGCACTGCCTACTACTGTGATGAGTTCCTTTTGTTACTGTGACCCGATGACTGCACTACTTTTTTTGCAGTGAGTTGTACATACATTTGTAAGCTGGAAAATTCTCAGTAAAAAGTTTTATGTTAAAAAAATGAATAAGGACCGACTTAAACTAAACTTTGGAGTAGAACAGCACTGGATTTTATATAGTGCCTTTCATAATCACTGTACCTCATAGCACTTTACGTGAATGCAGTACTGGTAGTGCAGGAATTGCATAGGTACAGACATGATTGTGGATATTATTACAGTGCTTGCTCACTGTAACGAATGAAATGGAAGCCGTAGGGTGAATTTGTTATAGCTCCCTGTTTGTTATATTGAGGGACTCTGAACAAATAAGGGATGAGTACTCAATGTGCATCGATTAGAGCCCCAGTAAAGTTCTTTTTGTCAGTCACTAAAGTGTCTTTGCTAGTACTACATGTTTGCTGTACATTAGATTATTTTGTGTCACGTACCTTGGAAGCTGAGGCACTGTGTAATAATGATGAATAATGAATTCCCTCACGACAATGCCATCACATCTCCTCCCACCCGCTCCGCCAACTGCAAACTAATACACTCTGAGCTGGCACAGCACAGACTAGTGACATATTTTATACATTTATCTGATCTGCTATTACTGTGTTTTACCTTTTATGACATTAGTGAGTCACAGCTGCTGCCTGGCTTGCAAAATTACATGCCCTGACACTGACTCACAGCTCTGCGGCTTCCAACATTTGCTCTCATTTGTTTTGTTTTGACCTCCCCACACGTTATGGTGATCAACTGAGAACTGAAAACTGAATTAATTCAGTAAAATATAATTCGGTAGGCAGTAGTAGTGCAGGGAGGGAGATCAGACAGACATGAAAATTCCAGGAACGATGGTCATGCTGTGATCTCAGTAGGTCAGTAGCTCTGGCTTATTATTTTGTAAAGTATAGTACAGGTATTTCTAAAAGAACAGCCACTATTCAATATGCTGCATTACAAAGCGGGTTGTATGTTCCCACACTGATTTCCCTAGATGATAATTTTACACAGTAGTGCAACAGTGCAGCACTGACATTTACCAGAAGCCACACAATGTATTTAGTATAGTGGGGTTCGCTATAGCAAGGACGTACTTTATAGTATTATACATTGTGTGCTAATTTTGTTGCTATTCTCTCCTTTGTACACCACTCCGGCCTGGACCCACCAGTAGTCAAGCTGTTCACAGTTCAGTGTGCTGTCCCTAGGCCAAAAATTTGAAATAAATATTAAGCACGCACAACAGATCTTAAGTGGGCACAGCATTCACACATAGTCTTAGACATCTGCATTATGTAAGAAATAACCCACTACAGGGTATGGGGTCATTGGGGATTCATCGACGCCCTGGGTGCGTTGTAAGGCACAAGACCACAGGCTGAGAGTCCTCACAGCACCTGGGGTGTTGATTAATTAAGCAATAATGCACAGTGGAGTGTGGGTTGGGCTTGGATAACCTCACGCCTGAGGTGATTGGGCACAAGGCCTAGTGCATCCAACATCACAGAAGTGAGGTTATCCCAGCATGACCCACACTCTGGAGTGCATTATTGCCATTATACAATGGCTCTCTTTTATTAATATTGTGGGGGAACAAATGAGCACATGTGGATAACTGTTAGGCAGAGAACAAGTGTTGGAACATCCCTTTTATGTGTAGGGACATCTATTTTATGGTATCAGTTGTGCAGTTTTATTTTTTAATTTAAATAAATTTTTTTTGTTTGAGGAAACACTACCCATGTGAAGGCACTGCATCATGGGTATGCAAATAATTGTCTCATCACTGTAGTGTGTTACGCAGTACCAGGTAACTGGATAGTTGCATACCCATGATGCAGTGCATTCATATGTGGTGTGTTTCCTCATAAAAAATAAAATTGTAAAACTGATACTATAAAAGAGATGCTCCCACAGTATAAAGGAGATGTTCTGACACTTGTTCAGACCCCAGGAAATCTTACTGTATTCTGACTTATGCAGTATGGTCTCACCATAGGACTGCCCCGGAGCCGAAATGGTCAATAGAACCTATGCAAATTATGGAATGCTAGGCTCGAGCTCAGTTTTCAAACCGCTGTCCCTGGTAAACAGTTCTAAACCGTCAGATTCTTTACTCCGCTTGCCTCAGTAAGACGTCTCCAGAGAGCTCTCCTTTCATCGCTTGAAATTCTTAATTTTCTCAGTTTTACCTAGTACAAAGTTGTTTTATTCGGTATTTAGAGCACTGTCCTTGGTTTCAGGTAGAATTTGTTTAGATTTTAGTGTTGGAGTGGTAAGTAACCGGGTTTTTCACCGAGAGGAAACTCGGGTATAGTCGTTTTTTTTTATTGGATTTTAACCGGGGTAACACCTGGTTTTCTAGCGGTTAGTGTAAACGGAAAAAAAAATGGGTCTAAATTTAGAGTGACTCCTTGGAGTAATTTTCTTCTGGGTTAAGTCACAGAAAGCCAAGACGAGAACAGGACCTACAGGTTTCCAGCACTGTACTAAGTGCGAGGAACCTTTTTGCTAAGGCAGACCCGCATTTAATCTATGTCTTCTATCTGGGGTTTGATCACCTCAAGACAGATTGTGAGATCTGCAAACAATTTCCTCAGTCCATGGTTGAAAGACGGTTGAAGAGATTGCAGGAAAAAATGTCGGAAAATGCTGTTGACCCAGCCGTTGAAAAATCGGTTCCTCCTCAGAATGAACCGGAGGAGCTGCCCTCTGAAAAGGGCACTAGCCCTTCAGTTAAGAAAACCACAGACACGGCTGCTGAACCGGCCATTGCGGCCAAGGAAAAAATGTAAAGAAAAACACCAGGAACCGCAACCAAAGAAACCAGTGGCTCCTTCTGCAGAAGACATCTCTAACGTGATTCATATAATACAGTCTCTGCAAGTCCCAGTTCTGGTTGGAAAGCAAACACAGCCCGGTAACGGTTCAAACTCCTGGCTCTAACCAGGCCCCTAGTTTAACAGACCTTGGTGGCGAACATTGAAGAAGAGGATGATGCTGATGATGAGGAATTTGGGGGGCCAATTGATCCAGAGGTTTCCCCAGATCCTCATAGATCAGATTCCCCTGATAAGGGAACTGTTGAGTTTACTTCATATTTTACTTTTATGAAGCAAATAGCTCAGACCCTCGACCTCCCTACCCAGGAATCCACAGAGAATGAGGAGGAAGAAGATTATAAGGAAATGATGGCTGTGCCAGCATCTAAGAAATTACTGCTGCCACTCCATAAATTCCTTAACAAACAGGCACTTAAAGTCTTGCAGACACCCACTTCTGTGCCCCCTATAGAAAAGAAAGCGGACAAGAAGTACTGGGTTCCCAAAAGTGGTGCTGAGTTCCTTTTTGGACACCCCAGTCATGAGGGGGTAGTGCAGGCTGCAGCTTGTGACAAAGCTGGCATTCCCTTGGCCTCTCACCCTCCAGACAAAGATTCTAGGAGGATGGACTCCATTGCAAAAAATATGTACCTGGCATCTTCCCTGGCTATTAAGCAAACCATGTATATGTCATATGTGGCCAGGTATCAGAAGAACCTTTTGTCCACAGTGGTGGAAATCATCAAATCAGTTCCATCTCTCATGGCAGCTGACCTATAGCAGGCTGCAGGGAGAGGGATCGAAGCTGCAAAAACACAGTTCAGAATGGCAGTGGACTCAAATGACACTGCATCCAGACAGATGGCAACATCAATGTCCCTAAGAAGGTTTGCCTGGCTCAGAACTACCAACGTGACCCAGAATACACAAACAAAAGCAATGGACTTCCCTTGTGACCCTATGTCTCTGTTTGGTGAACAAACAGAGGCATACATGAAGAAAATGGACGAATATAAGTCGTCCTATAAGAGTGCTACAGCTAAAGAGCGAGCATCTACCCCCTAAGAAACACCAGACCAGAGGTGGCAGGGGCAGAGCTCATTATAGGCCTTTTTTCCAGCTTCAAGCTTTCCCCCAGTTCCAGCAACAGAGGGGATACTTTAGAGGCAGAGGCAGAAGGGGCAGTAGCCGCACTAGCCCCAGTGTCCTCCAGCAGCACAAACCAAGTAGACACCCTGAGGTGCCTCCTGGAGATGTAGATAGCATCATCCCCCATCATTAAACATCAGTCTACAAATGTGTAACTTTCTGGTCAGTGATGTATAAGCCTGCACACTTTTTTCCCAAAATTTCCAACCTCCCCCCTCCCCAGAGAACCCTCCCCACATCCACCCACAATCATCCCATGGAGTGAGCCATATTGCAAACGCCCATTCTGTCACCCTTAAAGGAAGCCCCGGATCAGCAAGCACCCATGTCAGCATATTATGGTGCCTCCAATATGCCACCTCCCCTCCTCTTACAAGTGAAAAGGGTAACATAGTTTGGTCATGATATACTTCCTCCCCAAGCCCCAGCTCAAAACCACCTTCCCCCATTCCCAAATCTCCCACCCCTGTCCCTAGTTTCAATCCAAACAGGACCAAACCCCCTCCTACGGGGAAAAAAACAACCTGCCAGCATTCCCATTACAAACATTAGGCAGGGACAAAAAAAACCTGCCCTTCCTGCTAGCCATTATTATATGAGGGGGTGGCATAAAAATCGTCCTTAAGAATATCAAACCAGCTGTATACCCAAAGAGAAACACCAAAACAAAACAAAAGCAACTCTGGGTAAGCACATAAGACTGGCCTCTGCCCCAGCTAGTCTGATTGTAAATATAACAGCATTAGTTACAGTGTGGTTGGTCTGTCCCCCCATGATACAGTATGCCCCAGTTCAATACAGAGCACTTAGTTAGCCCATTTAAATATGATTTCATCTGCGGCCATCTTTAATGCCAAAATTTCAATTCGCACCACCCCGATGGAACCCGTACCCCCAGGCACGGTCGGGCGGGCGATGTCTAGAATACAGATACATCGCAGATTAGGTCCAGGGTACCTAGGGCTCTGTGCCATGTCAAAAGCCCTAATAACCATGCCAGTTCCACACGAAAAGATGTCAAAGTAATTAGTTCAAAGAGATGCTCCTTCCTCCCCGGTGGTACCCGAATCCTCAGATTGGGTCGGGGGGAACAAATATGGGGAGTGATGTACGTCTTAATCCACGCCCAAAGCCTCAAGGTCCGAGTGATGAGCCAAGCCTGCCAACACACTTAAGGCAGAAATTAGAGCCCCGGGGCAATATAACAAAAAAGAGGGCCAACCACACTGCCCAAATTATAGAGCATAACTTAAGCAACAACATGTGTAGGTGGTTACTCACTCAGCTTGTCTCACTCATCATTGGGCCCTGCTCGTTCACCCCTGGACTCCTCTGTCTCAAGCCACTTCTCAGCAAGCTTAAGGCAGGTGAAGAAATTAGGTCTCTGGCCAGGTCTGTTCACCCTCAGGCAGGCCGGATATACTAGGGAAAATTTCCACCCAGCTTGTATAACTTGCTCTTCACCAGTTTAAATTTTTGCCTCCTCGTCTGAAGGTCCCGGCTATAGTCCGGATACACGTACACATTAGCGTTATCCACCTTGAGTGGTTCCATCTCCTGAGCCTTCTGTAAGACTGTCTCCTTATCCTGAAATCTTAAGTATTTAATAAGGCAGTGGCGTGGGCGGTCCCCCAGTTTAGGAGAGGGACCAACCCAATGCGCCCGCTCGATTTCATAAGTCGCCACAACCTCCGGTAGACCAAGCTTCTGAATCAGCCATAGATGGAGCCCTGTGTTAGGATTCTGGCCTTCTAAGCCTTCAGGCAATCCGATGATGCGAATATTAGAGCATCGGGAGCGGTTCTCCTGATTGTCTAGGTGCTCCCGGAGGTCAGCGATTGTGGACACCAGCCCATTTCTCTCACTCGATGCGCCCACTCTATTTCATAAGTCGCCGCAACGTCTGGTAGGCCAAGTTTCTGAATCAGCCATAGATGAAGCCCTGTGTTAGGATTCTGGCCTTCTAAGCCTTCAGGCAATCCGATGACGTGAATATTAGAGCATCTGGAGCGGTTCTCCTGATTGTCTAGGTGCTCCCAGAGGTCAGTGATTGTCTACACCAGCCCATTTCTCTCACTCGATGCGCCCACTTGTTTCATAAGTCGCCGCAACCTCTAGTAGGCCAACCTTCTGAATCAGCCATAGATGAAGCCCTGTGTTAGGATTCTGGCCTTCCAAGCCGTCAGGCAATCCGATGATGCGAATATTAGAGCATCAGGAGCGGTTCTTCTGATTGTCTAGACACTCCCGGAGGTCAGCGATTGTGGACACCAGCCCATTTCTCTCAGCCGAGGCCCCAGCATAGGTATCTTCCATGTCACTAACTCTGCGCTCAGGTTCACATATTTGTGAAGTGTGCATGGCCATTGTATCAGTTAAAGCAGTGACCACAGATTGCAAGTGAGTAAACTGCGAGTTGAGGTTATGAAATTCAGCCTTCATCTCCCTTTGCATCTGTGCCAAAGTGTCTGGGACTCCGGCTAGTGTTCTGGTGATATCCATGACATCTGGATTACATTGCGCACTTACTAAGCTAGCGCTCGGTGAGGATGGCCCAGTTTCACAAGCGGAATTCTTGCCTCTGCTGCTCGGTGTTTTAGACCCAAACTGTATTTTTGCTTGCTGTTTTTTGGATTTGTTAGTAGCCATCAGCCCAAGCATTAAGTATATCGCTGCAGATATAGCCCAGAGTTGAATTAAACAGCTGTAAACACAAGTTTAAAAGTCGCCACCCAGGGAGCCCGTTTAGCAAGCATCCTCCATGCTTGCCGGCTAGCCACAACACCCCCCGCGGAGACCATCTTCAGAAGATGGGGCACACCAGAAGTGGATTTGTTTGCAGCTCCGAGCAATCATCAGTTACCACAGTTCTGCTGCAGACCCCCCATCAAGAGCACAGTTCCTCTGGATGCACTGTTACTGGACTGGTCAGGGAAGTTTCTCTACACATTCTCTCCCTTTGCCCTATTGCTGAGGGTCTTGAACAAACTCAGAGCCCAGCCAGCAACAAGGATTCTTATTGCACCACATTGTGCCAGGCAGCCGTGGTACCCCATGGTATTATCAATGTCAGGAGTCAAAATAATCGGCCTCCCCAGGAGACAAAATTTGCTGTCATCCTCTCAGGGCAGGATCATATACCCCAACCTGCAGTCCCTCAGGCTCAAAGCCTCACTCTTGAAGACTTAGAATATGCAGATTTGCATTTGTCAGCGGGGGTCATGGAAATACTCAGTTTCCAGAAAACCTTCTACTAGAAAGACTTATTCTTCCAAATGGAAAAGATTCTCTATTTGGTGCCAAGGCAAGAGCTTGGATCACAACCAAGCCAGTTTGCCTATAGTTCTGGATAATTTAGGACATCTCCATTCACCTGCTTGAGGGTCTCTACTTTGAGAGTGCACTTGGCAGCTGTCTCAGCTTATTTGTCTCCAGGTAAGAGACTTTCTCTAGCCTCTAACCCAGTATTTAGGATTTTTTAAGGGATTACTGCATTTGCATCCCCTACATAGGGAACCAACCACTATGTAGGACCTCAATATTTGCATTGCCCAGCTCATGTATCCCCCTTTCAAGCCCCTGTTTTCGGCAGACCTCAAGTATGTGACTTGGAAGACAGTATTCTTGGTTGCCATGATTTCTGCTAGAAGGATCAGCGAGCTTCAGGCTTTGTCTACAGAGCCTGGTTACATTGCCATTCATGAGACAAAGTTGTCCTGAGGACTAACAGAAAATTCCTACATAAGGTGGTGTCAGAGTTCCACCTTAACCAGTCCATCACACTACCTGTCTTTTTCACTGATCACTGTACTCCAGGTGAACACAGATTGCGTAGCCAAGATGTAAAAAGGGCAATTAGCTACTATCTTGACCACACAAAGCCTCATAGACAGTATCAGTCTCAGCTCTTCCTCGCCTGTGGAGAGGTGAGAAAAGGGAAACCAGCCACAAAAAGATCCATTGCAAGATGAATTGTAACCTGTATTCAGTTCTGCTACAGCAAAGTGGGCAAGCAGCCACCTGCAGGCCTCAGTGCCCACTCCACTAGGGGCACAGCAGCCTCTTTAGTAGCCACTAGGGATATCCCCCTAACTGATATATGTAAAGCAGCTACTTGGAAAATGGTCTGTACCTTCACCAAGCATTATTGCTTGGATGTTCTGGCCAGAGGGAATGCCAGGTTTGGCACAGCAGTCCTGCAGAGCCTGTTTCCTAGGTAGGTTCTAACCCACCTCCAAAGGTACTGCTTGAGTAGTCTGCATAAGTCAGAATACAGTAAGATTTCCTGGGGTTTGAAGAAAAAATTACTCACCATTGTAATTTTGTTTCTATCAAGGGAATCGTACAGTATTCTGAGCACTCTTCCCTTCTTCCCCTCCTATGAATCTAGGGTCACTGCACTCCAGCTGTACTAGTGTGTTGCAAACTTGTGGGTATGTTTTTTTCTGGGGCATCTATGACTTGAGTCTTAGTGGTGCCAGTTCAAACATTTAAGGGGACAAAGAAATGTTTATTTATTAAAAGGGGATTAGTTATTAATAGCAGTAGTTGTGCTTAGATAAGTTTTGGTGCATGCTTCATAAGAATCTGATGGTTTAGAACTGTTTACCAGGGACAGTAGTTTGAAAACCGAGCTCGAGCCTAGCATTCCATCATTTGCATAGATTCTATTAACCATTTCGACTCAGGGGCAGTCCTATGGTGAGATTATACTGCATATAGTAAGATTCCCTTGGAAGAAACAAGATTACTATGGTGAGTAAGTTTTTCTTCTCTGCCTAACTATGAAATGTTTTAGCCATGGCAAAAATGTTTTGCCCCCCCACAATATAACTAAATAAGGTTTTTATATGAAACTAAACTTTTGCTTCTATACTACAATTATAAGTCTTCGTGCCCTCTTGGTAAGAGAAGCTGTGGCTTGTTATTCAGTTTGGCATGTAGTTATCTGTATGTTTGGACTTGATGCTGTGAGGTTGTGCTCAGATAACCTCACAGAATTAGCACACACTGACCAATTCACGTCCAGGAAATTTTCTTGCCATTGTGTAATCCCCAGTAACCCCATATCCTAGAGTGGGTTATTCCACTTATAACATGGGTTATGTTTAAAAACCAAAAGAAAAAAAAATACAGAAAGCTTTTTTTCCCTGCTTGAAGAGGGAAAAAGTGACTGTATATTGCCGACTTGAAAAGTAGTCCACCGAAGTAATGTATATCTCTGGTATTTTAAGAAGATACAAATGCCAGAAATAAACTCATGAAATGCTTGCTCATGTGCATTTCCTGATGACTGTTGCAGCTCCTGGCATGCTGTCGGTCTCTCTTCCCACACTGCACACTCTCTCTCTCTCTCAGCCACTCTCTATCTTGGTCTCTTCAAATGCAGCACCGCTGTAACATAGGGGACATTCAGACATATATTTACAAAAATACCCGTTTCTCTTTTACCACTGATCCCAGCTTGATGGTTTCACAACTTTGACTGCAGCTCGGTTTCTCTCTCTCCCTCTATCCTCACAGCGCGGTCTCTCTCTCTGTCCTGCTGTGAATCGGCTCTCTAATATACATCGGAGGCAAAACAGTAACCTATGGAGGGCTTTCACACAGCTCTATAATATACCAGCAGAGGCAGAACAATAAAGTAAGCATGGGTTTCACACTCTGTGGTGGTGTGAATACGGGAGGTTAGCCCAGTTGTCGGTCTTAGTGTCTGCTAGTACAGCATTGCTGGGGGGAACATCTTGGTGTGGGATAGTGACCTCCAGAGTATGCTCTGCTTGGCTATCTCCCACTTTTACTTGTTGGGGAGGGGGCGCCGAGGCACAACCATACAGTGCCATTGAAATGGGACGTTTCCTAAAAACACAGTACTGCGGGACAGCCTTCACCTGGCTATCTCACACTTCACGATTTGTCAGTGGCTGCCTTTCACTTTTGCTCTGTCAAGGAGGGAACGAGTGCCAACAGCATTTTACATGAGTCGCTACACGGAACTCTGCATTAAATGGGGAATTTAATCCATGGTCACGCAAAGCTACTGCACCAATGGGGTTGCACGTCTTTGCCAACCTATACTATAAAACCAGTTATTGTGAGACAAAATGTAGGTCAGGGCATTGAGGTTTCCTCTACTCTTGTGAAAAGTGCCACATGATCTTAAACGTCCACCTGGTCCACCACCAGAGGAGAGCAGAAAGGACCTCGATATAAACTCTCATCCAAAGGGCTGCATCTTCAACAGTGTAGCACTCTTCCCAGCTTGTGTCCATTGTGAGCTGATATCCTCTTGTGGCCCAGAGGCAAAACTCCTGCCAGCTTAGCTACATTGACACAACCTTTGCTAGTCTTTAGTAAAGCAATAAAACTTAACTGTAGGAAATGCACAGAATTAAAATAGACAAGATCTTTTCCTGTAAGTAGCTTAAGCAAATGATGAACTTACATGTATTGTAGATTAATGATATTTACTAATTTTATATGGTTTCTTTTTCTGCAGACAGAACCTCCTTGAAGCAAAGATGAGAACAGGGAATTCTGTGACATATTTTCTAATTTAAAATGGTTTCTTTTTCTGCAGACAGAACCTCCGTTGAACACACCTGAGAACAGGGAATACCTTGCAGAAATCATGTTTGAATCTTTTAATGTGCCAGGCCTTTACATTGCAGTTCAGGTAAAAGAAGGAACCTGTAAGCTAATTGTTTATTGGATTTTTGATTTCCTAGATGCTTTCTTAATGATTTTTTTGTGGTAGCTAGCATGGAAAATAGCTTTGTGGCACAAAAGGAGAAGCTTTCACTGCCAACTGAGAAATCCACTTTAACTAGGGGTTCAGTCTTTTAAATACTTTGAAACTTGAGTGATGACAAAGTCTGAGGTGGGATGGTGCTGGATGTCCAGTGCATGATGTTGGAAGGCCAGAGGAAGTGGGAGGGCAGAACTGACCTGAGTTAAATTTGTAGATAAATACTATTTTCATCTTGCCTTTGCCTCCTTTGATCTAAAGCTTTATTTCTGTGCCCCTACCCCCATATTAAGCTGGTCCATGAGCTAGAAACAAAATACCAAAGATTTAGACACATACCATCACCCCCATGCTCCACAACAAGCCCAATCCCCTCCTCCCCCCAGCACACACAGTTTAAGGTTTAAAAAAAAAAACTCCCACGATGAGTGATCGTCACAACCCATCCGCCTCCATGGCCAGCCATCGTCTCCTCTAGCGCTTTTCATATTGTAAAAAATCATTTGAGCCCACCACCCCACCCTTCTGGCAACAGCACTCGACTCCCACCTCCTTCCCCCAGCACTCACATGTCCTAAATAGAAGCCCCCTCCAGGTGCAGTGAAGGTAACTGACACTACTCAACCTTTTTAATGTCTTTATAAGTGACATTGCAGAGGGACTGGAAAGAAAAGTATGTCTGTTTGCAGGTGACACAAAGATCTGCGACAGGGTTGATACACAAGGTGGGGTGGAAAGGATGAGAGGGGACTTGGCAAGGTTGGAGGAATGGTCAAATGTATGGCAGCTTAGATTCAGTGCAAAGAAGTGCAAAGTAATGCACCTGGGAAACAAAAAACCCGGGGAAGAGTACACAATGGAGGGTGAGATACTGACAACAAAAATCGAAAGGGGCCTGGGGGTAGTTATATCAGATGACCAAAAGGTGGGCAAGCAATGTGAGAGGGCAGCAAGGAGGGCTGGGGGGATACTGGGATGCATAGGGAGAGGCATCACCAGTAGAAAACAGGAAGTTGTTATCCCTCTGTACAGACAGTTGGTGACACTCCATCTGGAGTACTGCATGCAGTTCTGGAGACCCGATCTCCGCAAAGACATAGACAGGGTGGAGGCTGTCTAGAGGAGGGCAGCAAAAAGGGTGCAGGATCTGCACCAGAAGACATACAAAGAGAGAGTAAAAGAGCTTAATATGTATACCCTCGAGGAAAGGAGGGAGAGGAGGGACATGATAGAAACTTTCAAGTACCTCAAGGGAATCAACAAAGTCCAAGATGGTAGCATCTTTCAGAAAAAGAGATGTGCAAGAACAAGGGGACACAATTTGAAGGTAGAGGGGACGGCTCAGAAGTAATGTGAGGAAGCATTTTTTCATGGAGAGGGTTGTGGATGCATGGAACAGCCTTCCTGAGGAGGTTGTGGAGTCAAAAACAGTGGGGGAATTCAAGAATGCATGGGACAGACATAAGGCAACTCTAGTGGAGGGTAGGAGGAAGTAGGCTGTTGGTTAACTAGGATCTGCAACTTATCCATTAGGTAGGGAAATGGGCAGACTAGGTGGGCCAAGCAGTCCTTATCTGCCATCAAATTCTATGTTTCTCAGCTGGCCATCTTCTTGTGAATGGAAGCACTCCCACGTTTGCTTGTATAATAAAACAGCTGATCACATGATCAGCTGCTTTACTATGCTAGCAGGCATGGGGGTGCTTCCATTCACAAAAAGGCAGCTGGTCATTGAGGATGGTGGATTGTGTTGGTCTCCTTCTCCATGGCTTGGGGGGCTTCTGTATAGGAAATGTAGGTGCCGGGGGAGGGGAAGGAGGGTGAGAGTTAGCTGCTGCTGTTGGGGTGGGGTGGGTGGGGAATGATTTTTTATTTTTTATTTATTTTTTTACAAAGGAAAAGTGCTAGAGAAATGGCAGCTGGCCATGGGGGTGGGTGTGTTGTGCAAACACTCATAATGGCAGCTTTTTTAAAGCTTTGAATTGTGGATTCTGGGGGAGGAGGTAGAACTGGGCTTGTTGCAGAGGATGGGGGGCCGGGGGGGGGGTTGTACTTTAAACAACTGGGCTGGGGATGAGGGTGGGGGGAGCTGTGTTTTACTTTTTTTGTTTTGTTTTTGTTTGTATTTCCCGAATACCGGTAGGCACTAATAATGCTAAGTGCTACTATTCATTATTTATATCCAAATAATGAATAGTGCATTATTGGTGGTATTCGGGAAATATTTTTGTTACTTGTACACCCCTAGTGCCTGGAGGAAAGTGTTTAGTTCCCAGGAGATCAAAGAGAGGACAAAAGGTAACATGGAAAAGTATAGCTAGATAAAGCACTATACATGAAGGAAGAAGAAAAGAGCACAGGGAACAGAGAACAAACAAACAAAATGAGCCAGAAGGAAATCTGTTACAGAAGGGTATAGACAGGACCCCTAGTGCTCTGTGGCACTTTGTATTGGCTTCTGCGGCAGCATTTTTTGATTTCTGCAGCATAATTTATTAATTTCTGTGGCAGAATACCATCCTGCCATTGGCTAAAATAAGATGTGATGTCATAAATGACATCACTTGCCAAGCAGAGAGGAGGGACTTCAGGCTAGACGAGATATGGAACGGAGTCATGCACTTTGGAAAAACTGAATACAGTATTTGAATAAAAATTCACCAAGGACAATGAATTCTGCAGCTATATTTATTTATTTATTTACGAGTTTTACCAGGAAAGCATACTGAGCAACATGCTCGATTCCAGATGCGGCCTAGGGGCCTAGGCCCAGTACATGGCAATATTACAGTGCTTGACAAAACATAGCATGAGATTTTGTACAATTATAATACAGTAATTGAGTAAGAAGTACAATAGTGAATAGGTATGACATAAAACTCCATGCAAAGCAGTACAGGCGAGTACTTCCAGGTATATACTTAACACATAACAGGATTATTACTGTCAATAATTAGCTTATGAGAGCTAGGGCTTGTAGCATAGCAGGAGCAGATATAGGAGAAATGTACTTGGAGTAGTCTGGTATGGAGACCTGGATTTTGTGTGTGTCTGATGGGGGCAGGGAGGGCGTTCCAGATCTGAGGGATTCGGAATTTAAAAGCTGACTAGCCTTTGGTAGTGCGCATAAGTGGGACATGTAGAAGTCTGGGGTCTGTGCCTCTTAGGGAGTATGCGGGGGGCTGTTTGGGATAAAGTAGACTCAAGATAGGGAGGGGAGGGAGAGGGTCCAGAATTTAGCAGCAAACCTAGCGCAGTTTATTAATCTGCAGTCTTGTAGAGATGGGAGGGCTAGGGAGCTGTATAGCATACAGTGGTGAGTGGATTGTGGGGAGTCGAGGATGAAACGACAGAAAGAGTGGAATAGGGTGTCGAGGCTTGCGAGGGTAGACGCAGGGGCGATTGAGTAAACTATGTTGCCATAATCCAGTACGGGGAGTATCATTTTTTGTACAATGGCGTGCCTCATTTGCTTGGGGAGACAGGTTTTGTTACGATAGAGTGCCCCCAGTTTTGGGAGTAGCCTCTTGTGCAGGGAGTCTATGTGAGAGGTGAAATCAAGGTGTTGGTCGAGCCAGATGCCAAGATATCTAAAGCTAGTACATTGCTCAAGGGGTGTCCCTTCCAGGGTTGAGAATGGGGGACACAGGGTTTGGCGGGAGAGTCTCTGCTGGGAACCAAACGTAAGCGACACCATTTTTTTAGGGTTAAGAGATAGCTGGTTTATTGTGAACCAGTGCTGGATGGCTGAGAAATCTTCCTGGAGGAGGGATGCTACACTGCTTGATGAGGGGCCTGATGCATATAGAACTGTATCATCTGCATACATTTGGATGGAAGAATGGAAGCATGCAGAGGGGAGGCCATTAAGAAAAATGGAGAAAAGTATTGGAGCTAGGACTGATCCCTAGGGGACTCCTGATATGACTGGAAGGGGGTTAGATGTGTGGGAGGCCATTCTGACCGCTTGCGTCCTGCCTGCTAGGTAGTCTTGGAACCAGGCTATAGCTGGGTGTGCTAGACTGGCATCCGTAAGTTTTGAAATAAGTAGGGGATGTGAGACGGTATTGAAAGCTTTTGCTAGATCTATAAAAATGGCCAAGGTGATATGTCCTTTGTCGATTCCTGAGAGGATGTCCCCAGTGACACGTAGTAGGGAGGTGATGGTAGAGTGGGATTTGCGGAAGCCAGATTGGAAAGGAGTAAAAAAGGAGGAGGCATCCAAGAACTGGGAGAGTTGGGACAGGACCAGTCACTCCTGAAGTTTGGCCAGGATCGGGAGTAGGGAGATAGGTCTGTAGTTGTCTGGGGAGGAGGGGTCACCGCCTTTTGGGAGGGGTATGACAGTGGCCATTTTCCAGGTCATTGGTACTTTGCCCAGAGAGAAGGAGAGGTTGAAGAGTGCGGCCAGAGGGGTGGCTATGGCAGGGGCCGACAGGAAAAGCATCTTGGCGTCCAGAGACGATGGGCATTTGCCTTTGTTAGGGTTCAGTGCCCGTAGAGCATGGAAGACTTCTGCGGGGGATACTGGTTGGAAAACAAAAGGTGGGATTTGGGGGTGGGAGCTAGGTGTGGGGGTGCTATGTAGGAGGACAGGGGTGTGCATAATCCAGCGGGAGGATAGAGGGTTGTCGTTGCAGCCAGAGAAATGGGTGTTGAAGGCTTCAGCAACACTGATGGCATCGGAGATGAGGGTGCCATTTACTGAAATTGTTGGAGGGGGTGGTTGGGTAGGGGGTGCGAGCAGGGATTTCAAGGGTTTCCAGAAGTCCGTGGGGTGGTTAGAATTTTTACTAAAGGCTGATAGGAAGTAAGCCTTTTTAGCTTGGTGAATGCTATTTGTGCAAGCATTTCGTAGAGCTCTGTAGGTAGTAAGGGAGGCCTGGGTGCCCAATTTCTTATAAGCTTTCCAAGCGTGGTCCCTGGTGTGGCAGGTTTTGATAATGTCAGCCGTGATCCATGGGAGATGTGCTCCTCTAACCCTCTTTGTGCGCAGTGGAGCGTGCTTGTCCCATACTTTTATATATAAGGGATATGTGGTGCTCTAGGGTTAGATATCTTATTTATGTTGCTGTGTTGCTTGTGACCTCAAGTAACCTCACGAGTAACACTAGACACATAAATGAGATATCTAACACTAGAGCACCACATATTCGATTTATACAATAGGCCCCAATGTTAACTGTTGGGTGTATATTTGCAGGACGCTGCTTTTATTTTATTTTTTTATTAATTTTTAAAAGGAGCTGTGTACATCAGCTTTAAAACTCCGCTGAACTGCCATTTTATATGAATGGGGTAGTAGTAGATCGTAAACTGGTATTCTGATTGGCTCTGATTCGAGAGTGGGCGTGGTTTTAGTTTCAAGGGATTGGCTGACTGCTTTTGAGGTGTGTGTGCCCTGATTGGTTGAGGGGTGTGGTCTGTTTTGCCTAGGCTTTTTATTGGACAGTGGGCATGGTCGGGATGTTATGATGCAGTTTCGGCTCAATCGGCAGCTGGAGATCGGAGGAAGAGCATTGAGAGCTCTGCACAGGAAAATGGCGGCACCAGCGTGAGGGACTCGGCATGCATCGACTTGGAACATCAATGAGGACTGACTATGGATGCCCTGGATTTGCAGTTATGGTTCACCATTGAAATTGGATTACAGTTTTGCATCAGCGGGCATTTTCTAATCGTTGAGGTTTCTGTCGACGGCGTTTGCTATGCACGTGGATTTATTTGCAGACTTTGACTTGGTTTTGGAAACTTCATGGGCCACAAATTCCTTGGTTGGTGTGGGACAGCTTCAGGACCTTTTCTTATGGATTTCTGATTGGGGCTTGCTGGATTTTATTTCAGGGGTGGACTTCTGTAGTTTTGTTGAATTTCTTGGGGTTTTCTTTGTTTTTTTTCGACACTGGGATTGCTACATCAAGAGTACAGGATTTATATTGCTAATCACTGAATTACAATATGAAGAGTCGCACACCTTTTTTTTATTTTTATGATATGCGTTTCATTTTTCTGTGAAGGAAGCACGCAGAAGGTCAGTGGGAAACTTTACATTTATTTTATTTTCAGCAGCAAAGTGTTACAACAGATTGAAACTTTTCATTCCTTACTAGCTGTAAATGTAGTACAGTTTTCTTTTTATTCCATTGTAAGTATGTGGAACCTCACAGTACAACAAAATGCCTTTGACTGCTCATTCTAAAAAATTTTAGCAAGAAAAACAAACATTTTGCTTTCATTTACATCAGTGAACAAGAGTAACCATTCTATAGGAAACACAGCAAGCAAAAACAACTGATTTTATTATTACAGTAATTGATCACAGATTGAAGGCTTTTGTTTTTATTCTGTTACTAGCAACAGTTCTCTGAAACTGTATGCTTATCACTTTTTTATATTCTAAGAATCAATCTCCACTATTTATTTTTTGTTTTTTTAATGTCATTTGCATTCTTTCACCAGTAATTTGCTCAATCTTTAACTATTACTTTTATTTACATTTCTTGTTCTATTTTGTTGTTTATTTAATACTTTTCACAGTTTGCTGTCCTTTTTGTGATGTCCTGGTGTTTCTTTACTTTTTGAGATAGTTATGCTTTTTCATTTATGTGGTGCTGTTTCTTTATGCCTGGGGTGGGAATGAGGGTGGAGGAAAAAAAACAGGGATCACATTTCGGATATTCTTTTTTGAAATGTTCTGTGAGAGGAAGAGGCAATGGTTTGGACATTTAGAAAACATAGCATTCCTTTGCTTAACTGTAGGTTCACATTTGTATACTTATTCTTAGCTATGTACTGTACTGTAACACTGAATTTATTTCTATTTACTTTAACTGCTTGTTTTGATTTATATTGCTACACTTTTACAGACATATTTACTACTTCTTTATGCTACTACTAGTGATAGGAAGTCTTTTTAAAATATGAAAATGCACACTCTTCTGTTTTACAGCTATTTCAGTTCTTTACTACATAACTGAGGCGGTTACATACCTTAGTCAGAGTCACTTCCAGACGATAATACTTGAGGTCATTTTCTTTTATAATTGTCATCCTGTTTCTTAGTACAGTGGAAGAGTGGTGATAATTAAAAACAGAAAACTGTTAATATTTATGTTGCATCATTCACATGCATTAACTTAAAACAGAAATGGATTGCCAAAGTTTCCGCTTTGCTTTAACGTGTGTGTGTATGTGTGTGTGGGGAGATGCTGCACTGTAACAGGGATTGGTTTATAACTACTAATTTAATTAGATATTTTTTGAGGTGCCATGCGGTGGATGATCTTACGTTGCACAATATTGAATGTGATATTTTTTGCATTAATTATGGGCTTATTAAAGCAAGTCCCCAGGATGTCTGAATAGTTTGGTGCAATCATTGACAGAGGTTGCTGTGGCATTCTTGTGCTGGTACTCGTTGGCTGTAGCTCGGTACTGAAGAGGGACGAGATTTTCTTTTGTTGACATTCATTTAGTTTGGCATAATCATTCAGGCTTTGCATTTGCTTATGCCCTGATATCTGCATTATCTCGGTGGGTGCTACTCCCAAACCACTCAGTTTCTGGATCAAGTGTTTGTGCACTGAATGGTTAGTAAGTCTTTTATCTGTTGTTATGGAGGACTTTTCTATCATTTTGTTTACTATTTTTGATAGTTTATTTACGCCCACTGGTTGGTTTTTGAACCACATACTTGAATGATTCTCTGATGCAAAGTGGTTGATGGCTAAGAAGAAGGGTGCATCATCTGTTACAGATTGGGGCGGTCTCACATCTAGGTAACTCAGGTAATTCAGCACAGGGCATTTTTTTATAACACCTTCCAGCTCAGAAGCCCTTGGTTTTATTTTTCTATAGTCCTTCGGGTTGGCCCCTGTCCGGGTTTTGTTTGTCTCTCTTGGCAATATTGGATGTACCTTTTGCCATTCTCATCCGTTTTTAGCTGGATGTCGCCCCATTTGATGCCTCTCATCTCAGTATTGCCACGGACCCCGAAGTACAGGCTGACCACCACCCACATTGTATTTAACAGTGACTCAGCACTATCTGGTCCAAGTAAACCCTCTTTGTATAGGATTTCTAGCATTTTGTCTGTTAATTCATCTGCGGCCATAGGTTTTGAACCTTTTCCCTTACTTTTCACATTTTTTTTGCCTAGACAACAGGACCTGTCTGGCCTTCTCAAAAACTGGGGATGTTGAAAGGGAGTGTGCATACTGTTTGTTTCTGAGATACCTTTCTAGACTTTGGACAGTTGAGCGGAGGGTTAATGGCTCATACAAGGAACCATCTTTTTTACGGCATGTCAGGAAATAGTGGCACATGTATTGATTTGGCTCCCTCGGCTCTACTTCTTGCAGTGGTGCTGTTATGTTGAAGTGCTCACTGAGGTATTTTGAAAACACCGCAACATCACCTTGTGTTTTTCGAGCAGTGTTTATGTCACGTGCATTGTCAATGAAACTGTCAATTTCCTCACTATCAAACATGTACTGATGGTATTGCTTGTTTCTGTGGCGACTTTGGATGAGGCACCTGGCACTGGGTCAGTTGTGACTGCTACTTCACTGACAGGCCTGTCAGGATGTTCGAGGGGCTCCTTGTCATTTTCAAGCTGGGTCATTGGTTGCGAGAGTTCCATCTCAAAGCTGCTGTCTGCGTTGTCAAATGACACAAAGAAAAAATATTGCACTCGGGTGAACTATGCTTTATGTGCCTAACTTGACAACTTGTTTTCTGATGTTTGCAATTAGTATTGCCAGTTGGATGCCTCGCGGCCATGCTGAACTTTGCCCGTGTGACAGGTGGCGCAGATTCTATTTCTGCCTTGTCTTGTGGGACTTTTTTTTTTTTTTTATGCTATGATAGAAAGTAGTTCGGGTAAAGGCTGCTGTTGTGACGGAAGCACTATCTTGATAAATGGTGTGTGACGTAAGCACTGTATACATAAATGCCCTGTGACGTAAGCACTGTATACATAAATGAAATTTATGTACACAGTTACTCAGATAAACAGATTTATCACATTCTGTTTATCTCCACCCCTATTGCATAAAGATATATATTATGTGGCATGTTGCAAATTCTGTGGAAAATTCTATGGCCGTGGAATCGCAGAATTCCAGAGGCCTTGAGTGTACAGAACAAGAAACTGATAAGACGATGGTGAGAGCTGGAAAAATGAAGAGAGAAAACAGAGAAACAGCAGTAAGAAGGTAAGACAAAGGACACAAGAAAGGGGAAAAGAGCTGGGAGGAAAGAATAGAAGAAAAGTAAACAAATTGGTGGCATGACATAAAACGAAGTGTGTATTGAGGGGTCTTTTAATTAGGATCACTGATGAGAAACACACGGGTAAGGAGATCACAAGGAAAAATTGCTTAAAGGGACACTGTCAACCTGTTTTTCATTATATTATTTCTAGTTAAAAAACCTACATTTTATGATTGCTTACCCTCTCCAAAATTCACTGATGTTGCTGTTTGTTTTGTCTGTTTCACTGCTTAATAGAACTGAAATGCATGGCAAAGTATATTTATAAACAATCTTATTTTGTTTACAATCCTGGATCTGTTCTTACTGCATGCTTCCTTGAGCATTAGAAACACACCCAAAAAGTGCAGTCACTGAGCCTCTTAACCTCCCACTGCATCATGAGAGGCTAGACTGTGTTGTGGATGTTCCCAAGTTCAGGAAAGATGTATTTGGAGCTGGTCAAGGAATGTAGACAAACCTGTTTTGGTGTGGTAACACCAGTATGTTGGACAGTCTGGCTTTCACTTTTTTAAAGAAAATAAGAGTCAGAATCAAACTACCAGCTACATCAACAATCTTTACAGAATTCTGGCAATCATAAAATGTGTTTTTTAAACTAGGGACACTTTGAGCCCTAAGGGGGTTGACAGTGTCCCTTTAAAGAGGATATGGAAAGTATATGAACCCTGTGGCTGTGTCAAGGGATCTTGAAGATGTAAAACAACATTAGTAATGACTGATTGCAGTAGAAGATAGAACACTATTCTAATAATAAAAAAGGAATTGATGGGTACATTACTCATATTTAACAAAATGTCCTGGAAGCATACTCACACTATTACAAAAGATCTGAATGGTATACTGTATGCTGGGGGAGATATCAGAGTGGATTCATGCAGATCAAGTTTTAATATGGGTAGTCAGATAAGTAAAATATAAAGAGAATGCTACTCATACAACACTAAGTAACAGTTGAGAGAAAAATATGGATCTTCTTCTAGGATATCTCTTTTGTCAGGCCACACTTTTGAAACTAATACTGCATCAGTGCTAGGACCACATGGAAACTTTGCCAGCTGGATCTACCCATATTGACGTCATGGGTTTAGCATCTATAAAAAGCATGGACGGCTCCCTTTCTCCTCAGTTCTTCTTCCGCCATTGATTAAGCTCTTTGGACCTGCCATTGGAAATATGCCTACTTGCCGCCTTTATTTTCTTTTTTAGCATTACTTTACTTTTTTAGCTTGCCATATGCCGCTGAAAGAAATGTTGACTCTTTCGATTTTGTATATGCAGAGATAACATTTTTAAAACCAATGTGCACTAAGTGTGTATTCATTGTTTGAGCCTCTCTCACAATGTTCATGCCTGTGAGAGCTGCTGAGGATTCAGCTCCACTACCCGGCGATACCGAAAAACTGTGTTAGAGAGGCATCTTTTGCAGTGAGTTGTCACAGTTATTGAGCAGCAGAAGCTGGACAAGACTGTGTTGTCTACCCCATCGACCGTCTTGCAGTCATCGAAATCTAAAGACAGGCCATTGTACAGAAACCACAAACACAAGCACAGAGACAAGGACAAGGCCTCTCTGATGCAGTCCAGGTCACTGCTGCAACTTTCTGGCATTTTCTCTACTCCGTTGCCATCTGCTCTGGCGCCTATGACCATGGCTTCCCCGACTGTCGATCAGACCTGAAGGTTGGGACTTGGCTTAGACACTGCTGGGCCTTCTACGGTTGGTGCATTGCCATCATCTCAGGTGCTTCCCCTTTCGACGACGCCCTTAGCTGTGACCTCTACTTCTTGGGTTGTCGACACTCAGGCAGTTCTAGTATCATTTTCTTAAATGATACAGTGGCACTTGCCAGGTCTTCCCTCATAGCCTGCTAATCCATTGATGGTGTTGGCCAGTCTCCCTACCTCGTCAATGCTGCAATCTTAACATACTGTCTTTCAGACCTCCGCTACCACCGCCAGCATCCCTGGCATGGTCCTCTTCTCTGCCCATCGACAGGGATGTAAATGATGAACCCAAATACAATCTAGACCGCATACTGGAGGAGAAGGATGCTGATGAGGAAGACTATGAGGGAGGTGACCAGTGCCTCCTTAGCTCAGGCCCTACCTTTTCCTCAGGCAGCGAAGAGTCTCTGGTGAGCACCATTAGGTCAACCCCAGAAGACCCCTCATTTCACACCATGATGCAGCACTTACAGGCTGCCATGGGGTTCACTAAAGAGGAGCTTGATTCCACCAGAAGGAATCTCATAGACTTTCTTGAACTCCCAGAAACTCCTTTTCCTGTCATATCTCCACTTGTTACTGCTTTGGAGGATGCCACCTGTGCTGCCTGGTTCCAGCCTAATGATACATCTGGTGTCCCTAGAAAGGCAGACAAGCTGTATCCAACTCCTCCCAATAAACCCTTTTTGTCACCAAGCCACAAACTAACTTAGTGGTGACGAGGGCTGCATATTGCCAGTTTTAGGCCCATATGATCAGGGCTGCCCATGACAGATCCAGGGCACCCAAACATCTCAGCTCCCTCCTTCCTGACAAAGAATCCAGGAGGTTGAAAGTTATAGGTAAGCACACCTGTGTCTCATCATCCCTTGGCCTACGTATAGTACCACAATACCCCTGTGGAGACAGGCACAGTCCTTGGCACAGGGCTTATTAGAGGGCCCTTCCAAGCAGGAGTTAATTAGAACACTCTCTGCTGGAGTGCATGTGGGCAGACATTTGTTATGCTCCATCTATAATGTTTCCAACACCTGCGCCAGGGCCACTGCCTCTGGCATTTGTCTTAGGTATTATGCCTGGCTCAGGGTGACAGGTTTGGCCACCAATGTCCTGCATATTATTCACAATGCCCTCTTCAGAGGGCATATGTTATTTTGCCCCAATGTGGAAAGCATCCTTAAAGGCCTACAGGACTCTGGTATGACTCTCTGATATGTTAGATCACTGTACTATCCCCAGGGCAGAGACAGGGGTCGGGGTTCCATTTGAGTAGCCCTGCCCATGGCACAAGACACGCCTACAAACAGAAGGGCAGTGGTAGAGGATCTAGAGCCTTGCCAGCCCCCATCCACCCTGGTGCGCAGCCCAAAGCATCTAGAGGTAGTGGAGCAGGGGCTGCAGCCAGAGCATGGCTCCACGTGACTCTTAGTACAGCTCCCAACTGCCATTACTCCCAGTTGTGCTTGTCGGGGGGGGGGGGTTGGCTCTCCCTTCATCTGGATTAGTGGAGGGGGGATCAGCTCAGATGAATGGGTGTTAGAGATTATAGTGAAAAGTCATGCTCTGGAGCTCCCTCCATATCGTCTGGCACCAGTCTTCACATATCCCCCCGATCATCTTCTCATGCTTTGGGAAAAATCTCAGGCCCTGTTCCAGAAATGTGCCATAGAACCAGTTCTTCCCACACAGAGGCACCAGGGCTTCTATTCCAGATTCTTCCTCATTCCCAAAAAGATAGAGGACATGTGGTCTATTCTGGATTTGAGCAACTTCAGCTTCTACATGGAGTACAAGAAGTTTCGCATGGTGTCCCTACAAGGCCTCATTCCCCTTCTGTAACTGGGAGACTGCCTTTGCTCCCTAGATATGAAAGATGCCTACCTGCATATCAAAGTCAGAAAACCTCACAGGAGCCATGCCGGTGGCATGCAGGGCTGAGGCATTGGGTGCCTTACCTCCTGCCATGCTGGTGACCTGGGGTCAGGAACAGACTCGGGTTGCTCAGGGGTCAGTGGGGAGAGGAAGGATTGAGCATCCCTAGGACAGCTCTCCTTCCTCAGGGAGGGGGATTAGTGTGGCATTCTGCTTGACTGCCACCCAACAATGGCTAGATGGCAGCACGTGTGACGCCACCACTTAGTGGAAATGGAACCCATGTTCAGGATGCCTGGGCATTTCTGCAGAGGCAGAGCTTGCACATCGTACCCATTGCATGTCCGTGGATCCCAGGGCGAAAACAAGAGGAAAGACGCCCTAGGCAGCAGGATGAAGTCCAACCCCCTGTAGGCCCTGCACCAGTGACTGGTCACCACCACAGTCCTGTGGCAGAGGACGTTGGTGCAAGGTAAGCCACGGAGAAGCTGGGTGATGGGGCTGGGGGGATCGGTCGGAAGGAAAGGGGCAGCCGGGGAGACCAAGGAGATAAACAGAATGTGGAAAAAAGAAAACCTCTTTGCCTTGCCCTCTGTGCCATGGGTCTTTAGGAAATGCTTAGCAGTAGTTGCAGCAGCCATTTGCAGAGAAGGCCTCTATGTTTTCCTGTATCTGTAAGATTTACTCTTGATGGCTCATTCCCAGGAAAACATTCTTCACACCCTGCCCAGAACCAGACAATTGTTTAACATTCTGGGGGTGATGGTCAGCCTGCCCAAATCAGTACTGAACCCCTCCCAGAGACTGCAGTATATTGTGGTGGTCCTCGATACCACCCAAGGCCATGCTATTTTGCCCCAGGACAGTGCAGATCACCTCATGGAGCAGGCACGAACCCTTTGCAGCAATTGGTACTTGCCAGCCAGGTCCTCCTGCATTTGCTGGCCAGTGGCGGCGGCTGTTGCTACCACACCATTGGCCCCCTTGCATATGTGTATCCCCCAGTGGACTCTCTGAGTCCAGTGGAACCAACATCTGGATGACCTGGACCAACCGATCCTAGCCACTTCTCCTATGCACTGGGCATTGCAGTGGTGAGTGGACCGAGACAATCTCCTGAAGTGCATTCCATTTCTAGTCCCATTCCTTTTTTTTTTTAAAGCTTCAAAGCTTTAATGAAAAAACAATAAAACTTCTGTTAGTGACAGCAACACAGACCTCTCCCCCAAACAGTCAACAGTTTCGCGCTACCAGAGCTTTTTCAGGACTATAATGACCCTTGCACCCAACTCTCTTATATGTGCACAGTAATTGATCACCATCAGGTGCATAACATTAAAGGTGCCTAAGTGATAAACCTTAAACCAGCTCATCATAAACATAGAACAGACAGGGACAAGAGAGGGAAAGAGGGACATGGAAAGAGTAAAAGAAAAAAAATGGACAATTAGCCCTTTAAAAATTCCTAAAGGTAACCGTAATTCCAAACGCATATGTCTATTTAATCATTAGTATCTGTAAAAAGACTAAATAACCCTTTAGATACACCTATGTGTTAGACATATACATTTTTTAGATTGCTAAATAGCATATTATTCTTATGTCTGCAAGGGTCCTTGTAACAATACTTGTATACATTTATATGGATAGTGGTGTACTCTAAATCAAATACAGGAAAGCAGAAAAAGGAAAAGACAGGGAAGGGGAGGCAAGAGCATGAATCATCAATGCTGACAGTAGCCTCCTATGTACACACTAAACTCCTTGTCAATAAATATTTATACATCAAAAATACTAAAAAAGGGTGGCGGAAAACAAAAACATAGAGGCTAATACATTACAGTAAATAAATATGACTACATCGGCAGAAATACACATAAATGGAAAATACATAATACGCAGTACATTAGCCCCTAGAAGCTAAGACCTCATGAAACACTTGCACTAATTATACATGAAAATTTCAATAGCGGTCATATGTGCCCACAAAAAGCCCATGTCATATACTAATTATAAGCACTTTTATGCTTAAAATGCTAAACAATAAACTATAACAACAGAGCTCCGGCACTAAGGACTAATGCATGTCAAATGACCACCCCACTAGCGAATAATAGAGTAACTCATGAACCAGCACCCTCCTGGATTGGGTGCTCACCAACCGTCCTGCATGTATCACTGCTCTCATTGTATAGTGCAGTGGGTTAAGGCTCTGAGCTGTAGATCTGGAGACCTGGGTTTGAATCTCACAGCCGCCTAGGTGCATACTGTGTGATCTTGAGCAAGTCACTTAACTTCCTTGTGCTCCCAGGTCACATCTGGAAACAAGCTTTGGCTTAGTGTGCTACTCCTGATTAAACAATGTTCCCTTTCTCTCTGACTCTTTGAGTGACCATTCCCTGGTCAAATGCATCTGGAATAACAATTACTGCAACCCCGCCGCCAGAATCATAAAGAACCGCCTGCTACTAAAAGGCCATCTCCCTCAGCTAAAGTTGGACCTAAAACTTCTAGACTGGATGGATCTGTATGACACCAGTGATGTGGATACGGCCATGGACATCTTTGTATCAAAATTCAATGCCATTTGTGACAAACACGCACCAGTTACCACAAGAAAAGTTAAACGGCCTTTTAATCCCTGGATCACCCCAGAACTTCTGGAGTAACTTGCCTCAAGAGATCATCTCTGGCAGAAAGCACGAGCTTAGGGCACTGCAGCAAACATTCAGTGACATAAAAAGGCCTGCAATGGCTGTACGAAAGCAGTCTGCCATGCAAAAAGCACTTATTACAAAGAAGCACTCACTATCTCTTGAAACATCGGCAAGTCATTCTGTCCAACCTAAGTGATATCACAGGGAAACACTCCAAAACTCCCCCTTCTATGCTCAGTGTTAATGGTGCACCAACACTGAACCCTCTGCTTAATGCCAACTCCCTGAACCACACATTCACTGACCTAAGTAGTGTGCTTCCGATAGACTTCTTTACTTCTCCTAACCCAAGGGACACTCAGTGGATGCCTGCACTATACTTGAACCAGCCACTATTCTGCTTCAAGGAGGTATCTGAAACAGATGCTGGGAAATACCTAGAAAAGGTACTCGGAAAAGCAAGGCACAGTAGGGACTCCCTAGACCTTAAATTTGTTCACCCGTCACTAAATGAACTCCTATGATCACTAACCGAAATAATTAATCTGTCCTTCTGCCACTCCCAATTCCCCCAATGTTGGAAATCTGCAGCAGTTACCACCATACACAAAAGTGGGAACCAGACCTTACATAGCAACGACAGACCAATTTACACACTCCCGCCACTCTCAAAGGCTCTTGAACAGATTGTGGATGACCAGATGGTGGAGTACTTTAACCAGTACCAACTTCTATGCCCACAGCAACATGGGTTCCGAGGCAGCCAGAGTACCATTACGGCCTTATTCGAATTTACCAGATTCATTCACAACGCCTTAGACAATGGCCACCTGGTAGGGGCAGCCTTCATTGATCTATTAAAGGCATTTGATATGGTGCATCATGTGCTCCTCCTTGAACAGCTCTCTGGCATTGGTCTTGCCCCAGAAACTGTGAGCTGGTTCAGCAGTTACTTGAGCCACCACTCCCAGCAAGTCAGGATTGGGGGATGTCCTCTGAGACAGCCAGCCAGTCAAATCTGGTGTACCACAAGGGTCAATTCTGGGACCCCTCCTGTTCAGTGTGTTCCTAAACAATCTCCTGGCCTCCTGTGACTGTCGTATGCTCCTATATGCTGACGACGCGGTCATTTTTACCAGCAGTCTATGCCCTGAACTTCTTGAGGCAGCTCTGCAAAGAGGCTTCGCATCCACGGAAAAGTGGTTCAAAGAACAAAGGCTAGTCATGAACTATAGAAAAACTAAGACCATGCTCTACTCGACAGCACAAAACAAGCTCAAAAACTACCCCCTGGCAATTAGGAATGAATGCAGCATCACACTGAACTAGTCCCTCATTTTAAATACCTGGGGGTAACAATAGACCCCTCTCTGTCCTTCTCCCAGCATATTGTTACTGCAAGGGCTATCAATACAAGAATCGGGATCCTCTACTGGCATAGACACTTTCTAACTCACGAAGCACTAAATCTAGCAATCAGCAGCTCTATTGTCTCTCTCATAGATTATGGACTGGCTGTCTAAGGATCTGCAACTGACACAGCCCTTCAACACCTTGCAGTTGCCCTAAATAAAGCCTGCTGTCTACTCAGAGGTGCACCGAGACTCACCCACGCCTGTGACCTGTATACTCAGGCCGGCTGGCTTCAACTGAACGACAGAATCTGGCATCAAACCTGCCTAATAGCCCAAAAAGTCTCTTTAAAACTGCTTCCATCTGGGGTTCAGAACCTGCTGTCTCTGCCTTTGAGGAACAGACCTACCAGAAGCTCCACCTCTCAAATTCTCCATGTACCCAGATGCCGCATTGCCATGGCACAACATGCATTCCCACACTGTGCAGCCCTCTGGGTAAACGCGCTGCCTCCGGACATCTGAGGCACATCAATGACTGAATCTTTAAAATACAGACTGCACCAGTACCTCCTTAACTTGAGAAACTGTATGTGCCCCAGCTAAGCCACTGCAATCAACAGTAAACCGACAACAGCACTTAATCCCCTCCATTGTCTGTTCTGGATCGTCCAACCTCAGCACTTCTACTACCACCCTACCCCTGTCCTTCTTGCTTCTCACCCTGTCCTAAATGCACCACCCCTACAGCCCTCCCTCTCCCACTGTTTCCACTCCCCACTCTGTCTGTTTCTCATCTTGACACAGGCATACAATGTACAATGCCTCAGCATACGTTACCCATTGCCTTATGTTTGTAATTGCTTGTACCTCATATGTATATTGTCTCCAGTCTTTGTATCTGCTGTCTTGTGTAACTGACGTGGAGCCTTTAAAGAGCATCCGCTTACAGGTGTTTTCCAAGATCTCAATAAATAAAAATATTAAATGTAGAATCTTAAAGATTAAACTTTAAACATACAACAAGTCATACAATAGCAGAATAATGCAGTAACAATATTATCGATAATGATGATCATGCATGCCTGCGAAACGTCCTTGTCATATCATAATTCTAAGATTTTTTTGTGTTTAAATAACAGAAGAACTTCAAAGACAAGGCACCAGCACTAAGGGCTAACACACGTCGAATGGCCACCTCCCTAACTGAGATAGATCAACGCATTATTGTACAGCTATTACAGTGATAAAATAGTGCATTGTCCAGAAGGATAATGGAGTTACTCACTCAAAAAAGGAGACAATTGAAAATGGTCAGCCAAACCCAGATGATGTAAAGCTCCCATATGTTACCAGAAACATTCCCACTTTAAAAGTTTTCTATCAACATCTCCCCACGAGGTGCATGTGTTACTTTTTCTTTTATAATTAAAAGTTTTATTGATTTTACAACATATCATAACATACATACAAAGCTACATGTATACATCAGCTTGATGTTGTAAAACAGGTATTCTAGTCCCATTCCTGATCCAGATTCTCACTACAGATGACTCTGGCTTGAGAAGTGGGGCCCACCTGGGGTCCCTCCAGACTCATGGTACCTGGATTCAGGTGGAAGTGGCACTGCACATCTATGTCCTGGAAATGAGAACTGTCTTGTACAGCCTCAAAGCTTCCAGGACCATCTGCTCTCAGCCATCTGTTAATACAGACGGACAACACCAGTGTGATGCACTACATCAACAAAACAAGGGGGAGTCATTCCTGTCCACTATGCAGGGAAGCAATGAGAGTGTGGTTTTGGTCTCTGGAACCATCCAAAATATCTTGGCAGACAGACTCAGTTGGTCACAGTCTGGGGCCAAGAATGGGAACTGCCGACCTCCATGGTGGACACCCTCTTCGCAAGATGGGGCCATCCAGGGATGGACCTTTTTGCATCCCCGTGCAGTGTTAAACTTAAATGTTTTTGCTGGCTCACTCCAGGGTCTGGAGTTTTCTAGTGAGATGCGTTGTCCCTCTTCTGGAAAGGGAGGTTTCTGTATGCCTTCCCTGTCTTTCCCTTCATACCGAAAGTACTTCTCACACTTGAGGCAGGAGGGGGGCAACTCTAATATTCATTGCCCCTCTTTGGCCATGACAGATATGTTTCCTGTTGCTTCAGCAATTAGCTGTGGAACTGCCAGTCCCTCTACCTTTTTGCAGGGGCCTGTTGTCTCAGGAACAATGCTCCCTGGTCCATATGGACCTGAAATCCGCCCCCCCCCCCATCTGCATGCATGGCTCCTGAGGACATAGCCATTGCCTAATTTGGGATATCCATCCAGGTGGCTGATGTCCTTGAGGCTGCCAGAAAACATTCCACCAGGCACACCTATTAGGGCTTTGACCTTGCTGCTCTGCTGTCACCTGGTCAAGTAGGTGCTAGTTTGATCTGGTTCCCTAGAGGGAGGCCCTCTGAGCATAGTCTCCAGCGCGGAACTGAGGAGAGAGGGGGCCGTCCATGCTTTATTTAGACACTAGATGCATGAAATCGATGTGGGTGGCCCCAGCTGGCAAAGTTTCCATGTGGTCCTAGCACTGATGTGGTATTAGTTCCAAAGGTGTGGCCTGATGAAAGATTTTCTTGAAAGTCTACTGTTACAGTAAGTATGTAGCTGTTCTTTTATGTAGGTCTGGATGCTGAACGGTCCTTTGATAGGGTGTATTGGACGTTTGTGTTTAATTCATGGAGAAAAACTTCTCATCAGACTTTAATGATTGGATTATTACAATATATACTCTGCTGCTATGGTAAAGGATAATAATGGACTTTCTGGAATTAGAATTGAAAAAAGGAAGCAAACAGAAACCTAACCTAGAAACAGAATTTGTTGGCAGAAAAGAATCGCTTGGCCTACTCTTGCTGATCTGCATGAATCAACTCTGATCTGCATGACTCAACTCTGGTAATAATGTTTCTTTTCTTTTTTCATATAGCTGTTTTGCTTTGCTGCTGCCGTGCACCTACCTTTGGGCCTTGTGCCCAATCACCCCTAGCCCCATCTGCTGCTCCCCTCACCACCGAGCCATTGGGGATACACACGGTGCAGGACCCAGTAGTGTCAGGGGCCGTCATACTTGGTGACAGGGAGACATTGGTTTTTCCCGTTTTCTCTCCTGATCCTGGAGCCATGGCATCGCAGAGGGTGCATGCGCATGGTGGCGTGCATGTGCTCCTGGCCCACAGCTCCTTCCACCCTCCCGACATAATGTCAGCCTCCTACCATCTGCTCTGATACCCAGCCTCCACCGGGTGGCAGCCTAGGTGGGGATGACTCACCACCCTAATCCAGAAGAGGAGAGCTGCCTGGTGACTGCTCAGTCCTCAGTCCTCCATCCTCCCCCACCAACCTCCAGCAACTCAAGCTTGTTCCCAAGCCCAGGTTGCTGGAGTGATGCGAGGAAAGGCACTTTTACAGCACCACTGCCCTCTGTGCCACCGGGCCAGCCTGTAAGGTTTCTTTTCTTTTAGTTTGCCCTGATCTTCCCTACCTAATCTGTCTCCGCAGACCTTGACTGGTCTCCAGCGACCATCTCTCCTCCCTGCCTGTTTTCTAATACACCCCAATGTCTATCCAACACATGCTTGAAGCCCCCCGCTGTTTTCTCCACTACCACTTCTGGTAGCAATCTGTTCCAGGTATCTATCACCCTTTCGGTGAAGAAATATTTCTTCACATCTCTCTCAAACTCTTCTCAGCTTCCTCACATTCCTGCAGTCCTGGTGCTCTTTCTCATTGAATGAGACTCCTCTTCTGCACACTGTTCACCGCTGTGAGGTATTTCTAGGTTTCTATCATGTCACCTCTCACGCTTCTGTTTTCCAGGGTGTGCATTTCAAGATACATTAGTCTCTCCTCATCGGGTTTCTTCTGCAAACCCTGCACCATTTTAGTTGTCCTCCTCTGGACTTCCTCCACTGTGTGCACTTTCTGAGATGTGGCCCCCCAAGACTGGAAGTAATACCCCTGATGGGGTCTCACCAGCAAACTACAGTGGCAACATCACCTCGCTCCCTCCTCCTACTGGATATACCCTTCCTATGCACCCCAGTATCTTAGTAGCGCAACCACTTCTTTGTTACACTGCCCTGCCACTGTGAGGTCATAAGATATAATAACCCCAAGATCACGTTCCTGCTTAATGACTGTCAGTACCTCCCCCCATCTTGTACACAGCACCAAGGTTCCTATGCCCTAGGTGCATGATTCTGCACTTTTTATTTTTTATTCTTTTCTTTTTCTTGGCAGGACCACTGTCACTCATCAGTCCTGGTCATGGCCCCCGGGGCTTCCACCGCCACCTATTGCCGCTTCCATCCCACAGTTACCCCCGGCTTACCCGCCCGCGGAGGGTGGGGCCGTGGCAGTGGTTCCCTATCCGCACCGCGGAACTAGTGACTGGCTGGGGGCATTGCGGCAGTGGCGGCTAATCGAAGCCCCAAGGAGGGCTTCACTTAGACAGTGGACCCCGCCTGCTTCTTTTTTTTCCTGTGTTCTGTGGAGGAGGGGACATGCAATGATGCCTGCATCCGCCCCGCCTCCCTGTGTGACAAGCGCTGGTAGCGTGAGTGCCTCCTGGCCTCCGCCAGGAGTCCTCAGTGTGCCAGACACTTCCCCACCCACCCTCCTGGAGATAGAGAGCCATAGGACGCTCCATCCTTCCCCCCCGGCTGGCCCTCCAATGACCCTGGTCTGGTCCTGAACCCAGGTCATGGGTGCTGCAAGCGGAAATCCAACCGCTGAGCTGGCGGGCCAGCGATTTTGCACTTTTTGGCATTGAACTCCAACTACCAGGCTTCTGACCACTCCTTGAGTTTCCCAAGATCACTACAGGTTCTCTACACCCCCTCCTGAGTGTCCACCCTATTGCAGATATTGGCATCATCTGCAAAAAGGCATACTTTTCCTTCTAGTTCCTTAGCAATGTCACTTATGAAGACATTGAAGAGGACTGGTCCCAGTACTGAAACCTGAGCACCCCGCTGATCACACTTCCATCATTTGGGAGAGTGCCGTTTTCCACCACCCTCTGTCTGCTATTCATTAACCAGTTTCTAACCCAGTTCACTACTTTAGATTCTACCCCTAGACTGCTCAGTTTCTATATCAGCCTCCTATGTAGCACAATGTTGAAGGTATTGCTGGAATCTAGAAAGGCCACATCCACTCTTCACCCCTGATTATTTTACCTGGTCACGCAGTGAAAGAAATCTATCAGATTCATATGACTTCACTTCTCTGAATCCATGCTGCCTGTGGTCTTTTAGCCTATTGTACCAATCTCCCCAAATTCTACTTTAGGCGTGACACTGTGAAGGAAAACCTCCATTATGTGAAAAGGTTCCTGGAAAAGACAAGGATGAGTGGGGATGCAGTAGACATGAAGCTACTTGCCCTTGCGCTAGACGAGCTAGCAGTTCCCCAGTCGAAGATTATTAACGTGTCCTTGCAATTCTCAGTTACCAGAAATCTGGAAAGCCGCTATAATTGCACCTGAGCTAAAAAGTGGTGACCACTCTAAAGTGACCAAATATAGGCCAATCTTTATCCTCTCCCCCTGTCTAACACATTGGAAAAAATTGCTTCAGACCAACTAGTTTCATACCTAAACAAATATAACCTGATGTGTAAACAGCAACATGGCTTTAAGAAACTACATAGCACCCAAACAGCCCTCATTGAGTACACCAGTCACCTGCATGATGCCCTTGACAAAGGGCACCTGGTTGGTGCCAGATACATAGACTTGACAAAAGCCTTCAACCTCATCAACCACCCTCTACTGCTGGACAAGCTCACCGGCCTGGGCCTCTCCTCTGAAACTGCAGCTTGGTTTCAGTGTTGCTTCACTGGGCGCTCACAGAGAGTAAGAATTGATGAAGTGCTCTCTAACACTAAGTGTGTCACAGTCCCCCAGGGGTCTATACGAGGCCCGCTCCTGTTTGGCCTATTCATTAACAGACTCCCAGAAGCCTGCTCCCATTCAAAGGTGTTACTTTACGCAGACGATGCGGTGATTTTCAGTAGTAGCCCACAGCTTGGGGATCTTTTCTAGTGATCTGCAATTAAGCTTTAAGTCTATAGAAGAGTGGTTTGAGAACAATAAACTTGAAAAAGACAAAGTAAATGCTGTTCACTGGGCAACACCATAAGAAAGAAGTCCCTCCCTTGGTTATCCAAAATTCACTTGGTGCTACCCTTGAGCAGGTTGAATCATTTAAATATGTGGGTGTCACCCTGGATGACAACCTTCTCATATACCACTCATATTGACAACATTGCAAATCTGGCCAACAGAAAACTAGGTGTGCTTTTCTGACAATGTTTAAATCTTACTACTGAAGCTAGACGCCTGGCAGTCTCAAGTATGGTCCTCTCCCTCATTGACTATGGTCTACCGATCTATGGCACTGCCTGTGATTCAGTCCTAGGTAGGGTAAAAATGGTCCTCAACAAAGCCTGTCAGTTCACAAGTAGGGCTGATAGACACACTTGTTCCTTGTATGTGGTTACCAACTGGCTCCCCTTGCAAGATAGGTTGAATTACTAGTCCTGTCTGCTGGTAAAAAAAGCTCTCCTGGGCCTCGCTTCGCCCCTTCTGCAATCAGTGTCTTCCGCCCGGTCAACAACAGCTACACAACAAGGAGTATGTCCAGACATGCCCTGCAAGTCCCCTTTTGCAAAACTAGCCTGGGTAGACATACATTTGCTGTCCAAGCCACACGGTGGTTTAATGATCTCTCTGAATCCCTAGTGGTCTTCACCAAAATCGTACCTTTTAAGAATTCCCTAAGAAAGGAACTTGCTTTGAAATCTGCTTGCCATTGTTTTATACAGTATGCCCAAATCTTGTGAGATCGAGGAGAGGGGACAATTCTCATTCTCCTTGATCTCTCCTCAGCTTTTGACATGGTAGACCATTGTGTGTTACTTGACCACCTGAGAGAAATTTTTTTTTTTCCCATTCTTTGTCCCTCCGGTCACGGCCTGCAGAGTCTCTGTCAAGCATCCTGCCTGTTCCTGCCTGCCTGAGGTCCCCTCAACCCTGAGCTTCTTCTTCCCCCCCTCCCTACAGCCAGTACCCCCAGCTTAACCCCTCTGGGGCAGGGCCGCCCCTCCTCTTGGGTGCTCTTACAGTATAGACTCTGGCTGCAGGTGGGGGCCTGGGTGGAGGAACTGGATGGCCAGGCGAGGTGGATCCGGCATTGGGCATGGGGGTCAGGTACCGTCGCCTAATTTGCGGAGCTGGGCTTTCCCTTGTTCTGGTGTTCTTCACTTCCCCCCACGTGGTGCACTCTTACGCATGGCGCATGGCAACCCTGCCTGCGTCAGCCACACTGATGTGCAGCCGACGCACTGCAGCACCCCCGATCTCCACCAGGAGCCGCTGATGCACCGACATGCCTCAACCCTCCCCCCAGGGGAGGAGAGCAGCCCAGCGGGCGCTTGATCCTTACCCCATCCCTGCTGACCCCCGGCGCCCGACCTCGCTTCTGAACTTGGGTAGCCAGCGTGGCGCGAGGTGTGGCGTTCAGCGCCTCAACCCTCAGCACCGCCGGGCCGGCCACCTGAGGGAATTTTGTGGATTCGCTGGCACGGTCATCCACTGGTTTGAGTCCTGCCTCACAAGCAGGAGGCAGAGGGTTGTAATGGGGAATTTCTCTCCCCCCCCAGCCTTCTGTCTTGTGGGAGTACCTCAGGGTTCAGTCTTGTCACCGATGCTGTTTGCCATGTATATGCTGCCCCGGGGGGATCATTAGGAAGTACAGTCTGGAGTTTCATTGCTATGCCGATGATACCCAGCTGTATCTATCCTTTGGCCCTGGGATATCCAATGCGGTGGACTTACTTAACAACTGCCTGGCCAAGATTAATGACTGGATGGCCTCCAGCTGGTTGCGACTGAACCCCTATAAGATGGAGGTACTGGTAGTGGAGTTGAACAGGAGGCATGATAGGATGGTCTTTGGTGCAGAGACGGGACTGTTTCTGGGATCTGTGCCATTGAAGGCCTCCTCTGGGGTGCGCGATCTTGATGTTATCCTTGACAGCGGATTGACATTTGAATTTCAGGTGTCATCCGTTGTCAGGTCTAGCTTTTTTCATCTGAGGAATATCGCGAGGATCAAACACCTGGTTCCACCCCTGGACCTCCCCACCTTAGTGCATGCATTCGTGACATCTAGGTTCAACTACTGTAATGCACTCTACCTCGGGATCTCTGGAGGTACCCTCCGTTGACTGCAGCTAGTGCAGAACGCGGCTACCAGGTTGCTGATTGGACAGATTAAATACTGTCACGTCACCCCAGTACTGCGTGATCTGCACTGGCTGCCTGTTTGATGGAGGGTTCTCTTTCAGGTGGGCTTATTCACCTTTAAGGCCCTACATGGACTGGGCCTTGGCTACCTATCGGACCTTCTAACACCTGCTGCCCCAGTCCACTCCCTCCAGTCCTCCTCTAGGGGCCTCCTTGCGATTCCCAGGACAAGGTTAAGAACTGCTGGTGACAGAACTTTTAGTGTCGCCGGCCCCGTCATTTGGAATTCGCTTCCTCCATCAATAAGGGAAGCCCCTTCAGTTAAGGCATTCAAAGACTGCCTCAAGGCCTTTTTGTTTAGCCGGTCATTCACAGACACTGTTCTGTAAATAATGTTTCTAGGGACATGGATATGTTGTTCATCCACACTTATTGGCAGGTTCCTTGCCGCTTTAAATCTTGCCGGAAGGTCTTCAAGCTGGCTCCTCCCACCCACCCGGGTGGTAAAACTCTCGGCTCCGCCCCATGACGCCAGATCTTCCTTACCACTTGGAAGCTCAGGTTCCCTCCTTAACGCTCTGTGTATAAGACTGGTTCCTAATTCTTGAATTTTGAAATCAAAAGTTTTTGCTAAAAGACTTGGTCTTCTCTCCCTGGCGCTCACGATGGACAAATCAGACTCGGTTTCCGGAGATGCCCTGCAGGCAGAAGATGTCTCAGACGGATCTGCACTCCACGTGCGTCTACTGCTTAGGCCTTGAGCCCGACCCACAGGCTTGCGACCTGTGCTCTTCTTTTTCGGCCTCCGTCCTCAAAGACCGTGCTGCCCGTTTACAGCTGGGGCGTCCCGAGAAAAGATTTCCTCCGGTTAAGTCTAAAGAGGCCCAGTCGGCGGTGTCCATTGCGGCGGGCTCGGCGGATCAGCTCGAGCAGATGATCACCCTCGAAGAAGAGGCGGCGCGGGCTGCTTCTACCTCGGCTGTGGCATTTGTCCCGCTCTCTCTCAGTGCCTCGTATTCGGCTTCTTTTAAGGAGCTTTGTCTGACCCTCTCGACGAAAGGTGAGGGTCCAACTTCTTCTGGACCTTTTTCTGGGTCCAAAGAGAAACAAAGTAAGTCTCCCGTCGGCGCTCCTGGGGCCGAAATATCCCCTCCCAAGTTGTCGACAGTCGACTTGATCGACCCTCAGCTTGACCACTGGCTTCACGGTGTCCCCATCAGGCCAGTTGACCGAGACTCCCGTCGACGCGGTCGAGATTTTTCTCGACCCGTTGGACGGGTTGTCAGCTGGAGAAGCTGAGAATCCCCTCTCCCCGGTTCCCCTGATGGGAGTTGAGGATCCCGTCGGCTCGTCTGTGCCTCCGGCTCCGGAGCCTTGGGTGGAATCGTCTGAACCGAGTGCCGATTCGACACCTCCCGCACCGTCCCTCGGCTAACCCGAGGTTCACGATCTCGGATATCTTTGCGGTCTCGGTCTCGGCATGCACGAGCAAGCGGCGTCAGCAGTCTTCCTCTTCCTCCTCCTCGGCGCGGGAGGCTTCGCACGTTGCGTCGGAGGTATGAGGAACTCATGTGGCAACAACTCCTTCTGACCGGGAATAAGTCGGCCCGTCGTCTTCCCCGACCATTAGTGGCTGTCACCGGGTGGCGAAACAGCCTCGTTGCTTGAGCCTGTTCCCAGGCGGTTGTTGACCAATTCCAGCTTTCCTCACGATTCGTGGAACCTCCACCTCCACAGCCGTTATTTGGGGCTCCGACCAAAATTCTCGGTCGGCTCAGGGACTGCCTCATAGGCTGTCTGTCACCCTCACTCCCGATAGACCTCGGCAGGTGGAGGGTGGCTCAGGCCCGAGGCAGCTCTTTGAGGACTCTTCCGAGTCCGAGGATGATTCCTCCCTTTTCTCCAAGCAAATGGACTTGGAGTCCTCAGGAGGACAGTCAGTGGGCATGTAGCCCTTCGTCCTTCCTAGGATTGCTTGGCTCATCTCGGAGTCCACGGGATGAAGCTCGAACCCGTTCTAAATGGGCCAGGTATCCCTCACGGAGATTCTGGACGAGGATTCTGGAGGCCTTTCGGTGGCCGAGGCCATAGTGGGTCCGGCCTTGGAGCTTTGGCAGCCCTACTTCCTGCCCGCGCCTCCGGCCAGGATGGCCAGGAAGTATCGGTCCCACGGTTCCCTGTCCGGTTTTGGAACACCCTCTGCTGAGGGGTTGGTTACCGACAAGCGTTTTCGGTAGCGCCAGGGCGACAGGGATGTGGACAAACCTCCGACAAGGAATCCAAGAAATTGGATTATGCCGGTGAAAAGTCTATGCTGGTCCTCTCGGCCTTCGTCAGGCCAGTTCGCCGCCCTCATGGCACATTTTTCTCATGCCCTGTTGGGCTCCCTGGATGAGGTTGTCCCTCATCTTCCCCGAGATCTGCAGACTACGGTCAGGCAGGTGCGGGACCAGGGCAGGGCAGTGGCCAAACAGCAGCTCCAGACTGCTTTAGACATTGGGGACTCATGTGCCAGGTCTGTGGCAGCCGCAGTGGCCATGCGTCGTCGGGCTTGGCTGAGGATATCCACCTTTACTTCGGATACCCAGCACAAGTTGGTGGATGTTCCCTTTTTGAGGACTGACCTCTTCGGCCCTGGGGTGGAAGGTCACCTGCAGAGGATCGAGAAGTCCAGTACTACCTTGGACTCGGTCTCTTCCGCTCAGAAGGACAAAGGCCGCAAGCCACAGCCTAAGCCCTTTCGTCCTTCTGCGCCCCCGGCGCGCCCGGCCCAGCAACGTCAGGGCCAGCAGGCTTGGGCTTGGCATCCCAAACCCAAGCCGTCGGCTTCCTCCAACAGGAAGCAGGGAGGTAAAGGCCCAGGAGGTCCCTCGGCTGGTCCCTCCTCCAAGCCTGCCCAGTGACGGGCTGAGGGGTGTCGCCCCCAACCCCGTCACCTCACCCCTGGTTCCCCCCGTGGGGGGACGGCTCCGACACTTCCTTTCCGCCTGGTCCATTATTACCATGGACAGGTGGGTACTGGAGGTGGTGGGAAAAGGCCTGCCTCTAGAATTCGAGCAGGCCCCGCCCTTCAGAGCCGTCGCACCTCGGGGGGCCTCGGGGTCCGCAGCCTCACTGTCGGCTCGTCGAGCCGACATCGCTCTCCTCCTCCAAAAGGAGGTGATCAGGGAGGTAGCGGACCCCCCCTCAGACCCGGGGTTTGTGTCCAGGTACTTCCTGGTTCCGAAACGGACGGGGGGCTGGCGCCCCATTCTCGACCTACATGACCTGAACAAGTTCCTAAGGTCTCGAACCTTCAGGATGGTCACTCTGGCGCAGATAATACCATCTCTGGAACACGGCGTGTGGTTCTGCTCTCTGGACCTGCAGGACGCGTTCTTTCACGTCCCTATCCGTCCATCACATCAGAGATTCCTTCGCTTTCGGGCGGAGGGATCCCTCTTCGAGTTCCGAGCCATGCCCTTCGGCCTGTCTCCTGCACCCAGGGTCTTCAACAAATGCATTGCAGTGGTGACAGCTTTCCTGCGGCGCCGAGGGGTCCGGGTGTACCTTTACCTGGACGATTGGCTGATAGCAGCCCCCTCCAGACAGGAGGTGGAGCGGTCCAGAGATCTGGCCCTCCAGGTTTGCTCTCAAGTCGGCCATCTCATCAACGAGGCCAAGTTGGAACTCGAGCCGAAGCAGGTGATCCTGTTTATCGGGGCAGAGCTCGACTCTCTTCGAGCCAGAGCACGGCTCCCGGCGGACAGGGCCGAGGTTCTTACCTCCTTTGCCCAATCATTTCTGGTCGGGCAATTGCGCCCTGCCCGGGACTTCCTGCGTCTCCTGGGTCTCATGGCGGCCTGCACCAGCGTGGTCTGTTGGGCACGCTGGCGCATGTGCCCCCTTAAGTGGGGACTGGCCAGCCAGTGGTCACAATGCTGCGATCCATCGGACCAACTAGTGGTGGTGACCCAGGAGATGTGGAACGCTCTCCGATGGTGGACCGTTCCATCTCATCTGCAGGAGGGTATCCCGTTTGTCCGCCCCGAGCCGACGGTCTCTCTATCGACCGATGCCTCTCTGATGGGTTGGGGTGCCCATCTGGGGGAACATCGAGCGTACGGCCTCTGGTCCCCGCGGGAGTCCCGATGCCACATCAACCTGCTGGAGCTCCGAGCGGTCCGCCTACCTCTCACCGCCTTTGCTCCATTTCTCCGGGGTCAAGTGGTCTGAGTCCAGACGGACAATACCACGACCATGTACTACCTAAACCGCCAGGGCGGGACGTGTTCCATGCTTCTATGCAAGAGCTTTCGCATTTGGTCACTCGTCGCAGCCTGGAGGCGGATCTCCTAGCCATTCATGTGGCAGAGCCTCCAACACCCTGGCCGATGCCCTGAGCCGGATAGGGGCTGCATCTCACAAGTGGTCTCTCCTGCGGAGGTAGTACAAGATCTGTTCTCCACTGGGGCACACCTCAGGTGGACCTGTTTGCCTCAGGAGAAGCGAGGCTGAGGCTGTTTCATGCCCGCCCCTCTCAGCAGGGCTCGCTGCAGGGGGATGCCTTCTCGAGGCTGTGGACCTCGGGCCTCTTTTCGCCTTTCCCCCATTTCCCTTGATTCACAAGGTGCTTCTCAAGGCAAGGAGGGACAAGGCGCAGGTGATTCTGATAGCCCCAGACTGACCCCGCCAGTTCTGGTACCCAGATCTCCTCAGCCTCAGCTCCAGGCTCCCGAGACAGCTTCCAGCTCGCCCGGACCTGCTCTCAGTCAATCAGGGGAAGGTGTTCCATCCGGACCTTCAATCCCTGCACCTGATGGCCTGGTTCCTGACTGGCTAGAGTTCCAGGCCTTGGGTCTTTCCGACGAGGTCCTCAATGTTGTTGAGGCGTCCCGTGAAGAGTCGACCAGGAAATGCTATGCCTTCAAATGGAAGAGATTTTCCATTTGGTGTCAGGGCAAGGGCTTGGACCCTTCCTCCTGTTCTTTGGCAAGCATTTTGGACTATTTATGGTCCCTTTCTAGTCAAGGGCTTAGGTCGACGACCCTAAAGGTGCACCTGGCAGCCATCTCTGCTTACGAGGCGCGGGCAGGGAGCAGTCGGTAGCGCAGGAGAAGGTGGTCTAGCACTTTTCAAGGCCTTGATCACATTTCCTCCGTGCGAGAACCTCCACCTCCGTGATTTACTGCTGGTACTGGCAAAGCTCATGGGCAAGCCATTCGAACCAATGCACAAGTGTGAACCTCACCTGTCGTGGAAGACCGCCTTCTTGGTGGCTATCACGTCAGCCAGAAGGATGGAGAACTCCAGGTGCTCTGCATTGAGTCTCCTTACCTGGTCTTCCACAGGGACAAGGTTGTCCTGCTCCCACCGAAATTCCTTCGAAGGTGGTGTCAAGTTTCTCCTTAACCAGGTGTTGACTCTGCGGTGTTCTACCCCAATCACACCCGGAGGCGAATACAGGCACCATACTTTGACTCTTGTAGAAGTGCTACCGCTATTATATGAGCGACGGCTGAATTCGGGAGAGGTTCACCAGCTGTTTGTCACCACGCTGAAGCCGCACCTGGCAGACCTGCAGCCAAGCGGACGATAGGCAGGTGGGTCACCTGCTGCATAGATCTCTGCTATAAGTTGGTGGGCATGGAGCCTCCCAGAGGAATAAGAGCTCATTCTACCCGTCATACTGCTGTATCGGTGGTTGCTTCCAGGGACGTCCCTATCCAGGAAATCTGCAGGGCTGCTACCTGGAAGTCAGCACACACCTTTTTTACCCATTACCACATCGACCTTGAGTTGCGCCGGGATGCTGGTTTTGGGGCCTCGGTTCTCCAGTCTTTATTCCCTAAGTAGGGGATGTGCGCCTTGCCTCCCTCCTCCCAGAGAACTGCTAGGAGTCTGCCAATAAGTGTGGATGAACAACATATCCATGTCCCTAGAAATACAGGTTACTCACCTGTAACAGGAGTTCTAGGAATGGTATATGTTGATCATCCACACGATCCACCCGACCTCCCCGGCTTTGACGCACAACCTGAGCTTCCAGCGGGCCAGATCTGGCATCATGGGGCGGAGCCGAGAGTTTTACCACCCGGGTGGGTGGGAGGAGCCAGCTTGAAGACCTTCCGGCAAGATTTAAAGCGGCAAGGAAGCTGCCAATAAGTGTGGATGAACAACATATACCATTCCTAGAACTCCTGTTACAGGTGAGTAACCTGTATTTTTGAGATATCTAATTACAGTTATTAGAATTCTGCTGATTAACTAGACCCATTTAAATGTTGTGATTTTAAGTTTTAATTGGAATGCTGATTATTTGTAATGTTTTAACTTTTTGATGCATTTAGTGTACGGTGCCCAGAGCCTCTGGGATTGGGTGCCTGAAAAATAAAATTTGCCTTGCCTTGCCTTGCAAAATACCTGTCTGTATTATGTTGTGGCTTAGCTGCCATCTGACTGAACTCTACACTGCTATACCTTGTTTGCAGCCCTAATGTCTGTACTTGACCTGGCTCCCCTTGAGCTGGTGAAATCTTGTAGTATATACCGTACCTATTCTAAGTTATCTATTTGCCACTGATGTGGCTTCTGCATATCAGTGTTGTGTATACCTGTTTGTTACTGATGTGGAACCTTTGGAAAAGAGCACTTGTGCACAAAGGAGTTATCCGAATTTCAAATAAATAAATTAAGGTACACTGCCAGTCTTTCCTTTAGTAGGATTTCCATTAATTTCTCCACTACTGAAGTATAGCTGACACGCCTATAGTTGCCAGCCTCCTCCCTGCTGCTACTCTTATGTAGAGGGACCATATCAGCTCTTCACCAGTCCTACAGAACTACACCTGTTGCAAGTGAGCTGTTGAATAAGGCTGTCAGTGGGGCAGCTAGCACCTTCTGAGTTCTTTTAAAACCCTTGAGTGTATCCAGTCCCGCCCCATACCTTTTTCTGTTTTTAGAACTGCAAGTCCCTTCCAGACTCTCTTCTATGAAAATGGACTTGCGTCCTCCTCCCCCCCCCAACCGTTCCTGATACTCTCTGGTGGTTCATCCCCTCTCCCTTCACTGTGAAAACTGAACAGATGTACCTGTTTAGGATGTCTGCTTTTTTCTTGGTCCTCTTTTGCGCAGTTTCCCCCCTTCTGCCCTTCTAATCCTCATTATCCCTCCTCTTGGCCTTGATGGAAGAGGGATGCCTTGATGGAAGAGGGTACACAAAGAACCATGACTGGGTTGTTAACATACCAGGGTACACAACCTACAGGAGAGACAGGAAGAGTAGAAGAGGGGAAGGAGTAGCTCTCTATGTAAGGGAAGGGATAAAAGCAACAGAACAAAACAGTAAACGAGGAGAGGAGGCACTGTGGGTCACCTTAGAGACTGGAAATGGCACCACAATCCGCACAGGGATTGTATACAGACCCCATCTCAGGGGGAAGGAATGGACAAGGATATGATAGAAGGCATCCTTAGGATGGCAGAGAAAGGAGAAATATTGTTGATAGGGGACCTGAATATGCCAGATGTTAACTGGAGTACCTTTACTGCAGCCACATGCAAGAGCAAGACCATTCTCGATGCCCTACAGGGGGCATGCTTCAGACAGCTAGTGTAGTGTTGGAACCCACTTGGGAGGGAGCACTCTTAGACTTCGTACTCACAAATGGGGACAGTGAGAGGATCTCAGATCTAGAAGTGGGTAGCCATCTGGGAACAAGTGACCACCAAACAGTGTGGTTCACGATAAACTCAGCTGCAGAGTCAAGCCATACAAAAGTGAGGGTAGTGGACTTCAGGAGGTCTGAATTTGTCAAAATGGGAGAGTGCCTTAGAAAAGCACTAGCAAACAGGCAAGGAGGGGTGGAGCAACAATGGGGAAGCATCAACACTGCCATCACAAAGGCAATAAGTCTTTGTGTGAAGCAAATAAATCAAAATAAAAGAAAAAGCCACTATGGTTCTCAAAAGAGGTGATGGAGAAGGTTAGGGAGAAAAAGATAGCATTTAGGAGGTATAAGGAAACACAGAAGGAACAGGGTAGAGAACTGTACCACTTAAGGCAGAAGGAAGCAGGGAAGGCAGTCAGAGTAGCAAAGGCCCAAACTGAGGAAAAGATAGCCAACTGGGTTAAGAAGGGGGATAAAACCTTTTATTGGTACATTAGGGAGCGTAGAAAGACAAAGGGAGGGATAGTGAGGCTGAATAGAATGGACAGTGGGTGGGCAGAGAGGGACAGTGAAAAAGCAGGGATACTGAACGAATACTTCTGCTCAGTATTCACAAAAGAGGAGGAGGGGGAGTTACCAAATTCAATTAACAGAAGCACTCTGGATGGGGGGAGGGGCGATCCCAGTCCTTTCACAGAAGGAAGGGGTCTGAAAGAACTCCTAAAACTGAAGGTGTACAAAGCAATGAAACCTGATGGGATTCACCCCAGAATTCTGAAAGAATTAAGGGGAGAACTAGTGACACCACTGATTACCCTTTTTAACAAATCATGGGAGGATGTTGTGATACCTGAGGACTGGATGAGGGCAGATGTGATTCCCCTTCACAAAGTGGTAACAAGACAGAGACAGGAAACTATAGACCTGTCAGTTTGACCTCTGTGGTAGGGAAAATGATGGAATCACTTCTGAAGGAAAGAATTGTTGAGTACATAGAGGCCAGTGGGGCACAGGACCCAAGGAAGCATGGATTCACAGCGGGAAGGTCATGTCAGATGAATCTAATCGATTTCTTTGACTGGGTGACCAAAGCAGTAGACCAGGGAGGGGCTGTGGACATGGCCTACCTAGACTTTAGCAAGGCATTTGACACAGTCCCACATAAAAGATTAATAAACAAATTAGCCAGCCTGGGAGAAGGTCCCAGAGTGGTAGCCTGGGTAAAACATTGGCTGGACAACAGGACACAGCAGGTAATAGTAAACAGAATCCACTCTAAAGAAAGGGGGGTTACTAGTGGGGTACCGCAGGGATCAGTACTGGGTCCAGTCCTTTTTAATGTCTTTATAAGTGACATTGCAGAGGGACTGGAAGGAAAAGTATGCCTCTTTGCAGATGACACAAAGATCTTAAACAGGGTTGATACACTAGGGGGAATGGAAAGAATGAGAAGGGACTTGGCAAGGTTGGAGGAATGGTCAAAAGTATGGCAGCTTGGATTCAGTGCAAAGAAGTGCAAAATGATGCACTTGGGAAACAAAAACCCGGGGAAAGAGTACACAGTTGGGGAGGAGGTAGTAGCAACAACAGAAATGGAAAGGAACCTGGGGTAATCATATCAGATGACCTGAAGGTTAGCAAGCAATGTGAGAAGGCAGTAGGGAGGGCTGGGGAGATACTGGGATATATAGGGAGAGGCATCAGCAGCAGAAAACAGGAAGTTGGTATCCCTCTGTACAGACAGTTGGTGAGACCCCATCTGGAGTACTGCGTTCAGTTCTGGAAACCCCAACTCCGCAAGGACGTAGACAGGATGGAGGCAGTCCAGAGGAGGGCATCTAAAATGGTGCAGGGTCTGCAAGAGAAGCCATACGAGGGGGGACTAAAGGAGCTTAACATGTATGCCCATGAGGAAAGGAGGGAGAGGGGGGAACATGATAGAAACTTTTAAGTACCTCAGTGGACTCAACAAAGTCCAAGAGGGTAGCATCTTTCAGAAAAAGAGATTTGCAAGAAGAAGGGGACACAATTTGAAGACAGAGGGGGGAAATGACTCAAGGGCAATGTGAAGAAGTATTTTTTCACAGAGGGGGTGGTGGACGCATGGAACCACCTTCCTGAGGAGGTTGTGGGGTCTAAAACTGTGGGAGAATTCAAGAATGCATGGGAAAGACATAAGGCAATTCTTGTGGGGGGGGGGTAGGAAGAAATATGCTGTTGGTTAACTAGGATCTGCAGCTTATCCAGTAGGTAGGGAAATGAGCAGACTAGGTGGGCCAAGCAGTCCTTTATCTGCCGTCAAAGTCTATGTTTCTGTATTTCTTGCTTTCCTCTTCTTATTTATGTATCTGAAGGAAGTTTTATCTCCCTTAGTGACCCCTTTGGGGATTCTTTTCTCTGTCTGCACCTTTGCTTCCCTCACTGCCTTGCTTGCTTCCCCCTGCTTTTCTATGTATACCTCCCTGACCTTCTCCCTCTGTGTTTCCTTATACCTGCCAAATGCCACCTTTTTTCCTTCACCACCTTTGCCACTTCCTTATAGAACAATAACGGTCTTTTTTCCTTCTGCTCTGGTTGGTTTGGCATGACCGCCCTGATGCTGAGCCATGCTGTTTATTGTCCTGTAGTCCATTGTTCTCTAAGTAGGCCTCTAAGCTTTCTTTGGCTGTTGTCTCTGTAACCCCCCTGCAAATGGGGGTTCCCAAAAGACTTCCAGGAGCTTGCTTGAATGCTCCAAGCCTGAGTGGTGTTTGGCGTTTAAGCCATTTATCAGTGAGTGTTTTTAGAGCCTCTGGTACTGTCTCTTTAAGAGCCGTCTGCTTGCAGACATAATTAGTTTGTATGGGGGGACTGTGTGTTTCTCTGTCTGAGTACCACTCAAACTGCTGCCAATTCACTCCATTTTTGCAGTCACTAGGAGTGCAAAGGGAACCTATCTGAAAGATGTAACTGTTTGCCAGAAATCATTTACAGTAATAATGAAATTACAGTTTGTCTAACCTGCTTTCTTTGCAGTCAGAACTGTGTCTGCCTAGTTCCCCATTCTGGTTTTGAACTGCTGAACTGGACCAATCAGTGTGGGGTAAGCTAGCTCTAAAATGGTGCCTTGGACGAATCAGAACTTGGACTCATAATCTGAGCCAGCCACAAGAGGATTGTATGGGCAGTGACTCTGGGAGATGTAGTTTAGACTTGAGCCTTTTGGACCAACAGCAGCAGTCTATTGTGGTGACAGCCAATCCAGTCAAGAACTGGGAGGAACTCAAAGGAAGTGCCGCTTTTGTCTGTTGGAGTTTCAGTTTAGATCTGGCAGTGAAGGAAAAGAAACCCTGTGCTCCTTCAGTGCACAGTTTCAGTCAAAAAGCGTGTGTAAGGCCCAGAGTTCCGGTCTGCAGCTTGTGTAACTGCTTGTTAGGGACTGAATCCGTCCTGTGAAAAGAATCAAAGGATCTCTGAAGAGTAGAAACCAGGCTCACCCTGTAGAAGACTGGAGAAATTGTTGAATTGCACTCGGTCTGTCAGGAACTGAATCTGCTGTGTGTTCTCCGGTATTGTGCAGTAATTGCGATCGGGATAGAGAAGCAGCCTGCCTGGTATAGTACTTCTTTTTTTTACCATATAAATGTGTGAAGAGTCTGGAGCTCAAGAGTAGCCCTGCTGACGCTGAAGGACCCTATCTTGTTTGGAGGTCGTGAGTACTAATTCAGGGTCGCTCCTGTTGAATTGCCAATTAAATCCAAATGGAATCACTGTACTGCTGACTGTTTAAACTAATTTTCTTTTCACTGTGTGAAGGGCCCCTACCAGCTGCCACAGTTTGGACTAGCCACTAGGGCTTGGGTTGCCAGGGACAGTAACTGGTAGGGATAGGCCTGTGCACAGAGCCATGGAAGTGTAGATAGTGAGTGATAAGCTAATTAACCTGATTTCCCCCTGTCCTTGTTATATCCCCTAAATAAATCAGGCTGCTTGTTTCAGCAAAGTTATACTGCCTGGAGTGGTATTTGTCTATGTTAAAGTACTGTACTGTGATTGTTGCACTGTATCTTATTTCACAGGAGGTCCCAGTGCCAGAACTAGTCCTGAGGTAGTGTATACTGTGAAGGTAATTCTGATATATTGTGTGGGCCACTAGTGGGAAGAAAGGGGGGTTGCAGTGTCCCAGAGGGCTATGACCAAGTAAGTTTAACTATTGCAAACCCTGACCTCTGGGTGGAGGCACCCGCCATTGGACCCAGGCCCCTCAACCTGTTAGTGGCAAATCGGGCAGGGGTAGTAGCCCCTGGGATAGCGCCATCTAGGGGTTACATCTCCATTAGCTTACCTGTAGTGGATGTAAGGCTGACAGGCCTGTAGTTGCATGGGGTGTACGTGTGTGTGTAACAGAGTGGGATAAGGTAACAGTACACTTCCTGATGACAGATGCTTTCACCTTCCATGGCGCTGATGCCTGTTGTCCTGCAGGATGTGAGCGTTGGTGGAACATTTTTCATCAGTTGTGGCAGAGATGTGAGTGCTGGTGGAGCCATTCTTCGGGATATGATGTAAGGAGGTGTGAATGCTGGGGAAGCCATTATCGAGAATGTGATGTAGGGAAATGTGAGTGCTGGTGACATTCTTGGGGATGTGTTGTGAGGAGATGTAAGTGCAGGTGAAGCAATTCTCTGGGATGTGATGTAAGGAGGTGCAAATGCTGGTGGAGCAATTATCAAGAATGTGATGTAGGGAGATGTGAGTGCTGGTGGAAACATGCACGGGGATGTGACATAAGATGTGAGTGCTGGTGGATCCATTCTCTGATTTGTGATATATGGAGATGCGAGTGCTGGTGGAGCCAGTCTCTGGCATATGATGTAAGGAGGTGTGAATGCTGGTGGAGCCATTATCAGGAATGTGATGTAGGGAGATGTGCGTGCTTGTGGAGTCATTCTTGTATAGTTGATGTAATGAGATATAAGTAGCTGATGACGCTTTTCTCAGAGACGTGTTGTAAGTAAATAGTACCAAAGCTTGTTACACTGACTGCTATGGCCAGCCTCCTCCTCATTTATGCTGACAAAATAGTGGGTAATCATCAAAAATACCTATTGGCTATACCTTTTTCCTGCTGTGAAGAAACATATAACAAGGCAGTGATTGTAACCCATACCTCCCTTCATTGATACAGTGGGAAGATATTGTATACTATATAGAAAAAAAAATCACACACACCCTTGGAAACCAGATTTCCTTATTTAATGATAGGTGGACAGGGTAGTTGTTACACATGTTGGAGAAAAGAAATGACTTTGTGCTATAAGAAATGCATTACATTGATTTCCAGTGTAGTACTTTATAAATCCTGGTGATGGTTAATGGTTTACTGAGGTTATAACAATTATAAACTACCACTTCTTCAGTGCAACAGTGATACTATTGTGTTTTTGTAACATTGATAGTGTTCAGCTCAGTATTCATGCATCTGTATGCTGACGAAAGCTTAATAAACTGTGAGTTAAAATGTATGACCTTACACTGTCTGATCATTGAGATCATTCTGGAGATGTTAATGATCTTATGGACAGTATATTTAGGAGTGTAAGATATTTATATTGAAATGTTCTTTGTGCAACTGTGCTGTAGTGTTGTTGTAAACGTGAAAAATGTTTAATAAATATAAGTCATAAAAAAAATGACAAGGGGGGCAAAACAGGGAATGGTATTTCAGGCAACCTGGGTTCAAGTCCCAGCTAAGGAATCTCTCTCTCTCTCTCTCTCTCTCTCTCTCTCGTTAGTTTGAATTCCATAAATGTTCACACCACACCATTATGACAGAAAATGTAATTATCTGTGCAGCACTAGGTTGTGCATTAGAGAAAAAGTAAGGTGCCATGGGGCATCCTGGTTTCCAGTTGCTTTGGTGGTGCAGCTGGTAGTGCAACCAGAAGGGTATTTCTGGCAGCATGTGTTCAAGCTCTAGCTAAGGCACTTTTTTCTTTCTCCCTTGTTTTTTTGGGTGCAGTACAGAAATGCCCTATGTCACCATTGATTCTTGCTGTAGTAATTAACTATTGGGACAATGGCTGAGACATAGTAAAGCAAATAATGATATTCAGACCTTCAAGCATAGCAGATCTCGGCGTACATTTGGGGTAGTGGCAGCCAGCGCCAGCAGCAGGGGGGAGTTTGGAGAGGGACATCCCATAGAGGACTGTGTTTTTTTTTTTTACTACACTTGCACTCACTCGTTATTCCATTTGCAGGAACTGGAGTTGCGGGCTCAGTACACGGAGCTGGGAGATAGTTGGAAGGTGGGACCAGACAGGGAATCAGCCAGTCCGGGCTCAGTAGTCTGAATTTAAACCTTCATGCATAGCAGATTTCTGTGTGCATTTGGAGTAGCGGCTGCCAGCACTACCAGCAGGGGAAGTTTGGAGAGGGAAATCCTTTAGAGGACTGTGTTTTATTTACTAAACTTGTACTCACTCATTTTTTTTTTCAGTTGCAGGAACCGGAGTTGCTGGCTCAGTACATGGAGCCAGGAGGCAGTTGGGAGGCAGGACCCAGATGGGGAATCAGTCAATCAGGGTTCAGACAGCCCCCAGCCCAACTATAAAATTATACCTGCCTGACGTGTCCCACACACATTTGTGTCCCAGCACGTGAGTGGAACAGCATAGGAGTGGAACAGGTATAAGATTAGTATCTTAGGTGTCGGCAGGTGTCAGACAGAGGAAATGGAGAAACAGTGTGCTCTGCCAGTCGACTGAGGTATGACACCTGTTTGCTCCTGTTGTTACATTCACTGATGGGAAGGACAGAAGGTAAAATGTAGGCCTAAACTGTGAATAGGAGCAACACCCTGTCTAGGGTAGGAGTTTAAGGGGATATAAACCGTGTACGGGAGAACACAAATAGCAACAAAGAAAAAAAGGGAACGCTAGAAACATCCTGTCAGCAGTAAGGGTACATAAGTAGTTCCAAGTAACACAGGAAGAATAGAAGTTGGGAATGCTGGGAGTGATGCAGTACAGTGGCTGTGGTGTGGAAGTTTTCTGAGAGACTTCCTGGAGACCGCGGTGCTGCCCATCAGCTGCACGCACCTCTCTGGGTTAAGGGAGGAGGTTGCTAGACCCAGAATGATTTGGCTATAATTTGAGCGACCTCTTCCCCATCCAGGGGCCACCAAGTCTGCCACTGTTGCCTAAGAGGATGCCAGTGAGGAGTGACGGCTGGACTGTGGTGGGCTCAGGAAGGGTTGGGTGAGGGGTCAGAGGCACATTCCTTAGACTGTACCTCTACACAGTTCCTATGCTGCTGTAGTAAGATGGAACTGCCAGGAAGAAGCAGCCATACTGGAGGCCAGGTAGGATGTGGTGATCCTCCATAGCAGAGACCCCAAGAAGGGTGGAAGAGGACCCCAGAGGAGAAGGAAGCAACTTGTGGAGGGGCTTGATTGTGAGGAATTTAGATTTGGGAATATGAAGGGAGGAGAGGGAAGTTAGGTGCCTATGCACCGCCACGGCCTGGATGGGTAAGAAGCTGATCCTGAGGATCTCTAGGGTAGCAGGATGGGAGGCAGAGCTGGAGGTCATTGTCCACCTGGGGACTAATGATGTGACTTGGAACTGGGCTGCAGTAATGCAGGGGGAGTTCATGGAGCTGGGGAGGGGTCTTAGGAAGTGCACTTAGTGGCTTTCGCTAAGGTGCCGCCTGTCTGCAACAGGGGGGAGGATAGAGATCTCTGTACCAGGAGCTTCAACTCGTGGTTGAGGGAATGGTGCGAAGGGGAGGGTTTCAGCTACGCTGGGGACTGGGGGTCCACCTAGAGGGATAAAGGCCTTTACAGGGGTGATGGTCTGCATCCATTCTGAAGAGCAACTGCAGTCCTTAGTGGATGTTTTAGATGTTAGTTTAATGAACATTTAAATTAGTCGGGTGTGGCGGAAAAGATCAGGTAGACAGCAACTGCCTCCCCCGCAGGCTGGAGTAGTGAGTAGGGAGAACCCGAGAGGAGTGAATTCTACTGGGATACAAATTAATACAAGAAGCAGGGTGGAAGAAATGAAGGGGGATTTAAATCAGGTATGGGAGAACACAAGTAACAACTAACAAAACAAGCTGTGGTCAGAGCCGACATGGCTGTGGAGAGCTTTTAGAAGTGGCAAGAGTGTGGAAAAGAATATGCAGTACTTTTGCTGCAGCCGTAAGTAATACTGCAGCGATTACAGTACTGCGCATGCGTGATACTCGCACATGTGCAGTTTGCCCTGTAGTCAGCCCTGCTCAACATGGCAGTGCTGACATAACTATGTATGCACGATAGTCATGCATGCGCAGTTTAAGTCAACATCACCATGTTGCACATGGTGGCTGTCACTGCTGCAGTTGCGGAACAGAAACGTAGTGTGCCAGGAAGTGGGTATGTTTATGCAGCCTGCGGAGCAGAAAGGCTGCATAAACAGAATCACTGGAAACTATATCAGAGTATTGTGGCAGTACATCAGACAGCGGTCCAGTTACGTGCTTCCACAGTGCTCTTATGCAGATTTGATGATGGCATAACATCCGTGGAGCTTGGCCCACGCAACCATACAAGTCAGAGTCAGGAGGAGTCTATTAACAAACTAGAGATCTGGTCTGGGACTTGCTTGTCATCACAGTCACTTTCCTTTCTAAGCAGTAATTTCTGGCAAATGTGCCTTAACCATATTGATCTCAGTGCTGGTAGACTACCGTACTTCTGGTTTTCCTCTGATTGTATTAGGCAAGGATAGTAACAGTCTTGAAGTGGTAGCTGCCGGTGGCATGCTATGGAAAAAGTGGTCCCCGTGCTCATCTGCACATTTTAGAAATGATGCCTTTCCTTGTTTTTGCTGTAAAGAAACTGACCCCTTTAACACAAAAACAAGGAGTCAGTTATGGCCTCTACCCCCTGCCTTTTTGCTTCAAGTGAGGAACATGATTATGGGTTTGCAGCAGATGTACAGTGGCAGCCACGGATGCAAAATATTGTTAAACAGTAATCAACTGTATATAAAAGCTGTTTTTTTAATGTGTGCTTTCTTAATGTTGTCAGTACCACTCCACCCATGTGTACTCTGCCCCTGGATTTCTGTTCTCCAAGTGCATTATTTTACATTTTTATGTTTAGGACAAAAATGCCTTTCAAATGAGGTTAGTCACTAGTCTAAATTCTTTATAGTTTTTTATGTTTCCTTGCGTGTGCGCAAGAAACATCTTGTGGTAGAACGACATTTCAGAGGTGTGTCAGGGACGAGTCTAATGCAAAGCAGTCTACAGTGGGCTTGTCCCTGACAGACCAATGAGCATACAACCAGGCTGTAACTCTAGTCACAGTTTCATAGCTGTAAGCCATTCTCTAGTTGAAAGAAATCAAGTGCTCCAAAGAGAGCACTTCATTCCTTTCATTCATGTCCTTACTTATCTTACTGTTTGTCTCCGATCCTGCAGATGTCCAGGCACCCAGCCATACAGTGCATCCCCCTCTCTCTGTGCCATAAGCAATAAATAGTCCTAGCAATAAAGAACACATAAATATAGTTTATCCTTCCCCTGACAGATGTCTGCATTGAACTTGTTTGTGTCTCTGTGTGAATGAGAGTGTGTGTTCTTGTTCTTGAGCTCCTCTCTCTCTGGTGCTTCATCTGTGCCACAATGCCCAGCCTGAGCATTGCTCTTTGTGATGGTACCCACTGACCCATCCTGCGAATCGGAGTGAGAGTGCTGAGAAGTGAGGAAGCATTGTCTGCAGAGCTGTAGCTTAACCCTGGACTGCGGGGAAAGAGAGACATGGGCTGCAGGGACAAACACTGAGAAGGAGAGGCAGCAGTGCCCCCCCCCCCGGAAGAGAGCGCAGGATCGAAAGAGGTGGTGAGTGGCACCAGTGTCAGGGACACAGCGGAGAGAGCCCCAGAACAGTGACAGCTACATACAGAGATGTGGCGAGTAAGTGGAATGAGAGTAATCACCAGGTGACAGGCTGTCACTATTGCAGCACCACTGTGGCAGTATGAAATTTGGGGCAGTGCATAACCGTGATGACTGGTGGCTCCCAGACATGCAACTGAACAAAACATTCATTTCAATGCATATCCCGTCCCCTAGCAGTGTCTACTCCCTCCCCACCCCCACTCTCCAAGACAGACACAGCAACAACGAGAGCTGCTTCCAGTGCGGCATATATGTACAGGTCAAATTCTTTCCAGTCAGAGACGGTGTCAACCCCCCCCCTTAAAACAGAGAAGTGGAGTACAATGTGTGCCCGAGCTCGGTTGCCATCCATTTTATTACCACTCACTCTTCCGGCACCTTGCTGTCAGTCTGACTCTCTGTTTGTCTTTCTGAAGCCCAGTGGAAGCAGACAGCACATACAGAGAAGCAGAGATAGTGGAAGCAAGAGTGCCGTGACCGGGATAGAGAGCAATGCTACAGAGTTTTCCTTTCACCGTGGGGAAGCGGAGGTCAGAGAGAGAGCGAGAGAGAGACCAGGAGAGACACAGTATAAAACAAACTTGGTGCATCTATTCCACCACTGCATGAGAGGAGCACCCAGACAGAGACAGAGACAAATATGTGGGTCACTTATCTGCCCCTTCACATTGACTAGCACAGTGTAGGGTGGGCACTGGATGAGCATCCCTGGGCAGTTGCTGCCCCCTACACGTCCAGGTCACATATGGAACAATCTGCAATAGCCAGAGACTGATGTAGGTTACTCATCTTCCGCTCCACACCCATCCCACTCCACACAGGTTGGCACAGTGACAAGGTGACCTCCAGGTGGGCAGACCAAGGTAAATAGTGGACTGTGACCTGGCAGAAGTTGGTGATGGGTGCCCCCTCCACAACCGTCCCACCACTGCACATTGGCTGCCCCAGCCAGAGACAGAAATGTGAGCTGCACATTTGTCACATCACACCACACCTGTTTCTATCTATCCAGGATGAGTTGGCTAGGATTTGAGTGACCTCTTTAATTTGAGTGACCTCTTCCCCCACTCAGGGTCCACCAAGTCTGCCACTGTTGCCTCAGAGGATGGTGGGGAGGAGGAATGGCTGGACTGTGGTGGGCTCAGGAAGGGTGAGGGTTGGGGGTCAGAGGCACATTCCTGAACCGGTACCTCTATGCAGTTCCTGTGCTGCTCTAGCGAGGGGGGACTGCCAGGAAGAGGCAGCCATGGTAGAGGCCAGGGAGGTTGTGGAGGTTCTCCACAGCAGAGACCCCAAGGAGAGAGGCAGAGGAACCCAGAAGAGAAGGAAACAGCTTCTGGTGGGGGACTCAGTTTTGAGGGAGATAGATTTGGATATAGGAAGGGGAGAGGTAGGTTAGGTCCCCATGCTGTGCCATGGCCCAGAGGGATGGGAGGTGGATCCTGAGGATTGCCAGGATTGCAGGATGGGAGGCAAAGCTGGACGTCATTTTCTACCTGGAGACTAATGATCTGACTATGGATGGGGCTGGGATAATGCAGGGGGAGTTAATGGAGTGGGGGAAGGGTCTTTATTTATTTATTTAGTTAGTTTTTGTTAACTGGGTAGGTGCACTAGCCATAAAATGACTATTTTCAGGCACGACCCGGGAGAGTACAACAAAAGGAGAACAGTTGAACAACAGTAACTTGGGTACAATAATACAAATAGAGGAACACTACAGCAGTGCTGCGAAAATACAGTGGGTAGAAACAACAAAAAATAATGGCAAGCATTATACAGATAATGGCAGTAAGATATATAATAAGTGCAGAAACCATGGATCCGACCTGTGGAGTGAAAGGGTTAATAAGATAGTAAGGTTATATAGAGAGAAATGTGAGGAATGTTCAAACATAACAAGAAAGACTGACAGAAGGAAGGTCAGGGGTGGTAATTGGCAAAACAACAGTGGATGGTCAGCAACAAGGTTCAAGAAGGAAGAGAGCTAGTAGTCAAGAAGTTATTTACAAAGAGAAGGAAAAATATGGGGAGGGGAAGAGGAGACAGTCTTGGAGCTGGATTAGAGCAGGGGTGACATTACTGATAAGTCTCAGGAGCTTCAGGTTGGGTCAAAGCATATACAAGCATCAGCTAAGGATAGATAACAATGATATTCACTTTTAAATCCACAGTGAGACTGAGATAGCCGGAGGTTGAGTGGAAGAGCATTCCATAGCCTGGGAGCAGAGAATTGGAAGGCCCCTGTGCCTTTAGTCGTCCGACATCTCGGAACATAGAGCAAGGATTTGTCAGCTGATCGCAGGCCATGGGAGGATGGTTGAGGGACAAGCAACGCCGCCAGCTGGGATGAGTTTTTTTCCCGGATGATCGAGTCCTTTAGTGATCCAAGGTAGTATTGTCTACTGGCAGAGGGTGAGAGCCAATTCAGATCCTTATAAAGAAGGCAGTGATGTTCGAGTCGAGGCGACGAAGAGGCAAATCGGCATATATTGTTATAAGTTACGTCCCATTTTAGTAGGGAGGTTTTATGGGCAGAGGTAAGAATAGAGGCACCATAAGTAAGGGTTGGGAGCAGAATACCTCGGGCAATTGCTAATTTGGCCGAGGGTGTAAGCATGTAGCTCGTTTTGTAAGCTACTCTTAGTTTCAAGTTTACAGCTTTGCATGAGGACTGAATGTGAAGATTAAAATCCAGGGACTGGTCCAGGAGGATCCCAAGGTACTTGAAGGAAGTAACATTTTCAAGTGGAAATCCTCCTGGGTGTAGAACCTCCAGCAAACTAGTACAGGTCTTAATCTTCAGTGCAGAACCTAGGCGCATGGCTTTTGTTTTCTTTTCATTTAGTACAAGCTTACGGTCTAGTAGCCAGTCTAAGACCTTATTGAAGTCTGAAGTAAGTGATGTGTTTTTGCAGGCAATACTAGAAGAACTAGTGTAGATGATCAGGTCATCAGCGTAGAGAATAGCTGAGCAGGATTCCAGGACCTCAGCTGCATTGTTGATAAAAATTGAGAACAGAAGAGGCCCAAGGATAGAGCCCTGGGGGACCCCAAAGTTAATAGTAGACGTGTTGGACAGGGAGGAGTTAAATTTGACAGCTTGCGACCTGTTTGACAGGTAGCTACAGAACCAGTCCACAACGGGGGTCGAGAAATGGAATTTATGGAGAGTGGAGAGAAGCAGGGGATGGTCAACAAGGTCGAAAGCCTTAGTGAGGTCAATGAAGATGGCACCTGTGAGTTTTCCAGAGTCCATGTTGGACAGAATATCAGTAGTTAGTTGAAGAAGAGCCATGGTGGTGCTATGACCTTTTCTGAAACCATGCTGAGTGTCCGAGAGGAGATTGTAGCGTGTAAGGTAGTCAATGGTCTGTGATGCAACTATTTTCTCTAGGATCTTGTTAAGGACAGAGGGAATTGCTATAGGTCTGTAATTGGCCATGCCCTTTGGGTCACCTTTTTTAAAAACAGGTGTTACTCTTGCAGATTTCCATAGGTCTGGCACAGTGTTATGGATGAGGGATAAAGTGTAGATTCTGGCAATCGGAGAGGCAATGAGTGGAGCAGCCAGCTTAAGAAGACGAGGTTCCAGTGAGTCAGAACCAGAGCTGGTATTGGCAGATATGGATCTCAGTAATTTCAGAACTTCCACTCTTGATATAGCCTTGAAATAGAATGGTGGCACTGGAGGAGCATCATACGATAGGGCAGTATGGTTGTCTGATGGCAGTGTGGTAGGTAGATTGGAGTGCGATCTACTAGGTTGTAAAGCCAAGGTATAGTATGAAAGAACAGAGAAAAGATTGTTAAAACTGTTTGAGATGGTCCTAGGGTCATTACAATGTGCCCCATTTATGATCATTTCATCAGGAGTGACCGATCACAGTGCTACGAAATGTTTTGACATGGGCCCAAAATTTCCTCAGGTCAGAGGCTGAGCTTGTAGAAGGTCCTTGCAGTATTTGCTTTTAGCAACTCTAACTTGTCTCTTGCATCTGTTCCTTAGTTCACGATAGACAATAAGATCTGACTGTAGGCCAGTTTGTTTGTAGCGAATCCAAAGCTTGTCCCTCTGGCACAGATTATCAAGGAGGTCTTTATGCAGCCACCTCGTCTGTTTTCCTCTGACCCTCCTAGTAGTCTTGGGGGCATGTTTATATTGAATGGTAAGAAATTCATTTATGAATATCTGTAGAGCAACCTCCACATCCTTTGTTTGATAGATACCTGCCCAGTCGATATTGGAGACATCATAGAGAAATGCATCCTGGTCAATATGAGCTACATTTGTAAACGTGATTAGTCTTGATGGAGGAGATAGAGGCACAACCATTGATAGGATATAAAAAGTGGGTGAGTGGTCTGTTAGTGCATCTGCAAGGATTCCTGCTTTTGACACATGTTCCATACGGTTAACCATCACCCAGTCTAGGAGTGTACCCGTTTGATGGGATGACGTGGCTCTGGTTGCTTCAGAGATCAACTGGTGAAAATTATAACTAAGCATGAGTGATTGCAAGGATATTTGAGCTGACCCTAACCAACTGAGGTTAAGATCACCTAGGATGACAGCCTCATTATGATTTACAGTCTGGGAGGTGATGTCAGGGAGTTCTTGAAGACCTACTGTTCCCCCAGCAGGGGAGTTATAGGCACAGATAATATGAAGCTTCTTTTCCCCCAATACAATAGTTGCCTGTATGAATTCGCACAATGCGGGAGAGGCAGATGCCGGGACAATAGAGATGTTGAGGTGGTTTTTGAAGAATAGGGCAACTCCACCTCCACGCTTGGATGAGGATCTATCCCACTGGAACAGGGAGTAGTTAGGCAAGGAGCATACTTCATCAGGTATTCCGGGTTTTAGCCAAGTTTCTGTGAGACAGAGTACATCAGGATTGTAGAGTTTCACCCAGGCCTCGAGTTCCACATGGTGACAGGTAAGACTTCTGATATTGATATGGGCAATTAATAATCCTTTCTTGGACATGCCAGATAACTCATTTGGGGAAAAGAAACAGGTAGGTGGACCTGGATTTAGTTTGACGTCCCCAGACAGCAAAATAATGATCATGGCTAGGAACCAAAGCCTTGCACAGTGGCAGGTTAGGGTGAAAGCACATCTCCATGGCAGCTTCCTCCTGGCATGTAGAGGGTAATAGATGCTGCCTCTAACAAGGAGGATAAGGTTAGGTTGCAGATCAGGCTTTGTCTCTGCAATCAAGTTAGAGAAAATGTAGTTGCGGTAAGCCTCTGAGGAGTCTTTTGCCATTTGGTTACATGGGAGAGCCCATGTGGCAGTGTCCAGGCCGAGTAAAAGGACAAATGACAAGAGTGCCCACAGCAGACTATACTCCGCCATAGTGTTACTATTTGACTTGGGTAGGAAGGCTAGTGGTATACTAGCGCACTCAGTGGGTTTTGCTGAGGTGCTGCTTATCCTCACTGGAGGGGAAGGGGATGAGGGATCTCTGCACCAGGACCTTCAACTCATGGTTGAAGGAGTGGTGCAGAGGGGAGGGTACGGCTACATTGGGGATTTGGGGTCCACCTGAGGATAGAACCCTTTACAGGGGTGATGGCCTGTATCCATCTGGGAGGAAACCACAGTCCTCAGTGGATGATTTAGGTTACTTTGATAAACATTTAAAACTAGCCGAAGGGGTGGCTGAAGAAAGTGATGATGCAGAAACTGCCCCCTCCCCCACACACACACACATACACACACAGGCTGAAGTAGGTAGAGGGAGAACTCAAGAGGAGTAGAATCCTCAGGGTGCAAATTAATACAGGAAGCAGGGTGGAAGAAATGAAGGGGGATGGGAGCAGGAGCATTAAAAACAAAGGGGGTAAAGAGGGATGGCAAAAAGGAAAAAAGGGGAGGTAACAAATGGAGTGTTAACAAAATCTGGATGGCCATGTGTTTGAATGCTAGCAGTCTAGGAAATAAGATTCTGGACATAGAGGCCATCATGGCAGAGGCCAGCCTGGATACTGTGGCCATTACCAAGGCATAGTGCACTGAAAACCTTACTGGGGCATGGCCATACTAGGCTGCACTCTGTTTAGGAAGGACAGGTGGTAAGGAAAGGAGGGAGTGTGGTACTTGTTATACTCTGTTTAGGAAGGACAGGATGGTAAGGAAAGGAGCCGGTGTGGTACTTTATGTGAGGGAGGGCAAAAAAGTGATGGAGATACTGGGAACATGGGGAGACAGAGTTACCATGTGTGACCCTAGAAATGGGGAAGGGAGCTTCTGTTCACACTGGTGTGATCTGCAGACCTCCAGCACAGGGAAGGGAGTTAGATAAGATACTGATGGAAGCCATTGGCAAGATGGCAGAAAAGGGAGAGGTGGTGCTGGTAGAGGACTTTATTCTGCCAGATGTGGACTGGAGCCTCCCAGCTGCAGCTTCAGCTAGAATCAGAGACATTCTGAACTCCCTGCAGGGGGCTTTTCTCAGGCAACTGGTCAGTGAGCCCACTCAAGATGGGGCAATTCTGGACCTCGTACTCACCAACAGGGAGAGTGTTGCAGGCATCAAGGGTGGGGGGACGGGGATCAGTGATCACCGTACAGTGTAGTTCTATATAAGGACGGCTGTGGAACCGAACCACACAAGGCGAGTGTCCTGAACCTCAGGAGGGCAAATTTTAAAAGATGGGTGAATGCCTCAGGGAGTGACCTAGTGGGGGGATGACCTGTGTTGTGGAGGAACAATGGGAGAAAATAAAAAGGGCCATAGTGAAGTTGAAAAACCTCTGCGTCAAGCAAGTGAGCAAAAGCAAGAAGAAAGAGAGACTGCTATTGTTCTTGAAAGAGGTGATGGAAAAGATAAACACTAAGAAGGTAGCATTCAGAAACTACAGAGTGACACAGAGGGAGGAGGATAGGGAGGCATATCAGAGATAACAGAGGGAAGCAGGGAGAGCAGTAATGAGTGTGAAGGTGCAAACTGAAGAGAGAATAGCAAAGGCAGTAAAAGAGGAGGAGACATTTTTAGTATGTAACGAAAAAGAGAAGACCAGGGGTAAATTGTAAGTTAAAAAGGAAGAGGGGGACTGTGCAGAGGGGGAACAGGAAACGGCAGACATCCTGAACAAATGTTTTGTTCAGTGTTCACAGAGGAAAGAGATTGGGAGGGGCCACAAAAACGTAACAGGAGTATTGGAGGGAGGGAGGTGGACACTAGTACATTTTTGGAGGAGAGAGTCCTGAAGTGACTCAGAGCTCTGAAGTGGACAAAGTAATGGGGTCAGACGAGATCCTCCCATGGGTATTGAGGGAACTAAGGGAGGTACTTTGCTACACCTCTGAGGGTCCTGTTTAACAGCTAATTGGAAACAGGAATGGTCCCGGTGGACTGGAGAAGGGCAGATGTAGTTCCACTTCACAAAAGTGGTGGCAGGGAAGAGGCTGGCAATTATAGGCCAGTCAGTCTGACTTCGGTGATGGGAAAATTAATGGAATCATTGCTGAAAAAAGGATTGTGGAATATCTTGAATCCAACGGGCTGTAAGACTGGAGGCAGCATGGGTTCACGGGGGAGAGGTCATGTCAAATGAATCTGATTGATTTCTTTGATTGGGTGACCAAGGAACTAGATCAGGGTAGAGCAGTGGATGTAGCCTACCTAGATTTCAGTAAGTCATTCGACTCTGCTCCCCATAGGAGACTAGTAAGCAAGCTGGGTAGTTTAGGAGTACGTCCATAGATGGTAAAGTGGGTATGGTTAGGGGACAGGTGTCAGAGGATGGAGGTGATTGGAGTTCACAACGAGGGAGGGAGGAGGGTGACCAGTGGGTGTGTCTCAGGGATCAGTGCTGGGATCGGTCCTCTTTAAAGAGCTGGTGACATGTTCAGGAGAACTTTAACAACACCTAATATTTAGCCACAGTCCAGCTTGTATTTCCCATTAGTGCTGTATTCCTCCTTCCCATTATTTATTACTGAGGTCATTTGTATGAAAACATGATCTTTGCTCCTGAAGAGGTTATCTATTCCTGCTGCTTTCTCCCTACCTGAAGTCATGGAGCACTGCTTGTGATATCACAGTTACTCCCATAGCAACAGATTGTGATGTCACAACACAGGATTATGACTTGAAGTAGGGAGTAAGCTATAGAGACAGATGGACTCTAAAGGAACCGTAAGGGATAAAGATCATAGATTCATACAAATTTCCTTAGTAATGAATAATTGGGAGGAGAAATACACAAAATATAAATGGAATGCAGGCAGAATTGTACCTCATTGTTATGTTTTTTAAAGTTTTCTTTGAGGCATCAGTAGCTCTTTAATGTCTTTATACATGACATTGCAGAGGAGCTGGAAGGGAAGGTCTGCCTGTTTGCGGATTACACCAAACTCTGCAAGAGGGTTGACACTCTTGGGGGGGGTGGAAAGAATGAGCAGTGATCTGAGAAAACTAGAGGAGTGGTCAAGAGTATAGGAGCTATGTTTCAGTGCAAAATAATGCACTTCAGGCACAGAAGCCTAAAGGTAGAGTACAAAATGGGTCAGGTGGTACTAATGACCTTCAAGCAGGAAAGAGACCTGGATGTGATAATATATGACCTAAAGATGGCCATGCAGTGTGGCAAGGCAGTTTGGAAGGCTAATTGGATGCTGGGGTGCATAGAGAGGGGTATCATCGGCAGAAAGAGGGAGGTGGTGTTGCCTCTGTATAGATCGCTGCTAAGACCCCCACGTAGAGTTCTGTGTCCAGTTCTGGAGACCGCATCTCAGGAATCTGCATCAAAAACCATATCAGGAGAGACTAAAGGACCTCACTATGTACATCCTGGAAGAGAGGAGGGAGATGGGGATATGATAGAGACCTTTAAATACACATGGGGATGAACAGGGTATAGGAGGGAAGTATTTTTCAGAAAAAAAGGTGCTCAAGAGCAAGGCGACATATGAAGCTGCAGGGCAGTAGATTCAGGAGAGACGTGAGGAAGTACATCTTCACAGAAAGAGTGGTAGATTCCTGCAACAGCTTTCCAGTGGAGGTGGTTGGGAGCAAAAATGGTGGTGGTGGGGTTCAAGAATGCAGGTATAGGCATAAGGGAATCCTAGGGGAGAGGAAAGGAGGAGGGTGAATGGGCCAGAGATTGTTAGATCTGTGGTGATTCTGTAAGTAGGAAGGATGGGCAGACTAGGTGGGTCAAGTGGTCCTTATTTGCTGGAAAATTCTGTATAATGTATGGGTAGGCTTTGTTTAACCACCGAAATCGGCACCTTCACAGGCTTGTTATGCCACTTCACAGGCCACTGTCATGATGTCAGAACCTTGTTAACCACTCTTAAGAACATCATGCAGTGGCATAACAATATGGAATGTCATAAACTGGTAGTGTTCTGTACCTAGAACGCGATTGCTAGTCTCGGTCAGCAATTGAAATTACAGTTCCATTGTGGCAGTTGGCATTTACCGAGACTAGCAATCGCAATGGCAGAAAGTATATACAATACGGGCAGATAACCTGTTGTGCATCGCAGGCTGAGTATCTCCTCGATGCCTCATATGTCTCAGCCATTGATGACGATGCTGCAGTGCTACCCAGAAGTCTTAGGCAGCTTCCAACGTGACCTCCGCTGACCAACCGGATCATTTCAGACTTTTGCTGAGCATCATTTAAATCTGTTTTTTACTAAAAGTTAATACGATCTAGTCACATAGTTGAACAAGTTTCCATAGTTTTCTTTAGTTTTATTGAGTTCCTTATTTTAGAGCACTGTGAGCACTATCACTTAGCATGTACACATGAATAAATTTTGTTTGCACGTTATTCCCAAGTCACTGCTTCATTTCTAAGGTAAGGTTTACCTCAAAATGGAAATATTTTAGTGAAATTGCATTTGTCTTGACCCATACACTATAAAAGACAATACCTGGTGTAGGGGTGATAACTGCACATGTAATCACCTCTCTCGTGGTTGCTAGGGCGACAGTAAACCGCTCAAGCTGTGCTCTTGAGGTTTACCTTGCTGCCCTAGCAACCAGTTGAGGTGATTACAGCATGGTTATCACCCATACACCAGGCATTATCCTCTGTGTTTCTATGTTTACACATTTCAAGGAGAAAACACAAGGTGCCTTTTTATATATTTTTTTATTATTATATTTTATTGTTTTACATGATAAAACAACATCATAGAGTTTTGTCATGCAAGAAATCTCACAATATCATTAACAGTACATCTAATGCAGTAAGTCATGGCAATCTATACATTCTGGCTTTCGGATATAGGGGTATTTATTTTTATAATAGTCCAAATATTCCTTATCGTCCATGATATACTGCACCCTACAGGACTTATGAGAGACTTAATTCGAAAATAAACAAAGTACCAAACATTAATCCACAACAGCTGGTATTGTTATGGTCCCCATTACAGAAAATGTATTTCCTAGATGTATTTAGTGTTCAACAGAAATCAGCTCCTTTGCTCAGCAAACACTTTTAAACGTGGTTAATGTGACTTTTTATATTGTTGATTCTCTTTTGTATATAAAATATGCTGAGACATCATTGATAATTTGTTAAATGAGATTAATGAATATGGAACAGTCAATGGTTCTAAAGTGAACATGGCTAAAATTGAACTGTTGTCCTATGCTGGTGTGTGTTACTGAAACACCAAAAGAAGTTGGGATTTAAAGGACCTATAGCAATTGTTAAATTTTTGGGACTTTACATGGACTAACAATCTGAATAAACAAGGTAATATATTTGAAAAGGCGAAACAGTATTATAAAAGAAGAATATGTTGCCTTTGGTAATTTCTAACAGAGCAGAATCCATTACAGTACCTTGTATATGTACCTGTCTGTATCTCTTCCAGATATTTATGATTTCGTCCCTCGTGTACCACAGTTCACTATCCACACTCTGGCAGTCTGCTGGAGACAACTGAGTTACCAGAGCATTTTCAAGCCGTGTCCCTCTCACCACTCATGATGGCATTGTCCGGCTTCACCCTATCATAGGTGCTGGAACAGGGGGGCCACTAGGGCTCTGGCCGTACCACTTTCATAAGTGGCCCTATCACTTTTTGCTATCATGGTAATATATTTAATAGGGGAAAATTTACCCCTGACGTCCTTGGCCCTACCACTTTTCAAACTGTTCCGGCACCACTGCACCCTATTGACATCTGTTCTTTTCCACTGGAAGGGACAAGTCTCCTCCTTCGTAGCATGTGTTAGAGGATTCTAATTTTCAGGTGCTAAATTTATTGGTAAATTTCAACTTTTCTTTAAAGTTTTTGGTCATTGAGCATATCTCTCCTTTCGGTTCATGGTCAGTAAGTGATTTTCAGGGTGGAAAAACTGAGACCCGGTTTTAAGTGCTGCGTGCATTGTGGCTAGATGATGTTGGAGGCACCATTCGCAATTCTGCTGTCAATTGACTAGTCAATGTTGATACTCCAGACAGTCGGACTCCTTGTCCTCAGATGAGGGCTGCCATAGACTTTGACTTCGTTAACAGTATGAGGACCTTCTCTGACAACGATGGTCCACTGCTGGTTGGGAAGGAATCTTGATTTCATGTCACACAGTGCTGGTGACTCCACAGACTGCTGCATCCACCTCTCCTTTACTGGTGGCGAGCCCCCTACCAAGCACTCTTGCCTGGCCACCGGTCTGCTCAGTCAGCTGTCCGTTGAGGTCACCCAAGGCTCAAGGGTGGCCTACATCTCCAAGAAACAGACCAGAGTGGTTTTCAAGAACCTGTTGGACTTGAAAGGTGAGTCATCCCTGGCCTCGAGTAGGACTCACCAGTTCGACCTCAGCTGTTCCGGCGGTCATTCTTCTCAGTCAGAGTTGACCTCTTTTGGGTCTTTTTTGCTCCACCTGATATTCAAATCCATGGGGGTCCCTTTGGAGCCAGTTCAGAAGCTGGCTAAATACCTTCACCAACATCCTGGATAGGGCTACTTTCCTGGGGTACCCCTCCCTATTGCTGAGGCCATTATGGGTCCATCTCTTGACCCTGTGGCAGCACCCTGCATCCTGCTTGGTACTCCCTACCCGGGTGGTTGGCAAGTATGCAGTCCCCATTGAAAGCCTCTTGGGATTCTCAGAATACCCTTCCGCTGAGGGTCTGGTGTCTAACTCTGTCTTTTGAAAGTCAGAGGGCCAAGTGGATGTGGGCACGCAACTTGACAAACTATGCAAGAGATTGGATTACGTGGCCAAGAAGGTCTATGCAGGCTCCTCTCTAGGTCTCTGGTAGGCAGGCCGGCTATGCCATGATGATGGCTCACTTTTTCCATGCCTTGCTCTGCGTCATTGAGGAGCTCCTCCCGTTGCTCCAGCAGACAAGCAAGTTGCCAGTAAAGCTCTTCGAGACAAGGACTGCATGCTGGCTAAACACCAGCTCCAGATGGCCTTGGACCTGAGCAACTCCTATGTGCGCTCAATGGCTGTGGACATATCCATGTGCCATAGGTCCAACTGAGGTTGTCCACTTTTACAGTGGGCACCCAGCGTAAGTTGGCTGATATGCCCTTCTTGAGCACCTACCTCTTTGGCCTAGGGTGGATGAACATCTCACTTGTGTTGAGAAGTCCTGCGCCACCCTTGATTCTGTGGCTTTATCCCAGAAGGGTTCTAAACTGGCCAGGGCCAAGGAGAAGTCCTTTTGGCCACAAGGGTTTCAGCTACAGCAGGCTCAGCAGCAGCCCCAGCAGCAGCAGTTTCAGCACTGGTGCCCCAGATAGAAGTTCAGGGGTCAAGGAAAGAAAAAATGTGGGAGGGGCAGGGTGCATCCAGTGCCCAGCAGGCTGGAACCTCCTCAACAGCTGCTAAGTGATGGGTTTTGGGGTGCCATTCCCCTTCCTGTCCTATCCCTGTCTCAGCTCCTGACTGGGAGTTGACTCATTCACTCCTTGTTGCAGTAGCTCACCATTACCATGAACAGATGGGTTCTAGAAGTGGTGGGCAAGGGGTTGCCTTTGGATTTCAAGGCTCTCCTGCTGTATTGACCCCAGGCTTTTTTGAAGTCCAGGGTGCCTGAGAGCATGCTTCCTGCACTCGAGAAGGAGATTGCTTAGCTTCTGGCACATGGGGCCATAGAGCGGGTCCTGGATTCCCTGCTGTGCAGGGATCCATCTCCTAGCACTTCCTGGTGCTGAACCAGATAGAGGCTGGCACTTCATACTAGATTTGCATGACCTGAACAGATTTGTGCAAAACAGAAGTTCCGTAGGTTCACTTTAACTGAGATCATACCATCTTTAGAGCAAGGGAAGTGGTTCTGCTTCCTTGAGCTTCAGGACACATTCTTCCATAGTCCCATCTGTTCAACCCACTGTCATTACCTCCTGTTTGGAGTGGAATGGGTATTGCACCAGTTCAGGTTATGCATTTTGGACTAATGTCCATGCTGAGGGTCTTCACTAAGTGCTTGCCAGTGGTGGCAGCCTTCATTCAGTACAGGATTGTCAGGGTCATCCTGTACCTGGACAATTGGCTCATAGCAGGCACCTTCAGGGAGGCAGCAATGAGGTTCCGGGATCTAGCCCTCCAGACCTTTCAGATCTTGGGCCTTTTGGTCAATCTGGCCAAGTCAGAACTGGTCCACTCTCATGTGATCAAGTTAATCGGGGCCTGAACTGGACACCCTTTGGGCCAGGGCCTGCCTTCCTGCAGAAGAGGCATGGGATCTTACATCCATTGCTTGATCATTTTAGATTGGACAGTTGTGCTTGGCCTGGGAATTAATCTAGCTATTGGGGTACATGGCAGCTTCAATCAGCATAGTCTGGTGGGTATACCGGTGGATGTACCCCCCTCTAGTGGGAGCTGGGCCGCCACGATCTCAGCACCTTGATCACCTAGACCAGCCAATCCAAGTGACCCAGCCGATGTGAGATGCCATTGAATGGTGGCTGTGTCCCCTGAATCTGGAGGGGGGAATTCTCTTTGCCTGGAGCTGTCTGTATCCCTGACAATGGGTGCATCAGTGGTGTAGTGGGGAGCTCACCTGGGAGACCAGGACCCGCAGGTTCTGGTCACCCTGGGAGTCCTGATACCACATCAATGTGCTGGAGCTCTGTGCAGTAAGTCTGGCTCTGAAGGAATTCGCTCCATTGATGTAGGGTCAGATTGTTCGGTTCTAGACGGACAACACGACCACTATGTTCTACGTGCAGGACGGGCACACTCCTTTCCCTTGTGTCAGGAGCCTCTCTGCACTTGGCCACTGGTGCACAGCCTGCAGACTGAGCTGCTTATGATCCACGTCATGAGTGAAAACAACCAGCTGATGGACACTCTCATTCAGGACAGAGATCTGTTCTGTGACTGGTCCCTGCACCAGGATGTGGTAGACCAGCTGTTCACCTAGTGGTTCAGTCCTTTTGTGGACCTGTTTACCTCTTGTTAGAACAGAAACCTAAGGTTGTTCTATGCATGCCCTCTCATATCGTTGTGCTGCGGGTGGGGGATGCCTTAATTTGGCCCTGGACCTTGGGTCTTCTGTAGGGGCTTCCCTCCCTTCCCCTTGGTTCACAAGGTGGTTAGAAGGCCCTGAAAGCCAAGGCCCAGATAATATTGATTGCTCCAGACTGTCCCAGACATTTTTTTTCTTTTATATTTTTATGTCCCAATTTTTCCCAGCTTTTCTCTCTGCTCCTCCTCAGACGTGCACACGTGCATGTGGAGTCATGTGCACACCTTGTTCTGGGGTATCTTCCCACTACTTGCTGCCCCCTCCAGCTTACGCTGCCATCGGACCTCCACCTGGTGGCAGCGGAACTATGGGGGGGGAAGTGACGACCTCCCCAGGAGAGGAAAGCTGCTGTTAGGCTGCTCAACCCTGCTCCTCCCTCCCCTCCCCATGCCGACTCCCCGACGACTCGAAGTCATTCCTGAACCTGGGTCGCCGGCATGACACAAGGTAAGGCATAATGCCTCAGCCTTCTGCGCCACCGGGCTGATCATCCCAGATATTTCTGGTACTCTCTTCAGCCTCAGCAGCAGATCTCCATGGAGGTTGCCTCTTCACCCCGACCTGCTGCGAGACAACAGGGGACAGTCCTACACCACAGCCTTTAGTCCCTGCACCTCTCGGCCTGGTTCCTGAGTGACTGCAGTCCCAGGCCTTGGACCTGTCAAAAGACAGTCTTGAAATGTGTCAACTCACAGAATGTATGGGTTCATATGGTATAGATTCTCACTTTGGCACCTAGGGAAGGATCATGATCCTCTTACCTGCTCAGTGGCAATGATCTTTGACTACTTTTGTTTCCTGTCTCCATCAAGACTGTGAGCTACAACCCTAAAGGTTCACTGGCAGCCATCGCTGCATACTGGGTGTGGGCTGGCATGCCAGCAGTGGTGAAGGAGAAGGTACACTGGCACTTTTTTAAAGGCCAGGATCACTTGTCCCCTCCGGTGCGTGAACCATTACTTCTGTAGGACCTACTGCTTGTACTGGCTGTGTTCATGGGGAAGTCTTCTGAGCCTGTGCACAAATGTGAGAAGTCAAATTTTTCATGGAACACTACCTTCTTGGTGGCTGTTACGTCTGCCAGAAGGGTGAGTGAGCTTCAGGTACTCTTGGTAGAGTCTCCCTATCTAGAGTTCCTTGGGGACAAGATCATCTTTACACCCCCACACAAAATTTGCCCTGGCTGGTTTCACAACCTGGACCTGTAGACAGTGCTATCCTATTATAAGGAGCTCATGCAGGTGTTCACTGTGAGGCTCACAGGCTGTTTATCACATATTCTTAAGCTGCACCTGGCAGACTAGCAGCAAATCTGACAGTTGCCTGGTGGATCACATCCTGCATCGATCTTTGCTATAGATTGGCTGGTAAGGAGTCACCTGAGGGCTCATTCAGTCAGATACAGTATACCACTGCTCTTTGGCTACTTACTGTTCAGTGATATCTCCATTAAGGAGCAATGCAGAGCTGCAACCTCAGCTAAAACACACACATTTATCTTACATTATAGCATCAATGTGCTAACTTTTTGTGAAACTGCTTTTGGGGCCTCATTCCAGTCTCTGTTCGCCAAATAAGGTTGCATGCCTTGTGTCCTCCTCCCAGAGGAAGCTAGAAGTCTGCCAGAGCGTGGATAGTAAACTGTATCCATGGTGGTAGAAATATAGGATCTTTTCTGTGTCAATCTTCACCATTCATCACAGTTGGGTATCTGCCGGAGGTCAGGACCCTGCGGGAGCTTTTTTTTTTTTTAAAGGTAGGCGGGGCCGACACACCATTGGCGTCGCCCTCGGGGCCCATGCACTGCGTGGCACTCACGGGTTGGCCATTAGGCTGTGTCGACTCCGCCTGCCTGCCAGTTCTTCGTCTCCCACTGTAGAGGTCACCTTGTGTGGAAGCTGAAGAAATTTGAGGCCTGCTTCGCAGTTTCTCCTACGCAATATATCATGCCGAAGTCCGTCGGTTATACCTGCCAGTTCTGTATTGCTTTACTGGACGTCGCCCGGTAAGATCTTTCCATTATTATTCTTTTTTGCGACGCCGAGTCTGTTTTTGGTGTTTTTTTTCCCCATAGGTCATGTCTCAGTCGGAGGGCAAGATTTCTTCCAAGACAGGTCGGCACCCCCCCCCCCACAGGTGACGATGCCCATGCGGCTGAAAGTTCTCCGTCACCGACCAACACGACCAGTGTCTCTCGTGTCTTGGCCCGCTTCACGACATGGATTCATGCAATGCCTGCTTCTCCATGGACTGCAGGGTCCTCGAACAACGCGCGTTGAAAGTGGGGTGAGCTCCGCCGACTTTCGAGGGTCAGATGCACACTCGTCGGGCCAAGCCATGCTCTCTCGGCCTTTCCTCCAGGTCCCCTCCCGGTTCTATACGGACTGAGGAGGCGGGAGCCTCGGCTACTTGTAGCCTAGCCATTGCTGAGGCTTCTTCTGGGGCACAGGAGGCCTGTCCTGCTCCTTCCCGGGAGCGGGCGGGAGGTGCCACCATGGCAGTCACCCCTTCAGGGGCAAAGGCTCCCCTGGTGTTGCTCCCGTAGGTCGCAAGGCTCGGGTTGGCGCTGTCCTCGATGCCGTCAGCCGGCGCCGCTGGAGGCCCTCAGCACACCTCGTGCGCCGCCCTGTCACCGCGACTTAAGCGCATCGACGTGGTGTCTGTCGGAGCTGTTTGTGGCACCGGCACTGCTAGCGGCGCCGTGAGATCTATGGTGCCGCCTCTTCATGTCTCACCTCGGCGCCATGTCCTTGAGGCTCGGCACTGCGGGGCCTTCGGTTTCTTCGATCGGTGCAGTCTTTGGCGTTGCCCCTGCCCTCGGTGCTGCTTGCGGCACCGGGGAGCTGGGTGGCACCATGCTTGGTGCCGTGTCCACCTTCGGAGCCATCCTCAGGGCTGCCCCTGCCCTTGGCGCCATTCGTGGCGCCGGGGCACCGATGGTGCTGCTGGGACTGTCATCGGCGCCGTCTCCATCCTCGGCGCTGCTTGCGGCGCCTTGGGACCGGATGGTGCCGTGACTGGTTCCGGCTCTGGATCTCTGGTTCTGGCTGGGGCCGCGCCTCCCTCAGATTCCACTCGCAGGGCTGCGGGAGGCACTGACTCGGGCACAGCTTTGGTCCCTGGGCCCATTGGTAAGGATGGCACTGCTTGCCCTCCCACGGTTTGGCACAGGGCCTCGGACTCTACCTCCTCGGAGACGGAGTTGAGCTCTGAGTCGGACGTGCAGTCTGACCCTTTGGGGTTGGCTGTTGAGGTAGGCAGCACGGTAGTCTCTTTGACGAGTCGGAGTCAGCCCCCTTCTGAGGCGAGGTCAATGGCTACCGAGACTAGGGTTAGTGGTCCTGACCAGCAGGCAGTGATGTGGGCCACCATAGCTCTGCAGCCTGGTCTTGGCGGTTTCACTGACCCCTCAGTTGTGGTACTCCCTCCAGTGGTGTACCTTGATCGCCCAACTTTGGGGCCGGTCGGAGCACCTGCAGGGGGGGAGGCTACTGCACCCTGGATAACCCCTTCGGGGACTTCCCAGAGATGCTAGCTACCTAGGCTGGCCCTCTCGAGGAGGAGGGCTCTTTCAGACTCCGAGGGGTCGAGGGGTGTGGGATCGGCACGTCGGCCTTTTTCTGGGGTCCACCCGGGCCCTGGGAGAAGCCGTAGTGCGGATCTCCGCTCTTCCTCCTTGGTCTCTTTGAGAGAGTCCCGTTCTTTTGAGGTAGGGGACCGTCTTTCTGGACCTATACGGCCCTAGTCGCCTCACAGGGGGGATTCTTCCGGGCGCAGCCAAGGCAGTACCGATTGGTTGTTCAGCTGTCGGCTGCGGGTTCTCAGGCACCCTCCGTGGTGCCCATGGTCCGCCTCCTAGCTCCAGGTGGAGGTCAGCCGACATCTCTTCCTGCTCTGTCCCCATCCCTCTGCCACACTCTCTGGCGCTCCCAGGCATCCTTGGTCCTAGCAGGCCTCTCACCTGGGAGCAGTTCAGAGTGGTGGCTGCTCGGTTCCCTGCTTACATGTTATCCTTCTCCCCTCTCTTCCTAAATTCTTTACCCACCCTACTTCCCTCTTCCTTTTCCAGAGATTGGGGCCCCTCCCAATCCCCTTTAGTTTTCAACTTCTCTCTCTCTGTCCTCTCAGTCGTTATTTCTCCTTTTAGTTCATACATCTTTTCCTTTTTCTGTCCCTTGGACTTCCTTGTCCCACCCTCCACTCCCTTCCTCTTACCTCTCCGGTGACTCAGAACTGGCAGGCAGGCGGAGTCAACACAGCCTAACGGCCAACCCACGAGCACCATGCAGTGTGTCGGCCCCGAGGGTGGCGCCGATGGTGTGTCGGCCCCGCCTACCTTTAAAAAAAAAAAAAAAACCCCTGCAGGGTCTTGACCTCCAACAGATACCCATCTGTGATGAATGGTGAAGATACACAGAAAGATCATAATTATGGTAGGTACGTAATTTTCATTTAATGATCTGTAGCCATAGTTCTAGTAGTGGTATGCAGTTCACATCCACACAACCCACCTGACTTCTGCTGGCAAGTGATTCACAGATCCCTTCTTCAAACAACATGAAGTCTTGCTCTATTCTGACATATGCAGAGAGTCCCAACCTTCGAACTGCTCCGGAGGTGAAAGAGTTAACTTTCCATGCCAGGCATGGAATGCTGAGCTCAAGCTCGGTTGAAACTCTGTCTGTTGTTCTTCAAATTCAAACCGTCAGATTCTTCACTCCGCCTCACTGAACAGTCGCTCTGGAGATTTCTCCTTCTGCTCGGTTCATTTTGTCGGTTAAAGTATTGTTTTTCTCGGTTTTTGACTGAATTTAAACCGCAACCGGTCGGTTCAGGCTCTGTCTGTGGTATTTGTGAGTACTAGATAGGTTTTACATTAATTCTCCTCTGTATGGAACTTGTAAACGGTTTATCGGTTTGGTTTGAACCGATCAGGTTGTTTAAAATCTCTTAATATGTGATTTAGAGTGTGGTTACCGGTTCTTATCGGTTCTAAAAAACGGATTTTATTACGGTTTTTTCCACGACCCATGACACGGTTGAGAACCGATAAGAGGGTCTTACCTGGCGGATTGCCATAAACGGGTAAGTTTGGTTAGGACTGGCACTATGTCTGAGAAACCCAAAAGAAAAACCGGGCCCACTGGGTTTCAACACTGCAGTGTGTGTGGGGAAGTCTTTACCAAGGCTGACCCCCACACCACCTGTGTTTATTGTCTGGGGTTTGACCACCTCAATGCAGACTGCCAGATTTGTAAAAATTTTCCTGCAGCTACCCTGGAAAAGAGAGTTGGTGGGCTCAGGAAAGGGAGGCCAAAAAGTCCGCTGAACCGGATGGCCAGCCCGGTTCGGTTCGAACCGAACCAGAGGGAGTGCCCTCTGACCAGGGCGAGACTTCCTCGGCAAAGGAGATCCGACCCTGAGGAGTCGGTTCCAGCAAAAAGGACTAGGAAATCAGCTGGTGTGGAGCCAAAACTTTCCTCTCCAACCGCTGAAGAAATAGCCAAAGCGATTAAAATTGTCCAGTCGCTTTCCCCAGTTCCGACCGAACCGGCACCATCAGGTAAGCGCCTGGTTTGGCCGGTTCCACCGGTTCAAGAGTATGATTTAGAGCAGGGGTTCTCAAATGGTGAGGCCAGCCTCCCTGGGGAGGCCCCAACCAGTTCCAGGGGAGGCTCAAGCAAGTCTGGAAAAGTACTGTGTTTAAATTTTGAGTTTTGCATATTTTGTGTGAAGAGATGATGCAGCCTGAGACAGGATAATAGTAGGTGAATTTAATGTATTTATTTACTAATAGGTGACAAGGGAAGGTGAATGAGCCAAGGCTTATTTCAGGTGTAGCCAGGGAAGGATAGGGAGTGAATAAATTTCAAAAGGTAACTGCAAAAGAATCAAGAAATACACAATGAACAATAGTGCAAACAAATATGAACAATAAACTAATAACTAGTGGAGATAATTGATCAATTTGTAGACTGATGGCAGAACAGCCCAAATACAAGGGTTGAGCACAGAAGTGCTAAGAGCAATAGTAGGATGGAGCAAAGTAATCTCTGAGAAGTTGCTTAGGAGCAGGGAAGGATGGGGAGAGGCAAAGTATGTAGGAAGGTTATTTCATATAGAGAGGAAACGGAGAAAGTAGTCTGACCCCATGAAGGTACTGCAACAAGGGGTAACAATGGTTCAAGAAAGAAAATAGCAGAGTACGTAGGTTGGCCTGTGGGGGAGGGGTTTACAATAAGTGGAATGATAATATTTGTTTATTTGTTATTCAGAAAACACCTTTGAGCACAAGAGCTCTTTTTCAAAGGTTCCACATCAGTATAAGACAAAGAACTGAATGTGAGCCAGGTACTCAAAGGGGTTTCAATGTATTCATGGTGTACTGCGCAAAGTACAGTATGTTATTTTTCTTTGGGGAGGCCCAAGATTATTTCAGTTTTTGGGGGAGGCTCAAAATCTTTTCCATGGATTTGGGGAGGCTCACTGTGACAAAGTCTGAGAACTATTGATTTAGAGGAATATTATAAACCGGAGGAGGGGGAAGAGGAGTATGAGGAGAGTGAATGTGGATTTGAAAGTCTGAAAGTGCCCATTGACCCGGACATCTCCCCAGACAGACCTTCAGGAATGTCTCCTCCTAGGCTTTCTGAGTCCCCTTCTCATTTTATGTTTTATAAAAAAGTGGCTAAAACCCTCCAGCTCCGTATGGAGGAAGCTGTGGATGATCAAGAGGAGCCCGACTATGTGGAAATCATGGATATCCCAGAGTCTAGGAGACTGTCTATTCCCTTGCATAAATCTTTTGGGAAACAGACATTTAAAATTCTAAAAACTCCTCACACTATACCTCCTGTGAATAAGAGAATGGACAAGAGGTACACATTGTCGGGCTCTGATACGGAGTTCCTTTCACAACAATGCAGCCATATTGGGGTAGTGCAGGCTGCAGCCTGTGACATGGCAAATATTCCCTTGGCTTCACACCCCCTTGACAAGGACTCCAGGAGGATTGATGCCATGGCAAAGAAACAGTACATGGCAGCATCCTTGGGACTCAGGCAGGCAAATTATATGGCTTATGTTGCTAGATATCAGAAATCCAGATGGGATACTGTTATGGCTCTAGCAAAACAGGTCCCTGGCCAGCTTGCCAAGGAGCTGGAGCAGGTGGCTGCTGATGGTATTGAGGCATCCAAGGTGCAATTCCATGCTGCAGTGGACTCAAATGATGTGTCATCAAGAGTCATGGCTACATCTGTGGCACTTTGCAGAATGGCTTGGCTCAGATGTACTAGCCTGTCACAGGATACCCAGACTAAGGCCATGGATTTTCCTGTTGTGGGTAATTCCCTGTTTGGGGAGCAGACAGAGAATTACATGAAGAAAATGGATGAGTATAGGACCACCTATAGGAGTGCACAGGCCAAGGAAAGGCAGGCCACTCCTCAAAGGCAGCTTCCCAGGGGCAGGGGCAGGCCTTTTCATAGGCCTTTTACCAAGCCCAGGCCTCTTCTTCCTATGCCCAGAGGGGTTCTTTAGAGGAGAGGCAGATGGGGTACAAGCAGGCCTGCTTCCACCCCTCAGCCCAAAGCCCCTGCCAAGCAGGCACCCTGATGGGGTTGCCAGGGCCGATTCTCAGCTACCTGTAGGGGCAGGCTGGCTTACTTTGTCCAGGACTGGGAGTCTCTGACATCAGACAAGTGGGTCCTGGAAGTAGTAAGCCAGGGACTGGTTCTCAGCTTCAAAAAGATTCCAAAGATGAGAACCAGATCCTTTCCACCTGCAAATCCACCAGAGGTACTTGCCCTAGAGGCAGAGGTCTCTTCCCTCCTGGCTGTCAGAGCTGCGGAAAGGGTTCCACCCCAACACCAGGGCAAAGGGTTGTACTCCAGGTACTTCCTTACCCCAAAAAAGACAGGAGAATGGCGGCCCATCCTGGATCTCAGATACTTAAACAAGCACCTTTTAAAACCAAAATTCAAAATGGTGACTCGGGGAGTTATTCTACCCTCTCTAAGGCCAGGGGACTGGCTAGCGTCCCTGGACCTCAAGGATGCCTACTTCCATATTCTCATCAGAAGCTCCCATCGAAAGTACCTCAGGTTCGAGCTGCCCTCAGGCCATTACCAGTTCAGAGCAGTGCCCTTTGGCCTCACCTCTGCTCCAAGGGTATTCACAAAATGCCTGGCAGTAGCAGTTGCTTCTCTAAGAAGGCAAAAAATTGCCATCTTCCCTTACCTGGACGACTGGCTCATAGTAGGCCAGTCCCCAGACCAAGTCAAGTTACACCTACAGATAACTCAGCAATGGCTCACCTCTCTAGGTTTCCTTCTGAATCTTTCAAAGTCAGTTCTAGAGCCTGTCCAGCTCCTCACCTTCATAGGCGCAGAGCTTAACACAGAGAAAGCCAGAGCCTTCCTTCCTTTGGACAGGGCAAGGACCCTGGTCTCTCTGGCCTCCTCATTCACCCTGCAGGTGTCTCGACCAGCAAGGCATTTTCTACAGCTCCTGGGACACATGGCTGCTTCTACAGCAGTAGTGCAGGGAGCAAGATTTCAGATGAGGGACATTCAGTTCCATTTGAGAGCCTTTTGTTCTCAAAGGAAAGACCCTCTAACCAAATTGATCCCAGTGACTTGAACCCTGATCCAGGCCCTACAGTGGTGGCAGGATCAGAGCAATCTGAGACAAGGGGTTCCTTTTGTCACTCAGACTCACTCCTTAATCCTTACTACAGATGCATCCCTCTTGGGGTGGGGAGCTCACATGGGTGACCTCACTACCCAGGGGTTGTGGTCCCCTCAGGAATCTCCGCTCCACATCAATCTGTTGGAACTCAGAGCAGTTTTTCTAGCACTTCAAGCTTTTTCCAAATCTGTTCAGAACAAAGTTGTACAGGTCAGAACAGACAACACCACCACAATGTGGTACATCAACAAACGAGGGGCACTCGGTCTCGGCCTTGTGCACCGAGCAATGAAGTTGTGGTCTCTGGCTTACTCCTGAACACCTCCCTTACGGCAGTTCACCTCCCAGGCAAGGACAATGTCCTGGCAGATGCTCTCAGCAGGATTTCCAGGGCCATCACGAATGGTCACTGGACTCCTGGTCTTGGAAGTGATATTTGCCAGATGGGGCACCGCAGATAGATCTTTTTGCAGCTCCAGACAATCACCAACTTCCCCTTTTTTGCTGCAGGCCCCCAGTGTTGGGCTCAGTCCCTCTGGATGCCTTAGTTCTCAATTGGGAAGGGAAGTTTCTCTATGCTTTTCCCCCATACCTCTCAACCTTTTGTCCCCCAAATGTGGAACATTGCCTGTCAAAATGTGGAACAAATGGGCAAAATGTGGAACACTTAATCAAATCTTTACCTAAGAAGCTCAAGACACTCTTAAAATGTTGCATTTATGTTCAGAAAGTCTGTTATTAATTGAAAAATATATTTTGTGCATCATTTACTATGGATTTTTGCTTTAAAATGTTGACTTTGAATGTGGAACAAGTCCTCACAATGTAGAACAGGGAGCTTTTGTGAAGTAAAATGAGGAACGTTCCTCGTAATGTGGTGCAGTTGAGAGGTATGTTTTCCCCCCTTCCCTCTCCTGTTCAAAGTGCTAGTCAAAATCAGATCTCAACCCTGCAAGATGATCATGATTGCTCCAGATTGGGCCAGACAACCCTGGTATCCACTCCTACTATCCTTAGCAGTCCACCTTCCCCTGTGTCTTCCCAGGAATCACAACCTGTTAACCTGTGCTCAGGGGAGGGTTTGGTACCCGAACCTCAAATCTCTCAATCTCAAGGCCTGGCTCTTGAAGAGTTAGAGTTTGCTGATTTACACCTCTCCCAAGGTGTAATGGATATTCTGAAGGCTTCTAGAAAACCTTCCACCAGGGCTACTTATAATTCCAAATGGAAGAGGTTTTCCATATAGTGCTCTGGAAAGCATATTTCCCCAGAATCTGCTGATTTACCCACAGTCCTGGATTATATGGTCCACTTAAATACCTTGGGGCTGAGACCAGCTACCCTAAAAGTGCATCTGGCAGCTGTGTCTGCTTTTATTTCAGCAGGTAAGCCCTCTTCTCTTTCAGCGCACCCTGTATTCTCCAAGTTTTTCAAGGGCTTGCTTCACACCAACCCTCCATTCAGGGACCCTGCCCCCGCCTGGGATCTTAATGTTTGCATTGCTCAGCTTATGCAACCCCTCTTTGAGCCTTTGTCTTCAGCAGAGCTTAGTACTTGACTTGGAAGACTGTGTTTCTGGTAGCCATCACTTCTGCCAGACGCATAAGTGCATTACAAGCTTTGGCAGTGGAGCCTGATTTTATCTCCTTTCATAGAGATAAGGTGGTCCTCAGGGCTAACAGGAAGATCTTCCCTTGTCAATCTTCACCATTCATTACTTCCTGGGTGTAAGCCGGAGGCGCGCACCCGTCACGGGAGCTTTTTTTTTTTTTTTTTTTAAAGTTGCCTAACGGCCCCGCCCTCGAGAGCGACGTCATGCGTCATGCTCGAGGGGCGGCCGTTAGTAGCACCGACTCCTCCAACTCAGTTCTGTTTCTCCTCGTCGAGGCAGCACCTGTTCGCGGTAGCGAACCTAAAAGGCAGATCCACTCTTTTTCTACACCTCACGCCCACGGTAAGATCATTGTTCTTTTCTTTCCTTTGTACGGCCGGTGTATTTCCGACTGTGTTTAATCTTGTTTATTTCGCGCTATGTCCGGGTTCTGGAGCGAACGTTCTTTCTAAGACGGGCGTGCCCCTATGCGTCGGTGCTCCTGCGGCCGGCATTTCTCCGCTCTGACCTGCATGAGCGCCTGTCTTCGTTGCCTGGGACCCAACCATAATATGGATTCTGCAACGCTTGTTTCTCGATGGACCGTCGCGTCCCTCGTCGGTGGGTACAAGCTCGGCAAGGCCCCGCCAATTCTGGGGACGGCTACGCGGGAATCTCGGGCAGATCCTTAGGCCTTTCCCCGGGTCCTCCCGGGCCTATACGGTCCGAGGAGGAGGGGGTCTCTTCCTTCTTGCCGAGGGGAGGCCCTTCCATGGGTGTTGGGGAGCGCCGAGTTTCTCCAGGGTCGCAGCGCTGACACCGCCGGCAGTCACTCTTCGGAGGTGCAGGCTCCCTGTCGGTAGGGCCCTTGGCTGGCCCGCTGGGGGCCTCGACGCCGCCTCGAGCGCCGCCGATCCTACGCTCGCTCGGGCGCCGGGTGATCAGGGCGGCGCTGCTGGCGGTGCTGCTGGCCCGCCGCTCGCGGTGCCGATGAGTTTGGCGGCGCTGGCCAACGGTGCCACTTCGCCCCGACGCTGGGCGGCGTCGGCGGCCTTTCCTCCGGCGGTGCTGGTCTGCCGGAGCCGCTTGGGGTGGGTTGGGCCTTCATGCTGCCGCATGCTGGGGCGAGCGGCGTCAGACTGCACCGGGGCCTGCCCTCGTGGCCCTCGGGACCCCTGGGGTGGCCAGCATCGAGGTCCTGCTGGTCTCGCCCTCCTCGGAGGACGATGACTCAGATGTGGACCCATCCTGGCATCCCCATTCTTCGAATCTGGGTCCTCGGTGGCTAGGGGTACCAGGCGGCGAAGGCCCTCCCTCTGTCCCCTTGCCGTCGCCTCCTGAGGGTTCCTCGGCTGGGGTGGCCGAGTCCCGGGGCAGGCGGGTGACGGAGGGGAGGCTCCCTCTCTGGAGGTCGGTGACAGCTACTCCCCGGGTGCTGTTACCTTTTCTGGGGTTAGGGGAACGTTGCAGTCGGGAGGAGGGCCCTCTCGGAATCCGAGGGGTTGAGGGCAGGCGTCCTGCTGCTGGTCTTCTTTAGCCACCTCAGGGGTGGCCAGGAGCCATAAGCGCAGAGCCCTGCCCCTCCCCCAGGGTTCTAGGGTGTCCTCTGGCGGCGAGCGGACTGCCCTTCTGGATCCATGCAGTCCCGTCGTCACAGGGAGTTTCTCCCCAGGGCTCTTCCAGGTTCCGCTTCCCAGAGTTCCATTCTGCGGCCTGGTTTGATATCCGGGATCCCTCCTACTAGAGCTCCCTTCCCGGATTCCAGAGCCCTCAGAGAGCAGTTGCCTCCTCGGAGGTGCCCTCTCCCATCTCTGCCTTCACACCCCGCCTCCCAGGCCATGTCGGTCCCACGGGTCCGCTATCCTGGGAGCAGTTCAGGTTCTGCGGCGCTTCCCTCATATGTTAGTTACATGCATGAGCGGGTCTTTCGACTCTCCCACCGCCAAGAGGAATCCTCTGGACATTCCAGTTCCCCATCATCCTCGCCTCCCTCCTCTGAGGGAGGAACCCTGCTCATCTGTCCTCCGATGCTGATTTCACAGAATATCAGCTTCCTCCGAGGATGGTGAGGGATCTTCGATTTCCACGCTCGGAGAGACATACTCGAACAGGTGACGTGTGAATTCCTTGGTGAATTCAGTGCCCAGCATCTGGTGGTACCTTCCTGGCCTATCCTTCCAGGAGGCGTCTATCGGTCCTGGCAGTTCCTGCCGCTTTCTTCCCCAGCCCGCGGACTGCCAGCGTGAGGTATTGTGCCCCTCTGAGTCTCTAGGTTCCCTTCCCAACCCGTCCTCAGGTTTGGTATACCTGGATACTCCTTCTGGGCGCCGTTGCTTGGCGCATGACCGCCCACCGGATTCGACTCTCTCCAGTTCGACCGCTGGGCGAAGAGTGTTCTCTTCGCGCAGTGCATGTATTGCATCACATCAGGCTCACCACGCTGCCTACAACCGCATCTGTGGTCGATGATGTCCCAGCTGCTGGCATCTATGCCTGACACGGAGCAAACCAGACAAGCCGCTGTCCTCTCCGCTGTAGGCCTGGAGCTGGCAAGACACCAAGCAAGGGCATCTTATGACGCCAATGAGGTGGCTTCCAGGCTTGCGGGACAGCGATCTGCATCAGGCGGACGGCATGGCTTGCCTCTCCAGGTTGTCACCCCTGGCCCGGCGTAGGGTGATGCGCTCCGCCCGGGGACCCGCTCTTTTCTCATCCAGAGCTAGGAGACTTTACAGTGGCTCCCTCCGCCTCCTCGCCCTCGGGAGGCACCTCCTAGCTCTTCTCCCACTTAGGCTTTCTGAATAAGCCAGGGTCTTCTCCTTCTGTTTCTCACCAGCAGAAGGCTGGGGGTCTTGTTCCCTCAGGGTATGGCCTCTTCCCCCTCCTGGGGAAGAGGAGCTTGGTACTCACCCAGGAAGTAATGAATGGTGAAGATTGACAAGGGAAGATAGGAAAATTACGTACCTACCGTAATTCTTGATCTTCTCTTGTATCTTCACCATTCATTACTTATGCCCGCCCACCATCCCCTCAGTGGCCTCTTCCTGTGGCTTCTCCACCTCCGCCTCCTTCCTCTCTGCATTATATAAAATATAGGAAAATTGCTTCATTTTCCAAAAAAAAAACAAAAGTAAAAAAAAAAATCTTCTTGGGGGGTTAAATCCAGAAAATTATTTACTCTAAGATTCATGGGCCATCTCATGATTGCATTGGCGATCAGACTGCACAACTATCTCTTGCTATTCTTATGGCAAGATACCGCTGGGTTGTTTGGCCTGGCTCAGGCTATTCAGTTTTGAGCCTGCAATCCCGTGTTCAGGTAGTTGCCCTGAAATCTAATCCCCCTCTATTCTTGCTCTTGCAGAGCAGAGGAACGAGTACGCCTGTTCCTTCTCTCTAAAAAAAAAAATGCTGAGGGAACTCTCCTCCCATCGCTATAGGCATCTTGGTATCTGGGTCATGCATCTAGTTAAAAAAAAATTTTTTTCTATCTGTAAAAAAAAAAAAAGGAATAGGAGAAATCAAACAAGAAGGCACATGAGAAGGTAGGCTATCCTTCTCGCTGTTTTGCTAAGTGGTTTCTCCCTTTAAGTGTCCTCCTGGACAATTTTTACAGTAGAGCTCTGCTGATCATATCCAATCTTAGCCAGCCTAAGCCTTGGCCGGCCTTAGCCAGTCAGTCTGAGTCCCGTTTCTATCTTGGAAGCCTGAAAGGCTTACATTTTCCATTTCTAAACCCCTGAGCAGCTCTGATGCTGCTGGGTTTTATTCTTCCCTCTCGGCTGTCCTCCAGTTAAAGGCCTTCCGCGGCCAGGAGCCCGAGGTGGGTGTCAAGAACAATGGCATGTTGAAGATGAGGACTATGCCCTCCTGAGTCTGTCTATCGGGTTCGGTGAACCTTCTCTTCAGCTCTATCCCCGGGATTCTTGCTTCCCCTTTAGTCGAGCCTTCAGCTACAAGCTAACTATGCTCGTTGGGCATTCTGGTCCCTTCAACATCCCATCTCTCTCTTCTTCTTCTTCTTCTATTTTCTCATTCCTTACTCATCTCTCCTCCTAGAGTCGCTCAGGTAAGGAGGCCCTGCACTCCCTAGGCTAGGATGTTCTTATCTCCTCTGTCCTTCCTCCATCGGCTTATTCCTTTTCAGTTCATTCTTCCTTGCTTTGCTATCCTCGGCTATCTTGCCTCATATCTATATTTTCTGCTTTCATTTTGCCTCTCGGCTCACAGAACTGAGTTGGAGGAGGAGTGATCGCTACTGCGGCCGCCCCTGCGCATGACGCATGACGCCGCTTCCTCGAGGGTGGAACAAGTAGGGCAACTTTAAAAAAAAAAAAAAAAAGCTCCGCGGATTTGCGCCCGGCTTACACCCAGGAAGTAATGAATGGTGAAGATACAAGAGAAGATCAAGAATTACGGTAGGTAAGTAATTTTCCTTTCTTGCCTTGGGTGGTGTCAGATTTCCACCTTAGTCAATCTATTTCTCTTCCAGTGTACTTCACTGACCATTCCTCCTCTGGCGAGAGGAGGCTGCACAGCTTAGATGTGAAGAGAGCCCTTAGTTACTACATAGAGCGTACCAAGGGTCACAGGTTTGACTCCCTCCAACTGTTCCTCACTTAGGGTGAGGTTGGTAAAGGGAAACCTGCCACTAAAAGATCCATTGCCAGGTGGATTGTTTCTTGCATCCGATTTTGCTATGAAAAACTGGGTAAGGTTCCTCCCTCAGGCCTGAGGGCTCACTCTACCAGAGGTACAGCTGCTTCCCTGGCTGCTGCCAGGGACATCCCTATTCTAGAGATATGTCAAGCAGCTACCTGGAAAACAGTGCACACTTTTACCAAGCATTACTCCCTGGACATCCAGGCTAGGAGTGATGCTCGGTTTGACACAGCTGTGCTTCAGAGCCTATTTCCTAAGTAGGTTCTGTCCCTCCTCCATGGAGATACTGCTTTGTAGTTGATATGTCAGGAATATAGCAAGACTTCATGTTGTTTGAAGAAAAAATTACTCACCTTAGTGATGTTGTTTCTTCTAATGGAGTCTTGCTATATTCTGACCTCCCCGCCTGCCCCTCTCAGAACCTCTGCTTTTGGGATGTGGGTGGGCAGTGCAGTGTTGGCACTTAGTAGGTGCCCACCTTGTTGTTTTTCATCCCTCCTTTCTTGGGGTGACTTGATGTTGTGTTTTTCATTTTTTGGGTCTCCTGACTTGAGTCTTTGTTTTGGGACCAAAAAATGTGTTCTTACGTGTAGTAGCCAGTTGGCTAGTGTAGGTTTACAGCTTCCACACAGGACCTCAGTGAGTTTAGCTCGTAAAGATCTGACAGTTTGAGTTTGAAGAACAACAGACAGAGTTTCAATCGAGCTCGAGCTCAGCGTTCCATGCCTGGCATGGAAAGTTAACTCTTTCACCTCCGGAGCAGTTCGAAGGTTGGGACTCACTGCATATGTCAGAATATAGCAAGACTTCATTAGAAGAAACAACATTACTAAGGTGAGTAATTTTTTCTTCCAGTATGTGTGATGTGATGTTGATGGGGCAGAGTGGGAAGATGCCACCATGGGTGGTGGTAGGAGGTTAGCTTGAAGATGTCCAGTGACTCAGCTGTCTCCAGCTAACTGCCAGGGAGTGGATATGAACTGTATACCACTAGTAGAACTATGGTTCAAACAACATGAAGTCTTGCTGTATTCTTTTTTTTTTTTTTACTTTGCTTTTTCCCACCCTCTGTTGTCCTGTCAGACCTCTGCCCTGGTCACGGTGCCCCCGAGATTCACTGCCTAATTAGCCCCTCACTCCCCAGGTCACTCCTGGCATACCGTCCAGGAGGTGGGACATGGAACCATAAGAGGGACAGGCGCCATGGGACCATATCTGGTTGGGGGAGCCCTCGGCCAGGCAGCTGTTTGACTCTCGGGGGCAAGACGTCATAGAGATGTCCGACAGAGAGGGAATTTAATCCCTATAGGCTGGGGCAGAGACGTGCAATAATGCCAGCGTCTGCCCCACCCCAGTGCCCCTTGACTATGCGTTTGTGCTCGGGGTGATGCACCCAGCCACTGCTAGGTGTCACTCCCACACCGAGCGCAGCAACCCCCCACCTCCCGGAGAAGGAGAGCAGTCTGAGGGACAATCAGTCCTTCTCCACCCGGCCGGCCCTCCCAACGACCCGGGCTTATTCCCGAACCCAGTTCACTGGCGTCACAAGCGGAAATCCAACCGCTGCGCCGGCGGGCAGCCAGTCTTGCTGTATTCTGACTAATGCAGTTAGCCTTCCAGTTCAACTGCCCCAGAGTTGAAAGAGTTAACTGTATGCAAATGCATAGACCGTTGAGCTCAAGCTCTGTTTTCAAACCCCTGTCTCTGGTACATCCTATGTAACTGTCAGATTCTTTACTCTGCCTGTGAAGTCGCTCTGGAGATTTCTCCTCGCTCGCTTTGGTTCAGAGTGGTGTTTTTCGTCGGTTGTTTCAAATTGCGTTTTGTTTTCGGTTCTTCAAACCTCTGTCTACGGTACAGGTTAGACTAGACTAGATTTAACTCTTTCCGGTTCTTCCTTCAGGTCGCATAACCGGGAGAAGACCGATTGATATTATTCTTTGAGACAAATTCTTAGAGTTTAAGTTTCTATTTGGGATCCAGCAGTTTTCAGTTTACAAAAACAAGACTTTATCATTTTTTTCCATCGACGATTGAACCAGTCATTAACCGAAAACTAAGTTAGGTACTCAGGCCTGACCGCCACGCAAGGGGTTACTATTGGCTTTCAGTGCATTGTGTCTGAGAAACCCAAGAAAAAGACCGGTCCCACTGGGTTTCAGCACTGCATAGAGTGTGGGGAGGTGTTTGCCAAGGTGGATCCCCACCTTATGTATGTTTATTGTCTGGAGTTTAACCACCTAAAAACAGACTGCCAAATTTGTGGGAACTTTTCTAAGGCCATGCTGGATAAGCGTTTAGCCAGGCTGAAGGAAAGAATGGCCAAAAAATCCACTGACCCAGATGGCTGGTCTGGTTCGGCTCCTGAGGGTGCTGCGAAACCGGAGGAGGTGCCCTCTGACCAGGGCGAAACCTCCTCGACCAAAAGGAAAGCAGATACCGGGGAGCTGATACCTGCAAAAAAAGAAAAAGAAAATCAGGCAGTTCTAAGCCAATGTTTCCAGCTCCAACCGCGGATGAGATCGCTAGAGCGATTAGGATTGTACAATCATTACAGACCGAACCAAGCGAACCGAGACCGAGTACTGACACACGCACCACTGTTCAGTCATCTGCCGGTTCACTTTCCACCGGTTCATATGATCTGGAGACGTATTATGAAATCGAATGGGAAGAATTGGAAGAAGAGGAAAAAGAGGAAGGCTTGGGGGAACCCATTGAGCCTGATATCTCCTCTGATAGACCAGATTCTGTCTCCCCTTCCAGGCAACCTGGGGAGTCTTCCTCACATTATTTGTTCTATAGAAAAGTTGCTGAGACCTTACAGCTCCCTACTTTGGAAGCAGCTGAGGAGGAGGAGGAGGAGCCAGATTTCATCGAAATGATGGATGTCCCTGACTCCAAGAGACTTTCTATGCCTCTCCATAAGTCTCTGAAAAAGCAGACAAACAAAATCTCACAGATGCTTACTACCATTCCCCCTGTTGACAAAAGAATGGATAGGAAGTATATGCTGTCAGGCAGTGGTACAGAGTTCCTCTATAACCACTGTAGCCATGTGGAAGTTGTCCGGGCTGCTGCCTGTGACAAGACTGGCATTCCTCTGGCCTCTCATCCCCTGAGAAGGACTCTCAGAAGATTAATGCCATGGCCAAGAAACAATACTTGGCTTCTTCTTAAGGGATTAGGCAAGCTTCCTACATGGCATATGTAGCTAGATACCAAAAGTCCAGATGGGAATTTGTTTTGGATTTGGCTAAGACTGCTCCACCCCAACTAGCCAAGGACCTGGAGCAGATAGTCAAGGATGGCACTGGGGCATCCAAAGTCCAATTTCATGCTGCAGTGGACTCTAATGATGTGTTCTCTTGAGTTATGGCTACTGCGGTTTACCTGAGGAAATTTTCATGGCTCAGGTGTACCAGCCTTTCTCAGGATACCCAGTCTAAGGCCATGGACTTTCCTGTCATCCAGAATTCTCTGTTTGGGGAACAGACAGAGACATACATGAAGAAAATGGACAAGTACAGGACCACTTACAAAAGTGCAGCTGCAAAAGATAAGGCTGCGACCCCACAGAAGCAGCAGCCTAAGCTGGGCAGAGGCAGGCCCTATCAAAGGTCTTTCTACCAGGCACAGGCATTCCCTGCTTACCAGCATCAAAGAGGATTTTTCAGGGGCAGAGGCAGGAGAGGTGTCAGCAGGGCTGCATCCACCTCTCAGCCTAGGACTCCTGCCAAGCAGACACCCTGATGTGTCAGCCAGGGCCGCCTCCCCTCTGCCAGTAGGGGGCAGGCTGGCTCACTACTTCCAGGCCTGGCAAGCTATTACCACAGACAAGTGGGACCTAGAAGTAGTGAGTCAGGGACTTGCTCTAAATTTTAAATGGTTTCCAAGAACCAGAGCAAAGTAATTCAAACCTGCCAGCAGTTCAGAGGCAACTCTGTTGGAGGCAGAGGTTACCACACTTTTGGAGCAAAAAGCAGTGGGACCTGTTCCAGTCCTTCACAAAGAAAAAGGGCTGTACTCAAGATATTTCCTTACCCTAAAGAAAACTGGGGAGTGGCAGTCCATCCTTGATTTGAGGCATCTCAACAAGCACCTGACAAAACCCAAATTCCCCAAGATGGTGACTCCAAACAAAATCCTTCCTACTCTCAGACGAGGAGATTGGTTAGCTTGCTTGGATCTCAAGGATGCTTATTTCCATATTCCAGTCAGACACTCTCACAGAAAGTATGTAAGATTCGAATTGCCCTCAGGCCACTATCAGTTCAGGGCTATGCCCTTTGGCCTTACCTTGGCCCCCAGAACATTTGCAAAGTGTCTGGCAGTGGTCGTGGCATATCTGAGAAGGCAGGGAGTGTCTGTGTTTCCATATCTGGACAACTGGTTGGTCATGGGACAGTCCCCCCAGGAGGTGAGGGAAGCCTTGGCTCTGGTGCAGGATACCCTTGTGTCCTTAGGATTTCTGGTAAACCTAAACAAATCAGTGCTGGAAGCCGTCCAGATCCTAGTGGTCACAGGAGCAGAGCTGGACACGGTTCAGGCAAAGGCTGTCCTGCCAGTGGGAAGGGTAGACAACCTCATCCAACAGGCAAGTTATTTTCGCCTGCAGGTGTCTCGTCCAGTATGACACTTTTTTCAGCTCTTGGGACACATGGCAGCTTCTACAGCAGTGGTCCCAGGAGCCAGGTTTCAGATGAGGGACATCCAGTTTCACCTCAGGTCCTTTTGGTCCCAGAAAAGAGATCCCTATCCAAGATGATTCCAGTGACAGCCACCTTGGTACAAGCACTGCAGTGGTGGAAGGACAAGGACAGTCTCAGGGAGGGTGTCCCATTCCCCCAACAATCTCCTACAGTAGTTCTGACCACTGATGCTTTCCTCCTGGGATGGGGAGCTCACCTAGAGGACAACACTGCTAATGGGGCATGGTCTCATCAGGAGTCTCTGCTCCACATCAACCTGTTAAAGCTCAGGGCAGAGTTCCTAGCTCTTCAGTCATTCTCAGAGATGGTACAGGTGAAGGTGGTTCAGGTAAGAACAGACAATACCACCACCATGTACTACATCAACAAGCAGGGAAGGACAAGGTCCTCTGCCCTGTGTATGAAGGCAGTGAATATCTGGACTCTGGCATACTCTCTTTAGACCTCCCTCTCAGCTGTTCACCTGCCAGGCAAGGACAATGTACTGGCAGATGCCCTCAGCAGAATAAATCAGAGTCACCACGAGTGGTCTCTGAACAAGGAAATACTGCGTGCAATGTTTAGGAGATAGGGCACACCAGAGATAGATCTCTTTGCAGCCCCAGACAATCATCAGCTACCCCAGTTCTGTTGCAGACCTCCCGTAATTAGCACCTGTAGTAGGTGCTTTTTTAATAGGTAGCATGTGTTGTGACCGTGCTTTGGTGGGCAGACGCTACTACCCTCCAGGCTGAGGGACCTGTGCCCCTTTGATAGTCCCCCGTTGCAGCCCGAGGTGTATAGGCTTTGTCGCGCCTTGGGTACTGCATGGAGGGGTGGGGCCCCTGAACCTGGAGAAGGGGGAGCGGGGTGTGTGGATGGGGTAGTGGGGTCGAGGCAGCACCCTGGAGTGAAATGGGTCCAGCAAAGGGGTCTTTCCTGCCTTGTACCCATACCCAAGGACTCCACTGATAGAGGGGGCAAGTTTCCCGCTCTTCCATGGCCTCTCATCCAACTCGGGCGGTGTTATTCAATGCCAGATCAATAAAGAAAAAGACAGCAGTTATTGCTGATCTTGTTGAGACATCTGACCTGGTTTGCATCACCGAGACCTGGCTGGATGAGAATGCTGGTCCGGTATTGGAGTCAGTGGTTCCAGCCGGGTACTTGGTGATACACTGCCCGAGATTGGATCGAAGGGGCAGGGGTGTAGCCATCTGTTTTAAGACGGAACTAGGCCTTGTAGATGTTCCAGTGGGGACCACTAGATCCTTCGAGTGTATCATGGGAGCAGGTGTGGGTAGCAGGATTCTTCTCATCTAACATCCACCCGGAGATGAGAATGTTTTCCTGCAGGAAGTTGCAGACTTCGTGGTCGACATGGAATTGGAATCCTCCAGGTGGTTGGTCCTGGGGGATTTCAATGCCTGGGTCGACGATGAACCCTCACATTTTGGTCAAACTGATGATCTCATTGGGGTTCACACAGGTAGTTTCCGCTGCAACCCATATTCAGGGTCATTCCCTGGACCTGTTGTTCCTCCTGGGGATGGAGGCCGCTGACTTGGTAGTAGAACCAGTTGGATGGTCGGACCATCAGTCTGTAAGGTTCAGTCTCATGGCTCCCCCTGTGAGACCCGCCCCTTTGGACATTGTCCGGTACCGCTCTTTGAGGGGTGTTACCCCAGAGGGTTTGTTGGCGGTGCTGGACCTATCGAGTAGGCCATCGGAATGCTCGGATCCAGGAGACCTAGTAGTGCACTATAATATTGTGGTGCTGAGGGCCCTGGATTCCATAGCTCCTGTCCGAGTTTGCCCTCTTCCTCTCTGCCCTCGGTCCCCTTGGTTTGATGGGAGTGGGGCGAAGGTTGGAAGGTTGTTGGCGGAAATCTGGCCTGGAGGAGGACAGACTTAGGTTAATCGCCCATTATTCGGACTGTCAATCAGAAATATCCCGTAAGAAGGCTGAGTTCCTGTCCAGGGAGATTGCTGCAGCAAGGAATCGACCGGCTCAGCTCTTTCGGACCGTGGACAGGCTGTGCAATCCAGCCTGCCTTTGAGGCCAGAGAGCTTTTTCACAATTTAAGTGTGATGAGTTCGCTCAATTCTTTGCAGATAAGGTGTCCTCCATCAGGTTGGAGATCTGCTTGACTCATTCAAATGAGTACGGTGGTGGTCGATGCGAAGGCATGGGCACCCGGTCTGTCTGGACAGATTTCTACCAGCCAGTGATAGTGGATGTCATGAAGATTGCTCGGGGCTTGAGACCGATTTACAGTAGTCTGGATTCTGGTCCAACGCGCCTCCTTGTGGGGTGTATGGGTGTCATCAGACCGATCCTTGCTGAGATAGTCTGGTACTCGCTAGACTGGGGGTGTTTCCGGACCCCCTGAAGGAGGCTGTGGTGACACCCCTTTTAAAGAAACCTTCCTGCGACCCAGACTGTCTGGCGAACTACAGATCGGACTCTAACCTGCCCTTTTTGGGCAAGGTTATTGAGAAGGTAGTCGCGTTGCAGCTCGGGAACTTTCTTACCACCCATGAAGTCTATGATCTTCTCCAGTCCGGTTTCAGGAAGAGGCATAGTACCGAGATGGCATTAGTTTGAGTATTTAATGATCTCCTAATAGTGAGGGATCAGAGGAGTCGTTCGATCTTGGTCCTCTTTGATCTCTCTGCAGCATTTGACACTGTGGATCATGGGGTGTTGCTGGAATGCCAGAGGCTACTCTGTGGACTGTCGGGGACAGCCCTCAGGTGGTTCCATTCTTTCGTCACAGGCAGGACTCAGAGGGTGGTGTCGGGGATTTTTTCCTCGGCCCCCTTCTGCCTGCCTTGTGGGATGCAGCAGGGTTCCGTGCTGTCCCCATGTTGTTCACGGTATACATGTTGCCATTGGGAGACATTATAAGGTGGTATGGGCTGAGTTTTCACTGCTGTGCAGATGATACTCAGCTCTGCATGTCCTTTGTACCTGAACAGAATAGTGCGATCTCGGTCTTTAACCACTGCCTCATTGAGATTCAGGACTGGATGAGTGCTAACAGGTTGAGACTGAATCCAGATAAGACTGAGGTGTTGATGGTGGACCCAGGTCAGCGGGTAGAGCAGTTGACTCCTGGGCAACCGTCTAGCCTTGTGCTAGGGGTAACCAGTTGAGACCTTCTGAACGGGTGCAGAATCTGGGTGCTGTGCTTGATAATGAACTGACGCTAAAAGCACAGGTGTCAGCAGTTGTCAAGCCCTCATTTTATCATCTGAGGAACATCACCCCGGATAAAGCACCTTGTTCTGCCTGAGGACCTTCCTACATTGGTTCACACCTTTGTGTCCTCTCGTCTTGATTACTGCAGTGCTCTATACCTAGGGTTACTTGGGGTGGATCTCCATCGCCTGCAGCTGGCGCAGAATGCTGCGGCCAGATTGTTGACAGGATTGTCAAGAACTAGCCATGTCACACCTGTACTGCGCAAACTGCACTGGCTGCTGGTGCGATGGAGGATCACCTTCAAGGTCATTTTGCTGACCTATAAGACCCTACATGGACAGGGACCGGGTTACTTGCAAGACCTCCTTCGGCCTTACTGCCCCCTCCACCCACTCTGCTCCACTGATGAGGGATTGCTAGAGATTCCCAGGGTCCATCTTCAGACATCAGGTGCTAGGGCTTTTGCTTTTGTAGCCCCGACCCTGTGGAACTCTCTAGCTCATCAGATTAAAGAGTGCTTGTCCACCGAGACTTTTAAATCCTCACTAAAAACATATTTATTCGGCTTGGCATTTGGGGATAACGTCTAGTTCTATTATTGCTGCCTTTTTATTTTTATATGTCTAACTTGATCAAATGTCTGTTTTTATATTGTATATGCATTTTGGCTTTTGAAAAGTGCTTTAGAAATAAAATCTGATTGATTGATTGATTGATTCTTGCTGGGTTTTGTACCTCTGGATGCACTGCTATTGGACTGGACAGGCAAATTCCTGTATGCATTGCCCCCATTCCCTCTGATCTTCGGAGTGCTGCTCAAACTCAGGAGCCAGCCATCATCTATGATTCTAATTGCTCCAGACTGGGCCAGACAGCCTTGGTACCCTATGCTGCTGTCTCTGACAGTGACCAGTCCAATCTGCCCCCCCAGAGGCATAATCTTCTGACCTCCTCTCAAGGGAGGATCCTATACCCTAACCTCAGGTTTCTGAGTCTCAGGGCCTGGCTCTTGAGGACCTAGAGTATGCAGGGCTACATCTCTCTCAAGGGGTCCTGGATATTCTGAAGGTTTCCAGAAAACCTGCCGCCAGAAAAACGTATGCTTCCAAGTGGAAGAGATTTACTATCTGGTGTGCACAGAGGGAAATAGATCCACAAGTAGCCAGATTGGCAACCCTGTTGGACTATTTGGTCCATCTTCACTCTCTGGGTCTTTGGCCCTCTACTCTGAAGGTACATCTGGCAGCTGTGTCTGCCTATCCGTCTGCAGGGAAGGGCCCTTCCCTGGCCTCTCATTCAGTCTTCAAGAAGTTTTTTTAAAGGGTTGCTCCATTTACACCCCCTCACAGGGAGCCTGCCCCGTCCTGGGACCTGAATATCTACATAGCTCAGTTAATGTAGCCCCCATTTGAACCCATGTCTTCGGCTGAGCTCAAGTACCTGACATGGAAAACTGTCTTTCTGGTAACCATAACCACTGGAAGGAGGATTAGTGAACTACAGGCCTTGTCAGTGGAACCTGACTATATAGCATTCCATAGGGACAAGGTAATTCTTAGGACAAACAGGAAATTTCTTCCAAAGGTGGTCTCTGATTTACATCTCAACCAGTCTATGACGTTACCTGTCTTCTTTACTGAACACTCCTGCTCAGGGAAATGATGACTGCATAGCCTGGATGTGAAAAGGGTTATTATGTACTACATAGATCAGACAAAGGGCCATAGGAATGACTGTACCCAGTTATTCCTCACCTATGGAGAAGTGGGTAAGGGCAAGCCAGCCACCAAGAGGACCATTGCTCGGTGGATTGTGTCTTGCACCAGTTCTGTTATGGCACACTAGGGAAAGAGCCACCTGCGGGCCTCAGGGCCCACTCCACCAGGGGAACAGCTGCCTCCATTGCAGCTGCCAGAGACATTTCCCTGCTCGAAATTTGCAAAGCAGCTCCTGTAAAACTGTTCACACATTTACTAAGCACTACTGCCTGGACATTCAGGCCAGAAGTGATGTCAGGTTTGGCACAGCAGTACTGCAGAGCCTTTTTCCTAAATAGGTTCAGTACCCACCTCCATGGGGCACTGCTTGGTGGTCTGCATTAGTCAGAATATAGCAAGACTTCATGTTGTTTGAAGAAAAAGTTACCACAGTAATCTTGTTTCGTCTAATGGAGTCTTGCTGTATTCTGACCCCCCTTCCTGCCTTCCCTGACAGAACCTAAGGGGGAGGTACTGTTTGCCATTACAGATTTAAGTGCTGCACCACTGTGGTGGCATTTTTCTTGGGCATTTCTGACTTGAGTCTTCTAGCTGCCCTTTGTCTGGTTATTAGTCATTTATATGTTATTTACTTATATGATAGATAGTTTTAGTAGTCACTATTTTAGTGCTCGTAAGAATCTGACAGTTACCTAGAATGTACCTGGGACAGGGGTTTGAAAACCGAGCTTGAGCTCAACATTCTGTGCATTTGCCTAGAGTTCACTCTTTCATCTCCAGGGCAGTTGAACTGGAAAGGCTAACTGCATTAGTCAGAATACAGCAAGACTCCATTAGAAGAAACAAGATTTCTGTGGTAAGTAATTTTTTCTTACAGGTGAGTCTTCTAATCCGTAACTCATTCAAGCCTATGGACAAGTGTGATCTCTTACATTTGTCGTAGAAAACGTGCATTCTCAGATCAGGTCATGTTCTTCTCAGTCTTGTTATTTAATTCATAAAGGTATGCTGATCTGCCTTTTTTTTTTTAACTCGATCATAGCAGGGGGAGTAATCTGATTCTAAATTAACTGGGTTGCTAATTGTTCATCCTGTAAAAGCCATAATCTGTTGTGTTCTTCAAGGAAAACTTAATGAAAAACTACAACCTCATATGTTGTAAATTTTGTTTCCATGTCAACAGACAGCTCTTTTTGTGTAGCTGTTAGAAATATAAGTGATTTCTTTAGTTTATTTTTTACTGTTCATACTAGTCCCTGTAACTATCATAGGGGTCACCATTTCCTGTTTGATGAAATCTCATTGTCCCTGAGAGCTGCAGTAGCATATAAGAACATGATACGGCAGCATCCTTTAGACTACACAGTATGCCTGTCTGCTTAATTGGAGTTTTTTTTTTTTTTTTTTACACTTTATTTCTTCGCCCCTTGCCTGAGGGACTCTCTCCAGCAACTGCCTAACCCGCTCTTCTACTTCCCACTGTGGCAACTGCAACTACTCCCTCACTCCGACCAGGCAGCACCCCCCGGATCTAAGCCCCCATGGGGAAGGGCTTAGCGCGCCTGTCGGAGTGGAGGGCCAGGGAGAGTGAGGAGCCCAGCATTGGGAGTGTGGAGCTGGCAGCAGTGCCTTCGCCTATCCTCTGGAGTTTTTTTTTTTCCCATTTTTCTCTGTTTCCCCCGATGCTCGGTCGTGCAATGGCATCAATGGCACTAGTGCTGATGCCCGCTGCAGCACTACCCCTCGCAATGTGTGGCGACTCAAACTCGGCTCCCCCTGGTCCCACCAGAGGTCGCACTTGTGCGACGCATACCTTAGAGCCCTCCCCAGGAAGAGAGAGCAGTCCTCGGGACGCTCAATCTCTTCCCTCACCTGCCGACCCCCAACAACCCGAGATCGCTCCCGAACCCAGGTTGCCGACGTAGCGTGAGGTGTGGCGTCCAGCACCTCAACCCTCAGCGCCACCGGGCTGGCTGCTTAATTGGAGTTTAACAAAACAAGTTGTAGCAAAGTGTGGAAGATTACATTTACCTTCAGTTAGCTTTGCAAACTATCTGAGTTGTAATGCAGGGTTTTCCCCTTTAGACTGCATTCCAGTTGTGTGAGTCCAGAAAGTTATTTTAGGATATTTGTACTTTCACCATAGAGATATATGATATAAATAGGTGGTGTAACATAATATTCGCATATGCAGTGCAGCTCTCATGGACAATGAGATTTCAACAACCATAAAATGGAGACCCCATGATAATTGGAGGAGACCAGCATGAACAGTGAAAACAAACTAAAGCAATCATGTATAGCCCTAACTGCTACAGGAAAATAATTGCTGACATGGAAACAAAGTTTGAAAGATATAAGGTTGTAGTTTTCCTTTAAGGGGTCATGCTCCCTTTTCTGCAATGTTTCATGTTGTCACTGGGAATTCCTATCAAATGGGTAAGATCCACCCCTGCTCTGGACACTGGCACAGCTCAAAACTATGACATCAGCAGGAAATGTTGGTAGCATAAGGATTACGCAGCTTACCACTCATTATCATCAGTCTCCGGTACCAATGGGAAGGAGCAGCAGTTCTTTTCAAGTAGTTTCTCAACATGAATTGAATCTTCACAATTCAGTTTTCTTCTCCCTAAAAATAACTAGCAGGAAAGTACTGTTTGTTTCTACAAGCGGTACTCTGTAAATTTGACTGTAGCTGTTTTAAACTTAGGTTGACAAGCTTGCTTTTCTCTCAGATGGCTTCCTTGGTAACTGTTTGTGTGAGTTGCGACTCATCTTGCCTTGTCAAAAAATTAAGGGCCTGCTTCTCAGCCTGGTACCTAAGGGGAATCTGGGGATTATTTCCCCTTTTTGGTAGTTTTTCTCCCTCTGCTTTCCTATAGGGCTCAGTCTTGTGCAGTGTTCTTACTGTTATTGGTGTTTATTCAGTAGTGGTGACTGTTTATTGTGGCCTTTGACTAATTTTAGAATTTTAAATCTTCAGGGCTCTCTGAGCCATTTGCAGGCCCGAGCACCATTTTTGTGCCCGTTTCAACTGTCTAGAGCAAGCACCATGTGTATCTATCAATTTTCTGATGATGCCAGACACACACACACACACACACACACCTTCGATGTTTGTATAATTTTCTTCATCAACTGCATGCTGACTTAAACTGAGTTTTTTTGCATGTCTCAGTTGTCCACAGGTTGCAGTTGCAGTGTTTGTGCTAATGCAGTCTTAGTTTTTGTGGTGCCGTCTGCATCATTTATCTTCCACAAGCTGTGCTTGCACTGTGGCTTGCCAATGCAAACTAGCAGTTTTGCACCGTTTTTGCAGCATTTTCGCACAATCTTTCAGGAGCCACCCATATTTTGATCTCATTAGCTCATTCGATAGGAGGAGCTTTTATTGGCAAAAAGTGTATTTGTTTTGGCTTCATGGCTTTTCACAGACTGTTTTCACTCAGAGAATGTGGAGTATGTCTGAAGAGTATGACTCAGTTTCTTTATGGAACATTCTGACTGATCTTCCCTTGTCAGTCTTCACCATTCATTACTGCTGGGTAAGCTGCTGGAGGCACGCACCTGTACGGGAGTTTTTTTTTGGAGGAAAGAGTCGGCGCCAACAGCGCTGCTCACAAGGCTGATGCATTGTGTGGCGCACAAGGGTTGGCTGTTAGGCGGTGCCGACTCCTCCTCCACCCCAGTTCTGTTTCTCCTGCCATCAAGGTCGCACCTGCTGTGCGAGTTGCCAAAGTTTGTCTGTGTCACTAGGCCTTCGCCATCCCATGCCATTTTTCCTGCCTCTCCATCTCCATCCCAGTCTGAATTCACCCGGCGCCGTTGTAGTCCAGGAGGCCCATTCCTTTTATTTCTACTAACAGCACCGGGTCCTTTTTCTAAAGTTTGTTGAATTTCTTTTGCATCATGTCTGGTTTGGGGGCCAAGAGAAAATCTAAAGTGGGCCGTGCCTCCATGTGTCGGTGCCCCTGTGGTCGGTATTTTTCCGTTTCAGACCGACATGATGTTTGTTTGCGTTGCCTGAGTTCCAACCACGATATGGACAACTGTGATTCCTGTTTCTCCATGGACCGCCATGTTCTTGAGATCTGTGCATTTAAAGTCTGCAGGGCTTCACTGACTTTTGGATGACAGCGTCATTCTAGGGATGCCATGGCAAGATCTCTCAGTCCTGCCTCTGGGTCCCTTCCTGGGTCTGTTTGGCCTGGTAAGGAGGAAACCTCCTCGGATTCTAGCCTTGCCGTCAAGTAGGTTTCTTTTGTGGTGCTGGAAGAGTGACTCAGTTCCCTGCGTAGCCAAATTGTGAGCCACGGCAGTCACCTCCATGGAGGTGCAGGCTCCCCCAGTGTTGTGGTCCACGGTTGCTAGGCCCGGCACTGGTGGACCCTCGGCACTGTCTGTCGGTGCTGCTTTGGATCCCATCACCATTCGCGGTGCAGGTGATCAGGGCGGTGCCGCGGGTGGTGCCGTGTCCCGTGATGGTGCCTTTTCCGGTGCCATTGCTAAGAGAGCTCCCGGGGTTGCTAGTCTGACGGCATGCTTGGTCTCCTCTTCGGAGGTGGATGACCTGCTGACTGATCCGGATCGGCATCCCGACTCCTCGTAGTCAAGGAGCCCTCTTGGACACTGCACCAGGTGGCCCAGTGTTTGCCTCCCGGACTCCCCGGACCCTGTGGTCCCTGCGGCCCCCCACGGCGAGGCCGACACTGGGGGCGCTGCAGTGGATAGCAGTCTTGGGGAGTTTGGTGTGGCGGTCTTCACTGTGGGGGCCATGGCAGCTGCCACTTCTGGTGCTGCTGTGACCTCCTTGGTGGGGATGGGGACCTCCTCTTCTGTGGCCTCCTTCGGGGGGCCTACAGGATTGGAGGACCCTTCTTCACTGGGTTAGAGGAAGAGGGCGGCCTCTGAGTCTGAGGGATTGAGAGGCCGGGGTGAGGTGCAGAGGCCTTCTTCCACTACCCTGAGGGGAGTGGGGAGGAGCCGAAGTGCAGAGCCCCACTTCTCCTCCTCTGAGACTTCAGGGGCGCTCTTGGTGGGCAGCACTGAGGGTTTCCCTTCTGGAACCATGCAACCACAGTCACACCAGAGGGGAGACTCTCCCTCAGGGCTCAACCAGGATCTTTTTACATGTTTGCAGCATTCACTGACTGGGATGACCCCTGGATCCCCCCATGTTGGAGGATCTGCTGCTTGGTCTAAGAGCCTTGGCAGAGGCTGGGCACTCTCTGTGAGGTGCCCTTCCCCAGTCCTTCTGCAAACACCTCCCCCTTTCCCAGGCCATGTGGGTCCTTTGGGCTCTTTAACCTGTGACACGTTCAGGGCCACTGCGGCAGCCTTCCCTAGGTATGTTAGCACTATGTACGAGCAGGTCTTTTGCCTGTCTCCCCCACCGCAGGAGGACTCCGAACACCCAAGCGCCTCTAGTTCCTCGACTTCCTCATCTGAGGAAGAGGAACATTCTGTCCATCTTTCCTCTGACAGTGATTTCACCGAATATCAGCAGTTCCTCTTGAGGCTAGTTCGGGAGCTCCATATCTCCCATGTAGTAAGACGCAGTACTAAGCGGGAGACATGCTCGTTTCTGAGTGAATTCATTGCTAACCACCTTATAGTGCCTTCCTAGCCTATTCCCTCTCAGGAAGCATCTATCCACACCTGGCAGTCTCCATCCGCCTCATCCCCAGCCCCAGCTGACTGCAGGAGCAGGTATTGCACTCCCCAGAAGTCTCTAGGTTCTTTGCCTCACCTACCTTCGGGGCTGATGGCCTTAGATACTCCTTCTGGGCTACACCACTCGGTGCACGACCAACCACCAGATCCGGATTCCACCAAGTTCAACCGATGAAGAAGAAGAGTTTTCTCTTCAGCTCATGTGCTGCTTTGTATCAGCTCACATCAGGCTCACCACGCTGCCTACAACAGGCACCTGTGGTCGATGTTAGCACAGGTGTTAGCATCTCTGCCTGTTTCGGAGGAATCTAGGCAAACCATTGCCCTCTCTGCGCAGGGTCTGGAGCTTGCAAGGCACCAGTCAAGGGCGTCTTATGACACCAGTGAGGTGGCCTACAGACTGGCAGGGACAGCGATCTACATCAGGCAGATGGCATGGCTTCATCTATCCAGGTTGTCACCCGTTGCCTGGCGTAGGGTGGTTTCCTCCACTTTCCAGGGGACCCATCATTTCTCCCACAGGGCGAGGAGGAACTTACAGGGGCATCTTCCATCCTCCCGGCCATGGGGGACACCTCCTCAGCCTGACCAGCCTTAGGCTGTGTATGGTCTAGTATGGCTATGGGGTCTCCCCCTCCTGCACCTCACCCACAGGAGGCTGAGGGGATCTGTTCCCTCAGGACAGTGCTGGATCCCCTCTGGGGGGCTTGGTACTCACCCAGCAGTAATGAATTGTGAAGACTGACAAGGGAAGATATGAAAATGACATATCTACCGTAATTCTTGATCTTCTTTTGTACCTTCACCATTCATTACTGATTCCCACTCACCTTCTCCTCATGGGCCTCAGCTCTTGGGCATCACCTCCACCCTGCTTGCCCTCCTACTCTTCGAGGCAATTTGGGGGAGAGTCCCCCTGGTACATCAGGGTTCTCTGTTTCCTTCTCTAAAGTCACAGAACACTCAACCTAGGAGGGTGGCGAGTAGGGTCTTCGCCCTTGCCTCGGAGAGAACTCCCTGGGATTCTCACTAGGGTGCAGTGTGGTGTCCCCCTTTGGCTTGGATGTTCCACCTGTTTTTTCCACCATTTTGCAGTGGGGACTGCGTCAGTGCATTTCATGGGAGAGCCCATAGGGATTTTCCTCCCTCTTTTCTCTTTTCTCGCTTCTGGCACGGTTGTCCCATGGTTCTCTTCTTCTGAAGTGGGGACTGTGTCGGTACTTTCTTGGGAGAACCTGTGGCGTTTTTCCTCCCCCTGTTCTCCTCTTTTAATCTCCTCTGCTTTAGAGGTCATTCTGGACAGAGTCCTTTCCTGTTTAAGAGGTGTTTCCCCTCAACTAGCCTCCAGGGGATAACCTGTGGAGGGCCATGCTCCAGGACTTTCATCCCATATGTGGATTGGGGTGGGAAGAGAGGGCTGTCTCCACCATGATTTCTGTTTTCCAAGACCATTTCAAATTCTCTTCTGGGCCTCCGTCCAGTGGACCCTGAAGCTGGCGGGATCCTTGCTCCTTGTCTTCACACCTTCAGGCTTTTGAGGCTATTATATAAGCCAGTGGTCTTCCAATTAACATGGCAGAGAGCCTCCTTCCCCCTTTTTCCCTTACATGTATTGTATCTGTCTCTCTTCTCTTTCTCCCTTTCTGTATCTCTTCTTTTCTGTGCGACCGACCAAGCATTCGGGCCCTATGGCCACTTAGGATACAAACTCCAATCCCTTTGTCCTCGCGTCGGCTTATTCCTTTTTCAGTTTATATCCTTTCCTTTTCCTATCCCTCGGCCCTCTTGCCTCACCTTGGTTTTCTCTGTCTCTCTTATTTCATCCTGTCCAGCAAAACAGAACTAGGGTGGAAGAGAAGTCTGCAGCATCTTAACGGCCAACCCTGGTGCACCACACAATGTGTCGGCCTCGTGCGTGGTGCCATCGGTGCCAACTCCTCCCTCCAAAAAAAAAAAACTCTCGTACAGGTGCGCACCTCCAGCAGCTTACCCAGCAGTAATGAATGGTGAAGATACAAGAGAAGATCAAGAATTATGGTAGGTACGTAATTTTCATTTTTGCACTAGTAAAGTAAATGCTGAGATTTCAGCCCATAACACCCAGTTTGCTGGTGTCATGAGGAAAGTATATCTGGTTTATTGCATGGCAGTGGCAAAGTATATCTGGCTTATTACATGGCAGTGGCAGACTTGAGTTACACAAACCCCTGCTTCATCTTCTGAATGAGATATTTTCATATCAAAGAACTGCAGGGTCCACTCCTCCTGCGAAGAGACATGCATCTCAGGCAAGCCTCTCAGGTTGAGGGGGTTTACAGCAGGGATATGTGAATGTACTGGAGCATATCAAGGATGCTCTTCCAGATTTGCAGAGCACTTCAGATGTTTCAGGCCTCAGTTCTGTCCTGCAACAATGCTGATTCTTTGGGTAATATAACTCCTGCAACTCCCAAGAGCTCTGTAGGAGGAAGATAAGGAAATGTGTGAGGACGAGGAAGGAGAGTGGTCAGAGTGGGCTGAGTCCTCCTTTGAACCATTTTTATTTGATATTCAGTCTACTGACTTGCTTGAAGAGCAGACCAGTATGGTTCCCTGGAAAGGTCAGGGAGGCTGTGAGAGACAAAAAGAAGGCCTTCACCAGGTGCAAGAAAAAAACAAGAGAAGAAGGAATCGGGAGAGTACCAAATGAGAACAAGGGAAACCAAAAAGGTGGACAGAGATGCAAAGGCAGACACATAGTTGCGTATTGCAGAGGTGGTCAAGGGTGGGGAAAAACAGTTATTTAGATGTATTAGGGAAAAAGAAAGAATGGAGGAAGAGCAGTTGTTAGGGTAACAGAGGGAGGTAGGGTAATTGGGGTGGGGGCAGACAGCAGCTGTTGTAAATAGCTGGTTTTGCTCTGTATTCACAAGGGAAGAAAGAAGGCCTGTGCCAGAGAGTGGCATTAAGGCAGTTGTAAGGGGGATCCCAGAGATTAGACAGCAAGTATTTATCAGTGAAAGGATTTTGAAAGGGCTAGCAGCCCTTAAGATAGATAAGGCCTCACAGCCAGATGGGATGCATCTGAGGGTGCTCAAGGAGTTGTCAGCAGACCTAACTGAACCCCTGGTGATGCTATTCAGTAGTTCAGTTCAGCCAGGGGTAGTTCCAAAGACTAGAGGGTAGCAGATGTAGTCCCACTCCATAAATGGGAGGGACAAAGAGCAGCAGAGTAACTACAGACCTGTCAGTCTTACCTCTTTGTTGGGTAAACTGATGGAGACTGTAGTCAAAGAGGACCTCGTAAACTACCTGAAGAGGAAATGGACTCAAAGATAGTAAACAGCACAGGTTCATGGTAGAAAGGTCTTGTCAGACCAGCCTGATAGTATTCTTTGACTGGTAATGATGGTACTGGATAAGGGCCATGCTGTGGATGTACTCTGCTTTCATTTCAGCAAGGCTTTTGACTTGGTACCTCACAGAAAGTTGCTAAAGAAGCTAGAGGATCTGGGTACAGTGAAAGACATCATTAGATAGATGAGAAACTGGTTGGAAGGGAGACAGCAGAGGATCGTGGTTAACTGAGTCAAATTAGAAGAGAGGGAGATCAGCAGTGGGGTGCCACAAGGATCAGTCCTGGGTCCAGTCCTTTTCAATATGTTCATTAGGGACATGGGAGAAGAAATTCAGGGCAAGATGTGTGTTTTTGCAGATGACGTTAAGCTCTGTGGCGGGAGAGACTTGTACAAGCCAGAGAGGTGTTCAAAGTTTTGGCATTTGAAATTCAGAAACAAAAAGTGTAAGGTGATGCACATAGGGAGCTAGAATCCGAGGATCGGCTCAAGGCATTGAACATGTATGCACTGGAGGCCAGATAACAGAGGAGAGATATGATAGAGAGCTTCAGGTTCTGGAAAGGAATGAAAAAGGTAAACTATGAGAAACTATTTAACATAAGTAGCTGATCAAGAACACAGAAGCATGAGTGGAAACTGATGGGGGGGATTCAAGAGGGAAGTGAGAAAGTTTTTATTTTACAGAAAGGGTGGTGGAGCCATGGAACAATCTGCCTGCTGATGTGGTGGGCACCAAAACTCCCAATGGTTTCAGACATGGCTGGGTCAGAGAGAAGGGATAAGTGGTTGCTCACGGTGATAGCGGTAGGGTGAGAAGCATGGGGGTGGATAGTGTGGGTTAGAACCCAGTATTGGTAATAGGTCCTGGGTTTGTTAGTGTTTATGGGCAGACCAGTGGTCTTTTTCTGCCACCATTGTTTAGTTTTCTGTGTTTCCCTTCAGGAGGTTGGACCCAGGCAGCTGGAGCATGAGCCAACCAGGGACAAGTCGATTCTGGACCTGGTATGGATCAGTGGGAACAGAGTCGAGGAAATACAGGTGGAAGGGCATCTGGAGTCCAATGACCACCACATGGTGTGGTTCAGCATGGAGACATGGACTCAATTAAGCCACACAAGGGCAAGAGTATTAGATTTCAGGAGGGCGGATTTCACTGAAATGGGTGGATATATACAAACAGTCCTGGGGAATGGAGGGGCAATGGGGGGGGTGGAGGAACAATGGGAGAAACCGAAAGGAGCCATAGTGGAGATAACAAACCAATGTGTTAGGATAGTCGCCAAAGGGATAAGAAGGAAACCACTATGGTTCTCTAAAGAGGTGAGGGACAAAGTCATGGCTTAAAGGCTGAGTTTCAGGAAATATAAGGGGAGCCAAAGGGAGGAGGACAGGGAGGTATACCTTGAATGTCTAAGGAAAGCAGGGAAGGCTGTTAGGAGGGCGAAGGCATAGACAGAAGACATAGGGGATAAGGCATTCTATAGGTACATCAGTGAAAGAAGAAAAGCTGGGGGGGGGATTGTGAGGCGCAAAGGGGAGAAGGGAGAGTGTAAGGATGGGGTTCTGAACAAGGCAGAAATACTGAACAAATACTTCTGCTCAGTATTCACTAAGGAGGGGGAGTGTCAAGGACCACAGTTGGGTTGCAGAGGCAGTTGGGTGGGGGGGACCTGACACCAGTCCTTTCATAGTGGAGAGTTCTGAAAGAACTCAGTAGCTGAAGGAGGATAAGGCCATGGAGCCAAACAGCATCCAATCTCGAAGATATTAAGGGAGCTGCTAAGGAACTGTAGTGCCTCTGGCGGCTCTGTTCACAGAGCCACTCAACACAGGTGTGGTTCTAGAGGACTGGAGGAGCACACATGTATTCCCACTGTACAAAACCGGCAGTAGGGAGGAGGAGAGGAACTACAGGCCAGTCAGCTGCGCCTCAGTGGTGGGAAAGATCATGGAGACACTGCGGAAAGAATGGATAGTGGCACATCTGGAATCCAGCAGTGCCCAGGATCTGAGGCAACACGGATTCGTAGCAGGAAGGTCATGTCAAACGAATTTAATAAATTTTTTTGATTGGGTGACTAGGGAATTAAATCTGGGAAGGGTGGTGGACGTTGCCTACCTCGATTTCAGCAAAGCCTTCGACACCGTCCCCACATAGAAGGCTGATTTACAAGATGGGTAGTCTGGGCATGGGAGACAAGGTAGTGAACTGGGTTAGGAACTGATTAACAGACAGGAGACAGAGGGTGGTGGTAAATGGGGTACAATCTGGGGAGGGGGGATGACCAGCAGGGTACCACAGGGATCAGTATTAGGACCAGTCCTGTTCAATGTCTTCATTAGTGACATTCAAGAGAGGCTGGGAGGAAAGATCTGCTTGTTTGCAGATGACACCAAGATCTGCAGTAGGGTGGATACTCCAGAAGGGGTGCAGAAAATGAAGAGGGACCTGGAGAAGCTTGAAAGATGGTCGGAGATGTGGTAATTGAGGTTCAATGCTAAGAAGTGCAAAATAATGCACTTGGGTAGAGGGAACCCTGGGGAGAGCTACAGGTCGGGGGGGGGGAGCCGACTGTCACCAAAGAGGAAAGAGACTTAGGGGTTATCATCTTTGATGACTTTAAGGTATCAAAGCAGTGCACAGATGCGGCAGGGAGAGCCAGTGGCATGCTGGGGTGCGTAGGCTGGCTGGGCTGGCAGTATAGCCTAGAGGTTAGAGTAACGAGCCATGAACGAGCTTGGTGCATCCAGCAGACCTGACCTGGGTTTGATTCTCACAACCTCCACTTGCATACTATGTAACTCTGAGCAAGTCACTTAACCGCCCAGTGCTCCCAGCTTGCCCCTGAAAACAGGCACTTGTGCCTAGTGGGCCTTACCCGGTTAACAAAGACTGAAATAAAATACAAAAAAAAATAGACAGGGGTATCACTGACAGGAGGCAGGAGATGGTGATGCCATTGTATAAGACATTGGTAATGCCTCACCTGGAGTACTGCATGCAGTTCTGGAGGCCACACCTGTGCAAGGACATAAATAAGGTGGAGATTATCCAGAGAAGGGCATCAAAGATGGTGCAGGGCTTGCACCACAGAACATATGAGGAGAGACTACGGGACCTCATATGTGCTCACTGGAGGAGAGAAGTGAGGGGGACATGATTGAAACTTTCAAGTACCTCAAGGGCATAAACAAGGTGCAGGTGGGGGACTTTTTCCAATGTAGAAAAAGTACTAGAACAAGGGTGTACAATATGAAATTGGAAGAGGGTAGTTTAAGAGGTAATGTGAGGAAGTTTTTCTACACAGCGAGGGTAGTCGGTGCTTGGAATAGTCTGCCACAGGAAGTAGTGGGGGCAAGCACAGTGAAGGGGTTTAAGGATGCCTGGGACAGGCACAAGGGAAGCTGGAGGGGGGGAGGGAGTGATCAAAAGCCATTGATCACATAGGGTCGATGACCACATACAATGTATAGGGCCTACGGGCAGACTGGATGGGCCTAGCGGTCCTTATCTGACGACAATTTCTGTGTTTCTAAGAGACACATAGAACTCTACAGCTGATGGAAGTTCAGTCTGCCATTACCATGTCCATTAATCCCATTTTATCAGACTTCAGATTCTTCATTGTCTTCCATGCTTTCTACGTTTTGAACAGGTGGTCAAACAGGAGTGAATAGACCTTGAAAAAAGAAGCTGTTTTCAGAGAAATGGGCTAAATGCCATCCCTCTTTCGAGAATTAAATTTCCCCACAGAGATTCACTCTTTGGTGTTAGAACTTGAGTTGGCAGGGCACAGTAGGAACCAGAACATTTGGGGCCAGTGGCGCCGTTGCCTAGCACCAGTGCACAGCATCATGAACATACCCACAGCATACAGAGTGACACAATGCTTTATTGCTTCAGTTACTTTTTTCCAACCATCAAAGCACGGTGCTTTTCTTGTTGGGGACCAGAACATCAATTTGAATACATGTAGTGTTCTTGTCTAGTTTTTAAGTATATCTCATTTTCTCTAGCCAAGCTTAATTGTTTTAACAATCTCCATGGCAGTTTTTACCTCAAAGGTTCTTTAAGTGTCTGCTGCATAAGCCCTACCTTGTTCAACGTTCAAAGTCTGTTATGTCAGGTAGACCACCTGAAAAGGCAGGTTGCTCTGGCAGCGAGGCTATTTGGCACCACTGCTCCTCTTTGGGTAAGTGTTTCTGTACTGAACAGTCTCAGGACCAAGGCGGTAGGCAGTCCTTCTGTAGTGGTAAAAAGAAATGGTTCTGACTCAGCTCACACTCTGCATCAGGTTCCAGGGACTGATCAACCTAAACCTCATCCTCGTGTAAAATAAAACAAGACAAAACAAATTGAATCTAGTGGTTATGGCCTGGTTCTCTGCCACTCTGCCTTGAAATTGTAATCTCCACTAGGTGTGATACCAGATTCCTCTCCTTCGTTTTGGTTGACAAGGGAGGACACACCAGCATATTTCTTCACACCAGTGGTGCTGGTACCACGTATCTGAGGCAGAAAGGTCACGTGGGGCACGTGAGCAGTTTGGTTGGTAGACAGCTTTCATAAAGCAGTGACTCCTCTGCACTCTGTTGGTGCCACCTGTGGCTGAGATAGGGCTGCTGGTGGCTGCTTCAGACTTGGCTCCCTCTGTGACTTCCCCAGTACTGGTGCTGTCTGTGGCACCAGTGCCATTTTTGCTATGCTTATGCTTTCCCAGGCATTAAGTCAAGGCAAGGGAAAGCAAATTTTATTTATATAGTGCCCTATTCGTGGGCTCAGAGTGCTTAACAAACATGATAAAAAACATTAAAACATCGCAGCAGATCATATAATCAAAGAAAATTAAAAACCTTTTGAAACAAATATGTTTTAAAAGAGGCTTTAAAGGCCTCCACCATGCTAGCTGCTCAAATATGTGGTGGGATGGAATTTCACAACAGTGCAGCTGTACCAAATGCTCTATCTCCCGATCTCTTTAAACGGGAAGATGATACAACCAATAAGCCAGCCTCGGCAGAGCATAGGGGGCTGATAGAAGAGTACAGAACCAGGACCTGTTTTAGGTAACCACATAGGGCCTCTGTATATTAACAAACCTATCTTGAAAATGATGCACAAACTCACAGGCAGCCAGTACAGAGCTCGCAGAACAGGAGTGACATGATTCCTCACAGAGTTACCTGTCAACATCCTGGCCGTAGCATTCTTCACCAGCTGCAGTCAATGCATCAAACCTCCAGACAACCCTAGGTACAGAGTGTTACAGTAATCAGGTCTGCTAGTAACAAAGGCATGCATAACTGTAGCCAGGTCTGCTGGCGTCAGGAATGGATGGATCCTGGCAATGTTCTGGAGATGGAAAAAAATGGTTCTGATGATTGAAGACACCTGTTGTTCGAGGCTAAGATGGTCATCAAGAACAACACCAAGATCCTTAACCGCAGTGATCACCGATAGGGGACGTTCAGCAACCACTAAAGCAGGCAGTTTCCTGTCAGCAAAAATGCCCCTACAACTCGGCTCAATCACCATAACCTCTGTCTTGCCGAGGTTGAGACATAGCCAGTTAGCAGACATCCAGTCGTTAATCTCGGCTAAACACCGACTCAGCGTATCTGAGGCAGAAAGGTCACGTGGGGCACAAGACAGGTACAACTGGGTATCATCTGCATAGCAGTGAAACCCCAGATTGTACTACTTAATGATCTCCCCTAGTGGCAGCATATACACAGAGAACAGCAGAGGTGCCAAAATAGAACCCCGCAGAACACCACGAGGCAGCGCGAAAGAACCAGAGGAAAACTTTTCAAGGACTATGCGCTGCGATCTTCCTGTTAAATATGAGTCAAACCAGCGCAAAACTACGCCAATACCGCCCATATAGTTCCACAGATGGTCCGAAAGCACCCGTGATCTACCATGTCAGACGGTGAAGACAGGTCCAAGAGCACCAAGATGGTATAGTGCCCTCGGTCCCTCACCATGAAGAGATCATATGCCACCCTGACCAAAGCCGTCTCAGTGCTGTGCTGTGGCAAAAAACCTGACTGGAGAGGTTCATAGATGGACAGCTTCCATGTGTTCAACCAGCTGGTCAGCCAGTACTTTCTTAATACACTTCCCCAAAAAGAGAAGACTGGAGATGGGCCTATAGTTCAAGAAAATGTCGGGGTCTAAAATTGGCTTTTTAAGGAGGGGCCTCACTACAGCCTCTTTCAGAGTCAAAAGAAAGGCACCCTGTCTTAAAGACCCATTGACAATCTCCACAAACACTGGACCCAAGAAATCCAGTCAGCTGATGACAAACCACGTTGGACCTGAGTCCAGGACACAGCTGATGGGACACATACTGGTAAGCACCCGGACAACCTCATCCACCAAAACCAGCCGAAACTCATCCAACTTGGCAGGCGATCTTCATTAGCAGAGTGATCACCCCCAGAAAAAACTGGACCACAGGAGGTAATACATGCCCTGATAGAGGCCACCATGGCAAAGAACTGTCCAAACTGTTCGCACTTTTCTGCAGAAAATGCTATCCTAGATTGCAGACAGGAGGGATTCAGCCAGCTGTCGATAGTGTGGAACCGCGGAGCTGGACGATTTCTTGCCGCAGCAATCGATCAAGACAAAAATTCAGTCTTCTTAAGATTGTTTGCCCCCTAATACTCCAAATAATGGAGCCTCAATGCCAACTTGTCCTTCTCAGAGTGTGACCTTCTCCAGGTACGCTCCAAGCTACGCCCCTCAGTTTTCAACCAGCACAGCTCAGCACAACACCATGGTGAGGGACACTGGGAGATCAAGGGGAGAATGTGGTAAGGTGCAGTCAGGTCCAGGGCCTCAGTCAAGGCTGTATTATAAGCCTTGACCCCAGCCTCTGAACCTTGAGCACAGGCTAGCATCAAACTCGAGACAGCCATGACTGCAGGAGCTGGCAAGGCCCCAATTTATTCTTCGGACAACACTGGATTGTCTCTACAGAAGGGGTTAATTTACAGGGGGCCCTGCACTGGAACTCAACAGCATAATGATGCAGCTAGCTGACCGGATCAACCTTGACTGCCGTAATGTCAAGGCTGAGTGAGAAGACCAGGTTGAGAGTATGGTCATGTCTGTGCCTTCTGGAGGCAACCGCCTGAAACAATCCCAGCCGAGACATCAGCTGAAGGAGCTCTTGTCCAAAATGACAGGATTCATCGTTGACCCGGGCATTAAAGTCATCCAGGATTAAAATCCTAGGGGACTCCAACACCTGTTCAGCGACGAAGTCTGCCAGTTCCTGCAGGAAAAGACTCCCATCCTCAGGAGGTTGGCAGATGAGAACTATCCTGCCATTGACTCCCAAGGCACATTTAGCGACCACACACTCGAAAGACACAGATGTTCTCACTGGGAATGCAGTGAGGCCCAGGGCGGATCTAAAATAGATGGCCCCTTCCCTGCGGTCCCTCCTCAGGCAGTGCAAGACTGCGTAACCAGAGGGGAACGAAGGCGCCAGCACAGGGCCAGCGTCATCGCCCACCTGGTCTCAGTAATGCAGACAAGGTCAGCTGAGGAATTGTCGATGAAAGATTGGTGCTGGGGATGTTGAAGTTGCTGAGTGGTGTTTTCTTCCATGAGCCAACCTAGGCACCGGTGTAGAAGCACTTTGTGTCTTTCATTTTATTAAATGATGAACATGAATATAATTGGGATTTTATAACTGGTGAGACTGAGGATTATGGTGACTTTCCTTCTCTTGAGGATGCTACCCCACTTCTCCAGTTGGTGAGGGTCCTCAGGAGGACAACTCTTTTCAGTCACTGTTAAAAAAAATATGCATAAAGCTCTACATTTTGAAACAATGACTGTAGACTAGACCAGTCAAAGAAGATACAGCTAAAGCATCTTAATCCAGATGATCCAGGCTGGCATGGTTGGCAGTGACAAGTGGGGACCATCTTTAGCCATCTGTGAATGGTCAGACACTTAGAACTGTGGATGTTTTGAAGGATCTGGTGGTTGTTGGGGACAGCAGGCTGTCTCTATAACAGCAGATGTCAGCATTAGTTCGAAGCATTTTTTACCACCAGCGTAATATTGTTCTGAATCACGCCACATCTAGTGCCAGCTGACCTGAAGATGATAGTTCATGCCTTTGTCTTCTCCAGACTGGATTACTGCAGTGCTCTGTACTTAGAGATCTTCTTCGGGGGTATCTCAGTCATCTGGTCTCACCGTAGACACTTCACTGTCGGTGAAGCAGGATCCACATGGCAGATTTTCAGCAGTACAACTGGAGCCACCCATGTCAACATCATGTGACGACATCACCAACCCTATAAAGGCGTGAGCGGCCCTGCTCCCTCATCAGCTTGTTCGCATGGATCTCCGAGGAAGCTCTGACGCAGTTTTGCGCCAATTTTTTCACCTATGGCTTTTTGCTGCCTATTATTTCAGAATCTCTTTTTTTTAAAAAGATTCCTTTATTTTGTTTATGTCAAGAGTTAGTCCTTCTACATCTCTCTTCTGTTGCTGTCACTGTGGAAAGCAGATTGCCTCCACAGATGAACACTCCCTCTGTGTCTACTGTCTTGGGTCTGACCACGAAATCTCCAACTGTGAGCTCTGTCAGAAGTTTAATCAGACAGCCCTCAGGTAATGCAGAAAGAGTCTCAAAAATTTCCTAATGGATCAACAGGTAGCCAGTTCCAGGCAGTGGTCCTCTGGGGTCCCAACCTCTGGGTCATAGGCAGGGTTGTTGAGCTCCCAGGACACTAAGGCCCAAGACAAGTCCTCAGGGAAAAGTCACATAAAGGACCGTGATAGGGACCTCTGCCTCCTGGCAGCGGTCCCACTCCCTGATGGCCTCTTCTTCCTCTTCCGGGGGTACTCTGTCGACTGCAGCAGTGTCAGTGCAAAACTCATCTGTCCGGGTCTCTGTGCCCACCAGACCCACTCTGACAGCACCTCCGCCCAATACTCGGAGCGGCCGGTCGTCGACCTTCGGGTAGTTAGCCCCTCTGTCCCGTCGTTGACAGCCCTCCCATTGAGGCCTGATCCATCCCCAGGCCCTTGGGCTACAGTTCCTTCTGGGTCTCAGGGCTTATCCGGTGGGTCATCGCTCCCTTCGCTGTCAAACTCCCCCCCTCCATCAAGGCAGTCTTCGACGGTCGTCAATCTCAATGAGAGTCTAACCAAGTCTACCTCAGTGATAGTTCACCAGCTTGGTGTCTACAGGCCTACATCTCTGGCACCATTGACGGCAGATTTGTCATCGACCCCTTTCCGATGTCCATGGGCTGCTCCCCGGAGGACATCGTCGGTGCGTCACATGTTGGACCTGGATCTTGAAGAGGTCGACATTGAGGAGGAATACCATCCTGACCTTATTCTTCCTGATGAGGAGGAGGAAGATCCTCTCACTTCAGACAGATCCACTGCTTTCTCAAACAGAGAGGATTCTGTCAAGCACACTCCTAGGTCTTCTCCAGAGGACCTGACCTTTTTCAACATTATGAAGCAGTTATCCTCAGCCTTGAGGTTTCATACTGAGCAAGAGGATGCCACCAGGAAGGATCTGGTGCATTTCCTGAAGATTTCAGAGTCACCTCCCAAGATCATTCCTCCTGTTTTTCCTGCTTTGCAGCATGCTACTACTGCAGCCTGGCACAAGCCTGATATGGTGCTAGCTATGCCCTGCCGGGCGGACAAGCTTTACCATGCCGCACAGGGGTCTCCTCATTATGCTATCCAGCCTGAAACGGATTCAGTGGTTATTAAGGCAGCTCATTAATCAATCAATCGATCAATCCAGTCAATCAATCAATCAGTATTTTATTCATCAAAGTATGAGTGAATGGGATACTCAGTTGAGCAGAACTCATTTTCAATGAGGTCCCGACATAGTGCTCAAAGTACAAGTTTAATATTGACACGAACATACAGTACATAGGCTATGCTTACAGCATGGTATATGTTTAACATGGACATGAACATGAGCATTTTTTTTATTTCTGCTTGTTTGACTGTGCTTGCTAACGAACTGTGCCTGATTTGGTGCTAATCATATCCACTGCTCAATAAAGTATACTGCTCACGGGTGGTTTGGGGGCTTGGCAGCAAGCCATTCATAGTGAGCAGTACTGAGAGGGCGGGACATACTGAGATCTATAAAGTGCGTGACACCCACGGTCGTAAGTGTCGCATACGTCATTCGGAAGAAATATTTGTTGATGATACAGCGTAAGCAGGAATAGCGAGTGATAAATATTTTGTTTTAACTTAAATTTGCTGTTACAATAGGGCCTGTTTTACAAACACTAGTTTTAGTTTTGGGATCTTACTTTGAGAGGGCTGTTGCAGTAGGTGTGAACCATTAGAACTGTGCTTCCTGGTGTCAGGACCACACGGAACTTTAGCTAGCAGTGTCTGACGGAGGACCGCCCACCGACATCATGTGACCGACATCAGCGTGACCCTATATAGTGGGTGGTCCCCAGCCCGCCCTCCAATTCTTTTCTGCCGTCGACCTGTGCACATCGGACCTCGCGGAGAGTACTGCTACAGTTCGTCCATCATTTTGGATAAGTATCTTCTCATTACATTTTCTTTATTTTTTACTGTTCCAGTAAATGATTTTCATGCATGTCTTCTCTGATGCCTTCTGAGTCGCATAAGAATAAGTGCAATTCCTGCGGCACACAGCTCCCAAATAAGGATGACCATTCCCTCTGCCTCTTCTGCCTGGGCCCAGAAGACAAGACTGAGGACTGTGAGGCCTGCCTGAGTTTTAATCGGGCCACACAGAAATGCAGGCTGAAGGCCCTTGAGGCCCATCTTTTAAAACAAAAAATGGCATCACTGGAGAAGGAGTTGCAGAAGCTGCGGAGTGCCTCTTCCTCCCAGTCATCTGACTCGCACCAGCACAAAAAGAAGAAGGACAAGGAGAAGCACCAGGGCCAAGGGAGGTCCCCTTCCCGCCCACGTCTCCCTTTAGGAACTGCGGATTACCAGAGGTCTTCTTCTTCTGGGAAAAGTGCCTCAGTGGACAAGCCTGCTTCCTCTTCCCAGGAGCAGCCCTTGGTCCCCGCTGCCACTGGTCACGATAGAGATGGCTGCCTCGGCCGAGTCTGAGGTTCAAGCCACTCTTAGGCCCCTGAAAACTAAAGGGCCTAAGTTGGTTGGGGGGGCTGATAAGTCGCCCGTCAGAGCCCCTGACGAGCGCCCAGCCCAGGCTGATAAGTCAGCTGCTGGGGACTCCGGTGACCACTCGGCCACGGCTGACAAGCTAGACGGAGGATCCTCCAACGTCCACTCAGCCCAGGCGCTTCTGTCGGGCCCTGACAAGGGGTCCGACATTGAGCGTCAGCGCCCGCTACTGCCTAAGCCGCAGCCTACCCTGGAGGGATTGCACCACCCGGGTAGCTTTTCTCCCCCTCCGGCCATCCTCAGACCACCAGGAGCTGGAGTTTGAGGGATTTCAGCCCAGTGATACTGTTTCAGGGTCGCAACTGGACCTCTTTACGTCTCTCCCGGCCTACCCTCAGGTCCCTTCGTCATCGGCTTTTATTGCAGGACCTTTTGCTCCTTCCCCTATGCCAGAGGGGTCCTCCGGACTTATGCGGGGCTTACCCTTGGGGTCCTGTATCCCGCCTTTCAGGCTTACTCTGTGTCCTTCACCTGGCCCTATGGCTCCTACTTCTGGGCCATTGTCAGATCCTTTGATGCAAGGCTATCATACGCCGCATTATCATACCCCTGGATACCTTCCGCCAGGATATCAGGCACCAGGACTCCCTTTGCCAGGGTATCCCTGCCGGGGTATGTCCCTCATTACCATACTTTGGGTTATCCACCATCAGGATACCAGATGTCGGGCAATGGTGCTGGTTTCTAGCCAGTATAAAAGCCTCCACCGCCCCCACCCCTGACTCCTCAACCTCAGGCGAACTTCAGGGCAATCTTCCAGTCCTGGTGGAAGGAGACCAAGTCTCAGTAAGTCTCTGAGCTAGACAGCTGTCATCCAGCAGCGGTCTCTACCCTGGTGCGCCCGGACCTGACGAATAGGTTCCTTCTCTGGTGGAGTCCTGCCCGTCTGACGAAGAGCTTGGCTGCCATTACTGATAAGGGCAGACCCCTTGTTCCTGTTAAAGAGGTGTGTCACCCAACGGTATGTCCCCAGTCCCGACCCATTCGTCGGATTTGGACTCAGAGTCTGGCTTCTCTTCCTCAGCCTCCGGGTTTGAAACGCCTCCACAAGACGGGCCCAAGGCTTAGGAATCTCCGAAGTCTCCTCCGGAGGATCCCTTCCTCCTTCACAGACCTCCTGAAAAAGACTGTGGAGGCCTATAAGTAGAAGACTGATGATCAAGACCCCAGACGGAAGAGACTGGCAGAGCATTTGGAGATGCCTGACCTGTCCCTGGTCCTCACACCTCCCTGGTTGGAGCCTCATGAGGGCTTAGCCTCTACCATCTGGTCAATGCCTTCATCCATTCCAGCTGTGGCCAAGAAGGCGGACAGGATTTACCATACGCCTGAGGTCAAAGATCACCTTAGTGTCCACCCTAAAGCAGACTCAGTGGTTATTAGCACGGCGCATGATAGATCAGCTAAGCCTAAGCATATGAGCACCTCCCATCCTGATAAGGAATCGAGGCAGCTCAATTAGTTTGGGCGAAAATTTTATTCGTCCTTCACCCTGGCTATTCATGCCTTGAACTATGTGGCGCACCTGCTGGTCTACCAAAAATCCCTCTTTCGCAAGCTAGAGCCAGTCATTGAAACCTTGCCTGACTCTGAGGAGAAGGAAACTCTTTCTGACACCATTCGGTCAGCCAAAGTTGCTTGTTGCCACTCTCTGAGGTTGACTTACGGCACTGTTGACTCCTTGGTTAGGGGCACGGCTATGGCCATCTGCCTCAGGAGGTATTCTTGGTTGAGGGTCTTGGGGCTGGCACCTGATGTCCAGGCTGCCATCCAAGATGCACCCTTCCAGGGTTCTGTCCTGTCTGGAGAAGATGCTCAAGACATCATCACCAATTTCCAAAATAGGGGTCAGGCTTTGCATTTGGTACAAACTATGTACCATGCTGGCTTTAAATCATGGCAGCCTTTTTGTCGCCTACAGAGGCAGCAGACGAAACACCAACACCAGGCCAGACGTCAGACCAAATGTTGGGGCCCCCTCAGCTATGGCCACTCCCCCAGCCAAGAACCAGAGGGCTTCAGGAGCGAGCCTCCCCAACCCTCCCTCCACTTCTTGACTCGTAGTCCACCTCCCCTTCTCCTCCCCCTCTTCAGTCAGAGGAACCGGTGGGTGGAAGATTCGCCGGTTACCTGGCAGGGTGGGAGGCGATTACTGCAGATTTGTGGGTCCTTCAGTTAATTTCTCAGGGCCACACGTTGGAGTTTCTGGAGAGACACCCAGATAATCTTCCGGGTCCATCCCTTTACCAAAAGGTGCACATCCCCGCCATCAGAGAAGAGATAGAGGCTCTTCTGCAAAAGGCAGCCATAGAGCCCATCCCTCTAAACCAGATAGGAAGAGGGTATTACTCTTACTTCTTCCCGATTCCCAAAAAGACGGGAGACCTGCGCCCGATACTAGACCTCTGCACCCTAAACCTGTACTTAGCGTACAGAAGGTTTCAGATGCTGACTCTTCCAGACCTGCTGCCCATGCTGCACAAGGGACAGTGACTCTGCACCCTGGACATGCAGGACGCATACCTACACATACCGATATTTCAAGCCCACCGCTGCTATCTCAGGTTGTCCTTTCACAGGGGGCACTACCAGTTCAAGGCCCTCCCCTCTGGCCTTTCATCAGCACCCAGGCTGTTTACCAAGTGTCTGGAAGTAGTGGCAGTGGCCTTGAGGTGACAGGGCCACTATATCTTCCCATACCTTGATAATTGTCTGATCTCAGCCTCATCAAGGGATGAGCTGGAAATCTCACTTTCTGCAGCCTTGGACCTGTTTTGTCAAGTGGGGGTTATGGTGAACTAACCCAAGTCTCACCTTATCCCCTCCCAGCGCCTGCAGTTCATTAGGACGGTGCTGGATACTACCCAGGGTCAGGCTTTCCTTCCTTTGGACAGGGCAGAAACCTTGCAACAGCAGGCTCAGCTGGTCACTTCCAGCCATTGGATTTTGACCAGGTCAGTGCTGCGCCTTCTGGGCCTTATGGCGGCGGCCATCCTGACTGGTCCTCTGGCCAGGCTCCACATGCAGATCTCGCAGTGGATGCTCCGTGTACAGTGGGACCAGAGGTCGGATGACCTCGGTCACAAAATCTTGGTCTCCGCACCCATGCGTCAGGATCTCCTGTGGTTGCAGGATCTCTGCAATCTCTGCAAGGGAGTTCCCTTTCAGCCCCCTCCTCCCATCCAGACCCTGACCACAGATGCTTCATAGCTGGGTTGGGGGCTCATCTGGAGACCCACAGAACTCAAGGGCTGTGGTCCCAGTCAGAATTGTCTCTGCACATCAATGTGTTGGAGAAGCGGGCAGTGTTGTACACTCTTCAGGCCTTTCAGCACCTCCTCAGCCCAAGTCCACTGTTGGTCCAAACAGACAGTATGTGCGTGGTCTGGTATCTGAACAAACAAGGGGGCACCCACGCCTATCCTCTCTGCAGGGAAGCAATGCGATTCTGGAACTGGGCAATTCTGCACTGGATCTCCCTTACTGCAGTTCACGTCCTGGGAGTCCAGAACATCCTAGCAGACAGTCTCAGCCACATCCCGGCCAAGGCTCACGAGGGGGAACTAAGCCAGTCGGTAGTCAAAAACATTTTTGACCAGTAGAGTCGTCCAGATCTCGATCTGTTCTCCTCCCCATCCAATGCAAAACTTCCTAAGTTTTGTTCACTCATTCCAGGGCCTGGTGTTTTCTGGCGAGATGCACTATCTCTTTGCTGAACAGGGAGGTTCTTGTACACCTTCCCTCCCTTTCTGATCCTGCAGTGGGTTTTGCTCAAGTTGCAAGTGGAAAGGGCTCACATGATCTTGATCGCCCCCCAATAGCCGCGTTAAATATGGTTCCCGTTTTGCAACAGCTGACAGTGGAACTCCCGGTTTCCCTGCCTATCTGTCGCGACCTTGTGACCCAGGAGGGGGTGCTCTTGTTCATCCAGTACTCAAGTCCGTTCACCTTCATGCATGGCATCTTCTGACATAGTTGCTACATGCTATGGGGACTCTTCTAGGATGGCCCACGTCCTTGTGGAGGCTAGAAAACCTTACATGAGGACAACATAACGCTTTGAAATGGAAGAGATTTTCCATCTGGGCCACTTCAAAGGATTGAGACCTTTTTTCGTGCCTTGTACTTCAGGTCATGGAGCACTTGCTGCATCTGTCTGACCTGGGTTTGAGTTACTCCTCATTGAGGGTCCACCTTTCTGACATTTCTGCCTACCACATCCCAGTGGAAGGAAAAACTGTTACTCAACTTGAGGTTTCCAAAACTTTTCTGAAAGGAATACTTCACTTGAAACCCCCGGTGCGTAACCCTGCCCCACCGTGGGATTTAAACTTTATTTTAGAGAAACTCACTTTGCCTCCTTTTGAACCAGCCGCAAGTTGTGACATGCACTGTCTATCCTGGAAAGCACTCTTTTTAGTTGCTGTTACTTCTGCTCAAAGGATTTCTAAGCTTTGGGCCCTGATGTGTAAGGAGCCTTATTTAATTTTTCACAGACACCGAGTGGCTCTACATACAAATCCTAAGTTCTTGCTAAAGGTTGTTTCTGAGTTTACTTTGAATCAGACTATTCAACTACCAGTGTATTATCCTGAGTACTCTAATCAGGAGGAAGCAACTCCGCACACATTAGATGTTCACAGAATTTTGTATTACTATACGAATCGGGCAAAGTCAGTCCGCAAAACGGATCAACTTTTCATTTCCTTTACGCCCAAGAGAGAGGGCGTTGCTGTTTCTAAGCAATATTTGTCAAAATGTTTGGCAAACTGCATTGTGTTCTGTTACCAGAAGTACAACAAACCCTTGCATGGGGAAGTCAAGGGGCATTCTACCAGAGGTATGGCTGCATCTGCTACTTGCTTCAAAAATGTGACTGCTGCTGACATTTGTGCGGAAGCCACTTGGAGCTCCATCCACACTTTCATGAAACACTACAGTCTGGACATTACCTCTAGGCACAGAGCCGGCTTTGGACTAGCTGTCCTTCAGGGCATCCTTTCATGATTTCTTCCTGCGTCTGTGCAGATCCTTCCTGCCTCCTGTGCTTCAGACTTGTCTGATTTACACTGCTTGGGACTTTGTCCTAATGGTTCATACTTACTTCAAGAGCCCTCTCAAAGTAAGATAGTACAGTTATGTAAGAACTTACCGTAACAGTAGATCTTCCTGGACATAAGTCTCCACCACTCATTCACACTAGTGGGATTAGCGCCGGAGGCACTAGGGCCCATCGGGAGCAAACTTTTTGCTGGAGGGTCGGCGCGAGAGATGGCGCCGCAAGGAACGGCGCCGCGAGCAGCAGCTCGAGCGGCAATCACTATCTCGGCGACGACCCTCCAACTGCCTCAGTTCCTTTTTTCCCGCCGCCGAGTGCGCTTCAGTGACAACGTCGCTCGCCTGTCGGGAGTCACACTTCAAACTAGCGCATAGTTTTCAGTTTATTGTTTTGTAACATTATCACAATAGTAGTATCGCTTAATTTTATTCTATTTTCGTTAAATTTTTCTAATATTTTAAATTTAACTTACTTGAAGAAGTCTCGGCCTACTGGACGGAGTCGACCATGAGCAGGTCAGGTGACGGTAGGGAGACTTTGTATGAAAGCTGTTCAGTCAGCCGGGCTGGGTCCAGTCAGCCTTCTTCTCCTCAGCGGGGTTCCGACAACGGTCAGTCCGATGCCCGGGGGGATGGGCGGTCCCCCCGTCGGCATAAAAATAAACGGTCGCATTCTTGGCACCGTTCGGCCTCGAGCTCTTCTTCGGCCCACAGGTCAAAAAAGAGAAGGCATCACTCAAGGTCGCCCTCTGGTATGTCTGCGCGTCGACGATCAGTTATCGTAGCTAGTTGCCGGTCTCCTTCTTCGGAGTCGCCAACTTCCGGTGACCGTCGTCCTCGACATCGGAGCCCCTCCCCGCCTATAGGTAGGGCTCCAGATGAGCAGTTTCATCAGTGGGCCGCTCTTATGGAGCGATGGGCTCGGAGGTTGGTTCTTCTGCCTGGCTCGGTTGCCACGGAGCCCTCGGGCTCCTCCGGCGATCAGGTAGGGCGGTTGGACCTTCCTAGTCGCACGGCGCCTTCTTCGGTGCCAGCGACTCCGCGCTTAGGTGTTCCCCCTCACATGGCTGCGGCGCAGGGGGCCACACCGATGCCCTTATCTCCTGTTTTTTTCCTTCTCTAGCTTTCCAGGTTCCTGGGGCGTTCCCGGCGCCTTCGGCAGGGTCTCTTGGCTTGTTGGCGCTGCTGCGCCGCTTGGCCTTGCAGGCCGTCCGCGGCTGGTGGTCCCTGCTGGCGCCGCATGCGGCGCCTGCTGGTCTGGCGGTGCGCCGGCGGCGCCGCTGTCTGGCTGTGCCGCTTGGTCGGGCGGTGCTGTGGCATCGGGGTGCCAGCGGCGGCGCTGTGCTCTCGCGGCACCGCTGGGGCGCTGCGGTGCCACTCTATGTGCCGCATGCCTCTTCGGCACGTGCCCTCCACGGTGCCGCTTTTCAACCTGCTTTGCCTTCTCGGAGCTGGGGCCCTCGGGACTCTCCTTGTTTCTCTGCTATTTCCTCCTCTCCTAATTTTCACTCTTCCTGTCCAAACAGTCCTTCCTGGACCATCAGGAGATGATGTTGAGCCTGACCCAGACCTTGGTTGGGTGATGAAGTGGAGGAAACAGGATCTTTCTTTGCTACAGAGCCTGTGGTCGAGGACCTGTCCTTTAAGTCTCTGTTGAAGAACCTGAGATCCACTCTTTCTCTCCAGACTACAGACATCGATCCTGGGAAGATATTAAGACTCCAGTATCTTCATGCTTCGGAGATCCCTACGGATTTGACTCCTCCGATCCAGCCTTCCTTCGAGACGCTGTCTCAAATGGTTTGGAATAATCCTGCTCTTATTCCCTCAGTGGCTAAATCCATTGATAAGAAGTATTCAGCTCCCAAGGATCGTCCCATTTTGGCATCCCAAGCCTTTGTGGATCCTATTGTAGTCCTGGCAGAGAATGACAAGGTCGTTTTCCTCAACTACTACAGCTCGACCTATTAACAAAGAGTCTGTAAGATTGATACATTAGGTAAGAGAGTCTTTGCTGCCTCCACTCTAAGTATGCGTATTGCCAGTTATCAAGGCTATTTTTCTCAGTATGAGTATATCCTGTGGCACTCTATGAAAAGAATGGTTGAAGCTCTTCCAGATTCGGACTCAAGTCAGAGCTTCTTCTGACCGTTATTAGAGGTATTGAGTCCAATAACCAACAGGTCAAAGCCGCCATGGACGCCGACACTGCTTCTCGCTCAGCAGCCTTGAGGTATTTGTACTCGGCGCCATTCCTGGCTGTGTACTTCTGGCTTCACGAATGATGCTCAGCAGCAGGTAATGGTGCTGCCTTTTGATGGCTCCTATCTTTTTGGCCCTCAGGTGGAGCAAGCCTTAGAGGCCACTCAGAAGACTAGATCGGCCATTAAGTTGGCCAGACCTCCGCCTACCCCCTCTCGGGGGCATGTGAACAGACGTCAGTTTCATAGTCGTCAGTCCTTTCGAGGCAGAGGCAGAGGAAGCTTCCATAAAAGCCAACCTGCCCAACCTCAAAAGAAGACACAGCAGAAAGCGCAGGGGCCTAAAGCCCCCAGCGCCACCTTATGAATTGCTGGCCCAAGTTCCATCTACATTGCCCGAGGTGGAACTTTCTCCTCCGGTGGGAGGTCGTCTGATGTACTTCTACAACCAGTGAAAGTCCATAACTTTGGACAAATGGGTCCTTCGGATAATTCGTGAGGGTTATTCTCTCAATTTCTTGGAAACCCCCCCGAATTGTCCTCCCAGACGACAACCCAGGTTGTCGGTCTCTCAGTCAGACCTCCTCACCGCCGAGATCCAGGGCCTTCTAAACAACAGGGCAATAGAACTGGTGCCCCTGCATCTGCGAAACACAGGGTTCTACTCCCATTACTTTCTGGTTCCAAAGAAATCTGGGGGAATGCGCCCCATTCTAGACCTCAGAAAGTTAAACAAATTTCTCCCCAGGGAGAAATTCAAAATGATTTCCCTAGGTACCCTGTTACCCTTGCTGCATCAGCACAACTGGCTGGCCTCCCTGGATATGCAGGACGCTTACCAGCATATCCCCATCCACCCGACCCACCGCAAGTTCCTCAGGTTTGTAGCTTTGGGTCAGCATTATCAGTTCAGAGTCCTGCCCTTTGGGCTATCCTCGGCGCCGCGAGTTTTTACAAAGTGTTGTGCAGTTCTCGCTGCGCATCTCAGGAAGATCAGACTCCGAGTGTTTCCCTACCTGGACGATTGGCTTCTAGTAAGCCCTTCCAGCCAAGGGACTTTGGAAGCCGTGCAAACGACTTTTCGTCTTCTTACGTCCATGGGAGTTCTGCTGAATTTGAAAAAATCACAACTGCAGCCCTCCCAGAGGCTCCTTTTCATAGGGACGCTTCTAGACACCTCTTCCGCGAAGGCTTTCTTTCCAGAGGACAGAAGACTCGATATCCTTCGGATGGCCCGTTACATCGGGGAGAACCAATTGGTTACAGCTCTCTCGATGCAACGCATGTTGGGTCTCATTGCGTCCTCGGTGTTCACTGTACCCCTGGCCCGGTTGCACATGAGAACCACCCAATGGATGCTCTCCACTCAGTGGTCTCCGACCTCTCACCCCCAGTCTTATCCCATCAAGGTGACGGAGCCCCTTCGAAGGTCTCTCACCTGGTGGTCTCAAGAGAGCAATCTCCTGGAAGGGTTCCCCTTTGCTCCCCCGGATCATCAGATCTCCATCACCACAGACGCATCGCTAATGGGATGAGGAGCTCACTGTCACTCCCTCCACACTCAGGTGTGTGGACTCAGTTCGAAACTCATCTCCACATAAATGTCCCGGAGATGAGAGCAGTCCTCTATGCGATCCGAGCTCTGAAGGATATCCTTTGTCACAAGAACATTCTCTTCAAGCGGACAACAAAGCTGTGATGTATTACATCAACAAGCAAGGCGGTGCTCATTCTTATCCCTTTGCAGGAAGCAATGAGGGTGTGGGAGTGGTGCTTGGAGCACAAGTCTTGATTCAGCGGTTTATCTGCCAGGTATACAAAACGACCTAGCAGATCACCTCAGCAGAACGGAGGCAGACCCTCACGAGTGGTCTCTCGATCCAGCCGTAGCTCGGTCACTGTTCAAGAGTGGGGACTCCAGACCTGGACCTTTTGCATCCCCACTCAACGCAAAACTGCCTCTCTTCTGCTCCAGAAATCCAGGGCCTGGCATTTTCTGTCAGGATGCTGCTCAGGCTGTGGACAAAATGCTTTCTTTACGCCTTTCCACCGCTTCCTCTAATCCAGAGAGTACTCCTCAAGTTCGAGTCTCAGGGGACCAAAATGATTCTCATTGCTCCCTCCTGGCCTCGGCAACTATGGTTTCCTCTACTCAACAGTATGTTGGCAGCCTCTCCGAGACCACTTCCCTTGCAAATCAATCTTTTGACTCAGGGTTCGTTGGTCCATCCCAACCTGAAATCACTTCACCTTCATGCTTGGCTCCTGAAGAGGTAGAAGTGAATCGGTTCAACGTCTCTCATAGAGTCTCAGACATCCTTCTGGCTGCTCGAAGCCAGCCACCCTGAAAACGTACGCTTCCAAATGGAAACGTTTTTCTCTCTGGTGTGCAAAGTCCTCTTGGAATCCCTTTTCCTGTCCTCCTGACAAGGTTCTGGAGTATCTTTTGGACCTATCAAACTCGGGTCTCCAGTACTCCACAGTTAAAGTTCACCTTAGTGCCGTCTCAGCGTTCCATGAGCCGGTTTCTTCCTTGACTCTGGCTCAGTTACCTATGGTGAAGAGATTTCTTAAGGGGATTCTTCATACCAGACCCCCTGTTAAGTGTCCAGTTGCAGCCTGGGACATTAACCTGGTGCTGGACATGCTCACTCGGAAGCCTTTCGAACCCCTAGCTACCTGTGAGCTAAAATTTCTTACCTGGAAGACTGCCTTCCTGGTGGCCATTACCTCAGCCCGCAGGGTCTCTGTGATACATGCCCTGGTTACGGACCCTCCGTATACTGTATTCCATAAAGACAAGGTAGTTCTCCGGACTCATCCTAAATTTCTTCCCAAGGTTGTGTCAGAATTCAATCTAAACCAACCTCTGGTACTTCCCTCTTACTTCGCTAATTTCCAAAATGAAGGGGAACGATCTCTTTATTCCTTGGATGTTAAGAGAGCCTTGCGGTTCTATTTAGATAGAACCAAGAATTTTCGCAAGACTCAGCAACTGTTTGTTTCTTTCAGCGACACCCGGCTGGGTCAACCTGTCGCTATCAGATGCATCTCATCATGGTTAGTGGCATGCCTTCGACATTGCTATTCCATGGCTCAAGTTAAATTAGAAGGTAGAGTGTACGCTCACTCTACTAGAAGTCGCTTGACATCCCTAGCGGAATTCGCAATGTTCAATTGCAGATATCTGCAACGCCGCCACCTGGAGCTCAGTGCATACCTTCGTTAAGCATTATGCACTGGATGTTCATGCCAGGCGGCATCCGCTCGGCAGAACTATCCTTAATGGACTTCTATCTTAGTCGGCGTGAGCTCCTGGCTCTCCTGCCGCCTTTTGGGGATTATCAGCTTGGTACTCCCACTAGTGTGAATGAGTGGTGGAGACTTATGTCCAGGAAGATATAGAAATTACGTACCTACGTAATTCTTGATCTTCTTGAGCGAGTCTCCACCACTCATTCCCAGCCCCCCTCCATCCCCGAGCTCACCGCTGTGTTGGTCTTCACTCCCTCAAATCTTTAGGCCGTGAAGACTTCTTTGCTGACCCTTCTTACACGGGTCGTACGGACTGTCTTATGTCTGTTTTTTAAAGTTAGATTTACTCTTTACGTTAGTTGCACTGCACCTCCTTGGTAAAAAAGGTACTGAGGCGGTTGGAGGGTCGTCGCCGAGATAGTGATTGCCGCTCGAGCCGCTGCTCGCGGCGCCATTCCTCGCGGCGCCATCTCTCGCGCCGACTCTCCAGCAAAAAGTTTGCTCCCGATGGGTCCTAGTGCCTCCGGCGCTAATCCCACTAGTGTGAATGAGTGGTGGAGACTCGTCCAAGAAGATCAAGAATTACGGTAGGTACGTAATTTTCATATCTTCAAGAGAGGCTCTTGCAGTAGGTAACTTTTCCTCCCACCATTCCCTAGCTTCTGCTACTGCCTTTTCTAGCTTCCCTTAGGCTCAAGGGGACCCACTTCTTTCTTCTGTTGCTTTGTTCTAAGGTCTCTGGCGGGAGAACTGGAGGGCAGGCTGGGGACCGCCCAGTGTATAAGGTCATGCTGATGTTGGTCATGTGACGTTGGTGGGTGGTCCCCCGCCAGACACGGCTAGTTAACGTTTTCCATGTGATCATGACGCCAGGGGGCACAGTCCTAATGGTTCATACCTACTGCAAGAGCCTCTCTCGAAGATCTACTGTTACAGTAAGTTCTTCCGCAACTGTACTTTCATTGTTGTGGGAGGTTGGGAAAAGTCAATCCCAATGGGATCTGCAACTGAATGGTTTAGATTTGACTCACTTTAGCTTTGGCACTGAAAGTAGCTCAGCTACATTATGTTTAAATGACTCAGTCAGTGATGTCCATTCTTGTGTAACAAAAGTTCTCTTACAGGAACATCTTTTGATTATGGCTATATGCTGTACTTTAGCCTCAGGCTTGGGATGTTTTTTTGGATATGACATTCATAAAACTGGCCTGTTTTCAACCCCCATTCCTTGCCTGTCAGGAGTGGGTATTTTATTAAGAGCCTGCATTTTTTTTTATGTTTACTTCAAAGTGGGACCATTTGTCCAAATCCTGGGCCACTTTCAAGTTATATAACAAATATGGAGAACATTCTGTTTGTTCATTCAAATGTTAGAAGTATTGTCCCCAAGATGGATATGATTAAGGAATTTGCTGTTGATTATGAACCAGAGTTCATGATTTTCATTGAAACCTGGTTGAGTGATAGACATGACAATGTATCATTGGCAATTCAAGATTATAACTGGATTAGGGCAGATTGTAACAAAAGGGGTTGGGGTATTTTAATTTATTATTCAGAGAAATTTGCCCCAAAATGGTTAGAGCTGAATATTGATCCCAACAGCTATGAATATTTAGCACTGGAGATAAAACTGCATATGGGTAAACCTTTGCTGTTATTTGGAGGCTATAGACCAAATCATTTTCTTTACAGGCTCTTTCATCTATCCATGATGTTCTGCTTTGCTTCTCATTAACACATGAACTTTTGTTGCTAGGCAATTTTAGGGCTGATTGGCTGAAATCTACTAAATCCAAAACCTTAAAACAATCGCATTAGGTCTGGGGTTAACTCAATTATGTGAAGAACCTACTCGCACAAATCTTAATAATCTTAAGGACTCCACCTTTCTTGATTTAATTCTAAGTAATTGCCCTTATTATTATACGGACAAGGGGGTTTCTGCTGATCTTTTTATTGACCAGAATGTGATGTATTGTGTGTGTGTGGGGCGGGGGCAAAATAGAGTTAGGGGTTGTGCTAAATACGTGAGGTTTAGATCCTTTAAAGTTTTTGACTGTTTAGACTTTATTGCTGATCTTGAAAAGTTAAATTGGGAACAACTTGAGTTAATCCCTGATAAGGATTTTGTATGGGAATATTTTTTTGGTGAAATAATGAAAGTGTGCAATAAGCACATGTCTTAAATTCTGCTGTCTGGTTTACTCCTAAACTTCAGAAACTAAAGGGGGACAAAAATAAAGCATGGGAAAAAGCTTGGTTAACTGGGTCATCTGCGGACTGGCAGTGATATAGGATGTTGAGAAATAGTTATGTGGCAGGGATAAGAGAAACTAAAGTAAACATTTTTAAGGCAAAAACTTCAGAATCTGTGGGAAATTCTAAGAAATTTTGGTTGATCATTAAAGATTTAAATGGTCGTATAAGATGTAATGATACCATTAAACTTTCACGGCATGAAATGTTTGATCCTAACAGTATTCCCCCTGACAGATTTAAAAACATTTTTGTTGAATCAGGAAACTTTTTTAGTGATGCAACTGAGCCTTTGTGGAACCCATGGGATATTTATAAGGAAAGTTCCTCATCGTTCTCCTTTAGGAAAATTGCACTGTATGAAGTATTGGAAATTTTACTAGAGTTAAAGACTAGTGGGAGCTATGGACCTGACGGTCTGACATCAACTATGCTAAAATAGTCTGCTCTCCAGATTGCTGGCCCAGTAGCTTATCTGTTTAACCAGCCTATTTCTCGGGTTATCTTCCACAGGCTTGGAAACTGGCCAGGGTTGCCCAAATCTTTAAGGGGGCAGCCCTGGTCACCTTTCCAATTACAGTCCTATTTCTTTACTTTCTATTAAAAGTAAGGTACTAGAGAGAGACTGCTGGCTAGGCAAATGGTGGATTATTTACATGAATATGACCTTTTTGACCAATATCAATCTGGATTTCGTAAATTACATGGAACTGTGGTTTCCATGTTGAGGGTCTTGGACGATATTAGTAAAGCTAATGATCACCAGTATTTTACTGGTGCCATACTGATTGATCTTTCCAAGGCCTTCAGCATGGCTGACCACCAACTCTTGTTACAGACACTTTATGAAGTAGGTTTTGGTAGGGAGACAATAACATAGTTTTGCTCATATTTACGTAATAGATGTCAGATCACGACTGTGTGTGGTGCTGAGTCTGCCCCCTTATCAGTGGTTAGAGGTATGCCCCAGGGTTCTGTCCTGGGACCCCTTCTTTTCCTGATTTATTTGAAAGATCTGGGTAAAAGTGTGTGAGGGTGGGGGGGCTAGCTACCACCTATATGCCGATAATACGACAATCAGTACTTCACATTCATCAGTTTCTGAGATCCAGAATATACTTTAAAGAAGTTTTGATGGACTTCAAATGTACTTTACAGATTTAAAGTTAAAATTAAATACCACTAAGACCAAATTTATGTTGTTTGAGCCTGCCATCAAATTGAAGTCAGGTGAAAAGTTAGTAGTGTTGGATAATACAGGAACCATTTTAGAGTGCGTAGAAACATAAGTATTTAGGTTATTGGCTTGATCAGACTGGGTCTGGGAATAAACATGTGGACAAGTTAATCACACTATTTGGTAAAAGGGTGGGCTTTTTATATAGAAATCAACACTGGATGCTGAAATGATGAAAACTATAGTGCAGGTTCAAGTGCTACCTTTGTTTGACTATGCAGATATTTTACATGATAATGCTTGTTTAGATCGACTTTACAAATTAGATGTACTGTACAATTGCTTGGCTAGACTGATCTTAAAATGTCCCTTGAATGTGCATCATTGCGAATTGTACCGGAGACTTGGCTGGGTCTCTTTATCAAGGAGGAGGGAATATCATAAGTCAATCTTTGCTTATAAATGTGGCATGGGACACATTCCAAAATATTTAAGTACTGTAATAGGTTCATTTTTAGGAGAATTGACTCTTCTTTGAGAAATGCACATATGCAAGAGCTACTGGCACCTAGTACAAAAACAAAAAGATCTTTGCATCTTTTTAGTTAGTTTGTTCCTATTTTTTTGGAATAAACTCCCATATGATTTTAGGAAGGTATGCAACAAACCTTTATCTGTCTCAATGTTAAAACATTATTTAACATCCTTTGAACAGGTCTACAACTGTTTATTTATAATTAATAATTGCAACTTATAGAAATACAGAATCACACATGCCCTCATGATGCAAAGCATCATGGGCTGTATATGCAAATCACCACAGAATATTATGTTGGTTCAACTTTAAGCAGAAATGCATGGTGCCGAAAGGCCTCTTACACAGTCTGCAAAGGGTGCCAACAGAAGACACAGACATGTGTTTTATCCTACCAGGACACATCAGTGTGCCTCGTCTTTATGACACCCTGGTGGAATGAACCAGCTACCCTAATTGTAACTTATGTTTGTCTTGTATGTTATTTGTATGTAATATGTATTTTTTGTATGCATTCAAGGTCACCATTGTTAATGAGCTTTTGCTCAATGGTTATACCTTTAATAAACTAAACTAACATACATAAGCTATGCTTTCAACATGGTACAAGTTTAGCATGGACATGCTTACAACCTGCTTATGACAGTTCTAAGGCATCCAAGCACCTTAGCTCCCTCTCCCCAGACAAAGAGTCATGCAGAATTGATCTCTGGGGCAAGAGGGTTTGTGCCTCCTCTACCCTTGGGCTGAGGATTGCCAGTTATCTGTCCTATACGGTCAAGTACCAAAACACCAACTGGAAGAAGGGCAAGGCCTCTGCCCAGGCCCTCCCAGAAGGCACATAGAACCAGGAGATTCTCAGATGCTTGCAGACCACTGAAGATGTTAGCAAGCACCTCTTGCGGGCCCTCTGTGATATTTCAGACACTATTGCCAGGGCTGCTGCCACTGGCATTTGTCTTTGTAGGCACTCCTAGCTGAGGGTCTCAGGCTTTGCTGCTGATGTTCAGCAGGAGGTGTTTAATGCCCCCTTCAGAGGCTCTAAGCTTTTTGACCCAGATGTCCAGCACATCATTAATAACCTGCAGGCATCTGGCAGGGCTCTCAAATCTGTCCATGCACTCTATCATATGCAACCTAACAGCAGGCAGTGCCTTCCCTTTTGCAAGGCATTCAATAGGCCTGGGGCAGTCTCTTGGCCCCAGGGCAAACTCAGAGCCTTTGCCGCCTTTCCTGCTCCCTCCACTGCTGTAGCTGTAGCCAAGCATCCCAGAGGTGATGGACCAGCCCCAGCAGCTGGATCTGCCTCTGCTTGACTCTTTGCCAGACCCCCCCCCTTCCAGTCCCAACCAAGAGGTGGTAGTTGGAGGTCGGTTCTCCCTCCATCTCAATCAGTGGAGAACCATAACTTTGGATGCCTAGATTCTTCAAATCATAGAAAGGGATCACACTCTGAAACTCATAGAACAACCCTCAGAGACTCCTCCTCCTCCTCCTCTACCCTCCAATTACCCCCCAGACAACCTATTTCTTCTCTGGGAGGAGGTACAGTCCCTTCTGCACAAGCAGGCTATCCAACCAGTGCCCAGGTGCCAAAGAAACAAGGGGTTTTATTCCAGGTTTTTTTCTGGTCCCCCAAAATTCTAGAGATTTGAGGCCCATCTTAGACCTAAACGACCTCAATCTGTATGTCCAGTACAAAAAATTCCAGATGGTAACCTTGCCAGGTCTGCTGCCCCTTATCAAGCAAGGTGACTGGCTATGTTCTCTGGACATGCAGGATGCATACTTGCACATCTCAGTGTTCCCTTCTCACAGGAGGCTTCTCTGGTTTATTTTCCAGGGCGAGCATTATAAGTTCAAAGTGCTTCCCTTTGGCTTGTCCTCTGCGCCGTGGGTCTTTACCAAGTGCTTAGGTGCAGTAGCTGCAGCCCTCAGAAGGGAGGGAATGTATGTTTTCCCTTATCTGGACGATTGGCTCCTAAAGGCCCGGTCCAGGGAACAGCTTCTGAGGACCTAAGACAGAACTCTAAAGTTGTTTCCTTCCTGGGCATCACCGACAACCTGCCCAAGTTGGTCCTGGTCCCATCGCAAAGGCTACAATACATAGGGGCGGTTCTAGACTTGGCACAGTGGAAGGCCTTTCTGCTTCAAAACAGGGTGGAGTGCCTTAGTGCCCAGGCTCAGGAGGTGGCCCAGAGCCATTATATTTCAGCCAGGGTGTACCTGAGGTTGTTGGGACTGATGGTGGCTGCCATCCCCACTGTTCCACTTGCACATCCTCCAGTGGACTCTCTGGGTGCAATGGGACCAGCGAATGAACAATTTAGATCAGTAGTGCTGGTCTCCTCCCCAGTCCACAAAGTGCTCCAGTGGTGGATGGACCACCAAAACCTGTTGTGGGGGGTTCCATTTCAGATCTCCTCTCCTCAGCAGATCCTCACCACAGATGACTGTGGTTGGGCTGGGAGGCTCACCTGGGTCCTTTTCAAACTCCGGGCTCATGGTCCTAGATCAAAACCTCCCTGCACATCAGTGTCCTGGAGATACAGGCGGTTCTGTATGCCATACAGGCCTTTCAGAACCATCTTCTTCCAGATCAGTTGCTGATCCAGTCAGGCAACCTCAGTTTTATGTACTACATTAACAAGTAGGGGGTACACATTCATACCCCCTGTACAGGGAGGCCATGAGAGTGTGGCATTGGGTGCTAGACCATGGCCTAACCCTCTCAGCAGTCCACGTCCCAGAAGTGTTAAACACTCTGGTGGACAGTCTCAGCCAGACGCAGTCCAGCATGTATGAGTGGGAGCTTCTCTCATCCATCGCAGAAGATCTATTTGACAGATGGGGTCATCCAGAGTTGGACCTTTTTGGGTCCCCACTCAATGCAAAACTGCCCAGTTTTTGCTTGCTCGATCCAAGGCCTGGAGTTTTCTGGTGAGACGCATTGTCCTTCTCCTGGAGTGGGAGGTTTCTTTACACTTTCCCTCCATTTCCTCTGATTTAGAGGTACTCATCAAACTGCAGATGGAGGGGGCCACCATGATCATGGTAGCACCATTCTGGCCTTGCCAGATATGGTTTCCTCTGCTACAGCAGCTGGCAGGGGAAGCTCCGGTCCCTCTCCCCTTCTGCAGGAATCTGCTGACCCAGGATCAGGGGACCCTGGTCCATACCAGTCTCAGGTCCCTCCATCTGCATGCTTGGCTCCTGAGGACGTAGCCATCGCCAGATTTGGGGTTTCTACTAGAGTGGCAGACGTCCTAGTGGCCACCTGAAAGCCTTCCACCCGAACCACTTATGCAGTGAAGTGGAAGCAGTCTGCCATATGGACTGCCAAGCATAATCTGGACCCTTTCACCTGTCCGGTGAACCAGATTCTGGACTACCTGATTTCTCTGTCTGACTCAGGTCTCCAGTACTCCTCCCGCAAGGTGCACCTTTCGGCTATCTCCACCTTTCATGAACTCATGGGTGACCGTACCATAGCTCAGCTGGATGTCTCCCATACCTTTTTGAGGGGCATCCTGCAACTGAAACCTCCAATCTATTCCCCTGTCCTGGCTTGGGATTTGAATTTTATTTTGGAGACGTTGACCCTGGCTCCTTTTGAGCCAGCCGCAAGTTGAAAGCTATGCTTTCTTTCCTGGAAAGTGTTATTTTTAGTTGCTATTACTGTACTTCTGCTAGAAGAATTTCAGAGTTTCAGGCCCTCTGATGTGAGGTGCCTTATTTGATTTTCACAAAGACAGGGTGTCTGCGCGCAAATCCTAAGTTTTTCCCCCAAGGTGTTGTCTGAGTTTACACTGAACCAATCTTTCCACCTTCCTGTTTATTTTCCAGAGTGTGCCAATCCAGGGGAAGCACTGCACCATGTTAGATGTGCGTAGAGCTTTGAAATATTATCTGCTCCGAACCAAGAAATGTAGAAAGTCAAAGCATTTGTTTGTTTCTTTCACCCCAAGTAGAGTGGGCATTCAAGTTTCCAAACAATGTTTATCCAAATGGTTGGCTAATTGCATTGTGTTCTGCTTCAGCAAGTACATTTGTGCGGCTGCCACCTGCAGTATGTCCACACTTTTACCAAGCACTAAAGTCTGGACATTGCCTCTAGAGTCCGTGCAGAATTTAGCAGGGCTGTGTTACAGGGCCTCCTGTTTTAAGTTTAAGGTTGGCCTTCCTCCCAGACTGTTTGTTTGCACCTGTAATTATTTGGGACTCGTTCCTATGGTGTGACCTGATGACTGAGATACCCCTGATGAAGATAGAACAATTATGTAATAAGTAACCATAACAATAAATAGTTGAGGGGATCTCAGTCATCAGGTCTGTCTTCCCTCTCACCACCTCTGTTGTTGGGGAGGCTGTTTACTGGAACTGGCTATCTGGTGTATCCAGACTTTCATTTTGGTTTGGGCACCTCTCTCCTCGGTCCCCCATGGTTAGAGCTATGCTCCCTTTGTCTCTTGGGGGGGGGGAGTACTGAGGAGAGAGTGGGACTGCTCACGCTTTATAGGGTTAGTGACATTGTCACATAACGTCAGCATGGGCAGCCCCAGTTGCACTGCTGAAAATCTTTCATGTGGGTTCTGCTTCACCGACGGTGACATTTCTGCAGTGTGACCTGATGACTGAGATCCCCTCAAAGATCTGCCGTTATGGTAAGTTCTTACATAGCTGTTCGTTATCTGGATGTTTGATGCGCTGGCTGCAGTTGGTCCAGAATGCTGCAGCTCAGCTGGTGGCAGGAACTTCTTGTAGGGACCACATCACGACGGTGTTGCTCTGCACTGGCTGCCTATTTGGCAGTGTGTCACCTTCAAAATCTGCTTGTTAACATTCAAGGCCCTACATGGTCTGGGCCCAAGCTACCTGAAACACCTCTTGTCCTATACACCTACTTCCTCCTCCACGCAACAGATACTGGCCTGCTTCAGGCCCCTTGTTCCCATCTGAAGCAAATGGGGGACAGGACCTTTGGGGTCACAGACCAATTGTTCTGGAATACTCTTCCTGAGGTGATACATTCAGCTCAAACTGTGGAGGCTTTTAAGAACCTGTTAAAAACCTTTCTTTTTGCACAGGTCTATCTGGAATAGACTATTTATAAGTAATTATGCTCTTTTCTTCAGAAACATAGAAGCATAGTATTTGATGGCAGATAAGGACCACTTGATCCAGCTAGTCTACCCATTTCCCTGCCTGTTTCGTATACCGCATATCCTAGGTGATCTGCAGCTTACCAACTATTTCCTATTGCTAGAGTTCCCTTATGTCTGTCCCATGCATTTTTAAATTCCCTATCATTTTTGCGGCTATTACCTCTGCTGGTAGGCTGTTCTATGCATCCACCACCCTTTCCGTGAAAAAATACTTCCTCATGTTACCCCTGAGTCTACTCCCTCTATTCAAATATCATGGCCCCTTGTTCTTGAGCATCTTTTTTCTGAAAGATGCTACCCTCTTGCACCTGGTTTATACCTTTGAGGTATTTGAAAGTTTCTATCATATCTCCCCTTTCTCTCCCCTCTCTTCCAGGGAATACAGATGGAGTTCCTCTAGCCTCTTCTCATATGGCTTCTGGTGCAGTCCCTGCACCATTTTTGTTGCCCTTCTCTGAACTGCTTCTACTCTATGTCCTTCCATAGATGCGGTCTCCAGAACTGAACTCAGTACTCAAGATGAGGTCTCACCAATGTTCCGTGCAGTGGCATCACCACCTCCTCCCTTCTGCTGGAGATACCTCTTCCTATGCACACCAGCATTCCACTGGTTCTCCTCATAACCTTCTCACAACTTGCCACAAAATGGCTGTTAAAGATAGAAGAAGCCACATCCCCTTTCTCTGTTAGGAGTGTGGTGTTCTTCATATCCTTAAGAGTGGTTTTAATCTCTTTCGACTCCAGGCCAATCAGCTTTGTCTCTGGTCAAGCATGCTGCCGAGATATTTTTAGAGCCTGTTGACCAGTTGTCGGTTGAGGTTGAGGACTCAGTCTCGCAGACCCCGGTGCTCCCAGTCCTCACCCAGGAGGACTTGGTTCAATTGGTGTCCCTGTCCAGTCCACCATGGGATCACCCTCCATCTGGGATTGGGTCTTCGGCACCTGTGTTGCTTAACATGGGCAGGCGCGTGGTATACAGCAACCTGCTGTAAGATTCCTCTCACCATTGACACTCTTCAGGGTGAGCTGTCACCACTGCAGTCGAAGGTCAGCACTCCAACCAAGAAAGCCGGCTGCACAGCCACTGGCTTGCCTGGCCGCTTGTTGATGCGGATCATGCCAGGTGAGAATTCCCAGGATGTCCATTGTGAGAAGTGCCCTAGGGCTGTTTTGGAGGAGTCATCAGATGACTCTGATCATGAGTCCATGGTCTTCTTGGAGACTTCACTCTTTGATCGCAACTAGATTGAGGACCTTTCCACCGAGTGTGGCTGGTGTCTTTCGGGGCACTTTTCCAAGTTATTTCAGAATCCATGTCTGTCCTGCTTGAGCCTGTCCAGAAGAGGGCCAAGTACCCTCTCATAGACATTCTGAACTGGGATGATTCCTCAGGGGTTGCCTTCCCTGTGGCTGAGGCCATTTTGGGACCGGCCCTAGAGCACTGACAGCATCCAGCATCCTGCCCGGCACCCTCTGCCTGTATGGTTCTTAAGTACGTGGGCCTCATGGGCTCCCTGTCGGGGTTTTTGAGCCACCCCTCTGCAGAGGGACTGTTACAGATTTGGTGTCCTGTAAATCCAGACCACAGGGGGACATGGACAAGCTTCCAGACAAGGACTCTTGAAAGACTGACCATGCCGCTAAAAAGGTATACTCTGTGGCATCTCTAGGTCTCTTTAGTCACTCCCTGATGGGAGTCTCTGATTTTCCTCCCTTTCCTGTTGAGCAACAGTTGACAGTGAAGCTCATCAGAACCCAGGGTCAGTCACTGGCTAAACGCCAGCTCCAGACAGACTTGGACATAGACGATTCTTGTGTCTGTGCTGTTGCAGCAGCTGTCTCAATGCATTGCAGGGCTTCAAAATAATGCACCTGGGAAACCAAAACCCAGGGGAAGATTACGCAGTGGGGGGAGGTAGTAACAACAACAAAAATGGAAAGGGACCTGGGGGTAATCATATCAGATGACCTTAAGGTTGGCAAGCAATGTGAGAAGGCGGTAGGGAGGGCTGCGGGGATACTGGGATGTATAGGGAGAGGCATCACCATCAGAAAATGGAAGTTGTTATCCTCCTGTACAGACAGTTGGTGAGACCCCATCTGGAGTACTGTGTCCAGTTCTGGAGACCCCATCTCTGCAAGGATAGAGACAGGATGGAGGCAGTTCAGAGGAGGGCAACTAAAATGGTGCAGGGTCTGCAAGAGAAGCTATATGAGGAGAGACTAAAGGAGCTTAATATGTATACCCTTGAGGAAAGGAGGGAGAGGGGGGACATGATAGAAACGTTTAAGTACCTCAAGGGAATCAACAAAATCCAAGAGGGTATCATCTTTCAGAAAAAGAGATGTGCAAGAACAAGGGGACACAATTTGAAGATGTTGGGGGGGGGGATGGCTCAGGGGCAATGTGAGGAAGTATTTTTTCACAGAGAGGGTGGTGGACACATGGAACGGCCTTCCTGAGGAGGTTGTGGGGTCTAAAAGTGTGGGAGAATTCAAGAATGCTTGGGACAGACATAAGGCAATTTTTGTGAGGGGTAGGAAGAAATAGGCTGTTGGTTAAATAGGATCTGCAGCTTATCCTCTAGGTAGGGAAATGGGCAGACTAGGTGGACCAAGAGGTCCTTATCTGCCATCAAAGTCTATGTTTCTATGTTTCGGTGTTCCTACCTTCAGCTGTTCTGGGACTAGCCACCACTGAATAGAATCCTGTTTGTCTGCCCAGAATCAACCATCATGCTCATGATGGACGCGTCTTTGGTGGGATTGGGAGCCCACAGAGCCCACAGGGTTTTGGTCACCCAGGGAGTCCCATCACCACATGAACCTGCTGGAACTCTGTGCAGTATACTTGGCTGTGACTGAATTTACTAGTCAGGGATCAGGTCATGCAAGTGGAGATGGACAATATCACATCCATGTTCTACCTGAACAGGCAGGGCGGAACCTCCTCCCTTCCCCTCTGTCGAGAGGCAATCTATACCTGGACACTCGTTCACAGCTTGGTACAGAGCTCCTGGAGATCCATATTGTGGGAGAGAACATTCAGCTGGTGGATGCTCTTAAGAAGGTGGAGAGATGTCACATGAGTGGTCCCTGAAGCAGGAGATGGTGAACCACCTGTTCTCTCTGTGCAGCACGCCCTTGGTGGACCTGTTTGCCTCCTGGGCAAATGACAAACTGAGGCTGTTTTGTGCTTGCCCCCACACTCCAGAACACTGTTGGGAGATGCCTTCTTGAGGACCTGGACCCCAGGCCTCATGTACATCTTTCTTTCTTTTCCCCGATCCACAAAGTGGTGGTCAAGTCCTGGAAGTACAAGGCATGGATGTTCCTGATAGCTTTGGCCCCTGCAGTTCTGGTACGCAGATCTCCTTAGCCTCAACAGCAGGCCTCTATGGTGACTGCATGTCCGCCCAGATCTGCTGACCAGACTTTGGGGGGTTGTCCTTCACTCCCTGCACTTAACGGCCTGTTTCCTGAGCAGCTAGAGTTCCACCCCTTGAATTTTTGGGAGGATGTTCTCCGCATTGTGGAGGCCTCCAGTAAAGATGCAGCTTGGAGATGCTATGCCTTCAAATAGATGAGCTTCTCCATTGGTGTCAGGGCAAGGGGCTGGATCCCATTGCTTGTCCTGTGGCTACCATCCTGGACTACCTCTGGTCCCTTTCCCAACTGGGACTGCAAGCGACAAAGGTGCATCTGGCAGCCATCTCTGCTTACCAGGCATGGGCTGGTAAGCTGAAAGTTGCCTAGGAGAAGATTGTTGGGTGCCTTTTCAAGGGCGTGGACCACTTGTCCCCTCCATTGCATGAACCGCCTCCACAGTGGGACTTACTGCTGGGTTGGCAGTGCTTATGGGCAAGCCTTTCGAGTCATTGCACAGGTGTAAGATGTCACACCTGCCATGAAAGATGGCCTTCCCGGTAGTCATTAGTCCACCAGAAGGACTGGGGAGCTCCAGGTGCTATCAGTGGAGTCTCCTTACCTGATGTTCCACAAGGACAAAGTTGTCCTTCGACGCAACCCGTAGTTCCTCCCGAGGGTGGTACTGGAGTTTCTTCTTAACCAGGTGATCTTCTTTCTGGTATATTTCACCAGCACATCTTTGAAGGCTGACCACAGGCTCCATACCTTGGACCTGCAAAGGGTGTTCTTGTATGATGTAGAGCGCACGGCTGGAGTTTGGGGACAGGCTCACCAGCTGTTTGTCACCTATGCTGAAACTGTGCCTGGCAGACTGGCAGCAAAGCGGATGATTGCATGGTGGATCACTCCTTGCAGTGACCTCTGCTATAGGTTAGCTGGTAGGGAGCCTCCTGGTAGGGCTTAGGGCTCATTTCACCAGACACACCGTTGCCTCAATGGCTGCTTAAAAGGATGTCCCCATACAAGAGATCTGTAGGGCTGCTACCTGGAAGTCGGCACACACCTTCATTTCCCACTGCCACATCAACCTGAAGTCATGCCAGGATGCTTGTTTTGGGACTTCAGTTCTCCATTTTGTGCTCGCCAAGTAGGAGTGTGCACCTTGCCCCCTCCTCCCAGTGAACTGCTAGGAGTCTGCCAGAGTGTGGATAAGTGAACCACATCCACACCCCTAGAAGAAAAGGTTACTTACCTATAACCGTAATTCTTGGAGTGGTATATGGTTCACATCTACACAACCCAGCTAGCCTCCCCTGGCAAGTGGCACATAGTCCTCGTGTATGATCTGATGTCACGGAGTTGAGGGATATATCCACCCGGGTAGTGGGGGGAGCTTAGCTTAAAGACGTCCGGCCAATAACATAATTCCAGTGGAACTGCCAGAGTGTGGATGTGAACCATATATCACTCCTAGAATGATGGTTACAGATGAGTAACCTATTCTTTTAACCTTGAACCACGTCCTTCAAGATCCATAGCGGTCTCTTTTTTCTCTTGTTTTTGCTCACTTCCTTTGCATAGAGATTTGTTGCTTTCACTATGCCTTCTGTTAGCTTAACCCACTATTCCTCCATCCTACCCAGGTCATCCGCCTGCTAGCTCGTCTCTCTCTTTTTTTGTTTTTGCCTGGAACCCCCTCTCCTCCGAAGAGGGCTCAGCCCCTGCACTGCTTTGCCCCGCCTGCCCAGAGCTTGCCCCTCGGGTGGGGCTGCAGGAGGCCCCCACACGGACACTATTGGGTAAGCCCTGGCTTACCCCCAGGGCGGGACCCCCCGGTGGATGAGAAAGGACAACGGGGCAGGAGCGGAGTAGAACATCATGTTGAGGGGGCTGGATTTTTCAGATGCTGCGTTATCACTGTGGGTGGGGACATGCAATGATGTGCCCCCCAACAAGTGACGGCGCCGGCAAGGTGGAACCCCCAGCCTTTGCTGGAGATCCATAGTGTGCCAGACACTCTACCTCGCCCCCTCCCCTGGAGAAGGAGAGCAGTCCCTAGGATGCTCAGTCCTTCTCCCCCCGGCCGGCCCTCTGACGTCCTTCTGCTAGGTCATCTCTGAGGCATGCATGCATTTTTTTTAAATCTGCCCTACTGAACTTCAGGGCCTTCATCCTTGTGTGGTTCACTTCTACCGTCACCCTTTTGTTGACCCATACTGCAGGGTGATTACTGGTCCCTAAGTGGTCTCCCACCTTGTCTTCTGCAATACTGTCCCTGTTAGCATCAAGTCCAGTATTGCCTCATCATGAGTGGGCTCCCTGACTAATTGTCTGAGAAATGCCCCCTGCAGGGAGTCCCAGATATCCCTGCATCTAGCTGAAGTTGCGGCTGGGAGGTATCAATCTGCATCCAGGAGATTGAAGCCCCCACCAGCATCACATCCTCTTTAACTATCATTGTGCCAGTGGCTTCCACCAGTGCCTTATCTAATTTCTCCCCTGTGTCGGAGCTCAGTATCTAATGTCAGTGTGAATAGTGGTTCAGTTTCCCATCTCCAGGATGACCCACAGTACCTCCAGCCCCTGCATTCCCCCCGGATTCCCTGTGTCTCTGTCGCTTTAATATCCTCCCTAACATACGTTACTACCCCTCCTCCTTTCCCACCTTATCTTTCCTGAGCTGAGTATGGCCTGGTTTGGCCATGTCCCATTCATGTTTTTCCTGTGCACCATGACTTAGTAATGGTCATGATATCCAGGTCTGTCTCTGCCATGATGGCCTCTAGGTCTGGAATTTTTTTTTCCCTAGACTTCTTGCTTTGCACCCATGGCCTTCCATATTTTGTTACCAGTTTGCCTGCTACCTCCGTATTTCCTTTTTGCCCATTTTGTTTGCCCCTTTCTTCTTATAGCTCATGTTCCCATCCTCTTTCATTTCAACCACTCTGCTTTTTTTCTTTATTTTGCACCCTGAGGGTTAGGGATTTACCTTCCCTCGAGTTCTCCCTTCTCTCCGCTTCAGTCTGTGGTGGTGATGGGAGGGCAGTTTATGCCTTTCTGATTTTTTCTGCTACTCCTCTCGGCTAGTTCAAAAGGACAGCAGATTTTAATTGATTTGACAGTTTTTATCCTATACTGAGCTGCAAAGGAAGGGCAAAAAAGACTTCCAAGGCCACTTTGGCTAGATAGATTAGAGATTGTATAGTGAAGACTTAGATTGCATCAGAACTGAAACTGCGGGCTTTGATTAGGGCCCATTCAACCAGGGCCATGGCAGTGACCTGGGCTGAAAGAGGAAAGGCATTGTCTCAGAGTTTTGCATGGCAGCCATGTGGTCTTCCCTACACACCTTTAACAAATATTATAGGCTTGATACCTCAAAGAAAACGTTAAAAAATATAACAATTAGGTACAATTCTGCCTGCATTCCATTTATATTTTATTTATTTCTCCTCCCCATTATCTAGTACCTAAGGAAATTTGCAAGAATATGAGGGTTGATTCTCAAAGTCCGTGCTGAGGCATGCAGTTGTGGCGATCTAAGGATACCGGTAGACCCTGGGTGCACCAGGGACCCTGTGGCCGATTCTTCAAAAACAGGTCCCAGTGCCAAGGTTCCTGGGTCTGCTCTATCGCTGATGGCCAAACCATCGGCGCACATGGAGGAATGGACACAGGGATCCTGATCCCCCCCACACACCCGACGTAACTCTACCAAGGCCAGAATGGGGGGGTTGATCACCAGGAGGGGGGCAGGGGGTAACATGGACAGCGGGGTGGCAGAGGATGTGTTGTAAGGGACAAACGTGCCATAGAAATGGGAACTGACACCCAGTGGGGTACATCTACAGCATACTGCAGCTTTTAAATGTCCCTCTGTACACATACTGTACTGTACGGTATGGTACAGTACAGTATGTGGACATAGTGGCATGTAAATGTCATACTGTGCTGTAGACGCACCCTTCTGGGTGCCAGTTCCCCTTTCTATAGGCACGTCTGTCCCCCTCAACACATCCTCTGCCGCCCCCCAGCTGAAATGCCCATCAGCCCTATTCCCATGCAGCCCCACTGGCACAAGCCACTTAGACCACCTCCTGGGTGATTTAAGTTGTGCCTTGTCCTGTGGCCTCAGCGGTGCTTTTAAAATCCCGAGTGGAGGGATGTGACAGCCTGCCCTGACACATACCCCTAGTGACCTGGATGAATGTAAGATACAAAGGGTGGCCCATGTCCCCTTTCAAGCAAGCAGCCTGCATTTGCCGCAGGCTGCTTTTGGGAATGGCTCTGGACACAATTGTTGGCACAAGGTGTTAGTTGCATCATTCATGTTCGATGCAGGCACCTTTGCGCCATGTGTATCTTTTTGAGAATTGACCCCATGATCTTTATCCTTTAGAGTTCCTTTAGACTCCATCTGCCTCTATAGCTTACTCCCTACTGCAAGTCATAATCCTGTGTTGTGACATCACAATCTGTTGCCATGTGAGTATCTGTGATACCAGAAGCAGTGCTCTGTGACTTCAGGTAGGGAGAAAGCAGTAGGAATAGATAAACTCTTCAGGAGCAAAGATACTGTTTTCATACAAATGACCTCAGTAATAAATAATGGGGAGGATACACAGAAACATAGAAACATAGAATTTGATTTCAGATAAGGACCGCTTGGCCCACCTAGTCTGCACATTTCCCTACCTAATGGTTAAGCTGCAGATCCTAGTTAACCAACAGCCTACTTCCTCCTACCCCCTACTAGAATTGCCTTATGTATGTCCCATGCATTCTTGAATTCCTCCACTATTTTTGACTCCACAACCTCCTCAGGAAGGCTGTTCCATGCATCCACAACCCTCTCTGTGAAAAAATACTTCCTCACATTAAGTCTGAGCCGTCCCCCCTCTATCTTCAAATTGTGCCCTCTTGTTCCTGCACACCTCTTTTTCTGGAAGATACTACTCTCTTGGACTTTGTTGATTCCCTTAAGGTACTTGAAAGTTTCTGTCATGTCCCCCCTCTCCCTCCTTTCCTCGAGGGTATACATATTAAGCTCCTTTAGTCTCTCTTCATATGTCTTCTGGTGCAGACCCTGCACCATTTTAGTTGCCCTCCTCTGGACAGCCTCTATCCTGCCTATGTCCTTGAGGAGATGAGGTCTCCAGAACTACACAAAGTACTCTAGATGGGGTCTCACCAGCTGTCTGTGCAGAGGGATAACAACTTCCTATTTTCTACTGGCGATGCCTCTCACTATGCATCCCAGTATCCCTCCAGCCCTCCTTACTGCCTTCTCACATTGCTTGCCCACCTTTAGGTCATTTCATATGACTACCAGGTCCCTTTCCATTTTTGTTGTTGTTAGTATCTTACCCCCTATTGTGTACTCTTCCCCTGGGTATTTGTTTCCCAGATGTATTACTTTGCACTTCTTTGCATTGAGTCTAAGCTACCATACATTTGACCATTCCTCCAACCTTGCCAAGTCCCTTCTCATCCTTTCCACCCCACCTTGTGTATCAGCCCTGTTGCGGATCTTTGTGTCGTCTACAAAGAGACATGCTTTTCCTTCCAGTCCCTCTGCAATGTCGCTTATAAAGACACTGAAGAGGACCGGTCCAGTACTGAACCCTGCAGTACCCCGCTAGTAACCCCACTTTCCTCAGAGTAGACTCCGTTTACTATTACCCTCTGTGTCCTGTTGTCCAGCCAGTTTTTTACCCAGGCTACCATCTTGGGACCCACTCTAAGGCTGGCTAAATTGTATATTAATCTTTTGTGTGGGACTGTGTCAAATCCTTGCTAAAGTCTAGGTAGGCCATGTCTGCAGCCCCTCCCTGGTCTACTACTTTGGTCACCCAGTAAAAGAAATCTATTAGATTCGTCTGACATGACCTTCCCGCTGTGAATCCATGCTGCCTTGGATCCTATGACCTGCTGGCCTCTAGGTACTCAACAATTCTTTCCTTGAGAAGTGATTCCAACATTTTCCCTATCACTGAAGTCAAACTAACAGGTCTGTAGTTTGCTGCCTCTGCCCTGCTCCCACTTTTGTGAAGGGGAATAACATTCGCCCTCCTCCAGTCCTCAGGTACCACCCCATCCTCCCATGATTTGTTAAAGAGGGTAGTAAGTGGTGTCACTAGTTCTACCCTTAGTTCTTTTAGAAGTCTGCGATGAATCTCGTCAGTCCCCATTGCTTTGCCCACCTTCAGTTTTAAGAGTTCTTTCAGAACTCTTTCTTCCGTGAATGGACTGTTATCGCCCCCCCTATCCAGAGTGTTTGTATTGTTTGGTTTAGGTACCTCTCCCTCTTCTTTTGTGAATACTGAGCAAAATATTTGTTTAGTATCTCTGCCTTTTCACAGTCACCCTCTGCTCACACCCCCCTCCCCTTTATTAAGCTTCACTATCCCTCCCTTGGTCTTCCTTCGTCCCTGATGTACCTATAAAAGGTTTTATCCCGCTTCTTAACTGAGGAGGCCTACAGTACTAATGGGAAGTACATGCTGGACTGTGTCTAAATGTTAGATTTTGATAACATTCTGATCGTGTCACCAGCTCTTTGAGGAGCAGTTGACGCCTTTGGGAATACTTTTAGAAAACATATTTAGAGACAGTTCAGCTTGTATTTTATATATTTTCTATAGATTTTTCTTCTCCGTTATTTTTTACTGAAGAAAGTCACATAGAAACAAGATCTTTATCCTGTAGAGTTCATCAGCCTCTATAGCTCATTCCCTACTTGAAACTATAATGCTCTGTTGTGACATCAGAGTCTGTTGCCATGGGAATAACTGAGATGTCACAAGCAGAGTATTATGACATCAGGATGGGAAGAAGCAATAGGAGCTGATGAATCCTCGGGGAACAACTCTCCTGTTTTCATGCATAAGACCTTAGTAATAAATAATAAGGTTAAGAAATACAAAGAAAATAAGAAATATAAGCCACTTTGTGTCTAAATATTATGTTTTTCTAAAGTTCTTCTTGCTGTATCAGTGGCTCCTTAAAACGATTCAGCTTTTGGAAGCAAAGTGCTGGATGCAGCAATCAGAGAGTAGAACTGTCACTGAAAGATGTATGGCATACAACCCCCCCCCCCCAAGATTAATGGGTTCTACTTATTAGAGCCCATTTGTTATGAATTCCCAGTGAAGTGTAGTGCTACAGAAAGAAGAAATTCTATCAGCCTTCTCAGAATTTCATTTTCTGCTGGCTCAAACGTTGTCAGTGCGACTGCAATCGAGAGCTGTTGGAGAATATTTTTGATATTATTAAGTAGATTGGCATTCTGTAGCTGCTTTTTGGAATTTTACATTAAGAGTAATTACATAAGTGTAGTTTTGTTATGCATGTAGCTAGTCTTTCTAGTGTCTTGTATGTTTGAACAGTCTTTCAGTTTGCAAAATTGCTATTTAATCAGTACTGTGGGCAGGATTCTTAAAAGGGATGCGTCGGCGCATCCCCGACTTACACACTGGTGTGATTCAGTAAGGGGACTGATGTACCAGCACATCCCCGATGCACCAAAGCATAGCAGATGCGCTGCATGCTGACCATAATGATATGCGGTGCATCTGAAGGGGCTGTGAAAGGGGGCGTGCCCATGCAAATGGTGTGCAGCTACATTCACAGCCCGACTAGGAGGCACATCTGCGGGGCAAGTCCGGAGATGTGCCTTCCAGAGATAAGTCTACAACAAGTAGACTTAAGTCCCTTGCCACCCACAGACAGGCTGCCATACTGCAGACAACAGCATGGCAGCCTGCCCACCCTGGCAGTCCAGTGTGCCACCCCCTGCCCGCATCCCTGTTATATTGCTGCTCTCTGCAGTGAATATGTAAAAAGGCAGAACCCCCTTCCTGCCTGCATCCAATTTCTCAAGCTGCTCTCTGCAGCGAATATGTTAATATCAGAAGCCCCCTCCCCGCCCGCATCCGCTTTCAGAAGCCGCTGTCTGTGGCAAATATGTTAATATCAGAAGCCCCCTCCCCACCCTCATCCACCTTCAAAAGCCACTCTTGCAGCAAATAAGGTATAATAGGTGCAATATCAGAACCCACCCTCCCTACCCCTACCCAAACGCACCAGTGTCACCAAGCTGTCACCCCACCTCCGGTAGCCAGCAGCCTCCACCCCCCACCCACTCAGGCATTCCCAACCCACCTGCATCCCCATCCCAGCAAAGTCCACTGTCGGGCAGGCAGCACAACCCACCACACTGCCACGGCTGCCCGCCGACGGAGTTGTTCAGAATGACAGCTACTGTATACTGTAAACCCATTGGTGGACCCTGTCAACCAATGGGCTTGCAGTGTACTGTACTCTGTCATTCACAAAGTTGTGAATGACAAGTACAGTACACACTGCAAGCCTGTTGGTCAACAGGGTCCACCAATGGGCTTACAGTAGTACAGTAGCTGTCATTCACAGACAGCTCTGTCAGCAGGCAGCCGCGGTGGTATGAGGGTGGATTGAGCTGCCCGCCGACATTCTCTGCACATGCTGGGATGGGGAGCAGGGTGGCTTGGGGTGCCCGAGTGGGTGGGGGATGGGGCTCTGCTGGACCATCAGGGAGACTCTGGAGAGTCTGTCCATGTCACGACTGGGCAGGGGCAGGGAGGGGGGGCCCACCGGACTTCCAGATTGTGCTGCAGAGACATTCATTCGACTGTGGATGCGGCCAGGGAGGAGTGTGCCTCTGGACTTCCAGGGGCATTACCGGGTCAGGGCATCCATGTAGTCAGGCGGGGAGGGACACTGGACCACCGTCTGCCTATGGGATGGCCAGCATTGGTGTGATAGGGTCGGGGAGGGGGATTCTGGTTGTGCCACAGTTACCTGCCTATGATTGGGGATGCGGGCAGGGTGGCAGGGTAGGTGCCAGTAGCCTATCGTGGCTTACATGGGTGGACTTTACTACAAACAGCCCTTGCAGGGAGCCCGGCGCATTCTACCGGGTGCATCCTTGCAAGGCACATGCAAATAAGGCCATAATGACATGCAAATGACCCCATTGCACCTTGCATGCCTGATGGCTCCATTTGCGTGTTGGTGGCTGTGAATGGCACTTTTGGGCGCAGCGCATCCTGAGATGTGCTGCCCCATTGGTTTCCCTGCCCATGCAAGGGGATGTGCACTGGCGCTGCTTGGGCTGGGTGACAGTGTGATATTTACAGAGGGGATGCGCTGGGAGCATCCCCCGGCGCATCTTCTATGAATACCACAGTTGGTGCTTGGTGAATCTTGTTTGCGCTGGGGCATCCGAGATGCACCAAGTGCAACTGCTTTGGGAATCCTGCCCTGTATGTTTAGTCACGTCCTGTTTGTTCGGAGTTCACTGACTCGTTTTTCCAAGTCACGTGTCAAGAAGAGTGTCCTGGTACTTCCAGAGACACGAGCCAAACAGTCACTCTGAGCCTTCTACAGTCAGAGCCAAAGACATGGTCAGATATTTCCTGAAATTTCTGTGATATTTTTAGAGAAATCTCCTGCTTGCTGCATTTCCACAGTAGGGGCAGCAGAGAGAAACTCTTTAGAAATGTCACGAAGTATCTGACCATGTCTGTGATTACTACTGTATAAAGGTATAGTTCATTTTTCTTCCTTCATGTAAGAACAAAAAAACAAAACACAGTGCTATGTCAGCGTGTAGGGTGAAAATGGAACAAAAAGGTAATATTAAATGAATGCTGAAAATAAAAGAGCAAGAATCAATATTTCAACAATAGTGTAGGTCTTCAGGAATTCTCTTTACAGACGATTCCTAAAGAAGACATGTGGTCGAAATGTCGATTTTGTTTTCTATTTTCAGCAGACATTTTATTTTATATTTTTGTTTTATTTTCTTCCTTCATATTTCACTAAGTGTTGCTGCATAATTCTGATCAGGTTATTTTGTAGTTCTTGTTATTATTGTTAACTATGTTTACTGTGAGACAGCAAGTGTGGACTGGTGAGTGTTAAAGAGCAGCTGTCATCTACCGTTTTGCCTTTGCTGTCTGTCATTCAGTTGCTGATCCCCAGATTAGTTGAATCGCACAAAAACTGCATTCAAATAATGTTTTAATTTTGTTTAATTTATAAAAATGTAACTACTTTGGTACCTTGTTTCAGCTAACCCAGCCATGCTAGCCCTAGTAAAATGTCGTTGTGTGTTGACATCAAGTGGGGAAGTTTTTTTTTCTTAGTGTGCCTATGGGAACACTGTTCAGCACATGGCATACAGTATCGGGGGCATACTTGGCACCGTGCAGTCTGCTATTAATATTGCTGATTCCTCTGACACCTTCACCATGTCTGACCTTGAGGTCGAAATTAAGCAAGGACTCTCAGGATTTAGGTGTAGCTTGTGATTTGTGGCCACATCTTCAGAATGTGCAGCCGTATATGTTCAAGACTGAGCTCCCTGCTGCCAGCTCAAATGCAGAGTCTGATATGTCTGTTCCTCCTGAAACTGATGGTGATGAGCAACGTCTTAACAATACAGATTGGTAAATATACATATTAGTTGTATGTATTATAGTTTTATTATGAAAGAAATGTTACGTTGTACTATATATGTTTACATTGTTGTGAAACTGTGGGTTAGGACATCGGGTTGAGGTGATTGGTGCAACATATGGTCCATGTAAAATATTTGTTCTCAACATGTATTTCTTGATATGACTAATGCCCCTGTAATTCAGCAGATGCGTGCTGACCTTCCACCAAACCATCTACCACTGGCACCACCATCTACCACTCTGATCACCACCCACCCTGCCTCTTGGTGACTGTCGACTCCAAGCTCCAGCCTCACTGAGCATAACTGGATCTGTCTCTGGACTTTGTAACCCCTCTCCCACATCATCTACAACCTCCCGGAGCATCACTGAGATGATCTCTGGAATTGGCATGCACACCACACCATTCACAACTGACGCATGCAGGCACACACACACATCCCCCCATCTACAACTGGTAACTCTTATCACCACTCATACTGCCTCCTAGTGACAGCCCTGCTTCACCCTCCTGGAGCTTCATTGACATGGTCTGTGGACTTGGCAACATCACCACCCCATCTCCAACCAGTGCATGCCACACCCCCATCTACAGCTGGGACTCCAATCACCACCCACCCCATCTCCTAGTGACTGCCTTGCTACACTCTCCACAAGCTTCATTGAGACTGTCTGTGGACTTGGCAACAGCCCCCCACCACCACACCATCTAGAACTGGGATTGCCCAACTCTATCACCCGACTCCATCCTCCAAGAGTATCACTGAGATGGTCTCTGGAATTGGCACACTCACCACTCTGTGTACAACTAACACATTTAGCCCCCCCCCAATATCTACAACTGGTACTGTGGTCACCACTCACCCCATCTCCTAGTGACTGTCCTGCTACACCCTCCCATAGCTTCATTGACACGTTATGTGGACTTGGCAACCCCCCCCCCACATCACACAATCTAGAATTGGGATTGCCGAACTGTATCACACAGCTCCATCCTCCCAAAGATTCACTGAAACTCTCTGTCATTGGTACAGCCATCACTCTATCTACAACTGACTCATACAGACACTCCCCCATATCTAAAACTGGTACTGCCGTCACCTCCCACCCCACCTACTAGTGACTGCCCTGCTCCACCCTCCTGGAGCTTCATTGACATGGTCTGTGGACTTAGCAACCTCCCTCTTCCCACCACACCATCTAGAACTGGGACTGCCCAACTCTGTCACCTGTGCACACCCTCCTGGAGCATGTGGACTTGGCAACCCCCCCCCCAACACACCATTTAGTACTGGGGCTACCCAACTGTATTGCGAAGTTCCACCCTCCTGGAGCATAACAGAGACTGTTTCTGGAAACAGCACACCCACCACTCCATCCATAACAGACGCATGCAGACACACACATCAAACCCCCATTTACAGTTGGTACTCTGGTCACCACTTACTCCATCTACTAGTGACTGCCCTGTTCCACCCTCCTGGAGCTTTGTTGACATGGTCTGTGGAATTGGTAACCCCACCACCACTATCATCACCACACACCATCTAGAACTCAGACTGCTCAAATCTTTCACCCAGCTCCACCCTCACGGTGCATTGGTGAGATGGTCTCTGGAATTGGCATGCCCACCAACTCATCCACAACTGAGGCATGCAGGCACACATACATATCCCCCCATCTACAACTGGTACTCTGATCACTACTCATCCCACCTCCTAGTGACTGCCCAGCTCCACCCTCCCAGAGCTTCATTGACATGGTGTGTGGACTTGGCAAACCCCAGCACCACTACCCCATCTACAACTACTAATGATCACAAATTGTCAATGTGGTAAGATGAGTGTTATGAGGAACAAATGTACCATTGGCCTGAATAACATTATATTTTATGGTCTGGCTGACACATGTGGACTTGGCGCCCAACACCCCATTTTCAACTGGGAATATAGCCACCACCAACTCCACTTCTCAGTGACTGTACAATTCCATCGCACACTAACCTGTGTACTGCAAGTCCTCCATGGCACACAAGACCCTCCCACACCCCACCAACACAAACCAATGTTTTGGATTTGTCCAGGTGGAAAATATCATGGTATGTACCCCGAATGTAACAGAGGTGTGCATACTATATTATTAGACGTTCTGAATGCAGGCTGTAGACTTGCAATGTGTACTTTCCAGTGCTGAAAATGTCACTGTCATGCCGCTGTCACCTTCAGACATTTTGCTTCTCACAACACTTAGACATCCAATGTTATGCTATCATGTGGACAGACATTCATGGGGGTGTCCGGCATCAACTAAGGCCAGTAGTGTACCAGGAGATACTACTACTACACAAACGGACTGCCCAGGCTTTATAATAAAGTGCTTCAGTTCCTTTATTCAAAGTGCAAATTGACAAGTCATAAATACAAGTAAAAAACTCACAGCAAAAGTCCTGGAAATAGCTTATTCAATCCACAGTCCAAACAATGTCATATACTTCCAGGCCCCGCTCCCTCAGATGTCACAATGTCATGTCACCTGACGCATTTCGCTCAATAGGCTTTCTCAAAGGCTGACATGATGGTCTACATTTCCCTCTTAAATACAGTACATTTCCTTAAAGGGACAGTATCAACTGCATCAGTGCACTGATTTGATGAGTGGTCAATTTGACAATAATACAATATATACCCAACAGCACAGTTATTGTAATGCTTACTCAACATAAAAAAACGTAGTCAGTAAACATATGCATACAAAACAGTAAGTGCTATACCAATAAAAAATTCATTAATTATGTTATCCTATGGTTCAATTCCCCGTACTAAGCAAGAGAGAAAGATTGCACTGGGTTTTGCTAAAAAAAAAGAAAACAATCACAGCAAGCCAGCCAAGGTTGAATTGCTGGTGCCTTCGATAGAGTACCACATGGGGAATTAATCAAAGTACTCACTGAGCATCAGATACATGGGAGCATCACAAGCTGGATTACATCCTGGCTGAAAAATAGGAAACAAAGGGTATGCATAAGAGGCACATCCTCTGATTTGTCAGAGGTGACGAGTGGAGTCCCCCAGGGATCCGTGTTGGGGTCATGTCTTTTTACTCTTTATATTCACTCTATGACTAGCAGAGAAGGCATTTGGGCGGCTAAATTTGCAGATGGTACGCACATTGGAACAACAGTAAATAGTAGGGAAGATATAAAGAAACTTCAGAGAGCATTATTTAATTTGGAGGTTTGGGCAAATAAACACAAGCTGGATTTTAATACTGATAGGTGTACAGTAATGCACCTGGGGAAACATAATAATAAGATGCAATACTCACTCAAGGATAAGAGCTTAAGAGGAGTCTCAGAAGAAAGAGACCTGGGTATTATGGTGTCAAATGATTTACATTTTAAATACCACTGCAATACGATGGTCAAAAGAGCCAGTGGTATACTAAATAGCATCAGTAGACATATTAGGAGTAGGAGGAGGGAGGTGCTGGTTCCTTTGTATGCATCACTGGTGAGACCTCAGGTGGAGTACTGCGCTCAGTTATGGCCACCAGGAACAAAAACAAAGATAAAGTTACTAGAAAAAGTGCAGAGGAGAGCAACTTACATGGCTACAGACTTAAAGGGTCTGGATTATGAAGAGAGAATGTCGTAACTGGGGATGTTTTCTCTGGACTACTGTAGAATGAGGGGTGACATGTGCCTCGTTTTTAGAGCACTATCAGATGATGATTTATGGGAGATATTAGGACTGGGAATGAGAAAACAAAGTTACTGTACCAGACCACATCCAATCTAGCTGATGGGAGACATATCGTACAAAGAAAAGATCCCATTGGTATAATCAGAGAATGGTGTCCCTTTGGAATAGTTACTTCCGGTAGATACAGTGGGTAGTAAAAAGGTAAATGAGTTTAAAAGGAAGTTGGATGAATACTGTACTTCCAGTAACATCAAGGGATACAAGTAAAACTGACTGGGTGAGCTACATGGACTACAGTCTTTTATGCTTTGATAAAACCTATGAAATCCAGAAAACAAAAGAGAAAAAACAAACATTAGGCACTTATTCTAAAAAACAGATATGAAGCATGTAAATGTTCGTCTGTATAGTAGTATCTCCTGGTACACTACTGGCCTTGGTTGGTGCCGGACGCCCCCACAAACGTATGCTACATGTTCATATTTGTCCGTGGCATACCCTCTCCTTGGAGTGGTGGTTTCTAAGTCCTTTGCTGTGATATCACGTGGACAACATTTACTCAGTTAACTGAAAAGTTACTTGACCATATGTTAATAATAATAATAATAATAATTTTATTTATATAGCGCCTTTCACTATATCAAGGCACTGAACAGATCAATAAAAACTTCAACACACAATACAAACATCAAAACCATAAAGATTATAAAATATGTTCTAAAAGCATAATAAATTACAATAACATTTCACACACTAGACAGTGCATTTAACTTTCCAAGAAGGCCATTCTCCAAAGATAGGTTTTCAGCTCCTTCTTAAAAATCTCCACGGAGGAGCATTCCTGTAACCAGTATGGTAGAGAATTCCAAAGAGTGGGTGCGGCATGAGAAAATGCTCTACTGCCCGAAGATTTCAATGATGTTATGTGTATTAACAGTAGTTGATATATATATTTGTATCGTGTCCTGTTGTGTTAATTTTCCAGGTGTACTTGTGGTTGTTAACATTATCTAATGAAACAGCTGTTAAGTGTATATACACTGTAGAGAACCACAACCAGTGCTACAGAGAAGTGTCGATTATGCCTGTATCACCCAGCATCCTGGATTCCAGACTGTCTACCAAGACATTTGGGTACTAGAAATGGCCTATTGTGTGTCTTGCCAACAATGTGGTGGTCAGCACGATGCACAAATCCAGAAGTAATGAATTCTAATACAAGCTGCACAATTTATCCTGTCTCCTTATCTCTAAATATTTGAGAATACTGATTATACATTGAAACTGCAAAGAATAGGAGACAAAAAACAATGTCCAGATAGTACTTCAATTGTATGTTGTTAATATCAGTCTCGTCAACCATGCTCGCTTGTAGGTTGTCATGGGGAATGGAGGATCAAGCGTCATACAGTGCCACTTTTCTTTGGGATAGCGAGGGCAGTGCATACCAGTGCTTTTACATCCCATAGTGAAGGCTAGTTTTTGCAAAAGCAGTCAACAGCATTTTTTGCTGTTTATGGCTGTGGATGTGTACTGCTGCGGCATGCAGTGCACGCATGTCTGTCTGTTGTAAGAAAGCTACATGTAAAGCATGTCAAGTGGTGAATGCTGTTTTTCATTAGTGCTGTTTATCACAGGCACAGGCTGCTTCTCCAGCCAGACCCACCAGCCCCGTCACACGATTCCTTGTGAACTTACCTTCTATCCCGTGTGTTGCCTTATAACTTAAGCTCCATGACTTGGGTTGGCGGACACCCTCAAGCTCACTGACGAAACTGATCTGGTGTCACCCGGGAGAGTTCAGTGCCACCGATGCAGGCCTTGCAAGGGTTGTATCCTTCATTATGTGCTGCCCATGGTTTTTCATCCCTATTACTTGGGACACCAAATTGGTAGCATCAAAAGCTTGCACATACGTGCAGCACAGCATGATGCTATCAGGTGTCTCATCCTCACTTCCGTGCTGTCTCATGCGCATTGCCACTCATGGTCACCCAGGTGGCAGTATAGCATAGGGACTAGACGTCCACCCTACCAGGAGGATGAGAGCATACTCTGCAACGCTCGATCCTCCTTTTCCACCCAGCTGGTCCTACATGACCTAGGCTTGTTCCTGAACATGGGTAGCCAGAATCATGAGCAGAAGCGCTGCTGCTGCTTCATTGGAATGGCATAGATGGTGAATAATATGACTTTTTTATTCATTAACATTGTACGTAGTGTGAGAATAGGGGTGTCATGATAATAAAACGTTGATGGTATGATAACCATTATGAAATTTTCGCAATAACCTTGTTATCGCAATAATTTTGCCACTTGTGCAAAATGTTCCAAAAAATATTCAAATTCAACTTTTTATACATAATTTACATATTAAACTCATTTTCAATCAATGCTATGCATTTATGCACATTATTGTGACATCTTTATTGTGAAATAATGCAAAGAGAGTCAAATATTTAAAAAATAAATATTTTTTTTATTTTTTCACATAAAAACCTATGAACTGTATAAAACTACAATTTTTAAAAATTCAAATACACCTTTGATACAAGTATTATACACATACACACACAGAGTATAACAATACATTTTAAAATGTGAAAGAGCAAATCTTTTTACTTGCTTGTTTAAAGGTTACAGGAAATTTTGTGCTGTCAGCCCTTTTCCTCTCAGCCTCCCCCCCAGCTTCATAGTGTGATCCCTTGCCCTCAAGCATCTTTTTCTTTGGAAGATGCTCCCTCCTTGTACCTTGTTTATATCTGTGAGGTATTTAAATCTTTCAGTCGTATTCCCACTTTCCTTCCTTCCTTTCTTCCTTCCTTCCTTCCTGTACATATTTAATTCCTTAAGCCTTTCTTCATAGGGCTTCTGGTGCAGGCTCTGCACCATTTTGGTTGCCCTTCTCTGTAACACCTCCACCCTGTCAATGTCCTTTCGGAGGTGGGGTCTCCAGAACTGTACACAGTACTTGAGGTGGGGTCTCACCGGTGATCTATACAGGGGTATTATTACCTCCCTCTTTCTGCTGGTGATACCCCTACCTATGCATCCAAGCATCCCGCTAGCCTTTCCCACTGTCTTGTCACATTTTTTAGCTACCTTCAGGTCATCAGTAATGATTACCCCCAGGTCCCTTTCTTGTTTTGTGACTGCTAGTACTTCTCCTTCCATTTGGTACATTGCCTCAGGGTTTCTGAGCCCCAAGTGCATGATGTTGCACTTTTTTGTTTTCAAACCCAACCGCCAAGCTCAAGACCATTCTTCCAGTTTTTTTAGATCTTCCCTCATTCTTACCTCCCCCTAAGTGTGTCAACATTGCAGATTTTTGTGTAATCTGTGAACAGGCATTCCTTCCCTTCCAGTCCTTCTGCAATGTAGCTAATAAAGACATTGAAGAGGACTGGGCCTAGTATGGACCCTAGTGGCACCCCACTGGTCACGTTACCTTCTCCAGAGTGGATGTCATTTATTACCACCACCCTCTGACTCCTATTGTCTAGCCAGCTCACTTCCCATCCTACTACTCTCGGGTCTACTGCTGGGCTTCTCGGCTTGCTCACCAGCCTTCTATGTGGAACGGCATCAGAGGCCTTACTGAAATCCAGGTAGGCTATGTCAGCTGCTCCCCCCTTATAGAAACACAGAAACATAGACTTTGACGGCAGATAAGGACTGCTTGGCCCAGCCAGTCTGCCCATTTCCCTAACTTTTGAATAAGCTGCAGATCCTAGTTAACCAAAAGCCTACTTCTTCCTACCCCCCACTAGAATTGCTTTATGTCTGTCCCATGCATTCTTGAATTCCCCCACTGTTTTTGACCCCACAACCTCCTCAGGAAGGCCGTTCCATGCATCCACCACCCTCTCCGTGAAAAAACGTCCTTACATTGCCCCTGAGCCTTCCTCCCTCTGTCTTCAACTTGTGCCCCCTTGTTATTGCACATCTCTTTTTCTGAAAGATGCTACTCTCTTGGACTTGATTCCCTTGAGGTACTTACTGTAAATGTTTCTATCATGTCCCCCCTCTCCCATCTTTCCTCTAGGGTATACATATTAAGCTCCTTTAGTCTCTCTCTTCATATGGCTTCTGGTGCAGACCCTGCATCATTTTAGTTGCCCTCCTCTGGACTGCCTCCATCCTGTCTATGTCCTTGCGGAGATGGGGTCTCCAGAACTGCACGCAGTATTCCAGATGGGGTCTTACCAACTGTTTGTACAGGGGGATAACAACGTCTTGTTTTCTACTGGTGATGCCTCTCCCTATGCATCCCAGTATCCCCCCAGCCCTCCTTACTGCCTTCTCACATTGCTTGCCTACCTTTAGGTCATCTGATATGACTACCCCCAGGTCTTGTTGTTAGTACCTCCTCCTACATTGTGTACTGTTCCCCTGGATTTTTGTTTCCCAGGTGCATTACTTTGCACTTCTTTGCATTGAATCTAAGCTGCCATACTTTTGACCATTCCTCCAACCTTACCAAGTCCCTTCTCATCCTTTCCACCTCCCTTCTGTATCAACCCTGTTGCAGATCTTTGTGTCATCTGCAAAGAGGCATACTTTCTCTTCCAGTCCCTCTGCAATGTCGCCTATAAAGACAATAAAGAGGACCGGTCCCAGTACTGAACCCTGTGGTACCCCACTAGTAACCCCTCTTTCTTCGGAGTGGACTCCGGTTACCATTGCCCTCTGCGTCCTGTTGTCCAACCAATGTTTTACCCAGGCTACAACCCTGGGACCCACTCCATGGCTGGGATCCACTTCCTTGGTTTCCTAATCAAAGAACTTGATCAGGTTTGTCTAGCAAGGCCTCCTCCCATGAAACCATGTTGCCTTGGATCCTGTAGTCCACTGGTAACAAGGTGTTCCTTAATCCTTTCCTTTGGTAGTGATTCCATTACTTTGCCCACTACCTAAGTCAAGCTGACAGGCCTGCAGGTTCCTGCCTCCTGTTTGCTTCCACTTTTGCGGAGTAGGACTACATCAGCCCTTCTCCAGTCTTCCAGTAGCTCTCCTGTTTCTAGTGACAGGTTGAACAAGGCTGTCAGAGGAGCAGCCAGCTCCTCTCCCTTGAGCTCCCTCAATAACCTTGGGTGTACCTCGACTGGTCCCATTGCCTTGTCTACTTTTAACTGTGACAGTTCCCTTAGGACTCTTTTGTCTGTAAAGGGGCTAGTGTGCATCTCCCATCCTTAATGCCATGTCTTTTATCATAGGCCCGCTACCTACCCACTCGTCTTTAAATACTGAATAGAAGAATCTATTCAGTATGTCTGCTTTTTGACGGTCCTCTTCCACACAAGCCCCATCTTACCCTTTCATCCTTACTATCCCTCCCTAGGTCTTTCTCTTTTCGGCTATGTATACAAAAAATGTCTTGTGTCTTTAAATAAAGTGTGACGTAAAGATGTTGTACATACTCAGCCCCAGCCCCTGCACCCAGACAGTCAGGAGGCTGTTTCTGCTGCATCATACAGCCTCTGCTAGATGGCCACCAAGCAGTGGCTTGTGCTGTCCCCCCTCCACAAAGAAGGAGAGCTGTCAGTGGGTGCTCAGTCCTCCTTCAGTCAGCCCTTGAGTGACCTTGGTCTATTCCTGAATCTCGTTTACCAGCATGGCAGCAGATGAGGCGTCCAGGCCCTCAGAACTCCATACCACAGGGCAGGCAGTACATGTCTGATTTTAAGGAAAAGTAGTAAAAATCTGATAGGAGGATGGTGGGGAATCAGGAATCATGGTTGCACCTAGAAAGGGACACACTGCAGGAAAAGCAAGCTGAGGCGCTTTGCTATAAATCGTTGTATATCATGCTGCATAATAATCACGATATTGTTTTTTTACAATGATAAATTATTGTCAGTGGTAATTTTCGTGACATATCATCATATCATGTTATCGTTACATCCCTATATGAGAATTTATTTATGATAAGTTGACATTTCTTACAAATGTAGAGAACAATGTTTGAAACCATAATGCAGTGTATTTTGTATTTCTCCCTGGTCAGGCCTCATTTGGAGTACTGAGTGCAGTTCTGGAGGCTGCATCTAAGAAAGGATATAGACCGTTTGGAGTCTGTGCAGAGACGGGCTACTAAGATGGCGCAGGGGCTCCACCATGAACCTTCAATCAATCAATCAATCAATCAATTCTTTATTTAACCAGGCGTAACATCGTTGAGAAGAACTCATTTACAAGATAGACCTGGCTAGGCTGACATACTGTTTTGACAAAAACATCTCAGGCAGACTGTGTCTAGGTACAGGGTAATATGACTATACAAAAAGCACATACAGTGCAGAGTTATGAACTAAATAGCCACTCCAGGCAGCATGCTATGAAAACAATCCAAACATTTGATGTATACAGTCAAACCTATGTACAATATACGCAAAACACAATATGAGAAAATAAAATAGTGTGAAGGAGGCTGCCCACATGATATAGAGGGTTATGGATCAAGGAGGTGGGACGGCAAAGCGGGAGAGTGGCAGCAAGGAAAAAGTTAGCTGAAGAAGGCAATGGGACTACGATGATAAAGGGAGGGAGATGCAGGGTGAAGTTGTACAAGGCCAGGATTCAAGGTCATCAGCGAAAACAATTGCATTCCTCCTTGAAGGAGCAAGGCTCCAGCAGCTTAACTTGTACTCTCTAGAACAAAGGTGCAACAGAGGCGACATGATAGAAACTTTTAAATACCTCAAAAGAATAAACGCAGTACAGGCTCAGAGCCTCTTCCAGGAAAATACGGGCACACAGACAAGAGGTCACAGCATGTGCCTTAAGGGAGATAGATTCAGAAGCAACCTCAGGAAGTTCTTCTTCACGGAGAGAGTGGTGGAACCATGGAACAGCCTGACTGAAGAGGTCGTAGCTGCTAAAACAACAGGGGAGTTTAAGCGAGCTTGGGACAGGCACATTGGAAACCCAAAATGAAGTGGAGAGGGGGGTAGGAAATCGGGCAAACTAGATGGATCGCACGGTCTCCTTTTGCCAACACATTCTTATGTTCTTTCTTTTTTCCCTCCTAGAGGTACATACAGCATACAGGCAGTTTGTTCAGTGGTGTTGGGGATACCTTGGCAAGTTTGTCAGAGTGCCAGTACCTGTATGTGCTGTTAACTGGATCTGAAATGCATTCCCATCTGCTGAATGTAGTGGTGTCCAATATCCCGATATATAGTGTACATATGCAGTTGTACAATGCTGTTCATTAATTTTGTGTTTTTGTGATTGACGTACGTGTAACTGAATATGTCACATTGTTTGTCACCATTGTGACTTGTTTGTGGTGTTTGCAATGTAAATTGTTCTGTAACACTGAAGTAAGTCTGTAACGCAACCTTATTGTTTTACAAATATGATGCATGTTGACAAGTTCAGTTAAAAGGGACCAGTCAACATTAACATTCAGTCAACACTAAAATCCATACACCACTGTTTTTTTACTGTATTTTACTTTTTTAAATCCATATCCTATAGTTAATTCCACTTGCTCAATTTATGACATTCAGTGTAATCACTACAGACTAACTCACCTTCAACAGACATCATGGCAGGGCTGACAAGTTTGCATTGCCAAATCCTGAATTATACATTAAATGTATCATAAGATAATTAAGTAATAAGGCACGACAGGGAGTGGGTTATTGGGGGATTTACCCACGCCTTGTGTGGTGTGTCACGAGGTGCAGCCGAGTGACTTAACCACACAAGAAGTGGGTAAATCCCCCAATAACCCACACCCTGGGGTGCCTTATTGCGATTATACAATGGACCCATGTATAAAATAAATTTTAAATGTGTTTAAGTATATTTTTTATAAATGCCATTTCTTAGCCGTGGGTTATTACAGGATATACCATGGTCATGTGATGTGTTTTGACCAATGAGATTACAGGATTTTCATACCCCATTGTATAATATCAGATTTGTGATGGTCTGGTTTTCTTCTCATGACTAATTATACTACAGATATTACCTTACTTAGCCATGTGATGGCAACTGTACCAGTACAATGACATCATCTAAGCATTATAATATGCACTGCAGTATGTTGTATCTGCCATTGCATCAGTCCCAAGATGATGTCAGATGAAGGTGAATGTGTTAGTGCAGGTTACATCAAATGTCTGCATGTAAGTAAGCAGAATGAGGCTGATAGTAGTAGTACTTCAAAACGCAACGACAAAATTTCCACACTGATTTCAAAATGTGACACAAACTACACTTATTTGCGTGCTTGTTAGTTATGAGTATCCCCCTTTTAATTGATACATTATTAACTGTCCATTGCAATATACGTGACCACACTTCTCCAAACTATTTAACATTGACTGTCTTTATTGTATACAAACTTGCATTCATATACCTCCCTCATTTGTGTTTGGAAAACTGAGTAGAGGAATTTAAATACAACTTTAGATAATATAATGTACGTAAAATAAATGTTTTCTGTATGTTATGTGCACTAATTGCTTTAAATTACATGAAATTTTGTATTAAAAACAAACAATAATAGCTGTATTTGTGAAACAAAAGTGCAGCTGCAAGCTTAAGTAGTAGGTAATAAAATGCCTACTGCACACTATTGTAACTGGTTGCATAACATTTTTATTAATGCATTTCTTTGTTTTGGTTCACTTGTCATGTTTCTGTGTTATATTTTCGGGCTACGTGCAGCAAGCACTGTAACCTGTTAGTTTAACTCCATGACTGTTCAATAATAAGGTGTCTGACTCCTTATTGACCCCGTTGGATCAAACTTCCTCTTTTTGATTTGCCGAATGTTGGAATGACATGACTGGCATGTTAACAGGGTGTGGCTATTGCGTCATTAAAATCACACCTGTTGATTATGCTTACTGCCTCTGGCAAATGCTTCCATCAATCATGTTGTAATCTTGACAATATATCTGTGTATACTGCACTTGTTTGCTTAGAAACCTGTAACTTAATCCTAAAACTGCACTATGTTGTTGCTAATAATCACTGCATGGATGTGCTTAGATGTCTGTGTATCTGACTCTGAACCTTTGGAATAGGCACATGGCTGAGCCGTCGGCACAGAGGTAGTAGTAGCACCACTGCTTGTGATGCCAGCGATACACGTTTGGGAGTAAGCAAGGGCCATCGAGGGTTTGCCATTGGAGGAGTATTGAGCGTCCCAGAGAAGGCTCCTCCTTCAGGGAGGGAGGGTTGTCATCCTAACTGTGATACTGCCACCTGCGTGACTATAGATGGCAGTGCAGTTGACTGTGCCAGCGGTAGGGAGGGATGCACATTGGAGGTTTGGTGTGACAACACACTCACCATGCACACACCTAGAACATCACAAGTGCGCCTTCGAGGCTGGGAGAAAAATTATGGAAAATGGACCCATTGCTCAGAAGACAACAGACTCCAATGGACCAAAGAGGCACTGGTGCTGAACCCCATGGCCACTCACCTGACAAAGACAATGGAGTCTGAAGGGCATAGCCCCCCTACCCTGCCCTGGGGGGGTACAGCCAAGGCAGGCAGTATGGAGGTGAGTGGGTAGTGGAGGGGCAGTGTCCAGCAGAGCCAGACATCTTGGGGTTCCTGGAGGAGTCCAAGCAGTGGAGGGGGGGCATAAACACAGAATGTAAAAAAAAAAAGAAAATAGGCACCTTCCTAAAGGGTTTTATGTGAAATAATAACTAAGCTAAACTAAACTATTGTCCTTCTGACAGAGCTTTATAAGGTACCCCTCTATGACACTACCTAACTGTGTACTCTTAAGATGGTGAACAAACAATTTACTTAATATCGATTTTTTTTTAATCAATATGATCAAACAGTTCACAGAACTATGCATACAGCCTGGAGAAACCGCTCTGAAGAAGGCATGTCCAAAATGTTAGCTGGATGTGCTGCATGCGTGATGGTAGTACGCACCGGACCACCCCCTGCCAACAAGGTTGTTGTTTAATATCTGTGGTAGAAACGTTTGGATTGTGAGTTTGAACACTACTTATTGATGGATTACTGTTGTACTCAATGTGCAAGAAGTACACTGGTGATTTGAGAGAATAAAAGAGATCTCCATAACACGGTGGCCCAGATATTCAAACTGCGCCCAAAAAAGTGCGCAACAGCAGGAGCGAGCGCAAGTCCACTGCGCCCATGCGCAAAAAGCACGATATTCAAAAACTGCACAGATCCAAGATGCGCCTACGGCAGACGACTGAATATCGCACCACCTGCGCCATAGCGCAACTAGGGATGTGAAGCTGAGCATATCTGATGGATCATAGCGCAACAAGGGATGCTCAGCGGAGCAGTCCAGATGCGCCATAGCGCAACCAGGGATGCCCCCTGCAGCAGGGCAGCAATGCAACAGCATGACCAGGGATGCAGGGGCCCACCACCCATGCCACAGCTGGGCAGAGGAGCACACAGCAGAACAGACAACGTCCCCCACACCCCATGCACTGCACAACTGGGGGAGAGCTGGAATAACCACCGGCCCATGGATACCAGCAACCAATCCACAGCCGGGCCATGGTGCCCCAGCAAACCCCCTGGCAAGCTGTGACCAGCACACAAGGAGGGCCGTCCACCCTGTGGCACCCCATTCCACCAATGCAGAGCACACCCCTGCACCACAATCACCATACACCCTTCCCAGGAGTAGCGCCCAACAGTGCAAGACACCCTATGCATGCCACCACCCCCACTGTGACAATGCAACCCTGTGCACCACAGAGCCGTGCAAGGCATCCTCACCATGTGCACCCTGCTGCGGGCAGCAGCAGACAGCAGTGCAACAACAGCATACACAGTGCCACCCTGCACGTCCCCCCGAGGTACAGCTGAGAGACCAACCATGCGTTGCCACATGAGGTACCCCACATGCGACAGGGCATGCCCCAGACCCCACCTCCAGCGGTACAGCACCCTGCACACCCTCCCAAGGACACATCCCATCCCAGCACTGGCCACAACAGCCAGCACAGACACGCACAGTGTAGCATGGAAGCATGCACCACACAGGATGCAACACAGTGCATGGACAAACACCCACCCATACCCAAGGGCACACCAACACAGGGACACAGTAGCGGGTCAACCAAGCCTCTGGCGTGTGTCCATGGCTGACGTGTACACACGGCCAGCACCCCTACATTGCACAGGTGTGCCAGCCACCCTGCGCAGGCATCATGAAGCTGTATGCCATCAGCATGCCGCCGGAGCACAGATGACAGACACTGGAGCACATCCCCTGCAACAGACACAAGCGACAGCATGGAGGGGGGACAACAGCGGAGGCCACAGTGCCACCGGAGGCAGAAGTGCACCATACTGGTGATGGAAGGCAACCTGGCATTGTGCTGGGTACAGTTGTTATCCAGCATGGACAGCCACCACTGACACGCCAGCAGACCGTGCATATCACAGACATGCAAGGATGTCAGCTGCACAGGCCATGGACAGTCTGACAGGGATGCCATGCACACAGTGCAGGCCCTGTGGACCACTGCACACAGGCATCCAGTGCACAGAGTACAACACACAAACCACAATCAGTGACTGATCCTCCTGCCCACATCACAGGCGGTTAACCTCTGCACACACACACACACACACACACACACGCCCATGCGTGCACCACCCCTGACGCCATGCACACCACTGCAGCTGAGCACCTGTAGCCCGCTGCAAATCAGAGACCACCACAGTTGTCATATCAAAATGCTCATATTTAAAAGAAGTAACAAAACCTATTTACAACTATTTACAAGGGAGGGGGAGGGCCACATAACAGGTGGGAGCGGGTAAGGGGCAGGGATGAACATATGGGAGAGGGAAGAAGTGATGTGAGGGCGGGTCAAAGGGGGGAAGGTGGTAGTAGGCATGGAGTCCTCAATGTGCGCCCCAGTCCTCCTCCACATGGTGCCTACATCTGCTGCTCCTCCTCCTCCTCACCCCGTGGCGGTGGATCCGCTGTAACAGCTCCAGTGTCATCCTTGCCACCTGGAGCAGCTCCCGCACACTCCTGTCCAGCACCTGGAGTCGACGTCCACCTAGGACAAGGGAGCAGAGTCAATAAGTGTGACTGTCCAGCCCCCTGCAGCTCACCCATTGTGCATGGCATACAGCCATGTGCCACGCCCCTGTGATGGTGTACGACCACCCACAGTGACCGTGTCCACAAGATCTGCCCACCCAGGCAGCCACAGCCATGTGGACCACTGCACACACCCACCGACCATGTCCTGCACAGCACCAACATGGCCGTACAGTGACTTGGCTATGCGGTGTGAAGGTAGTGCCACAGCCATGTTCCCAGTGCACGCATGGACCACCATTGACGCACTTCCGGACATGCAGTGCCACTGGACAGTGCTGACTGTAACAAGTTGCGTGCATGGCAGTGGCGTCAATGGATGGTGGCCATGCCCAGCTGCCTGCCCAGTTATACAGCATGCAGTAGTAATCATGGATGTAAGGCACTCACCATCATCAGGCTGGTTCACGCGCCGCTGAACACCATTATCCCTCCTGCCGTGCTGCTCCTCCAGGCAGTGCTTCCGCTCCCTGGCCTGCCTGCATTCTTCGGGCGCTAAGGTGCAAACATGGAGAGAGGAACATCAGCACAATCCGGTAGCAAAGTCCCCCCGCCCCCATGTGTGTGCAATCCCACACAGCCATACCCATCCACCCCACACCCCGATACCACCACCATGGCCAACACTGGACGGCCCCCCCATGTGCTGGACACATGCAACCATGATACCCGTATGGACAATAATAGTGTATGGATGTGGCATCTACCTGGCCGTGGCACCGTGCCCCTCCTGGCACGTGCCTGCAGGCGGGCAAGCAGATCCGGGACTCTGCGCCTCAGGTCCCCGTAACAGTGGCGACACTGCTCCGCCGTGCGCCCCATACCGGTGGCCTCCTTCAGGGCGTCGGCCACCTCCTGCCACACCGCACTCCTGGCCCTATCCAAGGGTGCATCTCCATACAAAGCGCCAGCATGGGGCTCTACTATTGCCACCAGGTTGGCAAGCTCAACCTGGCTCCACATTACTGCTCGCCTCCGCGCCATCTCTTCAGTGTGGTGGATTCAAAATGGCACTCGGTAGCGCGGTCCTGCCATGTGCAGATGCTGTGCGATAGAGCGCTGCCATTCCCTGTCATGTTGTCACCGAACAACACGATAGTGGTGCACCCATGCCTGATGCATGGCGCCTAGGGGGCAAAGGTTGGGCACAGGGTCAAGGGTCTTTGGCACACGGACAGCCACAGCACGATTGGAACCCAATGCGTGTAGTGTGATTGGGTGCCTGTGTGTCATCTCCTGTAGCGGCCTACAGCGCTGTTGCCCCAGTGCGCCTACGACGCCCCACTGCCACAGCGCCATATATGTGAACAGCGCTGTAGCGCCACTGGCACAATGGTGGCCATGCCCTGCATTGCCTCCCGTGCACAGCACGTCAGCAGCGAGGCAGGCGCCTGCATCATCAACCCAGGCATGTGCAGTTAGGTGTGTACGGCGCATGTCACAGAACTGCGCCCTTGGCTCAGCATGTTCAACTCAATTGCGCAAAGCGCAACAGCACGATATTCAGCCGGCATATGCAAATCATCTAATCAGCCATTCAATGGCGCAGTCACTGCATTTGCATCCACTTAAAAATGCGCCTTGCCTCATTTGCATTTGTTGTGCTATAAAAATGCGACACTGGGCTGCACTGGCCATAGTCGGTTACTGCAGTCTATTGCGGTGAGTTGCATGCTGTTTTGAAGTGTGGCCTGTGGTGTTTGGGACATGCATGGGACTGCACAGTCACAGATAACACCTGTCATTCTCACAGGATGAATCATGACCGATCGTGAGGTGGAGGAAGAGGAATAGAGACGTGGGAGGAAGAGGAGGCCAAACTTCACAAAGGCAGAGACAGATGCCCTGTTTGAGGCGTACCTCTACCAGGAGCTGCTGCTCAGCGGACGCCAGGGAACACCACAGGCCCGTGCTGCTGCATGGGAGGAGGTGGTGCGTGCTGTCAACCTGCATAGCAGCCACCAGCGCTCCATGCAGGAGTGCAAAAAGAAGATGGGCACGGACAGGCGGAAAAATAAAGAGAAGGTGGCTGCCATCAGGGCAGCACCGTCTGCGACCGGTGGGGGACAGCTGGAGGTGCAACACCTGACCCCACAGGAAGATCGGGTTGCTGGCAGCATGCAGCGTTGCGCCATCGAGGGTGTTCTGGGTGGTGGATTCCAGATATGTGGTAGCCCGTGACTGCATGGTAGGTCCTGGTCTGTCAATGGGGGGCAGGATAGGTCACATACATTAATGCTACTGTTTTTCCCTTACAGCTCCTGAGCGTCTACATGGGTCAGCAGTGGTGGGCTTCTCCACTGAGGGTAGTAGCATGGAGATGGAGGAGGGCCCGTCCACCTCCACAGGCATACGGGGGTCAGGGCGACAGTGGGCCTGCCTGGACGTCTGGACTGATGTTGGTGGAGCAGGTGCGGAGGAGGCCCTGCCCATGTCCCAGCGTCCATGGATGCCAGCATGCTGAGACTTGGGCTGGTGCCGGATCCATCACCGATGATGATGGAGCTAACGTCATGGGCAGTGAGACGTGTGGGCCACAGGATGGCCACACAGCAGGTGACATCGCGGCCATGGCTGTGGGTGGTGCTGCTGTGGAGGCCTGCATGACATCACAGTCCCAGCCTGTGCCTTTCTGCACCAGTGGGGCAGCACTGGTGTGTGTTCAGTACAGTGGGGCTGTTGCGGCCACTGTGGCGGTACCATTGAGCCCTAGAGAGCAGCAGCCGGAGGGGCAGTATCAACAGTCGGCCAGTGGCCATGGGGGTAAAGTGTCAGGGGGCGGCGTCAGTGCACTGACTGTGGACATGCCCAGGCCTGGCCCTGGTGTGCAGCGCCCACCCTCAAGGGGTGATGAGCATCGGGGCTGCAAACACCTTGAGGGACAGCATGCGGATCAGGCAGATGACCTCTTAGATGAGCACACCCGCATACTGCAAGCATCAGTCAATCAGCAGATGCGGCTTGTGACGGCGGTGGATGCACTGAGTGCAGCTCTGCGCCAGGCAGAGGAGCGACGCAGCAGAGACACCGCTCTGCTCCTGGCAGGGATGGACCGGTTGAGGAGGATGTGACCACTGCCATTGACAGGCAGACACAGGCATTCACAGCTGTCATGGCCACAATGGGTACACAGTTATTTGCCCATGCGTCGCAGACACCATGCAGTGCAATGTCCACCTCCCCGTTCCCGGCATCGTGCGACACCCTCCTTGTCGACACCGGGTTCAGCTGTGGGCATCCTGAGCACACCTGGCGCAGGCATGTTCGGTGTGCTGCAGATCCCTGCATGAGCATGGTCGCGTTCACGCAATGGAACCCCTGGGGGACCGTCCGTCCCACCCTATGAGGCCAGTGGTCAGCCTGTCACTGCTGGTGGGTCTCGGCGGGCTGCCCACGCATCCGTGGTGGCCGTGGCGCATGACTAACCTGTCTCCCAGCACAGCTACTGTCTGATGCTGCCCTGTGTGCATTGTGTCGTTCAGCGTGCAATGCACGGGTGGGATACCCGGCCCGGCACGCACACATACGTTCCATCTGCACACCCTCCTGGCTGCTGTCCACTGTGGCATGTGCTCGATGATGGATGCGTTGCGCTGTACACCATTGTGCAATGGTGCCCGGCTTCTGACACACGCACAATGACAGGCAGTGGGCATGGTGGTCTGTGGACGTGTGTGGCTGGGGGTGGCGGTCTGGGTCGGCATGCCTCCTACCCTTTGTGCATGTCTTGTGAGGTGTGTGTGTGTGTGTATGACTGTGTGCCATGTTAGACCTCGCCCATCCCTGGCGGTGTGTGCGGTTCCATGCTCGGCCACTTCCCTTGACAGCATGCACCCCTGGTGTGTGTCCATACGTGTTTGTGGGTTGTGCCTTTGCCACTGGTGGTTGCACATGGCCCCATGACTTCTCTGGGTTGGCTGAACTGCTTCTCTGTGATGGTGTCCCGGTGCAGCTGTGCCAGCCGGATCAGTCGGTGGTCCCGTCGCCCATGGGGGGGCTGCCCATCACCATCTTCACCAGCGACCTCATCATCTCTATCGCTGTCCCCCTCTTTGACCTGTACGGCTATCCCCCAGTCGTTGGCCATGTTGTGCAGGATGCAACAGGCCAGGAATAGCCCGCAGGCCTTTGAGGGGCTGTACTGTAGGGCACCGCCAGACGTTTCCAGGCAACGGAAATGTGCCTTCAGCATCCCGAACACCCAATCAATGACATTGCGTGTGGTGGCATGTGCCTCATTATAGCGTTGCTGCGATGGGGTCGCGGGCCGCCGGTATGGTGTGAGCAGCCAGGGACAGATTGGGTATCCACTGTCACCTGTGTGTAGAGGGTGGAGGTTAGTTTGGTGATCAGCGTCGCCTTGCCTTGGGCCATCTAGGCCAATACCCATGTCACCTCTGACCATGCCCCTCCCAAGCTCTATGTTTGTCCGCATGGTTTACATACGCACCCACTAAGTGGCCAGTGGGGATGTCCCCACTCTCAAATCTGTGGCACAGTGCCGACTGGTGCCAGATGAAGGCATCATGTGCTCCCCCAGGGTGTGTGGCACAGACATTGATTATGCGCCCCCTTGCATCGCACACCACCTGGCAGTTGATGCTTGCATAGCCGTTCCGATTGATATATGCGGCCCCATCGAGGCCAGGTGGTGTGCGGATGGCCACATGGGTGCTGTGTATTGCCTCTAGCATGCCAGGCATACGTGCTACCCTGTGGAACTCATGTATGTTTGCTGTGCATTCTGCCAGTGTGCTGGGGAAATGGATGTACTCCGCAGCATGTGGCAGCAGTGCGCTGAGGAATTGGGTGAGGTGGCATGACGCGGCCGACTGGGTTATGCCTGTGGTGTCCCCTGTTGGTCTCTGGAAGGTACCCATGGTGAGCAGGCACATGCAAGTTGTCACTTTTGTCTCCACTGACAGAGCATGGCTCCGTCGTGAGGGTGCCTGCATCACATCACTGCACAGCTCACAGAGCCACCTCAGAATTGCCCGATTCAGGCGGTACTGGCCTGTGATCTCGGTATCGGTGTACAGCTCAAAGCTGGTGTGGGCTCGGTACTGCCTGTTGGGGGCATACCGCCGACGAGCCCTTCCACGGCCATGCCCCCCTGCTGCCTGCCTTCTCACCCCCCTTATTACTGCCTCCATCTGGATGGTGGCACTGGCCATGTCCCTGGCTTGTGTTCACCCCCCGGCAGCTGTTTCTGTGTTCCCCCTGCTGTCCTGGCTGCTACTTCCCCTGCACCGGGAACACCTTCCTCTGGTGGCCTCAGTGCTATGTGGCACTTCCCCCTTCTGCACTGTGGTTTGGCTGTGGCTCCCCACACCTTCCCTGTGCCTGTGGGTTCAGGGTGCCCTTTCCCTGTCCTGCCCTGCCCTGTGTGTCTGTCCTGCCCTGTGTGTCTGGCTATAGTTCAGCCACATGTGCCTTCCCTGTAGCGTTCTTGCGCCTCTCCCTTGTTCCTTTTTATTTTGGCTCATTTCCGCTATTGCGAAACTTCCGCTTGCTCCCGTATTGCGCATGGCGCATGTTGTTGAATATCACACTGCGCCATTTATGCATGGTTCCTCCCCTTCAGTTGTGCATGCACTCATTATCATTGCGCTCTTGCTCAGTGTGATTTGGGGGGCGCATCTGTCTCCTGCTGAATATCGCAGAATGGCGCATTTTTGGACTTGCGCTGGAGCAACCCTATTGCGCATGGCACAACCCTTTTGAATATCTGGCCCAGTGGGTTCAGCATCTTGATCTGAGTCCAGTAACTGTGTAAAGATGTAGGTGCACTGTTAGCTGCCACCAAGTGGTTTCTCCAGGTTGTGTGCATTCAAGTATGTTCTAACAGTTGCACCGTCCCTGATATCTCCCAAGGGAATGAGCTCTGGGTAACAAAGATTGTTTTTTTAGTTCATAGAACTATAAATTGATGTCAAAAGACATACAGAAAAAATTTATCTAATGTTAACTTGTAACTGTGTTTTATAATCTCTATTGAGAGATAGCATTATTGTCCCCATTGAGCAAAGGAGACTGATTAAGAAATTGAGCAGCCTAGGGGTGGGATCCAAAGTGGTGAATTGGGTAAGAAATTGGTTAATGGATACGAGACAAAAGGTGGTGGTTAACAGCATTCACTCTAAGGATGGAAGAGTTACCAATGGGGTGCTGCGGGGATCAGTACTGGGTCCAGTCTTCTTCAGTGTCTTCATAAGTGACATTGCAGAAGCTTAGAAGCTGTTGGCAGAAAAGGACCTACTGGCCTACCTAGTCTGCCCTAATGTCCCTACCTACTGTGCTACTGTAGACCCTAATTGACTGCAGCAGAAAGGAGTCTGCACTAGGACAAGGTGCACATCCAGTAAAACACCAAACTTCTTCAAAACAAGTGTGGCATTCAAACAACATGAAGTCTTGCTGTATTCTGACTACTGCAGTTAGCCCCAGCCTTTAAACTGCCCTGGAGAACAAAGGTTAACTTTCTGTGCAGAGCATAGAATGCTGAGCTCGAGCTCGGTTGAGGTCTCTGTCTGGAGCCCTTTGAAATCCAACCGTCAGATTCTTTACTCCGCCTCACTGAACAGTCGCTCCAGAGATTTCTCCTTCAGCTTGGTTCGAAAGTCGGTTAAATTGTTGGTTTTAAACCGAATTTATTCCACTCAGTCGGTTCAGTCTCTGTCTGTGGTACTGTGAGTAATAGGTTTTGTTTTGTGGTACTGTGAGTAATAGATAGGTTTTGTTCTGATTTTCTGTGTGGAAATTGTAAAGTGTTAGATCGGTTCGGCTGAACCGATCACTTGTAGTGAATCCTTTTGTTTTACTTTAGAGTGTGGTTACCGGTCCTTATCGGTTCTAAAAAAAACATGTTTTGAGCGTTTTTTTTACAATACCCGTGACACGGTTAGGAACCGATAAGGGAGTCTTGCCTGGCGGTTGTCATAAAAAGGGTAAGTTTGGTTAGGTTTGGCCATGTCTGAGAAACCCAAGAAAAAAAACGGGCCCACTGGGTTTCAACACTGCAGTGTGTGTGGGAGGTCTTTGCTAAGGCTGATCCCCACGCCACCTGTGTTTATTGTCTGGGGTTTGAACACCTCGATACAGACTGCCAAATTTGTAAGAATTTTCCCAAATCTACCCTGGAAAAGAGATTAGTAGACTCAGGGAAAAGGAGGCCGAAAGTCCGCTGACCTGGATGGCCAGCCGGTTCGGTTCCGACCGAACCAGAAGGAGTGCCCTCTGACCAGGGTGATACTTCTTCAGGCAAGAGGAGAGTCGATCCTGAGGGGTCAGTTCCTACAAAAAGGAAACACAAAGAAAAATCGACTGGTTCGGATCCAGAGGTTCATGTTCTGACCGCCGAGGAGATAGCCAGAGTGATTCGGATTCTGGAATCGCTTCGCCCGGTTCCGACCGATCCGGCACCTTTTGGCTGGGGTTCGGTTTGGTCAGTTCCCCTGGTTCAAGATTATACCCCTGAAGATTTTTATGAACCGGAGTTCGAGGATGATGGTGAAAGTCTGGATGTGCCTGTGGAACCGGACATCTTTCCAGACAGACCTTCTGGTGTTTCCCCTCCTAGGCTTTCTGAGTCCTCTTCCCATTTTCTGTTTGACAGAAAAGTGGCTGAAACCCTCCAGCTCCCTATGGAGGAGGCAATGGAGGATCAAGAGGAGCCTGATTGTGTGGAAATGATGGACATCCCAGAGTCCAGGAGACTGTCTATTCCCCTTCACAAATCCTTTGGGAAGCAGACACAAAAAATTCTGAAGTCTTCCAATTCTGTATCTCCTGTTGACAGAAGGATGGACAAGAGGTACACACTATCAGGCTCAGATACGGAGTTTTTATACCAGCAATGCAGCCATGTTGGGGTAGTGCTGCCTGTGACAAGGCAAACATTCCCTTGGCTTCACACCCCCCAGACAAAGACTCCAGGAAGATTGATGCCATGGCAAAAAAAAAAACAGTACATGGCATCTTCCTTGGGACTCAGGCAGGCGAATTATATGGCCTATACAGTCAGGTACCAGAAGTCCAGGTGGGACACTGTACTGGCACTGGCTAAACAGGCCTCCCCCCCCAGCTAGCCAAGGAGCTGGAGGAGGTGGCTGCAGATGGGATTGAGGCATCAAAAGTGCAGTTTCATGCTGCTGTGGACTCCAGTGATTGTCATCAAGAGTCATGGCTACATCTGTGGCTCTTCGGAGAATAGCTTGGCTCAGATGTACTAGCCTCTCACAGGACACCCAGGCTAAGGCCATGGATTTTCCTGTAGTGGGTAATTCTCTGTCTGGGGAGCAGACAGAGAATTACATGAAGAAAATGGACAAGTATAGGACCACTTATAGGAGTGCTCAGGCCAAGGACAGGCAGGTAACTCCTCAAAGGCAGTATTCTAGGGGCAGGGGCAGGCCTTTTCATAGGCCTTTTTTTACCAAGCACAGGCCTCTTCTCCCTTTTCACAGAGGGGGTTCTTCAGAGGGAGAGGCAGAAGGGGGATGAGCAGGGCTGCGTCCACTCCTCAGCTTAAGGCCCCTGCCAAGCAGACACCCTGATGGGTCTGCCCGGGTCGACTCTCCTATTCCAGTAGGGGGGCAGGCTGGCTTACTTTGTCCAGGACTGGATGTCTATTACCTCAGACAAGTGGGTCCTGGAAGTAGTAAGCCAGGGACTGGTTCTCGGCTTCAAAACATTTCCGAAGATGAGAGCCAGATCTTTTCCACTTGCAGGTCTCTCCGAAACCCTTGCCCTAGAGGCAGAGGTTTCATCTCTTCTAGCCTTAAGAGCCATAGAGAGAGAGAGAGAGAGAGTTCCTACCCTACACTGGGGCAAAGGTCTGTACTCCAGGTACTTCCTTACCCCAAAAAAGACAGGGGAGTGGCGACCCATCCTAGACCTAAGATGTCTGAACAAACATCTTTTAAAACCAAAGTTCAAGGTGGTAACTCTGGGATTAATTCTTCCCTCTCTAAGGTCAGGGGAATGGCTAGCCTCCCTGGACCTCAAAGATACCTATTTTCACATTCCCTTCAGGTGCTCCCACAGAACGTACCTCAGGTTCAAGTTGCCCTCAGGCCACTATCAGTTCAAAGCAATGCCCTTTGGTCTAACATCAGCCCCAAGGGTTTTCACAAAGTGCTTGGCAGTAGTCATTGCCTTTTCAAGAAGGCAAAGATTTCCACTTTTCCATATCTGGATGACTGCTTATAGTGGGCCAGTCTCCAGACCAAGTAAAGTCAGACCTGCAAGTGACCCAGCAAGTGCTCACTTCTCTAGGATTTCTTCTCAACCTTCCCAAGTCAGTTCTCGAGCCAGTGCAGCTCCTTACCTTTATAGGGGCAGAGCTGGATACTGTCAAAGCAAGAGCCTTCCTTCCCTCCCCTTGAAAGGGCAAGACTTCTTATAGAGCTGGCTTCTTCCATCAGCCTTCAGGTGTCTTGACCAGCAAGGCATTTCCTCCAGCTCTTGGGCCACATGGCAGCTTCTACAGCAGTGGTCTAAAGGGGCAAGATTCCAGATGAGGGACATTCAGTTCCATCTGAGGGCATTTTGGTCCCAGAGGAAGGATTCCCTTACCAAACTGATTCCAGTGACTCGGACCCTGATCCAAGCCCTTCAGTGGTGGCAGAATCAGGACAATTTAAGGCAAGGGGCCCCATTTGCCACTCAGTCTCATTCAGTGGTCCTTACCATGGATGCTTTCCTTCTGGGCTGTGGAGCCCATCTGGGGGCCCTCACCGCCCAAGGACTATGGCCCCCTCAGGAATCCCTTCTTCATATCAATCTCCTAGAACTCAGGGCAGTTTTTCTGGCCCTGCAAGCTTTCTCTCAGTCAGTGCAGAACAAGGTGGTTCAAGACAGAACAGACAACACCACCACCACCATGTGGTACATCAACAAGCAGGGAGGCACTCGGTCTACAGCCTTGTGCACAGAAGCCATGAAGTTGTGGTCCCTGGCTTATTCCCTGCAAACCTCTCTGATAGCGGTCCACCTTCCAGGGAAGGACAATGTACTAGTAGATGCACTGAGCAGGATCTCTCATGGCCATCATGAATGGTCCCTGGACCCTCTGGTCTTGAAGGTGATTTTTTCAAGGTGGGGCACTCCAGAGATAGATCTCTTTGCAGCCCCAGACAATCACCAACTTCCTCTCTTTTGTTGCAGACCCCCAGTCTTTGGCTCAGTCCCTCTAGATGCTCTGATTCTGAACTAGGAAGGGACATTTCTGTATGCCTTCCCTCCCTTTCCTCTACTGTTCAAAGTTTTAGTAAAGATAAGGTCACAACCTTGCAAAGTGATTCTGGTTGCTCCAGACTGGGCCAGACAGCCTTAGTATCCCCTGTTGCAGTCCCTAGCAGTCCATCTTCCCCTGTCTCTTCCAAGGAATTACAACCTGTTAACCTCCTCTCAGGGGAGGATTTGGTACCCAATCTTTAGTCTCTCAATCTCAAGGCATGGCTCTTGAAGAGTTAGAGTATGCAGATTTGCATCTGTCTCAGGGAGGTCTGGATATTCTCAAAGCCTCTCGAAAGCCCACCACTAGAAAAACCTATAACTCCAAATGGAAGAGATTCAGCATTTGGTGTTCCAGGAAACATGTTCCCCAGGCACTGCTGAATTGCCTACAGTTCTGGATTATATGGTCCATCTGAATGGCTTAGGCCTCAGACCAGCTACTCTTAAGGTGCACTTGTTAGCTGTTTCTGCTTTTCTCTCAGTAGGGAAGTCTTCCTCACTATCATCTCATCCTGTGTTCTGTACATTTTTTAAAGGATTGCTTCATACCAATCCTCCTTTAGAGACCCTGCCTGTGCCTGGGATTTAAGTGTTTGCATTGCTCAACTTATGCAACCTCCCTTTGAACCTATGTCCTCAGCAGAGCTTAAGTACTTGCATTGGAAAACTGTGTTTTTAGTAGCCATTACCTCTGCCAGGCGTATCAGTGAATTGCAAGCCCTGTCAGTGGAACCTGATTTTATCTCCTTTCATAGGGATAAAGTGGTCCTTAGAACCAATAGAAGGTTCTTGCCCAAAGTGGTTTCAGATTTCCACTTGAATCAGTCTGTGTCTCTCCCTGTTTTCTTCACCGCTCATTCTTCTTCAGGAGAGAGGAGGCTACACAGTTTAGATGTTAAAAGGGCCCTTAGCTACTATATAGAGTGTACCAAGGATCACAGGTTTGCCTCTCACTGTTCTTCCCTCCAGTTGTTCCTCACTTCTGGAGAAGTGGGAAAGGGCAAACCTGCCACCAAGAGAACTATTGCCAGGTGGATTGTGTCTTGTACACAATTCTGCTATGAGAAACTAGGAAAAATTCCACCCTCAGGCCTGAGGGCTCAGTCCATCAGAGGTACAGCTGCTTCTCTGGCTGCTGCCAGGGATATTCCTCTTTTAGAAATTTGTCAAGCAGCCACCTGAAAAACAATCCATACCTTCACCAAGCATTACTCTCTGGATGTCCAGGCTAGGAGTGATGCTCGGTTTGGCACAGCAGTATTTCAGAGCCTATTCCCAAAGTAGGGTTCTGTCCCTCATCCATGGAGGCACTGCTTGGTAGTCTGCAATAGTCAGAATACAGCAAGACTTCATGTTGTTTGAAGAAAAAATTACTCACCTTAGTAATTATGTTTCTTCTAATGGAGTCTTGCTGTATTCTGACCTCCCTCCCTGCCTCCCCCTCAGAACCTGTTTTTAGGAAGTGGGTGGGCAGGTGCAGTGTTGCACCTCAGGGGTGCTCCTTTTACACCCTCTTCTTTTTGTTTGGGTGTTTGTTTTATTATTATTATTATTATTGGATTGGTTTTTGATTTTGGGTTTCCTGACTTGAGTCTTCCTTTGGGAATCCAAAACTTTTTGTTGCCAGTTGGCTAGTAAAAATTTTACAATTTCCACATAGGATAGTTAGTGAGTTTTTGCTCGTAAGAATCTGATGGTTGGATTTCAAAGAGCTCCAGTCAGAGACCTCAACCGAGCTCGAGCTCAGCATTCTATGCACTGCATAGAAAGTTAACCCTTTGTTCTCGGGGGCAGTTTAAAGGCTGAGGCTAACTGCAATAGTCAGAATACAGCAAGACTCCATTAGAAGAAACATAATTACTAAGATGAGTAATTTTTTCCTCTCACTCCAAATATATGCAGACACCGGAGCTTAAATAAATAACTATTTATTTCACATTAATATAGCTACACAAGACTATTAGCCTGATTTAGTTCATATAAAGGGATGAACTAAATCTGAAATGTGTCTGGCTAATAGTCTTATGTATCTATATTCATGTGAAATAAATATTTAATTAAGCTCCAGTGTCTGCATATATTTGGGGTGAGAGTGCCACAGTTGTTTTGAAGAAGACCCTAATTGATCTCCGGCCTTCCTCACCCCCCCATCCTGTTTCTTAGGTCCCCCTGTGTTTATCCCATGCATGTTTGAAACCTATTACCATTTTGGTACCCACCACATCTGCTGGGAGGCTGTTCTAGGTGTCCACCACCTTTTCCGTGAAGAAATATTTCCTCACATCCCCTCTAAGTCTCTCCCCTTCCAGCTTCATATTTATGCCCTGTTGTCCTTGAGCATCTCTTTCTGTGCAGTATAGCTCCTTCCTGTATCTTATTGATACCCTTGAGGTATTTCAATGTTTCTATCATGTTTCCCCCTCTCTCTCCTTTCCTCCAGTGAGTACATATTTAGTTCCCTGAGTCTTTCCTTGTATGGCTTTTGGTGCAGTCCATGTGTCTTCGAGGCACAGGTCAGGAAGCATAGGGAAAAACCAGGAGCAGTCGTAGAATTCACAAGAAGTGTTTATTAGTACCAGCAGTATGATAAAAAAAAATTGTTTAGTATAACTATTTACAAAGGCAGAATAAATAGAGAAGAGCCATCTGAGTTTTTCTTCAGTCTCTGTGTGTCTCTCTTATAAGTCTTTGCAACCCCCCCTCCTTAACAAGTATCCTGTCTTTTCTGAAATGTTCTTGTATGTTTCAGGCAGGTGCAGCAAGAACACAATGTCCCAGAACTGAGGCCCCTTCTCCACAGCTTCTGAAAAAAGGCTTAAAAACTGCTCTTAGGTTAACCTGTTGAGTTCCCAATAGCTTTTTGCAATCATCTCAAACTATAATTATGTACATTTCAACAGTAACACGATATAATTTCTAAACAAAGGGATCCCAATATCAGTTACATTTCCACATAATGATTTACATATATTTTTATACCAGCAGATATGCAAGGGAGGAAAAGACAGAAACAGGAAGGGAAGACTGACAGACAGTGAGAGGCAAAGAATTGCGAGACTGTCGGGGTGATCAAGTCCCAGGTCTCACAGGAAAATTTGATTGTACAACCGGACAAACAAGAGACAGGAAAGAAAAGAGCAGAACAGATTCCTGCATTCAAACTCTCCATAACAACTGGGACAGGGTCCTGTTCAACCCTGTCACACTATGCATCATTTTGGTTGCCCTTCTCTGTACCGCCTCTGCCCGATCTATGTCCTTCTGAGATGGGGCCTCCAGAACTGGACACAGTATTCCAGGTGGGGCCTCACCATTGATCGATACAGGGGTAACACTACCTCCCTTCTGCTGGTGATACCCCTCCCTATGTGTCCCCGCATCCTACTAACCTTTCCCACTGCCTTATCACACTGCTTTGCCACCTTCAGGTCATCATATCTGCTGACCCCCAGATCCCTTTCCTGTTTTGTGGTTGTTAACACCTCCCTACAACTAATACGTTATCTTTGGGTTTCTTTGCCCCATGTGCATAATTTTACATGTTTTGGTGTTGAACTCTAGTTGGCAAACCCTTGACCAGTCTTCCAGCTTTTTTAGATCGTCCTTCATTTTTTCCACACACACCCCTGGTATGTCCATTCTGTTGCAGATTTTTGTGTAATCCATGAACAGGCATACCTTTCCTTTAAGCCCCTCTGCAATGTCGCTAATAAAGACATTGAAGAGGGCCAGTCCCAATACTGATCCCTGAGGCACCCTGCTGGTCATCCTACCCTCCTCTAAGGGAACTCCATTTACCACCATCCTCTGAGTTCTGTTACTTAGCCAACTTTGTATCCATTTTACTATCTTGGGACCCATTCCCAGGCTGCCTAACTTGTTTACCAGTCTTCTGTGTGGAACAGTGTTGAAGGCCTTTCTGAAATCCAGTTAATGCCCCACCCACACCCTGCAGAGACTGACAGGTGTTGGGGGTATGAGAATCATCAGACCTAACTCTCACCCCATTCGCCTATACTGTGCCCATCTCAGCTTATTTACTTATGGAATGAGGGTGACGATAAACTGCGACTCAGACACCCCCCTCAATGCCAGTTAGTCTCTGCAGGTTGGGGGTGAGGACATTAGGGCTGATGACTCCAAAGCACCCCCCTGATGCCTGTCAGTCTCTGCAGGGTAGGGGTGGGGTGTTAGGGTTGGAAACCCTAACACCCCAATTCCCTGCTTTTGTCACTTTAGTAACAACCCTAATTGATGCATTAACAAAGTTTTTTGCATTGAATTTCCTTAGTTTTTCAAGTAGTATAATTGTATAGTTATTTGTCTGTGACACTCCCATCCCTCCATGCATACGTAAAACGTATGTAGCTGTGGAAGCATAGGGGCCTCCAGGTCCTGCAGTTCTATTCATAGGAGAACAGTGACCAAATTGTCAGCATAGCTATGTTATTACCACACCTTATGTACCCTTGTACAAAAAATTTTTGAATCCACGCCAAAACATAATTCTATGCAACTGCAGTGCCTTTCCACGCTACAGGTATGAAAACACATTTTGAGCAAGATTTGAAAAATTTTAGCTGTGACGTAGATGAGTTTGGGTAAGAAGAAGGCTATGTTAAAAACCTGGTGTCAAAATATCTAAAAGTTCCAAAGTTATGAACGGGCGTAGCAAAATTGCAATGAATGGTCATAACTTTGGCATTTTTTCATATTTTTGACCCCAAATTGTGAACATGGTCTTCTAATGACCCCACCTCATAAACCCTGTAGGTGAAAATGTTAAAATTCATGCCAAAATGCCATTCCGTGCCACAGATGCAAATACGTGTTTTGGGCAGGATGTGAAACATGACAGCTGTACTGTTCATGAGGTGGTGTGAAAAAATGTGTATGCTGAAAATTCAGAGTCAAAATATTAAAAATGACCAAAGTTAAGCACGTGCCTAGAAACATTTCAACAAACGCTTGTAACTCTGCCTTTTTTTGACATTTTTCCACCAGATTTTCAACATGGGCTTTTGGGGACCCCACTTCATGAACACTGGCACTGTCATTTTGTTAATCATTCCCGAAAGGTGATTTCTCACAGTGATCACAAAATCACCTTCCGGGCTTGAGTAACAAAATGACAGTCACTGTGTTCATGAGGTGGGGTCCCAAAAAGCCCATGCTGAAAATTTGGTGAAAAAAATCCAAAAAATGGCAAAGATATCAACATAAGTTCAAAACGCCATTGAAATACATTATACAGCACTTGCCTTCATTGCTTAGTTTACAGTTTGGCTTTGAAGAGTGCAGACATGTCCCAGTCCACAAAAGATGACAGTGGATGACCTCTGGAGGTATGTATAGGGTAAGGAGGGTGCGGGAGGTGGGTGCTCACTGGGAGGATGGGAATGGGGAGGGTCAGCGGCGATGACAGGGGACAGTTTTCTTTGTTTCAGGTTTAAGAAAAAATTAAAAACGTTGTGGGATTTTTTTTTTTTAGGTAAGGAACAATTATTGCAACTGTTTAGGGACACTGGGAGTGGGCTCCCCAGTGTCCTGTGCTGCTGATGCTTGGGGGGTAACAAATATAAAAATTATTTGGGGACACTGGGAGTGGACTCTCCACTGTCCCACACTGCTGGGGTGGGGAGCAATATAATATTAAAATAATTTGGGGACACTGGAAGTGGGTTCTCCAGTGTCCCACACTGGTTGGGGGGGCATGTGAATGCCGACACAGGGATTGGGCACCCCAATGTCGGCAATTATTATTAAAACAATGGGGGGGGGGCATCCGACACTGGGAGTGGGCATCTTGGTGTTGGATTATTATTATTATAAATATAAAGGGAAAAGAAAGAAGGAGGATGGCGATTGGAGGGTGGGGGTGCCACTAGACACCAGGGAAAGGGCGGCGCACATGTACAACTGCAGCTGGCAACACGATGTCCAGCTGCGATTGCAGTAGTCAAGAAAATTCCCTGGTCTCATACAGAGAACAAGGGGAAGCGCTCCTGTCCGTAACATAGCCACTGATTCACACAGGAAATTAATGCTCCTCTCCGTAACATAGCCACTGATTCACACGGTGAAGCGCTCCTCTCTGTAACATAGCCACTAATTTCGGGTCACAGAAGACCTCTTTTAAGCAATAATTAAAAACAATAAACATCAGAATATAGCAAAACGGGTGCTGTTTACCTAGCTTCTCATGCCTATTTTTTAAAATTCATTCATTTTTTTCTGTTTTACTTGTTTTGTTTGTCTCGCTAAGTGGAGAAACAACAAGACTGATGCACGAGAAAAGGATTTTGCTCCTGTGACACAGGATGACCCTGCCTGCGAAAAGGGATTCTTGTCTGCGAAAAGGGATTCTCTCCTGAGACAGAATCCATTTTTGTGCTGGCTTCTGTGGCATAGAATCCATTTTTGAGTGGGACATCTATTTTTCCCCATAGGAAATAAAACTTTTGAACAGATTAGTATTTTTTCACCAAACCTTCAAAAGGCACATCTGTGAGGCAAAGGCTTTGTACCCCGAAAATTTCAGACCACAACTTGTAACAGTTTCTGAGATACAGGTGGACAAAAAAACAGCAAAAAACACAAAACCTTTATTTTTAACACTCTGGGTGGGATATTCAGACTGCGCCAAAGATATTGATTGATTGATATTGATATCTTCCACCCTCCAACCTGAGACAATGCCCTCTGGTGTCCCTTCCTTTCCTCAGCTTAAATATCCCTTCTGTGCCCATTTTGTTAACCACCTTTAAATGTTTGAAGGTCTTAATCATATCCCCCAATCCCTTCTCTCCTCCAGGGTGTACATATTTAACTCAGTCAGCCTGTCCTCATAGGTTTTGCCCTCCAGCCCCTGGATCATTTTATTTTACTGTTTTAATATAGTACTAACTATATATACCTTACGTGCGGAGAATAAAATATTAAAGCACGACTATAGCTTTTGCCGAGAAAGCATCTGTTTTTTGTAATAATTTACCCCTAGGCTTAAAATGATTATAGTAAATAGGAATTATGAGTCATACGCTTAAAGGGGAAGTCTCCTATAGTTTCATGCCAATATTTTCCTGACTCCTTATGTGTAACTGTTGTGTGCCTCCTCCAGTTGCTAGCAGTCCTGTTGCTGTCCAAATCTAGATTATAAATGAAAATATATAGCCCCCAGAAGGTATCAATGTGTTTGTCCTCCATTTTGTCATCAGTGTTGCTGGAGGATGATGTCATCAGAGCAACAGATAATGGTGCTGCACTAAATGCAGTTCCACCAGGAAACCAAACCCACAATGTTTGGTTCCCCAGTTAAGTAATGGAGGAACCCTTTAAGTGTTGTGCACATCCTGAAGTGCAGGTCTAATAGGGACTATGACCATGTGAGTGTGATGCAGCACTGATTTGAGGTATATACAGTGTTCATATAAGGGAGTGCCTGTATGTGTTGTGTTACTGTTTCTGTTAGCAAAAACAGTTTACCCAATAAATGACTCTGGGTACAACAAGAGGTTTAAGTGATGTTATACAATGGACACCACAAATACAACATTCTGATTGGTCAACTGGCACCTTGTGCCCATTGTAAATCCTTCACAGTACCAACGGGAAGAGATGCCAGTCACCAGTAAACCGCAGCACTGACTCCCCTGAAATCATTCTGACCTCCGCAAACCCAGCACTGGCAAAGACAACACATGATAAGAATCACCTCAGTAAGTACTCCCTCCCCCCTCCCCAAGCCTGCCAATAAAAAAAAAACTGTCCCACACTTAATCTTTTGCAACACAGACTCTGCCTGTAAATCGATGTTTTTGTGCAACATGAAAGCTCCTAATAGTTCAGCTTTCACACTAACTGCTACTTGGAATTGTCAAGCTCTCCACCCACATCACTTCTCCTCACACTTCACCACGCCGTCTGGAAACTGCTCAAAGACCTCTATCTCCCCACCTCCCTATTCTCCCCAAGTACCTTTCATATACAGAAGCAAACTGATTGTCTCTCACCTCCCTCCTTTGACCACTGTCTCCCCAGTTCAGCCAACATTCTCAAATTAGAAACTCTGACTCGTACGCATTCCTCATTCGTGACCCAGGAAATGAACCCGGAAATAACCACACTCATGTACAGCATCCCATTACCACTTTCAACACGCTCTCGCACTCCGTTTCCACTCAAACACAGCACATAGTGTTTTTTTTTCTTTTTATAAAAAAAAATATAACTAAGAAGCATGATGGCTGTCCAAAATCAAAACATGGACCTCCAACTCTCCAGCCATTGTAGCAGCCTTCACAACCAAGCACAACCCTAGCAATCAAGGACTATTTTTTTGTCGAGCACTAATAAACACACTTTTTTTAGTGTCTCACAAAAAACTGACCATTGCATAATAGCAATTTATCCCTCCAGGGTGTGGGTATACGTGAGGGCTTAACACGACTGGTGTGGCTCAGTCACTTGGCTGCGCCTCGTGACTGAACCACATCAGCCATGGTAAATTCTCCAGTATACCCACACCCTGGAGAGATAAATTGCTTAATTATACAGCTGTTGTACTATGTTCTGTTTGTGTTTGCATTCTCTGTTTTGATTGACACCAGCTGTGAGAAACAATCTTGCAAATATGCCCTTTTCCCTTTGTAACTAGGCAGTCAGTGATTGGATGGCTGCTGTAAGGCAATAAAGAGTTCAGCTATTACAAGGAATAGGTTACCAGGAAAGCATCAGCTGCAGCATATGGAAGAAGGGTAATCTAGTGGTTAAAGCACAGGCACAAGAAGTGGGAGACTCTGGTTCAAATCCTGCTAGAGTCCCTTACTTTCTAACCCTTAACAAGTTCCCCTAACCTCCTTGAGAACTGTGATGGCCCCCTCAGGTCCATGAATTTGAAAGTGCCCCCATTCCCATTATAAATCATTAGCAGTGATGAGAGAGCTACAGCACTTCACTTTGAAGGTACTGAGGACAAGCTGTGGCAGCCCCCCCCCCCCACACTTTGTAATGCCAGCATTTGAAGTAGGATGTCCCTCACAAATCAGATGCTACACTTCAGCTGTTGCAGGTAAATAAACTAATCAGTCTCAGTGTTTGTAGTGCTCTGTATTTGCTTAGCGCATTCCTTCCATGTCAAATGTATTCAGTGTCTTGGTATTTCCAGTCAGAAACTCAGATTTAAGGAACATTTGAAATGTAAGACAATACACATTATAAAGTAAGTGATCTAGCTCTCCACTTTCAGGCTGTTGAAAGGGGGTGTGTATCATTTGTTCAGAGGAGGAATTCAGCCTTGTGTGATCCTTTGGGAAACTGCCCAGGCCTTGTAAATGAATCTTCTCAAGTGTGTTCACCTGGTTCAATACAGATTGACTGCTTGATTGACTGATTCAATCTGCTGCTTTTTACAACATGTTACAACTGTCTCACAGAGAGAAATGAGCAGTACAGAGGAACATATTTTGTTTCCTGTGAATGAAATAATATTAGATGTATTATTTGCTCTACACATACAGTATTAAGGCTACAAGTACTACTCCCTGTGTGAGTTGCATGACAGAACTGTCTTAAGCCATTGCAAACTTAAACTAAAATCAGGATAGACAGCATTGATACCCTTATGTTTTCTTCTGCACTGTTGCTGCAGTGACATCAAGGAATGGGAGAGGCTGTATTACAAGTGGCTCATTTGCATGTAAATGGAGGCTTGCTTGATACTTTACTACCTTGTGTCAGAGCCTCAGACTCTAGATATGTGTTGCAACAGAAGAAATGACTGATCACTTATTGACATATGTACAGTTCTTGATGTAATGTGTAATAAATACATCAGACATGTCCAAATCATAAATGCAGAGTCTTCTCCTTTAAAGTTTTATCTACTACTACTACCACTACTACTACTGTTATTATTACTACTGCTACATACATTTACTTTTAACAGTAGTTGCATAGTATGGATGATGCTGTGCTATAACAAATCACCAGCATCTTACTGTAAATGAGGCGCTGCTTCTCAAGGCTTTTTTTTAGTAAGACACATTTTTAATAAATGATCTGACTCTTCTGTCTCAGAGGATTGTTAACAGGATTGTGTGAGTTGAGAGTCTGGAAGCAGTGGACTAATTTCCATATACTCTAGGATCTGTGGGAGGTTTTCAAAAAGGAGAAAAGAATTAGAGTGAGAGAAGGCATGAATTACAGGAAGAAATTTAAATAAAATAAGTGATGGGCTGGCCCAGTGGCTTGCCACTTAGTACACTGTACTACCATGTGGGAAATCCAGGTGCAGGTGTGACATCATATGTTTCACTCAGTGGACTGGCAGAGGATGAGTATGAGTATGTGATGCTCTCACTTTCAAGCATGTTTGTCTCTAGCACTCCCTTTGGCCAAGATACAGTAGGAATTTGTGGGGTCTTGGAGGGGGCTTTCACCACCACAACTCACAGCTAAGGTGGAGTGGAGAGGGGTATGGGACCATTGGGGAAAACAGGTGTCAGCCCCCCAGGACAAAATAAAGCAGCCAAAGACGAGAGAGAAATGTAACAAGAAAAACGGAATAGAAGATTAGTGAAAATCTGCAAAGGAGAAAAGGAGAGGAGGCTAACACTACCATGCAATACCTGTCTTTACTTAGTTGTTATTAATACTAGCTAAAATCCTGAACTAGCACAAGTGCACTGTTGGTGAAATTGTGAATTGTTCCTTAAAATTAAAAGATTTATATCCCTGTATACATGAATGTGTTTTTGTCTGAAGTTTTGCAGATTATAACAGAAGTGTTTTTTTTATCTAGGCTGTGTTAGCCTTAGCAGCATCCTGGACCTCACGTCAAGTGGGAGAACGCACACTAACAGGAATTGTTATTGACAGCGGTGATGGAGTTACTCATGTCATTCCTGTGGTGAGTACAGAATGTAAGGTAACAAAATAATACATGTGTAGGGGTGTGTAATGAGGTTTTACAGTAGTGAGTAATTATAAAAAGAATACTAGATAGATGACTATGTATTACAAGGCAGTAAGACCATCGAGAGGTTTTGGGGACTTGGAACCTCGAGAGTGAAGCTCGAGACATTCCCAAAGTCCCCAAAACCTTGAGATGGTCTGGCTGCCTTGTAATACATAGTCAATTATTTGTTATTTTTGGTAATATATGGATCCGACTGGGAAAATGTTCTTGCTTTTTCAAATTCTGTGAAACAGAGAAATGAATTGGCCGCAACCCGCATTCCTCTCACCAAGCGAGAGTAAATATCCGCCATGTATTTTAAGTTGTTTTGCATGCCTACAGAGAAAATCCGCCAATGGGATTGTACGCCATCACATTGGGTACACATGATGGAACGTGGCACCATGGCAACTGCGTTTGTGTGTCAGGCAGACTGGCACATGCACTGTTGGATTTGTGTGATAATACTATCGTTCAGAGCTGGAAAGATAGTATTATCAGCAGCGAATGATAATATCAACAAGAAGCAATGACATTATCACTTGAGGAAGAGTACTATTATGAGAATGGGAGTAGTGTATTGCAGGCATTTTTTTTGTATGACTTTTGACAGTATTCTTTTACTTATCCATATATTACATCATTTTAACTGATAGGGACCATTTTTTTAACATTTTCTTTATTCACTAACCACCTCTGACCTCCTTCGGTTGTGCCCATGCCTTTTCCAGTCCCAAGGAAAGGTCCTGCTACCAGACTCAGAATGCTTTCTGCAGTTCTGTCTTCTTCAGCTATTGCTCCCCTCCTCTATTTGCTGTTGAGGTGAGGTTCTGTCTTAATGCCACAGGCAGTGATATTATGATATCCAGTGCTGGGCAAGGAGAAGATATCACTGGAGGCATCAATGCCCTGAACAACCTCCTTTGGACTTAGGGGCAAGGCCAGCATAATCTGCCACATTGGAATCATATTTTCCTCTTCCCCCTCCATCCAGGCATCATAGTGGCTTGTGGGATATACCTCACTTACCTTGCCAGCACAACTCTATGCCTGCATGCACGTCCAAACAAGGTGCATTGTAGGACAAAGGAATACAATTAAGCTGTTTCATATAGAGATTTCCAAGGGTTGTAAAACTACACTAAAGCTAACAGGCTAATTTAGGAAACACTCTTAATAGCAGACAGAGGGAAGGACACACAACAACTTAACATACAAATCAAAACACTCTGCACAACATGTTTTTTTTTTTTGCAAGTTTTGGGTGGACTACTCCTTTAAGTGGCCAGCTGACCCCCTCCCATCCAATACTGTGTTTGGGTTCTTACTCCCTAAGTGCATCACCTTGCAATTTTTGGCATTAAGTCTTAACTGCCATGACTTTGACCACCTCTCAAGCTTTTCCGGTTCCTTCTGAAGTTCCCTCACCTCTTCCACCCTGCCACAAAGCTTTATGTCATTAACAAAAGTTGGATGCCTTTCCCGGTCTTGCTTACCTGTTTTGCTATAGATCAAAATGCTCCTACCCTAGACATCTTTTCTTGGATGTGCTTTTATTTCTGTGGGAAGGGTATGGAAATGTGTAGCATAAGAGCCTGAGTTATGGTTGATATTTGTGTAATTCACTTTTGGGGAAAACAACAAGCATGAAAAACTTAATAAAAACATTGCATTATAAACAGTGGCAAACTTCAGTGTGCTCTAGGTGCATGATTTTGTACTTTTTGGCATTGAAACCCAACTGCCATGTCTTTCACCACTCCTCAAGTTTCCCTAGATCCCTATGCATTTTCTGCATCCCCTTCTGAGTGTCCTCCCTGTTGCAGATTTTGGTGTCTTCCGCAAAAAAGACATACCTTCCCCTCCAGTTCTTCTGCAATGTCCCTTACAAAGATATTAAAAATATCTGGTCCCAGTACCAAACCCAGTGGTGCATTTCCAGTTACTCTCCATCCTTCAAGTGAGTGCCATTAACTACTGTACTGCCGTTTGTCTCCTATCCCTTAACCAGTTTTGAACCCAGTTTACCAATATGGACTCTACTCCTAAGCTAATCATCTTCCTTTTTAGCCTCCTGTGCTGCACAGTGCTGAAGGCCTTGCTGAGGTCCAGACAGGCTACATCCACTGCCCTTCCCATGTCTATTTCCCTGGTCACCCTTTCTAAAAAATGTATTAGATTTATTTTGGTGTGGCCTTCCCTTGAATCCATGCTGTCTGTGGTCCTGCAGCCCCTTGGATTCTAGATGCACAACCAGCTTTTCTTTCAATAGGGTTTCCATTCATCTCCTCATTGCAGATGTTAGACTGACTGGTCTGTTTTTATCTATTTGTAATTTGTTAACTGATTAGGACACCGCAGCATTAGATACCCATTTTCAAGGTGGAACCGGCGATGTAAACAAGAGCAGCAATACAGAATAAATATGTAGTACATCTGTGTAAACAATAATCAGGTGACATTACACTCACACATAGACAAATCCAAATGGAATTTTTTAACACCATTTTAAGTGTATTCTGCGAATAGATAGATTGTCATGAAGCAGGTAAATTATTCCGGAATGTAAGGGCTTTATGAATAAAAGAAGCCTGGCCCAAGGAAGAACGGAGGAGTGGGGGTCTTATGAAATGGATATGAGCAGATCTTGTACTCAGGGAGCCAGCATTGTGGCTGGCATCAGACATAAACAAAAATCTAATCTACTCTTTTAGAAAACATCTAAAACTGATGAAGGTAAAATAAGTAATGCATGAGTCAGAAGAAGGCTAGCCTAGGTGTTTTTAAAGAGGAGTGCTGTGACAGAGAAAATCTAGGGCTCAAGGCAGCAAATCTCCATATGAAATTATCTTACAGTGAGTGGACAGACAATTTTTTAGTCTAAAAAACTGACCAAGACAAGCATTGTGATAGAGGCATAGGTCATGAAGCTTAAGCAAACCAGGAAAAAGTTATAAAATTCACAAGTAGGCCTTGCCCGGTGGTGCTGAGGGCTGAGGCACTGGACGCCATGCCTCGTGCCATGCCAGTGACCCATGTTCGGGGACGGATATGAGCCGCCGGGGGTCGGAAGGGGCAGGGAAGGATAGAGCATCCGGAGGACTGCTCTCCTTCCCTGTGGGGGATCATGGTACCGGCACCTGAGTGCCCCCTAGCGGAGGCTGGGGAGCAGGGTTTACATGCGCATACAAGGGGGGAGTCGGGTGCAGATGCCTCGAGGGGAGCACGCATGGGAGCATTGCACGCAGTCATTGCACGCAGCCGGCTCCAGAGGGAGCCTTAATAGAAAAAATCCCTGCCACAGTGCCTCTATGAAGCTGCCTCGCCATCCCTCCATTGCTCTCGGGCTGACTCCCATCCCAGACCCATGTCCGTGACACCTTGGCCGGTAGCACGGCCCTGCCCTGGGGGGCAAGCCAGGGGGCAGGGAGGACAACTGATTTACTTACTTAGGGCCAAACCACGACGTGGATTGTTGAGATGCCTGTTTCAGCATGGATTACCGCACCTTGGAGATCCGTGTAGCGAGGTTGGGCCACGGCCCCCAACCTTTGGTGGTTGGCATTGTACGAGGGCCGCTAAGGTAAAGTCCTTGAACCTGTCCCCCGCTTCTCCCCTCACTGCTACACACACTTGGGGAGAGCAGGCCTCCACTGTCTCAGGTCTTGCTGAGCCCGAACACCTGGGTGAGCTGTCAGGGGAACGGTCGGCCTTCTCTAGAAGGCCAGCCGTGGATTGCTCGCAGCAGAGAATTGGCCAACCCTGGTGTTGAGGCTTCAGCTATACACGGGGCCCACATTGGTGGTGCCTTTGAGGGCTTCTGAGAGTGCAGCCTCAGCTTCTGGTACTTATTCCAGTGATGGTGAGCAAGACCAAATCCCCACTGCCATGGAGTCCCTTCCCGACACTGCTTCGGCCACCCTGGGGCGGAGTCTGAGTGCTGGGACAGGCACCCCCCCCCGTCTAGGGGTTGGAGTCCTGCAATGGGTGGGGACAGGGGCTGCTCTTTTGGTTCTGCTTGGCCTCGGTCTCCTCACCGGGGTCTTCTTCCCCAGATCTCCCTCCTTCTGGCTCAGGGAGGTTTGAGCAGCAGGTGGGCTGTAGACAGCACCCCTCCCTCACTGCAGAGGGGTCCCCTGCTATTCCCCACAGTCCTGGCAGAGGGGTTCTGGTCTCTCAGGACCATACTGCTTAGCCTTCATCCCCTCAGCATCCTCCTCCCCCCCCTTCTCCCGGGTCTTTCTGGTCCCTTGGGACCTCTCACGTGGGAGCAGTATAGGGCAACAGTGAGTGCTTTCCCCATTTATTACAGAGCTATGGATGAGATGATGTTCGCATCTCCTCTTCCTGCACTGTTGTTCCCTATGCAGAGCCCTTCCACTTCGGCAGCTTCCTCCTCTGAGGAAGGGGACTCAATTTGTACTGGTCTTCTTATGCTGTCTTCACAGAGTAGCAGTGGTTCCTGGTGACAATGTCAACCTCTTCCCTATAGTTCAGCACAGTCCTGCACATGCAACGATGTTATTCCTTGGGAAGTTCTGCCAGAAATCGATGGTGATCCCTCCATGGCCTGAGCCTTTGATGGAGGAGTTGCACAATGTCTGGCAGTCCCCCGCCTTCTCTTCCCCAGCCCCTGGGGGCTGCCAGCACAGGTACTGTGCTCCCTTGGAATCTCCAGGGTCTTTTCCCCACCCCACTTTGGGCTTGGAGTGGCTGGACACCCCTTCTGGGCATCTGTGCCTAACAAGAGACCATCTTCCAGATGCAGACTCTGTGGAGTTTGACCACTGGGGCAGGAGAGTTTTTGTCTCAGCGCATCTCTTGTTCTCCAAAGCTGCTCATCAGGCACACATGGTGGCCTATGAAAGGCACCTGTGGGATTCAGTAGGACAAAGCCTGGTGGCCATGCCTGATAGTGAGACAACCAGATGGGCCATTGCTATTTCCATGAGGAGCCTGGAGCTAGTGAGACACCAGGTGCGGGCATCTTATGATGCCAATGCAGTAGCCTCCAGGATTGTGGGATCTACTGTCTGCATTAGGCGGATGACATGGCTTCGCCTCTTCCAGTTGTCATCCTTGGCCTGGCGTAGGGTGACTGCTGCTTCTTTTTGGGGGGCCCAGTTTTTCTCCTGCAGGGCCAGGCGAGAACTGTCAGGGCACCCTCCCTATCCTGCAGGTCAGGAGACTCATCCTGGCTCTGAACAGTAGTGGGTCTGGCCTGACCCATGATGGGCCCTCTCCTTCCTTGAGTCCCCCATGGGAGGCTGAAGGCTGTCTAGCCTTCAGGGAGGTAATGGTGCCACTTTTGTGGGCTTGATACTTGCTCACCAGTGATGAATGGTGAAGATTGATACAGTGAAGATATGATAATTACGTACCTACCGTAATTGTTGATCTTACTGTGTATATTCACCATTCATCACTGCTTCCTGCCCGCCATCCCCTCTTGGGCCTCAGCTTCTGGGCAGTGCCTCCTCCCCCCAATTGAGGCCAATGAAAGCCACTTGGTGTGGAAACACATAGCTTTTAAACAGGGAAAATCTCACCCTTGGGCCTAAACCAAAAACTTTACACAGGCAATAGGAGAATATTGGGGGTTGGGGAACCACATTGGAGGGGCAAATGGAGCAGGGTGAGGGCAGATCCAGGGCAGGATCCCAATGCTTCAAGAGCTGGGGGCTTCTTTGGGAGAGTGGTAGGGTGTACTGGTTGTGGGTCAGCCGTAGTACTGAATATAGCCTGGAAAATGGGGTGATTTTTTTCTTTTGAGTCATAGACTCCTTTACAAAGGCTCCACGTCAGAATAACAATGAGGGAAAATTACAAACAATAATACAATAAAGCAACCAGATTAGGGAACAATGGGGATTACAGACAGAACAGAAATAAAAAAAATTCTTAGGGTAAGTAAGACCCAGCGTTATGCATATGTAGTAGTATGTTAAATGTTACACAGAAGTTTCAGTGGAATCAAACATGGTATACAGGTAAACCATTAGCAGATAGGCATGACCAAAGATGTGGGAGAGGGTAGCAGGTCAAACCCATAGGGTGGGGTTGGGGAGAGGGGGGGAGGGATGTTATGGACAGTCACAGGCAGAGGAGTCTAGTAGGAGAGCTTTGAGATTTGCCTTAAAAAGGCCTATTTTCAGTTCCAGGAAAATAGAGTGGGGGGGAGAGTGTTTAGCCAAAAGGGAGCTCTGTAGTGAAAGGCTCTTTGGCCAAGGGTGATGCGAAAATGGGGAATTAGGAGAGCACACCCTGTGGAACTATGAGACACTCTGGTATTCTGGGTAGGATGAATGAGGCTATGCAAGCAGGGTGGGGCTAGACCAAGGTGGATCTTTTTGGCAAGGAAATAAGTATGGTACCTGAGCCAGGCATCGAAGGGGAGCCATTCTGCAGATTTGTGCAAGTCACAGGAGTGTGTCCATTTGTCACAGCCTGTGATCAGCCTGCACACTTTGTTTAGTGCGATATTGATTCACTGCAGGGTAGTGGGGTCTGCAGAGCCATAGATGACGATGCCTTAATCTATTAGGGATAGGACAGATGAGGTTGATGCTAACCGGATGGCCAGTGGGGGGAGGCAGTGTTTGTGGTGATACAGTATCCCGATCCTAGTGTTTATAACAGTGGACAGTTGTTGGACAAACATGGTCTTGGAAGGAGAGGGATATGTCGAGGGTTATGCCTAAGTATTTGAAAGACTCAACCTGTTCAAGAAGGGCTCCTAGTGAACTACAGATAGAAATAAGGAAGGCATGGTGTGGGCTTTGGTGGTGGGCGAAAATCATGGACTTTGTTTTTTTGTAATTTAGGACTAGGTAGTGGGAGCTGAACTAGGTCTCAGCCTCGGAGAAGAAGGCTTGGAGGGAGCATTGGAGAGAATTGGGACTCTGGTGACTCCAGAAGATTACTGTGCCATCTGCATATAGCAACATTTTTCCAGTGCAAGAGCTGGGAAGTGGGTAAAGCAAAAGGCTGAATATGAGAGGTTCCAGGATGGAACCTTGGGGCACACCAGAGTGGACAGAGAGGTTGCTGGAAAAGGTGGAATTGATTTTTACCTGCTGGGTTCTTTCGGAGAGGTAGCTCTGGAACCAGCATATTATTTCATCAGAGAGACCCAGGGAGGGCAAGGTGGTGAGAAGGAGAACGTGGTGAACAGTGCTGAACCCCTTTGTGAGTTCGATATACACTGACCCCACTATGTGTCCCTGTTCAAGCGCACTATGGATAAAGGAGGTATATTCTAGAAGGGCAGTGGTGGTGCTCTGTCCAGGTCAGAAACCGTGTTGTTCAGGACACAGTAATTGATGCTTGGATAGGTGGTTCATAAGTTGACCTGCAACAATTTTCTTGAGCGCCTTGGAGAGTGGAGGTAGAAGGGAGTAAGGATGATAGTTATTTGGGGCAAGATGGTCTCCACTTTTGAAGATGAGGGTGATGACAGCATGTTTCCAGAGGGCTGGAACTTGCCCAAGGCAGTGGGACAGGTTTAATAGTTTGGTGAGGGGTTGTAAGACCTCATCTAGGACTAGCCAGAGGAGCTTTACATCGATGGAATCACCACTCACGTATGATTTGATGAGGACATTGGAGAGGTAAAGCCTGGCATCCCATTGTGAGATGATATGGAGGCAGAACAGAGGGATGGAGAGCAGCAGCCAGGAGTGTGGTTGATGGGGTCGAAGAAGTTGAGGGGAAGGACGCTACTAAGGTCAGAGAAGGTGGTGTTAAGGGTATCTGCAGTAGTCTGTGGGTCCTGGGTAGGGTTGCCACTGACCGAGAGCTCGGCTGGAGGGGGTAGCTTTCCCATTAAGCTCTTTCATGTTCTCCCAGAAATGTTTCCCCGAGCCCCAGGTGGAGGTGAGTGCCATTTGGTAGTGGGCTGCCTTAGCTTGGTGAATGGACCAGGTGCACTTGTTTCTGGCTTCTCAATAGCGTTGGCTGTTTATCAGGAGTTGGGAGTTTATAGCCCTGTGCCAGAGGTTATCATGGTGTTGCATTTGGTCAATTAGCTGTTGTGAAATCCAGAGGTGTGTGTCTGTTCTTAGAGGTGTGTTTTGAGAAGGGGGCCAAGATATTGCAGACGATGTTGAAGATAGAAATAAAGTTGAAGAGGGCAGTGTCACTTGATTGGGTACTGTAGACTGAGGACCAATCAGAGTTGGCTAGGTAGGATTTAAATTGTCGAAGTTTACCCTTCTTTAGGCGCCTGCTATGGGAGACAATGGGGGGGAGCAGAGGGTTTTTTATTGGACCAGGTGCAGATTACAGGGCAATGGTCACTAAGGGTGTCAGGGAGTACAGTTGCTTTCAAAATGTTTTTGGGGGGGTATTGTTGAGGCACAGGTCAGGAAGCATAGAAAAAACCAGGAGCAGTTGTAGAATTCGCTAAAAGTGTTTATTAGTACTAGCAGTAACATAAAAAAAATAAAATTGTTCAGAATAACTATTTACAAAGGCAGACTAAACAGAGAAGATCCTTCTGAGTTTTCCTTCAATCTCTGTGTCCATCTCACTTGCAATTGCAGCTCAGCTCTCTTATAAGTCCTTCCAGCTCCCATTCTCAACAAGCATCCTGTTTCTTCCAAAGTGTTTTTGTATGTTTCAGGCAGGTGCTGGCAGGAACACAGTGCGCCTGAGCTGAGGCCCCTTTTCCACAGCTCTTCTGCAAAAGGCTTAAAAACTGCACTAAGGTAACCTCTTGATTTTCAAATAGCGTTTTACAATAATCTCAAACTATAATTATATACATTTCAAAAATTAACACTATATAATTTCTAAACAAAAGGATCCCAATATCAGTTACATTTCCACATAATGATTTGCACATATTTTTATATCAGTAGATATGCAGAGGAGGAAAAGACAAACAGCAAGGGAAGACCGAGAGACAATGAGAGGCAAAGAATTGCGAGACTGTTGGGGTGATCAAATCCTAGGTCTCACAGGGAAATTTAGTTGAGCAACCAGACAGACAAGAGACAGGAAAGGAAAGAACAGAACAGATCCCTGCATTCAAACTCTTCATAAAAACTGGGACAGGGTCCTATTCAGCCCTGTCACATACACCCCACTCCTTAAGAGGAAACCTGTTTTATCAAACAGGTTTCCAAAATTTTCTATTAATTCTCTAACATTAGCTTCTAACTTCAGAAATTAAGCACATGTGCAGTATCCTTTTTTCTATAACAGAACAGCAAACAGTAAAGTTTAAACTCATACATTTGTTTTTCAACCTTCAGAACCCTCAATACATGTGATCCGTATCTTGACAGAAAATCAGCATTGCTATTCTCTTTACCAGATTTGAGTATTACCTTAAATTTAAATGGCTTTAGTGCCAGGTACCACCACCTTGTGATTCTGGAATTTTTATCTTTCATTTGGTTAAGCCAACAGGGAGGATTGTGATCTGTTATAAGTACAAAGTCAGTTCCTAGCAAATAAAACTTAAGGGACTCCATGGCCCACTTTGCTACTAAACATTCCTTTTCAATGGTGGAGTATCTTTTCTGTCTGTCGTACAACTTCCTACTTATGTACAGAATAGGATGTTCCATCCCATCTATATTTTGACTCAATACTGCACCTAGGCCTATCTCTGATGCATCTGTTTGTAGCAAAAACGGTTTCTCAAAGTCTGGGCTTCTTAAAACCGGTTGAACATAATGCAGCCTTAATGGCTTGAAAACCTTCATCATGCTCTGGGGTCCATTTCACATTATTTGGGTACCGTTTTTTCGTGAGTTCAGTGAGGGGAGTATCTAACTTGGCAAAGTTGGGAACAAATCTCCAATGATAACCAGCCAGCCCTAAAAATGACCAGACATATTTCTTTGTTTTAGGGACAGAGCTGTTAGCAACAGCTTCTATTTTAGAAACCTCTGGCTTAACTTCTTCATTTCCCAACACATAGCCCAAATATCTGGTTTCCTGCTTGCCTAATGCACATTTGGTAGAATTAGTAGTCAGACCTACATTTTTGATTGCTTGGACAATTGCTTGTAGGTGTTCCAGGTGGCTTTTCCAGTGTGGACTGTACACCATGACATCATCCAGGTACGCAGCACAATAACCAGTGTGAGGGGATACAATTACATCCATGTACCGCTGGAATGTAGCTGGCACACCATGTAAACCAAAGGGCATGATGGTGACCTGATAGAATCCAACAGGAGTGGCAAATGCAATTTTGTCTCTGGATTCTTTAGCTAAAGGTATTTGCCAGTAACCCTTGGTGAGATCGAGGGTACTGATATACTTTGCATTCCCCAGTCTGTCCACCAAATCATATATTCTGGGCATAGGATAACTGTCAAATTGTAACACTTGATTAAGTTTCCTAAAATCAAGGCAGATTCTAACACCGCTGCCTGTTTTTTTTTTTTTTTTTACAATTAGCATTGGAGATGACCAAGCACTCCTTGACTCTTCTATCATACCCAATTCTTTCATTTTTTTGTATTTTCTTAATCACACCAGCTCTTAACTGCTCTGGTACCCTGTATGTCTTTTGCCTAAAAGGGCGAGCATTCCTTGGCACTATTACGTGCGCAACCCCTTTTGCTCAGCCTGGTACTGTGGTAAAAGTACTGTTAACTGTCTTTAGCAAGTTACGAATTTCTGCAGTTTTTTCTGAGGTTAAGGAAACATTCACCTTTACAGCATTAGCAGTTACAGTTGTTCTAGTTCATCATAAGAAGGCTCCCTAGAATTCTGGCGGGTCAGAGAATTTTACAGAGAACTTGCAATCTACTTCAGAACTCCTGCGGTGCCACAGAACTCACTCTTCTTGGTGATTTTTTATTAATATTTCTGTTTATCCATAGAATCTGGTTCCCTTCCCCTCTTTTTATATCCAAACCCCCCCATATACTTAGAATTTGATGTTATCATTGCTATAACATCGTACATTAGCTAATAAAATGGCTATCACTTATCTATCACAGCTCCCACTGCCAGAGACTGTGGCGCAGCACGTCAGGCAGGGTGATATTTGCTCAACCTGCACTATAGCCTAATACAATTTTCAGTGTTACATTATTGCACTAGGGCCAACTTAAACAAAACCTTGTCAATACCACAGACCTGTTAAGTCCATACTTCTCTTTGTACAAACTTATTTGTGTCTTTAAGATATAGAGATGCCATCTGATATGAATAACTCGTAAAATGAACTTAACTGTCATTTTTAAGAAAAATAAAATAATTATGCCCAGAAAAGTGGAATATAATAATGTGTAGACCTGTTGAAAGAATATACCTGTTAAATAATTGCACTGTATGCATTTTTGCCAGGGTTATTGCTTACATATTGTCATTGGTTGATAGAATCACCTTAAGATTATGGAGAAATGTTGTGTTCAGGAACAGCTGTTGAGCCAGAGGGTAGCATGCTGTGTTTCCATGCTGGCAACTCCAGTTCAGAGATTAGCTCTGGGAGCTGGCTGGGCAGCACAAGGATTGGTGGAACACATCACTGTTCAGAGTCTGGGAAGGTATGGTGCAGTGTTCTGTTACACGGTGGACACAATGTGATGGGCTGGAGAGCTCTATCTCACAATCGGCTCACATGCATGTCATGGCCTGATGGTGTTATGTAGTGTGTCAGGGGAAGCAGGTTGACATGAAAAATGAGTTTTGCAATAACTCCTCTATTCCGTTTATTCCATTTCCAATGGGACCTGTATGAATGAGGATGTAATTTCATGGAAATTAAAAAAAAAAAAATACATATATATATATATATATATATACACACACATATATATACAGTATCTCTGTCTTACTACACACACACACACACACACATATTTGCATGTATGTTACAGATTGCCTAAAAATATGTAAGTGATACACAGTGGGAACCTCCTGAGTGGTGTAGAAAGCACATACAAATATATAAGTGATAGACAGTGGAGACCTCATTACTGGGATAGATAACTACGTATAGAAATACCTTATTTATCACATAAGGTCCCCTCTGCATATGTCATTTATGCAATAGGCTAGGACCTTAAGGGAGAGACATTTGTTTTGCCTTTTTAGGCTTAAAATTATTTCTATAAGTCTGTTAATTTTTGAACTAGTGTTACTGTGCTTTCCACCATCCTGATTGCTATAACCACTGCCAGGAAAGTGAAGTCAGGATGACAAGCTGACGCTCTGATGTGGTAGTTTGCCCAGAACTTCTGCAGAAATTACAAACCACCGCCGCAGATGTTCTGCAGCAAATGGTAGTCTTGCCGCAGAACTTGGTCCCACTGTGCCGCAGAAAAGTAGGGGCCTTGATCATAAGCTACATCAACATCTTCTTTATCAGTGTCTGGGAAAACTAGCAAAGCAACTTTTGGTATTTTTTCAGCCCATTTCTTGAGGAGGTTAGCATGGTATATCTTAGTAGGATTTTTCCTGTCAGGGGTCTCAATCTCGTAGTTAACAGTGCCAGTACATCTGAGCACTCTGTAAGGCCCTTGTCACTTCATTAACAGTTTATTTTCTGTTGTGGGTAGCAGTAGCAAAACCTTTTCATCTGGCTCAAAAAGATTTTCTTTTACCCCGTGGTCATAATATACCTTTTTCTGGTTTTGGGCCTCTTCTTGATTACTATGGACAATTTCAACATATTTGTCAGTTTCTTTCTTAGGGCACACATATAAGACATTATAGATTGCTTCTGAGTGGGGTTGTCGTCCCACATTTCTTTTATCACATCCAGTGGCCCTCTTGGCTGCCTACCATACAGCATTTCAAATGGTGAAAACTCTGTTTATGCCTGTGGCACTTCTCTGTAAGCAAAAAGCAGGTAAGGTAAGTATTGGTCCCAATCTTTCTCGTCCCCCTTTATAAACCTTTTTAACATGCGTTTTAGGGTTTGGTTAAAACACTCAACAAGACCGTCTGTCTGAGGGTGATAGGGGGAGGTACATATGGCAGTGATACCTAGCAGTCTGTACAGCTCCTTAAGTAATGCAGCACCAAAATTACTACCCTAATCAGTAATAATTTCTTCAGGTATGCACACTCTGCCGAAAATTTTTGCAAGCTCTCCTGACACTTTTGAAGCTGTGACAGTATGCATTGGAACTCCTTCTGGGTATCGAGTAGCATAGTCGCATACTATCAGGATAAATCTGTTGCCCTTTTTACTTTTGTCTAAAGGACCAACCACATCCATTGCAATTCTCTCAAAAGGTACATCTATCAAGGGTAGGGGCACCAGGGGCACCTTGTCTTTTCTAGTGACTGAGGCTACTTTCTGACACTCGGCACAGGAATTACAATAGGTAGCAACATCTTCATGAATTCCAGGCCAGTAAAATCTGTACAGCAATCTGGCAAAGGTGCGATCCCTCCCCGAGTGACCTGCCATGGGACTATCATGTGCTATCTGTAACAACTCTGTTCTATACTACTATGGTATAACCAATTGTTTTTTCTGTTCCTGTGTCTGAGGTTTAACTCAAACTCTGTACAGTAACCCATTAAATTTTTTAAACATTGGTCCACCCATTTTGGTTTCACCCCCAGCTGCTTAAAATGACCCTGGAGAGAAACATCATTAGCTTGCTCTGAAAGAAGATCACAATCAGTTATCAGCTTAGTTTCAGCATTTTCATATGTTAACCCCTTATGTCCATCAGTCATCTGTTGCCACAATTTCTTCAGGCATCATCTTTCCTTCCTGGACTTCCGGATCTTGGAGCTGTGCTCAAACAAGTCCGAATCAAAGTCACTGAAAGGAAAAGTGTCCCCACTGTTTGAGATTTTCTTTGCCTGAGCTCTTGTTACCACTGCTGCTGAAACTGCAGGGTTCAGTTCCTCTGAGATTTACTCAGTAAATCCTGTCATTCAGGTCAGGTGCAATCATTTCCAATAATCACCGGTACAGGTAACTTAGGTACTTCCCCCACTTTCATTTGGTGCGACACACCCTTAATGGTCAGTCACTTGGGTGGTGGGATAGTATCGAGTGTCCCCATGGATGCAGTTTACACCAGTACCTGGCCCTTTTGCACAGTGTTTTCCCAACACCTCAACATGCACTAGGGTCTGTCTGCTTCCTGAATCAGTGAGTCCCTTTACAGTCTTATCCCCCACCTTCACATCTGTTAAGTACTTGCCCCAATTTGCCGAGGACAAATCTGCTCCAGTGTCACTCTTCTTATGAAAATTTCTTGCAATATGACCTAGCTTATTACAGTTATAACAAATAACATCTTTGGGCACAGATTTGTTACCACCACCAGAGTTCTTATCAGACTTGGAGTTTAAATGGGAAAAAAAAGTGTCTTACTGGTGCTTGGCTGTTACCTCACTGCTGTGGCATCTGTCTGGCTATTTAGTAGTCCTCGGCCAAAGAAACAGCCTTTTTACCACTTTCTGGTCAGTGTTCCTTTACCCAAACCTGCACATCTGTAGGTAGGATGTTGATGAATTGCTCCATTGCAAATGTGTCGATGATCTGTGAGACTGTTTTGCTCTCTGGTTGGAGCTATTTTATCAGGAGTTTTCTGAATCTGGTGAAGGCTTCTCAAGGATTGTCGACTGAGTTGTACTTCAGCAATCAAAATCTCTGCCTGTAGGTCTCTCCTGAGATGTCATACCTTTTCAGGATTTTACTTTTTACCAGGTCATAGTTTTCTAACTGTGCAGTGTCCATTATGTTGTAAGCAAGTTGGGCTTTCCCTGTCAGGTATGGTACCAATCTGATTGTCTATTGCTGCTTTTGCCATTGGCAGGCTGTGACAAGTCTTTCAAATGTTGTGCGGTATGCCTCAATATCATCCGAGGGACACAACTTTGTAAGTTTAATGGCTTTTAAGTTGCTTGTGTTTTGTTGCTTGTCTGAATCTGTGCCAGATCCTCTGCCTTTGATATCTTGCAAGGCATCCATCCATCGCTGCAACTCTTCTCTCCTCTGCTGCATTTCTTCTCTCCTCTGCTGTTCCTGTCGCTGCATCTCTTCTCTCCTCTGTGCTTCTAAACATTGACTCTGTTTTTCTCTCTGTTTCTCCATCTATTTTTGTTGTATAGCCCACCATTTGAAAAAGTCCATCAGGCTTTTAGGTTCTGTCACTGCCTGTTCTTTTTCCATAACTTGTGCTGGGTGTACAGTCTCAGCTTGGACTTCTGTCTCTGCTAGTTTGGCTGCCATTCTCCTGGTAACCACTCCTGGACTTGCTGCTGAAGAATCCATACCTTTCTCTGTATTTCCCGGGTATGAGGTCCAGTACCCATGCACAAAACTCCTGGCTTAAAGTATGCACGGCGTAAATCCCACTTAGGCTGACACCATCTGTCATCGAGGCACAGGTCAGGAAGCATAGGAAAAAACAGGAGTAGTTGTAGAATTCGCAAAAAGTGTTTATTAGTACTAGCAGTAACATAAAAAAATAAAATTGTTCAGAATAACTATTTACAAAGGCAGAATAAACAGAGAAGATCATCTGAGTTTTTCTTCAATCACTGACTCCATCTCACATGCAATTGCAGCTCAGCTCTCTAAGTCCTTCCAGACCCCATTCTCAACAAGCATCCTGTTTCTCCCAAAGTGTTTTTTATGTTTCAGGCAGGTGCTGGCAGGAACACAGTGTGCCTGAACTGAGGCCCTTTTTCCCCAGTTCTTCTGCAAAAGGCTTAAACATTGCACTAAGGCAACCTCTTGATTTTCCAATAGCTTTTTGCAATAATCTCAAACTATAATTATATACATTTCAAAAATTAACACTATATAATTTCTGAAGAAAAGGATCCCAATATCAGTTACATTTCCACATAATGATTTGCATATATTTGTATATCAGCAGATATACAAGGGAGGAAAAGGCAAACAGCAAAGGAAGACTGAGAGATAGTGAGAGGCAAAGAATTGCGAGACTGTCGAGGTGAACAAATCCTAGGTCTCACAGGAAAATGTGGGTGTGCAACCAGACAAACAAGAGACAGGAAAGGAAAGAACAAAACAGATCCCTGCATTCAAACTCTCCATAACAACAAGGACAGGGTCCTATTCAGCCCTGTCACGGGGTGGCTAGTAAGAATTAGGTCAAGCAGCGTGGAGGTGCCAGAGATGTCATTGTGCCTAGTAGGAGTTTGAATAAATTGGGTGAGGTCTAGTGCAGCAGTTGAGTCCTTGTAAGGGGAGGAAGAGGAGGACAGCCAATTGATATTAAAATCCCCCATAGCAATAAGTTCACTATTAGAAGGGAGTTGGGATATGCAAGACATGACAGAGGGGAAGGCAAGGCTTTGTTTATGCGGGGGAATGTATGCTGCCATGATGTAGAGGGATTTGCCAGGATTACCAAGAAGTATCTTGCCCGTGATGGTTTGGGCACCGTGTTGGGGGGAAGGAGAGAGAGGGACTGGCAGTGATTGGAGCGTATTTCTGATATAGAGGGCGCAGCCGCCGCCTCTTTTCCCTAGTCTGTCAAAACGGTAGAGGGAACAACCAGGAAGGATGTACGGTATATAGGCAGATTGCACAGCTAAGGGAGGAGGTGGGATGACTGAGATGGGCACTAAGCTGACAAAGGGAGAAGAGTAGACGGGGGGGGACATGAGGGGTCCCACCAAGGGAGCTATAGCAGCAAGTGGGGGGACTGTGTGGGGACTAGGCACAGTCAAAAGGGGAGCTGAAGGGGGACAAGGAGCAAACTCAGCCACAGGAAGGGGAAGATAGGATGGGGACTGGAGGAAAGTTGGGGAGCACGAATACAAGGGGAGGGGGGAAGGGAAGCACCGGAGGAGATACAGGAATCCCAGCTAAGGGCAGCAATGGGCACAAGAGAAACCTGAGGAAATGGCAGGTGATACAGTATAAAGGTAAAAAGCCTGTGCAGATGACAAGGGAGGAGGGAGCAAGGGGAGGATTATCGACCAAAGGGGTACAGGCAGTGGGCTTAGATCAGAAGAATAGATTTGCCCCACTAGATGCGCTAAATGGGGGGAAGATCAGAAAAAGGGAGCAGAAGAGCACACATGGGAAGAAGGAGAGGCAAGCATAAAGGAAGCGCAGGACAATTGGAAAAGGGGGAGGCCCTATCAGGTAAGACCAACAGGCAAGCCCAGAAGTGGGGGTAGCAGTGTGCTTGGGTTCAGAGGAGCCAAAGCTGGATGGGGAGGAAGGTCCCCAGGGAAAATCAGGCAGGACACAGGCAGGGACAGATAAACAGTGAGAGGAAAAGTTAGAAAATGGAGGGGCAGAGGCGGGCAGCCTGACAGATAGAGCCTGGGCGCAAAGCTGGGGGGGGGTGCAGATCGAAGAAGCTGGGGGAGCACAGAGTGAGGATAGTGCTTCAGGAAGTAAAATGAACAAAGGGGTAGTGATAATAAGGTAGGAAATAGGATGCAGGGGGTTGGGAAAAGCATGGTAGGGAGATGCGATGAAAAGAAGATGGAGAGCAGAGTCCTACTGATTGGGGACTCTATAATAAAAGGGATTAGGTGGGGGAGAAGGGGAGACAAAAACAGTGCAGTGTGGGTGGAGTGAATGCCGGGCATGACAGTAGCGAAGGTCATTCATTCAAACAACATGAAGTCTTGCTGTATTCTGACATATGCAGTTAGGTCCTGCCTTTCAACTGCCCTGGAGAACAAAGAGTTAAACTTTCCATGGCCAGCATAAAATGTTCACTGTGAGCTCGGTTGAAGCCCCTGTCTGCTGTTGTTTAAACTCCAACCGTCAGATTTTTACTCCACCTCACTGAACAGTCGCTCCTGAGATTTCTCCTTTGCTCGGTTCAAAAAAGTCGGTTAAAGTGTCGTTTTTTGCTCGCTTTCTACTGAATTGCTGCTACAGAATCTGTCGGTTTAAGTCTCTGTCTGTGGTACCATGAGTACTAGATAGGTTTTCTATTTAGTTTCTGTGTGGAACTTGTAAATTGTGGATCGGTTTGGCCTTTGATCAGTTCAGGTAAAAAAAGTTTGTGAAATTACTTAGAGTGCGGTAACCGGTCCGTATCGGTTCTAAAAAAAATGGATTTTTATTACGGTTTTTTCCAAGACCCGTAACACGGTCAGGAACCGATAAGGGAGTCTTGCCTGGCAGATTGCCGAAAAAAGGGTACGTTTTGGATAGGATTGGCCATGTCTGAGAAACCCAAGAAAAAAACCGGGCCCACTGGGTTTCAATACTGCAGTGTGTGTGGGGAAGTCTTTGCTAAGGCTGATCCCCACACCACCTGTGTTTATTGTCTGGGGTTTGACCACCTTCGATTCAGACTGCCAAATTTGTAAGAATTTTCCCAAAGCTACCCTGGAAAAGAGATTAGGTAGACTGAGGGAAATGGAGGCCGAGAAGTCCGCTGACCTGGATGGCCAGCCCTGTTAGTTTCTGACCGAACCAGAAGGAGTGCCCTCTGACCAGGACGATACTTCTTCGGGCAAAAGGAGAGCCGATTCTGAGGAGTCGGTTCCGGTAAAAAGAAAAAGAAAAGATAAATCGTCCGGTTCGGATCCAGAAATTCATACTCCGACCGCTGATGAGATAGCCAAGGCGATAAGAATAGTGCAATCGCTTACTTTGGTTCCGGCCGAACCGGCACCATCTGGCAGGGGTTCGGTTCAGTCGGTTCCCCCAGTTCCGGATTACACCTTAGAAGAATTTTATGAACCAGATGAGGAGGGGGGAGAGTATGAGGATCATGATGGTGATTATGAAAGTCTGGATGTGCCCATTGACCCGGGCATCTCCCCAGACAGACCTTCAGGTGTTTCTCCTCCTAGGCTTTCTGAGTCCCCTTCCCACTTTATGTTTTACAAAAAAGTGGCTGAAACCCTCCAGCTTCCTATGGAAGAAGCAGTAGAGGATCAGGAGGAGCCTGATTTTGTTGAAATGATGGACATCCCAGAGTCCAGGAGCCTGTCTATTCCCCTCCATAAATCTTTTTGGAAACAGATAAATAAAATTCTTAAGACTCCTAACTCCATACCTCTTTTGGACAGACAAATGGACAAGCGGTATACTCTTTCAGGCTCAGACACGGAGTTCCTTTTTCAGCAATGCAGCCATGTTGGGGTAGTGCCGGCTGCTGCCTGTGATAAGGCAAATATTCCCTTGGCATCACACCCCTCAGATAAGGACTCCAGGAGGTTTGATGCCATGGCAAAGAAACAGTACATGGCAGCATCTTTGGGACTCAGGCAGGCTAATTATATGGCCTACAAGCTAGATACCAGAAGTCCAGATGGGACACTGTGCTGGCTCTGGCTAAACAGGCCCCTGACCAGCTTGCCAAGGAGCTGGAGCAGGTGGCTGCAGATGGGATTGAGGCATCCAAAGTGCAATTTCATGCTGCTGTGGACTCCAGTGATGTTTCATCAAGAGTCATGGCTACATCTGTGGCTCTTCGGAGGATGGCTTGGCTCAGATGTACTAGCCTATCACAGGATACCCAGGCTAAGGCCATGGGTTTCCCTGTTATTGGTAATTCTCTGTTTGGGAAGCAGACAGAGAACTACATGAAAAAGATGGACGAGTACAGGACCACTTACAGGAGTGCTCAGGCCAAAGAAAGGCAAGCCACTCCTCAAAGGCAGCAGTCCAGGGGCAGGGGCAGGCCTTTCCAAAGGCCTTTCTACCAAGCTCAGGCCTCCTCTTCTTATTCTCAGAGGGGGTTCTTCAGAGGGAGAGGCAGACGGAGGATGAGCAGGCCTGCATCCACCCCTCAGCCTAAAGCCCCTGACAAGCAGACACCCTGATGGGTCTGCCCGGGCCGATTCTCCAATACCAGTAGGGGGCAGGCTGGCTTACTTTGTCCAGGACTGGAAGTCTCTGACATCAGACAAGTGGGTCCTGGAAGTAGTAAGCCAGGGACTGGTTCTCAGCTTCAAAAAATTTCCCAAGATGAGAACCAGATCCTTTCAACTTGCAAATCCATCGGAGACCCTTGCCTTAGAGGCAGAGGTTTCTTCCCTCCTAGCTCTCAGAGCCATAGCGAGGGTTCCCACCCTACACAAGGACAAAGGATTGTACTCCAGGTACTTCCTAACCCCCATAAAGACAGGAGAATGGCGGCCCATCCTGGACGAAGATATCTGAACAAACACCTTTAAAACCAAAGTTCAAAATGGTGACTCTGGAATAATCCTTCCTCTCTAAGGCCAGGGACTGGCTAGCCTCCTGGACCTCAAAGATGCCTATTTTCACATTTCCATCAGGTGCTCCCACAGAAAGTACCTCAGGTTTGAGTTGCCCTCAGGCCACTATCAATTCAGAGCAATGCCCTTTGGCCTAACATCAGCCCCAAGGGTTTTCACAAAGTGCCTGGCAGTGGTTGCTTTCCTAAGCAGAAAAAAGATCTCCATCTTCCCATACTCGGACGACTGGCTCATAGTGGATCAGTCTCCAGACCAAGTCAAGTCACATTTGCAAATAACTCGGCAAGTGCTCACTTCCTTAGGATTCCTTTTCAGCCTTCCAAAGTCAGTTCTCAAGCCAGTACAGCTCCTCACCTTCATAGGGGCGGAGCTGGATATAGTAAGGGCAAGAGCCTTCCTTCCCCTGGATAGGGCAAGGACCCTTATGGAACTGGCCTCTTCATTCACCCTACAGGTGTCTCGACCAGCAAGGAATTTCCTTCAGCTTCTGGGCCACATGGCAGCTTCCACAGCAGTAGTCCAGGGAGCAAGATTCCAGATGAGGGACATTCAGTTCCACTTAAAAGCCTTCTGGTCCCAAAGAAAGGATTCCCTTACCAAACTAGTCCCAGTGACTCGAACCCTGATCCAGGCCTTGCAGTGGTGGCAGGATCAGGACAATTTGAGACAAGGAGTTCCTTTTGTCACTCAGTCTCATTCAGTGATACTCACCACAGATGCTTCCCTGCTGGGCTGGGGAGCCCATCTGGGGGATCGTACCACCCAAGGGCTGTGATCGCCTCAGGAATCTCTGCTTCACGTCAGTCTCTTGGAACTCAGTCTTTCCGAATCTGTACAGAACAAGGTGGTCCAGGTCAGAACAGACAACACCACCTCCATGTGGTACATCAACAAGCAAGGAGGCACTCGGTCTACGGCCTTGTACGCAGAAGCAGTGAAGTTGTGGTCCCTGACCTATTCCCTTCAAACCTCTCTGATAGCAGTTCACCTCCCAGGGAAGGACAATGTCCTAGCAGATACTATCAGCAGAATATCCCAGGGCCATCACGAATGGACCCTAGATCCCCTAGTTTTGAAAGTGATTTTCTCGAGATGGGGCACTCCACAGATAGATCTTTTTGCAGCCCCAGACAATCACCAACTTCCTCTCTTTTGTCGCAGACCCCCAGTCTTGGGCTCAGTCCCTCTGGATGCTCTGATCCTGAATTGGGAAGGGAAATTTCTGCATGCTTTTCCCCCTTCCCTCTCCTGTTCAAGGTGTTAGTCAAGATAAGGTCACAACCATGCAAAGTGATTCTGACTGCTCCAGACTGGGCCAGACAGCACTGGTATCCCCTGTTGCTGTCCTTAGCAGTCTACCTTTCTCTGTCTCTTCCCAGGAATTACAACCTGTTGACATCCTCTCAGGGGAGGATTTGGTACCCCGACCTCAGGTCTCTCAATCTCAAGGCATGGCTCTTGAAGAGTTAGAGTTTGCTGATCTGCATCTTTCCCAAGGGGTTCTGGATATCCTTAAGGCTTCTCGAAAGCCTTCCACCAGAAAGACTTACAATTCCAAATGGAAAAGGTTCTCTGTTTGGTGTTCTAATAAGAATATTTCTCCAGAGTCTGCTGGGTCGCCTACGGTTCTGGACTATATGGTCCATCTGAATGGCCTAGGCCTTAGGCCAGCTACACTTAAGGTGCATTTGGCAGCTGTTTCTGCTTTTCTGTCAGTAGGAAAGCCCTCTCCTGTCAGCCCATCCTGTGTTTTGTAAGTTCTTCAAGGGATTGCTGCACACCAATCCCCCCTTTAGGGACCCTGCTCCTGCTTGGGACCTTAATGTTTGCAATACTCAGCTTATGCAACCACCCTTTGAACCTTTGTCCTCTGCAGAGCTTAAGTACTTGACTTGGAAAACTGTGTTTTTGATAGCCATTACCTCTGCCAGATGTATCAGTGAATTGCAAGCCCTGTCAGTGTAGCCTGATTTCATCTCTTTCCATAGAGATAAAGTGGACCTAAGAACTAACAGGAAGTTTTTGCCTAAGGTGATTTCAGATTTCCACCTTAACCAGCCTATGTCTCTCCTTGTTTTATTCACTGAGCATTCCTCCTCTGGAGAGAGGAGGCTGCATAGCTTGGATGTTAAAAGGGCCCTCAGCTACTACACAGAGTGCACCAAAGGTCACTGGTGTGAGTCCCTCCAATTGTTCCTCACATATGAAGAGGTTGGTAAGGGCAAACCTGCCACTAAAAGATCTATTACCAGGTGGATTGTTTCTTGTATACAATTCTGCTATGAAAAACTAGGTAGAACTCTACCCTCAGGCCTGAGGGCTCACTCTACTAGAGGTACAGCTGCTTCCCTGGCTGCTGCCAGGGATATTCCTATATTAGAAATTTTCAAGCAGCCACCTGGAAAACAGTCCATACATTCACCAAGCATTACTTCTGGATATCCAGGCTAGGAGTGATGCTTGGTTTCCAGTACAGCAGTACTTCAGAGCCTGTTTCCAAAGTAGGTTCTGTCCTCCTCCATGGAGGTACTGCTTGGTAAGTTCAGAGAGATCAGAATACAGCAAGACTTCATGTTGTTTGAAGAAAAAATTACTCACCTTAGTAATGTTTCTTCTAATGGAGTCTTGCTGTATTCTGACCTCCCCCCCGCCTCCCCTTTCAGAACCTTGTTTTTGGGATGTGGGTGGGCAGGAGCAGTGTTGGCACCCTAGGGGTGTCCCTTTTTCACCCTCCTTTATTTTGGGTGAGTGTTGTGTTTTGGGATGTGTTTTGTTTTTTGGGTTTCCTGGCTTGAGTCTTTGCTTTGAAACCAAAAAACCCTTTTATATAACTTTAGTTGCCAGTTGGCTAGTTTGAGTTTTACAGTTTCCACACAGAACTTCTAGTGAGTATTGCCTGTAAAGATCTGACAGGGGCTTCAACCGAGCTCGCGGTGAACATTCCATGCTGGCCATGGAAAGTTTAACTCTTTGTTCTCTGGGGCAGTTGAAAGGCAGGACCTAACTGCATATGTCAGAATACAACAAGACTCCATTAGAAGAAACATCATTACTAAGGTGAGTAATTTTTTCTTATATCCCCTCAAGGGGGAGGCAGCAGGATGATAAAACACACTTGCTGTTCCACCTGGGAACAAATGACCTGGCAGGAAGTAGTCTGATGGAGGTGCAGGCTAGATTCAGAGCTCTAGCTAGATACTGTAGCAGTCTGGGGTTTAAATCAGTGGTGTTCTCAGAGGTGTTACCAGTACTGAGGGCAAGCACTGATAGGAAGTTGAGGATTAGGAAGTTCAGTGAATGGCAGTGGGGTGGTGTGAGCAAATAGGGTATGGCTTGGTAGGGGACTGGGGATCTACATGGGAGGACGAGAGCCTGTTTGCACTGGACAGACTGCACCTGAATAGGGAGTGGGTAGCAGTACTAAAATGCAAGCTAGGAGAATACATAGGGGATTCAATTTAAACTAGGTTGGGGGGGACAAATCTGCTCCACAAGGAAGAAAACTTGGTGGGCTCCCAACTACGCCCCCCAGGATAGCACTACATGGCTGGGCAAGAGGGTGATGAGTGCAAAGGGAAACAAAGGGGGAGACTGGTGGCAGGGATTGTCAGCAAATGGCAGGAGTTTAGGAAATAAGATGGTGGACCTGGAGGCCATCATGAGGGATGAGAGATTAGATTTAGTCACAATAAGTGAGATCTGGTGGACAGAGCATCACACCTGGGAAACAACCATTCCAGGTTATAGAATGTTCAGAAGGGACAGTGAAGGCAAGGAGGGGTTGTCTTATACATCAGGGAAGGCATCAGTGTTATTGAAAGGCAGGAGGAGGAAGGAGAGACTGAGCTGCTGTGGGTAACACTAGGTAGGAAGATGGGTGAATCCCTGTGGCGAGGAATGGTATACAGGCTACCAGTGCAAGGCGAGGAAGACGATAGATGGCTAACTCAGGCAATCACAAGGCTGGCACAGAAAGGTGAACTGCTACTGGTGGGTGATCTGAACCTCCCAGATGTTGACTGGGAAATCCCAGATGCAGTGTTGGCAAGGAGCGGGGAGGTATTAGCCGAGCTTCAAGAGTATTCCTTCAACAGCTGGTCAGGGAGCCAATAAGGGGAAGCAGCTTGTTGGATGTGGTCCTGACTAACGGGGAGAGTGTGGAGGAGGTTGTGGGTGGGAGAAGCCTTGGGCACCAGTGACCACAGCGTGGTATGGTTCAGGGTCAGGGCAGGGAGGGAGACAAGTAAGACTAATACAACAGTCATGGACTTCAGACACACGGACTTTAAGATGATGAGAAAGATAGTTAGGGAAAAATGTAAGGTACAGAGAAGATGGGGGCAGTGGAGAAACTCTGGGAAACTATCAGGGGAGGTGTTCAGGAAGCAGCAGAAATATGCATAGAAAAGGTCAGGAAGAGCAAAAGGGGCGGAGACCGCTCTGGTTCAGTAGGGAGGTGGCTGTAGTCAGGGAAAGGAGGAGAGCTTTCAGAAAATATAAGATGACACTTAGAGAGGAGGATAGGGAGAAGAGGAGTCTGGCAGGGAGGGAGATCATAAGGGCAAAAGCAGCCACTGAGGAGAAAATAGCCAAAAGGGCTAGGAGGAGGGATAAAACGGTTTTCAGATATGTGAGGGAGAGGAAAGGGCAGGGGATTGCTAGACTGAGGGGAGAAGGAGGGATAAACTTGGAGCAGGACTATGAAAAGGCAGAGGCACTAAATGAGTATTTTAGCTCGGTGTTCACAGAGGAGGTAGAAGGCAGGGGTCCGGTACTAGTTCCTAAGGGGAAGGAGGGCAATGGGTGGATCAGAGCCCATTCACTGTGGATAGGGTCAGGGCTGAGCTGGATAGACTAAGGGTGGACAAGGCAATGGGACCTGGTGGGTTGCACCCCAGAGTGATCAAGGAATTGAGGGAGGAGCTGGCCGCACCCTTGATAAGGCTCTTCAACCTGTCCCTGGATACGGGGAGGGTGCTGGATGACTGGAGGAGGGCTGACATAGTGCCCTTGCACAAGGGGGGTAGCAGGGAGCTGAAGGAGAACTACCACCCAGTCAGCCTCATGTCTGTGGTAGAGAAAGTAATGGAGGCATTAATCAAGGAGAGGATTGTGAATTACTTGGAGGAGTGTGGCTTGCAGGACAGCAAACAGCATGGCTTCACCAAGGGGAAATCATGCTAGATCAACCTAATTGAGTTCTTTGATTGGGTGACTCAGGTAATCGACCAGGGAGGGGCAGTGGACGTGGCCTATCTGGACTTCAGCAAGGCAATCGACACTGTCCCTCATAGAAGGTTGGTGAGCAAGATGGAAAGCATGGGGTAGGGAGGAAAAACAGCAGACTGGGTGGAGGCCTGGCTAGCAGGGAGAACTCAGAGGGTAGTGCTTAACAGGGTGCACTCCGAGATGTCAAGGGTGAGGAGTGGAGTGCCACAAGGGTTAGTTTTGGGTGCGCTCTTCTTCAATATCTACATCAGTGATCTTGCAGAGGGTTTGAGAGGGAGGGTGTACCTATTTGCCGATGATACAAAAATCTGTAATAGGGTGGACACCCCGGAGGGGGTGGAAGACATGAGGAGGGACCTCAATGCTAAGAAGTGCACTGCGATGCACTTAGGGAGGAAAAACACGCGAGCGGGGTACACGCTGGGGGGAGGGGAATCAGAATAGGAAAGGGATCTGGGGATCATAGTCTGCTCAAACCTTAAGGTAGGTTTTCAATATAGTATGGCGTCGAGAAGGGCCAGTGGAATGCTGGCATGCATAAGCAAGGGCATTACTAACAGAAGGAGGGAGATTATAATACCCCTTTACAAAGCCATGGTGAGGTCGCAGTAAGAGTATGGGGTTCCGTTCTGGAGACCACACCTCCACAAGGATATAGATGCATTGCAGAGGGTTTAGAGAAGGACAACAAAGATGTTGCAGGGTATGCAGAGGAAGACATACCAGCAGAGGTGCAAGGAGCTGAATATGTACATGCTGGAAACAAGGAGGGTAAGGGGGACATGATTGAAACTTTTAAATATGTAAAGGGGCTTAATAAAGTAGGTGAAGGAGGGAACTAGAACTAGAGGGCATAGCATCAGATTACAAGGAAATCGGTTCAGGGGCAATATGAGGGGGCGCTTCTTCACATAGAGGGTGGTGGAGCCCTGTAACAGACTGCCAGATGGAGTGGTGGGGCCTGAGACGGTGGAGAAATTTAAGAGGATATGAGACTGAGTATTGGAGGGGGGAAGGTGGGGGCAAGTGGGGGGGTATGTGAAAGGGGAGGGTTGGGCAGACTAGATGGGTCGGAAGGGTCCTTTTCTGCCATCAAATTTCTATGATTCTATGATTGTGGGCAGAGTCCTGCTGGTACCTCTGGGTTCCCTGCCACTTCTTTGAAGCATCAGGGACCCACTCAAGGGGGAGGGCAGGCAGGAGTTCTTGCCCTATTTTCCTTGGCTCCCGGGGGCCCTCTTTACAGTAGGAGAGGTCGACAGGTCTCCTTTCTAGGAGTTCTGCCTTAGGCTCCATTGGCGGGATGCCTGCTTTTAGCTAGGGCCCCTCTGCTGAAACTAGGGTGCCAGGGATCTTTCTCTCCTTGTAAGTTTTTCAACTTCTTTCTTTTCTTACATTTCAAGACACCATCGGCTGGATCTCTTGGCAGCGCACAGTCCTCTCGGACTCCCAGAGGTTGGGAACGGCATTGCGGTTTCCTCCTCTGATTAAAATCACCTCCCTGGTGGTGCTAAATACAGGAATTTTATCCTTTTACATCCCATGATTTTTCCTTTGGGCGCTGATGTGTTCTTTCGGCTAAAGAAAGTTTTTTCCCTCACCTTACAGTCTCAGAGAAAGGGGGAGTAGGAGCATTTGGGATCAGGTTCTCCTCCCTGGTGGACCTGGGATTAACTCCTGGTCTGTCGATCATGTTGCCTGCCTACTGTCTTGTTGGTGAGGATTTACCTTTTTCCCCTCTTCTAATGGGAGTTCCAGTTCTCTGGACTCAGTCACCTTTTTAAGGCTTGCTTCAAAAAAAAGGGGGGGGGGTTACTCACAAGAGAGTGAAGGACTGAGAGGTTAGGTCTACATCCTGGTCCACAGGGACTTCTGGAGTTGTTGGATGGATCTCCATCCCCTCCCTCTGTCTCTTTCTCCCCCTGCCTCCTCCTTCTTTTCTTCTTCTTCTCCCTTCCTTCCTTCTCTTCACCTCTCCTCGCTCCCTAGCCTGCCCAGAGGTTGGGGTCCATCTCCCAGAACCTATTAGGTTCCAACCTCTACTTCTCTGGGCAGCTTATTCCTTTTTCAGTTCATATCCTTTCCTTTTTCTGTCCCTTGGGGCTCCCTTATCCCACCCTCCTTCCCTTTTTGTGCTCGTTTGTGCGCATGCGCAAGGAACGTCTTGAAACAGTATGACTTTTTGGAGGTGTGTGACCCTCCTAGCAAATGCAGTGCTCAGTATAGCAGGCACAACCCTACTGGACTAATACATGCTGAGCTGTGTATGACAGCAGTTCGACTGTGTTGGTCTTCACTTCAAACAAAAGGTCCGTTGCAATCAACGGTTGTAACGTGTGTGAAATTAGCATATTGACATTGACTTTTCCCTCTGTGAAATCCCTCCCGCTTCCTCCCTCTGCAGATGTCCTCCCTGCTCCCTTATTGTTGTCCTCCCCGGCCACCACATTGTGTGCTGAGGGGGTGCCCAATCTCCGTCGGCTGCAGCACCCCCCAACAAACAACTAGATGGCATGCTGGGAGCCCACCCCAGCGTGCTCATGCCTCCCCCCACGCACATTGTATGGCCGACGGGGGTGCCCAATCCTTGTCGGCTCCAGTCCACCCCCCCCACAAACACGTAGGTGGCATGCTGGGAGCCCACCCCAGTGTGCTCATGCCCCCCACGACACTGTTAGCCGACGGGGTGCCCATCCCCGCCGGCTCCAGTCCACCCCCACAAACACATAGGTGGCACACTGGGAGCCCAGCCCAGCTTACCAAAAGCGTCCCTGTGGTGTCTGTGTTTTTACAGTGCTGTGAGTTTTTACAGTGCTGTGAAAGAAGAAAACAGCCCTTGGTGAGTCGCTTGCCCTCCCCAACCTGCAGCCACTCTCAGCACCCCACCTCCCCAAACCCCCACACCCTATACTTACCTCTGGAGCCCAGCACAACGATCTTCAGTGGACCGGGAACACATCTGCACTCTCCAAAGCCGACCGTGAACTGAAGAAATGCCAGTAAGCTGTATAATGGCATAAATTGGTTTTTTCAACTTATGTGGATATTTCAGGCATTTTTGGGACTTTTGGCACCAAATTTTCAACATGGGATTATTGGGACCCCTCCTCATGAATGCAGTCACTGTCATGGTGTTATTCGGTCCCAAAAGGTGATTTTGTGGTCACTGTGCGGAATCACCTTTCCGGACCGATTAATGAAATGACAGTGTCAGTGTTCATGAGGTGGGCTCTCAAAAAGCCTATGTTGCAAATTTGGTGAGAAAATTCCAAAAAATTACTGTTTTACAAGCGTCCGTTGTGCTGTTTCCACGCACACTCGTAAATTCGCGAATGTGTAATATTTTCACTCCAGATTTTCAACATTTGCATTTTTCCACACCTCCTTATGAACAGTACAGCTGTCATTTTTCACATCGTGGCCGAAATGTGTTTTCCCACTTCTGGTGCAGAATAGCGAGGTCACTGTGGGAAATCAGTGTTCGGTACAGAGTAAGAAAATCACAGTGACACTGTTTATGAGCAGAGGTCCTAAAATGCCTATGTTGAAAATTTGGTGGCAAAAGTCCATAAAATGACTGTGTTACGAGCGTACATTGTGTAGTTTCCATGCACCCTCGTAATTTTGCAAATTGGTAATATTTGCACTCCAGATTTTCAACATTGACATCTTTTAAGTCCTCCTTATGAATAGTACAGCTGTCATTTTTCGCATCCTGCCTGAATTCTGTGTTTGCACATCTGGCGCACAGTGGCGCGGTTGCTGTGGGAAATCAATGTTCGGGACAGATTACGAAAGTCATACTGACAGTGTTCATGAGAAGAGGTGACAAAATGCCTATGTTGCAAATTTGGCGAAATAATTCCACTAAATGACTGTGTTACAAGCGTGCATTGAGCAGTTTCCACACAGGCTCGTAACCTTGAGAACGACCAGGGCGTTAGGGTTCCTAACACAGACACTTAAGAAGTATGAGGCTAAAATGTAAATCAGATGCAAGAGGAGTTGCAGTGATGTACTCTGTTGGGACAGGGATGCTGAAGGGACATGGATACACCTGGGGGCCCTGCATAAATGCCAAACACCACTGCAAATGTCTGCAAGCAAACATTCAGCATTGACAAATGCTTGTTTTCACTACATCTGTTTTCCTCTCTGGCGAGCAGAACTGCGGTATTGGAGGGTCTGTCGGTTACTGGCCAGCCCTCAAGCACCACGCAATGCATCGCCTTGTGAGTGGCACTGTCCTTGACGTCAGCCCCTCTTCCTAGGAGGGAGAAAGCTTTTCTAAGCTAAAAAGTTTCCAGTGGGGTCCTGGCACCTCCAGCTTAGTACCCCACCAGTGATGAATGGTGAAGACATACAGTAAGATCAAGAATTATGGTAGGTACGTAATTTTCATTTGTCTCCTGTTTGAACGAGTGCCTGAGGGAGATTCAAGATTGGATGGTCACTAGCTCGCTTAGGCTGCATCTGTGGAAAACAGAGGTGTTACTGGGGGAGCTGGGTAGGTCTGGCTCAGCAGCGCGCAGAAATAGCACTGCCCTTCCCTTCCCTTGTTGGATAGCATTGCTCTTCGCGCTGCAGATAGAGTGAAGAATCTGGGCCTCATTGTGAACTACAGGCTGACCCTGGAGCACCAGGTGTCGGATGTAGTCTGCAGTGGTTTTTACCATCTGTGTAATTTCACCCTAATCAGGCCCTATCTTTAGCCAATTCTGGCTACTCTGGTACATGCCTTAGTCATGTCTAGGCTGGATTACTGTAATGCTCTGTATCTTGGGCTATCCACTAGACTTGTGCGCTACCTGCAGCTGGTTCAGAATGTGGCAGTGCGGATGGTGGTGAGGACCTGGTGGTCTGAGCATATCTTGGAGAAAGATTTTCACAGGGTGACTGGGGAGCTGATAGCAGCAAAAAAATGTGGGGGAATAGCAGGAAGGTCAAGTGTGGCTCTTGGGAGGAGATTCTTGTAAGTAACACTTCTGAATTCTTCAAGAAATATCCTCCACAGATCCACACTCTTTGGTTAAGTGTACGGTAATACCCAGTCGTCTGGGATGGTGGATCTCAAGACAGACCCATGCTGCCTAGGCAGAATGCAGGGCAACATACCAGCCCATGATATATGCAAGTGAGTATTACTGTGCATTTGTATTCACAATGAATGAAATATGTACCAAAATGAGGAACAGAAGCATCATTATAGCCAATGAACAAATGAACAAGCCAATTAATGAGGGTCAACTAGCGCCAGCGCTGCTTTAAATGGATGGATTTGCTGGCGAGTTGAACATGGAGAAGGGCACTTGCTTACTAACAAGATCAGACTGGCTAGAACCATAGGCCATGGCTTGAAGGTGTCCAGAAAGGATGACAGTAATGTTGCTGCCACCAATTAATAATACAGGCACAATCAAAGGAGTAATTAGCAATTCTTTTTTTAAAGGCAGGGTTTAGGGTGAAAGCTGTATCTAACGCCTAGGGATAAGAAATATTACTTTGCCCAGCCTGACACGGATTAAGTGGTAATCATGGCTGTACATGACAGGTCAGGAGCCCCCAGAGGACGAGCACCACACCTCCTGATGAGGAATCCAGACAGTTGGACACTGCAGGCAAGTGCACGCTTGCCTTGGCCTCTCTTGGCTTGTGCATTACTAATTACCAAGCGTATCTGACCAAGTACCAAAACTCCTTTTGGATAGATCTGAGCCATATTATCAGCATCTTGCCTGATGACTTCCTGAAGTTGGAGGCCCTCCGCTATGTGTTTTAGGACTCTGATGCATGCAGGCACATTCTGAGATCAATCTATGATGCATGAGATGCTGCAGTCTGGGCTGTTGCCACTGGCATTTGTTTAAGACATCACTTCTGGCTCAGCATTGAGAATTTTTCCCAGGATGTGCAGCAGTCAGTCTGGAATGGTCCCTTTAAGGGCATCAAGCTCATTGAACCAGATGTTGAGGTCTTTCTCCATGACCTGGAGACCTCCAAGAAGTTAGGACTAATTAATCCCTGATGCCGAATAATTCCCAGTATGGCCATAGAGGAGGCTTCTTTGGCAGAAGCTCTGGCATTAACCCTCCATATGGTTGGGGATGAGGTTTTGCTGCTCAGTAGCAACAGCAGCAGTGCATGAGCCCCCCCCCCCAAAGCCCCCAAGGGATGTGGGGAAAGGGACCATAAGCTGCACTCTTCCCTACTTCTGAATACCTACTTTCTTCACTGGATCCCTCATCAGGACCCCAGATTTGGGGGGCAGGATCTGTCTGTTCTGTCCCACTGGCAGGTGGTAACCATATAGACAGATGGGTCCTGGACATCACCTGAAACAGGTATTCATTGGAATTGGTATCACAGCCTTCTGTGGCACCTCTAAGGCCCTGATATTACTCCCTTGAATATTTTACCATTCTGAGGGGAGAAGTGCAGGCATTACTGCACAAAAAGGCTATTCATCCAGTACTTTTGGCAGAAATTAACCAGGGAGTTCTACCCCAGATATTTCCTTGTTCTTATTAGACCAGCAGTTTCCAACCTATCTTGGATCTTGGTGGGGGTGGGGGACCTAGATGCATGTGGTATTCAAAAGTTCTGCATACTGTCTCCTGGCTCCCTCCTCCCTTTCCAGTCAATAGGAAATTGACTGTGCAGTCCGGATATACAGGATGCCTACCTACACATAAAATTTAGATGGTGACACAGGCAGTTCCTCAGATGTCCTAGAAGGTCACCACTACCAATTCTGGGTCTTGCCCATTACGATGTCATCCACACCACATGTCTTTACCAAATGATTTGGTGTGGTGGCTGTGGTACTACGCCGAGAGAAGCTCTATGTCTTCTTACATACACTGCTGGCTCCTGAAAAGGGCATCAGCATCCAAGGTGGAGTATACTTTGCATCACACCAGGCAACTGCTGGACAGCCTAGGGGGAGTTGGTCAGTGTGGTAGAGTTTGGTCTGCTTCCTACTTAAAGGCTCCAGTACATAGGGTGGTCATGGCCTCAGCCCTTGCACAGGCATTCCTCTGAGGACATGGCCTCAGCCTTAGTAGCCCAAGTGGCGTTTGTGGCATGCAGGGACCACATTTCTACATGTTTTTACATGTGTTATGCTCTGCCTCCTGGGGCTGATAGCAACCTCCATATTCGTGGTCGGAAATTAGGGTAGTTCTGCATGGTCTTCAGGTCCAGGCCTCCAAGGTTCAAGAGAGGTCTCTTCTAGTGCAGTCAGACAATCAGAGTGTAAACAAGCAAAGAGGCACACACTCCTACACTTTACACTAGAAGCGGTGAGGGTACAGGACTGGATGATAACTTCACAAATCTTGCTTATCACTGTCCATGTTGCAGGCTCACGGAGTGTCCTGGCAGACAGCTTCAGCTGGTCTGTAGTTCAGTCCCACGAATGGGAACTCAGTCTGTCTCATATCAATTGTTCAACATGTAGAGAAGACAAGATGGATCTTTTTGCATTCCCACACAATACAAAACAGCCATGTTTTTGCTCGCTCGTTCCAGGGTGTGGCACTCTTTCTCAAAACACGTTCTTCTGCTGGAGTGGGAGATTCCTCTGTTCCTTTCCCCGTCTGCTCCTGATCCTGAGGGTTCTGCCTAAGCTCAGGAAGGAAACACTCAGGATGATTGTAGTGTCACCCTTGTGGCCCAGGCACTGTGAGAACGGATGGAAGAGACTCCATTTCCACTGCTCCTCCAGTCAGGCTCTTTGTCCCAGAATTTATTTATTTATTTATTTAAAATTTGTTAACCAGGAAAGGCACACTGAGCCAAAAGCTCGTTTCCAGGTGTGCACCGGTGTAGAAAAAGACAGGCGGTGGGGGTGGGGGTACAAGCACTAACATATACAAGTACCTTTGCGAACTACAAAGTACAAATACAGTACAGTGCAATGCAATAACACTAGTGAGTACAGTCAAGACAGAGTGAATTACAGTGATAAGGCAAAAACATACAGTAGAGAGTACAAGAGCAATACAATTAAAAAGATAAATAAAATACTGTACAAGACATACCCCTGAAGTGTGCAAAGGAAATAAATGTTCAGTCCGAACTGCATACCAGAACAGTAGAGTTGAACGAGTTTGGTCCGAACTACATACCGGTACAGAAGTGCAGAATGAGAGGTGAAGGTGATGCGGGTGAAAGCCGAAAGAGTGGCATCACAGAATAAATAAAGAAAGATGAGACAGGGAGAGAGAGTGAGAGAGAGAAAAGGAAGAGGGACAAAGAACCCTGGGGGGTTCTCAGGGGCAAGAGCAGAGGGGTAGGGGTGGAGGAGGGTTGGGAGAGAGGAAGCACAGAAGGAACAGGAGGGCAGTGGCAGGGGAAGGGTACAAAACAGGGATCTGAGCAGAGAGAGGGGGGCATGGCAGGTGGTCCAAGGGAGTTGATTCCAGAGGTAAAGGAGGTGGTAGGAGAAAGCCGCTTGGCCTGAGCAAGTGTCAGTTAAAGGAAGGGAGAACGTTCGGGTGTCCCTAGAACATAGGGAGTACTTGGAGGAGGTGACAGGAGAAAGGCGAGAACTAAGATAAGAGGGGAGAGACCCAAACCAGAATTTACAGATGACAGTGAGGCTATGCATCTGTTGCCTTGTGGGAAGGGGCAGAAGAGGGGGGGGGGTAGAGGGTGCAGTGGTGAGTAAGAGGAGGAGAGGAGGTAGCAAATCGGCAGAAGGAGTTTAGCAGGGTGTCCAGTCTGACAAGAGAGGTTGTCGGACCTGAGCTGTAGACAATGTCAGCATAGTCAAATACAGGGAGAATAGTTTTCGTGACCAGGTCACGCTGAGTTGACAGGGGGAGGCTGTCTTTGTGCCGGTAGAGGGCACTGAGTTTGGGGCTGAGTTTCGAGCAGATGGTGTCTATGTGAACAGAGAAGTCAAGACTGCTGTCAAGCCAAACTCCCAGGTATTTAAATGAGTCTACTGATTGGAGGGGTGAGCCGTCGCATGTGGAAAAGGTTGGGGGGTTGATCGAGTTGAGTAGTTTTTGTCTGGAACCAAAGAACATAGAAACTGTCTTTTTAGAGTTGAGTTTTAATTGGTTTTGTTGGAGCCAGGATTGCTCCTTGTTGAAGTCACTTTGAAGAGGGGCTGTAACATCAAGGGCAGAAGGACCAGAGTAGAATAACGCGGTGTCGTCCATGTACATGTGAATCATGGATGGGGAGCAGACAGAGGGTAGATCATTAATAAATATGGTTACCTTTCTCGAACTTTGTGTGCACTTTGAATACTTTTAACCAGTGTTGCCTTATCAAGTAATGTTTCTTTGACTGTGTACATGCATCAGGACCTCCTTGTGAATGAGCTTGCTCAATGGAGCTTTCCTGCAGTAAACTTGAACTTGAACTATGTGATAATGGCGATCGCCATTTGGATGAGTGTACATTGCCGAAAATGAATTTTGGCGATGTACACTCGCGGCGAACTGCAAGAGGGCGCCTGAGATCTACAGGTTTTTTTTTATTCGGGAGGTTGTGCTCAGGACTTCCACTAAAGGATTCTCAACCCAGAGGGTGCATTTGGGGTATGTGTGTGTGTGTGTGTGTGTGTGTGTGTAAAACTTTAAAAATAAAAAGCCTGATTGACGCAAAACCAGTATAATGCCCAGAACTGAACCTGGCACCCTCCCAACCTCAGCCTGCCACCCACCCACTCACGCCACACAGCCAGCTCAACAGCCCACTGCCACACTACACCCACAAACCCGCCCCTTCCGCCCATCATGGCGTGCCCCCCGCGGCGTGTATACATAGCGATATCCCACCGCTGTAATTCGCCTACCCCTATCCGGTCACCTTCAGGTAGCTCTTGGCACAGGCACCGTGATTGAGTCGCCTTTTGAAAGCACTCAACGCGTTGCCTGTACACGGATACCAATAAATATAGACGAAGGGATGGGGTCCAGAATGGATCCTTGTTGCACACTGGCAAGAATTGGGGGGGGGGGGAGAGGGAGGAACCTATGAGAACAGATTGCTGCTTGTGCTGAAGATAAGAGCTGAACCAGAAAGTTCCAGTGGGAGCTAGCCCAACTGAGTGTATGGACAAGAAGGGAATAGGAGACAGAGTCAAATGCCTTGGCCAAGTCCACAAAGATGGCAGCAGTGACATGGCCTTTATCCATAGCAGACTGAATTGAGTCAGTTACCCGAAACAGGGAGGAGACTGTGGAGTGCAGTCTTCTAAACCCAGACTGGTTGGGTGATCAAATGCCAGTGGCAGTAAGATGTTCCAGGGGCCTGGAGTAGATGAGGGACTCCTGGAGCTTTGCGAGAGCTGGAAGGGTCACCACCCTTGTGAAGGGGGAGCACTTTGACATGTTTCCAGGCCAGGGGGACAGAGCTGGTAGAGAGGGAGAGGTTTAGGAGGTGAACAAGAGGGGATGCTATGGTGGGGGTGGAGATACGGAGAAACTTCAGGTGGAGACTGTCAGGACTGGATTTTGAGGGGTTGAAGGCCATTAATGCCTTGTATACTTTTTGCAGAGAGATTGGGGGGAAGGTATAGCCAGGACCAGCAGGGATCGGGGGGAGCAGGGGGAGGGGGGTTGTTGGGGAGGGCACAGGAGGTAAAGAATTTGGTGAAGGCACCAGCGATAGCGGCTGAGTCACAGACTGACTCTTCCTCAATATCTAGAAATTTGGGTGCTTGAGCAGAAGTGGAGCCTAGGAGGTTACAGAGGGCTTGTCAGAACTTTGCAGGGGAACCTAACCGAGATTGAAGTTGGGATTTAAAGTAACTGGATTTCGCCTTTCTGACTGCTTGAGTGCAGTCGTTTCTGAGAGACCTATAGAGTTGGAAGTCTGAAGGAAGGAGGGATGCCTTGAATTTTGCCAGCTTTTGTCACGCGATTTACATAAGGGAGAAGAGGTTGGGCGTAATCCAGGGAAAGTGACGTCATTTTACTTGTACCTTTTTTAAAGGAGCATAGATGTCCCAGACACTGGTGAGTGTTAGAGAACAGTTGGAGAGCAGAGTCCATGCTTGGGGCAGAGTACACAGCAGACCAATCTGCCTGGTATAGATCATGAAGGAGGGAGTTAGAGTCAAGGTTGTGGGATGGGTGGTATCAAATATATTTGGGTCCGGTCTTAGGGGTTGTGGCTTTGCATATACAGAAGGTGATACAGTGGTCACTAAGGGCATCGGGAAGAACTCCGGTGACAGAGATGCAGTGGGGGTGTGATGAAACCAACCAATCAAGGAGAGAGTACTTGGAAGACTTGGGGTTCAAGTGGGTGGGCTTGGAGATCATCTGGGTAAAGTTTAAAGATTCAGTCCTGAGGCTTGAGGGTTTGATGGTGGGGAGAGCCAGTCCAGGTTAAAATTGTCTAGCAGGATGAGCTCACCTTTGTTTGAGTGGGAGGAGATAGTTGAGATGCAATCGAGCACAGTGCTGCGGGGCGCTCTGGGAGAGCAATAAAGTACCGCCAAATAGATCGGAAGGGTGGAGGGAAGAGAGAGACGAACTGTCAGAAGTTCATGGGAGGAGGGCTTGGCATCAGATAGGGAGATGGAATAGGAGAGGGAGACTCTGACAAAGATAGCCACTCCACCACCTCGCTTACCACGGTCCTGATGGAATAGGCTGAAGTCGGGAATGGCGAGGAAGGAGTCAGGGATCCTGGCAGAGAGCCAAGTCTCTGAGACACATAGTATATCAGGGGAGTGTTGGGAGACCCAAAGTTTTAGGTCATTGATTTTGGGAAGGAGTCTCCAAGCATTTAGGTGAAAGATGTGCATGCCCTTTGGGCGAGCAGAAGGAGTTGGGGGTTGTGGTGGGCTGGTGTTAGTTTCAATGTCCCCACAAAGGAGCAAGAGGAGTAGGTAGAGGGAGAGTTGAGGGGAGTTCTTAGCCCTTTTTGGGGGATGAGGGCTGGGAGGAGAGGAGAGGAGAGGCTAGTGCAGCGGAAGAGGTCCTCAAGATTTAGAGAAGGGGTGAAGAGCAGGGTAGAGTGGATGAGTGGTGAGAGTGTAGGGGGGAGATGTGAGGTACAGCAGTGGTAAGGGTGGAGTGAGAGGGAAGTAAGGGCAGGATCGGGGTTAAAGGAGGATGCAGGACAGGCTGGGGAGAGAGAAGAGGTGGAAAGTTAGAAGGGGGTGCAAGAGAGGAATGGGGGTAGTCTGGAGAGACAGACCAAGGAGGGAGCATGGAGGAGAGGGGATATGGGGAAGCGGGGAGAGAAAGGGTGAAATTGAGAAAAAAGCAGGAGAGGGTTAAAAGGGAGAAGGAGAGCATGGCAACGTGGGGGAGGAGAAGACAGAGAATAACTGGGGGACAAGAGGAGCTAAGACTAAAGGTAGACCATGAGGAGTAACTCTAATACTGGTATCCACTAGCTGTGAGTGATTAAAGTATGAAATAGGGGTGTAGGGAGGTGACTGGTAGCTTGGGAAGGATGTGAATACAACCTAAGCACTCAGATAATGTGCACCGAGGCAGAATTAAGAGGGCTAGTTTTCAGAATAAGGGGAGTGTGGGCCTTCTGGTGGACAGTTAGTATAAGGAGCCTGTGGTAGAATGGGGAAATAGAATTTCGACCAATCATACATACATACCGTATTAACCAATCATAGATACTCACTGTACCTGTAAGAGTAAACGTCCAAGATAGGGTAGGCGGGTTGGGAGTCATCGTGAAGTGACGATGGGAAGAAGCTCTGCTGGGATAAAACAGAAAATGCTACAAATGTTGCAGACACTGGCTGATAATGCAGCTGAATCAAATTAAATTGATGTCAGAGCTAGGTACTGTTGATCTGAATTAAGTTACTGTTGCTCTGAATTAAGCTAGTAATTAGGCTTAAAGCTGAAAATTACTGTCCAAAATTTAAGAAAGCTGCATCAGGTCCGAGATTAGGAGTCCGAACAAATCTGCGGTGTCGTCCATTTGAAAAAGGTGCTAAAAATACTATTGAAGCCTGTGCTGGAGACAACGATGGCAGCGCTGTACCTTTTGTGTGGCTTCAACTGCCAGACAGTCCCTGGGGGGGTCACATCTGTTCCCCGGTGGCTCCTTGAGGAAGGAGTGGACTGAAGAGTAAGGGGAGAGCACAATTAAATGAGAGTTGTAGGGAGGGAGGCCAGAGCAAGGGGGAAGGAGGGGAGAAATGTTGGACACTAGGTAGTCGGCAGATTAAATTGTTTGCAGAGAGGGCAGGCTGCCATTTAGCAGAGGGAAAGGAAAAAAAAACACACGAAGCAAGCTGAAGAAGTTGGAGAGACTGCAGAGCGTAGAATCCTAGCGACAGCACTTAGCAAGGACAGAGAGACAGAAAAGAAAAAAAATAGTCGGGTTAGGAAGGAAGAGAAAAAGAGTCGGTTGGGAGGATAGAGAAAGTCAAATTACACAAAAAGTAGAGAGTCTGTGGCAGTAAATAAATAAAATCATAGCAGCTGTATGTAAATTAAACAATCATTGGAACTTAACTTAAGGCTGTGCAGAATCAAAGTTACAAGTCTGGAGGTAAAAAGTCTGCAGCTGGCTAGGTACATTGGCAAAAACATATGCTGACTAACTGCCTGTAAAGAAATACAAAGAACTGCAAGCAATGAAAAATAAATTAGGCTACCTTCTGAAGCTCTGCTGGAATAAAACAGAAAATGCTGCAGACACAAGCTGATAATGCAGCTGAATCGAATTAAATTGATTTCAGAGCTAGGTACTGTTGATCTGAATTAAGTTACTGTTGCTCTGAATTAAGTTAGTAATTAGGCTTAAAGCTGAAAATTACTGTCTGAAATTCAAGAAAGCTACAATAGGTCCACAACTAGGAGTCCGAACAAAGCTGCAGTGGCGTCCGCTTGAAAAAGGCGCCAAAAATACTGTTGAACCCTCTGCTGAAGACAACAATGGGAGCGCTGAACGTTGTTTTTTTTTTATTTTATATTTAGTATGCATTTTCTGGTGTGCACCTTGGCTGCTGATATCTGCCCAGGTCACTTACCCCCACGCTTCCATCTCCCAGGCACCCCTGGCTTTTCCCCCCAGAGGGTGGGGCTGTGGCACTGTCTCCTTACCAGCACCGCAGTACTAGTATCTGGTCGGGAGAGCTGGCTGTGGAGGCTAACTGGAGCCCGAGGGCAGGGCTTCATGGAAACGGCCAGTCACACACCGTTTTTTTCCCTGTCCCCTGTAGGCAGGGGCGGGGACGTGCAATGATGACCAGTGTCCGCCCCGCCCCTGCATTCTTGAAGGCATCGGTGCTGTGTAACGAACCCATCCTCCGCTGGGTGTCACTGCTGCACCAGATACACACCCTTTCCTCCCCCTGGAGAAGGCGAGCAGTCCAGGGACGCTCGATCCTTCTCTCCCCTGCCGATCCTTCGATGATCCGGGTTCGTTCCTAAACCCGGGTCGCTGGCATCACAAGCAGAAATCCAACTGCTGCGCCGACGGGCCAGGCTGTGTGTTTTGTGTGGCTTCAACTGCTGGACGGTCCCTGAGGCATCGCAGGTGTTCCCCACTGGCTCCTTGATGGAGGAGTGGGCTTTTATGTGGCTTCAACTGCCGTACGGTCCCTGGGGGGTCGCGGGTGTTCCCCGGTGGCTCCTCAAGGAAGGTGTTTGCTTTTGTGTGGCTTCAACTGCTGGACGGTCGCTAGGGGAGCGGGTTCCCAGTGGCTACTCAAGGAGGAGGGCTTTTGTGTGGCTTTAACTGCTTGCAGCGGTCCCTGGGGCTCCACGAGGTGTTCCCAGTGGCTCTCGGGAGGTGGGCTTTGTGTGGCTTCAACTGCCGGATGATTCCAGGGGGGCGGTGTTCCTGGGTGGCTCCTCGAGGGAGGAGTGGCTTTTGTGGCTTCAACTGCTGGACGGTCCCTGGGGTTTCTGGTGTTCTCAAGGGAGGAGTCACTGGGAATGATGCCCATTGCTGCCTGGGACCTCAAGTCTGTATGGCGCACTGTCTGGCTCCCAAGAACACAAAAGTGCCTTGGTTTGGAGTCTCAGATAAGGTCTTGGCTGATCTTGAGCGAGGATATTGTCATAGTGACCCCCCCCTTCTGTTTCTCCTCTCTAAAGTCTACTGCAGTAGCATCGGTCTCTGTCCTGTACTTTTTCTGCCCCTTTTCTATCCCCTTATTCTGCTTTTCCCCTTTCTACAGGAAGGGCCATCTATAGAAAGCTCTCGGTCTATCCCTTTTATCATGTTTCTGGGTCTGGAGGAGGTTTTGCTTCCACTGCACTCCCCCACTGTCTTGCTTGTAAATAAAGAAATGTGCCCCAGTATAGCGGTATGTTAAAACTGCATTGTCAAAATGAAAGGAAGTGAGAGTCTGCATTGTTTTTTTGCCACAGCTCACAACCCCAGAAGTTAAAATGTTTAAATAGCCCGATCAGAATGCAGGTAGCAAAGCTGTGTCTGACCGAGAGCTATTGTTCCCCCGTAGTTAATGTTTTGCAAGTCAGGAGATCTCATAAATAAAAGGTCTTTGTACCTGGTTTTGTTCATCTCCTTCTCCCGATATGCTGGCAGGTTCTAAAAATGAAAGAAATTTCTCTGAAAACTCGGACTGGACCAGAGCATGCTCTGCAAGCTGTCTGTGCTCTGCATGTCTCCGGCCAATCCATTTGAATGCTGTTAGCGGGCAGAAAGTAAAATGAAGAGCTACTTTCATCTCCCGAATTCCTAAAAATGTTGTATCCCCCTTTTGTGTGCACAAGCATAAGAATTCAGTCAGGGAAACTTGCCCAAGTAAATTACACTGCTAAGTAAAGTAACACAGGTACGCTTCCACTGCAAGGAGACAGAGATGGCTTGCGAGTTGCGACTTGTGGTTTGTGTTTCACCGTGGCTCTTCACCACTCCCTCGCTCCCCTGAATGAACCACTCGCTCTTCTAAACCACACAAGCAGTCTAAAATAAAATAAAAAGCTGCTTAGAAATAATTTCCCTTTGTGGCATTATTACATTATGCATCATTAGTGCTGTTACAGTGCTGTGCAATGTAAAGCTTGCAATATAAATGCCGTAGTAAATAAAATATTATGCAGTTTATTTTATTTTTTATTTTTTTTAATTTTATTTTATTTAAACAGCAGTTTGGAAAACCTTTGAGCCATAGGCTCATTTACAAAGGTACCTTGTCACAGTAAGACAAACCAAAATACACAGTATAGCAGTACAACACATAAGTATAACAATAAATTAAGACATAGATACAAACAAGCTGGTACAGGTAGGATGGATGCAAACAATACCAGAGTTATGTTGTCCTTAGCAGCTTAGTAATAAGCTTTGTCATAAGTATTGAGTACGGCTTTGACTAGTGGCAGTTACAGCATCGGGTGTTAATAAGGTGGTTACGTAAGGAAGTTTTGAAGCACGATATAGTTGGAGCTCGGAGATGGAGGGCAGTGTGTTGAACCAGGAGGGGCCTAAAGCTGAAGGCTCTTTGGCCGTGAGAGGTCCTAGCTCTAGGGACAACAAGAGAGGTTTTCCCAGAGGTCCGAGTATGAACTAGTGGGACAGAGCGGCGTATGGTGGTGGTCAATCCTGGTGGGGATAGCTCAAGGAGGGTCTTTTTTGTAAGGGTACAGGTCAGATATTTGAGGCGCTCGTCGAGATCAAGTACCAGCGCTTTAGCATACAGTAGACAGGTGTGTGTCATCCTAGGTGCTCCAGTAATTAACCTGCAGGCCTTATTCAGAGTAGTGCGAATTTTATGGAGTGCAGTCTGATCAGCAGCACCATACACCAGCAGTCCATAGTCCACTAGGGACAGGATAGAGGAGGTGACTGCGAGTCGAAGAGCCTCGGGGAGGCAGTGTTTATACCGATGTAAGATGCCCAATCGGATATTAGTGGCAGTGGCTAGGGCAGCTATGTGTCCATGGAAGGAGAGGGAGGGGTCAAAATGGATCCCTAGGTATTTATAGGAGCAAACTTGTTCGAGTGGGAAAGAGGACCCAGAGTGAATGAGGAGTTTGAAGTTGCAGGACTTGTTTTGGGGATGAGTGAAGAACATGGTTTTTGTTTTTTAAGATTTATCACCAATCTATGTTCCTTGAACCAGCCTCGGCTTCAGTGAAGGACTTCTGCAGCGAGTCCTGGAGGGCAATAGGGTTACGACTTGAGGCAAAGATGACTGCATCATCAGCGACAATAGAATGTTCCCCAGCAAGAGCGTGAAGGGTGTTAAGGTAAAGGGAGAATAGTAAGGGCCCAGAATGGAGCCCTGGGGAACCCCAGAAAAGATGGGACAGATGTCTGAGTAGGTCCCATTAATTTTACACGCTGTTAGCGGTCAGACAGATAACTGGTGCACCAGGAGATAGGCCCAGCAGCAAAACCAGAGAGACTAAGGGCATCAAGAAGGAGGGTGGGAGACAGTGTCGAAAGCTTTCAGAGGTCAATGAAGACAGTACCAGCCGAGAACCAGTGTCTAAGGAGGAGTGGAGAAAGTTGGAGAACTCTAGGAGGGCTGTGGTTATACTGTGGCCCGCTCGAAGCCGTGGTTGCTCAGGACAAAGGACATTGTAGGTGGAGAGGTAGTCAGGAGATTTGAGAGGCCACCACTTTTTCCAAGACCTTGGAGAGGAGAGAGAATGGAGATCGGTCGATAGTTTCCAGCCACAGTCCTATCACCACCTTTAAAGATAGGGGTGACAGTGGCAACTTTCCAGGCAGTTGGAACCTTCCCCAGGCAAAGAGAGTGGTTGATGAGGCATGTGATCGGGGTAAGGACTGTGTCTAAGACCAGCCGTAGGATACACGGATCCAGGGTGTCACTGCCTGTACTATTACTCTTGAGGGCAGTGACAAGGTGCGGCCTAAGTTCTTGGGCAGAAACACGCGGAGGAGAAAATAAGGTTGAGTAAGATTTACGGCAGGTGCTGGGGAGGAGGGTCAAAAATTTGTAGGAGGATAGGGCTAAGGTCAGTGAATGAGGTGTTGAGGTGGTTGGCTATGAGGGCTGGGTCTGAGGAGATCACACCATTAATGTTGATCTGGGTGGGTGGGGGAGTGCACTCCCATTTAACTGTTTAATGTTATCCCAGAAGGTTCTGGGATTCCCCATGAGGCAGTGAGTGAGGACCGATAGTGCTCAGACTTGGCCTTTCTGATGGCCCGGTGCACTTGTTTGGGCAGCATATAACCGCTTGTCATTGGGCCGGCCAGTCTCAATGGCACGGTGCCATAGGTTGTCCCTATGTTTGAGCTGGTGGATCAAAGCTGGGGTAACCCATGGGGCATTCTTCCTTTTAGAACGGCAGGTCAACACTGGGGCAAAGATATCACAGGCATTATTAAAAGTTTGGGTAAAGAAGGAGAGAGCTGTGTCAATGTCAGGAGTTGCCTGTATAGGAGACCAGTCAATTTGGGACAGAAGTTCCTTAAGTTTTATCAGTCCACCAGGTATTAGACGCCGCCGGCATGTGGACTGTGCTATGGGTTTGGGGACTGAGGATGACCAGTTGAATAGAATGGGGGAGTGATCGCTGAGAGAGTCTGGGAGGACTTGTACATTGGGGATCCGATTAGGGCGGTTGGTGAGTACCACATCAAGCAGGGTACTGGAGCCTCTCTTGGGGTTAGTCCTGGTAGGTGGGTAACTAGTTGCGTTAGGTCTATTGCAGAAAAGGAGTCTCGGGTAGAGGAGGAGGAGGGGCTGAGCCAGTTGACATTTAAGTCACCCACCAGAATTTGACTGCAGGAAGGAGGTAGAGAGGTAAGGTATTCTGTAAGAGAGGCAATGGCTCATGCTTGGTCCCTGGGGCACGATGCAGTAGTCAGATAAAGGGTCCTTTAAAGGGTCAGGGGTTAGTTTCAGTGTAAGCGCCTGGGCCCTGGAGTCAAGGATGGAGCGGGCAGGGCTAGTACGGGGAGAGATTCCTTGACATAAATAGGAGAGCACGCCTGCCGCCTCCCAACATGGTCGGACCGAAAAGGGTGAAACCAGGAAGGGAGACTAGGGAGTCAGGGAGGACTTGACAGCCAAGTCTCAACCAGGCTGATGACATCAGGGTTAATTGATGTGACCAGGCATTGTAGTGAGTCAAACTTTTTGGGAGGCTACAGATATTCATGGAGACCATGCATAGCCTGTGTGTAAGTTGGGAGCTCCTGGGAACCGGGCCAGGGTTTGATGAATGTTCCCTGACAGGAGTAGTAGCATGACTAACACCCTGGCTGGGAGATGGTGAGAGGTTTTCCTACGATTGACATGGGGGGGGAGGGGAGGCTAAGGGAGCAGGGGGTGGGCAGGGAGGTACAGGAGGGAAAGCAAGAATAAGAAGACACCCAGATGTGCCTGAGGTGAAGAGAAAGCTAGGGGGAGGGCAGGGAGGACGGGGACACACAGAGGTCCCAAGGGCAGGAGAGGAGGTTCAGGAGGGGAGGGAGGGGCGCCAGGGTACAGGTGTGGACTAGCAGATGGGTAAGTGGGTAAGTGCACTGCTAGTGGGGATAGGCACAGGCAGAGCGTGAGGCAGGGGCCAATACATTGTGGTGAGCAAGATCCCAGGGAAGTAGTGCTGTACAGGTAGGAGTAGGAAGTAGTGAGGGAATAGGTCCCTCTAGTGGCCAGCAGTATAACCTGCAAATGGGAAAGTGGGGAGATAGGTTCTGGGCAACAGGACGTGATGTCTCAGGGTGGATCTCAATTGACAGCCGCCCTGGGTGGGAGGGGTGGTTGGGGTGGCAGGGCAGACGGCGGCGCCAGCGGCTAGCACCTCTGCAGGCGCCCAGACCAAGAGAGAAGAGGCTCTTTACCTCAAAAGTTATCAGGCTGGAGATTTGGCTTCCTCAGCTACTCAGGTGAGCTGCTTGTTGCTTCAGTTGCTTGATTGTCCCGAGTGCCTAGCTTGGGGGAGCTGCCTATGTAGTGGAGAAAACAAAGCCTCTCATTACTATGCAGCGGGAGAATATGTTGTGACTTACACAAAGGAGCTCCACTCTAAGCAAACAGGGCTATTCCAAAATGAGGTCACACTAGGACCCAGCTAACCTAATGCCTTCAGTTACAAGCACAATTAGCTCAATACCACCATATTAAACAAGTCTGATCTATATTAGCTGCTTGGTATATCTGGCTTTAAGATGTAATCAGCAAGGCAACTCTAGAAAAACAGTGAGTCCCTAGCTTTACACTTCAGCATTAGTAGCACAAAGAGAAGCAAATAACAAGCCCACCCAGTGGTGAACAGGGAACAAAGTTCATAAAATATAAGTGTTCATCAGGTAGCACCCCTCTGCAGGCGTCCAGACGAAGAGAAGAGGCTCTCTTTACCTCGAAAGTTATCAGGCTGGAGATTTGGCTTCCTCAGCTACTCAGGTGAGCTGCTTGTTGCTTCGGTTGCTTGATTGTCCCGAGTGCCTAGCTTGGGGGAGCTGCCTATGTAGTGGAGAAAACAAAGCCTCTCATTACTATGCAGCGGGAGAATATGTTGTGACTTACACAAAGGAGCTCCACTCTAAGCAAACAGGGCTATTCCAAAATGAGGTCACACTAGGACCCAGCTAACCTAATGCCTTCAGTTACAAGCACAGTTAGCTCAATACCACCATATTAAACAAGTCTGATCTATAGTAGCTGCTTGGTATATCTGGCTTTAAGATGTAATCAGCAATTAGCTCCAAATACCACCATATTAAACAAGTCTGATCTATATTAGCTGCTTGGTATATCTGGCTTTAAGATGAAATCAGCAAGGCAACTCTAGAAAACCAGTGAGTCCCTAGCTTTACACTTCAGCAATTAGTAGCACAAAGAGAAGCAAATAACAAGCCCACCCAGTGGTGAACAGGGAACAAAGTTCATAAAATATAAGTGTTCATCAGGTAGCACCCCTCTGCATGCGTCCAAACGAAGAGAAGAGGCTCTCTTTACCTCGAAAGTTATCAGGCTGGAGATTTGGCTTCCTCAGCTACTCAGGTGAGCTGCTTGTTGCTTCAGTTTCTTAAAGGAACAGCTATTTAATAAAAATAAAATGCCATAATGTATATTCTGTTACACAGAACACAGCAAGAATGAAATAAATGAATGTTTACAGACAGTTTTCCTGTTTTTTTTCTGCTGTTTTTCATGTTTCTTATGTTGTATCTGCATTTACTCACCAAGGGTCTTGGTGTCGTGTCACAAAGTCCTACCCCAGTGCTGTTCAGTTTGTCTCTAAAGAGCTGGCCGGCCATTTTTATGTTTGCTTGCACGCATGTGCAAGAAACATAGTGCCATCATCCAAGTTTTTGGGGGTGTGTCACCCCCTCTTCCAATTCAGTCAGTGTGTTGGCAGGCGCGGCCGCAGTTCTCCAGTGCCTGCTGGAGCTGTCTATGACAGCTCCAAAATGCAGTGGAGTACAGTTGAAAGGGGGAGCTACGCTTCAGTGAGCAGCGATAAGATATCGCCTACTCATGCACGCTCTCCCTACACACACACACACAGGCACGCATACTGCGTGCTCGCCCCTCCCCACACACCCACTGTGTAGCCGACGGGAGTGCCCAATCCCCCGTCGGCTGTGCTGCGTCCCACAGTACAGTCACATAGGCCACGCTGGGTACCCACCCCAGTGGCCGCACATTGTATAGCCGGCGGGGTGCCAATCCTCTGTCGGCTGTGCTCGCCCCAAGCACAGTTACATGAGCTCGCTGGGTGCCCCACCCCAGCGTGGCCGGACATTATATAGCTGGCCAGGGTACCCAGTCCCCGTCGGCTCCACTGTTTCTCCCCTGTACAGGGTGCCACGCTGGGAGCCCACCCTAAGCGTGGCAACAAATGCTATTGCCGACAGGAGTGCCCAATCCCCATTAGCTCACACCCCTCCCAGCCGTCCTTGTGCACTGGGGAGCCCACCCCAGCGTGTGAGCGTTGTTCAAACTAAAAAAAAAACACCTGTAACTTAAAATGGTCCCTCGCAGTCTCTGCCCCCACCGCACCCACCCATCGCACCCCTGCTTCCCCACACCCCTCACCCCATACTTACCTCCGGACTCGCACGGCCATCTATCTTGGTGGACCGGGAACACGCTCGCACTCTTCAAAGCCGACCCTAACTAAGGAAATGCCGTAAGCTGTATAATGTAATGAATAGGGTTCTTTCAACTTTGCTGCATATCTCAGGCATTTTTGGAATTTTTGCACCAAATTTTCAACATGGAGTTTTTGGGACCCCTTCTCATGAATGATGTCACTGTTGGCGTTATTCGGGCCAGAAGGGTGATTTCACAGCCACTGCGCGAAATCACCTTTCGAGACTGATTAATGAAACGACATTGCCAGTGTTCATAAGGTGGGCTCTCAAGAAGCCTATTTTGAAAATTTGGTGGAAAAATTCCAAAAAATGACTGTTTTACGAGTGTGTGTTGTGCAGTTCCTACACAGGCTCGTAAGTTCGCAGATTTTCAATATTTTCACTCCAGATTTTCAACATTGCCATTTTACCACACCTTCTTATGAGTATTACAGCTGTCATTTTTCACATCTCACCCAAAACGTGTTTCCGCCCATGTAGCTCACAATGGCGCAGTCGGTGTGAAAAATCAATGTACGGGACAAATTAAGAAAATCACAGTGACACTGTTCATGGCAGAGGTCTTAAGATGGCTATGTTGAAAATTTGGTAAAAAAATTCCTAAAAATGACTGTTTTACGAGCGTGCATTGCGCAGTTCCTACGCACGCTCGTAAATTCGCAAATTTTCAATGTTTTCACTCCAGATCTTCAACATTGCCATTTTACCACACCTCCTTATGAGCAGTACAGCTGTCATTTTTCACATCTTGCTCAAAATGTGTTTCCGCCCATATAGCGCACAATGGCGCAGTCGGTGTGCGAAATCAATGTATGGGACACATTAAGAAAATCACAGTGACACTGTTCATGAGCAGAGGTCTTAAAATGGCTATGTTGAAAATTTGGTGAAAAAATCCCTAAAAATGACTGTTTTATGAGCGTGCATTGTGCAGTTCCTACGCACGCTCGTAAGTTTGCGAATTTTCAATATTTTCACTCCAGATTTTCAACATTGCCATTTTATTACACTTCCTTATGAACAGTACAGCTGTCATTTTTCAGAACATGGCCGAAATGTGTTTTCACACTTTCAGTGCAGAGATGCGTGGTCGCTGTGGGAAATCATTGTTCGGGACAGATAAAGAAAATCACAGTGACACTGTTCATGATCGGAGGTCCCAAAATGCCTGTGTTGACAATCTGCTGTAAAAAATCCCCAAACTAATTACATTACGGGTGTGTGTTCCACAGTTTCTATGCACGCTCATGACTTCACCAGTTTTTTTAATATTTTTACTGCAGATTTGCAACATTGCCATTTTTTACACCTCCCCATGAACAGTACAGCTGTCATTTTTTACATCCTGTTCGGAATGTTTTTGCACCTGTGGTGCTAAATGCCGTAGTCGCTGTGCATAAGCAGCTTTCGGCTAACAAACTGATATTGCCAGTGTTCATGAGGTGGGGTCACAAAAAAAACACGTTGAAAATTTGGAGTGAAAATACCAACAAATGCCTGAGGTATTAGGGTTTCCAACCATAATGCCCAACCCTGTAGAGAATGACAGGCATCAGGGATGTGACTTGGGATTCTTGCCTGTAATGCTCATACCATTCCACACCCTATAGCCAGTGAGAGGCATCGAGGTATGCCTTGGACTCTTCGGCCCCAAAATTCACCCCATTCTCCTATACTGCACCCATCTCACCGTACTTCCTGATGGAATGGGGTGCGCATAAGGGACCAAAGACCCCCAACACACCGTGACACTTGTCAGTGTCTGCAGGGTGGGGTGTGGTGAAATGGCGTGGCCGTTATGCCTGACGACCCAAAGGCACACCCCAATGCCTGTCACTCTCTGCAGAGTGGTGGTAGGGTTGGCTTCAGTTCAATACTTCACTGCCATTCCTATTACACAGCTCTGTAACTTCTACACTACCACTGCCAATGCCAGCAAGCAAACATTCGGCATTGACAAATGCTTGTTCTCCATATTTAAGCACTAACAGCCTGAGGGAGGAGCCTGTGGGAGCTACTTTCTGCACATCTTCCTAAATAAATGTTAATTTATCTTTTGAATGTTTGTAAATACATTTCTATCACAGTATATGCCACAGTATTGAATCAATATAGGAAATGTTATGTTTAAAGCTTGTTTTCAGTTCAATTAAGAAGGAGGGTGGAGTTTAAGGTGGCCATCTGATGAGCACCAGATATAAAAGGGGTGTTCTTAGAGGTCCAGTTTAGATTGGTTCAGGATTCGTAGAGTGCAGGATATAGAGCATCACTGATCCAGTGAGGTCTGCAGCTCTTTTTAGATCTTACTATAGACAGGTGGGATAACTACCCAGCCTGTACCAGTATAGCTTATTTCAGAAGCTGAACAGTGTTTTTAACTATGATTTCGCTTTGTGAGCTATGTATTATTTTTGTTTTATTATTTTATCGAATGAAGTCTGCTTGTATGTTATTTTCTGTATATAAATAAAATTTACTCAGCTTGGCAAAATTTAGCCTTGCTGCACCAAAAGTATTGTGTTTGTGTCTTCCCAGTTCCACTATCTCCTACAGAGATCTCCACTGTTGGGCCTTATCTTTATAACTGTAATCCGTCGGTATCAAAACCACTCAGAACCTTTTGCTAGTTGTTGGCTGCCCAGGGTAGCTGGCTTTGCTATTGATGTACAACAGGCTGTACTGAATGTCCCTTTCAGGGGCTCCAAGCTGTTTGCGAATGATGCTAAAAACGCTGTACATGAGTTTCAACCTTCCAAGATCGCTTTAAGATCAGATCAGATCGCTGAACCTGGAGTCTGCCGGGGGCATGGTAGAGGCCCATTTCATAAGCCTGCAGCCCATGGTGGGTGTACCTCCCATCAGACGTCCTGTGGTCATGGAAACCAATACCCTTCCTGGTCCCCCCCCCCGTGCCCACACAAAGGCACTCGGAGACATTGGTCAAGGAGAACCTCCCACCCCCAGTACCTTCTGACTCCCCACTTCCTCCCCCTCTACTATTGCCTCCTGGGGTGCAAGTGGGGGGAAGGCTTTCCCTTCATCTGTCCAAATCATGACAGACAAATGCGTCCTGGAAATTATGGAAAAGGGGCACACTGTAGAGTTGCTGTCCACCCCTCCAGTTCATCCTTCACCTCATTCTCACTACCTTTGGGGTCACTTTTCCATTCTGATAGAGGAGGTTCAGTCACTCATTCACCAGTGAGCTGTTGAACCCTTTCATCCCCAAAAAGAAATAAAGGGTTCTATTCATTATACTGCCTGGTTCCCAAGTGGACTGGAGATAACATCCTGTACTGAAACTCAGACATCTAAACTGGTTCATCAGATATGAAGTTTCTCATGGTGTCTGTTCAGGCTCTCCTCTCCTTGTTGCAAAAGGGTGTTTGGCGCTATACCCCGGACATAAAGGATGCATACTGCACCTTCATGCCAGAATTCAAAAATGCTGAAGGCAGCACCTCTCCTTTATGCTGGAGGGCAGCCATTATTTCCAAGTCTTGCCCTTTAGCTTAACCTCAGCACAGTGGGTATTTACCAAATGCTTAGTGGTTGTGGCAGCAGCCCTTTGAAGGGAAGGGCTTTATGTCTTCCTGTATCTGGATAACTGGCTCCTGAAGGCCCCTTCCAGGGAAGAAGTTCAGTATGCATTGTCCAGAATGAGAATTGTTCGAAGAACTGGGTATTACGGTAAACATACCGAAATCTGTACTGCAGTGGATTCCACTTAAATGCACTCATAAGTGCATATTCAAACCCCAGGAATTCCTCAGTTATGCTTAACGACTGGAATAAGCCACCCTGGAAGTTGTAGAATTTTATGTTAATTATGGAATGTACAATGAAATTCAAACTCTTTTGTGTGTCACTCTCACCCCTGTACTGTAACGTCATATTTATTTATTTGCTTGAAGAAAGCAGTTGCCCCAAAGTCTTCTTTTCACTTCTGGCTGTTTTACAGTTTATTATTTTGTACTTATAGTGTTTAAATGGACACTGTCAGCCCTTTACTTATGTTTTTGGGCAGTACTCAGAAATGTGCCTTCACTGCTTCCAGTAGTCCATGTTGTACCATAATATAAGGCATAAATTAAGTGGGTTTGCATCTCAGTTTGAGATGCAAAAACAGGCAATTGCAAGTCAACAGCAATCTTGATTAGCTAAACTGCTAGTCCATTTTCCTGACATGGTATCATTTCCCCCCATGCTTCTGTCTTGGCTGCAATGTCCCCGTCTCCCTCTCCTGGCTTAAACCCCACCCCTGAACAGCTTGACGTGCAAGTCACATGGAAACTCGGGAGCATAGACAGGGGTATGCATATCCCATTGCCCAATACCTGAGGCCGAGTAAAATCAGCGGTTGGGCAGGACTCTTTAATGTGCTGACACAGCCTGAGGACAACTGGATTTTTTTTTTTGCCTTTTCTACATTTTCTATAGGAGCTAGCTGAGCTGTGTTAGGCATCCACCGATCCACTACTGTGGAAGACAGTTTTTTGGCACAGATTTTGCTGCCAACTAACCCTCCTCCTCCCTCCATGGACCATGTGGCAAACACCAGTCGGAGACAGTGACGTCAGTGCCTTCCAGTTGGCAGTGTTCAGTCACAGACAAAAATCTGAAGTTTGGCACAGGCAGGAGGGACAAGCACGTAGTGTGCATCTCTCACATTTTTCACAATACACGGATGTGGTCTGGAAAGTCAAAACAGATGACTAGTTTGGGAACCAAACCGCAAAATAATTTTTAAAAAGTTTTTTTTCCATTAGGGCTTGACTGCTAATATCTGAGGGAGTGAAAATTGGAGTCAGAGAGAGTCTGGCTATGATATCTCTATCCAACATTGACTGCGATGTAGAATGTGCTGCGCTGGGAGGGAGAATGGAGTTCTCAACCACAATGAAGAAGGCAGCCTAAAGACAAAAAAAAAAACCTTAAAAGTAAGAATGATGCTTGGGTTCTTATAGGAATCAAGTCTAGAAAGTTTTTCTAAAAAAGCTGGAATGTTGCTTTTTTCCCTGTTTGTGTGTTGCCTGTTGCTTGACTGAGAGTTGGAGAGACTCTAAACGCACTGAGAATAAAAAACAAAAATATAACAGTTTAAAAAATAGGTTGGTGCAGTCTCACAAAGGCTGTATATGGAGAAGACAAAAACGTAAATAATTAAAAGCCAGAACTCCAGGGAACAAGTCAATAGCATTATAAATGGTGTTTTAACAAAAGGTTGGTGCTGATTGCAGCATTTGTTTTGTGGGTTTTGTGTGCTGTCTGAGAAACTGTGTAGTTAATGAAGACAGCATATCTCAGGAGTCTTACTGATGTCGACTGTGGTAGACTGTGTGGTTTGGTGGGGGGGCTTTACAGAGTTCTACAAAGCAGCACTGTAATTGTTTTCAAGGTTATTTTCTCATGTTCGTGATTTTTTTGGGGGGACAATAAGACATTTTATGGACATTACATTTTAGACTACAACTTGTCCTGGGACAAGTCCCCAAAAATTGATTTGCACACCCCTGAGCATAGAGATTGCACATGCTCAGGAGCTGTACATCCACCTTCTCTTCTTCCTTCTCGCGAAGGAGAGAAACAGGTGGCCAATAAAAATAATGCAGCATGAACATGCCGCCGGTCATCGTGAGCTTAGCCCCCGACATCATGGAACGCAACCATGCATGCAGGAGCAAAAGCACTGCTGGTATGTACGCCCTACTGTGGACCAGTGGGTTAGTATGTGCACTACGTGTTCTGTTGGTGGGTTACACTAAGGGGGTTTAGAGGGATAGTAGTGGCATCAGTTTGGGAGCACGTCCAGAAAGATGCAGGCTATAGATTTGACGTTTTGTGCCCAGCTCTGCAGTTTTGTGTGCAGAAAGACTTTGCCAAGATGAAAAAAAAGGAAGAATCAGGCAAACAGTTATGAAGGGAAAAATCAGTGTTTTTGCACACAAAACTGCAGAGCTGGGAACAAAATGTAAATGATATGGCCTTCATCTGAACCTGCTGTCCGGCAAAAAAAAAAAAAACTCACAACACACAGTCTAGTATTTTTTTTTTATTAATATATAACAGATACATTTATTTTTTTAGGCTACAGTTAAAAATAACCATGTTTAGAAATTGCTTCTCAAAACTAACTGATTGCTAATCAATATTGTTTTTGATTAGCATATCCGCTAAGCAACATTCCGAAACTAATTTATGCCTTGTTATAGATATAGCAGCAATGCAGTCCCCATAAAAATAATTACTTTTACTAAATTTACTAAAAAGCAAAACCCTGCTGGTCAGCTGCCATGTCCAGGTGCCGATCCCAAAGCGCAAACTCATTTGTAAATGGCGCTGAAGCGCTGGAAGGCTCGTAAACGGACTATTCTACCTGACTTCAGCTACATACACTTTCTAGTAGTAGACAGAAAGCTGAACTCAGGAAATTGTTTCTTTCTTTGAAATGGGCACTAAAATGTAGTTAAATCATAGTCTGAAAGTCTAGCTGTGATACTGGGCATGTGTGTATGCATATGCATATGCATGCATGTAATGTTTACGTGCATGCCCAGTACCACGGCTCGACTTTCAAACCATGGTTTAACTAAGTTTTAGCACCTGCTTCAAAAAAATTAATGCTTTCCAGAGTTCATCTTTCTTTCTACTACTAGAAAGTGTATTTAGCTGAACTCAGGTAGGATACTCCGTGCATAACCCTTCCGGTGCTTCAGCACCATTTACAAATGTGACTGTGCTTTGGGATCAGCATGCAGACAATAGGAGTTGACCAGCAGGGTTTCGTTTTTTAGTAAAATTTGGAAAAGTAATTATTTTTATGGTGACTACATTGCTGCTTTATCTATTATGGCACAAGATGGACAGCTCAAGGCAGTGAAGGCATATTTCTGTGTACCGGCCAAAAAGACAAGTAAAGGGCTAATATTGTCTCTTTAACTGTGTTTATTTATTTTTTGTATACAGTATTTTCTCCTGCCTTACCTCCTCAGCAGGGGTGGTCCTATGGTTCCTCTTGTTATCCTCGTCGACCTCAGTGGTACTGCACCAGGCACCATGCCTGAGCTCACTACCTCACCCTCTCACCTTTCCTGGCCACATCGTTTACCCCATTGCAGAAGACCCTTGGGGAGTCAGGCTTCAGAAGGAGCACCCTGGGAGCGTCCGGTGTAGCGCCGACGAGAGCCGACCATCACAAGCGGCAGAGGATTAGGCTGTTTTTCCTTGTTCTGGATCCCCCTTCCCCCAGCGTGGGTTTACAGTGACATTAATGATGCTGCAGTGCATGCTTCCACACACTGCACAGCCGATGTTGGCCCGTGCCAATCCCACAGCATGTACTGACCCCCAGCCACTGCCAGGAGCCAACATAACCACTTTTGTCTCTCCCCACCCTCCCTGGAGGAGGAGAGCAGTCCCTGGGATGCTCAGTTCTCCTCCCCGGCCCGACCTTCCGATGCCTGAGGTTGTTCCCAAACCCGGATTGTCTGCGTGGCATGAGGTGTGGCATCCAGCGCCTCAACCCTCAGTGTCACTGGGCCAGCTACCTTTAATTGTATTTAGTTAACTTTTTGATACTCTATGTTTGTTTGGTTGTATTGTTTGATTTGCTTCACAGGTATCTTAGTTATCAGGTCACACCATAGGAACGTCACCATCAGTGAAGCAGGATCCATATGGAAGATTTTCAGCAGTACCACTGGGGCCATCCACACCACCATCATCTGCCAATGCCACCAACCCTATAAAGGCATGAGCGGCCCCAGTCCCTCCTAAGTTCTTTCATGCTGTCGACTCTGTTCGCATGGGTCTCCACTGAAGCTCCAATGCAATTTCGCGCCATTTTAGCCTACGACTTTTAGTTTAGTTTTAGAATCTCATTTTTGTAAGGGATGCCTTTACCTTGTTTATGTTGAGACTTAATCTTTCCACTTCTCTCTTCTGTCACTGCCACTGTGGAAAGAAGATTGCCTCTTTAGACAAGTATACTCTCTGTGTCTGCTGTCTTGGGCTTGACCACAATGTTTCGGACTGCGAGCTCTGCCATAAATTTATTCAAACTACCCTCAGGTTATGAAAGAAGGCTCTCAAAAAATTCCTGATGGATCATCAGGTAGCCAATTCTGGGCAGGGATTCTCGGGAGTCCCTCCTTCCCAGTGGCCCATGAGTTCATCAAGCTCCCAGGCCACTAAGGCCTAAGATATGTCCTTGGGGAAAAGTCACAAGAAAGACTGAGATCAGGATCACTCCCTCTGGCGGGGTTCCCACTCCCTGGTGGCTTCTTCTTCTGGGGTGCTCTGTCAGCTGTGACTGCACCTACACCTGTTGCTGTCCATTTCTCTGTTCCTAGCAGTCCCATAATGACAGTGACGCCGCCTGCCTCTCAGGGCGGCTGATCATCGACCCACAGATCGTCAGTCCCAGTTTGTCGACTCTGGGCTCATTGATGACAGCCCTTCAGTCAAGGCCTGATGTTTCTGCAGGTCCTTGGTCTAAGGGCTCTTTGGGCTCCCAAGGCCCGACAGATGGGTCATTGTGCCCTAGCTGTCATCCCCTCCTCCGTCGATGTGGCAGTGTACTATCATCGACCTTAATGATATCCTGACCAAGTTTACCACAGTCTTGGCCCACCAACTGTGCGCTTTTAGGCCTGAGTCCTCTGTGCTGTTGACGGCCCCATCATCGTCGGCTCTGTTTTGGCCTCCCCGGGCAGTTTCCCAGGGGCCATCATCCATACCTCATTCATCGGACCTTAAGCTTGAGCAGGTCAACGTTGAGGAGGAGTACCACCCTGACCTTACCTGAGGAGAATGAAGAGGAGGAGGAGGACCCTCTTTCCTCTGAAAGATCTACTGCCTCCTCAGTGAGTGAGAACTCTGTCAAGCATACTCCCAGATCTCCTCCTGAAAACCCTAATTTCTTCAATGTTATGAAGCATCTGTCTACAGCTATGGGCTTCCACACTGAGGAAGAGGATGCTACCACACAGGAGCTAGTGGACTTTCTAGAAATTCCATAATCTCCTCCTAAACTCATTCCTGCTATCCTCCCAGCACTGAGGAATGCCACTACAGCTACCTGGCACAGACCTGATATGGTCCCAGCCATGCCCCACAGGGCAGACAAGTTATATCATGCCCCCCAGGGCCTTCCTTACTGTACTGCCCAAACTGAGACCTATTCAGTGGTCATCAAGGCAGTTCATGACAGGACAGATCTGAAGTGCCTAAGCACCTCAGCTCCCTCCCCTCTTACAGGGAGTCCTGGAGGATTGACCTTTGGGGTAAGAAGGTGCATACCTCCTCTATCCTGGGGCTAAGGATTACCAGTTACCTCTATCATATGGTCAATTCTAGAATACCATCTGGAAGAAGGGCAAGGCGGCTGCCCAGTCCCTACCTGATTGTTCTCAGAAATAGGAGAATCTCAAATGCTTGCAGACTGCAGAGGATATCAGCAAGCATCTCCTCGGGGCCTTGTATGATATCTCAGATACTCATGCCAGGGCTGCTACCACAGGCATCTGCCTTCATAGGCACTCCTGGCTAAGGGTCTCCAGCTTCGCTGCAGATGTCCAGCAAAAGGTGCTTGATGCCCCTTTCAGTGGCTCCAAGCTGTTTGGGCCAGGTAATCAGGACATCATCAATGACCTTCAGGCATCTGGCAATGCTATTAAATCTGTCCACTCACTCTATCATATGCAGCCTAGGACCAGACAGCACCCTTCCTTTTGTAAGGTGTCCCACAAGTCTGGAGCAGCCTTCCATCCTCAGAGCAAGAGAAAGGCCTCCTCCACCTTGCCTACCCCTTCCTCCTCTGGCATGGCATCACAATGCCCTGGGGTGATGGATCAACCCCAGCGGCTGGATCTGCCTCCGCTTTGCTAGAGCCCCCTCTTCCGGTCCCCGACCAAGAGGTGGTGGTCGGAGGTTGGTTCTCCCTCCATCTCAATCAATGGAGAATCATCACTTCAGATGCCTGGATTCTACAGATTATAGAGATGGATCACACTCTGCAGCTTATAGAGATGCCCCAGAGACTCCTCCAGTACCCGCCTCCTGTCCCCAACCAATTTGTCTGTCCTCCGGGAGGAGGTCCAGATCCTTCTGCGCACAAAGTCCATTGAGCCTGTGCCCAGGCACCAGCAGAACAGGGGATTTTATTTCAGGTTCTTCCTGGTCCCCAGAAGAACCAGAGACCTGAGGCCCATTCTAGATCTCAAGGACTTCAATCTGTATGTCCAGTACAAAAAATTCTGCATGGTCACCCTGCCAGGTCTGATGGCCCTACTCAAGCAGGGTGACTGGCTATGCTCCTTGGACATGCAGGATACTTACCTGCATATCGTGGTGTTTCCACCCCACAGGAGGTTCCTCTGGTTTCTTTTTCAGGACAAGCACTACCAATTCAAAATATTGCCCTTTGGATTATCCTCTACGCCGTGGGTCTTTACCAAGTGCTTAGCAACAGTAGCTGCAGCTCTCGGATGGGAGGGAATGTTTGTTTTCCCCTGTGTGGATGACTGGCTCCTAAAGACCCCATCCAGAGAACAGCTACTTCGGATTCTGGAGAGAACACTTCAACTGTTTCTCTCCCTAGGCATTACGGTCAGCCTGCCCAAGTCTGTCTTGATCTCGTCCCAGAGGCTGTAATATATAGGGGTGGTTCTGGGCTCGGCACAGGGAAAGGCCTTCCTGCCTCAAAACAGGGCGGACTGCCTTATTACTCATGCGCAGGAAGTCACCCAGAGCCGTTATGTCCCTGTGAGGGTATACCTGAGACTATTGGGTCTGATGCCTGCTGCTATTCCCATGGTTCCTTTGGCCAAACTGCACATGCAGGTCCTTCAGTGGACACTAAGAGTGCAATGGAATCAGCACATGGATGAGTAAGATCAGTTAGTGCTGGTCTGCTCTCCAGTCTGCAAGGTGCTCCAGTGGTGGATGGATCCCCAGAACCTCTCAAAAGGGGTCCCATTCCAGATTTCCTCCCCCCAGCAGATTCTCACCACAGATGCCTCTGGTTCAGGCTGGGGGTGCATCTAGGTCCCTTTCGGACTTAGGGGTCTTGGTCCCAGATAGAGGTCTCCCTGCATATCAGTGTCCTGGAGATGTGGGCAGTCCTGTACACCATGCAGGCCTTTCAGAATCATCTCCTCCCAGGTTAGCTGTTGATCCAGTCAGACAATCTCAATGTTGTCTATTATATCAACAAGCAGGGAGGGACACATTCATACCCTTTGTGCCAGGAGGCCATGAGAGTATGGTACTGGGCGTTAGGACACAGTCTGATCCTCTTGGCGATCCATGTCCCTGGCGTGCTAAACACTCTGGCTGACAGCCTCAGCAGGATGCAGTCCAGCATGCATGAGTGGGAACTTCTTTAATCCATTGCAGAAAATCTTTTCATCAGATGGGGTCATTCAGAGTTGGACCTTTTTGCGTCCCCACTCAACGCAAAATTGCCCAGTTTCTGTTCGCTAGATCCCGGGCCTGGAATTTTCTGGTGAGATCCGTTGACCTGCTTCTGGAGCGGGAGGTTTCTTTATGCCATCCCTCCATTTCCTCTGATTCAGAGGGTGCTAATCAAGCTGTAAATGGAGGGTGCCAGCATGATTCTGGTCTCACCATTCTGGCCACAGCTAAGCACTTGGTAAAAACGTGCAGTGTAGAGGATAAGCCGAAGGACAATACTTTGAATTGGTAGTGTTGCCCTGCAACAGTTAGCTAAGGAACCTCCAATTCCTCTGCCCCTTTGCAGCAATCTGCTGATGCAGGCTCTGGGGACCCTGGTCCATCCCAGCCTCAGGTCTCTGCATCTGCATACCTGGCTCCTGAGGACATAACCATTGCCCGGTTTGGGGTTTCTCAGAGAGTGGCAGGTGTCCTCGTGGTAGCTTGGAAGCCCTCTACTAGAGCCTCTTATGCTATGAAGTGGAACAAGTTTGCCATCTGGGCTGCCAAGCACTATCTGGACCCCTTCACCTGTCCAGTGAGCCAGATTCTGGACTACTTGATTTCACTGCCAGACTCAGGTCTCCAGTATTCATCCGTTAAGGTGCAACTTTTGACTATTTCTGCCTTTCACAAGCCCATGGGTGGTTGTACTGTGGCTTAGCTGGATGTGTCTCGTGCATTTTTTAGGGGCATCCTGCATCTGGAGCCTCCAGTTCCCTGTCCCGGCTTGGGACATAAATTTTGTTTTGGAGAAGTTAACCCTGTCTCCGTTTGAGCCATCTGTGTCTTGCGAGCTGCACTTTCTTTCCTGGAAAGTGTGATTTTTGGTTACTATTACTTCTGCTCGAGTCAGGCTCTCTAGTATGAGGAGATGTATTTGATTTTTCACAAAGACAGGGTGTGTTTGAGCATGAATCCTAAGATCTTTGGGAATATCTGTCATCAGGTCACACCACAGGAACTTTCCTATCGGTGAAACAGGATCCACACGGAAGATATTCAGCAGTACAACTGGGGGCCACCCATGCCGTCAACATCATTGACCCTATAAAGGCATGAGTGGCCCCGCTCCCTTCTCAGTTCTTCCATGCCTTCGACTTGTTCACATGGGTCTCCGCCAAAGCTCTGAGGCAGTATTGTACCATTTTCACCTATGGCTTTTTCTTAACTGTTACTTTTAGAATCTGTTTTTTGTAAGAGATTCATTTATTTTGTTTATGCCATGAGTTAATCCTTTGACTTTTCTCTTCTGTTGCTGCTGGTGCAGAAAGAAGATTGCCTCCACAGATGAACACTCTCTCTGTGTCTGCTGTCTTGGATCTGACCATGAAGTTTCTGACTATAAGCTCTCCTAGAAGTTTAATTAAACAACCCTCAGGTGACGCAAAAAAGCTTAAAAAAATTTCCTAAGTTCCAGGCAGAAATCCTCTGGGGTCCCAGTCTCTCAGTCCCCGGCAGGGTTGTCAAGCTCCTAGGTCTCTACTGCCCAAGACAAGTCCTCGGGGGAAAGTCATAAAAAGGACAGAGGTGAGGACCGCTCTCCCCGGCGGCAGTTTAGTTCCCCATTGGCATCTCCTCCTTCATCCAGGGGTTCCACATCAGCTGCAGCTGCACCGATGCATAAAGTCACTGTCCAGGTCTCTGTGCCCTCCAGACCCATACCAACAGTGTATCTGTCCGATTCACAGGGTGGCTGGTTGTCGACCTCCAGGTCATTGGCCCACTTCTGTCAACAACGGGCTTGTCGTTGATGGCCCTCCTGTTGAGGCCTGACCCCTCTTCTACCTGGGCTACAGGCTGAGGGTTCACCAGGTCCATCATGCAGGTCGTCGATCCCTGCACCATTGACCCCCCCAATGTCAACACAGTCTTCTGTGGTCGTTGATCTGAACGAAATCCTCACCAAGTTTACCTCGGTGATTGTTCATCAATTGGGTGCATGCAGGCTCACATCACCAGAACCATCAGTGGCTGCTTCGGCATCGATGCCCGCTTGTATGCCACGGGAAGCCCCCCACAAACTGTCATCAGTGCCTCCAACATCGGACCTATATTTAGAAGAGGTCGACATCGAGGAGGAGTACCACCCTGACCTCATTCTCCCTAATGAGGAAGAGTAGGTCTTGACCTCAGGCAGGTTCACAGCCTCCTCTGTTAGTGAGCAATCTGTCAAGCACACCCCTAGGTCGCCTCCTGAGGACCCCACATTTTTCAGTGTGATGAAACAATTGTCCTCAGTCATGGGGTTCCATACTGAGGAGGAAGATGTCACCAGAAAGGATCTGGTAGACTTTCTGGAGATCCCAGGGTCTCCCCCAAAGATCATTCCTTCTGTTTTGCCTGCATTGAGGAATGCTGCTTCTGCAGTCTGGCACAGGCCAGACATGGTGCCAGCTATGCCTTGCAGGGCAAATATGCTTTACCATGCCCCTTAGCAGTTTCCTTAATATGCTGCCCAGTCAGAGACCGATTCAGTGGTCATAAAGGCAGCTCATGATAGTTCTAAGGCGGCTAAGTACCTTAGTTTTCTTTCCCTGGACAAAGAGTCTCGTAGAATTGATCTTTGGGGCAAGAGAGTTTATGCCTCCTCCACCCTTGGGCTGAGGATTGCCAATTACCTGTCTCATATGGTAAAATATCAGAACTTCAGCTGGAAGAAGGGAAAAGCAGCTGCTCAGGCCCTCCCAGATAGTACACAGAAGCAGGAGGTTCTTAAGTGCTTGCAGACTGCCAAGGATGTTAGCAAGCATCTTCTCTGGGCCCTTTACGATATCTCAGACACCATTGCTAGGGCTGCTGCCACCAGTAACTACCTTCATAGACACTCCTGGCTGAGGGTCACTGGCTTTGCTGCTAATGTTCAGCAGACGGTGCTTAATGTCCCCTTCAATGGCACTAAGCTCTTTGAGCCTGATGTCCAGGACATCATTAATGATTTGCAGGCATCCAGCAGGGCTATAAAATCTGTCCACTCCCTCTACCATACGCAGCCTAAGGGTAGACAGCACCCTCCCTTTTGCAAGGCATCCGATAGACCTGGTGCATCCTCCCGGCCTCAAGGCGAATGAAGAGCCTGTGCTGCCTTGCCTGCCCCCTTCAATTCAGGAGCCGTGGCCAAGCATCCACGAAGTGATGGGTCAGCCCCAGCAGCTGGTGCTGCTTCTGCTTGACCCGTTGCCAGACCCCCCCCCTTCTGATCCCCGACCAAGAGGTGGTGGTTGGAAGTTGGTTCTCCCTCCATCTAAATCAATGGAGAACCATAACTTCAGTAGCCTGGATTCTGCAAATTGTAGAAAGAGGTCACATGCTGCAGCTCACGGAGCAGCCTTCAGAAACCCCCTTCCTTGCCCTGCACCCCCTCCCGGCTCACTTGTTGGTTCTCTGGGAGGAGGTACAGTCTTTTCTGCACAAACTGGCCATTGAGCCAGTACCCAGGTGCCAGACAAACAAGGGGTTTTATTCCAGGTTTTTCCTGGTTCCCAAAAAGACTGGAGATCTGAGGCCTATTTTGGACTTAAAGGACCTCAATCTGTACTTCCAGTATCGAAGGTTCTGGATAGTAACTTTGCTAGACCTGATGCAACTACTCAAGGCAGGCAACTGGCTTTGTTCACTGGATATGCAGAACGCCTGCCTGTACATCTCGGTCTTCCCTCCTCTCAGGAGGTTTCTCTGTTTTCTGTTTCAGGACAAGCATTACTAATTCAAGGTGCCTGCCCTTTGGCTTGTCCTCTGTGCCACAGGTCTTTACCAAGTGCTTAGCAGCAGCAGCCACAGCCCTCAGAAGGGAGGGACTGTTCGTTTTCACCTACTTTGACGATTGGCTCCTAAAGACCGTTTCCAGGGAACAGCTTCTGCTGACTCTGGAATGAACTCTCCAGTTGTTCCAATACTTGGGTATTACAGTCAACTTGCCCAAGTCAGTTCTGGTGCCGTCCCAAAGACTGCAATACATATGGGCGGTTCTAGACTTAGTGCAGGGGAAGGCTTTTCTGCCTCAGAATAGGGCAGAGTGCTTCATAGCCCAAGCTCAGGAGGTGGCCCAGAGTCACTTTATTCCTGCCAGGGGGTATGTAAGACTGTTGGGTCTAATGGCAGCTGCCACTCCCACTGTCCTACTGGCCAGACTTCATATGCACATCCTCCAGTGGACTCTCCGAGTACAATGGGGCCAGTGTGCAGACGAGTTGGAGCAGTTGGTGCTGGTCTGCTCCCATGTCTGCAAAGTGCTGCAGTGGTGGATGGACCCCTTGAACCTGCTGCAGAGTCCCATTCCAGATCTCTTCTCCACAGCAGATCCTCACCATGGAGTCTTCCAGTTCGGCTGGGGAGCTCACCTGGGTCCCTTTCAAACCCAGGGCTCCTGGTCTCAGGTTGAGGCGTCCCCGCGTATCAATGTCCTGGAGATGCAGGTGGTGCTGTACACCATGCAGGTTTTTCAGAACCACCTTGTCCCAGATCAGCTACTGGTGCAGTCAGACAACCTCAGTGTAGTGTATTACATCAACAAACGGCGGGGGGGGGAACTCATTCATTCCCCTTATGCAGGGAGGCCGTGAGAGTGTGGTATTGGGCATTGGATCATGGTCTGATGCTCTCGGCTGTCCATGTCCTAGGCATGCCAAACACTTTGGCAGACAGCCTCAGCCGGACTCAGTCCAGCATGCACGAGTGGAAGCTTCTCTCATCCATCGCAAAGCAGTTGTTTGATAGATGGGGTCATTCAGAGTTGGACCTTTTTACGTCCCCACTCAATGCAAAACTGCCCAGTTTCTGCTTGCTCGATCTAGAGCCTGGAATTTTCTGGTGAGATGTGTTGTCCCTCTCCTGGAGCAGGAGGTTTCTTTACACATTTTCTCTGTACCCTTTACTTCAGAGGGTCCTCATCAAATTGCAGATGGAGGGGGCCAACATGATTCTTGTAGCCCTATTCTGGCCCTGCCAGATATGGTTTCCCCTGCTACAACAGCTGGGGGAGTTACCTCCAGTTCCACTTCCCCTTCACAGAAAACTGCTGACCCAGGCTCACGCAACTCTGGTCCATCCCAACTTTAAGTCTCTCCATCTGCATGCTTGACCCCGAGGACATAGCCACTGCCAGGCTTTGGGTCTCCAACAGAGTAGCGGACATCCTGGTGGCTGCCCAGAAGCCTTCCACTCGAGCCACCTATGCCATGAGATGGAAGTGGTTTGCCATCTGGGCTGCCAAACATAATCTGGACCCCTTTACCTGTCCGGTGAGCCAGATCCTGGAGTACCTGATCTCTCTGACTGACTCAGGTCTTCTCCCTCAAGGTACACCTTTTGTCTATTTTGGCCTTCATGAGCCTATGGGTGACTGCACGATATCTCAGCTGGATGCCTTCCATACCTTTTTAAGGGGCATTCTGCATCTGAAACCCCCAATCCATTTTCCTGTCCTGGCTTGGGATTTGAATTTTGTTTTGGAGAACTTGACTCTGTTTCCTTTTGAGCCAGCTGCAACTTGCGAGCTACGCCTTCTCTCTTGGAAAGCGTTATTTTTAGTTGCCATTACTTCTGCACAAAGAATTTCAGAGCTGCAGGCCCTCTGGTGCGAGGAGCCTTATTTAATTTTTCACAAAGACAGGGTGTCTTTGCGCAAAAATCCTAAGTTTGTCTCTAAGGTGGTCTCTGAGTTTACACTCAACCAATCTATCCACCTTCTTGTTTATTTTCCAGAGCATGCCAATCCAGGGGAAGCACTGCTCCATACATTAGATGTGCGCAGAACTTTATTTATTTATTTATTTAAAAGTTGTACCAGGAAGGCATACTGAGCAGTCTATCGTTCAATTCCAGATGCATCCTGGGGGAAGGGGCAATAGAAGACAACACAGAATAAATTACATCAGCATGCAAGTATACTACAATGCGTACATGAATACAGTAGGGAAAAAAAATGTCTATATGGAATGACAAACAATTAGCAATGCAAGTACAAAGCAGTACCATACCTGGATACAGCAGGCAAATAATTAGCTAAACAGTGTAGTGGCCACAATTTGTTAAAGATAATACTACCTGCTTCGCACCAAGGAATGTAGAAAGTCGAAGCAGTTATTTGTTTTCTTCACCTCAGGTAGAGAGGGTGCTTCAGTTTCTAAGCAATGTTTATCCAAATGGCTGGCAAATTGCATTGTATTCTGCTGCAACAAGTATGGCAAAGAATTGCCTGGAACAGTTAAAGCTCATTCCACAAGAGGCATGGCTGCCTCTGTGGCTTGTTTCCAAGGGGTCTCAGCTGCTGCCACCTGGAGTACTGTCCATACTTTCACCAAGCACTACAGTCTGGACATTGCCTCAAGAGCCTGTGCAGGTTTTGGCAGGGCTGTTCTGCAGGGCCTCCTGTCTTAAGTTTTTGGTGGGCGTTCCTCCGAGACTGTCTATTTGCACCTGTAACTGCTTGAGACTCGTTCCTACAGTGTGACCCAATGACTGAAATATCCCCGAAGAAGATAGAACAGTTACATAAGAACTTACCATAACAGTAGATCTCCGAGGAGATCTCAGTCATCAAGTCTGCTTTCCCTTCCACCATCTCCCTTCTTGGTGGGCTCTTTACTGGAACTGGCTTTTTGTGTATCCAGCCTTCCATACAGGCCTGGGCACCACTGTCTCTCTTTGGTCCCCTATGGCTAGAGCTATGCTCCCTTTGTCTCTGGGGGAAAGAACTAAGGAGTGTGCGGAACCACTCCTGCCTTTATAGGGTTGATGACGTCGATGGCATGGGCGGCACCAGTTGTATTGCTGAAAATTGTCTGTATTGATCCTGCTTCACCAGTGCTGAATTTCCTATGGTGTGATCTGATGACTGAGATCCCCTCGAAGCTGTACTGTTACTGTAAGTCCTTACGTAACTGTTCTTTTCTTCCCAAGGTGGTGTCTGAGTTTACCTTAAGCCAATCCATCCACCTTCTAGTTTATTTTGTGCCAATCCAGGGGAAGCAGTGCTCCTTACATTAGATAAGCGCGGAATCTTGAAATATTATCTGCTCCAAATTAAGGAAAGCAGAAAATCAAAGCAGCCTTTTGTTTCTTTCGCCCCAGGAAGAGAGGGCGTTCAAGTTTCTAAACAATGTTTGTCCAAGTGGTTGGCCAATTGTATTGTTTTCTGCTACAAGTGTGGCAAAGAGCTGCCAGGGGTGGTTAAAGCTCACTCCACAAGGGTTATGGCTACCCCTGTGGCTTGCTTCAAAGGGGTCTCAGTCTCTGACATATGTGCTGCTGCCACCTGGAGTACTGTCCATACTTTTACCAAGCACTACAGTTTGGACGTTACTTCTTGAGCCAGAGCAGGCTTTGACCATGCTGTTCTTCAGGGCCTCCTGTCTTAGACACCGGCTTGCCTGCCACTTGGACTGTTCTGCTGTTACTTGTCACTGCTTGGGAGTTGTTCCTACAGTGTGACCTGATGACCGAGATACCCCCGAAGAAGATAGAACAGTTATGTAAGGACTTACCGTAATGGTAGATCTTCGAGGGGATCTCAGTCATCAAGTCAGCCTTCCCTCCCACCATCCCCTCTTGGGGTTCCTGTCTTAGACTGGCTATCTGGTGTATCCAACCTTTTATTCAGGCCTGAGCACCTCTTTCTCTCCTCTGTTTCCTGTGGCATGGGTTTGCTCCCTTCATCTCTAGGGGAAAGAACTGAGGAGGGAGTGGGGCCACTCACGCCTTTGTCGGGTTGGTGATGTCGGCAGATGACATTGGCATGGGTGGCCCCAGTGGTACTGCTGAAAATGTTCCGTGTGGATCCTGCTTCACCGATGGGGCAGTTCCTACAGTGTGACCGGATAACAGAGATACCCTTGAAGATCTACTGTTATGGTAAGTTCTTATGCAATTGTTATTTTTCTGTGTAAATTTCAGCTTTTCTGTGGTTCCCCATTAATTCCCAGGAACCAGAGAAGGCTGTTTTTAGCGTGGTTCCCACTCAAAGGAACTGCTATTTCTTTTCTTAAATAATGAATACAAATTACTTTTACACAACCTCTTTTGTAATATTCTTGGTTACTCGTTTTTTGGGAACTGGGACAATGTTTGGCTATGTTAAGTAAAAAAACTCATTTAAGGTATATTTTACTTGCAGTTTAAATCTTTGAGGAACTGAACCACATTTTTTGTATTTAAAACCCTTTTAACAGGGGGCGCCAGAGAGCCATCTTCCATTTTGGAAGTACTTCTTGAAGCTCTTCACCTAGTGGTGTTCATTATACAAAAAAGAAAAGCAGTCAGATTGGAAAAATGTATTACTTTACTACTCACTTTGATTTCTGGAGTTGATTGATACCATTTTGGAATAATGGGATGGCCGAAACCACAACAACAGGGGCCAGTGAAAGATTAGCAGCAACCCAGTACCAGCAAGGCTGCAGGTGGTAGTGGAAATGGCACCCATGAGGCTTCAGAACCGCCGTGGAAGTCAATGCTCAGACTCAAAAATTGAGAAGACCCAACAAAAGCTAGAGAAACATGATGCCGCTATTCAGCAATTAACTGGGATGGTAGCAGAATCAGAGAAAAGAACTGTCTCTGCATTGACAACTGTTGCCGCATTAAATAAAGAAAATACACAGCTCCAGAGCTGCATGGAAGTTATAGAAAACGAAATATGCTCCTTGAATATTCAAATTGTCAGAGTCCCTGAAGGGATGGAGGGAATGACCCTGTTGCAATATTTGGTGAAATGGCTCCGGGATGTACTTACATTGCCAGAAGGATTTGGATGGCCTCGTTGACTAAGGCCTTCAGAGTCAATCCACGAGTTCACCTTACCTCACTTAATCAACCAAACACCATTTTGGTGAGGTCCACTGGATCGGAGATCAGTGATGCTCTCATCCTTGCAGTGTGAGTGGCATACTCACTAAACATCAACAGCTCTGATGTGAAACTGTGCCCTGACTCTTATCTTTCCAGACCAGAGCAAGGAGAAAGGGTTTCAATGCAGTACGGCAGCGGTTGTGGGCTCTGGGGATCGTGCATTCAGTTCCTCTACTGGCCTGTCTCAGAGTGGAGTATTGAGAAAAGACGTGGCAAGTCAGCAGCCCTTAGGATGTGGGCCATTGGACCGAAAAGATAGAGTAAGAGTTTGCGAGGCGCAGAGACAATCCTGACCATCATAACTTGGCCTTCGACACAGAAGATTGAACTGTGAGTCCCTAAGGCCCATCGCAGCAGGTTTGGATTAATATGCAGCAATATTCGTTTTTTTTTTTGTTTTCTTTTTATTTTCTTGGCTTTTTAGGGGAGACAGGTTGTTATTACAAATGTTAATGGGGGAACTGGAGGGGGCTTCAGGGTTTATAGCAAACGTTTACCTTAACTTGGATGCTCATGATGTATAATGAGCAAGGGAATCCCACCATTTTGTAAGCTCCCTTGGGATTTCTCCTTTATTACAGGGCTGCATTTTCTTAGCATGCCATTGTTTGTGCCTCTAAACATGTAGATAAGGCATTACCTTTTGGCAAATTGTTAAGGGTTTTGGTTTGGGTTTAAGTATGTATCATAAAGGATTATTAGACTGTTTGATAGAGGCTGTATTTCAACAAATTAGCATAAGTAAAAATACACTAAGAGTGATAGAGTCTTCTAGTAAGGGGGTCGGACATTACTCATGTTTTTCTCACTAGTTTAGACCAGGTTAAATAGCAATCAATTGATTGTGTACATCTCCCTTTGTTTATTCTACCTATAGGACACACCTAGTATTACCTTTGAAGAGGCAGGTAAATTATTTGAAACCTTTCAACTTGATTTCCTGAACTTTTCCGGAAACCCATTTCCTTCTGTGTAAGAATACAAGGCATCTGCTTAATATGTTTATCAAAGTTTGTTATGTGGCAGTTTTTACTGTTTGAAACTGTACCAATATCTTGTATGAGTAAAGTGACTGTGAATTGTCAGATTATACAAAAAACTAATAAATATAAAGTAAAAAAAAAAAAACTTTTAACTTTTTTTTATATTTTCAAACTTTTTTTCTATTGGGAACCGCCAACGTTTCCTCAGGGTCATCAGTGTTTGGCATGACTGGCAGACTCAAAAAGAAAATGAGACCCACAGGTTTTAAAAATTGTAAGGTTTATTTTCAACACATGGCAAAGGCAGACTGCCATAAGTTGTGTTTAAAGTGCCTGGGTCCAAAACACCATTTTGTCTGTTGTGAAAAATTAGATTACCTTATGGCTCCTTAATCTGCCTGCACGTCACCTAAAGGCTCAGATGAGTGTCCAGCTCTTCAAAATAAGCAGCAGTTCCTGTCAAAGGGGACAGAAAAAAGACAAGGCTGCAAAAGATGGTTCAGAACTCAGGGTGTCCGAAAGGGGGAACCTGGAATCCAGTAAAAATAAGAGCCTCAGAGCAGACACTGAAGACAATGCCTGCCAAGAAAGAAACAAAAAGAAAAACATGTCACTGTTCCTCCTGAAGAAGGAAAGGAGCCACCAATGAACACAAAATGCTGTCACTAGATGACATGACAAAGGTATAGCAATTATTCCAGGCAATGGGGAATTTCATGAATATTCCTGTCCCCCCTCCCCAGGTTCTGGTCCATTTCTGTTGCTTGTGAAGGACGAGGTTGAAATGTACTACAAAGATGTGGATGGAGGAGAACCCCTAGAACCAGATGGTTCTCCTGAGGAGGAATTTGGATCTCCTTCTAGGCGTTCAGATGATTCATTCATTTATACCTCTCACTCTACCTTTGTAAGGCATATGGTAAATGCCCTCAACATCTCCTTACAGTAAACCAAAGAGTATGAGGACGAGGTAGAATTCATGGATATGATGACCTTGGGTCCTACAAAGAGACTGATGCTGCCCATCCATAAATCCCTTAAGAAAGCCACTTGTAAAATCATGTCAGCACCCACCTCAACTGCTGGCATTGGTATGAAAATTGAGAAAAAATATCAGGTGGACGAACAGGGTTCTGAGTACATGTATTCCCACCCTGATAATGAGACCAGACTGTTTGCTGCCAGTGAAAAGATCAAAGTGCCCCTTTCCTCTTAGCATCCTGAGAAAGATTCCAGGAAGCTGGATAGCATGGGCAAAAAAGTTTATATGTCAGCTTCCCTCCTGCTAAGGTTGGCAGCTCACTTGGCCCACACAACACAGTACCACACAGCACTATGGAAATCTATACTGGCACTGAGCAAAAAGGCTACTTGAGACTTAGCACAGGATTTGACTTACATAGCAAAAACAGCCCTAGATGCCACAAAGTACCAGTTCCGTATGGCAGTGGACACAAATGACACTCCATTTAGGGTCATGTTGCATGCAGTGTCCTTAAGGATATTTGCCTGGCTTAGGACTACTGTTCTGTCCCAGGACACTCAAACAAAAGCGATAAATTTCCCTTGTGAGGGAAATTCACTATTTGGTGACAAGACAGATGCTTACATGAAAAAGGTGAATGAATACAAAACCATCTAGAAGAGCCAACAGACTGGCGCTTATTCCTTCCATAGCTAAGGCTATTGATAGAAAGTACATCCCCTTTAAAGACAGGCAAATCCTTACCTCTCAACTCTTCACAGATACCCTGGTGGTACTGGCTGAGAACAACAAAGCTGTGCTCCCCCAGGAATCCACAGCTCATCCTATGAATAAAGAGCCCTGTAAGATCAACACTCTAGGGAAACCGATGTGTGCTGCAGCAACCCTGGGCATGCACATAGTAGGCTACCAAGGCCATTTCTCTCAGTATGAGCATACACTCTGGCATTTGCTCAAGACAACGGTTGAGAGTCTCCCAGAGTCTGACACCAATGCAGAGCTTCTGCAGAACATTACCTGGGGCACAGAGTCCAGCAATCAGTAGCTGAAAGTGGCTATGGATGCTTTTGATACTGCCTCTAGGGCAGCAGTGGCTGGGATTTGTACCTGGTGACATTCCTGGCTCAGGACTTTTTGCTTCACAAATGATGCTCAGCAAAGAGTCATGAATTTCCCCTCTGATGGTGTTTGTCTGTTTAGCCCACAAGTGGAGAAGGCACTGGAGGCCACTCAGAAAACTAGGACTGCCATTAAGACTGTCAGACCGGCTCGTACTGCCCCTCAGAGGGGCAGAAACCACCAGCAATTTCATAACAGGCAGTCCTTTCAAGGTAAAAGCCAAGGAGCTTTTAACAAGAACCAAACCCCTCAGCCACAAAAGGAAATGCAGCAGAATGTACAGGTCCTGAAAGTGCCCAGTGCCACCCTCTGAAGACCCAACCCAGGTCCCACCTCAGCTGCTGAGGCAGACATCGCTTCAGCAGTAGGAGGTTGTCTGATTCAGTTTTACAACCAGTGGAAATCCATCACAGTGGACAAATGGGTCCGCAGGATTATTCGAGAGGGATACTCTCTCAATTTCACAGAGACACCTCCAGATCTTCCACCCAAGCGACAGCCCAACCTGTCTACCATTCAGACCACCTTGCTTCTGAGATTCAGGGCCTTCTGAAAAACAGGGCAGTAGAAGCGGTTCTGCAGGCAGAACAGAACACAGGGTTCTACTCCCATTACTTCCTAGTTCCAAAGAAAACAGGTGGCATGCACCCTATCCTCTATCTAAGGAAGTTGAACAAATATCTATTCAAAGAAAAGTTCAAGATGATCTCTCTGGGAACTTTGCTGCCACTAATTCATTAATATGACTGGTTGGCATCCCTGGACATGCAGGATGCCTACCAGCATGTTCCAGTGAACCAAAGCCACCACAAGTACTTTTGCTTTGTGGCTCTGGGTCAGCACTATCAGTTCAGAGCCCTGCCCTTTGGGCTCTCCTTGGTGCCACAGATCTTTATGAAGTGCTTCGTGGTACTCGCAGCGCATCTCAGAAAACTTGGCATTCAAGTGTACCCATACCTGGATGATTGGCTCCTAGCGAGCCCATCCAGGCAGGAAACACAGGAAGTGGTCTCCACAGCTTCCAAGTTCCTCACCTCTATGGGAGTGCTACAGAACCTGGAAAAATCACAGCTTTAGCCCTCCCAACAACTTCTCTTCATAAGAGCCCTTCTGGATACCTCCAGAGCAAGGACCTTTGTTCCAGAGGACAGGAGGAACAACATTCTCCAGATAGCTCACTTCATCAGGGAGAACAACTCAGTTTGAGCTCTTTCGATGCAACAGATGCTAGGTCTCATGGCATTGTCTGTATTCACGGTACCTCTAGCCCGCCTACACATGAGAACCACACAGTGGATACTCCGTGGTCTCCTACCATGCACCCGCAATCCTTCCACATCAAAGTGACAGAGCCTCTAATGAGATCACTTATTTCGAGGACCCAGGAAGACAAGCTTCTCCAAGGTTTACCCTTTGCCACACTGGAACCTCAGATCACCATCACCACGGATGCATCTCTGACCGGCTGGGGAGCTCACTGCCAGGACCTCCACACTGAGGGACTGTAGAGCCGGGAGGAGTCCCATCTACACATAAATGTCTTGGAGATGAGAGCTGTCCTGTACGCTGTCCGAGCCCTGAAGGATGTCCTCCGTCACAAAATAGTCCTCCTTCAAACGGACAACAAGGTAGTGATGTACTACATCAACAAACAGGGTGGGGCGCACTCTTACCCTCTGTGCAGTGAAGCCATGTGAGTGTGGGAGTGGTGCCTGGAGCACGATGCTCTGATCCAGGCAGTCTACCTGCCAGATCGCATCAGCAGAACGGAGGCAGATCCACATGAGTGGTCAGTCAACCCAAACATTGTGCAGTCACTATTCAAAGAGTGGGGTACTCCAGACCTGGACCTTTTTGCATCCCCACTCAACGTAAAATGGCCTTTATTCTGCTCCAGATATCCAGAACCTGGCGCTTTCTCTCAGGATGCATTCAGACTGCGGTGGACAAGATGCTTTCTGTATGCATTTCCTCCTCTTACATTAATTCAGAGGGTACTGCTCAAATTGGAGGCACGGGGGAGGGGCAGCATGATTCTCATTGCCCCACACTGGCCACAACATATATGGTTTCCATTAATCAACAGATTGTCAGAAATTCCTCCGAGGCAACTCCCCTTACAAATGGACCTCCTAACACAGGGATCTCTGATCCATCCCAACCTGCGATCCCGTCATCTCCATGCCTGGTTCCTGAGGAGATAGAAGTGGGCAGGTTTAATGTCTCTCAAAGAATCTCAGAAATCTTCTTAGCGGCACTTAAGCCATCGACTAAGAAGACTTCACATGGCAAAGTGGAAACGTTTTTCCATTTGGTATGCAAAGTCCGCCCTGGACCCCTTTGTTTGCCCACCAAGTAAAGTGTTGGAGTACCTCCTAGACCTGTCAAATGCAGGACTGCAATGCTCGACAGTAAAGGTACACCTCCTTGCAATTTCTGCCTACCATGATCCAGTACAGAATATGTTGCTGGTTCAATTGCCATTAGTCAAGAGATTCCTTAAAGGCATACTGCACACTAGGTCCCCAGTCGGGAGACTGGTGGTCACGTGGGATATCCGTCTTGTACTAGACATGCTCACCTGTAAGCCCTTTAAGTCTCTAGCAACCTGCGACTTGAAGTTTCTGACCTGGAAGGCTGCCTTCCTAGTGGCCATTACCTCCGCTCGCAGAGTCTCTGAAATACATGCCTTGGTCACAGACCCACCCCTTACATGGTGTTTCACAAGGACAAGGTGATTCTCAGAACTCACCCTAAATTCTTACCCAAGGTGGTCTCAGAGTTTCATCTTAACCAGCCCTTGGTCCTCCTGATCTATTTTTCCAATTTCCAGAATGAAGGGTCCTTCACTCCCTGGATGTCAAGAGGGTTTTGCAATTCTACATTGACAGAACAAAAGAGATTAGCAAATCCAAACAACTCTTTGTATTGTTCAGCATGACCTGGCTGGGTCAGCCTGTGGCCATCAGATGCATTTCTGCATGGTTAGTAGTACATCTCCGCCATTGCTACTTGATGACACAGGTCAAGTTGGAAAGCCGGGTTTATGGCCACTCTACCAGAGCGGTTGTGGCATCCCTGGCAGTGATTCAGAATGTGCCCATCACAGACATTTGTAATGTGGCCACTTGAAGCTCGATGCATACTTTTGTGAAGCACTACGCGCTGGATGTCCATGCCAGACAGCATCCTTCTTTTGATAGGACAATTCTTAATGGACTTCTGTCCTAAGTGAGCTCCTTTTTCCTGCTGCCCTACTTGGGGGATTTATTTCAGCTTGTTACTCTCCCATTAGTGGGAATGAGTGGTGGAGACTTTTAGTCCAGGAAGATATGAAAGTTACGTACCTACCGTAATTCTTGATCTTGGATGGAGCCTCCACCACTCATTCATATGCCCAGCCACCATCCCCCGAGCTCACTCATCCTGTTTCTGATCTTCACTCCCTTGTTGGTTAGGCTGTGAAGACACTTGAGTTGACCATTGTTACACGGGTCATACGGGCAATCTTATGTCCAGGTTAGGTAAGTTTCCTAGATTAGTTTCACGCTGCACCTCTCGGTAAAAGGTACTGAGGCTTTTGGAGGGTCGACGCCGAGATAGCCTTTATGGGACGAGCCAGTCTCACGGTGCCACGCATGCACGGTCCTACCTCGGCACCGGCCCTCCTGAAGATTTTTGGTTCCTGCTGGGTCCTAGCACCTCCAACATAGTCCCATTAGTGTGAATGAGTGGTGGAGACTCTGTCCAAGAAGATCAAGAATTACGGTAGGTATGTAATTTTCATTTTTTAGTTGATGTTACTTCTGCTCAAAGGATTTCCGAGCTTCAGGCTCTGATGTTTAAAGACCCCTATTTAGTTTTCCATAAGGATAGGGTGTTTTTATGGACCAATCTTAAGTTTTTGCCCAAAGTGGTGTCCAAATTTACGTTGAACCAGGACATCCACCTGCCAGTTTATTATCCCGAGTATTCCAACAGGAGGGAAGCGTTATTGCATACTCTGGACGTCCACTGAACGCTTCGTTTCTACTTGAACCATACTGGTCCCTTGAGGAAGATGGATCAGTTATTTGTTTCCTTTGCTCCCAAAACTCAGGGAGCACCAGTTTCCAAAAATACCTTGTCTAAGTGGTTTGTTAACTGCATTGTTTTTTGCTATTAGAAATACGACAATCCCTTAGCGGGTCTGGTTAAAGGCCACTCAACCAGGGAAGTTTCTACCTCCTTTGCCTCTTTGAGGAATGTTTCGGCAGCAGGCATCTGCGCAGCTGACACCTGGAGCTCTGTTCACACCTTTGCTAAGCACTGCAGCTTAGATGTAGCTTTCAGACTTAGGACTGGGTTTGGTCTTGCTAATCTTATTTCGAGAGGGTTCCTTCAGTAGGTCATTACATATAGGACTAGCGCCACCTGGTGTCTGGGCCGCACGGCAGACTTTTCTAGCAATACCTGACAGGGGACCACCCACCTGACATCACGTGACAGACGTCAACGTGGCCATATATATTGGATGGTCCCCACGCCCACTCTCCAGTTCTTTTCCGCCTTCGCCTTGTGTCAGTCACGTTGCAGACTTCCATTAGCGATCGTCGTGTTAGTTCTTGCATCGAATTTTTCCTTCGCTAAATTTTTTTCAAAGATTCTACTTTGCCTCTGTCTTCACCCAAGAAGAAGTGCTCGTCTTGCAGTACACAAACTCCTCATAAAGACGCTCACCTTAAATGCGTGATCTGTCTAGGCCCAGACCACCGTGTCTCATCCTGCTCGGAGTAACAACCGTTCAGTCAGGCCACCAGAAAGCAGAGACAGACGGCTTTGGAGGCCCACCTTCTAAAAGTCTGTCTTGCTTCATTAGAAAAGCAGATGGATCAGATCCGTGAATGATCTTCTGAGAAATCTTCACCCTCAAAGAAAGAGCATCACAAGGAGAAATCTAGGGAGTGGGAGCGCTCCACAGAGGCCCAGCCAGAGGCCTCTCGACCCTCGACGAGCAAGGCCATTTCTCAACTGCCTAAGGTGAAGACGTCAGACGGTAAGTCGGATAGAACTTCTGTGGGTAATTCGTCCGTTGGCTCCTCCGATGGCCGCACCGCTCCTGCCACTAAGTCGGCCCCCGGCTCCTCTGGGGACCTCCTGGCCACCAGTAAGTTGACTCTCCAGGTCTTGGGGACCCACCCGGTTCCAGCCAATAAGTCGGCCAGGGGCTCCTCCCCTGCCCGCCTGGCTCTGTCTGGCGAGATGTCTGTCTCAGACAGCCGCCCAGACGTGGTTCTCCACTCGGGGCCTAACGGCGCCTCTCTCGATGTCCGGCAGAACCAGGGGGAGTCTGCCACTCTCCCCACTTCTCCCCCACCGGTACCCTCCTCTTCTCCAACTGGTACTTCTGTCAAGGACAGTGTGGAACCCCTCGACATAGAAAACCCTTCCTCGGGTCCATTCCACATTCCCCTGACAGGGTCATGTGGAAGGAGGCCCCTCCTCAGCCGTCTGGCGATCCAGTGGAGGTCCCTCTTCTCCCCTCAGGTGGGATCCCCCCAGATCCAGCTAGTATCCCGGTCCCGATCCCACCATCGGATCCGGCTAAACCTAACCCAATGCTGGATCCTCCGATGAAAACCTCCGAGCTTGGGCCCAGTCACCCACCCCAGCCTTCGGCTCCGGTATCAGACATGGTCCCTCTGTTGGGTCCCCTTCGTCCAGCCCCTCCAACGCTAGATACTTTTCCGGCGCCGGATCGAGTGGTGCTGATCTCGACATCGGTACCCCTGGTGGCTCTCCAGACACCGGATCCGCCACCGATTTTCACTACGGCGGGCCCGAAGTGGGTCCCCCCTCCATCAGACCCCCTGATGTTGGGGATTTATTCTAGACCCCGGACTGTCCTTCATTACCACCCGGGGTATCCTGGAGACCACTACCCAGCTGGTTCCCCTCCTGACTGGAGTTCTTTGGGACAGTATTACCCTGGCTATACTCCCTACCAGGGTTATCATTTCCCGGGTTACCAGGGGTACCATTACCCACCTCCTCTGGTAAACCCTCCTCCTCCATGCCCACCCCGCCACCGGTTCTGGCCACACCGGACTTTAAGACTTTAATTCAGTCTTGGTGGCAGGGGGCGCGTTCAGAGCTGGTGTCAGAACTTTAAAGCAGACTCCCACTCCCACGCTGTACCAGATCTCCATCCCCGAGGAGCTTGTCTCTTCCGTCCACAGTCCACATCTCTGGGATGGTTGGTCGTACCGTGGTTCTCCTGGACATTTGTAACCTTCTGGACGAGGGAACGGATGACGACGACGACGATGATGATGATGATGATGATGATGATGAGGATGCCGATGAGTCGGCGGAGGAGATTCTGGACGAACCCGGAGGTCAGAAGGGCAAGGTTTCCCCCAAGTCTCCCCCAGAGGACTCAGCCTTTTCGGACCTCTTGAGGTCCATGAAAGATTTTTTCGATTGGGAGTCTGAGGAACAAGACCCCATGCAACAGAGAGTCGCCAAACACCTGGATTTGGAGTCTCTGTTGCCGGTCCCAGTTCTTCCCTGGATCGGATCTCACCAAGACTTCACCACTACAGTCTGGCAGATGCCTCATTCTCTTCCGGCTGTCCCCAAGAGGGCGGCTAGAGTGTACCAGATGCCTAAGGATGCCCCTTTTCTTAAGGCACATCCAAAAGGCTGACTCCGTCGTTATTTCGGCTGCTCATGACCGCTTCTCTGCACCCAAGCACATGAGCACCTCTCCTCCAGACAAGGAGTCGAGGCAGATGGACCAGTTTGGCAGGAACGTTTACTCTTTGGCCACATGCGCGCTTTGGTCCCTCAGTTATGTGGCCCATATGGTGTCTCACCAAAAGTCACCTTGACAGGCTAGAGGCTCGGGTCCAGGCCATGTAACCCTCGAGCCTCAAGGAGGAGCTTGCCAAGGATCTCTGTCTCTTACGAGTCTCCTGTAGGCATGCTCTACGGGCTACATACGACTCTGTCAACTCTGTAGCCCACGCCTCGGTGACTGCCGTCCCTCTTAGAAGGCACGCCTGGCTTCACAATTCTATCCTCACTAACGAGGTAGAGTCTGCGATCCATGATGCCCCCTTTAGAGGCTCGGTGCTTTTTGGTGGTGGTACCAAAGATATTGTCACAGATCTTCAGGACAGAGACTTCGCCCTGAGATCAGTGTGGTCCATGTACCAATCAGGCACTCAACAACAGCAGCAGCCCTTTCGGAGAAGGACCTGGAGGCAGAGGAAACAGACCCTATAGCTCGCATACCTAGGGCAACGTAAGAGCCACGGCTCCTCCTCCTGCCTCCAATCTGTACATCGAATACAAAAAGTTCAGGATGTTGACGCTTCAGAGCCTCCTTCCTCTTCTTTTGGATAGTCATTGGCTGTGTGCTCTGGACATGCAGGATGCCTACCTGTACATCCCGATCTTCCCCAGCCACCGCTGTTTCCTGCGGTTCTTATTCCAGGGGGAGCATTTCCAGTTTTGGGCTCTCTCCTTTGGTCTGTCTTCGGCACCTCGGGTATTCACCAAGTGCCTGGCAGTGGTGGCAGCCTTTTTACACCGCCAGGGTATTGCAGTTTCCCTTACCTGGATGATTGACTGATCTCAGCCCGGTCCAGGGATTCTTTGCTGGAGGCTTTGTCTTTCACCCTGCACCTTTTTGGCAAATTGGGGATTACAGTCAGTTTTCCCAAGTCATCCCTTATACCATCCCAGAGACTCCAATTCATTGGAACAGTCTTGGACATGGTCCAATGCAGAGCCTTCCTTCCTCCAGACAGGGTGGAGACCCTAGTCCGTCAGGCCTCCTTGGTGACCTTGTCCAGGACCATCCCAGCCCGGAAGGTCCTCCGCCTTCTTGACCTGATGGCAGCCTCCATCAGTACTGTTCTCCTTGCGAGGCTTCACACGAGCGTCACTCAGTGGTCCTTGTGGGTACAATGGGATCAACTCTGGGACGACCTGGACCACCGAGTCCTGGTGTCGTCTGGAGGTCAGAAAGAATTGCTGTGGTGGAGAAATCCCTGCAACCTTTCTTTGGGTCTTCCTTTCAGGAGCCTGACCTCTTCTGCATCCCTGACCACAGATGCATCAAATACAGGATGGGGGGCACACTTAGGGAGCGTCAAGTGCAAGGGCTGTGGTCCAGCTTGGAAGCATCATTACACATCAATGTTCTGGAGATGAGGGCGGTCCTGTACACCTTACAGGCCTTTCAGACCCTCTTTCCCAAGAGATCACTGCTGGTCCAGATGGACAATATGTCAGTAGTTTGGTACCTCAACAAAGAAGGAGTAACTCGCTTGTACCCCTTTTGCAGAGAGGCGATTCGGGTGTGGAACTGGGCAGTCCAGCACAATCTGGCCCTAGTAGTGCCCATGCATGTTCCAGGCATTCAGAATGTCCTGGCGGACAGTCCCAGCAGATCTTGGACTCTAAATCACGAATGGGAGCTAAATCAGGAAGTGGCAGAGTCTCTCTTCCTAAAGTGGGGGCGTTCAGAAATCAACCTTTTCGCCTCCCACTCCAGTGCAAACTTACCAGTTTTTGCTCGCTCGTTCCAGGGCATGGTGCTTTCTGGCATGACATGCTGTCTGTCTCGGACAGGGAAATTTTTGTATGCCTTCTCTCCGTTTCCCATTCTTCAGAGGGTTCTTCTCAAGTTTCAGGCAGAGAAGGCGAGGATGAGACTCATTGCCCATCTCTGGCCGAGACAAATTTGGTTCCCACTGCTACAACAGCTAACAAGAGAACCACGGTTCCACTTCCAGTGACTCACGACCTCCTGACCCAGAATCAAGGTCTTCTCATTCATCCGGTGCTCAGGACACTGCATCTGCATGCATGGCTCCTGCAGACATAGCGAGTTCCCGCTGCGGGGTCTCCTCTCGAGTCACTCAAGTCTTAGTAGAGGCTCGAAAACCCTCAACACGTTCCACTTATGCCATGAAGTGGAAATGTTTTTCGATTGGGTGACTTCCAAGAATTGGAACCCATTTTCTTGTTCTGCCCCGCAAGTCATGGAATACCTCCTCCATCTTTCAGACTCAGATCTGTCGCATTCTTCCTTAAAGGTCGACCTTTCGGCAATCTCGGCGTACCACGAGCTGGTGGATGGTAAACCCATGGCTCAGTTGGAGGTTTCTAAAACCTTTCTGAAAGGGATTCTCCATTTGAAACTCCCCATCCGCAGTCTGACACCCCCTTGGGATTTAAACTTTGTGTTGGAGAAACTTACTCTCCCCCGTTTGAACCAGCGATGAGCTGTGATTTACACTTCCTCTCTTGGAAGACGTTATTTTTGGTTGCTGTTACTTCAGCTTGAAGGATTTTGGCGCTTCAGGCTCTAGTTTTTAAAGAGCCTTATCATATTTTTCATAAGGACTGGGCGGTCCTCAGGACAAATCCTAAGTTTTTACCTAAGTTGGTGTCAGAAGCCACACTGAATCAATCAGTAGAGCTTCCAGTTTTCTTTCTGTCCCCTGCAAACAGAGGTGAGGCACTCCTGCACACCATCGACGTCCATCAGATCCTCCGGTGTTATACCCACCAGACAAAAGATATCCATAGCTGTGATCAGCATTTTGTCTCCTTTACCCCCAGGTCTGCGGGCAAAGCTGTTTCTAAACAGTGCCCTTCCAACTGGTTAGGCAACTGTATTCATTACTGTTACCAAAAGTATGACAAACCTCTGCCGGGTCCCATCAGAGGTCATTCTATCAGGGGCATGGCTGCTTCCTCTGCCTTTTTGTGGAACATTTCTGGGGCTGATATCTGCGCCGCAGCCACTTGCAGTTCTGTCCATACCTTTACTAAACACTACAGTCTGGACATTGCTTCTAGGCGGAGTGCAGGTTTCGGTCCAGCCATCTTGCAGGGCCTTCTGTCCTAGGCTGGGTCCATTACTGTTCCCAGTTTTCCTGGAGATTGTTTTCTCCTTCTACCTTGTTTCTCTTGGTCTCTCTTTAATGAAGGACTGCTTGGGACTCAGTCCTATATGTAATGACCTACTGAAGGAACCCTCTCGAAGTAAGATAGTACAGTTACATAGGAACTCACCGTAACAGTAGATCTTCTAGAGAGGTTCCTTCAGTAGGTGATATTTTTCCCTCCCTCCTTCCCCTCATTTTATTTCTTACACAGGGATTCCAAATCCTGTTTTCTCCTGCTATCAGGCCTTCTTCCAGGCTCTGGCGGGAGAACTAGAAGGCGGGCGTGGGATGTCCACTATCTCTGACCCACGCTGATGTCTGTCACGTGACGTCGGGTGGGCGGTCCCCCGTCAGGTATTGCTAGAAAAGTCTGCCGTGCAGCCCAGACACCAGGTGGCACTAGTCCTATATGTAATGATCTACTGAAGGAACCTCTCTTGAAGATCTACTGTTATGGTAAGTTCCTACGTAACTGTACTTTCTTCAAGGCCTTTTCTCCTGAATCTCTTGTTGGCTGTTTTTTGCCTCCTCACGAGCTTGTCTGTTCCCTCTTCCTTCATTGCTTGGGACTCAGTCCTTAAGGTTATTGCCTGCTGCAAGAGCTCCAACTCAAAGTAAGATAATACAGTTACGTAAGAACTTACTGTAACAGTAGATCTTTGGGAAGAGCTCTTGCAGCAGGCGTTGCTCTCCCTCCCTCCTTCCCCCTGGTTTCTCTCTGCCATTTCCTTTAGGCAAGATCCTGCCCAGTTCACCTTGCATCTTAGACTTTGGGTCTCTGACAGGAGAACTGAGGTGGGGCTGGGGACCACCCCCTTTATACCATTGGCTGATGTCGGGGCGGGCCGACACTGGGGGCAGTTCCCTGCTGAAGACAGCTATCTTGAAGGTTTCCGTGGGGTCCTGGCACTTGGTGGCATAGTCCTTAAGGTTATTGTCTGCTACAAGAGCTCTTCTCGAAGATCTACTGTTACGGTAAGTTCTTATGTAACTGTACTTTTTTAAGCATACTGAGGGATCCCTTAGGAAGAAACATTAATCTTGCCTGTTAAATGCACAGCGAGGTGCTAACAGGTGTGAATGTATCCACTATGTAACAGCCTGTCTTCAGTCTGAATATGAGGGATTAGCCACAGTGGAGAGAGAAGAAGAAGGTAGCACTCACACTGGGGCAGAAAATCAGACTGCTACAGTGAATTTCTCTACCAAATGTCCAGCGGTCAGCTGTTGCAATTGATTTTAGCATCCTTGAAAAAGATGATGAAATAGACAAGCCCTTTCTCACTCCCGTGGCTACCGCCGAATATGACAGCCACAGACTTCTAGAATTTCAGGGATATCGACTCTGATATACCCACGGAGGAAGAGTATGCTAAAGATCCTATGCCCGCAACTGGAACTATGTCGGAAGCACTACACGCTATGGACAAGCTAAGCAGTTTTGTCTGCACCTGAGAAAAAAATAAACTTGCTATACATAGCACAAAGTAAAGCAAATGTACTACTTATTTTAACCCTAGAAATTAATGTAAAAGTAAACTGCCATTTGATAATTTAACTAAACTGCTACAGTGTAATAGTCTGTTTACAAATGGCAGTAATGTTTTTGGTTTTTTGATACTGGCCCTACAGTAAACATGTAATTTCAGTTTACTGCAGATTCTGCTTAATTGTACATTTTCGTCCAACAAACTGGGTGTGCACTTGAGAGGATTCCACTGTAGTTCCTTGTCAGTACCTTCAGTATATTGGTTCAGGACTGGACGCAGCAGTGGGCAGTGCCTTTCTGCCTGCAGACAGGGTAGAGGACCTTGTTACCCAGGCCTGGCTGATACACAGTAGTCATTACACAGAAACATAGAATTTGTAGTTAGAAAAGGATTGGTATGCCCATCCAGTCTGCCTTATTTTCCCCTGCCTGTTCTAACACTTCAGACCCTATTTGGTCACCGGTCTGTTTGATCATTATGTGTGCGCTCGGATGTTGCTACACCTTTTGGGACTCATGGTTGTTGCATCAGTGATGGTTCCCTTTTCTCATCTCCATATTTGCATATCACAGTAGATTGTTCGGGTGCAGTTCGATCAACTGATGGACAAGCTGGCACAGAAGGTCCTCATCATGTCCCCTCTCAGCCGTGCTCTGGTATGGTGGATGGACCACTAGCACCTGTTGCAGGGTTTAATATTCTTGTCCATGACTCCAGTGCAGAGGCTCACAACGGATGTCTTGGGATTGGGCTTGGATCATAGTAACAACAACAAAAATGGAAAGGAACCTGGGGGTAATCATATTAGATGACCTTAAGGTTAGCAAGCAATGTGAGAAGGCAGCAGAGAGGGCTGGGGGATACTGGGATGTATAGGGAGAGGCATCACCAGCAGAAAACAGGAAGTTGTTATCCCTCTGTACAGACAGTTGATGAGACCCCATCTGGAGTACTGCATCCAGTTCTGGAGACCCCATCTCCGCAAGGACATAGACAGGATAGAGGCAGTCCAGAGGAGGGCAACTAAAATGGTGCAGGGTCTGCAAGAGAAGCCATATGAGGAGAGACTAAAGGAGCTTAATATGTATACCCTTGAGAAAAGGAGGGAGAAAGGGGACATGATAGAAATTTTTAAGTACTTCAGTGTAATCAACAAAGTCCGAGAGGGTAGCATCTTTCAGAAAAATAGATGTGCAAGAACAAGGGGACACAATTTAAAGATGGGAAGTGTCTAAGGAGCAATGTGAGGGCATTTTTTCACAGAGAGGGTGGTGGATGCATGGAACAGCTTTCCTGAGGAGGTTGTGGGGTCTAAAACTGTGGGAGAATTCAAGAATACATGGGACAGACATAAGGCAGTTCTTGTGGGGGTAAGAAGAAATAGGCTGTTGGTTAACTAGGATCGGCACCTTATCCTGTAGGTAGGAGAAATGGGCAGACTAGGTGGGCCAAGTGGTCCTTATCTGCTGTCGAAGTCTATGTTACTATGTTTCTATCTCAGTTTCTTTCAGATCCAAGGGTCTTGAACCCACCTGGATTCAGATCTCCACATCAATATCCTGGAGATGCAGGCTGTTCTACTTAGTCTCCAGATCTTTGAAGAACACCTCAGCCATGGTCCCTTGCTGAATGGGATGATCACTGTTTAGTGTAATGCACTGCATAAACAAACAAGGGGGCACTCACTCTTACCTCCTGTGTAGGGAAGCGCTGAGAGTGTGGTACTGGAGGATGTCTCACAGCCTTTAGATAGCAGCCTTGTTTCTCCCATGTGTCCAAAATATCTTTGCAGACAGGCTAAGCCATTCTCAGTCCCCGATACATGAATGGGAACTGCTGACCTCCATGGCAAACAATCTTTTCACAATATACAGTCATCCAGAGTTGGACTTTTTGCATCCCCACAGAAAACTAAACTGCCGCATTTCTTCCCGCTCTCTCCAGGATCTGGACTTTTTTTGTGAAATGCATATTCTCTTTCCTGGAAAGGGAGGTTTTTTTATGCATTTCCTCCTGTCCCTCTCATTCAGAGGGTTCTGCTCAAGCTGAGGGCAGAGAATGCCATTCTAATGAGAAACAGATTTAGTTTAGTTGCCTAATATGAGGAGAGACTAAAGGACCTCAGTATGTACACCCTGGAAAAGAGGAGGGAGAGGGGAAGGGAGATATGATAGAGACCTTTAAATACCTCACGGGGTAAATAAGATAAAGGAGGGGAGTATTTTTCAGACGTAAAGGTGCTCAAGAACAAGGGGACATGCTGTGAAGCTAGAGAGGGTAGAAATGTGAGGAAGTACTCCTTCACAGAATGAGTAGTGAGTTCCTGGAACAGATTTCCAGTGGAGGTGGTGGGGGTGAAAACAGCGGTGGGGTTCAAGAATGCATGGGATAAGCACAAAGGAATCATAGTGGAATGGAATGGGGAATGGAGAAAGAGCTGTAGATCGGGCACAGTCTAATGTAATAGAGTAGGTAGAGAGAAATGGGCAGACCGGATGAGCCGAGTGGTCCTTATCTGCCATCAAATTCTGTGTTTCTTTATAATACTGATGCCCCCTCTTCTGGCCTCTCCAGATCTGGTTTCCACTTCTGCAGCATCAGGCAGTGGCGCATCCTGTTCAGCTCCCCATTTTAGGGGTCTGTTATTGAATGACAAGGGGTCCCTTGGCCATCTGGACCTGTGGTCCCTGCATCTGTATACATGGCTCCTGAAGACCTAGTCATTACTCGTCCCCCAGGTAGCTGATGTCTTGTTTGTGACTAGAAAGCCTTCCTCGAGACACCTAATCTTTAAAATGGAAGCGCTTGTCTGCATAGTGTGCTTCCTGTTTAGAGGCCCTATTTACATGTCCTGTCAATACTGTATTGGCGTACGTACTGTCTCTATCAGACTCTGGTCTCCAGTACTCATCCCTTACGGTGTGTTTGGCTACCGTTTCGGATTTTCATGTGCCTATTGAAGGGCACACGGAGGCTAGTTGGAAGTATCCTGTATGTTCCTAAAGGGTATTCCACACATGCATCCCCCAATTCATAAGTCAGTTCCACCTTCGGACCCCAATTTCATACTTGAGAAGTTGACTCTGGCTCCATTTGAGCCTGTCATGACCTGTGAGATGCATTTCCTTTCATGGGAAATGCTGATCTTACCCGTGTCAATCTTCACTATTCATCACTGTTGGGTACTTTGCCGGAGGTCAAAACCCCCGCGGAAGCTTTTTTTTTTTAAGGTAGGTGGAGCCAACGCACCATCGGCGCGCCCTCGAGGCCGATGCACTGCGTGGCGCTCGCGGGTTGGCCGTTCGGCTGCGTCGACTCCGCCTGCCTGCCAGTTCTTCGTCTCCCGCCGTAGAGGTCGCACCTCATATGGAGCTGCTGCGCTAGAGGCCTAGTTCGACTCCGAAAAACATTTTGACGCCGAAAAACCTTCGACGCCATCTCTATGTTTCCTTCGGTGCTGAAGTCTGTCGGTTCCTGCCGGTTCTGCTTTTCCATACTCGGCATCGCCTGGTAAGATCTTTCCATTTCTTTATATTTCTGCAACGTCGAGTCTGTTTTTGGTGTTTTTTTTCCTGTAGGTCATGTCTTGGTCGGAGGGCAAGAAAACTTATAGGATGGGTTGGCCTGCATGCGATGGTGCCCATGCGGCCGAAAGTATTCCGTCACCGACCAGCACGACCGGTGTCTTTCCTGTCTTGGCCCGTTTCACGACACGGATTTGTGTGATGCCTGTTTCTCCATGGACCGCTGGGTCATCGAACAACGCGCGCGGAAAAGTGAGGCCGAGCTCCACTGACTTTCGGGGTTGAAGCGCGCACTTCGCCGGGACAAGCCATGCTCTCTTGGCCTTTCCTCTGGGTCCCCTCGTGGTTCTACACAGACCGAGTAGGAGGGAGCCTCAGCTACTAGTAGCCTAGTCATTGCCGAGGCTCCTTCTGCGGTGCAGGAGGCCCATCCCACTCCTTTCGGGGGGCGGGCAGGAGGCGCTGCCATGGCAATCGCCCCTTCGGGGGTGAAGGCTCCCCCGGTGTCAGACCCGCAGTTTGCAAGGCCTGGGTCAGCGCAGTCCTCGATGCCATCGGTTGGCGCCGTTCATGGCACTGTTGGCCCTGATGGAGCCGTCATCGGCGCTGACTTGTCAAATCGCGGCACCATAACTTCTGTCAGGAGCCGTTCGGCGGCGCCGACACTGCTATGCACCGTGGGAGTTGCTACAGTGCCATCTTTGTCATATCTCACCTCGGTGCTGTCCTTGGCACCGAGGTTGAGCCGGCAGCGCCGTGTCCTCGGGGCTCGTGGCGTGGGGCCACGTCGGCAGCGCCGCCTCTGCCCTCAATGCTGTCGTGATGCTACTCTGCCCTCGGCACCATTCGTGGAGCGGGCGGCGATCCTCAGTGCCGATGGTGCCGTGGGGCCGTTTCAGCACCGTCTTTGTCCCGGCACGCTCGTGGCGGGCGGATGGTGCGTGGCTGGTCCCAACTCTGGAGCTCCTGTTCGGGCTGGAGCCGTGCCCCCTGTGGATTCTGCACGCAGTGCTATAGGGGGCACTGGTACTGGCTCGGGCACAGCTTTGGTTTCTGGCCCCTTTGGCAAAGATGGCAGTGGGCCCCCTCCTACGGTTTGGCACAGGGCCTCGGCCTCTACCTCCTCGGAGGCGGAGTCAAGCTCTGAGTCAGACGGACAGTCTGACCCTTTGGGGTTGGCTGTTGAGGTGGGCAGCCCAGTAGTCTCCTCGACAAGCCGGAGTCAGCCCCCTTCTGAGGTGGGGTCGGTGGCTACCGAGACTGGGGTCAGGGGTGCTGACCAGCGGGCAGTGGTGCAGGCCACCATTGCTCTGCAGCCTAGTCTTGGTGGGTTCACTGACCCCTCAGCAGTGGTACCCCCACCTGTGGTGTGCCTAGATTGCCCAACTTTGGGGCCGATCAGAGCACCTATGGGAGGGGAGGGTGCTGTGCCCTGGATTGCTCCTTCGGGTGCTGCCCAGAGCTGTCAGCCACCTAGGCTGCCCTCTCGAGGAGAAGGGCTCTTTCTTGACTCTGAAGGGTCGAAGGGCATGGGGTCGGCACAGCGGCCTTTTTCGGGGGGTCCACCCAGGCTCTGGGAGAAGCCGTAGTGCAGATCTCCGCTCCTCCTCCTTGGTCTTTTTGAGAGAGCCCCATTCTTTTGAGGTAGGGGACCATCCTTCTGGATCTATACAGCCCCGGTCGCCTCTCAGGGAGGATTCTTCCAGGTGCAGCCAAGGCAGTACCGAAATGGTTGTTCAGCTGTTGGCTGTGGGGTCTTCCGAGGCACCTCCTTCCACGAGTGCTCCCGGTCCGCTCCTTAGCCCAGGCGGAGGTCAGCCGACATCTCTTCTCGGCTCTGTCCCCATTCTCCTGCGCTCCCAGACATCCTTGGTCCTAGCGGGCCTCTCTCCTAGGAGCAGATCAGAGCAGTGGCTGCTCGGTTCCCAGCTTACATTAGGGCGATGGACAGTCAGGTTTTTCAACCTCCCTCCGAGCAGCCACCCCCTGAACAGCCAGTGCCCTCCAGCTCCTCATCCCCCTCTTCTGGGGAGAGGAACCTTCTGTCCACATCTCTCCAGCTGCTGATCTTGCTGAGTATCATCGCTTCCTCATGAGGATGTTGGAGGACTTGCACCTCACACCTGCCACTATTAGCAATCCAGAGCACTCGGCGCACGCCTTTCTAGGTGATTTTGGTGAGGCCACTCTTGTGGTGCCGCCCTGGCCTGCTCCCTTTCGGGAGGCATTGTTGTGTTCCTGGTAGAGGCCCTTCTCCGGAGTCCCTGCCCCAAGGGAGCTCAGCCAGAGGTATTGCTCACCGCCAGAGTCTCCAGGTTCCATGCCTCATCCGCAGTCTGGATTGACGCAGTTGGATACTCCTGATGGGCTTCGCGCCCTTCACCGTGACCGGCCCCCAGATCAAGACTCCTCGGATTTTGACTTCTGGGGTAGGAGGACTTTTTATTTATTTATTTACGAGATTCACCAGGAAGGCATACTGAGCAACAATGCTTGATCCCAGATGCGACCTGGGGGTCAAGGCCCAGTACATAGCATAAAAATTGTACAGTACAATACAATACAATACAATAATTAGATACAGACAAGTTTACTTCTAGCAACCAAAGTCAGGAGTTACAGATAGGGACCGGTATACAATATCACATGAGACTGTACAACATATTTTGGTAGTGAGTGATTAGCTAGCAGGAGCAGTTGGAGGAGAAATGAGCATTGAGTAATCGAGTACGATGGTGGGGATTTTTCTCATGTCGTATGGGGGTGGGTAGGGCGTTCCATAGCTGTGGGATTCTGTATTTGAAAGCTGCCTGTCCTTTGGTGGTGAGCATGAGTGGGACGTGGAATAGTCTAGGGTCAGTGCCTCTTAGGGAGTACGCGGGAGGAGGTTGTTGGGAAAGGGTGGATTCCAGGTAGGGAGGAAGGGAGAGGGACCAGTATTTGGCAGCGAACCTAGCGCAGTTAATTAAACTGCGATCTTGGAGGGATGGCAGGTTGAGGGAGCTATATAACGTGCAGTGGTGAGTGGATTGCGGGCAGTCTAGGATGAAGCGACAAAAGGAGTGGAATAGGGTGTCTAGGCTTGTCAGGGTGGATGCCGATGCGATAGTGTATATTATGTCCCCATAGTCAAGAACAGGCAGTATCATTTTTTGTACAATGGCTAGTCTCGTTTGTGTGGGGAGGCAGTTCTTGTTTCGATATAGTGCACCCAGTTTTGGGAGCAGCCTCTTGTGCAGGGAGTCAATGTGAGATGCAAAGTCTAGGTACAGATCGAGCCAGATACCTAAATATCTATATCTAGTGCATTGCTCCAGGGGAGACCCTTCCAGGGTTTTGAATGGGGGACAGGGGGTTTGTCGGGAGAGTCTTTGTTGGGAGCCAAAAGTGAGCGACACAGTTTTTGTAGGGTTTAAGAATAACTGGTTAGTTCTGAACCAGAGAGATGCCGTGCTGCTTGCTGAGGGTCCTGATGCGTACAGGACTGTATCGTCCGCATACATTTGTATGGAAGAATGGGAGCATGCTGAGGGAGGTCGTTTAGAAAAATGGAGAAGAGTATAGGTCCTAGAACTGATCCTTGGAGGACACCAGATGTGACTGAAAGGGGGTTAGATGTGTGAGAGGCAATTCTGACTGCTTGTTTCCTCCCCACTAGGTAGTCTTTGAACCACTCTGTGACTGGGTGTGCAAGCCCCGCTTTGGTAAGTTTGGAGATGAGTAGGGAACGAGAGACGGTATTGAATGCCTTTGCAAGGTCTATAAAAATGGCCGTGGTGGTATGTCCCTTGTTGGTGCCGGCGAGAATGTCTCCAGTGACTCGTAGTACAGAGGTAACGGTTGAGTGGGTTTTGCGGAATCCTGATTGGTAAGGCATAAAAAATGAGGAGGCGTCCAAGTACTGAGTCAGTTGTGACAGGACAAGTCACTCCTGTAGTTTGGCCAGTATAGGGAGTAGAGAGATAGGTCTGAAGTTGCCTGGGGAGGAAGGGTCTCCTTCTTTGGGGAGGGGTATGACAGTGGCCATTTTCCAGGCCGTTGGTACCTTGCCCAGCAAAAAAGAGAGGTTGAGAAGGGCGGTCAGGGGGGAGGCTATGGCTGGGGCTGACAAGAATAGCATCTTGGCGTCCAGGGATAACGGGCATTTGCCTTTGTTGGGGTTCAGAGCCCGCAGGGAGTGAAGGACTTCTGCTGGGGAAACTGGTTGGAATGTGAACGGCAGGACTGGGGTGTGAATTTGGGAGGTCTGGGGGCGGTGGGAGTAGTCCGGGGTGGGCTTGTCCTGGAGGGAGGCTAGTAGGTTGTCGGCACAGCTGGAGAAGTGGGTGTTAAAGGCTTCAGCTATGCAGATGGGGTCGGAGACGAGGGTGCCCTGTGCTAGTAGTGTTGGGGAGGGTTGGGTTGGGAGAGCAGGGATTTGAGAGATTTCCAGAACTCTGTAGGGTGGTTAGAGTTGTTACTGAATATTGATAGGAAGTAGCATTTTTTGGCTTGGCGGATGATGTTTGTGCAGGCATTACGAATGGATCTGTAGGTAGTAAGGGAGGCCTGGATGCCCTGCTTCTTATGTGCTTTCCAGGCATGGTCTCTGGCATGGCATATTCTGATTATATCCGCCGAGATCCATGGTAGATGAGCCCCTCTAACTTTTTTAGTATGCAGGGGGGCGTGCTTGTCCCGCACTTTTAGGAATCTGGTTTTGAACGCTTCAAAGGCATCGTCAATGGAGGATGCCTCGGTGATGCAGGACCAATTTATCCTTCCCAGGTCCTCCAGGAGAGATTCAAGGTCTAGGGAGTTATAGGACCGGGTGCGCAGCGTCTTGGTGGGGGGCAGCAGGGCTGTGTACCTTCCTGATCATGTAGATCATGTGACGATCACTTAATGAATCAGGAAGCAGGCCTGCAGCCCGAATTCTGTGTGGGTGTGAGGTGAGAGCCCAGTCCAGTAGGGAGTGGTTATTTGTCTTGTGGTTGAGTCTGGTGGGCTCATTTATGAGTTGCATGAGGTTCAGGGCCTTTATTTTGATCTTCAGGTGGGCCTTTTCAGTACCTAGTCAGTTGGCATTGTAATCACCTGTGGCGTGGAGTTCTCCCCCTGTGGCTAGGGATTGCAACGTAATTAGGTGGAAGAGAATTTCGTCAGTGGGTGTGCAGGGGGAGCAGTATGAACCTGCCACGTATATTGGGGTGGTATATGGAAGTACTAGTTTAATGAGTAAGGAGTCGATGTTTGCTTGGAGAGAGGGGATATCCACAATGGCGAACTGCCGACTGTTGGAGACATACATTGCCGTCCCTCCCCCTCTCTCTTTCTCCCTCTCCTGTCATGCTGATGATTGTATATCCTGGAATGGAAACTCCGGCATCTGTATGATGTGGTTTCACTCAGGGGTGTAGTCAGGGATTTCAGATTTGCATACCAAGTGGACTCACTGTGACCCCCCGGTGCAGCTAGACAATATACAAATGTACACCAGGACCATGTTTGTTGCCTCATTCAGCACAATAAGTGCATCTTTTGTATCTCATGACAGTGGTTGTTGCCATGCATGGGCAAATACAAATGCCGTGCATTGCTCCCTAAGACACCCTCATACCAGCCCAGAGCCTGTGAAGTTACATTGTCCTTGGGATGGAAAGAGAATATTCGTGACCAGTCCTTCTAGTTTTGACTCCTATGAATAAAATTACAGAAAGGTTCAGTATTTCCTTTGTTAGTTTTCATGGAAAAAGGAAGCAATTCAGAGCCTATTTGCTACCCCCTTAAATAAAATTGCACACCATGGAGTGTTTGGAGTATGCCTGCCTACACCCATGGTTTCACTCATGTTTCCGAGATGACCAGGATGTCCAAGTGCAGGGTTAAGGCGATTGGTTGTAAAAGCAAGATTTTAGATAACAGACTGCGGGTCTTAAGGTGCAGTATGCATTGGCCTTTTGGGAGAGCGAATGGGGTTGGGGTATGAGATGAGTTAGGGCCTGGGTTTGCCTCTACATCTCCTGACAGGAGCAGGAGAAGGGCAAAGAGATGCTTTGATGTAGACTTTGAGGAGGTTGTGCTTGCGGTGGGGTTGCAGCGAGGAGAGGTGACAGGTGTGTAACAGTGGGCTGATGTGTGTAGGACCGAGAGCCCTGGATGGAAGGAGGGTGGCAGGATGGTGGCGCTGAATAAACCACAGTGGGTGAGAGCCAGGTGTTGCTCTGGCCAGTGAGATGATGCAGTGTAGTAAGGCTGATGGTCTAACCGAGGGGGGCAGGGCCGGTGAGGGTTCCCTATCTGGGAGGTTTGAGGGTGGTAAGGAGGTTAATGAGGCCAAAGAGAGGAAAACAATGGATGTAAGAAGCAGCATCCTGTCCTGGCTTGGTTTTAGGCTTGGATAAATAGGTTTGAGCCCTCTGGTGGTGGCAGCTGATAAGCTGCAAATGAGAAAGTGGGCTGATAGGTTTTTGACTGTCATGTGACATCAGCCTATCCAGCCTATAAAAGGAGGAGCTCACCAAGGGCGGTGGTGGGGAGCCTGCGCGCAGCGCCAGTGGGGTAGAAGCACTCAAGCTCTGAGAGGCAGTGAAGCGCTGGGCTAAGCTTAGTAATGAGTCTGTTGTTTGAAAATGGCGCACAGACCATGCTGTGCCTCCGTGATGGTTCCCCTGCATCTGGGCAAGCCTGGGGTTCGACGTCAAGCAGTGTAGGGGAGAGCTGGGCCTTCCTGTGCCCTCATGACCCATGTCCCAGGTTCTGTGGAAAAGAGGGGGTTTATGAACATGAAGTGGGAGGAGAAGTTGCAAAACCTGAGGTAAGAGAGCAGCTACAATAGGCGAACTGTGATCTTGGCTGTAAGAGACAAGGCTATTGGTACAGGGAATGTTTTGTGTGGGAGAATGATCGTTTGCCAGGATTGTGTTGGACCATGCGGTTAATGGCTTCTAGGATCAGGAATTGGCATGGTCGCACTGTTTAAAGCTTTTCATTTAGCGAAGCTATGCTGCGCCAGCCTGCTTTGTGCAAGAGCGGCGTTTATTATTTAGCACCTCTCAGAATTTCGGGGCCTGCGAGAGCTGCAGTTTGAATCCAAGTTAGCACTAGAAAATTTGACCTGCTTTGTGCTAGTGCAGCATTTAGTTTTAGTACAGACAGAATTTCTGGACTTACGAGAGCTGCTGTGTGAAATCAATGTCAGCTCTAAACTCTGAGCAGCCTCCTTCACCCCACATGCTAGCTGTACACTGTACCCTAGTCAGCCTAAACAAATTATGCAGAGAACATTTATACAGGTACTATGGGGTCCAACAGGCTAAGATATGGAATTTACAAATTAAAGTAAAGGCTGAGACTCACCTTAAGGCTATGTTAACTGCTGGAACTGATCTGTATGGGCTTAAATCATGAAGTCAAGTGCGTGCCCTTAAAGCTCCTGCGAAAAGTAGGGATTACAGTGGGAAACATTTATAAAAATAAAAGCTCCTACACAATCACAGTTATTAACAGGGTGCAGCAAGCAAAAACAGGAATGCAAAAACCATCAGCACTCCTACACCGACAACAAAAGCACTCAAGCTCTGAGAGGCAGTGGAAGCGCTGGGCTAAACTTAGTAATGAGTCTGCTGTTTGAAAATGGCGCTACAGACCACGCTTGTGCCTCCATATGGTTCCCGTACCTGGGTGCTTCCGGGGGTTCAATGTCGAAAGCAGTGCAGGGAGGGCTGGGCATCTTCCTGTGCCCTCGCGACCCGTGTCCCAGGTTCTGGGTGCTTCGGGGGGGGGGGGTCCGACGTCGAGCAGTGCAGGGGAAGGCTGGGTGTCTTCCTGTGCCCTCGCGACTCGGCACGGTTATTGCTTTCCATTTCTGCACATCAGGCCCACTGTGCAGCCTATGACAGGTTCTTGTGGTCCAGGCTAGGTCAGCTCCTAGCCTCATTGCCTGATATGGAGAAAACCAGACAAGCCATTGCACTCTGTGTGCGTGGCCTGGAGCTAGCAAGGCACCAAGCGAGGGCATCCTATGATGCCAATGAGGTAGCTACCAGGGTCGTAGGGACAGCGATTTGCACTAGGCGTACGGCATGGCTGCGTCTTTCCCGGTTGTCACCCTTGGCCTGGCGTAGGGTGATTAACTCCGCTCATCAGAGAACCTATCTCTTCTCCCGTAGAGCGAGACGGCACGTGTCGGGGCAACTTTCTTCCCCTCCGGAGGGACCTCGTCTCACTCTCCCCACTCTCTGGCCTCTCCAGGCCCTGATGGTTCTCCCTCTTAGTGTGTCACCCACCGAGAGCTAAAGGACTTTGTCCCTTAGGGTGTTAAAGAAAATCCCTTGGAGGCTCGATGCTCACCCAACAGTTATGAATGGTGAAGATTGACACAGATAAGATATGAAAATTACATACCTACCGTAATTATGATCTTTCTGTGTATCTTCACCATTCATCAGGATCCCACCTTCCGTCCCCCTGGGGCCTCAGTCTCTGGGTTCCCCTCCCTCTCTGTGCCCATCCTTCCCCCTCTCCTTTCTTGGGGTAGGGTAAAGCAGGCACACAGGGGGACAATGTTTGGGGACAGTGGACAGGGGACTCCTTCTCCAGTGCTTTGGCTCCACCCCTGTGGGGTGGGAGTTGACAGTTGCCCTCCTTTCTTTTCTCCTGCCTGTTCCCGTCCAACTTATTTCTCCTTGTTTATTAAAAAAAAAAAAGTTTTCCCTTTTTTTTTCACCAATAATCTTTCCTTGAGAGGGTGTTAATTCTGTACCCTGTCCTTCTTCCAGAATAGCCGACTCTGCTTATCTGGAGTGTTTGCCAGTCATTCTGTGCCTTGAATTCTGGCAGAAAGCCTTTGGCTACTCCTTGCAGTTCCTATGTAATCTGGAGACGGACCAGAGTCTGGGATGTTTGACTCTCCTCTCCTCCTAAATTCTTTACTCACCCTACCTCCCTCTTCCTTTTCCAGGGATTGGAGCCCCCCTCCCAATCCCTCTAGTTTCCGACTTTTCTCCCTTTCTGTCCTCTCAGTCGTTATTTCTCCTTTTGGTTTATATATCTTTTCCTTTTTCTGTCCCTTGGACTTCCTTGTCCCACCCTCCACTCCCTTCCTCGTACCTCTCCGGCGACTCAGAACTGGCAGGCAGGCGGAGTCGACGCAGCCTAACGGCCAAACCGTGAGCGCCACGCAGTGCGTCGGCCTCAAGGGCGGTGCCGATGGTGCGTCGGCTCCACCTACTTTAAAAAAAATAAAAAGCTTCTGCGGGGTCCTGACCTCCGGCCAAGTACCCAACAGTGATGAATGGTGAAGATACACAGAACGATCATAATTACGGTAGGTACGTAATTTTCATTTTTTTGATCACCATAACTTCTGCTCATAGGATTTCAAAGCTTCAGGTTCTGATGCATGAGCTTCCTTACCTAATTTTCCATGAGGACAGGGTGTCTGTGGACCAATACATGTTTTCTACCCAAGGTGGTCACAGATTTCACATTGAATCAGACCATAAACATGCCTGTGTATTATTGTGAGCATACTAACAAGCATGAGGCATTGTTCCATGCACTTGATGAACATAAAACACTGCATTTCTGTCATGATCATATTAAGAACTGCAGGAAGTCCTCTCAGCTCTTTGTTTCGTTCGCCCTTGGAAAAGAGGGATCCCCGGGATTATAGATTTCCTGTCCAGATGGCTGGCTCACTCTATTGGGTTTTGTTATAGGAAGTAAAATAATGAATTTCCTGGTGCTGTGTGTGGCCAATCTACACGTGGTATGGCCACATTTGTTGCTTGCTTTCAGAATTTTTCTGCAGCTGACGTGTACTGCTGCCACATGGAGCACTGTGCATACTTTCAGTAAGCATTATAGTCTAGACCTTTTGCCCCACGCATACTTTTTTATTCTTACATTTTATTTATTTATAAAAATATAAGCCCACATCTTTCTGTGATTTGAAGTATCTGTCTTGGAAGAATTTATTCTTTGTGGTTATTACTTCAGCCATGCTGGTGTCCAAACCACATGCCTTCGTTTATGACCCACCTTTTTACAGTGTTCCACAGGGACAGGGTGGCATTATATATTCACCTCAAATACTTGCCTGTGATGGTGTCTGATTTCCTGTTCAGTCAGCCCACTGTTTTACTTGTGTTATTTCTTTCCCCTCAGAACCTGGGAAAAGTGCTGTTGCATGCCTTGGACATCCACAGAACCCTTCAGTACTGCCTGAATATACCAAGGCCTGTGGCCAGTCCTCTCAATTGTTTCTTTCTTTTGGCTCTGGCAGCAGGGTAGACCAGTCTCCAAAGAGTGTCTCTTAAAATGGATATCCTCCTGCATCTATTTGTCTACAGACAGACAGGGCAGGAGCTGCCAAGAATCATTACACACAAGAAATGGCAGACTCGATGGCCCGTTTTCAGTCAGTTTCAGCAGCTGATATTTTCAAGGCTGGCACCTGGCACATTTACTGAGCATTACAGTCTGGGTCTTATCTCCTGTAGGAGGGTGTGTTTTGACTTTGCTGTCTTATAAGACCTGCTCTCCTGAGGGTAGGTCCTCTGTTTTTACCAGCCACCTGGTTGGGATTGGTTCTGGTTGGTAATAATCAATATATGGTGTGACAGAGATGTCATAAAAGACAGGTTTGTTACTTACCTGTAACAGTATATCTTCAAAAAGATCTCCTTAGAGCCTTAACCATCCCACCCATGGTCCCCTGGTATGGCAGATCCTTCCTGTTCAGCTGTTGGCATGGCACTGCGTAATGAGTCTTTCGATTTCCAAGTATTGCCACTTGCTGTATGATGCCAGCGTTCAGTTTGCTCCCCCTGACACACTGTGCATGATTGATGGGGGCAGCCCCAATCTTACTGTTTGTAGATGTTTAGAACTTCATTCACCACTGGCAGAAACTGAAGCTGTTGGAGGCCATCCCTCATTATATAAGCGATGCTGCGTGCTGCCACTATGAACATGGGCACATCTATGTTGGCAGCCCCATCTTTCAAAAGCTTTCCATGAGGCCCTGATGCAGACAGTTTTCAGTCCAATGTATTGTGGCTCTAAAGAAATCCTCTCGAAGATCTACTGTTACTCTTTTTTAAGTGTTTACTGACTAACAATCTATTGTTTTATTTGTCTTTTAATAATTTATTTTGTAAAGAACTCGAAACTATCAAGGGTACTATAGAAATAAAGTTGATTTGACTGGTATGGACAAATATTCAGTTATAATTAAGCATCATATTATTTTTATAGGCAGAAGGTTACGTCATTGGAAGCTGTATTAAACACATTCCTATTGCTGGACGAGACATTACATATTTCATTCAACAGCTACTCAGGGAGAGGGAGGTGGGAATTCCCCCTGAACAATCACTAGAAACTGCTAAAGCCGTCAAGGTGAGTAATCCTGTAGACAGATGTCCTGCATATGTGGCATTAAAAACCTGATTTTGAGCAAGTGGGGAGGGGGCACTGGATTTACCATCAAAATGATTATTATTCATAGCTCTATTTCTCAGATTACTTACTAAGTAAAACACTTCCTACATTTTTATGGTCTGTTTCTCTTGCCCTCCCTATGTGCCAAAGCCTAATGCTGTTATTTCAGTGCTCCAAAAGCAATATTAAATCATGACACTCTGGCAACCATCACTATAGGACAGGGAGGGACAGATGTCATGGTGTCAGGGATGGTGGGGAAAGTCAAATTTTAGAGCTCTACTTCTGTTGGTGAGGGATAAGAGGTTCCATCCAGCAGTGCATTCCTGGGACCTAATAAGATCTAGTAAATGTTTCAGAGAACTAATTATCTCAGTAATACATGGGTAACAACTGGTTGCACTGATATTAAAGGTGATGAGATGGCGGTCAGACCACAGAATGAATGTAATTACTGATTTCTTCACCGGGACACCTGGCCAAAAAAAGCAATGTCAGTTGTGTGGCCGGTTTCATTCTTTACCAATAAGACATGCTGACAGATTTGTAGAATCCATTTTTCACCTAGAAAATGCGGAACAAAATTAGAATCAACTTCACACCAGCTATATACTGTGGTCCTTAAAAAGCGAGCAGTTATGGCCACTACAACATTAAGGCAGATACAAGACCCGAAAGCACTCCTGAAGCTCACCAGTGGATTGAAGTTGTCAGTACACCAAGGAAATCTTCAGTCTGAGACCATACGGAGGCATGCGTGATTGTGCAACATGTTTAAAGTCTTAAGTAGTATTAGCATGCTGATTGTTTTTGGGCAGATCCGTCTGGGTGTAAGTGGTGGATAGCTAGATCTTACTTCGAGAGACAGCTTTTGCAGCAGGTTACACCATTAGGACTGAAGCCGGCAGGCGCCAGGACCCCACGGAAATTTTCTAGCTAGCAGTATTCAGCGGGTGCTCACGACGTCGGTCCTGCGCCCGACATCAGGCATAGTACATAAGGAGGCGGCCCCCCAGAATCCCCAGTTCTTTTCCTGCCATCGACTCACCAGCATTGGCCTCTTGGTCTCTACCTAGTGTACGACGACTACAGAACTTCTGCGTTTTTCTAACTGATGTCCTCTCCAACTCCTTTGCTTGAGGGTCACCTTTCGAAGTGTGCCTGCGGCAAAAAGATCCCTTTCAAGGATCCTCACTCCTCCTACGTGTGGTGCCTAGGCCCAGACCACGATACTAAGGCCTGCACCTTTTGCCAAGGGTTCAATAGTCGCACCAGGATCCGCCGTCAGAAGGCACTCCAGGCGTATCTTCTTGAAGAAAAATTAAAAAGGATGGACCAAGAATCTTCCTGCAAGGGAGAATTGTCCTCGAAGGCCCATAAGCACCAGGACAAGCACTGGGAGAAAGCAAGGTCCAGATCCCCGAACCGGGCCTCGGACTCTCGCAGCTCAGGCTCCACCAGATTGGCCCACTCTCCCTCCAGGGCTCGGTCGCAGCCCGCCCCCCGGTTAAGGTCCAGGCTTCAAGCAGCTCTTCTTCACTCCAGCCTATTAGGACTTCGAGGCCCTCGGCTTCCTCCAATCCGTCCAAGGCCTCTTCCAAGCGCCATTAATCATCATCTTCCACCCGACGTCGGGACACTGATTCCAGGTCAGTCTCCCAACCTCTCAGAGGCCTTGATCCAGCTCCTAGAAAGACCAAGGACTTGACGTCCCTGAAGCGGTCGTCAGACCTGATGTCGGCCAAGCACCCGACATCGGCTAAGCATCCGAAGTCGGCCAGGTGCTCGCAGGAACCAACAACACCAGCCAGACACCAGTCGCCAGCTGGGCGTTTGCCGGATCCGAAGGTGTCAGCCAGGAGACTGACGTCAGCATCGCACTCTCCGGAGCGGAATCCCCCCCCCGTCAACGGCAGACGCCGGTCACAGGGAATCGACTGAGGAGGACACCACACTGCCCAAAGACCAGGTGGGCGACACCGAGGATGCCAGGCTTCCGCGGGAATCTTCCCCGAACCCGGAGACACCCGGGGACCCGATGCCTGACCCAGGCGACAGACCACCGGCGCCAGGCCCGTCGTCGGGCATGAATATTGAAGAAGTAAACGAGCTCTTTACTTTTTGGTGGGACGCCATGCGAAAGGATGTGGTCCCTGTTAAACCTCCTCCTCCTCCTCCTCCTACTCCTCCCCCTCCTACTCCACCTACGGGGCCAGCAGGATGACCACCAACTCCCAAGGAGCAGACTCCACCTCCTTGGGGCAGATCCAAATACAGGAGAAGGCCTCCCTCAAGATCTCTATCAGGGTCTGCCAGCCCCAAGCGACCCAGACAGCGTCGGTACACTACGTCGGGGGAGGACTCCAGATGAGACACCTTGGACTACTCCAGATCTCCTTCTCCACTCAGCATCTCATCTCCTGACCCACGTGACCTACCCATGTCTCCTCCAGATTATACCTCTTTTGCTGAGATCATGAGGCACATCCAGGACAACATGGGGTGGGATGCTGAAGACCTTGACCCCGCACAACAACGCCTTGCCCTCTGTCTTTGGCAGAAAGACCCAAAGCCTGTGGTAGTACCACCCTTGGTAGACACTTTCGCGGACGTCACCAAGGCTGCGTGGAAGCATCCGCACTCCACTCCCGCAGTGCCGAAGAAGGCTGACCGCCTGTACAAGGCCCAGACAGAGGACCAGTACTTGGCCCAACAACCTCTGGCAGACTCCCTGGTCATCACGGCCTCGCATGATCGGTCTCAAAGACCACAACATATGAGCACACAGCCACCGGACCAGGAATCCAAGCAACTGGATGCCCTGGGGAGACGCACGTACGCAGCTGCTACTTGCGCCATCAGGTCTCTGAACTACCTCACCCACATGGTACAGTTTCAGAACGCCTTGTGGGAACAGGGCCAAGACCTGGTCGATAAGCTTCCAGATGGCGACCAGAAGGCAGAGCTCCTCAATCTTCTCCGCATAGGGTCAGATGTGGGTACCCAGGTGCTTCGAGCCACATACGATTCTGCGGACTCATCTGCCAGAGCTGCGGCTTCAGGCGTTTGTCTCCGGAGACACTCTTGGCTCCGTGTCTCTGGCTTCACCCCGGAGGTACAGAAGAACATTCTTGACGTCCCATATAACGACGAAGTACTCTTTGGTGAATCCTCGGAGAAGGTCATCACCAAACTCCAGGACGTGTTGAAGGCAGTCCGATCTGTACAGGCCATGTACAGATCCAGGCATGGTTCCTTTCGCAGGAACCAGAGCCATTTTTGCAGCCGGCAACAGAGGCAGCAGCCACATTCCGGCCAGCACCAAAGGGGCACTTTTCAGCGTAAAGCCCAGGCCAAGTCGTTCCCAGGCAGAGGCCAATGTTACATGAAACCAGCCCAGCCTGCAGGGACCAGTGCTGCCACAGCATGACTCCTTCCCGGCCCCCGCCTCTCCTCTGGATCAACGGGCACAAAAGGTCGGGGGTCGCATTGCTCACCACTTTTCAGGGTGGTAGTCGATCACCACCAACAGGTGGGTTCTTCAATTGGTCAAGAAAGGCCATTTCATAGAGTTTCTCAACCACCCACCAATAAGACCTCCCCTGCTCTCCCGTTACTCGGGTCAGCATCCTCTGCTCATACAGCAGGAGGTGCTCGCACTCCTGGAAAAAGAAGCTATAGTGTACGTACCACAGAACCAGAGGGGTCTAGGACATTATTCTCACTTCTTTCTGGTTCCAAAGAAAACAGGGGACCTTCATCCGATACTGGACCTCAGCGACCTCAACGACTCGGTCCTGTACAAATGCTTCCGCATGGTGACCCTCCCAGGTCTGATTCCCATGCTCAAGTAGGCTGCCTTCATAGCATCCCTGGACATGCAGGATGCCTACCTGCATATACCTATTGCCCAAGTGCACAGGAAGTTTCTGCACTTCGAGTTTCAGGGTCACCATTATCAGTTCCGAGCTTTTCCCTTCGGACTGTCATCGGCACCTCAGGTTGTTCATGAAGTGCGCATGATCGTGGCAAGCACATCTCTGAAGAGACAAGGCCACTACGCGTTCCCCTACCTGGATGACTGGCTTCTCATGGCGCCCTCCCGGGAGGCCCTGATGTCCGCTATTCATTGCACTCAGTCTCTGTTCAAGACATTGGGCATCATCATCAATCACGACAAGTCACGCCTGGGTCCGTCCCAGACTCTGCAATTCATAGGTGCAGTTCTGGATCATCCAGGGGAAGGCTTTTCTCCCTCCGGACAGAGTGGAACACATCAGATCCCTCATCAGGGACATTTTGGCGAAGAAGACCATTCCTGCCAGACTGGTCCTTCGCCTTCTCGGACACATGGCTGCAGCCATTGAAACAGTCCCACTAGCCCGTCTTCACATGCGGGTAACCCAATGGATGTTAAGTGTCCAATGGGATCAAAAGCAAGACCATCTGCCGCATCCAATCTGGATCACGAAGGCCGTAGTCCGAGATTGGCAATGGTGGCTAGATTTGAGGAATCTTTTGGCGGGAGTCCCCTTCATTGTGCCATCTCCGACTGTGACACTCTCCACGGATGCCTCAGGGCTCAGTTGGGGAGCACACCTCGACGGTGTTCGGTCTTAGGGCCTGTGGACAGACCAAGAGACTCATCTCCACATAAATATCCTGGAAATGAGGGCAGTTCTTTACGCTCTGCAGGCCTTCCAGTCGGAGATCCCACCAGGTACACTTCTGTTACAAATTACCTCAACAAACAAGGAGGCACCCATTCCTACCCACTTTGCAGGGAGGCCATGAGGGTGTGGGATTGGGTCTTGCAGCATGGCGCAAACCTCATTGCCGTTCATGTTCCAGGAGTGGACAATGCCATCGCAGACGGCCTGAGCCACTCTCAGGCCAGAGTCCACGAATGGGAACTACTTCAGGAGGTAGCAGAGGATCTGTTTCGCAGATGGGGTACTCCAGAATTGGACCTTTTCGTGTCCCCATCCAATGCAAAACTGCCCAATTTTTGCTTGCTAGATCCAGGGCCTGGTGTTTTCTGGCGAGACGCATTGTCCCTCTCCTGGGCGGGCAGATTCCTCTATGCCTTTCCCCCTTTTCCATTGATCCAGAGTGTTCTTCTGAAACTTCGCAGAGAGCAAGCAACGCTGATACTTATCGTGCCGTTTTGGCCCAGGCAGATCTGGTTCCCTCTTTTGCATCAGCTGTCCCGGGAACCTCCAGTGCCGCTGCCGATCAGCTCCCACTTGCTGTCTCAGGAGGCGGGTTTCTTGGTCCACCCCGACCTACGTTCCCTGAACCTGCATGCTTGGCTCCTAGAGACATAGCCGTAATGCGACACGGGGTCTCGCAAGAGGTAGAAGACATTCTTGTTGCTGCAAGGAAACCGGCTATCCATGCGACCTACGCCATGAAGTGGGGCAGGTTTTGGTTATGGGTTCAAGTGCGTGCTTTTTCGCCTTTGGATTGTCCAGAGAAGTTGGTTTTGGACTACTTACTGTCCCTTTTCCAGTCAGACTTGGCTTACTCCTCGATTAAGGTACACCTCTGTGCCATCTCAGCCTATCACGTTCCTATAGACCAATGCACTATAGCTCAATTGGACACGACACATGCCTTCCTGAGGGGTGTCCTCCACCTTAGGCCCCCGATTAAGGATCCGATTCCACCATGGGATCTACCCTTCATCCTGGAGCAGCTTACGCTGCTACCCTTTGAACCAGCCGCGGATTGCGAGCTACGTCTTCTCTCTTGGAAGACGCTGTTTTTAGTTACCGTCACCTTGGCCAGAAGAATTTCTGAGCTCCATGCACTTGTGTGCAAAGAACCTTATTTGGTTTTCCACCAAGACAGGGTATCCCTATGGACTAATCCTAAATTTCTGCCTAAGGTGATCTCAGCTCTCATCCTTAATCAGGATATCGATCTACCAGTGTATTTCCCTAAGTACTCTAATCGAAGAGAAGCCCTTCTGCACACTTTAGATGTGCATAGGTGTCTCAGATACTACCTGACCAGAACCAAACACCGCCGAAAATCAGACCAGCTTTTTGCCTCCTTTGCCCACAGGATGATGGGAGCTCCTGTTTCAAAACAGTCGCTGCCCAGGTGACTCATTCAGTGTATTACGTTCTGTTACCAGAAGCACAACAAACCCTTACCGGGCGTGGTTAAGAGTCATTTCACCAGAGGGGTGGCTAACTCTTTTGCGGCTTTAAAGAATGTATTCACCTCAGCTATTTTTGCTGCAGCTACTTGGAGCTCCATACACACTTTCATCAGGCATTACAGCCTGGACATTGCATCGAGGCGAAGAGCAGGTTTTGGTCTAGCAGTCCTTCAGGGACTTCTGTCCTAGGCTCGATGTCATTCAAGGATTTCTACCTTCCCTCCTCCCAATGGTGTGGGATTTCCAGGATTGCTTGGGAATCAGTCCTAATGGTGTAACCTGCTGCAAGAGCTGTTTCTCGAAGTAAGATAGTACAATTACGTAAGAACTTACCGTAACAGTAGATCTTCGAGAACAGCTCTTGCAGCAGGTACTTTCCCTCCCACCATCCCCGCTGGAGGTAGATTCTGGTTCCGACATCCTTCTCCTTGGACAAGGCGTTACTTGGTATTACTTGGTATGAAAGAACAGAAGAAGGCCAGAGCCCATCGAGACTGCTCCCCACACTATGTGAGACATCATTTATCTATTATCCCTCAACCAAACGTCTAAATTTGTTTTTAAAGACAGTGACACTAGTTGCCTCTACCAATTCTTGTGGCAAGGTGTTCCATACAATAGATGCTCTTATTGGAAAAAAGTTTCCCCTTTTGCTGGTTTTATAAGTTTTTACTTCAAGCTGTTTATTATGCAGTCTCGGAACATGTCTCCTTTTGGAGAGTGTTAGACCACATTTTTCCATTAGATCTGGTGAATTTATTAAATTAAAAACCATAAGCATATCGCATCTTAATCTTCTAGTTTGAAGAGAGAAGAGACCAGTAGCTTTTAATCGTTTCTGATAATCCAAGTTTGTTAATCTTGGAATCATTCTAGTTACTCTCCTTTGAACCTGTTCAAGAATTGCTATGTCTTTTTTTTGGTTTGGATTCCAGAAAGGGGAGCCATAGTCTAGATACGGTAATGTATGCCCTATACAATGGAATAAGGCATTGTTCAGTGCGAGTAACAAAAGTGTGTTTTATTTGCCTCAAAAGTCTGTTGGTCATGTAAGCAGTTCTAACACAGTGATCATTTGATGTAAGTTTATTATTAACATATATCCCTAAATCTTTTTCATAATTTGATGAGTGAAGCGGTAGTCCGTTTATATGATATATATCGTTTTTGGATTATTTACACCGAAATGCATAACTAAACATTTGTCTTGATTAAACTGCATATGATTTTCATTTGCCCAAAGGGTTAATTTTTCCAAATCCTTCTTTACTTCAGAAATGTTTTCTTGATTATTAACCTTGCCCCCCAATTTAGTATTGTCTGCAAATTTAACTATGAAGTTATTTGGCCCTGTTTGTGAATCACTGATAAAGAGGTTAAACAATGTTGGTCCCAAGAACGACCCCTGTAGTACACCACTTGTCACACTACCCGAATCAGACAAGATATCATTAATTCTGACTCTCTGAGAATGATTTGTCAACCAGTTTAAAGTCCACTTGACAATATCAGGTGTCAAACCTAGATTGTGCATTTTAGTAATGAGTTTTTCATGTGAGACTTTATCAGAAGCTCTACTAAAGTCCAAAAGAATTACATCAGTAGGGATACCCACATCTAGTAGAGTACTTATATTATTGTAAAAAGATATCAGATTGGTGGTGCAGGAATACTTGGGAGTAAACCCATGCTGATTTGAATCATAAATTCCTAATTTTTACAATCTTGATCTATTAGAGACTTCATTACTCGTTCCATTAATTTACCAGCCACTGAGGTCAGGCTAATTGTACGATAATTTTGCACAGAGCCTCTATTGCCTTTTTTAAATATGGGAGTAACTATTGCTGAACGCCAATCATTTGGTACAATGCTTTCTTGTAAGGATTTATTGAAAATAATTGACAAAGGTATAGAAATATTTATAGAGGTTTCGATCAGAGACCATGGATGAATACCGTCTGGGCTCAGACTAGTATTTTTTTTTAGTTTTTTAATAGCCTGTATAATGTCAGTTGGATAGAACCTATGATAATCTACGTGGTGAACTTTAAATGTACTAATAGGTGATTTTTGAGAGAAGACAGAACAAAAGTACTTATTAAAGAGATCTGAGGTTTCTATATCAGATAGAGAAGAGCCATTGGTTATAATGGGACCAATGTTTCTTGATACACCTTTTTCACTATTTATATAGGAGAAAAGAGATTTGTGACAGTCTTTTGTGTGAGCTAGTTTAAATTCTAGCTTATTTTTTTCCAATTTAATAGAATTTTTTAAGTTTTTCACAGATAGTCTGTATTTATGTAACAGAGTAGTTTTAAGTGGAACAGAACTATTCTTAAGTTTCCTAAAAAGTTTAATTTTTATTTTAATCTGATTTTTAATTGTCTTGTTGAACCAAAGGGGAATTTTTCCTTTATTATTAAATTTCCTCTTAGGTGGAATAAAGGTATTTTCCAACTAATGTACAATGTTTTTAAAAAAGTCCCAAGCTTGTTGTGTTATACAGTTAAGAAGATTAGATTCCCAGTTTATGTTTTGTAAGTATTCATTGATTTTAGAAAAATTTGCTTTGTTATAATTTTTTGTATAGTATAACTTCTTTTGTGTAGTTTTAAACTGTTGAATTTCAAAAAGAATAGATGAATGATCACTGGACCCAAGTGGATCCAAATTTGTAAATTGCTAATTTGTTGCTCTGTGTTAGTAAATAATTGATTCAAAATATTAGGACCTCGAGTGGATTCAGTAACAAGTTGTTGTAATCCAGTACTAACTACCGCATCTATTAGTCCTTCCTCGGCATAGGACTGTCCTGAGAATGAGTCCCAGTTAATATGAGGGAGGTTAAAGTCACCAAATATTACAGTATCTTGAGATTCTGAAAAATGTATAATTTCTTTAAACATATCAGTTGTGTAATCTGAATTTGCAAATGGAGATCGATAGATGTTACCAGTAGTTATATAGGACTGCTCCTTCAATAAGATTTTAATGCATATACTTTCCAAAAGAAAGGGAGAATACACTTCAAAAGAAGGAATATCATTTCGTATATACATACAAACTCCACTGCCTTGCTTATCTAATCTGTTTTTATGATATAGGCATTCACAGCCTCTTTCTGATTGCCATTTGATGACAGTTCCTCAGTCTCCTCTTCTGATGTCATCCAGCTTCAGGGAGTCTCCAGTGGGAGAACTGGGGATTCTGAGGGACCGCCTTCTTATGTACTACGCCTGACGTCGGGGGCGGGACCGACATCGGAGGCGGTCCCTGCTGAATACTGCTAGCTAGAAAATTTCCATGGGGTCCTGGCGCCTGCCGGCTTCAGTCCTAATGGTATAACCTGCTGCAAGAGCTGTTCTCGAAGATCTACTGTTACGGTAAGTTCTTACATAACTGTACTTTCTGTTTAACCATGTACAGGTAAATCTGCATTATCGCCAGATGCCAAGAGCCTTCTGAGTTTACTGAAAATTAATTAATCTTGAAAGAGATTGGAAACACAGCAGCTGGCACTTGAATCAAAGTACAGTATTTAACTTTTGAAGGTGCTGGCAAATGCAGTGTAATAACTTTTCTCACCCCAGGAATTCTCCAATATTCCTAACTCTTGCAGTGTCCCTTTAATACAGAACTGCCTGGAGAAAACGGAACATATGCTAATGGGTGGAATGCCATTAGCTTGTGCGATTTTCACATGCTGTCTTGGTCAACTTCCTGTGTTCTGATAGCTCAGATTTTTTCTTTCCGCCTGCAAGTCAAGATGCCCTGGAGATCTCTCCCTCTCACAGTCGTTCCTAATGTGTTTTTTCATTAAATACTTAAGTATTTCTTAATATTTTTCCATTTGCTGACTTGGTTTATTGCTTATATATTTTAAACCCTTACTTTTGAGTATATTTATATTTGTTTTCAGTTCCTCGCGGTTCACAGGAACCAGACGGGAACCAAGATTTGTTTAAACTTATTAGGAGTTTTTATTTAGTGCTCCGGTTCCTGTTTGGATTATTTTTATTTAATTTTGGGATATATCAAACAGAGTTTATTGGTTCCTTTACCCCGGTTCCCGATTTCCAAACCAACCGTAACTGAGAAGTTTTAATATTTTCTTGGTTCCAGAACCAACCACAACCAATAACTTTATTGTTATATTTACTGCTTGCAGTTCCTGTTTTCTTCAGATTCAACTTGAAGATGTCAGAAAAACCTAAGAAGAAAACAGGCCCCCCCCCCGGGTTTAAAAACTGTATTACATGTTCAGAAATGTTTGCCAGGGCAGATAAATATGACTTATGTGTTATCTGCCTTGGGCAACTACACCTTTCTGTTGATTGTGATATCTGCAAGTCTTTCCCCCAAAGGATGCTTGAAAAACATCAGGAAAGGCTGCAAAGAAAACAGGAAAAGGGTGCCATGGGCTCTGACCAGCCCATACCCTTGAAAGCTGTGGGTGAAACTGCTAAGGCTTCTCATACCACCCCTGATACGGGTGAAAACTCTGGCAAAAGAGGCATTGAACCATCTGACTCCTGGGTGCCTGCAAAGAAATTAAAAAAGATTAAGCACACTGAGACCCCTGCTGGAATGCAACAAGGGGTTACTACAGTGTCTGCCAGTATGCCTTCGTCTGATGACATTGCACAGGCTTTAAACGTTATACAGGTGCTGCAGGGATTGATTCCGCATCGGCCACCTGCTCAAGCCCTGACAAGGCAAACAACTACCTCGGTTCCTCCTCCACTCTTGGAACAATTGGAGTATGAGGAACAGTTTGAGGTACGTGAGGGTATTGAACCTGAAGTCTCCCCTGAACAGGAGTTTGGTTCACCCCCTAGACCTACTGAGGATTATTCCTCACATTTCTCATTTGTCAGAAACATTTTTTATGGCCTTTGGATCTTGCAACCACTGAGGAGGTGCAAAATGAAGAGGAAGCTGAGTACATGGAGGTGATGGGGCTGACACCCACTAGAAAGTTGTTACTCCCTCTGTACAAGTTTTTCAAGAAAGACATTATGGCTATACTTCAAACGCCTAATATTGTCTCTCCTGTTGATAAGAAATCTGACAAAAAGTATCAGCTGGACAGGGCAGGCGCGGAGTTTCTTTTTACTTACCCTAACCACCAGGGTATAGTTCAGCAGGCAGCCTCTGAAAGGGCTAAGGTGCCTCTGGCTTCACACCCTTCTGAAAAGGATTCCAGAACAATTGACAGCATGACAAAAAAAAAAGGCTACCTATCTGCTTCTTTAGCAATCAGACAAGCCAAATATCAGGCCTATGCAGCCCAGTACCAGAAAGCCTTATGGCACTCAGTACGGGCTATGTCAGAGAAGGATCATTCCAGCATTTCTTCAGACCTAACTGAAACTGCTAGATTGGAGCCTGTAAGTATCAGTTTCAAATGGCAGCAGATAGTAACGACACTGCTGCCAGGTGGATGGCTGGCATAGTAGCCATAAGGAGATGTGCCTGACTTAGGGCCACTAACCTGACTCAGGACACCCAGGTTAAGGCCATGGATTTTCCTGTGGAGAACAAATCCTTGTTTGGTGAACTAACAGAGGCTTACATAAAAAGGTGGATGAATATAAAACCACCTTTAGAAATAATTCAGCAAAGGAGAAGCCCTCACCCTCTTCCAGGCCCTATGGAAGGGGTGGTAAGGGTAGGTCTACGTACACTAGGCCTCCTTACCAGGCCCAAGCTGTACCTCAGTAACTGCAATACCACCCACAGCCGGCTGGCTATTACAGGGGTAGGGGCAGAAGGGGTTCCAGGCGTGGCTTCCAGGCTGGTCAAGCCCAGCCACAAACAAAACAGAACCCCTGACTCCATTCATCAAGCTGCCTCACAAGTACCTTTAAGAGGCAGACTGACTCATTACTTCCAGGCTTGGAAAAACATCACCACAGACAAGTAGGTCCTGGAAGTAGTGGGTCAGGGTTTGTCTCTAAGTTTCAAATCCTTCCCTCACTTAAGAACAAGGGAGTTCAGAGTAGCTTTTCTCTCACAAAGAAAGCTGCTAGAAAAGGAGGCATAGGCCCTGCTCTTATCCAGCGCAACAGAGCCTGTACCCATGCAAAAGGGAAGGAGCTTTTACTCAGGGTACTTCTTTACCAGTTACCACAAAGAAAAACTGGAGTGGTGGCCTATTCTAGACCTCAGACTGTGAAACTTGCACCTGGTCAAACCCAGATTTAAGATGGTCACACTGGCAATGATTCTGCCAGCTTTACAAAAAGGAGATTGGCTCATTCCCATAAGGGAGTCTCACAGAAAATATCTAAGATTCAGACTCCCTTCAGGGCACTACCAGCCTTGCATCTGCACCAAGAGTGTTCTCAAGGTGTTTGGCGGTTGTAGTGGCTCACCTAAGAAGGTTAGGTGTCTCAGTGTTTCCTTACCTGAACGACTGGTCAGTCATGGGAAAGTCTCCCCAGCAAGCAAGGGAGCATTTGCAGGTAACCCAGGACCTTTTTCAGTCCCTGGGATTCCTGATCAGTGTGAAAAGTCAGCCCTGCTCCATGTGCAAACACTGCAATTCATAGGGGTAGAACTGAGCACCATAGTGGGAAGAGTTTACCTACCTCAGGAAAGGGTAAGCAGCATCCTGCAGCTGGCTGGTTAGTTCAGAATGAGCAGGCCAAAAACAGCAAGACAGTTTCTGCAACTCTGGGGCCACATGGCTGCAGCAACAGGCACAGTTCTAGATTCCAGGTTCCAGATGAGGGGCATTCATTTCCACCTCAGAGCACACTGGTACCAGAGAAGGGACTGACTCTCAAAGCCAGTTCCAGTAACAAGGGAGCTCCTGCAGGTGCTTCAGTGGTGGATTAAAGGAGACAATCTCAGAGAAGGAATCCCCTTCCAACAAGAGTCTCCATCAGTGATCCTGACAATGGATACTTCACTACTGGTGTGGGGTGCCCATCTAGGAGAGCACACCACTCACAGTACCTGGTCAAATGCAGAGTCACTTTAGCACATGAATCTGCAGGAACTGAGGGCAGTGTTTCTAGCCCTGCAAACCTTTGCTTCCCCAATTCAAGGAAGGGTGGTACAGATCAGGACAGACAATACCACCACAATGTACTACATAAACAAGCAGGGATGGACAAGATCCACTCCTCTGTGCACAGAGGCAATGACGATATGGAGTTTGGCTTATTCCCTCAGTGCCTCTCTGCATGCTATTCATCTGTCAGGAAAGGACAACACTCTAGCAGATGCTCTGAGCAGGATCAATCAAGTCCATCAGGAGTGGGCCTTAAACAAGCAGATGCTGGACATAGTGTTCAGAAGGTGAGGCACCCCAGAGATACTGTAGAATTGAAAAATCTCACGTTAAATAAATTTAGCGCTCCGCGGGTCTTGCAGATATTGGCGTTTAAAAAAATTTGCGATTGCTGTCAGAATTGGCATGCAAACAAATGCTGTATTGTGCTATGCCTTTTTATTTTCAACTGTCAATCTGTCGATCAGTGTGCACCAGGTGGTAATGGTAGTGTTAATTGCTTGGCATTCACTGTAATGGCCACATCACTGCTAATCCCCTGTAATCCCTTTAATTACAGTACTTGTGATTTCCTGCTGTGCTGTTCGTTTTCTCACTGACTGCTACAGTACTGTGTCTCGTCTCTCTGCATCGCACCATATGATATCTTTAATACAATGGCTTCAGCGAAACAAAGCAGTCAAAGGGCAACATGACCTTATCATGACTGATGACATTATGGCGGATGCCTTGAGTGATACTGCTGGTGTTTCTGTGAAGACTGCTGACTCCGTTGTACAGGAGCTCAAACTGGTCTCCCCTCCCCCAAAAGAAGGTGCACAGACTATGCACACTACAGTCCAGAGCTACGGTTTGAAGTGGGACAGTATGCCGCAAACAATGGCGTAATGAATGCTGTGCGGTATTATAAAAAAAAATATGACAAAACTATAAATGAAAGCACTGTGTGTAGCTTTAAGAAGGACTACCTTGATAAGGTGAGCCTTAGTAGTGATCCTGCTTTAGTTGTTCCGAGTCTGCCACATAAGCCAAGGGGTCGTCCTACATTAGTTATGGAGGACGTCGAGGCAGAAATGCAAAAAATAATCAGAAGTCTTCGCACCGAAGGTGCGGTGGTAAATGCGAGGGTGGTGGCAGCAGTAGTTTTGGGTGTCATCAAAGCTAACAACCCAAAGCTACTCGCCGAAAATGGGGGTAGTCTCAATGTGACAAGACAGTGGGCATTTGCTGAACCATATGAGGTTCGTGAAGTGTAAAGGGACAAAAGCCACCAGAAAGACCCCTCATGATTTCCCTGACCTGAAGGCTAAATTTCTGGTTAGATTAAGTTGAGCAGCTAGACAAGAACTCATACCCCCTGAGTTAGTGATCAATATTGATGAGACGGGGTACACCTGGTGCCATGCAGTGAATGGACAATGGCTGAATGTGGCTCAAGGCAAGTCAAGGTTACTGGCCTCTGAGATAAGTGGCAGGTATCGCTCATGATGGGGTGTACACTGTCCAGTCATTTCTTACCTCCCCAGGTGATTTATCAGGGGAAAACTGCTGCCAGCCTACCTAGTTATCAGTTTCCTTCTGATTGGATCCTCAGTTTTAGCGAAAATCGTTGGGCAAATACTGACACTATGCTGGTGTACATAGAAAAAATACTTAAGTCCTACATTGCCAATGTGATCCAAACACATGAGCTGCCAACAGAACAATACAGCATTTTGATCTTTGATCTGTACCGGGCTCATAGTACTCCAGCTGTTCTTCAGAAACTGGAGTCAGAATCTGTTGTCCCTGTTTTTGTCCCAACTTCCTGCACAGATGCATTGCAACCACTTGATGTCACAGTAAGCAAGTTGTTTAAGGACTATTTAAAAATTGCATTTCCAGAGTGGTACGCTGGGATAATCACTGAGCAAATAAACTCTGGTTCCCAATCTTCGAACATCAAAGTGGCTCTCCATATGACTGCTCTGAAATCGAAGAATGCTGAGTGGCTGGTGGGAGCTTTTAACTCGCTAAAGGACCACAGGGAGGACTGCATACGTGGATTCGAGCTCAAGGGGATTGCCGCAGCACACGGAGACTGCTTGAATCAGGTAAGAGTAAGGATAATGTTATACAGGCTTTAATGTAATGTTTAATGTTAGGACAGACAGGGCAAAGCACTGAACAAGGATATTTGTTTCTCTTTTAGGTTCCTGAAGATAAAGACGAGCTGCTTGAATGATGATTGCCCCCTCCCAGCTGCACTTACCAGCACTTATTGCAGTTCATTTTAATGTTGTTATTTTGTTTTGCGAATAAAGAATTTTTGCTTGAAGTAAAGTTTGCTGTTCAGTTAATTTAGCGGACCACTAGGGAGTGCGAACATAACAAGATTTTTTAAACAGCAAAATGTTTCAATTCTACAGTTGATCTCTTTGCGTCCCACAAGAATCACCACCTGCCACAGTATCCTTGCAGACCATCAGCCAGGGGCACAGTACTTCTAAATGCTCTGATTCTGGACTGGTCAGGGAGGCATCTGTATGCCTTCCCTCCTTTTCCCCCTGTTACTCAGTGTACTGATCAAACTCAGATCCCAGCCATCATCAATGATTTTGATAGCACCAGATTGGGCCAGGCAGCCATGGTACTCTCTGCTGCTCTCCATGTTTGTGGCTAGGCCAATACTCCTCCCCGGAGGCACAATCTGTTAACCTCCAACCAAGGGAGGATCATGTACCCCAGCCTCAGGTCCCCCAGGCTCAAAGCATGGCTCTTGAGGACCTACAGTATGCAGGCTTGCAACTCTCAGAGGGTGTTCTGGAGGTGCTGAAGAGGTACAGGAAGGCCTCGACTAAGAAAACCTATGCTTCAAAATGGAAAAGGTTTCGCTTTGGTGCTCCACTAATGGTGTGGTACCAATACAGGCACGAGTTCCAGCCCCGTTGGGCTACCTAACACATTTACATTCTCTGGGCTTACAGCATTCGACCCTGAAGTTACACTTAACATCAGTGTCTGCTTACATTTCAGCTGGAAAGGATGTCTCTCTGACATCCAATCCAATCTTCAGAAGATTTTTCAAAGGATTGTCCCAACTGCAACCCCCGTACAGGGAACCAGTGCCAGCTTGGGACCTAAACATCTGTATTGCTCAGCTCATGCTTAACCCTTTCAAACCCATGGTCTTAGCAGACCTCAGGTATGTTACTTGGAAAACAGTTTTCCTGATGGCCATCACGTCTTTTCTTTTTTTCTTTCAATTCTGTCTTTTTGCCTGCCTCGATCGTTGGGGCTCAGCCCTGGTCATGGTGTCCCATGGACTTTCACCACCCATATCCGCCTGTGCTCTCCCGGTTGCCCCTGGCTTATCTCCCAGAGGGCAGGGTCATGGCACCATACTGGCATCAGTGCCATGATACTGGTAACTGATTTGGGGAGCCGGCTGGGTGTCTAATTGAAAGCCGGGGACAGGGCCTCATGGAGACGGCCGGGCAGCATCCCCCCCCCCCCCGTGAGCTGGGGCTGGGACATGCAATAACGTCCTGCGTCTGTCCTGCCCCAGAGTTGCTTTGCTTGTGTCGGTGCTTTGGCGACAATCTGGCCTTCACCAGATGTCGCTCCTGCACCGAACACACACCACCCTCCCCTTGGAGAAGGAGAGCAGTCCTGAGGATGCGCATCCTTCTCCTCGGTTAGCTCGGCTGACCCGGATCTGTTCCCAACCGGGTCACCTGCGCCGGCAAGTGGAAATCCAACCGCTGCGCTGGCAGGCCAGCTGTGGTGGTCATCACTTCTGCCAGAAGGATCAGTAAGTTCCAGGCCTTGTGTATTGAAAAGAATTACATTTCTTTTCATAGAAGACAAGGGTCCTAAGGGGGAAGGTAAGGATCATGGGTAGAGAAGATGGGAGGAGTGGGGAGGGAGGGCAGGGACATTATCTCAAGCTGTGGACCCTGCAATGCGAGCAGACATGATAGACCAAATGGCTTTCTGCTGGCTTCTTCGTATGTGTGTATGTTTGTATGTAGTGATGAGAACAAATAGGAAGTTCCTTCCCAAGGTTCTATCTGACTTCCATCTGAGCCAATCTGTTACCTTACTAGTCTTTTCCACTGAGCATTCCAGTTTAGGGAAATGCAAACTGTATAGTCTGGATGTAGAACGAGCCCTGAGTTACTACATAACTCACACTAAGGACAATAGGCAGGACAGACAACAGCTTTTCCTGACCTATGGCAATGTGGGCAAAGGAAGTCCAGCATCTAAAAGAACTAACTCTCACTGGATAGTTCAGTGTATCCAGTTTTGCTATTCAAAGGTGAGGAAGGAGCCCTCAGCAGGGCTCAGAGCTCATTCCACAAGGTGTACAGCTGCCACTGTGGCAGCTGCCAGGGAGGTTCCTTTGTTGGAAATCTGTAAAGCAGCTACCTCATGGTCAGTCCATACCTTTACAAAGCATTACAGCCTGGCCACCTTGTCCAGACGTGATGCCAGGTTTGGCACAGCAGTCCTGCAGAATCTGTTTCCAAAGTAGGTTCTGTGCCCACCTCCAAAGGTACTGCTTCATAGTCTGCAAGAGTTAGGAACATTGGAGAATTCCTGGGGTGAGAAGAAAAAATTACTTACTATAGTAATCTTGTTTCTTCTAAGGTATTCTCCAATATTCATAACTCTCCCCCCCACTAGAACCAGTGGCCTCTGCACTCCAAGCTGAGCAACTATGTGTGATGGCCCCATACACTGGCATATTATTTATCTATCTCTTTTTAGCCCTGTTGGGCCTTGTCTCCCCTTCTTCAGATGATTCCGATATTAAGGGGGGTTTTGGTGTTAAAAAAAAAAACAAACTTTTCTGACCCCAGTTGGGGCCTAGTATTGTTAGTTATTATTATTGTTAAGTAGATTTAAATTTGTTGGGCATCTGTAGCAGGCTCCGTTTTAATCTGAGGTATTAGAATACAGGCAGGTGACCAAGGCAGCATTTGAAAATGGCATAATGAATGGCATTCCATTCATTAGCATATGTTCCATTCTCTCTGGGCAGTTCTGTCTTTAAGGGACACTGCAAGAGTTATGAATATTGGAGAATACATTGGAAGAAACAAGATTACTATGGTAAGTAATTTTTTCTTTTATGTCACTTCCTTCAGTAATAGAAACATAGAAACATAGAAGTTGATGGCAGAAGGAGACCACTAGGTCCATCTAGTCTGTTCAAGTGTTTTAGACCTGTTTTGACACTCTAGTTGCCCTTTGTAGTCAGGTCTCCCTTGTGTCTATCCCATGCATTCTTGAATCCCCCCCACAGTGTTGACCCCCACAACTTCTTGGGGTAGGCTGTTCCAGGCATCCACCACTCTTTCTGTGAAGAAAAACTTCCTGCTGTTGGTAGGGGCGGAGCCTCAAACAAGATGGAGCAAGCACGGAGGAGGTAGCGAGTCTCTCTGACTCTCCCCCATAGTATGCAGGAGCATGCTAGCCTACCTTAACCTACAGATTACCACTTGCTAAACAAACGGATCCTATAACATGGATACATGATAAATTTGCTTGCATGCTTGTCGATGTTAAAAGCAGACTCTGTTACTGAGTTAAAAGCTAAAACTGCATGGAAGGTATTGTGGGGCCATAGGGACAAAATGACCCCTCGGAAGGAAAATAAAGCAAAACCGTTTACCAGGTTGTTAAAACAATTGGAACCCAAACATGCTCGAAGACTAAGAATGAACATGGGAGGATGTTTAAAAATAGAGAAAAAAGTGGGTTGTCTACTTCAGGGTTGAGCATATCCCCCATTGAAAATGGAGCAGCACTAGCTAAATCTGTTGCGAGTGAAGGAGCGTCTCCCAAAAGTTACACGGTAAACACAAGGAAAGCTACTGTTACAGCTCCAATATTTTTAAAGAAACAAATAAATAAGAAAAAACATTTTGTTGTTGAAGTGGAAACTTACCAGATGGATGAAATGGATTTACAAGACAGCCTGACTCTGACTGCCCAGGAGAAGGTAATAGAAGGAGAAGGCGAAAGGAGTTTTTCAATTGGAGAAGTGGTTACCGAGCAGCCAAAGATGGATTCCACAGTTTCCTCCATTGAGAAAGAGGCCAGTGTGGTGGAGTGTGACAGTCCTTCTGATGTTCAGGGGATAGCGAGCGAGGATACCGATGATAAAAAAATGATACCAAAATGCTGCGATTACTGCGATGCTTTCCGAGGAGAAATTGGGAGAGGTTTCTTTTGCTATCTCCAAGGAGGCCAACGCCAAGCCCATTCCTGGAGTAGATGCCAGTTACACAGTGGGGGAAGCTGAATTTGGAGAACGGACCATCCTAGAGATTACCCATGGTCCTGAAACAGTTACAAGGTTACCATTTGAGCCAGACATGGTATGTGCTTTTATTTCAAGTTAAAGTGACAACAATAACTTACTTGAAGAGAACATACCAAAGGGTGTATATATATCAAAGAAAGAATGCCAAGTAGTAAAGAAACGATTACAGGACAGTCACAGAACATTGATACAACTGTGCCTGTATTTAATCAATACTCTGAAAAAGTCATACCACTGCTTCTTAATGTTGATCAAGAGAGTTTGGGGCCTTTGCGGCTACACTTGCTAGTCCCCATTTTCCCTCCCATCAACTGTGACCACTGTACTTCAATGCCCTATCCAGTGAATGTGACAACTGTGACCCCGGTTAATTCTATGCATTGTGCAAATGTAAATTCTGGATTCTCAACCTGTAATTACTGTCTCTCCAATGGTATTGTCTCAGTTTTAACCACTGTATTATTGTCCACTGTATGTCTCAGTGGGCTTACCCAGTTATCAAAATGTAAATAAATAAATAAATAGTTCAGAAAGTTAATTAAATTTTGACTCTGAAAAAGAAAATGGCCCAGAGTCACAGAATGAATCAAAGTGGGGTGACCAGCAACCTCCCCCTTTCTGGGCACAAACTGTAATTAATAAGCTTGCTACACTTGAAAAATCAATGCAAGGGACAAATGAAAAAAAAAGTGCAATAAAATAGAAATTCTGCACTCTTACTATTAATTCCTTGCTGAAAGAGAACCAACAGTTGAAAAAAGATTTAAGAGAAGCTGAAAATAGAATATTAGCTCTAGAAGATGAAGTACCACCACTAAAACATCAGATAAAAAGGGTAGAAGATATTCAGAAAGATTTGGCTGCAAAATTAATGGACTTTGAATCAAGGGCCAGGTGAAAAAACATTCACATTCTGGGGGTCCCAGAATCATGGGGCAACCAAGACACCCTTGCCAATTCGGTTAAAAAAATTTATGGCAGCCTATATGGATACCGACCTTGGAGTTGTTTCTTGTGAAATTGACCGTATCCATAGGGTTTTTATACCTAATATCAACTCATAAGGACCACCACGACCTATAATAGCTACATTTTTTAAATCCAAAGAAAAAGATCGTCTTATGACCGCTGTTTATCGGATGAAAAGGATATCATGAAATGGAGTTAACATTGCAATTTATAACTACTTACTGCAGGACATTGTTCAGGAACAGAAAAAAATTTGATGACGTTAGGAAAAAACTATGGATGCTTGGGGTCAAATCTACGTTCTTTAACCCTGCAAAATTGAAGGTGGTCTTTGATGGGCTCAGACATGTGTATGACACCTCTGAACTGGCAAGGAGAGACTTAAAAGAAAAACTTAGCAATTTTGAATAATCTAGTAGTACTCTGACTCTAATTTAAGTTAGTGAATAAGGGTTTAAATGGATTTCTGTAGAGAGTAGGTAAGGTTTGGGGGGGGGAGACACATATAAAACTAGACAAGCCAGTCTAGTGACTGGCATGGATATAAATGTTTTTTCACTTATTTTTTTATGGTTTTTGGAGGGATGGGGATTTTCTGTTCTTTTTACCAACTCCAATTCCAAATTTACAATAGTTTGTATGTTTTTGTCAGTGTGTGTACTTTTTTTCTTACAGGTTTGTTCTCCAAGAAAAAGATATTAATTGTTTATGCTCAAACTATATAAATGTTATTGGTATCTAATTTAAGCTGTGCCACATTTAATGTAAATGGAATGCATACCCCAACTAAGAGAGCAAGGATGCTGATTATATAAATAAATCTAGGGCGAATTGCATAGCTTTGCAGGAGACCCATTTAGATGACAAAGAGGTCATATAAATAAAAAAAATGGATGGCTAGGGTTTTTTATTCTACTGGGACTAGAAAAAGGGTGGGTGTATTGCTAATATTTAGGAACTTTTCGGGTCTTAGTATATTAGATTTTCAGATTCCCAAGGACATATAATCATGGTAAAAGCTAAAATACATAACCAAATTCTCACTTTTGCTTCTGTATATGCCCCATTTGTGAATTACAATCAATTTCTGGCAGAAATTACACAGGGCCTAATACAGTTACAGGTCAATAGAATTGTTCTAATGGGCGATTTTAATGCTCTTTTAAACCCTGAACAAGTTAGGACTTCTAAAACACCTTTCTTTAATAGAGTGCGTACCAAATTATTAAATAACTTCTTGATCCAACATGATTTGATGGATGTTTGGAAAACGTTATGCCCTAAAAATATAGAATATACCAATTATGATAAAAAACAAAGGTTTTTCCAGAATTGACTACATTATGGTTTCGAAGACAATATTAGAGAAGTTGACCAGGTAGAAAATAAGTCACAAATATTATCTGATCATGCCTTAATTATGGCCAATATAAAGTTAATGGATCAAAATAGAAAGAAATATTTCGCTTGGAGACTAAATAATGAGATCCTAAGAGAACCTGATTTTCAGGAGAAAATAATGAATGGTGTAGAAGAATACTGGCACTTTAATGGGTCAGCAGACAAGGCTATCTCATCCTTATGGGACCCATTTAAATGGATACTTAGAGGTATAATAGTGTCCTATCAGGCATATAAATACAAAAGTTTAAAGCAAAATGGGAAAGAATGAAAGATTAAGGAGTTAGACCAGAAAATTAAAACTGAACATGATGTTAATTACGAAGAATGGGCTAAAGCTTGTTTAGAAAAGACTGAACTTAATAATAGGGAAGTATTGCATAACATCAGGAGATTAAAACAACTGAGTTATGTCCAAGGGGACAAAACAGGTAAATTATTAGCAGTTCAATTAAATAAACAGAGGGACGGAATCCAAGTTATAGTATTGGTGGGCAATGGGGGCAATCAAGTATATAGTGATGAAGAGATGGGTTCACTCATAATTTTAGAATATCAACAAATTTACCAACAAAACTACAAAACCAATGAAGAGGAAATACATAACTATCTTAAAGATATCCAATTGTAGAAATGAAAGGAAAAGTGTGACTCTGGGATTGAACCCAGGACCTCAGCAATCCGTGCTTTAGCTCTTAACCAGCTGAGCTATGAGAGTTCAACCAATTAAGGCCCCTGATAGACAGCAATTTACCCCAAACCCTATGTGATAACACCAGTTTCACTTTTCCTAAGATTCTCGATACAATTAAAGCCCTGCCTAAAAATAAGACCCCTGGTTTGGATGGCCTTACAGCTGAATTTTTATCAGTGTTTTAGTAAGCAACTGGCTCCATATTTGTTACAAATTCGAAATGAAATTAGAGTGACCTCATTTCCAATTCCTATCTCAATGCAGGGATCTAAAACTATTTTATTATTAAAGGAAGAGAATGGCCCTAAGAAAGTAACTAGTTACCGGGCAATAGCATTGCTCAATACTGATTACAAACTAGTAGCAAAGCTTATAATTAATAGAATAAAAGGTAACTTGCACAAAGTAATCAACCCTGAGCAACAGGGCTTTACCCAAGGCCACACCATTTTTCAGGCCACTAGATTAGTACAGGCAATGATGCAGATAATTAAGGTCCACAATCAACCATATCATTTAGTTGCAGTGGACGCAACAAAAACATTTTATACTTTAAATAGGGAGTTTATGTTTGCATGTTTAAAAGAATTTGGCATATCCGAATCCTTAAGCCTGATGATTAAGAAAATGCATGCCAAAACTAGTTAGATTCTCAGTAAACAATTACATTACTGATCAAATGGCGTAAGACAGGACTACCCCTTGTCACCAATACAGTATATAATGTCTTTCGAACCTTTTTTTGAATCATATTAATTTGAATAATAGGATAGAGGGGGTTCAGCATTTAGGGGTACACAAAAAAACTAATGTGTTTGCAGATGACATTTTATTTTATATTAAAAATATTAATTTAGTGGTGCCTGTTCTTTTGGAAGAGGTAAAAAGATCATTCTCAAATCTCTGGATATTGTCTAAACAGAGCTAAATCTGTAATAATGGCAGTTAATGTACCCCAATATATTCTTAACAATGAAATTAAAGCGGAATTCCAAATTAGTAATAGTTTCAAGTACTTAGGAATAACTATTTATAGTAATCAAGACAAGCTGATAAGGGTAGACTATAATATGACAAAAGATAAAGTACAAGATTTATTAGATAACTGGATAAATCTTTCCCTATCCTTAGCAGGATGTATCGATACTGTTAAAATGGTGACTGTGCCACGCATACTTTACATCATGGTTTTTCAACCAGGGATCCGCGGATCACCCGCTAAAAAGTACCTGCGCCGAAAATGTACTAATATGTACTGAACCGCGAGCAATTCAAAGCTCCGGTTTCATTTTGCGATGTTTCCCTCATCCCATCCAAGTCCACATTCAGTCTGGTAACTTCACAAATTAGGTACCAAAATCTCCGATTAACTATACCCTGGTGCAGCAGATGTACATTATGCCCGGTGACTCATATTAGCCTGTAATTAGCGGCTAATCAACTGCAATCACAATTTGCCGTATCAGATAAAAATCAGCGTTTGTCATTCCATCCTTGTTAATCGCAACCTGCTGCTGCTTCAATTTATGGTTCACAGTTTCAGTCTTAATAAGATCTTACTGAGATCGCAGAGACGAGCGATCATGGAACCAGTACTGCTGGTCTCTATTAAAAAGTAACAGTTTCTTGATTTCTCATCTGGCTGCTGCAGCACTACTTGTTTGATTAGCAGCTTCCCTGTATGTAAATCCTGATGCTTCAAGGAGTGCTTCCCCTGTTTTGCTCCACGTATAGTGGCTCCGTTTTGCTTAGCTGTGCTTCTCATTTTCACTGAATCTTGGTCTGTGAATCAGCCCACTACTTCATGATTGGATACCAGCTTGGATACAGTAACCACAATGACTACAACAAAAAAAAATACTAGGTGGGATAAAGTGATTTAAATTTAAAGTTCTTTATTAAGCAATTGCTGGAATAGAACTTTTCTTCTTATTGATGTTTAGTCAGTTTTATTCACTGCACTGCAGGATCAACAAGGCAGATTTTTGATTCAGTGTAATGTTGTCAGGATAGCTGTAGTCAGTTTGGTTCATTGCAGGTTTAACAAGGCAGATTAGCATTTTGATTGAGTGTAATGTTGTCAGGACAGCTGTGCCTCCGAAGCCATTCATTTTAATTTAGCTTGAATTAAAATAGTAATAAAAAGTATTTTTATATTGGGTTATAATGGTGTGGTGTTTGTTTTTGTTTATTTTGTTTCATACTAGGACGTAAATTGTTACCACTCCATGCGCCACCGCATAGTATGCACGCTGCGGCCAGTACGGGGTCCCCGACCCAGCTGATTTTGGTCAGGGGAGGCCTCGGACACAAAAAGGTTGCAAACCCCTGCTTTACATCATCCAGGATGTCATAGGGTGCCCAGCTTCTGGTTGGTGTGACTCGACAATAAGGATTTAAAAAAAAATTTATGGAGGGGAGGAAAACCTCGAATTCCATGGAAACCGTTAATAACATCTAAGAAAGTAGGAGGATACAGTTGCCCAGACCCATTGAATTATGAAACAGCTTATCAAATTAAACTGTGGTGGGAATCAGCATTAGGGACACCTGTAACAGATTTTATTGATTACCTGTATTGGAAAAACAAAGATAAAACAGGGCATAATTCCTTGTGTGTGGGATGAAAACTCCGATACTTTTCCGAGCCATTGGTTGCAAAATTAAAAAGGAAATACAAAGGTTAAAAACTAAGCAGTCTCTCCCCTAGTTAATTTTTAGAATAGACCAGACTGATATTCCTAGGACCTCAGGGAACTCCAAGATAGTAGATACATTAAAAAAGGTTGATATACTAAGAAGGTATCAATTAATCACTGTGGAAGGAACTTTTATACCCCTTGGTCAGTTAAAAATAAAACTTGCTGGGGACTCAGAATTTCACTTTTTACAATATTTGTCATTGAAAGAGATGTTTGACAAATTTCGGGATAAAAATTCAAGATAATCCAATAAGAAAGATTCAGGATAAAGTAGTACAGCAATAAAACTAGTCAAGGCATGGGGTAAGAAATTACTCCAAAGTATTTATAATTTTATGAACATAGTTGACAAAGATCCCTGGGATAAAACAAATATTAAATGGAAACAGGAAAAAGGTATACAGTTAACAAATCAACAGTGGACTCATTTGAGAGCTAGCATTTACAAGGATTATACATATTCTAAAAATAGCACAATACAAAAAAAGATTGTGGATAAGGCCTACTATACCCCTGCGATCCTAGGACATATGCTAAAATCTGGGTCAAAGGACTGTTGGCATCAATGTAAAAGCAAGGCAAACCTTACCCATTGCCTTTGGAGTTGTCCAAAAGTAAATACACTATGGGTTAGGACAGCCAAGTGGCTAACAGAAATGATAGGGAAAGATATACCAAACTAATTTGTAGTTATGATCCTAAATGGCTCGGAGAGGGGCTGAGTTTGAATCCCAAACAGGAAAAGATGTTACACATAGGGACTATGTGTACCAAAAGACACATACTGGGTAACTGGAACGAACAAGAGATTGAAGTTTTGATAAAAGAAAAATGGAGATATTAGCTACAATAATTTTATTATTTGAAAATATTTTCAAATGTGAGTAAAGATTCATGGGAGAACATAAATGTAAAGGGGTTTATACCCTGTGGAAGATAAGTGATTTTTCTTTCAATATCTGGGGGGTTATGAATATGGGTTTTTTGTTATTCTTGTTTGTTTGTTGTCTGTTTATATGTAAAGGAATTATCAAGTCAAAATATATGTACTGTATTTTCATGCCTTTTTATTGTATTTTAATTAAAAAAATATTTGTTAAAAAAAAAAGAACATCCCTCCTTGCAGCCTGAGATCATGTCCCCTGGTCCTGGAGCCCTTCTTGAAGTGAAAATGTTCCGGTGCCTGTACCTTGTTAATGCCTTTTATGTACCTGAATGTTTCAATCATGTCCCCTCTCTCTTGTCCCTGCTCCAGGGAGTGCATATTCAGTTTCCTAAGTCTTTCCTCGTAGGACATGTACTGCAGACCCTGAATCATTTTTGTCACCTTTCTCTGTACTGTTTCCACCCGGTCAATGAGCTTCTTGAGGTGAGGCCTCTAAAATTGGACTCCATATTCCAGGTGAGGCCTGACCAGTGATCTACACGGTAGTAGTACTACCTCTCTCCTCCTGCTCGTGATTCCCCATCCAATGCAGCCCAGCACTCTGTTGGCCTTCAGTGTTGCCTTCTCACACTGCTTACTAACCTTCAAGTCATTTGAGATCATGATTCCCAGATCTCGTTCCTGGTTTGAGGCCGCCAGTTTTCACCTCCTAGGTAATACTCCTTTCTTGGATTTTTCTTTCCTTTGTGCATGACCTTGCACTTTCTGGCATTAAATCTCAGCTGCCATACTCCACACTATTCTTCAAGTTTCTTGAGGTCAGCTTCCATCTTGCTCACTCCTTCTGAGGTGTCCACCCTGTTACATATCGTGGTGTCATCTGCAAACAGACACACCTTCCCTGCCAGTCTGTCAGCGATGTCTGCTATAAAAGCACTGAAGAGCAGAGGCCCCAGCACTAAGCCCTGGGGCACCCCACTGTCCACTCTACCTCCCATTGATTGCGTTCCATTAACCTGTACCCTCTGGGTTCTGCCTTGTAACCAGTTTTGTACCCGTCTGACTACTTCTGGACCAACTCCTGTGAGGTCAAGCTTCTTTACCAGCCTTCTGTGTGGAACTGAGTCGAAGGCCTTACTAAAGTCGAGGTAGACCACATCTACTGCCCCACCGTCATCCATTGTTTTTGTAGCGTAGTCAAAAAACTCAAGCAGATTTGTCTGGCATGACCTACTTGCTGTGCAAACATGCTGTTTAGAGTCTTGTTGGCTGCTAGTTTCGAGGAATGCTGTGATCCTCTGTCTGAGTAGTGTCTCCATTAGTCTTCCTACGTGAGGCTAACCTGTCTGTAATTACTAGCCTCTTCACATTTGCCTGATTTGTGAAGTGGAACCACTATTGCATTTTTCCAGTCTTCGGGTACCACACTGCTCTTTAAGGGTTTCATGAATACAAGTGCCAGAGGGGCTGCTAATTCTGCCCCAGTTCCTTAAGGATTCTGAGGCGCATCTCGTTTGGTCCCATGGCTTTGTCTGCTTTTAGTTTATTTAGTGCCTCCCATACTTTGGCTTCTGTAAAGGGACTCGTGTCTACCCTGGTCCTGGGGTGTTGTGTTTTTTTCAGGGCTGGGCCATCCCCTGGGTCCTCTTTGGTAAACACCGAGCAGAAGTATTTGTTGAGGATTTCGGCTTTCTCTGGGTCGTGTTTAGTGCATTTCCCTTCTTCAGTAACAGTCCCCCCCTTTTGCCTTCCTACGTTCCCTAATGTATGTAAAAAATGATTTGTCTCCTCTCTTTGCTCCTTCCGCTGTCTTTTCCTGTCTGGACTTTTGCTTTTCTAATTTGTTTGTTTGACTCTCTCATTTTTTCCTTGTATGACTCCCAGTCTTTCTCAGTTTTGGTTTCCTGATACATGCTGTATGCCTTCTTTTTTTTCTTTGACTGTTGTAGTCACTTCCTTGGAAAACCATAGAGGATTTTGTTTTCTTTTTGCTTTGCTGACCCATCTGGCACATTGATCTGTGGCAGTCTTTATTGCTCTCTTGAGTCTCCCTCGCATGACCACCACAACCTCAACCTCTATTTCCATTAACTGGCTACTTGTGTTGTTCCACATTTTTGGAAGTCAGCCTTTCTGTAATCTAGCACCTTTATTTTTAAATGGCTGGTGTCCTGTGTTATGTTTACCTTAAAGTTTACCATGCAGTGGTCACTGTTGCCCATATGGCATCCCACTTTGATGTCCTTGATCCTTTCTGAGTTTGTTACGACAAGATCGAGAATGGCATTTCCCCTTGTAGGGGTTTTAACAAGCTGGCACAGTCCTGTGCCTTGTAGTGACAATAAAAAGTCCCTGCTTCTTCTTGTTGCTGCCGTTAGTGTGCTCCAGTTAATATTTGGTAGGTTGAAGTCCCCCCCATCAGTATTACTTCGCTTTTATCAGACATTTCGTGGATTTCCTCTCTTAGGTCTTTGTCTCCTTTATCAATCAATCAATCAATCAATCTCTTTATTTTGCCAGCTGGAACATCATTTAGACATGCTCATTTACAAGATGGACCTAGGGCAAAACCATTGCCAACAGGGTTAAAACATCACAGGTTGACTAAACATACATAACAATTACATAGCAATAATAACAACATTATTATATATAACCATCGCATGTGACAAGATACTTGCACCAGAGCATAGCAGTAGGTTCAACAGGAGTTAGTGCCATTCGAATACAATTGCATGGATACAGATATATGGATGTAAGGTAATGAGCTAAAGTTTATACAGTAAACATCATTGGAGGAGTCATAGTGAGCAGGAGTGGCAGTTCCTCTGGCGTCAAAGTGCAAAGAAGATTGAGATATAAGAGTCCTTTGATAAGTACTGTAGGCATGGCCTGGCAAGTGGGGTGGGAAGGGGGGGGGTATAGGCAGTGGGGAGGGAAGGTCAGCTGAGATAGGAGAGGGTTGGACATGATGGCCTAGGGAGGAAGAACTGTTCGAAGGGAGAACACGACAGATGCCACAGGCAATGGTTGGGGTTTAAGTCCAATATTTGAAGCAAAGACAGATCGTGATGTTGGGGCCTTGATTTGGACAATGACAGAAGGGAGGACTCAAATGATGCCTCAGGCAGTGGTTGAGGATTAAGTCCAGAATTTAAAGCAGTAACAAATCATGAAGTTAAGACCTTGACTTGAAACAATGACAGACCTTGGAGAAGGTCCTCAGGAACAAGGATTTGAAGATGGAGAACATGACAGGGGTAGTGAGCCTTAAGGTTTTCTGGATCTTATTCCAGAGCGTAGGAAGAGTGAAGCTTATTGAGGCTCTACCAAAGCGTGTTTTAACTTTAGGGATAGCCAGAGATAAGATGGTAAGACTTCTGAGAGAATAGGCACTAGGGATGCAGGGAGTTAGGCAACTTGTGAGGTACTGAGGTAATTTATGAGTGATTGCCTTATACTGGCATGATGGGCTGCATCTGTCCAGGAGGGGAACCAGGATCCTAGGTGATAGGTTTAAATGCTTCATTGGCAAGCATTTAAACTAGCCAAGGGGGAGGCACTGGAAAGGAGCAGGGAAATTCTAGCCCCCTCCAAAAAATCACGGTAGTAAGTGCGGTAAACACCAACATAGAGGTATTGATAGGGAGAAGGGCAGGCATAAATGGAGAAAGTGAAAAGGCAAGAAAGACAGGGATGGGGCAAAAAGGGAAGGCCATCAGAAATGGAGGGTAATTAGTACCAATGCTCGTAGGTCTGGGCAACAAGCTCCCTGAGCTGGTGGCCTTGATGGAAGAGGGATGCCTGGATATCGTAGCAGTCACAGAAACATGGTACACAGAGAACCATGACTGGGATGTTAACATACCAGGGTACATAACCTACAGGAGAGACAGGCAGGGGAGAAGAGGGTGAGGAGTAGCTCTCTATGTAAAGGAAGGGATAAAAGCAACTGAACAATAGAGTAAACAGGGAGGAGAGGAGGCACTGTGGGTCACCTTGGAGACTGGAAAGGGCACCACAATCCACACAGGGGTTGTGTACAGACCCCCATGTCAGGGGGAGGGAATGGACAAGGATATGATAGAAGGCATTCTTAGAATGGCAGAGAAAGGGGAGATACTGTTGATGGGGGACCTTAATATGCCAGATGTTAACTGGAGCACCTTTGCTGCAGCCACATCCCAAAGCAGGGCCATTCTTGATACCCTACAGGTGGCAGGCCTCAGACTGCTAGTTTCGGAACCCACTCGTGAGGGAGCAATCTTAGACCTCGTACTCTCAAACGGGGGCAATGAGAGGATCTCAGATTTAGATAGTGGGTTGCCATCTGGGAACAAGTGACCATCAAACAGTGTGGTTCATGTTAAACTCAGCTACAGAGTCAAGCCATACAAAAGTGAGGGTACTGGACTTTAGGAGGGCTGACTTTGGCAAGATGGGAGAGTGCCTCAGAAAGGCACTAGCAAACAGGCTAGAAGGAGGTGTGGAGCAACAATGGGGAATCATCAAAACTGTCATCACAGAGGCAACAAGCCTTTGTGTGAAGCAAATAAACAAATCAAAACGAAAGAAAAAGCCACTATGGTTCTCAAAAGAGGTGGCTGTGAAAGTCAGGAAGAAAAAGATAGCATTCCAGAAGTACAAGGAAACACAGAAGGAGCAGGACAGAGAACTGTACCAGTTAAGGCAGAAGGAAGCAGGGAGGGAAGTCAGAATAGCAAAGGCCAGTAAGGCACAGGACCCAAGGCAGCATGGGTTCACAGCGGGAAGGTCATGTCAGATGAATCTAATAGATTTCTTTGACTGGGTGACCAAAGTAGTAGACCAGGGAGTGGCTGTGGACATGGCCTACCTAGACTTTAGCAAGGCATTTGACACAGTCCCACACAAAAGATTAGTAGTCAAATTAACCAGCCTTGGAGTGGGTCCCAGGGTGGTAGCCTGGGTAAAACATTGGCTGAACGACAGGACACAGAAGGTAATTGTAAATGGAGTCCACTCTGAAGAAAGAGGGGTTACTAGTGGGGTACTGCAGGGTTCAGTACTGGGTCCAGTCCTTTTTAATGTCTTTATAAGTGACATTGCAGAGGGACTGGAAGGAAAAGTATGCCTCTTTGCAGATGACACAAAGATCTGCAACAGGGTTGATACACAAGGAGGCATGGAAAGGATGAGAAGGGACTTGGCAAGATTGGAGGAATGGTCAAGTATGGCAGCTAGGATTCAATGCAAAGAAGTGCAAATAATGCACCTGAAACAAGAACCCAGGGCAAGAATATACAATGGGGGAGGTAGTAACAACAACAAAGGAAAGGGACCTGGGGTAATCATATCAGATGACCTTAAGGTTAGCAAGCAATGTAAGAAGGCAGTAGGGAGGGCTGGGGGTATACTGGGATGCATAGGGAGAGGCATCAGCAGCAGAAAAAGGAAGTTGTTATCCTCGTACAGACAGTTGGTGAGACCCCATCTGAGTATCACGTCCAGTTCTGAGACCATCTCCGCAAGGACTAGACAGGATAGAGGCAGTCCAGAGGAGGGCAACTAAAATGGCAGGGTCTGCAAGAGAAGCCGTATGAGGAGAGACTAAAGGAGCTTAATATGTATACCCTTGAGGAAAGGAAGGAGAGGGGGGACATGATAGAAACTTTTAAGTACCTCAGTGGAATCAACAAAGTCCAAGAGGGTAGCATCTTTCAGAAAAAGAGACATGCAAGAACAAGGGGACACAATTTAAAGATAGAGGGGGTGTCAGGGGCAATGTGAGGAAGTATTATTTCACAGAGAGGGTAGTGGATGCATGGAACAGCCTTCCTGAGGAGGTTGTGGGGTCTAAAGCTGTGGGAGAATTCAAGAATGCATGGGACAGACATAAGGCAATTCTTGTGGGGGGTAGGAAGAAATAGGCTGTTGGTTAACTAGGATCTGCAGCCTATCCTGTAGGTAAGGAAATGGGCAGACTAGATGGGCCAAGCGGTCCTTATCTGCCATCAAGGTCTATGTTTCTATGTTTCTATGCCTTATATGTCCATAGAATGGCATTCTTTTGCCTCCTGAAGCTAAGGGAGCTCCAGCCTATGGAAGAATAGAGGATGCAGTGGTGCGTGTCATAAGGGGCATCCAAAATGAACTTAAGGGCTCTGTGGTATAGGGTATCAAGCTTGGAGTGAGCTGTGCTAGTACTGTTGCCATATAGGAAGTCCATATAGTCTAGGAGAGGCAAGAAGGTAGCTTGGACTATGAGTTGTCTAGCCTCCTGGGTTAGTGAGTGCTTGATCCCGAAGAACATACCGAGTCTTTGACACAGTTTCTTAGTGAGTTCATCAGTTTGATCAATGAAGGACAATTTGTGGTCAATCCAAACCCCCAGGTATTTGAATTTTTCCACAAACTCCAGGGCTTCTCCCAAAAGGGTGCTTATGTAAGGAACCTTATCTGGGTTTTTTTTTTTTTTGGAGATGAGGGGCCAGTGGAGAGAAAATCATGACCTTAGTTTTTTTTGGCACTGAGCAGGAGTTTCAAGTTGAGTAGACTGATCTTCCCTTGTCAATCTTCACTATTCATTTCTGTTGGGGTGTAAGCCAGATCTATGCACCTGCTGCGGGAGCTTTTTTTTTTTGAGGCGGCACCGCTGATGAGTGTGACGCACTGCGTGGTGCGCAAGGGGAGGCCATTTGGCATCGCAGACTCCTTCTCCATCCCAGTTCTGTTTCTTCCGCTGTCAAGGCTGTACCTGCTACGAGCTGCTCTTCATTTTATCTGTGTCATCGTTCAATATTCAAGTTTTTGATGCTGCTATTTTCTCCTTCATCCTGGTTCTCCATCCTGACGCCGTTGAAAGCTGGTATGTCTGTTCCTTGTCTTTTCTAACAGCGCCGGGATCTTTTATTGTGTTTCAGTTATTTTTGCATCACGTCTGGTTCGGGAGCTAAGCGCAAGTCGAAAGTGGGCCGGGCCCCATGCATCGGTGCTCCTGTGGCTGGCATTTATCTGTTGCAGACTGACATGATGATTGTCTGCGGTGCCTGGGACCTAACCATGGCATGGATAGATGCGACGTCTGTTTCTTCATAGACCGTCGCATTCTGGAAATCCATGCGTTCAAAGTCAGCAGGGCCCCGCCGACTTTCGGAGGACAATGTCGCTCTTGGGCCTCCCTGGCCAGATCTTTAGACCCTTCCTCCTGGTCCCCTCATGGGCCTATACGGTCTGGTGAGGAGGAGGCCTCCTCATCTTCTAGCCATGCCGAGAAGGAGGCCTCTTTCACGGTGTTGGAGGAGCGGTGCGGCTCCTCACGGGGTTGCATCATCGACACTGCCTCGGCAGTCACCTCATCCGAGGTGCAGGCTCCCCCAGTGTCACGGCCCACGGTTGCTGGATCCAGCACTGGTAGACCCTCGACACCACCTCGTGGCACCGATCTTATCTGTGTCAATCTTCACCATTCATCACCTTTTGGTAATGTGGCTAGAAGTCATGACCCCACGGGAGCTTTTTTTTTTTTAATGGGCGGAATTGACACATCATCAGCGCCACCCTCGAGGCTGACGCACTGCGTGGCGCTCACGGGTTGGCTGTTGGGTGTTGTCGACCCTGCCCTCCCACCAGTTCTTCGTCTGCCACCGTAGAGGTCACACCTGGTGTGGAGCTGCTGTGCTAGAGGCCTAGTTCATCTGAAAAGTCTTCTACGCTGAAACCCTTCTACGCCGTCCTTGTATCCTGACGGTTCCATTCTCACCACCACTTGACGCCACTGGTAAGACTGTTTCTTTTCTTTATTTGTTAGTGACATCGAGTCTTTTGTTTAACTTGTTTTGCCATGGGTCATGTCTCGGTCAGGGGGTAAGAAATCGTTATGTGACGGTGCCCGTGCAGCCGCAAGTACTCCATCACCGACCAGCATGACGGTTGCCTCGTGTGTCTTGGCACACTTCATGACATGGATTTATGCGACACCTGCTTCTCCATGGATAGTCGTGTCATCGAGCAATGTGCTTGGAAAGTTGGACGAGCTCCGCCGACTTTTGGGGGACGGGCGCACACTCGTTGGGCCAAGCCACTTTCTCTTGGCCTTTCCTCCGGGTTCCCTCCCGGTTCTGTATGGACCGTGGAGGAGGGGGCTTCTGCTCCTAGTAGCCTTGCCGATGCAGAAGCCCCTTCCATGGTGCAGGAGGCCCAGTCCATACCCCCTGTGGGGCGGGCGGGAGGCACCACATTGGCAGTCACCCCTTTGGGGGTGAAAGCTCCCCTGGTGTCATCTCCTTGGGCTGGGAAGCCTGAGTTGGCACCATCCTCGATGCCGTCCATCTGTGCCAACTTGGGCCTCTGCGCCGTTCGCAGCGCCATGGGACCTGATAGCGCCATGGTCGGCACTGGTCCATTGCTCAGCGCCGTCTCCACTGTCCGTCACCATTCATGGCACCGTGGGAGGTTCTACGATGCCGTCCTCAACTGTTTTGTGCCGAGGCTGAGCAGATTCGGACAAGCTGTCTGACTCTTTAGAGTTGGCCGCTCATGTGGACACCATGGTAGTTTCCTCGACTGACCAGAACCAGCCCCCCTCTGTGGAGTGGGGCAGTTGCCCCCCGTGTCCAGGGTCAGGGGTGCTGACCAGCAGGCAGTGGTGTAGGGCACTGTTGCTCTGCAGCCTGTCCTCAGAGGGTTTTCTGTCCCCTCAGTGGTGGTACCCCCTTAGGTGGTGTTGCCTGGATCGTCCAACTTTAGGGCTGACCGGAGCACCTACTGGAAGGGAGGGTGCTGCTTCCTGGGTAGTCCCTTCAGGGACTGACCAGAGTTGTCAGCTGCCTAGACTGGCGTTTGCAAGTAGGAGGGCTCTTTTGGACACCGAGGGGTTGGGATTCGAGGCGGCGACCCTTTTCTGTGACCCACCCGGGTTTGGGAAGGAGTTGTAGTGCGGACCTCCGCACTTCCTTCTAGGTCTCCTTGAGAGGGCCCTGTTCTTCGGAGGTAGGGGACCATCCTTTTGGAGTTCCACGGCCCCGGTCACCTCACGAGGGGAATCTTCAGGTCACAGCCTAGGCAGTTCCAGTATGGTTGATCAGCTGTCGGTTGTTGCGTTTTCTGAAGCTCCCTCTTCCCTTGGGGCTCCAGGTGCGCTCTTTTGCCTGGACAGAGGACAGTCGATTCCTGTTGTCGGCTCTGCCCCCACTCCTCTGTCACCTTCTCCTGCTCTCCCAGGCATTCTTGGCCCTAGTGGACCTCTGTCCTGGGAGCAATTCAGGGCTGTGGCTGCTCATTTTCCTTCATATGTCAAGGCCATGGACAGGTAGGTGTTCCTGCCTCCCCCTGAGCAACCAGCCACTGAATCTACGAGGTCCTCCGCTTCCTCATTCTTCTCTTTAGGAGGAAAGGCGCCCTCTCTCCACATCTCCCCTGCTGCTGATCTAGCGGAGTATCAGCGTTTCCTCTTGAGGATGTTGGAGGACCTGCATGTCACCCCACCCACTCAGCACAATCCAGAGCATTCGACGCGCGCCTTCCTAGGAGATTTCAATGTGGACACCCTTGTGGTGCCCCCCTGGCCTGCTCCATTCCGGGAGGTGTTGTTGCATTTCTGGCAAAGCCACCTTTCTGGAGTCCCTTCCCTAAGGTTTGCACAAAGGTATTGTGCCCCCCCTGGAGACTCCAGGTAGTTTGCCTCATCCTCAGACAGGACATGATGCAGTTGGACACTCCCAATGAGCTTTACACCCCCACCTAGACCGGCCCCGATGCAGATTCCATGGTTTTGACTTCTGGGGAGGAGACTCTACTCGACGGTTGCTTATTTCAATTTCTGCATCAGGCCTACTATACTACATATGATAGGTTCCTGTGGTCCGCTAGAGTCAACTCCTGCCTCTATGCCTGATTCGGGTAACCAGACAAGCCATTGCACTCTCTGCACGTGGCCTGGAGCTAGCAAGGCACCAAGTGAGGGCATCTTACGACGCCAACGAGGTAGCTTCCAGGGTCGTAGGGACAGCGATCTGCACTAGGCGGATGGCATGGCTCCATCTCACCCGGTTGTCACCCTAGGCCTGGCGTAGGGTGATTTCCTCCGCATACCAGAGAACCCATCTTTTCTCCCGTAGGTTGAGGCGGCGTCTGTCGGGGCAACCTCCTGCCACCTCTGGGGTCCCGTCTCCTCTTCCCAGTCCAGGCTCTCACACCAACAGAAGTTTTCCCACCCAGTGTGCCATCCACTGGGAGCTAAGGACTTAGTCTACAGGGTCTGAGGCCCCCCTTCTGAGGGGCTCAGTACTCACCAAAGGTCAGTGAATGAGTGAAGATTGACACAGATAAGATATGAAAAGTGCATTATCTACCATAATTTCTGATCTTTCTGTGTATCTTCTCACCATTCATCACAATCCTTCCATCCGCCTGGGGCCTCAATCTCGGGTCCCCCGTGTGCCCCTTCTCCCTTCCCTTCTTTCCGCTGGTCAGAGGCGGGGTGAACTTGGGCACTGCAGGGGACCTTCATTATGTCAGGGGGAGGGAATCACTAGGGAGAGGGCACTTCTTTCCTCAGTGTCTCAGCTCCACCCCTGTGGTGGGGTTAGTGGTTGCCCTCTCTTCTTTTCTCTCTCTTTTTCTGCTATTCTCCCTCATTTTTGTCCTTAGGGAGTCAACCCTAAAATTAATTTAAGAAACTTGTTTCTTACCTCCAAATTTGGTTGGGGGGTGGTACAGCCCCGTGTCCTGTCTTTTCTTCCATAATTGCCGCTTCTGCTTATGTTGGAGTTTATTACCAGTGATTCTGTGCCTTAAATTCTGGCAGTGTAGCCTTCTGGCTCCTCCTTCACAGTTCCTATACAATCTGGAGACAGGTCAAGCGTTCAGGGTATGTTCCCCCCCATCCTTATTTCTAATTCTTCCCTCCCTCCCTCCTCTTCTACTTCCAGAGATTGGGGCCCTTTCCCAATCCCCTTAGATTTCTAACTCTTTTTCTGTCCTCTCAGTCATTTATTTCTCCTTTTAGTTTGTATATCTTTTCCTTTATCTGTCCCTTGGACTCCTTGTCCCTCCACCCAACCCTTTTACTCTCTCGGACTCAGATCTGGCGGGGGGGTGTAGTCGGCAAACACCTAACGGCCAACCCATGACGTCACACAGTCAAGCCGGCCTCGTGAGTGGTGCTGATGGTGTCGACCCGCCAATCAAAAAAAAAGCTCATGAGTCATGACCTCCGGCCACATTACCCAAAGGTAATGAATAGTGAAGATACACAGAAAGATCAGGAATTACGGTAGGTATGTAATTTTCATTTTTGTATCCTGGTGCCGTTTGAGGCACCGGTGATCGAGATGGTGCTGCGTGCGTTGCTGGTTTGGGCCTCAGCGCCGTTTGCGGGACCAGTGCCTTGCACGACTCCTCTGGTGGCACCGTTTTGGGTTCCGGTGCAGAGCATGGTGCCGGGGACTTGGCCAGGGCCGTGGGTGTGTTGACGCTGGGTTCCGGGGCTGTGGGTGGTGCAGTGAGCCTGTCTGGCGCCGCCAGCAGTGCCGTGTCTCGGGACAGTGCCATTCGCTGTGCCGTCTCTAGAGAAACTCTGGGGGTGGCCAATATTGAGGTCCTTCTGGTTGACTCCTCTTTGGAGAGGGGTGACTCAGATTTGGATCCAGACTGGCTGGCCGATTCTTTGGGATCGGAAGTCTCTCTGGGGTGTTGTGTCAGGCGGCCCAGTGCCCCCATTCCTGAGTCTCCGGAGCAGTCTGCTTCCAAGGATCCCTCGGCCAGGGGTGGCCAGAGGTCTCTTGGGGGTGATGGCTTGGAGACTGGGGAGGGGGTTTTCTCCTCTGGAGGGGCTACGGCAGCTGCCAGTGTTGCTGCACCCTCCCAGGGGGGACTGGAGACTCTTGCTTCTGTGGTCTCTCTTGGGGGGTGTTTGGATCAGGGGACTTCCTTGGTGAGGTCGAGGAGGAGGGCGTCTGCGGAGTCTGAGGGGTCGGGCGAGGGCCACCCTACGGGGCACAGGGAGGAGCCACAGCGCTGAGCCTTGTCTTCCCTCCTCGGGTTCTAGGGTGCCCTCTGATAGCAGTGCTGAGGATTGCCCTTTTGGACACATGCAACCCAAGGCACGTCACAGGGGAGATTCCCCATCTGGGCTCTTCTGGAGTTCGCATCTTCAGATTTCCTCTCTGCAACCCGGTATGATCTGAGGGATCCCTGCAGTTTGGGCTCTGTTCCCTGGCTTGCAGAGGTCAGGCACTTCCATTCAGGTGCCCTTCTCCCATCCGTCTCCAGCCGCCATGTGGGTCCTACAGGGCCCTTAACGTGGAAGACATTCAGAGCCACTGCGGCAGCCTCCCCGTCATATGTCAGGGCTATGAATGAATGGGTCTTTCACCTGTCCCCTCCGCTGCAGGAGTCTTCTGGACAGTCGAGTTCGTCGTCTTCCTTGACTCCCTCTTTGGAGGGAGAGTAACCGAATATTCACCTTTCTTCTGATGCTGATTTCACTGAATATCAGCGCTTCCTTTCTAGGATGGTTTAGGATTGCATATTTCCTACTTCAGAAGAGACAATACCAAGTGACAGATGCATGAATTCCTCAGTGAATTCAATGCCCACCACCTGGCGGTACCATCCTGGCCTATTCCCTTCCAGGAAGCATCTATCCACACCTGGCAGTCTCCAGCCGACCCTTCTCCAGCCCTGGCAGACTGCGGGAGGAGGTATTGTGCCCCACGTGAGTCTCTAGTTTCTCTCCCTCACCCTCCTTTGGGCTTGATGTCCCTAGATACTCCTTCTGGGCATCGGTGCCTGGTGCATGACTGACCACCAGATTGGGATTCTCTACTGTTCGACTGGTGGGGGCGAAGAGTTTTCTCTTCTTCAAACAACATGAAGTCTTGCTGTATTCTGACTGTAACCATCAGATTCTTACGAGCACTATGCTAACTAATTAACAATCTAGAAATATTTTTTTAAATTGTTGTGCCAAAGGGCAATAAACATATTTTTGTGGGTCTAAAAGACTCAAGTCGAGAAAACCCCCAAAAGAACCTGAGTAGGTAGTGAAAACAACCAATATATAGTTAAATAAACCCCCCAAAAAATCAAAAACCTCGAACAAAGATAAGGTATCCAAAGTACACCTCTGGGATGCAGCACTGCACCTGCCAGACCACATACCAAAACCACTAGTTTCCAGGAGGAGAGGCAGGGTGGGAGGTCAGAATACATCAAGACTTCATTAGAAGAAACAACATTACTATGGTAATTTTTTCTTCAAACAACATGAAGTCTTGCTGTATTCTGACTATATGCAGACTACCAAGCAGTACCCCCTTGGAAGAGGGAAGTTACAGAACCTATTTTGGGAACAGGCTCTTCAGCACTATTGTGCCAAACCTAGCATTACTTCTGGACTGAATGTCGAGAGAGTAATGCTTGGTAAATGTGTGAACGGTTTTCCATGTGGTTGCTTTACAGATTTCCACTAATGTTATATATCTAGCTGATGCGACCAAAGCAGCTGTACCTCTGGTGGAGTGAGCCCTCAGGTCTGAGGGAGGCTCCTTCCTCAACTTTGAATAGCAGAGCTGGATACAGGAGACAATCCACCTAGCAATATTTCTTTTAGAAGCAGATTTACCTTTTCCCACTTCTCCATAAGTGAGAAACAGCTATAAATGGTCGTTTCTGTGGGCCTTAGTGTGTGCTATGTAATAATTAAGGGCCGTCTTCACATCTAGACAGTGCAGTCTTCTCTCCCCAGAGGAAGAATGGTCAGTGAAAAATACAGGCAGTGACATAGGTTGTTTGAAATCAGGTTCCACTGATTAGGCCTGTAATTCACTGATTCTCCTGGCAGAGGTAATGGCTACTGTACCAGGAACACAGTTTTCCAAGTCAAGTACTTTAGCTCAGCTGAAGATAATGGTTCAAAGTGGGGGCTGCATGTGCTGTGCAATACAGATATTCAGATCCCAAACAGGAGTAGGCTCCCTAAAAGGCGGATTAATATGAACCAGACCTTTAAAACATTTCTTAAAAACTGGATGAGAGGCTAGAGAAGAGCCCTTTCCAGCTGAAAGGAAGGCAGATATAGCTGCCAGATGTACCTTGAGAGTGGTAGGCCTGAGGCTTAAACTGTGAAGATGCACCAAATATTCCAAAGCAATTGCAATATTTTTTATTTATTTATTGAATTTTGATGACCGGGTAGGCCCACTGGGCCCCGAAAGGTCACTTTTTCAGGGGCGACCCGGGAATAACAGTACAGACATTATGAACTTTGTGCAGTTACATAATACAGGAAGTCATGGGCATACAGTATTCAGCTGTTTACACATAGCAGTAGTTATTAGGGTATTATATATCATATTGGTAAGTTGTAGTTCATTGCATTCGAACATTTGTCCTGCATGTAAGTGAGACAGCATTATGGATTCCTTGGGTGACATACTTCGAGAGCATTAGGATGGTTCATTGAGGAGAAAAATTAGTGCTACCTTGATTTGGGGGTTGACTTTTTAGTTCGTAGTGGTAGTTTAGGTAGTGTCAGGTGTAGTGGCACTGGCATACACTTTTTGATAGGAGATGGATTTTGAGTCTGGTGCGGAAGCATGGCACTGAGGGGGTTTCTCGCACCTCCAATGGGAGGTGGTTCCATAAGGAAGGAGCAGCATACGAGAAGGATTTCTGGCCTGCCTTAGTCCTAACCTTGGGAACCTCTAGCAACGCTATGTCAAGACCTATACAAGTGTAGGTTTCTTCTTTACTGTGAGGAGTCCCCTGAGGCTAGGGGAGGGGAAGGGCTAATTATCTTTTCGCCAGGCAGAGCACAGGGTAACTGAGTGCTTCAAAGGATGGCCAGTTAAACTTTACTAGCGCCTCACAGTGGTGGCTCCTTGAGTGGGATAGAGTGGCAAGCGGGTCACTTTGTTGTAAAGAACCTGTAGTTTACCATACTCCCGCTTTGAGATACCCTGGATGACCGGGGCCCCAAATATCAATGTTGGAAGTAGGACACTCATTGCTATAGCAGTCCTAGCTTCAAGGGTTAACAGTTCCATAAGCCGATATAGTAATCCGAGTTTGGATTGGATTACTTTAGTGACTTAGTCCACGTGTTGTTTGAACGTGAGGCCCTGGTCGAGGGTGAGGGCGAGGTATTTTGTAGAGGGAACAACTTCTAGCTTGTTGCCCTCCAGAGATGAGAGCTGGAGAATTTGCAATCTATCCTGTCCTAAGGCTCTTGGTCCGAACAGCATAACTTTGGTTTTATTGGTGTTAAGGACCATTTTGTTGTTAATGAGCCACCTCTCCATGATGCGAATGTCCTTTTGGAGAGAACTGGACAATATCAGCTGAATCTGGCTGAATATGCCTCTGAGAATACCAGAAACCAAATCTCTTCCATTTGGAATTGTACATTTTTCTAGTAGAAGGTTTTCTACTCACCTTTAGAATGTCCAAGACTGATTGGGAAAGGTGCAGGCTTGCATACTGTAGCTCCTCAAGAGCCAGGCTTTGAGTCTGAGAGTTTGAAGGCTGGGATACAGAATCCTCCCCTGCGAGGAGATGAGGAGATTGTACTGTCTGGGAAGACAAAGTGGTATTGTCCCTGACGTTGACTATAGTAGGGGGGTACCAAGGCTGTCTGGCCCAGTCTGGAGCCTGTAGAATCATTTTGCAAGGCTGAGATCTGATTTTGACCAGAACTCTGAATATCAGAGGAAAACCATACAGAAACTTGCTTGTCCAATCTAATAGGAGAGCATCTTGAGGAACAGACCCCAGAAGAGGGGGTCTGCAGCAGAACAGAGGATATTGGTGATTGTCTGGGGCTGCAAAGAGGTCTATCTCTGGAGTGCCTCACCTCTTGAAAATGACCTGAAGAATTGGAGGATTTAGAGCCCATTCGTGATGGCCTTGAGAAATCCTGCTGAGAGCATCTGTTAATACATTGTCCTTTCCTGGGACATGCACAGCTATCAGGGAAACCTGAAGGGAATAGGCCAGTGACCATATTTTCATGGCTTCTGTGCACAAGGTCGAGGACCGAGTGCCTCCCTGCTTGTTGATGTACCACATGGGTGTGGTGTTGTCTGTCCTGATCTGCACCACTTTCTCCTGAATTGTATTTGAGAACATCTGAAGTGCTAGAAAGACAACTCTGCGTTCGAGAAGACTCCTGATGAGACCACGTTCCCGGAGCAGTGAGCTGGTCCATATGAGCTCTCCATCCCAGTAGAGAGGCATCTGTTGTGAGAATCACTGTAGGAGCCTGACTGAGGAAGGGGACACCTTGTCTTAGATTGTCTTCCTCCAGCCACCAGTGGAGAGCCTGAACCAGAGTTTGAGACACTGGAGCTAATTTGGAGAGAGGGTCTTTTCTCTGAGACCAGTACATTTGAAATCTTGCCCCTTGCACAACTGCAGTGGAAGCTGCCATGTGGCCTAGCAACTGGAGGAAGTGTCTGGCTGGTCAAGACACTAGTGGACAAAAGGAGGAAGCCAGAGTGATGAGGGATTGTACCCTTGACATAGGAAGAAATGCCCTTGCCTGGATGGTGTCCAGTTCCACCCCTATAAATGTGAGAAGCTGGGATGGTTCCAGAATAGATTTTTCTAGGTTCAAAATGAATCCTAAAGAGTCCAGAAGCTTCTGAGTGACCTCTAGAGCTGACTTGACTTGGTCTGAGGACTGACCCACTATGAGCCAGTTGTCCAGGTACGGGAACAGCGAGATGCCCTGTCTCCTGAGAAAGGCCACCACTACTGCTAGGCACTTGGTGAACACCCTTTTAGCAGATGTTAGGCCGAAAGGCATTGCTCTGAACTGGTAATGACCTGAGGGCAACTCGAAGCTGAGGTACTTTCTGTGGGAATGTCTGATAGGTATGTGGAAATAGGCATCCTTGAGATCCAGGGAGGCTAGCCAGTCTTCTGGTCTCAGAGAGGGAAGGATTATTCCCAGAGTCACCATTGTAAACTTTGGCTTTAGTAAATGTTTGTTCAGGTATCTTAAATCTAGGATGGGTCACCACTCCCCTGCCTTTTTTTGGGTAAGGAAGTATCTGGAATACAGTCTTTTTCCCCTGTGACAATGAGGTATCTTCTCTACTGCTTGCAGAAGTAGTAGGGAGGAGACTTCTGCCTCTAAGGCCTTTGTCTCCAAGGGAGAGGGAGGACTGAAAGACTTTGCTCTCATTTTTGGGAACCTTTTGAAACTGAGAGCCATTCCCTGGCTCACTACTTCCAGAACCCATTTGTCTGAAGTAACAGACTTCCAGGCCTGGAAATAGTGAGCCAGCCTGCCCCCTACTGAAACTGGGGAGGCGACCCTGACTGACACCTCAGGATGTTTGTTTGATAGGGGGCTTGGACTGAGTGGATAATGGGGTCCTGGTCATCTCTCGTCTGCTTCTTCCCCTTAACCTCCTCTGCTGGAAAGAAGAGGAGGCATGGGCTTGGTAACAAGGCCTGTGAAAAGGCCTCTCCCTGTCAGCCCTAAATTGTTGCTTCTGACGAATGGCCTGCTTTTCTTTTGCTGCAGCACTCCTGTAGGTGGTCCTGTATTCATCCATCTTCTTCATGCAAACCTCTGTTTGCTTCCCAAACAGAGAGTTACCAGCAACAGGAAAATCCATGGCCTTAGTCTGGGTATCCTGTGACAAACTGGTACATCTGAGCCAAGCACATCTCCTCATGGAGACAGATGTAGCCATGACCCTGGAATGTACATCATTCAAGTCCACAGCAGCATGGAATTGAACTCTGGGTGCCTTAACACCCTCCACAGCCACCTGCTCCAGCTCCTTGGCCAGCTGTGGAGGGGCATTCTTAGCCAGCTCCAGAATCGTATCCCACATAGATTTCTGGTATCTGGCTGTATATGCCATATAATTAGCTTGCCAGAGTCCCAAAGAGGATGCCAAGTATTGTTTTTTAGTCATGGCATCCACTTTCCTGGAATCCTTATTTGGGGGGTGAGATGCCAGGGGAATGTTAGCCTTGTTACAGGCTGCAGCTTGCACTACCCCAACATGGCTGCAATGACTTGTGAGGAATTCCATCCCAGGACCTGACAAGGTATACATCCTGTCCATCCTTTTATCCAGTGGAGGTACAGATGTTGGAAACTGCAGAATTTTCTGTGTCTGTTTCCCCATGGATTTATGCAAAGGGATAGACACTCTCTTTGACTCCGGGACATCCATCATTTCAACAAAGTCAGGTTCCTCCTGATCCTGTTCAGCCTCTTCCACTGGAAGCTGAAGAGTATCATCCACTTTCTTGTAGAACAAGAAATGGGAGGGGGACTCAGAAAGTCTGGGAGGAGACACATTGGAAGGCCTGTCTGGGGAGATGTCAGGCACTACTGGCTCATCTAGGCCTTCATATTCCTCTTCTTAATATTCTTCTTCTTCTTCTTCTTCTTCTTCTCCTCCTCCTTCTCAGTTGCCCTCAAAGAATGCTTCAGGATCAATTTCAGAAGCAACTATTTGTGACCGAACCAACCATCTTTGAGTCGGGTGTCGGTTCAGTCAGAACTGGGCAAAGCAACTAAACAATAGTAATTGCTTTCGCAATTTCTTCAACGGTCGGAACATGGGAACCTGGATCCAAACCGGCTGACTTGCGTTTTCTCTTAGACGGAATGAATTCCGTAGAGTCGGCTCTCCTTTTGTCCAAGGAGGTATCGCCCAGGTCAGTGAGCACCCGCTCAGGTTCGGTTGGGACTGAACCGGGCTGGCCGTCTGGATCAGCGTCGTCTGTGCCTCCCTTTCCTTCAGTCTACTTAAACATTTTTCCAAAGTGGCCTTGGGAAAGTTTTTACATATTTGGCAGTCTTCTTTGAGTGGTCAACCCCAGACAGTAAACATAGACGAGATGGGGATCAGCCTTAGCAAAGGCCTCCCCACACTCGGTGCAGTGCTGAAACCCAGTGGGATCGGTTTTCTTTTTGGGTTTCTCAGACATGCCGGATTAAATAAAGTTACCCTTAACAGCATTCAAGCCAGACAACTACACACCTATCGGTTCCAACCGTGTCATGGGTCGGTTAAAAAAAACAAAGAAAACTGTCGGGTTTTTTTAGGAATCAATGAGTACCGGAAACCACAATAATAATAAACAGAACACAAGAATTAACAGTTAAAGAATTTGTTTTGGTTCCCAACCGGAAGAGAACCGAACAAAAAAAAACAATTTCTACTAAGTAAACTCTTAACTACCTACTCAGGGGTGTAGCCAGAAATTTCTGTTTTGTACACAGTTTCCAACAGTTACACCCCCCCATTAAAAAATGTACACATCCTTTTCAAATGGCACCCCCTTCCAAACAGTGGCCTACACTAACCCAAATACTACAGATTAGAATGATAATATTAACAGAGTGGCTTATGGTTTGTGACAGGCACTCAACAAAACTGTACACAAATGTGTACAGTGAGTATGCCTGTCTACACTCTTGAACCTAGTAGCTACACTTACTGTACCGTAGACAGAGGTCTGAATATCAAATAAAACAAGAAAAAGTGGTTGAAAACCGACCGATTTTACTTACCCAAACCAAAATGAAGGAGGGAATCTCCGGCGCGACTTCACAGTTAGGCGGAGTAAAGAATCTGATGGTTACATGGAGGAGTACAGGGACAGAGGTTTGAAAACCGAGCTCAAGCTCAACGTTTGATGCCATGGCATAGAGTTAACCCTTTACTCTCCAGAGCAGTTCAAGTGCTGGGGCTAACTGCATATAGTCAGAATACTGCAAGACTCCATTAGAAGAAACAACATTACTATGGTGAGTAATTTTTTCTTCTCGTGTGTTGATGTGTATTACATCACATCAGGCACACCATGCTGCCTATAACAGGCACTTGTGGTCAGTGCTAGCTCAGCTGCTTGCATTGCTGCCTGATTCGGAGCAATCTTGACAAGCCATTGCCCTCTCCGCCATAGGTCTGGAACTGGCAAGGCACCAAGCAAGGGCATCTTATGATGCCAGTGAGGTGGCTTCCAGGCTTGTGGAGACAGCGATCTGTATTAGATGGACAGTGTGGCTTCAGCTATCGAGGTTGTCACCCTTGGCCCGGTACAGGGTGATCCACTCCGCCTTCTGAGGGACCTGCCTTTTTTCCAGCAGGGCTAGGAGGCTTCTTCAGGGGCTTCCTCCATCCCCTCGTCTTCAGGGGACACCTTCTAGCTCTCCTCAGCCTTAGACTTGTCGGTCTAATATGGCTAGAGTCTCTTCCTCCTGTTTTCCACCAGCAGGAGACTGAGGGTCCTGTTCCCTCAGGGCTGTGCTAGACCCCCTTCGGGGGGCTTGGTACTCACTCAACAGTAATGAATGGTGAAGCTTGACAAGGGAAGATATGAAAATTATGTACCTACCGTAATTCTTGATCTTCTCTTGTATCTTCACCATTCATTACTGAATCTCACCCACCTTCCCCTCATGGGTCTCATTTCTTGGGCATCTACCCCGCCCTGCTCACCCTCCCCCCCTCAAGGCCAGTTGGGGGCTGAGTCCCCCTGGTACTTCAGGACCTTCTGTTCCTTCTCTGAAGTCACAGAGGGTTCGATCTTAGAGGAGGGCGAGTAGAGCTTCTACCTTACCTTCTGAGGGAACTCTTTCTGATTCTCTTTTTCTGTGGTGTCCCCTATTTTGGGACTTTCTTCAGAGGTAGAATTTGGTTTTGAAGCCGCCAACCAGCAGGGCTAGTGTCTGGGAAAGCCCCCTAGCCTCTCAGTCTTTCCACTGGCCTAGCTGGTGTTCTTTGAAACATTGCCTTTTGCAAGTACAAGCCCAAGGGCTAGTTAGAGGAAAATTTACTAGCCCGATTTGAAATCTTCCAGCATTGGCTGGTGGACTGGTACAAATTTTGACCCCTGCCTTATCAGTCCAGGGGAGTCTGAAGGAGTTTCCTTCCCTATCTCTGTCTATTTTCTGAAAATAGGTTGCGCCCTTCTTAGGGCCCCCTTTTTCTAGTACTCGATCATATGGCTGTGTACTAGTGTTTTTTTTTTCCCTACACCTAGTTGAGGCTCTTTCCTCTTCGGAACAGTTATTTCTTCCCTTGGGGCAACCTGTGACCTCTCAGCTTGAGTTGTGAGTAATTGGATAGTGGGGTGAGTAGGGAAATCTGCTTCTCTCGTACCAAGCTGTGAAGAGGGTCCAGTTGAACTACCTAGAACAGTTTTATCTGAAGGGATCCTTGCTCCCTTGCCTTCAAGCCCTGAGCTGGTAAACTTCAAGCCAATTTCACCCAATAGTCATGGCAGATTTTTCCCCTCCTCCCACTATCCTTTTTCTTTCTTCTTCTTCTTCTTCTTCTTCTTCTTCCTCTCTCCCTCTCCCTTTATCTGATCCTCCCTCAGAGCCACCCGAGGAGTGAGGCCCTGCGGTCCCTTAGGGTAGGGTTCTCCTTCTTTCCTGTCTTCTGTTCGGCTTATTCCTTTTTCAGTTTTTTTCTATTCCTTTTTCTACCCCTTGGCTCTCTTGCCTTGCCCTTATCTTTTCTAACCCTTTTTTTTGCCTCTCTGGCTATACAGAACTGGGTCACGCTTGTGGGCGGCACCGTTGATGCCGACTATTCAAAAAAAAAAAAAGCTCCTGTAGCGGGTGCACACATCTGGCTTACACCCAACAGTAATGAATGGTGAAGATACAAGGGAAGATCAAGAATTATGCTAGGTATGTAATTTTCATTTTTGGAGGATGTTGAAATCATTCTGGAGGTCCCAAATGGCTTGCTCCAGAGTTGATCTGTCAATATATAGCACTGTATCATCAGCGAGGAGATAGATAGTAGATGATTTTAGGCCAGTGTCAATTTATTTATTTGGTTTTTGTTTGCCGGGTAGGTACACTAGACAAGAGTATTGCCTATATTCAAGCACAACCCGGGAGAGTACAATCAGGACAGAGCAAGGTACAAAGAAGGTAGAAACATTAGTGACAGTTGTTCATGGCGCAGCAAGAAGTGGAACCAAAACAAATTTGCAGATTGTTGACAAAAGCAAGACATATTTCTGTGGAAACCGAGAGTAAACAAATACCCTTACATTAGCTACTTTCACTGGATGAAACAACAATAATAATTAAGGACATATGACAACCGCTAAAGAATAAATAACAGTTTTAACTAATGATTTTGTGGAGGGAGTGGGAACATGCAGATTTTATACATTGGAGGGAAACAGTAAGTGCCATGTAGGTAAGGAATGCTACTGGGAGTCAGTCTCAAGTTACAGCACAGGAGCAGCCATCAGAGTCAGTCAGGTGGGCGTGGAGACATAGTTTAAAGGCTAGGTGGGATTAAGAGAGTTTAATGTGAGGGGAGAGGGAGTTCCAGATACTGGGAGCCAATACAGTGAAGGATAGTTCCCCCTTTTTTGTGAAGTATCTGGGAATTTCAAGTTGGGTTTGTACAGATGACCCAAAGAGATATGCTTGAGAGGGATGAGATAGCAGCCTTGAGAGATACTCAGGTGTCCCCATTCCCCGTTCTGATGATATTTTCAATCAAGCATCCAGTAGAGCAGAGTTTGTGCGAAGCTGGGGAGAGCCAATTTAGTTTGGAGTAGAGTTCACAGCGATGAGTCAGTCTGTGTGCAGAGAGGGCAAATCGGCATATGCTGTTATAACACGTGCTCCATTTATGGAGGGATCCTTTGTTAGCATTAAGGTATACCTGTGAACAGTATGTAAGGGAGGGAAGGAGGAAACCTTGTGCAATAGCAAGCTGGGCAACATCCTTCAGGGAGGTCCTAATTCTATAGGCAATACCCAGTTTGGAGTTAACCACCTTGCAAGTAGCTGTGAGGTGGAGGTTAAAATCCAGAGACGGGTCAAGTGTGACTCCTAGGTACCTAAAGGAGTTAACAGACACCAATGGGGAGCCATCAAGACATAGTACTGAAAGATCCGGAGCACGGGATTTGATTCTAGAGGGGGAGCCAAATTGCATAGCTGCAGTTTTCTTAGCATTAAGTATGAGTTTGTTTTGTAGAAGCCAAACTTGTAAGCAGTCAAAGTCAGCTTGAAGATTCGTCTTTACTGATGTGGGGTCTTTACCACCAGCGAGAAGCACCATGTCATTGGCATAAAAGATCAGCGAGGAGACACAGGGAAGTGAGGGCAGGTTGTTAATAAAGAGAGAGAAAAGGAGAGGGCCAAGTATAGATCCCGGGGGAACTCCAACAGAGGTTAAGGAGGGGTCAGAGACAGCAGTTGCAATTTGAACACATTGCCTCCTCCCAGTGAGGTAGCTATTAAACCAGGAGATGGCAGACTGGGAAAAAAACAGAATAGACAGTTTAGAGAGTAGAAGGGGGTGATTCACAAGATCAAAAGCCTTAGTGAGGTCATTAAAAATGGCCTCCGTGAGCAGGCCCTTATCCATTGCTGTGAGGACTTCGTTTGAAACCTGAAGTAGTGCAGTTGTGATGCTGTGCCCCATTCGGAATCCATGTTGAGCAAGGGATAGAAGGTTGTGAAGGTGTAGATATTCTGAGACCTGGGTGGCAACAGCCTTCTCAAGTAGTTTATTTAAGGTAGATAGAATGGTGATCAGTCTGTAGTTAGCCATGTTTTTGGTGTCCCCTTTTTTGTGTACAGGGACAACTTGAGCCATTTTCCATAGTGTAGGCACTGTCTGGGTTAGTATAGATAGGTTGAACATTCTTGCAATAGGGGCAGCAAGAGCTGGAGCTGCCATTTTGATGAAATAGGGCATTAATCCATCTGGACCGGCAGATCCATGAGGGGAGATAGATGTAAGAAGAAGCAGCACCTCAGTAGTGGAGAGTGATACGAGCAGAAAAGAGGGTCTTGAAGGATGGTGGATATCAGGAGGGGGTGCAGGGGACTGGTTAAATTTTGCAAGGTATTCAGAGAGAGATCAGAGAATTGTGCATTCAGGGCATTTGCAATCGTAGGTAGATTGTTACAGTTGGCGTCATTTAGCATCATTTCAGTTATGGCCGTCTTGGGCCTTTGGCCTATGAAATTTTTGATGTGGTTCCAAAAAGTCTGGGATTCACCTACTGAAGATTGGAGAAGCTTAAGGCAATAGTTCCTTTTTTCCCTCTGAATATCTTTTTTGCAGGCAATCCTCATTTTTCTATAATTAGCCCAGTCATCTGTCTGTTGGGATTTCTTGGCCAGGGCCCAGGCCTTATCCCTTCTTCTCATAGTCTGAAGGAGGTCTTTATGTAGTCATCTGTTTGCAGAGCCCCTAAGATGCCTTTTTTTCAATGGGACATGCAGATCCTGTAGGACTAGTAGCTGAGAGCATAGGTAGTCAAGCACTGTATTTACATCCTGAGTGATATAGATAGGCGACCAGTCGATGTTATTAATATCATCAAAGAGTGCGCTTGGATTCAGTTTGGCAAAATCCCGAAACTGAATAATTCTGGGCTTGGGATGGGGGCAGTGACCATTCCAAATGGAGAAGGTAGGCAGGTGATCACTGATAGAATCAGAAAAGGTGCCTGCAGCAATAATTTTATTTGCTCTGTTTGTGGCTATCCAGTTCAGGAGAGATTGATGCTCGCTAATTTGCCGAGAGTCGAGTGCGGCTAGTAATCGGTTGCGATAGGTGAAGTCGGGTGACAGCCTCCGTGTACAAGCCAGAGTGGGTACCTGATAGGTCAAGGTTGAAGTTACCCATTAATATTACTTCAGATTTACCCTTTAGAGTAGAGAGATAGTCCAAGAGCCCATTTAGGCCAGGAAGTGCTCCCTTTGGAGGATTATAAGCACATATCAGGTTTAGCCTTTTTTCTCTGCCTAAGAGCAGAACAGTATGCAGAGTTTCACAGATACTTGATAACCCTTAGTGTTGGACAGAGATATTAAGATGTTCTTTATAATAGAGAGCAACCCCTCTGTTTAGAGGGCCGATCAAATCTCATAAGGTAGTAGCCATTTGTTTTGTATACTGTGTTAGGTATGTCTGGCCTAAGCCATGTTTCAGTCAATCCTAGAATTTGATTAATATAAATGGCAAATAGAAGTGGACCAAGTATGGATCCTCGGGGGACACCTCTGAGGAGTATTTTTTCAGCGGTAGGTCTCCTTCAGCCTTGACCTGCAGCTCTCTGTCTACAAGAGAGTTTGCGAACCAACTTAGGGATAGGTTGTCCACCTAACTTTCTTCAGCGTCACCAGGAGTAAATCATGGTCCACCATGTCGAAAGCCTTGCTGAGGTTCAGAAACAAGGCGCATACATATTGTTTGTTATCAAGTGTAGACTGGTAGTCATTTATAACCTTAGCAAGGGCAATGGAGGTACTATGCATGGGACGGAAACTGGATTGAATTGGATTTAGTAGATTAAAACTTTCCAGATGAGATCTGAGCTGTTCATTTACTACCTTCTCTAATAGTTTTGACAAGGCCGGGAGCAAGGAGATTGGGCAGTAATTATTTAGGTCGCAGGGGTCCCCTGATTTGAATAGAGGGATGACATGGGCCGTCTTCCAGACCTTGGGGAGGGAGCCCTGATTGACAGACAAATTGAAAAGGTGGGTAATAGGGGGAGCCAAAATATAGTAGGCCAACTTTAGGAAGCCTGTTTGATGGTGAATGGATAGAAGGAGAAAGAGTGGTAAGGGTCAATAGATTCCGGATAACGGCAATCAGATGACTGACTAAGGAACTGTGCCCTGATGGCATTTGCTGGGAAGGTATCAAAAGCCATCCCTGCTGTGGCAAAGTGATTGTTAAGGAGGTCAAGGATCTTATTTTTATCTGTGGTGTAGGTACCACCAGTCGAATTTTGTGGGGTAGTGTGCTGCCAGTTGTTATGGTCTTTCATTTCTTCTGTAAAGTTTTCCAAAACTTAGTAGCAGAGTTAGTGGATGCGTTCAGCTCAGAGCGGAAATAACTAGACTTCGCAGCTCTGATAGTTTTCATGCAGAAATTGCTTACGGTTCGGAAAGCAGACCAGTCTGTGGCCAATTTAGACTTTCTGTCTCTTTTCCAAAGAGCATCCCTATGCCATAAGGCAGTTTTTAGGTTTTACATGAACTAGGGAGAGGATTTTCTTTTGGTTCTGCTTTTGGTAACTTGGGCATGGAGGTCTAGGGTTCTGGTGAGTATATCATGAAGTACCTCTTGTGCCTCTTCCACAAGAGATGCGAGGTAAAATTTCTGCCAGTTAGTTTACTGGAGGTCATAGAGAAAAGCATCTGAGCAGAAGTTCCGTTTACATCTCTTATGGATGTATTTAGAGGAAGAGGAGGCTTGGAGTTGCGCTAACCTTACGCAGGCAATGGCACAGTGGTCGCTGATGTTAAAGAATACACCGAGTGGGAGAAGAGGTGAGACTTGCTTACAAGGATTAGGTCAAGAAGGGAGCTACACTCTGGGTTTTTGCTGTTTGGGCAGGTAGCTTCATTAATGATCTGGGTAAGTCCATGGGCATCGCAGAATTCTTTCAATGGTAAGGAGACTGGAGAGAGCCAGTCAAGGATGAGATCACCAATTATGGATACTTCTGATGAGGTGGTAGCTAGTATGTGACTTAGGTGTTTGAGCAGAGAGAGGCCAGCTGAGGGGGGGGCCTATAGCACCCACTAATGCAGTTAGAGGTTGATTTGGCTGGTTGAATTCTTAGCGTGAGGCACTCGAGCTCCTTAGGGACTGTAGTTGTGTCCACCATAGTTGCGGTAATGTTGTCTCGGACATAGATGACTACTCCCCCTTCCCAGGATTTCCTGTCAGTATGAAACAAGTTGTATGAGGGAATGTTAACGTCATAGTCCAGGTTGGTTGGTCTTAGCTTCATCTCCTAGATTGGGGGCCTGTACATGATGCCGATTCTGAAGGGTTTTCCCTTGCCTGTGTCTGCTGTTAGCCACAGTGATTCGAAGTCCCCAGGTTGCCCTTTTACTTCTGTGGCTTTTATTTTCTCCTGAATGTAAATGGCTACGCTCCCCCCCCTCTTTGTTTTTGCCCTGCTTATCTTTCCTGAACAGATTGTAACTGGGAATGACTGTATCCCATCCGTGGTTTTCCGTGAACCACATTTCTGTTACAACCACCCAATCCGACCTTTCTGCTTCCAAAATGGTTGTGAGTTTGGGAAATGTGTTTGTTAGGCTCCTAGTATTTGCAACCATTGCCTTCTAGGAATGTACATCCTCTTTGGTGTGTGGTAGTATCCTCTTCCTGGACTGCTCTAGTTTGCTCTTTCCGGTCAAGAGATTATGGAGGTTGCTGGTTCGGTCAGATGTTGGCTCTGATTTGTTTTCTGAGGATGTATGTGCACATTTGGCATGGGGGGGGAGCTGCGTCACACTCCCCTTTATTTAGTTTAAACTTATTGTATAGACATCAAATTTTTGTCCGAGTGCTCGCATACCTTCTCTGTTTAGGTGCAATCTGTCGTATTTAAAAAAAGCTCTTTCCCAAAAGTCATGCCAGTTCCCTATGTAGTGGTATCCCTTGTCTTGGCACTAGTCATGCAGCCATGAGTTGAATTTGCCTACTTCAATCTCTCTAACTCGCTTAGTGCTTTTTCCTTTTTCCTACACTGGCAGCACTTCTGAGAAGGCTAATTTGGATGGCAGGGGAGAAAGTTTGTTGGCCAGGTCCTTGAAGTGTTTATTGGCCTCCTGAACTGTGTGATTTGCCAAGTTATTGGTACCAAGGTGTATTATTATATGTGTAACATCCCCTGATTCCTGCACAATTGTCTTTATGCGCTTAGTGTCCCTACAGTACTTGCAGAGGCTCTTGGTAGACACTTTACCACAATGTCACTTTTAACATTTTGTGTTAGGTGGTGTTCCACTCCTTTGATCATGGAATCTCCGATTATGAGAGTTTTGCTTTTGTTTATATTTGTGTCGTTTTGAGTTTTAGTATTTTTGTTGTCATTGCATTTGGTTTTGGTATTGTTGTTGGTTATATTTTGAGTATTAATATTTTTGCTTTTATTGTAGTTTGTATCAGTTTTAACTGGCATGTTAGCTTGTTTTGGTGGTTTGATTTATTTACTTTGTATTACTTTGTCTGTGGTTAGCAGCAGTGGAGCGAACCTGTTTTTGGTTTGGATGGCCGGTAAATGCTCCTGGTTTTTTACTTCCTTGCTGGGTCTCCCATGATGCCTTTTTTCCTTATCACCTGCCAGCCTCTGGGCCCTGCCTTGAGTTCTGGACTCTGGCTGACATGCTGGTATTGGTGGTGGTGGTGGTGGTGGGGGGTTGAGGAGGTGTGCTATAGGGTTCCCTGTATTGGAGGTCATATATTATAGTCTAAGCATCCTATAGTTGGGCTGCAAGATCTGCTATGGTGCAACATGCACTGCAGAGTTCTGGTTGCCATTTGTAGATCCTGTTGTACAGTGCACCACAGATCTTCCTGGACATTATGTCTCCACCACTCATTCACACTGATGGGACTATGCCGGAGGTGCTAGGACTCAGCGGGAGCCAGAAATCCAAAGGAGGGCCAGCGTCAAGGTAGGACCACACAGATGTGGCACCACGAGACAGACTCATGCCATATAGGCTACCTCGGCGTCGACCCTCCAACCACCTCTATTCCTTTTTTTCCATGGTCGAGTGCGCTTCAGTGACGACGTCGCTCGCCCGCCAGGAGTCAAATCTTCACGTCTATACGACAGCAGCTTTAGTTGTTCAGTATTTGATTTTTAGTATTAGTTACAGTATAAATTTTTTTCAGTTTAAAAAAAAATGTTTTTCTTTTCTTCTTCGAAAGAACAGAGAAGTCCTCTTCAGCTTGCCTTTGACAGTGTCAACCATGAATGGGGCCGGTGACGGTAGGGAGATTTCACATGAAAGCTGTATTTCCAGCAGGGCTGGGTACAGACCATGGCCCTCTATGGTGGTCTGGAGGGTGTCTGACTATGGGCAGTCCAGTGCTCGGGAGGAAGGGCGGTCCTCCTGAAAGCACAAAAAGAAGTCTACTCATTCTCGATCTTCTTCGAGAACCCAGCACTGCTCGGCCTTGAGTTCTTCGTCCCACCAGTCGAAGAAGAAACGGTGCCGCACGAGGTCACCCTCTGGTATGTCTGCATGTCGATCGTCAGTTACAGGGGACAGGAGGCTGACTCTGACTCTTTCTGGGTCACCTGCAGCCTCTGTTCCTGGTGACTGGCATCCTTGACTCTGTAGTCCCTTCCCGCCCCCTGGAGGGTCCTCCGGTGAGCAGTTTCATCATTGGGCCGCTCTTATGGAACAGTGGGTTCGGCAGTTGTCCCGACTCTCCGAGCCTGCGGGATTGGCCCCAGGACCTTCGGGCCTAGGGGATTTGAACCCGCAGGCAGGACAGTTGGGTCAGCCTTGTCACGAAACTCCTTCTTCGGCACCGATGATGCTGTGTTCTTGTGCTTTTCCCCCTCACATGGCTGTGGCGCAGGGGCCAGCACAGGTACCTCCTTCTCCTACTCATGTTTTCAGATCTTCATCCTTGTGTGCCCTAGGGTTTGAGTTGGGGTCCCCGGTGCCGCCTTCGACTCCATTTTTGGCAGCGCCATGTCCGGCACCTTGCCCGGATCCGCCTTGGGTGCTGGGATTCTCAACTCTGATATGAGGAGCACCTTCTCCTGCTCTCTTTCCTGCCTTTCCTTTATATACTATCCCTCCTGGGCTAGTAGGAGATGATATTGAACCTGATCCTGATCTATGATTTGGAGACAACTTCGATGAAGATTCATCCTTTGGAGTGGAAAGTAAGCCCTCTACTTCAGCAGAGCCTTTGGTCGAGGACCTGTCCTTTAAATCTGTACTGAAGAATATGAATTCCACCCCCTCTCTCCCCAGATTTAGGAGGTTGATCCGGGGAAGCTGTTGTGCCTTCAATACCTGCATGTTCCGGAAGTCCCTGTGGAATTGACTCCTCCGGTACAGCCCTCTTTTGAGACTCTCTCACAGATGGTGTGGGATAATCCGGCACTTATTCCTTCCATGGCCAAGTCCATAGATAGGAAGCACGCTTCCCCTAAGGATCGACCAATCCTAGCCTCTCAAGCCTTTGCAGATGCCATGGTGGTCTTGGCAGAAAACGACAAAGCCATGCTCCCTCAGGAGTCTACAGCTCATCCAGTAAATAAAGAATCCTGTAAGAGTGACACTTTGGGGAAGCAAGTCTTTGCCGTCGCTACCCTAGGAATGCATATTGCTAGCTACCAGGGATACTTCTCACAATATGAGTATACCCACTGGCATTTGCTGAAAACCTCGGTCGAAGCTCTTCTGGAGTTGGATGTTAGCTCAGAGCTTCTTCAGACCATTACTAGAGATATTGAGTCCAATAATCAACAACTTAAGGCTGCTTTGGACGCCTTTGACACTGCCGTGAGGGCAGTGGCAGCAGGGATATGCATCCGCCACTCGTGGTAGCGGACTTCGGGGTTTAAAAATGATGCTCAGCAAAGAGTCATAAATTTGCCATTTGATGGAGTTTATCTGTTTGGCCCAGAGATGGAGCAGGCACTGGAGGCCACACAGAAAACTAGGACTGCCAGACCGGCCCCTGCTGCCCCTCAACAGGGCGAAAACCGCCGGCAGTTTCATAACCGTGAGTCCTTTCGTGGTAAAGGCAGAGAGTGCTTCAAAAGAATCAAGCCCCCCAGCAACAAAAGAAAATGCAGCAGAAGGCACAGGGCCCAAAGGCCCCTAGTGCCACCCTCTGAGATTCCAGCCCAAGTCCCACCTCAGCTGTCCGAGGGGGACACTTCTTCGGCAGTAAAGGGGCATCTGACTCAGTTTTACAACCAGTGGAAGTCAGTCACAATGGACAAATGGGTTCTCAGGATAATTTGCGATGGTTACTCTACATTTTTTGGAAACCCCTTCGGATCATCCATCCAAATGACAGCCCAGACTGTCTATCACTCAGTCAGACTCCTCGCTTCCGAGATTCAAGGCCTTCTAAACAATAGGGCAGTAGAAGTAGTTCCACAGAATCAACAGGACACAGGTTTCTACTCCCATTACTTCCTAGTTCCGAAGAAAACAGGCAGTATGCACCCTATTCTAGACCCAAGAAGTTATACAAATTCCTTTTCAAGGAGAAATTCAAGATGATATAGTTCGGTATGCTTCTACCTCTGATTCATCAAAACGATTGGCTAGCCTCCCTGGACATGCAGGATGCCTACCAACATGTTCCCATGCACCCAAGCCACCACAAGTATCTCTGATTTGTGGCCCTGGGTCAGCACTACCAATTCAGAGTTCTGCCCTTTTGGCTCTCCTCGGCACCACAAGTCTTTACAGAGTGCTTTGCAGTACTCGTAGTGCATCTCAGGAAACTGGGAATTCAAGTTTTTCCATATCTGGATGACTGGCTCCTAGTAAGCTCCTCCAGACAAGGGAAGAAGGAAGCGGTGACTACAGCTTCCAGGTTCCTCATATCCATGGGAGTCCTGTTGAATCTGGAAAAATCACAGTTGTAGCCCTCCCAACAACTCCTTTTCATAGAAGCCCTCCTGACACACCTCCAGGGCCTTCCCTCTGGAGGACAGGAAAAACGATATCCTCCAGATGGCTCGCTTCATCAAAGAGAACAACTTGGTTCGAGCTCTCTCTCAATGTAGCAGATGCTGGGCCTCATGGCATCATCAGTATTCATGCTGCCCTTGGCTCTTCTTCACATGAGAACCATTCAGTGGATGCTCAGTACTCAGTGGTTCCTGACCACACATCCACAGTCCTTTCACATCAAGGTGACGGAACCTCTGAAGTGGTCACTCACCTGGTGGACTCAGGAGGACAACCTACTTCAAGGCTTTCCCTTTGCTCCACTGGAGACGCAGATCACCATCACCACAGATGTATCTCCAGCCGGTTGGGGAGTTCACTATCAGGATCTCAATGCCCAGGGTCTGTGGACTCAGGACGAGTCTCAACTACACATAAATGTCCTGGAGATGAGGTCCTGTACGCTGTCCAAGCCCTGAAGGACATCCTCTGTTGCAAAGTAATTCTCCTTCAGACGGACAACAAAGCAGTGATGTAATACATCAACAAGCAAGGTGGAGCACACTCTTACCCTCTGTGCAGGGAAGCAATGAGAGTGTAGGAAAGGTGCCTGGATCATGAAGCTCTGATCCAAATAGTCTACCTGCCTGCAGTCCAGAACGATCTAGCTAATCGCCTCAGCAGAACAGAGGCGATCCACATGAGTGGTCTCTCGACGCAAGCATCATGCAATCACTCTTCGAAGAGTGGGGCACTCCAGACGTGGACCTTTTTGTGTCCCCACTCAACGCAAAACTACCTCTGTTCTGCTCCAGAAATCCAGAACTTGGCGTTTTCTGTCAGGATGCATTCAGACTGCAGTAGACAAGATGCTTTCTGTATGCATTTCCTCCTCTTCCCTTATTTCAGAGGGTGCTGCACAAGCTGGAGGCACAGGGGGCAGAGTGATCCTCATCGCCCCATTCTGGCCTCGCCAGATTTGGTTTCCGTTGATCAATAGATTATCAGAAATTCTGCCAAGACAACTACCACTTCAAATGGACCTTCTCACCCAGCCCAGTGGTCCATCCCAACATGAGCTCCCTTCATCTCCACGCCTGGCTCCTGAAGAGATAGAAGTGGGTAGATTCGATGTCTCCCGTAGAGTCTCAGACATTCTCCTAGCAGTGTGCAAGCCATCCACTAAGACAACTTACACGGCAAAGTGGAAACGATTTTCCATCTGGTGCGTAAAATCCTCCCTGGACCCATTTTCTTGCCCACCAAACAAAGTTCTAGAGTATCTGCTAGACCTGTTGAATGCAGGGCTACAATACTCACTGGTGAAGGTTCATCTCTGCGTGATCTTGGCTTGTCATTAGCCTATCCACACTATGTCAATGGCTCAGTTGCCCTTGGGTAAGAAGTCCCTTAAGGGTATCCTCCACACTAGGCCACCAGTCAGGAGACCAGTAGCTGCTTGGGGTATTAACCTTGTGCTAGACATGCTCACTTATAAACCCTTTCAGCATCTATCAACCTGTGAGTTGAAGTTCCTAACCTCAAAGGCTGCCTTCCTTGTAGCCATTACCTCCGCTTACAGAGTGTCTGAAATATATGCCCTGGTCACAGACCCTCCTTATACAATATTTCACAAGGACAAGGTGGTTCTCAGAACTCACCCTAAATTTCTCCCCAAAGTAGTCTCGGAGTTCCACCTGAACCAGCCTTTGGTCCTTCCGGCCTACTTTGCGAACTTCCAGAATGATGGAGAGTGTACCCTACATTCTCTGGATGTTAAAAGGGTTTTGCAGTTCACATCGACAGAACTAAAGAGATCCGCAAGTCAAAGCAACTCTTTGTCTTGGTCAGCATGGCCCAGCTGGGTCAGCCTGTTGCCATCAGGTGTATTTCAGCGTGGCTGGTAGCATGTCTCCACCATTGCTATTCCATGGCACAGGTCAAGCTGGAAAGCAGGGTATACACCCATTCTACTAGAGCAGTCATGGCCTCTCTGGCAGAAATTCAAAACATACCCATTGCAGACATCTGCAATGCAGCTACTTGGAGCTCTGTGCACACCTTTGTGAAGCACTATGCTTTGGATGTCCATGCCATACAGCATCCATCCTTTGGCAGGACGATCATTAATGGACTTCTGTCCTGAGTGAGCTCCTCTCTCCTGCCGCCCTTCTTGGGGGATTATTTTAGCTGGGTACTCTCCCATCAGTGTAAATGAGTGGTGGAGACTTTATGTCCAGGAAGACAGAAAATTACATACCTACTGTAATTCTTGATCTTCTTGGACGAAGTCTCCACCACTCATTCACATGCCCACCCTCCATCCCCTGAGCTCCCTCATCTGTGTTTGGTCTTCACTCCCTCGATGGCTGGTCCGTGAAGGTTCTTGTGGTGACCCTTCTTATATGAGTCATTTTGGACTATCTTATGTCCGACATAGGTAGTTTCACTAGGTTAGTTTACGCTGTACCTCCTCGGTAAAAAAGGTACTGAGGCAGTTGGAGGGTCAACACTGAGGCAGCCTATACAGCATGAGCCTGTCTCACAGCGCCACATCTGCACAATCCTACCTTGACACCATCCCTCCTGAAGATTTTTGGCTCACGCTGGGTCCTAGTGCCTCCGGCGTAGTCCCATAAGTGTGAATGAGTGGTGGAGGCTTCGTCCAAGAAGATCAAGAATTACAGTAGGTGCGTAATTTGGATTTTTCGCAACTGACGAGGTCCATTTCTTTTTGTTTTGTTTTAGTTGAGAGATAGTGCTGATTTTTCTTTCTTCACAGGAAGTATGGACGAAAAAGAATTCCTGTTTCTTGGCATGAAGTGCAGACGAAAAAGTAAACAGAACAGTGATTTGTTTTTGGGGGGGTTGTTTTGTTTTTTTGTACCTTACTACCTCCTATCAGGTGTTCTCCTTCCTGCTGAAAAAACAATCAGTTTTTAAGGTCTGCCACATAGTAGCACAACTAGAGACTGGAGGTCTCTCTCCCAGTTGGTGAAGATCAGTGAAGCTCAGCAGACAGTAAGGCTAGGGGCTAGATTGCACTTGACGTGTGTCTCCTAGGGTTTCCCTTCTGTCTGAGCTATTGCTTCTGGTTATTTCTGACTGAGAGCTTTCTATTAGCTGACCACTATGTCAGTAGTGCATACAGCAGACAGTAAGGCTAGGGACTGGATTGCTCTTGGCATATGCCTCCCAAGGGTGCCTTTTGTGCCTGAGCTGTTGCTTTCAGCTGAGAGCTCTCTATTAGTCGACCACTGTTTCAGCAGTGGTACAGCAGTACAGATGCTGATTTACATACAGCAGCCAGGAATTCTGGGTAAGTGTTCCAACTGTTCCGTATGCCTCAGTGGCGATAGGAGCCTGGACTGTGCACTCCAAGGGGGATTCAGCCAGGTAGAACTGCTGTCAAGGAATCCCTGCTTCTGCACCTGTTAGAGTCTGCCTTCCCTCCGTGATTGGTCTCTCTCCCAGTAGGTGAAGATTAGTGAAGCTCAGCAGACAGTAAGGCTAGTGGCTGGGCCACACTTGGCGTATGCCTCCTAGGGTTGCCCTTTGTGTATGAGCAAAAAGGGGAAAGCATTGCAAAAAACAGTTTTGGCTGAATGGTACAGGGGGTAAAAGCACAGAACTGTAAAACAGTGGGTTATTTATTTAATTTATTTGCTTTTGTTTACCGGGTAAGTCACACTAGACAGCCAAGTGCCTATTTTCAGGTGCAACCCGGGAGAGTTACAAACTAGAGTATACAAGTACAGCGATGAGTCGATATTACATACAATAAGATAACAGGTGATATCAGAAAATGACAACCAGAAAAATGTCACGACCCGGAGGGGTGGGGTTACAGATGACCCCGGAGAGTTACAAGGTAGAGCATACACGAACAGTGAGTGAGTCAAATTTACACACAATGGGAGAGCAGGCAATACCATAATTTGACATCCAAAAAAGAAATGGTATGCTTAGCATGATATGAGTAGGTAGTTAACGGTGTTCAAAATGTTTTAGGACAAGATAGGTACAGTGCACATAATAACCACAACACAGGTTGTCATATGGTAACAGTAAGTGCCAGCATGTGGGGTGGGAGGCTGAGGTGGGGGACTTGAGATGAGCCAACGGGGGATAGAGGGCATGGTGATCTCATTCGAGAAGGAAGACAGGAAGTCAGACTGGAGTAGGGATGCCATTTAACCATTACTTGACCAGTTGATGGGAAGATAAGTGCAGTGGTCCCTGTGGGCGCAGAGATCCCCCATGCATTCATGGTGCAGGGGGCTACGAGGTTCATGGACAGGTGTAGGATCCCTTCAGGTAGTTCCAAAGGGAAGTTTTAAAGCCTGGATGGGAGGGGGTGGACCGAGTAAGGGCAGGGAACAAATTCCATCATTTAGGGGCATAGTTGGCGAAGGCCCGATCACCCGCAAGGGTGCATGTCCTAGGAACCGGATGATTAAGTGTCGCCTTCGACCTAAGATGGTAGAAAGAGGTGTCAGGGTTGAGGGGAAGGGCAAGGGCAGCAGGGGTGGCTGATCTGACGATGTTGTCAGTGAAGTTCCCTACTACAAAGATGCAGTGCTTCTCTGGAGGGAGCCACTCAAGGCGTGTGTAGAGGTCGCAGCAGTGTGTCAGGGGAGGGGCACAAAGCGCAAAGCGGCAGATGCTGTTGCAGGCTGTGTCCCATTTCAAAAGGCTGGATTTAGGCACGGGGGCAAAGGTTACTAGCCCGTAGCAGAGAGAGGGGAGGAGAACGCCTCTGGCTAGGGCCACCCGAGCAGCCGGAGTAAGGCAGCTTTTGGCTCTGTAGGCAAGACCGAGTTTACCATTCGTAGCCTTGCAGACATTTTGGATGTGTAGGGAGAGATCCAGCTGAGGGTCCAGAGTGACGCCCAGGTACTTGACAGCAGCAAACTGTCTGCAGGGGAGAGCTGTCGGCCCCGTAGATTAGTAGGGGAGCAGGGCAGGATTTAGTTTTGTTCAGGGAACCAAAGAGCATAGCCTGGGTTTTCTTGAGGTTGGTGGTAAGCCTGTGTTCCACCAGCCAGGATTGGATCCACTTGAAGTCGGAATTTAGTTGGGAATTGATGGTGACAATGTCACGGGCACTATCCAAATTGACAAGGTCATCGGCATACAGGGTGGTAAGCCCATGGGTGATGACGGACGGCAGTTCGTTGATGAAAAGGGAGAAGAGCGTCGGACCGAGGATGGATCCCTGAGGGACCCCACATTGGACAGTGGTGAGGTTGGAGAGAGTCTGCTTAAAGTTGGTGTATTGCTTCCTACCAGAGAGGTAATTGAGGAACCAGGCATGAGCAGGGTTTGACAGTATAGAGCTAAGGAGAGAGTGATCTACCCTGTTGAAGGCTTTGGAGAGACCCACGAAGATCGCTCCAATAAGGTTGCCCTGGTCGGTTGCAGTTCTGATCTGCGAGATGACTACAGCGAGGGCGGTAGCCATGCTGTGCCCCTTCCTAAACCCGTGTTGGGCCGGAGAGAGGAGGTTGTGTTCCTGTAAGTACTCGGTTAACTGAGAGGCCACAACTTTCTAGAATTTTGGAGGCGGCCGACAGAATAGCGATAGGTCGGTAGTTCAGGATCTTTGGGGTTTCCTTGTTTAAGAACAGGGTTAACTTGGCCCTTTCCAGATATCTGGGATGATACCTGTGGTTAGGAGGAATTGAAGATATGCGTTATGGGCCTGGCTAGTAGGTGGGCCCCTAGCCTGAGCAGTTTCGGCTCGAGGCTATCGTGCCCTGCTCCAGTATGAGGGGAGAGGCTGGCAAGCAGTCTCTGGGTCTCTGTAGCAGATACCTGTTGTAGGAAGAAGGAGGGACGGGTCTCGGGTCCAAGTCGAGGGGTGCTAGGGGACTTGGGTTCGAGTGATTGAGAGTTTGGGGACTTGGGGGCAGTGGACGGGGGGGACAGTTCGGAGAACATTGCGTTAAAGGTATTAGAAATTGTGTGTGGGCTATTGCAACTAACCCCGTCAATGAGCAAGTCCGTGACTTGCATTCTTGCAGAGCCCCCAACCGCACTTCTAATGTTCTGCCAAAATCTTCTCGGGTTGCTGGCTGAGGAGAGTAGGGCGGATCGGCAGAACTCACTTTTTGCTGACCGGATGGCTTTTTTACAGGGGTTTCTGAGGTGCCTGTAGGCTATGAGATCATTGATACTTTGGGAGGCCTTGTAGATTTCCCAGCATTTGTCCCTGAGTTTCATTAGGAAGAATAGGCCCCCATGAAGCCATTTGGTAACGGTGCCCCATACCCTCCTTCTAGTGAGGGGGGCATGTTTGTTCTGCACTGGGATGTACTTGGTTAAGAATATATCCAGAGCTTGATCCAGGTCCAAGGAGGTGGTAACCCTGGACCAATCAATTGATCTGAGGTCAGTGAGGAAGTCAGGTAAGCAGAATTTTGAGTAGTCCCTCATTTGTATCACTTTACTGGGAATATTTGCCTGGGAGATGCCCCATGTGCAAAAGATAGGCGAGTGGTCAGAGATGGCATCAGGTAGGATGCCTGAGGATGTGATCCTGTCAGGTCTATTGGTCAGGACCCAGTCAATTAGCGATCCTTTGTCCCCCCGGGGGGAGGGCCTTGTTGGTTCAGAGATTATTTGGTTCAGGGCAAGGCCCGAGAGCAGTGGCTCATATAATTTAGAGTTAGAGCCCAACCAGTCAAGGTTGAAGTCTCCTACAATAAAGACTTCATTCGTACCCACTTTCGCACTAATGCTGTGAAGTAGTGAGGAGAGTCCAGGCAGACCACCTCTGGGGGTTGTAGCAGCAGATCAGGTGGATTTTCTTTGTGAACCCAAGTAGGAGAAGGGAGTGCAGGAACTCACTTGTCGGGGTGGTGGTAGGCGGGTGATCAGTGGCAGACACATTGAGGTGCACTTTATAGTAGAGTAGCACCCCACTGCCTCATTTGTTCCCCCCACAATCGCGCCTGATATGGCTGTACCCCGGTAGGGTGCACATTGCATCAGGAATGTGCGGCTTTAGCCATGTTTCCGTGATATCCAAGATATCTGGCTTGTAGTGGGCACCCCAGGCAGTAAGCTCAGCAAGGTTGTGTAGGAGGCTACGGATGTTTAGGTGGACAATTTTTAGCCCCTTGGTGGATAGCCATGGGGGGGACTTGGGGGAGGCAGGAGGCCAGCCTGGCTGGGAATGGTAGTTCTGCCCCTAGTGGGCCCAGAGGGGGGGATGGAGGGAACAGCCATGACGACAGCGAGGCTAGGGGCAGTGGAAGAGCCAAGCAGGGGACAGAGCAATGCCAGGGTAATGGAAGGATACAAGGAGGTATAATAGCGACTAGGTTGCCACAGCCACCCCCAGTAGTCAGTACAAAGGGCGGTATGGGGTGGCTGTAGTGCAGCAATTGTGAACAGCAGTGTAACATGCCTGCAGCAGTGTATAACTTGCTGAAACAGCAGTGTATTCAATCAACTAGGGAGTTACAGGAGCTGATGTTATTAGGTCTGCCCCTAGTGGCAGGATAAGATAACCTGCAAATGGAAAACTGGGCTGATAGGTTAATTTCAGCCCATGTGACCACTGTCAGCCCATGTGACCACTGTCAGCCTATTTAAGGGAGAGCCGACCAAGGGTGGTGGTGGGGGCGGTGGGGAGCCGAACACGGAGCGTCCAGCGGGGCTAGGCCGTTCATGACGACAGAAAGCAAGAAAGCAGCAACTGCAGCTCGAGGTAGAATTACTGTCCAGCCACAAAGAGGTATGATTTTTCTTATGATTTGCAGTCGGATCAGTTACTGGAAAGTTTTTGAATCCTTAACGTTTTGAAAAAAGGCGCCAAAGCGCTAGGGACACAACAGGAACGCTGACGTCTCTGCTAAACGCTGTAGTGTCCTTTTTACCTTGTAGCTGGTACTGTGATTCCTTCGGTGGGTTGGGAGGGCTGTGGAGGCGCCCTCAGCAGCCTCCGCTCCTCGGGGTCAGTTCGGCCTGCAGCAGGTACAGGGACTGCCTTCGGGGGGTTGGGGAGGGCAGTGGAGTGCCCCTCGTGACCTTTGCTCCTCAGGGGTCCGGGTATGCTTGTAGCTGGTACTGGGATTCCTTCGGTGGGTTGGGGGAGGGCTGTGGAGCACCCTCGCGACCTCCGCTCCTCGGGGGTCCGGTTCGGTGTGCAGCAGGTACAGGGACTGCCTTCGGGGGGTTGGGGGAGGGCAGTGGAGCGCCCTCGCGACCTCTGCTCCTTTGGGGTCCGGGTCTGCTGTGGAGGACAAAGGGAGAGAGTTGGGTTAAGTAGACATGAGGGTGGGGGGAGGAGATGGGATAACACAAAGGAACTGAGGTTAGACTGCAGCTGGTAGAGTGGCTGAGCCACTGAGTGTTATGCTGGCCTGGGAGTGAGGACAGGATAAGGGCAGCACAGCAACAGAATTAAAAGTGAGCTTGTGCTGAAATTCTCCCCAGCGACACAAAAAAACATCAGCAGGTGTTTGCAAAAATGGAGCCTTACTATTTTCCCCCTCAAGTCTATAAAATGCACAAACTTCGCTTTTTTCCCCCCAGCTGGCGTTTACAAGATGGAGCCTTACTATCTTCCCTCTCGAGTCTTAGAAATGCACAAACTTAACTTTATCCCCCCCACAAAGTTCAGCGCATACAGGCAGGGCAGGGGCTTGCAGGGAAACAGAGAATCACGTAGACAAAACTGCAAAAATAACTTTCTTCCCCCACGTTTACACCATAGGCAGGCAGGACAAGAAATACCTTAAAAATTTACTTTCTTCCCACTCACCTTTTCTTAAAGGGGAGTAGTGTAACGATTAAGGAAACAGTACCACATAAAGAGATAAATGCATAATTTTGACAAAGCTTGTTAAATAAATAAACTATCTCCACATCTACGACGACAGAAAGCAAGAAAGCAGCAACTGCAGCTCGGGGTAGAATTACTGTCCAGGCACAAAGAGGTACGATTTTTCTTATGATTTGCAGTCGGATCAGTTACTGGAAAGTTTTTGAATCCATAAAGTTTTGAAAAAGGTGCCCAAAGCACTAGGGCACAACAGGAGCGCTGCCATCTCTGCTAAACTGTAGTGTCCTTTTTACCTTGTAGCTGGTACTGTGATTCCTTCGGTGGGTTGGGAGGGCTGTGGGAGGCGCCCTCATGAGCCTCCGCTCCTCGGGGTCAGTTCGGGGCGTGCAGCAGGTACAGGGACTGCCTTGGGGGTTGGGGAGAGCAGTAGAGCGCCCTCGCGACCTCCGCTCCTCAGGGGTCCGGGTCTGCTTGTAGCTGGTACTATGATTCCTTCGGTGGGTTGGGGGAGGGCTGTGGAGTGCCCTCGCGACCTCTGCTTCTCGGGGGTCCGGTTCAGCATGCAGTAGGCACAGGGGCTGCCTTCGGGGGTTGGGAGAGGGCAGTGGAGCGCCCTCGTGACCTCCGCTCCTTGGGGGTCCGGGTCTGCTGTGGAGGACAAAGGGAAAGAGTTGGGTTAAGTAGGCATGAGGGTGGGGGGAGGAGAGGGGACAACACAAAGGAACTGAGGTTAGTCTGCAGCTGGTAGAGTGGCTGAGCCACTGAGTGTTATGCTGGCCTGGGAGTGAGGACAGGATAAGGGCAGCACAGCAACAGAATTAAAAGTGAGCTTGTGCTGAAATTCTCTCCAGCGACACAAAAAAACATCAGCAGGTGTTTGCAAAAATGGAGCCTTACTATCTTTCCCCTCGAGTCCATAAAATGCACAAACTTCGCTTTTTCCCCCAGCTGGCATTTACAAGATGGAGCCTTACTATCTTCCCCCTCGAGTCTTAGAAATGCACAGACTTAACTTTATACCCCCCACAAAGTTCAACGCATACAGGCAGGGCAGGGGCTTGCAGGGAAACAGAGAATCATGTAGACAAAACTGCAAAAATAACTTTGTTCCCCCACGCTTACACCGCAGGCAGGCAGGACAAGAAATACCTTAAAAATTAACTTTCTTCCCACTCACCTTTTCTTAAAGGGGAGTAGTGTAACGATTAAGGAAACAGTACCACATAAAGAGATAAATGCATGATTTTGACAAAGCTTGTTAAATAAATAAACTATCTCCACATCTGCGATGGCAGAAAGCAAGAAAGCAGCAACTGCAGCTCGGGGTAGAATTACTGTCCAGGCACAAAGAGGTATGATTTTTCTTATGATTTGCAGTCAGATCAGTTACCGGAAAGTTTTTGAATCCTTAAAGTTTTGAAAAAAGGCGCCAAAGCGCTAGGGGCACAACAGGAATGCTGCCGTCTCTGCTAAACGCTGTAGTGTCCTTTTTACCTTGTAGCTGGTACTGTGATTCCTTCGGTGAGTTGGGGGAGGGCTGTGGCACGCCCTTGTGACCTCCCCTCCTCAGAGGTCTAGTTCGGCATGCATCAGGTACATGGACTGCCTTTGGGGGGTTGGGGGAGGGCAGTGGAGCGCCCTCGCAACCTCTGCTCCCTCGAGGGTCCGGGTCTGCTTGTAGCTAGTACTGTGATTCCTTCGGTGGGTTGGGGGAGGGCTATGGAGCGCCCTCACGACCTCTGCTCCTCGGGGGTCTGGTTCGGCGTGCAGCGGTAAATTCAGAACCAATGTTAGGAAGTACTTTTTCACAGAGAGGGCTGTGGACCCTTGGAACAGGTGCCACCTGAGGTGGTGGCAGCTAAGACTGTCAGAGAATTCAAACCGGCATGGGACAGTCAATGTAGTCACCTCAAAAAGAGCAGTAGATGGGGGACAAATATCTTGGGCAGACTAGATGGACCGCACGGTCTCCTTCTGCCAGCTTCTGCAGGTTCAGCCCTCTTCAGGGCCACAAGCAGTATTGTCTAAGGAAATCTGAGCTGCAATAAATTTGTAGCTGGCCCAGTGACATGAAGGGCTGAAGCACTGAATGCCTCACCTCCTGCCACACCATTGGACTGGATTTAAGAATGGACCAGGGTTACTCAGGGACTGACAGGGGGAAAGGAGGATTTAGTATCCAACGAAGGGTCTCCTCTTTCGGGGTGGAAGGAGAGTGTGCACTGCTGCATGACTGCCACCTAATGGAGGGCAAATGGCACAGCAGTGGTCACCGGAGCATAAGAACATATGACTTTGCTGGCAGAAGGAGACCGTGCAGTCCATCTAGTCTGCCCAAGATATTTGTCCCCCATCTACTGCTCTTTTTAAGGTGACTACATTGACTGTCCCATGCCAGTTTGAATTCTCTGACAGTCTTAGCTGCCACCACCTCAGGTGGCACCTGTTCCAAGGGTCCACAACCCTCTCTGTGAAAAAGTACTTCCTAACATTGGTTCTGAATTTACCGCCAACCAGATGTAAGTTGTGCCTCTTGTATACACAGTCCTGTTTTCCAAAAGAGGTTACCGATATGTACTGTGTTTATCCCTTTAACAAATTTAAATGTCTCTATCATGTCTCCTCTGTTTCTTCTCTGCTCTAGGGAGAATAGATTTAACTAGCTGAGTCTATTTTCTTAAGGTTTGTGGTGTAGTCCCTGCACTATCTTGGTGACTGTCCTCTGCATGGATTCCAGACGGTCTATGTCCTCCAAGTGAGGCCTCACCAAGGACCTATAGCATGGGTTGATTACCTTATGCTTTCTGCTAGTAATACCTCTACCTATGTATCCAAGGATGCTGCTTGCCGTTAGTGCTGCTTTTTTTTGCATTGCTTTCCTACCTTTAAATTGTCCAATATCATAACTCCTAGATCCCATTCCATCATTGTCTTTTACAGTTGCTGCCCTTCCAGGACATAGTTATTTCCTGGGTTCCTCTTACCCAAGTGCATTACCTTATACTTTTGGCATTGAATCTGAACTTCCAGTTCTTGGACAGTTGTTCCAGCTTTCTTAGATCTGTCTCCATTCCTTGAACCCTTTCCTATGTGTCCACCCTGCTGCAGAGCTTTGTATTGTCTGCGAACAGGCAGACTTTCCCTTTCAGTCCCTCAGCGATATCGCTGATGAATAAGTTGAAAAGGATTGAGCCAAGCACTGATCCCTGTGGAACCCCACTGGTTACTCTCCCCTTCTGCGACAAGGTGCCATTTACCATAACTCTCTGAGTCCTGTCCTGTAGCCAGCTTTTTATCCAGTTGACCACTTTCTGACCTATGCCTGTTTGTTCCAGTTTATTTGCTAGCCTTCTGTGTGGAACCGTGTATCAAAGGCTTTGCTAAAATCCAGATATACTATGTCCACAACCGCACCTTGTTTCACAACTCTTGTAATCCAGTCGAATAATTGTATCATATTTGTTTGGCATGACTGCCCTGCTGTGAAGTCATGCTGCTTCTGGTCAAGTTTCCCACTTTCTTTCAGGTGCTCCACTACCCTTTCTTTAAGTAATGCAGGGGTCAACTTTTAACTTTTCTTTGCACTAGCCAGCAGGACAGGTTGATTCAAAATTGCACTAACCCGCAGATGGTTGCACTAGCCCACAACTATAATGGTAGATTTTGACGACATATATAGGAAAAAATGCAAACTAAGAAAAAACTCAGATTATTTTTATTTTTTTGTTTTATTTGTATCTCGGATTAATACCTTTGAGCTAAAAGCTCGTTTACAAAGGTTCCATGTCACTGAATACATTACACACAGGGCTCCAGATAAGGTGAGTACCGACCTATTTTACTCACCTCATTTTAGGAAATACTCTTCAGAAATTTTTTTTATTGAGTACCAGTACTCACCCAACATTTGTAAATGTTCCACACTCCACAGAATAGTGCTTCATAACATAACTGGTGATTGAGAAGGAACATTTTTTCCAGATTTACAGCACTTATATGCATCCCAATTTTGTTTCACTCACTGTATTATAAAGCTGGTGAGTAAATTACTCTTACCTGCCAACATTATCTGGAGCATTCTTGGCACCTGATCAGTTCTCATCCAGAAAAAAAATACACTGTTTTTAAAAAGTACTACACACTCCTCTCCATCCAGACATTTGTACACATCTGAATTTGGTTTCACTCACCTCACTTTCAAAGTGAGGAGTACAGTACTCATCCTGAAAAATCTTATCTGGAGCCCTGATTACACACAAAAAAAAGGGTTATACACAAACTCAGAAATATAAGAACAGTGTAGATTTTGTTGAGTTTCAATACAAATTGCGCATGTTGAGAGGTATACAGTAATTCATAGGTAAAACAACAGAAATCTTGAAGGAATCAGACAATAAGCAGAAGGGGTAGTACAGGGGGTAGGGCTAGTTAGAGAGGGGGAAAATAGCCATACCCAGAATAGGGTGAAATAAAGGAGGAAGAGAAGCCAGGTGTAAAATAATGGAAGAGCTTTCATGGAGATGTTATCAATTAAGTGCTATAAGCCACAAGTGGCCAGAAGGGGAGGGGGTGAGGAGTAGCACTGGGGGGAAGGGGGAGTAGAGGGTAGGGTGAGACAGACAGGGAGAGTGGTAGACGGATGGGGAGAAATAGTATAAAAGACAGGGTTGGGAGGGGGAGTGACAAGGTGGGAGAATGGAGGGGAGCAGGAGTGCATCTTCAGTGAGTAACCCTAATCAGTACAGTCGCATTGATTATATTCAGTGAAGTGTTGGCACAGTTTACGTTTGTAGGGGCCAAGTTTGTTCTCAGTCAAAATTTCTGGGGGGAGCCCATTTAACAAAGTTGGGGCCCTGACGTGGAATGAGCGTTGAGCCTGAGAAGTCCGGCAGAACGGGAACGTGTAGAGACATTTGTTGGTACTGCATGTAAGTCACGTGCGAGTGTTGAGCAGCATGAGGGCATGTATCGCTGGAGAGGTAAGGCCTAGGCAGATTTTCTTTGCCAGGAGGCAAGTTTGGTATGCTAGCCTACTTTGTAGGTTAAGCCAGTCGGAGGGATGATAGAGAACACAGGTATGTGTGCGACTTTCTGCTCCATTTACAAGGTGGCAGCACTTATTCAGGGCAGTCTTAATTCTTTTTAATGTGGTTTCAGTGGCGGCCCCATAAAAGATTAACCCATAGTTCACTATGGACAAAACAGAGCTAGCTACCGCTACACACATGGCCTCAGTTGTCAAACAGTGTCGATGTCTGTAGAGAATGCCCAGTCTAGAATTTATGGTCTTAGAAATTAGATTAACATGCTTGCTGTACGAGAGGGAGCAGTCAAGGGTTATGTCCAAGTATTTGAACTCGTTGACTTGGTCAAGAAGGAGGTGCTGTTTATTCAATATGGTAAGGTTAGCAGCTCTGTATTTGGTATGGGAGGAAGAAAACAACATAGCCTTTGTTTTTTTATAGTTCATCAGCAGTTTATGATGAGGAAACCATGTTTCAATAAGACTGAAGTTTGTCTTAAGATCGCGGGAAAGAGGAGTCGGGTCACCGGCATGTACTGTAGGAGCATTTTGTTGTTGCAGGCTGCTGGGAGGTTGTTTATGAAGAGACTAAAAAGTAACAAACCTAGGATGGAACCTTGGGGGACTCTTGAATGCACAGCGAGGCTGTCAGAGAGGGTGTCTTTGATCTTAACATTTTGGCTGCGTCTTGAGAGGTAGCTACCAAACCAATCAGTTACATCAGCAGAGAGGCCTAAAGCAGGAAGGGAGCCAAGCAGAAGCTGGTGGTTAACGGTATCAAAGGCCTTCGTCTGGTCTATATACCCCGCACCAAGCAGGTGTCCAGTGTCCATGGCATTGTGCATGTGGTTGGTAAATTCTAACAGGGTGGTGGTAGTGCTGTGTGCTTTTCTGAAACCATGTTGTTCCGGGCATTGGATATTATATTTTTCAAGGTACTCCGTCAGTTGGTCCTCAACAACATGCTCCAGGGCTTTAGAAAGTGGGGGGAGGATAGAGATGATGCGGTAATTTGTGTGTTGTGTCTTATCGCCACTTTTATGCACTGGGGTAACTATGGTGGATTTCCAGAGTTGGGGAACTGACTGAGGGAGAGGGAGAGGGAGAGGTTAAGGAGTTTGGTGAGAGGGGGTAGGGCCGCCTCAAGGGAGAGGGAAAGAAGTTTTAGATCTAGTGAATCACTGCTGTTGCTTGATTTACCTAGGGCCTTACATAAGTATTTCCTTGCATTGTTAGGGGAAAGTTTTTTAAAATAGAAAGGGGAGGTGTTAGGAGGAGGAGGGTCAGTCTTGCCTGGCAGGGTAGATTCATTGAGAAAGTCCTGGGGGAGAATACTACTGAGATCAGTAAATGCTAAGTTGAATGTGTCTGTAATTACTTTGTGATCCTGAGTTATGTTCCCATTACCCTCAAGAATGGAGGGAGAGGATTTATTGGGTTTCCCAGTGACGCTTTTGACATTTTCCCAGAAGTTTTTACTGTTACCCCAGGAGGTAGTAAGCTCACGGTTGTAGCAGACTTGTTTAGCTCTACGCACTGCATGGGTACATTGGCTCCTAGAAGTTTTATAGCACTAAAGGTCAGAAAGGGACCTTGAGGCCAAGGCACGGTGCCAAAGGCTATCCCTATCCTTCTTCATTGCGATAAGTTCAGCGGTAGTCCAGCCATTGGGGGAACCTCTGAGTTTCCTTTTTTAAAGGGGGCATAGGTGTTACAGACTGCATTGAAACGTGGAGTAAAATTGTCTAGTGCTTCATCAATGTTACTCATGTAGTCGGCGGGGGGGGCAGTTGATCAGGGATAGAGACGCTGTGAATTGCTGGAGCTTTCCTTTCTTTAAGACTCGCTGGTAAGAGAGTTTAGCTTTTGCCTTGGGTGCTCTATTTGCAGTCAGTTGTGACTAGACCTGTTACTTAGCCTTTGTGAAATAGGTGTCTGAAAGGAAGGAAGGCACTCCTCGGGGTGGAGGGTAAGAGTTGTAGGTGATTGTTTATGGACAGAGTAGGATGTGGCTGCAGCAAAGGTGCTCCACCCCACCTTTCTGCCTGTTTGCTAGTGCATTTCTGAGACACTATCCCATTCCCATACGAAGAAAGACTAAAGGAACTAAAGATGTATAGCCTCAAGGAAAGGAGGGAGAGGGGGGACATGATAGAAACTTTCAAATACCTCAAGGGAATCAACAAAGTCCAAGAGGGTAGCATCTTTCAGAAAAAGAGATTTGCAAAAACAAGGGAGCACAATTTGAAGATAGAGGGGGGGAGCGGCTCAGCGGTAATGTGAGGAAGTATCTCTTCACAGAGAGGGTTGTGGATACATGGAACAGCCTTCCTGAGGAGGTTGTAGAGTCAAAAACAGTGGGGGAATTCAAGAATGCATGGGACAGACATAAGGCAATTATAGTGGGGGGGGTAGGAGGAAGTAGGCTGTTGGTTAACTAGGATCTGCAGCTTATCTGTTAGGTAGGGAAATGGGCAGACTAGGTGGGCCAAGCGGTCCTTATCTGCCATCAAATTCTATGTTTCTATGTTTCTAATGGCACATTACAGATTATTGCACCTTTATCCTGCTCCCACATTGCTTCTGGCCCCAGCAGACTGCAGTGCCATCACACACAGTGTTCTGCTTGTACTATGGCCTCCTCTCTTCATCTTTCTGCACCCCTGAACCAGAGGATAACACAGCAGCAAATGTTCAGTCAAGCAGTCCTAGCTCTACACACACAATAGTTGATATCATCATGCATCTCACCACACTCACCCCCACCCACAGGGCAATGGACAGAGTCAGGTAGCGAAAGACACTCTCAGCCCCCACCCTGTGATCAGCTGGAGCCCGACACTTCTGGAAGTTTTCATACAGTGACAAGTGAGCCAGGAGCACATCTTGGATTTCTTTAGGGAAGGGGCTACACAAACCTAAGGGGCTTTGGAAACAGAAAACTTTGACATTTTTGTTTTTAAAAGTATTGATTTTAACATGCTATTCCCCAACTGTAATAGATTTTTAAAAAAACATTTTCCTTTCATCAGGCCAGGGTAAACAGTACATAGGCATGATATTATACTACCCCTGTTTCTATATAGGATGACCTATGCACCCCAGGAATGCTTATTTTAACCTTTCAAATTATGTGTTTTATTAAGATGTTTTGTACCATACATGCATGCTCCAAAGCTTTGTTTTTAGGATGAAATGACATGTTGAGTAGGATAAATGTGGAACTATATGGATAGTGTTGGCTGTCATGGTCCAGTTAGAAGTGCTGAGGACCCCTACACTTGCTAGTGGCAGCTGTGGGTCTGGATAGTCATTTCAGAGTATGGCTGTAATCAAGCTGTAATCAAGTAAAGGGCTTACGAGTAGACTAGATGGGCATAGTGGTCCTGGTCCTTACCTGCCGACAATTTTTATGTTTCTATGGTCTGCAGTGGTGTCCAGGGAAAAGTACAGAGTTGAGAGATTTGGAGGGGAGAGGGAGCAGCTACGGTGAGGTTGGGATAAAATCCACCACTTACAGAGCAGACCCTGTATACCTTTTGGTATTTTGTCACTGAAATGTTGGATACAGACACTCAAAATGTAGGAAAAGTATGGAGCTGAGAGATTGGAAGGGGAGAGGGAGCAGCTGTAGTGAGGCTGGGATAAAACCCACCACCTGCAGAGCAGATCCTGTATGCCTCTTAGTATTTTTTTTCACTGAAATGTTGGATACAGACGCTCAAAATGTAGGGGAATGAGGGGCATTGCTCTTCATAATGTGGGACAAATTGTCAGACAGGTACAGATTCAGAAAACTGGAAGATAGTGACTTACAGTAACAGCCTCTACCCTTGATCACACCCTGGACACTGGCTGAAAGTTCTGACAGTGATGGGATAATTACTCACATTGAGCCTTTTGTAGGATCCCCTTCTTGAACTGCCACATAACTGCAGCTTTTAATGAGATGTTAATCACATTAGGCCATCTGTACCACTGAGGGAGATTAGAACAAGGACTAGAGCTTGTTAAAGCAGGGACATTTTTAACTTCATTAACAGCCATAGAAAACCTGCACTAGTCAAGACGGACAAGTAGAGGGTTAGCTGCACTAGCCGTGGCCTATTTGCTCTAGGTTTTGGGCTAGTAAAACAATGCTAAAATCAAACCCTGAGTAATATCTCCATTACTTTACTCACCACTGAGGTCAGGCTGACTGGGTGGTCATTTCCTGCTACCTCCCTGCTACCACTCTTGTGCGATGGCACAACCGTGGCCCTTCTCCAGTTCAATAGAACTGAAAGTCAGAGGCAGGTGTTGAAAGCATGCATGTCTTCTTGGTCTGCGTGTGCACCATTGCATGCTACTGAATCTGACTCAGGTGGAGTAATAGGCAGAAAAGAACCCCTGTCTTTAGGATGATAGCATGACCCTGAGGGCACTGCACCACCACTGTCCATGGTACCCACTGACACAATGAGATAAGAACTAGATGGGTAAGTGCTAGAGGTGGGGTGAAGGGGCTGGGGGTTGACAACAAAAGGGAACTGATGGGGAGGCGCAGGAGGATAAAATCCATATGGAAAAAAGATTGCAAACATAGTTGGACGATAAACTGATTTGTGACTTAACTCTCAAATTTTTCAGAGTTATCCAAGTAAGCATTAAGTCATGAGAAAGGAGGCTTCTACTAGGGAATTAATGCATGTTAGGTGTGTATGTGTGTGTGTGTGTTGGAGTATGAGGCTGAAGGCCGAGTGCCCCAGCCACCCAACTGTAACCCCTAGATGGCACTATCCCAGGGGCTACTACCCCTGCCTGATTTGCCACCAACAGGTTGAGGGGCCTGGATCCAATGGCGGGTGCCTCCACCCAGAGGTCAGGGTTTGCAATAGTCAAACTAACTTGGTCACAGCCCTCTGGGACACTGCAACCCCCCTTTCTTCCCACTAGTGGCCCACACAATATATCAGAATTACCTTCACAGTATATACTTACCCCCAGGACTGGTTCTGGCACTGGGACCTCCTGTGAAATAAGATACAGTGCAACAATCACAGTACAGTACTTTAACATAGACAAATACCTCAGGCAGTATAACTTTGCTGAAACAAGCAGCTCTGATTTATTTAGGGGGATATAACAAGGACAGGGGGAAATCAGGTTAATTAGCTTATCACTCTACTCATCTACCTATGGCTCTGTGCACAGGCCTATCCCTATCAGTTACTGTCCCTGGGTACCCAAGCCCTAGTGGCTAGTCCAAACTGTGGCAGCTGGTAGGGGCCCTTTCACACAGAGAAAAGAAAAATTAGTTTAAACAGTCAGCAGTACAGTGATTCCATTTGGATTTAATGTGGCAATTCAACAGGGAGCGACCCTGAATTAGTACTCACGACCTCCAAACAAGATAGGGTCCTTCAACATCAGCAGGGCTACTCTTGAGCTCCAAGAGACTCCTCACACATTTATATGGTAAAAAAGAAAGTACTATACCAGGCAGGCTGCTTCTCTATCCCGATCGCAATTACTGCACAATACCCGGGAGAACACACAGCAGATTCAGTTCCTGACAGATTGAGTGCAATTCAGCAATTTCTCCAGTCTTCTACAGGGTGAGCCTGGTTTCTACTCTTCAGATATCCTTTGATTCTCTTCACAGGACGGATTCAGTCCTAACAAGCAGTTACACAAGCTGCAGACCGGAACTCTGGACCTTACACATGTTTTTTGACTAAAACTGTGCACTGAAGGAGCACAGGGTTCCTTTTCCTTCACTGCCAGAGCTAAACTGAAACTCCAACAGACAAAACCGGGCACTTCCTTTGAGTTCCTCCCAGTTCTTGACTGGATTGGCTGTCACTCACAATAGACTGCTGCTGTTGGTCCAAAAAGGCGCCGAAGCCTAAACTACATCTCCCAGAGTCACTGCCCATACAATCCTCTTGTGGCTGGCTCAGATTATGAGTCCAAGTTCTGATTCGTCCAAGGCACCATTTTAGAGCTAGCTTACCCCACACTGATTGGTCCAGTTCAGCAGTTCAAAACTAGAATGGGGAACTAGGCAAACACAGTTCTGACTGCAAAGAAAGCAGGTTAGACAAACTGTATTTTCATTATTACTCTAAATTATTTCTGGCAAACAGTTACATCTTTCAGATAGGTTCCCTTTGTACTCCTAGTGACTGCAAAAATGGAGTGAATTGGCAGCAGTTCGAGTGGTACTCAAACAGAGAAACACACAGTCCCCCCATACAAACTAATTATGTCTGCAAGCAGACGGCTCTTAAAGAGACAGTACCAGAGGCTCTAAAAACACTCACTGATAAATGGCTTAAACGCCAAACACCATTCAGGCTTGGAGCATTCAAGCAAGCTCCTGGAAGTCTTTTGGGAACCCCCATTTGCAGGGGGGTTACACCCTTCCTGGCCTGGGAAAGCTTGACGTCCGCGTCAAGCAAGTACCCCCATAAGTTTTAACTGCAACCATACACATTTGCATTAGGCTCACACATGTAATCATCAGTCAATATATCATTTTACCAAGAACACATTTCTGAAACATTGCAGTACGTCACTCTTTACACAGTATTACATATACATTGTACCATAACTCAAGTTATTACCTCTTGTACATGAAACCTGAAGAGAGGGGGCCCTTCCCTATCAGTTACCTTGGGCTGAGGGGGCAAGGCGCCATACTTAGAGGGCAACACAAGTAACTTGAGTTAGCACTGACACTCAGTTTGGGCAATGAGCTCGGGACACATACACTCCTTTATGGACAACATTGAGAAGCGAATCCACAGGCCTCCCAAGGGAATCATAACTGAGGTGCACCACAGGCTTTACAGCTCGACCAGTCTTTCTAGGGGAACTGTTACAGTCTCTGCACTCTGAGCCTCATTTTCAGCATTGTCCTCACTTGTCAGGAGTGTCCATGGGGTAGAGAGGCTAGAACTTGGGGCACTTTCAGCTCCAGGAGTTACAGTTTCTGAGTCCACAACATTTGGCTGCATGGAGAGCTTTCGGACACTGGCAGTGGACTGTCTGGGCACTCAAATACTCTTCTTGTTCTGGTGTATCACCAGTCTGCCCTAATCCATCATTTTCCTGAAAGCTCAAACAGTTCAACCATGCACAATGATTCCATTTCATCTGATCTGATGCTTTGCACCTCACTTTCTGGGAGCATTGGCTCCAGGACGAAGTTGGGGCTTAGACAGTCCAGAAGGCCCAGCTTCGCTCTCCAGTATTGACTAGACGGTTCCAAACAATTGACTCAGTTCGTAAGAAGGATAGTATTCAAAGTCACTCTCACTTTCTTCTGATATGGACTGACAGTCATGCTCAACTGGGACTTGTGGAGGGAACACTTTAACTTTGCTTCTGTAGGTGCAGGCTTTCTTGATCTTTTCTTAGCAGCAGCTCTAGTCACTGGTCCAGAGGGGCATCTTCTGGGGGCTCAGACTCAATCAAGATTTGTCCAATGGGCAGTAAATGATTTCTATGCATTGTTTTTACATCTTTTGAATTATTCTCAGGCCTTACTTTGTACACTGGCAGATCATCTAGTTTGCCCACTACAATGTGAGGAGATGGTGCCATCTGTCAGCAATCTTGTGTTTGCCATGCAGTCCCAGATTTCTTAGCAATACCGATCTCCCTCCTGGAGTTCCTGTGCTTTCACCTTTTATCATACCTTTCTTTGTTGGCCAGATTTCTTTTGGCAGCCATGGTTTGAGCCAGTTAGTACGCATGAGTTAGCTGGGCCTTTAACTTTTGCACATACTGTAAATAGTTGTCAGCTTGAACCCCATCAGGAGAGACCCCAAAACACACATCTACCGGTAGTCGAGCTTCTCTTCCAAACATCAGGCGGTAGGGGGAGAACCCAGTGGCATCATTTTTGGTGCAGTTATAAGCATGTACCAGGGTGCTAATTTGTTGGCTCCATCTAGGCTTGTCCTTTGGGTGCAGGGTGCCTAGCATATCTAGCAAAGTGCGGTTGAAACGTTCAGGCTGTGGGTCCCCTGGGGTGGTAAGGAGTGGTTCTGGACTTTCGCACTCCCCACAGAGAAAGCATCTCTTTGATCAGACGACTCTCAAAGTCTCTCCTTGATCAGAATGGATTCTTTGTGGAGCCCCATAGTGAACAAAAGTTTTCTACAAGTACTTTGGCCACAGTGGATGCTTTCTGGTCTTTGGTGGGGAAAGCTTGGGCATATCTCGTGAAATGGTCAGTGACCACCAGAACATTACTGATATTTCTTTGATCTGACTCCAAACCCAGAAAATCAATACAGACCAGCTCCATGGGTGCACTGGTGGTGATGTTAACAAGGGGGCAGCCCTCTGGGGCAAAGCTTTCCTCTGTAAGCAGCGACTACAAGTTCGAATGTGTTGCTCCACATCAGCCCCCATCTTAGGCCAATAGAATCTGGATCTCACCAAGTCAAGTGTTCTGTCTATACCAAGGTGCCCCATGTGGTTGTGCAAGGACATCATACTAGTCTCGAAAGGCAGTAGGCAGCACTAGTTGTTGTTTGTCTACTTGTCCCCCTCTGTCTACTGTTTCTCTGTATAACAGTTTATTGATCAGTTTCAACTTAGGACCTTCTTTGTATAACAGTGCAGTTCTCAAATCAGTGGAGGCGTAATTTGGACACATCTTTTCCTGCATAGAGGGCTTCTAAAGCTGCTTTGATCATGGGATCGTGGGATTGAGCCCAATGAATACTGTCATTGTCCAGCTGAGGCAGTGCACCAATGTCTATTGCAGAAAAGTGGCAATAAGCAGCAGGTATGCAATTCTCAGAGGGTCCCAAGCAATCCACCATGCAGTCCACTGCGTCCGTGGACATTTGTTCCTCCCTGTCAAACTTCCGGCAGAGTGCCCGAATGTCAGGTTCTGCCAATCGGACCCAATCATTCTGGGGAACAGGCCTCCAGGAGAGAGCATCAGCATCTATGTGGTTCAGACCTGCTCGGTATTCGAGAGCATAGTCATATGTAGATAATGCAGAAAGCCACCTATGGCCAGTGGCATCCAACTTAGCTGAGGTCTGCACATAGGTCAAAGGACTATTGTCAGTTTTTACTAGTATTTTAGCCCCATACAAGTACTCATGGAATTGGTCAACAATAGCCCACTTCAAAGCTAGGAACTCTAACTTATGTACAGGATAGTTCTTTTCGGATGGGGTCAGGCTTCTACTGGCAAAGGCCACTGGTCTCAGGCCATTCTCGTGCTCTTGGTACAACACAGCCCCCAACCCTTGCAAGCTAGCATCAGTGTGCAGGACGAAGGTTTTCTTGGATCGGCATAGGCCAGCACTGGAGCATGGGTAGTTGATATATGATCTCATGAAAAGCAGTCTCACAATCAGAGTCCAGCGGGCCCCAAATACTTCACTCGGATGAAAATACACTCTTTCAGTCTTGAGGACTGACTTTTGGTATTTTTGTGGGTTGGGGATACCCTTGAGTAAGGTTAAGTAAAGGCGGATCACTCTTGAATAGTCCTTGATGAAGCGCCGATAATAACCACAGAATCCCAGGAATCTTTGCAGTTCTTTTAGATTTTGGGCTGTGGCCAGGTGGTTAAAGGCCTCAACTTTACTTGGGTCGGTCTCTATTCCTCGGTGGATACTATGTGTCCCACATACTTTACTGATGTTTGAAAGAATTGACACTTATCAATGGACAGTTTAAGGCCAAAGTCCTCCAGTCGGTCCAATACCTTAAATAATCCTGCTCTCATGTTCCTCCAGTGAGCTGCCAAACACAATAACATCATCTAGGTATACCAGGCACTCTAGTAAGTTCATGTCCCCCTGCACGCTCCATCAATCGTTGAAAAGTGGCTGGGGCACCTGAAATCCCTTGAGGCATCCTCATGAATTCATAGAAGCCAAGCGGACAGATAAAGGCTGTCTTCTCACGGTCCTCTGGGGCCATCGGGATCTGGTAGTACCCACTGCGGAGATCCAACACAGAGAACCACTTGCTCCCGTTTAGGCAGGCCAAAGCATCCTGAATCACGGGGCATTGTGTACTGATCAGGGATAGTCCACCGGTTTTATGTGCGAGTAACTACACATCTCACTGTCCCATTCTTTTTCCTCACTACTACAATGGGGAAGCATAAGGGCTTCTGGATTCTTGTATTACACCAGCAGCTAACATCTCTTGCAGATGCCGTCTCACATCATCTATGTCAGCAGGTGCCAGACGTCGAGACCTCTCACAAAATGGTCTTTCGTCATGCAGCCGGATATTGTGCTCAGCTCCTTGCACGCATCCTACATCCCATTCCTTTAAAGAAAACACCTGGTCTCTCTGGGCAAGCTTCTCACTGATCCTCACTTTCCATATAGCTGGCAGCGGAGAGTCGCTGAAATCAAACAAGTCAGGCGTTACTCTGTCATTCTTCCTTTGAACTCTTGCTGCTGGGTAGCACTGCAGTGTCTGCACAATGCACATTAGCCAGGATGCAACCTCTATTTACTCGAATGTCTCTTTCAGACACATTATGAACTTGGACCATTACCCTTCTGGCATAAGCATGGGCTCTAGCGGGCAAAATACTAGGCTTGACCAGCAGTCCCTCTGGCAATTTTCCATCGCCTGGTGCATCCAACATTAATATTTTATTCTTAACATCCTTTCTGATACGGACCTCTCCCTGTAAGGTACACTGGGCATTTGGCGCCAGGATCAGAGACTCAGGATCCTTCTTCCATACAATTCCGACCGGTTCCTCTGGTTCTATTTTTCAGCATCTCTGTGCCTCATAGGCCTTCTTAATTAAAGCCGGAACTCTTTAAGCTCTACTAGTCTTTGATCCCTGTTTTCATAACACAACTGTGCCAGCCTTCCGAACATATGAGCATTTGTTCCAATCAACAAAGGGACACCATCATACAGTCCAGTGGGGGGGACATACTAAGGCTAGGGTCTCTACTTGTTCGGCCACTCCAGCCACGGAGGTGGGGAAAGACAGCCAAATTCGGATATACCGAATAGGGGTAGCCTTCTCACTAACCCCCATACATGCAGTCCTTCTAATGGTTGTAAGGGTACGTCTGACAAATGCTTCTGATACCAATCCTGGAACATAATTGTCACTTGGGAGCCACTGTCTAATACAGCTCTTGTAGACACTCCATTCACCTTTACAGTGGTCTCCATGGAGGGACCCACTATTCTGGACCAGTCTGGAGAGGCGATAGTGGGGGCCTAGGCAACTGACCTTGCCACAAAAGGACGTGAGTCAGCATTTTTGGTGCCCTCACTGGGATCATTTCGTGCACCTCTTAACCACTGATTTGTTCTCCGAAGCTCTCCTTGTAGCCTATATGCAACTTTGTCAGTGTCTTTTGGGGACCGGCATTCCCTTTTCATGTGCCCATCCTTCCCACAATTATAGCAAAACATACTTTCTGGAGTTTGAGCTGGCGAGGCGCCACACTGGGAGCCAGGGCGGGGTATTACTAACTGGAAACATTGGTGCCATCTCTCTGTCTCTGGCGTGATAAGCATTTGGAGACATCTCATCAGTTTCTCCACTTCCATGGTCAAGGAATTGAGTTTGGAGCTGTTATCAACAGGAGATACATGGGTGGTACCCCCATAGCAGATGCAGTTGGATATAGGTCGGGGCCCGTACTTGCAGGCGTGGCCTTCATAAAGGGACTGTTTTTGAATTCGGATCTCTCTCAACAGTTCGCCCCATTGTGGCATATCTTTTTCCTTGTCAGAGCACTCATTGACTGCCAACCTCTGCCCCTGAACTTCACTTGATGGGTCACCCTCAGTCACTCGGGTCGTAGCCGCAGCTATTGGTGCAGGTCCCTCCCGAGGTCGCCTTTTCTCAACTCCTCGAATTTCTCTCATTAATTCATCATAGGAGGGTGGGGATTCCAGTCGATTTGCCAGGCGTAACTGAAGCAACAGCAGTTCTGAGAAGGGGGCAGACTTAAGGATCCTGTCCAGCCTGGTTCGGTCCAGTTCAATCGCTGGCAAACTACCCTTTCTGAGGCATTCTTGCAACAATTTTCCAGCCAAGATACATACACAGACAACACTCCCTTGGTACTGTTGTGCATTTCTTACTCTCCACCATAGATCCTCATCAGAATCTGGGCTCCCATACACATTCTCCAAGGCCTCAAGATAGGCCTGTGCAGTCACTTCAGGGTTACTGGCCCATTTAGCACAGATGGTAGCCAGGGCAGGACCTCGGAGGCTCTCACTAACCCTCTTTGCTTCCGACTCCGAGCATTGCCATTCTAGCACTTGGGGGCAACATAGTCTATCCAGGTCTCCCAGTCATCCTCCCTTGGGGGTGGGAGGGTGCCAGAGAAGATCCACAACCTTGGTAAGAGTCGTGACTAATGGCAGGTGCAGAAATAGGAGTCTGCATTGGTTCAGCCACCATTACGGGTACTGGAGCGGGAGAGGGTGTTGGGGGAGGAACACCCCCAGGTGGCAAGAATAGTTTCTTCAAGTCCTCCACAGTTTTCCCTTCCCCCAGCAACCATTTAGCAAATTTCTCCTCAAAAGTTTCAGACAGTGGTGGGGGCTCATTCCCCAACGGGTCTTTACTGTACTTAGTTATCACTCTCCAGGCAGTGAGGGCTCCCTCTAGGGTAGTGGTCTGTGGCACTTCGGAGCTATCTATGGGATCCTTAAACTCTACTAGGGCCAGGAAAGTGTGGGTGAGCAGATTAGCATGCCGAGCCACCACCACAGGCTTTTGTAAACCTTCCACCTTGGAAAGTACTCCCTGTACAGTGTCTGTATTGATACCCAGGGGGATGTCCAGGATAAGCATAGCATTTTGGGGGTCAATCTCCTCCCCAGTACACCACTCCACCAGCCGGTGCACAGCCACTTCTGTCGGGGTACCCATTTTTTTTTCTTAACAGTGGTTCAAAATATGGCCACTAGAGGACACACAATCCCAGCGGTGAGCCTCCAAGATGTAACCCCTAGATGGCGCTATCCCAGGGGCTACTACCCCTGCCTGATTTGCCACCAACAGGTTGAGGGGCCTGGATCCAATGGCGGTGCCTCCACCCAGAGGTCAGGGTTTGCAATAGTCAAACTAACTTGGTCACAGCCCTCTGGGACACTGCAACCCCTTTCTTCCCACTAGTGGCCCACACAATATATCAAATTACCTTCACAGTATACACTTACCCCAGGACTGGTTCCGGCACTGGGACCTCCTGTGAAATAAGATACAGTGCAACAATCACAGTACAGTATTTTAACATAGACAAATACCTCAGGCAGTATAACTTTGCTGAAACAAGCAGCTCTGATTTATTTAGGGGATATAACAAGGACAGGGGGAAATCAGGTTAATTAGCTTATCACTCTACTCATCTACCTATGGCTCTGTGCACAGGCCTATCCCTATCAGTTACTGTCCCTGGGTACCCAAGCCCTAGTGGCTAGTCCAAACCGTGGCAGCTGGTAGGGGCCCTTTCACACAGAGAAAAGAAAAATTAGTTTAAACAGTCAGCAGTACAGTGATTCCATTTGGATTTAATGTGGCAATTCAACAGGGAGCGACCCTGAATTAGTACTCACGACCTCCAAACAAGATAGGGTCCTTCAACATCAGCAGGGCTACTCTTGAGCTCCAAGAGACTCCTCACACATTTATATGGTAAAAAAGAAAGTACTATACCAGGCAGGCTGCTTCTCTATCCCGATCGCAATTACTGCACAATACCCGGGAGAACACACAGCAGATTCAGTTCCTGACAGATTGAGTGCAATTCAGCAATTTCTCCAGTCTTCTACAGGGTGAGCCTGGTTTCTACTCTCAGATATCCTTTGATTCTCTTCACAGGGCCAGTTCAGTCCTAACAAGCAGTTACACAAGCTGCAGACCGGAACTCTGGACCTTACATGTTTTTTGACTAAAACTGTGCACTGAAGGAGCACAGGGTTCCTTTCCCTTCACTGCCAGAGCTAAACTGAAACTCCAACAGACAAAACCGGGCACTTCCTTTGAGTTCCTCCCAGTTCTTGACTGGATTGGCTGTCACTCACAATAGACTGCTGCTGTTGGTCCAAAAGGCGCTGAAGCCTAAACTATATCTCCCAGAGTCACTGCCCATACAATCCTCTTGTGGCTGGCTCAGATTATGAGTCCAAGTTCTGATTCGTCCAAGGCACCATTTTAGAGCTAGCTTACCCACACTGATTGGTCCAGTTCAGCAGTTCAAAACTAGAATGGGGAACTAGGCAAACACAGTTCTGACTGCAAAGAAAGCAGGTTAGACAAACTGTATTTTCATTATTACTCTAAATTATTTCTGGCAAACAGTTACATCTTTCAGATAGGTTCCCTTTGTACTCCTAGTGACTGCAAAAATGGAGTGAATTGGCAGCAGTTCGAGTGGTACTCAAACAGAGAAACACACAGTCCCCCATACAAACTAATTATGTCTGCAAGCAGACGGCTCTTAAAGAGACAGTACCAGAGGCTCTAAAAACACTCACTGATAAATGGCTTAAACGCCAAACACCATTCAGGCTTGGAGCATTCAAGCAAGCTCCTGGAAGTCTTTTGGGAACCCCCATTTGCAGGGGGGTTACACAACCATGCATTAATTCCCTAGTAGAAGCCTCCTTTCGAGTGGCTTAATGCGCTTGCAACATGGCAAGCATTGTCCAATGTAGTAGAAAATACAGAAACACATATATATATTTTTGGTTGAGAAACATATTTTATGGAAATATATATTTGGCAGAAAGAGGAAAACAAAGTTTTCACTGGAACCATATTTGTTAATATGGTGGTGTTTATTGTTCAACATTATTATAATATGCTGGCTTTTAAGACAACCATATGGATGTTTGCACATCATATTTAAAAACTTCAAATGTGTAGAATAAAGGTTTAATATGCTCGAGAACTAGTCATTTCGACTGTTTACTATGAATTGTGGGATACCACAATGATGAAGTTGCATACTGCTTTTCTTTCTCTAACAGTGCGACAAGTAAGACGTTTAGCTAAAACATTATCTCTTAGAAAGTACTATATAATTCTAACTGTGCCGTGCATTAAAGATTTAAATGTGGTACAATGTAAAAATACATCTAAAATTTCTAATCCCTCAGAATCGTCTCCGATATTTGACTGCGTTATGCGCAAAAAAAACCTTTGGTCTCTATAACTGATGCTTTCACTTCATTATTTCATTCATTTGTGACTAGTAACTCGCGATCACCAGTCCATTAATTGTACAGTTGGCACAGATTTAATGGAGTGCAGGGGGATCGCCAAAGTAGGGTTACTGGGAGTTTGAGACAGCGTTTTTGTTATCGAGTCTATTGCTGCATGGATTGGATTTTTCAGACAGTCATTTGAGCTCTGTTGAGCAGTTGCTGTTTCTTTTGTGTAGACATCATGCTGTTGTATGGACACTGGTGGTATTTCAGTGGCTTGTGTGGTGTTTTTTCCGGCAACTTTTGTTTGCTGCATACTATTTCAGCGCTTTGGCTACTGGTGTTTTCTGGCATCTTTTGTGTACTGTGTACTGGAAACTGCTCAAAGATTGTTTGGCTTTTCCATTGTGCATCGATACTCGGAGTTCCTTGGAGTGGGTGGGTGGGTGGGGAGCAGGATTTGGACTATTATATCATCCACTATAGCACCTTTTATGTGGCCTTCAGAGGTACTGCACTAGTGGGCATTACTAGGGAATTAATCCCCGCTAGTTTTGCATCACATGGTGCCTTTTAACCAATGATTATGTTGTATTTGGACATTTATTTATTGCCATGTTACAAGTTAGCATTAAGCCACGAGAAAGGAGGCTTCTGCTAGGGAATTAATGCATGGTTGGGGGGGGCGAGTTGGAGCAGGGGCTCTTTAAAGGGAACATAAATATTATGTAATTTAAATCAACTATTGCTGGTGTTTTGGGTTCACTATAGACACTCTGTTAACATATTTGATGCTATTATGTTTGCATTCTGAATGTTATTTTTTCTTCCAACTCTGTTTAGTGCTTTCTAATAGATGCTTTGTGTCTGTAACTAGAAGGAAACACAGACACACACACACACACACACACACAGTATGAGGCTTGTTGTTTATCTTCAAAGCCTGATGATGTCTGCTAGCTGGCTAACTGGCAGAAAACCACTGTGATTGGTGGGCCTTTATTCCTTGAACTATAAGAGGTTTATGCCCAACAACTAGTTGAACACTGTCTTCATCAGCCCTCTCAGTATTGGCTTTTGAGAGGCCAGACTCCTGCATTCCTACATCCATTGGTTTATACAGTACACACCTACACAGTCTCCTACACTACAGTAATAATATGTTCACTTTATGCATGCACGCAAGCAAACATAAAAATTAGGAAGATTTCACATCTTAAACTTGCAGGTTTGATAGCGTTTGTCCCAAGATGTGTGTGATTTGGGTTTTTAACTCCTAAACTGAAGTAATTTTTAAAATATTTAAGAAAGGCAGTTCTGTTTCTGAGTATGCACTGTTAGAAAAAGTCAGCGTTCTTAGGATAACTGAATTTGTACGACCACATTGCTTAATGTGGTTGTTACACAAGAATGTATTCATGTATCAGGTAGCAGGGCTGTTTATAGGCATTCGTACAACATTCAGCTATGTTCCTTCAGCAGCAATGGGGCTACATATCATTGTATAGCCCCATTCCTGCTGAACTTAGCTCTGCATTGGTATTTGTTTGCTTCCCCCAACTGTCTGCCATTAGCCACATTAGTGGCCTCATTGACTTGATCTGCACACGGGAGGGGGTGCCCAGTCCCCAGTGCCAGCTAAATGTATTTATTTTTGAATGGTTCCAACAACAGAGTGTACACCTCTGGTGCCAGCTTGTCTTCCCCCTGTACCGCCCCTTCCCCCACCATCTGATATTTACGTTTCCCAACACTGGGGTGCCGTATTCCTGGTGCCATCTGGTCCCCCCCCGGCCCCACTCCCTGACATTTCAATCTCCCGACACTGGGGTGCCTAATTCCTGGTGTCGGCATAGTTCACTCCCCTACTCAGCAGTTGGGGACACCAGGGTGCCTCCCTTAGTGCCCCCAAGTATCAGGCTCACACTGGGGTGCCCAGTCCCCAGTGTCAGTGGGTGCCTGCAATGAAGAAAACTGTCCCTCAATGTCTTTTTTTCTTTTAACCTGAAATAAAGAAAATGGTCCCTCATTGTCTTGTCATTAGGGTTAAAGAATGCAAAGTGTACAAAGTAGGGAAATGAAAAAAACATTAGGTTTTGGGGTGTCCAGAGTCTTGGGTGAATCAGTGGTGGGGTTTTCTCTGGTGTTGTCAAGTCTAATGCTCACCTCTTCCCCTGAGCAAACAAGGTCAGATGTGATCTCTTTTAATTCATGCAGGGCCCATAGGTAAAGAAGGCTACGACTGATTCTATTGCCATGTAGTGTAGTGTAATGAGCCATACTTCTCTATCTGCCAAGAGTCTATCACTATGAGGCACTGGCTTAGAGCTGTAACTTGCACTTTGGACAGAAGGCTACAGGCTGGGGAGCAGAGGGTTGACATTAGGGTTGACAACTCCAAGGAAGACCCCACCACTAATTTGCAAAGACACTGGTGACCCAAAACCCTAATGTTTCTTCATTGCCCTACTTTGTGCATTATGCATTCTTCAGCCCTAATGTCTGCATTAACGCAGTGTTTTTGCAATTAATGTGTGACATATATATATAGTATTATAGAAGTGCAGTAGCACCTGTAAATTAGGGTTGTTAACTCTTAATGTTAACCCCCGATTTTTGCACTTTAATAACTCCGCCTGTTGAACCAATTTACTTGCAAAATGGCAGACACTTAGTGGGTGCCAGAATCTCTGGATCTTGAAAATTTCATGGCAGTGGGTTCACTGGGGGCAAAGTTATAGAGATATAAAAACATATTAAATTGGCCAAAATTAAGACCTTTTTTTTTTGCAAATCTATAACTGAATCCCCATCCTCAGCACCACACCAAGATCCCGACATCGGGGTGGCCAGTCCCCAGTGCCAGCTCAGACGCCCCCCCCCCGACTCAGCAGTTAGGGCCATCCAAATAATGGTTGGAAGTGTACCTTAGATGGGATCTACATGTTGAAAGTCATATTAAAAAATTGTGGGCCAAAAATGTGCTGCCTCTTTTTGAAACAAGTAACGCCTTCTGTCAAACACTTTCTGCATATAGTTACAATACGAATTCCCCACCTGGATTATGGGAATTTTGTCTACAAAAGAGCTTATAAAACGATCACGAACAAGATAACTGTACTGCATAAAAGGATTGCTAGATTTGAACTAAATATACACAGGAATATTTATCATTGTGCACGCTATAGTTTTAACTGGTTACCAAAGGAGGCTTTATTGTCTCGTTTTTATGTGCAAATGTGCAACACGGAAGGTCCCGAATATACCTTGGATATGCTGGTACCTAGACCTGTCCAAGAGGAGCTCTGATCTGCTGAGGATATGGAATTTTGTGTTCCCTAATGAAAACTGGAGTAGGTACTAGCTGTTTTTCTCATGCAGGCCCTGTGGCATAAAACAACTTACTTATTGCCTGGTGCCCAATCACTGATCCTCGCCCAAAATTTAGTCTCCTCTGTAGATGGTACTTTTCACAATGCTCCCAGCTGTAGCTATGCTGTGGCTAATTAGGTAACAAAGTGCCCTCCCCGAACCTGGTGACTGGGGTCTGATAGCCTTGTTTCCTCAATTACTGCATTTCATAGAAATGTAGACAGTGTCGGCAGAAAGAGACCACCGGTCCATCCCATGTGCCCAGTTTTACCCTGCTGTGCCCTGTGACCTATTGTTTGATTATGGCAGAAATGTGCTGACACTCATTAAACTAATGTTCATGTTGTACCATGTGCATTTTGCTTATAGTAAGTTGCTACTTGTTTTTCACAATGCTCTCTTTCATTGTAACTTTTATTGTAACCAGGCTATGCTGCTACTGGAAACCATTACAAAAGAGTCACTGAATAAATGATGTAATCAGTTCTTGTGAATAAAATTATCATTATATTCATGAACTCACATTAATGCACAAGTCTATTCTTTCTTTTCTTTACTTCCCATAAGCATTCATAAATGTATCTGTTCTTTTAAACTTGTTTTTTTAACAGGAGAGATACTGCTATATCTGCCCCCGATATAGTAAAAGAATTTGCCAAATATGATTTTGATCCAGGTAAATGGATCAAACGGTATAAAGGAGTCAATACAATCAACAAGAAAGAATTCTTAATTGATGTGGGCTATGAACGATTCCTTGGACCTGAAATCTTCTTTCACCCGGAGGTAAGCTGACCTTGTCTTATTCACACAGTTTAAATGCCTTTTCCAAACACTGTGCAACAGTGCCACCTAGTTTCAGACATCCTGAAAAGCAGAAGTCTGAAAATGTCCCTGTGAGAGTAAAAGTGAGACGGTGAACTTATAATAATATTCTTGAGAGAAATGGCTTTTGGGTATTGAAAGGTTAACACTGCAGTAGTAAAATGGGGAAAGGCTTTCAGGTTTTCTGCTTCCTGTATAAAATAGTGAGGCCACACGTTGACTAGTGCAAACAGTTCAGAGGCCTGAACCAGAGAAAAGCTCTGGCTAGGGTGGAGAGAGTATAGAGAACAGTAACAAAGGTGGTGTGGGGACTGAGAGAACATATGAGGATAGGGTAAGTAAACTTGATTTATTCAGTCTTTCGAGAAGAGAATAAGGTAAGATTTACTTTCTTTATGTGACATTGTCAAAGACCAGCTGCTTTGGTGGAAATTAAACATTGATTTTTAAGATGGCTACTCAGAGAACCAGAGGGCATGAACAGAAACTAAGATGTAATCTTTTTAGAGCAAACAGAGAAAATGCTTTTTTACAAAGAGTGTTGTATGTCTTTGGAACAGTTTATCACAATGGGTGGTTGATTGTCAAGCTGTTCTTGAAAAAATCATTGGATGAATAAATGTTAGGCGGCAACCTGAAAGAACGCTACCAGTAAGCAGCAGGAGGCAGTCTTGATAGGAACCATTTCCTACTTCTGCCGTATGGACCATAATATGGACCACAGTGTAGTATGACCCATAGTATGAAAAGGGAGCAAGCGAGGGAAGTGAAAGAAAGCATAAGGGGTAAATGTAACAAGGAAGCATTAACAAAGCAAGAATCCAAAACAATTTGACAGGGAATGAAAGTCAGGTGTAATGAAACATAAAAAAAAAAAAAAAAAATCAAAAGTTATGAAAATGGGTGTGACCATACACTGAAGCACCAAAAACATTCCTGATTGATTTGAACCCTATTGCGACCATACACCTAACCATCTGTGGGTTGCTAGAACTGTTTTGTGGACAAGAGCCCTTTGTAAATAAAGACTTATAGGTACAGTGCACCACAGTAACATGATAACTTCCATTTTTGTTGCCACTGACACCCTCAGCATCAGTAGCGTAGCAAATTCCCAGAGGGCCTGGGTGCAAGGCGATGTTACAGGGCCCCTCCCCAGTTCTGAATAAACATCAAAATTATGATTTGGGCCCTTCAAACCTCATGGGCCTGGGTGCCACTGCACCCCCTGCACCCTTGTAGCTACACCCCTGCTCAGCATGGCAACAGTGTTAGAGGGCAACTAGCCCAGCCAATCAGGCTAGTGGATGCTTGATGCAGAGCCAGGAGACCTCATAAACTGCTGGAGGACTTCATTAATTTGCTCAGAGACTTAAACAATTGTTGAACATCAATTGACAGCCAAACCACCCACATCTGGTGTCTTATTGGACTGCTGGAATCTTGAGTGGAACTGGAGACCTTGCAGCAGCAGCCGACATATGTCTGAGCTGAGAGACAGACCCATAATCTGCAGAGCTGAAACGAACTGTATAGATACTTTGGAAGGAGATGTGCATTCCCAGTTGGGAAGTAGGTGATTGTTGTTTGCTAAAAGAAAGATTCTGAATTGATTGCATCAAATTATGTGAGGATAAGTAGCCTTACAGTATGTGCTCTAATTTGCCTGGACAAACTTGTGCTGAATCAGACCTATGAATCTGCAATCTAAGAGACCACCACAGTTAGTCTGAGGAGACAAGGGACTAAAGATTTACCACTGGTACCAGTACAGGATAGGGAAGTGGGGCATAGAGATTTATACAATGAAATAAAGTAATATACATTGAAGGGTAGGTATGGGCTTTGGTTAAAGAGCACCTTTCATGATGGTCCAAAAAGTTACAGCTTGTAGTCATATGCAGTACTAGGCCTGAAAGAGTGCGTGCATTTGTTATTTTTGGCCAAGGTTTACTCTGCCTTCCATAATTTTGATTTGTTTTTCAGCCTTGCTGGACTTGCCTTTGCTGTTCAGCTGCTGGACTGCTGGCTCCTGATGACATCACTATAGTGTAGATGAGGGACTCACACTGTGCAGTACCATGTAGTTGCAAAAATGTTGCGAGGGAAACCTACCAGTACTCCGTATGCATACTGTGTTCCCCTTCCCCAAGACACCCTGTTAGCAATGCATTATGCCAAAATCCAAATGCCTTGTCAGTATGTTTTTTTTTTTTTTGTGAAATTGATTCTGCCCTACAGTGATGTCAACAGTACAACCTAAGGCCCACAGCAACACCAGGCTTGCTATAGAAGCTCTGGTACACCCTGCAGTTTTTAGCAGCTCAGAATGCAAACACTAACTGCAGTGGACAGTAATGAAATACAATTCCAGAATCAATGCAAGAAGGGGTAATTTATGTACGAAAGTCAAAAGGACTGGTGAAGGTCCTATGGTTAAAGAGCACCTTTCATGATGGTCCAGAAAGTTACAGCTTGTAGTCATTATATGCAGTACTAGACCTGAAAGAGTGTGTGCATTTGTTATTTTTGGCCAAGGTTTACTCTGCCTTCCATAATTTGGATTTGTTTTTGAGCCCTGCTGGACTTGCCTTTGCTGTTCAGCTGCTGGGCTGCTGGCTCCTGATGACACCACTGTAGGATAGGGGAGTGAGTCACACTGTGCTGTACCATGCAGTTGCAACAATGTTGCAAGGGAAACCTACCAGTACTCAGTATGCATACTGTGTTCCCCCTTCCCCAAGACACCCTGTTAGCAATGGATTATGCCAAAATCCAAATGCCTTGTCAGTATGTTTTTTTTTTGTGAAATTGACTCTGCCCTACAGTGATGTCAGCAGTACAACCCAAGGCCCACAGCAACACCAGGCTTGCTATAGAATCTCTGGTACACTCTGCAGTTTTTAGCAGCTCAGAATGTAAAAACTAATTGCAGCGGACAGTAATGAAATACAATTCCAGAATCAATGCAAGAAGGGATAATTTATGCATAAAAGTCAAAAGGACTGGTGAAGGTCCTCTTCAAAGCATCTGCAATAGCCAATTTTATTTCTATTGCCCAATCTTTTTATTTTTCTAGATATGAGGGACAGTCAAAAAGTTCAGTGCTTGACACAGAAAGAAATGCACTATGAACCTAGTACTATTTTGATCTTCCTGGACATAAAGTCTCCACCACAAACTCTCACTAATGGGATCTACGCCGGAGGCACTAGGACCCAGCAGGAGCAAACTTTTCAAGAGGGTCAGCGCCAGAGATGAAGCTACAAGGAAGCGGCACCGCGAGCCGTGGCTCGTGCAGTAAAGACTACCTCGGCGTCGACCCCCCAACCGCCTCAGTTCCTTTTTTCCCCCGCTGTCGAGTGCGCTTCAGTGACGACATCGCTTGCCCTCCGGGAGTCAAACTTCAAACTAGCAGCACAGTTTTCAGTTTATTGTTTTGTAGTTTATCTTCGAAAGTACCGAGTAGATTTAATTTATTGATTAATAAAAGAAGTCTTCAGCCCTCCATTGACGGAGTTGACCATGAGCGGGTCAGGTGACGGTAGGGAGACTTTGTATGAAAGCTGTTCAGTCAGCTGGGCTGAGTCCGGTCCGCCGCCCTCCCTGGAGGGTAGGTCTGACAACGGACAGTCCAATGTTCAGTTTGATGGGCAGTCCCCCCAAAAGCATAAAAGGAAATGGTCCCATTCGCGGCACCGTTAGGCCTCGAGTTCTTCTTTGGCGCAGAAGTCGAGAAAGAGAAGGCATCACTCGAGGTTGCCTTCTGGTATGTCTGCGCATCGACGGTCGGTCATTGGGGCTAGGCACCGGTCTCCTCCTCTCTCGGAGTCGCTGGTTTCTGGCTCCAGCGCCCGACCTCGTCAACATCGGAGCCCGTCCCCGCCTATTCTCAATATGAGTATGTCCTTTGGCATTCGCTCAAGCAAATGGTAGAAGCTCTGCCTGAGTCGGAAACTAATTCAGAGCTACTTCACACCATAACCAGGGGCATTGAAGCGAATAACCAACAGGTTAAAGCTGCAATGGACGCTTTCTATACTGCTTCTTGAGTGGCGGCAGCGGGCATTTGTACCCGTCGCCACTCTTGGCTACATACTTCGGGCTTCACGAATGATGCCCAGCAGTAGGTCATGGCCTTACCCTTTAACGGTATGTATCTGTTCGGACCCGAGGTGGAACAAGCTCTGGAGGCCACACAGAAGACTAGGTCAGCCATTAAGACAGCTCGACCTGCACCTGCCCCTTCTTGAGGGGTGCCAATAAACGTCAGTTTCACAACCGTCAGTCCTTTTGGGGCAAAGGCTGGGGGGCTTTAACAAAAGCCGCACCCCGCAGCCACAAAAGAAAATGCAGCAGAAGGCACAAGGCCCCAAAGCGCCTTGTGCCACCTTCTGAGTTCTTGGCCCAGGTCCCACCTCAACTGCCCGAGGGAGACTCTTCCTCAGCAGTAGGAGGATGTCTGACTCAGTTCTATGACTGGTGGAAGTCTATAACGTCAGACAAATGGGTCCTCCGGATAATCTGCGAGGGGTATTCGCTCAATCTTTCAGAACCCTCCCCCCCCAGATCATCCTCCAAACGACAGCCCAGGCTGTCGGCAGTACAGTCAGACCTTCTTGCTTCCGAGGTGCAAGGCCTTCTAAACAACAGGCAGTAGAAGGAGTTCCGCTGGACCAACAAAACACAGGTTTCTACTCCCGTTACTTTCTGGTTCCGAAGAAAACTGGAGGCATGAGCCCCATTCTGGATCTCAGAAAGTTAAACAAATTCCTTCACAAGGAAAAGTTCAAGATGATATCTGTAGGTACCCTTCTACCTTTGATTCATCAACATGATTGGCTAGCCTCCCTGGACATGCAGGATGCCTATCAACACATTCTTATACACCCAAAGAACCACAAATACCTGAGGTTTGTGGCGTTGGGTCAACATTATCTGTTCAGAGTCCTGCCCTTTGGGCTATCCTCGGTGCCGAGAGTTTTTACAAAGTGTTGTGCAATTCTCACAGCGCATCTCAGGAAAATCGTAATTCAAGTGTTTCCATATCTGGATGACTGGCTTCTAGCAAGCCCTTCCAGGCAGGGAACTCTGGACGCCGTAGACAAGGCTTCAGACTTCCTCACGTCCATGGGAGTCCTGCTAAATCGCAACAAATCACAGTTGCAGCCCTCCCAGAAACTCCTTTTCATAGGAACCCTTCTGGATACCTCCTGTGTGAAAGCTTTTCTCCCAGAGGACAGAAGGAGCGATATCCTACAGATGGCCCGATACATCAGAGAAAACAGCTCGGTTCAAGCTATCGCGATACAATGGATACTGAGTCTCATGGCCTCCTCAGTGTTCACTGTACCCCTAGCACGTCTCCACATGAGAACCTCTCAGTTGATGCTCAGTACTCAGTGGTCCCAAACCACTCACCCTCAGTCCTTTGCCATCAAGGTGACAGAACCTCTAAAGAGGTCACTCACCTGGTGGTCGTAGGAGGACAACCTTCTGGAAGGGTAACCCTTTGCTCCTCTGGATCATCAGATCTCTATTACCACCAACACGTCCCTGATGGGGTGGGGAGCTCACTGCCAGAATCTCCACATCCAAGGTACGTGGACTCAGGATGAGTCCTGGCTTCACATAAACATCCTGGAAATGAGAGCTGTCCTCTATGCAGTCCGGGCCTTGAAGGACATACTCTGTCACAAGAACATTCTCCTTCAAACAGACAACAAAGCAGTGATGTATTACATCAACAAGCAGGGAGGTGCACACACTTACCCATTATGCAGGGAAGCTATGAGAGTGTGGGAATGGTGCCTGGAGCACAAGGCTCTAATCCATGTGGTTTACCTACCAGGCGTGCAGAACGAACTGGCAGACCATCTCAGCAGAATGGAGACAGATCCTCACAAGTGGTCTCTTGACTCAACCGTCGCTCAGTCACTTTTCAAAGAGTGGGGAACTCTAGACCTGGACCTTTTTTCATCCCCACTTAACACAAAACTGCCTCTCTTCTGCTCCAGAAATCCAGGACCTGGCATTTTCTGTCAGGATGCGTTCAGGCTGCAGTGGACAAACACTTTCTATATGCCTTTCCTCCTCTTCCTCTAATTCAGAGGGTACTTCTCAAATTCGAGTCTCAGGGAGACAGAATGATTTTCATTGCTTCCTTCTGGCCTCGACAGATATGGTTCCCACTGCTCAACAGTCTGTCGGCAACCTTCCCGAGGGCACTTTCCCTTCAGACAAACCTTCTGACCCAGGGGCCCGTGGTCCATCCCAACCTGAAGGTGCTTCACCTTCACGCGTGGCTCCTGAAGAGATAGAGGTGAATAGGTTCAATGTTTCCCGTAGGGTTTCAGATATTTTCTTGGCTGTGCATAAACCAACCACTAGAAAGACCTACACAGCCAAATGGAAGCGTTTCTCTCTCTGGTGTGCAAAATCCTCTTCGAACCCTTTTTCCTGCCCACCAAATAAAGTTGTGGAGTACCTTTTAGATCTCTCAAATTCAGGTCTGTAGTACTCTAATGTCAAAGTTCATCTCTGTGCCATTTCATCTTATCATGAGCCAGTACATTCCTTGTCTCTGGCTTAGTTACCTGTAGTTAAGAGGTTTCTTAAGGGTATTCTGCATGCCAGACCTCTTATCAGACATCCAGTCGCAGCTCGGGACATTAACCTTGTGCTAGACATGCTCACTCGGAAACGTTTCGAGCCTCTAGCTACCTGCGAGTTGAAGTTCCTCACTTGGAAAACGGCCTTTCTGGTGGCCATCACTTCACCCCGTAGAGTTTCTGAAATACATGCTCTGGTCACAGACACTGTATTTCACAAGGACAAAGTAGTTCTTAGGACTTACCCTAAGTTTCTTCCTAAGGTTGTCTCAGAATTTCATCTAAACCAACCTTTAGTCCTACCTACCTACTTGCTAACTTTCAGAATGAAGGGGAACGTACCCTTCATTCTTTGGATGTTAAGAGAGCACTGCGATTCTATCTGGATCGAACAAAAGAAATATGCAAGGCTCAACAACTGTTTGTTTCCTTCAGTGAGACCTGGCTTGGTTAACCTGTCGCTATTAGGTGCATTTTAGCGTGGCTGGTAGCATGCCTCCGCTACTGCTATTCTATGGCACAGGTTAAGCTAGAAGGTAGAGTGTACATTCACTCTACTAGAGCAGTTGCTGCATCTCTGGTGGAAATCCGCAACGTGCCCATTATAGATATTTGCAATGCGGCTACATGGAGCTCAGTGCATACTTTTGTTAAGCACTATACTTTAGATGTTCATGCCAGATGACATCTGTCATTTGGTAGGACTATTCTTAACGGACTTCTGTCCTAAGTATGTGAGCTCTTAGTTTCTGCTGCCACCCGTCTCGGAGGTTTATTAGCCTGGTACTCTCCCATTAGTGTGAATGAGTGGTGGAGACTTTATGTCCAGGAAGATATGGAAATTATGTACCTACCGTGATTCTTGATCTTCTTGGATGAAGTCTCCACCACTCATTTACACACCCACCCACCATCCCCCGAGCTCACGTCTCTATTTTTGGTCTTCACTCCCTCAATGGCTGGACTGTGAAGACTCTATTGTTGACCCTTCTTACACGGGTCATTCGGACTATCTTATGTCTGATTTTGTTAAGTTAGACCTCTAGGTTAGTTACGCTGCACCTCCTCAGAAAAAAAGGTACTGAGGCGGTTGAAGGGTCAATGCCAAGGTAGTCTTTACTGCATGAGCCACGGCTCGTGGTGCTGCTTCCTCACAGCTCCATCTCTGGTGCCGACCCTCTTGAAAAGTTTGCTCCCGCTGGGTCCTAGCGCCTCCGGTGTAGATCCCATTAGTGTGAATGACTGGTGGAGACTTCGTCCAAGAAGATCAAGAATTACGGTAGGTACGTAATTTCCATTTTTTCAACATAGTCTCCTTTCAGTTCAATACACATAGACCAGCTTTGTTCCAGCATTGTTATCCCCTCATGGTAGAATTCAATGTCTTGGACCCCCCAGAAACCCCTCCACAGCAGCTATCACCTCTTCTGTCATCAGTAAATTTCTTTCCAAGGAGTTCAGCCTTCAGTTTTGGAAACAGATAGCAGTCTGAAGGAGCAAGATCTGGTGAGTAGGGTGGGTGAGGAAACGGTTCATACCCACATTCTGTTGCAGCAGCCACTACAACCTGTGCTGTGTGGGGTGAAGCATTAACTTTGTAGGAGCAAAACACCTTGCCTCAATTTTCCATAGTGTTTGGCTTTGATAGCTTCTTTCAGCTTGTACAGTTGTTCATCAGCATATTATGCATCAGTTACTGTCTTTCCTTTCTCAAGATAATCAACCATGATCACACCTTCAGAGTCCCAGGAGACAGAGGCCATGATTTTGTCACTTGAGGCAGCCTGCTTTACCTCTTTAGCATTGGAGATACATGATGTTTCCACTGTTTGCTTTGCTGTTTAGACTTCGGATCAACCACAGTGAACCCAGGTTTCATCCATTGTTACAATACAACTGATAAAGTTTGCTGTATCTCTCTTGTACTGTGCAAGGAGTTGGCTTCAACTATCCCTTCTGGGTCATTTCTAATCGTGTGCCAACATTCTTGGCACCCATCTTGCTGACACTTTGCTCATGCCCAAGTTTTCAGTCAAAATTGATTGTACTGCCCAAAACTGATGCCCATGGTGCCGGCTACGTTCTATATAGTTACTTGTCTGTCTTTAATCACCATTTGATGGAATGCGCCAATGTTCTCCTCAGTGGTCACCTCCCTTGGGCACTCGGACCTGGGATAATCTTCAACACTTATTCTGCCACACTTAAATTTAACAGCCCATTTCTTTACAGTTGAATATGAAGGGGCTTCTGCCCCAAGTGTGTTGACCATATCCTCATGGATTTGCATTGGAGTCTTTCCTTCAGTATAGAGGTACTTGATGATTGCTATGATCTATGTTTTCTCCATTCTCAACTGATCATCACCCATCAAACTTTGTCCGGCATGTACCTACAAAAGAAAACATTTCATCATTATAAAAGAAAGTCATATTCTATTCATATTAGTGTAACTATACTTTGAACATAATACCAGGTTCATAGTGCATTTCTTTCTGTGTTGGGCAACAAACTTTTTAATGGACCCATGCTACAGGTTCTGGTTTCTCCAATAAAATCCCATTCTCACTGTTTAAACTTTATTATTGTGCCTAGTGTGTAATGTCTAGTGTACACGAGCCACTTTACTGACCCTTGCTATCGTGTCTTGTGTACACAGAACAGCTGCTAGACTAATGGAATAGATTTCCTTGAGAAGTAACTGAAGCCAAGACCATGCTGGCATTTAAGAATGAATGGGACAGATATTAATACTGGGACCCACAGGTAGAAGAGAGGATGGGACACTTGGGGAAGGGGGTGACAATTAGCCACTGTGGCTAAGGGATATTTATATCCAGCCCAGTGTTAGGCAGAACATGGAGGTAGATAGGGACATGAGTAGACTGGATGTACCGCTGAATCTTTTTCTGAAGACACTGTCTGTGTATCTATGTATTAGACCAACTTTGCATTACTTTTGGGTAAACTGTTATTGCACTATGTGGGAAGTGGGAGGCTAGAATCTGTTGGAAAATAGTGGGTTAGTATTGTTTACCAGGGGCAATACTACTACTACTACTACACAAGTCACCTACCCCACTTTACTTTCCCCGGGTGGAAGCACTGTGCAATTTATTTCAACTTTGGATCACGAAACCCAAATGGTAGTATTGAGACCCAGGCCCTTTAACCTAACTAAACTCATATGGCAGGGGTAGTATCATAAAACCAGGTACATCTGCACTGCAGGCTGCATTCAAGTTATGTTAGTTGTGAACTCAATGCATGGACCTAACAAATATAGAACATAGACAATGATGGCAGAAAAAGACCAACTGTTCTTTTTTTTTTTTTTGTCTTTGGTAACTGGGTAAGGCCCACTAGGCACAAGTGCCTGTTTTCAGGGGTGACAGTATGCAAGAAAAAATTACTTACCATAGTAATCTTCTTTCTTCCCAGTGATGCTTAGATATTCATAACTTTATGCAGTAAACCTGAAGGGTTGGAGTGCCTGGAGAGATAGAACACATGCAGATGATGGAACACTTTGCATGTGAGCATCTTCAAACACTGCCTCTGCTAACTGCCTGTGTTCTAACCTCTTCAGATTTTATAAAGGAGCCTGGAAAGTAGGCACAGAATAATAAAGTACTATAATTTTATTATTAAAATTGGGGTTTTCTTAACAATATCAATTTGTAAAAACAAAAAACTCCAACTGGAGAATTCAACAATTCAACAAAGTTAGAACAAAAATGCCAGCAAAATACCAAAAAGGTAGAAAACGCAATGAATCCTGTTCACCTTAACAGGTGCAGGGTAAAAAGCACTCCAAGGGTGTATAGTTATAATGGTGGCACCAGCATGCGGAGTGCATAGGCTGAAGTTCTGGAAGGGGAGGTAGGGAAGGAAGTTATGAATATCTGAGCATCACTGGGAAGAAAGAAGATTACTATGGTAAGTAATTTTTTCTTCTAACCCCAGTAATGCTCAGAATATTCCTAACTTTATGCAGACTACCAAGCAGTACCACTGGAGGTGGGCACAGAACTTATTTTGGAAGCAGACTTTGCAGGACTGCTGTGCCAAATCTAGCATCACTCCTGAACAGAATATCCAAGTTGTAGTGTTTTGTAAAAGTGTGTACTGTTTTCCAGGTAGCTGCTTTACAGATATCCACTAGCGGAACATCCCTGGCAACTGCTAAGGTGGCAGCTGTTCTTCTTGTGGAATAGGCCCTCAATCCTGATGGGGGCTCCTTACCCGCTTTAGTATAGCAGAATTGGATACACTGGACTATCCACTGAGAAATGGACCTTTTAGAGGCTGGATTACCTTTTCCCACATCCCCATAGGTTAGGAACAGCTGTTTTCTGTCCTGTCTATGGCCTTTTGTGGCTGTCATGTAGTAACTGAGAGCCCTTTTTATGTCCAAACTGTGGTGTCTTCTTTCACCAGAGGTAGTATGATCAGTGAAAAAGACAGGGAGAGTGATGGACTGGTTTAAGTGGAAGTCCAAGACCACTTTGGGAAGAAAATTTCTGTTTATCCTAAGGACTACCTTATCCCTATGAAAAGAGATATAGTCCTGATCTATACAGAGAGCCTGAAGATCACTAATCCTTCTTGCAGAAGTCATTGCCACACGAACATTCCAAGTGACGTATTTTAGATTAACTGTAGCCATGGGTTCAAAGGGAGAGCCCATGAGTTTAGCTATACACACATTCAAATCCGAAGCTGGCACTGGTGCCTTGTGAGGGGGGTGCAGATGATTCAGGCCTTTGAAGACTCTTTTAAAAATAGAATCCAAAGCTAAGGTTACCCTTGCCCCAGCAGAAAGGTAAGCAGATACAGCTGCCAAATGAACCTTTAAGGAACTGGATTGCAAACCAGAGGAATATAAATGGGAGAGATAATCCAGGACAACTGGAACTCCAGCTTGGCCTGGTATTAGTGATTTACTTGAGCACCAAACTGAAAATCATTTCCATTTAGAAGAATAGGTTTTCGTAGTAGGTTTTCTGTAAGCTCTTAAAATGCTTAAAACAGATTCAGAGAGGTTCAATTTAGCCTATTCTGTGTCCTCAAGAGCCAAGCCTTGAGGTTGAGGGACTTGAGATTCGGATACAACAGAGTTCCCTGGTTGGAAGTCAGTAGGTTGTGCCTCTGAGGTAGGTGTATTGGTTTGGTGACAGAGATGGAGAGCAGAAGAGAGTACCATGTCTGCCTTGGCCAATCTGGAGCTATCAAGATCAGTGATGTTGCATGGGACCTGAGCTTGAGCAGTACCCTGTGAACCAAAGGGAAAGGAGGAAAAGCATACAGGAACCTCCCTGACCAATCCAGGGTCAGGGCATCCAGAGGGAGTGTGCCCTGGTCTGGTGGTCTGCAACAATACTGAGGCAGGTGGTGGGTCTGGTGGGATGCGAACACGTCTACTTGTGGAGTACCCCACCTTCTGAAAATAACCTGTACCACCTGTCTGTTCAGGGTCCATTCGTGATGGGCCTGATTTATTCGACTCAAGGCATCTGCCAGGATGTTTTTCCCTGACAAGTGGATTGCCTGCAAGGATGTTCCCAGAGAATAAGCTAGAGTCCAGATACGTATGGCTTCTGTGCAAAGGAGGCCTGACCTGGTACCTCCCTGCTTGTTTATGTAATACATTGTGGTGGTATTGTCTGTTCTGATCTGTAACACCTTGCCCTGTACTAGAGGAGAGAAAGCTCTTAGAGCTAGCAAAACTGCTTTGAGTTCCAGCAAGTATATGCGCTGAAGGGACTCTGCAACTGACCAGGTACCCTGGGTGGTGTGCTGCCCTAGATGGGTGCCCCAGCCCAATAGGGATGCATCTGCTGTGAGAACTACTGAGGGGTTCTCCTTCTGAAAAGGGATTCCCTGTCTTAAGTTGGATTCCTCTTTCCACCACAAGTGGGCCTGTAACAGTGCGCTTGTTACTGGAATGAGTTTTGAAAAAGGGTATTTTTTCTGACACTAGTGAGCCCTGAGGTGGAACTGGATGTCCCTTGTGGAATCTGGAACCCAGTACTGTGCCTATGGAAGCAGCCATGTGGCCCAGTAGCTGGAGAAACTGGCTTGCAGTTTTAGGTTTGTGCAACCTGAAGGAATTTGCCACTGACTGAAGATGTACTCTTTCCAGAGGCAGGTAGGCTCTGGCCTGTAAGGTATTTATTTCTGCTCCTATGAACTGCAACACCTGTATAGGGGTGAAGGCAGACTTTTTGTGATTGATCAGAAACCCCAGAGACTCTAGAAGGGTCCTGGGTGACTTTCAAATTCTGCTGTACTTGCAGTGGGGATTTTCCCACCACTAACCAGTTGTCCAGATTGGGGAAAATAGTGATTCCTTGTCTCCAAAGATGTGCTACTACAACATTTTGTGAATACCCTTGGGGCCCAGGAAAGGCCAGAAGGCAGGGTTGAAAACTGCTAGTGGCCTGAAAAGAGTCTGAATCTGAGATATCTCCGGTAAGAATCCCTTATGGGGATGTGGAAATAGGCATCATTTAAGTCCAGTGGTATCAGCCAGTCTCCCTTTTAGAGCATTGGCAAAATCACAGCTAGAGTTACCATTTTGAACTTTTGTTTGTTCAGGTGCTTGTTTAAAGCTCTGAGATCCAATATAGGCCACCACTCCCCACTTTTCTTTGTTGTTAGGAAGTATCTGGAATAAAGCCCCCTTCCTCTCAGAGACTTTGGAACTGGTTCTGCTGCTGTCAGCTGTAGCAGGTTTTGAACCTCTGCCTCTAGCAGTGTTTTTTTCTGCTAGAGAAGGAGAACTGAATACTCTGATCTTTTGAGAAGGAGGGGATTTGTATTCCAGAGACAGACCCTGACCCACTACCTCCAGAACCCATTTGTCTGTGGTGATGTTCAGCCAGGCATGGAAGAAGTGAGACAGTCTGCCTCCTACAAGTAGGGAGGAAGCGGCCTGTGGCTCAGGAAGTCTGTTTTGATTGTGGCTGAGGCTGAGCTTGGGACCTCGCCCCGAGCCCCTTTTTTCCCCTGCCCCTGGAGTATCCCTGCTGTGGCTACTGCTGGTACTGGGGTAAGGCCACGTCTGGAAGAAGGCCCTGGTATAAAAGGACCTGCCCCGGCCTCCCCATCCATAAGGCCTGGTGGTTGGAGAAGCTCTCTCCTTGGCAGAGTTGCTTCTATAAGTGGCCTTATACTCATCCACCTTCTTCATGTAGGCCACAGTGGATTCCCCAGAAAGGGAATTTCCCTTCAGAGGAAAATGCAAGGCCTTAGACTGGGTATCTTGAGTAAGGTTTGTGGCCCTGAACCATGCAAACCTTCTCTGTACCACCGTATTCGCCATCCATCTGGCTGCAGTGTCATTGGTGTCAGCAGCCATTTGGAATTGGTACTTAGCTGCCTATAACCCAAACCTGGCAGTTTCAGCCAGGACATCTGACAAGGGCGAGGGAGCTGTCTGAGACATAGCCAGGACTGACTGTCACAGTGACTTTTGATACTGGGCAGCATATGCCTGGAAGGTAGCCTGACGCATAGCCAAAGAGACTGACAGGTACCCTTTTTTGGCCATGCTGTCAATCTTTCTGGAGTCCTTGTCCGGAGGATGTGAGGACAGAGGGACCCTGGCCTTGTCACAAGCAGCTTGCTGAATAACCCCCTGGTGGTCTGGATGGGAGAAAAGAAAGTCAGCTCCCTCCCTCTCCGATTGGTATTTTCTGTCCATCCTCCTGTCTATCGGAGGAGTGGAATTTGGTGTTTGTAGACACTTTAAGGCATCTTTCCTAAAGAATTTGTACACCAGTAGGAGGAGAGCCTTTTTGGGTGTCAGCCCCATCATCTCTAAGTACTCTACCTCCTCTTCATCCTCAACTTGTTCGGTATTGGAGATGTCTAATGCATCTGCCATTTTCCTTATGAAAGTAAAGTGGGATGGAAAATCCTCAATCATCCTTGGAGGTGAACCAAAGTCCTGCTCAGGGGACACTTCTGGTTCGATTGGTCCCTCCTCCTCACTGTAGTCATCATCATCATCATCGTTATCAAACTGATCCCTTCTGTCTTGAGGGGGTGAATGCACATTGCTGCCAACCTAGGTACCCTGGGGAGGGGCAGGAAGCTGCTGAAGAGGAACTATTGCCTGTAAAGACTGAATTATTTTAAAGGCCTGAGCAATTTCTTGGGCCGTTGGTACAGGCATAGCAGGCACAGAAGTCCCCCGTTTGGCAGGCGAGGGTTCTGTGTGTTTTAACTTTTTACTTTTTTTAGTAGGAACCGGGGAGTCATCCGGTTCATTTGTTCATTTAGTGCCCATTTCACCTGTCTCAGGGGCAGGCACAGAAGCAGATGTGGGTTCAGCCACAGTATATTGGGGTATCGGCTGGTCAGAAGGATCCTTTGTAAACTTTTTCTTGAGCCTTTCAAGGTGTTTTTCCAATGTTTTATCTGGGCATGTTTTGCACACTTCACATTCCTCTTTAAGATGGTCAAAACCCAAACAAACCACACATGAAGTGTATTTATCTGCTTTTGCAAATACTTCCCCACACTGGGAACAGTTCTTGAATCCGGGTTCACCGGTTCTCTTTTTGGGTTTCTCAGACAGGGTGTAAAAATAGAGAAAAAACTCAACCGCTAACAGCAAAAGCTTTTTTCTTTTCTTTTTTTAAATGGGCGGTTCTGGAACCGAAAAGGAACCGAACCGATGTAGCAGTATGGAACCAGGTCAGTGGTTCTGGTAACCGAGAATTATCGGTTACAAAAACTAAAATAAAACAAGTTTTAAAGATAAAACTAAGGCGGTTCTTTAATCAGAGAACCCTGATTTTGACAAAAACCAACCCGGTTTAGCTGGCCCGGTGGCGCTGAGGGTTGAGGTGCTGGACGCCACACCTCGCACCATGCTGATGACCCGGGTTTGGGAGCAGACTCGGGTCGCTGGTGGGTCGGCCGGGGGGTGGGGGAGATAGGCTTGAGCATCCCACGACAGCTCGCCTTCTCCAGGGAGGGAACAGGATGATGCCCGACACTTGCATGACTCCGAGCAGTGGCTCGGAGTACTGCAAGCCCCACTAGAAGGGGATGGCAGCCACTGTACAGCGTGGACGTTGGCACCTTGCTCCATAACATGGGGGAAGTCACACACTGTACGGGGAGGGTAGAAATACAGAAAATAGCCTGCCACCGCTGAGGAGATGGGGAACTGAGACGTGCCCACGATTTGTCTGCATCTGGCCGACGGACCCAAGACCGATGAAATGTAAGTAACGGGGCGTCTGTGCTTCCACCTTGTCCCTACCCAAGGGGGTAAAACCGCGGCTCCATGGGGCTCGGGGGTCCTTTCGGGTAAGGTTGCAGGCAGTGGGATGTCTGATGTCTCCCCTGATGGGTTGGGGGTGGCAGGCTGGGAATAGAAACATAGAATTTGATGGTAGATAAGGACCGCTTGGCCCACCCAGTCTGCCCATTTCCCTACCTGATGGATAAGCTGCAGATTCTAGTTAATCAACAGCTTACTTCCTCCTGCCCCCCACTAGAATTGCCTTATGCCTGTCCCATGGGCAGAAAAAAAAAGAATAAAAAAAAAAAAAAACTAACCTGGTTCCCCCACGGTTTTATCAAACCAAGAGGAACCGGGAAAAATAAGAAATTTAACCGTAAACTAGATTAATAATACAAAACAAATAGTAGCGGCAGCAAATGAAAACAACATGTACTTATAAGTAGTATTTGAAGATGTTACTTCGAGAGGGTTCCTTCAGTAGGTCATCACATATAGGACTGGTGCCACCTGGCGTTGGGCCGCACGACAGACTTTTCTAGCAATACCTGACGGGGGACCGCCCACCCGACATCACATGACCGATGTCAGCGTGACTGTATATTGTGGGCGGTCCCCACGCCCGCCCTCCAGTTCTTTCCCACCGTCGCCTCATGTCAGTCACATTGCAGACTTCCATTAGCGATTGTCGTAAAAGTTTCTATCACGTCAGTATTTTACCTCGCAATTTTCAAATTATATAGTTCCTTTCTACTTGATGTCTTCTCTGAAGAAAAAGTGCTTGTCTTGTGGCACGCAGATCCCGCACAAAGACAGTCACCAGAAGTGCGTTCTCTGCCTAGGCCCAGACCATCCTATCTCTTCCTGCCCAGAGTGCCAGTCATTCACCAAAAAAAACGGAAACAGCAGGCATTGGAGGCCCACCTTCTTAAGACTCGTTTGGCTTCCTTGGAGAAAAAGATGGAGCGCCTCAGGGACTCGTCCGAAAAATCTTCCTGTTCTAAAAAACACAAGGAGAAGTCTAGGGAGTGGGCTTGCTCCGCGGACGATGCCAGGCTGTCGACAAGCAAGGCTCAGCTACCACCCAGGAAACAGCCGGACGGTAAGTCGAACAAGACTCTGGCGGATGAGTTGTCTGCTGGCTCCTCTGGCGACCACGCCGCATCTGCCGATAAGTCAGCCCCCGGCTCCTCCGGTCACCACGTGGTGGCCGGTAAGCTGACTCCCCTGGCTGGGGGCAGTCGCCCGGTTATGGTCGATAAGTCAGCTGGGGACTCCACCCCTGACCGCCCGACCTTGACCACTAAGCCAGCCGTCTCTGACAACCGCACGGGCTAGCTTCCCCCATCAGGGCCTAACGGCGCCTCTTCTGATGTCCGGCGGGGCCAGAGGGAGAAAGCCCCTCTCCCTCCTCCTCCTTCCTCACCCGCATCCTCTCAGTCACCCTCGGACGTGTCCGCCGATGGGATTGGAGGCTCCATCGATCCTGTCAATGTTTTGGGTACATCTCCGCGTTCCCCTGCTGGGGTCCTGCGTCAGGAGGCTCCTTCATGGCCGTCTGATCTTCCAGTGGAAGCCCCTCCGCCTTCTGGCAGGATACCAGCATCTTCTCTGACGCCGGTGATCCCGACGACAGTCCCTCAGCCGGGACCAGCCGACCGGCCTTTACCTTTGGCCCCGACGCCGGACCAGGCCCCAACGCCGGAGCTCCCTCGTCCGGTCCCGATGCTGGCCCCTCCGTCACTGGATCCCTTTCCAGCACCGGATCGGGTAGCGCCGGTGCCAACGTCGGTCCCTCTGACGTGGGCTGTCCCGACGCTGGACCCTTCTCCAATCTATGCAACGGCGGGTCCGATGTGGGTCCCTTCGATGCCAGATACAACGTCGGGGATCTATTCCAGACCCTGAACTGTCCCCCATTACCCCTTTGGGTATCCTGGGGATCCTACCCGGGGGGGTTCCACTCCTGATTGGAGCCATTTTGGGCAGTTCCACCATGGATTCAACCCATATTCTCCCATTATGGGTTTCCAGGGGTACTATCCCCCTCTAGTTGCAACTCCTTCTCCTCCTCCTCACCCCCAGCCTCAGCCGGCTCCCCCCCCAATCCGGTGGTTACGGATTTCAAGACCATGATTCAGTCTTGGTGGCAGAGGGCCAGATCGGAGTTGGTTACGGACCTGGAAGCTAGACTTCCACAACTGCAGCTTCCCCGAGCAGTTCTATTTCTATTTTCCACGTCTCAGGGAAGACTCGACAGGATGTTCCCCTATAGGACTTCAGTCGTCGTCCTGTCAAGGAGGCAGAAAATAGTTCCAATGGAAGGAAAGATTCCTCAGAGGAGGAGGAGCATGTGGAGGACCCTGAGGATACGAAAGGAAGGACCTCTCCGAAGTCTCTTCTGGAGGATCCTTCCTTTTCGGACCTCTTGAGGGCATTAAGGGACCACTTCAAATGGGAGTCGGAGGGCCAGGATCCTATGAGGCAGAGACTAGCAGAACTCCTGGACTTAGAGTCTCTGCCCTCTATTCCGGTCCCCCGTGGATGGCACCTCATCAAGACCTCACCACCACCATCTGGCAGATGCCTCATTCCACCCAGCTGTCCCCAAGAGGGTGGACAGGCTCCACCTGGTGCCAAAGGACGCCCCTTTTCTGAAGGCTCATCCCAAGGCAGACTCTGTGGTCATTTCGGCTGCTCATGACCGCTCCACAGCTCCTAAGCACGTGAGCATGACACCTCTTGATAAAGAGTCGAGGCTGATGGACCAGTTCGGGAAGAAGGTCTACTCGTTGGCCATGTGTGCCCTTCGTTCCCTTAGTTACATGGCCCACATGTTGTCCCACCAAAAACAGACTATGGCCAGGCTAGAGGCAAAGGTCCAATCAATGGACCCTTTGCCCCTCAAGGAGGAACTTGCCAAGGATCTCTGCCTCTCCAAGATCTCCTGTAGGCATGCTCTTTGAGCCACTTACGACTCTGTCGATTCAGTGGCCCGTACCTCGGCAACTGCCGTTGCCCTTAGGCGGCATTCCTGGCTTCGTCTCTCTGGGCTTGCCAACAAAGTCCAGTCGGCAATTCAGGGCGCCCCCTTTAGGGGCTCAGTCCTTTTTGTTGGGGATAGCAAGGGCATCATAACGGATCTACAGGACAAGGGTGTGGCCCTTAGATCCGTTAGGTTCATGTACCGATCGGGCACCCAGCAACAGCAGCAGCCCTTTCGGAAAAGGACCGGGAAGTAGTGGAAGAATGCTCAGGCGCGATGCCAAGGGAAGCATAAGGCCACGGGTACCGCTACACCCCCTGCCCCCAAGAATCAGCGACGTTCAGGGGGACCTCCTCCTGAACATCCCGCCACTTCTTGACTCTCCGGCCTCACTGCATCCTCAGTCTCATGACGGGGAGCAGGTGGGGGAAGGTTCGCCAGCCACATGCAGGAGTGGAGGGCGATAACGTCAGACGAGTGGGTCCTGCAACTCGTGTCCGTCGGACACACCATCGAGTTTCTGGAGATTCCTCCGGACTCTCCTCCGCAGAAGTCCTCTTACTCCCTGGACCAGGCCCTTTTCGTTCACGAGGAGGTCAATTCGCTCTTGCTCAAAGAAGCAACTGAGCAAGTTCCCTTCGGGCAAAGGGGAAAAGAGTTTTATTCCCATTTCTTCCTGGTTCCAAAAAAGACCGGGGACTTCAGACCCATACTCGACTTGAGTCAACTCAATTGGTATGTCAAGTACAAGAAATTCCGTATGCTGACGCTCCAGGGCCTACTTCCTTTACTGATGGAGAACCATTGGCTCTGCGCCCTGGACATGCAGGATGCTTACCTGCACATCCCCATTTTCCCCAGACACCGCCGATTCCTGCGTTTCTGTTTCCAAGGGGAACATTTCCAGTTCTGGGTGCTCCCCTTTGGCCTGTCTTCGGCACCTCGGGTTTTTACCAAGTGCCTGGCGGTGGTGGTGGTGTTCCTGCACTGCAGGGGCATTGCAGTGATCTTCCTGGACTAAGTCTTCATCACTCATTCACACTAGTGGGATAGCGCCAGAGGCGCTAGGACCTAGCGGAAGCCAAAAATTTTCTGAAGGGTCAGCGCCGAGGTAGGACCGCACATGTGCAGCACCATGAGACTGACTCGCACCTGTGTAGGCTATCTCGGCATCGACTCTCCAGCCGCCTCAGTTCCTTTTCTCCCGCCATCGAGTGCGCTTGGATGGCGACATCGCTCATCTGCCGGAGTCAAAGTTTTTGTCTATACGACAACAGCCTTTAGTGTTTAATTTAACTATTTAGTAGTATTTTTTTATTTTACGAACAAGAAAAGAAGATTATGAAGAAAAATAAATTCTTTCCTGCCATCAACGGAGTCGTCCTGAGACAGTAGTGGTGACGGTAGGAAGACTTCATTTGAAAGTTGTTATGGCAGAGGGTCTGTGCCTGGTCCGCCATCCTTAAGTAACGGGGGAGGGTCTGACTACAGACAGTCCTGTGCTCAGGAGGGGGGAGGACAGTCCACCAAAACACGTATCTGACGGTGCTGGGGATCTGGCTCCGCTTAGCCTCGAGCTCTTCTTCTTCATTTGGGGAAGAAGAATCAGCGAGGATTGTTTGGTAGGGACAATAGGCCTGAACCGACTTTCTTGGGTTCCCCTTGGCCCCGCTCCTAACGGCCGCATATTCAACTCTGGACTCCATCTCTGTCCTCGTTGGAGTTCCAGTGAACAGTTTCACCTCTGGGCCACTCCTGTGGAGCAGGGGGTTTGACTTTCCTTTTTTCCTGGTTGTGTTCCTGTTTTCGGGGCCTCCGGGCCCGGAGCCGTTGGTCCGGAGCCGGGTCAATTGTATCAGAATGAGCGCGGTGCCCTCTTTATGCCTTCGCCATCGTGTCAACCCCTTGTGCCTACCCCCCTCTTCCTTTTCCATGCTGGGGCCGGCATGGGCACCACCTTTCTCCTTCTCCCCATCTTTTCCATTGGCTTTTCCACGGTGTTTTTCCTGGCGCTGTGCCCGACACCTTGGTGGCACTGCAGGTCCGGCGCCGTGCCACTGGTTTGGTATTGGTGCCATAGGCGGCGCTGCTGGTGTTTGGGTTGATGCTGGGACTCGGTGCCGTGGATTGGCGCCATGGCTCAGCACCGCACTCAGTGCCGTGCTCGGTGCCGTACTCTGCGCCGTGGGCTCTGTGCGGCGCCATGGGGCTGTCATTGTTGTCTTCATTGCTGGCACTGCTAGCAGTGCTGTGGGTGTCTCATGGTGCCACGGATGCTCGTGGGTGTTGTGGGCACCCACGGGCGGTGCCAGGCACCCGCGGGTGCTGTGGGTGGCACCGGGCACCCGTGGGTGGTGCCTAGCACCCGCGGGTGGCATGGGTGACATGAGTGCCATGGGTGCCATGAGTGCCATGAGTGCCCATGGGTGCCATGGGTTTCTTGGGTGCCATGGTACCATGGGTGCCATGGGCATCGGGGGTGCCCTTGCGTGCCATTGGTGCCGAGGATACCTGCAGGTTCCACCGTGGGTGCCCTCGGGTGTCTCCCAGGTTGGCATAGGTACTGCTTGGTGCCCTCCTGTGCCACGAGTGATGCTGGTGCCACAGGGGTGCCAGTTGGTGCTGTCTGACAGAACTAGGGAAAGATCTCTGTTTGCAGACCTCTCTTCCACAGGACTTGTGGCGGGATGTTTCCGCGGAATGAAGTCCTATTCTGTGGATTATTTTTCCACACATCTTAGTGGGTGGCGGTCTGCATCTGGTCTCATCATCCAGCGGTTTTCCGCTGATGGGACTCTTCTGTTCTGTTCTGTCAGCGGAATCTCTCATTCCGCTCAGCACTTTCTCAGCTCCCTATGTGGTGCCAAGCTCCTTGACACCCTTCCTGGTGGCGGAGTCTCTAGTGGCTCTGACCTAGACCTCTTTTTGGGGTCCTTCTGCGGTAGAAGGGCATCTAGATGAGTCTCTCCCTGTCCTTCTGGTCAGTGATACAGCGGATGATTCATTTCATATACTGAAAGACACGCCCTCTCTATCGTCAGAGTCTGTGATGGAAGCTCTTTTCAGTAGTTCCTCATTTATGGGGTCCACCATAATGTTCAGACTGGATCTGTGGACCATATACCTCTGCATCTAGACTCTTTCAGTCGTCAAGACAATTACACTCTGTGGAACATTCTAATTCGATGGTCAGGAGCCGCACAGACTGTTCTGCTCCTTTGATAGGGGTGTACAGCCCTCTTTTGATGCTGCCCCTCTGGTGGCTGCTTCGGCATAGGTGGTTAACATCTGTCTAGCTATTATTAGTCCACTCAAGAGTTCAGTTATGGATCCTCAGGCTCCTCCTGCTCCTCAGAGGGATGACATCCTTGTCATTTCTGAATCAGGCAATCCTTGCCAAATAGCAGCCAGCAACCTCGTCAGGCTCGGACTAATGATAATTAATATTAAAAAAAAAGGGTCAGAATTATCACAGCACAGGGCCTAGTTGGAATTTCCCGATACCACACTTTGGATCTGGTCAGGTTCTGCCTCAACCCTGAGGCGGTCGTCTCTAAACTTCAGTAAAGAGTACCTGATTTCTTCTACCCCTAGGGGCAGTCCGATCCAGCGGTGGTATAGGTCACCTCTTTTCTCTAGAGAATTTTCTCTTATTCTGAGATATTTCCAAAATCTAGGCGTCTAACCAGTCTGCTAGTCCCTTTTTGTTTTTTAATCAGGCTTTCTTCTCTTGATCAGAGCCTTGCAGCAACAGAAGTGACTCTTCAGCGAGTCGGAACTTAGATTCCTACTTCCATGCTTGCTTCAACTTAACAGACGACATGCTCCTTTCTTGACCATAAGTCAAGTAGGTCTTTTTCTGAGGTAGCTTCTCAAATATTCACACCTTCAGTTCCTGTGCGCTGGTTCCGTGCCAGTAGCACTTGAAGCTATCCTCTCTGACTACGTGATGGAGCGGTGATGTTTGTTTTTTTCAACAAAGCAAACTAGAGTCCTTCCTGCTCCCTTCAGGGAGGCCAGAATAAGTAGTGTCTCACCACACTGAGCCACTTCTGCCGCTATTCAGTCACTTCAATGAATGGGTTAGCCCTAACTTGGTCCTGCTGTGTCCCTCATCGACTCATATCTGCCTCTATTTGCCTTACAAATCCAGCCCATTTTTTTCTGTCGAAATGTTTTTTTCCTCAGTGGGCATGTCTTCCTGTACACTTTTTCCTTTCTTCCCTGAGTTCAGAGACTGCTGCTACAGTTATACACACAGGGGCAGGATGATTCCCTTTTGGAATATGCAGTGACTAGGATTTGATTCTACTAGACCACCACAAGAGGCTTCTAAGTTATGCTTCACCTTCCATCAGGAAGTTTTCAGTGACTTAGTAAAAAACATTTTCCTTGATGAGCTAACCCCACCTGGACCTTCTTTTGCTCACCAAGTAAGGGGTTCAAGTGCTCCTGGACCTGTTGTTTGCAGGTCAGCCATACTTGGTAGAGGGAGTTCCTTCTCCGCTTTTTGGTCTACCCTGAACCTGTAGACTTTACCTCCGGCTCTTGCAGTTCCTGAGGTCCTTTACATTAGATTAGTACATGTCTTTGACACTATTAGTCTTGGTCCTATACCAAATTGTGAGTCCGGGTTTTCGCCTCTCTCTGAGTGGTTGCGGCTTCCTGGCAGAGTTTCAATTTGTGCCCATTGTAGTCGTCTGCAAAGTGGTGACTTACAACTCGAGTGCTTATCTTGTAAGCATTATGTTCTGGATGCTCTTTACAAGACAGCTCTTTTTATTAGCAGGACAGTCCTTGGCTGTCCTTTCTGGGTGAACCCTATTTCCTACCACCCTACTCAGGGTTGTGGGTTTTAGCTTAGTACTCTCCCACTAGTGTGAATGAGTGATGGAGACTTAGTCCAGGAAGATATGGAAATTACGTACTTACCGTAATTATTGATCTTCTTGGACAGTCTCCATCACTCTTTCACACTGCCCACCCACCATCCCCTGGGTTCACTCGTTTTTCTTTCCTGGTCTTCATGGCTTATGGTTCGGACTGTGAAGACACTGTTCTTTGACCTTTCTTACAAAGGCCATCTGGGCCCTCTCAGGCCCAGAAACTCAGAATGAGTTATTCTCATTAGTTACGCTGCACCTCCTTGGTCGAAAAGGTACTGAGGTGGTTGGAGGGTCGATGCCGAGATAGCCTGCACAGGCTGAAGCCATCTCACAGTCAAGCAGACAAAGCGATCCTACCGGTGCCGAATTTCTTCAGAAAATTATTGGCTCCCGCTTGGTCTAGTGCCTCCGGCGCGATCCCACTAGTGTGAATGAGTGATGGAGACTGTCCAAGAAGATCAATAATTACGGTAAGTATGTAATTTCCATTTCCCTTACCTGGACTGCCGGCTGATATCAGCCCTGTCCAGGGATCTTTTGTTGGAAACTCTTTATTTCACACTGGACCTATTCAGCCGACTCGGGATTACGGTCAACGTTCCCAAGTCATATCTCATCCCTGCCCAGAGACTGCAGTTTATTGGGGCAGTTCTGGATACCGTCCAGTGCAGAGCTGTCCTCCCTCCAGACAGAGTGGAGACCCTGGTCAGTCAGGCTTGAAAAGTAGCCTCCTTCCAGACCATCCCTGCTCAGGAGGTCCTTCGTCTTTTGGAACTGATGGCAGCCTCCATCACAACCGTTTCCCTAGCAAGGCTACACATAAGACTCACTCAGTGGTCATTATGGGTGCAATGGGATCAGCTTCTAGACAATCTGGACCATCCGGTCCTGGTCTCTTCAGCGGTCCAGAGGGATTTACTGTGGTGGGAAGACTCTCACAATCTTTCCCTGGGACTTCCGTTCTGAAACCCTGCACCAGCAGCTACCCTCACCATGGATGCCTCGAATATGGGGCGGGGAGCTCACCTGGAGGAACATCATGCTCAAGGCCTTTGGTCAGGCCTGGAGACCTCTCTCCACATCAATGTTCTGGAGCTCAGGGCGGTCCTGTATGCCTTACAGGCCTTTCAGACCCTGCTACCAAAGGGAACACTGCTGATCCAAATGGACAATATGCCAGTAGTTTGGTACATCAACAAACAAGGAGAAACCCATTCGTACCCTCTTTGCAGGGAGGTGACCCGGGTGTGGAACTGGGCAGTCCAGCATCTTCTGGTCCTAGTGGCCGTGCACGTTCCAGGTGTTCATAACGTCCTGGCGGACAGTCTCAGCAGGACTTGGACCCTCGCCCACGAATGAGAACTGCATCAGGAAGTGGCAGAATCCATCTTCCAAAATTGGGGACGTCTGGAAATCAACCTTTTCGCCTCCCAATTCAACGCAAAACTTCACAAGTTTTGCTCACTTGCTCCAGGGCAAGGTGCTTTCTGGAGCGATGCATTGTCTCTATCATGGACAGGGAAATTCTTGTATGCTTTCCCCCTGTTTCCCATTCTGCAGAGGGTTCTTCTCAAGCTCCAAGCCGAAGGGGCCAAGATGATCCTCATCATCCTTCTCTGGCCGAGACAAATCTGGTTCCCGCTGTTGCAACAGCTATCCAGGGAATCACCGGTTCCACTTCCGCTGACTCACGACCTCCTGACTCAGGATCAAGGCCATCTGGTTCATCCGGGTCTCAGGACCCTGCATCTTCATGCGTGGCTCCTGCAGACATAGCAATTCCTCGCTTTGGGGTTTCCTCCAGGGTTGCTCGAGTCCTCATTGAGGCCAGAAAACCGTCCACCCATTCCACTTACACTTTGAAGTGGAAGCGGTTTTCTATTTGTGCGGCTGCTAAATGTTGGAACCCCTTCTCCTGCTCAGCCCCCCAAGTCATGGAATACCTCCTTCACTTATCGGACTCCGGTCTGTCCTATTCTTCTTTAAAAGTCCATTTCTCTGCTATCTCAGCATATCATGAGCTAGTGGATGGTAAACCCGTGGCTCAGTTAGAGGTCTCAAAGACCTTTTTGAAAGGGATCCTCCATCTGAAACCCCCCATCCACAGCCCAACTCCACCTTGGGATTTGAACTTTGTCTTGGAAAAGCTCTCCCTTCCTCCTTTCGAACTGGCTATGAGCTGTGATCTGCGCTTCCTGTCCTGGAAGGTGCTCTTTCTGGTGGCTATCACCTCAGCCTGAAGGATTTTGGAGCTTCACGCTCTAGTCTGCAAGGAGCCTTACTTGATTTTCCATAGGGATCAGGCGGTCCTCAGAACGCATCCGAGGTTTCTTCCCAAGGTGGTGTCGGGAACCACGGTGAACCAATCAGTGGAGCTTCTGGTTTATTACCCCTCCCCCTCTAACAGAGGTGAGACACTCCTTCACATGATGGATGTCCATCAGATTCTCCAGTGTTATACCCATCGTACTAAAGAGTTTCGCTCTTGCGACCAGTTGTTCATTTCTTTTGCCCCGAAATCAAGGGGCAAACTGGTTTCTAAGCAGGGCCTCTCCAAATGGTTAGGCAACTGCATTCGGTACTGTTACCAAAAGCACAAAAAACCTCTTCCGGGTTCCATAAGAGGTCATTCTACTAGGGGCATGGCTGCCTCCGTGGCCTTCCTACGGAACATTTCTACGGCTGACATTTGTGCTGCCGCTACTTGGAGTTCTGTCCACACCTTTACCAAACATTACAGTCTGGACATTGCTTCTAGGCGGAGGGCTGGCTTTGGCCTAGACGTTCTGCAGGGCCTTCTGTCGTAAGCTGAGTCCATTCTGGACTTCAGTTTTCCGTTGAAGTTTGTTTTCCTCCTCCTCCCTAGTTTCTCTTGGTCTCTCCCTAGAGGGACTGCTTGTGACTCTGTCCTATATGTGATGACCTACTGAAGGAACCCTCTCGAAGTAAGATAGTACAGTTGTGTAGGAACTTACCATAACAGTAGATCTTCGAGAGAGGTTCCTTCAGTAGGTCATATTTTTCCCTCCCTCCTTCCCTCATTTTATTTTTAGGGACTCCAATTCCTGTTCGCTCCTGCTGTAAGGCCTCTTCCTGGCTCAGCAGAGGAGAACTGGAGAAGTGGGCGCAGACCATCCACTATGTACAGTCACGCTGACGTCGGTCACGTGACGTCGGGTGGGCGGTCCCCCGTCAGGTATTGCTAGAAAAGTCTGCCATGTGGCCCAACGCCGGGTGGCGCCAGTCCTATATATGATGACCTACTGAAGGAACCTCTCTCGAAGATCTACTGTTACGGTAAGTTCCTACATAACTGTACTTTTTCTTTACGCAGAAGAAAGTGGATGAATGGAACTCCAAGCTACCAGACATTTCAGGCAGAGAGAAAAATCTGAAGAGGTTTAGAACACAGGCAGTTAGTAGAGGCAGTGTTTGAAAGATGCTCACGTGCAAAGTGTTCCATCATTTGCATGTGTTCTATCTCTCCGGGCAGTCCAACCCTTCAGGCTTACTGCATAAAGTTAGGATCATTCTGAGCATTACTGGGGTTAGAAGTGGAGGTTGTGGGAATCAAACCTAGGTCTGCTGGATGTACCAAGCTCATTCACAACTCGTTACTCTAACCTCTAGGCTATACTGTCCATCTAGTTTCCCTGTAACACCCTATCATATTCCAAGACCTTTTCTCAGCACTCCAAAAGGGGTCTTTATCTATACCATCTGTCCCCTTTCTCCCTGTATTACTACTACCCCACTCCCACCCTGAGTAACTAGAAGAGGTGGTGTTGCTACTGAGACCACACCTGGAGTACTGTGTCCAGTTCTGGAGACCACACCTCCGAAAGGACAAAGACAGGATAGAGGCTGTTTAAGGAAAAGCAACAAAAATGGTGCAGGAGCTGCACCAAATGTCCTATGAGGAGACCCTGAGGGACCTAAACATGTACACCCTGGAAAGGGGGCCATGGTAGTGACCTTTAAATACCTCACGGGGATAAATAAGGTACAGAAAGAGAGCATTTTCAGAAAAGAAGGTGTACAGAAACTAGGGGACATGCCATGAAGCTAGAAGGAGGAATTTTAGAAGGCATTTGAGAAAGTATTTCTTCACTGAGAGGGTGGTGGATGCCAGGAACAGTTTTCCAGCAGGAGTGGTGGTAGAAAAAACAGTGGTGGGCTTCAAGTATTCATGGGATAGGTATAAAGGAAACCGGTATCAAGGCAGGGGGAGAGGGAGGAGGAGTCTGGAGACCCGGTAGGGTCTATAGTGGCAGTATAGGCAGGAAAAGGAGGGGAAGACTAGGTGGGCAGGTGGTCCTTATCTGCTGACAAATTCTATGCAGATGCAGCTGGAATGTACCATGTCTCTGAGGGTCTATGCTGAGGTCACTGCTTTGGAGCTGTACCACTACCCCAGTGTGGGAGCACATTACCCGTATGTATTAACTACCTTCCCCATTGACAACAAGGCCCCGATTTTTCTGTGATGCTTTGGGACCAGGTTCTGTGGCAGAATTCCATTTGCCACAGAACATCTGTGGCAGTGATTTGTAATTTCTATGGGAGTTCTGTGGCACCAGTGAACTGCCTCATCACAGCATCAGCATCAGCTTGTCATTCTGACACCACATCCATGGCAATGGCCATGGCAAATGGGAGGGGGAACACACAGTACCACTAGTTCAAAAATAACCCCACAGACTTTTAGAAATATTACAAAAAAAAAAAGCGCTAAAATAAAGTATCACATAAAGCCCTATCTTATTGAGTAAATGAAATGCACAGAGGGTACCTTGTGTGGTAAAAGAGTTAGCTATACTCACGATGGTTACGCCACTTGTGAGGTCCCTGCTGTGTATCACTTATATATTTATATGCAATTCATGTTGTAGTTATAAAAAAAATAAGTTTCCCTTTTTGTGATTGTGAATATGTATCCTCACTCATACAGGTCCCTTTGAAAATGGAATAAACAGAATAGTGGAGCTATTTCAAGACTAATATTTCATGCCATCCCACTTCTCCTGTTGCAGTACGTCACCTGCATCAAGAACAGTATGAAATGAGACTCGGTGAATTAAACTTATACTTTCTAGAGCAAAGAAGAAATAGGGGGAACATGATAGAAACATTCAAATACATAAAGGGAATCAACACAGCCCAGACAGGAAACCTGTTCCAGGAAAACAAAACAACACATGCAAGGGGGTACAATCTGTGCCTAGTGGGAGGCAGATTTAGAACCAATATAAGGAAATACTTTTTCACAGAGAGAGTGACAGAACCATGGAACAGTCTACCCTCAGAGGTGGTAGCATCGAAGACAGTACAGGAATTCAAACTAGCATGGGACAGGCAATGTGGGCACCTGAAGGGGTAATAAAACAGGGAGGGGGTAGACATATTGTGGCAGACTAGATGGATCATGCAGTCCCCATCTGCCGTCTACTTCTTTCTTATGTTCTTATCAGGCCATGACACGCACGTGAACCCCTTGTGAAGGATGGCTCCCCGGCCTGTCATGAAGTGTCACCCATGTGACAGAACTCTGTGCCATGCCTTCCCAGGCCTGGAGCGGTGGTGTGTGACAGTACTAGTCCCCCACCACCATCCTCATGCTGCCAAGCCAGCTCCCCAAGCTCGTCCCTGAACTTGAATTGCTGGCATGGTAACACAGCATGCTGCCCTTTGACCCAACAGCTGGCCGTGCACGTAATGTTTCTTCTTAGCTTTTAGGTAATTCTATCAACCCATGATAGCATGTAATCAATAACCCTGTCAAAAATGTGTACAGCAGTTATTCATTTAATAGGTCTGTTTTTTTAATCTTTCAGCAGGTCTACACATCATTATATTCCACTTTTCTGGACATAATTTTTAATTTTTTTTGTTAAGACAGATTAATTCATTTTACCAGTTATTCATTTCAGAGGGCTTCCCTATGCCTTAAAGGCACAAATAAATCTGTACAAAGTAAGGTATTCAGTTACTAGGTCTATGCTGTTGTCAAGTATTTGTTTAAGTTGGCCCTAGTGTAATTATGTAAGACTGAACATTTTATAAGGCTTTAATGCTGGTTGAGCAAATATCACAATATCTGATGTGCTGTGCCACTTCCTCTGGGTGTGGGAGAGCAGTAGTAGATAAATGACTATTCATTAATGTGGCAGAATGCATCCCTGGCATTAGCTAATGTATGTCATTGATAACATCACATGCTGAGTATAGAGGGGTTTGGGATATAAAAGGAGGGTAAGGGAACAAGGTGCTATGGAAGAACTGTTAATATTAATAAATAATTACCAAAAACTGAATTCTGTGGCACAGCAGATACTCTGCAGTAGATTGCATATTCTGCGCAAAATTCTGTGGCAGCAGAATTCTAGGGGCCTTGATTGATAACGTTGGAGCAAACAGGAAAGGAAATTATGGTAAGTATGAGGAATTTCTCCTGTAGCACTGAGCTGGAGGCCTTGCCGAAGTCAAAGTAGAGTAAATGCTATGCATGACCCTTATCTGCTGTTCTAGTTACCAAATCAAAGAATACTGTCGGACTGGTCTGACGAGACCTTTCTGCCACGAACCTGTGATGTTTATCCTATAGCCCATTTTTCTCCAGGTGGCCCACTTGGTCCTCTTTGACTAGTGTCTCCATCAGTTTACCCACAACAGAGTGAAAACTGACAAGTCTGTAGTAAGCCAGCTGCTCTTTTGTCCCCACCCATGTGCAGCGGAACTATGTCCGTTACTCCACCCCATGACATCAGATCTTTCTTTTTGTTAGAAGAACAGATCACCTTCTTCATGCTCCCTCTCAGGATTTTTTGTGCCATGGGCAAACTTCTTCTTTATGAAAGTTTTTGATTTCTTTGACTTAGTTTTGTGGTGCTTTAGTTTCCATCCCAGGACCACTGATAGAATATAAGAAACCAGGATTCAAATTCTGCAATACGTGCTGGCAGAAGATGTTGGTCACCAATCCGCATGACATATGCATGTACTGCCCGGACAGGTAACATGACATGAATGGGTACGGTCAGGGGTTCAGTTAATTTATTTTTACTAGAAGTCAGATACTTCCACGAGTCAAAATCTGGAAGTCATTCCAACTTTTTGGAAGTCAAAATACTTCCCAGATCCCACAATTTGAAAGACAATATTCTATGAATGATCAATTGATGGATGTTAATACAAATATTAGTGGTCAGATACAATATCTTTTACAAAAAAATCCATACTTTCTTAGCGTCAGCGCCTTCAGTTTTGGTAATCATCCAATTTAGGTTTTTACATTTGGAAGTCAATGGCTTCCTCCTCTTTTATTTTGGGAAGCTTTTGCCTTATTTTTGGGAGCCAGATACTCCCAAAGTGGAGTTAACTGAAGCCCTGGGTACGGTCTGTGTTGAAGCATGCTTCCTGAGTCCCTTGAGGACAGGAAGCTCTGGCTCTCATTGGGTTGGCCTTTGGACAGTGTTTCAAAGGACCACACTAAGGGCCTCAAGAAGGCCACTGCTTTGGCTGGGTCTGCTGAGCAATTTACGACCCTTGAGGCAGAAGCTGCGGTTACTGCCATGGGCACCTCCACTGTCTTGACACTGTTCCCTGGGGCCAGCATCAGATGGTCTTTCAGGGGCCAGTTTTGTTATATGTGTCTGTCCCTTCAGACCTTGGGGGAGAGCCCTGCACTCTGTGGTTCAGAATCCAAGTGCCACCAATGCTAGTTGTGGGACCGGGAGCAATTGAGGTTCTCCTAGTCCTGCGACTCGCCCGACTGCTTGACAGCTGTTGAGCATCCCACAGCCAAGGGGCAGCTCAGGCAGGTCGAGGGTTCTTCAGCTTCGCTGCTGAGCCAGTTGACTTTGACTCCAGTTGAGCAGCCTGTCAAAATCTTTCTTGAGCCTGTCAATCAGTTATCGGACAAGGCCAAGGAGTCAGTCTCGCAGGCCTTGGTGCTCCTGGTCAGGAGGACATGGATCGGTCAGTGACCCCGGCCGATCCACCGAGGGACCAGCCTCTGTCCAGGTTTGGGTCTTCTACACCTGTGTTGCTTTATATCGGTAGGCATGTAATTTATGGCTAACTGCAAGAAGAGCCTTCTAACTGTCGGCCAGCTAGTTGAAGGTTGAGGTTGCGATCAGGGTGCTTGTACTGTCGATCTCACTTCGACTGGGAGGTGTCATCATCAGCATTTCTCAACCAACTCATTGTCAGGTGAGGAGAGGCACCACTGCAAGATGCACCAGTGCTACAAGGAAGTCCTCTGGCAGCAGTGGGCCATCACAGGGCAAGGTAGGGCTGTACCTCAAGGATCTCCAGTCCCCTGGCAGCCCCCTCCAGTTCACATTCCACAGGTGCTACCCACACCTGCTTCTTTGCTGATTTAGGGTAGAGCCGCCACCACGACAGCCACCAGTCAACACTCTGACAAAGAAGGCCAGCCATTTAGCCACCAGCTTGTCAGGCCAGTTGTCAGTGAGGATCACCCTGGGTAAGGATTCCTGGGAGGTCCATGGCAAGCAGTAGCCGATGGTTGTTTTTGAGGAGTCATCAGACAGCTTGGATCAAGAGTCCATGACCTGCTCCAGGACTCAGCTCTTCGGCCATAGCTCGGTAGAGGAGCCTTCCACCGAGCATGGCCTGGTGTCCTTCAGTGGGCTGCCTGACTTATCTCAAAATCCGCATTGATCTTGTTTGAGCCAGTCCAAAAGAGGACTAAGTACCCTCTAAGGGACATTTTGGACTGGGATGAATCCCCAGAGGTTGCCTTCCCTGTGGCTGAGGCCATTTTGGGACCGGCCCTGGAACTTTGGCAGCATCCAGCATCCTGCCCTACACCCTTGGCCTGTATGGCCTGCAAGTACGCCGTCCCCATGGGCTCCCTTTCAGGGTATCTTCCCTTGTCAATCTTCACCATTCATTACTTCCTGGGTGTAAGTCGAGGCGCGACCACGGGAGTTTTTTTTTTTTTTTAAAGTTGCCTAACGGCCCGCCTCGAGAGCGACGCCATGCGCGAGGGCGCCATTAGTAGCGACCCTCCTCCTCCAACTCAGTTCTGTTTCTCCCGACGTCGAGGCAGCACCTGTTCGCGGTAGCTAACCGAAAAGCGTATCCGACTCCTTTTTCTACACTCGACGCCTACGGTAAGACTGTTCCTTTTTCTTTCCTTGTACGGCGCCGGGTGTATTTCCGACTGTGTTTAATCTTGTTTATTTCGCGTTATGTCCGGTTCTGGAGCGAAACGTTCTTCTAAGACGGGCCGTGCCCCTATGCGTCGGTGCTCCTGCGGCCGGCATTTCTCCGTCTCGGACCGGCATGACGTCTGTCTTCGTTGCCTGGGACCCAACCATAATATGGATTCGTGCGACGCTTGTTTCTCGATGGACCGTCGTGTCCTCGAAGTCGCCATGTTCGGCAAGGCCCTCGCTGACTGGGATGCCGTCAAGGGAATCTCGGGCGATCCTTAGGCTCTTCCTCTCGGTCCCTCCGGCCTATACGGGTCCGAGGAGGAGGGCTCTCTTCCTTCTTGCCGAGGGAGGCCCTTCCGTGTGTTGGGGAGGTCAGAGTCTCTTCGGGGCCGCAGCGCTGACACCACCGGCAGTCACCTCTTCGAGGTGCAGGCTCCCTGCGTCGAGGCCCTTGGCTGGGCCCGCCTGCGTGGACTCGACGTCACCTCGCGCCGCTCAGATCCCGGCGCCTGCTCGCGGGTGTCGGTGATCGCGCCTGGCCCAGATCCCGGCGCTTGCCGCGGTGCCGGTGATCGAGCACGGCGCCGCTTTGATCCCGGCGCTGTTCGCTGCACCGGTGATCAGGGCGGTGCCGCTGGCCTCGGCGCTGTTCGCGTGCCGATGAGCCTGGCAGCGCCGCCGACGGTGCCGCCGCTTCGCGCGCCGCCGCGGGCGGCGCGGGCGCCTTCCCTCCTCCGGGCGGTGCCGGGTCTGCCGAGCCGCTGGGGTGTGGGGTGGGCCTTCTGCTGCCGCGCGTGGGCAGCGCGGCCACACTCGGTACCGGGGCTGTCATGCCCCCTGCGGCCTCGGGGACCCTGGGGTGGCCAGCATCGAGGTCCTGCTGGTCTCGTCCTCCTCTGAGGACGATGACTCAGATGTGGACCCATCCTGGCATCCCCATTCTTCGGAATCTGGGTCCTCGGTGGCTAGGGGTACCAGGCGGCGCAGCGGGCCCCTCCCTCTGTCCCCCTTGCCGTCGTCTCCTGAGGGTTCCTCGGCTGGGGGTGGCCGAGAGTCCCGGGGGGCAGACGTGGGGGTGACGGAGGGGGAGGCTCCCCTCTCTGGAGGTCCGGTGACAGCTACCCCCCGGGGTGCTGTTACCTCCTCTGGGGTTAGGGGAACGTTGCAGTCGGGGAGGAGGGCCCTCTCGGAAACTGAGGGGTTGAGGGGCAGGCGTCCTGCTGCTCGGTCTTCTTTGGCCACCTCAGGGGGGGTGGCCAGGAGCCGTAGCGCAGAGCCCCGCCTCCCCAGGGTTCTAGGTGTCCTCTGGCGGCGAGCGGACTGCCCTTCTGGATCCATGCAGTCCCTCAAGGCTGCCACAGGGGAGTTTCTCCCCAGGGCTCTTCCAGGTTCCGCTTCCCCAGAGTTCCGCTCAGGCCTGGTTTGATATCCGGGATCCCTCCTACTAGAGCTCCCTTCCCGGATTCCAGAGCCCTCACAGAGAGCAGTTGCCTCGGAGGTGCCCTCCCATCTCCTCTGCCTCTGTCACCCCGCCTCCCAGGCCATGTCGGTCCTACGGGTCCGTTATCCTGGGAGCAGTTCAGGGTTCTGGCAGCCTTCCCTCATATGTTAGTTACATGCATGCAGGGTCTTTGACTCTCCCCACCGCCAGGAATCCTCTGGACATTCCAGTTCCCCATCATCCTTGTCTCCTCTGAGGGAGAGGAACCCCTGCTCATCTGTCCTCCGATGCTGATTTCACAGAATATCAGCTTCTCCCGAGGATGGTGAGGATCTTCGATTTCTACGCTCGAGAGACAATACTGAACGGGTGACGCGTGAATTCCTTGGTGAATTCAGTGCCCAGCATCTGGTGGTACCTTCCTGGCTATCCTTCCAGGAGGCGCCTATCCGTCCTGGCAGTTCCCTCGCTGTTTCTTCCAGCCCCGGCGGACTGCCAGCGAGGTATTGTGCCCTCTGAGTCTCTAGGTTCCCTTCCCAACCCGTCCTCAGGTTTGGTATACCTGGATACTCCTTCTGGGCGCCGCCTGAGCACGACCGCCACCGGATTCGGACTCTCTCCAGTTCGACCGCTGGGGCGAAGAGTGTTTCTTCGTGCGTGCATGTATTGCATCACATCAGGCTCACCACGCTGCCTACAACCGGCATCTGTGGTCGATGATGTCCCAGCTGCTGGCATCTATGCCTGACACAGAGCAAACCAGACAAGCCGTTGCCCTCTCCGCGGTAGGCCTGGAGCTGGCAAGACACCAAGCAAGGGCGAAGATACAAGAGAAGATCAAGAATTACGGTAGGTACGTCATTTTCCTTTTTGGACCATCCTTTGGCAAAAAGTCTGGTCACAGATTTGGTGTTCTGTGAGACATGGATAAGCCTCCGGACAAGGAGTCCTGTAAGATAGATAACGCCGCTACAAAAAATTGTACACAGCAGTTGCTTTTGGTCTCCGGCTGGCTAACTGTACCATAATGATGCCTAACTATGGTCACTCCCTGATGGGTGTCTTTGGTGCTGTCCTCCCCTACCTCCCTCCTAAGCAACAGATAGCGGTGGAACTTATCAGAGTGCAGCAGCTCTCTCCATGCACTGTAGGGCCTGACTGCATTTGTCCACCTTCACAGCGGACATCCAACTTAAGCTGGTCAATGTCATTTTCCTGGGCACCAACCTCTTCGGCCCTAGGTAGAAGGAGATCTCACTCAGGTTGAGAAGTCCAGTGCCACCCTTGACTCTGTGACTTTGTCCCAGAAGGACCAGAAGAAAAAGCCTAAAAAGCAGGCTTTTCAGTACTGGTCCTTTCAGTCACAGCCTCCCTGGCAGAAGCCCCAACAGGGGCAGTTCCAGGCTTGGCACCCCAGGCCAAAGTTGGGGGCTCAAGGTCCAAAAAGGGGGAAGGGTAGGGTTAGTAGTGCCCCTCCAGCAGCAACTACCAGTGCCCCCGAAAAAGCTGCCCAGTGACGGGTTAAGGGATGTCATCCCTCCACCTGTTCTGTTCCTGACTGCTGTTCTGGTTGGAGGCTGGCTACATCACTTCTTGCCAGATTGGTTCACTATCACAATGGACAAGTGGGTGTTGGATGTAGAGGGCGGAGGATTGCCTCTGGACTTCAAGGCTCTCCCGCCCTACCACCTATACCCACCTTGAGAGTCCAGAGTGTATCAGGACATGCTGTCCATCCTCAGGGATGACATCGCTCAGCTCCTAGCAAAAGGGGCAATAGCCTGTGTCCCAGACACCCTTGTTAATCAGGGTTATATGTCCAAGTACTTCCAGGTCCTGAAACGGATGGAGAGGTCTAGTGCCCCATACTGGATCTGTACGATCTCAACCAGTTCATACAGAATTGCAAGCTCCACATGGTCAGTCTGAACTAGATTACACCATCGCTGGAGCAAAACATGTGGTTTTGCTCCCTGGACCTCCAGGATGCCTTCTTCCGCATTCCTTTTTATGGGTCCCACTGCTGGTACCTCCATTTCCGAGCAGAAGGAGTCCTCTGTCAGTTCCAGATCATGCCATTTGGCCTCTTTTCTGCACCCAGGGTCTTCATCAAATGTATGGCAGTGGTAGAAGCCCAACTACGGTGTCTTGGGTCAGAGCGTACCCCTACCTGAACAAATGGCTGATAGCTGCTCCATTCAAGCCTATAAGCCTCTCAACCAACAATGCTCGATGGGCACTGTTCTCCTTCTCAACATGCCTCTTTCTTTCTTTCTTTCTTCTTCTTCTTCTCCCTCTCTCTGTTCTTCCCCTAGAGCCGCCCCGGAAAGGAGGCCCTGCTGTCCCTTAGGGTAGGAATTCTCTTTCCTCTGTCTTCTCCATCGGCTTATTCCTTTTTCAGTTTATTTCCTTTCCTTTTTTCTATCCCTCGGCTCTCTTGCCTCACTTTCTTTTCTTACACTTTATTTTACGCCTCTCCAGCTAACAGAACTGAGATGGAGGAGGAGTCCTGCGACCTAACTGGCCGCCCTCGCATGTCGTGGTATGTAGATCTCGAGGTGGCGCCGTTGGAGCTGACTCTAAAAAAAAAAAAAATCTGTGAAGGGAAGCAAGTCCGGCTTAACCCAAGCAGTAATGAATGGTGAAGATACAAGAGAAGATCAAGAATTACGGTAGGTACGTAATTTTCATTTGCTGTGTCAGGGAGGGCTTCAAACAACATGAAGTCTTGCTGTATTGTGACAGTATTCTGACATTATGCAATTAGCCCCAGAACTCGAACTGCTCCGGAGAGGAAAGAGTTAACTCTGTGCCAGAGCATAGAACGTCGAGCTTCGAGCTCAGTTCAAACCTCTCTCTGCTGCACTTTGAAGTGTAACTGTCAGATTCTTTACTCTGCCTAACTGAACAGTCGCTCTAGAGAGTTCTCCTTCGCTAACGGTTCGGTCCGGTTTAAAACGTCGGTTATACCGATATTTTTTTCGCTGTTTCGGTTCAGATCCCTGTCTGCGGTACAGTAAGTACATAGGTAGTGGACTAGTTCTGAATATTGTGTGGAAATTGTAAAAAAACTGTTTTTCAACCAGTTCGGCTGAACCGGTTGTCTGTATTTGTCTGTATCTTTTTTCTTTTAGTTGATTTTAGTGTGAGGTACCGGTCCTTATCGTTTCTAAAAAAAACATGTTTCATCGTTTTTTTCAAACACCCTTAACACGGTTAGGAACCGATAAGGGGGTCTTGCCTCGCTGTTGCCATAAAAAGGGTAAGTGATAGGATGGCTTCGTCTGAGAAACCCAAGAGAAAAACCAGGCCCACTGGATTTCAACACTGCAGTGAGTGTGGGGAGGTCTTTGCTAAGGCTGATCTCCACACCACCTATGTTTATTGTCTGGGTTTTGACCACCTAGAGTCAGACTGCCAGACATGTAAAAATTTCCCTAAAGTCACAATGGCTAAAAGATTGGGCAAGCTTAGGGAAAAGGAAGCCGAGAAGTCTGCTGACCCGGATGGCCAGCCCGGTTCAGTTCCAACCGAACCTGAGGGAGTGCCCACTGACTTGGGCGAGACTCCCTCGGGCAAACGGAGAGACGGTCCTGATGGGTTGGTTTTGGCAAAAAGAAAGAAAAATCAGCCGATTCGGATCCAGAACCACATCGTCCAACCGCCGAAGAAATTGTCAGGGTGATTAGCATAGTGGAATCGCTCCGTTCGCTTCCGGCTGATCCGATGCCTTCGGGCAGGCATTCGGTTCGGTCGGTTCCTCCGGTTCAGGATTATTCCCCTGAAGACTATTATGAACCGGATTTGGAGGGGGATGAAGATTATGATGATGATGATGGTGTGGAAGGTCTGGATGAGCCCATAGAACCAGACATCTCCGCAGACAGACCTTCCGGTGTTTCCCCTCCTAGGCTTTCTGAGTTACCTTCCCACTTTATGTTTTACAGGAAAGTGGCAAAAACCCTCCATCTCCCTTTGGATGAAGCTGTTGAGGAGCAAGAGGAGCCTGACTATGTGGAGGTGATGGACATCCCAGATTCCAAGAGATTTGTCTATTCCCCTTCACAAATCCTTTGGGAAACAGAAACATAAGTTACTTAAGACTCCAAATGCTTTACTTCCTGTGGACAGGCGGATGGACAAGAGGTATATGTTGTCAGGCCCAGGTATGGAGTACTTGTACCAGCAATGTAGCCATGTTGGGGTGGTGCAGGCTGCAGCCTGTGATAAGGCTAACATACCCTTGGCTTTACACCCCCCGGATAAAGACTCCAGGAAGCTGGATGCCATGGCAAAGAAACTACATGGCATCTTCCTTGGGACTCAGGCAGGCTAATTATATAGCCTACACAGCCAGGTACCAGAAATCCAGATGGGACACTGTTCTGGAACTGGCTAAACAGGCCTCCCCCCAGCTTGCCAAGGAGCTGGAGGAGGTGGCTGCAGATGGGAAAGAGGCATCAAAAATCCAGTTTCATGCTGCTGTGGTCTCCAGTGATGTGTCATCAAGAGTCATGGCTACATCTGTGGCTCTTCAGAGGCTGGCTTGGCTCAGATGTACTAGCCTACCGCAGGACACCCAGGCTAAGGCCATGGATTTTCCTGTTGTCGAGAATTCTCTGTTTGGGGAGCAGACAGAAAATTATATGAAAAAGATGGATGAGTAGAGGACCACCTACAGGAGTGCACAGGCCAAGGAAAGGCAGGCAACTCCTCAGAAGCAGCAAGCCTTTTCACATGCCTTTCTACCAGGCACAGGCCTCCTCTCCTTTTTCCCAGAGGGGGTTCTTCAGAGGGAGAGGCAGAAGGGGGATGAGCAGGGCTGTATCCTCCTCTCAGACTAAGGCGCCTGCCAAGTAGACAGCCTGATGTGTCAGCCCAGGTCGACCCCCCAATTACTGTAGGAGGCAGGCTGGCTTACTATTCCCAAGACTGGAAGTCTGTTACCTCAGACAAGTGGGTCCTGGAAGTAGTAAGCCAGAGACTGGCCCTCAGCTTCAAAAAATTTCTAAAGCTGAAGGTCAGGTCCTTTCCACCTGCAAACATCTCCAAAATCATTGCCCTAGAGGCAGAGGTTTCATCTCTGCTGGATCTCAGAACCATAGAAAAAGTTCCTACACTTCACAGGGCAAAGGTCTGTATTCCAAATACTTCCTTATCCCGAAAAAAACAGGGGACTGGCGGCCCATCCTAGACTCAAGATACCTAGATAAGCACCTACTAAAGCCGAAATTCAAAATGGTGATTCTGGGAATAATTCTTCCCTCTCTAAGGCCAGGGGACTGGCTGGCCTCCATGGATCTAAAGGATGCCTACTTTCACATTCACATCAGGTGCTCCCACAGAAAGTACCTCAGGTTCGAACTGCCTTCAGGCCGTTACCAGTTCAAAGCAATGCCCTTCAGTGCCTAACAGTAGTAGTGGCCTTTCTAAGGAGACAACACATCTCCATATTCCCATACCTGGACGACTGGCTCATAGTGGGTCAGTCTCCAGACCAAGTCAAGTTAGATTTACAAGTGACCAAACAAGTGCTCACTTCTTTAGGATTCCTCCTCAATCTTCCTAAATCAGTTCTCGAGCCAGTACAAATCTTAACCTTCATAGTGGTAGAATTGGACACTTTCAAGGCAAGAGCATTTCTCCCTCTGGCAAGGTAAGGGCCATCATAGAGCTGGCTTCCTCTGTCTTGACCAGCAAGGCATGTCCTTCATCTTCTGGGCCACATGGCAGCTTCCACTGCAGTGGTCCAAGGGGCCAGATTTCAGATGAGGGACATCCAGTTCCATTTGAGGGCTTTTTGGTTTCAGAAAAAAGATCCTGTAACCAAGCTTATTCCAGTGACTCAGACCCTGATCCAGGCTCTCTAATGGTGGCTGGATCAGGACAACCTCAGGCAAGGAGTCCCATTCATCACTCAATCTCCTTCTGTGGTTCTAACCATGGATGCTTCTCTTCTGGGGTGGGGAGCTCACCTGGGAGCTCTCACAGCTCAGGGAGCGTGGTCCACTCAGGAGACTCCTCTCCACATCAATCTTCTGGAGCTCAGGGCAGTGTACCTGGCTCTGTAAGCCTTCTCGGAATCAGTACAGAACAAGGTGGTTCAGGTCAGGACAGACAACATCACGACCATGTGGTGCATCAACAAGAAGGGAGGCACTCGGTCTATGGCCTTGTGCATGGAAGCCATTAAATTATAGTCCCTGGCTTATTCTGTGCAGACCTCTCTGGTAGCAGTCCACCTCCCAGGGAAGGACAATGTGTTAGCAGATGCATTGAGCTGGATTTCCCAGGGCCATCACGAATGGTCCCTGGATCCCTTAGTGTTAAAAGTGATATTTTCAAGGTGGGGCACTCCAGAGCTAGATCTCTTTGCAGCCCCAGACAATCACCAACTTCCTCTCTACTGTTGCAGACCCCCAGTCTTGGGTTCAGTCCCTCTGGATGCTTTGATTCTGGATTTGGAAGGGAAATTTCTGTATGCCTTTCCTCCCTTTCCTCTATTGTTCAAGGTCCTGGTCAAGAAAAGGTCACAATCTTGCAAAGTGATCCTGATTGCTCCAGACTGGGCCAGGCAGCCTTGGTATCCCCTGTTGCTGTCTCTAGCAGTCCATCTTCCCGTATCTCTTTCCAGGAATCACAACCTGTTAACCTTCTCTCAGGGGAGGATCTGGTACCCCAACCTTCGGTCTCTCAATCTCAAGGCATGGCTCTTCAAGAGTTAGAATATGCAAATTTGCATCTGTCTTAAGGGGTTCTGGACATTCTCAAAGCTTCTCGAGAACCTGCCATCAGAAAAACTTATAACTCCAAATGGAAAAGATACAGCATTTAGTGTTCCAAGAAGCAAATATCCCCAGATACTGCTGACTTGTCTACAGTTCTGGATTACATGGTTCATCTTAATGGCCTAGGGCTCAGACCAGCTACCCTCAAAGTACACTTGTCAGCTGTTTCTGCTTTTCTGTCAGTGGGAAAGCCCTCCTCACTGGCATCTCACCCTGTTTTCTGTAGGATTGCTTCATACCAATCCCCCCTTTAGGGATCCTACTCCTGCTTGGGATCTTAATGTTTGCATTGCTCAGCTTTTGCAACCCCCCTTTTGAGCCTTTGTCTTCAGCAGAGCTTAAGTACTTGACTTGAAAAACTGTGTTCCTGGTAGCTATTACCTCTGCCAGGCGTATCAGTAAATTGCAAGCTCTGTCAGTGGAGCCTGATTTTATCTCATTCCATAGAGATAAGGTGGTCCTTAGAACCAACAGGAGGTTCTTACCCAAGGTGGTTTCAGATTTTCATCTGAACCAATCCATATCTCTTCCTGTATTCTTCACTGATCATTCTTCTTCAGGAGAGAGAAGAGTACACAGTTTGGATGTTAAAAGGGCTCTTAGCCACTACATTAAGCGTACTAAGGCTCTTAGGTTTGACTCCCTCCAGTTGTTTCTCACTTATAGAGAAGTGGGGAAGGGCAAACCTGCTACTAAGAGAAGTGTTGCCAGGCCAGCCCAGTGGCACTGAGGGCTGAGGTGCTGGCGCCTTATCTCGCGCTACGCTGGCGACCCATGTTCGGGAATGAATACGGGCCATCAGGGGTCGGCAGGGGAGGAGAAGGAATGAGCATCTGATGGACTGCTCTCCATCTCTGGGGAGGGGGGTTCCGGATGGTTGGCGCTTGCTCACCCCCCTGGCGGAGGCTGGAGGACAGGGCGCCGTACCACAAGCTGGGAGGAGTCGGGCCAGACGCCTGGAGGAAGCACTTGTGGAAGCGTGTGCGCCCCCTCCACTGGCGCCATTGCACGGTCCTGACTCCTAGGGAGAAAAACTGGAGGAAATAGACTGCCATGCAGGATGGCGGAGGGCGCTTCGCAGACTCCGCCCCCCCGGCTAGCCACGGCACTGGCCAAACTATATCCGGACTTCAGTGGGGGAGTTGGGGACCCCCCCACTAATCCTGCCGGGGGGGGCAAGCCCTGGGGTCAGGTCAGCATCGGCTGGTGGACGACATGGGACGGGGCTGGGGACGCCCTCCCAAGATAGCCAGCAGTGGGGAGAGAAAACTCATAACTAAAAAAAAAAGAGAACTATTGCCAGGTGGATTGTCTCTTCTATACAATTCTACCATGAAAAGCTAGGCAAAGTGCCCCACTTAGGCCTGAGGGCTCATTCGACTAGAGGTACAGCTGCTTTCTCTGGCTGCTGCCAGAGATATACCCTTATTAGAGATATGGAAAGCAGCCACGTGGAAAACAGTCTATACTTTCCCCAAGCATTACTGTCTGGATATCCAGGCTAGGCGTGATGCTCGGTTTGGTACAGCAGTACTGTAGAGCCTATTCCCAAAATAGGTTCAATTCCCTCCTCCATGGAGGTACTGCTTTGTAGTCTGCATAATGTCAGAATACAGCAAGACTTCATGTTGTTTGAAGAAAAAATTACTCACCTTAGTAACTGTGTTTCTTCTAATGGAGTCTTGCTGTATTCTGACCTCCCTCCCTGCCTCCCCTCTCAGAACCTGTTTTTTGAGAAGTGGTCTGGTAGGCGCAGTGTTGCACCTCAGGGGTGTACTTGGCACTCGCCCGCTTTAGTCAGGGGGAGTGGGTTATTTATATGGCTTGGTAATTATTTTGTTCACTACCTAGTTTTTGTTTTGAATTTCTCGACTTGAGTCTTTTGGGGATCCAAAATATTCGGTTGCCTTTTTGGCTAGTAAAAATGTTACAATTTCCACATAGTGGGGGTAGTAAGTTAATGTTAGCGTGTAAGAATCTGACAGTTACACTTCAAAGTACAGCAGACAGAGGTTTGAACTGAGCTCGAGCTCAACGTTCTATGCTCTGGCATAGAGTTAACTCTTTCCTCTCCGGAGCAGTTCAAGTGCTGGGGCTAACTGCATAATGTCAGAATAATGTCACAATACAGCAAGACTCCATTAGAAGAAACACAATTACTAAGGTGAGTAATTTTTTCTTCTCCCCCATCGATGATGGAAGGTTCTCTTCATGATAATACCTCAATGGGATCTGCTACCAAGCCCCAGTGACCTCAGGGTATGCCGCTGGCTCTTGCCCTTCAACATGCCCCTCCATCAAAACAGGTGCGCTTTTAGAGAAGTAAACTAGATCGAGACAGGGACCCTGGTTACTACCACCCAAGTTCAAGACCTGCCTCTTCTGCACGTCCTGCTTCTACTAATATTGTTCCTTTTTTTCCCCAACTAACTTGCCCCATTTTCTTTACCTCTCCCCCTTCCCAGGAGCAGGAATTCCCAAACAAAATCATGCAGCAGGTCTTGCACAGCTTACGCAGTGACCCCCCTCCCAACCCAGGGTGAGGGATAGTCCCTCTCAATCTCATCAGCATTAACGACTCTGACATAGAACCTGCATACTCTCCTCCTCTTATAAAAAACACTACTTGGAGGACTGGGAGACATATGAAGATCTCCCTAATGACTATGACGAAGAGTACCTTACCCCTGATATTTGGGGGCCGGGTTCCTCTTATTCAGCCATCTCCCCTCTGGATGCAGACCTGCCTCTATCACCGGCTACCTCTCCTCCAGATGATCCCACCTTTTATGACATGATGCTCCAAATACAAAAGGTAAGGTGATTTTCCATTTTGGAACATGGTAAAGAATGTAAGGATATGGCAGATTATTTAGAGTTGCCTGAGGAACCGACATTGGTGGTCCCACCACTAATTACTACATATCAAAATGGTTTGTTGGCTGCTTGGCAGCAGTCTTCTAATACTTCAGCGGTTCCTCGCAAGGCTAATCGATTATACCAGTCTTCTCTTGCCCACCCATTCCTCTCCACTATGCTGGAGGCTGACTAGGTGGCCATTACTGCCACTCATGATAGGTCTAACAAACCTAAACACTTGAGCTCCTTACCCCCAGGTAAAGAGTCCCAAAAGACTGAATACCTAGGAAAAAATATTTTTTTCCTCAGGCACTATGAATGTCCATGGGACATAGGGTTAAATATCAATGTACTTTGGGGACCTCTATCTGGGAAACATTCAGTATGCTCCCTCCTTCACAGGAGAAAGACCAATTAATGCCCATGGTTGCCACTTCCAATTCCACCTCCTGCCACTTTCTCAAGTTGGGTTATGGTGCTGTGGATACCTCTACCTGACTTTCAGCCACTGGTGTGGCTCTGCGTCATCATGCGTGGCTTCGCTCGTCAACATAAGATAACTAATGCACCCTTTAATGGGTCCAAACTATTCAGGCCAGGTACACAGACTCTCATAATTGACTGACAAACATCTAGAAGAACCCTTCGTACGGTTCAAGGGCTATATCATAACCCCAATCAGACCACCGTACTCGCTTTTTCCTCCTACTCCAAGAAGAGGTGGAAAATATAAAAAACCTTTAACAGAGGTGGATTCAGAGAATGAAACCAGTCTACAAGAGGTGCTCCCTCTGCCACCCGTGGCTCCTGTGCCCGCCCCCTTGTGGTGGCCAGTCAGCCCATTGCTCAGTGACCTCTCTTGCCTCTTCCCCCAGGCCTCAGAGGTGGTCAGGTGTCATTTTGCTCTCCATCTAGAGGCTTGGCAGATGATCACTTCGGACAAATGGGTACTTCAAGTAATCCAAATGGGTCATACCCTGGAATTCATTTCCTTCCCCCTTCCCTCCTCTCCATGGGTGATCCATTATCCTCCACAGCATATTCCTACCCTCCAAGAGGAACTCTCAGCACTCCTGGCCAAGCAAGCCATTGTGCCCATGCCAGCTGTGGAACAATATAATGGGTTTTATTCACATTTCTTACTTGTACCCAAAAGAACCGGAGATATCAGACCCATTTTAGATCTAAGACATCTGAACCTGTATATTCAGTGTAAGCACTCTTTTTCCACAGTAGAGTATGCCTTCCCCCTGGGAAGTAACTTTTTACTCATGTACAATACAGGGTGATCTTTCACTTGGTTGGATGTCTGACTCTGTACTGCCCCAATACCCATGTCTGAGGTGTCTGTCTGGACTATAAAGGGTCTGCTATAGTCAGGACTTGTCAACACAGGAGCACTGCACAGTGCCTTCTTCAGTCTGGTAAAGGCTTTTTCACAGGCTGGTTCCCAGGTAATTGTCTTAGGCATCTTTTTCTTTTCCAGTTCAAATAGGGGAGCAGCCAGGGCACTGTAATTGGGTACAGATTTCCTATAGTACCCTTCTGTCCCTAGAAAAATCCTGACCTGCTTCTGTGTTTCTGGTCTGGGCCATGCCTTGGTCACCTCTATTTTTACTTGGTTAGGACAGAGCTGTCCCCGGCCTACAACATGCCCAAGGTATGCCACTTCAGCCATGGCCACCTGGCACTTCTCAGCTTTGACAGTGAGCCCGGCCCTCTATATCCTGCCCAGCACTTTCCTAAGGTGGGACAGGTGTTCCTCCCAGCTGGCACTAAAGATGACAATGTCATCCAGGTACTCCACGGCGTACTCCTCAGCACCATTTAACACCTGGTTCACCAACCTTTGAAAAGTGGCTAGGGCGTTCTTTATTTCAAAAGGCATTACTTTAAATTCAAATAAGCCTATCAGAGTGATGAAGGCCAACCTCTCCCTAGCTCTGTCAGTTAACGCTACCTGCCAGTAACCCTTTGTCAGGTTCATAGTTGTAAAGGTAGGTTGCCACTCCCAACTTGTCCAGGAGTTTGTCCGTCTGGGACATCGCATGGGCGTGTGACTTTGTGACTGCATTTAGTCCACGATCGGCTAATATCTTGGCAGAAGACACCAGGAGAAAGGACTGCTGTGTGACTGGACTTCTCTGCTGGGACTAAAGTAGAAGAACTTTTGTACTTGGACCTTTAATTTAGGGTAAAAAAAGCTAACATACAAAACAAAAAAAAAGTGTGCGTGTGTGTCTGTCTGGGTTAACTGAACTGAATGGGTATCTGAACAGTTATAGGTGTAAATATCAGGTGATTGAAAGGACTTAACTGCTGTGAGGTTTAAATTACTGGTAGAAAGATCTAGTAAGTAGGGGGAGTGGCTTAGCTAGAAGGAAGCTACGTTTAAAGACTGCCTTAGAAAGATTCTGCTAATATCTTGGCAGAAGACACCAGGAGAAAGGACTGCTGTGTGACTGGACTTCTCTGCTGGGACTATATTGCCCTCCTTCCCTCCACCCTCCACCCAAAGCTAGTTCTATTTTTATAGGCACAGGATTTGACTGACAACAGGAACTTCCTGTTTGGGACAAGGAAGTGAGTGATCACAGAACCACCAAAGACCCACCATCCTAGAAGGGCAGGAGTAGCTCTCCGCCCCCTCTAGCTGCTGGAGGTCTGCCTCTGAGCAAGTAAGTGGTCCACTGAGAAATATAGGATATTCTTGTCTCAGAACAGGACAATCAGGAGCTTAAAGGGCACACAGGCAGAAAGTAAGGAGAGAGAGAGAGAAAAAAACAGAGGAAAGAGTAAGGATTGAAAACAGTTAAGGGGCCAGAAATAAGACATGATTGGAGTGGTGCAATGCAGTGGCTGTGGAGCAGCAGTCTTCTGGGAGACATTCTGGAGGATGCGGTGTTGTCCCATCTGCAGGCACCTCTCTGGGCTGAGGGAAGAGGTTGCTCATCTCCAGGCTGAGTTGACCAGGATTTGTGGGACCTCCTCTTCCATCCAGGGACCACCAGTGCCACTGCCGTTGCCTCAGAGGTTGCCAAGAAAGAGGAGCGGTTGGACCACAGTGGGCTCAGGGAGGTGAGGGTGGTGGAATAGGGCGCATCCCTCCAGTTGTACCTCTCCAATTCCCTATGCCATTCTGGCAAGTGTGGTTCCTCTATGGAGGCACCCCAGTGGAGACCAAGGAGGATGCTGGGAACCTCCACAAGGAGACCCACAGGAGGGTGGCAGGGGACCCTGCAGGGAAGAAAACAACTCCTGGTGGGGGACTCCATTGTTAGGAAGGTAGAACTGGGGAGGAAGGGAGAGGAGGTAAGGTGCCTGCCTGGAGCCATGGCTTGGAGGGACAGGGAGCAATCCTCAGGATTGCGGAGCAGCTGCACAGGGGAGGGAGCTGGATGTCATTGTCCACCTAGGGACAAATGACCTGGCTAAGAAAGGGATTAGAGAAGTGCAGGAAGAGTTTGTGGAATTGGGGAGGGGCCTTAGTCAAGTAGCACGGTAACCTTCTAGGAGGTGCTGCCCATCTATGGCATAGGAGAGGCTAGGGTGTTCCGCACCATGGGATTCAATCAGTGGTTGAAAAACTGGTGTGGAGCTCAGGGATTTGGCTTCATTGGGGACTGGGGGTCCACCTGGAGTGATGCAAGCCTGTACTGGCATGATGGGCTGCATCTGTCCAGGAGGGAACCAGGATCCAAGGTGATAGGTTTAAATGCTTCATTGGCAAGCTTTTAAACTAGCCATGAGGAGGCACTGGAAAGGAAGCAGAAATCATAGCCCCCCAAATAATCACGGTAGTAAGTGCAGCAAACACCAACATAGAGGTGTCGATAGGGAGAAGGGCAGGTAAATGGAGAAAGTGACAAAGGCAAGAAGGACAGGGGTGGGGCAAAGGGAGTAAGGCCATCAGGAAATGGAGGTTAATGAGTACCAATGCCCGTAGTCTGGGCAACAAGCTCCCTGAGCTGGTGGCCTTGATGGAAGAGGATGCCTGGATATCGTAGCAGTCACAGAAACATATTGCACAGAGAACCATGACTGGGATGTTAACATACCAGGGTACATAACCTACAGGAGAGACAGGCAGAGGAGAAGAGGGGAGGTAGCTCTCTATGTAAAGGAAGGGATAAAAGCAACTGAACAAAAGAGTAAATAGGGAGGAGAGCGGCACTGTGGGTCACCTTGGAGACTGGAAAGGGCACCACAATCCGCACGGGGTTGTGTACAGACCCCGTGTCAGGGGAGGGAATGGACAAGGATATGATAGAAGGCATTCTTAGAATGGCAGAGAAAGGAGATACTATTGATGGGAGACCTGAATATGCCAGATGTTAACTGGACACATTTGCTGCAGCCACATCCAAGAGCAGGGCCATTCTTGATGCCCTACAGGTGGCAGGCATTAGACAGCTAGTTTCAGAACCCACTCATGAGGGAGCAATCTTAGACCTCGTACTCTCAAACGGGGGCAGTGAGAGGATCTCAGATCTAGAAGTGGGTTGCCATCTGGGGACAAGTGACCATCAAACAGTGTGGTTCATGTTAAACTCAGCTACAGAGTCAATCCATACAAAAGTGAGGGTACTGGACTTTAGGAGAGCTGACTTTGGCAAGATGGGAGACTGCCTCAGAAAAGTACTAGCAAACAAGCTAGAAGGAGGCGTGGAGCAACAATGGGGAATCATCAAAACTGCCATCACAGAGGCAACAAGCCTTTGTGTGAAGCAAATAAACAAATCAAAACGAAAGAAAAAGCCACTATGGTTCTCAAAGAGGTGGCTGTGAAAGTCAGGAAGAAAAGATATCATTCGGAGGTATAAGAAACACAGAAGGAGCAGGACGAGAGCTGTACCAGTTAAGGCAGAAGGAAGCAGGAGGAAGTCAGAATAGCAAAGGCTCAAACTGAGGAAAGATAGCCCACTCAGTTAAGAAGGATAAAACCTTTTATAGGTACATCAGTGGCGTAGAAAGACAAAGGGAGGGATAGTGAGGCTGAATAGAATGAGCGGTGGGTGGGCAGAGGGGACAATGAAAAGCAGGGATACTGAATGAATATTTCTGCTCAGTATTCACAAAAGAGGAGGGGGAAGTGCCTAAGCCAATTAACAGAAGCACTCTTGATAGGGGGGTCGATCCCAGTCCTTTCACAGAAGAAAGGGTTCTGCAAGAACTCCTAAAATTGAAGGTGGACAAAGCAATGGGTCCTGATGGAATTCACCCCAGAATTCTGAAAGAATTAAGGGAGGAACTAGTGAAACCACTGGCTACTCTTTTTAATAAATCATGGGAGGATGGTGTGGTACCCGAGGACTGGAGGAAGGCATATGTGATTCCCCTTCACAAAAGTGGGACCAAGACAGAGGCAGAAAACTACAGACCTGTCAGTCTGACCTCTGTGGTAGGGAAAGTGATGGAGTCACTTCTGAAGGAAAGAATAGTTGAGTACCTAGAGGCCAGTGGAGCACAGGACCCAAGGCAGAATGGATTCACAGTGGGAAGGTCATGTCAGACGAATCTAATAGATTTCTTTGACTGGGTGACCAAAGTAGTAGACCATGGAGGGGCTGTGGACATGGCCTACCTAGATTTTAGCAAGGCATTTGACACAGTCCCACACAAAAGATTAATAGTCAAATTAACCAGCCGGGAGTGGGTTCCAGGGTGGTAGCCTGGGTAAAACATTGGCTGCACAACAGGACACAGAAGGTAATTGTAAATGGAGTCCACTCTGAAGAAAGAGAGGTTACTAGTGGGGTACCGCAGGGTTCAGTACTGGGTCCAGTCCTTTTTAATGTCTTCATCAGTGACATTGCAGAGGGACTGGAAGGAAAAGTATGCCTTTTTGCAGATGACACAAAGATCTGCAACAGGGTTGATACACAAGGAGGCATGGAAAGGATGAAAAGGGACTTGGCAAGGTTGGAGGAATGGTCAGAAGTATGGCAGCTAGGATTCAATGCAAAGAAGTGCAAAATAATGCACCTGGGAAACAAGAACCCAGGGGAAGAATACACAATGGGTAGGGAGGTAGTAACAACAACAAAAAAGGAAAGGGACCTGGGGGTAATCATATCAGATGACCTTAAGGTTAGCAAGCAATGTGAGAAGGCAGTAGGGAGGGCTTGGGGTATACTGGGATGTATGGGAGAGGCATCAAGCAGAAAACAGGAAGTTGTTATCCCTCTGTACAGACAGTTGGTGAGACCCCATCTGGAGTACCATGTCCAGTTCTGGAGACCCCATCTCCGCAAGGACATAGACAGGATAGAGGTAGTCCAGAGGAGGGCAACTAAAATGGTGCAGGGTCTGCAAGAGAAGCCGTATGAGGAGAGACTAAAGGAGCTTAATATGTATACCCTTGAGGAAAGAAGGGAGAGGAGGGACATGATAGAAACTTTCAAGTGCCTCAGTGGAATCAGCAAAGTCCAAGAGGGTGGCATCTTTCAGAAAAAGAGACTTGCAAGAACAAGGGGACACAATTTAAAGATAGAAGGAGGCGTTTCAGGGGCAATGTGAGAAGTATTATTTCACAGAGAGGGTAGTGGATGCATGGAACAGCCTTCCTGAGGAGGTTGTGGGGTCTAAAACTGTGGGAGAATTCAAGAATGCATGGGACAGACATAAGGCAATTCTTGTGGGGGCTAGGAAGAAATAGGCTGTTGGTTAACTAGGATCTACGGCCTATCCTATAGGTAGGGAAATGGGCAGACTAGATGGGCCAAGCGGTCCTTATCTGCTGTCAAAGTCTATGTTTCTATATTTCTATGATAGTCCACACAGAAACGAGTAGAGCCATCTGGCTTGGGCGCAAGGAGTATGGGTAAGGCCCAGAGGCTGTGAGATCTCTGAATTTCCCCTAAATCCAGAATTTCCTCCACCTCCCTCCTAATGTCCTTTTGGGCAGTCTCTGACACCCGATATGCTGTCCACCGTATGGGCGTCTGTGTCCCTGTCTCTACATTGTTCGTCGTTGAGGGGGTTAGTCTGGGCTTGGTGCTAAATAGTGGGGCAAATTCTGCTAAAACCTCCCTTACTTCCTGGATCTTGTCCGGGGCCAGTTGGGGTGACAATTTAACTGCCTCCCCAGAGGACTCCCGCTTACTTTCTTCCAGCAAGTCCAGAAGGGGTCTCCTTCGTCCATCCCCTCCTCAGGACTACACACTACAAACACCATGTCAGCCCTATTAGCAATAGCTTCATCATGTTGACATGGTACATTCTTTCTGTATGTCTTCTGTCAGGTAACTCTATGATACAGGTCACGTCATTTACCTTTCTGACTAAATTGTATGGTCCTGCCCACTCATCCTGCAGCTTGTCTTTCCGGACCGGGATAAGGACCATGGCTTCCTGACCCACATGTACAAGCAAGCTCTGGCTCTGCGGTCATACCACACTTTTTGTTTCTGTTGGGCAGCTGCCAGGTTGCTCTGGGCTGTCCCCATAAGCGCCTTCAGCCTTTCTCTAAACCTAAGGACGTTATCCACTATGGGAGTTCCCTGGGTGGCATGCTTGCCTTCCCAGTCCTCCTGAATCAAGTCTAGGGGCCCACGTACCCAGCGTCCATATAAGAGTGTGAAGGGGGAAAACCCTGTTGACTCTTGGGGCATCTCTCTGTATGCAAACAACAGGTGGGGAAGGTATTTCTCCCAGTCCCTCCCATGCTGTTCAGCAAACGCTTGGAGCATTGACTTCAGGGTACTGTTAAATCTTTCCACAAAACCATTGGCTTGTGGGTGATAAGGTGTCATGTGCCTCTGCACCACTCCACACTTCTCCCACAAACATTTCATCATGTCCGACATGAAGGAACCCCCTCGATCAGTGATAACCTCCTGCAGCCACTTTGTCTGTCTTCAGTGAGGATAGGGCAACTGCCTCTGGATATCGGGTGGCATAATCCACCGCAGTCAAGATGAACCTCTTCCCGGAGGAGCTGGGAGTATTTAAAGGCCCCACAATATCCATTCTCACCCTCTGGAATGGCTCCTCCACTGTGGGCAATGGAATTAGGATGGCTTGGGTTTTCCTACCCACCTTCCCTATTTCTTGGTACCAGTGACAAGACCTGCAATACTCCTTCACCTGCTGGGTGAAGTTGGGCCAATCGAAAATCTGGACCAATCGCTGCATTGTGCGTATGATTCTCAGATGACCAGACAAGGGAATATTGTGTGCAATCTTGAGCAACTGCTCACAATACCCCTGGGGAACACCAAGCTGCCTGCCTATCACCCCTTCCTCTGTCTTTACATCCTGCATATATGTCAGTCTGTTTTCCCAATAAACCTTACGTTTTCTGTCACCTCCCTGTGCTCCATCAGAGTCTGCCCAAGCCCTCAGCTTCTCTAGACTAGGGTCACTTTTCTGAGCAGCTGCAAACTCCTTGCACATTCCCAAGGCATGGGACAGGTCCCCATCAGTATCTAAACTAGGGTCCCTAGCTCTAGCGTCAGGGTACTCTGGATCACTGTCATCCCTACCCATCTGACAATGGGTCACCCCTCCTTCTTTGGAGTAACCCTCCATAGCTGTTTGGTTAACTGCTACTGGGGAAATTTCTACCCCCTTTTCATTAGTCTCCGTATCAGGAGACAAAGGCTGGGGAACCAGCCTCCCAGTGGTTTCCACAGTGGCTTCTATGGGATCCAGGGAACTACAATTTTTCCTTGCCGCTTGGCTACGGGTAACTGCACACACCATCCCCTGTTTGAGATTGTTGCCAAGGATGACATCAATTGCTAAAGTTCTGGCTATAGCCACCTGTTGCACAGTTCCCCCTGTTTCACCCCAGGCTAGGAGAACACTAGCGAGGGGCAATGTTTTCTCCTCCCCAGTGAAGCTTTGTACAGTTGCAAATTTATTGAGCATAAGCTGACCAGGCTCTACCAGATCCCCTTTTACCAACGTCAAGGATACCCCTGTGTCTCTTAACCCTTGTGCCTGTACACCATTCACAGTGACTAGGTGCCTGTGTTCCGTCATGTTCACAGGCATGCTTCCAGGGACACACAAACAACCCACTTCTTTCCTAGCCCCATTTTGCATATAGCTCATTCTTTTGGGACACTGTCTGGCAGTATGCCCAGTTTCTTTGCAAACCCAGCATTTGTTTCTTTTCTCAGAAAAATCTTTTCTTTGAAACCTGGGGCTAACTGGTTTTGGTGGAGGCAGTGAGGGTTTTAGCTGCCCTGAAGGTGTGCTTTTCCCTTTCTGCGCTGCCACGTACGCCCCATTCACTCTCAGAGCAGGTCTGCTCTTGGCATAGCGATCCGAGGGTTCAGCAGCCTCTTGCACTGTTTTGGGATCTTGGTCCTCCAGCCAGGTTTTCAGCTTTGCTGGGCATGCCCAAAAAAACTGTTCTAACAATATAGCATTTTCAATTTTATCTACAGAGTTTGCTTTGATTCCTTCCCACCAACGTTTTAAACACTGATGTTGTTTTGTGGCTAGCTCCTTGTAGCTCATGTCAAAGCTTCTCCTGCGCTTATGGAATTTAGCTCTGTATGTTTCTGCAGTTAAATCAAACTTTTTTAAAAGTGCAGCTTTAAGTTTGCTGTAATCATTACTGTCCTCATTGGCCGTTTGACTCAATGCATCCCAAGCTTTCCTGGCAAGTACCAGGGATAGCTTGAAGCTCCAGGACCCTCAAGGAATCTTTGCCTGAATGCAAACATTTTTAAAGGAAATTAAAAAGGCTTTCATATCCTCCCCTTCTTTAAATTTAGCTATCAATTTGGAATTTAGTTTGTAACCCAGTCCTGTAGTTCCAGTTAAATCCAAGCCACTTACCTGCTCTGGTGCTGGTGGTTGGAGTCGTAGCTTCTCCAGTTCCTGTCACCTCTGGTGCTCACGCTCTTCACGATCCATCTCTCGCTGTTCACATTCAGCTTCTCGCTGTTCTCGCTCCCCCTTCTCCTCTGCGGCTCGCTGGCACTCACGCTCTTCATGGTCAGCTTCTCGCTGTTCTTGCTTCTCTTCTCTCTGGAACTCCAGCTCCATCCTCCTCAACTCCATCTGCAGCCTGATGGCCTCTGGCTCCAGAATGCTGGTGACCTTCCCCTGCTGCTGTGGCCCTTGGCTTGCCTGGCCCTGCTGTCCCCCTCACCAGATCTGCACACTGCACTGGCCGCTGGCCCCTCCATGCCCAAGGTTTGGTCTTTACGTGACTCAACACTCTGGGCATCAGCAGCCATCAGAATGTCCACGAGGTTCTGCTTGGTGGCTCTCCCCTCGTGCAGGACTCCTCTCTCCTTGCACAACTGCTTCAGGTAGTCTGCAGTGTGCTCACTGTAGTTGGAAGCCATTTTCTTCCCTAACTACAGCTACTCTAACTTGCACATTGAAAAAAAAATAAAACAGGAACTTTGACTGTAAGCAAAATTATATTGTTCTGTTTTCTCTTTTAAAATTAAATCACTACCTTATTTTGCAAATGAGCTGTACAGTATTAAACTGACACACTGAACAGTTAAAGTTTGTGTTACCAAATTTATCGTACTGCTGCTAACCAACTCAGTCACAGACGCACTCCGCAGGTCAGGCCCTCTGCTCCCACAGTGCCAACTTTAGAGCGCAATACTGTGAACAGGTAACAGACAGGGTAATCCTCCTGTCTGCTTTGGGGTGTGAATCACCTTCAGTCTCAAGTTCTGGGGGGATTCAAACTGTGAACCTTATGCCAGTGTACCCAAATGTACAAGCTTGGATAATATTCTCTTTGGGGGATGCAATGTATCTTTCGCCTAAGGACACCTAACCAGGTATCCAAAATGAACCCTTAAAACTCTGTAAGAGACCTTTGGTATATTCTTACCTTTTTCCAGTTTAGTAACACCATCAAGCCCTTGAACAGTTGTCAGACTTAATATCCGTTCAGCAATAACATGCAAAACAATGACTGAGAAGACCCAGGCAGTATCTTAAGAAAATGTTGACTAAAAATGGATAAAAACAGTAAGATAAAATACAGAACAAATATCAAAGAACATCACAATCACATAAAAGAAAAAAAAAGAAAACTACAGAACAAACTCTTACCACAATACATTGAGATTTTTTATAGCTAATGTATTACCTCTGTAAGTGCCTTTAAATTAGAGAGATCTTTGTTTCTTAAGAGCCCAAAAAGATATGTATCACATTTCAGACACAAGTATAAGTTTAAATTCTGTGGCCCAGATATTCAAACTGTGCCCAAAAAGTACTCAATAGCAGGAGCAAGCGCAAGTCCATTGCACCCATGCGCAAGAGGCGTGATATTCAAAAACTGAGCTGGCCAAGATGCACCTACAGCCGACGACTGAATATTGCACCACCTGCGCCATAGCGCGACTAGGGAGGGGAAGCTGAGCAGACCTGATGCGCCATAGCGCAACAAGGGATGTTCAGCTGAGCAGTCCAGAGGCACCATAGCGCAACCAGGGATGCCCCCCAGCAGCAGTGCAGCAATGCAACTGCACAACCAGGGATGTAAGGGACCACCACCCATGCCACAGATGGGCAGAGGAACACACAGCAGAACAGACATTGTCCCCCTACACCCCATGCACTGCACAACTGGGGGAGGGCTGGCCCATGGAGAAAAGCAACCAACCCACAGCTGGGCCATGGTGCCCCATCACACCCCCTGGCAAGCTGTGACTGGCACACAAGGAGGGCCGACCACCCCATGCCACACCATCCTCCCAATGCAGAGCACTCTCTGCACCATGACCCCCAGACACCCTGCCCAGGAGCAGCGTCCACCACTGCAGGAAACCCCATGCATGCCACCACCCCCACTGTGACAATGCAACCCTGTGCACCACAGAACCATACAAGGCAGCCCCACCACGAGCACCCATCAGCAGGTGGCAGCACACAGTGATGCAACAATGGCATACATAGTGCCAACACGCACAGCCCCCCTCTGAGGTACAGCTGAGAGACCGACCATGCGTCGGCACACGAGGTACCCCACACGTGACAGGGCATGCCCCAGACCCCACCACCAGTGGTACAGCACCCTGCACACCCTCCCAAGAACACACCCCGAGCCAGCACTGGCCACAACAGCCAGCATAGACACCCACAGTGGTGTGTGGAAGCATGCACCACACCGGATGCAACACAGTGCATGTACAAACTCCCACCCATACCCAAGGGCACAACAACACAGGGATGCAGTAGCGGGGCAACGAAGCCCCCAGTGTGGGCACATGGAAATCGTGTACACACAGCCTGCAGTCCTCCATGGCATAGGAGTGCCAGCCACCCTGCGCAGGCACTGTGGACCTGTACGCCACCATCATTTGCACAGAGCACAAGTCACAGACAGTGGTGCACATCCCCTGCAACACACACAAGCCACAGCATGAAGGTGGGACAACAACCATGGAGGCCACAGTGTCTCCCGAGGCAGACATGCACCACACCAGTGACAGGAGGCAACCCAGCATAGTGACGGGTACAGTGGCTGCCCTGCATGGACAGCCACCACTGACATGCCAGCAGACCATGCAGGTCACAGACATGCAAGGGTGTCAGCTGCACAGGCCATGGACCGGCTGACAGGTGCACCATGGACACAGAGCATGCACCATGGACCACTGCACACAGTCATCCAGTGCACAGGGCACAACACACACACCACAGACACTGACTGATAGCTACTCCCACACCATAGTCACTTCCCCATGGACACACACATACCCATGACTGCACCACCCCTGACACCATGCACACCACTACAGCTGAGCACCTATAACCTGCTGCAAATCAGAGACCACCACAGTATTCATATCAAAAGATCTGTAATCAAAAATATAAAAAATAACTGTTTACAAAACTGTGTACAAATGTGTGGGGGGAGGGCCACAAACAAGGTGGGGTGGGTAAGGGCAGGGTGAACAAATGGGACAGGAAAGGAGGGGTGTAAGGGTGGGTCCAGAGGGAAGGGGAAATTAGGGGCATAAGGATGTTCAATGGGAGCCCCACTCCCCACTCTGGCTGCTCCACCTCCTGTGTCTCCTCGGACCAAGCCGGTCAATCATTTGCAGGATGTCCAATGATGCCCATGCCACATTTAGTATCTCCTGCAGTGCCTCCCGTATATCCTGCAGCTGGCGGACACCTAGGACAAGGGAGCACAGTCAATAGGTGTGAGTGCGCAGCCCCATACAGCCCACCCACTGTGCATGGCATACGGCCGTGGGACATGCCTCTGTGATGGTGTGTGACCACCCACAGTGATCACATCCACAAGACCTGCCCACCCAGGCGCATACAGCCATGCGGACCGCTGCACACACCCACTGGCCAAGTCATGCACAGCACCACCGTGGTTGTTTAGTGACATGGCTATGTGGTGCAAAGGCAGTGGCACAGCCATGTACCGGTGCACGCATGGACCACCATCGACGCACTCCCAGACATGCAGTGCCACGGGACAGTGCTGACTGTAACAAGTTGCGTGCATGGCAGTGGTGTCAATGGATGGTGGCCATGCCCGCTGCCCACCCTGTTACACAGCATGCAATAGTAATCATGGAGGTATGGCATTCACCATCATCAGGCCGGTCCCTCTGGCGCTGTGGACCATCGCCCCTCCTACTGGCCCTGTCGTCCTGCAGGTGCCTCTGCTCCCTGGCCAGACGCCTCTCTTCTGGCCTTGTGGTGCAAACATGGAGAGAGGAACATCAGTACAATCCTGAAAAGTCCCCCTGCCCCCATGTGTGTGCAATCCCACCTAGCCAGACCCACTCACCCCACACCCTGATAACACCACCACAGCCAACACCGGACGGTCCCTCCCCCATGTTCCGGACACATGCAACCGTGATACCCATATGGAAGATAAAAGTGTGTGGATGTAACACCTACCTGGCCGTGGCACCATGCTCCTCCTGGCATGTGTCCGCAGGTGGGCAAGCAGGTCTGGTTCCCTCCTCCTCAGGTCGCCATACCTGTGGCGACATTGCTCCGCCCTCCGCCCCCTTCCTGTGGCCTCCTCCAGGGCGTCGGCCGCCTCCTCCCACACCTGGCTTCTGGACCTGTCTAGGGGTGCCTCCCCAAACAGTGGGCCATAAAGTGGCTCAACAATGGCCACAAGGTTAGCCAGTTCAATTTGGGTCCACTGGGCAGCCCTCCTCCGCGCCATCTCACTTGCTTAGTCGGTTCAAAATGGCACTCTGCAGCGCAGCTCCACTACGTGCAGATGCTGCGTGGTACAGAGCTGCCATTCCCTATCGCGCTGTCACCGAACAGTGTGATAGTGGTGCACCCATGCCTGACACATGGCACCTCGGGGGCAAAGGTCGGGCACAGGGTCAAGGGTCTCTGGCGCACGGGCAGGCACAGCGCCATTGGAACCCAATGCGTGTAGCGCGATTGGGTGCCTGTGTGCTACCTCCAGTAGCGGCCTACCGCGCTGTTGCCCCAGTGAGCCTATGCCAGTGCCACAGCGCCATATAGGTGAACATCGCTGTAGTGCCACTGGCACAATGGTGGCCGTGCCCTGCATTGCCTCCTGCGCACAGCATGTCAGCAGCGTGGCAGACGCCTGCGTCAGCAACCGGGGCATGCGCAGTGAGGTGTGTAGTGCGCATGTCACAGAACTGCGCCCTTGACTCAGCACGTTCAACACAAAAGCGCAACAGCACGACATTCGGTCGTCATATGCAAATCAGCTAATCAGCCATTAAGTGGCACAGCACTGCAATATGCATCCACTTAAAGTTGCGCCTCGCCTCATTTGCATGGTTTGCGCTATAAAAGTGCGACATTGGGCTGCACTGGCCATAGTCGGTTACTGCAGTCTATTGGTGAGTTGCATGCTGTTTGGGAGTGTGGACTGTAGATTTTGGGACATGCATGGGACTGCACAGTCACAGGTAACAACTTTAATTCTCAAAGGCTAAATAATGACCGAGCGAGTTGTGGGAGAGGAGGAACACAGTGGTGGGAGGAGGAGGAGGCCTAATTTCACCAAGGCCGAGACGGATGCCCTGTTTGCGGCCTACCTGGATCAGGAGCCGCTTCTCAACAGACAGCAGGGAACACCACAGGCCCGTGCTGCTGCATGGGAGGAGGTGGCGCGTGCAGTGAACCTGCATGGCAGCCACCAGCGTTCCGAGCAGGAGTGCAAGAAGAAGATGGGCACAAACAGGAGTAGGATAAAGGAGAAGGTGGCTGCCATCAGGGCAGCACGAGCTGCGACAGGTGGGGGACAGCCGGAGGTGCTACACCTGTCCCCACAGGAGGAGAGGGTTGCTGGAAGCATGCAGCATTGTGCCATTGAGGGTGTTCCGGGTGGTGGCTTCCAGACAGGTGGTAGCCCGTCACTGCATGGTAGGTCATGGTCTGTCTATTGGGGGGGCAGGGTAAGTCACATGTAGTAACGTGACTTTTTTTTCCCTTACAGATCCTGAGTGTCTGCATGGGTCAGCGGTGGTGGGCCTGTCCACTGAGGACAGTCAGATGGAGATGGAGGAGGGCCCATCCACCTCCACAGGTATACGCGGTTCAGTGCGACAGTGGGCCTACCTGGCTGTCCAGACTGATGTTGTTGGAACAGGTGCGGAGGAGGCCCTGTCCATGTCCCAGTGTGCCAGCGTCCACGGATGCCAGCGTACTGTGACTCGGGCTGGTGCCGGGTCCGTCACCGATGATGATGTCGCTAATGGCATGGGCAGTGACACATGTGTGCCACGGGATGGCCACACAGTAGGTAACATCACGGCTATGGCTGTGGGTGGTGCTGCCGTGGAGGCCTGCATGTTTTCACAGTCCCAGCCTGTGCCAGTCAGCACCAGTGGGGCAGCACTGGTGTGTGCACAGGACAGTGGGACTGTTGTGGCCACTGCGGCGGCACCAGTGAGCCCTGGTGAGCGGCAGCCGGAGGGGCAGCATCAGCAGTCGGCCAATGGGCTTAGGGGTACAGGGTCGGGGGTGGCATCAGTGCATGCCTGTGGACATGCCCTGACCTGGTCCTGGTGTGCAGCGCCCACCCTTAAGGGGTGCTGGGCATCAGGGCCACGCACACCCTGAGGGACAGGATGCCGAGGAGGCAGATGACCTCTCGGATGAGCACACCCGCATACTGCAAGCATCAGTCAACCAGCAGATGCAGCTTGCGACGTCGGTGGATGCACTGCGTGCGGCTCTGGAGCAGGCAGAGGAGCGTCGCAGCAGAGACACCACTCTGATCCTGGCAGGGATGGACCAGTTGCGGGAGGATGTGACCACTGCCATTGACAGGCAGACACAGGCATTCACTGCTGTCATGGCCACAATGGGCACACAGTTATTTGCACATGCGTTGCAGACACCACGCAGTGCAGTGTCCACCCCCTATTCCCGGCGTCATGCGACACCATCCTTGTCGACACCGGGTTCAGCTGTGGGTATCCCGAGCACACCTGGTGCAGGCATGTTTGGTGTGCTGCAGACCCCTGTGCGAGCACGGTCGCATTCACGCAGTGGAACCCCTTGGGGACCATCGGTGCCACCCCATGAGGCCAGTGGTCAGCCTGCCAGTGCTGGAGGGTCTCGGCGGGGCCACCCAAAAATCCGTGGCAGCCAGGCCACTGTGGCGCATGACTCACCTGTCTCCCAACGCGGCTACTGTCTGGTGCTGCCCTGTGTGCATTGTGTCATTCAGCGGGCATTGCACGGGTGGGTACCCGGTCCTGCACGCGGACATACAGTCCATCTGCACACCCTCCCGGCTGCTGTCCGCAATTGCGTGTGCATGATGATGCCTGCATTGCGCTGTACACCAATGTGCAGTGGTGTTCAGCATCTGACAGACGCACAAGGACAGGCAGTGGGCGTGGTGGTCTGTGGACATGTGTGTGGCTAGGGGTGGTGTTCTGGGTCGGTGTGACTCCTACCCTTTGTGAATGTCTGGTGTGTTGTGTGTGTGTGTGTGTGTCCGTCTGCGTGGCATGTTAGACCTCACCCATCCCTGGTGGTGTGTGTGGTTCCATGCCCGGCCACTTCCCTTGACGGCATGCACCCCTGGTGTGTGTCCATGCATGTTTGTGGGTTGTGCCTTAGCCACTGGTGGTTGCACATGGCCCCATGACTTACCTGGGTTGACTGAAGTGCTCCTCTGTGATGGTGTCCCAGTGCAGCTGTGCCAGCCGGAGCAGTCGGGGGTTCCGTCGCCCAAGGAGGGGCTGCCCATCATCATTGTCACCGGCGTCCTCATCGTCCCTATCGCTGTCCCCCTCTTCGACCTGTATGACTATCCCACATTCATTGGCCATGTTGTGCAGGATGCAACAGGCCAGGAATAGCCCGCAGGCCTTTGAGGGGCTGTACTGTAGGGCACCGCCGGAGGTGTCCAGGCAACGGAAACATGCCTTCAGCATCCCGAACACCCTCTCGATGACATTACATGTGGTGGCGTGTGCCTCATTGTAGCATTGCTGTGATGGGGCCGCAGGCCGCCGGTGGGGTGTGAGCAGCCAGGGACAGAGTGGGTATCCACTGTCACCTGTGTGTAGAGTGTGGAGGTTAGTTTGGTGATCAGCATCGCCCTGCCCCGGGCCATGTAGGCCACTACCCGTGTCACCTCTGACCATGCCCCCCCCAGGCCCTATGATTGTCCATGTGGTTTGTATACTCACCCACTAGATGGCCAGTGGGGATATCCCCACTCTTGAATCTGTGGCACAGTGCCAACTGGTGCCAGATGAAGGCATCATGTGCTCCCCCAGGGTGCGTGGCACAGACAGTGATTATGTGCCCCCTGGCATCGCACACCACCTGGCAGTTGATGCTGGCATAGCCCTTGCGATTTATATATGCAGCCCCCTCTGGGCCAGGTGGTGTGTGGATGGCCACATGGGTGCAGTCTATTGCCCCTAGCACGCCAGGCATATGTGCTACCCTGTGGAACTTCTGTATGTTTGCTGTGTGCTCCGCCGGTATGCTGGGGAAATGGATGTACTCTGCAGCATGTGGCAGCACTGCGCTGAGGAACTGGGTGAGGTGGCGTGACGTGGCTGACTGGGTTATGCCTGTGGTGTCCCCAGTTGGTCTCTGGAAGGTACCCGTGGCGAGCAAGCACATGCAAGCTGTCACTTTCGTCTCCACTGACAGGACATGGCTCTGTCGTGTGGGTGCCTGCACCACATCACTGCACAGCTCACAGAGCCGCCTCAGAATTGCCGGATTCAGTCAGTACCAGCCCACAATCTCAGTATCACTGTACAGCTTGAAGCTGGTGCTGGCTCGGTACTGCCTGTTGGGGGCATACCGCCAACAGGCCCTTCCACGGCCACGCCCCCTGCTGCCCGCCTTCTCACCCCTCATTACTGCCTCCATCTGGATGGTGGTACTGGCCATGTCCCTGGCTTGTGTTCACCCCTGAAGCTGTTTCTGTATTACCCCGCTGTCCTGGCTGCTACTTCCCCTGCACCAAGAACACCTGCCTGTGCTGGCCTCACTGCTGTGTGGCGTACTTCCCCCTTCTGCACTGTGGCTCCCCACACCTTTCCCTGAGCCTGTTGATTCCAGGTGCCCTTTCTTGGCCTGCCCTGTGTGTCCCTGCTGCCCAGTTTGTCCTGCTAGATATCGGCCTCATGTGCCTTCACTGTAGCGTTCTTGCGCCTCTCCCTTGCTCCCTTTTATTTTGGCTCATTTCCGCTATGGCGCAACTTCCGCTGGCTCACCTATTGTGCATGGCGCATGTTGTTGAATATCGCACTGCGCCATTTATGCATGGTTCCTCCCCCTTCAGTTGCACATTCATTCATTATCATTGCGCTGTTGCTCAGCGTGATTTGGGGGGGCGCAACTGCCTCCTGCTGAATATCGCAGAATGGCGCAGTTTCGGACTTGCGCAGGCGCAACCCTATTGCGCATGGCTCAACTCTTTTGAATATCTGGGCCAGTGTCTCCACATCCCTTCTGTGAGTCATCTAGCTCCTCCTTTTAGAATATAAAATTACAAACATGATTTCTTACCAGGAGGTATGTTAAATAATGTGAACATCAGCAAAAACCCATTTCCCAAATTATGAGTCTTTGACCAACCAGTTCCTTTGAGGTTTACAACCCTGCAGTCCGTCACCCAGCTGTGAGACAGCCAACAGGAATCAGTTAAATGACGTCCTTTCCTGATGTAATAAAATTTGTATTTAAGTTCTAACTTCAAAAGCAGCAGCAAGTAATGAGAACCATAAACTGTCTCTCTCTAGAAGGATGATCCAATTGACTGTTTCCTTCTTGTCTGTTTAATTACATCCTGATTTTCACCTGCTGGCACGATGTAATTTAAAGGGCCAGATCTCTCAGACTGACATACAAACAACATGAAGTCTTGCTGTATTCTGACATATGCAGTTAGGTCCTGCCTTTCAACTGCCCCGGAGAACAAAGAGTTAAACTTTCCATGGCCAGCATGGAATGTTCACCGCGAGCTCGGTTGAAGACCCTGTCTGCTGTTGTTTAAACGCCAACCGTCAGATTCTTTACTCCACCTCACTGAACAGTCGCTCCGGAGATTTCTCCTTTGCTTGGTTCAAAAAAAGTCATTTAAAGTGTCGTTTTTCGCTCAGTTTCTACCGAATTGCTGTTACCGATCAGTCGGTTTAAGTCTCTGTCTGTGGTACCGTGAGTACTAGATAGGTTTTCTGTATAGTTTCTGTGTGGAACTTGTAAATTGTGGATCGGTTCAGCTGAACCGATCAGTTTTCAAGTTAAAAAGTTGTGATTTACTTAGAGTGTGGTAACCGGTCTGTATCGGTTCTAAAAAAAAAAAAGGGTTTTATTACGGTTTTTCCAAGACCCGTGACACAGTCAGGAACCAATAGTGGAGTCTTGCCTGGCGGATTGCCGAAAAAAGGGTACGTTTTGGTTAAGATTGGACATGTCTGAGAAACCCAAGAAAAAAACTGGGCCCACTGGGTTTCAACACTGAGTGTGTGGGGAAGTCTTTGCCAAGGCTGATCCCTACACCACCTGTGTTTATTGTCTGAGGTTTGACCACCTCGATTCAGACTGCCAAATTTGTAAGAATTTTCCCAAATCTACCCTGGAAAAGAGATTAGGTAGACTGAGGAAAGGGAGGCCGAGAAGTCCACTGACCGGATGGCGGCCGGTTTAGTTCTGACCGAACCAGAAGGAGTGCCCTCTGACCAGGGCGATACTACGGGCAAAAGGAAGCTGATTCTGAGGAGTTGGTTCCGGTAAAAAGAAAAAGAAAAGATAAATCGTCTGGTTCGGACCCAGAAATTCATACTCCGACCACCGATGAGATAGCCAAGGCAATAAGGATAGTGCAATTGCTTACTTCAGTTCTGACCAAACTGGCACCATCTGGCAGGTGTTCAGTTTGTTTGGTTCTCCCGGTTCCGGATTACACTTTGGAAGAATTTTATGACTGTGCATTTCTGCATATTGTAACCAATGTCCTGTGCTCTCCCGGGTCGTGCCTGAAAATAGGCAGGTCTGTTGCCTAGCGCACTTACCCGGTTACCAAAAGCTAATAAATAAATAAATAACCGGAGGAGGAAAGGGAGTATGAGAATGATGATGGTGATTATGAAAGTCTGGATGTGCCTATTGACCCAGACATCTCCACAGACAGACCTTCAGGTGTTTCTCCTCCTAGGCTTTCTGAGTCCCCTTCTCACTTTATGTTTTACAAAAAAGTGGCTGAGACGCTCCAGCTTCCTGTGGAGGAAGCAGTAGAGGATCAGGAGGAACCTGATTTTGTTGAAATGATGGACAGAGTCCAGGAGACTGTCTGTTCCCCTCCAGAAATCCTTTGGGAAACAGACACATAAAATTCTTAAGACTCCTAATTCCATACCTCCTGTGGACAGACGAATGGACAAGAGGTATACCCTTTCAGGCTCAGACACGGAGTTCCTTTCCCAGCAATGCAGCCATGTTTGAGTAGTGCAGGCTGCTGCCTGTGATAAGGCAAATATCCCCTTGGCATCACTCCCACCAGACAAGGACTCCAGGAAAATTGATGCCATGGCAAAGAAACAGTACATGGCAGCATCTTTGGGGCTCAGGCAGGCTAACTATATGGCCTATACAGCTAGATACCAGAAGTCCAGGTGGGACACTGTGCTGGATCTGGCTAAACAGGCTCCTGACCAGCTTGCCAAGGAGCTGGAGCAGGTGGCTGTGGATGGGATTGAGGCATCCAAAGTGCAATTTCATGCTGCTGTGGACTCCAATGATGTTTCATCAAGAGTCATGGCTACATCTGTGGCTCTTCGGAGGATGGCTTGGCTCAGATGTACTAGCCTATCACAGGATACCCAGGCAAAGGCCATGGATTTCCCTGTTATTAATAATTCTCTGTTTGGGGAGCAGACAGAGAACTACATGAAAAAGATGGATGAGTACAGGACCACTTACAGGAGTGCTTAGGCCAAAGAAAGGCAAGCTACTCCTCAAAGGCAGCAGTCCAGGGGCAGGGGCAGGCCTTTCCAAAGGCCTTTTTACCAAGCTCAGGACTCCTCTTCTTACTGTCAGAGGGGGTTCTTTAGAGGGAGAGGCAGACGGGAAATGAGCAGGCCTGCATCCACCCCTCAGCCTAAAGCCCCTGCCAAGCAGACACCCTGATGGGTCTGCCCAGGCCGATTCTCCAGTACCAGTAGGGGGCAGGCTGGCTTCCTTTGTCCAGTACTGGAAGTCTCTGACATCAGACAAGTGGGTCCTGGAAGTAGTAAGCCAGGGACTGGTTCTCAGCTTCAGAAAATTTCCCAAGATGAGAACCAGATCCTTTCCACCTGCAAATCCATCAGAGACCCTTGCCTTAGAGGCAGAGGTTTCTTCCCTCCTAGCTCTCAGAGCTATAGAGAGGGTTCCCACCCTACACAAGGGCAAAGGATTGTACCCAAGGTACTTCCTAACCCCCAAAAAGACAGGAGAATGGCGGCCCATCCTGGACCTAAAATATCTGAACAAACACCTTTTAAAACCAAAGTTCAAAATGGTGACTGTGGGAATAATCCTTCCCTCTCTAAGGCCAGGGGAATGGCTAGCCTCCCTGGACCTCAAAGATGCCTATTTTCACATTCCCATCAGGTGCTCCCACAGAAAGTACCTCAGGTTCGAGTTGCCCTCAGGCCACTATCAATTCAGAGCAATGCCCTTTGGTCTAACATCAGCCCCAAGGGTTTTCATAAAGTGCATGGCAGTAGTGGTTGCTTTCCTAAGGAGAAAAAAGATCTTCATCTTCCCATACTTGGACGACTGGCTCTTAGTAGGTCAGTCTCCAGACCAAGTCAAATCACATCTGCAAATAACTCAGCAAGTGCTTAGTTCCTTAGGATTCCTTCTCAACCTTCCAAAGTCAGTTCTCGAACCAGTACAGCTCCTCACCTTCATAGGGGCAGAGCTGGATTCAATAAAGGCAAGAGCTTTCCTTCCCCTGGAAAGGGCAAGGACCCTTATGGAACTGGCCTCTTCATTCACCCTGCAGGTGTCTCGACCAGCAAGGCATTTTCTTCAGCTTCTGAGCCGCATGGCAGCTTCCACAGCAGTGGTCCAAGGAGCAAGATTCCAGATGAGGGACATTCAGTTCCACTTAAGATCCTTCTAGTCCCAAAGAAAGGATTCCCTTACCAAACTAGTCCCAGTGACTCGAACCCTGATCAAGGCCTTGCAATGGTGGCAGGATCAGGACAATTTGAGACAAGGGGTTCCTTTTGTCACTCAGTCTCATTCAGTGATACTCCCCACAGATGCTTCCCTGCTGGGCTGGGGAGCCCATCTGGGGGATCTTACCACCCAAGGACTGTGGTCACCTCAGAATCTCTGCTTCACATCAGTCTCTTGGAACTCAGAGCGGTGTTTTTGGCACTGCAAGCTTTTTCCAAATCTGTGGAGAACAAGGTGGTCCAGGTCAGAATAAACAACACCACCACCATGTGGTACATCAACAAGCAGGGAAGCACTCGGTCCACGGCCTTGTGCACAGAAGCAATGAGGTTGTGGTCCCTGGCCTATTCCCTGCAAACCTCTCTGATAGCAGTTCACCTCCCAGGGAAGGACAATGTCCTAGCAGATGCTCTGAGCAGAATATTGCAGGGCCATCACAAATGGACCCTAGATCCTCTAGTTTTGAAAGTGATTTTCTTGAGATGGGGCACTCCAGAGATAGATCTTTTTGCAGCCCCAGACAATCACCAGCTTCCTCTCTTTTGTTGCAGACCCCCAGTCTTGGGCTCAGTCCCCCTGGATGCTCTGATCCTGAATTGGGAAAGGACATTTCTGTATGCTTTTCCCCCCTTCCCTCTCCTGTTCAAACTGTTAGTCAAGATAAGGTCACAACCATGCAAAGTGATTCTGATTGCTCCAGACTGGGCCAGACAGCCCTGGTATCCCCTGTTGCTGTCCCTAGCAGTCCACCTTCCCCTGTCTCTTCCCGGGAATTATAACCTGTTGTCATCCTCTCAGGGGAGGATTTGGTACCCAAACCTTCGGACTCTCAATCTGAAGGCATGGCTCTTGAAGAGTTAGAGTTTGCTGATCTGCATCTTTCCCAAGGGGTTCTGGATATCCTTAAGGCTTCTCAAAAGCCTTCCACCAGAAAGACTTACAACTCCAAATGGAAAAGATTCAGTATTTGGTGTTCTAAGAAAAATATTTCTCCAGATTCTGCTGAGTTGCCTACGGTTCTGGACTATATGGTCCATCTCAATGGCCTGGGCCTTAGGCCTGCTACCCTTAAAGTGCATTTGGCAGCTGTTTCCGCTTTTCTGTCAGTAGGCAAGCCATCCCCTCTGTCAGCCCATCTTGTGTTTTGTAAGTTCTTCAAGGGATTGCTTCACACCAATCCTCCCTTTAGGGATCCTGCTCCTGCTTGGGACCTTAATGTTTGCATTGCTCAGCTTATACAACCCCCCCTTTGACCCTTTGTCCTCTGCAGAGCTTAAGTACTTGACTTGGAAAACTGTGTTTTTGGTGGCCATTACCTCTGCCAGGCGTATCAGTGAATTGCAAGCCCTGTCAGTGGAACCTGATTTAATCTATTTCCATAGAGATAAAGTGGTCCTAAGAACTAACAGAAAGTTTTTGCCTAAAGTGGTTTCAGATTTCCACCTCAACCAGTCTATGTCTCTCCCTGTTTTCTTCACTGACCATTCCTCCTCTGGAGAGAGGAGGCTGCACAGCTTAGATGTTAAAAGGGCCCTGAGCTACTACATAGAGCGCACCAAGGGTCACAGGTTTGAATCCCTCCAGTTGTTCCTCACATATGGAGAGGTTGGTAAGGGCAAACCTGCCACTAAGAGATCTATTGTCAGGTGGATTGTGTCTTGTATACAATTCTGCTATGAGAAACTGGGTAGAACTCCACCCTTAGGCTCCTGAGGGCTCATTCCCCTAGAGGTACTGCTGCTTCCCTGGCTGCTGCCAGGGATATTCCTCTCTTAGAAATTTGTCAAGCAGCCACCTGGAAAACAGTCCATACATTCACCAAGCATTACTCTCTGGATATCCAGGCTAGGAGTGATGCACGGTTTGGCACAGCAGTACTTCAGAGCCTGTTTCCAAAGTAGGTTCTGTTCCCTCCTCCATGGAGGTACTGCTTGGTAGTCTGCATATGTCAGAATACAGCAAGACTTCATGTTGTTTGAAGAAAAAATTACTCACCTTAGTAATGTTTCTTCTAATGGAGTCTTGCTGTATTCTGACCTCCCCCCGCCTCCCCTCTCAGAACCTAGTTTTTGGGATGCGAGTGAGCAGGAGCAGTGTTGGCACCCTTGGGGTGTCCCCTTTTTCACCCTCTTTTATTTTAGGTGAGTGATTGTGTTTTGGGATGTGTTTTGTTTTTTGGGTTTCCTGACTTGAGTCTTCCTTTTGAAACCAAAAAAACCTTTTATGTAGATATAATTGCCAGTTGGCTAGTTCTGAGTTTTACAGTTTCCACACAGAACTTCTAGTGAGTATTGCTCGTAAAGATCTGACGGTTGGAGTTTAAGCAACGGCAGACAGGGGCTTCAACCAAGCTTGCGGTGAACATTCCATGCTGGCCATGGAAAGTTTAACTCTTTGTTCTCCGGGGCAGTTGAAAGGCAGGACCTAACTGCATATGTCAGAATACAGCAAGACTCCATTAGAAGAAACAACATTACAAAGGTGAGTAATTTTTTCTTTCATACACTGACCATTTATTTATAATACCAATATCATAGCCGGCCTGGTGGTGCTGAGGGTTGAGGCACTGGACGCCACACCTGGCTCCACGCCGGTGACCCGGGTTTGGGAACAGACTCGGGTCGCCAGGGATTGGCAGGATTAGAGAGAGACTGAGCATCCGAGGGACTGCTCTTCCTCTCCGGGGGAGGGTGGCTTCAGTGGCCAGCGTGCTGGTGCCCCTAGCGGAGGCGGGGGGGGGGCATGCACTGACTCTGTGCTTGGTGAAGTGAGTTGGGGCACAATGTCGGGAGGGAGGGAGTGCATGCGGACCTGTGCGTGCCCCCCCCTTGGCGTCAGTGCACACCCCACTCACGCAAGCCATCAGTAAGGAGGAAAATGGCAAACGATCACGGCAGCTTGATGGCCATCTACGGGATGCCCGATCTCGGGGAGCACCACTGTGGCTGCTGGATCTGGTCTCGGAGGGGAGTGAGGGGGCTCTCCGCCGCCCTGCCACATGGGGAAAAGTGTGGGGGTAAGTGGCAGTGGAGGCTCTACATGGGGCTGAAGCAGACTGGACCATGGCCGGATGGATGGATGGGATACCAGGACATGTAGGGCAGATCAGGAGCCACAGATAAAAAAAAAAGGGACTAATACTGATATCATACAATAATCATAACCAGCTGGCCAAGCGTCACACCCACCTCTCCAGCAGAGAAGGGCAGTCCTCCAAACACTCCCATTTTCTCGCAACCCAGTTGAACCCTGGCAGCCCAAGCTCCCTTCTGAACTGGGGTCGCCAGCATGATGGGAGGTATGGCATCCTGCGCCTCAGCCCTCCACACCACCGAGCCAGCCCCTGATAACTTTTTATTATATTGAATGAAGCCTTGCCAGTCTATACAGCACAGAGATTTCACTTCCAATTTCTAACAATGATTTGCATTAGGGGTTTCTTCTAGAAAACTGTATCATAATAGTCTGTAACCTTTATTGTTTGTGTGTTCCAGTTTGCCAATCCTGACTTTATGCAGCCAATTTCGGACATAGTTGACGTAGTGATACAGAATTGTCCCATAGATGTTAGGCGGCCATTGTACAAGGTAAGTTATTTTTTAATGATAAATTCTGAGAAAGCAAACTGCTGATTTATTATGGGGGGGAGGGGGGCATGGCTGTACTTTTTCCTCTTGCCAGGAGGATGGGTGAGAAGCTGCCATTACAATAAATGCATTGCTGATGACTGTTCTTCCTATATGGTGACTGATGGAATTTATTCATTTGTGATTTTTGACCAGGAAAAGCACACTAAGCTGTGATAGCTTGTTTTTAGGTGTGTCTTAGGGGGAGAGTTCGATGGATCTCTCTTACTGACGGGGAATACTGGCCATAACACTGGTAAACTCCCTTATTTTTGATCGATAAGTGCCATGAGCTCTTCAACTTCTACCTGGACTGTGACCAGAGATGGGCAGAAGGGACCTTGGTTTAAGGTCTCATCCGAAGGACAGCACCTCAACAGTGCAGCACCCCCCCATCCTACTGCACTACTTGTGTCAGCTCTGGGTGTTACACCAAGTACCTGGTGTGTGGCCAGAACTCACATCCATCCAGTCTTCTGGCCCCAAAGGACAGCATGCTACCTATTAAGTCACTGACACTGGTTTACTGAATATACAGGACAGCTTTGTAAATAGACTTTGCCTAGAACTCTTATCCTGTTAAAAATATATATATATATATATTTACTACTAATACTTACTACTTCCCCCGGCAAATGAGCCCTCATTTTCACAATGAACTCAGCCCCTGCTGCTCCCAGAGCTAACAAGCTCAAATCCAACCCTGGATCTTCCAACTGGCAGTGCTGCTACTATGCAATGGAGCCAGCCCAACAATCTACAATTCTGTTTATAGGCTTGGTTAATAAAATACAGATGCATAAAGACATTTGTTTTATTCTGTGTATTTTTGGTATGTATTTTCAGGAACTGAAACAGAATCTGTGTAACTGTACATGTAGGCACTGGTTTGCAGGCTAATCGGTTTAAGCAGATGATAAATAAATTGCATCTGCATTCTTGCCAACAAGCTTATATTTATTAATTGTAGAAATTGGTGACCGGGGAAGACGCACTGAACCAAGGTCTGGAGGCTCTGGAAAGATGGTCTAGAAAGTGGAAGCTGAAGTTCAATGCAGGGAAATGCAAGGTACTCCACCTGGGGGCCAGAAACCCAGGCCAAGTGTACGCCCTGGGGGTGGAAATGCTACAAGTCTCGATGGCTGAGAGGGACCTGGGGGTGGTGGTGGATGTCAAGATGAACAACTCTGAGACTTGTAGGAGGGCAGCAGCCAAGGCCAACAGGATGCTGGGATGCATCGCTAGGATCACCTCCAGAAGGAGGGAAGTGATACTCCCTCTGTATAACTGCTTGGTGAGGCCGCACCTTGAGTACTGCGTGCAGTTTTGGAGGCCACACTTAAAGAGGGACATTAACCTCCTGGAGAGGGTCCAGAGGAGGGCAACCAAAATGATTTGGGGCTTGGGGCACAGGACCTATGAGGAGAGGCTCGAAGAGCTAAATATGTACACATTGGAAGAGAGAAGGGACCGGGGGGACATGATAGAGGTCTTCAGGTACATGAAGAGGGTAAATAGGGGAGGAACAGTCAGGGTGCTTCGAAGGAAGGAGGAAGGGGCCACTAGAGGGCATGGGTGGAAGCTGGAGGGGGGAAGATTCAGGGAGAAAGGAGGTGCTACTTCACTGAGAAGGTGGTGGAGCCATGGAATGCACTGCCTAGGGGGCTGGTGGAGGCAGAGACAGTGGAGGGGTTCAAGAGGGGCTGGGACAGGTACAGGGGAAGGGTTCTGGAAGCAAAATCCAATGCAGCAAGAATATCTGGAACTGGGAAGGGAGAAGCCAGAGAAGGCAAGGGGGACAGCAAGGTCAGCACCCAGGGTGGGGGCTGACCAAACGAGCAGACACGAAAGACCGTTAGGCCTATTCTGCTGGCATTTTAGTATGTTAGTAAGGTTTGTTTCCAGGCATGTCCTAGGGGAAGGGTAACATTAGGGAGAGCAAGAGCAAAAATCAGTGCAATTAGTTAAAGGAAGTACTGTGATACTGAAGTATAAATAAATCTAAATGATACATAAATATGTCAACATGGTGCAATAATACAAATATTGCAAAATTTGTACAAAAATACAAAAAATAGCAATACAAAGACAGGAAAGAATGTAAAACACCAATACAAATGATCAGCAAAGTATTTTTTATGTATATAGTTCATATTTATGTATTTGAAATATGTATCAAACAGATAGCAGGATGGCTTCACAAGATGGAAATGCCCGACATTTAAATATTGGTTATGGAAGATCTTTCTCAAGGATATCTCCCTGCATTGAGCACATCATGGAACTGTAAGCTGTTGGCTGCAGGAGCACCCAGAAATTTTTGCTGGCTGGGCCATCCATGTCAGTGCCTGTAACGTAGGAATTCCCAGCATTCCTCAGTTCTTTCTCCCACCATCAACTATTCATCTGTCCACCATTGCTAAAGAATGCTGTTGAACTTGGAAAGTTTCATTGTTGCTACTTATTCAAGTTTGTTTATTTTACTTTTATACTGCCACCAACAGAAAAGGAACCACTATTCCGCTATTGCCACTGCGACGATGTTAACATTTCTAAAGATGACGACCACTCCATTTGTATCCATTGCCTTGGTATAGACCATGACATTAAAGCCTGCTCAATTGGCCAAAGCTTTAACTAGGCTACCAAGAGACATTGCAAGAAAGCTGTAGAAGTACAAGTAAAGCTAAAGGAAATGGAGAAACAGGTTATGGCAAAGGTGTCTTCACCATTGTCAACCACTTCTGTTCCTGGTTCGCCATTGGCCTGCTGTTTCCCGCAGTTGATGGTGTCCGTCGCTGACTCATTGAAGAAAAGGGACAGGTCCTCTAAGTCAGCAGAAAAACACTGCCACTCTGAGAAGGAGAAGTTGCGTAAGGACAAGACCATTTCCTCAGACTGTTCCTGGTCGCCTCTAAGAAGAGATACGTCTCTTGAAAAAGATGGGTCCCAGGTTCTGGCCATAGGTCCTGCTGCTGTCGCCCCCTCCCCCCCGGCCATCTCTCAGACACCAAGGTCAGGGTCTGGCACCGGCTTACCTCCCCCACTGGGGGATTCGCAGCCAGTACTGCCATTAGGCACAATTCCCATTGATGGTCATTATTCCTCCTATGCATTCTGCGCTTGAAGATGCCACTTTTGGCTGTGTGGCATAGGCCAGCTTAGTTGCAAGCAGTTCCAAGAAAGGGTGATAAACAATATCCAGCCCCCACTACAAAGCCCTATTTTTCATCACAGCCTGAAACAGACTCAGTGATGATTATGGCTAATCATGACAAATCCAAGGCTCCTAAACACATGAGTTCTCTTCTTCCTGATAAGGAAGTGAAGGAACTGGATGTGATAGGGAAGATAACTTTTGCTTCTGCTTCCCTGGGCCCAAGGATTGCAAACTATCTGGCACACATGATAAAATATCAAAATTGCCTTTAAAAGACTATGATCTCACTGGCTGAGAAGTTGCCAGAGGGCCAAGATAAAATACTAGCACAGCAGACTATTGCTAATGTCAGGAGAGTGGTAAGCTCCTGCTGAGGTCTGCCTATGCTGCCTCAGATGATACTGCCTCTGGGATTTGCCTTTGCCATCAGTCTTGGCTAACAGTGGCTGGTTTTACCTCAGATGTGCAACAATCTGTAATGAATGCTCCATTCAGACGCAAACAGTTGATTGACAATGACATAGAAAATGCATCAAGGGATTTACAGTCCTCAAAAATTAAAGTCCCTGCATACTTTGAACCCTAAACCCTGGGGAAGGGGTAGAGGTTCTTTTCGTAGGCCCTAAGCCCATCTAGGCCAAAGCTATTTAATAGGCCCAAGGTGTGGTTTACAGAGATATCAGCCTACCACTTTCCAAGCTGCAAACCTGCCCCCAGTGGCCTTGCCAGACTTACAAAAGGTCAAATCATTATGGGCACCCCTGCTGCCCCAGCGCTTTCTGACTCCCATTCCCTTCCTCTGGCCTCAATGCCTCCGGAAATCTTGGCATGAGTCTGAATCTCACTCTTTCTACGAAAGTGGAGGGAGATCACTATAGATGCATGAGTCCTGGAGGTGGTTCAGCAAGGACATGCCCTAGAACTCCTTACAGTTTCTCCAGTAACCCTGCCATTACCCAACAGATATCCTTTGGGACATCTTGCCTTCCTGTTGTAGGAGGTTCAGACCCTTCTCCACAAGATAGCTGTAGAACTCGTCCCAGTTTCAGAAATAAACCAGTGCTATTATTTCTGGTACTTACTGGTTCCAAAATGGACCGGTTGATTTAAAGTCAGTAATAGGCCTTCCAGGACTGAATCTTTTCACTGAATACAAAAAGTTATGAATAGTCTCACTGCAATCCCTCCTACTGCTCTGATTGAAAGGGGATTGGATGATTGCTCTGGACATGAATGATGCATATGTTCTTGTAAAGATCTGCAGATTGCACAGAAAATCCCACGTTTCATGCTCCAGGGCTACCACTACCAACTGTGTGTCCTGCCCTTTGATTTGTGTTCTGTAGCATATGTATTTACTAAAGTATTTGCTGCATTGTCTGCTGTCCTCTGCATAGAGGTCCTGTGTGCCTTCCCATGCATAGATGACTGGCTATTGAAAACCCTGTCTTGGTAAGCCATAGTCTACATACTATTTCAGACCCTACAGCTGTTTGACCAACTGGGTATACTGCACAATGAACCAAAATTGATCCTTACCCCTTGCCAGAGGCTCTAGTATATAAGAGAGGTTTATGGCACTGGTCTAGGAATTCCTGCCCTAGGATTGTGCTATGGCACTGGTGGCCTAGGCACAGCTGGTCTTCTCCAGCAATTATGTCTTGGCTAGATGCCTACTGAGGTTAATCAGCCTGATGGCGGCTGCCATCCTGACTATCCCTCTGACTTTATCTCCACATGGGGATCCTTCAGCTGTTCCACAGAGTACGGTGGGCTCAGCATTTGAACAAGTTGGAGTATCTCATACAAGCGAGTCCTCCACTCGGATGCTACCTACTCTGGTGGTTGGACTACCTCAGCCTAGAACAGGGTCCCCATTCCTCCAGCCATCCCCCCACATGGTGATAACCACAGAGCCTTGGGTTTAGGATGAGGTGCTCATCTGGGCCCCTTCAGAACTCGGGGCCAATGGGGACTCCTCTTGATATGGTTCTACACAGCAAGATTCTAGAGATGAGGGTTATTCTGCATGGCCTACAGGCCTTTGCCATCGTTCTTCTGGGGAATCAGCTAGTGATCCATACAGACAATATTTCAGTGATGCATTACATCAACTGACAGGGCGGAGTATGTTCATATGCTCTTTGCAAACAAACATATGAACATACAAACAAGCCAGCAGAAGAAGGCCATGTGGTCTATCAAGTCTGCTCGTATTGCAGGGTCTACAGCTTGAGCTAATGCCCTGCCCTCTCCCACTCCTCCCATCCTCCCTACCCATGATTCTTATCTTCCCCATGCCTATCCCAGCCTCTCTTAAAGCTGCTCACTGTCTTTAATGAGATGACCTCTTCCGGCAGCGCATTCCAAGTGCCCACCACTCTTTCTGTGAAGAAGTGCTTCCTGACATCCCTCCTAAACCACCCACCCTCCAGCTTAAGACTGTGCCCCCTCGTGATATGGTTACCACTCAGTTTAAAGAGACTTTCCTTATCAACATTATTTATCCCTTTCAAGTACTTGAATGTCCCAATCATGTCCCCTCTCTCTCTCCTGTCTTCCAGGGAGTACATATTCAGTGCCCTCAACCTCTCCTCATGTGCCTTACCCTGCTGACTGGCTATCATAGAAACATAGAGGTTGATGGCAGATAAGGACCGCAAGGCCCATCCAGTCTGCCCATTTCTTTTTCTACCTTATAAATGTGCCATCGGCCTTTGCTCTGTCAGTGGCCTATCTATTCATACTCATCTGTATTGCTCCCTTATGCCTATCCCATGCCTTTCTGAAGCCCTGCACTGTATTCATAGCCACCACTTCCTGAGGTAGGCCGTTCCATGTATCCACCACTCTTTCTGTGAAAAAGAATTCAAACAACATGAAGTCTTGCTGTATTCTGACTATTGCAGTGATCTCCAACCTTTGAACTGCCCCGGAGAACAAAGAGTTAACTTTCCATGCAAGGCATGGAACGCAGAGCTCGAGCTTGGTTGAAGCCTCTGTCTGCTGTTGTTTGAACCCCAACCGTCAGATTCTTTACTCCGCCTCGCTGAACAGTCGCTCCAGAGATTTCTCCTTCGCTTGGTTCAAAAAAGTCAGTTAAAGTGTCGTTTTTTCGCTCGGTTCCAACCAAATTTCTGCTTCTAACCTGTCAGTTTAAGTCTGTCTCTGTGGTACCGTGAGTACTAGTTTTCTGTGTGGAACTTGTAAACATTGGATCTGTTCGGTTTGAACCGATCAGGTTTGTGTAAAAAAACTTCTGTCTTTATTAGGGTGTGGTAACCAGTCCGTATCGGTTCTAAAAAAAACGAATTTTATCACGTTTTTTTCCAAGACCCGTAACACGGTCAGGAACCGAGGCGTTCGCCCATGGATTGCCTAAAAAGGGTACGCTTGGCTAGGATTGGCCATGTCTGAGACACCCAAGAAAAAACCGGGCCCACTGGGTTTCAGCGCTGTAGTGTGTGTGGGAAGCCTTTGCTAAGGCTGACCCCACCCACCTGTGTTTATTGTCTGGGGTTTGACCACCTCAGTTCAGACTGCCAAATTTGTAAAAGTTTTCCAAAGCTACCCTGGATAAGAGGTAGGTAGACTGAGGGAAAGGGAGGCCTAGAAGTCCACTAACCCGGATGGCCAGCCCGGTTCGGTTCCGACTGAACCAGAAGGAGTGCCCTCTGACCAGGGCGAAACGTCTTCGGGCAAAAGGAGAACCGATTCTGAGGAGTCGGTTCAGGTTAAAAGGAAAAGAAGGGATAAATCAACCGGTTCGGATCCACAAGTTCTTTCTCTGACCGCTGATGAGATAGCCAAAGCGATAAGGATAGCTCAATCGCTAACTTCGGTTCCGGACGAACCGGCACCATCGGTCAGGGGCTCGGTTTGGTCGGTTCCCCCGGTTCCGGATTATACTTTAGAAGAATTTTATGAACCGGAGGAAGAGGGAGAGTATGAAGATAATGATGATGATGGTGATTATGAAAGTCTGGATGTGCCTATTGACCCGGACATCTCCCCAGACAGACCTTTAGGCGTTTCTCCTCCTAGGCTTTCTGAGTCCCCTTCCCACTTTATGTTTTACAAGAAAGTGGCTGAAACCCTCCAGCTTCCTATGGAAGAAGCAGTAGAGGATCAGGAGGAGCCTGATTTTGTTGAGATGATGGACATCCCAGAGTCCAGGAGATTGTCTATTCCCCTCCATAAATCTTTTGGGAAACAGACATTTAAAATTCTAAAAACTCCTAATTCCATACCTCCTGTGGACAGAAGAATGGACAAGAGGTATACTCTTTCAGGCTCAGACACGGAGTTCCTTTCCCAGCAATATAGCCATGTTGGGGTAGTGCAGGCTGCTGCCTGTGATAAGGCAAATATTCCCTTGGCTTCACACACCCCAGACAAGGACTCCAGGAGGATTGATGCCATGGCAAAGAAACAGTACATAGCAGCATTTTTGGGACTCAGGCAGGTTAACTATATGGCCTACACAGCTAGATACCAGAAGTCCAGGTGGGACACTGTGATGGCGCTAGCTAAACAGGCCCCTGACCAGCTTACCAAGGAGCTGGAGCGGGTGGCTGCGGATGGGATTGAGGCATCCAAGGTGCAATTTCATGCTGCTGTGGACTCCAATGATGTTTCATCTAGAGTCATGGCTACATCTGTGGCCCTTCGGAGGATGGCTTGGCTCAGATGTACTAGCCTGTCACAGGATACCCAGGCTAAGGCCATGGATTTTCCTGTCATTAATAATTCTCTGTTTGGGGAGCAGACAGAGAATTACATGAAGAAGATGGAAGAGTACAGGCCCACCTACAGGAGTGCTCAGGCCAAAGAAAGGCAAGCCACTCCTCAGAGGCAGCATTCCAGGGGCAGGGGCAGGCCTTTTCATAGGCCTTTTTACCAAGCCCAGGCCTCCTCTTCTGCTTTTGCTGAGGGGGTTCTTTAGAGGGAGAGGCAGACGGGGTCTGAGCAGACCTGCTTCCACCCCTCAGCCTAAAGCCCCTGCCAAGCAGACACCCTGATGGGTCTGCCTGGGCCGATTCTCCACTACCTGTAGGGGGCAGACTGGCTTACTTTGTCCAGTAATGGAAGTCTTTAACATTAGACAAGTGGGTCCTGGAAGTAGTAAGCCAGGGACTGGTTCTCAGCTTCAACAAATTTCCCAAGATGAGAACCAGATCCTTTCCACCTGCAAATCCTTCAGAGGCCCTTGCCCTAGAGGCAGAGGTTTCTTCCCTCCTGGTTGTCAGAGCCATAGAAAGGGTTCCTATCCTACACAGGGGCAAAGGATTATACTCTAGGTACTTCCTAACCCCCAAAAAGACAGGAGAATGGCGGCCCATCCTGGATCTGAGATACCTAAACAAGCACCTTTTAAAGCCAAAATTCAAAATGGCTAGCCTCCCTGGACCTCAAGGATGCCTATTTACACATTCCCATCAGGTGCTCCCACAGAAAGTATCTCAGGTTCGAGTTGCCCTCAGGCCACTATCAATTCAGAGCAATGCCCTTTGGCCTAACATCAGCCCCAAGGGTGTTCACAAAGTGCCTGGCAGTAGTGGTTGCTTTCCTAAGGAGAAAAAAGATCTCCATCTTTCCATACCTGGACGACTGGCTCATAGTAGGTCAGTCTCCAGACCAAGTCAAGTCACATCTTCAGATAACTCAGCAACTGGTCATTTCCTTAGGGTTCCTCCTAAACCTTCCAAAGTCAGTTCTAGAGCCAATGCAGCTCCTCAACTTTATAGGGGCGGAGCTGGATACAATCAGAGCAAAGGCCTTCCTTCCCCTGGACAGGGCAAGGACACTAATAGAACTGGCCTCTTCTTTCACCCTTCAGGTGTCTCGACCAGCAAGGCACTTCTTGCAGCTCCTGGGCCACATGGCAGCCTCTACAGCAGTGGTCCAGGGGGCTAGATTTCAGATGAGGGACATTCAGTTCCACTTGAGAACCTTCTGGTCCCAGAGAAAGGATTCCCTGACCAAACTAGTCCCAGTGACTCGAACCCTGATCCAGGCTTTGCAGTGGTGGCAGGATCAGGACAATTTAAGGCAAGGAGTTCCTTTTGTCACTCAGTCTCATTCCCTAATCCTCACCACAGACGCCTCCCTCTTGGGCTGGGGAGCCCACTTGGGGGATCTTACCACCCAAGGGCTATGGTCACCTCAAGAATCTCTGCTTCACATCAATCTCTTGGAACTCAGAGCAGTGTTTCTAGCCTGTTCAGAACAAAGTAGTCCAGATCAGAACAGACAATACCACCACAATGTGGTACATCAACAAGCAAGGGGGGCACTCGGTCTACGGCCTTGTGCACAGAAGCAATTAAGTTGTGGTCTCTGGCCTATTCACTGCAAACTTCTCTCACAGCAGTTCACCTCCCAGGGAAGGACAATGTCCTGGCAGATGTTATCAGCAGGATATCTCAGGGCCACCACGAATGGTCCCTAGATCCCCTAGTTTTGAAAGTGATTTTCTCCAGATGGGGCACTCCACAGATAGATCTTTTTGCAGCCCCAGACAATCACCAACTTCCTCTTTTTTGCTGCAGACCCCCAGTATTGGGCTCAGTCCCCCTGGATGCTCTAGTACTCAATTGGGAGGGGAAGTTCCTGTATGCTTCCTCCCCTTCCCTCTCCTGTTCAAGGTACTAGTCAAGATCAGGTCTCAACCCTGCAAAGTGATTCTGATCGCTCCAGACTGGGCCAGACAGCCCTGGTACCCACTGTTGCTGTCCTTAGCAATACACCTTCCCCTTCTCTTTCCAGGAATTATAACCTGTTGACATCCTCTCAGGGAAGGGTTTGGTATCCGAATTTCAAATCTCTCAATCTCAAGGTTTGGCTCTTGAAGAGTTAGAGTTTGCTGATCTGCACCTCTCTCAAGGTGTCCTGGATATTCTAAAGGCTTCTTGAAAGCCTTCCACCAGAAAGACTTACAACTCCAAATTGAAAAGGTTCACTATTTGGTGCTCTGGTAAGCATATTTCTCCAGAATCTGCTGGGTTGCCTACAGTCCTGGTCTATATGGTTCATCTCAATGGCTTGGGACTCAGACCAGCTACACTCAAAGTACATTTGGCAGCTGTTTCTGCTTTTTTGTCAGTAGGCAAGCCCTCTTCTCTTTCAGCCCACCCTGTATTTTGCAAATTCTTCAAGGGACTATTGCACACCAATCCTCCCTTCAGGGACCCTGCTCCTGCTTGGGACCTTAATGTTTGCATTGCATAGCTTATGCAACCCACTTTTGAGCCTTTGTCCTCTGCAGAGCTTAAGTACTTGACTTGGAAAACTGTGTTTTTGGTAGCCATTACCTCTGCCAGACGCATCAGTGAATTCCAAGCCCTGTCAGTGGAGCCTGATTTCATCTCTTTCCATAGAGATAAAGTGGTCCTAAGAACTAACAGGAAGTTTTTGCGTAAGGTGGTTTCAGATTTCCACCTTAATTGGTCTATGTCTCTTCCTGTTTTCTTCACTGACCATTCCTCCTCTGGAGAGAGGAGGCTGCACAGCCTGGACGTAAAAAGGGCCCTTAGCTACTACATAGAGCGCACCAAGGGTCACAGGTTTGACCCCCTCCAGTTGTTCCTCACTTATGGAGAAGTCGGTAAGGGAAAACCTGCCACTAAAAGGTCTATTGCCAGGTGGATTGTCTCTTGTATACAATTCTGCTATGAAAAATTGGGTAGAATCCCACCCTCAGGCCTGAGGGCTCACTCTACTAGAGGTACAGCTGCTTCCCTGGCTGCTGCCAGGGATATTCCTGTCTTAGAGATTTGTCAAGCAGCCACTTGGAAAACAGTCCATACTTACTCCAAGCATTACTCTCTGGATATCCAGGCTAGGAGTGATGCTCGGTTTGGCACAGCAGTACTTCAGAGCCTGTTCCCAAAGTAGGTTCTGTCCCTCCTCCATGGAGGTACTGCTTGGTAGTCTGCAATAGTCAGAATACAGCAAGACTTCATGTTGTTTGAAGAAAAAATTACTCACCTTAGTAATGTTGTTTCTTCTAATGGAGTCTTGCTGTATTCTGACCTCCCCCCACCTCCCTCTCAGAACCTGGTTTTTAGGATGTGGGTGGGCAGGAGCAGTGTTGGCACCTAGGGGTGCCCCTTTTTCTCCCCCTCCTTTATTTTGGGTGTGTGTTGTGTTTTGTTTTTTGGGTTTCCTGACTTGAGTCTTTGCTTTGAAACCGAAAAAACCCTTTTTATCAAATTTAGTTGCCAGTTGGCTAGTGTGAGTTTACAGTTTCCACACAGAACTACAGTGAGTATAGCTCATAAAGATCTGATGGTTGGTGTTCAAACAACAGCAGACAGAGGCTTCAACTGAGCTCGAACTCAGCATTCCATGCCTTGCATGGAAAGTTAACTCTTTGTTCTCCGGGGCAGTTCAAAGGTTGGAGATCACTGCAATAGTCAGAATACAGCAAGACTCCATTAGAAGAAACAACATTACTAAGGTGAGTAATTTTTTCTTTCCTCACATTCCTCCTTAATCTGCCTCCCTCTAGTCTCATGCTGTGTCCTCTTGTCCTGCTTTTTTTCTTATATTTAAAATGTTAGACTCTTTCACCTTGTTAATGCCCTTAAGGTGTTTGAATGTTTCGATCATATCACCTCTCTCCCCTCCTTTGCTCAAGGGTATACATATTGAGCTCCGTTAATCTGTCCTCATATGTCTTCTGATGCAGTCCCTGCACCATTTTGGTTGCCCTTCTCTGGACTGCATCAATTTGGTTAATGTCCTTGTGAAGGTGTGGCCTCCAGTACTGCATGCAGTACTCCAGATGGGGCCTAACCAGAGTCTTGTAAAGAGGGATTATTACCTCCCTCTTATGACTTGTGATACCCCTACTAATATACCCTAACATCCCCCTAGCCTTACCTACTGCTTTAAAGGTCTGCTTGGATGATTTCAGTTCATCGGTGATGATGATGCCCAAGTCTCTTTCTTCCTTTGTGACTGCCAGCAACTCCCCTCACAGCCCATAGGTGGCTTCAGGGTTTCTCTTCCCTATGTGCATGATCTTGCACTTCTTTGCATTAAATCCCAGTTGCCACTCTTCTGACCATTTTACTAGTTTATCCAGATCTCTTATCTTTTTGCCCACCCCATCTGGATCATCTACTCTGTTGCAGATCTTGGTGTCATCTGCAAACAGACAAGCCTTACCCTTTAGTCCTTCTGCAATGTCACTAATGAAGATATTGAAGAGAATTGGCCCCAGGACTGATCCCTGAGGTACCCCACTTGTGACTTGCATCTCTTCTGACTGTATACCATTTACCACCACTCTCTGTTTTCTGCCCATCAACCAGTTTGCCACCCAGTTGACCAACTTCTGACCCACCCAGAGCCTACCCAGCTTATTTATCAATCTTCTATGTGGAACAGTGTTGAAAGCTTTGCTGAAGTCAAGGTAGGCGACATCAACTGCTCCCCCTTGGTCCACCACTCTGGTTACCCAGTCAAAGAAATCTATGAGATTAGTTTGACAGGACCTTCCTTTTGTAAACCCATGCTGTCTTGGATCCTGTGCCCCTATGGATTCCAGGTGTTGCACTATCCTTTCCTGAAGGAGTGCCTCCATAATCTTGCCCACTACTGAGGTAAGACTGACTGGTCTGTAGTTCCCTGCCTCCTCCCTGCTACCACGCTTGTGGAGCGGGATCACATGAGCCCTTCTCCAGTCCTCTGGGACCTCTCCTGTGCTCAGAGACTCACTAAACAGTTCTGCTAATGGCTCTGCTAGTTCCACTCTTAGCTTCTTAAGTACCCTGGGATGTATGCCATCAGGTCCCATTGCCTTGTCCACCCTGAGCTTAGCGAGCTCTTGTAGGACCCTTTCTTTTGTGAAGGGAATAGTGCTCACCTCCCCCCCATCATCTTTGTAGCCCTCCTCTGTACCTTCTCCAGCAGGTTAATGTACTTTTTGAGGTGTGGGCACCAGTACTGAACTCCATACTCTAGATGCGGCTATACCAGTGACCTGTACAAGGGCAGTATAACCTCCTCTCTCCTACTACTGATCCCCCTAGCTATGCATCACAGCATCTTGTTTGCCTTTGCTGTTGCTTTCTTGCACTGCATGGAGTGCTTCAGGTCACTAGTGATCATCACTTCCAGGTCCTTCTTCTCCTCTGATGCAGCTACTCGGACTCCACCCAGGTAATACTCTGTTCTGGGATCCTTGGCTCCAATATGCATAACTTTGCATTTCTTGGCATTAAAGCCAATCTGCCAGTTCCTGGACCACCTCCCCAGCTTTTCCAGATCTTCCTGTAGGTCCTGTATCCCTTCAGATGTGTCCACTCTCCCACAGAGCTTGGTGTCATCTGCGAATAGGCACATTTTGCCTTTAATGCCACCCCCAATGTCATTGATGAAGAACAACACTGGCCCCAGCATGGAGCCCTGTGGGACCCCACTGGTTACATCTCTGGTGCCAGATAACTCTCCCCCCCACCACCACCCTCTGGGTTCTGTCCCTCAGCCAGTTTTCCACCCATCTGGCCATCTTATTCCCAACTCCAAGATCCACCAACTTCCTGGTTAACCTTTTGTGGGGCACAGAGCCAAAGGCCTAACTGACATCAAGATCGAGGATGTCTACTGCTTGGCCCCTGTCTACTGTCTTAGTGACACAGTCAAAGAAGTCAATCAGATTTGTTTGACACAATCTCCCCCCCATGAACCCATGCTGCCTCTCATCCTGGAGACCATGCTCCTCTAGATATGCCACCAACCTTTCCTTTAGTATGGTCTCCATGAGCTTTCCCACAATAAAGGTCAGACTGACTGGTCTGTAATTCCCTGGATCATCCTTGGGACCACTTTTCTGAAGGGGCACTACAGTACATATGCTGTTCTCCAGTCCTGTGGTACCACGCCTGACTCTAGTGAACCATTAAATAGGTCTGCTAGTGGCCCTGCCAGCTCCTCAGCCAGTTCCTTTAGTATCCTTGGACGTACTCTGTCCGGGCCTGGTGGTTTGTCCACTTTCAATGCCAGAAGACCCTCCCTCACTCTATCCTCCTCTATCACTATGTCTGTGTTTCCCTCCCCCCGTTCCTCTTTTCCCTCCTGAAGTCACTGCCATCTTTTTCCATGGTGAAGACAGAACAGAAGTATTCATTTAGTATCTCTGTTTTTCCTCCATTATCCTCCACCCACTCCACCCCTTTCTTAAGCCTAACAGTTCCTTCCTTCCTTCTTGTCCCTTTTCTCACTTATATAGTGAAAGAAAGCCTTCTCCCCCTTCTTAATTCCTTCAGCAATTTGGAGCTCCTTCTGTGCCTTTGCTCGCCAGACTTCCTTACTTGCCTCACTGGCCAACCTTAGGTAATTTTCCCTATCCACCTCTCTCTTGGTCTGCCTGAATTTTCTATAGCCAACCTCTTTTCCCTTACTGCCTTGGCAACCCCAGCACTGAACCAGCTGGGCGCTTTGGCCCTTGTGTTCGTCCCCCTGAGCCTAACACACTCATCTGTGGCAACCAGTATTCCTTCCTTACTGATGGACCACTTTTGGTCCACCCCCATATCTGCTCTGATGCCCACCAGATGGCTTCTTGGAACCTCACCCATTTTCCTGAAGTCCGCCCTCCTGAAATCCAAGATTTTGGTCTTAGTTGGGATGCTTTCCCTGCCCATATCCAAATGGAACCACACTGTGCAATGGTCACTTCCGCCCAGTGGCTCTCTGACCATTATTTCCTGCACATGCTCCTCATTTGTGAGCACCAGATAAAGAGTTGCCTCAGCTCTTGTTGGTTCAGTGACGCCCTGAGTCAGGAACCCACTCTGCAGTCCTTCCAGGATCACCTGACTCTTAGCACATGTTGTGGATGGTATGCTCCAGTCCACCTTGGGCAGGTTGAAGTCCCCCACAGTTACCACCTCTCCTTTCCCTGCAGCTTCCAATATTTGTGAGATCAGTTCCCTGCCTCTCTCCTCACGTTTTTCCCTCTATTCGAACAAAAAATGTTTGGCACTTAGCGATGGAACACAACATTTCTGTTGATGGTGTTCCTTCCTCATACCCTAAAGGCACTGGCAGACTGCCTCAGCTAGTCCCATGCGCTGTGCCATGAATGAGAGCTCTCAGACTGCATTGTGGGTGACCTCTTCAAAAATGGGGTCATCCAGACAAAGACCTGTTTGCACCTCCCTACAACGCAGTGCTGCCGCGTTTCTGCTGCCTCGCTCCAGGGCTTGAGTTTTCTGGTGAGATGCATTCTCATTCTCCTGGAAAGGGAGGTTTCTGTATGTTTTTCCTCAAGTCCCTCTGATTCAGAGGGTTCTGGTCACGCTATGGGCCAAGCCAGCCTCCTTAATTCTGGTGGCTCTTTACTGACCCAGAAATATTTGGTTCACTCTACTACAGCAACTATCAGCAGAACCTCCTGTCTCGCTCCCTTGGTGAGTAGGATTTGTGACACAGGAGCAGGATGCTCTGGCACAGACGGATCTTTGATCCTTGTACCTCCATGCCTGACTCTTGAGGATGTAGAACTCTCCAGCTTCGGAGTTTCCCCGATAGTTGCAGAAGTTCTACTGGCAGCTAGAAAGCTCTGAACCCAGTACACTTACAAAAATGAAAACATTTTATGACGTGGTGTACTCAGTATGCCCTGGATCCCTTTACATGTCCAGTTCCTATTGTGCTGGACTACCTCTTGTCCCGTAAGAACACGGGACTAAAGTATTTCTCTATTAGTGTCCACATGGCTGCTGTGTTTGCTTTTCGTGCCCTCACAGAGGGCAAGACAGTGGTCCAGATGGAGGTTTCCCATAGATTCTTATGAGGTATTCTCCTCCTGCTTGTCCCCCCCCCCCCAGTCAGAGAACTGGTTCTGGTGTAGGACTTTAATTTGATCCTAGCAACCTGCACCTCCCTTTGAGCTTGCTGCTACTTGTAAGCTATGCTTCCTGTCTTGGAAGACACTGCTCCTAGTGGCTGTGATGTCTGCTAGATGCATTTCTGAGTTACAGACTCTGGTTGCAGACCCTCCTTTCATTATTTTTCACAAGGATCAGGTTACATTATGTACCAGTTCTTGTTTCCTACCTAAAGTCATATCTGAGAGAACACTGAATCAAAGTGTTGACATTCCTGTTTATTTTTCATCTTCCACAGATAGTGGGGAATGTCGTTTACACACGCTGGACATCCACAGGACGCTGCATTGGTACCTGGATTGTACAAAGGATTGTAGAAAATCCTCTCAGCTGTTCTTAGCTTTTGCTTCAGGATGGTGGGTCCCCAATTTTGAAACGGGGTGTGTGCAAATGGCTGCCCAGTGGTATTTCATTTTGTTACCAGAAGTGTAGTAAGCAATTTCCTGTTCCCATTCTTGCTCATTCTGCCTGTGGTGTGGCAACTCAATGGCTTGTTTTCAGAATGTGTCCGGTACTGACATCTTTGCTGCTGCCACTCAGAGTACTGTTCAACATTTACTAAACACTACAGTCTGGACATCATCCTCAGTATTCTGCAGGGCCTCATGACAGTGTTGAGTAAGGCCCTGTCCCGTTTGTTATTCAGAAACAGTTAAATGCCAAGCATCTGGTCTATCCTCTCCTTTTCTGTCTTTTGTCTGTCTGGTTGTGCAACCAAATGTTCTTGTGAGACCTAGGAACTGATCACTCTGACAGTCCTGTGATTCTCTGCCTCTTGCTATCTCTCTGCCTTCACTTACTGTTTCTGTCTTTTCTTCCCCTTTTGTATCTGTGGTTATATATGTGAATCTTTGTGTGAAATTGTAAGTGATACTGGGATCCCTTGGTTTGAAACTGTATATAGCTATATGTTGAAATAATTGCAAAAAGCTGTTTGGAATTTAAGGGGTTAACCTGAGATACAGTTTGAGCTCCTTTCAGGCTTGTTTGCAGACTTTTGCAGAGCTGTCAGCAGGAGGCCAGCTTGGGACACTGTTCTATTTGCAAGCCTGCTCCGCAAAGAAAATAACAAGAACTCATAACAGGATGTCTCTTAGCGAGTTCCCAGGCAAAGGCTTATAAAAATAGAAGCAATACTTTTTTTTTCTCTGTTTGTACTGCCTTTGTAAATAATTACAAGCCAAAGATACTAGAGCACCCCCCCCCCACATAGCATAGCATATTTAAACTTTCCTCTGCCAAAATTGGCTATATTTACTTCAAGCTGCATGTGAGGAGTGGGTCCTCTTAGTTTCAGATTGGAATTCCAATTTGAGTAAGCTAAATCACCAACGTCAAGGTGGGACCCTTCGATTTGGTCCCTAACTTTCCAGTGCCTCAGTGGCTACTAATTGACTCCTTTTATACTGTGCTTCCATCATGGATTTTACACAGGTGTTTCAAAGGGAGCATGCTATGAAGGAGCACCAAAGACTCCCTAAACTCAAATGAATCCAAAAATAGCATGCTCAAACCTTTTATGTTACTTCACACACTGGAATTCACATTTCTTCTAAGGGGTGCTGCTAGGTTGTGGCAAACAACATACAATCCAAAGATACTAGCGCACCCCCCAACATAGCATATTTAAACTTTCCTCTGCCAAAACTGGCTATATTTACTTCAAACTCCATGTGAGGAGTGGGTCCTCTTAGTTTCAGACTAGAATTCCAATTTGAGTAAGCTAAATCACCAACGTCAAGGTGGGACCCTTCGATTTAGTCCCTAACTTTCCAGTGCCTCAGTGGCTACTAATTGACTCCATTTATGCTGTGCTCCCATCGAGGATTTTGCACAGGTGTTTCAAAGGGAGCATGCTAAGAAGGAGCACCACAGACTCCCTAAACTCAAACAAATCCAAAAATAGCGTGCTTAAACCTTTTATGTTACTTCGCACACTGGAATTCACATTTCTTCTAAGGGGTGCTGCTAGGTTGTGCCACATCAGTTACATACATCTTTTACAGACCATAAAGAAACATCAGATAATAAATGTTCAACACATTTTCTAAGTAACTAAAATAGTACTAAACAGAGAGTAAAAATAAGACAGCAACTGTTGACAGTACCGAGAAGTGCTGTACTATTAATAGCATTCTACCATGCATTTGAAAGAAATATAACAAAATTTACATACCTGCAAAATTGTAGATTTTTCAGGCATATTCTCACACAGTTAAGTTGAGTATGGGTAAATAAAGTGCCTATATTTCCCCTGATAATAGTAAAGCAAAGATCACAATCAGAACAGAAAGAAAGCATAGAAAAGAGAGAGTAAAGGCAGAAACAGAAGAGGAAGTAGAGAAAGTTACAGGATGGCTATAGATATGTTTAAAATGTGGTCAGCACAGTGAGGAAGAACATCTCTTAAACAGAATGGCATCTTAGAGATATTGTCACTCTGAGGTAGGGGACACAATGTATTTTATTGCCCGTTGGGAGTTGTATCTACATTACTACAAACAACCTTATATAAAATACCCCACCTGTTGAAAAACTGGTGGCCTTGATCACGCATACAAAGGGCCAGTTTTTCTGTGCTCAGAATCTCCAAAATGCAATGTTTCCAATCCAATAAAGATGGGGCAGTCTGAGACAACCAGTTACGTAAAATAACGTTCCTGGTTGACATGCCAGTTAGCATCAGGGAATACTGTTGCTCTAGAGTCCAGGCCTGATGTTCACCGAAATGCCCCACTACACGTTTCTTTTTCATGCAAGTTGACAAGGCTGAGAAGCTCGAAAGAACATTTTTAATTTCCTCCCATAAACTTTGTACATAGGAGCATTCCCAGAGCATATGAATCAAAGACCCACTGGCTAGATTACACTTAGAGCAGGTTGGAAAAGTGCGTAGGCCCATCTTTTGCATTAAGTAAGGAGTATAGTAAAGATTGTGCAAGGTTTTGAATTGTACCAATTTCAAGTTTACAGCACTAAAAGCCTTAGTTCTAATATTCCATATCCTGCCCTATTTCCATCCCTGAGTAGGAGTGTTAAGGACCTCAGACCACCAGCCCACACATTCGGAAGCACTCCCCCTAACGTTCTCTAAAAGTAAATTATAGAAATTAGAGATCCTAGGTGAAGTACAGATGCAGCCAAGAAATTCATTGGTATTACTGTTCAAATAATCTGTTGGAGACACTACTTTGATAATTATTTGTTTAATAACCTCATAAAATGTGAGGTCTATAACTGGCATGTTATTTATATGCACTAAAGTATTGAAGGGCTTAAATTTTCCTGACTTACTATGTCTCTTAGGGATTTTATTCCATTCATTACTCAGTCCGGCTTCAGCAGGGTTATATTATTTATCGAAAAGTTAGGGTTACCCCATAAGAGTTGTGATCTAGATTTATTCATATTCAGAGCAAGTAATTCACTCCATTGGCTGATCTGTTTTATCATTTAAGATTTTATTAAAGTTTTTCAGGTACCTTAAGCCGTGAAAATGGCCCTCATACACCAAGCCTACAATACAGTCAAGTAAGCTAATACATAGGTAATTGTTCTCAAAATACAGTGTGTTACCTACAAACTCTATACTTAAACAAGTACATCCTAATGCAGGTGTCAGTGTATGCTCACTCTAAACTACAAAATACAAATTTTATATAACAGGGAGATTAACTATCATGGTCTTTTTACATTAACTGGAGATTACCAAGATCTGATCCAGGAGACCAGATCAGAACATACCACTATCAACCAATTCAGATGTATGTGAAATTGCAACTAATTAATAGAGGTTTATATAGACCGAGGGAATTCTATCATTCAAATCTATAGACAGTAAAGAGAAACCAAGAAGATCAAGAAAAAATAGAACAGTATGAGCAGAGAGGGTGACAAGACCAGACAGCAGCAGCCAGCTATTGTAGTGTTAGCAAACTATATTGCAATTCAGGGTACAGGAGGGTTTTGCGGTGGCGGGGGTGCAACCGAACAGATATGGGAGTGTAAATAAGCTCCCCATTTCTTGTAGTATCTGTCAAGCCTTCCCTTGGCCACCGACGAGAGCCTGTCGAAAGTAGCCAATCTAGCCATAGCAGAACGCCATTGCAAAATCATTGGGGGCGCAGATTGTCTCCAGCGTATCAAAATGGTCCTCTTTGTCTCCATGATAGCCACTAGGACCCAAGCTGTGCTGGGAGGAGAGTGGATTTAATGCTGAAGTATCCCCAGTAAGAGAATAATGTTGCAGCCGGATTGGTTTACCTTTTATCCTGGAGCAGTCTCCTAGGACTTGCATCCAGAAATTCTGTAGGGCCGGGCAGGTCCAGATAATGTGAAGTAGGTGAGCAGGGGAAGAGTGGCATCTCCAACATTGATCCTGTGGTATAATCCTAAGGCTGTGTAGAACTGCAGGGGTTCTATACCACCGTAGGAGAATTTTTAATTGTATTAATTTGCTCTTGGAGTCTTCATAGGCTGTATGAGCTGCTCTGATGCACATCGACCGTTGCTGCTGGGATAAGGGGTGAAGCAGATCCCTTTCCCAGGCAGCTCTACTGGTGAGAGTAGCATCTGGCTGCGCATCTCTAAGGATTTTGTAGAGAACACCCACCAGTCCTTGGCCCTTTCTGGGTAGGTGGAGGACACTCAAGCAGTCCCAAGTGTTTTGTGACGACGGGGCTTTAATAAGGGAGGAGTGAGCACTTTTCAGCAGCAAAAATTTCCAGAAGTCTGAGGATCCTAACCCATATCTGTCCTGAATCTGTTCAAAGGACATTAGTGTGCGAGAGTTTGGGAGTAGGAGATCCCCTATGACTCGAATGCCCTTTGAGGCCCAGTGAGACCACAAGAGCAGCTTATGATCAACCATGATAAGATGGTTGTTCCATATCAAGGCATATCTGAGCGGGGGAAGGTATTCTGATTTCGGAACCCCAGTAATTGCCATCGCTCTCCGCCACAATCTACATGTTTCTAACACAACGGGGGTGAACCGATTTGCTGCCGGTTTTGTACTGAAGAGCAGAGAAAATAGGGGAGTATCCATTGACAAAGTGGCCTCTAAAGATACCCATTGAGGAGGGAGGGTAAGGTAGGGGATGAACCAGGCTGTGGCCTGGGCCATTCTGTAAGCTAGGTGATAACCCTCAAACCAGGGGAGCCCCAACCCACCTCTGGTCCAATGTGCACATAATTTTGTGCGCCCCCATCTCAGGACTTTACCCTCCCACAAGAAGGAAGAAATTAGATTATCTAGGGCCTTGAAAAGTTTTTGAGAGAGTGGGATGGAAAGATTATTTAGTAGGTACGAGACTCTGGAGAACAAAAACATTCTAATGGCTTCTACCTTGCCTTTTAGGGTGAGTTGGAGCCGTTTCCATCGCTGGACTTCAGCCGTTAAAGAGGCCAGTAGAGGGGAGAAATTAGCGGATTACATAGAAACATAGACTTTGACGGCAGATAAGGACCGCTAGGCCCATCTAGTCTGCCCATTTCCCTACCTACAGGATAGGCCGCAGACCCTAGTTAACCAACAGCCTATATCGTCCTGCCCCCCACAAGAATTGCCTTGTGTCTGTCCCATGCATTCTTGAATTCTCCCACAGTTTTAGACCCCACAACTTCCTCAGGAAGGCTGTTCTGTGCATCCACTACCCTCTCTGTGAAATAATACTTCCTCACATTGCCACTGAACTGCCCTCCTTCTATCTTTAAATTGTGTCCCCTTGTTCTTGCAAGTCTCTTTTTCTGAAAGATGCTACCCTCTTGGACTTTGTTGATTCCCTTGAGGTACTTGAAAGTTTCTATCATGTCCCCTCTCCTTCTTTCCTCAAGGGTATACATATTAAGCTCCTTAGTCTCTCCTCATACGGCTTCTCTTGCAGACCCTGCACCATTTTAGTTGCCCTCCTCTGGACTGCCTCTATCCTGTCTATGTCCTTGCGGAGATGGGGTCTCCAGAACTGGACCAGTATTCCAGATGGGGTCTCACCAACTGTCTGTACAGAGGGATAACAACTTCCTGTTTTCTGCTGCTGATGCCTCTCCCTATACATCCCAGTATACCCCGGCCCTCCCTACTGCCTTCTCACATTGCTTGCTAACCTAAGGTCATCTGATATGATTACCCCAGGTTCCTTTCCTGTTTTGTTGTTGTTACTACCTCCCACCCATTGTGTATTCTTCCCTGGTTCTTGTTTCCCAGGTGCATTATTTTGCACTTTTTGCATTGAATCCTAGCTGCCACACGTCCGACCATTCCTCCAACCTTGCCAAGTCCTTTTCATCCTTTCCACGCCCCTTGTGTATCAACCCTGTTGCAGATCTTGTGTCATCTGCAAAAGGCATACTTTTCCTTCCAGTCCCTCTGCAATGTCACTGATGAAGACATTAAAAGGACTGACCCAGTACTGAACCTCATGGTACCCACTAGTAACCGCCCTTTCTTCAGAGTGGACTCCATTTACAATTACCTTCTGTGTCCTGTTGTCCAGCCAATGTTTACAGGCTACCACCCTAGGACCCACTCCCAGGCTGGTTAATTTGACTAATAATCTTTGTGTGGGATTGTGTCAAATGCCTTGCTAAAAGTCTAGGTAGGCCATGTCCACAGCCCCTCCCTGGTCTACTACTTTGGTCACCCAGTCAAATAAATCTATTAGATTAGTCTGACATGACCTTCCCACTGTGAACCCATGCTGCCTTGGATCCTGTGCTCCACTGACCTCTAGGTACTCAACTATTCTTTCCTTCAGAGTGACTCCATCACTTTCCCTACCACAGAGGTCAGACTGACAGGTCTGTAGTTTCCTGCCTCTGTCTTGGTCCCACTTTTGTGAAGGGAATCACATCCGCCTTCCTCCAGTCCTCGGTACCACACCATCCTCCCATGATTTATTAAAAGAGTAGCCAGTGGTTTCACTAGTTCCTTCCTTAATTCTTTTAGAATTCTGGGGTGAATTCCATCAGGACCCATTGCTTTGTCCACCTTCAATTTTAGGAGTTCTTGCAGAACCCTTTCTTCTGTGAAAGGACTGGGATCGACCCCCTATCAAGAGTGCTTCTGTTAATTGGATTAAGCACTTCCCTCCTCTTTGTGAATACTGAGCAGAAATATTCGTTCAGTATTCCTGCTTTCACTGTCCCCTCTGCCCACCCACGTTCATTCTATTCAGCCTCACTATCCCTCCCTTTGTCTTTCTCGCTCGCTGATGTAGCTATAAAAGGTTTATCCCCTTCTTAACTGAGTTGGCTATCTTTTCCTCAGTTTGGGCCTTTGCTATTCTGACTTCCTCCTGCTTCTTTCTGCCTTAACTGGTACAGCTCTCTGTCCTGCTCCTTCTGTGTTTCCTTATACTTCCGGAATGCTATCTTTTTCTTCCTGACTTTCACAGCCACCTCTCTTGAGAACCATAGTGGCTTTTCTTTCATTTGATTTGTTTATTTGCTTCACACAAAGGCTTGTTGCCTCTGTGATGGCAGTTTGATAATTCCCATTGTTGCTCCACACCTCCTTCTAGCTTGTTGCTAGTACTTTCTGAGGCACTCTCCCATCTTGCCAAAGTCAGCCCTCCAAAGTCCAGTACCTCACTTTTGTATGGCTTGACTCTGTAGCTGAGGTTTAACGTGAACCACACACTGTTTGATGGTCACTTGTCCCCAGATGGCAACCTACTTCTAGATCTAAGATCCTCTCACTGCCCCGTTTGAGAGTCGAGGTCTAAGATTGCTCCCTCACGAGTGGGTTCGAAACTAGCTGTCTAATGCCTGCCACCTGTAGGTGTCAAGAATGGCCCTGCTCTTGGATGTGGCTGCAGCAAATGTGCTCCAGTTAACATCTGACATATTCAGGTCTCCATCAACAGTATCTCCCTTTCTCTGCCATTCTAAGAATGCCTTCCATCATATCCTTGTCCATTCCTTCCCCTGACATGGGGTCTGTACCTACACCCCTATGCGATTGTGGTGCCCTTTCCAGTCTCCAGGTGACCCACAGTGCCTCCTCTCCTCCCTGTTTACTCTTTTGTTCAGTTGCTTTTATCCCTTCCTTTACATAGAGAGCTACTCCTCCCCCTCTTCTCCCCTGCCTGTCTCTCCTGTAGGTTATGTACCCTGGTATGTTAACATCAACAGTCATGGTTCTCTGTGTACCATGTTTCTGTGACTGCTACGATATCCAGGCATCCCTCTTCCATTAAGGCCACCAGCTCAGGGAGTTTGTTGCCCAGACTAGATTCTAGACCCTGGCACAATATATCAGTTGGGGGGTGAGGATATAGCATGCACCAAGCAGGAAAGGGGTCTTGGGGTTATCATCTCTGATGACCTCAAGGTAGGGAAACAGTGTGACAAGGCAGCAGGTAAAGCAAATAGGATGCTGGGATGCATAGGCAGGGGCATCACCAGCAGGAATAGGGAGGTCATAATTCCACTATACAAGACTCTAGTGAGGCCCCACCTGGAGTACAGTGTACAGTTCTGGAGACCTTATCTACGTAAGGACATAGACAGGGTAGAGAAAGTTCAGAGGAGGGCAACAAAGATGGTGCATGGATTGCATCACAAGTCCTATGAGGACAGGTTGAAGGAAGTGAACATGTACTCCCTGGAGGAGAGGAGGGAGAGAGGGGATATGATAGAGACATACAAGTATCTTACAGGGAGGAACAGGGTGCAGGAATACACTATTTTTAAGTGAAAAAGATGTTCCGGGACTAGAGGCATGGGATGAAGTTGGAAGGAGGATGATTCAGAGGAAACGTGAGGAAGATTTCTTCACAGAACGGGTGGTGGACAAGTGGAACACCCTGCCAGAGGAAGTGGTGGGGGCTGAAACAATCACGGAATTTAAGAATGCATGGGATAGACATAAAGGAATTCTGGAAGTCAGGGGTAAGGGGCAACAGACTTCTAGGAAAAAATAAACTGAACTTACAAGCTCAAATGGGCAGACTGGGTGGGCCATAGGCCCTTATCTGCCAACACTGTCTATGTATCTATGTATCCTTCCAAGATGTGGTAATAGTTACGCCTAGGTATGGGAAGCCTTGAGGGTCCCAGGTAATGTTGGTACCAACAAGACAATACCTACTACATGCCCCATTCAGGGGGGACAGGATGGTTTTCTTTTGATTCACTGTTAGTCCCGAGAGACAGGCAAATTCCTGTAAAATTGTTAGAAGTGGAGTAATGGAGGACTGGGGATTTGAAAGTGTAAGGAGCATGTCGTCCATGTACGTGTTAACCAGATAAGTCGTCCCTTTTATAGGAATGCCCGTGATGTTAGGGGAAGTTATAAGTTTCCTAATTAGAGAGTCTAAAGCAACAAGAAAGAGAAGAGGAGAAAGAGGACAACCCTGTCTGGTGCCTCTTTGCAACGAAAAGGGAAGGGAAGCATCTCTGTTAGTGACAACTCTAGCTGTAGGGGAATGGTATAGTGTGGAGACCCATGCGCAAAAGTCTGGCCCAAATCTGTATAGCTTGAGGACTTTGTGGAGGAACACCCATTCTAGGGAGTCAAATGCCTTGACAAAATCTATTGCCAAGGCAGCCATTGGGGTTTTGGATTGTAACGCCAACCACTTAAGATTCAAAATTAAGCGCAGATTGTCTGCACTCGATTTCCCCTTTAAGAAGCCGGATTGTGATGGGTGAATCAGGGTGGGCAAGAGCAAGGATAGTCTATTCACTAGGATTTTAGCCAGCAGCTTGGTGTCCACAGGGAGGAGCGAGATGGGATGGAAGTTCGCACAGAGGAGAACATCGTATGATTTTTTGGGGATAAGGGTTATTAGTGCCTCACGCATAGTTGGAGGGAGCATGGTATATTTTTGGGCTTCTTGTAGTGCTTGTAGAAGTGAGTCAGTGATGTGGTCTTGGAGTAGTTGGTAGAGCTCCACAGATATCCCATCTGGCCCAGGTGCCTTTCCCTTTGCCATCTGGGATAAAGCACTACGGAGCTCCTCGGAGGTGATCTGGGCATCCAATTCACGTTGTTGTGTCTCACAAATTCAAGGAAGAGGGGTCCCTTGGCACAGAGTTCTCAGCTGGTGGGAGAGCTCATCATCTGAAAGGGTGCTCTGAGATTGATAGAGCTCCTGGTAAAAGCTTTGCATCTCCGTATTAATGGCCTTGGGTGCCGTAAGGAGTTCTCCCTTTTTATTCTTGAGGGCCTAGATTCTAGAGGAAGTCTGCTGCTTCCGCAATGGTAGACAAGCACCTTCCCTCAATTGTCCCCTCCTTCCCATAACCTATGTTTTGCCCGGGTCAACTGCCATTCAACCTTTCTATTTAATAGAACATTTATCTGGTATTTTAAACCTGTGATAGGGGCCAGAAGTGGGGAGTTGAGCGGGTTCTGGGGAGAGACTTTAAGCTGCTTCTCCAATTTTGCTAATTCATCCTGTAGTTCTCGGAGATGTTTCACTCGCTTCTTATTTTCATGGCTGCATAAGAAATGATTCTCCCCCTTATAACAGCCTTAAAGGCTTCCCATACTGTGGTTGCTCTCGTCTTTCCAGGGGTGTTAAGAGAAAAAATACTGGCGTGTTTCCTCCCTTATGTACTTCTGGAAGACTGCATCCTGTAGTAGTAGGGGATTACATCTCCATCTTGTAGATGGAGGGCTTTGGCCTGGTGGAAAGAACATAATTGCAACAGGGGCATGGTCAGATATCAAGATAGTACCCATGGTTGCATCAGTCACACCTGGCATTGCTGCATGATTAACCAACCAAATATCCAGTCTACTATGGGTGCCATGCACATTGGAATAAAAGTTGTAATCACGCCCTTGGGGGTGGCTGTTTCCCCATGGATCCCCTAGAGCCCACTCTGACATCAGAGTATTCAAAGTAGCTAGAACTTTGGGGTGAGATTGTGGTGTAGGGAGCGACTTATCTATGAAAACATCTAAGAACAAATTATGATCTCCACCCAGTAGTATAGGGATCTCAGGCTCATCTTCCATAAGTTCTGTGAAGGCTTGATTCAACTCAGAGTAAAGTTCCCCAGAATCCATATTGGGGCCATACACATTGGCCACTATAACTTTGCCACCCAGGTAAGACAGTCTAGCCGCTAACCACCTCCCCCGGGAGTCCTGACGCTGAGTTTCAACTGACCATGGTCCCGACCTCCGAAGGAGGATGGCTACCCCCCTAGACTTTGTAGCTGCACAACTAGCCAAAACTGTTCCCATCCATAATTTCTTTAACCACTGCACCGTTCTGCTGGTGAGGTGCGTCTCCTGGAGCAGGGCCACATCAGCCGCTGTGGAGTTCAAGAATTGCAAGACCTTGGTGTATTTCGCCAGGTGATTAAGTCCCCTGACATTCCAGGAGATGCACCTCCACCCTCGTGGTCCTGCGGATGCCGCTGCCATGGTGGTTCACCCTCGGGTATTTATAGCAATATAGAGTACTCACCCTGCAGGTAGGAATAGGGAGACACAGTATAGCTGAGAGAAGGTAACCTGTTACCGTGAGGTGTGAAGGCAAACCTTAGAAAGAGAAGGTGGTGAGAGAGAGAGTAGACAGCAGCAGATGTTCTGGTCTATGCTGGTCAAACACCTTAGCAAAATGAGAACAGAGACAAGGAAGGTTAACTATCTTAACAATAATTAAAATGTAATAAAAGATTAACAAGCAAAAAGCTATAACAGTATCAATCACCTAAACTACTAACACTAACTCAGTTTGTCGTGTCGAGGTGTACGTGTGAATAGAGGTAAAAGTCCCCTATAAGCCACACTGCTTCAGGCACCACAAAGAGCAACAGGAAAGGTCACACCTAGTAGAGATGACCTGACCCAGCCTGACTCCATACATCTAGTCCTAATGCCAGATCTGGAAAGTCTAGGCATAACTGGCAATCGTAAGTTGCCTAAATGGGGGATGGGGGGGGGGCCTCTGCCAATCACACGCAACGGATTAGTCGTCCTGGCAAGTAGTGGTGCCTTCTGTTCTTGGAGTTGATGGGCTGCCAATTGTAATTGTTCTGCTGCATTGTTAATGTGGCATAAGGGTCATCCCCAATAGCCCACCCTGATTGGTCGGGTTTGTCTAAGAAGTAAATTCGTACCCTTCCCCTTCTGCAAACGTAATATCCAAGAGAGAGGTGGGGTCTACTAAGGCTGCTGCACGCTATCTGTCAGAGGAGGTGAAAAACCTGCATCCCATAAAGAAGGCGAGCAGCCGATATGGCAGAACTTGCTCAGGCAGGAGTCTACCCATAGCACAGCAATGCCAGTGCTTCATACTCCAGTGGGCGCAAGAGTTTTCACCCAACAGAGAAAGAACAAAAAGAGAGCTAGTATGCACTAAGTGTCAGAGCGCATCATGGCATCCCCCAAGTTACATGTTAGTCCAGAGTCAGCAGAGCTAGGATTCGAGGCAAGTGCTTCTGCGAACGTCTTGAGGCCTGGTTTCAGCAAACCGTCAGTAGCTGCAGCTTCTCCTTTATATGCATCCATTTGGGTCGCCCAGTCCAGCGGAGTCGGATCCTCCATGGGTATAAGTGGCCTCTTCCTCCAGATGGTCTTTCTGATTGACTTTGCTCCATGCTGAGGCATTGGCCCTAGGCTGCATGGCAGGTGGCTAAGCCGCAGTGTTACTTGACATCAAGGAGCGAGGACTTCTGGAGCGTTGCCTTTGTCTAGCAGGTAGTGGGGTCATAGCATCACCTTGGTTCTTATTTTGCAAGTTATTGCTAGGCGCCTCCTGGTCGCTGGGGATAACAGCCACGGTTTTACTCAGCTTATCCCCCATAGGTTGTGGAGCCCATAGCTGTCTGCTAATGGGGGAATCCTTATTTGGTGGGCCACTCCGATACGAATTACTGTCCCCTAGTAAAGCGCTTCCTTTTTTATTAATTCCCTGAGCCATTTGGTTCCTAGGCTCCCAGAGGCGTCTGGGGAATGTAGTTCATGGTAGCATACCCGGCCAGTGATTCTGGATCCAGGCCTCTGCAACTCCTGGGGATTCAGTGAGGAAAAATTGCCCGTTTCTATTCAGGTACATAGCAGTGAGGCACTTGAAGCGATATTGAACCGAGTTGGCTGCCAGAATTTTTTTAGAGGGTTGAATGCTCTGCATTTCGCCACCACCTCTGGAGTAAAGTCTGTATAAAACGAGATGGTGTTGCCTTTCCACTCAATCTCCCCGAGGTCCCTAGTTGCCTGGAGTAAGCGTTCCTTGACCGAAAAGTGCAGCAGATAGGCAATGATAGTACATGGGCCTTTAGTGCTATAAGGTTGCCGAAGACACGGTGGGCCCTCTCCACCCCGACTGGTTCCTTCCATCGGTCACCAAGGAGTTGCGGTATCCAGTTGTTCAAAAACCTTTCCATATTAGGTCCCTCGACTCCCTCAGGCACACCTAAAATCCGGATATTATTTCTCCTACTTTGGTTCTCCTGGTCTTCTGCTCTATACTATAGGCGAGATAGCTTGGTCTCATGATCCCAGAGCTTTTGTAGGACATGGAGATGCTGTCTCTCTAATTCTTCTGTCCATTGTTCCAGAACATTATGTTGGTCCTCTAAGCGCCGTACATCAGCCACATTAGTCGTTAAAGAGGCGCCGATTGTGTCCACTCTGTTCAATAGTGCCTCCAGCATTTTTGTAATATTAGCTAGGGCTTCTCTAAATTGGGCCTGATCAGAGGAGGCCGGGGCAGCCTGATGACATGAGCCAGCAACACTGTGGACCGAGGGATCCATCTCGACAATAGCTCCTGTAGCCAGTGGTCAATTGACTCAATGTTTATCCCTCAGGGAACAGCAGAAATCCCCACCATGTCCGAAAACTCCGTCAAACTTGACCCGAATCTCAATTGGGGGAAGGGGGAAGAAACACTGCAGCTCCAGTCGAGTTAGGGGTGGGGAGAAATACAGCAGCACTGGAATGCCGAGCTCGGGCCAGTGCGGCCTACTAATACACGTTGGCTCCGAAGTATGTGCGGCACGTCAGATACAAAAGAAAGAGTGTGGCACTCCAAATTACATCTCAGCGGTGATGACAGAGGCAAGAAAAGGTACGTGGAAATGCAGAAATAACTGTTAGTCCAGCATCTTAGCCATTTATATTCACTTTTCCTGTCAGGCTGGGGCAGAGAGAGAGATTTAGGCTGCCATCTCCTTCGGGTCCAAGCCACGCCCCCCGGCTGATCTGTTTTAAAGAATCTATAATCAGCTTATTTGGTTTGAATAGTTTAGCTTTAGCAAACAGCAGTGCATTTTTGTTAATACCTTGTCTTGCCAAAATCTGTTTCCATGAGCAACCATTCTGGAATATACTGCTCGGGAGAAACACTCAATTACCACTTAGAGAACTGCAGTGCTGTACATGCCAAGTAATAGAAGTAAAAATCAGGCAATTTTAGTCCTCCCCAATTCTTAGCCCTAGACATCCTGGCATGAGACATTCTGCGCCTCTTAAACACCCAAATAAACTTCATAGCCTGTCCATTTAGGCCGGAAAGCCATTTTTCAGTGATACGGCAAGGCAACATTAGGAATAGATAGATATATAGCCCTAGGTAGGAGGTTCATTTTAATAGTCTCTATCCATCCCCATAAACCCAAAGGCAACTTGTTCCACCTAAGAATGTCCTCTTGGGCTTCATTTTTGACGATTTTTAGGTTTTGTTGAAGTGTTTCAGAAACTGTTCTATATACTCTAAGACCCAAATATTCAATGTAATCTTTACACCAGGAGATTCCTGTACTATCCAAGTCATCCTTCTTACACCCCATATTTAATGGTAAGAAATGTGTTTTGGATACATTAAGTTTATATCTGGAAACTTGTCCGAAGTTATGTATAATCCTCAAAATCTCCAGAATTAACGTTTTAGGGTTAATTAAATAAAGTACTATGTCATCGGCATAAAAGTAGAGCAGGGCTTCCCTAACCCCTATCTTAACCCCCTCAATTTTCTGGGATGACATTAATTTTCTGACTAGCGGGTCAATAGTAAGATTAAATAGAAGGGGAGACAAAGGGCAACCTTGCCTAGTACCTCTCTCTATAGAAAAAAGGGAGAAGTAATCCCATTAGTATTGATAGTGGATGAGGTATTACTATACAAAATTTGAATCCATTCAATGAAATTTTGGGAAATTTGTACAATTGCAGAGTACTAATTATAGGCGACTATAGCACTCTGCCGGATGCCTTGTCAGCATCCAGAGATAACAGCCCCATAGGTTGCTAGGCCTTATTGGCATGTGACATGATGTGAAACAGCTTTCTGCTATTGTTGGCTGCCAGTCTACCCTTTATGAATCCAGTTTGTTGGGGTCCTATGATATGGTGAATTACCTTCTCTAGTCTGCTAGCTAAAACTTTGGCCAATATTTTAATATCAGAGTTGATTAGAAAAATTGGTCTATAGTTTGAACACATCAAGGGGATCTTTCCCTTGCTTATGTATTAGAGTGATTAGCCCTTGTGTCGTACTGGGGGGAACAAAACCCTTGAGAAAAGCTTCATTAAAAACGCCTTTAATGGATGGTAATAATACTTCAGAAAAAGACTGAAAAAAGTTAACTAAAAACCCATCAGGCCCCGGTGCCTTATTCTTTTTTAAACTGTTGACTGCCCGCAAGTATTTCCTGATTTGATATTTCTGCATCAAGCTCTTTTATTAAGTTTGTGGGTAGATCAGGCAACAGCATGCCTTCACAAAAATCCTTAAGCGTAACACTATTACTGGACACCTCATTAGAGTAGAGTTCTTTATAGAAAGCAAAGAATTTTTCATCTATTTTTCATGTCCTGAGATAATTGAATTATCACTGATGTCCCTGAGCATTGGGATATATGCTAATGAGCTCATTTGTTTCAACCGAATTGCTGGGATTTTTGATGATTTGCTTCCTGAATCAGTGTAATTAATTTTAGCTTTATGAATGAAAAACTCAGCTTCACCTCTTATTATTTCATTATACTGTGATTTCAAACTGGACCATTCCCTCCACTTGACACCGGATGCATCCCCAACTAGATCTTGTTCTTTCTCCTTAATTCAACTTAATAATTCATTTTTCTTTTTGTCCCTTACTTTTTTATAGGAAGAGGCAGCACTAATGATATGCCCTCGGAGCCACGACTTCTTACATTCCCAGTTTGTACTTCTGGAAGTATCCTCTGGCTTGTTAATAGTTAAGAATTCATTTACAAGGCCCTTGATTTTAAGCATGAAGTCAGAGTTTTGCAGTAGGAAATTGTTGAACTTCCATCTCCTGCTCCTATCGTGGTTGAGGGCTTCTTTAAGAGCAATTCAGACTGGAGTATGATCAGATATGACTTGCTGTAGTATTTCAACTGAGATAATCCTGGTGACTACCTCTTTAGGTATAAAAAGTTGGTCTATATGAGATCCAGAGTGGTGACAACTAGACCAAAAGGTGTACTTTTTTGTGTTAGGATTCATAGATCTCCAGGCGTCCACCAAGCCCAGATTGTCGGTTAAATTGGATAGGTCTTTATCTGTCTTTGATAAGGTGGGCCGGAATTTAGACCTATCGAGGACGGGATCCAAAATGGAATTGGTGTCCCCTGCTATGATCATGGTACTGTCCATATATGGGGATAAGCGGTTAAATACAGTGTTAAAGGCATCATGGGAGGGAGAGTTTGGACCATAAATATTAACCAGGGTGACATACTCCTCTCCCAACTTCCCATTAAGTATCAAAAAATGACCTGATGGATCTTCTACCAGGCTACAAAATTGGAAGGACAGACCTCTTTTAAGTAAGATTAAGTTAAGTAAGTAAGATTAGGACTCTTGCTTTTTTAGAGCTATTCCCTGCCCCATAGACCTGCCCCACCCACTCCCTTCGAATCAAATCGTAGTGTTCTTTTTTGAGATAAGTTTCTTGCAAAAATACAATGGCTGGATTCATTTTTTTTAAAGATGTCTAAGCACAGAATAACGTTTAATTTTATGATTGAGCCCTCTAATGTTCCATGAGATAAGCACCAAGCCTTCTGTGTTAGACATAAAAGATATCGTAAGTTTTAGATGAATGTGTATGAACAACATAAAAATAGCCCATCATCTGAACTGTGCCACCAAGAATAGTATTTGGTAAGAGAAACCATCCCAAGAGAAGAGAGGGGGAAGAAAGAAGAGAATGCAACATGAAGTGCAGAAGGCAGAGAAAGAAGAAATAGCGAGAATTTTCAAAAACTGCGTCATAATGCCCCCCCTTATATTTTTGAAGGTAAACAAATTATATAAGAACGTTCTGAACTGGATTGGAAAAGTATAATATTTTGAAAGTTGAACAATTCCTACAACACCCATCTCCACCCATTACTCGTCTGGATAAACACAGCCCGACTAAACAGCTGCCCCCCCCCCCCAACAACAATAAGATCCATCATGACCTAAACCTAACTAGAGTTATAGATATTTTATATATTTGTTGTGACCTAGAAATAAGATGACATTAAACAGTTCTTTTAACTCTTAATAAACAGAGGTGTCAACAACATAGCAAGTGTGCAAAACATTAATACTAAAGAATTGCAAACAATCTACATTCTACCTCATTAGGTTATTTAAGCTGAAAAAAACTAACAGGTAAACAAACAATTAGAACTAGTACTGCAATATGCATAGTTACATCATAACAAAGATATGCAAATCCCACTTTACAGTAAAGGGGCTGAATAGGGTTTAGTATGACCCAAACCAAAAAAAAATAATCCTAATGGTAACAAAAACATTACTTGTTCTGTTATCATGTGCTAAAACTGCACAACTGTATAAGAGACAAGCTCCTACATTTTGACAGAACTATTTTAAAAATTAATAAAAACACCTTACTTTCCATGGTGATACCTCAGGAGGAATCTGTCTTGCGAAAAGCAGTTCATTGGTACAAGTAGCAGGCACATCTTGCATAGAGTTGTGAACAGCTCTTGGGCTGAGAGTATAGAGGGTAACAACAAATTAGAGTAATCACTCCTTAAAGTAAACTTAAAATCAAGGCAACATTAAATTAGAGGAAAAGAGTAATACTGACGGCAAGCCTGTTCTCCCCAACACTTATGCCAGATACACCACCCTGGAAACAAATGCAGTAGTGTAATTAAAGCAGTGTGCTAAAGTAAATCCTTTAATGTCTGAGCCAATTGCTGAGCGAGTGAATAACTCCTCTTAGTGCATGCGGATTATAGTCATTCAGTGCAACCAATGCGTATAGAAGGAGATTGCGTGCCCTACCTGCTCGAGAAAAAGAAAGAATTCAGACCCACGTTCCATTAAGCATCTAACTGAACTCCTGGGGCTGTTGAAAAACAAGTTGGAGGACACTGAAAAAACCTGGTATCCTCTCAAATCCACCACCCCATAAGTATTGTGGTCCCTGAACAGCGATCCTCATATCGGCCCCTGTTCCCCCCGGTTTGCTACCAGAAATCATCGATACCCCCATATTTTAAAATGCTGCTTTCAAAAAAGGACTGAACAATTAGATGCTATAAAAGAGTCTTCTTGTTTTTTTTTCTATAAATATAAAATATGCTCCGTACAATAACGAGTACTACACTAACCTCCTGCTCAGATTGGAAAGGATCCTTTAACTTGAGTGTGCCCCAGAGTTAAACAACTATTCTCTATCTCTTTTCCTCTCATTAGAGGGCAGTTCCTCCCTCTTCAACATAAGAGAGGAAGCCGCCACCCCCAAGGGCAGAACGAACATAATTCTACCTCAGGTCAGCACTCTTTATTTCTGGGGTATTATTTCATTTAGCATCGTTGGGAGCCTGAACTTTGCACGGAGAGCCAACTTGAGCCAACGCTACTAAAGAAATTAAATTGAACAACTTCCTTTGAAAGCAGCAGTATATCAAAGAGAGCTCAAACACTGATAAAAAAAATTAGGGAGTGGGACCACAGAGACCACTTAAACAGTTCCACATACTAGCTGAGAGGTGGCTTACAGGTACCAGGCCTAAAAGTTCCCTAAAAACTAGCAAAATACAAACATGGGTAGTATACAAAAACAGGGAGAAGGGGATAAAATAAAAAAAAAAAAAAAAACAGCCAGCCCGTCGGTGCAGCGGTTGGATTTCTGCTGCGACACCGGCCGGGTTGAGGCAGTTCGGGTCGCTGGAAAAGGCTAACTGGGGGAGAAGGATAAGCGTCCTATGGACTGCTCTCCTTCTCAGGGAGGGTGGGATAAAGTTCGGAACACTAGTGACCCTGGCAGAGGCCGGGTGTCACAGCTACCGCACACACACACTTGAGGCGGGCGGACGTCTGACGTCATTGCACGACCCCGCCTCCCCGAAAAACCGGAAAATGGACGGCTGCTGGCCGCCCTCCATGAAGCCCGCCACGGCTTTAATTAGCCCCACAGGCCAGCCCTCCGACCTATCCCGGTCTCTGCAGGATGTCTCCTCTTCCTCCGCATCCCGCATACCTCTCGGGGTAAGCCACGGGTATCGAGGGCCCTAGTCGATCTGGGGTGGAAGTCACGGCCCGTGACCGGCTGAAAGTACTGGCGGCCGCAGCTAGGTGGCGGAGAAAATGAAAATAAAAAAAACAACATTTTTTCACATGGCAATTGGTTGTCAGAGCACCTTACAAGTTACGAGCAGGATATGTACTCTCAAATATACTGTATTAAAAATTGAATGATGAGAAGAGTTCTGGCAAATCCTTTTTGAGACCAGCTTTGGCAGCGTCAAAACCGTTGTATTCCTTGGGGCCCTCAGGCAAATAGACCTTCAACAAGGTTGGAAAAAATAGATTGTAGCACAAACCCACATCACAGAGCCTTTTTTTGATAGGAAGGAAAGCATCACGTTTTTTAATTACTTCAGGAGGGAGATTGTTATATATAGAAAGCTTGCAACCTTCAAACTCAATCTGACTTATTTCTAAGAACTCTTTGGACGAACACCTTCTGTTGAAAGTTGAATAGTCTTAAGACAAACGAGCAGGGCAGTTCATTGACAGAGGGTTTAGGTTTCAGAGAACGATGAGCTCTCTCGATCACATAGGTTTTATTGTCAGGGGGTGGTCCTGCAAGTGATATCAGTACTTTATTAGCAAAGGAGATAGTGTCACTGCCTTCAATTCCTTCATGAAGCCCCAAAATCCTTAAGTTATTCCATCTGTTCCTGCTCTCTAAATCTTCTATTTTCTGCTCTAACTTTGTTAGTTTTCTGCTGTCATTAAAACTTACTGCATATTCCTTCTCAGCCATGTCTTCTATGCTACTAATCCTGGTCTCTGCATCATCTAATCTTGTTTTATAACCTGCCAGCTCTTGTTTTATTTCCTTCAAACCTCCTGCCATGTCACTTAAAGTTCATTTCATAGAAGCAGTCTCATTCATATCGGATCGAAATGAGCTACAGTATGCTGTTTCTGTGAGGAGGGGATTTTAGCCCCAGATTCTCCTTCTATCTCATCATCTGAGGATAACAGTCTCTTGAGAGGATTTCCATCTTGTTTCAACTAAATGTTCTGCCAGTCTATGTAAAAGTAGAATTAATATGAGAAGAAATTGAATACTTGCTGTTGAATGTTTATGTTCTTATTTCCTCAGTAGAACAAGTAAACGTTTCACCTTAGCTATACAGCCGAAATACTTCGTATCAAATAAGAGGAAGTTTAACTGATCATAAAACCATAGAAATGTATCTGAAATGTTCTGTAAATTACGTTATCAGCATTCGGTTTAAGAAAACTAGCTATAAATAAATGCGGATTCTTTAAGACAACAGTCAAAAAATATGAATATTGATGAGAGGGAGGCGCCGACATGGAGCTCATGTCAGCACATCCTGTCAGTCTGCTTCCATCCGATCGAATCTCCACCTTGACGTTGGTAATTTAGCTTACTCAAATTGGAATTCCAGTCTGAAACTAAGAGGACCCACTCCTCACATGGAGCTTGAAGTAAACATAGCCAATTTAGGCAGAGGAAACTTTATGCTATGCTATGTGGGGGGTGCGCTAGTATCTTTGGATTGTATGTTGTTCGCGCCGACCTAACAGCACCCCTTAGGAGAAATGTGAATTCCAGTGTGTGAAGTAACATAAAAGGTTTGAGCATGCTATTTTTGGATTTGTTTGTAAATAATTTTACTGAACAGTTTTTAGTTTTTATTTTACTGTTATTGGTAATAATAAAAGGTTACCTGTGAATTTTACAACCGCTCCTGGTCTTCCTATGCTTCCTGACCTGTGCCTCTACGACAGGCCTCCTTACTCAGGATCATTAGGTCCTGCTGTCCTCCCTCTGCGCTTGGTACTGCTTGGGAATCATTTCATGACATGGATCAGTGGAAGGAGGCATCCTCGAAGAAGACAGAATAATTACCTACTGTAGCAGTAGATCTTAGAGAGAATTTCCTTCATTGAGCCACAGCTCCCCCCCCCATCCTTGCTGTCTTGTTTGGGTGATGGGTGACAATACTGCCTGCTCTTGCAAGCTGCTTCTTCTCCGATGCCTCAGATGGCATTTATACTCAGGTTGTAATATCCTATGCTGTGTGCCTGGTTTGGTCCTGCTTCTGCGTCAAGCTTCTGAAGAAGGACTTGGTTGGTCTGAAAGCTAGAGCAATTTGTTCTTTTGTTGTAACATCTATGTTGGTCCAATAAAAGGTATCAAACTATTTTCTACTGGATCTGTTCTTACTAGGACCAATACGGCAGCTACATAATTGGTTTGGTCCTGGTCATTTTGGTCTCTTCCAGCCCAATGATCCTCCAGGCTTGTCTCCAGCAGGGACCAGACGTAACTACATGTGTGAGGCTTAGGGACTTCTATTACCCAAAGGTAATCTTGTCCAAAGTGTGAAAGTTCGTTGTTGACCCAGGCATTGAAGTCACCCAGAATTAACCATCTGGATGACTTCAAAACCCTGCAGGCAACAAAGTACACAGTGTCCTGAAGGAACTCCCCCTCATGCCACAGAGGGTGGTACACCAGGATGATCCTATAGCCTGCACCTGGTCCCCCACACACAACCACACATTCAGTTGACAGGGTATCTCCCACTATGTGCACAACCAAGTTCAGTGCATATCTTAAACAGATGGCTACCCCCCCCCCACGGCAGTCCTTCCTCAGGCAATGCACCATGGAGAATCCAACAAAGACAGCTACTTTCAACACAGGGCCTGCATCACCACTCAACCACATCTTCATGATGCAAGCCAGATCAATCGAGGAATCAGATATAACATCTTCTATAATGCCAGTCTTTTTCCTCATCAATATGGCATTGCATAACATTGCCCAAAGAGGATGAGCAGAGCCAACAGATCCAACGGTATCTGCTCAATTAGTCCAGTAGACACCCTGGGTAAGGAAACTAAACATGTCTGGCCTCTCTCTGTGTCCCATTTCACCCCATGGTGTCCTTTGATCCTCACTGTCCTAATGGTGCTCTTTCCGTCTGCACTCCCTGAACCCAACCTCCAACCACCATGTCACATTGCAATCCCCACCTCCCTGCACTAACGGTACACAACAGCTGGCAGAGGGGGGTCACTAAAGGGGTGCAGGTCATGAAGGAGGGTTAGGGAATAACTGAGTCTAGAGGTCTGCTGACCAAAGCACATTCCAACTGCAACCCACTCAGCTCCAAATAACTCGCTCATCTACCCACAACTACCTTATCACAACAAACCACAGCTACCCACAATTCCCAAACACTCACCACTCAAGCTAAACCCTAAAATATGGCATCAGCACATCCATATCTCACAATCACACTTACCAATGAATTACCTAATACCCAGAATCATTCCCACTTATGCTTCGCATCAACCACTCACAGCCTACGTACGCCTCAGAAGTCTTTAGTTCATTGAAGGGACACTATCATCCTCCTTAGGCCTCAAATTGTCCCTAGATTAAAAAGCACATGTTATAATTGCTCACATTCTGTAGAGATTGTCGATGCAGATGGTAGTTTAATTCTGATTAATGTTTTCGTTCTATAAGTAAAAAACAGACTGCCCACCATACTGATGTTACCACACAATAACATGTTTGTTTATATTCTTTGATTAACTTCCACTGCATCTTTCCTAGACTTTGGAATGCCCCTAACACAGCCTAGCCACTCATGAGGATGTGGTAGGAGAGGATATTATTGGATCATGGGTGACTGCAATTTTTTGAGTTGTTCCTAATGTTCACTATGTATACAATAAGAGTAGATCAACGATTTGAAGCAAAACAAGGTAGGGTATAAATTATACTGTATAATTGCACCATAACCATGCATTTCATTTCTACTAAGAATGGAAGCAGATCAAACAATCAACAACTTCAGTGTGCTATCCATGATCCAGCACCCCTGATTGTACCCCTGCTTCACAGACAGCAACATATATGTAGATATATGTACTAATCTTAGGGCAGAGATACTAATTGTATAAGCATAACTGTCAGGATCTGTGTTCTACTGTAGTTTACCAATGCATATTATGCTCTATCATGTTTCACTATATTCTTATAATGTATTCCACTACTGGGAGATGTTATTCATTATATTTTATTGTATAATTATAAGTTAGGCAACAGTACCATCTTTAGTACTTGTGAGCAACTGTAACTGCAAGTGACCTTGGACACCCATAAGAGACCTTATTGTTCAGTTATCTTCTACAAGCTAAGCAACTTCTCATGTTAGTTAGGATGGTTACTCACACCACCCGCTGCTGTCTAATTGTATGCTTTTTTATGTATCTTCTTTTGTAGTTGCTATGACAATTATCGGGGTATAAGACCCCTTGCAGCACGTAGTTTCTCTGAGACTAGTGACTGCGCCTACATAGGCAAGGAAGCTGGATACTCCCCCAGTGATTACACTGTTGGTTGTAAGCCTGTATCATTATTATTTGCCAGTAACAAATTACATTTATTATCTGGACACCACTTGTCTGTCGTCTCTTCCTTTTGTGCAGTTCCAACAAGAACCTGAGAAAGGTAATTTTATTACCCAGTTACAAGTGAGTTTTAGAAAAGGTAAGCATTTTTTTTTTACTAGAAATAATATTAATGAAAAAGAGTTGACATCATTGTTCCTTTAAGCCCTGTGTGCAGCAGTTCGGAAATAATGCATTTTCAGTAACTGATGAAACGTTTAGCAAACAAATATTGCCACTAAGCAAATCTGAAACCAAAAATCTGGCCCAGCTACCTCTGCTGTCACCAGAGAGTACAAACCAATATGTCGATCAGGTGAAAAGAAAACATCCAGCACTGCAACTGCTGGAACTGACCAAATTAAATATTTGAGATGGCAGAGTATAAAATAAAAAGTTGGCCGAAGGGTCTCTCACCATCTCCAGTCCCCAGTTCTGCTATATGGGTGTGGTGCCCCTCTGAGCATAGTCTGTCCCAAATTAGTCCACTCAGATCCAGTGACCGGCTGATCACTGGAAGACCAACTAAATAGGCAGGCCCAGTGAAGCCCTTCTGAAGTTCCTCCTGAAGATCTCCACAGTACTCATTTGTGACCACTGCCACCATTGTTCACAATTTGCTCCTTTTCAGCCCAGGTGCCAAATGTGTGGAACTCAGTCCCGAGGAGACACTCCACCATCATAAATGGCTGTAGCACCACCTGACTGAAGATGCCGAGTGCTCCATGATTCCATGCTAATAAGCCACAAGTTGGGCAGTGTTTGAGAAGTCCCTTACTCAGAGCTACCTCCGATTCTTGCAGCTACCATAGTAAAGGCAGTTTTACAGTGATTGTTACAGTTTGCAGAATCACAACTTCTGAAGTCCAGCTAATGGATGTGCTCTACCTGTACCATTCAAATGAGAGGCTTACTCACCTAAGAAACTAAGAATAACAGAACTAGCTACTAGATGCTATCTCACTACATGCCCTTATCTACCACGTAAAATCTTAGTACTACACTACAAATGTGTCCTTATCTACCACTCAAAATCTTATCACTGCACTACAAGTAAAAACCAAACTGCAGCAATAACCACACATGCTGCAGACACTTTAAAATCAGGATTTTATTACCAAAAATAGCTTAAAATAAAGCTAAAACAAGCAAGAGCAGCAAGTATGCCTCCTGCTACAGACACCAGCCCAGTGTGGCTGCCACAGTGCAAAGACATCACATGACCACACATTATTCCCCACTTGCCTGCACCTTTTTTATGTGTTTTCTTCTTCTGTGTTAATTTTTTGCGGATCTTATTTTTTTATTTTTTCACTTCAGTTTTTACCCCTCTGACCTGCCGGCCCCCACCTTGTCAGCCCACCCCAGCCCGGTCACCCACCATCCCCCAGGCCCTGGTGTCCTTCATGACTTACTCTTCATGGGGGAATGAGAGGAACACCCTGTACCCCCCAACCAGGATCTAAGAAGACTTTAAGGTCTGTTAAATCCCTTTACCCCACTCCCACTAGGAAATAATAGCAAAAGGATATGCCCTGGAATTAACAGAAACCCCTCTAGAGTATCCCCCATCCCCTTTCTCATATCTTCTTGGCCTTTTATCCCTGCTAAAAGAGGAAGTCCAGACCCTGTTTTAAAAATGTGCTACCGAACTATTTCCTCCACAAGACAAGAACAAAGGGTTCTATACCAGATACTTCCCAATCCCAAAAGGGACAGGAGAGCTACAGTATGTCCAGTATTGGATCTCAGAGACCTCAGTCTGTACATATAATACAACAGCCCTCCTCTGCACCCTCCTGAATCCCTCTAATTTCAGCACTATGTAACCCATCCCAATTGCTCTCCTCACTGCTAAACTGCTATCACTAATAATTCCTTCTGGCCCCATAAGGGTCCACTATGACACTACCCTGGTACCGCTCTGCCTGACCGTCTACCACACTCCTCTTCACCTATGCCCAACCATCCTCCTAGCTCCTCTCCTCCACTCACCTCCCCACCCTTTTCTCCCTTTGCGCTCATCCACTGCACTTACGTCCTCACCCATCCATCAGGGGTAAGGGGCAACACACTTCCAAAAAAATGTAAAGGGAACTTACAAACTCAAATAGGCAGACAGGGTGGGCCATAGGCCCTTATCTGCCAACAGTGTCTGTGTCTGTGTATCTATGTATCCTCCATCAGTACAACACTACATCACACTCATCCCTCTATCTCTCCAGCCAAACCCTGGACAACTACATCATCAAACTCTGCCTCCTATACGAGTGCTCCCCCTTGTACCACCCTAATCTTATTATTCAACGTTACCATGCTAGGCTCAGATCCCCAAAGCTCTCTATATTTGCCTACAACAGACACAGGAGGCTCCTCCTACTACTCCTTCTCATCTCTTGGTCTAGTCACCCTAACCCCAGACCCCAGCAAGAAGCCTCTGGAATCCCCCTCCTTCCTCCTAGACACTCAGGACAGCTTAAAATAACATACCTTGACATCCAGAGTCTATTAGCCAAAAAAAAACCGTCTTGAATCCTGGCTCTTCACCAATCCCTCCAATATTATTGCCCTCACCGAAATGTGGCTTACTTACAGAATTTCTTCCAGTGAAATGAGCCTGGAAGGGTACTCCCTCTTCAGAAAGGACAGACACAGTAAAAGAGGGGGTGGTTGCCTACTATGGATAACCAGTCACCTCTCAGCCACTGAACTTGAAACACCGACAGCAAACTTACCTCAAATCCCTGACCGTAAACCTCCTCTGGGCAAAAACAAAATAATCACCATTAGCATACCTATCCCCCCGCACACCCTCCAGCGAACTTGATCTTTTCCGTAATTTTAAGAACTTACTTCCCCAGAGTAGGGAATGAATAATCCTTGGTGATTTTAATCTTAACTGGCAATCACCTCAGTAAAACCATGCCAAAGAATCCATTATCAGCCACGGCCTCTACCAGCTGATCACCACCACCTCTCACACTAATTACAGAACGGGTACGAATCAGTTCTTGATTGGGTTTTTGTCTCCAGCCCTTTCCTCATCACCTCCTCAGGGGTCCTATCTGATTCTTTAAGTGATCACTGCGCAGTTTACTGCTGCTGGTCAGCCAAAACCCCACACCAGGACCACAAATACATCTACACTAGACAGCTCGAGAAACTCAACTCCGTTGAATTCTCTGACTATGCCCTAGCCACTGATTGGTCCTTCACTGAATCCATAACTGACATTGACTATGCCCTTGAAATGTTCAGTAGAAACTTCATTACCATAAATGACTCCCTCATCCCCTTGAAAAGAATTAGGGTCAAGGGTCACAGCCATGAATGGATCTCCTCTGAGTTCCTCAACCTCATGAGGAAAAGGGACCGTGCCTGGTCAAAGTACAGGAGACTTAAGCTTCCCAACCTCCTACAACAGTACAAAACTCTACACAACAGCTGTAAATCAGCAATCCATGCTGCTAAAATCAGCTTCTTCACTGAAAAACAGCATAGCTCAAGAGGCAACCTTGAGCACACCTGGAAGCTCCTAAATGACCTTACCGGAAGAGGACAAAGCAGTGAACAAATCAGCCTCTCTGCCAGGGCACAGCCAGTCTCTGATCCCCTACAAATTGCCTTACTTTTTAATTGCTATTTTGGTGACCTAGACAAGCTCAAGCTAAACCCTCCCCTTGTCCCTGGACTGTCCTCTCCCCCTTCCCCTAACGACCACCACCACTACAGCTTTTACTTCTGCTTCCTTTCCCTCCAAGAGGTTGTAAAACTTATTAAATTAAAGCAAATGATCCCAGGCCCTATATCGGGCAAGATAACAGTGATTACCGGATCCTCAAGCAAGTCTGTGAATCCATAGCCATTTCACTTACAAACATTCTTAACCACTCCCTCTGTACTGGGTATTTCCCTCTAAAATAGAAATGCACTACCATCAAACCCCTCCATAAATCTGGACCCAAAGACGATGTTACCAACTACAGGCCCAACTCCCTCTTGGCTCTTCTTTCCAAAATTATTGAAAAAATCATCCATAAACAAAACATCGATTTTATAGAGAAACACAACTTGCAGACTGAGACGCAGCATGGATTTAGGGCTGTCCACAACACTGGAACTGCCCTGATAAAATTCACTAACTTCATAGTTAGAGCCAATGATGAAGGCCTCTATACTGGCTCAGTGTTCGTGGACCTAACGAATGCTTTTGACCTCGTCGACCACGAGGTCCTACTCACTTTCCTTTCGAGTCTACACTTCTCTGACAATGTCATAAATTGGTTTCGCAACCACCTAAGCCACAGGTCCCACCAAACTGTAATCAATGGTATATTTTCTAACTCCTGCCAAATAAAATACGGAGTGCCCCAAGGGTCCATCCTTGGTCCCCTTCTCTTCTCCCTGGTGGTGAACTCCCTTCCGGAAATTTGCACCCACACTGAGCTCATACTATATGCCGACGATGTAGCCCTTTTCTGCAAGGATAAGGATCCCTCTATCTTACTATGTGTTAATACATCCCCCAAAGTGACTCGTTGCTGAAAATGAGTGGTTTCATGCGCCTTCAGCTGAGCAAGAACAGTAAAGCGAAGCAGAGCTGTTCTGGCTCAAGCTGAAGGCAAATGAAAGCTCTCCTTTTCAGCAACGAGTGGCGACGGGGGATGTATTAATATATTATTGATTGAGAGCGATCAATAATATATTTAAAAAAAAAATTTTCCCAGAAGGTGTCCGTTTCCAGAGCATCTGCGCATGAGACGCTCTTCACAGAATAAGAGTGCCTCATGCGAAGGGGAAAGGAGCACTCCGATTGGTCAGAAGTGCTCCCTTGATCTATAATCAACAAACTTCAGCTTGACTTCCACAGACTCCACTTGGCTAAAGGGCTAGTACTAAATGCGAAAGAAACTAAATCCATGGTCTGCTCCAGCTCCCAGTGACCCCTTGCTTTTGATTTCTCCCTCCTTGACAATGATTGCAACCCCATTGAAAGAGTCTCTGAAGTCAAATACCTAGGACTGCACCTTGACAGCCGACTTAAATTTTGAATCCTACACCAATCAGGCGATTAAGAAAGCCCACCAATGACTCGGCCTCTTGTACCGAGTGAAACCTTTCCTCACTCCTGAATCCAAGACTCTCCTAGCTTCCAGTTTCTTGCTCCCCATTTTTTATGTTTGCTTGCACTCATGTGCAAGAAACATAGTGCCATCATATGAGTTTTCGGAGGTGTGGCAGCCCTCTCCCAATTCAGTCAGTGTGTTTGCAGGCACGGCCGCAGTTCTCCAATGCCTGCTCGAGCTGTCTATGACAGCTCCAAAATGCAGTGGTGTACAGTTGAAAGGGGGAGCTACGCTTCAGTGAGCAGCGATAAGATATCGCCTGCCCATGTGCGCCCCCCACACACACACACACACACACACACACACAGAGGCACGCGCCCCACTGTATAGCCGACGGTGTGCTGCGCCCGGCATTTATTTATTAAAAAAAAAATAAATTTAATGGACATGGAGAAATTTGATTTGGCTGATTGCAAGACGTGTTTGGGGGCGGGCAGAACTGACGCTGTTTGAAGGACCTAGTACCGTAATCCGCTGAATTCTAAAACAGGAGCACTCTGTGTCCCCCAATCTAAATTATCACCTACTCACCCGCGCCCCAAACAGAGAGTTTCATACACGCCATGGGTGCCACCCCAGCATGGCTACACATGTATAGCTGATGGGGTGCCCAATCCCTGTCGGCTCCATGCCCCCCAAACAGCCGTATTTGTATATGCTGGGAGCCCACCCCAGCGTGGCAAACGTCCCACGTTCTCCTCCTTTGATTAATAAAAAAACTGAAACAGAAAACGGTCCCTCGCTGTTTCTGCCCCCCACCCACCCACCCACTGCACACCCTGCATCCCCACACCCCTCCCTCATGCTATAATTACCTTCAGACTCTGACACGACGATCTTCGGTGGACTGGGAACACGTCTGCACTCTTCAAAGCCGACCGCGAACCAAGGAAATGCCGGTAAGCTGTATAATGTAATAAATAGGGCTTTTTTTTAACTTTGCTGCAAATCTCAGCTGTTTTTTGGAATTTTTGCACCAAATTTTCAACATGGGGTTTTTGGAACCCCTTTTCATCAGTGCTCTCACTGTCATGGCGTTAATTGGGCCCAAAGGGTGATTTTGCAGTCACTGCGTGAAATCACCTTTCTGAACCAAGTAACGAAACGACCATGCCACTGTTCATAAGGTGGGCTCTCAAAAAGCCTATGTTGAAAATTTGGTGGAAAAATTCCTAAAAATGACTGTTTTACAAGTGTGCGTTGCGCAGTTCCTATGCGTGCTCGTAAGTTCGCAAATTTTCAATATTTTCACTCCAGATTTTCAACATTGCCATTTTACCACGGCTCCTTATGAGCAGTACAGCTGTCATTTTTTACATCTTGCCCAAAACGTGTTTCCGCCCATGTAGCGCACAATGGTGCAGTCAGTGTGCGAAATCAATGTATGGGATGCATTAAGAAAATCATAGTGACACTGTTAATGAGCAGAGATCTTAAAATGGCTATGTTGAAAATTTGGTGACAAAATTCCTTAAAATGCCTGTTTTACTAGCGTGTGTTGCGCAGTTCCTCACCCTCGTAAGTTTGCGAATTTTCAATCCAGATTTTCAACATTGCCATTTTGTTACACTTCCTTATGAGCAGTACAGCTGTCATTTTTCACATCTTGCTCAAAACGTGTTTCCACCAATGTAGCACACAATGGCATAGTCGGTGTGCGAAATCAATGTATGGGACAAATTAAGAAAATCACAGTGACACTGTTCATGAGCAGAGGTCTTAAAATGGCTATGTTGAAAATCTGGTGAAAAAATTCCTAAAAATGACTGTTTTACGAGCGTGCGTTGCGCTGTTCCTACGCACGCTTGTAAGTTAGCAAATTTTCAATATTTTCACTCCAGATTTTCAACATCGCCATTTTATTACACTTCCTTATGAACAGTACAGCGGCCATTTTTCACGTCGCCCAAAATGTGTTTCCGCATATGTAGTGCACAATGGTGCATTCGGTGTGCGAAAGCAATGTTTGGGACAGATTAAGTAAATCACAGTTACACTGTTCACGAGCAGATGTCTTAAAATGGCTATGTTGAAAATTTGGTGACAAAAGTCCATAAAATGACTATGTTACGAGTGAGCATTGCGCAGTTTCCACACACCCACGTAAGTTCATGACTTTGTAATATTTTCAGTCCAGATTTTCACCAGTGGCATTTTTCCACACTTCCTTATGAACAGTACAGCTGTCATTTTTCACAACATGGCCGAAATGTGTTTTCACACTTTCAACGCAGAGATACGTGGTCGCTGTGGGAAATCTTTGTTCGGGACAGATAAAGAAAATCACAGTGATACTGTTCATGATCGGAGGTCCCAAAATGCCTGTGTTGACAATCTGCTGTAAAAAATCCCCAAACTAATTACATTACGGATGTGCGTTGCACAGTTTCTATGCACGCTCGTGACTTCACCAGTTTTTTTAATATTTTTACTGCAGATCTGCAGCATTGCCATTTTTTACACCTCCCCATGAACAGTACAGCTGTCATTTTTCACATCCTGTTCGGAATGTGTTTTCGCACCTGTAGTGCTAAATGCTGTAGTCACTGTGCATAAGCAGCTTTCCGCTAACAAACTGATATTGCCACTGTTCATGAGGTGAGGGTCACAAAGAAATCATGTTGAAAATTTGGAGTGAAAATACCAACGAATGCCTGAGGTGTTAGGGTTTCCAACCATAACACCCCACCCTGTAGAGAATGACAGGCATCAGGGGTGTGACTTGGGATTCTTGCCTGTAATGCTCATACCATTCCACACCCTGCAGCCAGTGAGAGGCATCGAGGTATGCCTTGGACTCTTCTGCCCCAAAGTTCACCCCATTCTCCTATCTCACACCCATCTCACCGTATTTCCTGAAGGAATGGGGTGCGCATAAGGGCCAAAGACCCCAAGGCACACCGTGACACTTGTCAGTGTCTGCAGGGTAGGGTGTGTTGAAATGGCGTGGCCGTTATGCCTGATGACCCAAAGGCACACCCCAATGCCTTTCACTCTCTGCAGGGTGGTGATGGGGTTGGCTTCAGTTCAATACTTCACTGCCATTCCTATTATGCAGCTCTGTAACTTCTACACTACCAATGCCAATGCCAGCAAGCAAACATTCGGCATTGACAAATGCTTGTTTTACTGTGGTGCTCTAATCTTCTACCCCTCCCTTTCCCAAATGAATTTCAACAGACTTCGGAGCACCTACCACAATGTTACTCATTTTGTCTCTGACTTCCCTAGACTCACCCACCACTGCGACCTTACTAACTGGCTCCCGCGTGAGAACAGGCTCAATAGCAAAATCCTTACCTTTTTCCACAAACTTACCCTGGGACTACTTCCGAACAGCATCTCATCCCTCTCCCCTGAGTCAGCCCTCTCCCAGACCAATAGACAGTGCTCCACCCTCTCCTTCTCCTTCCCTTTCTGTTGGACCTCCCAAGGTCAAAACACCCTCTCTTACAAGGGCACCAAACTTTTTAACAATCTCCTTCCCTCTTTAATCCAGTGCCACCTTCCACTTCTTTTAAGCACAGCCTTAGGAAACACCTTTCTGATTCCCTCACTTGTAATTGCCATCAATCTTAATTGTCCCTAAGCGACCTCCCAACCTATTCACCTATAGCAACAGTATTCTGCCGCCTCCCCTATTCAGCTTTCTTTATGCCTTTTGGTTACTCCTTAGACTCTTGTCTGACACAAGATGTATACTTCAATTCATTTTGTCACTTTTTACATACTCGAGCACTTTTGGTTTGTTTGTTTGAATTTATTGTTCAGTAATTGTTCCCCTGTGTAGTATTTCCTTTGTATTTTATATGACTACCTGTTTTTTTTGTCTGGAACTGGACTCTTGTGAAAACGGGCACATTTTGCTCACATGCCTTTCCAGTACAATAAATACACTGAAAACTGAAACTGAAGAAGTTTTGCATGGTGTCTCTACAAACCTTGATTCCTCTCTTACAAAAAGGGGACTGGTTGTGATCTTACTTTGAGAGGGCTCTTGCAGTAGGTAATAACCATTAGGACTGAGCCGTCAAGTGCTAGGACCACATGGAAGACATTAGCTAGCAGTGTCTAGCAGGGATCGCCCACCTGATGTCACGTGACAGACGACAACGTGACCCCATATAGTGGGCGGTCCCCACGCCCGCACTCCAGTTCTTTCACGCCGTCGACTTGCGCAAGTCGGACCTCATGGAGAATGCTGCTTCAGTCGACTGCCATTTTGGATGAGTATTTTCATCTCTTCTCTGCCTTTATTTCTTATTTTCGATCAAAATTCGTGATTTTTGTGCATGCCATCTCCAACGTCTACCGAGTCACATAAAAACAAATGCGATTCCTGTGGCTCACATCTCCCGCATAAGGATGGCCATTCCTTCTGTCTTTTCTGCCTGGGACCAGAGCACAAGACCGAGGACTGTGCGACCTGTCAGAGCTTCAACCAGGTCACATGAAAATACCACCAACAGGCCCTGGAAGCCCATATTCTAAAGCTTAAGATGGCTTTTATGGAGAAGGATCTGCAGAACCTATGGGATCCACAAGACACAAGAAGAAGGAAGGACAAGGAGAGACACTGGGACCGGGATTGATCTCCCTCCCACCCGTGACCCCCCAGGGACTGCGGGCATCGAGGGGCCTATCTCTAGTAAAGGGAGTGCCCCTCCTGCCAAGCCTGCTCCCACTACCATGGAGCAGCCCTTGGTCCCCCCACCTGAACTGGTCACGGTCCAGGAGGGTGCCTCCGGTTCTCCCAATGCTCCTGTCACTCTTGGGCCCATCAAAGCCCAGGGGTCTAAGTCTTGTGGCATGGTTGATAAGCCACTTGTCGGCCCCTCCGATGAGCGCCCAGCCCTGGCTGATAAGTCGGTTGCCGTCTCCTCTAATGACCACCCAGCCACAGCTGATAAGTTGGCGACTGGCTCCTCTGATGACTGCCTAGTCAAGGCGCTTTTGTCAGGCCCTGATAACAGGCCCAACATCGATCTCTCAGATTAGCGCCCACTGCCACTTATGCTGCAGCCTTCCACAGAGGGATCTCCCTCTTGGGAGCCTCCATCTCTGCCTCCCCTGGTGGAACCTTCTGCAGTGCCTGCTGTTTCAGATCTTGAGGAGGAAGTGCATCTGCCCATCTACAACACCAGAGTGCTGACGCCAGACTGCACTATGCTGGACCTTCCCCTGAAGCTTCTAACTCCAGCATCTCTGGATCCCCCGTCTGGGCCATCTGCTCCTCCCCAGACTCCAGCGGGACCTTCTAGCCCTTCGGCACCACCGGACCTCCCTCCAGTGGGTCCGCTGCCAGATCTGACTATCCCGGGCCCTTCCCATGTTCCTTCAGGGCCACCGTCATGTCCCTCAGCACCTCCATCTGGGCCTTCACCTGGCCTTCCCATGCCACGTTACCTGGCACTGCATTATCCCTCTTCCGGGTATCCGACTTCAGGCTACCCGACGTCAGGGTACCCAACATCACATTTTCCTATGCCCAGCTACCCAACACCAGGCTCTCCTATGACGGGTTGCCCGATGCCAAGCTAGCTGACACGGGGTTACCCGATGCCAGGCTACCCTTCTCCGGGCTACGTCCCCTTGTACCAGCCTCCTCCGCCTCCACGTTCTCAGCCACAGGCGGATTTGAGGCAAGTCTTCCAGTCTTGCCAAGAAGCCAGGGCCCAGTTCATGATGGAATTGGACTGTTGCCAGTCGGTTGCTGCCTCTACACTGGCCCATTGAGTTCCTATGCCCAGGTCTGCCTCCCCAATGAAGTTCTGACGCTGTATGTCAGGGCTGACATTGGGCCATGTCATGGTCACGGAGCATGGTGGGGATGCTCCTGTTCCCCAGAAGGAGACCCCTCTTCCAAGGGCCTTGTCCCCGGACAGGAGCCCATCATCAGACTCAGAGTCTGACCCTTTATCCTTGGCCTTGGGTTTCGAGACTGCTTCTCCGGAGGAGGCTGTTCCCAAAGAGTCTCCCAAATCTACGCCTGAGGACCCTTTGTTCATGGAACGCCTCAAAAAGATCCAGGAAGCTATTTGATGGACAACTGAAGACCACGACCCAAAATGCAAAAGTTTGGCAGAACATCTAGACATGCCAGATTTAATTCCTCTCCTTAGCCCTCCGTGGATAGGCCCCAATGAGGATCTGGCCTCTATCATCTGACAACAGCCATCGTCAGTGGCAGCTATCCCCAAAAAGTCAGACAGGTTTTACCACGCTCCTGAGAGCAAGGACCACCTCAGTACCCACCCTGAGGTGGACTCGGTGGTCATTAACGTGGCTCATGATCATTCTGCCAAGCCTAAACACATGAGAACCTCTCCTCTGGATAAGGAGTTGAGGCAGCCGGATCGGTTTGGGCGAAAGTTCTATTCGTCTTCTACTTTGGCCCTTAGGGCCCTGAATTTTGTGGCCCACATGGTTGTCTATCAAAAGACCATTCTAGGCCAACTTAAAACTGACATTGACTCCCTACCAGATTCTGAGGCAAAGTAAAAAATCGCTCCGATGATCTGGACGGCAGAGATCTCTTGGCACCATGCTCTACAGGTGACTTATAGTGCCATGGACGCTTCAGCCAGGGGCACCACTACAGCCTTCTGCTTGCGTTGATACTCCTGGTTGAGGGTCTCAGGGCTCATCCAGGATGTTCAGGCTGCCATCCAGGACACCCCTTTTTGGGGGTCAGTTCTGTTTGGGGGTGACACTAAGAACATCATCACTAGTCTGCGGGATAGTGGCCAAGTCTTATTCTCCATGCAGACTGTGTATCGCTCTAATTCTAAGCCCAAGTGACCTTTTCATCACCAACAGTGACACCAGTCCAAACAGCAGCCCGCCAGATGTCAGAACAAACGCTGAGCTACTTCAACAGCCACCACCCTCTCCCTCCGCGAAATCACAGTGGGCCACAGGTGGGGCACTCGCCAAGCCCTCCACCATCTCCTGACTCATGGCCATGCCCACCACATCCGTTACCAGTTCCGGAGGAACTCATAGGGTGCAGATTTGCCTACCACCTGACCGGATGGGAGGCAATCACGACAGACTCTTGGGTCCTGCAATTGATAGCTCAAGGTCATACAATATAATTTCTGGAGAGACATCCAGAACAACCTCCAGGTCACTCTCGTTACCCAAACAGCCACATTCCTGTGATCAGGACATAAATCGAGGCTCTTCTGAGCAAATCCACCATAGAGTCCATTTCACAGGCCCAGGAGGGCAGGGGATATTATTCCTTCTTCTTCCTGGTCCCCCAAAAGACTGGAGATCTTCGGCCAATTCTGGACCTAAGCACGCTCAATCTGTACATAGAGTACAAAAGATTCTGCTTGCTGACTCTTCCGGGCCTCTTGCCACTGCTCCATCAGGGACACTGGCTTTGCACACTGGATATATAGGATGCTTACCTGCATATCCCAGTCTTCCTCTCACATCGCCGCTTCCTCAGGTTCACCTTTCAAGGGAAGCATTACCAGTTCAGAGCTCTCCCCTTTGGCCTCTCTTCTGCACCCAGGGTCTTTACCAAGTGCCTAGTGGTGGTGGCTGTGGCTTTATGCCATCAGGGCATTTTTGTGTTCCCATACCTTGATGACTGACTCCTTTCAGCTCTGTTGAGGGACAGCTTGCTGGACTCCCTGTCAAAGACCCTGGTACTTTTTTGCCAGTGTAACTGGGTAACAAAATTACCCTTCTTATTTTCTTGTTGAAACTGCACAAAAGTGAAGAAATGACAGACAAGTGGTGTCCAGCATATAAAGTGATTTATTTCTGGTATATACAGCAGGCTTACAACCAAATCACAGTGCTAAACATTGGGGAGAACACCTTCAATTTTTCTTACCTATAGGCAGCAATAAGTTTCTTCTCAGAGAAAAAGGAGCAATGCAAAGGGTCTTATACCACTGATAATTACCATAGTAACTACTAAAAAGATATATAAAAGTCTCATCATTGGATAATGGCAAATAACCTGACTTCTCACTAGCCTGGGAAAGCATGCTGAGCTAGCAGAAAGACAAGATAACTAAACAAAGGACCTGTATTTGTGAAGGGCATTTGTGGTTACACACATAATTACATAAGCAGTTGTTGTTCTGCACTAGAACTAAAGATGGCAATATTGTCTAACTAATGATTATACAATGGTATAAACATAGGTGTCTCCCAAGTGGTATGATTATGATAGCAAATACATTATGATTCTTAGTAGAAATATAGTAGAACTCAGATCCTGACACTTATGCTTATACAATAAGTGCTTGCGCCCTGAGTATTACTGTCTGCAAGGTAGGGGGCCAATCAGGGGTGCTGGTCCATGGATACCATCCCACCCCTTGTTGCCTCAGCAGGGGCAACAATCCCAAGTAAGCTGGTAGGGATGGAGCTAAAAAGTCATTTACAGGCCCGACGCATGAGCCTTATAAAGGAATTTGAGTTGTTCACGATGTTGTTTCAGGGTACGTCGCAGGCAGCAAAGAGTAAAGATCAGGAAAACAATCAAAAATGCTTGAATAATAGAAACCTTAAAGCTTAGTTCTACCCAGTAATTGCCAACTGCAAGACTTAAATCACCATCATCAATTAAATCATTAAGTATATTGTTTGCTTTAGATATATTATTGCTAATATAGATCAAATGAGCATCTTTCCTAGCTAAAAGTGATCACAAGGAGAGAGTCATGGGATCAATGTGCACATTAAAAATAGGCAAATATTGAGACAGGGCAAGCAAGTATTGGGAATCAGTATCAATAAAATCTGGTTCAGGGAGAGGAACAGGTGTGATGACAGTGTGACCTATCACAGTTTTTTGCTGTGGAGCAAAACAGAAGTTAGGGTTATTAATACTGCAAGCACGAGTCCCACAAGCAAAGGATGGATAATTTGTTACCACACAAAACTGTCCCTCAGAGGTATAAGTGACTCTGAGTGTTGGTACACACCAGTGATATAAGCGTACAGAGCAAGTGAAAGTCTGATTTGTTAGCCGAGTGGTGAAGTGATGTATCTCTTCAAGATAGCTTGTGGAAGGTGCTGTTTCAGCATCGAACGCTGAAGATGCAGTAGGAGGGACATCTTCTGGATCAGCGTCAGTAAGTTTTTTTGGCAAATCATCACCCAATGCCAAAGCCCAGTCAAGATGTTCTGGTGAGTAGCCGCAAACTGGTTTCACAATGTCAAAAACATCACAGCAGCACAAGAAGTAGAAACCTTTCTTGGCATGACAGTTCGTGTGAGTAGCCACCCAAGCTTGCAGAACAGGGTGGTAAACCAGCATAGAAGGAAGTTCAGTTCATTCACAGAAAACGTCATTTTCAAGATGTCCAATGGAGTTTATATTGGCCAGTTTGTCGAGGACAGATGTAGTTGGATCAAAGCGTGGTAAAGAGACAGTAAAAGTGACAAACATGTTGTCCTTAATTGTACAAGATTTTGTCAAGTAACGTGGTGCTCTGTTAGGAAACCTGGAAACGTAACCAATATTACATACTGTGGACATAGAAATATTAAGAGAATTCTTTAAACACATAGAAATGCAACCTGTGTTTCCACAATGTAGGCAATACCATTTACCCAATCTGAGATCATGAATAACATCTGGAATTTTTCCTGATTCCAAATCCCTGAAGAGAGCATTAACAATAGAAATAATAAAAGAACCATAAGCAGAACATAGAATTTCATGCCCAGTATATTGCTTGTCTGCCTCTCAGTTATTCTGAAAAATAAGATCGTTAAATTTTTGTTTGTACCTTTGAACACTTGAGCAATCTTCTTCATATTATACACTGTATAACATTCTTCCTCACTAAGAGAATTAACACCTTGCAAGATAGGGGACATAACATCATTGCCAAGTGTTTGCTGAAACTTCAGTGTCAGGGCCTTAATGGAGGCAATATCTGCTGTATTCCAAATACACATTCCCGAGCCAGAAAGGCCAGTAACAGTGCCGGCTACTCCGGTTATGCCAGAGACAGAACTGGCTGCACCAGCGATGTCTGAGGCTATGTCCTGCTTGGTGCGTTTTGGTCTGGGTTTAGCATATTTACGGGCTGGTCTAAAAACACCAATATGGTCGGTGGTATGGGGTCCACCAATAGGATCATTTGTGCATGTTTGGTAAGCAGCTACAAGATCAGTAAGCATCATATTGTGAAACTTAGAAGTATTAGTCTGTTGACATAAACCAAATTCAGCCATATTCCAATGTGATAGATTGAAAATAACTGGGACTTGCATAAATTGTACATTGTTATCAGAACTCCTGAGAGTGATGTGGTGGTCAAACCACTAGGAGGGCCATCCTCCATACGAGGGCAGGCAAGCAGCTTTTCCTGACTGGGTGGGACTACAGAGAGGTAGAGAGAGGAGGATGCAGCATGGTTTTGGAGACAAAAGTCAGTGGCCTCCTGTGAAAGGAGTCTCTCACAAAAAGGCAGGATCAATAAGTGCAGTAAGATTGTACTGACCAGTGTGTTGTAGAGAAGCCTGTCTGATAGAAAGAGAACCATTTTGAGATATGTCAGTGTTAAGCCAGCCATGGAATGTACCTTTGGCCAGGCAAGCTACAGGAATTGTATAGCCCATTGCATCAGTTTGCCATTGGATGGAAAGTGAAGATTTATCTGGGGCAACCACTACAGCATCCAGAAAGGCGTCTTTGCCTTGAATCCTTGAATAACCTTAACATTTTTGTTTGGAATGTTACTCTGAGCACCCATGGGAGTCGAATGTTCCATTTGACCAAGCAAGTGATCTAATCGGTTCTTGTAAGACTGTGGGAGTTTGAATGGGGGTGCTATAATGGTTAGAGGCAGTAGTCCCACCAGTGGGAGAAGAGGATACAAGATAGCCATCTTGCCGATATCTGAAAGAAATAGAAAATGATTAATTAGCTGAAAGTACTATTCCACCCTATGGGGTTAGGAAAAGTAAGATTTTAGTGGCCTTTATATAGTTTAAGTTGGTTAGCATGGAACCACTTGTCAGCAGTCTTTTTCTGCTGCAGTATTCTGACCTGGTACACAGCAGGGCTGAGCTTGTTGACAATGGGATAGGGACCTTCCCATTTACTGGCAAATGAGTGTGTAGGTTGTCTGTATTGGAGAAGCATTACTTGGTCTCCAACTTGCCAGTTGATTTCTTCAACATGCTTATCAAAATGAGCTTTAGCTTCTTGTTGAGCCTTGCCCATCTGTTTGGCAGTGTAGAGGTGTGTCTTCATGATGTCATCGTGAAGCTTTTCCACATACTTGTCTTCGGATACTCTATCTGCAGTAGGGGTGTGGTGATCAATCAACAGGTGCTCAGGTAGTCTCATAGCTCTACCAGTCATAACCTCATAAAGCGTACACTGAGTGGTAGCTGCAGGTGTACCCCAATTGCCATCAGTAGTAGTGGCAAGAGGGAATCCCAATCCTTGGGATTATCATCAATGAATTTGCATAACATCTGTTTTATGTGTCTATTGGCTCTTTCTACCTGACCTGATGATTGATGATGGTAAGGAATGTGGAATTTCTGATCAACTCCAAGGAGTTGGAGTGTCTGTTGCATCAGTTCAGCTGTAAAGCTGGTTCCCTGGTCTGAGTCCACCTTTAAAGATAGGCCCCACCTGGAGAACAATTGATCCACCAGGATCTTGGCAGTTGTCTTTGCCATGTTGTTCTTAGTGGGAAATGCCTCTACCCACTTGGAGAACATATTTATGACAACGAGTGCATACTAGAGTTAGTGAGAGGGCCGATGAAATCGATCTGTATTGCATTCCATAGTCCAGACTGCCTTTGGGGCAGTAGTTTTGCATTCTTCTTCACTGTAATAGGATTATTCTGAGCACACCCTATGCAGTTATCTACACAGTGTTCCACATCCTTGGCCATGCTAGGCCACCAGATGACTGTCTTGAGCCTCTGGAGGGTATTTTCTGTCCCCGGTGTCCACCAGTGGGAGTGTCACGAACCATATAAATGAATTTGGTTCGCAGAGATTGTGGTGCAGCCCACAATTTGTCAACTGTATCCTGTCTGTGATACCAGATGAGTTTCTGATCACCAGACAAATGTAAGTTGTTCAAGTGTCTTCTGTAGGGACTGTCAACAGGCAGTGGTTGTTCAGTTCCTTTGTCTAAGAACTTGAACACATCGTTGATCTCTGGATCTGCTTTTTGTGCAGTGGATAGATCCAGAGGGGGCTGTGGTACTGCTTTCTTGGTGGCAGCAATTGTAGATTGCACAATTGCTGCTATGCACTTTGGGTGAGTCATTTCTCATGTCTCCCCCCCTCGAGCGCCTGCTTCGGCAAGCGAGTCCGCTCATTCATTGAATTCATGGTAAGGATCAGACTTGCAATGAGCCTTTAACTTGTGAATGTACAGCTTGTGGGTGAGCATTTGTGTCAAGGTGTGTATGTACACAGATATTTCCCTATACTTGACAGGAGTACCATCAGATGAGGTAAAGTTGTTCTTCTGCCAGAATGGAAAGAACTCAGCTAGGGATGAGTATACCCATTTGGAGTCCGCAAAAATGATAGTGTCCTTGTCACCATGTGGCATGATTTCCAGTGCATAGGCCACAGCAGCCAGTTTGGCATATTGTGAAGAGATAACAGTGCACTTTCTAGCAATGTACGTGAAATAACCCACATGATCCCTAATGAGCACTCCAAGCCCCGCTACCTGTTCTCCTGCGTTATAGGATGTAGAACCATCTGTAAAGATGTGGAACATTGTTTTTTCTTCTAGGACCTCAGGTGTGGCTGGCAGGAAGGATCCTGGATCAGGTGGTTTGAGGGTACAGTCATGGGGCTTACCTGTGTACAGTAGGCCGTGAGCCAAGATTGATGGCATTTTGGCAGGCAACACCTTGATGTCTCTATCCTGCAAAAGCAAAGACCAATGGGTGAGTCTTGTATTAGAGACTGATCCATCTTTTATTTTATCTGAAAATAAAAAGTTAGTGGGAGTGCGACTGGTATTCAGAATGATGGGAGCAACTGGGGATAGCAGAGATGCATAGGCAATGGACCTGTAGTACCCATTGTATTTTTGGGCCAGCACTGCAGACATAGCCACATCAGAGGTGGAAGTGTCCAAATGGAAAGGTACTCCTGGATTTGGGTTAATCAGTGCTGGGGCTGAGGCCAAGGCCTGTTTGAGTTGGGCCCCAGCTTCAGTATGTGTGTGTGTGGGGCCCCATGTCCATGGGACATACTTTTTCAGCAGTTTATACAGGGGAGCAGCCTTCAAGGCAAAATCAGGGATAAAATCCCTGGAGTAGATTACCATTCCCAAAAAGCATCTCAGTGTTGCCACGCTGGTGGGGAGTGGCAGATCTTGTAAGCCCTGGATCTTCTTGACAGCTGGGCTTCGGCCTTGGTCTGTGATACATAGGCCAAGGAACATAACCTCCTTCTGACACAGCTGTGCCTTAGAGGGATTGCACTTGAGGCCTGCTCTCCTGAGGAGAGTCAGTAGTTCATCCAAAAGGGTTAGGTGTTCTTCTTTGGTGGACGTTGCCAAGAGCAAATCACCCACATACTGCTGGAGACACCAGGGCATAGAAAACCCCTGCAAAACATCCATCATGTGGAGATGGAAGAGGGAATGGCTGTTGTTGAAGCCCTGGAGCAGACAGGTCCAGGTGTACTGGCGCCCATCGAAGGTAAAAGCAAATTTGTATTGGTTTTCTTGTGCTAATGGGAGTGGCCAAAACCCATTAGAGAGGTCAAGAGCTGAGAACCACTTTTTGTCAGGTGTCAGCAACTTGAGCACATCAGGAGCTGATGCCATAGTTGAGGCACAGCTGGGTGTAACTTGGTTAAGTTTTCTGTAGTCTGTTGTAAGTCTCCAAGCTCCATTTGGCTTTTTCACAGGCCAAATGGGTGAATTCACAGTGGAAACACAAGTTCTAATCACTCCTTGTTGTAGCAGTGACTGAATGGTTTCTCTCAATGAGGGTAAGGCTTCAGCAGGAAATGGGTACCGCTTCTGCCTCACAGGATTAGGTCCTGGAATATCAATGGTGATGTGCATCCTACCACAATCATGCTTGTTAATAGCAAACACATCAATATGTTCCTGTAGCTATGGTTGTAGTTCAGGAAACAAATCATGATTTTCGAACAAAGCCATGATGTCATACTCCTTGTTGTTGTGGGAGATGGCTGCCACTGCATGGGAGTCTGGTATGGTGACAGCATGACATTGTCCTTTGATCTGTAACAATAACCTGTCAGCTAGGTCCACCACACAGCCATGCTGTGCAAGAAAATTAATTCCCAATATGCTGGGATGATGACGTAATACCGTAAGATCAAATACAAAATTCATTTTGAGTTGGCCTACCTGCACAGACAGAGACACAGATCGATAAGTTCGCAGTTCGGTGCCTTCTACACCCTGTGCACTGGTCTTCCAGCTGGTAGACCAGGCCGAAGTATCTGGGTTCTCATCATGGAGAACAGACATAGCTGCTCCTGTACCCAGAAGCATGTCCAGTGGGCGACCCCCGACCATGGCTCTTACACAAGGCCGTCCGTTTGTGTCGACAAGCAGGTCACTCACAATTTGGACTGGGGCCTGTAATTGTCAATCGGTACTACTCCCGGCTTCTTCCTCATCCTCCTGTCCCTGTGACCTGAGGCCTTTGGAAGATCATTGGGCCTCCTCTCTGTGCTTCACAGGGCATGAATACTGTACCTTTGATGTCAGGGCCGAGATCTCAGACTGTTCAGTGGGTGGTTCCAGGATCACCACATTGGCCTGGCCAGTGCCGGATGCCGTGAAAGGGTTTTTCCCTTGGCTGCTAGTTTGTTTGGTAGCTGAAGACCAGAAAGGGTTGGTGCTATTACTAGCCAGTGCGAGGGCCACCACAGAATGTGTGGATGTGGCCTCCTTTGCAGCATGGGCCTCCTCTAGCTGTTTGCGGAGGGTCTCATTTTCATCCTTTAAATTCCGATAGCTAGACCCATTACAGTACTTGCCATCCGAATTTGATTTCCCATTCCTGTTGTAGTTCTTATTGTTCCGGTTATTCTTGTACTTCCAGTCCCCCACCCTTGTGCGACTGTCGGTCGTCAGAGGGGGCTTCCTGTTTATCGTTGTTGCCTTCCTCCACATAGTGGGTTGGGGCAGTGCCTACCATGGCATCATGGGTCGGGGTGGCCTGGGCCATTGGATTTTGGATGGCAGCGGCCTTGTTGGTGTTTTTGCCAGAAGCTAGGTTATGGAAGTAGACCTGGAAGGCCCGCTCCGTCTTGGTGAGGATCTCATCAAAGGTGTCAGTCTGCAGGTAGACGTTTAGTTCAACTTTCTCCCGGAGAGACGGAGTCATGTTCCAGATGTACAAATCCTTGTACTCGATCTTGTTTTTGTTAGCGTTCTCACCCGCTAGGCCTTTACCGGCCTCGTAGGCGAGCCACAACCATTGATGGTAAGCCGCTGGGCTTTCCTTTATATTCTGCTTGACCATGTAGGCCAAATGGGCTCCAACAATACCTGGGGCCTTGGCAGCAAGGAGTGCTTGAGCGATATCGTTGTAGTACAGTGTCTCGCAATTGCGGACGGCCTCCAGGAGTTTGGCCCAGAGGGTAGGCTCAATGGTTTGTCTCAGGACTTGGACCTGGTACTCAGGTTGGAGAGAAAGCTTCTCACAAAGGGAGCGTACCTTCTCTAAATGACAGCTGAGGTTGTCAGTTGGGCCCATCTGTCCAATGCCTTGGGCAATTTGCTGAACAGAATGAGCGACCTATAGGGGATTGGAAGTGGGTGTGCGGGGAGTGGAGTTGAGTTCCCCATGACCCAAAGCACCGTGAAGGGCAGCTTCTGCTGTCGCATCAGCGACTGCCTTGAATGTATTCTCTTGGATAACAGCATTTCAAATAACATGAAGTCTTGCTATATTATGACATATGCAGTGAATCCCAACCTTCGAACTGCTCCAGAGGTGAAAGAGTTAACTTTCCATGCCAGGCATGGAACGCAGAGCTCAAGCTCGGTTGAAACTCTGTCTGTTGTTCTTCAAACTCAAACCGTCAGATTCTTTACTCCGCCTCATGAACAGTCGCTCCGGAGATTTCTCCTTCTGCTCGGTTCATTTTTGTCAGTTAAAGTGTTGTTTTTCTCGGGTTTCGACCGAATTTAAACCGCAACTGGTCGGTTCAAGCTCTGTCTGTGGTATTTGTGAGTACTAGATAGGTTTACATTAATTCTCTTCTGTGTGGAACTTGTAAACGGTTTATCGGTTCGGTTTGAACCGATCAGGTTATTTAAAATGTCTTAATCTGTGATTTAGAGTGTGGTTACCGGTTCTTATCGGTTCTAAAAAAAACGGATTTTATTACGGTTTTTTCCACGACCCGTGACACGGTTGGGAACCGATAAGAGGGTCTTACCTGGCGGATTGCCATAAATGGGTAGGTTTGGTTAGGACTGGCACTATGTCTGAGAAACCCAAAAGAAAAACCAGGCCCACTGGGTTTCAACACTGCAGTGTGTGTGTGGGGAAGTCTTTGCCAAGGCTGACCCCCCACACCACCTGTGTTTATTGTCTGGGGTTTGACCACCTCAATGCAGACTGCCAGATTTGTAAAAATTTTCGTGCAGCTACCCTGGAAAAGAGAGTTGGTAGGCTCAGGGAAAGAGAGGCCAAAAAGTCCGCTGAACCGGATGGCCAGCCCGGTTCGGTTCCAACTGAACCAGAGGGAGTGCCCTCTGACCAGGGCGAGACTTCCTCGGGCAAAAGGAGAACTGACTCTGAGGAGTCGGTTCCAGCAAAAAGGACCAGGAAATCAGCTGGTGTGGAGCCAAAACCTTCCTCTCCAACCGCTGAAGAAATAGCCAAAGCGATTAAAATTGTCCAGTTGCTTTCCCCGGTTCCGACCGAACCGGCACCATCAGGTAAGCGCCCGGTTCGGCCGGTTCCACCGGTTCAAGAGTATGATTTAGAAGAATATTATGAACCGGAGGAGGGGGAAGAGGAGTGTGAGGAGAATGAATGTGGATTTGAAAGTCTGGATGTGCCCATTGACCTGGACATCTCCCCAGACAGACCTTCAGGAGTGTCTTCTCCTAGGCTTTCTGAGTCCCCTTCTCATTTTATGTTTTATGAAAAAGCGGCTGAAACCCTCCAGCTCTGTATGGAGGAAGCTCTGGATGATCAAGAGGAGCCTGACTATGTGGAAATGATGGATATCCCAGAGTCTAGGAGACTGTCTATTCCGTTGCATAAATCTTTTGGAAAACAGACATTTAAAATTCTAAAAACTCCTCACACTATACCTCCTGTGGATAAGAGAATGGACAAGAGGTACACATGGGGTTCTGACATCATTCCTCGAGTGCAAGGTGCATTTCACTGTCATATCCTCTCTAGCACACTGCACTGATAATATAAGCATACCGTTGTATAATATATATATATATATATATATATTCTATATAACAAATCACACATGCCTTGTATCATCTCACACACACACAAATACAATTAAAAAAAACTAGATAAACATGTGGGGAGTAGTGCAATGTAATGGCTGTGGGGCAGCAGTCTTCCGGGAGTCTTTCTGGAGGCTGAGATGCTGCCCTATTTGCAGACAACTATCTGCCCTGAGGGAGGAAGTTGCCCGTCTTCAGGCCGCACTGGACAGTAGTAAGGAAACCTTCCCCCAGGCCACACTGGACAGCAGAAAGGGAACCTCCGCCATCCAGGGAGCAATAGCGCCACCACCACTACCTCAGAGGTTGCGAAGAAAGCACAGCAGTTGGACCACAGTGGGCTCAGGGAGGGTGAGGAGGGTGGAACAGAGCACACCCAGTCAATTGTTCCTCCACAATCCATACACCATTCTGGGGAGCATAACTCCCCTATGGATGCACCATCAGAGAAGACTGATGATATCTGTCACAGGGAGGCCCACAGAAAGGAGGCAGAGGGCACCAAAGGGAAAGGAAGCAGCTCCTGGTGGGGACTCAATTATTAGGGGTATAGAACTGGGGGGAGCTGGGAAAAATGAAGTAAGGTGCCTGCCTGGTGCCATGGCTTGGAGGGACAGGAAGCGCATCCTCAGGAACACGAGAACAGCTGCAAGGGATTCCGAGCTGGACGTAATTATCCACCTAGGGACAAATGACTTGGCTCATCATGAGATTAGAGCAGTGCAGGAGGACATTGTGAGAGTTGGGAGGGACCTAAGACGAGTAGCACACAGTATCCTTCTCAGAGGTGCTGCCTGTCAGAAGCATGGGGAGGCGAGGGCAATTGGCACCATGCAGTTTAATGAATGGTTGAAAAATGGGGGAGCACGGGCTTTAGGCTTCATTGGGGACTGGGTTCCATCTGAGGGACACCAGCCTATACTGGCAGGATGGTCTGCATCTGTCCAGGAAGGAACAAGTCTTTTGAGCAATCGGTTTAAATGCTTCATTGGCAAGCTTTTAAACTAGTCAAAGGGAGGCACTGACAAGCAGCAGGAAAATCCCAGCCTCTCCCTACAAAACAGGGTACTAAATGAGAAAAAGACTGAGGTAGAACGGTCAGTGGGGGATGCTGCAACAGAAGGTAAAGCCATCAAAAAATGGAGAGCAATGAGTACTAATGCCCGTAGTCTGGGTAACAAGCTTCCTGAATTAGTGGCCTTGATGGAGGAGGAACATCTGGATATCGTGGCAGTCACAGAAACATGGTACACACAAAACCATGACTGGGACATAAACATACCAGGATACACTGTCTACAGGAGGGACAGGGAGGGTAAAAGAGGAGGAGGAGTAGTTCTTTACATAAGGGAAGGAATAAAAGCAACAGAACAAAAGGGTAAACAGGGAGGAGAAGAAACACTGTGGGTAAATTTGGAGACAGGCAATGTCACCACAATCCGCACAGGGGTTGTATACAGACCCCCTTCTCAGGAGGAGGAAATGGACAGGGAAATGATAGAAAGTATACTTAGAATGGCAGAAAAAGGGGAGATATTGCTGATGGGTGATCTGAATATGCCAGATGTTAACTGGAGTGCAGTTGCAGCTGCCACTTCGAAGAGTGCAGTTATTCTAGATACCCTACAGGGGGCATGCCTTAGACAACTAGTACTGGAGCCCACTCGAGAGGAGCAATATTAGACTTGATTCTCTCAAATGGAGATGGAGAGGGTTACAGATGTAGAAGTGGGTAGCCATCTGGGAACTAGCGACTATCGAACAGTATGGTTCACAATAAACACAGCAATAGAGTCAAGCTACACAAAGACAAAAGTACTGGACTTTAGGAGGGCTGACTTTGCAAAATGGGTGAGTGCCTAAGGAATGCACTAGCAAATGGGCAGGAAGGAGGGTGGAAGAACAATGGGGAATAAAAAATTGCCATCACAGAGGTAACGAGCCTTTGTGAAGCAAATAAACAAAACAAGACGATGTAAGAAACCATTATGGTTCTCAAAGGAAGTGGCAGTGAAGGTTCAAGAGAAAAGAAAGCATTCAGGAAGTACAAGGAATCGCAGAAGGAGCAGGACAGAGAACTGTATCAGTTAAAGCAAAGGAGGCTGGGAAGGCAGTCAGAACAGCAAAGGCCCAAACCGAGGAAAAGATAGCCAACTCAGTTAAGAAGGGGATAAAACCTTTATAGGTACATCAGGGAGGCGAAGGAAGACCAAGGGAGGATAGTGAGGCTTAATAAAGGGAGGGAGGGAGGAGGGTCGGCAGAGGGAGACTGTGAAAAGGCAGAGATACTAAACAAATATTTTTGCTCAGTATTTACAAAGGAAGAGGGGGAGGTACATAAAACAAACAGTAATAACACGCTGGATACAGAAGTTGATACCGGCCCATTTACAGAAGAAAGGGTTCTGAAAGAACTCTTAAAACTGAAGGTGGACAAAGCAATGGGGCCTGATGAGATTCATCCCAGAATTCTAAAAGAACTAAAGGTAGAACTAGTGACACCACGACTACCTTTTAACAAATCATGGGAGGATGGGGTGGTACCCGAGGACTGGAGGAGGGAAGATGTGATTCCCCTTCACAAAAATGGGAGCAAGGCAGAAGCAGGAAACTATAGACCTGTTAGTTTAACCTCAGTGATAGGGAAAATGATGGAATCACTTCTAAAGGAAAGAATTGTAGAGTATGTAGAGGCCAGAGGGGCACAGGACCCTAGGCAGCATGGATTCACAGCGGGAAGGTCATGCCAGATGAATCTGATAGATTTCTTTGACTGGGTGACCAAAATAGTAGATCAGGGAGGGGCTGTGGACATGGCCTACCTAGACTTTAGCAAGGCATTTGACACAGTCCCACACAAAAGATTAATATACAAGTTAGCCAGCCTGGGTGTGGGTCCCAAGATGACAGCCTGGGTAAAGAATTGGCTGGAGAATAGGACACAGAGAGTAATAGTAAATGGAGTCCACTCAGAAGAAAGGAGGGTTACTAGTGGGGTACCGCAGGGTTCAGTATTAGGACCGGTCCTCTTCAATGTCTTTATAAGCGACATTGCAGAAGGACTGGAAGGAAAAGTATGTCTCTTTGCAGATGACACTAAGATCTGCAACAGAGTTGATACACAGGGTGGGTTGGAAAGGATGAGAAGGGACTTGGCAAGGTTAGAGGAATGGTCAAATGTATGGCAGCTTAGATTCAATGCTAAGAAGTGCAAGGTAATGCACCTGGGAAACAAAAACCCAGGAGAAGAGTACATAATGGGGGTGAGATACTAACAACAACAAAATGGAGAGGGACCTGGGGATAGTCATATCAGATGACCTAAAGATGGGCAAGCAATGTGAGAGGGCAGCAAGGAGGCTGGGGGATACTGGGATGCATAGGGAGAGGCATCACCAGTAGAAAACAGGAAGTTATTATCCCTCTGTACAGACAGCTGGTGAGACCCCATCTGGAGTACTGTGTGCAGTTCTGGAGACCCAATCTCCACAAAGACATAGGATGGAAGCTGTCCAGAGGAGGGCAACTAAAATGGTGCAGGGTCTGCACCGGAAGACATATGAAGAGAGACTTAAGGAGCTTAATATGTATAGCCTCGAGGAAAGGAGGGAGAGGGGGGACATGATAGAAACTTTCAAGTACCTCAAGGGAATCAACAAAGTCCAAGAGGGTAGCATCTTTCAAAAAGAGGTGTGCAAGAACAAGAGGCACAATTTGAAAATAAAGGGCTGCTGCTCAGAGGTAATTTAAGGAAGTATTTTTTCACAGAGGGTTGTGGATGCATGGAGCGGCCTTCCGGAGGAGTTGTGGAGTCAAAATCAGTGGTGGAATTCAAGCATGCATGGGATAGTCATAAGGCAGTTCCGGGGTGGGGTAGGAAGAAGTAGGCTGCTGGTTAACTAGGATCTGCAGCTTATCCAGTAGGTAGGGAAATGGGCAGACTGGGTGGGCCAAGCAGTCCTTATCTGCCGTCAAATTCTATGTTTCTGTGTTTCACATTGTCAGGCTCTGTTACGGAGTTCCTTACACAACAATGCAGCCATGTTGGGGTAGTGCAGGCTGCAGCCTGTGACAAGGCAAATATTCCCTTGGCTTCACACACCCCGGACAAGGACTCCAGGAGGATTGATGCCATGGCAAAGAAACAGTACATGGCAGCATCCTTGGGACTCAGACAGGCAAATTATATTGCTTATGTTGCTAGATATCAGAAATCCAGATGGGATACTGTTATGGCTCTTTCAAAACAGGTCCCTGGCCAGCTTGCCAAGGAGCTGGAGCAGGTGGCTGCTGGTGGTATTGAGGCATCCAAGGTGCAATTCCATGCTGCAGTGGACTCAAATGATGTGTCATCAAGAGTCATGGCTACATCTCTGGCACTTCGCAGAATGGCTTGGCTCAGATGTACTAGCCTGTCACAGGATACCCAGACTAAGGCCATGGATTTTCCTGTTGTGGGTAATTCCCTGTTTGGGGAGCAGACAAAGAATTACATGAAGAAAATGGATGAGTATAGGACCACCTATAGGAGTGCACAGGCCAAGGAAAGGCAGGCCACTCCTCAAAGGCAGCTTCCCAGGGGCAGGGACAGGCCTTTTCATAGGCCTTTTTTTACCAAGCCCAGGCCTCCTCTTCTGCTTATGCCCAGAGGGGGTTCTTTAGAGGGAGAGGCAGACGGGATACAAGCAGCCCTGCTTCCACCCCTCAGCCCAAAGCCCCTGCCAAGCAGGCACCCTGATAGGATTGCCAGGGCCGATTCTCAGCTACCTGTAGGGGGCAGGCTCGCTTACTTTGTCCAGGACTGGGAGTCTCTGACATCAGACAAGTGGGTCCTGGAAGTAGTAAGCCAGGGACTGGTTTTCAGCTTCAAAATGTTTCCACAAAGCTGAGAACCAGATCCTTTCCACCTGCAAATCCACCAGAGGCACTTGCCCTAGAGGCAGAGGTCTCTTCCCTCCTGGCTCTCAGAGCTGTGGAAAGGGTTCCACCCCTCCGCCAGGGCAAAGGGTTGTACTCCAGGTACTTCCTTACCCCAAAAAAGACAGGAGAATGGCGGCCCGTCCTGGATCTCAGCTACTTAAACAAGCATCTTTTAAAACCAAAATTCAAAATGGTGACTCTGGGAATTATTCTACCCTCTCTAAGGCCAGGGGACTGGCTAGCGTCCCTAGACCTCAAGGATGCCTACTTCCATATTCTCATCAGAAGCTCCCATTGAAAGTACCTCAGGTTCGAGCTGCCCTCAGGCCATTACCAGTTCAGAGCAGTGCCCTTTGGCCTCACCTCTGCTCCAAGGGTATTCACAAAATGCCTGGCAGTGGCAGTTGCTTCTCTAAGAAGGCAGAAAATTGCCATCTTCCCTTACCTGGATGACTGGCTCATAGTAGGCCAGTCCCCAGACCAAGTCAAGTTACACCTACAGATAATTCAGCAACTGCTCACCTCTCTAGGTTTCCTTCTGAATCTTTTAAAGTCAGTTCTAGAGCCTGTCCAGCTCCTCACCTTCATAGGCGCAGAGCTGAACACAGAGAAAGCCAGAGCCTTCCTTCTATTGGACAAGGCAAGGACCCTGGTCTCTCTGGCCTCCTCATTCACCCTGCAGGTGTCTCGACCAGCAAGGCATTTTCTACAGCTCCTGGGGCACATGGCTGCTTCTACTGCAGTAGTGCAGGGAGCAAGATTTCAGATGAGGTACATTCAGTTCCATTTGAGAGCCTTTTGGTCTCAAAGGAAAGACCCTCTAACCAAATTGATCCCAGTGACTCGAACCTTGTTCCAGGCCCTACAGTGGTGGCAGGATCAGAGCAATCTGAGACAAGGGGTTCCTTTTGTCACTCAGTCTCACTTCTTAATCCTTACTACAGATGCATCCCTCTTGGGGTGGGGAGCTCACATGGGCGACCTCACTACCCAGGGGTTGTGGTCCCCTCAGGAATCTCTGCTCCACATCAATCTGTTGGAACTCAGAGCAGTTTTTCTAGCACTTCAAGCTTTTTCCAGATCTGTTCAGAACAAAGTTGTACAGGTCAGAACAGACAACACCACCACAATGTGGTACATCAACAAGCAAGGGGGCACTCGGTCTATGGCCTTGTGCACCGAAGCAATGAAGTTGTGGTCTCTGGCTTACTCCCTGAACACCTCCTTATGGCAGTTCACCTCCCAGGCAAGGACAATGTCCTGGCAGATGCTCTCAGTAGGATTCCCAGGGCCATCACGAATGGTCACTGGACCCCTGGTCTTGAGGTGATATTTGCCAGATGGGGCACCCATAGATAGATCTTTTGCAGCCCCAGACAATCACCAACTTCCCTTTTTACTGCAGGCCCCAGTGTTGGGCTCAGTCCTCTGGATGCCTTAGTTCTCAATTGGGAAGGGAAGTTTCTCTATGCTTTTCCTCCCTTCCCTCTCCTGTTCAAAGTGCTAGTCAAAATCAGATCTCAACCCTGCAAGATGATCCTGATTGCTCCAGACTTGGCCAGATAGCCCTGCATCCACTCCTACTGTCCTTAGCTGTCCATCTTCCCCTGTGTCTTCCCAGGAATTACAACCAGTTAACCTGTGCTCAGGGGAGGGTTTGGTACCCGAACCTCAAATCTCTCAATCTCAAGGCCTGGCTCTTGAAGAGTTAGAGTTTGCTGAGTTACACCTCTCCCAAGGTGTAATGGATATCCTGAAGGCTTCTAGAAAACCTTCCACCAGGGCTACTTATAATTCCAAATGGAAAAGGTTTTCCATATGGTGCTCTGGAAAGCATATTTCCCCGGAATCTGCTGATTTGCCCACAGTTCTGTATTATATGGTCCACTTAAACACCTTGGGGCTGAGGCCAGCTACCCTGAAAGTGCATCTGGCAGCTGTGTCTGCTTTTATTTCAGCAAGTGAGCCTTCCTCTCTTTCTGCTCACCCTGTATTCTCCAAGTTTTTCATGGGATTGCTCCACACCAACCCTCCATTCAGGGACCCTGCCTCCGCCTGGGATCTTAATGTTTGCATTGCTCAGCTTATGCAACCCCCCTTTGAGCCTTTGTCTTCAGCAGAGCTTAAGTACTTGACTTGGAAAACTGTGTTTCTGGTAGCCATCACTTCTGCCAGATGCATAAGTGAGTTACAAGCTTTGTCAGTGGAGCCTGATTTTATCTCCTTTCACAGAGATAAGGTGGTCCTCAGGACTAACAGGAAGTTCTTGCCTAAGGTGGTTTCAGATTTCCACCTTAATCAATCTATATATCTTCCAGTGTACTTCACTGAACATTCCTCCTCTGGTGAGAGGAGGCTGCACAGCTTAGATGTGAAGAGAGTCCTTAGTTACTACATAGAGTGTACCAAGGGTCAGAGGCTTGACTCCCTCCAACTCTTCCTCAATTATGGTGAGGCTGGTAAAGGGAAACCTACCACTAAAAGATCCATTGCCAGGTGGATTGTCTCTTGTATCCAATTTTGTTGTGAGAAACTGGGTAAGGTTCCTCCCTCAGGCCTGAGGGCTCACTCTACCAGAGGTACAGCTGCTTCCCTGGCTGCTGCCAGGGACATCCCTATTCTAGAGATATGTCAAGCAGCTACCTGGAAAACAGTTCACACTTTTACCAAGCATTACTCCCTGGACATCCAGGCTAGGAGTGATGCTCAGTTTGGCACAGCTGTGCTTCAGAGCTTGTTTCCTAAGTAGGTTCTGTCCCTCCTCCATGGAGGTACTGCTGTAGTCTGCATATGTCATAATATGCAAGACTTCATGTTGTTTGAAGAAAAATTACTCACCTTAGTCATGTTGTTTCTTCTAATGGAGTCTTGCTATATTATGACCTCCCTACCTGCCCCTCTCAGAACCTCTGTTTTTGGGATGTGGGTGGGCAGTGCAGTGTTGCACTTAGTAGGTGCCCACCTTGTTGTTTTTCACCCTCCTTTCTTGGGGTGACTTGGTATTGTTTTTTCATTTTTGGGTCTCCTGACTTGAGTCTTTGTTTTGGGACCAAAATGTGTTCTTATGTTTAGTAGCCAGTTGGCTAGTGTAGGTTTACAGCTTCACGCAGGACCTCAGTGAGTTTAGCTCAGTAAAGATCTGACAGTTTGAGTTTGAAGAACAACAGACAGAGTTTCAACCGAGCTCGAGCTCAGCGTTCCATGCCTGGCATGGAAAGTTAACTTTTTCACCTCCGGAGCAGTTCGAAGGTTGGGACTCACTGCATATGTCATAATATAACAAGACTCCATTAGAAGAAACAACATTACTAAGGTGAGTAATTTTTTCTTTCGAACATGTGTCCGATCTGCTTCTGCATGGAAGAGCTTCCCTCAGGGGTGGATCGTCTAGTCAAGACATCCTGTACAATACCTTGAACTTCCACACCGTCTTCCCAGGAAAGGGAAGCCAGTGGAAGTGGGCTCCTACTTGGAGGTAGTCAGCCTCCCATATCATGGGGGCTGCCATGTTTGTTTTGATGTGGCAGCGTAGAAGGCATACCAACGTGACATGGGGGTGGGCTATAATGGCCGCCATTGTGGGAATGGCTGGTAAAGGCCACCACCCTGTGGGATGGGGTCTTAGATGTGACAAGGCACCCTAAGTCCTCATAATCAGAGTCCTCATCACCTGATGAGGTAATGTCAATGGGTGTGTACTGAAAACCATTCATGGCTTTTACATGACCAGTGAGAATATCTTGCTGATGGCACATTCTCGTCATTTTATCTCTATACTTCTTGTGACAACCTTTAGCAGTGCCCTTCTCAATACTCTTGTCAAGCTCACGCTGCAATACTCCGTACGCGGCACCCAATTCAACGTTTTCCCTAAGCTCTTTGTCTAGCTCATGCATCAGTCTCATATTCTCTTCCTTCAAGTCAACATTATTCTCTCTCAAACTTTCATTCGTATCACTCAAAATGTCATTCAGATAAGATAGCTGTTTCTTATCAGATTTTATTGTCATCTCTTAACATACACAATTCACGCTCAGAGTCTTGAGCAGTGCAATGCAACAGTCTGTTGTTATAATCACAGAATGACTGTGTCTCTTCCATGAGTTTCTGTTCTCTTTTCAGTAACTCCGATGCCTGCAAGCCCATCTCTTTTTTTAGAGAAGCGTTTTGCAGTTCAAGGGAGACACATCGTGCTAGTAAACTTTCTACAGCTCTATGTAGAGCCGCTACCAAGAGACCTTTGGTGTGGTATTTCTTGGCTTTTTGCTTGGACTCGAGATATTGTTCAGAGATCGCAAGCAAGGGGTCTACGGCTGATCTCATGTCCAGCACAAAATCAGTCCATCCTCCTTGGGAAATGAGGTAGTTGGAGACATCGTGTCTCAATTCTGTGCACAGTTCAGGCATAACAAACAAAGGGGTAAACAGAAGAAGAAAGCAGTCGAAAGACTGGAATAAAATCATTGGTGCCAACACCAAATGGCTTTCCGGTCCCCCGTGGACAAACGGTGATGCCAAGATGGTACGCTGCTACTCTCAAAGGGAGTGTACCAGTGGTTAGGTGTGGGTCTGCCATGCCCAAAACCAAGACAGAACAAGTCCGTAAAGGAACAACCACAGTAAGTTCGAGTAGGTCCAAGTGGGCAAAAATGCACCACACTACTTGACATTCAGCTCAAAGAACTCAAATGGAATCCTCACTTTGTACATTCCAACCTGCACACGGTCACCGAATGTAACTGGGTAATAAAATTACCTTTCTTAGGTTCTTGTTGGAACTGACAAAAGTGAAGAAATGACAGAAAAGTGGTGTCCAGCACATGAAGTGATTTATTTCTGGTATATAAAGCAGGCTTACAACCAAATCACAGTGATAAACACCAGGGAGAACACCTCCAATCTTTCTTACCTATAGGCAGCAATAAGTTTCTTCTCAGAGAAAAAGGTACAATGCAAAGGGTCTTATACCCCTGATAATTCCCATAGTAACTGCTAAACAGATATAAAAGTCTCATCATTGGATTATGGCAAATAACCTGACTTTTCACTAGCCTGGGAAAGCATGCTGAGCTAGCAGAAAGACAAGATAACTAAACAAAGGACTTGTATTTGTGAAGGCCATTTGTGGTTACACACATAATTACATAAATAATTGCTGTTCTCCACTAGAACTAAAGATGGCAGTATTGTCTAACTAATGATTATACAATGGTGTTAACAGAGGTGTCTCCCAAGTGGTACGATTATGATAGCAAATACATTATGATTCTTAGTAGAAATACAGTAGAACTCAGATCCTGACACTTATGCTTATACGATAAGTGCCTGCTCCCTAAGTATTACTGTCTGCGAGGTAGGGGGTCAATCAGGGGTGCTGGTCCATGGACAACGCTAGGTGGGTATCACGGTGAACTACCCCAAGTCTCACCTTACCCCTTCCCAGCACCTCCAATTTATTGGGGCTGTGCTGGACACAGTTCAGGGTAAGGACTTCCTCCCTTTGGACAGAGCAGAAACCTTGCAACAGCAGGCCAAACAGGTGGCATCCAGTCCCTGAACTCCGGTCCGGTCAGTTTTATGCCTTCTGGGCCTTATGACAGCATCTATCCCCACTGTACCCCTAGCTAGGCTCCACATGCGGATCATGCAGTGGACACTACAGGTCCAGTGGGATCAGAGGTCAAATGACCTGGATCACTGAGTCCTTGTGTCCGGTTCCTTGTGACAGGATCTCTTATGGTGGTAGGATCTGAACAATCTCTGCCAGGGGGTTCCTTTTCAGCCTCCCCCTCTGGTCCAGACCCGGACCACGGATGCTTCCAGCCAGGGCTGGGGCACTCATCTGGGGGACTGCAGAACCCAGGGATCTTGGTCTCAGCAGAGGCTCTCCATGCACATCAACATGCAGGAGATGTGAACTGTGCTGTACACGCTTCAGGCATTCCAGTCCTTTCTCCTCCCAGCTCCACTTCTTGTCCAGATGGACAATTTGTGTGTGGTGTGGTACCTGAACAAACAGAGAGGAACACAATGATATCCCCTGTGCAGGGAAGTGATGCACGTATAGTATTGGACAGTCCAGCACAACCTCCAGCTGACAGCAGTGCACGTCCCAGGAGTCCAGAACATCCTAGCAGACAGCCTCAGCCACACTCAGGCCAGGGCACATGAATGGGAACTGTGGCAGTCAGTAGTCAAAGGACATCTTTGATCTATGGGGTTACCGAGAACTAGATCTGTTCGCCTCCCCATATAATGCAGAACTACCCAGTTTCTGCTTGCTCGTTCCCAGGCATGGTGTTTTCTGGTGAGAAGTGCTGTCTCTTTGCTGGACAGGGAGGTTTCTTTACGCTTTTTCTCCCTTCCCACTATTTTTATTTATTTATTTATTTAAACAATCGGATTTACAACCTTTGAGCCAGAGGCTCGTTTACAAAGGTACCTCGTCACAGGGAGGACAGCAGTGTTACAGTATTACAGAGAGGTTGACATACAGATTTACACAGATCATACACATTTGAATATAGACATTGTCGCATTGTTACATTTCACATAGTTACATCTTGCATAGTTACATAAGTGCAGATAACTGGCACGGGGAGGAAGGAAAAACCAGGAGGGAATGGGGGGGGGGAGGCGGAGGAGGCAATCCGGAGGATTTTGTCGAAGTGCATGCAGTCCGGGGGACTTTGTCGATGTGCCCTTAGTGATAGGTGGGCGGCCTGTTAGAGACAGGTACAGCTGCGGGTGTTGAACAGGTGGTTCTGAAGGGCAGTTTTGAAGGAGGCAATTTTGGGAGTGTTAGTGATGGTAGCTGGGAGAGTGTTAAACCAGGAAGGGGCCCTGTAGCAAAAGGATCTCTGAGCTTGAGAGGTCCTAGTTCTGGGTACCAGTAGAGTGGCCTTGTCCGAGCTGTGAGTGGAGACTGTGGGGGAGCTATGTTTGAGATACTGCAGAGATATTGCAGAGGGTACTTCTGAAACTGCAGGTGGAAGGGGCTCATATGATTCTGATAGCCCCTTACTGGCCTTGTCAGATTTGGTTCCTTCTGCTCCAGCTGTTGGCCATGGAACCTCCAGTTCCCCTTCCACTCTGCCAGAACCTTCTGACCCGAGCCGGCCCGGGACACTGAGGGTTGAGGCATCCATCTTACCTTGTGCCACGCTGGTGACCCAGGTTTGGGAACGAGCCTGGGATGCTGAGGGTCGGCCGGGGAGGAGAGGATGAAGCATCTGTAAGTCTGCTGTCTTCTCCTGGGAGGGAGGGGAGGGGGGGACTGTCCCATGCAGTTAGCGGCACCCGGTGGAGACCGGGTGCACTACAGATGCAGGGACCTTGTTAGAAAGGGAACGTTGGGCAGCCATCTTCCGGACGTGTGCAGGAGTGCTCACATAGTAGGTGGGACGACATTGCACATCCCACTTTGGGGAGGACAAAAAAAAAAAACTTCTGCTGGTAGGCGAAGGTGGGTCCAGTGGGAGTGGCCCCACATCCTCTGCCGGGCGTCTATACGTCTGCTCCGGTTCCCTCCTCCTGTGACAACAGCCTTCCAACACTATAGATAGCACCCTGGTAGGAGAAATGGTGGGCCTTCCTTGGAGGATTCAGACCCGAGGGGTTAGGGCAAGGCTGCGCATGGAGTGGATGTGCTCTCCCAACTGGAGTACGGACGGTCTACGCTTCAGGCTGGATGGGTAGAGCCAGCATACAAAGAGACCATGCTGGAGAGAGGCTAGTAGGTAAGGGGAGAATAAACAGAATAAAAAAAAAAAAAAACCTTCTGACCCAGGAGCAGGGCAGGTTGGTCAATCCAGGCCTCACATCCCTTCACCTTCACGTGTGGCACCTTCTGACATAGTTGCTTTATGCTATGGGGTTTCTGTCAGAGTCGCACATGTTCTTGTGGAGGCCGGAAAGCCATCCACACGAACCACCTATGCAATGAAGTGGAAAAGGTTTTCCATCTGGGCAGCCTCCAGAGGTTGGTATCCTTTCTCCTGCCCGGTTCCTCAGGTCATGGAGTACCTGCTTCACCTCTCAGACCTTGGGTACAGCTATTCCACGCTGAAGGTCCATTTGTCTACCACGTTCCGGTGGATGGCAAAACCCTGGCACAGTTGGAGGTTTCCAAAACTTTTGTGAAAGGAATACTCCACTTGAAACCCCCAGTCCAGAACCCTGATCCACCGTGGGACCTGAACTTCATTCTTGAGAAACTCACTTTGCTTCCCTTTGAGCCGGCCACGAGTTGCGACCTGCACTACCTTTCTTGGAAAGTACTATTTTTAGTTTCTATTACTTCTGCTCAAAGGATTTCCAAACTTCAAGCCCTGATGTGTAAGGAGTCTTATTTGATATTTCACAGAGACTGGGTGGCTCTGTATGCAAATCCTTAGTTTTTACCTAAGGTGGTTTCTGAGTTTACTTTGAATCCGACCATCCACTTGCCAGTGTATTACCTTGAGCATTCTAATCAAAGGGAGGCAATCCAGCACACATTGGATGTGCATACAGTTTTGCAATGCTACACAAATCAGACGAAGTCAGTCAGAAAAACGGATCAGTTGTTTGTTTCCTTTGTACCCAAGAGAGAGGGCACTGCAGTTTCAAAACAGTGTTTATCCAAATGATTGGCAAACTGCATTTTGTTTGGTTATCAGAAGTATAACAACCCCCTTCCGGCGGAAGTCAAGGGACACTCACCCAGAGGCATGGCTGCATCTACTACTTGTTTCAGGAATGTTTCAGCTGCTGACATTTGTGCTGTAGCTACTTGGAGCTTTGTCCACACCTTCACTGAACATTACAATCTGGACATTGCCTCTAAGCGCAGGGCTGGCTTTGGACTAGCCATCCTTCGGGGCCTTCTTTCCTAAATCCCTGCCTACTTTAAACCTTTTCCTGACTCCCGTGTTCTGTCTTTGTCTGACTCGCACTGCTTTGGACTCAGTCCTAATGGTTATTACCTACTGCAAGAGCCCTCTCAAAGTATCATAGAATCATAGAAGCTTGATGGCAGAAAAGGTCCATACTGGGCCCATCTAGTCAGCCCTTTTTTTCCCCCTTACATCTCCCCCTCCCTGCCAGCCCCTGCCCTCCCCCTGATACTCAGTCTGATATGCTTGTCCCATGCCCTCTTGAATTCTTCCACCAATTTAGCCCCCACCACTCCATCTGGTAGTCTGTTCCAGGGCTCCACCACCCACTCCGTGAAGAAACACCCTCTCTTATTGCCCCTGTATCTTTTTCCTTGCAGTCTAAGGCTGTGCCCTCTAGTTTTGAACCCCTCCTTCCTCTTAAGTAAACCCTGTTCTCCTACTTCATTGAGCCTTTTTACATATTTAAAAGTTTCAATTATGTCTCCCCTTTCCCTTCTTGTCTCCAGTGTGTACAGATCCAGCTCCTTACACCTGTGCTCATATGAATTTCCCTGCATACCTTGCACCATCTCGGTAATTAAGATAATGGGTAATTAAGGTAAGTAAGATAGTACAGTTACATAAGAACTTACCGTAACAGTAGATCTTTGAGAGAGGTTCTTGCAGTAGGTACCTTTTTCCCTCCCACCTTCCCCCTGCTTCTGCTGCTGCTTTCCTACATAGCCTTTCTTTGGCTCCAGAGCCCACTCCTTCTCTTGTCACACCTTCTTAGGTCTCCAGTGGGAGAACTGTAGGGCAGGCATGGAGATCACCCACTATATAGGGTTACGCTGACATCCGTCACGTGACATTGGGTGGGCGGTCCCCGCCAGACACTGCTAGCAAAGGTTTTCCGTGTGGTCCTAGTGCCTGACGGTTCAGTCCTAATGGTTATTGCCTACTGCAAGAGCCTCTGTCGAAGATCTACTGTTACATTAAGTTCTTACGTAACTGTACTTTCTCTGGACATGAAGGATGCATACCTTCACATTAAGATCAGGAAATACAACAGACAGTACTTCCTTTTTATGCTGCAGGCAAGCTGTGCAGCCACTACCAGCTCGAAGTGTTGCCCTTTGGCTTACTCTGTGTGCCAGGAGTCTTTACCAAATATAGTATAGTAATATATCCAGTATAGTAATTTGTTGTAGAGAGTGAGTGAGAGTGTGTGTGTGTGTGTGTGTGTGTCTGTAGGGCTTAGATTTACTTTGAGTGTTGAGTGGTTGGCTTAAGTTGCCGTATTGGTCCTTGTGCTGTTTCAAAGTCCTGGGAGCGCGGGCGGAGCAGCAAGATGGCCATGCTGCTGCTCCGCTCCACACCACGCTGAGTAAGAGTTCTTATGCTTTTAAGTTTTACAAAATTATGCTTTTGCAACCAGTGAATGAAACTTGCTTTATTTTACGCTGGGCTTTTAAAAATGAGCAGGTATCCGCTATTGAGTTGTATTTTTGATGGATAAGGATATCCTGCCAGTCCATTTTTCATCTTCTTATGTGCCCTGTGATTCTGCCTGGTAGATGCTGTTTTTAAGTCATTTGGTGAAAGAGGACCATATGGCAATGGTTGGGGAGAGAAAAGTGCAAACCTGGCTCTGTGTTGTGGGGGTACAAGATCATCTGCACTTGGTGTGCTAATATGCACCTTTCTGAATTACAACAAGTATGCTAGCTTTGCCTAGGGGTCCTGGGAATTAAGGTTTGAACCTGGCTCCCATTTAGTACGCTTAGAGAGCGATTCTTTTTTGTGTTTTTTACAGGTGCTTGAACTCCTGCCAGGATCATGGCTGGAGAAAGGGAAAGGAGAATGGCAGGTAAAGCTATTGAAGTTTGGTCGCTTGAATTACAAACTGCCAAGAATGCAGGTGCTACTGCTTATAGAGCTGAAGGAAGATGGTGGGCTGATGGCAGCATTGCTCAGAACATTTTTTGCAATTAATGATATAAGGATTCCCCAGAACAAGGAAACTATGTTGGGTGTCTACAAAATTTAACAAGAAATTGAAATAGCTAGAGGAATGGAGATGCTTTGCCTCAGGATTTGTTCCTGGGAGTTTATGGGGACCTTTTGGGGCCAGAATTTATAAGGTTTATTGAGGCAATGAACATTTGAAGTACTTTGTCTGCTAATGAATTGGACCCTGGAAGCATATACAGATCCTTTTAATCCTTGTTTTTAAATCAAAGAAGTGATGGCTTTCATAGCGCAGTGCAACTTTTTAATCCCCGCAGAAATTTCAGCAATACGTTTTTTTCAGTCTTACAATGTGATACGTACTGAACATAAAAAGAAACTCTAAGTGAGACTGTTAACATGGATTGGTGTCGCTGAGCTTGATAGAGTGTATTTCTAATGTTATCACTGGATTATGTATTTTAAGTAGTGTGGGAACAGGATGATAATGAACCCTACATACCCGTATTTTAGAGCATTTTAGTTATTTTTCCTGTGTGTTCGTCTTTTTTGTGCTGATTACTTATTTTTATATACAATAAACACTTATGACTTTTGATTTTTGCTATAAATTGAAAAGAAATTGTCAAAACTGTAATTCTAGGATCGTGGATATGTTGTTCATCCACACTTATTGGCATGTCCCTTTCCCCTTTAAGGATCACCGGAAGGTCTTCAAGTTGGCTCCTTCCACCGACCCGAGTGGTATAACCCTCGGCTGCGCCCCATGACGCCAGATCTTCCTTTCCACTGGAAGATTCACGTTGCCTCCTTCTTGCTTCCGCATTTTGTAGGCCCTGGCTTCAAAACCTTTGGTTATTCTGAAAATTCGCCTTGTTCGCATTACCGATTGTGACTGTTTTTCTTCGACTATGGAAGATGTCTTCCCCTGGATTTAACCGGTGTCTGTGCGGCCAGAAGATGTCGCACACTGACCCACACACCACGTGCATCTACTATTTGGGTGTTGACCATGACACCTCGAAGTGCGATTTTTGCCTTGCATTTCAACCTAACGTCCTTGACGACCGTCTCGCACGCCTTAAGTTGGGGAGGCCTGAAAAACGGAATCTTCCAGTGAAATCCAAGGAGGCCCGGTGGGCGGTTTCCACGGCCACAAGATCCGCTGAGCAATTGGAGCGTATGCATGCCTTAGAGGAGGAAGCGGCTCGTGCCATGGAATCTTCCTCTCGGAGCTTCTTCGTTCTGCTCAACCTGGGCTCCACGTTCTTGTGTTCTTTCTGAGAGTTATGCCAGTCTCTCCCGTCTAAGGGTGAGTGTCCTGTAGACACGCACTCTTCTCGGTCCCATAAGCGGGAAAAGGACCTGGGATAGTCTTCATCTCGGCAAAGACGCTCTTGGGATCGGGAGAGATCTCGGTCCCAGGAGCCGGCCGTTTCGACTTTGGTTGAAATTGCCTCTTCAGCCGCTGGCTTCTTGGCTTTGCCGTCTGGCCAGTCGACAGAAGTGTCAATCGACGATGTTGAGATAATTCTCGACCCAATCAACCCCTTGCCGCTGACTCCAGTCGACAACTCTCTCACTTGGACTCCGGTCCTTGCTTTCCCCGACGAGGAGACCCAGCCCACTGGGAATCTCATCGAAGAAGTGGTCCCCGACCCCTTGAAAACACTGGTCCCACTGGTACCTCCCGATCGACCCAGTCAGCCTACCTGATCTCGATCAAGGTCCAGGACCCCCTCGAACCGACAGGCCGAGGAAGAGCCATAAGTGCTGTAAGAAGAGGCGACACCATTGGTCATCCTCATCCTCCTTGGATGAGGAGAGGCTCCGGCGGAAACTCCGCCGGCGCTACGAGGACCTCATGTGGCAACAGCTGATTTTGACTGGTCACAAGCCTACCCCGGCCATCACTTGGCTCTCACCACCCAGGCCGAAGCTGACTCCTTCGGAGCCGATCAAATCGGTTCCTCTACCCGCGGAGCTGGCGAAACCCCTGGTTCGGCCTAAACCGGTCTCTCCACCGATTCTGGTGGAACCACCGCCCAAGCAGCCTTTGAGAGGGGCTTCTAAGGAAGCTAGACTGGACACTGCATTTCCCTGGCGTCTCTCGATTTACAGTTCACGGTCAGCCCGGACCACCGTCGGCGGGTCAAAAGTGATCAGGGCGGATGACCGTTGTATCCGGATTCTTAGGATTCGGATGAGACCGACTTCCATTCTCATCCAGGGGATGATGAATCGGCTAGTGGGATAGAGATAGAGGAAGGTCCATCGTCCTTTCAGGGCATTCTTCACCTCATCTCTGAGTCTACAGGGATACCCCTGGAGCCTATCCAGAAAAAGGCGGAGTACCCTCTCACAGACATCCTCAAGAGAGGGGATACCCCGACAGAAGCTTTTTCTGTGGCCGAGGCCATCGTTGGCCTGGCCTTAGAATTTGGCAGCATCCTGCCTCTTGTCCAGCTCCATCTGCCCACATGGCCCGCAAGTATGCGGTGCCCATGGGGTCCCTTGCAGGATTCACAGAGCACCCTTCAGCCGAGAAAGCACCCTTCAGCCGAGAGCCTTGTGGCTGCCTCTGTGTTCAGGCGTACTGGCAGTTCTGCTGATACTGACCGACCTCCCGAGAAGGATTCCAAATATTTGGATCACTCGGATCGGAAGGTCTATGCGGCCTCGTCGTTAGGCTTCCGTCTGGCAAGTTCGGCCGTCATCATGGCACACTTCTCCCATGCCCTCTTGGGGTCTTTGGATGAAGTCCTCCCACACCTTCCTGTGGACGTGCAGACCACGGTCAAGCAAGTCTGGGACCAGGTCAGGGCTGTTGCCAAACAGCAGCTTCAGACGGCCCTGGATATTGGGGACTCTTGTGCCTGCTCATTGGCAGCCACAGTTGCCTCTCACCGCATGGCTTGGCTGAGGCTCTCCTCCTTCCGGGTAGATACTCAGCACAAACTAGCTGATGTGCCTTTCCTGGGCACCGATCTCTTCGGCCCAGGTGTGGTTGGTCACCTTTAGCGTATTGAGCAGGCCAATGCCACCTTGGATGCCACTTCTGCTAAAGGGTCTTCTGGTAAGAAGCAGCAGCAGAAGAAGAAGACTTTTCGACACTCTTCCCCTGTGGCCCAGAAGCCCTCCTTCCAAGAGGGGCAGCAGCAGCAGCAGGCTTAAGCTTGGCACCGCCGGCCCAAGCCTGGGCCCTCTTAGGTCCGTAAAGGAGGCTGAGGTTCAGGTCTTAGATCCTCCTCCTCCAAGCCTGCTCAGTGACGGGGTAGGGGTTGCCACCCCCACTTCCATCATGCCAGCTCCGCTACTTCCTTTCTGCTTGATCCATTATCACCATGGATATGTGGGTCTTGGAAGTGGTCCACCAGGGACTGCCTCTGGAATTCGAGCAGTACCCTCCAAGCCGAGCCTGCGCCCCACAGGAGGAGAGGGTGTCCGCCCATACTCAGTCAGCTCTTCGAGACGACATTGCTCAGCTCCTCCTCAAGGAGGCAGTAGCTCCAGTGGCGGATCCTCCAGCAGACCCAGGCTTTGTCTCCAGGTACTTCCTGGTTCCCAAGCGGATGGGGGGCTGGCGCCCCATTCTAGATCTGCACGATCTGAATCAGTATCTCAGGTCATGCACCTTTCGGATGATCACTCTGCTCAGATCATACCATTCTTGGAACAAAACATGTGGTTCTGTTCACTGGATCTGCAGGACGTGTTCTTTCATGTCCCAATCCGTCCGTCTCACCAGCGGTTCCTCTGCTTCAGAGTCAAAGGGACCCTGTATGAGTTCTGGGCCATGCCGTTCGTCCTGTCATCGGCCCCATGGGTCTTCACCAAATGCATTGCAGTGGTGACAGCCCATCTCAGGCGTCGGGGGGGTGTCAGAATTTACCCCTACCTCGATGATTGGCTCTTAGCAGGTCTCACTCAAGAGGAGGTGGAGAGGTCCAGGTATCTGGCCCTCCAGATCTGCTCTCAGCTCAGCCTCCTGATCAACGAGGCCAAGTTGGAACTCGTGCCATCTCAGGTGATGTGCCTCATCGGAGCAGAGCTCGACTCTCATCAAGCCAGAGCACAGCTCCCGGGGGACAGTGCAGAGGTTCTCTCCTCCTTTACCCAGTCATTTCTGGTTGGGCAATTGCGCCCTGCCCGGGACTTTCTGCGTCTTCTGGGTTACATGGCAGTGTGCAATTCCATGGTCCATTGGGCCCGATGGCACATGCGCCCCCTTCAGTGGGAGCTGGCCGCCCAGTGGACTCAGCGCCATGGTCATTTCGACCAGCTGATCACTGTAACCCAGAAGATGTGGGACACTCTCCAGTGGTGGGCTGCCCCAAACCGGTTGCAGGAAGGGATCCCGTTTGTCTGCCCCGAGCCGATGGTTGTCCTTTCGACCGATGCCTCTCTCATGGGCTGGGGAGCCCACATGGGGGACAGCAGGGCCCAGGGATTCTGGACCCCGAGGAGTCCCGTTACCACATCAGCCTGTTGGAGCTCAGAGCAGTCATACTGGCACTGTCAGCTTTCACTGCTCAGCTCCAGGGTCAAGTGGTTCAAGTCCAGACAGACAATACCACGACCATGTACTTCCTCAACAAACAGGGCAGCACACATTCCTGTCTGCTTTGCAGGGAAGTGCTCCACATCTGGACACTCATAAGCCATCTGGAGGCAGATTTCCTAGCCATCCATGTGGCAGGAGCCTCAAACCATCTGGTGGATGCTGTCAGCCGCTTAGGCGAGACATCCCACGAGTGGTCTCTCCATCCAGAGGTAGCTTACAGCCTGTTCTCCCACTGGGGTAAATTGATGGTGGACCTGTTTGCCTCCAGGGAAAACACCAGGCTGAGGCTGTTTCATGCCAACCCCCCCCCCAGCAGGGCTTTCTGCAGGGGGAAGCCTTCTCAAGGCGGTGGACCCCAGGCCTCTTCTTTGCCTTCCCTCCATTTCCCTTGATCCATGGGGTGATCATCAAGGTGAGGAGGGACAAGGTGAGGTTGATTCTGGTAGCCCCAGACTGGCCACGCCAGTTCTGGTACCCAGATCTCCTCAGCCTCAGCTGCAGGCCCCGGAGCGACTTCCAGCACGCCCGGACCTGATCTCTCTCAATCAGGGGAAGGTATTCCATTCGGACCTTCAATCCCTGCATCTCACAGCCTGGTACCTGAGTGGCTGGAGTTCCAGGCTTTGGGTCTTTCCGAGGATATCCTTACCATGGTGGAGGCATCCAGAAAGGAATCAACTAGGAAATGTTACACCTTCAAATGGAAAAGGTTTTCCATTTGGCATCAGGGCAAGGGCCTGGACCCTCTGTCCTGTCCAGTGGCTAGCATTCTCGACTACCTTTGGTCTCTCTTCAAAGGGGGTCTTTGGTCATTGACCCTTAGGGTGCACCTGGCAGTCATCTCTGCTTACCGGGCGTGGGCCAGTAAGCCAATGTTTGCGCAGGAGACAGTGGTCAGCTGCTTTTTCAAAGGCCTGGATCACATATCCCCTCCGGTGCATGAACCTCCACCTCCGTGGGATCTACTGCTGGTACTGGCAAAGCTCATGGGCAAGCCATTCGAACTGATGCACAAATGTGAGCTGTCACACTTGTCATGGAAGATGGCCTTCTTGGTGGCTATCATGTCTGACAAAAGGACAGGGGAGCTCCATACACTCTCGGTGGACTCCCCTTATCTGGTCTTACACAGGGACAGAGTTGTCCTGTGCCCCCGTCTGAAATTCCTTCCGAAGGTGGTGTCAGAGTTTCACCTTAACCAGGTGCTAACTCTGCTGGTGCACTACCCCAGTTACACCTCGGAGGCCAAATACAGGCTCCATACTTTGGACCTGAGATGATCCCTCTCCTATTATAAGGAGAGGACAGTGGAAATTCGGGGAGAGGTTCGCCAGCTGTTTGTCACCTATGCTGAAGCCGCTTCTGGCAGACCTGAGCAAAACGGATTATTGCAAGGTGGATTACATCTTGCGTAAGTCTGTGCTATGAGTTGGTGAGCAAGGAGCCTCCCAGAGGGATAACAGCTCATTCTACCCACCATACCACTGCATCGGTGGCTGCTTCCAGGGACATCCCCATACAGGAAATCTGTTGGGCTGCTACCTGGAAGACTGCAAACACTTTCATTACCCATTACCACATCAGCCTTGAGTCACGCTGGGATGGTGGTTTTGGGGCCTCTGTTCTCCATTGTCTGTTTCCCAAGTAAGTATAGGCGGTGTGTGCCTTGCCTTCCTACTCCCGGAGAACTACTAGGAGTCTGCCAATAAGTGTGAATGAACAACATACCCACGATCCTAGAAAAACAGGTTACTCACCTGTAACATAGTTCTAGGAGTGGTATATGTTGTTCATCCACATGGACCCATCCAACCTTCCCGGCTGAGGATTCACAAACCTGGCTTCCAGTGGGCTAGGATCTGGCATCATGGGATGGAGCCGAGGGTTATACCACCCGGGTGGGTGGGAGGAGCCAGCTTGAAGACCTTCCGGCCATCCTTAAAGGGGAAAGGGACATGCCAATAGGTGTGGATGAACAACATATACCACTCCTAGAACTACTGTTACAGGTGAGTAACCTGTTTTTTTGAGCTCCCCGCACCCATGTTTTCAACTGCTCATACAGGAATGCTGGTATCCTGCAGTTAATAAGGGAGCTTATGTTGCTGAAATGACATACAGCTGAATTAATTTATTTAATTAGTTTGTTTTTAGCTATGTTCTGTATTTTTTATGTTTTCCCCAGTCTCTTTAATGAAGTATTTTGGACCACGTGGAAACGAATTAAGTGGTAAAATTGCCTGTTCACAGGTTAGATCCCAGTGGCTATTAAAAGTCACTTGTGGAAACAAGGTTTTAGGGAAATGTATTTAACCACATCAAAGACCCCGTAATTGTGGAGAAATTGAGTTATGGGTGCAGGTAACTCTCCCTTTCCTTGTCAGCATTATATTATTTAGTTGTGGTCTGCCTAGTTCATGATGGATTTGGAGCTTTATCACAAAACTGGGAGGGATTTCTTCTGCCTCGCACTGAGTGTGCCGTTGCATATTCTGGAAGGGAAAGTGTGTGGTGGAGTAATGATCATTGGTCAAACTTGTGCATGACAGGCCAGGACTAGTTGTATCCTGTCATTTTGCCTCTATATGAGTTTTAAAGGTTCTCAAATTTCCAAGTGGGTAGTTATGACCCAATGGTAAAAAGAACCTGAGCAAAAATACTCAGAGGCAAGTAGGATTTAAAACTGGTGGAGTCTTGATAAGATGCATGAGGGACAATATGTCTGAATCCACTTCGGAAAATACCCAAAATGATTTATGTGAATGTGGCAGCAGGCAGTGGTTTTGACAGAGACATATTTTCTAATTTCTTTAGTTAGTTAGCTTACCTGCTGGATAGATTACTCATGTTAGATGCCATGGAATGTATGTATGGGTTTATTTTTGATCTGTGGGATATAGTCTAATTAAAAATAGATCTTGGATAGTAAATTGAGATACTAAAGATATATAAATAGCATTTTAAAATATCTATTGCTCTGATAACTTTTCATGCCAAGGTGTGTTTTTATATAGCACAACTTGCCACTAGGTGATCAAACAAAGCTTTTAATGTGTTTATGTACAAGCTATTTTATCTTGAATATATGTGTATTGCTTTTCTTTTGTATTGTAATGACTCATAGTCAAATGAATAAATTCAGAATTGGAAAAAAAAAATGAGTGGTTGGTATTAATGTACTTAAGTGGTGTTTTATTGTTTCTGATTTGTAAGGCGTTTGAGTAAACACTGGGCTGGGAAGATGTGCCGATGTTTTGGGCCCTAGAGGTTCAGCTACTTGACATCCCAGCTGTTGGACCGCTGCCCCTTCACCAACCTTCCTTTGTCATTAACAGCCCTTAGGCACTGAAGGGAGATTGGCATTGGGAGGAAGCAGAATGGTAGCCAGCGGGGTAGTAGGGTGACTAATGGGGAGAGCCATATTAGAGTTGTGAAGACCAGGAGATGCCCTGGGGTGAAATGTGGCCTAGGGAGAGGCCAGATATAATTGATCCTCATAACCAGGGCTTCCACAGGACCGAGTGGACAGGTAACCACTGTGACATAGACAGCCAGTTCTTACTTCGAGAGGGCTCTTGCAGTCGGTAATTACATATAGGACTGACGTTGGCCAGCGGCAGGACCCCACGGAAAAATTTCTAACTAGCAGTCCCTGGCGAGGGACCGCCCCCGATCAGGTGACGGCGTCATCTGACGGCCAGTTTAAAGGTGGTCCCGGACGCCTGCCTTCAGTTCTTTCCCACCGTTAGCTCATGCAGCGCCTTGCGTTAAAGTTAGGTGCTTGATCAGCCCCTACCTTTGATAGGTTGTTGCGAAAAATAGTTATTCTTGATCAATGCATTGGGTATCGTTGGTGTATGTAATCCCCTACACCCTCCGAGCACAAAACAAGTGCTGACTCATGCGGCGTAACTGCCACACAGACGGCCATTCATGCCTTTTCTGCCTAGGCCTCGATCAGCGATGCGAGGAGTGCCAGCAGTGCCTCAACTTCAACGGCTACCGTAAACTGTGCCAACAGTCCCTGGAAGCCCATCTCCTCAAGAAAAGATGTCTTCTGTGGAAAGGAGTTGAAAAAGTTGAGGCAGGCATCTACTCCCTGAAGGACATTGGAAAAGAAGGACAAGGAGGCACGGGAGAAGTCCTCCTCTACCGCGTCTCCCGCTGGAAACACAGGGACCAAGGTAACTCCCGGGACGCTCAGCGGCCGCCTCCAAGGTTTTGGAGAGCGTGGGCGCCACCCGTCTAGCTCACGCTTTCGGGCCTTGTGGCGCCTCAGGCGAAGGAGGCCCTCCGCCCCAGCCGGCCACAGACTTGCGGCCTACTGGTGTGAGGCGACTCCTCTAAGTCGGACATCGGCTCCTCCGGCGTCGCATGGAAGAGGTCGATAAGGCGCCCAACCCTTGGTGTGCAGCCACTACCCCCCCCGGACCGGGCCGATCCTCACCCTCGGCCCGCCTCCGGTGAGGGCTCCCGGACGCCGGCTCCTCCGGCACCCTCCGGGAACTCGCCCCTAAGCCACATATCGGCTCCTTCGACGTGCACCGGGCGATGGAACTGACGACAGACCCTTCCAAGTCCGTCGTACCCGGTTCTCCACAGCCTTTGCTGCCATCTGGGGAGCCTGAGTCACCCCCGCCTGACCCCGCGGATTTCTCTCCTCCATCCCCGGACATGTGGGGGATCTTCCTCCTCCGTCTGACCCTCCTTCGTCAGAACCATATCTGACGTCGACTCCCCAGACACCGGCCCCGACGCTGGTACCTCTGCCGGTGCCTCCGACGCTGGCCCCGGTTCTTCTGATGCCGGTTCTACTGGCCCCAGGAGACATCCCACTTCCGGATGTTCTCCTCCATCAGCCCTCTGCCTTCCGGGCCCCTAATGTGTACCACCCATGAGGCCGCCCGACTGACGCCGTGCTCGGCAGCCCCTTGACTCCCGGTACCCGCCATCTTATCCAATGCTGGCCCGGGACCACAGTATCCAGCGCGCGTACCCGACACCGGTCTTTCGATGCCGTAGTACCGGCGCCGCAGTGCCCGACACGGGATTCCGCAGCCGGGTTTTGGATACTCGCCTTACGGGTACAACCTGTACACTTTTGCCCCTCCTCCTCCACCTCCACTGCCCCCACGGCCGCCGGTGGATCTGCAGGAGACTCCTCCTGGTGAGCCAAGGCTCAACTCACCAGGGAGGTAGAGAGCCCTCTTATGATGACGGTGCCGCTGCCGGCTCCCGTACGTCCGAGACGGCACACTCCCTCACCACCTCCGGACTCCAGAGCTCTTCCCTCTGGGTCCAGAGAGGGGCAGGACACGCGTTTACGGGTACCACCCAAGGAACCCGTTCCTTCCCTGAGTCATGTAAGGGAGTCTTATTCTTCTTCCTCTTCTTCTTCTTCTTCTTCCCTCTCGGATTCCTCGGACTCCTCCGAGGGATGCTCCGAGAGAGATGACGAGCCCCGCTCTCCGTCAAAGCCCCGGCCGAGGACCCCTCCGAAGTCTCCTCTGGAGGATCTATCTTTCACGAAGTTGCTTAGAAAAATCCAGGAGGTACACCAGTGGCACTCTTTGGAACCAGATCCTCAGCGACTTAAACTTGCTGAACATCTGGATCTGCCCATGACAGCTCCAACATTAGTGCCACCCTGGATTGAGCCTCCACATGACCTTGTTACCACAATTTGAAACAACACGTCGGTTAGCTCACTTCAGGAAGTCAAACAGGCTATACCAGGCTCCTGAGGGTGTGGACTACCTAGACTCTCACCCTTGGGCCAACTCGGTCGTGATTAGCGCCGCTCACGGCCGGTCGGCACATCCAAAACATCTGAGCTCGTCTCCTCTGGATAAGGAATCTCGCCTTCTGGACCAGTATGGAAGAAAGATTTATACCTCCTCCACACTGGGAATTCGGTCCCTGAATTACGTCGCCCACTTGGGGGATTACCAGAAGGCTGTCCTTACCCAGGTGGAATCCGAGCTGGACTCCTTGTCTGACTCCCAGGTCAAACAGGAGTTAGCCGACCTCGTCCGTTCTGCTCGTTCGGCCAGTTGCCACATTTTGCAGGCGACATACGATGCAGTGGACACTGCCGGGCGGAGCTCCGCTTTCGCCGTGGGTCTATGGCGTCATGCCTGGCTCCGCGTGTCAGGTTTGGTCCCGGAGGTGCAATCCGCTATTCAGGAAGCACCTTTTCGGGGTTCAGTGCTTTTTGGGGTGATGTCAAGGACATCATCACCGATTTGCAGGAGAAGGGGACGGCTCTGAAATCCGTGGATTCCATGTACCAAACCCAACAACAGCAGTGTCGTCCCTTTCGCAGATGGATTCGGCCAATGGCGAAACCACAGGGAAGGCAGGCCACCAAACGCCGGGCCCCCACAGCTGCTAAGCCACCCCACCCAAAAAAGCAGCGGGTGCTTCAGCTGCGGCGCTGCCCCACACCACCTGACTCCTTTCCTTTCCTCTCCCACCGCCTCTGGACTTTCCAGAGGAACCGGTAGGAGGGAGGTTTTCCTTCCACCTTCCAGGATGGGAGAGGATAACCACGGATTCTTGGGTGCTCCAGCTTATAGCGGAAGGGCACTCCATAGAGTTTCTTCAGAAACCACCCCGCCACCCACCTCTGAAGTTGGCCTGTTCAAGGGAACACCTTCCTTTGGTCCAGGAAGAAATTTCGTCTCTTCTCTTGAAGCAAGCGATAGAGCCCGTCCCCCTGCATCTTCAGGGAGCGGGTTACTATTCCCATTTCTTCGTGGTCCCAAAGAAGGCGGGAGGTCTCAGACCAATTCTAGATCTCAGTTCCCTGAATCTTTGTGTAGAATACAAAAGGTTCAGGATGCTCTCTCTGCAGAGCCTTCTGCCCCTCCTTCGGCCGTGTCAATGGCTTTGTGCACTGGATATGCAGGATGCCTATCTGCACATTCCCATTCACCTTTCTCACCACAAGTATCTTTCTTTTGCATTTCAGGGGGACCACTACCAATTCAAGGTGCTCCCCTTTGGTCTATCCTCAGCACCCCCGTGTATTTACCAAATGCCTGGCTGTGGTAGCGGCCCACCTGCATACATTGGGAGTTCAGGTGTTCCCTTACCTGGACGACTGACTCCTGGCGGCCTCGTCCAGGGAGGAACTGCTGTGTTTTCTCTCCCTCACCCAGCAGGTTTTCACCTGCCTGGGTATTACCATCAGCCATTCCAAGTCTCATCTGGATCCTTCCCAGAGACTACAGTTCATTGGGGCCATCCCCGATATGACTGTCAGCAAGGCCTTCCTGCCTCCGGACAGGGCGGCCTCTCTTCAATCCCAGATTTCCCTGCTATCAGAACACAGGAGGGTCTCGGCGAGATTGGTCCTCCATCTTCTGGGGCTCATGGCGGCCGCCATTCCAACGATCCCCCGAGCTCGACTCCACATGAGGATCTCTCAGTGGACTCTTTGCTCTCAATGGGATCAACTTGTGGACGACCTAGATCAATTAGTTCTGATCTCATCGCCGATGGTGCGAGACTTGCAATGGTGGATGGTTGAGGGAACCTGTTTGAGGTCCCTTCTTTCATCCTCCCCCTCCCAGACTCTGACTACAGGCGCATCAGGCGAAGGTTGAGGCCCATCTGGGACCTCACCGGACCCAGGGCTCCTGGTCCAAGCTCTCCACATCAGTGTGCTAGAGCTTCGGGCTGTGTTGTACGCTCTCCAAGCCCTTCACCAATACATTCTCCCCGGCCACCTAGCCGTTCAGATGGACAACATGTGCGTAGTGTGGTACATCAACAAACAGGGAGGAACTCGGTCCTACCCTCTATGCAGGGAGGCAATGAGGGTTTGGGATTGGGCAACACAACACGACCTTCACCTAATCGGCGATTCATGTTCCAGGAGTCGACAACACTCTGGCAGACAAGCTAAGCCGCTCCTCTGCCCTGGCTCACGAGTGGGAACTGGATCAAAGGGTACTAGATGACATCTTTCAGCTTTGGGGGACTCTGCAGGTGGACCTGTTCGCCTCCCCCCAAAATGCAAAACTTCCCACCTTTTGCTTGTTCGTTCCAGAGAGAGGCGCTTTCTGGAGCGACGCTCTGTCTCTAGACTGGAAGGACAGATTTGTCTATGCTTTTCCCCCAATTCCTCTGATCCCACAAGTATTACAGAAACTAGCCACAGAAGGAGCACGAATGATTCTGATCGCTCCTTTCTGGCCCAGGCAAATCTGGTTCTCTCTTCTACAACAATATTCAGAGGAGCCTCCTCTTCCTCTTCCTCTTCCTCTATCTCGAGGTTTGTTGACCCAGGACCAGGGGACCTGGTGCATCCAGGACTCAAATCCCTTCAACTCCATGTATGGCTCCTGCAGACCTAGCCCAATCCCGGTTTGGAGTCTCCCCAAAAGTGGCGGAGATTTTAGTGGAGGCTAGAAAGCCATCCACCAGGTCCACTTATGCCATGAAATGGCATTGGGGAGCCCATCTGGACCTCATCGGACCCAGGGCTCCTGGTCCAAGTTCAGCCAAAATAAAAGACACCTGTAACTGTCATTAAGTCTCTTCCTTCCCCATGTGTGCCATATTTATCCACTGGTAAGGTATAATTGATTTGTCATATTAACTGCTTTCCCTTCCCCTTCTACTCCTGGCTTTATCTTTGCTTACGCTCCACTGCTACTCTATCAAATCCTCCTCCCCCCATATCAGTTGTAGACTGTTGTTTGTTCTAGCTGCCAAAATATTGTATATGTATTGCACACACCTGTCATCATGTTTCATTTATCAGTATGCAACCTGTAAGTCTCTTCCCTGTCTCATATCATTACCACCTGCGGTCACCCTATGCGGTACCCTTGTATGTATATCCAGCCTGTATCATGTAACGTGCATTTCATGTATTTACTGTTATTACCTATCTGTGTTTGTACTTTAAGTGTTTATGTCACAGGACCTTCTTGTGAATGAGCTTGCTCAATGGAGTTTTTCCTGCAATAAACTTGAACTTGAACTTGAAATGGAAGAGATTCTCTATTTGGGCAGCCTCCAAGAACGTGGGGCCTTTCTTCTGTTCAGTGGCTTTTCTGCTGGAGTACTTGCATCATCTGTTTGATCTGGGTCTCAGCCATTCCTCCTTGAAGGTTCACATGGCGGCTATCTCAGCCTACCATGTTCCCTTCACAGATAAAGCTTTCATTCAACTGGAGGTCTCCAAGACCTTTCTCAGAGGGGTCCTCCATCTGAGGCCCCCCATCCATACTCCTGCCCCCCTTGGGACTTGAATTTTGTCCTCGAAATACTTACTCTTCCTCCCTTCGAACCTGCAGCTTCTGCAGATTTGAAATTTATTTCATGGAAGACGCTCTTCTTTGTGGCCATTTCTTTGGCTCGAAGAATCTCCGAGCTTCAGACCCTGATGTGCAAAATCCCTTACTTGATTTTTCACAAAGAACGAGTTGCTCTTCCGCATGAATCCTAAGTTTCTACCTAAAGTAGTAGCAGAGTCTACCTTAAATCAGTCCATAGAGCTACCTGCCTTTTTTATGCAGTACTCTAACCAGGGGGAATATTTACTCCATACTATGGATGTTCACTGGATTCTGAAATACTACACCAACAGGATGAAGGATCTCAGAAAGACTGATCAGTTGTTCGTCTCTTTTGCTCACAAAAGGGAAGGCAATGCTGTTTCCAAGCAATGCCTGTCTAAGTGGTTAGCTCATTGCATCACTTTCTGTTATGACAAATTACAACAAGACCCTCCGGGTCAAGTCAGAACCACTCTACGAGAGAAGTAGCTGCCTCTGCGGCTTGTTTCAAGAATATGTTTCTGCAGCAGACATATGTCGCTGCTGCTACCTGGACTTCCGTCCATACCTTTACGAAACACTACAGTTTGGACATTGCCTCTCGCCGTAGAGCAGGCTTCGGGCTGGCTGTTTTGCAAGGTTTCCTGTCTTGAGGCTTGCACGGCTAAAGCTACTTCTTGGAGTAGTTTCCTCCTCCCGGTGCCTTTTCTTGGTTCCAGACTGCTTGGGATTCAGTTCTATATGTAATTACCTACTGCAAGAGCCCTCTCAAGTAAGATAGTGCATGTTACGTAAGAACTTACCGCAACAGTAGATTCGAAGTAGTTTGCAGTAGGCACACCTTCCGCCTCCATCCCCTAGGCTTTTTCAGCTCCTCTTCCAGGAATGGAATAATCCGCTTCTCTCTCTTCTGGGCCTTCCTGGCCTGTGGCGGGAAAGAACTGGAAGGCGGGCGTCCGGGACTGCCCTTTATATCAACGTCATTATGATGCTGGTCACCTGGCGTGAGGGGTAGTCCTAAGCCGGGGCTGCTAGCTAGGGAAATTTTCAGTGAGGTCCTGCCTTCAACCAGCGTCAGTCCTATATGTAATTACCTACTGCAAGAGCCTCTCTCGAAGATCTACTGTTACAGTAAGTTCTTATGTAACTGTACTTTCTGAGTGCTGTATCATTTTTTTATTTCTTAAAAATAACAGAAATGTGGTATTGAATTTGTCTGCTGGAAATGCCAGTGCACTTGGAGTGACCTCCCTCACTCACACATCCCTCCCCCCAGATCTCAGTATGTGAGATGACCATACACTCAGGAACTTAGATAAAAAAAAATCTAACACCTGCAAGGCAAAGATAATTGCAGGGCTAAAAGGTACCTAAAATCAAGGACATCTTGTTTAGCTAGTTCTGTTATCAGTAGCCTAGTTGGAAGGAAAGAACATATCCATTTTACAACATTTACAGGAAAGGAAAGCAGGGTATGACACTTCTCTGTGAAATTAAAAAGGCTTTAATATCTGAAGATCAGTAAGACCCTTTTTCATCAAAGAGGTGTCATTTGAGAATTGTTGTTATGCTGAGAAAAACTGGATCTTACTGTCTCATAAGGATCATGTGTCCTGTAGAGATATACTGTATTTTTAGTAATAATATCCTGATAGGGAGGAAGTACAGTGACCTCATCCAGGGGGCTGGAGAAACCAGATTTTAAAAACTATGATTCTGGTTTCATAGACTGACTTCTTTACCTGACTTTGAAGCAGCAACATCAAGCCTTTAGAAGATAAGTATTTTGTGTGGTTAGGAAATATTTATGCACTTTTACACCTTTTTGTTTAATGACCTGTGTGTTTTTGTTATAAGAGTTCTGTATATTACTGTTTACTATTTTACCTTGTGTTAACTGCCTGGTGTGCCTTGAAACATTTCTTTGGTTTTAAGTGAAGTTAGATGGTTTTAAAGCTGGCACGGTGCATGAGTTTATGGGTGTACCAAACTGGGAAACAGTTTAAGAGTTTCTCTGGGTCTTATATAGAGTTCAAAAAGGGTTCATTTTGTAATACCTGGTTAGGTGCCCGTAGGCAAAGATATCTGGCCCCCCGAAGACAGAATTATGTGAGCCTGACAATTGGGTATGCTAACAAGAGGTTAATAAGTTTGAATCCCTCCAGAACTTGGGACTAAGGTGACTCGAATCCACAAAACAGACAAGAGGTGTCTGAAAGCATAGCCACTCAGGCCAATAACGACTATAGACGTACTCAGCTGACTTTCACTCAGGCCTGGAAACATCTGAGGAAGTCAGCAGTTTTTACCTAAATATTAAACAAACGGAATTACTTAGAATTGATTGCATAGCACCGTTAGAAAGGTAATTATGTGTTGAACAACTTTGCTGCTGATACTTTGAGTCTATCACATATACTTTAGGAGTTATTCACATTTGTTTAAAGTATGATGTACATGGCTGACATTTGTCTCTCAAGCCTCACCTAAGTACCTTGAATAAATCTGAAAAAAAAACACAGATCTTCCTGGACATAAAGTCTCCATCACTCATTCACACTAATGGAAGTACGCCGGAGGTGCTAGGACCCAGCGGGAGCCAAACTTTTTCAGGAAGGCTGGCGTCGAGATGGAGTCGTGAGGAAGTGGCACCATGAGCCAGGCTCACGCGGTATAGACTATCTCGGCGTCGACCCATCCTTCCACCTCAATTCCTTTTTTCCAGCTGTCGAGTGTACTTTTCAGTGACAACGTCACTTGCCTGTCAGGAGTCAAACTTCAAACTAGCAACTTAGTTTTCATTTTTTTTATTTTGTATATTATCTCGAACAGTACTGATTACATTTTAATAAAATTTCTTACTTGTACAAGAAGAAGTCTTAAGCCCTGCATTGACGGAGTCGACCATGAGTGAGGCAGGTGATGGTAAGGAGACTTTGCATGAAAGCTGTTCAGTCAGCTGGGCTGAGTCTGGTCCACCGCCCTCTCCGGAGGGAGGGGTCTGACAACAGATGGTCCAGTGCTCGGGGGGGATGGGTGGTCCCCCCAAAAGCATAAAGAAGCGGTCCTTTTTCACAGCACTGTTCATCCTTGGGCTCTTTGACCTGCCAGTCGAGAAGGAAAGCAGCATCTTTCGAGGTAGCCCTCTGAGTGCGTCTCTTGCGCGTGAGACAGTCGGTTGTTGGGGCCAGAGGCTGGTCTCCACCTCTTTCAGAATCTCCGGTTTCTGTCTCTGGTGGCCGGCTTTTTTGACTCTGGAGCCCCTCACCGCCTATTGGAGGGGATTCCGATGAGCAGTTTCACCATTGGGCCGCTCTTACGGAGCAGTGGGCATGGAGGTTGTCCCGACAGCCCGAGCCTGCCAATCCGATGCTGGGGCCTTTGGGCCTATTGGTTTCGGATTGGCGAGTGGGCTGGTTAGGACTTTGTAGTTGTGCGGCACCTTTTTTGGTGCCGTCGACTCCGCACTCCAGTGACTATACCCCTCACATGGCTGCGGCACAGGGGTCCACACTGATACCTCTATCTCCTACCATTTTTCATTCTTTCCCTTCAAATCACAGTTCACAGACTTCTGCGATGGTGCCACGGTCTGCGGTACCAGCTTCACCGGCGACGGGGTCTTTTGCGGCACCGTGTGTGGTGCTGGCGCCATGCACGGCACTGCATCCCCTGTCGGCACTGCCTGCGGTGCCAGGGGTGCTGTCAGCACCATGTGCAGTGCTGCGCACTCTGTCAGTGCCGCTTGCAGTGCCGCTGTCTATGCCAGCGCCGTCTCTGTACTCGGCACCGCTCTCTTTGGCAGTGCTGGGGGTGTCACTGATGCCGCATGGTTTCCAGTGGTTCTCAACTCTGATTCTGTCTTCTCCTCTTCTCCCTTCTGGTTTTCATTCCTTTCCTGTCTATACAGTCTCTCCTGGACTGTCAGGAGATGATATTGAGCCTGATCCTGATACACGGCTGGGTACTGATTTCGATGCCGATTCTGCCTTGGGGGCAGGTATCAATTCTCTTGTGGAGCCTGTGGTCAAAGACCTTTCCTTTAAGTCTCTGCTCAAGAATTTAAATTCTACTCTTTCTCTTCAGACCATGGAAATCGATCCTGGGAAGCTTCTACACCTCCAGTATCTGCATGTTCCGGTTATCCCTACAGATTTAACTCCTCTGGTGCAGCCCTCTTTCAAGACTCTTTCTCAGATGGTGTGGAACAATCCAGCTCTTATTCCCTCTGTGGCTAAGTCCATAGATAGGAAATATGCCCCACTCAAGGATCGTCCCATCTTGGCCTCACAAGCCTTTGCTGATGCCATAGTGGTCCTGGTAGAGAATGATAAGGCTGTCCTCCCTCAGGAATCCACAGCCTCTCCTATAAACAAAGAATCTCGCAAGATCGACACCTTGGGTGGGTGAGTCTTTGCTGCCTCAACTCTGGGCATGCGTATTGCTAGCTACCAGGGTTATTTTTCTCTATACGAGTGTGTTCAAACAACATGAAGTCTTGCTGTATTCTGACATTATGCAGTTAGCCCCAGCACTTGAACTGCTCCGGAGAGGAAAGAGTTAACTCTATGCCAGAGCATAGAACGTTGAGCTCGAGCTTGATTCAAACCTCTGTCTGCTGCACTTTGAAGTGTAACCATCAGATTCTTTACTCTGCCTAACTGAACAGTCCCTCCGGAGATTTCTCCTTCGCTAAAGGTTCAGTCCGGATAAAAATGTCGGTTTATACCGCTATTTTTTACTTTATTTCGGTTCAGATCCCTGTCTGTGGTACAGTAAGTACATAGGTAGTGAACTAATGCTGAATTTTTTGTGGAAATTGTAAAAACTGTATTTCAGCCGAGTTGGACATTAACTCAGAGCTTCTACAGACCATAACTAGAGGTATCAAGTCCAGTAATTAACAGATTAAAGCTGCAATGGACACTTTTCGATACTGCTTCCAGAGCGGCGGCTGCTGGCATTTGCACCTGTCGCCATTCTTGGCTGTGTACTTCAGGCTTTATGAATGATGCCCAACAAAAAGTCATGGCCTTACCCTTTGAGGGTATGTATCTGTTTGGACCTCAAGTGGAGCAAGCACTAGAGGCTACTCAGAAGACTGTCTACCTTTAAGACAGCTAGACCCCACCAGCTCCCTCTCGGGGAGGTGGGAATAGGCATCGGTTTCATAACCAATTCTTTCATGACAAAGGCAGAGGAGGTTTCAACAGAATCCAAATTCCTCAACCACAAGAGAAAACACGCAGCAGAAAGCACAGGGCCTGGAAGTGCCTAGTGCTACCCTCTGAGTTTCTGGCCCAGGTCCCACCTCAGCTGTCCAAGGAGGACTCTTCCTTGGCAGTAGGAGGACATCTGACTCAGTTCTATGACCAGTGGAATTCTGTAACATCAGACAAATGGGTCCTCAGGATAATCCATGAGGGGTACTCTCTCAACCTGTCAGAAACCCCTCCAGATTATCCTCCCAAGCGACAGCCCAGGCTGTCATCTGTGCAATCAGACCTTCTTGCTTCCGAGGTGCAAGGCCTTCTGAACAACGGGGCAGCAGAAGTAGTTATGCTGGACCAGCGTAACAGGTTTTTACTCCCAGTACTTTCTGGTTCCAAAGAAAACTAGCAGCATGTGCCCTATTCTCAATCTCAGAAAGTGAAACAAATTCCTCTACAAGGAAAAGTTCAAGATGATATCACTTGGTACTCTGCTACCTTTGATTCATCAACACAATTGGCTAGCCTCCCTGGACATGCAGGACGCCTACCAACACATTCTCATACACCCAAAACATCACAGATACCTAAGGTTTGTGGCGTTGGGTCAACACTATGAATTCAGAGTTCTGCTCTTTGGGCTATCTTCAGCGCCTCAAGTTTTTACAAAGTGCTGTGCAGTTCTCACAGCGCATCTAAGGAAAATCGGTATTCAAGTATTCCTATATCTGAACAACTGGCTTCTAGCAAGCCCCTCCAGACAAGAGACTGTGGAGGCCATGGCCATGGCCTCAGACTTCCTCACGTCCATGGGAATCCTGCTGAACCTGAAAATGTCACAGTTGCAGCCCTCCCAGAAGCTCCTCTTCATAGAAACCCTTCTGGACACTTCCAGTGTGAAAGCATTCCTTCTGGAGGACAGAAGGAGCGATATCCTACAGATGTCCTGCTTCAACAGAGAATACAGCTCAGTTCGAGCTCTCTTGATGCAGCGGATGTTGGGTCTCATGGCATCCTCGGTGTTCACGGTGCCTTTGGCTCATCTTCACATGAGAACTACTCAGTGAATGCTCAGTACTCAGTGGTCGCCAACCACTCATCCTCAGTCCTTTCACATCAAGATGACAGAACCACTGAAGCAGTCCCTCACCTGGTGGTCTCAGGAGGACAACCTTTTGAAAAGGTATCCCTTTGCCCCTCTGGTTCCTCAGATCTCCATTATCACGGATGCGTCCCTGATGGGCTGGGGAGCTCACTGCCAGGATCTCCACACCCAGGGCACGTGGACCCAGGACGAGTCTCAACTCCACATAAATGCTGTGGAAATGAGGGCTGTCCTCTATGCAGTCCGAGCTTTGAAGAACATTCTCCTTCAAACGGACATCAAGGCAGTGATGTATTACATCAACAAACAGGGTGGTGCACACTCTTACCCATTATGCAGGGAAGCTATGAGAGTGTGGGAATGATGCCTGGACCACAATGCTCTGATTCAAGCAGTTTACCTGCCAGGAGTACAAAACAAACTGGCAGACCATCTCAGCAGGTCGGAGGCGGATCCTCACAAGTGGTCTCTCGACTTAACCATCGTTCAGTCACTCTTTGAAGAGTGGGGAACGCCGGACCTGGAACTTTTTGCATCCCCACTCAACGTAAAACTGCCTCTCTTCTGCTCCAGAAATCCAGGACCTGATGTTTTTTGTCAGGATGCATTCAGGCTGCAGTGGACAAAACGCCTTTTTACACATTTCCTCCTCTTCCCCTAGTTCAGAGAGTACTGCTCAAACTGGAGGCACGGGGGCGGGGGGCAGAATGATTTTCATTGCCCCATTCTGGCCTCGTGAGATCTGGTTTCGTCTGATCAACAGGCTATCGGAAACCTCTCTGAAACCTCTTCCCTTCAGATAAACCTTCTGACCCAGGGCTCTGTAGTTCATCCCAGCCTGAGGCCTCTCTACCTCCACACATGGCTCCTGCGGAGATAGAGGTGAAAAGGTTTAATGTTTCTTGTAGAGTTTCAGATATTCCTTTAGCTGCATGCTAGCCAGCTACCAGAAAAACTTACACAGCTAAGTGGAAGCATTTCTCTATCTGATGTGCAAAATCCGCTTGGAATCCTTTTTTCCTGCCAACCAAATAAATTCCTGGAGTATCTCTTAGACCTCTCAAACACAGGTCTGCAGTACTCTACAGTCAAAGTTCATCTCTGTGCCATTTCCGCATATCATGAGCCAGTACTTTCCATGTCTCTGGCACAGTTACCAGTAGTTAAGGGGTTTCTTAAGGGCATTCTGCATACCAGACCTCCCATTAGACATCCAGTTGCAGCCTGGGACGTTAACCTTGTGCTAGACATGCTCACTCATAAACCTTTCGAGCCTCTAGCTACTTGCGAGTTGAAATTCCTTACTTGTAAGACGGCCTTCCTAGTGGCCATTTCTTCCACTCATAGAGTATCAGAAATACACGCTTTGGTCACAAACCCCCCGTATACTGTATTTCACAAGCACAAAGTGGTTCTTAGGACTCATCCTAAGTTTCTCCCTAAGGTCGTCTCAGAATTTCATCTGAGTCAACCTTCAGTCCTTCCTACCTACTTTGCTAATTTCCAGAATGAGGGAGAGCATACCCTTCATTCTCTGGATGTAAAAAGAGCTCTGTGTTTCTATATGGACACAATGAAAGAAATTCGCAAGGCTCAACAACTGTTTGTCTCCTTCAGCACGACCTGGCTGGGTCAGCCTGTTGCTGTCAGGTGCATTTTAGCGTGGCTGGTGGCACGTCTTCGCCACTGCTACTCCATGGCACAGGTCAAGCTGGAAGGCAGAGTGTACGCTTACTCTACCAGAGCAGTCACGGCATCTCTGGCAGAAATTTGTAATGTCCCCATTGCAGACATTTGCAGTGCGGCCACCTGAAGCTCCATGCACATTTTTGTTAATCACTATGACTTGGGACGTCCATGCCAGACAGCATCAGTCCTTTATCAGGATGATTCTTAATGGACTTCTGTCCTAAAAGTGAGCTCCTCTCTCTCCTGCCACCCATCTTGGGGGAATTTTTTTAGCTCGATACTCTCCCATTAGTGTGAATGAGTGGTGGAGACTTTATGTCCAGGAAGATATGGAAATTACGTACCTACCATAATTCTTGATCTTCTTGGACGAAGTCTCCACCACTCATTCACGTGCCTACCCACCATCCCCTGAGCCCACTTCTCTGTTTATGGTCTTCACTCCTTCAGTCGGGTTGTGAAGACTTGGTTCTTTGACCCTTCTTACTCAGGTCATTCGAACTATCTTATGTCCGATTTTTAGGTTAGTCCTTTCTAGATTGGTTACGCTGCACCGACTTGGGGGAAAAAAGGTACTGAGGCAGTTGGAGCATCGGCCTTTGAGATAGTCTGTACAGCATAAGCTGGCACCGATGCTGCTACTTCTCTCGGCTCTATCCTGGTGCCAGCCCTCCTGAAAAAGTTTGGCTTCTGCTGGGTCCTAGCACCTTCAGCGACTCTACTAGTGTGAATGAGTGGTGCAGACTTCGTCCAAGAAGATCAAGAATTACGGTAGGTACATAATTTCCATTTTTTTGGTATTTCAGCTAGTATAAAATAAAAACCAAATTGATTACAGTTGATTGCATAGCACCATTAGAAAGGTAATTTTGTGCTGAACAACTTTGCCACTGATACTTTGTGTCTATCACGTATACTTTAGGAATTATTCACATTTGTTTAAGATATGGTGTGCATGGCTGACATTTGTCTCTCAAGACCCACCTAAGCACCTTGAAAAAATCTGAAAAAAAATCACATTTGTTTGGTTTTTCAGCTAGTATAAAATAAAAACTGAATTTATTACAAATGATTGCATAGCATCATTGGAAAGGTAATTTTGTGATGAACAACTTTGCTGCTCGTACTTTTTGTTTAACACTTATGGTTCCAGAGGTACTCACATTTGTTTGTGGCATGCTGATTATGGTTTGATTTTGCTTAGAAAGGCCCAGGATGCAGTGCTAAGAGTATACAGGACACAAGTGGTGGAAGTCTCAAAGAGCTCTTGTGGTGTGAATGAGTTAAATGGAGTCATTGATTTTGTCCTCGCTAGTCCAGAGTCACCAAAATCACATAGAACTGTGGCTGTATGTGCGGGTTCAGGTTGCAGAATTCTTCTGGTGTAGTGGCTTCCAGGGCATGAGGGGGAATTTCTGCAGGAAGTCGCAAACTTCGGCACTGAGAGGTTGTTGGAGTCACACAGGTGATTGATCCTGGGTGACTTCAATGCTTGGATCGATGACATATTATCGCAGTTTAGACAAAACTTCCTCCAGATGATGGAATTCACTGGGCCTTGCAAAAGCATTTGCTACCGCAACCCACAGACATGGGCACACCTTGGAGCTAGTATTCTCACTGGAGCTTGAGATAACTGATCTAAAGACTGATCCGGTCATTTGGTGGGATCACTGCACAGTAGAGTTCTTGTTTGGGGCCCTCCCTTGGTAGTCCTTTCCCTATGGAGATGATCCATCCCCAGAGGGACTGTTGGTGGTAATGGGCCTCGTGGAGGTGAGTGTTGCTTGTGAGGCATGTGCGGGTGAGGCGGTAGTGGCCTACAATAGGGCTGTTACCTCTGCACTTGACTCTGTTGCACAGGTCCGTATATGACCCAAGCCTTCTCACTTGAGATCCCCATGGTTTTGACAGGCTCTCAAGGAGATGAAGATTAGGGGTTGGAGGTTGTAGCGTTGTTGTTGGGTGTTCGGATCAGAGGAGGATAGACTGACTTTGAGAATTCACTACAGTGAGTATCAAAGAGCAGTCTCTCAAAAGAAGGCAGCATTCCTGTCCAGGAGATTGCCTCAGGGAGGAACAGACCGGCTCAGCTTTTAGAACTGTAGACAGGTTGCTCCATCTAGCCTGCATGCAGCTGAAAGGAGCAGTTTCAGCTGCTAAGTTTGAAGAGTTCACTCTGTTCTTGTCTGACAGAGTGTCCTCTGTCAGGTCCGGGATCTATCCAACAGGGCAGTCACAGTCCCACAGTAGTCAGAAGGTTGTCTCTAGAAGTACTCCATTTGCCTGGAGCGAGGTTAGGCCAGAGGAGATGGAGGAGACTTGTGAGGTAATCTTGACACTATGGCCCACATATTATGAACTGGACATGGGCCCAACATGTCTCCTTGTGGGATGAGTGGAGTCTGTTGGCTCAGTGTTCGCCAAGATTGTCTGGTGTTCGCTTTCAGAGGGGTCATTCTTCAGTGCTTTGAAAGAGGCATTGGTGAAGCCCATCCTGAAGAAACTATCTCTAGACTCTAACATCCTGGCGAATTATAGACCTATCTCTAGCCTTCCATTTTTTGCATAAGATTATTGAGAAAACAGTGGCTCTGTAGCTCGAAGCCAACCTCACTGCCCTCGACATCTATGAGCTCCTCCAGTCGGAATTTAGGTCAAAACACAGTACTGAAACTGCATTGGTCAGCGTGAATAATGATCTCCTCAGGGCTAGGGATAAAGAAGAATAGTCAATTCTCATTCTGCTCGATCTCTCCTCAGCCTTTGACACTGTGGACCATAGTGTGATTTTAGATTGCCTAAGAGAGTGCTGTGGACTCACTGTCACTGTCAGCAGCTGGTTTGAGTTCTTTCTCACAGGTAGAATGCTGAGGGTAATGATGGGGAGTTTCTCGTTCCCCCCGAAGTTCCTACTGTGCGGAGTTCCCCAGGGTTCAGTCCTCTTGCCCATGTTGTTCGCAATGTACATGCTGTGCCTGGGAGAGATCATCAGACATTACAGCATGGGTTTTATTGCTGTGCAGATGATACCCAGCTGTATATGTTACTTGTGCCTGGGACTCATGACGCTGTTGAAGTACTGAATGCATGTCTGGCTGAGATTCAGGACTGGGTGTCCTCTAACTGGCTGAGTCTCGCCCCAGACAAAGCAGAGGTGCTTGTGATGGATCCTGGTCATTGGTGGGTGGTGGAGACTGCTGGAGCAGGAACTGGCTTGATGCTGTGCCCTAACCCACTTGTGGCCTCTACCAAGGTGAAAAATCTGGGCGTTATCCTTGATGACAGATTGACACTTGAGGCTCAGGTGTCATCTATTGTCTGGAATGGTTTTTACCACTTGAGGAATATCACCCAAATCAAAGCCTTAATCCCGTCAGATGACCTTCCCTCATTGACGCACACATTTGTGACGTCCAGACTTTACTATTGCAATGTTCTTTACTTCAGGGTTAGTGGAAGGGAGGGGTCCTGCATCATCTGCAGCTAATGCAGAACACATTGGCCAGGTTGCTGATGGGCCTTCTGAGGTCCCGTCATGTAACCCCTGTCCTGTGTGACCTGCACTGGTCCCTGGCAAGGTGGAGAATTATCTTCAAGGTGGGTCTTCTCACCTATAAAACCTATACAGTCTGGGTCCTAGCTACCTGTGTAACCTACTGAACTGTCACCACTCTCAGCACTCTGCTCCTGTGAGGAGGGCCTCCTAGCAATTCCCAGGGCCTGTCTTAAAACATCAGGTGATCATGCTTTTGAGGTAGCTGGGCCAGCTCTGTGGAATTTGCTTCCACTGTCTTTGAGGGAGGCCCCCATGTTGGAGGTTTTGAAATGGGACCTGAAAGCACATCTGTTTAGGGAAGCCTTCAGGATTTAGTATTTCCCTTAGTTTTGGTTTACCTAGTTGCTGACTTATGCTGTTTTAATAATTGCCATCTGTTTAAATTTATTATGTGATTTATTGATTTGTCACTGTCTATACCCTATACAGCTCCCTGAACCTCAGTGATAGGGTGCTTCATAAATAAGATTTTTCTTACATTTACCTACTGACTTACTTAGTTACAAATGCTTGGCAGTGGTTATAGCAGCCCTTCACAGGGAAGGGCTTTTTATATCTTCCCTTATCTGGACAATTGGTTTATAAAGACCATTTACAGGGAAACCCTCCTTCAAACCCTTTCCCAAACAAGAGAACTGTTTGATGCCTTAGGGGTCACTGTGAATGTGCCAAAGTCTGTGCAGACACCATATCAACATCTGCAATACACTTGGGCAGTACTGGACATGGCAGAAAGATGTACCTTCCTGCCTCATGACAGGACAGACACCCTGATTACACAGGAACGCTTGGTTTACAGGAGCCACTGTGTCTCATCCAGGTCCGTGTTAACCCCTCCTGTGCTTCATAGCTGCTGCCATAGAGATAGTGCTGTTTGTTGACATCATGTGAGAATTCCAGAGTGGACACTTGGGGTTCAGTAGAATCAGCTGACAGATGAGTTGGAGCAAATGGTTCTTGTCATGTCTCCTCATTGCAGAGCACTTATCTGGTGGATGGACCACAACAGCCTACTCAAGGGCATTTCATTCTTTGTACCAGATCCTGTACAGATCCTTACCATGGATGCCTCAGGCTCTGGTTGGGGTGCTTAACTCGGCCCTTTCCAGATATATTGGTTCTGGACCACAGTGGATGCCGAACTGCACATAAATGTCTTGGAGATGAGAGCTGTTCTATACAGCCTTCAGGTGTTTCAGAATCATCTCTACCCCGATCTTCTGTTGATACAGATGGACAGTGTCTGTGTCATGCACTACATAAATAAAACACAGAGAAGCTCTGCACACAAACCACAAAATACACCGGAGAGTAGTTCAAAGTCAAAAGGTTTTTATTATTCCAGCAGCAAGGTGCCCAGGACAAACAGCTTCTCTGTGGATTGTTCTTTTGGGTTGGTAACCTATGCTCTGCACCAGGAATTATTCCTAAGCGCACATAAAACTTTCTTTAAAAAACTACATAAACAAACAAGGGGGCACTCACTCCTATCCCCTGTGCAGGAAAGCTGTGAGGATGCGATACTGGGCAGTGTCTCACAACCTCAGCTGTCAGTCATGTTTTGGCCTTGTTTCTCCCAGGTCTCCAAAATGTCTTGGCTGACAGGCTAAGCAGGTCTCAGTCCCAGATACACAAATGGAAACTGTTAACCTCCATGGTAAATAACCTCTTTGTAGTATGGGGCCATCCGGAGTTGGACCTTTCTACATGCCACACAAGTGCTGTTTTGCTTCTCACTCACTCCATGGCCTGGAGTTTTTTTTTTTTTTTTGCAAAATGCATTGCCTCTCTCTCCGAAAGGGAAATTCCTGTATGCATTTCTCCCATTTCTCTTATTTCAAGAGTCCTACTCAGGCTTAGAGTGGAGAGTGCCACTCTCTTCCTCATAGCTCCTCTGTGGCCTTGCCAGATATTGTTTCCACTCCTACAGCATCTGGTGGTGGAGCATGCTATTCCCCTACCTCTGTGTCAAGGTCTGTTTTCACAGCACCTATGTGCGTGGCTCCTGAAAACATAGCCATTGCACACTTTAGAGTGTTCCCTCAGGTTACTGATTTCCTGCCTGCAGCTGGGAAGCTTTCTGCCAGAAAGTATTTATTTATTAATTGATGTACGTATGCATTTAAAATTTGGTAACCAGGAAAGGCACACTGAGCCAAGGCTCATTTCCAGGTGCAACCCAAGGGTGAGGGTAAGAATACAGTAAAACAAAAACAACTGGAACTGAGCAATACAGTACAAGTAAAGTACAAACAAAAGTGGTACAAACATAGTAAAGGCAAATCATATGCAGCAGCTGACTGGAGCATGACACGCTAAGCATTTTTAGATGTAAGGAACAAAGGACTGGAACAGTAAGTGCCAAGAGCATTACAAGAAGTGAGATCAGCCCCAAGGAGGGAGCATGAATGGGGGGAAGGGGAAAAAGCAGGTCAAGTGGGGAGTTGACAGACATGAGGTGAGGGCATGAGTTTAAGCTGATGCTTGAGGGAGGTTGGGGATGATGAGAGACGGATGGAAGAGGGAAGGATGTTCCAGAGTGAGGAAAGGGGCTAGGAGAAGGCAGATTGTCCAGTGGAGGAGTGAGGGTGAGGGAGAGAGAAGGATTGGGGATCCCTGGAATGAAGGGATTACAAGGTGGATGGAGTGGGGGAGATGAAAGTGGAAGGATATAAGGGCATTGTCTCAAACCAGTATTTAGAGATGAAAGAAGCACAGTGGTGCAGGCGGTGGGAGGGAAGGGGGAATATGGAAAGGGAGGAACAGAGAGTGCAGTGATGAGTATGGGTTGGTCAGTTAGTGGTCAAATGACAGAAGGAATTACATAGGGTGTCCCTAGTCTGGTAAGGGAAGAGGAGGGGGGTGGAAACACATTCAAAGACTGGTAACACCATCTTTCTAATTCCCGGCAGACATAAGGGGTCAAGCAATCTTTGTTCAAACAACATGAAGTCTTGCTGTATTCTGACGATTGCAGTGATGTCCAACCTTTGAACTGCCCTGGAGAGGAAAGAGTTAACTTTCCATGCAAGGCATGGAACGCTGAGCTCAAGCTCAGTTGAGACTCTGTCTGTTGTTGTTTGAACCCAAACCACCAGATTCTTTACTCCGCCTCACTGAACAGTCGCTCCGGAGATTTCTCCTTCTCCTGGAGTACAGTTGCAACAGCCACTTCAAAGAGTGGGGTTATTCTAGATGACCTACAGGGGGCATGCCTTAGACAACTAGTATTGGAGCCTACTCGAGAGGGAGCAATCTTAGACCTGGTTCTCTCAAATGGAGATGGAGAGAGGATCACAGATGTAGAAGTGGGTAGCCATCTAGAACTAGCGACCATCGAACAGTATGGTTCACAATAAACACAGCAATAGAGTTAAGCCACAAAGGCAAAAGTACTGGACTTTAAGAGGGCTGACTTGTAAAAATGGGTGAGTGCCTAAGGAATGCACTAGCAAATGGGCAGGAAGGAGGGGTGGAAGAACAATGGAGAATAATAAAAACTGCTATCACAGAGGTAACGAGCCTTTGTGTGAAGCAAACAAAACAAAACGATGTAAGAAACCACTATGGTTCTCAAAGGAAGTGGCAGTGAAGGTTCAAGAGAAAAAGAAAGCATTCAGGAAGTACAAGAAATCGCAGAAGGAGCAGGACAGAGAACTGTATCAGTTAAAGCAAAAGGAGGCTGGGAAGGCAGTCAGAACAGCAAAGGCACTAACCGAGGAAAAGATAACCAACTCAGTTAAGAAGGGGATAAACCTTTATAGGTACATCAGGGAGCAAAGGAAGACCAAGGAGGATAGTGAGGCTTAATAAAGTGGAGGAGGGTGGGCAGAGGAGACTGTGAAAGGCAGAGATACTAAACAAATATTTTTGCTCAGTATTTACAAATGAAGAGGGGAGGTACCTAAAACAAACAGTAGAAACACTCTGGATGCAGAAGTTGATACCAGCCCATTTACAGAAGAAAGGGTTCTGAAAGAACTCTTAAAACTGAAGGTGGATACAGCAATGGGGCCTGATGGGATTTATCCCAGAATTCTAAAAGAACTAAGGGTAGAACTAGTGACACCACTGACTACCCTTTTTAACAAATCATGGGAGGATGGCGTGGTACCCGAGGACTGGAGGAGGGCAGATGTGATTCCCCTTCACAAAAGTGGGAGCAAGGCAGAAGCAGGAAACTACAGACCTGTTAATTTAAACTCAGTGATAGGGAAAATGATAGAATCACTTCTGAAGGAAAGAATTGTCGAGTATCTAGAGGCCAAGGGGGCACAGGACCCTAGGCAGCATGGATTCACAGGGGGAAGGTCATGCCAGACGAATCTGATAGATTTCTTTGACTGGGTCACCAAAGTAGTAGATCAGGGAGGGGCTGTGGCCATGGCCTACCTAGACTTTAGCAAGGCATTTGACACAGTCCCACACAAAAGATTAATATACAAGTTAGCCAGCCTGGGTGTGGGTCCCAAGATGACAGCCTGGGTAAAGAATTGCTGGAGAATAGGACAGAGAAGTAATAGTAAATGGAGTCCACTCAGAAGAAAGGAGGTTTACTAGTGGGGTACCAAGAGGGTTCAGTATTAGATCTGGTCCTCTTCAATGTCTTTATATGCGACATTGCAGAGGGACTGGAAGAAAAGTATGTCTCTTTGCAGATGACACAAGATCTGCAACAGAGTTGATGCACAGGTGGGGTGGAAAGGATGAGAAGGACTTGGCAAGGTTAGAGGAATGGTCAAATGTATGGCAGCTTAGATTCAATGCTAAGAAGTGCAAGGTAATGCACCTGGGAAACAAAAACCCAGGAGAAGAGTACATAGTGGGGGGTGAGATATTAACAACAACAGAAATGGAAAGGGACCTGGGGGTAGTCATATCAGATGACCTAAAGGTGGGCAAGCAATGTCAGAGGGCAGCAAGGAGGGCTGGGGAGATACTGGGATGCATAGGGAGAGGCATCACCAGTAGAAAACAGGAAGTTATTATTACTCTGTACAGACAGCTGGTGAGACCCCATCTGGAGTACTGTGTGCAGTTCTGGAGACCCAGTCTCCACAAAGACATAGACAGGATGGAAGCTGTCCAGAGGAGGGCACTAAAATGGTGCAGGGTCTGCACCGGAAGACATATGAAGAGAGACTTAAGGAGCTTAATATGTATAGCCTCGAGGAAAGGAGGAGAGGGAGGACATGATAGAAACATTCTGGCACTCAAGGGAATCAACAAAGTCCAAGAGGGTAGCATCTTTCAAAAAAAGAGGTGTGCAAGAACAAGAGGGCACAATTTGAAGATGGGGGCAGCTCAGAGGCAATTTAAGGAAGTATTTTTTCACAGAGAGGGTTGTGGATGCATGGAACAGCCTTCCGGAGGAGGTTGTGGAGTCAAAATCAGTGGTGGAATTCAAGCATGCATGGGACAGTCATAAGGCCATTCTAGGGGGTGGGGGTAGGAAGAAGTAGGCTGCTGGTTAACTAGGATCTGCAGCTTATCCAGTAGGTAGGGAAATGGGCAGACTGGGTGGGCCAAGCGGTCCTTATCTGTCGTCAAAATCTATGTTTCTATGTTTCTGTGCTCGGTTCAATTTAGTCGGTTAAAGTGTTGTTTTTTCCCTCGGTTCAACCAAATTTCTTCTATCTAACCTGTCGGTTCAGTCTCTGTCTGTGGTACCGTGAGTACTAGATAGGTTTATTATTATTAGTTTCTGTGTGGAACTTGTAAACATCGGATCGGTTCGGTTTGAACCGATCAGGTTTGTAAAAAAAAGTTTGTTCTGCTTTTAGAATGTGGTAACCGGTCCTTATCGGTTCTAAAAAACGGTTTCATTACAGTTTTTCCACGACCCGTAACACGGTCAGGAACCAATAGGGTGTCTTGCCTGGCGGATTGCCGGAAAAAGGGTAAGTTTGGTTAGGACTGGCCATGTCTGAGAAACCCAAGAGAAAACCGGGCCCACTGGGTTTCAACACTGTAGTGTGTGTGGGGAAGCCTTTGCTAAGGCTGACCCCCACACCACCTGTGTTTATTGTCTGGGGTTTGTCCACCTCGATTCAGACTGCCAGATTTGCTAAAGTTTTCCCACAGCTACCCTGGAAAAGAGAGTAGGTAGGCTGAGGGAAAGGGAGGCCAAGAAGTCCACTGACCCGGATGGCCAGCCCGGTTCGGTTCCAACAGAACCAGAAGGAGTGCCCTCTGACCAGGGCAAAACTTCTTTGGGCAAAAGGAGAACCGACTGAGGAGTCGGTTCCAGTTAAAAGAAAAAGAAGGGATAAGTCAGCCGGTTCGGATCCACAAGTTCTTTCTCCGACCGCTGATAAAATAGCCAAAGCGATAAGGATTATTCAATCGCTAACTTCGGTTCCGACTGAACCGGCACCATCGGTTAGGGCTCGGTTCGGTCGGTTCACCCGGTTCCGGATTATAATTTAGAGGATTTTTATGAACCGGAGGAGGAGGGAGAGTATGAGAATAGTGATGGTGATTATGAAAGTCTGGATGTGCCCATTGACCTGGACATCTCCCCAGACAGACCTTCAGGTGTTTCTCCTCCTAGGCTTTCTGAGTCCCCTTCCCACTTTACGTTTTACAAAAAAGTGGCTGAAACTCTCCAGCTTCCTATGGAGGAAGCAGTAGAGGATCAGGAGGAGCCTGATTATGTTGAGATGATGGACATTCCAGAATCCAGGAGACTGTCTGTTCCCCTCCATAAGTCTTTTGGGAAACAGACATTTAAAATTTTAAAGACTCCTAATTCTATACCTCCTGTGGACAGAAGAATGGACTAGAGGTATACTCTTTCAGGCTCAGATACGGAGTTCCTTTCCCAGCAGTGCAGCCATGTTGGGGTAGTGCAGGCTGCTGCCTGTGATAAGGCAAATATCCCCTTGGCTTCACACCCCCCAGATAAGGACTCCAGGAGGATTGATGCCATGGCAAAGAAACAGTACATGGCAGCATCTTTAGGACTCAGGCAGGCTAATTATATGGCTTACACAGCTAGATACCAGAAGTCTAGATGGGACACTGTGATGGCTCTAGCTAAACAGGTCCCTGACCAGCTTGCCAAGGAGCTGGAGCAGGTGGCTGCAGATGATATTGAGGCATCCAAGGTGCAATTTCATGCTGCAGTGGACTCCAGTGATGTTTCATCTAGAGTCATAGCTACATCTGTGGCCCTTCGGAGGATGGCTTGACTCAGATGTACTAGCCTGTCACAGGATACCCAGACTAAGGCCATGGATTTTCCTATTATTGGTAATTCTCTGTTTGGGGAGCAGACAGAGAACTACATGAAGAAAATGGATGAGTACAGGACCACCTATAGGAGTGCTCAGGCCAAGGAAAGGCAAGCCACTCCCCAGAGGGCATTCCAGGGGCAGGGGCAGACCTTTCATAGGCCTTTCTATCAAGCTTCAGGCCTCCTTCCGCCTTTGCTCAGAGGGGTTCTTCAGAGGGAGAGGCAGACGGGGTATAAGCAGGCCTGCTACCACCCCTCAACCTAAAGCCCCTGCCAAACAGGCACCCTGATGGGTTTGCCCGGGCCGATTATCCACTACCCATAGGGGGCAGGCCGGCTTACTTTGTCCAGGACTGGATGCCATTAACATCAGACAAATGGGTCCTGGAAGTAGTAAGCCAGGGACTGGTTCTCAGCTTCAAACAATTTCCCAAGATGAGAACCAGATCCTTTCCACCTGCAAATCCTTCAGAGGCCCTTGCCCTAGAGGCAGAGGTTTCTTCCCTCTTGGATCTCAGAGCCATAGAAAGGGTTCCACCCCTACACAGGGGAAAAGGATTGTACTCCAGGTACTTCTAACCCCAAAAGACAGAAGAATGCTGCCCATCCTGGATCTCAGATATTTAAACAAGCACCTTTTAAAGCCAAAGTTCAAAATGGTGACTCTGGGAATAATTCTACCCTCTCTAAGGCCAGGGGACTGGCTAGCCTCCCTGGACCTCAAGGATGCCCATTTCCACATTCTCATCAGATGCTCCCACAGAAAGTACCTCAGGTTTGAGTTGCCCTCAGGCCACTATCAATTCAGAGCAATGCCCTTTGGCTTGACATCAGCTCCAAGGGTGTTCACAAAATGCCTGGCAGTAGTGGTTGCTTTCCTAGGGAGAAAAAAGATCTCCATCTTTCCATACCTGGACGACTGGCTCATAGTGGGTCAGTCTCCAGACCAAGTCAAGTCACACCTACAGATAACTCAGCAACTGCTCACTTCTCTAGGATTCCTCCTGAATCTTTCAAAGTCAGTTCTAAAGCCAGTGCAGCTCCTCACCTTCATAGGGGCAGAGCTGGATACAATAAAGGCAAGAGCCTTCCTTCCCCTGGACAGGGCAAGGACCCTTGTGACACTGGCCTCTTCATTCACCCTTCAGGTGTCTCAACCAGCAAGGCATTTTCTGCAGCTCCTGGGCCACATGGTTGCCTCTACGGCAGTGGTCCAAGGAGCAAGATTTCAGATGAGGGACATTCAGTTCCACTTAAGAGCATTCTGGTCCCAGAGAAAGGATTCTCTGACCAAGCTAATCCCAGTGACTCGAACCCTGATCCAGGCTTTGCAATGGTGGCAGGATCAGGACAACCTAAGGCAAGGAGTTCCCTTTGCCACTCAATCTCATTCTCTAATCCTTACCACAGATGCCTCCCTCTTGGGTTGGGGAGCCCACTTGGGGATCTGACCACCCAAGGGTTGTGGTCACCTCAAGAATCTCTGCTTCACATCAGTCTCTTAGAACTCAGAGCATTGTTTCTAGCACTTCAAGTCTTTTCCAAGTCTGTTCAGAACAAACTAGTTCAGATCAGGACAGACAATACTACCACAATGTGGTACATCAAGCAAGGGGGCACTCGGTCTACGGCCTTGTGCACAGAAGCAATGAAGTTGTGGTCTCTGGCCTAGTCCCTGAATACCCCTCTGATAGCAGTGCACCTCCCAGGGAAGGACAATGTCCTGGCAGATGCTCTCAGCAGGATATCTCAGGGCCATCACGAATGGTCCCTGGATCCCCTAATTTTAAAGGTGATCTTCTCCAGATGGGGCACTCCACAGATAAATCTTTTTGCAGCCCCAATCACCAACTTCCTCTTTTTTGCTGCAGACCCCCAGTGTTGGGCTCAGTCCTCCTGGATGCTCTAGTTCTCAATTGGGAAGGGAAATTCCTGTATGCTTTTCCCCTTCCTCTCCTGTTCAAGGTACTAGTCAAAATCAGGTCTCAACCCTGCAAAGTGATTCTGATTGCTCCAGACTGGGCCAGACAGCCCTAGTACCCTCTCTTGCTGTCCTTAGCAGTCCACCTTCCCCTGTCTCTTCCCAGGAATTACAACCTGTTAACATGTTCTCAGGGGAGGGTTTGGTATCCGAATCTCAGATCTCTCAATCTCAAGGCCTGGCTCTTGAAGAGTTAGAGTTTGCTGATTTGCATCTCTCCCAAGGTGTTCTGGATATTCTAAAGGCTTCTCGAAAGCCTTCCACCAGAAAGACTTACAACTCCAAATGGAAAAGGTTTACTATTTGGTGCTCTGGTAAGCATATTTCTCCAGAGTCTGCTGGGTTGCCTACAGTCCTGGACTATATGGTTCATCTCAATAGCTTAGGACTCAGACCAGCTACACTTAGAGTGCATCTGGCAGCTGTCTCTGCCTTCTTGTCAGCAGGCAAGCCCTCTTCCCTTTCAGCTCATCCTGTATTCTGTAAATTCTTCAAGGGATTGCTGCATACCAATCTTCCTTCAGGGACCCTGCCCCTGCTTGGGACCTTAATGTTTGCATTGCTCAGCTTATGCAACCCCCTTTTGAGCCTTTGTCCTCAGCAGAGCTTAAGTACTTGACCTGGAAAACTGTGTTCTTGGTAGCCATTACTTCTGCCAGACACATAAGTGAGTTACAGGCCCTGTAAGTGGAGCCTGATTTTATCTCTTTCCATAGAGATAAGGTGGTCCTCAGGACTAATAGGAAGTGTTTGCCTAAGGTGGTTTCAGATTTCCACCTTAATCAGTCTATGTCTCTTCCTGTTTTCTTCACTGACTATTCCTACTCTGGGGAGAGAAGGCTACACAGCCTCGATGTGAAAAGGGCCCTTAGCTACTACCTAGAGCACACCAAGGGTCACAGGTTTGACTCCCTCCAATTGTTCCTCACTTATGGTGAGGTTGGTAAGGGAAAACCTGCCACTAAGAGATCTATTGCCAGGTGGATTGTCTCTTGTATACAATTCTGCTATGAAAAATTAGGTAGAATCCACCCTCAGGCCTGAGGGCTCACTCTACTAGAGGTACAGCTGCTGCCAGGGATATTCCTATCTTAGAGATTTGTCAAGCAGCCACCTGGAAAATGGTACATAATTTCACCAAACACTCTTACTCTCTGGATATCCAGGCTAGGAGTGATGCTCGGTTTGGCACAGCAGTGCTTCAGAGACCTGTTCCCAAAGTAGGTTCTGTCCCTCCTCCATGGAGGTACTGCTTGGTAGTCTGCAATAGTCAGAATACAGCAAGTCTTCTTGTTGTTTGAAGAAAAAATTACTCCCCTTAGTAATGTTGTTTCTTCTAATGGAGTCTTGCTGTATTCTGACCTCCCCCCCTGCCTCCCCTCTCAGAACCTGGGTTTTGGGATGTGGGTGGGCAGGAACAGTGTTGGCACCCTAGAGGTGCCCCTTTTCTCACCTCTTATTTTTGGGTGTGTGTTGTGTTTTGTTTTTGGGTTTCCTGACTTAAGTCTTTGCCTTGGAACCAAAAAAAATCTTTTATTAAATATTAGTTGGCTAGTGTGAGTTTACAGTTTCCACACAGGACGCCCAGTGAGTATGGCTCATAAAGATCTGGCGGTTTGGATTCAAACAACAACAGACAGAGTCTCAACCGAGCTCGAGCTCAGCGTTCCATGCCTTGCATGGAAAGTTAACTCTTTCCTCTCCGGGGCAGTTCAAAGCTTGGATATCACTGCAATAGTCAGAATACAGCAAGACTCCATTAGAAGAAACAACATTACTAAGGTAATTTTGTCTTCCAGTACAGGGCACCAAGCTTGAGGCTGAGCTTAGCATGGGTAGCATCAGTGTTGGCAGAGAGGTCAAGCCTGCTGTCAAACCACACACCAAGATACTTGAAGAAGTGAACCATTTCAAGTAAGGAACCATATGCGAAGGAAGGGAGGGAAGCAAGCCTGGCTGGAACCAAAGGCCATGGACACTATATTTTGTAGTGTTGACTCAGAGTTGGTTAGCCTAAAACCACTGCAAAACATTGTGGAAGTCTTGCTGGAGCAAGGCTTCCACAGCCTCCATTGATGGGCCTGAAGAATAGAGAACTGCATCGCCTGCATACATATAAATATGTGAGCTGACACAGATGGAGTGGAGATCGTTGAGGAAGATGGAAAAGAGGATGGGACCCAGGATGGAGCTCTGTGGGACCCCAGCCTAGGTTGGAAGTTGGGGGGGAACAGTATGCCACTGACCTGAACCAACTGCTGGTGGCCAATGAGTTAGGAGCTAAAACACACAACAGCTGACACTGAGAAGCCAGCAGACCTGTTTGTCCAAAAGGAGTGGATGGGCAACCAGATTAAAGGCTTTGGTCAGATCGATGAAGATAGCTGCTGTGGTGTGTCCCTGATCCATCTCAAAGAGGATGAAGTCAGTAACACATAACAGGGAAGAGACAGTGAAATGGTGCTTCCAAAACCTGGACTGGAAGGGGGAGAGGAAGTTAGCTGAGTAAAGGAAGTCAGAGAGCCAGGAGCAGACCAATTTCTCTTGCAACTTTGCAAGACAGGGGAGGAGGGAAGTAGGATGGAAGTTGCCAGGGGAGGAGGGATCACCCCCTTTGTAGAGAGGGAGAACTTTAGCTAGCTTTCAAGGCTGAGGGACCATGCAGAGTGTGAAAGAGGATTAAGACGAGAGTGAGGGGGATGCTATTAGAGACGGAGTAGTCTAGGATCCAGGCCATCAGAGCTAGTTTTGGATTGATTAAGAGAAGAGAGGGGCAAGGAGGGTTTCCTGTATAGACTGCAAAAAAGTGAAACCCCAGATCAGTGATGGATGGAGAGCACTGAGGGGATAGAGGGAGGGGGGGAGAAGAGCTAGGAGACGGTTAAGAGGAATAAGAGAGAATAATTATTCCTTGAAATGGATGCAATTCACTTTGTGGTCTACTTCCAAGACTCTGGACCCTTTTACATGTCCTGTGAATTCTGTTCTGGAATACTTGCTTTCCTTATCTTATTCAGGCTTTCAGTATTCCTCTATTAAGGTGCATCTGATTGCTATGTGAGCATTCCATGCCCCCTATTAATGACCATATGATTGCTCTACTCAAGGTGTCCTTTCCTTTTCTGTGAGGTATGCTGCATGGTATCCTGCATATGAAACCTCCTGTATATAATCCAAGCCTGCCCTGGGACTTGAATTTCATATTTGAGAAACCTACATTGACTCCTTTTGAGCCTGTTATGACCTGTGGCTTACATTTCCTGTCCTGGAAAATGTTATTTCTAGGGATGTGGCTGTAGTGCAATATCCACAATCGGTAATCTTCCTTTCCCTTTAAATTCAGCCAGAATGTCTTCAGCCTAAGCTCCTCCCACCCACTCGGGTGTTATCCTCCTCAGCACCACCCCATTACGTCAGATCTTCCTTTCTGCTGGAAGACTCAGGTCTCTGTGCATGTTGTAGGCCCTGTTTTCCAGTCTTGGTATACCCCTGACAGCAACACCATTACAGTGAACTACGTCGATGCCGACAACATCGACAGTTCACTGTAATGGTGCACCAGAGACCCAGCACACTGTCTCCGGTCCTGCGCCTCCAAACTCGGAGTTGATTATATTTAGAATGGGGGTGGAGCGAAGACCCCCAATGAATAAAAGGACCTGGAGTCCTTCGGGATTTATTGTAGTTGACATAAATCCCTCGCTGTGATGCCATTCAACTAAATAGTTGTTGAACTGGCATCGTAGATCCTCCAGTTTTCAGGCATTTTTTTCATCGAATATTCATCCTGTTGTGCTGGCTCCTCTTCGCCTCTGCTCTCCCTCCATGAAGCATGATGAATCCTAAGCGGGTCCTGGGTTTAAACAGTGCGTGACTTGTAATCAAAGAATGTTGTGCACCGACCCTCATGCCTCATGCATTTATTGCTTGGGAGCTAAGCACTACCCATAGGCCTGTGGTCTGTGAAAGACCCTGCTCCCCTCCTCCTTGGAGGATAGGTATCCCTGTCTTTTGCTTGGTCAGCCGGATGAGCAGGATCCTCTGGTCCAGTCCAAGGATGCCCGCAAGGCTGTTTCGGCGGTGGCGGGCTCAGCCTCTTAGCTGGTTGCCCTCAAGAAGGTGGCAGCTGAGGCCATGACAGTCTCTTGCTCCACCCCAGCACAGCTCCCAGTGAGTATCTCTGCAGGGGCTTCCTTCAACAGGTCTATCAGGGACGTGTGTCAGTCCCTCCAAACCCTTGCGGAGGGCCCATCCCAAGGGAATCACTTTTCTAAGGCGCAGCTTAAGAAGTCTCGTCATAGGTCTTGGGACAAAGGGTGGGCTCATTCTTCCTGCACTCAGGACTCCTTTGACTGCTCAACGGTCATCAAGCATTCGGCTTTGGACGTTCCCACTAGGGCTGAAGGACAGGCCACTAGCTCCTCTGTGCCGCTGTCAGGCTTGCTAGCTGAGATGTGGGCTGACAAGCCAGCCAACATTTTTCTCGACCCAGTCAATCCGTTGTCAGACAAGTTGGGGGACATTGCCCAGCTTCTTGAGAAGGGTGCTGCGGCTCATGTCCTGGACACCACAGCTGTCGAAGGCTCTGTGTCCAGGTTTTCCTGGTTCCCAAATGGACGGGGTGTGTGCTTATACTGGATCTGCACAGTCTGAACCAGTTCCTGAGGAGGCACAAGTTCAGGATGGTTACTCTGAACCAGATAATCCCATCTCTGGAGCATGGCATGTGGGTCTACTCTCTGGACCTCCAGAATGCCTTCTTTCACATTCCAGTCCATTTATCCCACTGGCAGTACCTTTGGTCCTGCATGGAAGGGGTGCTGTACCAGTTCCGGGTCATGCTCTTCAGTCTCTTCTCCACCCCCAGGGTCTTTACCAACTGCATTGCAGTGACGGCAGCATTCCTGAGGTGCCATAGGGTCTGGGTTTACCCTTACCTGGATGACTGGCTGATTGCTGGTCCATCCCGGGAGGTGGTGGAGTGGTCCAGGGATCTCGCCTCCAGACTCACTCATCCTTGGGTCTTCTTATCAACCTGGCCAAGTCAGAACTCAACCTCTCTCAGTCCAACCACTTTATCGGGACAGAGCTCGACTCCCTTTGGGCCAAGGCCCAACTCCCAGCAGACCAGGTGGTGGACCTTACCTCCTTTGTCCGATCATTTCGGGATGGGCACTCATGCCTTGCCTGGGACTTCCTGCAGCTGCTAGGGTACATGGTGTCCTACATGAGTGTGGTCCAATGGGCCTACTGATGGATGCACCCCCTGCAACTGGGAGCTGACGTTTCAGTGGTTCAGCGCCTCGGTACCTGGACCAGTTGGTCGTGGTGACGCAACTGATGTGGGATGTCATCTAGTGGTGTCTGGTCCCAGAAGACTTGCAGGAAAGAATCCTGTTCGTCCACCCAGAGCTGACGGTCTTTCTAATGACTGACACATCTCTGGTGGGATGGGGAGTCCACTTGAGGGACCACAGAGCCCATGGGCTCAGGACCCCTAAGGAGTCCCGATACCACATCAGTCTGCTGGAGCTCTGTGCAGTGCATCTAGCCCTGATGGCATTCGTTCCTTTGGTTTGGGATCAGATTGTGCAGGTCCAGATAGATAACACCATGACCATGTACTACCTCAACAGACATGGAGGAATGCATTCCTTCTGGCTGTGTTGGGAAGCCCTCTGTACCTGGGCCCTCGTGCGCAGTCTTGATGCCAATCTGCTGGCGATCCATGTGGCTGGAGCTTCCAGCCAGCTGGCAGATGCCCTCAGCCAAGTGGCTGAGGCATCTCATGAGTGGTCTCTTCATCAGGAGGTGGTGAACCATCTGTTCTCCCAGTAGGGCACTCCCCTGTTCAGCCTGTTCGTCTCTTGGGAGAATGCAAAACTGAGGCTGTTCTGGGGAATCATCAAAACTGCCATCACGAGGCAACAAGCCTTTGTGTGAAGCAAATAAACAAATCAAAACGAAAGAAAAAGCCACTATGGTTCTCAAAAGAGGTGGCTGTGAAAGTCAGGAAGAAAAAGATAGCATTCTGGAAGTACAAGGAAACACAGAAGGAGCAGGACAGAGAGATGTACCAGTTAAGGCAGAAGGAAGCAGGGAGGGAAGTCAGAATAGCAAAGGCTCAAACTGAGGAAAAGATAGCCAACTCGTTAAGAAGGGGATAAAACCTTTATAGGTACATCAGCGAGCGAGAAAGACAGAGGGATAGTGAGGCTGAATAGAATGAACAGTGGTGGGCAGAAGGGGACAGTGAAAAGCAGGATACTGAACTAATATTTCTGCTCAGTATCACAAAGAAGAGGAGGAAGTGCCTAATCCAATTAACAGAAGCTCTTGATAGGGGTCGATCCCAGTCCTTTCACAGAAGAAAGGGTTCTGCAAGAACTCCTAAAACTGAAGGTGGACAAAGCAATGGGTCCTGATGGAATTCACCCCAGAATTCTAAAAGAATTAAGGGAGGAACTAGTGAAACCACTGGCTACTCTTTTTAATAAATCATGGGAGGATGGTGTGGTACCCGAGGACTGGAGGAAGGAGGATGTGGATTCCCCTTCACAAAAGTGGGACCAAGACAGAGGCAGGAAACTACAGACCTGTCAGTCTGACCGCTGTGGTAGGGAAAGTGATGGAGTCACTTCTGCAGGAAAGAATAGTTGAGTACCTAGAGGCCAGTGGAGCACAGGACCCAAGGCAGCATGGGTTCACAGCGGGAAGGTCATGTCAGATGAATCTAATAGAGTTCTTTGACTGGGTGACCAAAGTAGTAGACCAGGGAGGGGCTGTGGACATGGCCTACCTAGACTTTAGCAAGGCATTTGACACAGTCCCACACAAAGATTATTAGTCAAATTAACCAGCCTGGGAGTGGGTCCCAGGGTGGTAGCCTGGTAAAACATTGGCTGCACAACAGGACACAGAAGGTAATTGTAAATGGAGTCCACTCTGAAGAAAGAGGGGTTACTAGTGGGTACCGTGAGGGTTCAGTATTGGTCTAGTCCTTTTAATGTCTTCATCAGTGACATTGCAGAGGGACTGAGGAAAAGTATGCCTTTTGCAGATGACACAAAGATCTGCAACAGGGTTGATACACAAGGAGGTGTGGAAAGGATGAAAAGGGACTTGGCAAGGTAAGAGGAATGGTCAGAAGTATGGCAGCTAGGATTCAATGCAAAGAAATGCAAAATAATGCACCTGGGAAACAAGAACCCAGGGGAAGAATACACAGTGGGTGGGGAGGTAGTAACAACAACAAAAAAGGAAAGGGACCTGGGGGTAAACATATCAGATGACCTTAAGGTTAGCAAGCAATGTGAGAAGGCAGTAGGGAGGGCTGGGGGTATACTGGGATGTATTGGGAGAGGCATCAGCAGCAGAAAACAGTAAGTTGTTATTCCTCTGTACAGACAGTTGGTGAGACCCCATCTGGAGTACTGTGTCCAGTTCTGGAGACCCCCATCTCCACAAGGACATAGACAGGATAGAGGTAGTCCAGAGGAGGGTAACTAAAATAGTGCAGGGTCTGCAAGAGAAGCCGTAGGAGGAGAGACTAAAGGAGCTTAATATGTATACCCTTAAGGGAAGAAGGGAGAGGGGGGACATGATAGAAACTTTTAAGTACCTCAGTGGAATCAACAAAGTCCAAGAGGGTAGCATCTTTCAGAAAAAGAGATGTGCAAGAACAAGGGGACACAATTTAAAGACAGAAGGAGAGCGGGTTCAGGGCAATGGAGGAAGTATTATTTCACAGAGGGTAGTGATGCATGGAACAGCCTTCCTGAGGAGGTTGTGGGGTCTAAAACTGTGGGAGAATTCAAGGATGCATGGGACAGACATAAGGCAATTCTTGTGGGGGGTAGGAAGAAATAGGCTGTTGGTTAGCTAGGATCTGCGGCCTATCCTGTAGGTAGGGAAATGGGCAGACTAGATGGGCCAAGCGGTCCTTATCTGCCGTCAAAGTCTATGTTTCTGCGCCCACCCCTCACAGTTGGAACACTGATGGGAGATACATTCGCAAGGCCCTAGACTCCAGGCTTTTTTTTTACACCTTCCCTCCCTTTCCCCTGGTCCACTGGATGCTGGTCAAGGTACAGAGGGAACAAGGCGTAGGTGATCCTGGTAGCCCTGGACTAGCTGCGCTAGTTCATGTACCCAGATCTCCTCAGCCTCGGCAGCAGCAGGCCTTCATGGCAATTGCCTCTCTGCTCAGATGTACTCTTCTGTTACAAGGGGAAGGTCCTACACCTGGACCTTCAGTCCCTGCACCTGACTGCCTGGATCCTGAGCAGCTAGCGTTCCAGGTTTTGGGTCTCTCTGAGGAGGTTCTCCAGGTTATGGAAGCCTCCTGGAAGGGGTCGATCTGCCAATGATATACCTTCAAAATGCAACACTTTTCCATTTGGCGCCAGGGCAGAGAGTGAGATCCCCTGTCCTGCCCTGTGGCTAGCATTCTGGACTACTTATGGTCCCTCTTTCAGCCAGGCCTGAGGTCGACAACCCTCAAGGTGCACCTGGCAGCTGTCTCAGCATACTAGGTGCGGGCTGGTATGCCAGTGGTGGCACAGGAAAAGATGGTCAGGCACTTCTTAAAGGGTCTTGACCACCTGTTCCCCTTCCCCTGTGTGTGAACCGCTGCCACCTTGGGACTTGTTGCTGGTACTGGCAATGCTCATGTGCAAGCTGGAGCCAATGCACATATGTGAAATCTCTCATCTGTCATGGAAGACTGACTTCTTGGTGGCTGTCACTTCTGCCAGAAGGATAAGTGAGGTCAAAGTGCTCCCAGTGGAGTCTCCTTACTTGGTGTTCCACAGGGACAAGGTTGTCCTCCATCCCAACCCGAAGTTCCTCCTGAAGGTTGTTTCAGGGTTTCATCTTAACCAGGTGATCAATCTCTCGGTGTACTTCACCATTCCAACCTCGGAAACCAAGCACAGACTCCATATGGTGGGTCTGAGGCGAGCGCTCGCTTACTATATGGAGCGCATGGCTGGAGTTCGGGGAGAGGTTCGACAGCTCTTTGTCACTTACACTGAAACCACACCTGGCAGACTGGCAGCTAAGTAGGTGATTGGCAGGGGGATTGTATCCTGCATCAATATTTGCTTCAGGTTGGCTGGTAGGGAACCTCCCATGAGGTTTAAGGCTCATTCTACCAGACATACTGTTGCCTCGGTGGCTGCTTTCAGGAACATCCCTATCCTGGAAATCTGCAGGGCTGCTACCTGGAAATCAGCATATATCTTCATTTCCCATTAATAGGTCGGCACCTCATCACTGTCCAAACTTTCAATTAAACTCCACAACAGATGTAGAAGGATAAAAGTCAATTTTTATGTTGCTTGCACGCATGTGCAAGAAACATAGTGCCATCATCGGAGATTTCAGAGGTGTGTCACCTCCTCCTCCTCCAATTCAGTCAATGTGTTGGCAGGCGCGGCCCCTGTATGCCAATGCATTTTGGAGCTGTCTATGACATGCTCCAAAATGCAGTGGCATACAGTTGAAAGGGGGAGCTACGCTTGAGTGAGCACCGATAAGATATCGGCTGCTCACGTGCAGCCTCATCTCCGCAGGCGCGCATACCAAGACGCTGTGGCAGCCGACGGGTGCCCAATCCCCGCCGGCTAAGCTGCATCCCCCCAGTAGTAGCTGCCACACTGGGAGCCCACCCAGCGTGGCAACGGTCCTTTGCGACGGGTGCCTAAACCCCATCGGCTGAATGCCCCCGCCTCGGCCCTAAAATGGCTGTGTTGAAAATTTTGGAAAATTCCTAAAAATGACTGTTTTACAAGTCTGCGTTGCGCAGTTCCTACGCACGCTCGTAAGTTTGCGAATTTTCAATATTTTCACTCCAGATTTTCAACATTGGCATTTTATCACACCTCCTCATGAGCAGTACAGCTGTCATTTTTCACATCCTGCCCAAAACATGTTTCCGCCCATGTAGCACACAATGGCGCAGTTGGTGTGCGAACTCTATGTATGGGACACATTAAGAAAATCACAGTGACACTGATCATGAGCAGAGGTCTTAAAATGCCTGTGTTGAAAATTTGGTGAAAAAATTCCTAAAAATGACTGTTTTACGAGTGTGCGTTGCACATTTCCTACGCATGCTCGTAAGTTTGCGAATTTTCAATATTTTCACTCCAGATTTTCAACATTGCCATTTTACCACACCTCCTCATGAGCAGTACAGCTGTCATTTTTCACATCCGGTCCAAAACATGCTCACCATGTAGAAGCACAATGCAAGTCGGTGTGCGAACTCTATGTATGGGACACATTAAGAAAATCACAGTGACACTGATCATGAGCAGAGGTCTTAAAATGCCTGTGTTGAAAATTTGGTGAAAAAATTCCTAAAAATGACTGTTTTACGAGTGTGCGTTGCACATTTCCTACGCATGCTCGTAAGTTTGCGAATTTTCAATATTTTCACTCCAGATTTTCAACATTGCCATTTTACCACACCTCCTCATGAGTAGTACAGCTGTCATTTTCACATCCTGCCCAAAACATATTTCCCCATGTAGCATACAATGGTGCAGTCGGTGTCAAATAACTCAATGTATGGACACATTAAGAAAATCACAGTGACACTGATCATGAGCAGAGGTCTTAAAATGCCTGTGTTGAAAATTTGGTGAAAAAATTCCTAAAAGGACTGTTTTACGAGTAGTGCTATACAGTTCCTACGCACGCTCGTAAGTTTGCGAATTTTCAATATTTTCACTCCAGATTTTCAACATTGCCATTTTACCACACCTCCTTATGAGCAGTACAGCTGTCATTTTTCACATCCTGCCCAAAACGTGTTTCCACTTATGTAGCATACAATGGCGCAGTCGGTGTGCAAACTCAATGTATGGGACACATTAACAAAATCACAGTGACACTGTTCATGAGCAGAGGTCTTAAAATGGCTATGTTGAAAATTTGGTGAAAGAATTCAAAAATGACTGTTTTACGAGCATTCCTTGCTCAGTTCCTACGCACGCTCGTAAGTTTGCAAATTTTCAATATCTGCACTCCAATGACTTCCAAATACCTAAACAGCACATAGAAGCAAGCAACATTCGGCATTGACAAATGCTTGTTAATCCATGCCTTGAGAAAGTGCATTTGATATGTGAAAACGTTTGGCCCAGTTTTGGGGAAGGGCACCATGTATCCTACTTTACTGGCTTGCCTACTTTTAGATTAAAAATTGGCTTTTATCTTTCTACATCTGTCATGGAGTTTAATTGAAAGCTTGGACAGTGATGAGGTGTTGGCCTATTTGTGTCCTGTGAGTACTGATTTTTGATTTTGGCCCCGCAGTTGGCATTCTGTAGCCGCCTGTTCTTGTTGTTTTTAATTTTCTCATTACCATATCCACATTGAGACACAGGGATACTGGTTTTGGGACCTCAGTTCTCCAATCCCTTTTTCCCAAGTAGAGGTGTTCACCTTGCCCCCTCCTCCCAGAAAACTGCTAAGAGTCCTCCCTGCAAGGGAGCAACAATACGCATGCGCCAACCTCTCCGCTTGTCTTGTCTGGCATACAGCGGCGAAGGTGCAGAGTCTTCAGCCGCAGGAAACAGTCACGAGATGCTTCGCTGGGATTTGTTCCTGCTAGCGGCGTGCAGCGAGGCTCCGCATAGTGTCACCCCATATCTCGTAAGGGCTGCAGACCGGGAGAATGCCAGGCGGTATCCGGCCCAAGATCTTGTGGTGCGCTGAACTGCAGCGCGGCATCTCCCGGAGCCAGCCAGCCAGGGAAGCAGTGCAGGCGAGGGGCTGCGGTCGGTGGCTTCTCCCTAGCGGTCCTCTTGCCGGCAGCACTGAGGGCAACGGCGGCACAGAAGCGTGTTGGGAGTGCATGAGGATTTTCAGCTGGTAGACTAAATCATCCACCTGTGCAAAGAGGCCTCCACCCCCAAACAGCTCATTAAGCTGCCGACCCGCTGCAACAGGCGGATCACCTTGCCCTATCTGGAGCGTTACAACACCGGAGCTGCTGCTCAGATGGGCTCATCTCCCCCAAACAGCTCATTAGCTGCCGACCGCAGGCAACAGGCGGATCACCTTCGGCTCCTATCTGGAGCGTTACAACACTCGGGAGCTGCTGCTCAGGTAAAGCCATCTCCTGGAAGTGTTTTTGCCATCAGGATTCCCGACGGACTCTGGCTTTCTGCCCCCCAGTCGCTGATTGTTTCCGCATCGGCTGTTAGGGTGCTACCCAAGGGGGTGGTTGGTCTTGAGTTGGGCAGTAAAAGTTGTTTATTTTACCTGTCCTGTCTTAGTGAGAGCTAACGTGTAAGTGTATGTACTGCTTAGTGCCTTATTATTAGTTGTAGTAGTCTGCTGCAGTAATGCTGAACAGGTTGCATGCCTTGTTGTTTGTTAGCCCAAATGTTATTTAGCAGTGCATATTGCCTTTTCCTAAGCTCAGAAAATCAGTTTAGAATTTAAAAGTACATTCTGGGGCTCCACGTTTGTTAGGGCTTGTTACTGCTGCGCATGTATCACCTGAGCTACCACCCTAAATCTCCTGCTGCATACTAATTTATTTTCTCCTACCTCTTTACAGATGGGCTCACCCCCAAACAGCTCATTAAGCTGCCGACTGTGCAACAGGCAGATCACCTTTCGGCTCCTATCTGGAGCGTTAAACACTGGGAGCTGCTGTTCAGGTAAAGCCATCTCCTGGAAGTGTTTTCTGCCATCAGGATTCCAACGGACTCGTGGCTTCTCTGCTCCCCAGCCGCTGATTGTTTCCCGCGGACTCGGCTGTTAGGGTGCTAGCCTGACGACGCTTCATGCTCACTCTGCACCCACCCACCCAGGGAGGCTGTGTGTTTCTTGGCTCGGCTGTGTTGCCACTTCCTGTGACATCACGTCCTGTGTGCCTGCACCTAAGTCCCCACTTTCCCATTTGCAGGTTATAACTGCTGGCCACCAGTGGGCACTGTTCCCCAATGCCCAATTCCTGCTTTGCTTCCACTGGTTCTAATTCCTATCTCAGGGTCCCCACTCTACCGCTACAGCTCTACCTCATTCATTCCTCCTAAAACTCTCTCCCCTTGCCATCCATGTCCATCACTCTCCGTCTTGCTCCCCTCCCTATTCTTCTCCTCCTTTTAATATTCTTTACCTCCACCAGAGGCATCAGATGCCCGATGGCGGGCTGTTCTTATGCTCCCATTTATCTGCCTGCAATCCACCCCTCTTCTCCCCCTGCCTCTCCTCCCCCCTCCGCTTTCACTCACACATTCTGCAACACTATCTATCACAGTTTGTATGGACATCCTCTCACTCCCCCCCCTCGTGCATCCTATCATGCTTGCTTTCCATGTCTGTGCCACCCTCCCTATCCCCTGTACCGCTACACCCCACCATCCCCCAACCCCAGCCATCGGAAACTCTCTTTCTGCCACTTACTCCCAAGAGCAGCTCTCCTCCTCCTGCTCCTGTCTGGCAACATCCATCCCAATCCGGGGCCTGGCTACACTGGCCCCCCCTTGAAATCCGCTGGACTCCGTATCGCATCTATGAACATTTGTAGTCTCCTTAAAAAACTGGATGCACTACAATGCTGGGTGATGGATCACAAACCAGATGTGGTTGCCTTGGTTGAAACCTGGCTGTCTGACTCAAACTCTAACTCCCAGGTCTCTCTCTCTGGCTACACCCTCCACCGGCTGGACAGATCCGGTAGGAGAGGTGGGGGATGTGCCTCTTTGTAAAGGACCCACTCATTGGACTAGCCCTTCCCCTGACCTTGACCATAATGCCCAGGCCCTTACACTAAAGCTATCCCCTGACCCCGCTAGGGTCCTATCTTCTGACTACAGCCTACATACCTCCAAAGAACCAATCGCAGGCGCGGCCCACTAATTGACTATCTCACCTCCTTACCCAACCCTCTGACCAAATCCTGGTGGGTGACTTAAACATTAATTGGCTCTGCCCTCATCCTCTTCCTCCCGCGAGGCTTTTGCTGCTATTGATCTAAGCCAACTAGTCTCCCAGCCCACAAGAATTAACCCCAGAAGGGCTCTGCACACCCTAGATGTAGTCCTCACTAACAGACCAAGCCGCATCCACAATATCCAAATACTCCTGACTGCCTTAGTGACCATTCCCTGTTCTCTTTAACTGGGTTTCTTCTGCCCAAGCCCACGGTTCTAACCACCTTCGAGGCGGCTTAGACCTTATGGGCTGAAAGACCTAAAGCAATACCTCACACATACAGACTGGTCTCCATTGCTAAACACACCAAACGTTGACACGGCGCTGGCCTTCTTTGTCAACACCTTCAACTCTGCCTGTGACATCTTCCACCTATGACTGCCCGTAGGTCCAGAGTAAGAACATGCCCGTGGGTCACCCCTGCCCTGTGACTCCTTTTTAAGCAGCAGGACAACCTGTGGCACCTTGCTGTTGCAACTGGCCACCTTGTTGATAGACAGACTCTATGCTGCAGCTCGGAACAGGTGCACCTGGGCTATCCGCAGCAAAGGCTGAGTACTATCAAGCCTCCCTTACCTCCTCTTGGGGAACCCCAGGTCCTTCTGGGACAACGTCAGCAACCGAATGGTCATTCTCGGTCCCCCCTCCTGCACTTCTCAACGTCAATGGTTCTGTCTACTCTGATCCTGCCCTCATTGCCACTCATCTCAATAACTCCTTTACTGATCTTAGCCCAGTGCTCCCGGGCAATTTCTTCAGTCCCCCAACCCCCAGGTCCGCACCCTCCATCACTCGCCCCTTGTTCCACCTGCACTGTGTCACTACTCAAGAGGTCAGGCCATACCTGCTTAAAGCCTTAAAGGGTAACACCATCGGGAACGACTCCCTTGACCCCTGTCTCCTACGTCAGGTCCTGGACCAGGTCATCTCGCCTATCACCTGCATCTTTAACAAATCCCTCTGCCTTGGACAATTCCCCGCTGTCTGGAGGGTCGCCACAGTTACCCCTATTCACAAAGGTGGTGACAGAACTCTTCCAGGTAACTACCGGCCTATCTCAATCCTACCCCTCCTAAGGCCTTGGAGAAAATTGTGGCCACTCAAATCTCTGGCTACCTCTCTAAGTACAATGTTCTCTGCCCGGAACAACATGGGTTCAGAGCTGGCCATAGTACCAATAAAGCTCTCTTGGAGTTCGCCAACTTCCTCCACGCAGCATTGGACGCTGGCTCCATGGCTGGTGCGGTCTTCATTGACCTGTCTAAAGCCTTTGATACCGTATCGCATCCTCTCCTGTTAACCACCCTTGACCACCTAGGCTTTGCAACTGGTCCAATCGCCTGGTGCGCCAGTTATCTCTCAGCTCGCTCTCAATGTGTGAAAGTTAGTGGAACTCTCTCTAGCACCTGCCTGATCCACTCTGGAGTCCCCCAGGGCTCTATCCTTGGACCCCTTCTCTTCTCCCTCTTCCTCAACTCGCTACCCAGCAAATGCGCAGGTAAAATCCTGCTCTATGCTGACGATGCAGTCCTCATCGCTTCTGACAGTAACCCCTTGTCACTTCAGAATTCTCTCCAGCTTGCCTACGATTCTGCTGAAACCTGGTTCACTGAGCACCGACTCATAATCAACCTAAAGAAACCAAATCCATGCTCTTCTGCCACCCCAAAATAAATCCAGCAATTTTCCCTCACTATTCTCTCTTCCTCAATATCCCCATCAAACGTGTACAGTCCTATAAATATCTTGGCTTAATCTTTGACCCAGCCTCTCCTTCCATGGCCACATCTCCGCTTTGAACACACCGCCAACACACGGTTGGGCATTCTCTACCGGCACAAAAATGTCTCCCTGATGCCCTCCGCTTGGCTGTCACCTCCTCTGTCATATCTCTTATCGACTATGGCCTTCCGGTCTATGGGCTGCCGATCTGACGGCCCTGTGCAAGGTTCGCTTATACTTAACAAAGCCTGCAGACTTATAACCGTGCCCTAGACTTACCCACACCTGTCAGCTGTACTCCTTGGCTACCCTACTTAGCCTGGATGAACAGCTCATGTATCAAACTTGCCAACTCACCTATAAAGCCCTCCATGGCCTATCCCCCCTGGCTTATCTGACTCAATACACCGGGCCAATCCCACTGTGAACACCCGCAGCTCATCCAAATCGACACTGATCATTCCAAGAGCCAGGACCTCTGAAGGCCAAAGGGCATTCCTGTACAGAGTGCCCTCCTGGTTTAACTCACTCCCTGCCATTATCTCCGAATCTCCGTCGTTCGCTTGCTTTAAACGCAGTCTTAGAGATCACCTGCTAGTCTCACATGGATGCCGCTGCCACTAACTAAAAAAAAAAATTTCCTCCTCCGACAACGCTCGCCGAGCCACTCCCCCCCCCACTCCTCCACCCTGGCTCTCCCTTCCCCTCTCTCCTAGTCCCCACTCCCTCTTACCCCCATTCTCCTTTACATCTCTCCCCACTAACCCTCATCCTGTCTATTTACTCTACACTTGCATTGGAACCAGCTGTGCCTATTATGTTACTTGCTTGAACTTGTATTATCTGTTGTCTTCTGTGCCACTGTCTGTCCTTCATGTGACGAGGTACTTTTGTAAATGAGCCTCTGGCTCAAAGGTTGTTAAACTGATGTTCAAATAAAATAAAAGGGTCTGCCAACGTGTGGATAGTGCACCATACCCACATCCCTAGAAATAAAGGTTACTCACTTGTAACCATAGATCTTCTACGGACAGGTCTCTTGCAGTAGGTTATTACTCTTGGGAGTCCGCTAGGTGGAGCTGTTACATGGTAGCTTCTTCCAGCAGTCTTCTATAGGCCGCCTCCATACATCATTTCCTCTGGCTGTGTATAAAAGAGGGCGGCCCCAGGTACACACTGTTCATTTTTCTGCCGGCTTCAGTCCGCATGGCAGCTAGCTCTATCTTCTGTGTTCCAGTCTTCGACGTGCACTTGAACCTAATTTTTCTACTCTGTGCCTGGCCTGTGGAACATTCCCAGGCCCTGTCTCTTCTACTTCCAGGACCCAGGCCTGTGAACCACTCATAGCAACCTCGGCTCCTGCCTCTGGTCCTGCACCTGTGTACTACTCCCAGGCCCCGGCTCTTCTGCTTCTACTCGGCTGGGCCTGTGCTTCTCACGTTACCCCTGGCCCTCCTTGTTTCAACGAGCCTGTGTTCACTCACAGCACCCTCGCTGCTAATGGGTCCAGGCTCTCTTGCTGGGTCCAGAACTCTGTCCATGGCTGACAAGTCAGCCTCCCTGGGACAGACCTCAGGGACCTATATTGAGGGTCCCCAGCCCAAGGCTCTCACTCCCGGCATCGGAGGCAGCAGGACTCATGTTCCTCTCACTCCTCCGATCTGCTCCGTCGACGGTGGCTCCTCCATCATCGATGGGGGCTATCCCCCCATTGCCGGGGTGTTCCTCGTCTATGGGGCTGCTCCCCCATCGATGGAGCCTTCGTTGCTCCCCTCACGTCGATGGGCCATACCCCATCAGCGAACACTCTGTTTCACTTGTCCCATTGCCAAGTGGTATTCCCCCCCATTACCAGGGTGTTCATCGCCGAAGGGGTAGCTCCTCCCATCGATGGGGTCTTCGTTGCTCAACTCCTCGTTGATGGGCCATTCCCCATCAACGGAGCACTCTCCTGGATGTTTCCCATCAAAGGGCACTAATTCTGTCAACAGAACGTTCCTCATTGACAGGGAGGCTTCCCCCGTCTATGGAGCATGTTGCTATCTCTCCCTCGTTAACGGGGGCTCTCCCCCGTCGATGGTGCATGCAGCTACTGTCTCTCATCGATGGGGGCTCTTCCCCCATCGATGGTGCACTCCTCGTGGATGGGGAGGCTTCCCCCATTGACAGGGCATGTTTCCTCCTTCCCTCATCGATGGGAGTGTTTCCCCCATTGACGGAGCATACTGCTCTCTCTCTGATCGACGGAGGCTCTCCCCGTTGACAGAGCACTCCTCATCAACGGGGCTGCTTCCCCCATCAATGGGATGTCTTGTTTTGTGTTCCTCGTCGACAGGACTGCTTCCACCATCGACGGGGCTGCTTCTCCCATTGACGGGACCTCCCCATTTCCATTCCTCCTCGCTGGGGCTGCTTCCCCATCAATGGGATGTCCCTGCCTTCATCTCTTTCGGCTGGGCTGGTTCCCCCATCGCCGATAGGGATTCTGCACCTCGGGCATCCCCAGTGTGGGGTCCCCTTCCCTGCCCCCCGCTCATCCTGGCACCAGCGTCCTGTTCCTGCATCACTGGGGGTACCCCTCCATCGCCGGACTGGCATCCCTTCCTTTGTGCCTTTGGACGGGGTTCCTGGGTCTCGGCCCTCTTCCGGTGCCACCCCGATTGGGTCGGGATGCCCCCCTCACACCTTTCCGGCATTGTCTGGTTTAGGCTCTCTCCACCTGGTTCCCCCTCCCTCCTCCTGTTTCTGGGGGTTCCCTGCGGGGGCCTTTTATGCCCATGCCTGGGCTTGGGTGTCCCTTCCTTCCCTTCATCCTTCCCAGCATGGCCTCTCGGTTGTGCAGCGCCTGACAGGCCTTCCTTTCTATGTCAATTACTCTGTAGCTGCCCCGAGGGCTGCTCACCCGCCCACATGTACCCCTGCCACGCCTGTTCCTGTTTGTTGGATGTGGTTCTCAGCGCCTGGTGTGCTTTGGTGTGTGGGTTTGCCCTCTCATGCCTTGCTGCTTTGCAGCCTTTCTTATGTGAGCTGCGTGGTCTGGTGCCTCTGCGCCTCGTGTGTTTCGGCTTTGGCGCCTTCTCCCCATCACTGCCCCCTGCCTGGGGTCGGCCCTGTTGGCGCTGCCCTTCTGTGCCCTTTCCATGCCTTCTCGACACCGGCTTCCTTCAGGCTCCGATGCCATGGCTGCATCCGCCCATCTGTCTGCCATGGCAGTCGCCCTCCAGCACCCCGCCTAGCCTTGGGTGTTGGGTTCAGCACCTGACGTGCGCATGTCAGCTGCCGTCGCCCTTTTGTAGTGCTGTGTTTTTGGTCATGGTCTCAGGCCTTTCTGGTTTGTTGCCCGCCATCCGGTCATGCCCGATGGTCAGTCCGGGACCTCGCCCTTGCCCCCCAGTTCCCATCATCTTCCTCGACTGCTGGGATGTCCTGTTCCTGTCCCCCCCCCGGGGTTCTGCTCGGGTCTCCGGTGGTGCCTCTCATGGGGCTGCTGCATCTGCCCCCCATCCTGTGCCCGTCTTCCTGGTGGGCCTGGGTCTGCCCCTCCTCCTTGACCGCTCTACAGGGCTTGCTCCTCACCTCCTTCCACATGCCTCGGAGGCACCTGGATGTCCCTTTGCCCTTTTCTTCAGAGGCCTGCTTCCTTCTCCTGGATGCTTCCCTCCTCTCTGCAGTTCTTTTGGCAACCCCGTGTTGTTCTTTGATGTGGCCTACCTGGTGCTCCTTGCCCCGGTACTCTCCACTCCCTGCACGTGCACTGCACGCTAGGTGTGCTGTCCTGGGTTTGCTGTGTTTGGGCCATGACCCCTCGACCCCTGCCTCGTCAGGTTGCATCTCTGTGAATGGCCTCCTGCATCTCTCTTTTCTGCCTCGGCAGATCTCTGACTGTCTCTGCGGTGCTTTGGATGCCCTGCTGCACTTGTTGTACATCATTGCCTTTTGCACCTCTGTTCAGCATGTTGAATCATTGGCATGGCCCTATTCCTACTCTCCCTTTGTGGAGTTCTGCTGTCCTCGCCACCCTTGGCTTATCAGCCCTTCTGGGTGTGGATTGAGTTGACTTGTCTGTGACTTTTGTGACGCTGTCCCTTGTCCGATATCACATGGCTGATCCTTGGTTTCTTGGCGGTTCCTCCATGGCTTCCACCTGATTCCTCTTTGCCGCCTCTTTTTCCGTTGTCACGGATGTGTCTTCTTGGCATTGCTTGGTGCCGTGGCTTATATCCTGGCTTCCTGGTCTGCTTGTCCTCCCTTTCTTATAACTGCTTGGTACTCTCCCAAGAGTAATAAACTACTGCAAGAGACCTGTCCATAGACGATAGTATCAGTACGTAAGAACTTACCGTAACAGATCTTCGAGGTACAGTCTCTTGCAGTAGGTACAATTCCACCCTCCATCCCACTGCCTTTTTTTCCCAGGGTCCTTGGATTTCAGGACATTAGGATGGGTTTTTTCCTTGGTCCCTCGGTTTCCCTCAGTCCTCAGCCTTTTGTGTGCTGCAGCCGGCAGGGAACAGTGATGTATGGGGGGGCGGCCCTTTAGAAGACTGCTGGAAGAAGCTACCATGTGACAGCTCCATCTAGCGGACTCCCAAGAGTAATAACCTACTGCAAGAGACCGTACCTTGAAGATCTACTTTTATGGTAAGTTCTTATGTAATGATACTTTCTAGGAGCAGTATGTGGTGCACATCCACACCACCCACCCGACCTCCCCTGGAAAGTGGCACACAGATCCCTGCTTCCAGCGTACAAGATCTGACATCATGGGGTGGTGCTGAGGAGGATACCACCCAAGCAGGTGGGAGAAGCTTAGCTGGAAGACATTCCATCTGGATTTAAAGGGAAAGGACGACTGCCAACGTGTGGATGTGCACCATATATCACTTCTAGAACTACGGTTACAGGTTAAGTAACCCTCATTAGGGCTGCATAGGTGGAGCCTTGCAGTCCTCTTGCTAGGACTAATAGAAAAGCATTCCCACATTCTTTGCAAACCAACAACATAATGAGGTGACAAAACTCACCTCCACACCTCTGGACATTGGAACACTGTGCGCTCACTCTATTTGTATTTTTTTTTTTTTTTTGTATTTTCGGTGGTCCTTCACTGCTGAAAGAAATACATAACCCCCCAACAACAATCCTTCACCACTGTAATAAGTACCCCTCCCCCCCAGCAACAGAGCGAGCCACCGCAAAAGGGAGATAGAGAGAGAGGAGAGAGAGAGGAAACTGAGCAAACAGGAAACGCCTGCAGAGAGCGACAGACAGACAGGCGAGCTTATTTTCCCCAAAAAGTCACCTCTGTGGCCATCCCTGGAACAGTCTGCATACTTCTTATTTGAAAGAGGTCTTGCTCCCTCGGTCCAGGAACACAACCGGACGGTCTCTCAGAATGCAACCGCCATGTCCCTCAGTGCAACTCACAGTTTTTACCAATGCAGTAGTAGTAAGGTAATGAAAACATCATTATTGTACTGCTACTTACAGCTTGGCAGTGAAACAAGGGAATGGGGAACTCATGACATACTTTTGTACATACAGAGACTGTCACATGGTCAGGATTAAACAACTGCCCATATCAGGATATGAGAGGTCTGTTTCAGAGTGTAACTTCATGTCAGAATCACTCATGATCACCAGTGCTAATGGCCACTCCACTCCCCTTTGTAGCCTCCACATCCTGCTCCATCTGCATTCAAACCACTGACCCAGCTGCTGACGCATTTCCTAAGGGGCCCAGTTCCTTTTAGAAGAAAGCATCTGCTTTTTCTGGAGTTGCAACCATTTACCTTTTCCATTTTTATGTAACCACATGAATTGCTAGGTAAAGGAGGGAGAAAGACAGGCCCTGATTATGGAGCCCAGTCTTAACATTATTAAATGCTTGGACTTCTGGTGTAGCGCTCCACCAGTATGGCTGCCTAGAGGAGAAGCTCCCCGCTCCTGACCTCCATAAACCTCGTGAACATTAGTCGCAGATAAACAGTTATAAATGGCAGGTGAGGTATGGCAAGCACTCGATTAAAAGGAGGAACCAACAAATATATTGTTTTGGAGCACAAAGAACTAAATTCTGAGCTGGAGGCAACTGACTCAGAGGCCTCGGTGCAATCTCTGCTACCGGAGTGCACCGTTGCAACTAAAACACCTAAATCAAAAGGCAACAAGAAAACTTCAGCAATGGAGGCAAAGATCGACAAAATACTTACAGAACTTTAAGAAATCAAGGCTGAGGTCCACTCGTTTAAGGAAACACAGGAGGATCTACGCACTGATCTAACTATACTGGAGACAAAAGTGGATGCCCTCGAGACTTCACTGGGGAGTCAGGTTTCTCAGCTCCACCAAATACATGCAACCCTGAGCAAAGTAGTTAGGGTCTGCGAAATGATGGTAGACCGTCAAGAAGATGCCGAAAATAGGCAGAGAAAACAAAATGTATGAATCTGTGCTATTCCAGAGAATAGCAAAGGGTCGAATATGGTTGAATTTATTGAAACAGTCCTCCACACTGCCCTTGAGCTAGACCCAGACTTTGCGCTTGAGATCGAGAGGGCTCATCGCGCGCTGAGTCCAAAGCCCACTAATCCCAGTGCTCGTCCACAATCAGTTATAGTGAGATTCCTGTGATATACCATAAAGGAACAAATCCTGAGGCAAGCATGGTTGAGGGGCAAAATTTTCTATGGCCAAACCAGGATTTTCTTAGATAATGATTATGCTACAGCGACCATCCCACTGCTTAAGATCCTTCAACAACAGAAACTGAAATTCTGGACCCCCTATCCAGCCCAGCTGATGGTTCAGTACCCTACAGGACAATGGACATATGACTCAGCGGGAGAGGCATTAGCAGATCTGCAGAAATGAGGATTCCCAGTACTGGCCCAGCTCCCCCTCCCTCAGGGACAACTACCATCACGAGAAGACCATGAAACACGGTCACTAAATCTCAGAGAACAGCATTCCACCCTGCAAGCCCTGCAGAAAATGTTGGCCAATGTTGCTCTCGCAAATGCTTGATCCACCAGGAAAAATATGACAGGGATGCAGTGAGTGACTCGGCTAACCGAGGTTTCTAGGAGGTACTAGCGGTGCTCACCGGGGAGTGAGGTGGGGACCAGAGAACGATTGCTGCCTGGCTGGCTCCTTGCTCTGTCCTGGCCCTGGCCCCACCTTGACTTTGGGGAATGTGGGGGGGTGCCTTCTCAGGGGGCCTGCTCCCTGCTTCCAAATTTAGTTTGCTGGAGCCTTGCTTGCCAACAACAATCAGGACCCTCGATTGGATCAGCGGTCCTTCTCTTGGGGCCTTGTCCACTCACATGACAGCCTGAGTTTAATGTTGTCCACTGGATAGGACGAAGAAGAGTCCTGAGGTCTGGAGTTCGAGGCTGGGGGTTATGGCAGGGGGGTGGGGAGATCGGGCTGTAACGGACCCCAGGAGTGGGGTTGGGTGCACGTGCTCCCCCTCAATTAATTACCGCTAAATAAAAAGAAAAAAATTAAAAAACAGACAGATTCCAGCTTCGGTTGCACTAAATGGGACTCAGATTTCTCCCCGTTAAATAGTTTTTATTTTTTTTTTTTCTTTCAGAAGGCTGTGGTGGAGGGCCTGGGCTCAGAGGAGGTATTGTTCCGAGGGACGGACCGTGGGGCGGGTGGAGGGGTGAGTGAGCAAGTAAGGCATTTAACATACAATGACTACTGGGGGGTGTGACCTGGGAGGCTGTCCGCCCCTGCAGCACGGGCAAGGGGCTGGTTGAGGCCTGTGGCCTTCTCGGGGCCTTCCCAACTCGGAATGAGCACCAAAGACAAGTCGCAGGGTGGTCTCTGATCATTGAAGGAGCTGGGCTTTATTGGAACCCTGGAGCTCTTTGTTGACTGCTGAGACATTTACTGATATAAGGCACAGAAAATGACTGGAGGGCTGGAACATAAATAATGTATTTTACACGCATAATGAGACTTGAACCTTAGCCCAGAGTTCTGCAGAGGAGCTGAAGAACGTGGTGTGCTAAACACAGATACTAAAGATTGAACAATGAACGAGGGGATTGTAATACCTTCTGGAGTGCTTGGTTACTATTTTATTTTTCTTACTTAGCTGTGCCGGATATCTGGATAGCTGCTCATTGTTAGGATATTGAGGGACTTGTATAATGGGCTTTATGCTTAAACAGTGAGATCATTGTTCCAAGTTTAACAAAATCGAAAGTTTACAAAATACTAAGCCGTTCCCTCCATATATCACTTAAGGAGGACGGTTGGGAGTGGGTGGGAATTGGGACGGTCTTGCTGGTGGGGCAGCACCCCTCATCTCTCCAAACCCCACGATGATATCTTTTTTGCCAATATTAATTTTAATCAGTTTCTACTTACAGTTTGAGCATCATAGTGAGATACACCTAGCTGAAGCAAGAGAGATACTACTCCCTTTTATGTTTTGGTCCAACCCTTACCCTGGGGAATTTTCCCCCAATGGAGTCAAACCCTGAAAGAAAAATAAAACTAAAAAATACAATAACACAATCCCCTCTCACAGGATAAACTAATAACACATCACGCGGGCAGCGGAGTGAGTGGGGCCCTCCCATAGGGGTGGTTAGGCCCAGAAGACACCCTGGGGTGAAATGGTACCTGGAACATGGTGATTCCATTCTGGTTCCCATACCCAAGGGCACCTCCAGTTTGGGAGGGCAAGTAGGTGGGACAGCTTGGCAACCTCGTCCAACTCGGGCGCTGTTATGCAATGCCAGATCTGTCTGCAACAAGACTGGTCTTATTGCAGACTTTGTTGCTAGGGAAGATCTGGTTTGCATTACTGAGACCTGGTTGGATGGGAATACGGCCCCTTTTTAGAGGCTGCTGTTCCCACCGGGTACTCGGTTGTACATCGCCCAAGATTGGACCGGGGGGGAGGGATTGTGGTCTGTTTCAAGACCGAATTGGGCCTAACTGGTGTACCAGTTGAGGAGGCCAGGTCATTTGAGTGTACCATGGTTGCTGGTGTTGGGTGCAGGATCGCCTTCATCTACCATCCACTAGGTGACGAGAAGCTATTCCTGCAGAAAATAGCAGACTTCGCTGCCGACATGGCTTTGGAGTCCCCAGACTTATGGTTCTGGGTGACTTCAATGCCTGGGTCGATGACGAATCCTCGCTTTTTGGCCAACATTTCCTCCAGGTGATGACATCTCTGGGCTTCACACAGGTTGTTTCCTCAGCTACACACAAGGGAGGTCGCTCTCTTGACCTGGTCTTCCTCCTGGAGATTGAGGCCTCCAATTTAGTGGTGGAACCAGTTGGTTGGTCTGATCATTACTCAGTTGGGTTCAATTTTGAGGCCCCCCTGGGTAGGTCAGCCCCTGTGGAGTTGGTCAGGTACCACCCTTTGCGGGATGTGGTCCCTGAAGACCTGATGGCGGTTATTGACCTCTCGTTATGGGATGAGTCTTGCACAGATCCTGAGCAGTTGGTAGTGGCCTATAATGGGGCCATATCTTCAGCCCTCAATCTGTTTGCTCCTATCTGAGTTTGCCCCTTTCTGCATCGCCTTGGAGCCCCGTGGTTTGATGGGGCTCTGAGAGAGTTGCGGAAATTGGGGCGTAGGTTAGAGCGTCGTTGGAGGAAGACTGCCGCTGATGCCGACCACCGTATTTTGCTACAGCGTTATAAACTCTACCAAACAGAAATTTCCCATAAGTAGGCAGAATTCCTGTCCAGGTAATTTCTGTCACACAGAACCGACCAGCTCAACTCTTCAGAACTGTTGACAGGCTGTGCAACCCAGCCTGTCGGCAGCTCCGTCGAGTTTTTACACAAACTGATTGTGATGAGATCGCGTGCTTCTTTGCGAATAAGGTCGACAACATCAGGAGAGAGTGCCACCACCGCCGGCCCGGTGGCGCTGAGGGTTGAGGCGCTGGACGTCACACCCTGCGCTACTCCAGAGACCCGGGTTCGGAACGAGTCGGGTTGCTGGGGTCGGCAGGGGAGGGAGATCGGCGTCCCCAGCGGATGCTCTCCTCCCTCAGGGGTGCAGGAACCATGAGCAGCGTTCGTGTTCATCACCCTCTGGCGGTGGAAAGCACCGACCAGGAGGGATGGGCCCGGCTCCGCTCGCCCGAGTCGGGGAGGGGCCGTCAGCTACTGCGAGGCTTGGTGTGCGCCAGCACGCGCACTGACATACGGCCCCAGCGCAGGACGCCCCAGAGGGCGAGGGAAACCAGGAAGAAAACAGAAAATCCTCTCGGCAGCCCAAGATGATAGCCTCGGACCATCCGGACCACCGAAGAGGGACAGACCCCACTGTGCAGGAGGGAGGGGGCACTCTAGGGGCAGATCCCACCGGAGGTGGAATGGAGTTGAGAGGAAGGAAGGAGTGGGCTCTGAGAGCAGAGAAGGGGGCAAAAAGAAATAAAGTAAAAAAAAAAAAGGAGGGAGTGCCACCAACTTCACTCTAAGGGGGTTGCTGTTGATAGGTGCTCTGTCACAGAGCCCGGAGTTTCCTGGAGTACCTTTGACCTGCTGGATTTCGTAGACATTATGAGGATTGTCCAGGAGATGCGTCCCACATGCTGTAGTTTAGACCCAGGCCGTACTTCCCTGATTTTGGGTTGTAGTGAGATCATTGGCCCGGTCTTAGCTCGGATTGTCTGGCACTCTCTAGACATGGGTGAGTTCCCTAGCTCCCTGAAGGAGAGGGTTGTTATCCCCCTTCTGAAAAAAACTTCTTTAGACCTGGAGAACCTAGCAAACTACAGGCCTATCTCTAACCTCCCTTTTGTGGGGAAGGTTATTGAGAAAGTTGTGGCTCCTTAAATGGATAACCATTTAGCCATCCATAATTTATACGAACCTCTCCAATCCGGTCTTCATACGAGGCATAGTACTGAGACTGCTCTGGTTCGGTTGCTCAATGATCTCCTGATAGCGAGAGATCGAGACACCATTCTATCTTGGTTCTCCTGGATCTATCATCAGCTTTTAATACTGTGGATCATGGGGTTTTGCTCAAACGCCTGAGCTTCATCTGTGGGCTGTCGGGTACAGTCCTCAGACGGTTTTCATCCTTCCTCACTGGGAGAACGTAGAGAGTGGTCTTGGGTCTGTTTTCATCTGGGGCTTTCTCTCTGGCTTGCGGGGTACCTCATGGTTCGGTGCTGTCCCCCATGTTATTCGCAGTATATATGCTACCACTCGGAGACATTGTAAGACGGTATGAGCTGAGGTTTCATTGCTGTGCTGATGATACCCAGCTCTACCTGTCTTTTGCGCCTGACCAGGTTGGTGCTATCTCGGTACTGAACAGCTGCCTCGCAGAAATCCAAAATTGGATGAATTCCAGCGGTCTAAAGTTGAACCCAGGAAAGACTGAGATTTTGGTTGTGGACCCAGGTCATAGGATAGAGGGGCTGAGGACTGGACTCCCTTCCGGTTTAGTCCTGGGGAAGGGCCAGATTCTCACCTCTGAATGGGTGCGTAACCTGGGAGTGGTGCTTGACGACGGTCTGACTCTTCAACATCAGGTATCGGCAGTCGTCAAGCTGGCCTTTTTCCATCTTAGGAACATTGCCAGGATTTGGCACCTTGTTCCATCCAGCAACCTGCCTGTTTTGGTTCATGCCTTTGTGACATCGCGCCTTGATTAGTGCAACTCCCTTTATCTAGGGCTTTCTGTTGATATCGCGGCTTACAGCTAGTGCAAACCGCAGCACGCTTTTTAACTGGAGCATCTAGAAGATCTCATATCGCCAGTGCTGCACGCCTGCACTGGCTGCCAATACAGTGGCGGATCACCTTTAAAGTAGGTCTACTGACTAACAAAGCCGTACACAGATTGGGTCCCGATTACTTGAAAGAGCTCCTGGTTCCTTACACCCCTCTGCGACAGCTCCACTCGGCTGGCAAGGGGTTGCTGGAGATTCCAAGGGTTAACTTAAAGTCAGCTGGTGCGCGTCCCTTTGGGTTTGCGGCACCTACCCTCTGGAATTCTCTGCCCCGTCAGCTCTGGGAGTGCAGGATGGTGGGGAGTTTCAAGCAGGCACATAAGACTTTTTATGGGGGAAGGCATTTCCTGTTTTATCGTGATTTTATATTATAAGTATTTGTACATGTGTTTTGTTTTTATGAATATTGTACAGCGCTTTGAAATTCAAAAGGCGCTTAACCAAATAAATTTTATTATTATTATTATTATTATTATTATTATATTACCAGCAGGGAGTTTTTCTACTTGGAGGAGATTTTAATTTATTGATGGAGGCAGGAAAAGATAGCTGCAGCCCGAGACCACCAAGGGCCACCATGGGACAGAGATATGATAGAAGACTTCTTAAGGAATTAGCCCTTTTGGACGTCTGGTGATATCTAAACCCCACAACCCGACAGTATGCCTTCTATCCTGAAGCACACCACACCTATTCCCAGCTTGATTACTTTTTTATAACCAGGGAACATGCAGATTTTGATTTATAATATGCGGATATGCCCTATACTGCTCTCTGACCATTCTCCCATCATGGTAGAATTAACCACAGCAGAAGACCCAATAGTGTGTCAGTGGCACCTGAACAATACTATGCTGTGGGACCCTCAACTACTAAAGACCCTCAAACAGAATCCCACAGATGATCCAAGAAAACTCATTCTCCTGATATATCCTTGGGAATGCTTTGGGACACAATAAAGGCCATTCTGAAGGGGGAGTTAATTAGTTATGCCTCAAATAAAAAGAAACAGCAAACTAAAGAGCAAGCCCACATGCATGGAGATCACTCTATATTACCCCAGATGGAGAAGGTAAAGGCCTGCCTGCAGAATCTTTTAACTTATAAAACAGAACAGGCACTAATGTATTTAAAGCAGTGGTATTATGGAGGGGGGCAGGGCTTCCAGAATATTGACATTTAGGCTGCAGCAGCAGTGACAGGCATCAATGATAACCAAATTGAAACACCCCATAACACTCAACCTCCCTATCTAAAACCAAGGAAATCTTAAAGGGATTTAAGGATTACTACGAGGCTTTGTATGCTCAGGGAACAGAGCCTTCTGTAGATTGCTATCAGGCATTTTTTTGTACCCTTGGTCTGCCACACATAACAACTGAGCATAGGGATCTGCTTCTCCAGCCAATCTCCAATGCAAGGTGGCTCAGAGCATCAAGTTATCAAAGTTGGGAAAGAGTCTGGGACTGGACGGTTTCACAGTGTAATTTTATAAAAAATTCCAGAAGGAGTTACTCCCGCTGCTGTGCGGACTTTTTCCGGATGTCCACTCTGGGAACACTCCACTTCCCCCTAGCTGGCAATATGCCAGTATTTCTGCTATCCAGAAACCTGATAAAGACTCATTGCAATGTGACTCTTATAGACCAATATCAGTCCTTAACCAAGATTATAAGTATTTCACATCCATTTTATCAAGAAGATTTGAAAATATACTACCAAGCATTATCCACAAAGATCAAGCAGAATTTATACCCCCGAAGGCTTACATCAGATAATGTAAAGCAAACCATTTGCATACTGGAAAAAACACAGAGGGAGGGTACCCTGGTCTTGCTTCTCAGTGTGGATGCGCAAAAAGCATTTGATCACGTCTCCTGGGCCTTCTTACAGTATACATTGGAGAAGTTTGATTTCCATATAGAATTTAGAAACCTGATCCACACCCTGTATACCTCCCCCCAAGCTGTGATAAAGGTGAATGGCTTTTTCTCAGAACATTTCCCCCATTTAAGGGAACAAGGCAGGGGAGCCCCCTTTTACCCCTCCTCCCAAGCAATCAGAGAAAACCAAAACATCAGTGGGGGATATCAAAATGTAGAACACAAAGTGGCATTTTATGCCGCTGATTTATATGATGAACCCGGAAACCTCTGTTCCTGAGTTATTTAGTTTGTTAGACACTATTAAGGAGCTCCCTGGGATATAAACTAAACACGTATAAAACAGAAGTTCTTTGTTATGGCTATAGTCCACAACCAAGCACCCAGTCTACTTCCCCCTCCGATGGCAATGTAGGCAACTTAGATACCTGGGGATAACAATCCCCAGCGATTGGAAAACTCTCTATAGCTCAAACTATGACCCATTGACAGCAGCCATAAGGAGAGCTATGGAGAGATGGTTTTATCTGCCCCTCTTCCTTATACAGAGAATAGAGACAATTCACATGAATATCTTACCAAGATTTGTATTTGTATTTCAAAACATTCCACTAACTCCCCATAAGACAGAATTTAAAAAGTGGGATAAACTGATCTCGAACTTTGTGTGAATGGGGGGGTTGACCACAAAAAGCTTACACTTGGTTACAACTATCCAAGGAAAGAGGAGGTTTGGCCTTGCCTAACTTAGAGGGATATTGCCATGCAGTGCCGATATCTCATGTCCCACACTGGCTAATGGTCCAGTCAGATCAACACTGGAGGGATTTGGAGGTGGGGGGAGAGTACGACCTTATTCACTCAGCATTGTTTCGGAACCTGACTAATAAGATGGAAAATTTGGATGACATTACTTCCGTATATACGAAACAAATCATAACGGTATGGAGAATGAGGCTTAGTGCCCCTGAGGTAAAAACCACATCCCAGTACTTGGAAACCCTGACCGCAGACCCAAACTTTGGACAAGCCAGATTAGACCAAATGTTTAAGTTATGGCAGAGAAAAGGTTTAATTCACAATTACCAGTTCTATGTTAACAGCTCCATTCAATCTTTCCAGATGTTGAAAGAGATCTACCAGTTAAAGACAACAAGATTACTTTAAGTACTTGCAAACAAGACATTATTTGGGTCAGAGATTCGGACTACAGTGGTCTCTTGCTGAGGCACACCCATTGTTCCAAGTAATAGGGACCACATTAGAAAACCCATGGCGGAACACAACATCTCATTACTGTATAAAATCATCGGCGCAGGGTCAGCACTAGCTGCAGAGAAGATGCAGCAAAGATGGCAGGAAGACTTAGGTATAATGATTACAGACAAGGAATGGGAGGTGATCTATTTAATGCAGTGTAAAGCGACATCTTCTTACATATGGAAGGAATATGGGTGGAAATGTGTAGTTAGCTATTTTAGAACTCCTCAGATTATGGGGAAATATGATCTACTACGGGGCTCAAAGTGTTGGCGAGAATGTGGGGAGTTATCTGCAGGCCACGTCAATATTTTTTGAGAATGTTCAGTGATTAGACCTTATTGGCAGGCTGTTGGGCAGGCCATGGTGGACCTTTTCCCTGAACTGGGGGAGTTCTCCCTGGTTATAGCCCTGTGACACCACTATCCCGATCATATCTGGAATAAACATTCCAAGAAAATGTTGGGAATTCTGTTGCTAGCAGCTAAAAAAAATCAATCTCCCAAAAATGGTTACACACAGATCCCCCAATGTAGAGGGAATGGGAGGGTACAACTCACCAAATTTATCCTATAGAAAAAATAACAGTGGGTCTGAACCTGTTAGGGGACAGATGTAGGGAATTCTGAAACAAGTGGCTGCTGTGGATAATGAACCATAAATCTGATATCATCCCATAACGGTTGGTATTTTAGGGTATATTTGTATAACGGGGACAGGATATGGGAGGATACCACTCTAGAGAAATTGTGAAGCGTGGATAGTCCTCACTGTGTGACTGGATTCTTAAGCTTTATCATGTCTGTACTTTCTTCGTAAATTGATAAATGGAATTGTATGATGCCTTGAAAAACCTTTAATAAACTACAAGTTAAAGAAAAACATTATTAAATGCTTGACGGTGTTGCAGAACTGAATTAATGTAGCCAGAGTAGAATTAAAGCTGCTGGCCCTCCACTACCATGTCTTTCGGGTCTTGGGCTGCCTTCAGAATGATCTCCTTATTCTAGAAGTGAAGGAGCTTAAATATGAGGGGTCTGGGTCACAGCTGCCCAGCAGCAGTTTACTCATTCTCAAATTATGAGCACACTAATTTTCAAAATCATACTCTAGAGTGAGATGCAGCCAGTTAGGTAGATTCTGTCTAAGGTACGTAGCAGGGTCATCAGGGGTCGAAATAACGGGGCATCGAGCGCCAGTTAGCACTATGTAATCTCCATTCAGCGCCTGCTTCACTGTTTACTTGTGAAGCAGGAGCGCAGACCACAGCGCTCACACACAGACCGCTTCTGAGGGGGTGTGGTAACTGGTGCTGTCACACAGAGAGGAGGAGTGGTCTGTGCGTCAGTCACAGAGAGGAGGAGTGGTCTGCGTGGACAGCTGAATCAGCTGAGTGGAGCTGCGAGAAGACAGCCCAATACAGGCAGGAGTGAGCTGTCACTCATAAGGAACAGGGGTGTATTTCTTCAGCTGTATCTGGCACAGTGAGGGATCAGGGAGTGGTAAAGAGACACCACTGGGGCAGGGTAAAGGAGCAAGGGTGAGGAAATGAAGGACGAATCTTTCTTTGTAGACCAGGGGGCAAAACATTACTATTAACTACTTGTTAAATCTCTGGGACCAGGGGAAAGGCAAAACAGACAAATCAATGCAGCACTGCTCATTTTTTTACTCCCAAATGAAGTGTGTCTTCTCATATAGACAAGACAAACTGCAGCTGGGAGTAAAAAATGAGCAGTGCTGCTGTGATCTGTCTGTTTTCTCTCACCCCCAGTCCTGGAGATTTAACAAGTAGTTATTTAAAGTAAAGCATTGTCCCCTGCGATTACTGCATGCAGAGTGGGCTGACTAGCAAATGACTAAGCAGCCTGCACTATGGAGATCTAGACTCAGAAGCAATACCCCATTAGCAAAAGAGACAACCCTCCAAATGGGAGAAAATGGAAGAAAAAATGTTTGGAAGGTGGCCCAAATGAAATTTCAGCCATCTATGATCGGGCTGACATGTCACCGATGGGGAAGAAATAAAGGATTGGCATCTGCAGTATGCATCAGCCAAAGGACTCACTGGGTGGGGAGGAAGTATTTAAGACAGCTTCCGATGAAAGGGGTTGAAATAAGGAAAGTGCTCATCACTGGGCAAGGGCTCCAACTCATCTTTAGCAGGGGTGATGGTGCATTTGCTTGTAATGAAGTCGGAGCCCATTGATTGCACATTGATCAAGCTTGGACATTAGTGCTGTCTTGACTAACTAAAAATAAATTGGAAGCCACATTTTTTTTTTTTTGTGAAACTACGGAGTGGGAAGATGGGGAGAGGGCGTGCCCAGAACTAACCTGAGTGGCAGGTGAAGTAGAAGAGACAGAGTGCCACCACGTGATTGCAGGTGGCTGAGCTGCTGTACACCATGTGTGTTGAGGGGTGGGAGTGGGGTTACTTGCTCCACAGTGAAGATCACATGCTGGCATATTGTATCAGCCAATTGGGAGTGCAGATTCCGCTGGCTAAAGATAGTGTGTGAAGACTATTACTGCATCCGTCTGTCACACACTATCTTTCAGCCAGTCATGATTGGAAGGCGGGACATGCAGGATAGAAATGGCCAAGCAGTCTTACTCGTGGCACATTTGATAGAGTGCGCTGGGAGAGACTCGGAATCATTTCTGTGTGGAAAACTAAATCAGTGTATATTAATACTATTTAATATACTAATTAATACTAATTATACTAATTAATACTAATTAATAATCTCAGGCATAACTGAGTGAAAGTATGGCAAGGCATTATGATAGTGAAGCCGTACATCAGGGACAGTTTTTTTCTTTTGTTTTGTTTTAGCCAACGGAAGGATTTGTTGCTGAGAGGGGGAAGGGGAAACAGATCTCTGTCTGCCTGCACACAGGGCTGAATGAAAGCCTGTGTAGTCTGTCTCAAGTAATTTGTTTTCTCTAGTTTAGCACATACATACTTGTGTGCTCTTACCTGTTTTTGTAGGAGACTAAGATCTTGCCAAGGAACTAAAAACACACTAGTTGTTTCATGTTCTGGATGTGACCATACACAAAGGAAAGGTATTAAACAGGCATCACTGGTTTGTGTCCCTGACCTTAAGAGCATGTAACCAGATAGGTTTCTCCTTGAGTCCTGCAGCCTTACCCCACCTTGTTCTATTTCTGGCTTACACTGATAAAAATAAATAAATCTGCTGTATTTCATTGCTGTAACTACAGAAAAAAGGTGCCTTTGTGATCTCTTTGACAGTTCCTCTGGGGGAGATATTCGCTGCTTTGTGTTATAATTTGGCAAGTTCCATACCATCTGGACGTGCCTTGACACTATGTTGGACCCTGTGAGCATATTCTGTTCTTGATTAAAAAAAAAAAAATAAACCAAGCTTGGCTAGTCAGGTTCCAGGACCCTGTGAGCGCTCGTCGTACAGTATCACAAGGTGCCTAGCCTCGTAGTCTGTTAATACCCGACTGTTGTATCTTGATTAAAAAAATATCTAGTGCTTGTCTAACTGGTCCCAGGACCTGTGAGCATCATAGAAACATAGAATTTGACGGCAGATAATGACCGCTTGGCCCACCTAGTCTGCCCAATTACCTACCTAATGGATAAGCTGCAGATCCTAGTTAACCAACAGCCTACTTCCTCCTACCCATTTACAATACAACAGTTGGGTAATGGTGCTTCAATTTCTTAAGGTTACCTCCCTTGAAAGTGTCCGATAAACGTTTAAATCAACAATTTCTGTGCGGGGAGCTTAGACTTCCATTTCGACAAAAGTTCACTTGACCACAAGTGGTTTATTCCACTTCTTTTATTTATTAACAGTCTCCTACATTTCGCTCTTTTGAGCTTGTTTACAGGGCATTTAATATCTGTTTTAAACAGAAAAAATATTTTTTCATTATAACGCTTATTCTGTAAATTCATTTTTCCAAAACATCTTTTTCTTTTGATAACAATCTTTTTTCAGGAACTTGTAACGGGTATTTACCATTAAAATTTCTGTTGCTGCTTGTTTCTACTGTGCAATAATGTTACCAGTCTCAAACCAAAGCTCTCTATAAAAGTAAACAAACGAAAATGTTTTTTTTTAAAAAGCACAGAATTTAACACAGTCCATGGAATCAGTACTTTCATTTAACTTCAGTACATACTTGAAAGCCACATAACCGCTCACATACCTCAAGAGCCACAAAGATTTTTATCAAATTAACTTCTTATGTTTCAAAAAGACAAAAGGGCGTAATGGCATTCCTTTTTTAGGTTCCAACCCAATTGAGCTTATGCTGCAATGAATATAGGAGCTTTTTTATTATTTTATACTGTAAGTTGCTTTTAAATTTTTATTCTTACATTGACTTCAATAAAGATTTAAAAAAGGAGTTTAAAACTCCATTGCAATTTACATACCTGAAGTGCCACAATGTTTTTATGATGAGAGACTTGCTCTTCAGTTTCTATTAAAAGGCTACCGAAATAGTTCTTTACTTATAAATCAATAATGTTGCCCCTGTAACACAAAAGGGGCTTATTTTAAACATACTGGCCCAGATATTCAAACTGCGCCAGTCTGAGGCGCAAGCCCCTGCGCTGCTCAAAATAGTTGCGCAAGGGTGTGGCAGGTGATATTCAAAGGAGTTGCTCGTTGAGCAACCTTGAATATCACCCCGAGCCACAGCACTTGCGCATGGCGCAGTGGAACTTGCGCTACCACAAGTTGCCAGAGTTGAGCATTAAACTTGCGGTGGCGCAAGTACCATTGCGCCATGCGCAAATTTCCGATATTCAAAAGGTGACATGCAAATGGGGCCATAATTTATGCAAGGCGCAGGGGGGGCCATTTGCATCTATTTATGGCCCCATTTGCATGCCATTTGCATGTAGGTGCGCCGATCCCCGAGGACTTGCTCCTGGCCACCCTGCCAGGCAGCAGCTGCCGGGACCGGGATGCACAATGCAGCCCGATCGCGGGCATCACAGCAGTTACGTCGACACCCCTCATTACTATTGTTTCATATCTCGACCGTGGGCAGAACACGTTCATGTCGCCCACACACATTCTCCTACAGCTCGACTGGCAGAACACGACAATGCTTTCCTATTATCTTCCCACAGCCTCGATCGCGGCAGAACTCTGATGACCCTCAGTGCCCGAGTGCACAGAATAGGTCTTCACCCTGACATTTTCAGGAGTTCAGTGGACAGAAAGCTCGATCGCTGGCAGGTCGCAACAGCACAACCCTCCAAACATCTTCTGAGGCCATCACTTTCACCGCCTTTGCACGGGCGGGCGACAGCATCTGCCTGCCGCCTGCCGCCCGCCGGAGCCGATCAGCACTGGCTGCACGCTTGACAGAGCTACAGCCAATGGGCGCAGCCTTATGGTCAGACATGATGCAGTCCAGATTTGTGAATGATCACAAACCTGACTGGACTGTACGTGCTGGGCTGCACGCCATTGGCTGTAGCTCTGCACCAATGGGCGTCAGCCCCACCGGACAGTCAGTCGGCGGGCGGCGGGCGGCAGGCGGTGGATGCTGTCGCCACCGCCGCGGGGGAGCGGGGTGAGGGGCTTCGTGGGTGGGTGGGGGGACACTAGACACCAGGGAGATGTTTGGGGGTTGTGCTGTGACATTCTGCCCACGATCGGGCTTTTACGGTCCACTGGACCACCAGGGAGTTATTCGGGTTGGGGAGGGTTACATTCTGCCTGCGACCGGGCACTGGGGTCATATATGTTCTGCCCGCATCGGGCTGTGGGAGATGTGTGTGGGGGTTCATGTATTCTGTACTGCCCGCGATCGGGCTGTGGGAGATGTGTGTGTGGGGGTTCATGTATTTGTACTGCCCGCGATCGGGCTGGTGGGGGGCACAGGGACCGAGTTGGGAGCCAGCCAGGGGTGGCAGCTGCTGTGTTGCGCCCTGCAATACAGCAGCTCACCTGTGGGTGGCCCTCAACTTGATCCTTTTTTTTTTGGCTCAAGGTTGTGCAGGTGCAGGTTGGGGGTTGCGCATGCACAACTCTGCACAACCCGACTGAATATCATGTTGCGCAGGTTATACATGGTTCCTCCCCCTCCTGTTGAGCATGCATTCATTTGCATTGCTCTTTTGCGCAACCTGTTGCCAGTGGAGCAACTGCCTCCTGCTGAATATCACAGAATGGCGCAATGTAGGACTAGCGCATGCGCAACCCTGTTGCGCATGGAGCAGCCCTTTTGAATATCTGGGCCACTGTGTCAATTTTTTGTTCTTTTGCTTTCTGTCAATAAAACAGATCTGAATTTACCTTTCTTTTATCAGAATGAGTTCGTATCGCAGCCAAAGCTCTTGCATTTCAAAAGGCTCCTTACATGAAGCCATAATGGCATTTCCAGAACACTGAAAGGCTCTTGAGGAGTGTCTTCCTCTTGAGCCCACTTGGAATTACTGCCAGATTATTCTTTGTACGTCTCACGATACGCGCGTGTTGCTACGCAGCTGTACACTCTACCCCCTGCTAACAGCGAAGAAACGGCTTTTCCAAGCGGGCTCTTAATGCTGATTGTCGTGGACTGTGTATACCAAGCAGTTTATTTGTACTTCGCAAAGACAATATTAATAATCAGCCATTATAAGGATACAGTAGATTCCAAACCAACACATAATTAAATTGACTTATTTTTATCAGTAACGATCAGTTCTTTGTTACTTGGTTTTACATTTTATACTAATTTCAAATGAACTTACAAGTAGCTACTTTTTAATAAATCAAGGTTTCAAAATGCTTGCAGAAGTTGCAATCACAAAAATTCCAAAGACGTTTACAATCGTATTTAATTTCTTTCTGATTGTTTCAAACATATTTATAAAATTTACATACCCACACTCAAGTATTTTCTATCAAGCAATACTCTACGTTTTTATGGTTAAATGTATAAGACCAGAATCACCCATGTATTTATACTTTTTATGATTAGGTCACTAAAAAGTTTTATATATATAATGGAAAATGAACTCAGTGCTGACTTCAAATCCACTGCTGTTTTAACCTTAACTATTTTCCAATGTCTCTACAACACTTCAGTCTTCCATGATTATTGCTGTTACATGCATACTTGCCAGTTACTTTCTATATTCATTCCAATTAATGGATTTAAAGTTTTGAGTTGAAAAATCCATTTCATCTTTGTTTGTTCTAACATTTTTATCAAATTTCCACCTCTTGGTGGTGGTTTAACTACCTCTAACCCCCAAAATCTCAAAGAGGCTCCTGTATGTCCTGCTTGATTAAAATGTAAAGCTACTGGTGACTACTCGTCCTTATTTCTTATGTCACCCTTATGTTCTAATATTCTCTTTTTAAGGTCTCTTTTGGTTTGACTGACATATAGTAAACTTTTTAGTGACCTAATCATAAAAAGTATAAATACATAGGTGATTCTGGTCTTATATATTTAACCATAAAAATGTAGAGTATTGCTTGATAGAAAATACTTGAGTGTGGTTATGTAAATTTTATAAATATGTTTGAAATGATCAGAAAGATATTAAATATGATTGTAAATGTCTCTGGGATTTTTGTCACGAGAGGTACAAAGAGTGATACATCACCCTGGTGGTAATTCCAAGTGGGCTCAAGAGGAAGACACTCCTTGAGAGTGTTTCAGCATTACGGCTTCATGTAAGGAGCCTTTTGAAACAAGCTCAAAGGAGCGAAACGTAGGGGACTGTTAATAAATAAAAGAAGTGGAATAAACTACATGTGGTCAAGTGAACTTTTGTCAAAAAGGAAGCCTAACCTCCCCGCACAGAAACTGTTAATTTAAATGTTTACTTCCTCCTACCCCCACTAGAATTGCCTTATGTCTGTCCCATGCATTCTTGAATTCCTCCACTGTTTTTGACTCTATGCCCTCCTCAGGAAGGCTGTTCCATGCATCTACAACCCTCTCTATGAAGAAATACTTCCTCACATTACTTATGAGCCGTCCCACCTCTATCTTCAAATTGTGCCCCCTTGTTCTTGCACATCTCTTTTTTTGAAATATGCTACCCTCTTGGACTTTATTGATTCCCTTGAGGTATTTGAAAGTTTCTATCATGTCCTCCCTCTCCCTCCTTTTCTTGAGGCTGTACATCTTTAGCTCCTTTAGTCTTTCTTCATATGTCTTCTGGTGCAGACCCTGCACCATTTTGGTTGCCCTCCTCTGGACAGCCTCCACCCTGTCTATGTCTTTGCGGAGATGGAGTCTCCAGAACTTTACACAGTACTCCAGATGTGGTCTTGCCAACTGCCTATAGAGAGGCCAACAACTTTCTGTTTTCTACTGGTGATGCCTCTCCCTATGCATCCCAGTATCCCCCCAGCCCTTCTTACTGCCTTCTCACATTGCTGGACCACCTTTAGGTCATCTGATATGACTACTCCCAGGTCCCTTTCCATTTTGGTTGTTGTCAGTATCTCACCCACCATTCTGTACTCTTGCCCTGGGTTTTTGTTTCCCAGGTGCATTACTCTGCACTTCTTTGCGTTGAATCTAAGCTGCCATACATTTGACCATTCCTCCAACCTTGCCAAGTCCCTTTTCATCCTTTCCACCCCACCTTGCGCGTATCAACCCTGTTGCAGATCTTTGTGTCATCTGCAAAGAGACATACCTACCCCTCCAGTCACTCCGCAATGTCACTTATAAAGACATTAAAAAGGACCGGCCCCAGTGCTGAACCCTGCGGTACCCCACTAGTAACCTTCCTTTCTTCACGGTGGACTCCATTTATTATTACCCGCTGTGTCTTGTTGTCCAGCTAGTGTTTTTACCCAGGCTTCCACCCTGGGACCCACTCCCAGGCTGGCTAATTTGTTTATTAATCTTTTGTGCGGGACTGTGTCAAATGCCTTGCCAAAGTCTAGGTAGGCCATGTCCACAGCCCCTCCCTGGTCTATTACTTTGGTCACCCAGTCAAAGAAATCAATTAGATTTGTTTGACATGACCTTCCTGCTGTGAATCCATGCTGCCTTGGGTTCTGTGCCCCACTGGCCTCTAGGTACTCAGCAGTTCTTTCCTTCAGAAGTGATTTTATCATTTTCCCTACCACTGAGGTTAAACTGACAGGTCTGTAGTTTTCTGCCTCTGTCTTGCTCCCACTTTTGTGAAGGGGAATCACATCTGCCCTTTTCCAGTCCTCAGGTACCACAACATCCTCCCATGATTTATTAAAAAGAGTAGTTGGTGGTGTTACTAGTTCTTCTCTTAGTTCTTTTAGAATTCTGGGGTGAATCCCATCAGGCCCCATTGGTTTATCCACCTTCAGTTTTAAGAGTTCTTTCAGAACCCTTTCTTCTGTGAAAGGACTAATATCAACCCCCCCCCCCCCATCCAGAGTGATTCTATTGACTGGATTAGGTCTCTCCCTCTGCTTTTCCATTGTGAATACTGTGCAGAAATATTCGTTCAGTATCCCTGCTTTTTCACTGTCGCACTCTGCCCAACCACCTTCCTCTTTATTCAGTATCAGCACAACTTATTACAGGGTTCATTAGCCTTGTGGTCTGCTTGTTACTTGTACCTCTTGATTAAAAAAAAATCTAGCTTCTCTAACTGGTCACAGGACTGAACACAACTACATTACAAGGTTCCTTAGCCTTGTGGTCTGCTTGTTACTGTTGTACCTTGATTTAAAAAAATCTAGCTTCTCCAGTTGGTCTCAGGACCAGACACAACTACATTACAAGGTTTCTTAGTCTTGTGGTCTGCTTGTTAACTGTTGTATCTTGATTAAAAAAATATTTAGCTTCTCTAACTGATCCCAGGACCTGTGAGCATCAGCACACTTATTATAAGGCTCCTTTGCCTTGTGGTCTGCTTGTTACTGTTGTACCTTCATTAAGAAAAAATATCTAGCTTCTCTAACTGGTCCCAGGACTGGTCATGACTACATTACAAGGCTCCTTAGCTTTGTGGTCTGCTTGTTAACTGTTGTACCTTGATTAAAAAAAATATTTAGCTTGTCTAACTGGTCCCAGGACCTGTGGGCGTCAGCACGACTTATTAAAGGGCTCCTTAGCCTTGTGGTCTGCTTGTTACTGTTGTACCTTGAGTAAAAAACAAATCTAACTTCTCTAACTGGTCCTAGGACCAGACACGACTACATTACAAGATTCCTTAGTCTTGTGGTCTGCTTGTTACTGTTGTACCTTCATTAAAAAAATTATCTAGCTTCTTTAACTGGTTCCAGGACTGGACATGACTACATTACAAGGTTCCTTAGCTTTGAGGTCTACTTGTCAACTGTTGTACCTTGATTACAAAAATATTTAGCTTGTCTAACTGGTCCCAGGACCTTTGAGCATCAGCATGACTTATTACAAGGCTTCTTAGCCTTGTGGTCTGCTTGTTACTGTTGTACCTTGAGTAAAAAAAAAAATATCTAGCTTCTGAAGACCGCACCACCAGAGCTGGAGGAGTTGCAATCTACACAGCCTGAGACTTACAGTTCTCTGTTACACTTGCTAAATCAGAGCCCTAAGCCTTTGAACTGCTCTTGCTCCAACTGACCCTCCGCTTCTCACTTCTTATTTATGTTGCTGGTGTATACTGCCACCCTGGAACCCCTGCCGTAACTGTCACCAACCTTCTAAGCCACCTAGCCTCCCTAGTCCCATCTGGTGAACTTTATATTTTGGGGGATTTTAATCACAACTGGCCATCTCCCTTCTTTAACAAAGCTCACTCTGAGATTACAACCTTCAGTCTTACCCAGGTCATCTCGGAACCAACATACACAAACCACAAGACTGGCAACCACTCCTAAATGGACTAGGCCCTCACCTCCCACTCCCACTGAGTCATCAAAGCCAGCCTACTTCCTGACTCTATAAATGACCACCACATCACTTACATAGTCCGCAAAATCCATCGCCTTAAATCCCCTCCCAAATTTCTAGTTCAACGGTCTTACAAATCTCTGAACATTAACCCCCTTCTGGATGAATTAGCTCATGCAAACTGGGGTACTCACCGTAGTAATTATAACATGGATGATGCCCTTATACATTTCTGGAACACTTTCCTCAACATCTGGGATAATCATGCCCCCATGCGACGGATCAGGGTCCGAGGGACATACCTTCCCTGGATTTCCCCAGAACTAATAGCGTGCCAAGATGCTCGGGACAAAGCGTGGAAAACCTACAAGTCTACACTCCTCCTAGGTGATAACATCACCTACTGCATGCTCCGTAACAAGTGCACCAAGGCCACCTGGGTAGCCAAAGCCGAATACTTTAACTCCACCGTCAACGCCATTCTACGTAGGCCATCTAAATTTTGGAAAGTTATCCACTCCCTTTCCCTCCCATCGTCAAATCCCACCACCTTCTGTTCTCAAATGGTACTCTTCTCTCAGACCCACTTGCAGTTGCTTCCGAGCTCAGTTCGTACTTCACCACATGTGCTATTATGCTCCTTGCCTCCCTACCAGCTGTAGCTCCACCCACCCACCATGCTGAAGCTGCCAGTCCCCCCAGATCAAACACCTTCCACTTCGGGACCATCTCCCCAATGGAAGCTCTTGATGCCCTACTCAACCTTAACCCTTCCAAGGGAAAGTCCCCTGACAGGTTAGACCCCTCCTCTACCTATCTGCCCCTGCCATTGCAGCTCTGCTAGCTGCCCTGCTAAACCTATCATTTACCTCTGAATCAGTTCCTGCGAAGTGGAAGCATGCCACAGTCCTACCACTTCCCAAAGGAGGGGACCCCACCACCGTGGCAAATTACCACAGTTTCTCCCTCCTCCCTGCCCTTGCGAAACTCCAGGAGCACCTCGTGCTCTCTCAACTCTCCAGCTTCCTCTCAGAATCCAACTTCTTCACCCCCTTCCAGTCTGGATTTTGGAAGAACCACTCTACCACCACTTCCCTCCCAAGACTCTCTGACGCTGTCCTCTCGGGGATGGACAAAGGTCTTGTTACTGCAGCCATCTTTGTCAACTTAGCCAAAGCTTTCGACACTATCTCCCACCCCCTGTTACTATCCTGTCTCTCTGAAGCCGGCTTATCCATGCCTGCCACCAACTGGTTCAGAGCATACCTGGAAGGGAGAACTCAGTCCATAAGAATTGCTGATTCCACCTCTCCTCCACTCCCAATAGTTACTGGTGTCCCCCAGGGCTCAGTACTCGGCTCCATTCTCTTTTCTATCCTCCTAAATAACCTGCCTCAAACCTGTTCATCTACCTCTATTCACATGTATGCAGATGACACAATCCTCTTTTCCTCTGGCCGTACCCCTGAGGAGGTTGCTACCAGTCTTCAGGCTGATTTCAACAAAGTTCGGCTCTGGTTTAGCTCCACCAACTCTCCCTTAATGCCAAGAAGACAGTCTCCATGACCTTCGGCACTAGGCAGAGACTATCCAGGCTTACTACACCCCTGAACTTCCACACCCTTGACGGGACAGTCTTTGAGGATGTGACAACTTTTAGGTACCTTGGTGTCTGGCTTGACCAACATCTGTCCTTCTCTGCCCATGTGGATGCTATCCTGAAAAAACTGCTCCCTAAGCTCAGTGCTCTCTACAGGAACCACGGTTGCCTCCTTCTACTGGTGAGACATGAAATTGTGCAGAAAATGATATTACCTATGTTTGACTACTGTGATGTAGTCTACAGTGCTGCTCCTAAGTCCACTCTATCCAGACTGGACCCCCTCTTCAATGCTTTCTGCCACTTTGCCCTTGATGCCCCCCCTCGCACCCACCACTGCAAGCTTTACCACGCGCTGGCCTTCCCCTCCCTTGACAGCTGGCACCTACTCCATAGTGCAAAATTTGCTTCCAACCTCTGGCTCGGGTCTCTTCCACTCTGCCTCGCCTCCTCCCTATCTCCCATCCCAATTCCCTCTCACGCCCTCAGATCTACTGACTCCCAGCTGTTGGTAATCCTTCACCACCGAACCACTGCAGGCCAATCGGCCTTCTCCTACCACCTCCCGAGGCTCTGGAATGACCTGCCGGCACAAATCTGTCACTCCTCCTATAGGCATTCCATTTCCTCTGCCCTGACAAACTACTACGTGGTAAACTGCTAGTGTATCTGACCTCCCCCTCCCCTCCTCCCCCTGTCTAACCTTCTCCCTTCCCCTCACATCTTCTCCCTCCCCCCTACTGCCCCATCCTAGGTCCCATGCAGCCTGACCCATGGCTTTAGCAATGGCTATAAATGCTGGCATATGTTCACCAACTTCTGCACTTACCCCCAATGCACTTCTAGCCTTATTTTCTCTGTCTACTGTGTTACCGTAGATTAGTAGCTGCCATGTGTGTAGTTACATTTTAAACCCTATGTCATTATAATTCCTTGTACAATTTTCTCTCACTCCATGTACCAATGTATAAATTTCCTTGTTGCAATGTATCCAGTGTTACTCGTACTTCGTGTTCCAATTGTGTAATTTAATTTCCATGTATTAATGTACCCAGTTGCTCTCCTCTGTAACCCCCACCCCCAGGTTGCACCGTGATATGAGCATCTTTTTTGCTCCGTGTGCCTTTCCTGGTGAAACATTTCAATAAATAAATAAAAACTGATCCCTGGACTGGACATGACTACATTACAAGGTTCCTTAGTCTTGTGGTCTGCTTGTTAACTGTTGTACCTCGATTAAAAAAAAAATTTAGTTTGTCTAACTGGTCCCAGGACCTGTGAGCAGCAGCACAACTTATTACAAGGCTTCTTAGCCTTGTGGTCTGCTTGTTACTGTTGTACCTTAAGTAAAAAAAAATATCTAGCGTCTCTAACTGGTCCTAGGACCAGACATGATTACATTACAAGGTTTCTTAGCCTTGTGGTCTGCTTGTTACTTTTGAACCTTGAGTAAAAAAAAATATCTAGCTTCTCTAACTGATCCCAGGACCTGTGAGTGATTAGCACGACTTATTACAATGTTCCTTAGCCTTGTGATTTTTCTTGTTTATTACCCACTATCTGTTTTAGGGGTCTTAGCCTTGTAAACTAAATCCTGCCTGTTCTTGTAATTCCACATGTTTATAAAAACATTTTTGACAAAGTTTCGTCTGATGTGGCTGTCCCTTGACACTACTTGGACCCTGTGAGCGCTGTGGTTCCTTAGCCTAGTGATATCCCTGCTGCTCTTTGTTGTATTTAAAAAAAAATGACAAGAGACAGTAAAGTAATTTTCTTCATTTTGTTATCCTAACCATGACCTGAAACAGACATCTTAGTTCATCTCCTTCAGCTGTTCGCACTGATATAAAATTTCTTAATTACAAACTATCTAGTGAGCCCAACCTATCTCCTTCCTGTGATGGGCATCATGACACTTCCAAGTTTTGGGTTCAGTGCTTCACCAAAACACAAGCAGCCTGATGCAATAGAGCAGCTATCTCCTCTTCTTTGACCATAACACCCGATAGCACTACTCTGGCTGCTATCATAAATAAGGAAAAAAAACGGGCCCATTCATGTCATGTCTCCACAGTGCACTCCTGGCAGTACCAAAAGGAAAATCCAGATTTGTCATGGTTACAATTTGATGCAAAAGATGGCATTGCCACTAAAATGTGGCATAGGTTTTGTCGTGAGAAACCCAATGTATTCAGAAAGTGGGCAACTAGAGCCGGAAAAATGAGCAATGTGGATTCGTACATCAGTGGAACTAACTATTTTAAAAAAACTAACTGTGAGATGCATGCAGTATCAGAAGGACATAAACAAACAGTGGCTGCTGCTTTAGCAAATAGTATTCCCTCAGGCAATGAAATTGAAAAATGTATCTTAAAAATGAATAAAAAAATTTCTATACAAATGAGAGAAACTTTTTGATATTGCCTACTACATTGCTAAAGAGGAGGACCCCTTCCTGAACTTCAAGGGATTAATATCACTGGAAAAGAGACATGGTGTAGAATTTGGCGAAGCTTATGCCAATGAGAAAGCATGCGCCACATTCATCGCAGCTATTGCCGATCACTTAAGAAAACCATTTGTGAGTCAATTCACAGGAAAAGCAACACCATATAGATACCATTCTGTCTTTACAGGTGGGACTACTGACAGGACCACCATGGAGAAGGAGGTTGTGTATGCCAAAATTCTTGAAAATGGGCAACCTACTATGAAATTTATAGGATTAATTGATGTCGACTCTGGTGATGCAAGTGGTCTAAGGTCTGCAGTGACTTCCACATACAATTGTTGGGACAAGACATAGTTAACCTAAAACAGTTATCCTGCATTGGTGCAGGAGCAGATGGTGTGTCCGTTAATTTTGGAATGTAATAAGAATTTGATGGCATTATTGAAAGAAGAGTGCCCATGGCTTCTTGCCATTCACTGTGTTTCTCACAGGGTTGAATTAACAGCGAAAGATGCTTTTAAGAACACCTATTTTTCACCGACCATTGACAGCATATTAATAGCAATATTCTATTTTTATGATGTTTTTAAAAAAGTTAGGATTTTACATGATAACGCTAGAAGTTTAAGAAACAAAATGGATACTCTAAAAGTTATGATCAAGGAACAAGCTCCGGATGTAGTAGGGTTAACAGAGATCTGGCTAGTGAAAGATATAGCTAATGAAGAACTTGGTATTTCAGGCTATACACTGTTTCAAACAGTCTCTGAGTTCTTTGAGTTCTGACTCAGAGACTGTTTGCACTGTTTTCACATCGGGAGAGGCTGCTTCAAGTACTTTTCAAAGGACAGTTAATTTCCTGTGGATTTCCCCTTTTTTCTGGTCTATACACTGTTTCACCAGGACAGACTGGGAGGGGATACTTTTATATGTCAAAAGTAGTCTAGGCCACAATGAGTTGCTAAACAGGGAAGTCAGAATAATATAGAAAACATAGTAGTAAAGGTAAGTAAATTAAAAAACACTTTTTTCAGTGATTTATTCTCCACCCAAAACAAATGTAAAATTGATAGAGGAAACCTTAAACATAATTCAAGGGGTTTCAGGAGATAAACATATTGTCCTTATGGGGGACTTTAATTGTAATTGGGAAGAGAAAAGGGGGCAATTCCCTAAACAATGTTATATCTGTTTTGGGGGGTGACCCAACAGATATTAGAACCTACAAGATATACTAGCAACACTAAAAAGGGCATGGTATTGGACTTACTGTTTGTATCCCATGCTATAAAAGTTGAAGCATCAGGAGTTCTTTCTCCTTGCCTCAGAGACCACAACCCAATATGGGGTGACATCTTGTTAGAGACAGAACAGAAAACATGGGAGGCAAATACCACCTGGGCTAGAAACATGAGAGCCTTTTCAGAAAACGCAATTTTGATGAGTGTCGAGAGGGAGAGGTGGGATCGGTATAAACTTATCCCTGATTTAGATTCAACTTTAAGTTTCTTTATGGAGAGACCTTGAATGAACTAGGGGCATGTGTGATTTTGTATTTTTATGTGATAAACATGCCCCAAAAATAAAAAAACAAAATAATAGAAATTCGACAAAATTACCTTGGATAAATGAAAAGATCTTAAAAAGTATAAGGGTAAAAAATAGGTGTTAGAAAAAAGCAAAAAAATCAAAGCAGGAGAAAGACTGGGACCTGTTTAAGCAGAAAAGAAATAGATGTAGGCAACAAATAAAGAAGGCTAAAACCCTTTATTACAAAAACCGCTTGAATAATGAATCGGATCCCAGAGAATTTTGGAAATCCATAAATTCACTATCTAGACCTGGGCAAGGAACTAAAATGAATTATAATCTTAAAGTTGGTGAAAGTTTGATAGAAGATATCCAAGAAATAGTAAACCTACTAAATGACTTTTTTGTGGACCTACCAGGTCTTGATGTGACGGCATCGAACTTAGATCCACAAAAACAGCAAAACAAAGTTAATTTTACAGAACCACATTCACCTTTTCGATTTAGAATTTTAAATGTGTTTGAGGTTTACAAAGGGTTAACAAGAATAAATGTTAACATGTCAGTGGGGCCGGACTTGTTAGAGGGGAGATTTTTGAGGATAGCTGCTAAACAGATTGAACCTATAGTGACTAATATGTTTAACAGAAGTCTACAAGAAAGTTATTTTCCACATTAATGGAGGGTGAGTAAAATCACCCCCATATTTAAAGGGGTTTTATCCACTGAGTTAAATAACTACAGGCTAATTGAGTTACTATCTGTTTTGGCTAAATGTTTGGAGAGACATATTGATACACAATTAACTGAGTAATTATAGAAACATAACTTAATTACATCATGTCAATCGGGTTTCCGAAAAGGTCACTCCACTATGTTAGCCTTGTTGGAGTTCAGTGACCTTGTGAACACATCATTGCATGAGGGCCTGGAAACTGCAGTGGTGTTTGTGGATTTATTGAAGGCCTTTGACCTGGTGAACCACCCCCTTTTGTTACAAACAGCTGAAAAATGGGGATCACAGAAGGCCCAATGGATTGGTTGAAAACTTACTTGGAGGGTCATTTACAGTATGTTTCAATAAATGGGGAAAGCTCCAAAATACAGGCAGTAACTAGGGAAGTGCTGCAGAGGTCCATATTAGGACCCCTGTTATTCTTGATGTTTAACAACAGCCTCCCACAAGTCATACAGCATTCAAATGTATGGTTGTATGCAGACGATACTGCTTTAATAGTTACAGGTCATAGTAGTAGTGAACTAGAAACTAAAATACAGTTGGATTTCAGCAACATGGGGGCACCAGGTTGGGCCTTGTGATGAATACTAAAAGAACAAAATTATTATATTTTGGGTCAAATTCAAAAGGCAACAAACAGCTAAAAATAAATGCAAATAATAATGCTTTTTTAGAACAAGTGATCGAATATACATATTTGGGAATTACTTTTGATCAGAACATGACTTTTGCGAAACACATAGGGGTGCTAATTGAAAGGGTAAATAAAAGGGTGGGAGCCCTTAGAAGAACAACTAAGTGCTTAACAGAAAATAGTAGAAAAAGGGTTGCAGAACGATTAATTATTCCGGTATTGACTTATGGGGACCTTTTGTACCATACTGCAAACAAGGCATTATTAAACAATTTAGATAGAGTGTATTGTAGGATCGCAAGGTATGTCTTGAGGTGTAGTCCAAGAACACATCACTACAGTTTGTTCACCTCTTTGAAATGGTTATCACTTGAAATAAGATGTGCCACAAAATGGCAAACACTAATTTATAAATATCACATGGACAGTCCTGAGCATTATATAAATAAAAATGTATTTGGAGGGTGTTATCAAATCGAATTAAGACAAAAGAGATCAAACTATAAAAATAAAATCCCCATTACTGCTTTAAAAAATAAATATGGGGAAAAGACACTACGTCACCAGGCAGCAAAACACTGGAATATTTTATCAAACTTATCACGTACATTTCCACTGTATAGCCAGTTTAAACAGGAATTAACTATACCAAGCTCTGTTACATGCCAATGTCTTGGATGAAAAATATAGTTTAAATGGCTTATAGGATGTCTGGAGAATGTTTTGAACCTCGAGGAGTGACCCACATATATTTATTGTAAAAATGTGTACCCTTTTGTACTTTGTACTTGTTTTAATGTTTAGGTAATTTGTAAGGAACAGGATAATTCTTGTAAACTAGACTAACCAGCCTGAAGACTTGCTATCCTGTATAACATTTAAGTTTTTACTACTACTACTACATGAGAACTCCCCAAAACATTATAGAGAGTTAAAAAGAGTGGCTGAAGCTAATCAGACTACATGCATCATGTTTAAAAAAAATCGCAAGGAAACAAGATGGCTCTCACATAAAAAGGACTCTTTCCATGCCGTGCTTCATAATTACTGCAGCATACTGGGTCACTGGGATGAGTTTGTGTCTGACAATCTGACAGGATATTCCAGCAGCAGACAAGGTGAACATTAAGGGATTTAGAAAACAAATATGCAATGTAAAATTTCTGATCTTCTCACGCTTCTATTTTGACATACTCACAGGTCTTTCAACTGTCTCCCATGCATTCCAGGATGCCCATGAATCCCTTCCAATTGTAATGGACACTGTCAGTACAGTACTCTCAGAAATAGAAAATGTAATGGCAGAGGATGGAACCACACTGGCTAAATTCAGGACAGAAGTGATTATTAATGAGGAAGGGACAGCAGTGTTTAAAGAAATTTTGTTCCAAGGGGAACTAAGACATGCTCTTTCAGCCCTTGCAAAGGAACGTGAAGGGACTGTAAACAGTGTAAAGGACTGTCTCAACCAGCACTTCTTGGGGTTCGCAGAAGACCCATTGTTAAAGAATGACACTGTTATTGACCCTGCAAACTGGCCTGACAATGATCACAAGCTTTTGGAATTTAGAAATGAGAAGATCCAGTTTCTTATTAACCACTTCTCTCCTGTCCTGCTGCAGAATGGATGTCACATGCATACTGCAATGACAGGATAGAAACTGTTGAAACAGAATATTTCCAAGTATCACAAGCAGCTCTCATTCCTTGAGGTATGGCGTGTAATCTTCCAGAGAAAATCGTAACACTTCAGCAACATTCTTCATGCCATAGCTGTAGTACTCGTGTATCAATATCTAATGCCACACTAGAAAGGGCGTTTTCAACTATGAAAAGGATTTTTTCAGACTGGAGGGCTAACCTGAAGACCAGCACTGTAGCAGACTTACTTTTAATCTCCATGGAGGACCCAGAACCACAAGTTTTTGCAGTACACCATCAGCAAAAGAGTGGTTTGTAAAAACAAAACGTAGATTGGGAGCAAAACCTCACAGCTCATCATCAACAGGCCAAAGCAAAGTATCAGTACTGGATGATGTTCACATCACATCTAGTAAAAGTGAGAATGAGGAGGACCTCCATCATCATTTGGAACAAAATTCAGATGAAGACTTAAAACTTGCGGGGAATTTTAGCTGCTTGTGATACTTTCTTTTAAGTGTTTTTAAATTATTAGTACTCCCCCACCACAACTTGCATTACACAAAATGTGTAATGTACAATGCAAAAAAAAAATGACACCACACAGTTGGAATATTCTTTATTTAATGAATGAGAGTCTGTCTGTCTGTCTTCCTGTGAAGTTTATAATCTTCCAAGCAGCATTTCTGAGCAACTGTTCTTTGCTCGGATGCTTGCCTTCTTCTACATAATTCTGCTCTCTGCCTGACTTCCTGGCCAGAATCTTTTCTTCTGCTTTCTCTTCTTTCTTCCTAGTACTACTCTTGCTCTGCCTAGTACTAGTCTTAGCTGTTTATCCCTGCCAAAGCAAAACAAAAACAAAAACACATAAATAATTGCTGTTTTCTCATATGACTTAAATTTTTCTTTGTTTTTTGGCAGTAGCTCGTGGTTGGCCTGAGTAGCTCCTGGCTGACCACAAAATGCTGATGACCAGGATCTATTCTTGGCTCCCCATTGGAAAAACCTTATTTCTGCCCCTGGGTCAGTCCGCTCAAGCCCCTTCGTGATCCCCAGAATGTACAAATTCTGGCATTAGCCCCTGCCCTCTAAATCCCCCATGTTTCTTCTGCAGCTAGACAGTCTGTTTCTCTACAACCTCCACTCTTACCCTGATCCACCACAGCCTGATCAGTATCAATGACCCTCATCTCTGCCAACCCCCCTATGCCAGTCAAAGTTTCATTTGTGGCTTGTGTTTCAGTAACAGTGTGCCTAGACCTACCTACTTACCTGATGACTCGGTGTCTAAACAGGTAGAGAGTTCTATGAGGGCAGATGCTGGGATGCTCTCTTAGGGCTTGGCTTTGTAACCTTAATTTTTATATTTATTTTATATCATTACTTCCAATGATGCAGTTTTATATATTTTAAGTTTTTTACTTTTATTTTTCTTACTCTTAACCACAGAAGTTAGCCCCAGCATTTTCTTTTTTTGTTTTGTTAGTTTTTTTGTTAATTTTTAAGTTTTACTTCTCTGATTTACCTGATTAGTTGCATTTGACTTGGCATGGAGCGGCTTCAGTTTTAGCCATTGTTAAAAATGCTGAATTACTGGGCCCACTGGCACTGTCCAGACCCACTCAGTAGTTTTCAGTAATTTGGCCCCCCCACATGCACCTTTTTGCCATTACGGCAGTTCAGGAGTTCGGGATTACAGGACTGCACATAGGACCACAGGGCCAGAGAATGGGAAGTTGAATATTGAAGCTGATATTGTGTAAAGTATTTTTTTACTGCAAGGTAGAAGTAGGTAAAAGTAGACAGAAATAGGTAGAAACAAGAAGAAATAGAGTATTTTAAACTTAATTAATTTCAAGCACTCAAGTACATAAGCATATAAGTAAAGCATCTAACTAAAACTAAAATAAATCGGGGAACGTAATCAGGACCTAAATCCTTAAAAATAAGTTCAACTTCCTGACTGACATTATATTGCTGTGTACTTAGTTCTCTAGTACTGATAGTATATTTTATTGTGTATTAGTTTTTACTCTTTTACTTTTTAAACATACACGGATTATATGACATTATTTGAAATCTTCAGGAATTGTTGGGTTATTTGTGCTTAGGACTTGGTGTTTTCCATATTTGGTATCCCTCGGTTCAACAGACTGTCAGAGATCATTATTAGTTGATGTCACAGCATACAAGGGTAAAAGGCCAGCTGACGTACAGAGCCATTCAGCTAAGGCAGTCAGACAGGAGGCACAAGCTGAAGCAGGAGCACATACTTGAAGTGCATAGCGTTATTCAGAGGAGAGGTTTCTTTTGTTCTTCAGTTAAAAACCTCTGCCAGTTCTTAAAGATAAAAATTGTATGAACTCTTTAAAGCTTTAAAAAAACTCTTTTAAGACTTCCTGACTTCACACATGCTAAATTCCATCTGGAGTAAATCTCCCCTAAAACAACTTGGGAAAGTTACTGACACAAACAGCTTGGCTGCACCTGTCATTGGCTGGCCTTTTGGGGTCCATTTTGGCAAAATGAGGATCAAGCACTTTGGCCCTGTACACAGTTTTGTTAACCAAGTTAAAGTAAGTTTTTTTTTAATTAACAACATTAGTGAATAACTGTTGGTATAGCCTAATGATTCCAAATGTAAAATGCATGTCTAGAGATAGCTGGCCTTTCTCTTAAAAAAAAAAAAGATATAAATATTAGTGATTAAAACTCATAACATGGTGATTTTGATCATATAGTTGAATCTGATTTGATTTGGGCTATAGAAAATTAATTGTTCTTTTGGAAATATGAAATGCAGCACCCCCCTCCCCAGAAACATAACAGTGACACTGGGGGTGCCCAATCCCCTAGTGTCGCTATCAGCATCTTGGTGCTGCCTTTTTTTTTCCTTTTATAACCTGTAACAAGAAAACTGTCCATCCATGTCTTTTGTGTCATTTCTGACCCCCCACACCTGATCCTCCCACTGAGCACCCACCCCTCCAAGCCCTTACGTACTTACCCATCAGGAGTGCAATGCTGTAATCCTCTCTAGACCACAGACATGCCTACACTCTTCAAAGCCCGACTGCGAACTGAAGAAACAGGTATGCTGTTCAATGTATTTTGATGGGGTTTTGAACTTAAGAGGCATAACTTGGGCATTTTTGCATATTTTTGGCCAAAATGTTCAGCATGCCTTCTTTGGGACTCCACCTCATGAACAGTCTCACTGTCCTTAGGCAGATCTGTCCTGAAAGGTGATTTTGCGGTCCCTGTGCAAAATCACCTTTCAGGCAGGAGTTGAAAATTTTCTCTGCTCCTGTTCATGTGGTGGGGTCATAAGAAGGGTACTGTATGTTGAAAATTTGGTGTAAAAATATTAAACAACAACATTATGAGCCTACATTAAATTTTGCAAATGCAGCCTCGTAACTTTGGTAATTGTCATTATTTTTACCCCAAATTTACAAAATAGCCATATCTTTACAGCGCCTCATGAATGTGATAGCTGTCATTTTTCAGATCTTGGCCAAAATGTTTTTTTTGCATCCCAAAAGGTGATTTTGCAGTCCCTGTGCAAAATCACCTTTCAGGCAGGAGTTAATAGTTTTCTCTGCCCTTGTTCATGAGGTGGGGTAATATGAAGGCTATGTTGAAATTTAGTGTAAAGATATTAAAAAACAACAAAGTTATAAACTTACATTGAATTTTGCGAACAGAGCCTCGTAACTTTGGTAATTTTCAATATTTTTACCCCAAATTTACAACATAGCCATATCTTTCCAGCACCTCATAAATGTGGCAGCTGTCATTTTTCAAATTTTGGCTCCAATTTTTCATTTATTTATTTATTTTGGTCCAGAAAGGTTATTTCATGGTCCCTGTGTAAAATCACCTTTTGGGCAGGAGTTGAACATTTTCTCTGCCCTTGTTCATGAGATGGGGTGATAACAAGGCTATGTTGGGAATTCGGTGTCAAAATGTTAAAACTCAACAAAGTCATGAGCCCACGCTGAACTTTGCTAATGCAGGCTTGTACGTTTAGTAATATTCAATATTTTTACCCCATAGTTTCAACATACCCATTTCTTTACAGCGCCTCATGAATGTGACAGCTGTCATTTTTCAACTCCTACCCAAATTGTGTTTTAGCATCCTGAAAGTTGATTTCACAGTCTCTGCGTAAAATCACCTTTAGCCCAGGAGTTGCACATTTTCTCTACCCTTCTTCATGAGGCAGGGTCATAACAAGGCTATGTTGACAGTTTGGTGTAAAAATATTAAAAAGCACATTATCAATATTTTTACCTCACATTCCTCAGCTGCAGCCCTATCAGCTCTGGCCAGAGTTTGTTTTTAGTTGCCTTGACTTCTGTTTGTAGAATTTACGAGCTTCAGGTTTTGGTGTTTGAGCCTCCGTATTTGTTTTTTCACAAGGACGGAGTCTCTTTGCATACAAATCCTAAGTTTTTACTGAAGGTGGTATCGGAATTTACACTGAATCAAATGGTACACCTTCCTGTCTGTTACTCTGAGCATGCCAACCAGGATGAGGCATTGCTCCATACTCTTGATGCACATAGAACAATGAGATACTGTGTTACGCAGACTAAGAGCAACAGGAAAACTTCCCAGCTTTTTGTTTTGTTTGCCTCTGGGAAAGAGGGCACCCCTGCGTCTAAACAATGCCTGTCCAAATGGCTGGCTAATTGTATTGTTTTTGTTATAGGAAGTATGGTAAGGAACTTCCTGGTGTAGTTTGTGGTCCCTCCACTAGGGACGTAGCCACTTCTATTGCTTGTTTCAGAAATGTCTCTGTTGCTGACATACACACTGCTGCCACTTGGAACACTGACCACACTTCCATTAAACACTACAGTCTAGAAATCGTCACTCGCAGACATGCTGGCTTTGAGCTTGCTGTACTGCAAGGCCTACTGTCCTGATCAGTTATCAGACTGTGCCATCCTACCGGCTGCTGTGCACTGCTTGAGACTTGTTCCAAAGATATGACCTAAAGGAGAAAATGTCTTCAATGAAGACTGAACAGTGACATAAGAACTTACTGGAACAGTAGATCTTCGAGAAAATCTCTTCCATTAGGCCATGCCATACCCTTCCTCCTTCCCCCTTTTTTCCTTGAGTGTTACATAAGAGCAGTGCCTAATGCCTTATCCCATACATCCTGTTTCCAGTCCAGTGCCTCTCCTTGTTTGCCTGGTACTGGATTATTCTCCTGGTTCCTCACAACTAATGTCTGGTGGGGAACTGAGGATGGCTTACAGTTTCAAAGGTGCGGCCTAATGGAAGAGATTCTCTAAAAGATCTGCAGTTAACAGTAAGTACTTACATAATTGTACTTTACTGTAGTGTAGGGAGTTGTGTAGGTGTGTACTGTGTAAGTCGATAAATGTAGAAATGCAGGAGGCTTGCCTATCCAAAGATAGTACTGAAAAGACTAACGATTACAGTATTTAGCTCGCTGAAAGGTGAGAACTTCATGCAGTGGTTTTCTGCCCATTAGCCAGCTAGCCTTCATCATCAGGCTTTGAAGATAAACGTGCAGCCTCACACTGTGTGTGTGTGTGTGTGTGTGTGTGTGTGTGTGTGTTTTCCCCTAGTCACAGGCAGGAAGCACCTATTTGAAAGCACTTAACAGAGCTGGGGGAAAAAAAGCACGCAGAATGCAAATATAATACCTTCAAATATGTTAACAGCATGTCCATAATAAACAGAAAACACCAGAAATAGTTGATTTAAATTACATATTGCTTATGCTCTCTTTAAAGAGCTTCTGATACCAGTTGGATAACTTTAAAAAATGTGAGAGTTAGACACAAATCAGTTTATTGTTTAAATATTTTTCAATCCTTTTTTTTATTGTATGGACTTTATCCTCCTACCCCCTCCATCAGCCCCCTTCTGCTGTCACCCCCCAACCCCTTCACACCACCTCCAGGACTTTCCCAATCTACTTCTTACCTTGTTGTGTCAGTGGGTGCCATGGGTGGTGGTGGTGTGGTGCCTTCAGAGTTGCAGCATCATCCTGGTGCTAGGGGATCTTTTCCACTCGTTGCTCCCACAGAGTCAGGGCAAGTGGCATGCAATGGCACGCATGTAGACCATGAAGATGGTGCAGTCTTTCAATGCCCACCTCCAGCTTTCAATATTTGTGACCATCGCTGTGCCACCTGGCCTCCATTAGATGGCAGCCAAGCAGCAGTACACACTGGACACCTCCCCGAAGGAGGTGATCCATTGATGCATGCTAACTCCTCTGTCCCCACGTCCACCCCTGAGTGACATTGATCCATTCCTGAACCCGGGTCACTGGTGTGGCGGGAGGTGAGATGTCCAGTGCCTCAGCCTTCCATGCCACTGACCTGGCTACAAGTGTACTGTAGGTCATATTTCCTTAGACAATATTGTTTGTGGCCCTGAGGGGGCTGAACTTGCAACACACTGTTTTACAGTTCTGCGCTTTACTGTGTCCCTTAGACTTTATTAGCTTTGACTGCTTGTCTACACATGACATTGTAATGCCCTGTTTATGACATCATAATCATCTCCAGAGCAGCAGAGTGGGATATCATAAACAGAATTATGACTGCAGAAGCAGGCAAGCAGACAGAGCAGATAGGGCAGAGATCCCGTTTCCTTGCAAATGGCCTTAGTAATAAAAGTGACAATTACAAAAAAGGGAGAAATATAAGTTAAACTGTATCTAGATATTAGGTTATTCAGAGCTGTCTCAACAACATCAGAGGCTCTTTAAAGCCCTGTTACACTGCAAATAAACATTCAGCATTGACACATGCTTATCTTACCTGGCATGATTCTCATGCAGCAGCTTTTTTCCTCCTGTAATTGTTCTTTGCAAATTTTTGCACACTCCCTTCTACCATCATTTCCTTGTTTAGTACATACTGTACACCTCAACTTTTCTTCACCTAAATGTGTGTCAAGATGTGTGACAAATGGACAATAATGTGTCACATATCATCCAACATCACATTGCAAGCTCAAAACACCATGTTTATCAGTGTAATAATGTTTATACAGTAACAGAAATGTAGAAACATAGAATTTGTTGGCAGATAAGGACTGCCTGGCCCACCTAGTCTGCCCATTTCCCTACCTACTGTACAAACTCCAGATCCTATTGATCTGCAGCCTACCTCCTCCTTCCTACCTCTAGTGTTGCCTTCTGCCTGTTCCGTCCATTCTTGAATTCACCAGCCATTTTTGCTCCCACAACCTTCTCCGGGAGGCTGTTCCATGAATCCACCACCCTTTCTGTGAAAAAATATTTCCTCACGTTGCCCCTGAGTCTCCCCCCAGCCTCATATTGTGACCCCTTGTTCTTGCCCATTTCCTTTTCTGAAAAATGCTGCCCTTTTGAACTCTGTTGATCCCATATAGATATTTGAATGTATTGATCATATCCCACCCCCTTCCCCGTCCTCCAGAGTATACATATTGAGTTCTCTCAATCTCTCTTCATATGGTTTCCGGTGTAGCCCCTGCACCATTTTTGTTGCCCTTCTCTGGACTGTCTCCACCCTGTCAATGTCCTTTCGGAGATGAGGTCTCCAGAACTGCACACAGTACTCTAGATGAGGCCTCACCAACTGCCTGTATTGAGGCATCACCACCTCCTGTTTGTGATGCCTCTCCCTATGCACCTCATCATCCAACCGGTTTTCCTCACTGACTTCTTGCATTATTTGGCTACTTTCAGATCATCTGTTATGACTACTCCCAGGTCCCTTTCCATCTTAGTTGTTAGTACCCCCCCCCCACTGAATAGTCCTCCCCAGGGTTTTTGCACCCCAGGTGCATGATTTTACACTTCTTGGCATTGAATCCGAGCTGTCACACTCTTGACCGCTCCTCCAACTTGCCTAAGTCTCTCCTCATTTGCCCCACCCCCACGAGTGTCAACCCTATTTCAGGTCTTGGTGTCATCTGCAAAGAGGCATACTTTTCCTTCAAGTCCCTCCACAATGTAATTTATAAAGACATTAAATAGGACTGACCCCAGCACTGAACCCTGTGGCACCCCGCTGGTTACCCCCTTTTCTTCAGATTGAACTCCATTTACCACTACCCTCTGTGCCCTGTTGTAAAGACAATTACTGACCCAGTTTACCACCTTGGGACCCACTCCCAGATTGCGCAACTTCAAACAACATGAAGTCTTGCTATATTATGACAATTGCAGTGAGTCCCCATCTTCGAACTGCCCCTGAGGTGAAATAGTTAACTTTCCATGCAAGCATGGAACTCTGAGCGCGAGCTCGGTTAGAAGGCTCTGTCTGCTTATCTTCAAACATAAACTGTCAGATTCTTTACTCCGCCTCACTGAACAGTCGCTACGGAGATTTCTTCTGCTGCTCGGTTCATTTTGTCAGTTTAAAAGTATTATTTTATCGGTTTTCAACCGAAATTATACTGCAACCGGTCGGTTCAAGCTCTGTCTGTGGTAATGTAGGTAATAGATAGGTTTTACATTCGTTTTCTTTGTGTGGAACTTGTAAACATTTATCGGTTCGGTTGAACCAATCAGATTGTGTTTTAAAATTGCTAGTCCTTTTTTAGAGTGCGTTCTCCTCGGTTCTTATCGGTTCTAAAAACGGATTTCAAGTACGCTTCCATCATCTGCGACACGTTGGGAACCGATAAGAGAATCTGTTTACGGATTGCCATAAACGGCAAGTTTGGTTAGGCTGGCATTATGTCTGAGAAACCCAAAAGAAAAACCGGGCCCACTGGGTTTCAACACTGTAATGTCTGTGGGGAAGCCTTTGCTAAGGCTGACCCTCACACCACCTGTGTCTATTGTCTGGGGTTTGACCACCTCAATGCAGACTGCCAGATTTGTAAGAATTTCCCTGCTGCCACCATAGAAAAGAGAGTTGGTAGGCTCAGGAAAAGGGAGGCCAAAAAGTCCGCTGACCCGGATGGCGCCCGGTTCGGTTCCAACCGAACCAGAGGGAGTGCCCTCTGACCAGGGCGATACTTCCTCGGGCCAACGAAGAGCTGGCTCTGAGGAGCCAGTTCTGCAAAGGACTAGAAAGTCAGCTGGTGTGGAGCCAAAGTTCTCTCTCCAACCGCTGAAGAAATAGCTAAAGCAATCCAATTGTCCAGTCTCTTTCCCGGTTCCGACTGAACCGGCACCATCAGGGAGGCGCTGGTTCGCCGGTTCCACCCGGTCCAAGATTATGATTTTGAGAATTTTATGAACTGTGGAGGGGAAGAGGAGTATGAGGAGAGTGAATATGGTTTTGAAGAACGGGATGTGCTCATTGAACCGGACACCTCTCCAGACAGACCCTTAGGGGTTTCTCCTCCAAGGCTCTCTGAGTCCCCTTCTCATTTTATGTTTTATAAGAAGGTTGCTGAAACTCTCCAGCTCCCTGTTGAGGAACCTGTTGATGACCAAGAGGAGCCTGATTATGTAGAAATGATGGATATTCCAGAATCTAAGAGACTGTCTATTCCTCTGCATAAATCTTTTTGGAAGCAGACAGTAAAAGTTTTAAAAACTCCTCACACTATACCTCCTGTAGATAAAAGGATGGACAAGAGGTATACTTTATCAGGCTCTGATACGGAGTTCCTCACACAGCAATGCAGCCAAGTGGGAGTAGTGCAGGCTGCAGCCTGTGACAAGGCAAATATTCCCATAGCTTCACACCCTCCTGAGGACTCCAGGAAGATTGATGCTATGGCAAAGAAACAGTACATGGCAGCATCCTTGGGACTCAGACAGGCAAATTATATGGCTTATGCTGCTAGATACCAGAAATCCAGATGGGATACTGCGCTGGCTCTACCAAAACAAGTCCCTGACCAGCTGGCCAGAGAGCTGGAACAGGTGGCTAGAGATGGTATTGAGGCATCTAAGGTGCAATTTCATGCTGCAGTAGACTCTAATGATGTGTCATCAAGAGTCATGGCTACATCTGTGGCACTTCGCAGAATGGCTTGGCTCAGATGTACTACCCTGTCACAGGATACCCAGTCTAAGGCCATGGATTTTCCTGTTGTGGGCAACTCTCTGTTTGGGGAGCAAACAGAGAATTACATGAAGAAAATGGATGAATACAGGACCACCTATAGGAGTGCACAGGCCTAGGAAAGGCAGGTCACTCCTCAGAAGCAGCTTCCCAAGGGCAGGGGCAGGCCTTTTCATAGGCCTTTTTACCAATCCCAAGCCTCCTCCTCTGCTTATGCCCAGAGGGGGTTCTTTAGAGGGAGAGGCAGACGGGGTTCAAGCAGGCCTGCTTCCACCCCTCAACCTAAAGCCCCTGCCAAGCAGGCACCCTGATGGGGTAGCCAGGGCCGATTCTTCTCTACCTGTAGGGGGCAGGCTGGCTTACTTTGTCCAGGACTGGAAGTCTCTAACGTCAGACAAGTGGGTCCTGGAAGTAGTAAGCCAGGGACTGGTTCTCAGCTTCAAAAAATTTCCAAAGATGAGAACCAGATCTTTTCCACCTGCATCTCCATCAGAGGCACTTGCCCTAGAGGCAGAGGTCTCTACCCTCCTCGCTCTCAGAGCCGTGGAAAGGTTCCACCCCACACCAGGGCAAAGGTTTGTACCCAGGTACTTCCTTACCCCAAAAGGCAGGAGAATGGTGGCCCATCCTGGATCTCAGATACTTAAACAAGCACCTTTTAAAACCAAAGTTCAAAATGGTGACCCTGGGAATTATTTTACCTCTCTAAGGCCAGGGGACTGGCTGGCGTCCCTGGACCTCAAGGATGCACTTCCATATTCTCATCAGAAGCTCCCATCGAAAGTACCTCAGGTTCGAGCTGCCCTCAGGCCATTACCAGTTCAGAGCAATGCCCTTTGGCCTCACCTCTGCTCCAAGGGTATTCACCAAATGCCTGGCAGTAGCAGTTGCATGCCTAAGAAGGCAAAAAATTGCCATCTTTCCTTACCTGGACGATTGGCTCATAGTAGGCCAGTCCCCAGAACAGGTCAGCTTACACCTTCAGGTAACTCAGCAACTGCTTACCTCCTTAGGTTTCCTTCTGAATCTCTCAAAGTCAGTTCTAGAGCCTGTCCAGCTCCTAACCTTCATAGGCGCAGAACTGAACACACAGGAAGCCAGGGCCTTCCTCCCTCTGGACAGGGCAAAGACCCTAGTCTGCCTGGCCTCCTCAGTCACCCTGCAGGTCTCTCAACCAGCAAGGCATTTTCTGCAGCTCCTAGGACACATGGCTGCTTCCACAGCAGTTGTGCAAGGAGCAAGATTTCTGATGAGGGACATTCAGTTCCATTTGAGAGCTTTTTGGTCTCAAAGAAAGGATCCTCTTTCCAAGTTGATCCCAGTAACTTGAACCCTGATCCAAGCCCTACAGTGGTGGCAGGATCAGAGCAACCTGAGACAAGGAGTTCCTTTTGTCACTCAGTCTCACTCCTTAATCCTTACTACGGATGCATCCCTCTTGGGGTGGGGGGCTCACATGGGTGACCTCACTGCCCAAGGATTGTGGTCCCCCCAAGAAACTCTGCTCCACATCAACCTGTTGGAGCTCAGAGCAGTTTTTCTAGCACTTCAAGCTTTCTCCAGATTTGTTCAGAACAAAATTGTACAGGTCAGAACAGACAACACCACTACAATGTGGTACATCAACAAGCAAGGGGGCACTCGGTCTACGGCCTTGTGCACCGAAGCCATGAAGTTGTGGTCTCTGGCTTACTCCCTGAACACCTCCCTTACGGCAGTTCACCTCCCAGGCAAGGACAATGTCCTGGCAGATGGTCTCAGCAGAATTTCTCAGGGCCATCACAAGTGGTCCCTGGTTCTGGGAGTCGTATTTGCCAGATGGGGCACCCCGCAGATGGATCTTTTTGCAGCCCCAGACAATCACCAACTTCCCCTCTTTTGCTGCAGGCCCCCAGTCTTGGGCTCAGTCCCTCTGGATGCCTTAGTCCTCAGTTGGGAAGGGAAGTTTATCTATGCCTTCCCTCCCTTTCCTCTCCTGTTCAAAGTGCTAGTCAAAATCAGATCCCAATCCTGCACGGTCATTCTGATTGCCCCGGATTGGGCCAGACAACCCTGTATCCACTCCTACTGTCCTTAGTCCATCCTCCCCTGTGCCTTCCCAGGAATCACAATCTGTTAACCTGTGCCCAGGGAAGGGTTTGGTACCCGAATCTCAAATCTCTCAATCTCAAGGCCTGGTTCTTGAAGAGTTAGAGTTTGCTGACTTACATCTCTCACAAGGTGTAATGGATATATTGAAGGCTTCTAGGAAGCCTTCCACCAGGGCTACTTACAACTCCAAATGGAAAAGATTTTCCATATGGTGCTCAGAAAAGCATATTTCCCCAGACTCTGCTGATTTACCCACAGTCCTGGATTATTTGGTCCATCTGAACACTTTGGGGCTGAGACCGGCTACCCTGAAAGTACATTTGGCAGCTGTGTCTGCTTTTATTTCGGCTGGTAAATCCTCTTCTTTTTCAACTCACCCTGTATTTTCCAAGTTTTTTAAGGGATTGCTTCACACCAACCGTCCATTCAGGGATCCTGCCCCTGCCTGGGATCTTAATGTTTGTATTGCTCAGCTTATGCAACCCCCCTTTGAGCCTTTGTCTTCAGCTGAGCTTAAGTACTTGTCTTGGAAAACTGTGTTTCTAGTAGCCATCACCTCTGCCAGACACATAAGTGAATTACAAGCTTTGTCAGTGGAGCCGGATTTTCTCCTTTCACAGAGATAAGGTAGTCCTCCGGACTAATAGAAAGTTTCTGCCTAAGGTGGTTTCAGATTTCCACCTTAATCAATCTATATCTCTTCCAGTGTACTTCACTGACCATTCTTCCTCTGGTGAGAGGAGGCTGCACAGCCTAGATGTGAAGAGAGCCCTTAGTTACTACATAGAGCGTACCAAGGGTCACAGGTTTGACTCCTCCAACTGTTCCTCACTTATGGTGAGGTTGGTAAAGGAAGCCTGCCACTAAAAGATCCATTGCCAGGTGGATTGTGTCTTGTATCCAATTCTGTTCACGAAAAACTGGGTAAGGTTCCTCCCTCAGGCCTGAGGGCTCACTCTACCAGAGGTACAGCTGCTTCTCTGGCTGCTGCCAGACATCCCTATTCTAGAGATATGTCAAGCAGCTACTTGGAAAACAATTCACACTTTACCAAGCATTACTCCTGGACATCCAGGCTCGGAGTGATGCTCAGTTTGCTACAACTGTCCTTGCAGAGCCTATTCCTAAGTAGGTTCTGTCCCTCCTCCATGGGGTACTGCTGTAGTCTGCAATTGTCATAATATAGCAAGACTTCATGTTGTTTGAAGAAAAAATTACTCACCTTAGTAATGTTGTTTCTTCTAATGGAGTCTTGCTATATTATGACCTCCCTCCCTGCCTGCCCCTCTCAGAACCTCTGTTTTGGGATGTGGGTGGGCATTACAGTGTTGGCGCTTTTTTTATGCCACTTTGTTGTTTCACCCTTCCTTTGGGGTGAATTGGTGTTGTATTTTCATTTCTTTTGGGTCTCATGACTTGAGTCTTTGTTGGAGACCAAGAAGTGTGTGTTTATGTTAGTAGCCAGCCGGCGCGTGTTAAGATTACAGCTTCCACACAGAGCCTTAGTGAGTTTTTGCTCGAAAAGATCTGACAGTTTATGTTTGAAGATCAGCAGACAGAACCTTCTAACCGAGTTCGCGCTCAGAGTTCCATGCTTGCATGGAAAGTTAACTATTTCACCTCTGGGGCAGTTTGAAGATGGGGACCCACTGCAATTGTCATAATATAGCAAGACTCCATTAGAAGAAACAACATTACTAAGGTGAGTATTTTTTTCTTGTTAACTAACCTCTTGTGCAGGACTGTGTCAAATGCCTTGCTAAAATCTCAGTAGGCCATGTCTACCACCCCTCCCTGATCTACTACCCTCATCATCCAGTCAAAGAAATCTATCACAAGACCTTCCTGTTGTAAATCCATGTTGGCTTGGGTCTTGTGTCCCACTGGCTTCTAGATATTCTACAGTCCTTTCCTTTAACAGTGATTCCATCATCTTGCCAACCACTGAGGTCAAACTGACTGGTCTATAGTTTCCCACTTCTACCTTGCTCCCACTTTCGTGAAGGGGTATCACGTTTGCCTTCCTCCAGTCCTCTGGTACTACTCCCTCCTCCAGTGATTTGTTGAATAGAACTGTCAGTGGTGTCATAGCACCTCAATGAATTCTTTCAGGATTCTGGGATGTGTCCCATCAGGCCCCATTGCATTGTTCACCTTCAGTTTCAAGAGTTCCTTTAGTACCCTCTCTTCTATGAAAAGACTGGTATCCACCCTTCTTCCCTGTGTGTGTCTACTAGGTAATTTTGGTCCCTTCCCCTCCCCTTCTTTTGTGAATACTGAGCAAAAGTATTAGTTCAGTATCTCAGTCTTTTCCTGACCCCCCCCCCTTTTACTTAACCTCACTATCCCTCCCTTGGTCTTTCTTATTTCCCTTATGTACCTGAAGAAGGTTTTGTCACCCTCCTGCACTGTCTAGGCTATCCCTTCCTCTGTTTGTGCCTTTGCACTTCTAACTGCTTTACCCGCCTCCCTCTGCTTTAACTGATACATTTCCTTCTCTTCCTCCTTGTATGTCTCCTTGAGTGCCCGTTTTTTCTCTCTAACCTTCCCTGCCACTTCTTTGAAAACCATAATGGTATTCTTTTTCTTCTGGTTTTGTTCACTAGCATCACAAAAAGGCTTGTTGCCTCTGTAATGGCTCTCTTGAGGTTCTCCCACTGTAGCTCTACCCTCCCTCCCCTGACCCTTTGCCATTGATTTCTTGAGGCATTCTCCCATTTTAGCAAAGTCTGCCCTCTTGAAGTCTAGGACTCTTGCTTTTGTGTGGCTTGATTCTTCTACTGTTTTTACCCTGAACCATACTGTATGGTGGTCACTGGACCCCAGATGATTGCCCACTGATAAATCTGTTATTCTGTCTCCATTTGTGAGCACCAGGTCCAATTTTGCCCCCTCACGAGTTTGGTCCTCCACTAGTTGCCTGAGGCATGCTCCTTGCAGGGCATCCAAGGATGGCTTTGCTCCTGGATGTGGCTGCAGCATAAGTTCCATTTAACATCAGGCTTATTTAGGTACCCTACCACCAACACTTTCCCTTTCTCTACAATTAAAGATAAGAAAAGGGCCTATATGAACTGTAAAAAAGACAACAATAACTATAATAGAGACAAATATAAGGCTGCCCTTAGAAGATGCAAAATGACGATCAATAGAGAAAAACGGTTAATTGAATTTAAGTTAGCACACCTAAAGGATGGTGGGAAAAGTTTTTACCAATATATGAACAATAAGAAAAGTCTGCCAACTACTATCAGTCCCCTACTCATTGATAACACTCAGGTTCTACACCCAACAGATATGGCTAACGTCTTTAACAAATATTTTTGTTCTGTGTTTGAAGGGAAAAACAAATCAATCTCTGTTTCCATGATTAATTTAGAAAATAATCAGCAATTGGAAATAAGTAGAGACAACATAATAAGAAAACTAAACACTATTAAAATAAATACCTACCCAGGCCTCGACTCACTTCACCCCAGAATTCTGAAGGAAATCAAATCATGGTTGGTCGAACCTTTATATAGACTTTTTAACTTAACTTTAAATACTGGCAATGTACCTAAGGAATGGAGGCAAGCTGAGGTGATACCCATTTTTAAAAAAGGAAATCGAGCTAGTCCACCTAATTACAGACCTATCAGTGTTACCAGCATCGTTGGTAAACTGATAGAATCTATAATAAAAGACATAATTGCAGAAGAATTGACTGAATAAACACATTTGTGATAATTCACAACGTGACTTCAAACCGCAGAGATCTTGTCTGACTGCTAATCTCGTCTTTTATGAGAGAGGGAGTGCATTATGAGAACAAAAGAAATCTGTTGATGTTATCTATCTGGATTTATGCAAGGCTTTTAACAAAGTCCCACACTCTGTACTTATTGAAAAACTGATCGCTTTGGATTTAAACCCATCTGTAATAAAATAGTTAATGTCATGGCTTTCAGATAGAGAGCAAGTAGTTAGAATCAGAAGTTTTAAGTCTAACCCGGGAATGGTGACAAGTGGAGTACCACAGGGCTCTGTCCTGGGTCCTTCATTGTTCTCTCTTTAGAAACATAGAAACATAGATTTTGACAGCAGATAAGGACCGCTTGGCCCACCCAGTTTGCCCATTTCCCTACCTATTGGATAAGCTGCAGATCCTAGTTAACCAGCAGCCTACTTCTTCCTACCCCCACCCCCTAGAATTGCCTTATGACTGTCCCATGCATGCTTGAATTCCACCACTTTTTTTGACTCCACAACCTTCCTCCGAAGGCCATTCCATGCATCCACAACCCTCTCTGTGAAAAATACTTCCAAATTACCTCTGAGCTCTCTTTCTATCTTCAAATTGTGCCCCCTTGTTCTTGCACACCTCTTCTTTTGAAAGATACTACCCTCTTGGACTTTGTTGATTCCCTTGAGATACTTGAAAGTTTCTATCTTGTCCCCCCTCTCTCTCCTTTCCTCGAGGCTATACATATTCAGCTCCTTAAGTCTCTCTTCATATGTCTTCCGGTGCAGACCCTGCACCATTTTAGTTGCCCTCCTCTGTACAGCCTCCATCCTGTCTATGTCCTTGCGGAGATTGGGTCTCCAGAACTGCACACAGTACACCAAAAGGGGTCTCATCAACTGTCTGTACAGAGGGATAATAACTTCCTGTTTTCTGCTGGTGATGCCTCTCCCTATGCATCCCAGTATCCCCCCAGCCCTCCTTGCTGCCCTGTCACATTGCTTGCCCACCTTTAGGTCATCTGATATGACTACCCCCAGGTCCCTTTCCATTTTTATTGTTGTTAGTATCTCACCCCCCATTGTGTACTCTTCCCTGGGTTTTTGTTTCCCAGGTGCATTACCTTGCACTTCTTAGTATTGAATCTAAGCTGCCATACATTTGACCATTCCTCTAACCTTGCCAAGTCCCTTCTCATCCTATCCACCCCACCATGTGCATCAACTCTGTTGCAGATCTTTGTGTCATCTGCAAAGAGACATACTTTCCTTCCAGTCCTTTCTGCACACGCTTATAAAGACATTGAAGAGGACCGTGTCCTCACACTGAACTCCTGCGGTACCTCACTAGTAACCCCTTTCTTCAGATTGACCCATTTACTATTACCTCTGTGTCCTATTCTCCAGCCAATTCTTTACCCAGGCTATCATCTTAGGACCCATTCCCAGGCTGGCTAACCTGTATATTAATCTTTTGTGTGGGACTGTGTCAGATGCCTTGCTAAAGTCTAGGTAGGCCATATCCACAGCCCCTCCCTGGTCTACTGCTTTGGTCACCCAGTCAAAGAAATCAATTAGATTTGTCTGACATGACCATCCGGCTGTGAATCCATGCTGCCTTGGGTCCTGTGTCCCACTGGCCTCTAGGTATTCAACAGTTCTTTCCTTCAGAAGTGATTTTATCATTTTCCCTACCACTGAGGTCAAACTGACAGGTCTGTAGTTTTCTGCCTCTGTCTTGCTCCCACTTTTGTGAAGGGGAATCACATCCACCCTCCTCCAGTCCTCAGGTACCACACCATCCTCCCATGATTTATTAAAAAGGGTAGTCTGGGGCAAATCCCATCAGGCCCCATTGCTTTATCCACCTTCAGTTTTAAGAGTTCTTTCAGAACCCTTTCTTCTGTGAAAGGACTAATATCAACCCCCCTATCCAGAGTGCTTTTATTGACCGGATTAGGTATTTGCCCCAGCTTTTCCAGTGTGAATACTGAGCAGAAGTATTCGTTCAGTATCCATGCTTTTTCACTGTCGCTCTCTGCCCAACCACCTTCCTCTTTGTTCAGCCTCAGTATCCCTGCCTTAGTATTTCTTTGCTCCCTAGTGTACCTATAAAAGGTTTTATCCCCCTTCTTAACCGAGTTGGCTATCTTTTCCTCGGTTTGGGCCTTTGCTATTCTGACTGCCTTACCCGCTTCCTTCTGTTTTAACTGGTACAGTTCTCTGTCCTGTTCCTTCTCCTAAACTTGTATTTATTGGAACTCTGGAGATTAAGAGGTGACCTTCTTTTAATGTATAATATCTCTAAAGACCAAACCTTATTATCAGATCTCAGACTTGTCTTTGCGCATAGAGAAATTTCACTTAGGAGCCATTCATACCAGTTAAAACTTACCAATCCTAAAAATTACACTAGAAGAAGTTATTTTTACCCAAAGAATTATATCAATGTGGAAAATGCTCCCTAAAGATGTAGTAGAAGCTATTTCTTTTGCAAAGTTAATAATAAATTAGACAGTTTCCTGTTAGGGATTGAAAATGGGATTTAAGCCCACTTGTGAGGGATGTACCTTAAGGTCCTATGGCCTTCTGTACATCTATGCCTTCATAGTATGAATTGTAGTATTTTAAGGATGTTATCTACCATGACCCTATCTGTATCTTCCCCTTGCATTGGGGGGTCTGTAGATAACTCCTGTGCAGATAGTGGTGCCATTTCCTGTTTCTAGGGTGAGCCACAGTGACTCCTCTCCTCCCTACTTTCCCTTTATCTCTGTTGCCTTGATCCCTTCTTTGATGTAGATCGCTACACCTCCTCCCATTTTGCCCTCCCTGTCTTTCCTGTAGACCATGTACCATGGTATATTAATGTCCCGATCATGGCTTTCTGTATACAATGATTCAGTGACTGCCACAATATCCAGGTCTCGCTCCACCATCAAGGCCTCTAGGTCAGGGATCTGCAGGTCTGGGAAACAAGATCCCAGACCTGCAGGCAATAATGACAGAGGCTAAACTGGACAAAGTAGCCATTAGCGAGACATGGTTTACCAGTAACCACACTTGGGAGACTTCAGTACCTGGCTATGTACTGTTCAGAAGAGACCGAGGTGCAAAAAGGTGGTGGGTGGTGTGGTCCTTTATGTCAATGAAAATATCAAAGCTACAGAAATTCAGAATACACATAAGGAGCCAGAAGAACTGTGGGTCACCCTGGAAACAGGAAATGGGACAGCCATACGAACTGGGGTTGTGTACAGGCCACCAGACCAGGGGGAGGACATAGACACGTTACTGTTAGAAGATATACAAAACATGACAGCTAAAGGGGGGGGAGGTTGTGATAATGGGAGACTTCAACATGCCAGATACAGATTGGTCAATACCAGCAGGGACATCTGCCAGAACTAGACACACGGTGGATTCCCTGCAGGGGGAGGGCCTCAAACAACTGGTACAACAACCCACAAGAGACAGGGCTATCCTAGATCTAGTACTGACTAACAGAGAAAGGGTCACATATCTCCAGGTAGAAGGTCACCTGGGTGCCAGTGACCATCACATGGTATGGTTCAATTTGACCACTGGAACAAAATCATCCCATTCCAAGGCAAAAATATGGAACTTCAGAGGAGCTGACTTTGATAAGATGGCCAACAGAGTTAAGCTAGCCCTGGCAAAAAAGAAATACAGGTGATGGGGTACAGGCAAAGTGGGCAAGCATTAAAGATGCAATACTTGAAGCAACATCCCATTGTGTTAATAAGAAAAGGAAGTGCAAAAGAAGCAGGAAACCACTTTGGTTCTCAAACACAGTAGCGGAAAAGGTCAGAGCCAAAAGGCTGGCCTTCAGGAAATATAAGGGAACACAGCAGGATGAAGATTGGGAGGCATACCAAACTTCCCTAAGGGAAGCAGGGAAGGTAGTAAGGAAGGCAATGGTCCAAACCGAGGAAACATTAGCATGAACAGTAAAAGAATGTGACAAGACTTTCTATAGATACATTAGTGAAAGGAGAAAGTCCAGAGGGGGGTATTGCTAAGATCAAAGGGGGATAAGGGCGCGTGTGAGGAGGAGGACCATGTAAAAGAATCTATCCTAAATAGATACTTCTGCTCAGTATTTACTGAAGAGAAGGTAGGGCAGGGCCCACAGCTCAGCAACATGGACACGGGGAGCGGGGGGAGGTGTGCACTAGTCCCTTCACAAAAGAAAGAGTCCTACAGTACAAGAGCTCAATAAGCTCAGGGTGGACAAGGCAATGGTACCTGATAGCATACATCCCAGGAGCTAAGGGTGAAACTAGTAGAGCCATTATCAGAACTGTTTAGTCAATCAATCAATCAATCAAAAATCTTTATTTATCCAGGCGGGCACCATTGAGCAAGGCTCATTTGCAAGGTGGACCTGGTCATACAAAAATCATAGTACAGTAACATGGTAGACGTAGTGCAATATTATACAAAGAAAAATATACAGTATATACAGTACAGTAACAAGGTAGAACATAATGCGATATTATACAAAGAAGAAAAATCTGCATATGTACATCAGCATTTGAGCATATGGACCTTTACAACAGATAGTCTTATAAGTTGGTACAGCCGGAATGTTCACTTGAAAAGAGCAAGAAAGGCAGTATGAGGGATTCCAGATTAGGAAGATACTGAAGGGGAAGGAATTGTTAATCTGGCATACTTAAGGGAAAGAGATGGAACTTGACCATGGCTAAATACAGACAGAGAAGAGGGGGATGAGCAGGTATTTTGATAGGGAGAGAGAGGCTGGGCAGAGGCAGGGTGGGAGGCAGGATGGGCAGGAGGGAAACTGTAGAATAGGTGAGCTAGCGATGTGGGAAACATTTGCAGGATTCTTTCATGAAGTTGTCATAGAGTGACTTGAAAATATTCAGGCTAACAGGACAGCTCAGCTTCAAGTTTTTTTGCAAACCGTTCCACAAGGCAGGCAACGAGAAACTTATGGCAGCTCTGCCGATACGAGATTTGACCTTAGGTAATTGCAAGGCAATTAGGGAATAGCTTCTGAGAACATAGGTGCCTATCACACTCCGGGGAATACAATCAGAGAAGTATGGGGGAGCTTGTTGGTTACCGCTCTGAAGGCCCAAAGAGCAGCATTTCTATCTCTCCTATAATGAAGGGAAGTCCAGCCATCGCAGTGTACAAGGAGCACTGGTGTGCAGAAAGAGGAAGGCCTGTTATGAACCTCCATTATGAACCTGAATGCTCTGTGGTATAGGATGTCCAAATTAGCCAGGGCAGAGACAGTACAATGGCTATAGAGAATGTCCGCGTAATTTATTAATGAAAGGAAAGTGGCTTGAACCAACTGCAGCTTGGCATCCTTAATGAGAAGGTGGTTAATTCTGTAGAATAGTCCTAGTCTTTGTCTTAGTTTCTTCTGTAGTTCTTTGAGATGTTCAGAGAAGGAGAGTTTGTGATCGAGCCATACACCCAGATATTTGAATTTTGGCACATACTCTAGTTTTTCTCCAAGTACTGTAGTAATCTGAGGGATAGCCCCAACGCAAGCGGGATTTGCCGCATAAGAGGAAGGTGAAAAGAGCATCACTTTTGTTTTTTCCGCATTGAGCAGAAGCTTTTGGTTTATGAGCTGGTATTGTAATAGGTTAAATTTAGCTTGGAGGTCTTCACAGGCTGCTTCCAGCGTAGGACGATGCAAATAAAGTACTGGGTCATCAGCGAACAAATGGATATTGGCCTTATTGATGGTGTCATCGATGTTAATATAAACCGCAAACAATAGGGGACCAAGTATAGATCCCTGAGGCACACCTCTCTGCATAGGTTTAAGTGGTGAAAGATCACCTTCAGCTTTAACCTGCTTTCTGTTCTGCGAGGTAATCGGCAAACCAGCACATAGAGTTAGGGTCCAGACCTAATTTAGAGAGGAAAGAAATAGGCTATGGTCGACTGTGTCGAAGGCCTTACTTAGATCCAAAAAAATGGCACAGGCGTGATTCTTGTTGTCAAGGTCAAGGAGCCAATCATTAGTCACTTTCGCTAAAGCAGTTATGGTACTGTGCTTTGCTCCGAATCCAGACTGCACTGGGTTTAACAGGCTTCTGGATTCAAGGTACGTTCTTAGCTGACCACTCACTATCTTTTCTAATAATTTAGACAGAATGGGGAGGAGGGAGATCGGTCTATAATTATTAAGGTCGCAAGGGTCACCTGATTTTAGCAGAGGGATGACATGGGCTACTTTCCATTGTGAGGGGAGGCTCCCCTGGAATAGTGGCAAGTTGAAGAGGTGTCTGATTGGCACAGCCAACACATGATATGCACATTTCAGAAAGTAATTCTCTATGGAGTCCGAGCCTGCACCCTTCTTGATATCTAGTTGCAGCAATAGGTCTTCAACCTCTTTTAGAGAGGCAGGCAGGAAGGAGAAGGCATCCTTGGTAAAGGGGGACTCGTGAATCCACAAGTCCTGTTGATTGCGGACGTCATTAGCAGGGAATGTGTCAAATGCTAGCCGAGCAGCTGCAAAATTATTATTGAGGGCTTCCAGTATCTCTGATCGGTCTGAGATGGTGCTACTACCGGAAATAATTTTTGATGGGAGGGAATTACCAGGTGAATGACCAGACATGTCCTTTATTGTTTTCCAGAATTTTGAAGGATTCCTTGAGGCAGAGGCTAGCTCAGTACGATAGAAAGCGACCTTGGCTGCTCTGACCAACTTGGTGCACTTGTTGCGTGCCCTCCTAAAGTGACACCAGTCCATGTCATTCTTGCTTCTGCGTGCTTTTTTCCATAGTGTATCCCTTTCTAGCGTGGAAGCTTTGATTTCTGGTGAAAACCAGCGGCAAGTGCTGCTCCTTACATGTACTTTTACCATGGGTGCATGCCTGTTTAAGGCTGCAGTTACTATAACGTGAAAGATAGTATATGCCTCATTAACTGTTTTGGCTAGGTAGAAATCCTGCCGTTGCTGGGAATGTTTCAATTTGTCAACGTAGGCAAACAAGTCAAAGTTGCGTTTACATCTCTTGACTGAGAACTTTGCTACAAACTGTGGATTGTGCACAGATCTAATACTGGCGATGAAACAGTGATTGCTTATGTCAGAGAAAAATGTTCTGACATGGGAGAACAGGTGTGGTTTGTTAACCAAAATTACATCTAAGAGGGTGCTGTTACTAGGGTTCTTTTTATCTGGGCGAGTGGGCTCACCAATGAGTTGCACCAGCCCCAAGGTATCACAAAAGGATTTCAAGGGAGCCGAGCCTTTTGATAACCAGTCATAGTTCAGATCGCCAAGAATAATGGTTTCCAGTGTACTAAGTCCCAGGGCAGAGCTTAGATGTGACAAGAGATGAGACCCCACAGACAGGGGCCTGTAGCAGCCTATTACACAGAGAACGCAGGAAGGAGAAAGTTCAATCTTTAGGGTCAAGCACTCAAATTCATTAGGGGAGGAGGATGCTTCTAGGCATGATACAGAGAATTTGTCCCTGACATAAATCACCACCCCTCCGCCTCTTGATTGCCTATCAGCTCAGAAGAGTAAATAACTTGGGATGTTGATTTCACTATTAGGAGTGGCTGGTCTAAGCCAGGTCTCAATGATCACCAGAACATCAGGTAGGGTGGGGCTCACCCAAGCCTGGATCATGGTGATCTTTTTCAGCAGGCTGCAGACACTGAGATGCAGGAATGACATTCCTTTAATTCCCGCCAGGTCGGAGGGAGAAGCAAGGGTATCTAGAGGCCCCGGGTTGAGTTTGACATTTTTGCCTGAGCACAATAGCGGCAAAATCCTTTTTAAGGTAGCAAAAGTTAATTTGTAGTCTCTATTCTTTGAGCGACTGGGAGGGCGGTGAAGTTGAATAAACCTGTCACCACTCATGGTGCTGTACTGACCTAGGGTTGCAGCTACTAGAATCCTGATAGAAACATGCAAGGAGAAGGAAGTATCGAGACGGGTGGGGGAAGTACCCTGCAAAGGCAGTTTGGGAGATGTCCCACTTTAAGGCAGATACAGCCATAAGATCCAATAATCCAGTAGAACTTCATGAGAGGAGTTGTAAAGCATATAACAAGGAGAAGTGCAAAACTCATCCTCACCCTGGGAGGAATTTGAGGTCTCATAGAGCACACAGGGCGCTAGCAGAACAAAGGACATATTAAGGAGCCAGTAGTTCCCTCCCATGGTAAGGTCTTGTACACCACAGGATAGGGTGATGAAAGTCCCCGACCCAGTATCAGAACTGAACCTATGGTTGTGCTGACTGATGAGCACCCAAGGTAGACTAGAAGAAAGGTGATGGACCCCTGACAGGAGATTAGTGTGAAAAGACAGCAGATAGTGAATATTTGAGTAGGAGTGGCGCCAGTGGGTGTAGCAGATGAGAGGAGGTGGGACGAGCTTATATAATAAATGGAGGTGATGGGGGATGGGTGGGCGGGCAAGAAAATGCGGCTTTTGCCGTGACCTTGTAAGGGATCGAGTCCAGGCTGGAGGTCTCGGGCGGCGGCAAGGTCAGCGCCGACCTCCCGGTGTCCGAGGATGCCTCGGCTTGGGAGCCCTGGGAGGCTTCACATGGCTGGGGGAAAAGAAAAAAAAGGGAGGATTATGTACTTGCTGGGACAAAGGAACCAGCAGAAGCCAGCGGGAGTCCAATCTGCGCCACTATCAGAGCAATTTGGAAAAGCACCTGGCTGTCTGGAATGCTGCCGAACACTTGCACAGGAAGGGCTGTAAACACAAATAACACTCTGGCAAAGTAGCTAACACACTGTAATCAATCTCAGACCATTTTAAACAATAGTTTTTAGCAAGGACAAAGAAATTACAGCACTTTGCAGAGTCAGTAAGATCAGCAAGAGTGGAAGTGGACTGCTGGCCAATCGCAACAGAGCAGTGAAAATCGCTCATGTTCCGATTGGACGGCGGCTTTTGCCATACCTTGTGAGGGAGCGAGTCCGGGCTGGAGGTCTTGGGCGGCGGCTAGGTCAGCGCCGACCACCTGGAGTCCGAGGATGCCTCGGCTAGTGAGCTGGGGAGCCCTGGGAGGCTTCACATGGCTTGTGAGGGAGCGAGTCCGGACTAGAGGTTTCAGGCGGTGGCTAGGTCAGCGCCGACCGCTCGGTGTCCAAGGATGCCTCAGCTGGTGAGCTGGGAAGGCCTGGGAGCCCTAGTTAGTCTCTGAGCACAGGAGAGGTCCCAGAAGACTGGAGAAGGGCTCGTGTGATCCTGCTCCACAAGAGTGGTAGCAGGGAGGAGGCAGGGAACTACAGACCAGTCAGTCTTACCTCAGTAGTGGGCAAGATTATGGAGACACTCCTTAAGGTAAGGATAGTGCAACACCTGGAATCCATAGGAGCACAGAATCCAAGACAGCATGGTTCTACAAAAGGAAGGTCCTGTCAAATTAATCTCATAAATTTCTTTGACTGGGTAACCAGAGTGGTGGACCAAGGGGGAGCAGTTGATGTCGCCTACATTGACTTCAGCAAAGCTTTCAACTCTGTTCCACATAGAAGATTGATTAATAAGCTGGGTAGGGTTGGGTGGGTCAGACATTGTTCAACTGGGTGGTAAACTGGTTGACAGGCAGAAAATAGAGTGGTGGTAAACGGTATACAGTCAGAAGAGATGCATTTCACAAGTTGGGTACCTCAGGGATCAGTCCTGGGGCCAGTCCTCTTCAATATCTTCATCAGTGACATTGCAGATGGATAGGAGGGTAAGGTTTGTCTGCTTGCAAATGACACCAAAATCTGCAACAGAGTAGATGATCCAGATAGGGTGGGCAGAATGAGAAGTGATCTGGATAAACTGGCAAAATGGTCGGAAGAGTGGCAACTGGGGTTTAACGCAAAGAAGTGCAAGATCATGCAGATATGGAAGAGAAACCCTGAAGCCACCTATAGGCTGGAAGGGGAGCTGCTGGCAGTCACAAGGGAAGAAAGAGACTTGGGCGTCATCATCACCGATTACCTGAAATCATCCAAGCAGAGCACTAAAGCAGTAGGTAAGGCTAGTGGGATGTTGGGGTGTGTTAGTAGGGGTATCACAAGTCGGAAGAGGGAGGGAGGTAATAATCCCTCTTTACAAGACACTGGATAGGCCCTATCTGGACCTGCATGCAGTACTGGAGGCCACACCTTCACATGGACATTAACCAAATTGAGGTAGTCCAGAGAAGGGCAACCAAAATGGTGCAGGGACTGCATCAGAAAACATATGAGGACAGATTAACTGAGCTCAGTATGTATACCCTAGAGCAAAGGAGGGAGAGAGGTGATATGATTTAAACATTCATTCACCTTAAGGGCATTAACAAGGTGAAAGAGTCTAACATGTTTCAGTATAAGAAACATAGCAGGACAAGAGGACACAGCATGAGATTAGAGGGAGGCCGATTAAGGAGTAATGTGAGAAAGTTCTTTTTCGCAGAAAGGGTGGTGGATGCATGGAACGGCCTACCTCAGGAAGTGGTGGATTTGAATACAGTGCAGGGCTTCAAACAGGCATGGGATAGGCATAAGGGAGCAATACAGATGAGTATGAATAGATAGGCCATTGACAGAGCAAAGGCCAATGGCACATTCATAAGGTAGAAAAAGAAATGGGCAGACTGGATGGGCCTTGTGGTCCTTATTTACCACCAAGTTCTGTGTTTCTATGTTTGTTACCCAGGCTGCGGGCATTTGTACACATGGCCCTCCATGTTTTTATGGCTTTGCCCCTATTTGTTCCCATCCCTTCGTTTCCCCCAGTGCCTCCCCTGACATGACCCCCTGTTTCAGTCCATTGTGTTTCCCATCCATTGTGTTTTCTTGTTTGACTACCTGACCTGTGTGTGTGTGTGTGGGGGCAGTTGAATTTAGTTGTAAATTTCCACCTCCCCTTGACTAGTTTTAAATTCCTGCCAATGAAACATTCAAACCTTTCATTTGGGATCCTGGTCCCTCCTCAGACAGATGCAGGCCATCCCTCGCATACAAGCCCATATCTCTTCAGGTGGGTCCCCAGTCCCCAATGAAGTCAAAACCCTCTACTCTGCACTAGTTCTTCAGCCATTCATTGAATCCCATGTTGCGGAGCATTCAGGCATCTCCTATGCCATAGAGAGGTAGCACTTCCGAGAAGGTTATCGTGCGTGCCACCTAAGACCCCTCCCCAACTCCGTGAACTCCCTCTGCACTGACCCAACTTCGTTGTCAGTCAGGTCATTTGTCCCAAGGTGGACAATGACGTCTGCCTCCCCTTGCCCCTGCAATCCTTAGGATTCACCTCTATCCTTCCAAGCTGAGGTGCCGGGTAGGCAGCCTACCTGTCTTCCTCCTCCCTTTCCCACCACCAGTTCTACCTTCCTAATAATAGAGTCCTCAACTAGGAGTTGCTTCATTCTCCTCTAGGGTCCCTTGCCTCCCCCGTGAAGTCTTCACTACAGTCGTTCCCTGCATCCACCTTGTCTACCACTGTGGGTCCCCCATGGGATAGCCTCGCTCTGCCAGAACGGCACAGGAGTTGTGGAGTGGAACCACAGGTGGTATGTGTCTCTGCCCAGCCTCCCTTACCGTACTTGAGCCCACTGTTGTCCATCTGCTGCTCTTTACTGGCATCCTTTGATGCAGCGGGGTTGGCACTGGTGGTCCCTGGGTGGGGAAAGAGGTCTCCCGAATCTTAGCCAACTCTGCCTGGAGATGAGCAACCTCCACCCTCAACCAAGAGAGCTGCCTGCAAATAGGGCAGCACCGCAGCCTCCGGAATGTCTCCCAGAAAACTGCTGCCCCACAGCCACTGCATTGCACCACTCCCATTGTGTCTGTTGTTTGCCTTCTCTTTTCTGAGCTTTAGTCCCCCCAGGTAAAAACAATTTTTCCTTTTTTTTTTTTTACACACTCACACTGCTGTGTCAGCAAACACACAGGAGGCCTATTGCCCCCTGTGTAACAGTATACTTTTAGTCCCCAAGAAATACCCCACACAGATCTTGGTGACAACCGATGCTGACCCTGTCTGTGCTGGGTAGATTTTTTTTTTCTCCCTTCTTCCTTGTCTAGGTAGGAAGTGATGAAATGCATGTTGGGAAGTCACTATAAAAGTACACCCAGCCTTGGGGTGGCTGAGAGGGATAATCCGGAGGTAGATCCTCACCAGAGGTAGACTCTCAAGAGAAAAACAATCAGTTCACCTCCGGTGCCTCCTGCTTGTTAGAGAATGAAAAAACAAACAATTCACACAGAAAGGGATCACCTATAAACAGAAGAAAGTAAAATAAAACCAGTAAATCCACTAACAGCTTTGTCTGATGGGAAAAAAGGGCTAAGTATTTGATTCAGTAACCCCTTTTTAAGCTAAATTTGTAGCAGTATATTAGCTCTTTGTACCCCTGCCAAAATGTACAATTAAGAATGGGTTACACTAGTAAGCTGTTACGGTTCCATGTGCTTCACCACTCTCCTAGCTCTGACTGCCCTGCAGACAAGTTTCTCGGCTCCGATTACCCTGCAGCAGGAAGTCAGGCACAGTGTTCACGGCTCTAATCCCCTGTAAACAAGAGTTCAAGCATGCGTGTTTGTGGGAGTCTCATTCTCTGAACCCAGTCTGCTCCTTCGATCCAACGTGCTGCTGGGATCAACAATAACACTGCCGGAAGGTTACTACTGAAAAGAAGGAATACACTTGAGTGTTAGTTTCAGCAGTTAGTTTGTTCTGCCGAGTCCTCCAACCCCCTTCCCTCACCTCTTGTCGTAATGTTTGCTGATAACTAGAGCATCATAGGTTATTATGAATTTCTGCTTTAAACTCTCAGTGGGCTTTCTGAAATTTTGAGAGGGTTTCTGAGACACAAAATAAGCAAACTGTGTCTCATATAGATAAAGGAGAATGATCAATTCTTGATCTTCCTGGACATAAAGTCTCCACCACTCATTCACACTAATTGGAGTACGCCGGAGGCGCTAAGACCCAACGGGAGCCAAACTTTTTCAGGATGGTCGACGTCGAGATGGAGTCATGAGGAAGCGGCACCGCATGCCAGGCTCATGCGATATAGACTATCTCAGCATTGACCCTCCAACCACCTCAGTTCCTTTTTTCCTGCCATCGAGTGTGCTTCAGTGCTGATGTCGCTCGCCGGCCGGGAGTCAAACTTCAAATTGCAGTTTAGTTTTCAGTTTGCTTATTTTGTATTTTATCACGAAAAGTACCGATTATATTTTACTTATTCTTGCTTGTACAAGAAAAAATCTTCAGCCGTCTATTGACAGACATGACCATGAGTGGGGCAGGTGATGGTAGGCGCATGAAAGCTGTTCAGTCAGCTGGGCCGGGTCTGGTCCACCACCCTCTCTGGATGGGGGGTTTGACAATGGACAGTCCAGTGCTCGGGGGGGGGGGGTGCGCAGTCCCCCTGAAAGCATAAAAAGAAACAGTCCCATTCACGGCACCGTTCGGCCTCGAGTTTTTCTTCTGTCCACCGGCCAAAGAAGAGAAGGCATTGCTTGAGGTCACCTTCTGGTAGGTGTGCATATAGACGGTCAGTTGTTGGGGTCATGGACTGATCTCCATCTCTTTTGGAATCGCCAGTTTCTGTCTCTGGCAGCCAGCTTCTTCGACATCGGAGCCTCTCTCCACCTTCTAGGGGGGGCTTCCGATGAGCAATTTCACACTCCTACCCATTATGCAGGGAAGCATTGAGAGTGTAGGGATGGTGCCTGGAGCACAAGGCTCTGATTCAGGCAGTTTACCTGCCAGGGTTACAAAACGCGCGCTGGCAGACCATCTCAGCAGAACAGAGACAGACCCTCATGATTGGTCTCTTGACTTAACTGTCATTCAGTCACTCTTCGAAGAGTGGGGAACTCCGGACTTGGACCTTTTTTCATCCCCACTCAATGCAAAATTACCTGTTTTCTGCTCCAGAAATCCAGGACCTGGCGTATTTTGTCAGGATGCATTCAGGCTGCAGTGGACAAAACGCTTTCTGTACGCATTTCCTCCTCTTTCCCTAATTAAGAGGGTACTGCTCAAACTGGAGGCAAAGGGGGGCAGAATTATTCTCATTGCCCCGTTCTGGCCTCACCAGATCTGTTTCCCCCTAATTAACAGACTATCGGAAACCTCTCCGAAACCGCTTCCCCTTCAGATGAACCTTCTGACCCAGGGCGCTGTAGTCCATCCCAACCTGAGGTCTCTTCTCCTCCACGCTTGACTTCTCAGGAGATAGAGGTGAATAGGTTTAATGTTTCTTGTTGGATTTCATATATTCTTTTAGCTGTTCACAAGCCAGCTACCAGGAAAACCTACACAGCCAAGTGGGGGCATTTCTCTATCTGGTGTGCAAAATCCTCTTGGAACCCTTTTTTCTGCCCACCAAATAAAGTCCTGGAGTATCTCTTAGACCTCTCAAACACAGGTCTGCAATACTGTACAGTCAGAGTTCATCTTTGCACAATTTACGCATATCATGAGCTAGTGAATTCCATGTCTTTGGCTCAATTACCTGTGGTTAAGAGATTTCTTAAGGGTATTCTGTATACCAGACCTCCTGTTAGGCATCCAGTTGCAGCCTGGGACATTAACCTTGTGCTAGATATGCTCGTTCATAAACCTTTTGAGCCTCTAGCCACTTGTGAGCTGAAATTCCTTACTTGGAAGACAGCCTTTCTGGTGGCCGTCACTTCTGTTCGTAGGGTATCAGAAAGACATGCTTTGGTCACAGACCCTCCATATACTGTATTTCACAAAGACAAAGTAGTTCTTAAGACTCATCCTAAGTTCCTTCCTAAGATTGTTTCGGAATGTCACCTGAATCAACCTTTAGTCCTTCCTATTTACTTTGCAAACTTCCAGAATGAATGAGAGCATAGCCTTCATTCTCTAGACGTATAAAAAGAGCATTGCGGTTCTATTTGGATAGAATTAAATACATTTTCAAGGCTCAACAACTGTTTGTTTTCTTCAGCATGGCCTAGCTGGGTCAGCCTGTTGCTATCAGGTGCATTTCAGCGTGGCTGGTGGCATGCCTTCACCATTGCTATTCCATGGCACAGGTCAAGCTGGAAGGCAGAGTGTACACTCACTCTACCAGAGCAGTCACGGCATCTCTGGTGGAAATTTGTATTGTCCCCATTTCAGACATTTGCAATGCGGCTACCTGGAGCTCCATGCATACTTTTGTTAAGCACTGTGCCTTGGATGTCCATGCCAGACAACATCAGTCATTTGGCAAGACAATTCTTAACAGACTTCAGTCCTAAAAAGTGAGCTCCTCTTTCTAGGAGCATGGATATGTTGTTCATCCACACTCATTGGCATGTCCCCTTCCACTTTAAGTTGGACCAGAAGTCTTCAAGCTGGCTCCTCCCACCCACCCAGGTGTATATACCTCGGCTCCACCCCATGACGCCAGATCTTCCTTTCTGCTGGAAGATTCAGGTTGCCTCCCTTGTGTTCACACATCTTGTAGGCCCTGGCTTTCAAACCTTTGGTTTTTCCGAAAATTTGCATTGTTCGTGTTAGTGATTGCAAGTTCGCTGCTTCGATTATGGAAGACAAGTCTTCCCCCGGATTTCGTTGGTGCCCTTGCGGCCAGAAAATGTCACGCACCGATCCCCACACCGCGCGCCTATTGCCCCACTGTCGACCATGACAACTCGAAATGCGATGTGTGTCTCGCCTTTCACCCTAGCGTCCTCGACGACAGTCTCGCACGCCTGAAACTAGGGAGGCCGGAGAAGAGGAACCTTCTGGTGAAATCCAGGGAGGCTCAGTGGGCAGTTTCCGTGGCTGCAGGATCCGCCAAGCAATTGAAATGCATGCAAGCATTTGAGAAGGAAGCGGCTCGTGCTGAAGAGTCTTCTTGGAGCTTCTTCTTTCTGCTCAACCTGGGCTCCACCTTCTCGGGTTCCTTCCGAGAGTTGTGCGGGTCTCTCCCGACCAAGGGAGAGGTGCCTGCAGGCTCGCACTTCTCTTGATCCCGTAAGTGGGAGAAGGACCCGGGATCATCTTCATCTCGACGAAGATGTTCTTAGGAGTGGGAGAGATCTTGATCCCAAGAACATGCGGTCTCGACCTCGGTCGAGATCGCTTCTTCGGCCACTGGCTTTTTGGCTTTGCCGTCAGGTCAGTTGACCAAATTATTGATCGACAATGTCGAAATCGTGATCAATCCAATCAATCCGATTTCACCAACTCCAGTCAACAAATCCCTTGATCGAATCCCTAATCTGGTCTTTCCAGATGATGAGACCCAGCATGCTGGGACTCCCATCGAAGAAGTGGGCCCTGATCCTGGGAAATCACCAGTCCCACCAATGTCTCCCGAGCGACCGTGTCAGCCCATCCAGTCTCGATCAAGGTCTTGGACCCCCTCAATCGACAGGCCGAGGAAGAGCTATAAACGCTCTAAAAAGAGGCAACACCATCTGTTGTCCTCGTCGGATGAGGAGAGGCTCTGGCAGAAACTCCAGCGCTACGAGGACCTCATGTAGCAATAGCTAATTTTGAGCAGGCACAAGCCAACTTCGGCTTCTACACTGTCCATTACCTGCCTTTCACTTCCTAGGCCGAAGCCGACTGCTTCAGAGCCAGTTAAATAGGTTCCTCAGCCCACGGAGCCGGCAAAACCACCAGCTCGGCCCAAAACAGTCTCTCTACCGATTGTGGTGGAACCACCACCCAAATAGCCTGTGGGAGGGGCTCTTTCCAAGGAAGATAGACCAGACACGGGCTTCCCTGGTGGTTGTCGGTCATGGTCACCCCAGACCACCCTCGGCTGGTCGAAGACGACCTGGGTGGTCAGCCGTTATACCCGGATTCCTCGGATTCGGATGTCTCTGGCTTGCATTCTCATCCAGGGATGATGAATCAACCATTGGCTTATAGATGGAGGAAGGTTCCTCGTCCTTCCAAGGGATTTTTCGCCTCATCTCTGAGTCTACAGGGATGCCTCTGGAGCCAATCCAGAAAAAGGCAGAGTACCCTCTTACGGATATCCTTAAGAGAGGGGATACCCCGACAGAGGCCTTTCCTGTGGCCGAGGCTATTGTTGGCCCAGCCTTAGAACTCTGGCAGTACCCTGCCTCTTGTCCAGCTCCATCTGCCCACATGATCCGCAAGTATGCGGTGCCCATGGGGTTGCTTACGGGGTTCACAGAGCACCCTTCGGCCGAGAGCCTGGTGACTGCTTCTGTGTTCAGGCATACTGGCAGTTCTGCTGACACTGACCAACCTCCTGATAAAGAGTGCAAGCTTTTGGACCATTCAGCCAGGAAGGTCTGTGCAGCTTCCTCCTTGGGCCTTCGTGAGGCAAGTTTGGCTGTCATCATGGCACACTTTTCTCACACCCTTTTAGTGTGGCTGGATGAAGTCCTCCCACATCTCCCCATGGACATGTAGACCACAGTCAAGCAGGTCCAGGATCAGGGCCGAGCTGTTGCCAAACAGCAGCTTTAGACAGCCCTAGATATTGGGGATTCTTGTGTGCCCGCTTGATGGCTGCCGCAGTTGTCTCTTGTCACAGGGCTTGGCTGAGGTTCCCCTCCTTCCCGGCGGATACCCAGCACAAACTAGTTGATGTGCCCTTCCTAGGAACCAACCTGTTCGGCCCAGGAGTGGATGGTTACTTTTAGCACATTGAGCAGTCCATTGCCACCTTGGACGCTACTTCTGCCAAGGCTTCTACGGGCAAGAACCAGCAGAAGAAAAAAGAAGAAGCCTTTTCAACATTCTTCCCCTGTGGCTCAGCAGTCCTCCTTTCAAGGTGGACAGCAGCACCAGCAACAGCAGCAGGCTCAAGCTTGTGCCCCCGGCCGAAGCCCGGACCCCAACGGACCTATAAAGGAGGCCGAGGTTCAGGTCCTGAAGCCTCCTCCTCCAAGCCACTCAGCGACTGGGTGGGGGCTGTCAACCCCTCTCCCATCACCCCAACTCTGGGTCCTCCCATGAGGGGCCGGCTCCACCACTTCCTTTCCGCCTGGTCCGCTGTCACTTCGGACAGGTGGGTTCTCGAAGTAGTCATTCATGTACTGCCTCTGGAATTCGAGCACTACCCTCCAAGCTGAGCCTGCGCCCCCTCGGGAGGAAAGAGTATGCGCTCAGACTCAGTCAGCTCTCCAAGACGACATTGCTCAGCTCCTCCTCAAGGAGGCAGTAGCTCCAGTGGCAGATCCTCTAGCGGACCCAGGCTTTGTCTCCAGGTACTACCTGGTGCCCAAGCAGACAGGGGGTTGGTGCCCCATTCTAGATCTGCACGACCTGAATCAATATCTCGGGTCATTCACCTTTCAGATGGTCACTCTGTCCCAGATCATACCATCCTTGGAGCAAAACATGTGATTCTGTTCACTGGATCTGCAGGACACGTTCTTCCATGTCCCAATCCGTCCATCCCATCAACGGGTCCTCCACTTCAGGGTCGAAGGAACCCTGTACGAGTTCCGAGCCATGCCGTTCAGCCTGTCATCGGCCCCAGAGGTCTTCACCAAATGCAATGCAGTGGTGGCGGCCCATCTCAGGCATTGAGGGATCAGGATTTATCTTTACCTTGATGATTGGGTCCTAGCAGGCTCCACCCAACAGGAGGTGGAGAGGTCCAGGGACCTGGCCCTCCGGACCTGCTCCCAACTCGGCCTCCTGATCAATGAGGCCAAGTCAGAACTCATGCCTTCTCGGTGATGGACTTCATTGGGGCAGAGCTTGACTCTTGTCAAGCCAGAGCTCGGCTCCCGGCAGACAGGGCGAAATTTATTTCCTCCTTTGCCCAATTGTTTCTGGTTGGGCAATTGCGCCCTGCCCAAGACTTTCTGCGTCTTCTGGGTTACATGGCAGCGTACACCTCAGTGATCTGTTGGGTCCAGTTGCACTTGCGCCCCCTCCAGTGGGAGATGGCCGCCCAGTGGACTCAGCGCCATGGTCATTTTGACCAGCTGATCACTGTAACCCAGAAGATGTGGGACACTCTCCAATGATGGACCGCCCCAGACCAGTTGCAGGAAGGGATCCAATTTGTCCGTCCCGAGCCAACGGTCTTCCTCACGACTGATGCCTCTCTCATGGGCTGGGGAGCCCACATGGGGGACAAAAGGGTCCATGCGCTGTGGGCCCCCTGAGGAGTCCTGATGCCACATCAACCTGTTAGACCTCAGAGCAGTCAGACTGGCATTGTCAGCTTTCATTCCTCAGCTCCGGGGTCAAGTGGTTCAAGTCCAGATGGACAATACCACGACCATGTACTTCCTCAACAAACAGGGCGGCACACACTCCCGTCTGCTGTACAAGGAGGCGCTCCGCATCTGGACCCTTGTGAGCCAATTGGAGGCAGATCTCCTAGCTATCCATGTGGCAGGAGCCTCAAACCATCTGGAAGATGCTCTCAACCACTTTGGCCAGACATCCCACGAGTGGTCTCTCCATCCAGAGGTAGCTTACAGCCTGTTCTTCCACTGGGGCAAACCGATGGTGGACCTGTTTGCCTCCAGGGAAAACACCAAGCTGAGGCTGTTTCATGCCCCCCCCCACCAGGGCTCGCTGCAGGGGGATGTCTTCTTTAGGTCATGGACCCCAGGCCTCCTTTATGCCTTCCCTTCATTTCCCTTGTTCCACAAGGTGCTCCTCAAGGTGAGGTGGGACAAGGCGAAGGTGATCCTGGTAGCCCCAGACTGGCCGCGCCAGTTCTGGTATACAGACCTCCTCAGTCTCAGCTGCAGGCCCCCAGAGCGGCTTTGCACACACCCTGACCTGATCTGTTTCAGTCAGGGAAAGGCATTCCATCCAGACCTTCAACCCCTGCACCTCACAGCCTGGTACCTGAGCGGCTAGAGCTCCAGGCTTTAAGTCTTTCTGAAGATGTCTACACCATGGTGGAGGCATCCAGAAAGGAATCGACCAGGAAATGTCATGCTTTCAAATGGAAACGGTTTTCCATTTGGTGTCAGGGCAAGGGCCTGGAACCCCTGTCCTGTCCCGTGGCTAACATTCTTGACTACCTTTGGTCTCTCTCCAAAGGGGTTTTTTGGTCATTGACTCTTAGGGTGCACCTGGCAGCTTGCTGGGTGCGGGCCGGTCAGCCGACAGTGATACAGGAGACAGTGGTGGGTGCTTTTTCAAAGGCCTGGATCACATATCCCCTCTGGTTTGTGAACCTCCACCCCCGTCGGATCTATTGCTGGTACTGTCACACTTGTCTTGGAAGACAGTCTTCCTGGTGGCTATCACGTCTGCCAGAAGGACAGAGGAGCCCCAGGCGCTTTCCGTGGACACCCCTTATCTGGTCTTCCACAGGGACAAGGTTGTCCTACACCCCCACCCAAAATTCCTTAAGAAGGTGGTGTCAGTTTCTCCTTAACCAGGTGTTAACTCTGCCGGTGTAGTATCCTGATTACACCTTGGAGGCCAAGTACAGGCTCCATACTTGGACCTGAGACATGCTCTCTCCTACTGTAAGGAGAGGATGGCGGAAATTCGGAGAGAGGTTCGCCAGCTGTTTGTCACCTACACTGAAGCTGCTTCTGGCAGACCTGCAGCAGAATGGACCATTGCAAGGTGGATTACATCATGCTTTGATCCGTGCTATGAGTTGGCAGACAAGAAGCCCCCTAGAGGAATAAGAGCTCATTCTACCCGCCATACCGCTGCATTGGTGGCTGCTTCCAGGGACATCCCTATCCAGGAAATCTGCTACCTGGAAGTCAGCAAACACCTTCATCACCCATTACCACATCGACCTTGAGTCACGCCTGGGTGCTGGTTTTGGGGCCTCAGTTCTCCAATCTCTGTTCCCTAAGTAGGGGGTGTGCGCTTTAACTCCCTCCTCCCGCAGAACTGCTAGGAGTCTGTCAGTGAGTGTGGATGAACAACATATCCACACTCCTAGGAAAACAGGTTACTCATCTGTAACAGTAGTTCTAGGAGTGGTATATGTTGTTCATCCACACGGACCCACCCAACCTCCCCGGTTGCGGATGCACAACACCTGGCTTCCAGCAGGCTAAGATCTGGTGTTATAGGGCGGAGCCGAGGTATATACCAACCGGGTGGGTGGGAGGAGCCCGCTTGAAGACTTCCAGTCCAACTTAAAGTGGAAGGGAACATGCCAGTGAGTGTGGATGAACAACATATACCACTCCTAGAACTACTGTTACAGGTGAGTAACCTGTTTTTCTCTCCTGCTGCCCATCTCGGGGGGATTATTTAGCTTGGTACTCTCCCATTACTGTGAATGAGTGGTGGGGACTTTATGTCCAGGAAGATATGGAAATTACATACCTACCATAATTCTTAATCTTCTTGGACGAAGTCTCCACCACTCATTCACACTCCCACCCACCATCCCCCAAGCTCACTTCTCTGTTTCTGGTCTTCACTTCCTCAATGGTTGGACTGTGAAGACTTTGTTTTTGACCCTTGTTACACAGGTCAATCGAACTATCTTATGTCTGATTTTTAGGTTAGTCCTCTCTAGGTTAGTTACGCTGCACCTCCTGGAAAATAAAGGCACTGAGGAGTTTGGAGGGTCAATGCCGAGATGGTCTGTACCACACGAGCCTGGCTCATGGTGCCACGTCCTCGCGGCTCCTTCTCGATGCCGGCCCTTCTGAAAAAGTTTGGCTCCCGCTGGGTCCTAGTGCCTCCGGTGTACTCCCATTAGTGTGAATGAGTGGTGGAGACTTCATCCAAGAAGATCAAGAATTACAGTAGGTATGTAATTTCCATTTCTCCTCAATCTCTCCTCAGCATTTGACACTGTGGACAATGCGGTATCATTAGATTGCTTAAGGGAGCTCTGTGGACTCAGCAGAACTGTGATTAGCTGGTTCAAGTTCTTCCTCATAGGTAGGACGCAGAGGGTGGTGATAGGGAGTTTCTCCTCTTGCCCAAAGCCCCTGCCCTGTGTAGTTCCCCAAAGTTCAATCCTGTTGCCCATGCTGTTCACAGTGTACATGCTGCTCCTGGGTGAGGTCATCAGATGTTACAGTGTGGGAGTTTCACTGTTACCCAAATGACACCCAACTGTATATGTCATATGCATCCAGGATGTGTGATGCAGTGGCAGTGCTAAATAAATGTCTGGCTGAGATCCAGGACTGGATGTCCTCTAACTGGTTGAGGCTCAATCCAGATAAGATGGAGGTGCTGGTGACTGAGCCTGGTCACCGGCGGGATACAATTGCCGATGGTGTGGGAAAAGGCTTGATGCTTGGTCCCACCACTCTTACAGCCTAGGAAATGGTGAAAAATCTGGGTGTGATCCTAGATGATGGACTGACATTTGAGGCTCAGGTGTCATCTGTTGTCCAGAGTGATTTCTACCACCTTAGAAACATTGCCTGAATTAAAGACTTAATCCCGCCAGACAGTCTGCCCTCACTAGTGCACACTTTCATGACTTCCAGATTTAACTATTTTAACACCCTTTACCTTGTGGGCAGTGGAGGGGTCCTGCATCGCCTGCAGCTGGTACAGAACGCAGCATCCAGGTTGCTGATGGGCCTTCCAAGGTCTTGTCATATTACCCCATCCTCAGTGATCTACACTGGCTGCTAGAAAGGTGGAGGATCACCTTTAAGGTGGATCTTCTCACCTACACGGCCCTATACAGGCCAGGTCCTGGCTACCTGAGCAACCTCCTAACCCTGTCCACCCCTTGCACTCTCTCCGCTCCTCCTCCAAGGGCCTCCTTGCAATTCCCAGAGCCTGGCTTAAAACCTCGGTAGATCGTTCTTTTGAGGTGGCAGCACCAGCCATTTGGAACTTGCTTCCAAGGTCCTTGAGGGAAGCCCCCTGGGAGGCTTTCAGATGGGGTCTGAAGGTGCATCTGTTTAGAGAGGCGTTTGAGATTTCTTAATTTTTAGCTCTAGCTAGCCTAGTTGCTGTAATCCTTTTGTGCTTAATTTTTATATATGTCTTTTCATTTTCTATTTATAGTACTATTTTAATTCTTGCCTGTATCCTATTCAGCACCCTGAGCCCCAGGAAAAGGGTGCTTAAGAAATAAAATATTACTTACTAATATAAAAAGGGGTATGAAAAACTGACTAAATTAAAAACTTCATTGGTTAAAACATAGCACCTGACTGTTGATTATTTATATAGAAACTTCACAGTTCATAACCAGGGCCACTGGAAAACTGTGGAAAAGGTTACCCAAAATTGCAGAGCATGTAGCAAAAATTGTGGGAAATTGCGGGGGTTTCTACCATAGACCCTGAGTGCTTCACAATAAATCTTTTAATGTTTTCTGCAGCATATATTAGTCAGTATAAATTGCTAAATGAATACACTGACACTTGAATATGTTTTTTTATGTTCCTAGCAAGAATACTAAACTGATAAGCTATCATAAGCATTGCCTGTCTTCCACAGTTTAAAAGCATTTTCCTCACACAGTGCTAAATAGATTCTATAAAGTGAGCCACAGCAAATAAACATTAAATAAAGCCAGAAGAAATATTTTTTTGTTTGTTTCTAGCTGTAGAATAATGAAGCCTAATCAACAGCTGTTTACAGTGCTCTGCCAACTATTCACCCACTTTGGTACAAGAAAAAATAAGCAGACAGAGTGGTGAATAATTGACTTTTAGTTAAATGTTGTTAAAGTGTTTAATGGTCATAATTTGTACTGTAGGTACTGTACACTGTTTTTGAAATCACATATTTAAACATTAAATCTGGGCATTATTGGGGCTGGCAATATAATCTAGAGGGGAGAGTAACAAACTGAATGAGCTGATGACATCTAGCAGACCTGGGTTTGATTCCCACAACCTCCACTTGCATACCGTGTGATTCTGAGCAAGTAACTTCACCTCCTCAGTGCCCCTGGGTTGTACCTGAAAACAGGCACTGGTGCCTAGTGGGCCTTACATGGTTACCAAAAAATGTTAAAAAATACCAATATATATTTTACTGTATCATACAGTAGTCAGGGTACCCTGTAATTTACCTTTGTTTTACTCTGGCTGCAATGATTTTGTTTAGTTAAAGATAAATGTTCAGATACATTTTGTGTTTTATAAGCTTGTTTTTAGACTTTAGTCAGGTTTTTATTGTAGTCTTTGCATGTGAGCATCTAGGGGGTAGTAGCTAAGAGTGAGATCACTGTTAACCAGCTAGCTTACTCAAGTTTAAAATTGGCAGGACCATCCAAAAATCCTCAGCTGTTTGAATCAAAACTAGTGTGAATAAAGGTATGTTCACAAGGAATAACTTGCCCTGACACTTACAAAAAGGCTTCATAGTTAGCACCGCATTTAAGTGAATGGGATAATTTGCACCTTTTCTCCTATCTTTTATTTCAGTCTGTGTATCAACAAAAAGTTTTCAGATAGACTGCTTTAACACAAAACAAATGTTAAGTGTTTATGCTTGGCCAGTGGATTTTGAAACCAAACAAGACAAAAGGCGCTTTTACACACAGGTTTCTGTACCGGAATAACTGTTACGGAAACAGTATTCCGATACATCCCTTGTGTGTAAAGTGCATCTGTTTCGTTCCCTTGGTGAACGTTCATCCAAACCGCAATCTGTGCTTCTTGCAGTTTGCACCAACGTGTTTCGTTTCATCTGGCTGTGTAAAACAGCCATTCCGGAAGCACTGCAGAAATTGCCATTAGAGCAGCAAACTCTGGGGGAGCGGAAACAAATGGAGGCGGGATTAGCCGGAATACTCACAGGGTGTAAAAGGAAACCAGAAAGCACAGAGTACAACGGTGCCACACAGGTAACGCTTATTTCATTTTAAAACCCTGTGTGTAAAAGTGCCTAAAGATTCAAAAGAAATCAATGTCACATAAAACCCTTGCTCTGCCTTGCACTGCATAGTTTAGCCAAACCCAAGTCTGCATGCAACATTGTCAATATATTGAGAATATTTTATTAAAAATGTTAGCACTTTTTACACAGTTCGATATAAAAACTCAAAAATTGCAAGAAATTGCAGAACATGTCAGTTTTTGAGGAGAATGGTGAAAATTGCAGATTCCGTAAAAAAAAAACTGCGGGTGCAATTTTCCAGTGGCCCTGTTCATAACTAACTTGCCTTAATCTACCTAGCAACAACCCAACTAAATGAAATTAAAGATAAAGAACCTCAGTGCAAAAGCACTGAGGCAACGGTTACCCCAAAGGACATTGGCAAAAAAGCCAAGTTTCAAAGAGATACAAAATTACGCATACCCTCATAATGCAAAGTATCATGGGATGCAAGTCACCATGAAATTTTAGGCTGGTTCAGCTTTAAGCAAGAATGCTTGGTGCAAAAGGGTCTTTCATACAATCTGCAAAAGGTGCAAACAAAAGACACAGACATGTGTTTCATCCTACCCAGGACTCGTCAGTGTGCCTCATCTGTATCACTCCCCAAGGAAAATGAACCAGCCTCTAAGTTGGTCTTATGTGTTTGGGTCATGGTGAGTCCAGAAAAACCCAAAACACAAGCTAAAAGACAAAAGCACTTAGGCAAGGGTACCCCAAGGGTGTCTCCTCCGGGGGGGGGGGGACAGCCTAAGCACCCCTCCCAGTTCATTGGCCCTTTGGGGCAGGGGATTCCCCCGGTGGTGAGGCCGAAGCTATACACTCGGTCTACATCGGTAGGCACCTCAGTGTTGTGGCCTGATGTTGCCTCAGCTCTTCGTACTAAAGCTGGTACCAGTGAGCGGGGCAGTACCAGCCACAAGATCAGGCACCATTCATGGTGCTGGAAGAGGGAAGGGTTCCAGAGCCATAGACCCTAAGGTTATTAGAAACATAGAAACATAGAATTTGGCTGCAGATAAGGACATCTTGGCCCACCTAGTCTTCCCATATCCCTACCTAATGGGTAAGCTGCAGATCCTAGTTAACCAACAGCCTACCTCCTCCTACCCCCCACTAGAATTGCCTCATGTCTGTCATGCATTCTTGAATTCCTCCACTGTTTTTGACTCCACAGCCTCCTTAGGAAGGCCGTCCCATGCATCCACAACCCTCTCCATGAAAAAAATACTTCTCACATTACCTATGAGCCATCCCCCCTCTATCTTCAGATTGTGCCAGTCACAGTTCTGAAGACCCCATCTCTGCAAGGACATAAGCAGAATGGAGGCAATCCAGAGGAGGGCAACTAAAATGGTGCAGGGTCTGCAAAAGAAGCCATACGAAGAGAAACTAAAGGAGCTTAATATGTATGCCCTCGAGGAAAGGAGGGAGGAGGGGGACATGATAGAAACTTTCAGGTACCTCAAGGGAATCAACAAAGTCCAAGAGGTTAGCATCTTTCGGAGAAAGAGGTATGCAAGAACAAGGGGACACAATTTAAAGATGGGGGGGGCAGCTCAGGGGCAATGTGAGGATGTATTCTTTCACAGAGAGGGTGGTGGATGCATGGAACTGCCTTCCTGAGGAGATTGTGGGGTCTAAAACTGTGGGAGAATTCAAGAATGCATGGGACAGACATAAGGCAGTTCATGTGGGGGTAGGAAGAAATAGGCTGTTGATTAACTAGGATCTGCAGTTTATCCAGTAGGTAGGGAAATGGGCAGACTAGGTGGACCAAGCAGTCCTTATCTGCCTTCAAAATCTATGTTTCTGTTTCTATTCAAGTTTTTCTGTACCTAGACAATTGGCTTTTGGCAAGCCTGTCAAGATGGGAAACGCAGAAAGCAGTGTCCACAGCATCGCAGTTCTTCACCTCCATGAGGGTCTTGCTGAATCTAGAAAAATCACAGCTTCAGCCCTCCCATCAACTCCTCTTCATAGGAGCCCTTCTAGATACTGTGAAAGCAAGAGCTTCATCCCAGAGGACAGGAGGAATGAAGTTCTTCAGATGGCTTGTTTCATCAGGGAGACCAACCCTGTACAAGCTCACTCCTTGCAATCGATATTAGATTTTATGGCCTCCTCCCTCTTCACAGTACCTCTAGCTCGATTGCACATGACGACCACTTAGTGGATGCTCAGTACACAATGGAACCCGATGACACACCCACAGTCTTACCCCATCAAGCCGCATCGAGGCAAAGTTGTTGGAAGTGCGGCTCAGCGTCGAGTGTCTGGCACTGACGGGCAAAATTTTGCCATCAGTAACCTCTGATGTTTTTCGCCGGGGGCTACCACACCCCAATTTTAATGTAATCCACTCGAGTCGGAGTTGACTCGAGGGGCAAACACCAGTTAAATCAGCTGTTGAGGAAGATGAATCCATTGCAGGCAACGATCTCAAATCAGTTCGAAGTTGTCGCTGTAATGGATTTTGTTGTAGTATTTTCGATGTTTCAAAGTATACACCATCAAGGTAACAGAGACACTGTAGAGGTCACTAGGATGGTGGATGCAAGAGGACAACCTACTACAAGGGTTCCCCTTTGTTCTACTAGAAATTCAGATCACCGTCGCCACGGATGCATTCCCGCTTGGCTGGGGTGCTCACTGCCAGGATCTCTACACCCAGAGAGTGTGGACCCAAGAGGAGTCTCATCTCCACATAAATGTCTTAGAGATGAGAGCAGTCCTGTGCGTCCTCACAGTCCTGGAGGATGTCATCAGTTAGAAGGTAGTCCTTCTTCAGACAGACAAAAAGTGGTGATGAACTACATCAACAAACAAGGCAGAGTACACTCCTACCCTCTGTGCAGGGAAGCCATAAAGGTGTGGGAATGATACCTCGAGCACAAGCTTCTGATCCAAGCAGTTTCCCTGCCAGGGGCCCAGAACTACCTGGTGGATCAACTCAGTAGGACAGAAGCAGATCCTCATGAGTGTCCACTTGCACCAAAAGTTGTACAATCGCTCTTCGACAAGTGGGGCGCTCCAGACCTGGACCTTTTTGCATCCCCACTCAATGCAAAACTGCCTCTGTTCTGCTCCAGAAATCCAGAACCTGGTGTTTTCTGTCAGGATGCATTCAGAATGCGGTGGACAAGACGCTTTCTGTACACTTATCCTCCTCTACCGCTAATTCAGAGGGTGCTGCTCAAACTGGAGGGACAAGGGGGCAAGATGATTCTAATTGCCTCTTATTGGCCTTGACAAGTATGGTTTCCATTACTCAACAGGTTGTCAGAAGTCACCCTGAGACAGCTGCCTCTGAGAATGAACCTCCTGACCCAGGGATCCCTGGTCCACCCCAGCCTGTGCTCCCTTCATCTCCACGCCTGGCTTCTGAGGAGATAGAGGTGAACATCTTAAAGGTTTCTCAGAGGATTGCAAACGTCCTTTTGGCAGCCCGTAAGCCTCCACCAGGAAGACTTATACTGCTAAATGGAGACGCTTTTCGGAATGGTGCACTAAGGTCTATATAGATCCTTTTCAGTGTACTCCAGACAAGGTATTAGAGTGCTTATTGGACCTTTCAGATGCAGGATTGCAACACTCATTGGTCAAAGTACACCTCTGTGCACTTTCCACATACCATGAGCCAGTCCAGAACATGACTCTGGCTCAGTTACACCTCTTCAAATGATTACTCAAAGGCATTTTGCACAAGGCCTTCAGTCAGGAAGGCAGTTGCCACATGAGATATTAATCTCTTGCCAGACATACTCACTCATAAACTTTTTGAGCCTCTAGCCGTGTGTGACCTGAAGTTTCTGACCTGGAAGACTGCCTTCCTGGTGGCCATCTTTTCCACTTGTAAGGTCTCTGAAATACATGCCTTGGTCACTGACCCCCCCAATACTGTCTTCACAAGGACAAGATGGTCCTCCGTATTCACCCTAAATTCCTACCTAAAGTTGGCTCGGGCTTCCACTTCAACCAGCCCTTAGTTCTCCCCCACTTATTTCACTAACCTCCAAAATGAAGGAGAATGCACCCTTCATTCCCTGGATGTTAAAAGGGCTCTCTGATTCTGCATTGATAGAACAGAGGATATTCACAAGGATAAGCAACTCTTTGTCAGAGCCAGCCTTAACATGGTGTGAACTGTGCATTCGCACAGGGCTCCAAGAGTGCAGCAGCACCCCGAAAGCCTCAGCTATCCAGTTGGCCTCCTTTCATCCTGGTCTTCTATGTTCTAATTCAAGTAAAGTGTAAAAAAGACACTAAACTAGCTGAAAATGAAGATACAGGGAGGATAGGGATGAGGATGTTCCTTGGTGGCTTCACGACTTCGGATATGGGACTCTGTGACAGGGAAACTCCCTGCCACTGTAATGGACCATATCGTCTCTTCTCTAAAAATCAGTTGCAACAGTTCTACTATTTTTTTTCATGAAAACTATCACTGTTTTTCTAGTCTAAAAGGTTGGCCACCTTTGGCCCCTGCTTTTCTCTTAGCTTCATCCAACTTTTATTTCCTTTTCTTCATCTAAAAGGTCCATATCCTAGGGAGGTTAAGTTGGTGACCTCCGTGATAGAAATTTAAGAAGTATAGCCCATGTGTGGGTTACAAAGAAAACGCTGCCCTGTGCAGCTTGTTGTAAATAATTTAAGCAAACAAGGAAGTCTCTGTGTAATGAAACCTGTGGAGCTGGCATTCCCTTTATCTTCCTGGACATAAAGTCTCCACCATTCATTCACACTAATGGGAGTTTACCAGAGGCACTAGGATCCAGCGGGAGCAAGCATTTTCGGGAGGGCCAGCGCCTGAGATGGATCCAGCGAGGGAAGCACATGAGCTCCCCAGCGATGCAGTAATGACTATCTCAGCGTCGACCCTCCAACCGTCTCAGTTCCCTTTTTCCCGCCGTCGAGTGCCCTTCAGTGACAAAGTCATTCGACAGTCGGGAGTTAAACTTCTCTAGCAGCTTAGTTCAGTTTATTGTTTTGTATATTATCTCGAATCAGTACCAATTATTTATTAATTCTAACTTGTACAAGAGAAGTCTTCAGCCCTCCATTGATGGAGTTGACCATGAGTGCGTCAGATGACGGTAGGGAGACTTTGCATGAAAGCTGTTCAGTCAGCCTGGCCTGGTCCGGTCCACTGTCCTCCCCGGAGCGGGGTCTGACAACAGACGGTCCAATTCTCAGGTAGATGGGCGGTCCCCCCAAAAGCATAAATGGAAACTGTCCCATTCTCGGCACCGTTCGGCCTCGAGATCTTCTTCGACACATAGGTCGAAGAAGAAACAGCATCACTTGAGGTCGCTCTCTGGTACGTCTGCGCATAGGCGATCCATTATTGGGGCCAGACTCCAGGCTCTACCTCTGTCGGAGTCGCCAGTTTCTGTCTCTGGTGGCCGACCTCCTCGACACCACAGCTCCTCTCCGCCTATTGGAGGAGCTTCCGATGAGCAGTTTCACCAGTGGGCTGCTCTTATGGAGCAGTGGGCTCAGAGGTTGGTCCGGCTGCCTGAGCAGGGCCAGTCCAACACTGGGGCCTTTGGGACATTCAGTTTCGGACAGGCGGGTGGGGTGGTTGGGCCTTCCTAGTCTCACAGCGCCTTCTTTGGTGCCATCGACTCCATGCTCGGGTGTCTATCCCCCTCACACAGCTGCGGCACAGGGGTCTACACCGATGCCTCTATCTCCTGCCATTTTTCCTTCTTTTACTTCCAAACGCAGTCTTCAGACTCCTATGACGTTGCCGTTGTCTGCGGTGCCGACTTCTCCGGTGCCGGGGGCTCGGTCGGCATCATCTGTGGTGCCTTGGGCTCTGTCAGCGCTGTCTGTGGCGCTGCAGGCTTTTTTGGTGCCGTCTGCGGCACCACAGGCTCTGTTGGCACCATCTGCAGTGCCGCGGGCTCTGTTGGTGCCGTCTGCGGCACCAGGGGCCCTGTCGGCACCGTGCTCTTTGTCAGTGCTGTGTGCGACACCATTTCCAATGGCGATTCCTTCTCTGTTCTCGGCGCCTTTTTTCTCAACGACGCCAGGAATAAGTGCGTCACCATCAGGGGTTTTTGACTCCGATTCTTTCTTCTTGTCTTCTTCCTCCTGATTTTCACTGCTTTCCTGTCTATACAGTCCCCCCTGGACTGTCAGGAGATGATTTTGAGCCTGATCCAGATCTTCGTCTGGGTGATGATGTTGATGCTGACACTGCCCTGGGGGCAGGGATCAATCCTCCTGCAAAGCCTGTTGTTGAGGACCTTTCCTTTAAGTCTCTGCTCAAGAATTTAAATTCTTCTCTTTCTCTCCAGACCATAGAAATCGATCCTGTTAAGCTTTTGCGTCTCCAGTATCTTCATGTCCCAGAAATCCCTATGGATTTAACCCCTCCGGTATAGCCCTCTTTCGAGATGCTTTCACAGATGGTGTGGAAGAATCCAACTTATTCCTTCCATGGCCAAGTCCATAGATAGGAAATATGCCCCTCTCAAGGATCGCACCATTTTTGCCTTACAAGTCTTTGCTGATGCCATAGTAGTCCTGGCAGAGAATGATAAGGCTCTCCTACCTCAGGAATCTACAGCCCGGCCTATAAACAAAGAATCTCGCAAGATAGACACCTTAGGTAATAGAGTCTTTGCTGCCTCAACCCTGGGCATGCGCATTGCCAGCTACCAGGGCTATTTTTCTCAATATGAGTATGTTCTTAGGCATTCGCTCAAAGAAATGGTAGAAGCTCTGCCTGAATCAGAGGTTAACTCAGAGCTACTTCAAACCATAACTAGGGGTATCGAGACCAGTACCCAACAGGTTAAAGCTGCAATGGATGCCTTCAATTACCACATCTTGGGCGGTGGCGGCTGGCATCTGCACCCATCGTCACTCTTGGTTGCATACTTCGGGCTTCACGAATAACGCCCATCCGCAACTCATGGCCTTACCTTTTGACGGTATGTATCTGTTCGGGCCTCAGGTGGAGCAAGCACTAGAGGCCACATGGAAGACTAGGTCTGCCATTAATACAGCCAGACCTACACCCGCCCCATTCCAGGGGGTGGATACAAGCACCAGTGTCTCAACTATTAGTCCTTTCAGGGCAAAATCAGAGGAAGTTTTAATTGAAACCAGAGCCCTCAGCCGCAAAAGAAAGTGCAACAGAAGACACAAGGCCCAAAAGCACCCAGTGCCACCTTCTGAGTTTCTGGCCCTGGTCCCACCTCAGCTGCCCAAGGGGGACTCCTCCTCAGCAGTGGGAGGACATCTGACACAGTTCTACAACCAGTGGAAATTTATGACATCAGACAAATGGGTCCTCAGGATAATCCACAAGGGGTACTCTCTCAGTCTTTCGGAAACCCCTCCAGATCATCTTCCCAAATGCCAGCCCAGGCTGTCGGCGGCAGTCAGACCTTCTTGCTTCCGAGGTACAAGGCCTTCTGAACAACAGGGCAGTAGAAATAGTTCCGCTGGATCAGCGAAACACACGTTTCTACTCCCATTGCTTTCTGGTCCCAAAGATATCCGGCGGCATGCGCCCCATTCTGGATCTCAGAAAGTTAAACAAGTTCCTTCACAAAGAAACATTCAAGATGATATCACTCGGTACCCCACTACCTTTGATTCATCGACACGATTTTCTAGCCTTCCTGGCCATGCAGGATGCCTACCAACACATCCTCATAAAACCCAAAGCACCACAAATACCTGAGGTTTGTGGCAATGGGTCAACACTTTCAGTTCAGAGTCCTGCCCTTTCGGCTATCCTCAGCGCCTTGAGTTTTTACAAAATGTTGTGCAATTCTCACGGCGCACCTCAGGAAAATTGGAATAGAAGTGTTCCCATATCTGGATGACTGGCTCCTAGAAAGTCCCTCCAGACAAGAGACTCTGGAGGCTGTGGCCATGGCCTCAGACTTCCTCACACCCATGGGAGTCCTGCTGAACCTCAACAAGTCACAGTTGCAGCCCTCCTAGAAGCTCCTCTTCATAGGAACTCTTCTGGACACCTCCTATATGAAGGCTTTTCTTCCAAAGGACAGATGAAGCGATATCTTACAGATGGTCCAATACATCAGAGAACACAGCTCGGTTCGAGCTATCTCGATGCAACGGATGCTGGGCCTCATGGCATCCTCGGTGTTCACTGTACCCTTGGCTCGTCTTTACATGAGAACCTCTCAGTGGATGCTCAGTGCTCAGTGGTTCCCAACCACTCACCCTCAGTCTTTTCTCATCAAGGTAACAGAACCTCTGAAGAGGTCGTTCACCTGGTGGTCTCAGGAGGACAACCTTCTGGAAGGATATCCCTTCGCCCCTCTGGATCATCAGCCCTCCATTACCACGGACACGTCTCTGATGGGTAGGGGAGCTCACTGCCGGGATCTCCACACCCAGGGTATGTGAACTCAGGATGAGTCTCAACTTCACATAAACATCCTGGAAATGAGAGCCGTCCTCTATGTAGTTTGGGCTTTGGAGGACATACTCTGTCACAAGAACATTCTCCTTCAAACGGACAACAAGGCAGTAATGTACTACATCAACAAACAGAGCAATGCAGGGAAACAACGAGAGTGTGGGAATGGTGCCTGGAGCACAAGGCTCTGATTCAGGCGGTTTACCTGCCAGGAGTACAAAACGAGCTGGCAGACCATCTCAGCAGAACGGAGGGGGATCCTTACAAGTGGTCTCTCGACTTAACCATCGTTCAGTCACTCTTCAAAGAGTGGGAAACTCCAGACCTGGACCTTTTTGTGTCCCCACTCAATGTAAAACTGCCTCCCTTCTGCTCCAGAAATCCAGGACCTGGAATTTTTTGCCAGGATGTGTTTAGGCTGCAGTGGACAAAACGCTTTCTATACACTTTTCCTCTTCTTCCACTAATTCAGAGGGTACTACTCAAATTGGAGTCTCAGGGGGGCAGAATGATTCTTATTGCCCCCTTCTGGCCTTGACAGATATGGTTCCCGCTACTCAACAGACTATCGGAACACCGCCCCCCAAAAAAAAAAAACACTTCCCCTTCAGATGAACCTCCTGACCCAGGGTCCTGTGGTCCATCCCAACCTGAGGTTGCTTCACCTTCATGCTTGGCTCCTGAACAGATAGAGGTGAATAGGTTCAGTGTTTCTCGTAGAGTTTCAGATATTCTTTTGGCTGCGCTTAAGCCGGCCACTGGAAAAACCTACACAGCTAACTGAAAGTGTTTCTCTATCTGGCATGCAAAATCCTCTTGGAACCCTTTTTTCTGCCCACCAAATAGAGTCTTGGAGTGTCTGTTAGACCTCTCAAACACAGGTCTGCAGTACTCCACAGTCAAAGTTCATTATTGTGCCATTTCAGCATATCATGAGCCGGTACTTTCCATGTCTCTGGCTCAGTTGCCTGTGGTTGAAAGGTTTCTTAGTAGTATTCTGCATACTAGACCTCCCATTAGATGTCCGATTGCAGCCTGGGACATTAACCTTATGCTAGATATACTCACTCGTAAACCTTTCGAGCCTCTAGCCACTTGCAAGTTGAAGTTCCTCACTTGAAAAACGGCCTTTCTGGTGGCCATTACTTCGGTCCGTAGAGTTTCTGAAATACATGCACTGGTCACAGACCCCCTGTACACTGTATTTCATAAGGACAAAGTAGTTCTTAGGAGTCATCCTAAGTTTCTCCCTAAGGTTGTCTCAGAATTCCATCTAAACCAACCTTTAGTCCTTCCTACCTACTTTGCAAACTTCCAGAATGAAGGGGAACGTACCCTTTATTCGCTGGATGTTAAGAGAGCGTTGCAGTTCTATCTAGATAGATTGAAAGAAATTCGCAAGGCTCAACAGCTGTTTGTTTCCTTCAGTGAGACCCAGCTGGGTCAACCTGTCGCTGTCAGATGCATTTCAGCATGGCTGGTGGCATGCCTTCGCCACTGCTATTCTATGGCACAGGTCAAGCTGGAAGGCAGAGCGTACGCTCACTCCACCAGAGCAGTCGCGGCATCTCTGGTGGAAACTGCACATGCCCAGTGCAGATATTTGCAATGCGGCTACCTGGAGCTCCGAGCATACTTTCGCTAAGCACTACACCTTGGATGTCCATGCCAGATGACATCTATCATTTGGCAGGACTATTCATAAAGGACTTCTGTCCTAAGCATGTGAGCTCTTTATTTCCTGCCGCCCGTCCCAGGGGATTATTTAGCTCGGTACTCTCCCATCAGTGTGAATGAGTGGTGGAGACTTTATGTCCAGGAAGATATGGAAATTACATATCTACCATAATTCTTGATCTTCTTGGATGAAGTCTCCACCACTCATTCACACTCCCGCCCTCCATTCCCTGAGCTCACGTCTTTGTCTATGGTCTTCACTCCCTCAATGGCTGAGCTGTGAAGACTTTATTGTTGACCCTTCTTACACGGGTCATTCGGATTATCTTATGTCTGATTTTTAGGTTACTCCTTCTAGGTTAGTTACGCTGCACCTCCTCGGAAAAAAAGGTACTGAGGTAGTTGAGGGTCGCCCGAGATAGTCATTATCGCACACGGAGCTCGCGGGTGCCGCTCACAAGTTCATCTCGGCGCTAGCCTCCTGGAACAAGTTTGCTCCCGCTGGGTACTAGCACCTCTGGTGAACTCCCATTAGTGTGAGTGAGTGGTGGAGACTTAGTTCAAGAAGATCAAGAACTACGGTAGGTACATAATTTCCATTTCTTTTGTGTACCCTGACCCTCTGTGCCGCTCCTTGTATTGAAATAAAATGGAAATGAATGGAACAGAAGCCCTTACTGCGTATTACAAAGACTGTTATTCTTGGCACTCCATAAGAATGTGTTTGGAGAAATCCAGGATAATTAATTAATGCATGACTGGTAAAAATGTTGAGTACGGGAAGCGGAGTGAAAAACCGCTAACCAAGGTGACTGCTCAAGGTTTTTATTTCATGCGGTTCACTGGTTTTTCCTCACTGCCCCGTGTGTGTTCCACCATGTAAATTTAATCAGGAGCTGAGATGCACTCCGTGGTGTAACCGCAGCTCCTGTACAGCCACAGTATGAATGGTAGGGTACGGCTAGCAGGAGGGTTGAGGAGAGTCTAGATGGTTATCCAACAGCTGTCATACAAGAAACAAATTAAGGCCAAAATGAAAAGTTGGCCGATGAGCTGCAATATCAACTGTCAGGAACAAAATTCAAAAGACTCTTGGTGCCTCTTACCATAACAGTGTTGCCGCATGAACCTCCAATCTGAAACGTGCCCCATAAGAAAGCACAGGCAGACAAAACATACGGTTCCAACAGGGAGGTACATTTTTAAATGTTGTACCAGGCAGGTAGGCGGCAAAGGACAGGAGGTGCCTGTCTTTTCGATCAGACCCTTATTTTTAATAATCCTTGTCATGTAAAGACCGGGAGCCTCTCTAAATGATTGGCAGTCCTGGCACCCGCACCACTCTCACTTCTAAGGGTGTAATAAAGAAGTTACCTGGATGGCAGTACTTTTAGCAGCCTATTATTTTGATTTTTAAACATGCTAAAAGAAACAGAACATAGAAGCTCAGTGTTACAATAGTCAAGTAAGATATTGGCAGGTCCATTATGAAATAACTTATCCTACTATAACTAGAGTCTTCATAAGGGAAAAAGGAAGGAGCTGCATTAGGGAACCATTTTCCATAGGCCTTGCTGCACAGACAAGTGTGACCCCAGCACTTTCAAAGGGAGCCTTCAATAGTACTGAACCCTCTAAGGTAGCAGCGGCACCTAGTGAAGGATTTTATAGTGCAGTACCTGTCAATCACACTAGAGTGGAAAACATTGGTGATTACTGTAAGGTTAATGTAGCCTAAACAGTCTGTTTTTGTTTTACATACCTTGGGGATGTTTCCACAATCATTATCTGGTTCTTTAGTAGTGTATAAAGTAAAATAAGAACCTAAAAGAAAGGTTCTAATTATCAAAGGTTTAACATCGCCTGACCCCCTTGGATGGGTATAAAAGGACTGCCTTCAGTGAAATCCAGCCGAACGGGTTAGTTCCTGCTGACTGTTGTAGGTAGAGGACTGAGAGGAGTCCGGTACTACACTCAGAGTAGAAACTGAAGGAAAGTTTGCCATGTTCTAAAACATTTATTTGTTGTCATTATTTTTTTGTTTTAAAGTTTTTCACTTTGCAGCTGCCATAAAAATGTTTATGAAGAAAATAAACATCACACAAGTCAAAGTGTGTTAACCTAAAAAGTATCATGTTGTGTCCATCTGTTATCCCACACTCTTACAGACCCCAGCAAGGAGGTTCACACAGGGCAGCGAGATAGCTAGGGCCAGCACTTTTCTTTGTGTCCTTCATCACGGCTAGGATGGGTCAGCCAGTATCCATCAGATGCATCTCTGCTTGGATCGTGGTGTGCCTACGCCATTGCTATTCTATGGCGCAGATTAAGCTGGAAGGCCAGGTGCGTGCCCACTCTACTAGAACAGTGGCGGCATCCCTGGCAGAACAACGCTGTGTCCCCATTACCGACATATACAAAGCAACCACTTGGAGCTCATTCTACACTTTTGTGAAGCACTATGCTTTGGATGTCCATGTCAGACAGTATACTTCCTTTCGCAGGACAGTTTTTTTTTTTTTTTTTTTTATACATTTAGATTTTTTGGCCCGGTTTTTCACTCATTTTCTTCCGGACCCTTGTGTGGAGGCACGTTCATGCCGCGGTACCAGGACACCCTCCACTACTTTGCTGCCTGTTCACCTGCATTGCCCATGGACCTCCATCTGGGGGCAGTGGAACTACGGTGGGCAACAGAGTCCTCCCCAGGAGAGGAGAGCAACCCTGCAGTTGCTTAATCTTGCCCTCCCTCCCCTCCCCCCTCCGTGCTGGCTTCTCTGACAGCCTGGGCTCATTCCCAAACCTGGGTCACTGGCATGACACGAGGTAAGGGTCCAGCGCCTCAGCCCTCTGCACCACCAGGCCAGCCCTGGCAGGACCATTTTAAATGAACTTCTGTCCTAAGTGACCTCTGTCTCCTACCGCCCTGCTCGGGGCATTGGTTTAGCTTGGTACTCTAACCCAGAAGTGTGAATAAATGGTGAAGACTTAAGAGTTCAGGAAGAGATGAAAATTACGTTCTTATCGTAATTCTTGTTTTAACCCCAGGAATCCACTATTATTATTACTCTTGCAGTGCTCCCTTAAGCCAGTACTGCCCCAGAGAGAATAGAATGCTATGCTAATCATGGAGTGTTTAGCTCATGCATCTCTTTTCAAACTGCGCAGTGTCAACTGCCTACATTCTACCTCAGATTTCTTCTCTCTGCTGCAAAGTTCAGATGCCCTGGAGATCTCTCTCAATCAAGACAGATTCCTGTAGTGCATAGAACAAAAAAAGTAAGTATTTTTGTTTTATTTTTCATTACTGCCTAGTGTCGTTGTTCTTTAGTGTTTTATATCTCATTAGTTTTAAATTTAAACTTGTTTATCGGTTCCTCGCTGTTCCTTTGAACCGAGGGGCAACTGACCTTTTTTTATTTAATCGGAACCTTTTTAGAGGGTTCTGGTTACTTTATTCTTTAATTTGATTCAATTTTAACCTCTTTTGAACTGAGGTTTATCAGTTTTCCTCAGCGGTTTCTCGGTTCTGGATCCGATCAGAACCGGTAGTTTTTCACTTAATCAGTTCCTGAACCTACCATTATTCTATTGAAACCAACCGCAAATATTTAAATTTAGTCTATTTTTTGGTCAGTTACTGGTTCCTGTTTTCTATAATGTCAGACAAGCCTAACAAGAAAACAGGACCCCCTGGGTTCAAGAATTGCTTGAAGTGTGTAGAATTGTTTGCCAAGGCAGACAAGCATGATCTTTGCTTGATCTGCCTTGGGCAACAGAACTTCAATGAAGACTGTAATATTTGTAAGTCTTTCCCTGTTAAGACAGTGGAAAAACACAGGGAGAGGCTTAAAGAAAACTAAAGGAGGGGTCCATGGGCTGTAACTAGTCCACCCCCTCTAAGACTGTGGCAGTTCCTTCCAGAGCCTCTAAATCCGCCCCCTGATACGGGTGAGGGCTCTGGCAAGAGAGGCAATCAACCAGCTGACTCCCCGGTGCCTGCCAAAAAGTGAAAGAAAACCAAACACACTGACACCCCAGCTGAAACGCCTCAAGGGGTCCCTCAAGTGCCTATTAATTCTCCTTCTCCTGCTGAGTTGGCACAGGCTTTTGCCTTACTCCAGGTACTGAAGGGTTTATTACCCCCTCAGCAGCCTGTGATTACTACTGCTGAAAAAGCAACTGTTGTTACCCCTCTTTTGCCTACTGCTATAGTGGCATATGAGGAGGATGACCAAGATGAAGAGGGAATTGAACCTGAGGTGTCACCAGAACAGGAGTTTGGCTCCCCTTCCAGACCCTCAGAGGATTTCTCTTCCCATTTTTCCTTTGTTAAGAAAGTGGTAGAGACCCTGGATCTACAAACAGCTGAAGAGATCCTGGATGAAGAGGAGGCACAATACATGGAGTTTATGGGGCTGACACCCTCAGAAAGGCTCCTTCTTCCTATTTACAAATTCTTTAACAATGATGCTTTAGAAATCCTAAAGGCTCCCAATACAGTCACACCCACAGACAAAAAGTGTGACAAGAAGTATCAGTTAGAAATATCTGGTGCTGAGTTTTTTTTTTTAGTCACCCAGACCTCCAGGGTATTGTACAGCAGGCTGCCTGTGAGAAAGCCAAAACTCCCTTATCCTCTCACCCCCCCCCCCCCGAGAAGGATTCGAGAAAGGTGGACAGCATGACAAAAAAGGGGTACCTTTTGGCATCCCTGGCAATTCGTCAAGCCAGCTACCAGGCCTATGCAGCCCTTATCAAAAAGCTCTCTGGCAGTCAATAGTGAACAGTGCTGAGGCTAACCCCTTTTTAACAGTGTCAGAGCTGCTAGACACAGCAAAATTAGGCTTGGAGGCTTCCAAATACCAATTTCAGATGGCAGCTGACACCAGTGATACAGCTGCAAAGTGGATGGCTGGTACCATTGTTCTAAGAAGATTTGCCTGACTGAGGGCTACCAACCTCACCCAGGACACCCAGACTAAAGCAATGGACTTTGCTGTCAAAGGCCACTCTCTTTTTGGTGCCCAGACGGAGGCATATATGAAAAAAGTAGACAAATATAAAGCTACTTTTAGGAGCAACTTGACCAGAGGCAGGCCCTTTACTTCAACTTCGTCTTATTCTGGGGGAGGCTGGGGCAGGTCCTCTTTTAGGAGGCCTTTCTTTCAGGTACAGGCTGTTTCCCAGCAGCAATACCAACCACAGCAGACTGGATTTTACAGAGCTAGAAGTAGAAGGGGTTCTCGGAGAGGATCCCAATCTGCTCATGCTCAGCAGCAAGCAAAACAAACCCCTGACTTTTCCTTTCTGGTTGCCTCTCCAGATCCTGTAGGGTGCAGACTCACCCACTATTTCCAGGAATGGTTAAAAATAACCACAGACACGTGGGTCTTGGAAATAGTGAGTCAGGATCTCTACCTTTGCTTCAAGAACCTTCCTCCTCCAAGGTTGAAACATTTTGCTCCAGCTCCCTTCTCGGAAAGAAAACTACTGGAGCAGGAGGTTCAGGCCCTACTGCTGGCAAAAGCAGTAGAACCTGTCCCCCACAACCAAAGAGGGCAAGGGTTCTACTATTCCAGATATTTCCTAACAACAAAAAAGAATGGAGAGTGGCAACCCATACTAGACCTCAGACTGCTAAACAAGTAACTGGTAAAGCCCAGGTTCAAAATGGTCACAATGGCCATGATTTTGCCAACTCTGCAAAAAGGGGACTGGCTAGCTTCCTTGGATCTAAAGGATGTATATTTCCATATTCCCATAAGAGAGTCACACAGAAAGTATCTCAGATTCAGACTCCCCTCAGGCCACTACCAGTTTTCAACACTTCCTTTTGGCCTTACCTCTGCACCAAGGGTCTTTACCAAGTGCATAGCATAATTTTTCCTTATCTGGATGATTGGCTAATCATAGGGAAATCCCACCAACAGGTGTCAGACCACCTTCAGGTAACCCAGGATATGCTGCTGTCCCTGGGATTCCTTCTCAATACCAAAAAGTCAGTACTGACCCTGTGCATGTTCTGCAATTCATAGATGCAGAACTGAATACAGTAGTGGGAAGAGCTTTTCTCCCTCAGGAGAAGGCAGAAAGCATTCAGCTGCTGGCAGGCTCATTTGCCCTGGGCAGGCCAAAGCCAGCAAAACGGTTTCTTCAACTGTTAGGGAACATGGTTGCAGCTACAAGCACAGTCATAGGTGCCAGGTTTCAGATGAGAGATATTCAGTTCCACCTCGAAGCACACTGGTGCCAAAGGCGGGACCCCTTCTCAAAGCCAGTACCAGTTACACAAACATTACTATAGACCCTCCAATGGTGGAGAGAACTGGACAATTTAAGGGAAGGGGTTCCAGGGGTTCCATTTCTGCAGGAGCCTCCCTCCCTCTCTCTCTCTCTCTCTCTCTCTCCCCCTGGTTCTCACAACCAGGGTCAATGTCAACTCGCCTCGTCAACTCCGCCTCTGTCAACTTGCTCCCACACCGCCCCCATCAACCTGTTCCTGCACTATACGCCCTTGCAGTTTCGCCTCCCAGCTGCCACCCGTGGATGAACAATTTAATTTTTCGATCAAATTTAAAACAATCTTGACTCTGTGGTATTTGCCTCCTACTATACGCTCCTTGCAGTTTTTACCCCAGCTGCCAACCCCGTGGCAGAACAATTGAATTTTGCGAAATTTAAAACAATCTTATATCTTTGTTATTTTCTTCCTGTTATATACTCTCCTTGTATTTTACAGTTAAAGATTGGGTCTGTATTTAGTGACAGCTTTAATTTTCAGCCGACAGCTGACAGCAAACTTTTCAGACTTGGTATCACAGCCATTGCTTTAGATCGTTGATAGTTTATCTTAGTGTAGGTTTGTGTGGTGACAAGTAAACTATAAATAATTAATCTGGAAAGGCTATCAATATCCCAGAAAAATAAAGTGATCTACTCCAGCGATGAGACAGAGGTAGGAATCAGCTTTTTCTTCATTTATTCTGGGGGGTTGCAGTGTTTATAATTATGTTGCAGCCGTTTATAATTATGTTGCAGCCCTTTATTTGAGTATTTATTATTCATTCCCTACAATTATACATCGAGGTAGGTTATTCAGCCAGAGTACATAGTAGCAAATCTTTTTTTCAGTATTCAGCATTGGTAAATCCGTGGTTATTTATTCTAGGGGGTTTGCAGTGTTTATAATTCTTTTAACAGCCATTTATTTGAGTATTTATTCAGCAAATCTTTTTTTCAGTATTCAGCATTGGTAAATCCGTGGTTATTTATTCTAGGGGGTTTGCAGTGTTTATAATTCTTATAACAGCCGTTTATTTGAGTATTTATTCAGCAAATCTTTTTTTCAGTATTCAGCCTTGGTAAATCCGTACCTAGGTATATCGGGAGCGAGTTTAAATCGGGAGCGAGTTTATATCGGGAGCTAATTGACAGCGGGGGTGAGTTGTCGGGAGCCTATTGTTGGGAGCGAGTTGTCGCAGCGCGAGTTGTCGGGAGCGAATTGACGCGCTCTCTCACAACCAATTCTTCCCTGCTTGGTTGGGGTGCTCACTTAGGGGATCTCGCCATCGACAGTACTTGGGAGAGTGCAGACTCACTCCTGCACATAAACCTGCTGGAGTTAAGAGCTGTTTATTTGGCCCTTCAGGGTTTCTCTCACCTCATATAGGGAAAGGTGGTACAAGTCAGAACAGACAATACCACACCAATGAATTACAACAACAAACAATGAGGGACAAGGTCAACTCCTCTGTGTACAGAGGCAATAAAGATACGGAGCCTCGCTTAATCTCTAAATGCCTCTCTACAGTCAGTTCATTTGCCAGGCAAGGACAACACCTTGGCAGATGCCTTGAGCAGGATAAACCAGACCCATCACAAATAGGCATTGAACAAGCAAGTAGTGAATGCTCTATTCAGGAGGTGGGGGACCCCACCTCCCTCAGAGGTACAATATGTTGACTTCATTTCATGGGAGGGTAGTGTACCCCAATCTCAGGTCTCTCAAGTTCAAGGCCTGGCTCTTGAGGACTTAGAATATGCAGACTGCCAATTCTCTGAAGCAGTTTTAGAAGTCCTTAAGGGTTACAGGAAGCCTTCCACCAAGAAAACCTTTGCCTCAAAATGGAAAAGATTTTCCATTTGGTGCAGTGACAAGGGTATAATCCCAGCCCATGCCGGGATCCCAACCCTTCTTGATTATTTGTCTCACCTGCGCTCCCTGTGGTTGCAGCACTCAACTCTGAAGGTGCACCTGGCTTCAGTTTTAGCATACCTTTCAGCTAGAAAGGATACTTCCCTGACATCAAACCCTATATTCAAAAGATTCTTTAAAGGTCTCTCTTATTTGTTTCCCTCTCACAGGGAACCAGTGCCAGCATGGGACCTTAATATTTGCATTACCCAGCTTACGCTTCTGCCCTTTGAGCCTATGGCATTGACAGAGCTTAAATTTCTTACCTGGAACGTAGCTTTTCTGGTAGCAATCACTTCCACCAGAAGGATAAGCGAGCTACAAGCCGTCTGTGTGAAAAAGGACTATGTTTCTTTCCACAGGGACAAGGTAGTGTTGAGCACTAATAGGAAGTTCCTCCCCAAGGTGGTTTCTGACTTCCATTTGAACCAGTCTATAACATTGTCAGTTTTCTTTACTGAACACTGTAGCTCAGGCAAGCATAGATTGCACAGCTTGAATGTAAAAAGAGCACTGCGTTATAACGTGACTCATACCAAAGATCTTAGGCAGGACAGACAACAACTGATCTTACTTTAAGAGGGTTCCTTCAGTAGGTCATCACTTATAGTACTGGCGCCACATGGCGTGGGGCCGCACAGCAGACTTTTCTAGCAGTCCCTGATGGATGACTGCCGACCCGACGTCACGTGACTGACATCAGCGTGGCTGTATATAGTGGGCGGTCTACACCCTCGCCTTCTAGTTCTTTCCTGCTGTCGCTGCGTGTCAGTCGCATTGCAGACTTCCATATAGCGATCATCATGAAAGTGTCTTGCGTCAGAATTTCCTTTGCTAAAATTCTCTAGTCTTTTATTCTGTTCATTGATGTCTTCACCTAAGAAGAAGTGCTCGTCCTGTGGCATGCAAATCCCGCACAAGGAAGGTCATCTCAAGTGCATCCTCTGTTTAGGCCCAGGCCACCCTGTCTCCTCCTGCCCGGAGTGCCAGACCTTCAACCAGGCCACTTAGAAAAGAAGACAGCAGACTTTGGAGGCCCATCTTTTGAAAGCCCGCTTGGCTTCTCTAGAGAATAAGATGGACTGTTTGAGAGAGCCCTCCGCAGATTAATCTTCTCCATCGAAGAAGCATAAGGAGAAGTCTAGGGAGCAGGAGCGCTCTGTGGACTACACGCAGCCCTCGACGAGCAAGTCCCAGCCGCCACCCTGAACACCAGACGGTAAGTCTGGTAAGACCATAGCAGGGCAGTCGATCATCGGCCGCTCCAACGACCGCACCACACCAGCCGATAAGTTGATCCCCAGCTCCTCTGGGGACTACGCGCCAACCAGTAAGCCGGCTCCCAGCCTGAGGATCTGTCCGCACCGCAATAAGTCGGCCAGGATCTCCCCCACCCGCTCGACGCCACCTGCTATGATGTCCATCCCTGACGGCCGCACAGGTGTGGTTCCCCTGTCGGGGCCTAATGGCACCTCACCCGACATCCGGCGGAACCAGGGGGAGAAGACCCCCCCTCCCCACTCTCCCTTCACCCATGCCCTCCACCTCAAAGGGAAGGAGGCTTTTCCTCAGCCAGCAGGCCTTACTATGGAGGTCCCTCCTCCTCCTCCGGGCGGGATTCCTGTAGCGCTGACCTAGCAGTCAGCCCCAGCTATTGGCTCCGATGCCAGACGTCCCTATGATGGTCCCTCAGCCAGGACCTATCGATCGGCCTCAGCCTTTTGCCCCAACACCAGATCCGGTCCTGCCTCAGGGCCTTTCACCCGGTTATGACGCTGGCCCCTTTTCTGGCACCGGATTGGGTGGTGCCAGTTCCGATGTCAACCCCCCTGATGTGGGCTGCACTGATGCTGGACCCCCAGCCTATATATACTACTGCGGGTCTGACGTGGGTACCCCTGCCGCCAGACCTGACGACGGGAATTTACTCCAGACCCCAAACTGTCCTTCACTACCCTCTGGGTTTTCCTGGGGACCACTACCCGGCTGGCCCCCCCTCCGGACTGGAGTCACTGTGGACAGTTTTACCCTGGGTTCAATCCCTACCCTCATAACCAGGGATTCCAGGGCTATCATTACCCACCACCTCCGGTAATGCCGCCTCCTCCTCCTCCCCCCCCCCAACCCCAACCTCCTCTACCCTCTCCCCACCTCTTCTGGTTGCACCGGACTTCAAGACCATGATTCAGTCTTGGTGGCAGGGGGCTTGGTCAGAGTTGGTGTCGGACCTGAGATGAGACTCTCTCTCCCACGGTCTCCTAGGTCCCCTTCCCCGAGCAGTTCTACTGTGGCTACAGTGCATGTCTCGGGGAAGACTCATCAGGCCGTCTCACTTCCAGATAGCCGTCATCGTCCTGATGAAGGGGTAGACAACAACAATGATGATGAAGTGGCTGACGATTCTTCAGAGGATGTTCTGGAGGAGTCTGAGGGCCCATCAGGCAAGGTTTCCCTGAAATCCCCACCAGAGGACCCTGCCTTTTCTAACCTTCTGAGGTCTATAAAGGATTTCTTTGACTGGGAGTCAGACGATCAGGACCCTCTGAGACAGAGACTCACCGAGCATCTGGATTTAGAGTCTCTGTCTCCAGTCCCCATTCCTCAATGGATTGGACCTCATCAGGACCTCACCTCTACCATCTGGCAGATGCCTCATTCACTCCCGGCTGTCCCCAAGAGGGTGGACAGACTCTACCGGGCACCAAAGGATGCCCCGTTCTTGAAAACGCACCCTAAGGCTGACTCTGTTGTCATTTCTGCTGCTCATGACTGCTCCGCCGCACCCAAGCACATGAGCACCTCTCCTCACACACAGGAGTGGAGGGCGATCACCTCCGATGAATGGGTCCTACAGCTAGTGTCCATCGGACACACAATAGAGTTTCTAGACTTTCCTCAAGAAACTCCACCAGAAAGATCCTCCTATTCAAGGGATCAGGCTCTTTTCATCCGAGAGGAGGTGAACAGTCTCTTGCTCAAGGAAGCAATAGAGCACGTCCCCTCCTGCAAAGGGGAAAGAGGTTTTACTCCCATTTTTTCCTGGTTCCAAAAAAGTTGGGGGATTTCAGACCCATGCTCGACTTAAGCAACTTAAACCAGTTTGTCGAGTACAAAAAATTTCGGATGCTGATTTTCCAGAGCCTCCTTCCACTCCTGGAAAACCATTGGTTGTGCACTCTGGGCAGTGCTTACCTGCATATCCCTATCTTCCCCAGCCACCACCGGTTCCTGCGGTTTCAGTTCCAGGGGGAACATTTCCAGTTTCAAGCGCTCTCCTTTGGCCTGTCTTCAGCACCCTGGGTTTTTACGAAGTGCCTGGCAGTGGTTGCGGCCTTCTTACACCACATGGGCATTGCAGTTTTCCCTTACCTGGATGACTGGCTGATTTCAGCCCCTCCCAGGGACTCTTTATTAGAGGCTCTTTCTTTCATTTTGGACCTGTTCAACAGGCGAGGGATTACTGTCAGCATTCCCAAGTCCTCTATGACCCTGCCCAGAAACTTTAGTTCATTGGGGCAGTGTTGGATATGGTCAACTGCAGAGCCTTCCTCCCACCAGACAGGGTGGAGACACTGATCTGTCAGGCTTCCAGAGTGGCTTCTTCCAGGAACATCCTGACCCTGGATATCCTGCGCCTTCTTGGCCTGATGGCAGCCTCCATCATAACTGTTTCCCTCGCGAGGCTCCACATGAGAGTCACTCAGTGGTCCTTGTGCGTGCAATGGGATCAACTCCTGGATGACCTGGACCATTCGGTGCTGGTCTCCTCAGCGGTTCAGAAAGAATTGCTTTGGTGGAGGGACCCCTGCAATCTTTCTTTGGGTCTTCCCTTCAGGAACCCAGCTCCCTCAGCATCCCTGATCACGGATGCCTTGAACATGGGATGGGGAGCACATCTAGAGGAGCACCAAGCCCAAGGACTGTGGTCCAGCTTGAAGACTATGTTACATAGCAACGTTCTGGAGATGAGGGTTGTCCTGTATACCTTATAGGCCTTCCAGACCCTCCTTCCCAAGGGATCACTGCTGATCCAAATAGACATGTCGGTAGTTTGATACCTCAACAAACAAGGAGGAACCCACTCATATCCCTTGTGCAGGGAGGCAATGTGGGTGTGGAACTAGGCGGTCCAGCACAACCTGGCCCTCGTAGCTATGCACATGCCAGGCATTCTAAATGTCCTGGCAGACAGTTTCAGCAGATCTCGGACCCTAGCTCACGAGTGGGAATTACCTCAGGAAGTGGCAGAATCCATCTTCCTACATTGGGGGAGTCCATAAATCGACCTCTTCGCCTCCAAATTCAATACAAAACTTCCCAGTTTTTGCTTGCTCATTCCAGGGTGTGGTGCTTTTTGGCACAACGCGCTGTCTGTCTCAGACAGGGAAATTTTTGTATGCTTTCCCTCCATTTCCCATTCTCCAGAGGGTCCTCCTCAAACTTCAAACAGAGCGGGCAAAAATGATTCTCATTGTTCCTCTTTGGCCGAGACAGATCTGGTTCCCGCTTCTGCAACAGCTTTCCAGGGAACCACTGGTTCCTCTTCCAGTGACTCATGACCTCCTGATTCAGGATCAAGGTTGACTGCTACATCCAGGGCTCAGGACTCTGCATCTTCATGCATGGCTCCTGCAGACATAGCGATCTCTCGCTTTGGGGTCTCCTCCTGAGTGGCTGAGGTCCTCATCGAGGCCAGAAAACCCTCTACTTGTTCCACTTATGCCATGAAGTGGAAATGGTTTTCCTTCGGGGTAACTGCCAAGGGTTGGAACCCCTTCTCATGTTCTGCCCCTCAAGTCATGGAATACCTCCTTCACCTGTCAGACTCCGGTCTTTCATATTCGTCGTTGAAGGTCCACCTTTCGGCTATTTCAGCATACCATGAGCTAGTGGATGGTAAACCCATGGCTTAGTTGGAAGTCTCAAAAACCTTTCTGAAAGGGATTCTCCATCTGAAACCCCCCATCCACAGTCCAACTTTTCCTTGGGATTTGAACTTCATTTTGGAAAAGCTCACCCTTCTTCCTTTTGAGCCGGCTATGAGCTGTGATTTGCGTTTCTTTTCCTTGAAGGTATTGTTCCTGGTTGCCATCACATCAGCCCAGAGGATTTCGGAGCTTCACACTCTGGTTTGTAAGGAGCCCTATCTGATTTTCCACAGGGACCGGGCGGTCCTCAGAATGAATCTGAAGTTTCTTCCCAAGGTGGTGTCAGAAGCCATGCTGAACCAATCAGTAGAGGTTCCTGTATACTATCCGTCTCCCTCTAACAGAGGTGAGGCAGTCCTCCATACCATGGACGTGCATCGGATTCTTCAGTGTTACATGCACCAGACTAAAGAATTCCATAGCTGTGATCAGCTTTTTGTTTCTTTTGCCGCCCCCAGATTGAAGGGCAAACCAGTTTCTAAATAGGGCTTTTCCAAATGGTTAGGCAGCTGCATTAGGTATTGTTACCAGAAGTATGAAAAACCTCTGCCGGGTACCATCAGAGGTCATTCTACTAGGGGCATGGCTGCTTCTGCTGCCTTTTTGTGAAATGTCTCTGTGGCTGATATCTGTGTCGCAGTCACTTGGAGTTCTGTCCATACCTTTACCAAACACTACAGTCTGGACATTGCTTCTAGGTGGAGGGCTGGTTTCGACCTAGCTGTGTTACAGGACCTTCTGTCCTAGACTGGGTTCATTTTGGATTCCAATTTTTCTGTTGGAGTTATTTTTCCTCCTTCCTAGTTTCTCTTGGTCTGTCTTTGGAGGGACTGCTTGGGACTCTGTCCTGTAAGTGATGACCTACTGAAGGAACCCTCTCGAAGTAAGATAGTACAGTTATGTAGGAACTTACTGTAACAGTAGATCTTCGAGAGAGGTTCCTTCAGTAGGTCATATTTTTCCCTTCCTCCTTCCCCTCATTTTGTGTTTTACAGGGTCTCCAAATCCTGTTCACTCCTGCTGTCAGGCCTCTTCCTGGCTCCAGCGGGAGAACTGGAGGGCAGGCGTGGGGACTGCCCACTATATACAGCCATGCTGACTTCGGTCACGTGACATCAGGTGGGTGGTCCCCCATCAGGGATTGTTAGAAAAGTCTGCTGTGTGGCTTGACACCAGGTGGCGCCAGTCCTATAAGTGATGACCTACTGAAGGAACTTCTCTCAAAGATCTACTGTTACAGTAAGTTCCTATGTAACTGTACTTTCCTCACCTATGGGGAAGTAGGTAAAGGTACTCCTGATTCAAAGAGGACTATCTCTTGAGGGATAGTCCAGTGTATTCAGTTTTGCTACTCAAAGGCAGGCAAGGTTCCTCCCTCTGGTCATAGGGCCCACTCTACAAGGGGCACAGCGGCCACTATTGCAGCTGCCCAAGAGGTACCTCTAATGGAAATATGTAAAGCAGCTACCTGGAGGTCATTCCACACCTTCACTAAGCATTATAGCCTGGACACCCAGTCCAGGAGTAATGCCAGATTTGGCACAGCAGTCTTGCAGAGTCTTTTTCTTAAATAGATTCTGGCCCACTTCCTTGAGGTACTGCTGCATAGTCTGCAAGAGTAATAATATTAGTGGATTCCTGGGGTTAGAAGAAAAAATTACTCACCTGTAGTAATCTTGTTTCTTCCAAAGTGATCCACTAGTATTATTACTCCCCGCCCTTGCCTCCCCTTTAGAATCAGTAACAAGAAAAATCCTCTCCACAGCTGACGAGATGTATAGTTGGAGTGGCATGCCACCTGCTGGCACCTTCTAGTAATGTCTTAACTTGGAGGTTTTTTCTAAAGGCTTATCTGACTTCATAAAAAAAGGGGACATTTGTTTCTAGGGACATGGATATGTTGTTCATCCACACTCATTGGCAGGTATCCTTGCCGCTTTAAATCTTGCCGGAAGGTCTTCAAGCTTGCTCCTCCCACCCACCAGGGTGGTATAACTCTCGGCTCCGCCCCATGACGCTAGATCTTCCTTACCGCTTGGAAGCTCAGGTTCCCTCCTTAACGCTCTGCGTTTGTGACTGGTTCCTATTTCTCCGTTTGCGGATTTAAAAATAAATTTTGCAAAAGACTTCAATCTTCTATCCCGCAGCTCTGATGGACAAATCGACTCCAGTTTGGAGATGCCCATGCGGACAGAAGATGTCTCGGACGGATCCACACTCACGTGTGTCTACTGCTTAGGCCTTGAAGCACGACCGCGGGCTTGCGACCTGTGCTCATCTTTCTGACCGTCCTCGAGACCGTGCTGCCCGATTGCAACTGGGCCGTCCAGGCGTTCCCTCGGTGAAGTCAGGGAGGCCCGGTTGGCGGTGTCGCGGACTCGCGGATCAGCTCGGCGGATGGTGGCCCTCGAAGAGGCGGCCTGGGCGTATCTTCCTCGGCACGGCATTTATCCGCTCTCTCTGGGTTCTTCCTGCGGCTTCTTTTAAGGAGCTTTGTCTGTCCTCTCCACTAAAGGAGAAGGGCCTCGTCTGCTGGACCTTATTCTCGGTCCAAAAGAGGACAGGGTAAGTCCCTCTCGTCGGCGCTCTTGGAGCGGAAAGAGTCCCTCTCCGGCGTCGACCGTCGGCTTCGGTCGACCGCTGGCTTCGCCACTGGCCTCACGGTGTCCCCGTCCAGGTCAGTTGACGAGAGACTCCACCGATGAAGTCGAGATTTTCTCGACCCATTGACTGGCTGTGCGCTTTAGCAGCGAGATTCCCTCTCCGGTTCCCCGGGAGGAGTTGAGGATCCTGGGCTCGCCTGTGCCTCGGTTCCGGAGCCCTCGGATGGACCATCCGAGCCGAAGGAGTGCGGTTCCGACGACACCTCCCGCACCCGACCTCGGAAATTCCGGGACTCTGGTCTCGGTCTCGGACCTCTTAGCGGTCCAGCCGATCCCACTGTCATAGGCGATTCGATCACAAGCACGCGGTGGCGGTATCGCCGCTCGTCTCGTCCCACTCCTCGGATGAGGGAGGCTTGGCGTAAGTGCGTCGGCACGAAGGAACCTTATGTTGCAACAGCTCCTCCTGGCCGGGAATAAGCCGACCCGTCGCCTTCCCGGCCATTAAGTGCTGTCACGGAGCGGTACGACACAACCCTCGACTTATCCGAGGCCTATACCCAAGCGGTTGTTCGGCCGAAACCAGCTGCTCCACGATTCCGGTGGAACCTCCTGCCCAGCCACCAATTGGGGCTCCGACCAAGGATTCTCGGTCGGCTAGGGTCTACCCCATCGGCTGTCAGTTACCCTCACTCCCGACCGACCTCGGCAGGTGAAGGGTGGCTCAGGCCAGAGGCAGCTCTTGAGGACTCTTCCGAGTCGAAGATGATTCCTCCTTTTTCTCCAAGCGACTGGACTTGGAGTCTTCAGGAAGGTCAGTCAATGGGCGATAGCCCGTCGTCCTTCCTAGGACTGCTTGGCTCATCTCGGAGTCTACGGGATGGAGCTCGAACCACGTTCCAAGCAGACCCAGGTATCCCCTCACGGAGATTCTGGACCGAGGGTTCTCCGGCGGAGGCCTTTCGGTGGCGAGGCCATAGTGGGTCGGCACTGGAGCTTTGGCGCCCCTGCTTCCCTGCCCTCGCCTTCGGCCAGGATGGCCAGGAGAGTATCACGGTCCCTACCGGTTCCTTGTCGGTTTTGAACACCCTCTGCTGAGGGTTGGTTACCGACAGCGTTTTCCGGCGCGCCGGCAACGCCAGGGATGTGGACAAACCTCCTGACAAGGAGTCCAAGAAATTGGACTATGTCGGGCGAAAAGTCTACGCTGCGTCCTCTCTCGGCCTTCGTCAGGCCAGTTCGGCCGTCCTCATGGCACATTTTCTCATGCCCTGTTGGGCTCCCTGGATGAGGTCATCCCTCATCTTCCCGCCGATCTGCAGACTACGGTTAAGCAGGTGCGGGACCAGGGCAGGGCAGTGGCCAAACAGCAGCTCCAGACTGCTTTGGATATAGGGGACTCATGTGCCAGATCGGTGGCGGCCGCAGTGGCTATGCGTCGGCGGGCTTGGCTGAGGATATCCACCTTTACTTTGGATACCCAGCACAAGTTGGCGGATGTTCCCTTTTTGGGGACTGACCTCTTCGGCCCTGGGGTGGAAGGTCACCTGCAGAGGATCGAGAAGTCCAATGCCACCTTGGACTCGGTCTCTTCCGCTCAGAAGGACAAAGGCTTGAAACCACAGCCTAAGCCCTTTCGTCCTTCCAGCCCCCGGCCTCGGCCCAGCAACGTCAGGGCCAGCAGGCTCGGCCTTGGCATCCCAAACCCAAGCCGCGGCTTCCTCTAACAGGAGGCAGGGAGAAAGGGCCCAGGAGGTCCCTCGGCGGTCCTCCTCTAAGCCTGCCCAGTGGCGGGCTGAGGTATGGCCCCATCCCGTCACCTTACCCCTGAGTCCCCGTGAGAGGCGGCTCCGGCACTTCCGTTCCTGGTCCGCTGTTACCACGGACAGGTGGGTCTTGGAGGTGGTGGGAAGAGGCCTGCCTCTGGAATTCGAGCAGGCACCACCCTTCAGAGCCGTCGCCCCTCGGGGGGCTTCGGGATCCCCAGCCTCACTGGCGGCTCGTCGAGCCGACATCGCTCTCCTCCTCCAGAAGGAGGTGGTAAGAGAGGTGGTGGACCCTCCTTCAGACCCAGGGTTTGTGTCCAGGTACTTCCTGGTTCCGAAACGGACGGGGGGCTGGCGCCCCATTCTCGACCCACGACTAAACAAGTTCTAAGTTCCGAACCTTCAGGATGGTCACTCTGGCTCAGATAATACCATCCTTGGAGCGGCGTGTGGTTCTGCTCTCTGGACTTGCAGAGGCGTTTTCACGTCCTATCCGTCCGTCTCACAGAGATTCCTTAGCTCGGCGAAGGATCTCTCTTGATTTTCAAGCCATGCCCTTGGCTTGTCTCCAGCTCCCAGGGTCTTCACCAAATGCATGGCAGTGGTGACAGCATTCCTCTGCGGCGCCGAGGGTCCGGGTGTACCCTTACCTGGACGACTGGCTGATAGCAGCTCCCTCCAGGAAGGAGGCGGAGTGGTCCAGAGATCTGGCCCTCCAGGTCTGCTCTCAACTGGGCCTCCTTATCAACGAGGCCAAGTCGGAACTCGAGCCGAAGCAGGTGATTCTATTCATCAGGCGCAGCTCGACTCTCTTCGAGCCAGGGCGGCTCCAGCGGACAGGGCCGAGGTTCTTTCCTCCTTTGCCCGATCATTTCTGGTTGGGCAATCTGCCCTGCCCGGGACTTCCTCGCCTCCTGGGTCTCATGGCGGCCTGCACCAGCGTGGTCCGTTGGGCCGCTGGAACATCCGTCCCCTTCAGTGGGGACTGGCCAGCCAGTGGTCCTGGCGCTGCGATCCTTGGACCAGCTTGTAGCCGGTGACACAGGGGATGTGGAACGCTCTCCAGTGGTGGACCGTTCCAGATCATTTGCAGGAGGGCATCCGTAGTCCGCCCCGAGCCGACGGTCTCTATCGACCGATGCCTCTCTGATGGGTTGGGGTGCCCATCTGGGGAACACGGGCTCATGGCCTCTGGTCCCGGGAGTCGATGCCACATCAACCTGCTGGAGCTCAGCGGTCCGCCAGCTCTCACCGCCTTTGCTCCGTTCCTCCGGGGTCAAGTGGTCCGAGTCCAGACGGACAATACCACGACCATGTACTATCTAAACCGCCAGGGCGGGACGTGCTCCATGCTTCTATGCAAGGAAGCTCTCCGCATTTGGTCACTCGTGCGCAGCCTGGAGGCGGATCTCCTAGCCATTCACGTGGCAGGAGCCTCCAACACCCTGGCCGATGCCCTGAGCCGGATAGGGGCTGCATCCCACGAGTGGTCTCTCCTGCCGGAGGTAGTACAGCATCTGTTCTCCCTTTGGGGCACACCTCAGGTGGACCTGTTTGCCTCCATGGAGAACGAAGCTGAGTCTGTTCCATGCCGCCCCTTCAGCAGGGTCGCTGCAGGGGATGCCTTCTCGAGGCAATGGACCCCGGGCCTCTTTCGCCTTTCCCATTTCCCTTGATCCACAAGGTGCTTCTCAAGGCGAGGAGGGACAAGGCGCAGTGATTCTGATAGCCCCAGACTGGCCTCGCCAGTTCTGGTACCCAGATCTCCTCAGTCTCAGCTCCAGGACTCCTGCAGCTTCCAGCTCGCCCGGACCTGCTCTCAGTCAATCAGGGAAGGTGTTCCATCCGGACCTTCAATCCCTGCACCTGACGCCTGGTTCCTGGCGCTAGAGTTCCAGGCCTTGGGTCTTTCAGCGAGGTCCTCAATGTAGTTGAGGCGTCCCCGTGAGTCGACCAGAAAATGCTATGCCTTCAAATGGAAAAGGTTTTCCATTTGGTGTCAGAGCAAGGGCTTGGACCCTTCCTCCTGTTCCTTGGCAAGCATCTTGGACTATTTATGGTCCTTTCTAGTCAAGGGCTTAGGTCGGCGACCCTAGGGTGCACCTGGCAGCCATCTCTCTGCTTACCGGTAGCGCGGGCGAAGCAGTCGATGGTGCAGGAGAAGGTGGTCTGGCACTTTTCAAAGGCTTAGATCACTATCCTCTCAGTCTGAGGAACCCCACCTCCGTGGGATCTACTGCTGGTACTGGCAAAGCTCATGGGCAAGCCATTGAACCTATGCACAGGTGTGCTCTCTCTCACCTGTCGTGGAGACCGCCTTCTTGGTGGCTATCACGTCAGCCAGAAGGATGGGAGAGCTCCAGGCGCTCCATCGAGTCTCCTTACTGGTCTTCCACAAGACAAGGTTGTCCTCGCCCCACCGAAATTCCTTCCGAAGGTGGTGTCGGAGTTTCACCTTAACCAGGTGTTGACTCTGCGGTGTTCTACCCCAATCACACCTCGGAGGCGAATATAGGCTCCATACTCTGGACCCTAGAGGCGCTCGCTTATTATAAGGGCTACGGCTGAGAGAATCAGGGAGAGGTTCGCCAGCTGTTTGTCACCTCGCTGAAGCCGCATCTGGCAGACCTGCAGTCAAGCGGACTGATAAGCAGGTGGGTAACCTCCTGCATAGATCTCTGCTATAAGTTGGCGGGCATGGAGCCTCCCAGAGGATAAGAGCTCATTCTACCCGCCATACTGCTGCAAGTGGCTGCTTCCAGGGACGTCCCTATCCAGGAAATCTGCAGGGCTGCTACCTGGAAGTCAGCAAACACCTTCATTACCCACTACCACATCGACCTTGAGTCACGCGGGATGCTGGTTTTGGGGCCTCAGTTCTCAGTCTCTCTTTCCCAAGTAAGTATTGGGGTGTGCGTCTTGCCTCCCTCCTCCGGAGAACTGCTAGGAGTCTGCCAATGAGTGTGGATGAACAACATATCCATGTCCCTAGAAATACAGGTTACTCACCTGTAACAGGAGTTCTAGGAATGGTATATGTTGTTCATCCACATGCCTGACCTCCCGGCCCGACGCACAACCTGAGCTTCCAGCGGGCCAGATCTGGCGTCATGGGGCGGAGCCGAGAGTTATACCACCCGGGTGGGTGGGAGGAGCAAGCTTGAAGACCTTCCGGCAAGATTTAAAGCGGCAAGGATACCTGCCAATGAGTGTGGATGAACAACATATACCATTCCTAGAACTCCTGTTACAGGTGAGTAACCTGTATTTATACTAGTCCTTTGGTTAATGTTGTTATTTGCCCAGTTGGGCATTATTTTTCTATAATTATTTAAACAGTGATTCACATGTTGTTATGGCCTCTTTGGAGGCTTCTAAGAAATCTGAGGTAGAATGTAGGCAGTTGACTCTGGGCAGTTTGAAAATAGATGCACAAGCTAAACATTCCATGATGAGCATAGCATTATATTCTCTCTGGGGCAGTGCTGGCTTAAGGGAGCACTGCAAGAGTAATAATATTAGTGGATCCCTTTGGAAGAAACAAGATTACTACAGGTGAGTAATTTTTTCATCTTGGGCAAATCTTCACCATTTATTCACATGCCCACCCACCATCCCCTGGGCTCACTCAGTCTGTTCCTGGTCTTCACCCCCTCAGTTGGTTTGGGCTGTGAAGATATCATTTGATTTGACCCTTCTTACATGGTACAGAATTGCTGTCTTATGCCCTTGTTAAGTTAGGTGTTTATCTACTTGGTTTATGATGCACCTCCTCGGTCAAAAAGGTACTGAGACTGTTGGTGGGTTGACACCGAGATAGCCTATACAGCATGAGCCAGTCTCGTGGCGCCGCACATGTGCTGTCCTATCCCGGTGCTGGCCTACCTGAAGATTTTTGACTCCCTCAGGGTCCTAGCACCTCCAGCTAGAACCCAGAAGTATGAATAAATGGTGAAGACTTGTCCAAGAAGATCAAGAATTTCAGTAACAATGTAATTTTCATTTCTAGGGACATGGATATGTTGTTCATCCACACTTATTGGCAGGTTCCTTGCCGCTTTAAATCTTGCCGGAAGGTCTTCAAGCTGGCTCCTCCCACCCACCCGGGTGGTAAAACTCTCGGCTCCGCCCCATGACGCCAGATCTTCCTTACCGCTTGGAAGCTCAGGTTCCCTCCTTAACGCTCTGCAATTAAGACTGGTTCCTAATTCTTCGGAAGTTCAAAATCAAAATTTTTGCTAAAAGACTTCGGTCTTCTTCTCCTCGCGGCTGCGATGGACCATCGACTCCCAGTTTCCGGAGGTGCCCTTGCGGGCAGAAGATGTCTAGGACGGATCCGCACTCCACTTGCGCTCACTGCCTGGGCCTCCTTGAGCACCCACCCGCAGGCTCTGCGACTTGTGCTCTTCTTTTCGCCTACGTCCTTGAAGACCGTAGTCTGACACAACTGGGGTGCCCGAGAAAAGAATTCCACGGTGAAATCTAAAGGGCCGGTTGGGCGGTGTCCCGTGGCGGGCGGGCTCGGCCGGATCAGCTCGAGCAGATGGCCTCGAAGAGGGCGGCCAGCGGGCGCTTATACCTCAGCCTGCGGCACTTGTTCCGCCTCTCTCGGTGCCTCATACTCGGCTTCTTTTAAGGAGCTTTGTCTGACCCTCGGCGAAGGTGAGGTCAACTTCTTCAGGACCTTTTTCCAGGTCCAAAAGAGCAAAGTAAGTCTCTCGTCGGCGCTCTTGGGAGGAGGGAAAGATCCCCTCCCTTGTCGACAGTCGACTGGTCGACCTCTCAGCGCCGCCACTGGCTTCACGGTGTCCCCGTCACAGGCCAGTTGACTGAGACTCCGGCACGCACGGTCGAGATTTTCTCGACCGTTAGACGAGTTGTCGGCTGGAGAAGCTGAGATCCCTCTCCGTTCCCCGGTGGGAGTTGAGGATCCCGTCGGCTCGTCTGTGCCTCCGGTTCCGGAGCCTTTGGTGGGATCGTCCGGGCCGAGGGGAGTGCCGATTTCCGACACTTCTCCTCGCCTTCCTCGGCCTAGTCGAGACTCTCGGTCTCGGACATCCTCACGGTCCAACCGATCCCGCCGCCATAGGTGGTCTTGGTCTCGGCACCGCGGCAAGCGGCGCTGCCGCTCTTCCTCTTCCTCGGACGAGGGGAGGCTTCGGCGCAAGTTGCGTCGGAAGTACGAGGAACTCATGTGGTAACAGCTCCTTTTGACCGGGAATAGGCCGACCCAGTCGTCTTCCCTGGCCATTAAGTGGCTATCACCAGAGCTGTCGAAACAACCCCTCGCTGTAGCCGAGGAGCCTGTTCCCAGGCCGGTTGTTCGGCCAATTCCAGCTGCCCCACCGATTCTGGTGGAACCTCTGCCTCCACAGCCATTAGTTGGGGCTCCGACCAAAAATTCTCGGTCGGCCTTGGGTTTGCCCCATAGGCTGTCTGTCACCCTCACTCCCAATAAACCTCAGCAGGTGGAGGGAGGCTCAGGCCCGAGGCAGCTCTTTGAGGACTCTTCCGAGTCCAATGATGGTTCCTCCCTCTTCTCCAAGCGCTTGGACTTGGAGTCCTCGGGAGGGCAGTCAGTGGATGATAGCCCTCGTCCTTCTTAGGGTTGCTTGACTCATCTTGGAGTCCACCGGGATGAAGCTTCGAACCCATTTCTAAACGGGCCAGGTATCCCCTCACGGAGATTCTGGACCGAGGGGATTCTCCTACAGAGGCCTTTCCGGTGGCCGAAGCCATAGTGGGTCCGGCCTTGGAACTTTGGCAGCGTCCTGCTTCCTGCCCTGCGCCTTCGGCCAGGATGGAAAGGAAGTATGTGGTCCCTACCGGTTCCCTGTCCGGTTTTTCGGAACACCCCTCGGCCGATGGTTGGTTACCGACAGCGTTTTCCGGCATGCCGGGAACGCCAGGGATGTAGACAAACCTCCCGACAAGGAATCCAAGAAATTGGATTATGCCGGGTGAAAAGTCTATGCTGCGTCCTCTCTCGGCCTTCATCAGGCCAGTTCGGCCGTCCTCATGGCACATTTTTCTCACGCCCTGTTGGGCTCCCTGGATGAGGTTGTCCCTCATCTTCCCGCAGATCTGCAGACTACGGTCAGGCAGGTGTGGGACCAGGGCAGGGCAGTGGCAAAACAGCAGCTCCAGACTGCGTTAGACATCGGGGACTCATGTGCCAGGTCTGTGGCGGCCGCAGTGGCCATGCGTCGTCGGGCTTGGCTGAGGATATCCACCTTTACCTCGGATACCCAGCACAAGTTGGCAGATGTTCCCTTTTTGGGGACTGACCTCTTCGGCCCTGGGGTGGAAGGTCACCTGCAGAGGATCGAGAAGTCCAATGCTACCTTGGACTCGGTCTCTTCCGCTCAGAAGGACAAAGGCCGCAAGCCACAGCCTAAGCCCTTTCGTCCTTCTGCCCGGGCACGCCCGCCCAGCAACGTCAGGGCCAGCAGGCTCGAGCTTGGCATCCCAAACCCAAGCCATCGGCTTCCTCCAACAGGAAGCAGGAGGAAAAGGCCAGGTGGTCCCTCGGCGGTCCTTCCTCCAAGCCTGCCAGTGACGGGCTGAGGGTGTCGCCCCATCCCTGTCACCTCACCCTGGTTCCCCGTGAAGGCCGGCTCAGACACTTCCTTTCCGCCTGGTCCGCTGTTACCACGGACAGGTGGGTACTGGAGGTGGTGGGAAAAGGCCTACCTCTGGAATTCGAGCAGGCTCCGCCCTTCAGAGCCGTCGCACCTCGGGGGGCCTCGGGGTCTCGCAGCCTCACTGGTGGCTCGCCGAGCCGACATCGCTCTCCTCCTCCAAAAGGAGGTGATCACGGAGGTAGAGGACCCCCCTTCAGACCCGGGGTTCATATCCAGGTATTTCCTGGTTCCGAAACGGACAGGGGGGCTGGCGCCCCATTCTCGACCTACACGACCTGAACAAGTTCCTAAGGTCTCGAACCTTCAGGATGGTCATTCTGGCGCAGATAATACCATCTCTGGAACACGGCGTGTGGTTCTGCTCTCTGGACCTACAGGACGCGTTCTTTCACGTCCCTATCCGTCCGTCACATCGGGGATTCCTCCGCTTTCGTGCGGAGGGATCCCTCTTCGAGTTCCGAGCCATGCCTTTCGGCTTATCTTCAGCTCCCAGGGTCTTCACCAAATGCATGGCAGTGGTGACAGCATTCCTCTTGGCGCCCGAGGGTCCGGTGTACCCTTACCTGGATGATTGGCTGATAGCAGCCCCTCCAGACGGGAGGTGGAGCGGTCCAGAGATCTGGCCCTCCAGGTTTGCTCTCAAGTCGGCCTTCTCATCAAGCGAGGCCAAGTCGGAACTCGAGCCGGAGCAGGTGATCCTGTTCATCGGGGCAGAGCTCGACTCTCTTCGAGCCAGAGCACGGCTCCCGGCGGACAGGGCCGAGGTTCTTACCTCCTTTGCCCAATCATTTCTGGTTGGGCAATCGCGCCCTGCCCGGGACTTCCTGCGCCTCCTGGGTCTCATGGCGGCCTGTACCAGCGTGGTCCGTTGGGCGCTGGCACATGCGCCCCCTTCAGTGGGGACTGGCCAGCCAGTGGTCACAACGCTGCGATCCTTTGGACCAGCTAGTGATAGTGACCCAGGAGATGTGGAATGCTCTCCAGTGGTGGACCGTTCCATCCCATCTGCAGGAGGGCATCCCGTTTGTCTGCCCGAGCCGACGGTCTCTCTATCAACCGATGCCTCTCTGATGGGTTGGGGTGCCCATCTGGGGGAACACCAAGTGCATGGCCTCTGGTCCCCGCGGGAGTCCTGATGCCACATCAACCTGCTGGAGCTCCGGGCGGTCCGCCTAGCTCTCACCGCCTTTGCTCCGTTTCTCTGGGGTCAAGTGGTCCGAGTCCAGACGGACAATACCACGACCATGTACTATCTAAACCGCCAGGGCGGGATGCGCTCCATGCTTCTGTGCAAGGAAGCTCTCCGCATTTGGTCACTCGTGCAGCCTGGAGGTGGATCTCCTAGCCATTCACGTGGCAGGAGCCTCCAACACCCTGGCCGATGCCCTGAGCGGATAGGGGCTGCATCTCACAGTGGTCTCTCCTGCGGAGGTAGTACAAGATCTGTTCTCCCACTGGGGCACACCTCAGGTGGACCTGTTTGCCTCCAGGAGAATGCGAGCTGAGGCTGTTTCATGCCCACCCCCTCAGCAGGGCTCGCTGCGGGGATGCCTTCTCAGGCTGTGGACCCCAGGCCTCTTTACGCCTTTCCCCATTTCCTTGATTCACAAGGTGCTTCTCAAGACAAGGAGGGACAAGGCGCAGGTGATTCTGATAGCCCCAGACTGGCCCCGCCAGTTCTGGTACCCAGATCTCCTCAGCCTCAGCTCCAGGCTCCCGAGGCAGCTTCCAGCTCGCCGGACCTGCTCTCAGTCAATCGGGGAAGATGTTCCATCCGGACCTTCAATCCCTGCACCTGACGGCCAGGTTCCTGAGCGGCTAGAGTTCCAGGCCTTGGGTCTTTCCGACGAGGTCCTCAATGTTGTTGAGGCATCCTGTAAGGAGTCGACCAGAAAATGCTACGCCTTCAAATGGAAGAGATTCTCCATTTGGTGTCAGGGCAAGGGCTTGGACCCTTCCTCCTGTTCTGTGGCAAGCATTTTGGACTATTTATGGTCCCTTTCTAGTCAAGGGCTTAGGTCGACGACCCTAAAGGTGCACCTGGCAGCCATCTCTGCTTACCGGGCGCGGGCCGGGGAGCAGTCAGTGGCGCAGGAAAAGGTGGTCGGGCGCTTTTTCAAAGGCCTTGATCACATTTCCCCTCTGGTGCGAGAACCTCCACCTCCGTGGGATTTACTGCTGGTACTGGCAAAGCTCATGGGCAAGCCATTCGAACCAATGCACAGGTGTGATCTCTCTCTCACCTGTCGTGGAAGACCGCCTTCTTGGTGGCTATCACGTCAGCCAGAAGGATGGGAGAACTCCAGGTGCTTTGCATTGAGTCTTCTTACCTGGTCTTCCCCAGGGACAAGGTTGTCCTGCGCCCCCACCCGAAATTCCTTCCGAAGGTGGTGTCGGAGTTTCACCTTAACCAGGTGCTGACTCTGCCGGTGTTCTACCCCAGTCACACCTCGGAGGCCGAATACAGGCTCCACGCTCTGGACCCTAGAAGGCGCTCGCTTATTATAAGGAGGCATACGGCTGAAGTCGGGGAGAGGTTCGCCAGCTGTTTGTCACCCTACGCTGAAGCCACCTGGCAGACCTGCAGCCAAGCAGGCGATAGGCAGGTGGGTCACCTTCTGCATAGATCTCTGCTATAAGTTGGCGGGCATGGAGCCTCCCAGAGGATAAGAGCTCATTCTACCCGTCATACTGCTGCATCGGTGGCTGCTTCCAGGGGCGTCCCTATCCAGGAAATCTGCAGGGCTGCTACCTGAAGTCAGCACACACCTTTATTACCCATTACCACATCGACCTTGAGTCACGCCCGGGATGCTGGTTTTGGGGCCTCGGTTCTCCAGTCTTTATTCCCTAAGTAGGGGTGTGCGCCTTGCCTGCTCCTCCGGAGAACTGCTAGGAGTCTGCCAATAAGTGTGGATGAACAACATATCCATGTCCTAGAAATACAGGTTACTCACCTGTAACAGGAGTTCTAGGAATGGTATATGTTGTTCATCCTCCCCCGACCTCCCGGCTTTGGCGCACAACCTGAGCTTCCAGCGGGCCAGATCTGGCGTCATGGGGCGGAGCCGAGAGTTTTACCACCCGAGTGGGTGGGAGGAGCCAGCTTGAAGACCTTCCGGCAAGATTTAAAGCAGCAAGGAACCTGCCAATAAGTGTGGATGAACAACATATACCATTCCTAGAACTCCTGTTACAGGTGAGTAACCTGTATTTCTTCCCCATGCAGTTGGATGACCCATAGGAGGACGATGGCACCAACCTTAGGCCTGCAGACAGGGCCAGTAAGGATCGAGACCTTCCTGGGCCTGGTTCTGAGCCTGTATCGGGGCCAGGAGCCTCTTCGGCAGTTGCCCCTCAGGCTGGCACCGGAGACAACACTGGGACCCTTTCTGGTGCCATTTGCAGCAGCAGTTTGGATTCTGGTGCCAGATCTGGCTCTGGTGCCATTCACGGTGTCAGGGCCAGTGCTGCTAACAGTGCCCGGGTCTGGGGCCAACTCTAGCGGAGGCCCTGGTCTAGAATCTGGACTTGGCCCGGGGGGACAGGGTCAGTACTGGTGAGGAAATGAAGCAGGGCACTGAGCATGCTGCTTATCCCTTGTCCAGAGGTGGTGGAAACTCTGGCTGGGGTCACAGCGCTAGTCCAGGGCCCATCTTCTCTCCAGAACCATCTGGTTCTGTCAATGGTGAGGATCAGGGCTGCCCCCTGGGGTGCATACAGCTCCACTCTCTCCCTACCTGGTGGTTCCCCCCGAAGGGCATCTTCTGGACCAGTCCACTGATGTTGGTCGGTCATGGACAGGTGAGTTTGCTGGGTCCTGCCTCCGGGCGAGATCCCTTGAGCATTCTCACAGCCCTGGCAGAAGACCTGGCCTGGTCATCTGTGACCCTCCTTCTCCTCCTCCCCCTCATGTTTCCCATCTCTTTCTCTCCCAGGTATTTCTGGTCTTCTGGGGCCCATGACCTGGGACCAGTTCAGGTCAGCGACTGGTGTATTCCATCAGTGTCTCTTTGGAGCCGATCAGGATGTTTTTAGCCTGAGGTCCCTGCACCCACTGCTACCTGAATCCAGCTTCTCCTCTCCAACAACTTCCTCCTCTGAGAAAGAGTATTTTCTGTCCATCTCTTCTCTGATGCTGACTACTTGGTATCAGCAATTTCTTTCTGAGATGATGCAGGAGTTGAGTCTTTGCCATTTTGTAGGTCTCAATACTGCTACCCTGGCGCTGTCATTCCTTGGAGAATACAGCTGTGACAATACTGTCATCCCATCCTGAGATGTTTAGAAGGGTATGTGATCCAATTCATAAACTACATTGCTTACTGGTACCAAAAGATATTACAGGATATAATCTGTGTAAACAGTTGGTGTATGCAAGACCATTAGTGAGAACTCAAACTTATAGCAAATCATTGTTTGTGCTTTACTTGGATATGATCTAAAGAATGTTTTGAAGTGTGAGTATATACATATATTCATGAATTTATGAAATGTTGTAGATATTTTTTTTATAAATTATGCATTATGATGTTAGTGTATTAATGTACATGTGATTTTTGTGATTTTATGTACAATGTGTTTTTTACAATTGTATGTGAACTTCAACCTGCATGTGCTCATGTATAGTTGCAATATTACTAATCGGTCAATTATTAATAAATCAATCGCTCAATCCCTGTGTGCCCTGGCCATTTACTGAAGCATCCAGGAACTTCTGGCTCCATCCCTTTGCCCCTTCTCCAGCTCCTAGGGAGGTCCAGCGCAGGTATTGCACTTCCACAGGGTCTCCAGGCTGTATCCCTCATTCCACATTGGGGATTTTGGTGCTGCTGAGACCTTCTGGACCTAGGCACCTGGTACACACATCACCCCCCCCCCCCCGACACCGACTTTGCAGGGATCGATGCTTGGCTCTGACAGCACACACCATGTTGTGCATTTCTGCACATCAGGTGCACCATGCAGCTTATAGCAAGCACCTGTCGATAGTGATGAGTCAACTCTTGATGTCAATGCCGGATTGTGAGGCAACCAGGCAGTCCATTCACCTTCCTGTCTAGGACCTGGAGCTAGTGAGACACCAAGCAAGGGTGTTTTATGATGCCGACGTAGCTTCTAGACTGGTGGGAACTGCAGTCTGTATTCGGCAGATGGCATGGCTTCATCTTTCCTGGTTGGCACCTCTGGCCCTGTGTAGGGTGCTAAACTCACACTATCAGGGGACTCATTTCTTCTCCCTTAGGGTCAGGCATGAGTTGTCAGGGTACCCTCCTGCTCCTGGACTACAGGAGCCTCTGCCTGACCCTGACCAGTCTCCAGTTCCATCAGACTTGTAAGGTGTCCCTGGCCTGCAGTGACTATCCCCCACAGTAGGCTGAGAGAACTGTAGTTTTCCTTCAGCGTGAGGAAGCTCCTCCCCTTTTGGGGAAAGCTCAGTACTCTGAACCATAAGTGAGAATGAATGGTGAAGATTGATTCTTGGAAGATATGAAAACTACATATTCACCATATTTGTTGATCTTCCAGAATATATTCACCATTTATTCACATGCCCACCCACCGTCTCCCATTCGTGTAAGAGTCAGGGCCTCTGGGTAGCCTACCTTGTTATTATGAGTACATGTCATCCTCTTGCCACTCCCTCAGAGTTCTCCTGTTCCTTGGAGAGGTAGCCCTGTCTATCCCTTCTAGAACTGGGCTTTCTTCCCCCTTCCACTCTCTTGGTTTTAACTTGTTAAAAAAAAAAAAAACTAGGGATAAGGGTCTCCACTTTTTCAAAAAAAAGGAATGTTTAAAAAAACGTATGTTTTAATATATTTTTTTCATCTCCCTCTCTCTTCCCCTCCAAGGAGGTTAATTGGTACTCCCTAAAGCTGTGGTACATCAGTCTCTATCTTGCAGACACCTCCAGCCTCTGCTGTGCTTACTGATAGCATAACCTCGCTTTAATGCGTAGCCTTAATCTCTAGTGCTAAGGAGGGGAAGATGCTAGGGAGTTTTTGGCATTATTTTTCTATCAGCTGAGCCTCTCAAGCTGCTTTCTGCCCCACACCTAGGTGTTGGGTATTTCTTCTTTGTCTTCACTCTCCACAGTGGCAAGAGGATGCTAACAGTGCTTTTGGTCTTCTCCAACCTCTTTGTTATGGATTTTTGCTGTATTCCTAGATTCTTGTCCTCTGTGAGCACAAGACCTCTCACCTAAATTGGCGTCTGCCATCAAATCCTTGAGTGTCCTCTGGATCTCTCTCTAGACCAGCCAGAGTTATATGCCAGGGCTGCTGCCCTCCCTCCCTTCCCCTTCCTGTCTAGGTGGGTAATAGGCTCTGGCTCTTGTACCCAGTACCCCTGTACCACTTAGGTTCATCGCTTAGTTCCTCTAAGTTGGTTGTCAGATTTTATTATTTTTATGATTTTATATCCTATATTCTTTTCCTTTTCCTTTGAGCTAGGAGTCTATAGTGTTGTCTCTCTCTCTCTTTCTCCCTTTCCCTCTGTTTCTCTCCCTCTAGTTTCTCACACGGCAAACAGAACTGAGGAAGGGAAGGGGCCAGCATCGGTTACAGACCATCTCATGAGTGCAACTTTGCTACATCTGCCTCGTGGGTGGCGCCAGCACTGAAGTTGGTCCCCTACGCTACAAAAGATATTGCTCTCGCTGGGTTCTGGTGCCTACAGCGTAGACCCATAAGTGGGAGTGAATGGTGAAGGTATTCTAGAAAGTCAACAATTACAATGAGTACTTAATTTTCATATCTTTACACTGGGGTCCACTGTCTGTCTAAATGAATGAATACAACTGGCCCCGTTATTTAATAAGATATTTAGTGGGTGAATGATATTTAACCTTTTATGATCATTGGTTATGTAAAATTATACCATGGACATAATGTAAGTGAACAGCCAATCAAATCATCAGACTGGCAGTTTACCACCGGTGTAAATCCTGTGATAACCAACGGCTGTTGATGAGCAAATAAACATCATAATCATCTGCAGCACAGGAATAAATACAATAAAAGTAAAAAACAAAATAACCTCTTTAAAAGTTCATAATAAAAAAAATGAACCTCGGTATAATCGCAGTAAACCACTCGGAGGATGTTGGTTATCGGAGGATTTATCATGGCTGGCGAGGATTTACCCACTCGGCTGCGCCTCGTGGGCAGACCACTCCAGCTGTGGTAAATCCCCCGATAACCCACACCCCCTTGTGGCTTATTGCTTAAGGATTTATTATTATTTGATCTTTTTCAGAATACCAGTGAAGTAAGGAATAAGCCACAACAGGGTGTGCATTAAAGGATTTTATAAAATGGGCACCTAAAATAAAGAGTTGTGAATGGCTAAGACCCATCACATGACCGTGTGGCGATCTAGCTCACCACACAGTCATCCTAGTACTTAACCTTAGCACAAATCACTACACCACTGTCACATTTAAAAAAACTTGACAACCATTTTCTTTTTCTCGCTAAGCAGGCAGTGTAGTTTTCTACCAAGTACCCACAGTGCAGCAATATATAATCCACACTATCCCCCACCACTGTTGCCATCAACCAAAGCAAAAGTGGACATACTTGAAATAAATGAACTTCACTTCCTTTTATCTGCAGCAGTTTTTATTCTTCACTTTTGAAAGCTGTGTTTCGGCCACCTTTTTGCCTCACGATCACATCATTCCACTCGCGCCTCTTCAGCTGATATTTTACATATAAATGAAAAAAAATGAAAACTCTGTAATTTCCCTCCTTGCCGATGATTGGGGTGATTTGGGGGCAGTCCCAGCACTGGTCCTGCTACAGCTACACAGTGCGGCTGTACACGGCCACCTCCACAAAACTCCCGACTCGTTTTCAGTTGCTGTCTCCCGACATTTAATTACTCACTTTCTCTTCCCCATGCACCACCAAAGACGCTAACAACACAGCAACCCTTCCAACAAGTACTGGTAGCCCTCACTAAAACAATATAATTTTAATACATCAGCTAGAGGGAGGGATGGTAGCACTGTAAAAGGGCAAAAGCTACAAATGCGAATAGCGCATTGGGTCAAAATACCCAACTTAAAGTTCTAAATACAAACAAGTTCTAGTAGGTGGAAGGACTGTTTTAGGTTAAAACACATTAATGCTAAATTTTACAATTGATTTTTTTTTTTAGTAATTATGTATTTGTAACACTAAAAGCCCTTTTTATAAGCAGATTAAACAGTTAAGACATCCTCGAATTAAGAAATAAATTAACTAATGTAGTTTAAAGTGACATTAATTAAGTGAAATGAATTAATAAATGTAGTTTAATGGTCACATGCCCGCATCTCTCTAATGTCAGATTTGTTTCTAAAGCTACCAGATGGCTACTGAATATTTTTAAATGGTACTTTAAAGTAGCAAACAAATTTATAGCAGACATAACGTAAACATTAAACTGATTACATTCTAACAGTTGCAAAGGAACTGCAATAAGGAATGCTCAAGCAACCATAAGATAAGGGGCTTGATTTTCAAAGCCCCGAGAATGCACATAAACCTAGTGCGCCGATCGTATTATGCACAGGGCTTGCGGCATTCTTCCAGGCAGTGACTGGGATTTTCAATCCTAAGCACCAAATGCCGCGAGTTAGACCAGCTTTTCCTTAGTCTAACTTGTGCCATTTGGTGGACCATTTTTACAGGGCTTGCGCCTAATGATTGCTGCAAGCTATCATAAAATGAGGAAACTGTCACAACTGCATACAGCATACTAAAATCGGGTGCAGTTGCATCAAGAGTTTGGCACAGCCGCCCCCAAAAATGGGTGTGATACAGGGCTTGACGCTAGCTGCTAGTCACCCTTTGAAAACTGAGCCCAAGAACTGATTCTTGTGTGAACCTATTTCTCAGTGATGGATCCCTAAGAAGAAACAACATTACTGTGGTGAGTAATCTTTTCTTCAAACAACCTGAATCCAACAATAATGCTGTGCAAAAACCAGACTCACTAGAAGTGCCTTGGGAGGATGGATCCAAAACCTATTTAGGAAAAAGGTTCTGCAATACAGCAGTGCCAAAACTAGCATCCCTCCTGGACTGTTTATGCATGCAGTAGTGCTTTGTGAAGGTGCGCACTGTTTCCCAGGTAACTGCTTTACAAATCTCTAGAAGGGAGATGCCCCTTGTAGCTGTCACAGAGGCAGAACTACCCTTTGTGAAATGTGCCCTCAGGCCTCTTCAAGGTATTTTACTAGCATTTTCATAACAGAATAAATAAGCATTTCAACCACTGATTGATTGAAATGGATCACATGACTGAGCACTGATTTACCTCAATGCGTGGCCATCCTGGTGCTTAGCCAAATCACATATCAGCACGTTCCTGCAGTTTAAAAGCAAAACAAAAAAAGCAATCGGTAGCCGTGTTTTTCTTTGCTAAAATGTCTGTGCCAAATGTGGTTAGATCTACATATTTAGTCCCACATGGATCCAAAATATGATTTAAATTAAACAAAATTAAATATTATATTTCAGCAATCTTGTTTTTTGCCTGTTTCACACCCTAGCTGTCCCTATCTGCTGCCACTCACTGTTCCTCATGGCTCTTCCTTGCCACACCACACAGATTGCACCTGCATTCCCTCGTACAACAGTCACTCGGGGGGAGGGGGGGTACTGCACACTCAGTATCGAGAAAGCAATGCAGTCTTTTACTACATACTCTATTCCCCTTTCAGCTGGTACTTATGACCTCTTAGGTTAGAATCCCCTTCCTTAGTTCTTAGTACTGTTTCTTCCAATAAGTCTTTGTCCCCATTTCACTTTCACTCTAAACTGCTGAACAGCCACATGTAGAACAAAAAAAGAAGTCCTGTCCCGCTACTGAATAACAGCCCTGCAAATATCCTCATTTATAGAAAAATACTAGGCCTGATTTACAGTTTGAGCCCAAAGAGCATAAGAGAAACAACAAAGTCTTCAGATCTGTGGGAACTGCACTCAGTTGAGTCCACACACTTACTTGAATCTTCACTCTTCCAGGTAAAAAGTACAGAACCATATAAAAACTTACAACTACAGTAGTCTCATTATTAAGCCAAATATCAAAAGCAAAATAAAAAATACTGGAAAGATCCGGTAGACGGAAGATCTATTTTACTAAACATTTAAACAGTTATTTGTATTTCTAAATTTATAAACCACAACCCTCTTTTATTATATTTAAAAAACAATTATGTAAAAAAAAAAAATTTATAAGCGTAATAACACACCCTAGGGTGTGCTTTGAGCTAAACTGACACACTTCTTATGGGATTAATGGAACTTGGCTTGCAGCCTCATGCATCACAATGCACTCAGGGCGTGCTTCCATTATGCTCGATGCACACCCTGTCGTGTTATTGCTTACATCAAATGTAGTGATGTTTAAGGTTCCTGTAAGTCAGGCATCCTTCCCGATTTCCTTAGGGGGCCAGGTGCCACTATTCTACACCAGCACTGGGCTGCAGTTGATGTTGCTGATGCTTTCTGGGCTCTTTTCTTACTCACCAGTGGGATTGGGGGGTTCATATCCACAGAGGAAAAAAAATGTGTTGTCTCCACCCAAAGAAACATTTAAGTGGGTGTGGTGTCTGGTCAGTACAGACCTCTAGGATGCTGTACCTGCCGACTTCCCCACTGTGTTTACTCCTCCGACAAACCACACACAAATTCAACAGCTCCATCTAATTACCATGCATATTGTTATTTAGAAATCAGTAATGAGAACTGGCTTAACAAGAAATACTGGTCTTTATTTCAGGAAATAGCCTTGAAAGGGTAAAAGATTAGTGCAGCTGGCTCCCCACATATGGGATGGTGTTTTATTTTCTGGTTGTTTGTTAGATGCCCTACCAGGCTTGGCATTCAACATAGATTCTCCCAAGCCGACACTAGCAAGGCCTTTCAAAGGCAAGGCTAAATGCTCTTTCCCTTGGATACCACTTATAATACCCAGCCAGTCGCAGTCTGTGCACTCAGTCTTCCCCCCACTCCAGAAACACAGTACATTCTGAAGAAGATCCTCCTGTACCAGAGACAAACCCCCTTCTCACACCTGGTACCAAGCTATTTGCCTTGCTACTTATGGTACCTCACTCAACACAGCTCCTGGATACCCAGGGTCAGATCAGTGCAAGCCCGATGCTGTTGCCATGTGGTGGCTGGCATTGGTGCACTTTAATTCAAATGGAGAAATATGCTCAGGTAGAAATGCCTCACCCAAAGACCATGTAATTGTTAAAATGGTGAAACTAAACCTCACACAGGAAGTACTCATAAATCCTGGCCTCATTGCCAAATGCTGAAAAAATGGGCCCTTTGCAGCACCCCTGCTTCAGCTTCTCCGCTCCTCTGTTGGCACAGCAGTGTGCTGGAAACAGTGTTATCTTTGTTTTAACTAACACACGTTTGCTTCTCACTCATTAAAAGGATTTGGCATAGCTCCCAGTTCATTACCCAGATGCTGTCTGAGATATTGTGCAATAGGTCCTGCTGTCATCAAGATCTATGCAGAACTGCCAGCCTTCAGCACAGTCCTCTTTCTACAGCACCAACCAGGGGGGCAGCTCTCACTGGTCCAGCTGGGTGTCCCTTACAATCCATAATGCTCCATAGACACAGACAGGTTGCCAGAATCCACTGTCCCGCTGGAAAATCATATGGCAAATGAGGCGCCGGCAAACCACAGCTCCTACTGGATCCTGCCATCTCTTACTGGTTCCCCGACCATAAGTTCAGGTGACAGAGCATTTAAAGTGAGAGTGGTAGAAGATTGGGTTTAGAGTGGGTGCCCACAAGTAGCCACCTTCTTTGGGGAAGATCAAATGTATTAAATTTAAAATACTTTTGAAAAGTTAGATTAAACAAATACAATTATTTTTTAAAGAAAGCTATGAGTGTTTTCAAGTTAAGTATTAGCACTATATCACTTTTTTTGCTCTGTTTGCATGGGAGGGCACCGAGTGCCCCCAGGCTTACTAATGTTCCTTCTTTGTTGTAGATTAAAGGGTCAGTGTGCCTTTAAGACCAGGCTTTAAAATGGAGAGTGTGCCTGGGGGCACTCCCCTTTAAGAAAGCATTTTGTGAGCAAGTGCAAAGCATATCAGGTGACCTGTTTGGGCTCCAGTGTGTGTCTGCCGAACTTTGCAGTTGCAGTTTTGATGACTGAATCACCACCAATAAAAACACATTTCAATGGACTGTGATCACAGCTTCATTTTTTTCAGTGTATGTGCGCGATCCTGAGTGTCATCTTTGTGTGCTGTTCTAGGAAGTGATTTTTGACCGTGGCAATAAAGTCCTTGGAGGCATTTACCTTTTTGTGTTTTCTAGTAATATAATGTTGGTGAGGGTGCAGACATAATTGTTTTTCTTCCCCTTAAACCCATTATATATTTTCATTACAGCATTGTTTAGAAGTTTTAAGAAATTTTCAGCAGCCCCAGTTTTAATAGAAGTAAAGGAGTCTGTCTCTCCTTCAGTGATCATTGTGACATTTTACTTTTTCCCCATCACTGTATCAAAGACATATAGTTTGTTGATTTAAAAAACACTGATACTGTATTAATATTTCTCTGTTCTGCAAAAATTTCAGAAGTGTCAGAATTATTGTCCACTCTTTTCATCCAAACCTAATTTAGCAAATCACATTTAATTTGCAAACAGAACATTTTCAACCTAAAGAGCAGTAAAATTATAATGTTAATTAAATCAACTGCACTCATGAATAAAAGATAGCTTTCATTAAAAAAATAATTACTGTCAATGTAACACTAATAGAAAAAAAGGCATTATCATAACAAGAGTAGGATCTTTTATAAATTAAAAGACACCTGCTTATCATTCTGCAGTGCAAGGTTTTCTTTTTTATTTATTATAATTTTGTTTTGTGTTCATTAATTCGGTAGAAAACAGTGATGTCTGGAAATAAAAAGTAATTTGCTCTGTTAGATTGTTTGGACATAAGAGTGGGCAACAATGTATATATAATACCAGTTTAGAGCAGAAATTCTTATTTAGTTTAATATGTTTTTCTGACTTTGCCAGGTAGGTGGCACTGTGTATCTGTAATGTAGTACATTCATTTCACTTTTAGTGTTGCTGCTCCTCTCCAGGCTTAATACCTGCTTCACAGTTTACTGCATCTCCTACGGTTTGCTGATTGCAGATTGCCCTGTTATAGCTTTTAGGCAAGAACTACTGCTGTATCCTTTGTGGACAGGTTGTAACAAAACTATTAGATACTGTTGTTTAGAGTCATCGATTTAAGTTAAATATGTGCCCTGTGGCCTTTTCCTTTTGATACGTGAGTGTAATCTCACGCTATTTGGGCAAGTCAGAACCATACCTTTTAACTCCTGGCCTCGTAAATTGGGGACAAGGGCAAGGCTTAAAATAATCAAGCATGAAGGACCAACAGAAGAGACACATCTTACAACTTGATGATATCCACACAGGAAACTGGTACAATAATGGGATTAGTGTGAAATACATGTTCTGATGAAGAAGTCTACAACGCTAATGTTTGAAATTATTTTTTGCTTACAATCCCCACTGCTTAGTCAAGGAAACACCAATTTTAGAAGAGACAGGAAAATTGTAAGGTAAAATCAGAGACATCCCAGAAAACAAGGTACTGTTGAGAGGTATGCTGAAGATAGTTGAACTATTCTTTCTGCCCAAACTGTGCAAGCTGACACGCACCAAAAGAGATATCTCACAGAGCTCATATTAATTTATGCAAAGTGACATAGTAATTTAGGATCTTCTTCAAGAATATCTTCCTCCATTGAGTCACATCATGGAACTGTAAGTTGTCAGCATCAGGATCACCCCAAAATACTTCCAGGCTGGGGACAGTCACATTGATGTGCGTCATTGGTGCCTGTATAATGTGGGCATCCTCTGTATACCTCACTTCTTTCTCCCGCCGTCAACCACTCATCAGTCCACCACTGCTGAAGAACATTGTCAAACTTTTGTAAGTATTTGCTAACGCTGCTACTTCTCTAAGTTTAAATACTTTCTTTTATGCCACTGTTGACGGATAAGGAACTGCTGTTCCATTATTGCAGTTGCTGCAATGTCAGAATTTGTAAATACGATGACCACTTCATTTGTATTCGTTGCCTCAGTACACACTGCAAGGTTAGGGCCTGCTCAGTTTGTCAGGCTTTAACCAGGCAACCAGGAGACATTGCAAGAAAGCTTTGGAAAACTTTCCATTAATGCAAGAAATAGACAAACAGGTTATGGTGAAGGCAGCTTCACCATCATCAGCTGCTTCTGTCCGTAGTCCTCTGTCGGCCCGTTGAGCTCTGTGGTTGGCAGTGGCTGTTGCTGAATCATCGAAGAAAAAGGACAATTCTTCAAAATCGGTAGAGAAACGCCACCATTCTGAAAAGGATAAGTGCAGAAAGGAAAAGGATGCTTCTCCAGGCTTATCCCATAGTGACAAATACAAGACAGCCAAACACATCAGCTCTCTTCCTCCGGACAAGGAGTCGAGGAAGCTGGATGTGATAAGGTAGAGAACTTTTGCTTCTGCTTCCCTGGGTCTAAGAATTGCTAGCCATCAGGCATATATGATTAAATATCAGAACTGCATTTGGAAGACAATGACCACCCTGGCTTAAAAATTGCCAGGGGCCATGACAAAATATTGTCTCATCAAACTATAGCAAATGGCCAGTAAGCTAGTAAGCACCTGCTCTGATCTGCCTCTGATGCTGCAGCAAGGGTTGCTGTCTCTGGGATTTGCCTCTGTCGCCACTCTTGGCTTAGCTACGTTCCCGCTAGCCGCTCGCCACGTCGCCAATGGCGAAGCTACAAGCCCTGTGGCTAAAATTTTATATCCCTGATGCGCCACGGGAGGCGAAGAGCCAGCCTACACCCAGCCCGCCTACCTCTCGCCACAGACATAGAACCACCGAGAGAGGCTAAAACCACAAAGTGCAGCAGTACCCTGTCGTGACCTCGGGAATGCAGTAATGCTGTAATGCGCTGCTCGGGTCACTGGCAACCATCTGACCGCATTAGGAGCGAAAAGAAACCACATGATTTAATTGTTGGCGCGAAGGAGACTGTGTCTGATTGGGGAGATTAGGTAGACATGTCTCCCCCGGCCAATCAGTGCAGTTTCTGTGTACTGGGGACGGGCTCTCGCTGTGAAGCAAGTCACTCAGGTGGCGGTGGTGAAAGGGAGCGGGTGCTTTTCTGTAGCCTCCTCGGCGATCGCTGATTCTTGCTAAAATATTTATTTTGCTGGTGTATTTAGGTTGTGGGTAGGTAGGGAGGGTGCCAGAGAAGGTGAGGAGAGAAGAAATAAAAAGGGGAACGGGAAAAAACACGCAAGCAGACTTGAAAGTTCGAATGCAAGCTGCAATGTGACGCATATTAAAAAAAATGGAGACAGGGAAAATTGCATTTTTTGAGCTTTGTTTGCTCAGTACTACAGATAAAAAGCTGACAAGTTAGTGCAGTTTGATGGGGGAAATAGCAGGAGACAAAAAAAAATAGCATTTGGAAGTACAAACCGAATGTGAGGAGTTTAAAGGAGCAGGGGAACTAAAGGCACAGTGCTTTACAGTCCAGAGATGGAAAAAAGCGGGCTGGAAAACAGAATGTAGACAAGGGCAGACAGGAGATTAAAAATAAATTCTTGGATTGAACCAGTGTTGAATTGTTTGTGCAATACTACAATACTGAAAAAGATATTAAAACAAAATAGAAAGGCTTATGGGGTATTAAGGCACAGACAGTACCTTCTATATGGAACTACTGAAGTATTGATGGGGGACAATAAGTGTGTATGCAGATAAAGATTAAGAAAAAGCAAATCAGTAGAAAGAAGTGATCAAGAAACAGACAAGCTGAGAGGGGGATACACAAATAAACTTGCCAAGGCAAAATAATTATTTTAAACTGTTCTCTGACTGTAATTTGTGTGACATACTGCTGCAGTACAGTGTGTGTATGTGTGTGTTCAGAAAACAATCAAACACACTGGCAACATGCTGTGTAATCTTTTTGAGAAATGAAACTGTAAATGCTGAAGCATATCTGGTCCTGTAACCCCCCCCCCCCCCAATTACTGTTAGCCCCATAGTGTGTGTGTGTGTGTGTGTGAAGAAATAAAACTCTGAGCAACTGCTTCACTAAAGAACTTTATTAGTCACACAATTCAAAAAGACATCCGAGTCTGTCATATATTCTAGTGCAAATATCCAGTCGGTGTCACATATATTCTTGTGCAACTATCCAGTCTCATATTCTTGTGCAAATAATATCCAGTCGGTGTCACATGTATTCTTGTGCAAATATCCAGTCTCATATTCTTGTGCAAATAATATCCAGTCGGTGTCACATATATTCTTGTGCAAATATCCAGTCTCATATTCTTGTGCAAATACTCAGTCGGTGTCACATATTCTTGTGCAAACCAGTCTGTGTCACATGTATTTGTGGAAACATCCAGTCTGTGTCATATATATTCTTGTGCACTGTCCAGTCAGTGTCCCATATAAATTCTTGTACAAATATCCAGTCTGTGTCACATATATTCTCACATGTCCAGTCAGTGTCACATACTGTCATATTCTAGTCTGTGTCACATATATTCTTGTACCATCTACCTAAATAAAAATGTCAGAACAAGCTGCAAATCCTGAAACTGCTAAACAGAGCAGCCAGGTGGCCACAGTAAAACAAAGCAAGATAACATATATTTTTAAAAGGCCCAGATCAGCAAGTCTTGTCCCTAAAACTGAGCCAGAATCATGTGGCAGCGTCTCTGTAGCAATGGAGAGCAGCTATTCAAAAACTGCAAGCAAGAAAACCAGAATTTTATATGACAGAGACAGTCATAGGGAAATTAAGGATTCCTGGTTTAAAACCTACCATGGCTCATTCATGACAAAGAAGCTGCAGTATTCTACTGCAGTATTTGCAAAGAAACTGGCCGAAGAAATATTTTCACAGAAGGGAAACCAACCAATAAGCCAAAGGCTGACAATTTAAATAAGCATCAGATGTCCAAAGATCACAAGTGAGTCTTATTACAGATGCCCCACCAGTTTGCAATTCTTCTTGTCTTCTGAATCATAGAAACATAGAAGTTGACAGCAGATAAGGACCGCAAGGCCCATCCAGTCTTCAGTATTTTTTCTGTATAAATGTGCCCATCGTGCTCTGTCAGTGGTCTATCTATTCATGCTCATCTGTATTGCTCCCTTATGCCTATCCCATGCCTGTTTGAAGCCCTGCACTGTATTCATAGCCACCACTTCCTGAGGTAGGCCGTTCCATGCATCCACTACCCTTTCTGTGAAAAAGTATTTCCTCACATTCCTCCTTAATCGGCCTCCCTCTAATCTCATGCTGTGTCCTCTTGTTCTGCTATTTTTCTTATATTTAAACATGTTAGACTCTTTCACCTTGTTAATGCACTTAAGGTGTTTGAATGTCTCGATCATATCACCTGTCTCCCTCCTTTGCTCAAGGGAATACATATTGAGCTCGGTTAATCTGTCCTCATATGTCTTCTGATGCAGTCCCTGCACCATTTTGGTTGCCCTTCTCTGGACTGCCTCAATTTGGTTAATGTCCTTGTGAAGGTGTGGCCTCCAGTACTGCACACAGTACTCCAGATGGGGCCTAACCAGTGTCTTGTAAAGAGGATTATTACCTCTCTCTTACGACTTGTGATACCCTGCTTATACCCCTAACATCCCTAGCCTTACCTACTGCTTTAGAGGTCTGCTTGGATGATTTCAGGTCATCAGTGATGATGATGCCCAAGTCTCTTTCTTCCTTTGTGACTGCCAGCAACTCCTCCCAGCCTATAGGTGGCTTTAGGGTTTCTTTGCATTAAATCCCAGTTGCCACTCTTCTGACCATTTTGCTAGTTTATCCAGATCTCTTCTCATTCTGCCCACCCCATCTGGATCATCTACTCTGTTGCAGATCTTGGTGTCATCTGCAAACAGACAAGCCTTACCCTCTAGTCCATCTGCAAGGTCACTAATGAAGATATTGAAGAGGACTGGCCCCAGGACAGAATCTGTTGTTAATTGTCATGGTAAATATGTGTTTCTCTTAATTTAATAAAGCTTGCAGTCGAGGCAGAAGCTGGGAAAAAGGGAATGACAAAGGCTGTGAGCACAGATTATTCATCAGTGAAAAGTGCCATCGTAGCAGAGATGTGAAGCGTTTATTACATGGGCAAAACTCTGACTGCAAATAATAACATACAGAAACTTTTGGAACTGCAGGTTCACAATGTAAGTATTTTTACTCGCCAGTATCTCGAACATCAATTAAAGTCTTGCTTCATGTATATTACATGTGGGAGCACTGCCTCAGAGTTGCAGATCATATGTCACGAAACTGCAGGCCCAACATAAATAATAGCAATTACTGTATTGTCGTTTCTGAATTTGAATAAAAAAACATTAGCAGTGCTGCAGCAGAGACCCGCTACAAATCACATTGTGGGGGTGGGGGGCATGGCTCCAAATAACTGACAGACTATTCCTTTTTTCTCTTTTTCTGCACAGGAATCCACTCTAGCACCTATAAAGCAATCAGTCCTCCAAGGCACAGGCATCTACACACATTCTGAGTCCATCAATGACTTTTACAAAGCAATTTCTAAGGCAGTGCAGGATGCTTTTTTTAAAGGAATTGGAGGATTCTCCATCTAAAATGTTTTCCTTACAAATTGATGAGGGAACAGATGTAGCCAACAAGAGTACACTGATGGTATACATCAGATTCATTGACTGCAAGGGCTATGTTCAGTCTAAATTTTTAGGTGTGACTGAGCTTGCAGAATGCAATTCAGAAGCTGTGAAGTACATGATCTCTGATAAAAATTTAGGAGATAAAGAGCTGATAGGACTTGCAACTGATGGGGCCTCTGTAATGACAGGATGCAAAAAAGGTGTGACCACTCTAGCCAAAATAGATCACCCATATTTAGTTGCCACTCACTGTCCCGCACATAGACTTGCCTTAGCATCGGAGAAAGCAGCCAACCAACACCAGTATCTGGTCAGTTATATGTCTACAGTGAATCAGCTTGGGAAACTGATAAAGTACTCGCCCAAATTTTGTCGAATACTCGATCAGAGCAAAGACATAGACGAGGAGCATGCTGGGAAACTAAAACAGATTGTTTTCACTAGATGGCTTTCACTTTCTGATTCTCTGAAGGCATTACAAGCATGCATAGCCTCACTTATGTCTGCTTTGTCACAAATCCCAGAGGATAACTATCAGCGAAACCTTGCTATGGGGTGCCTTCAAAAAATGGGGACTTTCAAATTTCTTGCCACTGCTTTCTTTCTGGCTGATGCAGTAGGTCTTCTTGCAATTCTCTCAAAACTTTTCCAAAAACGGTCTGTCATCTTCTCAGAGGCAAGGCAGCAGCTTGTTAGCACCACTGATGCACTTCGTGTACTGCCTGAAAATCCAGGCCCACACTTAAAAGTTTTTTTGTCAGAGATGCCAAGTGAACCATCAGAAGAAGGAAAATCTATATTTAGGACACATACACTGCTACATACATGGCAGCAAAGAGAAGAGTTCAAGAATTTGCAAACATCTTATATACAGTCAACAGTTGAACAACTTGAAAGTTACTTTCCAGAAGGCACATTGTTGGACAACTGGTCGGTATTAGACCCACGCAGGGCACCTGATCACATTGAGAGCTATGGAGAACAGGAGATTGAGAATCTTATTGCTCACTATGGTGCCATTAAAAAAGGACTCTGTACTAACATCCTGCCAGTTAACCAAGATGAAACCAAACTGGAATGGTCATTATTACGTTGATTATTCTCGGCACACAAAGAGTCCACTATTGAAGAATTCAATGTCAAAGTGGTAGTCCCAAACAAGGAATCTTGGCCAAACATGTCCAAACTATATTCAGTAGGTCTGGCAGCCCCATCAACTTCAGTGGAGTGTGAACGTGGGTTTAGTGCATATAACATTAAGACTGCCGAAAGGAATTGCATTAGTCTGGAATGTGAACTATCTAATGACTCTTCTGGTTGAGGCTCCTGATGACATGGGAAAGTTTGATTTTGAAACTGCATTTGACATCTGGGCGTCGGAAAAGGACAGGCGTGGGTTCCTTCAAACTGTCAAGACAAATGAAGCTGCACCTCCAAGTTCTTCTCGAGAAAACCTGCAGCAGCTACACTACTGCATAGACTTAGCAGAAGAAAAATAAACCGCTGGCTGTGCTTCTTATGATATTTATTTTGTTGTACTGTAATTTGTACCTACTGCTACAGCAAAATGTGTTAATTGTTGCCATGTTCTCCACTTGACTCTCGTGTAGTCTTCACGAAGCTCAGACACACAGAAAAAAAAATGACTGCTGTTGCCTTGTTGGCAGCAATTCTCATTGAATGCCTTGACAGTTTGCTAGCTTCTAATATTTTCAAACAAAACATTTTTCACATCTAGTTTAAATAACAATAGTTACCGGCGGCATTAAAATAGAATGTTACTGCCTTGATTATGAACCAGGCCCGACACTGATCTGGGCTGAGAGAGGAGCAGTGTGTTAACTGTTACTGTTTTTTTTCAGCTTGTTAAATGTCTGAGATTGATGCCTGGCTTGCCTTTATTCACATTTTTTATGGGGCATGGCACAGATTCCTCAAGTTTTCACACAATGTTATTTTAAACTGGGTTGCTTGTTATGTTCAGGCTTTAGTGAGCCTGACCCCGGTATTTTATTGCAGTAATGGGCTGGGGGGGATGGGGGCAGAGATTCAGAATTTCTTCTAGGCACGACTGCCAGGTGCTCAGTCATTTTCACAAAATAATTGACATCTGACTGGTGTCACATATTTAATATGCCATCAAACTGTTTAAGAGCACCCACTGTAGTGTTATTGTTTAATTGTTCCTGCCTGAATCTGCCTGGCCTTTAGCATTATTTGTCTCCTGCTTGCCTAATAAAGCAATATGCACAGTTTATAATAATTGATGCATTTTTTGGGGGGGTCAAAACTGGTCTGACCACATCTTAAGCTTTGGTATGTATGTATGTTATTGCTGTACACATACTTGCACATCTACTTAATACAAAATAATTTCAAACAGTTTGGCTCAAACTGTGAATATATTGTGCTTACCACTACAGAAGTAAATCTTGTCCATAATGGTATTTAAAAACAATGTTAATACAACTCCGTATACATTTTAGCATTACTTGCCGTGTGTGGCTAAAGACCTCTTGTGGTAGCTAAAAAATATTGGATCTGTTTAGCCACAGTGGCTAATAATTTTGAAAACCTAGGGGGAATGTAGCTTAGGGTAGCTGCTTTTTCCTTTGATGTGCAACAACATGTAATGAATGCGCCTTTCAGGGGAAAGCAATTGTTTGGCAATGACATTGAAAATGCTATAAGGGATTTGCAGTCTTCTAGAATGACTCATAGATCCCTTTATACTTTGAACCCCGAGCCCTGGGAATGGGGCTGTGGATCTTCTTCAAGGTACAGCTCTTGCAGCAGGTTACACCATTAGGACTGAAGCCGGCAGGCGTCAGGACCCCAAGGAAATTTTCTAGCTAGCAGTCTTCAGGGGGGACCGCCTCCGATGTCGGTCCCGCCCCTGACGTCAGGTGTAGTACATAAGGAGGCGGTCCCGCCAGAATCCCCAGTTCTTTCCCGCCGTCGACTTGCATGTCTCGACCCTTCGGTCAGTTCTAGCGTCGCGACGACCAGGAATTTCTTCCGAACATCCGAATTTGTTCAAGAATACCTTCTTCAAGATCTACTCTTCTATCTGATGTCCTCCCCAACTTCTGTGGAGGGCCATTCTTCCAAGTGCGCCTGTGGGAAGCAGATCCTATTCAAAGATCCCCACTCGGCCTGCGTCCGGTGCCTGGGCCTGGATCACGATACCCAGGCCTGCTCCTTTTGTCAGGGCTTTAACAGCCGGACCCGGTTTCACTGCCAGAAGGCTCTCCAGGCTTTCCTCTTAGAAGAAAAGCTCAAGGCCATGGATCCTTCCTCCAAGGGGGAATCTTCGGAGAAATCCCTCAGGTACCATGAGAAGCACTGGGAGAAGGTGAAACCTAGATCCCTCTCTAGGGCCTCGGACTCTCGCAGCTCTAGCTCCAGGTCCGACTGCTCTCCGTCTCGGGCCCATTCTCAGCCTCCCCCGGTCATGGTCAAGTCAGCCAGCGGTTCTTCTACCCTGCGGCCTGCTAAGACCTGCAGGCCTACTTCTTCTTCCAAGGCCTCATCTAGGTCAGGGGAGCACCACAAGTCCTCGTCCCAGCACTCAGCCTCTGACGTCCGGTCAGTCTCCCTGCCGCCGCCCCCCCAACATAAGACCAAGGAACTGACCTCCCTGAAGCAGACGTCGGACTCGACGTCGGCCCACCCGACGTCGGCTAAACTTCACAGATACTCCTGGGAACCGGTGACAGTTCATCACCCGTCGCCGGCCAGGCACTCATCTCCCAGGACGCTGGCCGGGGGACCGACGTCCGACACAGCAGCTAGAAGAACCACACCGCCACCTACCAACGTCGGCCAGGAGGCGTTGATGGAGGAGGAGGAGTCCACTCAACCTGAGGACCAGGCGGGTGACCCCGGTCCAGTCGAGCTCCCACGGGAAAATGCCCCAGAACCGGAGACCCCCGGGGAACCGACTCCGGGACCGGACGACAGGCCACCGGCACCTGGCCCGTCGTCGGGCCTTAACTTAGCAGAAGTGAAGGAGCTATTCACTTTCTGGTGGGACACCATCAAAAAGGATGTGGTCACCACGCACCCTCCTACCACACCCGTGACACCACCGACCCCCGCGTCCCCTCCTTCACCGAAAGGGGTAGCAGGTCGAGTGCCTTCCCCCCAGGAGCCAGTGGGACCTCCTAGGGGCAGACCTACAGACAAGAGAAGACCTCCGTCCAGATCCTCTTCAGGGTCACCTAGCCCCAAGAGACCCAGAAGACGTCGTTATTCACCGTCTACGGAGGATTCACGATCTGACATCTTGGTATGCTCCAGATCTCCTTCACCAATCAGCATCCCTTCTCCGGACCCACGTGAGCTTTCTAGGTCTCCTCCGGATAACCCCTCATTCTCTGAGATCATGAGGCACATCCAAGAGAACATGGGATGGGATGCAGAGGAACTCGACCCTGAAAGGCTACGCCTCGCCTGCTATCTTTGGCAGAAAGACCCTAAGCCTGTGGTGGTACCACCCTTGGTGGACACCTTCATGGACGTCACCAAGGCAGTGTGGAAGCATCCACATTCACTCCCAGCTATGCCGAAGAAGGCTGACTGCCTGTACAGGGCCCCAAGGGAGGACCAGTACTTGGCTAATCATCCTCTGGCCGACTCCCTGGTCATTACAGCCTCTCATGACCGGTCCCAGAGACAGCAACATCTGAGCACACAGCCACTGGACCTGGAGTCCAAGCAACTGGACGCGCTGGGTAGGTGCACTCACGCAGCTGTGACCTGCGCCATCAGATCCCTGAACTACCTAACCCACATGGTTCAATTTCAGAACGCATTGTGGTAACAGGGATAGAAACTGGCAGAGAAGTTGCCAGACGGTGACCAAAAGGAGGAGCTTCTCCAGCTCCTCCGCACGGGTTCAGACGTGGGGAACCAGATGTTCCGAGCCGTGTATGACTCCGTGGACTCCTCGGCCAGAGCGGCAGCCTCAGGCGTATGCCTCCAGAGACACTCATGGCTCCGTGTCTCCGGATTTACCCTGGACGTCCAGAAGAACATTTTGGACGCCCCCTTCCATGGCGAAGTTTTGTTTCGGTGAGGCATCTGAGAAGGTCATCACCAAGCTACAAGAGGCTGAGAAGGCTGTTAGATCTGTCCAAGCAATGTACAGATCTAGACTCAGTTCCTTTCATAGGAACCAGAGTCATTTTCGTAACCGAAGTCAGAGGCAACAACCTCGTCCCGGCCAACAACAGAGGGGCTCCTTCTCCCGAAAAGCCCAGGTCTAGGCGTCCTCAGGTAGAGGCCAGCATTCTACCAAGTCGGCCTAACCTGCAGGACCCTCTGCTTTCACAGCATGACTCCTTCCTGGCCCCCGCCCCACAGGATCAACGGGAAACAAAGGTCGGGGGTCACATCGCAGATCACCTGCCAGGGTGGCAGTCAATCACCACCGACAGGTGGGTGTTACAGCTGGTCAAAAAAGGCCACTTTATAGAATTCTTAGACAAGCCCCCTACAAGGCCTCCTCTGCTCTCCCATTATTCGGGTCAGCATGCCCTGCTCATCAGGGAAGAAGTGTGCACGCTTCTACAGAAAGAAGCTTTGGAATACGTCCCAAGGAACCAGAAAGGAACAGGATATTATTCCCACTTCTTCCTGGTTCCAAAGAAAACAGGGGACCTCCGTCCAATCTTGGACCTCAGCGACCTCAATATGTTGGTCGCCTACAAACGCTTCTGCATGGTGACCCTTCTGGGTCTAATCCTCATGCTGAAGAAGGGAGCATTCTTGGTGTCTTTGGACATGCAGTACACACCTGCACATCCCCATCGCTCAAGCGCACAGGAGGTTCCTGCGCATGGAGTTTCTCGGCTACCACTTTCAGTTCCGAGCACTTTCCTTGGGGCTGTCATCGGCCCCCGGGGTCTTTACCAAGTGCATGGCAGTCGTGGCACCGTCGCAGAGGAGACAGGGCCACTATGTGTTCCCGTACCTGGATGATTGGCTTCTCATGGCCTCCTCCCAGGAGGCGCTGTTAATAGCCACCCAGCATACCCAGGCCCTTTTTCAGTCCCTGGGCATCCTGATCAACTACGAGAAGTCTCTCCTGGTACCATTCCAGAAACTGCAATTCATAGGGGAAGTTCTGGACACCATCACAGGGAAAGTCTTTCTTCCTGAAGACAGAGTGGAATGCATTCAATCCCTCATCAGGGACCTATCTGCGAAGAAGACCGTCCCAGCCAGACTGGTCCTTCGCCTGCTCGGACACATGGCAGCGGCCATTCCTACAGTCCCGATGGCGAGGCTCCACATGCGGGTAACCCAGTGGATGCTAAGAGTGCAATGGGACCAAAGGCAAGACCATATGCAGCATCCAGTAAGAATCACGAAGTCCGTGGTTCGGGACTGGCAATAGTGACTAGACCCGGGAACCCTCTCCGTGGGGGTAAAATTCGCAGCACCGTCCCCGGTGATAACACTCTCCACCGATGCTTCAGGGCTGGGGTGGGGAGCACACTTGAATGGGGTGAGGTCTCAGGGAACCTGGACCACTCAAGAATCTCATCTCCATATCAACATATTGGAGATGAGGGCAGTCTTTTATGCCCTGCAAGCCTTCCAGTCGGACATTCCACCGAGTACTCTTCTGTTACAAACAGACAATACAGCGGTGGTGTATTACCTCAACAAACAAGGAGGCACACACTCTTAACCCCTCTGCAGGGAGGCCATGAGAGTGTGGGATTGGGTCATACGACACGGCACAAACCTCATTGCAGTTCACGTTCCTGGAGTGGACAATACCATCGCAGGCAGCCTGAGTCATTCCCAGGCCAGAGTCCACGAATGGGAACTGCTACAGGAGGTGGCAGAGGATCTATTTCTCAGATGGGGCACTCCAGAATTGGATTTATTCGCATCCCCATCCAGTGCAAAACTGCCCAATTTTTGCTCGCTAGATCCAGGGCCTGGTGTTCTCTGGTGAGACGCGTTGTCCCTCTCCTGGGCAGGCAGATTCCTCTACGCCTTCCCTCCCTTCCCATTGATCCAGAGAGTCTTTCTCAAACTTCGCAGGGAGCATGCAATGCTTATTTTAATAGCGCCCTTTTGGCCCAGACAGATTTGGTTCCCGCTTCTGAGTCAATTGGCCTGGGAACCTCCGCTTCCTTTGCCAATCAGCTCCCACCTGTTGTCTCAGGAGGAGGGTTCACTAGTCCACCAGGACTTGCTTTCTCTGAACCTGCATGCTTGGCTCCTAGAGACATAGCCATCTTGTAACACGGGGTCTCGCAGGAGCTGGCGGAAGTTCTTTCTGCTGCCAGAAAACCGGCGACAAACGCTACATACGCCATGAAATGGCATAAGTTTTGCTTGTGGTCTCAGGCACGTGATTTCTCACCCTTAGACTGCCCAGAGAATCTAGTTCTGGAATACTTGCTTTCCCTTTTTCAATCAGGGTTGGCTTACTCCTCGATCAAAGTGCACCTGTGTGCAGTCTCAGCCTACCATGCCCCCATAGGCCAACGCACAGTGGCACAGCTGGATACCTCCCTTGCCTTCTTAAGAGGGGTCCTTCACCTTAGGCTGCCTATTAGGGATCCCGTCCCTCCTTGGGATTTACCTTTCGTCCTGGAGCAGCTTATTCTGCCACCAGTTGAACCTGCCGCAGATTGCGAGCTGCGTTTTCTGCCGTGGATAATGTTGTTTTTAGTTGCTGTTACTTCGGCGAGAAGAATCTCCGAACTACACGCTCTCATGTGCAAGGAGCCTTGTTTAATTTTTCATCAGGACAGGATGTCCCTGAGGACGAATCCCAAGTTTTTGCCTAAGGTGGTTTCAGCCCGCACTCTTAACCAGGACATTGATTTACCAGTGTACTTCCCTAGATACACTAATCGAGGAGAAGCACTGCTTCACACCCTGGATGTTCACCGGTGTCTTAGATACTATTTGACCAGGACCAAACAGCACCGCAAGGTGGAACAGCTGTTCGTCTCATTCGCTGAGAGGATGATGGAGGTTCCAGTCTCGAAACAGACCCTTTCACGCTGGCTCATTCAGTGCATTTCCTTTTGCTACAACAAATGTCAGAAACCCGCACCAGGTGTGGTCAAGGGCCATTCAACAAGGGGAGTGGCTACATCCTTTGCGGCACTCAAGAACGTATCCACATCGGCCATATGTGCCGCAGCCACCTGGAGCTCGGTGCACACCTTTATCAGACATTACTTCACGGCGAAGAACGGGTTTTGGCCTTGCTGTCCTACAAGGCCTCCTATCCTAGGCTCAGGACGGGTTGGAACTTCAGTATTGCCTCCTCCCGATGGCTTTTCAAGACGCCATTGCTTGGGAATCAGTCCTAATGGTGTAACCTGCTGCAGGAACTGTACCTCGAAGAAGATAGTACAGTTACGTAAGAACTTACCGTAACAGTAGATCTTCGAGAACAGCTCTTGCAGCAGGTACCTTCCTGCCCACCATTCCCACTTGGAGGAAGTAGGTTCCAACCTACACTTGAGAAGGTCAGTTCTTTGTCTTGGCCATCTGATGGTGGGTCCTCGGTCTCCTTTCTGATGTCATCCAGTGGCCGGGAGTCTCCGGCAAGAGAACTGGGGATTCTGGCGGGACCGCCTCCTTATATCTCGTCTCTGGCCGTAGGACCGACATCGGAGGCGGTTCCCGCTGAAAACTGCTAGCTAGAAAACTTCCATGGGGTCCTGACGCCTGCTGGCTTCAGTCCTAATGGTGTAACCTGCTGCAAGAGCTGTTCGCGAAGATCTACTGTTACGGTAAGTTCTTATGTAACTTTACTTTCTTTTCCCAGGCCCTATGCCTGTCTGAGCTGAGGTTATTCCAGAAGCCCCAGTCATGATTCCCAGAGACCTCGGTCTTCTGCTTCCCAGGCTACAAACTTGTCCCCTGATGTCCATGCCAGACTTACAAAATGTCAAACCATCACCTGCACCCCCACTTCCCTCAGCTTCTTTTGACTCCCTTCCTCTTCCTCCCACCTCACTGCTTCAAGACATTTTGGTAGGGAGCCACATCTCCCTCTTTCTACCAAAGTGGCAGGAGATAACTACAGATTCTTGGGTACTGGAGGTGGTTCAGCAGGACATGCCTTAGAGCTCCTTACTGTTCCTCCTGTCCCCCCACCTGTCACCAAACCAATACCCTCTGGGACATCTTGCCCTTTTACTTGAGAAGGTTCAGTCTTTCCTCTGCAGAAGAGCTGTGGAATTAGTGCCGGTTTCGGAAATAAAGGCTATTACTCCCGGTACTTTCTGGTTCCAAAATTGACCAGGGATTTAAGGCCAGTACTAGACCTTCAAGGTGTAAAACTTTTCATCAAATACAAAACATTCAGAATGATCTCTCTGCAATCCCTTTTGTCCCTACTATTATAGTGGAACTGGATGGTTGCACTGGACATGAAGGATGCATACCTTCTTGTCAAGATACACAGATCACGCAGAAAATATTTGTGTTTCATGCTCCAGTGCTCACACTTCCAAGTTCATGTTTCGCCCATTGTTTTTTTTCTGTGCTATATGTCTTTACCAAAATATTTGCCGCAGCAGCCCTCTGTAGAGAGGGTCTGTATGTCTTCCCTTACATAGACACTTGGCTGTTAAAAGCCCCATCTCGAAAAGCCATTGTATATACACTGGTTCGGGCCCAACATTTGTTTGACCAGCTGGGTAGAGCATACTGGTCAGGGAGCCAAAGTCGGTCCTTACCCTGTGTCAGAGGCTCCAGTACATAGGGGCAGTTCTTGATAGGGATCTCTGTCAGGCTTTGCTGCCCCTTATACCATCCCACAACACTGGTATCACAGGCACAGCTGGTTACCTCCAATGATTATGTGCCAGCCCGATGTCTGCTAAGACTAATCAGCCTGATGGTGGCTGTCATCCTGCTGGCCCTCGTCCATATGAAAAACCTGCAACGGTTCCGCAGAGCACAGTGGGCTCAGAACTCGGATGAACTGGAGTGTCTCATACAAGTAACTCTACCTTTCCGTCATTTCCTTCTGTTGTGGTTGGACCTCTCGAACCTAGAGAAAGGGTCACTGTTCCTGAGGCTGTTTCCCCCTATTGATGATGATCACAGACACCTCAAGTTCAGGCTGGCGTACTCATTTGGGCCCCTTCAGAACCCAGGGCCAAGGAGCCCTCTGGATATGGTGCTTCACAGCAACACTGTGAAGAAGAAGGCTGTTCTGCTTGGCCTACAGGCCTTCGTTGCCCATCTTCTGAGGAATCAGCTGTTGAGTCACACAGACAGTATGTTGGTGAAGTACTATGTTAGTCGACAAAGCATGGTTCATTCATGCACTCTGTACAGAGAGGCAATGAGAATTTGCCACTGGGCAGTGGAAAGCAATATATTCCTGTTGGTGTTGTTCCTCCCTAAAACCTTGTACACGCTGGTGGATCACCTCATTCAATCCTGAGCACGCTGCCATGAATGAGAACTCTCAGACTCTGAACAATAGGGTGATCTGGACATAGACCTGTTTGTGTCTCCATACAATGCAAAACTGCTGCATTTCTGCTTGCTTGCTTCAGAGCCTGGAGTTTTTTTGCAAGACGTGTTGCCCCTCTGTTGGAAATGGAGGTTTCTGTATGCTTTCCCCCATTCTTTATAATATAGAGGGTTCTTATCAAGTTGCGGGTTATACATGCTATCTTGATTCTGGTAACTCGTCATTTTCCTAGACAAATTTGGTTTCTGCTTCCCAAACAATTGGCAATGGAACCTCCTGTCCTGCTCTCTCTAAGAGCAGAACTTCTGACACAGGAGCATTGCGCTCTGGTACACCCAGATCTTCAATGGCTGCACCTTCACGCATGGCTCCTGAGGACATAGAGCTCTCCAGCATCAGGGTTTCCCCAACAGTGGCTAATGTTCTCTTGGCATCTGCCCAATGCATTAATTCTAAAAATGGAAACGTTTTACTTTGTGGTGTTCTGGGCATTCACTGGATCTTTTTACACATCCAGTTCCTAAAGTGCTGGACTGCCTATTGTCCCTTAAAGACTCAGGGCTAGGGAATTCCTCAGTAAAGGTCCACACAGCCACTGTGTTGGCTTTTTATGACCTGATTGAGGTCAAGACTGTGGCCCAGCTGGAGATTTTCCATAGATTACTAAGGGTGCCCTCCTTCTACACCCCACAGTCCAAGATCCAGTTCCAGTGTGGGACTTTAAGTTGGTCCTAGAGACCCTCAGTGTGCTTCTGTTTGAGCTTGCAACTACTTGTGAGCTTCACTTACTGTCTTGGAAGATACCGTTTCTGGTGGTGATGACATCTGCTAGATGCATCTCTTAAGTTTCACGCTCTGGTTGCGGATCCTCCATTTATTATTTTTCCCAAGGATAGGGTTACCCTACATACCAATCCTTGTTTTCTTCTGAAGATCATGTCTGAAAGAACACTGAATCAGACTGTAGACCTTCCAGTTTACTTTTCATCTCCCACAGATAGTGGGGAGCATTGTTTACATATGCTGGACATCTGTAGAATGCTGCATTGGTACCTGGATCGTACAAAGGATTGTAGAAAATCCTTTCAGCTGTTTATTGCTTTTGACCCCAAATGGTGAGATCACCAATTTCCCAAATAAGGCTCGTCCAAATGGCTGGCCACTTGTATTATGTTTTGTTACCAGAAACATGGTAAACAGCTTCCCGGTCCTGTTTGTGCTCATTCCACCTGAGAGGTGTCTACCTCAGTGGCTTGTATTAAGAATGTGTCAGCTGCTGACATCTGTGCTGCTGCCACTTGTAGTAGTGTTCATATGTTCACTATACATTGCATTCTGGACATAATTTCTTGTAGATGTGCTGACATCAGCCTCAGTGTTCTGCAAGGCCCCCTTACTCATGATGATTAGGTCCTGCTGTCTTCCCCTCAGTGCTTGGTATTGCTTGGGAATTGTTCCATGATGTGGCTCAATGAAGGGAGATATCCTCAAAGAAGTAAGAATAGTTACTTACTGTAACAGTAGATCTTTGAGAGAATCTCCTTCGGTGAGCCACAGCTCTCCCACCCACCTTCCCCCTTATCAGGTGATGGGTGACTATATTGCCTGCACTCGCAAGCTGTTGCAGCCCCAGTCTGCAAAAATTTCTGAGTGATCCTAATGCCGATGACTTACAGTTTCATGATGTGGCTCAATGGAGAAGATTCTTTCGAAGATGTACTAATCTTACTTCGAGAGGGTTCCTTCAGTAGGTCGTCCCATATAGGACTAGCACCACCTGGTGTCTGGGCAGCACGGCAGACTTTTCTAGCAATACCTGATGGGGGACCACCCACCCGACGTCACGTGACTGACATCAGCATGACCGTATATAGTGAGCGGTCCCCACGCCCGCCCTCCTGTTCTTTCCCACCACTACTTTGTGTCAGTTGCATTGCAGACTCCCATTAGCATTCGTCGTGAAAGTTCTTGCATTACTGCTACCAAAAGTATGACAACCCTCTGACGGTTCCCATCAGAGGTCACTCTACCAGGGGCATGGCTACTTCTGCTGCTTTTTTGTGGAAGGTTTTTGCAGCTGATATTTGCGCTGCAGCAACTTGGAGTTCTGTCCATACCTTTACCAAAAACTGCAGTCTGGACATTGCTTCTAGGCGGAGGTCAGGTTTTGGCCTAGCTGTTTTGCAGGGCCTTCTGTCCTAGGCTGGGTCTATTCTATTTCCCAGTTTTGTTGGAGTTTTTCTCTCCTCCTCCCTTGTTTCTCTCGGTCTCTTCTCTGAGGGCAGCTTGGAATTCAGTCCTATATGTGATGACCTACTGAAGGAACCCTCTCGAAGTAAGATAGTACAGTTATGTAGGAACTTACCTTAACAATAGATCTTCAAGAGAGGTTCCTTCAGTAAGTCATATTTTTCCCTCCCTCCTTCCCCCTTTTTTATTTAGGGACTCCAGACTCTGTTTCCTCCTGCTGTCAGGCCTCTTCCAGGCTCCAGCGGGAGAACTGGAGGGTGGTCGTGGGGACCACCCACTATATACGGTCACGCTAATATCAGTCACATGACGTCGGGTGGGCGGTCCCCCATCAGGTATTGCTAGAAAAGTCTGTCATGTGGCCCAGACACCAGGTGGTGCTAGTCCTATATGTGATGACCTACTGAAGGAACCTCTCTTGAAGATCTAATGTTATGGTAAGTTCCAACGTAACTGTACTTTATGGTAGGTTACTATTCTTTCAAAAGGGACTCAGTGTCCACAATATCTGCCCCCATTTCCCATTCAGGGATAAATACGTATGCAGTACAAACATGTACTAATATATAGGGGTTCTCTACACACTGTACTACTCAGCATACCCTGTGATTTCCTTGGTAGGAAGACATTTTTCAGGGTTTACCATAAAGGCCTGAACTTTCTTCATAAACTGGCAAACAGAGCCGCAAATGCCGAGTATCCCACTATGCTCCAGTAAATTACAAGTACATATGGAGTAAACAACCAGGCATCAGTTGGAAATGCCATAGAACATCACCCACAAAGAAGTATATGGTGATCAATCATTAAACTATTAAAAGCATACCAGAGACCCCCACACAGTTGTATCATTGAGGCAAAGGTCAGGAAGCATAGGCAGACCAGGGGAAGTTGTAAAATTCATAAGTAGCATTTTATTATTATCAATAACAATACAATAAAAAAATAAAATTGTGCAGGATAACTTTTATATAGGCAGTTCAAACAAGACAAAGTCCTTCCTCTGAGAATATCTCTAAATCTAAATCTCTCTTTTTTTCTGTCTAACAAAGGATTGCTCTCCTTATATATTACAGTGTGTCTTTTCCTGGCAGTTTACTTCTGCATCCCGAGCTCATTAAGATACATGTCCTGTTTTCATACAGTGTCCCAGAACTTTGTCAGTTTCTTTCCTTGCAGGTGCAGCAAAATACAACATTGTATCACAGAACTGATCTCTTGTTGATAACTCTGCAAATGAGCTTATGGAGGTCAGATACATCTCAAAGTTAACCCCCCCAAGTTCCAAATAGCTTTTCCAAATAATTTCAACAATATAACTTTATACATTTTCAAACCAGAGAACCCAGTTTCACATAAAGATCCACATATATTTTCATAACCACAGATAAGCAAGCAGGAAGAAAAGATAGAAACAGCAAGAAACAGCAAGTGAAGACAGGGAGATAGCGGTAGGGGGAGAACTGTGAAACTGTCAGAGTGATCAGTTCCTAGGTTTCACAAGAAAATTTCAGTTCCTAGGTCACAAGAAAATTTGATTGTGCAATCAGACAGACAAGAGACAGAAAAGAGGAGGATAGAACAGATCCTTGCTTTTAACTTTTTCTGCATAACAAGTGGAACAGTGTCTTATTGAATCCTGTCATGTACCCCCCTCTTTAAGAAGGAACCTGTTTTAAAAAACTGGTTTCCAAAACTTTCTTTTAATTCTGTTTCTGTTAAATTACTGTTCTAACATAACCTTACAACCTTTACAGTTATATTCATATTTTTATTTTCTATTTTATTGAAGTTTCAGAATTACAATCCTTTGAGTCGATGACTTTTTTGCAAAGGCTCCTTATCAATACAAAACAGACACAACACTTAAGACAGTGTTGTACATAGCTCACTAATCAGAACATCACATTAAGACAATTAATACATGGTTACCTCGTACAAGATAATTTACATTGTTACATTAGTTTCACTAGGGTGGCTAAGGATCCTAGGTCGTCGAGTTCAAGAGAGACTGGTTACTGTTTCGGTGGGCCCACCCAGGCATAGAGTCAGAAGTTTAAGTCCCGGTGGGTTTGTAGGCCTAGATTTGGGTCATGAGCGACTCTTGTTTTCTATCAGATTCAGAAATTAGGGAGGGATGTTTGTAACAGCCACATGACTCCGAGTCAGGGAGCAGTCTCTTAATGCCCATTTTAAATAGGCCAAGGCTAGGGGCCAGGGTGATGGAGGAGGAAAGGTCATTAAGCCAGAGGGGAGCACGATAACGGAAGGACCTTTGCCCTAGTGAAGTCCTACAGTGGGGGACTAAGAGGGGGGTGCTATCCTGGTGTCTGGAGGTGCTCCTGTGCAATATCCCTTTTCCCATAACAACCAGTATAGCAAACAGTTAAATTTAAACCAACACTTTTTTTCTGTAGTGCTCCACGTTGTCAATGGGTAATCAAAAAAACTGGGTATAGTGCACCTCTACCAGGGGAATGGCACAGCCCAAGCATTAGAATGCTGGGTATATGAGGATTCCAACTAGCAGCAACTCCCCAGTTTAGCTGTCCATTTGAAGAGGACAGAGCTATACTTATCTTCTCTCAAGATTTTCAAGTTTCAAGACTTATTTTGGGGCTGCAATTCTGCATAGCAGGTTGAGACTGCCTGTTCTAAGGAGCACCCCTAAATTAAAATCATGCCTGTTAAGCTGTGGCTTTCAAATTGACTAACTTGCCTTTTTTCCCATTCCTTGTGCAGATTTGGAGCCACTTCTGTCTGATAGGGTGTTTTTAGTGGTCTCCATTAAAAAAAAAGGTGCCACAGGTAGGTACAATTTTTTTATTGTTCTGGGAGTATAGGGTCTCTTTTGGGGTGCTTCGGCTCTGGCATCAGTTCCTTCCCCACCCCACCCCTGCCTCAGGTTCTGTGTTTAGTGTATTTCTGCAGCTGTTGTGTGCTTTTGTTGTACCTAAGAGGGTTTTTGGTGTTTTTTTCTCCACAGCCCTCTGTTTTTTCATTTGCACAACCACCATTAGCACAGCACAATTGCCTATTAATTACATTGTGCTATTCCATTTGTGCACTTACTGGTGTGAGCACGAACGCTCTAGCATGCTAACATCCTGCACACACCTGATAGCGCTCACGCAACTGTTGTGTGCTTTTTGGCGCTCTGATTACTGTATATAGCTCAGTGAAGAGTTTTTTTTAGCCCAGTAAGCAATAGGGGTAATTATTTATTGTTCAGTATATTTTGTCTGTATTTTTTCTGCAGTAATATTGTTCTATATATTTTGCCTGTTTTTTTTTTCTGTGGTAACTTTCTATACCTGGCACCATTTCTTATCGGAGACCATTAATTATAAAATGATGTAAGACCTGCAAAAGGGTGATGAGGCCCTCCGCCATGGGTTCCTATTGCCCTCATTGTGTTGCTCAACATAATATTTCTATAATGGTTCACCCCAGCTGGTCCTCTGAGCTGGGGAGTGGGGCACCTGGTTCTTCTATAGGCAGTGGCAAATCAGAACTGTGAAAATCACTTTTTTCGCTCCTGTGTGAGCTTTTGGGCCCCAGTGTTCTGTATGACATCCCAGCAGATTCACCTAATCCCAAACTGGGCCCCTCAAATCAGGGGGGATCCACACAGGCACATCCAGGTGCATCGCAGCAAGAAAAGGCTGCAGAATCAGATGTGTAGGCAGACCCTGAACCTGACTTCTTAGAAGGCCAGGATGAGGATTTGGGGGATCTTAGGGAAACTCCAGACCTAAAAAAATTGCTCTCTGATGAGGAGGATGTCCCCTCTGAGGAAGGGGAGTGGACAGAACCCAAGTCAAGGATACCAATCCCCCCCCACCCCGTTTCACAATAAGTCCTTGTCCTTTTTGATAGCTAAGGCTTGTAGATCCTTACAGATTAAGGAGGAGCAGTCCATGGAGATGGTGGCTGTCAATCCAATTCTGTCTGTGTCCTCCTCTGCTCCAAAATGTTTCCCAGGTTTTATTTACTGTGACCAAATAATTGAGCAAGAATGGGCAGATGTGGATCAGAGAAAATATCTTCCCAAACCAAAATAATAGAATTTTCCTTTTTTAGAGGAAAGGTCTCACAAATGGTAAGCTCCTCCACTGGTGGACAAAGCTGTTTATAATTTAGTCAAACACACCACCCTGCCTATTGAAGACTCTCTGGCCGTAGCAGATTCACATGACAAGTAGGTGGATGCTGCATGCAGGAAGGCTTTCGCCTCTAATGGAATGAACATTCGTACGTCTTATGCTTCATTTATTGTTGCCAGAGCTTTAAATATTTGGGTCACTGCTCTGGCCAGTTTCATCCCACTGGACTCGGAAGGTGCAAGCATTTTGCAGTTGGTGGCCATGGCCTCCACTTTTCTTGGTGATTCCACAGTGGGGAATTTATGCCTGTCAGTCCGTTCAGCCTATCACATTGCTTCGGCCCTGAGGGGCGTGTGGCTTAGACATTGGGCCGCTGATCAAGCTTCTTTGAGGGAAGCTGATTGTTTGGTTCCAGCCTGGATTCTATCTTGAAAGATCTTCAGGACAAGAAGTGCCACCTTCCAGTGTCTAAACAACAGCATAAGTCCACAGTAGCCCAAAGGGGTCAAGGCGATGGCCGGCACGGGTTGTCCCGTTCAGAACTTTGATAACCAGAAAAATAAAGGAGCATAGTCTGGTAACAACGGTTATGGTAACAGAGGAGCCTTTGCCAAGTACTGTGGAGGAGGACCAGCACAAAAGTCTGGTGCCTTGCAATGAAGGTACGCGAGCCCATCCCTGCCCCCACTTTCTTTGGTGGAAAACTTCAGGAGTTATTCTCAAGGTGGGCCCAATCAATGTCACATGCCTGGGTCCTGGAAATCCTTCACCTAGGTTATGTCATAGAATTCTCAACGGTTCCCTCAACAGGATGCTTTCTACTGTCCCTTTTTTCCAAGCTTGTGGCAAAACGCAAAGCGATGTCAGAGACCCTGACCCACCTCTTTCAAATCGGGGCCATTGTTCCGGTCCCATCAAGCAAGCATGGTCAAGTGTTCTGTTTGATTTATTTCATAGTTCCCAAGAAGTCAGGAGGTTTAAGACCAATTCTTGATCTGAGGTATCTGAACAAGTTTGTGTACCACAAAACTTTCAGGATGGAGCCCCTGAGGTCGATAACCCAGGCCGTTCAGCCGGGGGACATCTTAGCTTCAATAGATCTGACGTATGCTTACTTTCACATCCCCATCCATCAGTCCCACCAGAAGTATGTCAGGTTCTCGATACTGGGACAACATTTTCAGTACAGGGAACTTCCGTTTGGCCTGGCAACAGCCCCTCGAGTTTTCTCGAAGGTGTTAATAGTCCTGGTGACTCAACTTCGGCCAGAAGGCATCATGTCTATCCTTATATGGATTACTTTCTCATTCATGCACTGACGTTGCCTCTGACAAAAAAGTCAGTGCTTAGGACTCTGGGATCCTGGAGTCACTTGGCTGGGTGGTGAACCGGGAGAAGAGTTCTCTTGAGCTATCTCAGGCCTTGGAACATCTGGGGGCAGTCTTCAACACGTAACTTGGGAAGGTTTTTCTGTCAGCTTCCCAGAAAGAGACACTATTGTTGGAAGTTCAGTGGCTAAGGAATCAGTCATCTACCTCTGCTCTCAGTCTCCTGCGAATTCTAGGCCTCATGGCAGCAGCGATAGACTTAGTCCCATGGACTTGCTTCCATATGTGGCCTCTTCATGTGGCTTTGTTGACAGCCTGGAATCCGTCATTGGAGGATTATCAGGCCAGAGTTCCCCTCACTCTTCAGCTTCGTCACTCCCTGAGTTGGTGGCTGAATGTGCAGAATCTCAGCAAGTAGGTTCTGCTGGAACCTCCCCTAGAGTTAATTCTCACAAAAGATGCCACTGTACACGGGTCGGGGCAGTCCTGAATCAACTTCCCACTCAGTGGACTTGGTCATCTCCACATAAATGTTCTGGAGATGTGGGCAGTTCACTTGGTTCTACTTTGGTTTCAGACCATGCCGAAAAACAATGTAGTAACGGTGCGGTCAGACAACGCCATCACAGTGGCATACATACACAGTCAGGGAGGCACAAGATGCTTAGAGAGAGGCCCCTGAACTCCTGAGTTGGGTGGAGGAGCATCTTTCTCTGTCGACAGTACGTCTGGCAGGGGAGTTGAACATTCCGGTGGACTGGCTAAGTCATGAAAATGTTCACCCCGGAGAGTGGCAGTTGAACCCAGAGATGTTCGAACTCCTAAGCAACCGGTTCAGTCAACCTCAGATAGATCTGTTCGCATCCAGCCATAGTGCTCAGATCCAAGGGTTCTTCAGTCATTTTCGGTGTCCACAGGCAGAGGCAGTGGATGCTCTGACTCAGTAGTGGACCTTCAGCAGAGCGCATGCTATTCCTCCTCTGCCTCTTCTTCCAAAGGTCTTACAAAAAATAAGATATTCAAGAGGAAGCTTCCTTCTAATAGCTCCAGAGTGGTCAGGAAGTCCGTGGTTCAAACAACATGAAGTCTTGCTGTATTCTGACAATAGCAGTGAGTCCCAACCTTCAAACTGCCCCGGAGATGAAAGAGTTAACTTTCATGCCAGGCATGGAACGCTGAGCTCGAGCTGGGTTGAGACTCTGTCTGTTGCTGTTTGAACTCAAACCGTCAGATTCTTTACTCCGCCTCACTGAACAGTCGCTCCGGAGATTTCTCCTTCTGCTCGGTTCATTTGTCGGTTAAAGTACCGCTTTTCTCGGTTTTCGACCGAATTTAAACTGTAACCTGTTGGTTCAGTCTCTGTCTGTGGCATTTGTGAGTACTAGATAGGTTTATATTATTTTCTATTCTGTGTGGAACTTGTAAACAGTTCATCGGTTCGGTTTGAACCGATCAAGTTGTTAAAAAATCTCTATTTGTACTTTTAGTGTGTGGTTACTGGTTCTTATCGGTTCTAAAAACAACGGATTTTTTTACGGTTTTTTCCACGACCCGTGACACGGTCAGGAACCAATAAGAGGGTCTTGCCTGGTGGATTGCCATTAAAAGGGTAAGTTTTGGTTAGGCTGGCACAATATCTGAGAAACCGAAAAGAAAAACCGGGCCCACTGGGTTTCAACACTGCAGTGTGTGTGGGGAAGTCTTTGCTAAGGCTGACCCCCACACCACCTGTGTTTATTGTCTGGGGTTCAACCACCTCAATGCAGACTGCAGAGATTTGTAAAAATTTCCCTGCAGCTACCCTAGAGGAGAGAGTTGGTAGGCTCCGGGAAAGAGAGGCCAAAAAGTCCGCTGAACTGGATGGCCAGCCCGGTTCGGTTCAAACCGAACCAGAAGGAGTGCCCTCTGACCAGGGCGAGACTTCTTCAGGCAAAAGGAGAGCCGATTCTGAGGAGTCGGTTCTGGCTAAGAGAACAAGAAAGGAAAAATCAGCTGGTGTGGACCCAAAACTTTCTTCTCCAACTGCTGAAGAAATAGCCAAAGCGATAAAAATTGTGCAGTCGCTTTCCTGAGCTCCAACCGAACTGCACCATCAGGAGGCGCTGGTTCGGCTGGTTCCACCTGTTCTAAGATTACGATTTAGAGGAATATTATGAACCGGAAGAGGAGTATGAGGAAAGTAAATGTGGTTTTGAAAGTCTGGATGTGCCCATTGACCCGGACATCTCCCCAGACAGACCTTCAGGAGTGTCTCCTCCTAGGCTTTCTGAGTCCCCATCCCATTTCATGTTTTATAAAAAAGTGGCTGAAACCCTCTAGCTTCCTATGGAAGAAGCTGTGGATGACCAGGAGGAGCCTGACTATGTGGAAATGATGGATATCCCAGAGTCCAGGAGGCTGTCTATTCCCTTACACAAATCTTTTGGGAAACAGACATTTAAGATTTTAAAGACTCCTAATACTATACCTCGTGTGGATAAAAGAATGGACAAGAGGTATACATTGTCAGGCTCAGATACTGAGTTCCTTACACAACAATGCAGCCATGTTGGGGTAGTGCAGGCTGCAGCCTGTGATGAGGCTAATATTCCCTTGGCTTATTTATTTATTTATTTACGAACGAGATTTACCAGATAGGCATACAGAGCGGTAAACCGCTCGTTTCCAGATGCGACCTGGGATTGCATACATAGGTACATAGATCACACATACAATGCAATATAATGGATGCAAATAATACATAAAGCATTTAGTCAGCACATACAAACGAAGTATAACAGATGCAAAAGCAATGGGGCAAGAGACGGGTAATACCCGAGTACATAAGGGAGAAGATGACAGTGATAAAACAGGAGAACCGGAGAGGAACAGTCTGGGCCAGGCTTTTTGTTAGGAAGTCCTAGTTGAATAGCTGTGCAGCATGGATTGGGTAGCTGGGCAGTAGTTGGAGGTTATGGCCCCAGTACAATATCAGAAGGAGACATTGGAAAAACAACGTTGCAGATAGCAGAAATTAATTTTGAAAAGAGGACCTGTTTTAAGGTACATTACGGTGCCTTGTGAGAGCCGATCTGAGCTGCAGGTTGCAGTTACAAGTGTTAGAGAAGTGATCCTGTAGGAGAGTTTTTTGGGACCTTTGGGAAGAGGACAGCCTAATTTCGGCTGGCAGGTCATTCCAGAGTTTGGGCAGTCTGTATTTGAAAGCAGATTGCCCCTTTGTGGTGCACATAAAAGGGATTTGTAAGAGTTTAGAATTGGCGCCGTGCAGGGAGTAGGCCGGGGTTGGTTGCCAGGGCAGAGCTGAGATAGGGAGGGAGAGAGTTAGACTAATACTTTGCTACGAGATTTGCGCAGTGAAGCTGGCACCTAGAGTGCAGCGAGGGGAGAGCAAGTGCGCTATACAGGTCGCAGTGGTGGGTGGAGGGTGGGCATTCCAGGATGAGCCGACAGAAGGAATGAAAAAGGGGGTCGAGGTTGGCCAGGGTGGATGGAGGGGCTCCGCTGTAGACCACATCTCTGTAGTCGAAAATTGGGAGAATCGTTTTGTGCACTACTTCCTGCCTGACCGAGGTGGATAGGCAGCCTTTGGTTCGGTAGAGTGCGCCTAGCCTTGGGTGAAGTTTTTTCTGAAGGTGGTCAGTATGGATGGAGAAATCTAAGTGGCGATTGAGCCATACTCCCAGGTAATGAAAGGAGTTGTAGGACTCCAGGGAGATGCTGTCCAGTGTGTAGAAGGTGAGTGGGGCATCTAGACGGGAGAGTCTAGGCTGGGTAACGAAGGTTATGGATATGTTTTTTTAGCATTTAGGACAAGTTGGTTTGAGTTTAGCCAGGATTGAATGGCATGGAAATCCTGTTGTAGGACAGAGTTTAGAGACTCACTTTTGGGGCCGGAGGCATATAGAACGGTATCATCAGCATACATTTGTATGGCTGAGTTTTGGCAGGACAGTGGGAGGTCATTTAAAAATATAGAAAAGAGAAGGGGGCCAAGGACGGACCCCTTGGGGACCCCCATGGTGATCGGGAGCATGGGGGATACGTGTGAGCCAATCTTTACTGCTTGTTTCCTGTCTGATAAGTAGGCCTGGAACCAGCTAATGGCTAAGTCAGATAGCCCAGCGGCGTGCAGTTTAGCGATGAGTTTGGGGTAGGAGACGGTATCAAAATCCTTGGCCAAGTCGATGAATATGGCCGAGGTAAGGAAGACTTTGTCTATGCCGACGGCAATATCGTTAGTGAGTCTTAGTAGTGCAGTGGTGGTGGAGTGTGATTTACGAAACCCAGACTGGAAGGGGGTGAAGAAGGAGGAGGCGTCAAAGAATTGTGTTAGTTGAGAGAGGGCTAGGTGTTCCTGGAGCTTGGCCAGAATAGGAAGGAGGGAGATAGGGCGGTAGTTTCCTGGTTCGGATGGGTTACCACTCTTTGGCAACGGGATGACTACCGCTTCCTTCCAGGCAGTTGGGATTTGGGCAGTGGAGAAAGAGCGGTTTAGGAGGGTGGTTAGGGGTGCCGCGATGGCCGGGGCAGATAGGTACAGGAGTTTGGCATCCAAACCTAAGGGGCATTTACCTTTATTTGGGTCAAGAGAACGTAGGGCAGCTAATACTTCTGTTGTGGAGACTGGGAGGAAGGAGAACTTTGAGGCAGGGGGTGGAGCCAAGACTGGGGCAGGGAGTTTTGGAGTGGTTGGAGTGGGGTGTAGGTTTGATAGGAGAAAAGTTGCGCTGTGGGTGAAAAAGGTGTTAAAAGTTGTGGCAGCCTCGCTTGGCTCGGATACAGTTCTGCTCTGAAAGTTTAAGGAGGTGGGGATGCCTGGATAGAGGGAGTGAGCAAGGATTTAATAGCTTTCCAGAATTTGGATGGATGACTAAGATTATTGGAGAGGGCTGCGTGGAAGTAGTTCCTTTTTGCCTGCCTTGTGGCCTTGGTGCAGTTATTACGGAGTGTGCGGTAATACTGCAGGGATACAGAGGTACCTGAATGCCTGTGCTTTTTCCAGGCCTGGTCTCTTGCACGGTATCTGGAGATAAGTCGGCAGAGACCCATGGGAGATGGGTTTCCCTTACCCTTTTGCTTCTCAGTGGGGCGTGATGGTCCCATATGGTGAGAAACAGATTCTGGAACGTCTCGAAGGCAAGGTCAATGGTAGATGCCAGTTGGATGATCGACCAGTCCGTAGAGGCGAGGTCTTTTAGTAGGGAGTTAAGGCAGAGAGAGCTGAAAGATCTTGTGTGGAGAGTTTTAGGTGGCTGGTGTAGCGAGGGCCGATGCACTTTCCTGATCATGTAGATCATATGGTGGTCGCTCAGTGTATCGGGAGAAGCCCTGCTTTAATAATCCTATGGGGATGCGTTGTCAGGGCCCGGTCCAGGAGGGAGTGGTTTTGGGATTTTGGGTTCAGGTGGGTGGGTTGCTCAATCTGTTGGGAGAGGTTAAGGATTTTAATCCTCTTGCATAGATTCGAGCAGTTTTTATCTAACCAGTTGTGGTTAAAGTCACCAAGGATGTAGAGTTCGCTGGCAGTGGCTTCACACCCCCCAGACAAGGACTCCAGGAGGATTGATGCCATGGCAAAGAAACAGTACATGGCAGCATCCTTGGGACTCAGACAGGCCAACTATATGGCCTATACTGCTAGGTGTCTGAAATCCAGATGGAACACTGTCATGGCTTTAGCAAAACAGGTCCCTGGCCAGTTTGCCAAGGAGCTGGAGCATGTGGCTGCTGATGGTATTGAGGCATCCAAGGTGCAATTCCATGCTGCAGTGGACTCCAATGATGTTTCATCTAGAGTCATGGCTACATCTGTGGCACTTCGTAGAATGGCTTGGCTCAGATGTACTAGCCTGTCACAGGATACCCAGACTAAGGCCATGGATTTTCCTGTTGTGGGTAATTCTCTGTTTGGGGAGCAAACAGAATTACATGAAGAAGTTGGACAAATATAGGACCACCTATAGGAGTGCACAGCCCAAGGAAAGGCAGGCCACTCCTCAGAGGCAGCATCCCAGGGGCTGGGGCAGGCCTTTTCATAGGCCTTTCTACCAAGCCCAGGCCTTCTCTTCTGCCTATGCTCAGAGGGGGTTCTTTAGAGGGAGAGGCAGAAGGGGTACAAGCAGACCTGCTCCCACCCCTCAGCCTAAAACCCCTGCCAAGCAGGCACCCTGATGGGATTGCCAGGGCCGATTCTCCACTACCTGTAGGGGGCAGGCTGGCTTACTTTGTCCAGGACTGGAAGTCTCTAACATCACACAAGTGGGTCCTGGAAGTAGTAAGCCAGGGACTGGTTCTTAGCTTCAAAAAATTTCCAAAGCTGAGAACCAGATCCTTTCCACCTGCGAATCCTTCAGAGGCACTTGCCCTAGAGGCAGAGGTCTCTTCCCTCCTGGCTCTCAGAACTGTGGAAAGGGTTCCGCCCCTACACCAGGACAAAGGTCTGTACTCCAGGTACTTCCTTACCCCAAAAAAGACAGGAGAATGGTGGCCCATCCTGGATCTCAGATACTTAAACAAGCACCTTTTAAAACCAAAATTCAAAATGGTGACTCTGGGAATAATTCTACCCTCTCTAAGGCCAGGGGACTGGCTAGTCTCCCTGGACCTCAAGGATGCCTATTTCCATATTCTCATCAGAAGTCTCATCCAAAAGTACCTCAGGTTCAAGCCGCCCCAGGCCATTACCAGTTCAGAGCAATGCCCTTTGGTCTAACCTCCGCTCCAAGGGTGTTCACAAAATGCCTGGCAGTGGTAGTTGCTTCTCTAAGAAGGCAAAGGATTTCCATCTTCCCATACTTGGAGGACGACTGGCTCATAGTAGGCCAGTCCCAGACCAAGTGAAGTTACACCTACAGATAACTCAGCAGCTGCTCAGCTCTCTAGGTTTCCTTCTGAATCTCTCAAAGTCAGTTCTAGAGCCTGTCCAGCTCCTCACCTTTATAGGTGCAGAGCTAAATACAGAAAAGGCCAGAGCCTTCCTTCCCTCCCCTGGACAGGGCAAGGACCCTTATCGCACTGGCCTCCTCATTCACCCTACAGGTGTCTCGACCAGCAAGACACTTTCTGCAGTTCCTGGGGCACATGGCTGCTTCTACAGCAGTGGTGCAGGGAGCAATATTTCAGATGAGGGACATTCAGTTCCATCTGAGAGCCTTTTGGTCCCAGAAAAAGGACCCACTGACCAAACTGATCCCAGTGACTCGAACTCTGATCAAGGCCTTGCAGTGGTGGCAGGATCAGAACAATCTGTCACTCAGTCTCATTCTTTAATCCTTACTACAGATGCCGCCCTCTTGGGGTGGGGAGCTCACTTGGGCGACCTCACCATCCGGGGGTTGTGGTTCCCTCAGGAATCTCTGCTTCACATCAATCTGTTGGAACTCAGAGCAGTATTTCTAGCACTTCAAGCTTTTTCCTAGTCTGTTTAGAACAAAGTTATTCAGATCAGAACAGACAATACCACCACAATGTGGTACATCAACAAGCAAGGAGGCACTCGGTCTACGGCCTTGTGCACAGAAGCAATGAAGTTGTGGTCTCTGGCTTAGTCCTTGAACACCTCCCTCACAGCAGTACACCTCCCAGGCAAGGACAATGTCCTGGCAGATGCTCTCAGCAGGATATCTCAGGGCCATCACGAATGGTCACTGGATCCCCTGGTCTTGGAGGTGATATTCTCCAGATGGGGCACCCCTCAGATCGATATTTTTGCAGCCCCAGACAATCACCAGCTTCCACTTTTCTGCTGCAGGCCCCCATTGTTGGGCTTAGTCCTGCTGGATGCCTTAGTTCTCAGTTGGGAAGGGAAGTTCCTGTATGCTTTTCCCCCCTTCCCTCTCCTGTTAATCAGGTCTCAACCCTGCAAAATGATCCTGATTGCTCCAGACTGGGCCAGACAGCCATGGTATCCTCTCCTGTTGTCCTTAGCAGTCCATCTTCCCCTGTCTCTTCCCAAGAATTACAACCTGTTAACCTGTGCTCAGGGGAGGGTTTGGTACCCGAATCTCAAATCTCTCAATCTCAAGGCCTGGCTCTTGAAGAGTTAGAGTTTGCTGATTTACACCTCTCCCAGGGTGTAATGGATATTCTTAAGGCTTCTAGGAAGCCTTCCACCAGAACTACTTATAATTCAAAATGGAAAAGATTTTCCATATGGTGCTCTGGGAAGCATATTTCCCCAGAGTCTGCTGATCTGCCCACAGTCCTTGACTACATGGTCCATTGGATAGCTTGGGACTCAGGCCAGCTACACTGAAGGTGCATCTGGTAGCTGTTTCTGCTTTCATTTCAGCAGGTAAGCCCTCTTCTCTTTCAGCTCACCCTGTATTCTCCAAGTTTTTCAAGGGATTGCTTCATACCAATCCTCCATTCAGGGACCCTGCCCCTACCTGGGACCTTAATGTTTGCATTGCTCAGCTTATGCAAACCCCCTTTGAGCCTTTGTCCTCAGCAGAGCTTAAGTACTTGACTTGGAAAACTGTGTTTCTGGTAGCCATCACCTCTGCCAGATGCATAAGTGAGTTACAAGCCCTGTCAGTGGAGCCTGATTTTATCTCCTTCCACAGAGATAAGTCCTCAGGACTAACAGGATGTTTTTACCCAAGGTGGTTTCAGACTTCCACCTTAACCAATCTATATCTCTTCCTGTATACTTCACTGACCATTCCTCCTCTGGTGAGAGGAGGCTGCACAGTTTAGATGTGAAAAGAGCCCTTAGCTACTACATAGACCATACCAAGGGTCACAGGTTTGACTCCCTCCAACTGTTCCTCACTTATGGTGAGATTGGTAAAAGAAAACCTGCCACTAAAAGATCCATTGCCAGGTGGATTGTCTCTTGTATTCAATTTTGCTATGAAAAATTGGGTAAGGTTCCACCCTCAGGCCTGAGGGCTCACTCTACCAGTGGTACAGCTGCTTCTCTGGCTGCTGCCAGGGACATTCCTATTCTAGAGATATGTCAAGCAGCTACCTGGAAAACAGTTCACACTTTTACCAAGCATTACTCCCTGAATATCCAGGCTAGGAGTGATGCTCAAGTTTGGCACAACTGTGCTTCAGAGCCTATTTCCTAAGTAGGTTCTGTCCCTCCTCCATGGAGGTACTGCTTGGTAGTCTGCTATTGTCAGAATACTGCAAGACTTCATGTTGTTTGAAGAAAAAATTACTCACCTTAGTAATGTTGTTTCTTCTAATAGAGTCTTGTTGTATTCTGACCTCCCGCCCTGCCTACCCCTCTCAGAACCTCTGTTTTTGGGATGTGGGTGGGCAGTGGCAGTGTTGGCACTCAGGAGGCGCCCCACCTTTTTTTTTTGTTATCAGCCCTTTTCTTTGGGTGAGTGGGTGTTGTGTTTTTCATTTTTTGGGTCTCCTGACTTGAGTTTTTGTTTTGGGCCAAAAAAATCTGTTTTTATGTTAGTAGCCAGTTGGCTAGTGTAGGTTTACAGCTTCCACACAGGACCTCATTGAGTTTAGCTCGTAAGGATCTGACGGTTTGAGTTCAAACAGCAATAGGCAGAGTCTCAACCAAGCTCGAGCTCAGCATTCCATGCCTGGCATGGAAAGTTAACTCTTTCATCTGCAGGGCAGTTCGAAGGTTGGGACTCACTGCTATTGTCAGAATACAGCAAGACTCCATTAGAAGAAACAACATTACTAAGGTGAGTAATTTTTCTTCTCAGATCATGTGAAACTAGCTCAGCAAGTTCCCTTCCATCTTCCATTGAGAAGAGACCTTCTGATCTTACTTTGAGTGGGAGCTTTTGCAGCAGGCTACACCATAAGGACTATGCTTCCAGGCACTAGACCCCACGGAAAAATTCTAGCTAGCAGTCCACAGCAGGGACTGACCCTCCCCCGACTTCAGACCACTTCTGACGTTGGCCAGCGGTATAAAAGGAGCAGTCCCCAGCCCCACCTTAGTTCTTTTTCTGCCATCTACTCGTATGATTTAGCTCCATGGACGCCTCCTGCTACCTGCCGACTGCCATTTCTTTGTGAGTTCTGCATTCTATTATTTTGCAGCCATTTTCATGAGTTTCTTCTGTGTATGTCTTCTCCATCTTCCGCAGAGCATTGAAAATCAAAGTGTATCTGCGGGAATCAGATTCCGGCCAAAGACAGCCATTCGGCCTGTCTGATTTGTTTAGGCCTGTCTCATGACTCAGAAGCCTGCCCGCACTGCCGCAGTTCACCTGAAGGCCTTGAAGACCCGTCTGTTGGAGAAGCAACTAGCTGCCATGCAGAGGACCTCCTCCAGCCACAGTTGCCCTTCCTTCTTACCCTGTGTCTTTGACTTCTTCCCACAAAAAGTCCAGTGGGCTACACCACCACAAGGAAAAAGAGAGACCCAGGTTGGACTCCCGCTCCAGATCTCTGCATCAGAAGTTGGCTTCCTCGAGTCCCCACTCCCGTGGGAGAGTGGACTCTGCCCCCTCGGCAGCTCCAACTACCTCTGGGCTACCGTTGATGAAGCCCCCCACCCTAATCCAGACGTCGGGTGGGGGGACTTCAGGGCAAGGGCCTTCAGCCCCCTCTCTGAGTCTTAGGCCGTTCTAGCATCCATCAGGGTCTAAGCCAGGGAGAACAGCTAGCTCCTCTTCAGAAGGGCGGGCAAGGGTCTGTTGTCTGCCTGGCTGAAGCGTCCTCCTCTTCAGGCCGCCCATCAGGGTTTGACAACAGGAAGAGATGCCCAGAGCAAGAACTCCAGTCTGGAGTTCACACCTCTAAACACAAGATTATGGATACCTATCTTCAGACCCAAACATCATCTACGTGTGCCTTTCCAAGGTCATACTGGGCGATACCGCCTCCACCTGCTTCTCCCAAGGCTGCCATTAGGGTCTCAACCGCCAGCTAAACTGTGGCTCCTGCCACCGACACCTGATCAACTGATGCCAGGTAGCTCAACGCTACCCAACCAGCTGGATGACCTGGCGTCACCCGCCCTGCCACCTGCCAGAGTGCCGCCAGAGATGCCAGCGTTCCCAGAACTGATGACAGGGACTTCAGTGCCTATAGGCCCGATGCTGGGTAAACTTGACATACCTCCCCTGGCGTCAGACAATCTAGGAGTTCCCCTAGTCTTACTGTCAGATGTAGGGGCCCTGTTTACATTGTGGTGGAATACCATAAAAGGGGACCTCCTGCCCCAGGAGCGCCCGACCTCTTTACCAGATTCATCTCCCTCGAATGTTCCGGAACATTTGCCACAGCTCAAGGATTCAGGAATGTGTGGGATAGGCAAATGGGAATTATCAAGCTGGGGTGAAAGGGGGGAATTTCTCGTAGCATCTAAGGTACCTTAAGCATTAGAAAGAGGGATAGGGCAGACTGGATGGGCCACAAGGCCCTTATCTGCCAACAACATCTATGTATCTATGTTCCTCAGGGACCTCAGAGATCACCAACTCCACCAACCAGGAGACTGTCACCTCCACCCAAGAAGGTCACACTTCCTCCTGACCATTCGGACGAAGGATCCCCTAGGTGAACACATCACTCTTTGTCACGGTCCTCCTCCAGACACTGATGCTGCGCTCACGGTCACTGGTCCAGGTGCTCTTACAACAGAACTCACTCTTCAGACTCATCCAGAAGGAATTTCTCTTCATCCTCCAGGTCCTCAGAGAGATTTGCTTCTTCTCAGCCTGATGTCCATGGTGATTCCCCCTGGTCACCCCCCTTCCCCGTATGATCCTACATTCATGGGCATAATGCACCATATTCAATTCCTGAATCAATGGGATACTGAGGGCTTGGACCCGGAGAGATGGCGGCTTGCCCACTTTCTGGGAATGAGTGATCCTAAGCCACTGGTTGTGCCACCCTTGGTGGCTCCCTTTCAAGATGTCACCAAGCTACTGTAGCTTGGAAACATCTTTCCTCAACATCAGCTGTCCTGAAGAAGGCGGACAGGCTGTACAGGACTCCTTAAAATGATCCCTTTTGGGAGAACACCCAAAGGCTGACTCTGTGGCCTTCATGGCAGTCCACGGTATGACTAAACAGCCTCGGCACATGAGCTCACAGCCCCCAGATAAGGAATCCAAGAAGCTGGACCAATTTGGCCATAAGATTTACTCCTCGGTCACCTGCACCATACGCTCACTGAATTTACTGGCTCATATGGTGCAGTATCAAAGGTCTGTATGGCAGAAAGCCCTGAAGTTGGCCTCAGAACAGCCTGGCTTCCCCCAGAATCCAGAACTGTTAGATGTCCTCCAGTTGGGCCTAGATGTAGGAAAACGCATTTTATGGTCTTCCTATGACTCGGTGGACACCGCAGCTAGAGCAGCATCCACCTGTGTCAGCCTTGGAAGATACTGATAGCTCAGGGTTTCCGGCTTCCGACAGGACCTCCAGGAAGCCATCCTAGAAGCCCCCTTTTGCGGGTCTGTTTTATGCAGTGAGGACTCCGAGAAAATTATCACAGCTCTTCAGGAATCAGGCAAAGTAGTCAATCCATGTATCAGATGTACAAATCAGAACTAAATCCAGCAAGACAGTAGGCTTTTCATCACCCCACGGTTCAACGATCCAAGGGGCAACAAGAAAGAGGGCCCTTCAAGCGTTAGACCCCCTCACAGCCCTCAGGTGGCACAGGACCTTGGAATGCTAAGTCCTCCCAGGTCTCCCTGCCCATTTCCGGAACTTCTGCCTGACTCCCTGCCTGACCTTCTCCTCCGGCAGAATCACTGGGGGAGGCAGTAGGGGGTCGGTTCTCTCTCTGTTTAGAGGGATGGACCAGAGTAAAATCAGATGCCTGGGTCCTTCAGATAGTAGAAAATGGGCATGCGCTGGAGTTTCTGCAGATGCCTCCAGACAACCCTCCTGTCCCTTCCACCTACTCCCTATCCCACGCTGCCCTCATCCACGAGGAAATTCAGACCCTCCTAGAAAAACAGACCATAAAACTTGTTTCCCCTTCCCAACGGGGGAAAGGATTCTATTCCCACTTCTTCTTGATCCTCAAGAAGACGGGAGATCTCTGTCCGATTCTAGACCTAAGCCTCCTGAACAACTACATTGAGCACAAGAGGTTCAGGATGGTGACCCTGCAGAGCCTCCTCCCCATGCTTCATCAAGGAGATTGGCTTTGTTCCCTCGATTTGCAGGATGCCTACTTCCAGATCTTGGTACACAGGAGATTCCTGTGGGTCTTCCTCCAAGGGAAACATTACCAGTTCTGGGCCTTGTCCTTCAGCCTTTACTCGGCACCGCACATGTTCACAAAGTGCCTTGCAATGGTGGCTATGGCTCTCTGAAGATTGGGCTATTACATCTACCCCTACCTGAATGACTGGCTTCTGACAGCCCCCAACAGGGATCAGCTACTGCCCACCCTGTCGGGAACCTTCTAGCTGTTTAGGGATCTAGGAATCACAATGAACATTGCAAAGTAGTTCCCGTGGCCCAGCCAATGTCTGCAGTACATAGGGCCCATTTTGGGATACCTCACAGGGAAAGACCCCCCCCCCCCCGACAGGGCAGCCTGGCTTTGGGCACTGGCTCAGAAGGTCTTCTCTTCCTGCCGCGTTCCAGCCAGGACTATGCTCCAGCTACTTAGCCACATGGCAGCAGCCATAGTGACAGTCCCATTAGCACTACTATACATGAGAGTTCCCCAAAGGATTCTCAGAGCTCAGTGGGACCAAAGGGTGGATGAGCTCAATCAGCCCATTCTGATCTCCAGAGCAGTGACTCAGACCCTTTCCTGGTGGCCGACTCCTCTCAGTTTGGAGCTGGGAGTGCCCTTCCAGAAGGGTTCTCCACAACAAATCTTGATGACAGACATGTCAGGTCTAGGATGGGGAGCCCATTTTTGGGATTGACAGACTCAGGATTCCTGGTCTCCAGTGGAATGAAACCTGCATATCAATGCCCTGGAGATGAGAGCAGTTCTTTATGCTCTCCAGGCATTCCAAATGGACCTTCTTCTGGGGCCCCTGTTGATTCAGATGGATAGCATGTCTGTCATCTTTTATATCAACAAATGGGGGGTTGGGGGTCCACTGCTATCCTCTCTGCCGGGAGGCTATGAGGGTGTGGCTTTGGGCCATAGACCTCAGTCTATCCCTCACTGCAGTTCATGTTCCAGGAATCCAAAACACCTTGGCTGACGGACTAAGCTGATCTCTGTCCGTGGTCCACAAGTGGGAGCTCCTACAGTCTGCAGTGGAGGACCTATCTGAAAGATGGGGATGTCTAGATCTGGACCTCTTGATGTCCCCATCGAATGCCAAACTGCTCAATCTCTGCTCCTGAGATCCAGGGTCTTGTGTTTTCTGGCGAGACGCTTTGTCCCTTTCCTGAACAGGGAGATTTCTGTATGCCTTTCAAACAACATGAAGTCTTGCTATATTATGACATATGCAGTTTGTCCCAACCTTAGAACTGCTCCGGAGGTGAAAGAGTTAAAGTCCATGCCAGGCATGGAACTTAGAGCTCGAGCTCGGTTGAAAGTTCTTTCTGTTGTTCTTCAAACTTAAACTGTCAGATTCTTTACTCCGCCTCACTGAACAGTCGCTCCGGAGATTTCTCCTTCTGCTCGGTTCATTTTGTTGGTTAAAGTATAAAGTTTCGTTTTTTAACGAAATTAAACACGCAACTGGTCGGTTCAAGCTCTATCTGTGGTATTGTAAGTACTAGATAGGTTTTACATTTTATTTCTGTGTGGAACTTGTAAACATTTTCATCGTTTCGGTTTGAACCGATCAAGTTACTTCTATTACATTACAGCCTTTTAGAAGTGCGGTTCCTGGTTCTTATCAGTTCAAAAAACTGATTTAATTAATGCTTCTTAATTTACCTGTGACACGGTTGGGAACCTATAAGGGAGTCTTGCTTGGCAGGTTGCCATAAGCGGGCAAGTTTTGGTTAGGCTAGCACTCATGTCTGAGAAACAAAAGAAAAAACCGGACCACTGGGTTTCAGGCACTGTGTTGTATGGGGAAGCCTTTGCCAAGGCTGACCCCACACCACATGTGTTTATTGTCTGGGGTTTGACCACCTCAATTCAGACTGCCAGATTTGCAAGGGTTTTCCTGCAGCTACTCTGGATAAGAGAGTTGGTAGACTCAGGGAACGGGAGGCCAAAAAGTCCGCTGAGCCGGATGGCCAGCCCGGTTAGGTTTCAACCAAACCGGAAGGAGTGCCCTCTGACCAGGGTGATACCTGGCAAAAGGAGAGCCGACTCTGAGGAGTCAGTTCCAACAAAGAAGTCTAGAAAATCAGCTGGTGTGGAGTCAAAATTTCCCTCTCCAACCGCTGAAGAAATAGCTAAAGCAATAAAAATTGTTCAGTCACTCTCCCCGGTTCCGACCGAACCGGCATCATCAGGTAAGCGCTAGGTTCGGTCGGTTCCTCCGGTTCAAGAGTATTATTTAGAGGTATTTTATGAACCAGAGGAGGGGGAAGAGGAGTATGAGGAGAGTGAATCTGGTTTTGAAAGTTTGGATGTGCCCATTGAACCGGACATCTCTCCAGACAGACCTGCAAGAGTGTCTCCCCCTAGGCTTTCTGAGTCCCCTTCTCTTTTCATGTTTATAAAAAAGTGGCTGAAATCCTCCAGCCCCCTATGGAGGAAGCTGTGGATGATCAGGAAGAGCCTGATTTTGTAGAAATGATGGATATCCCAGAGTCTAGGAGACTGTCTATTCCTCTGCATAAATCTTTTTGGAAACAGACAGTAAAGATTTTAAAAGCTCCTCACACCATACCTCCTGTTGATAAAAGAATGGACTAAAAGTATGCATTATCAGGCTCTGATACGGAGTTCCTTACACAACAATGCAGCCACGTGGGGGTGGTGCAGGCTGCAGCCTGTGACAAGGCAAATGTTCCCTTAGCCTCTCACCCCCCTAACAAGGACTCCAGAAAGATAGATGCCATGGCAAAGAAACAGTACATGGCAGCTTCCTTAGGACTCAGACAGGCTAATTATATGTCTTAATTTGCTAGATATCAAAAATCCAGATAGGATACGGTTTTAGCTCTAGCAAAGCAGGTTCCTGGCCAGCTGGCAAAAGAGCTGGAGCAGGTGGCCGCTGATGGTATTGAGGCATCCAAGGTGCAATTCCATGCTGCAGTGGACTCTAATGATGTATCATCCAGAGTCATGGCTACATCTGTGGCTCTTAGAATGGCTTTGGCTCAGATGTACTAGCCTGTCACAGGATACCCAGACTAAGGCCATGGATTTCCTGTTGTGGGCAACTCTCTGTTTGGGGAGCAAAAAGAGAATTACATGAAGAAAATGGATGAATATAGGACCACCTATAGGAGTGCAGAGCCAAGGAAAGGAAAGTCACTCCCCAAAGGCAGCCTCCCAGGGGGCAGGGGTAGGCTTTTCATAGGCCTTTTACCAAGCCAGGCTTCCTTCAGCTTTTGTACAGAAGGGGTTCTTTAGAGGGAGAGGCAGACGGGGTGCAGGCAGGCCTGCTTCCACCCCTCAGCCTAAAGCCCCTGCCAAACAGGCACCCTGATGGGGCGCCCAGGGCCGATTCTCCACTTCCTGTAGGGTGCAGGCTGGCTTACTTTGTCCAGGACTGGGAGTCTCTAACGTCAGACAAGTGGGTCCTGGAAGTAGTAAGCCAGGGACTGGTTCTCAGCTTCAAAAAATTTCCAAAGATGAGAATCAGATCCTTTCCACCTGAAAATCCTTCAGAGGCTCTTGCCCTGGAGGCAGAAATCTCTACCCTCCTGGCTCTCAGAGCTGTGGAAAGGGTTCCACCCCTACACCAAGGCAAAGGGTTGTACTCCAGGTACTTCCTTACCCCAAAAAAGACAGGAGAATGGCGGCCCATCCTGAATCTCAGGTATCTAAACAAGCATCTTTTAAAACCAAAATTCAAAATGGTGACTCTGGGAATTATTTTACCCTCTTTAAGGCCAGGGGACTGGCTAGTGTCCCTGGACCTCATGGATACCTATTTTCATGTTCTCATCAGAAGCTCCCATCGAAAGTACCTCAGATTCGAACTGCCCTCAGGTCATTACCAGTTCAGAGCAGTGCCCTTCAGCCTTACATCTGCCCCAGGGGTATTCACAAAATGCCTGGCAGTAGCAGTTGCCCACTTAAGAAGGCAAAAAATTACCATCTTTCCTTACTTGGACGACTGGCTCATAGTAGGCCAGTCCCCAGACCAAGTCAGGTTACACCTTCAAGTAACTCAGCAACTGCTAACTTCTCTAGGTTTCCTTCTCAATCTTCCAAAGTCAGTCCTAGAGCCTGTCCAGCTTCTCACTTTCATAGGTGCAGAACTGAACACAAAAGAAGCCAGAGCCTTCCTTCCTCCCTCTGGAAAGGGCAAATACCCTGATTTCTCTGGCTTTCTCCTTCACCCTGCAGGTCTCTCGACCAGCAAAGCACTTTCTACAGCTCCTGGGACACATGGCTGCTTCGACAGCAGTAGTGCAGGGAGCCAGATTTCAGATGAGGGACATCCAGTTCCATTTGAGAGCCTTTTGGTCTCAAAGATAGGACCCTCTAACCAAATTAATTCCAGTGACTCGAACCCTGATCCAGGCCCTTCAGTGGTGGCAGGACCAGGGCAATTTGAGACAGGGGTAGTCTCACTCAATCCTTACTACAGATGCATCTCTATTGGGTGGGAGCCTCACATGGACCTCACCACCCAGAGATTGTGGTCCCCTCAGGAATCTCTGCTCCACATCAATCTGTTGGAACTCAGAGCAGTTTTTCTAGCACTTCAAGCTTTTTCCAAATCTGTTCAGAACAAGGTTATTCAAGTCAGAACAGACAGTACCACCACAATGTGGTACATCAACAAGCAAAAGGGGCACTCAGTCTACGGCCTTGTGCACCGAAGCAATGAAGTTGTGGTCTCCGGCTTACTTCCTGAACACCTCCCTTGTAGCAGTTCATCTCCCAGGCAAGGACAATGTCCTGGCAGATGCTCTCAGCAGGATTTCCCAAGGCCATCATGAATGGGCTGTGGATTCCCTAGTTCTGGAGGTGGTATTTGCCAGATGGGGCACACCCCAGATAGATCTTTTTGCAGCCCCAGACAATCACCAACTTCCCCTTTTTTGTTGCAGGCCCCCAGTGTTGGGCTCAGTCCCCCTGGATGCCTTCCTTCTCAGTTGGGAAGGGAAGTTTCTCTATGCCTTTCCACCCTTCCCTCTCCTGTTCAGAGTGCTAGTAAAAATCAGGTCTCAATCCTGCAAGATGATTCTGATTGTTCCAGACTGGCTCAGACAGCCCTGGTACCCACTCCCTTATGTCCTTAGCAGTCCACCTTCCCCTTTTTCTTCCCAGGAATCACAATCTGTTATCCTGTGCTCAGGGGAGGGTTTGGTACCCGAACCTCAAATCTCTCAATCTCAAGGCCTGGCTCTTGAAGCGTTAGAGTTTGCTGACCTACACCTTTCCCAAGGTGTATTGGATATTCTGAAGGCTTCCAGGAAGCCTTCCACCAGGGCTACTTATAATTCCAAATGGAAGAGATTTTCCATATGGTGCTCTTAGAAGCATATTTCCCCCAGAATCTGCTGACTTACCCACAGTCCTGGATTATATGGTTCATTTAAATACTTTAGGGCTGAGACCAGCTACCCTAAAAGTGCACTTGGCAGCGTGGTCTGCTTTCTTGTCAGCAGGTAAGCCCTCTTCTCTTTCAGCTCATCCTGTATTCTCCAAGTTTTTCAAAGGGTTGCTTCACACCAACCCCCCATTCAGGGATCCTTCCCCTGCCTGGGATCTTAATATTTGCATTGCCCAGCTTATGCAACCCCCTTTTGAGCCCTTGTCTTCAGCAAAGTTCAAGTACTTGACTTGGAAAACTGTGTTTTTGGTAGCCATCACTTCTGCCAGGCGCATAAGTGAGTTACAAGCATTGTCAGTGGAGCCTGATTTTATCTCCTTTCACAGAGATAAGGTAGTCCTCAGGACTAACCGAAGTTCTTGCCTAAGGTGGTTTCAGATTTCCACCTTAATCAATCTGTATCTCTCCTGTGTACTTCACTGACCATTCCTCTTCTGGTGAGAGGAGGTTGCACAGTTTAGATGTCAAAGATCACTTAGCTACTACATAGATCGTACTAAAGGTCACAGGTTTAACTCCTCCAACTGTTCCTCACCTATGGTGAGGTTGGCAAAGGGAAACCTGCCACTAAAAGATCCATTGCCAGGTGGATCGTCTCTTGTATCCAATTCTGCTATGAAAAACTGGGTAAAGTTCCTACCTCAGGCCTGAGGGCTCACTCCACCAGAGGTACAGCTGCGTCTCTGGCTGCTGCCAGGGACATCCCTATCCTAGAGATATGTCAAGCAGCTACCTGGAAAACGTTGCACACTTTTACTAAGCATTACTTCCTGGACATCCAGGCTAGGAGTGATGCTCGTTTTGGCACAGCTGTGCTTCAGAGCCTATTTCCTAAGTAGGTTCTGTCCCTCCTCCGGGAGGTACTGCTGTGTAGTCTGCATATGTCATAATATAGCAAGACTTCATGTTGTTTGAAGAAAAAATTACTCACCTTAGTAATGTTGTTTCTTCTAATGGGGTCTTGCTATATTATGACCTCCCTGCCTGCCCCTCTCAGAACCTTACTCTTGGGGATGTGGGTGGGCAGGGCAGCGTTGGCACTTTTTAGATGCCCACCTTGTTTTCACCCCTCTTTTTGGGGTGATCTTTGTTGTGTTTGTCATTTTTTGGGTCTCCTGACTTGAGTCTTCATTGTGGCACCAAAAAATGTGTTTATTTAATTAAGTAATCAGTTGGCTAGTGTAGGTTTACAGCTTCCACACAGAGTCTTAGTGAGTTTAGCTCGTAAAGATCTGACAGTTTGAGTTTGAAGAACAACAGATAGAATTTTCAACCGAGCTCGAGCTCTAAGTTCCATGCCTGGCATGGACTTTAACTCTTTCACCTCCAGAGCAGTTCTAAGGTTGGCACAAACTGCATATGTCATAATACAGCAAGACTCCATTAGAAGAAACAACATTACTAAGGTAATTTTTTCTTCCTCCCTTCCCTCTCGTCCAAAGGGTCCTACTCGAATTCAAGGTGGAGAGTGCAGACATGATTCTAATCGCCACACTCTGGGGTTCCTGCTACCACAGCAACTTACTGTGGAACCTTCAGTTCCCCTGCTCCTGTCCTCATGCTTGCTATCCCAGGAGCAGGGCCCCCTTGTCCATCCAGATCTCAGATCTCTACATCTACATGCTTGGCTCCTACAGACATAGTCATGACCCACTTCAGAGTTTTCCCCAAGGGTCACTGAGATATTGGCACGGCTCGAAAACCTCCCATTAGGGATTCTTATGCCATTAAATGGAAGGGTTTCTGTCTATGGGCTTCCGCCCATGGCTTGGACCCATTCACCTGTCCGGTTAATTCAATCCTGGAATACCTTCTTTCCCTCTCGGACTCCAGTCTCCGCTATTCTTCCATTAAGGTGCACCTTTCAGCAATTTCAGCCTCTCATGTACCTGTGGAGGGCTAATATGTTGTCCAACTGGACTTGCCCTATACCTTTCTGCACAGCATACTGCATCTGAAGCCTCCCATCAGGGACCCTATTCCCCCATGGGATCTTTTATTTTTGCTAGAGAAGCTCACCCTGCCCTAACTGAGCCAGCTGTGGATTGCGAGTTTTGCTTTCTGTTGTAGAAAGCTTTATTTTTAGTTACCATTACTTCTGCCCAGAGGATTTGTGAGTTTCAAGCTCTTATGTGTAATGAGCCCTACCTGGTTTTTCACAGGAACAGGGTGTCTTTGAGAACCAATCCTAAGTTTCTTCCCAGAGTGGTATCCGAGTTTACCCTGAATCAGGACATCCACGTACCTGTGTATTACCTGGAGTATGATAATCAGAGGGAAGCCCTTCTGCACACCCTTGATGTACGTAGAGTACTCTCTTATTATGTGGATCACACCAGATCCATTCAGAAATCTGAACAGCTATTCGTCTCCTTTGCCCCAAGGGCCTTGGGCACACCAGTGGCTAAACAGACACTATCAAAGTGGCTAGTGAACTGCATCACCTTTTGTTACAAGTACGACAAACCCTTACCAGGCTCGGTTAAGGGTCACCCCACCAGAGGGGTTTCTGCCTTGTTTGCTTCCCTCAGGCTTGTCTTGGCAGCTGATATTTACGCTGCTGCTACCTGGAGCTCAATGCATACTTTCATAAGGCACTATAGCTTGGACATTGTCTCTCAGCAGAGAGCGGGCTTCGGCCTTGCCGTCCTTCAGGGATTCCTTTCATAATGGCTCTTGCTGTCTTTGGCACCACCACCCTTCCGAACAGGGTTTCTTCTGTACTGCTTGGTACTTAGTCATTATGGTGTAGCCTGCTGCAAGAGCTCCAACTCGAAGTAAGATAGTACAGTTATGTAAGAACTTAACCATAACAGATCTTCGAGAAGAGCTCTTGCGGCAGGTGCTGCTTTCCCTTCCTCCTTCCCCCTGGTCTCTCTATTTCCTTTGTTTGGGAACAGTCAAACCCCTTAGTGCTCTGATTTGTTTTTTGCTTAGCTGGGTCTCCAGCAGGAGAACTCAGGTGGGGCTGGGGACCACGCCTTTTATGCCATTTGCCAACATCGGAGGTGGTCCGACGTTGGGGGGGGGCGTGTCCACTGTGGACTGCTAGCTAGAATGTTTCCATGGGATCCTAGTGCCTGGCAGCATAGACCTTATGGTGTAGCCTGCTGCAAGAGCTCTTCTCGAAGATCTACTGTTACGGTAAGTTCTTACATAACTGTACTTTACATGGTCCTCCCAAATCCAGGAGTAGTGCAGCATGCAGCCTGGCTCCTGAAAGGAAGAGGCTCCTAAAATTATGTTTCTCCAAGAAAGTAGCTGAAACCGTGATGACTGCCAGAAAAATGTCTACGTCCACAGCTTACACTCGAGTATGGACCACCTTTTCATCTTGGGCCAGAGAGAAGGATTTTAAGCCTTCTAAGGCCTCAATTCTACAGATTTTGTATTTCCTGTAGGAAGGCATGGAGAAGGGTCTGGCATTGAGCATGCCGAGAGTTCAGGTCTCCGATTTCAGAGCATCCTTGGAGTTCTCCCTGGGAACTAATGGGTTATTCGTTTTTTACGTGCATTTGGCAGGAGTAGACCAGTGTTTCGATCTCCGGTTCCCCCTTGGGACCGTAGTCTGGTTTTGAATGCTCTCTGTTAGGAGACTTTCAAGCCACTATCATCCATATCACTGGCTGTGTTGTCCTATAAGATGTGTTTCTTAGTGGCCATGTGTTCGGCAAGAAGAGTTGGTGAACTCCAAGCCTTGTCTCACAAGGAGTCATACCTTGTTATGCATAAAGACAAAAAGGTACTCAGGACGGTTCCATCTTTTGTCCCTAAAGTGCCCACGGTCTTTCTTGTGAACCAGGAAATATACCTTCCATCCTTCTGTCTGCAACCTTCTCGCCACAAGGAGAAGGAATTGCACAAGTTAGATTTGCAATGGGCAATTAGGATCTACCTTAAACAGATGACTGAGTTTCGAAAGTCAGATGGCCTGATCTTTTTGTAACAGTTTTGTCTCTGGATTCTTTAGCTAGGGGAATTTGCCAGTAACCTGTACATACATACGAACATATGAAGAAGCCAGCAGAAGAAGGCCATTTGGTCTGTCAAGTCTGCTCATATTGCAGGGTCCACAGCTTGAGCAAATGTCTCTGCCCTCCCTCCCCACTCCTCCCATCCCCCTACCCGTGATCCTTACCTTCCCCCATGCCTATCCCAGCCTCTCTTAAAGCTGCCCACTGTCTTCAATGAGATTACCTCTTCCGGCAGTGCATTCCAAGTATCCAACACCCTCTCTGTGAAGAAGTGCTTCCTGACCTCCCTCCTAAACCTACCACCCTCCAGATTAAGACTGTGCCCCCTCATGTTATGGTTGCCACTCAACTTAAAGAGACTCTCCTTATCAACCTTATTTATCTCTTTCAAGTACTTGAAGGTCCCAATCATGTCCTCTCTATCTCTCTCTCTCTCTCTCTCTCTCTCTCTCTCTCTGTCTCCCTATCTTCCAGGGAGTACATGTTCAGTGCCCTCAACCTCTCCTCGTATGACTTACCCTGCTGACCTGCTATCATCTTTGTAGCCCTCCTCTGGTCCTTCTCTAGCAGGTTAATGTCCTTTTTGAAGTGTGGGCACCAGTTCTGAACTCCATACTCTAGATGCGGCCTTACCAGTGGCCCATACCAGGTGAGATCAAGGGTACTGATGTACTTGGCACTTCCCAGTCTGTCCACCAAATTATCTAGCCTGGGCATAGGATAACTATCAAATCTGAACACTTAGTTAAACTTCTGAAAATCAAAGCAGATTCTTACAACCCCTTCTTTTTTATTTACAATTACAATCACCATTGGTGATGACCAAGCACTTCTCGACTCTTCTATGATACTCAACATGTTTCATTTTTTGTATTTCCATAAGCACGTCTACTCTTAACTGCTCCAGTAATCTGTATGTCTTTTGTCTTATAGGGTGAGCATTCCCTGTTACTATTATGTTTTCGATCCCTTTTGTTTGGTCTGGCAATGTGGTCGAAGTACTGTTAAATGTCTTTACCAAGTTATGAATTACTGCAGTTTCTTCGGAGGTTAAGGATACATTCACCTTTACAGCATCAGCAGTTACAGTTTGTTCCAGTCTGCCATAAGCTATATCAATATCTTCTGTAGAAGTTTCTGGTAAAACTAACAAAGCAGCCTTTGGTGTTTTTTCAACCCATTTCTTCAGGGTGTTAGCATGGTTTATTTTCTGTAGTGGGTAACAGTAGCAAGACCTTTTCATCTGGCACAAAAACTTTTTCCTTTACCCCATGGTCATACTACACTTGTTGTTTTGGGCCACTTTCTGGCTACTATGGGGAATTTCAACCTATTTGCCAGTTTCTTTCTTAGGGCACACATATAAGATGTAATAGATTTCTTCTGAGTGGGGTGATTTTCTCAAGTTTCTCTAATTACATCTAGTGGCCCTCCAGGTTTTATTTATTTATTTAGCTTTTGTTTACCGGGTAAGTACCATAGCCAAGGCATGACTATTTTCAGGCACGACCCGGGAGAAATACATACAATAGACAAGGAATAGACATTAGAAATTAAACAGGATGAAACACGATACAGAGCAGTACAAGATATTGACAAAGATCAGCAAGTTGGTACAAAGTTGGCCAAAGTTTCACCGTTAGGTTACAGGACATGACAATGGTTCACTAACAACACTTCAATTGATACAGGCAAGAGTGGCCAGGATACAGAGCGATGTAAGATACTGACAAAAATCAAGGAGTAGGTGCAGAAATTAAGACAACATTTCACAGTATGGTAACAGGGTAGGTCAGCAGTTCAACTGCACAGTACCAACAATTCATATCTGATTTCAGACAAATGTGGTTAAGCACAAGTGGATAGGAGTTATAGACTGATAGAAACATAAGTGCATTAAGAGCATATCCCGGTGGGTTGGTGGAGTTGGTTCTACCATACAGTATTTCAAATGGTGAAAAACCTTTTAAGGCTTGTGACTTTTCTTTGTAAGCAAAAAGTAGGTACGGTAATCAGTGGTCCCACTCTTTCACTTCACTTTTTATAAACTTTTCTAACATGCATTTTAGGGTTTGACTAAAATGCTCAACAAGGCCATCTGTCTGAGGGTGGTAAGGGGAGGTTCTTATGGAAGTGATACCTAGTAATCAGTACAGCTCCTTCCGCAATGCAGCACCAAAATTACTACCCTGATCAGTAATAATCTCTTTAGATATGCCCACCCTGCTGAACATTTTGGGCAACTCTGCTGCCAGTCTTGAGGCTGTCATAGTATGAATTACAACTGCCTCTGGGTATCTAGTGGCATTGTCACGTACTACCAAAATGAATTGGTTACCTTGTTTACGTTTGTCTAAGGGACCAACCACATCCATTGCAATTCTCTTAAAAGGCATATCTATCAAGGGTAGGGGCACCAGGAGCACCTTTTTAACACTGTGGGTGGAGCCTACAGCCATTTTGTGAGAGCTCTGTAGCTCTGAAAACAGCCAATCACGGAATGCCTTCCATTGGACTTTTGGAAGTATCCTTCCGAAAGCCCAGCGGAGCTTAAACCCATCCACCACAATCGGCCTACGAATAACAGCCGCATTATTTTGGCTGTTACTTTCTGTATTCTGATGTGTTAATCATGCATGTACGAGTCGTGCATGTGCAGAGTCATGCTGATGTGCAGTTCTGCGGGTGTCGCTTGTTGATGAATGGCAAAATGCCATTCAGTATTTTCTGTGCCCCCCCCTCTCCAAGTGATGCCCGACATCTCGTGGCACACTAGGAGCCCACCCCAGTGTGTGGATTTTGTTTTTTTCTGTAAATTAGAAAGCGGTCCCTCGTCGCGTTTCTTTGTTCCCTGGTGCCCCCCCTACCCAAGTCATGCCTGACATTGGGGTGCCCAATACCAATGTTGGCATTCATGTGGGACACTGGGAGCCCACCCCAGTGTGCCGAAAAGTTTTTTTTTTTTTTTTTGCTGAAAATTAGAAAATGGTCCCTCGTTTTTTTTTTTTCCCTGTGAAACTGAAAATGGTCCCTCGTCGTCACTGCAGTCCCCTCCCCACCCTTCCACTGAGCACCCAGCTCCCCGTCTCCCCTTACCCCATACTTACCTCTGGAGGTCGGCACTGTCACCTTCTCTGGACCGGGACATGTCTGCACCTTCAAAGCTGAACCGCGAACTGAGAATTAAAGGTAAGCGTTCTATGTAGCCATTCAGTGGGGTTTTCAACTTTTGCTGATATCTCAGCCATTTTTTGGAATTTGTGCCCCAAATTTTCAACATAGGGTTCTTGGGACCCCATCTCATGAAAACTTCCACTGTCATTTTGTTGCTCTGTCCCAGAAGGTGATTTTACGGTCACAGCGCGGAATCCCCTTTCAGGACTGATTCACGAAATGACAGTGCCACTGTTCGTGAGGTAGGGTTCCACAAAGCCTATGTTGCAAATCTGGTGAAGAAATTCCAAAAAATGACTGCGTAACGAGCGTGCATTGCGCATTTTCTACATACGTGCCTAACATTGCCAATTTTTAATATTTTCACTCCACATTTTTAACATTGCCATTTTTGCACAACTCCTTCAAAACAGTACAGCTGTCATTTTCCATTTTTGCATCTGTGGCGTAGAATAGCGCATTTGCTCTTCGCAGTCACCTTTCCGGACAACTGAACAAAATGACGCTGGCACTGTTCATGAGGAGTGGTCCAAAAAAGGCCATGCTGAAAATTTGGTGCAACACCTCCAAAAAATGTCCAAGTTGCACCTGGACATTGAACTATTTCTACACACATGTGTAACTTTTGTCATTTGGTAGCTTCTCACAGCCCTATCGGCTCTGGCTAGAGTTTGTTTACTTTTTACTCACTGGGGCTACTTTCTGACATTCAGCACAAGAACTGCAATGGGTAGCAACGTCTTCATGAATTCCAGGCCAGTAAAATCTGTACAACAGTCAAATCTGTACAACAGTCTGGCAAGGGTGCGATCCCTCCCTGAGTGACCAGCCATAGGACTATCATGTGCTATCTATAACAACTCAGTTCTATACTTCTTTGGTGTGACCAATTGTTCTGTATGTCCCTGCATCTGAGGATTAGCTCAAACTCTGTACAGTAACCCATTACATTTTTAAACGTTGGTTTACCCTGTTTTCTATCACTCCTAGCTGCTTAAAATAACCTAGAGGAGAAACATCATTAGTTTGCTCTGAAACAAAATCACAATCAGTTATCAGTTTAGTTTCAGCATTTGCATATATTAAATCCTTATGTCCATCAGTCTTTTGTTGCCACTGTTGTTTCAGGTGCCTTCTTTCTTTTCTGGATTTCCAGATCTTGGAGCTAGGCTCAAACAAGTCTGCATCAAAGTCACCGAAAGAAAGAAAGAGTTTCCCCACCATCTGGGATTTTCTTTGCCTGTGCTCTTGTCATCACAGCTGCTGAAACTACTGGTTTTGCTCCCTCTGTGAATAACTCAGCAAATCCTGGAAAGTTATTTCCAATAATCACAGGTACAGGTAACTTAGGTACTACCCCCACTTTCGTTCGGTGCAACATTCCATTAATGCTCAGCCACTTCGGTTGTGGGAGATCCAAATGAAAACACCGTGAACAAAAATCCAATAAGTAACCATGCAGCCCTCAAAAGGGCAGCCTACCCAAAAATGAAAAGATTCCAGGATTTGAGAGCGCAAAGGAGCCAAAAGCACCAAATAAATGTCTCATGTAAGTAAAGACCAAGAACCAAAAAGGAGCGTTTTGTAGTGAAAGAACACTCAGACTTTAACAAGGTCTTTACAAATCAGTGTATAATAAACAGCTGGTGCAAAATGAATGCTGTAAAAAACAAAGAACACCCCTAGCGCCTTGACTCCCACGAGTCTTCAAAGGGGGTACCAGAACCAATCATTAGAGCACTTATAAATGTTGAATTAATTAAAAATTAATGAGCCTATGGCTACAACATTTAAAGAGACATTATTTTATTTATTTATTGAATTTTGATGACCGGGTAGGCCCGCTGGGCCCCTAAAGGTCCCTTTTTCAGGGGCGACCCGGGTGAAACAACAACATACAGGTAACAGATCAGTACAGTCAGGAGATTGAATAGTTTTTAACAGTAAGAATACATATGTTTACGGGCAGCAGGTAGTGGAAGATATGCAGGCTGTAAGGACATAGAATTTACAAATAATGAGACCATTAAACATTAAACATCACTAATTATTGATTAGATTAAAAGTGCTCTGGAATAGTGAGCAGCAGCTAAAGACCTAAGGTTAGCTGCTGCATGGACAAGTTGGAAGGGGGGTAGATTTGGGACATAAGTGCACCCCGTCTGAAAGGGGAGGACTGTTATACTGCCAGGATGGAGGTAGGGAGGGTCTGTTGAGCTACCCAGGTGGCAGTATGTGGTCAGGTACTGTAGCAAAGACATGTTACATATAATACCAAACAAAAAGGATTATCCCAGTGAATTCACATAAACATACAGAACCTAATAACAATTTTCCAAAACATGCTTTAAATTCCTTTTTTCTTTTATATTTTAAAGGCACATTTATAGATTTTGAAAAGAATCAGGTATTGTAGATCAAAATTCGACTGGAATCCTGTTATAAAAGAGACAAAGGAGAAACATAATAAAGTTAGTATTTTCAATGCAAGGCAATTATTCTAAGGCTGGCAAAATAGACACAACTTAGCAATATTAAAACTAGAGAAATCAAATAGTGGGAGTTTCCTAATCTTTGAGAAATGGTTTAATATCCCATTTCTCATTAAGGCCATTTGGCCTAATGGAATTAATTTTAAAAATCCACATACACTCCCTCTTTAGTAATTTGTTTGCTCTATCCCCTCCTAAAGGTAAGTTCGAAACATGTTCAAGTCCCATAAATTTCAAGTGACTCGGAGTGGAATTATGGTGCAAGACAAAGTGCATACCAATAGGTGTGTCTTGTCGTTTGTTGAGGATGGACCTGACATGTTCCTGGATCCTCTGTTTGAGAGATCTTACAGTTTTGCCAGTGTATAAATAATCACAGGGACACCATAGTATATGCACCACATACGGGTGTATCGCATGTACTCAATTCCCTTATGTCAATTTTAACATCTTGTTCTTTGGGATGTTGAAAAGTTTTTCCCATTACACCATACTTGTAGACATTGCATCTCTTGCAAGTGAAAAATCCATTTGTTCTTTTAGGTATCCAGGAGACAATGTCAGAACCACCAATTTTCCTCTCCCTACTATGTACCACTTTGTCTTTTATATTCATTGTCCTACAAAATGAAACACGAGGTTTAGAGCCTACTGCTTGTCCCACTGTTTTGTCCCCCATCAATATAGGCCAATATTGATATATAATATTGCCTATACGTCCTGATATGTGATTGTATTCAGTAACAAAACTACAAATCTCAGGCTTAATGATGTTAGTTCTTTTTTCTAAGATTGTTTCTCTGTCCATCCCTCTAACCTTTTCATAGGTATCAGCAAGAAGTTTTCTATCATAGCCTCTGTCTAAAAATCTAGATAACAATTCCTTTGATTGAATCTCAAAATCTGCGTCTGTACTGCAATTCCTTCTAACACGCACAAATTGACTGAAGGGAATAGACTCTTTTAGTTTTGGGGGTGGGCACTATCTGCATGTAGTAAGGAGTTTGTGGCTGTCTCCTTTCTGAATGTTCTTGATTTAATGTCAAAAACATTGTTACCAATATCTTCACTTGAAAGATTCAAATCCAGGAAATTTATACGCTTCATAACTGAAAGTATATGTAAATCTCAAGTTTAACTCATTATAATTCAAGTAATCGATAAAGGAGCAAGCTTCCCTTTCATCTCCTCTCCAAATACATATGATATCGTCAATAAAACGATACCATTTTACGATATTTTTTGGAAAAACGTTCCTATTTCCATCAAGTACATGCTTCGTTTCCCAACTCCCCAAAAACAAATTTGCATAACTTGGAGCCATAGAGGCTCCCATAGCTGTGCCACGTTGTTGTTGATAAAAAATACCCTCAAATTCAAAAAAATTGTGTGTGAGGATAAATGTCAATAACTCCAAAATAAACTCTGTTGGCATATCATCTTTTGCTTCGTACGGACATAGATGTTCCCTTACAGCTCTGATACCAAAAATGTATGCCACAGCTTCCTTGCTTCTCAGACTTTCTTCTTCAAACAACATGAAGTCTTGCTGTATTCTAACAATATGTATTCTGAAAATATGCAGTTAGCCCCAGCACTTGAACTGCCCTGGAGAAGAAAGAGTTAACTCTATGCAGAAGCATAGAATGTTGAGCTTGAGCTCGGTTTTCAAACCTCTGTCTCTGGTACTTACCAGTGTAACTGTCAGATTCTTTACTCCACCTAACAGTGAAGTCACTGTGGAGATTTCTCCTCTGCTCGGTTCGGTAAAGTTTAAAAAAAGCATTCGGTTTGCTACCGTTTTATTATTTTTGGATTTTCAGCCTCTGTCTACGGTACAGGTAGTGTGGTAGATAGCTGGTGACTTGTCTTTTATTTAAACATTTTGTGGAGATTGTTTTGTCTTGGTTTCTCATCGGTTGGTCCGGTTAGGAACCAACCTTTTTGCTTGTTTTTATTTTCTCTGGAATTTAGTATGGTGTTCCAGTGCCGGTTGGTTTCAAAAGAACCAGACTTTTTCTGGTTCTTTTACAGAACCCGTAACACGGTTTGTAACAGATTGGTTGGTTATTACCTGACTTAAAAAGCTTTTAAGGGTAATTGTTTAGGTTGGCCATGTCCGAGGAACCCAAGAACAGAAACAGTCCCACTGGGTTTCAACATTGTCCTGAGTGTGGGGAGGCCTTTGCCAAGGCCGACCCCCACCTCATCTGTGTTTATTGTCTGGGGTTTGACCACCTCAAAAAAGACTGCAAGATTTGTAAAAACTTCCTTAAAGCCACTCTAGAAAAAAGGTTGAGTAGGCCGAAGGAAAAGGGAGATCCAGATGGCCAGCCCGGTTAGGTTCTGACCGAACCTGAGGAGGTGCCTACTGAACTAGGCAATACCTCCTCGGGCAAAAGGAGGTCCGACTCCGAGGGGTCAGTTCTGTTGAAAAGGAAGCATAAGTCAGCTGGTTCGGATCCAGCACCGCATACTCCAACTGCTGACAAGATAGTCAAAGCGATTAGTATAGTTCAATCGCTTCGCTCGGTTCCATCCGAACCGTTACCACCGGTTAGGCGGTTGGTTCAGTTGGATCCTACTCCATCAGATTACGATCCAGATGCTTTCTATAGGAGTGGGAGGGAGACGAAGAGTATCCCAAGGATGAGGATGAAGATCACGACTTTGAAGGTCTGGATGTGCCCATTGAACCAGACATCTCCCCAGAGAGACCCTCCAATGTCTCCCCTCCCAGGCTTTCTGAATCCCTTTCACACTTCTTGTTGTACAAGAAGGTGGCTGAAACCCACCAGCTGCCACTGGTTGAAGCCGCTGAGGAGGAGGAAGAGCCTGATTTTGTAGAGATGATGGACATCCCAGAGTCCAAAAGATTGTCTACCTGTCTTCACAAGTCCTTGGGGAAACAGATAGGCCAAGGCTATGGATTTCCCTGTAGTAGGTAACTTTCTGTTTGGGGAGCAGAAAGAGACTTACATGAAGAAAATAGATGAGTTCAGGACCACCTACAGGAGTGGTGCACAGTCCAAAGAGAGGCAAGTCACTCCTCAGAAGCAGCAGTCTAGAAGCAGGGGTAGGCCTTTCCACCGGCCTTTCTACTAAGCTCAGGCTTCGTCTTCCTTCCCACAGAGGGGGTTCTTTCGAGGGAGGGTCAGGAGTGGGATGAGCAGGGCTACATCCTCTTCCCAGTCCAAAGCTCCTGCCAAGCAGGCAACCTGATGTGTCAGGCTGGGTCGACTCCCCCATTCCAGTAGGAGGCAGGCTGGCTTACTGCTTCCAGGCCTGGAAGTCTGTTACCTCAGACAAGTGGGTCTTGGAGGTAGTAAGCCAGAGACTGGCCCACAGCTTTGAATAGTTTCCAAAACTGAGGGCCAGGTCTTTCCCACCTGCATCCATCTCAGAGACCTTGCCCTAGAGGCAGAGGTTTAGTCTCTTCTGGCTCTCAGAGCCATAGAGAGAAAGTTCCTACTCAGCACAGGGGCAAAGGCCTGTACTCCAGGTACTTCCTTACCCCAAAAAAGACAGGGGAGTGGCGACCCATCCTAGACTTAAGGTATTTGAACAAACACATCTCAAAACCGAAATTCAGAATGGTGACTCTGGGAATAATTCTTCCCTCTCTAAGGCCAGGGGAAGGCTTGCATCTCTGGACCTCAAGGATGCCTATTTCCATATTCCTATCAGGTGCTCCCACAGAAAGTACGTCAGGTTCGAGTTGCCTTCAGGCCACTGTCAGTTCAGAGCCATACCATTCGGCCTAACATCAACTCCAAGGGTGTTCACAAAGTGCCTTGCAGTAGTAGTTGCCTACCTCAGAAGGCAGGGTATTTCCATTTTCCTATATCTGGACGACTGGCTAATTGTAAGTCAGTCATCCAACCAGGTCAAGTCAACTCTACAAATCACTCAAGACTTGCTCAGTTCTCTGAGGTTTCTTCTCAATCTCCCAAACTTTGTTCTTGAACCAGTACAACTTCTTACTTTCATAGGGATAGAACTGGATACTATCCAAGCAAAGGCCTTCCTTCCTCTTACAAAGGTAAAGGCCCTAACAGATCTTATGTCTTCTTTTTGGCCTCTGGTCTCTCATCCAGCAAGGCAGTTTCTTCAACTCCTGGGCCACATGGCAGCTTCCACTGCAGTGGTGCAAGGAGCCAGATTTCAGACGAGGGACATTCAATTCCACCTAAGGTCCTTTTGGTCTCAGAAAAACGACTCTCACAAAAAAATCGATTCCAGTGACTCAGATTCTGGTCCAAGCTCTCCAGTGGTGGCTGGACCAGGACAACCTCAGACAAGGAGTTCCATTTCTCTCTCAGGTCCCCTCAGTAGTCCTAACTACAGATGCTTCTCTCCTAGGTTGGAGAGCCAATTTGGGAGCCCTTACGGCTCAAGGGGTCTGGTCTCCACAAGAGTCTCTCCTTCATATCGATCTCCTGGAACTCAGGGCAGTTTTTCTAGCCCTGCAGGTCTTCTCAGACTCAGTCAGGGGCAAGGTGGTCCAAGTCAGGACAGACAACACCACCACAAAGTGGTACATCAACAAGCAGGGGGGCACTCGGTCCACAGCCGTGTGCATAGAAGCCATGAAACTGTGGTCTCTAGCCTATTCTCTTCAGACTTCCCTGATAACAGTTCACCTTCCAGGAAAGGACAATGTACTAGCAGATGCTCTGAGCAGAATCTCCCAGGGGCATCACGAATGGTCCCTGGACCCTCTCATACTACAGGTCATCTTCTCCAGGTGGGGCACTCCAGAGATAGATCTCTTTGCAGCCCTGGACAATCACCAAATTCCTCTGTTTTGTTGCAGATATCCAGTCCTGGGGACTATTCCTCTGGATGCTCTCATTCTGGATTGGAAGGGCAAGTTTCTCTATGCCTTTCCTCCTTTCCCTCTGTTGTTCAGAGTCCTGATCAAAATCAGATCTCAACCCCGCACAGTGATACTGGTGGCTCCAGATTGGGCCAGACAGCCTTGGTATCCTCTGCTACTGTCTCTGGCAGTGTCACGTCCCCTGTCTCTTCCCAAGAGATACAATCTCCTAACCTCCTCCCAGGGGAGCATCTGGTACCCCAATCTTCAGTCTCTCAACCTCAAGGCCTGGCTCTTGAAGAGTTAGAATATGCAGGCCTGCATCTTTCTCAGGGAGTCCTGGAAATTTTGAAGGTTTCCAGGAAACCTTCCACTAGAAAAATTTATAATTCCAAATGGAAAAGATTCAGCATTTGGTGTTCTCAGAAGAGCATTGTGCCTCATTTTGTGGGCATTGCTACAACCTTAGATTATCTGATCTTAATGGTCTAGGCCTTAGGCCTGCAACTCTGAAGGTTCACCTGGCAGCCGTCTCTGCATTCCTTTCAGCAGGGAAGGACTCTTCCCTGGCATCTCATCCCATTTTCAGTAAATTTTCAAAGGTCTGGTTCATATTAACCCTCCCTTTCGAGAGCCTACTCTGGCTTGGGATCTCATTGTCAGCATTAGCCAGCTGATGCAGCCACCCTTTGAACCTCTGGCTTTGGCCAAGCTGAAGTACTTGACCTGGAAAACTGTGTTACTGGTAGCTATTGCTTCTGCCAGACAGATTAGTGAATTAAAGGCCCTGTCAGTCGAACCTGATTTCATCTCCTTCCATAGGGATAAGGTGGTCCTAAGAACCAATAGGAGGTTCTTACCCAAAGTGGTATCAGATTTTCATCTGAACCAGTCTATGTCTCTTCCTGTGTCTTTCACTAAACATTCTTCTTCAGGGGAAGAAGATTACACAAATTGGATGTTAAAAGAGCTCTTAGCTACTGCAAAGAGCATGCTAAGGCACATAGAAATTACTGTCTTCAATTGTTGCTCACTTATGGTGAAGTGAAGAAAGATAAGCCTGCTACTAAAAGAACTATTGCCAGGTGGATTGTCTCCTGTATACAATTCTGCTATGGCAAATTGGGCAAAACCCCCCCTCCAGGCCTGAGGGCTCACTCTATTAGGGGTACAGCTGCTACTCTGGCTGCGGCCAGAGATAGACCCTTACTAGAAATCTATAAAGCAGCCACCTGGAAAACAGTCCATACATTCACCAAGCATTACTCTTTGGACATCCAGACTAGGAGTGAAGCTAGGTTGGCACAGCAGTACTGCAGAGCTTGTTCCCGTAGTAGGTTCTGCATTCCCTCCTCCTTGAGGAACTGCTTGGTGTTTTGAATATTGTCAGAATACAGCAGGACTTCATGTTGTTTGAAGAAAAAAATTGCTCACCATAGTAATGTTTCTTCTAATGGAGTCTTGCTGTATTCTGACCTCCCTCCCTGCCTCCCCTCTCAGAACCTAGTATCTTCCCTTGTCAGTTTTCACCATTCATTACTGCTTGGGTTAAGCCGGAGGCGACACCGCTTCGGAGTTTTTTTTTTTTTTTTTAGAGTTGGCTCCAACGGCGCCACCGAGACGACGCATCAAGGCCATGCGCGAGGGGCCATAGGTGCCAGACCCTCCTCCATCTCAGTTCTGTTTCTCCCACCATCGGGGCTGCACCTGCTGCGTGGTAGCGTATAGTTTCTCGGGTTTTTCCCACAGCTGAAGACTCCTCGTTTTTTTCTCAGACGTCCACTCGACGCCGTATACCGGTAAGACTGTTCCTTTTCCTTTTATTTCTATACTGCGGCACCGAGTGCTTTATTACTTTTTTTCCTTGTTTAGTTCGCATCATGTCCGGTTCGGGAGCAAGGCATAAGTCAAAGGCGGGCCGCGCCCCTTTGCGTCGGTGCTCCTGTGGCCGGCATTTCTCCGTCTCGGACCAGCATGATGTCTGTCTCCGTTGCCTGGGACCCAACCACGACATGGACACGTGCGACGCTTGTTTCTCCATGGACCGCCGTGTCCTCGAAGTCCACGCATTCAAGCTCGGCAAGGCCCTGCCGACCTTCGGGGGACGGCGTCGCTCCAGGGATTCCCAGGTAAGGTCTCTAGGCCCTTCCCCCGGGTCCCCTCCCGGGCCTATATGGTCCACGGAGGAGGGAGCTTCCTCCTCTTCTCTTGCCGAAGAGGAAGCTTCTCTCGCGGTGTTGGGGGAACATCGTGGTCCCCCCTGGGGTCGTGACGGGGACACCGCCTCGGCAGTCACCTCCTCCGAGGTGCAGACTCCCCCAGTGTCGAGGCCCACGATTTCTGGGCCTGGCACTGGTGGACCCTTGATGCCGCCGCTCGCGGTGCCGCAGCCCTGGTCTGTGCTCCCGGCAGCACCGGGTTGGGTTCCGACGCCAGGAGCGGCGCCTTGGGCCTGACTGGTGTGGCAGGGGAGCCAGGACCGGGCCTGGCTGTCGTGAGTGGGCAGGGGTCGTCTGGCGCCATCCCTGGCACCAGCGCCGTTCGTGGCGCCGTCGCACTGGGAATCCCTGGGGTGGCCAGCATTGAGGTTCTGCTGGTCTCATCCTCTTTGGAGGCCGATGACACAGATGTGGACCCATCCTGGCACCCTGACTCTTCGGGGTCAGGGTCCCCAGTGGCACAGGGTGCTAGGCGGCGCAGCGGGCCCCTTCCACTGTCCCCACTCCCGTCCTCCCCTGAGGGTCCTTGGGCTAGGGGTGGCGCTGGGTCCCAGGGAGTGATGTGGTGGAGACTGAGGAGGAGGCCCTCCTAGGGGCCTGTGACAGCTGCCCTCACAGGTGCTGTTGCCTCCTCTCGGGGTGGGGAATGCTGCAGTCGAGGAGGAGGGCTCTCCGAGTCTGAGGGGGGTCGGGGGCAGGGGACGGGTGCCCCGGCTCCCCGGCCACCCTCGTGGGTGGCTAGGAGCCGTAGTGCCGAATCCCGCCCTTCCTTTTTGGGCCCCGGGGTTCCCTCTGGAGGCGTTGCTGTGGACTGCCCTTCTGGACCCATGCAGTCCCGGGTTCATCACAGGGGAAGTTCCCCCCTGGGCTCTTCCAGGCATCGCATCCTCAGGGTCTCGTCTTGTGGCCTGGTTTGTTGTCCGGGATCCCGCCAGCTCGGGCTCCGTTCCCCGGATTTCAGAGCCCTGACAGAGGTCAGTTGCCTCTTCGTAGGTGCCCTTCTCCAGTCCCTCTGCATCCACCCCCCGCTCTTCCAGGCCATGTCCGTCCTATGGGGCTGTTATCCTGGGAGCAGTTCAGAGGTTCTGCGGTGGCCTTCCCCTCATACGTTAGATACATGCATGAGTGGGTCTTTCGACTCTCCCCACCGCCGCAGGAATCTTCTGGACATCCGAGCTCTCCATCATCCTCGTCTTCCTGCTCTGAGGAAGAGGAACCCCTTGCTCATCTTTCTTCCGACGCTGATTTCACTGAATATCAGCGATTCCTCTCGAGGATGGTGGGGGATCTTCGAATCTCTTACATTAGGCGAGACAATACCGAACGGGAGACGCATGAATTCCTTGGAGAATTCAGTGCCCAGCACCTGGTGGTACCTTCCTGGCCTATCCCCTTCCAGGAGGCATCTATCCGTTCCTGGCAGTCGCCAGCCGCCCCTTTCTCCAGCCCCGGCAGACTGTCGTCGAAGGTATTGTGCCCCCTCGGAATCCCTGGGTACCCTTCCCAACCCGTCCTCGGGTTTGGTGTACCTAGAGACTCCTTCTGGGCGCCGCCGCCTGGCGCACAACCGCCCACCAGATTTGGATTCACTACAATTCGACCGGTGGGGGCGAAGAGTGTTCTCTTCTTCTCGTGTGGTGGCTTGCATTGCATCACATCAGGCTCACCACGCTGCCTACAATCGGCATCTGTGGTCGATGCTCTCCCAGCTCCTAGCATCAATGCCTGATATGGAGCAAACCAGACAGGCTATTGCCCTCTCCGCTATAGGCCTGGAGCTGGCAAGACACCAAGCAAGGGCAACTTATGACGCCAATGAGGTGGCTTCCAGGCTTGCGGGGACAGCGATCTGCATTAGGCAGATGGCATGGCTCCATCTATCAAGGTTGTCACCCCTGGCCTGGTGTAGGGTGATGCGCTCCGCTTTCCGGGGGAACCGTCTTTTTTCCTCCAGCGCTAGGAGACTTTTGCAGGGGCTTTCTCCGTCTCCCCGTCCTCGGGGGACACCTCCTAGCTCTTCTCCCACTTAGGCTTCCCTTGTATTAGCCAGGCTCTTCCCCTTCTGTTCCTCACCAACAGGAGGCTGGGGTCTTGTTCCTCAGGGTTCTACCCCCTTTTTTGTCAAGGGAGGCTTGGTACTCACCCAAGCAGTAATGAATGGTGAAGATTGACAAGGAAGATATGAAAATTACGCACTACCGTAATTCTTGATCTCTCTTGTATCTTCACCATTCATTACTGATACCCACCCACTTTCCCTCAGTGGCCTCCTTCTGTGTGCCTCCCCTCCGTCTCGTTCTCCTCTCTCCCCTTGGCCTTTATGCCAAAAAAAAAAAAAAATCTGTTTTTTTCCCCCATTCTTGTGAATGGATTTTCTTTTTTCCTCAAGGTAGAGAGGAACGAGTACGGTTGCAAAATTCTTTAATTCTGAGGAAACTCTTTCTGACTGCCCTATGGTGCGATTCCTTACCTTCTTCAGGTCATTTAGTTTCACAGCCTGGTGGCCATGCCCTGTCTTGGCCTCCTCAAAGTTTGGAATCCCCCTGGCAGGCATTATTTTTCAAAGCTTTTCCAGCTGCTGACTGAACTTGTCAGCTTCAAGCCTCTGTCTGCCTTGTCTTAGCAAGTCGGATTGAGTTCCTCTCTAATTTTCTTACCAACTGCCTCCGAGAAGGCATGTTTTTTTCCCATACTCTTCTGTGGTAGCACTTAACAAGGTGCTAAGGAACTTAGTCCTCTTCCTGGATGGGCGCTCTTCCGGAACAGGTTCTGCTCGGACAGTCTAGGAGCCCTCAACTAGGATGAAGGGACTTGGCATGTTGAGAGTTCAGAGAGTCTTCCCTCTCTCGGGTCTGTTCAGGAGGTTCGGTGGAACCTCTCCTCAGTCCTAAGAACTGGGATTCTTGCTCCCTTGTTAGTTTCGAGCCTATAAGCCTCTCAACCAACAATGCTCGATGGGCACTGTTCTCCTTCTCAACATGCCTCTTTCTTTCTTTCTTCTTCTTCTTCTTCTTCTTCTACTTCCTCTCCCTCTCTTTGTTCCTCCCCTAGAGCCGCCCCGGAAAGGAGGCCCTGCGGTCCCTTAGGGTAGGAATTCTCTCTCCTCTGTCTATTCTCCATCGGCTTATTCCTTTTCAGTTTATTTCCTTTCATTTTTCTATCCCTCGGCTCTCTTGCCTCACTTTTTCTTACACTTTATTTTCGCCTCTCCGCTAACAGAACTGAGATGGAGGAGGAGTCTCACGGCACCTAACAGCCGCCTCACAAGATGATGCTGCACGCTGTCCCGAGGGCTGTGCCGCTGGAGTTTCACTCTAAAAAAAAAAAACTCCCATAGCGGGTGCGCGCCTCCGGCTTAACCCAAGCAGTAATGAATGGTGAAGATACAAGAGAAGATCAAGAATTACGGTAGGTACGTAATTTTCATTTTTGGGAAGTAGGCAGGCAGGTACAGTGTTGCACCTCAGGGGTGTACTTTGTACCCTCCCTCTTAAGGGTGGAGTGGTTTGTTTTATTGTTACCATTGTTATGTTTAATATATATATTATATTGTCACTACCTTTTTATCTTGGGTTCTCAACTTGAGTCTTTTTGGGACCCAAATTGTTGCCTTTTGGCCCTACGATAAACAATTTCCATAGTTTACTTCTTAGTTAGTTAGTTTGCTCGTAAGAATCTGACGGTTACACTGGTAAGTACCAGAGACAGAGACTTGAATGTTCTATGCTTCTGCATAGAGTTAACTCTTTCCTCTCTGGGGCAGTTCAAGTGCTGGGGCTAACTGCATATTGTCAGAATACAGCAAGACTCCATTAGAAGAAACAACATTACTATGGTGAGTAATTATTTCTTACATGACGTTCACAGCAAAATATCAGAAAGCCCTTTGGAAATCTGTCCTGGCTATTGCCCACAACGGATCAGATTCTATGGTGCAGGAGCTGGTGGATACATCAAAAACTGCCCTGGAAGCTACTAAGTACCAATTCCACATGGCAGACAACAACAGTGATGCAGCCTGTGGGGCAATGGCTCATGCCATCTCTCTGAGACGCTTCAACTGGCATAGAACAACCAGTCTGACCACAAATACTCAGAACAAGGCCATGGATATTCCCTGTGATCAAAATATGTTGTTTGATTACAGAACCACGGACTATATGAAAAAAGTCAATAAGTACAAGGCCTTCTGGCGGAGCCACTCATCCAAACCTAAGCTCACCACCCCTCAGAGTTCTTGTCCCGGGGTGGTAGGTGCAGAAGTTTTGTTCCCAGACCTTACAATCCCTATCCCCAATCTGACTTCAGTCAGTACAGGGGGTCTTTCAGAGGCAGGGGCAGAAGGGGCCAAAGAATAGCCACTTCTATCCAGCCATCTGCCTGTCAGTCTAAGTTCTGATGTGAGTGTCCAGGTTGCCTCCCCGCTTCCGGTGGGAGGCAGACTCTCCCACTATCTTCAGCACTGGTCCCCCATCACCTCGGACAAGTGGATGCTGGAGATAGTGGTAAAGGGTCTGCTACTACAGTTCAAGCAGATGCCAGACCTGAAGCATACCCAGGTGTCAAGACCTCTGTCCCCAACACAGTTCCCACTGTTGGAATTGGAGGTACAAAACCTTCTGGCTTTATGAGCAGTGGAGAGGGCCACTGCCCACGAAAAGAGCAAGGGCCTATATTCCAGGTATTTTCTGACACAAAAGAAAACTGAGGAGTGGCGACCTAGCTTAGATCTCAGATATTTAAGCAAACATCTGAAAAAAAACAGATTCAAAATGGTCACTGTCACTAGTTATACAGTCCTTACAGCAGAGAGACTGGCTAGCCTCCATAGACTTAAAGGATGCCTGCTTCCATTTATAAAATGGGCATGAAAAAGTAAGCTTGGTGATTGGCTAGAAAACCAGTGTAATATCTGTATTACACATAAAATAAAAAAAATACCAGCAAAGAAATCAATGCCCCTAAATGGAATGTTCAAAGCTAGGCATGGAACGTTCATTCTTTAAAAGCCGCCATTGTTTTAGCAGCATAGCGTTTCACTGAAGCTTTGGAGCTACTCGCAAAAAAAAAAAAAAAAAAGAACGTTGCATAACCTGCAAATACTAAAACAACGGTGGTGCTTCATTCAGGGCCTCCCACGTCACACCAGCTGTCTTAGTTCACGAATACTCCCACCCGCATGGAGCAGGCCACACCCTGAGCTCCGTATGGGCTGGGAGTTTCAAGTGCCCACAGGAACAGTCACCAGAGCGGGATTCAAATAGTAGGGCATGGCACCAGTCGAATTTTCCTCCGCTCAGCATTCCTCAGATTCAGTTCCCCAGTCTGAGCTCGTTCCTATTAAAAAAAAAATACAACAATACAACCAGAAAAAAAAAAAAACTGCAAGAAGTGCACAAGAGCACTGGGGTAGTGCAACAAAATTAAATCAGTCGTACTACTCGCAACTACATAATGACGTCACTTTTACATAGGCGGAAGGACTGTTTTGTCATATATTAACAATTAAATCATCTTTTTTCTACATATAAACATACTTTTTTCCTAAACTTTTATAAGATAAAAAAGTGACGATTTTATAAGCGCAATAAGACACTCCAGGGTGTGTGTTGAACAGATATTACCGCACTTCCAGGGGCTGAAAACACTTGGCTGGTGACCTCATGCCTTACTACACCCCTGGGCGTGCGGTAATATCTGTTCAACACACATCCTGTCATGTCTTATTGCTTACATACCCATACTGAGTTCTCACAGGAAGTTTCTTAGGTTCAGACTTCCTTCAGGTCACTATCAGTTCGCCACAGTGCTCTTCAGTCTGTCCTCAGCCCCAAGAGTCTTTACCAAGTGTCTTGCAGTTGTAGCAGCACATCTCAGGAAACTGGGTGTTGCTCTCTACCCCTATCTGGATGCCCCGGCTCATAGTAGCAAAGTCTCCTTGCCAGGTCAAGGAATCTCTTTCCCTCGCAGAACGCACTCTGGAGTCTCCGAGTTTCCTGGTAAATCTGAAGAAATCTCACCTGGAACCCACCCAGCTGCTCACCTTCATAGGGGCCCAGTTGGACACTCGGAAGGGATATGCTTTCCTCCCACAGGAAAAAATTCAGAGTTTCCTTTCAGTGGCAGATTCTTTCACCTGGGGACAGCCAAGCCCAGCCAGACATTTCCTCAAACTTCCAGGACATATGGCCTCTATGACTGCAGTAGTCCCAGGGGTCAGGTACAGGATGTGACTCCTGCAGGCCTACCCCAGAGCTCGCTGGTCTCAGAGAAGCAACACATTTTCGAAGTTGATACCTATGTCAGAGCAGTTCCTCCAAAACCTGCTGTGATGGAAGAACCCTGCAAAGTTGCAGGCAGGGTTCCCTTTCAAGCTCCTCTTCCCACAAAGGTGATCACCACAGATGCCTCCCTTTTGGGCTGGGTGCCTATTTGGACAGTGCCTCTGTAAGTGGCAACTGGACTCCTGAAGAGTCACAGTTGCACATAAATGTTCTGGAACACAAAGCATTCTTCCTAGCTCTCAAAGCTTTTGCTCCCGGAATAGAAGGGCAGGCGGTTCAAGTTCAAATGGACAACACCACTGTAGTGTTTTACATAAACAAGCAGGGTGGTACCAGATCAGGAATACTCTGTTCAGAAGCTGTGGTGTCTAACATACTCCCTGGGAGTCAGCCTGTCAGCTGTTCACCTCCCAGACAAACTCAATACTCTGGTGGATGCTCTAAGTCACATCAGTCAAGGCCAGAGCGAATGGACACTGAACAAGCAAGTACTAGCCATGGTGTTCAGGGCGGTGGGGCACACTAGACGTGGATCTGTTTGACTCTCCCCTCAATTTTCAGCTTCCTCAGTACTGTTGCAGGTCCCCAGTCCCAGGAACACTTCATCTGGATGCCCTGATCCTGGACTGGCTAGGGAGGTTTCTATACACATTTCCTCCCTTTCTCCTGATATTCAGGGTTTTGCTGAAACTCAGACAGCAGCCTGCATCGATGATCCTAGTGGCTCCGGACTGGCCCATGCAAACCTGGTACCCTCTCCTTCTCTCAACGTCCTGCAGCAGGCTCATTCGCCCACCTCCAACTCACTCCCTGCTGACCCTTCCTCATACGGGAGTGCAGTACCAGACATACACTCTCTTCACCTCAAGGCCTGTTTTTTTGAGGAGTTAGTGTTTCCATCCTCACAGTACTCTGAACAGTTCCTTAAGATACTGAGGATGGCTAAAAAAACGAACACTAAGAAGACTTATACAGCCAAATGGAAAAGGTTTTCCCTCTGGTGAAAGAGCAAAAAGATCAAACCCTTTTCAGCTTCAGAGTCTCAGCTGCTAGACTACCTGGTACACTTACAGGTGTCAGGCTTGAAACCATCTTCCCTCAAGCTACACTTGGTGGTGGTTTCTGTCTACCTTTCGGTGGGAAAGAAAAAAATTATTTTTTCCCACGCCATTTTTAAACAGTTTTTCAAAGGCCTCTTGCACCTCCAGCCTCCAATCAGGGAGCCCGTTCCTGCTTGGAGCCTGAACCTTTGGATATATGGGCTCATGAATCCACCTTTCGAGCCTATGTCCACGGCCCACATCAAATTTGTAACTTGGAAGTCAATCTTCCTGGTAGCTATTACCTCTGCCAGGAGGATTTCAGAGCTACAGGCCCTATGCACTGAGTTGAATTACATCATCCCTCACAACGATAAAGTTGAGCTCAGGACAAATAGGAAATTTCTGCCAAAGGTGGTTTCAGAGTGTCACTTGAACCAGTCCACTGCTTTGCCTGTTTTCTTTACTAAGCAATCCACTCCTGGTGTGCAAAAGCTCCACAACTTGGATGTCAGAAGAGCCATCTTTCACTACCTAGAGCATACTAGACAGTCCAGAGGCTCTTCCACTCAGTTTTTCCTCACCTGCGGGGATGTGGGAAGAGGAAGACCAACTACCAAGAGAACTGTTTCTCATTGGTTGGTCTCTTGTATTAGATTCTACCATGAGAAAGCTGGTCACCAACCTCCAGTGGGGCACAGGGCCCACTCCACCAGGGGCACTGCAGGCTTGCTTACAGCAGCAAGGGACATTCCCCTACTGGATGTCTGCAAAGCATGTACCTCGACATCTGTGCACACCTTTGTGAAACACTACAGTTTGGATATGCAGACCAGATCTGATGCCAAATTTGACAGGGCAGTTCTGCAGAGCCTCTTTCCTAAGTAGGTTCTCTGCCCACCTCCCACTTGGTGCTGCTCAGTAGTCTGCAAAACAGTTACTGATGCTAAAGGACTCTTGGGGTAAGAAGAAAAAATTTACTCACTGCAGTAATCTTCTTTCTTCCAAGGGGTCTTTTAGCATTAGTAAGCTCCCACTCTTCCTCCTCTGTTCACCTGTCGGAGAAGGGCTCGTTATGTCACCATTTACCAAATTTGAAGTTTCTCATTGCTGAGTTTTTAGTTCATGTTACTGTTGTTTCTATTTCCACTTTTTGTGGACATTTACATGTTTTTTGAATCCTGTTGATTCTTTTTCAGGGCAATTGCCCTCGTTTTTCCTCAAAAAAATTCTGAAGCCTTCAACAGCTCTCACTCAGCTCAACCCCCTTCCTGTCTTATGATTGGCTTGGCTCTAATCTCATTTAAATATCTCTTAAAGGCACACCTCCGGGGCAGTTGCACCTAGCTAGCTACAGTAAGTAAGACCCATGTCGCATCCTCCTGAAATGAGTGGTTCTCCGCTCAGTATGCCTGCCTGGTTAAACTCTTAAATAAATAAGTGCAAAAAAGTTACTAATGCTAAAGAACCCCTTGGAAGAAAGAAGATTACTGTGGTGAGTAATTTGTTCAGCATCTCCACGTCCTTCAATGCTCCAAATTTTTTTCCCGAACTTTATTTATTGTGATCAGATTTTTGGACAAGAATGGGCAAGTGCAGACCAAAGACAATACTCGCAAGTGGAAAACTCCCTTCTCTGGGGGATTAGGCATTTCACTATTCTGTCAGACTCACCTCTGTTTCTATTGAAGGGTCCTTTGCCTTCGTGGTTTCGCACATTTACCAAGTGGATACTGCATGCAGAAGAGCCTTCACCTCCAACAGTGCGATCCTGCGTAGCTTCTATGCCTCCTTTATTGTTGCCTGAGCCTTGAACTTGTAGGTTACGATCCTGGGTAACTTTGTTCCCCCACATTCAGGAAGCGAGCATTTTGCAGTTGGTATCCATGGCCTCCTCCTTTCCTAAGGGATGCCACGGCAAAAATCTTATGCATGTCAGCTTGCCCCACATATCAAATTGTGTCAGCAGTGCGAGATGTGTGGCTTCAAGATGGGCTTGTTGTTCGGTTCTGTCCTGGATGATATTTTGGAGGGCATGCATGATAATAAAGGACACCTTCCAGTGTCGAAGCAACAGCAAAGGCCATATCAATTCCAAAAGGTCAAGGAGGCGGCCGAAAGAGGCAGTTCTGAGGGTGTTTTCATCCCTTTTGGAACTTCAGGAACCAGAAGAGTAAAGGAGTGTATTCTGATTTTAAGAGCAATAGTAGCAGAAAAGCCCTTGCTCAAAAAAGCAAAGCAGGCACAGGGCAGAAACCTAGGCACCTCTCTATGAAGATACGTGGACCTATCTCTGCCCACTTTCCCTTGGTGGAAGACTGCACAATTTGTAGACAAGAGGGACCCAGATAACTTCAAATGTTTGGATTTTAGAAATTCTGACTCTAGGTTATGCAATAGGGTTTTCAACATTTTCCTTCAAGCGGCATTTTCTGCTGTCCCTGGTTCCAGTGGATCCCATGCAGAGACAACCAGTGTCACAGACCTTGGACCACCTCTCTCAAATCGGATGATAGCTGTGGTGCCCCCCAGCAAGCAAAGCCAGGGATTTTGCTCAGTCTGTTTCATAATTCCCAGGAAGATGGGGTGGGGGGGTTCAGGCATATCTTTGATCTGAAACACTTTAACAAGTTTGTTTACCACACGACCTTCAGTTGAGTCCCTGTGCTCGATCATCCATGCTGTCTAGCTGTGACTAGCCTCCATAGATCGGAGGGAAACGCCTCTCCACATCTCCATCCAACAGTCTCATTAGAGGTTCCTCAGGTTCACAGTCCTGGGACTGTACTTCCAGTACAGGGCACTCCTCTTTTGGAGTGGCAACAGCCCCCAGGGTTTTTTTCTCAAGGGTGCATTTGGTCCTGGTGGCTCAACTCTGACAAGAGGGACATCATGTCCATATCTCTCAAGTGTCCCAGATTTGTTGGGACGTCCTGTCCCACCATCCCGAATCAACTGGCCATTGTCCCGCAAACACCAGCTCCTGCTGAGATCTCAACACACCATGTGGTCCACGCTGACTGTTTCTTTGTGTTCCATTAGCTGAGCATTGAGTGAGCCTGCATACGTCACATGTGGTGACGTCAGTGGCCAATCTACCAATCAGGGCTGTGTTCTCGGTCTGTTCATGTTTTTGCACCTACGCCACTGGGACCTAAATGTTCAGTTCCCCCTCAGGTCTGTAAGCAGTAGATAAAGGCAATCTCTCCAGTGCTCTTGGAATACAAGCTGCCGAGAAGAGTTCCAGAGCACTGGTGAGAAAATGAGAAAACACGTGCTGCTACTACCCTTTGCACGCCTGTAGGAGGAGAGGAGAAGAAGCTGCCTGCCTGTCAGATTTCGCCAGAGCTGAGTCACCAACTGACTTTGTTTCAACCTCCAGACCCAGTTCTGAATCTTCTGAGTTCTGAGCCTCAGACTTTTGCACAAAAGAGCTGTGTCCTTTCCTTTTTATTCAATTTGTGCAACAAATTCAGTCAGACTCAGAAGGAGATTGTGATCACGCTGCCGATTGGAAGGAGAACTTGAAGCAGACAGGCACAGTGAAGCGAGCGAGTGAGTAAGGTGAGCGAGTTGGCAGAGCAGACTCCGGAGAGCAACCACTATTTTTTGAGGTAAGAGAGAGAAAACATATCTAATTTTTGCCCTGCCATGTCATTGACAGCTCTCTTGAATGATCATGACTAGCGCTGTCTGGCTGAGTGATAGGCAGCACTGCAGTTTGAAATGTAGAACTTCTAGTCCTCTGGCTGGTTCGGATCCCTCCCTGGAAAAGAGAGTGACCGAAGACCGTAGCTAGTGATAGGAAGGGACCTGGGGCAGTTGCTTTTTTTCTTCTATTCTGAGTCAGTTTACTTTTTTTTAATTAATGAGCAATGAGTTAAGCAAGGTATTATCCCCTACAAACTAAAGTCTTTCAGCTCAATATTTCTATTTCTAACCAGACCTCTCAGTTGGTGCAAATTAGAGGGAGTTTCCTTAGTTTGATTCTCTGCATAGCTGCTCCCTAGCAAATGGCAAGCAGGCAGCAGTACTGAGATGAGAGGGATTGGGGCAATATGCATCAATGTAGATCCTGTCCTGTACTTGTTCTGCAACTTAATATTTATTTAAGGTGCTACAGTGCTGCTAACTGTTTACAGAAAGTACTTTTGAGTTTCAGCTGCTGCTGAGTACTAATTTAAGTGGTAGTTGCTTAACAAATACAAACATAGCAAGAACCATGTATACACAATTCATTCTATATGATGATGCAGCTCCCATTCCCTTTCATTTTATAGAAACATAGACTTTGACAGCAGATAAGGACCGCTTGGCCCATCTAGTCTGCCCATTTCCCTACCTACAGGATAGGCCTTAGATCCTAGTTAACCAATAGCCTATTTCTTCCTACCCCCCACAAGAATTGCCTTATGTCTGTCCCATGCATTCTTGAATTCTCCCACAGTTTTAGACCCCACAACCTCCTCAGGAAGGCTGTTCCATGCATCCACTACCCTCTCTGTGAAATAATACTTCCTCACATTGCCCCTGAACCGCCCTCCTTCTATCTTTAAATTGTGTCCCCTTGTTCTTGCAAGTCTCTTTTTCTGAAAGATGCTACCCTCTTGGACTTTGTTGATTCCACTGAGGTACTTAAAAGTTTATATCATGTCCCCCCTCTCCCTTCTTTCCTCAAGGGTATACATATTAAGCTCCTTTAGTCTCTCCTCATATGGCTTCTCTTGCAGACCCTGCACCATTTTAGTTGCCCTCCTCTGGACTACCTCTGTCCTGTCTATTATGTCCAGTCATTACTGAACTCAGATCTTCTTCACTTGTAATTCATATACTGTGTGTGTGTGTGTGTGTGTGTGTGTGCATATTTGTACAAAGACATCATAAACTGTGGCTCATTTAAAGCATAACTGCAGGTTTGCACCTTATTTGCAAAATGGCTGTGTATGATTTTTGTGTTTTTATTTAAGTTATTTTTTTCTGGTATGCTGTGTTATTCATTTGTGCATTCACTTCTCCAGCAGCCTAGTTTTGCTTCCTAATTTATGCTTATTGTACATCATCTTATTACACAAATATGTTTTGCTGACTACTATAACTATGCTGTTCTGTATATACTAGGCTGCTGGAGAAGTAAATGAATAGCCAGTGAAGGGTTGTTGGCTTGATACTAGTCAGCCATTCCTTTGGGTGTGCACTGCAGCTGTGTGCATGAGTATGTAGGCCCAGTGAGGTGGGGGGTACAGATGGTAACCAACTGAACTTGAACCAGATCAAGCTGCAGGTGGTATTTCTACAGTACTTGGCTCAGCAGGTTGCACATTCACCTCTAAGGCCAGGAAATCCACCCTCCTTCTGTCCCTCAGAACTTCCCCCATATCCAGTGATAGGCTAAAGAGGGCCATCAGAGGCGCTGTCTGATCATCTGATCTCCTGGCCTCGAAGGCTACCTACCTACTGATGAGCCACTGACACTGACTTGTTACAGTACATGTTACATGTCAGTGGCTCAGTGACATGTCAGTGTCAGTGGCTCAGTAGGTAGCACACTCATCTCTGAAGCCAGGAGATCAGACACATCTGACACTTAGGTTAATATTCCAATACTGACACTGTAGTAAAGCATGAGGGGTGTGCTGAGGGGGTGCTGCACTTCTGAGGTGCTGTCTTTCAGATGAGGCAGATGAGACGTTAAAACGAGGTCCCATCTGCCTGGATTGGTGGTAGTTCACCACTGGTGGTAGTTCAGGTGGATGTTAAAGATCCCATGGCACTTATCGAAGAAGACTTCTAGGCCCAGTGGACTTACCGGGTCAACAAAATTCAATAAATAAACATACTGGCACTGAGACGTGGGCATGAGTGTGGCACTGCTGAATTATTTTAAAGCACTGGCTGCTGCTGGTTGCTGGAGCATTTATCGTAGGCACTCTGTGCCTTTAAGATGAGCAAGTCCAGGCACTGAGGTGGACAATGCAACACACTGAAAGTAAAGTAATTAGTGATGCACATGGATGTGTGACGAAATGTGATGGCACCTACCCAAGATACATTAGTAGCTGACTGCTCATTGCTTATAACTTAGTAGGTTGCAATTAGCACCTGACATGGCAGGCTGGGGCACTTGGACACCTACTGCTATTGTCACAAACTGTGCTGTAACTACTTGATAAGTTGTAAGTGTTATCAGACAGTTAGAGCACAGTTGGTAAAAATAGCAACTGGCCCAGCCTGCTGTATGAGATGCTAATTGTAACCTACTTCTTGTAATAGTATCAAACAAGTGAATTGTAAAGCTTGGCTTGGTGCTTCATTTATTTCAATTAGTGATTTTTGGTTTATTCTGTTGTGCTAGTAAACAAAGTAATGCAATTAGTTTAAAAAGAAAATGAGGTGGGTTATGTGATGGTGGTACAGGCAGCTGCAAAGTTTGTGAAAAATGTCTGTTTTATGCATTGTGTTCCTCCTTCGATCATAATGCAAACAAGCAGAGTTTGTTAGTATCTGTGGCATGGAGGCAGGTGGGGTACATTGCTGTGAAGGTTGAGGAGCCCATCTCAAAAGGGGCATTTTTTTAGGTAAAGAATGCAGTAGTACTGCTGTGACTAGACTGGAGGTCAGTCACTACTTTTCAGGAGTTTTTTCTTCCCAGAGATTCTGAATGAATCTGTGAAGCAAGCACGGCCACCACATCAAGGTAAACTCCCACAGCTGGGTCCTTAAGTAATAGTTCCAGTGAATGCACCTCAATGATTTGTAAGATGAAGAATGTGTGTAGATCACTGACTACAGAAACGCCAAAACATTTTGTGGCTTGCTGATAATGAAATACGGGATCACACAACATCCCTGGGCCCTGACCCAGCACTTCTACTTATCTTTGATTATTTTATATGGTCATTTTAGATTTGAAACATGAGTGGAAATGACTGCACTGTGGGCAATACTTCAATACCAGAGAAGAGAAAGAGAACAGAAGATAGTGGAAGCAGCCAGAGAAGAAGCAAAAGAGGCACTCTGTGTTCCAGAATCACTGGGTTAAAGAGTTCAACTGGGTCAGTGAGAGTCGACGTGGACAGATATTTGCATTCTGCAAGATCTGTGGATGTGATTTTACAGTAAGCCATGGTGGACGTCATGATGTTGGATGGCATGAAAAGTCTGAGAAGCATCAGCATAACACAAGGCAAGCTGCTGGGAGAAAGGTGAGCAATTTCTTCCACACAGAGACTGCATCCAAGGTGACAGAGGTAGAGGTGGCTTTCGTCAGTTTGCTGGCAGAGCACAACTTATCCTTTTCTTGTGCAGCCCACATTATAAAATTTATCAAGAAGCACTGCAGAGACCCAGAAGTTGTGAAGAAAATGAGCCGTGGTGCCACAAAAGCCAGCTGCATTTCTAGAGACGTTCTAGGTCCCAAATATCAAGGTGATGTGGCCAAAATGTGTCAAGAGGTCCCATTTTGTGTGTACCTTGATCAGAGTACTGATCTTGGTGATATTAAACTGCTGGTAATTTTAGTGGGATATTTTGATGACAGCCTGCAAAAGAACATTATTAGATTTTTGGACATGCCAGAATGTGTGTCAGGGACTGGAAAGGCAATGTTCAACTGTTTAATGGAGTCTTTAAATAAATTCAGCATTCCCCATGACAATCGTGTTGCCTATTCATTAGACAATGCAGCATCAATGACTGGGAGAAATAACTCTGTGCTGTTCAGACTGAGACAAATCAACCCAAACCTTGTAAATATGGGTTGTCTCTGTCATTTCGCAGATATCTGTAGTAAATCTGCCATTAAGACTATAAAGGTACCTGCTGAGGAGCTGATTTCAGATGTGTATTGCCACTTCTCATCTAGCTCCCGGAGACAGCACTTACTCAAAGAATTTGCCCTGTTTGTTGATGTGGAACCCATGAAAATAATAAAGCATGTCCCAACAAGGTGGCTTAGCCTGCACAAGGTGATAAAGTGGATGATTACCATGTGGGATGCGTTGAAGTCGTATTTCTTGTCTGTGGAATCTCTGGGTGCCAAAGACAAACTTATTTGTCAGCACCTACAAGATCATGAAATTAGAGCCATGTTTATTTTTTTGCAATATGTGCTGGAGCCACTTTGTCAATTTAATGTTAAAATGCCAGCACGAGAAAATGAAATGCTGACCCTACATAATGATCTGTGTAGGATTGTGCAGTTATTTGCTGGACGGCTTCTAAAACCAGAGGCTGCAGCCAAACTCTTAAAGCAAAATGATTGCAAAGTGCTGGACAACCAGTCTAATTTCCTGGCACATAATGACATACGTGTTGGTCCAGAAGTTGAGGACTACCTTCAACAACATGATGACAGCATAGGTGGAACATCAGTAGAAATAAACATTCATAAAAAGGCTGCATTTTTCTATGGTACTGTGCTGAGGAAACTGAAAAAATTCCCCATAAGAGATCAGCTATTGAAAAATGCTGCCTTGTTTCTAGATCCTGCTTCAAAGCTCCAGCTGTCTGCCAAAGCAGTAGCTGATCTTGCTACTACTTTAGGTACTATAAATAGTGCCGAAGAAGCCAGTCAACTGATGGACCAGTTCTACATGTATCAGTTCCAAGATACTGATGATCTAATTCAAGATCCTCCACAGGCATCCAAGTATTGGGGCACTGTGTTTACAAGAATGAATACAGCCTGTGAAGAAATAAACCTCCTTAAAAGTCTTGTGATGACAGTCTTGTGTTTGCTGCACTGTAATGCTGAACCTGAACATGCTTTCAGCATGGTAAAAAAAATAAAAACTGAGCTGAGGCACAATCTAAATATAAAAACACTGAATTCATTGATTGCTATAAAAATGAATGAAGATCGAGATTGCTTTGATGCACATCAGCCGAAAGAAATCTTGGAGACTGCAAGGAAAGCAACTACAAAATACAACAATGATCATTAGAACAAATGGACTAGTTTTTTTATCACATGAAATGAGTAATTTGGTACACATGATTATTCTTTGGTGCTATTATATTGAGTTTCAGTCTATTTGGATACTTTGTATCCTCTTTAATAATAAAAAAAATGTGTGAAATCATCATCAGTGCAAAAATTGTGATGTCCCTCGTGGTGTCCCTCATTTCCGGGTGTGGCATCCCTCATTGTCCCTCATTTCAAGGGTTGGTGTCCCATATTTCAGAGTCCAGAGGTTGAGAGGTATGATCACGTCTCTCCCTAACTGGATGATCTGGTCATTCAAACACATCCATTGGCTACAAAGTCAGTTTCCAGGGCTCTGGAGGTGTTGGAGTCCTAAGGCTGGGTGTTGAATCGGCAGAGAAGCTTCTTGAGCCATCACAGACCCTGGAACACCTGGGAGTGGTGTTCAAGATGGATCAGGGGAAGGCCTTCCTCTTGCCAGACAGGAAGGAGACCCTTACATAGAAACATAGAATTTGACGGCAGATAAGGACCGCTTGGCCCAACCAGTCTGCCCATTTCCCTACCTACTGGATAAGCTGCAGATCCTAGTTAACCAGCAGCCTACTTCTCTCTACCCCCACCCCCCAGAATTGCCTTATGACTATCCCATGCATGCTTGAATTCCACCACTGATTTTGACTCCACAACCTCCTCCGGAAGGCCGTTCCATGCATCCACAACCCTCTCTGTGAAAAAATACTTCCTTAAATTACCTGTAGTTTTGTACCAATTTAAGCCACCTGATAGTCAAAGTATCAAAGCAACCCTACAGAAAATACATTCCTCTATCCTCGGTGGGACACATTCACATATTCATACCCCAACAAAAAGCACTTACCAATTTTAATTCAGGCAGTGCCTGTATTGGAGTTTGAATAATGTGACATCAGAGCTGCATAATGTCTTCACAAAAGTGGGACCTTGCCATTACACATTGGACAGTAATGTGCCATTGTAAAAGCGGATAGATTTTGACTCTTTGATCAACTCATTCATTACCTTAGAAAATCTATCAGATGAATTTCAGAAATATTTCTGCTATCATAAATCTGAGAATGTCCGCGTACTTCTATTAATTACTGAGAGTACAAGTCTTTTTTTGTTGAAGGCTTCAGGCTTTGATTTTCAGAGGAAGTTAAACATACCAGGAATTAGCAGAAATCAGAAACATAAAATAGTGCCATTTTGTTTTTATTGGGAATAATACAACTGATATTCTTGCACATGGCATTTTGAAACCCTTTCAGTGTTATTAAGTTATAAATAGCTACATCTTCATTTACTCCTAGCCGAGTTTGAATTTTTATACAATCTTTCACCCTTGAGGGAGATCCAGTGGCTGAGGAGCCAGTCGCCAGTTCTAGCTCACTGCCTAATTCATATTCTGGGCCTCATGATGGAAGCTATAAAACTAGTCCTATGGGCTCACCTTCACTTGTGGCCCCTACAGATGGAGTTACTGTCAGTATGCATTGAGTTAAGCACAGCTTGATCATCACTGGCATCACAAGGTTCTAAGAATGGCTCTAATGCTGTATTTATATTGCACAGACTCAGTGGTCTATATCTCTGGACTGCTTTCAGCTACAGGTATGCCCAATACCTCAATTAAAAGAACTTTTCCTGAGCTTTCAAACTGTGTCTGCCACTGTACATGAATGTGCCCCTTTAATCTTCACCAGTTAGTCTGCTACAAGAGTGTAATGGTATCTTCATGCTGCATCATGTGTATTCCTGATGAAATGGGTCCTCCCACTGAGCACCCTCCCTCCCCAAGGAGCTAAGTATTTATTCAGCATCTCAAGCATCCTTCTTTCTCAAGTTTGTTCTGCCTTCTGTTTTCAGTAGCCCAGTCCCCTCATTCACCTTCTTCCTTCCATTTATGCACTGGTTGAATTGTTTAATATATATCCATTGCTCTTATTGTTATCCTGGCTTCCAGCCCCTCCTTGTCTTTCTTTTTTCTTTTCTTATTTAGTTGTTTTATTCACCACCCAGATGTGCAACTCTCAGGCCACCAGCAACTTCCCAGCTTGTCTCAGCTGCCTGCCTCCTGTGTCCTCCACTATTTTCCCCATGTGTCAGGGTCCATGAACTGGGGCATCCTCCTCTCTCCGAAAGTTCACATTTTGTGGGGCCTGAGAGCATCAGTCTCACCAGTATCCTAACAGTGTATGGTGGGTTTTCTTCTCTTTTTGTCTTTATCGTGTGCTTAGAAACATAGAATTTGCTGGCAGATAAGGACCGCTAGGCCCATCCAGTCTGCTCGTTTTCCCTACCTGTGTCAGTGGCTGTTGACCCTGTTTGGTCCACGGCTTTAGCCTCTTACCCACCACTAGGGTTCCCTTGTGCCTGTCTCATGCATGTTTGAATCCCATCACTGTGTTTTCCCCCCCTACTTCTTGGGTTAGGCTATTCCATGCATCCACCACCATTTCTGTGAAGAAAAACGTTCTCCCATTCCCCTTTATCCTGCCCCCCTCCAACCTCATAACCTTGTTCCTGTGCAGCTCCTGTACTGAAAGATGTCCCCCACTTGCACCTTGTTTATGCGACTAAAATACTTGTAGGTTTCTTTTTATATCTCCCTCTTCTCTCCTCTCTTCCAGTGTATACATATTGAGGTCCCTCAGCCTCTCTCCATACGTCTTCTGGTGCAAGCCCTGCACCATTTTAGTTGCTGTTCTCTGAACTGTCTTCACCCTGTCCACATCCTTCCAAAGATGCAGCCTGCATTACTGTATACAGTACTCCAGATGAGGCCTTACTAGTGTCTTGTACAGTGGTATTACCACTTCCCTTCTTCTGTTAGTAGTACCCCTTTCTATACATCCCAGCATACCACAGGCCCTCCCCACAGCCTTGGTACACTGTTTGGCCACCGTTAGGTTGTCTGAGATGATTATACCCAAATCCCTTCCCTCCTTGGTGACTGTTAGTACCCTCTCCATCCTGTAGCTCTTCTCAGGGTTCCTGCGCCCCATTGAATCCCAGCTGCTACACTCAGACCATTTTTCCAGCTTTCCTAGGTCCCTCCTCATTTTCTCCACCCCAACGGGAGTGTTCACCCTGTTGCAGATCTTGGTGTCATCTGCATATAGGCAAACCTTCCCCTCCAGCCCTTCTACAATGTCACTGATGAAGACATTGAAAAGGACTGGGCCCAGGACTGATCCTTGCATTGCTCCACTGGTGACCCCCCCTCAGATTGGACCCCATTTACCACCACTCTCTGCTTTCTGTCTGCCAACCAATTCCTAACCCAGTTTGCCACCTTGTGGCCCATTTCCTGGCTCCCCAAATGTGTTTACCAGTTTTTTATATGGAACGGTGTCAAAGGCCTTGCTGAAATCAAGGTAGGCGACATCTACTACTCCTCCCTGATCCACCTCCCTTGTCACCCAGTCAAAGAAATATATCAGATTTGTTTGACATGACCTTCCTGTTGTGAATCCATACTGTCTCAGGTCCTGTGTCTCACTAGATTCCAGGTGTTCCACAATCCTTCCTTTAAGCCGTGCTTTCATAATCTTCCCTACTACTGAGGTAAGGCTGACTGGTCTGTGGTTACCAGCCTCCTCCTTGCTTCCACTTTTGTAAATGAAACCCCCCTGCAAATGGGGGTTCCCAAAAGACTTCCAGGAGCTTGCTTGAATGCTCCAAGCCTGAATGGTGTTTGGCATTTAAGCCATTTATCAGTGAGTGTTTTTAGAGCCTCTGGTACTGTCTCTTTAAGAGCTGTCTGCTTGCAGACATAATTAGTTTGTATGGGGGGACTGTGTGCTTCTCTGAGTACCACTCGAGCTGCTGCCAATTCACTTCATTTTGCAGTCACTAGGAGTGCAAAGGGAACCTATCTGAAAGATGTAACTGTTTGCCAGAAATTATTTAGAGTAATAATGAAATTACAGTTTGTCTAACCTGCTTTCTTTGCAGTCAGAACTGTGTCTGCTAGTTCCCATTCTAGTTTTGAACTGCTGAACTGGACCAATCAGTGTGGGGTAAGCTAGCTCTAAAATGATGCATTGGACGAATCAGAACTTGGACTCATAATCTGAGCCAGCCACAAGAGGATTGTATGGGCAGTGACTCTGGGAGATGTAGTTTAGACTTCAGTGCCTTTTTGGACCAACAGCAGCAGTCTATTGTGAGTGACAGCCAATCCAGTCAAGAACTGGGAAGAACTCAAAGGAAGTGCCCGGTTTCGTCAGTTGGAGTTCAGTTGAGCTTTGGCAGTGAAGAAGGAAGGAGCCCTGTGTTTTTCAGTGTGCAGTTTTAGTCAAAAAGCGTGTAAGGCCCAGAGTTCCGTCTGCAGCTTGTGTGACAGCTTGTTAGGACTGAACTGGCCCTGTGAAAAGAATCAAAGGATCTCTGAAGAGTAGAAACCAGGCTCACCCTGTAGAAGACTGGAAGAATTGCTGAAAATTGCACTCGGTCTGTCAGGAACTGAATCTGCTGTGTGTTCTCCTCGGTATTGTGCAGTAATTGCGATCGATACAGATGCGCCTGCCTGGTATAGTACTTTTTATATGGATGTGTGAAGAGGTTTGTGTACCTCAAGTGAGCCCTGCTGACATTGAAGGACCCTATCTTATTTGGAGGTCGTGAGTACTAATTCAGGGTCGCTCCTGTTGAATTGCCACATTAAATCCAAAATGGAATTACTGTACTGCTGACTGTTTAATTCTCCTTTTCTCTGTGAAAGGGCCCTCACCAGTGCCACAGGTTTGACTAGCCACTAGGGCTTGGGTACCAGGGACAGTAACTGATAGGGATAGGCCTGTGCACAGAGCCATAGGTAGATTATTAGAGTGATAAGCTAATTAACCTGATTTCCCCCTGTCCTTGTTATATCCCCCTAAATAAATCAGAGCTGCTTGTTTCAGCAAAGTTATACTGCCTGAGGTATTTGTCTATGTTAAAGTACTGTACTGTGATTGTTGCACTGTATCTCATTTCACAGGAGGTCCCAGTGCCGGAACCAGACCTGGGGGTAAGTGTATACTGTGAAGGTAATTCTGATATATTGTGTGGGCCACTAGTGGGAAGAAGGGGTTGCAGTGTCCCAGAGGCTGTGACCAAGTTAGTTTAACTATTGCAAACCCTGACCTCTGGGTGGAGGCACCCGCCATTGGATCCAGGCCCCTCAACCTGTTAGTGGCAAATCAGGCAGGGTAGTAGCCCCTGGGATAGCGCCATCTAGGGGTTACATCTTGAGGCTCACCGCTGGATTGTGTGGTCCTCTAGTGGCCATATTTACGAACCACTGTTAAGAAAAAAATGGGTACCCGACAGAAGTGGCTGTGCACCGGCTGGTGGAGGTGTACTGGGGAGGAGATCACCCCAAAATGCTATGCTTATCCTGGACATCCCCTGGGTATCAATACGGACACTGTGCAGGGAGTACTTTCCAAGGTGGAAGGTTTACAAAACCCTGTGGTGGTGGGTCGGCATGCTAATCTGCTCACCCACACTTTCCTGGCCCTAGTAGAGTTTAAGGATCCCATAGATAGCTCCAAAGTGCCACAGACCATTACCCCAGAGGGAGCCCTCACTGCTTGGAGAGTGATAACTAAGGACAGTAAAGACCCGGAGGGGAATCAGCCCCCACCACTATCTGAAACTTTTGAGGAGAAATTTGCTGAATGGTTGCTGGGAGAGGGGAAAACTGTGGAGGACTTGAAGAAACTATTCTTGCCACCTGGGGGTGTTCCTCCCCCAACACCCTCTCCTGCTCCAGTGCCCGTAATGGTGGCTGAACCAATGCAGACTCCTATTTCTGCACCTGCCATTAGTCACGACTCTTACCGAAGGTTGAGGATCTTCTCTGGCACCCTCCCACCCCCAAGGGAGGATGACTGGGAGACCTGGATAGACTATGTTGCCCCCAAGTGCTAGAATGGCAATGCCCGGAAGGCAAAAGCTTAAAGAGGGTTAGTGACAGCCTCCGAGGTCCTGCCCTGGCTACCATCCGTGCTAAACGGGCCAGTAACCCTGAAGCGACTGCACAGGCCTATCTTGAGGCCTTGGAGAATGTATGGGAGCCCAGATTCTGATGAGGACCTATGGTGGAGAGTAAGAAATGCACAACAGTACCAAGGGGAGTTGTTGTCTGTGTATGTCTCTGGCTGGAAAAATTGTTGCAAGAATGCCTCAGAAAGGGGTAGTTTGCCAGCGATTGAACTGGGCCGAACCAGACTGGACAGAATCCTTAAGTCTGCCCCTTCCTCAGAACTGCTGTTTGCTTCAGTTACATGGCAAATCGACTGGAATCCCACCCTCCTATGATGAGTTAATGAGAGAAATTCGAGGAGTTGAGAAAGGCACCTCGGGAGGTACCTGCACCAACAGCTGTGGCTACGATAATTGAGTGACTGAGGTGACCCATCAAGTGAAGTTCAGGGCAGAGGTTGACAGTCGATGAGTGCTCTGACAAGGAAAAAGATATGCCACAATGGGGCGAACTGTTGAGAGAGATCCGGGAATTCAAAAACAGTCCCTTTATGAAGGCCACGCCTGCAAGTACGGGCCCTGACCTATATCCGACTGCATCTGCTATGGGGGTGGGTACCTCCATGTATCTCCTGCTGATAACAGCTCCAAACTCAATTCTGACCATGGAAGTGCAGAAACTGACGAGATGTCTCCAAATGCTTATCACGCCGCAGACAGAGATGGCACCCAGGTTTCCAGTTAGTAATACCCCGCCCTAGCTCCCAGTGTGGCGCCGCCAGCTCAAACTCCAGAAAGTATGTTTTGCTATAATTGTGGGAAGATGGGCACATGAAAAGGAATGCCAGTCCCCAAAAGACACTGACAAAGTTGCATATAGGCTACAAGGAGAGCTTCGGAGAAGAAATCAGTGGTTAAGAGGTGCACGACATGATCCCAGTGAGGGCACCAAAATGCTAATTCACGCCCTTTGTGGCAAGGTCAGTTGCCCAGGCCCCCACTACCGCTCTCCAGACTGGTCCAGAATAGTGGGTCCCTCCATGGAGACCACTGTAAAGGTGAATGGAGTGTCTACAAGAGCTGTATTAGACAGTGGCCCCAAGTGACAATTATGTTCCAGGATTGGTATCAGAAGCATTTGTCAGAAGTACCCTTACAACCATTAGAAGGACTGCATGTATGGGGTTAAGTGAGAAGGCCTACCCTATTCCGGGTATATCCGAATTTGCTGTCTTTCCCCACCTCCGTGGCTGGAGTGGCGAACAAGTAGAGACCCTAGCCTTAGTGTGTCCCCCACTGACTGTATGATGGTGTCCTTTGTTGATTGGAACAAATGCTCATATGTTCGGAAGGCTGGCACAGTTGTGTTATGAAAAACAGGGTCAAAGACTAGTAGAGCTTTAAGAGTTCCGCTTTAATTAAGAAGGCCTATGAGGCACAGAGAGATGCTGAAAAACAGAACCAGAGGAACCGGTCGGAATTGTATGGAAGAAGGATCCTGAGTCTCTGATCCTGGCGCCAAATGCCCAGTGTACCTTACAGGGAGAGGTCCGTATCAGAAAGGATGTTAAGAATAAAATATTAATGTTGGATGCACCAGGCGATGGAAAATTGCCAGAGGGACTGCTGGTCAAGCCTAGTATTTTGCCCGCTAGAGCCCATGCTTATGCCAGAAGGGGTAATGGTCCAAGTTCATAATGTGTCTGAAAGAGACATTCGAGTAAACAGAGGTTGCATCCTGGCTAATGTGCATTGTGCAGACACTGCAGTGCTACCCAGCAGCAAGAGTTCAAGGAAAATGACAGAGTAACGCCTGACTTGTTTGATTTCGCGACTCCGCTGCCAGCTGAATGGAAAGTGAGGATCAGTGAGAAGCTTGCCCAGAGAGACCAGGTGTTTTCTTTAAAGGAATGGGATGTAGGATGTGCAAGGAGCTGAGCACAATATCCGGCTGCATGACGAAAGACCATTTTCGTGGAGAGGTCTCGACGCCTGGCACCTGCTGACATAGATGATGTGAGGCGGCATCTGCAAGAGATGTTAGCTGCTGGTGTAATACAAGAATCCAGAAGCCTTATGCTTCCCATTGTGGTAGTGAGGAAAAAGAATGGAACAGTAAGGATGTGTGGATTATCGCCTTAAACCGCGGACTATCCCTGATCAGTACAGACTGCCCCGTATTCAGGATGCTTTGGACTGCCTAAACGGGAGCAAGTGGTTCTCTGTGCTGGATCCGAGTGGGTACTACCAGATCCCGATGGCCCCAGAGGACCGTGAGAAGACGGCCTTTATCTGTCCGCTTGGCTTCTGTGAATTCATGAGGATGCCTCAAGGATTTCAGGTGCCCCAGCCACTTTTCAACGATTGATGGAGTGCAGTGGGGACATGAACTTACTAGAGTGCCTGGTATACCTAGATGATGTTATTGTGTTTGGCAGCTCACTGGAGGAACATGAGAGCAGATTATTTAAGGTATTGGACCGACTGGAGGACTTTGGCCTTAAACTGTCCATTGATAAGTGTCAATTCTTTCAAACATCAGTAAAGTATGTGGGACATACAATCCAGAGGAATAGAGACCGACCCAAGTAAAGTTGAGGCCTGACCACCTGGCCACAGCCCAAAAATCTAAAAGAACTGCAAAGATTCCTGGGATTCTGTGGTTATTATCGGCGCTCATCAAGGACTATTCAAGAGTGATCCGCCTTTACTTAACCTTACTCAAGGGTATCCCCAACCCACAAAAATACCAAAAGTCAAGGCCTCAAGACTGAAAGAGTGTATTTTCATCCAAGTGAAGTATTTGGGGCCCGCTGACTCCTGATTGTGAGACTGCTTTTCATGAGATCATATATCAACTTACCCATGCTCCAGTGCTGGCCTATGCCGATCCAAGAAAACCTTACGCCCGCACACTGATGCTAGCTTGCAAGGGTTGGGGCTGTGTTGTACCAAGAGCACGAGAATGGCCTGAGACCAGTGGCCTTGTAAGAAGCCTGACCCCATCCGAAAAGAACTATCCTGTACATAAGTTAGAGTTCCTAGCTTTGAAGTGGGCTATTGTTGACCAATTCCATGAGTACTTGTATGGGGCTAAATACTAGTAAAACTGACAATAATCCTTGACCTATGCAGACCTCAGCTAGTTGGATGCCACTGGCCATAGGTGGCTTTCTGCATTATCTACATATGACTATGCTCTCGAATACCGAGCAGGTCTGAACCACATAGATGTTGATGCTCTCTCCCGAGGCCTGTTCCCCAGAATGATTGGGTCCGATTGGCAGAACCTCACATTCTGGCACTCTGCCGGAAGTTTGACAGGGGAGGAACAATGTCCACGGACGAGGGACTGTATGGTGGATTGCTTGGGACCCTCTGAGAATTGCATACCTGCTGCTTGTGCCACTTTTCTGCAATAGACATTGGTGCACTGCCTCAGCTGGACAATGACAGTATTCGGTGGGCTCAATCCCGCGATCCCATGATCAAAGCAGCTTTAGAAGCCCTCTATGCAGGAAAAGATGTGTCCAAATTACGCCTCCACTGATTTGAGAACTGCACTGTTATACAAAGAAGGTCCTAAGTTGAAACTGATCAATAAACTGTTATACAGAGAAACAGTAGACAGAGGGGACAAGTAGACAAACAACAACTAGTGCTGCCCACTGCCTTTGAGACTCAGTACTGAGGTCCTTGCACAACCACATGGGGCACCATGGTATAGACAGAACACTTGACTTGGTGAGATCCAGATTCTATTGGCCTAAGATGGGGCTGATGTGGAGCAACACATTCGAACTTGTAGTCGCTGCTTACAGAGGAAAGCTTTGTCTCCAGAGGGCTGCCCCTTTGTTAACATCACCACCAGTGCACCCATGGAGCTGGTCTGTATTGATTTTCTGAGTTTGGAGTCAGATCAAAGAAATATCAGTAATGTGCTGGTGGTCACTGACCATTTCACGAGATATGCCCTAGCTTTCCCCACCAAAGACCAGAAAGCATCCACTGTAGCCAAAGTACTTGTAGAAAACTTTTTGTTCACTATGGGGCTCCACAAAGAATCCATTCTGATCAAGGAGAGACTTTGAGAGTCGCCTGATCAAAGAGATGCTTCTCTGTGGGAGTGCGAAGTCCAGAACCATCCTTACCACCCCAGGGGACCACAGCCTGAACGTTTCAACCGCATTTTGCTAGATATGCTAGGCACCCTGCACCCAAAGGACAAGCCTGATGGAGCCAACAAATTAGCACCTGGTACATGCTTATAACTGCACCAAAGTGATGCCACTGGATTCTCCCCACCGCCTGATGTTTGGAAGAGAAGCTCGACTACCAGTAGATGTGTGTTTTGGGGCTCTCCTGATGGGGTTCAAGCTGACAACTATTTACAGTATGTGCAAAAGTTAAAGGCCCAGCTAACTCATGCGCATCAACTGGCTCAAACCATGGCTGCCAAAAGAAATCTGGCCAACAAAGAAAGGTATGATAAAAGGTGAAAGCACAGGAACTCCAGGAGGGAGATCGGGTATTGCTAAGAAATCTGGGACTGCATGGCAAGCACAAGATTGCTGACAGATGGCACCATCTCCTCACATTGTAGTGGGCAAACTAGATGATCTGCCAGTGTACAAAGTAAGGCCTGAGAATAATTCAAAATGATAAAAACAATGCATAGAAATCATTTACTGCCCATTGGACAAATCTTAATTGAGTCTGAGCCCTAGAAGATGCCCCCTCTGGACCAGTGACTAGAGCTGCTGCTAAGAAAAGATCAAGAAAGTCTGCACCTACAGAAGCAAAGTTAAAGTGTTCCCTCCACAAGTCCCAGTTGAGCATGACTGTCAGTCCATATCGGAAGAAAGTGAGAGTGACTTTGAATACTATCCTTCTTACGAACTGAGTCAATTGTTTCGGGCAATCCCTAGTCAATACTGGAGACAAAGCTGGGCCTTCTGGACTGTCTAAGCCCCCAGCTTCATCCCTGGAGCCAATGCTCCCAGAAAGTGAAGTGCAAAGCATCAGATCAGATGAAATGGAATCATTGTGCATGGTTGAACTGTTTGAGCTTTCAGGGAGGAAAATGATAAATTGGGGCAGACTGGTGATACACCCGAACAAGAAGAGTATTTTGAGTGCCCTGACAGTCCACTGCCAGTGTCCGAAAGCTCTCCATGCGAGCCAAATGTTGTGGACTCAGAAACTGTAACTCCTGGAGCTGAAAGTGCCCCAGGTTCTAGCCTCTCTACCCCCATGGAGACTCCCCTGACAAGTGAGGACAATGCTGAAAATGAGGCTCAGAGTGCAGAGACTGTAACAGTTCCCCCTAGAAAGACTGGTCGAGCTGTAAAGCCTGTGGTGCACCTCAGTTATGATTCCCTTGGGAGGCCTGTGGATTTGCCTCTCAATGTTGTCCATAAAGGAGTGTATGTGTCCCCGAGCTCATTGCCCAAACTGAGCATCAGTGCTAACTCCAGTTACTTGTGTTGCCCTCTAGTATGGTGCCCTTGCTCCATCCAGCCCCAAGGTAACTGATAGGAAGGGCCCCTCTCTTCAGGTTTCATGTACAAGAGGTAATAACTTGAGTTATGGTACAATGTGTATGTAATACTGTGTAAAGAGTGACGTACTGCAATGTTTCAGAAATGTGTTCTTGGTAAAATGATATATTGACTGATGATTACATGTGCGAGCCTAATGCAAATGTATATGGTTGCAGTTGAAACTTATGGGGGTACTTGCTTGACGCGGACGTCAAGCTTTCCCAGGCCAGGAAGGGTGTAACCCCCCTACAAATGGGGGTTCCCAAAAGACTTCCGGGAGCTTGCTTGAATGCTCCAAGCCTGAATGGTGTTTGGCATTTAAGCCATTTATCAGTGAGTGTTTTTAGAGCCTCTGGTACTGTTTCTTTAAGAGCTGTCTGCTTGCAGACATAATTAGTTTGTATGGGGGACTGTGTGTTCTCTGAGTACCACTCGAGCTGCTGCCAATTCACTTCATTTTTGCAGTCACTAGAGTGCAAAGGGAACCTATCTGAAAGATGTAACTGTTTGCCAGAAATTATTTAGAGTAATAATGAAATTACAGTTTGTCTAACCTGCTTTCTTTGCAGTCAGAACTGTGTCTGCTAGTTCCCCATTCTAGTTTTGAACTGCTGAACTGGACCAATCAGTGTGGGGTAAGCTAGCTCTAAATGATGCATTGACGAATCAGAACTTGGACTCATAATCTGAGCCAGCCACAAGAGGATTGTATGGGCAGTGACTCTGGGAGATGTAGTTTAGACTTCAGTGCCTTTTTGGACCAACAGCAGCAGTCTATTGTGAGTGACAGCCAATCCAGTCAAGAACTGGGAAGAACTCAAAGGAAGTGCCCGGTTTCGTCAGTTGGAGTTCAGTTGAGCTTTGGCAGTGAAGAAGGAAGGAGCCCTGTGCTTTTTCAGTGTGCAGTTTTAGTCAAAAAACGTGTAAGGCCCAGAGTTCCGTCTGCAGCTTGTGTGACAGCTTGTTAGGACTGAATCTGTCCTGTGAAAAGAATCAAAGGATCTCTGAAGAGTAGAAACCAGGCTCACCCTGTAGAAGACTGGAAGAATTGCTGAAAATTGCACTCGGTCTGTCAGGAACTGAATCTGCTGTGTGTTCTCCCGGTATTGTGCAGTAATTGCGATCGGATACAGATGCAGCCTGCCTGGTATAGTACTTTCTTTTATATGGATGTGTGAAGAGGTTTGTGTACCTCAAGTGAGCCCTGCTGACATTGAAGGACCCTATCTTATTTGGAGGTCGTGGAGTACTAATTCAGGGTCGCTTCCTGTTGAATTGCCACATTAAATCCAAATGGAATTACTGTACTGCTGACTGTTTAATTCTCCTTTTCTCTGTGTGAAAGGGCCCTACCAGCTGCCACGGTTTGGACTAGCCACTAGGGCTTGGGTACCCAGGGACAGTAACTGATAGGGATAGGCCTGGTGCACAGAGCCATAGGTAGATTATTAGAGTGATAAGCTAATTAACCTGATTTCCCCTGTCCTTGTTATATCCCCCTAAATAAATCAGAGCTGCTTGTTTCAGCAAAGTTATACTGCCTGAGGTATTTGTCTATGTTAAAGTACTGTACTGTGATTGTTGCACTGTATCTCATTTCACAGGAGGTCCCAGTGCCGGAACCAGACCTGGGGTAAGTGTATACTGTGAAGGTAATTTGATATATTGTGTGGGCCACTAGTGGGAAGAAAGGGGGGTTGCAGTGTCCCAGAGGGCTGTGACCAAGTTAGTTTAACTATTGCAAACCCTGACCTCTGGGTGGAGGCACCCGCCATTGGATCCAGGCCCCTCAACCTGTTAGTGGCAAATCAGGCAGGGGTAGTAGCCCCTGGGATAGCGCCATCTAGGGGTTACATAAAGAGGGACTACATGTGCCCTCCTCCATTCCTCAGGAACCATCCCTGTATCAAGCAACTTGTTAAACAGGGCTGTTTATGCTTGTGGCATACATGTTCTGGTACTTGCCCTCTGTCTTGTGCTTGGGTTTATTTTTTTCCAACTATTTTTCTAGCCGTCCATCTCGGAACTCTCTCGGGCCACTGCACTCGCCGACTCACTCTACTGCCCACTGTGTTCCCCTACGTCTTCAGTTTCATCGCAGTTCCCCAGGACGGGAGGCAGTAACCCAGGGAAATTGAAGGGGCAGTGACAGGGAACTAGCATTGGGCGTGTGGCGGAGGCACTGACAGGGCCATCGCCTATCCGAGGCAGAGGGTATTTTCTGGATTTACGCCCTCTACGTTGGATGTGCAATGCCGTCCAGCCCGCGACGTGAGTACTCCCACCCAGGTCTGAAAGGCAGCTGCCAACGTCTACCCCATGCTCGTGAGCCCCTAAGCATCACAGCGCCACCAGTCTCCACTGGGGGCCGCTGCTATGCCAGGCTTCCCCTGGATCCCTCCCCGAGAGAGGGGAGCAGTCCTATGGACGCTCAATCCTCTCTCTCCCCTGCTGACCCACGGCGACCCGGGCTCGCTCCCAAACCCGGGTTGCCGGTGCGACGCGAGGTGTGGTGTCCAGTGCCTCAACCTTCAGCACCACCAGGCCGTATCTTGTGCTTGTGACATACATGTTTTGGTGCTTGCCATCTGATTCATCACCACTCATGTGACACCATGCATAATTTTCTGTAGGCCTAGCATACACGCAGCAGTTGAGGAATAACGAATCCCTGTGATGCATCTAGCTCCCTCGCCTACAGTGAAGGTCTGCAGTGGCGCTGTGCTTTGGTGTCTGTCCTCACCTGGATTGGATTGGCAGGATTCTTACCACACATCCAAGACATCTTTTGAACTTGGGTCACCTGCAGGGGAATGCAGAATTCTTCCTCTGAGCCATCAGGCAGTGCCCTCTAGCTTTTGTAATTCTAGTCTAGCATTCTGTCTGTGATGCTTTGTACTCCTCTCTGGCCTAGAGGTGCTGTATCACTTTCTAGTGGCCACAGGCTTTTTTTATTCAGGACTTATTGCTTTAGATCTCTGTTGAGAAAATGGGGACAACTCTTGGCCTTTTTCCTTTATTGCTTTAAAGGGATGCAGACTACTGTGGCTGCACTGAATATCTTCTTTAATTAATCACACATGTTCTGTGTATTACTGGCCTGATGCTGCTGCTTCACTACCTTTGGCACCACGTTCTTTTTTGGCAGCATCCACATTTCTGAAGTTCCAGATACTGGTGGCTGAGGCGCAGCTAGTCTTCCCTGGGGTCAGGGAGAAGTTTATCTGGTTGTTGTCACTGCCTTCCTCCAGTTCTGTGGCATTTTCAGTGGACATATCAGTGTCAGTGGCTCAGCAGGTAGCAGGCACTTGGGTTAATATCCCAGTACTGACACTGCAGTGCAGCATGAGGGTGGGGTGCTGCACTCCTGAGGTGCCGTCTTTCGGATGAGATGTTAAACCAAAGTCCCATCTGCCTGTTCTGGTGGTAGTTCAGGTGGATGTTAAAGATTCCATGGCACTTCTCGAATAGAGTAGGAGAATTTCCCCGGTGCCCTGGCCAAATGTCCCCCCATTCACTAAAATACCACCAACAGCTTAATCTGGTTCAAAGTCAGTTGGGATTCATCTGTATCCCCCTTCCCTGGGACATGCCTGAAAATAGGCAGAATTTGTCTAGTGCACTTACCCGGTCAACAAAAACTAAATAAATAAATAAAATTAATTTATTTTATTTATTGAAATGTTTCACTAGGAAGACATACTGAGCAAAATGTTAATTTCCAGATGTGTCTTGGGATGGGGTAATAGATGGTTACAGAGAAGGGATGGTACAATAAGTACAAGTGCTGTACATAACAAAGCATAAGGTACAATTTATTTATTTCAGTATTCAGAAAACCATTTGAGCTCAGAGCTCTTTACATAGGTTCCACGTCAGAACATTTCAGTACAACAGATAGGTGAATTATATGAAGGATTGCAAAATTACAAAGGTAAACAAACAGGATTATATATCAAACACAGTACAGGTCACAGGAAAACAGACAATTTACAGTGCCCAAACGGTGAAACCAGTCAGTTGTCCGCAAACAAGAGGTTGTTTGGAGCGTTGCTAAGTGCTAAAGAAAAAAAAAAGCGGGGGTGAAGGGAGGAGCCCAAGTGTAATGTGCAAAGGAGAGCGTAATATCAGTAAAGCAGTAGGGATCGGAGGAGATGACTAGATTGGAGGCAGAGGAAGAGGGTGCTACATGTGAGGGAAGGGTTGAGGGGGCAGGGGATGGAAGTAGTGATGGAGGATGGAAAGGTGGTGCTAGCAATGGCAGGCGCATCGAGATTCGTGTATCATAAGGAGCTTCAAGTTCGTTTTGAAAGTACCCAGTATGGGCAGGTGCGTAATGCTTTCCTTGAGAGAGCTGAACCACAGCGGTGCATGGTAAGCAAAGGACCTTTGTCCTTGAGATGTTCGACATTTCGGAGTTAGGAAGGACTGGTGTTCAGAGTTATGGGTGTGCCATGGATTATTGCTGCGAACCAGAAGATGTTGGACCCCTGGCGGTAGTGGACCAAGGCAAATCTTTCTGGCCAGAAGGCAGGATTGATATTTCAGTCAGCCATTGAGTGTGAGCCAGTGTGCCCTGGCATAGAGATCACAGGTGTGAGTCAGTCAGTGCAAACCTAAGGTGAGCCAGCAGGCTTTGTTGAGTGCAGTTTTTATGCACCAGAGAGCAGTATTTGTGGCAATATACAGCAGAGGGTAACATGTGAACATACAAGCAATTGTTACGATGAGGTAGTATCTAGAGACAGTAAATTGATGATAACAGTTGACAGTAAGTGCTGATTGATAAATGCAGGCTGCTCAGACCAATTCATTTAGGCTGGCAGTGCAGCAGGGGCTGGAGGGGACAGAGTTAGGTCATCAAGACAACATGGAGGAGGCAGGAGAATTAGGGGCAGTTGCAAGACGGGGAAGTGAACAAGCGCAGGAGATAGGATAGGAAGCGAATTGAGGGAGCATTTCGAATGTTGATAGGGAGGGAGTTCCAAAGCTTAGGAAAGCGGGTGGGAGAAGGATGCCTGATCAGCAGATGACCTATAGGGAACAGCAAGGGTACAGATGTCACTACTCTTGAGGGAGCGGGTGGAGGAGAGGGAGAAGAGAGAGAGAGAGCAGGTAGCAGGGGAGCACTCTGAACCAGAACTTGCTAATGCATCGTGTTCCGGTCATTGAGGGAAGGTAGAACCAGGGATTGGTATAGGGAGCAGTGGTGAGTGTGGGGTGGGCTGTTAAGAGCAAAATGGCAGAAGGAATGGAAGAGGGCATTCATAGAAACATAGAAACATAGAAGTTGACGACAGATAAGGACCGTAAGGCCCATCCAGTCTGCCCATTTCTTTTTCTATCTTATAAATGTGCCATCGGCCTTTGCTATGTCAGTGACCTATCTATTCATAGTCATTTGTATTGCTCCCTTATGCCTATCCCATGCCTGTTTGAAGCCCTGCACTGTATTCATAGCCACTACTTCTTGTGGTAAGCCATTCCATGCATCTACCACTTCTTTCTGTGAAAAAGAATTTCCTCACATTCCCCTTAATCGGCCTCCCTCTAATCTCATGCTGTGTCCTCTTGTCCTGCTATTTTCTTATATTTAAACATGTTAGACTCTTTCACCTTGTTTATGCCCTTAAGGTGTTTAAATGTCTCGATCATATCACCTCTCTCCCTCCTTTGCTCAAGGGTATACATATTGAGCTCTGTTAATCTGTCCTCATATGTCTTCTGATGCAGTCCCTGCACCATTTTGGTTGCCCTTCTCTGGACTGCCTCAATTTGGTTAATGTCCTTGTGAAGGTGTGGCCTCCAATACTGCACGCAGTACTCCAGATGGGGCCTAACCAGTGTCTTGTAAAGAGGGATTATTACCTCCCTCTTACGACTTGTGATACCCCTACTAATACACCCTAACACCCTCTAGCCTTACCTACTGCTTTAGAGGTCTGCTTGGATGATTTCAGGTCATCAGTGATGATGATGCCCAAGTCTCTTTCTTCCTTTGTGACTGCTAGCAACTCCCTCCCAGCCTATAAGTGGCTTCAGGGTTTCTCTTCCCTATGCTATGATTTTGCACTTCTTTGCATTAAATCCCAGTTGCCACTCTTCTGACCATTCTGCTAGTTTATCCAGATCTCTTCTCATTCTGCCCACCCCATCTGGATCATCTACTCTGTTGCAGATCTTGGTGTCATCTGCAAACAGACAAGCCTTACCCTCTAGTCCATCTGCTAGGTCACTAATGAAGATGTTGAATAGGACTGGCCCCAGGACTGATCCCTGAGGTACCCCACTTGTGACTTGCATCTCTTCTGACTGTATACCATTTACCACCACTCTCTGTTTTCTGCCAGTCAACCAGTTTGCCACCCAGTTGACCAACTTCTGACCCACCCCGAGCCTACCTAGCTTCACATAGAAGACCCCATCCCCACTGCTGAGAACAAGATCATTGGGCGGCCTCAGACTTATCCTTTGTTGGGGATGCTGCTCCTCTAGGAAGCAGTTATTAAAGGAGGACAGGAACGCTTTCTTAGCCCTGCTGTTAGCCCTCTCAAGATGCCAGTCTGTATCTGCAGTTTTGAAGTTCTTTAAGATGACCAGTGCGTCTAATTTGGCTGTTCTCATAATTTCTTGAACACCCCCAGGGTGACCCTCTGGCCCCTCCTTTAACTTGGCATGACCCAGGTGGACTGTGTTACTGTTTGTTCTCTTCATGTCCTCATTGTCCACCACAGTGACTCCCTCCCTTATGGAGTAAGAAGCTCGACCCCTTTTCTGCCATGTCTGTTACTTTGAAATAGCCTTATCCCTCTATGCTACTGTCCAGTGATTTTCTTTCCCCAACCAGGTTTCAGTGATTGCCATTAAGACCTGTCCTTCACCGGCCCAGTGGCGCAGAGGGTTGAGGCGCCTTACCTTGACCACACCGGCAACCCAGGTTCGGGAATGGACTCGGGACACCGGGGGTTGGCTGGGGAAGGAGAGGATTGAGCATCCGGAGGACTGCTGTCCTCTTCAGGGGTGGGATCGAGGGAGACATCGCTCAGCAGCGGCCCCTAGTGGAGACTTGGGGCACTGCACGAGCGGCACGATGGGGACCCAGAAAATGGAAACAACTCCAGGACCACTGGATGACGGCTGCCGCACTCCAATGCTGCCGAAGGCTCTCTAGGAAACTGCCTTCCCACCTCAGCAGCACCCCGAGGCCTAACTTAGAGTGTGCTGGTGATCCCCCTGGCCGGTGCCTTTCCGCTTGGAGGAGGGGGACCCATCTGGCGAAGGGTTATGCCGGAATACCTTGGGGGTTGGCTGTAATGTGAGGACGGAAGAGGCAGCTCGACTGAGGGCAGTAGGGGTAAGTCAGGGAATTGGCAGCCTGAAGGAGTGGGGGTCGCTGGAGAACGTAGGAGGGGAAAAAAAAAAGACCTGTCCTTCAAAGTGCTTGAGGTCCTCTACCTTGCCCATTTTGCTGTATGTGCTCCTAATGTTTGCCTACACAAGTGAAAATGATTTATGCCCTGTATACTTCCCTGTCCCTTCAGGGTCCCTTGTCCTGATATTCCCCAGCTCTGCTTTACTTCCTTTGACATTTAGGCATCCTTTTCTCCAGAAGGCCCTCCAGGTAGCCATAGAAAGAAAACTCTCCCTCTTACACCAGAGCCTGTAGCCAACAGTTAGCCTGTCAAGTTTCTTACCCACCCAGATATGTTGCTTGGCCCAGGATAGTACTTATTTGACCCAGGCTCCAGGCAGGCAAACCACTTTCTCTGGGCTACCATACTGGTCCAGCAGTGTTCCTCCACTACTGCCTAAATATGGAGTCCTGAATGACTACTAGCTTCCTGACTCTCTACCTGCCTTTTTCTTCTTCTTCTTCTTTGGCAGGTTAGGTATCCTGTTGCCGGGACTATTCTTACAAGCACTAGCTGCCAGTTGATCCCTCTCAGCCTGGCCATGCTGATGCCTGTTGCTGTTGTCCACTGGCAGTGGTGTTCCCTTATGATCTTGCCTGCTGAGTCCTTTTTCCACTTGAATCCGTCCCCCATCCCTATCACTTTCTTGCCACCCAAGCCCCTGTCCCCATCTCCACATTCATATCTGCTGACTGTTCTACTCTCTGCACCCCTGTGGTGCCTCCAATTGCCACTCAAGTCAAGCAGTTCAGGACTTTAGAGGGACAACCACCATGTGGTAGCTGCAGATGTATCATCCCCTGCCTTAATAGACCAGGTGGTGTACATCACACAGCCTTGACAGTGCACCAGATGTGCGTGCCTTCCAGTGTGCTGGATGCTAACCTCCACACCATGCCCCTGCCCCCCCCCTTTTTTCTCACAATCCTTTTTGTCCATGCGGGATTCAGGAGGGCAGGCTTTCAGCCCAATTTTCCCTCCTATCGGCCATCACATACCTCTCCTGTCACACTCATGGTAGGGTCAGAGGAGGAGGACTATTCTCCCAGGTACATAATCCAGATGTACCACAGGGTGGCACAGGCCAATAGAGAGTGGGTGGGGCTTCATGGAGCCCTCCTGACTCCCCTTTTCCTTTTTCTGCCCTGAACCCCTGCCGTCGAACATGCTGGTGTGTGTGTAGAAAACACACATGCCACACACCATTATGGCCCCTCCCTTTGTAACCTCTGTGGTAAGATAGGCCTATTACCACTTTATTTAATGTTCCTATTTCCTGGGTTGTGAGGCACTCAATAGTTAAGACACTGTCCCTTTAAAAGGCCAAGGAAAAGTTTTACAAATAAAAGGAATTACTGTTAAAACCAGTTTGGGCCTGGCATTCATCTAGATAGGGACCAAACAGGTTTCTGTATCCCAAGGGTCATATCCCTGGGATGAATAGACATTTCACAGACAAAAGTCCCCCAGTGGACAGTCAGGGGTCAGCAGCAAACGGCCCCAGTGGGAAGTCAGCCTAAGAAAGAAAAAGGTTATGCATAAACTGTATGTTAGGGGTGTTAGACATGGAACCACAGTGACACCTGCAGGACAAAGTGAACTGTTACACATTTCCCAATGGGGATGGGTGTGACCTGGAAAGAAATGACCATTCAGGCTGTATTTAACAGACACACACTTTGAAATCAGTGCATTAGCTTGAAGTTTGAGCCCTGAGGAGGAATGGTTCCTTAGAGCTGAGAAAACATAGTAAACTTTTATATACTTCAAAAAAAAAAAAAAAAAAAAGTATAATGTATGTAGGTTTTGGAAAACCCTTGGAACAAGATCTGGTTTGTGGAAAAGGACTTTTTCACGTGCGGAACAGAAATTCTGATCTCTAAGTCAGAATTTAGGAACAAAGACTTTGCTACAAGACAGGTTTATGTATCCCAAGGGTCATATCCCTTAGATGAATAGACATTCCACAGGCAAAAGGCCCCCAGTGGAAGGTCAGAGGTCAGCAGCAAATGTCCCCAATGGGAGGTCAGCCTAAGACAGAAAAAGGTTATGCATAAACCATATGTTAGGGGTGTTAAGACTTGGAACTACAGTGACACCTGCAGGACAAGGTGAACTGTCACACCTCTCCCAAAGGGGAGGGGTGTGACCTGGAAAATAAATGACCATTCAGACTGTATTTAACAGACACACACTTTGAAATTGGTGTATTAACTTGAAGTTTGAGCCCTGAGAAGGAATGATTCCTTAGAGCTGAGAAAACGTAATAAGCTGTTATATACTTTTTTTTAAAGTATATGTAGGTCTTGGAAAACCCTTGGAACGAGACCTGGTTTGTGGAAAGGGACTTTTTGACATGCCGAACAGACATTCTGATCTTTATGTCAGAATTTAGGAACAAAGACTTTGCTACAAGACAACCCTGAGTTTGGCACCAAAAAAAGAAACTCAGAGGCTGATTTCTGTTAATCCAACAAGATCTTGTTTTCCTAAGGACTTGCTTCACCTGCCAAGAGAGAATTTATTCTCAGAAAGGACACTTGATATTTTCTGGACTCTAAACATAAAAACAAGGTATAGTTTTAGAAATAACAGTGTATAGTGTTTTTCTGTATAACCATCCAATATTTATTTTTCATATTGTTTACATTCCAAGTCTTCCAAATTGTAGAATTACTGTGTTGTTTTGCTTTAAGTAACCCTTTATAATTTCTTATCTACTCTACCTGGGGTCTGGTTGTGTGATCTAACATTTTAAACAAAAGAGTTTTGTAAGGACTCTATGCCTTGTTAATGAAGATAGTAACCGCTCGGCTGTCCTACAAACCAAATACGCAAGAAGCTGCAAGTGGCCGTGGTGGGATTCTAAACAGAGAACCTTAAGAGTCGGAAATTGTACACAGGGATGAGCTAAGTTCAAACCTACAGGTGCAAGACTGGCAGAGACAACAGAGAATGGGCTAGGTAATAATGGAACATCCTAGGTAAGCCTCAGAATCAGGGGGACTAGAGACTACATCTTTCACCCTCCCACTGGGAAAAGGCAGGTTGATAACACTTCCTGAACCCTACAACTGCTAACAAGTTCCATAAAAAGGGGTACATCCCTGAAAACAGGAGATCCTGCCGTGCCCACGGGGTTGGGCTCGTGACAGATTTGGTGCCAGCTGCTGGGATTTTGAACGGTCTTACAAAACCATCACACAACAGAGGGCATAATTTGGAAAAGGGGAAAAAAAGAAATTTATTTGAATTTTTTTTTCAGAAGGGTAGTGTAGTGTCTTCCCAGTACAGCACTGTGAATCTAGAACAGCTGAAGAAGATCTGTGTAGAAAAGGGAATTCCCAGTGAGAACAAAAATTAAAAGCAACTCACAGCAGCCCCTATGACAGCTGAGACTGAGGAAGCCCCACTGAACTTGGAGCCACGGGTGGTGAATCAGGATGCCCAGAGCCCAGAGTGGCAGGAGCCATCCACAGAAAAGGAGATGGAGATGAGGAGGCTGCGGATGCAGGAGAGACAGCTTGAGTTGGAGCAAAAAAGGTTCAAAATGGAATTACAAGAAAGGCAGTTCCAGAGAGAGGCTGAAGAAAAGCAGCACCAGAGAGAGGCGGAGGAAAAGCAGCATCAGAGAGAGGCCGAAGAAAGGCAGCACCAAAGAGAGGCTGAGGTGAAGGAAAAGCAGCACCAAAGAGAGTCAGAGGCAGAGAGAATTTGAACTGGAAAAGCTGAAACTCCAACCAACCGCATCCGAGCAGGTAAGTGGTGGGGGTTGGTCTGAAACTCCATGACTGGGGTACAAATTGAATTTAAAATTGATGGCTGAGTTTACAGAGGGGGAGGATATGGACATGTTTTTGAATTCATTTGACATGGTCTGTATCCAGGCCAATCTACCCAAAGAAGTCTGGAGCTTTCAGCTATCTCCACTGCTTACTGGCAAGGGGAGGGAGGCATTGGGACTGATGGTTAATGTTGGCAGTAAAGATTTTGATAAGTTAAACACTGCATTATTAAAAAAATATGATCTGAACCCTGATGCATACAGAGCAAAATTCCGGAAACTACGTAAGGGGCTGGAAATTAGCTTTGAGGAAATAGCCACTAAGCAGCATCAATATTTAAAAGGGTGGAAGGGGGTGAAAGCAAATTGTGTTGAAGTTGTTGAAGTGATGTTACTTGAACAGTTTTATTGGATTTGCTCGAGTGATCTAAATCTTTGGCTGGAGGACTGAGATCCTAAGACTACCAAACAGGCTGCAGAGATGGCAGATCGCTTTGCTCAAAGCAGGCCTGCTCCCAAGGGGAATGGGAGAGCAGGGAATGCAGGGGCAAAGGGGGAAAATGGGCATTTTGGACAACCACAAACCACGAGGCCCCTGCCAAATTAAGGTAACCACTCGGTGCCCAAAAGAGAGTTTGGGGACAAGGAAAATGATGAATGCTGGTATTGTAAACAGCCAGGCCATCTTTCTAGGCAGTGTTCTAAGAAGGCCCAAAATGTAAAAGGGTCCGTACAAACTGAGACAGTTGCCAGCTGTATGTCTGATGCTATCCCTGAAAATATGAGGGTGCACATTCACCCCGTTACGGTGAATAGGGTACAAACTGGAAGGCTAAGGGGTACATGAGCATCTCTTGCCCTGGTGAAAGGGGATTTGGTGGGGGTTAAACAAATACTGCAGTATCAGTTTGTCTCTGTGAGGGATTACACTGGGGAAAGGAAAACCTACCCATTAGCCAGTGTTACCCTGGACTGTGGAGATGCAGGTGAAGAGGTAAGAAAAGCCAACAGACTCATTATGGATGTTATTGTGGTCAGTGATGTTCCACAGGGGGTGGTTTGTGTTGTGACCCGGAGCTAAAAGGATAGGGGCTCCTGTGATCTTTGGGACCCCGCAGAAATTCAGACAGAAGATGTTGGGAGACAGGCCAGCCAGCCTGTGGTTCTTGTAAAAGAGGGTGATAACGGGGATGGAACTTCCCCTAGTGGTAGTTAACCCAACTGCTACTGGGGTTTGCTCTCAGGAAAAAGGGGTGGCACATAGCCCGGGGCAGGGGGAAGATTGTGATACTGAGTCCCCTACTGCCACAGCTATGGATTTCAGCCTGGGAACTGATGGGGGTATGCCCCATGCTCTTGGTAAGTGGGAAGACTTAGCAGCGGCACAACAGACAGACCCTAGCTTAGAGAAGCTGAGGGCCTGTGCAGAGTCTGATGGGACACAGGGAGGTGACAGGAAACACAGAGTGTATTGGGACAATGGACTGTTATACACACAGGATATCAGGACAGAGGGAAGGGTGATCAGCAAGCAGCTTGTTGTTCCTCAGGAGTATTGTGGGTTATTGCTCAAGGTAGCTCATGATATTCCCATGTCTGGACATTTGTACATTGCTTGTACTATGCAGCGCTGCTTAGCCCACAGTTTCTATTGGCCCAATATTACCAAGCAGGTGAGGGAATACTGCAAATCCTGTCACCAGTGTCAGGAGAATGGGAAGGCTGGAAGCAAAGCCAAGGCTGCCCTGATTCCCTTACCAATTGTGGAGTAGCCATTTCAGAAGGTTGGAATGGATATTGTGGGGTCCTTTGAATACCCCAAGTTCTTGGGGTGGGGAAGTATGTATTGACAGTCGCCGATTATGCTACCCGCTATTCGGAAGCCATTGGGCTGCCCTCCCTTAAGGCAGACAAGGTGGCAAATGCTTTGTTGGAAATTTTCTCCCGTGTTGGGTTTCCACAGGAGGTTATCTCTGATCAAGGGGGTACCTTTATGTCGGACCTAATGAAGTGTTCATGGGAGAAGTGTGGTGTACAGAGGTGCAAGACACTTATCACCCACAAGCCAATGGTGTCTTAGAGAGATTTAATGGGACCCTAAAAACTATGCTTATGGCATTTGCAGAACAGCATGAGCAGAACTGGGAGAAATACCTGCCCCATCTGCTATTTGCCTACTGGGAAGTGCAACAGGAGTCGACCGGGTTTTCACCCTTCGAGCTCTTGTATTGACACTGGGTGAAGAAGACTGGGAAGGTGAGCATGCCACCCAGGGGACTCCAGTAGTGGAGTATGTGTTAAAATTCAGGGAGACGCTGAAGGAGCTTATGGGCGTGGCCCAGAGCAACCTGGCAGCTGCCCAGCAAAAACAAAAGACCTGGTACAATCACAGGTAGGGAAATGGCCAGACTAGGTGGGCCAAGTGGTCCTTATCTGCCGTCAAATTCTATGTTTCTATGAGCCAGAGCTCGCTTATACAGGGTAAGACAGGAGGTAATGGTTCTGATCTCGCTCTGGAAGGACAAGCTGCAAGCTGATTGGTCAGGGCCATGCAAGGTAGTCCAGCAGGTAAACAATGTTAATTACATTGTTGAATTACCTGACCAAAAACACACTCACAGGATATATCATGTAAACATGCTGAAGCTATATTTTAATAGGGCTGACATGGTACTTGCTGGTTGCAGTCCTGGAGAGGAGCTAGCAAAGGAAGACTCCCTTCTCGACTTGTTAGCCAAGAGTAAGCAGGCATCGTCTGTGGAGACCATCACGCTGTCACCCCAGTTAACACCTGGACTGGCCCAAGAATTGAGGATCGTTTTGCAGGAATTTGCCCCTTTATTTACGCCCAAGCCTGGACAGACACCGCTAGCGGTGCATGACGTAGACACGGGGACCCAAGCACCCATACGTAGGACAGCCTACCGGATGTCAGAGACAGTCCTCAAGGATATTATGAGGGAGGTGGAGAAGATGCTGGATCTAGGGGTGATCTTTGAGGAGGCAGTATAGCACAGTGGTTTAAGGATCTGAACTGCAAACCTAGAGACCTGGGTTTGAATCCCACAGCCCCTGCTTGCATACTGTGTGACCCTGAGCAAGTCACTTAACTTCCTTGTGCTCCCAGGTCGCACCTATAAACAAGCTTCAGCTTAGAGTGTTTCTCATGGTAAAAAACAAAAAAGGGGGGGGGTGATCCAGAAACCCCACAGCCCCTTGGCCTCACCTGTAGTCCTTGTACCAAAACCAGATGGGACTACATGGTTCTGCATCGATTATCGTGGGCTTAATGCCCTCATTAGATCTGATGCCCACCCAATGCCACATACGGACAAATTGCTGGACAAACTGGGGGGGATGACGTACTTAACTGCAGTAGACCTGACAAAGGGGTACTGGCAGGTGGAACTCGCTACAGGGCTAGAGAAAGGTCAGCATTCATCACCCCAATCGGCCTGTTTGAGTTCAAGGTCATGCCCTTTAGGATGACGTATGCCTCTGCTACATTTCAGCGGTTAGTAAATCAGGTATTACAGGATACGGAGGACTTTGCTGGTGCCTACCTGGATGTTATTGCTATATTTAGCCATAGGTGGGAGGAACACCCGACACACCTAAGGGAGGTGTTTGGCTGAATACAGGCCACAGGTCTGACTATTAAGGCAGAAAAGTGCCAGGTGGCCATGGCAGAGGTCACTTATTTGGGACATGTGGTGGGGTGGGGCCAGCTCCACCCAAACCAAGTGAAAATAAAGGTGATTGTGGCATGGCCCATGCCTGAAACCCACAGTCAAGTCAGGAGCTTTCTTGGGACAGCCGGGTATTATAGGAAATTTGTACCCAACTACAGCTCCCTGGCAGCTCCTTTATCTGGGTTGTTGACAAAGATGAAGCCTAGGAGGGTAAAATGTGATCCAGCCTGTGAGTAGGCCTTCACACAGCTAAAAACCTCACTGTGTAGGGCCCCAGTGCTGGCCAGCCCAGACTACAAGAGGCCATTTGTGGTGCAAATGGGCACCTCAGTTGTGGGAATAGAGGCAGTCTCAGCCAAGTATCCAGTCAGGGAGAGAGCACCCTATTGTATACCGAAACAAGAAGTTACTTCCACATGAACAAACTGATTTGACAGCAGAAAAAGAGTGCCTCACCTTAGTTTGGGCATTGAAAAACCTGGAACCATATGTGTATGGGAGGCATTTTAGGGTCCAAACAGACCACAACCTGTTAGTATGGTTGGCCCAAATGGGAAAAACAAATGGAAAACTCCTGAGATGGAGTATCGCCTTGCAGGCTTATGACATGGAGGTTACCCATAGGCCTGAGTCTAAGAATGGGAACACAGATGGCCTATCTCGCATACTAAAGCAATAACAGGATTGGGAAAATGCTGCCATCAATAGGGGCACGTTCTCTCAGGTTCTGTTTTAGGTGGGGGGGGATGTTGCAAGATTCATTTATTTATTTTATTTATTTGTTTCTAGGATTATAATACCTTTGAACCAGAGGTTCATTTACAAAGGTTCCATGTCATAAACATTCAGGAGGTGAACATACACATATTGATTTACTGTTAAGATATGAGGATAATCAATTTAACAATGGACAATATAAGCGTAAGCAATATGTTACAAAATAAGAGAGCACAGTAAGATGCCTAGTGTCTATATTCAGTAGCATTAGGAATACAGTACAGAATACAATATCATGCGCAATGGGATAAAGAAACAAGCATTTGTCAATGCCAAATGTTGTCTCGCTGGCATTGGCATTGGTAGTGCTGGAGTTAGAGATGCATAATAGGAATAGCAGTGAAGTATAGTGACGCCAACCCCATCCCCACCCTGCAGAGACTGACAAGCATTGGGTCATCAGCTGTAATGCTCATGCCATTTTACCTCACCCTAATAGACACTGACAAATGTCGTGGTGTGCTTTGGGATCTTTGGGCATTATACTTACCCCATTCCATAAGGAAATACGCTGAGGTGGGTGCAGTATAGGAGAATGGTCCCAATAACCCCATGTTGAAAATTTGGTGCAAAAATTCCAAAAAATGCCCATGATATGCACCAGAGCTGAAAAATACCTATTTATGCCATTATACAGCTTACCGGCATTTCTTCAGTTCGCGGTCGGCTTTGAAAAGTGCAGACCTGTTCCCAGTCCACAGAAGATCGCTCGCTCAGGACTCCAGAGGCGGCGGGGTGAGGGGTGGGAGGCAGGTGCGCAGAGGGTGGGCGCGGGTTGTGAGGCAGGGAGACCGTGAGGGACTGTTTTCTTCTTTCACAGGGTTAAAAAAGAAAAAAAACATTGCGGGATGGTTTTTATTTTTCAGGGGATTTGGCACACTGTGGTGGGCTCCCAGCATGCCACCCAAGTGTTTTGGGGGGGGGGATGCTGTAGCCAGTGGGGGATTGGGCACCCCCATCGGCACACAACAAAAGCGGGGTGGGGGCAAGAGCCGAGGGGGATTGGGCACCCTCCTCTGCACATAACAAATGGGGGGGTGCATTATGCCGATGGGGAGGGCTCTGCCGCACACACAGTAAGCAGAGATGCCAACAGGGGTTTGGGCACCCCTGAAGTCGGCATTATGGCAGGCAGTGTGCCACCATGTTAAATTTTCTTTGTCACCAGGGAAAGCCTGTCGAGAGGTCCGCTGCGTATGATGAGCTTTGCTCGCATTGCATCAGACCTTTCCTTAGATGTGCTTGCCACATTATGTATGCATGGTGTGACGCCGGCATGCAGGCTTATTGGGGAATGAGTGACACACCTACTGATGCGTGCCCTGCATTCGCCCAACAATGACCGCGCCTCCAAGTCTGCTACTACCACAATATGTTGACTGCGCATGCATGAGCCAACATAAAAAGAGGTGGGGGTACATTCAGACTCTATGACTTTGTCAATCAGGGCTCTGAGAGAGTGGAAGGTGAAGGAAGGGGGGTAAAGGGTAGAGAAGAGAGAGGATAGAAAAATATGGAAAAGGGGGAGGGGCAGTCACAGTGGACCTTGTCAACAGGATGAGGTGGTTGGGAGTGCAGATAGGGAAGTAGAAGAGGTGCAGAAAGAGGTGGTGAGAAGAGTGGGTGGTGAGAAGAGGAGTATAGATGGCCAGCCAGGAGAGAAAGACGGGCTATACATAGAGGAAACACAATGGGAGGAAGGAGCTGTGTCTAGCTCTTAGGGGTGGCAGTCACAACTGCTTAGTAACATGAGGTGTTGGTGCAGTTTGAGTTTAAAGGAGCCAAGGGTGGGGTGTTTTGGATCTCAGGGGGAGGCTATTTAGCCAAGAGGGGCCTCTAAACCTAAAAGATCGCTGTCCCTGGACTGTCCGGCAGTAAGGGACCAAGTAATTCATAGAGGAAGTTCTACAAGTGTTGTAGGGGTTAGGGGCTAGCAGGAGAAGGGGTAGGATGCATGGCGGTGTTTGGCCAAGGCTGATTTTGTTCGCAAAGAAACAAACTTGGTAGGTGATCCTACTTCTGAGGTTCAACCAGAGGGTTTGCACGTAAAGGTCGCAAGGGTGGGTGTAACTGTGGGGTGGGGTCCCATAACCAGCCAACACGCCTTGTTGAGAGCAGTGGAGATTCTTTTCAGGGTTGTATCAGAGGCTATGCCATAGATTATTAGCCCATAATCAACAATGGAAATGATTGAGCTGGAGACAGCTAGTTTGAGAGTTTCTGGGGTGAGGCAGTGCCGGTATCTATAAAGGATGCCAATATGAGAGTTTTTAATTCTGGAGATTAGGTTTATGTAGGCAGAGTACCTAAGCCTATTATGACTATTTTAATGTTCCTATGTACTGGGTTGTGAGGCATTACAGAGTTAAGACACTGTCCCTTTAAAAGGCCAAGGAAAAGTTGAACAAATAAAAGGAGTTACTGTTTTTTTTTTTTTTTGTTTTATTTAGTTGTTTAACCAGGTATAGCACACTAAGCTGAAAGCTTTTTTACAGGAGCAACCTGGGAACACAAGGAGGTTAAGTGACTTGCTCAGGGTCACACAGTATGCAAGTGGAAGCTGTGGGATTCAAACCCCAGGTCTGGTCTGCTGGATGTCACCAGATTTGCAGCTCAGAGCCTTAGACTACTGCGCTATACTGCCTCCTAAAAACTGTTAAAACCAGTTTGGGCCTGGCATTCATCTAGACAGGGACCAAACAGATTTATGTATCCCAAGGGTCATATCCCTTGGATGAACAGACATTCCACAGGCAAAAGACCCACAGTGGACATCAGAGGTCAACGGCAAACAGCCCCAGTGAGAGGTCAGCCAAGACAGAAAAAGGTTATGCAGAAACCATATGTTAGGGGTGTTAGACGTGGAACCACAGTGACACCTGCAGGACAGAGTAAACTGTAACACCCCTCCCAAAAGGGATGGATGTGGCCTGGAAAAAAAATGACCATTCAGGCTGTATTTAACAGACAAACACTTTGAAATCAGTGCATTAGCTTGAAGTTTGAACCCTGAGGAGGAATGGTTTCTTAGAGCTGAGAAAACTTTATTTTGTGGAAAGGGACTTTTTCACATGCTGAACAGAAATTCTGATCTTTATGTCAGAATTTGGGAACAAAGACTTTGCTACAAGACAACTCTGAGTTTGGCACCAAAAAAGGAAACTCAGAGGGTGATTTCTGTTAATCCAGCAAAATTTTGTTTTCCTAAGGACTTGCTTCACCTAACAAGAGGGAATTTATTCTCAAAAAGGGCACTTGATATTTTCTGGACTCTAAACCTCAAAACAAGCATTTGTCAGTGCCGAACGTTTGATGTTCTGGAAGATGTCTGCTCCTGCATCGTGTTTATGTCCTTGAGGTACTTGAACGTTTTGTGCCCTTGTCGTCGAGGGCAGGTCAGGAAGTATAGGAAAACCAAGAGCAGTTGTAGAATTCACCAACAATGATTTATTTACACTAGCAGTATCATAAAGTAAACTTGTTCAGTATAACTATTTACAAAGGCAAAATAAAATAAAGTTTTCTTTTAGTCTCTGTGTCCCTTTTTCTTCTAATTGTTTATGTAGTTGCAGCTTAGCTCTTTAATATAAGTCTTTTCAACCCCTCATCCTTAGCAAGCATCCTGTTTTTGTAAATATCAGGCAGGGCTGCTAGAACACAGTGTGCTCGAGCTGAGAGGCCCCCTTTTGCAGCATTTGCAAAAGGCTGGAAGATTTGCAGTCAAGTAACTTCTAGAGTTTACAATAGCTTTCTGCAATCATCTCAAAATATAATTATATATATTTCAACAGTAACACTGTATGTTTTCGAAACAAAAGTGATCCCATTATCGGTCACATTTTCATACAATGATTTGCACATATTTTTATATTAGCAGCTCTAGATATGCAAGGGAGAAAAACAGACAGCAAGAGAAAACTGAGGGACAGAGAGAGGCAAAGAATTGCGAGATTGTTCAGGGTGATCAAATCTGAAGTCTTACTGGAAAATTGGGTTGCGCGACCAGACAAAGAAGAGACAGGAAAGGACAGATCCTTGCATTTTAAATACTTTCTCAACAACTGGGACATGATCCTATTCCACCCTGTCACAGCCCTGTGCCAGACTACCCATCTTGTTAATTAGCCTTCTGTGTTGGTCGGTGTTGAAGGCTTTCCTGAAATCAAGGTAGGTGACGTCCACTGCCCCTCCCTGATTTTTCTTCCTTACTGAGGCATTAGGGTTTCCAATCCCTAATGCTAACTCCGACCCCACCCTGCAGAGACTGACCAGATGAGTGGGGTGTGCCTTTGCAATCAGGTGTAACGCTCATGCCATTCCACCTCAGCCCACCCTGCAAACACCGACAGGCATCATGGTGTGCCTTGGGGTCTTTGGACATTACACTTACCCCAGTCCATAAGGAAATAAGCTGAGATGGGGGCAGCATAGGAGAATGGGGTGAACATTAGGGCCAAAGACTCCAAGGCACATGTTGATGCCTGCCACTGGCTGCAGGGTGGGGGTGGAATGTCGTGAGCATTATAGCCGATGACCCCAAGTCACACCACCGACGCCTGTCAGTCTTTACTGGGTGGGGGGTGTTACAATTTGAAACCCTAATGCTCCGGGCATTTGTTAGTATTTTCACTCCAAATTTTCAACATGGGCTTTTTGGGACCCCACCTCATGAACGGTGGCACTATCATTTTGTTACTCAATCCCGAAAGGTGATTTTACACAGCGACTGTGCCATTTGCCAACACAGGCGCAAAAACACATTTTGGGCAGGATGTGAAAAAATGAAAGCTGTACTGTTCATAAGGAGGTGTGAAAAAATGGCAATGTTAAAAATCTGGAATGAAAATATGAAAAATTGGTGGTTACGAGCATGCGAAGTAACTGCGCAGTGCACGCCTGTAACTCAATCATTTTTTTGAATTTTATCACCAAATTTTCAACATGAGCAGTTTTGGACTTCTCGTGAACAGTGGCATTGTGATTTTGTTAATCTGTCCCAAAAGTTGATTTCTCACAGCGACTGTGCCATTCTGCGCCACAGGTGTGAGAACACATTTCGGGCAGGATGTGAAAAATGACAACTGTACTGTTCATAAGGAGGTGTGCAAAAATGGCAATGTTGAAAATCTGGAGTGAAAATACTAAAAACTGGCGAAGTTATGAGTGTGTGTAGAAACTGCGTAACACATGCTCGTAATGCAGTCATTTTTTTGGAATTTTTTCACCAGATTTGCAACATGGACTTTTTGGGACCTCTCCTCATGAACAGTGGCACTATCGTTTCATTAATTGGTCCCAAAAAGTGATTCTGCGCAGCGACTGCAAAGTCACCTTTTGGAACCGAAAAATTAAATCACTGTGCCAGTGTTCATGAGGAGGGGTCCCAAGAACCCCTTGTTGAAAATTTGGGGCCAAAATTCCTAAAAATGGCTGAGATATCAACCTAAGTTGAAACCCCCCCCCCCCCATTGATTCCCATTATACGGCTTACTTTGAAATATTCAGTTTACCAGTCGCCTTTAAAGAGTGCAGATGTGATCCGCCCACAGAAGATCACTGCTCCTGACCTCGGAGATAAGTAGGGGTGAGGGGGTGCGGGGAGGTGGGTGCTCAGTGGGAGGTGGACTGGGAGACACGAGACCGCTTTTTTTACAGAGGAAAAAGAAAAAAAGACTTCAAGGACTGTTTTCTTTATTTTACAGGTAAAAACATACATTTAGGCACACTGGGGTGGGCTCCCAGTGTGCTACAATGGGGGACATGCTGATATGGGACTGGGCAGCTCGATGTTGGCAAAACAAAAACAAACATTTAGGCACACTGGGCGGGCTCCCAGTGTGCCAGGCTAAATAGTGTGTGTGTGTGTGTGTGTGTGTGTGTGTGTGTTGGGTGGGGGGATGCTGACACAGATCGGGCACCCCAATGTCGGCAAATATTACTCATGGGTTTTGGGGGGGGGAGGAGCACATCCGACACCAGGAGTGGGCATCTCGGTGTCGGAAAAAAATTAAACAATTACTTTGGCACACTGGGGTGGGCTTACTTCGGGAGACTGTTTTCTTTATTTTACAGGTTAAAAAAATATACATTTAGGCACACTGGGGTAGGCTTCTAGTGTACCACAATGGGGGGTACGCTGACACGAGGATTGGACACCTGATGTCGGCAAAAAAAAATACATTAGGGCTCCCAGTGTGCAGTAGTGTGTGTGTGTGTGTGGGGGGCATGCTGACACAGGGATTGGGTACCCGATGTCGGCAAATATTACCACCGGTTTTGGGGGGGTGGGGGCGCATCCAACACCAGGAGTGGGCATCCCGGTGTCAGAAAAAATTAAATAATTACTTTGGCACATGGGGGTGGGCTCCCAGTGTGCCATATTAATGGGGGGAAGGGGGATGCATGCCGACATGGGTATTAGGCACCCCAATGTCGGTTTTCTGTGGAGTGTGTGGCGGGTGACAGGAGCCGCTGCCCACTCATTTCTTTATTGAAATGTTTCACCAGAAAAGTCACACAGAGCAAACAAGTTGCTTGTGGAGTGCTCAGCGGCAGGAGCCAACCTGGTTGGAAAGGAAGGGGGAGGTGCCACTGCAATGTCTAAACTGTTCGTGATTGCAGTGGCAGGTTTCTTTTAACGCCTTGGCTTTCTTTGAAGCTGCCGGCATCGGCAGCTTCCCCGTTGATTGGTGGCTGCGGGAAGAGCTCAGTAAAGTGTCCGCTGCATTAGGTGGCATTGACACACCTCTTATTTCCCGTTATTGTCCCAAAGCGTTTGGTGCCCAAGCGCATCAAACGCAACAAGGTATGTAGTAGTAATAAAATTTATTTATACAGTATATCACCATTAGGACAATTTACGCTCTGTTTGCAAGGTGTACCTGTGCAGTAGACATATAAATACAAGTTTCCACACATAACAGTGGAACTTCAATCAATAATTTAAACACACAAACACCTAACAAAAATGTTAATAGATTGTTACAACAAATAATCAACAGGAACTACACTTAAGCTACAACAAACCACAGATAACATTTAAGTACTATTGTACTATCAATTACACATACATGTAAAGCTAAAATACTATCTAGCCTTTATTTTGAAACTAAATTTGAAAAAATCCAAATTTCTTAAATCTGGGGGCAATGCATTCCAAGTGCTAGCTACACTAAATTCAAAGGTCATTTTACCCAAATTATTAAAGATCCTAGGCTGTATCTGGTCCCGAGCCCTATTTTTCCTTAAATTTAAACAGTGTTTAGGTCCTTGCATGTTTGCTACTAGATATTGAGGTGATTTGTTTCTAAGCATACTCCAGACAAGATTTGTCCAGATATTTCTATGCTTTAACGCAAGTGATTGACAAGCCAGCTTTTTGTACATAATACAATGGTGAGTATTATAACCACCTCAAGACAAATCTTGCCAGTCTGTTGTAGAGGTGATCCAATTTTCAATTGCTGCTGACTTGAGTGTCTATAGATATGATTTCTGTAATTAATAATCAGCAAGATTAATTGATTAGCTATCATAAGGCATACCGTTTTAGCTGTACTTGTTGAAAACCTTCTTGCTGCCCCTATACGGCTATTTACTATTTTTATTAAATCTGAAATATGCCAATCAAAACTTAAGTTCTGATCAAAATAGATTCCTATGTATTTGTGACAGTTTGGGTCAAACATTTCCCCTTCCGAAGTCATTATATGCAAACACGAATCCTTTAATCTAGATTGCCTAGATCCAAATAACATTGTGTTTTTCTATTGTTAATGATCAAACCCAGAGAAGTGAAGTACTCCTGCACTGCTAAGAAGTCCTGCTGCAATTTGGTTTCCACTTCACTGGGGCTGCCCCCCTCAGCCACCAGCATGGTGTCATCCGCATAAAGGCGGATAGGGGAGTGCCTCACAAAATCTGGGAGATCATTAATGTAAACAGTAAACAACAGTGCCCCAGGATCGAGCCCTGGGGGCACCCCACGGGTTACTGGCAAAATGTCGGACTGAAATAACAGTGTGTAGTGTTTTTCTGTATAACCATCCAATATTTATTTTTCGTATTGTCTGCATTCCAAATCTTCCACATTGTAGAATTACTATGTTGTTTTGCTTTAAATAAACTTTTTGTAATTTCTTATCAACTCTGCCTGGGGTCTGGTTGTGTGATCTAACATTTTAAAGAAACAGGTTTTGTAAGGACTGTATGCCTTGTTAATGAAGATACAGTAGTAACCGCTCAGCTATCCTACAAACCAAATAGTCAAGAGTCTGCCAGTGGCTGTGGTGGAATTCTAAACAGAGAACATAGTGGCAGAGTCAGGGGGACTCAAGACTACATTATCCACCCTTCCACTGGGAAAAGGAAGGCTGATAATGCGTCCTGAACCCTACAACTGCTCACGAGTTCCATAAACAGGGGGACATCCCTGAAAACAGGAGTTCCTGCCATGCCCAAGGGGTTGGGCTTCTGACACCGCCCACAGCTGCACTGCTGCCTGGCCCCACCTGATGGCAGCCTAAGGCAGCGTTAACAAGCCACCCTTTCTTGGAAGCAGAGAGCAGCCATTGACTGCTTGATGCTGTACCGCCCCAGCCGACCCCCGACAACCAGAGTTTGTTCCCAAACTCAGGTCGCCAGTGTGGTAGGAGGTAAGGCGCACAACACCTCAGCCCTTCGCACCACTGGGTCAGCTTTGCTCCTTCGCCCCTTCAGAGTCCCCCAAACTGTCAGTCCTTCTCCCTGTGCCCACACTGTGTATCCAGTTTTTATCCCACCCTGGCAAGCATTCCTCTCCAGTGCGGCTCTCAGCAGTTGCAGATGTACCATCCTTCCCCACACTCTCTGCAGGAAGGATGACATACAGTTCATCAGACAGTCCTGGCAGCATTCCAAGTGTGCTTACATCCTCTTCATAACCTGCACTATTAGAAAGAATTGCTGGCCCCTAGACCAACTTGCACTCAGCCAGCTCAGGCAGGGAATATTTTATCAAGTATTGATTTGCAGAGCCAAAAACTGCACAGTTGTCATGAATTGCTATGCAAAATTGTTTATTTACAGTAATCACATGCTACATATCCCGTTTAACCCAAAAGTGGCTGTACAGTTGCTTCACTCAAGCTTATATACAAAATTCTGCACAGAATTTTGCAACGTTTACTTCAGTCAGATTTTTTATCATGGCAATTTGCTTCTCAAACTTTTTTCCCCTTGCCGGTTGATGATACATACTGACAGAGTGAGGACTCTGTTCAGGATATACAAAGAATAAATACTCACCTTCTGGCTCTGTCCGTGGCTATCCGTCTTAAATGTCACTAACAGCCACAAGACCACCATCCTTGCTTGATTGAGGGCTCAGTGGTGTTGCTGTTTCCAGTGGAACCCATGCCAGACCCACCAGAGCAACAACAAACTGGGCTTGGGCAGACAGTGTGGGAAAAGCGTAATTACTCCATTCCCAACTGATAGCAAAGCACTAGCTGCTGCAGCAGTTTCAGGTAATAGTGGATGATTCTGCACTCACTAGAGCTGGGATGAATATCCAAAATTCTGTCTAATTCCACTGAATTCTGTTGGAAGCAGAATTCCTTAATTCTAAGAGCTGAATAGTAACTGCAGAATCATATTCTGCAGTTTATGGAGTAATTTTATAATGGAAATATTCCTCTGTTTACATAGAATTGCTTTTCTGAATTCCGCAGTATTAAAAAATTAATTTCGAAAAGCATTTTGGAAGTGAAATTGCCATTCCGCATGAATTCTGCTGGTGAAATTCCATATTTGAAACAGCCCTAACACTTACTCAACCAAAACCCACGACTGTTACAGTCAGCAGTGTTCGGCTATCAGAACTAGACTATCTTGCACCACCTGACCATGCCTAATAGTGATTTTTTTGTTGTACCCTGATTCACTTTGTAAAAACAAGGACGTTTGGGATGGAGCTGGCAGTGTGCTCAAACAGATGTGCTTAGGAGAAACTCCTGCACAAACTTTATACTTTTACACAGAAACATGCTTTAGCCTACTAAATCTTTGGAAACTTGCCTGGGCTGTAGACAGAGATCTTCTCTATAAACTGTAAAGGTTTGAATGGTACAGGCCATGCCAAAGCCACACCAAGCAATGACTTTGGGGGACAGAAAGGGAAGGCCACAGTACCGACTGAAACCCCGTCGGGAAGTGGTTCGAGTATGGAGGTTGCCACTGGAGACAATGAACCATCAAACTCTGCTTTGCTTAACAGAACAGTGACAGACCTTTTTGCATCGTATTATTTCTAGTTCAAAACATAAATTTTATGATTGCTTACCTTCTCTAAAATTCATTTAACGTGTTGATCGTTTCATCTGCTTCTTTTCTTAGTAGAATTGAAATACATGATAATGGTGTAATTACACCCAGCCTTGTTTGTTTCAAATCCTTGATCTACTCTTATTGCATTCTTCCTGAGCATTAGAAACACCCTCAAACAGTGCAGTCACTCATGATGCAAATATTATCCTCTTCTCCCACTGCATCATGAGTGGCAAGATTGTTTGGGGGTGTTCCCAAATCCAGGAAAGATGTAGATGGAGTTGATTAAGAAATGTAAACAAATGTTTTTGTGTGGTAACACCAATATGGTGCATTGTCTGGTTTTCCCGGACATGACGTCTCCACCACTTATTCACACTAATGGGATCTACGCCGGAGGCGTAAGGACCCAGTGGGAGCAAACTTTTCAAGAGGGCCGGTGCCAGAGATGGAGCTGCGAGGAAGCAGCACCGTGAGCCCTGGCTCATTCGGTAAAGACTATCTTGGCATCGACCCTCCAACTGCCTGAGTTCCTTTTTTCCCACCTTTGAGTGCGCTTCAGTGACAGCGACGACGCTTACCCTCCAGGAGTCACACTTCAAACTAGCAGCTTAGTTTTCAGTTTATTGTTTTGTAATTTGTCTTCGAAATAAGTACCGATTATATTTAATTTTACTTATTATAAGAAAGTAGTCTTCAGCCCTCCATTGACGGAGTCGACCATGAGCGGGTCAGGTGACGGTAGGGAGACTTCGTATGAAAGCTGTTCAGTCAGCTGGGCTGGGTCCGGTCTGCCACCATCCCCAGAGGGAGGGAGGGAGGGTCTGACAATGGACGGTCCGATGCTTGGGGAGATGGGCAGTCCCCCTGAAAGTATAAATGGAAATGGTCCCACTTGCAGCACCGTTCAGCCTCGAGCTCTTCTTCAGCACACAAGTCGAAAAAGAGAAGGCATCACTCAAGGTCGCCTTCTGGTATGTCTGCGCATCGACGGTTGGTTATTGGAGACAGGCACCAGTCTCCACCTCTGTCAGAGTCACCGGTTTCTGTCTCCGGTGGCCGACCTCCTCGACATCGGAGCCCATCTTCACCTCTTTGGGGGGGGCTTCCAATGAGCAGTTTCACCAGTGGGCTGCTCTCATGGAGCAATGGGCTCGGAGGTTGGTCCAGCTGCCTGATCCGGTCACTCTGAGGCCTTCAGGCCATTTGAGGGAATGAGTAGGGTGGTTGGACCTTAATAGTTGCACGGTGCCTTCTTTGGTGCTGTCAACTCCGTGCTCTGGTGTTTTCCCCACTCACATGGCTGTGGCACAGGGGTCCACACCGATGTCTCTATCACCTGCCTAGTTTCCTTCTTTTACTTCAAATCACAGTTTTTCAGACCCTTGGGATGCTCTCAGCACTGTCCGTGATGCTGGGGGCTCTGTCTGCACTGTCTATGTCACCGGGGAGTCTGTCGGTGCCATCCGCAGTGCCGCGGGCTCTGTCAGCACCATCTGCAGTGCCAGGGGCTCTGTTAGCACCGTCTGTGGTGCCGCAGGCTTTGTCAGCGCTGTGGACTCTATCAGCACCATGTGCTGGGCTGTTTCCAATCACACCGACTTCCTTGTGTTCGGCGCTGAGGCTTGGTGCGGCGCCATCTGGCCTCCAGGGGTTCTCGACTCTGATTCTTTCCTCTTCTACTTTTCCTTCTGATTTTCACTCCTTTCCTGTCCATACAGTCCCTCCTGGACTGTCAGGAGATGATTTTGAGCCTGACCCAGATCTTCGACTGGGTGATGATGTTGAAGGAGCAGGGATCAATCCTGCTGCAGAGCCTGTGGTCGAAGACTTTTCCTTTAAGTCTCTGCTTAAAAATTTTAATTCTTCTCTTTCTCTCCAGACTCAGAAATCGATCCTGGGAAGCTTTTAAGACTCCGGTACCTACATGTCCCGGAGATCCCTATGGATTTAACTCCTCCGGTACAATCCTCTTTCAAGACCCTCTCTCAGATGGTATGGAACAATCCTGCTCTCATTCCTTCCGTGGCTAAATCCATAGATAGGAAGTATGCCCCTCCCAAGGATCGCCCCATATTGGCCTCACAAGCCTTTGCTGATCCCATTGTAGTCTTGGCAGAGGATGATAAGGCCGTCCTTCCTCAGGCATCTACAGCCTGGCCTATAAATAAAGAATCTCGCAAGGTAGACACCTTAGGTAAGAGAGTCTTTGCTGCCTCCACTCTGGGTATGCGTATTGCCAGCTACCAGGGCTATTTTTCTCAATATGAGTATGTTCTTTGGCATTCTCTCAAACAAATGGTAGAAGCTCTGCCTGAGCCGGAAACTAATTCAGAGCTACTTCAGACCATAACCAGGGGTATCGAGTCCAACAACCAACAAGTTAAAGCTGCTATGGATGCTTTCGATACTGCTTCCCGGGCGGCGGCTGGCATCTGCACCCATCGCCACTCTTGGCTACGTACTTCGGGCTTCACGAATGATGCCCAGCAGCAGGTCATGGCTTTACCCTTTGACGGTATGTATCTGTTCAGGCCCCAGGTGGAGCAAGCTCTGGAGACCACACAGAAGACAAGGTCTGCCATTAAGACGGCTAGACCCACACCCGCCTCCTCCTTGGAGGGGGGGGTGCCAACAAGTGTCAATTTCACAACCGTCAGTCCTTTCAGGGTAGAGGCAGAGGAGGTTTTAACAAAAACCACAACTCTCAGCCACAAAAGAAAATGCAGCAGAAGGCACAAGGCCCCAAAGTGCCCAGTGCCACCTTCTGAGTTTCTGGCCCAGGTCCCACCTCAACTGTCCGAGGGGGACTCTTCCTCAGCATTGGGAGGACGTCTGACTCAGTTCTACAACCAGTGGAAATCCATAACATCAGACAAATGGGTCCTCCGGATAATCCGCGAGGGGTACTCGCTCAATCTTTCGGAAACCCCTCCAGATCATTCTCCCAAACGACAGCCCAGGCTGTCAGCAGTACAGTCAGACCTTCTTGCTTCCGAGGTACAAGGCCCTCTGAACAACAGAGCAGTAGAAGTAGTTCCGCTGGATCAACGAAATACAGGTTTCTACTCCCATTACTTCCTGGTCCTGAAGAAAACTGGTGGCATGCGCCCCATTCTGGATCTCAGAAAGTTAAACAAGTTCCTTCTCAAGGAAAAGTTCAAGATGATATCGCTAGGTACCTTGCTACCTTTGCTTCATCAACACGATTGGCTAGCCTCCCTGGACATGCAGGATGCCTACCAACACATTCCTATACACACAAAGCACCACAGATACCTAAGGTTTGTGGCATTGGGTCAACATTATCAGTATCCTGCCCTTTAGGCTGTCCTCAGCACCTCGAGTTTTTACAAAGTGTTGTGCAATTCTTGCGGCACATCTCAGTAAAATTGGAATACAAGTGTTCCCATATCTGGACAACTGGCTCCTAACACGTCCCTCTAGACAAGGAACTCTGGATGCCGTAGCCACGGCCTCAGACTTCCTCACGTCCATAGGAGTCCTGCTAAATCTCAACAAATCGCAGTTGCAGCCCACCCAGAAGCTCCTCTTTATAGGAACTCTTCTGGACACCTCCTGTGCAAAGGCTTTTCTCCCAGAGGACAGAAGGAGCGATATCTTACAGATGGCCCGATACATCAGCGTAAACAGCTCGATTCAAGCTATCTCGATGCAACGGATGCTGGGTCTCATGGCATCCTTGGTGTTCACTGTACCCTTAGCACGTCTCCACATGAGAACCTCTCAGTGGATGCTCAGTACTCAGTGGTCCCCAACCGCTCACCCTCAGTCCTTTCCCATCAAAGTGACAGAACCTCTGAAGAGGTCACTCGCCTGGTGGTTGCAGGAGGACAACTTTCTGGAAGGATATCCCTTTGCTCCTCTGGATCATCAGATCTCCATTACCATGGATGCGTCCCTAATGGAGTGGGGAGCTCATTGCCAGAATCTCCACACCCAAGGTACGTGGACTCAGGGCGAGTCCCAGCTTCACATAAACATCCTGGAAATGAGAGCCGTCCTCTATGCAGTCCGAGCCTTGAAGAACATACTCTGTCACAGGAAAATTCTCCTTCAAATGGACAACAAAGCAGTGATGTATTACATCAACAAGCAGGGAGGTGCACACTCTTACCCATTATGCAGGGAAGCTATTAGAGTGTGGGAATGGTGCCTGGAGCACAAGGCTCTAATCCACGTAGTTTACATGCCAGGAGTACAAAACGAGCTGGCAGACCATCTCAGCAGAACGGAGACAGATCCCGATGAGTGGTCTCTTGACCTAACTGTCGTTCAGTCACACTTCAAAGAATGGGGAACTCCAGACCTGGACCTTTTTGCGTCCCCACTCACCGCAAAACTGCCTCTCTTCTGCTCCAGAAATCCAGGACCTGGCATTTTCTGTCAGGATGCATTTAGGCTGTGGTTGACAAGACACTTTTTATATGCCTTTCCTCCTCTTCCCCTAATTCAGAGGGTACTTCTCCAATTCGAGTCTCATGGGGACAAAATGATCCTCATTGCTCCCTTCTGGCCTCAGCAGATATGGTTTCTGCTGCTCAACAGTCTGTCGGAAACCCTCCCGAAGGCGCTTCCCCTTCAGATGAACCTTCTGACCCAGGGTCCCGTGGTCCATCCCAATCTGAGGTCGCTTCACCTCCATGCGTGGCTCCTGAGGAGATAGAGGTGAATAGGTTCAATGTTTCTCGTAGGGTTTCAGATATTCTTTTGTCTGCATGTAAGCCAGCCACTAGAAAAACCTACACAGCCAAATGGAAGCGTTTCTCTATCTGGTGTGCAAAATCCTCTTCGTACCCTTTTTCTTGCCCACCAAATAAAGTCTTGGAGTACCTTTTAGACCTCTCAAATTCAGGCCTGTAGTACTCCACAGTCAAAGTTCATCTTTGTGCCATTTCAGCTTATCATTAGCCGGTACTTTCCATGTCACTGGCTCAGTTACCTGTAGTTAAGAAGTTTCTTAGGGGTATTCTGCATACTAGACCTCCTATCAGATGTCCAGTCGCAGCCTGGGACATTAACCTTGTACTAGACATGCTCACTCGATAATAACCTTTCGAGCCTTTAGCTACTTGCAAGATGAAATTCCTCACTTGGAAAACGGCATTCCTGGTGGCCATCACGTCGGCCCGGAGAATTTCTGAAATACGTGCACTGGTGACAGACCCTTCCCATATACTGTATTTCAAAAAGACAAAGTAGTTCTTAGGACTCATCCTAAGTTTCTCCCTAAGGTTGTCTCAGAATTCCATCTAAACCAACCTTTAGTCCTGCCTACCTACTTTGCGAACTTCCAGAATGAAGGGGAGCGTACCCTTCATTCTCTGGATGTTAAAAGAGCGCTGCGATTCTATCTAGGTAGAACAAAATGAAATGAAACTGAAACTTTATTTATATGGCGCCTTTCTTGAACCAGGGCGTCTTACAATAATTTAGAACAATAAACAATAAATAATAAACATAAATCCATTAATAATTTATGGTACATTAAATCTGAGCTTCAAATCACAATCAATTAATTAAAATTAATCCTTGACCATAAAAGGGTCTTAAGGGCCTTTTTAAACTCCTCCACGGTCGCACACTGATGAAGGTGACGGAGTAGAGAATTCCAGTGGGTCGGAGCAACAAACATAAAAGCACGAGCACCTGATGACTTTAAAGAAACCCTCGGAATCTCTAGCAACCCTTCGTCCGCCAAGCGGAGAGATTGCCCGGGGCCGTAGGGAACCAAAAGCTCTTTCAAGTAGTCTGGACCCTGTCCGTGTAAGGCTTTGTAGGTCAAAAGACCAACTTTAAAGGTGATCCGCCACTGAATCGGCAGCCAGTGCAGATCGCACAATACCGGCGAGATATGACAGGTGCAAGATGTACCCATCAACAATCGGACCGAAGCATTCTGCGCCAGCTGCAAGCAGCGGATATCAACCCCAGGAAGCCCTAGATAAATGGAGTTGTAATAATCCAGCTGTGAGGTCACAAAAGCGTGGACCAACGTAGGAATGTCAGCTGGCGGAACAAGGTGCTTAATCCTGGCGATGTTACTAAGATGATAAAAGGAAAGTTTGACAACCGCCGACACCTGCAAACGCAGTGTCAGTTTGTTGTCAAAGATCACCCCCAGGTTCCGCACCCATTCAGAGGTAGGGAGCTGGATACCTCCCAGAAATAAACCTGAGGATAAACCAGCTCCCATCCCCTCTACCCTGCGACCTGGTTCCAGAACCAATACCTCCGTCCTCTCTGAGTTCAACTTTAGCCAGCTTGAACTCATCCAGCCTTGGATTTCAGTGAGGCAGCTATTGATGACCGAGAGAGCTCTATCCTGGTTAGATGCAAAAGACAGGCAGAGCTCAGTATCATCTGCGTAGCAGTGAAACTTCAGCCCATACCTTCTTACAATGTCTCTGAGGGGCAGCATGTACACTGCAAACAACATGGGGGACAACACTGAGCCTTGGGGTACCCCACATGACAGTGAGAGTGGGCAGGAAGAATTTAATCCAGACACCACTCTCTGAGTCCTGTCAGTGAAGAAAGATCTAAACCAACTGAGGACTGTCCGTGACAGATGACAGATAAACTCCAGGCATGCGAGAAGTACCCCATGGTCCACAGTGTCAAAAGCTGATGAGAGATCAAGAAGAACGAGAATGGAACGGTTCTTCTGATCTCTAGCCATCAAGAGATCATTGAGCACCCAAACCAGCACTGTCTCGGTACTATGCCTCTTTCAAAAACCAGACTGGAGGGGTTCATAGATGTCATGGATGGTTAAATGGTTCTCCAATTGTGCTGCCACCATTTTCTCAATAATCTTCCCAACAAAGGGAAGATTAGAGATCGGCCTGTAGTTAGCATGGCAGTCGGGGTCCAAGGTAGCTTTCTTCAGGAGGGGTGTCACCACCGCCTCCTCCAGGGAGCTAGGAAACTCACCGGTATCCAAGGAGCACCATGCTATCTGTGCTAGAACCAAGACAAGCCTTTATCAGGGAAGTCGGACCCGGATCTAAACTACAGCACATAGGCCGCATACTCTGGATAATCCTCATGACATCAATGAACTCAGGCCGGTCAAAGGAACTCCAAGAGAGACTGGGGGGAGCAACCAGATGCCGATCAAGAGCATCTCCAATAGAGGGAGCAGGCTGGAGTGCTGCCCTAATGTCGGCCACCTTATCAGCAAAGAAACGAGCAAGCTCGTTACACTCTAATTGTGAAAAAGCTTTCCGAACCTGGAGACAGGCTGGGTTGTACAGTCTGTCAACAGTTCGAAAAAGCTGAGCTGGTCGGTTCTGAGCAGCCGCAGTCTCTCTGAATAGGAACTCTGCCTTCTTACGAGAGATTGTGGAATGCTAGACTTTATAATGCTCCATCAATCTAAGATGGTCGGCATCAAGGGCAGTTCTCTGCCAACAACGCTCTAATCTTCGTCCTTGTCATCGCATCTCCCTCAAGGCCTCATCAAACCATAGAGACCGAGGTCGAACGGGGAGAGGATGAACATGGACAAGAGCAATTTGATCCAGAGCTGAGGAGATGGCCCTATTATAGGCCAACACCAAAGCATCGGAATCATTGCTCACTTCAGAAAACTCCAATAGGTTAAGTGCTGCTGTCAGGCCCACAGAACTAATATCTCATAAAGAGCGGCACTTAACCATCTCCACAGGGGTAGGCCTACAAGGGGGGGTGTGCAAAAACTGAAGCCCACAGTGTAGTGATCAGACCAACTGATGGGTTCCACCCCCACGTCAGTGGCCTCAATCCCCAGGAGGAAGACTAAGTCCAAAGAGTGACCACTCATGCGTGGCAGAAGTAACCACTTGTGTGAGACCCAAAGATGTCATTAATTGGAGGAAGTGTTTTCCAAACTTCGAATATTCATCATCGATCCAGGCACTGAAGTCACCCAGGACCATCAGCCTGGGAGACTCAAATGCCATGTCAATGATGAAGTCGGCTACTTCCTGTAGAAAATGTTTCTCATCCCCTGGTGGACGGTAGATGAGAACTATTCTATATCCCACATCTGCCAGCATGGTACACTCAGAGGACTCCACCTCTTCAACTAGTACACCTGTGAATCCCCCCCCCCCGGCGGTCCAACCTCGGGCAGTGTAGCACCGAGTACCCGGCTGGAATTGCTGCCTCCAAAATTGGACCATCATTACCATCCAGCTAGGTCTCGGTAATGCACGCCAGATCCACAGACCCCACCAAGTCTGCAATAACTGCAGTCTTGTTCCTAATGGATCTGGCATTGCACAACACCGCTCGGGTTGGACGGGTTACTGAAGTGGAACAGACTACTTGCCCAATACCATTAATAGTAGCAGTACCCTTGGGTATTGGAACGAGGCAAGGAGAACCTCGCTTTCGAATCCATTTAGTCCCAGGGTGTCTTCTGGTCTCCACAACATCAATCCGATGTTGCCACTCATTCGGCCTCTACTGTCCACACCCCAAAACCCCTCCTCCCCCTCTGTACAATTCTCAGTGCTCTACAGCGCTGGTAAGTTGACATCTGTAATGGCATAGGGTAGAAAGGGCGGAGGGCACGGAGAGCGGAGGACAAATAGCGCACGACCGTGGTGGCAGGCCCTCTACACATTGCAACAATAAAACCACCCAAAATAAAATAATATCAAAAATAAATAAAAACAAAGTTAGATTAAATCAATCAGAATAAAAAACATCCAAATAACTAAAATTAACAATCAAAAATCCAGAGGCGCTCACCCTCCCTTAAATTCAAAAACTAATCATAAATACAAATCACATAACAGTCTCTAAGAGTCAGTGTCAAAGGGCAGAATGACAACTTTCCACAGAGAAATAATAGGATCCAGATGATAAAAAGATGGGCTCTCACTCCCTCTTAGTCCAAATACAAGACAATCCTCCAGATGAAATTCGGATAAGCAAAAAGAGGGGCTCTCACCCCTTCTTAATCCGATCACTGAAAAGGGGTTTCTTAGGAAAATTAACTCTTCTCCAATAAACTGTATTCTCTGAACCCAGGCCTAGACACCTAAGCCAAGGCTCAAAAGGAGAATGTAAAACCCCCACTCCCCACAAGAGTAAAACCCACAGAAAAAGCAGGCCGTCCTAGGAGGGGACCCTGAGATCCCAGTTGCCCACCAGCCACTGAGATCCCCCAACCAACAATCACAGACTCCAGCCAAAATCCCTGCAATTCCACCCCAAAAATGGCCCAAAATTCCCAGGAATCACCCACGCCGGGGGGGGGGCATCCACCTAAACAGTCAGAAAAGAAAGACTTCCCTATGGCCACAGTAGTCTATAAAAGGTTTCCAGAATCCAAAACATGGGAAAGATTTGAGCTAATGCCCCCAAGCCCCTGGTGCTCTCACCCCCCAGAACAATATTTAGGGGCAGTTTGCAATCAGCAGAATCCACCCTCAAGCTCCCATCACAAATTAAGATGAAAATTAAAGGAGGTCTCCACTCATGAACTCACGGTCCCAGTTTTTTTAATCCAGGAAAGATATTTAATTCCTAGGGCTCCGTTCAGTAGACCTCCTCTTTAGACTTCCAAAATTAATCCATAAGACTCCTGAGAAAGTGTTCAAAATGCCCAGATAGTATGCCAGTGACAATCTGAAAGCAGTCCAGTGAGTGCAGCAATTCAGGATCTTACACTCCGCAGGGACTCCCCAGCTCCAATCTCAGCAGTTTCACTGAATGTAGCAGGCTAGTTAACACAAAACTGCAAAAAGTTCTATCTTCAGAACTAGTAGAAGACGAAACGGCCCACGATGTTAGTTCCTCTAAGCGGGCTTAATAAACATTCAAACACCCATGCTATGCTGAAAATTAGAGCCGCTAAATCCCGACCGAGAAATACTACATCTCGGCAGTTATCAGGCGGTTATCAGACAGCAGTTCGGCATTCGCTTCACACGCTCAGTACGAGCACAACCAAACAAAACAAACCGAAATAAACTAAATGAGAAACACAAAATTAAAAGAATCACTAAGGTGAGCAAACTGTTAAAAACTATAAAATAAAACAAATTGGAGCTCAGAATATGCATTTAATCAGAGCTCAGGCAGCTCACATATACTGCCGCCATCTTCCCAATCCACTAAAAGAAATTCGCAAGGCTCAACAACTGTTTGTTTCCTTCAGCGATACCCGGCTGGGTCAACCTGTTGCTATTAGATGTATTTCATCTTGGCTGGTGGCATGCCTTTGCCTCTGCTATTCTATGGCACAGGTTAAGCTGGAAGGCAGAGTGTATGCTCACTCTGCTCGAGCAGTCGCAGCATCTCTGGCGGAAATCTGCAACATGCCCATTGCTGATATTTGCAATGCGGCTACCTGGAGTTCAGTGCATACTTTTGTTAGGCACTACGCCTTGGGATGCCCGTGCCAGACGACATCTGTCATTTGGCAGGACTATTCTTAACGGACTTCTGTCCTAAGTATGTGAGCTTTTATTTCCTTCGCCCATCTCGGGGGATTATTAGCTTGGTACTCTCCCATTAGTGTGAATGAGTGGTGGAAACTGTGTCCAGGATGATATGGAAATTACGTACCTACCATAATTCTTGATCTTCTTGGATGAAGTCTCCACCACTCATCCACACGCCCACCCACCATCCCCCAAGCTCACTTCTCTGTTTTTGGTCTTCAGTCCCTCAATGGCTGGGCTGTGAAGACTTCATTGTTGACCCTCCCTACATGGGTCATTCGGACTATCTTATGTCCATTTTTATGTTAGTCCTTCTAGGTTAGTTACGCTGCACCTCCTCGGAAAAAAAGGTACTGAGGCGGTTAGAGGGTGGACGCCGAGATAGTCTGTACCGCACGAGCCAGGGCTCGCGGTGCCACTTCCTTGCAGCTCCATCTCTGGTGCCGGCCCTCTTGAAAAGTTTGCTTCCGCTGGGTCCTAGTGCCCCCGGCGTAGATCCCATTAGTGTGAATGAGTGGTGAAGACTTCGTCCAAGAAGATCAATAATTGTGGTAGATACGTAATTTCCATTTTTCCACTTTTAAAAAGAAAAAAGGAATCTGAATTAAACAACTAGCTTCATCAGCAATCTTCACAGAGTATAAGAAATCATAAAATATAATTTTTAAACTGGGGACACTTTGAGGCCTAAAGGGGTTGATAGTGCTCTTTTAAAGCAGTTGGAGAACTGGATCGAAACGTGGAGTCATACAACTCCCGCTGCACTCTCTTGGAGACCTGCATGGAGAGTTCTCCACAAATTTAAAAAATGGTGATTGAATCAGTCAGCAAACATCGACCCCAGTTTTGGGACTTCCATCAGGGAACAAGGTGCCCAGACTGAGGCTTGAGCATTTAGAGAATGGCTCTTGTCAGGCAAATATTAGAATTTTGGGACTCCCAGAGTCTGTAGAGGATCCTTACCCAATTCAATTTTTGGTTCATCTTATGAAAGATCTCCTGGACTTTGATATTACAGGACATGTCTATAAGCTTTACTGGATCAGCCCTCAATGTCAACCTTCTAATACGGACCACCCCCTGCTGCATATCATGAGCGGCCCTTATATTTGGAACACCATCTTGAAGAAAACTAAGAACAAGGGTCATTGTGCCTGGAAGATGGGACCCACATCAGCCAGTTCCCAGACTTGAGTTTTTCAACCCGACAGTGAAGAAAAACCTTTAATGCTGTCTGATCAGAGCGCTGTGTGCTAGGGACTAGCCATGCTGTCCAGCTCCCTGCAAGGGCACTGCGTCCAAAGAGTGCCGACAAAAGTAGCGTCGGCTAGGAGCATGCTGCAATAACGGCACTGGTTTTTCTTTTGCAGTGGGCTTTGCCCCCCACATTCCCCGGACTTAAGGATTCCCACTCCAGGGGAGGGGGGGGCAGCAGATCATGGAGCAAGTTAAATTTCTGGGGCCGTGGAATACCGTTTCCACGGCCCCTATAAAAAAAAAAAAAAAAAAAGTCCCGAGGTATGCTAAAAGGTTGAAGACCAGGATTAGAATGCTGGTCTCCACTGCTGCTGGACGAGCTGCTCGATGCTCCAGCCCTCCACACCACAACAGCAGCTCAGCCAGCATCCTGGATTCTGGTGCCCTTGTGTATAATCGGCACCACAGACAGCGACCAGGGGAGCACTTACAGCAAGTGCTGTAAAATCCCACTCGCTCTCCGTGAGAGCACTTACCAGCCTAGCGCTGTATAGTGCGGCGCTATTCTGGTAGTGCTCACTTGACCGGGTACCCCGTGCAAGACTCAAACTCTCGGATACAGGTAAAACTTTTCTTTTTAATGATCCAACCAAGGTGGAGAAGCTAGTTGAGGTCATTAAAAAAAGACTGTCATGCCACTCCACCAGATACTCCCAAATTGGAAAGAGAGGACTAAGACTTTGTACAAACTGTGGTGTAAATGTACTTGTTTTGTGATGTGGACTGCCTCTCTCTGTGATAGTTCATTAATGGTGTTTCAAATATTTTTGCTGGTACTCAGAGCTAAATGTTAAAATGTTTATTTGTACTCAGCGATGATGTGTGGCACACTATTAAAAGGATGTTTTTTGCAATTCTTCATTTCCTGAGTGATGGCTCTTATCTCCAGCAGGAGTGTTTGAGATAAGATGGCCACCGCCTTATAGTGGTTTTCATGGGCTATATGCCCGAGAGTTGATATGCCACTCATAGAGTCCTAATCAGTCAGCCTGGAACAGAACCGCTCCAGAGAAGGAAGGTGACCTGTACATGATACAGTTCCAGCAGAGGTCTGTTCTAAGATTTTATTTTTATTCTAACATGGCTGTACTGTTTTTAAATACAACTTTCATTGAGTTGCTTACTACTGCAGGTTTCAGGCTGAGCGTTCATACCATACCTCTGCTGATTGTGAGGTATGGATCTTCATATTAGATAAGAAAAGTTTAACGTTAATTGAAATGCAAGACTTGATAGCCAGCCCACTGGGGAGCAGTAATGCCACCGCTCACGGCTGATGACCAGGGTTTGAACGCGGGCCTGGGAGTCAGAGTGCTGGCCAAGGAGGGGGGGGGATTGAGCGTCCTATGGACGGTTCTCCGGGGGGGGGGAGAAGCACCCAGTGCTGAAGTGGTCTCTAGCAGAGGCTAAAGACTGACAGCCAGAGCTTGCAAGCTTGGGGTGTGTGACAGAAGTTTGGCCATGCGTCACTGCATTATTGCACTCCTCGGCCCTCCCCTCTGGTAAATAGCCTGCGAAAATTACCAGGCTGAGCCAGGAGAATGTCCACTCTGCCAAACCCCAACACAGCGTTCTGAAGCACTCGACCCTCTACATCAGCCTCAGTCCTTCATTGTGGAGCAGTGGGGTCATCCCCGTGACCCCACCCTGAGGGGTAAGCTAGGGTGCACACCAGGGGAGTAGTGAGATAAGTCCTGGGGGAAGGGGGTGGCAGGGGGATGGCAAGTGGTACGGTAGCCAAACAAAAAGAAATGCAGGAGTTGACGTTTGAAATCAGGACTGTACTCCTAATTTGCGTGCCCCATGTACAATGCAAAAATATTCTCTTTTATAGGATATGGACTCCAAAGTCACAGAAGAGTGACTTAAACAGATGCATATAGCACAACACAAACTTTTTGAACAGTATATTTGGTATAATGATTCATCGCTTTGTTGGAAGAGCTCATCTTTTACATATGGGACTTTATTTCTTGATGTTTGGAAACCCCTCAAATGTGGTAACACTGGACAAAGAGTGTGCAACTCCTTTTTGTGACATTAGCTGTTTGTAATTTCTAGTGCTCTTGTACTTGGTGCTTTGTACTACTACTACTACTTTGTACTTTTTATTTGAGTTTCATTTGTACTGTGGATGTACTCTGCTCTTAAGTTTTTGGATTGCAGTATTATTTAACTTCTGTTAATGATGAACTGTATGTAGGATTGTTCTGTACCCTTGTGTCACTGTTTTGCTGTTATTTTTGTACTCTCCCGGGTCGTGCCGGAGAATATGCATTGTATTGTCTAGTGCACTTACCTGGTAAAAATAAATAAAATAAATACATTCTTGGTACAGAGCATTTCCATGTATATTCATATTTTTTAAAATGAATAAACATAAAGAGGTACGTAAGGAAACATAATTCCGATTGGCCCACTGCAAAGATAACATGAAGGGCTTCTATTCTTACATTAACGGTAAAAGAGGGTCTACTGGAGTTATTGGTCCACTCATTCAAAATGGGACATACTGTACTGTAGTAAACCAGAGGAAATGGCAGGTATTTTTAACAATTACTTTTGCTCTGTATATGCTTAGAAAGACAATATACCTCATGATATAGGAGGGAACACAGCTAGACCACATGAAGGTAACATCCACATCTGCAAACTGGAGTACATTCAGGCTAAACTTTCATCATTGGATTGTAAGAAATCACTGGGGCACCCTTGTATTTTAAAAATAATGGCCATTGAATTGGCTCTATCTATTGCCTTTATTGATAACAAATCTATGAATAAAGGGCATGTCCCAAGGGATTGGAGGGGGGCCACTGTGGTCGCGATATACAAGAAAGGTAGTAAAACCGTCCCATCAAACTACAGACCAGTGAGCCTAACATCTGTTGTTTGCAAAATAATAGAAGGAATAATCAAGGATGAGATCTCAAGGGACCTAATGCACTGAGGTCTGATCGACAAGTCGCAGCATGGTTTTACAAAAAATAGGAGCTGCAACATAAATTTAATAGATTTTTTACAACATGGTAACCAAATACTTGGACCAAAACGAGACAGTGAATGTTATTTTTTTCGACTTCAAGAAAGCCTTCAGTACTCTGTCGCAAAAAGGAATAATAGATAAGCTATTAGGTCTAGGAATCGACAACAAACTGGTTACATGGATATCTGCCTGGCTAATAGACAGGATACAGACTGTTCAAATAAACGGCTGACTGTCTGCTGACGGAAGAGTGACCAGTGGGTCCCTCAGGGATCAGTCCTGGGACCACTTTAGTTTAATTTGTTTGTCCAAGACCTTCAAATACTAGGAGGAAATAAACTGATTAAATTCGCAGATGATTTAAAATTGGGCAACAGGATCAGCTGTGAGGAGTGAAGAACCAGTATGTCGAAGGATTTGAATTATATAGTAGACTGGGCAGATGAAAACAAGATGCAGTTTAGTTTAGACAAATGTGTCATAATGCACTGTGGTAAGAATAATCCCAAACATAATTACAAGATCCAGGGTAAGTAGTTACAGAAAGTGGATGAATTCAGGGATCAAGGGGTGATAATTACTAGTAACATGAAGAACAGTAACCAATGCTGTGGCTAGGAGAACAAATCACTTAACAAATTGCATTAGGAGATAATTTACTAACAAAACAAAGCAAGTAATGTTACATCTATATAAAGCATACATTGGGCCACATTTGGATTATTGTTCCCAGTTTTGGAGCCCAGGCTTGAAAAAAGACATTGACTTACTTGAAAAAGCACAGGACTGATACACTAGACAAATTCTTACTCTAAAAAATATGAAATATAAATTGAGACTGTGGTCTCTCAACCTCAGGAGATTAAGAGGCGACTTCTTATGCTTTTATAAAATACTCCAAGATAAAGAGCTAACATTGGAATTGGGTATCAAATATAAAAACACTTTACATAATCTGAGGACACACTGCAAACAAATATTAGATCAGATACCAAGGACCAACATGAGAAATTGTGCCTTTTTACCACAAACTATAAGAAAGTGGAATCAACTCCTGTCTGGTATTGTAAATGAATCCACTTTTCTGGATTTTAAATGTTTGTTTTTTTTACCCGGTCCCCCTCTCTTCAGGACCCATCCACCCACCGCCCCCATGCCCAGGCTTGCCCCCCTGGGCGGAGCCACCAAAGGGGCTTCCCACTCTCTAATGGACATTGTGGGAACTAAGCGCTAGACACTCTTTCCTCCCCTGGAGAAAGAGAGCAACCTCCAGGACGCTCATTCCTTCTCCTCCTCGTTTGCCTCTCCGACTCCCTGGGTCTGTTCCCAAACCCGGGTCATCGGCGTCGCTAGCGAAAATCTAACCACTGTGCCGGTGGGCCTTTCTGGGTTTTAAATCTAAACTGGATGCTTATTTATATGAGAGCAGCCTCTACAGTTGCACCCACTGAATTGTAGGGACAGTAATAATGGGCACATTGCCCTCTGCTGTCCTATCACCACAGTATGAACCGCAGTAGGTAGTATACTGCCTGAAACTAATGTTACTGTTTAAAAGCAGTCAATCATTACCTTTTATATCTGAGGTACTTTGTCTTTACCTTTGGTTAATTAGAAGATTGTTTACCTGCTGTTAGTAGGTGTAATGTGTGGGACAGCACTCTACCTGGCAGTTGATATGTCTACCTCTGTTCCCTCCCCACTACATCATCAGCATTCTGATCCCTCTCACTGTGACATCACTGCTGCTTAGGAACAACCACTCAGTAGCTGCCAGGTCAGTCATCTATGATGTCACTGTCAGTCTCCTCAGTCAGTGATGAACCTACACTAATTTAAGATATTAAAATATGTAGGAACATCCTAGCTTCTGATTGGTTGAGGCAGGCTGGCACCCATACATTTATCTTAGCCTAATGCCATGTTAAAAAGGTCCAATGTAATTTGAAATTTGGGTAAATCACATATGGAACTCATGACCCACTTCAGTCATCTGTGATTGCCATCACAAACGTGGCTGCCAGCTTTACTCACTGAAAACCTCCAACAAGACTCTATAAAGTAAAACTCCTGAAGTTTTAAAAAGGACATAGATAATCATTCTTTCCTCTCATGATGCCTTGTTTTCACACACAAATACATTTAAAAAATGAAATACTCTTTGTTGAGCCCCAGACTGATATATCTGTTAAGCATCCCAATATATTATAATTCATTCAGCAGCCCAAAGGTTAATTCCTGGTGTTCCTTTGATGACGATGAAACAAATCACCCTCCTATCCTTACCAGCTTGCTAGGGCAGTCTCTGCTACATACCTTTCCACAGAGAAAACTGAGGCCTTCTGTTGTATGTGAGAAGGTGAACATTCTGCTAGTGGAATTCTGCAGCAGTTTGAATTCCCATATTCCATAATAAGCAAAAATTCCATCTGCTGAATGTGTGTAAAACCAGATGATGAACAGGTGGGGAGAGACTACTTTTTACTAGTTACATTTTCATTTTTTTCTTCCTCTCAGCAGAGCGGCCCCATGATCTCCGGCGCCGCCCTGCACCCCTGAGCCTAGTTGCACACGGCCACACAAACCTGTACCTCTAATGGGCCGATTTGGTCAGCCCGCACCACATTGGGTACGTGCCCCTCTCAGAGACTTCCAGGGTTCAACGGGCGTGACCAACAGCCGCCAAGATCACCCTCCACATGTTTTTCCACCTTTTTCTCCCTTATGGAGAGCTAGCAGTGCAATGGGGTCCGAGCATGTAGTGCTGACGCCTGCCACGCTCTCCTCCCCTATTTTTGCATACTACTGTAGTGCGGCTGGCCTCCGCCAGTCGCCTCTACAGAGTGATGTAAGCCCCATTACCCACCCCAGAGAGAGGAGAGCAGTCGTCGGATGCTCGATCCTCCCTGTCCCCTGCCAACCCCCGGTGGCCTGGGTCTGTTCCCGAACCCAGGTCGCCGGCATGGCATGAGATGTGGCGTCCAGTGCCTCAACCGACAGCGCCACTGGGTCGGCTTACTAGTTACATTTAACAAAAAAAAAGTTTTAATTTAAAAAAAAAGGCATTTGTTTATTTACTTTTTTTCAGTTTACCCATTTTATTTAAGTGCAACAAGACACTCAAGATATGAGTTAGGCTGTGATAACAGACCTTCCATTGGCTCTAAGGTCATGTGCCTGAAGTGTTGGGTGCTACTATGCCCCTGGCAGGTGGTTATCTCTGCCTAACCTACACCCTGTTATGTCTTATTGCTTGCATATTACATATATACAGTATATACTGTACGTATATAGATTCTGATGGCAGATAATGACACAGTCTATCCACTGTGCCCATTTACAAACTAACTCTGTGTTTGACCCTGTCACACTGTCCAACAAAGCACAAAGGTCCTTATCTTCTTGGTCAGCCACCAGTCCAAATGCAAGTAATACCATCCGGTAGTGTTTAGTGCTGTCGCAAACAGGTGAGCTTGCCAGCATTTGGGACCAGAATTGAGACTAAGAGGATGAGGGTCATCACACTGCACTGGAAATATTGTAATATTGCTTTTAAATTACTGGAGGCAAGGTAGTTACTGAGAGGATTTTTAAGGGCTGAGTGCCGGTGGTGGCTGGGCGAAATGGATAGGGAAGTTTTGTATATATGCCAAGTGGAACGGAGTTAGAAGAGCTATTCTGTTGGGTGGGGGGTAAATCTCTGAAATACTCCATCCAAAAGCATTTAATATTAGGGAGAACTGAGATTACTGCTTGCTGGCGGGGGTAGGGAAGAATTACTCTGCATCTCAAAGCACTTTAAATTGGGCAGGAAAGACGATGTTGCTGGTCTTAGGCTGGGAGAGGGGCTTAAAAAAAAACTTACCTACTGTACTATGTGCTACACGAAGTTTGGCTATCGCTGTAGAAAATACATTTTGTGTAGAAGTCACTGCTGCACATAGATTTTAGAGTACAATTTTCTCTGACAGTTATCCTTGTAACCACTGGGACCACTCATCATTGACTTACACGGTGACTTGACTTATAAGAAAGTGAGACACAGTATTTCTAATGTAGGTAATTCTGGTAGTGGTGGGTGAAATCAGAAAACTGCTTCGCGAAAAACTGTGCAAAGTTTCCCACGACTTCCAAGTAGTGCAAATTGACCCTTCACATACAGTGCTATCTGCCAGGATCAAGTGCTCTGTCTGACATTCCACAGTTTACTGCTTGATAAGATGGAGTAACTGCCATTGCATTACATTGAGTTCCTGCAGTATCCTGCAAGTTATCACAGTAAAACTGTGATATGAGTATTTGATCCTTTTGGATGGCACTGTAGTTTTTTGCAGATGAAGTGCCACTACAGTACCTTTTTTAAAATATAAAAACCCTACCCCCCCATCCTTTGGCACCCTTTTCCCTCTCCATATCAAAGAACCCCCCCATTACTTCCACCTTCATAGCACTTATACCCCCTTTTTCTCCACATCACGTTGAAGTAGAAGTCATTGTGCTGCTGTGTATAGTAAGTCTAATGCATAAAATCTCTTCCCCCCCCCAGCCTTGTAACAATTTCTACTTACATTTTTCTCCCAAGCCCAGTCCAGAAAAATATTTAATACCCTCATCCCCCGTCTAAGTTCAGTTATCCTATCCTTTCCTCCTTCCCCGCAACCACAAGTATTGGTCCCACTGTGGATGACTGGCACAGCCCTCCTGCCACACTGGCCGGTCATCGTCTAATGACTGAAACTGCATGTGATTCCTGTTGCTCAGATGACTACTACAGGGAGTGTGTGCAGTTTCAGGCATAAGATATTGGCTGGCAGAGGTGGAAGGAGGGCTGTGTTAGTCGCCCACAGTAGGACTGATATATTCTTTTTTGGGCAGTCAGAGAGGGGAGGTGGTTGAAATGAGCGCACCTGCAAGGTGGGGGAATGTGGGGAGGTTAATATTTTGACATGGTCAGGAATGAGAAGGGAAAAGGTGCCAGAGGTTGAGGCGTGTTTCATTTCTTTTTTTATTTGTTTAATTAAAAAAAAAACTCCACCAGCAGAGTTTGTACCAGCTTACAAAACAATGTGAAGTGTTTCATAATGCGAAGTGGACCACTTCACATGAACATTGTTGGCAAGAGTTTTACTTCCTAACTTTCTAATTTTGATAGCACTTAGAGTAAAGTAAAAGTTCCTGAGGCCTTACATTTAAAAAGAATCACTTGGCCTCTAAGATTAAAGAATGAATTAGCCCCCCCCCATTAAATACTTTAAGTCTTGAAGTGTATTACCCCAATGTAAAGTATGCCTCCACAAACAACACATCATGTCCAGTCCAATCTAAACACCCATCAAAATTCTAGATGATCATCCACTCCCCATTCAGTTCCCCAGCCCAGTCCCCCCATCCTCCTGGTGGATAGCTCACTGGTCTCTAACAACCCCCATTGCTGCTCATTTTAACAAATTCTTCACAACTTGTGCAGTACCCTGTCATCCCTCTCCTGATCACTCCATTTTTCCTACACCCCACTCACAAGAAGGCTTTCACTTCCCTCCTATTCCTCCAAGAAGCCTTCCTCGCCCTTAAGTTACTTAACCCTTCCAAGTCCAGCCCTGCTCATCCCACTGTCTCACCTTCTGAACCTTTCCTTCTCACTCTGTGCTATCCCTCGGGCCTTGAAATTTGCTATGGTTCTGCCTCTGTTCAAAGGGAATGACCCCTCCTCCCCAGGCAGCTGCAGGCTGATTTCACTCCTCCTCTCTCTCACTAAGCTGCAGGAGTCCATCGTATACTCTAGGCTTGCTGACCTCCTTGACTCCTCAACTTTCCTGTCACCTTCTCGGTCTGGTTTTAGGAAGAATCACTGTGCCATCTCTTCCCTGCTGCATGCAACTGATTCTGTCCTCTCGGGGATGGATCAGGGACATGTCACCTCAGCCACATTCCTTGATCTAGCTACAGCTTTTGATTTGGTGTCCTATTCACTCCTTCTGGACACGCTCAGGGTTAATGCCAAGTGTCCATGACCTTTGACACCAGCCAGAAACTGGCAAGGCTCTTGCCTTCACCTGTTTTCTCCACCTGGGATGGCACCCACTTGGAGGTTGGCCCTGCCTTCAGGTACCCTGGCATGTGGCTAGATAGCAGGCTTGACGTCTCTGCCCACATTGATGCCATCCATGCCAAACTTCATCCCACGCTTGGTGCTCTGTATTGCAACAAGGACTGCCTCTCCCCCCAGGTCCGCTGGGAGCTGATAACCAAAATGGTGCTCCCGGTTTTTGACTAGGTCGATGTGGTATATGGCACCGCTTCATCCTCTTCCCTTACCAGACTGGACATCCTCTGTAATACCTTCTGTCATTTACCTACCAACTCTCCACACCATACTCACCATTGCTCCCTCTATTCCTCCCTGCTCTATCCTCCTGCTACCCTCACATTGCCAGTCCCACTGCTTCACTTATATTGCCAAATACTGATTTGGCTTCCTTCCCTCCTACCTCTCCTCACTCCTTTCCCCTGCCCCCTTCTCTTCCTAATCTGTATGCTGCAAGGATTCCCACATCTCCATTCTCCATCCTCACTAATGTGCTGAGCAAGCTGCCTTCTCCAACTATCTCCCCACCTTGTGGAACCAGCTCCCCTCTCCCTTCATCTCTCCCCTTCTCTTTATACCTTTATTTGCCTGCTAAGGCATGTTCCTGCTCCCCCTTGTACCTGTCACTCCTCCTCCTCCTCTTGAACTTGTCCTTTTTCTTACAGTTTCTCCAGTCCCCCCCACCTGCCTGTGCCTCTCTAAAGCTGAGCTAACTATACTCCTAGCCCTCAGTCTGTTCTCTGTTCAGTGCAAGGTTTATTTATGCACTCTAGCATGCTTTGGTCAGTGTATACTTGTACTGAATCCTCCCGCTGTTCGTTGTATTCAATGCATAATTTCATACTGCTGTTTTCTCATGTGGTGCTTCTTACCTAATTCTCCTCACTTGGATTGCCTATGTATTCAGCACTTTTTACGTTCTGTGGATGTCTGTAATGCCTTATCTGTACTCCCATTCCCCCCACCCCTGGGTCGCACCTGGAAATGAGCCTTAGCTTAGTGTGCCTTTCCCAGTTACCAAAATTTAATTGAAGGGCGCAAGCCTGTGGTTATGTGGGGGAAAAGCTCCTCCCCCACATCCTATATCTGCCAAACAGCAGACTCCTACTCAAGTAGAGCTTAGAAGCCACTGCCATGCTATGCTGGATGCACTTCCTTCTGTCCTCGCTTCCTCCTGCCTTGTTGTTGCCTTGTCCTCGCCCCGCTCCTCCTCATACCTGTTTTCCATTGTTTTTCTCTCTTTGGTGGGGGGGGGGGGTTCACCAATCATGCTGTAGTTCGTCCGCTGCTTCTCCACCCTCTGTACCTCGTCTGCTTGTTCATTACCTCTCTTCCATCAGCTGCAGCATCGCCGACCTTGGTTATATCCGAATTGCAGTTCTCCCTTCCAGTTCGGGCTCCACATTGTTTCTCTGATCTCTACAACTCCTGGGATGCTATCATCATTTTCATCCACTGTAAGGTCTACCTTTTCAACCGTGGGGCACGCTTGTATAAAAGGCCATGCTTCATATGGTAGTTGGGAATATGTCTATGGCGCTGCAGTGCTATTATACGGCATTCGGCTACATTGATTTCTCAGCCCTCACCATTCCTACAGGAGCCAGCTGTCAGTGGGGGAACCACACAACGGCCCCGTAGGACTACCATAATGTCACCGCACTCTGCGGTTCTTTTGAGAGTGCTTTCACCGAGAATATGCCGCTGGGCCTTATCATGACTTCCCTTAGCTACTGTTTGCCAGGACGTGCCTTTCTCATACGTTGTGCATTTAACCATGGATACAGGTACTGCACACTCCACAAGGTCGCATTGAATCATGATTGTGAAAAATGTCTCTATGATGATTTCTGATTGTGGTCTCAATCTGCCACGATTGCGACCGTGCTAGCACCACGATTATGACACTTACTCCATCGTGGCTCTTGCTAGGTTCCTTCGTTGTGTTGCCAGACGCTTACTCAGTCTATCGTTCTTACTGTTTGCACTACGTCTCGGCAAATGACTGCATGTTTCTACCTACCATGTCAAGCACTCCTGGAACTATCCACTCACTCCAGTTATTGAACTTCGATATGCTAGTACCGTAAGCTACTAGCTTAGCTCCTTGAGCCAGCTTCTCCCAATGCCACTTCCGGAGACCATCGCACAGACCTTTACTTCATACCTGAACTTCTGTACTAGATTAGCATTTGCTCTATGATCAATTTACAATGTACGACTTCTACGTGAAGGACCTTCCTTCTCACCACCATACAAGGCCCACTGTGTAATAATATCTCCGAGTCCTTGGAAGTGTTCAGCAGCACGGCAGGCTTCCTTCTCGTACTACGTGCTCTGCTACTCAACTACCATGCATTTCAGCCCTGTGCTCATTATCGCATTCAGAGCCCTGCTCCGGATCCTTCTTGCTGCCAACAATTTCTCCATCTCACTTGTACGTTCCCAGATGTTTTGTCTTCAGTTGTCCTAACTGAGCTTTGGATGCTTCAGCTCTCACCTTGTCTGTTCACTCCTCTCCATCCGTCTCTTCCATCGTGGATTTACATGTGGACACTGCCTAGAGATTACATCGCTGTCCCTGGATCCTTCCCATGTTGCTTTGCCTCCTTTGGATTATCACTACTGCGCATGCTAACCTTCGTGGGGCTAGCTATTTCGCTCTGCTGTACTGGCTGACCTCCATGGCTCTAGCCACACTGCTTACACTTGTATGGGCTTTGTTCCCAATTTCTTCCTTGGTTGCTACTCTCAGGAAGCTCAGTTCATTTTGGCCTACTACCATTTCCATTAGCTGCTGAATTTTAGCTGAGCTCTATTTAATTTTACCTTCCATATTGTAACTACAGCTTCAGACATCAATTTGCTATAGTTTCAGGATACTTATTTCCTCTGTTGAGTTGCTGCCTCATCTGCCTATGTAACTGCGCTGCAGTCTTTCATCACCGATCTTCTAGAAGCAACTGTTGACAACACCTTTCACCACTTCATATGTCTGCCTTGAGTCTATATTACTACTCTGTACCCAGCTGACTCAGGATATGCTAATGTTCACAATACCATTTACAATCTATTCAGCACTACTTGCTGCCATTCTGCATTGCACACAGTTCGACATTACTTTACCTTATTTACTACTGAACCTGCCTTGCCCGTCAGGCCAGAGGTCGTTGCCTCATTCTTCAGGACATGTGCCCTACAAGGTTGGAGGTCGCCAATCTTATATTTGACTCATATCACCTGCTCTATGACATACTTCACCATCGGGCCTAGGGGTTTCATACCTTCAGCTCTTCACTTGCCTCGTTAACTCCGAGCCTGGACATTCACATTTTGTATCTACCTGCAGCCGTGTCTGCCAACCTTGGGAGCTCTTTTCCTTCGGACACTCATCCGGATTTGTGTGACCATTCTTCTTCTATTCTTGGATGCTTCTGCCTTGTCATTAGTCATGTGAATTACTACTACTCCTACCAGGACTTCATTGAGATCACTCATGGACTTTAACTCTCATGATTTGTGTCCTACGACTTTTCGACCCTTGTGACATCGCTACTTCATTCCACTGCAGCCTCTTCAGTCATCACCATTCATGAGTCATATGCTCAGCTGTTCAGGACTTTGACAGAACATTCTTCAACAGTCACTTCTAGCTAAGGTATCATTCTGGTTTTGGAACATGTATGTCAACATTTTTACGCAATCATCTAGATCTGTACAACACTCTCCAATTCTCTTGCTAGTGCCATTCTCATAGCCTTACCTCACCTCACCTCACCTCGCCAGCTGACGGATAAGCTGTGCATCTCCCCTGGAGACTAAATACTGCATTCTGTTACTACCAGCAGACCTCAGTAGGTCTGGCTATGTTTTCCTGTTACCTGGAGCTAGCTGCCTCTCTCTACTTACCTCACCAGCTGACGGATAAGCTGTGCATCTCACTGAGGGACTAGCTGCCACGTCCTATTACTATCAGCAGGCCTTCATAGGTCTGGCTGCATTTTCATGCCATCTGGAGCTAGCCCCCCCCCACTTACCTCACTAGCTGACAGATAAGCTATGCATCTCGCCCGGGGACCTAAGCTGCCATGTTCTATTACTTACCACCTGACTGACTTCGTGCATTTCTTCTACTACCCTTAAAGCCTGTCATGATTCCAGCACAGTTCTATGGCCATCGCCTTCCTTGTCATCACCTAAGTATCGTACTTTACCGGACCTAGGTTCAACAGTCGGTTGTCTCATGGCAAGCCTTCTACCATTCCATGTATTGTATCAGCCTGCTATTCGCAGAAGCCTGGATCGCCTGTGAAGTCGGCCTCACTTGTTGGAGCGTTTCCCCACCTACAACTTGTCACTTTAATTCATATCAACCATGGATTCCACTCTACTTCATTCCGGCTTGCTCATGGATTCCCGACCTTGGAGATTGCTACTTGGATGCTTGCTCTATTCATCTGACATGTCACGATTCCATCCGTCTTCAGTTCTCAGTTTTTCTGGATTGGGTTCTGCAACTTTGGGGTTCGGACTAGCCGATTAAAATATTTAGGATTACTGTCCTTTAGTATGCCCAGAAGGATGGGCAGGTCAGTAGCCATGGGTCCTCAGAGGTTTCCCCCAAGGGTTTTTTTTCCTCTCCTGCGTGCTACTGGTCATACTCTCCAGAGTTGGAGGAGGTGATCATCTACTACTCATTTCTTTGGGGGGGGGGGGTCTTCCTACTCGACTCCTTCATCAGTCAGATACGGAACAATTGTTGATGTATTTTTTGGGGGAGGGTCTCATCATACTGGTCTAAGCTTCCTCCCTACAGGTGGAATACAGAGAAAGGCCAAAACAATCGATAATAACAAATGACTCTCAGTTCAAGCATCCAAGCACCTTGCACATAATATCCGATTCACAAGTACTATAATCACTGACTCGATCATGTTCATGCTGAAGTACCTAAGCACAATCATTCCATACTACTAGTACCTGGCAAACACTGTCTTCTTACTAGCTGGCCTCAGTATCCACCAATCATCTACATCATCCAGATACAGTATGTAACATAAGCACTGAGCTATGAATCACACATAACTAAAGAAATCTCTCCACAAATTATAAGCCACTCCCTTCTCTTTAGCAGGATAATAAATTTAGTCTGCAGGATCTCTTTCAGCAGGTACACTGGCTGACCCTCCGGTCTGCTTCCTCCAGTCCACTATCTTATAAAGCACCTGAGCTGGCTAGAGGTTTTTTTTTTTAGCAAATTATAACTATTTTTTTTTTATTATTTTTAAAACTGAATGTAGCATTCCTTCTCAGCAGTTTTAAAGTTAAACATTCCACTTCGTCTCCATTTCATGACACAATAGCTGCACTCAAGTTAGGATGCACTGTGGTTCTGGAGGCCGATTGTCTAAAATCACCGGGATTTATAACATTTAATAGAGCAACCAAGTGGTGTTCTAGTCCTGCAGTATACATTTAGAGTTATTGACCTTCATCTGCGCTGTAAAGAGCAGCCTTGCATTGTAAAATAATTTAGTCAAAGCCAAGTAAACTTCGGTTGCAGTGCATGTTCATGTTGTTGTTCTTATTAAAGTGCATTAATGGTGCAGTATTACTGAGTTTCTCTTCTGGAATAAAACTTGAACTCTTGTTTCTGTTGTAGAATATAGTCCTTTCAGGGGGATCCACGATGTTCAGGGATTTTGGACGCCGTCTACAGAGGGACCTAAAGAGAGTGGTAGATGCAAGACTGAGACTAAGTGAGGAACTTAGTGGTGGTCGGATAAAGGTGGGCCAGAGTTTACAGAACAACAGTTATTCTGTTTTGGTTTGTAACACTGCAAAATGTTTCATGTTGCCTAGGTGAGTTGTGAAAGTGACATTAAAATGATTTCGGTATCTACTTCACATTAGTTCTCTGTCTTAAAAGTTTACTGCCTCCTACAAATTGTAGAGGGTGTTGACATTATAAGATAAAGACTTAAATAGATAATGAAGGACTACTTGTTCCTAATTTTACAGGTACAAATAAAATATAAGAAGTAATCCAAAACGTGTGTCTAAGCACTTCTGGGTCAGCTCTAGGGAGTATATGAATATTGAGCAAGTGAAGTTTTCTACTTTGTTTTGTTAATTTTTGCATGTATTGTGCATTGTATTTCAGCTGGTACTGTTGTAGCCAGGGCTAGAAATAATTTTCTATGGATGGCTGTCCGAGGGACAGGTGCAATATTCATTTTGACTGTCCCACAGAATTTGTACCTGTCCTGTTAATTTTTGTTTACTAAGTTTACATTCCAATTTCCAAATATGAGCTGATGGTAACTAGTGTGCCCCTGGCTGGTACAGTGCCCCGAAAAGGGCTTAACTACTAATAGTGCCCATTGTAAGGTGCCCTTAAAAGGGCTACTAAATATCACCCACTTGCTGCTACGTGGCTCTGAAAAGGACTTAAGTGTGCCCCCAGTTCATAGCCCTAATTGGGGTCAGGTGGCCTTAATGAATGCCCTTCTGTTCTGCCCTGACAAATGGATCAGCTTAATCTGCTCCTGTATATAACACCAACACTAAATGTCTCTCCCTACTTAGTAACCCAGACGAGCTTTTAACCAGTCTTCTCACCTCCTGTCTGTGAAGCCCTTCCTGTCCTGGCAGGGTATTTTAAGTGGTTGCCTCAGCCCTTTTTGTTCTTCTCCTGATTGCTAAATACCAAGTCTCCCCTTATACAGTTTTCTAGCCCTACAAGGGCTTTTAATTACCATGACTCAGGCTCCCCTTAGTAGACAACCCTGAAAGGGGTTTTAATTTGCTTCCCTAAAACTCTGCTGCCTGTGAACAAAAGCTAGTTCTGGGCTGGTAATGCAGGTGCAGCACACAGAGAAATGAGGTATGTTGTACAGATTGCAAAAGGACTCCATGATGACATGGAAGACGTGGACCGTCTGGTCCCACTGTGGCACTGTTTTCATTTCTGCTACTTGACAAAACTGCCGACCACAGTAGAGCCATCACTGGACATTGAGTTGAATGGACATCTCTCAACATGTGGCAACAGGCTGCCAGGATGTTCATAGCCCAGCCTGACAGGTGGCAACATCTCCTGGGTCCTAGTACTGCTGATGCTTTTTCATTTGGTGCCTGTCCCAGGGACAGGCAGATAAATGAAACCAGCTGTCCCTGGAGAAAACTGGGCCTCTAGGACAGGCAGACAGGTGGTTATTTCAACCCCTGGTTGTAGCCAACATGTTGCAACTACGTAAACAGACAATGTTTGCTTGATGATTTACCAGTGGTGGAAATGGGAGGAGGGGAACTTTGGAGAACTGAGTTCTAGGAATGAAATTAAAAGCATAAGTTCCTGCAGCAAAATGAGGAAGGGCTGTTCCTGTGTAAAATGTACCCCTTAAAGGCATAACATTGACTTAACTAAAATAACACTATAAGGAGAAAACTTGTCCCCAGACCAGGTGCAGTATGTTCAATCCCACATCAATTGTGGTAGTTTCCCCCAGTGAATTATTTCCATTTCCAACACTGCATCTGAAAAAAAAAAAAAGTAAAAATAATCTTTATTCTAACCCCAGGAATCGTACATATGATTAAACTAATGCAGTCAGCCTTCAGTGTTGAACTGCCACAGAGAGGTAGAATTGATGTAAATGATGGAACTCTGATTGGCACATGCCAGTTTCAAATTGTTGCCCTTAATAAATGCTGCACTCAGAGTGCTCAGACTCTTTACTCTGCCTGCCAGTTTAGAAGCCTCGGAGAGCTCTCCTCAACTTTCTTCAGTTACTTGTTTTTGTCGATAAGTACCATTTTTACTTCATCCTTGTTTAATTGCTGCCCTTATAGTTTAGTTTAGTATAGTCATTTGGGCTAATTTTACTTGTTTTTCGGTTCTTCATCGGTTCCGTGGAACCGTGGGGAACTGCAGTTTTGGTTTTACCTCATATTTCGGTTGAATATTACTGTTTTTTTTTTTTTTACAGTTCCTTTCAGGATCCATATAGTTTAGAGGTTTTATATATATTTTAGTTAGTTTGTGGTTCCTTCTCCTGTCAGGGAACCGATAAGCGCTCAGTACCATTTTGCTTTTGGGAACCGATCGCTTGGCTTTTAAGTTATATTTATTGGTTTGGGGAACCGATTGCTTCGTGTAAAGGTTAGTTGTTTAAAATCTAAATCAACTGGGGCTAGCCCACCAGTGCAGCCATAGTGCTGCAGCTAGCAATGCCAGCAACCCGGGTTCAGGAAAGAGCCTGAGAGTCGGAGGGCCAGCTGGGGGGAGGAGGATTGAGCATCTGGGGGACCACTCACCTTCTCCGGGGAAGGAGGGAAGGGGAGTTAAACTCGGCACTTGACTGGCCCCAGGCAGAGGTCTGGATTACAGCAAGCACCTAGCCACATAGAGAGGGTAGGCGTGATGGATGTCGGCGGTCACGCCTAGACGTCAGGGCACACATCATGCCCAGAACTGGAAAATGGCTCCCTGCACTCCGAGGAGACGGAGCACCCTGGTGCAAATTCATGGCTCCCCTGCCTAACCCAGACCAGTGCCCCGACAGAAGGAAGATGTTCGGGGTATACAGGCCCACCTCGTCCCCGCCTGGGGGGCAAACCAAGGCTACATGGGGGGACTACCATGAGCTCCAGGTAAGAGTAGGCAAAGGACAGATGTCATAGGTGACTGCCAAGGATGTGGAGTGTGGGGGGCATAAAACAGAAATTAAAAAAACAATTCTAAATCAAAGATTCTAAAACCTAAGAAAAAGATGGGACCCACTGGTTTTACAAACTGTATATTAGTTGTGGCCAGATAGTGGCCAAAGCAGACAGGCATGACTGGTGTATTTTCAGCCTGGGAATTGGGAATTTTTTCGAATTGTGCTGTTTGTAAGACATTTTGCCCCAAAACTCTTCCCATCCCACGGATAAAGATTCCAGGAAATTGGATGGGATGGGGAAGAAAGGGTATCTGGCTGCCTCACTCTTTGTGAGACAGGTCAGCTACATTGCTTATGCAGTACAGTACCGAAAGGCCTTATGGAATACTGTTCTGGCACTGACTGTTAAAGTCCCAGGTGATGTGGCAGTGGCACTGGTGGAAACTGCTAGGGCGGCACTGGATGCCACCAGATATCAGTTGCACATGGCTGTGAACGCTAATGATACCACAGCCAGGCTTGTGGTTCTCTCCATCTCTATGAGATGGTTTGCGTGGCTTAGGGCCACAAACTTGACCCAGGACACACAGACCAAGGTAATGGATTTTCCTTGTGAGAGTGACTCCCTTTTTGGGGACAGAACCGAAGCCTATATAAAAAAGGTGGAGTAATATAAGGCCACCTATAGAAGAAATTCCACCAAGGAAAATACCTCTACTTCTTTCAGGTCCCAGTACATGGGAGGCAGGGGTAGGGGATCCTACTCAAGGCCCTTTTTTGAAGCACAAGCAATGCCAGACTACCAGCAGCCCAGGGGGTACTTTAGAGGTATGGGCAGGAGGACCATGAGAAGATCAGCCCAGGTACAGTACCTCAAGTGCAGTCCAAACCAAAACAGAATCCTGACGGGCTTGTACAGGTCACCTTCCCCCTACCAGTAGGAGGCATTTTGGCTCACGTCCTCCGATTTTGGCATGCCGTCACCACAGGGTAGTGGGTCTTGGAGGCAGTGAGCCAAGGGCTGTCTATAACCTTCAAATCTCTTCTCAAACTGAGAGCTAAAAATTTTGCTCCAGCAACCTCTGCAGGCAAAATCCTCTTGGAGGCAGAGGTGGCAAGCCTTTTGGCAGTCAAAGCAGTGGAGCCTGTACTCTTGTTACAAAGGGTAAATGGCTTCTACTCAAGATATTTCCTCACTCAGAAGAAAAATAGGGACTGGCGACCTATTCTGGGTCTGTGACTCCTAAACAAGCATATACTGTACTAAAACCAAAGTTCAAGATGGTAACTCTTGCCATGATCATCCCCACACTGCAAAAAGGGGACTGGTTGGCATCCTTAGACCTAAAGGATGCATTCTTCCACCTTCCTATCAGACCGGGCCGCAGAAAGTTCCTGAGGTTCTGACTATGTTCAGGCCACAACTAGTTAGCAGCAGTGGCATTCGGCTTAACCTTGGCCCTCAGGGTATTCACAAAGTGTCTGGCTGCGGTGGTGGCACACCTAAGAAGGCAGAGAGTGACCATGTTTCCATACCTGGACAACTGGCTAGTCATAGGTCAGTCCCTGCAGCATACCAGAGAAGCTCTAGCCCCTACCAGGAACACATTAGAGTCTCTAAGATTCCTCATAAATGTACAGAAGTCCCAGCAAGAACCAGCTCAGCTTCTGGACTTTATTGGAGCAGAGCTGGACACCAGGCAAGACAGAGCATTGCTCCCGCAGGATAGGGCGAACAGTATCCTGCAGATAGCAGGATCATTCCAGCTAAACAGGCCCAGGCCAGCAAGAGAGTTATTATTCCTGCTGTGCCACATGGCGGTTGCCACAACAGTTGTTCCAGGATCCAGGTTTCAGATGAGAGACATACAGTTCCACGTACGAGCTGACTGGGATGCCCTAGCCCAATTGGTGCCAGTCACAAACACCATACTGCAGGCCCTGCAGTGGTGGTTGGACATGGGAAACCTCAGGGAAGGAATCCCTTTCCTAAAAAAGTATCCCTCAGTGATACTCACAACAGATGCCCCCCTGCTAGGATGGGGGGCACACATGCTGGATCTGACAGCCAGCGGAACATGGTCCCCCTCAGGAATCACTTCTGCATATAAACTTGTTAGAGCTCAGGGCAGTATATCAGGCTCTCCAGGCATTTGCTTCTCATTTAAAAAGCAAGGTGGTGCAGGTCAGAACAGACAACACTACCACCATGTACCACATCAACAAACAAAGGGAAACCAGATCCAGCCCACTGTGCACAGAGGCAATGAAGCTGTGGAGTCTGACCTACTCCTTACATTTATCCCTGTCTGCTGTCCTCCTTCCAGGGTAGGACGACATCCTGGCAGACTCCCTCAGCAAGATCAGCCTGGATTATCAGAAATGGGCACTGAATCCACAAGTGCTACAGACAGTATTCAGAAGGTGGGGCACACCAGAGATAGATCTTTTTGCCTCCACAGACAATCATCAGTTGCCACAGTTCTGTTGCAGGCCTCTCAGCAATGGCACAGTCCATATGGACACACTTGAACTAGATTGGTTGAGAAGATTCCGGTATGCCTTCTTTTCTTTTCCCATGTTGCTCAGGACCTTGGTAAAATTCAGGTCACAGCCAGCAACAATGATTCTGGTGGCACCAGACTGGGCGAGGCAGCTGTGGTACTCACTCCTGGTAACCCTGTTTGCCTCTCCCCCAATTCACATGCCACAGAGGCACAACCTTCTGACATCCTCCCAGGGCAGGATACTGTAGCCAAGCTTCAGATCCCTCCAGCTGAAGGCCTGGATCTTGAGGACCTAGAGTTTGCCAGTCTAAACCTCTCAGAGGAGGTTTTGACCGTGCTCGGGAGATCCAGAAAGCCATCAACCAAGAAAACCTACTCCTCCAAGTGGAAAAGGTTCTCTATTTGGTGCTTAGGAAAGGGAATTGTTCCCTCTAGGGCTGGTCTTCCTGTCCTGCTGGACTGTCTGACCCACCTACACACACGGGGCCTTAGACCTTCGACATTGAGTGTACACCTGCCTGCAGTCTCAGCATACGTGTCAGCTGGTAAAGACAGGTCCTTGGCCTCTCATCCTGTCTTTTGCAAATTCTTCAAGGGTCTCAGTCACCTTCTTCCTCCCCTTACATACGAACATATGAAGAAGCCAGCAGAAGAAGGCCATTCGGTCTATCAAGTCTGCTTGTATTGCAGGGTCCACAGCTTGAGCTAATGTCCCTGCCCTCCCTTCCCACTCCTCCCATCCTCCCTTCCCATTATTCTTACCTTCCCCCTATGCCTATCGCAGCCTCTCTTAAAGCTGCTCACTGTCTTTAACGAGATGACCTCTTCCGGCAGCGCATTCCAAGTGTCCACCACCCTTTTTGAGAAAAAAAAGTGCTTCCTGACATCCCTCCTAAACCTCCCACTCTCCAGCTTAAGACTGTGCCCCCTTGTGATACAGTTGCCATTCAGCTTAAAGAGACTTTCCTTATCTACATTATTTGCCCCTTTCAAGTACTTGAATGTCCCAATCATGTCCCCTCTCTCTCGCCTGTCTTCCAGGGAGTACATGTTCAGTGCTCTCAACCTCTCCTCATATGCCTTGCCCTGCTGACTGGCTAACATCTTTGTAGCCCTCCTCTGCACCTTCTCCAGCAGGTTAATGTCTTTTTTGAGGTGTGGGCACCAGTACTGAACTCCATACTCTAGATGCTGCCTTCCCAGTGACCGGTACAAGGGCAGTATAACCTTCTCTCTCCTACTACTGATCCCCCTAGCTATGCATCCCAGCATCTTGTTTGCCTTTGCTGCTGCTTTCTTGCACTGCGTGGAGTGCTTCAGGTCACTAGTGATCATCACTCCCAGGTCCTTCTCCTCCTCTGATGCAGCTACTCGGACTCCACCCAGGTAATACTCTGTCCTTGGATTCTTGGCTCCAATATGCATAACTTTGCATTTCTTGGCATTAAAACCAAACTGCCAGATCTTGGACCACCTCCCCAGCTTTTCCAGATCTTCCTGTAGGTCCTGTATCCCTTCAGCAGTGTCCACTCTCCCACAGAGCTTGGTGTCATCTGCAGGTAGGCACATTTTGCCTTTAATGCCACCCCCAATGTCATTGAAGACATTGAACAACACTGGCCCCAGCACGGAGTCCTGTGGGACCCCACTGGTTACATCTCTGGTGTCAGATAACTCTCCCCCCACCACCACCCTCTGGGTTCCGTCCCTCAGCCAGTTTTCCACCCATCTGGCCATCTTCTCCCCAACTCCAAGATCCACCAACTTCCTGGTCAGCCTTTTGTGGGGCACAGAGTCAAAGGCCTGTCTGCTGTCTTAGTGACACAGTCAAAGAAGTCAATCAGATTTGTTTGACATGATCTCCCCCCCCCATGAACCCATGCCGCCTCTCATCCTGGAGACCATGCTCCTCTAGATATGCCACCGTTTCCTTTAGTATGGTCTCCATGAGCTTTCTCACAATGTAGGGAACCAGTCTCGGCCTGGAATCTAAACATTTGTATTGCCAAACTCTTGGAGCCACCCTTTGAGCCCATGGCAACTGCAGACTTGAAGTATGTCACATGGAAAACTGTCTTCTTGGTGGCCATCATTTCAGCCAGGAGAATAAGTGAATTGCAAGCCCTATGCACAGATCTAGACTACATTTCCTTCCACAGGGACATGGTGGTACTTATGACTAATAGGAAATTTCTCCCTAAAGTGGTCTCAGACTTTCATTTGAATCAAATTATCACTTTGCCTGTTTTCTTCACTGAGAATTCCAGCTCACGTGAGCAGAAACTACATAGCCTGGATGTCAAGAGGGCAATAAGTCACTACATTGAGAGAACCAGGGCTCATAGGCCAGAGCATAAGCAGTTGTTCTAGGGATGTGGATATGTTGTTCTTATCCACACTTGTTAGCATGTCCCTTTCCCCTTTAAATCCTGCCGGACGGTCTTCAGGCTGGCTCCTGCTACCCAACCGGGTGGTATAACCCTTGGCTCTGCCCCATGACATCAGAGCTTCCTTTTCGCTGGAAGATTCAGGTTGCCTCCTCTTTGCGATTGCCTTTTGTAGGCCCTGGCTTCTAACCCTTCAGTAATTTGAAAATTAGGCTAGTTCGAGCTAGTGACTGTGCTGTTTGTTATTCGGTCCTGGAAGATAAATCTTCCCCTTGATTTCGCCGGTGCCCATGCGGTCGAAAAATGTTGCACACCGATCCGCATACCTTGTGCGTCTACTGCCTGGGTGTCAATCATGACACTTTAGACTTGCAAGATGTGTCTCGCATTCCAACCGACGTCTTCAACGATCATCTTGCATGCCTTAAGTTGGGCAGGCCTGAGAAATGGAATCCTCCAGTGAAATCCAAAGAGGCCTGGTGGGCAGTCTCCACGGCTGCAGGGTCCGCCAAACAGCTGGAACACATGCAGGCCTTCAAAGAAGCGGTGCGGGCCATGGAATCCTCTTCTCAGTTAATTTTTGTTCCCCTCAACCTGGGCTCCACGTTTTTGGGTTCCTTCCGAGAGCTGTGTCAATCCCTCCCCACTAAAGGCAAGGGATCTGTGGGCTCGCATTCCTCTCAGTCCCATAAAAGGGAAAAGAATCCGAAATCTTCTTCGAATCGGTGAAGACGCTCTTGGTATCATGAGCGATCTCAGTCCCTGGATCCGGCAGTATCGATTTCGGTCGAAATTGCTTCCTCGGCCGCTGGCTTCTCAGCCCTGCCGTCTGGCCAGTCGATCAAGGTCTGGATCGACGAGGTTGAGATCATTCTTGATTCCATTGACACGTTGTCACCCAACGAGTCCAGCGACTCTTTGACAAGGACTCCAGTCCTGCCTCTTTCTGATGAGGAGACCCAGCCAGCTGGGAATCCCATTGAGGAACCAGTCCCTGATCCAGGTAAATCACTGGTTCCCCCAGTGTCTCCCGAGCGACTGAATTGGCCAGTCCGATTGAGGTCGGCATTTAGAACCCCATCGACAGACAGACCAAGGAAGGCGCATAAACGCTCTAAAAAGAGGGATGCTACGAGGATTTGATGTGGCAGCAGCTGATTCTGTCTGGACAGAAGCTGGCCATGGTTTCTGCTCCGGTCATTACTTGAGTTTCGCCTCCTAGGCCAAAGCCAACTCCTTTGGAACCGGTCATATCGGTTCACCCACCCTCGGAGCCGGCCAGACTCGCTCCGGTTCGGCCAAAATCAGTCTCTCCGCCGACTGTGGTGGAGCCACTGTCTAAACAGCTTTTGGGATGGGCTCCTAGGAAGGATTCTCGGATGGTTCCAGGACTCTCACATAGGTTGTCAGTCACCCTTATGCCTGATCGCCCCAGGCATGTTGAAGGGGACTTTGGCGGCTAACCAATCTTTCTGGATTCTTTGGATATGGAAGACACCAACTTACACTCTCACCTGCAGGATGATGAGTCTATCGGTAGTCTTCGATGGAGGAGGGACCTTTGTCTTTTCATGGAATTCTCCGCCTTGTCTCTGAATCTATGGGGATGCCCCTGGAGCCTGTCCAGAAAAGAGCAGAATACCCTCTTACAGATATTCTTAAAAGAGGGCTACACCCCGGAAGTCTTTGCTGTGGCCGAAGCCATTGTTGGCCTGACCTTGGAGCTCTGGCAGCATCCTGCCTCCTGCCCAGCGCCGTCTGCCCAGATGGCCCGTAAGTATGCAGTGCCCATTGGGTCCCTCTCTGGGTTCACTGAACACCTCTTGGCCAAGGGGTTGGTGACTGCCTCAGTGTTCAGATACACAGGCAGCTCTGCTGACACTAATAGACCTCCTGATGAGGAGTCCAAAAAACTTGACCACATGGCCAGGAAGGTCTATGCAGCCTCCTCTCTAGGTCTCCATTAGGCAAGTTTGGCCATCATCATGGTGCACTTCTCTCAAGCCCTGTTGGACTCCTTAGATGAAGTTCTCCCACAGCTCCCCATGGACCTTCAGACTACGGTCAGTCAGGTCTGGGACCACGGCCGTACCATTGCCAAGCAGCAGCTTTAGATGGCTTTGGACCTTGGGGACTCTTGAGCCCTTCAGTGGCAGCTGCGGTTACCTCATACCCCAGGGCTTGGCTGAGGCTTTCCACCTTTATGGCGGACACCCAGCACAAATTCACTGATGTGCCTTTCCTGGGTACCAATCACTTCAGCCCAAGTGTGGATGGTCACCTTCAGTGAATCAAGCAGTCCGGTGCCACCTTGGACTCAGCCACGTCTGCTCAAAGCGTCCCTGGTGACAAGAAGCAGCAGAAAAAGAAAAAGCCTTTTCGGCACCTTGCTCCTGTGGCAAAGCAGCCCTCCTTTCATGGCAGGCAACAACAGCAGGCACAGGCTTGGCACCTTCGGCTCAAGTCCTGGCCTCCACTGGCCCACAGACAGGGAGGTCAGGGTTCAGGCCCTGGACCCTCTTCCTCCAAGCCTGCCCAGTGAAGGGATAGGGGTTGCCACCCCTAGCTCTGCAACGTCAGCTCTGGGTCCTCCTGTGGGGGGTTGGCTCTGCCACTCTCTTTCCACCTTGTGCGCTGTTACCACGGACAGGTGAGTCTTAGAAGTGGTCGGCCAGGGTGTGCCCCTGGAATTTGAGAAGTACCCTCCTAGCCAAGCCTGTACCCTGCAGGAAGAGAATCAGCCCACATTCAGTCAGCTCTGAGAGAGGACATAGCCCAGCTCCTCCTCAAGGATGCAGTGGTTCGAGTGGCAGATCCTCCAGTCAACCCAGGGTTAATTTCCAGGTACTTCCTGGTCCCGAAGTGGACGGGGGGCTGGCACCCCATTCTAGATCTGCACAACCTGAATCAATATCTCAAGCCAAGCACCTTCAGGATGGTAACCTTATCCCAGATCATAGCATCCCTGGAGCAAAACGTGGTTCTGCTCACTGGGTCTCCAGGACGCGTTCTTTCACATCCCAATCCGTCCATCACACTAGCGGTTCCTCCGCTTCAGAGCAGAGGGAACTCTATACGAGTTCCGAGCCATGCCATTCGGCCTGTCATCTGCCCCAAGGGTCTTCACCAAATGCATTGCAGTGGTGGCAGCCCATCTCAGACATCGAGGAGTCAGAGTGTACCCCTACCTCGACGATTGGCTCTTGGCAGGTTCCACCCAACAAGAGATGGAGAGGTCCAGGGACCTGGCCCTCCAGACCTGCTGTAAGCATGGCCTCCTGATCAACAAGGCCAAGTTGGAGCTTGTGTCTTCTTAGGTGATATGTTTTATCTGGGCAGAGCTCGACTGATGCAGAGCCAGAGCTTGGCTCCCGGTGGACACGGCGGAGGTTCTGTCCTCCTTTGCGCAATCATTTCTGGTTGGGCACTTGCACCCTGTCTGGGACTTTCTGCACCTTTTGGGCTACATGGCGGCCTGCACCTCCATGGTCCATTGGGCCCAGTGGCACATGCACCCCCTTAAGTGGGAGCTGACTACCCAGTGGACTCAGCACCTAGGTCATTTTGACCAGCTGATCACTGTGACCCAGAAGATGTGGAACGCTCTCCAGTAGTGGACCATCCCAGACCGCTTGCAAGAAGGGATCCCATTTGTCCTCCCCGAGCTGCCGGTCATCCTCACAACCGATGCCTCTCTCATGGCCTGGGGAGCCCACATTGGGAACAACAGAGCGCACGGGTTCTGGACCCCTGAGGAATCCCGATACTATATCAACCTGTTGGAGCTCAGAGTGGTCAGACTGGCATTGTAAGCATTCATTCAGCAGCTTCAGGGTCAAGTGGTTCAGGTCCAGATACCACGACCATGTACTACCTCAAAAAGCAGGGTGGCACGCACTCCTGGCTATTGTGCAGGGAAGCGCTCTGCATCTGGACACTCTTGAGCTGACTGGAAGCGGATCTCGTAGCCCTCTATGTGTCAGGAGCCTCAAATCATCTGGCGGATGTTCTCAGGTGAGACATCCCACAAGTGGTCTCTACATCCAGAGGTAGCTTACAGCCTGTTCTCCCACTGGGGCAAACCGATGGTTTACCTGTTTGCCTCCAGGGAAAACACCAATCTGAGGCTGTTTCATGCCCACCCCCCAACAGCAGGGATCACTGCAGGGGGATACCTTCTCAAGGCCATGGACCCCAGGCCTCTTCTACACCTTCCCTCCATTTCCCTTGATCCACAGCGTGTTTCTCAAGGTGAGGAGGGACAAGGCACAGGTGATCCTCGAAGTCCCAGACTGGCCCCGCCAGTTCTGGTATCCAGATCTCATCAGCCTCAGAAGCAGGCTCCTGAGGCATCTTTCTGCACACCTGGACCTGATATCTATCAGTCAGGGGAAGGTATCCCATCAGGACCTTCAATCCCTGCACCTGACAACTTGGTACTTGAGCGGCTACAGTTCCAGGCTTTGGGTCTCTCTGAGGATGTACCCACAGTAGTGGAAGCATCCAGGAAGGAATCGACCAGAAAGTGCTATGCCTTCAAATGGAAAAGATTTTCCATTTGGTGCCAGAGCAAGGGCCTGAACCCTCTATCCTGCCCTGTGACGAGCATTTTAGACTAACTTTGGTCTCTTTCCAAAGGGGGTCTTAGGTCTTCGACCCTTAATGTGCACCTGGCAGCCATCTCTGCTTAACGAGCGTGGGCCAATCAGCAGTCGGTGGCACAGGAGAAGGTGGTCCGGTGCTTTTTCAAAGGCCTTGATCACATATCCCTTCCAGTATGTGAACCTCCCCCTCCATGGGATTTACTTCTGGTTTTGGCAAAGCTCATAGGCAAGCCATTCGAACCGATGCACAAGTGTGAGATGTCACACTTGTCATGGAAGATGGTCTTCCTGGTGGCTATCATGTCCAGCAGAAGGACTGGAGAGCTCCAGGTGCTCTCGGTGGAGTCTCTTTATCTGGACTTCCGCAGGGACAAGGTTGTCCTGCGCCCTCACCCGAAATTCCTCTGAAGGTGGTGACAGAGTTTCACCTTAATCAGGTGTTGACTCAGTCTGTGTTCTCTCAGAACTACACCTCAGATGCTGAGTACAGGCTCCATACTCTGGACTAGAGACGTGCTCTCTCCTCCTGGGTCCATACATTTTTGTTTGTTTGATTCTTATCTGTTTATTTGATTTTACAGTTTGTGGTTTTTCTCCTAGCAGGGAGAAAGACTGATACTATTTTCCCCAGTTGTGAGAGAATTGGGGGAGTTCATTTTTTTTTTTTGTTTAAAATTGTATATCTTTATGCTGGTTTGGCAGTGAGAGTGCCATTGTAATCTCTTTCCCGGTAGTGAGAGGACTGTGGGGGATTATACAGAAATTTAGTATTTGTTTTTTTTTATATTTGTATGTTATTGAAATTGTTTATTTAATTTAGTTTATTTTGTTAGTTAAGGTTAGTTTGAATTTTTGGTTTGCTTTTGTTTGCTTATGTATTTTTGTGTTTTATTTTAGTTAAGCAGCGTCATGTGCTGGCCTTTATCCCCCACAGTGGTGCGCTATTCATCCTCCTTTCTTCGCGCCCTCCACCCCTTTTGTACTCCTTCCCTACAATCTGACATTTACTAGTGGTATAGAGCATTAGAGATTGCTCGTGGGAGAGTAAGGGGGGCCGGGGTGCGTGAACAGGGGAGGATGAACGAGCGGGGCCATCATATTGGGATTATTAAGTCCAGAAGGTGCCCTGGGGTGAAATGGAATCCAGATCAGGGTTCGCCTTGTCTGGTATCCATACCCAGGGGCACTACTGATTTCAGTAGGCAGATAGGCCTGACAACCTCCGAGGTTTGTCCAACTCGGGCGGTGTTATGCAATGGCGGGTCTGTTAGAAACAAGACTGCTATTATTGCTGACCTTGTTGGCGCGGCTGACCTGGCTTGCATCACCGAGACTTGGCTGGATGAAAATTCTGGCCCTATAGTAGAGGCCATGACTCCAGCCGGGTACTCGGTGATACACCGCCTGAGATTGGACCACGGGGGTTGCAGTCTGTTTTAAGACTAAATTGGGTCTCACGAGTGTGGCAGTAGGGGAGGTTGAGTCCTTTGAGTGTTCAGTTGTAGCAGGTGTAGGCATTCGAATCATTCTCATTTACCGTCCTCCCAGAGATGGGAAATGCTTCTCACAGGAAGTTGCAGACTTCCTCGTCAACATGTCGTTTGAGTCGCCCAGATTGATGGTGCTGGGTGACTTCAACGCCTGGGTCGACGGCGAACTCTCACAATTTGGTAATCACTTCTTCCAATTAATGTCTTCTTTGGGCCTTACACAGGTAGTTTCCACTGCTACGCATAAATCTGGGCACTCTCTGGACTTAGTCTTCCTTCTAGGGATTGATGCATCCAACGTGGGGGTGGAACCAGTCGTTTGGTCTGACCACTACACTGTGAGGTTCAATTTTGCCCCCCAGGAGGCCATCCCTGTGGAGATGGTCAGGTACCGCCCATTATGGAATGTTACTTCATAAGGCCTAGCGGCTGCCCTTGACCTATCATCCCCCGTGTTGGTGAGCAGTAACCCAGAGGCACTGGTGTTGGCCTATAACGAGGCCATCACGGTTGCCCTGGATTTTATTGCTCCTGTTTGTGAACGCACTCTTTCCCTTCACCCCAGGGCCCCTTGGTTTGATGGGACTCTGAGGGAGATGAGGAGACAAGGGTGATGGTTAGCGCATTGTTGGCGTAGATCCGCCCTTGAGGCTGACCGCCTTGGATTGATAGAACATTATGCCAGCTATCAATATGCAGTCACCCATAAGAAGGCAGAGTTCCTGTCCAGGGAGATTCTAGTTGCTCAGAATCGACTGGCTAGCTGTTTCGAACTGTAGATAGACTGTGCAACCCAGCCTGTCTGCAAGTTCGGAAAGCCTTTTCGCAAATAGAGTGCGATGAGCTCGCTCGATACTTTGCAACTAAGGTGGCTGACATCAGGGCGGACCTGTGTTCAACAACCTCTAAGGGTGACGTCGTAGGGACATGCGAGAACACAGTGCCTCAATTCTCTTGGAGTTCCTTATATCGACCTGAGTTCGTGGATATTATGAGGCTTATCCATAGTGTGCGCCCTACAAGCTGTAGCTTGGATCCTGGACCAACTACCCTAGTTTTGGGTTGTGTTGATATCATTGGTTCAGTTTTGGCGCAAATAGTCTGGTGCTCCTTGGAGTCAGGTGAATTTCCTAGCTCCCCTGAAAGAGGCGGTGGTGACACCTCTCTTGAAGAAAGCTTCCTTAGACCCAGACTGTTTTTCAAGCTAGAGACCTATCTCTAACCTTCCCTTTATTGGGAAGGTTATTGAAAAGGTTGTAGCTGTTCAATTGGATGACCATTTAACCATCCATAGTATCTACGAATCCTTCCAATCTGGTTTCCGTAAAAGACATAGCACCGAGACCGTGCTGGTTCGGGTGCTTAATGATCTTCTGAGGGCGAGGGATCAAAAGAGACGTTCCATCTTGGTTCTCCTTGATCTCTCCTCAGCTTTCAACACTGTGGATCACGTGGTGTTGTTAGCACGCCTGAGGCAAATCTGCGGAATGTCGGGAACCGTTTTGCAATGGTTCACTTCATTCCTTACTGGGAGATCACAAAGAGTTGTGTCGGGGATTTTTTTCTCCGGCCCAGTCTCTTTGTTGTGTGGAGTGCCTCAGGGTTCTGTGCTGTCACCCATGTTATTTGCAGTGTATATGCTGCCCCTCGGAAGTATCATAAGACGGTATGGGCTGAGGTTTCACTGCTGTGCAGATGATACCCAGCTATAGCTGTCTTTTGCACCCGACCAGGATGGAGCTCTCTCGGTGTTAAACAACTGTCTTGGGAAATCCAAGACTGGATGAATTCTAGTTGGTTAAAGTTGAACTCGGAGAAGACTGAGGTTTTGGTGGTGGACCTGGCTGGTCAGATTGAGAGGTCGTGTACTGGCGTGCCTTCTGGAATTTTTCTTGGAAGCGTGTCATTACTGACCTCTGAACGGGTGCGTAACCTTGGGGTGATTTTTGACGATAAGTTGACGCTACAATCTCAGGTGTCAGCCGTCGTCAGCACTTCCTTTTACCATCTTAGGAATATTGCCAGGGTTAGGCACCTTGTTCCATCTGACTCCTTGCCAACGTTGGTCCACGCCTTTGTATCCTCATGCCTAGACTACTGCAACGCCCTTTACTTTGGGCTTTCTGGGGTTGAAATCCCCCGCCTACAGCTGGTGCAGAACGCTGCAGCCCGGGTTTTGACTAGGACAAGTAGGTCCTGTCATATTACCTCAGTGCTGCGTGAACTGCACTGGCTTCCTGTCCGGTGATGGATCACCTTTAAAGTCATTTTATTGACTTTTAAAGCCCTTCGCGACCAGGGTCCATCCTATCTGAAAGATCTCCTGGTTCCTTATTGCCCTGGCCAATCGCTCCGCTCGGCCGACATGGGGTTGCTGGAGACTCCAAGAGTGAGTCTAAAAACTTCAGGCAGCAGAGCATTTTCTTATGCTGCTCCCACTCTTTGGAACTCTCTACCAGGCCAGTTACGGGAATGCACCTCCGTGAAGATATTTAAGAAAGAATTTAAAACTTTTTTATGGAAAATGGCCTTTGTGGAGAATTAAGTTAGGTGGAATTTGACTGGATTTTACTGTAATTTATTATGTTCTTATGATGTATTTTATGATGTGTTTTTATATGTTTTTATGTTTGTATGGATATTTGAATTTATGTTATTCATTTGGTGGAGAAGGGTTCCATGTGTTCAGTGCTTTGATATTTTAAAAGGCGCTATATAAATGAAATTATTATTATTATTATTACTATAAGGAGAGGACGGCGGAAGTTCAGGGAGAGGTTTGCCAGTTGTTTGTCACCTACGCTGAAGCTGCGCCTGGCAGGCCTGCAGCAAAGTGAACAATTGACAGATGGATTACACCTTGCATTGATCTCTGCTATAGATTGGTGGGTATGGAGCCTCCCATAGGGCTAAGGGCTCATAACACCCGCCATACCGCCCCATCGGTGGCTGCTTCCAAGGACATCCCTATCCAGGAAATCTGCAGGGCTGCTACCTGGAAGACAGCAAACACCTTCATCAGCCATTACCGCATTAACCTTGAATCATGCAGGATGCTGGTTTGGAGCCTCAGTTCTCCAGTCTCTGTTCCCTAAGTAGGGGGTATGCGCCTTGCCTCCCTGCTCCCGGAGAATTGCTAGGAGTCTGCCAACAAGTGTGGATAAGAACAACATATCCTCGTCTATAGAAAAACAGGTTATTTACCTGTAACAGTAGATCTTCCCAGACTCAAGTCTCCACCACTCATTCACACCAGTGGGAAAGCCCCGGAGGCACTAGGACCAAGCGGGAGCAAAAAATGTTCTGACGGGTTGGGGCCGAGACAGGACCATGCATGCTCGGCACCACGAGACTAGCTCGCACCTTTGTAGGCTATCTCAGAGTCGACCCTCCAACCGCCTCAGTTCCTTTTCTCCCGCGGTCAAGTGCGCTTGGATGTCAATGTCACTCGTCTGCCGAAGTCAAAGTTTTTGTCTATACGACAGCAGCTTTTAGCCATTTAATATTCATTTAATTTAAAATTTTTAGCAGTATTTTCTTATTTTATGAAAAAGGAAAAGAAGATTATGAAGAAAAAGAAATTCTCACCTGCCATCAACACAGTCGTCCTTAGACGGTAGCGGTGACGGTAGGAAGACTTTGTTTGAAAGTTGTTATGGCTGAAGGGCTGTGTCCAGTTCATAGCCCTTTGCTAAAGGGGAGGTCCGACTATGGACAGCTGGATGGTCCTGTGCTTGGGGGGAAGGGGGAATGACAGTCCACCGAAGCACGAATCTGGTGGTTACAGGGATCCGGCTCCGCTTTACCTCAAGCCCTTCTTCCTCGTTGGGGGAAGAAGAATTGGGGCTGCTTGAGGTTGCCCTCTGGTATGTCTGCATAGAGATTGTCGGTCGGGAGGGGCGATAGGCCTGAACCAACTTTGGTGGGTTCCCCTTGGCCCCGCTCTTTTAAAAGCTGCATTCTTCGACTCCGGACTCCATCTCTATTCTTTTTTTTTTTTTTTATACTTTCTTTTTCTCCCTCCTGGTTTTTCCTACCCTCTTAGTCCTACTCCTTCAGGCCTCTCAATGCTCTAAGCCGTCCCTGAATCTGCCCCTAGAGTGCCTCCTCTCCTTCCCTGCACAATGGGGTCTTGTCAGGTATGGCGGTCTGAGCGGAGAGGCCATCATCCAGGACCGCGAGGGTGATTTTTCCCCTTGTCTGTTGGACCCATCCCCTGGGGACGCCGGCGCTTGGGACTAAGTCCCGAGAGGTAACGTGCTGATGCACGTCTAGCCTCTCATGCGCCGTGCGACGTCCCCCCGCCTTGACCCCTAAGTTGGAGTCGCCCGTCTTTTCAGGAATCGTGCCCACCCGAATCCTTTACGGGAATTATGGACTCCTGCGTCCCAGGTATCCCACCCCTGAGGAGGAGAGACATCCGTAGGGATGCTCGATCCTCCCCCACAGCCCCTCGGCTCCCCAGGTCCATATCAACCTGGGCCGGGCGAGCGTGATGTGGCATCCAGTGCCTCAACCCTCAGCGCCACCGGGCCGGCTCCATCTCTATCCTTGATGGAGTTCCCGTGATCAGTTTCACCTCTGGGCCACTCCTGTGGAGCAGGGGGTTTGACTTCTGTCCAGTTTTCCTGGCCAGTGTTCCCAATTTTGTGGCCACTGTGCCTTGCAGCCACTGGGCCGGGGTCAGGTTGATTGGATCAGGATGTGCGTGGTGCCTTCTTGGTGCCATCACGTCGACCCCTCATACCAACCCCCTCCCTCTTTCCATGCAGGGGCCAGCATGGGCACCACTTTTTCCTTCTCCCCTTCTCCTCAGGATTTTCTCAACGTTGGCATTTCTCCATGGTGCTGTTGGTCCTGGCACCACTGCAGACGCTATGGGTGATGCCGCAGGCCTGGCATCGTGGAGTGGCACCATGGTGGCGCTGCTGGAATTGGCATCGGTGCCGTAGGTGGCACTGCTGCTGTTGGTGTCAGTGCCATGGGTCGGTGCTGTGGGTGGCAGCATTGTTACCTAGCAATGCTGCAGGTGATGTTGGTGCTACACGGTGATGCGGGTGCTGTTGTTGGTGCCATTGAATCTTATCTGTGTCAGTCTTCATTATTCTTCACAATTGGGTTCATGGCCAGAGGTCATGACCCCGCGGGAGCTCTTTTTTTTTTTTTTTTGGTAGGTGGAGCCAATGCACCATCAGCGCCGGCCTTGAGGCCGATGTATTGTGTGGCGCTTGCGTGTTGGACGTTAGGCACTGTTGTCTCCACTTGCCTGCCAGTTCTTCATCTCCCGCCATCGAGGTCACCTCGTGTGGAAGCTCTGCAGAACTTGAGGCCTACCACCTAAGCAGTTTTGTCCTCAGCCTATTATTCCTCTGTGCCGCAGTCCGTCGGTTCCTTTCCTGCCAGTTCTAGTTGCCTTACTCGATGTCGCTTGGTAAGATCTTTCCATTTATTGTTATTCTTGGCGATGTTGAGTCTGTTTTCAGTGTTTTTTTTCCTTGTAGATCATGTCTGGGTTGGAGGGCAAGAGGACTTCGAAGATGGCATGGCCCCCCCATGCGACGGTGCCCTTGAGGCCATAAATTTTCCGTCACCCGACCTACGAACGTTGCCTTACGTGTCTTGGCCAGCTTCACAACATGGATTTGTGTGACTCCTGTTTCTCCATGGACTGCTGGGTCATCGAACAACGCGCATGGAAAGTGGGGAGAGCTCTGCTGACTTTCGGGGGGTCGGGTGCGCACTTGTCGTGCCAAGCCACGTACTCTCAGCCTATCCTTTGGGTCCCCTCCCGGTTCTACATGGACCGAGGAGGAGGGAGCCTCAGCTTCTAGTAGCCTGGCCATTGCCGAGGCTCCTTCCGTGGTGCAGGAGGCCCATCCTGCTCCTTTCGGGGGGGTGAGTGGGAGGCGCCGCCAAGACAATCGCCCCTTCGGGGGTGAAGGCTCTCCAGGTGTCGGACCCGTGGTTCACAAAGCCCGGGTCGGTGCTGTTAGCGGCGCCGTGGGCTCTGATGGAGCCAGCTTCTGCGCTGCTTTGTCACTCGGCACCGTGGCTGCGCACCAATACTGCTAGCGGCACCATGGGAGTCTCTACGGTGCCATCTTTGTCTTCTTCTCGCCTTGGCGCTGTTCGCGGTGCAGAGGTTGAACACAGCGCCATATCCGCCTCGGGACTCAGCGCCATCAGGGCTTCAGATTCCACTGTCAGTGCCGCCCCTGCCCTCAGCGCTGTGACTGGTTCTGACTCTGGGGCTGCTGTTCAGGCCGGGGCTGTATCCTCTTCGCGGATACTGCTCGCAGTGCTGTGGGGGCACTGGCACTGGCTCGGTGTGGTCTCGGAATCTGGCACCCCATTTGGCAGGGATGGCACCGGGTGCCCTCCTACAGTCTGGCACAGGGCCTCAGCCTCTACCTCTTTGGAGGCAGAGCTGGGCTCTGAGTCAAATGAGCAGTCTAACTGCTTTGGTTTGACTGTTCTTGTGGACAGCCCTGCAGTGTCCTCGACAAGCCAGAGTCAGCCCCCTTCTGAAGTGGGGTCAGTGGCTACCGAGACTGGGGTCAGGGGTGCTGACCAGTGGGCAGTGGTGCAGGCTACCATTGCTCTGCAGCCCAATCTTGGTGGGACCCCTCAGCAGTGGTACCCCCACCTGTGGTGTGCCTGGATCGCCCAACTTTGGGGCCAATCAGGGCTTCTATGGGAGGGGAGGGTACTGTGCCCTGGATAGCTCCCTCGGGTGCTGGCCAGGGCTGTCAGCTACCTAGGCTGGCCCTCTTGAGGAGGAGGGCTCTTTTGGACTCCGAGTGGTCAAGGGGCATGGGTCTGCACGGCGAACTTTTTCTGTGGCCCACCCGGGCTCTGGAAGAACCCGTAGTGTGGCTGTCCACACTTCCTCCTTGGTCTCTTTGAGGGAGCCCCATTCTTTTGAGGTAGGGGACCGTCCTTCTGGACCTATACGGCCCTGGTCGCCTCATGGGGGGATTCTTCCGGGTGCAGCCAAGGCAGTGCCAAAATGATTGTTCAGCTGTTGGATGTGGAGTCTTCCGGAGCACTTTCTTCTTCGGGTGCTCTTGGTCCACTCCTTAGCCCAGACGGAGGTCAGCCGACATCTCTTCTCAGCTCTGTCCCCATCCCTCTGCCACATTCTCCTGCACTCCCAGGCACCCTTGGTCCTAGCAGGCCTCTCTCCCGGAAGCAGTTCAGAGCTGTGGCTGCTCGGTTCCCAGCTTATGTTAGGGCAATGGACAGACAGGTTTTTCAACCTCCCCCCGAGCAGCCACCCTCTGAGCAGTCGGTGTTCTCCAACTCTTCATCCCCCTCTTCTGGGGGAGAGGAGCCTTCTGTCCACATCTCTCTAGCCACTGATCTCACTGAGTATCAGCATTTCCTTGTGAGGATGTTGGAGGACTTGCTCCTCACCCCTTCCACTGTAAGCAATCCAGAGCACTCGGCACATGTCTTTCTAGGTGATTTCAGCGAGGCCATCCTTGTGGTGCCCCCTGGCCAGCTCCCTTTTGGGAGGCGTTGTTGTGCTCCTGGCAGAGGCCCTTCTCCGGAGTTCCTGCCCCTAGGGATCTCTGCCAGCGGTATTGCACCCCCCCCCCAGAGTCTCCAGGTTCCATGCTCATCCACAGTCTGGATTGATGCAATTGGACACTCCTGATGGGCTTCGTGCCCTTCACCGTGACCGGCCCCCAGATCAAGATTCCTTGGATTTTGACTTCTGGGGTAGGAGGGCTTTCTACTCGGCATGGTTGTTGCTTTTCATTTCTGCATATCAGGCCACTATGCAGCCTATGACAGGTTCTTGTGGTCCAGGCTAGGTCAACTCCTAGCCTCGTTGCCTGACACAGATCAAACCAGACAAGCCATTGCACTCTCTGCATGTGGCCTTGAGCTAGCAAGGCACCAAGTGAGGGCATCCTATGATGCCAACGAGGTAGCTACCAGGGTCGTAGGAACAGTGATCTGCACTTGGCGGATGGCATTGTTGCGTTTTTTCTGGTTTGTCACCTTTGGCCCGGCGTAGGGTGATTAACTCCGCTAACCAGAGAACCTGTCTCTTCTCCCGTAGAGCGAGACGGCATTTGTGGGGGCAACTTCCTTCCCCCTTGGGGGGGGTCCTCGTCTCACTCTTCCCACTCTCGGGCCTCTCGAGGCCTTGAAGGTTCTCTCTTTTAGTGTGTCACCCACTGAGAGCTAAGGGACTTTGTCCCTTGAGGTGTAAAGAAAGAAAACCCCCTTGGGGGGGCTCAGCATGCACCCAGATGTGATGAATGGTGAAGACTGACACAGAACTGATATGAAAATTACGTACCTACTGTAATTATGATCTTTCTGTGTATCTTCACCATTCATCACAATCCCACCCTCCATCCCGCTGGTGCCCCAGTCTCTGGGTCTACCTCCCTCTCTGTGCCCAACCTCACCCCCCCCCTTTCTTGTTCGGAATGGGGTGAACAGGGGCACATAGGGGGATAAGGTTCTGGGGAGAGTGGTAAGCATGGGGGGCACTCCTTCTCCAGTGCATTAGCTCCACCCCTGTGGGGTGGGAGTTGGCAGTTGCCCTCCATTCTCTCCTCCCCCTTTTTCCCGTCCATCTTATTTTTCCTTGTCCTTTGGACTATCTTTTATTAACAAAAAAAAATCCTTTTCCTTTTCTCCTTTTTCACCAAACATCTTTCCTTGAGAGGGTGTTAATTCTCTGTGCCCTCTCCTTCTTCCAGAATAGCCGACTCTGCTCAGATGGAGTTTTTGCCAGCTATTCTGTGCCTTGAATTCTGGCAAGAAGCCTTTGGCTACTCTGTGCAGTTCCTATACAATCTGGAGACAGACCAGGGTCTGGGATATGTTTAACCTTTTCCCCTCTCTTCCTACCTTCCAAATTCTTTACCCCGCCCTACCTCCCTCCTGTATTTCCAGAGATTGGGGCCCCTCCCAATCCCTTTAGTTCCCAACTTCTCTCTTTCTGACCTCTCAGTCATTATTTCCACTTTTAGTTTTATATCTTTTCCTTTTTCCTGTCCCTTGGACTTCCTTGTCCCACCCTCCACTCCTTTCCTCTTACCTCTCCAGCGACTCAGAACTGGCAGGCAGGCAGAGTCGACAGCGCCTAACGGCCAACCCGCGAGCGCCATGCAATACATCGGCCTCGAGGACGACGTCGATGATGCATCGGCTCCACCTACCAAAAGAAAAAGCTCCCGCGGGGTCATAACCTCCGGCCATGAACCCAATTGTGATGAATGGTGAAGACACACAGAAAGATCATAATTACGGTAAGTAATTTTCATTTCTCAGCACTGCTGGCGGTGCTGTGGGTGTCACCTGGCACCGAAGGCACTTGTGGATGCTGCAGGTGGTGCTGCAGTGGTGCCGGGCACCTGCGGGTGCCATGGGTGGTGCCACAAGTGCCATTGGTATTGGGGTGCCTGCGGGGTGCTGCTGCAGTTGCCCATGTGTGCCAGGGGTGCCTGTGGGTACTGTCACAGGTGCCCTCGGGTGTCTCCCAGGATGACATAGGCACTGCATGGTGCCATCCTGTGCCACGGGTGATGCTGGTGCAACGGGGGCTGTCAGCTGGTGCTGTCTGGCAGAACTGGTGGCAGATTTTTCCTTCCACAGACCTCTTCTTAAGCGGAACTTGTGGTGAGATATTTTTCGCAGAATGAAGTCCTGTTCTGCGGATTATTTTTCCACAGATTTTAGTGAGTGGCGGTCTGTGTGGGATCTTGTGACATCCAGCGGTTTTCTGCTGATGGAACTCTTCTGTGCTGTTCTGCCAGTAGAATCCTTCATTCCGCCCAGCACTTTCTAGGCTTCTTACGTGGTGCCGAGCTCCTCGACATCCTTCCTGGTGGCAGAGTCTCTAGTGGCTCTGACATAGATCTCCCTTTAGGGGTCCTGCTGGGGTAGATGTGCATCTGGATGAGTCTCTCCCTGTCCTACTTGTTGGTGGTACAGTGGATGACTCATTTTATAGACTGGTGGGCAAGTCTCCTCTGTCATCAGAGTCCGTGATAGAAGATCTTTTCAGTTGTTCCTCAGTGATGGGGTCCACTATAGTATTTCAGACTGCACCCATGGACCAAACGCTTCTGCATCTAGACTATTTTCAGTTGTCAGGACAATTACACTCTGTGGAACATTCTAATTCAATGGTTGGGAGCTATACAGGCTCTTCCGCTCCCTTGATAGGGGTATATAGCCCCCTTGTGATGCTACCCCTTCTGTGGCTTCATCGGCAACAGGTGGTTAACATCTCTTCAGCTGTGATTATTGGTGTGGTCACAATTTCAGTTATGGATGCTCAGACTCCTTCTGACCCTCAGATGGATGGCATCTTCATCATTTTTGTATCAGGGAATCCTTTTGAGATAGCAGTCTGAAAACCTTATCAGGCTCAGACTAATGGTAAGAAAAAAAAAAAGAAAATCATCACAGCACAGGGCCTAGCCTGAAATTACCCAATACTATCATTTTGGATCCAGCCAGGTTCTGCATCAGACCCTGAGGCAGTCGTCTCTAAACTATGGTGAAGAGTACCTGACTACTTCTACCCCTAGGGGAAGTCTGATCCAGCGGAGGTATGGGTCATCTCATTTCTCCAAGAGAGATTTCTCTTATTCAGAGATATTCCCTAGGCTTAGGCGGCTGCCCAGTCTGTTGGTTTCCCTTTTTTATCAGGCTTTCTTCTCTTGATCAGAGCCTCAGAGCAACAGAAGTGGCTCTCCAGCGAGTCGGAACTCAGGTTCTTAATTCCTCGCTTGCTTCAAGTTAACAGACGGCATGCTCCTTTCCTGACCATAGGTCAAGTAGGTCTTTTTTCATAGGTGGCTTCTCAATATTCACACCTTCGTTTCTGTGCATTGGTTCCATACCAGTCACTCACAAAGTCACCCACTTCGAGTGGGTGATGAAACTGTGATGTTTGTTTCTCATCAACAAACAAACTAGAGTCCTTTCCTACTCCCTTTCAGGAAGGCCGGAACAAGTGGTGCCTTACCGCACTGAGTCACTTTTGCTGTTATTCAGTCATTTTCAACCAATAAGGTTAGCCCAAACTTGGTCCTGCTGCATCCCCCCCCTCGATGCACATATGTATCTATTTGCCTTAGAAATCCAGACCCTGTTTTTTTTCTGTTGGAATGTGTTTCCGCAGTGGACATATCATCCTGTACACTTTCCCTCTCATCCCTTAGTTCAGAGACTGCTACTACAGTTGTATGCACGCAGGGGCAGAATGATTCCTTTTGGAATATGAAGTGGGTAGGATTTAGTTCTACTAGACCACCACAAGAGGCTTCTAAGTCATACTTGGCCTTCCATCAGGAAGGTTTCAGAGACTAAGTGGAAACCATTCTCCTTGATGGGCTAACCCCACCTGGGCCCCCTTTTGCTCACCAAGTAAAGGGTTCAAGTGCTCCTGGGCCTGTTGTTCACAGGTCAGCCATACTTGGTAGTGGGGGGTTTCCATCTGCACTTTTCGGTCTACCCTGAACCAGTAAACTTTACTTCCGACTCTTTCAGTTTCTGAGGTCCTTTTACGTTAGATTAGTACATGTCTTTGATGCCATTAATTTTTGTTCTAGACCAAACTGTGGGGCTGGGTCTTCACTGCTCTTCTAGAGTGCTTGCAGCCTCCTGGCAGAGTTTCATTTTGTGCCCATTGCAGTTTTCTGCACAGTGGTGAGATAGAATTCAAGCACTTATCTTGTAAGCACTATGTTGTAGATGATCTTTCCAAGACAGCTCTTTTTATTAGCAGGACAGTTCTTGGCCGTCCTTTCTGAGTGAGCTCTATCTCCTACCACCCTACTCAGGGTTATTGGTTTTAGCTTCATACTCTGCCACTAGTGTGAATGAGTGGTGGAGACTTGAGTCCAGGAAGATATGGAAATGACGTACTTACCGTAATTGTTGATCTTCTTGGACACAATTGCCATCACTCATTCACACGCCTGCCCTCCATCCCCTGGGCTCACTCATTTTCTTTCCTTATCATCACGGTCCTGTGGTTCAGACTGTGAAGACATTGTTCTTTGACCCTTCTTGCAAGGGCCATCTGGGCCCTCCCAGGCCCAGAAAGTCAGGATAAGTTATTTTAATTAGTTACGCTGCACCTCCTCGGTCGAAAAGCTGCTGAAGCGGTTGGAGGGTCAACTCCGAGATAGCCTACACAGGCACAAGCTAGTATCGTGGTGCCGCGCATGCGTGGTCCTGTCTTGGTGCTGACCCTTCAGAAAATGTTTGGCTCCCATGTAGTCCTAGCACGTCCTGCACTATCCCACTAGTGTGAATGAGTGATGGAGACTGTGTCCAAGAAGATCAACAATTACTGTAAGTACGTAATTTCCATTTCTAGGAGTGGTATATGTTGTTCATCCACACTGACCCACCTGACTTCCCTGGCTGCAACGCACAACCTGGCTTCCAGCGGGCTAAGATTTGGCATCATGTGGCGGAGCCGAGGGTTTTACCACCCAGGTGGGTGGGAGGAGCCAGTTTGAAGACCTTCCAGCAAGATTTATAGTGGAAAGGGACATGCCAACAAGGGTGGATGAACAACATATACCACTCCTAGAACTACTGTTACAGGTAAGTAACCTGTTTTTCCTCACCCATGGGGAAGTGGGTAAAGGAAAACCTGCATCAAAATGAGCCATGGCATGCTGGATAGTGACCTGCATACAGTTCTGTTACAGTAAGGTTAACAAATAAGCTCCACTGGGCTTCAGGGCACATTCTACCAGGGGTACAGTTGCATCAGTAGCAGCTGCAAGGAATATCCCACTTTTGGAAATCTGCAAAGTAACTACATGGAAAACAGTACACACCTTTACCAAGCATTACAGCCTGGACATACCGTCCAGAAGTGATGTTAGATTTGGTACAGCAGTGTTGTAGAATCTGTTTTCAAAATAGGTTCTTAGCCCAACCTCCAATGGTACTGCTCGGTAGTCTGCAGTAGTTTAATCATACTGTGTGATTCCTGTGGTTAGAAGAAGAAAATAATCACCATAGTAATCTTGTTTCTTCCAGGGGATCAGGCAGTAAGATTAAAGCTTCCACCCTGCCTCCCGTACCTGAACCTATAGACAAAGGGACAGACTTGGGTTCTGCATCTCTTCTGTGATTTTTATATGGTTCATGACTAAATACTGAAGTTCTTTAACCAGCTGGTTCACACTGCTGTCCCTACTTGGGACTTGTTGGTTTGTGGGGATGTGATTAAGGGGGGCTTAATCTGCATAGTCAGTTAGTTATAGGGGCTTTACCCTGTTAGGCTGTGTCATGAATCTGAGCACTCAGAGTGCAGCAGTTGGTAAGGGCAGCAGTTTGAAATTGGCACATGCCAATCAGAGTTCCATCATTTGCATAAATTCTATCTCTCCAGGGGAGTTCAGCACTGAAGGCTGACTGCATTAGTTTAATCATACTGTGTGATCCCCAAAAGAAGCAAGATTACTAAGGTAGTTTTTTATTTTCCCCATACTGTGTTATCACAGCATTTACAATAACCTTATTATGTGAGTTAGACTCTCAGCAACAAATGCATATGATTGACTGCAGAGGCATTTTAGATTAGGTCTCTTAGAACTGCTTTGCACAGTGACGGGGGTAGGGGAAATAGTTTATCCTAATTGGTCAGCAGCCATGAATAGCGGGATAACTACCCACAGGAAAGAAACAAGCATTTGTCAGTGCTGAATGTTTGCTTGCTTTTGCTGTGTAGTTGCTGGGTGTAGATTGCCTCTATGCTAACAAATTAATAACAAGAGCTATAATAGTGAAATTGTCATGATTGGGAAACCTCGACTCACATGTCAACCCCTCATGAGAGAAGGCTCTCCGGCCTGCCACAAGCTGTCAGATGTGCGCCAGAACACCTCCCAGGCTAGGACCAGTGCCGCATGCTGTATCTCCTTCATCCCAGCCTTGGCCCATTCAGCTAGCTCAGTGAGCTTGCACCTGAACTCAGGTCAGTGGCATGGGAAGGCAATATGGTCCTCACTGGAACAATGGCTGTCCCTGCAAAAAATTTTACTTTATGATTTTGTTTGTAACATTTTGAACCCAAAATGTCAACATAGCCTATTTATGACTCCCCCTTCTGAACGTGATAGGTGTAATTTATAAAATACTGGCCAAAATGTGCACATTTTGGCCAGGACTGGGAAAAAAAAAACACCTGTCACATTCATAAGGTGGTTGAAAAAAATGACTGCATTGAAACTTTGCTTTCAAAATACTGAACATTACCAAAGTTATGAGCCAGCGTTGAAAAATTGCAACATACCTTCATAACTTCGTTTTTTTAATATTTTGACTCCATATTTTCAACATAGTCTTCTTATGGCCCCACCTCATCAACCCGGTAGGTTGAAATTTTCAAATATTGGCCAAAGCTAATTTCATGGTACAGGTGCAAAAACACATTTTGGACAAGATTTGAAAAATAACAGCTGTCATGTTCATGAGGTGGTGTGAAAAAAATGTCTATGCTGAAAATTTGGGTTCAGAATATTGAAAATTACCAGTTATGAGTGAGTATTGAAACATTTTAATGTATATTCATAACTTTATTTATTTTTTTTATATATATATTTTTACCCCAGATTTTCAATATAGCCTTTTTATGACCCACCTCATGAACCCGGTAAGTGAAAATTTCAAATCATGACCAAAAAGTGATTTCAGGGTGACTGCAAAATCACCATTTGGGCCAGACTTGAAAATGTTCACCTACATTGTTCATGAGGCAGGGTCCCAAAAAGATCATGTTGAAAACTTGGGAGAAAAATACTGAAAAATGACCAAGTTATGCATAAATGTTCAAAACACTTTGAAATACATTAACCATGCTTACCTGATATCCTGGTATAGCATTCAAGAGTAAAAACATGTCTCCAGTTCAGAGAGGATTATGGCATAGGACCCTGGTACATAAATATAGGGTAGGGTAGGGGGGTGTCAGGTGATGGGTGCTGATTGGAGGACTGGGGTTGGTGAGGGGGGAAGGCTAGCAGCACTACAGACACTGATGGGTAGTTTTCTTCGTTACATGGTTAACAAAACAAAACAAAAAAGGATGATAAGGGACTTTTTTTTTTTTTTTTTACAGATACCAACACTGGGGATTGGGTAGCCCAGTGTTGACCAGATGTTCCATAGCACTGGGGGTGGGCACCACTGCGTCACACAGTGTGGAATCGGGGGAGGGGTATGTTTGGGAATAGAAGACTGTCTGTTGGTGTGTCAGACACGTTTTCCTACAGTAGTTCGGCAGTATATCGGCTCGCTGCAGCACTGCACTTCTTAAAACTGAGGATAGTGGTTCTCACATCTCAGCAGTCACCGTGGTTCTGGTTCAGTATCTTCAGCATCGGTTTCTTTCATATCAGATGCCTTGGTAGTTTTGCTCATTATTGTGACTGCTGACACTTGTCTGATCACCTCCTCCACATCGATCATCTGGGGATCATCTAATGGTGACATACTGGCTCCCAAATGGCACAGCTCGAGGAACACGTCCTTGCTTGCTGATACTGTTGATTTCAGTATGCCGAAATGTAGTGCAAGATCATGGACGATTGTTTTTCGACAACTTGTCAGTTTCACTAAAGATCTCTACCTTGTGGGAAAGAGTAAATGCCAAATGCTTAGACACCATTATGACCCAGCTTGCTGGCCTTCCTGAAGAGTTTAGCAGGTTGTTAGAGGGACATTACAGTGGCAGGCAGGAGCTGGTGTGGCCAGTGTAGTGTCCGCTATACAGGGGTTGCCAGATCCATTATAGATTGGATTTTAAATATTAAAAGAATAGTACAGGACCTTTGATAATGGACATTTGTCAGTTATAAGTGGGTATGTACCGTTGAACGGAGGTGAAGGCTGATCATGACACCGCTCAGCTGATCGCTGGGCAGTTTCATGCAGATGAAAGCAAAGCACTGCCCTGTGATACAAGTGGCTCTTTTCATTCATCTGCTCAATGTTTCCACCCAGCAACCACAGAACTGTGTTATGATCAGCTTGGCTGATCATTGTCTGGACACTGTTGAGCGAACTGCAAACTGCCCTGCATGGGACCCGACAGTGACACACTTTACAAAATCACCATCGTAGCAATATGTTTGCTTGTGCAAAAGCAAACATAAAACGTGCTGGCAGTTAGGACATAGTACATAAAATAAATCAGTTTGCTAGGCTTTAGAATGTTTATTTGCTACCAGCAGCCATTTTTTCACATGCCACGTAGCAATTAAAAAAAAAAGTCAGATAATTTTTACACTTACTGCTACTCAGTAATCAATGTTTCAACACATCTTTTTTGTTCTGATCGCCTAGATTCTTTAATTTATTTATTTTTGGAATTGTCTGTATTCTTCTCCCCCACCCACCCATCCACTCCCTCACTCCCTTTGTTAACCAGCTCCCTTACTCGGTGAGGATATTTCAAAACCAACTCTCCTCTAACATTGATCTCCACTCCTCTGTGTTGAGCAACCACAGAAATGTACATCGAATACCAACAAGTCTGTCTGCCTGCCTGCCCACCTACCTACTACCTGCCTGCTCAGTTCCTAGATGTTTTTCTAGAGTACAAGGTAGAAGAAGGTCTTGGGCTCAGTCAGCTCCTGATCCTACAGTAAAAGTTAAAAGTAATCTGTGACAGCTGTGCCTAAGCCATCACAAACCAAATGCCATTTGAGGATGCCTTTCTTATCTTCAAGAATGAGGGAAAAAAATAACCGCAGATCAGTGAGACTTGGCGGTAATAAGAGAGAGCCTGCACCTTGAGTTCCAAAATTTTCCAAAACTGAAAAACATCGGACGATTCAAATCACAGTTGGTAGAACAGAATGCACTATTGGAACGTGAAGTTAAAAAAAAAACTTCAAGACTTAAAGGAGAACTATGCTGAAACTGTAAGTCAGTTTTTCTATAAGAAGCTGTTTTGTAAGTACTGGTTCAAATGTTGTTATTTTTCCATCTATATGAACATATTAGTAACCGCAGTAGGTGTTTCTGATTAATACTCTGGTGTTAAGAGCCATTTTAGTACTGTATGATGTAGTTTATGTTCCTCTCAACCACAGAGTTCTATAACAGATCATGGATGCATTGTGTCAACAATAGAAGAAAATAACATGGACATAATCTACATCATACAGTTGTAAAACAGTTCTTACTGGCAGAATGTAAATCTAAAACATTGGCTAAGATAATGGAAAAGCCTGTAATACCAGAACAATAACAGAATTTGAGACAGTATTTAAAAACAGCCTCTACTGGGAAAAATGACATACAGGTTCAGCGCAGGTCTTCTTTAAATGCAATAGAAAAAGTTCCTCTTCCCTAGATGGGAAAGGATTATTTTCAAGGTGCTTCCTAACATTAAAGAGAAATGGTGTGTGGTGGCCATTAGTACATTGCAGATGTCTAAACAGGCACATACTGTAAAGAAAGAGTGGTTTAAAATGGTAACACAGCAAACTGTAATAGCATCCTTGCTTGATGGGGCTTGCCTGTGTACACTAGGTCTAAAGGATGCATATTTTTACATCCCAGTAGGACCAACTGACAGAAGATATCTTTGATTCATCGTAGGAAAAAAATAGTACCAGTTCAGGGTAGTACTCTTTGAGCTTACACTGCGTCAGTGGTATTCACAAAATGCCTGGCAGTAGTTGCAGGTGCATTACAAAGGAGAAACGTAACAGTGTATCCCTAACAGTTGAGTAATCTGTGGAAGAACAAGTGACAGGCACAGCACGCCATTCAAGAGGTAGTATCCACTATGCAAAGGTTAGAATTTCTCCTGAATTTAGAATTTTACAGGACCGGATTACAAGATCTGCACCGTTACTCAGGCAGATTCCTGTTAAACAGAAACTATTAAATACACTGCAGTGGTGAAAAGAAATAGACAATCTCAATGAGAAGGTTCCATTTCCACAGCTGCTGCCTACTGTGATTCTTATGACAGATGCATCCCTACTAGGCTAGGGAGGCCGTTTAGGAAAGAGGTCAATGAGTGATGTACAGAGTACACAGGAAAGGTGAGGCACATCAACATTTGTAACTGAGAACTATGCTCCTGACACTCCAATCCTTCTACTCGTTAGGAACCAGTTATTTCCGATAAGGACAAACAACAAAACTATGATGTATTACATAAACAAACTGGGAGGCGCCAGATCCTCAAAGTTTTGTATAGAGACAATGTAAATTTGGAATTTAGCATACCGGCTCAAAACAAATCTGACTGCAGTACACCTCGCTGGAAAGGACACTTTTTTTGCAGATACAGTCAGCAGAATGGGCCATGCTTCCAACGAGAAGACTTTATTTCAGTCAGTTCTGGACTCCATGTTATCAGAAATGGATTGTTTCACAAATCTGTTTTCATGCTGGTAGAACAGAAAACTACCACTCTTCTGCTACAAACCTTTAGACACGAGCACAGTCCCAGTGGATGCACTCAATCTGTCTTAGAGGAACAGATCTCTTTATGCTTTTCCACTGTTTCCATTGTTAAGACAAAATATTAATGAAGTTTAGGAGTGAAAAGGAAAGAAGGACTTTGATAGTACCATACTGTGCAGAACACCCATGCTACTCTGTCTTAAAGGGTCTTTCTCAGAAATGCCCTATATCTATTCTGATGAGATAGAACATAGTGTCCATTTTGCAGAGGAGAGTATTTCACCCAGATTTGCAGTCACCTTGCCTGAAAGCCTAGTTCTTGAGCTGTTGGAATTTTCTGAGGATCAAATCTCTCAGAAAGTGATGGGAGATTTAAAAGCATCGAGAAAACCTGGTGCTAGGAATACTTATAGACTGATGATTTAATGTGATGGTAAATCAATTCAGCCAGCAGCTATGATATTCCTATCGTGCAAGAGTATTTAATGGATTTAAAACAAGTGGTTGCAACCATCATCCATAAAGTCACATTTGTCTGCAATCTTGGCATATAGGATGAACAGCTCTATAAATGTTTGGCATTGTACCAAATACACAAAAGATTTTTCAACACGTTAAAACCTTTTGTATCATCCATTAAAAGAGCCAGCTCCACCATGGGATGCATTTTTAACATGAAACACCTTATTCAAGCAACATGAAGTCTTGCTGTATTCTGACAAATTGCAGTGAGGTCCAACCTTCGAACTGCCCCGGAGATGAAAGAGTTAACTTTCCATGCCAGGCATGGAACTCTGAGCTCGAGCTCGGTTGAGACTCTGTCTGTTGCTGTTTGAACTCAAACCATCAGATTCTTTACTCCGCCTCACTGAACAGTCGCTCCGGAGATTTCTCCTTTGCTCGGTTCAATTTGTCAAAGTACTGTTTTTCTCGGTTTTCGACCGAATTTAAACCGTAACCTATCGGTTCAGTCTCTGTCTGTGGTATTCGTGAGTACTAGATAGGTTTATTTTTGTTATTTTTCTGTGTGGAACTTGTAAACGTGTGATCGGTTCAGTTTGAACCGATCAGGTTGTTTTAAAATCTTTATTTCTGCTTTTAGAGTGTGGTTACCGGTTCTTATTGGTTCTAAAAAAACTGATTTATTATGGTTTTTTCCACGACCCGTAACATGGTCGGGAATCGATAGGGGTGTCTTGTCTGGCGGATTGCCGAAAAAAGGGTACGTTTTTGATTAGGACTGGCCATGTCTGAGAAACCCAAAAGAAAAACCGGGCCCATTGGGTTTCAACACTGTAGTGTGTGTGGGGAAGTCTTTGCTAAGGCTGATCCCCACACAACCTGTGTTTATTGTCTGGGGTTTGACCACCTCGATTCAGACTGCCAGATTTGTAAAAATTTTCCTGCAGCTACCCTGGAAAAAAGAGTTGGTAGGCTCAGGGAAAGGGAGGCCAAAAAGTCCACTGACCCGGATGGCCAGCCCGGTTCGGTTCTAACTGAACCAGAAGGAGTGCCCTCTGACCAGGGCGAAACTTCTTCGGGCCAAAGGAGAACCGATTCCGAGGAGTCGGTTCCGGTTAAGAGAACAAGAAGGGATAAATCAGCCGGTGCAGATCCAAAAGTTCTTTCCCCGCCGCTGATGAAATAGCCAAAGCGATAAAAATTGTTCAGTCGCTATCCCCGGTTCTGACCGAACCGGCACCATTAGGGAGACGCTCGGTTCGGTAGGTTCCACCAGTTCCGGATTATGATTTAGAGGAATTTTATGAACCGGAGGAGGAGGCGGAAGGAGAGTATGAGGAAAGTGAATGTGATTATGAAAGTCTGGATGTGCCCATCTCCCCAGACAGACCTTCAGGAGTGTCTCCTCCTAGGCTTTCTGAGTCCCCTTCCCATTTCATGTTTTACAAGAAAGTAGCTGAAACTCTTCAGCTTCCTATGGAAGAAGCTGTGGATGACCAGGAGGAGCCTGACTATGATGGATATCCCAGAGTCCAGGAAGCTGTCTATTCCCCTTCATAAGTCCTTTGGGAAACAGACATTAAAGATTTTAAAGACTTCTAATTCTATACCTCCTGTGGATAAGAGAATGGACAAGAGCTATACTCTGTCAGGCTCAGATACGGAGTTCCTTACCCAGCAATGCAACCATGTTGGGGTAGTGCAGGCTGCAGCCTATGATAAGGCAAATATACCCTTGGCCTCACACCCCCCAGACAAGGACTACAGGAGGATTGATGCCATGGCAAAGAAACAGTACATGTCAGCATCCTTGGGACTCAGGCAGGCCAATTATATGGCCTATACAGCTAGATATCAGAAACCGTGACACGGTTGGGAACCGATAAGGGTGTCTTGCCTGGCACTGCCGTTAAAAGGGCAAGTTTCTTGGTTAGGCTGGCATCATGTCTGAGAAACCCAAAAGAAAAACTGGGCCCACTGGGTTTCAACACTGTAGTGTCTGTGGGGAAGCCTTTGCCAAGGCTGACCCACACACTACATGTGTTTATTGTCTGGGGTTTGACCACCTCAATTCAGACTACCAGATTTGTAAAAATTTCCCTGCAGCCACCCTGGATAAGAGAGTGGGCAGGCTCAGGGAACGAGAGGCCATAAAGTCCGCTGACCCGGATGGCCAGCCCGGTTCGGTGCCCTCTGACCAGGGCGAGACTTCCTCGGGCCAACGTAAAGCTGGCTCTGAGGAGCCAGTTCCAGCAAAGAAAACTAAAAAATCAGCAGGTATGGAGTCCAAAATTCCTTCTCCAACTGCTGCAGAAATAGCAAAGCTATACAAATTGTACAGTCACTTTCTCCAGTTCCGTCCGAACCGCCACTGTCTGGTAAAGGTTGGTTCCGGCCAGTTCCACCGGTTCAAGAATATGATATTAGAGATTTTTATGAACCAGAGGAGGGGGAGGAGGATTATGAACAATGTGAATGTGACTTTGAGAGTCTGGATGTGCCCATTGAACCGGACATCTCCCCAGACAGACCTTTAGAATCCCCCTATGCTTTCTGAGTCCCCTTCTCATTTTCTGTTTTATAAAAAGGTTGCTGAAACCCTCCAGCTCCCATTAGAAGAAGCTGTGGATGAGCAAGAGGAACCTGATTTTGTGGAAATGATGGATATCTCAGAGTCTAGGAGATTATCTATCCCCTTTCATAAATCTTTTAGGAAGCAAACAATAAAAATTCTAAAAGCCCCGAATTCTGTGCCTCCTGTTGACAAAAAGATGGACAGGAGGTACACTTTGTCAGGTCCTGATACAGACTTTCTTTCACAGCAATGCAGTCATGTTGGAGTAGTTCAGGCTGCAGCCTGTGATAAAGCTAACATTCCCCTGGCTTCACATCCTCCTGACAAGGACTCCAGGAAGATTGATGCCATGGCTAAAAAACAATACATGGCAGCGTCCTTGGGACTCAGACAAGCAAATTACATGGCTTATGTGGCAAGATACCAAAAATCTAGGTGGGACACTGTCATGGCTTTGGCCAACAGGCCCCTGGCCAGCTTGCCAAGGAGCTGGAGCAGGTGGCTGCTGATAGTATTGAGGCATCCAGGTGCAATTCCATGCTGCTGTGGATTCTAATGATGTATCCTCTAGAGTCATGGCTACATCTGTGGCCTTCGTGGGTTAGCTTGGCTCAGGTGTACTAATTTGTCACAGGATACCCAGACTAAGGCTATGGATTTTCCTGTGGTGGGAATTCTCTGTTTGGGGAGCAGACAGAGAATTACATGAAGAAAATGGATGAATACAGAACAACTTATAGGAGTGCATAAGCCAAGGAGCGGCAAGCCACTCCTCAGAAGCACTCAGGGGTAGAGGTAGGCCCTTCAGAGGCCTTTTACCAAACCCAGGCTTCTTCTGCTTATGCTCAGAGGGGGTTCTTCAGAGGCAGAGGCAGACGGGGTGCAAGTGGGTCTGCTCCCACCCCTCAGCCTAAAGCCCCTGCCAAACAGGCACCCTGATGGGGTGCCCAGGGCTGGTTCTCCATTACCTGTAGGGGGCAGGCTGGCTTACTTCGTTCAGGACTGGGAGTCTCTGACATCAGACAAATGGGTCCTGGAAGTAATAAGCCAGGGTCTGGTTCTCAGCTTCAAAACATTTCCAAAGATGACAGCCAGATTTTTTTCCACCTGCAAACCCTCTAGAGACCTTTACCTTAGAAACAGAAGTCTCAACCCTCCTAGCTCTCAGAGCTGTGGAAAGGGTTTCCCCCCTACACCAGGGCAAGGGTCTGTACTCCAGGTACTTCCTTACCCCAAAAAAGACTGGAGAATGGCGGCCCATTTTAGACCTAAGATATCTGAACAAGCACCTTTTGAAACCAAAGTTCAAAATGGTGACTCTGGCAATGATTTTACCTTCTCTAAAGGCCAGGGGACTGGCTAGCTTCCCTGGACCTCAAGGATGCCTATTTCCATGTTCTAATCAGAAGCTCCCACCGAAAGTACCTCAGATTCGAACTGCCCTCAGGTCATTACCAGTTCAGAGCAATGCCCTTCGGCCTCACCTCTGCCCCAAGGGTATTCACAAAATGTCTGGCAGTAGCAGTTGCTCATTTAAGAAGGCAAAGGATTGCTATCTTTCCTATCTAGACGACTGGCTTATTGTAGGCCAGTCTCCGAACAGGTCAAATCACACCTGCAAGTTACCCAGCAGCTGCTCACCTCTCTGGGCTTCCTGCTCAATCTTCCAAAGTCAGTTCTGGAACCTGTTCAGGTACTCACCTTCATAGGTGCAGAGGACACAAAGCAGGCCAGAGCCTTCCTACCCTTAGAGAGGGTAAGGAACCGAGGCCCTGGCCTCCTCCTTCACTCTGCAGGTCTCGACCAGCAAGGCATTTACAGCTCCTAGGACACATGGCTGCTTCCACAGCTGTAGTGCAAGGAGCAAGATTTCAGATGAGGGACATTCAGTTTCACTTGAGAGCCTTTTGGTCTCAGAGAAAAGATCCTTTCCAAGTTGATCCCAGTGACTCGAACCCTGATCCAGGCCCTTCAGTGGTGGCAGGATCAGAGCAATTTAAGACTAGGGGTCCCTTCATCCCTCTATCTCATTCCTTGACCCTCACTACGGATGCGTCCCTTCTGAGATGGGAGCTCACATGGGCGACCTCTCCACCCAGGGAGTGTGGTCCCTCAGGAATCTCTGCTCACATCAATTTACTGGAACTCAGAGCTGTCTTTCTAGCACTTCAAGTGTTTTCTGCATCTGTTCAGAACAAAGTGGTACAAGTCAGAACAGACAACACCACCACAATGTGGTACATCAACAAACAGGAGCACTTGGTCTTCGCCTGTGCACTCAAGCAATGAAGTTGTGGTCTCTGGCTTATTCCCTGAACACTTTCCTCATGGCAGTTCACCTCCCAGGAAAAGACAATGTCCTGGCAGATGCTTCAGCAGGATTTCCCAGGGCCATCACGAATGGTCACTGGATCCCCAAGTACTGGGATAGTTTTGCCAGATGGGCACCCTCAGATAGACCTTTTCGCAGCCCCAGACAATCACCAACTTCCACTGTTTTGTTGCAGGCCCCCAGTGATGGGCTCAGTCCCTCTGGATGCCTTTCTCCTAGATTGGGAAGGGAAGTTTCTATATGCCTTTCCCCCCTTTCCTCTCCTATTCAAGGTGCTAGTCAAAATCAGGTCCCAGCATTGCAGGATGATTCTGATTGCTCCAGATTGGGCCAGGCAGCCCTGGTACCCACTCCTTCTGTCCTTAGCAGTCCATCTTCCCCTGTGCCTCCCCAGGAGGCACAATCTGTTATCTTGTGCCCAGGGGAGAGTTTGGTATCCGAATCTCAAATCCCTCAACCTCAAGGCCTGGTTCTTGAGGAGTTAGAGTTTGCTGACCTACACCTTTCTCAAGGTGTTCTCGACATCCTGAAGGCTTCTGGGAAGCCTCTCCACTAGGCTACTTATAATTCTAAATGGAAAAGGTTTTCCATCTGGTGCCTGGGGAAGCATATTTCCCGAATCTGCTGATTTGCCCATTGTTTTGGACTATATGGTCCATCTTAATTCTTTGGGCCTGAGACCAGCTACCCTGAAAGTACATTTGGCAGCTGTTTCTGCTTTTATTTCAGCAGGAAAGCCCTCTTCCTTTTCCACTCACCCTGTATTTTCCAAGTTTTTCAAGGGATTACTTCATACTAATCCACCTTTCAGGGACCCGGCCCCTGCCTGGGATCTTAATGTTTGCATTGTACAGTTGATGCAACCCCGTTGAACCTCTGTCTTCTGCAGAGCTCAAGTATTTGACTTGGAAAACTGTTTTCTAGTAGCCATCACTTCTGCCAGGCGCATAAGTAGATTCTGACCTTATCCAGTGGAGACTGACTTTATTTCCTTTCACAGGATAAAGTAGTCTTAGGACTAACAGGAAGTTTTTGCCTCAAGGTGGTTTCAGACTCCATCTTAACCAATCTATCTCCTTCCAGTGTTCTTCCTGACCATTCCTCCTCTGGGTGAGAGGAGGCTGCACAGTTTAGATGTTAAGAGGGCCCTTAGTTACTATATAGAGCGTACTAAGGGTCATAGGTTGAATCCTCCAACTTTTTCACTTATGGTGAGGTTGGGAAAGGTAAACCTGCCACTAAGAGATCCATTGCCAGGTGGATTGTCTCTTGTATCCATTTGTTATCAAAACTGGGAAAGGTTCCCCTTCAGGCCTGAGGGCTCACTCTACCAGAGGTACAGCTGCGTCTCGCTGCTGCCAGAGACATCCCTATTTTAGAGATATGTCAAGCAGCTACCTGGAAAACGGTACACTTTCACTAAGCATTACTCCTTGAATATCCAGGCCAGGAGGGACAAGTAGATTTGGCACAGCCGTGCTTCAGAGCCTATTCCCAAGTAGGGTCTGTCCTCCTCCATGGAGGTACTGCTGTGTATTCTGCATTGTCATAATATAGCAAGACTTCATGTTGTTTGAAGAAAAATTACTCACCTTAGTAATGTTGTTTCTTCTAATGGAGTCTTGCTATTATGATTCCCCCAGTCTGCCCCTCTCAGAACTTCTACTTGGGTATGGGGTGGCAGTCCATGTGGGCACCGTTATGCCATTATATGTTTTTCACCCCTTCTTGGGGTTTTAGGGTGTGGTGTTTTATTTTACCTTATTTTATTATTTTCTGGTTCCCTGACTTGAGTCTTTGTGTTGGGACCAGGAATATGTGTTAATATTTAGGTAGCCAGTTGGCTAGTGTAGGTTACAGCTTCCACACAGAACCTTAGTGAGGTTTTGCTCGTAAAGATCTGACAGTTTCAGTTTGAAATTATCCAGACAGAGCTTCTCTAACCGAACTCTCGCTCTAAACTCCATTCTTAGAATGGTAGTTAACTCTTTCACCTCCGGGGCAGTTCTAATGGTAGGACAAACTGCAATTGTCATAATATAGCAAGACTCCATTAGAAGAAACAACATTACTAAGGTGAGTAATTTTTTCTTCTCTTCATCCCAGTGATATCTTCACCCACCAGTGGGTAGGATGTTTTTCCTTGGGCATCAGTGACTTGAGTCTTCTACTTGCCCCTCTTTATTTTTGTGTTTGCCCCTTGGGGTGCTTAGGTCTGGTTAGACTTTTTTTCCTATATCTTCTAATAGTAAGCTTCATAAGAATCTGATCAGTTACTAGAATGAACCGAGGACAGCGGTTTGAAAACCAAGCTCGAGCTCAACGTTCTATGTATTTGCATAGAGTTTAACTCTTTGTTCTCTGGGGCAGCTGAGCCAATCGGTCACACTGCAATTGTTAGCATACAGCAAGTGACAGCTTTCCTTTAAAAGACCATCTATTCAAATGTCTTTTCAAAACACATTTTTTAATAAGCTTTTGAGAGTTTTTATTAAACACATTTATATTTTTTGTGTGGTCACTGCCTTTGTTGTCCAGTCAGTTATTGATCTGCCAGTTGAGGGTGGGGTGGGGTGATCACTACACAGATTTTTTTGAAAATATCAAAGATACATTCTGTCTCAGGACAGCCATGCTGTGCGAGATGCAGCAAACTGTGATGATAACGTGTCTCATTCCTTAGAAGATATAGTTACTATGGTGAGTGACCTTTTCTTTTCAAGTTCCCAGCTGCTACTTTGTATCTGAAGACTTTTTTCTTTTCCCATTTTCAATCATATTTGCACCTTACAATACAAGACTGGATGCATAAAATAGCACTCTGCCTGGCAATTGGCATATCTTAGTCTCTTCCCCTTCACACTTCATCAGCATTGTGATCTCACTGATTATGACATCACACCCGCTCACTAAGAACTACTCACCTTCTTACAGATTAATCACTAATGAGTGCACGATAATTACGGTCACACACTGATAAATTATGAAGTGCAATAAAATGAGCTATGTCTCTTTTAATGTAGAGTTCTGTTCTATTCATTGCACTTATACTTGTAACCGGGTCACCACTGATGTAATGTTAACTACTCCTGCCTTGTAGGGATTCACAAGGTTGAGGGACTGTTCCTTTTATTCACTTTGTTGTTAGGAGGTTTGTAGCCAAAATTAATTGGAAAAAGGCAAAATGCTAGCATCCAGAGAAAAGTTAAAGTGACCTGGTATTAGTATGGTACAACCACTTGGATGCAGTACCTCCAGTCTTCCCACTAGTTTACCCCACCTGTGAACCAACACGCTGTAACAGTCCTCACAAAGCATGCGCTTAATACTGTAAAGTACATTAGTACTTAGACAAAGGATTTTTAACAAAAGAACAGTAACTTTTTTTATGGTCCAGGGCATTAAATGGGAGAAATTGGGGATTAACAGCAATGAGGTGGTGCAGTATAGTCTCCTGTGGCTGGCCTTCCATGCCTCCCTAGGCCCAACTCACTTCAGTCTTGGCCGCTGTTCAGTGTCCACCAAGATGCAACCAAATTAATAATCTCCCTGGACAGTAATTATGTGCTGTTCCACAGATCCCTCAAACTGTGTCTTCCCCACACCATCATGCATAATACAGTCACTTGTTTTCAGCCAACTATACTGCGGGCACAATCTCGCCCCCCCCCCCCCCGGTACCAGTGCTTGAACTCTTAAGTTCTAACTAGGGACCTCCCGGTGCTTCACTGTCTACCCAGCCATGGAAATAGTGTAGGCCAGAAGAAGTTGCACGTGGTTGTCTGACAGTGCTGCACTTTAAAAAAAAAGAAAACAAATTACAGTAGCAATGCTGTGTGAAACAGAAAACCCCAAACCCAAAGGCCATTTATATAGTAAAAATTCCAGCTGAGATGTTTGTAACTCTGAGCCAGATGTCCAAGTTCAGTAAATATTTCCCAACTATTTTACAGGCTGTTTTGGGAGCAAGCCTGAGTTTACTCCTGGTTCCGGAACATGTGAGCTCCCTCACAATGCAGGCGATTGAGGATGCAGTGATCCCTCTCTGACAGGTGTTCGGTTGCTCTCTTGTCTCTCTTCTCTCACTCTCATTCCCATCTGTGATGTCATTGGTGCCACAGGCATCAGCAGTCAAGAACATGGTAGTTGAGGTTCAGTGCCAAAAAGTGCAAAATTATGCATCTAGGCATAGTAACTCGGGCACTGAGTATAGTGTGGGGGGTGTTACTGACAGTCATTAAACAGGAAAGGGACCTTGTGGTTATCACATCTGATGACATTAAAGTGGAAGAGCAGTGTGACAGAGCAGAGTGTAAGGCTAGTAGGATGCTGAGATGTACAGGAGGGATATCTCCAGTAGGAGGAGGGTGATGATGTTGCCACGGTATAGTTCCTTGGTGAGACCCCACTTGGTGTACTTTGTCCAGTTATGGCGTTCGCACCTCAGAAAAGACATAGACAGGGTGGAGGCAGTCCAGAGGAGGGCAACTAAAATGGTGCAGGGGTTTGACGAGAACCACTATGAGGAGAGACTGAGGGATCTCAACATGTACACCCTGGAAGAGAGAAGAGCAAGAGGTAACATGATAGAGACCTACAAGTACCTCACTGGGGTGAACAGGGTGCAGGTGGAGGAGTGTTCTTCAAATGAGAGATGGCACAAGGACCAGGAGGCATGTGATGAAGCTGGAGGATGGGAGTTTAAGAAAGCTATCAACAAATATTTATTCACTGAAAGGGTGGTAGATACCTGGAACAGAGTGGTGGAGGTGAAAATTTGAGTAGGCCCCAAGCATGAGTAAGATACACATAGAGGTGTATTACGAAACAGGCAGGGAGAAGGGATGGTTGCCGGAGACCAGTCAGGATCTGCAGGTACAGATTAGGCAGAGAGCACCTGGGCAGACTGGGAGGACCAAAACATAGAAACATAGAATTTGACGGCAGTTAAGGACCGCTTGGCCCACCCAGTCTGCCCATTTCCCTACCTACTGGATAAGCTGCAGATCCTAGTTAACCAGCAGCCTACTTCTTCCTACCCCCAACCCCCAGAACTGCCTTATGACTATCCCATGCATGCTTGAATTCCACCACTGATTTTGACTCCACAACCTCCTCCAGAAGGCCGTTCCATGCATCCACAACCCTCTCTGTGAAAAAATACTTCCTTAAATTACCTCTGAGCCGCCCCCCCCCCCATCTTCAAATTGTGCCCTCTTGTTCTTGCACACCAAGTGGCCCTTTTCTGCCCAAAGCTTCTATGTTTCTGTCCTTAGATGTAGATCAAGCCTCTCCTGGCTTCAGCAATCAGTGGTTCACAAGGTGGATTCTCCTGTTTCAGTCTTTAGGAATCCGTCCCACGCTACCAGTACCTGTCAGCATTGCCGATCAGGCCGATTCAGGCACAATACAGCCTGCAGTTCAGTAAAAGTCTCTACTTCAACTGTAGCTTCAGCTTCAAGATCATGTGTTGCTCAGCACATGAATACCTTTCGAGCAAACTAGATTGGGTTTAAAACAGCCCCTGCTGTTCACTGAGGACTCAGTGGCGCCAACTGGTAGATTGATTTACCAGTAACAACAGGCAGTCCTGGACGTCTGTCACTCTACAGACAACTGGTAGCTGAAAAATCACTTAAATTAAATAGGTTCATCACAAGTCTAGGAGCCTGTGTGGCTCTCTTCTCAGAAATTGTTATGTGATTGGGTGGTCCATCACTGTCTGACCCTTCTGCCTTGGCAGGGCAGATCAGAGTTAAGAGAAAATGGCTACAAAGTTGTATTCCAAAGGCAGTTTTCCACAAAAGTCTGTATTTACACAAGAATTAAAGTATAAGCACAAATGCATATCCCAAACCAGTCTTGCACAGGTGTGAGCTCATGTCTGGTTCAGTCGATGCAATGATAAGGTGATTTTTAATCTGGTTGGAATCATTACGAGGTTAGCTGCATCGGGGTGGTGAATTCCTTTGATGTGTAAGCAATAAGGGAATCTTAAAATTCCAATAGCCTGGGGGGGGGGGGTTACACTCTTCTTCCACTAAGTAATTGATGTTCTTCTGAATTCCAGACAATAGTCCAAAGTCCAGTGTATTAACATGCTTACACAGCAGTCAACTATCTGTACACATGACTCTTGTCTAAGGCATACACAATGTCATATACCCAACAATTCTACCTAGACAGCTGTTTCCTGTCTATCAGCATTTTAGCAAATAATTCCCTTATGCACTGACATCATTGTTTTCATCCCTTGAACACATAAATATTCTATGGGTCAATGATGTAGGTGTTATGTATATCCCTCTGTGTACAGCATACATGGGTAAGTCAGTGGAAACACCAAGAGTATTGTATATGAGTCTAAACAAAAGGCCTAACAGGTTTTTCAGAACTACACAATGGAGCAGCAACTTCTTTTGAATTCAGGGTCGTGATTACTGTCTCATCGACTAGTGTATGAGTATCTTCAGTTGAAGGCAGCTCCATCACATTTTTTGGTTTTATTGTGGGTACTTTCCATCCTCTTCCTCATCGTTCTTCTTGGGTACCAGCTGTGTATCCAAGGGCACAAAGGTGCTTGGGGATCCAACTAGGGGCTGGGTTGTTTGGATTCCTCCCTAGGTATAATGCTTGGTAATGAACTGGTAGTGTCCACTGTAGAATACTAGCATACTAACTCCATGTCCTCATCCAATGAGTAATCAGTTCCACCCTCACCATGACTTCACCCCCTTTTCTCCCAATCTATCTTCTTTCCTTGCTTTTCTCTAACACTTTCCTGCCTACTCCCCAGCTACTTCTCTCTCCCAGCCACTCTCCCCCAGCAGCCCACCCTCCCTCTCCTTACTCCTATCCCTCTTTTCCCTTCCTCCCTTGCTTACTGTCTTCACCCTTCTTTCCACCTCACTGTTCACCCTTGTATACCTCTCTTCTCCCCCCTCTCCTCAGCGTACTTCTCGCTCTCCTCATCTTCCCCAACCCTCTACTACACTCCTCATCCACCCAGCGTTGCTCCCCACTCCTCTGCTAGATCTTGAAGCCCTGTTTTGCTGTGCCAATCCCTCTGCACCACCCTCCTCTCACAACACCAGAAACACAAGTATCCTCCACACCTGTCCCTCTTCCTACTCCTCCTACTTCTCTCCAGAGATGTCCAGCCCAATCCTGGCCCTCCCACAATCCCCACCACCTCAGCCCCAAATAACCCAGGCCCTCCCCTGAACTCTACACCCTCCCTCCTGCCAAAGGGACTTCACTCATTTCACCTAAATGCCAGAAACCTCCTCCCCAAACTTGATGCTCTTAAAGTATGGATAACAGCATCCCCTGACATTCTCTGTGTTAACAAAACATGGCTATCCACCAGAATTCCTGACTCCTTTCTATCCTTGATTTCAGTCCATTCTGTCAAGATTGCGGTAAGTGAGGTGGTGGTGTAGCCTTTTACACCAGATAGTCTCTCTCCTGCTCCATCACTTTTAAAGAATCCTGCCCTTCCTCCCATGAACTCATCATTGCCCTTCTCTCCCTCCCTCCTCCTTCTCTCTACATTGGCACACTCTATGCCCCACCCAAAACATCACCAGACTTCCTAGTCCCCACCATCTCCTCTATCTCCTCACATGCAACAAATGGAGAACTCTTGCTTCTAGGTGATTTCAGCCTAGGCTGGCTCTCCCCCTCCTCAAAGCCTACCCTTCTGAGGATTGAGTTACTTAACTTCAACCAGCTGAACCTTGAACCCACCCGTATAAACCTTCACTCCCAAAACCACCCCCTGCTTGATTGGGTGCTATCCTCCCACCCCCGCCACATCACTGCAGCAGGAATCTTTCCAGATGCTCTTAATGATCACTGCATTACTTATTGCGTAAGAAGGATACACTTCCCCCATGCTGTCCCTAAATACATTTGGACCCGTCCCCTCCATGCTCTGGACTCAGCATCCCTCCTCCAGGATCTCACCCAGACAGATTGGCAACCTGAATTCTTGGCCCATGATGTTGACTCTGCTCAATCCCATTTCTCTAGCATACTTACCTGCATCTGGAACCACCAAACCCCCATAAAGAAAGCTAGATTAAAATGTCACCATCACCGTTAAATAACTGCAGACCTGCTGGCCAAATGCAGAGCCAGGGACAAAGCCTGGTCTCACTATAAAGTGTCCTTAGCCCAGGCAAACCTACAAGCTTACAAAGCATTCAGAAACAACTGCACCAAAGCCATCTTTCTCTCCAAGGCTAAATACTTCAGGTCCCACCTACAACACAGTCAAAACACACCTGCATCATTCTGCAAAGTTTTACACTCACTCCTTGATCCCCCTGCTCAACAGGCCTCCCCAGTCCTCAAAATTGATGGCTCTTCTGTCTCTGACCCCCTCCACGGTAGCAGAGATCTTCAACAAATTCTTTGCCACCTGCGTACTTCCCAATAACCCCTCTCCCATCCTACCTGGCTCATTCACCTTCTCTACCAATTTCTATTGTCCTTCATTCTCCCCCCACAAAGTCTGTACAGCTCTCTCTGCTCTTAACCCAGCCAAAACCAGCCCTGACAGTCTCCATCCTAGGCTTCTCCATATCTCCACCCCTGTTATAGCGGCCCGATCAGCCCTCATCCTTAACCTCTCCCTCTCAGCCTCCACCATCCCTAAAGCCTGGAAATTTACAAAGGTGTTACCTCTACACAAGGGTGGTGACCCTTCCACACCCGGGAGCTAATGACCCATTTCGTTCCTCCCATCTCTTGCCAAACTCCAGGAGTCACTCATCCATTCTAGGCTGTCTGAGTACCTTGCCACTAATAACTGTCTCTCACCCATGCAGTCTGTTTTAGAAAACAACAATTGACCATCTGCTCCTTGATGCAGGTCACAGATTCTATTTTCTCAGCAATGGATCAGAGTCATATTACTGCCACCATATTCATAGACCTAGCAAGGGCATTTGATTCAGTCTTCCACCCCCTCCCGCTGCATAAACTAAAATCTGCTGGCCTGGCAGCTCCAATTGTTAACTGGTTCTGCTGCTATCTACAGGATAGGTAGCAATCTGTTCAAATAGGTGACATACTTTCCTCCCCTCTTCCTATCCTGACTGGGGTCTCTCAAGGCTCCATCCTTGTCCCCATCCTATTGTCCCTATTTATAAACGACCTCCCCTCTGTCTGCAACACCTGCATATGTAGGCTGACGATGCAGTAATTATTTCCTCTGTCCCTCTACCATCAGCGTGCAGTCCCCTCTTCAACAAGACTTCAACAGAGTGCAGACTTGGTTTCAGACCAACCAACTAAAACTCAATACAAAAAAAAACTGTTGCCATGACGTTCGACACTAGACAGAAACTGGCTACTCTCCACTCTACTCCTGTTTTCTCTACATTGGATGGCTCCCCTTTAGAGATGGTCCCCTGCTTTTAAATACCTAGGGATCTAGCTGGATAGCCACCATCTGTACAAAACTTCATCCCAAGCTTGCAGTCCTCTATCGTCACAAAGACAGTCTCCCTCTCCCCACCCGTTGGGAGTTGGTAACTAAAATGATACTACTTGTCTTTGATTATGCCAACGTGGTCTATGGCACTGCACCAGTCACGTCCCTCTCTAGACCGGACACACTCCTAAAATCTTTCTGCTGTTTCGCTACCGCTACCCCTTCCGTAACACACCACTGTCTTCTGTACTCTGCTGTCTGTCTCTCTCTCTCTCTCTCTCTCTCTCTATGGCACCACTATCTCACTGAAGAATGGTTTACAGTGCCTCCCTTGTTACCAAGTTCTGGTCTGGGACTCCCCCCCCCCCCACCTCTTTCAAGCAAACACCTCAATGTACTCCCTTCACCACATAGAGCATGCACTTTATCCCTCACGCCATTCTGCTGCTGGCCAATCTGCTTTCTCCTATCATCTTCCACTACTCTGGAACAATCTTCCCTCTGATCTTCACCTCTTTCCTCTTTTTTTTTCTTTCAAAAGACTCCTCAGACTTCTCCCCTCCCCACACTGCACTCAAATACCCCCTGCTACCTGAGCTTCCTCCCCCAATTATGTCTGAGCTTCGCAGTTTACCTCCTCCAGCTCCACGATGCCCTGGTGCTGAGCAGTGTACTCTGCTCCTGCTACAATTAGTCAGAGCTTCAAACCTATTTATTACTGGTTTGTCCTACTACTGAATTGTTTTTGCAATTGTATCTATATTGTGATTATTTTTCCAGTATTATGAATTATCCTACTGTAACTGGACTTGTATACTGTGAACCTTTCGTTGTCTTGCACTACTGTTTTATTCATATGTTTCCCTAATCCTGGGTCACACCTGGAAATGAGCCTCGGCTCAGTATGCCTTTCCCGGTTACCAATTTTAAATAAATAAATATGGTATAATATTAGGTTGTTCAGAGGTTCTTCACCTGCCCTTAGCAGGTCTGGTTTTCATCAACTTTGGTGTATCAGGTTAAGCATCTGTCAAATGGGTCTGGTACGATTGCCCAACATTCATGTGCCCAACGCACAGTTTCCTGACTCCATTTTCCTGACTGTCATTTGCCCGACTGGTACAAGTAACCAACCTTTAACTTCCTGACTAGAAGAGTCTCGGTGATTTGCACTTTCTGCTGCAGACCATTTTCTTGTTGTCCCTACACAACAATTAACACCGCCACCCGCCAGCTGTAACTTGCACCATATCTAGCAGATTTGGAATGCTGTGTTCCGCTCTGTTTCCCTGAAAATGAAAAATTAAATAAATGAGGTAGAAGCAGGGATTAAAACAAATACTTGCAGTCAAATCTCCTGAAATTCGGTCACCGCTCCATCCACAACGTAGCTGCTCGTATTTACACTTCTGAGATCAGTACCTGCTTTTTTTAGGATGATAGCCATTGGTAGTGTGGACTGACACACCCACATGACACATGACACACAATAATTAATAGTAGACAGACTTTTAAAAGCAGGTGGAAATGGGATTTTTTTTTTTGTTCAATAGCAACGATTTGCCCTGTATACAACCTGCTTCCCGCAAAGTAAAAAAAGTAAATGGTAACATTTGAGATGCGGCACCTACTCCACTGATTAGCACACTGGAACATGAAACAGTACCAGCTGGCCATGCAGTGCCCAGGTAGTTACATCTAATACAGTAAATTAATCAATTAATGATAGGATGAGGAGAACGTGGTGAAAGATGTGGAGGAGCCGTGGTGGAGAACGTAACAGCAAAGTTACATTTCATTTTTCATTTTGGTTAAAGAGAGCAGCATTTAAAATGTGCTTGTCCACCCCCATCCCTTCCCCACCTGGGGGGTAAAACCCCGGCTCCATGGGGCTCTGGGGTCCGTTCTGGGCAGGGTGGCAGGCAGTGGGATGTCTGCCATGTCTCTCCTGATGGGTCGGGAGTGGCAGTCTGGGGAAAGGAGTAAAAAGTAATTAAAAAAAAAATTTGCTTGTCAGCTTGTCGGCAACTTTCAAATGTTCAAGTGAAACATACCAGCATTTAAAATGTATATTCATGAGAGCAACATTTCAAGTGTGCTTGTCATCTTGTCGGGAACTTGCAAATTCACAATTCTGGGGTAACGGTGTGACTTGTCAGGATTTTTTTTAAGTCGGTTATTATATTGTCAGGTAATCAAGACAGGAGTAAGGACAAAACCAGAAAATTTTAGACCAATTAGCTTAACTTCACTAATGGGTAAAATATTAGAAGGGGTAATAAAGGATCATATTTTAAGTCACCTGGAAACAAATGGCATGGTAGACCAATCGCAGCATGGGTTCACCAATTCCAGGTCCTGCCAGTCAAACTTATTGGCATTTTATGAAAATGTAAATAGGGAATTGGTTATGGGAAGCCCAGTTGATGTAATATACTTGGACTTTGCAAAAGCCTTTGATAAGTTACCCCATATTGAGCTATTAAAATTACTTGAAGAGATTAATCTGAATCCTAACATCTGTAACTTGGTATCAGCATGGCTGCAGGGGAGACAACAGAGTGTATCCATTAAGGGAACTTTCTCTAACTGGTCTAAAATTACCAGTGGTGTGCCCCAGGGTTCCGTTTTTGGACCTTGTCTGTTTAATATTTATATAGCCTCTCTGCAATCAGACAACTCTAAGGTTTGGTTATATAAGTTTGCAGATGATTGTAGGTTAGGAGCAGTTGTGAATACACAGGAAGAAGGGCTAGAATTACAGAAGGTTTTGGACAATATCTCAGACTGGACCATTACTAACTAACTGGTGTTAAATGTCGAGAAATGTAAAACAATGCATATGGGAAAAACAAGTAAATTTAATAATTACACACCTGTCAATCTACAACTCACTAGTACAGTCAAAGAAAAAGATTTAGTAGTAATTTTTTGTCCAGATTTCAAGTTCAGCATACATTGTAGATCCCAGACAAAGAAAGCCATCCAAAACTTAAACTGTATTCTACGTTATATTGCTAGTAGGGAGGCCAAAGTTCTAATTCCACTCTACATACCCTTGTCAGACCTCATTTGGAATATGCCATCCAGGTATGGTCTCCCCAATATAGGGAGGACATTATTAAAATTGAATCTGTTCAGAGAAGATTCACTAAAGCCATTCGGGGATGAAAGAACTATCTTATTCAGATAGACTTGTGTCACTTAATTTGTATTCCTTATGCTATAGGAGGTTTAGGGGAGATATGTGCCTTTTGTACAAGATAATTGGAGACGGTAGTTATTGCACTGAATTTGAATCTATCCAAGAACAGACGAACATGGTAACAGAAGGCACAATAAACAACTGATACAATCTAAATGGAGACACAAAGTAAGAAAGCATTGGTACAGCCAGAGGGTGGTTATCCCATGGAATGCTTTACCTTGGGCTGTAATAAATAGTGGAAGTATGAATCACTTTAAGAATAATCTGGATCTACATCGTGAAAAGAAATTTCAATTTTGAGACACAATTTAAATGGGCAAGCTTTAAGGACTTGAGTCTATTTGCTTGTAAACATCTATGAAATCGTCCCCGACGAGAAGTTCATGTCGGGAAAAATTTTTCGGGCTGAATACTATCAGCCAGTCGTACTGATCCCTGTCACATAAATGTCTAATTGTCCAATTGGCAGCACGGGAGCGCTACGAATCATCCGAGTCTTTCTTAACTCTCACTTCATTTGAATTCGGTAGACCAGCAGGTCATGAATCTGTTCCAGCTTGACAAAGGTGACTTTGCCGCTCCTATCTGTAAGCTTGTGCTTTCCAGGCAGTGCCAAATTCTACCAACCTGGATTCAGTTCACTAACAGTAGTTCTATTTTATACATTATGCTTTGTATCTGTTCTGTTCTCTTCTCCTCTCTTCCCCTTCCCCCAGGACACATCTGGAACTAAGCTGATACCATCTCAGTATGTCTTTGCAATCAATATATAAGTAACAGCATGTAGGCGGTATTGCTGGGTATAACTGAGTCACCAGAATGGTCTTCAAGTTTGAGTCCCCTCACCACCCATGGTAACGTCCTTTGGCTCCACCTCATTTGATGGCAGATCTTTCTTCTGGAAGGGACAGGTCTCCTTCACAGTGCCTGCTTAGGTCACTTAGGTTAGATAGGACAAAAGGAGGCCACAGGCCCATCATGATTGCCCCCCAAATACAGGTTATTTTTCCAGATGAATAACAGACAAAAACCACTTGTCCAATCCATTTTTAAAGGAATTAAAGTTGTCTAATTTCATTAGGTCGCATGGAAGAGTGTTCCAGAGTTTGGCCATTCTGATTGAATAAAAATGATCCCTTTTAGTGGTATTTGCCCACATCACATCTAATATTTTATTGTGCAACCTCCCCACTAAATGTCTGTCTGCCAGTTTTATATCACAATGATTCATCATATCACTATCTTTCAAAATTTTATGTAGAAGAAGTAAATCCCCTCTACATCTTCTCATGTGAAGTGGGAATAATCCTGTTTCTTTTAATCTGCTGGCATAGTCAAGATTAGATAATTTTAACACTATTTTGGTAGCTCTCCTCTGGACACCCTCCAACATAGCTATATCTCCCTTTAGGTACGGACTCCAAAAGGGCATACTGTAATCTAAATGAGGTCTAATATAAGATCTACAAATAGGAATTAGACACTGTTCACCCTTAGAAACAAATGTCCGCCTCACCCTATTTAGTAATCCATTTGACTGTTTAGAGATTTTAATACAGTGATCTGTTGAAGTGAGTTTATTATTTATCATGATACCAAGGTCTCTCTCACAAGTAGATTTAGAGATCTGGACATTATTGAGGTAGTAATTTGTATGAGGATGTTTTATTCCATAATGTAAAATCTTGCATTTATCAACATTAAATATCATGCTGTTCTTATTTGCCCATTTTGCAATCTATATTAAATCATTAGAAAATGTTTTTATACTTTCTGAATTATCAACTTTAGCTCCCAATGTTGTGTCTTCTGCAAATTTAGACAAAAAATTGTTTTTACTTATAGTCATGTTCGAGATATATGTATTAAACAGGATTGCGCCAAGCACAGAGCCCTGGGGCACCCCACTGGTCACCCTTCTAGTACCAGATAAGAACGCATTCATTTTTACCTGTTGCGATCTGTTTGACATCTGTTCCCCTACACAGTCTATCAAACACTGTGAGAAACCACATTTTGTTAGTTTCTTAATCAAATTGATGTGAGGGACAAGATCAAATGTCTTGCTATAGTCTATTAATATTACATCCATAGGTATTCCTTGATCAATTTCTTTACTAATATGTTTATAAAAGGATATTAAGTTGGTAGTGCAGGAATAGCCCTTTCTAAACCCGTGCTTGGCAATGTCTGTAATGCCTAGACGTATGATTTCACTTTCAAAAAATGTTTTGATAATTTTCTCCATTAACTTACAGACAACTGATGTTAAGCTAATAGGATGGTAATTTCCAACATCTGCCCTATTTCCTTTTTTGAATATGGGGATTACTATTGCCTTATGCCAACTTGACAGTATTTGTTTATTAATTAAGGATTTATTAAATAAAATAGTTAAGGGTATAGAAATAGCAGCAGCTGTATTACTAAGAAAGCATGGATTAATGTAATCAGGTCCGGGGCTGGCGTTCTTATTTCTCTTAATAGCATGTAGTGCTAATAACACATCCTCCTGTGTTATTCTAAAGTTAATATTGGTTGAATTGAGATTAGTATTTGAATTATAGGTGGAATTTGAAGCTGTTGTGTCAGTTGTGAAAACTGAGCAAAAGAAGTCGTAAAATTATTTGGCTATGTCTTGATCATTTTCAATTATTGATCCATTTTCATTAATAGGCCCCTCTGTTTTAACTGTCTGTTTTTTACCTCTTAGGTATGAGTGTAATGATTTATTATTTTGTGTGTGTGCTAGTTTAAATTCCAAATTATATTTAGCTTTCTTAATCATACTTTTTAAAATGTTAACTGAGTTTTTATATAGTTTAATGTTTGTAGCAGTTGAATGTGTCTTAGATTTTTTAAATAATCTTTCCTTTCTTTTAATTTGTTTATGTGTCTTAGAGTACCAAAGAAGGATTTTGCCACTTTTATTATATTTATTCCTAGTTGGAACATAAGTTTTTTCTAAGTCTAATATAGTTTTTTTTTCAAACAGATCCACGCTTTTTCTACTGTTAAGTGATTTAAGATGTTATACCTATCTATACCATTTAGTTTATTATTAATTTCTCTGTAGTAGGCTTTATCATAGCTTATTAGTCTGGTGGGTGTTATATTTTTAGTGAATTTGATAAGTATACTAATAAGAGCAGAATGGTGGTCACTGTTCCCTGATGGCTCAGTGATTATGACGTTAGATATTTTTTTGTTCATTATTGGTAATAACCAAGTCTAAGATATTATTGCCGTGACTTGGATGTTTTACTAATTGTTCCAGCCCATTATTTCCTAAAACAGTGATAAAATATTTTTCTAATTCACCATATCCTTTTAAAGAGCTCCAATCTATTCCTGGTAGGTTAAAATCACCTAAGATAATTGTATTTCCCCTGTCGGACATGTCTGATATTTCTTTAAGCAGGGATTTATTGTAACTGTGGTCAGTTGATGGTGGTCTATAACAATTACTGATTATTCAATTACGATGTCCTTTAAATTTGATATTTACCCATATACTTTCAGTATTATTATTCAGGTTAATTTGATGGGAATCAATGTTGTTACGAATATACAGACAGACCCCTCCCCCCCTTTTTTTTCCCTAATCTGTCCTTATGAGACAGTTTGAAATTAGGGATATTCTGCAGCCAGAAAATTCTAAAAGGTTTTTAGGTTTTAACTCTTGAAATTTTTTCTCAAATCATTCAGTCTTTCTTTCGACTGACTGAGTACCCCCTCTCTTATAGTTACAACATTGTTGAGGACTGCAAGGATTCCTGATGCTGACATCTGAATCCCTGGCTATAGGATCTTTAGGCAAGACCGGCTATCCAAAAGAGGTGGAGACTGCACATTTTATCTCAACGATTGCCTTCAGGGTGTATCACTACATTTTTCCAGTCTTGGGACCCCTGCTCAGGCTCTTGCCATTAAGGTTCTCCTTGGGGCATAGAGCAAGTCTCTTACACTTTTGTCCGTCTATATCCCTCCAAAGGACTCATCCTTGGGTCTCGAAGCTGTCATTGACTGCCTAGGTAGCCTAACCCAAAGCTCCGAGGTTATATTACTAGGAGACTTTAATGTTAACTGGCTTGCCCCAGAGGCAAACCATTCCAAAAATGCTGTCCAGGCCATCCACTTCACACAGCTCATTGAAGCCCCCACCAGGACTAACTACAGGACTGGTACTAGCACACTTCTTAACTGGGCACTCGCCAACCATCCTGACCACACCTCTTATGCCACTGTCCTCCCAGACAGTATCAGTGACCACTCCCCTATCATGTTCAGCTGGACCAATAAATTCACCAAACCCCCTCCCAGAACAGTCACAAGCAGAGTCCTAAGGCCTGGTCAAGCTGACTGGCTAAGAGCAGATCTTCAGAACACCAATTGGTCTGCAGTGTATGAGGCTCCTGACGTGGATAGTGTACTGGACCATTTCATCCTCCTCTTCAACACTATCTGTGATACTTATGCCCCTATAAAAAGGTAGACAATCAAGGGCCATTACAACCCCTGGATGAGCCCTGACATCCTGGGACTTTTGACATTCTGGGATCATCTCTGGTACATAGCTAGAGCCACAGGGCAGCAGTCGGACATCGTAAAGTACAGACAAGCCAGAAATAAGTGTACATGGGCCATCCTCACAGCCAAAAACCACTACTATAAGGTAGCTCTGTCCAAACACTGGAATGATGGGTGCAAATTCTGGGCAAATCTTAAGGAGGCTACTTGTAAGGAGCTAAAATCTGCCCTGACATGATCAGTATAGATGGCTCCCCCATCCTTGACCCTAAAACTATTGCCAACATCTTCAACCTAGCCTTCACAGACCTCAATCATGTCCTTTCCCCAACTTCTTCGATCCGGGCAACCCTGTTGCAGGCCCTCGGTCCTTTGCATATCCCCTCTTTTGGTTCAAGGCCATCTCCCTAGGGGACGCAAGGAAATATCTCTCAAAGGTACTCGGTAAGGGAAGATTCAGTGGGGACTCCCTTGATCTGAAATGAATCGCACTCTCCTTGGAAGAAGTCCTATCTCCACTCACCCACATCCTTAACTTGTCTCTTAGACTAGCGGTGTTCCCTCAAAAATGGAAAGCCGCAATAGTCACTCCTGTACATAAGAGTGGGGACCGAGCCCTTACAGAGAACTGTAGACCCATCTCCTTGCTTCCACTACTGTCAAAAGCTCTTGAACGAATAGTTGCAGACCAACTGGTCAAATACCTGGACAAATAAAAACTCCTCTGCCCCAAGCAGCATGACTTTAGAACTGGGCACAGCACCACTACAGCCTAACTAGAGTTCATGGGTCACATTCACAAACCCCTTGATCATGGTTAACTCTCCGGGGCAATCTTTATCGATCTGACTAAAGCATTCGATACTGTTAATCATGCCCTCCTAACTGAGCAGCTTGCCACAATGGGACGGTCTCCTGAGGCAGTTTCGTGGTTCAGCAGCTACCTGGACTGCAGATCCCAGCAAGTTAGAATTGGCTCAACGCTCTCGGACAGCAAGCCTGTCTGCTTGGGTGTCCCACAGGGGTTTATACTGGGTCCCCTACTATTCAGCTTATTCCTAAATAGTCTCCCTCAAGCCAACCAGTGCCACATTGTACTCTATGCAGATGATGCAGTTGTCTTCACACAAGGCTCAAATCCATTTGAACTTGAGCAGCAACTTCAAAGTGACTTTGCTAGTCTTGAGAAGTGGTTCCTAGATCATAAACTTACCCTGAACTATAAAAAAACTAAATCTATATTGTTCTCCAGCCACCTTTACAAGCATTGTTACTACCCCCTATCAATAAGCAATCTTGCAGGAGCCCCCCTTGATCTGGTCCAACATTTTTTTTTTCATTCAAAGTTTATTCAACTTTTGCAATACAGAGAATAAAGCCAGTTTGTGATATACATAACAAGAACATAACAGTACATGAGTATACTGGATTCATTCTCTCCTTCCCGTCCCCCCGCCCACCACCCTTCCCAGTCTCCCCAGCACAGAGTTATACCCAAGATCTATCCTCAACAGAGGTTGGAGAAACCTGGAAACTCCCAGTATCTTGAAGGGAGTACAAAGATAGTATAGGGACCCATATTTTATTAAATTTCTTAGATTTGTTTTGAAGATTAGCTATAGTGTTCTCAGTTCTAAGATTGGCCAGGAACTCTTGCAGCCATTCTACGTAGGTGATCTCCATGCTGTCTTTCCAGTGCCGTAAGATTACTTTTTTGAGTGATAGAGCAATTAGAGCCATATGGTATTTCCTATTAAGGACAGTTATAATAGAGAAATCTCCAAGGAGGCATATGTCTGCAGTGAATAAATCTGTCAGGCCCAGAAGTGGATCGGCCCTCTGTTTAATAGTAGACCAAATTGAGGCTACCTTGGGGCAATTCCAAACAATATGCAGCAGGTCTTCTTCCTGATGACAATGTGTGCATATAGAGGAATCAATACTGCCTAATCTGGCTAATTTTTGGGGAGAGTAGTAGATATTGTGTAAAATCTTAAATTGCATAAGTTGGAGTCTATCCTGTAGCAGGAATTTATGACAGCTCTTCCACAACCTGTCCCAGTCAAATTCTCTATCTGGCTAAAGCGATGACCAATATACTACTGGGCCCAAAGTGTTAGGATAACACCAGTTATATAGCGTACTATAAATTTTTGAGACTGCATGTGATAGACCTGCCAGTGGACCTCATTCCAATCATGGCATATTCTTGCAACTGGGAGACTCATGACCTTTAGCAAAAGATGATGGAGCTGGAAAACTTTAAAGATATTAATTGGGAATACAAAATTTATTCATATTTCTGGAGAGGAAAGCCAATTTCCATCTTGTTCAACTAGATGTATAACTTGACTTTCCCTAAGTTGTGGAAGCCATTTATCCTGAAGGGATTTACTGTCAGTTTGAAACTTGTGGTTGCCACTCAGTACTTGAAATGGATCTAGGATGTTGTCATACTTCAATAGAGCACACAACTGTAAGTGGACCCTGATGGAAACTTCTACTGCTGAGCCACAGAAGGATCCAGGAAGAGATCCAGGTTTAGCGTATAACATAGCTGAAGGGGAAAGGCCAAAATCCTTAATACATGCCAATTCTATTTTAAGCCAGGCTGGAGTATATATGGGATCTGGTGTAGATACCCATCTAAAATATTTATTTGCATGACTGGCTAGATAGTATAACCTAATGTGAGGTAACCTCAAACCTCCCTTTATCTTGGGGGCTGCCAGTTTGTAAAATGCCGTCCTAGATTTCTTATTCGCCCAAACAAAATCTGTAATAATACTTTGAACTTTTTTAAACCAGCTAACGGGAAGCCAAATATTTAGGAGGTTAATAGGGTAAAAAAGGTGGGGAAGCATTCATTTTTATTAAGTTAATCCTACCCCAAAGTGAAAGAGGGAGAAGGGACCATCATTTTAAGTCCTGACTGACCGTGTGAATCAAAGAGTCTAAATTTGAGTTGTTGTAAACGAGCTGAGCTCCTTGTGAGGAAAAAGTCCTAGCAATTTAATGGAGTCAGCTTTCCAGGAAAGACCAAAAACAGAAACTTCCCTTTCAAACAACATGAAGTCTTGCTGTACTCTGACAGTAGCAGTGAGTCCCAACCTTCGAACTGCCCCGGAGATGAAAGAGTTAACTTTCCATGCCAGGCATGGAACGCTGAGCTCGAGCTCGGTTGAGACTCTGTCTGTTGCTGTTTAAATTCAAACCGTCAGATTCTTTACTCCGCCTCACTGAACAGTCGCTCCGGAGATTTCTCCTTCTGCTCAGTTCAATTTGTCGGTTAAAGTACCGCTTTTCTCGGTTTTCGACCGAATTTAAACCGTAACCTGTTGGTTCAGTCTCTGTCTGTGGTATTTGTGAGTACTAGATAGGTTATATATTAATTCTATTCTGTGTGGGACTTGTAAACAGTTCATCGGTTCGGTTTGAACCGATCAAGTTGTTAGAAAATCTTAAATTGTACTTTTAGAGTGTGGTAACCGGTTCTTATCGGTTCTAAAAAAAACAGATTTTATTACATTTTTTTTCCATGACCCGTGACACGGTCAGGAACCGATAAGAGGGTCTTGCCTGGTGGATTGCCATTAAAAGGGTAAGTTTGGTTAGGACTGGCACAATGTCTGAGAAACCCAAAAGAAAAACTGGCCCACTGGGTTTCAACACTGTAGTGTGTGTGGGGAAGTCTTTGCTAAGGCTGACCCCCACACCACCTGTAAGTTTATTGTCTGAGGTTTGACCACCTCAATGCAGACTGCCAGATTTGTAAAACTTTTCCTGCAGCTACCCTAGAAAAGAGAGTTGGTAGGCTCAGGGAAAGGGAGGCCAAAAAGTCCGCTGAACCGGATGGCCAGCCCAGTTCAGTTCAAACTGAACCAGAAGGAGTGCCCTCTGACCAGGGCGAGACTTCTTCGGGCAAAAGGAGATCCAATTATGAGGAGTCGGTTCCGGCTAAGAGAACTAGAAAGGAAAAATCAGCTGGTGTGGAGCCAAAACTTTCCTCTCCAACCGCTGAAGAAATATCATCAACATCATCAACATCAAAATCTTTATTTATTCAGGCAGACATCATTGAGCAAAGCTCATTTACAAGATGGACCTGATAGGTCAAGGATCAAATTGAAGGTACAGTAGCAGATATATACAGAACACTTATATTTAAACAGATACAGTAATATAAACATATATACAAATGAAGGATAGAGGTTGATAAAACCTAACAGGACAAGGTAGGATACAATAAAAGTACACTAGAAGAAACCAGAATGTCCAAGTCCCAATAGAGAAGCCAAAGCAAGCACGCAACACAGGGTAACCAGTATTACAGGCTCCAGGGCAAACTAAAGCAGACAAACAGATATAATGAGTGATGACTGCAAAAACTGATGATAAACAGCCTCTGATGAATGACATGGAGGGGCTGGTGGGAGATTTAGATAGGGGCTAAGGCTACTAGTAGTAGGAGGAGGAGGTATGGAGGAGTGGTTGGGGTAGAAGTAAGTGCCAGGAGTTGGTGTGGAGGTCTTGGTCAGGGGAAGCAAAGCTGTAAAAAAGGTATGATAGGGGCTGAGATACAAAATAAGGGGGCTGCGAGGAGGGGGAAAACTAAGGGGATGATTTATGGAAGAGCTGTCAATAATAATTGCTGACTGAAAGGGGGAGGGTTGTGAACGTGACTGGACTAGGCCTTGTGGTAGCAGTTGCATTTCTCTGGGAAGAGACTTACGTAGAGCTTTTTAAAGGATGCTAGAGGTATAAAGTTGGTCAAGTTTAGCCAAAGCGATCAAAATTGTCCAGTCGCTTTCCCCGATTCCGACCGAACCGGCACCATCAGGGAGGCGCTCGATTCGGCCAGTTCCACCGGTTCAGGATTATGATTTAGAGGAGTATTATGAACCAGAGGAGGAGGAAGAGGAGTATGAGGAAAGTGAATGTGGATTTGAAAGTCTGGATGTGCCCATTGACCCGGACATCTCCCCAGACAGACCTTCAGGAGTGTCTCCTCCTAGGCTTTCTGAGTCCCCCTCTCAAATCATGTTTTATAAAAAAGTGGCTGAAACCCTCCAGCTTCCTATGGAAGAAGCTGTGGATGACGAAGAGGAGCCTGACTTTGTGGAAATGATGGATATCCCAGAGTCTAGGAGACTGTCTATTCCCTTGCACAAATCTTTTAGGAAACAGACATTTAAAATTTTAAAGACTCCTAATACTATACCTCCTGTGGATAAGAGAATGGACAAGAGGTATGCATTGTCAGGCTCAGATATGGAGTTCCTTACACAACAATGCAGCCATGTTGAGGTAGTGCAGGCTGCAGCCTGTGACAAGGCAAATATTCCCTTGGCTTCACCCCCCCCCGACAAGGACTCCAGGAGGATTGATGCCATGGCAAAGAAACAATACATGGCAGCATCCTTGGGACTCAGACAGGCCAGTTATATGGCTTATACTGCTAGGTATCAGAAATCCAGATGGGACACTGTCATGGCTTTAGCAAAACAGGTCCCTGGCCAGCTTGCCAAGGAGCTGGAGCAGGTGGCTGCTGATGGTATTGAGGCATCCAAGGTGCAATTCCATGCTGCAGTGGACTCAAATGATGTGTCATCAAGAGTCATGGCTACATCTGTGGCACTTCGCAGAATGGCTTGGCTCAGATGTACTAGCCTGTCACAGGATACCCTGTCACAGGATACCCAGACTAAGGCCATGGATTTTCCTGTTGTGGGTAATTCTTTGTTTGGGGAGCAAACAGAGAATTACATGAAGAAAATGGATGAGTATAGGACCACCTACAGGAGTGCCCAGGCCAAGGAAAGGCAGGCCACTCCTCAAAGGCAGCATCCCAGGGGCAGGGGCAGGCCTTTTCATAGGCCTTTCTACCAAGCCCAGGCCTCCTCTTCTGTCTGTGCTCACAGGGGTTCCTTTAGAGGGAGAGGCAGAAGGGGTACAAGCAGACCTGCTTCCACCCCTCAGCCAAAACCCCTGCCAAACAGGCACCCTGATGGGTTTGCCAGGGCCGATTCTCCACCACCTGTAGGGGACAGGCTGGCTTACTTTGTCCAGGACTGGAAGTCTCTAACATCAGACAAGTGGGTCCTGGAAGTAGTAAGCCAGGGACTGGTTCTCAGCGCAAAAGATTTCCAAAGCTGAGAACCAGATCCTTTCCACCTGCAAATCCTCAGAGGCACTTGCCCTAGAGGCAGAGGTCTCTTCCCTCCTGGCTCTCAGAGCTGTGGAAAGGGTCCCACCCCTACACCAGGGCAAAGGGTTGTACTCCAGGTACTTTCTTACCCCAAAAAAGACAGGAGAATGGCAGCCCATCCTGGATCTCAGATACTTAAACAAGCACCTTTTAAAACCAAAATTCAAAATGGTGACTCTGGGAATTATTCTACCCTCTCTAAGGCCAGGGGACTGGCTAGTGTCCCTGGACCTCAAGCGTGCCTACTTCCATATTCTCATCAGAAGCTCCCATCGAAAGTACCTCAGGTTTGAGCTGCCCTCAGGCCATTACCAGTTCAGAGCAGTGCCCTTTGGTCTGACCTCTGCTCCAAGGGTATTCACAAAATGCCTGGCAGTAGTAGTTGCTTCTCTAAGAAGGCAAAGGATTGCCATCTTCCCTTACCTGGATGACTGGCTTATAGTAGGCCAGTCCCCAGACCAAGTCAGGTTACACTTACAGATAACTCAGCAACTGCTCACCTCTTTGAGTTTCCTTCTGAATCTTTCAAAGTCAGTTCTAGAGCCTGTCCAGCTCCTCACCTTCATAGGTGCAGAGCTAGACACAGGAAAGGCCAGAGCTTTCCTTCCCCTGGACAGGGCAAGGACCCTTATCTCTCTGGCCTCCTCATTCACCCTGCAGGTGTCTCGACCAGCAAGGCATTTTCTACAGCTCCTGAGGCACGTGGCTGCTTCCACAGCAGTGGTGCAGCAAGATTTCAGATGAGGGACATTCAGTTCCATTTGAGAGCCTTTTGGTCTCAAAAGAAGGACCCTCTGACCAAATTGATCCCAGTAATTCGAACCCTGATCCAGGCCCTGCAGTGGTGGCAGGATCAGAACAATCTGAGACAAGGAGTCCTTTGTCACTCAGTCTCACTCTTTAATCCTTACTACAGATGCCTCCCTCTTGGGGTGGGGGCTCATTTGGGCGACCCTGACCACCCAGGGATTGTGGTCCCTCAGGAATCTCTGCTTCACATCAATCTGTTGGAACTCAGGGCAGTATTTCTAGCACTTAAGCTTTTTCCAAATCTGTTCAGAACAAAGTTATCCAGGTCAGAACAGACAATACCACCACAATGTGGTACATCAACAAGCAAGGAGGCACTCGGGTCTATGGCCTTGTGCACAGAAGCAATGAAGTTGTGGTCTCTGGCTTATTCCTGAACACCTCCCTCACAGCAGTTCACCTTCCAGGCAAGGACAATGTCCTGGCAGATGCTCTCAGCAGGATATCCCAGGGCCATCACGAATGGTCACTGGATCCCCTGGTTTTGGAGGTGATCTTCTCCAGATGGGACACCCACAGATAGATCTTTTGCAGCCCCAGACAATCACCAACTTCCTTTTTGCTGCAGGCCCCAGTGTTTGGCTCAGTCCCCTGGATGCCTTTAGTTCTCAGTTGGAAGGGAAGTTCCTATATGCTTCCCCCCTTCCCTCTCCTGTTCAAAGTGCTAGTCAAAATCAGATCTCAACCCTGCAAGATGGTCCTGATTGCTCCAGACTGGGCCAGACAGCCTTGGTATCCACTCCTACTGTCCTTAGCAGTCCATCTTCCCCTGTGTCTTCCCAGGAATCACAACCTGTTAACCTGTGCTCAGAGGAGGGTTTGGTACCTGAATCTCAGATCTCAGTCTCAAGGCCTGGCTCTTGAAGAGTTAGAGGTTGCTGATTTACACCTCTCCCAAGGCGTAATGGATATTCTGAAAGCTTCCAGGAAACCTTCCACCAGGGCTTCTTATAATTCCAAGTGGAAAAGATTTTTCATATGGTGCTCTGGAAAGCATATTTCCCCAGAGTCTGCTGATCTGCCCACAGTCCTTGATTATATGGTCCATTTAAATAGGTTGGGGCTTAGACCAGCTACAATGAAGGTGCATCTGGCAGCTGTTTCTGCTTTTATTTCAGCAGGTAAGCCCTCTTCTCTTTCAGCTCACCCTGTATTCTCCAAGTTTTTCAAGGTATTGCTTCACACCAACCCTTCTTTCAGGGACCCTGCCCCTGCTTGGGACCTTAATGTTTGCATTGCTCAGCTTATGCAACCTCCTTTTGAGCCTTTGTCTTCAGCAGAGCTTAAGTACTTGACTTGGAAAACTGTGTTTCTGGTAGCCATCACTTCTGCCAGACGCATAAGTGAGTTACAAGCTTCGTCAGTGGAGCCTGATTTTATCTCCTTTCATAGAGATAAGGTGGTCCTCAGGACTAACAGAAAATTTTTGCCTAAGGTGGTTTCAGATTTCCACCTTAATCAACCTATATCTCTTCCTGTGTACTTCACTGACCATTCCTCCTCTGGCGAGAGGAGGCTCCACAGTTTAGATGTGAAAAGAGCCCTTAGTTACTACATAGAACGTACCAAGGGTCACAGGTTTGACTCCCTCCAACTGTTCCTCATTTATGGTGAGGTTGGTAAAGGGAAACCTGCCACTAAAAGATCCATTGCCAGGTGGATTGTCTCTTGTATCCAACTTTGTTATGAAAAACTGGGTAAGGTTCCACCCTCAGGCCTGAGGGCTCACTCTACCAGAGGTACAGCTGCTTCCCTGGCTGCTGCCAGGGATATCCCTATTCTAGAGATTTGTCAAGCAGCTACCTGGAAAACAGTTCACGCTTACCAAGCATTACTCCCTGGATGTCCAGGCTAGGAGTGATGCTCGGTTTCATACAGCTGTGCTTCAGAGCCTGTTTCCTAAGTAGGTTCTGTCCCTCCTCCATGGAGGTACTGCTTGGTAGTGCTACTGTCAGAATACAGCAAGACTTCATGTTGTTTGAAGAAAAAAATACTCACCTTAGTAATGTTGTTTCTTCTAATGGAGTCTTGCTGTATTCTGACCTCCCCCCTGCCTGCCCTCTCAGAACCTCTGTTTTGGGATGTGGGTGGGCAGTTGCAGTGTTGACACTCAGTAGATGCCCACCTTGTTGTTTTCACCCCTTTCTTGGGTGAATTGGTGTTGTGTTTTTCAATTTTTGGGTCTCCTGACTTGAGTCTTTGTTTTGGGACCAAAAAATGTGTTTTTATGTTTAGTAGCCAGTTGGCTAGTGTAGGTTTACAGCTTCCACACAGGACCTTAGTGAGTTTGCTCGTAAAGATCTGACGGTTTGAGTTTAAACAGCAACAGACAGAGTCTCAACCGAGCTCGAGCTCAGCGTTCCATGCCTGGCATGGAAAGTTAACTCTTTCACCTCCAGGGCAGTTCTAAGGTTGGGACTCACTGCTACTGTCAGAATACAGCAAGACTCCATTAGAAGAAACAACTTTACTAAAGTGAGTAATTTTTTCTTTAAGTACTTTGTGATTAAGCGGAAAACTTGTAGTTTTATCTATATTCAACTTGTAATTGGAAACTGCACTAAAACCTCTTTTAATATGTAGCATGACTGGAATGGAGGTAACAGGGTATAAAAGTTGAAGCAGAAGATCATCTGCATATGCTGAAAGCTTAGCCACATGACCAAACAAAGGGATTCCCTGCACATGTTGGGAGACTGATAACCTACGTATGAGGGATTCTAAATAAATGTTAAAGAGCAGTGGAGACAGTCAGCAACCCTGCCTTGTCCCTACATGAAGTGGAAATGAGTCGGATTGCATACCATTACAGGTTATCCTAGCTATAGGAAATTTGTATAATGAGCTAATCCACTTCTGGAACTTTGTTGGAAAACCAAAAGCCCCCATAGCGGCCATCAAATATTGCCAGTGAACCCTATCAAATGTTTTCTCGGCATCCAGGGAGACCAACACCACAGGAAATATAGCATCCCTGGAGGCCGAGAAAACATGAGCCAAGGAGCGCATATGGTCCACAGAGGATCTTCCTTTCATGAACCCAACCTGTTCCGGACCTGTTAAGGAAGGGAGAACTTCGTTCACACATTCAGCCAGAAGTTTTGTAAGAATTTTTATATCATGGTTGAGGAGTGATACCAGTCTGTAATTGGGGATTAGATTGGAGAATTTGTCAGGTTTGGATATTAAGACTATGAGGTCCTCGAACAATGAAGTGTCAGACGCTGACCCAGAAAGGATATAATGGAATAGGGGCAGAAGAAGCGGGATTAATTGTTTGGTGAATATTTAATAAAAATTGGAGGAAAAATCATCCGGGCCTGGGGTTTTATCGGAGGGGAGACATTTAATAACTCTCTCTAATTCACCTTGGGAACTATCCTTTATAAGAAGAGCCTGCTGTAATTCTGAAAGGGAAGGTAAATGGGACTCTTCCAGATATTGGTGTAACCTATCTTCTGATGGTGGACATAGGCATAACCTATCCTCTGATGGCAGATATAGGGCTGTAAATCTGTTTAACTACTAAATTCTGCTAATGTATCTTGAGGAGAAGTTTTTAAGGAATTCTCTTCTATGGAATGAACAGCAGCAATTAGTCTGGAAGATTCCTGCTGCTTGACCCGCAATGCACGCAGACGACCCGCCTTTTCTCCCTGGTCCGTGTAAACTGCCTTGGTTTTCAGTATTGCAAACTCTGCCTGCTCCCCCAGGAAACTTAAATAAGAGGCCCTTAACTTTATCTGCTCTTGCCTCTCTTGTTCCGAGGTGTGAGGGGTAAGCTTAGATTCTTTATCGTGAATCTGAGTAAGGAGGGTGGCTATATGCTTCTCCCTATCTTTCTTCCTCCTGGAGGTCAAGCTAATCAGAATCCCTCCAGATAGGCTTTTAGCGCACCCCACTCCACATCAGGACGCATCGTAGAGTTTTGATTATGAGAAATAAATTGAGTGATATGATCAGATATGTAATCAACCAATTCAGGATCCTTCAAAAGTTGGTTGTTAAATTTCCATCTACTACCCTTACCGGGAAGAGCAGGCAAAGAAAGCAGGCAGGTTACAACTGCGTGGTTCGATGGGGGCCCAGCGCATATGGTAGAGTCCAACACTCCAGATATAAGTGAGTGTGAGATAAGAAGGTAATCAATTCTGGAAGAAGTCCCATGGACCTGCAAAGTAAAAGTATACTTTCTCCCAGTGGGGTGTAAAACTCTCCAGATATCACAGAGGCCAGTGTGAACTGTTAACTCCCTGAGTGCCCGTTGGGCCAGGGAGAGCTTTTCCAGGAGAAGACACTCCTATCTAAGGATGGGTCGAAGGTGACGTTCAAGTCACCCCCAATAATTATTGGGATATTCAAAAAAGGAACAAGAGCTTGCATAATTTCTATGAAAAATACAGGGGTATCGATATTTGGGCCATATATACTACCCAGTAAAATATCCAAAGTGTACACTTTACCTTGAACTAGGAGGAATCAACCTGCAGAGTCTGAGATGATTTGGAGAACTTTGAAAGGGAACGTTCTATGTATTAAGATCATTACCCCTCTACTCTGGGAGGTTCCTTGTGCTGAATACACCTGACCTACCTGTTGATGTCTCAAACTAAGAGCTTCCCCAGTAAGCAGATGAGACTCCTGTATGAGCATAATATCTGCTTTAAGGAAATTGAGGTGTTTTAATATTTTGTACTGTTTAGTCTTATGCCGGGCCCCTCTCACATTCCAGGAAGTCACTCTTAGGTCCCTAACCATATCTTATTTCTATCCCTTTAGGAAGAACTACGGGAGCCTTCATGCATAGGTAATTCTTACCTACCTCTTTAGTTGTACTGACTGTGCCCTCCCCCACCCTTTCCCTTCCAATCCCATCCAGCTCTCAAAAAAAATCCCTCCTAGTATAACATAAAACAAACAACACCATTTTACCCACTTCCCCCTCCTCCCATAGCCCACCCCCACATTTTCTATGGTCCGTGATGGACAGTACACCCAAATTGTCCCTCTCCGCCCAGCCAACCCACTTCCCCACAGGTTAACGTCAAAAAAATAAATTAATCTAGTAATAATAATTGCAGGCTGACAACACAACGCCAACCCGAAATGTCATATAACCTAATATGTATTAACTTCTTTATAGCCCAAGACCATAAACCGGCCTATAATAATTGTGGGATATCTTTGTATCATGGGCTCAGCTACTATATTGCCCCTATTGATATGGCTTGCAAGGAACAAGCTAGAGCCCAGCTAAATATTGCAGCAAATGAACTATAAGCCCTCATATTAACGAAATATACCCTTTAAAATTGAGAATCTTGTAACAAAGCTAATCCTCCTGGGAAAGCCAGGGCATTAGAATTATTCAAATTCGCAAAACAGGGCAATTACAAAGTGCTTAAAACCAAACTAAACTAATGTACATGGAGATTAGCCTTATCGTTTACTTCTGTAAAAATAAACATTGTTGATATATTGTCCATACCCAGAGTCTACATCAAGAATATCCCACGATCAAAACATGTACTGCCATTCTGAATACATAAAGTCCAGGTATACAGTCCATGACAGGCACCAGATAATAGGACCTCCAGCAATTCACCTGAATCACTAAAATATAAATTGCAGACTCTGGCACCCTCTTGTGGCGATTTACACATAGTGACCTAGCAGGTTTGGAATACACCAGTGGTAGAGCCTTCTCTGACCGTAGATCACTGGGATAAGCTCAAAGTTCAAGCAAGCTTATAAAATCAAGTGGCCTCTCTGCTTACCGCCTCTTCTGCCTTCGTGGAGAGATTGAGTCATCTGACAGCTGTAAAGACCAACTTTCACTCCAAGGTGAGGAAACGCAAATTATGCGGATGAAATAGCACTTACAAGGGCCAATATAATGAAACCAATGGTAGCATTGCACACCCTTTCAAGGGATCAACTCAGGGAGTTCTGCTTTCAGGCCAGTTGTAGCAGTCTCTACATCTTCATAGGTGACCTGGGAGCCCGAGAGAAAAACTTGGAGCCGAGCAGGGAACCCCATTCTGAATTTGATCCCTGCAGCAATAAGCTTCGATACCAGGGGGTGAAAGGCAGCCCTCTTTTGATGAACTGTGAGTGGCAAATCTTGAGCCACTCTGAGTTTCACTCCTTCCCATTGCAGCTACTGGGTGTCACAAGCCTTTGTCAGAAAATATTGCCTCTCCTGGTAATTCAAAAAGTAGAGAATGAAAGTGCGTGGAGGTGCGCCCTGTGGTGGCATCTGGCAAAGTGCCCGGTGGGTCCTTTCAGTTATATACCTAGCCCCAAAAGGAGAGGGACCAGCAATTTTTTCCACTAGCTTTTGGGCAAACAGCACAGGATCCAGACCTTCTTCCTTCTCGGGCAAGCCAATCAGCACTACATTATTACGGCGGCTTCGCCTTTCCAGGCCCTCAGTTTTATTTTCCATCCTGATCAGTCGCTGACGAATCGTAGCCAACTCGGGTTTGATTTTGTCTTGTTTTCACTCTAGGGAGTGAATTTGGGCTTCACTGTCAGATGTTTCTCTGTGTAAGATCTTCTAGTGCCGAAGCGAACGATTTAATTTCCCCTTCCATTTGCTTCATTTCAGCCTTAAAAGACTGGAATTCTTCTAGGAACCTGGCTATCCTGAGAGGTTCCAGATCTGAATCGGACACCGAAGGAGTAGGCATTAGCTGCTTTGCAGAGGCTCAATGCTTTTTAGGGGCCTTCTCAGGATTTGTAGACGGCGTGTGTCGCAGAGCAGATTTGCTCATCACTACCTCCATTGAAGTTTTTGTGGCGATGGTACCGGTCCTCAGGTGTTCGTAGTGTTAGCCCACATAATCTTTCGCCCCCTTCTATCTTGCTCTTCCCCAACCCTTCCCCTTCCCACCCTGGCCTTCCCTGTCCCTCTCTCTCCCTCCCACCTGCTGCCCTCATGCTTCCCCTCCCCCCCCAGTTTAATTTGTCACAATATTGCTCACTCATTTTTTGGCACTTGGGGCTCCTCCCCCTCAACATCTTTTTTCCATACCACCCCTAGAACTCTATTTTCTGCAGACAAATGACTGGTTTCACTGTCAGGCATCTCATACCCCTAAGTGTGTTAGTTAGCCCCCGTTCTCTTATTCTAACCTCCTGTGTAACGTACTACTCTGGAATATCTGTTGTATCTACTTCCACTGCAACTGTATTACTCTGTTTGTATTGTGATCATGACGTGGAACCTATGTAAAGAGCTCTAAGCTCAGGTGGTGTTATCTGAGACATTAATAAGTAAAAAATAAAAAAAAATATGGAAAAGAAGAAACCAGTGTTCAAATGATGCATTTATTGTAGACAGAAAATGTTTGACATGGATGGCCATAATACATGCATCTACTGCCTGGGGGCTGATCATGATGTTGGGAATTGTTCTTGCTGCCAGGTTGTGCTTCTCTCATCCATCGACGAGCACAGGGTGCACTTCCTGCAAGGTAGTTCTCCAGAAAGGAAGGCCTTGTCAGCCATGGGTTTAATAGCCTAGCTTCAGGCAGTGTAGAAAGAGGTGGCAGCAGAGGCCTCATTGGCCCTAGCTTTGATCCCATTGGGATTGGCCACAGAACAGATACTGTTCAAGGAATCCCTAGACTTCAGAGAGCTTTTCTTTTTGATGCAAACTTTTGACAAGTGTACGCTCTAGCTACAGAAGCACAAGAAGTGCCACTGACATTGACTGTGGGAGGGGGAACTTTCTCGCTCTTCTCAACTCCTGGGCTCCCTGGAACAGTGATCTTTGGTTGAATGCACTCCAGTTGGGATTTGATCAATGCTCCAGCAGTCCCCCCCAAAGAAGCTGACAACCAAGTTGACCCTGGTTGATGAATCAGTCAAGATTGTCATTGACCCAGAGTGAGAGGGGGACAAGGCTTCATTCCTCTTTCAGACGTCATTGCTGCTGGTGCCTCCTCTGGTCATAGTGCTGGTTCAGAATGTGCCCCAGTCAAACCCACATCAGTGCAGCCTCCACTGATGATCCCTACACCGCTTCCACTCATAGTGGTGCAGCTGCCCAAGCAAGTAGTCTGCTCTGTCCCACCTCCATTGGGCTGACGTCAACCTGCAGATCGATGTTTGAGGTCAAGATCAAGGTCCTGGTTGAGATCTCGGTCTCAGTCTCACTCAGATCAATGGTGTCACTATCATGGCAAGTAGTCATTATCCAACTTGTCCTCTTTGTTAGGCAGGCATTGATAGTGTCGTGGGTGCCACAAGTACAGAGATGCTCTGTTGCAACATAGACCCTATGGGTAATGGGTCAGGGTTGAAGTCAACCAATGTTGCTGGCTACCTCAACACCATCTTGGTTACCTCTGTCTACACAGCCCTCCATGAGTGGTCAAGTGGGCTCCCCCTTAGTGGTTCCAGTGGTACTGCAGTGGCCAGCTGTGATGGAACCATCCTCCTCTGCAGTCATGTGGACTTGTTAATGCCTTCCTGTCAGAGTCAAATGAATGTCTATTCCTTGGACAGCTGGACCACCCTCAGCGATTCAACATTTTTTGTGTCTCTATTACAGCAAATGACTAGTGTTTCTTGGGTTGGGTCTGTCTCTGGAGTTGAATCCTCTCCCTTCATGTTGATCCCAAGCACCTGTGAAGTCTGTGGTGCCCAGAGAGATTTTGACCACATTACAGAGCGAGGTCACCCAGCTCTTAGATTGCAGTGCTACCGAGATTGTCTCAAATGCCCTAACCGCACAGGGATTTGTGTCCTCTTACTGTTTAGTACCAAAACTGATGGGTGGGCTGGTTCCCCATTCTCAACCTGCATATCCTGAACAAGTTAATCCTCAAGTGGAAGTTCCTTATGGTTACCCTCAACCAGGTTAAACCTTCTTTGGAGCCCAGGGCTTGGTTTTGCTCCCTGGACCTCCTGAACGTCTGTTTGATTCATCTGTCCCATAGGAAGTTTTTCTGATTCTGAATGGGTGATGTTCTGTGCCAGTTCAAGTACATGCCCTTTGAAAAGCTTTAAATGGCCTGGATTACCTGTCCTCTTTGGTGTGAGAGCCTCTGCCACCATGGAACTTACTGCTGGTGCTTGCAAAGCAGTTGGGTAAACCATTAAAGGCTGTGGACGACCATGAGATGTAACCCATCATGGAAGATGGCGGTTTTGGTCACATCACCTCAGCCAGATGATTGAGTGAGCACCAGGCACTTTGGTGTAATCTCCGTATCTGGTTTTTACAAGGACAAAGTTGTTCTTTGCCCCCACACAAAGTGGGTTAGGAGTGCCATCTTAAAGGGGAACTAAAGTCAAAATTTACCCAAAAAATGTTGTGCAGTGTTTTGATTTTTAGGTATAGTCGTAGTGTGTCCTTCCTTTTGTTTGCTGAGAGTTTTTTCTAAATTTGCCTGCTAGTTGTTTGGTGCCTGAGGATCTCTATGTTTGCATTTTTTATTGCTGTTTTCAAACCCCAGGAAATCTTACTGTATTCTGAAAAAATGCAGTATGATCTCACCATAGGACTGCCCTGGAGCAGAGATGGTTAATAGAACGTATGCAAATAGTGGAATGCTAGGCTCAAGCTCGGTTTTCAAACCACTGCCCTGGTTGTACTTCCTGCAACCATCAGATTCTTTTTTCCGCTTGCCTCAGTAAGACATCTCTGGAGAGCGCTCCTTCACTTTCCTGAAGAATTTTTGTTTTTATCAGTTTTCTAAGTACCGTTCATGTCCTTTCGTTTTTTGAAGCTCTGTCCTTGGTTTACAGGTAGTCAAGTTTAGATTAGTGTATTTTCCCGTAGGTTTTTCAGTTCCTTGCTGTTTTTTTCCAACCTGGAAGGAACCGGACTTTACTTGTTCTGTGAAAAGATATTTGGTTTATATTTTGTTTAATTCTGATTTCTCTGGTGACCGGGCTTCTTGGGCTTTGTTTTTACAGGGCTAACCCTTGGCTGTTGTTGTTTTGGTCTCTGAACCGACCGAAAAAACAAAAAAAGAGAGCCAGAGAAGTCACTCCTTTTTCTCAGAGTTAAATCTACTAAACCCGCTTTTAGGTTATTTAGTATATCTCAGACTCCCAAAAAAAGAACCGGTCCTACAGGTTTCCAGCATTGTACCGAATGTGGAGAACCGTTTGCTAAAGCAGATCCTCATTTGGCTTGTGTTGTCTGCCTAGGGTTTGACCACCTGAAAGCAGACTAATATCTGTAAGAATTTTCCCTGGTCCATGCTTGACCGGTGACTTAACCGATTGAGGGGAAAAAATGTCTGATAAGGCTGCTGACCCAGCTTCAGACAAAATGGCTCCTCCTCGCACTAAGGAACAGAAAGAACAGCCCTCTGATAAGGGCGGAACTGCCTCAGGGAAGAAATGGGTTGCTGAACCGGCTACTGCAACCAAATGGAAAAAGAAAGAGAAACACTCAGGGCAGGAATTGCAACTGACAAAGTCATTGGTTCCAACCACTGAAGAGATTGCAAACGCTATAAGGATAATACAGTTGCTGCAATCCAGCACATTGGTTCCGGTTCAGCAAACATTTCCTCACCTCACATGGGTTCCCGGTTCTTTTGAACAAGGTCTGGAGTGTTATGATGAAGATGAGGAAGAAGAAGAGGAGGATGAGGACTACAGTGAGCCTCCTGAACCGGATGTCTCTCCTGACCATCAACGCCCTGATTCCCTTGACAAGGGGCCTGAGGATTACACATCTCATTTTGCCTTTATGAAACAGGTGGCACAAACTCTGGGCTTCACCATTCAGGAGTCATCTGAGGAAGAGGGAGAACCAGATTATATGGAGATGATGCATGTGCCAGCAACTAAGAAGTTACTATTGCCCATTTACAAGTTCCTCAAGAAGAAGGTAACAGATATTTTGCAGACACCCACTTCTGTCCCATCTGTGGACAAGAAGATGGAGAAGAAGTACTGGGTGGCCAAAGGAGGAACAGAATTCCTTTTTGGTCACCCTAGTCACGAAGGGGTGGTGCAGGCTGCTGCTTGTGACAAAGCAAGCATACCACTATCATCATGTCCTCCTGAAAAGGACTCCAGAATGATAGATTCTATGACCAAGAAGGTTTATCTCGGGTCTTCTCTGGCCATTAGGCAGGCTTCATATGTGGCCTATGTGTCCAGATACCAGAAAAATCTCTGGAACACTGTATTGGAAATGGCAAAGGCTGTTCCTGCCCCCATGGCATTGGACCTGACACAGGCTACCAAGTGAGGCATAGAAGCTTCTAAATATCAGTTTTGTATGGCAGTGGATGCCAGTGACTGCAGCTAGGCAGTTGGCCACTTCAGTGTCTCTCAGAAGGTTTTCCTGGCTCAGGACTACTAATTATGTCCCAGGATTCCCACACAAAAGCCTTGCACTTCCTTTGTGAGCCCACATCTCTGTTTGGGGAGCAAACAGAAGCTTACATGATGAAGAAAATAAATGAGTACAAGTGCAGCTGCCAAGAAGAAGGCGTCTGCTTCCCAAAAACACCAGGGTAGAGGTGGTATGGGAAGAACCCAATATAGATCCTTTTTCCAGCCTCAGGCTTTCCCAGCCTATCAGCAACAGGGAGGATTTTTCAGAGGCAGGGGCAGGAAAGGCAGTGGTTGTACTGGCCCCAGCCAGCTGCACAGGCAAAACAGAACCCCTGATGTGCCTGTCATGGTCACCTCCATATCTCCAGTAGGGGGCAGGCTGGCCCACTATCTCCAGGCTTGGCAAATCATCACCAAAGACAAGTGGATCCTGGAGGTAGTGGGCCAGGGTCTTGCTCTCAGCTTCAAGGTTATGCCCAGACTGAGGACAAGGTTTTTCAGACCTGCCACCTCATCAGAAACAGCTATTTTGGAAGAGGAAAAAAACAACCTTCTGTTGCAAAAGGCAATAGAACCTATTCCTCTGGCACAAAGGGGAAAAGGCCTGTACTCCAGATACTTCCTCACAATAAAGAAAACTTGGGAGTGGTGACCCATATTGCATCTCAGACACTTAAATAGGCATTTGACAAAGCTAAAGTTCAAGATGATAACCTGGGCAACCATTCTCCCAACATTAAGACAAGGAGACTGGTTGGCATCTCTGGACCTAAAGGATGCTTACTTTCACATCCCCATCGGGCAATCCCTCAGAAAGTACCTCAGGTTCAGATTGCCATCAGGTCATTATCAGTTCAGGGCTCTGCCCTTCAGCCTGACTTCTGCCCCAAGGGTGTTCACAAAGTGCTTGGCAGTGGTTGTGGCACACCTAATGAAAAAAGGGGTGACAGTGTTCCCCTATCTGGATGATTAGTTAGTCATAGGCCAATCACTTCAGCAGGTCAGGGACGCTCTAGTAGTCACACAGGATATCCTGCCATCACAGGGATGCTCTGGTAGTCACACAGGATACCCTACAGTCACTAGGGTTCTTGGTGAATTAAAAAAAAGTCAGTGCTGGAACCAGTCCAGCTCCTGGAGTTCATAGGAACAGAATTGGATAATCTGAAAGGAAAGGCATTCCTTCCTCTGGGAAGAGTGGACAGCCTGGTGCAGATAGCCAGCTCCTTCTGGCTACACATTCCCAGGCCAGTAAGGTACTTCTTACAACTGTTGGGTCACATGCAGCATCAACAGCAATAGTGCCAGGGTCCAGGTTACAGATGAGATATATTCAGTTTCATCTCAGATCCCATTGATCCCAGAAAAGGGGTTCTCTGTCAGAGCTGGTGCCAGTCACAAGAACTCTCATCCAGGTGCGGTATCAAGAAAGGGGCAACCTCAGGGAAGGTATACCATTCCTGCAACAGCTCCCAACAGTAGTGCTAACAACAGATGCCTCCCTCCTAAGGTGGGATGCCCACCTAGGGGAACACACTGCTTATGGTACATGGCTTCAGAATCACTGCTGCACATGAACCAATTAGAGCTCAGGACAGTGTTCCTGGGCATTCAGTCCTTTGCCACAATGCTCCAGGACAAGGTGGTGCAGGTCAGGACAGACAATACCACCACCATGTACTACATAAACAAGCAAGGGCGCACGAGGTCAACCCTGCTATGCACAGAGGCCATGAGAATCTGGAGTTTGGCTTACTCTCCCAGAATCTCTCTGTCAGCTGTCCATCTCCCAGGGAAGGAAAGTGTCCTAGCAGATGCACACAGCAGGATAAATCAAAACCACCATGAGTGGGAACTCTACAGACAGGTCCTGCAAACTGTTTTCAGGAGGTGGGGCACTCCAGAAGTGGATCTCTTTGCAGCCCTGAACAACCATCAGCTGCCACAGTTCTGGAGCAGGCCTCCTGTGGTAGGCACAGTGCCAGTGGATGCACTACTGCTGGACTGGACAGGGAAGTTTCTGTATGCCTTCCCTCCATTCTCTTTGTTGCTGAGAGTACTGAACAAGCTCAGGACCCAGCAGGCGACACTAGTCCTCATTGCTCCAGATTGGGCCAGGCAACCCTGGTGCTCGCCGCTTCTGTCTCTGTCAGTAGCCAGACCAATCAGTCTCCCCAGGAGGCACAACCTACTGACCTCCTCTCAGGGCAGGATGCTTTACCCAACCTCCAGTTCCTCAGGCTCAGGGCCTAGCTCTTGAGGACCTAGAGTATGCCAGCTTGCAACTCTCCGAAGAGGTTTTGGAGGTATTCAGGGTCTCTAGAAAACCCTCTACCAGGAAGATCTACACATCCAAGTGGAAAAGATTTTCCATCTAGTGTCAGAACAAGGATATAGACCATAACCAGGTGAGGTTGCCAGTCATCTTCAGACTTTCTGACACATCTCTATTCCCTTGGCTCAAGACCATACACCCTTAAGGTGCATTTGGTGGCTGTCTCCACTTACCTATCGGCAGGTAAGGGCTCATCCCTGGCTTCAAATCCAGTATGCAGAAAGTTTTTCAAAGGGCTATTGCACTTGTATCCAGCACACAGGGAGCTAACCCCAGCTTGGGATCTCAGCATATGCATTGTACAGCTTATGCAGCCACCCTTTGAGCCCATGTCTTCAGCAGAGCTCAAGTATGTGACTTGGAAAACCATGTTCCTGGTAGCAGTCACCTCAGCCAGGAGGATAACTGAGCTCCAGGCCCTGACCACAGAGCCCAAATATGTGGTGCTCCATAGGGATAAGGTAGTCCTCAGGACCAATAGGAAGTTTCTTCCCAAGGCGGTATCTGACTTCCACCTTAACCAGTCCATTACACTGCCTGTCTTTTTCACTGACCATTCTACTTCAGGTGAGTGTAAACTGCATAGTCTTGATGTTAAGAGGTCTATCAGCCACTATCTGGACCACACAAAGGACCATAGGCAGGGCAATATCCAGCTCTTCCTGACCTGTGGAGAAGTGGGGAAAGGAAAACCAGCCACTAAGAGGTCCATTGCATGCTGGATTGTGGCTTGTATTCAGTTCTACTACAGCAAGGTGGGCAAAGAGCCTCATATGGCCCTCAGGGCCTAAGCTACCAGGGGAACAGCTGCTTCACTGGCAGCTTCCAGGGATAGTCCCCCTGTTAGAAATCTGCAAAGCAGCTACCTGGAAGACTGTCCACACATTTACCAAGCATTTCTGCCTGGATATCCAAACCAGAAGCGGTGCCAGGTTTGGCACAGCAGTACTGCACAGCCTGTTTCCCAAATAGGTTCTATGCCCACCTCCAAAGGTACTGCTTGGGTAGTCTGCATTTTGTCAGAATACAGTAAGATTTCCTGGGGTTTGAAGAAAAAATTACTTACCACAGTAATCTTGTTTCTTCCAAGAGGATCTAATTGTATTCAGAACTCCCACCCCACCTCCCCTACTGGAACCCAATGGGCACTGCAATCCAACTGTCCATATCCCATTGCAGACCTACTGTTGTTATGGTTTCTTTTCTTGGGTATCTGTGACTCGAGTCTTAGAGATGCCCACATTGTTTGAAGACTGGGTTGGTTATTTGGGGAGGGGATTAGTTGTTATTAGAATAGCTTAGATTGTTTATGCATGCTTCGTAAGAATCTGACGGTTGCAGGAAGTACAGCCAGGGACAGTGGTATGAAAACCATTCTCAAGCCTAGCAAGCCACCATTTGCATAGGTTCTATTAACCATTTCGGCTCCGGCGCAGTCGTATGGTGAGACCATGCTGCATTTTGTCAGAATACAGTATGTTTCCTTTGGAAGAAACAAGATTACTATGGTAAGTAATTTTTCCTTTCCTACAATGCCTCCTGTCCCATGTCACAGTGATGCATTTGAGACCATTAATTCAACAAGAGACTTCTGTCAAGTTTACAGCAGTAGAACTGTGATTTAAAGTAACTCTCCTAGTCCATGGAGCTCTTATGAAGGGCTAGATTTACAGATGGCAAATGCTTGAGGGGTAATTAAGTGGGCTACTCTGTAAGGAAACAGCTAGAGTCTTCATTAATTATAGCATTTGTGACTTTGGGTGATTTGTGTGCTTCTTTTGTGTTTTGTGTAGTTTGATGAAACAAAAAGCATTAAAAACAAAGCATTCGCTTCTGCTGGCTAGACCTAGATACATTCCTAGAAAACAAAAAAGTTTAGATTACACAGAATTATTTAGTTGAAGCCAGAATTTCAGGTACCTAACTGTAGACTGCTGCTGCAGCAGTTATTACTTTCCAAATCAATGGTCATGGACACATCATAGTCACATGGGATAGAAGGAATTGTATTAAAAATGAAGAGCAGTAAAATAATTAAATATGGAGATCCCTATTTGTAGGGAAACAATTTGGAAGTTCAATAAATTTTAATTTAAATATATATATATATTTATACGGAGATCCCCAGGAGCTATAAAACTTTTAGGCAAATTTAAAAAACTCCCAATAGCAAAGAAAGGGAAGACTACCCTAAGACTACAAAGACAAATCAAAACACTCTCCACAACATGTTTTTGAACATTTTGGCTTTAAATTTTCCTTTAATTAGGTGCTTGCTCTCCCGATCTTCATAATGAAACTGCATGCTTCAGATGCTGAGCATGCACGTCATACAATGGACATACACCAAGCACTACTGTATTATAAGGACCACATGGCAGTGGTTTACAGTGAGGCTCACCAGCTGTTTCTGACCTACACAAAAAACACTCTGGGCAGATGGACTGCCAAGCATATAGTTGGCAGGGGGATCACGTCCTGCATTGATTCATGCTGCAGGTTGGCTGAGAAGGAACTGCCCAGGGGGTGGAAGGCTCTCTCCATGGGACATACTGTCGCCTCTGTTGCTACTGCCAAGTACACCTTGGTTAAGGAGATCTGCAGGGCTGCTATCTGGTCTAGAGCACATACATATTCCACTGTAGCATCAGCGTGCTCCGCTGTCCCAGTACTTAATTTGGGACCCCTGTACTCCAGTCTGTATTGACCTAATTTCCATTGCATGCCTTGCCGTCTCCTCCCAGAGGACTGGTGGAAGTCTATGTGTGGATAGTGAACTGAATCCTGGTTGGTGAAAATAGAGGTTATTTACCTGTAATCAAAAATCTTACTTCGAGAGGGTTCCTGCAGTAGGTCTTCACATACAGGACTGCGCCCCCTAGCATCAGGACCGCACAGCAAACATGTAGCTAGCAGTCATCAGTAGGGACCGCCGCCCCCACATCAGGTGACACAACATCAGTGTGACTATAAAAGGGGCGGTCCCCCCCTTCAGTTCTTCCCTCTGTCACATGGTATAGTTCGACAAATGCCCCGGTTTCGATCTCAAAAACATTACGATGTATGTCATCTAGTCAGCCCGAGAGAAAGTACTCCAAGTGTGGCACACAAATCCCACACAGGAATGACCATTCCCAGTGTGTCCTCTGCCTGGGGCCTAGGCATAACTCTTCTGAGTGTACCATCTGCCAGGACTTCAACCAGGCCACGCGCACCTGTTGCAAGAGGATCCTCAATGCCCACCTCCTCACCCAGAGACTGGCTTAGATGGAGAAGGATCTCCAGGAATTGAGGGAAAGATTGTTGTTGCCAGCCCTTGAAAAGAAGAAAAAGAAGAAGGATACAGAGAGGCGCGGGGAGGCGGTCATTCTCCATGAGGAAAGTCAAGCCAGACAGCTGACGCTGACAAGGGTTGGCCTTGACTTCCGTGGAGTACCCACCCAGGCCTTCTCCACGCCATGGGACTGACTTCTCTCCTCCCCCGAGGTTAGCGGGTAGTCGGGGTCACCTCTTCAGAGGTTCCTTTAGGGTCTCCTGCTCAGAGCTCCACCGATAAGTCGCCCTCCAGCTCTGTTGCCGGGCATCCAGCCCAGGTCAATCAGTCTGACACTAGCCGGCCAGCTCTTGCAGCCCGGCTGTGAACAGTAAGCCGCTCGATGGCTCCTCCGTCGACCGCGTGGATGCATCTAATGTCCTATCGGACTCCCTTGTGGTCCCCGACATTGCGCAGAGAGAGCTCGCAGGTACCCCTTCATCCCCTCAGGGTTCTCCCTCCAGGAATTAATTACCAGTATCCGTCCTTCTCGGGACACCACTCTCGTCGGATAACCTTCCAGACCTGTCGTTGGGGGACCTCCCAGATCTCCCCCCTTCATCAGATTCTCTTCCGCTGATGGATCCTCATCTTTTGCTGGACCCCTCACTGGATTTATTTGGGGACAATATGGAGCTTCCTCCTGCAGGACCTACAGCCGTTCTGCCTACCCTGTCACCAGACCCACTTTCCAGTGGTTCTTCGGCACCCCCCCTCCTGCAGGGCCTTCGGCTCCTCCTTTGGGGCCTTCTGGGTACTTGTCTGGGAACCCTCTGTTTCCACAATGTCCAACGCCGGAGGGTCCGTCTCCATGCTATAAATCGCTGATGCTGGGCTACCCGACACTGGGCCTCCCAACACTGGGCTACCAGATGCCAGGCTACACAACACCAGGCTATTCAATGCCAGGTTATCCAATGCTGGGCTATCCAGCGCTGGGCTATCAGGTGCCAAGACAGGCATATTACCAGTTTCATTACTGGTACCATCATCCCAGCTACCCTCCTCATGCAGGGTACCCGGGTTACCCACCTCCTCCACCTCCCCCACCTCTGCAGCCTGAAAGGGATGTCATTCCTTCATGGTGGAAGTACTCTAGGTCCCAACTGCTTTTAGATCTGGGCCTGCCTCAGGTCACAATTAGGTCCACCCCTCCTATCAGGGTGCCCCTACCTAGTCCAACACCTCTAGCCAAGTCTCTGAGGGAGATTTGGGAGTTCTGCCCCAAGGAGATATTAGGCCCCAATCATGACCTATAGAGGCTTCCTTGCCCATTAGATCAGACACTTCAGACTTAGATGGAGGCTCAGAACCAGATCAGTCTGAACATCTTTCCCCGGTGGAACCTCAACCGAAAGAATCCCCTAAGTTTCCTTGTGAGGAACCCTCCTTTGGGGAGCTCCTCAGGACCATTCAGAACTCATGTGAATGAGCCTCCAAGGATTTGGACCCCATGCGAAAAAGGCTGGCAGAGCACTTGGATCTGGTTAGTGCGGACCCCCTCACCATTCCACCTTGGATGGGTCCACATGAGGACCTCACGTCCACTATTTAGAAGCAACCTTAGGACGTACTTTCCCCAAAAGGGGTCTCACACCTAACTGCACAACCTAAGGCTCATTCTATGGTCATCATGGCTGCCCACGATAGATCAGCCCAGCCAAAACATCTTAGTGCCTCCCCACCAGATAAGAGGTCCAAGCAGATTGACCAGTATGGTAGGAAAATCTACTCATCATCTACCTGCGCTGTCCGTTCCCTGAACTACGTAGCCCATATAGTGACTTTCCAAAAATCCTCGCTCTTGGATTTGGAAAAAGACCTCCAGGTAATTCCTGATGAGCAGTTACAGAATAAACTCCTGGAGAAAGTCAGGATGAATAAATCTTCCTGCCGCCATGCCCTATGTGCCACATATGATTCAGTGGATTCTGTGGCTTGAGGGGCAGCTATGGGTATCTGTGTCAGACGTCAAGCCTGGCTTTGTCTAGCGGGTTTGGCACAGGATGTTCAGAGCTCACTTTTGGACGCTCCTTTTAGGGGTCCAGTTCCGTTTGGTGGTGATGCCAAAGATATCATTACTGAGCTGCAGGAGAGCGGAAAATCCCTCAAGGATGTCCGGTCTGTGTACCATGCCGGTGAAAGACAATGGCAGCAGCCTTTTTGTCGCCAACGGCAATGGAACAAACAATCAGGGAAAATGACAGAACAAGCATTGTGCCCCGTGTTCTGGTGCCCAGACCCCACCAGGCCAAGTTCTCCAAAGCTGCCTCTGGGGGAAAGGCACCCCTCCCCATCACGTCCTGACTCCCCCCCTTCACTCCCTCTGACCGTTTCAGAGGAACCAGTGGGGGGCAGATTCGGCCTCCACCTGGACGGGTGGAAAGCCATTATCGCAGATGCATGGGTTCTTCGACTCATAGAAAGAGGTCACTTGATAGAGTTCTTGGAGAGACCTCCTCCCAACCCACCGGGAAGATCGTTTTACCTGTCAGACCAACATCAACTGGTCTTGCAGGAAATACAGTATCTTATTTTCTGTATATTTTACTTGATAAAAATAAAATGATAAATGCAACCATGCATTTTTTTATGCACCTGACTTGTGGTCTGCCTGAAATTGTGTTATCCTAAGCCCACACCATGTGACAGTGTGCACAAGTGCACTGACTTGTGGACTCCATTTTCCATAGTCTTTAGGATACAGAATACCCAGTATGTTGAGCAGCATCCAATAAAATGTTCCGGTTGTGCATCATCTTGGGGGTGATATCGGGTAATGTGAGATTTATGTATTCCCCCCAGAGGGACAAGAGTTCATTTATCAGATGGCTCGTGAAATCTCAGCCTTGGTTTGAGTGGATCCTCTTGCATGCACCAGACTATACAATGAACTCATCTTTCAGAATTTGTGTGACCATGCAAGGCATAAAATAAGTGGGTTTGCATTGCAGTTTGCAAACCAAGAACTGGCAATTATGAGTCAACTTCAGCCTTGATTAGCAGCAATTGCCAGTCAACATGCCAGACTGAGATGTGTTACTTTTAACAAGGAAACCCTAGAGATCAAGTAGGATCTGGGAGTGTTGCAATAGGTAGGGAAAATGGGCAGACTAGGTGGGCCAAGTGGTCCTTATCTGCTGTCAATTTCTGTGTTTTATGTAACTGCTGGATGTCCCCTCCTACCCCCAACCCCTAGTCTTGCCACTCAGGATAGTAGCCTGCGTTCTGTAATGTCCATCCCCTCTCAATCAGGCAGTAGTCAAAGTCAACATCATTACACGTGGGAGAAAGTATGGCTGTAGTGTACAGCAAAATTGTGCACACAGCACAACTTGGAAAACCCGACAATACTCTTGACCTGTGACCAAATCAATTGATGCTGAGTGAGCTATAGCGCCTCAGAAAATCCTGATCTGCCTGGAGATAATCAACAGAGCATCACAGGACTATTGGTTTAAACTTAGAGGTGTTTGTCTCTGCTGACTAATTAGGCCCAAGTTCACATGTCAAAAGTGTTAGTGTGTGGCATATTGCTTTTGGTCGATCTGCTGGGTAGCATGTGTTTAGCGGGCTGGGCTGATTTGACATCAGTGTTGTGGGAGCAGCAGAACTACAGTCATTAAATTCACTTTTTTTGTGTGCTGGGGTCAGATAAAAAAAAAGAGCTGTAGTGCATGGACTGAGTTCAGAAAGGCTGAGGAGGACCACAAGAGGAGCACAGATTACATGTGTGCTGACTGGGATGGGGGTTAACATTGGAAAAAAAAAGTAAAATGACTTGTATATAATGATGCAGACTAGTAATGGGGGGACTAATTAATTATGTGAAGTGCCCTGCTATGCAAGCCTGCTTGTTTTGGTGATGGTGTAGAAAGTGAAAAGTTCAGCATCATAGTGAAAAAAATGAACAGAAGCCTGCATTAAATGAACTGTCTTTTTTTGAGAAAAAACAGTTGAAGTTGTGTGTGCAATTTGGGGGAGGGCTGGGGACCTAAGTAATCACTGCTCTGCCATTAAGAAGAAAGGCATTAGGAAATATAAACAGAAAACTGAGTAAAACGTTTATTGTGCTTTTTATTACAGAACAGATGCATTTAGTGTTGATAGGATATTATGAAAAATAACCATTTCTAGGGGTGTAGATATAGTTCGCTATCCACACTCTGGCAGTTCCACTGGAACAGTCCAATTTGCCAGATGTCTTCAAGCTAAGCTGCTCCTATCACCTTGGCAGTATATCCCTGACTCCACCCCATGAGGTCACATTTTTCTTTCTGCTGGAAGAACAGTTCACCTTCTTCATGGCTCTCACTTAAAATTTAGTGCATCATTGCTGAACTTTGTTTATGAAGGTTTTAGTGTTCTTCAGCTTTATTTCCTCAGTTCCGTTGAGTCCCCTCACAGATCATCAATGGAGCAATAGAAACCGGGGCTCAAATTCTGTGTTCGGTGCTGGAGGAAGATGTCAGTCACTGACCTGCACAACACATGCATGTACTGCCTGGGCGGGCAGCACGACATTGCTGGGTGCAGCCTTTGTCTCAGCATGTTTCTTGAGTCCCTCGAGGATAGGAAGGTCCAGCTGTCACTGGGTTGGTCTTCAGAATATGATCCAAAGGACTGCCCAAAGGGCCACAAGGAGGACTTAGCTGTGGTGAGGTCTTCTCAGCAGCATGCAGCCCTTGAGGTTGAAGAGGCAGCTGCCCCACAGGGAATCTCTTTGGTCTTGGTGCTGTTACCGACTGGTGCCAGTGTTAGAAGTTCATTCACCAGAGGTTCCCAGGACATGTGTTTGACCCTCCAAACCCTGAGGGAGAGCCCTACCCACTGTAGTTCCAAGCACAAGTGCCTCTGACCACAGTCATGGGACTGGGAGAGATAAAGGTTCTCCTGGTCCCTCAATTGTCCCGAACGCTTAATGGTGGTCGAGCACCCTTCAGTCAAGGAGCAGGTTGGGCAGATCAAGGACTCTCTGTACCCCCATCAAGCTAGTCAACGTCAGCTCCAGTTGAGCAGGCCATGGAGATGTTCTTCAAAACTGTGAACTGGTTGTCAGACGAGGTTGAGGAATCATCTTGTAGACTGCGGTCTTCCTGGTCCTCATTTAGGAGGACATGGATTAGTCGGCTTTGGCAGGAGGAGCCTTCACTGGTGGATGAGCCTTCCACCACCATGCTAATTAATGTGGCAGGCATGTGATGTAACACAACCAGTTGAAAGGCTCCCGTCACCATCGATTATCCAGTCAGCGGTCAAGGCATTCTTATTCTTGATCCTGTTTAACTGGGAAGCATCCCTGTCAATGCTCTTCAACCTCCTCATCCTTGAACAAGAGGAGGCACCATCACAAGTTGCACAGGTGCTACAAGGAACTCCTCTGGCAACAGCGGGCTATTGCAGGGCAGGGTAAGGCTCTAACCCCTGGACCTCCGGTCAACAGGTAGCTGCCAGTGGTGCCCCCTGCCAGTCCACACTACGCAGATGTTTCTCCAACAGCTTCTTCGCCACTTCAGGTGGAGCCACAACAACAGCAGCCAAAGGTGGGCATTTTGTCCCTAAGGCTTGCCAGGCCAGTTGTGGGTGCAGTTGACCCGGGGGAGGACACCTGGGTGGTTCGTAACAAGAAATGGTCGAGGGCCATTTTTGAAGAGTCTTTGGGTGACTTGGACCACAAGTCCATGGCCTATTCTGGGACTCTGCTTCTCAATTGGGGATTAGTCAAAGAGTTCTTCACCAAGCAAGGCCTGATGCCTTTCAGGTCGCTTCTCCAATGTATCTCAAAGTTCATGCCAGTCCTGTTGGAGTAATTTCAGAAAATGGCTAAGTATCCTTTTACTGGCATTCTGGACAGGGACAAGTACCCAGCAATTGCTTTCCCCTGGCTGAGGCCAGTCTGGGACCATCCCTAGAGCTTTGGCAGCATCCAGTATCCTGGTGCTGTAACCGGTATTGTGGCAGGGGGTTGGGTTCAGTTCCCAGTAGGTCACATTATTTCTTTCTCACTATAGTGTGGGATTTAAATTACTTAACAGTGGCTTATATTGCACCACAAAACATCTAAATGTCATATTCATTATTCCTAGTTGCAGGATATGCAATACCAGACAAAGGAAGTGTGTCTTGGAACCCTAGCTCCAACCATGTGAGCCTGTAGCTCAAATCAATATTACACATAATCTTACAGAATTTGTAGATGAAAGCAATGAAAATAACAGATATTCTAATAGTAATACTGGCTAATAAAATGGGTATCATGGGATAGTGTTTCCAATTATTTAATCCGTCTCTTAATTTATTACTCAGCACCATGAAAATAGTACTCTAGTTAGGGAATACGCCCTGATGGGGGGAATATGCTTATTAGCTGTTTCTATGAAAACTGTATAACATTTTAGACTATTTTAAATATTTAAATCTGCCCTAAAAACTCATTTATTTGCTCTAGCCTTCCCCAATTGATTGGCTCAGATATATAGTTGTCATCCTGTTTTAAGATTACTGATTTTTTATTTTATGTGTTTTTTATTGGTTTTAACGTATATATAACGCTATGATCTTTTCTGGAATAGCATTTAACAAATAAAGATTGCATGCTTGCTTGCTTGCTATCCTGTGGGTACTCTATTTGATACCACAGTCTTTCAAAGAGCAATGTTTCTTTTGTTTTATGCCACCATCTTTGTTTGCAGTTCTGTGGGAGGCTCCGGCTAGTCCAGTATTCCATAATGATTCTTTTTGTAGCCATTCTACTGATACTTAAAACCTTCTCTTGAGTTTTAGACAATTTAACTATACTGAAATTATTAAATAATAAGATGTCTGGGTGGCATAGGATATTGGTATTAAGCAACTAAGTAACTCCAGTGACTTTTACCACCATTTAAACATTAAAGGATAACTCAACAAGTTATTAAATAAATCAGCAGTTAGACCACATCCATGGCAACATAAATCTGAATAGTTTAAAGGAGGAGGGGCGTAGCAGTAAGATGGTCACAATGTTACTTCACTCCCTGCAGCTGTGCTTCTGAAGTACTGTTTAAAAGCTTTTTATATAAACTTTTTGTATTTTGCGTTTCTGTCAAATCGATGAATGAAACTTTTATTAGTTTTGAATTTAGTTCTATTGGGGTTTTTGGGGACTCCTGTTAAGGACCTGAGCAGTGGCTAGCACCAAACAACCAAGGACACACAGTAACTGTTTTAAAACAAAGTTTTACTTTGAGGTTACAAGTTAAAAAGTTTACTTTACATACATTTCTGATGTTAAAATGCAAGTTACAGGTCTGACAGAGCAGACTAGCAGTCTAATGCTATTAGAGCTATAGGGAACTAAAAGAGAAAAGATATTACCCCTCTCCTTTCTGGGAGCTTGGTCGATCTAGCAGCAGGTTCCTTTTCCTTCCTTCTTTCGTTTCTTCCTTCCTTCCTCCCAAGACACAAAAACCCAGCACACGTGTGGATTTTTATAGTATAGCTGACCTTACTGTTTGAGTTGTCACTGAGTTTTTAGGCCAGTCAGAATGCTGGGACTGATGGCCGATCAGAACTTGTATGCTCAGTGTCTTGGAGCCAGTCACAACCTTCCAGCCTGATCATCACCAAAGGGTTGAGTGAGTGATCAACCAGTTAGTTAATAATTAAATTGATCACTAGATGGCAGCAGTGTTCCATTTGCAATATTTAATAAGACACAGGAATACAGATATTCACAAGCATGTTTGATACACAGTATACAGCTCTTATTTTGAATTTAGACTAGGCATAAAGAATATACTGTACTTAAAACATGAAAGCATCTTGAATTACCATTTATTACAGTGGCATTTAATATTTAGCAGACATTTTAGGCAGAATTATTTATTTATTTATTGAAAATGTTTTACCAGGATAGGCACACTGGCCGCGCAAGTCCAAAAGTGCGCCATTTTGCGATATTCAGAAGGAGGCAGTTGCACCACCGAAAACATGCTGAGCAACAGCGCAATGCAAATGAAGGCATGCGTAACCGAAGGGGGTGGATCCATGCATAAAGAGCGCAATGCGATATTCAAAGACTTGTGCAATGCGCAACAGCGGAACAGCTGGAAATTGCGCACTAGCGGAAATGAGCCAAAATAAAAAGGCTCAAGGAAGCAGCGCAAGAACGCTACAAGGATGTCAAGTGGGGGAGAGAGAGAGAGAGCAGACAGACAGACAGTGACAGGCTAGGGCAGGCAAGACAGCGTGGCCATAGGCTGTAGAGGCCAGGGGTGCCCGCAGTGGAAGTAGCAGTGAGGACAGCGGGGTAATACAGCAACACCAGCCGGGGGTCTGTAGCCAGGGAGATGGATAGTGCCAGCTCACATGGAAGCTGTAATGAGGGTTGAGAATGCATGCTGCAGGGGACGTGGCCGGAAGGGCCCATCGGCGTACACCCCAACAGGCAGTACCGTGCCCGCATCAGCTTTGAACTGCACACAGATGTAGAGATCGTAGGGGTATCGCCTGAACAGGGCAATACTGAGACGGCCTGTGAGCTGTGCAGTGATGGATGCAGGCACCCTCACGACGGAGTCACGCTCTGTCGGTGGAGACCAGGTGATAGCCTGCATGTGCCTGCTGCTCGGGCACTTCAGAGGCAGACAGGGACACCACAGGCATCACACAGTCGGCCACGCCACGCATCCTCACCCACCCCTCAGCGCACTGCTGCCACATGCTGCAGAGTACATCCATTTGCCCAGCACCGCGGCAGCAGAGCGTACAGCAAACATGCATGAGTTCCACAGGGCAGCACGATGCCTGTGTGCTAGGGGCCATAGACTGCACCCATGTGGCCATTCGCAGATGTTCACCTGGCCCCATGGGGCTGCATATAGGAATAGAAAGGGCTTCTCCGTGTCAACTGCCAGGTGGTGTGTGATGCCACTGGGCGATAATCAATGTCTGTGCCACACACCCTGGTGGGAGCACATGATGCCTTCATATGGTATCAGTCCCGACTGTGCCATCGATTCGAGATGGGGACATCCCCACAGGCCATCTAGTGGGTGAGTACGCATGTATGGACTGCAAACTCGGGCAAGGGTGGAATGCCACAGGTGCCATGGTAGTGGCACAGGATATAAGGCAATATGGACCTGAACATGATACTGATCTCCACTATCTCCACACAGGTGACAGCGGATACCCACTCCGTCCCTGGCTGCTCACACACCGACTGGCGCCCATGACCCCATCGCAGCAACGCTTATAATGAGGACATGCTTCCACACGCAACATCATAGAGCGGGTGTTTGGGATGCTCAAGGCACGCTTCCAAAGCCTAGACACCTCCGGCGGTGCCCTACAGTACAGCCCCCAAAAGGCCTGTGGGATATTCCTGGCCTGTTGCATCCTGCACAACATGGCCAAAGACTGTGGGAGAGCCCTACAGGTTGAAGAGGGGGACAGCGATGGGGACGCCAGTGGCGCCAGTGTTGATGGTGATGAGCAGCCCCCCCTAGGACGGCGGGACCCCCGAGTGATCCAGCAGGCCCAGCTGCACCGGGACACCATCACAGAGGAGCACTATGCAGAACACAGGTAAGTCAAGGGGACATGTGCAACCAACACTGTCCATGCGCAAACCACAGGCACACAGGGTACACACACCAGGGGTGCATGACGGCCAGGGAGTGGAAGGTCCAGGCATGCAAACATACCATCAGGGAGGGTGAACACTCATATGGAACACACACACCAGGCACAGAGCGCATATGGGCAGATGCACAGCACAGCAGAACTGACATTGCTAACACACAGAACCACCGACCACCCCCACCACCTGTACTGTCCAAGTACGTGTGTCAGATGCTGGGCACCCTTGCACCTTGGTGTACAGTACAATGCAGGCATCATCATGCACACGCACCTGTGGACAGCAGTTGGGAGGGTGCAGGTGGTCCGTGTGTCGGCGTGTTGAGCAGAGCACCCAGCAGTGCACTGCCCACCATGACACACATTGCACACAGGGCAGCACCAGACAGGGCCCGCACTGGGAGACAGGTCAGTCGTAGCACTGTCCCACAGCCACCGCGGATGCATGGCGCCGCCTGCGACCCAACAGCCCTGGCAGGCTGAGCAGGGGCCACATGGGGTGGCACTGTTGGACCACCAGGGTCCCACTGCGCAAACGCCGACCTTGCCTGCACAGGGGTCTGCAGCATGTCGAACAAACCTGCACCAGGGGTGCTCTGGATGGCCACAGCAGAACCCGGCGCGACAGGCCTGGTGTCGCACAACTGGAAACGGGAGTGGAGAGGAACTGTGTGGGTGTGCGTACAGGGGCACCTGACTGTGTGCCCAATGCGCCCACGACAGAGAGACCACTGCCTGGGTCAGCCTGTCAATGGCGGCGGTCACATCCGTCCTGCATACGAACCAGCTCTGCACGGTCCAGAGCACACTCCCAGCTGTCCCCACAGCCACAGACAGTGCCTCACGGACATTGGAACCCACCTCTGCTGCTGTACTGATTCCTGCAGCAGGCGGGTGCTCATCCAATGGGTACTGTGCCCCAACGGCATCCTGTCCCCGGGTGTGGAAGGTCCTGATGCACAACCACCCTTGAGGGTGGGGTTGTTCGCCAGGACCAGGAATGGGCAGATACGCGGGCGCGGACATGTGCCACCGCTGACACTGTACCCCCAGACCTGGTGGGTGACTACTGCTGCTGCCCCTCCATAACTGGCCAGCCCCAGGGTCCCACTCCGCTCCACCGCTGTGGCCAACAGTGCCAGACACCCGCACAGCCACCGTGCCGCTGCCCACATTAGTGCTGAGCAGGCACAGCCTGGGACTGTGCCAACATGCTGGTACACAAGTTGGAACCAGAAAGACCCAGGGGCACGTGTTGGCCTGCTGTGTGTCCGCTCATGGGACACACATCTATCACTGCCCATTGCAGTCCTTGCATCATCAATGGTGCAGTGCGTGCTATAGCCACAGTCATGGCGTGCTGGCATGCTTGCAGCCTGCACTGAGACACACAGGCGCACCCCCACACCCGAATCACCGACACCAGAGTTGGCGGCCCAGCGCATGCTGCTGCAGTGCATGCTGGCTGTGACAGAGGGGGATGGACCCTCCTCCATGTCCAGCAGGTCATCATCACTGCCTGACCCACCACCACCGCCTCCTGAAGACGAACAGGATCTGTAACAGAAAGAGAGTACATGTGAGTGCATGAACAACCTGCCCCCCCCAACACCACCGGCTTCCACCTGTCTGGAATCCACCTCCTGGTATGCCTCATTAGCTCCACTGCATTGATGCGCCAGTCTCTCCTCAGGGGTCAGCCCAACACCGCTGGCTGGCCCTGCCAGTGCCAGCATATGCCGCCTGAAGGCTGCCACCTTCTCTTCAACCTCCCGCGTCTGTCCCCATCTTCTTCTTGCATTCCGCACGGAGCACTGGTGGCTTCGTGCCACGGCCCGAGCTACCCTCCCATGCAGCCGCGACGGGACTGAGGGGTGCCTCTCGTCCACTCAGTAGTGGCTTCTCCAGGTAGGCCCGGAAGAGGGCCTCTGTCTCTGCTGGGTAAAGTTGGGCCCTCCCACGCCCACCATCCTCACCCTCACCTTGTTTCTGCTCGGTCATGGCGATCTGTATGGGGAAGTGGACACTGTCACTGTGCAGTCTACAGCATTTTCCCATGACCATTGTCCAGAACATCACACAGCATGCAACTCACCTCTCACCTGCAGTACCTAATCTGGCCAGCGCAGCCCAATGTCGCACATTTATAGCGCAATGCATGCAAATTAGAGTGGAGCAACTATAATGAAATGCAAATCGCTACCACTGCACCTTTGAATGGCTGACTCAGATGATTTGCATGTGTTGGCTGAATATCGCGGTTGCGCTATGTAATACGGTTGGAGTCGGCTGAGCCAATGCGATCTGTGACTGTGTGGTACACTGCATTGCGCGATGCCCAGATAGCTTACGGGCATCTTCGCGCTGTTGACGGTTGTGCGCGATCGGGCAATTCAGGCCATGGCCATTGTGCCAGTGGCGCCACAGCACTGGGCACTGGTTACGCCTGTGGCACTATCGGTTAAGAGTCCACTGCACTGGCACGCAGGTGGTCTCGCGAGGATGCGATACTGCCAGATGGCACTGTGCGTGGTCCTTGCGCTCGTTTGGCGACCTGGTTCGACTTGCCTCTGGTGCTGTTCGCCGCTGGCGTGTACGTTTATTTGCGCTGTCTGTGACAGCGCGGTGTGGTGACGCGCTGTCTTAACAGCGCCGATTGGAAACTTATGGTGGCCTACGCGCAACATTCTATGTGGGTTACGCGCATGTGGGGCCATATTGCCTGCTGTAAAGTTGGTACTATGGCACGCAGGAGGGCAGTGTAGTGGAGCCCTGTGGAAGTGGGCCAACTTGGTGGCTCCTGGTGGAGCCTCACTATGGGGCATTGTATGGTGAGGGTGACTCACTATTGCTAGGACCTGTGGTCTGGCAGTAAGTGGCCAGTGACCTGGTGGGGTTACTGCTGTGCTGGCCAGTTGAGTAGTGCCGGCACTGGTGACGTCCCCAGCAGGGATTCTCATCTTCTGAGCAGCTACGGTCACGTGTGAGGGGGGTGGTTCTGGCCAGGTGGTACCATCTATGCAAATTCTGTATTCTCTGTAGGGGTGAGTGTGTTTTGGTGGTTGTGTATAGTGATGGTTTCCATGGCGGTTATTGTGCTGGGTGTGTGTGTAGGTGTGAGATGGGTCTGGCTGTGGGCAGGCATTCACTGGGGCAGGGGGCAGTCTGCTTTGGAGTTGTTAATTGATGTTTTTCTCCATATGTGTCTCTACAGGCCGGGATGTGAGATGTGGCATGGTGGAGAGGGTCGTGCTAGGGCCCCGGTGTTGTGGGTGTTGTGGTAGCGCCTAGCAGCAGCAGCAGCGGCAGACCTAGCTGCTTGAGGAGTGGAGATCATTACTCATGGATGCTATGGTGCGTTGGTAATCACCACATGCATAATACAACCATGTACGACACAGGCGACATGTATCACTGTCCAGTGTCACAGCACGCCTGTGTATGCATCACTGGTGGTCCATGCATGATTCGGGCACATAGCTGTGTAACTGGGATCGCAGCACTGCCACGCTACCTTGACAGCCTTGTTTGTGCTGTGATGGACATGGCAGTGTGTGTGTGCAGTGGTGCACATAGCTGTGCTGCCTGTTTCGTGATGGCCATATGCATGTTCACTTTGGGGTGGTGCATGCCATCACAGGTGCGACATTGGGCTATATGGCTTGCAGGTTGGGTGGTGTTCAGGGTTGTGGCCAGTCAAGCCATTGACTGTGTTCCCATTTTCCCAGGGCCTCACTGTTCTCAGGAGGATACAGCGGAGATACGTGAGGGCTGACACAAGTGTCCCTAGACAACCAGGCCATCCTCAGTGACATCCGGCCGACATGGCCTGTGGAGGAGGCATCGCTGGGAACAGCTGCACTGGGCGGAGGAGGACCAGCTTGCTGGGCCTTAGGGCCACATCATCTTTCCCAATTCACCCATCCCTACCACCCTGCCTTCCTCTCCAAGTTGTTCATCCCTACCCCTTGCCCACCCCTACCTGTACGCATCTTCCCTGTAAATAGTTATGGTTGATTTTGTGCTTTACATTTTGATAATACATTTATATTTTGATATGAATACTGTGTTGGTCTCCTGATTTGCAGCTGGCTATGGTTGCTCAGTTGCAGTGGTATATGCCATCTGGGGTGGTATGGGTCTCTGGGTGTGTGTGTGTGTGTGTGCGTGTGTGTGTGGTGGGGGAGGTATTCTGTGCATGGCAGTGACTTTCTGTTGGTCTTTGTTGGTTTGCTGCCACCTACTGCTGGGTGCACAGGTGTGTCTGGTTTGTATGCTTCTCTGCTGCACAGGGTTGATGTGTGCTGGGGGATGCATGGTTTTTTGCAGTGCCAGTCACTGCACATGGGTGGTGTCTTGGGGTCACGGTGCAGGTGTGCTGTGTACAGGGGGCTGATGTGCACTGTAGTTGTCAACCCCTGTGTGTGGCACTCTCAGCCTGCCAGTGGTTGTGCTGGCTGCCATGGCTCTGCTGTGCTTTTGTTGGCTTGTCCTCATGGGCCAGTAGATCATCCGGCCCACCCCAGTGATGCTGTGCTTGGGGTGTGAGGTGTCTTGTTGGTTCTGCAGTGTTCCTGTGCCTAAGGTGTGGCCTGGCTGGAGGTGGGCCCCAGCCTGCCTCCCCTGGATGTGCAGCCCATTGCCTGCGGGGGGTTTGCTTATGCGTTATGGCACTGGACTGCTCAGCTGGTTGCCCTGGTTGCGCTATACGCCGCCAACCTTCTGCTCAGCTTCTCCTTCCTGGTTGGCGCTTATGGTGCAGTTTGTGCCATATTCAGATCGCTGGCTGCTTCGCGCAATTTGTTCTGCTCCATGACAACAGGCCATCCTCAGTGACATCCGTCGACATGGCCTGTGGAGGAGGCTGCCCGGGAACAACGACACCAGGCGGAGGACCACCAGCTGGGCCTTGGCCACATACCCTTCCAATTCACCCATCCACACCCTGCCTTCCCTCTCAAGTTGAACATCCCTACCCTTGCCCACCTACCTTGTACCCGACCCCCCCTGTAAATAGTTATGGTTGATTTTGTGCTTTATTTGATAATACATTTATATTTTGATGAATACTGTGTTGGTCTCTGATTTGCAGCTGGCTATAGTTGCTCAGTTGCAGTGGTGTATGCCATCTAGGGTGGTATAGTCCTCAGTGTGTGTGTGTGTGTGTGCGTGTGTGTGCATGGGAGGTATCTCAACATGGATGACTTTCTGTTGGTCTTGCCGTCTGCCACCACTGCCGTGCACAGGTGTATCTGGCTTGGATGCTTCTCTGCTGCACAGGGTTGATGTGTGTGCAGGATGCATAGTTTCTGAATGCCAGTCACTGCACATGGGTGACATAGGGTCACGGTGCAGGGTGTGCTGTGTACAGGGGCTGATGCTAGGTGGCCCAACCCCTGTGTGTGGCATCTAAGCCTGCCAGTGGTTGTGCTAAGGGCGTCATGCTCTGCTATGCTTTGTTGAAGCATCCCCGCCAGTAGATCATCAGTCCCACCCCAGTGATGCTGTGCTTAGAGGTGTGCAGGTGTCTTGTTGGTTCTGCAGTGTGTTCCTGTGCCATATGTGGCCTGGCTGGAGGTGGGCCCCAGCCTGCCTCCCTGGATGTGCAGTTCCATTGCTCTGCGGGGGCTCTGCTTGCGCTATGGCACCTCTGGACTGCTCAGCTGGGCTGCCCTGGTTGGCAACATAAGCGCAACCTTCCTGCTCAGCTTCTCCCTTCCTGGTTGCGCTATGGTGCAGTTTGTCTGCGATATTCAGGCGTTGGCTGCTTGCGCAATTTGTTCTGCTCCATGTTTGAATATAAGCGCTATTGCGCATATATCAATTGATTTGTGCTTGCTCCTGCTGTGCGCACATTTTGGGCGCAGTTTAGAATCTCAGGGCCACTGAGCAAAAAGATGCTTGTCTCACGATGCGACCTGGGGGAAGGGTTACAGAGGAGGCAGGTATACATACAATAGTTGAGTTTAGCAGTAGTGCAATACAGATAATGTACATGGTTTGGAGGATTACATTTGAACTTGTTGCATAAAGAGAACAGCGCAGAACAATGATCATCAACGACAGGGTATACATATCACGGGAACAAGGCTGGGTAAGAACAATACAGAGCATGCACATCAGGGACAGATAGCGTAACATGGGTACCTAGCGAGACAGTACATGAATTACATAAGTGCCAGTAGCAGAACTAGAGAGGCCAGAAGGAATTTGGGTGCCAGCAACAACTTGAGCTGCAGTGGGATGTTCCAAGTTGACAGTGGGAGTTAGAGAGTGAAGATGGGGGCGTAGGGGGTGGACTAGTAAACATTAGGTGCGTGAGGGGTAGGTTTAGGTGAGATGGGAAGAAGGAGGGAGAAAGGTGTTAGTAGCTGTGGGTAGAGCAGAGGAGTACATTAGATATGAAGGGGAGTGAAGGGAGATGTTAGGGTGAAGAGGAGTAAGAGTGAGTGTAGAGTCGTGGGGCAGTATAAAAGCCAGACAATTTAGCGATGGCCAGGCAGCTGGTCAGGCAGTGAGGGGCAGCAGGGGAGAGCAGCTAACAAATGGGGGAGGTCAGGGGCAGTTGCAATTTAGTGCGAGGAAGTTAGAGAGGGCAGAGGATAGGAGTATTTGGACGACGAATGGCGGATCTGGGCCAGCAGGCCATTCAGAGCTTAGGAAAGAAGGCTGATTGACGGTGGGTGGTCCTTCGATGGAGGATGCCTAATAGCCTTGTGTCAGTGGACGGAGGGTGTGGGTGGGGTAGGTGGGGAAGATAGGGAGGGATCACGAGGTAGGGTGGGAGGGCTGAGCCATTAGTTATAGCGAATTTAACACTATGAATTAGGAGCGTTGCTCATGGATTGCAGGGCCAGCGAATGAGTAGAGTTCACAGTGATGTGAGTGGGAGGGGGCATCGAGGGCAAAGCAGCAGAGCAGACTAAAGAGGGGTCAAGTCTGGCTAGGGTGGTCTTTAAAGCAGAGTTGTAGACTGCAAGCAGTAGTCGAAGGTGGGTAGGATCATTTTCAGGACTAAATCTCGTCTGGACGGAAAGCAGGAGACAGATCGGTTCCTGTAGAGGGCGCCCAGTTTTAGGCACAGTTTTGATATGATGGCATCTACGTGTGTGGAGAAGGAGAGGTGGTGATCAAGCCAAACCCCTAGATACCTGAAGGAGGACACTTCTTCAGAATGGTGTTGTTCAGGGTATGGAAGATCAGAGGGGGAGGAGTTTGGATAGGCGCTGTCTTGTGCGAAAGACATTGAGACAGTTTCTTGGCATTTAGGGAGTTGGTTGGTATTGAACCAGTGCTGGATTTTGTTGAAATCGGTTTGAAGTTTGAAGTGAGTTCTTACGTGGGTCTGGCAGGAGTAAAGAGGACCATGTCGTCTGCATACATGTGGATCTCGGGAGGCGGGCAAGAATTTGTGAATCATTTAGAAGGATGGAAAAGAGGATGGGGCCCAGAACTGAGCCTTGGGAATGCTGGTGGTGATGGGGGAGATGTGGTCAGCTATTTTAGTGGATTGGGTTCTATTGAGTAAGTAGGTACTGAACCAGTTTGTGGCAGATGCTGCTAACCCAGCCCTGATAGGCGGGATAGAAGGAGGAGTGGGATACGTGTTGAAAGCTTTAGCTAGGTCGATGAAAATAGCGCCGTGATTAGCCTGTTATCCATTCCGTGAGGATGGAGTCCATGAGTCTTAGTAGGGAGGAAGTGGTAGAGTGGTGTTTTCTGAAGCCGGACTGAAATGGGGTAAAGAAGTTTGTTTCTGAGAGAAAGTGGGAGAGCTGGGATAGAACTAGGTGTTCCTGGAGTTTAGCATGGGTGAGGAGGAGGAGGCAGGACAGTAAGTAGTAGTGGAGGAAGGATCACCACCTTTTGGAAGGGTAGGGCAGTGGCATGCCTTCCATTTGGAGGAGTGACTGGGGTGAAAGATAGATTTAGTAGGGCAGCGGGGGAGTAGCAATGGCGGGGGCAGAAAGGAAGAAGAGTTTGTTAACGAGACCATCAGAGTTTGCCTTTGGAGGGTTCAGAGAGTGAAAGGGCATCTAAGGTTTCGGTGGGGAGATGGGTCTAAGGAAAAGTTCCTACCAGTATGTGGGGTGACAAATGACTGGGGGCAGATGTGGTTATAGGCGTAAGGGGTGGGCGTGGTTGCTGGAGGTAGGGAATCGAGGAGGTTTGGGCGCAAGTAGTGAAATAGGAGTTGAACTCAGGAGCTACCTTCTGTGGGTTAGGTGAGGAGAGTCCCTTGGACGAGGAGGAGAGGTGGGGGGCTTGTAGTTTGGGTGGGAGAAAAGGAGTTAATGACTTTCCAGTATTTAGAAGGTCTCCCAAGATTTGCATTTAGGGTGTTGTTGAAATATTTGGCTTTAGCTAAGCGGATGGCCTTTGTCCATTTGTTGCGGAGCATGCGGTGAGTGACAAGGTTGCTTGGGAGGGCGTGGATTTGAAGTTACGCCAGGCCTTGTCACGGGCTTGTTGACAAACGTAATAAATCTGAGATATCCAGGTAGGTGGGAGACCTTGCGGACTCTAGCCCGGCGGAGGGGGCGTGATTATCCCAGGTGGTGAGGAAGGTGTTCGAAAATGCATAAAGACCAAATCCATGTTAGAGCAGTTTGAGCTTGAGACCCAATTTGAGTGAGATAGATCTTCTAGGAGGTGGGAGAGATTGAGGATTGTATGAGCACTGGAATATAAATTTAGGAGGATTTAACTCTGTGGATTTTGCGGACCAAGTAGATTAGGTGGTGGTCGCTGATGGAATCGGGAGGAGGCCTGAGCTAATGGCAGTGTGGGTGGGATGTAAGTGCCCAGTCTAGCAGTGAGTGAGTGAGTGATTACGGATTTATGGTTTGGCCGGGTGGGTTCCATAACTTGGTTTAGGTAAGGTTGAGGTGGTTATCTCTGCTTGGGTTTTGTTAAAAGTGGGTGCTAGCCAGTTGTGGTTAAAGTCACCCAAGGCATATAGTTGCCTGACTGGGCAAGGGATGAGAGTTGGCACAGTGGGTCGGTGATTGTTGTGGTTGGTGTGCCTGGGTGGCAGTAAATACCAGCCACGAAGATAGGAGTGAGGAGGGAGGGGACAGCTTTACCGCCAAAGCTCATAAAAGCTTTAGGATACAGCTTTTGTGAGGAGACAGTGAAGTGTAGGGCTGATCTGATGTAGATAGCCACCTGTCTGCCTCTGGTAGAGCCTGTCTTGCCTTATGGTAATGTAGCCAGAATAGCAGTACTATTATCTGGTAGGCTAGCGTTTAGCCAGGTCTCAGATAGGATGATAATGTAGGGTGTATGGTGGGCGGCTGGGGCCTGAGGCTGGGCGAGCTTGGGGCTAGACTATGAATATTTAGGTGGAGAGGCGTAAGCCTCGTGGGAGTAGCCTGGGCGAGTGTGTCGGTGGTGGCTTTGGCTGAGGGTTGGGTATAGGGTGATCTGGGCCTGGGGTTAGGGTTGGACCAGGGTTAGGGTGTATATCCCCTGCCAGAAGGAGTAGGGCAATGGTTAAGTGGCAGCGAGGAGTCTGAGAGAACGGATTCACCGAGGCGCCTGGCTGGGGGCAGTAGGGTGTGCTGAGTGAGGGAGAGAGTACGGAGTAGGTGAGAGAGAGGCCAGAAGGCAGCTGAAGGGAAAGATCGAGGTGGAGAGTGGTGAGGGAAATGGGACCAGGAGATAGCTGGGAGGGATGAAGAGGATTTAAAGGGGTATTTGTAGGATGGGTCAGGGTAGCGTTGGGGTGGGGGAGATGGGAAGCAGCTTAGAGGGGAATTAAGATGGGAAGGGACAGTAAAATTAGGGAGAACAAGTACAAGGGTTGTTGGGGGGCATTTTACCAGATTTGGGAAGAGGTGCCCTGGCATAGTGCCTTGGTAGTAGCAGGAGGTGAGTTTCAGATATCCTGGTTACCCCTCAGAAAGCGTAAATACCACTTTGAGTAGTGGTACTGTCACGGACTCTGGTGAACCCGGATACAGGTTCAAGGCCCAGTCAGGCAGTTGGGATGGGACCAGGCTGAGAGCAGGATCCCGGTTCTAGTTGACAAAGTGGGCTGGGTTTGGGCTAGAAAACAGGGTTGAAATAAGCGACTCCTAGTGGTCAATGGGGTTAGTAACAGGTTGGGTGAGGTCAGGGCGATGGGGCAGGGGTTTGTGAGTAGGGCAAGCTGGGTGGCAGGGCAAGGATGGGCGTGGGCAGAGGCAGTGGTGGGAGCAGGGTAGGAAATAGCTGGACAGGTAGCCAGGAAGCAGGAGGGATTCTGGTGGTGAGTCTGAGGTGGAGGGTCAGAGGGTCCCTCTAGTGGCTAGCAGGTATAACCTGCAAATGGGAAAGTGGGGACTTAAAATAAGAAGGCGAGAAGTGATGTCATCAGGCAGTGCCTATAAAGGAAATGCTGAGCCAGGGTGGGTGGGTGATGGGGTCAACAGGCTAACCCCCTCTCAAGGGTTCTGTTGGAGGTAGTGTATTACCTCTTAGGCCCTTGAGGCTGTCGCCCAGGAGGGAGCTAGGGGAGATATTAGCTTACAATGAGCATTTTAAGATTCACTTATTCTTGTATACCAAGTTGTAATTTGATCTTCCCTTGTCAGTCTTCTCCATTCATTACTGCTGGGTGTAAGTGGGAAACATGCACCCACTCACGGGAGTTTTCTTTTTTTTTTTTTTTGAGGGAGAGGTCACTGCCTACGGCACTGCCCATGAGGGACATACTACGTAATGCCGAGGGTGCCGTTAGGTGTCGCACTCCACCTTCACCCAGTTCTGTTTCTCCGCCGGGCCGAGGCTGGCACCTGCTACGCGAGTGAAACTGTCTGTTGCCGCCCATTAGGCCTTGTGTTTTTCGATGTCTGTTTCGATCTCCTTCATCCTGGCTCTATTTCATGCCATTGAAACAGGTAAGACCGTTTTATTTTTATTTTTCGACCGCCACTGAAGCTTTTCTCTGTTTATTAAATTGTTTCGTGATCATGTTCTGTCTGGAGCCTAGCTAAAGTCGAAAGCGGGCCATGCCCCCATGGCTGGGTGCTCCTGTGGCTGGTATTTCTATGATGGACCAACATGATGTCTGCCTTTGATGACTGGGACCTAACCATGATATGGATAGATCGACACCTGTTTTTCCATGGATTGCTGCATTCTCAAAATCCAGTGCATTCAAAGTTAGGCAAGGCCCACCAACTTTCAGAGAATGGCATTGTCTCAGGCTTCCCAGACCAGGTCTTAAGGCCTTCCTCCGGGTCCCCTCCCCAGGTCTATACGGTCTGGAGAGGAGGAGGTCTCCTCATCTTCGAGCCTTGCCGAGGAGGAGGAGGCCTCTTTTGGTGTCAGAGTAATGCCGTGGCTCTTCCCAGGGTCGAGCCATTGTCATCACCGAAGTCACCTCCTGAGGTGCTGGCTCCCCAGTGTCGCTGCTCACGGTTGCTGGGTCCAGCACTGGCTGACCCTTGATGCCGCCTTCTGACTCCGTCTAGGATCCTGGTGCCATTTACAGCGCCAGTAGTTGAGGCGGTGCCGCATGTGGCACCAGTATGGTTCTCGGTGCCATTGACCTGGTCAATTCTGTTGTCAGCGCTGATGTTAAGTTCCGATGTGCACACGAGTACCGGGATTCACCAAGGCTATAGATGGGTCGGGCCAGGTTCCGGAGATGAGTGCAGGCGCTGCTGGCACCGTTCGCAGTGCCATTTCTTAGGGGATTCTGAGGGTGGCCAGCATCGAGGTCCTCCTGGTTGACTCCTCTTCGGAGGGGACAACTCAGATGTGGACCCTGGTCTGGCTCCCTGATTCTTAAAAACAGAATCCTCTCTGGGACATGGTGTCAGGTGGCCCAGTGCCCCATCCTTGAATTTCCACAGTGGTCTTCCTCTGAGGACTCCCAGGCTGGGGGTGGCCTGGGGTCCATGGGGCGACAGCTTAGGGGGTTGGGGAGGACTGTCCCCTAGAGGAGGCCATGGCAGCTGCCAGCCTTGGTGCTGCTGCGCTGTCTCGGGAGGATTGGGAGTCCCATCTTGAGGCCCCTGGATCGAGGACCCCTTCACTAGGGCCAAAGAGGAGGGTATCCTTGGAATCTGAGGGGTTGAGGAGTCAGGGTGAGGGGTGTCGGCCTCCTCTGCCACCTCGGGGTGCAGGAGGAGCCGTGGCCGAGCCCCGCCCTCTCCTTCTTGGGTTCAGGGGTCCCTCCTGTGCGCCACCGTGGGTTGCCCTTCTAGACTCATGCAACCCCAGGTGTGTCACGGAAGATTCCCCATTTGGGCTGTTCCTGAGTTTACATTCCCAGGGTTCGTTATGCAACCCGGTTTGATTTCAGGGATCCTTACTGCTCGGGCTCCATTCCTTGATTTCAGAGCGCTGGCAGAGGGCAGTCGCCTCCTTGTAGATGTCCTTTCCCATTCCTCTGCAGCCTCCCCTCTCTTCAGGCCATGTGGGTCCTCTGGGACCATTATCCTGGGAGATGTTCAGAGGCACTGCGGCAGCCTTCCTGTCATATGTTAGGTACATACACGAATGGGACTTTCGCTGTCCCACCACATGAGGAGTCTTCTAGACATTTGAGTTCCCATCCTCCTCGGCTCCTCCTCGGAGGAGAGGAATCTACTCTCACCTTTCTTCCGACGCTGATTTCACTGAATATCAGCCTCCTTTCAAGGATGGTTGGGGATCTCTGTATTTCCTATGTTAGACGGACAATACAGAGCGGAGCTGTGCAAATTCCTCAATGAAATCAGTGCCCAGCACTTGATGGTGCCATCCTGGCCTATCCCTTCCAGGAGGCATCTATCCACACCTGGCAGTCTCCAGCCAACCTCTCCCAGCCACGGTAGACTGCATGAGGAGGTATTGTGCTCCATCTGAGTCCCTAGGTTCTCTTCCTAACCTGCCTTCAGGCTTGGTGTTCCTAGAGACCCCTTCGGGTGCGGCACCTGGCGCACTGCTGACCACCAGACTGGATTCCCTACGATTCGACCAGTGTGGGCGAGAGTGTTCACATCAGGCACACCATGCTGCCTATAACAGACAGTTGTAGTCAATGCTGGCTCAGGTGTTAGCATTGATGCCTGATATGGAGCAATCTTGACAGGCCATTGTCCTCTCCGCTGTAGGCCTGGAACTGGCAAGGCACCAAGCAAGGGCATCTTATGATGCCAGTGAGGTGGCTTCCAGGCTTGCGGGACAGCGATCTGCATTAGGCGGACGGTGTAGCTTTGTCTATCAAGGTTGTCACCCCAGGCCCAGCATAGGATGATTCGTCCGCTCACCGAGGGACCTGACTTTTCTACCAGGGATAAGAGACTTCTGCAGGGCTTCTTCTGTCCCCTTCTCTTCAGGGACATCTTTAGTGCTCCTTGGCTTTAGGCTTCCAGTCTAGTATGGCCAGGGTCTGTCCTTCCTGTTTCTCACCAACAGGAGGCTGAGGGTCTTGTTCCCTCAGGGTTATATAGTCCCCCTCTGGGGAGCTTGGAACTCACTCAGCAGTAATGAATAGTGAAGATTGTCAAGGGAAGATATGAAAAGATATACCTACTGTAATTCCTGATCTTCTCTTGTATCTTCACCATTCATTACTGAATCCCATCCATCTTCCCTCATGGGCCTCCTTCTTGGGTGTCCCCCGCCTACTCATTCTCCCTCCTTCCTCCTTTCATGGCCTAGAGACTAAATCCCTAGCCTCTGGGTCTTTGTTCTTCTCTCAGACTAGTCTGGAGAGGAGGAAAGTGAGTAGAGTCTCCTCTTCTCCTGAGGGAACTCTTTCTGACTACCTTTGAAGGTGTCCCTTTGGGCACTTTTTTCTTAGGTCAAGTTAGTTCAGTCACCAGTTAACAGGAATAGTTCTTGAACGCTCCTGTTCCTTAGTTCTCGGACTTCGCTGGGATCTCTGGATCCTGCCCTGTGTATGCCAGTCAGGTGCTAGTCAAAATCTTCTAGTCCATTTTCAAAATTGCCTTAAGGAACTGGTGGTTTGATTCTTGGCCTCTGCCTCCCAGGAGTCAAGAACAGTTCCTCCCTATCTCTGTCCACTTTCTCAAGGGTGTCCCCTTGAGGGCTTCTATCCCCTTTCCTCCACCACCACCACCACCTGTATTAACACATGGCAATGTGCTAGTGTGGTCCTTTTCCCCTTTCTAAGTTGGGTGCTCTTCCTCTGGAACAGATTGTGTGCCTTGGCAATTTGTGAGCTTTCAGCTTAAGTGATGGGCTTCGGGATAACAGAGGTGTAGAAATCTGCCTTTGTGTATCAAGCTGTGCAGGCGGTTGGTCGAACCTTTAGGTCAGTTTTCTTTGAAGGATCCTTACTTCCTTATCCTTTGGTTCTGAGATGATAACCCTTAAGCCAATTTAACTCACAACTGGCAGTATTTGTTCCCTCTTCCAGCATCCTTCCTCCTCTTCTTCTTCTTTCTTCTCTCTCCTTATCTGTTTCCAACCTCGGAGCCACCCCAAGAGTGAGGCCTTGACGGTCCCTTAGGTAGGGTTCTCCTCTTTCCTGTCCTTTATTGGCTTATTCCTTTTCAGTTTGTTTTCTTTCCTTTTACTATCCCTTGGCTCTCTTGCCTCGCTGTTATTCTTCTATTCTTTTATTTGCTTCTCCGACTTACAGAACTGGGATGGAGGCAAAGTCTCGATCCTAATGGCCACCCCTCATGCACCACGTAGTGTGTCGGTCTAAATGGGTGGCGCCGTGCTTCGACTCCTCACCTCAAAAAACCCCCAAAAAAATCTCCATAGCGGGTGCATCTTCCGCTTACATCCAGCTGTAATGAATGGCAAAGATACAAGAGAAGATCAGGAATTCGCTAGGCACATAATTTTAATTTACTTCATTACAGATTACCACAGTGATTAGTTCCAAATACAAATTAGGTTAAACATACAGTACTATATTTACAGAAAGAGGTGGTTTGGAATCCTTGTATACAGTCTCTGATAGGGAACCATCTTTTAATATTTGTGATACAGCAAACCCAAGGGACTCCTGAACTAGGGTGTCAGTAATCCTGCTTTTGTCTGCTTGGGACAGGATCTAGCAATGATCCAGTAGTTGTTTACTGTAAGACAAGAGTTCCTTAGTTACAAAGGCAAGGGGCCCCATAACCTATAATTAACATCAAAGGATTTGTTTACTATAGCCACTAGAAGAGTCTATCTGTCTGATAGAAGAAAGAACGTATGTTACCTATAGAAGTTGCTATGTCTTTGTTTACTGGTACATTTGTTTCCCTTGAAATGCATTTTCTTGAACGAGCTTGGCTTGGTACATTCCAAACATGTAAAACCTGTTTCTTGACCTAGTACTGTATTTTTCCACAGTGAAAAATTGTTTACTTTGAAAGTTCAGATGCAGTTCAAGATTCACAGTGTGGATATAACCCTTCTAGTTTTTATCAAAGCAATATGTCAGGAAACCCCTTTAACTGTTTTCCTTCAGTATTTACAGTCCCCAACTGGAGGCCAACAAAGCAAGGTCTCATGATTAAATTAGCTTGGTCAGTTGCGCTGTTTGCCAAAAACAAAGCTGTTTTTATGATTCTTGAGTGTGGACCTTAGACAACATAATGTACATATCAGGATGAAAATGAGAATTATTTGGAGAACAATTAAGGCTTTAAAAGTCACTTCTATTTAACTGTTGGTAAGGACAAGACTAGCATCCCCATCATGTAGTAGTTCATCCAAATCATTTTCAACCTTATGTACGTCATTGCTAATCTGAATGGAGGTGGGTATCTTTACAGTCTAGCAGAGATTATAGATTTAAGAACAAGGGATCAATATGCACACTGAAAACAGGTATATACCTGTCAATATCTTCTTGGTGGTCAGGTTCACTCTGAATGACAGCCTCATCGTATTAATGGGGACTGGGGTGATCACAGTCTGCCACAATAATGAATGCAGCTCATGGGGGTAAAACAAAAATTTGGAGGACGAAATCACAAGAGAGGGACTCATAAAGGTATTTTTTATAATTAGTATCACTACACTACTGCCACTCGATGTTATAAATGACTTTGACAGACAGCAGACGCCATTTAGTAAGCTGGACTGGACAAGATCCTGTGAGGTTCATTTGTATTCAGCTCATTTCTTTAGTGTTTGTCTGTGTTTCAGGTATGTAACCACAGACAGGAATATAACATCAAACACCTAACATCTACACACATATTCGTACTCTCACAGAGCAACATGCAATATGTGGGGTTCTCCACATCTGTGTTTCAGGGTGAAACACTTGGAGTTATGGTAGATTTAGCCATTCCTCATACAGTACATGTCACCTTCTAAGTATCCTATGGAGTAGACAGTGACCAGTTTATCAAATACTGATTTAGCAAGGTCAGGACAGATAAGGACACAGTGAAGGAGATATATAGTGTGTCCCTGATCGAGCATGATCCGGAGTATAACATGGGCCTCCGTTGGGATGTGGTGTTACTGACCCCAAATTCTAGGCAGTGCTAAACAAAGACCTCTGGCAGTTTGTTTTAGCACATGTCCAGTCTATTTTGCCATGCACACGGACACTGGGAGCAATACCACTCAGCCAACTGTTCATCCTTGATGGGGTCTAGGATGTGGCCATTTTCCACATCCTGCAGTAACTTAGTTACTGTAGTTAGAACATAACCACCATAGGCTCTGCAAATGATCTCCAGACCTTTTTATTGGTCCTTACTTTTATTATTGATTTCAATTAATTTGTTTATTTTGCCTGAATTTCATTAAATAAATTAGCAATGTCGTGCATATTGTACACCGTAAATTTTCCTCTTGTGCAAGACCACCAAGACCATGTAGCCTGGGCTTTTCTACCCCTGGGCCTTGTTAGTTTCAAAATATCCAATATGACATCTTATTTGTTCTATATCTGCCCTGTTCCAAAGTGACATACCCAATCCAAACAGACCTGATATAGATCCAACAAGTCTATTCAGGCCCTGTAGTTGCCTGATTCAAAATATACCTTGTTGTGGAATAGTTTATTTTCCGGCTACAGGATCTTGGACCCACTGTTGATAGTTTGCTATGCTATCAATTAACACAGAAGCATAAAATAATGAGACATGTCTGGACTCAATGATCCAATTCTTCCATACTCCAATGAGATAGATTTCAAATAACAGGCACATTCATGAAATTAACATTTATTTATCAAAGTTCTGGGTATGGAAGTGGCAGTAAGTTCGCTAAGCTGTCCTGGCTTCACACTAGGACACAGTACATTTGTTGACAAGTGTTTCTGTTATCAAAATTGTCCATTATCTGTGATGCAGTAGGGTAGATGCAGTAGGGATAGTAGCTGGTGACCTTTAAACCTATGAAGTTTATGCTCCATTAGCAGATTCCACACCATCACTTTCTCAGGTCTCATGTATATTAAGGATTACAAAATACAATCCTGCATCCTCCAACCTAAGTCCTCTATTAGTAAGGAGATACTGTTTTCAAATCCTGTTGTTCTCCTTCATATTGATGGAGGTAAAATGTGTCATTCTTTTTGGATGTGTGGGTAATTGTTTTGGACCAGATTAGATTAGCCCTTAATGAGTTGTGTCCCACATAATAATGGGAGTCTCTTGTGCTGTATATGGTACTGGAATTAATGCTGAACCTCCCTGGTAACCTTCCACTACAGTCTGATGGATATGCGGTTGTAAACATGATATCAAATTCAGGTGCACTGCACCCAACAGAACCATCAAAACTGGTAATCTCAAAGAAGACATTCTGGAATTAAAGAACAGAAATTGATGAGAGTATCCTGCCCCACACACACACAAAAGGGAGGAGATAGGAGATCAGGCATTTTGTGTAAACACTTTTTAAACACCCACCCTCACTGGCAGAGGGTGTACTTAACATAAAGCCCTTGCTGTATTTAGAGTGGTGTGGATTCAGGAACTGAGGCAGACTCAAGCCACTAGCATGTTGATCCTTTTAACTGATTAATATGATACCATTTTAATATGGTTTTATTTTTCTTTGTGGGCATTTTTAGCATATATATACAGCATGGCTTGCTCTATGATTGGGAATGGCCTCTTCCATGATGGCACAAAAGAGAGTTCCTTTACTAAAATCCTTTACCATAACCAACTCTCCAATTTGGTATTCTAGCAAGGTAACCTTTTATTAGAGTAATTGCTCATTTGTTTTTGGATTTGCCAATATTTTTTGCCACAGATTTGTTTACTTCAATAATATGTTTACCCATCTGTTCTACCCAATTTTCAGTTACAGCCCCTGCAGCACCATGGTGGCTGTGGGCACTAAGAGATGCCCTGGAGTGCGCGTGGTCTTACTGTCATTGCCTGATAAGGGCTTACTCCTGTGTTAGTGTGGGGGTCAGTCTCATTGCCATTAAGCATAGAGGTAACATTTTGGCCCACTGGGTTGGCTGTTTGCAACAGAATTTAGTTAACATGGTTTTAAAGTTCGATTTCCCTTTCCACTACCCTTGAAGGTTGGGGGTGGAAAGCCATAGGCAGTTCTTGTTTAATGTCTAGCAGTTGTAACTGCCAAAACATTTTCCAGTAAAGGATGGCCCCTATCTGATGATACTACCATGGACAGTCCCACCTGGAAAACAATTCAGAAAATAGTATTTTAGCTGCAGTGTGAGCCTCCTGATTTTAGTTAGGAAAACTTCAATCTATTTTGTAAAGAGATCAACCACTACCAGGCAGTGAGTAAAGTTTCCGGGGTATGGGTTAGTGGACTTATAAAATCTACTTGGTTAAGCATCAGAGGCCCTCAGGAGCCTTCGTTAACAATAAAGCTGCCCAGTTGCTGGATGAGGGTGGGTTAGTTTGTAAACAGGGAAGGCACCTTGCACACAAAGCATCAATATCTTGTTTAAGAGATGGCCACCACATGGTGGAGGCAACCTTTGTAAGGTTTTACCAGAGGAATAATGTCCCTTAACAGGGTGGTAATGAAAGATATGAAATACTTCACTCACCATATTTGCGGAGCGCACACCACTGGAAATGATTGTGTGTTGGGTTGATACATTAATATAGTATAGGAGACATTCTGGTGACAGCAAGTGCAGCCAAGAGAGGCAGGAGCAAGGAGTAGTTGTCCCTACTTGTGTCAAGTGCTACGCACTTATAAGGCATATAGGTATCAGGTGTGACTTAAGGTCTGGGTTGGTTATGGGGGTTAAGGTTTTGTACAGGGGGCCACTGGGACATACGCCCAGGGCTCAGGAAGAGAGAGCGGCTGCTTGAGCTGCATGATGATCTTGGTTGTTGCCATCATTGTGAACCGTGCATAAGGAGTGCCCTGAACTTTATTGACATTAGGTGGCGTCTAGTAAGTAACAGCGACCAAATATATGGCAACAAACTTGCATGAGACAATGGTTTACCATTAGAAGCTGTAAAATTATTAGCATACAATGGTAACATAGTTACAGTATTAATCACATATGAACTGTTACTATAAATATTGACAGGATGCTCAACGGACTGTTCTAAGGCACAAGTTATTGCAGTAAGCTTGGTGTACTAAGAAGAATGTGGAGTACATGTGTTTAATAATTGCATTAGGGTTACAGCTGCAAATCCCATGTGGACCTGGCCATTAACATAAAAGTAAGACCTGTCTGTGTAGAAATTGGGTGCTTTCTTAATTTCTGAGTCAGAGTGGGGGCGGCAGGACAGAGAGTAAGCTAAGGGGCAGTCATGCGGTTCTCCAGTGTACAGCAGATGAGCTGGCAACAAAGTAGTCTTTTAGCAGTAATGTCTATGTCTCTGCAGAAGCATTAAAGTCCATTGTGATATTCGTTGTGAAGAAATGATGGTATCTCTGGGCTTGAGCAGGTGATTTAATGGTGTGTGGGGTATGCAGCACTGTTTTTGTGGTCCAGTGATGTATGTGAAGTGTTGCACTGCCCAAAAGTGGTCAAAGGTGGCATTCTCAAGCTGAGTACTTTTTCAACTTCAGTTAGTACTCGAGAGCGAAGGCAACTGGTCAAAGCTTGCCATGTCTTTCTTGGCACAAAACTGCTGCCAAAGCAGTTGGAGAAGCAGAGTCCTCTAGGTGAAAAGACAGTGCTGATTTGGCTGTATCAGGAGGGTGGTGTCTGCCATAGCCCTTTTGAGATCAGCGATAACTTTAGTATGTTCTTCTGTCCAGCAGGACCGAATGTCATCTTCTGCAACAGTTGCCTTGAGAAGATCAGAGTGGTCGGGCTAAGTTAGCATAGTGGGCACAAAGTCTCGTGATAATTTATAAGGCCCAAGATAGAATGTACTGTAATGCAGTTTTAGTAACAGGTAAGTCCAGCTTTTGAATTAGATTCACTTTTGCTTGATCAGGCTGTTTGCCTCGGGTAATTTTATACCCAAAAGTCCACCTCCTCCGAACCAACTGACTTTTTGGATTTACCTTTATTCCTGCTTTTGCAACACCTGAAGCAGTTCTGCCAAGAGTGTTAAATGTTCTTTCTCTGTCTCTGTGGCCAGTAACAAATCGTCCACATGTTGTAGTATAAGTTCTAGTTTGGAAAAGTGAGTTAACACAGCCATTCTTTTGTGAAAAATGGTAGGCCTATTATGCAGTCCCTGCAGCAGCCACGTCCACTTATATTGTCCATCTTTCCAGGTAAATGCAAACTTATACTGTGACTCTTGTTGTACTGGCACACCAAAATCCATTACCAGTGTTCAAAGTGGAGAACGCAGTAGCCATATGGGAAATTTTAGATAACAGAGTGGGGTCTCTTGGACTACTGAGGCACAAGCAGGGGTTGCAATTAAGCTTTCTGTAATCAGTAGTTAATCTCCAACTTCCATCTGGCTTTTGAATGGCCATATGGGTGAGTTGGTGGTAGACTCACATTCACTCAGTGCCACTTGCTGTAACAAAGATTCAATAATATGTTGCACATCTGCCTCACATTCCTGTGGTATAGGATACTGATCTTCCCTTGTCAATCTTCACCATTCATTACTGCGTGGGTGTAAGCTGGAGACATGCACCCACCATGGAGTTTATTTTTTCAGAGAGGAGTCGGCACCAAGGCACCGCCCCCAAGTGATGCACTACATGTGTGAAGGTCGGCCATTAAGTACGCAGACTCCTCCCTACATCCCAATTCCTGTTTCTCCCACCGTCGATGCTGCACCTGCTGCGTGGAGTTGGAAATTGTTTACTGTGCCACTAGGCTGTGTTGTCGAGTTAGCCTCTTTCTGTCTCCTGCATCCCGGTTCGTTTCGGCGTCGTCTAACTGGTAAGACCGTTTCATTTTATTATTTTTGGACAACACAGGGAGCTTTTCTGTTTAAAAGTTTGTTTTGCATCATGTCTGGTTTGGGAGCTAAGCGTAAGTCAAAAGCAGGCCGTGCCTCTATGCGTCGGTGCTCCTGTGGCGGCATTTTCTGTTACGGACCGTCATAATGTCTGCCTTTGGTGCCTGGGAACTAACCATAATATGGATATAAGCGCGCCTGTTTCTTGATGGGCCCGTGTTCTTGAAGTCCGTGCGTTCAAAATCAGCAAGGCCCTGCTGATTTTGGAGGACAGCGTCCTCTCGGGTCTCCCAGGCCAGATCTCTAGACTGTTCCTCCAGGTCCCTCCCAGGCCTGTACAGTCTGGTGAGGAGAAGTCTCCTCATCTTCAAGCCTTGCTGAGGAGGAAGCCTCTTTCACGGTGTTGGGGAATGCCATGGTCCCTCCCAGGGCTGCGGTGGGGACACCACCTCGTTAGTTGCCTCTTTGGTGGTGCAGGCTCCCCAGTGTCGCAGCCCATGGTTTCTGGGTCGGTATTAGTGGACCTCCATGCTGCCATCTGTCACTGTCTTGGATCCTAGCACCGTTCGTGGTGCGTGATCAGGGGCGGTGCTGCATGCACAGCCAGTTTGGCTCCGCAGTGCCGGCTTGCGGCTTTCATGTTGAGTTCTGGTGCTGCAGTGGTGCCAAGGGACTCGGCCAGAGCTGTGAGTGGGTCACACCGGGCTTGGGAGCTGAGGGTGGTGTGCGGGACCAGACGGCACCGCTGGGTGACACCAGCACCATTTGCGGTGCCGTTTCTCAGGGGACTCTTGGGGTGGCCAGCATCGAGCTCCTTCTGGTCGACTCTTCTCCGAAGCAGACGACTCAGATGTGGGACCCAGTCTGGCTCCCGGTTCTTGGAATTAGAGTCTCCTGTGGAGCGCAGTGCCAGGCAGCCCAGCACTCCCATTCCTCAGTCTCCATAGCAGTCTTCCTCTGAGTACTCCCAGGCTGGGGGTGGCCTGGGGTCCATGGGGAAGGGCAGCTTGGGGATTGAGGGAGACTGTCCTCCCAGAGGGGCTGTGGCAGCTGCCATTTCTGGTGCTGCTGCACTTTCCGGGGTGATCTAAGGGTCCCTGTCTTGGGGGGCCTCCCTGGGAGACTTCAGGATCGATGGGCCCTGTCACTGGCATCGAGGAGGAGGGCGTCCTCTAAGTCTGAGGGGTTGAGTGGCGGGGTGAGGGGCATACTGTTATGCCTCCTACCCCTCGGGGTGAGGGAGGAGTCATAGCGCTGAGCCCCATTTCTTCCTCTTAGGCTCAAGACACCCCTCCGGTGGTGTTGCTGTGGGTTGCCCTTCTGGATCCATGCAGCCCCAGGTGCATCACAGGGAGATTCCCTTCTAGGCTCTTCCAGAGTTCGCATCCCCAGGGTTCCATTCTGTGATCTGATTTGATATCTGGGAACCCGCCAGCTCGGGCTCTGTTCCCCAGATTTCAGAGCCTTAGCAGAGGTCAGTTGCCTCCTCGTGAGGTGCCCCTCTCCCATTCCTCTGCAGCCACCCTGTCTCTTCCTGGCCATGTCGGTCTTACGGGCCTGTTATCCTGGGAGGCGTTCAGAAGCACTGTAGCAACCTTCCCATCATATGTTAGATATATGTATGGCGAGTTTTCGCTTTTCCCCACCGCTTGGGGAGTCCTCTGGGTATTCGAGGTTTCCCATCTTCCTCGACTCCTTCCTCGAGGAGAGGAACCTCTGCTCACCTCTCATCCAACGCTGATTTGACTGAATATCAGCACTTCCTATCGAGGATGGTTGGGGGAGCTCCAGAATCTCCTATGTCAGGCGAGACAATACTAAGCGGGAGATCGTAGAATTCCTCAGTGAATTCAGTGCCCAACATTTGGTGGTGCCATCCTGGCTATTCCTTCCAGGAGGCATCTATCCTATCCTGGCAGTCTCCAACCGACCCTATCCAGCTCCGGTAGACTGCAGGAGGAGGTATTGTGCCCCATCTGAGTCCCTAGGTTCTCTTCCCAACCCGTCCTCGGGATTGGTGTCTCTAGAGACTCCTTCCAGGTGCCGCCGCCTGGTGCACGACTGACCGCGGACTCAGATTCTCTACAATTTGACGGTTGGGATGAAGAGTGTTCTCTTCCTCTTATGTGATGCTGTGTATTGCATCACATCAGGCACACCATGCTGCCTACAAGAGGCATCTATGGTCGATGCTATCTCAGCTTCTAGCATCAATGCCTGATATGGAGCAATCCAGGCAAACCATTGCCCTGTCCTCTATAGGTCTGGAACTGGCAAGGCACCAAGCAAGGGCATCCTATGACGCCAATGGGTGGCTTCCAGGCTTGTGGGGACATTGATCTGCATTAGACGGATGGCATTGCCGTCTATCAAGATTGTCACCCTGGCCTGGCATAGGGTGATTCACTCCGCCTTCTGAGGACCCACCTCTTTTCCACCAGGGCTAGGAGGCTTCTGCAGGGGCTTCCTCCATCTCCTTGTCTCCAGGGGACACCTCCTAGCTCTTCTCGGCCTTAGGCTTCCTGTCTTGTAAGGCCAGGGTCTCTTTCTTCTGTTTTTCACCAACAGGAGGCTGAGGGTCTTGCTCTCTCAGGGTTTTCCTAATCCCTTTCAGGGGCTTGGTACTCACCCAGAAGTAATGAATGGTGAAGATTGACAGAGAAGATATGGAAGTGCATACCTACCATAATTCTTGATCTTCTCCTGTATTTTCACCATTCACTATCTCACAAGCCTCCTTTTTCAGCGTCTCCTCCTTCCTGTCATTCCTCCTCCCTCCTTTTCATGGCTTTAAAGCCTAAATTGAAAAAAAAAAACATTTTTGAGCCTTCCGTTCTCTCAGAATGGATCCATTTAATTGAGAAAGAAGGGGAATGGTAGAATTTATCTCTATCCTGAGGAAACTCTTTCTGATTGCCCCTGAGGGTAACCTCTTGGCTCCTTCTTAAGCCATGTTGTTCAATTCACATTAAGAAACTGTTCCTTAAATGGTTTGGTTCCTTTTCTAGGTCCCCTCGGCAGGTCTGAATCTCCTGTTTTCAACAGCCTCTACTAGTTAAGCGCTGTTCTGGCACTCCAATTGCCTTGATCTGGTGATTTGTTTTGCCTTGCCTTGAGGAATCAGACTGAGTTCCCACTCTGTCCTTTTCCACAAAGGGTGCCCTCTATAGCTCTATATAAGCTTCAAGTACCCCCACACACACACACACATCTGTGTGTACGTAACAGGGTGCTAGTGGGCTTTCTTCCCTTCCTAGTTGAGTGCTCTCTTGGAACAGATTTTCTGCCTTGGCAGTCTTTGAGCTCTCAGCTGGAGTGTAAGGGGTTGAGGAGTCTGTATATTGTGTACCAAGCTGTGCAAAAGGTTCAGATGAACCTTCTTCACCAGTTTTTCCTAAAGCGGGATCCTTGCTCCCTCACCTTTGTTCCGAGCTTGCGAGAACCTTCAAGCAATTCTCACAACTTGGCAGAATTTCTCCTCCTCCCATCATCCCTCTCTCTCTCTCTCTCTCCTTCTTCTTCCTTCTTCCTCTCTCCCTTATCTGTTTCTCCCTTGGAGCCACCCCAGGAATGAGGCCCTGCAGTCCCATAGGGTAGGTTTTCTTTTTTCCTATCCTCTATCGCTTATTCCTTTTCAGTTTATATCCTTTCCTTTACCTATCTCTCAGCTCTCTTGCCTTGCTCTCCTTTTTCTTATCATTATTTTGCCTCTCCAGCTGACAGAACTGGGATGGAGGAGGAGGAGTCTCTGACGCCTAACAGCCGCCCTCATGCACTATGTAGTGCTTGCTCTTGGGGTGGCGCCGTCTTCTCTCCGAAAAAAAAAACTTCCCATGGCGGTGCGTGCCTCAGCTACACCCAAGCAGTAATGAATGGTGAAGATACAAGAGAAGATCAAGAATTACGGAGGTATGTAATTTCCATTTTTGAGCTACATGGGCTTTGCCACTATAACCCTCTTTATCTAACCTTCCACAGTCATCTTTATGCTTAGCAAATGCATCTTTATGTTTGTGGACTAAATTATTTACAAGTACATTATCATGAGTAGGAAGGAGCAGCTCCTCTGGCTTTTTGATGGCAAAACCAAGTGTACATCTGAAATAGTAGCAATTGAGGGAGATTTAAACCCAGACCAAATACAGCCATTAGCAAAACCAATTACAACTCCAGTGGACTGTAAGAAGTCAAACCCCAGGATACCCCTCCTGTCAGGTAGATTCATTAAATGTGCTGTCAAGGGAGCGCTAATTATCTATGATTACTTTTGTGAGTTTAGCTAGGTGCAGCTGTGGTAGTGCCTTGAAATGCGTTGAGCCTAACTGGCTCTCCGGTTGAAAGTGGGTGAGAAGAAGGGTGCGGGTATGTATGATGGGCATGAAGCTCCTGTGTCCACTAAGCGTGACTTACTGTGGGCCTCCTTCAACAACATTAGCAATAATGGGTCTATTCAAGCCATCACACCTGAACCTCACAACAGGCTGCAGGGAGGCCACACATCTCTATGGGGCATTTTGTGTGGCTACTTGGCCAATGCATACAGCTTTGAGCCTTTCCATCTCAAGCTTCATGTCTGCCAGTTCTTCTAATAGTTCCCTATATCTAAGTGCGGTCCTTTAACCTTCAGTGGGGGGTGCTAGCCTTTGTTAAAGGGCAATTTGGCTCTGTATGACCAATTTGGCCACAGTTGTAGCATGTTGGAGGTTGTCCTTTTCGATACTACCTGTTAGGGGTCACTCCACCACTGCTACAGCCCTTTCCATCCTTTTTCTTGGGTTTGGCTATAGCCTCTGCCTTGCATAAGCAGTTCATGATTTTTAGGTAAGTTTTATACTCCATGATTGCAGCCCCACTAGCGGCTTAATTTCTGGCAATACAATGGCAAGTAACCTTTTTGACAGGGAGATCCGCATAGGTGACTTGGACAGCAGGAGGGACGGTTAGGCAGTAATAATTATACAACCTTTCCCCATAGGCAGCCACTGGTTCTCCTCTTCTCTGGTGACAATTAGCAAAGGCTAGGTGGAAGTCCATTCCCTCTGCCCCCACCGCTCTTGCAACTTTGGTTGCAAACTATGCCAGGGTCCATCCTTGCCCTCCTGGAGCGGCGGTTGGCAGTGCCATTTAAGCTCGATGTATACAGTTTAAAACAACATGTCGGTTTCTTCCACTGATAGTGCATTATGTAACTTCTACAGCATGATCTCCCAGGTTAATGGGTCTTAGCTGTCTCCCAAGTGCTTCATGGTCTGATGCTTGAAGCAGTGAGCAAGTGGTGGTTTGCCCATTGATATTTTCTTTTGGCATTGTGGGGGACCTGTGTGATTACAGGTGCCATTAGAGCATTCCTGGTCCCACTCTTAAGGGTACTTTTGACAGGATGCCTCCCAATCTGCATCCTCAGTGGGTCCCCAATCTACATTTTCGTCATCTGACTCCTCATTTAAGGATATCGCATTATAGCGGCTACTACAGCCTGATGTTTTCCTAACTGATGTTCTAGTTCTTTAATGCACTACTCGCATTTAGAATGATCCACACTAGGGTTACAGGAGGATTGGGACAAGCACTGGATTGCTCCTTGTGCTTCTTCTAGACATTGCTTTAAACATCTATTTTCTGCTTCTAAATGTTGGTTATCTAACTGTGCTTATGAAACAGCAACTCCTACAGTGGAAGTGGTATGAGCTGCCATTTTGTGTTGCTTGCATGCATGTGCAAGAAACACATTGCTTCTAGTTTTCTTCACAAGCAGGTTGTGGAGGTGCGGCAGTGTTGTGCGAATGGCAGCAGCCCATTCAGGGGCTTGTCTTTGTCTCAGCCAATAGATAAGCCTGCTGTTGATCACCTAGCAGTTAATGAGCAGGCCATTAGACCAAAGTAACTGAGCCGCTGCAATCAGGGAGCATCCATCATTATGCAATCAGCTGTTTATGCATGAGGGGCCTCTGGCTGCAGCAGCCAATTACACAGCTCCATTGTGCTGTGTTGCCATGGCAGCAGCTTCTCTGTCAGCCTCTCAGTCCCCACAGAGCTGATGGAAAGCCGCCACCGCTTTCATTTTGCCTTCCTGGTGAAACATTTCAATAAAGTATAAAAAAAAAACCGACGGGGTGCCCAGTCCCTCTCGACTCTTGCCACCCCCTGCACCTATATGTGCCAACAGGGGTGCCCAATCCCCTGTTGGCATGCCACCTACCTGGTAATTTTGCCAATGGGGGGAGCCCTCCCCGTCGGCATAATGCTCCCCAGTTTTGTGTGCGAGGGGTGCAGAATACCCCTCGGTTCTTCCCCTCCAGCACTCTGTGCCAGTGGGAGTGCCCAATCCCCTGTCGGCTGAAGCCTCCCCAAACACTCAAGTGGCAAGCTGGGCCCACCCCAGCATGCAAAATTAAATCTCCCTGAAAAAACGTCCTGCGACTTTTTTTGTAAATAAACCTGTAAAATAGAAAACAGTCCCTCGTTGAGTCAGTGGCCCCTCCCCATCCGCACCACCTTCTGCGCACCTGCATCCCCACCCCACCCCATACCTACCTACCTACGTTGGAGACCGACGCTTAATGATTTTCGGTGGACCAGTAACATCGCCTGCACTCTTCAAAGCCGACCGCGAACTGAAGAAATGCCAGTAAGCTGTATAGTGGCATAAATAGGGTTTTCAACCCGGTGCATATTTGGAATTTTGTCACCAAATTGTTCACATGGGGTTCTTGCCCTCCCCCATTAACTCAGTCACTGTCATTTTGTTATTCGGTCCAGAAAAGTGATTCGCGGTCACTGCAGCAGATACCACCTTCAGGACCCGATTAATGAAAGCGACAGTGTTGCGGTTACATGAGGTAGGCTATATTGAACATCTGGTGAAAAATTTCAAAAATGACTGTTTTAAGGCGTGCATTGCACAGTTCCTACACATGCTCTTAAGTTTGAGCATTTTCAATATTTTCACTCCAGATTTTCAACATTGCCATTTTACCTCACCTTCTTATGAACAGTACTGCTGTAATTTTTTTACATCTTGCCTGAAATGTGTTTTGCACATGTAGCGCTAATGGCATAGTCGATTGTCGCGAAATCAATGTTCAGGACAGATTAAGACTATCACTGTGACACTGTTCATGAGGAAGGCTCCCAAAAACCCTATGTTGAAAATTTGGTGAAATAATTCCCCAAAATGACTGTTTCTACGAGCATGTGTTGTGCAGTTCTTACACATGCTCTTAAATTCAAGCATTTGAATATTTTCACTCCAGATTTTAGCATTGACATTTTACCACACCTCCTTATGAACAGTACAACTGTCATTTTCAATATCACCGAAATGTGTTTTGGGACATGTAGCGCACAGTGGCGTGGTCTTCTTGAGAATCAATGTTCATGACAGATTAAGAAAATCACAGTGACACTGTTCATGAGCAGAAGATTTAAACTGGCTATGTTGAAAATTTGGTGACGAAAGGCCATAAAATGACTGTGTTAGGAGTGTGCATTGTGCAATTTCACATACTCTAGTAACTTCACAAATTAGTAATCTTTTCAGTCCAGATTTTCAACATTGCCATTTTTCCACACTTCCTTATGAACAGTACAGCTGTCATTTTCACACCCTGGCTGAAATGTGTTTCGCACTTCTGGCGCAGAATAACACGGTTGCTGTGGGAAATCAGTGTTCGGGATAGATTAAGAAAATCAGTGACACTGTTCATGAGCAGAGGTCCCAAAATGCCTGTGTTGAAAATCTGCTGTAAAAATCCCCAAACTAATTATGTTATGGGTGTCGTTGTGCACTTTCTATACACACTTGTGACTTCACCAGTTTTTTTTTATATTTTCATTCCAGATTTTCAAAATTGCCATTTTACGCCTCCTCATGAACAGTGCAGTTGTCATTTTCACATCCTGTTTGAAATGTGTTTCAAACAACATGAAATCTTGCTATATTATGACATATGCAGTGAGTCCCAACCTTCGAACTGGAATAGAGGTGAAAGAGTTAACTTTCCATGCCAGGCATGGAGCAGCTGAGCTCGAGCTCGGTTGAAAACTCTGTCTGTTGTTCTTCAAACTCAAACTGTCAGATTCTTTACTCTGCCTCACTGAACAGTCGCTCCAGAGATTTTCTTCTTCTGCTCGGTTCATTTTGTCGGTTAAAGTATTATTTTCTTGGTTTTTGACAATTTAAACATAACCAGTCGGTTCAAACTCTGTCTGTGGTATTGTAAGTACTAGATAGCTTTTACATTTAATTCTTCTGTGTGGAACTTGTAAACAGTTATCGGTTTGGTTTGAACTGATCAGGTTGTTTTGAATTATATTAATCTGTCTTTTAGAGTGTGGTTACGGTTCTGATCGGTTCTAAAAAAAGCGGATTTTATTACGGTTTTTCCACGACCCGTGACTACGGTTGGGAACCGATAAGAGGGTCTTGCTTGGCGGATTGCCATAAGCGGGCAAGTTTGGTTAGGACTGGCACTATGTCTGAGAAACCGAAAAGAAAAACCGGGCCCACTGGGTTTCAACATTGCAGTGTCTGTGGGGAAGCCTTTGCCAAGGCTGACCCCCACACCTGTGTTTATTGTCTGGGGTTTGACCACCTCAATGCAGACTGCCAGATTTGCAAAATTTTCCTGCAGCTACCCTGGATAAGAGAGTTGGTAGGCTCAAGGAAAGGGAGCCAAGAAGTCCGCTGACCGGATGGCCAGCCAGTTCGGTTCCAACCGAACGGAGGTAGCCCTCTGACCGAAGCGAGACTTCCTCGGGCAAAGGAGAGCCGACTCGGAGGAGTCGGTTCCAGCAAAAGGACAAGGAAATCAGCTGGTGTGGAGCCAAACTTTCCTCTCCAACCGCTGAAGAAATAGCCAAAGATTAAAATTGTCCAGTCGCTTTCCGATTCTGACGAACTGGCATCATCAGGTAAGCATCGGTTGGCTGGTTCCACCGGTTCAAGAGTATGATTCAGAGGAATTTTATGAACTGGAGGAGGGAAGAGGAGTATGGAGGAGAGTGAATGTGGATTTGAAAGTCTGGATGTGCACATTGAACCGGACATCTCCCCAGACAGACCTTCAGGAGTGTCTCCTCCTAGGCTTTCAGAGTCCCTTCTCATTTTATTTTTATAAAAAGTGGCTGAAACCCTCCAGCTCCCTATGGAGGAAGCTGTGGATGATCAAGAGAACCTGACTATGTGGAAATGATGGATATCCCAGAGTCCAGGAGACTGTCTATTCCTTTGCATAAATCTTTTGGGAAACAGACAGTAAAAATTCTAAAACTCCTCACACTATACCTCCTGTTGATAAGAGAATGGACAAGAGGTACACATTGTCAGGCTCTGATACGGAGTTCATTACACAACAATGCAGCCATGTTGGGGTAGTGCAGGCTACAGCCTGTGACAAGGCAAATATTCCCTTGGCCTCACACCCGACAAGGACTCCAGGAGGATTGATGCCATGGCAAAGAAACAGTACATGGCAGCATCCTTGGGACTCAGACAGGCAAATTATATGGCTTATGTTGCTAGATACCAGAAATCCAGATGGGATACTGTTATGGCTCTAGCAAAACAGGTCCCTGGCCAGCTTGCTAAGGAGCTGGAGCAGGTGGCTGCTGATGGTATGAGGCATCTAAGGTGCAATTCCATGCTGCAGTGGACTCTAATGATGTGTCATCAAGAGTCATGGCTACATCTGTGGCACTTGCAGAATGGCTTGGCTCAGATGTACTAGCCTGTCACAGGATACCCAGACTAAGGCCATGGATTTTCCTGTTGTGGGTAATTCTCTGTTTGGGAGCAGACAGAGAATTACATGAAGAAAATGGTGAGTATAGGACCACCTACAGGAGTGCACAGGCCAGGAAAGGCAGGCCACTCCTCAAAGGCAGCCTTCCAGGGCAGGGGCAAGCCTTTTCATAGGCCTTTTACCAGCCCAGGCCTCCTCTTCAGCTTACACCCAGAGAGGTTCTTTAGAGGAGAGGCAAACGGGTACAAGCAGACCCTGCTTCCACCCCTTAGCCTAAAGCCCTGCCAAGCAGGCACCCTGATGGGGTGGCCAGGGCCGATTCTCCACTACCTGTAGGGGCAGGCTGGCTTACTTTGTCCAGGACTGAAGCTCTCACATCAGACAAGTGGGTCCTGGAAGTAGTAAGCCAGGGACTGGTTCTCAGCTTCAAAAATTTCCAAAGATGAGAACCAGATCCTTTCCACCTGCAAATCCATCAGAGGCACTTGCCCTAGAGGCAGAAGTCTCTACCCTCCTGGCTCTCAGAGCTGTGGAAAGGGTTCCACCAATACACCAGGGCAAAGGTTGTACTCCAGGTACTTCCTTACCCCAAAAAGACAGGAGAATGGCGGCCCATCCTGGATCTCAGATACTTAAACAAGCACCTTTTAAAACCAAAATTCAAAATGGTGACTCTGGGAATTATTCTGCCCTCTCAAGGCCAGGAGACTAGCTAGCGTCCCTGGACCTCAAGGATGCCTACTTCCATATTCTCATCAGAGCTCCCATCGAAAGTACCTCAGGTTAGAGCTGCCCTCAGGCCATTATCGTTCAGAGCAATGCCCTTTGGCCTCACCTCTGCTCCAGGGTATTCCAAATGCCTGGCAGTAGCATTTGCCCACCTAAGAAGGCAAAAATTGCCATCCTCCTTACCTGGACGACTGGCTGATAGTAGGCCAGTCTCCAGACCAAATCAAGTTACATCTTCAGATAACTCAGCAGCTGCTTACCTCTTTAGGTTTCCTTCTGAATCTTCTAAAGTCAGTTCTAGAGCCTGTCCAGCTCCTCACCTTCATAGGGCAGAACTGAACACAGAGGAAACCAGAGCCTTCCTGCCTTTGGACAGGCCAAGGACCCTAGTCTCTCTGGCCTCCTCATTCACCCTGCAGGTCTCTCGACCAGCAAGGCATTTTCTACAGCTCCTAGGGTACATGGCTGCTTCTGCAGCAGTAGTGCAAGGAGCCAGATTTCAGATGAGGGACATCCAGTTCCATTTGAGTGCCTTTTGGTCTCAAAGAAAGGACCCTCTAACCAAATTGATCCCACTGACTCAGACCCTGATCCAAGCCCTACAATGTGGCAGGATCAGAGCAGTCTGAGACAGGGGTTCCCTTGTCACTCAGTCTCACTCTTTAATCCTTACTACAGATGCATCCCTCTTGGGGTGGGGAGCTCACATGGGCGACCTCACTACCCAGGGACTGTGGTCCCCTCAGGAATCTCTGCTCCACATCAACCTGTTGGAGCTCAGAGCAGTTTTCTAGCACTTCAAGCTTTTCCAAATCTGTTCAGAACAAAGTTGTACAGGTCAGAACAGACAACACCACTACGATGTGGTACATCAACAAGCAATGAGGCACTCGGTCACGCCTTGTGTACCGAACAAATGAAGTTGTGGTCTCTGGCTTATTCCTGATCACCTCCCTACGGCAGTTCACCTCCCAGGCAAGGAAAATGTCCTGGCAGATGCTCTCAGCAGGATTTCCCAGGGCCATCACAAATGGTCACTGGATCCCTGGTCCTGGAGGTAATATTTGCCAGGTGGGGCACCCCGCAGATAGATCTTTTGCAGCCCCAGACAATCACCAACTTCCCTTTTTGCTGCAGGCCCCAGTGTTGGGCTCAGTCCTCTGGATGCCTTAGTTCTCAACTGGGAAGGAAAGTTCTCTATGCTTTTCCCCTTCCCTCTCCTGTTCAAAGTGTTAGTCAAAATCAGATCTCAATCCTGCAAAGTGATTCTGATTGCTCCAGATTGGGCCAGACAACCCTGGTATCCACTCCTACTGTCCTTAGCAGTCCATCTTCCCTGTGTCTTCCCAGGAATCACAATCTGTTAACCTGTGCTCAGGGAAGGGTTTGGTATCCGAACACAAATGTCTCAATCTCAAGGCCTGGCTCTTGAAGAGTTAGAATTTGCTGATCTACACCTCTCCCAAGGTGTAATGGATGTATTGAAGGCTTCTAGGAAGCCTTCCACCGAAGCTACTTACAATTCCAAATGGAAGAGTTTTCCATATGGTGCTCTGGGAAGCATAGTTCCCAGAATCTGCTGATTTACTCACAGTCCTGGATTATATGGTCCATTTGAACACTTTGGGGCTCGGACCTGCTACCCTAAAGGTGCATTTGGCAGCTGTGTCTGCTTTCATTTCAGCAGGTAAACCTCTTCTCTTTCAGCTCATCTTGTATTCTCTAAGTTTTTAAGGGATTGCTTCACACCAACCCTCCATTCAGGGCCCCTGCCCTGCCTGGGATCTTAATGTTTGCATTGCTCAGCTTATGCAACCTCCTTTGAGCCCTTGTCTTCAGCAGACCTCAAGTATTTGACTTGGAAGACTGTGTTCTGGTAGCCATCACTTCTGCCAGGCATAAGTGAATTACAAGCTTTGTCAGTGCAGCCTGATTTTATCTCCTTTCTAGAGAAAAGGTGGTCCTCAGGTCTAACAGGAAGTTCTTGCCTAAGGTGGTTTCAGATTTCCACCTTAATCAATCTATTTCTCTTCCAGTGTACTTCACTGACCATTCCTCCTCTGGCGAGAGGAGGCTGCACAACTTAGATGTGAAGAGCCCTTAGTTACTACATTGAGCGTACCAAGGGTCACAGGTTTGACTCCCTCCAACTATTCCTCACTTATGGTGAGGTTGGTAGGGAAACCTGCCACTAAAAGATCCATTGCCAGGTGGATTGTCTCTTGTATCCAATTCTGTTATGAAAAGCTGGGTAAGGTTCCTCCCTCAGGCCTGAGGGCTCACTCTACCAGAGGTACAGCTGCTTCCTGGCTGCTGCCAGGGACATCCCATTCTAGAGATTTGTCAAGCAGCTACCTGGAAAACAGTTCACACTTTTACCAAGCATTACTCTCTGGACACCCAGGCTAGGGGTGATGCTCGGTTTGGCACAGCTGTGCTTCAGATCCTATTTCCTAAGTAGGTTCTTTCCTCCTCCATGGAGGTACTGCTGTGTAGTCTGCATATGTAATAATATAGCAAGACTTCATGTTGTTTGAGGAAAAAATTACTCACCTTAGTAATGTTGTTTCTTCTAATGGAGTCTTGCTATTTATGACCTCCCCTGCCTGCCCCTCTCAGAACCTCTGTTTTTGGGATGTGGGTGGGCAGTGCAGTGTTGGCACTTAGTAGATGCCCACCTTGTTTTTTCACCCTCTCTTTCTGGGGTGACTGGTGTTGTGTTTTCATTTTTGGGTCTCTGACTTGAGTCTTTATTGGGGACCAAAAATGTGTTATTATATTTAGTAGCCAGTTGGCTAGTGTAGGTTTACAACTTTCACACAGGACCTTAGTGAGTTTAGCTCGTAAAAGATCTGACAGTTTGTGTTTGAAGAACAACAGACAGAGCTTTCAACGAGCTCAAGCTCAGCGTTCCATGCCTGGCATGGAAAGTTAACTCTTTCACCTCCGGAGCAGTTTGAAAGTTGGGACTCACTGCATATCTCATAATATAGCAAGACTCGATTAGAAGAAACAACATTACTAAGGTGAGTAATTTTTCTTTCGCACCTGTGAGCCAAAGGGTGCAGTCGCTGTGCAAATTGCGTTCGACCAATGAACTGATAGTGTCTTTGTTCATGCAGTGGGATCATAAAAGCCCATGTTGAAAACTTGGAGTAAAATACCAAGAAACTCCCAGGGTGTTAGGGTTTCGACCATAACGCCCTACCCTGTAGGACTGACAGGTGTCAGGATGTGACTTGGGATTGTCGACAGTATTGCTCATGCCATTCAACCCCCACCTGCACCCTGCAGCCAGTGACAGGCATCGAGGTGCACCTTGGACTCTTTGGCCTCAGAGTTCATCCCATTCTCCTATACTGCACCCATTTCAGCATATGTGCTTATGGAATGAGATGAGTAAAACACGAACACCCAAAGCACACCTGACACTTGTCAGTGTCTGCAGGGTAGGGTAAGGTGAAATGTCGTGACCATTATGAATGATGACCCAAAGGTACACCCCAATGCCTGTCCACCTCTGCAGGGTGGGGTGGGGTTAGCATCAATTCAATACTTCACTGCCATTCCTATTCTGCATGGGCCCGATTCTCATAGGGGCCTGCATCTGATACAAGCGCGGCAACTGCAGCTTGCACCAGTGGCTGGTGCGCCAGGGACCCTGCACCTAATTCAGGTACAGGAGGGGTCCCAGCAGCTAAGTCCCTATGCTTGCGCTGACCAGAACCCTGTGGCAAACCTCTGGCACACACACACAGGTCCACCACAGACCACTAGAGACTAACACAGGACCCCCATCCCACTAGGCAATGGGCATGTGGACCCAACCTGGTGGGCTGGTGTCCCTCCACTATGTGTGATGCAGTTGGCACCTGGCCTCGGAGGTGAGTGGTGGGATGTGCTGGGGAGCAGTCAGGACTGGTGTACGGGGGTTTGGGCACCACCTGCTGGAGCATGGGTGGGCACTGTACCACCATAAGCTGGTGCTGCGGTAGCGCCCGATGGAGCAGGCATTGGAGATCAAGGGAGCTGCTGCCAGTATGGGCCACATCAGGGCGGGGTACCAACATGGTACATAGGTGGCATCGGGGACCTGTGAGGGTGCCTCTGGACCGCCAGGCAAGGGCCACACTCGGGGTGTATGGTGGGTAGAACCGTCACCCATGGTGTGCCGCACACAGGCATGTCACCCAGAGAGAATGTGTAAGTCCCCTTATGCCTGCCCTGGCTGGTCTAAGAGCACTTAGAATTTCTCCCACCAAGTGATGTCTGTAAATCGCAGGATGCAGCTTGTATCAGCCGCAGTCCCCCTACTGCCAAGCCACAGTCCATTGCAGGTGCAAGCCCTGTTTGGGGCAGGTGGACTGCAGTCGACACAGGCCACCTTTGTGATCCACGGAGGGCAGTCATGGATGCAAGGTGCACCTTGCACCATATCTGTTCAGTGCAGGCACCTTGTGTCCGACACAGGGCTTTGAGAATCAGGCCCCATCTGTCTAACTCCTGTACTTCCACTGCTAATGCCAGCAAGCAACCATTCGGCATTGACAAATGCTTGTGTAGTAAGCTCTGGCCCATAAGAGGCTCACAGGTGACCAGTGGGAAGCTCATTAATTAGGAACAGGCTGCATCTCCTTTGTAATGTCTTTATAAGTGAAATTGCAGAGGGACTGGAAGGAAAAGTATGCCTCTTTGCAGATGACACAAAGATCTGCAGCAGGGTTGATACATGAGGCATGGAAAGGGTAAGAAGGGACTTGGCAAGGTTGGAGGAATGGTCTGCAAAGAACTGCAAAATAATGCACCTGGGAAACAAAAACCCAGGGAAGATTATACAATGGGGGAGGTAGTAACAACAACAAAAATGGAAAGGGACCTGGGGTAATCATATCAGATGACCTTAAGGTTAGCAAGCAATGTTAGAAAGCAGTAGGGAGGGCTGGGGATGCTGGGATGTATAGGGAGAGGCATCACCAGCAGAAAACAGGAAGTTGTTATCCCTCTGTAGACAGTTGGTGAGATCCCACCTGAGTACAGCATCCGGTTCTGGAGACCCCATCTCTGCAAGGACATAGACAGGATGGAGGCAGTCCAGAGGAGGGCATCTAAAAAATGGTGCGAGGTCTGCAAGATAAGCTATATGATGAGAGACTAAAGGAGCTTAATATGTACACTGTTGAGGAAAGGAGGGAGGGGGACATGATAGAAACTTTAAGTACCTCAGTGGAATCAACAAAGTCCAAGAGGGTAGCAGCTTTCGGAAAAAGATGTGCAAGAACAAGGGACACAATTTGAAGATGGGGGACAGCTCAGGGCAATGTGAGGAAGTATTTTTCACAGAGAGGGTGGTGGGTGCATGGAACAGCCTTCCTGAGGAGGTTGTGGGGTCTAATACTGTGGGAGAATTCAGTAATACATGGGACAGACATAAGGCAGTTCTTGCGGAGGTAGGAAGAAATAGGCTGTTGGTTAACTAGGATCTGCAGCTTATCCTGTAGGATTAAAAGGACCAGCCCCAGTACTGAACCCTGTAGTACCCTATTAGTAACCCCTTTCTTCACTGTGGACTCCATTTACTATTACCTGCTGTGTCCCGTTGTTCAGTCAGTGTTTCACCCAGGCTACCACCCCAGGACCCACTCCCAGGCTGGCTTATTTGTTTATTAATCTTTTGTGTGGACTGTGTCAAATGCCTTGCTAAAGTCTGTTGTAGGCCATCACGTCCACTGCCCTCCCTGGTCTACTACTTTGGTCACCCAGTCAAAGAAATCATTAGATTTGTCTGACATGACCTTCCTGCTGTGAATCCATGCTACCTTGGGTCCTGTGCCCCACTGGCCTCTAGGTACTCAACAGTTCTTTCCTTCAGAAGTGATTCCATCATTTTCCCTACCACTGAGGTCAAACTAACAGGTCTGTAGTTTCCTGCCTCTGTCTTGCTCCCACTTGTGTGAAGAGGAATCTCATCTGTCCTCCTCAAGTCATCAAGTACCACACCATCCTCCCATTATTTATTAAAAAGGGTAGTTAGTAGTGTTACTAGTTCTTCTCTTAGTTCTTTCAGAATTCTTGGGTGAATCCATCAGGCCCCATTGCTTTATCCACCTTCAGTTTTAAGAGTTCTTTCAGAACCCTTTCTTCTGTGAAAGGACTATTATCACCCCCATCCAGAGTGCTTCTATTGACTGGATTAGGTATCTCCCTGCTTTTCCATTGTGAATACTGAGCAGAAGTATTCGCTCAGTATCCTTGTTTTTTCACTGTTGCTCTCTGCCCAACCACCTTCCTGTTAATTCAGCCTCAGTATCCCTGCCTTAGTCTTTCTTTGCTCCTCAATGTACCTATAAAAGGTTTTATCCCCTTCTTAACCGAGTTGGCAATCTTTTCATTGGTTTGCACTGTTGTTATTATGAATACCTTTCCTGCTTCCTTCTGCTTTAACTGGTACAGTTCTCTGTCCTGCTCTTTCTGTGTTTCCTTATACTTCCAAAATGCTATCTTTTCTCCCTTACCTTCCCCACTTCTTTAAGAACCATAATGTGTTTTTCTTTTCATTTTGATTTGTTTATTTGTTTCACACAAAGGCTTGTTGCCTCTGTGATGACAGTTTTGATGTTTCCCAATTGCTGCTCCACCCCACCTTCTTGCCTGTTTGCTAGTGCTTTTCTGAGGCACTCACCCATTTTGACAAAATCAGCCTCTTGAAGTCCAGTACCTTCACTTTTGTATGGCTTGACTCTACAGCTAAGTTTATGATGAGCCACACTGTTTGGTGGTCACTTGTTCCCAGATGGCTACCATTTCAAGATCAGAGATCCTCTCTCCATACCCATCTGAGAGTAACAGGTCAAAGATTGCTCCTCCCGAGTGGGTTCAAAACTAGCTCTCTGAGGCATGCCCCTGTAGGCATCGAGAATGGCCCTGCTCTTGGATGTGGCTGCAGCTGAGGTGCTCCAGCTAACATATGGCATATCAGGTCCCCCATCAGCAATATCTCCCTTTCTCTGCCATCCCAAGGATGCCTGCTATCATTTCCTTGTCCATTTCATTCCCTGAGATGGGGGTCTGTATACAACCCTGTGCGGATTGTGGTGCCATTTCCAGTCTCCAGGGTAACCCACAGTGCCTCCTCTCCTCCCGGTTTACCCTTTAGTTCTGTTGCTTTGATCCCTTCCTTTACATCGAGAGCTACTCCTCCTCCTCCTTTTCTTCCCTCCCTCCCTGTCCCTCCTGTAGATTGTGTACCCTGGTATGTTGACATCCCAGTTATGGTTCTCTGTGCATCATGTTTCTGTGACTGCCACGATATCCAGGCATCCTCTTTCATCAAGGCCACCATTTCAGGGAGCTTTTACCTAGACTACTGGCATTGCAAATCCATTACCCTCCATTTTTTATGGCGTTATTTTTTTGCTCCATCCCTGTCCTTACTGCCTCAGTTTTTTCTCCATTTACCCCTGCCCTTCTCCCTATCAACTGCTCTATCTTGGTGTTTACCTCACTAACTACACTGATTTTTGGGGGCTAGGATTTCCTTCTTTTCAGTGTCTCCCCCTGGCTGGTTTAAATGCTTGCCAATGAAGCATTTAAACATATCACCTGGGATCCTGGTTCCCTCCTGGATAGATGCAGACCATCACAACTATATAGGCCTGCATCCTCCAGGTGGCGTCCCAGTCCCCAGTGAAGCCAAATCCTGAGCTCTGCACCAGTTTTTCAACCAGTCATTGAATTCCATGGTTGGAGTACCCTAGCCTCATCCATGCCATAGACAGGTAGCACTCTGAGAAAGTTACCATTTGTGCTGCTTGTCTAAGCCCTTCCCCAACTCCACAAACTCTTGTTGCACTGCTCTGATCCCATTCTCAGCCAGGTTATTTGTCCCTAGGCGGATATGACATCCAGCTCACTCCCCTTGCAGCAGCTCCCATTATCTTGAGGATTTGTTTCCTGTCCCTCAAGCCATGGCACCAGGCAGGCACCTTACCTCTGTTTCAAACAACATGAAGTCTTGCTATATTCTGACAATTGCAGTGATTCCCAACCTTTGAACTGCCCCGAGAACAAAGAGTTAACTTTATGCAGGGCATAGAATGCTGAGCTCAAGCTCGGTTGAAGTCTCTGTCTGGAGTATTTCAAACTTAAACCGTCAGATTCTTTACTCCGCCTCACTGACGGTCACTTTGGAGATTTCTCCTTCAGCTCGGTTCGAAAGTCGGTTAAAGTTTCAGTTTTCATCGTTTTTAAACCAAAAAGTTATCTGCATAGTCCGTCAGTCTCTGTCTGTGTGCGTGTAATAGATAGGAACTGTTCTGTTTTTCTGTGGAACTTAAAGTGTGGCTCGGTTCAGTTGAACCGCCATTTGATAGTGAAATATTGTGTTTTACTTAGAGTGTGGTTACGGTTCTTATTGATTCTAAAAATATGTGATTTGCCTCAGAAAAGCACTAGCAAACAGGCAAGAAGGAGGGTGGAGGAATAATGGGGAGTAATCAAACAGCCATCACAGAGGCAACAAGCCTTTGTGTAAAGCAAATCAAAACACAACGAAGGAAAAAAAATGCTATGGTTCTCAAAAGAGGTGGCAGGGAAGGTTAAGGAGAAAGGACAGCATTCAGGAAATATAAGGAAACACAGAAGGAGCAGGACAGAGAACTTTATCAGTTAAAGCAGAAAGAGGCTGGGAAGGCAGAATAGTAAAGGCCCAAACCGAGAAATTATAGCCAATTCTGTTAAGAGGGGATAGACCTTTATAGGTACATTAGGGAGCAAGAAAGACCAGAGGAGGATACTGAGGCTTAATAAAGGGAGGGAATGGGTAGAGGGTGACAGTGAAAAGCAGGGATACTGAATCTAATATTTCTGCTCAGTGTTCACAAAGGAATAGAAGGGGAGGTACCTAAACCAAATAAGAGAAATACTTTGAAGATGGGGTCGATACCAGTCCATTTACAGAAGAAAGGGTTCTGAAAGAACTAATAAAATTGAAGGTGGAGAAAGCAATGGGGCCTGATGGGATTCACCCCAGAATTCTAAAAGAACTAAGGGTAGAACTAGTGACACCGCTGACTACTCTCTTTAACAAATCATGGGAGGAAGGGTGGTACCTGAGGACTGGAGGAGGGCAGATGTGATTCATCTTCACAAAAGTGGGATCAGGACAGAGGCAGGAAACTACAAACCAGTTAGTTTGACCTCAGTGGTAGGGAAAATGATGGAATCACTCTGAAGGAAAGAATTGTTGAGTACCTAGAGGCCAGTGGGGCACAGGACCCAAGGCAGCATGGATTCATGACGGAAGGTCATGTCAGACGAATCTAATAGATTTCTTTGACTGGTGACCAAAGTAGTAGACTAGAAGGGCTGTGGACATGGCCTACCTAGATTTTAGCAAGGCATTTGATACAGTCCCACACAAAGGTTAATACACAAGTTAGCCAGCCTTGGAGTGGGTCCCAAGGTGGTAACCTGATAAAAAATTGGCTAGACAACAGGACGCAAGGGTAGTAGTAAATGGAGTACACAGTGAAGAAAGGAGGGTTACTAGTGGGTACCGCAGAGTTCAGTACTGGGACCGGTCCTTTTAATGTTTTTATAAGTGACATTGCAGAGGACTGGAAGGAAAAGTATGTCTCTTTGCAGACAACACAAAGATCTGCAACAGGGTTGATACACAAGATGGAGTAGAAAGGATGAGAAGGGACTTGCCAAGGTTGGAGAAATGGTCAAATGTATGGCAGCTCAGATTCAATGCAAAGAAGTGCAAGGTAATGCACATGGGAAACAAAAACTCAGTGGAAGAGTACACAGTGGGGGTGAGATACTAACAACAGTAAAATGGAAAGGGACAGGGTAATTATATCAGATGACCTAAAGGTGGGCAAGCAATGTGAAAAGGCAGTAAGGAAGGCTGGGGGATACTGGGATGCATAGGAAGAGGCATCAATAGTAGAAAACAGGACATTGTTATCCCTCTGTAGACAGTTGGCAGATCCCACCTGAGTACCGCATCCGTTCTGGAGACCCCATCTCTGCAAGGACATAGGATGGAGGCAGTCCAGAGGAGGGCAACTAAAAATGGTGCAGGGTCTGCAGAGAAGCTATATGAGGAAAGACTAAAGGAGCTTAATATGTACACCCTTGAGGAAAGGAGGGGGGGACATGATAGAAACTTTCAAGTACCTCAGTGGAATCAACAAAGTCCAAGAGGATAGCATCTTTCAGAAAAACAGATGTGCAAGAACAAGGGGCACAATTTGAAGATAGAGGGGACAGCTCAGAGGTAATGTGAGGAAGTATTTTTCACAGAGAGGGTTGTGGATGGATGGAACAGCCTCCTGAGGAGGTTGCAGAGTCAAGAACAGTGGAGGAATTCAAGAATGCATGGGACAGACATAAGGCAGTCCTAGTGAGGGTAGGAAGAAGTAAGCAGTTGGTTAACTAGGATCTGCAGCTTATCTGTTAGGTAGGAAAATGGGCAGACTAGGTGGGCCAAGTGGTCATATCTGCCATCAAATTCTATGTTTCTATGTTTGGTCGTTTTTCCAATACCCATGGGGAGCGGTTAGGAACCGATAAAGAGTCTTGCATGGCAGTTGCCTTAAAAAGGAGTAAGTTGGTTAGGTTGGCCATGTCTGAGAAACCCAAGAAAAACTGGGCCCACTGGGTTTCAATACTGCAGTGAGTGTAGGAGGTCTTGCCAAGACCGATCCCCACACCACCTGTGTTTATTGTCTGGGGTTTGACCACCTCGATTCAGACTGCCAAATATGTAAAACCTTCCCAAATCTACCCTTGAGAAGAGATTAGGTAGACTGGGGAAAAGGAGGCCGAGAAGTCCGCTGACCTGGATGGCCAGCCGGTTGGTTTTGACCGAACCAGAACGAGTTCCCTCTGACCAGGGCGATATTTCTTTGGGCAAAAGGAGAGCTGATTCTGAGGGATCGGTTGTGACAGAAAGAAAATGCAAAGACAAATCGACTGGTTCGGATCCAGAGGTTCATGTTCTGACCTGAAGAGATAGCCAGAGTGATTCAGATTGTGGAATCGCTCCGTCCGTTCCTACCGATCCGGCTCCTTCTGGCAGCGCTCACTCGATTGGTTCTCCCGTTCAAGATTATACCCTCGAAGATTTTTATGAACCAGAATTTGAAGACGAAGGGAATTTGAGGATGATGATGGGAGGGTCTGATGTGCCTGTGGAACCAGACATCTCAGACAGACCTTCAGGTGTTTCCCTCCTGGCTTTCTGAGTCCCTTCTCACTTTATCTTTTACAGAAAGGTGGCTGAAACCCTCCAGCTACCTATGGAGGAGGCTGTGGAAGATCAAGAGGAGCCTGATTATGTAGAGATGATGGACATCCCAGAGTCCAGGAGACTGTCTATTCCCTCCACAAATCTTTTGAAACAGACACAAAACATCCTAAAGTCTCCTAACACTATACCTCCTGTGGACAGAAGAATGGACAAGAGGTATACACTTTCAGCTCAGACACGGAGTTCTTATATCAGCAATCAGCCATGTTGGAGTAGTGCAGGCTGCTGCCTGTGACAAGGCAATTATTCCCTGGCTTACACCCCCAGACAAGGACTCCAGGAAGATTGATGCTATGGCAAAGAAGCAGTACATGGCATCTTCTTTGGGACTCAGGCAGGCAAATTACATGGCCTGTACAGCCAGGTACCGGAAGTCCAGGTGGGACACTGTACTGGCACTGGCTAAACAGTCCTCTCCCCAGCTAACCATGGAGCTGGAGGCAGTGGCTGCAGATGGGACTGAGGCTTCTAAGGTTCAGTATAATGCTGCTATGGACTCTAATGGTGTGTCATCAAGAGTCATGGCTACATCTGTGGCTCTTCTAAGGATGGCTTGGCTCAGATGTTCTAGCCTCTCACAGGACACCCAGGCTAAGGCCATGGATTTTCCTGTACTGGTAATTCTCTGTTTGGGGAGCTAACAGAGAATTACATAAAGAAAATGGATGAGTACAGGACCACTTACAGGAGTGCTCAGGCCAAGGAGAGGCAGGCAACTCCTCAAAGGCAGCAGTCTAGGGGCAGGGCAGGCCTTTCAAAGGCCTTTTACCAAGCACAGGGCCTCTTCCTTTTCTCAGAGGGGTTCTTCAGAGGAAGAGGCAGAAGGGGATAAGCAGGCTGCATCCACTCCTCAGCCTAAAGCCCCTGCCAAGCAGACACCCTGATGGGCCTGCCCGGTCAACTCTCCTATTCCAATAGGGGCAGGTTGGCTTACTTTGTCCAGGACTGGATGTCTATTACATCAGACAAGTGGGTCCTGGAAGTAATAATCCAGGGACTGGTTCTCAGCTTCAGAAAATTCCCAAAGGTGAAAGTCAGATCTTTTCCACCTGCAAATCTCTCAGAAACCCTTGTCCTAGAGGCAGAGGTTTCTTCTCTCCTAGCTTTAAGAGCCATAGAGAGAGTACCTACCCTACAATGGGGCAAAGGACTGTACTCCAGGTACTTTCTGACCCCAAAAGGCAGGGGAGTGGCGACCCATCCTAGACCTAAGAAATCTAAACAAACATCTCTTAAAACTAAAGTTCAAGATGGTAACTCTGGGAATAATCCTTCCTCTCTAAGGCCAGGGACTGACTAGCCTCCTGGACCTCAAAGATGCCTACTTTCACATTCCCATCAGGTGCTCCCACAGAAAGTACCTCAGGTTCGTGTTGCCCTCAGGCCACTATCAGTTCAGAGCAATGCGCTTTGGCTAACCTCAGCTCCAAGGGTTTTCACAAGTGCCTGGCAATAGTAGTTGCCTTTCTAAGAAGGCAAAATATTTCCATTTTCTATATCTGGACGATTGGCTAATAGTGGGTCAGTCTCTAGACCAAGTCAAGTCTCACCTGCAAGTGACCCAGCAAGTGCTCACTTCTCTAGGATTTCTTCTCAACCTTCCAAGTCAGTTCTCGAACCAGTCCAGCTTCTTACCTTTATAGTGGCAGAACTGGACACACTCAGAGCAAGAGCCTTTCTTCCTCTAGAAAGGGCAAGGGTTCTTATGGAACTAGCTTCTTCTTTCAGCCTTCAGGTATCTCGGTCAGCAAGGCATTTCCTCCAGCTCTTGGGCCACGTGGCAGCTTCAACAGCAGTGGTGCAAGATCAAGATTCCAGATGAGGATATTCAGTTCCACCTGAGAGCTTTTTGGTCTCAGAGGAAGGATTCCTTACCAAACTGATCCCAGTGACTCTGACCTTGATCCAAGCCCTCCAATGGTGGCAGGATCAGGACAATTTAAGACAAGGTGTTCCTTTTGTTACTCAGCCTTGTTCAGTGGTCCTTACCACAGATGCTTCTCTTCTGGGCTGGGAGCCCATCTGGGTCCCTCACTGCCCTGGGGCTGTGGTCCCCTCAAGAATCCCTCCTCCACATCAGTCTTCTAGAGCTCAGGGCAGTTTTTCTGGACCTAAAAGCTTTCTCAGTCAGTACAGAACAAGGTGGTTGAAGTCAGAGCGGAGAACACCACCACTATGTGGTATATCAAGCAGGAGGCAGTCGGTCCACGGCCTTGTGCACAGAAGCCATGAAGTTGAGGTCCCTGGCTTATTCCTGCAAACCTCTCTTGTAGCAGTTCATCTTCCAGACAAGGACAATGTGCTAGCAGATGCACTGAGCAGGATCTCAGGGCCATCACAGATGGTCCCTGGACCTCAGGTGTTGAAGTGATTTTCAAGGGTGGGGCACTCCAGAGATAGATCTCTGAACCATGAGTCATCTGTGACAGATGCCACTATCGATTCTATCCTCAACATCCTGAAAGAGAATCTCTTGCCTACCCTCCTGCCATCGAAGTAAGACATGCCATCAAACTGGCCAAAAACAGCAAAGCTGCGGGACCAGATGGCATACCGACTGAAGTCTACAAGGCTGAGGGGAGGAACTGGCACTAAAGCGCCACAAACTCATTCTCCAAATTTGGAACAATGAGGAGATTCCAGAGGACTTGAGGAAAGCGAACATTGTTACCATCTTCAAGAAGGACACAAGTTGGTGTGTGGAAATTATCAAGGCATTGCTTTGCTCTGCACTGCAGGAAACTCCTCACCGTATTCTTCTGAATGTGTCCTTCCCATTGAAAAAGAAGTCCTGCCAGAATCTCGGTGTGGATTCAGACCATTTCGGACAACCCGACATGATCTTCACTGCCAGGCAGATCCAAGAAAAGTGTTTGAACAACATCAGGACCTGTACATGGTTTTCATTGACCTGACAAAGGCCTTTGACTCCATCAACCGTGAAGCCTTGTGGAAGGTGCTGGCCAGATTTGGCTGCCCTACAAAATTCATCAAAGTCCTGAGGTTTCCGTATAACCAGATGACTGCCAGCATTCTCCATAATGGTTCAAAGACAGACCCTTTCATCATCCAAACTGGGGTCAAGGAAGGGTGTGTCATCGCTCCAACCTTGTTCTCTATCTTCCTAGTAGTCATCATAGTACTCACCAAAGGCCACCTTCCCACTGGAATTGACATTGAATACAGAATGGATGGAGGGCTCTTTAATCTTGGACGTCTCTGTTTAAAGACCAAAGTTTGCAAGGCATCTGTCATTGACCTCCAATGCGTTGATGACTGTGCTATCCTTGCACACACAGGAGCGACCTCCAATCTGGTAGATCTCTTTGCGGAAGCTTACGAAGTCTGGGACTCTCACTTAAGATCAAGAAGACCAAGGTGCTCTATCAGCCTGCTCAAGGCCTTGTAAATGGCCCTCCATAATTCACCATCGGGGATAGACCCTGGAGACAGTTGAGCACTTCCCATACCTCGGTAGCCACCTCTCCCTAACAGCGAACATTGACGATGAGATTCAGCACAGGATCCAATGCACTAGTACCTCATTTGAGAAACTGCTTGGTGCATCTTCACTGACCGTGACATACGTAAAGAACACCAAGATCCAGGTATACAGTTCAGTTGTCATCCCTACCCTTCTTTATAGATCTGAAACTTGAGTGACTTACCGACATCATCTAAAGAGCCTGGAGAGGTACCACCAATGATGTCTCTGGAAAATCCTCCACATTAAGTGGAAGGCGACTGCACTAATGTCAGTTTTCTCGCTGAGGCCAATGTCACCAGCATTGAGGCAATGATCCTCAGACATCAATTCCGCTGGACTGGACACTGTGTATGGATGCTTGACTCTCGACTCCCCAAACAAATTTTATACTCCCTGCTCAGTCATGGCCAGAGATCCGTGGTGGTCAAGGAAATGCTACAAAGATGCACTGAAGGCATATTTCAATAAAACAGATATGGACATCACAAGCTGGGAGGAGCTGGCACCAACCGATTTCAGTGGCACCAGAACCTCCATCAAGGGACTTGCTTTGAAGAGGAACGCCTTGCCCTCGAAGCTGAAAAAGAGAGCATAGGAAGGAAAGGAAAGAAACCCCAGCCAGCAGGCAGCTCTCCCACATGGAAACATGCAATTTCTGCGGAGGAATCTGTGGTTCTAGGATTGGATTACTGAGCCACCTCAGGACCCATCAGTGAACCATGGTAGGGATCATCCTTGAATTGATGGATCGCCGACGAGTTAACTGGATAATTATGCATGTTAAATCACTTATGTATGACAAGGTGTGGTTGCTGTGGAGACTAGGGATTGTTCTGCAGAGGTGTGGAGTGGATTGGTTACATGGCATTGATGGAAACATTCAGTGATGGGTCTGGTGGAACTTGGTGTGTAGAAGCATAGACTGGCTTGGAGAGTTATCCACTGAGACCCTACAATCAGGTAAAATGACATATGCAGAGAGAGCAGTCCATAGTGCAGCAGACCCAGCTTGCACATCCATGGGCAGCTAGCAAGAGTGGCTGGACTGAAGTTTGACCAATTTGGCGTGGGGCAGCATGAGCAGTGAGTGACCCTGGTGGTGTTCAGATCCAGCATGTCTAAGCTAGCTTATGTATGGATGTGGGAAGGGGCTGGTGCATCTGGGCAGTGCTTGCTCAGCTAGCCAAAATATCCGAATTGGGGCTTAGGGTTGTACTCAGATGCAGTGTCTTCACACACTCTGGTTCCCAAGGTCCTGTCACTGTTTGGATCATGGGTACAGAGCAGCCACAAAACTGCATCACATTTAGAAACCCGTTGGGCTCACAGGCTGCTAATACATGTCAACATATAAGAGCTGTTATTTAGGAGTGTTGGGACACTTTTTGGGTAAATGAGCTGGTATAGGTTATTTAAGAGGCAGGGATTAATAATAACATTTTAAGGAGAAGGTGATATTTTATAATATGTTGTAAGGTAAGCGTGCATTAATTTTCTAATAATAGCAGATTCCTTATGGTGATAAGAGAAATGAATAATGTTATAAGACAAGTCACATGGAGTTTGCCATCTAAAGGAGAGTGTTCTTTAGGCACAAGTGGATTTATCAGATATATACTTACGAATCTGTCTTTGCATTTGACTGTGTTATGCATCCAGTACTATGTATTTTCAACAGCTAAACAGGCCTTTATGTTTATTTATATATTTTATCTTACTGAATTTGTAATGGTTTAAATAACCAAACAAATAAATTAACTTGAACTTGAATAGTTTGTTAATGTGGTTTAGATTTTTGGTGTTATATAAGCTTGAATAGTGATTCTAATTTGTATAAATTAGTTTTTGCTGAAATGCATTTTTATTGGCATCAATATGTATTTTTCCCAATTAAGATTATGTCAAAACCTATAAGATCCTCTTCCCAGTTAGCATGTGTTGTTGAGAGAGAAATCATTACTAATATAGAGGATAGTGTTTGTGTGATCATACACAACAGGAGGTTCTTCACTCAAGAGGTTTCGTGGTAACAGTAGACCTTGAGGTGCTGCTCGAAGGTCTTACTACCACGGAAACCTCGAGGTAAAAACATCCGTGCTGTGTATGGTCACTCTTCACTGTCCTTTATAGTACATGGGTGACCATAAATTGATATATTTCTCCTTACTGTTATGTTTTTGCTCACTGCTGCTGTCTTCCATGTCCTGCTGTCACCGCCATGGCCATTTTGGGAATGGGGAGACTAGCGATGCACACATGCGAAATATATTCCATGTTGTTACGCTACGGTATCTACATATCCAGCGTGGCATAACAACAAGGATGATGAAGCTACTGCAGCACAACAGACCTTGAATCCATCCTTAACAACATTCTGCCATATACTATAAATATTTTATAGAATTTTGAGATATTTAGTTTACTTGTATGAAAATATACATGAGGCTATGGTCATTTCTCTTTCCTGACATATGATAGTGCTGTTTTCAAATGAACTACTAAACATGTAAATAAATTAAGACTATTACATTTATATTGATAAAGAATTGCGACAACTTGAATGTTGGCACCAATTTTATCTTTTAAGACCTGAGCAATCTCACTTTCCTTACTGGACACCAAGGCCCATCACAATACAATTGAAAGTACTGTATTTGAGCTAAATAATAGTTGTATGGCTTGGGATAGCCAAAGACTTCCTCCAAGCTGTTTGCAGTCATAAAGCTCCATGCAGTTCTGGACTTCCCACCTCTCCATAGAATTTAGTAAAATGTGTTCTCTGTCTGTAAACCCTTTAAAGTCTGGTGCTCTATATGTGGCTTGTTTGACAAAAATCAGATAAGGAAGGGCCACCATTTTAAGTACTTCTTTGTGGCCCCAAAGTGACAATGATACGTTTTCCAGTCCAAGAGTTTATTCCTAATTTTTCTTTGACAATAGCATAATTTAATGAAATATTATTAGAAGGATTATTTGATAGAATAATACCTAAATATATTCAATTGTTACCTTAGCAGACCTGCATAGTAACAGATTTACTTGTGTTGCAAACTGAGAAAACTTTTGAATTAGGTGAAGTAAAGCAGAGACTGAAGAAGTAATGTCTTTAAATAGCAAAAGTGTGTCATCTACATATACACTTAATTTCTTCTTCCATATTCTTATACCACAGTATTCAAATTCCTGTAATTGCCTTCAGTAATGGTTCTAAATATAGTATAAAAATCGTAGGCAAGAGGGGGCATCCCTGACATACTCAATTTAACATTTGTATACTCTCTGTCAAACTGTTATTTACCATAAACTAAGTCCTAGGCTTATCATACAATTGTGTTATTCTTTGTAACACAAGAGGAATTCCCATCTAGCTACAGTAGAATCGTTTTATACATATGTGATTCACTAAATCTGATGCTTTACTGGCATTTAACAGCAAAGCACAATATTTCTCTGGAAGAGTTCTGGCATATTCAAATAACAAACATTACTAACAGCTTGAGAAATAGTTCTGCTAGGAATAAAACTGTGTTGGTCTTGGTGATTGGAGATAGGAGACCATGAACTATTCATTCTGCTATCAGTTTAGCTATAATCTTATAAATTGCAAAAACTATGTTAATCGTCAGTTAGGGTTTTTATTAAAGTGTCAAAGGTGGGAAATTTGATGTTAGGGTTTCCATCCCTAACACCCACCCCATCTTGCACAGATGAAGAGAGAGTCGAGGTGGCATTGGTGTTGTCCGCACCAGTGCTTACCCCATTCTCTATGCTGTGCCCCCAGCTTATTTTTAATGGAATGGGTGAGGCGTTAGGGCTGATGACCCCAATGCCACCCAATCCCTCTTTATCTGTGTAGGTGGGTGTTAGGTTGGAAACCCTAACGCCGAATTTCCCAGCTTTTGATGCTTTAATAAAACCCTAACTGAAGCATTAACGTCGTTTTTTGCAACTTATTTCCTTACTTTATGAGATAATATATATAGTATCTTTATTTTACTGGGGAGCACAGGGTTTGTGGGAGCAGGGGTCCTTTGGACCCTGCATTTCCATCCTCCACAGATTCACATATGTTTCTAGCTGTGGAAGCATCTTTCCTGCCCTCCACCTCTCCATAAATGTAGATATGTATTAAGTTGTGAAACGCAGCGACCTTGAGCCCCTGTGCTTCCACACACACAGTTATGTACAGACATAGCAAAATTGCAAGAAATAGGCATAACTGTGCAATCTTAAATAATTTTCACTCCAAATGTTCAACATAACCTTATCACCTCACTGCATGTACCCAGTACAGAAAATGTTCAAATCCTGCCAAAACATAATTCTGCACAACACACAATGCCATTCTACATACAGGTGTGAAACCACATTTTGGCCAGGATTTGAAAAAATGACAGTTGTGGCATTCATGACATGGGTACTAAAGAAAACTACATTGAAAATATGGGGTGTAAGTATTATAAATTAACAAAGTTGCAAGTGTGCGTCCATGAGATTACAACAAATGCCCATAACACAACCATTTCAGGAAATTTTGACCTCAGATTTTCAACATGCCCTTTTGGGATCCTACCTCATGATCACTTGTTCTGTCATTTCGTTACTTTGTCCCGAAGGTGATTTCATGCAGCAACTGCTTCATTCCACGCCACAGGTGTGAAAACACACTTCAGGTAGGATGTCTGAAATGACAGCTATGCTGTTCATAAGGTGATGTAAAAAATGGTTATGTTGAAAATTTGAATTGAAAATATCAAAAATTGCTAAAGTAATGTGTGTGTATCAGAATTTTCAATGACGCATGTAACTCTGGTGTTTTGGTATATCTGCACCAAATTTTCAACATGGCCTTTTGGGACCCCAACTCATGAACACTGGCACTGTCATTTTGTTAACTGGTCTCGCAAGGTGATTCTTCACAGTGACCGCAAAATCACCTTTCAGGACTGAGTAATGAAATGACAGTGCCAATGTTCATGAGGTGGGATCCCAAAGTCCATGTTGAAAATTTGGCACAAATATACCCAAAATGGCACAGATATCAACATAAGTTCAAAACGCCATGGACAGCCATTATACAGTGCTTACCTTGATTCTTCAGTTTGCAGTTCAGCTTTGAAGAGTGCAGATATGTCCCAGTCCAGAGAAGATCGCGCCGTCGACCTCCGGAGGTAAGTATGGGGTAAGGGAGGGTGAGGAGGTGGATGTGCAGAGGGAGGGTTGGGATGGGGGAGGGACAAGAGATAATGAAGGACTATTTTATTTTTTCAGAATTAAAAAGATATCGGGACTGTTTTCTTTTCTAACAGGAACATCTTTGAACAATATTTCGGGACACTGGGCTGAGCTCCCCAGTTTCCCATGGTACTGGGGTTGTAGTGACTGCTGACACGAGGTTGGTCACCCGATGTTGGCAAAGTCATATAAAACAGTATTCGGGACATTGGGTGTGGGCTCCCCAGTGTCCCACAGTGAAAAGGGGTGTTGGACATAACTGGGCACACTGGGAGTTGGCTACCCAGTGTCTCACACTGTCAAGGGGGCATGGAGATTGGGCACCCTCTGTTGGCAAACTGTACAGAAAGAGAGCACACTGCTGGTGGGGAGAACATACTGGGAACACTGAGGGGCTCCCAGTGTCCCACACTGGCAGCTGGAGTGGTGTTATCTGCCAACACCGAGATTGGACAGCTCGATGTCGGCAGAGATTTCAATATTTAATATTAATATTCCTCTGCCCCTTTCCCGTAGAAGAAGTGAAAAGGGAAAATAAGCATTTTTTATTGTCACAGCCAAAGACATGGTCAAATATTTCTTGAAATTTCTGTGATATTTCTAAGAAATCTCCTGCTTTCTGCATTTCTACAATAGGGGTAGAGAAGAAACTCTTTAGAAATTTCACGAAGTATCTGGAACTGTCTGACCATATCTGTGGCTACTACTGTAGGTAAACACTTGGGACCAGATATTCAAAAGGGTTGTCGTGGGCGCAACAGTGTTGCACCATGTGCAACCCACTGATACTCCCCAGCACGATATTCAAAAGGGAAAAGTGCGGCACAAATCCCGATCGCGGAGCAACATAAGTGGTGTATGCAGGTGCAGGTGGGGCGTGCCCATGCATCCCTGCACTGCCCGATATTCAGCCGGGATGTGCAGAGCCATGCATCGCAAACCCTACCTGTGTCAGCACAAAGTTGATCAAAAAGGAACAATGGATGGCCCCCACAGGTGAGCTGCCGCATTGCAGGGTGCAACACGGCAGCTGCCATCTGTGGTGTGGCCAAACCTCCACTGTACCTGGCGGGCGCCCCATGCCCGATCATGGGCATTTGTGATAAAAAATAGCAGAATTCTGTCCAATATCCTGTTGATCCAGTGGACGCTGTTATTGTCGTGGGCATCTGTATAATAAAATAAGAATTCCAGTATCCCTGGTGGTCCAGTGGACTGCTGTTCACCCGATCGCGGGCATCTGTATAAAAATAATAAATAATTCCAATATCCCGGTGGTCTAGCGGTACCCCCCTCCCAACCCGCCCACTGGGCCCCACCGCCCGCTCCCCAAGTCAGCGCGGCGGTGGCAGCACTCCACCCGCCACCTGCCACCCTGCGCCTGCCGACTGACACTGTCGGTAGGGCTGTATGCCCATTGGTCCACAGCATGAGCCAATGGGCATGCAGCCAGCAACGTACACACATTCAGATCGTGAATGAATCATTCACATATCTGGAATATGTGTCTGATATGGGCTGCAATCCATTGGCTCACGCTGTGGACCAGTGGGCGTACAGCCCCTGACGTGTCGGTCGGCGGCGTCATGCTGGTGGTGCTGCCGCCCACCCGGCTGACTGGGGGCGGGGATGGGCTCAGTGGGCGGGGGGGAGGGGTACTGGAGACCACCAGGGATATTGGAATTATTGATTATACAGATGCCTGCAATTTGGCGGTAACAGCGGTCCACAGGACCACCAGGATATTGGAATTCTTATTATTTTATACAGATGCCGCGATCGGGCAAACAGCGTCCACTGGCCCACCAGGGATATTGGAATTCTTTATTTATTAATACAGATGCCCGCGATCGGGTGAACAGCTGTCCACTGGACCACCAGGGATATTGGAATTCTTTATTTATTTATATGGATTCCCGCGATTGGGCAGATAGAGGTCCACTGGACCACCAGGGATATTGGAATTATTTATTTTTCTATACAAATGCCCGCGATCGGGCTGTGGAAAAATTGCCCGGCTGCAGGGTGCATGGTCCCCGACAGCTGCTACCTGGCAGGCGTCAGGTTGCAAATCATCGGGGATCGGCACACCTGCATGCAAATGGGCCATAATGGTATGCAAATGGCCCCATTTGTGCCTTCATACATTATGGCCATTTGCATGTCAGGTTTTGAATATTGCGGTTGCTGTGCATAGTTAATGGAACTTATGCTAGCGCATCCCATGCTCCACTCTGGCCACTTGCGCTGGCGCAGTGTCACCGCACCATGCACACTGAGGGTGGCTAGGTGTGATATTCAATGCTGCTGAGCCATGGCACATCTCCATTGAATATTGCCCAGTCCATACCCTGCACAGCCAAGTTGAGCTGAGCCCAAGCTTGCGCCACAGCCTGGTGCAGTTTGAATATCTGGGCCTTGGTGTTTACCTAATTAGTGCAGAGGAATCTGATTCTGGGGTCAGTTTGCCCCAAAAATTAGCAGGGCAATTTACACAAATCCACCCTCCCCATACTGTCAGCGGCAAGGTTGTGTGACAGGGTAGACTAGAGCCCTGTCCCATTTGTTATAGAGAAAGTGTTTAAAATGCAGAAACTGTTCTATTACTTTCTTATCTATTTCTGTCTGATTCACATAACCAGTTTTCCTCTGAGACTTTGGATTTGATCACCCCAACAATCTTGCAATTGTTTGTCTCTCACTTTTCTCAGTTTTCTGTTGCTGTCTGTTTTTCCTCCCTTGCATATCAGCTAATTTAAAAATATGTGCAAATCATCGTATGGAAATGTAACTGATATAGGGATCCCTTGTGTTTGGAAAATTTATAGCATTACCACTGAAATATATGTAATTATAATTTGAGATGACTGACAAAAGCTGTTGGAAGCTAGAGGTGCCAGAGTTCAATTTTAAGCCTTTTGCAAAAGCTGTGCAAAGGAGGCCTCAACTCAAGAAGCACACTGTGCTAGCAGCTCCTGCCTGATATTTACGAAAACAGGATGCTTGCTAAGAATGGGGGTTGGAAAGGACTTATAAAAGAGCAAAGCTGCAACTGAAAAAGATTAGAAGAAAAAGGGACACAAAGACTTAAAGAAAAAATATATTTCATTTATCCTCTGTACAAAGTTATTATGAGCAAGGTTTTTTATATTACTGCTACTGTAAATGAATATTGTTGGTGAATTCTACAACTGTTCCTGGTTTCTCTATGCTTCCTAACCTCGCCTTGATGACAGATGATAGTAGAGGTGGGGTTTCGCCATGCATACCCTAAGACAGGAGTTTTGTGTGGGTACTGGACTTAGTACCAGGGAGGTATGGATTCTGCAGCAGCAAGTCCAGGAGTGGTTACCAGAAGAATGATATCCAAACTAGAGAGACAGTAGTTCAGTCTGAAATTGTAAAGTCAGCACAAGTTATGGAAAAAGAACAGGCAGTGACAGGACCTAAAAGCCTGATGGACTTTTTCAAATGGTGGGTTATGCAATAAAAGAGACTGAGAAGCAGAGAAAAAAGAGATTCAACGTTTAGAAGTGCGGAGAGAGAAGAGATGCAGCGACAGGAGCAGCAATGGCTGGGCGCCTACCAGGCTATCAAGGGCAGAGGATGCAGCACAGATCCAGACAAGCAACAAAATGCAAGCAACTTAAAAAGCCATTAAACTTACAAAGTTGTGTCCCTCAGATGATTTAGAGGCATACCTGACAACTTTTGAAAGAGTTGCCACAGCCTGCCAATGGACAAAGCAGCAATGGGCAATCAGACTGGTACCCTACCTGACAGGGAAATCAGCTTGCCTACAGCAGTATGGATACTGCATAGTCAGAAAACTATGACCTGGTAAGAAGCGAAATCCTGAAAAGGTATGACATCTCTGGAGAGACATACAGGCAGAGGTTTCGATCTCTGAGGTACAACTCAGCTGACAGTCCTCGAAAAGCCTTCACCCGACTCAGAGAACTCCTGATAAAATGGATCCAATCAGAGAGCAAAACAGTCCCACAGATCATCGACAGGTTTGCCATGGAGCAATTCATCAACATCTTGCCTTTAGATGTGCAGCTGTGGTAAAGGAACACCAACCAGAGAGGGGAAAAGGCTGTTTCTTTGTCCGAGGGCTACCAAATGGCCAGACAGACACCACAGCAGTGAGATAACAGCTAAGCACCAGTAAGACACTTGTAACTTGTGTCTCTAACTCTGATGATTTGAACAACAGCAAGTGTACTTTATGTGTGAGGCGCAGAAAGGAAGAAACCTTAGGTTTTATTTATATATACAGTATTATATATATATTATATATATATTTTTGTACTTGTTTGTTCAGTCAGCTGACTCAAAGAAGTCAAATCAACTGACTCAAACAAGTCAATTCCTGTGTGTAAAAAAAAAAAAAATGTTCTCATTTTCTATTTGCCTTTAATTTCAACTAAGGCAGAACTGCACTACTGATGGTTGGTTGCCGCATGCTACACTGCAGCTACAGTCAGACCTTTAGTACAAAAGTGCCAAAACTAATAATAAAAAAAGAAAGTAAAAGAAATTAACTACAGAATGGACTGAAATCATCGAAAATGGCTTCTCTTGACTGTCTCTACATCACAGTCAAAGAGCAAGCCTACACACTTATAAGTTTAAAGTTTAAAATTGGGCTGGTGGTGCTGCTGGACTGGCTAATATAAATTCACAGACTACCAAGGTTAGGCAACTGAAGAACAAAAACAATGAACGATCTGAGCTATTTTGAACTCCAAATTCCAATTTTGATTTGTGCAGAAAAAGACTGTGAATAAAGCACTGCTGCTGCTTTTCCCTCGCTGGTCTAACTGCCACCAATGACTCAGAGAGAGAGAGAGAGAGAGAGAGAGAAGCAGCACAAAGACAACACCTGGCTGTGTCTCTCAAATCAGAGTGTTGAGAAGGCAGTCTGCCCAGACACGGTTATGTGATAGTCACTGTCAGCCTTTAGCTCCATGAAGACGCTCGCTCCAAACTGGCTGCCCTGCCCTATGCCTGTTTGCAGTTTTGCAAACAAACAGCAACAGTGTGGTTCCGTGAAGTCCCGTCATGGGCTGCCTGCCGTACCGCCCATGCGCCTACACCCTGCGGCTGCCAGCCTCTTCAATCACCTTCCCACCCAGTTGTGTGTTCCCAATCCCCAGAACTGTTCCAACACCCAACCCAAGAGGACTGGAGGAGGAGGTAGTAAGCCTGAAGTTGTACTGCAGCACAGTACTACTGCTGCAGAACTTGCAGAAGGCAGGAACAGAAGCAGCCAAGTGGAAAGCAAGCGTGACCAGCAGCAGTGCAACAAAAACAAACAGGAGATGGTCTGGGTCGGGGCGTCACTGGGACACACAGGGTAAGTTAACCTAAGACAACAAGTCTGTGCTGCTGACTCATGTGCTAGGCTAACTAGTCTCTGACTGTTTGCCCAGGTGTCCACTGACTGAACTGTGTGACTCACTCCACTCTCTCTAGTCTCCAGTCTGGGTGGCTCGGTTCCTACAAAACTACACATCCAATGGGCCAATTAGAGTTGTCTGCAATGGAGGTCTCTGCCACCTGCTGGCCACAGTGACACACCACATGTTGCTGTTCCAACTTCCACATTACCATTATCTGTCTGTCTTGCTGCTCAGACTGCCATTTAATGAATTAACAGTGTTTTTATTTTAATGTTCTGCAGCAAAAATGTGAGGGCCATGCCCTCACCTTTAAAATAGGGGACCATGCCCCCGGCCCCCAAGCTCTGCTGCCACTGCTCAGCCTCTCCTTAGCCAGGCTTGTCTCCCTCTACAATGCTTTTGCTGCTTTGCTCTAAATGCCCCTCCTCACACACATCACTGCTCCTCTACTCTTCATTCCTTTACCTCTCTACACTACCGACGACTACTCCACTCTTCACTTTTCACCTCTAAATACTGGTCTGGGTCCTTACCTTCCTACCTCTCCTCACTTTTTAGTCCCATAAAAGGACTATCAGAGGCAATAACTCTGAAAAGGCAGAGTTCCTGTCACCAGTTATTATCTCAGGTAAAAATAGACGGTTCAACATCTCTTCACATTGTGGACAAAATGATACTGCACATCTGTTCAGCCTACAGTCTGGGGTGTTTTGTCAGAAGATAGATGTGATGAGTTCAGCAGTTTCTTGCTGGACAAGTTGTCCTCCAGTAGGGCTGGGATCACTACAGGTGGCCTTTAAGTGCCTGCCAATAGCTAGATTAGAAGGCGTGAGGGTACTCCAGCGTTGTGGTCTCAGTTTCAGCCAATATTTGAAGAAGGTGCTTGAGGTAATCTCTGGTTTGCTTATCAGCTGCTGTGATCTGGACCTGGCGCCCACATTTCTTTTGGTGGACTGTTGTAAGGACTTTGGCCCAGTGTTAGCTAGCATTGTTGGGTGTTCCCTCATATGAAGGGTTGTTTTCTTAAGGTGCTTAAAAATGCTTCAGTGAAATCTCACCTGAAGAAACCATCTTTGAACAGACATCCCTATGAATACTAGGCCTGTCTTAAACCTTCCTTTTGGGCAAGGTTATAAAGATGATGGTGGCAAAGCTGGAAGCTCACCTTGAGAAATATAACATCTATGAACCATTCTGGTCAGGTTTCTGGCTTCACCACAGCACCAAGACCACACTCATCTAGGTGTTTAATAATCTCTTCCTGGTGAGGGACAGAGGAAATGGTTAATTGCATTCTCCTCGATCTTTTGAAAGCATTTGATGATATGGATCATGGGATTTTGGTGGATTATCATAATGACTATGTGAGACTCACTGATATAGCCTCAGAATGATTTGAATCATTCCTGTCAGAAGAGTGCAGAATGTTATGATGGGTTATTACTCATCACAGCCAACAGTGGTCACCTGCTGTGTTCCTCGGGTGTTAGTTCTATCCCCGTGTTATTTGAGGTATAAATGCTATCATTATGGACCCAGAGCTGACACTGTAATATCACATGTTGGCTATGGATGGGGTGGAGAGGGTCCAGAGGAGGGCAATGATAATGGTGCAGGGACTCAACCACTTGTTATGTGAGAAGAGTCTTAAGGACCTAAACATGTACACCCTGGAGCAAAGATGGGATAGAAGGACATGATAGAGACCTTCAAATACCTCAAGGGCATTAATAGGATGCCAGATAGCAGTATTTTCAGAACAAAGACTCTTGAAAATGAGGGGTCATGACATGAAGCTAGAAGGTGTAGATTCAAAGGAAACATTAGGAAATTTTATTTCACAGAATGGGTGGTGGACAGTTGAAATAGACTACCTGAAGAGGTGGTGTGGTCCAAGACTACAACAGGATTCAAAGCTGTGGGGCTAGGCACAAGGGAATTTTAGAGTGGGGAAGGTTGGGAAATTACCTGGGACCTCTAAGGTCCTTGGTTAACATGTAGGTAGTATATTTGGGCAGACATGGTGGGCCTGGAGGTCCTTTTCTGCCATCAATTTCTATGTTTCTTTGTTTTGTCTCCTCCCTGAGGGCCTCCTACCATCTTCAGTATAGGGACACCAGCACTTTCTCTCTCCCATGGCCCTCCTCCTTTTCTGGCTCATCTGCATTCTCTTATAGACTGTACTCATTCTAGAACACTATCACCTCCCATATCAGACATTCCCCCTTCTGACTGTCTCCTATAATGCACCTTATCCCACTTAAGTTAAACTTAAAAAAGTGAGTGTGTTTGAGTTGGCTGAAGTGAATTATCTGTGCAGTTATCTAGGTGTTTGTCGCAGGTGGCTGAAGGGAATTGTTATCTGTGCCATTAACTAAGTGTAGAAAGATTTGTAAAGAACAGGAGTGGCTTAGCTAGAAGGAAGCCAGGTTAAAGCCAGATTTAAACACTGCCCAAGACAGCTTCTGCCAGAGAACACCAGGAGGAAGGAGCTGCTGTTATAACTAAACTTCTCTACTGGGACTATATAGCCTTCCCTCCCTCCACCTAAACCAGTCCTACTTTTATAGGCACAGCATTTGACTGACAACAGGAACTTCCTGTTTGGGAGCAGGAAGTAGTGATCACAGAGCCACCAAAGACTCACCATCCTAGAAGGAAAATAGTAGCTCTCCGTCGTCCCCCAGCTGCTGGAGGTCTGACTTTGAGCAAGTAAATATAGGAACTTCTTGTCTCAGAACAGGAAGATCAGGAGCTTAAAGGGCACAGAAGCAATAAGTAAGTAGGGAGAAAAATAAATAAACAGAGGAAAGAGTAAGTATTCCAAACAACAGTTAGGGGCCAGAAATAAGATATGATGCAGGGTTTAAATAATTGATTAGCAGTTTTTTCTAGGGACAATACTAACTGTACAGAAAGCATTATATAGGTTTTCTAGAAGTATTATGTTTGTTAAACACAGTGAGGCAAGTGCTATGCATTTTCACAATGTTTTAGAACTTTTATGAGCAAACGCTAATCAATTTTTAGAGTTAAATAAAACCCTGTGATGGGAGTGGTGCAGTGCAGTTGCTGTGGAGCAGCAGTCTTCTGGAGATGATCTGGAGGATGCAGTGTTGTCCCATCTGCAGGCACCTCTCTGAGGTGAGGGAGGTAGTTGACCATCTCCAGGCTGAGTTGGCCAGGATTTGTGGGACCTCCTCTCCCACCCAGGAACCACCAGAGCCACTGCCATTGCCTCAGAGTTTGCCAAGAAAAAAAGCGGTTGGACCACAGTGGGCTCAGGGAGGTGAGGGTGGTGCAACAGGCGCATCCCTCAGTTGTACCTCTCCACAATTCATATGCCGTTCTGGTAAAGTGTGGTTCCTCTGTGGAGACACCCACAATGGAGACCAAGAAGGATGCTGGGAACCTCCACAAAGGAGACTCACAGGAGAGTGGCATGGGACCCCTCAGGGAAGGAAACAACTCCTGGTGGGGGATTCCATTGTTAGGAAGGTAGAACTGGGGAGGAAGGGAGAGGGAGGTAAGGTGCCGGCTTGGAGGGAAGGGTGAATCCTCAGGATCGCCTGAGCAGCTGCATAGGCGAGGGAGCTGGATGTCTTGTCCACCTAGGGACAAATGACCTGGCTAAGGAAGGGATCAGAGCAGTGCAGGAAGAGTTTGTGGAGTTGGGAAGGGGCCTTAGACAAGTAGCTTGCACGGTAACCTTCTTGGAGGTGCTGTCTGTCTGTCTGTGGCATTAGTGAGGCTAGGGTGCTCCACACCATGGGATTCAATCAGTGGTTGAAAACTGGTGCAGAGCTCAGGGATTTGGCTTCATTGGGGACTGGGGTTCACCTGGAGGAATGCAGGCCTATACTAGCGTGATAGTCTGCTTCTGTCCAGGAGGGAACCAGGATCCTAGGTGATAGGTTTAAATGCTTAATGGCAGCATTTAAACTAGCCAAGAGGAGGCACTAGAAAGACCACGAAAATCCTAGCCCCAAAAAATCAGGGTAGTAAGTGAGGTAAACACCAAGATAGAGATGTCGATAGGGAGAAGGCAGGGGTAAATGGAGAAAAGACAAATATAGTAAGGACAGAGATGGCGCAAAAGGGTAAGGCCATCAAGAAGCGGAGGGTAATAAGTACCAATGCCCGTAGTCTGGGCAACAAGCCCCTGAGCTGGTGGCCTTGATGGAAGAGGATGCCTGGATATCATAGCAGTCACAGAAACATGGTACACAGAGAACCATGATTGGGATGTTAACATACCAAGGTACACAACATACAGGAGACACAGGGAGGGAGAAGAGGGGTGGAGTAGCTCTCTGTGTAAGGGAAGGATAAAAGCAACTGAACAAAAGAATAAACAGGGAGGAGGAGGCACTGTGGGTCACCTTAGAGACTGGAAATGGCATCACAATCTGCACAGGGTTGTATACAGACCCCCATGTCGGGAGGAATGGATAAGGATGTGATAGAAGGCATCCTTAGGATGGCAGAGAAAGGGAAGATACTACTGATGGGGAACCTGAATATGTCAGATGTTAACTGGAGCACCTTTGATGCAGCCACATCCAAAAGCAGGGCCATTCTCAATGCTCTTCAGGTGGCATACCTAAGATGGCTAGTTTTGGAACCCGCTCGTGAGGGACCAATCTTAGACCTCATACTCTCAAATGGGGACAGTGAGAGAATCTCAGATCTAGAAGTGGGTAGCCATCTGGGAACAAGCGACCACCAAACAGTGTGGTTCACGATAAACTCAGCTACAGAGTCAAGCCATACAAAGTGAGGGTTCTGGACTTCAAAGGTCTGACATTGGCAAGATGGGGCGTGCCTTAGAAAACACTAGCAAACAGGCTAGAAGGAGGGTGGAGCAACAATGATGAAACATCAAAACTGCCATCACAGAGGCAACAAGCCTTTGTGTGAAGCAAATAAACAAATCAAAATGAAAGAAAAGCCACTATGGTTCTCAAAAGAGGTGGCAGTGAAGGTTGGGGAAAAAGATAGCACTTAGGAAATATAAGGAAACACAGAAGGAGCAGGACAGGAACTGTGCCAGTTCAGGCAGAAGGAAGCAGGAGGGTAGTCAGAATAGCAAAGGCCAAAACTGAGTAAAAGATAGCCAACTCGGTTAAGAAGGGGAATAAAACCTTTCATAGGTATGTCAGGGAATAGAAAGACAAGGGAGGGATAGTGAGGCTGAATAGAATGGACAGTGGGTGGCAGAGGGACAGTGAAAAGGCAGGGATACTGAACGAATACTTCTGCTCAGTATTCACAAAAGAGGAGGAGGGTGAGTTGCCTAATCCAGTTAACAGAAGCACTCTGGATAGGAGGGTCGATCCCAGTCCTTTCATAGAAGAAAGGGTTCTGAAAGAACCCTAAAACTGAAGGTGGGCAAAGCAATGGGACCTGATGGCATTCACCCCAGAATTCTAAAAGAATTAAGGAGGAACTAATGACACCACTGACTACCCTTTTAACAAATCATGGGAGGATGACCTGGTACCTGAGGACTGGAGACAGGCGGATGTGATTCCCGTCACAAAAGTGGGAGCAAGACAGAGGCAGGAAACCACAGACCTGTCAGTTTGACCTCTGTGGTAGGAAAAGTGATGGAATCACTTCTGAAGGAAAGAACTGTTGAGTACCTAGAGGCCAGTGGGGCACAGGACCCAAGGCAGCATGGGTTCAGCGGGAAGGTCATGACAGATGAATCTAATTGATTTCTCTGGCTGGCTGACCAAAGTAGTAGACCAGGGAGGGGCTGTGGACATGGCCTACCTAGACTTTAGCTAGGCATTTGACACAGTCCCACACAAAAGATTGATAGTAAATTACCAGCCTGGGAGTGGGTCCCAAGGTGGTAGCCTGGGTAAAACACTGGCTGGACAACAGGACACAGAAGGTAATTGTAAATGGAGTCCACGCTGAAGAAAGAGGGGTTACTAGTGGGTACTGAGGTTTCAGCACTGGTTCCGGTCCTTTTTAATGTCTTTATAAGTGACATTGTAGAGGGCCTCGAATGAAAAGATGCCTCTTTGCAGATGACACAAAGATCTGCAACAGAGTTGATGCACAAGGAGGCGTGGAAAGGATGAGAAGGGACTTGGCAAGGCTGGAGGAATGGTCAGAAGTATGGCAGCTTGGATTCAATGTAAAGAAGTGCAAAATAAGGCACATGGGAAACAAAACCCAAGGAAAGATTACACAATGGGGGAGGTAGTAACAACGACAAAAATAGAAAGGGACCTGGAGGTTATCATATCGGATGACCTTAATGTTAGCAAGCAATGTGAGAAGGTAGTAGGGGGCTGGGGATACTGGGATGTATACAGAGAGGCATCACCAGCAGAAAACAGGAAGTTGTTATCCCTCTGTACAGACAGTTGGTGAGACCCCATCTGAGTACTGCATCCAGTTCTGGAGACCCCATCTCCGTAAGGACATAAACTGGATGGAGGCAGTCAGAGGAGGGCAACTAAAATGGTGCAGGGTCTGCAAGAGAAGCCATATGAGGAGAGACTAAAGGAGCTTAATATGTATACCCTTGAGGAAAGGAAGGAGAGGACATGATAGAAACTTTTAAGTACCTCAGTGTAATCAACAAAGTCCAAGAGGGTAGCATCTTTCAGAAAAGAGATGTGCAAGAACAAGGGGACACAATTTGGCGATAGAGGGGATGGCTCAGGGGCAATGTGAGAAGTATTTTTTCAGAGAGAGGGTGATGGACGCATGGAACAGCCTTCCTGAGGAGGTTGTGGGGTCTAAAACTGTAGGAGAATTCAAGTATGCATGGGAGAAACATAAGGCAATTTTTGTGGTGGATAGGAAGAAATAAACTGTTGGTTAAGCAGGATCTGCAGTTTATCCTGTATGTAGGAAATGGGCAGACTAGGTGGGCCAAGCAGTCCTTATCTGCTGCAAAGTCTATGTTTCTATGTCTTTAACTGTGTTCTCTGACTCCTGCCTTTGCCGAGGCTAATTTCTCGCCTCCTTCTCCGAACGCTAACCCTTGCTCTACTAATCAGGCACTTCTTCATGCTTTGTCTCAGCTTGTCTCTCTCTCTATACTTCCTCTTAGCATTTACTCTCATCCTTCCTCCTTTCTCCTTCTCCCACCCCCAGGCATATTTGTCTGGTTAATGCTGTTGTAACCCCCTACAAATGGGGGTTCCCAAAAGTCTTCCTTGAGCTGGCCTAAATGCTCACTGCCAGGCTGGTGTCCTGCATTTTGGCAGTTTAAATGTGGTTGCCAGAGACTGTGTAACCTCTGTGTACTGTCTCTAAGAGCTGCCTGATTGCAGTCTAAGTAATCTGAGAGGAGCTCTGTTGAAAGATGTAACTATTTGCTGAAAATCATTTAGAGTGATAATGATAGTGTAGTTTGTCTAACTTGCTTTCTTTGTAGCAAGGACTATTTTGTTTTGTCTCCACTATCTTGGTCCTGGACTGCAAATTGGACCAATCAGTTCTGGTGGGACCTAAAATGTAGCTGGACTACAGGAGCTGTCTGAAGTCAAAATCTGTAGGAATTGTAGTTTGAACTTTCTGCGCCTTTTTTTGCGACGAAGGGAAGCTCTTGCTTTGACTGACGGCCAAATCAGCCAACCAAACCTTTTGGATCTTGGGAAGTCCCGGCTGCTGGCAGTTTTCAGTTTGTTCTGAGCTGGGAAGTGAAATGAGAAGAGCTCAAGTGTATTTTGGGCAGCAATCCTGAGTGGATTCGCATGAGAAAACTGTGAAAGGGCTGAGGTTTTGGCTTACATGTCTGCTGCTGCTCCTGAGGACGGAGAGAAGAGAATGGTTTTGGACTAAATCCAAGTTTGTGTGACTAAAGTAAGCTACTGAAGAAGGTCAGGCTCCACCTGAAGAAGATCGAAGATTTTGTTGAATGCAATCGGCCTGTCAGGAGTTCCAGCTACCCCTAGGCTCCTGGTGTCTGCAGAGACTTTACGATTGTGACCGGGAGCACTTTGCCTGGTACAAGAGAATTCCCATACATGTAAATGTGCTGTGAGCTGCTAGTGGGTTGTGAGTTGGTTTCCCACTGTGTGAACTGTGTTCTGCTTGCTGGAGCTGTGTCCAGCCCAAAACAGACTGCATCCGAATTTGTCTCCATGTGGTCTGGGCCTTGCCAGGCTGGTCCAGCCAGACTGCTCACTGCACAGAGAGGCCATCAACAGGAGGCCTGCCTGGAATCAACCCCTGCTCCATGCTTGAACAGGATCGGCGCCTCTGCGACTCGTGTGGGCCTTGCTTCTCCTGGCATTCCGGATCGGCAGCCTGCAGTCTCGATTTTGTCCAGCCTGTGTCCAGTCTTGGGTATCAGTGGGTGGGTACGGGTAGCTCCTGCAACAACAGCTTAGTCTGAGTGTGTCATCTGATTGTCTTGTTGTGTCGTTTCCTTTACAAACTGAGCCCTCTGGCTCTGGATTACAGATATTGTGTACTGTGCAATTTGTGTTTTCCATCACAGGGCCCCAACCAGCTGCAACCCGGGCAACAGTCCTAGCTAGCCCATCTCTTCTCCACCTGGGTACCCAGAGGTGTGACTGTGTGGGTGGGGGACTCAAGCGCATGCATAACTGCTTGATTGATATAACCTTTAAGCTAATTAACCTGATTTTGCCCTTCCTTGTTCAAGTCCCCTGAATAAATCAGATCTAACGTTTTCTGCATGTAATCTGACTGTGGTTCCAGTTTGTGCTCAAAGTACTGTACTGTTGCTATTTGCTGTACATAACCTTGTTTTAGGGGGTCCCAGGGTCAAGCCAGAGGAACCAGCCATGGTGGTAAGTGCAAACAGTGTGGGTACTTGTATGGTGTACCAGGGTATTGTGAAAATGATTATTGTACAGAGTTGAGGTCACTAGAGGGGAAGAGGGGGTTACAGTGTCCTGAAGGGTTGTGCCCAGGCTTGATTGACCACTACCAACCCTTACCTCCGGGTGGAGGCACCCATTTCAGAACTCAGGCCCCTTAACCTGCTACTAGCCAAGCTGGCAGAGGTAGCAGCCCTAGGATAAGCGCCACCTAGGGGTTACATCTTGGAGCTCACCGTTGGGATTAGCGTCCCCTAGTGGCCAAATTTGTGGATGCTGTTAAAATAAATGGCTACCCCAACAGAAGTGGCTGTACACCAGTTGGTGGGGTGGTGTGTGGGCAGGAGATCAACTCCCAAAATGCTATACTTATCCTGGATATTCCCTGGTACCAATAAGGACACTGTAGAGGATACTTTCCAAGGTTGAATGTTTACAAAACCCTGTGGTGGTGGGTCAACAGGCTAATCTACTCGCCCAAAGTTTCATGGCGTTATTAGAGTGTAAGGATCCAGTTGACAGTTCCAAAGTGCCATGGACTGTCACCCCTGAAGAAGCCCTCACTGCCTGGAGTGATAACTAAAGACAGTAAAGACCGTGGGGAGAATGAGCCCCCACTATCTGAGACTTTGAGGAGAAATTTGCTAAGTTGTTGCTGGAGGAAGGAAAACTGTGGAGGACTTAAAGAAACTATTCCTGCCACCTGGGGTGTTCCTCCCCAACACCCCTCCCACTCCAGCACCCATTATTGCCCCTCCTTCTGTGCCCATGCCAATGCTGGCTCCTGTGACTGTACCTGCCATTAGTCATGACTCTTACTGAAGGTTGAGAATCTTCTCCTGAACCTGCCCACCCCCAAGGGAGAATGATTGGGAGACCTGGATAGATTGTGTTGCCCTTTGGTACCTGAATGGCAGTGTGCGGAGGCTGAGAAACAGAAAAGGATCATAGAACGTTTGAGGGGTCCTGCCCTAAAGGCCATTAAATTTCTGAGGTCCACAAACCCTTATGCATCTCTGAGAAGTACCTGTCTGCACTCAAGGCAATTTTGGGAGCATTGAGTCAGGAGAACTTGATGTGGAAATTTCAAGGTACACAGCAATGGCCAGGAAGTTTGTCTGTATATGTTACTCATCTGGAAGGAGGCGCTCAAAGGCTTACCGAAAGGTGGGGTAGCCACCAGTGACTTAAACCATGTGAGGTTGGGGCCCATACTGCAACATGCAAAGCATTCTAAATTGCAGCTCCTTCAATTAAGGCTCCCAGATAGAAGGGTAACCCACGGACTATTGTGACTTGATAAAGAACTCTGGGAGGTTGAAGATGAAAAGGGGATTGTAATTCTAGGGTGAGTGCAGCCCAAGTGATCACGGCATCAGAAGGCCCTTCGAGTGGGGACCAATGAGGGTGTGTCACCATGGGATGAACTGCTGAGGGAGTTCAGGAAACAAATAAGTCTGTTTATGAAGGCCGCTTCTGCAAGTACAGGCACTGACCTTCTCCAACTGCATCTGCTATGAGGTGGGGTGTCCACCCAGGCATCACCTGCTGACAGCAGCTCGAAACTTCGATGCCTTGACCATGGAAGTAAGAAATTGAGATGTCTCCAAATGTTCACCACACAGCAGACAGAGATGGCACCAAGGTTTTCAGTTGGTAGTACCACTACCACAGCGCCCAGTGTGATGCCTCAGCCACCCCAAATCTCAGAAAACATATTTTGCCATAATTGTGGGGAGGATGGGCACATAAAGAGAGATGCGGTCCACAAAAGACATAGATAAAGTTGTACACAGGCTTCAAGGAGAGCTGGAGAGACGAATCAGCGGTCAAGGAGTCCCCAAAATGACGGAGTGAGGGTTCAAGTAGTAACTCAAATCCCTATGTGGCTAAATCATCTGTCTAGACCAATGCTGCTGTCCCTTCAGACTGGTCCAAAATAGTGGGCCCTTCAGTGGAGACTACCGTGGCTGTGAATGGTATTCTTACTCAGGCTGTGCTAGACAGTGGGTGTAAGTGACCATTGTATTTAAGGACTGGTATGACAAACACTTGTCTGCTGTGCTCTTACAATCCCTGGAAGGCCTGCATGTGTGGGGGCTGAGCGATAAGTCTTATCCCTACTTAGGATATGTCCACCTCTGATTGTCATTTCCTTGAACTGTAACTGGTGTAGAGGAGCAAGTCGAGACACTGGCCTTAGTGTGTCCCCCTACTGGACTGTATGATAGAGTTCCCCTGTTAACTCATTGTCTCCTAGCAGAGCGCCTGTAGTTGTCAGTAAAATACACTGGTGTGTCCTGAGGACACCTGCAGAAGTCAGGTACTGACTCCCTGGCGTGCCGCTTGCAGCGTCTGGAGAAGTCACATATATTTTAATATATAGTGTAACAGGATATAATATATATTTGACTGCATAGCACCGTTGGAAAGGTAATTTTATGCTGAACAACTTTGCCACTGATATTTTGTGTATATCATGTATGCTTTAGAAGTTATTTGCATTTGTTTATGGTATGGTGTGTATGGCTTAAGTTGCCTGTTTTAGTGAAAAAATATTTCTTTTGCTGTTTCAACCAACATAGAAAAAAAAACAATTACTTATTATTATTTGCATACCACCATTGGAAGGGTAATTTTGTGCTGAACAACTTTGCCACTAATATTTTGTGTATATCATGTATACTTTAGGAGTTATTCACATTTGTTTATGGCATGGTGTATATCACTTATATTGCCTGTTTTGGTGAAAAAATATTTTTTGCTGTTTCAACCAGCTTTGAAAAAACAAAATTACATATTATTATTTGCATACCACCATTTGAAAGGTAATTTTGTGCTGAATAACTTGCCGCTCATACTCTGTGTCTAGCACTTACGGTTCTTGATCTATTAAGTTTGTTTGTGGCATGCTGACTATAGCTTGGCTTTGGTTAGAAAGGACCAGGATTTACTGTTAACAGTATACAGAAGACAAGTGGTGCAACATCAGAGAGCTCCTGTGGAGGCAGTGAGTTAATTGGGACCAGTGCCCATATGTTTGGGAGACTGGCACAACTCCGTCATGAGAACAAGGTGACAGACTGAGAGGCCCTAAGAATTCCCACTCTGATCAAGAGGTCCTATGATTTGCACAGAACCCCAAGGAGTGGACCTGGATGAACCAGTAGGGGTCGTGTGGAAGAAGGATCCGATTCAATGGTACTGGGCCTAACACCCGTGTGACCGTTCAAGGGTAGCTCCGCCTCCGCAAAGATGTCAAGAACAAAATACTGATGTTGGACATGCCAGGTGATGGAAAATTGCGGAAGGATTACTGGTTAAGCCCAGCATTTTGCCAGCTCATGCTCATGCCTATGCGATGAGTGATGGTCCAGGTTCATAATGTGTCAGATAGGGAGATCCAGGTGAACAGAGGATGCACCCTAGCTATGGTACACTGTGCAGACACTGCAGTGTTGCCCAGCAACAAGCACCCTGGCAAGATAGATAGAGTGACTCCCGACTTGTTTGATTTTGGTGACTCCGTTGCCAGCTGAGTGGAAGACTAGAATTAGCCAGAAACTTGCCCAGAGAGATCAAGTGTTTTTGTTGAAGGAATGGGATGTGGGATGTGTCCAGGGTGCGGAGCATCACATACACCTGCACGATGCATGGCCATTTAGAGAGGTCTCAATGCCTAGCCCTGTAGACATAGGCGATGCGAAGACACTTGCAGGAAATGCTCGCGGCTGGTGTGATACAAGAACCAGGCGCCCATATGCTTCCCATTCTAGTTGTGTGTAAGAAGAATAGATCTGTAAGAATGTGTGTTGATTATCGAACTCTGAATCGGCAGACCATCCCCAATCAATACACCATGTCCCATATACAAGATTCACTGGATTGTTTGAATGGGAGCAAATGGTTCTCGGTGTTGGATCTTCCAGTGGATATTACCAGATTCCAATGGCTCCGGAGGACCATGAGAAGACTGCCTTCATCTGTCCTTTGGGGTTCTACAAATTCCTGAGAATGCCACAGTGAATATTGGGCTCCCCAGCCACCTTCCAGCGACTGATGGAATGAGCAGTGGAGACATGAATTTGCTAGAATGCCTGGTGTACTTGGTCGATGTGATTGTGTTCAGGTGCTCCCTAGAGGAACATGAGTCGACTGTTCAAAGTACTAGACCGACTGGAAGATTTCTGACTCAAGCTGTCCATCGACAAGTGCCAGTTTTCCAAACCTCTGTGAAGTATGTGGGGCACATGGTGTCTACAGAGGGATAGAGACTGATCCTAGTAAAGTTGAAGCCTTGACTACTTGGCCCCAGCCCCATAATTTGAAAGAACTACAACGCTTCCTGGGATTCTATGGCTACTACCGCCAGTTCATAAAAGACTATTCCAAAGTGATTCGCCACTCTTGAATCTTGCCAGGGTTACCCTCCTACCAATCGGAAATACAAAAAGGGTCCATCAAAGAACCAGACAAAGCATATTTCCACCCAGGTGAACTTTGAGTCCTGTTGGACACCTGTCTGTGAAGCAGCTTTCCACAAAGTCATATACCAGCTCACCCACACCCCATCACCTAGCATATGCTGATCCCACCAAACCTTATGTGCTGCATACTGACACCAGTCTGCAGGGTCTAGGAGCTGTACTGTATCAAGACCATGAGGATGGTTTGAGACCAGTGGCATTCACCAGTAGGAGCTTGACCCGTCAGGCGAAATTACCCTGTGCACAAGTTGGAGTTCCTTGCGTTAAAATGGGCCATTGTTGACCAGTTTCATGATTACCTCTATGGGGTAAAAATATTGGTGAGGACTGACAATAACCCGTTGACCTATGTACAGACTTCAGCTAAGTTAGACACCACGGAGCACCGGTGGCTTTTTGCATTGTCAACATATGATTATGCTGTCAAATACAGACCGGCCTGAATTATATTGATGCTGATGCCCTATCTCGGAGGCCCATTTCCAAGAGCGACTGGGTCAGACTGTCTGAACCTGACATTCGAGCATTGTGCCAAAAGTTTGATAGAAATGAACAGATGTCTACAGACACAGTGGACTGCTTAGTAGATTGCTTGGGCCCTCTGACACCTGCATACCGCTGCATATTGCCACTTCTCTGCTCTAGATATTAGTGCATTACCTCAGTTTGACAAAGACAGCATTCAGTGGGCTCAATCCGAGATCCTATGATTCAACCAGCACTTGACGCCCTTCATCCAGGAAAAGATGTATCCAAGTTCGTTCCTCTGATCTGCGAACTGCTGTATTGTTTAAAGAAGACCCCAGGTTCAGGCTGCTTAACATTTGTTGTATAAAGAGACTGTAGATCGGGGTGGCCAAATAGACAAGCAACAATTGGTCCTGCCCACAGCCTTCAAAGATTTGGTACTGAGGTCCTTCCACAATCATATGGGCCACCTCGGTATCGACCGGACCCTTGACCTAGTACAATCTCGATTGTACTGGCGAAGATCTGGGCCGATGTTGAGCACCATGTAAGGATTTGTAGTTGCTGCCTGCAGAGAAAAGCCCTGCCTCAGTGGGCTGCCCCTTGTCAACATTACTACCACTACCGCAATGGAACTAGTCTGCATAGACTTCTTGAGTTTAGAGCCTGATCAGTGAAACATTGGCAATGTGTTAGTGGTTACGGACCATGTCACATGGTATGCACAAGCTTTTCCACCAAAGATCAAAAGCATCTACCATGGCCAAGGTGCTAGTGGAAAATGTCTTCGTCCACTATGGTGCCTCCCAGCGACCATTCACTCTGATCAGGGCCGGGACTTTGAGAGTCGACTAATCAAAGAAATGGCTCTCTATGGGGGTTTGAAAGTCAAGAACCACCCTTCAAACAACATGAAGTCTTGCTGTATTCTGACTATTGCAGTTAGCCCCAGCCTTTAAACTGCCCCGGAGAAAAGGGTTAACTTTCTATGCAGAGCATAGAATGCTGAGCTCGAGCTTGGTTGAGGTCTTTGTCTGGAGCCCTTTGAAATCTAAACCATCAGATTCTTTAAACCGCTCTCACTGAACACCGCTCCGGAGATTTCTCCTTCTGCTTGGTTAGAAGTCGGTTAAAGTCTCGTTAAGTTGTTGGTTTTACTGAATTTATTTCCTCATAGTCGGTTCAGTCTCTGTCTGTGGTATTGTGAGTACTAGATAGGTTTTTGTTCTGATTTCTGTGTGGAAATTGTAAGTGTTAGATCGGTTCGGCTGAACCGATCATTTATAGTGAATCCTTGTGTTTTACTTTAGAGTGTGGTTACGGACCTTATCGGTTCTAAAAACGTGTTTGGAACGTTTTTTTCCAACACCCGTGACACGTTAGGAACCGATAAGGGAGCCTTGCCTGGCAGTTGCCTTAAAAGGGTACGTTTGGTTAGGCTGGCCATGTCTGAGAAACCCCAAAAAAAACATCCCACTGGGTTTCAACACTGCAGTGAGTGTGGGGAGGTCTTTGCTAAGGCGACCCCACACCACCTGTGTTTATTGTCTGGGGTTTGAACACCTCGATACAGACTGCCAAATTTGTAAAGATTTTCCTGAATCTACCCTTGTAAAGAGATTAGGTAGTCTGATTGAAAAGGAGTCCGAGAAGTCCGCTAACCGGATGGCCAGCCTGGTTGGGTTCCGACCCGAACCAGGAGTGTCCCTGTCCAGGGCGATACTTCTTCAGGCAAGAGGAGAGCCGATCCTGAGGGTGGGTTCTACAAAAGAAGCATAAAGAAAAATCGACCAGTTCGGATCCAGAGGTTCATGTTCCGACAGCGAGGAAATAGCCAGAGCGATTCAAATTGTGGAATCGCTCGCTTTGGTTCCGACCGATCTGGCACCTTTTCGCAGGGGTTCGGTTCAGTCAGTTTCCTCGATTCAAGATTATACCCTGAAGAATTTTATGAACCGGAGTTTGAGGAGGAGGGGAGTTTGATTATGATGGCGATGATGGTGAAAGTCTGAATGTGCCTGTGGAACGGACATCTCACCAAACAGACCTTCTGGTGTATCCCCGCCTAGGCTTTCTGAGTTCCTTTCCCATTTTCTGTTTTACAGAAAAGTGGCTGAAACCTTCCAGCTTCCTATGGAGGAGGCAATGGAGGATCAGAAGGAGCCTGATTATGTGGAAATGATGGACATCCCAGAGTCCAGGAGTCTGTCTATTCCCTTCACAAATCCTTTGGGAAACAGACACAAAAATCCTGAAGTCTCCCAATTCTGTTCCCCTGTTGACAGAAGGATGGACAAGAGGTACACACTATCAGGCTCAGATATGGAGGTTTGTACCAGCAATGCAGCCATGTTGGGGTAGTGCAGGCTGCTGCCTGTGACAAGGCAAACATGCCCTTGGCTTCACACCCCCAGACAAAGACTCCAGGAAGACTGATGCCATGGCAAAAAGCAGTACATGGCATCTTTCTTGGGACTCAGGCAGGCGAACTATATGGCGACACAGCCAGGTACCAGAAGTCCAGGTGGGACACTGTACTGGCACTGGCTAAACAGGTTTCCCCACAGCTAGCCAAGGAGCTGGAGGAGGTGGCTGTTGATGGGATAGAGGCATCAAAAGTACAATTTCATGCTGCTGTGTACTCCAGTGATGTGTCATCAAGAGTCATGGCTACATCTGTGGCTCTTGGAGAATGGCTTGGCTCAAATGTACTAGTCTCTCACAGGACACCCAGGCTAAGGCCATGGATTTTCCTGCAGTGGGTAATTCTCTGTTTGGGGAGCAGGCAAAGAATTACATGAATAAAATGGACGAGTACAGGGCAACTTATAGAAGTGTTCAGGCCAAGGAAAGGCAGGCAACTCCTCAAAGGCAGCAGTCTAGGGGGCAGGGGCAGGCTTTTCATAGGCCTTTACCAACACAGGCCTCTTCTTTTTCACAGAGGGGTTCTTCAGAGGGAGAGTCAGAGGGGGATGAGCAGGGTTGCATCCACTCCTCAGCCTAAGGCCCTGCCAAGCAGACACCCTGATGGGTCTGCCCGGTCAACTCCTATTTCAGTATGGGTCAGGCTGGCTGACTTAGTCCAGGACTGGATGTCTATTACCTCAGACAAGTGGGTCTTGGAATTAGTAAGCCAGGGACTGGTTCTCAGCTTCAAAATTTCCAAAGATGAGAGCCAGATCTTTCCACCTGCAGGTCTCTCAGAAATCCTTGCCTAGAGGCAGAGGTTTTGTCTCTTCTTGCCTTCAGAGCCATAGAGAGAGTTCCTGCCCTACACTGGGGCAAAGGTCTGTATTCCAGGTACTTCCTTATCCCAAAAAGACAGGGAGTGGCGCCCATCCTAGAGTTAAGATACTTGAACAAACATCTCTTAAAACCAAGGTTCAAGATGGTAACTCTGGGAATAATTTTTCCCTCTCTAAGGCCAGGGACTGGCTAGCCTCCCTGGACCTCAAAGATGCCTATTTTCACATTCCCATCAGATGCTCCCACAGAAAGTACCTCAGGTTCGAGTTGCCCTCAGGCCACTATCAGTTCAAAGCGATGCCCTTGCCTAACATCAGCCCCAAGGGTTTTCACAAAGTGCCTGGCAGTAGTCGTTGCCTTCCTAAGAAGACAAAATATTTCCATTTTTCCATATCTGGATGACTGGCTCATAGTGGGACAGTCCCCAGGCCAAGTCAAGTCAAACCTGCAAGTAACACAGCAGGTGCTCACTTCTCTGGATTTCTTCTCAACATTCCCAAGTCAGTTCTTGAGCCAGTGCAGCTCCTTACCTTTATAGGGGCAGAGCTGGATACGGTCAAAGCAAGAGCCTTTCTTCCCTTGGAAAGAGCAAGAGTGCTTATAGAACTGGCCTCTTTCCTTCAGCCTTCTGGTGTCCCAACCAGCAAGGCATTTCATCCAGCTCTTGGGCCACATGGCAGCTCCTACGGCAGTGGTCCAAGGGGCAAGATTCCAGATGAGGGACATTCAGTTCCATCTGAGGGCCTTTTGGTCCCAAAGGAAGGATCCTTACCAAACTGATTCCAGTGACTGGACTCCGATCCAAGCCCTTCAATGGTGGCAGGATCAGACAATTTAAAGGCAAGGGCCCCATTTGTCACTCAGTCTCATTCAATGGTCCTTACCATGGATGCTTCCCTTCTGGGTTGGGGAGCCTTCTGGGGACCCTCACCTGCCCAGGACTGTGGTCCCCCAGGAATCCTTCTCCATATCAATCTCCTAGAACTCAGGGCAATTTTTCTGGCCCTGCAATCTTTCTCTCAGTCAGTGCAGAACAAGGTGATTCAGGTCAGAACAGACAACACCACCACCATGTGGTACATCAACAAGCAGAAAGGCACTCAGTCTATGGCCTTGTGCAAAGAAGCAATGAAGTTATGGTCCCTGGCTTATTCCCTGCAATCCTCTCTGATAGCAGTCCACCTTCCAGGAAAGGACAATGTGCTCGCAGATGCACTGAGCAGTATCTCCCAGGGCCATCACGATGGTCCCTGGATCCCTGGTGTTGAACATGATTTTTTGCAAGGTGGGGCACTCCAGAGATAGATCTCTTTGCAGCCCCAGACAATCACCAGCTTCCTCTGTTTGTTGCAGACCCCCAGTCTTGGGTTCAGTCCCTCTGGATGCTCTGATTTTGAACTGGGAAGGAAATTTCTGTATGCCTTCCTCCCTTTCCTCTACTGTTCAAGGTTCTAGTCAAGATAAGGTCACAACCTTGCAAAGTGATTCTGATTGCTCCAGACTGGGCCAGACAGCCTTGGTACCCCCTGTTGCTGTCTCTAGCAGTCCATCTTCCCCTGTCTCTTCCCAGGAATTACAACCTGTTAACTTCCTGTCAGGGAGGATTTGGTACTTCAATCTTCGGTCTCTGAATCTCAAGGCATGGCTCTTGAAGAGTTAGAGTATGCAGATTTGCACCTGTCCCGGGGTTCTGGATATTCTCAAAGCCTCTCAAAGCCTGCCACCAGACAGACCTATAACTCCAAATGGAAGAGATTCAGCATTTGGTGTTCCAAGCAACTTATTTCCCCAGACACAGCTGAATTGCCTACAGTTCTGGATTATATGGTCCATCTGAACAGCTTAGGCCTCGGACCAGCTACTTTCAAGGTGTACTTGTCAGCTGTTTCTGCTTTTCTGTCAGTGGGAAGTCTTCTTCACTTTCATCTCATCCTGTGTTCTGTAAATCTTTTAAAGGATTGCTTCATACCAATCTTTAGAGACCCTGCCCCTGCCTGGGATTTAAATGTTTGCATTGCTCAACTTATGCAACCTCCCTTTGAACCTATGTCCTCAGCAGAGCTTAAGTACTTGACTTGGAAAACTGTTTTAGTAGCCATTACCTCTGCTAGACGTATCAGTGAATTGCAAACCCTGTCAGTGGAACCTGATTTTATCTCCTTTCATAGGTGTAACCCCAGGCTGGTATGCCATTTGTATCTGACAGCAAAACCAGGTGGGCTGGGTTCGGAGAGGAATAGGTCACTCGGCACAAAGACTAGGTTTGGCTGCTCTGCACAGGGGCACCCAAGTAACTCCAAACACAGGAAGCAACTGTGATGTCAATACCAGAAGTGGGATTCTAAAGTGTGGCTTTTATTCACATCCAAACAGAATAAATAAAGCATAGATGGACCTCCACAGGGCTACACTCTTGGTAGTGCAGATTAAAGAGACCAGAACACATCCTCATCACTTTAGCCCTCAGGCTCTACCACACACTGGGCTCACAGCCCGGACTTGTCACGCTGCTTTGGGTTACATAGCCCGAACTTGTACACTGTTCTGGTTTTCCTGGCTTGGCTCCCTTGCCAGCCACTTGGACACCTTCCATACTTCATGGAAACATTTTCTGGTGGCTCCTAAACCACCTAAGAGCACCACAGCTCCATCAGGGAATCTTCCTTTCAATCCCACGTCTGGGTGCTTTCCTCAGGCACTGTACGTACCTGAGAGAAAGCAAAGGTGTCTCAGAGCAAATCCGTGAGAGGTGAATTTGGTTACTACTGATGGGGGTCTCCCACCATACCTCTCAACCTCCTGCCTCATAAATCAGGGACAAAGGACCAAAATCAGGGACACATCTTCAGAATTGGAGGTATCAACTCAGATAGCTGGTAGAATAAGGGGCTTAGTGTAAAATGCATTTTCTAAGGAGGAACAAGTCTGCAACTTTAATGTTTGATGTTATTTTGTGCTTACAAATTCCACTGTTTAGTCACGGAAACACAATTTGTAGGAGAGACAGTAAAATTTAGAGGCAAAATCAGGGGCGTCCCTCAAAATCAGGGACAGTTGAGAGTTATGTCTCCCACCTCTCGCTCCCACAATTCATACTCGGCCATTTCTCTGGACAGAAGCACCTCATCCTTTAAAACTTTGCAGTGTAGATTCTTGCTAAATGTATTTCATATTCCATTTACTTGTCTTGCTTCCCATTTGTGCTGGTCTTGGACATACTTATAAGTGGCATTGTCCATTACTCTAGACCCCCACTGAGTTAAGCTGTCCAATCCCACACCTTTCAACTGTACTTGGCTGTCTTTCCTGACCCCACGGTAACAGTCTCTTTAGTTTCTTTCTGTTCAGATGAAAACACTTTGCCCTTTTCAGAGCGAACTCACCGTTAAGTTGCAGGTGTCCCACAGGCGTTTCCTCCACAAGGAATCTTCCTCTCAGAGCTTCTGTTGCCTCAGCACAACTTGAACAGGCAGCTTCTTTCCCTTAGCCAGACCGGGGGTTGCCTCTGGAAAACAGGCAAACACCTTCCCTCATCTCCTCAGGTATGGGGCTACTGAACCATTGAAAGCGGTCTCCACCACTTCAATTAGCAGTTCCTGTGTTTCTCTTCAGGTGGAACACACACCTTACCAAAAGTAGCTCTTAAACAGAGCTTAAAGCTCGAGAGCCTGCACACACTCTACTGCACTACAGTCTCTCTCTAAGACTGCACACAGACTGGCTTCAAATTCCCCAATGTTCTACTCTAACCTCCAACTGCAACATTCCAGTGTGGCTTATGCAGCTGAGACAGTTCTAAAATGATGTCATCCCTCAGTCTCAGATGAGACTGAGAACAGAGTGAGACACTATGAAATCCATTTAACTGGAGTTTCACAAGCTGCCTTCCCTGCCTACCACTAGGTCTTACTGGGATTCTAGTAACCCAGCGTAACAGGGGGTTACATAGGGATAAAGTGGTCCTTAGAACCAATAGAAGGTTCTTCCCCAAAGTGGTTTCAGATTTCCACTTGAATCAGTCTATGTCTCTCCTGTTTTCTTCACCGATCATTCTTCAGAAGAGAGGAGGCTACACAGTTTAGATGTTAAAAGGGCCCTTAGCTACTATAGAGAACGTACCAAGGGTCACAGGTTTGATTCCTCCAGTTGTTCCTCACTTATGGAGAAGTGGAAAGGGCAAACCTGCCACCAAGAGAACTATTGCCAGTTGGATTGTGTCTTGTATACAATGCTGCTATGAGAAACTGGGAAAAATTCCACCCTCAGGCCTGAGGGCTCACTCCTCAGAGGTACAGCTGCTTCCTGGCTGCTGCCAGGGATATTCCTCTCTTAGAAATCTGTCAAGCAGCCACCTGGAAAACAGTCCATACCTTTACCAAGCATTACTCTCTGGATATCCAGGCTAGGAGTGATGCTCGGTTTAACACAACAGTACTTCAGAGCCTCTTCCCAAAGTAGGTTCTGTCCCTCCTCCGTAGAGGTACTGCTTGGTAGTCTGCAATAATCAGAATACAGCAAGACTTCATGTTGTTTGAAGAAAAAATTACTCACCTTAGTAATTATGTTTCTTCTAATGGAGTCTTGCTGTATTCTGACTCTCACTGCCTACCCTCTCAGAACATGTTTTTGGGAAGTGGGTGGGCAGGTGCAATCATGCACCTCAGCGGTGCTCCTTTTACACCCTCTTCTTTTTGTTGGGTGTTTGTTTTATTATTATTCTTATTTGGATTGGTTTTGGGTTTTGGGTTTCCTGACTTGAGTCTTCCTTTGGGAATCCAAAACTTTTTGTTTCCAGTTGGCTAGTAAAAGTTTTACAATTTCCACATAGGATAGTTAGTGAGTTTTTGCTCGTAAGAATCTGATGGTTGGATTTCAAAGGGCTCCAGACAGAGACCTCAACCGAGCTCGAGCTCAGCATTCTATGCTCTGCATAGAAAGTTAACCCTTTGTTCTCTGGGGCAGTTTAAAGGCTGGGGCTAACTGCAGTTGTCAGAACACAGCAAGACTCCATTAGAAGAAACATAATTACTAAGTTGAGTAATTTTTCTTATCACCCATGCGGGATCCTCAACCAGAACGCTTTAACGCACCCTACTAGACATGCTAGGCACCCTCCACCCAAAAGATAAGCATAAATGGAACCAGCAGATTAGCACCTTGGTACACGTATGCAATTGCATAATGAATGATGCTACCTACTGCCTCATGTTCGGAGAGACCGGTTGCCTGTTGATGTCTGTTTTGGAGTTTCTCCCAATGGGGTCCAAGCCAAAGATTACCTGCAATCTGTACAAAATTGAAAGCTCAATTGAACCATGCCTATCAACTGGCCCAGACAATGGCCGCCAAAAGATATCTAGCCAACAAAGACAGACGTGATAGAAAAGTAAAGGCTCAAGAGCTTAGGTCTGGAGACCATGTGTTGTTGCGAAATTTAGGATTAGATGGTAAACACAAAATTGTTGATCAATGGCACTATCTTCCCCATGTCATAGTTGGAAAGTTGGATGATTTGCCAGTGTACAAAGTGCACCCAGAGGATAACTCCAAAGCTGTCAAAACCATGCTCCGTAACCACTTGCTGCCTATTGGTCAAGTTATAATTGAGGCTGAACCCACTGAGATGGATTCCTCTGGACCAGTGACTCAGACTGCTGCAAGAAAGAAACAGAGTCAGCCTGCCCCGTGGTTGCCGATTTAAGACTTCCCCGCAGCAGGCCCAGAATGACAGTGACTGCCGGTCTAACTAGGATGACAGTGAGTGTGATAATGCATCAGTTGGTTTGTGAAATCCTACGTTGAATTATGGGGATGAAGCTGAACCTTCTGGACTGCCTAATGCCCGGCATCATCCTTGGAGCCAGTGCTCCTGAAGGTGAAGTGCAAAATATCACATCTGAGTATGCTGAGTCTTTGTGTATCATGGAACTGTATGATTTGCCTGAAGGAGAGGCTGATGGTATAAATCTTTCTGGTGACATGCCAGAACTTGAGGAACACTATGAGCGTGCTGACAACCCCCTTCAGTGTCAGAGTGTCTTCAAAATGAGCCAAGTGTTGTAGAAACAGAGACTACAGAGCAAGGGGCTGACAGTGCTCCCAGCTTGGACATTCCCTCCATGCAGAGGCACCCCTCACAAGTGATAAAGCTCCAAGACCATTGCTGAAAGTACAGAGACTGGTTGTTCACCCCAGAAAGACTGGCCGAGCTGTCAAGCCAGTGGTGCGCTTCAGTTATGATTTCCCTGGCGGCCAGTGGATTTGCCTTTCAGTGTAGTCCACAAAGGTGTTTATGTCTCTCAGAGCTCACTGCCCAAATTGAGCTTGATGGCCCATTCGATTACTTGTTTGCCCTCTCACTATGGTGCCCCTGCCCCATTCAGCCCCAAGTTAGCTGATAGGGAAGGGCCCCCTGCACTGTTTAGAGTACAAGAGTTATTATATGATTCTGTATTGTAATGTTCAATTTACCTGTGTGAAATATGCATAATGTATTGCCAGAATGGAAATGATATAGTGAAGTGTAACCCCTCACCCCTGCCTTTTTGCCAAAGCGACAGGTGGCATGCTGTTGAAGCCGACAGCAGTACCTGGTGGGGACCTGGGTTCGGGGAGGATGAGGTTACTCGGCACAGGGGACCTAGGTTTGGCTACTCTGCACAGGGGCACCCAAGTAAATCCAACACAGGAAGCAATAACTGTAATGTCCAGAACCAGGAATGGGATTCTTGTGGCTTTTATTCACAAACTAGTTGAACAAAACAAAGCATAGATGGACCCCCATGGGGCTACATTTCCTGGTAATGCAGATTAGAGACTACAGCGCTGTCCACTGGAAGAATGAACCAGTTATACTGTTTTCAGGCTCTGGACCCACCAGGCACACAGCCCGGACTTGCACGCTTTGGGTACACAGCCCGACTGGTCCGGCTCCCCACTGGCCACTTGATTCACGGTTCACTGGAAGAATGAACCAATTATCCTGTCATGGCTCCACACACCACTTAGAGTCTGCGACTCCTAGAGATTTCTTCCTTACTTCTTATGACTCCCCATCTCACCAAAAGAATTCTTCTTTACACTTGTTGTGGCTCCCCACACCACTTAGAGTCTGTGACTCCTAGAGAGATTTTCCCTTTTGCAACCCCGTCTGGGTACTTCCCCATCACTGGCCAAGTGCATGAGGAAAAGTAGCAACCACAGCAGAAATCGTGAGGTGGACCTGGTTACTAAAGATGGGGTTTGCCCACCCAGCTCCCACAGCCCATACCCGGCCATTTCCTGGGAAAACTGAACCATTTCTGAATGTAGATTAAATGGTACAGATCTGGCGATCTCCTCACATAGTACTTGAAATCACATAGCACTCTAGCATTTGACACTACTCCACTTGTTTGGCCTAGTCCTATAAACTTCCCAAAATGTAGCTCAATTCCTAGATTCCCACACGTCCCAGGGTGAAGAAAACATTTTGCCCTCTCATGTTAGAGCAAACACTCACCCTTTAGTTGCAGGTGCCCCACAGGTGAATCACAAATCGTCCAACTTTCAAAACAAAGGCTGAACTGAGCTGGCAGCTTTTCTTCCTCTTGGCAGAATTAAGGGGATTGCCCCAGGAATCTGCATGGGGATCTTTACACCCCTCCCCCAGAGGAGGGGCACTGAGATCAGAAAGCGGTCTCCACCACTTGAGCACACCTTCACTTACTGAAAACAAACTGGGCACTGACTACTTCCTTTGAAAACTCCCAACGTTCTATCTAACTCCATCTGCTGCAGATTCCAATGTGGCTTATGCAGCTGCGAAAGTTCTATTGGTGATGTCATCCCTCCGGCTCAGCTGAGACTGAGAACAGAGTGAGACAGTGTGAAACCCATTTAACTGGAGTTTCACAAGCTGCCTTCCTGCCTACCACTAGGTCTTACTGGGATTCTAGTAACCCCAAGTAACAGGGGTTATACCGCCCTTGACCAGGAAAATGACTGTCCGCGGATCATTATTTACCAACCTTAGGCCATCCCACCCTATGTGCTACCTGCGGAGGGGTGATCAGGCCCTCCCACCATGTGCAAGCACAGGCAGGTAACACTAAGGGCCTAGAGGCCTGTAGCTGACATGTCAGCCTCTACACTATCCACTTACTAAGACACCCTAGTGGCTCTGGTAGAACTATCCAGAGCATAGCCCTGATAGATCAGCACTGCGGTCCCCATGGCCACTCAGGACCACAGCCTGTCTATCCCCCAACCCTCTAGGGAAAACCTATCTGCCTCTAACATAATATTCCAAACAAAAAAACAACCCGGGGACCTCCCGACCTTGGGCAACCTGAAACCACACCATTAAAATACCAAATACTGCCTCCTCCCTACCCCCACAACCACACCTGTGGAAGGAAATGGTTAATACAGCAATAACCATAACAATAACACCACAGTACTTTAAATTTCTAAAACAATAAAGCACTGCGAAGAACTCTGATGAGCCCTCCTCCTCTTCTTGTCTTCTCTTCTGTCTTCTCAGGAACACTTGTAAGAAAAAAGACAAAACACACCCCTAATCTGCATACACAGTCTACCTAACCCCCTACTATCAAAACACTGCAGAATCCCAAAAAGATTTTTAGAAAAAGGTAGAAAAACAGTATTTACATTAGAATACAACAACATTATTTACAATACACATTTGGGGGATGGAGTGCCCTAAAAGTCCCAACTAGTGACCACAAGGCCCGAAGGCTAGTCCAGTAAAGAGTCTCCTGGGCTGGAGCCGGTGAAGCACAGTTCTAACAGGCCAAAGTCCCAAAGGGAGAGTCTTTGCGGACAGTTCACACATTTTGAAGTCTGTAGTCTAGGGTGTGTACTGTAATGTCATAAAGATAGAAAAGTTCGGACTTACCAGCCACTTGTAGTACAATACTTGGCACCAACCTGCACCTCTGCGAAGACTCTCCCTGGCAGCATTTCTTCTGATACAGCTGGGCGGACATCTTCCAGGAACCACAGGAGGGCACATCTGGGAACAGCTGGGTTGATGTCATCTCTGGAGACGGAACCGTAGAACAGGAACAAAGAAAACAACTGGTCCAACGTCATCCGATTACCAGGTGATGAACAGGATACAAGCTGGGCTGGTGTCTCTCTGGATCTGAAGTCATCTGGTGGGCCAGTCGATGGTTGCTGGACAGGACAGTACACTGTAGACTGATGAATGTGGGGCACCTGAGTCCTGGATATTCATATTGGTGGATCAATAAGGCACTTCACAGTCTGGTGTGGCAGTATTGACTACCACTGCTCGGCCCTCCATTTTGTAGGCAGGGCACATTTGCTGGGAGGTCCTTGCACTGAGGCCAATAGTACCGGGGTCAGGGGCTTGAATTATTACCCCATCTGGGCGCACATAATTCACACAGTGGGAGATTTCACGTCCCTCTCCATCCACCACTCTCGCTCTGTCCATAAACAGTGTCCTGCCTCTCTTCCACTGGGTATACTTTTCGTGAAACAGTCTATTCTTTACATGCTTGTTGACCCCAGGATGCACATTTTTCATTGCTTCATCCCAGATCCAGGATTTCCTTCAGTTCTCAATCTCTTCCCAGACTTTCCGAGGAAAGGTAGGAAAGGTCATACCATAGATCTCATTTGTCTTCCCTCGAACCCGTCTCTCCTCTTTACTTGCTTTGATCAATCTGAGACCGCTGGCCTGGCTTGGGGTGGCGAGTCCTGGTTCTGCCAGCTACACATCCTTAAGGAAATTAGAAATGGATTCCTGACTTCTTCCTCCTGTAAAGCCAGGGTAGTGGCATCACCACTTTCTTCCATACATTCCTCCGAGGCAAGATCTTGAGGCTGTGTACCCGTTCCTTTTTCACAAGGCCACATAGGTTCCCCTCATCTTCCTCTTCACTGAGGATCTGAGCCCAGGAGTGAGCAGTCATCCTCACCCCAGAGTATCCACTCATCACTAGGCACAGTCGACACCTCCCATTCAAAGGCTTCCTGCATCTCATTTTCACCTAAGAGACTGGCTAGGCCCCACCACCCAGGGTCTATTGATGCTTTATCCTAACTTTCTTTCTGGGATCCAGCATCCAAAACTTCAACTTCTGGTTCTGTCTCTAACTCTGCACCCTCTAGCTTTGTGCCACACTCCCCAGGGACCTTCCTCCACAGGCTCCGCCTGGTGCTGTGTGCTGCCAACTGCAGATTCCTTAATTTTGTCCATGTGGGGCCAAAGCAAATTGGAGCGCTTTATACAAGCCATATTTTGTAGGCATCCAGCACAGTGAGGAATCATGAAGCGTCCCTTCCAGGTCCCAAGCATATTTGACATACACACTGGATAATTAGGAATCACCACATCAGGAGGCAGTTGCCCTCCATAGCACCACTTTTCAATATCTCTCAGTCTATTTACTGCGCTGTTACTGCAACCCGGCATGATCCGGGTAATGAGCTGGTCCTGAAGCCATAACTGCAGAAAAATAAACAAAAGTTCACTGTAACTGAAAGTCCCACTTTATTGAACACTCTTTAACTGTAAAATGGCTCCTCTGCTGCTGTGTTTACTTTACTACCCCACCCTGTAATGGCGGCAGCATCCTGTGCATCAACATTTAGAATCTGGGTCAAGCCAAGCACCTGATTTACACAAGCTACTGATTACTTTTACTCAAACTGCACAACTTGTCTGTTCTGGCTTTAAACACATTTACAGGATTTTACTTGGACTTTTCACGTGCTGGTATCATTTATTTTATTCACAGTCCCTTAAAGCTTCAGGTTTTAGCACAGGATTGCCTGCTTTTACTAGTGCTGCATTTTCTACAACCCACAGTCTCTCTCTGGCTGCAAACTTTAAACTGGGCTAATTTCCTTCCATGCACACAGTCAATGGCTTAACAGACTTGCACTTGCTGGCAGGACTTTACACAGTCATTACTTACAAAGTGACTACACTGCTGCACACACATTTTATATGGCATAGACTGAAAATCACTGTTTGAGCAGTTTCTTGAATGTTTACTTACTGTTATCAGTAGCAATTTGCTGCGATGGGGAAAACGGCCTGCAGCCAGTTCTTGAAGGCCTCAGTATACAAGCGGGCGGACAGTCCTAGCGATCATCGCTTTAAACACCACACTTGCAATTTTAACGATTGATTTGTGGGTTGAGCCCGATTTTAAACTAAAAAGTCTAATTTTACACTGTTTACAATGCTTTGAACACTCTGCGACGCTCCTCACTGCCAGTACACTCACTCCTCTCACTCCCTCTCAAATGCTGGGGCAGTCTGTCTAGAGCTGGCTGAGGGGGACTGATTGCAGCCTGACCAACCACACGACATCATGCAAATGAGCCTCTTCTTCCTTGCGAGGGCTCTTCTCCTCATGGCGATCGTTGAGCAGGCAAATTTAAACTGCAGAATCGGCTTTTTTTTTTTCAACTGACTCCGGGCGGGAGCCCATTTCAGCCATTTAACATAGCCATTTACTCTGCAGTCTCTCAATTCACTCAGAAAGCATTTCCAACGTCCAGGGCATAATTTTTCTGTTGCTACCCGTAGTCTTCCACACTTTTCTTCACAACAGTTAATTTTAAAAGCAGGCAAAACGCTGTAAACAATTTTGATGATGCAGGACAAGGGCACACTCTTTGGCTTACAGCTCCTTGTTAAACAGTTGGCATTTTTAAACAGTAGCACAAGATTCACAGCACACAGCAACACACACTAGGAAATTGCTTCAGCTTTTGGGCTACCACTGCCAGACAACCAAACGCTAGCCCCCTTGCCCGAGCACCTTCCTTCCCGAACAAAATCAAAGCGGTGCCTCCATTTTTGTAATCCCTCACCCCTGCCTTTTGCCAAAGCGACAGGTGGCATGCTGTTGAAGCTGACGGCAGTACCTGGTGGGGACCTGGGTTCGGGAGGATGAGGTTACTCGGCACAGGGGACCTAGGTTTGGCTACTCTGCACAGGGGCACCCAAGTAAATCCGAACACAGGAAGCAATAACTGTAATGTCCAGAACCAGGAATGGGATTCTTCAGTGTGACTTTTATTCACAAACTAGCTGAACAAAACAAAGCATAGATGGACCCCCATGGGGCTACATTTCCTGGTAATGCAGATTAGAGACTACAAGCGGTCCACTGGAAGAATGAACCAGTTATACGTTTTCAGGCTCTGGACCCACCAGGCACACAGCCCGACTTGCACGCACTTTGGGTACACACCGACTGGCCCGGCTTCCCGCCGCCACTTGATTCACGGTCCACTGGAAGAATGAACCAATTATCCTGTCATGGCTCCCACACCACTTAGAGTCTGCGACTCCTAGAGATTTCTTCCTTACTTCTTTTGACTCCCCATCTCACAAAGAGAATTCTTCTTTACACTTGTTGTGGCTCCCCACACCACTTAGAGTCTACGACTCCTAGAGATTTTCCTTTTGCAGCCCCACGTCTGGGTACTTCCCCATCACTGGCCAAGAGCATGAGGCAAGTAGCAACCACAGCAGAAATCCGTGAGGTGGACCTGGTTACTAAAGATGGGGGTTTGCCCACTCCAGCTCCCACAGCCCATACCTGGCCCATTTCCCTGGGAAAACTGAACCATTTCTGAATGTAGATTAAATGGTAGATGATCTGGCGCATCTCCTCTACATATTACTTGAAATCACACAGCACTCTAGCATTTAACACTACTCCACTTGTTTGGCCTAGTCCTATAGGCGTCCCAAAATATAGCTCAATTCCTAGATTCCCACATGTCCCAGGGTGAAGAAAACATTTTGCCCTCTCATGTTAGAGCAAACACTCACCCTTTAGTTGCAGGTGCCCCACAGGCGAATCACAAATCTTCAACTTTCAAAACAAAGGCTGAACTGAGCTGGCAGCTTTTCATCCTCTTGGCAGAATTAAGGGATTGCCCCAGGAATCTGCATGGGGATCTTTACATCCCCCGGAGGGAGGGGCACTGAGACCCGAACAGCAGTCTCCACCACTTGAGCACACCTTCACTTACTGAAAACAAACTGGACACTGACTACTTCCCTTTGAAAACTCCCAACGTTCTATCTAACTCCCTCTGCTGCAGATTCCAATGTGGCTTATGCAGCTGTGAAAGTTCTATTGGTGGTGTCATCCCTCAGTCTCAGCTGAGACTGAGAACAGAGTGAGACAGTGTGAAACCCATTTAACTGGAGTTTCACAAGCTGTCTTCCTGCCTACCACTAGGTCTTACTGGGATTCTAGTAACCCGGTAACAAGGGGTTACAGAAGTATATTGAAATGTATAGTAAAGTGACACGTTATGCCAATCTATGAATCAGATAGTACTTGTATAGCATGCTAGTGATATAAATGTCTTGTATATGTTGCATTTTCAATGTTATGGTGGTACAGAGTTGACAGGACGCCAATATTTCCCAGGCAGGGAAGGTGTAACCTCCACAAATGGGGTTTCCAAAAGTCTTCCATGAGCTGGCCTAAATGCTCACTGCCAGGCTGGTGTCCTGCGTTTGGCAGTTTAAATGTGGTTGCCAGAGCTTGTTTAGCCTCTGTGTACTGTCTCTTTAAGAGCTGCCTGATTGCAGCCTAAGTAACCTGAGAGGAGCTCTGTTGAATGATGTAACTATTTGCTGAAAATAATTTAGAGTGATAATGATAGTGTAGTTTGTCTAACCTGCTTTCTTTGTAGCAAGGACTGTTTTGTTTTGTCTCCACTATCTTGGTCCTGGACTGCAAATTGGACCAATCAGTTCTGTTGGGACCTAAAATGTAGCCGGACTACAGGAGCTGTCCAAAGTCAAAATCTGTAGGAATTGTAGTTTTGAACTTTTTGCGCCTTTTGCGACTGAAGGGGAGCTCTTGCTTTGACTGACGGCCAAATCTTCCAACCAAACCTTTTGGATCTTGGGGAAGTCCGGGCTGCTGGCATTTTCAGTTCTGAGCTGGGAAGTGAAATGAAAAGAGCTCAAGTGTATTTTGGGCAGCAATCCTGAGTGGATTTGCATGGGAAAACTGTGAAATTACTGATTTTTGGCTTGCATGTCTGCTGCTGCTCCTGAGAGAGAGAGAATTGTTTTGGACTAAATACAAGTTTGTGTGACTAAAGTAAGCTACTGAAGTGGGCCAGGCTCAACCTGAAGAAGATCAAGATTTTGCTGAATGCGATCGGCCTGTCAGGAGTTCCAGCTAGCCCAGGCTTCTGGTGTGTGCAAAGACTTTGCGATTGTGACTGGGAAACGCTTTGCCTGGTACAGTAGAATTCCTGTACATGTACATGTAAATGTGCTGTGAGCTGCTAGTGGGTTGTGAATTGGTTCCCCACTGTTTGAACTGTGTTCTACTTGCTGGAGGCTGTGTCCAGCCCAAAACAGACTGCATCGAATTTGTCTCCATGCGGTCTGGGCCTTGCCACACTGGCTCAACCAGACTGCCCACTGCACAGAGAGGCCATCGAGAGGAGGCCTGCCTGGGGATCAGCCCTGCTCCGCCCTTGAACGGGAATGACGCCTCTGCAACTTGTGTGGGCTATGCTTCTCCTGGCATTCCGGATCGGCAGCCTGCAGTCTCGATTTTTGTCAGCCTGTGTCCAGTCTTGGGTATCGTGGGTGGGTACCGGAGTAGCTCCCTGCAACAACAGCTTAGTCTGAGTGTGTCATCTGATTGTCTTGTTGTGTTGTTTCCTTTACAAACTGAGCCCTCTGGCTCCGGATACAAATATTGTGTACTGTGCATTTTGTGTTTTTTCCATCACAGGGCCCCAACCAACTGCAACCCCTGGCAATAGTCCTGACTAGCCCATCTCTTCTCCACCTGGGTACCCAGACGGTGACTGTGCTGGGGACTCAAAGTGCATGCATAACTGCTTGATTGATAAAACCTTTAAGCTAATTAACCTGATTTTGCCCCTTCCTTGTTAAAGTCCCCTGAATAAATCAGATCAAACTTTTTGTGCATGTAATCTGACTGTGGTTCCAGTTTGTGCTCAGAGTACTGTACTGTTGCTATTTGCTGTGCATAACCTTGTTTTACAGGGGTCCCCAGGGTGCGAGCCAGAGGAACTAGCCCTGGTGGTAAGTGCAAATAATGTGTGTATTGATGTGGTGTACCAGGGCAACTTTAAATAAATAATTAAATAACATTTTAGGGAGCTCTGTGTAGCAGCTGTTGTGGCAATGTCAGACAGTTTATTTAAATGCTAACATCCGGAATTAACAGCTGTGGTTCTGCCTTGTTGTTTCCTTGGATCTTTTGCTTCTTGGGCTCGGCAATACTTTTTTGACATACCCAGACTTGGAGAGTCCAAAGGATTAATTTGTTGCCATTTTCTGCATGGAGAGGTAAAGAGGAAGAGAGAAACCATGTGACTTATCCTTATATTAGAGAAAACTTCCCTGGTTTAGAGTGCAGCTCCTCAGCCTGCCAGTGTGTCGCCATCTTGGTCCTGCCTCCACTACCAAGGGAAATAAAATTGACATCATTTTCTTTGGACACCGGAAATTTACCAGACTAAAAGTGGCTCATGAATACATTTGTTTTGGTCCAGTATTCTCAAAATATGGCTGACTACTGCTAGAGTTTTCCTCAGTGCCAGAGGGAGGACAAGGATGAGGACAAGGCTAAAGGAGCTTTGGGGCCTTTCAGCAGGTAGCCTGTGGATATTGTGTGGCCACATTGCACCCCAAGTTGTACAGGTGAGAACTACATACTGGTGGTTGTGGCCTTCAACACTGTGATTTTAAATGTGCTTTGGTAAATTTTAGTAGTCTTCTGGAACACTTTTACAGTTGACTACAATCCCATCTCAAACATTTTTTTACTTTATTTTGCAGATTTGTAGTCTGATCACCACCAATACAATTAGGCAGGCAGCCCAGTCCAACGAATAATCAGATGCAGTGGCATCATTTAGGGATAATCAGGGGTTGCAGTTGAGACTCGTATGATTTATTTGCAACCCTATGTTGTGTCTTGCAACCCATAAACCCCTAAAACAAGGGCTTTCTAGAGTTTGCTCCTATTAAATTTGCTGGGTGGCAGAGCTTTGCAACTCCTGTGATTCCGTGGAAATGGGACTTTGCAGTCTCTATGATTGTTTTGAAATGATGCCACTGGTCAGATGGGTAGCCCCAACTCCCAACTCCCCACCCCAACCACAGCCCCAAGTGATCAAGCAGGAAATGTCAACCAAACTTCAGCCTAATTCTCCATAAACTTGATCAGAAAGACAATCAATCCCATAGCCACCCCACCAACAACAAAATGAGGCAAGCAGATCAATACCCACACTGGAGCCCGATTCGATGTTTTAAATTTTCCCAGGTGTAGAGTATATATTTGAACCAATCCTTTGTACAGTTAACAGGAAATTGCTAGTGCTGGACATACATTGGCATTAATTATAGAAGTAAATGAGTCTGGTGCTATTGCATTCTGATGATGCCAATTTAAATTATTTTCCTGCTGACCAGAGACACTTTTTGAATGGGTATCTGGTATATTATTGCCCCTGATATATAGTGATTTCTGTTCTATAGGTACATTTTCTCAGATATGCATGGACCAGACCATGCCTTTGTTTTGCTTTTTATGGCAGTGAGTCTCTGGTTTGTAAACCAGACTGTGCAGTGACTCTTTCAGTACAGCAAACAGTTAAAAGGAAATATGGAATTTCAACACCGGGCTGTTATGTGGACTTGATGGGGGGTTAATGAGCACTGGTATTTGAAACAAAATGTTATCAGTAAAACAAGGAAAGCAATTTAAGTCCCAGGTGATAAATTACTTAACTGAAGCCCCTGTGATTCAGTTTCCTGCAGTTGCTTGTATCTTTTGACAGCATACTACTCTAAAACAATACAAAAGATGGGGACCTAGTTGTGCTGAGATTTAGGGCATTGCTTGTGTGTGCAGTCTTTCAGAACAACAGATGATTCATGTTCTGATGGTGACTGCCAACATATAAGGCTGTTTCATCCATGTTGATAATGTTATATAATGACGAATGACAGACAGCATTTGAAATTCACCACCAGTGCAAACCATGTTCTTTAACCTTACACAAAGCACACTAACTGTTGGCCATTGCGTGATAACAGTGGCTGTTCATTGGGAGAATAACATAATAGATAGGATTGTTAAGAAACAAAAGCCTGTATTTAAACATGAACCACAGAAAATCTACAAAAATCAGACCATTGTTCATTCAGTTGCTAGACTGTCTGATCTTTGAAGAATCAATCTTTACCATTGATTCCCACTTATGGATCTGGGTCGAGGCACTAGGACCTCGTGAGGAGCAAAGCTTTGGCCAGGCGCTACAATGGCTACTTGCCATGGTGCCCGCACATCGCTACACAGGGCTGAGCACTATCCAAAACTGTTGCTAGCTCCTCATCAGCCTCAGTTCTGTTCTTCCCACCATCAAGAGTGCACCATAACTTCATCACAGTATATTTTCTTTCAGTTCACAGTGCTTTCTTACTTTTGTTTGTTTTCCACAATGTTGAAATCCGAAAAAGGCTCTGCATCAAAGAAGTCAGAGCTGCCCATCATGCCTCACTGCCCCATAGGAAACAAAAGACTACAAAAACCGACATCGAAGCTGCAAAGCCTACCTTGGACCAGAGTGTGTTACTGATGCCTGCAACGCCTGATCTTACCTGTGTCAGGCTTCACCATTCATCACTGCTGAGTATCTGCCAGAGACAGGCATCCCACAGGAGGCTTTTTGTTTTGGAAGGAGGAGTCAGTGTCATTGGCACCGCCATGAGGCCGATGCACTGCGTGGCACTTGCAGGTTGGCCAGAAAGCGGCCGTTGGGTCCTCCTGCCTCAGTTCTGCTTCTCCTGCTGTCAAGACCAGCACCCCTGCTAGAGACTACTCTCTTGTGCCTTGTTTTATTGATGCCTCGAAGCCTTCAACGCCATTCCTTTGTTCGACTCCTCCTCGGTTCTGCTACCTACTCAACGCTGTTCCAGATCCCGTAAGATCTTTCCTTTTTTGTGGCATCAGTCTTTGCTTGATTTGTCTTCAGTTACCGTGACACATATGTCTGGTCATCAGGACAAAAATCGCGCGTAAAAGACGTGTCAGCCTCCTATGCATCAGTGCCCTTCGCCTACAGATATCCATTACTGACCGGCATGACGTTTGCCTTTTCTGCCCTGGACCACATCATGACATTGATTCCTGCGATGCCTGCTTCTTGTTGGACTGGCGAGTTCTAGAGCACTGTGCGTTGAAGGTTGGCAGGGATCATGCGACTTTCAGGGGTGGCGTCGCGCTTATTAATAGGTCCAAGTGCAGGACACTTTGCCCTCCCTCTGGGTCCTTCCCAGGCCTATATGGTCCGGTGAAGAGGGGCCCCTCTTCATGCCTTGCCATAGAGGAGGTTCCTACCACAGTACCGGAGGGCTAGTCTGGCTCCATTGGGGCTGGGCTGGGAGCACCGCTCTGGCAGTCACCTCTTCAGCTCCCCGTTGTCGGGTCCCACAGTTGCGGTTCCTGGTGTGGGGCATTCCTCAGCACCACCCAACAGCACCTTTGGATCCCAGAGCTTTCGTGACTCCGGTGATTGGGGCGGCTCTGAGGTGTGCAGGGCCAGGTCACTGTGCCGTGACTGCAGGAGCCCTCGGGGTCGCCAGGCGGAGCTCTTCTTGATCGTCTCTCTTCGAGGCAGACGATTCTGAGGCGGATCTGGACTAGAGGCCTGATTCTTCTGAATCAGAGGGTTCCCCACAGCCTAGCACCCGCGCCTCCTCACATGCCCCTCCCACAGCACAGGTGATCAGGCCCATGCTGACTCTTGAGCCGATGGCGGCTTGGGAGTCAGCTGTGGACCGCGGTCCCACTACTATGAGTGGCGATTGGGTTTCTAAGTGAGGGGTGGCTGCCATCCCTCCTCTTAGAATCAAGATCGAGCCCCCTTCTGCGGTTCCTGGGGGGTCATCTGAGTTGGGGCTGTTTACACAGGGGTGTGAGGAAGAGAGCTTCCTCAGAGTCCACAGGGTTGGAGGAAATGGTTCAAGGTCAATTGGCATTCATCTATATCCCCTTCCTGGGTTGTGCCTGAAAATAGGCAGAATTTGTCTAGTGCATTTACCGGTCAACAAAAACTAAAACTGAAAACAAAAAAAAATGGGGTGATGGATATCGGCACACTCCCGTGGCCCTCTGGGGTCTGGGAAGGAGCCGTAGTGCTGAGCCCAGTCTCCTCCTTTGTCTTATCTTAAGGAGGTTTCTTTGGTGGGGCTGGGGTCCGCCTTCTGGATCCATGCGCCCCATTCCCTCATCGGGTAGCTCACCCTACAGGGTTAAGTCCCCACCATTTTCATTTTCAGGATAGGACAATGAATCTATAGGCGGTTTTCTGCTTATACCAGGTTCTCTTGTGGATTCTTCTGGCCCTAGCAGAGACACATCACATCAGGTGTCCAGCTCCCCTTCTCCCGTGCCTCTGTGTCCAGCTCCCTTCTCCCAGACAACTTTGGTCTTCTGGGACCTTTGACCTGGGATCAGTTCAGATCTCAGGCTGCAGCTTTTCCACAGTATGTTAGGGCTATGGACGAGCAGATCTTCCGACCAGTTCCTCCACCACAGCCAGAATCTGACTCTTCAAGTACCTTGACCTCCTCACACCTTCCTCCACAGGGAAGAGGAGCCTACTGTCCATCTGTCATCAGACACTGATCAGGCCCAGTATCAGTGCTTCCTTTGAGGCTGGTCAGGGACGCATCTCCCATTATCTGCGAGACAGTACTGAGGCGTCGTATAAGCCTTTTTTGGCGAATACAGGGCACATCATTTGGTGGTTCCGTCCTGGCAGTTTCCCATCCGGCAGGCAATGTACAGAGCCTGTCAGCGTCCATACTCCCTGGAACCAGTCCTATGGACTGCCAGAGATGGTATGTGTGACCGCTGGTCTCCAGGCTCTTTGCCTCATCCACCTTCTGGACTGGACGCGTCTGGATACCCTTCCTGGTATAGATGCCTGGTCCGTGACCAGCCCCTGATGCTGACTCTTGGGATTTTGATCAGCTGAGGCAGAGAGTTTTCTCCTCTGCATGGGGTCTGCTGGCAATTATCCCACATTAGGCGCACCACATTGCCTATAACAGGCATCTGTGGGTACTGCTAGGTCAGGCTTAGCATCGCTGCCCAATTCGGAGGCTGCCCGGCGAAGCCATGCCCTCTCCACTATAGGCCTGGGTTGGCGAGGCACCAGTCAAGGGCATCAAACGACGCCAGTGAGGTCACTTCATGGCTTGCAGTGACAACGATCTGCATTAGGCCGATGGCATGGCTTCACCTTTCAAGGTTGTCACCTTTGGCCCAGTGCAGGTTACTGGTCTCCTTCTTCCAGGGGACCCATCTCTTCTCCTGCAGAGTGAGGCAGGAGCTTCAGGGGCATCTTCCTTTCCCTAGGTTTCAGGGGACCCCACCTCATCCTGACCAGTCCAAGGCTGAACTGGCTAGTGGAGGGTCCCCTCTCCCGTTCTCCCATCGAGGATGAGGGATATTATTCCTTCTGGGTTTAGGTTGGGTCTGGAATGCACTGTCTAGGGGCTGATGGAGGCAGAGACAGTGGAGGGGTTCAAGAGGGGTGGGACAGGTACAGGGAAGGGTTCTGGAAGCAAAATCCAATGCAGCAAGAATATCCGGAACTGGGAAGGAGAAGCCAGAGAAGCGAGGGGATAGCAAGGTCAGCACCCAGGGTGGGGGCTGACCAAGCGAGCAGACACGAAAGACCATTAGGCCTATTCTGCTGGCATTTTAGTATGTTGGTATGTTAGTATGTTTCTTTGGCCCCTTCAGGGGTGCTCAGTACTCACCCAGCACTGATGAATGGTGAAGATTGAGACAGGTAAGATGAAAATTATGTAACTGCTGCAATTCTTGATCTTCCTGTGCATCTTCATCATTCATCACTGAATCCCTCACAAGGCCTCAGTCCCTGAGTCATACCACCTCCTACTCGCCCCCTTGGTTATTTCTTCCTCTCTGGCAGGCCAAAGGCCTTCAGGAAGGTATTGGAAATGGGCAGTGGAACTCCTTATGTTTTTTCTCTCAGGGTCTTCTGATGGGCCCCTCCTCTATCTTGATCTTTTTATGGGATGCTTCCACCTCATGAAATCCATTGTCAGTTCCAGGATGGGTGGTTTTGGGGCTGACCATAATTCCCTGCCCTTGTTGCCTTCCCTTACCTTCCCGATGGGGATGGTGTGTTTTAGGGGTCCTTCCTCTCCTCGAAAACCTGTTTTCTCCTTGTGGTAACTGCAGGAGGGGTAGTGAGGGTGTGATTTTCCCCTAGGGAGTTGGGATCGGAGCTGGAGGTGGCCTTACCCATCCAGAATTCTGAAAATTCTGAATCTCCTTGAATCATTCTCTGGTGATCCTCTGATAAACCTTGCTCTGATGGGTCCTGGCCTCCCTTATCCCACACTCCCTAAAACCTCTCTCACGCTGTCCTTCCACTTTTTTTCCTTCCTCTTGGTTGTTTAGGGAATGGGGTCTCATGGCCCGTAACCCTCAGGCCCCCTTTTTTCTTATCTGTCTTCTCATCGGCTTATTCTTTTTTAGTTGCTCCTTTTCCTTTTGCTGTCCTTGGGCTTCCTTTGCCCCATCCTTCTTTTCTCTGTACTTCTTTCCTTCTGTCTCTCCGGTGTGCAGAACTGAGGTGGAGGAGGACCTAATGGCCATTTGTGGCCAACCGTGAGCGCCATGCAGTGCATTGACCTCTTTGGGTGACAGTGCCGCTCTTCCTTCAAAAAAAAGTCTCTTTGGGGTGCCTGTCTCTAGAGACACCCAACAGTGATGAAGTGATGAATGGTGAAGATACACAGGAAGATCAAGAATTCGGTAGAGTAAGTAATTTTCATTTCTCTATGGATTGCTGTACCCCAGAGAAGCAATTAAAGAGGTCGACCTGTCCCTCTTCTGAGGCAGGCTATCACATATAGCCATCCATGGCTAGATCACTGGGTCTTTCCCTGGGCTTCTTCTGGGACCTCTGGTTCCATGGAAGCACATAGTTCTTCCTCGACCTACCTACACTGAGGCATCAGAGGCTGCAATAGATGGGTCTAGTGGAGATCTAGGGATGGCTTCTTGGCAGGTATTGGTGATGCTGTGGTTGAAGGCAGAGTAGATGGGGACCCACCTCCTTGCTGTGTGATTGGTAGCCAGGGATATAAATGGCTGTGGAGGTGAGGGGGTTTCAAATAAAATGAGAAAGGCCAGTTGGTTCAGGCTTTCCAAGGTTTTGACTAGGTCAGTTTTGGGGAGGAGAATTCTGGCACTGGTGTGGAATATTTTGATTTCCTTGGGTAATGAAGGTGTGTGCCATTGGGATTGGTAGTGGAGCCAGAATTGAACTCCATGTCTCCTCAGGAGGAGCAGCAGCAGGAGGAGCAGTTGGCTGGCCCAGGGTGGGAAGTTTTGTAGAATGCAGCTGGCTGGAGGGAGGGGTGAAAGGGATGCAGAATATTCAACCTCATCAGCAGAGCCTTAGGTCAATACCAGTTGTGGTGGAGCAGACCTGGGTGGATGGCTGCATAGTATGAGTCTGTATCAAACTTGGTACTAGGCTGTGAGGGTATAGATGGGATGAGGATGGACAGCAGAAGCACCAGCATTTTGGCATGTAAGTTGTACCCAGGTGGGGAATAGATGTGAGACCAGGAAATGCGTAGTGATCTAGGGCCACCTAGGTAGGGGTAACTGGCATAGCAGTAGTAATTCACATGGGAGGGGGTGTGTGTACTTCATGCAAGCAGAGGGAACTGATGTAGAAATATGGGGATAAGGGCTATGCACAGCAGAATGGCATATATATGTCACCTAGGTAGGTATACTAAGCAGAGACACAAACCCCAAGCAGTACATACGACTGACCTAGATAGGGATCCTATGCAGAGAGAGTTACATTGCAGACTAGTCTATATATCACCCCAGCTAGGGACACTAGACAAAGACAGCTAAACAACAAAAATATATATGCTTGACCTGGGCAACTTTATTTTAGAGATTTAACTAAATAAATATTTTTTAAAACTCTGTTTACATGCATTTGTAATAAAATAGTTCTTCTGCCTAACAGGGTTGTCCTTCTGAGGATGCCATAGTTGTAGTTCAAACAACATGAAGTCTTGCTGTATTCTGACTATGTGCAGTTAGCCCCAGCACTTGAACTGCTCCGGAGGTAAAGGGTTAACTCTATGCCAAGGCATAGAATGTTGAGCTTCAGCTCGGTTTTCAAACCTCTGTGTGTGGTACTCTGAAGTCTAACCATCAGATTTCTTACTCCGCCTAACTGAGAAGTCGCCTCGGAGATCCCTCCTGCGCTTTGGGTGTAGTTATAGTTCGAATTGGTCATTTTTTCAACTGCAGTTCGTAATTTGTCGGTATTCTTACCTCTGTCTCGTTAACAGTAAGTGATAGTAGTAGGTAGTGGTATTTTGTGAATTGTTAGAAATTGTTTGTCTTGGTTCGTTTCCGGTCGGTCGGTTCAGAACAAGCGTTTATTTTTTCTGTTCTGTTGTAAAATAGTTGTGGTTTCTGTAACTTATCGATTTCAAAAAAATCTGTATTTTGTAGGATTTTTTAACCGACCAGGACACGTTGGAGCCGATAGGTTTTGTTACCTGGCTTGAAAGCTGAGAAGGGTGACTTTCTGATTTTGGCCGTCTAAGAGACAAAAAGAAACCAGTCCCACTGGGTTTCAGCACTGTTCCAGTGTGGAGGCCTTTGCTAAGGCTGATCCCCATCTAGTATGTGTTTATTGTCTGGGGTTTGACCACCTCAAGGTAGACTACCAAATTTGTAAGAACTTTCCTAAGGCCACTCTTGAAAATGTTTGAGTAGGCTGAAGGAAAGAGAGCCAAAGTCCATTGATCCGGATGGCCAGCCTGGTTGGTTGATACCGAACCTGAAGAATACCTACTGACCTGGGCGATACCTCTTGAACAAAGGAACCGACTCTGCGGTCGGTTCTGTCAAGAAGAAAGAAAAAAATCAGCTGTTCGGATCCAATAACTCATGTTCCAACAGCTGAGGAAATAGTAAGCAATCTCTATAGTACAATCGCTTTGCCCAGTTCCGACCGAACCGACATCGGTTCAAAGGCAATCGGTTCGGTCAAAGTTTTTGCCTCAGATATTGATCCAGAGGCATTCTATGAGGGTGATTGGGAAGAGGAGGAAGAGGATGAAGAAGGAGAGTTTTTGAAGGCCTAGATGAGCCAATAGAGCCTGACATCTCCCCAGACAGACCTTCAATGTTTCCCTTCAGAGCTTTCTGAGTCCCCCTCCACTTCTTTTCTACAAGAAGGTGGCTGAGATTTTTCAGCGTCCTATGGCAGCTGATCAAGATCAGGAGGAGCCTAATTATGTGGAAATGATGGATGTTCCAGAGTCAAAGAGAGTGTCTATCCCTTTGCACAAATCCCTGGGAAAACGGACACAGAAATCATGCAGTTGTCACATCCATTCCTCCTGTGGATAAAAGAATGGACAGGAGGTATGCTTTATCAGATCCTGGCATGGAATTCCTTTCAGCACATTGCAGCCATGTCAGGGAAGTGCAAGCTGCAGCCTGTGACAAGGCTAATATTCCCTGGCATCTCACCCCCACATAAGGATTCCAGGAAAGTGGATGCCACGGCTAAAGCAGTACTGGCATCTTCTTTGGGGCTCAGGCAATCAAATTACATGGTATATAAGGACAGGTACCAGAAGTCTATATGGGATATGGTTCTGAAGCTGGCTAAGAATGACCCTTCCCAGCTAGCCAAGGAGCTGGAGCAGGTGGCTGTAGATGGTATAGAGGCATCCAAAGTGCAATTTCATGCTGCTGTGGACTCAAATGATGTGCATTCTAGAGTCATGGCTACATCTATCTCCATGAGGAGGTTTGCTTGGCTTAGATGTACCAGCCTTTTGCAGGATACCCAGACTAAGGCCATAGATTTCCCTGTAACTGGTAATTCTCTGTTTGGGAGCAAACAGAGAACTGCATGAAGAAGATGGATGAATATAGGACCACCTATGGGAGTGCTGCAGCCAAGGAAAAGCAGACCGCTCCTCAGAAGCAGCAATTCAGGGCTGGCAGGGCAGGTGTTTTCACAGGCCTTTCTACAAGCTCAGGCCCCTCCTCTTCTTTCTAGAAGAGGGGGTTCTTTGGGAAGAGGCAGGCATGGGATGACCAGGACCCTATCATCCATGCAGTCTAATCCCCTGCCAAACAGACACCTTGAGGTGTTGGTCATTGTCACCTCCTCAGTTCCAGTAGAGGGCAGTTCAGCTGACTGCTCCCAGGCCTGGGAGTCTATTACATCAGACAAATGGGTCCTGGAAGTAGTGAGCCAGGGAATTGATCTCAGTTTCAAAATGTTCCCAAAAATGAGAGCAAGGTCTTTCAGTCCTCCCTCTTCCTTGGGGACAAAGGCCCTAGAGGCAGAAGTCTCCTCTCTTCTGCTTCTACAAGCAGTAGAGAAGGTACCTCATTGTCACAGGGAAGATGACTGTACTCAGATACTTCCTTACCCCAAAAGACAGGGGTGGTGACCCATCCTAGATTTAAGGTACTTGAACAAACACTTAACAAAACCAAAATTCAAAATGGTGACTCTGGGAGTAATTCTTCCCTCTCTGAGACCAGGAGACTGGCTAACCTCTCTGGATCTCAAGGATGCCTACCTCGACATATCTGTCAAACATTCCCACAGAAAGTACCTCAGGTTCAGGTTGCCCTCAGGCCATTACCAATTTAGAGCTATGCCTTTCGGTCTAACATCTGCTCCAAGGGTGTTCGCAAGTGTCTGCAGTAGTGGTGACATTCCTCAGAGACAAGGTATCCTTCTGTGTCCATACCTGGACGACTGGCTGTTGTAAGCCAGTCCTCAGACCAAGTCAAGTCAGCCCTGGAGGTCACTCAATACTTCTAGACTCCTTGTGTTTCATTCTGAACCTAGAAAATTTGTCCTGGAATCAGCCCAGATCATCACTAGATAGTGGAACTAGATGCTATTCAGGCAAGAGCATTTCTCCCTCTCTAATGGGTTCAGTCCCTTGTCCTCTGGCTTCATCTTTTCATCCTCTAGTCTCTCCCAGCCAGTCACTTTCTACAGTTGCTAGGTCACATGGCAGCATCCACAGTAGTGGTCCAGGGAGCAAGGTTTCAGATGAGAGATATTCAGTTTCATCTCAGGTATTATTGGTCTCAGGAAAAGACCCTCTCTCCAAATTGGTTCCTGTGTCTTGAGCTCTAGTTCAGGCCCTCCAGTGGTGGTTGGAGGATAGAGTCTTCGACAAGGTGTTCCTTTTATCAGTCAGGCTCCTTCAGTGATTCTTACAGAGATGCCTCTTTACTGGGGTGGGGGCTCACCTAGGTCAGCTTACAGCTCAGGGAACCTGATCTCACCAGGAGTCTCTTCTACACATAAACCTTCTCAAACTGAGAGCTGTCTTTCTAGCACTTCAGACATTCTCAACTGCTGTCCAGGGAAAGTGGTGCAGATCAGGACAGACAATACAACAACCATGTGGTACATCAGTAAGCAGGAAGGCCCTCTGTCCTCGGCCTTGTGCAGAGGCCATGAAAATATAGTCTCTAGCTTATTCCTTCAGGCTTCCTTGATGGCTGTGTATCTCAGGGAAGGACAACATTCTAGCAGATGCTCCCAGCAGGATTTCCCAGGGTCACCACGAATGGGCCCTGAATCCTCTAATTCTTCAGGTCATTTTCAAGAGGTGGGGCACTCCAGAGATAGATCTCTTTGCAGCCCCGGACAATCACCAATTTCCTCTTTTTGCTGCAGACCACCTCTTCTGGGTCCTGTCCTCAGGATGCTCTTTTCTTGGATTGGACAAGCAGGTTTATCTGTGATTTTCTCCTTTTCCTCTGATATTCAAGGTCCTGATCAAGATCAGGTCTCAGCCCTGCAAGGTCATTTTAGTGGCTCCAGACTGGGCCAGACAGCCTTGGTACCCCTTCTTTTGTCACTGTCAGTGACAATGCCTTTATGTCTTCCCAGACAGTTCAATCTCCTTACCTCTTCTGAGGGAGTTCTTTACCTCAACCTTCAACTCTCAGACTCAAAGCCTGGCTCTTGAAGAGCTAGAATATGCAAGCCTGCATCTTTCCTAATCAGTCTTGGACATTTTAAAGGTTAGGAAACCTGCTACTAAACCTTACAACTCCAAATGGAAAATATCTGGATTTTGGTGTTCCCAGAAGCATGTATTGCCAGAGCTGGCTGATATTACCACTGTTTTGGACTTTTGGTACATCTTAACAGGCCTCCAGCTTTCTACTCTCAAGGTACATTTGGCAGCTGTGTCTGCCTTCCTTTCTGCTAGTAAGGGCTCTTCCTGGCATCTCATCCAATTTTCAATAATTTTTTCAAGGGCCTGGTACATGTTAATCTTCCCTTTTGGGAGCCTACCCCTTCTTGGGACCTGAATATCTGTATTGCACAACTTATGCAGCCCGTTTGAGCATCTGTCTTCAGCTGAGCTAAAGTACTTGACTTGGGCTAACTTATGCCTGGTAGCCATTACCTCTTCCAGGAGAATCAGTTAATTACAGACTTTATCAGTGGAATCTGACTTCATTTCATTTCACAGGGATAAGGTGGTCCTTGAACCCAAAAAACAATCACAGCTCAGCAACTAGGAGGTGCGTGTAAAATGATAGTACAGAACTACCATGCTCCTCAGCCAGAGAATGGGTGCAATTTAAAAGCATTTATTGGTGCAAAACACCATAGTGGGAGCCAAAAAGCTGACAGCCTCGACTGGTTTCATACACCTATGCGTCGTCATCAGGCGGATGGCGTGCCGGAATATCTGCTGATGGGAGTTATCCTTTACTCATGTTTACACTCAATCAATCTTTCATGTCCCTGGCTGAGAAATGAACCTTTCAAACCAACAGAAAAGTTTCTTCCCAAGGTGGTATCAGACTTTCATTTGAATCAGTCTGTCATTGCCTGTATTTTTCACTGACCATTCCTCCTCTGGGGAGAAGATTACATAGTCTTGATGTAAAGGGCTCTTAGTTACTATGTGGAACACACTAAGGCCCATAGAAATAGCTGTTCTCATTTGTTTCTCACTTATAGGGAAGTGGGAAAGAGCAAACCTGCCACCAAGAACTATTGCCAGGTGGATTGTCTCCTGTATCCAGTTCTGCTATTTAAAGTTGGGAAGAGCCTCCATCAGGCCGAGTGCTCACTGCACTAGAGGTACAGCTGCTTCGGTTGCAGCAGCTAGAGACATACCATTAGTGGAAATCTGTAAAGCAGCCACCTGGAAAACTGTTCACACATTCACAAAGCGTTACTTTCTGGACATTCAGTCAAGAAGTGATGCTAGGTTTAGCACAAGCTGTGCTGCAGAGTCTGTTCCTAAAGAGGTTCTGTGACTCCCTCCTCCAAGAGGGTACTGCTTGTAGTCTGCATATAGTCAGAATAGAGCAAACGTCATGTTGTTTGAAGAAAAAATTACTCATCATAGTATTGTTATTTCTTCTAATGGAGTCTTGCTATATTCTGACTTCCTCCTGCCTCCTGAGAATCTAGTTGTTTTGGGATGTGGTCTGGCAGGCGACAGTGCTGCACTCCAGAGGTGTACTTGGCACACCCTATCTTATTAGGGTTTTTTATTATAAATGTTTTGATTGTTTCCACTACCGGCTTATATTCCTTTTGGGGTTCTTGACTTGAGTCTTTTGACCCTAAAATCTGTTTGGTGCCTGTTGGCATTAAACATTTGGAAACAATTTCTAACTAGTAAGTTAGTTTAGTGTGCATAGAAATCTGATGGTTAGACTTCAGAGTACCACAGAGGTTTGAAAACTGAGCTGAAGCTCAACATTCTATGCCTTGGCATAGAGTTAACCCTTACTCTCGGAGCAGTTCAAGTGATGGGGCTAACGCATATAGTCAGAATACAGCAAGACTCCATTAGAAGAAATAAACATTACTATGGTGAGTATTTTTTTCTTCTCCACTAGGTTGATTAGTCCTAATGATGATACCATAATTGTAGTTTTAAATGTTTCTCTGGTGAAGTAATCTGAAAGGTCACTTTACATTGCTGTCACTAAGGATTTTGTAGTGCAGCAAGGCAACTATGGGTTTACAGGGGATTAATCCATGGGCAGGTGACCTGTTTTGCCAAATCAGAATACAGGATTTTGGCATCCATTTTATAATGCAGAATAGTTCATCTGACAACATGGATACAGTTCACATTCAAACTCAGGCAGTCTTCCCAGACAGCTGAGTCATTGGAGTCTTCAAACTAATCTCCTCCCCCACTCGGGTAGAATATCGTCTGGCTCTACCCTGTTACATCAGATCCTTCTTTCCACTGGAAGGGACAAGTCTCTTCGTCGCAGCTGTACAGCATTAAAGGATTTAGAGGTGATAAAGCACCTCTTTTGGCGAATCTTCAACTTTGCAAGTCTTTATTCTAATTAAGTTGCTTCACAAGTCTTCAGACTCCACGATTGAGACTGATGATTGACAGCAAGAAACCTGGAGTTTAAGTTCTGCACCTTGTGCAGGCAGAAAATGTTGTCCACAGACCCACGATCGTGTTTGTACTAACCAGGTGATCAACATGACTTTGAGGATGCCTTTTGTGTGAGGCCATGCTGCTAGCTTCCAGCGAAAACTGGAAGCCTTGTTTGGCCCTAGCTCGATTGAAGACTGCAAAGGACTCGATGGTTGCCAGATCAGCTACTCAGTTGTGATCATGCAGAAGAGGCAGCGAGGTTGGTCTCAGTGCTGTTCCCTGCTGGGGCCACCGTCAGAGAGTTGTTCTGTGATGTATTCAGAGAAAGCGTATCTGGCCTTTCAGACCTTGGGGAGAGTCCTTCTCACCACAGCAGAAAACACAGAACGCCATTGTCAGTCATGGGATCAGGAAAGATCATGCTCTTCCTACTCCTTCAACTCCCATGACTGCTCAGCCTTCGTTGGGCTTCCCACAGTTTGAAGATACGGTTGAGGGCTTCACAGTAACCCACCAGGCTTGTTGACCTTGACTCTGGTTGAGCAGGTGGTCAAGATTTTCTTGAGCCTATTGACTGGTATTCTGAGGAAATCAACGAAGAGTCTATCTCCTACAACCCAGTGTTCTCAGTGCTCACTCAGGAGGACATGGCTCACTTGGAGACACTGGCTGAGTTTCTTTGGGAGTATCCTCCACTGGTGTTTGTGCCTCCGAAGTCTGTAGTCAAGGGCGCTGGTTTTTCCATTTTCATGTAAAAACAGCAAAAATCATGAAATCCTCTTGGTCTGCAGGTTTGAATTCTTCCACCAGTGTTACACGGAACTCTCATGTCACTGCATGGAATCCCCAAGATTTTAGTATCTTAAAACAAATGCAGCTCTGCTGTGCATTCTTTCTGCTTTGCTGCTTATACAATCAATAAGGAAACCACCCATGCTGCTTCATTGTAATCACCCATGCTTCAGTTTCACCACCCATGCTTCCTCTAACCTTTCTGTCAGCTGAGGACTGCTCTCTTTCCTGAAAGCAGTTTTCATTTAGTAAGTGCCTAAACTGAAAGCACAGTTTTCATTTAGTAAGTACCTAAACTTCTTTTACTGTTACATTGGATGATGGAAAAAGGCAAAAGAAAAGTAAGTATCGACACACTCGGAGAATCGGACAAGGCATTGGCGGTGGGAGAGTCAGGTTTAAAGTGTAACTGTTTCTACATCTAACCCTTCATTCGATCAACTGATGTGATTGCTTGCCAACCTGAAAGTAAGGTTTTGTGTAGAAAAAGTGTATGCTAAATATTTTTCACACTAGAAGATTTAAAACAGCAACAAAAAAATCTAAGCATGAGCCTAACTGGGAATCAACCTGAGCAGCAGCAGCAGGCATGTCAGGCTTAAAGTTCAGCAGCTCTGTATCTAACCTTTGATCAGCAGATGCAGCTGCTTCCATCGGGACAGTAACGTTTTGTGTAGAAAAAGTAGGTGCCTAAGCTATTTTACAATGCATGATTAAAAACCCCAAAAAGCTTAGTATCAGCACACTTGGAGAATCGGGGGCTCAGTCAGGTGCCTTTAATTGCATTTGTTTAAATATGTGTCTCTAGTAAGTTGAATTGTTAGTCTTGCCAAGATAGGAGGCTCAAGGGATGATTGCTGATCTGGGTGTCTTCATGCAGTTTGACCTACCTGGAGGGTCTTACAACACTGTGTGGTCACCCACATCATCAAAGGCAACCCCACTTCCCTGAGGTATAGGCTGTCCCAGGGCAGCATACAGTGCCTCTGCATCATGCTCTAAACCCCACCTGCCGAGGGCAGAGGAGTCTGGATCAGCTCTGCTTAGAAACCCAGATCTCCCAATTGCCAGTGCTGTACACCTGCAACACTATTTTGTTTTAATTTTTGAGTGTTTTTTTAAGCTGGGCAAGCTGGGCTGCTGATAGTGTAGCGCTAGCAGTTCTCTGTGTTGCTGTTGTTAGTTAGTTGTGTGCCTCTGAGTGAGGAGGACTTGCTTCTGTGTGCGCTTGAATTTGCTGTGTGACCTACTGCTGCTGTTACCGTGCCTGCCACTCGCGTGATGCCAGTGAGGGTGGGGGGGGTGCTGCAATAGCACCTAGGTCAGACTGCACACTCAAAGTCACACAGAGCAGGTAAGGAGCATATACTACAAGATGCCAGTGGGCAAAGTGGGCTGCTGCTTTTGGTTGTTGTGTTCCCCTGAGTGATTCTGGGTGTCCTTAGCATCTCGTGCCCTTGATTTTGCTTTATACCCATTGTTGTTATACTACCTGCCACTGTGGGATGCTAGTAGGGCTGAGTGGGTGCTGCGACTGCACCTTAGCCAGAAAATACACTCAGGGACACACAGAAGGTAAGGCCCAAGGTACTCTATGATGCCAGTGGGCACAGTGGTGCTCAATTCACATCTGAGCTCAGACATGAAAACTGAGAGACACCCTTTTCATGGAGATCAAGTGAAGAAAACATAAGACACATAGACTCTTACTTCAAGGAAGGCTCTTGCAGCAGGCCAACACTGGTAGGACCAAGGTGCCAGGACCACACAGAAAACTTTCTAGCTAGCAGGGTCACCGCCCGCCAGCATCAGCCACTAATGTCAGCCTAGCCTATAAAGGCAGGTGGTCCTGCCACACCCACCTAAGTCTTTTCCCACCATCGTCCCATACATGTCAGACCTTAGTGGACACCACAGCTACAGTTGATATCCATTATTTATGCTTTTTATTTTCCTTTTTCTTGAGTGGCTAGCATCAAATTTTCAGTGTTTTAGCCATCGAGTTTGTCTTCTTCACCAGCCTCATCTTTCAGCTGCTCAGTGTGTGCCTGTGGCAAACAGAATCCTGAAAAAGATGGCCACTCTGTGTGCATCATTTACCTAGGCCCCAGCCACAACACGAAGCCTGCCAGATTTGCCAGAAATTTAATCAGGTCACTCAGAGACATCATCTTAAGATTCAGGAGAGTGAGCTTATAAAGTAGAAGCTGGTCATGGTAGAAAGGAAAAGGAGCTGCAAACCAGGAGTTTTGGCCTTGCCAGTACAGTCCTCTGAGGCTTCATCTTCTCCTCGGAAATCCAGTGGAAGCATAAGCACTGGGACAAACACCAGGACTGGGATTGGTCTGCTTCCTGCTCATGAGTCGCCCACAAACCCTTGACCACATCGGGTCATCCTTTCTGAGGGATCAGCCCGCCAACCCTTTCTTCCAGGCTCCTGGTGGCTCAGCCGCCCATCCTCATTGCCATTTCTGATGGCAGCTCCTCGAGAGCAAGGAACTTTGTCTTCTGTCTCCCAACCCCTGGCGCTCAGGCCCTTTTCATTCATGGGCTGTCAGCCAGACAGTTCAGCTGGTGTTGGTCTCTCAGGCATCTGTTCCTCCACCGTCACCCCGGCCAAAGCACTGACTATGTCGGGCCCCTCTTCCAAGCCCAACATCAGTCCTTCAGGGCAGTGTCACAGAAGCTTCTGCTGCTCCCTCTACTCTAGCATCACCTCTGCCTTCTCTTGAGAGGTCTCCTTTCCCCAGGTGCCTGCTTTTCTGGCTTGGCCTGTGCCGATGGATCCTTCTCCGGATGCTCCAGTGCAGCGCCACTGGGCCACCACTAGTACTGCTGCTGCCCCATCCTGTATGCCTGGCACTGGCATCGCCTCTTCACGTAGCCTATGCCGCAGCCAACACTCGCTGGCCTGCTGCCAGATCATCAGCTGCCACGGGTTGTCCTTTTGAGGGTACCCTAGCCGTCACGCTGCCGTTGTACCCTTATCCAGTGCCTTCTTACCCTTACCTGCTGGTATATAATTTTCCACCTCCAGTGGACTACAGTGCCCTATTCTCAGCATGGTGGTCGCTCGTTCAGAGGCAGACCCCCACTCCTCAGTGTCGATCTCTGATGTCCCCCTGCCACCATCTCCCTCTTTCTGCTGGTGATACCCCTCCCTATGCACCTAGCATCCTTTTAGCTCTCCCCACTGCCTTGTCACACTGCTTGACCACCTTTAGGCCATCAGATATGTTTACCCCAGGTCTCTTTCCTGTTTGGTGGTTGAGTACCCTCCCCATTTGTAATCCACCTCTGGGTTTCTGTCCCCAAGTGCATGATTTTGCACTTCTTTGCATTGAAACTTAGTTGCCACGCTCTTGACCTCCCTCAAGATTTCTTAGATCCCTGCTCACCCCCCCAGAGTGTCTACTGTATTGCAGATCTTAGTGTCATCTGCAAAGGCATACCTTCCCTTCTAGCCCCTCTGCAATGTCGCTAATGAAGATATTAAAGAGAACCAGTTCCAGTACTGAACTGGCACCCTGCTGGTCATCCTCCTTCCTTAGAGTGAACTCCCTTTACTACCATCCTCTATTCCCTATTCCCAACCCATTTCCTACCCAGTTTAGCACCTTGAACCCACTCCAGGCTGTCCAGCTTGTTTATGAGTCTTCTGTGTGGAACAGTGTTGAAGGCCTTACCGAACTCTAGGTAGTCAACATACACTGCTCCACCCTGATCTAATTCCCTGGTCACCCAGACAAGGAAATCTATCAGGTTTGTATGACATGACCTCCTCCCCAGTGAATCCATGCTGCCTCGGGTCTTGTAAGCCACTGGATTGAAGATATTTCACAATTCTTTCCTTCAGTAATAATTTCATTAATATCCACACCACTAAAGTCAGATTGACTGGCCTGTAATTGCCAGCCTCTTCCCGGCCACCACATTTGTGAAGTGGGACTACATCTGACCTCCTCAGTCCTCCAGGACCACCCCGTCTTCAGTGGGTGGTTGAATAGGACTGTCAGAGGTGCAGTCAGCACCTCTGAGCTCCCTCAGTATCATGGATGTATCCCATCTGGCCCCATTGCCTTGTCCACTTTCAGATTTGTGAGTTCCTTCAGGACTTTGTCCTTTGTAAATGGACTAGTGTCCACCTCCCTTCCTTTGATGCCCGACACTTACCTGTGGTCCCTCACCTTCCCTTCTCTCTGGAACACTGAACAAAGCATTTGTTCAGGATGTTTGCTTTACTTTGTCCTTCCACACTTCCCTTCTCTCCTTAGCCTTAAAATCTCTCCCTGGTCTGTCTTCTTTTGCTTACATACTTGAAGAATGTCTTGTCACCTTTCCTTACTGCCTAGGCTATTTTCTCCTCCGTTTGTGCCTTTGTGCTCTTGAGTGCTTCCCCTGCTTCACTCTGCTTCTCTGATACACCTCCTATCCTTCTCCCTCTGTGTCTGCTTATACCTCCTGAATGCTAACTTTCTGGCCCTTACCTTCCCAACCATCTCTTTTGTGAACCATAGCAGTCTCTTTTTCCTCTTGCTTTTGCTTTCTTGATGACAAAGAGGTTTGTTTCCTTCACTATCCCTCTTTTAGTTTCAACCACTGTTCCTCCACTCTACTCCACCCAAGTCCCCCTATCCCTGAGGCATTCCCCCATCTTTGTAAAATCAGCCATCCTGAAGTCCAGGACCCTCGCCTTTGTGTGGTTCACTTCTGCCACAGTTCTTATATTGAACCACACCATACAGTGATCACTGCTCCCCAGGTGGCCACCTACTGTGACATCTGCAACACTGTCCCTGTTGGTGAGTACAGGTCCGATATTGCCCCCTCATGAGTGGGCTCCTTTGCTAGTTGCCTGAGCGCCCCCTGCAGGAAGTCCTGGGTTCCCTGCTCCTAGCTGAAGCTGCAGCTGGGATGCTACGTTCTGCATCCAGCAGATTGAAGTCCCCACAAGCAGCACCTCCCCTTATTTGCCATCTTTTGGATGGCTTCAACTAAAACCTTATCCACTCCCCTCCCCACCCCGTGCTGGAGGTCTGTAGATCACACCAGTGCAAATAGTGGCTCCATTCTCTATCTCTAGGGTTACCCACAGTACCTCTGCCCCTCATGTTCCCTGTATCTCTGTTGCTTTTATGCTGTCCCTCACATAACAAACCACTCCTGCCCTTTCTTACCTACCCTGTCCTTCCTGAACAGAGTATAGCCTGGTATGGCTATATTCTAGTCATGGTTCTTATTGCACCAAGACTCAGTAATGGTGACAATGTCCTGGTCAGCCTCTGCCATAATAGCCACTAGATCCAGAATTTTATGTCCCAGACTTCAAGCATTTTCACATGCCCTTAAATTCTGTTACCACCCTGCTTGTCATCCCCTCCCCTTTTCCTCATTGCTTTCTCTCCTTACCTCCTCTGCCCTCATTCCCATCTCTCTTTATTTCTGCCATTTTGTTTTCTTGTTATCAGGTATCCATTGGAATTTCCCTTCCTTAGGTTTCTCCTACTGACTACTGCAGCTTGTTGGGGGCAGTTTATTTTTCTTACTTCTTTCTGCCACCCCCTTGGCTAGTTTAAATGCTCACCAGGTAACATTTAAACCACTCACTGAGGATAGTGGTTCCCCTACCGGATAGATGCAGGCCATCTCCCTGTATAGGCCTTTATCATCATAATTCTTTTATTTTAAAAGGCGCCCTTCCACAGCTCAGGGCACCTGAACAATATCACATAATAAAACAATTTAATAACATTACAAAACAGACACCACAGTACTATTTCAAAGCAGCAAATTACTCAAATACCATTAAAAGCATTATCCCACCAGGTGGGACCCCAGTTCCCAGTGTAGCTGAATCCCTCCTGTCTGCACCATTCCTTCAGCCACTGGTTGATCCCGCCCCCGTCATTGACAGCCAGCATCTCAGAAAATGCTACTGAGCATGCTCCTGCCTAAGACTCCTCCCAAACTCTCTGAACTTCTCCTGCACTATCCTCACCTCATCCCTAGCTGGGTAATTTGTCACAAGGTAGAAAATGACATCAGCTCTCCCTCCTTCCTGTTGCCCTAGTGATCCTCAGGATCCACTTCCCATCCCTCTGAGCCATGGTGAGGGATAGGCACCTAACCTCCCTTCTTGCCGTCAAATCTGTCACCCTCACTATGGGATCCCCACCAGAAATAGCTTCCTCCTCCTCCTCCTCCTCTGGGGTCCTCTGCCACTGTCCCTACGGACTCCACTCACGGAGGACCTCCCTCATCCTCCCTGGCTACTACTGTGGGTGCCTCCATGTGACAGTCCTGCTCTGCCAGCACAGCGTAGGGTGTGTGAGTGGTACTGTGGGAGGAATGTGCCTCTGACCCACCAGCCTCACCCTTCCTAAGTCCACCGTGGTCCAGTCGCTCCTCCTCCTCCATGGCACCCATTGAGGCAGCGGTTCTAGGACTTGGTGGTCCCTGTGTGAGAAGAAGGCCCCTGAAGCATGGCCAGCTCAGCTGGAGCCTAGCAAGCTCCTCCCTCAGCCCAGAGGTCCACGCAGATGGGACCACACCACAGTTTCAGAAAGTGTTCCTGAAACTGCCACCCCACAGCCACAGCAGTGCACCAGTGTATCTGTTTACTACCCTGTCTGTTTTGTTTTGCTTACTTGCTTACTTCAGACCCTCTTTTACCCTACCTAAATATGGTGTTTCACTATTCCCAAATTTTTGTGTTCCTAACTTGCTTCAAAACCCTTTTAACCCCTTCCTAGATTAGGTGTATCAGCTACTCCCAAAGTTTTTGTATGACCCTAACTCTCCTAACTCCTTTGCAGTGTGAGCTACAACACTAGTTTAACAGGACACTTAGCAGAGTTGTCAGGCTGAACTTCCTAGTCCCCTACATCTTCCCACGGCTGCCTGCTGAGTCAGACCCTTGTTTCCTCCTCCTGCTCCCTGTCTCCCAGCTGTGATGCAGAGTGCCTGGCTGCCTTGTTGAACTGACTCAGTTGACAGACTCCTGACATCTCATAGCGTGTTGGTCCTTCGCATGGTGGCCGCAGTGCAGGGGCCCTAGAGGTCTAGTCTTTATAAAGCCTGAAGTGGATTGAAGGACTCCCAGATAGTGTGACCTGATTGGCTACTTTTATGTCTGTAGGTAGATCTGAGGCGCTGACTGGCTCACCCATTAGCCCTTCTGTAGAGCTCTAGTGCCACTCTCTGGAGTTTCTGTGCCAAATTTCAGTCCTTTTGCAAGGAGTATAGCTCCAGAATCCAGTTACCTGCACTCCAAGAAGGGGTGGGCGCTCAGTAGCTCACCAGAATACCAAATGTCAAAGATTAGCACCACTCCTGATCTTCAGTGCACAAATGAACTCAAGTCTCAACTGTAGATTAATAAATAAATGATTTTTTTCCAAATCAGGAACAGAGTTTGTGCAGATCACCCAGTGTAGACTCGCTGTGCCAGCGCTTCAAAAACAAGCCTTCCTCAGGGCGTAGCCCTTATCAAACACAACTTCATTTATATGTTTCAGTCCATGACATCATCAATTACGTCATTTAGGCAATTCAAACTTCTTTTCTATAACTTTTAAATTTCTTGAAGAAGTACTCCATTACAAGGCTAAAGAGCCCATTACAAATATTAGAGTAAACCATAACCAAATTAAATTAAAACAAACAATGATATAAAAAAACAAAGATAAAGCACACACAAACCGTAAAATAGGTTTTGATAAAGGATGTGAAGTATCCGAACTGTGTTAGGCTACTGGCGTTTTTAGCCTTTAAATAAATATTTTTACTTGGAGATGTGTGCCCTTGCTTATTTTAAGGTTTGTGTGTGCTCTGTCTTTGTTTTTTGTATCTTTTGATTGTTGATATGATGCACCACTATCCTTGTGCGTATTCCTTTGGTGTTTGATATAAAAAAAAACAACCTACATGTCTAATTCAAATGTTAATAACTACTGCAACAATCGAGGCTAAACTAAAGGCTGTAGGTGTTTCAAGGTAATTTATAAACAGTGGCGTTAAAACCAAATTTTCTTCAATGTGAGTTTCGTTTTAGCAAAGTAAGTGGGATCCAACATACAAATTCATCTGGTTTAATGTGCCACTGTTTTTAAAAAAAATCTAAATTCGAAACAGAAAAGCAGAAAGACAAAAAGCTTGCTGAATACCAGGATATATTCAGTCTATTTGGTAGGCACGTCTCAGAGTTTGAAAAAAGCAGCATAATTCTATGTACCCTAAAAAGAAAAAAATATATAATGGCAGTGAAAATTCATATCCTAAATGTTTTTTATCTGTTTTATCATCACGGCTCTATAATATAAGACATTCATAAAACACATATAGACTTGTAAGAAGTGCACACGTGGGGGTGGGGAGTCAAATATACAGCAATTTCAACACTTATTCATCCCTAAATAGGGTGTCAGATCCCAAAAATCATTCAAGCCATTTAGCCCACCTGTGTTGAATGAAAATATCCAATAACTCTATCTCTGTAACAGTAGATTCTGTCTATCCCTCCCTTCTGGGGTGGTTGTACACATTCCAGTCCCAGTACTTTAGTGAGCTGGCATCTGAATTATGTATCTGTAAGAAATGTCTGCCAAAAGGTGTCTAGCCTTTGGTTTACAATGGAGCGTATATGCTCCTGTATCGTTTTTCAAAATCCTTGCTGTGTGCCTTGTGTAACATAAGACGATTCACACTAAAGCACATATACAACAAAGGTTGTAGTGCAATAAATTAATTCTCTTATTTTGGACCCTTTTGCCTGAAATATGGTCCACAAAGTCTTTCCCAGGTACATATGGTTGCAGACATTGGATTTATGACATTTAAAGACCCCTGCTGGTTGGTAGAGAATGTTATGGGTCCCAGTTATTCCTTTCTTTCTTTACTTCACCCTCTGATTTAGGTTTCAGTAGATCCTTCTGTTTCATGGCCTTCACTTTAATTATATGTTGTTACTAGGACCTGTTCATGGTAACCTCTTTCCCTGAACCTCCCATTAGTTCAGTGGCTGCACTTTGAAAACCTCATCATTAGTGCAATTACACCTAATCCTTATCATTTGCCCATATGGGATTGAGTTTTTCAGCTTGTGGGTGTGAACTAGTGTTGCGCAGTAATGAATTTATTGCTGTTTGTTTCCTGAACATTTTGTTATCTCCCAGAATGAATGTCACTTATCAATGTTATGTCAAAAATCTATTTCCTTACTATCCATTTTGAGGTAAAACTTAAGTTCCAAGTATTGTGGTTAAGCCATTTCACAAACTCTGTGGCACTCTCAGTGTGCCATTCCAGATCACAGGCAGTCATCAATATAGTGTCCCCACTTTACTATGTTTCTCAAGTGTGGATTAACCATGTTATTGAATAGGACTTCCTCCTCCCAGAGTTCCATGAATAGATTTGCATAGGAGGGGCCATCAAGGCCCCCATCACTGTCCACATTTCTGAATAAGAAATGAATAAGAACTCATTTTAAATTCAAAATAATTATAGGTTAACATGAATTCTAGGCATTTTTTTCAGGAAGTCTTTTGGGATCAGGCCCCCATATTTTCCTTTCTCAGAAACTATTCTGTTGCTGTAATCACAATATCATGCTTTATGGAGGTGTATAATGCCTCCACATCTGTTGAAATCCACTGGTATTGTTCTAGCCATCTAATGTCCTTAAATTTCTTAAAGGAAAGACTCTTGTATATTTATGATTTGGATATGTCTGATGTATTTATTATACATTACATCAAGTACTGTACATATGTCAATAAGAGATCAGCCATTTCTTCTGTTGCAACATTTATCTAGAGTTTGAGGCTCTGACACAAGGTAGTAAAATGTCAAGCGAGCCTCCATTTACATGCAAATGAGTCACTTGTAATACAGCCCTCCCATTCCTTGATGTCACTGCAGCAACAGTGCAGAACAAAACATAAGGGTATCAATGCTGTCTAGACTAATTTTAGTTTAAGTTTGCAATGGCTGAAGGCAGTTCTGCCATGCAACTCACACAGGAGTAGTACCTGTAGCCTTAATACTATATGTGTAGAGCAAATAATACATCTAATAGTATTTAATTCACAGGAAACCTAATAGGTTTCTTTGTACTGCTCATTTCTCTCTGTGAGACAGTTGTAACATGTTATAGAGAGCAGTAGACTGAATCAGTCAATCAACCAATCAAGCGAGCAGTCAATCAGTCACTCTGTATTGAACCAGGTGAACACCCTTGAGAAGATTTATTACAAGCGTAGGCCTGGGCAGTTTACAAAGGATCACAAAAGACTGAATTATACACATCCCCTTTCAGCAACCTGAAAGTGGAAATAGATCATTTACTTTATAAAGTGTATTATTTTACATTTCAAATGCTCCTTAAATCTGAGTTTCTGACTGGACATACCAAGACACAGAATGCATATGACATGGGAGGAATGAGCTAAGCAAGTACAGAGCACTACAAACACTGAGACTAATTAGTTTCTTTACCTACAATAGCTGAGGTGTGGCATCTGATTTGTGAGGGACATCCTACTTCAAATGCTAGCATTACAAAGCGGGGGCTGCCACAGCTTATCCTTAGTACCTTAAAGTAAAGTGCTGTAGCTGTCATATCACTGCTAATGATTTATAATGGAATGGGGCACTTTTAAAGTCATGGACCTGAGGGGCCATCACAGTTTCAAGGAGGTTAGGGAACTTCTTAAGGGTTAGAGGTAAGGGACTCTAGTAGGATTTGAACCAGAGTCCCCAGTGCTTGTACCTGTGCTTTAACCACTAGATTACCCTTCTTCCATATGCTGCAGCTGATGCTTTCCTGGTAACCTATTGCTTGTTATAGCTGAATTCTTTATTGCCTTACAGCAGCCATCCAATCACTGACCGCCTAGTTACAAAGGAAAGGGCATATTTGCAAGATTGTTGCTCACTGCTGGTGTAAATCAAAACGGAGGCAGCTAACACACACACAACAACAACAGCTGTATAATACCACTCAAAACTCTTGTCACCCAGAGTCATTTATTGGGTAAACTGTTTTTGCTAACAGAAACAGTAACACAACAATACAGGCACTTCCTTATATGAATACTGTATATACCTCAAATCAGTGCTGCATCACACTCACATGGTCCTAGTCCCTATTAGACCTTCACTTCAGGATGTGCACAACACTTAATGGCTTCCTCCATTACTCAAGTGTGGAACCAAACATTGTGGGTTTGGTTTACTGGTGGAACTGCATTTAGTGCAGTACCATTATCTGTTGCTCTGATGACATCATCCTCCAGCAACATTGATGGCAAAATGGAGGACAAACACATTGATAACTTCTGGGGCTGTATATTTTTATTTATAATCTAGATTTGGACAGCAATAGGACTGCTGGCAACTGGAGGAGGCACACAACAGTTACACATAAGGAGCTGGGAAAATATTGGTGTGAAACTATGGTAGACTTCCCTTTAACGGTGTCACTTGTGTCTTTCAAAATGAGAGTAATTTCCTCAAAGCGGTTCTGCAGGAGCGATCTACTGTATAAATTCACATGGAGGTGAATTTAAGAGCCCACCCAATATGATGGGTCTCCTGGAGTTTTTGTCGATTCTTGTGAATCTTTGGTAGGACATACAAGGTTGGTAAAATGGGGAATTCACAAAACAAAACCTAAACTCTTCTTGGTGAATAGTACCTTCTGACTGTGTCTCTTCAAATAGTGTTAGGATTTCCTTTTACAACTGTGAGTTGGACTGCTCCTAAGTATTGCATGGTTGGCTTCATTACACAATACATCTTCCACCATTTTGTGATAATTCTTTCTGTTCATGAGGACCACGTTCCCACCCTTATCTGCCACTTTATTAATCAAATCTTCATTGCTAGCTAATTGGTTTAAGGCACAGTTCTCTTGGGCTGCAAGATTTCATTCACATTCCTATTGCCATTTACTATTGCATCCCTAACCTCTTCAAGTACTGTTTTTCAAATACATGAATGTTTCTATTTTGTATATTAGGGCAAAAAGGACTTACATTTGAAGAATATTTCCTAAGGGACTTAATGTCCCATAAATTTTCTTCAATCTCTGAGTCATTCCCATTTTGTTGTTCTGCCAATAGGGCCAATAAGATAGTGAGGTCTGGACCATCCATTGAAGAACTGATCTCAGTTTCTTGGAGCCCCTTACTTCGAGTTTTCCATTGTTGCAAGGAGATTGTCCAAGATCTTCCTGGACATAAAGTCTCCACCACTCATTCACACTAATTGGATTACGCCCAGAGCACTAGGACCCAGTGGAGTCAAAAATCTTAAGGAGGGCCAGTGCCTAGATAGGGCCACGAGAGCGGCACTGTGAGGCCCAGCTCACACTGTATAGGCTACCTCAGCATCGACCCTCCAACCGCCTCACTTCCTTTTTCCTGCCATCGAGCGCCTTCAGTGACGACGCTGTCATTCGCCCGAGTCAAAATTTCACGCCTATATGACAGCAGCTATAGTCGCTTTAGTATTTGATTAGATTTTATTTATTTTTTTAAATTCAGTGAAAAAAAAGTATTAAAGTAATTTTCATCAAGAAGTCTTCAGCTGTCCTTCGACAGAGTTGACCCGCAAGCAGGGCAGGTGGCGGTAGGGTGACTTCACATGAAAGCTGTGTTTTCAACAGGGCTGGGTCTGGTCCACCGCCTCTATGGAGAGGGTCTGACTACGACGATTCGGTGCTCGGAAGGATGGGCGGTCCTCCAGCTCACAAAGAAGCGGTCCCATTCTCGATCCTCATTGAGGACTCGGCACCACTCAACCATCAGTTCAAACAACATGAAGTCTTGCTGTATTCTGACTGTTGCAGTGATCACCAATCTTTGAACTGCCTCGAAGAACAAAGAGTTAACTTTCCATGGGGGCATGGAGCATGAGTTCGAGCTCGGTTGAAGCCTCTGTCTGCTGTTGTTTAAACTCCAACCGTCAGATTCTTTACTCCGCCTCACTGAACAGTAGCTCGGAGATTTCTCCTTCGCTCGGTTCAAAAAGTTGGTTAAAGTGTCGTTTTTCACTCGGTTTCTACCGAATTTCTGCTACTGAACCTGTTGGTTTAAGTCTCTGTCTGTGGTACCGTGAGTACTAGATAGGTTTTGTATTAGTTTCTGTGTGGAACTTGTAAACATTGGATCGGTTCGGTTTGAACCATCAGGTTTCTATTAAAAAACTTCTGTCTTTATTAGAGTGTGTAACTGGTCCATATCAGTTCTAAAAAAGCGTATTTGATTATGTTTTTCCACGACCCATAACGCGGTCCAGGAACCGATAAGTGTCTTGCCTGGATTGCCGAAAAAAGGGTAAGTTGTGTTTAGGATTGGCCATGTCTGAGAAACCCAAGAAAGAAACTGGGCCCACTGGGTTTCAACTCTGTAGTGTGTGGGGGAAGCCTTTGCTAAGGCTGATCCCCAACCACCTGTGTTTATTGCCTAGGGTTTGACCACCTCAATTCAGACTGCCAAATTTGTAAAAGTTTTCCCAAAGCTACCCTGGATAAGAGAGTAGGTAGACTGTGGGAAGGGAGGCTGAAAGTCCGCTGACCGGATGGCCAGCCGGTTCGGTTCCGACCGAACCAGAAGGAGTGCTCTCTGACCAGGGTGAAACTTCTTTGGGCAAGAGGAACCGATTCTGAGGAGTCGGTTCCAGTTAAAAAAGAAAAAAGGGAAAATCATCGGTTCGGATCCACAAGTTCTTTCTCCGACCGCTGATGAAATAGCCAAAGCAATAAGGATAGTTCATCGCTAACCGGTTCCGGCCGAACCGGCACCATCTGTCAGGGGCTCCAGTTTGGTCAGTTCCCCAGTTACGGATTATACTTTAGAAGAATTTTATGAACCGGAGGAGGAGGAGGAGGAGAGTATGAAGATAATGATGATGATGTTGATTCTGAAAGTCTGGATGTGCCTTTTGACCCAGACATCTCCCAGACAGACCTTCAGGTGTTTCTCCTCCTAGGCTTTCTGAGTCCCTTCCCACTCTATGTTTTACAAGAAAGTGGATGAAACTCTCCAGCTTCCTATGGAAGAAGTAGAGGATCAGGAGGAGCCTGATTTTGTTGAAATGGTGGACATCCCAGAGTCAAGGAGATTGTCTATTCCCTCCATAAATCTTTTGGGAAACTGACATTTAAAATTCTAAAACTCTAATTCCATACCTCCTGTGGACAGAAGAATGGACAAAGAGGTATACCCTTTCAGGCCGAAGGAGTTCCTTTCCCAGCAATGCAGCCATGTTGGGATAAGTGCAGCTGCTGCCCGTGATAAGGCAAATATTCCCTTGACTTCACACCCCAGATAAGGACTCCCGGAGGATTGATGCCATGCAAAGAAACAGTACATGGCAGCATCTTTGGGACTCAGGCAGGCTAACTATATGGCCTACACAGCTAGATACCAGAAGTCCAGGTGGGACACTGTGCTGGCTCTTGCTAAACAGGCCCTGACCTGCTTGCCAAGAGCTGCAGCAGGTGGCTGCGGATGGGATTGAGGCATCCATGGTGCAATTTCATGCTGCTGTGGACTCCAATGATGTTTCATCTAGAGTCATGGCTATATCTGTGGCCCTTCAGAGGATGGCTTGGCTCAGATGTACTAGCCTATCACAGGATACCCAGGCTAAGGCCATGGATTTTCCAGTCATTGGTAATTCTGTTTGAGGAGCAGACAGAGAACTACATGAAGAAGATGGACAGTACAGGACCACCTACAGGAGTGCTCAGGCCATGGAAAGGCAAGCCCCACTCCTCAGAGGCAGCATTCCAGGGGCAGGGGCAGGCCCTTTCAAAGGCCTTTTACCAAGCCCAGGCCTCCTCTTCTGCTTATGCTCAGAGGGGTTCTTTAGGAGAGCAGATGGGGTATGAGCAGGCCTGCTTCCACCCCTCAGCCTAAAGCCCCTGCCAAGCAGACACCCTGATGGGTCTGCCCGGGCCGATTCTCCAATACCTGTAGGGGGCAGACTGGCTTACTTTATCCAGGACTGGAAGTCTTTAACATCAGACAAGTGGGTCCAAGAATGTAGTAAGCCAGGGACTGGTTCTCAGCTTCAAAAATTTCCCAAGATGAGAACCAGATCCTTCCACCTGCAAATCCATCAGAGATCTTTGCCCTAGAGGCAGAGGTTTCTTCCCTCTTGGCTCTCAGAGCCATAGAAAGGGTTCCTACCCTACACATGGGCAAAGGATTGTACTCCAGGTACTTCTTAACCCCCAAAGAAAGGAGAATGGCAGCCCATTCTGGATCTAAGATATCTAAACAAGCACCTTTAAAGCCAAAATTCAAAATGGTGACTCTGGGAATAATTCTGCCCTCTCTAAGGCCAGGGGACTGGCTAGCCTCCCTGGACCTCAGAGATGCCTATTTTCACATTCCCATCAGGTGCTCCCACAGAAAGTACCTCAGGTTCGAGTTGCCTTCAGGCCACTGTCAATTCAGAGCAATGCCCTTTGGCTAACATCAGCCCCAAGGGTGTTCACAAAGTGCCTGGCAGTAGATGGTTGCTTTCCTAAGAAGAAAAAGATATCCATCTTTCCATACTTGGATGACTGGCTCATAGTGGGTCAGTCTCCAGACCAAGTCAAGTCACATCTTCAGATAACTCAGCAACTCCTCACTTCCTTAGGATTCCTCCTAAACCTTCCAAAGTCAGTTCTCGAGCCAGTACAGCTCCTCACCTTTATAGAGGCAGAGCTAGATATAATAAGAGCAAAAGCCTTCCTTCCTCTGGACAGGGCAAGGACCCTTATAGAACTGGCCTATTTTTCACCCTTCAGGTGTCTCGACCAGCAAGGCTCTTCTTGCAGCTCCTGGGCCACATGGCAGCCTCTACAGCAGTGGTCCGGGGCAAGATTCCAGATGAGGGACATTCAGTTCCACTTAAGAGCCTTCTGGTCCCAAGAAAGGATTCCCTTACCAAACTAGTCCCAGTAACTCGAACCCTGATCCAGGCTTTGCAGTGGTGGCAGAATCAGGACAATTTAAGACAGGGAGTTCCTTTTGTCACTCAGTCTCATTCACTAATCCTCACCACAGATGCCTCCCTCTTGGGATGGGGAGCCCACTTGGGGTATCTTACCACCCAAGGACTGTGGTCACCTCAATAATCTCTGCATCACATCAGTCTCTTGGAACTCAGAGCAGTGTTTCTGGCACTGCAAGCTTTTCCAAATCTGTACAGAACAAGGTGGTCCAGATCAGAACAGACAATACCACCACAATGTGGTACATCAACAAGCAAGGAGGCACTCAGTCTATGGCCTTGTGCACAGAAGCAATGAAGTTGTGCTCTCTGGCCTATTCTCTGCAAACCTCTCTGATAGCAGTTCACCTCCCAGGAAGGACAATGTCCTAGCAGATGCTCTCAGCAGGATATCTTAGGGCCAGCATGAATGGTTCCTAGAGCCCCTAATTTTGAAAGTGATTTTCTCCAGATGGGGCACTCCACAGATAGATCTTTTGCAGCCCCAGACAATCACCAACTTCCTCTCTTTGTTGCAGACCCCAGTCTTGGGCTCAGTCCCCTGGATGCTCTGATTCTGAATTGGGAGGGAAGTTCCTGTATGCTTTCCCACCTTCCCTCTCCTGTTCAAAGTGCTAAGTCAAGATCAGGTCTCAACCATGCAAAGTGGTATTCTGATTGCTCCAGACTGGGCCAGACAGCCCTGGTACCCACTGTTGCTGTCCTTAGCAGTCCACCTTTCCCTGTCTCTTCCCAGGAATTACAACCAGTTGACATCCTCTCAGGGAGGATTTGGTATCCGAACCTCAAATCTCTCAATCTCAAGGCATGGCTCTTGAAGAGTTAGAGTTTGCTGATCTACACCTTTCTCAAGGGGTTCTGGATATCCTTAAGGCTTCTGAAAGCCTTCCACCAGAAAGGCTTACAACCCCAATTGGAAAAGGTTCACTATTTGGTGCTCTAATAAGCATATTTCTACAGAATCTGCTGGGTTGCCTACAGTCCTGGACTATATGGTGCATCTTAATGGCTTGGGACTTGGGCCAGCTACACTTAAAGTGCATCTGGCAGCTGTTTCTGCCTTCTTGTCAGTAGCAGCCCTCTCCTCTGTCAGCCCATCCTGTGGTTTGTAAGTTCTTCAAGGGATTGCTGCCGCCTAATCCCACCTTTAGGGACCCTAGCCTGCTTGGTACCTTAATGTTTGCATTGCTCAGCTTATGCAACCACCCTTGAGCCTTTGTCCTCTGCAGAGTTTAAGTACTTGACTTGGAAAACTGTGTTTTGGTAGCCATTACCTCTGCCAGGTGTATCAGTGAATTGCAAGCCCTGTCAGTGGAGCTTGATTTCATCTCTTTCCATAGAGATAAAGTGGTCCTAAGAACTAACAGAAAGTTTTTGCCTAAGGTGGTTTCAGATTTCCACCTTAATCAGTCTATATCTCTCCCTGTTTTCTTCACTGACTATTCCTCCTCTGGAGAGAGGCTGCACAACTGGATGTTAAAGGGCCCTCAGCTACTATACAGAGCCACCAAGGGTCACAGTTTTGAGTCCCTCCAGTTGTTCCTCACATATGGAGTGGTCAGTAAGGGCAAACCTGCCACTAAAAGATCTATTGCCAGGTGGAATTTCTCTTGTATACAATTCTGCTATGAAAACTGTGTGGAACCCCACCTCAGGCCTGAGAGCTCACTCTACTAGAGGTACAGCTGCTTCCCTGGCTGCTGCCAGGATATTCCTATCTTAGAAATTTGTCAAGCAGCCACCTGGAAAACAGTCCATACATTCACCAAGCATTACTCTCTGGATATCCAGGCTAGGAGTGATGCTCGGTTTGGCACAGCAGTACTTCAGAGCCTATTCCCAAAGTAGGTTCTGTCCCTCCTCCATGGAGGTACTGCTTGGTAGTCTGCAATAGTCAGAATACAGCAAGACTTAATGTTGTTTGAAGAAAAATTACTCACCTTAGTAATGTTTCTTCTAATGGATTCTTGCTGTATTCTGACCTCCTCCTCCCTCTCAGAACCTGTTTTTGTGATGTGGGTGGGCAGAAGCAGTGTTGGCACCCTAGAGGTGCCCCCCTTTTCACCCTCCTTTATTTTGGGTGTGTGTTGTGTTTTGTTTTTGGGTTTCCTGACTTGAGTCTTTGCTTTGAAACCAAAAACCCTTAATAAATTTAGTTGCCAGTTGGCTAGTGTGAGTTTACAGTTTCCACAAGAACTTCTAGTGAGTGTTGCTCGTAAATATCTGATGGTTGGAGTTTAAACAACAGCAGACAGAGGCTTCAACCAAGCTTGCACTGAGCGTCCCATGCTGGCCATGGAAAGTTAACTCTTTGTTCTCGGGGCAGCTGAAAGGCAGGACCTAACTGCAATAGTCAGAATACAGCAAGACTCCATTAGAAGAAACATTACTAAGGTGAGTAATTTTATCTTTCTCACTATGACTCCTGTGTTGAGGGTAGATCAATGTCAGTACAGTAGATGGTATTGTATGTGTGTTTCTTGCTCATGTGATGTTCTTGTGATGTTCATTGGTTTAACAAAGTAATTGTGTAACATTATCTAATATAATAGAAATATACCTTTGTAAAAGCTCTAGTTTCACTGTAAGGGTCAATATTGTCAGGTTGTAGCACTGGCAATAGTGCGTTTTAGACATGTAATCAGATGTCACTTGTGCATACTTCCTGTCTAATAAAAATTATGTTGACAGAAAACAAAAAGCAGTGATGTACTACATCAACAAACAGGAGGAGCACACTCTTTTGCAGGAAACAATGAGAGTGTAGGAATGGTGCCCAGAACACAATGCTCTGATCCAAGCGATTTACCTGCTGGGAGTTCAGAATGATCTGGCGGATCGTCTCAGCAGAACAGAAACAGATCCTCTTGGTGGTCTCTCAACACAAGCGTCGTGTACTCGCTCTTGAAGTGTGGGGAACTCCAGACCTGGACCTTGTTGCGTCCCCACTCAGCTCAGAACTGCATCTATTCTGCTCAGAAATCCAGAACCTGGCGTTTTCTGTCAGGATGCATTCAGACTGCGGTGGACAAGATGCTTTCTGTACACATTTCCTCCTCTTCCCTTAGTTCAGAGGTGCTGGTCAAACTGGAGGCATGGGGGGCAGAATTATCTTCATCGTCCCTGTCTGGCCTTGTCAGATCTGGTTTCCATTAATCAACAGATTATCTGAAACTTCCCTGAGACAGTTTCCACTTCAAACGAACCTGCTGACCCAGGGCCCAGTGGTCCATCCCAAATTGAGATCCTTCATCTCCATGCCTAGCTCCTGAGGAGATAGAGGTGAGTAGGTTTAATGTTTCACGTGGGGTCTCAGTATTTTGTTAGCAACCGCAAGCCAACTACTAGAAAAACCTACGGCTAAGCAGAAGCAGTTCTCCATCTGGTGTGCAAAGTCCTCTTGGGACCCCTTTTCCTGCCGTCCAAACAAAGTCCTGGAGTATCTTCAGGACCTGTCAAATCTGAGTCTGCAATTCAACTGTAACAAGGTTCACCTCTGTGCGATCTCAGCGTACCATGAGCCCATACACTCCATGTCTCTGGCTCAATTATCTCCAGAGGTTCCTTAAGGGCATACTTCACACCAGGCCACCGGTCAGATGACTGGTAACCGCCTGGGACATTAATCTTGTGCTAGACATGCTCACCCATAAACATTTTACGCCTAGCAACTTGTGAGCTGAAGTTTCTGACCTGGAAGACCGCCTTCCTTGTAGCCATTACCTCCGCTCACAGAGTCTGAAATACATGCTTTGGTCACAGAGCCTCCGTACTGTATTTCACAAAGATAAGGTGGTTCTGCGCACTCACCCTAAATTTCTCCCTAAAGTGGTCTCAGAATTCCATCTGAACCAGCCATTGGTCCTTCGGCCTACTGAACTTCCAGAATGAGGGAGCATATCCTTCATTCTCTGGATGTTAAAAGAGCTTTTGGGTTCTATTTAGACAGAACTAAAGAAATCTGCACATTGAAACAACTGTTTGTCTCTTTCAGCATGGCCAGGCTGGGTCAGCCTGTTGCTATCAGATGTATTTCAGCATGGCTGGTGGCATATCTTTGCCAGTGCTACTCCATGGCACAGGTTAAACTGGAAGGCAGAGTATACGCACATTCTACCAGAGCTGTCACGGCATCTCTGGCAGAAATCTGAAGCGTGCCCATTACAGACATCTGCAGTGTAGCTACTTGGAGCTCTGTGCACACATTTGTAAAGCACTACACTTTGGATGTCCATGCCAGGCAACCTCAGTCCTTTGGCAGGATAGTCCTTAATGGACTTCTGTCCTAAGTGAGCACCTCTCTTCTGTCACCCTTCTCAGGGATTATTTAGCTCAGTACTCTCCCATTAGTGTGAATGAGTGGTGTAGACTTTATGTCCAGGAAGAAATGAAAATGCGTACCTACCGTAATTCTTGATCTTCTTGGACAAAGTCCCCACTCATTCTGCTCCCTCCCTCCATCCCCTGAGCTCACTCATCTGTTTTGGTCTTCCCTTCCTTGATGGCTGGGCTGTGAAGACTGTTGTGTTGACCCTTCTTATACGTGTCATTCGGACTATCTTATGTCTGACATAGGTTAAGTTTTCACTAAATTAGTTTCGCTGCACCTCCTCGGCAAAAAAGGTACTGAGGCGGTTGGAGGGTTGGCTGAGGTAGTCTATATGGCGCAAGCCGGCTCATGGTGCCACTTCCTTGCTTCCCTACCTAGCGGTGGCTCTTCTGAAGATTTGTGGCTCCGCTGGGTCCTAGCACCTCCAGTGTAGTCCGTTAGTGTGAATGAGTGGTGGAGACTTGGTCCAGGAAGGTCAAGAATTATGGTAGGTGACCGGCCTGGTGGCACTGAGGTTGAGCGCTGGGCGCCACACCTCGCGCCACACAGCGACCTGAGTTCGGGAACAAGCCGGGGTTGGCAAGGGAGGGAGAGGATGGAGCGTCCGATGACTACTCTCCTCTCCCTGGGGAGGAATCCAGGGTATCTCTGCAGCTCTGGGACCCCGGTGGAGACTGGGGCACAGCTAGCATGGAGCAGCGTAAGGTGGGAAGAAGTGCAGCGGATGTCCACGGCACCTCCATGCAGATGTCATTGCATGTCCAGCTCCTGGGGACTCAAGGCGAAAATCCCCACTCCTGGATAGGTGACAGCTCCCTTCAGGGCTGCCCTGCCACACGCTCAGCGTCGGACTTCATCTCCGCCCCTCTGTTCCTCTGCCTCCTTGGCCACGATATTAGATTATAGATAGAGTGCGGTGTCATGAGTGGCCCTGCCTCAGGGGCTCAGAGCTGGGGGTCTCCTGTGGAGGTCGGTGGGGGTCGGCTAACCCTCTGAGGGGACGAAGGATCAGGAGCGGTAGAGCAGGGCAGTGTGTAAGGGCAGCCAGAGAGAGAGAGTTCCAGGCAAGTGGTACGTAAACAGAGTTTAAAAAAAAAGAAATAAGGATAGGTATGTAATTTTCATTTCTCTTCAGTGCTAAGCCCTTCAGTATTTGTAAACCCTATGTTAGTAATGCCTGTTGTCTTTTAGCACAAAAATAGTGGTTTAATTTTTCTGAATAACTTGAATAAGTCAATAAATATCGAAAATTATTAATTCCAGGGATTGGAATGAAATATAAGCTCTTCTTTAGGAGAAAGCTGTGCTGTAGTCAGTTGGAAGTCAGAAAGATTTATGATCTGTAATTCAGTTTTGTCACCATGGTTCTCAAAGCTCTTTCTGCCATATTTACTCCATCCTCTTTCTTCCCTCTCCTAGTGTGTCTCCTCCCCAGCCACCCTTTCTGGTGTGCTCCTCTAAAACAGTCACAGCACTTGCGTTGTTTTGTCAAGTCAGTAGAGACTGTTTTGTTTAGGATCATCAGGTTCCCTTTCCATGTAGTTGCATCAGCTCCCTCGATCTCCCTCGGCTCTTTGATCTAGGCTTCTCCGATTTGTATTGCTGGGAAAATGCGTTCCTGACTCGTAGTCCCTACTATCCCTTAGTAGCTTGGTTTGTTTCCTTTCTAAAACTTCTTTCTCGTGTTTCAAGATTTTTCTCCCTAAATCGTTATCTAGCTGCTTGAAGTCCTTTTGTTCCTTATAAGTAGCGACTTCAGTTCTCAGCTCTTTTAACTGTGCAGTTAATTCTTTGAACTTCTCTGAGTCCTCCTTTATTATGAGTTTGGTATATTCGTCTGAGGCATTTTCCAAAATATTTAACCAAGCCTCTTTATGTTTGATTGTGTCTAAACCACAGGAGGATTTAATAACTCTCAGCCCCTTGGTACCTACCTACATTCCAAGTAGGTCTCTAATGCAGTCAGTATTGTAGCTTAAGTTTACTTCTTGAAATAATAGCCTTTCAAGTTTAGTGGAAACTTTCTTGATGTAACCTCCAGTATCCACAGCTGTTGCTCCTTCAGTAGCTGCTGCTACCCAACTAGCCTTTGTTAACGTCTTCCTTTGTTGGTGTTAAAGTGTTCCCCAGGCTAAGCTGATTTCACCTCTGTATCGACTCCACCGCTGACATTCCTGTTGCAGTCAGTTAATTCAGCACTCCTGAGTGTGATCTGCTGTTTCTTAGAACCACAAAATGGCGATACAGGAATGCAGTTTTATTTCTAGTATGCAGTTCCTGTAGTGTCGACAGGTCCAGATTCAGTTTTAAGTTCAGTGTGTGACGGGTGTACAGATTATGCAAGGTATGCTCACATAGACTGTCTGTCTGGTGCGCAGAGTTAAGGCAGCAAACAGTATAGCTCTGGAATCCAGTTACCTGCAATCCAAGAGGGGAGTGGGGTGCTCAGTAAGGGTAGCTCACCCTGAATTCCAAGTGGCCACTCCTGACCTTCAGTGCATAAATGAACTCAAGTTTAAATTGTAGATTAAATAAATGAATGTATTCCAAATCAGGAACAGAGTTAGTGCAGGTCACTTTTTTACTTGCACGGCCTCGGCCTTGCTTTGGAGGGGCCTCGTATCCCTCCTCGACTCCTTCCACCAGATCCTCAAACTCAGGATCCCAGCTTCATTGTGCTTGGGGACCAGGGTGTTTATGCATTTTACCCCATTTTGTCCCCATCCCCTGAAGATGCCGGCGAAGGACATTCATCCAGATGCATGGCGTGCAGATGCACGCCACCATCAAGGGCCCATCAGCACCCTCCCTCCCTCCCTGACTCTGTAGAGCTGTGCACTCTACTGCCCATGCTTCCACTGGTATTAGTGCTACAGGTGCATTTGCTACCGGTAAGCCACCCTACCCTGGAGGAGGAGAGCATCCATTGGGATGCTCAGTCCTTCTCCCACCCAACCCCGGCGACCCTGGCTCGTTCCCGAACCAGGGTCACCAGCCTATAGCAAGGTGTAGTGTCCAGTGCCTCAACCCTCAGCACCACCAGGCCAATATTCATTTGGTTTAATGTGCCACTGTTTTAGGGATGTTGGATCCCACTTACTTTTGATAAAGGAGATCACAGTGAAGAAAAATTAGGTTCTAGCTCACTGTTGGTTATAAATTACCTTGAAATACCTACAACCTTTAGTTTAGCCTCAATTGTTGCAGTAGTTAACATTTGAATTAGAAATATAGTTGTTTTTTTATATTGTTTCAATTTAATTTGGTTATGGTTTACACTAATATTTGCAATGGGCTTTTTAGCCTTATAATGGAGTATTTCTCCTTTAGAAATTCAAACATTATAAAAAAGGTTGACATTGCCTAAATGATATAATTGATGATGTCACAGGGTGAAACATATAAAATTAAGCTGTGTTTGATAAGGACTCGCCCCTGAGGAAGGCTTGTCGCTGACGCTGGGGCAGTGTGTCTACACTAGGTGATCTGCACTAACTCTGTTCCTGATTTGGAATAAATTCATGTATTTAATCTACAATTGAAACTTGAGTTCATTTATGCACTGAAGGTCAGGAGTGGCACTAGTCTTTTGTTATTTCATGCAGAGTTACAGGAAATAATCCAATATGGATATATCCATATTGTACAGTCTGATTACTTGTCACAGTATAAATCAACATTCTCATCATGTTGTATATTCTTAGTTAGTGTAGAAAATTAATACATTTGTTACATACAGTGTAAAAGTTAATCAAATCAAAAGTCACATATTTCACCACGGGGCAGATTGTACTTTTCATGGAACAAATGTGGGATCCTCTCTTGAAATGTGAAAACACCAGGGTCACCATTTCAATTCAGAACCAGGGGTATGGTCCATCTGGTGGGCAATTAGGCATTCAGATGTTATATTTCATTACAGTAGCTTGCCATTGTAAAAGTGTAGAGGTCTTTTGGCTGTGCCACAATCGAGTAATTGCTTTCTTAGCAGCTGCTATATATAAATAATGCATGTTTCAGGGTGAGGGATTGTTTCATCAGGGTTTATATACAAAAGAACCAATTGTGCAGATAAATTCAGGTCTGGATCCAGCAGTTGATTTAATGCTAAGTCAATTTCTTTCCAATATGTTGTCAACATCGAGCAGCTCCAAAAGATGTGGATGAAATTAGCTCAGCACTCCCCACATCCTCCAGCGTGACCAAATATAGGGGCAAAAATTAGTGTGGCTGGAGTGCGGAAATAGCAAATCACGGCATTTCCATTGGAATTTCTTCCAGTAAGGTGCCTGAGAGGCGTACATAGATGTTATAATTGGCTGTAGCCATTTTACATAGGGGATATTGGCTATAAGTTCCTCATTCCTTGCTTGTAGCACAGAACATGTGGTATCCAATCATGATTCTCTTAAAGTCTTGCATGCAAGACCTATTAAATATGGATAATATAGACCTCGAGTGGCATCTATCAAAGTTTTCATAGCTGGGGCAATGGGTTTAGAAGCATAGATCCAGAAGAGGCCTTTCTGTTGTAAATATGTATGAACTTGTAAATAATAAAATGATCTCTGCTGGGGAGCTGAAAGGCAGCTTGTAATTGTGCAAAGGCAATCACTCCAATGGTATCTAAGAATTTGTGTATATGAGAGAGAGACCCACTTGTCACCATTTCTGAAATGTAAGAGTTAGGTGAGCAGGAGTGAAATTTGTATCATAATGTAACAGTTTAAAAAATAAAAATAAGGTTTCAGAGTGGTGGCAGATCTTAATTTGTACCAGGTAATGAGAGTGTCTCTCATGCAGGTCATGAATGCTTCAAAGTATGGAGGTGATGACAAAGGAGCAAATACCCAATGTGCAATGTCAAACATATCATTAAGAACAAACTCTATACATTTCCATAGTGCCTCATATTGAGGATTAAGCTTTAGCAATATTATTTTGAGTAGCACTGCCTTATAATACTCTGATAAATTAGGTATATTTAAACCTCCATTCTCTATTGAAAACATTAAAGAGACCATCTAATCCTTGGTTTCTGCCTGCCCATATAAATCTGGAAAGAGATCTATTCCAGGAATTAAAATAAAATAATGCTGGAGTTTTAGGAGAGTTTGGAATAAATATACAAATGTGGGCAGTGTTGTCATTTGGACCACTTCCACTCCGGAGAAAGTGATAGATGGAGGTGTCCATCTACTTAATTCCCTTCAATTTTTTGAGTCAAGGGTTCATAATTAATTAATTCTAGATCTATTAGATTCTTGGGAGAAATACCTCCAGATATTTAATTTTAGAACAGCCCCATCATAGTATCATAGTCAATACAAAACACATATATAGACTTTCATCCATTTTGCTTGCCTGTTTTCCAAAATTTTAGGTTTCTGTGATTAGAATTCTGTAGTTTTATTTTGGCTATAATTATCTAATATTGTTTTAAAATGTCCAACGAAGGACTGTTTACTACTGTTTCTGGAAGTGAATTCTAATGGAATTACTCTTTGGCTAAACCAGAATTTCCATTTGAGTAGATTCCATCTTTGTTGTTCTAATTGTAGTTTGTGTGTTCTAGTGTTATGTTTCTTCTCTTTAATTTCCAGACCTAGATCATTTCTGAGTTTGTGATCTTGAAAAGCCCTATGTACCAGGATCATATCACCCTCCAACATCTGTATACAAGTGAATACAAGTTCAGTGCCCTCATCCTTTCCTCATATGGCTTCTCCACCAACCCTTTTACTGCTGTAGTCGCTCTTCTCTGTACCCTCTCCAGTCTTTCAACTTCTCCTTCTTTATATGGTGCCCAGACTTGAGAGCAGTACCCAAGCTGTGTCCTTACCAGGCCCCATACAGTGGCATCAAGAGCTCTCTACTTCTACTCTCAATATACTTAAGGATGCAGTTGAGTGTCGTATTTGCTTTCCTTATTACTCCCAGGTCCCTTCCTTCTGCAGATTATTTAAGTATCTCATTTATTATGCTATATTGTAACTCTAGATTTTTTATAACCATATGTAGAACTGTACACTTTCCCCATTTAGTTTTAATTTATACTTATCTGTCCATTCCTCAGTATAATTGAGGGAATCTTGTAGTTTGATCTGATTCTGCACTGAGTTTACAACTGTACCCACTCGACACTCATCGGCAGATTTTGTAACCCAGATATTTTCAGTATTACACTGTAGAGATGATATGTATAGGTAAAACAAACAGGGTTCCAGTACGGATCCTGGGCACCCACTTGTCACAGATATCCAGTCGGATAATACACCATTTATTGTAACCCTCTGTCTTCTATTTTCCAGCCAAGCTTTTATCCAGTTTATAATATTATTTTGAATATTAAATACATGAAGTTAATCAATTAACTCAAGATGTGGAAGTTTATTGAAAGTTTTGAGAAATCCAACTGTACCACATCAACAGAGTTACCTGTATCCAATGTCTTGCTTACTTTTTCATAAAAATGAAGAAGTTGTCTGACATGGTCTTGCTTTCGTGAACCCATGTTGGTTTGGATCCAGTTTCTGTTTTTCATTTAGCTGGAAGAAAATATGATCTTTTATTATGCCCTCTAGTACTTTTCCCAAAACCGATGTTAGACTCACTGGTCTATAATTTTCAAGGAATTCTTTTTCCCTTTTTATAAATGGTAACAACATGAGCCTCTCTCCATTTTGTAGCCAACTCCCCACTATCCAATGATTTCTGAAAAATATGTGTCACAGGTGGAGTTATTTCTGTTGCAATCTCGAGATTAATCTTGGGTGAATGTCTTCTGATCCTGGAGATTTGTTTTATTTATTTGCATTAATCTGGATGTTACCTCTTTGATATCTATTAATATTTGATTTTTGTTTGAAGTAATGTATTTATTATCTCTGACTGAATTATCTTTATGGTTAAAACTGAACCAAAATAGTTATTTTGGACATTTGCCATGTCCTTTTCTTTGCATCCCCAAATGGGCCTATACTTTGTTTATTTACTCTTTTGTTATTTATATATGAATAAAACTTTTGTAGTTTTCTGTGCTGTTTTAGCTAATTTTTTTCTCAAAGGTAGCCTTTGCCATTTTAATTGCTTTCTTCACTTTCAGCTGTTCCTATATGTGAAATAACTTATTTTGTCTTACATGCTTATACATTTTGTTTTTGAGTTTAATCTGTTTTAAGTTTCTGACTTAACCATTTGGGAGTTTTTCCTTTCTAGTATATTTAGATATATAGTTTATGTTTTTATTTGTTTTAGTCTTTATCTTATTTATCAGTGTTTCCACATTTCATCTATGGTTACATTAACAAAATCAAATTTCCAGTCCCAGTTTTCATAGCTTTTTAATTTGTCTGAAATTAGCTTTTTTGAAATTTGGAATTTTGTTATCCCATCCTTTTCGTAGGCAATGTCGGTCGGTTGAAAGTAAACTACCTGGTAGTCACTGTTTGCTAATGGTGAACCAACCCTGGTATGTGTTAAGGTATTGCTCAAGTTTGTTAAAATGATGTCCAGTAAATTGTTTCCCTGGTATTTTCTTTCACTGTTTGTTCGATCCAATTTGATTGCATTTTTCTAGGTAATCTCTTTCTATATTTTGCATGGTAGATTACTTCTGCCGATCTATACCTGGGAGGTGTACATCCCTGTCAGTATGATGTTTTCAGTTGGGTTTAATAGATCCAAAATTCTAAAATTTCCTGTCACCATCTCTGGTAGCAGAAGGTGGACGATATAGAACCATTAGTATGATTTTTGGGGCACCTACTGGGATTATTTTGATTGTTAGGTGTTCTGTTTGTAAATTTCCTTCACCTATTTCCAAACTTTTAAAGGATTCATGAATATATACTGCCCACACCTCTGCCTTTCCTATATTGCCTTGATTTTTTGCATAAATTGTGCCCTTTTATATTTTTATCCCATGTGTCCTCTTCTTCCCACTAAGTTTCAGTCAGAATTGTGATTTTATGTCCTTTTCACTCATAAGGAGAGTTAATTCTTCAAATTTTTATCTAAACTTCTAACATTTGCTAAAAGCCATTTGACTGGTTCACAATATTTTTCTTTATGGTAGGATTCATTTTATCTGATGTTACAAGATTTAGACTTACCTTTCTTTTCTACCCCCTCTGTACCCAGTTTAAATGGTTTGCAATGATTTTCTTGAAAGTATTTCTGAGAATTCTTGACCCCATTTTGTTTAAGTGTAACCCATCATTTTGTACAGGGAATTGTTTCTGAAAATGGTATGTGTATTTATGAACACAATCCTTCTTTCAGGCATATTTCTTGTAACCTAAGATTAAGCTCAGTGATTTCTTGATTTTTGTACTGATATCTTCTGTAAGTGGGTAGAATGCCTGATATAATTATGTCTGTAGTGTATTGTTTTAACTCATGTACTAATACTGTCTAGTTTTCTAGGATCTCTTCTAATGTGCTGGAGTGTATATCATTTACCTCTACTTGTAAAATTACCATTGGTTGTTCAGCTTTACTTTAACAACCTTTAAGTAATTTATTTAGTTCACGGGTTTTATTCCTGGAACATACAAACCATAGTACTTGTGTTGTTTTCCTTACGTAGAATTCCATCTATTCCTCTTATAGTGGAATCACCTAGAACTATGCTGTCTTTTGGATGTGTGATGTTTGGTATCTTTTCTGGGTCTGGGTGCGATTTCCTTCTAGGGGAAGTTTTTGGGCCTGCTAGTATCGATCATGTCAGATCCTCTAAGTCATTTCCTGTTTTACTAGACTTATATTTCTTATCCTGGAACATGTTAGAATTGTTTCTGGAGTCTACTTCTTTTGTGGTGTCGAGCACACTAAATTTGTTAAATGTTTGAGTAGGGGCACTATTGTATAATTGCTTTCCTCTATGTTTCCCTTTGTTTCTACTAACAATGGCCCAGTCCTCTACTGTCTCTCCCTGTGTATCTTTTCAGTGATTATTTTACTAGACATGGAGTCAATAACATTTTCCAAGACTGTTATGTTCTGTCTTGTATCTAACCTGTTTTTAGTTCCTTTATTTCATTCATAAGTTCTTTAATTTGTACAGACTTCTGGCAATTGAATCCCACTACATAGTCTCCCAAGGCATACATCAAGCACACTGCACATTTCATATGCTGAGATTCCATTGTTTAGGTTTATGTTGTACTGACTCCTCTTTAATAATTCTATCTCCTTCGTCTCACGCATGCAGCGCTTCACTTGAGCTCACCCTGCTTGCTTGGGGGCTTGTTTACATAATTAGAGGCTGGAACTACTGCTTTGTGGTTTCTGGACCCCTTACATCAGCTCCGCTCGAGAGCTTCAGAATTTAAGTTTAAAAAATAGACACTATCACCTGATCGGTGGATATATCTATTTCCTGGAATTGCTGCAATACAGCCCTACTGCCACTTATTGCTTCAAATACAATTTGTAGCAGGCTCACTGGTTGCTAAGCAATGGCCTTGCAATTTACCACCTCTCACCAGAGGTCCTCTCAACCAGGTGGCTAAAAAAAATTCAGTTTACTTGTCTATTTCTAAAAACACACACAAGTTTCATACAGAAGCCCTAGTTTTACCCATCTGGAGGGAAAATTTTTTAGTGTTTGTGAGAGAGAGAAATTGAGGGCTAATACCTCTGTCTTTTGAACATTTGTCAGATATCCGATAACGTGGCATGTGTTTGTAAAATCTCAAGTAGGGCCAGTATAGATTGTTCCGGGTTCAGCAAGGTCAGGAGGACATCATCCGCATAAAGGATAGTTTCAAAAGACGTCCTCCTAATGGTATAACCACTATTTTAAATGATTCCCTAATTGCGGCTGCTAAAGGTTCAGTGTATAATGAGAGAAACAAGGGGAGGGGCATCCCTGTCGTGTACCCGGTTAAGGGATGGGGAGGAAAGGTGACCATTTATATGTACGTAAGCCTTAGGGAGTGATATATAGACTTAAGCATATGAGAAAATCCTCAGGAAAGGCAAAATCCCTAAAGATTTCCATAGAAATGACCAGGAGACAGGGTCAAAAGCCTTGTCCACGTCAAGGCTTATCAATACGGCAGGGATTTATCTGTGATTTAGATGATTCGTAAATGAATCATGCGTCTGATATTATCTGCTGTGATTGGTCAGGGTGTATTATAGCTGGTAGAATATTTTAAAGTCTACGGGCCCAAATGCTGACAGCAGCAGAAAAATCCCAACCTCTCCCTACAAAACAGGGTACTAAATGAGAAAAAGACTGAGGTAGAACGGTCAGTGGGGATGCTGCAACAGAAGGTATAGCCATCAAAAATGGAGAGCAATGAGTACCAATGCCCGTAGTCTAGGTAACAAGCTTCCTGAATTAGTGGCCTTGATGGAGGAGGAACATCTGGATATCGTGGCAGTCACAGAAACATGGTACACAAAAACCATGACTGGGACATAAACATACCAGGATACACTATCTACAGGAGGGACAGGGAGGGTAAAGAGGAGGGCGATAGTTTTTACATAAGGAAGGAATAAAAGCAACAGAACAAAAGGGTAAGCGGGAGGAGAAGAAGCACTGTGGGTAGAATTTGGAGACAGGCAATGGCACCACAATCCACACAGGGGTTGTATACAGACCCCCTTCTCAGGGGAGGAAATGGACAAGGAAATGATAGAAAGTATACTTAAAATGGCAGAAAGAGGGAGATATTGCTGATGGGTGATCTGAATATGCCAGATGTTAACTGGAGTGCAGTTGCAGCTGCCACTTCAAGAGTGCAGTTATTCTAGATGCCCTACAGGGGCATGCCTTAGACAACTAGTACTGGAGCCCACTCGAGGAGGAGCAATATTAGACTTGATACTCTCAAATGGAGATGGAGAGGGATCACAGATGTAGAAGTGGGTAGCCATCTGGGAACTAGCGACCATCGAACAGTATGGTTCACAATAAACACAGCAATAGAGTCAAGCCATACAAAGACAAAAGTACTGGACTTTAGGAGGGCTGACTTTGCCAAAATGGGTGAGTGCCTAAAGAATGCACTAGCAAATGGGCAGGAAGGAGGGTGGAAGAACAATGGGGAATAATAAAAACTGCCATCACAGAGGTACGAGCCTTTGTGTGAAGCAAATAAACAAAACAAGACAATGTAAGAAACCACTATGGTTCTCAAAGGAAGTGGCAGTGAAGGTTCAAGAGAAAAAGCATTCAGGAAGTACAAGGAATACAGAAGGAGCAGGACAGAGAACTGTATCAGTTAAAGCAAAAGGAGGCTGGGAAGGCAGTCAGAACAGCAAAGGCCCAAACCGAGGAAAAGATAGCCAACTCAGTTAAGAAGGGAGTAAAACCTTTATAGGTACTTCAGGGAGCAAAGGAAGACCAAGGGAGGGATAGTAAGGCTTAATAAAGGGGGGAGGATGGGCAGAGGAGACTGTGAAAAGGCAGAGATACTAAACAAATATTTTTGCTCAGTATTTACAAATGAAGAGGGAGGTACATAAAACAAACAGTAGTAACACTCTGGATACAGAATTTGATACCAGCCCATTTACAGAAGAAAGGGTTCTGAAAGAACTCTTAAAACTGAAGGTGGACAAAGCAATGGGGCCTGATGGGATTCATCCCAGAATTCTAAAAGAACTAAGGGTAGAACTAGTGACACCACTGACTACCCTTTAACAAATCATGGGAGGAAGGGGTGGTACCGAGGATTGGAGGAGGGCAGATGTGATTCCCTTCACAAAAGCAGGAGCAAGGCAGAAGCAGGAAACTACAGACCTGTTAGTTTAACCTCAGTGATAGGAAATGATGGAATCACTTCTAAAGGAAAGAATTGTCAAGTATCTAGAGGCCAGAGGGGCACAGGACCCTAGGCAGCATGGATTCACAGCGGGAAGGTCATGCCAGACGAATCTGATAGATTTCTTTGACTGGGTGACCAAAGTAGTAGATCAGGGAGGGTCTGTGGACATGGCCTACCTAGACTTTAGCAAGGCATTTGACACAGTCCACACAAAAGATTAATATACAAGTTAGCCAGTCTGGGAGTGGGTCCCAAGATGGCAGCCTGGGCAAAGAATTGGCTGGAGAATAGGACACAGAGAGTAATAGTAAATGGAGTCCACTCAGAAGAAAGGAGGGTTACTAGTGGGGTACCGAGGTTCAGTATTAGACGGTCCTCTTCAATGTCTTTATAGCGACATTGCAGAAGGACTGGAAGGAAAAGTCTGTCTCTTTGCAGATGACACTAAGATCTGCAACAGAGTTGATGCACAGGGTGGGGTGGAAAGGATGAGAAGGTACTTGGCAAGGTTAGAGGAATGGTCAAATGTATGGCAGCTTAGATTCATTGCTAAGAAGTGCAAGGTAATGCACCTGGGAAACAAAAACCCAGGGGAAGAGTACACAATGGGGTGAGATACTAACAACAAAAAATGGAAAGGGACCTGGGGGTAGTCATATCAGATGACCTAAAGATGGGCAAGCAATGTGAGAGGGCAGCAAGGAGGGCTGGGGGATACTGGGATGCATAGGGAGAGGCATCACCAGTAGAAAAAAGGAAGTTATTATCCTTCTGTACAGACAGCTGGTGAGACCCCATGTGGAGTACTGTGTGCAGTTCTGGAGACCCAATCTCCGAAAGACATAGACAGGATGGAAGCTGTCCAGAGGAGGGCAACTAAAATGGTGCAGGGTCTGCACGGAAGACATATGAAGAGAGACTTAAGGAGCTTAATATGTATAGCCTCGAGGAAAGGAGGAGAGGGGGGACATGATAGAAACTTTCAAGTACCTCAAGGGAATCAACAAAGTCCAAGAGGGTAGCATCTTTCAAAAAGAGGTGTGTAAGAACAAGAGGCACAATTTGAAGATAGAGGAGGGTGGCTCAGAGGTAATTTAAGGAAGTATTTTTCACAGAGTGGGTTGTGGATGCATGGAGCGGCCTTCCGAGGAGGCTGTGGAGTCAAAATCAGTGGTGGAATTCAAGCATGCATGGGATAGTCATAAGGCAATTCTGGGGGTGGGGGTAGGAAGAAGTAGGCTGCTGGTTAACTAGGATCTGCAGCTTATCCAGTAGGTAGGAAATGGGCAGACTGGGTGGGCCAAGCGGTCCTTATCTGCCATCAAATTCTATGTTTCTATGTTTCAAATTGACATATACATTTTATAATCCATATTTAGTATGGAAATGGGTCTGCATGAGGAAGTAATTTTAGGATCTCTGCCGGGCTTTAATATGGGAGATAAAGTGGCTTATGCCCAGGTTGGGGGTCCTCCTGGACCTCCTAAAACTTTTAGGAGTGGTGGGCGAGATATCTGTAAAATGTCTTATACCACTCAGATGGTACCTCATCCAGGCCAGGACATTTTTGTGTTTAGCTTCTTTAATAGCTATTTTGATCTCCTCAGGTTTGATCGGGTTAGCAGAGCATTTTGCTGGCTCTGAGACAAGGTCAGTAGGAAATGGTCAAAAGAAAAGGTCCATTTTGTTTTGCCTGGGGCAGCTGTTGCTGCATATAATGTGAGTAGTATTTTTCAAAATGGATACAATTTCAGGGAATTTAATGGCTGTCCCTGGTGAGTCAGCAGTTCAATTTGTGGTATTGTGGCAAAGCTTTCTGCCATCTTAGTCTACATGCCAGATTTCTGGCTCCTTAGGGCCCACTTTATCTGTACATTTTAAAGTAAAATAGTGCCTTTTGAACCTTTTCATCTAGTATCTTCTGCAGTTTCATCTTTAATTGTCGGATTTGGGCTTGTGTCTGTGTTGAGCCTGATTCAAATGACTGCTGAAGGAGACATAATTCCTTTTCAATTTTGCATATGTTGCTTCTCTCTTTTCTTTTTGTATGAGGAATATGCTAGGAGTGGCACTGGTCTTTTGGACCTTTTGGAGGAGGGAGGGCTCCCAAGAGAGTTTGAGCCCCTCCTAGCTGGTGATTGGCTGATGGCCGCTGTTTGCAGGCAGGGACATGCAGAGGGTTTAAAAGGACTGGGTTGCTCCTCGGTGTCCTGACCACTCCTTCTCCATTGGCCACTTTTGAGTCTGGAGGCAGATCAGTGGGTGCTGATTGACTGACCCATAAGCCCTTCTATAGAGCTCCAGTGCCACTCTCTGGAGTTATTGTGTTTTTTTCTTTTTCAATTGTTTAATCAGGAATAGCACACTAAGCTGAAAGCTTGTTTACAGAGTGTGACTTGAGAGCATAGGAAAGTTAAGTGACTTGCTCAGGGTCACAGTACGCAAGTGGGGCTATGGGATTCAAATCCAGGTCTCCAGATTTACAGCTCAAAGCCTGTGTGCCAAATTACAGCCCTTTTGTGAGGAGGGAGGGTTCCCAAGAGAGTTTGAGCCCCTGTTAGCTGGTGATCAGCTGATGGCCGCTGTTTGCTGGGCAGGGAAGCATGTGTGGTTTAAAGGACCCGGCTGCTTCCTGGTGTCCTGCCCACCACTTCTCTTTTGGCCACTTTTGTGTCTGGGGCTGATCTGTGGGCGTGACTGTCTCACACACTAGCCCTCTACAGGTTCTGGTGCCGCTCTCTGGATGTTCTGTGAGGATGGGCGTGCTCGAGAGAGTTTGAGCCCCCTCCTAGCTGGCGATCAGCCATGTGTTTGGGAGATGTATGATTTCCCATTGGAAGTTCCTCCACTAATTGGCTGTGGATTTTTAAGTGCCAAACCGAGGAGTCCACTTTGGCATCTGGTGCTTTTGCTTATTCCATCTGAGTTTGATAAGCTAAGAGACCCAGAAATTTGTAACTTGGGCATGTGGGATGTGGGTGTTGAAAGAAGGGATTGTACTGCTGCCACTACTACCATCACCCCTAAGGGATAGGGGCTACACTGTTGCTACTGCCATCACATCTGAGGATGGGGCCATAGTGCTGCTGCTGCTGCCATCACACCTGGGGATGGGGGCCATAGTGGTGCTGCTGCTTCACCCTGAGGATGGGGCTGCTGCTGCTGTCACACCCAAGGGATGGAGCCACAGTGCTGCTGCTGCTGCTGCTGCCATCACACGTGAGGGACTGGGGCCATGGTGCTGCTGCTACTGCTGCAATGACACCTGAGGCATGGGGGCCATAGTGGTGCTGCTGCTATGAGCCCTGAGGGATGGGGGCCATAGTGCTGCTGCTGCTGCTGCTGCTGCTGCCATCACACCTGGGGATGGGGGCCATAGTGCTGCTGCTGCTTTCACCTCTGAGGGATGGGGGCCATAGTGCTGCTGCTGTCATCACACCTGAGGGATAGAACCACAGTGATTCTGCTGCTGTCATCCCTAAGGGATGGGGGCCATAGTGCTGATGCCACACTTGAGGATAGGGCCATAGTGGAGCTGCTGCTGTCACCTCTGAGGGATGGGACCATAGTAGTGCTGCTGCTGCTGTCACACCTGAGGGATGGGGCCATAGTGGTGCTGCTGCTGTCACCCCTGAGGAATGAGAAATATACTGCTGTTTCTACTTTCATTATACCCGAGGAAGGGGCCATAGTGGTGCTGTTGCTGTCATCCTTGAGGATGGGGGTCATAGAAGTGTTGCTTCCATCACCTTGAGGAATGTGGCCCATAGGACTGCTGCCATCATGATTGAGGAAAAGGAGATGTAGTGCTGTTGTCACCCGTGAAGTATGAGGGCCATAGTGCTGCTCTCATGCCTGAGGGTTGTGGGCTGTGGTGCTACTATTGCAGTCACCCCTGAGGGATGGTGCCATAGTGCTGCTGCTGCCATTACACCTGAGGTTACTGGCAGTAGTGCTGCTGCTGCCATCACATCTCAGGGATGGAAGGCCACAGTGCTGCTGCTGCTATTGCTGCTTTAACACCTGAGGTTGGGGACCATGGTGCTGCTGCTGCCATCACATCTAAGGGATGGGGGTGTAGTCTTCTGCTGCTACCATCACCCATAAGGATGGGGCCATAGTGCTGCTTCTGCCACTGTCACCTCTGAGGGATTGCTGGCTATAGTGCAGCTGCTATCACACCTGAAGGATGGGATCGTAGTGCTGCTGTCATCACCCCTGAAGGGTGAGGGGCTGTAGTGCTGTCGCCGTCAACTCTAAGGGATGGGAGCCATAGTGCTTCTGCTTTGCTGTCACCCCTGAGGAATGGGGCTATAGTACTGCTCCTGCTGCTGTCACTGCCACCACCAGGGATGAGAGCCATAAGCGCTGCTGCTGTCACCTCTGAAGGATAGGGGCCATAGAGCTGCTGCTGTCACCCCTGAGGTATAAAGGACATAGTGCTGCTGCCATCACCCCTGAGGGTAAAGACCATAATTCTGCTGCCATTACCTCTGAAGAATGGGAGCCAGTGCAGCTGCTGCCATCAACCCTGAGGGATGGAGGCCAGTGCTGCTCCTGCTGCTATCACTGTCACCCCTCAGGGATGGGGCCATAGTGCTGCTACTGTCATATATGAGAACTAGTCGACTCAAGATGCCAAACATGAGATCAGCTACACACTCACTCAAACATACATATAGACACACACACACACATGGCCACCAACATCTGCACATTCAGATTACTGGGCAAATAGCTATTGATAATAGTGGGAGGACTGTGCATACGTATAAAACAGAAAACCAAAATGAGGTACAGGTTGAAGTTATCATAGAGTTTATTATTTTAGTAAGGATTTAGACTTTGTAGACACCAGTGACAATACAGTTTTTCCATTCGAAAAACAGATTTTACCCTTTTCAATCATGATTAAAAAGTGTCCCTGTGTCTAATGCTTAACTTAACAGCACAGGTGGCTTATATGAACCCTGTTGACATGGATGGTTGAGGCCAAAGCACCACCTGTGCTCTTCATCCTACTCAACCAGGAGGCGTCGCAATTGATGCTTCTCAACCTCCTCGGTGAAGAGAGACATCTATGAAAAATGTATTTATTTAGTTTTGTTAATCGGGTTGGTGCACTAGACAGAAGCTGTCTTTTTCAGGCATGACCTGGGAGAGTACAGGAGAAGGATGAACACAACATCACAGGGAAATATAAGTACAGAGATTGGAGGTGCAGCAACAACAGTACATATGGGATTTAAAATACAACAGTCAGAGCCAAAGATAATTCAGGTTCAACAGTAGAAGGCAAAATTAGCTGTAAAACAGCACACAGGTACAGTATACAAGAACATTAGTCAATTCTTAGAGGAGCAGGTACACTTGGAGGTGGAGAGAGTGGTTACGTGGGACATGTCAAAAGCTCCCAGGAGTTGAGCATCTCCATATCTCAAGAGGGATATTGTTTCATATCCTAGAAGAAAAGTTCTGAAATGCTACAGCCCCAAGATTTGTCTCAAGTTTAGGGCAGTGAGCAGGTAAAGGTCCATGGATCTTAAAGGGTAGGATTGCTCTATTAATGACGAAAGCAGAAAGAAGGAAGGGCTGTTGGTTTTCAGGATGTTGAAGACGGTGGCTCCCACAGCTAAGTCACTCCAGCATCTCATACAAGTTACAATGATGTTCAAGTCTGTTATTGGCAAGTACTAATCGGCATATTGTAGGTGACTTCCCATTTCTTAGGGCAAGTTTAGAGGCTGAAGATGTGTATACAGCAGTGTTATACATAAGTTATGGAAGAAGCAATCCCTTGCAATAGATTAACAGGCAGTAGCGGTTAGATTGTTCCTAACTCTGTATGCCAAACCAAGTCTGCTGTTTACTTCATTACAGGTCTTGGTTATGTGCAGCTCAAAATCAAGCGAGGAATCAAGGTAGTTGAAGGACTGAACAACCTCAGGGTACTGCCATTAGTACAAAAGATTTGAGTAGAAGTCTGACATTTTTAAGTCGGGGTGGGGGGAGCCAAAGAGCACAGATTATGTTTTATTAACATTCAAGAGTATTTTATTCTGTAGCAACCATGTTTGCTCAGCCTGAAGGTCATACAAGAGCATATGGTTTATTTTACCAATGTCAGCAGAGCATGCAACAAGAGCAAGGTCATCCGTGTACAGTATAGGCATACTGTATTTTAGACACCAAGGCAAATTGTTTATAGAGAGAAAAAGCAGCGACCTCAAAATAGAGCCCTGTGGAACCCCAACTACCTACACTGCGAGCTTTGAGAGAGACCTACCTGGTTTGACCAGTTGCTGTCTGTTTTGGAGGTAATTACTGAACCAATTAATTGCCAAGGTGCCATACTAAGATCTTTTAGCTTGTGAATCAACAAAGTATGGTCTACAAGGTCAAAAGCCTTGGTTAGATTAATGGACACTGTACTGGCAAAGTCCCCTCCTATCCATTGCAATGGCTACATGGTTGGTTAATGTGAGCAGAGGGCTTATTGTGATGATAGTGCAGAGGAATAGCGTGAACAAAAACCACGCAAGCGAAAACCGTGGCAGCACACACGACAGCACAAGTCGCGACAGACTTCGGCGGCAACACCTGGCCATAAAAACTCCACGGGGAATGCCAGTTGGTGAGGCAGGAAACTTAAGGGGCAACGAGCACAGTAGCTGCATAGATTTATCTGGGACACACCCACCACAAAGGCTCTGTAGAGAACGCCAGCCAGCGGGTAGGGAAACTTAGGGGGCATGAGCACTGGAAATAAAGTTTTCTGCAGAGAGGCTTTGCCCTTCGCACCCCCTCAAAGAGGCATATAACCAACCCCAAGGTTGGCAAAAGGGGAGGTCCACCATCACCCACAAAATATCCAGGGCAGCCCCAAACCCAGATTGGCTGCACCACATCCTGTAACTGTAGCCGCCATGCTGCAGTGGCAGGCTGTGCAGGGGACACACTGCTGCTCTTGTAGTTGTCCACTTGCATGGCAACAATTACAGAACTAGCACTGTCATGTCTCATGCTGTAATCCTGGCCAATCTCCATGCAGTTTTTGTCCATGCTGTTCTCCCCTTGATATCTTCACCAGATACCTGAGCAGAGCAGTAGGTGTGCTATGTCCTCTCCTGAAGCCATGGTGGTGCGTGGATAGCAGATAGTGACTAGTAACTCATTTGCTCCGTGGCCATTTTGGGTTGGATCTAGCAATGGATGGTTCTGATGCCATATGGCATCTATGGGAACAAATGTGGTAAGGTAGTCACTAAGCTGGGCAGCTACCAGTTTGAGAATTTTGTTTAGTGCAGATAAAATAAAAAGGCCTGTAGTTGTTCAGGATTTTTGATCCCTTTTTAAAAACAGGGACAACATGAGATACCTGCCAAGCCAAGGTAATACACCATGCGACAGAAACAGGTTGAATAGTCTGGGTATCGAAGGGCCATTTCTGCCACAGCAAGTTGAAGCAGTTTGGGCTCGAGCCCATCTGGTCCTGCTGCATCATTACTACGAGGAGCTGCTCTGACAACAATAGGCAACAGCGGGAGGGTTAGTGCTCTACCCTTGGACCTTCGATTCCTTGGCCTCACGCTGGTCATTCCCATGCTGGACCCGCTTCTCAGCAGTCTCCCTTGTCTGCTTCTCCACCTCTTCAGGTGGAGCCATCTTCATCACAGTCCCTGTTCAGAGCCCCATCTAAGGAATCTCACTCTGTGGCCAGTGTGCCAGCGTGGTTCACACTGGCGATAACCCTGCCTGAGACTACCAAAGTGGTCCATAAGAACATAAGTAGCCAGCAGATGGGGACCGTGTGATCCATGTATTTTGCACAAAAATTTCTACACCCTCTCTCCATTTTATTACCCCTTCAGGTGCCTGCATTGCCTGTCTCATGCTAGTCTGAATTCCCTTACTGTCTTTGATGCTACCACCTCTGAGAGCAGGCTGTTCCATGGTTCAATCACCTTCTCTGTGATAAAGTATTTCCTTATATTGGTTCTAAATCTGCCTCCCACTGGCGCAGATTGTGTCCCCTTGTACATGTTGTTTTGTTTTCCTGGAGGTCGCACCTCATGAGGAGTTATTATCAAGAGGCTTTGTCTCCGTGTCACATCGGCGCCGAGAAATATTTTAGCGCTAACAAAGCCTTTTCCTGCCCGTTCCGCTTTCATACCACCGACACTGCTGTGGTAAGACTGTTTCTTTCTTTATTTTGTCAGCGACGTCGAGTCTTTGTTTTACTTGCTTTGCCATCAATCATGTCTCAGTCGGGGCAAGAAATCATTGAAGATGCGCGCCACTGACCATGCGCATGATCGCTGTCTCATGTGTCTTGGCCCGCTTCATGACATGGATTTGTGCGATGCCTGCTTCTCCATGAACCATCGTGTCATCAAGCAACATGTGTGGAAAGTTGGAGGAGCTCCGCCGACTTTCAGGAGGATGGGCGCAGCACTCATCGGGCCAAGCCGCAGTCTTCGGCTTTTCTCTGGGTCCCTCCTGGTTCTGTACGGACCATGGAGGAGAGGGCTTCTGCTCCTAGTAGCCTCGCCATTGCAGAAGCCCTTCTGTGGTGCAGGAGGCCCAGTCCGTCCCAGGGGTGGGCGGGAGGCACTGCTCTGGCAATCACCTCTTCAGGGCGTAAGGCTCCCCGGTGTCATTTCCTCGGACTGGGAAGCCTGGGTTGGCACCGTCCTTGGCGCCATCTGTCGGTGCCATCTTGGGCCTTGACACTGTTTGCAGCACCGTGGGTCCTGATGGTGCTGTGGTCAGCGCGGTCCACCACTCAGCGCTGCCTCCACTGTTGATGCCATTCGAGCGCTTGATGGTGCTGATGGCACTGTGGAAGGTTCTACATCACTGTCTTCAATTCTTGCCTCGATGCCGTTCATGGTGCTGAGGCTGGGGATGGTGCCGTGTTTGCTCTGGTTACTTGCGGCTTTCGAAACAAACAGCACGTGGAAGAATAAGCCCCTGGCACCACTCACAGCACCGAGGGAGCTGTCAGTGCTGCCGTCGGCGCTCTGTCCCTGATTTTGGTGCTGCTTGCGGCGCATGGTCAGGGGACGGCACCTGTGGCAGGCATTGATTCTGTTTCTGCTACCACCTCAGTGCCATGTCTTCTTTGGGCACCATTCGCGGTGCAGTTAGAGGTTCAGCACGGCTTGGTGCAGACACCCGGACTGGTACCCCCTTCGGTCGGACAGCAGTGGGTGTCCACGTACAGTCTGGCACCGGACTTTGGTCTCTACCTCTTCGGAGATGGAGTCGAGTCTGGTTCAGACCAGATGTCAGATTCTTTGGAGTTGGCGGCCGACATGGACACCCTGGTAGTTTCCTCAGCTGACCAGAGCCAGACTCCTCTGAGGAGTGGGCGGTTGCCCCCATATTCAGGGTTGGGGTGCTGACCAGCAGGCAGTGGTGCAGGCCACTATTGCTCTGCAGCCTGGGCTCAGAGGGTTTTCTGCCCCTTCAGTTGCGGTACCCCTCAGGTGGTGTGCCTTGATCGCCCAACTTTGTGGCCAATGGGGCACCCACATGAAGGGAGGGTGCTACACCCTGGGTGGTCCCTCGGGGACTGACCAGGGTTGTCAGCTGCCTAGGCAGGTGTGTGCGAGGAGGTCTCTTTCAGGCTCAGAGGGGTTGAGGGTCAGGTTTGATGTGGAATCCTTTTCCAGGACCCACCCGGTTTGGGAAGGAGTCATAGCGTGGACCCGCCCTTCTCTCTAGGTCTCCTCAAGAGGGCCCCGGCCTTTGGAGTGTAAGGACCGCCCTTTTGGAGTTCCATGGTCCCAGTCACCTCACAGGGGGTAATCTTCAGGGCACAGCCTAGACAGTTCCAGTATGGTTGATCAGCTCTCAGCTGTAGGATTTTCTGAACCTCTTCTCTTGAGGCACCTGGTGTGCTCTCTTGCCCGGACAGAGGACTGTCACCTTCTGCTGTTGGTCTTGCCCCACTCCTCTGTCACCTTTTTCTGCGCTCCCAGGCATTCTTGGTCCTAGGAGACCTCTTTCCTGTGATCAGTTAAGGGGTGTGGCTGCTCACTTCCCTTCAGTATATCAGGGCCATGGACAGACAGGTGTTTCACCATCACCCTGAGCAGTCAACCCCTGGATCTCCGAGGTTCTCCGCTTCTCATCCTCTTCTTCAGGGGAGAGGCGCCTCTGTCCACATCTCTTCTGCTGCTGATCTCGTAGAGTATCAGCGTTTCTTCGTGAGGATGATGGAGACCTGCATGTCACCCCACCCACTCAGCACAATCCGAGCATTCGACGCCCGCCTTCCTAGGTGATTTCAGTGTGGAAACCCTTGTGGTGCCTGCCTGGCCTGCTTCTTTCCAGGAGGCATCATTGCAATTCTGGCAAAGACCCTTTTCCAGAGTCCATACCGTGGGGCTCCGAGCCAGAGGTATTGTGCCCCGAGTCTCCAGGTCGTATACCTCATCCTCAGGCAGGACTGATGCAGCTGGACACTCCCAATGGGCTTCGCGCCTCCACGTGACTGGCCCCAGATCAAGATTCCATGGATTTTGACTTCTGGGGAGGAGAACTCTTACTCGGCACAGTTGCTTCTTTCAATATCTGCATATCAGGCCCACTAAGCTACCTATGATAGGTTTCTGTGTTCCAGAGTAGGTCAACTCCTAGCCTCTATGCCTGATTCAGAGGTTACCAGAAGCCATTGCACTCTCTGCACGTGGCCTGGAGCTAGCAAGGCACCAAGCGTAGGCACCTTATGACACCAGCAGGTAGTTTCCAGGGTCGTAGGGACAGCAATCTGCACTAGGCGGACGGGCATGGCTGCATCTTTCCCAGTTGTCACCCTTGGCCTGGCGTAGGGCGATTTCCTCCGTCTACAGGAGAACCCATCTTTTCTCCCGTGAGTGTGAGATGACGTCTGTTGGGGCAACCTCCTGCCCCTTCGGGGGTCCCTGTCTCACTCTCCCAGTCTCGGGTCTCATCAGACCTGTAATGGTTCTCCTCCCAGTGTCTCACCCACTGAGAGCTAAGGGACTTAGTTCTTTAGGTCTAGGGCCCCTTCACGGGGCTCGGTACTCACCAAAGGTGATGAATGGTGAAGATTGACACAGATAAGATATGAAAATTATGTACCTACCATGATTCCTGATCTTTCTGTGTATCTTCACCATTCATCACAATCCCACCCTCCATCCCCTGGGGCCTCAGTCTCTGGGCCCCCTCCTCTGTGTGTGCCCCTCTCTTCCCCCTTCTTTCCACTGGTCAGAGCGGGTAATCCTTTGTGCACACAGGGGGATTTTATTTCCGTCAGGAGGGAGAGGGGACTGGGGGCACTTTCTCCTCAATGCTTCGCTCCACCCCTTTGGAGTGTTAGTTGGTGGTTGCCCTCTCTTCTTTTCTCTCTCTCCTCCTCTATCCTACTTTGTTCTTGTCCTTAGGGACTCATCTCTCAAATTAATTTAGAAGCTTTGTTTCTCACCTCCAGATAGGTGGTTTCAGGGAGTACAGCCCAGTATCCTGTCTTTTCTTCCAGAATAGCAGCTTCTGCTCCCATCAGAGTTTATTGCCAGTGATTCTGTGCCTTGAATTCTGGAAGTTCAGCCTTCTGGCTACTCCTTCGCAGTTCCCATACAATCTGGAGACAGGTCAAAGGTTCAGGTATGTCCTCCCTTCCTATGTCTAATTTTTTCCTCCCTTCTTCCCTCTTCTTTCTGCTTCCAGAGATTGGGACCCCTTCCCAATCCCCTTAGATTTCTAACTCTCCTTCTGTCCTCTCCGTCGTTTAGTTCTCCTTTTAGTTTGTATATCTTTTCCTTTGTCTATCCCTTGACTTCCTTGTCCCTCCCTCCCAACCCTTTCTTATTCTACCATGACTCAGAACTGCCGGAGGGCGGGTGATGACACCTAATGGCCAACCCACGAGCACCATGATGCGTCGGCCTCGAGAAGCGGCACCAACGATGCATCGATTCCACCATCCACAACAAAAAACTCCTGCAGGGCCGTGACCTCTGGCCACATACCCATTGGTGATGAATGGTGAAGATACACAGAAAGATCAGGAATTATGGTAGGTACGTAATTTTCATTTTTGGGCATCTCCATTACTGTAGTTAGAGCATGTTTCAAGGTTTTCCAGCATTCTTCTACATTTCCTTAGTACTGGTTTGTTGTAAGGATTTGATCTGGGATTTCATTTCAGGAAGTTTGCTTTCTTGAAGTCGATTACCTTGATTTTCTTGTGGCATCTGACTTCTGTTCTGCTAACTGTTCTGCTGTTAGCCATACTGATCCATGGTGGGAAACAGTCAAGGGTCATTTTCAAGGAATTCTTCAGTGGCTCCAGTGGTTTGTGGTGACTTTTTAGCAAGGCATGCAATGGGTGCTCAGGGCAGTTATAAAAGGTCGGGGTCTGAGGGCCGCCCTAGGCCCCTGGAAGCTATAGGATTTTTCAGGCTTTGTGGTGCATTTTGAGGGGTATTTTGATACATTTTAGAATGTGTATGCCACCACCACTGTTACTTCAGTGTAAAGGATGCAAGGGTGCACTTGGCGGCTCTCTGATGCCTAGCCATGTGTTAAGACCCAGAGGAGAGTGCTCTGGAGGGATCTTTAATGCACTCAAGTGTTGCAAGCATGCCTCGAATATGAATTTTCAGGTTGCAATGCCACCACTCCACAAAGTGTAAGAGTGCCCTGGTGTTTTTGTTTTTTTTGCATATTATTAATACATGGCACTTTTGTGTTACTTGGATTGCAATAATTAGCTTCTATTTAAAGATAACTGTTTCAATATACTTAACTTGCTTTTTTCAGTGTGTTTTCCTAAGTGTTTTTTTTTTTGTAGGCTTTGTGTGTGAGCATTTAGTTGTGGCAGATTATCAAGTAGGGATCACTGTCATCAACTCCCTCAGAAGCACTTTTAAATTTATAATCTGCAGGGCCATCCAAGCTCTTCACACCTTTGAATCAAATACCATTCAGAATGAAAGCATGTATACACAGAAAACCTACCATAATCACCTCTGGGGAATATAACATTTATCAATACCAGCATCCCTTAACGCTGAGAGTGCCACATCATTTTTTTTTTTTGCATAGAAATATAGACTTTGATGGCAGTTAAGGACTGCTTGGCCCACCTAGTCTACCCATTTTCCTACTAGTTTCTATATACCACAGATCTTAAATGATCTGTGGCTTACGCTTATCATAACAACTTGGATGTAGGAAGAAATACAGTTTCAGATGCGGATGCTGACATCCAGACCTGGGGACCTGCTTCCACCAAGAGGAGGGAGAAACCCTTCAACTGATCTCTGTCTGTGCCACCATTAGTGCCTCTGGGACCCTGACTTACACTGTGGTTTGTACTGAAGTATTAGAGCAGTAGGAGACCTAAGGGCCCATTGTGACTGCTCGGCACTTCTCAGTGGCTTTATCTTCTTATTGTCTTCTCCATCATATACTGTAGATATCAATCTTTTTTTTTAAAATATTTGTCGTCATGTTGCATTACATCTTTCTGTAATTCATTTCAAATTTAAAAACAACTCTGAGTATAGTAATGTTTTCTTAGATTTTGTTATGTATCTATGGAACTGCACAGTGTGTCCTTGCAGATTATATTTTGTATGACTTAGATTTAAATTAGATAAGATTTCTACTAAGACTAAAGTTGTCTAGCTCGTAATTATCACCACTATCTGGTTCAGCAGCTAAATTCTTCCTAAGTGACCATTTTTTAACAAGGTTAAGCATTGGAATGTTCAGATTTCTAAAAGCGCATTGGAGGGAATGGTTATGGGATTTCTGGCAGCGGAAGGTACTACATGAGGGTGTTGCTACATTAAGTGTTGTCTTGTGGTGATGGTAGGATTTGAATCTGGATCTCCAGGTTACCAGTTCTGCACTCTAAGGCTACACTGACTGCCTTTCAGTTTCTGTTTTTATTCCAAACACAAAATCCTTTCTCGCAATAACCTTTTTTCAAAGGTTCTAGAGTCATATTTATGCTTCCAATTCTGATAATTGTACTTGTATCAGGAACCATTGTTCCGCCTAAGACAGACCTTGGAGCAAATTATCTGGGGAAGGGATTTCAACTTAATATTGGATGTGCACTTGTACTGCTTTTGGAGAGACCTTATCAACTTTTGAAGGGAGCAAAATTGTACAATACTAACATAAAGAATATTAGTCTGCATGATGTATGGCATGTGCACAATCCAAGGGTTAAAGATTATTCTTTGTATTTGCCAGTGCATCAGTCTTATGCACGTATTGACATGTTCCCAAGTACAGCCAAGGTCCTGCAGGAATGGTGCAATTGAACATTTACCCATCTTAACTTCAGACCAGGCCCACACTAGAACAACATCATCTCAGTAGTAGCCGGGTGCAAACAGACACGGAGTGGCTACCCCAGTCATGTCCAGAACTCCACTGATTGATGCACTTCCTAGCATAAAAGCATTGTCCAAGGTAAATAATTATTGCTTTTGTTTTTATTAAACATTAACAGAGGACAGTGCTGCCACACACACACACACACACACCAGGCCCTCTAACCCAGTGCTTGCCATAAAGGCTTTGCCAGGGACCTTTGATGAAGCCTTCTACAGCAAAGTACTGAGGTTAGCGGTCCCAGTATGTATGTGGCAAGCACTTGTCTTCTGTTAATGTTCGATAAAGAAACAATGAAGCAGTAATATTTTATGTTTGGGCAGTGCTTTTTCATGCTAGGAGTGCATCAGTGATCATGTTTAACTTTTAGACCATGCTACCTTAATATTACATGGTGTTTGGAACAGCAATTCCATCAAATGGTAAAAGCTGGTGATTAGATACTCTTCTGCTGCATAGATCTCATTTCCTCAACAGGACATTACAGAATACTGGGAAACAAACACACGTAAGGAATAAGCCATGAGAAAGCAGGTCTATTGTGGAATTAATCCATGGTGTGGGGGGTTGGACCACGAGGTCAAGGCCGAGGGTCCAACCAACCAACCATGGATTAATTCCACAGTAGACCCATGCTTTCCTCGTGGCTTAATCCACTTGTAACATGGCAAATGATGTGCAATGCTCACATGTATTATTACTATTAAATATTACTTATATTAAGAGGACAGTGCTGTTAAAACATCACTTTGCTACCTCTCACTAATCTGTGTATAAGGGTCTGTGTAGTTCATATCATATGCTGCGTTAACGGTCACAATTTCATAGCTTTTTACACTACTGATGTGTTGCTGTTTCTATTTATACCAGGTGGCTAAAATATGCACAATACCTATCTACTCTCCTCCCTGTGGGTAATTTATTTTCCATGTGTCTGTCGGTCTCGCTTTCCCCTTCGCTCCCAGCTGCTGTGTTGTTTTCTCGTGTTGCACTGTGGGTATCTCTGCAGATCTGCATCGTGACATTCTCACAGAGCTATGCCTTCCACTACCGCAAACATTTCTGTGGAGGTGAGAGCTCTTTCGTTTGCTCGCGTATGTTACAGTTACATTTGTTTCAGTGATGCACTGCTTTCCTGCATTAGTGGGGTGTACAGATCATGTCGGCTTTCCGCTCGACTGTATTTCCCACTGTGTTGGGCAGCTATGTGCGTTTACTACCCATGCAGTGTTCCGCTGCTGTGTGACTCGTGCGTCCTGCAACTTAGAGCGGAGGCATTGAAGGGTTGCTCTCTGGCCACTTTTCACAATGTCTTTCCCTCGCTGTCTCAGACTGTTCTCTGGCTCCTCCTTCACTATTGCCGAAGCTCTTTCAGTCGCTAGCCCTTATGCTAACCATGATCTACTATGGTATTAGACCATGGTTTCAAGTGTACCAGCTGGTATGTTTCCACGATCTGACACCTTTATTTCATTCTGTTTTCATGCCATGTTACAAACTGTTTTAAACATAGGGGTGGGTTGGGACTTGTTGAAGGCCTACATTAGGGGAGGGTGATTGCATTTGCCTGTAAAATCAATAAGGTTAGCAAGGCCCAACTAGAAGCCCTAGAAACTAGAACTGAATAGATAGAAAATGATTTTAAAAGACTAGGGATATAGCCAAGTATAGAGAATTAACAATATAATAAAGCTCATATGAAATGAATTTAAAATTTCCACAGGGCTAGATTTTATGTACTGGTATAAGTGCAAGATATTTGCCCACCAACTTAAGCGAGAGAGTACACAGTGCCACATCACTGGCATAAGAGCTACTGAGGGGAATAATAAAAACTAGATCCCAAAATTTGTCACATATTTTGCAGGCCTCTCCACTTTGGGGTGTGGTAATCCTGAGCCTGTACCAGAAGTGGATCCACATTCCTTTATTCTAATTTATAAACCTTAACAGAAGAGAAACACTGGAACTGAAAGCACCTCTCGCCAAGTAGGAAGGTCTGAAGGCCCTAAGACAATTAAAGTCTGGCAAGCCCTAGGACCAGATGGACTTGCATACAAAAGTGGCTCCAGTAACATTAGACCCCCTTTGAAACCTTGCAAAGCACCCTCAAAAATAAGAAACTCCCAGACATCTCCTCACAGGTGAGAGTTAAAGTTCTACCTTAACCAGGCAAACCTAAAGATATGGTGGTCTCCTATAGACCGATTTCATTGCTTAAGTTTGATTTCAATATTTATGCAAAATGTTCAGCAGGACAGTTGGAAAAACACTGACTAAATTGGTATGTCATGTCCTGAACTAAACATTGCAGGAGGGACTGATTAGTAGAGGGAGCACAGTTGTTCAGTTCTTTCCTAAAATTATAAATTTTATGTATTCCTCCACAGACCACACATAGGAAATCAGGAGTCTGCCTTCCTTGACAAACCCCTCCTAGGTCCCCCAGGGCCAAACTTACCAGTACCAGGAGAGGCTGGCTGGTGGGAAGAAATGGCTAATTCAGTATGGAGCTGTGGAGATTCAGCTGGCTGGCCAGGCATGATTTTAGTCCATAGACCGTGGCAGTCTGGGTTGTGGTCAAAGTTTGCAGGCAGTCCAGGTGGCGGTCCAGGCAGTCATTATGAGGCAGGCTCAAGAGCTCCTCGGTGGGTTCAGCAGGTCCGACTCCTGAACCTGCCGGATGGCGGGTTTGCAGTTGCAGTCGGCAGCTCTGCATAGTCAGCTGCTCAGTGGTGGGGTGGGGCACTCAGCGATGCATGGGGAGCTATGTGAGAGGGAGGCAGGCAAGAACTGGGACAAATTGAAATAGGATGGAGGGAAATAGAATGGGCACTGTTGCTGCATCCTCAGCCTGCTGTACGCTGATGCTCCATGAAGGCTGTTTGTTTCTGGTGAAGTGCAGAACTACTGCAGACTTAAGCCACACAAGTCAAGACCACAAGTGCTAAGCAACTGCCCCTCCCTGCTCCCTCCTCCCTCCCTAAAGCCAGCCCTGGTTCTCCTCTCAGTTTATTCTTTCAGATGACTGTCTCACGGATCGCGCACTGCTGTCTGCCACCACCGCACCGCCATGACCAAACAAAACTTTTGCAAATAAAGTAAATACCCACTACCTCTTGGATCCTGCCACTCCTTCCTGCTAGTCTACAGAATGCCACCAAACTTCAACCTCTGATTGTTACCCATCCCCGGATATGACGCTCTTCTGTCTCTTGCTGTTTCCTCCTCTAGCCGATTCATTTCTAACATTGCATGCCTTGGCCATTTTTTCCAAGGCAGTGCCGATCGGAGAGGGTGAGCATCACAGCATCACTGTTGCCTAGGCAACGAGATGCAACTTTGAGTGTTGCATGCCATTGCCAATAGAACAGTTGCACCGCTGGCGCTTCTGGCCCCTCATGGATGACAGACAGACTGGACTACTGTAATGGTACTGAACTGAAAAAAAAAAACGTTGAACAAAAAAGAAAATTAACACGCAAATTTATAGGTATGTAATACATGCCTTGCATACAGTGACTGCATGCCCATGAGTGGCTCTGAAGGTGAGTCATTCAGTCATGACCTCAACCAGGACTCATATGTTTGATCAGGAGTCAGTCGAGGAGTTAACCACTGACCATGGGCCAGTGTCTTATGGGTCTTTGATCTGACTTACAATATCTTGGAGTCCATACATGTGCCCTTGAGTCTGTTCAGAAGTGGGCCAACTACCTGTTTCTAACAATGTGGATTCAGTCCACATCCATGCTCTGAAGTGCTTCTGGAGACAGCTGAGTTATCGGAAGTCTTCAGGCTAAGCTCCTCCACAACCCCACTGGTATATCCTCCAGCTCTGCCCTTGATGTCAGATCTTTCTTTCCGCTGGACAGAATAGGCCTCTTCCATTTCAGCTCTGCAGTATTGAAGGATATCAGGTTTTCAAGCACTTCTTTATGAATCTTCAGCTTTCAAATACCCATTAACTGACATACTAGACATGGACAATTCTGAGGTGTTGCCTTTCCCATGGCTAAGGCCATCTTGGGACAAGTCCTTGCCTTTGCAGCATCCTGCCTGGGACCTCGCCTGGTATGGTCTGCAAGTATGTGGCTCAATGGGCTCCCTTTCTGGGATTTCTCACTACCCTCTGCTTAAGGCTTTGTTATAAACTCGGCCTGCTATAAATCAGGGCTAAAGGGTCATGGACAAGCATTCAGACGAAGAGTTCAAGAAGATTGACCACACAGCTAAAAAGGTGTATGCTGCTGCATGACTGGGTTTCCACTAGGTGAGCTAGTCTGTCATGATGGCAAACTTTGTCATTCCCTGCTCCCATTCCCTGGGAGTGTTAGGGAACCTCCTTCCCCATGTTTCTCTTGACAGATAGTTGCTGGTGAAGATAGTCAGAGACCACGGTTAATCATTGGCTAAACACCAGTTCCAGATGGCTTTGGACATGGGTGACTCCTGTGCCTATGCCATAGCAATGTCTGTCGCCATGCATCATAGGGCCTGGCTGAGTTTTCCCACCTTTTATGGAAGATACTCAATATAAGTTGTCGATGTCCCTTCTAGGGCACCAACCACTTTTGCCCCTGGGTGGAAGGACATCCCACATGGACTGAAATGTCCAATTCCACCCTTGATTTCATGGTTTATCTCAGAAGGACCTAATGCAATGGTGTGCCCTAGATGGGGCACCTACAGCAAATTGGCTTATTTTTGTATAAAACTATTAGTTTGTTGACTACAATAGTTGACAACAATCTTTTTTGACTAGAAAACCCTCTCCCTGGAGATTACTTTATATACTTTAATATGTTTATGGAATACTAGTGCTACAAATATCATATAGCATATATATATATATATATATATATGACTAGAAAACCCTGTACCCTGAAGAAGTCCAACACGGTGAAACATTAATCTCTAAGGAGGGTGTTCTGCATGGTAGTTTCAGTACTGGCATTTGAAGCCCAGTTCAGTGACCAGGGTCTAAAAAGGGGGGGTGCCTCTGCAGTCCTTCTGGCCAGAGCCCTTCCAAGGCTATGCAGTAGAGGTTACAGGAAGTCTTCCTTCCATCCTGTCCCTGTACCAGCTCCAGGTCAGGGTCAGTTGTGCCACTTCTGCCACAGTGGTCCGCCATTACCTTGGACAGGTGGGTGCTAGAAGTGGAGGGCAAAGGGTTGCCTCTGGATTTTGAGCCTCTCACGCAGTACTGACTCTGGACTCCTTGGGAGTTCAGGGTGTCAAAGGACACGTCTGCGTTAGGAGCCAACACCACTCAGCTCCCAGAGTGAGGGGTGATAGCCCGTGTTCCAGATGCCTTGGCCACTCAAGGATGTGTGTCCAGGTACTTCTTCTGAAACAGACATGGGGACTGATGCCCCATAATGGAACTGAACAATCTGAACCAGTTCACACAGAAGCCCAAGTTCCAGATGGTCTGTCTGAATCAGATCATTCTGTCCCTGAACACAGCATGTGGTTCTTCGTCCTGGACCTTTTCTTCCACAGGGATCCTGTACAAGTTCCAGGTCATGCCCTTGACCTCTTGTCCATGCCCAGAGTTTTCACCAAGTGCATGACAGTGGTGGCAGTCTTCTTGCAGTGCAGTGCCATAGGATGTATCCCTGTCTGAATGATTGGCTGATAGCCATGTCATTCAAAGAGTCTGTGGAGAGGTCCAGAGATTTAGCCCCCAAGCGCTGTCAAGACTTGGGCCTTCTGGTCAGCCTGGCCAAGTCTGAGCTGATTCCTTCACAGGTGATCAAGTTAATCGGGCAGACCCAGACTTCTTGCAAGCCAAGGACTTGCTCCCAGTGGACCAGGCATTGGTTCTTACCTCCTTTGCACAAGCATTTAAAGTCGGGCTCTTGGCCCTGTCTGGAACTTCTTGTGGCTGCTGGGGTACATGGCATCCTCCACCAGTGTGCCTCATTGGTCTCATTGACAGATGAACCATCTGCAGTGGTAGTTGGGACAACAGTGGTCCCAGAGCTTAGGTCACTTGGACCAGCCGGTCATTATGGCCCAGCTGATGTGGGACACTATACAGTATAGTGGTGACTGGACCCACAACATCTGGAGTAATGAATCCCATTTCTCTGCCCAGAACTGTCCATCATGCTCATGACAGATGTCTCTGGTAGGTTGGGGACCACACCTAGGAGAACACAAAGCCCATGGTTTCTGGTCACCCAGGGTCCAACACCACATAAACCTGCCGAGCTCTGTGCACTGCATCTGGTTCTGACAGAGTTTGCTTCACTGATCTGAGGTCACACGATGCTTGTCTAGATGGAGAACAAGACCATGTAGTATTTGAACAGACAGAGCAGGACACACTCCCTTCCATTGTGTCGGGAGGCTGTCCACACCCAGACTCTTGTGTGTAGCCTGGCTGCAGATCTGCTGGCAATCCATGTTGCTGGAGTGAACAGTCTGCTTGCAGATGCCCCAAGCCAGGTTGGAGAGATATCGCACAAATGGCAGCTGCAACAGGATGTGGTAGGCAGCCTTTTCTCCCAGTGAGGTACCTCTGATGGACCTATTTGCCTCATGGAACAACAGAAAACTGAGGCTGTTTTGTGCCCTCCCCCACAGTCTGGGACACTTTTGGGGATGCCTTCATAAGACCCTGGACACCAGGCCTCCTGTACACCTTCCCTCCCTTCCCCTTGGTCCACAAGATCGTGGTCAAGGCCTGGATTAAAAGATGTGGATGATACTGACAGCCCTAACTTGGCCCAAACAGGTCAGGGTATGTGTATCTCCTCAGCCTCAGCAGCAGACCTCTGTGGAGGTTGCCACTCACCCAAATCTGCTGTCCAGACAACAGGGAAGGTCCTGCACCCAGATCTTCAAACCCTTCACCTCTGTGCCTAGTTCCTGAGCAGCTAGAGGTTCAGGATCTGTGCTTTTCTGAAGACGCATCCATGTTGTGGTTGCATCCCACAAGGAGTGGACTTATAATTGCTATGCATTTAAGTGGAAGAGGTTATTGATCTGGTGCCAGGGTAAGGAGCTTGATCCCTTTACCTGCCCCATGGCGTGCATCCTTGACCACCTATGGTTCCTCTCTCAGTCAGGCCTGCAAGCGATGACCTTTAAGGTGCACCTGGCAGCTATCTCTGCCTACTGGCCATGGGCTGATATGCTGATGGTGGCCTAGGAGAAGGTGGTGGGTGTTTTCAAAGGCTTGGATCACTTGTCCCTCTTGTGCACAAACCTCTACTGCTATGGGACCTACTGCTGGCATTGACAGTGCTCACAAGCAAGCCATTTGAGCAAGTGCACAGGTGTGAGATGTCACATCTGTCATGGATGATTGCCTTCTTAGGTGCCATCACATCAGCCAGAAGAATCAATGAGCTCCAGGCGTTCTCGGTTTAGTCTCCTTACCTGGTCTTCCATAAGGACAAGGTTGTCCATCACCCCCACCTGAAGTGCCTCACGGATGTCATATCAGAGTTTCACCTCAACGAGGTGATCAACCTTAGATTTCACTTTACCAGCCTGACCTTGGGGCTGATCACAGGCTTCATACTGTAGACATGTGGATGGTGTTTCCATATTACAGAGAGCACATGGCTGGAGTTCGTGGTGAGGCTCACCAGCTGTTTATAACATACAGTCGTGGCTATAAATATTGGCGCCTTGCAGTTTTTCTAATAATGCACCATTCCTTCCAGAAAATTGTTGAAATTAAAAATATTTTGGTATCCACATATGTATGTCTTTGTCACCCATGGGGGTGAGATACTGACAACAACAAAAAATGGAAAGGGACCTGGGGGTAGTCATATCAGATGACCTAAAGGTGGGCCAGCAATGTGAGAAGGCAGTAAGGAGGGTTGGGGGATACTGGGATGCATAGGGAGAGGCATCACCAGTAAAAATCAGGAAGTTGTTGGCCCTCTGTACAGATGGTTGGTAAGACCACATCTGGAATACTGTGTACAGTTCTGGAGACCCCATCTCTGCAAAGACATAGACAGGGTGGAGGCTGTCCAGAGGAGGACAACCAAAATGATGCAGGGTCTGCATCAGAAGACATATGAAGAAGACTAAAGGAACTAAAGATGTATTGCCTTGAGGAGAGGGGGGACATGATAGAAACTTTCAAATACCTCAAGAGAATCAACAAAGTCCAAGAAGGTAGCATCTTTCAGAAAAGAGTTGTGAAAAACAAGGGGCACAATTTGAAGATAGAGGGACGGCTCAGAGGTAATGTGAAGAAGTATTTCTTCACAGAGAGGGTTGTGGATACATGGAACAGCCTTCCTGAGGAGGTCGTGAGAGTTAAAAAAGTGGGGAATTCAAGAATGCATGGGACAGACATAAGGCAATTCTAGTGGGGGTAGGAGTAAGTAGGCTATTATGAACACATTTAACATTTGAAATTTTGCCAGCAGATAAAGGCCTAGAGGTCTACTGTCTGCTCGAATGTGCAGCTAGCACCCTATTCTGCAGCTTCCCTCCCTTCCACCTTCCCTTCATTAACCCTCCCCTTGTCTTGTCCCATCCTCATTTAAGCAGTCCACTGTTCTACTGCATACCACTTCAGCAGGTAACGCATTCCACCCAGCCACCACCCTCTCTGTAAAAGTGTCTCCTCATCTCCTCCTGAACCTTCCTTGCTCCAATCTCATATCATGGCCCCTGGTGGCCTCCCTGACTTTACTTTGAACAGCCCCTCTGTACCCATCTTGTTTATTGCTTTCATGTATTTAAGGGTTTCAATCATGTCACCCTGTCTCTCCTCTCCTTCAGTGAGTACATGTTCAACTCCTTCAACCTCCTCTCGTATGATAAGTCCCCAGCCCCTTGATCATCTTTGTCGCTCTGCTGCACCTCCAGTAACTTAATGTCCCTCTTCAGATACGGACACCAGTACTGCATGCAGTACTCCAGGTGTGGTCTAACTAATGACCTATACAGTGGCAGAATCACCTCCTCCCTCCTCGAGGATATACCCCTTGCAATACAACCCAGCATTTTGTTGGCCTTTGCAGCTGCCTTCCTACATTGTGCCGAGTTGTTCATTAACCCTGTAATGAGCACACCCAGATCCTTCTCCTCCTCCTCCTCTGTCTGGGCTAGCTGCACCCCTCAGCTGGTAACTCCTCCTTGGGTTCTTCATCCCAAATGCAGCACCCTGCACTTTTTGGCATTAAAGCCTAGTTGCCAGGTGTCTGACCAGGTTTCAAGCTTTGCCAGATCATCCTGCAACCTCTGCCATCCCCCTAGGTCATCCACCGCCACGCCTACCTTGGTATCATCAGCAAACAGACTGATCTTGCTCTTGATGTCCCATGATATGTCTGCAGTGAATATCCCAAACAAAACTGGTCCCAACACCGAGCCCTGTGGAACAGCGCGTCACTGCCCTGGGTGTGAGAGCTCCCCACCCACCCACCACCACCCTCTGTTGCCTTCCCTGCAGCCAGTTTCCTACCCATCTCACGAGCTTTGCACCCGCCCTGTGCCTACTAACTTCCTTCCCAGCCTTCCATGTGCACTGAGTCAGATGCCTTACTGAAGTCCAGATACAGGACATCCACTGCATGGCCCCTGTCCAGTTGCCTAGTTACCCAGTCATAGAACTCAACCAGGTTGGTTTGGCAGGATCTGCCACGTGAAGCCATGCTGTCTGCTGTCCTGTAATCCTTTGGCCTCTGAGGAGGGCCACCAGCCACCCTTCAGGATAGTCTCCATTAGCTTACCCACAATGGATGTGAGGCTCACTGGTCTGTAGTTTCCCGGTTCATCCTTGGGGCCACTCTTGTGGAGGGGCACCACATGAGCCATCTTCCAGTCCTGAGGTACACACCCAATGTAGTGAGGCATTAAATAGGTCTGCCAAGGTCCTCAAGGACCTCTGCCAGCTTCTTCAGTACCCTGGGGTGGATGCCATCTGGGCCTGGCGCCTTGTCCACCCTCAGTGCCTTCAAACCCTCTCGAACTCTGCTCTCCATGGTTTCCCATCTGTCACCACTTCCCACCCTGCTTCTGCCATTTCTCCCACCTTGGGTGTCACCCCTCTTCTCTTTAGTAAATACTGAGCAGAGTACTCATTTTAGTGCTTCCGCCTTTATCGCATCCCTGCTTCCACCCAACCCCCCTCCTTCCTAATCCTTACTATGTGGTCCTTACAGCTCCTTTTTCTCCTGATGTACTTAAAGAAGTCCTTCTCCCCTTCTTAATGCCTTGTGCCAGCCTGAGTTCTGTAGATGCTTTGGCTCCTTACTGCCCTTGTCACCTCCCTTCGATTCTGTCAAGTACTCCTCCCTGTCTTCCCCCTCCCTGTTTTCTTGTACTTCCTAAAGGCAACTCTTTTCCTCCTAACCTTTTCCATGACCTCCTTGCTCAACCAGATCGGTTTCTTAGCCCTAGCCTTCTTGCTCTGGGCTTTGCAGCAGGTTTTGGTTGCCTCCACTATCCCCAGCTTTATGAGCTCCCACCTCTGGTTAGTGTCCATACTAGATTGAATTCTGGCCAGGTACCCTTTTACCACTTCCCCATCCTCCCAAAGTCAGCCCTCCTGAAGTCCAGCACTATTGTGCCAGATTCCACTCCTTCCTTGCCCATATCCAATGTGAGCCATACTGAGTGGTGGTCACTCCCTGACAGCGGTTCCTCCACTGTAAGTTCTCTCACAAAGTCCCCATTTGCCAGCACAAGGTCAAGGGTATTCCCTAACCTGGTTGGTTCACTGACCATTTGCAGCAGGAAGCTGTCCTGAAAGGCATCCAGCAGTACCTGCTGCCTTCTGTTCCCGTTGTTGGGGTGCTCCAGTCCACTCCTGGACTATTGGTTAACTAGGATCTGCAGCTTATCCGTTAGGTAGGAAATGGGCAAACTAGGTGGGCCAGCGGTTCTTAACTGCCGTCAAATTATGTTTCTATATTTTCCCTGGGTTTTGTTTCCCAGGTGCATTACTTTGCACTTCTTTGTGTTGAATCTAAGCTACCATACATTTGACCATTCCTCCAACCTTGCCAAGTCCTTTTCATCTTTTCCACCACACCTTGCATATCAACCCTGTTGCAGATTTTTGTGTGATCTGCAAAGAGACAGACATACTTTTCCTTCCAGTCCCTCTGCAATGTCACTTATAAAGACATTAAAAAGGACCAGCCCTAGTACTGAACCTCGCTGTCCCCACTAATAACCCCTTTCTTCACTGTGGACTCCATTTATTGTTACCCTCTGTGTCCTGTTGTCCAGCCAGTGTTTTGCAGGCTACCACCCTGGGACCCACTCCCAGGCTGGCTAATTTGTTTATTAATCTTTGTGCAGGATTGTGTCAAATGCCTTTAAAGTCTAGGTAGGCCATGTCCACAGCTCCTCCCTGGTCTACTACTTTGATTGCCTAGTCAAAGAAATTAGTTAGATTTGTCTGACATGACCTTCCTGTTGTGAGTCCATGCTGCCTTGGGCCTGTGCCCCACTGGCCTCTAGGTACTCAACAATTCTTTCCTTCAGAAGGTGATTCCATCGTTCTCTCTACCACTGAGGTCAAACTGACAGGTCTGTACTTCCTGCCTCTGTTCTTTCTTCCACTTTTGTAAGGGAATCACATCCACCCTTCTCCAGTCCTCAGGTACCACACCATCCTCTCATGATTTATTAAAAGAGTAGTGAGTGGTGTTACTAGTTCTTCCCTTAGTTCTTTTAGAATTCTGGGGTGAATCCCATCAGGCCCCATTGCTTTATCCACCTTCAGTGTTAAGAGTTCTTTCAGAACCCTTTCTTCTGTGAAAGGACTAATATCAACCCCATATCCAAAGTGCTTCTACTGCTTGGATTAGGTATCTCCCATGCTCTTCCATTGTGAATACTGAGCAGAAGTATTCATTCAGTATCCTAACTTTTCCTGTTGCTCTCTGCCCAACCACCTTCCCATTTCTTCAGCCTTAGTATCCCTGCCTTAGTCTTTCTTTGCTCCCTAATGTACCTATAAAAGGTTATATTCCCCTTCTTAACCGAGCTGGCTATCTTTTCCTCAGTTTGGGCCTTTGCTATTTTGACTGCCTTCCCGCTTCCTTCTGCTTTAACTGGTACAGTTCTCTGTCCTGCTCCTTCTGTGTTTCCTTATACTTCCTGAATGCTGTATTTTCTCCCTAACCTTCCCCCCACTTCTTTTGAGAACCATAGTGTTTTCTTTCTTTCATTTTGATTTGTTTATTTGCTTTACACAAAGGCTTGTTGCCTCTGTGATGGCGGTTTTGATGTGTCCCTATTGTTGCTCCACCCCACCTTCTTGCCTGTTTGCTAGTGCTTTTCTGAGGAACTCTCCGTTTTGACAAAATCAGCCCTCCTGAAGTCCAGTACCTTCACTTTTGTATGGCTTAACTCTACATCTAAGTTTATCGGTGAACCACACTGTTTGGTGGTCGCTTGTTCCCAGACGGCTATCCACTTCAAGATCGGAGATCCTCGCTCTGTCCCCATTTGAGAGTACCAGGTCTAAGATTGCTCCATCCTGAGTGGGTTCCAAAACTAACTGTCTGAGGCATGCCCGTAGGGCATCAGAATGGCCCTGCTATTGATGTGGCTGCATCAAAGATGCTCCAGTTAACGCCTGGCATATTCAGGTCCCCCATCAGCAATATCTCCCCTTTCTATGCCATCCTAAGGATGCCTTCTATCATTTCCTTGTCCATTTCTTCCCCTGAGACAGGGGTCTGTATACAACCCCTGTATGGATTGTGGTGCTATTTCCAGTCTCCAGGGTGACCTACAGTGCCTCCTCTCCTCCCTGTTTACCCTTTAGTTCTGTTGTTTGATCCTTCCCTTACATAGAGAGCAACTCCTCCTCTCTTCTTCCCTTCCTGTCCCTCCTGTAGATTGTGTACCTTGGTATATTGACATCCCAGTCATGGTTCTTGTGTACCATGTTTCTGTGACTGTCATGATATCCAGGCATCCCTCTTCCATCATGGCCACCATTTCTGGGAGATTTGTATCTAGACTACGGGCGTTGGTATTCATTACGCCCATTTTTTTATGGCTTTATATCTTTTTGCCCCATCCCTGTCCTTACTGCTTTTGTCTTTTTCTTCATTTACCCCTACCCTTCTCTCTATTGACTGCTTCGATCTTGGTGATTACCTCACTAACTACCCTGATTTTTTTGGGGAGTGCTAGGTTTCACTTGGCTGGTTTAAATGCTTGCCAATGAAGCATTTAAACCTATAACCTAGGATCCTGGTTCCCTTCTGGATAGATGCAGACCATCGCACCAGTATAGGCCTGCATCCCTCCAGGTGGAGCACCAGTCCCCAATGAAGCCGAATCCCTGAGCTCTGCACCAGTTTTCAACCAGTCATTGAATCCTGTGGTGCGGAGTACCCTTAGCCACGCCCATGCTATAGACAGGTAGCACTTCCGAGAAAGTTACCGTGTGCTACTTGTCTAAGGCCCTCCCAACTCCACAAACTCCTGTTGCACTGCTCTGATCCCATTCTCAGCCAGGTCATTTGTCTCTAGGTGGATAATGATATCCAGCTCACTCCCCCTTGCCGCAGCTCCCACAATCCTGAGGATTCATTTCCTGTCCCCTCAAGTCATGGAACCCAGCAGGCACTTTCACCTCCTTTCCCTCCTCCCTCCCCCCCCAGTTCTACCTCCCAACAATTGAGTCACCCACCAGGAATTGTTTCCTTCACCTGTGGGGTCCTATGCGCCACCCTCCTGTGGGTCTCCATTGTGGAGGTTTCCAACATCCTCCTTGGTCTCCACTGCAGGTGCCTCCATAGAGGAACCATGCTCTTCCAAAGTGGCGAATGATTGTGGAGAGGCACAACTGGAGGGATGCACCTCTGTTCCACCACCCTCACCCTCCCTGAGCCCACTGTGGTCCAACCACTCCTCTTTCTTGGCAGCCTCTGAGGTAGTGGCGGTGGCTTGGGTGGTCCCTGGGTGGGGGTGCAGATTTCTGAATCTTGCCAGGGCAGCTTGAGATGAACAGCCTCCTCCCTCAGACCAGAGAGGTGCCTGCAAACAGGGCAGCAATGCAGTCTCCAGAATGTCTCCTGGAAGACTGCTGCTCCACAGCCAGTGCATTGTACAACTCTCTACATGTCTGTGTCCCTTTCTGTTACAGATGCTTTTTTTTCTTGTTTTAGTGTGTGTGTGCTTGAGATTGTCTCTACCCCTATTCAGTGTGATGTGCTTTTAAGGATATGAACAGGTGTATGTTGTTAACAGTTTTGGGGAGTGATGTCAGAACCCCTGCTATAAAGGAAGTTATGCGCTTTGGTGGGTAGAGTGAGGGGCAGAGTGGGTGGGAGTAAACCTGTGCCCTCCAGAAACAATCAACTACAACTCTGACCCTCCACCCGGGAGTGCCTTCCTTCCTTTCAGACACCTATTTCACAGAGGTCAAGTAACAGGTCTGGTCACAAATGACTGCAAATAACTCCCAGCTACAGTTGCTCCTGGCAAATAAAAGTTGAACTAAGAAAAGTCAACCCCAAAAACAGAGAACCAAAACTAGTTGCTTACACAGGTCCAAAAGTAATGATTCAATTCAGTGTAGTCTATTAAATTACCTACTTGATTTAAGGAAGCTTTGTCTGCTCTCTCTCTCTCTCTCTCTCTCACACCCTCAGCAGTAATTATTGATCTTTCTGTGTATGTTCACCATTCATCACTAAATCCACACCTTCCCCTGGGGCCTCAGTCTCTGGGCTCCCCCTCCCCCATGTGTTTCCCTGTTGTTTTCTCTCTCTCTCTCTCTCTCTCTCTCTCTCTCTCCTCCCTTGCAGTCAGGAGGAGGGGACCCTGGAGGCACACAGGGAGGAGTTTCTCCTGTAAGGGGTTCTTGTTTTGGATGGTGGGGTTCTCTCCCTTCATTAGCCTTGTCTTCTCCTTGCCTCCTTTTCTGGAGTGAGGTGAGGATCGGGGCCCCCTTTTTTCCTCTTGGCCTAAAAACTCTTTGTTTTTCCTTGTTCCAGATTGGATATCCCTTGGCTATCCCTCCCAACATTTTTAGGTTCTCGCTTTATTTGGGGTAGGAGGAGAGAGAGACATCCTTATTCCTGACCCCCTCTCATTAAGGTTTTGGCGCTTTTCTGGCTAATGTTGCTCATTCCCAGACTCGGTGGCAGGCGCCTGAATTCTGCCTCGGGCCAGTGGTACCGGGCTGCTACACAGCCGACTGCACATGTCCCTCCGGCCGCGGGACTTCCCTCAAGATTCACCGGAGATATACCTGAAGTCTGCCTTGGGGCCAGCGGTACCGAACTTACATACAGGGCCAACTGCACACATCCCTCTGCCCGCAGCAGGACTTCCTTCCAAGACTCAGCCAAGGACACCCTGGAAGTCTGCCTTGGGTCATGGGTACTGGGCTGCTACACAGCCGACTGCACACGCCCCTCCACCAGCAGGACTTCCCTCCAAGACTCACCAGCAGACACCCTGAAGTCTGCCTTGGGCCAGCGGTACCAGGGCTTCTACTCAGCCCACTGCACATGTCCCTCTGCCTGCAGAACTTCCCTCCAAGACTCGGCCGGAGACACCCTGAAGTCTGCCGCAGGCCAGTGGTACCAGGGCTGCTGCACAGCTGACTGCACACGCCCCTCTGCCTGCAGAACTTCCTTCTGAGACTCGGCAGACACCCTGAAGTCTGTCTTGGGTAGCCATACCGGGCTGCTACACAGCCAACTGCACACATCCCTCTGCCCGCAGGACTTCCCTCCAAGGTATGCTCTTCCATCCTGAAGCTGCAGCTGAGCGCCGCCATCTGATTGGTCCCCGCTTCAGTTTTTCTACTGGTGGCTGCTTCTGTGTTCCTGGCTGAATGCCATTGGACAGCGACTGCAGCCTGCTAAACTTTGCTTTCCTGCTGAAGCTGGGATATAATTCTAGCTCCATGGACTCATTTAAACCTGTATTATTGAACTTGTATTTTTTAAAGCTTAACTTGATGCAAACATAATTTTTCAAACTAATGTTATGTGCCTTAGGGAATGTGATGTCTTGGATTTGTTTAATCTTTGTCTACTGAAATTCTTGGTGGATTTCTGATAGTTTTATGGTGTTTCAATGTGAGCTTTACTGGGTGGGACTGTTTTATATTAGTTCTGCTGTTACTTCTTGTGGTTTTCACTATTATGCAACTCAGAGCAATCCTACCTCTTCTTCTCTCTTTACCTTGCACCCTCGCTCTCTTACCCCCAAGCAGCCTCAAGTTTCGCTCTTTTCCCCTCTGACCACTTCTTCTCTCCTCCCCCTTACTAAAAAATCTAATTTCTTCACCTCACGCCTCCTTTGTCTCTCACTAATCAGCTAGCTCTGGCGCAATCCCCTACCTCGCTACTGCTTTCTTTCACCTCCTCCTTTACCTCACAGCTACCCCTTGCCCATTATTTCTTTGTTTAAACCTGGGTCTGATTACACCCCTGATCACAGCTCTTTCGGTTTTCTAACTTCTCCCCTTGCTACTTTTTTTTTCACAAGACTTGCCAGCGGACAACCTGAAGTCTGCCTGGGTTGGCAGTACCAGGGCTGCTACACAGCTGACTGCACACTTGCTCTCCACCCGAGGACTTCCTCCAAGACTCGCCAGTGGACACCTTGAAGTCTGCTTTGGGCTAGCAGTACCGGGGCTGCTAACAGCCGACTACACACACCCCTCCGTCCACAGGACTTCCCTCCAAGACTCACCAGCAGACACCCTGAAGTCTGCCTCAGGCCAGCGGTACCGGGCTGCTACACAGCCGACTGCACACGCCCCTTCACCCGCAGGACTTCCCTCCAAGGTATGCTGTCTCCATTCTGAAGCCGCGGCTGAGCACCGCCTTCCGATTGGTCCCCACTCTTCACTTTCCTTCTACTAGTGGCTGCTCCTGTGTCCATGGCTGAACGACATTGTACAGTGACTGCAGCCTGCTAAACTTCACTTTCCCTGCCGGCTGGGACATAATTTTGGCTCCCTGGACTCATTTGAACCTGTAGTATTGAACTTGCATTTTTAAGGCTTCACTTGATGCAAACATAATTTTTCAAACTAATTTTATGTGCCTTGGGGAATGTGATGTCTTGGATTTGTTTAATCTTTGCTCGACTGAAATTCTTTGTGGATTTCTGGTAGTTTAATGGTGTTTCAGTGTGAGCTTTACTGAGTGGGACTGTTTTTATTAGTTCTGCTGTGACTGCTCATGTTTTCTTCACTACTTATGCAACTCAGGGCAATCCTACTCTCTTCTCCCCTCTTTACCTTGCACCTCGCTCTTACCCCCAGCAGCCTCAAGTTTGCTCTTTCCCCCTGCCCACTTCTTCTCTCTCATGCTCCCCATACTAAAAAAAATCTCTAATTTCTTCACCTACGCCCTCCTTTGTCTCTCACTCTGACAGTCCAACTCTGGCGCCATCCCCACCTCAGCTACTGCTTTCTCACCTCCTCCTTTACCTCACAGCTACTCCCCTTGCCCATTATTTCTTTTGTTTAAACCTGGGCCTGATTACACCCACCAATCACAGCTCGTTTGAGTTTTTAACTTCTCCCTCTCTACTTTTTTCCCCAGACTCACCGGTGGACACCCTGAAGTCTGCCTCGGGCCAGTGGTACCAGGGCTGCTACACAGCTGACTGCACACGTCCCTTCCCTGTAGACCTTCCCTCCAAGGCACGCCTCTCCATCCTGAAGTTGGAGCTGAGTGCCGCCTCGATTGGTCCCCGCCTTCAGTTTCCTTCTACTAGTGGTTGCTCCAGTGTCCCTGGCTGAACGCCATTGACAGTGACCACAGCCTGCTAAACTTCACTTTCCTGCTGAAGCTGGGACATAATTCTACCTCCGTGGACTCATTTGAACCTGTATTTTCTCCCACCCACCCCAACCCCAGCCGCTATTAAATAGCCTCCTCCCCTCTCAGTCCTTGGTTACTCCCACCTCCTTTTGCCTGATTTGTCCCTCAGCACTCAGTTCCTCCTGAGTGACTCAAACTAAGCCCTCTACCTAATGTGCTCAATTTTCTTCTCTCTTCTCTCTTTCTGCAGGGAGCAGTTTTGCTGGGTAGTAGCTGTATTTCTGCAGTCCACTAATTACCTAGCACTCCCCACTCCATTGTAGGCTCTACCTCTCCACTCTCTAGTTCTAGCACTAACACCTCCCTCACCTCCTGCAATGTGTGGTCCCTTAAGTCTTCTGCCTCTATGCCTTCTAATATCTACACTACACCTGCCTGCTCGACAGCCTTATTGTGATCCCCTCCATCTGCCCCAGTTCTCTCTGGTAGCTCACCCCTCAAGCCCTACTTTACCACAACCTTGGAGCCTGGCTTTAAATGGCTTGGTCACACAAGTCTGACAACATTTGCAAGTCCATGGGGCTCTACCACCACTCCCCAGCTGAATGTACCACCTACTATCCTCCTCCTCCTCAGATTCATATCCTGTAAGGACAAGCACCTAATTACAGGAACCACCAAGCAGCAGCAAACTGTGCTGCAAATATTTTAAAAGCTACCTCCTCAGACTAGCCCTCCTCTTGCTAAATCTCTCTGGCAATATCCATCCTAACCCTGTCCCACCTCAAAAATTGGGGCAGCTCTCCAGAAAGCAGGCACACTTACCCTTGCCTCAGTGAACATTTGCAGCCTGATTGCTAAGCACACTAACCTGCAAGTCTGGATAGCTCTTCATAGCCCTGATGTACTGTCTGTAGTTGAAACATGGCTCACCCCTAAAATCCCAGATGGAGCCATCAACCTTCCAGGCTACAGGGTCTTCAGGCAGGACAGACTGACCAAATGGGGTGGGGTGTCAATCTATCTAAGGGACAATATACAGGGTTACATCCTGAACCTACCCAGCCTTGGACCCAGTATACAGGTCCTGGCCATCAAGGTCCTCCTTGGAGCACACAACAGATCAATCACCTCCTGTCTGTGTACATCACTCCTAGACACATGGCCCTGGGCCTGCAAGCAATCCTAGGCTATCTTGGGACCCTTAGCCTTAGTACAGAAGTCCGCTCCTTGGGACTTCAATATCATCTGGTTGGCCACAGAACCTAGTCACTTCAAAGACACAATTACCACTGCACACTTTACGATCTTATTGATGCCCCCACTAGGACCAACTACAGGACGGGACTAGTACCTCTGCCTCGACTGGGCACTCACCAACCGCCCAGAGCACATAAACAATGCTACCGTTCTCCTGATGTTATTGGTGACCATTTGCCTGTTTGGTTCAGCTGGTCAAATAAGTACACTAAACCTCCTCCAAGAACAGTAATCAACAGGATCCTTAAGTTAGGTCACTCCAGCCTTTTGAAAGCTGATCTCCTAAACACTGACTGATCAGCAGTGTATGGGTCCTCCAACATTGACTGTGCTCTTGAACACTTCATCACCCTCTTCAACGCAGTGTGTGACAAACATGCACCTCAAAAAAGTGAAAATCAAAGGCCTTTCAACCCCTGGCTTGACCAAACATTCTTCAACTCATGAAACACAGGGACCATCTTTGGCATGTTGCCAGAGCCACAGGAAAACCATCAGACATCCAGAACTATGAAAGGCCAGGAATACCTGTACCAGGACCATCCGTGTGGCCAAAACACCTATTACAAAGATGCCCTTGCTCAATGGTGGAAAGATGGTAGAAAATTATGGATGAACCTGAAAGAGGTCACTGGCATGAACCCAAGTCTGCTCCCACTATGCTCAATATAAATGGATCCCTTTATTTGGACCCCAAATCAATAGCCAATACCTTTCAATCAAACTTTCATGGACCCCATGGTATCCTCCCTGCTGGCTTTTTCTCCCTACCAACCCAACCCAACCAATGCTATGGACCACCCTCAAACAGCCACCTTTCTATTTCAAAACAGTCTCCTTTGGAGAAGCCAGGAGATATCTGAACAAAGTCCTGGGCAAAGGGAGATACAGCAGTGATACCCTAGATCTCAAACTACTGGCTCTCACCCTGGAGGAAATCCTATCCTCTCTCACATATATCTTAACCTATCGCCCATTACTCTAGCTTCTCTAAGAGATGGAAACCGCTGTAGTTACCCCAGTGCACAAGAATGGTGACCATGCTCTCTCAGAGAACTATAGGCCCATCTCCATCCTGCTGCCACTCCTAAGGCACTTGAAAGGATTGTTGCTGACCAGCTGAATGAATACTTGGAAAGATACCAGCTCCAATGCCCCAAGCAACATGATTTCAGGTCTGGGCATAGTACCACCATGGCTTTTCTTTAATTCACGGGCTCAATTCATAAATCCCTTGACCATGGGCATCTTGCTGGGGCCATCTACATCAACTTAACAAAGGTCTTTGATACAGTTAATCATGACTTTCTTGCTGACCAACTTGTCAACATAGATCTCTTCACTGACTCTGTCAGTTGGTTCCAGATTTACCTAGGCAGTCGCTCCCAGCAAGTCAAGATAGGCACTGTCCTTTCTGACAGTCAGTCTGTTTGCTCTGGTGTCCCACAAAGCTCCATCTTGGGCCCCCTCCTTTTAGCTCATTTCTTAATAATCTCCCCAAGTCTGCCAGAGCCAGATCCTCCTCTATGCCGATGATGCGGTTGTTTTCTCCAGTAGTGTGGTCCTGGTTGCCCTTGAAAAGCAACTCCAGTGTGACTTCTCAAGTATCGAGCAATGGTTCCAGGACCACAGGTTAGTTATGAACTACAAAAGACTAAGACCATGCTGTTCTCAAGCCCCAAAACAAGGACAGAGAATACCCCCTCTCAATATGTAACAGCACTGATTCCTCACTTGAGCTCTGCTCAACACTTCAAATACCTTGGCATCGCCATCAACAGTTTACTCAACTACGCCATCCACATAGACAACGCCACCAAAGCAATCAACTCACGCATTGGTCTTTTCCATAGACACAAGCATAGTCTAACACCTGAAGCCTTAAGCATTGCAGTTCACAGCTTTGTGGTCTCCCTTGTCAACTATGGTCTTTGCAGTCTATGGCTCTGCTACTGACACTGCACTACGGCGCATAAAGGTTGCACTTAATAAAAGCCTGTGGGCTCGTTACCAGGCGCCTAGACTAACTCATATCTGCGACTGCTTACTCTAGGTCTAATTGGCTCCTACTCCAAGATCGACTGAAATACCAAACCTGCCTCCTGGCCAGAAAAATCCACCTTGGTCAACTACCGACAGGGGTTCAATGATTGCTTGTCCCTGCACCTACCCCTGTCCCACAAGAAATTCTGAACACCGGCTCTTCCTAACCCCCAAATGCTGTACTTCCCAAGGCCAGCGGTCTTCACATTTAGGGCCCCACAGTGGATCAACTCCCTTTGGGATAACATTGCCACTCTCCCACACTTGAGTCTTTAAAATAAACCTGAAGCAGCAGCTCTTGCTTGGGGCTCACTGTGACTGCCGCTAGTTCCAGTCACCTTCTTCCTACCCCCACCCCTGACAAGGCCTCTTTGGCTACTCCTACTATCCTTTCTGCTATATTGGCACTGCCCATTTTATTGCCTGCTGTAGTGGCCTAGCAGGTACCTCACTTATTCTGCCCCCCAATGATTACTTTATTCCATTCATATCTTAATTTCTTGTTTATCCACCAAATGCATTTGTATTTGTACTTATGATTCCTTATAATTATTTGTTCTTTATTTGAATGTATTGTCTTGTACTGTCCTGACGTGGAACCTATGTAAAGAGCTATTAGCTCAAAGGTATTAAACATAGAATGTAACAAATAAATAAAAAATTAAACCCAGGCTTCGCCTCCTGACAGCTCTTAACCAAGTCAGATGGTCCAGACGTTTCTGGTCTGTCCTCAGTTGCTCAAAGCCCTGGGGTCCAGGACCAGCTTTAGGTGCAGTCTCTCTTCCCCCCTTACTTATCCCTCTATTTTTCTCTTCTTTCCTTCTTCCTTCCAGAGATTGGGCCTCCCCACTTTACTTCAATTCCTCAAACCTAGTTTCTCCTTCCTGTCTCCTCTGTTGTTTATTTCTCCTTTTGGTTTTTATATCTTTTCCTTTTTATCTATCCCTTGGGCTCCCTTTCCCCACCTTACCTTCCCTTTTCGTGCATTACGCGGCATCTCCAGAACTGAGGCTAGGACAGAGTCAACAACAGATAGCAGCCAACCTGTGAGCGCCACATAGAGCGTCGGCCTCGAGGTGATGCTGCCCCTAGGCCGACTCCACCCATGGGGGGAAAGCCCCCAAGGGACCCTGGCTCTCAGCCCAGTAGTGATGAATGATGAAGATATATAGAAAGATCAATAATTACGGTAGGTACGTAATTTTCATTTATTATGACCAAGATGCAGGACAGTACATTTCCCTGCTTGAACTCCATTTTGTTCTTAATTCCCCACTGTTCTATCAGTTGCAAGTCCTTTACTAGTGATTGATAGTTAGCCTTAGTATTGACTATAGAACAAATCTTTGTGTCATCCACAAACTTTACAACTGGATTTCTTAACCCAGAGTATAAATCACTAATGAAGTTAATAAACAGAGTGGGCCTCAGAACAGACCCCTGAGACACTCCACTGGTCCGCCATTCCTATACTGGAAAGTCAACCGTTAATTCTTACTTGTTGGATACGCTTGTTTTACCATGAATCAACTCACCTGATTACATATATACTGTACCCCATATTATCTAGTTTATCAATCAACTCTAAACGGGTACCTTGTCAAATGCCTTTTAAGATCTAAACATATGACATCTATTGGTGTCCCTCATCCAGTGAAGCACTGATATCATAAAATGCTATCAGATTAGTTACGTAGGACTTTCCCTGAATAAAGCTGTGTTGGATTATATCTCTAAGGCCTTTGTTAGATACTTCCTCCTCAAGTCTGACCTTATTTAGTCTTTCCATAACTTTTTCCTGAATTGAAGGTGCTTTTTGGCCTATAGTTGTCTGGCAGTGCCTTACTCCCCTTTTATGGATGGGCACTACAACAGCCTTTTTCCAATCAGATGGCACAATACCTGATACTAGGGATTTGTTGCATAGGATTCTAAATGGGGTGCATGATGAACTGGCTAGTTCCGTTATAAATCATGGGTGGATATCATTGATTCAGGGGCTGAATTTGATTTAATTACTTTTAAAGCTACCAATGCTTCTATATATGTGAACCTTTTAATGTTAGATTCTGGGTAGAATTTTTTGTTGTGTACTCCCTTTATTATTATACACAGTGCAGAAGTACTTCTTAAATATGTATGCTACCTCAGTATTATCCTTCATTGTTTGTCCACTAATGACCAATGGGCCAAGAGATGTACCACCCTGCTTTAAATTATTAATGTATAAAAAACACTTTATTGTTATCTTTGGTATAAGAAATCTTTAACTCCAGTTTTGTCTTTCTCTTTTATTAATTGCTTAGTGATTTTGAGTTCTTTCTTATTAAAAGATTTGGCTAACTCAGTATTGCTTCTTTTATATTAGACATTTGCTCTTTCTTTCTTTCTTTTAATTTGCCTTTTTAGTTCAGTGGTCATCTACAATAACACTTTACCGCTTATTGTTGCCAATTTTCTTGTTTGGTGTATACAATCCCTCTCCTCCACTGTTTTTATAACACTATGAATGTGCATCCAGCAGTCTTCAACTGTCAATTGTGTTAGAATCACATCCCAATCAATAGTATCTAATGTGTTTTGTATTTTGTTATAATTTGCTTTATTGTAGTTTTTACATATGTTGTTCTTGCATCTATTTATTTATTTTATTTATTTTGTATAATTGATTTACAGCCTTTGAGCCAGAGGCTCATTTCCAAAGGTACCTCGTCACATAGAGGACAGACAGAACAATTTAGGTTACAGAATACTGGTTGCTGACTTTGAGTTACACAGAATGATTTCCTACATTATACAGTTTAGTAGCAATTCAGTGATACAGCTGAGCACATGCTGGTTATAACAGAGGCAGGATGCATAAGGGGAGAAAGTGGGGTGGAGGTGGAGTGCACGCCAAGTGGGCGTCATGGCTGTAGAGATCAAGGCACCAATTAGGGACAGGAGCAGAGTGCAGTGTTAAACTGTTGGCTCAAGGGCAGTTTTGAAGTTGGAGATTGTGGGGCATTGGAGATGGGAGCAGGAGAGAGTTAAACCAGGATGGGGCTCTGTAGCAGAGAACCTCTGTCCATGGGTGGTCCTGGATCTGAGGGACCAGTAGAGTGGTCTTGTAGGAGGTTCAGGTTGCGATAGTGGGTGGGGTATGGTGGATAGAGGCTGTCACCCCGGGAGGGAGAGCCCGATTAGAGTTCTTTTGTGAGGAGGCAGGTTTGGTAGCGAGCTGCTCATGTAGGTTAAGGAGTTTTGCCTCGTCATAGAGTTGACATGTATATGTGAGCCTGGGGCACCAGTAAACAGCCTGCAAGCCTTGTTTAGGGTGAGGTAATTTTGTTGAGGGCAGTAATGTCAGCAGCACCATAAACTGGCAGGCCATAGTCTACAAGGGACAGTACTGAAGACGTAACAGCAAGCCTGAGGAGCATCGGGGAGGCAATTTTAAGCGGTAGAGGATGCCAAGCGGTGTGTGTTAGTGGCGGATGCAAGGATATTAATGTGAGTGTGGAAGGTGAGGGCTGAATCAAGGTAACCCCAAGGTATTTGTAGGAGCAGACTTGTTCAACGGTTGTTTGGTACTAGGGAGGATAGAGAGTGGGTAGTTGCAGGCTTTGTTTTGGAGGTGGTGAAGAGCATTGTCTTGTTTTTGTTGAGATTAATGATTAGTCTGTGCTCCTTAAACCAGGCTTCAGCATCATTGTAGGATTGTTGTAGAGAGTCCTGGAGGGAAATGGGATTAGGTGGGTGGCAAAATGACAGCATCGTCTGCATACATAAGAATTTTGCCAGAGCATGCACTGGGCAGGGTGTTTAGATAGAGTAAAGAGGGGGCCCAGGATGGAGCCCTGGGGTACCCAGAGTGGATGGGACGAGTTTCAGAAGTGGCCCATTGATTTTGACACACTGGGAGCGAGCGGATAGATAGCTCGAACACCATGCAAGGGGACCAGAAGAGAAACCAGTGTGACAGAGGGCATCCAGCAGAAGAGGTGGGAGACAGTGTTGGAAGGCCTTTGAGAGGTCAATCACTGCACCAGCTAGGAGCTGGCATCCAGGGAGGAATGTAGGAAATTGGAGAACTCAAGTAGTGCAGTGCTGGTACTGTGACCAGCATGAAAGCCGTGCTGCTCTGGGCATAAGATGTTATGCTTAGTCAGATAGTCAGTGATTTGAATGGCCATCACTTTTTGTAGGGCTTTGGAGGTGGGGAGGATGGAGATTGGTCGGTAATTGCTGGCGGAGGACCTGTGCCCCTTTGTGAATGGGTGTGACTATGGCAGTTTTCCATGCAGTGGGGAATTGCCCCAGGCAGAGGGATTGGTTACATAGGCTGGTGAGTGGGGTAAGGACTTCATCAAGCACCAGCCAGAGAATACTGGGGTCCAGGGAGTCGCTGCAGGGACTATTGCTATTTAATGCTTTAATTAGGAGAGGTCTGGCTTCCTGGGCAGATACCTTGCATAGGTGGAAGCTGGGCGCTGGAAGACAGGGGAGATAGGCTGGGGGTGGGTCAAAAAATTATGGGAGGACAGAGCTAAGGTCAGTAAAGGATGTGTTAAGGCAGTTAGCAATGCAGGCAGGGTTGGTGGAGGTAGAGTCATCAATAGTGAGCTTGGATGGAGGAGGGAGCGTGATTTCCATTTAGCTGTTTAATATTGTCCCAGAAAGTCCAGGCACACCCCTAAGCGGAGGTGAGGTGGCCTGGTAATAGTCACCTTGGCTATCACGACGACATGAGCACCTGTTCTGGACAGCATTTTAGGCCTGTCAGTTAGCCATCTGGCCTGTTTCAGTGGCAAGGTGCCAGAGGTTATCCCTATTTCTGAGCATTTGTGGTAGGGGCAGGTAACCCAGGGGCATTATGTTTTTGGATTGAATTTTGGTGAGGGGTACAAAGAGATCACAGGCCTTGTTAAAGATTTGAGAGAAAAAGCGAGGGCAGTGTCAATGTCGGGTGCGTGGTGAATGATACATAGACAGTGTCGGCAGATAAGGGCCTATGGCCCACCCAGTCTGCCCATTTGAGCTTGTAAGTTCAGTTTGTTTTCCTAGAAGTCTGTTGCCCTTACCCTGACCTCTAGAATTCCTTTTATGTCTATCCCATGCATTCTTAAATCCTGTGATTGTTTCAGCCCCACCACTTCCTCTGGCAGGGTGTTCCACTTGTCCACCACCCATTCTGTGAAGAAATTCTTTCTCATGTTTCCTCTGAATCGTCCTCCTCCAACTTCATCCCATGCCTCTAGTCCTGGAACATCTTTTTCGCTTAAAAATAGTGTTTTCCTGCACCCTGTTCCTCCCTGTAAGATACTAGTATGTCTCTATCATATCCCTCTCTCCCTCCTCTCCTCCAGGGAGTACATGTTCAGTTCCTTCAACCTGTCTTCATAGGACTTGTGATGCAATCCATGCACCATCTTTGTTGCCCTCCTCTGAACCTTCTCTACCCTGTCTATGTCCTTACGTAGGTATGGTCTCCAGAACTGTACACTGTACTCCAGGTGGGGCCTCACTAGTGTCTTGTATAGCGGAATTATGACCTCTCTCTTTCCTGCTGGTGATGCCCCTGCCTATACATCCCAGCATCCTATTTGCTTTTCCTGCTGCCTTGTCGCACTGTTTCCTACCTTGAGGTCATCAGAGATGACAACCCCAAGATCCCTTTCCTGCTTGGTGCATGCTATATCCTCACCCCCAACTGATATACTGTGCCAGGGTTTTGTGCCCCATATGCATTATCTTGCACTTCTTTGCATTGAATTTCAACTGCCAAACCCTGACCATTCTTCAAGTTTCTGCAGGCCCACCCAGTCTGCCCATTTGAGCTTGTAAGTTCAGTTTGTTTTCCTAGAAGTCCAATGGGGACCAATTAATCTGGGCGAGAAACTGTTTGAGTTTAATCAGCCCACCAGAGCAGAGGTGCCTGCAGAGTGTGATTTGGGCTATGGGTTTGGGAGTGGGGCCTCCCAAAGGAATAGGATAGGGAGTGGTCACTTAGGGAGTCTGGGAGACCTGGTTGTTGGTGGATTTTAGGGGGCGTGTTGGTGATAATGACATCCAGAAGGGTACTGGTTCCTCTCTTTGGGTTAACTCTAGTGGGCTGGGAGATCATTTGTGTCAGGTCTTGGGCAGCAAAGAATCTTGGATAGTGTAAGAGGAGGCGCTGAGCCAGTTCACGTTAAAGGAGGCAGTATAGCGCAGTGGTTTGCTGCTCTGAGCTGCAAATCTGGTGACATCTAGCAGACCAGACCTGGGTTTGAATCCCACAGCTTCCACTTACATACTGTGTGACCCTGAGCAAGTCACTTAACTTCCTGTTCTTCCAGGTCGCACCTGTAAAAAGCTTTCAGCTTAGTGTGCTATTCCTGGTTAAACAACTAAAAAAAAGGTCCCCACTAGGATTTGTTCCTCCTTGTGGTGGAGGGTGGCAAGATATTCTGTTATAGATAGCAGCACTGGATTCTGGTTCTTTGGGGAACGAGCCAGCGGTGAGATAGAGGGCCCCTGGAGGGGACCGGAGTGAGCTTAGGAGGGCCTGGGCCCCATTCACAAGAACGGGGCAGGGAGTGCTTGTCCGATGATTGTGTCCCGGTATAGATTACACAGCCACCCCTGCATTTGCTCTACTCAGTCCTCCCGGTATAGGGTATAGCCTGGGAGGGAGACAAAGGAGTCAGGGGTGGATTTGGACAGCCAGGTTTCAACTAGGGCTCTGATGTCTGGTTGGTGTAACATGACCCAGCACTGGAGGGCATCATTTTTTTCAGTAGGCTGCATATGTTCATGGAGGCTATGCGGAGACCAGTGGACCTAGCAGGTGGGCTGGAGGGCAGGGCCTGGATTTGGATGTATATTACCAGATAGGAGTAGTAGGAGGACCAAGGCTCTGACCAGGGGTAGCAACATGTCAACTTCTGGGGGTACACTGGGATGGGGAGGAGGCCATAGGGGAACAAGGAATGGGCAGGGTCTGAAAGGTCGGGAGGGCAAGGATCAGTTGCAACCATGGGGAGCCAGGGTAGGCAGCGGGGCAGCGGGGTGGGTGCCGTGGACCAGGGTACATGGTCAGTGTAGGTGGGATCGGACTAAGTCAGGGAGAGTTGGGGTGATGGTACAAGTGGGCCAGGGGAGAAGTCTGGCTGATGGGATGTGGGTACTAGCATGTAAATGAGGGGAGACATTTGAGGAGGAGGTGTACAAACATAATGCCTAAGGTAGCAGCAGGGCAGAAAGGTTCAAGTATCTTGGCTGTCCCTCAGAAGGAGTGGATACCACTTTGGAGTAGTGGTAGTGTCACTGACTCTGGTGGACAGGGTACAAGTTTCGATACCCTGGTAGGGCGGGTGAACTAGGACCAGGTGAGAATGGGGAATCAGGTTATGGGGATTCAGGGCAGGCTGGATTTGTGCCAATCCAGGGTGGAAATAACGACTCCTAGTGGTCACTGAAGGTTAGTGGCAGGCTGGGTGAGGGTCTATAGTACATCTGCCAACATATGTAAATGTCACCATACTGTGATCCCTATTTTCTAGGGTTTCTTTAACAGAAACATCAAATATACTATCCACATTAGTCATAACCAAATCTAGGTATTATTTTCTCTGTATGTACCATGACTCTTTTGTTCTAGGCCCACTGCCATTAAGGTATTCAGGAAGTCCGATTCATTGTTAGAACTGCCAGTTAACTGGGACCAATTTATTTCAGGGTGATTGAAGTCACCCATTATTATCACTTTGGAATTTGCAGCTTTTGCTATTTCTTGCAAAACTTTACTGTACATTGTATTCTGATGGACTCGAAGGGGTCTGTAACAGTTACCAAGAGTGAGGTAAGGATCCTTTCATGAAGCTGCTACCAGAGATGGATGTCAAGCCTACCATCAGCAAGGCCAAGGTAAAGGTAGTGGAGCCTTGCCAGGTCCTCCCATTCCAAATCCGGTTGTGCTGTCCCCACTGGCTGAGCATGACTCATGCTGGACTCATTTCACTGCATGAGTAGTGATGGTAGGGGTTTGCGTCTCCTTCATTTAACACAATGGAGGAGATTACTACAGACAAGTGGGTTCTGGAGATAATTTCAAAGGTACTTGCCCTGAAGTTGTTAGAAACCCTCCAGAACATCCTCCATCTCCTTGATTTATCTCCGGGACACCTGTCCCTGTTGAAGGAAGAGGTGTAAGCTTTGCTAACCAAACGTGTCATAGAACTTGCCCTCATGTGACAGAAGGGCAAAGAGTTCTACTCCAGATACTCCCTGGTCCCCAAATGGACAGGAGATTTCAGACTAATGCTAGACCTGCAAGATCTAAACTTCTACACAGAATGTAAGAAGTTTTGCATGATATCCTGCAAATCTGATTCCCTGTTGCAAACAGGGACTGGATTTGCTCCTGGACATGAGGGATGCATACCTTCAAATCAAGATTAGACAGACAAAGTACTTGAGATGTGTCCTGGAAGGAGAGCACTTTCAGTTCAGAGGATTGCCCTTTGGCTTGTGTTCTGCACTTCAGGTCTTTATCAGATGCTTAGCTGTGGTGGTAGAAGCCCTTCACAGGGAAAGTCTGTATGTCTTTCCATACCTGACGACTGATGATTGAAAACCAGATTCAGGAGCCAACTTGAAACTCCCTGTTCCGCACAAGGCAATTGTTCAAAGACCTGGGGTTGCAGTGAATATACCAAAATCAGTACTGTACCCTTGCAAGAGGCTGCAGTATATAGGTGTAGTCCTGGACACAGCAGAGGGCAGATCATTTCTGCCCCTGGATAGGGCAGAACATCTCAAGGCTCAAGCACAACTGGTTTACCGTGGTCATTATGTCTGATCCAGGACCTTCCTATGCCCCTGGGACACATGACAGCAGCCATTGTGATTGTACAACTGGCTCCCTTACATACACAGATACCACAGTGGACACTGAGAGTTCAGTGGCACCAATTGATGGACAATATGGACCAAAAGGTGCTTGTCACGTCCCATTTATGCCCAACACTGTCATGGTGGATAACTGCAGCAACTTCTTGAGGGGCATTCCATTCTTAATCCCAGCTTTGATTCAGTTTCTCACCTCAGATGCATCTGGATCCAGGTGGGGAGCACACCTGGGACCTTATCAAATCAAGGGTCTTGGACCCAGGTGGAAGCCAAATTTCACATAAATGTCCTGGAGATAAGAGCTATTCTGTACAGTCTCCAGGCTTTTCAGGAGCATCTGACTCAGTCATCTTCTAGTAGACAGATAATGTCAATGTTATGCATTACATGGGGGGACTCATTCTATCCCCTGTGTTGGGAAGCAATGAGTTGTGGTACTGGTGCTAGAACACAGCTGGAGTTAACAGCTGTGCATCTCCAGGGTCCAAAACATCTTAGCAGACAGGCTAAGCAGGTCATAATCCAAGATGCATGAATGGGAACTGCTGTCCTCTATTGTAGATGACCTCTTTGAAAGTGGGGTCGTCCAGAGTTGGACTTTTTGCCTCCCCATGCAACACATTTCTGCTTGCTCGCCCAGGGCCTGGAGTTTTTGATGAGGTGTGTTGTCCCTCTCTTGGAAAGGGAGGTTCTAGGATCGTGGATATGTTGTTCTGTCCACACTGTTTGGCATGTCCTTTCCCTTTAAGATTCTTGCCGGAAGGTCTAACAGCTGGCCTTCCACTCACCCGGTGATATATGCCTCGGTTCTACCACTTGAAGCCAAATCTTCCTTTCTGCTGGAAGATTCAGGTTCCTCCTTATCGCTAACGCATTACTGTAGGCCCGGACTTACAAAAACTAAAACTTGTATGAGTTTCTCCACCGCTTCGCGATCTCGACCGCAATGGAGGATAAGTCCTCACCCGGTTTCCGCTTACTGCCCGTAAGGGCAAAAGAGATGCCTCGCGATCGCACTCCACATGCGTCAGACGCTTATTACCTGATGTCGGCCATGACACCCAGGCATGCAAAATGTGTTGTGCTTTTCATCCAGAACATTTTAGATGATCGTCTCACAGGACTGCAACTGGACAGACTTGAAAAATGGAACCCGAAGGTCAAATCCAAGAAGCCAGTTAGGCGGTCTCCCGGCTGTGGGGTCCACCGAGCAGCTCGAACAGATGAAAATCTTCCAAGAGGAGGCATATCGGGCCGTAGATTGGTCCTCCTCCACATCCATCTTTATCCCGCTCCAGTTTGGGCTCCACTTTCTCAGGCCTCCTTTCATGAGTTGTTCCAGTCCTTCCCACCAAGAGAGAGGGTCTCTGGCAATTCACGCCTCTTGGGTCCCATAAAAGGACAAGAAGCCTAAGGAAACTTCTGCTCAGTTGATGATGTTTCCTGGAACCGTGAGAGAGCTCAGTCCCAGGAATCTACTGTTTCGACTTCAGTCGAGGTTGCAGCCTTGGCCGCTAGCTTCACATTATCCCCCATCATGCCAGCCAGCTCAGATGCAGGGCGACAATCCAGTCGAGATTATTCTCGGCGCCATCGGGCATCCCGTCGTCACTCAATGAGGCCGACAACTCCTTATTCAGGACCCTGCCACCAAGGGAGGAGACTCAGCTCACTGGGAATCCCTCATGGTCCCAGTCCCTGACCAGAAAGAGGTCCAAATCAAGGTCTCAGACTCCTTCGACTGACAGACCAAAGAGGCGATAAGCACTCTAGAAGTGGCGCCTCCGCCACTATTCTTCTTCCTACTCAGATGAGGAGAGGCTCCAGCGGAAAATCGTCAACACTACAAGGATTTAATGTGGCAGCAGCTACTTATGTCTGACCAGAAGTCGGGCCCCCAGCTTCTACCCCAGCCAATACTTGGCTGTCGCCTCCTAGGCCGACGCCTACTCCTCAGGAGCTGGTCCACACGTTCCTCCACCAGGAGCCAGTCAAGACCATTCCAGCTCAGCCAAAACCAGTCTCCACCGATTGTGGTGGAACTGCCATCAAGCAGCCTCCTTCAGGGGCTCTTTCTAAGGAGTCTTGGCTGGTTCCGGCCTACCACATAGGCTGTCCATCACCCTCATGCCTGATAGTCCCTGGTGGGTTTGGGGTGACTTTGGTGGCTGTCTGATTTATCGGATTTTTCGAGTCCAAGGACTTCAACCTACATTCTTACCCCTTAGACGAGGAATCCGTCGGTAGTCTTTCTTTGGAGGAAGGCCTTTCTTCCTTTATGGGCATCCTCCGCCTCATCTCTGAATCCACAGCTGCCTTTAGAACCCATTCAGAAATGGGCCAAATTCCTCTCACTGATATCCTCAAATGAAAGGATTCCCGACAGAGGCCTTCACAGTGGCCGAGGCCATTGTCAGCCTGGCTTTGAGCTTGGCAGCACCTGCCTCCTGCCCTGTGCCTTCAGCTCACATGGCCCTCAAGCATGCGGTGCCCATTGGGTCCCTTTGGTTTCACAGAACATCCCTCGCCGAGGGACTGGTGACTGGGTCTGTGTTCAGGCATTCTGGTAATATGGAGACACCGATAGACCTTCGGACAAAGAATCCAAAAATTTGACTGCTCTGCTGGAAAGTCTATACCACCTCTTCGCTGGGCCTCCACCAGGCAAGCTTGGCCATCATAATGGTGCATTTTCTCATGCTCTACTGGGCTCTCTTAATGAGGTTCTACCTTACCTCCCTGCAGACCTCAGACCACGGTCAAGCAGGTCCACGACCAGGGTCGGCGATTGCTGAAACAGCAACTCCAGATGGCTTTGGACCTTGGACATTCCTGTGTCCACTCAGTGGCGGCTGCAGTTGCCATATGCCACAGGGCATGGTTGTGGTTTCACCTTCACGGCGGACACCCAGAAAAAGCTAATGGACATCCCTTTCCTGGATACCGACCCGTTCAGCCCAGGTGTGGGCAATCACCTCTAATGCATCGAACAGTCCAGTGCCACCTTGGACTCTGGTACTTCTGCTCAGAAGGAATCCCAAGGGTCCAAAAAGCAGAAGAAGCCTTTTGGCATCCTACCTCTGTGGCCAAGCAACCCCATTTCCAATCGAGGCAGCATCAGTAGTAGGCTCAACCTTGGTGCCCTCGGCCCAAGTCCAGGCCCTCAGTGGCCTTTAGACCCAGAGGACGGGGTTCAGGTGGTCTCCAAACCAGACCCTCCTCCTCCAAGCCTGCCCAGTGATGGGATGGGGTGGCCACCCCATACCTGTCACACCAGCTCTAGGTCCTCCGTAGAGCCAGCTCTGCCTTCCTTTCCACCTGGTCTGCTGTTACAATGGACAGGTGGATTTTAGAAGTGGTCGGCCAGGGCTGCCTCTGGAATTCGAGCAGTACCCATCAAACCAAGCTGTGCCCCACAGAAGGAAATTGTGTCTGTACACACTCAGTCAGCTGTCCGAGATGACATCACCCGACTCTCCAGAAGGAGGTGGTGGCCAGAGTCGCAGACCTCCCCTGTCAACCCAGGGTTTATTTCAGGTACTTCCTGGTCCTGAAATGGACGGGGGTTGGTGTCCCATTATAGATCTGCACGACCTGAACCAATTTCTAGATCCTGCACTTTCAAGATGGTAACTCTGTCTCAGATCATACCATCTCTCGAGCAGAACATGTGGTTCTGTTCTCTGGATCTTCAGGATGCATTCTTTCATGTCCCGATCCATCCGTCTCACCAGAGGTTCCTCCGCTTTGGAGCGGAGGGAACCTCTTCGAGTTCTGAGCCATGCTGTTCAACCTGTCATTGGCCCCCGGTCTTCACCAAATGCATTGCAGTGGTGGCAGCCCATCTTTGGCATCAAGGGGTCAGAGTGTACCTTATCTCAAAGACTGGCTCATAGTGGGTTCCTCCAGACAGGAGGTGGAGAGGTCAGGATCTGGTCCTCCAGACCTGCATCGATCTTGGTTTTCTGGTCAACAAGACGTAGTCGGAACTCCTACCCTCACAGATGATCTGCTTCATCGGGGCAGAGCTTGACTCCTGCCGAGCCAGAGCCAGGCTCCCAAATGGACAGGGCAGAGGTTCACTTCTCCTGTGCCCAGTCATTTCTGGTTGGGCATGTGCCCTCATCGGGAATCACAGAGTCCAGAGGCTCTGGACCCCCGAGGAATCCCAATGTCATATCAATCTGCTGGAGCTCAGAGCAGTCAGACTGGCACTGTCAGCATTCACTCTGCTCCTTCCAGGGTCAAGTGGTGCAAGTCCAGATGGACAATACCATGACTATGTACTGTCTCAACAAGCAAGGCGCACGTACTCCTGTCCTCTGTGCAGGGAAGGCTCTGCATCTGGACCCTCATGTGCTGACTAGAGGCAGATCTCCTAGCCATCCATGTGGCAGGAGCCTCAAACCAACTGGCAAATGCTCTCAGTCATGTGGCCGAGATGTCCCACAGTGAACTCTCCACCCAGTGGTAGTACACAAACTGTTCTCCCATTGGAGCAAACCTCAGGTGGATTTGTTCACCTTCAGGGAGAACACTAAGCTGAGATTGTTTCATGCCCACCCCTCAGCAGGGCTCGCTGCAGGGGATGCCTTCTTGAGGCCGTGGACCCCGGCTCTTCCTGTGCCTTTCCTCCACTTCCCTTGGTCCACAAGGTGCTTCTCAAGGTCAGGAGGGACAAGGCAAGAATGATCCTGGTAGCCCCAGATTGGTCATGCCAGCTCTGGTATCCAGATCTCCTCAGCCTCAGCACCAGGCTCCCAAGATGTCTTCCAGAATGCTCGGACCTGATATCAGTCAATCAAGGGAAGGTATTCCATCCGGACCTTCAATCCTTGCACCTGACAGCCTGGTTCATGAGCGTCTAGAGTTCCAGGCTTTGGGGTGCTGAGGATGTACTCACAGTTGTGGAAGCATCCAGAAAGGAGTCGACCAGGAGGTGCTATGCCTTCAAGTGGAAAAAGGTTTTCCATTTGGTGTCAGGGCAAGGGTTTGGGCCTTTGTCCTGTCCGCTGGCTAGTATATAAACTACTGCTGGTCTCTGTCCAAGGGGTCTTCAGTCCCACGACCCTTAAGGTGTACCTGGCAGCCATCTCTGCTTACTGGGTGCAGGCCAGTCAGTAACGGTAGTAATAGGGGAAGGTGGTCTGGCACTCTTTAAAGGCCTCGACCATATTTCCCTCCAGTGCATGGACCACCACCACCACCATGGGATATGCCTGGTACTGGCAAAGCTCATGGGCAAACCATTCAAACTGATGCACAGGTGTAAGATGTCACATCTGTTGTGGAGAACCACCTTCTTGGTGCCCATCATGTCAGCCAGAAGGACTAGGAAGTTACAGGCACTCTGTTGAGTCTCCTTACCTGGTCTTTCCACAGGGACAAGGTTGTCCTGCACCCCACCTGAAATTCCTTTCGAAGGTGGTGACAGAGTTTCACCTTAACCAGGTGATGACTCTGCTGGTGTACTACCCCAATTACACCTCGGAGGCTGAGTACAGGCTCCATATCTTGGACCTGAGACGGCACTCCTTATAAGGAGCAGATGACAGAAGTTCAGGAAAGGTTCGTCAGCTGTTTGTCACCTCGCTGAAGCCACACCTGGCAGACCTGCAGCCAAGCAGATGATTGACACATGGATTACATCATGCATTGATCTTTGCTATAGGTTGGCGGGCAGGAGCCTCATAGGGATAAGAGCTCACTCCACCCCGCCATACTGCTGCATCAGTGGCTGCTTACAGGATGCCCCTATCCAGAAAATCTGCAGGGTGCTACCTGGAAGTCAGCAAACACCATCACCCATTACCACATTGACCTTGAGTCATGCCGGGATGCTGGTTTTGGGGTCTCAGTTCTCCAGTCTCTGTTCCCAAGTAAGTATTGGGTGCGCTTGCCTCCTCCTCCCGGAGAACTGCTAGGAGTCTGCCAAACAGTGTGGATAGAACAACATATCCATGATCCTGGAAGAACAGGTTACTCACCTGTAACAGTAGATCTTACTGAGAGGCTCTTGCAGTAGATAATTACATATAGCACTGACACGGCGGCGGCAGGACCCACGGGAAAATTTCTAGCTAGGAGTCCCTGGCGAGGACCACCCCACGTCAGGTGACCGGCATCAGGAGGCGTCGGTATAAAGAGGCGTCCCGGACGCCACCTTCAGTTCTTTCCGGCTGTTAGCTCATGCAGCGCCGCGGAAATTTCGCTACTCCGCCAGCCCCTTCCTTCGCCAGTTTTTACCGAAAAATTATTTTTTTTCGACTAACGCCAGTACTGACATCGTGTATGTCATCCCCTACACCCTCCGAGCACAAGAATAAGTGCGATTCGTGGGCGCAACTACTGCGGCAGCGACCACTACCCTGTGCCTGTTCTGCTAAGGCCCGATCATCCGGTCGAGAAGTGCCAGCATTGCCTCAGCTTTAACGCTACCCGAAAAGGTGGCAGCAATCCCTGGAAGCCCATATTCTAAAGAAGAAAATGAGCTCTCAACGCCTCAATACCCGACGCTGGTTACCCGCAGCTGGGTTTTGGATATTGGGGTGATCCTCGATACGACCGTGGGTCAAGGCCTTCCCCTGCCTCCGTGACAGGGCGGCCTCCTTCAGACCCAGATAAGTCTGTTATCCAACAGCGGGATGGTCTCGTCGAGGTCGGTCCTTCGCCTTCTCGGCTCATGGCGGCTGCTATTCCGACGGTCCCTCGTGCTCGACTCCACATGAGGATCTCTCAGTGGACGCCAGCTCTCAGTGGGATCAACTAGTGGCGACCTAGATCACTCAGTTTTGATCTCGCCGCCGATGATGTGAGACTTACAATGGTGGATGGTTTGAGAGAACCTGTTTTGGGGGTTCCTTTTCATCCTCCTCCTCCCAGACTCTAACCACAGACGCCTCAAGCGAAGGTTGGGGAGCCCATCTAGGCCCTCATCGGACCCAGGGCTCCTGGTCCAGGCTAGAACAAGCTCTCCACATCAATATGCTCGAGCTTCGGGCAGTGTTATATGCCTCCAAGCCCCTTCCCAATACATCCTTCCTGCCACCTTGCTGTCCAGATGGACAACATATGCGTAGTGTGGTACATCAACAAGCTGGGAGGAACTCGGTCCTACCCTCTATGCAGGGAGGCAGTGAGGGTTTGGGATTAGGCAACACAACACGACCTTCACCTCATGGCGATTCACGCTCAGGAGTCGACAACAGCCTGGCAGACAAGCTAAGTTGCTCTTCTGCTCTGACTCACAAGAGTGGGAACTGGACCAGGGGTCCTAGACAATATCTTCCAGCTTTAGGGAACACCAAAGGTCGACACCTGTTCACTTCCCAAAACGCAAAACTTCCCACCTTCTGCTCGCTGCTCCAGAGCGAGGCGCTTCGGAGCCACGCCTGTCTCTAGACTGAAGGACAGATTTGTCTATGCCTTTCCCAATTCCTCTTATCCCACGAGTCTTGCAGAAACTAGCTTCAGAAGGGAGCGAGAATGATTCTGATCGCTCTTTTCTGGCCCAGGCAAATCTGGTTCTTCTCAACAATATTCAGAGGATCCTCCTCTTCCTCTTCCTCTGTCTCGAGGTTTGCTGACCCAGGATCAGGGGACCCTGGTCCATCCAGGCCTCAGATCCCTTCAACTGCATGCATGGCTCCCTGCAGACCTAGCCCAATCCCGTTTTGGAGTGTCTCCCAAAGTGGCAGAGATTTTAGTGGATGCCAGAAACCCTCCACCAGATCCACTTATGCCATGAAGTGAAAAGATTCACTATTTGGGCCGCTCCAAGAACGTAGAACCTTTCTCCTGTTCAGCGGGCTTCTGCTGGAGTATCTATGTCATCGATTCGACGTGGGTCTCAGCCATTCCTCTTTGAAGGTACACATGGCGGCCATCTCAGCCTCTCATGTTCCTTCACAAACAAGGCTTTTGCTCAACTGGAGGTCTCAAGACCTTTCTCAGAGGTTCTCCATCTGAGGCCCCCATCTGTACTCCTGCCCCCTTGGGACTTGAATTTTTGTTCTAGAAACTTACCTTCCTCCTTTCAAACCTGCAGCTTCTGCAGATTTGAAGTTTCTTTCATGGAAGGCGGCTCTTCTTGGTGGCCATTACTTGACTCGAAGGATCTCCGACTCCAGGCCATGATGTATAAAATCCCTACTTGATTTTTCACAAGGAACAAGTTGCTCTCCCTTGCAGAATCCAAAGTTTCTACCTAAAGTAGTAGCAGAGTCTACCTTAAATCAATCCATAGAGCTACCTGCCTTTTTAAGGCAGTACTCTAATCAAGAGGAATATTTACTACATACTATGGATGTTCACGGATTCTGAGATACTACACCAACAGGACAAAGGATCTCAGAAAGGCTGATTAGTTGTTTGTCTCTTTTGCTCCCAAAGGGAAGGCAATATGGTTTCCAAGCAATGCCTATCTAAGTGGTTGGCTCATTGCATCACTTTCTGTTATGACAATACCACAAGACCCTCACGGGTCAAGTCAGAGCCACTCCACAAGAGGAGTAGCTGCCTCTGCAGCTTGTTTTAAGAATGTCTGGCAGACATATGTGCTGCCGCCACCTAGACTTCCGTCCATACCTTTACAAAACATTACAGTTTGGATATTGCCTCCGTAGAGCAGGCTTTGGGCTAGCTGTTTTGTAAGGCCTCCTGTCTTGAGACTTGCATGGCTAGAACTATTTCTTGGAGTAGTTTTCCTCCTCCCAGTGTCTTTTCTTTGTTCCAGACTGCTTGGGATTCAGTCCTATATGTAATTACTACTGCAAGAGCCCTCTCGAAGTAAGTTAATACAGTTACGTAAGAACTTACCATAACAGTAGATCTTCGAGAGAGCTCTTGCGATAAATGTCTATCCATCCCCCTTCATCCCCCTAGGCTTTCTAGCTCCTTCTCCATATGAGAAATATCCACCCTCTCTTGTCGGTCTCTTTCGGCCTGTGGTGGGAAAGAACTGGGCGGGCATCCGGGACCGCCCCTTTATACCGCGTCTCCCTGGCGGCGGTCACCTGACGTGGTGGCGGTCCTCACCGGGGACTGCTAGCTAGAAATTTTTCCATGGAGTCCTGCCGCCTGCAGGCGCCAGTCCTATGTGTAATTACCTACTGTAAGAGCCTCTCTCGAAGATCTACTGTTACAGTAAGTTCTTACGTAACTGTACTTTCTAGGAGTGGTATATGTTATTCATCCACACAAACCCACCCAACCTCCGGCTTAGACGACAACCTAAGCTTCCAGCGGGCAAGATCTGGCATCAAAGAGCTGAGGCATATACCACCCGGGTGGGTGGGTGGGAGGAGCCAGCTTTTAGACCTTCGGCAGAATCTTAATGGGAAAGGACATGCAAAACTGTGTGGATGAACAACATATACCATCCTAGAACTACAGTTACAGGTGAGTAACCTGTTCTTTCTATCACATTCCTCCCATTCCAGTAATACAAAGAGTGTTGCTGAAACTACAGATGGAGGGTGTGACCCTTATCCCCATTGCACCTCTGTGGCCTCAACAAATATGGTATCCTCTGCTGCAACAGCTAGCAGTGGAGCCTTCTGTACCCTTGGCTCTATGCAGAGGCCTGTTGTCACAGAACAAGGGGGCCCTGGTCACTTAAGACCTGAAGTCCATGCACCTGCATGCCTGGCTCCTGGAGACATAGCCATAGCAACTCTAGGGTGTCACCAAAGTAGCTGATGCACTGATTGCAGCCAGAAAGTTCTCCGCCAGACATACGTATTCTTGAAGTGGGGAAGGCTTTCACTTTGTGGGCCACCCTCCAAAAATATGGACTTATTTACCTGTCCAGTCAATGAGGTACTGGAATACTTGCTGTCATTGTCAGGCTCTGGCCTGTAGTATTCCTCCCTGAAGGTGTGTCTGGCAGCTATGTCAGCTTTCCATCCCCCTGCTGATTGGTACAGTAGCTCAGTTGGAGGTCTCCTGTAGGACCCGAAGTCCCTGCACCTGCATGCCTAGCTCCATGAAGACATAGCCACAGTAAGTTTAGGGGTGTCACCAAAGTAGCTGATGTACTGGTTGTAGCCAGAAAGTCTTCCACCAGACATACATACGCATTCTTTTGAAGTGGAAGCATTTCACTTTGTGTGCCACTTCAAAAAATATGGACCCATTTACTTTACCTGTCCAGTCAATGTGGTATTGGAATACCTGCTGTCTCTGTCAGACTCTGGTCTGCAGTATTCCTCATTAAAGGTGCATCTGGCAGTTATATCAGCTTTATAATGCCCCTGTGTATGGGCATACAGTAGCTCAATTAGAGGTCTTCCATTTGTTTTGAGAGGTACAGTATTCTGCATATGAAACCTACTCATTTGCAATCGGGTTCCCCATGGGACCTCAGTTACATCCTTAAGAAACTTACTTTGGCTCCTTCTGAGTCAGCCATGAGTTGAGCCCAACACTTTCTTTCATTGAAGGCATTCTTTTAGTTGCAGTTGCTTTGGCTCAAAGGATTTCAGAGCCACAGGCTCTAATGTGTGAGCCTCCTTATCTGATTTTCCATAAAAGAGGGTGTCTTTCAGTACTAATCCTAAATTCTTGTGAAAGATGGTGTCTGAGTTCACACTAAAGCAAACCATTCACCTTCCAGTTTGTTATCCTGACCACATCAGCTAAGGTGAAGCATTGCTCCACACTTTGGATATACGAATCCTAGTGTAACCACCACCCAATACTTGACACAGTTAACTACCCTGGCACCCATAACTGAGCACAGACTCGAACATTTAGAAATGGCACCACCCCTAGCTTTGGGAATGTATACCAGGCTCATTCTTCTTGAGATCAAGGAGTGGGGTGTACAAAACAATAACCTATTTGGTATTTACAAACACCGGTCCTGGGAGAGAACTTTTGCTAGGCATATGTTAGACCTACTTTATCTTCTGAGGGGTATCCAGTAACTCCATCTAGGAAGCAATAACGTAACTGTCCAGACCATAGATGGGGTTCTAGAGTGTGACTTTATTCCAAACAGTGTTCTTCAAAGCAAGGTGGACCCCCAAGGTTTACACATTATGGCACTAGGAACTTGCAGAACAACAAATCGACTGTAACTGACAGAAAACTCTTGGTATTCCCACCATGGTAGGACATAAAACATTTCTTCCAGTGGCACTGGCCACAACTGAAAACACATTTGTTAACAGGACACTTGCACTTTGTTTTCCCACATGTGAGGACATAGAACAACTTAGACTTGATTCCCACATTTCAGTAGGATGTGGACATTGCTTCCAGTGGACCTGGCCACGACTGAACACACATTTGCTAAGAACTAGCACCATTCTTCGTAACCAGAGAAGAAACTGTAATCCACTTCAGGAGTATAATTCTCTTGGACATCTGGCCATTTGTCTAAAGTAACCAGGCTCCTTACTGAACCTGTAGTCCTGAACTGTTACTCCAAATGGGGTCTGCCCACCCTTTGCTCCCAAATCCATACTCCACCATTTTTTCAGAGTTACACCTAAACATTTGGGAAACACACTTTGAAATGCTTATTGAATGAAACTTGGCATCGAAGCATTCAAATCACTACACTGGTAGAGGAAAAACTAAAGTCGTGAACAATGTGATATAGTCATACCTCTGGACATCATACACTTCTGCCAATTTTAAATTAGAACAGTCTCATACTTCTGAATTCACAGAAAAGTTGTGCCTTCCCTTTTAGACAGAGAACACAACAGCACAGATACTTGCTTCCTTTAGCAAAAGTCAGATCCTACTCACTGTTAGATATTTCAGGTAGCTTCAAACACTCTGGATCAAACAGGGATTGCCCTTGGATCCATCCACTAGCAGTCCTTTTCACCCCTCCGGGAATAAAAATCAGGAGATTCTGCTGTAGACAGTGGTTTCCACCACTTCTCTTGGCAAACTGGAGAATACTAGGACTAGGGTGAGAATGCAGGGCCCTCAACTCAGAGTCCTCAGCTGAGCAGTTCTCACTCTTCCAACTTCAAGCTGCTATTCTACAGTACTGCTGACTCACACTGACTCTCGTCTCAACATTCTAACTCCCTTCTCACAGCTGGCAAAGCCTTATGCTGCTGAAAGTTCCAAATGAGCTCATCACTTCCATCTCAGCTGAAGCCAAGTAAATAGAAGAGTGAGCAGGTGAAAACCCATTTAACTAGTTAATCACCAGCTGCCTCTCCTGCCTAGCACTGATACCAAGGGGATTCTTGTAGCCCCAGGGGACTGGGTGGTTACACTGAGATGCTACACACTGCAAAAGTCCTCTCAGCGTTTTATTTCATTCGCCCTGGGAAAGAGGGTGTACCTGTTTCAAAATAGTGCTCGTCAAATGGCTACAACATTATATTACATTCTATTATAGAAGTATGATGGTAAGGAACTTCTTGGTGCAGTTCATGGTCATTTCATAAGGGCATGGCCACATCTGTTGCTTGCTTCAGAAATGGCTTTACAGCTGTCATCTGTGCTTCAGGCACCTGGGGTACTGTACACACCTTTACTAAACAGTAACAATACAGGCTTTGGCCTTGCTGTCCTAGAGGGCCTTCTGTCGTGAACAGACTACACCAGCCTCCTAGTTAGCTTTTCTGACTGCTTGGGACTCATTCCAAAGGTGTGGCCTAAGGGAAGAGATATCCTCGAAGAATATAGAACAGTTACATACTTACCATAACAGTAGTTCTTCGAGAGAGTCTCTTCCCATAGGCCATGCTGTCCCTCCCTCCTTCTCCCCTTTTATCAGCTGGCGGGGAATTTGCATTCCAGTTCTGCCTGGGGAATTTTTATGCCTGCTTTCTCCAGTGCCTGCATCTGCCTAATGTTAGAGGCATTGGTATAATCTTCTGGTTCCCCAAGAACAGAGTCCTCCGAGCACATTCTCTGGCAAGGAACTGAGGAGAGCGAGGCCGCCCAAGTTTATGTAGACGCTGGACATGTGACGTCGTTGTGGGCAGCCCCTGGCTAGCAAAAGCCCGCTTGGTCCTAGACTGAGCGGTATAGTTCCAAAGGTGTGGCCTAAGGAAACAGTTTCTCTCGAAGATCTGTTGTTACAGTGAATATGTAACTGTTCTTTTTGGCATCTTTAAGTTTGTAGGAGGACAAATTGATAACATTAACTTCCTCTTCTAGTGGTGTCTGTTCATGCCACTTCCTTTGCTTTTGCCCTGTAGTTGCCATCTGCTCCTGGTTTGTGTATTGTCTTTTATTGCCCCTACTACCTCGTTGTCCATTTCCTTGGTGTTTGAACTGGATCCTGGGGCTGCATCTGGCAAACTGAGCTGGACTCTCCTCATAGGAGGAAGAGAAGGTATCTGCTGAAAAACACAATGAAGCTCCTTTGTATTCACCATCAATTTGTTGTACTTGACCAGAGCTAAGTTTATTAAACATTGCTTGCTCAGAAAACTGATTCAGAATAATTTATTTTGCTTTGATTTCTTCAGTTAACTTATCCTTCTGCTTTACAGAGTTGGAAGTTGTCAATTTCAGTAAGCAAGTTATGAATCATGTAGTTCAGTTTTCAGTGCCCCAAAAACTCTTTGTGGTCTTTCCCAAAGGAAAGGGGTTGATTGTTTTCAACTCTGTTTGTTTACTATTTAACTATACAGCAAATTTTGCACATTTTAGCACGTGGTTATGAAGTTTACATTTTGTGTGTTTTGCACAGGTGTCCCTATAACTTTAAGGTAGCTAAATTATAAAGGCTACCTATTGGGGTGATGCGGGTCTCCTGACAAAGCAAGGTCACTTTCATAAAAGGTCGGGACATGTTCTTAACGTAGCGTAGATGATGGTGGCTGTTACGGTGCACCAGCTTGGATGATGAAATAATTGTTTGCTTAAACTCTTAAAAGCAGCTTCATCTGTTTTTGTTTGTTTGTTTAATGTAGTGAGAGTGCAGCTGTTTGTTTCCCTATATTGTTATCAATCCAAACTACCAAAAATATCTTAGTTTCTGTGGGTCTCAAAGAGTATCAGTTCAAACTCCTGCCATTTGGGCTTTCTTCAGCATCTACTGTCTTTGATGAAATGCTTCTCAGTTCTGGAGGCACTGTCATCAGCTGTAGGAATAAACATAAGATGAGACAAATTTACAGGTTTAAAACACACTGTGGTGTGATATTTATTTTAAAAGTTCAAAAATAAATGAAAACAAAAATTGCAAAGAAAATCACTACTTAACATCAGTAGATCTTCCTGGACATAAGTCTCCACCACTCATTCACACTAGTGGGATCTGCGCGGAGGCACTAGGACCCATCGGGAGCAAACTTTTTGCTGGAGGGTCGGCGCGAGATGGCGCCACGAGGCATGGCGCGTGGCTGGTGGCTCAGCGAGGTAATGACTATCTCGGCGACGCATCTCCAACCGCCTCAGTTCCTTTTTTCCCGCCGCTGGCGCGCTTCGTGACAACGCCGCACGCCTGTCGAGTCAAACTTCAAACTAGCGCATAGTTTTCAGTTTATTTTTGGTAATATTATCTCGATAGTAGTATCGCTTAATTTTATTCTATTTCATTATTTTTAAAATTTAACTTATAGTAAAGAGTCTCCGGCCTACTGAATGATCGACCATGGCAGAGTCAGGTGACGGTGAGAACTTACGTGTAAAGCTGTTCAGTCAGTCGGGCTGGGTCCGGTCAGCCCCTTCTCCTCAGCGGGGTTCCGACAACGGTCAGTCCGATGCCCGGGGATGGGCGGTCCCCATGACGGCATAAAAATAAGCGATCGCATTCTCGCACCGTTCGGCCTCGAACTCTTCTTGACCCACAGGTCAAAAGAAGGCATCACTCAAGTCGCTCTCTGGTCGTCTGTCGTCGACGGTCGGTTATCATAGCTAGTTGCGGTCGCCTCCTTGGTCACCAACTTCGGTTTCCGCCGTCTCCGACGCCAGGCCCCACCCCCTATAGGTAGGGCTCCAGATGAGCAGTTTCATCAGTGGGCGCTCTTATGGAGGCGATGGGCTCGGAGGTTGGTTCTTCTGCCTGGCTCGGTTGCCCGGAGCCTTGAGCTCGTCAAGGCGATCAGGTAGAAGCGGTTGGACCTCTAGTCGTGCGGCGCCTTCTTCAGTGCCAGCGACTCCGGCTTAGGTGTTTCCCCCTCACATGGCTGCGGCACAGGGGCCACACCAATGCCCTTATCTCCTGTGTTTTTCCTTCTCTTGCTTTCCAGGTTCCAGGGGTGTCCTCAAGCGCCTTCCACGAGGGTCGCTAGACGGGCGCCGTTTTGGTGCCAGCGGGGCCTTGTGGCGCGTCCGCGTGCCCAGCCAGTCTGTGGCGCCGCCCAGTACCGTGTGTCCTCGCCAAGCGCCGCCAGCACCGTTAAAGCGCGCGATGCCGCTGCAAGTGCCGCATGCTTCTTGACGCCCGTGCGCCTCCGCCCGGCGCCGCTTTCGACTCCTTCGCCTCCTCAGCGCCGGGGGCCCTCTAGGAGACTCTCCCTTTTCTATCTGCTCTTTCTTCTTCTCCTATTTTTCACTCCTTTCCTGTCCAAACAGTCCTTCCTGGACTATCAGGAGATGATATTGAGCCTGACCCAGACCTTGGTTGGGTGATGAAGTGGAGAAACAGGATCCTTCACGCTACAGAGCCTGTGGTCGAGACCTATCCTTTAAGTCTCTGTTGAGGAACCTGAGATCCACTCTTTCTCTCCAGACTACGGACATGATCCTGGGAAAATATTAAGACTCCAGTATCTTCTAGCTCGAGATCCCTCACGGATTTGACTCCTCCGATTCAACCCTCCTTGAGGCGCTGTCTCAAATGGTATGGAATAATCCTGCTCTTATTCCTTCAGTGGCTAAATCCATTGATAAAATATTCAGCTCCCAAGGATCGTCCCATTTGGCATCCCAAGCCTTTGCAGATCCTATTGTAGTCCTGGCAGGGAATGACAAGGTCGTTCTTCCTCAGGAGTACTAAGCTCGGCCCATTAACAAAGAGTCTCGTAAAATTGATACATTAGGTAAAGAGAGTCTTTGCTGCCTCCACTCTAAGTATGCGTATTGCCAGCTATCAAGGCTATTTTCTCAGTATGAGTATATCCTGTGGCACTCTATGAAGCGAATGGTTGAAGCTCTTCCAGATTCCGACTCAAGTCAGAGCTCCTTCTAACTGCTATCAGAGGTATTGAGTCCAATAACCAACAGGTCAAAGCCGCCATGTGGGCCTTCGACACTGCTTCTCGTTCAGCAACCGCAGGTATTTGTACTCGCGCCATTCCTGGCTGCGTACTTCTGGCTTTACGAATGATGCTCAGCAGCAGGTAATGGCGTTGCCTTGATGGCTCCTATCTTTTGGTCCTCAGGTGAGGCAAGCCCTAGAGGCCACTCAGAAACTAGGTCAGCCATTAAGTTGGCTAGACCCCGCCTACCCTCTCGGGGCATGTGAGTAGCGTCCAGTTCATAGTCGCCAGTCCTTTGAGGCAGAGGCAGAGGAAGCTTCCATAAAAGCCAACCTGCCCAACCTCAAAGAAAGGCGCAGCAGAGCGCAGGGCCTAAAGCCCCAGCGCTACCTTATGAATTGCGACCCAGTTCCATCCACACTGCCCGAGATGGAACTTCTCCTCCAGTGGGAGGTCGTCTGATGTACTTCTACAATCAGTGGAAGTCCATAACCTGGACAAATGGGTCGCCCGGATAATTCGCGAGGTTATTCTCTCAATCTTTGGAAAAACCCCGAATTGCCCTCCCAACGACAACCCAGGTTGTCGACCTCTCAATCAGACCTCCTCACCGCCGAGATCCAGGGCCTTCTAAACAACAGGGCAATAGAACTGGTGCCCCCGATCAGCTAAACACAGGGTTCACATTACTTTCTGGTTCCAAAGAAATCTGGGGGATGCGCCCATTCTAGACCTCAGAAAGTTAAACAAATTCCTCCCCAGGAGAAATTCAAAATGATTTCCTAGGTACCCTGTTACCTTTGCTGCATCAGCATGAACTGGCCTCCCTGCTGGATATGCAGGGCCAGCTTACCAGCATATCCCCATCCACCCGACCCATAGCAATTCCTGAGGTTTGGCTCTGGGTGGCATTATCAATTCAGAGTCCTGCCTTTTGGCTATCCTCAGCGCCCGTGAAGTTTTACAAAGTGTTGTGCAGTTCTGTAGCGCATCTCAGGAAGCTCAGACTCCAGTGTTTCCCTACCTAGATGATTGGCTCCTAGCGAGTCCTTCCAGCCAAGGGACTCTGAAGCCATTTAACGGCCTCTCGCCTTCTTACGTCCATGGGAGTTCTGCTAAATCTGAAGAAGTCACAACTGCAGCCCTCCCAGAGGCTCCTTTTCATAGGACTCTTCTGGACACCTCTTCCTGAAGGCTTTCCTTCCAGAGGACAGAAGACTCGACATCCTTCAGATGGCCCGTTACATTAGGGAGAACCGATCGGTCACAGCTCTCTCAATACAGCGTATGTTTGGGTCTCATGGCGTCTTCAGTGTTCACTGTACCCCAGCTCGGTTACACATGAGGACCACCCAATGGATGCTCTCCGCTCAGTGGTCACCGACCTCTCACCCCAGTCTTATCCCATCAAAGTAGCGGAGCCCCTATGAAGGTCTCTCACCTGGTGGTCTCAAGAGAGCAATCTCCTGGAAGGATTCCCTTTGCTCCTCTGGATCATCAGATCTCCATCACCACAGATGCATCGCTAATGGGATGGGAGCTCACTGTCTCTCTCTCCACACTCAAGGTGTATGGACTCAGCTCGAAACTCAGCTCCACATAAATGTCCTGGAGATGAGAGCGGTCCTCTATGCAATCCGAGCATTGAAGGATGTTCTTTGTCACAAGAACATTCTCCTTCAAACGGACAACAAAGCTGTGATGTATTACATCAACAAGCAACAGGTGCTCACTCTTATCCCTTTGCAGGAAACAATGAGAGTGTGGGAGTGGTGCTTGAGCACAAGTCTCTAATTCAAGCGGTATATCTGCGGGTGTACAAAGCTTGACTTAGCAGATCACCTCAACAGGGCTGAGGCAGACCCTCACAAGTGGTCTCCAAGCCCAGCCGTAGCTCGGTCACTGTTCAAGAGTGGGGACTCCAGACCTGGACCTTTTGCATCCCCATCAGCAAAACTGCCTCTCTTCTGCTCCAGAAATCCAGGGCCTGGCATTTTCTGTCAGGATGCGTTCAGGCTCAGCGGTGGACAAAGCACTTTGCTTTACACCTTTCCACCACTTCCTTTAATTCAGAGAGTTCTCCTCAAGTTCGAGTCTCAGGGGACCAAGATGATTCTCATTGCTCCCTCCTGGCCTCGGCAACTATAGTTTCCTCTACTCAACAGTATGTCGGCAGCCTCTCCGAGACCACTTCCCTTGCAAATCAATCTTTTGACTCCAGGGTTCGTTGGTCCATCCCAACCTGGGGTCACTTCACCTTCATGCTTGGCTCCCCTGAAGAGGTAGAAGTAAAGCAGTTCAACGTCTCTCTAGAGTCTCAGACGTCCTTCTGGCTGCTCGGAAGCCAGCTACCCGAAAAACTTACGCTTCTAAGTGGAAGACGCTTTTCTCTGGTGTGCAAAGTCCTCTTGGAATCCCTTTTCCTGTCCTCCAGACAAGGTTCTGGAGTACCTTTTGGACCTATCAAACTCAGGTCTCCAGTACTCCACGGTTAAGAGTTCACCTTAGTGCCATTTCTTCGTTCCATGAGCGGTTTCTTCCTTGTCTCTGGCTCAGTTACCTATGGTGAAGAGATTTCTTAAGGGAATGCTGCATACCAGACCCCTGTTAACGTCCGTCGCAGCCTGGGACATTAACCTTGTGCTGGACATGCTCACCCGGAAGCCTTCGAACCCCTACCTACCTGTGAGCTAAAATTTCTTACCTGGAAGATGCCTTCCTAGTGGCCATTACCTCAGCCCGGGGTCTCTGAGATACATGCCCTGGTTACGGACCCTCCGTATACTGTGTTCCATAAGGACAAAGTAGTTCTTCATACTCATCCTAAATTTCTTCCCAAGGTTGTGTCAGAATTCCATCTAAACCAACCTCTGGTGCTTCCCTCTTACTTGCGAACTTCCAAAATGAAGGAGAGCGGTCTCTTCATTCCTTGGATGTTAAGAGAGCCTTCATGTTTCTACTTAGATAGAACCAAGAATTTCGCAAGACTCAGCAATTGTTTGTTTCCTTCAGCGAGACCGGCTGGGTCAGCCTTCGCTGTCAGATGAATCTCATCATGGTTGAGTGGCATGTCTTGACATTGCTATTCCATGGCACAGGTTAAATTGGAAGGGTAGAGTGTCGCTCACTCTACTAGAGGCGATCGCGGCATCCCTAGCGGAAATTGTAATGTTCCAATTGGGGATATCTGCAATGCCGCCCCTGGAGCTCAGTGCATACCTTCAAGCATTATGCACTGGATGTTCATGCCAGGCGTCATTCCACCTTCGGCAGAACTATCCTTAATGGACTTCTGTCCGAGACGTGAGCTCTGGCTCCCCTGCCGCCCTTTTGGGATTATCAGCTTGGTACTCCCACTAGTGTGAATGAGTGGTGGAGACTTATGTCCAGGAAGATATGAAGTCCCGTACCACCGTAATTCTTGATCTTCTTGGACAGGTCTCCACCACTCATTCACACCCCACCCTCCATCCCCTGAGCTCACCGCTGTGTTGGTCTTCCTCCTCAAATCTTTAGGCCGTGAAGACTTCTTTGCTGACCCTTCTTACGGGTCGTCCGGACTATCTTATGTCCGTTTTGTAAGGTTAGGTTTACTCTTTACATTAGTTGCGCTGCACCTCCTTGGTAAAAAGGTACTGAGGCGGTTGGAGGTGCATGCCGAGATAGTCATTACATGAGAGCCACTGCTCGGCACCATGCCCTGGCGCCATCTCTCGCCGACCTCCAGCAAAAGTTTGCTCCCAATGGGTCCTAGTGCCTCCGGCAGATCCCACTAGTGTGAATGAGTGGTGGAGACTCGTCCAAGAAGATCAAAAATTACGGTAGGTACGTAATTTTCATTTTCTCACATATTACAGCCCTGGATCTTAGAGCTCATAAGACCCTTTTAATCTGCATTCAACAGCTTGTCTACAGTAGCAATAGAACCTCTCCTCTCTCAGGGCTGAGCCCTACTGGACTGAACTGAAGTGAACTCAGTGAAGAGTTTTTTATATTTTTGGTGGGGGTCACCTGACTAAGCCCTTTCTATTTTCATGTCTAAACATGCTGTTACATGTCTGGATATGCTGTTTTAAAACCAAGGGAGTTTGTTTGTTCCAGGGGACTTCCTGGTTTAATTAAGGTAGTGTATACAGTGGTGATCATACAAAAGTTTCAGCACTGAGGTATACCTCAGTACTGAGGCAGGATTACATTACAGTCAATGCAAATTGAACTTGAGTGCCTCAGTGATACCTCAAGGTACCATGAGTATACCTTAGTACTAATAAACTTTGTGATCTGCACTGTACTCCCAAGTATTGGCTCTATATCTCTGATTCTTAATGACTAAGCATTTTTGTAAAGCATACCACAATTTTTGCTTAGCAGGCTGCTAGTGGCTGAGAATTGGCATTCAAACAACATGAAGTCTTGCTATATTATGACATATGCAGTATAACCTCAGGTTAGAACTGCTCGGAGGTGAAAGAGTTAACTTTCCATGCAGGGCATGGAATCTTGAGCGAGCTCGGTTGAACACTCTGTCTGTTGAAGCTCAAACTTAAACTGTCAGATTCTTTACTCTACTCACTGAACAGTCGCTCCAGAGATTCCTCCTGCTGCTCGGTTGGTTTGTCGGTTTTCAAGTGTAATTCTCGATTTATTTGCGAATTTAACCGCAAATCGTCGGGTTCAAGCTCTGTCTGTGGCATTGTAAGTAATAGATAGGCTTATTTCTTATTTTTTCTCTGTGTGGAACTTGTAAGCGTCTTTTTCGGTTCGGTTTGAACTGATCAGATGGGTTTAAAATTACCTTCTAGTCCTTTAGAAGTCACGGTTCCCGGTTCTTATCGGTTCTAAAAAAAATGTTTTATTACGTTTTTTCCACGACCCGTGACACGATTGGGAACCGATAAGAGAGTCTTGCTTGGTGGATTGCCATTAATGGGCAAGTTTTGGTTAGGCTGGCACTATGTCCGAAACCCAAAGAAAAACGGACCCACTGGGTTTCCAGCACTGTGGCCTCTATTGGGAAGCCTTTGCTAAGTGACCCACACACCATAATGTGTGTCTGAGGTTTGACCACCTCAATGCAGACTGCCAGATTTGTAAAATTTTCCTGCTGCCACCGTGGAAAAAAAGTTGGTAGGCTCAGGAAGGAGGCCAAAAGTCCACTGACCCAGATGGCCAGCCCGGTTCGGTTCCAACCGAACCTGAAAGTCCCTCTGACCAGGCTGATACTTCTTCGGGCAATGAAGAGCCAGCTCTGATGAGCGGTTCCAGCTAAAAGGACTAGAAGGTCAGCTAGTTTGGGGCCAAAGTTCTTTCTCAACACCAGAGGAAATAGCCAAAGCTATTCAAATTGTCCAGTCTCTTTCCCAGTTCTGTCCAAACCCGGCACCATAAAGGAGCGCCAGTTCGGACTGGTTCCCCGTTCAAGATTATGATTTTGAGAATTTTATGAACTGGGGAAGGGAGGAGAATACGAGGAGAGTGAATGTGATTTTGAAAGTCTGGATGTGCCCATTGAACGGACATCTCTCCAGACAGACCCTCAGGAGTGTCCCTCCCAGGCTATCTGAGTCCCCTTCTCATTTTTGTTTTACAAGAAAGTTGCTGAGACTTTGCAACTCCCTGTTGAGGAAGCTGTTGATGATCTAGAAGAGCCTGATTTCGTGGAAATAATGGATATTCCAGAGTCTAGGAGACTGTCTGTTCTCTTGCATAAATCTTTTAGGAAACAGACAGTAAAAATTCTGAAAACTCCTCATTCTATCCTCCTGTGGATAAAAGGATGAATAAGGTATGCTTTATCAGGCTCTGATACAGAGTTCCTATCCCAGCAGTGCAGCCATGTGGGTAGTGCAGGCTGCAGCCTGTGACAAAGCTGATATTCCTCTAGCCTCTCACCTCCTGAAAAGATTCAGGAGGATGGATGCCATGGCAAAAAGCAGTACATGGCAGCATCTTTGGGACTCAGACAGGCAAATTATAGTAGAGCTTAGCAGCTGAGGTACCAGAAATCCAGGTGGGATACTGTCCTGGCCCTAGTAAAACAGGCCCTGACCAGCTTGCTAGGAAGCTGGAGCAGGTGGCTGCGGATGGTATTGAGGCATCCAAGGTGCAATTTCATGCTGCAGTAGACTTTAATGATGTTTCATCAAGAGTCACGGCTCACCAGTGTCTCTTAGCAGAATGGCCTGGCTCAGATGTACTGCCCTGTCACAGGATACCCAGTCTAAGGCTATGGATTTTCCTGTTGTGGGAAATTCTCTGTTTGAGAGCAGACAGAGAATTATATGAAGAAAATGGATGAGTATAGGACCACCTATAGGAGTGCACAGGCCAAAGAAAGGCATTCACTCCTCAAAGGCAACATGTCAGGGGCAGGGGCAGGCCTTTTCATAGGCCGTTTACCAAGCCAGGCCTCCTCTTCTGCTTATGCCCAGAGGGGTTCTGTAGAGGAAGGGGCAGAAGGGGTTCTAGTAAGCCTGCTTACCCCTCAACCCAAAGCCCCTGCAAAACAGGCTCCCTGATGGGGTGGCCAGGGCCGATTCTCCACTACCGGTAGGAAGCAGGCTGGCATACTTTGTCTAGGACTGGAAGTCTTTAACATCAGACAAGTGGGTCCTGGAAGTAGTAAGCCAGGGACTGGTTCTCAGCTTCAAAAATTCTGAAGATGAGAACCAGATCTTTCCTGCAAACCCATCAGAGGCACTTGCCCTGAAGCAGAAGTTTCTTCCTTCCTGGCTCTCAGAGCCGTGGAAAGGATTCCACCCATACACCAGGGCAAGGGTTGTACTCCAGGTACTTCCTTACCCCAAAAAGACTGGAGAATGGCGGCCCATCCTGGATCTCAGGTGTCTAAACAAGCACCTTTTAAAACCAAAGTTCAAAATGGTGACCCAGGGATTATTTTACCCTCTCTAAGGCCAGGGACTGGCTGGCCTCCCTGGACCTCAAGGATGCCTGCTTCATGTTCTCATCAGAAGCTCCCAGCAAAGTACCTCAGATTCAAACTGCCCTCAGGCCGTTACCAGTTCAGAGCAATGCCCTTGGCCTCACCTCGGCCCCAAGGGTGTTCACAAAATGCCTGGCAGTAGCAGTTGCTCATTTAAGAAGGCAAAGATTGCCATCTTTCTTTATCTGGACGACTGGCTCATCATAGGCCAGTCTCCAGAACAGGTCAAACTACACTTACAAGTAACCCAGCAACTGCTTACATCTCTAGGTTCCTTCTCAATCTTCCAAAGTCAGTTCTGGAGCCTGTCCAGCTTCTCACCTTCATAGGCGCAGAACTGAACACAAAAGAACCAGAGCCTTCCTTCCTCTGGAAAGAGCAAGGACCCTGGTTCTGGCCTCTTCTTTCACCCTGCAGGTCTCTCGACCAGCAAGGCATTTCTTCAGCTCCTGGGGCACATGGCTGCTTCTACAGCAGTGGTGCAGGAGGCGAGATTTCAGATGAGGGACATTCAGTTCCATTTGAGAGCCTTTTGCTCTCAAAGGACAGATCCTCAACAAATTGATTCCTGTGACTGAACCCTGATCCAGGCCCTTCCAGTGGTGGCAGGATCAGAACAATCTGAGACAGGGTTGCTTCACTCCCCAGTCTCATTCCTTGACCCTTACTACAGATGCATCCCTCTTGGGGTGGGAGCTCACATGGGCGACCTTTCCACCTAGGGGCTGTGGTCCCCTCAGGAATCTCTGCTCCACATCAATTTGCTGGAACTCAGAGCAGTTTTTCTAGCACTCCAGGTTTTTCATCTGTCCAGAACAAGGTGGTTTCAGGTCAGAACAGACAATACCACTACAATGTGGTACATCAACAAACAAGGGGCATTCGGTCTACAGCCTTGTGCACGAAGCAATGAAGTTGTGGTCTCTGGCTTATTCTCTGAACGCCTCCCTTACGGCAGTTCACCTCCCAGGCAAGGACAATGTCCTAGCGGATGCTCTCAGCAGGATTTTCCCAGGGCCATCACAGATGGGCACTGGATCCCCTAGTACTGGAGGTAGTATTTGCCAGATGGGGCACCCATGAATAGATCTCTTTGCAGCCCCAGACAATCACCAACTTCCCTTTTTGCTGCAGGCCCCCAGTGTTGGGCTCAGTCCCTCTGGATGCCTTCTTCCTCAGTTGGGAAGGGAAGGAAGGGAAGTTTCTCACGCTTTTCCCCCTTCCCCTTCTTTTCAAAGTGCTAGTCAGAATCAGATCTCAATCCTGCAAGATGATCCTGATTGCTCCAGATTGGGCCAGGCAGCCCTGGTACCCACTCCTCATGTCCTTAGCAGTCCACCCTCCCTGTGTCTTCCAGGAATCACAACCTGTTAACCTGTGCCCAGGGAGTTTGGTATCCGAACCTCAAATCTCTCAATCTCAAGGCTTGGCTCTTGAAGAGTTAGAGTTGCTTGACCTACCTTTCTCAAGGTGTATTGGATATTTGAAGGCCTCTAGGAAGCCTTCCACCAGGGCTACCTATAATTCAAAATGGAAGAGATTTTCCATATGGTGTGCTGGTAAACATATTTCCCCAGAATCTGCTGGCGTGCCCATGGTGCTGGATTATTTGGTGCATTTGAATTCCTTGGGGCTGAGACCAGCTACCCTAAAAGTGCACTTGGCAGCTGTGTCTGTCTTCTTATCAGCAGGTAAGCCGTCTTCTTTATCAGTTCACCCTGTGTTTTCAAGTTTTTTAAAGGGTTGCTTCACACCAACCCCACATTCAGGGACCCTGCCCCTGCTTGGGATCTTAATATTTGCATCGTCAGCTTATGCAACCCCTTTGAGCCATTGTCTTCAGCAGAGCTTAAGTACTTGACTTGGAAAACTGTGTTTCTGGTAGCCATCACCTCTGCCAGGCGCATAAGTGAGCTACAAGCCTTGTCAGTGGAGCCTGATTTTATCTCCTTTCACAGAGATAAGGTGGTCCTCAGGACTAACAGGAAGTTTTGCCAAAGGTGGTTTCAGACTTTCACCTTAATCAATCCATGTCTCTTCCTGTGTACTTCACTGACCATTCCTCCTCTGGTGAGAGGAGATTGCACAGTTTAGATGCCAAAAGAGCCCTTAGTTACTATATAGAATGTACCAAGGGTCACAGGTTCGAATCCCTCAATTGTTCCTCACTTGTGGTGAGGTTGGTAAAGGAAACCTGCCACTAAAGATCCATTGCCAGGTGGATTGTCTCTTGTATCCAATTCTGTTATGAAAAACTGGGTAGGTTCCTCCCTCAGGCCTGAGGCTCACTCTACCAGAGGGTACAGCTGCATCTCTGGCTGCTGCCAGGGACATTCCTATCCTAGAGATATGTCAAGCAGCTACCTGGAAAACAGTTCACACTTTTACTAAGCATTACTCCTTGGATATCCAGGCTAGGAGTGATGCTCGATTCTAACACAGCTGTGCTTCAGAGCCTATTTCCCAAGTAGGTTCTGTCCCTCCTCCATGGAGGTACTGCTGTGTAGTCTGCATATGTCATAATATAGCAAGGCTTCATGTTGTTTGAAGAAAAATTACTCACCTTAGTAATGTTGTTTCTTCTAATGGAGTCTTGCTATATTAGACCTCCCCCAGCCTGCCCCTCTCAGAACCTCTATTTTTGGGATGTGGGTGGGCAGTGCAATGTTGGCACTTCATTGATGCCCACTTTATTTTCACCCTTCTAGGGTGCTTAGATGTTATGCTTAATTTTTCTTTCTTTCTTGAATCCCCTGACTTGAGTCTTTGTTTTGGGATCAAGAACAAAAGGTGTTTTTGTAGTTAGTAGCCAGTGGCTAGTGTAGGTTTCAGGCTTCCACACAGAACCTTAGTGAGTTTTGCTCGTAAAGATCTGACAGTTTAAGTTTGAGCTTCAACAGACAGAGTGTTCAACCGAGCTCGTCAAGATTCCATGCCCTGCATGGAAAGTTAACTCTTTCACCTCCGGAGCAGTTCTAACCTGGGGTTATACTGCATATGTCATAATATAGCAAGACTCCATTAGAAGAAACAACATTACTAAGGTGAGTAATTTTTCTTATCTTACACTATAATTTTTTTGCCAAGGCAGGTAGATTGGCAACTCATACAGACTTTAACCAATTCAGATTTAAACCAGGCATGATTGCTGTTTAAGAATGTGGCTTGTAGGAACAGTGTCTTCCTGCCCGATTTACTTTTAAGGAGAAAAAGTACAAAATTCCAAAGATTCAGTTCAAGTTGAACTACAGTACTTCAAAAGTGCTGCTGTCCCTTCACATTGGCACAGAAAGACTGATCAGTTAGAGGCCGCAAAACTACTGTGCTGATTTCACAGCTTTGAACTGAGCTTGTGTCCCTAACAGAGGTGCATCTTAACCAAATGTTAAAATTTCCCAGTAACAACATGGGAGTGCTACAGAAAGGTTTATAGCAAAATTGGTAGATTGATACCTAAAGCTCAATTAAAACTGCGATGCACTTACAGCAAAAGGTGTCGAGACAACATTTTACCATAATCATAGATTAATAATAATAATACTTTATTGTGCTCTTTTGAATATCAAGGCGCAGTACAGTAAGATAAAAATACAAAAATCAACATCATAAAACCAAACAGAATCAAATCAGTAAACAGTACAACCATAGCGTTTTCCAAAGGAAAGATTTCAAAAGCCTGTTTAAAACTCCCCACAGTCATGCACTCACTCATGTAGAGAATTCCAGAGGAAGGGCCACAAACATAAAGCACAGGCCCCAGCAGGTTTTAAAATCACCTTGGAATCTCTAGCAACCTCGTCGGCAGAGTGGAGGCGATCTCACAGGGTGGTAAGGGATCAGGAGTTCTTTCAGGTAATCAGGACCCAGTTCATGCAGGGCTTTAAAAGTCAGTAATCTGACTTTGAAGGTGATCCCACTGAACTGGCAGCCAGTGCAGTTCCCGCAGCACTGGTGTAATATGGGAAGATCTAGAAATACCCACCAGCACCCGTGCAAGGCGATTCCCTGCACTAGCTGCAAGCAGCGATATCGCACTCGGAAGCCCAAAGTAAGGCGAGTTGCAATAGTCTAGGCATGAGGTCACAAAGACATGGATTAAGGTTGGCAGATCACTGGACGGAATAAGGTGCTTGATCCTAGTGATGTTTCTTAGATGGTAGAAAGATGACTTAACCACCGCTGACACCTGGAACCGAAGAGTCAGCCCTGCATCTAATATCACCCCCAGGTCTTGCACCCGTTCAGAGACCTGTAGCTCGACATCCCAAAAACAGTCCAGATGGGGAGCCGGCTCCAGGTCCCCTATCCGCGATCCGGATCCAAACCAACACCTCCGTCTTCCCAGAGTTCAACTTCAAGTAACTGGACCTCACCCAATCCTGGATTTCATTGAGGCAGCTGTTAAATACTGAGATAGTTCCTTCCTGGTCGGTGCAAAGGACAAGTATAGCTGGGTATCATCGGCATAACAATGAAACCTCAGCCCATACCGTCTCACAATGTCTCGAGGGGAAGCATGCACACCACAAACAGGGGACAATATAGAGCCCTGAGGAACCCCAGATTGAGAGAGAAAATAATAAATAAGCATTTGTTAATGCTGAATGTTTGCTTGCTTGTATTTACTGTGTAGGTGTTTGCCGTTGATAGTGCAAACAGTAAAATTACAAATTAGTAACATGGGTTAGAATAGTGAAATTGTCATGATTAGAAATTAAGCAGTTCAGTACATAACGTTGTCGTTTTCTTTGATTGAGACCTTGAATTTTCAAAATACTGGTTTTTACTGCCCAAGCATATGAGCACGACCAAGTGTCATTTATGAAATGCAGCCTGAAACACTGTTTTGTGAAAACAGGAAAACAGGTTTGGAGGGAGATTTGATAATGACACCTGCCATTTGATGGGGTGAAAAAAAATAGTATTTGAAAATAAAATGTGCATACAAAAGTAAAAATATTGCAACCTTATTAGTAAACATTGGAAAATGTCAACATTTGTTCATTATTTTTTGATAATTTCTGACCCCAAGTGTTCAACATACTCTTTTTTATTACACAACCTTACAAACATGACAGATCTCATTTATGAAATCCTGTCCAGAATGTCATTTGTAGCACAAGTTTGAAAAGACCTTTTGCACAGGATTTGAAAACTGACATGTCATATTCAGGAAGTGGGGTACAAAATGGTTATGTTAAAAATGTGGATCAAAATCGGGTAAAATAGCAAAGCTGAGTAAACATTGAAGAATTTCAATATTTCTCTGTAACTTTGTTGTTTTGAAACTTTGACTCTAAACTTTCCACATAGTCTTTTCAGTACCCCACCTTGGCCATCTAGGCTTTGTTAGTGACATTTCCACTGGGTCTATTTAGAAGCCCGATTTTTTGATGGAGAGATTTCATAGTAGCCTCCAAATGAGATTTCAATGTAAGTTTCTGATCTAGTTGAACTCCTAGGTACTTTATGGATTCACAGACTTCCAACTTAGTGCCGCTAGGCGAGAATATGTGGAGGAGGTTATTTTTTGGTTCCTAGATGCCTAGGACCAAATAGCAAAACCTTGATTTCTTTAAGTTAGGGATTCATTTGTTATCCTCGAGCCATTTTTCAAGAATTCTAAAGTCAGCATTTAGGTCCAGGTTGACTCGACTGATTTCATGTGAGCACCTATAAAGCACTGCATCGTCCACATAGAGTTGGATCTTAGAACCCCTTACTGTTTAGGCTTAATGGCCCAGATATTTAAAGAAGGGTTGCGCATGGCTCAGCGGTGTTGTGCCATCGCAACCACTGACTCTAGCGCGATATTCAAATGGGGATTGTGCCCGCACAAATCGATGCTGCAAAGCACATCAGTAATGTATCGGCGCAGGTGTGTGGGGGTGTGCCCATGCATGCTCTGCAATATCCCAATATTCAGCCGGGATGTGCTGAGTCCATGGATCCATTCTCATATCTGGAATGTATGATACGGTATGGGCTGCGCATTGGCTCACGCTGTGGACCAATGGGCATACAGCCCCTACCTATGGTGTCAGGCGGCGGGCGGCGGGTGGGTGAGTGCTGCCGCCCGCCACTGACCGGGGGCAGTGCAGTGGAGCTCATTGGGCGGGTGGGGAGGGGGTCGCTGGGCCACCAAGGGTAATACATTCAATTTTGTTACTTATGCCTGATCGGGCTGGATCACGGTCCACTGGACCACCAGGGATATTGGGTTCGATTTTATTTACTTACGCCGAGATCGGGCTGACAGCGTCCACTGGACCACCAGGGATATTGGATTCGTTTTATTTACAAATGCCCGATCGGCTGACAGCGGTCCACTGGACCACCAGGGATATTGGATTAAATTTTTATTTACTCAAGCCCGTGATCGGGCTGTGGGCACATTGCTGCCCTGTGCAGGGGCGTGGCCCCGAAGGCTGCTGACTGGCAGGCGCCAGGCACAAGTCACCGGGATCAGTGCACCTGCATGCAAATGACCCCATTTGCACCTTGCATACGATATGGCCCCCATTGCGCATGTGCACTTTTGAATATCGCGGTTGCTGCGCATTGCGCAGAACTGCGCTGCGCATCCCCTGCTCCACTCTAGCCACTTGCGCTGGCACAAGTGCCACTGTGCCATTGACACTGTGGGTGGCCAGGGTGTGATATTCAACAATGCTGTGCCATGGTGCAGCTCTGTTGAATATGCCAATTCAATGTCCCTGTGCAGCCAAGTTGCGCTGCGCCCAGGCTTGCGCCAGCCTGGGCTCAGTTTGAATATCTGGGCCATTGTTTATAAATATTGAAAACAGCAGAGGTCCAAGGATAGACCCATGTGGGACTCCTTGTGTAACAGGTTTTAGATCAGACATGATACCCTTCCACTTTACCAACTGTTGTCTTTCCCATAAGTAGTATTGGAACCAGTTGCAAGTATTGTTGTCCAGATCTAGCTGGCAGGTTTGGTAAGGAGGAGATCATGGTTCACTAGGTCAAATGCCTTAGTTAATTCAGGAATAGGTACCTGTAGCAAGACCATTGTCCATTGCACCAGTACATTTGTCATAAATCTGGCGAGAGCTGTGTCCGTGCTAAATCTGTGTTGAACATCCGTAAGTAGGCGATGGAGTTCTATATGGTCTTGAATCTGTCTATATACCAGCTTATACAATACTTTTGCAGGTGCTCTGAGAATAGACATGGGTCTCTAATTCTCCAACAACTCTTTTGCACCTCCTTTGTGGATAGGGACTACCATCACTGTTTTCCACTTGGAGGAAACTGACCAAGCAGAATAGATTTGTTGAAGAGATTCTTCAGCAGTGTGGCTATGATTTGGGATGTTAGTTTCAGATATTTAGATTCCAGTTTGTCAAAACCTGGGAGACCATCAGGTTTGAGCGACCTTAGAATCGAGAGCACTTCTTTCTGGGTGATGAGATGGAAATGAAATTTGGGGGGTTGTCAGAGATGGAGCTGGTCAAGTTTATGGGTCTTTGGTCGATGTATTTGTCCAGGTTAGTGAAGGAGTTGTTGATAGCATTAGCTATGGAAGCAGGTTCAGATATCAAATGGCCATTGACTGTGATATTCTGAGTAGTATCATCAGTTCTCCCTTTTAGTGGGTAATTTATCTGCTTCCAAAAGTTTTTGGGTCTGATAGGGTTGTGGTTTGGAGTCCTTTGATGTATGCTTGTTTGGCGTTTTCGCTCCTTCTTACAGGAGTTTCTCAAGGTCCTGTATGTGATCCAATCTAAAAGCTCGCCAGAGTGTTTAAAATTTCCCCACTTATTCCAGCCTTGTTCATGAAATGGGGTAAACAAAGGCAATGTTGAAAATGTGGGATCAAAATCTAGAAAAATAGCAAAGTTATGAGTACACATTGAAAAATGTCAACATTTCTTAGTAACTTTGTTGTTTTTTGGGATTGTGACCCAAATTTTCAATAGTCTTTATTACCCACTTTATGATCAAGACAGGTAGAACTTTTAAATCCTGTCCAAAACATTATTTTGCAGAGCATCTGTGAAAAATTTTTTGGGGATTTGAAAAATATCACCTACCTGGTTCATAAACTGGGATTAAAAAGCCAAATTGTAAATGTGAATTTGAAATCTGGCAAAATAGCAGAGTTACTATGCAGTGAGCTGAAGAATTTAAATGTTTCTTCATAACTTTGTTGTGTTTTGAGGTTTTGACCTCAAAATTTCAACACAGGCTTTATTACCCACCTTATAATCAAGACTGGTGGAATTTTTAAAATCCTGTCCAAAATAGGATTTTGCAGATCAACTGCAAAAACCCATTTGCAGTGGGATTCGAAATATTTCACTGACCTGGTTCATGAAATTGGGTAAAAAGTCTATGTTGAAAATCTGGAGCAAAATATTAAAAAATGACAAAGTTATGAGTAAAAGTTCAAACCACATTACAAAGCCATTAACCAATTTACCTTGTTTTCAGTTGTTCCGGTCAGGATTAGAAGAACCAGACTTGTTGGTGGAAGCAGCAGCATGTGCTAGTGGACCAGATAGGTAAGTGGGGGGTGCTGGTGACTGCTGAGAGGAGGATTGGGGTGGAAGCTTGGGGCAGAAGTCATCACTGGACCGTTTCATCCAGTCAGGTGGGGACAGATTATGAGGTGGGTGGGCTATGGCAGTGGATAGGATTGTTTTAGAGACTTGGACTGGGGAAGCAATCAGGAGGTGAGCGGGATATGGCAGTGGGTGGGATTGTTTTAGAGACTTCAGCCAGGGAAGCGATTGGGATGTGGGTGGTCTATGGCAGTGGGTGGGATTGTTTGTGATTGGGAGATGGGTGGACTATGGCACTGGATGGGATTGTTTGTGATCGGAGATGGGTGGACTATGGCAGTGGGTGAGATTGTTTGTGATTGGGAGATGGGTGGACTATGGAAGTGGGTGGGATTGTTTGTGATTGGGAGATGGGTGGACTATGGCAGTGGGTGAGATTGTTTGTGATTGGGAGATGGGTGGACTATGGCAGTGGGTGAGATTATTTTAAGAGACCTGGGGCCAAGGAGTCAATCGGAGGTTAGCAGGCTATGGCAGTGGGTGAGATTGTTTTAGAGACCCAGACCGGGAAGCAATTGCAAGGTGTATTGGCCATGGTAGTGAGTGGGATTTTTGCTTACAGAGTAGGATTGGGAAGAGATTGGGTTGGGAAGGACAAGCAGCAGGCTGATCATGGCGCTTGGCAGAGCTGCTGGGCAACATCTTGTAAATGAAAGAAGGCAGCCCCTGACCGCAACTCTGATGGGTGCGACTGCCTTCTTTCAACTACACAAAGTTTCCACCCATCAGCCAGGCTGAACACTGTCACAGTCTGCCTGCTCTTCATTGGATTGTCAGTAGTTAGCCTTCTGCAGCCTGAGATGCACTGAGTGCTACACTGAAACACCTGAAACATCTCTGGCGCCGTGCTCTCCCCAAATAGCCACAAGAGGTTCACTCTGCAAAGCGTGCACAACCAAACATAAAATATACATGTTTTCATCTCTGTTAAGCTTTGAAAGTTTCTGATTTTAACTTACTAGGAGTAAAAATAAGATAAGACATTTATTTGCCAAGGTAAAGGATTTTTGTGGACTGTACATGCATCAGAATGCTCCAAAGAAAAGCTGTTTCATATACAGTTTTCTAACCTGTTTCCAAAATGTGCATCTTGTTTTAGCCCAAACCTATTGAAGTTCAGGTCATCAGTCACCATATGCAACGTTATGCAGTTTGGTTTGGAGGATCCATGCTTGCTTCAACAGTAAGTTATTTGGACTTTTAATTTCTTTCCCTCTGCTTGATTATACTTTTAACTGATTGTAAAATTATCTTACTTTGTGAGGGCTCTTGCAGTAGGCAGTAACCATAAGGACTGAGCCGCCAGGTGCTAGGACCACACAGAAAACTAGCTAGCAGTGTCTGGGGGTACCACCACCCGATGTCACATGACGACGTCAGCCCAATGGTATATAGTGGGCAGTCCCCATGCCTGCCTCCAGTTCTTTCCCACTGTCGACCTGTGCATGTCGGACCTTGCAGAACACTGCTACAGTGACTACCATTTTCGAGCAAGTATTACCTTCGAATTTCTTATTTTCTTACATAAATTTAGTAATTTCAACATTGGATTTCATGTCTTCTCCAACTTTGTACAAGTTCCACAAGAACAAGTGTGCCTGCAGCAAACAGATACGGAGAAGACAGCCGACCTCCGTGTTTCCTCTGCTTTGGGCCTGACCACAACACCAAGAACTGTGAGCCAGAAGTTCAACACACCAAGCGGAAACACTGTCAGCAAGTCCTAGAAGCCCACCTTTTGAAACAAAACTCGCTTTGATGGAAAAGGAGCTGCAGCAGGTGTGGAATGCTTCTTTATCTCCCAGGGCTCTTCTTGCTCCCACTCTTCCAAGCAGAAGAAGCAGAAGTGGAACAAGAACAAGAACCAAGACTGGGATTGATCTCCCTCCAGGCCCGTCTTTCTTTGGAGACCAAGGTTGTCAAGCGGCCCTACTAGTATGGGAAGTGCCACTCCAGCCAAGCCTGCTCCTCCAGATACGGAACAGCCTTTGGCCACTACCTCCCGCCCGAGCTGGTAAAAGTTCCAGTGGGGACCTCTGGGAATTTGGAGGTTAAGTCCACCCTTAGGCCCTTCAAACCCTAAACCAGGGTCTAAGTCAGGTAGTTCAGCTGATAAGTCAGATGCCAGCTCTGCCGATGACAGCAAAGCCGCGGCGCTCACATCCGACACCGATTCAAGGTCTGGACGCCGTCCCTCAGATCCACGCGCCATTGCCACTTCAGCCGCAGCTGCCCTGAGAGGATGCCCTCTTGGGACTCTTCTTCGCTCTCCTACGGTGGGACCCTCAGACTCTCCTTCACACCATGAGCCTGAGGACTGCCACCGCTGGCCCGGTGATCAGACAGCGCCTGGCTGCGTGGCCGGACCCTCCCAGGGACCTCCCGGCCAACCCCCTGTGATCCCTCTGTCTGGGCCACCTCGTGCACTCCAGACCCCGGAGGTGCCTGTCGCCCTGTCTCGCCAACTCTGAGTCCCCCTGTAGGTCCACAGCCAGATGTCTCTCTACCTTGGCCTTCTAGCCTCCCTTCAGGCCTTCTGCCATGTCGCCAGCCCCGCCGTCAGGTCCTTCTCCAGGTTACCCAACACTGGACTATCCAATACTAGGCTACCCTCCACAGGACCATCCTATGCCAGGGTATCCAACACGGGGTATCCAATGCCAGGTTATCCAACACCTGGGCATCCTATGCCAGGGTATACAACGCTGGGGTATCCAATGATGGGGTATCCAACACCTGGTTATCCTACCAGGGTACCCAGTGCCAAGCTGTCTGCCATTGGGGTATCAACCGCTGGCTCACCTTATCCTCCACAAGCCCATTTGCAAGCCCCAGTGGATTATGATGATCTCTTTGATTCCTGGTGGAACATAGCTAGCACGAGCAAACTTGAGTTGGACTAACGCCAGTCAGACACAGCTGACCTGCCAGTCCAGGCGACCCTACTCCATGGCACCTGTCCCCTATCAGGATCCATTCCCCAGCTTCAAGATGCATGTTGGGTGCCCACGGAGAAGACTGGGGTCATGGGTTGGCTGATCCTCAGGCAGCGGACCCCCATCAAAGGTCCCTCTCCCAAAGGAGCCCTATGCCAGACTCCGAGTCTGATTCTTCCTCCTCTTCCTTGGGCTCTGAGTCCCTCCACCAGAGGACCCCAAGCCTAATGAGACTCCTAAGTCTCCCCAGAGGATCCCTTCTTTTGGACATTCTCCAAAATCCAGGAGGCTTAACAGCTGGAAAACTGAAGAGCAAGATCCCTAGAGACAGAGATTAGCAGAGCATCTTGACCTCCCAGAGCTGAACCCTTCCTCATTCCCCATGGACGGGACCCCCAATGATTTATCCACTATCATATGGCAACAACTGTCACCTGTTGCAGCCATTTCCAAGAAGGTGGACAGATTTTACCATGCTCCAGAAAGGAAAGAGCACCTAGTTAACCACCCCAAAGCTGATTCAGTGGTTAGCGTCATGATAGTTCCACAAAGCCGAGGCTCTGAGTACCCTTCCCTCCTGTTAAGGAGTCGCGCAACTTGACCAGTTTGGCTGCAAGGCCTACTCGTCCTCAACTTTGGCTTTGCAGGCTCTGAATTATGTAGCCCACATGGTCTGCTATCAAAAGGCCATTTGCCAGACTCTGAGGCCAAGACCAAAATTCAGCAGATGATAAAGATGGCAGAGATTACCTGCAGTCATACTTTATAGGCGACTTATAGCGCCATCGATGCTTCTGCCAGAACACTGCAATGGTGGTTTGTCTTCACAGACATGCCTGGTTGCAAGTATCAGGTTTCGTCCAGGATGTCCAAGCATCTATTCTAGATGCCCCTTCAGGCTTAGTACTGTTGGGAGGGGACATCAAAGAAATATTGACCGATCTGCAGGAGGCGAGGGCAGGCTCTTAATTCAGTGCACTCCCTCTACCATACCAATCCCAAGTCTTTGTCCCTTTCGCCAGCAGCAAAGGCGCCCAGACAAGGCAGCAGCCTGCCAAGCATCAGGGCAATATCGGCTCCCCATCTGCCTCTAACACCCCCCCGCCAAGTCGCACAGAACTTCGGGCAGCACCCCCAAACCTCCCTCCGCCTCTTGACTTATGGCCTGCCGCCTCCTCCACCCACAGTTCCAGAGGAATCAGTCGGGGCAGATTTGCCAACCACCTGTCAGGGTGGGGGAGCGATCATGACAGATTGTTGGGTGCTTCAGCTAGTAGATCAAGGGCGCATGATAGAATTCATAGAGGCCTCGTAAAATCCTCCAGGTCACTCTCATTACCCACAAGGTCACATTCCACTCAGAGAGGAGACTGCGACTCTGTTGCGAAAGTCCACCATAGAGCCAGATCTTACTTGAGAGGCCTCTTTGCAGTAAGTATTCACAAATAGGACTAAGCTGTCAGGCATTATTCAATTCAATTCAATTCAGCTTTATTTTTAAAAGGCGCTTTTCTTAAAACCAAAGCGCCTGTACATTTTGAACAATAAATACAATAAAATTAAAACTAAAATAAATCATTAAAAGCTATGCTAAAAGGTGGGTCTTCAAAGCTCCTTTAAAACTAAGGATGGTCAGGCAATTTGCACCTGGCGAGGTAGAGAATTCAAAGGGTAGGTGCCATAAAACTAAATGATCTAGCACCTGATGTTTCAAATGGACCCTAGGAATCTCTAGCAATCCCTCGTCCAGTGGATCGGAGGCGGGAGGGACAGTGAGGCAAGGAGTTCTTTTCAGGTAGAGTAGGTCCCAGGTCATGTAGGGCTTTATAGGTCAGCAAACCCCACGAAAAATCTCTAGCTAGCGGTCTGTGGCGGGGACCACTCCCACGTCAGGTGACCGGTGTCAGGCGACGTCCGTACAAAGGGGCTGTCCCCACACCGTCTTCCAGTTCTTTCCCGCTGTCAGCTTGAAAGTTCCTCACAGTTGAACAGCCTTTTGCCTCAGACAGGGTCGAGACCCTTCAGAATCAGGCTCATCTCCTGTCCAGTCAAAGGCGGGTTGGAGCCAGGTCAGTCCTCCACCTCCTCAGGCTTATGGTGGCTGCCATTCTGACAGTTCTGTTCGCTCGGCTCCATATGAGGATCTCTTAATGGACACTTTGGTTGCAATGGGACCAAACCATGGATGATCTAGACTAAGAGGTGTTAATGTCAGATCCCATGAGCAGGGATTTGCACTGGTGGATGGTTCAGGAGGACTTGTTTCTGGGAGTTCCATTCTGCATCGCTCCTCCTTTCCAGATGTTGACAACAGATGTGTTGGGGAGGGCTGGGGTGCCCACCTAGGGTCTCAAAGGATGCAGGGCAGCTGGTCCCTTTCGAGCAGAAATTGCACATAAATGTGCTCGAACTGAGAGCAGTCCTATATGCCCTACAGGCTCTTCTTCCTTCATTCTTCGATCATCTTCTGATCCAGTCACACAGCGTGTGTAGTCTGTACCTCAACAAACAGGGAGGAACACATTCCTATCCCTGTCCCAGGAGGCAATGAGAGTCTGGTATGGGCAGCTCAGCACAGCCTTCATCTGACCGCAGTTCACGTTCCGGAGTGGAAAACACCCTGGCAGATGAACTCAGTCAATCCTCAGCCAAGGCTCATGAATGGGAGTTAGACCAACAAGCCATAAATGACATTTTTGGCAGTGGAGGACACCTCAGGTAGTTCTTTTTCCACCACCCAAAATGCAGAACTTCCCGCCTTTTGCTCGCTTGCACCAGGCGAAAGTTTTCTGGCGGGATGCTCTGTCTCTCTGTTGAAGGAACAGATTTGTATGCCTTCCTTCCCATTCCCTTGATTCCAAGGGTCTTGAACAAACTCAGAACAGAAGGGTCTCGAATGATCCTCATTGCTCCCTTGTGGTCCAGGCAAGTTTGGATCTTATCTGTGTCAGTCTTCACGATTCATCACATTTGGGTTCATGGCCAGAGGTCATGACCCACGGAAGCTCTTTTTTTTGGTTGAGGCCGGCCTTTCATCAGCGCGCTCTTGAGGCCGATGCATTACATGGCACCACGGTTGGCGGTGGCGCTGTTGACTCTGCCTGCCTGCCAGTTCTTCGTCTCCTGCCGTTGAAGTCACCTCGTGTGGAAGCTCTGAAAGAATCTGGGGCCTACCGCCTCACAGTTTTCATCCTGCCTTTACTCCTCCGTGCATGATCCGTCGGCTCCTTCTCTACCGGTTCTAGTTGCCTTTCTCGGTGTCGGCTTGGTAAGATCTTTCCATTTATTTTTATTCTTGGTGACACGAGTCTGTTTTAAATGTTTTTTACTGCGTAAGCCATGTCTGGGTCGGAGGCAAGAAGACTTGAGGCGGATGGCCCCCATGCAGCAGTGCCCTTGCAGGCGTAAATTTTCCATCACCGACCAGCCGACCATTGCCTTATGTGTCTTGGCCCACTTCGACATGGATTCATCGGCGCCTGTTTTCCAGGGACGCTTGGTCATCGAACAATGCTGGTGGAAAGTGAGGCGAGCTCCGCCCGACTTTGGGGGTGGTGCCTTGTTGGGCCAAGCCCGTACTCTCGGCCTTTCCTCCGGGTCTCCTCCCAGTTCTACATGGACTGAGGAGAGGGATCTCGGCTTCTAGTAGCGAGCCATTGCCAAGGCTCCTTTTGCAGTGCAGGAGGCCCGTTCTGCTCCTTTCAGGGGCAGGCGGGAGGCGCTGCCAAGGGCTCCCCAGGTGTCGGACCTGCGCGGTTCGCAAAGGCCCAGGTTGGTGCCGTCCTTGGCGGCAGTCAGCTTTCATTGTGAGCCTTGGCACCGTTTGTGGCACCGTGGGCTCTGACGAGCCGTCGTCAGCGCCGGTTTGTCTCTTGGTGCTGTGGCTGCTGTCAGCGCCTTTTGCGGTGCTGATGCTGCTAGTGGCACCAAGGGAGTCTCTACAGTGCTGTTTTGTCTTCTTCTCGTCTCGGCTCCATTAGTGGCGCTGAGGTTGAGCCACGGCACCCTGTCCGCCGGGCTTGGGGCCGTGGGGCGTCAGTTCTGCTGTCGGTGCCGTTGTTGGCACCTCCCTGCTCTCGGCGCGGTTGATGGCACCGTGGAGCCAGGCGGCACTGTCCCATGGCACCGATGGCACCATTGGAGCCATCGTCAGCGCTGTCCCAGGCGCCATGGCTGTTTCTGACTCTGGGTCTGCTGTTCGGGCTGGAGTTGTGTCCCCTGCAGTTACGCTTCGCAGTGCTGTGGGGGCACACAGCACTAACTTTCGGTGGTCTCAAATCTGTAGCACCCCATTTGTGAGGATGGCACCGGTGCCCTCCTACAGTTGCTGGGGCCTCAGCCTCTACCTCTTGGAGGTGGAGTCGATCTCTGAGTCAGCCGAGCAGTCTGACTCCTTGGGGTTGACTGTTGGTGTGGGCAGCCCTGTAGTGTCCTCAACAAGCTGGAGTCAGACCCTTACTGAGGTGGGGTCAGTGGCTGCTGAGACTGGGGTCAGGGTGCTGACCAGCAGGCAGTGGTGTAGGCCACCATTGCTCTGCAGCCTGGTCTTGGTGGGTTCACTGACCCCTCAGCAGTGGTACCCCCACCTGTGGTGTGCCTGGATCGCCCAATTTTTGGGGTCGATCAGGGCTGCTACGGGGAGGGAGGGTGCTGCACCCTGGATAACTCCCTCGGTGCTGACCAGGGCTGTCAGAGGCTGGGTCGAGGGGCATGGGGTCAGCACGGCGACCTTTCTGGGGCACACCCAGACTCTGGAAGAAGCCGTGAGTGTGGACCTCCGCTCTTCCTCCTCGTTCTCTTTGAGAGCCCCATTCTTTTGAGGGGACCCCGTCCCTTCTGGACCCTACTCGGCCCGGTCACCTCACAGCGAGAATTCTTCGGATGCAGCCAAGGCAGTACTGAAATGGTTGTTCAGCTGTTGGCTGTGGAGTCTTCTGAGTACTTCCTTTTTCAGGTGCTCTTGGTCCATTTCTTAGCCCAGGCGGGTCAGCTGACATCTCTTCTTGGCTCTGTCCCCATTCCTCTGCCACATTCTCCTGCATCCCCAGGCATCCTTGGTCCCTAGCGGGCCTCTCTCCTGGGAGCAGTTCAAAACTGTGGTTGTTGGGTTCCCAGCTTATGTTAGGACAATGGACAGACAGGTTTTCAACTTCCCCAAGCAGCAGCGCTCGAGCAGTCGGTGCCCTCTAACTCTTCATCCCCTCTTCTGGGGAGAGGGAGCCTTCTGTCCATCTCTCCAGCCGCTGATCTCGCTGAGTATCAGCGTTTCCTCATGAGGATGTTGGAGGACTTACATCTCACCCCTTCCACTGTAAGCAATCCAGAGCACTCGGTGCATGCCTTTCCAGGCAATTTCAGCAAGCCCTTGTGGTGTCCCCTGGCCTGCTCCCTTTAGGAAGGCGTCATTGCACTCCTGGCAGGGCCGTTCTCCATAGTTCCTGCTCTCAGGGATCCCTGGCAGTGGTATTGCGCCCCCAGTCTCCAGGTTCTATGCCTCATCCCGGTCCAGATTGACACAGTTGGACACTCCTGATGGGCTTTGCGCTCTTCACTGTGACCGGCCCCAGATCAAGATTCCTCAGATTTTGACTTCTGGGGTAGGAGACTTTCTACTCAGCATGGTTGTTGCTTTCCATTTCTGCACATCAGGCCCACTATGCAGCCTATGACAGGTTCTTGTGGTCCAGGCTAGGTCAACTCCTAGCCTCGTTGATTGACATGGAGCAAACCAGACAAGCCATTGCACTCTCTGCACATGGTCTGGAGCTAGCAAGGCACCAAGTGAGGGCATCCTATGATGCCAACGAGGTAGCTGCCAGGGTCGTAGTGACAGCGATCTGCACTAGGCAGGCGGCATGGCTGCGTCTTTCCTGGTTGTCACCCTTGGCCCAGCGTGATGATTAACTCCACTCACCAGAGAACCTATCTCTTCTCCCGTAGAGCAAGGCAGGCGTTTGTCAGGGCAGCTTTCTTCCCCTCCGAAGTCCCGTCTTACTCTCCCCATTCTCGGGCCTCCCCAGGCCCTGAAGGTTCTCCCTCTAGGGTGTCACCCACTGAGAGCTAAGGGACTTTGTCCCTTGGCGTGTAAAAAACCCCTTGAGGGGCAGCACTCACCCAAATGTGATGAATGGTGAAGATTGACACAGATAAGATATGAAAATTATGTACCTACCGTACTTATGATCTTTCTGTATCTTCACCATTCATCACAATCCCTCCTCCATCCCCTGGGGCCCCAGTCCTGAGTCCTCCTCCTCTCTGTGCCCAACCCCCTTTTCTTAGGAGTGGGGTGAACAGGAGCACATAGAGGGATAAGGTTCTGGGGAGAGTGGTCAGCATGGGGGGCACTCCTTCTCCAGTGCATTAGCTCCACCCGGTGGGGTAGGAGTGAGCAGTGCCCTCAATTCTCTCCTCCCCTCTTTCCTGTCCATCTTATTTTTCCTTGTCCTTTGGACTACCCTTTATTAAAAAAATAAAAATCCTTTCCTTTTCACCAAAAATCTTTTCCTTGAGGGTGTTAATTCTCTGTGCCCTGTCCTTCTTCCAGAATAATCGACTCTGCTCTTATGGAGTTTTGCCAGCTATTCTGTGCCTTGTATTCTGGCAAGAAGCATTTGGCTACTCCTTGCAGTTCCTATACAATCTGGAGATGGACCAGGGTCTGGGATATGTTACCCTCCCCTCTTCCTAACTTCTAAATTCTTTACCCTCCCTACCTCCTTCCTCTATTTCCAGATTGGGGCCCCTCCCAATCCCTTTAGTTCTGACTTCTCTCTTTCTGTCCTCTCAGTCGTTATTTCTCCTTTTAGTTTTATATTTTCCTTCTCCTTTCCTGTCCCTTGGACTTCCTTGTCCCACCCTCCACTCCCTTCCTAATACCTCTCCGGTGACTCAGAACTGGCAGGCAGGTGGAGTCGACAGCGCCTAACAGCCAACCCCTGAGCACCACTCCAATGCGTCGGCCTCGAGTCGGTGCCAATGGTGCATCGGCTCCGCCTACCAAAAAAAAAAAAACCTCCCGGGGGTCATGACCTCCGGCCATGAGCCATGAACCCAAATGTGATGAATGGTGAAGATACACAGAAAGATCTTGAATTACGGTGGGTACATAATTTTCTTTCTCTCTCTGCAACAGTTTTCTGAGGAACCTCCTCTTCCTCTGTCGCAGCACTTGTTGACCCAGAATCAGGGGACCCTAGTTCACCCAGGCCTCAAATCCCTTCATCTTCATGTGTGGATCCTTCAGATATAGCCAAGGCCAGCTCAGAGTCTCTCCTTTAGTAGCGGACATTTTGGTGGAGGCAAGAAAGCCTTCCTCCAGATCCACCTACACTATAAAGTGGAAGCGGTTTTTCCATCTGATTGAGCTCTAAAGACTTAGAGCCCTTCTCGTGCCCAGCTAACAAAGTCCTGGATTACATCGTCACCTCTTCAACCTGGGTCTAAGCCATTCTCTTAAAAGTCCATATGGCAGCTATTTCAGCCTACCACATTCCCTTTGGAGACAGGACCTTTGCTCAGTTGGAAGTCTCTAAGACTTTTTTAAAGGGGTTCTCACCTGAGACCCCCTCCATCCACAATCCTGCCCCCCCATGGGACTTGAATTTCATCCCAGAAAAGCTCACACTGCCTCCCTTGAACTGGCAGCAGATGCAGACTTAAAGTTCCTTTCTTGGAAGACTCTCTCTTCCTGGTGGCCATCACCTCACCTCGATGCATTTCCGAGCTCCAAGCCTTGATGTGCAAAATCCCATATTTGATTTTCCACAAGGAACATGTGGCCTTGTGCACCAGCCTAAGTTTCTTCCTAAGTTGGTGGCTGAATCTCGCTGAATCAATCCATTGAGTTACTAGCTTTCTTTCGCATAACACTCCAGTCAAGGGGAGTACCTCCTACATACTCTGAATGTTCACAGAATCCTGAGATACTACACTAACCCGGACTAAAGATCTCAGGAAAACTGATCAGCTTTTTGTTTCTTTTGCTCACAAACAGGAAGGCAATGCTGTCTCAAGCAATGCCTTTCCAAGTGGTTGACCAATTGTATCACATACTGTTACGACAAGTACAATAAGACCCTTCTGGGTCAAGTCAGAGGTCACTCCACTAGAGGAGCTGCTGCCTCTGCTGCTTGTTTCAAGAATGTGTCTGCAGCAGACATCTACGCAGCATAACTTGGACTTCATCCATACTTTCACAAACACTACAGTTTGGACATTGCCTGTCGCCATAGAGCAGGCTTCAGGGTTGCTGTTCTGCAGGGTCTCCTTTCATGAGACCTGCTCAGCAGTGAGGTTTTATGTTGTGGATGACAGTCCTTCTCCGGGTTCTCTCTGTTCCAGACTGCTTGGGACTCAGTCCTATTTGTGAATACCTACTGCAAGAGCTCTCTCGAAGTAAGATGGTACAGTTACCTAAGAACTTACCATACAGTAGATCTTTGAGAGAAGCTCTTGCAGTAGGTATTACCTTCCCTGCCCTCTGTCCCCTAGGGTCTCTTTTCTCCTTTCCATGGAGGCATATCCTCTCTCTTATCTTGCCTCTTTAGGCCTTTGTCGGGAAAAGAACTGGAAGGTGGGCGTGGGGACCACCCTTTATATGGACATTATCTGATGCGGTCACCTGATGTGGGGCAGTCCCCACCAGAGACTGCTAGCTAGAGATTTTCCTTGGGGTCCTGATGCCTGGCGGTTTAGTCCTATTTGCAGATACCTACTGCAAGAGCCTCTCTCGAAGATCTACTGTTCTACGGTGAGTTCTTACATAACTGTACTTTCCTCAGGGCCAGGTAAGAAAGGGTGTTAATCCCACTTCTTCCTGGTCCCAAAGAAGATGGGAGACCTTGGCCAATCCTGGACCTCAGCATGCTCAGCCTATATGTCAAGTACAAACAGTTTTGCATGCTGACCCTCCCTGGACTGTTGCCACTGCTCCATCAGGGACATTGGCTCTGCACCCTGGACATGCAGGATGTCTACCTGCATATCCCTATGTTCCCTGCCTACGCTGCTTTCTCAGGTTTACCTTCCAGAGGAAGCATTTTGAATTCAAGACTTTCTCCTTTGGCCTTTCCTCAGCACCCAGGGTGTTCACCAAGTGTCTAGCGTGTGTGGCAGTGGCTTTGTGGCATCTGGGCCACTATGTTTTCCTGTACCTCGATATCTGGCTTCTGTCAGCTCCATCGAGGGCCAACCTGGAGGCTTCTCTAGCAGCTACCCTGGACCTGTTCCACGGGTGGGGGTCATGGTAAATTACCCAAAATCTCACTTCACTCCTTCCCAGTGCCTCCTAATTCAAGGGGTGGTACTGGATACTTCCAGGGTCAGGCCTTCCTCCCCTTAGACAGGGCAGAAATGCTGAAGCCTTCAGCCATTGGACAATGGCCAGAACAATACTCCACCTCTTGGTCTTATGGTGGTGACCATTCCTATAGTTCCCCAGGCCTGACTCTTCATGCGAGTTATGCAATGGACCCTCACGGTACAGTGGGATCAGAGGTCAGATGTCCTGGATCATTAGGGTTCTGGTGTCCAACCCTATCGAAAGGATCTTCTGTGGCGACAGGATTTGCAAAATCTCTGCCGAGGGTTCCTTCTAGCCTTCCTTCCAGTTCAAACTCTGACAGAAGCATTGAGTCATGGCTGGGGAGTGCATCTGGGAGATCCAGATCCAAGGGATCCTGGTCTCAGCGGAGCTCTCACTTCACATAAATGTGCTCAGGATGCATGCTGTGCTATATGCCCTCCAGGCATTCCAGCCCTTCTCCTCCCAGGACTACTTCTGATCAGTCGGATAACATGTGAGTGATCTGGTATCTAAACAAACAGGAGGCACTCAGTCATATCCCTTATGCAGGGAGGCAATGCAAGTGTGGTAGTGGGCAGTTCAGCACTAGCTCCAGCTAGCTGCTGTGCACATGCAGGTGTACAGAATGACCTAGCGGACAATCTTGGCTGCACTCAGACAAGGGATCATGAATGGGAACTGCATCAGTCGGTGGTTGAGGACATCTTCGACCTTTGGGGTCATCCAGATCTCGATCTGTTGGCTTCCCCATACAATACAAAACTACCCAGTTTTTGCTCGCTCGTTCCCAGGCCTGGTATCTTTTGGTGAGACACACTGCCTCTTTTCTGGACAGGGAAGATCCTGTATACTTTCCTCCTTCCCACTCTTGCAGAGGTTCTCCTCAAGCTACAAGTAGAGGCACAGATGATCCTCATCGCTCCATATTGGCCTCATCAAATATATAGTTCCCTGTGCTCCAGCACGTGCAGTGGAACCTCCAGTTCCTCTTTCCCTCTGCCAAGACCTTCTGACCCAGGATCAGTGCAGGCTGGTCCATCTGGACCTCAAATTCCTTCACCTTCATCGTGGCCTGCAGGCATAGTTATCTCTCGGCTTGGGGTCTCCCCAGATTGCTGAAGTCCTTGTAGAGGCCAGAAGCCATCTACAAGAACCACTTTGCAATGAAGTAGAAGAGATTTTCTATCTAGGCAGCCTCCAGGGTTGAGATCCTTTTTGGTGCCCTGTTCCTCGGTCTTAGAGTATCTGCTCCATCTCTCTTTCCTGGGACTCAGCTATTCTTCTTTAAAGGGCCATCTATCTGTCATGTCCCCTACCACACTCCAGTGGAAGGCAAAACTTTTGCTCAGTTGGAGGTCTTCTGTACTTTCTGAAGGGAATACTCCATATGAAACCCCGATCAGGACTGTTCCTCCGTGGGATCTGAACTTTATCCTTGAGAAGCTCGCTCTGCCTCCTTTTGAACCGGCTGCAAGCTGCGACCTGTGCTATTTGTCTTGGAAAGCACTGTTTTCAGTTGCTGTTACTTCTGCTTGAAGAGTTTCTGAGCTTCAGGCTCTCATGTAGGAGCCTATTTGATTTTCCACAGAGGTGGCTCTGTGCACAAATCTTCGTTCCTACCAAAGGTTGTTCTTGAGTTTACTTGTATCAGACTATACACTTGCCAGTGTATTAACCTGGAGCATTCTAATCAGGGGAGGAATTCTACACACTGGGTATGCACAGAATTTTCTGAATTACTACGAATTGGACCAAATCAGTCCTTAAGCGGATCAGCTTTTTGTTTCCTTTGCATCCAAAAGGGAGGGCGTAGCAGTTTGAAACAGTGTTTATCAAACTAGTTAGCAGCTTGCATTCTGTTTTGCTATCAGAAGTACAACAAACCCTTCCGGGGAAGTTAAGGGCATTCAACCAGAGGCATGGCTGCATCTACTGCTTGTTTCAGAAATGTTTCTACTGCAGACATTTGTCGGCAGCCACTTGGAGCTCTGTCCACACCTTCACGAATCATTACAGTCTGGACATTGCCTCTAGGCACAGGACTGGCTTTGGACTAGCTGTTCTTCAAGACCTTCTGTCTTAATTACCTGTCTACTGCAGACCTTTTCCTGCCTTCCATGTTCAGTCTCTGTTTGACTTACACTGCTTGGGACTCAGTCCTTATAGTTGTGTCTACTGCAGGAGCCCTCTCTAAGTAAGATAGTACAGTTACGTAAGAACTTACTGTAACGGTAGCTGTTCGAGAGGCCCTTGCAGTAGGCAAGGGTTTTCCTCCTCCTTTCCCTGATGCTTCTGTTTGTTTCTTAGCCTTACTCATGGCTCCAGGGCCCACTCCTTCTCCTGTCAGACCTTTTCACAGGTCTCTGGCGGAGAACTGGAGGCGAGCATGGGGACCGCCCACTATACACTGTTGGGCGGCGTCAGTCACGTGATGTCGATCCCTGCCAGACACTGCTAGCTAAGTATTCCATGTAGTCCCAGCACCTGGTGGCTCAGTCCTTTGGTTATTGCCCTGCAAGAGCCTCTCTCGAATATCTACTGTTATGGTAAGTTCTTATGTAACTGTACTTTTTTTCTAACAAGGATTCATCCATAGCCACACACATGCAGCATTCTGGCTTGAGGAGCCAGAACTCGGAACTGTACAATTGCATGACTGTCTCCATCTCTTACATGAGTGTATTTTAAACATTGGATTTCTCTTTTCTGCTGAAGTGACTGGCTGCACAAATCTGCTTCCATATCTCATTCAAACAACATGAAGTCTTGCTGTATTCTGACAATAGCAGTGAGTCCCAACCTTGAACTGCCCGGAGATAAAGAGTTAACTTTCCATGCCAGGCATGGAATGCTGAGCTCGAGCTCGGTTGAGACTCTGTCTGTTGCTGTTTGAACTCAAACTGTCAGATTCTTTACTCTGCCTCACTGAACAGTCGCTCCAGAGATTTCTCCTTCTGCTCGGTTCAATTTGTCGGTTAAAAGTACCGCTTTTCTCGGTTTCGACAATTTAAACCGTAACCTGTCGGTTCAGTCTCTGTCTGTGGTATTTGTGAGTACTAGATAGGTTTATATTATTTTCTATTCTGTGTGGAACTTGTAAAGCGGTTCATCGGTTCGGTTTGAACTGATCAAGTTGCTAAAAATCTTTATCTGAATTGTGTGTGGTTACGGTTCTTATCGGTTCTAAAAAAGCAGTTTTATTACGTTTTTCCACAACCAGTGACACGGTCAGGAACCGATAAGAGAGTCTTGCCTGGCGGATTGCCATTAAAGAGTAAGTTTGGTTAGGACTGGCACAATGTCTGAGAAACCCAAAGAAAACCGGGCCCACTGGGTTTCAACACTGCAGTGTGTGTGGGAAGTCTTTGCTAAGGCTGATCCCACCACCTGTGTTGTGTCTGGGGTTTGACCACCTCAATGCAGACTGCCAGATTTGTAAAATTTTCCTGCAGCTGCCTAAAAAAAGTTGGTAGGCTCAGAAAGGGAGGCCAAAAGTCCGCTGAACTGGATGGCCAGCCCAGTTCAGTTCAAACCGAACCAGAAGGAGTGCCCTCTGACACAGGGAGACTTCTTCAGGCAAAGGAGATCCGATTCTGAGGGTCGGTTCCAGCTAAGAGAACAAGAAAGGAAAAATCAGCTGGTGTGGACCCAAAACTTTCTTCTCCAACCACTGAAGAAATAGCCAAAGCGATAAAAATTGTACGATCGCTTTCCCGGTTCCGACCGAACCCGGCACCATCGAGGAGGTGCTCGGTTCGGCCGGTTCCACAGTTCAAATTATGATTTAGAGGAATATTAGACGGAGGAGGAGGAAGAGGAGTATGAGGAAAGTGAATGTGGTTTTGAAAGTCTGGATGTGCCCATTGACCGGACGTCTCCCCAGACAGACCTTCAGGAGTGTCTCCTCCTAGGCTTTCTGAGTCCCTTCCCATTTCATGTTTTATAAAAGAGGCTGAAACCTCCAGCTTCCTATGGAAGAAGCTGTGGATGACCAGGAGGAGCCTGACTAGGTGGAAATGATGGATATCCCAGAGTCTAGGAGGCTGCCTATTCCCTACACAAATCTTTTGGGAAACAGACATTTAAGATTTTAAGACTCTTAACACCATACCTCCTGTGGATAAAAGAATGGACAAGAGGTATACATTGTCAAAGCTCAGATCTGAGTTCATTACACAACAATGCAGCCATGTTGGGGTAGTGCAGGCTGCAGCCTGTGATAAGGCAAATAATCCCTTGGCTACACCCCCAGACAAGGACTCCAGGAGGATTGATGCCATGGCAAAGAAACAGTACATGGCAGCATCCTTGGGACTCAGACAGGCCAACTATATGGCCTATACTGCTAGGTATCAGAAATCCAGATGGGACACTGTCATGGCTTTAGTAAAACAGGTCCCTGGCCAGCTGCCAAGGAGCTGGAGCATGTGGCTGCTGATGGTACTGAGGCATCAAGGTGCAATTCCATGCTGCAGTGGACTCCAATGATGTGTCATCTAGAGTCATGGCTACATCTGTGGCACTTCGTAGAATGGATTGGCTCAGATATACTAGCCTGTCACAGGATACCCAGACTAAGGCCATGGATTTTCCTGTTGTGGGTAATTCTGTGTTTGGGGAGCAAACAGAGAATTACATGAAAGAAATGGACGAATATGGGACCACCTATAGGAGTGCCCAGGCAAGGAAAGGCAGGCCACTCCTCAAAGGCAGCATCCCAGGGCAGGGGCAGGCCTTTTCATGGGCCTTTCTACCAAGCCAGGCCTCCTCTTCTGTCTATGCTCAGAGGGGTTCTTTAGAGGGAGAGGCAGAAGGGGTACAAGCAGACCTGCTTCCACCCCTCAGCCAAAACCCCTGCCAAACAGGCACCCTGATGGGGTTGCCAGGGCTGATTCTCCACTACCTGTAGGGGCAGGCTGGCTTACTTTGTCCAGGACTGGAAGTCTCTAACATCAGACAAGTGGGTCCTGGAAGTAGTAAGCCAGGGACTGCTTCTCAGCTTCAAAAATTTTCAAAGCTGAGGCCAGATCTTTCCACCTGCAAATCCTCAGAGGCACTTGCCCTAGAGGCAGAGATCTCTTCCCTCCTAGCTCTCAGAGCTGTGGAATGGGTTCCACCCCTACACCAGGGCAAAGTTGTACTCCAGGTACTTCCTTACCCAAAAAGACAGGAGAATGGTGGCCCATCCTGGATCTCAGATATTTAAACATGCACCTTTTAAAGCCAAAATTCAAAATGATGACTCTGGGAATAATTCTACCCTCTCTAAGGCCAGGGGACTGGCTAGTTTCCCTGGACCTCAAGGATGCCTATTTCCATATTCTCATCAGAGCTCCCATCAAAAGTACCTCAGGTTCGAGCTGCCCTCAAGCCATTACCAGTTCAAGCAATGCCCTTCGGTCTAACCTCTGTTCCAAGGGTGTTCACAAAATGCCTGGCAGTAGTAGTTGCTTCTCTAAGAAGGCAAAGGATTGCCATCTTCCCATACCTGGACGACTGGCTCATAGTAGGCCAGTCCCAGACCAAGTCAAGTTACACCTACAAATAACTCAGCAACTGCTCATCTCTCTGGTTTTCCTTCTGAATTTTCAAAGTCAGTTCTAGAGCCTGTTCAGCTCCTCACCTTCATAGGTGCAGAGCTAGATACAGAAAGAGCCAGAGCCTTCCTTCCCTGGACAGGGTAAGGACCCTTGTCCTCTGGCCTCCTCATTCACCCTACAGCTGTCTCGACCAGCAAGGCATTTTCTGCAGCTCCTGGGGCACATGGCTGCTTCTACAGGAGTGGTGCAGGAGCAAGATTTCAGATGCGGGACATTCAGTTCCATTTGAGAGCCTTTGGTCTCAGAAAAGGACCCTCTGACCAAACTGATCCCAGTGACTCAAACCCTGGTCAAGCTTTCCAGTGGCGGCAGGATCAGGACAATCTAAGACAGGGAGTTCCTTTTGTCCTCCAGTCTCACTCTTTAATCCTTACTAGATGCCTCCCTCTTGGGGTGGGGGCCCACTTGGGAGACCTAACCACCCAAGGGTTGTGGTCTCCTCAGGAATCTCTGCTTCACATCAATCTGCTAGAACTCAGAGCAGTGTTTCTAGCACTTAAAGTTTTCAAGTCTGTTCAGAACAAAGTAGTTCAGATCAGGACAGACAATACCACCACAATGTGGGATATCAACAAGCAAGGGGCACAAAAGTTGTGGTCTCTGGCTATTCCCTGAACACCTCTCTTACAGCAGTACACCTCCCAGGCAAGGACAATGTCCTGGCAGATGCCCTCAGCAGGATATCTCAGGGCCATCACGAATGGTCACTGGATCCCTGGTTTTGGGTGATCTTCTCAGATGGGACACCCACAGAGATCTTTTTGCAGCCCCAGACAATCACCAACTTCCCTCTTCTGCTGCAGGCCCCAGTGTTGGGCTCAGTCCCCTGGATGCCCTGGTTCTCAATTAGGAAGGGAAGTTCCTGTATGCTTTTCCCCTTCCCTCTCCTGTTCAAGGTGCTAGTCAAAATCAGGTCTCAACCCTGCAAGGTGATTCTGATTGCTCCAGACTGGGCCAGACAGCCCTAGTACCCTCTCCTGTTGTCCTTAGCAGTCCACCTTCCCTTGTCTCTTAGGAATTACAACCTGTTAACCTGTGCTCAGGGAGGGTTTGGTACCTGAATCTCAAATCTCTCAATCTCAAGGCCTGGCTCTTGAAGAGTTAGAGTTTGCTGATTTACACCTCTCTCAAGGTGTTATGGACATCCTAAAGGCTTCTAGGAAGCCTTCCACCAGAACCACTTATAATTCCAAATGGAAAAGATTCTCCATATGGTGCTCTGGGAGCATATTTCTCCAGAGTCTGCTTGGCCTACCACAGTCCTTGACTATGGTTCATCTGAATAAGCTGGTACTCAGACCAGCTATACTAAAGTACATCTGAGCTGTCTCTGCTTTTCTTTCAGCAGGTAAGCCTTCTTCCCTTTCAGCTCATCCTGTATTCTCCAAGTTTTTCAAAGGATTGCTTCATACCAATCCGCCATTCAGGGACCCTGCCCCTGCTTGGGACCTTAATGTTTGCATTGCTCAGCTTATTCAATCCCTTTTGAGCCCTTGTCCTCAGCAGAGCTCAAGTACTTGACTTGGAAAACTGTTTTCTTGGTGGCCATCACATCCGCCAGGTGCATAAGCGAGTTACAAGCCCTGTCAGTGGAGCCTGATTTTATCTTTTTCCATAGAGATAGGTGGTCCTCAGGACTAACAGGAAGTTTTTACCTAAGGTGGTTTCAGACTTCACCTTAACCAATCTGTGTCTCTTCCTGTGTTCTTCACTGACCATTCCTCCTCTGGTGAGAGGAGGCTGCACAGTTGGATGTGAAAGAGCCCTTAGCTACTACATAGAGTGTACCAAGGGTCACAGGTTTGACTCCCTCCAACTGTTCCTCACTTATGGTGAGGATGGTGAGAAAACCTGCCACTAAAGATCCATTGCTAGGTGGATTGTCTTTGCATTCAATTTTGCTATGAGAAACTAGGTAGGATTCCACCTTCAGGCCGAGGGGCTCACTCTACCAGAGGTACAGCTGCTTCCTGGCTGCTGCCGGGATATTCCTATCTTAGAGATATGTCAAGCAGCTACCTGGAAAACAGTTCACACTTTTACCAAGCATTACTCTCTGGATATCCAGGCTGGGGTGATGCTCGGTTTAGCACTGCTGTGCTTCAGAGCCTATTTCTAAGTAGGTTCTGTCCCTCCTCCATGGAGGTACTGCTTGGTAGTCTGCAATTTGTCAGAATACAGCAAGACTTCATGTTGTTTGAAGAAAATTACTTACCTTAGTAATGTTGTTTCTTCTAATGGAGTCTTGCTGTATTCTGACCTCCATACCTTCCCTTCTCAGAACCTTTGTTTTTGGGATGTGGGTGGGCAGTAGCAGTGTTGGCACTCAGGAGGTGCCCACCTTTTATTATCACCCCTTTTCTTTGGGTGAGTGGGTGTTGTGTTTATTTCATTTTGGGGTTTCCTGACTTGAGTCTTTGTTTTGGGATCAAAAATCTGTTTATTATATTTAGCAGCCAGTTGGCTAGTGTAGGTTTACAGCTTCCACAGGACACTCAGTGAGTTTAGCTCATAAACATCTGGCGGTTTGAGTTCAACAGCAACAGACAGAGTCTCAACCGAGCTCGAGTTCAGTGTTCCATGCCTGGCATGGAAGTTAACTCTTTCATCTCGGGGCAGTTCGAGGTTGGACCTCACTGCAATTTGTCAGAATACAGCAAGACTCCGTTAGAAGAAACAACATTACTAAGGAGAGTAATTTTTCTTCTGGCCCGTTTCAGATCATACTGTAAAATTCTAAAGTCCACCAACATGTTAATCGACACCTAACACGTGCATCAACCTCTCCCCAGCTTCATAAGCAGGGATGGCATATGAATGCTGTGCAAAAATAATGTAGCACCCCTGCCAACAAGGATGATCTAAGAAGGCCTAGCAATGTAGAAATTATAAGGGACTTAGTGGTTGTGTCCTTTAGATTAAAGCCCTGGGTTCATGTTTACAGTAGTTCATGGTTCAATTGGCACATGGTGCCACCACCCAATATGATTTCTTCAATAAGGGCTGGCCTAGAGGTGCTGCCTCTGAGGAAATGTAATGTAGGTTCAGTGGTTCTTGGCACTGGTTATCCCTTGAGGTGATGAAATCTCTGGTGAAAGCAGCGACTGCAGTTACTTTTAGGCTGAACAGTTTCTTTGCTGCAGGCACCTGGCTTAAAATTCATTAAACCACAGGCCCCACTTTAACTTTAGGTCTTCAGCACATCTTTTACTATTATCGGATCTTTGTTCACAGCATTAGGCTAAGTTAAACAAGACACACAGACTTCCAGTTGCAAAACAACGAAGAACAAGTTTATTTACAGTGACCACAGATGACCTGAAATCATCCAAACAGACCACTAGCAGACCACTAAAGCAGTAGGTAAGGTTAGAGGGATGTTGGGTGCATTAGTAGGGTATGTAAGTCATAAGAGGAGATAATAATCCTCTTTACAAGACACTAGTTAGGCCCCATCTGGAGTGCCGTGCAGTACTGGAGGCCTACCTGCACAAGACATTAACAAAATGGAGGCAGTCCAGAGAAGGAAACTAAAGTGGTGCAGGGACTACATCAGAAAACATATGAGGACAGATTAGCAGACTCAGTATGTATACCCTAGAGTAAAGGAGGGAGAGAGAGAGAGAGAGAGAGGTGATATGATCGAAACATTCGAACATCTTAAGAGGCGCCAACAAGGTGAAAGAGTCTAACCTGTTTCAATATAAGAAAAATAGCAGAGCAAGAAGACACAGCTTGAGATCAGAGTCGCTGATTATAGGTAATGTGAGGAAGTTCTTTTCACAGAAAGGGTGGTGGATACATGGAACAGCCTACCTCAGAAAGTGGTGTATATGAATACAGTGCAGGGCTTCAAACAAACATGGGATAGGCATAAGGAGCAATACAGACAAGTATGACTAGATAGGCCATTGACAAAGTACAGGCCTATGGCACATTCATAAGGTAGAAAAAATGGGCAGACTAGATGGGCCTTGGGATCCTTATCTGCCGTCACCTTCTGTGTTTCTATGTTTCTGTTGTGTATACAAGACTGTATATCGTGATCTTTCATTAGATGTAGGATAGTGGTATGCAGGTGACAGTGGTGGGTGCGATAGATTAGTCGGTGAAAAGCGACAAACACTGTTGTGTAGACAGTGCGCACCTTGGAGGGACCCGGCAGAAGTAGCAGGAAATAAAGGAACTGTAGTGAAGTAAAGGAGCAAGAGGCTATGGACAAGCAGTCTTTTGTATCAGAACTAAAACCTTTTAACTCAGTATAAAGAAACCAGTTTCATACATATAGATTTTACCAGATTGTTGATATGTCGTCGAACTTAGAAATGTTGTCCAAGTACATAACTAGGTATTTAAACTCTAGGGACATGCTCCACCTCAATACCATTCAAATCAAGTAGTTTTTTATGCACTGAGAAGATCATGGATTTAGTTTTTTGGCATTGAGGACCATTCTTTTTTTTTTTTTATGAACCAGTCCTGGAATAGGCCAAAGTCCCTCTGCCATGGTTTTGTTCAAGGTTGCTAAGTCCTTGCCTGTACTGAAGACGACTGCATTATCTGCATAAAGGATGGTTTCAGTTGATGGGCAGGCATTAGGCAGTGAATTTAAAAACACAGAAAAAAGTAGAAGACAAAGAATAGATCCTGGGGACCCCATGGAAGATCTGGCGAAAATCAGAGAGCATTGTTTATTGCAGTCCTATGGACCTGGTTGTTCAGATAGTTTTGTACCAGTTGGTGAAATCTGGGGAGAAACTGAGAGGACAGAGCCTGGATTAGTAGTTTGTGGTCGACAAGGCTGAATGCTATGATGAGATCCATGAACACTGAGGCTATAAAATTAGCTGAATCTAGCGCTTGGTGAATAAAAGTCTGTGTACCTCACCAAGGCAGTCTCATTGTGTTGAGGGTAGAAAGCATGTTGAGCATTGGTCACCCGACCAATTTGCAGGATACTTGATCTTCTGATCCTCAAAAGTACAGAACATCTTGTAATTAACAATTCTTCCTTGGATGAGACTTGTTTGTGAATTCTTTAACCCCTGCTTTTCTGAAGAGGTTATATCCTCTTCCTCTGATCAAAACCTTCACACCCCTATCAAGCCTCCTACACCCTGAGAAGAGCATATGAACAAACAGTTCCAAGCATTGCCTAACCCAAAGCCATTTCTGGACTATGCATGGGAGTAGTACTAATATTGTTTCCCAGTCATATCTGTATTACTGGAAACCCATATCGCTGGAGGGGGAGATTGTCTCCAGCCATTCCCTCAGCTATAGGGAGCACAGTACTTACACCCAGGCCTTTTATATCTTTCCCAGTTACTATATCATCACTGTATATCTGTGGAACAGATTGTTTTTCAGTAATTTGCAATATCATGTTAACAGCTTCATTCCTTGCTCTAAGGTGTTTAAATATATCACACACTGATCTCTAAGGAGAACCACACTTCTACAAGAATGTACAGGTCCCCACATCACTTGTTCATGGGTTTGCAGACTCCAGTTAGTTTAAACACCTGTCTAGACTGGGGAATTGCCTGATTACAGAATAGTAAAGTACAGTTATGTAAGAACTTACATAACAGTAGATCTTCAAGAGAAGCTCTTGCAGCAGAGCCCACCGGTAGGACTAAACAGCCAGTTGTGAGGACCACACAGAAAACTTCTAGCTAGCAGTATGTCATGGGGACTGCCCAGCCCGACGTCAGTCAGCTGACATCAGCCTAGCCTATATAGGTGGGCAGTCCCCATGCCTACTTCAGTTCTCCTGCCAGAGACCCTGTATGGGCAGCTGAAGGAGGAGAACAGAGGAGGTTTCCTGAGAGCCAAGAAGGGCATAAAGTAGGTGCGAGAGAAAAGAGAAGCAGGGGAAGGAGGGAGGAGGAAATCAGGGCCTGCTGCAAGAGCTTCCTCAAGCTCTACTGCTGTGTCGTCCTCTACGTAACTGTACTGTCTTACGCCGAGGAAGGCCTGCAGCAGGACACACTGGTAGGACTGAGTCCCATCAGTACCAGGTATCACCAGGTTAACACCACTGGGAGGAGGAAGATCAGCAGCCAAGAGCTCAGAAGAGAAGGCCCTGAGGAACTGCTAGGCGAAACTGGCCCCTGCGTCCAGAGGCAATGTCAGACTATAATGCTTGGTGAAAGTGTGGACAGAACTCCAGGTGGCAGCTACACAAATGTCCACAGCAGACACATTTCTGAAACAAGCCATGGAGGCAGCCATACGCCCTAGTGAAATGTCTTTTGACCACCCCTGGAAGGGGTTTGTTATGCTGCAGTAGCAATAAACAATACAATTCGCTAACCACTTGAACAAACACTGTTTGGAAACAGGAACACCCTCTCTAGGGGCGAATGAAACAAACTTCAGTTTTTCTGAAAGGCTTTGTGCAGTTCATGTAGAACCCGCAACAGCCTATGTACATCCAACGTATGGAGCAATGCCTCCTCCTGATTAGAATACTCAGGAAAAAAACTTGCAAGTGGATGGATTGATTTAAAGTAAATTTCGACACCACCTTAGTAAAAACTTAGGATTAGTGTGCAAAGACACCCTGTCTTTGTGAAAAACAAATAAGGCTCCTCACACATAGAGCCTGTAGCTCAGAAATCCTTTGAGCAGCAGTAGCAGCAACTGAAAAGCGCTTTCCATGACAAAAGCGCAACTGCAACCTCGCGACCAGTTCAAAGGGAGGTAAAGTGAGCTTCAAACACCATGAAGTCTTGCTATATTAGGACTTATTGCAGTTAGCCACTGCACTTGAACTGCCCGGAGAGAAAGAGTTAACTCAGAGAATCTGGAGTTCTAAAGCACAGGCGCTATACCAAGCTCTATCTGGGCAGTTTCAAATGAAACTGTCAGATTCTTTACCCGCTTCACTGAACAGTGCTCCGGAGATCAGCTCCTTCAGCTCGGTCGGTCAAGCGAGTATTTTCGGTTCATTTGAACCTCCAAAAGTAATTATTTTACCGCATTTCGGTTAAAGCTCTATCTGGTAAACCGTAAGTACAAAATGAAAAGTCTGTGGAAATTTAGTTATCGGTTCGGTTTTCAACCGATTGGTTTGCTTATTTTAACATTTAAAGTTTGGGCTTTTAGAGTGCGGTACCGGTTCTTATCGGTTCTAAAAACCTTGATTTTAAATAGGGTTTTCAAATACCCGTGAAGCGGTTAGGAACCGATAAGGGTGTCTTGCCCTGTACACCCAGCCATAAAAAGAGCAGTTTTGGTTAGGCTGGCATTATGTCTGGGAAACCCAAAAGAAAAACCGGGCCCACTGGGTTTCAACACTGTGATGCTGTGGGAAGCCTTTGCCAAGGCTGTCCCACACACCACTTGTGTTTATTATCTGAGGCTGACCACCTCCTGTCAGACTGCCAGGTGTTTAAAATTTCTCTGCAGCCACCCTGAAAAGAAATAGGGCTGGCTCAGGAACTATTGGCCAAAAAGTCCGCTGACCCGGATGGCCAGCCGGTCCAGTACCCACTGGACCAGAGAATGCCCTCTGACCAGGGCTAGACTTCCTCGGGCAAAAGGATGGTTCAGAGGAACCAGTTTAAAAAAAAAATAAAAAATAAGAGTATGACAGAGAAATCAGTAGGTTTGGAGTCAAGATTGTCTCTCCAACTGCTGCAGGAGTAGTTAAGCCATACAGATTGTCCAGTCACTGTTTCTAGGTCCTGTCGACCATCTACAGTTGGTAAAAGGTGGCTCGTTCAGTTCCAGTGGTTCAGGTTTATGATGTTGAGGATTGTTATGAACCACAGGAGTGGGAGGAGGAAAATTGATCAATACATGTGTGGCTGGTAGGGTCTGGACGTGCCCACTTAAGCGGACATTTCTCAGACAGACTTTTAGAATCTCCTCCTATTCTGTCTGAGTCCCTTTCTCAGTTTATGTTTTACAAAACTTGCAGAATCCCCAGCTTCCTTTAGAGGAGGCTATGGATGAGTAAAGGGAAGCCTGATTATGTAGGAATGATGGGCTGGGAGGTTGTCTTTCCTTTGCATAAGTCATTTAGGAAGTAAACAACTAAGATTTTATAAGATTCTTCTTTCTGTCCCTCCTGTAAGATAAAAAATGGACAGAAGGTGTATTTAAATCAGGCTCTGTTACAGACTTCCTCACTGAGCAGTGTAGTCATGTGGGTGTGGTACAAGCTGCAGCCTCTGTCAAAACTGAGTCCCTGGCCTCACATCCTCCTGAATAGGATTCCAGGAGGATTGATGCCATAACAAGAAAAACAGTATATGGCAGCTTCTGTGGGACTCAGACAGGCAAGTTGTATGGCTTATGTGGCTAGATTTGTAAATCTGGGTGGGGCCGTATTGCAGTTAGCCAAGCAGGCCTATGGCCAGCTGGCTAGCGAGGTTGGAACAGGTGGCTGCTAATGGCACTGAAGCCTCTAAGTTCAAGTTCATACTGCTGTTGGTGTTAATCTTGTTTTCTCTAGGGTCATGACCACTTCTGTAGCTTTCCGTAGGTTGGCATGGCTCAGATGCACTAATCTGTCCCAAGATACTCTGTCAAAGTCTATGGATTTGTTTCTTGTTGTGGGTAATTCTCTGTTTGAGGAACAAACAGAAAGCTATATGAAAAACATGGATGATTACCTACAAAAGTGCCCAGGTAGAGCTCAGGCCTCCTCTGCTTTCGCCAGAGGGTCTCTTCAGAGGCAAGATAGGCAGGGGCACAAGTAAGCGTCCCCTCCCTTAGCCTAAGACTATTGCCAAGCAGGCACCCTGATGGGGTGCCCAGGGCGATTCTCTATACCAGTGGGCAGGTTGGTTTTATTTCAGCCAGAACTGTGTGTCCCTAACTCAGACAAGTGGGTTCTGGAAGTAATAGGTCTGGTTCTCAGCTTCAAACAGTTTCCAAAGATAGAGGCCAGACAGGTCCACTAAATCCTTGGAATCCCTGCTTTGGGAGTAGAGGTTTCTTCTCCTCTGAACTACCAAAGCAGTAGAAAGGTCCCTCCTTGCCACGGGGCAAGGGCTGTGCTCATGATACTTTCTTAACCTATAGAAGGCAGGAGATTGGCGCCCATCTCAGATTTAAGGTACCTGAACAAGCATCTTTTGAAAACAAAGTTAAAAATGTTAACTCTGGCTGAGGCCAGGGACTGGCTAGCTTTCCTGGACCTCAAGGATGCCTATTTTTTTTCATGTCTTGATCAGGCCTTCTCACCGAAAGTACCTCAGGTTACCCTCAGGCCACTTTCAGTTCAGGGCAGTGCCCTTGACGCCTACCTCTACGCCAAGGGTATTCAAGAAATTCTAGCTGTGGTAGTGGCTCTTTTAAGAAGGCAAGGATTGCTTTGTTTCCTTTCCTGGATGACTGGCTCTTAGTGGGTCAGTCTCCAGATCAAGTAAAATCCACTTGCAAGTCACCCAGCAGCTTCTCACCTTTCTGGGATTCCTGCTGAATGTACAAAGTCAGTTCTCGAACCAGTTCAGGTACTAACTTTCATAGGTGCAGAGTTGAACACAAAGTTAGCCAGGGCATTTCTCCCCTCTAAAAGGGTAGGCAGTCTCTTGCCCTGGCATCTTCCATTACTCTGCGAGTCTCTTGACCAGCAAAGCATTTGCTACAACTACTAGGGCACATGGCTGCTTCCACAGCTGTAGTGCAGGGCAAGATTCCAGATGAGGGACATTCAGTTCCATCTGAGGGCCTATTGGTCCCAAAGGAGGATTCCCTTTCCAAGTTGGTTCTAGTGACCCAATCCCTGATCCTGGCCTTACACTGTGGCAGGATCAAAGCAATCTAAAACTAGGGGTCCTCTTCATTCCCTCTACGGATGCTCCTGTGTTAGGGTGAGGAGCTCCTAAGGCGACCTGTCCACTAGGGGAGTGTGGTCTCCCTAGGAATCTCTGCTCCACATCAATTTTGGAACTCAGAGCTGTCTTCTAGCTCTTAGGAGTTTTCAGCTTCTGTCCAGAACAAGGTAGTTCAAGTCAAGACAGACAACACCACAATAATGTGGTACATCAACGAGCAGGGGGCACTCGGTCATCAGCCTTGTGCACGAAGCAATGAAGTGGTGGTCTCTGGCTTACTCCTGAACACCTCCCTGATAGCAGTTCACCTCCCAGGAAGGACAATGCCCTGGCAGATGCCCTCAACAGGATTCTCAGGGCCATCACGTTGGGCTCTGAATCCTCAGGTGCTGGGTTCAGTCCTTGCCAGATGGGGCTCATTTTCAGATAGATCTTTTGCAGCCCCAGATAACCACTAACTTTCTCTGTTTTGTTGAGGCCTCCAGTGCTGGGATCAGCCCACCTGGACGCTTTTCACTTGGATTGGAAAGGAAGTTTCTGTTCACCTTTCCTCCTTTTCCCTTTCTTTCAGGGTACTAGTAAAATCAGATCTCAGCCTTGCAAACCGATTCTGATTGTTCCAAGCTGGGCCAGACAGCCCTGGTACCCATGTCTCTGTCCTTGACAGTTCACCCTACCTGAGCTTGCCCAGAGTCCACGACTTACTGGCCTTTGCACAAGGGAGAGTATGGTATCCGAACCTCAAATTCCTCCTTCTCAAGGCAGCTCTTGAGGAGTTAGAATTTGCTGATTTACCTTTTCAAGGTGTCAAGGGATATTTTAAAGGCTTCAAGGAAGCTTTTCACTGGCGCCACTTACAATTCTAAGTGGAACAGGTTTTTCAGTCTGGTGCTGAGAAGCAGATTATACCACAGTCTGCTTATCTGCCCATTTTCTGGACTTTTGGTCCATTTTAAATTCTTTAGGTCTTAGGCCAGCTACCTTAAGGGTTCCTTCGGCAGCTGTCTCTGTTTTTTCTGCAAGCAGGAAGCCTGCTTCCTTTTCTTCTCAACCTGTGTTTCCAAGTTTTTGAAGGGTTGCTTCACCAACCCTCCTTTTTGGGAACCAGCTCCTGCATGGAGCCAGAATGTTGTATGCTCAGTTAATGCAAACCCCTTTGGACCTCTGTCCCCAGCAGAGCTCAAGCTTCTCACTTGGAAAATGTTTTTTCTGGTGGTTTCACTTCTGCCAGGCGCATAAAGTGAACTACAGGCCCTGGCAGTGGAAGAAAGATTTTTCTCTCCCCACAGAGATAAGACAGTCCCTAGGACTAACACAGGGTTTGTCCCTAAGTGGTTTCAGGTTGCCACCTGACCAATCCATCTCTCTCCCAGGATTTTTCACTGAGCATTCTTCCTCAGGTGAGAGGAGACTGCACAGCTTGGACGTGAAAAGAGCCTTATGCTACTATTTGTAACGCACCAAGGGTCACAGGTTTGAATCCTCCAACTCTTCCTTACCTAGGGCGAGGTTGGCAAGGAACCTGCCACTAAGAGGACAATTGCAAGGTGGATTGTCTCTTGTATCCATTTTGTTATCAAAGACTAGGTAGAGAGCCCTCCTCAGGACTGAGGCTCACTCCACGGAGTGTACAGCTGCATCTCTAGCGGCTGCTAGAGATATTCCCATTCTGGAAATCTGTCGAGCTGTTACTTGGAAGACAGTTCACACTTTTACCAAGCATTATTCCTTGGATTTCAGTCCAGGAGATGCTCGTTTTAGCACAGCTGTGCTTCAGAGCCTATTTCCTAAGTAGGTTCTGACCCTCCTCCATGGAGGTACTGCTGTGTAATCTGCAATAAGTCCTAATATAGCAAGACTTCATGGTGTTTGAAGAAAAATTACTCACCTTAGTAATTGCTTTTCTTCTCATGGAGTCTTGCTATATTAGGACCATCCCCAACCTGCCCCCTCTCAGAACTTCTACTGGGGTGGGGTGGCAAATTAGTGCAAGCACTGTGTCATGCCATTGTAGTTCTTCCCTTCACCCTCTTTTATTTAGGGTTAGGGAACTAGGGTTTCTGGTTGAGTGATTTGTTGGCCTTCCTGGACTTGAGTCTTTGGGGAAGGGGGTTCCTAATAATGCTTGTCAGGGAAAACTAATAATACCATTATTCATTCTTATTATTGTTATTGTTGTTTTTATTGTTGTTTCTATTGTTGTTATTACTACTAGTAGGTAGCCATTTGCCTAGTGTAGAGCTTTCCACACAGACTTGTTGCTTAGTGTTAGCCAGTAAAGATCTGACAGTTTCATTTGAAACTGCTCAGATAGAAGCTTTAGTATAGCGCCCTCGCTTTAGAACTCAGATTCTCTGGAGTTAACTCTTTCTCTCCCGGGGCAGTTCAAGTGCAGTGGCTAACTGCAATAAGTCCTAATATAGCAAGACTCCATGAGAAGAAAAGCAATTACTAAGGTGAGTAATTTTTCTTCTCCAACATGAAGTTGAGGTCCCATGGAGGGACCAGGTCCCGAATGGGAGGTTTCAGATACAAATGCCCTGCAGGAATGTGTGGGACATCTCAAGCTGGTGACAGCTTTGCCCTCAATAGGTGCATGATGCACCAGAGATGTCAGAAGGTGCCTCTTAAGGGAGAGGAGTACCCAGGGCTTAATCCGAGAAGGAAGGAGATACTCAACACCTGATTCACCGGTCAGGTGAAAGGATCTCAATGGGAGCAGTGGCCCAAATGGAGAAGCATTTCCATTTCATAGCATAAGTGGCCCTGGTGGAGGTTTCCTGGCAGCCACCCAGAACATCTGCGATCTCTAGCGGAGACTCCAAAGTGGGCAATAGCTAGGTCCATGAGGAGCCATGCAGGAGTTGAGGTCTGGATGGACTAGGGTGCCCTGGTCCTGGGCAAGCAAGCGGCGCATGGGGCAGGGTACTGGAGGCTGCACCACCAGCTGTTGCAGCAAGGAGAACCAAGTCTGGCATGGCCAGAAGGGGAAGGGACTGTGAGAATCATCTCTGCCCTTTCAACTGGAGCTTGAGCAGAGCCCTCTGCAGGAGCGTGAAGGGAGGAAAAGTGTACAGAAACTTCCCTTCCAGTGAGGAATAATGCACCTCACCAGAAAACTCCGGGCCAGAACCAGTGAGCAAAAAACTGGCAGTTTTCGCTGAGTGGGGACACAAAGAGTCCAACTCTGGATGGCCCCACATGTTGAAGATCTTCGACTACCGGGGTTAGAAGCTCCCACTCATGAGCCTGCGACCTGGAGCAGCTGAGACTGTCAACCAAGACACTTTGAACACCGAACATAAACAGCCAAGAGCTCTAGACCGTGCTCGATGGCCCAATAGCAGACTGTCCTCACCTCCCAATGCAGGGTAAGAATGAGTCCCCCAGTTTGTTGATGTAGCATACCACACACATGTTGTCTGTCTGCACCAGCAGTGGGCCTGGAGAAGATGAGTCTGAAAAACTTGCAGGGCTTAAGAACTGCCAACATCTCAGGATGTTGATATGAAGACCCTGCTCTATGTCTGTCCAGGTACCCTCGTCTGGTAATCGTCCAGATGAGCATCCTGCCTAGGCGGATGCATCTGTCATGAGACTCTGTTGGGGGATTGAGAGTTGAAATTAGATCCCCAAAGGAGGTTGGCCAAATCCAACCACCATGACAGAACCCACCAGACCAGGTCAGAGACCAGGACCAGCTGGTCCAGGTCATCCATGTGTTGGTCCCACTGGACCATCAAGATCACTGAGGAACCCGCATGCAGGCAGGCCCAGTTAACCATGGCAACTGCCGCTGCCATGTAGGCCTAGAAGGCGCAGGAAAATCCTGGTGGGGACCTGCCGGGTGGAGGAAACCAGAAAGGCCTGCTCCATCAGTCACTCCTCTCTGTCCTCAGACAAAAGCCTTGCCCTGACTGGTGTCTAGGACAGGCAGGACTTTGTCAGATTTATAGTGATCCCCAGGGCCTGGAAGAAGCGGAGAAGTATATTCAGGGTCTGAACCAAATGGTCCCTGCAGGGGCTGCTAGCAACCAGTTGTCCAGGTAGGGAACACATAGAAACCCTGCATCTGCAATGTGGCTGCCACCACTGCCAGGCATTTGGTAAATACCTGGGGGGCTGAGGAAAGACCAAAGGGAGGGTTTGGAATTGGAAATGGGCCCCTGACAGTGAAGAAGGAAGCAACGATGGGCAGAAAAGACCTAGATGTGCAAGTAAGCATCCTGCATGTCCAACTAACAGATCCAGTCCCGCTGGTGCAGAAGGGTAACAGCAGCTGGAGGGTGACCATCCTGATGCATTTGTACATGATGTACAGATTCAGATGGCTCAGGTCCAGGATGGGCTGAACATCCCCAGTCTTTTGGGGATGAGGAAGAGGTGGGAGGTATGGGCTCTTTGGCTCCTTTTGAAGAAGAGTCTGAATTTCCTTCTAATCCAGAGACAGGCGTGTGTGTGTGTGGGGGGAGGGTGGTGGAGTTGACAGGAAGGTTTTGGGTGACCACTGTTAACTCCAGAGTGTGACCGTGTGCTGTGATCTGGAGCACTCAGTTGTCTGTAGTAACCCCTGCCACCCTTCTAGGTGGAGGAAGAACTGACCCCGACCACCTCCCTTGGATCCTCAGCCGGGGGTCAGCTAAGAAGTCAGGAGGTAGGGGTGGGCACAGGCAGAGGAGCCATGGGGGCCCTGGGGACTCTGGTGGCAGCAACAGGGGCTGCTGTACCTTTACACTTGTGCTGACCTTTGGCAGTCTGTTTCGAGACTGCTTGCAGGAAGACCTTTGAAAGGACTGATGTTGGCCTGCTCTAGGTTGGGTGTGATGAGCTGAACAAACTGACTTGAAAGGCCACCCTGACTTCTGCAGGGTAGAAATGATGTTCTGGACACCCCCAAAAAGGACCAGTCTCCAGAGGGGTGTCCAAAATGCTAACCTGCACGTCCAAGGCAAAGCCAGATACCCAGAACCAAGAATAGTGCTGAAGAAAGACCCCACTGCTGCCCCATGCCTGGAGGCATCAACAGCATTATAAGCCACCGGAGGACATGATTATCAACACCTGAGCCCAACTTCATAAGTTTGGTGAGCTGCATCTTAGTGGGGTCCTCTGGTAAAGTCTGTACCATGTCCCTGGCTTGATCCCAAAGAACAATCTGGTACTGGACCATGAGGGCCAGATAATTTATAGCCTGGATAGCTAGAGTAGTAGAGGCAAAAGCCCGTTTGCCAAGGTGATCCAGCTGCCTGGAGTCCCAGTCGAGGGAAGGGTACTAAGGGGCTTGGGCTTTTTTAGTGCGATTAGTGCGCTGCATTAATTACCACTGAACTGCCTTAGGGTGGCTCCCCAGAAGGCTTGCCAGTGAGGGGCATGGTAAAACAGTTCATTTTTAGGCAGAGGAGGGATGGTAGAAGGGTGATTCCAGGCTGCCTTAGTGACATCCTTATAGGAGTCATTCGGCGGCACCACCATGGGAGGGCATCCTGCTGCCGGAGGTAGACTTTCAAGCGGCATCTCTGCAGGTCTTGCTTCTCCATCTCCCAGCCCATGCGGACTGGATGTAGCGCATGACATCCATAAGGATGAATCCTCAGGGGACTTGGACACCTCTTTAGCCTGGTCATCCCCTCTGAAGACTGCCAGGAGGGAGAAGACCCTGAAGAATCGGAGTCATCCTCAGTAGTATCACTATCTGGAACCGATGATGGAGGTTGGCTATTATCCCTTCATGAACCTGAACCGGCGTCAGGTTGAGCCCTTGAGGACCTCGGCGTGTGGGGTGTGCTTGGACCAGCCTATCTGGATTCTGGGGCTGGGGGTCATGGGGAAGGAGGAGGGAATGTCAGAGACAGGCTCCTGAGGGCAGGGTCTGCTTTGCATGAAGGAACACCACGCCAAAAAGGGCATTATAATCCACCTAGGGTGCTGTATTATACACCTGCAGGAATGGAAAAAGAAAGCCCGGAGAAGGGTACAACAGCTGAGGAGCCAGTGAGGTACCCGGCATGGAGTCCACCCATTGCCAGGTGAGGATCCGGCAACAGACTAGCAGATGTTGGTTGCAGCCTGGAGTTCGGAAGGGGCGACGACAAAGTCAGGCCCATAGACTGGGGCTGCGGTGGCCCAGCAGGCGATGGCCTGGGCACCCAGGTGAAGGATCCACCAGCCCAGTTGGAGAATTGGTGCCTGAGGGTTGGAGACCCCTGAGTTAAAGGTAGAGGTGACACCAGTGAGGAAGAGATTGTGGTAGCCTGCTGTGTACATTGCCTGGCAGGACTGACATCATTCCCAGTGACGGGAGCCAACAAATGCAGCACTGTGGCTGGTGAGGGGTGACAGTTAAGGGCAGATGCCTGAGAGACCAACACCAACCAAGCCACCTAATAAATCATGGGAGGATGGGATGCTACCTAAGGACTGGAGGAGGGAGGGTGTGATTCCCTTCAAAAGTGGGAGCAAAGCAGAGGAAAGAAACTACAGACCTGTTAGCTGACCTCAGTGGTAGGAAAATGATGGAATCACTTCTGAAAGAAATAATTTTGAGTACCTAGAAGCCAGCAGGGCACAGGACCTAAAGCAGCATGGATTCTAGCAGGAAGCTCAAGGCAGGCGAATCTAATAGATTTCTCTGACTGGGTGACCAAAGTAGTAGACCAGGGAGGGCTGTGGACATGGCCTACCTAGACTTTAGCAAGACACTTAACACAGTCCCACACAAAAGATTAATAATCAAATTAGCCAGCCTGGGAGTCGGTCCCAGGGTGGTAGCCTGGTAAAAGTTGGCTGGACAAGAGGACACAGAAGGTAATAGTAAACAGAGTCCACTCCGAAGAAAGGGGTTACTATCGGGTACCACAGGGTTCAGTACTGGGTCCGGTCCTTTTAATGTCTTTATAAGTGACATTGCAGAGGGACTGGAAGGAAAAGTATGCCTCTTTGCAGGACGACACAAAGCTCTGCAACAGGGTTGATGGGTTGATACACAAGGGAGGGGTGGAAAGATGAGAAAGGACTTGGCAAGGTTGGAGAATGGTCAAAAGTATAGCAGCTTAGATTCAGTGCAAAAGTGCATATAGTGCACATGGGAAACAAAACCCAGGGAAGAGTACACAATGGGGGGTATTAACAACAACAAAAATGGAAAGGGACCTGGGGTAGTCATATCAGATGACCTAAAGGTAAGCAAGCAATGTGAGAAGAGCAATAAGGATGGCAATAAGGATGGCTGGGGGATACTGGACGTACAGGAGAGCATCACCAGTAGAAAACAGGAAGTTGTTGTCCTTCTGTATGGACAGTTGGAGAGACCCCATCTGGAGTACTGCGTGCAGTTCTGGAGACTCCATCTATGCAGAACGTAGACAGGATGGAGGCAGTCCAGAGGAGGGCAGCTAAAATGGTGCGGGTCTGCAACAGAACCATACAAAGACAGACTAAAGGCTTAATATGTATACCCTTTAGGAAAGGTAACAATAGAAACTTTCAAGTACCTCAAGGGAATCAACAAAGTCCAAGAGGGTAGCATCTTTCAGAAAAGAGATGTGCAAGAACAAGGAGACACAATTTGAAGATAGAGTTTGGACAGCTCAGGGGCAATGTGAGAAGTATTTTTTCACAGAGAGGGTGGTGGACGCATGGAACAGCCTTCCTGAGGAGGTTGTGGGGTCAAAAACTGTGGGAAATTCAAGAATGCATGGGACAGACATAAACAGTTCTGGTGGGGGTAGGAAGAAGTAGGCTGTTGATTAACTAGGATCTGCAGCTTATCCAATAGGTAGGAAATGGGCAGACTAGGTTGGCCAAGTGGTCATATCTGCTGTCAAAGTCTATTTCTATGTTTCTAAAGCCAAACAGTTATGTCATGCAATGCTTTACTCTTCACTACCAATGGGAAGTGTAGTACAGTGTAGTTTCTGCTCCTAGCAAGAAATTGTCTCTGAGGCTGTCATTAGCAAATGCATTTAACAGTCGATCTTCTAGTCCATACCGTGAACAGTTGGACGGACTTCTCCGTTTTGGGTGTCTTGCTCATGTCAGTGCTCCCCTCCATGGTAGTCGGGACAGTCTGCTCCAGGCACTTCAAAGTTCTTAGAATCCTCTCCCAAACTAGAATCAGTGGGTGCTGTAGGGAACTATCCATCTGATCCCACAGACACTCCTGCAGTGGGAGCCACATGCATCCATACAGCTGTAGCGCCAAGATGCAACCTGGTTGGAATGGCATCCTCAGTGTTGTCTGTATCTGTTCCTCATCTAGTTCCATTATCTATGTATTATTAGAATGAGCTGTGACAAAGTCTGGATCCTCTGCAAGGTTAGGAATCCCATCTGCAAACATATACTCTATCGATACTGATCAGCTGGCAGCTCATCAGTCAACATCATGTCTCTATAGCCACAGCCACCTTGCCCAAACACATCAAAGATGATTTGGGGACTGACTTCAAGCTGGGCTGGCAGTAAGTCTCCCTCAGATGTCTGCGCTCCATCAATACAAATCCTTGGCATGAGGCTGGCTATGTCTCTTCCACCTAGGAAGAGACAAGTCCAATTCCATTCTTAGTGGCAGTTGTGGAAGAAAATATGGATAATGGCAGGTGAGATGCTGACACTGAAAATTGATACAGCATTCTGGCTGCTTACTCTTCTCACCAAGGCCTTCCAAACAATAGTGTGATCAGGCAGGTTGAAGTCCAGTGCAGGGCAGGAGCTGCTAACTCCCAGCAACAGTCATAAAGTCCAGGGATGCCAGGCACTCAAGGTGAGGTGCTGCTAAACCAAGAAAGTTAAGAATACTGGAGTATATTTCCAAAAAGTCTTCTAATCATTTCAACAGCACAAAATTTGGCATACTATTTGGTAGGCAACTGCCTAATACAAGACACCCCAGCATTTCAACCGTAGTCTTTGTGAGGGACTACATTGAAGTGCCAGGGTTTCTTGTAGTTAGCAATACATAATATACAGATGGTGTCTTTGCAGGATATAATCACATCCCACCAAGAAAGAGGTTTATTCTGCTTCCAGTGTCTGAAACATGAATATTTTCACAACCCTGTCAGATCATCACACTAAAAATCCTTAGTTTCAGATTGGGAGACAGAACATGCCGGTAGAGTTTTGTCATTTGGACTCTCCTCTGCTCTCAAGGTTTTCACCAAATGTCTGGTAATTGCTGCAGTATATCTCTATCTGAATGGCTGGCTTATCAAAGTCAGTATGGCAGAGCCACTGTGGCTGACACGGGAGCTCCCAGTGGATAAATTTTAGGAGGAGGGATTACTCCTGAATCTACAAAAGTTTATACTGACCCTAACTCAACACATCAAGAGATTTGGGGCAGAACTAAAATCGACCTTAGCCAAAGCTGTCCTGCTCCTGCAGTAGGTCGAATCTTGGATCTGAGGACCTTTGGCAAGTCTTTTCAGGGAGGTTTGCAGTGCACCACCAAGGCATTCTTTTCCTCCTCAGCCTGATGGCCTTGATCTCATTTGTAGTCCCTTGGGCTCAACTTTACATGAGGTTGATTTAATGATACCTCAAGGAACAGTGGTCTCAGAGTAGAGATCACATAGATTGCAAGGTGGAAGTGACCCCAAAGCTGGTGGAAGCCCTTCCTTGGTGACATGTGGAACAAAATCTCAGAGTGGAATTCCCCTTTCAGCACCTTACGTTCTGCAATCCACTTGACCAAGATGCCTCACTGATATGATAAGGGCCGATCTCAGTCAGGAGGTGGGGCATGAGATTTGGTCCAGAGGGAATCCTCCCTGCACATCAGTGTCCTGGAGGTAAGAATATTTACCTGACCTTTCAGGCATTCAGTCTGTTGGGGATGAATCAGGAGTTTTCAGGTAAACATGGACAATACCACTGCAGTGTTTTACCTGAACAAGCAATGAGGTACCAGGCCATCCAGACTAGATCAGGGAGCCCTGAGTCTGTAGAAACTAGCTTTCTCCTTGTACTCACTTTCTTGAAGTTTGTCCGGTGGGCTAGCTGAACTGTCCAGCAGAGAGTATTATCTACATAGATGCTAGTACTTATGAGTGGTCCCTTAACCAGGATGTCTTGGATAGCATCTTTGAGGAAATAGAAAACATCCCATACTCTCTGTAAGACCACAAGAAAGAGAAACCATACCATATAGACTAAAGACCTTGTCCCTGAACTGGTAAGGAAGGTTACTGTACAACTTCTCTCACCCTCTAATTTTCAGTGTCATCCTCAAGGTTTGCCCATAGCAACCCTGGATGGTGCTGATAGTTCTGGTTTAGGCTTGGCAGGCCTGGTATTCAAACCACCCACACCTGAGCATCTGCAAGCCCATCCTTCATCTCTTCAGGCAGGGCCATCTCACCCAGTTCAAGGAGAAAATAACCAATCTGGACATTAAGTTGCTGCACCTGAATGCATGGTTCCCAAAGAGTAGAATTTCAGGACTTAGGCTGTCAAGCAAAAGTCGTGGATATGCTGGAAGTTTCTAGAAAGCCTCGCCTTCATGTGGAAAAGATTTTCTGCTTAGTGCAACAAGTTTGCATTTCCCCTGTCAGCTGTCCAGTTACCAGGGTAAGAGACCACCCACTGTCACTTGTGTTTTCAGGGTTAAAACAGCCATTTCAACACAAGGTCCAAGGAAGGGGTTCCTTTGATGTTTTTGCACCTATTTTCGAGAGATTCCTGAATTACTTAAATTTATTTGTATTCCCTAATGGAAATCCTGTTTCTGCTTGGGAGCTTAACATAGTTTTGTATAAATTGTTAAGTACCCTTTGAATCATTGTACTCTTGTGAGTTAAAGTTTTTGTCTTGAAACACTGCTATCTAGTTGCTTTAACTCCATCATGAAGAGTAAGTGAGCTTTAGGCTGTCTGCATACTGCTTAGAGCACATCTGAGGTTCGTGCCTAAGATTGTCTCAGAGTCCCAGGATAACCAGTCCATTTTATTACCAAATTGCTTTCCTAGGCTACATGCCAATGGAGGCAAGGTCTCTTCACAAACTGTATGTTTATTTATGATCAGCATATAGTCATTACATATCTGTTAAAATAGACATTTTGTTAAAAAGATTATTAAAACATTATTTCTTCATTTAAATAAAGAGCCAGTGAAATTTGCTAACAGGTAAGTAAATTCTTTGGCATATCTGATATTCAAGACACTGTACAAAATTAGTTTTTATCTAAAGTGACATATTACGCAAGAAATTACTAGGGTATCGTATCAGTGTAATAGACTGAACAGTATCACAGGGCAGGATTTTCAAAAGCCTTAGATTGCCGCAAACTCCGGTGTGCCAGCGTTATGGCACATGGGGCTTGTGAATCTCATAGAATTTTCTATCCCGATGGCAATTGCTGCAAGTTAGACAACTGTTTCTCACCCTGGGAATCCCTCAGTATGCTTGACTAGTGCAGTTATGCCAGCTGGGTTCAGCTGCCCCAGAGGTGTAGTTATGCTAATGATGCCAGGAAGTAGCCAACCATACACGACACTTCTCAACTATCATTTCTGCTCATCTGCCAAATACTCGGCGCGCATTTGGTATTGTTTTATTATGTTCTAGTGGTTGTTGCGTCAAGTTTCTTTCTTCTTTTCCGCTAAATTAAGGTCCTTAGGCCCATCCCCAGGCCTCTCCCTGTTGCTATATGCACTGACTTGGCTCAGGACTCACTGAGCCTGGACACCTGGTTGAGTGGTCAGGGACAGTCAGTCTCCTCTGGGGGCCGGCCGTGGATCGCTCGAGGCCTGATTTCCCATGGGGGCAGGCCGACCCCAATGGCGAGGCCTCAGTTACATGTGGGGTCTGCATCGGTGCAGTCCTCGAGGGCTTCAGGGGTTCAGCCTCGGCTTCTGACACCAGTCTGGTGTTGGTGAGTGGTCGGCCCTCCGGTGCCAGGAGTCCCCTCCTGACACCACTCTTGGTGCCAGGATGGGTGAGTGCCATGGTTGCCTCTCTCAAGATTGCTGTGCTCTCCTCCTCAAATTCAGAGGATGATCAGGCTGATCCAGATTGCAACCGAGCTCTCCAGAGCAATGGTCACTCCCAGGATCCTCTTGAGGTCTGTGGATCCCAGCCTTAGGTCTGGCTCTGTCGCAATGCTGCCCTTTCCTCCATGGGTGCCACACTTGGCACCATGGGGAGACTTTAGTGCTGCTTCTGGTGGTTGCGCCACACCTTCTGTCGGTGACATGCGGGGGCGGTGTTGTCAGTTAGTGCCGCCCCTGGGGTCAACGCCGATGTCGATGGTGGCACGTTTCTAGGGATGCCATTGATGTCGATTGCGGACCAGTGCTGTGGTCGGTGCAGCTTTCAGTGACAGCACCGCATGTGCTGTTTCCATAGGGGAGGCCAATTTCGGTGCTGGGTTGCTCTTCGGTTCTGTGCCGGAGCTGGAGGGAGTCATAGGCCAACGCTGGTGCCATCTTTTCTATTCCCCTCTTCCTTAAGGACAGTTGCCATAGTAAGACCTTGCTCCAAATGCAGGTCTCGGTCTTCTCGAGGGGTTGGGGGCTCGTTCTGTCTCCCACTTTGCTCAGGTGACCTTGTTCACTCCCAGTCGAGTGCTGGGTAGGCACCCCCTCTTCCTCTGGGGACAGAGTCCTGCTACAGGTGGGGACAGGGTCCACCCTGGTGGGTTTGCTTGGCTCGGTCTCCCCACCGGGGTCTTCTCCCAGTGGGCTTCCCCTGCTGGTTCAGGAGGTTTGAGCAGCAGGTGGGGTCTGGGCAGCGCATCCCCTTGCTTCAGAGGGTCCCGGCTGGTTCCCTCAGCCCTGGCAGAGGGGTCCGTTCTCCCAAGACCATTAGGCCCATCCTTCTTCCACTCTGCCTCCTTCCCCTCCTCTTCTCCTGGGTCTTTCCGGTCTTTTATGGCCTCTCACCTGGGAGCAATATAGGGCCATGGTGAGTGCTTTCCCCATGTTTTACAGTCATGGATGAGATGGTGTTCACATCTCCTCTTCTTGCACTGTCGTTCCTATACAGAGCCCTTCCACTTTGTCAGCTCCTTCTCTGAGGAAGAGGACTCCTTCTGTAGGCAGTATTGGAACAGCTAAATCTTACCCCAAGATCTCAACACAATTCTTCACGTGCGGCCATGGTGTTTCTTGGGGAGTGCAGCAGGAATCCTTAGTGATCCCTCCATGGCCTCGGCCATTTATGGAGGAGTCCTGCAATGTCTGGCATTCATCCCTTCTGCTTCCCAGCCCCTGGGGACTGCCAGCACAGGTATTGCACTCCCGGGGTCTCCAGGAACTTTGCCCACCCTACATCGGTCTTGGAGGGGCTGAACACCTTTTCTGGGCATTGGCACCTGACAAAAGAATGTCCTCCAGATCAGGATTCTGCAGGTTCAACCACTGGGGCAGGAGTTTTCACCTCGTGCATCTCTTGTTGTTCATTGCTGCTCATCAGGCACACATGGTGGCTGATGAGAGGTGCCTATGAGCTATGTTGGGGAAATCCTAGCAGCCTTTGCATGTTGCAGGGGCAACCAGGTGAGCCATTGCCATTTCCTCAAGAGCCCTGGTGCTAGCAAGACTCCAGGCACAGGCATCTTATAGCGCCAGTGTGGTAGCCTCCAGGGTTACAGGATCTGTGGTCTGCATTAGGAGGAAGGCATGTCTTCGCATCTCCTGGTTGTCACCCTTTGCCTGGTGTGGGGTGACTACCTCGCCATTCTGGGGGCCCGTCTTTCTCCTGAAGAGCCAGGCGGGAAATATCGGGGTCCCTCCTTCTCCTGCAGGTCAGGGCCCAGTCCTGGCTCTAAACAGTGGCGGGTCCATCATGAGTTCTGCACGAGGGCTGAAGACTGTCCAGCCTTCAGGGAGGTACTAGTACCACTTTGTGGGCTAGTACTCACCCACCAGCGATGAATGGTGAAGACTGATACAGTTAGGATATAAATTACGTACCTACTGTAATTCTTGATCTTTTTGTATATCTTCACCATTCATCACTGCTTCCCACCCACCATCCCTCTTTGGCCTCAGCTTCTGGGCAGCGCCTTCTCCCTGCTTGCCCCCATTGGGGCCAGCTGTGGGCAGAAGTCCCACTGGTACCTCAGGCTCCTGCCACTTCTTTGATGCTGCAGGGTCCCATTCTGTGGGGGGAGGACAAGCAGGAGCTCTTGCCCTCTTTTCCCTTGGTTCCCCAGGCCCCTCTTCTTGGTAGGGAGATCTTCCAGGCCTCCTGTCTGTGAGTTCTGCTTCAGGCTACCCTTGCGGGTTCCGCCTTCGTCTGAACCTCTCTGCTGAGATTAGGGTGCCAGGGACACACTCTGTTTTGTTTTTCATCTTTCTCCAAATTGCAGAGACCCTCTCCTGGGTCCTTATTCACTCAAAGTCTCTTTGGACTTCAAGGCTCAGGAACCTCCTTGGGGTCTCCTTTTCCTATTAACTTCACCTCCTTGGTGGTGCTAAATATAGGTTTTACCCTCTTATACCCCAGGATTTTCCCTTAGGCGCGGGATGAATAGCGGGAAGATGGGTTTCTCCCATCTTCTGGCTTAGGAGAAGGAAAGAAGGAGCATCTATCACCAAATGTTTCTCCCTAGTGGACCTGGGGGCTAGCTTGACCTGTCAAGCATTTCTCCTATCAGATCCCTCTTGTTGGTGGGGTTTAGATTTCCTGCTCCTCTTGGAAAAGTCCTGTTCTCTGGACTATTGTCTTGTCTCAGACTCTTCCCAAAAACAAAAATGAAAATTTTTCCACCTTAATAAGAGGATGTAGACAAGAGGTTTTAGTCTCCCTTAGTCCACAGGAACATCTGGAACATGGGAGCATGCAGTCTCATCCTCCTCCTCTTCTCTTTCTCCTTCTCCTTCTCGTCTTCTTTCTTCTTTGTCTCCTTCTTCTCCTTCTTAGCCTGCCCAGAGGTTGGGGCCCTCCTCCCAGAACAAACTAGGCTCCAACCTCTTTTCTTATCTGATTGGCTTATTCCCTTTTCAGTTTTATCCTTTCCTTTTGCTGCCCTTGGACTCTCTTGTCCCACCCTCCACCCTTCTTTTCTTTATATCTGTTTCCTCTCCGGCAAAGCAGAACTAAGGTAGTGGAGGGGACGGCGATGGTTACTGGCCAGCCCACAAGCATATTGCAATGTGTCAGCCTCGATGGTGGTGCAATCCCCGCCTCCTAGGAGAAAAGCGTTTTAAGCTAAAAAGCTTCCTCTGGGATCCCTAGCGCCTCCGGCATAGTACCCACCAGTGATGAATGGTGAAGATATAGAGTAAGATCAAGAATTACATACATACATACAGTAGATACATAATTTTAATTTTTTGTGCTTTTTGTGTGTTTTCCGTGGTTCCTCAGTTCCTGGGATCCATGAAAAGTCGCCTTCTTTTCTCGTTCCCCACTTTTTCTGCTGATTTTATTTTAACATAATTTTTTCCACGGATACTTAATTTTGAAGTGGTTCCACAGTTTTAAACTGCGTTTCTTTATTTTACCTCAACTGGGAACCGTTTTCAACAGTTCCACAGCATTGGGAGCCTTTTGTTTTCTTTTTGGGAACAAACTTTTGGGTCTCCTGACAAATTAGCAGGTCAGATAGACCTAATAACAAGACTGGTCTCCTTTTTCTTCCAAATTACTAACACCTTTTAAATTGTGGCCAAAGCAGACTGCCACAGTTCTATTTAATATTTGGGCCAGTTGCTGTTTTCTCTCTGTAAGCTTTATATTGCTCAGAACACTAAGAAATCAGCCTTAAGGTTGGAATTAAAGCTTCACAGTTTGCCTCCCCTCTATAAAAAAATTCAGAAAAGGGTCCTCCTTGTTTTCTTCAAAGTCTAAAGACAGGTCCTCCAAGGACCCCATAGAAAATAAGTCTGATAAAAATAATAATGACCAAGCCATACAAAAGATATTCACAGCAGGTCTCTGATTTGGGGCTTGCTGAAAAGAAACAATAAGAAAAACATATCACTGCCCTTCCTCTGAAAAGCAAAGGGAGATGCCAGTGTTACAACAAGATACACCCTCTGCAAAGGAAATGACAAAGGCTTGGCAACTATACCAAACTTTTCAAGCTGTGAGGCTTCCTTTTGGGTGCCCCAGCTGGTCCTGCTACACCTATTCCCTCTGATTCTGATCTCGGTCAGGGCATTTTCTTTGATGAGCATGTTGATGAATCTCCTGACCAAGAATTTGGCTTTTTCCCATGGCCAGGAGGATTTTTCCTTTCATTTTACCTTTCTCCAGCATATGGTTGACACTCTTGGCCTTGCCATTCAGGAATCCACTGAGGAGGATGAGGAGGCAGACTTATTGTGTAACCCGCCCTACAAATGGGGTTCCCAAAAGTCTTCCTTGAGCTTGCCTAAATGTTCACTGCCAGGCTGGTGTCCTGCGTTTTAGCAGTTTAAATGTGATTACCAGAGCCTGTATAGCCTCTGTGTACTGTCTCTTTAAGAGCTGCCTAATTGCAGCTTAAGTAATCTGAGAGGGAGCTCTGCTGAAAGATGTAACTATTTACTGAAAATCATTTAGAGTGATAATGATAATGTAGTTTGTCTAACCTGCTTTCTTTGTAGTCCGGACTGTTTTGTTTGTCTCCGCTATCTTGGTCCTGGATTACAAATTGGACCACAGTACTGGTGGAACCTAAAATGTAGCGGACTATAGGAGCTGTCTGAATTCAAAATCTGTAGGAACTATAGTTTGGTGCTTTTGCCTTTTGCAACTGAAGGGGCTCTTGCTTTGACTGACAGCCAAATCAGCCAACCAAATCTTTTGGATCTTGGGGAAGTCCCGGACTGCTTGCAGTTTTCAGTTAGTTCGAGCTGGGGAGTAAAATGAGAGGAGCTCAGGTGTATTTTTGGGCAGCAATCCTGAGTGGATTCGCATGGGAAAACTGTGAAAGGGCTGAGAGTTTGGCCTGCATGTCTGCCTGCTGCTCCTGAGAGGAGAGAGAAATTATTTTGGACTAAATCCAAGTTAGTGTGACTAAAGTAAGCTACTGAAGTGGGCCAGGCTCAACCTGAAGAAGACGAAGATTTTGCTGAATGCGATCTGCCTGTCAGGAGTTCCAGCTATCCCTAAACTCGGTGTGTGCAGACACTTTGCGATTGTGACGAGGGTGCTTTGCCTGGTACAGTAGAATTTCCGTAAATGTGCTATAGAGCTGCTAGTGGGTTGTGAGTTAGTTCCCCACTGTGTGAACTGTGTTCTGCTTGCTGGAAGCTGTATCCAGCCCAAAATTGGCTGTATCAATTTGTCTCCATGCAGTCTGGGCCTTGCCAAATTGGACCAGCCAGACTACCCACTGCACAGAGAAGCCATCGCGAGAGACCTGCCTGGGGATCAGCCCCATGCTCCACACTTGAACAGGAAAGATGCCTCTGTGATTCATGTGGGCTGTGCTTCTCCTGGCATTTCAGATCAACCTGCAGTCTCGATTTTACGTCCAGCCTGTATCCAGTCTTGGGTATCGTGAGTAAATACTGGGGTAGCTCCGTGCAATAACAGATTAATCTGAGTGTGTCATCTGATTGTCGTGTTTCGTTTTCCTTTACAAACTGAGCCCTCTGGCTCCGGATTACAAATATTGTGTACTGTGCATGTTGTGTTTTCCATCACAGGGCCCTAACCAGCTGCGATGCGGCCAGCCCAGGCAACAGTCCTGGCTAGCCCATCTCTTCTCCACCTGGGTACCCAGAGGTGTGACTGTGTGGGGGACTCAAAGCACATGCGTAACTGCTTGATTGATATAACCTTTAAGCTAATTAACCTGATTTTGCCCCTCCTTGTTCAAGTCCCTGAATAAATCAGATGTAGCTTTTCTGCATGTAATCTGACTGTGGTTCCAGTTTGTGCTCAAAGTACTGTACTGTTGCTATTTGCTGTGCATAACCTTGTTTTACAGGGGTCGCCAGGGTCAAGCCAGAGGAACCAGTCCTGGCGGTGAGTGCAAACAGTGTGGGTACTTGTGTGGTGTACCAGGGTATTGTGAAAGTGATTATTGTAGTGTTCAGGCCACTAGAGGGAAGAGGGTTACAGTGTCCCGGAGGGCTGTGCCCAGGTTAGCTTGACCACTACCAACCCTAACCTCCGGGTGGAGGTACCGCTCAGAACTCAGGCCCCTTAACCTGCTACTAGCCAAGCAGCCAGGGGTAGTAGCCATTGGGATAGCACCACCTAGGGGTTACAATTGGATTTGATGGGTCTCCCTCCTCCCAAGTAGTTGCTTCTTCCAGTTCATAAGTCCCTTTGCAGGGCCACTTTCAAACTTCTCCAGAATCCCACCTCCACACCAGGGTGGATAAGAAAATCGAGAAAATATACCAGCTAGATAAATCTAATGCTGAGTACCTTTACATACATCCAGACCATGAAGGAGTAGTGCAAGCTGCAGTTTGTGACAAAGCAAAGTGCTTCCTTCTTCCCAGCTTCAGAGAAAAAATCCAAAGACTGGATACTGTGGGTGAAATCTTACACCACAGCTTCACTACACACTTCAGTACTGAAAGGCTCTCTGGGGCACTGTCATAGCTATCGGCCAGCTTGCCCTAGATAATGTGGCTCAGGACCTGGCAGAAACAGTTAAAACTGCCTTAGAAGCCACAAAATATCAGTTCCACATGGCTGTAGATGTCAATGACACGGCATCTAGAGCTGTAGCTCAAGCCATCTCCCTCAGATGGTTTGCTTGGTTGAGAACTACCAATCTCTCCCAGGACAACCAAACTAAAGCTATGGACTTCCCTGTGAGAATAATTCTCTTTTGGGGACAAAACAGAGACATACATGAAAAAGGTGGAGGAATACAAAACCAACTATCAGAGCAGTGCAGTTAAAGAAATCCTCCACCTCCTACAGACCCCAGAGAGGGCAGAGGTAGAGGTTACTATCCCAGGGCCTTCTACCTATGCCAGTACCTTGGATTACTCTCAGATGAGAGGATTCTTTAGTGGAAGAGGCAGAAGGGCTCAGAAACATTCTGATCCCACCCTCAACAAAAACTCAGCAAAACCAAACTCCTGACTGGAAGGCCCAGATCGTCTCCCATCCGTCAGTAAGAAAGCGTTGACCCACTACCGGCACCATATCATGACAGACAAGTGGGTGCTGGAGGTGGTGGATCGAGGACTTACCCTGTAGTTCAAAAATTTCTCACTCTGCAGGGCCACAGGACTTTAAAACCTGTAACTCCCACAGAGAAATTCTGCTAGAGTTAGAGGTAAAGTCTCTCCTGGCAGCAAATGCAGTGGAAAGAGTCCCTCTCTCCCAGTGGGAAAAGGCCTCTACTCCAGGTACTTTCTAACCCAAGAGAAAAATGGGTACTGGCGACCCATTCTAGGTCTGAGGTACCTAAACAAGCACGTGTTCAATCCCAAATTCAGAATGGTTATCCTGTCAGTGGTGATGCCCTCTTTACAACAGGAAGACTGGCTAGCCTTCCTAGACCAGATATACCTATTTTCACATTCCAATCAGGCCCTCTCACAGAAAGTATCTCAGATTCAGACTGCTCTCTGGCCATTACCAGTTTGCAGCCCTGCCCTTGACCTTTCTTCATCTCCCAGAGTTTTCACAGTGCCTGGCAGTAGTGGTAGCCTATCTCAAAAGACAGGGGATCTCTGTCTTCCCCTACCTGGATGACTGGCTGATAGTGGACAAGTCTCCCAAAAAGTCAGAGACTCTCTAAGCCTCACACAGCGCACCCTGGAGCCCCGGAGTTCCTGATCAATACAGAGAAATCCCAATTCAAACTAGTTCAACTCTCCAAATTTATCAGAGCAGAGCTAGACACACAGCAAGACAAAGCCCTGCTCCCTCTGGACAGGGTGGAAAACCTCCAGACCCTGGCACACTAATTTGTCTTGGGCCAACCAAGACCAGCCAGGCACTTCCTCAAACTTCTAGGCCACATGGCAACTACTGCAGCGGTAGTGCCAGGGGTCAGGTCCAGATGAGGAATATCCACTACCATCTCAGAGCCCACTGATCTGAAAGAGGACTGCTTTTCAAAACTGGTTCCAGTCACCAGGACACTCTTACAAGCCCTGGACTAGTGGAAGGACAGGGACAACCTCAGGAAGAATTCCTTACCAGCAGAGGAACCCTCAAGGCTCACTACAGATGCTTCCCTGCTATGGTAGGGTGCACATTTGCTGAACCAGTCCATAAGCAGGGTGTGGTCTCCAGAGAGTCCAAGTGTCACATAAATCTCCTCAAACTCAGAGCCATGTGCCTGGCTATCAAGGCTTTTGCTCGCCAGCTCAAGGGTCAGTCTGTCCAAGTCAGGACAGACACCACTGCTATGTTCTATATCAACAAGCAGGAGGGCACAAGATCTACAAAGTTCTGCACAGAGGCCATCTGGTCTGTGGCCTACTCCTTAGACATGCAGCTTACTGCCAGGCAAGGACAATGTGCTGGCAGGTTTCCTGAGCCACATTAGTCAGGGTCACCATGAGTGGACCCTTAACAAACAGGTGCTGGCCACAGACTTCAGGAGGTGGTGCAATCCAGAGATAGATCTGTTTGCCTCCAAACACAAGCACAAGATTCCCTGTACTCTTGCAGGCCTCTGACTCTGGGCTCAGTGCCACTGGATTCCCTGCCAGTGGATTGGACAGGAGGGTTCCTGTATGCATTCCTTCCTTTTCCCCTGATTCTCAGGGTTTGCTAAAACTCAAGCCAACCAGCAACCATGATTCTGGTGGTTCCAGACTGGGCAAGGTAGCCATGGTACACCCTACTTCTTGCCATCTCAGTCAAATGGCCAATTCACCTGCCCTCCTCCCAATCTCTTAACCCTTTCTCAGAAGAGGAAAGCATACCCAAGCATAGAGTCTCTTCACCTCAAAACTTGGTACTTGAAGAGCTAGAATTACCAGACTCTCAGTATTCAGAGCAAGTCATGAGAATCCTTTGACTGGCCATAAAACCAAGTATCAAAAGACTTATGCTTCCAAATGTAAGAGATTTTCTGTCTGGTGTAAGGACAGGCAGATTGATCCTCTGCAGACTAGCCTGTCCTCCGTACTAGACTATCTGGTACACTTACAAGCATCAGGCCTTAGGGTCTCATCTCTGAAGGTTCACTTGGCAGCCATTTCGTACATGTCTGTTAGTAAAGAAATCTTTAATTTCTCATTCCATATTTAAAAACATTCTGTAAAGACTTGTTGCACCTTAACCCCCACTAGGAACCTGCTCCCCCTGGGATTTGAACCTCTGTATAGCTAAGCTGATGGAGTCTCCATTTGAGCCCATGGCTACTGCAGACTTAAAATATGTCACCTAGGAAACGTTTTCCTAGTGGCAGTTACTTCAGCCAGAAAGATTTCAATACTGCAAGCAAGCTCTTGCACTGACCCTAACTACATTATTTCTCACAGGGATAAAGTAGATCTTCCTGGACTAAGTCTGCATCACTCATTCACACTAGTGGGATAGCGCGGAGGTGCTAGGATAGCCAGGGAGCCAAAAATTTTCAGAAGGGTCAGCGCCGAGATAGGACCATGCATCGCAGCGGCTTCCGTGAGACTAGCTCGGCGCCTGTATAGAGCTATCTCGGCATTGACCCTCCAACCACCTCAGTTCCTTTTCTCCCGCTGTCGATGCGGCTTGGATGTTGCGTCCACTGTCTGCCAGAGTCAAAGTTTTCGTCTGTCGACAGCAGCTTTTAGCATTTAATTTAACATTTTAGTTGTAATTTTTTATTTACGAACAAGAAAAGAAGATTATGAAGAAGAAGAAAAGAATTTCTTTTCTGCCATCATGAGTCATCCTTAGGCAGGTAGCGGTGATGGTAGGAAGACTTCATTTGAAAGTTGTTATGGCAGAGGGCTGTGTCTGGTCTGCCGCCCTTGATAAACGGGGGTCCGACTACAGACAGTCTGTGCTTAGGGAGGACAGTCCACGAAGCACAAATTTAGTAGTTCAGGATCCGGCTCCTCTTAACCTGGAGCTCTTCTTCCTAATTGGGGGAGAAGAATCGGTGCCGCTCGAGGTTGCCCTTTGGTACATCTGCGAGGATTGTTCATCGGGAGGGTGATAGGCCTGAACCAACTTTGTAGGTTCCCCTTGGCTACTCCTAATGGCTGCATTCTCTACCGAACCCCATCTCTGTCCTCATTTGAGCTCAGTGAGCAGTTTCACCTCTGGGCGCTCCCATGGAGCAGGGGTTTGACTTCTTCCAGTTTTCTTGGCTGTGTTCCTGATTTGGGGCCTCGGGCCATTGGACTGGAGCTGGGTCGATTGGATCAGGATGAGCGTGGTGCCCTCTTGGTGCCTTCGCCATCATGTCGACCCCTCGTGCCTACCCCTCTCCCTTTTCCGTGCAGGGGCTGACACGGGCACCACCTTTTTTTCTTCTTCCCTTCTTCTCAGGTTCCATTGGCATTTTTCCTCGGTGCCATGGTTGTTGTAAATAGCTCGGTGCATTAGTTTGGCGCCGTGGCTCGGTGCCTTGTCGGCGCTATTCCTGGGTCAGCACTATGTCGGGGCCATGGCTCGGTGCCTTGGTCAGCGCCGTGCCTCGGTGCCTTAGTCGACACCGTGCCTCGGTGCCTTGGTCAGCCGGTTCCTGGGTCGGCACTGTGGCTCGGTGCCATCATCGGTGCCATGGGTCAGCGTCATCGCCTGTGTGGCACTGTGGGTGCTGTTATTGCTGCTGTTGGTCGCGGTGCCGCTGGTGGTGCCGCGAGGTGTCTCGGTGGTGCCGAGCACCCACAAGTGTTGCCATGCACCCGTGGGTGACACTCTGCACCTCGCGGTGCCATGGATGGCACTGAGCACCCGTGGGTGCCATGGGTGGCGTTGCGGGCACCTGAAGGTGGCACCGCAGGCACCTGTGGGTGGCACTGCAGGTGGCCCCACAGGTGCCCTTGGTGCTGCGCGGCATCCATGGGTGCCAGAGGTGCCATTGGTGCCCTTAGGTGCCATTCTTGCCATGGGTGTCATGGTACCATGGGTGCCATGGATGTTGGGGGTGCCCTAAGGGTGCCATTCTGCATGGGTGCTGGGGTGCCTACCAGGTACAGCCAGCGGGTGACCTTAGGTATGCGCAGGTTGGCATAGGCACTGCTTGATTCCTCCTGTGCCACAGTGATGCTGGTGCTGCAGGGTGCTAGTAGGTGCTGTCTGGTAGAACAAGTGACACATTTTCCTTTTCGGACTTCTTCTCCACAGAACTTGTGGCAGGATGTTTTCCACAGAATGAAGTCCTGTTCTGCGGTTATTTTTTCCACACATCTTAATGAGTGGCGGTCTCACGTGGGATCTTGGGTCATCTAGCAGTTTTCTGCTGATGGATCTCTGCTGTACTGTTCTGCCAGCAGAATCTCTCATTCCACTCAGCATTTTCTCGGCTCCACATGGTACCAAGCTCTCGACATCCTTCCTGGTGGCAGAGTCCAGAGTCTCTAGTGGCTCTGACCTAGACCTCCTTAGAGGTCCTTCTGGGGTAGAAGAGCATCTAGATGGGTCTTTCCTGCCCTTCTGGTCAGTAATACAGTGGGTGGCTCATTTTATATACTGAAGGGCACGTCCTCTCTATCATCAGAGTCTGTGATGGAAGATCTTTTCAGTAGTTCCTCAGTAATGGGGTCCACTATAGTATTTGATACTGCGTTAGTGGACCATACACTTCTGCGTCTAGACTTTTTTAGTCGTCAAGACAATTACACACTGTAGAACATTTTAATTTAATGGTCAGGAGCCGCTCCAGGCTCCTCCGCTCCTTTGATAGGGTATATAGCCCTTGTGATATTGCCACTTCTGTGGCTTCTTCGCTCAGGTGGTTAACACCTCAGATGGAGGACATCTTTGTTCTTTTGTTTCAGTCAATCCTTGAAATAGCAGCCTGAAAGCCTTGCCAGGCTCGGACAAATGATAAAAAAAAAAAGAAAATTTATCACAGCACAGGGCCTAGCGAAATTACCCAATACCACCCTTTGAATCTGGTCAGGTTCTGCCTCAGCCTGAGGCGCTCGGTCTCTAGAATACAGTAAAGAGTACCTGACTTCTACCCTTAAGGGAGTCCGATCCAGCGGTGGTATGAGTCATCTTTTTCAGAGAGATTTCTTTTATTCAGAGACATTCCTAGACCAGGCAACTGCCCAGTCTTTAATCCCCCTTTTTTATCAGGCTTCTTCCTTGAGCAGAGCCTCGCAGCAAAAGGTGACTCTTCAGTGAGTGGGAACTCAGGTTCCTGCTTTCTTGCTTGCCCCACTTAACAGGCGATATTCTCCTTTCTTGACCATAGGTCAAGTAGGTCTTTTCTGAGATGGCTTCAAATATATACACCTTCAGTTCCTCCGCACTGGTTTCGTGCCCGTTGCTCACTAAACTATATTCTCAGTGCATGATGGAACTGTGATGTTTGTTTTTCAGCAAACAAACTAGAGTCCTTTCCTACTCCCTTCAGGGAGGCTGGGTGATAGTGCCTCACTGAATTGAGTCACTTCTGGCTTTTCAGCCACTTTCCATGAATGGTTAGCCCTAACTTGGTCCTGCTGTGTCCCTCCTCGACGACATCTGCTCTTTTTACCTTACAATCCAGCCCATTTTGTTCTGTCGGAATGTTTTTCCACAGTGGACACCTTCCATGTACATTTTTCCTCTCTCCCTGAGTTCAGAGACTGCTACTACAGTTGAACACTCAGGGGCAGGATGATGCCTTTTGGAACATAAAGTGGCTGGGATCTGGTTCTGCTAGACCACCATAGAGGCTTCTAAGTCATGCTTGGGCTTCCATCAGGAGTTTTTCAGTGACTAGTGAAAACCTTTCTCCTTGATGGGCTAACCCACCGATACCTTCTTTTGTTCACCAAGTAAGGGGTTCAAGTGCTCCTGGATCTGTTGATCTTACTTGAGAGGGCTCTTGCAGTAGGTAATTCCATATAGGACTGATGTCGGCGAGCAGCAGGACCCCATGGAAAACTTTCAGCTAGCAGTCCCTGGCGAGGGACCGCCCCCATGTCAGGTGACTGGTGTCAGGAGACGTCGGTATAAAGGGGCGGTCCCTGCGCCCACCTCAGTTCTTTCCGCCATTAGCTCATACAGCACCTCGCAGAAAGTTTGTTGCTTCGTCAGCCTCCTTCGTCGTTTTTACCAAATAATTCTGATTTTTTCGACAATCGTCCAGGTCATCGCGGTGTATGTCATCCCCTACACCCTCCAAGCACAAAAATAAGTGTGACTCGTGCAGCGCTCAACTCCCGCAAGGACGGCCATTCCCTGTGCCTGTTCTGTCTAGGCCCTGATCACCCGGTCGAGAAGTGCCAGCACTGCCTCAGCTTCAATCGGCTGCTTGGAAAAGGCGGCAGCAGTCCCTGAAGCCCACATCTTGAAGAAAAAGATGATTCGATGGAGAAGGAGCTCAAAAAACTGAGGCAGGCATCCACTTCCCCAGGCCATCTCCAGAAGAAGAAAGACAAGGAGAGGCACTGGGACCAGGGCTCCTCCACCGTGTCCCTCAACGAGGTGCTGGACTCAGATAAAATCCCTCGAGGACCACTCTCGGCGAGCCGCCTCGGAGGTTTCCGAGGCCTCGGCTCCCATCTGGCTCACCCTCAGGCCTTCCAGGCACATCCCGGGAATTGGAGGCCTCTGCCCCGGTTCGGCAGCTTTGAGCCTACTGGTGGGCGACCCGGTAAGCCGGCGTGACTCCTCCGACGTCCGAACGGAGAAAACCGGTAGGCACCGACCTTGAGAGACACGCGGCTCTCTCCCGCCGGACCAGGCGATCCTTCCTCGGTCTGCCTCGGTGAAACTCTCCCATAAGTCGGACGCCCGCTCCTCCGGCGCCGCCGAAAGCTAGCTGGTAAACCGCCCACGTCAGATTCGTCCGATGTCGATGCGGCAAAAGAACCCGGCAGCCGGACCTGCCCATATCCGTCGTCCCGGTTCTCCAGCAGCCACTGCCATCCGGGACCCTGGTCCCCAGCCCGACGAGAATTTTCCCCTCCATCCCAGGCGGCGCTGAGGTTCCTCCTCCATCGGACCATCCTCCTATAGGTGCGCGGATCCCAGCATCAGCTCCCGGACGCTGGCTCCGACGCCAGCACCTCCGACGCGTAGCTTGCCGATGCCCGGTTTACAGACTCCGACTGACATCCTACTTCCGGATGTAGCCCGTCGTCGGGCCCTCCGCCCTCCGGGCCCTCCAACCCAGATCTGCCCGTGAGGCCGCGGCCTAATCCATCTGCTCTGGCAGCTCCTCCGGCTACGGTTCCTCCATCCTATCCGCCGCGGCGTATCCGGGACCACAGTATCCGGCGCCACAGTACAGCGCCAGTCTTTCCGAGGCAGTACCGATGCCACAATACCCGGCCCGAGTTACCCCATGCGGGTTTTGGATACTCTCCATATGGGTACAACCCATATATCCTTATCCCTCCTCTCCTCCTCCACCCCACAGCCGCGGTGGATTTGCAGGAGGCTCTGGCCTCCCTGGTGGGCTGAGCCAAGGCTCAGCTCACCAGGAAGGTGGAGACCACCCCGGCAGCCGGTGCTGCCCCAGGTTCCCATCGTCCGCAGCGGCACACTCCCTCACCACCTCCGGACTCAAGGCTCTCTCATCTGGGTCCAGGGAGGCCAGGATATGCTTCCTAGGGTGCTTCCCAAGGGATCCGTTCCTCCCGGGTCAGGAAGGAGTCTTTTTCCTTTCCTCTTCCTCTTCCCCCTCGGACTCCTAGATTCCTCCAACAGTTGCTCCAAAAGGACAACGAGCCACGCTTTCCGTCGAAGCCCAGGCCAAGGACTCCTCAAAGTCTGCCCGGAAGAGCCTTCTTTACGAGTTGCTAAGGAAAATCCAGGAAGTTCATCAGTGGCACTCTTTGGAACCTGACCCTCAGCGGTTGAAATTTGCTGAGCATCTGGAACTGCCGTAACAGCTCCTACTTTGGTGTCACCCTGGATAGAGCCTCGCCAACCTTGTTACCACCATCTGGAAGCAGCCGTCGGCTCTAGCCCCACTTCCATGAAGTCGAACACAGGCTATACCAGGCTCCGAGGGTGTTGATTTTTAGATTCTCACCCTCGTGCTGACTCAGTCGTGATTAAGCGCCGCTCACGGCCGGTCAGCTAACCCAAGACATCTCAGCTGGTCGCCACCTGACAAAGAATCCGCCTACTGGACCGTATGGAAAGAGATCTTTGCTTCCTCCATGCTGGGGATTAGAGACCCTGAACTATCGGCCATATGGGGGACTACAGAAGGCCATTCTTACTCAGGTGGAAGCCAAACTGGACTCCCTGCGGACTCTCAGGTCAAGCAGGGGTTGGCTGATCTTGTCCGCTCTCCGCGTTGGCCAGTCGACACATGCTTCGTCGCGACCTATGATGCAGTGGACACTGCTGGACAGAAGCTCAGCTTCGCCGTAGGCCTACGTCGTCATGCTTGGCTCTGTGTGTCAGGGTTGGTCCCGGAGGTGCAATCCGCTATCAGAGCGCCTTCGATTGGTCGGTGCTTTTCAGTGGCGATGTCAGGACATCATCACCAGTTGCAAGAAGAAGGGATGGCACTGAAATCCGTTGGCGCCCATGTACTGCCCCACCAGCTGCAGTGCCGTCTTTTTCGCCAGATGGAGATCGTAAAGGCGGAAACCCAGGGTAGGCGGGCCACAACTTGAACCCCCAGCTACTCGCTTGCCCCTGCCCAAAGCAGCGGGTGCTGAATCTGGCGCTGCCCACACCACCTGACTCCTCCCTCTCCCAGCCTCCAGACTCCCGGAGGAACCAGTAGGAGGGAGTTTTCCCTCCACCTTCCGGGATGGGAGAGGATAACATCAGATTCTTGGGTGCTCCAGCTGATGCAGAAGGACACTTGATAGATTTCTTCAGAAACCACCTCGCCACCCTCTAAAGTCATCATATTCATGGGAACATCTTCTCTTGGTCCAGGAGGAAATTTCAGCTCTACTACTGAAACAAGCAATAGAACCCATCCCCTTCATCTTCAAGGGACAGGTACTATTCCCATTTCTTCCTGGTCCCAAAGAGACAGGAGATCTCAGACCAATTCTGGATCTCAGTTCCTGAATCTTTTGTGGAATACAAAGGTTCAGGATGCTCTCATTGCAGAGCCTTCTGCCCTCCTCCGGTCGGGTCAATGGCTTGTGCCCTGGATATGCAGGATGCTTACCTGCACATTTCCATTGCCCGTCTCGCCATGAATATCTTCGTTTTGTGTTCCAGGGGACCACTACCAGTTCAAGGCACTTCCGTTTGGCCTATCCTCGGTGCCCAGTGTTTACCAAATGCCTGGCAGGGTGGCGGCCTACCTGCGTACCAGGGGGTGCAGGTTTTCCCGTACCTGGATGATTGGCTCCTGGCGGCCTCGTCCAGGAGGAACTCCTGCGCTGCCTCTCCCTTACCCAGCAGGTTTTGCCTGCCTGGGTATTACCATCAACCATTCCAAGTCTCCCTTGATCCATCTCAGAGACTACAGTTTATTGGGCGATTTCAGACACGACCAGTGGCAGGGCCTTCCTGCCACCGGACCGGGCGTCCACCTCCAGACTCAAATAAGTCTGTTGTCCGGCCGCAGGAGGTCACTGCAAGATCGGTCCTTCGCCTTCTCGGGCTCATGCGGCTGCTATCCCGACAGTTCCTCCGGCTTCCACATGAGAGTTTCTCAGTGGACTCCGCTCCCAATGGGATCAGTTAGTGGACGACTTAGATCACCCAGTTCTGGTCTCTCGCCATGCTCCAAGACTTGCAGTGGTGGATGGTTCGAGAGAACCTGTTAGGGAGTTCCTTTCTTTCATCCTCCCCTCCCAGACTCTAACCACAGGCGCCTCGGGTGAAGGTTGGGGAGCCATCTAGGTTCCCATCAGACCCAGGGCTCTTGGTCCAAGCTCGAACAGACCTCCACATCAATGTGCTCGAGCTTGGGCAGTGTTGTACGGTCTCAAGCCCTTCACCCATACATCCTTCCGGCCACCTAGCCGTTCAGGCGGACAACATGTGCGTGGTTTGGTACATCAACAAATGGGGGGACTCGGTCCTACCCTCTTTGCAGGGAAGCAGATGAGGGTTTGGGATTGGGCAACACAACACGACCTTCACCTCACGGCAATTCATGTTCGGGAGTCGACAACACCTTGGCAGACAAGCTAAGTCGCTCTTCTGCTCTGACTCACGAGTGGGAACTGGACCAGGGGTCCTAGACAGTATCTTCCGACTTTGGGAACACCACAGGTCGACCTGTTGCATCCCTCTAAGCAAAAGCTTCTCATCTTCTGCTCGCTTGTTCCAGGCGGCGCTTTCTGGAGAGAGCGCTCTGTCTCTAGACTGGAAGGACAGATTCGTCTATGCCTTTCCCCAATTCCACTTATCCCATGAGTCTTGCAGAAACTAGCTTCAGAAGGAGCACAAATGATTCTGATTGCTCCTTTCTGGCCCAGGCAAGTTTGGTTCTCTGTTCTACAACAATACTCAGAGGATCATCCTCTTCCTCTTCCTCTATCTCGAGGTTTGCTGACCCAGGATCAGGGGTCCCTGGTCCATCCAGGCCTCAATCTCTTCAGCTGCATGCATGGCTCCTGCAGACTTAGTTCAATCCTGTTTGGGGTTTCTCCCCAAGTGGCAGAATTTTGGTGGAGGCTAGAAAACCCTCCACTAGATCTACCCTCATGCCATGAAGTGGAAAAGGTTCACTATCTGGGCTGATTCTAAGGATGTGGAACCCTTTTCCTCCTTGTGAGGCTTCTGCTGGAGTACCTCGCCATCTTTTCGACCTGGGTCTCAGTCATTCTTTGCTGAAAGTCCACATGGCGGCCATCTCGGCCTATCATGTCCCCTTTGCAGACAAGACATTTCTCAACTGGAGGTCTCTAAGACCTTTCTCAGAGGGTCCTCATCTGAGACCTCCTATATTATTTATTTATTTATTTATTTAAGAATCAGTTTACAACCTTTGAGCCAGAGCTCGTTTCAAAGAGTACTTCATCACATAAAGACATACATTGTGTTTTTGGTTACATAGCAAAGATTTGCAAAACAATAAGTTCAACAGAGGCGCCACGTCACATTGTGGACAGACAAATACAAATTGGGTACAGGGTACATGTAATTGATAACAGGTGTTCCACAAGTGGTATCAAGTGAGCATTCTGGTAGGTAAACACTGAAACAGCTGGCACTGGCCAGGTTAAACATAGGCATGGTGTACAGGAAGTGGTGGAGGGATGGTTAGGTGGAGAGCTGCCCGGGGGCATTGTCAAGAGAAGCAGAGGTGGAGGCTATGTTCAGAGACAGGAGCAGTTACAGTGCTGAAGATGTGGTTCGAAGTGTGGTTTTGAACTTGGAGATGGTGATGGCATTGGTGATGGTGGCAGGAGAGAGTTAAACCAGGTTGGGGCTCTATAGCAGAAGGACCTCTGGCCACGGCTGGTTCTTGATCTGGGGACCTTTAGAGTGGTCTTGTGGGAAGACGTGTTGCAACAGTGGGAGGGCTCTGGTGGATGGATGCCGTTACCCAGAGGAGAGCCAGTAGGGTTTTTGGTGAGGAGACAGGTTTGGTATTGGAGCCGTTCATCCAGGGTAAGCAGGTTAGCATCGACATACAGCTGACAGGTGTGTGTGAGCCTGGGGCACCAGTAATCAATCTGCATGCTTTATTCAGGGTTAGGTGAATTTTGTTGAGTGCAGTGGTGTCGGCAGCACCATATACTGGTAGACCATAGTCTACAAGGGACAACGGATGATGTAACAGCTAGCGGAGAGCATTTGGGGAAGGCAGGTTTTATGGCGGAATAGGATGCCAAGCCGTGTGTTAGTGGCGGATGTTAGGGCGTCAATGTGGTTGTGAAATGTGAGGGCTGAGTCAAGGTAACCCCAAGGTATTTGTAAAGACAGACTTGTTCCAGTGGTGGCTGGTTGGTACTTGGAAGGATATAGAGTGGTGTGGTTGCTAACTTTGTTTTGGGGGTGGGAAAAGAGCATAGTTTTGGTTTCTTAAGATTGATGACGAGTCTACGCTCCTTAAACAAGCCTCGGCACTGTTGAAGACTGCTGTAGGGAGTCCTGTAGGGAGATGGGATTGCGGTGGGTGGCAAAAGGACAGCGTCGTCTGCATACAGCAGAATTTTGCCAGGGCATGCACTGGGCAGGGTGTTCAGATACAGCGAGAAGAAGGGGCCCAGGATGGAGCCTTGGGGACCCAGAGAGAATGGGACGGTATCGGAGGTGTGCTATTAATTTGACACACTGAGATCGGTGTCAAGATAGCTAGCACACCATGCCAGGGGCCAGCTGAGAGACCAGTGTGGCAGAGTGCATTCAGCAGAAGTGGATGGGAGACAGTGCTGAAAGCCTTTGAGAGGTCAATGAACACTGCACCAGCTAGGGAGCTGGTATCCAAGGAGGAGTGTAGAAAGTTGGAGAATTCAATAAGGGCAGTGCTGGTACTGTGACCCGCACGGAAGCCATGTTGCTCTGGGCATAAAATGTTATGCTTAGCCAGATAATCAGTGATTTGAATGGCCACCACTTTCTCAGGGCTTTAGAGGGAGGATGGAGATTGGCGGTAGTTGTTGGCCAATGACCTGTCGCCCTTTATGAATAGGTGTGATAATGGCTGTTTTCCAAGCTGTGGGGAATTGTCCCAGGCAGGTGACTGGTTAATTAGGCAGTGAGTGGTGCAAGGACTTCATCTAGCACCAGCCTGAGGATGCTGGGGTCCAGTGAGTCACTGCCGGGATTGTTGTCATTGAGAGCTTTGATTAGGATGGGTCTGGCTTCCGGGTGGAAATCTTTACAGGAGGAAGCTGGGGTGCTGGAGGACAGGGGAGGTTGGTTGGGGGAGGGTCAAAGAAATTACTAGGGAGGACTGAGCTAAGGTCAGTGAAAGTGGTGTTGAACCAGTTAGCTATGGTGGCAGGCTCGGTGGAGGTGGTGCCATTTCTGGTGAGCTGGGATGGGGCAGGGGAGCAAGCTTTACCATTAGGTTGCTTAATATTATCCCAGAAGGTCCGGGCTGAACCCCAGGAGGTAAGGGAGGCCTGGTAATGGTCTGCCTTAGCCTTCCTGATGGCCCATGAGCACTTATTCCGGGCTGCATTGTAGCTTGCCTATCAGACAGACGACCTGTTTCAGTGGCAAGGTGCCAGAGGTTATCCGGTTTCTAAGTAATTGTAGGAGGGCAGGGCTAACCAGGAGTGCGTTCTGTTTTTGGACGGATTTTGGTTAAGGGTGCAAAGAGATCACAGGCCATGTTGAAGGTGTGAGTGAAGAAGGTGAGGGCAGTGTCAATGTTGATTGCCTGCTGAATGGGGACCAGTCTATCTGGATGAGGAGTGCTTTAAGTTTCTTCAGCCCACCAGGGCAGAGGCGCCTGCGGAGGTGGTCTGGGCTTTGGGTTTGGGATTGGGGCTACCCAGTGGAATAGGATAGGGGAGTGGTCACTCAGGAGTCTGGGAGGACCTGGATGTTTTGGATTTTATGGGGTCGGTTAGTTATAATAACATCCAGAAGGGTGCTGGTACCACTCTTAGGGTTAAGTCTCGTGGGCTGGGTGACGAGTTGTGTCAGATCTTGGGCGGCAAATGAGTCTCTGGTGGTGGATGAGGAGTGCTGAGCCAATTTACATTAAGGTCCCCACTAGGATTTGTTCTGCCTTATGGTGGAGGTGACCAGGTAGTCCGTTAAAGATACCAGGGCTGGGTCCTGGTTCCTTGGGCAATGGGCTGTGGTGAGATAGAGAGGGCTCCTAGAGGGTCTGGGGTGAGTCTGAGGTGAGGGCCTGGGCCCCATTTATGAGGGCAGGGTGGGGTGCATGTCCAGGTATTGTGTCCCTGGTGTAGATTGCACAGCCTCCCCTCGCTTCTACTCGGTCCTCCCGGTATAAGGTATAGCCTGGGAGGGAGACAAATGAGTCAGAGTTGATTTGGACAGCCAGGTTTCAACCAGGGCTATGATGTCTGGTTGGTGAGCCAAGGCCCAGCACTGTAGGGCGTCAAATTTCTTCAGCAGGCTGCATATGTTCATGGAGGCTACTTGAAGACCAGTGGGCTGAGTGGGTGGATGGGAGGGGCAGGGCCTGGGTTGGGATGTATATTCCCTGTTAGGAGTAGAAGGAGGAGGTGCTCTGGTCAGAGGGGGCAGATGGAGAGTTTACGCCGAGCGATAGAATGAGGAAGGGGTTTAGTTGCACAAGGGGTGGGTAGGGTAGCACAGGCAGAGAAGGCCTGAGTGATCAGAAGTGCAAGGGGCTGTGGGGGACAGGTAATGTCTGGAAGGGGTGAGGTGGAGAGGAGCATATGGGATGTGTGGAGGAGGAGGGAGGGAGGAGCAGTGGAAAGGAGGAGGGAGGACAGGAGGGTAGGTAGGAACACTGGAGTAGTGAGGCTGAGGGTTAATAGTGACGGTAGGGTTGGTGGAAGGCAGAGGAAGGAGGAGGAGAAGAGATAGGCTGGTGAGCAGGGGATGCATGTGCATAGCTGGGAAGGCTGGTGGAGCTGAAGTGAGGAAAGAATGGGGACTAGGATGACAGAGGGAGATAGTGGTGAGAGATCACTCTGAGCCTAGTTGCTGCTATGGTGTAGTGGTAGTGTATGTGCCTAAAGTGCATAGAGTACCAGGTTCAAGTCTTGATCAGGGTAGTAGGAGACAGCTAGACTAGTGGCTGTAGCAGTAGGGAGTTGGGTTCAAGGTTTGCAGAAGCACTTAGATAACACTTTAGTTGTATCACAGGGTTAGTCGTTCTTTATAGCTATGAGATCCTGCAGTAAAAATAGGCAGGTGTTCTAGGTGAGTGGTGGAACTGGGGACTTTGGAAACAAGGGTGCAGGGTTCAAATCCAGCAAGGAAGAAGAGGTAAACTTATATTTTGGCAGGTTGGGGGGTAAGTGATTAAAAGGCTTAGAAAGTAGTAATAAAATAGGTAGGCAATGTGGTGCAGAGGTAGAGCAGCTGACTCTGACTGCAAGGGTACTGGGTTTGAACACAGCTCAGGGACAGAGTGTAGAAAGGGTCAATTTTTAAATCAGAGAAGGAGGGAGTGAGGAATGGTGAAGAGTGTGAAAATAGGAAGTTGTTGGCCTGGTTCATTGGCTCAGAGGATAGTCAGTAGAATTTAGAGAGAAGGGTACCAGGTTTGATCTAGCAGGTGCTTAGAGATAGGCTGAAGGAGGAGTGCAGAAAGTATGTGGTAGAAGGAATCAAAGGGAAGTGCAGTGACCTCTAGTGGGACAGCTGTGAAGTGGTAGCTAGGAGGGTTATAGAGTTGAGAGAGCAGCTAGAATGGAAAGTGCAGTGACCCTAGTGGTTGGTGTCTATAACCTGCAAATGGGAAAGTGGACACTTAGTAAAAGGAGAGGTAGGTCACATGTCACATCACGTGATGTGCCAGCAGCAATATATGGAGTGCCGCCCTGGGTGGGCAGGTGGAAGTGCCTCACAACAGTCAGGCTGTGGTGCAGGACACTTACCTCTTAAAGGCTCTGGCAATCCCGAATTCAGTCTCCGCTGCTGGGCTGAGTTCTGAGGGGTGGGCTGCTATGTACTCCTGCTCCCCTTGGGACTTGAACTTTGTTCTCGAAACTTACTCTGCCTCCCTTTAAACCGGCAGCTTCCGCAGTGAAGTTCCTTTGTGGAGACTCTCTTCCTGGTGGCCATTACTTCGCTCAGAGAATTCCAAGCTCCAGGCCCTGATGTGTAAAATTCCATGCTTGATTTTTCACAAGGAGCGTGTTGCTCTGTGCACGAACCCTAAGTTTCTCCCTAAGGTAGTAGCGGAGTCTACTCTAAATCAGTCCATAGAGTTACCCACCTTTTACGCAGTACTCTAATCAGGGGAGTATTTACTCCATACTATGGATCGCTCATCGGATTCTGAGATACTACATCAACAGGACAAAGGATCTCAGAAAGACTGATCAACTGTTTGTCTCTTTTGCTCATAAAAGAGAAGGCAATGCTGTTTCTAAGCAATGCCTATCTAAATGGTTGGCTCACTGCATCACTTTCTGTTATGATAAGTACAAGTAAGAGGCCACTCTACCAGAGGAGTAGCTGCCCTCAGCAACTTGTTTCAAGAATGTGTCAGCGGCAGATATCTGTGCTGCCGCCACCCAGACCTCCTGGCCCACACCTTTACTAAACACTACAGTTTGGATATTGCCTCTGCGCCATCGAGAGCAGGCTTCAGGCTGGCTGTTCTGAAAGGCCTCTTATCTTTTAAGCTTGCACAGCTAGAGCTAATACTTGGAGTAGATTTCCTCCTCCAGGTGCTTCTCCTTGTTCCAAAATGCTTGGGATTCAGTCCTATATGCAATTAACCTAATGCAAGAGCCTCTCGAGTAAGATAGTACAGTGGCGTAAGAACTTACCATAACAGTAGATCTTTGAGAGAGGCTCTTGCAACAGGTTACCTTCCCCCTCCATCCCCCTAAGCTTTTCAGCTCCTTTTCCAGTGAGGGAAATATCAGCTTCTCTCTCGTCCGGCCTCTTTTGGCCTGTGGCGGAAAGAACTGGAAGGTGGGTGTGAGGACCGCCCTTTATACCGGCGTCTCCTGACGCCGGTCACCTGATGTGGGGCGGTCCCGCCAGGACCGCTAGCTAGAAATTTTCCCGTGGGGTCCTGCCACCTGCCGACGCCAGTCCCATATGTAATTACCTACTGCAAGAGCCTCTGTCAAAGATCTACTGTTACAGTAAGTTCTTACGTAACTGTACTTTCACAGCTCAGCCTTACTTGGTAGTGGGGGTTCCTCTCTGCTTTTGGTCTTCCATGAACTGAGACTTTACCCCGGCTTTTTCAATTCCTGAGGCCTTTTTACATTAGATTAATACATGTCTTTGACACTATTTCTTTTGGTCCCAGACCAAATTTTGTAGTCAGATTCTCACTACTCTCCTTGAGTGGTTGCAGTTTTCTGGGCAGTTTCATTTTGTGCCCATTGCAGTCGTCTGCAAAGTGGTGAATTACAACTCAAGCGCTTGTCTTGTAAGCACTATGTTCTAGATGCTCCTTCAAGACAGCCCTTTTATTAAGTAGGCAGTCCCTGGCTGTCCTTTCTGAGTGAAGCCTATCTCCTACCACCCTACTCAGGGTTGTTAATTTTAACTCGGTACTCTCCGACTAGTGTGAATGAGTGATGGAGACTTGGTCCAGGAAGATATGGAAATGACATACTTACGTAATTGTTGATCTTCTTGGACGGTCTCTATCACTCATTCATCACCCACCATCCCCTGGGTTCACTCATTTTCTTTCTGAGTCTTCATGGTCCTGTGGTTCAGGTTGTGAAGATATTGTTCTTTGACCCTTCTTGCAAGGGCCTTCTGGGCCCTCAGGCCCAGAAAGTCAGGATAAGTTATTTTCTTTAGTTATGCTGCACCTGCTTGGTGAAAAGGTACTGAGGCGGTTGGAGGTCGGCGAAATAACCTATACAGGCGCGAGCTAGTCTCGTGAGTAAGCCGCCGCATGGTCTCTATCTCGGCGCCTAACCCTTCTAAAATGTTTGCCCTCGCTTGGTCCTAGTGCTCCGGGCGCTATCCCACTAGTGTGAATGAGTGATGGAGACCGTCCAAGAAGATCAACAATTACGGTAAGTATGTAATTTCCATTTCTCAGAACTAAAAGTAAATTTCTTCCCAATATAGTGTCAGAATTTCCGTTAACCAGTCTCTAACGCTCCCTGTCTTTTTCACAGACAAATCCACTCCTGGTGAATGCAGGCTTCATAGCCTGGATGTCAGAAGGGCACTGACCTACTAACTGGAGCATGCCAAACAGCTCAGGTCCTCTCACACTCAGCTGTTCCTCACCTGTGGAGAGGTGAGTAAAGCAGACCAGCCTCCTAACAGGACTATCTCTCTCATTAGATAGTCACCTGCTTTTAATTCTGCTACAGCAAGGCTGGCAGACAGGCACCTCAGGGCCCACTCCATCAGGGGCACTGCAGCCTCAGTGGCAGCAGCAAGAGACATACCCCTTGCTCGACATCTGCAAAGTAGCTACCTGGAAGACCATATACACCTTCACAAAGCACTACTGCTTGGATGTACAGTCCAGATCTGATGCCAGATTTGGCACTGCAGTCCTGCCGAACCTCTTTCCAAAGTAGAATCTGTTCCCTCCTCTAACTACATTTGCTTTGTAGTCTGCACAAGTCAAGCATACTGAGAGATTCTTGTGGTGAGAAGAAAAAGTTACTTACCATAGTAATATTGTTTCTTCCAGGAGATCTCTCAGTATGCTTGACCTCCACCCAGCCTTCCTCACATAACCTGGCTGAGAATAGTTCTGCAGTCCTTGCCTTAGGCCAAATTTCTTTCTGTAGAGCAATAAAATGTGTAACGTCCACAGTGAAGCATGATGTATATAGTTCACCTACCAGAGTTCTCTTTTCCTGTTTTTTTCCTTTTTCTTCTGTAGTATTAGGATAGGTTTAGGGTTTGGGGCCTTTTGCCCTCAGGCTTCGAAATACTGTAAATCTGGCTGGAGGACAGCAACACCTACAGGCAGCACTCTCATACTATAACCTGATTGGCTAATTCCCTGGCATCATTAGCATAATTCCACCTCCAGGGCAGCTGAACCCAGTTGACATAACTATACTAGTCAAGCATACAAGCGATCCCTGGAAGAAACAATATTACCATGGTAAGTTATTTTTTCTTCTGGTCTAACTTGCAGCAGTCCTGATGGCTGTTTTACAGAGCTTGTGCCAGATATTAGGTGCAAGCTGCTGTAATCCGTGGAAACTGTCGCAACTGCACCGAGTTGTAAAAACCAGATCCAGTTGCAGTGAAGGGTTTGGCGCACTGCCAGAACCTATGTGCTGTGGCACAGAGCTGGATGCAAGCTCTGTGCCATGCTTTGAAAATCCTGCCCACAGTTCCATCAAATTAAGAAAAATTATTTCAGCTCAAAAAGATAATGAGTCACCCAAGACTTATTGGACAATGTATGGGAAGTAGCCTAAACAACTCAAGTCATACCCAAGTTTAAATAGATATACAGTGTAAGTGGGTGGTCAGGTCTGGTTACCACCTCCTTTCCCAAATCTTGTTCTTACCATAATCACTTTATCCCCAGGAACTGGTAACTACAAGGGTTACAAAAGGTTACTTTCCATCCTGTCCCCATATGCAAGTCTGAAACTTTTTTATCAGGTTTACACTTTGAATCAATAGTGTATAGTTGCCCCATAAATGAGATATACAGTTTCACATGTGGTGACCTGAACTGGTGATATTGTTACAGTGAGACCAAGTAATGATCCTTAGAAAATGGGCTAATAAATTCACAGACTCTGACTGGCTGATACCCTTGGCAAGGTGGGCGTCTATCAGACAACAGAGCCGGGTAAAAAGTGCCAGTTCCAACCAACCTGATTTGGTTCCAAATCCTTGTGCCAACAAAACTTTGAATTTCAAATTGCCACCATGTTGTTCTCTTGGGTAGTGAGAGATAACCATATACACACACTGTGTCGGCATATGTCACAGTAACGGTAATTTATTTATTTTTTAAGTGAGAACTGTCTGTACACCTGTTCCCACACTTTGTACCTCAAAATGTAAAAACGAATAGTGAACATTAGTGCCATCACTTGTCACATCACTGCTGAGCCTTCAGGTCCACTGCCACTCTGCCATCATCCCAATCCTTCCTGCTGCTGGACAACCGTAAAGTAATACTAACTAATATTTAAAAATATAAGTGTAAAATTAAGCTGTATGAAATAAAACACAAGCTAGTACAGTATCTGCGCTTGCCACCTGTCACTATTTTGTGACTTCTGGGGTTTACATCCGAGTTTCCTGTCACTGTTAACCATCCGTCCTGAATGCACTGTCCATAATGCCCTCACAACAATACTGGGTATAGACGACTTAATGAAATAAATAAATTAATAATAACAGTCCTTTTTCATGCCTTCAGCCAATGTGGTTGGGGGAGAGACACTGTGAAGTCACCATACATAACGCCAAAGACAAGTTAAAACGATAGGTGGACTCTGCTGTTGTGAAAGGGGGTTGGGGGCGTCAGGACAGGGCATTCAACAGAGTGCCACAAGAAAAAACAACAGTTCCTCTAGTGTTAATGACATTAGTACAGGAACAACATTACATCATGCATAATTTATTAACATAAAGCATTTGCAGTAATGTTTTATTTTTTAAACATTTTTCTTATATTTAGCCTAGATCGCATTTCTAAAGCATAATAACACCTCTAGGGTGGGCGGTATTGCCAATACCAGACCTTCCAGTGGCTATAAGGTCCTCCACCTGCAGCGTCAGGCCTCATTATGCCCTGGGTGCCCAATACCGCCCAACCTGTTGGATATTATTGCTTACTTGTAGAGTAAAGGCTGGTTTTAGAACCTATTGCCAAGTTACGTAGTCAACCATAACTTGAAGGACTTTGTCAAATTAGAGATGGTTTTAAGGAATTTCGCACACTTAAGTGTTAATCAGGGTCTTCTATGCCTAATAGTATCGAAAGCTGCCACGCAGGGATGAAGAGATTTTACAAAAAAAAAGTACCTAATGGAATTTTTATAGCAGACTAAAACTGAATGTTAAACAGGCACTAATTTTCTGTCTGAGTAGGACAGAACCCATCACAAACTCAGCCAAACACCTGCATTTCGCCTGCTGTAAAGGACACAAAGGCTCAAAAGCACAGCACACTCTATGGTGCAGGTCCCAAGTCCACAGGTACAGCAATATGAAAAGGGACCAGCACTCAGGAGTACTCCTAAGTGCAGGTCCTTTTTGTATTGCTTTTCACCTACTGTACCTGTGGAGGATAGGGCACAGCGACCATGAACTTCAACAGATGGTTGAAAACATGGTACAGAGAGAGGAGGTTTCGACTTTATTGGGGACTAGGGACCAACCTGGGAGGATATGGGGTTCTACAGAGGTGATGACCTGCATCCTTCTGGACAGGGGACCACAGTCCTCAGTGGGAGGTTTAAATGTTACTTAGATGAGCATTCATGAGCATTCAAACTAGCCTGGGGGAGGGTATATTATCAAAGGGCATAAACTGTCCCTCACACATTGAAACAAAGGAGTGAGGGCTTGAGGAGAGGAAACATTCCCAGTGCATGGGCACGAAGATGAACAGGGTGTTGACGAGGTGGAGGACAAGGGTTAAGAACAAGGGAGGCAGAAAAGAAGTGTGGAGGAGACAAGAAACAGAGTAATGAGGGAAGCCAGGTGGAGTTACAGGGAGCAGCACTGGCAGGAAGGGGAGGAAAGGAGTGGGCAGGGAGAGAGGTTGGAGAGCCATGTGTGCCAACGAAGTCTTGGAAATTAAAATCCCAGACCTGAAACCATTATAGCAGAGGCAGACCTGGATCTGGTGGCCAGAACTGAGTTGTGGTGCACTGAAAATCCTAAAACATCACCATACCAGGCTACTCTCAGTTCAGAAGAGATAGGGAGGATGTTCTGTATGTGAGGGAAGGTATCAGGGCAATGGAAGTGCACCTAAAGGTAAAGGAAGGGTTGGAGGTGCTGTGGGTCACCCTGGAGACAGAAGCTGGGGCCACTGTTTGTACTGGGTGATACAGACTTCCAGCATGAGGCAAGAAGTTGGATAAAGGGCACGGGTCATAATCCAGCAAACAAAAACAGTGCGGCACACAATGTCGCAAGCAAAATATCGAAAACAAATAAAGGTCAGTGAAAACACCAACCTGCATAAAATTCCGGTATGCCAAATGCACTAAAAGAGCAACATAAGGAGTTATTTGTTTTAGTGGGCTGCTCTGACCCCACACCAACCGGACTCATTATAATCAACTCCAAGGGGTGTGGACCTCGGGGACTGGGAGAAACTTGGGAGAGGGGAAATTTATTTAAAATAAAAAAAAAAAGGCCCAGTACCAGGAGATGGGAAACCAAACCCTGGTCACCAGGTCTCTCCACTCCAGGTGCTAGTGCCTTAGCCCCCACCACGTGAGTGACTCAACCAGGCACTACACCTGCAGCTACTTCAGCCTTTTCGTTATCTGTGCGTACAGCATCAGGGGTAGTGGTAATTCCTTAACACGTAATACCCCTGTCACTGTACATGGTTTCGCAATTTCTGCAGCGTGGTTCAAACATGAAGTCTTAAGTGTATTCTGACTTTATGCAGTTAGCCCAAGCACTTGAACTGCTCCAGAGAGGAAAGAGTTAACTCTGTGCCAGAGGATAGAACGTTGAGCTCGAGCTTGGTTCAAACCTCTGTCTGCTGCACTTTGAAGTGTAACTGTCAGATTCTTTACTCCGCCTAACTGAACAGTCGCTCGGAGATTTCTCCTTCGCTTACGATTCAGTCGGTTTAAAATCGTCGGTTTTGCTGATACTTTTTCTTATTTTTGGTTCAGATCCCTGTCTGCGTACAGTAAGTACATAGGTAGTGGACTTGTTTAGAAAATTGTGTGGAAATTGTAAAATAGTCTTTTCAACCAGTTCGGCTGAACCAGTTGTTGGTAATTGTATTTAGTGTGTTTATCTGTCTCTTTCTTTTAGTAATTTTATGTGAGGTGTCCTTATCGGTTCTAAAAAAGCGTGTTTCATCGTTTTTCAAACACCTGTAACACGGTTGGGAATCGATAAGGGGTCTTGCCTGGTGTTGCCATTAAAAGGTAAGTGATAGGATGGCTTCATCTGAAACCCAAGAGAAAACCGGGCCCACTGGGTTTCAACACTGCAGTGAGTGGGGAGGCCTTTGCTAAGGCCGATCCCCACACCACCTGTGTTTTTGTCTGGGTTTTGACCACCTGGAGTCAGACTGCCAGATTTGTAAAGATTTCCTAAAGCCACCCTGGACAAAAGATTGGCAGGCTTAGGAGAAGGAGGCTGAGAAGTCTGCTGACCTGGATGACCAGCCGGTTCGGTTCCGGACCGAACCTGGAGGGAGTGCCCACTGACCTGGACTCAGACTTCCTCGGCAATGGAGAGCCGATCCTGAGGGGTCGGTTCCGCAAAAAAGAAAAGGAAAGAAAAATCATCCAGTTCGGATCCAGAACCACATCATCCGACCGCGAAGAAATTGCCCAGGCGATTAGCATAGTTGGTCGCTCCGTTCGGTTCCGGCGGATCTGGCGCCTTTGGGCGGTGGTCCGGTTGATCAGTTCCTCCGGTTCAGGATTATTCCCTTGAAGACTTTTATGAACTGGATTTGGAGGGGATGATGATTATGATGATGAGGATGTGGAAGGTTTGGATGAGCCCATAGAACCAGACATCTCCCCAAACAGGCCTTTTGGTGTTTCCTCCTAGGCTTTCTGAGTCCCTTCCCACTTTATGTTTTACAAGAAAGTGAGAACCTCCAGCTTCCTTTGGAGGAAGCTGTCGAGGAGCAAGAGGAGACTGACTATGTGGAGATGATGGACATTCCAGAATCCAAGAGGTTGTCTATTCCCTTCACAAATCCTTTGGGAAACAGACACATAAGTTGCTTAAGACTCCAAATTCTTTACCTCCTGTGGACAGAATAATGGACAAGAGACATGTTGTCAGGCCCAGGTATTTAGTACTTGTACCAATAATGCAGCCATGTTGGGGTTGTGCAGGCTGCAGCCTGTGATAGGCTAACATACCCTTGGCTTCATACCCCTCAGATAAAGACTCCAGGAAACTGGATGCCATGGCAAAGAAACAATACATGGCATCTTCCTTGGGACTCAGGCAGGCTAATTATATGGCCTACACAGCCAGGTACCAGAAGTCCAGATGGGACACTGTACTGGAACTGGCCAACAGATTTCCCCAGCTTGCCAAAGAGCTGGAGGAGGTGGCTGCTGATGGGATTGAGGCATCAAAAATTCAGTTTCATGCTGCTGTGGACTCCAATGATGTGTCATCAAGAGTCATGGCTACATCTGTGGCTCTTCGGAGATTAGCTTGACTCAGATGTACTAGCCTATCACAGGATACCCAGGCTAAAGCCATGGATTTTCCTGTGAGTTGATAATTCTCTGTTTGGGGAGCAGACAGAGAATTATATGAAAAGAGGGATGAGTACAGGACCACCTACAGGAGTGCACAGGCCAAGGAAAGGCAGGCAACTCCTCAAAAGCAGTAGGCTAGGGCAGGCCTTTTCACAGGCCTTTCTACCAGGCACAGGCCTCCTCTTTTTCCCAGAGGGGTTCTTCAGAGGGAGGGGCAGAAGGGGATGAGCAGGGCTGCATCCTTCTCTCAGCCCAAGGCTCCTGCCAAGCAGACACCTGATGTGTTAGCCGGGTCCGACTCCCCAATCCCTGTAGGAGGCAGGCTGGCTTACTGCTCCCAGGACTGAGTCTGTTACCTCAGACAAGTGGGTCCTGGAAGTAATGCTAGGGACTACCCTCAGCTTCAAAAATTTCAAAGCTGAGGTCAGGTCTTTTCCACCTGCAAACATCTCGAAACCATTACCCTAGAGGCAGAGGTTTCATCACTGCTGGCTCTCAGAGCCATAGAGAAAGTTCCTACACTTCACAGAGGCAAAGGTCTGTATTCCAGATACTTCCTCACCCTGGAAAAACAGAGGAGTGGCACCCATCCTAGACTTAAGATACCTAAACAAGCATCTCAAGCCAAAATTCAAAATGGTGACTCTGGGAATAATTCTTCCTCTCTAAGTCCAGGGACTGGTTAGCCTCCTGAACCTAAAGGATGCCTACTTTCACATTCCCATCAGGTGCTCCCCACGAAAAGTACCTCAGGTTCAAACCGCCTTCAGGCCCTTGACCTAACATTAGCTCAAGGGTATTTACAAAATGCCTAGCAGTAGTAGTAGCCTTTCTAAGGAGACAAAACATCTCTATATTCCCATACCTGGATGACTGGCTCATAGTGGGTCAGTCTCCAGGCCATGACAAGTCAGATTTGCAAGTGACCCAGCAAGTGCTCACTTCTAGGATTCCTCCTCAACCTTCCCAAGTCAGTTCTCAAGCCAGTACAACTCTTGACCTTCATAGGGTACCACTGGATACTGTCAAAGCAAGAGCATTTCTTCCTTGGCAAGGGTAAGGGCCATTATGGAGCTGGCTTCCTCTTTCCACCTTCTGGTGTCCTGACCAGCAAGGCATTTCTCAACTTCTGGGCCACATGGCAGCTTCCACTGCAGGGGTTCAAGGGGCCAGATTTCAGATGAGGGACATCTAGTTTCACTTGAGGGCCTTTTGGTCTCAGAAAAAGATCCTCTAACCAGGCTTATTCCAGTAACTCAGACCCTGATCCAGGCTCTCCAATGGTAGCAGGATCAGGACAACCTCAGACAAGGAGTCCCATTCATCACTCAATCTCATTCTGTGGTTCTAACCATGGATGCTTCTCTCCTGGAGTGGGGAGCTCACCTGGGAGCTCTCACAGCTCAGAGAGTGTGGTCCACTCAGGAGTCTCTTCTCTACATCAGTCTTTTGAGCTCAGGGCAATGTACCTGGCTCTGCAAGCCTTCTTGGAATCAGTACAGAACAAGGTGGTTCAGGTCAGGACAGACAATACCACACCATGTGGTACATCAACAAGCAGGAGGCACTGGTCTATGGCCTTGTGCACAGAAGCCATGAAATTATGGTCCCTGGCTTTTCTGTACAGACCTCTTTGGTAGCAATCCACCTCCCAGGGAAGGACAATGTGCTAGCAGATGCATTGAGCAGGATCTCCCAGGGCCATCACGAATGGTCCCTGGATTATTAGTGTAAAAGTGATATTCTCAAGGTGGGGCACTCCAGAGATAAATCTCTGTGCAGCCCCAGACAATCACCAACTTCTTCTCTTCTGTTGCAGACCCCCACTCTTGGGTTCAGTCCCTCTGGATGCTCTAGTTCTGGACTAGGATATAAAATTTCTGTATGCTTTTCCTCTACTGTTCAAGGTCCTGGTCACGATAAGGTCACAATCTTGCAAAGTGATCCTGATTGCTCCAGATTGGACCAGGCAGCCTTGGTATCCCCTCTTGCTGTCCCTAGCAGTCCATCTTCCCCTATCTCTTCCCAGGAATCACAACCTGTTAACCTCCTCTCAGGGAGGATCTGGTATCCCAACCTTGGTCTCTCAATCTCAAGGCTTGGCTCTTGAAGAGTTAGAATATGCAGAATTGCATTTGTCTCAAGGGTTATGGACTTTTTCAAAGCTTCGAAAACCTGCCACCAGAAAAACTTATAACTCCAAATGGAAAAGATTTACCATTTGGTGTTCCAAGAAGCATATATCCCCAGATACTGCTGACTTGTCTACAGTTCTGGATTACATGGTTCATCTTAATGGCCTAGGCCTCAGACCAGCTACCCTCAAAGTACACTTGTCAGCTGTTTCTGCTTTTTGCCAGTGGGAAAGCCCTCCTCACTGGCATCTCATTCTGTTTTCTGCAAATTTTCAAGGGATTGCTTCATACCAATGCCCCTTTAGGGATCCTACTCCTGCTTGGGACCTTAATGTTTGCATAGCTCAGCTTATGCAGTCCCCTTTTGAGCCTTTGTCTTTAGCAGAGCTTAAGTACTTGACTTGGAAAACTGTGTTCCTGGTAGCTATCACCTCTGCCAGGCGATCAGTGAATTATAAGCTCTGTCAGTGGAGCCTGATTTTACCTCATTCCATAGAGATAAGTGGTCCTTAGAACCAACAGGAGGTTCTTACCAAATGGTTTCAGATTTTCATCTGAACCAATCCATGTCTCTTCCTGTGTTCTTCACTGATCATTCTTCTTCAGGAGAGAGAAGATTACACAGTTTGGATGTTAAAATGGCTCTTAGCCACTACATTGAGCGTACTAAGGCACTCAGGTTTGACTCCTCCAGTTGTTCCTCACTTGTGGTGAAGTGGGAAAGGGCAAACCTGCTACTAAGAGAACTATTGCCAGGTGGATTGTCTCTTGTATACAATTCTGCTATGAAAAGCTAGGCAAAATACCCCCTCAAGCCTGAGGGAGCATTAGGAACTAAGCGGTACAGCTTCTTCTCTGGTTCATGACCAGAGGTATACCCTTATTAGAGATATGCCAAAGAGCCACCTGGAAACAGTCCATACTTTCACCAGGCATTACTCTCTGGATATCCAGGCTAAGAGTGATGCTCGGTTTGGCACTGCAGAGACTATTCCCAAAATAGGTTCGGTCCCTCCTCCATGGAGGTACTGCTTGTAGTCTGGATAAAGTCAGAATACAGCAAGACTTTGTGTTGTTTGAAGAAAAATTACTCACCTTAGTAATTGTGTTTCTTCTACTGGAGTCTTGTTGTATTCTGACCTCCTCCCTGCCTGTCCTCTCAGAACCTGTTTTTGGAAGTGGGATGGTAGGCGAGTGTTGCAGCTCAGGGGTGTACTTGGCACTCCCTTTTACATAGGGGAGTGGGTTATTGTTATGGTTTTGTAAGTTATTTGTTCACTACCTAGTTTTTGTTTTGGATTTTTTGACTTGAGTCTTTTGGGGATCCAAAATATTTGGTTGCCTTTTGGCTAGTAAAAATTTTATAATTTCCACATAGTGGGGTAGTTAGTATTAGCTCGTAAGAATCTGACGGTTACACTTCAAAGTGCAGCAGTGAGAGGTTTGAACCGAGCTTGAGCTCAACGCTCTATGCTCTAGCATAGAGTTAACTCTTTCCTCTCCGGAGCAGTTCAAGTGCTGGGGCTAACTGCATAAAGTCAGAATATAGCACATTTACTAAGGTGAGTAATTTTTTCTTTTGCCCTGCTGTTCTTGCAGTGACATCTTGACCTGGTACTGGATAAAGCACTAGAGGAAACTATTAGCAAGATGGCAAAAGTGGTAGGTGCTGCTAGTTGGGGACTTTAATCTACTAGATGTGGATTTAGATCCGCCATCTGCAGCTTTGAGCCAGAGCAGGGCCATCCTTGACTTCTTGCAGGGGCATTTCTCAGCCAGCTAGTCAGCAAACCCACAGGACAATAGTGGACCTGGTGCTTACTAGCAAAGACATTATTGCAGATGTCGCGGTGGCTGTCCCTGAGGACCAGTGATCACCATACAGTATGGTTCAACATTAAAACGGATATAGAGGCAAACCACAGAAAGGTGAGGGTCCTGGACTTTTGAAGTTTTTTAGAAATGGGAGACTGCCTCAGAAGAAGCCTAACAGGAAAGATTGCCTGGGAGGGTAGAGGAACAGTGGATAAAATTAAGGGAAGGCATAGTGAAGGCAACCAACCTCTTCGTGAAGGAAGTGAGCAAAAGCCGGAGGAAAAAGACCATTATGGTACTCAAGGAAGGTGGCCATGAAGTGAGAAAAAAGGGTGGTATTCTGGAAATAAGAAGAAATGGTGAGGGTGAGGACAGGGTGGTGTACCAGGTGAAACAGAAGGAAGCAGGTAAGGCAGTGAGAGAAGCAAAGATGCAAACAGATGAATAGACAGCCAAAGGGTAGCAAAAGGAAGGCAAGGGAGGGATAAAGAGGATAAAAAGGATGGCAGAATGAGACTGCGCAGAGGAAGATCAGGAAGAAGCAGACATCTTGAACAGGTACTTCTGCTCAGTCTTCACAGTGTCCATTTTCCAGAGGCAAGAGTCCTGAAGGGACTTGCAAATCTGAAAGTGGACAAGGCCATGGGACAGATGGAATGTACCCAAGGGTGTTAAGGAGACTCAGGGAGGTGCTTGCTGCACCACCGATAGCCTTATTCAGCAGCTCACTGGAAACAGGAGTGGTTCCAGAGGACTTAAGAAGAGCAGATGTACAGTAGCCCTGCTCCATAGGAGCAGCAGCAGGGAGCAGGCTGGCAGTTGTAGGTTGAGGAGTCTCACATCAGTGGTAGGAAACTACTGGAAACCTATTAAAGGAAAGAGTAGTGGAGTATCTTGAATCTAGGGGGACATGCCAGACAAATCTGATTGATTTCTTTGACTGGGTGACCAGGAAATAGAACAAGGAAAGGCGAGTGAATGTGGCCTGCTTGGCCTTCAGCAAGACCTTCAACACTGTGCCACATAGGAGACTGATAAAGAAATTGTGCAGTCAAGGGGTGGTGGGATCCAAAGTGGTAATCTGAGTAAAAATCTGGGTAATTGGTGTGACACAGGGTGGTGATAAATGGTGCTCACTCTAATGTGGGAAGAGTGAGCAGCAGGGTGCACTGCAGGGCTTAGTACCGGGCTGGTCCTCTTCAGTGTCTTTATAAATGACGCTGTAGAAAACTGGAAGGAAAGGTATGCATTTTGCAGTTGATACTAAAATCTGTAATAGGGTGGACACTCGGGAGGGGGGAGTGAATGAGTAGGGACCTTAGAAAACTAGAGATGTAGTTGAGGGCATGGCAGCTGGGATTCAGTGCCAAAAGTGAGAAGTCATTCACATAGGACATAGGAACCCAGGAGCTGAGTATAAAATGGGATTGGGGGGTTCTGACAGTCACTAAGCAGAAAAGAGACCTTGGGATTATCATATCTGATGACCTCAAAGTAGCGGACAGTGCGACAAGGCAGTGAGCAGGGCCAGTGGATTCTGCAGTGCACAGACAGAGGCATCACCAGCAGGAGGGGGGAGGAGGTGTCACATTGTATAAGTCACTGGTGAGGCCCCACCTGGAGTACTGTGTTCAGTTCTGCAGGCTGCATCTCAGAAAGGATATAAACATGGTGGAGGCAGTCCAGAGAAAGGCAACTAAATTAGTGCATATCAAAGGTCCTACAAAGAGAGACTGAGTGATCTCAACATGTACACCCCAGAAGAGAGGAGGGAGAGGGTGGACATGATGGAAACCTACAAATACCTCACGAGGGTGAACTGGATACGGAAGGGAGTCTTTTCAAATGAGGAGGTGCATCAGAACATATGCATATGAAGCTGAAGGGGGAGGTTTAATAGGGATGTGAGGAAGTACTACTTCACTGAAAAGAGTGATGGATGCCTGGAACAGTCTGCCAGCAGAGGTGGTGGGAGCAAAAACAGTGGGGATGGAGGGGCTTCAAAAATGCATGGTTTAGGCATAAGGGAGTATTGGTAACTAGGTGGGGAGGGGCAATGAAGACCAGGTAGGGCCTGCAGAGATGGAACAGACAGGAGAATCAGGGCAGACTGGGTGGGCGAAGTGGTCCTTTTCTGCCGACAATTCTGTTTCTATGTGCTGCACCCTGCGATCTCCTGTGGCTAAGAAAACACTGTCTTGATGGATTGTCACCTGTATCACCAGTGTTACATGCTTGTATTGTGACATGTTTTAGAAGCACTGAGTGCACATTCTGGCAGGTATGTAGCCACCTGTGTGATGCCCTCTTGGTCAGTCTCTTCTGCGGTCAGCAAAGTAGTCATGAGGGCATCCACCTACACTTTCTCTTATCAGTACAGTGTGGATGCCCAATCATTCCAGAATATAGGCTGTGGTTTTGCTGTACTGAAGAACTTTTTTCTCCAAATAGCTCCAGTACTTCCATCTTGTCAGTGTGTACTGTTAGTAGCTGATGCAGTGTGTGTGGCTATGGATGAACTGTCATCGTTTGAAGAAAAGGTTACCTGTAACTCTTCTATATGTATTCATTCATAATGACACACCACCCACCCATATACTCTGTCTTGGTTATTTGAGTTAGTTGTACTATTAGTGTACTACTTTCAGGTGCATCTTTCTGTAGCAGAAAAGATCTTATGGTTGGAGGAAACTGAGCGTGGGAGGTGGAGGCTGTCACCTGGTTGCAGTTTGAGTCTGATTTGATCTGTCTGGACTTCAGCAAGGTGTTCAGCACTGTGCCACACAGGAGGCTGATTAGGAAGTTGACTGGCTTAGGAGTGGGATCCAAACTGGAAAATTGGGTTCAAAACTGGTGAACAGATAGGAGACAGAGGATGGTGGTTAATGGCAGTCATTCTAAGGACAGAAGAGTGATCAGCGGTGTACCACAGGGTTCGGTACTGAGACCAGACCTTTTCAATATCTTCATTGGGGACATTGCAGAAGAGCTGGAGGGAAGGTATGCTTTTGTAGATGACACCAAAATCAGCAGTAGGGTAGACACTCAGGAGGGAGGAGAAAATGCATAGGAATGTAGATAAAGGGAGTGGTCCAAAACATAACAGTTGGGTTCAGTGCCAAAAGTGCAAAATAATGCATCTAGGGCATAGGAACTCCGGCACAGAATATAGGATGGGGAGGTACTGACAGTCCCTAGACAGGAAAGGACCCTGGGATTATTATATCACAGACTCTCAAAATGGCAGCACAGTGTAATAAGGCTATGGGCAGGGCTAGTGGGATGTTGGGATGCATAGGGAGGGGTATCTCAAGCATGGCGAGGAGGTGGTGGTACCACTGTGTCATCAGAGTGCACCCATACCTGGAGTACTGTGTCCAGTTTTTGAAACTGTACCTTAGAAAGAGCACAGACAAGGTGGAGACAGTACAAGGAAGGGCAGCTACAATGGTGCAGGGTTTGCAAGGAAAGCCCTATGTGGAGAGACTGAGTTATCTCAACATGTTCACCCTGGAAGAGAGGGGAGAGAAAGGTGATATGATTGAGACCACCAAGTACATCACAAGGGTGAACAATTTGCAGGAAGGAGCCTCTTCCATAAGAGGATGAGCTCCAGGACCAGGGGCGTCGCGAAGAAGCTGGAAGGAGTGCAGAGAGATGTAGGAAGTATTTCTTCACTGAAAGGGTGGTAGATGCCTGAAACAGACTGACAGCAAAAGTGGTGGAGGCTAAACCCTTGGATGGCTTTAAGCATCGTGGGGTAAACATAGTGGTATATTAGAGCAGGCGGGGAAGGGGTGGGTCACTGAATACCAGATAGAAACAGAATTTGTCGGCAGAAAAAGACCGCTTGTCCCACCCAGTCTGCTCAGATGATCCCTGCTCAGTCTGGCTCTCCAGACCCTAACTGGTCTACAGCGACCCTCCTTCCTCCCTTCCTGTTCACTAATATTCCTTGAAGCCCGCTACTGTTTTCGCCTCCACCACTTCCACCGCAGTCTGTTCCAGGCATTTACCACTCTTTCAGTGAAGTCGTACTCCCTCACATCCCTCTTTACCCCCCAGCTTCATTGTATGCCGCCTTGTCCTGGTGCTCAACCTCTTTTGAAAGAGACTGCATTTCTGTACCCTGTTCACTCCTTGAGGTATTCGTAGGTTTCTATCATGCCCCCTTGCTCTGCTCTCTTCCAGGGTATACATATTGAGATTCCTCACTCTCCTCATATGGCTTTTGTGCAACTCCTGCACAATTTTAGTTGCCCTTCTTTAGATTGCCTCCACCCTGTCTGTCATTTCTGAGTGTGGCCTCCAAAACTGGACACAATACTCCAGGTTGGGTCTCACCAGTGAGCGATACAATGGCAACACACCATCCCTCCTCCTGCTGGGGATAACCTTCCCAGTGCATCCCAGCATTGCACTGGCCCTGCCCACTTCTCTGTCACACTGCCCTACCAGCCGACTCATTGCGTGGTGCTCGTGGGTTGGCCAGTAACAGATATCAACTCCTCAGACCCAGTTCTGCTTCTCCCACCGTCGAGTTAATATGTACCCGTCGTAGCAAATTCTGCATTAGTGACCTAGTCAGTCAGTTTACTAGTTCTGTACAGCTTCTTCGGCACCGCTGACTGGTATCACCATTCCTTTATTTTTTCAGTGGCAACGAGTACTATTTCTGTTTTTTTTTTCTATCCAGTCATGTCTCGCTGGAGGACAAGAAAAAACCTCAAGGCAGGTCAACCTATGCAGTGGTGTCCCTGCAGCCGACTTTTCTCTGTCATGGACTAGCATGACGTTGCTTGACCTGCTTGGGCCCACACCATGATATGAATCGCTTGACACCTGTTTTCCATGGACCATCGAGTGTTAGAACTGCACGCTTTAAGTCGGGTGTGCGCCGCCTATTTTCAGTGGACAGGCTCGCATCCGGGGACGCCAAGTGCAGTTTCTTGACCCTTCCTCCGGGCCCCCAGTCCTATATGGCCCGTGGAGGAGGGTTTCGCCCTTCTTGCCTTGCTTCTGTGAAAACTCCTTCCATGGTGCAGGATGCCCATCATGATTCCTCCGGGAGTCAGGCAGGAGGCACCGTTCTGGCAGTCGCCTCTTTGGAGGTGAAGGCTCCCTGGCGTCATGGCCTGGGACCTCGGGCCTGGTCTGGTGTCTTTCTTGGTGCCACCTGCGGTACCACCTTGGATCCCGGTGCCACTTGGAGTGCTGGAGATTGGGGCAGCGCCACAGGGGGTACGGAGTTGGCTCTCAGTGCTGTCTCTGATCCTGGTGCCGCATGCTGTGCCAGGGATCGTGGTGGCACCATGAGGGTGCAGGGCTGCCTCGCAGTGCCGGCAGCGGAGATCGTGGGGTGGTTTGGGTCCAAGCTTTCTGGTGAGGATGACAATTTGGAGGTGGGCCCAGACTGGCTCGGATTCTTCTGAGTCCTCCAACTCATCCTTGCCCAGCACTATGACTCCAATTCAGCCTTCTCCTTTGGGATTGGCAGTTACTGTCGGCATTGGTGTCAGTGGTCCCAACCAGTCCTCCGATGCTCAGCGTGGCACTGGGGACATGCCAGAGTCAGTGGTTCTCCTTCTTCCTTAAAGGTGTACCTCCTTCTTTGAGTGCTCAGGCCGGGCCCATTTCTGGACCGGCTAGAGCAACTGAGACAGGGAGAGTGCTGTCTCGGTGACCATCTCTCAGGAGTTGGCCACGGTGATCGAGCTGCCTAGGCTGACTCTGAGGAAGAGGTCCCTCTCTGAGTCTGAAGGGTTGAGGGACAGAATTGGGGCAGCGCCACTCCCTGGGAGCCGCAGGGCTCAGGTTGGAGTCACAGCACCAGTCCTGTCTTTTCCTTTGAGACCTCCCGGGAGGAATCTCGATTTTAAAGGCTAGGGGCAGCCCTTCTGGGCTCATGCAGCCCTGGCCGCCTTGCAAGGTGGAGTCTATTTTAGGTTGAGGCCTGAGCATTCCAGCTTGGTTGAGTGGCCCCCAACTGCTTCGGCCGACAGATCTTCTCCAGTCTTGAGGTTTCCTGTTCGGTCCCCCAGCCCTGGCAGTGGTCCGCTCCTCCTCGGAGGTGTTTAACCCCTTATTCTGTCAAACCGCCCTCTCTCCCAGGCCACGTCGGTCCTACAGGACCTCTCACCTGGGAGCAGTTTAGATCCACGGCTGCACTATTCCTGCCTACTTTAGGTCCATGGACGAGGAGGTGTTCCTCCATTCCCTGTGCAGCCAGTGCCTGACTCTCTGGACTCGTTGGCTTCCTCGTCTTCCTCTTCTGAGGGAGAGATTCCTCAAATCCACCTGTCCCCAGCTGCTGATTTTTCTAGTTACCAGCACTTCCTTTCAGGGTTGGTCGGTGAGCTCCACATCTCCATGTTAGGAAGTCGCAATCCTGAGCGGACAGTGTGTGCCTTTTAGGTGAATTCAGTGTGGCCAACCTGGTGGTTCCTGCCTGGCCCTCCCCTTCAGGGAGGTGTCGTACGCACCTGGAGGAGTCCTTCAACCTCTCTCAGCCTGAGGACTGCCGGCGCAGGTATTGCACACCCTAGGGACTCTAGGAGCCTTGGCTCACCCTCCTTTGGGCGTGAGCTCCTGGACACACCTTCTGGGCATAGACATCCAAGACGTGACCGACCCCCAGAGATAGACTCTGCTGAGTTTGACTTTTGGGGAGGAGAGTGTTCTCATGGCACATCTCCCTTTATCTCTTTTGGCATGTCAGGCCCTTCATGCTGCCTATATCAGGCACTTCCGGTCTCTACTAGGACAGATCCTAGTATCCTTGCCTGATTCGGAGGCAACCAGACAGACCATCGCTCTCCTCAGACAGGGTCTGGAGCTTGCGAGACACTAAGCAAGGGCATCATATGACGCCAATGAGGTAGCATCCAGGCTGGCGGGACAGCGATCTGCATTAGGTGGATGGCATGGCTCGTCTTTCCAAGTTGTCACCCCGGCCTGGTGAAGGGTGACTGCCTCCACATTCCAGGAACCCACCTTTTCTCCTACAGGGTGAGGCAAGAACTTCAGGGACGACTTCTTGTCTTACCCAAAGAGAACCTCACCTCACCCAGATCAGTCTCAGGCCTAACTTAACCTGTAGGGTTCCCTCCTCCGGTGTCTCCCCACTGGAGGCTGAGGATTTTCTTCCTTCAGGGAAGTACCAAGTTCCCTTAGGGGTTTTGTAATCACCCACCAGTGATGAATGGTGAAGGTGACACAGACAACATATGAAAATTACGTACCTGCCATAATTTTTGATCTTTCTGTATCTTCACCATTCATCACTGCTTCCCACCACCTTCCTCTCTTAGGCCTCAGTCTCTGGCATGCCTCCTCCCTGTTTGTTTCTCCAAACTGTTCCTGATGGTAATTCTGGTACCTCTTGTTCTGCTCCTTTTTCAAGGGTGTTTGGGGGAGCAAGCAGGAGGCAGCCCTTCTGGTCACCAGGGTTCTGTTTTTTATCCTGAGGGACCCTCCTCATGGTCGGAACCATTTGGATCCTCACTCCTGTTTTTATCCAAAGCCCTATAGGCTTTTTTAGCACTATTTGTGGGACCCTGGTGATCCTTTCCTCCTTTTTCTATCCTGTTTTAGCAATATCCCTGTTAAGTTTTTCCTCTGGGGATTATCTGTCGCTCTTTAGTTATAGAAATAAGCCTCTCTTCTTCGTCTCTCCTTTGAGAGACGCTAGAAAGGGAAGCGTGGGAGGCTTATTTTGTTAAATAAAGTCTAACTCAGGATGAGTTCTCTGCCTTCTCTTATTACCCTTTCTCACGGGGGAGCATTAACAGTTTACTTCTCCATGAAGACTCAGAGTCGATGCGCTCTTCCCCTTCTGGATTTCAAACCAGCTGTCCTCTGTTTTCTTCTAGAGATTCTTCTGTCTGGAAGAAAGGAACATGATTAAGCAGTATTGCCCTTCTGTGGTCCTTCAGCAATCCTTCGACCCCAGCGGGTGGAGTGCAGTGTCTCTCCTCTCCTTCTTCTTCTCTTTTCTCCTTCTGTTCTCACCTCTTCTCCCTCCCTTATTCTATCCCTCTCTTGTCTCCCAGAGGTTTGGGCCCCTTTCCCAGACCCTTAGGCTCCTTCATTTTGTCCTCTTATCTGGCATTATTCCTTCCTTAGTTTTATATCCTTTCCTTTTCTGTCCTTGAACTTCCTTGCCCTGCCCTCCTATTTTCTTGATTACTCTCCGGCATGCAGAACTGGGTCTGAGGAGGAGTCGATGTCGTTACTGGCCATCCTACAAGTGCCACGAATGCATCAGCCTGAAGGGTCGGCGTCCTGCTCTGCCTCTTTGCAAAAAAAAAAAAACTCCCACAGGGTCCTGTTCTCCAGCCAGAACCCACCGCTGATGAATGGTGAAGATACACAGAAAGATCAAGAATTACGGTAGATATCGTAATTTTCATTTTTGATCACTCCTCAAGGTTTCCTAAAATTGGGACTGCCAATGTAGAAAATGCAGGGAACATTTGGGCAGACTGGGTTGGCCAAAGCGGTCCTTTTCTGCTGACAGATTCTATGGGCTAGATTTTCAGAGAGCCCGTGGGTGCACAGTTTGTGGCAATCTAGGGCTGCAATGAACTCCACGTGGGTCAGAGACCCTCTCCCCAATTCTGTAAAATTAGAGTCCCTGTGCCAAATTCCCAGGAGTTGCCACAGCCACAGGGGCTCGCCAAACACTGGGCGCACTTGTGGGGTTTGACAAGGGATCTGTCAACTCCCTCCAAAACACAAGCCTACATGAGCTGCAGAGGCGGGGGAATGGGGCTGCTGGGACAGCGAGGTGCCATAGGGTGAGAGGGGGCGGCAGCAGTTAAAGGGAGCATAGGAAGCACCTGTCAGTGGTACCATATGGCATATGTGGCAGTCGAGGGAAGCGGGTGGTGAGATGACATGGCGATACTGTTATGACATGGCCCCAGGTGGAAGCAGACCTGGCACCCACCCCACAGGACCCACAGTCCTCGGCAGTGTAGTCTGGCATTGGCAGCCGCCATGCCTTGGGGCTGCATACCAGGAAATGTCCGTGCCTAGGGCACATATTTAGCCACCACATGCATCCTGCAATCTGCACCCACTGCCACCCACCCTATGTACAGACTGTGGGTCCTAGGTGGTAGGTGCCAGGTCTGCTTCCACCTGGGGCCATGTCATAATAGCATCACCTTGCCAAACCCCTACTCGCTGCCCTCGGCTGTCAGATACACTGTATGACACCTCTGTCAGGTGCCTCCTTCACTCCTGTAACTGACACCATGCCCTCCTTGTACCCTATGGCACCCTCACTGCCTCAGCAGCCCCTGCTCCCACCTTCCAGGTCCCTGGTACACAGCCCACTGGGTGGTAGCTGGCTGATGCCCAGCTAAATTGCAGGGACTGTGGATTCTGTGGAGCAGGTGCCAGGGCTGCTTCTACTTGAGGCCATGTCATCATAATAATAATAATAGCTTATTTATATCAAGTGCAATTCAAGGAATATCAAAGTGCTTTTACAAACAACTAAAGACATAGGATATAAAACCAATTATAACATCCAAATCTATAACCTAGTAATCACAGTAAGCCAGAGAAAATAAATAAGTTTTGAGAGCAGATTTAAAGCTCCCCACAGTTAGGCACCCCCATATGCGGGAGGTAAAGAATTCCACAGGTAGGAGCCACAAAGCAAATCACGCGGCTCCAGAGTTCTTCAAGTGAACCTTGGGAATCTCTAGCAATCCCTCCTCGGTGGAGCGGAATGGTTGGAGGGGCAGTAGAGACAGAGGAGCTCTTGCAGGTAACTCGGTCCCTGTCTGTGTAGGCCTTGTGGGTTAGCAAGCCAACCTTGAAGGTGATCTGCCACTGAACCAGCAGCCAGTGCAGATTGCGGAGCACAGGTGTGATATGGCTAGATCTAGAAAGTCCAGTCAACAATCTGGCTGCAGCGTTCTGCACCAGCTGCAAGCAGCGGATATCAACCCCTGAAGCCCTAGGTACAAGGTGTTGCAGTAATCAAGGCTGGAGGTCACAAAGGCGTGGACCAAAGTCGAGAGATCACCAGGCAGAACTAGGTGCTTAATCCAGGTGATATTCCTCAGATGAACGAATGAGATCTTGACAACGGATGACATCTGAGACTTCAGGGTCACCTCATCAAAATAACACCCAGACTCCGCACCCATTCAGAGAACATCAGCTGACAACCCCGAGCATGAGCCCAGAGGCCCGCTCTGCCAAGACCCTCTACCCGTGACCTGGGTCCACCACCAAAACCTCAGTCTTGTCCAGATTCAGCCTCAGCCAGTTGGCACTCATCCAGCCCTGGATCTCAGTGAGGCAGTTAAACACCAAGACTGCATCATCCTGGTCGGGCGCAAAGGACATGTATAGTTGAGTATCATCTGCATTGCAGTGAAAACTCAAACCGTACCACCTCACAATGTCTCCTAACGGCAGCATGTACACCACGAATAACAAGGCGAAAAGCACAGAGCCCTGGGGAACCCCACATGGTAGAGAGAATGCATCAGAGGAACAAATTCCCGATGTAGCTCTCTGAGATCTCCCGTGAGGAATGAATGGAACCACCTGAGGACTGTACCTGACAGTCCACAGATCACCTGCAGGCACTCCAGCAAAATGCCATGATCCACGGTGTCAAAAGCTGCAGAGAGATCAAGAAGGACTAAGATGAAACAAGTCCTTCAATCTCTCGCTATCAGGACATCATTGAGCACCCGAACCAGGGCGGTCTCAGTGCTATGCCTCTTCCTACATCCTGACTGGAGAGGATTGTAGATGTCATGGATGGTAAGATGATTGTCCAGCTGCAACGCGACCACCTTCTGAATAATCTTGCCCACAAAGGGTAGGTTAGAGGCCAGCCTGTAGCTGGCGAGGCAGTAGGTCCAGAGAAGATTTCTTAAGAGAGGTGTAGCCACCTCCTTCAGGAGTCAGGAAACTCACCTGCCTCAAGCAACGTCCGACTACTCAGCCAGAACTGGGCCGATGACTCAACGCACCCCACAAGGAGGCACATTGGGCCCGGGTCCAAACTACAGAAGGTCAGCTGCATACTCTGGACGATCCCTATGACATCTACAGTCACTGGCTGGCTGAAAGCCAACCAACAAAACCATGGTTCTGCAGCCTCAACCAATCACCATTGCCCATTGGAGCTAGCTGAGTGGATCTCTGGCCTGATGTCAGCAACCTTATCCACAAAGAAGTGAAGAAACTCACACTTATCCTGTGACAACGCCTCTGAACTTGTAGACAAGCTGGATTGCACAATCTGTCTACCATTTGGAAGAGCTGAGCAGGCCGATTCCTGAAGCAGCAATCTCCCCAGACAGGAATGCTGCCTTCTTATGTGAGGTCAGCGATTGATAGTCCAAATAATGGGCCATCAATATATGCCTGTCAGCATCAAGGCCAGATTTCTGCCAGCGACACTCCATCCTTCGCCTCTCCTCATCTTCTCAAAGTCCCATCAAACCAGGGGACCAAGGGCGGAGGAGAGGGGTGAACATGAACAGGAGCAATGGAATCCAGAGCCACCACCACTGCCATGTTATAAGCTTGTAGTAGGTTGTCTGGACCATGCTAGCATTCGAAGTCCAGACAGGTCCAGTACCATCATCAGACCTTCTGGGGTTACTCCCTAAAGTACGGTGCTGGACCATCTCCAAAGGGCAGGCCTGTGGGGAGCTTGGAAATTGAACCTGATAGTGTAATGATCAGACCATCCAACTGGCTCCACCACCAAATCATAGCTCTCCATACCCAGGAGGAAGACCAGGTCCAATGAATGTCCAGAATTATGGGTTGCAGAGGCAATTGCTTGTGAGAAGCCCAATGAGATCATAAGTTGGAGGAAGTCTTGACCAAACTACGAGAGTTAATTATCAATCAGGCATTGAAGTCACCCAGTACCATCAATCTGGGTGACTCCAACATCATCTCGACAATGAAGTCTGTGACTTCCTGCAGAAATTGCTTTCTGTCTCTGGGTGGACGGTAGATGAGAAGAACTGTGCACCCCCACCTGCACCCAGGATACATTCAAAGTATCTGATCTCCCCACTGTAACATCCTTCAGGCCCAATTCTGTTTTAAAACAAATGGCCACACCCCCCTATGATCGAGCCTCAGGTGGTGTATCACTGAGAAACTGGCTGGAACAGCTGACTCAAGAACTGGGCCATCATTTCCATCCAGCCAGGCCTCAGTGATGCAAGCTAGGTCCAATGATACAACAAGATTGGCAATTAATGCCGTCTTGTTTCTAATAGACCTAGCATTGCATAACACCACCCGGTTGGATGAGACTCTGAAGCTGATCAAGTAGGGTGCCCACTAAAAGTGGAGCCCTGGGTATGGGGACCAGATTGGGAGAACCCTGTCAAGACACCATTTTGCCTCAGGGCTTCTCCTTGGTGCCACAGCCCCAATCTGGCCACCAACTCCCCGCCCTCCTGCAGTCCAGAACCCCTCCCCATGCCTCCTCCTTGCTATCCCCAGTGCCCAACAGCAATTATAAACATCAGCCTGCAAGGGGAGCAGTTATAGGATGGAGGTCCTGGAGTGCAGAGGAGGAGTAGCGCTCACAGGAGAGCCACTTGCAACACATGACCTCTGGTCACATTGAAAACACCCCAGTTAGTCACACCACTATGCCAGCAGTAAATTAAACCTAATTTCAAAACCCCTTAATCAAAATACTATGATCCCACAAAATGATCAAATCATATACAAATAAACCCTCATAATCCCCAAATCAAAACACAGATATACAATAAACACAAACAAAATTCATGATTCAGACAGAAACAGTCATTAAAATAATGTCAGCACAATGAAGTCCGTATTAAAACTGAAATTAAATCATGGTGGGTGCAAATAAACCATCATCACAGTTCTCCAGAAAAGTTTGCAGTTGAAGAGGAGGACTCTCACCACCTCCTATTCGTGAAGTAATAGTCATTAAAATAATGTAAGCACAATAAAGTCCATATTAAAACTGAAATTAAATCACAGTGGGTGCAAATAAACCAACACCACAGTTCTCCAAAAAGTTTGCAGTTGAAGAGGAGGACTCTCACCACCTCCTATTCGTTGAAGTTAGTCCAACGGAAGGACCCTCTCACAGTCTTATCCCAAACTTAAATCGAGGGTAAATATTCAAAAAAGAGGCCCTCTCATTGTCTCCCAAAGCATGAGTGAATAACTTCCAACAGAAACGAGTAAAAATCCAAATAGTAAGCAACAATAAGCCCGATCAACTTTACAAAAGTATAGGCGTTGAAGATAAAAGTCATCCTGGTTCATATAATGCAGAACCCAACCAACCCAGGGTGGGTCACGGTATGTGCACCCGCTCACCCCCACCTGGATCGCTGGGGCAAATCCAGCCTCTATGACAACCCTGCAGCCCCTGGAAGCTCTGTGAACACCCGCCCTCCGGTAGGTGTTCCTGACCCCCAGGGAAAAATGGCTACCCCGCACCCACCTCCAGGTCAGCTGGAATGGCTGAACCTCTCCTCTCCTCTTCTCGGAGAGTCCTCAGACATGTAACAATACCTTCCTCAAGGCAAGTGGCTCAAGCAGTCCCCAGGCACCAAGTCGAATCAAGTTGCCCAGTTGCTCTCAGATTAGCTCCAAAATACTGGGTAATCCTCCCTTGGCCTTGTCTTGGATAGTGTGGTTTGTGGGCTTTAGCAGTTCCAGCAAATGGCCGGATGGGCAGCAGCAGTCTTTGTCAGCACTTCCACTGGTCACAAAGCCATCCAACCATCGTGAACGAGAGGTACCTATGGTTCCTGTAATGCTACTACCACAAACCGCCATATCCCGAATCCCAGAGACTGCTGAACAAATAACAGCAGGTAAAAACTAAAGTAAAACAGACAACACAAATAAAACTACAGCATAAGGGGCTAAATAAGACAAAATCTGCAGAGCTATGTTAGTGCCAGGCCCAATGTGGCCTCCATCTTAGGATGAGCAATACCTCATAATAGAATCGCCATGCTAACCCTCCACCGCCCCCTCAGCTGTCAGATATGTCATATGGCACCTCTTCCAGGTTCCTCCTTCACTCCCTGTAACTACCACCATGCTCCCCATATACCTTATGGCACCTCACTGCCCCAGCAGCCCCTGGTCCCCACCTTCCAGGTCTCCTGTGGCATAGGGCCCTTAAATCACCTTCTGGCTGGTCTAACATGAGTCCCCTGTTGTGACTATGGTGAGGCTTACAGAATACCAAATAAGGGGATGGTGCAGCTCCACCATGGTACACCCACCCTTGAGAGCTGGGCGCATGGGCACTTGCCACAAAGGGTGGCATGGGGGACTTTACTGCACTGTATCCCAATTTTGCCACAGCTGGCATTTGAAAATCAGAAATGCCACAAACTATGATGCAAGTGCCACTTGCATCAAACGCCTTTTGCGCAGGCACCTTGTGTCATGGTTCGCTATTTGAAAATGGAGCCCTATGTTTCTATGGTCTTATGCTCCAGTTCTTCTAGATGGAATGATGCGGTCTGTGTGGTATGGATAATAAATACCTGTAGAAAAAAAGGATCATCATTTTTTTCTTTTCCATTTAAATTCTAATGCATGAATAATAGTTAACAAACAAAATGGGTTTGATTTTCAGAAAGTTTTTTTTTATTTACTTGCGTAATTTTATTTGAATTAAGCATCCTAGTCTGAAGTCCGCTTGGCCATGGGTTACTGAGCCTTTCTCCCCTATAATATATAGGGTATATCGCAGTTTCCATTTCGCCTTTAGTCAGCAGTTGCAGCTGAACGTGGTGATCACCTGATGGATATTTTGATATCCTTTGAGAAATGAGTTATGGTAGCCTCAGTTCACTTCCAGTAGGCAGGTTTCCGCTTCACAAAATGATGCCATCATATTTGTCACCCTTCTTGGAAATCTCACATGACAGAGCAAGGACTGGTTGAGAACTGAGTCTGTACAATTCTCATCCATGAGAGGTAGTCCTGCTAAGGCAGGTTTGAGACCTAGCGACAGTTCTCTGTGAGGAAGCTTGCAATGCAACTGCCTGTACAGTACCTGTAAAGGTGTTGAAGAGATACCTTCAGTCTCCAGTTGTCAAGCCAGTGCCTTTACTACAAAAATAAAGTCATGTTGAAAATTGTTTAAAATTAATTTGTTCCTTTAGGGCTCTAACATAACAGTGCTTAATAAATATTATGATGGACATGTTAATCTAGTCATTCTTTTATACTGTTTTTTTTTTCTTCTAGCCTGAATTTTTCCATGTTTGTCACGAAGAAGGATTATGAAGAATATGGCCCCAGTATTTGCCGTCATAATCCTGTTTTTGGAGTCATGTCATAGTACCAGCATCTAGGAGTATTTTTAAAACGTCCCTCAAATGAAGGAAAAAGGAGTAAAATAAGATGCCAGGGCAGTCTGCTGCTGAACTGAAAAGTGGACATTCGTGAATGGAATGTTTAGACATATAGTGCATATACTGTGGCACTATACGTATATAAAGCCTAGAATCATTTCAATACAAGCCATTTATATGCTGACTGTTCTATAGCTTATCCCATTCTTCCTATAATAATGCCTCTAGACAAAAAGAAGCTGCAGTGGATGGTGAAAATACTAATAAAAAATACTTTGTGTTAGAATAAAAGACACTAGTAATGTTTAAGAAAACATGTAAAGGAAATAGGATGCTGTCCTATTGTAAATATTTAAACTTATTTTAAACATGCAATACAGATTTGTGTTTATATTTCTGATCATTTTGTATTTTATGATACTGGTACAATTGGCAAAGAACAATTTCAGCACTAGTAGGTTTGTGATGCAGTGATGTAACGAAGAATGTCCTGTTAAAATATGAAGGCATGTACATTTCATTAATATATTTATAAACAGATTGTCAAATTTCAACAGTTTTACCCATAGACATAATAAACATCATTTTTGGTTGCTTGTGTGAAGACGGAGTTAAGAACGTTCTATTCTAATGATTAGTACAAACTTATTTTAGATTTTTAATTGGCTGGTTTGTATAAGAATATATGAAGGTTGCGTTGATGAGTGGTGATTGGAATGCTGCCTCTGCGCCATTCTAATAAAATGCTACACATCTTTATAGCTTCAGTTGTAGTCTGTTTTCTGTGTCTCCAGTGCATCAGGATGTTTATTTAGTCTCAGAAGGCCGCATTATTAAATTTGTGGATGTATGCGGTGCAGCTGCAGCTAGTAACCTGCTGCTTCCATCACCCTCTTGAATGCAGCAGGTGCCATTTTTGAAACTAACAAAGGAAGCGTGCTTACAAAAAACATTTAATGCTAAATAATTTCATTGTACATAAAGACACTGTGAAGCAACAAAATGCTAAATCCTGTGCTACAGTGTATCAAAATGAAATAAAGAGTTCCACAGAGCACATAAAGATGTAAAGCAATAATATACTAAATGCAGTGCTGCAGTTTATCAGAAAAGAAATAAAGATGGACGTGGTCAAGCACCTACAAGATGGCTGCTTAGTTTTTTCCTCTGAGGAACCCCTGAACAAACTCAGTACAATCCATCTTGGTTACAGCCTTATCTGTAGATTCTTGGCTCAGTCAATTGGGTCCCATTCCTCCAGTGCCCCGTGTTTTCATTTTTTGTTTCGGGGTAGGCTATTGAGAAAGTGTTGAGTGTTGTTGGGCAACTGTCTTCATGCTCACCGCTGACAAGGTGGCAACCACTGATCCTGCTTCCACTGCCTTGGCACTGTCGGAGAGCAAAACAATGTTTGAGCATCTGGTTCTCAAATAAACAAGTTAAAGCTAGCAGCCCAGCGTATCACCTCTGATATTCTTTTGCTAGTGGACTGGATGATTGTCACTGAGCAGAGGATTGTGAATTCAGAGGATACTGCCGAACGACTATCAACCTACATGAGGGAGCAGAACCAAATTATTCACCCCTCTGGGACAAGGTCGAGAATCTAGAGAGTCAGAGGTGCAGAAAAACTCCATAGGCTTCCTAGAGGGCTGTGAAGGGCAGGACACTATATCCTTTCTTGATCAGGCCCTCACTAGCATACTTGCTCCTGACTGCCAACCTAACCTAGAGACAGATCAGGCAACCACTCTCTCACATTCTCCAAATGAGGCAAATGGCCCCAGCTACTCTAGCAAGGTTTTGCCGCCACACCGAGAACAGATTCTCCAGTGGTCCAGGCAAATGGAAACATCACTTGGCAGGGTCACCAGATAAGAATTTTCCAGACTTCTCCCTGAAACTCATGAACAGGCAGCCTACACTTCTGCCTGAAAAGCTCTAATGGAGCTCGATTTGCCCTACTTCCTCTGCTACTTGGCAGTTCTCCAAACTACCTGAAATTGAGTCTCCCAAACTTTGGAGGCACCAGATGCAGTGGAAGAATACATAGCCAAAACTTGGCCACAGATGGATTGTAATAAATTTAAACCCAGCCATCAAGCAGCATGGGGCAGGTACTCAGCCTATGGACACAACCCTTGCATCACAGCTGCCCTACTCGGCTGCCAAGTCCTACAGTCCACTGCTGCAGCCTCTGCTTGCAGAACTGGATCTTTGGCAACAGGTGGTTCTGCTGAGACATTGCAATAAAAACAAAAGCAGAAGCAAGAACAAGCTTGTCAAGCTTGCAGCAGAGCCAGAGCAGAAGCGAGGAGTCCCCTCTGTCTTCTCTGACACCAAATCCCCTAATGGGCTGTAATCACTTTGCCCTTCTCCTTGCAGAGCCTATGACAGTGCAGGCCACCAGTGCTTCTAGCCATCAACAATCCACGCTTGTCGTCGAGGCACAGATCAGGAAGCATAGGAAAACCAGGAGCAGTTGTAGAATTCACCAAAAATATTTATTTGCAGTAGCAGTAACATAAAAACTGAACTTGTTCATAATAACTATTTACAGAGGAGAAATGAAATAGTTTTTTCTTTCAGTCTCTGTGTCCCTTTTTCTTCTAATCTCTTTCTTGCAGTTGCAGCTTAACTCTTACAAGTCCTTTCAACCCCCATCCTTAGCAAGCATCCTGTTTTTATGAAGTGTTCTGTTCTCATAGCAGGCAAGCAAGAACATAGTGTGACTGAGTTGAGAGGCCCCATTTCCACAGCTTTGCAAAAGGCCTAAAATTTGAACTCGGGTAACCTCTGAGGTTCCCAATAGTTTTTGCAGTCATATCAAAATATAAATATATATATATCTCAAGAGTAACACTATATATTTTCTAAACAAAAGTGATCCCAATATCAGTTACATTTCCATACCGTGATTTGTACATATTTTTATATTAGCAGATATGCAAGGAGGAAAAACAGACAGCAAGGGAGACTGAGAGTGAGAGGCAAAGAATTGTGAGATTGTTGGGGTGATCAAATCCAAAGTCTCACAGGAAAATTGGGTTGCACAACCAGAAAGAGAAGAGACAGAAAAGGAAAGAATAGACCCTTGCATTTAAACACTTTCTAATAACTGGGACATGGTCCTATTCCACTCTGTCACACACATTAACCTACAGCATTCCAGAACAGCCTCTCTGGCCCAAATCGTGGGTGGATGCCATGAACTTGGTGGCAGAAGTTACCAACCTTCCGACTACAAACTCATCTGGTCCTGACGACCACCACTTACTGAAGACCCAAGACACTACATCCAGCTCCACCGCTCAAGTTGATCCTGCCATTTCTGAAACTACAGGAACTCATATATAAGGTGCTGCAGGTTTTATTCAGTCCACAGGACTTGCTGTCAAACAGTCACTGGCCCTATGAGAACTGACATCCAATTAAGCTGTGGATGGTCTCATAAAAGGGCCTTTTCTTTTCATTGTTGGGTTACATGCATCATATAAATATATTTCCACTTTAAGGCATGTAGGGTCCATATGATGATCTCAGCACCAATTATTCAGTGGAGAGGTCTCTCCTTTCATGTAGCTTGTCAATGATATGCACCTGGATTCCCTCAATGGTTTTGGGTGACACTGGGAGTGTGGGTGAGAAAGGAAGATAGCCTATATGCTCTTTTTTGAGGTAAGTCTAGACAACCCATGGGAAGCGGTCCTTGAGAGAGTTTGGTAGTGCCACCAGGAAAGCACAGGGTGGGAAGCGTATATATTATGACACATTGCTCTGTATTCACTCCTGCCACGGTTTCCCAACTGCAGTTTTCTGAACCATTAAACAGTTTTGGGCTTTACTCGGGAGTGGTGCCAAGAGAATCTTGCTGGGATAAGCACTTAATGGGTGGATCATATATTCCCACCTTTTACCTATCCCTTTGGCAGCCATGTTACACAGGTGCACACAAGTCAAGAGGTACAAGCCTAAACTCTACCTCAAATGTTCCTCTCAGTCATACAGACACGCAGCATGACAGTGCAACCTTGGGAAGGCGGGCTCTTTCACGCTTAGACTGACTTGCTGCTGCAGGTCAAGTCCAATCTGAAGCCATGGCCCATCTGCCTTTGCTGGTCTCTCTTGAGAGCTACGACTCCCCCATCCAAAAAAAAAGTCCTTCACTGGTGGAAGTTTGTGGGTATGGGCAGATATGGAGGACGTCTTGGGTGTGCAAGCAGCAATTTCCTACAGGGATGAGTTGTTTACATTATCTCAGAGGCAGAGCGACCATAGCCACGATCTTTACAAGGGACAGCGGTGTGGTTCCCTCAGCAACACTGTCAGCATGCAATCAGTTTCTTTCCTAGGGGTGGACAAGGTGGTGGTTTACCCACTCTTGTGAATTACCTATCCTGAAGCAGATATCCAGCACCAGACAGGCTAAAGGCAACAAGCTAGCAATATGACAAAACTAGACTGAGTCAGACCAGTAAATTGGAAGAAGGCTTCATGGTCCCTGGCCCTTGGCTTAACCACTGGGATATTCTCTGGACTGTCACCCCACCACCACCTCCTCCACCTTCCTGAGATTACTTTTTTATATATTTCTGTTTATATCCCTTCTCTCTGGCCCCTCTGAATCTCTCAGGTCCTGCCAGCAACCCCTCAAGCCTCCCCAGTCAGGTCACCTACCTCTGTGAAGCTTTGGCTTGGCCCCCCTCAAAGGGGGCAAAGGGTTGTTAGGCTTCCCCAAAGTGAGCATTTGTTAGGCAGGTGCTGCGATCCAGAGAGGTGGAGGCCCAGGGAGCTCCAGCAGGCCATCATCGTGGAGGTGCTAGGGCCATTTTCCATGTTTTACTCCCTGCCCCAAGAGCCGACACCCACATGGATGCCAAGGAGATCCTGCCCACACTGTGCGTGGATCTGCTCAATGGCACCAGCAATGTTTCCTCCTTCCCATGGCCTCTCTAGCTGCACTGCCAACTGTGGTCACCCAGGTGGCAGTATTAGGGAAGAGGACAGCACCCTCTCACCGTGGAGGAAAGCATCCTCTGGGATACGACTCTTCCCTTGGCCAGCCCCCGATGGCTCAAGCTTGTTCCCGAACTGGGGTGCCAGTATTATGAGTGGAATCACTAGATTTTCTGATAGCACTTGACCTACACTGATTGCATAAGGATGGTCAGTTGGGTATTCATTGGCCCCCACACTGTACAGCCCTATTTGCCAACTCTATCTGAGCTGAAAAAACCAGTATCCTAAACAGGGGAACTCCTGGGGGCACACTTGTCTGTATGCTCAAGGTGGTCCCACTTGATTTCCAGTTATCTCCATTGTCACCTCCTCCACTAGGTACCCTCCAGCACAAGGGCTTTTTCCCCTTTACCCTCATATAATGCTTTCAGCAATGAAAGAGACCCTCGCCTGTACCTCGTCCCATTCTTGGGTGCTGCATCTATATGGTTCCCACCTTTCCTGTCCCTTTTTGGGGTTGACTGACTGAGAATCTCAAAGGGGAATGAGATCTAGTGCAGATATTCATCCCAAGCTCAAGCCTTTGGCATTAAGCTATTTTATTTTGAGTTTACTGTTAGCTTGTGTGCTTTCTGGAGTTGGAGATTCCTATGGGCAGTTGAGGGGAGGGGGTGGGAATGGGGGAAGGTTGTTGTTTTAGGGGCTTACTAAGATTTGCTGTCTTTCCAGGTTGTCCCGTTCTGGGCCTCAGTGTCACTTGCTGGATTATCACTGAGGGCTGTGGAAGAGCTATAGTGTTTTACCAAGAGATGCTTGCATGGGGCGGCTCAGTTCATCTCAGTTCAGGAGGGAAGCTTACTCTTAGATCCTCTTTGCATGCAATGTTATGCTGACTATACCAGTGGAGGATATTCAAGCGATAACATGAAATGTTTGTGGCCTCAACTCCCCATCAAAGAGAAAAAGATCCTGTACCATTCATGATGTCTACCTGCTCAGGTGGCACTTCTCCAGGAAACCATGTTAACTAACCTGGAAGCCACAAATGGAAAAGGGAATGGGTGGGAGCAGAAGGGTACAGCATGGCCTCGGTCAAAAATGAGGAGTGTCTTCACTCCTGCATAAGGGCTTTCACTGGACAATTGTTCAATCGCAAGCCAACAAAGATGGCCAATGGATGATAATGGAAGTCTCCACCTGCAGGGGCCTTGACATTAGTTAATATCTATGGCCCAAACCAGGACAACCCACATTTCTTCCTATGCTATCCCAATACATCTCCCAGTCTGTCTTGCAATATAGTCCCATCCTCATGGAAGTGACTTCAACTTAGTGATGGAGGCCAGCATGGACCATAGTGCTGGTCAAGCAGAACACCATGTATGGGCTTGTAGTGCTCTGGGTGCCCTTTTATCAGACCTTAACCTATCAGATGTCTAGAGACTGCACAATCCTAGGGGAGAGACTGCACATGTTTCTCAGCAGTCCACAAAACCCCCAGTTGCCTTGACATGTGGTTTGCCTCCCCCAGCACTCACTCATAATACACTAGCCAGAAGGACCCACCCAGTTGTGGCGCCAGACTGCACCCCAGTTGCCCACACCATGCTATGGGAGTGCCGTTAGAGTTCACAGAGCTGAGGGTTGGACCCACTTCTTTGGGATCCCAAATTCATGCAATGGGCTAAGGAGGAAATGAAGGTCTTCCTCAACAAATGATAACAGAGATACCTCCAAGAAAACCTTGTGGGAGGCCTACAAAGTCACCATATGGGGCAGCATAATTAGCTATGTGGCATGCAGATGTAAAGAAAGAGAAGCATAACTCCATGCATTGGAGATAGAACTGGTGGGATAGGAGACCCTATACAAAAACAAAATCCTCTCAGCCAGGATATTTTAACAAGCATCACAGTGGTTAGAATGAGGCTAGATGAGCTGACCAGGAATGCCATGCTTAGACTAAAACATGCTTTCTAGAAAGGGGAGATCAAGTAAAATATTAACCTACTGGCTCAAAACCAGCAGATCAAAACTCACATAGCTGATCTTCAGAGGTACAGCTGGTAAGGTCTGTATTGATTCTGCAACTATCAACTATCAATGACATCATGTGGTCATTCTGCACACAATTACTTTTATGCCTATCCCAACCCTCTGCAACAGAAGGCATTCTTGCCTCCCTGGATAAGATTCCACTGACCAGAATATCCTCCAGGGGCACAGAGACTCTGGACAGCCTGGTCACCCTTCAAGAAGTTCCAGTGGCTATATAGTCACTGAACAAAGGAACGCCTCAGGAAGGAATGGTTTTCCAGTGGATTTCTACCAAATGATGGTTGAGGAGATCAGTCCAACATTACTGTAAGTCTTCTTGTCGGCCCTCAACTGTCATTCCTTACCATGGGGAAGCTGTCTTAATGGCCCTTCCCAAAAAGGGAAGGATGGCTTATTCCCAAGTAACTATAGACCCATCTGCTTAATCAATGCCAGTGCCACGGTTTTGGCTAACATTCTGGCAACCAGACTAGAGCAAGTGCTGCAAGGGATTATCCAGCCTGATCAGCAGGCTTTATGAAAGGTCAACAAAGCTCAGACCACCTCCAAACTCGTCTCAATATAATACACTCAGCCCAGAGCTCCAGCTGGCTGGTAGCAGCGCTGGCCATTGACTTTGGAGAAAGCATTTGACTCAGTTGAATGGTGTTATCTCCTCACTTTTGGATTGTATGGCTGTGGGACCCTCCTTTCTAAGGTGGATCAGTCTCCTGTACAGCTCTCCCAAGGCCTCTGTCTTAACAGATGGTCTCCATTCAGCTTCCTTCTTTCTTCACAGGGAACTCAACAAGGATGTCCATTGTCTCCTATTCCTCCTAGTCATTGAGTCCCTCACCACAGCTATCTGCAATACCAACATGCTTAAGAGATTCCTTGTAGTGAAAGGAGTATCGCACTCTGCTCTATAGAGATGATCTGCTAGTCCTGCAGGAGGATAAGGCTTCCATGGTTAATTCCTTCTGGAACTGTTGCACCAGTTATCAGTGATCTTTGCCTAAGAGTCAACCAAACAAAGATGGAGGGCCTCTTTTGCACCATTCTTGACTTGCACCTCCTTTGTGGCAAGAGGCATGAGATGGGCACATGATGTTATCACTTACCTGGGGATCAACATTCACCCATCTGCAACTAAAATGCCTTGGGCCAATCTTAATCCCCTTTTGAGACAGCCAAAGCTGATATAGCTTTGTGGAAATTATTTAATTTGTTCATAGCTGGGAAAATTGACACAAATAAGATGTTACTGGTACCTTGTATTACGTACATATTATCACACCGATATCTGAAACTTGGTGGAACAGCAGCAGTGATTGGTTTAAAGAGATTGATGCTATAATCTCTTCCATAAAAGTGGAAGGGTGAAAGAGGGAGGTGTTTGTATATACACTAAGAAGAATATTATCGCCAGCAGTTTAAGACTGAAACCAATAATACTCAGACTGAGACTGTATGGATCCAGTTACAGATAAACAATCGTAAAATAATCATGGGTAACTGCTACAGACCACCTAATTCAACTAGGAAATATACAGAAAACCTGATAAGGAACTAACTAGGTGACTTTAATTTCCCAGGAACATCTCATAAACACTAACAGGAAATACCGCCTCTAGAAAGCACTTTTTGAACAACATGGTATCACTTGGCCTTAAACAATTAGTGGCATCTCCAACTAGAGTTAGCAATATCCTGGACTTAATGCTAACCAATATGGAATCACAAACAGAACCCAAAATCATATGCCCTATTAGTGGGAGTGACCACAATGCTGTGCTATTTGACATAAAACTAACATATCCAAAAATGTCATAAACAGTACATATCTGATTACAATAAGGTGGATTTTACCAGAATTAGGGAAGTTATTAAGAACAGGAATTGAATGAGAAGAAATGGCAGGGCATCCTGCAGAATCATGCTGATCAATTACAGACGCTACAGTAGAGGAAGGATTACAGAACTATGTACCAACCAAGGAGGGAAAAAATAACAAAGGCAAAATACCTGCATGGTTGACAAAACAGTTAAAAACAAATGGTTAGGGAAAAATGCATACTCTAACTTAAAAAGTGTAATACACCACTATCTTATACTAAATACAGAGAAGAATTATCTAAACTAAAGTAACTAATCAAGATGGAAAAGCAAGATTGAAATGAGAATTGCACACACTAAAGATAATTTGAAATAATTTTACTGTTACATTAGCACTGTGAAAATGCTCCTAAAGAATTTGAATCCATAACTCATAATGGCAATATGATAACCAATGACAGTGAACTAACAGAAGTTTTCAATGAATACTTTGGTTCAGTCTAACAAAAACACAATATAGAGAAATAACAATTAGTAACCAAATAGAACAAATTGCATTTATTATAGCGGAAGTTATGAGCTCTGTTAAGCTATTAAAACCAAACTCATCTGCAGTATCTGACTACATCAGCTCTAGATTGCTACTGGAAACAACTGAGGATATTTCCCACTTTGACAATATTCAACAAATCCATGGAAACTGGAGTTATACCAGATGAATGGAAACATCCATTATTATTCCAATTCCTGAAAAAAGGCCTCAAAGTCAGGTCACAAACTATAGACCAATCAGCCTTACTTCGGTCTGTGGCGAAATATTATGAAGCTGATTAAAGCTAAAATAGAAAAATAAATTATAAACCAAGGAAGGTAGACAACCAACACCATGGATTTACCCTAAATCAATCCTATGCCTTTGTTCATGAGATGGGCTCCCAAATAAGGCATGTTAAAATCTGAGCAAAATGGCCAAGTTATGGCACTAAGTTTAAAACCCTACTGAAATACATTGAGCCACATACTGTACCTGTTTCTTCAGTTCGTGGTTCAACTTTGAAGATTGAAGACGTGTGTGTGGTCCAGAGAGGTTTGCAGCATTGGACCCCGATCGGTAAGTAAGAAAGGGCTTGGGGAGGGTGTGTGGGTGCTGAGTGGGAGGATCAGGTGGGGGCAGTGTAACGCACAAAAGACATTGATGGACATTCTTTTTTAAAGGTTAAAAAAAAAACAAATGAGGATTCCTGCACTGGGAATTGGGCACCCCAAGTGCCACTGTTATGTTTCTGGGGGTAGTGGGGTGGTGGGTGCTGAGAGGGTGGGTCAGTGGGGGAAGAAACTATAAATATAAAAGGCACAATGGAAGGCAAGAGAAGTCCTGTGAGCTGAATACTTGAAATGACAACAACTACTGTCAGCACATTCCACTCTCCTTCCTCTCACTGTGTGTCTCGCTGCAGCACGCTCTCTCTCCTCCACCCCATACACTAAACCAAGGCCCTCCTTACTGTCTCTTGGCTGTTTCCCTGCCTCACTGTCTCTTCTGGCATCCCAACACCAGATCGCACAGAGACGCAAACCCCTTACTGCCACTGCATGCCTGATAACGGCAGATAGAGGGAGGGAGAAAACTGTGGCTAGTTAATGATCCTGGGTGAGTGGTTGTCTGAAATGTAAAGCCCAATGGCTCTTGATTTGCCATACCCCACTCCCAGTGTCTCTCTCTGTCTCTCTCTCTCGCCTTCGCCTCTCTCCGCTGACAGCCAAGTAGTAATCCTTCCTTTGCCAGGGTTTGAACCTGTGTCCTGCAGTTTGCCTCTATCTGAGATGGGACAGAGAGTGAGACACACACAGAGTGATCACTAGAATGTACTGCTCAGAGAAACAGACAGACACACAGCGATCTGTAAGTTAAATCTGACACAACCGGAGTCACTTGCTTGCCGTGCACTCTCTCTCTGTTCTCTCCTGATCTGTTCTTGTAGCCCAGACAGACATCAGGGAGGATGTGGGATGGGTATGCCAACACGATCCTGGACTGAAGAGAGAAAGAGTACAGTGTATCATTGGGGAGGGAGGTCTTGATTGTGGGTGCAGGACATCAACATTCACTGGACCACAGAGCCAGAAAGCCCTTACTGCTACTGCATGCCTGACAACAGCAGAGAGAGAGAGAGAGAGAACTGCAGCTGGTTAATTATCCTGGGTGAGCAGGTGGGCAATTGTCTCTGAATGCAAAAGCCCAATTGCTCTTACTTTGCTGCCTCCTCCCTGTCCTCTCTCTCTCTCTCTCTCTCTCTCCGCTGACAGCCAAGTAGTACTCCTTCCTCTGCCTGGGTTTGAGTCTCTGGTCTGCAGTCTGTCCCTTGATCAAAATGGGACAGACAGACTGAGACACACACAAAGTGACCACTGGAATGCACTGTTCAGAGAGACAGACAGACACACAGCAGTCTGTAAGATTAACTCTGATACAACTGGGGTCACTTGCTTGCCACACACTCCCTCCTGTTCTCTCTCCTGATCTGTTCTTGAAGCCCAGACATCAGGAGCATATGTGGGATGGGGGATGCCAATGCAATCCTGGACTGAAGAGTGAAAGTGTACAGTGCATCGTCGGGGAGGGGTCTCGATTGTGGGTGCAGAATAGCGAGCTGAGAGCTCCTACATGTTCCCTTCACTGTGCCTCTGTCTCACACTGTCAGCAGGGCTACAGACCCTGTCTTTCTGTGCTGTCTGTCTGGCCATTAGGAAGGGAGGTCTCAAAGCAGTGACAGAAGCACGATCCTACACTCGCCCTCCCTTGCTAAACATAAGCCGCAAAATAATAGCTGCCTGTCACTTTTACCTCCTCCAGAGCAAAACGAGTCCCAACCCACTTTGGCCAAGTCATTTTGTGGAACCGTGCATTAAAAAGGGAATTTAATGCATGGCAATGCAGAGTGACTGGACCAATAGGGTTGGATGTTTCTACCAAGCTATTTTATAACTGCCTATAGTGGGTGCTTCACAGATGCAGAGGCTACTGTGTTGTCACTCCAACATATTGTTCATTTGCTAAGGAATGCAGGAGACCTTTTCCCATAGCAAGAGGTTTGCAGGGCTGTGCCCATTGCAGTCCTAAAAAGGAGGGGGTTAGAAATAAAAAGGAAGGAGGGAATGAGGAGTAAAGGAGGAAAAGGGGATGGGGAAAATGGGGCAAAAGAAGTGAGGCAAGGACATGGAGGGATTATCGGGAAGGGAAGGGACAATAAGGTAGATATGTAAAGTAGGAAAGGAGAATGGATGGAGGGCAAAAACCAATGAGCCATAGATAAATGAAAACTTAAAGTAAATGCTTTATAGGGATGTGTATCTTACAGAATGAAGGTTTTGGGCTGGTCCCGGTGCAGTGTTAGCACTACTGCTTGTGGCACCGACAACCCAGGTTTGGAAGTGAGCCGAGGCATTAGAGGGTCAGCCGGGGTGAGAAGATTAGAGCATCTGTGTACTGCTCATCTCTTTGGGAGGAGGATGGAGGGCTCTGGCAATAGTATACCCTTGAGGAAAGGAGGGAGGGGGACATGATAAAAACTTTTAAGTACCTCAGTGGAATCAACAAAGTCCAAGAGGGTAGCATCTTTCAGAAAAGAGATGTGCAAGAACAAGGGGACACAATTTGAAGATGGGGAAGGCTCTAGGGCAATGTGGAAGTATTTTTCACAGAGAGGATGGTGGATTTAGGAACAGCCTTGCTGAGAAGGGTATGGGATCTAAAACTGTGGAGAATTCAAGAATGCATGGGACAGACATAAGGCAATTCTCGTGGGGAGAGTAGGAAGAAATAGGCTGTTGGTTAATTGGGATCTGCAGCTTATCCTGTAGGTAGGGAAATGGGCAGACTAGGTGGGCCAAGTGGTCCTTATCTGCCATCAAAGTCTATGTTTCTGTGTTACCTTCTGGCAGTAGCCAGGAGGTATTATGCTGACAGTTCTCAAGTACAAGGAATGGTGGGATATGGTGGATATCAGTGAGGCATGCACGGGAGTGTATGCACCCCTGATGTCATTGCAAGTCCGCTCCCATCACAGGTGTGGGGAACCATACAAGGAAATGGAAAACCCCATTGGCTGAAAGGAAGACGTCACTGTTCAGCCCCCACACCCAGTGCTGGATCCTGGCCTCCTGGGTCCTGACACCTCCGTCCCTTACCTCCACTTGCAAAATTACTTGATAATTGCATTGGAGTGCTGAGGAGCAGAAGTGGCCCTGCTCTGGTGGTGCACAAGCTGGGGTACTGCCTGCAGGTGAGTAGCGGGTGGTCGGAGGACCTGGGCCAACATTTGGGAGGGTCTCAGGCAGGGCAAAACAGGCTAGGAATCAACTGATAGACCAGTGATCAGAGGGATTAAAGAACTGTAAAAAAAAAAAGAATGAAGGTTTGCAGCCTTTTGATGCCTCTGCTATATTTGTTTACTTTTGTTTCTTTTTACATTTCGATCATTTTATTTGTATTTCAAGCCAATGACTAAAAATCCAATGGAATTTAGTATTATGAAAGCACACCCCAGTAGCCTTTAGCAACTGGGAAGTGCACTTATTCCATAAACTGCATCTTGATGAGTCTCATTCCCACTTATAAAATGGGTAGAAAATGTTTAATACAGATTCTAATAAAGTTAGTGCAGTTTGAAAAGTGAGATGTTATTTATTAATGTTTTTCTTTTTGTTTTTTCTTTTTTTTTAGGTTTGAAGAAAAAAGTTCTTTTACTGCACAACTACAGAACATTTTAAAACTCATTTTAAGATTTTAGTTAAGGTGATGTCTGTCTGTCTTACCCTGTCCCTCTCCCCTCCCATTTGGTTTCCTATTTTTGGAGGAGTCTTTTGGAGGGAGCAAGAGGAAGCAACAGAGTAGTCGGTTTCATCGTCACTAAAGTTCTCACAATGTTCCTCCAGGCAGCCCTCCCCACCCCAAACACACAGCCGCATTGCCGGTCTTGTTTACTTTTGTATTTAATAAACGTGTTGGATATTGCAGTTGGATTAACAGACCACCCAGTGTGTCTGTGAGCAAAGCTGCCAACGTGAATAGGAGTGCACTTGTCCCTCAGGAGCCGTAGTACTGAGTGGTTTCTACTTTTGCTTCTCGAGCAAGCAGCTTGCCAATCACTGTGGTTTCATCAGGCCACTAGGGTCTAACAGATGTGCTTTTGTGCCAAGAAATTAATTTTATTAAAGGAACGATTTTTTGTGGCGGCCTGGCTGGATTGGCTGGTAGGTGGGTGGGCGGCTACTGCAATACTGGAACCAAAGATGTGAACATAAAAATGTCAAAGCAGGTCCATTAGTCAAGAAAGATTAGTTTCTTAAACCTAATGTGGTGTTTTTTGTAGGGTGGTGATGGATATGTACTGAAATGGGTAGGGACATTTATTTTGGGGTTTAGGGCTTCATAAACGTTTACTACTGTATGTTACATGGCTGGCAGATGGTTTCTTTAAAAAGGCTTGAATTGATCTCTTGTGTGCTGCAACCTGGTTGGCAGAATGAGTAGTACCAGTTGCCAGAATAGGTCTTGATAAGGATATGCCAAATGGTACCACTTAGCCATTAAAACCCAGGAAATTTTCTGCCCATTTTATAAAGAGAAATAACACTTTCTACCACCAAAATACCACCTGTGATCATTTGTTATAATTTAGCAGGTGACATTTTCTTCATAACCAGATTTTACTTTGAAAGAAAAAGAGAAGCTGATTGCTGTTTTAAAAATTGTAAAATAATATAGATGGACCACAACAGTGCAAAGATATAAAAGGCAATTGCTTAAAGAAGTATCTATTTCTTGTGAAAAAGAGAGAAAAATTTATTTTGTTTCTCATTGAAATACATTGGCTGAGCGCTAATGAGCAGTTGAGGCGTAAAGATGTGCTCTACTTGAGCTCTGTCCTGCCAGAATATAATTTTATAAAATACTAAATACCCAATTGTTTTTGAATCCAGATCAGTCTAGTGAAGTGTCTGAAGGCAAGATGGATGAATACCTGGGGCAGGATTCTCAAAGAACAGCAAAATCCATGACTGCGGGAAAAGGCTAGCAGCACTGCGGAGAAACGCAGCTGCATGATATTCTTACATAAAATCCCGCAGCTGAGGGAAATCCTCAAAAAGTCCTGCAGCTGTGGAATTCCAGCAGCTGCGGGAATCCCACAAGTGCTGCGAATCTGCAGCTGCGCATCTGCAGCTGTGGAAATGGCTGAGGAGGCACAGCAATGGTAAATACATATAGCTGAAGCAGCAGACTTTAACACTGCTGTCAGAATATAAAGCTGACAGCACACACAAAGAGACCTGCAACCAGTCCCTCAACTGGGACCATTGCAGCAACACAGGTACCAGTGATACCATGGTACCACAGTGGCTGACTGTCACTGCTGGTTGTCACTCCTGGGGTGTTCCTGTGGCCTGTGGGAGTAGCACTTCGCTGCAAGCTGGTCAGGCTCTACTGCCTGTGGGGCTCTGTCATGGGCTGCAGTGGGTCTGGTGGTTGTTGCCTGTTGCCATATCATGGCAATGTGTGCATTTGTTGCTTAACCAACAGCCACTGCTATACTATCTGGGATGCTATTACCTGTGCATCACCTCCACCTTAATTGATCCCAATTGTTGGGGCACTACTGCAGTTTGCTGAGGAGGGTAACACCTCATTCCATTGTGTTAACATTTTTTTCATAACTGCGGAAAAACCTAGTTGAGAATAGCCTTTCAGGGTCTATGCCTTGCTTCTCTCACACCTTTTTTTCCTCAGGGACTTCGGCTGCACTTTTTCCACAATCCATAGTGTTTTTTTCTGCAGCTGTGGAGGTTTTCGTGAATAGCAATCTCCTGTTTTTCCATAGACGAGGGAAGTTTTGGGGACTTAGGGAAGGTTTGCACCTTCTGAAAGCTTTGTGAATCCAGCCCTGGTGTCTAATCCTGGTAAGCCACAGTGCGCTGCAGCAAAAACACCAAAAGGTAACTGCCAAATATTTAAACAGAAGGCCCAGGCCTGGTCTCACTTTCGGCCATGGAGATGCTCTTGGCGTGCACTCTCAGATCAAGTAATGGCTGCTCTCAACCCTCATCTGAACAAGACTGAAAGTAAACTACAGGAAATTGTGGAGCAGAATGCTTCCATGCCTCATGTCTCACTGAGGCAGAACAGCAGATTTTGGCCCTGAGGACATCACAGATCCTATTTCTGATAAAATGGCTCACCTAGAAAAGGAATTGGAGGACTTTAAAGAACTCTTTATCAGGAAAATTTCCATCTGAGACTAAATCTACAAATTAGGGGGCTACTGGAGGCAAGGAAGGTACCAATGTTGAGCAGTTCTGCGTCATGACTCTTCCAGCTTTATTGGGCCTGAATCCTATGGATGACAGCCTTAAGTTGAAAGAGCCCATTGCATGGTCATGCCAAAGCCAGCCGAGATCATCCCCGAGACAGATTATGTGTGAGGTTCTACAATTTCTGGGAATTGCCAGGCAGTCTAAAACACCTACCGAAATAAAAAGGAGCTTATATATGATGGAGTCACCTGATTATTTTCCAAGACTATTCTCAATGGCTTCAAAAGAAATGGAGAATCTTTACCCTATCATGAATAAATTATGTGAGCTCTAAAGTGGACCTCTCCTTTGCCTTTTCTGCCATACTTAAAAGTACAAAGGGGCTGTCACAAATGCACTCAGCAGGCCAGGCCCTCTGCTCCCACAGTGCCAACCTCCGAGTGCAGTATTGTGAACAGGTAACAGGGTAACCCTCCTGTCTGCTTCTGGGTCCGAATCTCCTTTGGTCTCAAGTTCTGGGGATTCAAACCATGAACCTTAAGCTAGAGTACCCAAATGTACAGGCTCAGATAATCTGCTCTTCGGGGATGCCAGATATCTTTGCCTAAGGGCACCTAACCAGGTATCCAAAATGAACCCTTAAAACTCTATAAAGACCTTCGGTATATTCTTACCCTTTCCCAGTTTGGCAACACCATCAAGCCCTTCAGAACAGCTGTCAACTTAACCATGATACATCACATGCAAAAGAACTTTGAAGACACACCCAGACAGCCTTTTCAAATGAAAGTTTACTTAAAAATGGATAAAAATATGTAAATGTAAACACAGAACACTATATCACAAAGCATACAATCACATAAAGAAAAACAAGGAAAACTACCAGACAAACTCCTACCACAATACATTTAGATCTTTTCTATCTAATGTATTACCTCCTTACAGTGCTTAAGTTAGATCTTGTTTCTTAAGAGCCCAAAAGTTATGTCACAAAATCAGGCACAAGTCTTAGTTAAACTGTGTCTCTCTCACACACCACTTTTGTATGTCATCTAGCTCCTCCTTGTTGAATATAAAAATATACAAAACAGAATGTCCTATCAGGAGGTATGTTAAATACTGTGACTTCAGCAAAAACTAATTTCCCAAATTATGACAGTCTTTAATTCAAACCTTTCCTTTGATCTTGTGTGGTTTCCTGTTCCCAAGGCATCAAAGGTTTGTTTACAACTTTAGCACCATGGTGGTATAAAATGTTTTCCTCTAAGGCGTCATAAAAGTTTGTAGTCTCCATCCTCTGGCAGACTCATAAAGTCCCATTTCATTTCCACTTCAAAGAGCCTAGGCATATCATAAAAGGTAATAAAATGCTACTCTGAAGTAAGTCAGTTAATTAAATGGTTCCTGCTTCACTGAAACCTGGGGGGAGTCACCCATGGCACAGCTACCCCATGGGAGACAATCACACACTACATTTTTCTATTACAAATATCATAGAACAATCATAACCAGCTGGCCAAGCATCACAATCCTCCCCACCTAGACTGAATTTGGGCTCTATCCCTGCATGGGATGAGCTTCCCAAATTCCTCATGCAGACATGATAAGCCATCTGTGTTCTGACTGGTCGCTCCAGCCCTATGTAAGATTGTCATGTCATACCTTGCAAAGCAAGACTTCATTTTAACAGTCTACCATTAGTTTTTCCCATTTTGATCAGCCAAACCAGGGGTTGTGGTCAGTTTGTACCTCAAAATGCTGCCCATATAAGTATGGCTCTAACTTCTTTAGGGCCCACACTATGGCAAGACACTCTTTTTCCACAGTAGAGTGTGCCTGCTCCCTGGGAAGTAACTTTTACTCAGGTACACTACCGGGTGATCTTTCCCTTGGTTGGATGTCTGACTCAGTACTGCCCCAATACCCATGTCTGAGGCGTCAGTCTGAACTATAAAGAGTCTGCTATAGTCAGGACTTGTCAATACAGGAGTACTGCACAGTGTCTCCTTCAGTCTAGTAAAGGCTTTTTCACAGGCAGGTTCCCAGGTAATTTTCTTAGCCATTCTTTTCTTTACCAGGTCAGATAGGGGAACAGCTAGGGCACTGTAATTGGGTACAAATTTCCTATAGTACCCTGCTGTCCCTAGAAAACTCCTGACCTGCTTCTGTGTTTCTGGTCTGGGCCATGTCTTAATCACTTTTATTTTCACTTGGTTAGGATGAAACTGTCCCTGGCCTACAACATGCCCAAGGTATGCCACTTCAGCCATGGCTACCTGGCACTTCTCAGCTTTGACAGTGAGCCCAGCCCTCTGTATCCTGCCCAGCACTTTCCTAAGGTGGGACAGGAGTTCCTCCCAGCTGGCACTAAAGATGGCAATGTCATCCAGATACGCCACGGCGTACTCCTCAGCACCATTTAACACCTGGTTCACCAACCTTTGGAAAGTGGCAGGGGCGTTCTCTTCATTCAAAAGGCAATACTTTAAATTCAAATAAGCCTATTGGAGTGATGACTGCTGACCTCTCCCTAGCTCTGTCAGTTAACTTGACCTGCCAGTACCCCTTTTTCAGGTCAATAGTTCGATGGTATATCGCCTCCCAATTTGTCCAGGAGTTTGTCTGTCTGGGACACAAAGATCTGTAACAGAGTTGATACACAAGGGCGGTAGAAAGGATGAGAAGGGACTTGGCAAGGTTGGAGGAATGGTCAGACATATGGCATCTAGATTCAATGCAAAGAAGTGCAAGTAATGCACCTGGGAAATAAAAATCCAGGAGAAGAGTACACAACAGTACTAACAACAACAATAATTGAAAGGGATCTGGGTGTAGTCATATCAGATGACCTAAGGTGGCTAAGCAATGTGAGAAGTCAGTAAGGAGAGCCAGGGGATACTGGGATGCATAGGGAGGAGCATCACAAGTAGAAAAAGGGAAGTGGTTATACCTCTGTACAGACAGTTGGTGAGACCCAATCTGGGTACTGCGTGCAGTTTTGGAGACCTCATCTATGCAAGGACATAGACAGGATGGAAGCAGCCCAGAGGAGGGCAACTAAAATGGTGTAGGGTCTACATCAGAAACCATATGAAGAGAGACAGAGAGCTTAATATGTATACCCTTGATGAAAGGAGGGATGGGAGGACATAATAGAAACTTTTAAGTACCTCAGGGGAATCAACAAAGTCCAGGAGAATAGCATCTTTCAGAAAAGAGATGTGTGAGAACAAGGGGCACAATTTAAAGTTAGAGGGGAAGGCTCGGGGTAATGTAAGAAATTATTTTCACGGAGAGAGTGGTGGACGCATGGACCCACCTTCCTGGAGAAGGTTGTGGGGTCTAAAACAGTGGGGGAATTCAAACATGTATGGGACAGACATAAGACAATTATAGTGGGGTTGCAGGAAGTAGGCTGTTGGTTAACTAGAATCTGCAGCTTATCCAATAGGTAGGAAATGGGCAGACTGGATGGGCCAAGTGATCCTTATCTGCGTCAAAGTCTATGTTTCTATGTTTCTATGTTTAGGTGGGCGTCTGACTTCATGACTGCATTCAGTCCATGATAGTCCACATAGAAATGAGTAGAGCCATCTGGCTTGGGCACAAGGACTACGGGTGAGGCCCAGGGGCTGTGGGATCTCTGGATTACCCCTTAATCCAGCATTTCCTCCACCTCCCTCCTAATGTCCTTTTGGACAGCTTCTGACACCAATATGCTGTCTGCTGCATGGGCGTCTGTGTCTCTGTCTCCACATCATCGTCACTAAAGGGGTTAGTCAGGCTTGGCGCTAAACAGGGGGCAACGTCTACTAAAACCACCCTTACTTCTTGGATCTTGTCTGGGGCCAGCTGGGAGACAATTTTACTACCTCCACAGGACTCCCACTTGCTCTCTTCAAATCCAGAAGGGGTCTCCTTCGGCCCATCCCCCAGGACTACATACGGCGAACACCATGTCAGCCCTATTAGCATATGGCTTCATTATGTTGACATGGTACATTCTTTCTGTCTGTCTTCTGTCAGGTAAGTCTATGATACAGTTCACGATATTTACCTTCCTAACTACTTTGTACGGTCCTGCCCACTCAGCCTGCAGCTTGTCTTTCCGGACCAGAATAAGGACCATGACTTTTTGACCCACTGTGTATGAGTGAGCTCTGGATCTGCAGTCGTACCACACTTTTGTTTCTGTTGGGCAGCTGCCATGTTTGCTCTGGGCTGTCCCCATAAGCTCCTTCAGCCTTTCCCGAACCTAAGGATGTACTCCACTATGGAGTTCCCTGGGTGGTGTTCTTGCCTTCCCAGTCCTCCCGGATCAAGTCTAGGGGCCTACATACCCATCGTCCATATAAGAGCTTGAAGGGAAAATCTGTCGACTTTAGGGCACCTTCCTGTATGCAAACAGGTGGGGAAGTTATTTCCCAGTCCCTCCCATGCTATTCAGCAAATGCTTGGAGTATAGACTTCCAGGGTACCGTTAAATCTTTCCATAAGCCCATTGACTTGAGGGTCATAAGGTGTCATGCATCTCTACACCACCCACACTTCTCCCACAAACATTCCATCAGGTCCAACATGAAGGAACCCCTTGTTCGGTGATAACTTCCTCGGAAACCCAACGGGAGAAAATCCCAAGTAAGGCATCTGCCACTTTGTCTGTCCTCAGTGAGGATAGGGTGACTACCTCTGGGTACGGGTGGCATAATCCATCACAGTCAGGATGAACCTCTTCCCGGAGCTGGGGGTATTTAAAGGCCCCACAATATCCATTCCACCCTCTGGAATGGCTCTTCCACTATGGGCAATGGAATAAGGGCGCTTGGGTTTTCTTACCTGCCTTCCATATTTCTTGCCACGGTGACAAGACCTGCAATACTCCTTCACCTTCTGGGTGAAGTTGGGCCAATAGAAATTCTGGGCCCAACCACTGTGTAGTAGCGTGATTCCCAGAAGACCTGACAAGGAATAGCATGTGCAATCTTGAGCAACTGCTCACGATACCCCTGGGGAACGACAAGCTGCCTGCCTATCACCTCCTTCTGTCTGCACAGCCTGAGTATACATCAGTCCATTTTCCCAATAAACCTTATGTTTACCGTTACTCCCTGTGCTCCGTCCAGAGTCTGCGAAGCCCTCAAATTCTCTAGACTAGGGTCACTTTTTGAGCAGCTGAAAACTCCTTACACATTCCCAAGGTATGGGACAGGTCCCCTTCATTCTCTAAACTAGGGTCCCTAGCACTAGCATCAGGGCACTCAGGATCACTGTCATCCCTAACCCTCTGACAATGGGTCACCCCCCTCCTTCTTGGAGTAACCCTCCATAGCTGTGTGGTTAATTGCTACTGGGGAAATTCTACCTGCTTTTCATTAGTCTCCAGATTAGGAGACACAGGCTGGGAACCATCCTCCCAGGGATTTCCATACTGGCTTCTATGGGGTCCAAGGAACTACAAGTTCCCTACCACTTGACTATGGGTAACTGCACACACCATCCCTTGTTTGAGATTGTTGCCAAGGATGACGTCCACTGCTAAAGTTTTGGCTACAGCACCTGTTGCACAGTTCTCCTTTTTCACCCCAGACTAGCAGAACACTAGTGAGTGGCAATGTTTTCTCCTCACCAGTGAAGTCTTGTACAGTGACATATTTATTGGTATAAGCTGACCAGGCTCTACCAGATCTCCTATTACCAATGGCAAGAATGCCCGTGTGTCCCTTAACCCTCATGTCTGTACATCATTCACCTTGACTGGGTGCATGTGTTCCCTCATGTTCACAGGCATGCTTCCAGGGACACACAAACAACCCACTTCTTTCTTAGACCCATGTTGCATATTGCTTATCCTTTTGGGACACTGTCTGGCAATATGCCCAGTTTCTTTACAGACCCAACGTTCGTTTTTTTCTCATATAAATCTTTCTCTGAAACCTGGGGCTAACTGGTTTGGGGAGGCAGTGAGGTTTTAGCTGCCCTGAAAGCGCCTTTTCCCTTTCTGAACTGCCCGCCCACCCTATTCGCTCTCAGAGCAGATCTGCTTTTGCATATGCGTCCGAGAGTTCAGCAGCCCTTGCACTGTTTTGGGATTTTGGTCCTCCAGCCAGATTTTTGGCTCTGCTGGGCATGCCCAATAAAACTGTTCTAACAAAATTGCATTTCAATTTTATCTGTAGAGTTTGCTTCAATTACATCCCACCAGCATTTTAAAACTGACATCGTTTCTGGCTAGCTCCTCATAGCTCATATCAGGGCTTCTCCTGAGTTTAGGGAATTTAGCTCTGTATGCTTCTGCAGTTAAATAAAGCTTTTTAAAAGTGCAGCTTTATGTTTGCTGTAGTCATTACTGTCCTCATTGTCCATTTGATAATGCATCCTGAGCTTTTCTGGTAAGTAGCGGGATAGCTGGAAGCTTCAGGACCCTCTAGGAATTTTAGCCTGAATACAAACTTTTCAAAGGAATTTAAAAGGTATCCATATCCTCCCCTCTTTAAATTCAGCTATCAATTTGGAATTCAATTTGTAACCCAGTCCTGTAGTTCCAGTTAAACCCAAGCCACTTACCTGCTCTGGTGCTGTTGGTTGGAGTCATAACTTTTCCAGTTCATGTTGCCTGTAACGCTCAAGCTCCTCATGTTCAGCTTCTTGCTGCTCTCACTCCCTCTTCTCCTCTGCAGCTCACTGGTGCTCACTTTCTTCATGGTCAGCCTCCCACTGTTCCCGGTCAGCCTCTCTGCTGTTCACGCCCCTCTTCTCCTCTGCAGCTCATCTCTCTCATTCTGCTTCTCTCTGTTCTTGCTCCTCTTCTCCTCTGTAGCTCATTTCTCTCGCTCAGCATCTCTCTGGAACTCCAGCTCCATTCTGCACAACTCAATCTGCAGCCTGAGTGCTTCTGGCTCCAGAATTCTGGTGATCTTCCCCTGCTGATATAGCCCTTCACTGACACTGGCCCTGCTGTCATCCTCACCCAGATCTGGACACTGCACTGGCCGCTAGCCCCACACTCAAGGTTTGGTCCTTACAGTCACAGTGGTGACTCAATGCTCTGGGCATCTGCTGCCATCAGGGCATCCATGAGGTTCTGCTTGGTGGTTCTCCCTCATACAGGACTCCTCTGTCCTGGCATAACTGCCTCAAGTAGTCTACAGTGTACCCACTGTAGTTGGAAGCCATCTTCTTCCTTAACTATGGCTACTCTAACTTGCAGTTTAGAAAAAAATAAAACAGGTAGGAACTTGACTGTAAGCAAAATGATAAGTTCTGTTTTCCTTTTTAAAAATAAATCACTGCTTTTTTGCAAGGGAGCTGTATAGTATTAAGCTGACACACTGAACAGTTAAAGCTTGTGTTACCAATTTATCTGCACCACTGTCAACCAGTCTGTCACAAACACACTCAGCAGGTCAGGCCTCTGCTCCTACAGTGCCAACCTCTGAGCGTAGTATTGTGAACAGGTAACAGACAGGGTAACAATCCTGTCTGCTTGCAGGATCTGAATCACCTTTGGTCTCAAGTTCTGGAGATTCAAGCTGTGAAACATATATGCTAAGCGTGCCAAATGCTGAGGCTTGGATAATCTGCTCTTCGGAGGGCAGATTTCTTTCACCTAAGGGCACCTAACCAGGTATCCAAAATGAACCCTTACAACTCTATATAAGACCTTAGGTATATTCTTACCTTTTCCCAGTTTGGTAACACCATCAAGCCCTTCAAATCAGCTGTCAACTTAACCATGTATACATCACGTGCAAAAAGAACTTCAAAGGCAAACTCAGGCAGCCTTTTCAAATGAAAGTTTACTTAAAATGGATAAAAATATGTAAAATGTAAACACAGAACACTGTATCACAAAGCATACAATCACATAAAGAAAAACAAGGAAAACTACCAGACAAACTCCTACCACAATACATTTAGATCTTTTCTATCTAATGTATTACTTCCTTACAGTGCTTAAGTTAGATCTTGTTTCTTAAGAGCCTAAAAGTTATGTCACAAAGATCAGGCACAAGTCTTAGTTAAACTGTGTCTCTCTCACACAAACTTTTGTGCATCATCTAGCTTCTCCTTGTTGAATATAAAAATATACAAAACAGGATGTCCTATCAGGAGGCATATTAAATACTGTGACTTCAGCAAAATTAATTTCCCAAATTATGACAGTCTTTAATTCAAGCCTTTCCTTTGATCTTGTGTGTTTCCTGTTCCCAAGGCATCAAAGGTTTGTTTACAACTTTAGCACCATGGTGGTATAAAATGTTTTCCCTCTAAGATGTCATAAAGTTTTGATCTCCATCCTCTGGCAGACTCATAAAGTCCCATTTCATTTCCACTTCAAGAGCCTAGGCATATCATAAAGGTAATAAAATGCCACTCTAAGTAAGTCAGTTAATTAAATGGTTCCTGCTTCTGAAACCTGGGAGTAGGTCTCCCATGGCACAGCTACCTCATGTGAGACAATCACACACTACATTTTTCTATTACAAATATCATAGAACAATCATAACCAGCTGGCCAAGCATCACAGGGGCTACTTACTCTTTCAGCGACGCTGACAGAGCTTTGCTTGTATGTCGGATCTCAGAGAAAACTTGCCTGAAAGTACTTTGGATAATGGATTTGGGATTGTAACAAAGCCCATAAGGGCTGACTGCTGATGCACCCCTATAGACTGACTGCGCTGTGGTTGGGGGTCTCCTATTCCCTTCCGAGTGGGAATGCCTCAACTCCCAGGCTTGACATACTTTTCTTTTGTTCTTTCTTACTGCGGTACACCCTGTCTTGAGTCCACTGTTTATTATGGGGCTATATCATGTTTCTATGGACCTGCCAGACTAATGTAGCACCAGGTGGTGACTGGCAGGCTGAGATGCTAGGAGACTGGAGATGGCTTGAACTTCACTCTTTGCCAGCAATGGTGGACATTACTCACTGAAGGTCCTTCTGTCTCTGAAAGGTGTATGGGACTCTCAACACCTGCTCACCGGACGATCCTGGTAGGTCTGGGAGGAGCACTGCCTGTTAATTTGTAGGCCACATGGCGCATCTCTGGCTCCCTTGTCTGGCCTCAGTTGACACCTTCTCCATTTCTTAATGGGATGTTATGTACTGGAGGAGAGAGGTGGGGGTGCTGCCTCTATTTTTACATAAGATGGGGTCTTGGTAATGAAGTTCTGGCTCCTGGTGTGCTGGGGTTCTCAATATGGTGCCTCTGCTGCACACTCAGGAGCCTTGTGGGGGCTAGGTTTCCAGTTGGGCATGGTGGTGAAAATAATAAAAGAGCTCTATGTCTTGGGAGGCTCTGATTTACCCTGTTGTTCCTGACTTGGTTGGAGTTGGACAAAGGGACATTAATCCACTCCTTCCCTGTGGCTGGGCATGGCCGGGTGCTCCTCCTGGGTAGTGGGGAGTTGAATGCTTTGCACCCTTCTAGAAATGGGAGACTAACAAGCGGCAGTCATCATGATTATGTGTCATCATGTTTTGAAATGTTAAACTGAGTTCTTCTTAATAATTCAAGGATATTGGAGTGGACTGGGGTGGGACACCAGAGGTTTAGTTATTAGTGCATTTAATGCTTGGGGAACAGTTTCTACTAGTTGGATATATCTGTATATGTTATAGAGCTGATTGTGGGAGACTGGGGTAGGGAGAGTTTATTTCACTGCATGGGAACAAGTTTTTCTTTACAAGTTGGTGGCTGGAGTTCACTACTTGCTGGACACCACTACTTAGAGGTGTAAGAGACTGCATCTCATTGTAGATAATGTTAATCTTCTTTGCATTTAAAGGGTGGATCGGGGGTTGGAGGTTGGTTTATTGGTTTTCCAGTTATACTGTTCACATGTTATCATTCTACTGTTTTATTTTCTGGTCCAACTTGTTGCTCAGTGTGCTCTCCTGGTGAAACATTTCAATAAATAAAATAAGTTAGTTCAGCAATGAGTTGGGGCCTGCTATGCAGCCTCTTATTCTTCACATAAGAGGGGTGGCAATACTGGTTCACGGGCCCTCCCGTTTAGGTACATCAGGTGGTGGCAGATCCTCAGGAGTGGCGGGATATATTCATAGAGAGGGACCTGCATGGTGAGTTGGTCACGTTTGCTAATATATATGCCTCCATGTTTTTGATGCCACCTTCTACCGAGCCAAACTAGTATTATTACCCGTGAACAGTTTCCAGGTCTGATATTGGGGGAGGGCGATTTCAATATGGTGATGTCCCCTGAGGTGGACCACTCAGAAGGATGGTGCACCATCGAATTCTATGAAACAATGACTGCTTGGGATGTGCGAGTTGGATCTGGTGGATGGCTGGCACACAGTTAACCCACGGTAAGAGAGTATACTTTTACCGAACCCACACAAAACCTGGTCCAGGCTGGATTACATCTATCTACCTCATGCATATTATCACTGGTTGGAGAAGACTTGGCAGAACTCCATACATGTGTCCGATCATGCCGTGGTGGCCCTCACTGTTACAACTATGGAGAAGCAGGATGCCCCTCCTCCTTGGAAGTTTCCCACTTACCTGTTGGGGAGGCAAGATTTTAAAAAGTACCTTAAGGATCAGTGGCATTACTATAAAGAGATGAATTCTGGGTCAAGCTCCAAATATAAAAGACCTTCTGGGAGGCTGGAAAATCTTATATGAGAGGAGCCATTATTAGCTATGTAGCTACTGTAGATATAACAGAACAGAGCCACTATGACTGTGAATGCACTAACTAGATAAGGGTGTTTCATGGGCTTAAACATAAATATTTATTTATTTATTTAAAAATGTCAGATTTACAAACCTTTGAGTCAGAGACTCATTTACAAAGGCACCTCATCGAAACTAATACAAAGACAGCACAGTTAACAAGTCCAAAACAATGGGTTGGAGAGCAGACAGTTATAACAATCATTCACTGGAGATACATGTGCATGGCATATGGCCATGGACATACCACTGTGATGGTGTGTGACCAGCCGCGATGATCACGTCCACAGGACCTGCCCACCCAGGCACATACAGCCATGCTGAATGCTGCACACACCTACCAGCCAAGTCCACGCACAGCATCACCCTGGCCGTCTAGTAACATGGCTATTTGGTGCAAAGGCAGTGGCACAGCCATGCACCACCAGTGACGCAAACCAGACATGCATTGCCACTGGACAGTGTTGACTGTAACCAGTGGCGTGTATGGCAGTGATGTCAATGAATGGTGGCCATGCCCGCTGCCCACCTTGCCACACAGCATGCAATATTAAGAATGGATGTCTGTCACTCACCTCATCGGGACAGTCGGTGGCCGTTGTGGACCCTCGGCCCGCCTGGCTCTGTCTTCCACCGCCCTGCGCTCCGCTCTCAAACAGCGTAACTCTTCCGGGCCTGGGGACAAAAGCAGAGAAGAACATCAGTGCAGTCCCAAGCAAAGTCCCCTGCCCCAAGGTGTGCCCCCACCCAGCCAGACCCCCACCCCACACCTGTAACACCACCACCAGCAACCCCATACAGTCCCTCCCCTATGTGCTGGACACAAACAACAATGTGACTCAAATGGATGAAAACAGTGTATTGACGGAACCCCTACCAGGTTGTGGTACCGTACACCTCCTGGCACGTGATCATAGTCTGGCCAGTAACTCAGGCTCCTCCTCATCAGGTCCAAATATTGGTGCCTGCACTGCTCCACCATTCTGCCTGCCAGTCACCGCCTCTAGGGCTGTGGCCACCTCACTCCACACCTGGGATCTAGGCCTCTCCAGGGGCCTCCCAAAGAGATGCCCATGATGTGGCTCCACTGTGGCCACCAGGTTTGCCAGCTCTATTGCCGACCACAGGTAGCCCTTCTCCGGGCCATTTCCAATGCGATATTAAGCAATATGGCGCTGCATGCAGGTACCCCATGTGCAGATGCTGCAGCGGTCAGCGCTGCCATTCCCTATCAGCGCTGTTACCAAACAGTGCAATAGAGTGCAGCCATGCCGGATGCATGGTGCCAGAGGGGCAAGGTCGGGAACAGGTCGAGGTCTCTGGCGCGAGAGCCACGAACAGCGCCATAGGGGCGACTATCGTCTAGCGCATTGTTTGCCTGTGTGCCAGCGCCATAGCGGACTATCGCAAGCTGTGCCATTGTGCCTATGAAAGCCCATTGCCAGAGCGCCATGTAGTGACCCTCGCTATAGCGCCACTGGCACAATGGTGGCCATGCCCTGCATTGCTTTAGTGCACAGCACATCATCAGTGTGGCAGAATGCCTGCGTAAGCTACCTGGGCATGCGCGGTGGGAGTACTCGCATGCCACAGAACTGCGCCATTGGCTCAGCATTCAACACAATTCGCGTGGCGCTTATGGCGCGATAGTCAGCGTCATCGCTAATCATCCAATCAGCCATTCAATGGCACAGCAGCGTGATTTGCATCTAATTAAAGTTGCTTCTCATCTAATTTGCATGGATTGCGCTATATAGGTGCGACAATGTTCTGCAGTGGCCATATTCGGTTACTGCAGTTTATTGTGAGTTGCATGCTGTGTGGGGGTCTGGACTGTGGTATCAGGGACATGCTTTGTACTTCACAGTCACAGGTAACCACTGTCATCCTCCACAGGCTGAATAATGACCAAGCGAGGTCTGGGTGAGGAGGACTACGATGGTGGGCAGAAGAGGCCCAATTTCACAAAGGCCGAGATGGTGGCACTCTTTGAAGCTTACCTTGATCAGGAGCCACTGCTCAGTGGACGGCGGGCATCCCTCAGGCCCGTGCTGCTGCATGGGAGGAGGTGGCGGTGCCGTCAACCTGCCGGCAGCCACCAGCGCCCGTGCAGGAGTGTAAGAAGAAGATGGGTACTGACAGGAGGAGGGTGAAGGAGAAGGTGGCTGCCATCAGGGTTGCACAAACTGCAACAGGCGGGGCCAGCTGGAGGAGGTGCAGCTCACACCGGCAGAGGACAGGCTGTTGCAAGGCATGCACCGCAGTGCCATAGAGGGAGTTCCAGGAGGTGGCTTCCAGACGGGTGGTAGCCCATCACTGCATGGTAAGTCATGGTCTGTCTATGGGGGGCAGGGTAGATCACACGCAGTAACATGACTTTTCTTTCTGTTACAGATCCTGCACATCTGCAGGAGGGTCTGTCCACTGCAGACAGTCATCTGGAGTTGGAGGAGGGACCATCCACCTCCACAGGTATACGTCGAGCATTGCAACAATGGGGCCGCCTGGCTGTCCACACTGATGTTGTTGAGACAGGTGTGGGGAAACCCTTCCTGTGTCTCAGCATTCTGGCATCAGGATGCCAGCATGCTATGGCTGTGGCTGGGGCAGAGACCTGCACCAATGATGAAGACCACGACCATCATGGGCAGTGACACATGTGTGCCACGAAATGGACACACAAGCAGGTCAGCTCATGCCCATTGCTCTGGCTGGTGCCAAGGTGTGGGCCAGCATGTCAGCACAGTCCCAGGCTGTGCCTGTCATCACCAGTGGGGCAGCACCGGTGGTTGGTCAGGACAGTGGGACTATTGCGCCACAGTGGCGAACAACTGATCCCTGGGCACAGCAGGCAGAGAGGTGGCAGCAGCAGTTGTCCACCGGGACTGGGGGTTCAGGGTTCAGCGGTGGTGTCTGTGCACTACCTGTGGACTTGCCCATACCTGGTCCTGGTGAGCAGCACCCACCCTCAAGGGTGCAGAACATCAGGCCCTTGCATACCCTGAGGGACGGGATGCCGAGGTGGCAGACGACCTCTTTGATGAGCACACCCGCCTACTGCAGGCATCAGTCCAGCAGCAGATGCGGCTTGCAATGTCCGTGGAGGCACTGTGTGGCTATGGAATGGGCCGAGGAGCGACGGCAGGGACAACGATAGGATCCTGTCACGGATTGACCATTTGCTGGAGGATGTGACCGCTGCCATTGACAGGCAAGCACAGGTGTTCATTGCTGTCATGGCCACAATGGGCACACAGGTCAGGTGCCCATGCATCTCTCACACACAAGAGCTTGCTATCCACTCCCCATTCCTGGTGTTGTGCGACACCCACCCTGTCGGCGCGGGTTCAGCTGTGGGCATCCCGAGCTCTCCTGGTGCAGGAATGTTTGGTGTGCTGCAGACCCCTGTGAGGGCATGGTCGTGTTCGCACAGTGGAACCCTGGTGGACCATCGGTGCCACCCCATGAGGCCCTTGGTCAGCCTGCCAGTGCTGCTGGGTCTCGGGGGCTACCCATGCATCCGAGGTGGACGTGGCACTGTGCCACAAGACTGATCTGTCTCCTACGCGCAGACACTGTCTGGTGCTGCCCTGTGTGCATTGTGTGTTTGGTGGGCAGTGCACGGGTGGGTGCCTGGCCCTGCATGCAGACACACGGTCCACCTGCACACCCTCCTGGCTGCTGTCCACAGGTACATGTGCATGATGATGCCTGCATTGTGCTGTACACCAAAGTGTGATGGTGCCCAGCATCTGACACATGCACATGGACAGTCAGTGGACATGGTGGCCTGTGGACATGTGTGTTGCTAGTGTTTGTGTTCCGTCTCGCTTTGCACCTGACCCCTGTGCATGTTTTGTGCCTATTGTGTGTGTGTGTGTGTGTGTGTGTGTGTGTGTGTGTCCGTCCATGTGGCATGTTACTGTTCACCCTCCCTGGTTGTGTGTGTGTGTTCTGTGCCCTGCTACATCCCTTGCCAGCATGCACCCCTGGTGTGTTTCCATGCATGTCTGTGGGTTGTGCCCAGCCACTGGTGATTGCACATGGCACCATGACTTACCTGTGTTGGCTGAAGTGCTCCTCTGTGATGGTGTCCTGGTGCAGCTGTGCCAGCCAGATCAGTCGGGGTCCCATCTGCCAAGGGGCTGCCCATCCCCATCATCACCGGTGTCACCGTCGTCCCCATCACTGTCCCCTCTTCAACCTGTACAGCTATCCCACAGTCTTTGGCCATGTTGTGCAGGATGCAAAGGCCAGGAATATTCCACAGGCCTTTGAGGGGCTATACTGTAGGGCACTGCCAGAGGTGTCCAGGCACTGGAAACGCACCTTCAGCATCCCGAACACCCACTCGATGACATTGCGTGTGGTGGCATGTGCCTCACTGTAGCGTTGCTATGATGGGGTCGTGGGCCACCGGTAGGGTGTGAGCAGCCAGGGACGGAGTGGGTATCCACTGTCACTTGTGTGAAGATAGTGGAGGTTAGTGTCGTGTTCAGCCTTTAGACTGCCTCAAGCCCTGTGGGCCACACCCATGGCACCTCTGGCCATACCCCCATACCCACGATATGTCAGTTCTACATACATACTCATCCACTAGATGACCTGTGGGGATGTCCCCACTCTTGAATCAGTGGCACAGTGCTGACTGGTGCCAGATGAAAGAATCATGTGCCCCCAGGGTGCGTGGCACAGACGATGATGTGCCCACTGGCATCACACACCACCTGGCAGTTGACACTGGAATATCCCTTGCAGTTCATGTAGGCAGCACCCTCAGGGCCAGGTGGTGTGCGTATGGCCCATGGGTGCAGTCTATCGCTCCATAGCACGCCAGGCATACGCTACCCTGTGGAACTCCTGTATGTTTGCTGGCGCCCACGCGGTGCTGGGGAAATGGATGTACTCCACAGCATGTGGCAGCAGTGCGCTGAGGAATTGGGTGAGGATGCATGATGTAGCCAACTGTGTTATGCCTGTGGTGTTTCCTGTTGGTCTCTGGAAGGTACCCGTGGTGAGAGCAAGCACATGCAGGCTGTTACCTTTGTCTCCACCTGACAGAGCATGACTCCATTGTGTGGGTGCCTGCATCACATCACTGCACAGCTCACAGAGCCACCTCAGTATTGCCTGTTCAGGCGGTACCGCCCACAATCTGAATATCTGTACACGCTCAAAGCTGGTGCGGGCTCGGTACTGCCTGTTGGGCTATACAACCAGCGGCCTTCCACGCCACGCCCCTGCCGCATGCCTTCTCACCCCTCATTATGGCATCCATGTGGAAGGTGGCACTGGCCATGTCCCTGGCTTCATGTCTCCCCAGCAGCTGTTGCTTTGTTCCCCGCTGTCCTGACTGCTACCTCCCTGCACCGGTACACCACTGGCCTCTGCTTTGTGTGGCCCCACACACCTTCCGCACTTCTTCTGTGGTGTGGTTTCCTGGCCTGCCCTCTTTCGTGCTGCTTTCCTGTGCCTGTCTCTCCCCTGCCTCATGTGGCTTCCCTGTAGCGTTCTTGTGCCTCTTCCTTGCTCCTTTTTATTTTGGTTCATTTCACTATGGCGCATTCTGCCTGCTCCACTGTTGCGCATTGCGAAGTCTTGAACATCGCCTGTGCCCTTTATGTATGGTTCCTCCCCTTTGGTTGTGCATGCCTTCATTATCATTGGGCTGTTGGTCAGCATGTTTTCAGTGTTGCAACTGCCTCCTGCTGAATATCACAGAATGGCAAATTTTCTGACTTGCACTGGCGCAACCCTATTGAGCATGGCGCAACCCTTTGAATATCCAGCCTCTATGTGTAACCTACAGTAAGTCAAACAGAAATTAGACACAATGCCTACCTATTTGCAAGTGAAGCAAATGTGGTTATTATCATTCAGTTGTAAACATCTATAGTCATAGCCAGGATTCACATTGCTAGACTCTGGTAAATATGACAAGTTTCCTAAATACTGGTACCTTATCCAGCTGTTTCTGCTTGGTGTGTGTGTGTGTGTGTGTGTGTGTGTGTGTGTGAACGCTTTCAAAATTTTTAAACTAGTAAAGACAAATGATATATAAACTATACATATATATAATGTTTAAGAAAAACATGTGGCTCTTACTGTAAATTAGAATGTGTGTGTAGGTCTCCTTCTGAGGCCCCAGGTGGCTCTGATAATCATTTGTTCCACTGCACATGCATGTCTGTTGGTTGATAAGATCCCAAACTAGTGTATCGTGTTACAGCATGCTAGATCTATTTCATGCCCTCCCACATGAATCAGAAAAAGTTTGGGGTGGAGGTGGAGGTGGATCTTATGCCATAAAACCTAATGCTGCCTCCCACTACTCAGGTTTCAGTTCTTGTACCACCCATTTAAGAAGAAAATAGTACCCTGTGTCACATTTGGACAGCTGGTTCTGATCCTGCATCATTTTTTGTAAATATAAAAATGTATGATGGACTTGTCAAGAGAAAATGCTGTCTTGCTGGAACTGACACATCAAACCCCCAGGGATAAGTTCAAAGGACAGGACATAGCTTAAAACTGCAGCTATCTGAAATGCAATTACTTTGCTAAATTTGCTTTGAAGCGGGAACCAAGATATCCATTTTATAATGCCCTCAGGAGATCCTTTGATTTGCACTAGGTGTTATGAGAAAGGACATATACCAGTGTTTTGGGTATCGTCCCAGGAAGCCAGCTCATTTCATCAAAGAGACCTTTGATGTCTGGGTATACCAGGTCCCAGATTAAATTAAGGAGTCCAATATACATTTGCTTTGAATATACAGCAACTTAAATCAAAGAAACTTTTGATGTCTAGAAAAAGCAGTTCACAGACCAGTTTGGACAAGTTACAGGCAGAAGGCGATTTATTATGTCATCTTTATTTTTTAAACATCTTAGTAGGACAGCCTGTGGTATAAAATATAAATTTTAATACTCCAAGGTGGAGTTAGGTGACCTCAGAGAGAAGCCGGCTCAAGACTGTTTTTTAAACTACTGAGCAGCCCTTTGAGGAACACATTCATATTTCTGACTGAGAGAAGAGGAACATCGAAGCACTGAAAGATTAAGAAGTTAGAGACCTTAGATAAAACCAATCTGAGTGTTATTATTTGCAGGAATCTGCACTTTTAAGCCTGTTTGTTTTAAGGCTGTATGTGTTGGGATAATTTGTTCTGTAGTTTACTGTTTTCCTATTTTACCTATTTTAAAGTAAAGATATATATTTTAAAATGGAAACTGCCTGTTGTGCCTTGAAATTTCTTTTTATATAACTGAAGCTTTGAAGGTTACAGTTGACACTGTGTATGAGCTTATCGTGATATCAAACTGGGAAATAGATAGAGTTCTCTAGGTCTTGCATAGAGTTCTAAGGTTCATTTGCACTACCTGGTTAGGTGCCTGTAGGCAAAGATATCTGGCCCCTGAAGACAGAATTATCTGAGCCTGATAACGGGTACTCTAACAAGAGGTTATCAGTTTGAATCCCTCCAGCACTTGAGACTAAGGTGACTTGAACCCACAAAATAGACAAGAGGGTTACCTTGTACTGTTCACTGTTCACAATTCTACACTCAGAGGTTGGAACTTTGGGAGTAGAAGGGCTGACTTGCTGATTGAATCTGTGACACCCTGCAACCATTGACTAACATGAAAGTGTATTTATTTGAGGGTGAAAACATTGCTTGGAGGAGGGTAGGCGGAGGAGACTATTTACACCTTCAGTCAGTTCCATGGACAGAAAACATGACATCACTCCTTTTGTACATGCAATACTCCTGTTGGCTCCACCCACAGTTATAAAAGGAGCAATGCAAGAGTGGGTAGCTTTGAGGCACACCTTAAGGATCTGGAGCGATGGGGTGGCAATGGTAAAATGGGGAGGACCAGAGGTTGCTTCACACCACTAGAGAAGCATTCAATATGCTTCTGACTGAGGAGGCATGGGCAACTTGTTTTATGCTAGGAGGCAATACTTGAATGGGGTAATAAGCTGGGCCTCTTTTGGTAAAGCTAATTAGAAGGAGGAGGGCCACTCACATTCTGGTTATTAAAACAGAACAGGGACCTTAGTAAGGGATAAAGGACAGAGTTAAGGAAGTCTTTACACAGAGTTTTTGACAGTTGTATATGGCCAAGTGTTCTGGGAATACTGGCGGCAGTGTCTAGGTTTCTTGATGGCATCACCTTGCCTCAGCTCTCGGCTGAGCAGTGGAACAGATTAGGCTCTAAGCTCACCAAAGAGGAGATCCACAGGGCTATTTCAGGGCTCAAGTGGGGAAGGCTAGTGGCCCGATGAATTCACAGTTGAGTATTATAAAGAGCTGGCAACCTCTCTGGTGGATCCCAATGGGAAGTGAGGTGAAGGGGGCACTACCTGCCACTTGTTATGAGGCGTTGTTTGCTTATCATCTTCCTGGAATAAAAGTCTGCACCGCTCATTCACACTTGTGGAATTACACGGAGGCACTAGGACCCCACGGAGCCAAAATCTTTAGCAGGGCGGTACCAGGATAGGACCATGCATGTGGCGCCACGAGACTAGCTCATGCTGTATATGCTATCTCAGCGCGACCTTCCAACCACCTCAGTTCCTTTCTCCCGCCATTGAGTGCGCCTGATGATGACATTCCTCACCTGCTGGGAGTCAAGTCTTCGTCTATATGACAGCAGCTATAGCTGTTTAGTATTTGATTAACTTACGATTTTTAGTGTTCTTTTCTTATTTAAGAAGAAATTCTCAGTCTGCCATCAACGGAGTCGATCTTAGATGGTAGCGATGACGGTAGGAAGATTTCGTTTGAAGGCTGTGATGGCAGCGGGATGTGTCTGGTCCATCAACCTTGCGTGAGGGGTGGTCCGACCACATGTAGTCCAGTGCTCGGGAGGACAGTTGTCAAGCACAAAAGTAACGTGCCATTCCTGACCTTGATTGGGAACTCAACGCTGCTCAACTCGAGCTCTTCTTCCTCCTGTCAGTGGAAGAAGAATCGGTACCACTCGAGGTCGCCTCTGGCACGCCTGCTGGGATTGTCATTGGTGAGAGCAGTAGGCCTGACTCGACTCTAGGGTTCCTCTGTGGCTCTACTTTTAACAGCCACAATCTTGACACCGTTCCTGTTTGTGTCCTGATGGGGCTCCGGTGAGCAGTTTCACCTCTGGGCCGCTCTTTAAAGCAGGGGTATGGTGTCTGCCTGATTGACCTGGCCAGTGGACCCAGTTCTGGGGCCTTCGGGCCTCAGAGCCGCTGGGCTGCGGCCAGGTCGGTCGGGCCAGGATGTGTGTGGTGCCTTCTCTGGTGCCAACTTCATCGATGCCGACTCCTCGTGCCTACCCTCTCTCCTTTCCTGCAGGGCCTGCACAGGTACCACTTTCCTTCTCCCCTTTCATCAGATCTAGGTCCAGTAGCGGACATCGCACGCATGCTGACGGCAACGGGGAGCCAGCACTGTGTATGATCCTGGCATCAGGTGGTGCTGGCACCGGTGGTGCCAGCACTACCAATTGCACTGAACTCTTTGGCACCGTTCCAGGTGCCAGCATCTCCTTGTTACTGGCCTAGATCTGCCTTTTTGAGGTTATTCTGGGGTAGAAGTGGATCTGGATGCGTCTCCTTGTTCTGCTTTGTCTAAGATGGAATGGATGACTCATTTCATGGGATGGGAGGAAGCCTTCTTTGTTAGTGTGATGGAATATATTCTTTCCATTTTTTTCCTCAGGGATATGGGGTCCACCATAACATTTCAGTCCTCATCTGTGGACAAGGCAGACTTCTAAGTCTTGAGTTCCTACATTCCTCTAGTGCAGGACTACCGTGTGGAACACCCTCAATTCAATGGCCAAGAATCTCTAGGAATCTAACGCCTATTGCTAGGGGCAATTAGACCAATAATCAGCTAAAGGCTTTATGGATGCCTCTGACCTGCCCTAGGGCAGCAGGTGGCTAACATCTCCTCAATGGTGCTTATCTGTTCAGCCCTCAGGTTGCGCCTGAGGACATTCAGAACAATAGGGCTGCCTTTAAACAACAGGCAGTGCCCGCTACCTCTCAGAGGGACAATAACCATCAACATCCTCGTAACAGGCAGTCCTTTCAAGATAAGAGGCCTAGGTGCCTTTATCAGGAACCAACCCTTCAGCCCAAAAGAGAACACAGTAGAGGATACAGGGCCTGAAAGCATCCAGTATCAACCTCTGTGGATCCGCCCAGGTCCCACCTCATCTGTAGGAGAGGAACACCTCTTGGTGGTAGGAGGGTGTCTAACTCAGATTTACAACCAGTGGAAGTCTATTACAGCAGACATATGGGTCTTCGGGATTGTCTGAGAAGGATACTCTCTCAGTTTCGCAGAGATTTCCCAGACCTTCCACCCAGTGGCAGCCCAGTCTCTCAGTCACACTCTTCTTCTGAGATATGGGCCTCTGTGGAACTGGGCAGTTCAAGTTTTCCACAGCAGAATGAAGCACAGGTTCCTATTTCCATTGCTTCTGGTCGCAAGATAATGGGTGGTATGTGCCCATTTGTCGTCCTCAGAAGGTTAAACAAGTACCTGTTCAAGGAGGAGTTCACTAAAACCTTGGCATTTAAATTTTCACTTCCTGGACATTTGGCTCCTAGTCAGCCCATATGGGTAGGAGACACAGGAAACAGTTGCCACAGATTCTAGTTGTTCCCCAGGAGAGGTTTTCTGATTCGTGGTGCCAGTTTCATCTTCCCGCAGCTCTCTTCTTAGGAGTCCTCCTGGATTCTTCCAGGATGTCATTTTTCTTTGCAGAGGATGGAAGAAACAACATCTTCAGATGACTCTTTACTTCATGGAAAATGACTGTATCCGGCCCTTTCGATGGAGCGGATGCTGGGGTACATGGCATCCTAAGCAGCAAGCAGTGGTCTTTGACCATGCATCTGCAATCCTCCATACAAAATGACAGAGCCTCAAGCAAAATCTCTCATGTGGAGTCACTGTCAAGACCTCCACTCTCAGGTGTGGAGCCAGGAGTAACCTCATCTTTTCATAAAATATTTTACAGATGAGAACTGTCTTATACACCAAGTCCGAAGGATGTCCTCTGTTGCAAAGTGATCCTACTTCAGATGGATGACAAAGCTGTGATGTATTACATCAGCAAACAGGGTGGGATGCCCTCCTACCCTCTCTGCAGTTCATTCTTCATGTAGTTGTTATTCGATGAGTGGGGCAGTTCGGACCTGGTCCTTTTTATGCCTCTCTCAACGCAAACTGCCTCCATCCTGCTTTGGCAATACAGACCCATGTGTTTTCTGGCAGGATGTATTCGCTGCAGGAGACAAGATGATTCATGTACATTTTCCCTCTTCCCTTAGTTCAGAGGGTATTGCCTAAGTTGTAGGCACAGGGGCAGGATGGTTCTCATTGTTCCAGACTGGCCTTGACAGATATGATTTGCATTGTTCAACAGTCTGTCAGATGTTCCCCGAGGTGACTCCTATGAATGGACCCTCTGACACAGGGACTTCAGTCTATCCTAATTCATGCCCTTCATCTCCATCCCGGACTCCTGAGGAAATGGAAGTGGGCAAGTTTAGATTCCCAGACCATCATAGACATCTTCTTAGCCGCACATGGGCCTTCCACCAGGAGGGCTTTACGTGGCTAAGTGGAAATATTTCTCCATCTGGTGTGCAAAGTCCCATCTGGACCCTTCAGTTGCCCACCAAGTAAGGTATTGGGTGCCTCTTGGACCTGTCATATGCAGGTCTTCAATACTTGGCAGTGGAGGCACTCTTCTGCACATTTTGGTCTATCTTGAGCCAGTAGGAAACATGTCTCTGGCTAGTTACCGTTAGTCAAGTTTTGCTTTTCCCTACTAACTTTGTTAACTCCAGATTGAAGGAGAGCGCCCTTCATTCTCTGGATGGTAAGAGGGTTTTGTGGTTCTACATCGACAGAACGAAAGAGATGCACAGTCTGAACAACTATTGTATCTTTAACTCATGCCTCGGCTGGGTCAGCCTGTTGTCATGAGATGTATTTTTGCATGGTTGGTTAGCATGTCATTGACACTACTAATCAATGGCACAGGTCAAGTTGAAAGGCCGGGTTCTCATCCACTCTACCGGAGTGGTTACGCTTTCCTGGCAGAGATTCATAATGTACCATTGCAGACATCTGTAAGGTGGCGAGTTGGAGCTCATACATTGCTTTTAAAGCACCTTGTTCTGGATGCCCATGCCAGACAATTCACTTTCTTCGCAGGACAGTCCTTATGGACTTCTGTCCTGAGTGAGCTCTGTCTCCTACTACCCTACTTGGGAGGTTTGATTTTAGCTCAATACTCTCCCACTAGTGTGAATGAGTGGTGGAGACTTTTAGTCCAGGAAGATATGGAAATTGCTTACCTCACCATATTTCTTGATCTTCTTGGACGAAGTCTCCACCACTCATTCACATGCCCACCTCCATTCCTGAAGCTCACTCATTCTGTTTTAGTTTTCATTTCTCATTGCTTGGGCTGTGAAGACATTGTCAAATTTACCCTTCTTACAGGGTCATCCGGGCAATCTTATGCCGGATGTTAGGATTAGGTTTTCTTTAGTTAGTTTATGCTGCACCTCTCAGTCGAAAAGGTACTGAGGCGGTTGGAGGTTTAACAATGAGATAGCCTATACAGTGCAAGCTAGTCTGTGGTGTTCGTGATGCGTGGTCTTATCCCCAGCACTTTCCCTCCTGAAGATTTTTGACTCCTGCGGGGTCCTAGTGCCTCCGACGTAGATCCACTAGTGTGAATGAGTGGTGGAGACTTCATCCAAGAAGATCAAGAATTACTGTAGGTACATAATTTACATTTATTAAAGCCTAGCAAGGAACCCAGTGATTGCGCCTCATATTGCCCCTTCTCCTTGCTGAATTGTGACCCTAAAGATTATGGATAAGGTCCTTGTAAGCTGTCTGGAGCAGGTACTCCCAGCTTGGTTCACCCAGACCAGACCGGTTGTGCAGGGATGTGTGTCCTACCATAATGTCTGCAAGCTCCTAAATGTGGTTTAGGGTCTCTCAGCATCTGGAACATACCTGTGTGCTGTCCATGGATGCTGAGAAGGTGTTTGACTACATAGAATGGGATTACTCTTTGAGGTTAGGGACGATTTGGCCTAGGGAAAATTTGTGAGTATGGTTCAGGCCCTCTATGAGGCACCAGTAGCACGTATTTTGGTGAATGGCTCCCTTTCAGATAAATTTCCCTGTTTAGGGGGACAAGGCAGAGGTGCCTCTTTCCCTCTCCTTTTGTACTGGTCATTGAGCCACTGGCGATTAGAATTAGGGAGGAACCGAATATAAAGGGGTAGTGAGGGGACAGGAAATCCTACAAACTTACGCTTTATGCGGATGATTTATTATATATTACAGACCCAAATCGTTCAATGCCAGTATTGTTATGTGTGATTGAAGAGTTTGCCACCTTCTCTGGGTGTAAACTCAATCTAGGTAAATCAGAAATGCTTTCCTTGGACATGTGGTGGAACGGTCTCCTGGGGCCATGTGAGGGCAACGGCAGTATTGGACTCTTTTAAGTATCTTGAATTTGGATAGGTAGAATCCTTAACTCTTTCTACCAATTGAATTATGCATCACTTATCAATGCGGTTGTGGGGACCTATCCCATTGACGGCACTGCCAATCTCTTGGTTAGGCCGTATTAACCTAATCAAAATGAATATATTACTTTGACTTCTGTACATGATGCAGATGCTACCAATAGGCATTACCAAAGAGGACTTGAGGCACTTGGAAGGGCCTTTGCCCATTTTTGTGACAGGCAAATGCCCCAAATGAGTCTGCAGCATCTTAAAGCAGGTATTGCTAAGGAGGGCTTAATTTCCACGATTTAAGAAGATACTATATTGCCACTGCAATGTAGATTTGTGCAGGATTGGGTACACTGACCTCCTGAGGCAAGTTTGCTGGACTTGGAAGAGTAGGGCTGTCCTGGCCATCTGTCCTCCTATCTTGCTAGCCATGGGTGTCAGGCCTATGTTGGACAGAGTTTGCCAAACCCATTAGTTAGTTGGGTGTTGGAGGCATGGAATATGTTGAGGCTTCAGAGGGGTCCAGGAGGAGGAGACACTGTTAATACCAGTTGCACATAATCCTTTCTTCCTGCCTGGGATTTCAGAGAGTGGGAGTTTAGGGTATAACCTGCATAGGTAATCTCTATACTAGGAGGGATTCGATCATTTGCTGATATCCAGTGTTACTGGGCTGCCTCACTCCCATTTTTACCAAAACCTACAGGTCCATTCATTTAAGAGAGGACTGGGAGAGAATTTGTAACTATGTCCCTATTATCTCAATGCAAGAGTTGGTGTCTCAGAAGAATTGGACCCTAAGGGTTTTGTAGGGTGATGCAGCAGGAGTGTAGTTTTTCCTGACACAATGGTCAAGTGCAAATTATTGTGGGAAAGAGATCTTGGGATTTCTATTGGGGACAAGTAGTGGGGCCTGCTGTTGCAATCCCATAAACGAGTTTTGCTGTGTAATAAGTACAAAGAGTCTCAGTTCAAATTTATCCATAGACTGACTCTATTGCCCCCTTTCTTCGTATGTAAATATAATCCCATGATCTTCCTGGACATAAAGTCTCCACCACTCATTCACACTGATGGGATCTACACCGAGGGCTTAGACCCAGCGGAGCAAATCCTTTGCAGGGAGGGCCGTGCCAGAGATGGAGTCACGCGAGGAGCGACGCTGCAAGCCTCAACCTGCAGGCGGCAATGACTATCTCAGTGTCGACCCTACAACCGCCTCAGTTCCTTTTTTCCGCCTCAAGTGTACTTCAGTGATGACTTGGCCAACCACCGGAGTCAAACTTCAAACTAGCAGCATAGTTTCAGATTATTATTTTTAGTATATCTCGAATAAGTACCGCTTATGATAATTTATTCTTATTAAAGAAAAGAAGTCTCAGCCTACATTGACGGAGTTGACCATGAACGGGTCAAGTGATGGTAGGAGACTTCAGATGAAAGCTGTTCAGTCAGCTGGGCTGGGTCTGGTCAGCCTCCCAGAGGGTGGGGTCTGACAACGGACGGTCCAATGCCCGAGGGGAGGGCGGTCCCCAAGAAGCATAAAGAAAACAGTTGCATTCTCAGCACCATTCGCCTCGAGCTTTCTTCGCCCACAGGTCAAAAGAGAAGGCATCACTTGAGGTCGCCCTCTGGTGTGTCTCTTGGCGACGGTCGGTCATTGGGGTCAGTTGCCGGTCTCCTCCTTCAGAGTCACTGGTTTCTGGTTCTGGTCACCAACTTCAACATCAGAGCCCTTCTTCACCTTCTGGTAGGGCTTCAGATGAGCAATTTCATCAGTGGGACGCCTGATGGAGCAATGGGCTCAGAGGTTGGTCCAGGTGCCTGGCCCGGTCACTCTGGGGCTCTTGGCTCATTTGGGGATCGAGTAGGGTGGTTGGGCCTCCCTAGTCATGCAGCATGTTCCTCGGTGCCATTGACCTCTAGCTCAGGTGTTTCCCTCACATGACTGCGACACAGGCTACACCGATGCCTCCGCCTCCTGGTATTCTTCCTTCTTCCAACTCAAATCCTAGTTTTCGGAGCCCTGTGTTGGTTTTGAGCCATCAGAGTCAATGGGTTACTCGGGTGCCAATGTGTCTGTCGGCATCTCCTCGGCACCGCATGCTTGTCGGCACCATCCTTGCCGCCGTGTGGCTTCTTGGCACCATCCTCAGCACCATGTACTTCTTGGCACCATTCTTGGTGCCATGTTGCTTCTCGGCACTGTTCTCTGCACCATGCAGCTTCTCAGTGCCAAGGACTGTCGGTAGCTGTGTGCTGCACTGGGTCAGGTGGCTCCGTGCTCTTCTTCAGCGCCGAGGCTTGGTGTGACGCCTTCCAGTCTTCAGGGTTTCTCGTCTGAACCCTTTCCTTCCTCATTTCCTTCTGATTTTCACTCCTTTCCTGTCCATACAGTCCCTCCTGGGCTATCAGAAGATGATATTGAGCCTGACCCAGACCTTAGGCTGGGATGATGTGGAAGGAACAGGATCTAATCCTATTGCAGAGTCTGTGGTCGAGGACCTGTCATTTAAGTTTCTGCTGAAAAATTGAATTCCACTCTTCTTTCCAGACTACAGATATCGATCCTGGGAATAGGGTCACCACCACCTTTGGATGAGGTAAAACTGGATACTAAACCACACCCCAAACTCTGCCTCTGGCTCCACCCTTTATGACTACGAGTATATCGTCCTCCTCCAAAGCCATTTGTAATGTTGGAATAGATATTACTAGTGCTAGGAAATCATTTTATACTGTTATTTATTTGATTTATTTATTCAGTTATTTATTTTTATTCTTTGGCAACCAAGTTAACTCCCATAGGCCACATAGCCCATTTTACAGGAGTGACCCAGGAGCACAGGAAGGTTAAGTGACTTGCTCATGGTCACGCAGTATGTACTTAAGTGGAGGTTATGGGAATCAGACTCAGGTCTTTTGATGTGCCAAGCTCATCCATAGCTTATTGCTCAGCCCTCTGTTAAACACTCCCATTTTCCTTTCCATGTCAGTCATGTATTCTGATGTTTTGGCCAATTTTGATAACTTAAATATCGATGCTTGTGGTACCCTTAATAATGCACTGTGTTCCCTTTACCTCAGCAGCTACTGCTGTTTCTTTTCATATTTTCATATTTCTAAGACATTCCACAATTTCACACCCATTTCAGAGACACCATTCCATGCTGTTTATCTGAATGACCTGTAAAAGTAAAGTTAATATCATGGAATGTTCAGGTAATACAAAAAATTAGAGCAAATGTGGTGATAAAGGCAATAAAAGTTGGATTATTAATTTAACAAAAATGGTTCTGAAACATACCAGAATATATTACAAACAAAAAGAAACACATCCAATGAGAGACATAAAGGTGTAAAGTTGCTTCCGTCATAGCAGTAAAAGAACATACTTAAAATTCAGAGTGGAAAAGATTATGTTAATTTACTGCTAATGATCTTAATGGCCATACTTTACACCTCCCAGACAGTCTGGTTTTACAAACAAAGGCATGTCTGAATGACTGTGACATCAGAACTCTTTGTAACCTGGACATGCAATGCAGCCAAAACAGTGAATGATTTGGTACATCAGTTTTAAGAGTATATGAGCACTCAAATGGCTCAAAACCAGACTGCATTTAATCGAAACTGGATAAGGACCCTAAAACTGGATTATCTGGTCAAAAACCGGAAAGGTGGCAACCCTACCTGGGAAGCTTTTAAGGCTCCAATACCTTCATGTCCCAGAGATCCATATGAATTTAACTCCCTGGTACAGCCCTCCTCTGAGACACTTTCTCAAATGGTATGGAATAATCCCTCTCATTCTTTCTGTGGCTAAGTCCATACATAGGAATATGCTGCTCCCAAGGATTGACCCATTTTGGCCTCCCAAGCCATTGCGGACCCTATTATAGTCTTGGCAGAGAATGATAAGGTCATTCTCCCTCCGCTACTACAGCCCAACCTATAAACAAAGAATCTCGTAAGATAGATACTTTTGGTAAGAGAGTCTTTGCTGCATCCACCCTGGGTAAGCGTACTGCCAGCTACCAGGGTTATTTCTCTCAATATAAGTATGTTCTTTGGCATCTTCAAACAATTGGTAGAAGCCCACCAGAGTCGGACACTAATTCAGAGCTTCTTCAAACCATAACCAGGGGTATCGAGTCCAACAACCAGCAGGTTAAAGCAGCTATGGACGCCGACACTGCCTCCGAGTGGCAGCGTGGGTATTTGTACCTGTCATTACCCTGGCTGCGTCTTCAGGCTCACGAATGATGCCCAGCAACAGGTCATGGCGCTACCCTTCGACAGTATGTATCTCTTTGGTTCTCAAGTGGAGCAAGCTCTAGAGGCCACACAAAAAGACTAAGTCTGCCATTAAATTGGCTCGACCTGCTCCCGCCCCTTCTCGGGGGTATTAATAAGTCATCAGTTTCACAACCGTCAGGCCTTTCGAGGCAAGGGCAGGGAGGTTTTAATAAAACCAAGCCCCCAGCCTCAAAAGAAAATGCAACAGAAAGCACAAGGGCCCAAAGCGTCCAATACTGCTCTTCTGACTTTCTGGCCCAAGTCCCACCTCAGCTGCCCGAGGGGACTTTTTTCTCAGCGGTTGGAGGTCATCTGACTCAGTTCTACAACTGGTGGAAGTCCATAACTCGGACAAATGGGTCCTCCAGATAATCCGCGAGGGCATTCCCAAATCTTTCAGAGACCCCTCCAGATCGCCCCCAAAACATTAGCCCAGGCTGTCAGTACTTCAGTCAGAGCTTCTCGCCAGAGGTACAAGGCCTTCTGAACAACAGGGCAGTAGAAATAGTTCCGCTGGATCAACGTAACACGGGTTCTACTCCCATTACTTTCTAGTCCAAGAGAAATGGGGCATGCGCCCATTTTGACCTCAGAAACTGAACAAATTTCTTCCCAAAGAAAAGTTCAAATGATGTTGCTAGGAACCCTGTTACCTTTGTTTCATCAACACGATCATTAGCCTCCTGACATGCAGGATGCTTACCAGCATATTCCTATTTACCCAAAGCATCTCAAATACCTGAGGTTTGTGGCTTTGGGCCAGCATTATCAGTTCAGAGTCCTGCCCTTTGAGCTATCCTCGTGCCACAAGTTTTTACAAAGTGTTCTGCATTCTCACAGCACACTCAGAAAGATTGGAATTCAAGTGTTCCCATATCTGGACAACTGGCTTCTAGCAAGCCCTTCCAGGCAAGGAACCTCGACACCATAGCCACGGCCCTCGGACTTTCTCACATCCATAGGAGTCCCACAAATCTCAAGAAATCACAGTTGCAGCCCTGCCAGAAGCTCCTTTTCATAGGGAACTCTTCTGGACACCTCCTGTGGAAAGCTTTTCTAACAGAGAACAGAAGGAGTGATATCCTACAGATGGCCCGATACATCAGAGAGAATAGCTCGGTTCGAGGTATCTCGATGCAACGGATGCTCAGTCTCATGGCATCCTCGGTGTTCACTGTACCCCTAGCATGCCTCCACATGAGAACCTCTCAATGGATGCTCAGTACTCAGTGGTCCCCAACCACTCACCCTCAGTCCTATCTCATCAAGGTGACAGAACATCTGAAGAGGTCACTCACCTGGTGGTCGAAGAGGACAATCTTCTAGAAGGGTATCCCTTGCTTCCTGGATCATCAGATTTCCATTACCATGGACGTGTCCCTGATGGGGTGGAGAGCTCACTGTCAGAATCTCCACACCAAGGTACGTGGACTCAGGACGAGTCCCAGCCTCACATAAATGTCCTAGAAATGAGAGCCATCCTTTATGCAGTCCGGCTTTGAAGGACATTCTCTCTCACAAGAACATTCTCAACGGACAACAAAGCAGTGATGTATTACATCAACAAGCAGGGTGGTGCACACTCTTACCCTTTATGCAGGGAAGCAATGAGAGTGTGGGAATGGTGCCTAGAGCACAAGGATCTAATTCAGGTGGTCTACCTGCTCGAGTGCTGAACTAACAGGCAGACTGCCTTCAGCAGAACAGTGACAGATCCTCACGAGTGGTCTCCAGACTCAGCCGTAGGATCAGTCACTATTCGCAGAGTGGGGAACCCAGACCTGGACCGCTTTTGCATCCCCACTCAACACAAAACTGCCTTTCTTCTGCTCCAGAAATCCAGGGCCTGGCATTTTCTGTCAGGATGCATTCAGGCTGCAGTGGACAAGACACTTTTGTATACGCCTTTCCTCCTCTTTCACTAATTCAGCAGGCACTTCTCAAATTTGAGTCCCAGGGGACAAATGATCCTCATTGCTCCTTCTGGTCTCAACAGATATGGTTTCCATTACTCAACAGTATGTCGAAACCCTCCGAAAGTGCTTCCTCTTCAGACGAATCTTCTGACCCAGTGGCCTGTGGTCCATCACAATCTGATGTTGTTTCACTTTCACACTTGGCTTCTGAAGAGATAGAAGTGAATAGATTCAATGCCTCTCAGAGAGTTTTAGATGTTCTCTTGTTCTGTGCACAAGCCAGCCACTAGAAAAACTTACACAGCCAAATGCAAGCGTTTTTTCTGTGGTGTGCAAAACTCTTTAATCCTTTTCCTGCCTACCAAATAAAGTTCTAGGCCCAGATATTCAAAAGGGTTGCGCCGTAGCGAAGTCCAAAACTGCGCCATTTAGCGATATTCAGAAGGAGGCAGTTGCGCCCGAAACATGCTGAGCAATAGCGAATGAAAATGAAGGCATGCGCAACCAAGGGGCGGATCCATGCATAAAGACCGCAATGCGACATTCAAAGACTTGCGCACGCGCAAATAGCGGCACAGCCGAAACTGCGTGACTAGTGGAAATGAGCCAAAATAAAAGGCTCAAGGAAGCGCGCAAGAATGCTACCAGGCTGTCAAGGGGAGAGAGAGAGACAGACAGAGACAGACAGACAGACTGAAAAGGGCAGGCAAGGAAAGTGTTTCCCATAGTTTGTAGAGGCCAGCGGGGTGCCGGTGCAGTGGAAGTAGCAGTGAGGACAGCGGGGTAACACAGCAACAGCAGCCGGGGGCAGAAGCCAGGAGATGGACAGTGCCAGCTTCCACATGGAAGCTGTAATGAGGGGTGAGAATCCATGCTGCAGGGGGACGTGGCCGGAGGGGCCCATCGCGGTATGCCCCGACAGGCGGTACTGCGGCCCGCATCAGCTTTGAGCTGTACACAGATGTAGAGATCGGGCCGGTACCGCCTGAACAGGGCAATACTGAGACGGCTCTGTGAGCTGTGCAGTGATGTGATGCAGGCACCCTCACGACGGAGTCACGCCTGTCGGTGGAGACCAAGGTGACAGCCTGCATGTGCCTGCTCGCCACGGGCACCTTCCAGAGGCCGACAGGGGACACCACAGGCATCACACAGTCGGCCACGCCACGCATCCTCACCCAATTCCTCAGCGCACTGCTGCCATATGCCGCGGAGTACATCCATTTCCCCAGCACCGCCGCAGAGCGCATAGCAAACATGCAGGAGTTCCACAGGGTAGCACATATGCCTGGCATGCTAGGGGCCATAGACTGCACCCATGTGGCCATCCGTGACGCCACCTGGCCCCGATGGCCACGCATATCGGAACCAAAAGGGATTCTCCAGTGTCAACTGCCAGGTGGTGTGTGATGCCACTGGGCGCATAATCAATGTCTGTGCCACACACCTGGCAGAGCACATGATACCTTCATATGGTATCAGTCTGCACTGTGCCATCGATTCGAGAGTGGGGACATCTCCACAGGACATCTAGTGGGTGAGTACACATGTATGGAATGCAAACCTGGGCAAGGGTGGAATGACACAGGTGCCATGGTAGTGGCACACAGGAGATGGCCAATATGGACCTGAACATGACACTGCTCTCCACTATCTCCACACAGGTGACTGCGGATACCCTCCGTCCCTGGCTGCTCACACTGCATCGGGCGCCCCACGACCCCAGCGCAGCTATGCTATAATGAGGCACATGCCGCAACACGAACATCATAGAGCCGGGTGTTTGGGATGCTCAAGGCACGCATCCGATGCCTAGACACCTCCGCGGTGCCCTACAGTACAGCCCCAAAAGGCCTGTGGGATATTCCTGGCCTGTTGCATCCTGCACAACATGGCCAAAGACCATGGGATAGCCGACAGGCCAACAGGGGACAGCGATGGGGACACCGGTGGCGCCTGTGATGATGGTGATGAGCAGCCCCCCAGGACGGAGGGACCCTGACTGATCCGCAGGCCCAGCTGCACCGGGACACCATCACAGAGGAGCACCACACACACACAGGTAAGTCAAGGGGACATGTGCATCCAACACTGTCCATGCAAACTACAGGCACACAGGTGAACACACCAGGGGTGCATGAAGGTCAGGGGAGTGGAAGGTCCAGGCATACCAACACACCATCAGGAGGGGTGAGCACTCATATGGACACACACACACACCAGGCACAGAGTATACATGGGCAGATGCACAGCACTGCAGAACCGACATTGCTAACACACAGCACCACCGACCACCCCACCACTTGTACTGTCCAGCACGTGTGTCAGAACCTGGGCACCCTTGCACCTTGGTGTACAGTGCAATGCAGGCATCATCATGCACATGCACCTGTGGACAGCAGTTGGGAGGGTGTGCAGGTGGTCCGTGTGTTGGCGGGTCAGCAGAGCACCCAGCAGTGCACTGCCCACCATGACACACATTGCACACAGGGCAGCACCAGACAGGGCCCGCACTGGGAGACAGCTCAGTCATGTAGCACTGTCCCACGGCCACCACGGATGCATGTGCGGCCCGCTGTGACCTAACAGCATGGGCAGGCTGAGCAGGGCACATGGGGTGGCACTGTTGCACCACCAGGGTCCCACTGCACGAACGCAACCTTGCCCGCACAGGTCTGCAGCACCGAACAAACCTGCACCAGGGGTGCTCGGATGCCCATTAGCAGAACCCGGCCGACAGGCCTGGTGTCGCATCACGCCGAACGGGAGTGGAGAGTGCACTGTGTGGGTGTGTGGTACAGGGCACCTGACTGTGTGCCCAACGCGCTCCACGACAGAGACCACTCGCCTGGGTCAGCCTGTCAATGGTGGCGGTCACATCCGCCTGCATACGGACCAGCTCGGCTCAGTCACGAGACACTCCTGCTGTGCCGCTCATGGACACAGACAGTGCCTCCACGGACCTTGCAACCCGCCCTGAGCTGTACTGATTCCTGCAGCAGGTGGGTGTTGCGTCCAATGGGTACTGTGCCCCAATGGCATCGTGACCCCAGGGTGTGGACGGTCCTGATGCACATTACCCTTGAGGGTGGGCGCTGTTCGCCAGGACCAGGTATGGGCGGATCAAAGGGCGGTGGACATGTGCCACTGCTTGACACTATACCCCAGACCTGGTGTGCGACTGCTGCTGCTGCCCTCCAACCGCTGTGCTCCCAGGTCCACCTGTTCCACCGCCTGCTGGCAACAGTGCCAGACACCTGCACAGCCCACCGGTGCTGCCCCACCGTGCTGACAGGCACAGCCTGGGACTGTGCCAGCATGCTGGTACACAGGTTTGAACCAGAAAGGCCCAGGGGCATGTGCTGGCCTGCTGTGTGTCTGTCATGGGACACACATATCACTGCCAATTGCAGGCCTTCTATCATCAATGGTGCAGGTCGCACTGCCATGGTCACAGCATGCTGGCATGCTTGCATGCCAGACTGCTGAGACACAGGCTGTGCACCCCCGCACCCGTATCACTGACACCAGGGTTGTTGGCCCAGCGCATGCTGCTGCAGTGCCTGCTGGCTGGTGGTGGAGGTGGATGGTCTCCTCCATGTCCAGCAGGTCCGCATCACTGTCTGGACCCACCACCACCATCTCCTGAAGACGAACAGGATCTGTAACAGAAAAGAGTACATGTGAGTGCATGTGAACAACCGCCACCACCCCCCAAACACCACCACCATGTCATACCGCAGTGATGGGCTTCCACCTGTCTGGAATCCTCCGCCTGGTATGCCCGCAATGGCGCCGGCTGCATGGCTGTGACCAGTGTCTCCTCATGTGGGGTCAGTTGCAACACCACTGGCGGGCCCCGCCAGTGCCAGCATCGCGCCGCCCTGAAGGCTGCCACTTCTCCTTCAACCTCCCGCGTCAGTCACCATCTTTTTCTTGCATTCCTGCATGAAGCGCTAGTGGCTTCCGCAGGTTAACGGCCCAGCTACCCTCCCATGCAGCCGCACGGGACTGAGGGGTACCCCGTCCACTCAATAGTGGCTCATCCTCCAGGTAGGCCTGGAAGAGGGCTCCGCCTCTGCCGCTGTGAAGTTGGGCCTCCCCACGGCCACCGCCCTCACCCTCACCTTGGCTCTGCTCGGTCATGGTGATCTGCATGGGTGGAAGTGGACACCTGTCACTGTGCAGTCTACAGCATTTCCCCATGAGCATTGTCCTGAACATCACACAGCATGTAACTCACCTCTCACCTGCAGTAACCGAATCTGGCCAGCACAGCCCACTGTCGCACATTTATAGCGCAACACATGCAAATTAGGAGTGGAGCAACTTTAATGACATGCAAATCGCGCCACCGCGCCTTGAATGGCTGATCAGATGATTTGCATATGTCGGCTGAATATCGCGAATCTGGCGCTTATGCATACGGAAGAGTCGGCTGAGCCAATGGCGCAGATCTGTGCCTGTGTGGTACACTGCATCGCTGCATGCCCAGATAGCTACGCATGCGCCTGTGGCGGCTGCTGACGCAGTTGAGCACGATAGGCAATTCAGGCCATGGCCACCATTGTGCCAGTGGCGCGACAGCACTGGCCACTATATGGCGCTGTGGCATTACTGCGCAATAGTCCACTGTGGCACTGGTATGTAGCTGGTCGGTCGCTGAGGATACCTATACGTCAGATGGCGCTATGCGTAGCCTTGCAACATTGCTCATGACCTTGTGTATGCCCTTGCCCCTGCCGCTGTTCGCCTGCCATGTGTATTATCTCATTGCGCCTGTCTGGTGACAGCGCTATGAGGGACGGCGCTGTTCGAACAGCGCCATTGGGGCCTGTGGTGGTCTATTGCGCAACATCTCCACGGGGTTATGGTGCAGCAGGGCACCATATTGCCTGCTGTAAACTGGCTAACATGGCTAGGAGGAGGGCTGTGAGTTGGAGCCCACTGAGGTGGCCAACCTGGTGGCCCTAGTAGAGCCCCAGTATGAGGCACTCTATGGTGAGGACCCCTCACCATAGCAAGAACAGAGGTGTGGCAGCAAGTGGCCACTGACCTGGTGGGGTCACTGGACGGTGCCGGTCTGCTGAGCAGTGCCGCACTAGTACAGTGACCTCCACGGAGGGAGCCAGACATGTTGGCAAGGCTGCAGGCACGTGCCAGGCGGGTGTGGTGCCGAGGCCAGGTGAGTGTACCATCTATGCACCTGTATTCTCTATAGGGGTGTGTGTGTGCTTTGGTGGCTGTGCGCAGGTGACGGCTCGGACACGGGTTGGCTGTGCAGTGTGCAGCTGTGCGATGGATGGGTATGGCTGTGTGGGCAGGCACTCTCACTGGGGCAGGGGGCACTCTGCTTTTGATTCACACTGATGTTTGTCTCAACATATGTCTCCTACAGGCCGGGATGTGAGGATGCAGGGCCGGTGTGAGGAGGGCCGTGCCAGGCCCCGTGGAAGCAGGAGTCGCCCCAGATGCAGCAGCAGCAGCCGCAGCAACAGCAGCAGCATCAACAGCAGCAAGAGCAACAGCAGCAGACACAGCTGCTTGAGCAATGTGAGTATCATGACTTCATGGATGCTATTGCATGCTGGGGAAGTCCACTAGCCCTGCACAATACAACCATGCAGGACAGGGAGGTCATAATTCCACTATACAAGACACTAGTGAGGCCCCACCTGGAGTACAGTGTACATTTCTGGAGACCATACCTACGTAAGGACGAGAGTGGGCAGGGAAGGTTCAGAGGAGGGCAACAAAGATGGTGCACAGCTTGCATCACGGGTCCTATGACAACAGGTTGAAGGAACTGAACATGTACTCCCTGGAGGAGAGGGGAGAGAGGGGATATGATAGAGACATACAGGTATCTTACAGGGGATCAGTGCAGGACACACTATTATGAAGTGAAAATGATGTTCCAGGACTAGAGGGCATGGGATGAAGTTGGAGGGCAACGATTCAGAGGACACATGGAAAAGGATTTCTTCACAGAGCGGGTGGTGGACAAGTGGAACACCTGCCAGAGGAAGTGGTGGGGTGCAACAATCACGGATTTCAGAATGCACGGACAGACATGAAGGAATTCTGGAGGTCAGGGTAAGGGCAACAGACTTCTAGGAAAACAAAGTGAACTTACAAGCGCAAATGGATCGGACTAGGTTGGCCATAGGCCCTTATCTGATGACACTGTCTATGTATCTATGTATGTATGCATGACACAGGTGACATGCATCACTGTCCAGTATCACAGCACGTCTGTGTATGTGTCACTGGTGGTCCAGGCATGCACTGGGCACATAGCTGTGTAACTGGCATCGCACCATGTTGCCACGTCACTGGACAGCCTTGTTTGTGCTGTGATGGACATGGGCAGTGTGTGTGGCAGTGGTGCACATAGCTGGTGCCGCCTTGTTTGTGATGGCCATGTGCATGTTCACTGTGGGTGGGTGCATGCCATCACAGGTGTGGGACATTGGGCTATATGGCTTGCAGGTTGGGTGGTGTTCAGGGTTGTGGTCAGTCACAGCCATTGACTGTGTTCCCATTTTCCTAGGCCTCGAGGTTCTCAGGAGGATGGCACGTGATCTTCGGCGCCTCACCCAAGTTGGACTTGAGAACCAGGAGATCCTGCAAGCCATCTGGCGCCATGGAGCTCGCTGGCGGCACAGGACGGTGGGCCAGCAGGGGAGGACCAGCAGCCGGTTGGGCCATAGCCCACATTACCCTTCCCACTTCTCCCATCCCTACCACCCTGCCTTCCTCTCCAAGTTTTTAATCCTCCCTTGAACACCCCTACCTTTTACTCATCCCCCTTGTAAATAGTTTCTTGGTTTTGTTATTTAATCTTTTCGATATACATTTCTATTTTGATATGAATACTGTGTTGGTCTCTGATTTGCAGCTGGCTATGGGTGCTCAGTTGCAGGGGTGCATGCCATCTGGGGTGGTATGGTCCTGGGTGTGTGTGGTGTGTGTGCATGGGGAGGTATCTCCAGCATGGCAGTGACTTTCTGTTGGTCTTGCTGCCTGCTGCCACCCACTGCTGGGTGCACAGGGTGTGTCTGGCTTGTAGGCTTCTGTGCTGCATGGGGTTGACGTGTGCTGGGGATGCATGGTTTCCTGCAGTGCCAGTCACTGCACATAGGTGGTGTCTTGGGGTCACAGTGCAGGGTGTGCGTGACGGGGCTGCTGTGCACTGTGGTTGTCAACCCCTGTGTGTGGCATCTCAGCATGCCAGTGGTTGTGTTGGGGTGTCATAGCTCCGCTATGTTGTGTTGGCTTGTCCCCATGGGCCAGTAGATCATCCGTCACACCCCAGTGATGCTGTGCTTGGGGTGTGCAGGTGTGGTTTGGGTTCTGCAGTGTGTTTCTGTGCCCATGTGTGGCATGGCTGGCGGTGGGCCCCAGCCTGCCTCCCTGGATGTGCAGTTCCATTGCTCTGGGTGGGGGGCTCTACTTGCGCTATGGCACCTCTGGAATGCTCAGCTGGGCTGCCCTGCTTGCTCCATAGTGCAACATTTGGCTCTGCTTCTCCTTCCTGGTTGCGCTATGGTGCAGTATGTGCGATATTCAGGCGTTGGTTGTTTCGCGCAATTTGTTCTGCTCCATGTTTGAATATCGCACCTGTGTGATTTGGCGCACTGGTTTGTGCTTGTTCCTCTGTTGGCTTCATTTTGAGCGCAGTTTGAATATCTGGGCCTAGAGTAAAATTTAGACATCTCAAATTCAGGTCTACAATACTCTACAGTCAAAGTTCACCTTTGTGCCATTTCAGCTACCATGAGCCAGTACTTTCCTTATCACTGGCTCAGTTACCTGTAGTTAAGAGGTTTCTAAAGGTATTCTGCATACCAGACCTCCTATCAGACATCCAGTGGCAGACTGGGACATTAACCTTGCGCTAGACATGCTCACTTGAAAGCCTTTCAAGCCTCTAGCTACCTGTGAGCTGAAATTTCTCACTTGGAAAACGACCTTCCTGGTGGCCATTACCTCGCCCGCATGGTTTCTGAAATACATGCCTTGGTCACATACCTCATATACTGTGTTTCATAAGGACAAAGTAGTTCTTATTTTCTTCCTAAGGTTGTTTCAGAATTTCATCTAAACCAACCTTTGGTCCTACCTACTTACTTTGAACTTCCAAAATGAAGGAGAGTGTACCTTCATTCTTTAGATGTCAAAAGAGCTCTGCATTTCTATTTGGATAGAATAAAAGAAATTCGCAGAGCTCAACAACTGTTTGTTTCCTTCAGTGAGACATGACTGGGTCAACCTTTGCTATCAGATGCATTTCAGCTTGGCTGGTGGCATGCCTTCGCCATTGCTATTCCATGGCACAGGTTAAGCTGGAAGGCAGAGTGTCACGCTCACTCTTTTGAGCAATTGTGGCATCTCTGGCAGAGATCCTAACGTGCCTATTGCAGACATTTGCAATGCTGCTACCTAGAGCTCAGTGCATGCTTTCATCAAGCACTATGTCCTGGATGTCCATGCCAGGTGACATCTTTCATTTGGCAGGACTATCCTTAACGGACTTCTGCCCTAAAGTTGTGAGCTCCTGATCTCTCCTGCCACCCTCTCGGGGATTATTAGCTCAGTACTCTCCCATCAGTGTGAATGAGTGGTGGGGACTTTATGTCCAGAAAGATATAGGAAATTACATACCTAGTGTCGTCTTGATCTTCTTGGACAGAAGTCTTCACCACTCATTGACACGCCCACCCAACGTCCCCCAAGCTCACCTCTGTTATTGGTCTTCACCCTCAATCTTAGGCTGTGAAGACTTTATTGACCCTTCTATACGGGTCACTAGAACTGTCTTATGTCCGATTTTTTGTTAGGCTATCCTTCTAGGTTTGTTACGCTGCACCTCCTCAGAAAAAAGATATTGAGGTGGTTGGAGGGTCGGCGCGGGATAGTCATTGCCGCATGAGCCGAGGCTTGCAGCGTCGCTACTGTGACTCCATCTCTGGCACGGCCCTCCTGCAAAAAGTTTGCTCCTGCTGGGTCCTAAGCGCCTCAGTTGTAGATCCCATGTGTGAATAGAGTGGTGGAGACTTAGGTCAAGAAGATCAAGAATGTACAGTAAGTAATTTCTATTTCTCCCCTTATGTGGTCGGTGTCAATCGCTATAGGTACCTATATGTACTACTATTGAACATGTTTGGTTCTCCAGGCTTTTGGAAGTCTGTGTACAGAGCTTCAAAATAGCGGGTAGCAGATACCTTAGACACTGATAGCTTTGCTCTTGAAATGAGGGATATGGGGGCTGAGGGCTAGGAAGTTTACCTAAGATGGCTACGGTTGTTGTTAATTTTGCACGCCACTGCATTATGAACACATGGGTGTCATGTACCCTGCCCACAACTCTCCAGTGGAAAACTTTGAGTGTACAAATCCTGGCCATAGAGTGCCTCTCCTTCATCTTTAAGGCAGTGGTGAGTGCTTCCTCATGATATGGGAGCCCTTTCTGAATTCTCCATCCTTGAAGCCCAAGCTTTATGGGAAGGTGTGATATGATGGGGAGCAGATGGAGTGGAGGAGCGGCGGGCACTAAGAACCTGTGGGAGGTTTTCTTTACGCCTACTTCTGCTTGATGGGTTATTGGTGGGAGGCCCCACTGTAACATTTCACGCACATCCATCATTTGGTTGAAAACTTCTTGTTTGCCATCTATAACTTATTTTTCTTTTATGTCACTCATCTTGGTACTTCTATATGATTTAGACAGCTGGACCGTATTCATATTTTAAGTTATATGGAAGTTGTAGGCTATGTAAGTGCCTGCATATTGCTAAGGAGGAGACCTTCCAGGGCCATTTACTGGACCACTCTGCATGATACATCTTTGCTTGATACCTGGTGTACATTGCACTTTTGTGTTTCTGTTCTTTGTTATTCTAGACAATTAATAAAAAGATTAAACAAAAAAAGAAATACATTGGTCTTATAAATAGATAGCAGTTTCTGACATCACAATACCAGCACATATTTTATTATAAAAGATGGAAGTATTTACTAACACATCCAAATACAATAAATAAAATATAGTCAGTTGTCTATTAGAAGTAAACACTTGATCTTTAATAAACACACAGCACACCTTAGATATTGTCAGTGTAAACCAATATGTCCTAATCAAATCATCAAATCAAATCAAATCTTTATTTATCCAGGCGGACACCGTTGAGCAAGCTCATTTACAAGGTGGACCTGCATTTGTAAGATGACAGTTATACACAATAACTTAAAGATGAGTTAAACAATGTAAGAAGGCAAAAGAATAAACTTACAAACATGAGGTGGGTGCAATAAATACAATTCCAAGTATTCACATAGGATTACATGACATTAATTACAGCCTTTAATGACATAGGATTTAGAGTTGCATATTTGTCCATGACTTTACAGGATGGTAATGTTATTAGCATTACAGGCCCGGAGGGCTGTTCAGTGCATGGAGGTGACCAGGGCTTCGGGGAGCCCATGTTGCTCACGTATTTGGGTGGCAGAGGGAGAAAAAGGAAAAGAAAAATGTCTATGGTTCTAGTGTCAGCATGGCAGCTGAATGCTGAATAGGTTTATGTATGGAGGGAGGGTTCAGTATAGCTGCATATGGTGAGGCTAGAGCATGAGCTATCAACAGGACTACTATGTACTATGGAAACATTTGCAGATTTCGCAAATGTTCTGTCATACAGGTTCCTAAACACGGAGATACTGATAGGAGAGCTAAGTTTCAGTGAACCTTGTATCCTTCTCCAGAGTGTAGGCAAGGCATGGCTTATAGCTGCCCTACCAAAGTGGTTATTGATTCTGGGATTTTTATTGAAGTTAGTGAGAGGCTTCTTATGGCATAGGTGCTATGGCACAACGGGAGGCAATCAACAATGTAGTTAGGGAGTTTGTTGGTAAGTGCACGGAGTATCCAGACAGCTGCATTTCTATGTCGCCTGTATTGTAGAGAAGGCCACCCTACTGCAGTGTATAACAAGCAGTGATGTGTGGAGGATGGGAGGCCAGTAATGAATCTTAATGCTCTATGATACAGTACATCCAGTTTTGCAAGGTATGAAACAGAGCATTGACCATATATGATGTCAGCGTGAATTGATTAAAGAAAGGAAGGTAGAATGAACTAGCTGTCTTTTATGCGCTACTGTCAGGAGATGTCTGATTCTATAAAATAGGCCAAGCCTCTGCCTTAGTTTTTTCATCAATTCTTCAATGTGCTCCATAAAGGAGAGTTTGTTATCCAGCCATAGACCCAGGTATTTGAACTTAGTTACGAACTCAAGTTTTTCACCTAGTAGGGTGGTTATAGGAGGAACTGTACCAGCTAGTGTGGATTTGGCCCCAATGCTGGATGGAGAGAACAGCATGGCTTTGTTTTTTTTTTGTATTTAGCAATAGTTTTTGTTGATAAGCTGGTTTTGTAGCGTATTGAATTCGGCTTGGAGTTCTGAGCATGCGGCTCCAGGAGAGTCACGACTTAGTAGAGCACTGTATCGTCAGCAAACAGGTGGATACTGGCTTTCTTGATTCCTAAGTCCAGATTATTAATGTAGATATTGAAACAGTAGGGGGCCCAATATGGAACCCTGAGGAACTCCTTTAGCGGTTTGAGGGAGAAAGTTCCTCTTCAGCTTTGATTTGTTGCTGCCTACCAGACAGGTAGTCCTGAAACCATTTCAGTGAGATAGAGTCCAGACCTATGGTGTTTAGCGTGGAAAGAAGTAAGCAGTGGTCGACAGTGTCGAATGCCTTGCTGAGGTCTAGAAACACTGCACAAACAAATTTTTTTTCGAGTTCCACGTTGCCAGTCATTAGTAACGTTGGCCAGTGCCGTAGTAGTACTGTGCTTAGCTCTAAATCCGGACTGCATGGGGTTAAAAATGCAGAGTTGTCTAGGAATGATCTCAACTGTGTATCCACAACTTTTTCCAGCATTTTCGAAAGTATAGGTAGTAGGAGATTGGCCTATAGTTGTTCAGGTCACTTGGGTCCCCTGCTTTGAAAAGCGAGATAACATGAGCAGTTTTCCATTCTGTGGGAGAGAGCCTTGAGTTAGGGATAGGTTGAATAAGTGCGAAATGGAGTGCAAGTATGTGATAGGCTATTTTCAGAAAGTATGGGTCAAATAAATCAGCTCCTGCGCTTTTCCTAGTGTCCAACCGTAGCAGCAGGTCTTCAACTTCTTTATGTTGATTGTGGAAAAGGAAAAGTCATACTAATGTTAATTGGTTCATATGGCTGGGCTTTGGAAAGCGGATGAAGACTGCTTACTGGTGCATTATCAAAAGCCATGCCTGCTGTGGCAAAATGGTTATTAAAAGCTTGAGAATTTCAGATCTGTCAGTGACAGTGACATTGTCAATCATAATTTTAGATGGTAGCATACTACTTGGTGAGTGTCCAGATAGTTCTTTTATAGTGGACCAGAATTTGGTAGGGTTGGTGGATGCAGAACACAATTCCTTTTGGTAATAAATAGCCTTAATTTCCCTGATCATTTTTGTACAGGCATTCCTAGCTGACCTAAAGAGACACCAATCAGCATCAGCATGTGATTTTCGGGCATTTTCCATAGCTGGTCTCTTTTGAGCAAGGCTTTTCAGTTCTGGTGTGAACCAACGGCAGGTCCTTGTTTTTATCCGAGTTTTGATCAAGGAGCATGGGTATTGAGGGCACTGGCTATGATTTCGTGCAGAATATCATAAGCCTCACTCACTGATTTGGCTAGGTAGTGCCAGAGCAGAGAGTTTTTAGATCATTAAAAAGCATATTTACAAATATGGTTGGAGATTCCATATTTCATTCAGTTCTTTCAGTACTAGTGATTCCATTATATATATCAACTGTCACTCTGCTTATAATAATCTCTTACCCCCCACTCCCATAGAAACATAGAATTTGATGGCAGATAAGGACCGCTTGGCCCACCCGGTCTGCCCATTTCTCACCTACTGGATAAGCTGCAGATCCTAGTTAACCAGCAGCCTACTTCTCCTACCTCCCCACCCCTAGAATTGCCTTTATGACTGTCCCATGCATGCTTGAATTCCACCACTGATTTTGACTCCACAACCTTCTCCGAAGGCCGCTCCATGCATCCACTACCCTCTCTGTGAAAAAATACTTCTTAAATTACCTCTGAGCCGCCTCTATCTTCAAATTGTGCCCTCTTGTTCTTGCACACTTCTTTTTTAAAGATGCTACCTCTTGGACTTTGTTGATTCTCTTGAGGTACTTGAACGTTTCTATCATGTCCCCCTCTCCCTCCTTTCCTCGAGGCTATACATATTAAGCTCCTTCGCTCTCTTCATATGTCTTCGCGCAGACCCTGCACCATTTTAGTTGCCCTCCTCTGGACAGCTTCCATCCTGTCTATGTCTTCACGGGAGTATGTTGTAGACCCATGAAATAATTGGTTTGACATACCACTATTCAGTGATGCTCTATTGCCCCCACTTTTGTTTGCAGTACTCTTTAGATTTTCCTGATTTTTTGTTCTCATGGGCATACTGTTTACATATATATATATATATATGTATATATATATATATATATAGAGAGAGAGATTTGTTTTTTTGCAATCTTTTCACCAAACCAGCAAATGGCACATCTGTGAGGCAAGCCTTTGTACCTTGAAATGTTCAGACCAAAACTGCAAACCATTTCTTCACAGCGCAGTGACAAAGAAACAACTGTGTACACTTCACATTACAATGTTATCCTATGGGAAACAAGGCAAATTTAAACCCACAGAACTCAGAGCAAATTAATCTATTTTCACCAACCAGCAAAATACACATCTGTGGGCAAGCCCTATGTACCCTGAAAATTTCAGACCAAAATTCCAAACCGTTTCCTCAGTGTGTAGTGACAAAGGCAGTTCACGATATAATTCTTTTTCGAAATTGCAGAAAAGGATCCACTTGCCTGTTTTTCCCAGCAATTTGCAAAAAGGATTTCAGCATGTTCAGAAAACACATTTCCGGTGATTTATCAAAGAACGAACAGCAGAATCCGATAAAACGGGTCCTGATTAGCAGAACACATGTTGGTTACATCAGCAAACATCATTTTTTTCAGTTTTGTAATTTTGTTTGCCTTGCTAAGAAAAATCAAGATGGCAGCAGCACAAAAAGATTCCTCATTTGTGACAAAGGATTACCCATTTGTGACAAATAATCTTTGTTGAGGTTCAAAACATTTAACTAGGTTGTGCCTTTGGTTCCTCCCCACCTTCTAGCCAGCTAGGCCAGGCTGCCGCCATGGTCCTGGGCAGAGCTCTGACCACCCTGTCACTACCCTTCCTTGGTGCTTCACGGCGGTATGTACCCACCACCACGGAGACCAGGAGGTGGACCTAGGAGGAGATGACTTGTGCAGGACCGCAGTGGCGCCAGTGAGCAGCCTTCATGCTGCCAGGGATTTTCCTTTGGGTGGTTCCCCTGCTGGGAGGTGTGCAATGACACCAATGGATGAGCGCGTGCTTCCATATGTGCTCTTCCTGATGTCTGCCTCCTCCTGCCTCTTACTTCTGTAGCATCAGCGATGTTTCCCCCAGCTTCCCGCCAGGTGGCAGCCACACACCCGACTGCTGATGACCCTCCCTGGAGAGGAGGAGGCAGTCCTCAGACACTCGAGTCCTTCCCAACCTGCCAACCCCTGGTAACCGTGCTTATTCCTGAACGGGTAGCCAGTGTAGGCGAGTGTGGCGCCCAGCGCCTCAACCTCAGCCCCACTGGGGCAAAGATAAACTTTAAACTTTAAAATTTAATAACTTTGGAATGGATTAATATTTTTCACCAAACCTTCAAAAAGCACATATGTGTCCCATGGCCTATGTACACTACTAATTTCAGATCAAAATACTAAGCTGTTTTGCGCTGTGGCTGTGACAAAGAAATGAAAAAAACAGATAATGTTCACATTTTTCACACTCGATATCTCAGCACCCTTGCATCCAATCAGAACGAAACTTAGCACATCAAGAAATCTTTGGTTCCTGGTGTGTGTGCAAATATTTATGCAAATCAGGTTAATGGTTGTGAAGTTATTAGAGTGCAAAGTTGTGAGTTTAACATAAACATGACCGTTCAACCCTAACTGTAATGGTACGACTGTGGCCCTGTAATATAGCAGGACAATTACGTCAAAGAACATAAACAACAAATTGAGTATGACATAGTAACATATAAACATAAAGCTGACAGCAGATAAGGACCGCTTGGCCCACCAGTCTACCATTTTTCCCTACCCACAGTATTACCGTGGACTATAATAAATCTGTGGCTCTTTCTCCTCCCCTTCCTTTCCATTAAGGTTTCCTTATGCCTATCTCATGCATTCTTGACTCCCACTACTGTTTTCTCCCACCACCACCTCCACTGGAGGGCTGCTCCAGGAATCTTTCTGTGAAGAAGTACTTCCTGTTATCTCTCCTGACTCTGCACAGTCCCAAAACCTATACAGACACATAGATAAACATACTTTATTCTCAACTTGAACAACTTCAAAGTACATCAAGGGATTGATTAGGATGCAGTATAAGACATCTTTTACAAATTACACAAATATTCAAGTGCGAGTCATTCACTTACCTACTTAGTTGTGTATATGAATGGTGTTCTGGTCTTGATGGTGTATGGTCGGTCACGCACTTGTCCGAGTTGAAGGCTTCTATTATACCAGTACTAATTCAGACTTGTAGAATAATCTGTGAAAGATGTTTAATCACATAAGACTAATGCACCTAACATATGGTTAACATTTATATGAAACATACTAACAATATCAACTGAACCATCATGCCCCCCACAGCACAGCCAATACAAGGCTACTTGATAGTTTCTGTGTTTCCATTGTAACACCATCCATTTCCTTTCAACACCTCCACCACCACAGACATTGGTACATTCAAACACCTGTGGTGTACAGTGCAGTGACGTGCCCCAGCACACACAGACACACATTATGAATGTAGGGTGTTGTACAGCTCCTACACACCACCATCCTGGGCTCAAACCCCACACCCCACAGAACCTACTACTACCTCCAGGCTCCAATAACACCACCACCATGGACAATAGTCACAATGCAGCTCCTCCCCACACCAGTAACAAGTGGCACAGAGCCACCGTTCAGCTCTGAAGGGCAGGTGTACCAGTCCAGTAGTTTTACATGGACAAGTGATAGGATGCTGAGCAACTCTGTAAAGGATCCCAAACCTAGTCACAGAAACTACACATACACGTAGATAACCATACTTCATTCTCAAGTGTTAATGTCTAAAGCAATAAGGCATGACCTGGGGTTAGATAAACAGTCTGTTAACCACCTACTATGCATGTAATGTGGCACAAAGCGCAGACACATAGCCAAGTGACATATTGCCCCAGTGGGTTGATTGACTGTTAATCTAACTCCTGGGAGACTTTGATAACACTTCTAGCTTTTCTAGGTCGATATGCTTTTCCTATTCCCTGTCAGTATCTACCCTCCCACATAGTTTTGTGCCATCTACAAAAGACACAACCTGCCCTGGATTGCTTCTACAATGTCACTACTGAACATGTTCCAAAAGTAAAGTGTTAAAACTATAACTTTGCACTTTGTATAGTATTTGAATGATTTCCTCATTAAGAGGAAGATTTTAATAGAATAGTTATTCCACCAGCAGTGTGAGCATGCTAGTTCACAATCAGAATACAGCATCCCAGTCACTCAACAGTAAGAGGATGGAATGCTATCCGAAGAATTCATGCCCCATGGTGATCAGGCTGTAAATGACAGCGTAAGGCTGTTTGAATGCTAAGTACCAATCAGACTGAAGCATTTCTGAGACCCTTTTATAACTGTTTAAAGTTCTATATCCTGGTCAACACATACAGGCCTCCATGCCTCAACCACATCCCTATCCATCCCAATTAAAACAACAAAGTATGCAGTGCTGTTACCACGGGTAATGTAGTGATCACCTCACCCAGCCCTCAGCCTCCCAACCCCCCACACACACACCACTGCCTCATGAAAACAACCTGGCAGTGTAGTGCCTCCCATCGTCACTTTTAAGATTGTGCAAGCAGTCTGTCATGGTAGTTCAGTGACCTCATTTGCTTGCCCCAAGCACAAAGGGAGGGTGGCTGGAGTCCCACAGCACTACCCAAGATGACTTGCATACCATTTCTCTCTAGTACAGTTCGGAGGATAGTATGAATGGGTGCATTGTTCTTCATAGTGTATATGATATGCCATTAAGTGGGCAGCACACAAATGTCCCCACCCAGGAACCAACACAATATACAAATTATAATAAGGGTCTGAGAAATAAAGTTTTCAGATTGGCTTGAAGCATCCTATTAGCCTTACATTAATCTTTTATTAACATACATGCAGAGCCTAACCATATAGCTAAGTTTAACACTGTTTAAAAATTTATTTATAGCAATAAGGCATGCCCAGCAGTTATGTTATTGGTCACTTAATCACCCTCTAGGGGCATGCAACACTCTGCTACACCTCATGCAACATCACCCACATAGAGGACGATTAACAAAACCCATGGTCATGCCTTATTGCATAAATGTTAGACCAGACAATGAGGCTATTACGCAGTACATTTCTGATAATTCATAATCACTTGGGCAGAATTGCAATCACAGACAAACAGTTAAGTCACTGACACAGAGGTAAAGACCAGTTCCTGGCACACACCCCTTAAGGAGGAATGCAGATAAATTATCAAAGGCAAGGTCCTTACTTTAATACATTTATTGTTGATCCATTAAAACCTTGTTCGACCTGACATGTTTTGGATTCACACAATCCTTTCTCAAAGGCCTTTGAGAAAGGATTTTTGTGAATCTGAAACTGTCAGGCCAGGCATTGGACAAAGTTTCAATGGGAAAACAATAAAGGATTAAAGTAAAGACTTTGCCTTTGAGAATTTATTTACGTCCTCTTAAGCGGTTTGCACTGCTAAGAATTATTCTTTTATTTGCTTTTGTAGTTTCTGGAGCACCACTTCCAGTGCGATTGCCACTCATTCTGCTTTTCAGTCACTGACAGGGACAAGCAATATCTTTTGATGTCCTACAATTCTAACCCCAGTAATACTTAGGTATTCATAACTTCCTGCAGTGTCCTTTAAGATAGAACTGCTGGAAGGTGGAATCTATGCAAATGATGGAATATTTTGCATGAGCCACTTTTCAAATGCTGCCTTCTACTAACTACCTTAGTTCTAAACCCTCAGATTTCTCTCCGCCTGTCAAGACTAGGACGCTTGGAATCCTCTCCTCATCATCTTGCTCTGATGTTAGAAATCTTATAAAATATTATAAATATTCTTTACATTTCATTTGCTGCCTTGTACTTTTGTAATTTTAAGTAAACCAGTAGTTTAGTGTTTAAATTATAAGTTCTCGGTTTCTCCAGGTTCGGCATAACCGGGGTAAACCGTAGTTTATTTTATGTCTATCAGAGTTTTCTGACTAAAAACTCCAGTAGTTATGTTAATTTTATTAAATTTAGCTTGTTTTAAGAACCGCTAATACGGTTCCTGAACCGATAGCCTCGGTTCATTTTACTCGGTTCCTGATCGGTTCCTCATCGGTTCCAGAACCGACTGCAACTGCTAAATAAACTTTAAATTAAAAAAATTTTAGCGGTAACAACTTTTATCGGTTTTACATTGAAAATGTCAGAAAAACGAGAAGGAAACTGGTGATCCTGGTTTCAAACCTTGTATCGAGTATGGTGAAATTTTGCTGAGGCATTTAAAAGCGAGTGAAATCTGCAATACATGTCCTGAGAAAACTATTGAAAATACCTGGATAAGGCTAAAGAAAAACTATCACCACCTAAGGGTCCCCGAGCTCTGACCAGTTGACACCCTAAATTACTGTGGATGAAACCACAACAATTACTGTAACTGCTACCCCGAGACGGGTATACAAGCAGTTCCTAAGAGGCTTGCTGAACCAGCTGACTCCCGGTTCCCTCAAAGAAATCAGAGAAAACTAAGCACACAAAACCCCTGCTGGACAGCATTTTGGGACTTCTGTGCCTGCTATAAAGTCTGCCAACTCCCTACAGAAATTACACAGATCTTTAAGGCCATCCAAGCTTACAAGGGCTGTCTGCCTCTCAGCAGCAGACCCTGCAAAGCAGATTGTCTTCTCTGATCAGTCTTCCTATTATTTAAGAGGAAGAATATGTGATTATAATGAAATGGAGCAAGGGAACCTACTGAATCTGAGGTTTCTCCTGAACAGGAGTTTGGCTCTCCTCAGAGCATCAGAGGATTATTCCTCATTCTTCACATTTGTGAGAAATGATTGGACTGACACCCACTAAAAGCTTCTCCTTCCTGTGAATAAATTCTTCAGGAAAAATACTTTAAAGATTTTATAAACTCCAAGCACTGTTCCTCCTCTTGATAAAAGGCTGGATAAGTAACGTCAGCTGGACAGGGAGGGAGCTGAATTTTATTCTCCCACCCTGTCCACCAAGGAGTAGCACAAGTGACAGCCTGTGACAAGGCTAAGATACCCTTGTCATCCTATCCTCCTAACAAGGATTCCAGAAAAATTGACAGCATGGCTTTCAAGCCTATGATGCTCAATACCAAAAGTCACTATGGCGATCTGTCCTTGCTATGGCAGCCAAGGCCCAGACTCACCTGTCAGATAATCTAGCTGAAACAGCAAAATTTGGTTTAGGAGCAGCCAAATACCAGTTCAAATGGCTGCTAATTCTAATAACACTGCTGCCAGATGGATGGCAAATACAGCGGTTCAGAGGAGATTTGCCTGGCTGCAGTCACAAACCTCACTCAGGATACCCAAACCAAGGTTGTGGATTTCTCTTGTGTTCCAACTGTTGCACAATTTTACAATGTTGCATTGTTTGTACTACCCACATACTATTGCAACTGATCATTCTTCACAACCCTATGTAACCCATCTCCCCAGGTTGCACAGTGAGACGAGCAATTTGTTCAGTGTGCCCTCCTGGTGAAACATTTCAATAAATAAATAAATTTCTCCTCTTGGGAGAAAGATAAAGGCTTACATGAAAAGGTGGATGAATACAAAACTACCTACAGTAGCAATTCTGCAAAAGAAAGCTTCCTTGTCCACTAAAACATATGGAAGGGGAGGCAGAGGCAGATAATTTCACAGCAAGCCTTTTTATCAGGCCATGGCTGTGCCTCAGTATCAGCAGTACCCACAACAGGGTATTTCAGGCACCACAGACAAGTGGTCCTGGATGTAGTGAGTCAGGGATTGTCTCTGAGTTCAATTTCCTTCCAGAGTAAAAACAAAGTTTTCAAATCATCTACAGATGTAGAGAAAACTCCTGAAAAAGAGGTTCAAAACCTGTTACTGTCAAAGACAGTGGAGTGTGTCCTAGTACAACAAAAGGTACCACAAAGAAAAGGGGAGTGGCGGCCTGTCTTAAACTTCAGGGTTCTAACAGACACTTAACAAAACTAAAGTTCAGAATGATAACTTTGTCACTGATTCTGCCAACACTCCAAAAGGGAAAGGTTGGTATCACTGGACTTAAAGGACGCTTATTTCCACAACCCCATAAGAGTCTCTCACAGAAAGTACCTCAGGTTCAGACTCTCGTCAGGTCACTCTCAAAAGTGCACACAAAAGTGCTTGGCAGGCAAGGTGTCACAGTTTTCACATACTTAGATGACTGGCTGGTAGTTGTAAAATCACCCCAGCAAGTGGGAGCATCTGCAACTCACCCAGGGCTCCTGGAGTCTCTAGGGTTCCTGATTAATCTAAAGAAAGTCTATCCTTCAGCCTGCTCAGGCACTACAGTTCATACGAACAGAGCTAAATACCCTGCAAGACAGGGCTTACCTGCCTCTTGGCAGGGGAAATGTATTCCACTGATAGCAGGCTCATTCAGCCCGAACAAACCAAAAACTGCAAGACAGTTTCTTCAGCTACTGGCCACATGGCACCTGCCACTGGCACAGTCCTGAATCCAGCTTATAAATGAGGGACATTCAATTTCACCTCAGGGCTCACTGGGAGAAAGGACCCTCTTTCAAAACTAATTCTAGTAACAAAAAAAAATTGTTACTGGCCCTCCAATGGTGGAAAGAGGAAACCAACCTAAGGGAAGGGGTTCCTTTTTCAGCAGAGTCCCCATCAGTTGTTCTGACAACAGATGCATCTCTACTACCCTGGGCTCCCATCTGGGAGTTCACACCACCCAAGGCACAGGGTCAAGTGCAGAGTCACTCCTGCACACAAACCTGCTGGAGCTAATAGTAGTGTTACTGGCACTGAAGACTTCCACACAACTAGTACAGGTAAGGTGCTACAGGTCAGAACAGACAACACCACCACAATGTACTACATCAACAAGCAGAGAGGGAGAAGGTCAAGCCCTCCTGCACAGGACTCATGAAAATATGGAGTCTAGCATGCTCCATGGGGTTCCCTGCAGGTTTTTCATCTGCCAAGCAAGGACAAGACCTTGGCAGATACCCTGATTCAGATCAACCAGTCCCATCACAAATGGACCTTGGACAGTCAGGTGGTGCAAGTGATTTTCAGAGGTGGGGCACCCCAGAGGTAGACTTGTTTGTGTCCCACCAGAACCACCACTTGCCACAGTACTGTGGCAGACCACCAGATCTGGGAACAATTCCCTGGATGCTCTGGATCTGAATTGGTCAGGAAGCACCGTATGCTTTTTCTTCCTTTCCTCTGGAGTACAGAGCATTTCTCAAGCTCCGGTCCCAGTCAGCATCAATGATCTTGATAGCACCAGACTGGGCCAGGCAGCCATGGAACTCTCTGTTCCTCCATGTCTGGGTCTGAACCAATACACCTTCCTCAGAGGCACAATCTGCTAACCTCCAACCAGAGGAGGCTCCTGTACCCAAATGTCAGGTCACTCAGGCTCAAGGCATGGCTCTTGAGGGCCTACAATATGCAGGCTTGCATCTTTCTTAAAGTGTCTTGGACATTTTAAGTGGTTACAGGAAGCCCTCCACTAAGACAATCTATGCTTCAAAATGGAAAGGTTTTCTTTAAGTATCATGGCGGGTGTGAAATCGGGAGATGAGACTGGTAGGAGAAAGACCAAATGACGTTCTGATGACTTACATATACTAATTAAGATGCCTTTAATACTTGAAATGGCACCTTCCGCCATGACTCCCAATCAACAGTCCTCCATTTTGTTGTTTTAACCCGGCTTTGTTATTTCAAGGAACAGGGACCTTGTTCTCCTATGCTGTTACATTTGTGGACTTTAATTGCAGTTTCTCGTTCCTACCAGGTGGTGTATAAACTTTATGCCAGTAAAATTAGCTACCTCTAATTATGTAGTACTGCAACGAGCTAGATATCTGACTGTCAAATTTAAATACGATGTTTAGAGCAGTTTATGGCATGTAATGACTGTCAGTTGTTCAAATACTGTACATGTCATGTTTATTTCTCCTAATCTAAATATTAGAGGGCAGCCAGTCAAGTCTCTTGCATGGCACAATAATCCCTGTAGTTCTCTCATCATGGAACGTCTTTGTTCGTGGCAGTAACAGCTCATCCTGAATACATATCTAACAGTTTTGAAAATTGTAGTACCCCTCATATGAAGTAACAATATCTGGAATTTTGTTAAATCCTATCATTATATATTGCCTAAGTCATGGTTATGTATAAAATTCTGGATGTAAAGCTTGTTTTATTTGTGCAAACTAATAAAAATAAGTTAAAAAAATGGAAAGGGTTTTCTATTTGGTATTCAACTAGGAAACTGGTATCAGCACATGCTGGGGTCCCAGCTGTGCTTCACTATCTTACCTATTTACATTCATTGGACTTGCAGTTCAGCACCCTAAAGCTCCACCTGGCCGCAGCATCTGCTTACATTTCAGTTGGACAGAATGTTTTTTCAGGCCTCAGACCCTATCTTCAAAAGGTTCCTTAAAGGCCTGGCCCATTTGCACCCTTAAAGGGAACTGGTGCCAGCATGGGACCTAAACATGTGTATAGTTAGGCTCATGGGTCCCTTTGAGCCAATGTCTTAAGCCCATTTGAAACATGTCACATCAAAATTGTTTTCCTTGTGTAATGACTTCTGCCAGAAGAATCAATGAGCTCCAGTCTCTGCATTGAACAGAACTGCATTTCATTCCAGACACAAAGTGGTCCTGAGAACAAACAGGAAGTTTCTTCCTAAAATGGTTTCTGATTTCCATTTGAACCTAACCATTACCTTACCTGTCTTTTCACTGAACACTTTAGTTCTGAGAAAGGAGTATTCATAGTCTGGACGTCAAAAAGTTCTAGCTACTACCTGACAGCCACTAAAGTCCATAGGCAGGACAGAAACAACTGTTCCTGACCTATGAGAATGTGGGAAAGAGTAACCCAGCATGAAAAGGTCCATTTCTCACTGGATAGTATCCAGTTTTTGTTACTCTAAGGCTGGAAAGGAGCCCCAACAGAGTTGAGGGCCCATTCCACAAAGGTGCAGCTGCTACCATAGCAGCTGTTGAGGATGTTCCCTGGTGGACATCTGTAAAGCAGCTACCTGGAAAACAGTACACACCTTCACGAAGCACTATAATCTGGATATTCAATCCAGGGGTGATGCTAGATTTGGCACAGCAGTCCTGTAAAGTCTGTTTCCAAAATAAAGTTCTGTGCCCACCTCCAGTGGTACTGCTTTGTAATCTGCAACATTTATGAATACCTGAGTATTACTGGTGTTAGAAGAAAAATTACTTACCATAGTAATCTTGTTTCTTCCCAGTGATACTCATGTATTCATAACTTCCCACCCTGCCTCCTCTTCCAGAACTTTTAGCCTCTGCACTCCTGCATACTGTGCTTTCAGGGGTATAAATACCACTTCTGGCACATATGTTGTGATTGTGTTCACCATTGTCCCCCCTCCTTTTTTCAGGTGATTCTGACATTCAGGGTATTCTTTCATTTGTTATGTCCTCCACTTGGAGGCCTTTCTGGGTGTTAAGGGAGTTCCTGCGATAATTATTCTTATTATTATGATTAATATTCTTATTATTATCATTATCATTACACTTAGTCCTTGTGGGCCTGTCTTTCCAGGCTTCCAGGAAATCTGAGGGGTTTAGGATTAAGGCAGTTAGTGAAGGCAGCATTTGAAAAAGTGGCTCATGCAAAGATTCCATCATTTGCACATATTCCATCTCTCAGGGCAGTTCTATTTTAAAGGGACACTGCAAAGTTATGAATACCGAGTATCACTGGGAAGAAACAAGATTACTATGGTAAGTAATTTTTTTCTATTCTCATCAATGAAACAGAATCACTGATCAGTGATGGTCCCTGTAAGCACCGCTGGCCTGCACACTAACACACAGACACACTATTCATATATAAGCACTGATATTTTTAACCAAAATGTTAAAGATAATGAAATGAGAATAAAAATTGTTGGTGGGCCTTAGTTTATTGATGGCTGTACATTTTGAACCAGCTAATAAAACAAAGTACATACTAAAAAATGCAAATCTAGGTAACTTTGTACATACATAACTAAATGTAAACCTTGGTCACTTTGTACATAAATTGTACATCTGCACATATTAAACTTTAGTCAGCTGTTAACCTGCTTCAGCAATCAGCACAGTATGCAAATTATAGATTGATTAATAGTAACTGAGCTTTATAAATACAACACCTCTAGTGGAAATGCACTCTCAGTCAAATCAAAATCAAAGAATAAGACTTCTTCCTGGTAGGTAAAATTAAAATTCAACACCACTCTTTAAGCAAACTGATACCATCACATTTTTCATGCTATGAAGTGCTTGCCTGCCCTTGCTGTCAATCCGGCTGCAACAACTTTACTCAACAACAGTAAACTTGTGTGTGAAAATTTGAATATCTATTTGGTTTTACAAGGAAACAGCATACACATTCATACTGAGATTACATATACCATTACCCTATAACCTGGACTGTCTGGCTGTCCTCCTCTTGACTCCTGAAGTGAATGAGTCATCTCCTCCCAAACATATCTTCTTCACGCCAAAGGTTGGAAAATGGCAGTGGCACCACTGAAAAGAAAATGTTAACCACGCCACCATCCCGCCATTTTGCAGGGACAACTAAGTTACAACAGCAGTCATTCAGACATATGGCGGGAGGGGAGTCAGAATCACAATGATGAGTCGTCATCACCATCACAGCTGAATGATCTCCCTGTCTGATTGTCCTATCCTGTGTGCCTGTCGGCTGTGTGTGGTTCACTAATATATATATATATATATATATATATATATATATATATATATATATATATATATATGCCCGCCTGCCTGAGGAAGAGTTTGAATGAAATGGCTCAGAAAACATTAATCTACATAAGCTAGATCGAAGGCAAAGCGCTTGGCATAACAACATCGCATTACGCAGCGTCGCAAAACACAGCTAACACAAGTGAAGCAGCAAGAAAACAAAATGCAAACATCGTATGCTTATAATATATATAATACAGCCAGGCCAGCCAGCATAATCATAGTAACTAATGCCCCGCCAACTTAGTTCCAACACATTAACAACACAACAGTGGTGGTAATGACTCAGCAGCAATGTTCAAAAAAGAAGAATGAAATTGAAACTCCACTTTCTATGTTCTGTTCTCTCCTCTGACCATAATCACATCAAAAGGATCAGCACTGCTGACTAGTCTGACTTGCTGGGTAAAATTTCATTATTTTTCATCATCAATCATGGGTTAACTTGGGATGAATCGGCAACACGACAGTGAGTTAGTAACACTGACTACTACAAGCTTTTACTTTTAATATACACACTGGGCTCTCGACTCCAAATTTCTACACAAAACAAAATTAACTTACTTCTCGGTTTGTAAATCAGTTGTGAATAGTTGAGACAGAGTCAGTGAGGAGAAGTGGACTATGGTGCACAGGTCACAAGTCGGTGAGAGATCCGTCCCAATCCCACCGGTCGAATGTGTGGAACAATGAGGAAGCCCTAGCCTGGCACCGACGGTCTGACTACAAGGTTCCCTCTGTCCTGGCTGCTGCCTACTGCTAGTGCTGGGCCAGTGAGTCTTGCTGGTCAGTGGCCACTGACCTGACTGGTTTCCTGCCTCAACGGGTACACCGCAATTTTATTTTTGACAAACAAATAGGCAGCATCAAATCACTGGGATGTGGAGGCGCAGAACAAATTAACTTTACGGACCTGTGAGAGTCAGTCAGACAGTTTCCTGTCTCTTCAAGATAAGAACTCCTTGTCCTCTAGATTCAAGTCTCAAGCAAGCGAAACTGGCAAGCATGAGTGTTCACAGCAGTTTTATGCACAGTGGCAGTGTGTTCATCCCCGCACATGCGCATTTCCTCAACAGCACAACTTGAGTCACACATGATGCTTTAAATTAACGAATAATATGCCAGCATCTCATCGATGTGTCAAAGGCAATGCATCATCTCATCCAGACAGTGAGTGAGTCATGAATAGGCAGGGTCTTGCTTGGTGCTAGAAAAACAACACACACAGGCTCATTCAGTCAGCCCAAAGAGAGTGCGGGCACACTGCAGCTCACAGTGCTTGGGTCTCATTGATTAAGTAATTAACAAAAACAATTTGTTTGCAGTAGACTGTGACACCCCCAGGTAATATTGAGAAGTCACCATCCCTGGAGCCTGAGTGCTATGCAAAATAAATAAATAAATAAATAAAAGTAACTTTGATTTGCAGTTGTGAGGCCCCCACAAACACAGGGCCCCATGCACAAGTGTAGTTGGCGCTGCAGTAGATCCGGCCTGCTCCTGATTCTGCCCCTCTAGCATCATTTCATGTCCCCTTGTTCTTGAGCTCCTTTATTTTCTGAAAAGGCTTCCATCCTGTACCTTATTTACCCCCATGAGGACTTAAAGTCTCTATCATATCCCCCTCTCCCTCCTGTCTTCCAGGGTGTACGATGAGGTCCTTTAGTCTCTCATTAGGCTTTTGTGCAGACCCTGCACCATTTTAGTTGGCTCCTATGGACCACCTCCATTCTATGTCCTTCCAGAGATGTGGTCTTCAGAACTGAACATTGTATTTTAGGTAGAATCTTACCAGTGAACTATATGAGGCAACACCACCTCCCTCTTTCTGTTGGCGACACCCCTCCCTATGCACCCCAGTCTCTTATATGGAATGATGTTGAAAGCCTTACTGAAATCTAGATAGGCCACATCCACTGCTCCATCCTGATCTAATTCTTGGTCACCCAATCAGAGAAATCTATTAGATTCATTTGACGTGACCTTTCCCTCATGAATCCATGCTGTCTCAGGTCTTGTAAATCACTGGATTCAAGATGTTTCACAATCCTTTCCTTCAGCATTGATTTCATTAACTTTCTCACCACTGATATCAGGCTGACTGGCCTATAATTGCCAGCCTCCTCCTGCTTCCACTTTATAGAAGTATAAGGACTACATCTGCCCTCCTCCAGTCCTCCAGAACCAGGGCTGGATTAACAGTAGGGCATACTGGGCAGTTGCCCAGGGCCCCTGAGTTTGAATGGGGTTCCCAGAGTTACCTTTTTTTTATTTTCCCTTTGTCAAGCCGCACTGAGTCACTGACAGATTCACATATTGAAGTAATTATGCTGCAGATGGTATGATCATCTATCTGAATAGAAACTACCTCCACGGTAGTTTCTATTGTGTACCACTGATTGGACTGTCTGCATAATTACTCACTTCAGTATACCTCCTTGCCACTAAAAACAATCCCTGCCCCCCCGTCCCTTGTATGGCACTTCACATCTTCCCAGGCCTGTTCGCTCAGTGGCGCATAGAACTGTGGTTCAGGCTGGCACCTTCCTCCCCATTTCTGTCTGAGAAAGAGCTTGTTAAAATATCTCATTCACTTTTTTGCTTTGAGTTAAAACAAAAGAGCAGTGATGAGATATAAAATACTGATCCTATGCATGCTGCTGCCCCAATTCTGCTATCAGTAACCCCAGAATCCCTGACTTTAGCTGCTGGTGCTCTTCTCAAAAGCCCATTCTGAAATTTTTGCAATCTCGTCTGCTGTCTACACACTCTTGAAGGAGCAATTCATTGTATGGGACAGTTGCTTTTGCATTTTACAGTTTGCCTAATAGTTGCCTTTGCCTTCTCGTTCCATGCTTATTGTTACTGTCAGTCTTCCACCAGCCTGGACCATCCAACTGCTTCCTATCACCTACTGTACACTGCCCACTGCCTGGAAAGCTCAGAGGTAAGACAGAGAAATTGGTTGAATGACAGGGTCTGGCACTGTGCCCAATCTAAATATACTTTTCTTGGGAGCTGAGTATTGTGTACTATGAGAGCTTTATCTCTAATCTCCTCCATAAATGCACTGTATCTTTTATCCCTGTTCACTAATAAATCCTGTTCAAATCACCTTTCTCATAACGTATGTCACAGCTGTCAGATCTGTCATGAGAGATGTCATCATGGAAGCCATTTTAAATTCTGAGAACAGGATTTCTGAATCATAAGAGGCTTTGTTTACAATTTTCAGATTCTATGAAACTGCATTTATCCTACTTTAATAAATGCAATTTCAGTATAAATGTAAACAGCCTATGGAGTAATATAAAAAAAATATATATATTTAAATGACTTGCTCAGGGTCACACAGTATATAGGTGTCTCTGGTGGATTTGACCCCAAGTCTTCAGGTTCCCATTAAGCCTGTATTCTAGACACTAGATCTTTCAAAACACATTTAATGTTAAGGAAACTCAATTAAGATGTCATTGTACTTTCTAAGAAAAAGGAGATAAAACTTTGCCCCTCTACATTTCCTCATAGGATTTATGGGCATTATAAAATGAGTCAAAAATCAGAGAACTTTAATTGGTTAAAACCAGTCATGTGACTGTGCATTATTAGAGCATAATGCACAGTCATCAAGGTCTAAACCACATCATGCAATGAGCAAATCAGTCCTCCTACAACCATACCTATCTTCCATCAGTTCCCCTACAGCCAGAATTGATCTTCCATTATAAAAACATGGCTGCTACCTTTACACTGTAAAACCCTTCAACGGAGCCCTTAAAATAAAACTACCTTAAATAAAAAATAAAACAAATTCATTAAATGTTGTTTCCTATCAACATACTCCCCTTACACACATAAACAAATAAGAAACATTAAATATTGTTCATAGTTTTCATTACAAATCTTTCTTTGCTAACAATGAAAAATCCTCCTTCTATCTTTACCTGCTTATCAGGAAATCTCTCCTGCTCGCCCTGACAATGAGATAATTTTCTCTGGGTCTGATTCTCAAAGCTTCTGGCGCAGTGCAAGGGGCCTGCGCCAACAATGAATGGAGCAAAGTGCCCTTAAGCCAAGCGATGCACCAGGAGCGATTCTCAAAGGCAGCCTGCATCAACCACAGGATGCCTGAGCCAAACAGGGATTGTGCCACCCATGTGCCACAAAATGGGCTGTGGCATGGTGCAAGGGAGCATGAGGCAGATGCAAGCTGCCACATCTCTGAGATTGGATTCTCAAAGCTCCCCAAGGGAGAAATTCTAAGTACCATTAATAAGGGTACTTAGAAATATCCCTCTTGTAGAGTTTAGCACATTGGGTCAGTGTGCCGTCATCCCTCCTCCCAAGCCCCAATATGTTCAATTAACTTCCCTGGTGGTGTAGCAGACCCCATCCCCAATCCCAATGTCCCCAGTAAACAGTATTTTCATAAGGCCTGGTGGTCTAGTGGACTCCCTTCCTGATCCCCGATTTCACCCATATATTTAATGAATAAACTAGACCACCAGGGATGGGTTTGTTTTATACATTAAACATACAGAAGAAATCGAGGATGGGGAGGGTGTCCACTAGAGCCTTATGAAAAATGCTACTTATGGGGACATCGGGGATTTATGAAGGCAGTCCACTAGACCACCAGGATGGTAATAATGTATTTTAATGGGGGACCAGGGATGGGGGCTGCCAGCCTTTGCCGCATGGAGCCTGTGGCAAACCCTTCCTGAGCGTCATGTGTTTGTCACACAGGAGAGCTTGTCGAAGTGTGGGGACATAGGCGCCAGGACCCCTCCTGTACCAAAATCTGGTGCAGGCTCCTGGCACACCGGGCTTTGATGTGAGCTACTATTTGCCACAGCTTGCATCACTGTAAGCCATCTTCAAGAATCGAACCCTCTGGCTCTACAAAAGGCTTTTGTTGTATGTGTGTGTAGTATACTAAGCAAGGAACATTCTGCCAGTGGAACTAGCAGAATTTTTGAATCCCTGTATTCACTGGTAAACATTCCATATCTTGAATGTGGGGAAAGACAGGAAAAAACACAGGATGAAGAAAGTAGGCAATAAATAAGCAATAATAAAAAGTATTAACAGGGAGCTCCCGGTTTTGGTACCGATTGATGTCAGGGTTCAACAAACAAGGCTCTTACTATTAATAGTAATATAGGCCTGTCGCTTTTAATAGTATTTATAGTAATATAAGCCTTTTACTGTTAATACTGTTAATAGTAATCTAAGCCTATTACTATTAATACTAGTAATAGTGCTATAGGCCTATTACTATTAATACTATAACATTTTTTATTTTATTTACATGTAACAATCTTGCAATCCATTGGAGGGGCAGGAAACTACAAAACTAACTATGGAGGATCCATTGGGTCAAAAGAACAAAAAGCAAAGCAGTAAATTATAGGTGGAGAGACTACTTTAGGGTAAAATCACAAGTAAATTATAACTTTTTTATCTGAAATATTTGTTTTAATAATGAAACCTAGTTTTAAAATTAAAAGGCCATTTTATAAGTGCAATAACACACTCCAGGGTGTGCATTGCCCTGAGATAACCGCACTTCCATGGGGCTAAAGGATCTTGGCCTGCTGACCTTGTGCCTCACTATGCCCCTGGGCATGCAGTTATCTTAACAGAATGCACACCCATTGTGTCTTATTGCTTACCTAACAAACATTGGACTGCCTGGGTATTTTGATCATACTTTTAATTATCTTTGTGTGTGTGTATGTGCCTGCATATATGTAGAACTGCATTACATATGTGCAGGCATACACACACACCACACACACTCTAACACATAATATAATAAAAGGTAACTACAAATTATACCTTTTAGAAGAAAAATGTATGTACCACAGACATGATTGTCTGCAGGTTGACATTGACTCACATTTAACCCTCCAATGTGGATAGGAACTTCAAAACACAATTGTGAGTATGCCATTTGTTACTTAGGAGTCTTACCTTGTATGTGCAAATAAATGTGATATTACAGTACAGTCCATTAACAGAACAGTTCTTATAAAGAGTAATGTATAGGGGTGATATGTAACAAGTTTATTTTACATTGATGTATGATGCTACTGTACATAAACCCATCCACAAGAGCGAAGTGGGCTAGTATTCATGCCCCAGCTAGTTCCTTGCCTCAACATAGTAGCATGGAGGGAAAGGGCAGCATGGAGGTGGTAGAATCAATTGGAACACTGGCTTCCAATCAGAAGATCAGTCTGGCTGCAGAGTGGAGCCCTTCTTCATGGGAGCAGAGGATTGTGGGATATGGCAGTTCATGGCAGGGACTGACATAGCCTCTTTGGGAGGTATTTAAAAAATAAAAGCATTCTGGGCCTAATGGTACTGAGCCCTCCATGGGTAAGAGGGGTCTGGATACAGGCTAGTTTCTGGAACAGGTTGCCTCACAGAGCCAACAGGGTGAGGAGGGAAGATATGGTAGCCATTAGACTGTTGTAAATGTCCATTCCAACAGGCATGTGAAGCCTGTCATATAAGGCTTCATGCTTGGGTGTATCAGGGTAACTCACGGTACACACCGCACTTCCATCCTGCCCCCACCACTGACTGGACTAAGAGCTGTGTGGGATCCCGGCCAGTCAGGGGAAAACAATCATGCACTGCTGCGTGTATTGATTAGGTTATCCACAAGCTTCCATAGGACACCCAGGAAGTGTGCAACTTGGTCCTACATGCTGCACTTTCACAGCACGTAGGTTCAGTTCTGCATAGTGCATAGGTCCCTGTATATTTTTTATAATATTCATCATACATTGCATCTCATGTCACAGGTGTGGAAAAGTGAGCTTTTTCTTGTTAATTTGGGGTAACCATTGCCCCAGTGCTTGTGCACTGAGGTTCTTTGTCTTTTCTTGTTAATTACTAGTAATACTATGATAAAAATTGAATCAAAGGTTTTGGACTTTTAATTAGCAAAACATTTTCTTTAAGTTGTCTTGAGCTCAGTACTACAGTTAGAAAGTGAAAGAGAATATTTTAGTCTATTTAGGGAACACTCTGTAGACTTACAGGCAAAAGTTTTCCAGTCACTGATTTGTATACTTAACTGTATGTGTCACAGCACTAGCTTTGACACGACTCTCTAATCAGCAGGTGATCCCTATCTTTTTAATCAGTATTTTTTCTCCTCTCTGGTCAGCCCAACAGCATCCGCCAAGCCCCATCACCATCCTTCTCACAGACTTACCACTTATTTACCACTTGCACAGACCCTCAATAGGTGGGTGACCTACTGTGAGTTCCACCATGTCAGTTAGAAACAAACTGTGAAGAACACCACATCGACAACTTTGCCCTGGCAGTGCGTATACCACCAGCCGACAGGGTGAAACACCGTGAAAGTGAGAATGACGCTTTGCAGCCTGCACCCCAGACCATAATATAATCACCTCCAGGTCAGAGGTGCATGGAGGGAGCTAAAATCCCTGGGGTGGCAAGACAGCTAGCACTGCAAAATCCGATCGATGGAATGACTGTCAATCAGATTGCAACGCTGACATTGCCATCACTGCAGGAGTTTCACTGCAGTGACAGCATCCCATACTGTGTTGGTTGTGTGAGAGCCTGCGGAGGGGTGCCAGCCATGGGCAGCCTAGCATGTTTTCCTCCCTTTTCTCCCTCTGGGCTGCAGTGTTGGGATGTCTGCGCCAAACACATCATGCTATAGCCCGCCACTCATGCACTCCTGCTGTGCTGCCACCTGGCCTCCACCAGGTGGCAGCCTCTGCAGTGGGGACTGATGTCTCCCCACCACTCCCAGGAAGGACAGCTGCCATCAGGCTCTTGATCCTTCGTCACGCAGCCAGCACCAGCTGAGAGAAGCTTGTCTGTTCCTGAACCCGGGTTGTCAGTGTTGGGAGGCAGAAGCACAACAGCTCCTCCACTGGGCTGGCTTTTCTGTCTTCACCAAAGGACAAGAACAAGAAGGTTTTTTCTTTGCAGCTTCAGATTTCAAGGGAATGTGAGGTAGAGGTATTATCTGTTCAAGCCTGCCTTAAAATCTGCTGTCTCAAATGTAATTTAAACATGAAACTGGCAATGCTCTCAAGAACCTTGTCAGTTTCATCCATCATAATATCAATCTCATCTTATTTAAAGGGGACCACATACCACAGTCAAAGTGTACCCTTCTTAGATCAGGACATCACTGGATATAGTTCAAGACAGAAATATGTGAGCTCATATTAAAGCTGACATTTTAATGTAACTTGTGGCTAGGTTGCTGCTTTGAGATCCACAATCAGGCTGTCACAGGTCTCCTATAAATTCAATTGAGCAAAAGTCCATCACTCAGAGTCAAAGAGGTGATAGCTAGCTTTCCAAGTTCAAATTAATATTTTATTACATATTTGGCCCTATATTATAAAAGGCGCAGGGACAGAGATAGAGCTATGACACTTCTGATTACTTTGTCAAATAAAATATCAGTCTGAACTGGGAAGACTACCTTTGGCCTTTTTGACTCTGAGTGCAGGACCTTTCTTTATTCAACAGTGTCTGCTAGAGGGCTTTCAAGCAACAAGCACTTGGGGCTGCATTTTCTTGCAAAGTTCTTTTATGACTAGCATAGAAAAGAGAGTGTTCCATATAATGCAAACTGCAAACTCTCCTAGCTAGACTAGGCCCATTCATAACTAAAAGAAATGTATCAAGAGTATAGGCAGCCATATTTACACTTACCATTAACATCTGTGTACAGTTTCTTTAAGTAACTGTCCCAAACCCTTACCTTTTACGAAAATGTTTTGTAAGCATTGTCAGCCTAATCGGAAGGCATTGATTTACTGTAGTCCACAGAGTAGAGTCTGTATCTGTTTAAACTTCTAGAGCCAGATATTCAAAGGACTGCTAATGTGCAAAGTTGCCCTGCCTGGCAGATTGCACTTGCACCAAGGCCCACAGCCTGCTATATTCAGAGGTATAGCGCTAGCGCAAAGACCTCTGAATACAGGGCACTGTGGCCATCACGAGTCACAGGCTGGAGCACAGCGCAGACAATGTCCAGCACTGAATATTGCACAGGGGCAGTGCAGTCTGCCACGGCAGCCCGTGTCACAACCAGGGACTCAGGAAACCCCATACATGGAACATGTGAGTGCCCACAAATGGCACATGGTGCCGATAAACGGATGGAAGGCACTGACACCAACATGCACACAACATACATGAGTGCCACACATGTAGCCATGGCATGCATCACATGAGGGATGTAGCCTGAATGACATGTATGGTAGTACAGTTACTCACAGGAACAGCCGAAAGTGACCCTTCTTGAGGTAGTGATGTACAAAATGATACCTGTGGGATGTAAGACGACAGCCAACTATGCCTCATGTCTTCCAGATGAGGAACCATGGATGTGTTGGGATCCACCACAGAGAACTGCAGGGTCACCAAGGTAAAGCCCTGGTGGAGAATGGGGAGGATGTTTCCCACTGGGGTAGTTATGGGTGAGCAGGGAGGGTACCATGTAGAACCACAGTATGAAGGTCATACAGGAAAGGAACATACACAGGAGCATCAGTAGAAACATACAAACTTTACTGTACAAAATAAACAACAGGGTACAACAACACAACATCAACAATAAAAATGGGGTGGCAACAGGCTAAACAACAGGGAGAGGATACAGAAGCGGTTGTGGAGTACTCAAGTTGAAACTGGGAAGGGCTAGGGTGCAGGTGTAGGAGTGGCTAGTTGTATCTTACAATCTGCCTCAAGATGTCCACTGTCCTGTGGAGGCCCTCCACTGCCCGCCCTCCTCAGAATTAGCCACTGTTGGTGTATGATCCACCGCAGGAGATTGTCCTGGGCCTGGCATGCTTTTGGCTGCTGGGCTCCTGCTACTGTTCTGTAGTCACCTATGTGGAGAACAAATATGTAGTAAGGTAATGGTATAGACATGGTGGACCCTGTAGGTAATGGTAGCCACAGAGCCATGGGGTACAATGGTGACACAGGTGGCACAGTCACTCCATTGATTGGAGATGGCCCATGACACCCAGACATATGGACATGTGCAGCTGGTACCCAAGCATCGACTGCTGCTGTGTGAGCATAAGGAGGTTGGCAGGTGCCCCAAAGGGCTGACTGCCAAGGATGCAGTGGTCATGGCTGGACAGGGTGGCAGCATATGATGTGTACAGAGCCACAATCTGTGGTATACACTATGTTGAGCAGTGCAGCATCATGGGACACACACAGAGCCATAGGGCAGGGAGGCAAAGTGAGGCTTGGCTGAATCACTCCATGTCCACTCTATAGTGTGGCAGTTGTGACAGGCCTAGAATGGCACTGGGAAGGGTGTACTGTCAGGGTGCACAGGCACAGAGGTCATCAAGCAGCATCATGGCCACTCAAGTTTGGTATGTGTGCACCAGAGCAATGAGTATAGTACTGACATGTGTGGTACAGGTAGACACGGCAGCAGCAAGATGCCAGCTGCCACAAGGTGGCTGCAGCACAGCCAGGTGGCAGCTGCATGGATAGCCTGTGGCCACATAGGGGTCTATAATACTTAGGCCACTCATGGCATGCTGGGCAGGCTGGACATGGCCACTGTGAGATGCAGAGGAGGTGACACAGTCACATACAAGTTGCACACAGCAGCATTGGACTGGGAGCAGATGGCAGCAAGCCATGACAGGGCATGGTGCATGCCACTGTAGTGGAGTGATCTGTGACAGGGATACTGAAAGCATGCTGCATTGCTGCCACAGCAGCAGCAGACAAAACTGTGCCACAGGCGGAGTGGGATGATGTACCTGGGCTGCCATAGCACCTGTGAGGGTTGCGGGCTGGGGTCTGTGGTTGGTAGCATACCTGTCAGTGGCTTGGGAGGTCCCTATTATGCTGAGAAACCACCAGCACAACCACACCAAACAGGGTATGGTGCAGGTGGTCCTTCCATGCTGGGGATAGCAGGGCCAACAGCCAGTTCAGAAGATCCCTAGCTGGCACAGGGGAGCACACTGTCCGAGCCTGTGCTCCTGGGGGGCTGGCCCCAGGGCTCAGGTGGCAGGCCCCCAGTGCAGTGGCTGGCATGGTGAGGTGATCCCCACAAGATGTAGACTGTGTGCAGTGGCAGGGCCACGCAGGACCAGGGAGCACAGCTACCTGTCAGACACCTGTATAGCCTTCTGGTGCTAGACACACCAGAGGGTTCGTAGTCCCATGACGTGCTGTTGGGCACGGGTGCACCACAGCCCACTGGACCAATGCATACCCCCACAAGGCCCTCCAGGTGCCCCCACCCCAGTCGTGGCCCACTTGGTGCCCCACAGTGCCCACAATGCAAACTACATGTTATTTGTGCTGCAGCAGCCTGCGCAGTGAGACTGCAGCTGGGGCAGGTGTCAGATCCTGTATCACCCACACGCGCAATGCCGCCTGTTGTCCACAGTGTCATGGGACCACCACACAGATACCAGCAGCCCAATGGCAACACCAAACACACAAGGAGGAAGTTGGATACAATCAGTCAATCTTTGTTGTTCAGCTTACAAAACTTTCAACAAAACTTAAAATATCAAGCAAATCACATAAGATACATAATTTAAAATCTCTTGACAACAATTATAAATTGTAACATGACAGTAATAAATATAACTTGGTCAAATTTCATAGACACACCCAGTGCTTTGACAGTATTGCATATACTCACTATGCTTTGTATTCTTAAAATTGCATTTGTACAGCTAATGATTTCTGTTTGATTTTAAGAATTGCACTAAACTATCTCGCCAACCTGTTTATGGTCCACTCCTAAGCCGTGTTCAGTAATATAATGGTTAACAATTCCTCATCAATGGGATATTGAATGTTCATAAATGGCCCAAGCCAGAATAACCTTTCCTTGGTGTACCAGGTGCACTTCAGAGGACATGTAAGAGATTTTCCTTTTCTCCCACTGAACAAGTACAGGCCTCCAACTCCTTGGATAATTTAAGATGCTACTGGAAAGTATGGCCCCTCTCCTGACACAGCAAAAGCCACTGATTAGTTTATCAAATTGTGCTTAATAGTAACATCCAGTATATATATTACTTCAACGTTTCAGGTAAACCCTTCTTCAGGAAAACTGGTTAATCTATAAAACATATATATTCAAAATTATCAAATAAACTATTTTCATATAAAACACTTTAAATTGAAAAGAATTAACAAAAAATATATTACTGGCTATCCTTACATTTCATTACCGTCGATATTTCATTGAAAAATTCATAGCTCTTCACATACATGTTAGACTCCACCACTGGACACTAATAAAATAAAAATAAAATCCTTAAATGAAAACTTTGTAATTGTTCATTTCAATAACTTCAATTCTTTACTATTTCTGAGATTTGGGTTAAAAGAAGTTATAAGTGGCAATCAATTTTGTAACCTGTTACATAGGATTCACTTTGATTTGATCAGGGTCCCTAGTTTCTGTGGTGCAAAGTGGATTCTTTGAGTTTTTATTCAGAGACTCATAAGATTAGAAAATAAAATATTATTCCAAACTGAACTGTAAAATTAAATGACCAAAATAGTTTAAATAATAAGCACCTTTGGCACAGAGATATACGATATTCTGTGCGCCTAGAAAACAAGTCTGGCACCAGGTAAGCACTATAGGCTTGCGTTACTCATTAGTTAGTTGCCAGATGCAGAGGTGTGGTTTCCTACTATAAAGATGAATGCAGTAGGCCCTGCGTTACTCCCACCTGAACAGGACACAGAGGATCCACACAGTAAGTTGCGACTTTGATTTGGGAAACTTCAAAATGGTTTTGGTTAGATGTACAATGTCACATATAAGTTTCTGTTATACATTTCTTTATCTCTCTAGTGTGATGAAGAGCGAGCGTTTTAAAAAGTAACAATATAAAGTTGAAAAACTTGAGACATACTAGGATAGTGCATGAGAGCAGTTGACAACAGGGCTATTCTTTCACGAGTTGGCACTGTGATGACGGATTACCTCGAGAGCACAGCTGGGAGAGGTAATCGTCCTCAGTAGTGCCAATGATGAACCATGTCATCTACATACTTTCTATAGTGTAGAGCGGAACATGTTTTTTGGGGAAAAAAACAGTTACCAGAAGGAAAAGAATTTACATTCTGAACCTTTTCACACTAACCAGTAATACTGCCCCGATATTACTGCTTTCGCCATATGTCCTGTCTATGGAGTGAGCCCTAACTGTCAAATGCTGCGCGAGGACACAGTGTGACATTCGCAGTACAGTAGAAAACATCATTCTGTTGCACTGCTAACGCCACTAGTGTGTGACTATGCTGTTCAAACCATCGATTTCGTGGAGAATCGATCGCCCACCATACACTATAAAATAAGTGATTAGCAATAGAAATGTAGAATGAACGTTTAGAAGAATGAAATGAATAATAGTTGAATGAACAAGAAAGGAAGATTGTGACAGCGTTTTGCCAGAAAACTAATGCTTTAAGCTTGAAAATTCAGAAAGGTGAAATTCCAAGAGAGAACATTTGATAATTTTGCAGGCTAATATGTAAGTAGTATTAAAGGGAAAGAACATTTGACTAGAAGACAAGAAAGTGTTACTGCCTTTATGCGATTCAGCGCTTTTGAGAAGTTCAAAGAGAGAACATTTGATGATTAGCAGGCAAACACTGCGAAGCAGTACTGTGTTACAGCTAAGGAATTGTTTAACAATATAGATTTAATTAGTATTTAGTGATGTGGATTTAATATACAGATATAATATAAAAGGGAAATAATAAATTGAAGTTATTGAAATGAACAATCAAAAGTTTTGGTTTAAGTATTTTATTTTTATTTTTATTAGTGTCTAGTGGTGGGAGTCTAACATGTATGTGAAGAGTTATGAATTTTTCAGTGAAATATCAACGATAATGAAATGTAAGGATAGCAAGTACTCATATTTTTGTTAATTCTTTTCAATTTAAAGTGTTTCATATGAAAATAGTTTATTTGTTAATTTTGAATATATATATTTTATGGATCAACCAGTTTTCCTGAAGAAGGGTTTACCTAAAACGTTAAGCAATATATATATACTGGATGTTACTATTAAACACAATTTGATAAACTAATCAGTGGCTTTTACTGTGTCAGAGTGAGTGGGCCATACTTTTCAGTAGCATTTTTTCAGTTTAGCGGCAGCCTATACTGGTATTATTTGGCCTCTCCCCATGTACTACTAATTTATACTTCTTTTCCATCATTTTTTGAGGAATACTAGCTGCACTGGATTGGATTTTCATTTGTGATAATTTAAGATGCCTAACTGTAGCACATTGTTGGGAATCGTTCAGATTTGTATTGTATAAAAGATAGTACGAAGTTTTGGGTCTCCCAAGATGCTCAGGTAGGGTTAAACCCCAAAAAGTAGTAGTGCCTAGCCTCCCAGTTACAGTAGGCCAAACTCTTTATTTTACTCAAATACGTCAGATTCCAGAAATTGCTTATTCCTTTGTTATATATTTTGTATTTAGTACTAATAACTATACCTCTATCAGTATAGGTTTCAAGGTAGTAAGTTTGTACTGTTCAACAAGGATATCAATAAGGAATACCAGTAAAGTACTCTTGTAAACTTGAGACACTGGAGGACAGAAATTTAGGTGCAGCACACGTGCAACTGAAGTTGCTTCCCAGTACCCCCAGTCATTCCAATGAGTACCCTTTCTCTCAGATAAGATAGGAGCATCACAAAAGCAAGTTTATAAAGGTACTACTCTCAAACATGGGGATGCCACTGTGGACAGGCATTGTAGCAGAATTACTGTAGCCCTTCTTAGACAAAGGGAACTGTTGGCTGGGGAGTATTCAGTTGTGATTCTTAAACTGTTTTGGTTAGCCAGTAGGGAGGGCATCTATCTGAGCAAAAATAAAATCAGTCTTTCTTGGGAAATCATACTATACTGTATTTAATTAGTATATGTACTATTACATTTTAATATTGATACCTCTAATAAATCCGAAGGGACAGATTTGCTTTACAACTTTCCAATACATATTTAAAAGCTGTGGGTTAACTTGAGATTCTAGGAACGTGGATATGGTGTACTATCCACACTTCTGGCAGTGATACTTTCCCTTTAAGATCAGCTGAACATCTTCAAGCTGGCTCCTCCCACCCACCTGGGTGGTAACTCCCCTAGCACTGTCCCATAATGTCAGATCTTCCTTTTCCTGGAAGAAGAATGTTCCCTCCTTATCACTCTGTGAGTAGGCCCTTTGCTTTTGAAATCTATCAGTTTGCAATTCAATTGTCTTTAGGGTTCTCCTTCACTTCATCCATGATGGATGACATGAAGTCAGCACCAGGATTCAAGTGCTGTGCTTGTAGACAGAAGATGTCCCAATGCACCCGCACACCACTTGCATCTACTGCCTACACCACAGAGCACAATCCCCAGGTGTGTGGCCTGTGCCTCACCTTGCCTCCTTCTACATTAGAGGACCAGCATGTCCAATGTCTTCTGAAGTACCTGGATGACCAGGATCCTCCCTTTAAATCCAAGGACATCCATTGGGCAGTCTCCACAGCTGAAGGGTTCACTGAATAGCTTGCAGCATTTGAGGAAGCTTTGGCTCAGACCATGGAGCAGACTTCTTCGGGTTAGGCTTTTTGCTGCTTCCCTTAGGTGCCTCCTTTTCTGGAGTGTTTTGGGACTTGTGCCAGGCCTGTCCCACCTTGGGGCAGGGACCTTCCTCAGTCACTAAATCAAAATCTAAAATGGAGACTACAAAGAAGTCTAGCTGTCGATCGTGGGATCGTAAGCTCTCTCAGGCCTCAGATTCCCAAGCTTCTACGGAGGTTTTGACTATGGTTGATGCTTCAGCCCAGGCCGCTGGCTCCATGGCCTCTCGACAGGCCAGTTGGTCGAGACGCAAGCCCACCAACCTTTCAAGATTTTTCTTGAGCCACTAGCCTGTTGTTGCCAGATAAGGCTGATACCTCCTCTCTAGGACGCCGGTCCTGCTTGTTACCTCCTAGGGAGCGTTGGATCAGCCTGCTGATCTGCTCCCTCTTCCTCAGGATCTGGTTTGGGCCAGGGATGAAGGGCACATCACTTGGATTGAGAAGTCCAGTGCTACCTTGGACTTGGTGACCTCCACCCAGAGGGATCCCAAGTGCTCCAAGGCTCAGAAAAGAAGCCCTTTGTCCCTTCTCTGCTCCTAAGGACAAGACATCCAAGCCCTGGCTGGGCAACAGGCACAGGATTGGTGTCTCAGCTGAAAGCCATTGCATCAGTTGTCAGGAAGCCAGGAGGTCAAGATCCTGGTGGTTCTTCAGCCGCTTCCTCCTCCATCTCTAAGCCTGCCCAGTGGCAGCATGAAGTGCCTCCCCCATTCTCATCCTGTCTCCCTGGAGCCTTCCTATGAGGGCCAGCTCTACTTTCTTTCTGCCTGGTCTGCTGTCACCATGGACAAGTGAGTCCTCAAGATGGTCAGCCAGGATCTGCCTCTGGATTTCAAGGTCACCTGCCTTGTGAGCCTGTGCCCCATGGGAGTACATGGTGTCTGCCAAAATTCTGTCACCCTTCGGGTTGACTGCTCAACTCCTCCTCAAGGAGGTCATGACTCCATTTTCTGATCCTCCAGTACATCCAGGGTTTGTCTCCAGGTACCTGCTGGTGCCAAACGGATGGTGGGCTGGTGCTCCATTTTAGATCTACATGACCTGAACACGTTTCTTTGCTGCGCACTTCCAGAATGGTCACTATGTCTCAGATTGTACTATTTTTGAGTAGAACATGAGGTTTTTCCCTAGATCTTCAGGATGCATTCTTTCATGTTCTAATCCATCCATTCCACCGCAGGTTCATCTGGTTCCGCAGAGGGGATTCTATACAAGTTCTAGGCTATGTCCTTTGACCTCTCCTTGGCTCCCAGGATCTTCACCAAATGCATAGCAGTGATGGCAGCTTACCTTCGGTGCCAAAGGGTCCAGGTCTACCCCTACCTGGATGACTGGCTGATTGCGCATCCCTCCATGTAGGAGGTGGAGCAGTCCAGGGATCTGGCCCTCAAATCTGCATCTCCCATGGCCTCCTGGTCAATGAGGCCGTTGGAACTCATGCCCTCACAAGTGATTCATTTTGTCAGAGTGGAGCTCGACTGTTGCAGAGCAGGGCTTGCTTTTGGCAGATAGGGTGGAGGTTCTTTCCTCCTTTGCCCAATCATTTTAGTTGGGCAGTTGCAACCTGCTGTGGACTTTCTGCACCTCCTGGGATACATGGCAGCTTGTGCCAGTGTGGTAGGTTGGGCCCAGTGGAGAATACGCTCTTCTGCAATGGGAGCTTGCCCATCAATGGCCTTAGCACAGGTCACTGTGACTCAGCTGATGTGGGACACCCTCTAGTGGTGGTTGGTCCTTGAACATCTGCAGGAAGGGATCCCATTTGTCACCTAGAGCCGAGTAGTCATTCTGACTACCGATGCCTCCTGAAGGCCTAGGTTACTCATCTGGGGAACACAGAGTTCATGGGCTCTGGACCCCGAGGAGTCCCAATGTCATTTCAACCTGCTGGAACTCTGGGCAGTTCAACTGGCACTGACAACCTTTGCTTCATACATTCGGAGTCAGGTCATTCAGGTCCAGATGGACAACACCACGACCATTTACTACTTGATCAAGCAGGGTGGAATGCACTCCCTTCCTTTGTGCAAGGAAGCTCTCTGCATCTGGACCCTCATGCTCTGCCTGGGTACCAATCTCCTGGCCATCCATGTGGCGGCTCCTCCAACAGGCTGGTGGATTCCCTCAGCCATATGGGCGAGGTGTCTCACGATTGGTTGCTTCATCCGGAGGTAGTACACAGCTTGTTCTCCCAGTGGGGCATCCCTTCAGCAGATCTGTTTGCCTCAGGAACACAAAGCTGAGTCTGATGTGCCCATCCCCCAGCAGGCAGTGGCGGCTCTACACCAGGGCCGCCAGGAGTGCGATGCCCTGCTAAAAAATGTTGTGCCCAGTTGGTGCCTCATATGGTGCAAAGCCTCCCTATAGTAACCATATATCAGTGCCCTGGCTGTCATCTGTTGTGCCCTGGTAACTATTTGTGGCTAGAGCCGCTAGTGCCAGCAGGGAATGCTGCAGGGGATGCCTTCTCGAGGCCTTGGACCCCTGGCCTCCTCTATGCCTTCCTTCTTTCCCTTGATCCACAAAGTGCTGATCAAGGCCAGAAGGACAAGGCATGGATGATCCTGGTGGCTCCAGACTGGCCCTGCCAGTTCTGGTACACCAATCTCCTCAGTCTCAGCAGCAGACTCCTTAGGAATCTTTCCCACACCTGGACCTACTCTCTGCCATCAGGGTAAGGTATTCCATCTATACCTTCAATCCCTGCACCTGAATGCCTGGTTCCTGGCGGCTAGAGTTCCCTGCTTTGGATCTCTCTGAGGATGTCCTCACTGTTGTGGAGACCTCTCAGAAGGAGTCAACTGGAAATGCTATGCCTTCAAATGGAAGAGGTTCTACATTTGGCTTCAGGACAAGGGGCTGACCCCTTATCTTGTCTGGTGGCTAGCATTCTTGACGGCCTCTGGTCCCTATCTCAGTTGGGCCTCTGGTCAATGACTCTCAAAGTGCACCTGGCCGCCATCTCTCCTTACTGGGCATGGGCTGATATGGAGTCGGTGGCAAAGAGAGAAGGTGGTCTGGTGATTTTTCAAAGGCCTTGACCACATTTCCCTCTGATGCATGAACCACCACCACCACCTTGGGATTTGTTGCTAGTGCTGGAAAAGCTCGATTGAACTGGTGCACAGGTGTGAGATGTCTCACCTGTCATAAGAAGACTGCCTTCTTGGTGGCTATCATGTCAGCCAGAAGGATCAGTGAGCTCTAGGTGCTCTTGGTAGAGTATCTTTATTTGGTCTTCCACAGGGACAAGGTCATCCTTCGCCCTAACCCAAAGTTCCTTTTGAAGGTTGTGTTGGATTTCCACCTTAACCAGGTGATTTATCTCCCAGTGCACTTCACCAACCACACCTCGGTGGCCGGGCACAGGCTGTATACGTGGGACCTGCAGTGAGTGCTAGCCTACTATAAGAACCACATGGCTGAAGTTAGCGGACAGGTTCACCAGCTATTTGTCACCTACGCTGAAGCTGCACTGGCAGACTGGCAGCTAAGTGGATGATTGGCAGGTGGATTGTATCCTGCATTGAACTCTGCTATAGGTTGGCAGGTAGGGAGCCTCCCATGAGGGCTAAAGGCTCATTCCACCCATCATACCACTGCCTCTGTGGCTTCTTCCAGGATGTCCCTATCAGAAATCTGCAGGGCTGCTACCTGGAGTCAGCACACCCTTCATTTCCCAGTACCACATTGACCTTGAGTCACCCAGGATGCTGGTTTTGGGGCCTCAGTCCTCCAATCTCTATTCCCTATATAGGGGTGTGCAGCTTGCACTCTCCTTCCAGGAGAACTGTTAGGAGTCTGCCAGAAGTATGGATAAAATATATGCCAAAGCAACTTACACCTTGTGCCTAGAGGTATCTCTATACCAGTGCTCCTTCTCCTGGTGTTTATTCTGGGACAAACACAACCTGCCTCAATGACCACCACCCTCCACCTCGACTATCCTGTCATACAATGCGGAAAATCAGCACAGTGGAGACCTGCAGTAGGCGCCTCCTTCTGCTCACCCCTCACAACAACCCTCTTGGTCCCTACTATCACAGGGATCTCTATCCCAGTTTTATGGCTATTTCCTGGCCTTCGCACCACACACGGCTACTAATCGCAACTCCCAGGCATTACGGAGGTCAAAGTAAAACATCACTGCTCAAAATAAGTAGGAAACTCATCCTAATCCTACTACTTATGTCAGGAAATATTCACCTAACTTGAGCCCCAGGCAACACATGCCCAGACCCCAGCGCCTAATGGCCAACTGAGGATTGTGGCTATAAACACGGCAGCCTCTGACAGTTTGAGCCTTGGGTGGCACATACCCAGCCAGACGTCATTGCATTGACTGAGACCTGGCTCATTATGCGATATCTGACTCGGTAGTCCCCATACCATCACAACCTGCACAGGTTGGACCGCTCAGGAAAAGAGATGGTGGATGTTTAATCTATACCCACAACCACCTGCAATGCCACAGAGTCCAACTGATGGGTATCAATAATGACTTTGAATTCCTAGCTATAAAAATCTTGATAGGCAAGGGGCATAAAGGCCTAATTGTCATGACAGTTTACATCCACCTGGATGTGGCAACAAGCGGGCTAGAAGCCTTCACGTTAACCTCTACACCTAGGCAAGCCAGAACAAGGAAACTATCATGCTAGGGGATTTTAACTCTAACTGGCTTGCCAGCTCCAGTGCTACACAGAGACTTGGTATCGAGACTCTACCTAGCGCAGATGGTCAAAAGCTGCACCTGTACAAACTACCATACAGGCACAGGCACACTGATTGACTGGGTGCTGACAACCTATCCGGAGCAATTAAAGGATGTCTCTGACAGTACAGGACAGGACAGGATGTACTCTCTGATACTCTCAGTGACCACTCACCTATCAATGTGAGTGGTTGACTAAACAGGCCAAGCCTCCATCAAGAATGGTGAGGAATAAAGTTATTAAATATAGCTCAATGGTCGACTTTGAAACACCTCAAAGGGATAGACTGGAGCTTCCTTGACTCGCAACCCACAGTTGGCGCAGCCCTGCAGCTCTTTCTTAATCACTTTAGCGGGTTGTGGATAAGTTTTCCCATATTACAAGAAGATGATTAAAGGTTGCAGCATGCTGGGTCACCCTGCAACTTCTAGGCTTGATTGCAGCAGGATCTACACTGGCCAAGCTAGGGCAACAAGGAGTGCTACAGATGGCCAAAACTACAAGACGGCCTGAAACAAATGCATGAGCAATCTGACAGGCCAAGGCTACCTACCATAAGAACCAATAGTCCCAATGCTGGGGCGACAGGAAGAAATTCTGGGCCTCTATCAAAACCTCATTGGAACCAGTGACAGATCCCCCATGCTTCACCACAACAATGAAGTAATACTAGATGATGACACTATGGCCAATATTTTTAACAGGGCATTCATGGATTACAGTGCTGTCCTCCACCCAAAACTGGCTACATATCCTGAAGGAATAGTAGCCACTGACCACTCACCCTCCTCTTCCAACACTAGGAACTGCCCAAACTTTTACTTCAGATGGGTATCCATCAAGGACACAAGAAAATACCTTGCAAGAGTCCTTGTCAAAATAAGGATGGGAGGCGATGGTATTGACACGAAACTGATCTCTATTGCCCTACCTGAGGTCATCGGACCTATCATCAAGCTGTTCAACTTGTCACTCCGCCTTCCATCTGAAAAACTGCTCTGGTCACATCTGTGCACAAAGGGGTGACCAGTCACTATATCAAATTATAGACCCATCTCAATTCTATCACTACTCTAAAAGCACTGGAAAAATCATAGCCGACCAACTCATGGATCATCTGCATAAATACAACCTCCTCTCCACCCAACAACGGCTTCCTGCAAAGCTGCATAGCACTAATACTGCCCTAATCGACTTCACTAGCTACGTGCATGAGGCACTCAACCAGGGCCAGATGGTAGGGACAATTTTTATAGACCTAACCAAAGCTTTCAACCTTGTGGAATACCAATTGCTGCTCCACAGGTTAAGTGGCTTAGGCTGTCCCCATCATGGATGGGTGGTTTACCAGCTATCTGTCAGGTTGTCTCAGAAAGTAAAAATCAATAGTGCCATCTCCGACACCTGCAAGGTCACAGTAGGGTCCCCAGGGGTATACTGGGCCTGCTCTTATTCAGCCTATTTGTAAAACCTGCCTGATGTTTGCTCCATGTCTAAGATCCTGCTATACACTGACGCACGGTAGTATTCTCTCGAAACTCCTGCCAAGAAGCTCTCACAAGTGGTTTGCAGTACAGTTTTAACCTCCTACATGACTGGTTCAAAGACAACATGCTGAGCTCAACAGCAAACAAAACAAGACAATGCTCTTTGCGGACGACAAAAGATCTGCACCCCTCTCAATTACCTGCAACTCTCACTTCACCTTGGAGCAGGTGTCTTAGTTCAATATCTTAGAATCACAATAGATGAGTCCCTGTCGTTGATAACACGTATGCAATATTACCACTGCCATCAACAGGAAACTAGGGTCCCTATACCGGCTTTGATTCTGCCTCACTCTTGAGGCTAGGATTCAGGTGGTTAGAGGTACAATCCTACCTATTCTGGACCATGGGAACGTAGTTTACAGCGCAGCCTCTGATACAAGCCTGCTCAGAGTACACACTACTCTCAATAAAGCCTGTAGATTTGTGTTAGGTGCCAATTGCCCAACACATATGTGTGACCCATACATTGGGACCTAAATGGCTTCCACATATGGATCGCATTAAGCTCCATGCCTGCCTTCTGGGAAAGAAGGCCCTACTAGGACTTGCACCTCCTCCCTTCCTTCAAGCCTTATTCTGTCCTGCCCCAGCTGAACATGCCACAAGAAGCATCATTAAGCCGTTCAGAAGGACTGCCCTAGGGAGGTGAGCCTTTGCAGTATGGGCTCTCACTTGGATAAATGAACTCCCACACACCGCTACAAGCCTTACATGCCTCAGTCCCTTCAAGTCCGAGCTTAGAATTCTTTCTTCCCTCCTGTATGCTGCTACTGCCACTCTTAACCCAGCTGTAACCAGCCTCCTTGTGCCTTGGCCATGCCCAGGTTCATCTTCCATTCTCCAACTGGATTTGAAGTTTCCTAGTCACCACCTGCCCCTGCCTGCCTACCTTCCTTGTACCCCCTGCCCCTACACCCCCATAATGAGCCCTCATCTACCTACCATTTACCTTCCCATACTCACCCCACCCACCCTTGATGAGCCCACCTCTTGTTCCACCTCTGTCCCCTTTATCTGACTCCACTTATTCACCTAATCTTGATCCATCCCCCCATCTTGTTTGCCTACTATGGCAGTACTTACTCTCCTGGATGATGCTACCTTTGGTATTGATAATGCTGTATCTCTACTACTACTTGATCACTCTAGCTAGTACATAATTAGACTAGTGCACTCTTAATTACCAAGGCTGCTGTGTGAACTGTATCCCATGCACTATCTACCCATGCTTTGGATTATGTGATGCTTTTGCCTATGATAGCCTATGCTACTGTTTACACTATGTTCCATTCAGATGTTATTGACAATGCCTATTTAGCTGCAACTGTTTCCCTTACTCATGTATTTTCCTTCCCTTCCCTTTTATGCGAGGATCCTTTGTAAAGAGCTTTTAGCTCAAAGGTTGTAATTCTGATTATGCAAATAAATAAATAAATAGTACACCACATCCACATCCCTAAGAAAACAGGTTTCTCACCTGTAATAAATAGTTCTAGGAGTGGTACATAGTGTACAGCCACATTTACCCACCAGACTTCCCCAGGCAAGTGGCACACTGGTCTTGCTTCCAGCGGGTGAGATCTGATGTCATGGGGCAGTACTAGGGGAGTTACCACCTGGGTGGGTGGGAGGAGCCAGCTTGAAGACATTCGGATGATCTTAAAGGGAAAGGATCATCGCCAGAAGTGTGGATGTACACCATATACACTCCTAGAACTACTGTTACAGGTGAGTAACCTGTTTTTGAGTTCATACTCAGTGCTGATGCAGTGGTGCAGTACTAAGGAGTCCTCCATTGTGGGAGATGTCATTCTTTAATGGTGACAAAAACAGGTTTTTACACCTCTAGATGCCTTCCTGTTTTCATATGAGTGTCTATCCAATATTCTAATCAGTTTTCACATTTTGTTAAATTAACAAATCTGTTTTATGACTTTGTAACTACCGAATAATTTTCTCTTCCACAGTTGTGCCTTCTTTTCATACTGTGATGGCATCAGTAACACCATTCCAGGCCATTCAGATGAATAGCATGGAACTGTATTACTGATGTCATGGAATGTCTTAGAATTATGAAAGAGGAGAAGTAGCAGGTGACGAGAGTAGAACTCTATGTAGATCTGAGAATACTACAAAGCTAGATTATTTATTTATCAAAAATTGGTCAAAGCAGATCAAAATGCATCATAAGCATGGAAAGGAAAATGGGAGTATGTAAAATCATTTCCTATTTCCTTTAAAAGAGATATTAATCAAGGATCCTATTATCTATCTTAGGTGCTTGTCTAGACACAGGGTCACTATCTCATTGCACTTTTAGAGTTGATGTAATGCTAGTGTAACCCACCCCCCATCGCCCCTGTTCAACTAGCTGGGCTACTCCTCACATGGCACCAATGAGAGGGATGGGGTTTGTTACTATGAACAGTTCTGTTTACCATTTCTTCTACTTTGTAGCCTGCCATCCTCAGACAGGCAAATCAAGTGTGGCAACTACCTGGCTCACACCTGAGGGATCATTTAGCATGGCCATCAACCTGGGTCCCTGGGAGAAATGTTTGCTCAGAATTATGCTAGTTTGTACTTCCTGGTCAGGAGCACCCAAGAAAATCCAGACACAGTGGAAGCAATAACAGTACTGTCCAAACCAGGTTGGGATTCTAGAGTGTGGCTTTTATTCACATACACAGAGAATAATACAAAGTGAAGATGTGGACCCCACAGGGCTACTCCCACTAGTACTGCAGATTGCTGAGGTACAGAGCACACACACAGTGAACCCTCAGGCTCTGAATGGAACTTGACACATGGCCCGGACTGGTACACTTCCCTTGACTAGGCAACCTCAGCTAGTACCAGGAGACTTTCCCACATTTCATGAGGAATTACAGGTGGCACCCTCAACCACCAAAGAGTTCCTCAGGCTCACAGAAAATCCAAAATCCCACATCTGGGCATTTTCTTCAGGCACTGGCCAAGTGTACTGAGAGAAAACACAGGTGCCCAAACTGAACTCGGAGAGGTAAGCATGGTTACTCCAGATGGGGGTACTACCACCTTTGCTTTCAAATTTATACTTGGCCATTCATCTGTTTAATAACACCCTTCTCAGAAACTCTTGTAGATACTATCTTGAAATGTCTTTCACATTTAACATACTACTTTCTCACACATCTGACGTGTCATGAAGTTCAAAGTTCTGTAATTGCCAATGTCTCTTACTGGACCCCACTTTAGCAGACACTTTTAAATCAGACATGAACTGAAAGTTCTGTACTTGGCAAGTCTCTCCGGACCCCATAGTAGGCAGACATTTTAAACAGAAACATACTAAGAGTTCTGTACTTGGCAAGTCTCTCTCGGACCCCATAGTAGGCAGGCACTTTTAAACAGAAACAGTCTTGGTGACAGAGTCCTTTTGTCAGAGAAAAACTCACCACAGGAATGCAGGTGCCCGGGACTTTTCCACACAGAAGTCTTGGGTACTCACAGAGCAGATGAATCTAGGCAGCTTCAACACAGTCCAGGCTGGACTAGGGACTGCCCTGAATCTGGAATTCCCCATCCCTTCGGGATGGGGCACTGAAAACCCTCTAGGAATGGTCTCTACTGCTTCACTCTCGGTCTTCTATGTTCTTCTTCTAGGGTGAGAACAAACTACCCAAACTACAGAGATAGCTCTCTGTCGAGCTAAATCTGAGGAGCTGCCCAGGCAGCAGCCTCCTCCTCACTCTCCACTCTACAGACTCACTGACCTCTAACTCAGCATTCTACAGCTAACTCCCCAGCTAACATTCCATTGTGGCGTATGCTGCTGTTACAATTCTAAAGTTACATCATCACTCCAGCTCAGCTGAGACTGAAAACAGAGTGTAAAATCCATTTAATTGGCATCTCACAAGCTGCCTTTCCCTGCCTGCCACTGATTCGAGTGGGATTCTAGTAACCCCTGGGAACAAGGGGTTACACTAGTCTAGTCATCTATTAGCTATCCAGACCAGCAGTGCCTTTGAATTGGACAATGTCAGCAATCATTCATGACCATGTTTGGGATATTCAGCTATGCCATGTTTGTCTATGATGTATATACTTCCATTACTACTGTTTTACTCATTGGTGTGTAAAGTGTTGTAGGCGTATAGAGTGTACAAAAGGTGTTGATATAAATAGGGAATATGATAGTTGACTCAAAATACATAATTTATACTTGACTTCAAGCGTTAGAGCACAGGCTGCAGAACCATAACTCATGGGTGTTTGGAGCCATGAGTGAGCTATACATTCATCATGTCATGTCATGTTATTCACGACACCCCTCACAAATGAGGATAAACTGCATATTGTTAGTCAGAACATTGCATATTCAATTTATAAAACATCACCTTGCTACTTTAACATGTAGAACTGGTGTGTTTAACATGTAACTGAGTCTCTGATTTCAGCTGCTACTTTAGTGCTGCTTTAAGCAGTTTTGATTCTGTCATCACCATTGTAAAAGTTGTTCTCTGGATTGTTCAGTATCCCTTTGTGATAACATACTCTTCAAGCTATCCATTATGAAAACAGTAGCATTCTTGATATCTTGCTGTTACTGCTGTCATCAGCAAAGATATCACTTATCTCGTTATTTTCCTACTGCACTATAATGCAATAAATACACCCACATCTGGATTCGCCTCTGAGTGTTACATGGAGCTTTCATCCTCATTATGTGCAGAGAAGACATGCAACCCCTGTTGATGTTGTTGTTCATGCCCTAGTGATGTAGACTAGGACCCATATGTTCTTTTCAGGATTCCTTCTTTTGAAAAGGATACTGCAATTTTTGTAAGGCCGTGTGTTGGATGTTGAGTTATTTGTGTGTGTGTGTGTGTGTGTGTGTGTGTGCCATTTGCACATGGCAGTGCATTCCCACTGCCTGTCTCAATGGGAAAGATGAGTGATGGTCTGCAGCTCGATCAGTCAGTTAGTCCCACACCTATTACTAGCCTATGGTCTCATCTCCTCCCAGTCCAAACTCTGAGTAGCCAGCTTCAAATTGTAGTTTGATGACTGAAAAGCTGGCTTTAATCTACTAAACTGTCCAACTTCTTGCAGTGGGAGGAGGGAAGAAAGGGGCCGACACTAGTATGAGCTGCTGCACTTACTGACTGGGAGGGGTGGGCAAATGGCTAAAGGTGAACTAGCACAAGATATGACAGATTGCTTAACAAAGAATTCATCATTTATTGAGCATTCAGGTATTAGAAATTACCTACAATGCAAAACAACAAACAAACAAAAAAAAAGTCCTGTCACAGAACTAGTTTTGTACTCCTGGAATCAGGCTGTAAACAAAACTGGGCCAATCTAGAGGTGCATAACACATGATCCCAACATGTAGATACTCAGTTCTGGAATAAAACAAAGATTAATAAATTATTTTGTTAGGGTTATCTGCTGATTTTATTATTTAACAAACATATCCTGCAGTACTGCTGATTTTTATTATTAAACAAACATATTTTGTAGTCCTGCTGATTTAAGGCCCTGGAGGAGCATTGGTGATAAGCAATGCTACCATGACAAGAGTCTTCTGGTCATGGACAAAAGAAGACAGACATGCTGGAAAAAAAAAAAGTATTGTCAGTGGCTCAGCAGGTTACATACTTGCTTCAGAGGCCAAAAGATCATGGTAGTGGGTTCTATCCCCACACTAGAGCATGTAATGTAAAATCTAAATATTATCACAACTGTGCAACATGAGACAAGTGCTGCATTTCTGAGGCACTGTCATTTGGCTGAGACATTAAATCAAGACCCATCTGCCTGTTCTGGTGGTTACTCAGGTGGACGTAAAGGTCCCATGCCACTTCTCAAAAGGAGACAGGAATTTCCCAGTGTCTGGGACACATTTCCCCATTCATTACAAAAATGCCATCAACAGCTTAATCTGATTCAATGTGTCAGTTTGCATCTGTATCCCCACCTCAGAACAAGGATGAAAATAAGCAAAATTGCCTAGATCTCCTTTGCCAGTCAAGAAAAAGTTACTTGGTCTTGAGGTCAAATCAAAAGCCCATTGCACTTAGGTTGGCAGGAAACACCCGGTTTGCTCATCCTGTTTTGTGGATGAGACTAAAAGTATTGAATGATCACCCACTCCACCAAGCAGTTAATTACTTTAAAATAAGTAATGCAGGCAGTGATGCTGATAAATGGCATACTCTTTTGCTGGGGTGTTTTCTGGATTTGTACTTTGGTACATTAAGTGCTACCTTACTTAGCACAAACTTTTAGCATCAACAAAGTATTGTAAACTCAATGGTATAAGTGCTCAGTTTACTTTTTGTTTCTGGCTTTTGGTTGCTATCAGATGCTCTAAGATTTGGCGGTTGTTTAGTCCTATCTCATCTGTTCTTCCACACTTCTTTACATTGTAGGTGTGAGGTATCAAAGATGTCCTTTGCCAGGAGATATGATGGTGGTACTAAGAAGAGAAAATTACGGCAAGAAAAACATCTAAAGAAGAAGAATAAATTCTGAAAACACTTGGATTTATACAAACACACAACCACTTTGAATTTGGAGGTGATTACTTTTTACAACTGTGTAGCACTGCCATGGGTGCACCAATGGTACCCTCTTTGCAAACTTATTTCTTGGAAAATGGGAAGAGTAGGATATTTTTAACACAGACATAAACCCATTTAGTTCTAGAATTTACTTTTGGCAGTACTTTATTGGTGTCTGGCAGGGTGATCCCAGTGAAACTGAGGAATTTATGAGATGGACAAAAAAGCAATAACATCAACTTACATTTCACCTCTACAACTAGTAGACAGACTATTAATTTCTTGGATATCACCCTTACCAGACAAGGTACTAATCAAGACTGCATAAAAACTAAATGCTTCAGGAAAGAAACAGCTACTAATGCTGTACTAAGAGGGACAGTGCCCACCCTGTATGGTTGAAAATTTATGTTCCCTATGTTAGTTTTGTGCTGGCGCAGAAACTGCTCTGATTGCGATGATTTTGTTGCTCAAGCAGATGAATTAGAGGTGAGATTCCTGAAAAGAGGTTACAAGAAGGAGCGTTTGACAGAGGCAAGGGCAAATGCAGCCATGAGATCTAGAATAGATTTATTGGACAGCAGCAATAAGGTATCTTACAGTCTTTTGGAAATCATACCAATGACATTTGTCACCAAATATAACAGTTGGGCAAGCCAAATTGGCAATGTTGTGAATCGGAACTAGCATATTCTGTTGGGGACCAACAAGCAGCATTGTCAGTAGGAGAAAAACCTTGTGTTACTTTCAGCAGTGCCTCCAATATTAGGGATAGACTAGTACATAGTCAAATGGATGCTGTAAAACAACCCATAATCAAAACTGGTTATCTCAGAGACCAGTGGGAGTGCACAAATGTCATAAATGCAACATTTGTTGCTACTGTAATCAAGGTAAAACCTTTGTGCAACCAAACAAATCTGAACTCAATTCACAATGAAAGAATTCCTCACATGCAGTACGCCATTTGTGGTGTATGTGCTGTGGTGCACTTCTGCCGTGTTATATATAGGTCATACAACTACTGTAGACTATTACAAACACACGTCACAGGAACATGTTAGGAATATTGTAAACAAGAGGGTGGACACCTCGTTGGAGCCCATTTGCCCAGTTCCATGCTGCTAACCCTGGGTGATCCAAATTTATGGGTATTGAATGGGTAACTCCGATGACATTTGGAGGAGACAGGGTAAACCATCAACTACAAATGGAAAGTGAATTAATTTACAGATTGGTCACTGTGAAGCCAGGCAGTCTCAATGACCAATGGGACCTTAAGCCTTTTGAAGAAAAGATAAAAAATTTGTAATTTTCATTTTAAGAATACAGGCTTAATTCTATTCACAATGCACATCATTTGTAGACATTTGTATTGAAATGTTAATATCAACTAGTTATTTCTTGTTTAAACTCATTTCTCAATATGTATTTTCTTTCTCTGTTACAGGCAGTCTCTACTGTCATCTTCTCTGGCTATCTGCAGTTGTTATGTAGATCCCCAGAAATTTGGCCCAGGTGGGATGTGAACTTGATGGGGTTGATCATTAGGGTTACCACCTGTTCTGATTTTTGCAGGACAGTCCTGATTTGGGCAGCTGTGTCCTGCAAAAACCCATGAAAAATACTACATGTCCTGACTTTATAGTTTAAAAATATTTTCTAACTTTCCACTAAATGCTGCAGAAAACTATAATATGTTAACTAAAATACCTTAAAATAATTAAAAAAAAAAACAATAGAAGCAACTAGGAAACTACAATACTTAGCCTTAATTCTGATTATATAGAAAAACAAGTCTGTTGCATTGAGTGAGGTTCACGTACTGTCCTGCAAAAAATCATGTTTTGGTAAAATGGCCCACTTTGGGCTTCTTAAAGATGGTAACCCTATTGATCATAGAATTTCTAGCAATACATCTAACTTTGCTTCCTTTGATTATTACAACTATTATGTTGTCTCTTAACATAGTTCATTGCAAATTCAAAATGTATAATGAAATAGAAGAATGTAATTTATAAAGCTGTGCTCTGAACTAATAAGTGTTTAAATAATTTGCACGCTTTACTTTAGTTTGAAAATCTTTGTAACTTTTGATTTGTTATTCTGATCACATGGTGTGTGAGGTCACATTTGAAATCACATGTGTAGTGCTGTTTGCTTGCTGACCATACCCCTTAGGAAGGCCTACAAACTTTAAATAAATTGCATTGAGTAGTTGTTTGCCTGGTGAGTTACATTTGCTGACAGACCATGACCATGATCATTGAGAGGTCAAGATGATGATTCAGGGGCTTTGAGGAAAATCCTGACACAAAAAAAAACATTTTGAGGAGGAGAGGCGGACCCCTCTGAGGAAGAAGAGGAGGGTGAGTGGACAGAGGCTAAGAAGATTCCGACCTGTCCCTGTGTTCACACAAAAGCCCTGTCCTACCTCAAAAGGAGGCTTGTAGAACCTTGCAACTAAAGGATGTATGAGACATGGAGGCCCTGGACGTGAATCCAATACTGTCCACATCCTCCTCAGCTCTGAAATATTTTTCTAACTTTGTACAGTGTGACCAGATTATTGATCAGGAATGAGCAGGCTCAGTCCAGGGAAACATCTTCCCAGGCCATGGGTGAGATGATATTTCTTTCTTGAGGAGAACTCCCAGAAATGGGAACCTCCTCCCTTGGCGAGACAAGGCTATGCATAATTCTATTAAGCACACAACTATACCTATCACAGGATCTCTGGTTTGGACTGATATGCTTGACAAGTAAGTGGATGCCTTGTGCAGAAGGGCATTTGCCTCAAATGGGAAAAATCTTTGTACCTCCTACACATTCTTAGTGTTTTCCAGAGCTCTGAACTCATGGATTACAGCTCTGAGTAGTTTCTTTCCCGGATTCTGAGAGGGCGAACATCTTACAAGTAGTAGCCATAGCTTCCACCATTTTTAAGAGATGTCACAGTGGAAAATTTATGAATGTCAGCTCCTCTGCTTATCACGTTGTGTTAGCCATGCAGGGTGTATGGCTTAGGCAATGGGTTGCAGACCAGGCGTCAAAGGCAAAGCTATTTAATTTGCCCTTTGAGGGTTAACTGTTATTTGATCTGGCTTACGTGGCATTTTGAAAGATATCCAGGGTAAGAAGGACACCTTCTAATGTTGAAGGAGCAACAGAATGCAAGTTCTATGCCAAAGGGTCAAGGAAGCAACTGTCAGAGGCAGTCTCGAGGTGTTTTTCATCTTTTTTTTTTAGGTTGGTTATACTTCTGCCCCACAGCCCTCACAATCTGGGAGCTCCAGCCTTGTCACTCCGGACGTCTCACCAGCCAACACAGTAGTGGCCCCAGGGCTTACCCTGGTGGGATCAGAGGGGGTCCTCCTCTGAGACTGGATCAAGTGTTCCTGTTCTGTGGTTGGCTGGGTGCAAGGCCTGTGAGCTCCCTTCATTCTCTGGTGCAGTTTCCTGTTTTTTTCCCTTGTTCTTGGGTGGCATGTGCAATGACACCTGTGACAGTGTCGCACACCCTCCTGCACACTGCCATCAAGCATTTGTGCGCTCCTGACCCCCCATCTTGTGGCACCCGTGCAGCAGCCGCCAGCAGCCGCTAAAGGCCAGACTAGCACCGACTGCTGAAACCCCTCCATGGAGAAGGAAAGCTGTCAGCCAGACACTCAATCCTTCTCCTCCCTGCTGACCCCCTGCAGCCCGTGCTCATTGTAATCACCGGAGTCGCCAGTATGGCCCGCGACATGTGGCATCCAGCGCCTCAACCTCAGCACCACCGGCCAGCTAGTTTTTCACCTTTTCAGAATTTTAGAAACCAAAGTAATAGGGGATCCTATTCTGGATTTAAGGACAACAGTAATAGAGGATCTTTTGTCTGCAGGTATTACCCATTGTGGAAGGAAAACCAAACCCTGGATCATCTGACAGATTTGCACAGTTATCTTGATGCCCTCTAATGAAGAAGGTCAGAGTTCTACTCAATTTACTTTGTGGTTCCAAGAAGTCTGGGGCTGAGCCCAATTCTGGATCTGAAGCTCCTAAACAGGTTTGTCTGTCACACGACTTTCAAGATGGAGTCCCTCTGATCAAATATCAAGACTGTTCAATTGGGGATTATTTGGCATCTGTAGACTTGAGGGATGTATATTTCCTCATCCCATTCATCAGTCTCACCAGACGTTTTCTGAGATATTGCAATTCAGGTCAACACTTCCATATCAGGTGCTCCCATTTGGGTTGTCAACAGCACCCAGCGTGTTCTCGAATGTCCTCATAGTTCATATAAGCTAACTGAGACAGGAGGGCATCACATATATCCCTACCTGGACAACTTACTCATCCAAATGCCCTCTGTCCTGATGGCAAGAAAGTCAGTGTCCAAAAACTCAAGGTTGGATAGTCAGTCGGGAGAAGAACTCCCTCAGCTTGGTACAGACCCTAGAACACTTAGGCGCAGTGTTCAGGATGGAAGAGGTGAAAGTTTTCTCTCAATGGTCAGGAGGGAGATCCTGAAAAGAGGGTTTTAGTGGTTGAAACACAGAAACATAGACTTTGACAGCAGATAAGGACCGCTTGGCCCATCTAGTCTGCCCATTTCCTACCTACAGGATAGGCAGATCCTAGTTAACCAACAGCCTATTTCTTCCTACCCCCACAAGAAGTGCCTTATGTCTATCCCATGCATTCTTGAATTCTCCCACAGTTTTAGACCACACAACCTCCTCAGGAAGGCTGTTCCATGCATCCACTACCCTCTCTGTGAAATAATACTTACTCACATTTCCCTGAACCACCCCATCTTTAAATTGTGTCCCCTTGTTCTTGCACATCTCTTTTTCTGAAAGATGCTACCCTCTTGGACTTTGTTGATTCCACTGAGGTACTTAAAGTTTCTAGCATGTCCCCCTCTCCCTTCTTTCCTCAAGGGTATACATATTAAGCTCCTTTAGTCTCTCCTCATATGGCTTCTCCTGCTGACCCTGCACCATTTTAGTTGCCCTCCTCTGAACTGCCTCTATCCTTTCTATGTCCTTGCTGGAGATGGGGGTCTCCAGAACTGGACAGCAGTACTCCTGAGGGGTATCACCAACTGTCTGTACAGAGGAATAACAACTTCCTTTTTCTGCTGCTGATGCCTCTCCCTATGCATCTCAGTATACCCCAGCCCTCCCTACTGCCTTCTCACATTGCTTGCTAACCTTAAGGTCATCTGATATGATTACCTTCAGGTCCCTTTCCTGTTTTGTTGTTGTTACTACCCCCATTGTGTATTCTTCCCTGGGTTCTTGTTTCCCAGGTGCATTATTTTGCATTGAATCCTAGATGCCATACTTCTGACCTTTCCTCCAACCTTGCCAAGTCCTTCTCATCCTTTCCACACCTCCTTTTGTATCAACCCTGTTGCAGATCTTTGTGTCATCTGCAAAGAGGCATACTTTCCTTCCAGTCCTCTGTAATGTCACTTATGAAGACATTAAAAGGACTGGGCCCAATACTGAACCCTGCGGTACCCTACTAGTATTGGTAAGAAACCTCTGAGAACCTATCCAGGGGGTCTCGTTTAGAAGCCCATTAGGTTGATTCTGTCCACTGATACCAGCCTATCAGGCTGGGGCACAATCCTGGGTCAAGTACTGGTTCAGGGCATTTGGACTGTGCAGAAACAACAACTACAGATAAACATATTGGAGATGAGAGTGCTACAACTTACTTTCTCCATTTTTCAATCAGGTACAGATAGAGGTAGTAAAAGTAAAGTCAGTCAGTGCCACCACAGTGGCATACAGAACAATTAAGGAGGCACAAGTAGCTAGGAGATATGAACAGAAGCAACAGAAGTGCTGCTGGAGACAGAGAGAACCTTCTCCAGGCTGACTGGTTGAGTTGAGACTGTCAATCCAGGAGAATAGATGTTGAATCTGGAAATGTTCGACCTTCTGAGCAGCAAGTTCAGCCAATCACAGATCAGCCTATTTATGTCAAGTCCTAATGCTCGGATACTGAGGCTCTTTGGTAGGTACCAGTGCCCACAGACAGAGGAGGTGGACGCCCTGTCCCTGACATGGGATTTCTAACACAGCATATGTTTCCTCCCAGCCTCAATTCCAAGGTCATTCACAAAATAAGACACTCAAAGGAGGTTTCCTCTGGTAGCATCGGAGTGGCTAAGAAGGCTGTAGTTCTCAGTTCTAGTGAAGCCAGCCTGGCATGCACTGTCCAGGCTTCCTCTCTGGGGATCTTCTCCTCCAGGCACACATTTGACACACAAGCAAGGAGACAAGGCAACTGGCAACCTTGCTCCAGAGAGGAGGAGACTACTCAAACAAGTTTTGAAGAAAGCAATGGATATACTGATGGCTGCCAGGAAAGTTTCAATTCTGCAGCTTATCGAGTGTGGAGGTGGAGCACCTTCTTGGCTTGGACCAGGAGGAGGAAGAAGAAAAAAAAACAGTATCAGGCTCTCAAAAGTCACAGTTCCTCAGATCTTGGAGTTTTGCAGATGAGAATAAACAGAGATTGCACTGAGCACTCTGAGGTTACGTGTCGGTGATAGGAGCAGCATCTGGAACCTCCAGAGAACCATCCTGGGGAACAAACCAGGAGGTCATATGATTTCTAAGCACGGTTAGCAGAAGTAGACTGATGTTTTGATTCCCAGTACCGCCAAGGATCTGAATCTGGTTTTGAATGTTTGTTGTAAAGAATACTTTGAGCCTCTCTCCTCCATCCCACTGGACTTGCTGTCATACAAGGTGTATGTTTTAATTGTATTGTGCTCAACCAGAAGAACTGGCAAGCTTCAAGTCTTCAAAAGAACAAATATCACCGCTCTGGTAATGACGACTTCAAAGTTATCAAGGTTGTTTTAAATAGTGTTTTATATCTTTCTTCAGCTCAATCCCAATGTTTCACCACTAGGTGGCTTCTTCTAGGGTGCTGTTAAAAATATACAATTATGTTCATAATAAATTTTCACTGTGACATAAAACGTAATTTTTCAAAATTATATATATGGTAATTTTCAAGAACTGCATAACCAATGTGTATCAAGTTATATTGATTGTTAAATCATAAAAATAAACCAAAATAACACTGGAGAAGAATAAAGCCAATATTATGATGCCATTCACCTGACAAAAGGATAAGCGTGTGCCCAATGGACTACCTGAAATTTACTGCTTGAGTAGCGTTTCTTTACTGCCACCATAGTCTCCATAATAATCTAGAATGTATAAAACGAATCCAGATAACAAGCATAATATAGAGAATACTGGATGGGCAACTATGCACAACCAGTGTGTTGTGCCCACCGAGGGATTCTGATTCCTTGTGACCTCGAGATTGCTCGAGAAGTCCTAGGAATTGGAACCCCGAGGTGGCATAACACACCTGCTGGGCATAGAGTTGCCCATCCAGTATTTTTATAGTGTATAGTCTCAAAGAAATGTAGGTTTTTGTTTTTTTTTTGAGGAGAAAGAAGCATTTTGCTGCCTTTAAAAGCTTGGTTTCAGAGCACTTGCATGGTTGCTAGGGAGCAAACATGCCTGTGTCTAGTCTGCAGGTTGCTACTGGTCAGCAGTCTCATCTGGGAGGGACTTTAAAAAATAAACATGGCGGCTCTGTCTCGGTGGAGAGGACTGTGAATGGAGGAAATTTCAGATAAAGTCTTACTTTGTAGTTCTGTAGATATGAGGTACTGAAACTATTCTCAGGTCATGACCATTTTTTGTGCTATGCGCTTGTATGACTGCTTCTTGTACGTCTTGTGTTCATTGGCCACCTTTGAAAAAGCCCAGCCATAGTGAAAATGGTGTTAACTGTTTGAATAGCGAGAGAGGTAGCAGCTACGACCCAAGGCTGGTGGTTTGATTAGAATGTAGTGCGTGGCCCTCTAGAGCTTTTCCAAATGTTGTTGTATTACACTGTAGTACAATCACGTTCCATGACTTTTGAACTGTGGTACAACAACATTTTGAAAAGCTCTGATTCTATGCACAACAACACCACCTTACTATACACTATAACCCTATTGTGTAAATTGAAGTATAACTTACTATAAATGTTAAGGAACACAAATAACAGATGCTACCTGTATGAAGGTCTTGAAAAAGTGTAATCCTTCCAAATATGTTGTGATTTCATCACTTTGAAAACAAAAGAACAAAGTTTCACTAACTTAATCAATATTGAAGTCTCTAGTCTAAAATAATAAACATAACCCTTATGGCATTCTGAAGCTCAAAGATTCAACATACCTGCCAGGATTAAATAATTCTCATTCAGCTCAAAGCTCTGAAAAGAAAGCGGTACAGCTGCTGTTAACACACAGCCCCCAAAACATACAGTAATTTTGTGTTATCTTTCTCTCTACAACGTAGCAAAAGAAGCCTACCAGATATGTGATGTCTCCTGTTGAAAGCAGCAAGAGGTTGTCTCAGACAAAACCTCTTATGCCCGCATGGAAAAGCTCCAGCTAACGCCAGTGGACATGCATGAGCGTCATCGCTAGGCTGCAACAACTGCCCGGTAACCGTATTTCCACACTATTAAAGGGATGGACATCAACATACATTACCAAAATTCCCTTAATACTCATGTAAATGTGGTATTATGCCTTTAGATATCATATTATTATATGAGCCTTCTGCAGAATGTGGGACATCTCCTCAATATTTTTAAAACTGATTAACAAAAGCAGGTCAAAACAATTATTCCACTATCAAAGGTAAAAGGAAGAGGGAAGGGCTTGGAGGAGGCACAAATCTATCTATCACAGTGGCTTCTTCCATTGTAAATTCTAGTATATGGCTACAATTGCATTTCGTTCTGAGAATTTGAGAACAGGAAATGCTGTCTTTTAGATGATTAGGGTGAAACTTATTATATAAATAGAGAATACTGGATGGGCAACTGATGCACAACCAGTGTGTTGTGCCACTGAGGGTTCTGATACCTGTGATCTCAAGAGTCTAAGCTCGAGAGGTCCTAGGGAATCAGAACTTCGAGGTGGTATAATGGCACTGGTTGGGTATAGAGTTGCCCATCCAGTATTTTATAGTGTATAGTCTCAAAGAAATGTAGTTTTTTTGTTTGTTTGTTTTGAGGAGAAAGAAGCATTTTGCTGCTGTTAAAAGCTTGGTTTCCAGAGCACTTGCGTGTGGTTGCTGAGAACAAGCGTGCCTGCGTCTAGTATGCAGATTGCTACTGGTCAGCTGTTGCATCTGGGAGGGACTTTAAAAAAATAAACATGCGGCTCTGTCTCGCTAAGCAAGAGGACTGTGAACGGAGGACATTTCAGACATAAAGTCTTACTTTGTAGTTCTGTAGATATGAGGTACTGTAACTATTCTCTGGTCATGTACCATTTTTTGTGCTATGCGCTTGTATGACTGCTTCTTGTACATCTTGTGTTCATTGGCCACCTTTGAAAAAGCTGCCGCCGTAGTGAAAATGGTGTTAACTGTTTGAATTATGGCGAGGTAGCAGCTACGACCAAAGGCTGGTGGTTTGATTAGAATGTAGTGCGTGGCCCTCTAGAGCTTTTCCAAATGTTGTTGTACTATACTGTAGTACAATCACGTTCCATGACCTTTTGGACTGTGGTACAACAACATTTTGAAAAGCTCTGATTTCTATACAACAACACCTTACTATACACAATAATAGTGTTCCGCTCTGTGGCCTTTTTATAAAGTGTAGTGTCCAATTTTTCTTCATTTTAAAAATGGTAATGTCTAAGAAGTGCATTTGGTCCTGACTGAAATCTGCTGTGAATTTTAAATTTTGATCATAAAAATTCAAGTTCTCCAAAAATTCTTTTAACCTGTTCTCTTCCCTTTCCACAACATAAATATATTGTTAATATAACATCTCAAAAAATGATGTTGTCATAAAAAATATTGTTCTCATGATTTAAAATAAACCTAGTCTCAAATTGAAACATGTATGAGTTGGCATATCCTGGGGCCATTGTAATTCCCAATGCTGTTCCTTTTAATTGGCCATAAAAGTTGTTTTCATATTGAAAATAGTTGTGGTCCAAAACAAAACATGCCAATTCCATTATTAAGCTAGTACATGGTCTATGTCCTGAGGCCTGGTGTTTGAAGAACACCCAGAGCCTGCACCCCTAGAATGTGGGGAATGGAGGTGTACAGGTCCCTCACATCAATGGTGACCAAGTATATGTTCGAGTCAAAAATGTAGTTTCATAGAAACATAGAATTTGAGGCAGACAAGGACCGCTTGGCCCACCCAGTCTGCCCATTTCCCTACCTGATGGATAAGCTGCAGATCCTAGTTAACCAGCAGCCTACTTCTTCCTACCCCACCCCTAGAATTGCCTTATGACTGTCCCATGCATGCTTGAATTCCACCACTGTTTGACTCACAACCTCCTCTGGAAGGCCGTTCCATACATCCACAACCCTCTCTGTGAAAAAAATGCTTCCTTAAATTACCTCTAAGGCAGCCCCTTCTATCTTCAAATTGTGCCCCTTGTTCTTGCACACCTCTTTTTTGAAAGATGCTACCCTCTTGGACTTTGTTGATTCCCTTGAGGTACTTGAAAGTTTCTATCATGTCCCCCTCTCCCTCCTTTCCTCGAGGCTATACATATTAAGCTCCTTAAGTCTCTATGTCTTCCGGTGCAGACCCTGCACCATTTTGAATTCTCCCTCCTCTGGACAGCTTCCATCCTGTCTATGTCTTTGCGGTTGGGTCTCCCAGGAACTGCACGCAGTGCTCAGATGTGGTCTCACCAGCTGTCTATACAGAGGATAATAACTTTTTATTTTCTACTGGTGATGCCTCCCCTATGCATCCCAGTATTCCCCAACCCTCCTTGCTGCCCTCTCACATTGCTTGCCCACTTTTAGGTCATCTGATGTGACTACCCCAGGTCCCTTTCCATTTTGTTGTTGTTAGTATCTCACCCCCATTGTATACTCTTCCCTGGGTTTTGTTTCCCAGGTGCATTACCTTGCACTTCTTAGCATTGAATCTAAGCTGCCATACATTTGACCATTCCTCTAACCTTGCCAAGTCCCTTCTCATCCTTTCCACCCACCTTGTGCATCAACTCTGTTGCAGATCTTTGTGTCATCTGCAAAGAGACATACTTTTCCTTCCAGTCCTCTGCAGTGTAAAGCATAAAGACATTGAAGAGGACCAGTCTAATACTGAACCCTGCAGTACCCCTATTAACACCCTTTTTCAGAGTGGACTCCATTTACTATTACTCTCTGTGTCCTGTTCTCCAGCCAATTCTTTACCCAGGCTGTCATCTTGGGACCCACTCCCAGGCTGGCTAACTTGTATATTAATCTTTTGTGTGGGACTGTGTCAAATGCCTTGCTAAAGTCTAGGTAGGCCATGTCCACAGCCCCTCCTGATCAACTACTTTGGTCACCCAGTCAAAGAAATCTATCAGATTTGTCTGGCATGACCTTCCCGCTGTGAATCCATGCTGCCTTGGGTCCTGTGCCCCTCTGGCCTCTAGATACTCAACAATTCTTTCCTTCAGAAGTGATTCCATCATTTTCCCTACCACTGAGGTTAAACTATCAGGTCTGTCGTTTCCTGCTTCTGCCTTGCTCCCACTTTGTGAGGGGGAATCATCTGCCCTCCTCCAGTCCTCAGGTACCACCCCATCCTCCCATGATTTGTTAAAGAGGGTAGTCAGTGGTGTCACTAGTTCTACCCTTAGTTCTTTAGAATTCTGGGATGAATCCCATCAGGCCCCATTGCTTTGTCCACCTTCAGTTTTAAGAGCTCTTTCAGAACCCTTTCTTCTGTAAATGGGCTGGTATCAACTTCTGCATCCAGAGTGTCTACTGTTTGTTTTATGTACCTCCCTCTTCCTTTGTAAATACTGAGCAAAAATATTTGTTTAGTATCTCTGCCTTTTCACAGTCACCCTCTGCCCACCCTCCCTCCCCTTTTAAGCCTCACTATCCCTCCTTGGTCTTCCTTTGCTCCCTGATGTACCTATAAAGGTTTATCCCCCTTCTTAACTGAGTTGGCTATATTTTCCTCGGTTTGGGCCTTTGCTGTTCTGACTGCCTTTCCAGCTTCCTTTTGCTTTAACTGATACAGTTCTCTGTCCTGTTCCTTCTGTGATTCCTTGTACTTCCTGAATGCTTTCTTTTCTCTTGAACCTTCACTGCCACTTCCTTTGAGAACCATAGTGGTTTCTTACCTCATTTCATTTTGTTTATTTGCTTTACACAAGGCTTGTTACCTCTGTGATGGCAGTTTTATTATTCCCCATTGTTCTTCCACCCCTCCTTACTGCCCATTTGCTAGTGCATTCCTTAGGCACTCACCCATTTTAGCAAAGTCAGCCTCCTAAAATCCAGTACCTTTGTCTTTGTATGGCTTGACTCTATTGCTGTGTTTATTGTGACCATACTGTTCGATGGTCGCTAGTTCCCAGCGGCTACCACTTACATCTGTGATGCTCTCCATCTCCATTTGAGAGAACCAGATCTAAGATTGCTCCCTCTAGAGTGGGCTCAATACTAGCTGTCTAAAGCATGCCCCCTGTAGGGCATCTAGAATAACCCCACTCTTAGAAGTGGCTGCTGCAACTGCACTCCAGTTAACATCTGGCATATTCAGATCACCCATCAGCAATATCTCCCTCTACCTGCCATTCTAAGTATACTTTCTATCATTTCCTTGTCCATTTCCTCCCCTGAGAGGAGTCTGTATACAACCCTGTGTGGATTGTGGTGCCATTGCCTGCCTCCAAATTGACCCACAGTGCTTCTTCTCCTCCTACCTGTTTACCTTTTTGTTCTGTTGCTTTAATTTCTTCTCTTATGAAGAGAGCTACTCCTCCTTCCTTTACCCTCCCTGTCCCTCCTGTAGATGGTGTATCCTGGTATGTTTACATCCCAGTCATGGTTCTGTGTGTACCATGTTTCTGTGACTGCCATGATATCCAGATCTTCCTCCTCCATCAAGGCCACTAATTCAGGAAGCTTGTTACCCAGACTACGGGCATTGGTACTCATTGCTCTCCATTTTTGATGGCTTTACCTTCTGTGCAGCATCCCCACTGACCTTTCTACCTTGGTCTTTTCTCATTTAGTACCCTGTTTTGTAGGGAGGCTGGGATTTTCCTGCTGCTTATCAGTGCCTCCCCCTTGACTAGTTTAAAGGCTTGCCAATGAAGCATTTAAACCAATTGCCCAAAAGACTTGTTCCCATCCTGGACAGATGCAAGTCAGACACAGGTAAACCTCCCCAGACCCAAAAGAGCCTGGTGACTTGTGCTCTGAAAACAGTCAGCCCCACAACACGTCAGCTGTGCAGAAGGGCAGACACAGAAAACAGTATTCAGCCTATGTGGGTTTAAACTGTTCCTGCACTAAAACCTTAACACTTGTAACAAAAGTAAAGCAAACTCCACCTCCCTCTGTTGATTGAAAGACTGACTTTTCTGATATTTCTAAGTTCCTTATTTCACCCTTCAGTTAGAAGTATCCTCCACCTGAAGAATATTAACTTTCCTAAGGAATCTGCTTCAAACCAAAGACAATTGTAAATTGTAAGGTTCACCTCCCTCTGTTGTGAGCACTACTAGCTTTCTTGCAAATCTTAAGTCCAGTGTTGCAGCTTGCAGCCAGAGGTAGCTTCACCTGAAGACTATGAGGGTTATCATAGCTCATTTAGCTCCTTAATGAGTCTGAGGACACGCACAGTGTCCTTAATGTATGTCTGTGTATTTTTAACGAAATCTTGAATGTGGAAATCCACATACTTCAAAATGGGTTCTAACACAGATCCAATTCCAGACACAATTGGTCTGCCTGGAGGAGCCACCAAGTATTTGTGTATTTTGGAAAGGTGTAAAATACCGCCAATCTAGGATATTCATTGATCAAAAGCTCTTTCTCCTAAGGTTGTAGCCAACCTAGGGCTTCAGATTCTTCCGATCTTTCTGTAATTGTTTGCTGAATATCTTTAGTAGGGTCATTTTCTAGTAGTTTATAATTTTCTTCTACTTCCAAAGTCTCAAACACATGTTTCTGTAATGAGTGATGTCCATGAGGACAATAGCTCCACCCTTATCAGCTGGTTTAATGATTAATTCTGCGTCTTTTTTGTAAGCTATCAAGACATTCTTTTGTTTCTTGTTTAAATTCTTTCTAAAAGAACTAATATTACCATTATGTGTAGTGAGCATGGAATTAATGTCTTTATGGACCAAGCTAATGTATGTTTCAGTGGTATGATTATTGCCTATCGGTTGGAGTATGTAGATCTTACCCCATAGTTAGCTTTAAATTAGTTCTTTCTGGGTTCTGAGATTCAGTAAAGCAAATTGTGCTTTAAGTCTAATATTCGAAAAAAACTTCTGTAAGTCCTCTTCTAATTGAAACCTATTCAGTGTTTGAGAAATGGAAAATGAAAGTCCCAAAGAGAGAGTGTCAGTCTCCATTTGAGATAAAATTATTTTACTCAGGTTGAAAACCACTACTTCCCCAGTGTCCTCTGTACATTCCTCTTGTGCCTTGCCCTGTTGGCCCTCCATCTACTTCTTCTATTCTTGTTTTGTCCGTTAAATCGTATCTCTTGGGTAACCCTTGTGGGTCTGTTTCTCTGTTTGAGGAAATGCCTAAATTGAAGTGCATTATTCTTAATCATTGGAATATACTACAGGAGTATCCTTTAACTGCTTCTGTCTTTGCAAAGAAACCATTTATCTTTTCTAAAGCACCTAATGTTAGGGATAAACTGGTTAAAGCAGTACACCCTGTAAGTGCTTTTAAACAAGGGGCAATTATTATTGGGTCCTCTAAAGAAGGATGTTCCCCTGTAATAGATGTGTTGCATGTGGCAACACGTCAAAAAAATTTTAGGCATCCATACATGAGTAAGGAATTCAAAATTAAACACCATATCGATTGTAACTCCAAGGGATCATTTTATGTATTACAATTTCCTGTGACCATCTATATGTTGGTCAAACTGCTAATGAACTAAAGAAAATAATTTTAGAACATGAAAGCTGTATCAGATCAAGAGATGAAAATTCGTCAATAGCAAGGCATTTTGCAGACAGGGGACACACAGTGGTACAGCTCCGTTTCTGGGGACTGGAATTGGTATCACGTCCCAAGCGTGGTGGCAGCTTTCAAAAATATTTAAACAGTAGAGAACCTGGTGGATCTTCAAACTTAATACATATCAAACACCATGGGGTCTCAATGGAGAGATTAATTGGCAGTCATGTTGGTAATTAAAATTGTTATTAACATATAATTTCAACAATGTACCTCCTTGAGCCCTTCTCCTCTTTCCTTTTACCTTTGATAGTGGAATAATTGTTTTGACCTGCTTTTGTTAATCAGTTTTAAATATATTGAGGAGATGTCCCACATTCTGCAGAAGACTTATATAATATGATATCTAAAGGCATAGTACCACGTTTACATGAGTATTAAGGAATTATGGTAATTTATGTTGATTTCTATCCCTTTACCCGCATGGAAATATGGTTACCGGGCAGCTGTTGCAGCCTGGTGATGGCGTCATGCATGTCCTAGCGTTAGCGTTAGCACTACGCTTTCGGGTATAAGAAGTTTAGTCTGAGATAGCCTCTTGCTGCCACATTATGGAGAGAAACTTCATGCGGGAGGCATCACACATCGGGTAGGCTTCTTTTGCTATGTTGTAGAAAGAAAGATAATACAAAATTACTTTATGTGTTGGGGGCCATATGTTAACGAGCACTACCGCTTTCTTTTTCAGAGCTTTGAAGCCAAATGAGAATTGTTTAATCCTGGCAGGTATGCTGAATCTTTCAACTAAAGAATGCCGTAAGGGTTATGTTTATTATTTTAGACTAGAGACTTCAATATTGATTAAGTTAGTGAAACTTTGTTCTCTTTGTTTTCAAAGTGATGAAATCACAACATATTTAGAAGGATTACACTTTTGAAGACTTTCATACAGGTAGCATATGTTATTTGTGTTCCTTAAAGTTTATAGTAAGTTATACTTCAATTTACACAATAGAGTTATTATGTTCATTATCTGGATTATTTTTATACATTCTAGATTATTATGGAGACTATTGTGGCAGTAAAGAAATGCTACTCAAGCAGTAAATAGCTGGTAGCCCATTGGGCACACGTATATCCTTTGTCAGGTGAATGGCATCATAATATTGGTGTTTTATTCTCTCCAATGTTATTTTGTTTATTTTATGATTTAGCAAACAATATAACTTGATCCACATTGGTTATGCAATTCTGAAAATTAACATATATATATGATTTTGAAAAATTGACATTGTATGTCACAATGAAAATTAAATATGAATATAATTGTATTTTTTAACAGCACCACAGAAGAAGCCACCTAGTGGCAAAACATTGGGATTGGGCTGAAGAAAGAAATAATACACTATTTAAAACAAACTTGATAACTTTGAAGTCGTGTCATTACCAGAGCGGTGATATTTGTTCTTTTTGAATTTACTACACACCACCACCAGCTCCACGCCAAAACTACTTACCCTTTGGTTTCCCTGGACATTATTTATTTGAAGCTTCAATCCTTGTCACACAAAGAGCCTCCCTTTTTCATTCACAAGGAAATAGTGGTCCTGAGGATGGTTCTGTTTTTATTCGATCATGCCTACAGCTTTTCATGTAAATAAGGAAAATCTGTCTACCATCTTCCTGCCGAAGTCGGCTCATGCAAAAAATGTGAACTGTACAAGTTAGATCTGCATGGGGCAATCAGGGCATACCTCTAACAACCTGCAGAGTTTAGGAAATTTGAAAGTCTGTTTGTTCTCTTCAGAGATGGAAGGAAGGAAGGAAGGAAGGAAGGAAGGAAGGAAGGAAGGAAGGAAGGAAGGAAGGACTGACTCTAAGACGACACTGGCAAGAGGGCTGGTATCACCAAGGCCTACATGGCTGAAAAGAAGAAAGCTCCAGCATCTCATCAATGCTCTGTCCCCCAGGGTTCTGGCTACCTCCTGGGTGGAGAGAGAGGAAGTGTCTGTGTTAGCACTGTGCAAGGCAGCAATGTGGTCCTCCATCACACATTCTCTAAACACTACAGATTGGATGTTCAAAGTTCCAGCATCTGTTTTAGAATTGTGCAAGGCAGCAATGTGGTCCTCCACCCACATTCTCTAAACACTACAGATTGGATGTGCAAAGTTCTGCCGATGAAGCTTTTGATCGCAGAGTTTCACAGGTGGTGGTTAGCAGATAATGACATTTCTCACCTACAGGTTATATGGGACAATATTCTCCCCACCTGGTGGAAACATGGGTACTGCTTCATATAATCGTGTGTATTTAATACCCATTGACAATGTGGAGAGCGACAGAAAGAATAAATGTCTTCATACTTGCCATCATTTCCTTTTCTGTTAGCTCCAACATTGTCAATGAGCTTAACTCCTACTGGAAAATATTGTCCTATATGATTATGGACTGTCTGTTTTTTTTCTCCAGAAATTATACTTTGCCAATATTGTTACCATCCTATTCTGCTTTATCTGCTAACGTGAAAACAGGATGCTATGCTGTAGACACCCTTTAATTATACTAATAACTAGCATAACTAGTTTTCAAAATGATTTATTTTAAGTTACCTCTTCTGTAGCCATTGGTGCGTCTACTGTAATTCTCAGCTTTCTGACCATTCTACAATGGGGAACCCTTGGAAAATGGTGGCACATAGTGGAGATAGAAGGAGCTCACAGAAATCAGGGTCAAGCAGAGGGAGAAGCATGTTGCTGCCATGAATGATGAGGTACTGTTGGCTGTCAGAGCCTTAAAACAGAGTATGATGCTTTTGGTTAAAAAGTGACTGACTTTCAGGGTGCCTGCAGGTTTGTGAGGTGCAGTCTGCTACCTCTTAAGGAGAATAAAGATGCAGCTGGGTGTTATTGAGGGGCCACAGCTGCAATTGCTGGCCTCAGAAAATGCAGCTCTCCAGTAGTGTCTTGAAGCACTGCACAATCATGCCCATTATAGAAATCTCAGCATTTTGGGGCTTCTGGAGCATGTGGAGAGAGTCTCCTTGTGACTTTTAAGAAATGGCAGGGCACTATTTGAAATGAAACCACTCCCAGAGATAATCCAGGCTTACTGTATAACCCCACAAGAGACAAGATCAAAGCAACACCCCCAAACTGAGCTGGTTACCTTACTTGGGATCCATGAAAGGACCGTACCAGGTGAGACCACTAAAGACTGATGACAGAGGAAGACATTCGATCTATACAGACATCCATTTTGATACAAGGGCCAGGCACAAGTCATTTGATGCCATTTGGTGCAAATGTGAGGCAGCTTTAAGAGAGGCTGGGATAGGCATAGAGGAAGGTAAGGATCATGGGTAGAAAGGATTGGAGGAGTGGGAAGGAGGCAGGGACATTATCTCAAGCTGTGGACCCTGCAATACTAGCAGACTTGATAGACCAAATGGCCTTCTTCTGCTGGCTTTCTCACATGCTCATATATAATCACAGTATACAATATCCAGCTTGACTGCGACTTGTGTATGTGGGAAAGCAATATATCTTGAGTGACCCTGAGGAAGACAACAAACACCTTGCCAATATTCAAGCAGAATTTGGGGCTCGTGAATCAGCTGAGGAAGAAGAGGGTGACTGAGTAGCTAGACACCCCAATACTTTGTTGACTTGGGAGTAGGGGTTGGGGACTGGGGGGCTGAGTCCAGGTGGAGGAGATGGGGCACCAGTTGGTGGGAGGCAGCTACATGCCTCAAGCGAGGAAAATATTTCTCCGTTTGATATAATCAATTATTAGTAGATGTTGTCATAAGTTATGTGCAGTAGTTTTCCAGTGTGCTGTATGTAAAATGGCACTAGCCATGTCTGGGGCTCATATCCTTCTTTCCTGACCCTCTGCCTGCTGTTGCTTCCTAGGACAGTTAAGACAATACACAAACTCCAGAGTTCACTTTGAATTTTCATTTGTATGCTTTTATGCTCATTTGAAAGTGAATCTGGGTATATGATTTGACCCTGTGTTGACTTCTACTATTAAGAATAGAGATGGGCAGAATTAAGAGTGGGAAAACTCAGTTTTGAAATGTTAGTATTCGTGCTGTGAGATCAACTGCTATAATTTAGGTCTGTCTAATGTAATATTTTCTGAATGTTGGAAAGGCAGTGTGATAGTTTCTCTGGACCATTAATGTAGGTTGATAGAGTTGTATTTTGTAATGGTGCCTATAGGGCTATATTATGTATGATATCCATGCAAGACTGTAAACCTTCTTTATAGGTGTTTGTACCATATAGCAGGGTTAATACACCTATGGAGTTGTACACTGTAGTACTATTAATGTGGTAATTAGGTCCAGCTTTTCAGTGCAGGCAAAGGCTCCTTTACTTTGCTCATGTCGGAACTGTTCCTGCAACAGACACTATAGCCTGGTATTAATCTGGACACTCAGAAGGCTAAACCTATTATAAGTGTACTATACAGTGCTAGCTGTGATTTTTGATTATTGCGATGTAAAGTTTGCAAGTTTACACTCACAAATTCAATAAAAATATTTTTAAAAGAAAACCCACCCCAGTTCCAGTGTCCCCACTTCAGATAACTGTAAGCAGGGAGCAGATATGTCAGGCATGTGCTCTGTTTCACTTGATTCCAGCTACTTGTGGTGTGGAAGTTTACACTGTGGACTTGAATGAATACTTTCTTTGCTTTAACTTGTTGCTGATTGTTTTGGTGGTGACAGTCCTGACTAAATCATGAAGAAGGAAGCATATGTTTATGTAAGCAGATTTATACAATTAAGGTGAGAGTCAAATCTTGCAGATAAAACATTTACTTTAGCCACTGATAGATTCTGAATGAAGACAAATAATTTTTCTCAGTGCTGGGTTTATCAGCACTTACAGTATGTGCACTTTGGATACTGTGGGTCCGATATTTAAATGTTAGCACCGGCGCTACCCAGGTTTGTGCTTGCACTCAAATTAGGCCATATTTAAGGCCCAGTTTGCACCCCCTCAAACTTAGCAGTGCCCAGGCGCTAAATACCACTTGCACTTATGCAAGTGAGGGGACATGAATGCATATATGAGGTGCAGCAGCATTTTCAAAGGTTTGAGGCCATGTTAAACATCCCCAAAGTGGCAAAAACACTGTCAACTGGTGCTAAAGCCCACACCCCATCCCATCGAAGGCAGGGTAGCTGTACTGCAGTTGCCCTCCCTGATGGCCCACTCATTCTACAGTATAGTTCCTAGTGTCTTCTGGCACCCTGACCCCTGATCACCCATTCCTTAGTATATATTGTTATCCGTGGTGACTGGCATAGCGATCCTCACACCTCCTCGACCAGCTGCTGTATGTGCTGTTAATGGCAAGTGTACAGTATAAATACTGTACATGCATACATATGCAGAAGCGTCTGACAGCTCATGCAATGCCAGCTAAGGAGATGTGAGGAGGTATGCAGTGCCATATCCGGATCCACTGGATATTGCTAGTCACACAGGTAAGGGGTGGGTGTGATGGATGGTAGTCTGTGAGTGGGCATGGCAGGTTGGGGACACAGGAATGACAATGATTATGTGTACTTATGTCAACGGTGATCAGGGGAACCACTGGACACCAGAGATAATGCTACATGATAAGGACAAGTGATGGGGGTGGAGGGTATATAGACACCAGGGACTGCATTTTAGACTGTATGACAAGTGATGGGGTTGGGGGTGCCACTAGACATGAGGGACTTTATTTTAGACTGTATAACGGGTGATTGAGGGGTGTCACTAGACACGGGTACTACATTTTAGAATGTATGGCAGGTAATAGGGAGTTGAGGGGTGCCACTAGACACCTGGGAATTTGGCAGACACCCTCAGGATAGGCATTAATGAGTTTGCCGCACCATACAAATTAGCCCATAGCAGGAATACAAATGGCCCCTTAGCGCTTTGCATGCCTAATGAGCTCATTTGCATGTTGTGGCTGAATATAGCCCATAAGGGTCTCAGCCCCATCTGTTCCCAGGTAGCACTATTCTCTGTGGCTATATTCAGCCCACATCCATGCTGGGGCAGCACAGTTTCACTTAGTGCTGTGCTGACACTGTCAAAACTCAATTGGATGGTGCCGTCCGCTATTCAACTGAAAATAACAACCGCTTGGTCTGACACTAGTGCAAGTGCCACACAATTATTTGGACTGTACTTGTGCTCCTTTTTTCAATATTGGGACCTGTATGTCATCATGGAACCCTTTAGCCAATGAGAGAGAATAATTGCGTAATGTCTGATGACATCACAGTGGTCACTCTCCACTCAATACAGGACAATGAAATCAAGCAGAGACTATTAAATCTCTATCAGAAGAACTAATTTAAAGTTATACAACTTAAAATACATTGTATAAAGAGAAGCAAATGATTTGATTCCTCTTATTGGACCAACATAGATGTTACAAGAAAATCATTTAATTTGCAACAAAATCAAATAATTTGCTTCTGGAGCTGTTCTTACAAGGACCAATACAGCAACTACACTATTTGATTGTATAAAGAGGACACACAATGGCCTGAATCAGATAATGCCATTTCTTATCACTTGCAAGTGGGCAGGATTCATATAACTGACTTGTGGCTCTGCCACTTCTGAGTTTTGTCCTGTCCCTCATTCATAAAGATAAATAGCATGTCCAGAGCCATATTACTGCATATCCCTGATCTCCATTCATTATAGTGTGCAGCAGGCTGACACATTATTCAAACTACCATCACACTTTGTTTCATGCCTCCACTTGTAGAGGCTGGCTGTTGTGGTGGTTAAAGTGCTGTACCACTATTACATTGCTCCTTTAAAATACTGGATGACTATTTTAAGAGTTGTGACATCAGCAGGACTTCCAAATGCATTGTGGCGTGATGGATCCTCAAGCACAACAGGAGTGTAACAAGAATGCTAGGTGATGGCAGAAACTCACGCTACTGCACTGCAAAACCCATATGCCTGTTTTTAGTACAAGAGAGCAGTTAAGGAAGCTGACAGCACAGCTATGACTCTTTCTGTGAGAAGCTCATTTCTCTCCATGAGCGTGATTCCCTCGACTCTGGCTCTGGCCAGTCAAGACCCCACAGATTCTCCCCAATGGCAAGGCCAGGAAAGGAGGCTGTCCTCCTCCCTAGTGAACAATCCAGATTCCCAGGTGGAACTGCAATTTGGGAGCATGACCAGGGCATTATGGAGCCTGCCAGCAACCCTTTTCCATTTCTCTCCCTTCGGCGTTGCTGGGGTGTGCACATCAATGTATGCACATGGAGGCATGTGCATGCCGTAGAGTTCCACAACACCCTCCTGTCTATGGTGCACTCGGACCCACACTACCCCCAGGCCTCCATCTGGTGGCAGTCATTTGGCAGGAACACCAATCCACCCTCTCCGGAGAGGAGAGCAGTCCTCCAGATGATCGATCCTCTGCCTCCTGGTCAAACCCCAGTAACTTGCACTCACCACCAAACATGGGTCACCAGTGTGGCAGGAGGTAAAGCACCTATGCCTCAGCCCTCCAGGCCACTGGGCTGGCTCATTGCAGCGGCCATTTTGAATAAGTTGAACATAGAGATGTTTTCTGGATCATAGATGCACTTCGTGAGGAATAGTAGGATTGACCACTCTGCCATCTCACTGCCCATAGAAGGCAATTGTTAATAACACTTTCTGAATTTCGCTCCCTTTCTATACAGCTTTCATGGCAAAAACGTGTACCTGCCCTTTTAAAAATGTGTTCAAGGACCATATTGTGCTGTGCCACCTCCCTCATTTGTCAGTGAAGGAAGTTTTGCTGTTTGCTATAACATCAATATCCTATTTTAATAAAGTTAAAACAATAGTCCGATTTCAAAAAGCTGTTCATAGGGCCTTCATTGTGCTGTGTACACCCACCACCCTCATTTCCCAGTGGCGTGAGCGGTTTTCCTGTTTGTTTTCCCACCACTCTCCTGTCTTCATAAAGTTTAAAAAAAAACAACTTTGTACCAAAAACTGTCAAAGGGCCTTGTTTTGCTGTGCCACCTCCATAACTGGCACTACCCAGGTTAAGCGCTGTGCTAACTGTGCATAGTGCTGAATGTTGGGGTGGGGTCATATTCAGAGGCCTCCAGTGCACTGGACTATCCTGACTGTGCAGGATATAGTACAGTGCCCATGCAAATGAAGGATCCCACATGGATAATGAGTGCAGCAGATTTGTTTGTTTGTTTTATACTGACAAGCATGTGAGCAAACTGACCACTTTCACAAGCATCTGGTATACAGAAACAAATCAGTAAATATATAAAATACATAAAAGACATAAGCATACAAAACATAATAACATGCAATAACAATAAATCCATTAAGACACAGTCAGATCTCTTTAGCAAATGACACTTAAGTAAGCTTTTGAAAAATATATTTTGTACAGTTCACAATGGATTTAGGCACAATATTATAAAGACTGATCACCCTATAAGATAAGGATTTTTGTCCCAGAGCAGTATGAAAGAAGAGACCTGAAAACAAAACCTACTTTGTAACCTTCGTCGAAAAATGTTAGTTTTGGCAATAGTATAACAATATATTCTGGCAAAAGATCAAGTGTACTTTATGTAAAGATAATAATGACCTATAATTAAATTTATCCTCTAAGAAAAACAACCAACAATCCTATAAAGATCACAGTGATGTATCCTTCTTGGCAGCCTGGGTGCAAAATGAATATTGTTTTGATATTGTAGTGCAAGGAAGACAACTCAAAACAATGCTGGGGCCGACATAAAAACACCAAATTGCACTATTCAAAGTCAGGCTACAGTGTACTGACTGGAATAAGCCTTACACTATTGGTTACATTAAAAAGCATTTATTTGCTAAAATACATATAACAACACAGCAGCAACTACTCCTAAAAAATGCCAGCTTTTCCCATAATACTTAACGCTTTATCAAGGCTGTGATCAATAGTGATGTCATAATTGCACATGGGGTGGGGTATTTATTGTGTGGGTGTTTGAAGAGTATATTGCTTTTGAGGAAGGGTCTTGTGGGACCTGAAACAAGTCAAGCGTTACTCTTTATTACTGTTGGGTTTATTAATTTATTCAACTACTATTGCTGGTGGAGTTTTACCTCAAAAGGCTGGTGTTTGCCTGAATCAGAGTTTTGTGGACTGAATATTTTCGTAGTCGCATCACTGTCCTTGAGCACACTCTGGTGAGCAGTATGTGTAGGATTTGACTTTGAGTGAAACGCATTGGTTGCAATGATTTAGCACTACTGTGTGAAAGCCATATTTTAGACTCCAGATTACCAGCTTGTTGAACCAACACTTTGAAGTGAATATGTCACTAGAAGAAACATCCAGGATTTCTGCCAGTAGTGAAGAGTCTACAATGGCAACAGGACTGAATCACAGTCCATTGGATTATCTGGACCAAATATTGCGAACAGTAGGAAAAGCAAATCCATTTTTAATTGACAACACAGAGACTACTGAGCTGGCACCAGAGGTAAAATCATTGTTGGAAGCCTTTAGAAGATTATAAAGGGTGACCCATCAAGTAAGAGGAATTTACTGGAATACCACTGACATGGACACATATAAGCAGGTGAGAAAGGTACCTAGAGGCTTAAGACTGTGTTAAGACCAGCGTATGGAAAGCGATGATGAAGCATCTATAAAGCTTGGAATTACATTTTAACTGAAGCTAGTATGACGCTAATAAAATTAATTATTGAACACAGCAAAGAAAGGAAAGAAAATTAAAAGGATTTAAAAGAATGTGAGAAGGATGTTTTGAAATTTAAGGATTTACAGATTTTGAAAAACAGAATATAAAATTAAAAGAATTGATTGCGAAGTTGGATACAGGATTAAGGAAGCAAAGCAGATTCAATTTACAAGAGACAAAATGATTGGGAAAGGGAATGATTTTCCAATGGAAAAAGACAAAACCAGGGATTTTAAAAGGCCCACAAAGAGTTTATTTTAATTTCAGCATGGATCAAAGTGATTCTGATATAGAAAAAATAATAGGGGGCCTTTTAGGACAAAATCAGGACAATCAAACCCACCCCAACCACAGGCCAGACCGTTAATACAGGTCAGGAGGATCCCAGGTTAAATTACAGAGGCATGACGAAGAGAACAAAGAGAGGCAGGAGAAGGAGAAAGTCACTTCTATGGATCCAACAGAGGGTGGGGGTGAGGGCAGAACTGACGTTGCAACTTCAGACAGAAGCGGTATTAGGTGAGAAAATATCAGAAAATAGTGATGGTGTCCAGCCTCTAGTAATCAACTTTCAGACCGTGTATTAACAGATGCTGAAATAAAAGTGTTAGAAAAAGGTTTAAGTTTGCCCCAGCAAATCACATTGATGAAGTTCAGACCATTGTGGATCTCAACTTAACCTGCAGAAGGCTCAGTCTAAAATCCTTCTTTTACATATATAAAAAAAAAAAACAATACAGCAACAGATTTGCACAGAGAGTTAAAGGCTTTGAGACCTAATTCGACTTTTGACCCCCAGTCCAGCAGTTATGGTGTTTAAGAACTTGGTAGAACAAGACCTTGAGACTCTTTTTCGAATCCCTGGAACTACTTATACAATATGTCAAAGGAAGAAATAGAAGCCTTAAAGAAATTGCAAGCAGACAAACATATTGTGATAAAACAAGCAGATAAAGGGGATGTGTGGTAATCCAGAGGAAAGAGGGTTATGTGAAGGAAGTTTTACCCCAATTGAATAATGGAACATTTCACCAAAAACTGGACTCTGATCCAACGTGGGACTTTAAATATATAATTGATGAAGAAGTGAATAGAGCCAGGACTAACAATATTATTTCAGCAAAAACAGGGACTTTTGCTTATGCCTAATCCAGTCATTGCTATGTTCTGCACTATCCCTAAAGTTCAAAAAATAAAATGGACCCCATAGAAGGCCCATCATCAGTGGGATTGGCTCCTTAACAGAGCCGTTGTCTCAGTTTGTAGATACACATCTTAAAAACTTTGTGGGACAGTTAAAATCTTACATTAAAGATACAAAACATCTACTGAACATAATGGGAAGTTTGTAACTTGAAGAGACAGTGAAATTTGTTACATTAGACATGGAATCCCTATATCTGAGCGTGCCACATGAGGAGCATTAGATACGGCTGCCTTTTACTTGAATACTAGGGATGTTCAAGACCAAGTACCTACTAAATTTATTTTGAAACTTTTAGAATATGTATTGAAACATAATGTTTTCTTTTGACACAGAGTATTTTTGCAGGTAAAGGGAACAGCCATGGGGCCACATGTGCTCCCAGTTGCTAACCTCTATGTAGGTAGATTGGAAGAACAGTTTGTAATGAGATGACAGGAACCCCTTTAAAAATAAAATAATTTATTGAGGCCATTACATTTATGATGTGATATTAATATGGGAGGAAATAAAAGTGAACTGAACGATTTTGTGGATTATCTGCATCAGACAAATGAGCATCTAAAATTTACTTAGAAAATGGGCAAAGTGTAATCTTGATGCTGATTGGCTAAAAGCAGAAATCAGCCAGTCGGGTATGAGACAATAGAGACTGGGAAATAACAAGTCCCACTCTGCATTGCCTCATATCATTCTAAATAATACTGGGCCATTAGAATTTTGAAAAGCATAATACCGCCATGTTTTTTCTCACTTAGTGGCGACACCCCTCTCCCCAGCCGGCGCATCAACAAATAGTACGCCACATCACAGTCGGGAAAAGAAAAAAGTTAAATACAATTTTTTCCCTGTGTTGCCAAACACTACAGAACTGCCTTCATATGAAACAGTCATGCTGTAAACACCATACCATGACTGCGATCATTACCTGTATAGCCAGCTGATGCTTATTTTCAAATTTGCCGCCATTTTACAAACTGAACAACTGTCACCTCCCTTTGCTCTGCCAGTCTATTAGTTTTAAATACCAACTACAACCCAACGCTCACATAAAATAAAATGAATCTAAACCCAACTTGCTTAGTTCTCTAATACAGCAGCGTGTCAGTTGATCGTAGGCATGTTTCTGATCTCCCAGTCCTTTCAACTGTCCGTGCACTCGCATCTCTTCCAAGCGCTACCAGGCATGTTTTAAAAAAGAACAAATACAAAACCTCTTCCTGTTCATCTGCTCTCACACTGCCTTTCTCAGTAGAGCAATGAACAGCGCTTGATAGACGTGGATGCTGTGTACATCCTTCTCCAGGTATGACCAGGCAAAACGTCATGACGTAATAGACTGAAGCAGAAGAAACGGAGAAACTACTGTGGGGGGAGGCTATGTTCGGGGGCAGAGATGGGTTGAGCGCCGAAGGAGCAGGCACTGAGGTAGATAGGAGTAAATAAAAACAGAAATTGTGAAAAAAAAAATTCCTGTCACGATTACAATTGCAATTGCGATCCTGGGGGGCATAAAGCAGCTCTGAGGTAGGTGCTCATTAGTGTGTGTTTCTCCGTGGCAACCAGAATCTGTGTGTGTGTGTGTGTGTGTGTGTGTGTGTGTGTGTGTGATAACCATGACATCCAGATTGAAAGGCTCCAGTTCAAGGAAAGACTCTATCTAAAGAAACAAAACACACATATATTTTAGTGCAGCGGAGGAACTATTTTATTACAAAATGTATTTTAAACTATTTTTTATTTAAACTTTTTATAAAACTTATTTTCATTTTATAGTGCCCATTTTCTAAAGCGTAATAATACCCTCCAGGGTGGGCGGTATTGTGCTATACCGGACCTTCAGGGCTATAAGGCCCTCCGCCTGCGGCGTCGGGCCTCATACACCCCTGGGCGGTCCGGTATACAATACCGCCCACCCTGTTGGGTATTATTTGCTACATATTGCATAGGTAAAATCAGGTAGACTATTTGGATGTAACGCTTAACCGTAATAACTTGAGACATATAGACACAAATTTATTAAGGAAATTGGTGGATGGCAATGGTTTATTGGTTTCATCTAGTTGTCATCCACTGCACGTAAGACTAATATTCCGAAAGGACAGTTTCTGCTGACCAGGCATAACTGCAGCACAGATGCAGGCTATCAACAGGAAGCACGAAACACTAACCCCAGATTACAAATGCGAGGATATGGTGTTAACAACATACAAAGGGGAGACAGATAGCAGATGCGACAGATAGACAAAGTTTGTTACAAGAAAGAATCCAGGTTGCCACAAATGAGGTAGAAAAATGTAACTTTGTGACCACGTTTTTTGTTACAGGCACAACACGTTAAGTAGATTGTTCGTAAATACTGAAATGTTTTGGGCAGTGACCCTGCCTTACAGAATATAGCGAGTGTACATGTAGCTCCATATCCTACAGACGAGCCACTACATTAAAGGACAGATTAGTCCACATTCATTTTGTTGGATAAGAAAGAAAAATGTGATTGGGAAAGAGTATAGCTTGTTACAGATGTAGAAAGTGTTTATATTGTGACTCTGTTTTACGAGTGTGAATGCAAAGCAGGAATTTGAGATCAGGCAACTCACAACGTGTGACTCTGTAGGGGTCATTTATTTAGCCCAATGTTCTTGCATGGCATTTTATGTAGGGAAGATGAAAAGACCTTTTAAACAATGGTTAGGAGAGCACGTGAGAGTCATAGAGAGGAGATCTCCTATATGCTACTGCATGGCATATAAAGGCAAATGACAGTGAGGAACATAGGTTCACATTTAGCATTATCGACAAAGTGAATTGAAATCAGAGAGGTAATTTTAATAACCTCTTGAAAAGAGGAGATGTTTTGGATTATTAAATTAAGAGCTACAAATTTTCCTGGGTTAAATACTGGATCCGATCTTAAACCATATCTGGATACAAAATAATTTTGCTTCACCGTTAGCTCCTGGCAGGTTTATGTTGCTGTATAAGAAAAGTATTGAATCTGTTTAAAGTGTTTATGTTTCTAATTTTGGTCCTGGTCCTTCCTCTTCCTCCCCCTTTCCAAATTGATTGTATGATAGCATTTTGTGAAATGTGAAGCACCAGTGAGATACTATATCAACAGTGATATCATAACTGCACATGGGGTGGGGTATTTATTGTGTGGGTGTTTGAAGAGTAATATTGCCTTTGAGAAAGAGTCTTGTAGGACCTGAAACATGTCAAGCGTTACTTGTTTTTAGTGTCAGTTTTAAATAATAAAATGTAATTTTTCAACTACTATTACTGGTGGAGTTTACCTCAAAGGCTGTTTTTTGCCCAAATCAGAGTTTTGTGTTATTTTGACAATATGCTTCCCACAAGTAGAAAAACATTGGCACCAAACAAAAGGGATTGAAAGGTGCACTCAAACTTTATTAAAGTGCTGCAGTGCTAGGGTGCTTACACACAATGTAAGCAATCATACATAGTAAGGCAGTACAAAATAGAATACCAGGTGGCGGCTATTGGGGTGGTAAAAAACTCAGACCGCCCAAACCTATGACCTGACCAGCTTCACACTGAGCTTTCTCAAGACCAAGAGTCACAGATTTGTGAAGTAGTACCTTTTTTATGTGGCAGAATGTAAAGTGATAGTGCTGAAATAACAGTGCCAATAGTGACACTCAGAAAATAGTTTAAAAGCAGTTTTAACTTCAATGATGGCTACTTAAAAACAATTTAAAACAGTTTCTAACTCCAGTGATGGAGTAGGTACAGACTTCAATAACATACAGTTACTACAGGAAAGGAATAATACTAGCACTATATGATGAATCCTGTATATTAAGCTTCCAGTACTTTCTATCTCAAACCCATATTCAAGATACAAACATACTGCCCCACGAGCGAGATGGCTTGCCAGCTCAGATATATGTCTGGCTGTTCCTCTTGAAATGTAGGAATCCATATATGAGGCAGGTCTCTGGAACAAAAAGAAAAGGCACACAAGGAATTAGTACAATTTAACATCTTGCAAACATTTTAATATATAAGCAAATGTTGCACTAAACCAAGGCTGACAGTCATGTATCATAAGCAAAAAAAACAAACAAACAATAAAAGTGGTAGAGACTCAATTATAATGCATGGTAGAAACGTTGTTATAGGTAGATGTCTACCTTTTATAACAACATTTTACCATCGATGTGACAGCCGCGATGTTGTTATCCTCGATGGTACATCACATCGATAGGTTAACAACCTGGGAACAGTCTGGGCACGCGGCGCAACTGGATCAGATGGCTTGAACGCCGCAGTAGCGGTGAGGCAGAGTGACGGTGACTGAAAAAACCTGCAGTAAGGAACTGCTTTTCTTTTTAAAACCTAAATGGTACCATACACTATAAATATAATGTATGGTACTTTGATGATTAACCGTTTTGTTAACCAATCCGAGGTTGCCATGGCGACATAAACTTCTCGAGCTTTGCTCTCCAGGTTTACATGGTTGCCCTGGCAACCTCTGGATGGTTAACAAACTGGTTAACCATCGATGACCATACATTATCCTCTATATAGTGTACAGTGGAATGCTGTTATTCATGAAATTCCATGCCTGGAATATGCTTGTTCTGCTGCAGTAGTGTTGTCATTATGTTGTTCTGCTGTAGTAGTGATGTCACTACTGCAGCAGAACTACTGGAATCCTGGCACATTGTTTCTTTCCTCTGTTTAATTCTGTGGTGACAGTATTCTAGAACCTCTAGAGACTTTTCAAGTCAGTTTCATTAGGAAAAGAAAAAAAAACACAAAGCACACATTTCACATGGTACTACTATACACTACTTATAAAAGTACAGGATGAGCAGCATGCACAACCTGTGTGTTCTGTCACCTCGGGGTTCTGATTCCATGGACCTCTCGGCTTTGCTCTTCTGGGTCAGAGAGAATCAGAACCTCTCTGTCAACAGAACACACTGGTGCCTGAGACCATCAGTATCCTCTATCTTCTTTTCTAGCAGTGTCAGGTCAAATTTTTTCATGCAAACCTGGTAAATAATGCCCTCTTAACTGTACTGTCCGCATTGCTTACCATCTCAAAATTAGTGTATCCAGGTCCCTCCCCTTTCCCCAGTTTTACTCTCCTAAACCACAGAGCCAAAATCTATGGTCCTGTGATGTTTGTGTGTGAGCATGTTAAGTGCATTAGTGAACTTGTTTTTCTGGATGGCCTGATGTGATCTCAATGCTAGCCTTAAAATGCCTGACCATTTCCCTATATAAAATGTACCACAGGAACAAGTCACTAAGTACAAGAATATTGTTGATATCACAGTTGATTAAATGTCTTATATAAAAGGGCTTGGCAGCACTGATTATTATGAAATATAGAAACATAGAATTTGTGACAGATAAGGACCGCTTGGCCCACCCAGTCTGCCCATTTCCCTACCTACTGGATAAGCTGCAGAGCCTAGTTAACCAGCAGCCTACTTCTTCCTACCCCACCCCCAGAATTGCCTTATGACTATCCCATGCATGCTTGAATTCCACCACTGATTTTGACTCCACAACCTCCTCCGGAAGGCATTCCATGCATCCACAACCCTCTCTGTGAAAAAATACTTCCTTAAATTACCTCCTGAGCCGCCCCCATCTTCAAATTGTGCCCTCTTGTTCTTGCACCTCTTTTTGAAAGATGCTATCCTCTTGGACTTTGTGATTCCTTGAGGTACTTGAAAGTTTCTATCATGTCCCCCCTCCTCCTTTCCTCGAAGGCTATACATATTAAGCTCCTTAAGTCTCTCTTCATATGTCCTCCGGTGCAGACTCTGCACCATTTTAGTGCCCTCCTCTGGACAGCTTCCATTCTGTCTATGTCTTTGCGAGATTGGGTCTCAGAACTGCACACAGTACTCAGATGGGGTCTCACCAGCTGTCTGTACAGAGGGATAATAACTTCCTGTTTTTCTACTGGTGATGCCTCTCCTATGCATCCCAGTATCCCCCAACCCTCCTTGCTGCCTTCTCACATTGCTTGCCCACCTTTAGGTCATCTGATATGACTACCCCCAGGTCCCTTTCCATTTTGTTGTTGTTAGTATCTCACCCCCATTGTGTACTCTTCCCTGGGTTTTGTTTCCCAGGTGCATTACCTTGCACTTCTTAGCATTGAATCTAAGCTGCCATACATTTGACCATTCCTCTAACCTTGCCAAGTCCCTTCTCATCCTTTCCACCCACCCTGTGCATCAACTCTGTTGCAGATCTTAGTGTCATCTGCAAAGAGACATACTTTTCCTTCCAGTCCTTCTGCAATGTAACTTATAAAGACATTGAAGAGGACTGTCCTAATCTGAACCTCTGCGGTACCCGCTAGTAACCTCCTTTCTTCTGAGTGGACTCCATTTTACTATTACTCTCTGTGTCCTATTCTCCAGCCAATTCTTTACCCAGGCTGTCATCTTGGGACCCACTCCCAGGCTGGCTAACTTATATATTAATCTTTTGTGTGGGACTGTGTCAAATGCCTTGCTAAAGTCTAGGTAGGCCATGTCCACAGCCCCTCCTGATCTACTCTTTGGTCACCCAGTCAAAGAAATCTATCAGATTAGTCTGGCATGACCTTCCGCTGCAAATCCATGCTGCCTAGGGCCTGTGCCCCTCTGGCCTCTAGATACTCGACAATTCTTTCCTTTAGAAGTGATTCCATCATTTCCCTATCACTGAGGTTAAACTAACAGGTCTATAGTTTCCTGCTTCTGCCTTGCCCCCACTTTTGTGAGAGGGAATCACATCTGCCCTCCTCCAGTCCTCGGGTACCACCATCCTCCATGATTTGTTAAAGAGGGTAGTCAGTGGTGTCACTAGTTCTACCCTTAGTTCTTTTAGAATTCTGGGATGAATCCCATCAGGCCCCATTGCTTTGTCACCTTCAGTTTTAAGAGTTCTTTCAGAACCCTTTCTTCTGTAAATGGGCTGGTATTAACTTCTGTATCCAGAGTGTTACTACTGTTTGTTTTATGTACCTCCCTCTTCCGTTGTAAATACTGAGCAAAATATTTGTTTAGTATCTCTGCTTTTCACATTCTCCTCTGCCCACCCTCCCTCCCTTTATTAAGCCTCACTATCCCTCTCTTGGTCTTCCTTTGCTCCCTGATGTACCTATAAAGGTTTTATCCCCTTCTTAACTGGGTTGGCTATCTTTTCCTCAGTTTGGGCCTTTGCTGTTCTGACTGCCTTACCAGCCTCCTTTTGCTTTAACTGATACAGTTCTCTGTCCTGCTCCTGCTGGAGTTCCTTGTACTTCCTGAATGCTTTCTTTTTCTCTTAAACCTTCCTGCCACTTCCTTTGAGAACCATAGTGGTTTCTTACATCGTCTTGTTTTGTTTATTTGCTTCACACAAGGCTCGTTACCTCTGTGATGGCAGTTTTTATTATTCCCCATTGTTCTTCCACCCCTCCTTACTGCCCATTTGCTAGTGCATTCCTTAGGCACTCACCCATTTTAGCAAAGTCAGCCCTCCTAAAGTTCAGTACTTTTGTCTTTGTATGGCTTGACTCTATTGCTGTGTTTATTGTGAACCATACTGTTCGATGGTCGCTAGTTCCCAGATGGCTACCCACTTCTACATCTGTGATCCTCTCTCCATCTCCATTTGAGAGTATCAAGTCTAATATTGCTCCCTCTCGAGTGGGCTCCAGTACTAGTTGTCTAAGGCATGCCCCTGTAGGGCATCTAGAATAACTGCACTCTTGAGTGGCAGCTGCAACTGCACTCCAGTTAACATCTGGCATATTCAGATCACCCATCAGCAATATCTCCCTTTTCTGCCATTCTAAGTATACTTTCTATCATTTCCTTGTCCATTTCCTCCCCTGAGAAGGTCTGTATCTAACCCCTGTGCGGATTGTGGTGCCATTGCCTGTCTCCAAATTTACCCACAGTGCTTCTTCTCCTCCCTGTTTACCCTTTTGTTCTGTTGCTTTTATTCCTTCCCTCATAAAGAACTACTCCCCCTCTTTTACCCTCCCTGTCCCTCCTGTAGATAGTGTATCCTGGTATGTTTACGTCCCAGTCATGGTTTTGTGTACCATGTTTCTGTGACTGCCACGATATCCAGATGTTCCTCCTCCATCAAGGCCACTAATTCAGGAAGCTTGTTACCTAGACTACGGGCATTGGTGCTCATTGCTCTCCATTTTTGATGGCCTTACATTCTGTTGCAGCATCCCCCCTGACCGTTCTACCTTGGTCTTTTTCTCATTTAGTACCCTGTTTTGTAGGGAGAGGCTGGGATTTTCTGCTGCTTGTCAGTGCCTCCCCATTGACTAGTTTAAAAGCTTGCCAATGAAGCATTTAAACCGATTGCTCAAAAGACTTGTTCCTTCCTGGACAGATGCAGACCATCCTGCCAGTATAGGCTGGTGTCCTCAGGTGGAACCCCAGTCTAATGAAGCCAAACCCTGTGCTCCGCACCATTTTTCAACCATTCATTAAACTGCATGGTGCCAATACCGTCGCCTCCCCATGCCTTTGAAGGCAGCACCTCTGAGAAGGATACTGTGTGTGCTACTTGTCTTAGGCCCCTCCCCAACTCTGCAATGTCCTCCTGCACTACTCTAACCTCATGATGAGCCAAGTCATTTGTCCCTAGGTGGACAATTCGTCCAACTCAGAATCCCTTGCAGCTGTTGTTGTGATCCTGAGGATCGCTTCCTGTCCCTCAAGCCATGGCACCAGGCAGGCACCTTACTTCAGATTTCCCAGCTCCTCCCAGTTCTATCCCCTAATAATTGAGTCCCCACCAGGAGCTGCTTCCTTTCCTTGTGGTGTCCTCTGCCTCCTTCCTGTGGGCCTCCCTTGTGACAGCTGTATTAACGGATTATCTGAAGGAATCATGCAACTGTTTCAGATGCCGATGACCCCTAAGCCTCGGGTGCCACTCTCAAATCCTCGCCTGAGTATCTCATCCACCCACATTCCTAACAACAGAAACCTAGGACCTATAAGCCTAGTTCCTTTAATCTAAGATGACCCTGCCTATTCTCTTTAACTATTCTAGTCTCCTTTTGGCTGCCTTCTCTTTCACCCCAATTTCTACCCTGTTCCTTAATACCTCCTTATTTTTATCATTTAGGTATGAGTTCTTACTCAGCGGAGACTATATGGGATTGTTATCTCTTCTCATTTCAGTAAAGCTTATCATTATGTACCTTTGCATGTTAATTATGTTGACTTGGTATATATAGGCCCATATTGAATGGCACCTTACACAGTTTTTTCTTTTTTTGCACCCTTGTCCACCGTAATTGTAATCTTTATGAAGTGTACTGTATTGTATTTATGCCCAAGACCACCTTGAAAATGAGCTTGCTCAATGGTGTTTATGCCTGGTTAAATAAAGTGATTGATTGATTGATGATTGATTGATTTATTTGTTTTGTACCCTGTTTTCATCCATCCCCATCTGAGCATGAGCGTGCTGTGGAGGCACGCACATGTTGGACTATGAGATGGCCTCCTTTATGCCACCCCTCCGCCTATGCCATCACTGGACCTCCACTCAGTGGCGGTGGAACTATGGGGGCGAAACCTTCTCAGGAGAGGAGAACTGCCGCTAGGTGGCTAGATAATACTTCCCCCAATGCTGGCTCCCCTGATGACCCGAGGCCATTCCCAAACCCAGGTTGCTGGTGGTGCTGCGATAAGGTGTCCAGTGCCTCAACCCTCAGTGCCACCAGGCCAGCCCCACCATTGACATTTCTGTAGGTAAGCAACTCATTTTATATGTCATGTACTGCAAAGAAGAAAATGCTAAAGTTTATTTTCTAGCTGTTGAAGAACTCATTGCTGGAAAGGCAGATACCATTGTTACAAAACTGCTAGATTTCTTAGCAAATCGTGACATCTTGGTTCATTAATCATCTTGCATGTCTAGGTAGTAATGGGGCTGCTGCTATGTTGGGCAGGTAGAGCGGAGTGGCTAAAACCCAAAGGTAGTAAGCTCCATATTAATTAAAAATCATTGCATGATACATAGTGAGGCCCTGGTTATAAAAGCAGCAGCAAATTAAATTAATGCCATTAAAGGTTTAACCTATTACTGACAATTTTTTTCATAGATTTTATTAAAATTCTTTCATCTGGATTATGCCCTGAAACAGATTCAGCTGGTGATAAAACTCCTTGTCTTAAAGCCCAAGCAGGCAAATGCAGTGGGTCGGCTGTCTCATGATGCAGCCTGAGATACATTTAGGAAGTGTCTTCCCATGGCAAGCACCTCTTTGCACAGCACTCAGCTTATTAGAAATGTCTGAAAACTGTTTTTTTTCAATACTATGCATGTGTGACATATACTTCCCCACCTCAGCATTTATTCAAATGCTTTCAACTGTCTGCTTTGAATTTCACAGATATAAAGAAACATATATATTTTTGTAGACTCTTTTTACTCTGATGCCAGCCACTGGAGCCCCACTCAGGCGAGACCCACCGAGTGGCTCTATCACCCTGCCTGAACCCTCCAGTAAGGACTGGGGACAGAGTCCTCTCCAACCAGCCCCAAAGCAGAGAGGGACCGAGAAAGTCAACTGGAAGGGCGGCGGTGCCCACCCCTCAGGACTGCCATCATTCTCCCAGCAGCTGGTGTGTTTCCTCCTTGCTTGTTACATTGCCCCAAGGCGTGGACATGCAATGATGTCACTAGCAGAGGACATGCACCCGTCCCTCCACAGATGTCTGCTGCCACCTCCCCAGCACAAGTCCCCACCAGCTTGTAGCACCGCAAAGCTCCACGGGAGCTGCAGCAGATGGGAATCCCCTGGAACCCACCCCAGGAGAGAAGAGCAGTTGTTCAGATGCTCGATCTTCTCCTTCCCCTGCCAACCCCGATGTCCAAACTCACTCTGAACCTGGGCCTCTGGCATGGCGCAAGGTGTGGCATCCAGCACCTCAACCCTCAGCACCATTGGGCCAGCACAATAAAGAAACATGTTAATTCAACTTTAGAGATTCTATAGGCATGACTGCTTGTGCAGTGAGCCAGAAACTTAGTTTTTCAGACAGTTATAGTTCTGAAACAACTCAAATGGATAATGAATTAACAGAAGTATTCACTAAAGCCATTCCAGAGCAAGGAATGCCTAGGGACTTGTTTTTCAGATGGAGTTGCAGTGAGTTTTTCCTCTCCTCAACCAGGGTAGAGAATCTCTGTCAAAACATCCAACAGAGAATTTCAGATGATAGGATCAGCTCACCAATGCCTTCGGACATTAAGACTGATGATAGCGATACTATTAGCCCCTTTGTCTCACCTTTACTTGAGGTCTCTCCAGGTACTTCTCTCTTCATGGTTCCCAAATGTGAACAACATCAAATCCCATTTTGCTCTTTGCAAAGGGGATCCTCGCTGTTCTCCATCAGAGCTGTTTTCTCATGACAGATGACAATTTACTTGAAATGGGGCCTAGTACTAAATCAGATTCAAGTTCAGGTGTCTTGAGCCCATAGGAGAAGATTTTCCAAACAAAAGTTATAGAAATGAGGCTGTTTTGTCTCTTGTCCTCATCCATTTCCAAGAGCAAATCAAGTTCTGAGAAGTGAAGGTCCACTCAGACAATACAGTGACAGTTGTGTATACAGTATAGACAGTGCTCCTCAGAGTGGTAGAGAACTCTATCTCCAGCAGCTGTTCATCTATTGGGAGAGCTTTCTGTTTGGGAAGAGTGGCTTAGTCACCTGGTTTTGCACTCTGGAGAGTTGTGTTTGAACCCAGTTTGCTTCAGGACACCACAGATCAATCTCTTGCACGCAGGGAGAATGCTCAAGCTCTCAGGTTTTCCAGTCACTTCAGTTGTCCATGCAGAAGTAGTGGGCACTCAGTTTTAGACTTGGGAATCCAGGATGGTCTATCTGTTTTCCTCCACTGCTGTTGCCTTCAACAGTACTAATGAAAATTCAGTTGTCAAGAGGAAACTTCTTCTTGGTAGTTCCAGAGCTACAAAGAAGGCCTTGGTTCTATAATCTGGCATGATTATTGACAGAAACTGTTTCAGTTCCTTCATCATAGGAATCCGCTGGGGCAGATCCCTATTTTCTTGCCTGAATCTACAAAATCTGCATGATGCTAAAATTTGCTTAGTGGAACCTATTATGTTTTCTGGGAAAATCCTTACAGCTTCTCCTTATAAGAGGGTCATGAACACGTTCTCCATTTAGGTGTAACCAGGGCCTATTTAAAGGGGTTTATGATGTTATTAAGTGCCCAGTGCCTCCATTTTTGTAACCCATTACCTGGTAAGCCTGGGTTCAGGAGAAACCATTCACTCGGCATCAGGGCTAGGTTTGTACTTCTGGACAGGGGCACCCAAGTAACTCCGGAGACAGGAAGCAAGAACTGTGAATATCCAAACCAGGAGTAGAATTCTAAAGTGGGGCTTTTATTCACTTACACACAGGAATACGAAGCAGGATAGACCCCCACGGAGCTACACTCACTGGTGGTACAGAACTAGAGAGGTCAGAACACATCATCTTCATCATCACAACAACTTTTCCCTCAGGATCTGAACACACTGGGCTCTCAGCCCAAACTGAGTACTCTCTCTCTATCTATCCTGGATTCCTGGCATGGCCCTTGGCCAGCTACTAGTACACACTTTACATTTGGCATGGACATTTCTGCTGATGGCTCCTCTACCACCCATGAGCACTTCCAAGCTCTAAGGAAAACACATATCCTAATCCCACATCTGGGTACTTTCTGTGAACACTGACCAAGTGCCCGGAGAAAGCTATAGGTGCCTAAAGTGAATCCGTGGAGGTAAATCTGGATTCTCCAGATGGGAGTCTCCACCTTTTTGTCCCCAAATTCATACCCGGCCATTCATTTGGAGTCAACACCTTTCCTTTGAAACTCTCTGTTTGTAGAATGCTATCTCAAAATTATATCACATTTAACAATCTACTGTCTCTGGTAAATGGTGTCCTCACTTGTAACGTTCTTTAAGTGGCTATGTCCATCCCGTAGACCCCACTGATTGGATGCATTTCAAGCCATACACAAACTTAAGTAGTGTACTTGGCTGTCCTTTCCTGACCCACAGTAGCAGATACTTAACACAACAGTCTCAACGAAACATAGGCTCTCTGGCAGAGCAGACTCACCCTGGTTCACAGGTGCCCACAGGCTTCTCTCAGGAAAATAAAAAAGCTTACTTCTGGGTGCCTCAGCACAAATCTTCTTCACAGGCAGCTTCAATTCTTCCAGCAGGGACAGGGAATTGCCCGAAAGCTGGTCTGGTCCCCCATTCCTCTCAGGGATGGGGCATTAGAGCTAACTGAGGGACAGTCTCAACCACTTCAAAAGTACTCTTCTGTGTCATTCTAGGGCGAGAACACCCACCCACTATGGAGGTTGCTCTGAAAAGAGCTGAGGCTCTGAGGGACTGCCAGCTGCAGTGCGCCTCCTCCCTCCTCTGAGTTTTCCACTAGACTAACTTTGAAAAACCCCAACGTTCTAACCTAACTCCCAGCTGCAACATTCCACTGTGGCTTATGTTGCTGCGAGAATTCTACATGATGTCATCCCTCCAGCTCAGCTGAGACTGAGGACAGAGTGAGACAGTGTGAAACCCATTTAACTTGTGTTTCACAAGCTGCCTTCCCTGCCTGCCACTAGATCTAAGTGAGATTCTAGTAACCCCAGGTGACAGAGGGTTACATAGGCATAAGGTTCAGGATTTAATCCAAGGAAGCCCCTGAGACTTAAATTTTATCTTCCTACAAGCTGAAGTAGAGAAGGGCTTAGCCCTAAGTATTTGTGAGTAAATTGTTCAGCTTTGGGTGTTTGAACCCCATGGATGATTCACCACTTGGAAACACTCCAGACTTAACCAGGTTTCTTCAATCAGTAGGATCAGGCCTCCATGCTATGGTACTGTATAAAAGGAACGTGCCAGTGAACAGAGATTAGGGAAGAATATGGGGAACTAATAGACAGGTTAAAAGAGAGGGATTTGATTCAAACTCATTAAATCAGGCCTTAGAGAGAACAGAAGGTAAAACAAGGGAAGATGTTTTACATAATAAAGGAAGAAGAATATGATGCCTAAGCTTATGTCCATGATAATCACATAAGCCAACATTTCAACCAGGTTAAGGATATAATATTCGAACATTGGCATGTTTTTCAGAGCACAGACATGGGTAGAAAGAGTTTTCAAGAGAAACCATGGGTAACAGTGAGAAGACATAGAACATCAAACGGAAGTTGTCAAAACTCAACATTAGACCCCTCCCCAAAAAAGATTTTTCAGTGGCAGAGACCTGAGATAAAAGGTTTCTATAGTTGTGGAAAATGTGTCCAATGTTGAGGGGCAATAAAAGTGAAAGAGTTTTTCAATTCAAATAGAGACTAAAAATTTTTGATAAAGGATTTTATAAATGGTAACTCTGACCAAGTGGTATATATACGAAAATGCCCATGTGGATTAATACATGTAGGTAAAACAACAAGACCCTTAAAACTGAGAGTATTGGAACACAAAAGTGCTATCAGGAACTTTGATGAGAAATCTGCAGTAGCAAAATATTTTAATTTAGAGAGACACCATATCAACATGTTAAGATACATGGCTTCTGAGAAACTTAAAAACATCAAGAGGAGGAGACTGGGACAGACTTCTCCTGAAGAGAAAGGATGGTGGACAGACCACCTGAAACGTTTAAACAATAGACATGGACTCAATAAGGACATTGAGTGGGTAGACTTTATGCAGACAAATACATGGTTTGATGTCAGAATTCCTTAGACTTATCCTAAATCCCCCTACCCTACCCCTTGTGATAAATAAAGGATGTTTTAACTACAATCATGTATGTCTAGATGGGGCACTTGCAAGTCTTTGTTCAGCACTCCACATACTGTAGATATACATAGAATTGTTCTGTGTACCCCAAATCAGGAACTCTCCCCATCACCTCATCCCTCCTTATACTGCTTTGACATTTATCCATTATCCTCACAATTTCCATAGTGCACTATGCAGCATTGAGGTCAGTCAGCATTTTACCGGACAGCGAGAACCTTACTGAATCACAGTTTTGGAGTTCACAAGTCCAGTTACCTTTGTTTACATGCACCGAGCTCCACGTTTGCACTTAGTGCATACAGGGTCTTAGCCCAATAGGAGCTTTCCTGTTTGGACTGGACAGTAAAGCATGTCACTGATGTGCAGGTGTGGATGACATCATCATGCTGACTGTGCATTCACTGCCCAGAGTGCAATGCTTCAAAAGGAGGAAATTCAAACTGCATCACAACAATAATGGAGGATCTTACTTCTAGAGTCAGCTGTTGCAGCAGGTAACACATATAGGACTGTAGTTGGCCAGCAACAGGACCCAACAACAAACTTCTAACCAGCAATACCAAGTGGGGACCGCTCTCGACATTAGCCACCCGATGTCCACGTGGTATAAGCGGCAGTCCCCAGCGTGCTCCAGTTCTTTCCGCCATCAAAGTGCGTTCATTGGCTCCATGGCTCGGCGTACACTAGTTTGTTCACTTGGTAGAACTTTCACTCTGAGTTTTTGTGGATTCTTTCCATTTTTCTTGATTTCTGCATGTCTTCATCCCTGCTTAGGCACTCAAACAAGTCGCCTGTACTGAAGCATATACCACGAAGGATGGCCACGTGGCCTGTGTGTTCTGTCTGGGCCCAGACCATGACACCAAGTCCTGCCAGTTCTGTCAGTAATTTAACAGCTGGACAACTATCCATTGACAGAAGTCTCTTCAGGCCTTCCTCACCCAGCAACACTTGTCCGCCATGCATAAGGGATCCTCTGTGGAACAGGAGTCTTCCCACCATCATAAACATCATTCTTCCAAAAGCACAAAGAGAGAAAAAAGAAAGGAGGTTCCTCTCGAGATCCAGATCCTCTGGATCACAGTCGACCTCCCAATCTGAGTCCCTCTGGCCATGAGTCTTGGCTGATGATGCTCAAAACCATGGCCCCTTTGGGGGGCCTAGTGTCAAGGACAAGATGCAGGCTCCAGGCCCAGTGCTCCAACCTATTAAAATCTGGCCTCTGGATCAGACTCCAGGCATACGTCCTCTCAAGGTAAGTCTTCTCCTGCCTTCTGGTTGGCGTCCTTGTGCAATGCCAACTCGGGATAAGGCCAAGTCCACAGGTTTGTCTGCTGGGAGATCCTCATCCCTCCTTCTGAAACAGGCCCAGAAGTCAGGTGAAAAACACCCCAATTTCAACTTCTGACTGACATGGCTCAGAGAAACACAAACCTGTCTCGGACTCCCACTGAAGTCGGCCCTCAGACAGCAAGCCCAAGGAACCCCATACGATGGTCGCTCCACCCAAATCACCATCCTGCCCGATGCCCCCACATCTGATGGACATCACACGGATGACACCCCAGCACTGGAGGACCTTACCCTGGACACCAGCATACCATCAGGACCCAATGATGGTCAGGATGCTCTGCCATTGCCTGTCTGCACACCGGCTGGATAGACCCGAAGCGGTACCAGCGTCGGTACTACCGGATCTGATGCGGCCGCACCTACTGACTCACCAAAACTGAATATGTCACAAGTGAAGGAGTTGTTCTCCCACTGGTGGGAGACCATCAAATCTGATATTTTGCCACCTAAGCCCCAACCAACCACACCTGTGGAGACCAGACTCGGGCAAGACTCTGGACACGGTACCTCCTCAGGATCAGAACGTAACCATACCCCCTTCTGAGGTGGTCAGGATGACCACCCTTCCTCCCAGGTAGGCCAAGGAAGAAGGTGTTGAAGAAAGAGCACCACCGATCAAGGTCAAGGAGCACCAGCCCTTTTAACTCCTCAAGTGGGCAGCATCACAAACGTGGAGGCACTGGTCCCCTAAGATTCTTCTTCCAAACCTTACCAAACATCAGATCACTCAGACACACCCTTCAAGGAGTCTCCCCCAGGGATCCTGAGGATACTCCTAAATCTCCTCCGGATGACCCTTCCTTTATGGAGATCATCGCCACATCCAGTCCAACATGGGTTGGGACACAGAGGACCTTGATCCTGAACATATGTGGCTTGCCAAATACCTCAGGCAAAAGGACCCAAAGCTGGTGGTCATCCCACCCATGGTGGACACCTTCGAGGATGTTACCCAGGCCACCTAGTGGTGCCCCTATTCTTCTACGACCATCCCTAAAAGGCCGACCATTTATTCAGGGCACCTAAAGATTGTCCCTTTCTGGCTGAGCAACCAACCGCAGACTCGGTGGTCATCTCAGTGGCTCATGACTGTTTGCAGAGGCCCAAACACCTGAGCACCCAACCTCCTGACAGAGAGTCTAAGCAGCTGGATTTTATGGACAGGAAGGTATGCGCGTCTGCCACCTGCAGTGTCAGAAGTCTTAACTTTCTGACACATGGTTCAATTCAGAATGCCCTTTGGAAACAAGGGTTGGACATTGTACAGGGTATGCCTGACTGCCCCAGAAGGCAGAGCGTGCTAAGTTACTTCAGACCGGGTCAGATGTAGGCACACATACTATGCTCTGCCTATGACTTTGCAGACACTGTGGCTAGAGCAGCTGCCACGGGCATTTGCCTATGTCGCCACTCCTAGCTAAGGGTTTCAGGTTTTGCTCCAGACATTCAATCAACATTCTGGATGCACCTTTAGAGCTCCGTCCTCTTTGGTGAGGACACGGATACCACTATCAATAGACTACAGCACTCCAGTAAGGCTATCCACTCTGTGCAGTCCATGTACCACCGAAACAGAGACAATTTTGACAGTCTTATTTTCATGGCCGAGGAAATCAATAACAACATCAACAAACCCATTACCAGCATTAACAATCTCAATGGGGTGGTAACAGTCAATGAGGCAGCCACAGGGGACTGCTGGCACTGCTGCTCGACAGTCCAAACCCCCAGCCCCCTGCTGTCTGGCGTCACAGGTGACCCCCAGATATTCTGCTGGGGAGGAGGGGAAGTCACTTTTCTCTTTATGCAGCAGCTTGGAGAGGTGGACCTCTGATCAATGGGTCCCCAAGCTCATAGAAAATGGGCACTCTAAACAGTTTGTCAGCATTCCAGCGGACAGACTCCCACCCCATTCCATTATTCCAGGGAGCACACAGGTTTGATTCAACAGGAAATTCATGCCCTGCTCTCCAAAAGGCTATAGAACCTGTTCCTCCACGCCAGCGGAAACAGGGTTCTAGTCTCACTTCTTCCTAGTCCTGAAGAAGTCAGGAGACCTAAGGCCAATTCTCAACCTCAGTGACCTCAACCTGTTAGTCGAGTACAAGAAATTCTGGATGGTCACCCTGCAGAGCCTACTTCTTATGATGGCTAGTGTCTCTGGACATGCAGGATGCCTACCCCACATCCAGATGGCAAAACATCACAGAAAATATCTCTGGTTCTTCTTCCAGGGCAGGCATTTCCAGTTCAGGGCTCTGCCCTTTGGCCTCTCCTCCACTCTGAGAGTGTTCATAAAGTGTCTCATGGTGGTTGCCGCAGTGCTTTGAAGGAGGGGGCTTTATGTGTTCCCCTACCTGGATGATTGGCTTCTCACAGCACAGTCCAAAGAATGCCTGCAGTCTGCCATTCTGGACACCTACATTCTCTTCCAGATCCTGGGGTCACTATCAATACGGTGAAGTTATCCCTGACCCTGTGCAACAGCTGCCATTCATAGGGGCCATACTGGACACGGTCAGAGGAAGGGCTTACCTATCCGGACAGGGCAGATCACCTCCGGTCCCTGGCCAGCCAGGTCTATTCAGCATCCTTGGTACTGGCAAGACTTCTGCTTGGTTGCTGGGCCACTTGGCCACATGCATAGTCACAGTCCCTTCACAAGGCTCAGGAAGAGAACAATTCAGTGGACCTTTTGGGTCTAGTGGGATCAGTCTTGGGAAGACCTGGATCTTCCAGTCTTGGTCAATCCACCGAGAACTAGCCTGGTGGATGACTTCTCCTGCTTTACAGGAGAGGATTCATTCCAGAGGCCTGCTCCCATACAGGTTCTCATAGTGGACACCTCAAACATGGTCTGGGGGCTCACCTCAAGGTCCACAAGACACAGGGATCCTGGTTTATGACTGAGGAGTCCCTGCATATCAATGTTCTGGAGATGAGAGACGTCTTGTATGCACTCCAAGCCTTGAGCATGATGCTCCAACCTGGACATCTCCTTATTCAGACGGACAAAATGTCAGTGGTGTTCTATATCAACAAACAGGGAGGCATGCACTCACACCCCTTTGCAGGAAGCCATGAGGGTGTTTGATTGGGCCACCACCTGCCAAATCTCCTTTTCGGCAGTTCACGCCCCAGGAGTGCAGAACACTCTAGCAGACATCCTCAGTTGAACAAGGTCGAGGGCTCATGAATGGTCACTCCTCCAATCCATGGTCAATGTCCTATTCATCACATGGAAACCCCCAAATTAGACCTGTTTGCCTCAGCCACCAATGCAAAACTGCCTAGTTTTTGCTTGCTAGATCCTGAGCCTGGTGCTTTCTGGCAAGATCGTTGTCCCTCTCCTGGAAGGGAGGTTCCTTCACGCTTTTCCACCATTTCTGCTCCTTCAGAGGGTCCTCCTCAAGGTGCAGATGGAGGACACCACTATGATCCACATATCTCCTCTGTGGTCCTGACAAATCTGGTTTCCTCTGTTGCAACAACTTGCAGTGGCTCCTCCAATTGTGCTTCCACTGAGTTCTCACTTACTCTTTCAGGATGCGGGACCTTAGTTCATCCGAACTTGTGATCCCTGCATCTTCACACATGGTTCCTGAAGACCTATTTAAACTTCACTTCAGAGTTTCGAACAAGATCACGAAGTCCTGGTGGAGGCTAGAAAGCCCTCCATGAGAGCTACCTATGCCATGAAGTGGAAGCAGTTTGCTTGTGGACCACAGCCGCCATCTGGATCCCTTGGCCTGTCCGGTCAATATTTTATTGGAATACCTGTTATCCCTTTCAGAGTCAGGCCTTAGCTACTCCATCATTAAGGTACACCCTGCCACTCTTTCTGCCTACCACACCTCTGTCCTTGACAGAACAGTGGCTCAATTGGAAGTTACTCGTACCTTCCTTAGAGGCATTCTTCATATAAAGCCTCCCATTAAGGACCCTGTTCCTCCTTGGGACCTTCTTTTTGTTTGGATAAGCTCACCCTACCCACCTTTCAACCAGCTGAGTACTGCAAGCTTTTGCTCTGTTAGAAAATGTTATTTTTGGTTGCTGCTACATTTGCTCAAAAGGATTTCTGAGCTCCAGGCCCTGATGTGTGAAGAGCATTATTTAATTTTCCACAAAGACAGGAAAACTTTGTGTACAAATCCTAAGTTTCTTCCTAAGGTGGTTTCAGAGATGACATTGAATCAGGATGTTCAACTACCTGTTTACTATCTGAACAATTCCAATAAAGGTAAAGCTCTTTTCCATACCTTGGACATCCATCGTGCCTTGCGATATTACCTATCCAGAACCAGGGAACAGGAAATCTGATCAAATTTTGTCTCCTTTCCATCTCGGTCTTTAGGTTGCCCTGTGGGTAAACAAACCCTCTCTTTTTGGCTGGTGCATTGCATCACTTACTGCTACCAGAAATACGAGAAACCCTATTGGGCCCAGTACGGGTCATTCGACCCAAGGTGTCTCAGCCTCTTTCTCAGCTTTAAAGAATGTTTCCACTTCGGACATATGTATAGTGGCCACATAGCATACAGTCCACACCTTCATCAAGCATTACGCTTGGATATTGCATCAAGGCGTAGAGCAGGGTTTAGCCTGGCTGTGCTGCAGGGTCTATCTCTTAAGGGATCCTTCCTCCCTTTCTTCCCTTCTCCTTCCATCCGGGAAGTTGTCTTCAGTTTATACTGCTTGGGACTCAGTCCTATATGTGTTACCTGCTGCAAGAACTGACTCTTCAAGTAAGATAGTACAGTTACGCATAGGAACTTACCGTAACAGTAGATCTTCAGAGAAGCTCTTCAGCAGGTAACCTCCCTCCCTCCTTCCCGGAGATATCCTATTGCATGCGAATGCTACCATATTCTTTTCCTGCTGGATGAGAAAGTGCCCTTTCCTTCTGTCATGGTTTTTATAGATCTGGCTGCCAGTGTCTCCAGTGGTGCAAGAACTGGGGCTACGCTGGGGACCGCCGCCTTTTTACCACGTGGGACATTGGTGGCGGGCGCCAGTACTGGGTTAGAAGTTTGTCATGGGGTTCTGCCAGCCAGCTACAGTCCTATATGTGTTACCTGCTGCAAGAGCTTCTCTCAAAGATCAACTGTTATGGTAAGTTCTTACATAACTGTACGCTAGTAAATTCAAAACGAGCCCTGCACTCAGTCTCTAGCGGAGGGTGCAAAACAAGGGATTGCAAGCCTCAAATCAACAAGTTACTCAGCAAGTTTTGCACTCCACAGAAGAAATACTTCAAAAGCACTTTTTAAGCTTAATTCAAATTTATTTGAGAACTGTGGCTCTAAATAATAGTCGGACAAATTTTGCAGCTTCCCAGTGCTTCATCTTCTAATTAAGGCTTCAAGGGACAAAGTAAATGAGACATGCTTGAACTTATAGGCCCAGATATTCAGAAGGGTTGCACATGGCACAACAGTGTTGCACCATGTGCAACACACTGATGCCCCAGTGTGATATTCAAGCAGAGGATTGTTCCTGGCTTCAATCCCAATGCACGGAGTGCATCAGTAATGTATCTTGGCGCAGGTGGGGGGCGTGCCCATGCATACTCGCATATCCGATATTCAGCCCAGGATTTGCTGAGTCCATGCATGTGCAACCCCTACTTGTGCTGCACACAGGTGAGCCAAAAAAAAGGAACAACAGCTGGCCACCCACAGGTGAGCTGCCATATTGCAAGGTGCAACATGGCAGCTGCCACATTGGTGGCCATCTGATCTCCGGCTGCACCTTTGTGGCAGTGCCCCCATGCCCGATCCACAGACATCTGTGTAAAATATAAGTCCAATATCCCTTGTGGTCCAGTGGACTGCTGTGAGGCCCTCCAGAGCTTCAGTGTAAAATAATATGTCCAATATCCTGGTGGTCCAGTGGACCACTCACAGCCTGATCGTGGGCATATGTAATAATAAGGAGAGTTCCACAGTACCCCCTCCCCACTGAGCCCCACCACCCTCCCCGTCAGTGGCGGGCAATGGCTCCATTCACATATCTGGACTGTGTAGTACGGTAAAGGCTGCATGCCCATTGCCTCACGATGTGGACAGTGGGCATACAGCCCCTACCATAAGCTGTCAGTCAGCGGGGCGGCGAAGCGGGTGGGGTGCTGCCACCTGGCACTGACTGGAGGGGCGGTGGAGGCTCAGTGGGCAGGTGGCGAGGGGTACCATGGAGCTCTTCTTATTATTACATATGCCCATGATCGGGCTGCGAGGCAGTCCACTGGACCACCAGGATATTGGACATATTATTTTGCACTGAAGCCCACAATTGGGCTGCAATGATCCCCTGGACCATCAGGGATATTGGACATATTATTTACACGAATTAATGCAATCGGGCTGCAGTGGTCCACTGGACCACCAGGATATTGGTCTTACATATTTACACAGATGCCCACTATCAGGCTGACAGTGGTCCACTGGACCACCAGGGATATTGGACGCAATTGACTCTACATATGCCTGCGATTGGACAGAGGCGCATTGCCACGCTGTGCAGGGGCATCAGTCCCCGGCGGCTGCTGCCTGGCAGGGCACCAGGTGCAAGTCACCGGGATCGGCATACCTGCATGCAAATGGGGCCATAATGACATGCAAATGGCCCCATTTGCACCTTGCATACATTATGGCCCCAGTTGCATGTGCACTGAGCTACAGCGGTTGTTGCACATAAGCGCCAATGGATCCCCTGCTCCACTCTGGCTGCTTGCACTGGCACAGTGCCGCTGTGCCATCGCGCACTGCAGGTAGCCAGGGTGCGATATTCAATGATGCTGTGCCATGGCGGAGCTCCGTTGAATATCGCCTAGTCGATGCCTCGCGCAAGTTGCGCTGCACCCAGGCTTGCACCACCGCCTGGCGCAGTCTGAATATCCGGGCCAAATAGTCACAATCTGATGACATCATCATTAAGCTTCAATTTAAACAATAACACACGTTAACATAAAAAGAAAAAAACTTTTAAATAAGCTTTTAAATTATCAGTGTCAAGTCACCAAAACCTTATTTATGTGCATTTATTAAACACTATTCTTTACTGCAGGACAGTATTACTTTTAACTTCATAATTTTAGTTAACAGTTTTCAGTCAAAGCAAGCATGGCAATACCTTCACTTCATTAAAGGCTACATTATGGTTCTTTAGATACTAAACTTATATACAATCCCCATAGTATATATATATATATAAATTACTGGTGACTCCTTTAATAACGGTTTCAGGCACAAGTAAAATGCGTAACAACCCGAAATTGAGTTATTACGGCATTCACTACACTTTTTTCCACCGCTAGCGTCCATTGTCTGTCACTCTAGCATACTGAGCCACTTCATTGGCTCGCACTCTGCTTGTGGGCGGGCTGAGAAGTATTTCAGAAAATGGTGGCTCGGTTTTCCGTTTACCGGGAGCTGCTTTTATTAAATTCGCCATCCACTTCTCTATACATTTGTTTATCTTTATCTGGTTGATCCTGCCTTTCAAACAGAAAATGAATAACTGGTTGATCCGCCTTGCCCCGAATCGGTGAGGCGCCACGACTCTACTGAAATCCTGACAGACCCTACATAGCACAAGCTGTGGATGACACCTAAAAGAAAAAAAAATAAAAGTAAGTCAAAGCAGAGCAGGAAAGAAACAGTGTGTGTGTGTGTGTGTGTGTGTGTGTGTGTGTGTGTGTGTGAGACAGTGTCTGTGTGAGTGTGAGACAGTGTCTGTGAAAGAGTGCGTGTGTGTTTGTAAATGGCAGATATGTTGAGACACAGAGCAAACTCTGCACCAGTAATTATAAAAATAAAAATAAGCAACTGCATGTATATGGATTTTTAACACACCTCAGGGGTGTGATGACCTCATAAACCTCTCGAACTTCGCTCTCGAGGTTTATGGGTCATCACACTTCGGTGTGAAAAAATCCATAACACACAGTTGCCTATCTATTATTCTCTATATCTTAATTCCAAAAGAATATGTAACACTTTCATTCAGCTATTAGCTGTAAAACTGAGGTTTTGAAAATAAACAGGGAGTGGTGGTGGTGGTGGTAGTGGTAGTGGGGTGGGGGTTTGAAGGTTTATCATTATTCTTCACCCCACATTTTAAAGTCCCTAGATCTCCCTTATTCAAACAGAGCATTCATGAGAATCTAAATGGTTCAAAACATAGTGGTGATGTGTCCTCCAAACCTTGGATTAAGTATAATTTGAACCTGAAAAATCAGAAATAGATACATTACAGCAGGCAAAAATGCTGTTGAATGAAACTAGACCCATCAGGTACAACACTACCACCCTGAGGAGAAGCTTTAAAACCCTGTCTGAATTGAGAGAAATAATAATTAAACGGCAGACAGAGGATGTTGTAGTGATGGACTTAGAAAAGTATGAATCTATTAAATAAACCAAATGATTATGCCAAGTTACCAGCAAATCCAATGCAAAAGTATAAGATTGAACTAGCTAAACTGTTACAAGAAGGAGTAAATGATGGGTCAATAATGAATGAGGAGTACAGATACATTTACAATGAACATCCAGTTATTCTCATCATATGTGCTGGTATATAGTTGGTTGTTAGAATGATTTCAAATGGGTGTTTAACTGTTTGTTATACAGCAAGACAGATAACTTATCTGGAAGTGAATTTGAATGCCTTTAAAAGAAAACAAGTTACATTATCAGTAACTTTTTGAAAAGAAACTGTAAACCAAGCAAATGAGCATGAACAGACTAATACCATATGCGAAGGAAAGCAAAGATCTTTGTTTCTAGTTTACTAATGGTTTTGTTTTGATTTAAATTACTAGAGTAATGGTTTGAAATGAGTGAGGAATGTTTCACATTGTATTATTAGATGGTAAAAATCACCAGTGGTGATCAGTTTAGGAACTTACACAACATTTGGTGTAAAATGGATTAGGCTGCCAAGCAGTGTTTTTTTCTATATAAAATAAGTAGACTATTAACTTATTCTGCAAATTGAATCAATTTGGAAGGCCGTGATGAAAAGTGTAAAAGCTAGAATGTAACAAAAATGGATAAAATCTGTTTCTATATCTGAAAACTTAAAAAAGAAAATAAGAGAAGGAAAAGCAGCAAGTAAACAGTGCATAATGTGTAGCTGCATTAAAGGACACCTAAACCATCATTTTACACATTGTGTTTCTGTTAAAAAATGACTCCATAGGTTATTAAAGGTGAGGCTGTCGTTTACATTTATACTGAAACTGAATTTAGTAAAGTAGGATAAATGCAGTTTCATAGGATTTGAAATTGTAAATAAAGCCTCTCCTGATTCAAACATCCTGCTCCAAAAACCCTAAAATGGCTGCCTTGATGATGTCAATGAAGAGAGACATGCCCAGATCTGCAGATGTATACTAGCAGTACTGACCGTATTCAAATGTGAATAACTTTAAAATGGAAAATGACAGCATGGTACTGTGAGGACAAAAGTTGTTCAGCACACAATATCTACACAATAGTGGCATTTCATTTATAACTACATTTATTTTTCTTTAGAATTTCTGCAAATAAAGGAAAATTACATTTTTCCACTTTTTCAAAAATAAAAGTGAATAACTTTAAAATGAAAAATGATAGCGTGGTATTGTCAGCGCAAAAATACATACAAAATGAGCAGTGTTTCATTTATAGATACCGTTTATTTTTTTTTAAACTAGCAAAAACAGCAGGTAATTCATTTGTTTTCACTCTTTCAACAAACAAATGTGAATAACTTTAAAACAAAAATGATAGCATGGTACTGTGAAACAAAATTTGTTCAGCACAAGCATATCTACAAATTGAAAGGTGTTTCATTTATAGATACCTTTTAGATTTTTAAAATCAGCAAAAATGACGGAAATCTCTTTTTGGAGGTATGTATATGCTACTCCCTTACTGGAAATATTGCCAAAGTAGCCATGGATACACAGGCACACTTGCACACCACCTGGGAAGTACAATAAAAATATCCTATACAGTCACTCTGTAAATTATAATTAAGATTATACAATGGCAAGTAAAATTGTAGCAACTTGATTGGTTGCTGACCTTAAACACAGTGATGTTATTAGACAATAACATCACTGTATTTAAGGCAGGCACAAAGATGACCACAGCACTTAAACCATATCCCTCCATGCTGGACTACTCTGGAAGCCTGGCGCTGATGTAGCTTACTTGTACATTCACAACCCCAGGTCCCCCCATTCCTACTTCCTAAATTGGGTCACTGCAAGTCACCAGCCTCAGCATTTTATTTCTGTAAGGCCAACTTTGTTTAGAGAAGAGCAAAACTCCTTCATAAAACAGCACTGTGTGTGACTTTTAACCCCACAACTTGTACCTGACAAGTACTGTTCCCTCCAGCTCCATCCTTGCCATAACTGACTTGAGGACACTCATGCTCATCTGCCCATTGCGAACACCAAACTTAAGTTAAAAAATAACATGTATAATAAATAAACTGTAGAAATGACTCTTTCTTCTGCGCTGTCATCGAGATCATGACACGTCAGCGTGCAGTTTGGACTTCCGCTGGACAACTGCCAAATGGCTCGTTAGCGGAGAGAGAAAAAAGTACAAAACAGTTCCTTCAAGCACCGACCACAAAAAGCACAAAAAGCCAGAACAGTGGCTCGTGAGCAAAAGTTGTGGAAGTGGGGGTGTTGTAGCCTGTGTATCCACAAGAGTGCTGCGCCTCTTCAAAATGTCTTAGTGGTGCATACCTGTCTTCCCTGGACCCTGACTTATGAAACGAACTGCACTTTAAAGTAAAACAAGAGAAACAGCTGTGAGTGTGTGTGTGTGTGGAGAGGGGTGATGTAAGACACAATAGTGAAATATTCAAAAACTAGTTACTTTTAAGGGACTATTTTATGTCAAATTCAGAAGTTACCAGTTTAAAACAATAAAATCCACTCAAACCAAAACATCTGTCTCTGTTTTTCCATTACACAACCATCCAACAAAACACACAAGGAGCCATTGTATAATAGCAATTGTACCATGGACTCAAAACAAAAACAAAATCCTGTGCTTTAATTGGCTGGCTGGCACCTTTCTGCCATGAAGTAAATCCCTCGATACCCATGGCAAAGAGTGCCAGTCAGCCGCAGCCTAAAATCCATCCAAACCCTGAAGTTGGCAGCAGCAAATGGCCATCTTGAAACCCCTCAAACGAGACGCAGCAACAGCATTTTTTTAAAACAGTGCAGCTCGAACAAATTGTGTGCCCCTCCCTGTCTTTGTGTGTGCTCCACAATTCAAAATAAACAGTCCCAAAACCATATCAGAATTTCAGTACTTTTAACATTGTTCCCCAGTAAACACTTGGCTGCACCCACCTCACTCACTCTTTCTCTTCAGTTTACTCCCACTTGTTCTCTGTCCACTCCAGTTCCCATTCACTGCTGCCCCTCTCTCTCTCTCTCTCTCTCTCTCACCAACCAGCTGTACCCTCGGGGTACTCTGGGGATGTGGGCTGCACCTTGTGGGCAAAACCACCCCAGCTGTAGTAAATCCCCGATAACCCACACACCTTCATGGCTTATTGCTAATAAGGCACTCCAGGGTGTGGGTTCAAATCAAAAGGAAAAAAAAACACTATGGCTTTCAAAAGAAGTGCGAGGAAGGTTAAGAAGAAAAGATAGCATTTAGGAAGTATAAAGAAACACAGAAGGAGCAGGACAGGGAACTGTACCAGTTAAAGCAGAAGGAAGGGGAAGGCAGTCAGAACAGCAAAGGCCCAAACTGAGGAAAAGATAGCCAACTCGGTTAAGAAGGGATAAAACCTTTTATAGGTACATTAGGGTGCATAGAAAAACAAAGGGAGGGATAGTGAGGCTGAATAAAGGGGACGGTGGGTGGGCAGAGAGGGACAGTGAAAAGCAGGATACTGAATGAATATTTCTGCTCAGTATTCACAAAAGAGAGGAGGGAAGTACCTAATCCAATCAATAGAAGCACTCTGGATAGGGGGTCGATCCCAGCCCTTTCACAGAAGAAAGTGTTCTGAAAGAACTCCTAAATCTGAAGGTGGACAAAGCAATGGGGCCTGATGGGATTCACCACAGAATTCTGAAAGAATTCAGGGAGAACTAGTGACACCACTGACTAGCCTTTTTAACAAATCATGGGAGGATGGTGTGGTGCCTGAGGACTGGAGGAGGGCAGATTTGATTCCCCTTCACAAAAGTGGGAGCAAGACAGAGGCAGGAAACTACAGACCTGTCAGTTGACCTCAGTAGTAGGAAAAATGATGGAATCACTTCTGAAGGAAAGAACTGAGTACCTAGAGGCCAGTAGGGCACAGGACCCAAGGCAGCATGGATTCACAGTGGGAAGGTCATGTCAGATGAATCTAATTGATTTCTTTAACTGGGTGATCAAAGTAGTAGACCAGGGAGGGCTGTGGACATAACCTATCTAGACTTTAGCAAGGCATTTGACACAGTACCACACAAAGAGTAATAAACAAACTAGCCAGCCTGGGAGAAGGTGCCATGGTGGCAGCCTGGGTAACACATTGCCTGGACAACAGGACACAGAAGGCAATAGTAAATGGAGTCACTCTGAAGAAAGGGGGTTACTAGTGGGGTACCACAGGGTTCAGTACTGGTCCGGTCCTTTTAATGTCTTTATAGGTGACATTGCAGAGGGACTGGAAGGAAAAGCATGCCTCTTTGCAGACGACACAAAGTTATGCAACATGGTTGATACACATGGGGGGTGGGTGGGAAGGATGAGAAGGGACTTGGCAAGGTTGAAGGAATGGTCAAAGTATTGCAACTTGATTCAATGCAGATAAGTGCAAAGCAATGCACCTGGGAAACAAAAACCCAGGGGAGATTACACAATGAGGGAGGTATTAACAACAACAAAATGGAAAGGGACCTGTGGCTAATCATATCAGATGACCTAAAGGTTAGCAAGCAATGTGAGAAGTCAGTAGGGATGGCTGAAGGGATACTGGGATGTATAGGAGAGGCATCACCAGTAGAAAACAGGAAGTTGTTATCCTCTGTACAGACAGTTGGTGAGATCTCATCTGGAGTACTGCATCCAGTTCTGGTGACCCCATCTCCGCAAGGATATAGACAGGATGGAGACAGTCCAGAGGGGGCAACTAAAATGATGTAGGGTCTGCAGCAGAAGCCATATGAGGAGACACTAAGGGAGCTTAATATATACCCTTGAGGAAAGGCGTGATATAAACTTTTAAGTACCTCAAGGGAATCAACAAGTGGGTAGCATGTTTCAAAAAGAGATGTGCAAGAATGAGGGACAGAATTTGAAGATGGAGTGGGGTAGGGGATGGTTCAGGGGTAATGTGAGAAGTATTTTTTCACAGAGAGGTGGCGGGTGCATGGAACGGCCTTCCTGAGGAGGTTGTGGGGTCAAAAGCAGTGGGGAATTCAAGAATGCATGGGACAGACATAAGACAATTCTTGTGGGGGTAGGAAGAAATAGGCTGTTGATTAACTAGGATCTGCAGCTTATCCAGCACGTAGGGAAATGGGCAGACTAGGCGTCCAAGTGGTCCTTATTTGCCATCAAAGTCTATGTTTCTATGTTTTTGCATTTGAATGTGGTTAGTACAGTTAGTATACATATGAGAGCTGGGCATGTCTCTGTTCATTGACATCATCAAGGCAGCCATTTTAGGGTTTTCAGGCAGAATTTTTGAATCAGGAGAGGCTTTATTTACAATTTTCAAATGCTATGAAACTGCATTTATCCTAGTTTAATAAATGCAGTTTCAGTATAAATAAACAATAGCCTCTTCTTTACAAGGTCATGGAGTATTTAAAAATGTGTAAAAAGACAGTTTAACAAAATGTGTAAAAAGATGGCTTAGGTGTCCTTTAAGGTAATGTGAAGATTTTTCCACTCCATATTACAACATTTAACTTTTTATTTCAGTTTTAAATGTATATAAATATGAAGGACAATGAATGAACAAATTTGAATTTTATGACGATTATATTAATATTCAGCCAAAATCCCTGAAGAAGAGATCTTCTGGTCTCGAAATGCTGGAACAAAAACAGAATCATGCCTGAAGAAAACAAAACTATGCACTTTTTGAAAAAGCGTTCTGGTCCAAGACTTGTTTTTTCTGTACCCATTTCTGGTTGCCCACGCTCCTTGGGTTTTCAGTTAGATTCTGAGAGTTTTCTGTGAGCTGTTTTTAGCTCTTTTGTCCTTTGTTGCTGAAGATATTCTATCTGTCAAAGTGTGTTTTCCTGAAAACTGTTGGTTCCACCAGATGAACTTGGAGCTTCATACTGTCTCCTGCATGGAATCTTATCTCAACTTTCTCCATGACAGTCATTCTCAGCACTGTTTCCTCCTCTCTCCTGAAAGTGCCTACTACCTTTTCCTGTGAACCAAGAGGTTGTACTGTCTTATTTTTGACCAAAGCCAGCAAACCCCAAGGAAAGTGTTTTGCACAAACCTGATGTGTGCAGAGTGGTCAAAGTGTGCCTGTCAAAGGCACAGTTTTTTCTGCTGGCCTTAGTCTTTCATATGCTTTCTGGGACTGCAAAGAAAGGTAACATGATTTCCATGACTACCTTGACTAGGTGGGTCAGAGTTTGTGTAACAAAGATTTATGAGGCATAAAAACTAAATTTGTCAGCTTTGATTATGGTGTAGTTATCCAGAGTCATAGCAGTGTCCTAATCCAAAAGAACAGAGGTGTCTGTCTCAGAACCATGCAGGTCAGCAGTGTGGCTTTCCTGCTCTTGTTCACCAAACATTATAAGCTTCAGACTCAACATTTGGATGATGCAGCTTTGGGGTACAACTAAAGTGCTACAAGCAGCTATCAGAAAGTAGAACTCTCACTGGAAGATAAGAGGCAGTATTCTCACTCGCCCTAATTTGATGGGCACTACTTATTAGAATCCATTTGTTATGAATTCCAGTGGCAATGTGGATCACTACAGAAAGAAGACACTCTGTTAGACTTAACCATAATTTATTTTTCTGTTAGACCCAACATTGTCATAGGGACCACACCCAGAAGTAGTTTTTATATCCTATGGAGAATATTGTCAATATGATCCAGTAGATTGAAATTATGTGGCAATGTTTTCAGAATTTTACAAACACAGTAAGTAGTTTTATCAGTCACACATAGCTAATGTTTTAGTATCTTGTGCATTTGAACATTTTAATTTTTCAGTTTATAGAGTGAATATTTAAACTCTCTGTTTAGTTACATCCAGTTTTACTTGAGTTTACTGACACTAGTCTTTCCATGACTTCTGTCAAGAGTATCTGGTATTTCCAGAAATTCCAGTCAAGCAAATCATTTTGATTTTTCTATAAAAGTAGAGTACAGTTTTTCTTCCTTTCTGTTCAACATTGAATATTGTTGCATAATATGCTCAGGTTATTAGGTGGGTTATTATTATTATTACTGTTTTTACTCCATGTGAAGTAATACTTCCTAGTGTTTCCCTTATCTTATCCTTGGGATTGATAAAGGAGGCTATGGAATCCTTATTACAGCAACATTTCATGCTGATGTCACAGCTTTGGGCTTTACCAGTGTCCCTAGCAGGGTGAATCTTATCCATTTGTTATGAATTCCCAGTGATAACTTTGGAGCTAATGGAAAAAAGAAATTACTGGGTGTTTTTCTTTGATGTAATATACTTTATACTGTAGGTTAAATGAAGTACTTTTGTTCTGTGTTATTTTAACCCACGTTAATTATCTTAAATGTTTGTAATGGAAGACTTCCTGGACCTTCAGTGAAAATGAAATACTACATCTCATGGGTATTCCCTTGTCTAAACATATTTTAAATAAATACTTTTGTTCAGTGTTAGTGGTTTAGCAGGTTGCACACTCACCTCTGAGGCTGGAAGGTCAAAGGTTGTGAGTTCTAGCCCCACACCAGGCACTTGGGGTAAATCCCAATACTTACACTGTAGTGCATCAAGTGGGGGATGCTGCAATCCTGAGGTGTTGTGGATGAGACATTAAACTTAGGTCCCATCTGCCTGTTCTAATGGTTGTTCAGGTGGACTTTAAAGATCCCATTGCACTTCTCAAAAAAGGGAAATTTTTATTAACATTCAAAAACAAAAGCCAAAGGTAAACAACATAAACATAAAATCATATAGTACTTCATATATGCTTCAAATTAAAGAAGACTCCTGTATATGTATAATTTGATATATCTGATGTATTTATTATACATTACATTAAGTAATGTACATATGTCAATAAGAGATCAGCCATTTCTTCTGTTGCAACACATATCTAGAGTTTGAGGCTCTAATACAAAGTAGTAAAATGTCAAGCAAGCCTTCATTTACACGCAAATGAGGTACTTGTATACAGCCCCTCCCATTCCTTGATGTCACTGCAGCAACAGTGCAGAACAAAACATAAGGGTGTCAATGCTGTCTAGCCTGATTTTAGTTTAAGTTTGTAATGGCTTAAGGCAGTTCTGTCATGCAATTCACAAAGGAGTAGTACCTGTAGCCTTAATACTGTATGTGTAGACAAATAATACATCTAATAGTATTTTATTCACAGGAAACAAAAGCTGTTTCTTTGCACTGCTCATTTCTCTCTGTGAGACAGTTGTCACATGTTGTGGAAAGCAGTAGACTGAATCAGTCAATCAACCAATCAATCAATCGAACAGTCAATCAGTCACTCTGTATTGAACCAGGTGAGCACCCTTAAGAAGATTTGTTACAAGATGAGCCTGGGCAGTTTACCAAAGGATCACACAAGACTGACTTATACCAGTGGTGCAAGTGGTAGGCAAGAAGTACAGGAACTCAGGCACTGGCAAATATGAAATGCAGAATGAAGATCCTCAATCTGAAGGATAGCTGTGTCGTGACATATCTATCTGTTTAGACACTAGTGGGTTCTGTTAGAATTACTGAACTATTTCTAGGAAAACAGCATTGTTGTACAAGTCAACTGTTGTTATGGAAACCCTGATTTCAGGTCACAGGCCCAGAAACTGTCATTATGTTGCTGGTTTAAGAATTTCTGTTCCAGTGTCAGTGGGAATAAGTACAGGAACTCTGTTGCTGCTGCAAAAAAGGTACAGGGACTGAGTTCCTGTGCATTCCTGTTCACTTTCATCACTGACTTATATACATCCCTTTCAGCGGCCTGAAAGTGGAGACAGGTCATTTACTTTATAAAGTGTATTGTTTTACATTTCAAATGCTCCTTAAATCTGAGTTTCTGACTGGAAATACCAAGACACAGAATGCATATGACATGGGAGGAATGAGCTAAGCAAATACAGAGCACTACAAACAGAAACTGATTAGTGTCCTTACCTACAACAGCTGAGGTGTAGCATCTGATTTGTGAGGACATCCTACTTCAAATGCTGGCATTACAAAGTGGGGGAGGGCTGCCACAGCTTATCCTTAGTACCTTGAAAGTGAAGTGCTATAGCTCTCACATCACTGCTAATGATTTATAATGGGAATTGGGGCACTTTTAAACCATGGACCTGTGGGGCCATCACAGTTTCTAAGGAGGTTGGGGAACTTCTTAAGGGTTAGAGGTAAGGCACTCTAGTGAGATTTGAACCAGAGTCCCCCCAGTGCTTGTGTCTGTGCTCTCCTGGTAACCTATTCCTTGCCATAGCTGAATTCTTTATTGCCTTATAGCAGCCATCCAATCACTGACTGCCTAGTTACAAAGGGAAAGGGGCCTATTTGCAAGATTGTTTCTCACTGCTGGTGTCAATCAAACAGAGAATGTAAACACACACCCATAATACAACTGCATAATACCACTTAAAACTCTTGTTGTACCCAGAGTCATTTATTGGGTAAACTGTTTTTGCCAACAGAAACAGTAACACAAACACATACAGGCACTTCCTTACATGAATACTATATATGCCTCAAGATCAGTGCTGCATCACACTCACATGGTCCTAGTCCCTATTAGACCTGCACTTCAGGATGTGAACAACACTTAAAGGGTTCCTCCATTACTCAAGTGGGGAAACCAAATATTGGGTTTGGTCTACTGGTGGAACTGCATTTAATGCAGTACAATTATCTGTTGCTCTGATGACATCATCCTCCAGCAGCATTGATGGTAAAATGGAGGACAAACACTTTGATAACTTTGGGGGCTGTATATTTTATTTATAATCTAGATCTGGACAGCAATAGGACTCCTGGCAACTGAAGGAGCACAACAGTTACACATAAGGAGTTGGGAAAATATTGGTGTGGAACTATGGGAGACTTCTCCTTTAAATACTTCAAGTAAAACAAAAACAAAGGAAAAACAATGTGTAAAACAAACCCTCCTTCACCCCAATCCTTTAAATGACTTCATTATCCCATTCCTTTTTATCTAGGTAACTTGTAAGCAATAAGACACTGACGGGTGTGCATTACGGTGTGATAACCGCACTTTAGCGTAGTTAGGCATGAGGCTGAAGGAGGCGTTATCACACCGTAATGCACAACCCCAGAGTGTTATATTGCACTTATAAAATGGCCCTTTATTTTTCAAGCAGTTTTTTATTTTGAAACACATTTTTAAATAAGTAAAATGTAAGTGAATCTTAGATTTTAACATAAAATGTCCTTCTGCCAATTGGTGCTAGATTAAAGTAATGTTATACAGTGTGTGCCTCCCTGCCCACTTAAGCTTCATAGTTCCTGCCATCCACAACAATTCACAATGAGGTTTTCCTCATTCTAAGTATGACACATAGCCCCCTTATTTTATTTCATTCTCCTCACTCTGTAGACAAAACTAGAAGGAAACTATAATAGAGGTCAGTTTCCAGTGCTGCAAGCTTGAGCATGGTTCAAAACTCACTGACAGCATCATGAACTGCTCGCTCTGTCCTAAAAGATAAACAGCAGGGTGAGATATTTACCAACGTTTTCTTTGTTTAAATAGTATTATTGCTTACTTTCTTCATTCTGTTTTTGTTTTCTCTGTGTTTCCCCACATTCAAGAAATGGAATGTTTATCATGGAATGTTTACCACAGAATACAGGATTCAAAATTCTGCTCAGTTTTACTAGCAGCATGTTCCTCCACTAACATACTGTACACACAGACAACAAATGCCTGTTTTAGAGCCAGAGACTCAGTTATCTCATTGTCAGGGAAAGCAGAAGAGATTTCTGATGAGCAGGTAAAGATAGAAGGGGATTTTTCACTGTTAGCAAATAAATAGTTGTATTGAAACTATAACAATACTTAATGTTTCTAATTTGTTTGTGTGTGTAAGGAGAGTGTGATGATCTGGTAAACAACATTTAATTAATTTGTTTTATTTTATATTTAGGGTAGTTTTATTTTAGGGCTCAGTTGAAGGTTTCTACAGTGTAAAGGTAGCAGCCATGTTAGTGGTGGAAGATCAGTTCTGGTTGTAGGGAGATTTATACAAGGTATTTCTGGTTGTAGGAGGACTGATTTGCTCATTGTGTGATGTGGTTTAGGACCAGGATGACTGTGCGTATATAGAGATTTAATGTATGGTCAGCTGATCTCTCTTGACCAATGAGATTTCTAGATTTTTCTTGCCATTTTATAAAACTTACATAATTAACATCAGAAAAAAATGTCATTTTTGCCTTCTATCACTTACTTTATGTACAAACTATTCCTGAAATATACATTCATTTTTTTATTTCTATATTTTCTGCTCCTCAGTCAGCAGCCCCATTCTGACCTACCCCCAGCCCGTCCCCGGAATATCCAGTTGCCTACCTTATGCCCGGCATGGGGCCAGACCCTGCTGGGAGTTGGTAATCATCCTGCTGCCACCTGCGTTTTCTGCCTCCAGTTTTCACCCAGGAGCCCCAGGAGTAGGAGCGCATGCACCCTATGGCCCCGTTATGGCTCCTTTCCCCACCCCATGGCCTAGCACCCATCCCCCTCTAAGCCCATGCCACTCTAGCCTCCACTAGGGTCACCATCGGCCGAGGGTGCTGCATCCCTCCCGGAGGAGAGCCTGCCTGCCGGCTGCTCAATCCAGCTCTGCCCTCCCTCCGCTGCTGATCTCTGACGTCCCTGGCTCGTTCCTGAACCCGGGTCTCCGGCATGCCACAAGGTAAGGCGTCCAGCGCCTCAACCCTCAGCGCCACCAGGCTGGCTGAAATATACATCCTCTTATAATACTTATTTTTTATATAATTAACCTACTCATTCATTATCCTTCCATAACTGATTACATATCACTTCGCCCACTGTGTTTTTTCATATTGATAAATCTTATCCAATTCATCCTGGATTTTAAATAACACATCTTGCACTAATATTTCTTCATTCTGAAGAAATCTTTGACATCGCACCTGCCATAAAGACCACTTTATGCACACAATATAATATATATTGAACTTTTCTTCCATTTTTCCAGCGTGTGGGTAATTGTCCTAATACTAATATTTCATAAGTCATGTTCACAGAACTATCCTCATTCCATAATGCTGCTAAATCCACCCTAAAAGCTATGCACGTATGAACAGTCAAAAAAGGTGCCTCATGTTTTCAATCTGTCCAGCACACTGTTTCTTACCACATACCCTTTCTTCCTGCTTTTTGTGCTTTTGATTTCCTTTTACATTAAGCTTTTGCTGTCCACATAACCACATAGTATCATAAATTTCAGTGGTATTCTTGCTCTATCGTACTTTCTAATAACATTTCACAATGTATTTCAGATGCAATTCTAAAACTGGTTCTTCAAAATAGCATTTCTCTACTATTACAGTATAAAACATTTTCCTATCACTATCTATAAACCAACTTAACTCAATTTTCCATTGCCTTATGTACAGTATTTTAATGTAGTCTCTACAGAAGCTGGAAGTCTTTTCTCTGAAACTTGTCCATTTCCCGTCCCCATACTGTAAGAAATCTCTTCCCATAATTGCATGCATTCCTTTCCCATTCCTTCTTTCTCTAGCAATGAAGGCCTTATGTTACTATAAAAGAAATTACTAAAGAAAAACACAAAAGGCTGTAGCATATTCAAACCTCCTGCTTTCCAGGCCCTATAAGTGTATGCTCTTTTAATTGGTTCAATCTATTTCTCCAAGGAGGAGAAAAAAAAGTCCCATTATTTTAGTATGCATTCCATATGGAGAAACATACATAAAAATAGGAGCTATATAAGCCCTTAGTCATCATTTCCTCAAAAGTGCAAGGTGATATCACTGTCATATCCTCTGTAGCACACTGCACTGACAATAAAAGCATACACATTGTATAATATATATATTTCTATATAACTAATCACACATGCACACACACATACACACACACACACACACACACACACACACACACACACACACACACACACAAAACAAACAAAAAAGTAGATAAACATGTGGGGAGTAGTGCAATGTAATGTAATGGCTGTGGGGCAGCAGTCTTCAGGAGTCTTTCTGGAGGCTGAGATGCTGCCCTATTGCAGACAACTATCTGCCCTGAGGGAGAAAGTTGCCCATCTTCAGGCTGCACTGGACAGTAGAAAGGAAACCTTCCCAGGCCACACTGGACAGTAGGAAGGGAACCTCCCATCCAGGGAGCACTAGCACCACCACCACTACCTCAGAGGTTGTGAAGAAGCACAGCAGTTGGACCACAGTGGGTTCAGGGAGGGTGAGGATGATGGAACAGAGGCACACCCAGTCAATTGTTCCACTCCACCAACCATACACCATTCTGGGGAGCATAGCTCCCCTATGGATGCACCCGAGAGAAGACTGATGACAACTGTCACAAGGAAGGCCCACAGAAAGGAGGCAGAGGACACACCAGGAAAGGAAGCAGCTCCTAGTGGGGACCCAATTATTGGGGGTATAGAACTGGGGGAGCTGGGAAAACTGAAGTAAGGTGCCTGCCTGGTGACATGGCTTGAGGGACAGGAAGGCGCATCCTCAGGATCATGAGAACAGCTGCAAGGGAGTCTGAGCTGGACATAATTGTCCACCTAGGGACAAATGACTTGGCTCATCATGAGATTAGAGCAGTGCAGGAGGACATTGCAGAGTTGGGGAGGGGCCTAAGACAAGTAGCACACACAGTATCCTTCTCAGAGGTGCTGCCTGTAAAGGCATGGGGAGGCGAGGGTAATTAGCACCATGCAGTTTAATGAATGGTTGAAAAAATGGTGTGGAGCACAGGGTTTGGCTTCTTTGAGGACTGGGGTTCCACCTGGAGGGACACCAGCCTATACTGGCAGGATGGTCTGCATCTGTCCAGGAAGGGAACAAGTCTTTGAGCAATCAGTTTAAATGCTTCATTGGCAAGCTTTTAAACTAGTCAAAGGGGAGGCACCGACAAGCAGCAGGAAATCCCAGCCTCCCTACAAAACAGGGTACTAAAGAGAAAAGACCGAGGTAGAACGGTCAGTGGGGATGCTACAACAGAAGGTAAAGCCATCAAAAATGGAGAGCAATGAGTACCAATGCCCATAGTCTGGGTAACAAGCTTCCTGAATTAGTGGCCTTGATGGAGGAGGAACATCTGGATATCGTGGCAGTCACAGAAACATGGTACACACAAAACCATGACTGGGACGTAAACATACCAGGATACACTATCTACAGGAGGGACAGGGAGGGTAAAAGAGGAGGAGGAGGAGTAGCTCTTTACATAAGGGAAAGAATAAAAGCAACTGAACAAAAGGGTAAACAGGGAGGAGAAGAAGCACTGTGGGTAAATTTGGAGACAGGCAATGGCACCAAAATCCGCATAGGGTTATGATGCACAGACCTTCTCAGGGGAGGAAATGGACAAGGAAATGATAGAAAGTATACTTAGAATGGCAGAAAAAGGGAGATATTGCTGATGGGTGATCTGAATATGCCAGATGTTAACTGAGTGCAGTTGCAGCTGCCACTTAAGAGTGCAGTTATTCTAGATGCCCACAGGGGGCATGCCTTAGACAACTAGTACTGGAGTCCACTCGAGAGGGAGCAATATTAGACTTGATTCTCTCAAATGGAGATGGAGAGGATCACAGATGTAGAGTGGTAGCCATCTGGGAACTAGACCATCCCAACAGTATGGTTCACAATAAACACAGCAATAGAGTCAAGCTTGCACAAAGACAAAAGTACTGGACTTTAGAGGGCTGACTTCACCAAAATGGTGAGTGCCTAAGGAATGCACTAGCAAATGGGCAGGAAGGAGGGTGGAAGAACAATGGAATAATAAAACTGCCATCACAGAGGTAACGAGCCTTGTGTGAAGCAAATAAACAAAACAAAACGATGTAAGAAACCACTATGGTTCTCAAAGGAAGTGGCAGTGAAGGTTCAAGAGAAAAGAAAGCATTCAGGAAGTACAAGGAATCACAGAAGGAGCAGGACAGAGAACTGTATCAGTTAAAGCAAAAGGAGGCTGGGAAGACAGTCAGAACAGCAAAGGCCCAAACTGAGGAAAAGATAGCCAACTCAGTTAAGCAGGGGAATAAAACCCTTTATAGGTACATCAGGGAGTGAAGGAAGACAAAGGAGGGATAGTGAGGCTTAATGGGGGGGAGGTGGGCAGAGGGAGACTGTGAAAGGCAGAGATACTAAACAAATATTTTGCTCAGTATTTACAAATGAAGAGGGGAGGTACATAAAACAAACAGTAGAAACATTCTGGATACAGAAGTTGATACCAGCCATTTACAGAAGAAAGGGTTCTGAAAGAACTTAAAACTGAAGGTGGACAAAGCAATGAGGCCTGATGGGATTCATCCCAGAATTCTAAAAGAACTAAGGGTAGAACTAGTGACACCACTGACTACCCTTTTTAACAAATCATGGGAGGAGGGGTACCGAGGACTGAGGAGGGCAGATGTGATTCCCCTTCACAAAAGTGGAGCAAGGCAGAAGCAGGAAACTACAGACCTGTTAGTTTAACCTCAGTGATAGGAAAATGATGGAATCACTTCTGAAGGAAAGAATTGTCGAGTATCTACAGGCCAGAGGGGCACAGGACCCTAGGCAGCATGGATTCACAGCAGGAAGGTCATGCCAGATGAATTTGATAGATTTCTTTGACTGGTGACCAAAATAGTAGATCAGGGAGGGCTGTGGACATGGCCTACCTAGACTTTAGCAAGGCATTTGACACAGTCCCACACAAAAGATTAATACAAGTTAGCCAGCCTGGGAGTGGGTCCCAAGATGACAGCCTGGGTAAAGAATTGGCTGGAGAATAGGACACAGAGAGTAATAGTAAATGGAGTCCACTCAGAAGAAAGGAGGGTTACTAGTGGGCACATTAGGGTTCAAGTATTAGGATCGGTCCCTTCAATGTCTTTTATGTTACATTGCAGAAGGACTGGAAGGAAAGTATGTCTCTCTTTGCAGATGACACAAAGATCTGCAACAGAGTTGATACACAGGGTGGGGTGGAAAGGATGAGAAGGGACTTGACAAGGTTAGAGGAATGTCAATATGGCAGCTTAGATTCAATGCTAAGAAGTGCAAGGTAATGCACCTGGGAAACAAAACCCAGGGAAGAGTCCACAATGGGGGTGAGATACTAACAACAACAAAATGGAAAGGGACCTGGGGTAGTCATATCAGACAACCTAAAGGTGGGCAAGCAATGTGAGAGGGCAGCAAGGAGGGTTGGGGATACTGGGATGCATAGGAGAGGCATCACCAGTAGAAAACAGGAAGTTATTATCCCTCTGTACAGACAGCTGGTGAGACCCCATCTGAGTACTGTGTGCAGTTCTGGAGACCCAATCTCCACAAAGACATAGACAGGATGGAAGCTGTCCAGAGGAGGGCAATAAAATGGTGCAGGGTCTGCACCAGAAGACATATGAAGAGACGAAGGAGCTTAATATGTATAGCCTCGAGGAAAGGAGGGAGAGGGGGACATGATAGAAACGTTCAAGTACCTCAAGGGAATCAACAAAGTCCTAGAGGGTAGCATCTTCAAAAAAGAGGTGTGCAAGAACAAGAGGGCACACAATTTGAAGATAGAGGGGGTGGCTCAGAGGTATTTAAGGAAGTATTTTTCACAGGAGAGGTTGTGGATGCATGGAAACCGCCTCCGGAGGAGGTTGTGGAGTCAAAATCAGTGGTGGAATTCAAGCATGCATGGGACAGTCATAAGGCAATTCTAGGGGTGGGGTAGGGAAGAAGTAGGCTGCTTGTTAACTAGGATCTGCAGCTTATCCAGTAGGTAGGGAAATGGGCAGACTGGGTGGGCCAAGCGTCCTTATCTGTCATAAATTCTATGTTTCTATGTTTCTATGTTTTAGTAAGAAAAACTTTTTTCTGGTCATTTTCCATGACTTCCAGGATTGCACTTTCTGATGTGCTTCTTCGTATGCTAAATCCAAATTTAGGTTTTCTTTCTTTTGTACCATAATAAACACCTAACATGTTACTATTACCTTCATCATGGGGAATGGAAAGTCTGCTCATAGGAGATGCTCCTAACCCTAAAACCTTACTCTTCTCTTTGTTAATGTTTATAGCTGTAATGTCATTCAGGCATTCTAATAGCTGTAACACATTTCTCCCTGATTTCAAATCTGCACTTGTAAGTATTCAGTCATCTGCATCGGCTATGACTTTTCGGAAGAGCACCCTCCTTATTTTGTACAGACCTTATTTCTTCAGTTTCCTCTGTTGTCCTTAACACTGGATCCAGTCCAAATACATATAGTAAAGGACTCATTGGACAGCCCTGTCTTATTCCATTTTTTAAACACACAGGATTCCAAAATGTCCATTTACAAGTGGAGTTACTGTGCCTGTGCTTGTATACAATACTTGTAATAAGGTACTCATCTGCTCTGGAATACCATAATAGTGTAGCACTGCCCATGAATGTTCTTGTTTTAAAGCACTGAACACAGTTTTTGTCCATAGTGAGGCTATATCCTTCTAAATTCATTGCTAATCCTTGTTCCACCATTCTCTGATAAATATCAAATTGTGATTAATATTCCGATCTGGAATTGCACATGTTTGTGCTGGAAGGATTAATCTTTTGCTACCTTTGCTAGTCCAACTGTCAATACTTTGTTAATATTTTGTAGTCTGTAGACAATAAACTTAATGGTCTCCAGTTTTAATATTCTGGGGTCTCCTTTTTATAAAGAAGAATCATCAACCAATCCCTCATGCTGGGCACCAGTCTCTCTTCTGTTTGTATTGCTTCATAAACTTTTATTACCAAGGGATCAACATCTCTATATATTCTTTATAAAAGTCATTAGGGATTCCATCCTCTCTGGAGTGGTGCAGGTTTGTTAATTTAACTATTGCTCCTTTAATTTCTTCCAGTTATAGGCACAGCCAACTCTTGTTTACCTCGGTTAATTTCGAATGTCTAAGTGTTCAAAAAGGAGGTCTGAATTGGAGTCCCCCTTTTCAAAGGAATCCTTGCTAGTTTTTTTTTTTATTATATGCTGAATCTCCATTCTGTCTTCTACTACCTCCCCAGTCTCATCTGTCAAGGCTGAAATGACTACTTTTGTGCCTTGCAGAGCTGAGTCATAAGGATTCACCTGTTCTTTTGACCCTCTAGTAGTAAATTTCTGCTGTTTAGCCACTATTTTCTCCTTCTCTTTCTGGTAAAGGTACATTTTTTCTTTTATATCATTAAGTTTATCCATCATATTGTTTCCTGTTAGTCTCATCTGGGTTATGATTTTCAAATACTTGGCTCTCAGACCTAAATATTGTGGCCTGGATATTCAAAGCAATTGCCCATGGCATAACTGAGATGCGCCTGTGCAAGGCGAAAATGTGCCAAAGAGCGACATTCAGCGGGAGACAATGCGCCTGCACAAATTACAAAGCGCCAATGTGCAACCCTAATGAATGCATGCAAGTGCAGGGGTGTAGCCATGAATAAGCAGAGTAGTGTGATATTCAACACCAAGGTGATGGCACAAGTGCAGAGCAACAGGGACATGCATGGAGCAAACTTGAACCCATAAAATGATGGAGCAAGCAAGGGAAGGAGCAGGGAGAGAGAGAGAGAGAGAGAGAGAGACAGAGAGTGACAGAGAGATAGACAGTGGCTAGTCAGGACAGCAGCAGGGGTGCAAGACAGGCACAGAGGCAGGAGGTGCTACAGGCTATGGGACAGGACATGTGACTCTGAACGTGCCTGTGTGTGTGAGCAGCTCAGTGTGCGGTGTATGTGAGATATCAGTGGGGCAGCAATGGCAGCGTAAGCCTGTGAGCTCGGACAGAGGAGGGCAGTAGGAGTACCCGGACAGGTGGGAGGCAGAGGCCACAGCCAATAGGCTGCCAGCAGGAACTCCACACAGGTGTGCATCCAGTGCAGGGCACCACGCAGCAGCACACAGCCAGGGTTGCCGGGGTGACAGTTGCACGGGGGCAGGACAGGCCATGGCCAGTGCAATCTTCCCGTGAGGCAGTAATGAGGTGTGGAGAGGCGGAGGCAGAGCAGCACAGGGAAGGGGCCCGCAGCGGTATGCTCAGAACAGGTGGTACCGTGCCCACACCACCTTCGAACAGTACAGTGACACCAAGATTGTGGCTCGGTACTGCCTGAACCAGGCATCCTCAGGCAGCTCTGTGAGCTGTGCAGTGATGAGATGAAGGCACCCACAAGACGGAGCCCACCCTGTCGGTGGAGACCAAGGTCACGGCCATGTGCCTGCTCACCATGGCACCTTTCAGAGACCAACAGGGACACCACAGGCATAACGTAGTTGGCCACGTCACGGACTTCTCACACAATTCCTCATGCACTGCAGCCACGTGCTTGTGAATACATCCACTTCCCAGCACACAGGCAGAGTGTACAGCTTAACATGCAAGAGTTCCACAGGGCGGGCACGATGCTTGGCATGCTAGGGCCATCGACTGCACTCCACATAGGCATCTGCTCACCACCTGGGCTGGAGGGGTGGCCTACATCAACAGGAAGGCTACCTTGTGTCAACTGCCAGGCAGGTGCGATGCCAGGGGTGTATAATCAATGTCTGTGCCACACACACCCTGGTGGAACACGATGGCCTTCATCTGGCACCAGTCAGCACTGTGCCACAGGTTTGAGAGTGGGACATCCCACCAGCCACCTAGTAGGTAAGTATGCAGCTGGAATGGGCAGCCTGGCACAACAGGGCAGGGTGTGGGGATACTAGGACGGGGGCATCAGGAGGGTGTGGCTGGCAGGCGGGGGGCAGCCACACAGACCACCATGCTAACCTCACATGTCTCCCACACAGGTGACAATGGATACCCACTCAGGCTCTGGCTGTGCACCCTATACTGGCACCCGTGACCCCAGCGGGCGATATACAATGAGGCCACGCGCAGACACTGGAACATCATCGAGCATGTGTTTGGGCTGCTGAAGGCATGGTTCCATTGCCTGACAGGTCTGGCGGTGCCCTACAGTACAGCTCTCTCGAAGGGCTGTGGCCTATTCCTGGCCTGTTGTATACTACACAACATGGTCACTGACCATGGGATAGCTGTCGAGGTCAAGAGGGAACAGCAGTGGGGAAGATGTGGACGCCTGGCCAGGTGGTGGTGGGCAGCCCCTGGGTGACGGAACCCGGCTGCACAGGATGGCCCAGGAAGCACCAGGACAATTGCAGAGGAGCACTATGGTGCATGCAGGTAGGTGAACATGACCACACACATGTCCTAGGGACCATGGCACAGTATACAGGCATGCAAGGCCGGGCCCCATGACAGACATGGCGGAGGTAGCGTGGATGTGCATGGGACTGGACTCCATGGAAGCACCCTGTACAGCACTGTAGACCCCACCCACACACACATGCACATGCACACTGGCACCCACATGCACACACCCAGAGGCCGCCAATGGGCATGGTACAGACGCTGAACACCAGTGCACAGTAGCAGCCGGTGTTGTGTTGGCATCATCATGCACAGGCCACAGTGGCCAGTGGCTGGGTGGTGTGCACAGTGGGCATGTGGCGTGGACCATGGATGGCATGACCCTGGAAGGCACATGCCACACCAAGGTGCACATACAGGCTGTGGCAGACAGCGGACAGGGAGGGTGGCAGATCGGGACCCAGTGCAGTCACACGGCCACCAAGGACACATGGCCAGCCCTGCTGAGACTGCCCAGCAGATGCAGGCTGTGGATGGCCACAGGGGTGTCACTGACAGTCCCCAGGTGTGTTACTACTGCAGGAACATGACAGATCCTCGCAGGTGTCTGCAGGCTCCCAAACAGGCCGGCCCAGGTGTGCCCAGAATGCCCACAGTGGATCCCAGAGTCAACACTGAGGGGTTGCAACATGCCGGGACCGAGGGGTGGAGAATGCACTGCGGTTCGCGGCGGACTACTCGCACCAGGGTGGCCAGTGGTGCTAGGGCCGGCCATGACCGCAGCGGAGCTGATCCAGGGCTGTGGTCGTGTCCTCCCACATGCCTGTGGTCTCGACCAGGAGCTGTTCATAGTCCTGCTCACTCCCTGCAGACTGGGCAGCTCTGTGTGGAGTGCACACCTCGCCATGACCAGCATCTGTTGCTCCACAGAGGCCTGGAGCAGACGGTGTGCTCGGTCAAGGCATCGTGACCTGGTGGGCATGGGCGCTGGCGCCAATTCATGGGTGTTGCGTTCTCAAGCACAGCCCCTCACGCTGGTAGGGGCTGCACAGTGGGGCCCTCTTGGGACTGATTGAGTCTGCGGTGCAACAGCAGTGGCCACTGCACTCGGCCCCCTCGGCCCTGTCCTGCTGCCGCCCATCTGGCCGCATGCATATTGGTGCAGGGCGGAGCACCACCACCACCACCCCTTCAGACTGGGCGCTTGCACCATTGGTGCCTACAGCCCGCTGGGCGCTGTAGCCAGTGGGCAGACAACCGCCACAAGGGCACCATCTGTGCTGCTGTGTCAGGTGCGTGGTTTTGGTGCCTCCCCGATTGGCAACACCACTGTCCAGGATAACAGTCATGTTGTCATCAGACTCGGACCCCGCCCCCAATCTGTGTGTCTCAGCATACTGGATGCCATGGCTGGCATCCTGCTGAAAACTGCCAGGGCCTCATCCGCAACCACACCATAGGCATTCAGTTGGACAGTGTGATAGACTGACTGTGGTCTGGACCCCGGACACTGGTGGAGGTGGATGGGTGGTCCTCCAGGTCCAGGACTGCCCTCATGGTGGTAACCTCACCCCTGCTGCTGCATGCAGGCACTCCAGAGCTGTAAAGGAACACAGACACGTTAGTGCCACTGGCACACCCCGCCTCCTGGCCCTCCTGCCCCCCTTCCCAGGCACTGTTGGACATACCATACAGTGATGGCTGCCCCCATCTGGAATCCCCCACCAGGCACGCCCTATGGCGCTGCACCACATGGACACCACCACCAGCTCCTCCTCGGCGCCAACTGTGGCACATCAGGCTGTCCACCACCCGTGGCAGCAGGTGCGCCTGGATGGTGGCCACCTTATCCTTATCCTCCTCCTCTGGTCCATGCGTACCTCTTTTGCACCCTATGCTGTCCTCTGATGGCTGCCCTGCTGATTCACAGACCTGGCCACTCCTCCCATGCAGCCACCCTGGCCTGTGGGTGCCTGTTGAGCCACCCATGAGGGCTTCAGGTCCAGGTAGGTGTCAAGAGGGCATCACCTCTGCCCTCGTGAAGTTGGGCCTGCGCCCATGCAGGTCCCTGCTCCTCAACCTCCTCGTGTTCCGACATGCTTATTCCTGTGGTAATGGACATGCGGTTAGCGATGGCTGCAAACACAATGCCCTCCCAATCCACTGTCCCGACAGGCCCACGGCCTGGTGCTCACCTCTGAAGGATGCAATATTGGTCTGCGCCTGTGCAGTCCCATGGCGCATTTATAGCGCATCACATGCAAAGGAGGGATGCTCAACTGTAATGAGATGCAAATGCTCCGATGCAGCGTGGATATGCAGATCAGCCCATCTGCATATTCAGGCCGAACTCCTCGTGAGATACGCAATATGTATTGGTGTGCATGCAGTGCCTGCGGCGCAACTGTATGATGTCGCGCAGAAGGCCTGGCGGTGCATGCATGCACTGACGCCGCAGACGCCGGTGGCGCATCCCACACACACTGCACTATATGGTACAGTCTGCCGCTATTGGGCATGTGGCGCTTGTCTGTTGAGTGCCCTATGGCGCCTGCGGCACAACTGACCCATGGAACATGGGGCACACATACCTTATTGTGCACCATGGCGAGGCGTCTTTACCGTTGTTGCGCGACGCGCTGCTGGTCGACCTACAACCTCACGTGGTGCCCTTTGACCCTCCGGTGACCCGCAGCATGTGCCAGTGCTGCCTCAGCTGTATCACGCAGTACCAGGGAATGTTCAATTCAGATTGGCAGCGCATCACTGCGTAGCTGCAGACCTATAGCATGTGGCTCGTGTGCTTCTGGGTGCTATTTTGAGTTCCCAGTACCTGAACGAGCATGCAGCACCATGGCACAGTAAGGCCCTCAACTGGAGCCAAGTTGAACTTGTAAATCTTGTGGCCCTGGTAGAGCCACAGGTGGATGTCTCTTTGGCCAGGTGCCCTGAATCGCCACCCACGGAGGTGTGGCAGGAGGTGGCCGAGGGGGAGGAGGCCACTGGGGCATCAAGAAGTGGGGAGCAGTGCCTCCACTGCTATGGGGACTTGTGGAGGAGGGACCCTGACAGGCTTCGGGAACTGCAGGCACGCATGCGGAGGGGCGCCATGCCATGTCCAGGTGAGTGCACTACGTCCATGTCTGTGCCATTCCAGTGTTCTGTGGGGCCAGCAGGGTGGCACACCATGCTGTGGGGGCTGTGGCTGGTGCTTTGTTGGCCATGGCAGCGCACCATGGGTGTAGCGCCAATGCACCACCACTGGCAGAGGCCAGGGGAGGTTGTGCTGGAGGGGGAGCCTGTGGGTGTTGCCAGGTACTGATGTGTCTTTCTCAATGTCTCCCTACTAGGCCCTGAGGATGGGCACCATGCTCGGCTGGCAGGCACTTCAGGTGAATGGGGCAGGTCAGCACAGGGGCACAGCCACAGGGTGCAGGCGCATGGGTGGTGCGGCAAGACAGGCACCAGTTGCACCACAGAAAGCAGGTAGACACTCTTCCTGGTTCATTGTTGTGCAGGGTGGTGGTGGGCATAGTCCCTGTGCACATGGCCATTCCAGCTGTGCACTGCTGGCGGTGTCCATTGCACCATGCCGTGGCCATCGCACAGGTGTGTGGCTGCTGCAGGTGGGCTGTTGGTGTGCTCGTGTTCTAGCTGTGCCACTGCCACCCCGCCGCTATGCTCTGTTGCCTGGCCACCATGGTTATGGTGTGCGTGCACATGGGTGGTGTTGGTGTGTAGTGCCCTGCATGGCCCTGGATTGTGGGATGGCAGCTCTGTGGTCACACATGCTGCGGGTGACTGTGTGCTGTCTCAGGGGTGCATGTCACCACTGTCCGCCGCACACATTGGGTGGGCTACAGTCATATGGACATACACTCATACCATGTCCTCTCCTTGTCCTAGGGGCCAGCGGGATGCAGTGAACATGAGGCTTCTATGGCGGATGCTGCAGGTCACCACGGCCACACTCCAGGTGGTGCAACTCATTCATCAGGCCCAGTGTGGCCACAGAGGAGGCAGCGTGCCAGGTGCCAGTAGGGTTGGGAGGCCCCATAGGGCCCATTGGCCTGCATCCCTGTCCCTTCCTGTCCCCTCCCTTCCCTCCCTTATACCTTACCCAGCCTTGTCCCCAGTCCCGTGCCTCCCTCCCCGGCCTGCCTTTCTGTTTGTGGCCACCCCATTCCCTGCTCCTTGCTAATCTGTACATAGCTGTTGTTACATGGTTTTAATACACTTTTGTACTGTTAGCCAACTGTGTCTGTGCCTGCTTTGCAGCTGACATGTGAGCCATGCTGCAGTGGTATGCATGGTGGCTGAGTGGTACGTCTGGGGTTGACTGGGACTTGTGTTGGTGGTCTGTGCCCAGTGGCAGGTGGTGTGCCCTGGGGCATACGTGTGCGCTCTGTACGTGTTGTGTGACATGTGTGTTTTGTGCTGTTGGCATATGTGTTGCCCAAGGGTCCAGTGGCATGTCCCATGCCTTCCGGAGGGTGTTGCCAGTGGCTGAATGCCGGTGTACATTGGTGCCACACAGCCTCCATGCACCACTGTGGTGCACGTGGTCGGGGCCTGTGGCCATGTGCCTGCCATGCCTCCCACCTGGCATCCTCTGCACCCTGGTGGTGGTCTGTCCTGCTCTGGTGGCATGCTCCCTGCTGTGACTGTTGGCCTGTGTGTCCTGGCCCATGCACTCTGGACCTTGCGCAGCCTGGTTGCACTATGGTACATGCTGGTTTGCTCTTGTACAGCCCTGGTTGCGCTTATGGCGCATCCCCGCGATATTCAGCCGTGTTGCGCTTGGCGCTGTGCTGTGCGTACAACCTTTGAATATCGTGGTTCGTGCACACTGACGCAGTGTACTTGCATTGTGCAGCTGTTGCGCCTGCCTCTGGTGCATTTCTGAATATCCCACCCAGTATGTACTTACTTTTTGCTCTTTTACAAGTAATAGAAACTATAAGGTCTTTTAAATCTCTTTTCATATCTCCCCACCACTCTATGGGACTATCATATAAAAACTAATGTCTTGTCTAGCTGCTAATAGTTCTTATATTTCTTTTTATGTATTTCTTCTTGTAATATTTCAATATTCATTTTCAAATATCCACATCCGATGGAAATTTTATGTTCTGACCTATAGTAGCTTGTATTGCCACATGAGCTGAGGTTTCTAGTGGCACAATTTTTACTGAGCTTCCTTCAGTTCTCTCTGACGAAACCAAACATCTGTTCTTGTAGATAGTTTTCCTTTGTAAAAGGTATGCTCTAGGGATAGCTCCAATTTATCATATATATCTTATAATGTGTTTTGTTTTAGAATCGTTTGTAAGGTATGTGTGTCACTAAAAACTTTTTCCGTTTGTCTTTCCCAGTCTCTCTAAGCTCACAGTTGAAATCCCTCCCCAAAAATGAATTTGAGATGTGTAAAGGGTACAATAGCTTTAAATAAGGAAGATCTTTCTGCCTTTTATTGAGGTGCATAAATATTTATGAATCTATAAGAAAAGTTATGGAGTATCACATCCATCGAGCAAGGCTCTACCCAGACAAATATCTGAAATCTTCAAAACAGTTACCTTAATCCCTGCAAACATAATCCCCAAACCCGTGCACGTTCCTCTCCTATCGACCACAAGGAGGGCCCAACCTCCAATCACTTTGTGCCGCTACTATTTCTACTAATGTATGTGTCCTAGTATCCTGCAAAAGAATATCTGACCCCAAAGTCAAACTTGCAAAGGTAATATTTCTGTTTTCCCCAGCTTTAATACTATTAACATTTGCTAGTAATTAAGGTAATGCCCACATCCATTTTAAAATATTATAAATAGACATGAACTCCACAAAACATTCATTTCACTTCTGTTTCTTCCTTTTCTTTGGTTTAGGTTTATCTTCCAAAGCCATTTCCAGTACAGTTTTGTTTCTGAGGAGATAACTGACAAACATCAGACTTTTCTCCCACATCTTCTCCTCCATTTCCATTGACACCTCATAGGTGTTTCGTGGGGTATATTGTCAGGTTCCTTATTCAGTATCTGAGGTTCCATAGCTTTTTGCAGCTTTTGACCTCATCACCCTCTGGAACATGGGGTCATTAGTTGTTGTTTCAGGGGTGGCATTTTATTGTTGTGCTCATGTCCCTGAAATGGGTGCCCTGTCCACTGAAGGCTCTAGGGTCACATCTATGAGGGGTTGTCTCCCTGCCCCTCCAAGGGTGCTTGTTCTTCTACTACCTCTGAATTACTCTGTAAAGGATCAGAAACTTGTGCCCTGGTTTGCATTTCCGTCAGGGGAGTGGGTTCAGGCTGATGGGACTCAACCACCACCTGTTCAGGGTTTCTTTTCTGGGTTGAGACATTCTCTGTGGCTTAGGATCTGATGCATTTATCTGTGTCATCAATTCTTACACCCTAATTTTTTTCTGTTTGGGCTGTTGCTACATGAACATCATGCTCTGCATGCAGGGCTTGATCCAGATTGTTATGTGAAGCCCAAGCACAGTTACAAAAGTGTGCCTATGATCCTCACACAGATTGCATCTTAGAGGCTGTCGACATTGTGCACAAATATGGCCCAGTTCCTCACATAAACCACACTTTTGCTTTTCACAAGCATTACTTAGATGCCCCACATTCCCACATTTATAACAGGCTCATGGTTGCCCTGGGTAGAAGATAACCCCTCTGTCTCTTCTCAAAAAGAAACAATTAGGAAAATGTTTTGTCACTCCATTCTCTTGTTTTAGGGTGACTTTATATTTCCACCCCCTGTCCACAAATGCTCCTCATCCAAGATTGGTTCTGGATACTCATTTACAGAACAGTGTTGTTTTGACCAGTATGTTATGTCCGCTGCATTTACTCCTTCGTTTCTAAAGAGTATTGTGATTTTTTTTGTACATAGGTTTTGTCAGGGATTGCCAAGAATGGTTTCCACAAAGATGTGTTTTAAGCATCTGATATTGTTTCCAAAATCTTTCAAGTCCAGCAGGATGTTTGAAGCTGATATCATATGTTATATCTCCTGGCATGTGTATTTAATGCATATGTTTGTATGCATAATACTTCATGCTGTTCTTTAATAAGGCTCTTCCAACAAAAATCCTGTCAGGACTGTCAGCCATATTACCTCTATGTTTGAGGCACACGTATTCCTTTTAGTAGCAGGTTCAGAGGCATGTTGCACGTTATCAGGGAACACTCTTTCCTTACATTAGAGTTCTAAACTGAAAAGGGTTGTTGTCTTACAGTACTTCTGTTGTCTCTGTAGGCAACTCTATTTCCTCCATGTTTTCTGGGGCAGAATTCCACTTGCTCAGGAGGTATTACATTTCCTTCTACTGGGAGGGAGGGGAGGAGAGGATGGGAGGGGGTATCATATCCTCTGCCTCACAAGCAGAAGGATTCTCCTTCAAGCTCTTTTATAATCTCTAAAGCATCATTTTGCTTATCTTCTGTAGTCACTGCCACACTCTCCCCAGCACTTTTCTGCCCAGGAGTAATCTGTGACATTGGGGACATAGTGATATCAGGACTATGACCTTTTTCTACTTCTCCTGAACCAGAGGATACACCTTTTCCCTCCTAATGATATGGGAAGATTTACATCCCATCCTGTGCCATCTAAATTTTTGACCCATCCAGCTGCTTCTAGAGCTTTTGCAACCCACCCAGCAGGTTCTGTCAAGGGCCCAGCCACTAGCTCCATCAGGCCACTACCAATTGATTTCTAGCCTGTTGTCTACCTTCTCATCCAGTTGGTGCCCTTTTTTCCCTTTCTTGAGTTTTCTTTACCAGGCAACTTTTTTCCTGTTCCCTTGTGGAAGTCCTTATATTAAAACTAATCTACTTTTTCTGTAAAATGTTAGGTTTCCCTGAGATCCTGCATGAAACTTTTCACCATCACTTGCCATGCCATCATTTCCTTCTACAAACTTTCCTTCATTAACTGCACTGTGCACTTCCATATTCATTCTGCCCCTGTTCCCATCCGATTCATTTGTAACCATAACTTTAGTTGCCTGCATCCTTGAGAGCTTTCCCAATCCTCTGGTCCCAAAAGTAATCCTTCTGTGGTTTTGTTGCCTTTGCCTGTCTCCTTTCTGTTTCTGTTGTTCTGTTTTCATTTCATCGGCTATTCTCTCGTCCATCTCAGTATTCTCTTCCTGCAACTGCAGCACTTTCTCCAAATGGTTCCTCCATTCTAGGAACCATTGCTCCTCTTCTAACATTAGCTTGTGGATTTCATCTGCCAACTGGATACTCACTGCAGCCACATTCTGAAGATCCACTTCCTTCCCTTCTTCCAGATTTGTAGCCTGCTGCTGTTCGAGCACCTCAGCCACCAGTATGAAGTTTTCCTCTGCTCCCAGCTCCAAATCCATTGTAGTCTCAATTGAAAGGGGACCAAGGAGGAGACCCACTCGGCCTCCTGGATGTCCGCTTTGCTCTGACTCAGGAAGACTGGCCATCACAGCACTAAGTCACAGCGCCCCTACCACAGAGTAGGGGAACGCTTATTGAAACAAAAACGGAGCAGATCAGAAAGAAAAACAAATTGGTTACATACAAATCTAGAAAGAAAACAACCAAAAGAAAACTTAAAGTATAACACATCATGTAATGGCTGCATCTGTATCAATAATCCATGGCATGGGTTTCCACAATTCCAACACTGATGTCCTGTATAAAGTATTACATTCAAAAGCATACATTTTTGTAGTCTTTCGTAATTTTCCCTCTAATTCAACATATGAACAGTCTTTCTGTTGCAGGGTAAAGAGACAGCAGCCATCCAAATATTCCATTTAATTACTGTGAAAATGAGATTCAGGGTATTGTGATCCCAGCAGTTCCAGTGGGAAGAGAAACTACCATTCAAAAGGTGTTGATACAGTAGGTGACCTTAGCAAAAGTGGGTCCCTCCATCGTAGGGCTAAAAAATTCCAAAGTCCACAAATAAAGGAACAATCAAAAATAAATGTATCGCTTCCTGTTGAACAATCCACCTAGGACAGGAGTAGAGGCTCTCCTGTACCTGTTTATGCTTCTGATCAGCCTTGCTATTGATCCTCTCATGGCAGTAGAGCCAGTGGAAATCCCAGACATGAACCAGGATTCTCGAATTTTGCAAAAGTCGCTTAAGATGCACCAAAGAGAGGCTGGGCACTTCAAGAACAGTTCTGGAATTGCGTAAATTGATAAAAAGGAGATGGGTATATAACTGTTTATGAGAGGAAGACAGAATCAGTTGGGATGAAATCTGCCATTGTTTTAGGCTTAAAAAACATGTTTAAATAGGTTGGGTGATGCGGTAGTCCTGACAAACCGTATGAATTTACTCCATTGATGGAACCATTGGTCACAGGATGCGAAACCAAGGTTCCCAACCCTTGAGTATTCACTAACAAAGATCATAAATTAGAGGCAACAAAAATACTTGCAAAAACAATAAAGGATTGACCATGTTCAGGCCACCATCTTTGATCGGCAGGTATGTGACATTCCACTTAATCGGCTTCAGCCTGCACTCCCACAGATTTTGAAAAAAAGGCTAAAAATACACATAACTAAGATAGAAGAAAAGGGGAATCAAAAGAGTTCTGATGAGAAAACACTCTTTTTTTATCAATCTGACCCCTATTCCAGTATGCCACTTTCTTCCTCCCACTGTCTAATTTCTCCATCCAGATCCGAAGATCAGCATCTAAGGTGCCAAACTGAATCCCTAAGATAGTGATGGGATCTGACATGAAGGAAATGGGCCATTTCCAGCTACCTGGGGTTGAGAAGTTCCCAGTTTCATACCCATACATTTATCATAATTCAGCGATGTCTCCAGAGAGTGCACCAAAGGAGGTGAAAGATCCAGTGCCTGTAAGATGGAATCTTCCATAGCCACTAAAAGACAAATGTCATCTGCATAGGCAATGGCCTTGCAGTGCTTCTACAATGTATGTACTCTGAACAGACTTGATCAGGGATGGGAATTCAACGTTCTCAGTAGATCATCTATAAAAAAAAAAATACAACAGGGGCTGAGAGGACAGCCCTGATGACCCCCTCTTAATTGGGATAAAAGGCCAACCCAGCCATTCACTATGAGAACCACCGTTGCTGTATGATATAGGCCTTGAAACCACTTAATCATTGGATCTGGCACATGATAACAGCGCAGCACTGTCCATAAGAAATCATGCTGAACCGAATCAAAGCTTTCCTCTGGTCCCAGAGAGACCAAAACTCTAAATCATTCAGTAAACCATGACAGCAAAGCTCCTAAGCAGAAGAAGGTGGTTTGAAATTTTCCTTGTGCGCAGTGAGCATGTTTGGGCAGGAGAGATCACTGTCTCTACAATCACAGAAAGTTGCTTAGCCAATACTTCATTAAGAAGTTTAAAATCAGTGTTCAGCACACTTATGGGTCTTCAGTTTGTCATGGATGTAGCATCTCCTTTTATACAAAAAAAATCAGGGTTCCTTTAGTAAAGTCAAGAGGAACCCATTTGGACTAAGAACTGCATTCAAGGCAGGCGTCAGTTCAGTGTTAAGATGCTGGACAATAATGGTATACACGGCATTGGGAAGCCCATCTGGGCCCGGGTTCGGAGTGTGCTTTCAGAGAGTGCACAGCCAGCAAGACTTCTAGGTCCGTTAGAGGCAGACAGGATTGTATAAGAGTGTCCTGTGGAACTACATAGACATCAATCATAGAAAAGAAGGCTGTGAAATCAGTGTCTGGAGAAGGTATGAGGGAAACAAATCCAGAGCATACTCTATCACAATTTCAGTGATCTTTGCTTGAGATGTCTGCCTCTGGCCAAAAGAGTCAATGAGGCACGTCATGGATTTTTCCATAATCGAATGAAAATTATGATTGAAGGGGCAAACAACATGTTGTGCCCCCTGCATGCCATATTTCTGCTGATTATACAGCTGTTGAGATTGTCTATTTTGATAGCCAGCATCTCCGCCTGAGTAGGTGAATCTGCTGAGATAAGTCCTGTCTAGTCATACAGGCTACAGTCATCAGTGTTTGTAGGTGTGATCTCTGCTCTAAATATTTCAAATAGTCTGTCTCATATTTCTGGTGACTATAGTGTTTCAAAAGACTATCAACTTCCTTTTGGTGTCTTCCCACTAGGAAATAGGGTCCAGGAATCAGATAAACACTGTATTCCTGGCCCGTAGGAATTGTTCTAGGGCATGCATAAAGGGAGGATTCAGCAACAGGGACATATTAAACTTCCACAGCCCAGGACCCTTAGGAAAGGAGGACTGGGAACCAAGGACACAGACAACACCTTGTGGTCAGAGAAGGCTACTCCTTGAATCATGGCAGCTGATGTGTAAACCAGGTGACAAGAAAATCAAAATCAATGAGTGGCCAGTCGGCCTTCTGAAAGGAGGGGAAATGTTGCTTTGTAAATTCAAAGTAAGCATCTCTGAGATGTACCGATTCACACAGTATTCAAAACTTCATGGGAGTCTGAGTAAGTTTTTGCATTCGGCATAAGCGCTTTTGTCTAATAAGTTCAGACCACAGTTAAAATCTCCTGAAAAATAATATGTTTAGAGGTGTGTAAAATTGCCTAATGAGCCGCAGCAAATCTATACAGGTAGTTTTTGTTTATGGGGCATATTGGTTGATCAAACGAAAAGGTTGTTGGTTATGACCACATCCATAACAAGAGCTTTACCAGGAGATAAATCATATACTTTTAACACATGAAAGTTCGTAAGAGAGACTAGAATTCCTTCACCAGAGCAGGGTTCTGCCCAATAGATCAGTAGATGAGGGCCAAGGGCCAATCCTCTGTGCTTGCTCGATTTCATGGGTAGTACGGAATCTAGTGTCCTGCATGAACACAATACCTGGAGCAAGGTCTGATAAATAAGAAAACACTGTCTGATGATTAGTAACACATTTGACACAATTGACACTGAAAGTGTGACAGGTGAAACCTTGCTGCATGAAAGAGAGAGTAATAGAAAACAAGCCAGACCAGCTGAACATCAGCATACTCAAGTCTTCCAACCCACAGTAGCTTTTACCCTTCAGTTTCACGTAGCTTTTCTTTTTGTGGAACCCCAGCTTGCCCTGCCACCTCAGTATTAGTCATACCTTTAGGGTGGGATGAAGCCACTGAGGAGAAATCAGTGTCACCTCCTGTGTCATGTGAGTTATCTTGGAGAAGCTCATATTGATTCGTAAGCACCACCGGGTGGGTTTTGGGACCTTAGCCGAGGCGAAGAACGGCACGTATGTCTCCTGGTGGAGCGCCTACACAGACTAAAGGTTGTCATTCAGGGGTGGTATAACCACAACCTCATTTGGGGGTAGACAGTTCAAGGTTTACCAAAACCACATGTGGGGCCAGAACTGGAGGTGCCAGCAAAGGGTCAGAATGGGGCACTGGGAGAGATTCCCCTTTACTTTCAGCTGATCAATGGCCCACACAGACACTGGGGCAGAAAGTTGAGGAGGGAGTTTACTACGATCTTAGCCTTCTGTGCTTGGGTAATTAAGAATCATTGGTCAGCACCATCCCATAGTGCTCTTTGGCTGTGTGCCGCCCACTTCCAGTTCTGAAATATATGGCCTGAGGTATCTCACAAGTTACAAACACATTCATTCAAACAATGAATCCCCACATGCCCCAGTCCACCACAGATATTACATTTCGTCCTATCACAAATGCTACTTAGATGCGAGGGGTCCCCACATCTGTAGCAGGCTTCGGCTGGCCAGGTAGAACAGGAACCCCATCCTGACTCAGGAAAAGGAATTTGGGAGGTGCTGCACCCTGCTCAGTGCACGCAAAAGGACTTTGACCCTCCACCCCCAGTCCATATATTCTCATTGTCCAGGATAGCTTTGGGTTGTCCCAACACCGTACATTTCTGCTTCAGCCAATACATGACATCCTCTACCTCCACCCCTCATTACAAAACAAGATGTTGACTGTTTTAAACACAGGCTTAGTCAGCAGGACTGCCAAAAGGAGTCCATAAAGGAGAGGATTTCAAGGTCTGGTACTTGACCAGAAATGTTCAAGGCCTCGGACTGTCTGAAAACTCACATCAAAGGATGTCTCACCTGAGACACGGATGAGTGCATACAATTCATGAGGGAAGACTCTCATGGAGTCCTTGAATAAAGTACGGCCACATACAAGCTGTCTGGAGGATCAAGAAGGCCTATAAGATATGACAACACGCATTGTGGCATTTCACTGATAACACTGGTAGTTTGAATAAGGATGAAAAAGTATGTTTCTGTCCAGCCACCCCAGTTGGCAGGGTGCAATACCCAGTTCTCTGGTATTCTGTCCTGGGGCCACAACCTCAGAGGGCCCTGGCTGCAACATTTGCTGTGTCTGAATAAGGGAGGGCTCCAGGGTAAGTCCACCAAAGGGCTCATTGAATCTGGCAGCTGGGTCGATCAAAATTATGTCTTGGGAACCCACATGATCCTGAGGATTCAGCATCTGGATTGGGAAGAACCCGATACCCACGGGCCCTAGGAGAAGTCTGCTCCAAGCCTGCATCTTTAAGGGCCTCCTCAACTGACCAGTCCCTCTGAGGCAGTGACGACTCTGGCTCTGAAACCATATTTACCCCCAAACATGCTGCCCAAGAAGTTGAATGCCCAAAGGCAATTACTTACTCACTTTGAGAGAGCCAGCGGTGTATCAACCACAGGAGATGAGTCCAGCTGAGCCACTGAGGCAGGTGGTGACTGTGTTGTCAGAAAATGGTTTCTGGTCACCCAGCAACCGATGCTGCAAAAATTACGAGGTCTGGATCTGTCGTTCTGACTGGAGTCGCATCCGTGTGATCACATACTGCCATTCCTCCTGCTCTAGTTGGTGTTAGACTTCTTAGTATTCTAGGGAAGTCCTGGCTGAAAATAAGGTAGGATCCAGTGCTACAGTTAATCCCGAAGGGCTGTTCACCATCCACATCCAAGTACGGACTCGACAATCAGAATGTCTTTACTCGAAACTCTGTGATTTTATCTGTGTCAATCTTCAGCATTCATCACCTTTGGTATTTGGCGGAGATCATGACCCGCAGGAGCTTTTTTTTGATAGGCAGAGTTGACCGTTCCTCAAGGTGCCTTCTCGAGGGCCGACGACTGCGCGGGTGCTCGAGGGTTGGCCGTTAGGTGTTGCTCACTCCGCCTCCCACCAGTTCTTCATCTCCCACCATTGAGTCACCTCATGGGACGCTTTGCAGAAGAATTTTTGAGGCCTACCTCTTCTCGCAGTTCGATTTTATCACCTTTCTTGACTCCGTGTCAACTCTGTGTCAACTCCGTGCAAGTCCATCGGCCCTGTCTCCTGCCGGTTCTGTTAGCCTACTCGATGTCACCTGGTAAGACTGTTCCATTATTTTATTTTATTTTGTGACGCCGAGTCTAGTTTGGTGTTTCTTTCTCAGAGGTCATGTCTAGGTCGGAGGGCAAGAAGACTTCAAGATGGGACAGCCTCCCATATGATGGTGCCTTTGCGGCTGTAAGTACTCCGTTACTGACCAGCACGACTGTTGCCTCGCATGTCTTGGCCTGCTTCACGACATGGATTAGTGCGACACCTGTTTCTCCATGGACTGCTGGGTCATCAAGCAACAGCGTGGAAAATGGGGGCGAGCTCCGCTGACTTTCAGGGTCAGGTGCACACTTGTTGGGCCAAGCTGCATTCTCTCGGCCTTCCCTCCGGGTCCCCTCCGGTTCTATATGGACAGAGGAGGAGGAGGAGGGAGGAGGAGGGGCCTCCTGCCTCTTGTAGCCTAGCTGTGGCAATGGCCCCTTCTGTGGTGCAGGGGTCTGGTCTGTCCCCCGGGAGACAGGTGGGAGACACCACCTGGCAATCACCCATTCAAGGGTGAAGGCTCTCAGTGTTGTAAACGTGGCTTGGAAGGTCTGGTTGGTACCGTCCTCGACGCCATCTGTTGGCGCCATTTGCAGTGCAGTGAGCCCTAATGGAATTGCTGTTGTCGGTGCTGGTCTGTTGCTTAGTGCGTTGCTGCTATCGGTGCCATTCACGGCAGCTGATAGTGCCTGTCAGCACTGTGGGTGAGCTCTACAGTGCTGTCCCTGATTGTTTCTCAACCTGCCACCATTCCTGGCACCGTGGTTGAGCGATGCCATGCATGGACATGGCACCGTGGGGGTTTCGGAGCTCAGCACTGTTCGCAGCACCAAGAGCGCTGTTGGGGCCATTGTTGGCACCATCTCTGTCCTCGGCACCGCTCATGGTGCCACTGGGAGGTCAGTGCCACGGGGTCTCTGGCCTCAGCACTGTTCAGTGCCGAGAGTGCAGTCAGAGCCATCATCCAGGGCCGTTGTTGGTCTCAATGCTGCTTGCAGCACCATGGAGTCAGGGCGGTGCCATGACCGGCTCTGGCTCTGAGGCTGCTGCCTTCTTGTTAGCCATGTCCTCTTCTGGCACCATTTGCAGTGCAGAGGGGCACCGGCATTGACTCTGGTGCAGTCTCTGGTTCTTGTGCCCTGTTCAGTAGGGATGGCTGCAGGTGTTCACACACTGTTTGACACAGGACTTTGATCGCCACCTCTTCGGGAGGAGGAGTCGGACTCTGAGTCAGACGAGCAGTCTGACTTCCTGGGTTGGCTGCTGGGCATGGACACCCTGGTAGTGTCCTCAACAGGCCAGAGTCAGCCCCGAGGGTGGACAGTGACTGCCAGGTACAGGGTCAGAGGTTCTGACCAGCAGGCAGTGGTGCAGGCCACCATTGCCTGCAACCTGGCCTCAAGGGTTCTCTGACCCCTCAGTGGTGGTACCCCCTCAGGTGGCGTGCCCAGATCGCCCAACTTTGGGGCAGATCAGAGCACTCATAGGAGGGGGGTGCTTCTCCCTGAATAGCCCCTTGGGGGCCAGCCAGGGCTTCCAGCTGCCTAGGCTGGCTCTCTCGAGGAGGAGGGCACTTCGGATTCAAGGGGTGGAGGGGCATGATGTCTGTGCAGTGGCCTTTTTCCGGAGCCCACCGGGCTCTGGGAGAAGCCATAGTGTGGATCTCCGCCTTCCCTTTCAGTTTCCTCGAGAGGGCCCTGTTCTTTGGAGGCAGGGGACCATCCTTCTGGACCTACATGGCCCCAGTCGCCTCAGTGGGGGATTCTTCAGGTGCAGCTTAGGTAGTTCCAGTTTGGTTGATCAGCTATTGGCTGTGGAGTTTTCCGGAGCTCCTTCCTTCCCTAGGGCTCCTGTTGTGCTCCTAGCCCAGGGGAGGTCAGTCGATTCCCATTGTTGGTTCTGCCCCCATCCCTCTGCAACATTCACCTGCGCTCCCAGGCATTCTTGGTCCTGGCAGGCCTCTCTCCTAGGAGCAGTTCAGAGCTCAGGCTGCTCAGTTTCCTCTTCACGTTATGGCTATGGTCAGACAGGTTTTCAACCTCCCAATGAGCAGCCAGTTTCTGAACCTTCGAGGTCCTCTGACTCTTCATCCCCTTCTTCTGGGGAGAGGAGCCATCTATCCACATCTGTCCAGCTGCTGATCTCGCTGAGTATCAGCAATTCCTGTGAGGATGTTAGAGGACCTGCACATCACCCCTCCCACTCAACACAATCCAGAGCACTCGGCGCATGCCTTTCTGGGTGATTTCTTCTTTCTTTTTTTTAGTTGTTTAACCAGGTATAGCACACTAAGCTGAAAGCTTTTTTACAGGAGCAACCTGGGAGCACATGGAGGTTAAGTGACTTGCTCAGGGTCACACAGTATGCAAGTGGAAGCTGTGGGTTCAAACCCAGGTCTGGTCTGCTGGATGTCACCAGATTTGCAGCTCAGAGCCTTAGGACCACTATGCTATACCGCCTCCCTCTTGTGGTGCCCCCTGGCCTGCTCCCTTTCAGGAGGTGTCATTACATTTCTGGCAGAGACCCTTTTCGGAGTTCCTGCCCTAGGGATCTATACCAGCGGTATTGTGCCCCCCGAGTCTCCAGGTTCCATGCCTCATCCTCAGTCAGGATTGACGCAACTGGACACTCCTGATGGGCTTTGTGCCCTCACAGTGACCGTCCCCAGATCAAGACTCCTCGGATTTCGACTCTGGGGATGAGAACATTCTACTCAGCACGTGTTGCTGCTCTCTGCAGCACATCAAGCACACTATGCAACCTATGACAGGTTCCTGTGGTCTAGGCTGGGTCAGCTCCTAGCCTCCATGCCTGATACAGAGTAAACCAGACAAGCCATTGCACTCTCTGCATGTAGCCTGGAGCTAGCAAAGCACCAAGCAAGGGCATCATATGATGCTAATGAGGTAGCTACCAGGGTCGTAGGGACAGCGATCTGCACATGGCGGATGGCATGGCTGCGTTGTTTCTGGTTGTCACCCATGGTCCAACGTGGGGTGATTAACTCCGCCCACCAGAGAACCTATCTCTTCTCCCATAGAATGAGGCAGCATCTGTCGGGACACCTATACCTCCGGGGGTCCCGTCTCACTCTTCCCACTCTTGGGCCTCCAGACCGTGAAGGTTCTCCCTCTTGGTGTGTCACCAACTAAGGGCTAAGGACTCAGCCCCCTTAGGGTTCTCAACTAGCAGGATGAATGGTGAAGATTGACACAGATGAGATATGGAAATTATGTACCTCACTGTAATTCTCATCTTTCTGTGTGTATCTTCACCATTCATCACAATCCCACCCTATCCCCCTGGGGCCTCAGTCTCTGAGTCTCCCTCTCCTCTCTGTGCTCCCCTCTTGCCCCCTCCTTTCTGTGAGCGCAGGGCAGGGTAAACTGGGGCCATAGGAGGATAGTTTTCTTTAGGGGTAGAGTAGTCAGGAGTGGGGGCACTCCTTCTTCAGTGCTTTGGCTCCACCCCTGTGGGGTGGGGTTGCAGTTGCCCCTTTCTTTCCTTCTCCCGTCAATTCTTGATTTCCTTGTCCTGTGGACATAACCTGAATTAATTTAAGAAACTAGGTTTCTTGCACCAAAATCTCCTTTGAGGGAGATATCCCTGGTTTCCTGTCTTTTCTTCCAGAATAGCTGATTCTGCTTAGGAGTTTGCCAGTAATTTTGTGCCTGCAATTCTGGCAGTTAACCTCTTGGCTACTCCTTCACAGTTCCTATATAAACTGGAGACAGGTCAAGGTTACAGGTTATGTTTCTCCTGTCTCCCCCTCTCAATTTTTCCTTGCTTCTAAAAGCTTAACCCCCTCCCTCCTCCTTTCTTCTTCCAGATTGGGGCCCCTACCCAATCTCCCTTAGTCTTTGAACTTCTTCTGTCCTCTCAGTCATTTTTTTCCTTTGTCTGTCCCTTGGACTTCCTTGTCCCACCCTCCCAACCCTTTCTAACCTCTACATTGACTCAGAACTGGCGGGTGGGTGGAGTCAACTACACCTAATGGCCAACCATGAGTGCCACGCCTCAGTGCCGGCCGGTGTGGAGCCGGGGTGCATCAACCCACCCATCAAAAAAAAAAGTTCTGGTGGAGGTTTCATGACCTCTATTGGCACCAAAGGTGATGAATGGTGAAGACACAGAAAGACTGAATACGGTAGGTACTGCACCCATTTCCAGGCACACCTCGCTGGTGCCTCCTGGTCAGTGCTCATCACATCCTTGCCAGTTACAGCGCCTGCACCATTGCAATGCTAGGTTCTTCCACATCCATGTCGTCCCTGCTCCTGCTCCTGTCAGCCACATCGTCACCATCTTGGCTAGTAGCCAGGATGTTAGAGGTTCCCCTACCTGTGAGTAGGGATTTTCCCGTGTCACTAAAATACACCGACAGCTTAATCTGGTTCAGTTTCAGTTGGTTACCATCTATATCCCCCACATAGAAACATAGAAACATAGAAGTTGATGGCAGATAAGGACCTCAGGCCCATCCAGTCTGCCCATTTCTTTTTCTACCTTATGAATGTGCCATCGGCCTTGGTCTGTCAATGGCCTATCTAATCATACTCATCTGTATTGCTTCCTTATGCCTATCCCATGCCTGTTTGAAGCCCTGCACTGTATTCATATTCACCACCTCCTGAGGTAGGCCATTCCATGCATTCACCACCCTTTCTGTGAAAAAGAGCTTTCCTTACATTACCCCTTAATTGACCTCTCTCTCTCTCATGCTGTGTCCTCTTGTCCTGTTATTTTCTTATACTGAAACATGTTGGACTCTTTCATGTTGTTAATGCCCTTAAGGTGTTTGAATGTTTTGATCATATCACCCTCTCCCTCCTTTGCTCTAGGGTATACATATTGAGCTCTGTTAATCTGTCCTCATGTTTTCTGATGCAGTCCCTGCACCATTCTGGTTGCCCTTCTCTGGACTGCCTCCATTTGGTTAATGTCCGTGGAAGGTGTGGCCTCCAGTACTGCACACAGTACTCCAGAAGGGCTTAACCAGTGTCTTGTAAAGAGGGATTATTACTTCCTCCTATGACTTGTGATACCCACTATTAATACACCCCAACATCCCTCTAGCCTTACCTACTGCTTTAATGGTCTGCTTGGATGATTTCAGGGTCATCTGTGAAGATGATGCCCAAGTCTCTTTTCTTCCCTTGTGACTTCCAGCAACTTCCTCCCAGCCTATAGGTGGCTTCAGGTTTATCTTCCCTATGTGCTTGATCTTGCACTTCTTTGCTACTCTTCCACCATTTTGCCAGTTTATCCAGATCTCTCTCATTCTGCCCACCCCATCTGGATCATCTACTCTGTTGCAGATCTTGGTGTCATCTGCAAACAGATAAACCTTACCCTCCAGTCCATCTGCAATGTCACTGATGAAGATATTGAAGAGGACTGGCCCTGGGACTGATCCCTGAGGTACCCCACTTGTGACTTGCATCTCTTCTGACTGTACCTGTATACCGCTTACCACCACTCTGTGTTCTGCCCATCAACCAGTTTGCCACCCAGCTGACCAACTTCTGACCCACCCCGAGCCTACCCAGCTTATTAATCAATCTTCACGTGGAACAGTATTGAAAGCTTTGCTGAAGTCAATGTAGGTGACATCAACTGCTCCCTTGGTCCACCACTCTGGTTATCCAGTCAAAGAAATCTATGAGATTAGTTTGACAGGACCTTCCTTTTGTAAAGCCATGCTGTATTGGATCCTGTGCTCTTATGGATTCCGGGTGTTGCACTGTCCTTTCCCTAAGAGTGCCTCCATAATCTTGCCCACTACTGAGGAAAGACTGACTGGTCTGTATTTCCCTGCCTCCTCCCTGCTACCACTTGTGGAGCGGGATCACACGTGAGCTCTTCTCCAGTCTTCTGAGACCCTCCTGTGCTCAGAGACTCACTGAACAGTTCTGAAAATGGCTCTGCTAGTTCCACCCTTAGCTCCTTTAGTACCCTGGAATGTATGCCATCAGGTCCCATTGCCTAGTCCACCCTGAGCTTATCGAACTCTTGTAGGACACTTTCTTTTGTGAAGGGACTAGTGCACACCTCCCTCCCCTGTGTCCATGGTGCTGCTGTGGGCCCTGCTCTTCCTTCTTCAGTAAATACTGAGCAGAAGTATCTATTTAGGATAGATGTTTTACATAGTCCTCCTTCTCACATGCTCCTTATCCCTTTGATCTTAGCAATACCCTCTGGACTTTCTCCTTTCACTAATGTATCTATAGAAAATCTTGTCACCTTCTTTTACTGTTCGTGCTAGTGTTTCCTCAGTTTGGGCCTTTGCCTGCCCTTAATGCCTTCCCTGCTTCCCTTAGGAAGCTTGGTATACCTCCCTATCTTCATCCTGCTGCGTTCCCTTCATATTTCCTGAAGGTCAGCCCTTTGGCTCTGACCTTTTCTGCTACTGTTTTGAGAACCAAAGTGGTTTCTTCTTCTTTTGCACCTCCTTTTCTCTCTAACACAGTGGGATGTTGCTTCAAGTATTGCATCCTTAATGCTTACCCACTTTGCCTGTACCCCTCACCTGTATTTATTTTTGCCAGGGCTAGCTTAACTCTGTTGGCCATCTTATCAAAGTCAGCTCCTCTAAAGTCCCATATTTTGCCTTGGAATGGGAATATTTAGTTCTAGTAGCCAATTGGAGCCATACCATGTGATGGTCACTGGCCCCAGGTGACCTTCTACCTGGAGATCTGTGATCCTTTTCCTGTTAGTCAGTACTAGATCTAGGATAGCCATGTCTCTTGTGGGTTGTTGTACCAGTTGTTTGAGGCCCTCCCTGCAGGGAATCCACCATGTGTCTAGTTCTGGTGAATGTTCCTGATGGACTTGACCAATCTGTATCTGGCATGCTGAAGTCTCCCATTACCAGAACCTCCTCTTTAGCTATCATGTTTGTATATCTTCTAACCTTAACAACCCCAGGTTGCTCCTGAAAAGGAACCTCTAGTCTCGTGGGCCTACTCATCAATATAATTCAATAAAATAAAAAATACAAAAATAAACATCACAGGATAACTACTATCGCTAACCACTATGTGAAGTAATACTTCCTAATATCTGTTATCTTGCCCTCCATCCCTCTCCCAGATTAAGATTTTTTCTCTGCATATGCTCTCCTGTACCACAACGACATAGTAACTATAGGTCAGAAGGGATTCTGTTGTAGGTCCCTCATGTCAGTGCCCCCACACTACTTCATAACCAGGGATGAATAAGTTTGCTGTGCAAACATGTACTAATTGTAGGGATATACAGTAATTATATCCTTGTCTATAAGTTATATACCTAGTCACAGGCAAAAAGCTTTCCAATTTTCCTCAGCTACAATACCTTTTGACTTCATTGTAGTAACAGCTGGGAAATGAAGACTCCAGATGCTTTGATGTGGCCCCACTGATATGTACAGTGGTGCTTAGTGTCAGGTTTCTTCTAATCTCATCATGCTGTGACATTATTTTCACTATGTCCTGAGGATGGCTTAACATAATAATAGTAAACACATTGCATTTTGGTAATTATCAGTTATGACTCTGTCCTTTCTTGCCAGTTTGTGTTCAAAGGTGCTGATTGGCATGTCTAGATAAGAAGGAACCTGACATTGAGCACCACTGTAGTCAGTAGGTTCAGTTCTGGGATAGTCTAGGCCAGTTACAGTGGAAGAGGTCTGTGGGTGATCCTGGAGCTGTAGCCTCACCTTCTGTGAACTGGATCTGGGCCCAGTGCATCTACTAGTGAGCTGTGTGGTACTTTTGGGTTTGGTGTTTGCTGTGATTGTCCACTGCTGGCTTTCTAGGGTTTTGTCCAACTGCATTGAAAGATGCACTGGTTAGACCCCTTCAGCAAAAAAAAAACATTTTTGGATCTGGAAAGCTTAATAAATAATTATCAACCTGTCTCTAATCTGGCATTTTGGGGAAATGTTATTGAGAAGATTGGGACACTACAGCTTGATGTATTCCTGTCACCCTTTGACATCTATGAGCTCCTCCGGTCCAGGTTCAGGTCTAGGCACAGCACAGCCTGTGTTGGCTAGGGTGCACAATAACCTCCTCAGTGTGAGGGATAGCAGAGAATAGTCAGTGCTTGTTTTCGTAATTCCTCCTCAGCATTTGACACTGTAGAGCATGGATCATTGTTGGACCAACTAATAAAGTATAGTGGACTTACATGCAGTGTCAACTGTTGGATTGAGTCCTATCTTAGGGATCTGAAACAGAGGGCAGTAATGGGAATTTCCCTTGCTCCCAAATGTCCTGTTCTGCAGCATACCCCAGGGGTCAGTCTTTCACTCATGTTGTTTGTAGGGTACATGCTACCCTGGGAAACATCATCAGGCATTACAGGCAGGGTTTTTACTTCCAAGCAGATGATACCCATTTGTAGCTGTCATTTGCACCCAGGATGCCTGACGCAGTTGAGGTGCAAAATTTGTGTCTGGCTGATATCCAAGACTAGATGTCATCTAGCTGGCTGACACTAGTGTGGACAAGACTGAGGTACTGGTGATTGAGCCAGCTATTGGGGGTCGCAGTGGCTGCCTAAGAAGTGATGGAGCTTGTGCTCAGGTTCTCTAAGCTTGAATCCTCTGCTAAGGTGAAAACTTGGGGGGTCATTCTGGATGAGAGGCTGACATTTGAGGCTCAGGTGCCAGCTGTAGTCTGAGTGGCATTTACCATTTCAGGAACATCAGCTGGATTAAATTCCTTAATCCTTCCCTGAGGACCTGATGATGCTAGTGCATGTGTTTGCTTCATCTAGGCTTTACTACTGTAATGTTGTCTACTACGGAGTCAGTGGAGGTATCCTACCTTTCCTGCAGCTAGTACAGAATGCAGCAGTTAGGTTGCTGACAGGCTTATCCAGGTCATGTGAACCCAGACCTCTGTGAACTGCAGTGGGTGCTGGTGACATGGTGTATCAGCATCAAGGTTGGATTACTAACTATAAGGCCCTATACGAGTTGGGCCCTGCTAGTTATTTGAGATCCTATCTTCCCACTGGTCCTTATGCCCTCTCCACTTTGTTGAGGTGGGTCTCTTCATTCCCAATGGTTAGGCTTAATTCTCAGGGATTGTATATTTGAAGTGGCTGGTCCAGTGCTCTGGGATTCTTTACTGAGGGCCCTGAGAAAGGCCCCTGGTTAAGCATTTAAAAAATCTAAAAGCACACCTTTTTTAAGGAGCTTTTGGACATCCTTGTGACATCTGTGTTGTATATTTGTTGGTGATGCCATTAATTAAATATGTATTTATTTTAGGGATGCACGGACATCTGACCTAATATCTGAACTGATCGAGTATCAACTTATTCCACAAAATCTGTCCGATCGGTATTGGTGTTTACACGAGTCAGATAGTGACTGCTTTTTGAGATTGTACTTGCAAAGTAAACATCAGCGAAACTGATAAAAAGACTAGAGTGTGAAAGAGTAAACTAAATTGATGGAAAGACATAATGTTGTGTATGCCAGGTACAGACAACAAAGTGCATTTAGATCAGTACATAGAAAAGGAAGAAAGCTGATGCAAATAAAATATAACTAGCCAAACAGCATCAAACTCTTCAATGTTTGTTTCAAACCAGTCCTTTAACTTTTAGTTGAGTAGAGCTAAAAATAGCTTGAGTATGCCTTAGTTTGCCTTACAATATATGACAGCAATTCTAAATTGAAAAACAAAGAAAATAGAGCAAGTGGACTTTCTTTGACCATCTACGGTTGCTTTCAATCTTGGGTTTTCCATAAAGGCAGTTGTTGTGCACTTGCATTACCTTTCCATCCATGCCAGCTTAGACTGTACTCTAATCTTGGTGCTTGTAGATAACATTTCCTCATCAGACTGTAAATCACTAACAGCTGACTCACCTGAAAAGAATCAGAAGATTACAATCAACGATGCAACCTCACTAAAGAACATCTAACAGTCTAAAATGAAAGAGCAACTATTACAAGCCTCTTTTCTGTGGTTTGGATGCAAATATGTGTTCAAAAGCAATTATTTAAAATGAAAGTAAAACTTGGTGCTCCACGTAAATAGCACTAAACTAGCAGGCTATTATCCAACACAAAATATCCAGCTCTGGCCAGATAGTCACCCGCCAGATATCCAGATCCGATATTTGACAAACTTTCTTAATTTATGTATTTGTTTGCTGTCTATTATGATCATGTTTGTAGAATTTTATACGTACACTAGCTCTGTAGTTTTTGGTATGTAAGGCACCTCTGAGCCCTCTAGGGAAGGGTGCAGTAAAATAAACTTACTGCTATTACTACAGTCAGACCTGTTTAATCCTGCGCTCATTAGTCTGTATGTCTCACATTACTAATGAGAAGCAATGCAAACGGATTTCTTTCAGTTAATGACCTCTTTAATAAGTAAACCTGAGATTCCAAATCTGTTTGCAGTTGTCTTTAAACAGGCTCATTAATTCACATTGTTTTTGACTTCTATAATCCGTTTTAGTCAGATCAGGTGGAGGTGTTAACAGCCTTTAACAGCCTTTAACCGAGTGATAATTGAGGGGGTGCTTTTCAATCACTGCTAATGCTTTGGCGTGTTACTGTGGCCTAATGCTGAATGTTGAATGCAGCACTATCTCTTAACTGCTGTAAAGTGTTCTCCTGCTGCCAGCTAGGTACGTAAAGCATTTTATTTAATACAACATTTTTTAGTACACTGTTAAGTGAATGTTTCATTAGTGACCCTTCTCTTTCTTTCTTTTTAGCTGTAATTTCCAAACAGATTCCACTGCCGTATTGTCTTATGAAAATCTGATTTTTCCTCCCTACTAGGTTAGTTATGCTCTGCTTTCTTTGTTGTGCCATTGCTTGTGCCGAGACCCAGTGTGTTCCCAATTCATTCTGTTTTAAATCAGTACCTGCTCAGTCTCCATTCCCTTCAAGTGCTCGGGCAGTCTCCCCTTCAAGTGCCCGATCTTCTAACCAAGCCCCATTCCCACTTCCGCTCTTCTGTTCTCCCATTCTCCTGTTCTCAAATACAAAAAGATTTAATTTCCACAGCTGTACCGCTTCTCTCAGCTCCCAGTCTCTCTTGAACCAAGCACCATTCAGTACCTGTTCAGTCTCCGTTCCTCTTCAAGTGCCCATTCAGTCTCACCCCTGATCCTTGGAACCAAGCTCCATTCCTACTTGTTCTTCCATTCTCAAATTCAGCTTCTGTTACTGTTCCCTTTAAGTTCCTCAGCAAAACAGTCATATCCCCTGCCCTCGATCCCCCTTCAAGTGCCCGATTCTGGTCGACCCCATCATTCTGATCCCCGGACCAAGCCCCATTTAGTCCCTGCTCCTCTCGGCTCCAGTCTCTCTCGAACCAAGTACCATTCAGTACCCATTCAGTCTCCGTTCCCCCTTCAAGTGCCCGTGCAGTCTCCCCACCCTTCAAGTGCCCAATCCTCAAACCAAGCCCCATTTCCATTTCCGCTCTTCCGTTATCCCATTATCAGATGCGAAAACAAACAAAAAAATATTTAATTTCCACAGCTGTACCGCTTCTCCTCCCGGCCTCTTGAACCAACCACCATTCAGTACCCATTCAGTCTCTGTTCCCCTTTAGTACCTGTTCAGTCTCTCCCCGATCCTTGAAGGCAAGCCCTATTCCCACTTCCGTTCTTCCATTCTCAAATTCAGCTCCTGTTACTGTTCCCTCTTAGTTCCACAGCAAAACAGTCGATCCCCTGCCCTGATCCCCTTCAAGTACCCAGTTCTGGCTTACTTCATCATTCTGATCCCTCAGACTAAGCCTTCATTCATTCCCCGCTCCTCTCAGCTCCTGGTCTCTCTCTCGAACTAAGCACCATTCAGTACCCGTTCAGTCTCTGTTTCCCCTTCAGAGTGCCCGCTCAGTCCCCCCTTTCAAGTGCCCAGTTCTTGCCTGTCCTGATGTCTGATTCTGGCCAACCCCATCATTCTGATTCACGAAACAAGCCCCATTCAGTTCCTACTACCTGTAGCAACTAGCGCTACTTGTTCTGTCCAAATTCAATTGTGCTGCATTGTTGCTTGAAATGAAATTTTTAGATTTTAAATTTTAAACTGAGCTTGCTGTTTAAAAGCATATGTGTTGAACAGTGAATAGTGATAGTGATGCAGAAGATGCAACAGAGTTCTTGAGATGATCAAGATGAGATGACCAAGACTGAGCATGCTGCTTAAAAGCATATGATAAGATTTTATCCTGTATCCTTTCACATTAGCTTTTGGCTAACAACCATTTTTTCTCAGACATGATGTCAGCTACATCTGCAAAGAGGGGCTGGACAGAGATCTCAATAGCACAGAAAAGGTCATTATGTGTTTGGAGGCAGAGTAATCCAAGGCAACTAACAAAGATATGGCACTGTATGCAATGTCAGAGTTCCAGCTTCCTTGGATCCTCAACCTGCAGTAACATGTGGAGAGCTCGTGAGAAATGGCTAGCTTCTGCTGCTGATTCAAGCAGCCTAACCAGGGTCCGCAGTAGGTAGCACCTAGAGGTGGAGGCAGCACTCAGTATGTGGGTAGCAGAAATGAATGCTAAAGGTGTAAGCATCTCTGGTGCTATGGTGACAGAAAAGGCAAAATTCTTTGAGTGAACAGCTGGGGGTAACAAATTTGGATATTCTCGGGGGTGGATTCTAGGATTTTAAAAGACATGGGCTTAGTCATAAACTGTACCACTTGAGGCAGCAACTGCTGACCATTCAGCAGTTGTTTCATGGAGGGTAAACTTACAGGAGGTGCTGTCTGGATTCACACTCAGTGCAATTTACATTATTGATCAGACTAGTCTATTTTATAGACTAGGTCCCAGGGAATGCTAAGCAAAAGGAATCTTGGATTATTTTAAATGTAACTGAAATGCTAAAAGTGACTGAAATCTAAATGAAGCAAAGTAATGTTCAGTACACATGTTTTGACTGTATTTAAAAAGTGAAAATGTTTACAGTACTGTAATAAATCTTTTGAAAAAATGCTCATCTTGTACATGTCTGGTTACTATGTAGATTTTTATTACGTAGCAAATTGGGCTAACACAAATGCTTGCAGATTAACCAGGTCTGACTGTACTGCCACAAATCTGAGGTGGTTGAACTCATTTGGATGGAGGAGGAAACCATACATGGCAATGTATGTAGGCATGAATGATCTGGCCAGGTGGAGTGTGGAAAAAGTTCAGAAGACGTTTCTGCTCTCTACACAAAACTCTGAAAGAAAAGGCAGATTTGGTAACTTTCTCCGGTTTCTTCTCAGGCCATGTGAGGGAAAGAAATGGTAGTACAGGAGTTTTTCACTTTAATGTGTGGTTAAAGAGATGGCATAAGGAGGAGTGGTTTCAGCTTCTGGGAGAGTGGGGTCATGGATGCTGAGGGTAGCAGCTGTTTCAGAAGGATGGCCTCACTCCATGAAAAAGGGCACCAGGTTGCTGGGGAAGAGGTTTGCAGCACATATCACAACTCGTTTAAACTAGAAGGAGGAGGAGGAGGATGTCAGTGCAGACGAGGCTAGGACACCTACACTAGAAAGAAGGGTCTAATGGGCCTCCCCAGTGCTGTCACTGATCACAGAGAGTGTGCACATAATGAAATAGGTGACACTGAGATTGGAAACAAAGGGAGGAGGGGTATCAGGAGGAAATGGGAGGGACTAGCAATGCAGAGCAGGAGCATTAGCAGATGAAGCACACAAATCTAAGGAGAGGGCACATAGTATTCCTAGAGGTTGTCAGACGACAACCAGCAGTCAAAGGTAGAAAAGGGATAGAGAGCTGAAGAACAGGTGCAAAATAAGAAAGAGGGTCAAAGGGATTTCTGGAAAGTGGTATGTGTGTGTGTTTTGGGGGGCACTTGCTAATCATGAAAAAATGGCTTATATTCAGGTTTGCATTTTCAGTTTGGCACAGTGAATTATCTCGTAATGTGGTACATTGCATTGGTACTAGTTGTTTTCCAGTCTCTGCTGACACATAAGTGTACCCCTTGCCAGGAGTTTCAGCCAGTCAGAGGCCAGAAAATGTTCTGCCCATTTTCTAAAGGATAATATTAAATTCATGGAGGAGAGGGACACAAAGGAGTACTAACACTGAGACCCTATGGGTGCAATTATCCGTAGGTAAGGAGAGGGTCATCAGAATAGGGTAGTCTATAGATTCTAAATCAGAATGATGCAAAGGACATGGTACAGTGAAACAAGATCATGAGCCACAGCCCAGGATAAAGTTATGCTTATGGGTGACTTAAACATGCCAGACATGGAATGGAATGTTCCAGTAGCAACAAGTGCCGGAGCTAGGAACTGGTGTAGACATTCCAGGAAGGATTACTAGTATAGTGGATTGGAGAACCAGTGAGGGAATAGTGAAACTGTCAGGGAGGTTACTGTACGGGAACCACTAGAAAACTGTGACCAACAATCAGTATAATTTAACATTGTGATGGAGGTTAATCACATCAAATCAAGAACAAGTATCCTGGATTTCAAGAGGCCTGATTTTCTGGAAAATGTGAGAGCTACTTAGGTAAATTAGAGGGGTAAAGTTGACAGAAGGGGAGACAGAAAAGGGGTAGAATCAAGGAAGGTTAAAGAAAGACATTAACTTTTGCATAAGGAAGATGGGCAAGAACAGGAAGCGAGGAAGCCTATGCAGTACCTAAAAGCGTGGGGTGATGGTGAGGGAGGAGAGGCTGATCTTTGAAAGTTACAAAGCCAACCAAATGGTAAAGAGAGAGGCTTATTTAAACACACTAAATTAGGGCAACAAGATAATGAAAAGACATTAGATTCCATAGACGTCTTCATTTTTGCAACCTTGATACAACCTCCCATTACAAACTACTTTTGCTCATACAGTCGTGCAAATATCTATAAGGCCTCTGCAGTTAGGTGGAGAAAACAGCTGAACCAGGCTGTGGGCAGAGTTTTCCTCTGTACAATACATCTGATGTATAGACTAGTAAAACTCATTACATGCATGTCTTTCACTCACACCACACTGGCGTTCACCTACACCAGTAGTACATGGTGGCATAACTGCTGTTCAGTCCTCCTCCTCCTTTCCTCTGGCCTTGGCTGTAGCAATACCCAATCCCACTGAATGTCTGTTCTCCTTTGTGTTGCTGTCCTTCCAACCAAACACACTGGTGTTAACATTCTTATGTCTTTGTAAGAAATGCTTAAACCCTGGATTAGTACAACAGGTTTGCATGTTGTGTTCTTTATTACTGATAATGGGAAGAACTTGGTAAAAGCAGTTTGTGATGGCCACTTCCAAGGAATCCACTGCTTTGATCATACATTGAACTTTGTGGTCAGTGGTGCCTCCGTGCAGTGTGGGCGCTTCTCATATTGTTGCTACTTCAAGAGATAGCTGCAGCCATTTCCATTGTTCTATTAAGGTAACTAGAGAGCTACAAACTGCTCAGGACCAGCTTGGTTTACCATGGAGCAGCATATGTTATATGTCGCAATAATTGCTGGAACAGGAGCATGTTCTATATGAGTTATCATTTGAGCAGGATATTGGTGGAGTAATGCTACACCAGGACTGAAGCATCATTGAAGGCATGGTCCAGGATCTGTCTCCTTGAGAAATGCACTTGTGAACTAAGTCTGGACAGCTTCACTGAGTCAGGTCATTCCAGCTGTACATCTTCCCATTTCAACCATGGAAAGTTTCCAGGAACACAGCACTATGGACTTGTTTCCAGAACCCATCAAAGAACTCATTGAAGGGCTTACTAGGAGTTAAGATCATGGTTTGCAACCATACATGGCAACACTAGCTATGTGTTTGCAACTATGTTAGAACCAAGACTCAAATGTGAGGCACTGTGCCTGTCCATGTAGTCACAGAGTGAGCAAGTACCAGCAGCAACTATACAGTGAACTTGAGGGAGTCATGAGGGAGATGGATCTGTTCCTTTCAGAGGATGCTTTGGGGGTCGAAAGTTCTGGAACAACTGGAGTGAGTTGCACTGGCAGCCCAAGTGACAGTGGTGTAGGTGGTGTCACGCCACCAACAACGAAGTTGCCTGCTGATGCAGGAAGACAGGAGCCAGCACTAACACAGCCCCATAACATTTCCTGAAGTTACAAAAGCACTATCATTATGACTGGTCACTGCTCAGTTCTTTCTGAACAAGCAGCAGAGGATGTGCTTGTTACCATGTTCTATTTTATTTTTATTTATTTAAAATTACTATGTTCTGCTGAGCAGATGCTCACTAATTATTTGGATGAGCCGACTATGTACTTTAATGTTGATCCTTTTGCATACTGGACCACAAATAGCAATCTTGTCCTGCTTTGTCACAGGTAGCATGTCAATATCTTGTGTGGCACCTGACAAGAAGAAGAATCAGTATTTATATAACGATTTTCATACACAGTATCCCAAAGTGCTTTTACAAGCAATGCTAGACTGGTAGTGAAGTGACTGAATGTGTGGTGGCAGCCATATCAGCATCACCACACACAGCCTGGGTAATTGCATGAACTGGTTTATGGGAAGGGAATGTTGGCCAGGACACTGGAATGTTTCCTGCTCTTTGCTAAGAGTGCCCAGGATTCTTTACTTCCACCTGGACACCCACCAGGACAACACCAGGATGGGCAGAAGGGACCTCGTTTAACGCCCTCATTCAAGGATGCACACCCCAGCAGTACAGCACCCCCAATACTGCACTCAGATGCCAGCACTAACACAGCCCCTTAACAAGTCCAATCCTGGTGTGGGATGAGAACCCATGACCTTCTGGTCCAGAGGCGGATGTGCTACCAACTGAGCCACGCTGACACCATACCCTCAGAGTGCCTCTTCAGCACCACAGGAGATATTGTTCAGCCACATCACTCCCATTTCACAGAATCACAGAAATCTGAAGCAGAAAAGGACCCCAATGGCCCATCGAGTTTGCCCTTCCTTCCCTACTCATCTCCTTTTCCATGGCCATCCCTTCCCCCACTTACAAACCCTATATGTCTGGCCCATGCCTCTTGAATCCTCACTATTTCAGCCTCTAACTTCTCCAATAGTTTGTTCCAGGCCTCCACCACCCTCCATGAAGAATCACCCCTTACATTGCCTCTATATATTCCTCTCTCCAATCTTAGGCTGTACCCTCTAGTTTTAGCTCCTCCCTCCTTCCTTTTAAATAAGCTCCCTTCCTTTACCTTATTGATCCCCCTCACATAGAGCACTCCTAAGTTCCAATCATGTCCCCTCTCCCTTCTCATCTCTAATGGGTACAGATCCAATTACCTACACCTCTGCTTATATGGCTTCCTCTGTATACCATGCACCATCTTAGTTGCCCTTCTCTAAACCTCAGTCCCATCTATGTCCTTGCATAGGTGCGGTCTCCAGAACTGGACCCTGAACACGAGGTGTGGCCTCACCATGGCTTTGTAAAGAGGCATCAGTACCTTCCTCTTTCTGCTAGTTATGCCCCTCCCAATGCATGTCAACATTCCATTTGCCGTCCCCACAACTTTATTGCATTGGCTGCATACCTTAAGGTTGTTTGATACTGTAATCCCCAGATCCCTCTCCTGCTCTGTTTTTTTTCTCCCACTAGAGTGTAAGCTGCTCATGGGTTTTACGCCCAAGCACATCACAGCATACTTTTGGCATTGAATTCTCAGTTGCCAAGTTTCCGACCACCCTCCAGAATCTTCAGGTCCTGCTTCATTACCTCCATCCCCTGAGTGTCCACCTATTGCAGATTTTCATATCTGCAAATAGGCACCCTTCCCTCCAGCCCTTCCCTATATCACTGATGTAGATATTAAAAGGAGGGGTCCCAGTACTGACTCCTGGGGCACCCCACCATCACCCTCATCCTGGAGTACATCCCATTTACTGTCACTCTCTGGCTTCTGCCTGCCGACAAGTTCTCCATCCACCTACTTAATTTCTGTCCTCCCTAAGCTTTCCAACTTATTTACTAGCTGTCTGTGAGGGACGGTGTCGGAGGCCTTACTGAAGTCCAGATAGACTACGCCCACCACCCCTCCCTGGTCAACCACCTGCATCACCCAATTGAAGAACTCTATCAGGTTAATCTGGAATGACCTCTCATTCATGAAGCCATGCTACCTATTGTTCTGCAGGCTGCTATCCACCAGGTATTCCACCACCCTTTCTTTATTAGTGCCTCCATCACCATACCCACCACCAAGGTGAGGCTGACTGGGTGATAATTGTCTGCCACCTCCTTACTGCCCACCTTGTGCAGTGGCACCACATTCACCTCCTCCAGTCCCTTTAGCCCACCCTATATCCAGGGACAAGAAAAACATTCTCATCGTGGGCAGCAAGCTCTTTCCTCAGTTCCCGGAGTACCCTTGGGTGCAAGTTGTCCAGCCTCAATGCTTTGTCTACCTTAATCTGCCTAGTTCTTCCCCTAACCCTGTCTATGTTGAACAGGCTGGGATCCACCTTTTGTCTTCCCTCCTCCTCAGCTTAGGTCCTCTACCTACCCCACCTCCATCAAGACCAAGCAGAAGTAGCTGTTCTGCACCTCTGCTTTCTCAAAATCCCCATCCAGTTGTATTCCTCCCTCCCCCCAACCTACTATCCCCTGCCTTGCCTTCCTTCTTTCCCCACATACCTAAAAATGTTTTAGCTCCATTTTGGCCTGCCTAGCTATTTTCTCCTCAGTGTCAGCTTTAGCCCTCCTTATCTTCTGCCCTGCTATCCTCTGCTTCTCCCTATGAGCCTCCCTGTCTTCCTTCCTTTGTGTCATCTTATGTTTTCTGAATGCTCTCTCTTTCCTGATCACCCCTGCCACCTCCCTTGGTAACCAGAGTGGTCTCTCCTTTTGTTCTTCCTCACCTATTTAATGCAAATTTCACTGGCTTTCAGTACCCCCCTTTGATAGTTTCCCATAATCCTCCACATCCCCTATATTTCCTTTCCTGACATTTCTTCCTAAATATCCTCCTCATTCTGTTAAAGTCTGGCCTCCTGAAGTCCATAAATCATGATGTTCCGATTTTACCCTCCCATCCTTACCCTGAACCTTACAGTCATGTGATCACTTGTACCTAGACCATCACCCACCACCACCTTTTCCACACTTTTACCCATCTGTGAGGACCACATCCAGCAGGTTATCTCCCCTAGTGGTCTCCCTAATCAGCTGTTGTATGAATACACCCTGTAGCACCTCTAGGATCTCACTGCTCCTAGCTGATACTGTAGCCGGATCTCCCAGTCCCCATTATGTACTCACACTTGTATTATGCTTGTCATTCGACTGTGTCTCATGTCCCCCTCCCCGGATGCATCTGGAATAGAGTAGTAGCCTGCCAGCATGCCTTCCTGGTTAAATGCTTAAATAAATAAAATAAACATCAAGGAGGTTAAGGGCCCCCACTGGCAGAAGCTCCCTGAGAGTCATCTGTGTAACTGCCTGCATCAGCTGTCTATCCCTTCCTCCACCTACATAGGAGGTCTGTATACCACCCCCAGCCTCAATGATTCTCTAGTCCATTTATCCAGTGTGACCCACAGGAGCTCTATCTCCCTTCCACCTCCTGCCCTTCCGTTGCCCAAATGTCATCCTTGATGTATAATGCCACCCCATCCCCCTTCTTTCCTGTCCCTCCTAAACAGTCTTAGCCTGGGATCACTGTCTCAGGTATGATGCTCTGTCTACCAGGTCCCACTTACTGCTACTACGTCCAGACCCTCATCCCACATGATGGCCTCCAAGTCCACCGCTTTGTTCCCCAAACTCCTGGTGTTAGCTGATAATCCCTTCCACCATGTACCCCCCTGCCCCTTTGATGCCTTCCCTTCCAATCTTCCCTTGTTCATGCTTTTTCCAAAATTCTTTCTCCATCTCTGAGGGGAGGCTGGTAGCCTCCATCTCTCCTGTCTCCTTGAGTGGTCTTTTTTTACCCCTCCACGAATTCAGTTTAAATTATACATTTTTTCGATAAACTCCTCTAACTTAATCTTAGTACTGCTGATCTTTCCTTGTTCAGGTGCAGTCTGCCCAGGACAAATAGGCTGTTGTCCTCCCATGTTGATGCCCAGTCCCCATTTACCCAGACCCCATCCACTTGCACCAACCTGCCAGCCATTGATTGAATTCCACAATCTTCTGCTTCCTTGTTGTACTTGCTCTTGGCATGGGCAGTACCTCTGAAAAAGCAATTGAATGGAACCCGTACTACTACAAAACCTAGCTCCTGAACATTGCTGGCCTGAACATGTGCAGCAGGTTCTTTTATCAAGCTCAGTATGCATCTCCTTGATTCTTTTAAGTCTTGATTCTTCTAAGTCAATACAGTGCACTAGTCAGCCTGACAATGTGCTGTCACTGCCAGCTTTGAATGCTTAATCGACTACTATACTTATGGCTTTCTGATCTCTGCTCTTGATTTTACTGACAAAGTTTCGAGAATAATGATGTTGAATGTGGCTGTGCTTGCGTTGGTGTTTTGACTGACCTTATGGCTTTATGACCACTGCTGCTGTTAGAATGACAATGATATTGGACAATTACTGAAAACTTTTTCTTTTTTTTTTTTGCCATGTGATTTCTCCTACCTGGTATATCCAGGCACTGGATTCCTCCTGATCTCCCAAACAGATGTGTTCTCCTCATTATTTCAGCATCTTTGTCAGACAGAACAGCACATGTAAAGGAAATGCCTAATCTGTTAAAGGAAAGCACCGTTACCTTTGTGCACTCTCCTGTCAGTACACATGCCCTGATTAGCATTTCTGTGCAACAAAATATTTTTCTAACTGCATTTTCACCATTTTGGCATTAAAACTGAAGTTTAAAAGCGGCTCAAAACTTCCATTTAGCAAGGCTGCAGCCATCACGAAGAGCAGCTTGCTCCCATCCCCAAGGGTACCCAGTTAGATTAGTACTACATTAGTAGTGCCAGTCTACAGAGCGCTAGTCCCTATAGCGCTATCACTGACAGTGAGCAGGGATGTGCAGCACTTGCTATATGCACTCTGGTTGCTGTCCATGGTGCTCACAGGATAAGAGCAGCAGGATACTGGGGCTGACCGAGCTGCTCCGTGGCGTGGAGGGCTGGGGCATGGAACAGCCTCGGCCAGGAGGCCTAACCTTTTTTCTGAATTGGGACTTGTTTTTTTTACAAGGGGCCATGGAAACAGTATTCCAGAGACCCATATTTTAGTTGCCCGTGATCTGCTCCCCTGGAGTGGGAATCCTTCGTCTGGGGGTGCAGGGAGCGAGCCCCACATTAGGAGATGTGGGTGGCAGAGTCCCCGTAAAAATAAAAGCGATGGTATTTTTGCTGCACTGTTAATGCTGAGAGCACTGTACGACTCATGTTCCGACCCAGCGACCATGCTCCAGGATATGCTCACGTGCTCCTGCTGCATTGGCCAACAGGGACACATCAGCATATCCCAGGTGAGTGAGTGAGCTACTCCACGAGATGGCTGCTGGAAGGTGCCAGCCTAGCCAAATGGAAGTTTTCAACACTTTTTAAACTGAAGTGTTAATACCAAAATGCAGTTAGAAAATATATTGTTTTACACAGAAACACTAATCGGGGCATACATATGCACTGGCAGGAAAGCATATGAAGGTAACTGGTGTTTTCCTTTCAATTGCACTTATGCTGTCTGACTCTGCTTCAATATAGTATGTTTTCACAACCTAATATTATACCTCTACCCATTTTGAGTAGAAAATATTGTATTTGTCTATTTTGAGGGCTCATGTCTACACATTCTTCATAAACATACTACTCTACATTGCGGTTCATACATTAGCTGTACTGTACAGTGAAAACCCTGTCCACAGCCTGTTAGCAGTTTCTCCACCTGACTGCAGCATGCTTCATAGATATTTGGTGCGACTGTACGAGGAAAAGTAGTTTGTAATGGATGTGGTATTGAGGTTGCAAAAATGTAGACGCCTATGGAATCCAGAGTCCTCAACAATGGAATAAGGTTGCATATACAGAACAATCATGCTACCTATGAGCTGCATGATCTGAACAGCTGTGGGTGAGTTGGAAAGAACTTTGTGTGGGCTTTAAATGCGCCCTTTATTGTGAGAGTAGGCTTTTGAAATGGCATAGCCTTGCTCTTGGGCCTGGCTCTAGAGTGGACAAATGTGGGTAATTTAGGCTGGGTGTTGGGGAGGGAGCACCATCACCACCAGCAGCACCATTAACAGAGTTAGAACTGGTTTTGTTTTTTGAAATGCAGCATGCAGTGGTGTGAAGAGACAACACCAGCAGGGACCTTATCCAAACTAGCCACCTCAATATGCTTTTTCAGAAGGTGGTTCCAGAAGCATGTTGCACTCTGTTTGTCAACATTTTACCACAGCTGAGACTCTGGCCACAGTGTGAACACACCACTCTCCTTTTATCATTCTGCTCAGAAAAATATGTCCAGATAACACTGTAACTTGAACTTACACCTGACCTCAACCTCTTGTATGCTGCTTGTGCCTCAACCACCAGATTTCATTTGGAGTGGTGTAGAAGATTGTTGTGAACTGACACCAAATGCAGTATCAGAACCACTAGGATGAGCAAATGTTAGGATGGACTGCTTAGTTTTTTGGCAGGAGGTTGATGTGAAGGAAGAGAAGGAATAGTAGTAGTTGTTTTGTGCTTGCATTCAGCAGCTGATTTTTGGAATCACTTTTGACCCAAGTGCCCTTGTGGAATGAGGTGAGGACTCAGTTTTAGCATCCCCAGACTCACTTAGGTCATTGTTCTAAGAGGATGTGTCATTGAGCATATCTTCAAGCCTGTTTAAATTTTCTGGGATAGCAGCATATTATGAATCAGAAGACATTGCCTCACTGTCCTCATCATGCTCGGTAGACCTGCTTGGATTTACCCTCCAAGGCTGTGGCTGAATACTTATATCAAGAACTGTGGCCATTGTGGTACTGGTGGATTTGGAGGTGGTAATGGTGTCAGCAGCAGCAGTAGCTGAGGTCTTGGTGATAATGGTAGTAGCAGTACTGGAAGTAGTGTTGTTGGTGGCACTGGCAGCAGCAGTGGAGGTGGTGGTGACTGTGGCAGCTGATGTGCAACAACATAAATTACTACAGAGGCTGAGACTTGCATTGGAACAGTGGTGGTAGCAGTGGTACTAGCAATGCTAGCACTGCTTGAAGTAGCAGCTGGTCTGGTTGGAGTGAAGGCAACAGCAAGATGGCAAATACAAGTCCAGTACATGTCAAATGTTGGCCCCTGCTTGAATCACTTGCAGTGGTTGATCCACAGACACCTTTGACAGTACTTAATTGCTTATGTGATATTTTCACTTGTCAAATTGCAAAAAAAAGTAGAATAATGTTTTCAAATATTATTTTCTGATGCTTTAATTACTTTTCTAATGCAACTGTGTGTGCAAAATATTTATGTTCTGGGAACAAGTAACAGGAAGAATGACTGTCTTTGCTTATCTAGCAGTGGCAGTCAGCAAATGTAACTGATGGCTCAGACAACTTCTGTTGCATCCGGACTCTGGAGACAAAATAGACTTCAACAATTTTTTTATATTGTAGTTTGTTTGTAATGTTTTGCTGTTTTAACAACAGTCAGAAACTCAGACAGCTAATTCTGGGCTACAAGTGGTTCTCATGGCCTCTGCCTACCCTAGGGCAGAGATAAAGTCTGTGGTGTCTGGTCTGAGATAAAAATTGTTCTACAATGTATTTTAGATTGTTGGTTGTAACTTTTACTCAACAGTCAGAAAGCTAATACTGGGCAGCAAGGGTGCCTCTCTGGCCCCTGCCTATCCTAGGGTACAGATAAAGTCTGTGGTGTCTGGAAACAAAAAGACTTTAACAATTTATTTTAGACTATTCTTTGTAACTTTTTACTATTTTAACAGCAGTCAGTAACTCAGACAGCTAACTGGCCGCAAGGGTACCCCTGGTCCCTGCCTACCCTAGTACACTGACAAAGTCTGTGGCAAGACAAAAGGACTTTAATTGCTTTTTATATAAGTGTTTTAAGAAATAATAGCTCAGCTAATTATAGGCACAGGAACAATTGAAAGCCTGAAGCCACAATGTAAAGCAAAGAAGATGGTTCTCTCCACCCTTGCTTTCAACACACTGACTGCAGAGGTGGCAGGCAGGCAGCAAATGCTAAGTGTACTACAAAACAAAGACTGCAGTGTCAGGACAAAAATAAAGATTTTTTAATAACAATTTAAATAATTAAACTACAGACAGAAATAACAATAAGCAACGTTGTCCTTGCAAACTGGCAGCAGCTACAGAACACAGCATAGTGAGTTGAGCACACTAACGCTTTTGCCCCCCACACACAAGCAGATACATTAGTATATTATTTATTGCAAATGAAAACCTATATATATACATATTAATGAACAGGAACAGGTCCTCTTCAGCCAGCCAGCAAGCAAGAGCTAACCTAGTCGGGCAACAGCAGACAGACCCTCCTTTGCCTGGCCTGAAGAGTACAACATGATTTGTTCTGTTGAAAAATACTCTTAGCAATCATTCAGTCAAGTGGAGCACCCAGTGTCTCCACTGAAGAACAAAACAGAAGACTCAAAATAAGTCTTCAAAGACCTTTTTTGTTTACTAAATCTGATTCAGAAAATCACAACTCTTTAATGGTCGGAAACAGCTTCCTCTCAGCTTGAGTGTTGCTATGCACTGGCAAGGCCGGTCACACGTTAAAGATCTGGAAAGTTCTCTGAGTAGCCTGGGGATTCAGTATGAGACCTCATAAGATCTCAAAGTCTTACTGAATACATGATTGTCGAATACCTCAAATACACCCAGTATTCAAGGTATTTGACATCAGATTCAAATTTGATGCATACCTTAATCTTTGTAGGCTAAAAAGACAAATTAAATACAAACTTAATATGGACACTCTTAATGTGATATAGCCAATTCCCCAAGGTAAATACCAAAAGGGAGAAAGGAATACTTAGTCCAACTACAGTTTGCAGTGTACTAAAGAGCTGGTATAGGTATAGTATAGCAAAATGCTATGCAAATTGTTGGTAATACTAACCATTTTAAAATATGCATAGCAGTAGACTGCTAACCATTTATTTGAGTGAGGCCATGGCACAGGAAACTACATGAATAAAACTCAGTTTTATTTTTAATTTGCTAATCAGTCTGTGCCAGGTGCTATGCAATAGCACATTCACATATGAAACTGCTAATCAGTTTTTTCAGCTTATTTGATACCCTGAGTCTGGCAGAATGAAGTAATAATTTTCTAAGTCCCTAATATTTCAGGAAATAATCAGAACAAATGACCTACAATAGGCTGGCTTTAAGGGCCCCACATTTCCAACACTTGTCATGAATAGAATGGCCAATTTTCTTTAACGCCATATGGGAGTAATAAAATGATGCAATATTTTGAATTGTGTTAATCTACCCTTCTACTGCAGAGGTAAGCATTTTCCCACATAGCAGAGTAGGAATAGTTTGAGATTTGAATGGCAAGATCTTTTCCCCATTTGTTTATAGTTAAGAGTGTGATAGTATCATCAGTATCAGCACGGAGCTTATAAATATGAATGGTACTTTTCCTTAGGTGGGCTATTTTTAAAATTGTATCCAACCTGGATTTTCCACTAATTTATGTTCGGGGTTAGGATTCTTTTAAGAAGAGTGTTGCTCATATGCAAGTAGAACCACAACTTTATTTTATGTAAATTAAATTAAAGCTGTTCAAAAGATAGCAAACTGTCATCTTCAAAGTTTAGTAAGTCCTCAACTTTGATGCCTCTATTGCACCATCCAGCATCTTTCCACTAAAAGGAAGAGAGGGCTTTTTCCAAATTGGCATGAATTGAAGAGGGAGGAAGTTAAAATTCAATATGTTGTCACCATTTTACACAGAAAATGGTGTTGATAGTGGATGATTTGTAACCTGTCTTGGGATAGATAAGAAAGAAGATCCACAGCCTGGAGAGGTTTGACAAGATGATTCTCTACCATTGCCTCACAGATGGTAGTTTGATTGACAGGCTGTATGAATCAGACAGCTGCTTATTTTAAATGAAAAGCCCAATAATATCCCTGCCACCATGTCAATCCACTTCCTTCTTCTTGAGACTTTTCTTGATGTTCAGTGTGGTGTTTTATTACCCCAAAGAAATTTAGAAATTAAGCCATCAAACTTTTTAAATCAACTGTTATTTATACTTGTAGGAAAGTTATTTAAATCATAAAGTATTTTGGGGCCAGAATCATTTTTACAGAATAGATTTTCCCAAAGGATAGATATAGTTTGACCATCTCAAGATCTTTACTTATTTCCAAAAGTAAGAGTGATACTTTGGCATCAACAGTTCTTTTACTGGTGTTGTAGAAAACATTGTATATGTTAAGCCCTTTTCTGCCAGGGAAATATATAGAACTGTGTCAGTCTAGTCTCTTAAAACTTAGAAGGCTAACATGTTGTTTTCAGAGTTGCTCCACTGACAAAGAGGCCAGCTATGTCTCTGAATTCCTGTAATAACTGACCTTTGTTTCCTGTAGTGGAGTGGGCTGACTGAGTGTGACCAGGAGGTCATCTGTGAAGCTGAAAACCTTCTTAGAACAACCACCAACATCAATACCATGAATGTGTGTGGAACATGTGATCTTTCTTATCAGGGATTCAGTACATAGTATATCAAGGAATGGGATGAGAGGCAACCCTTTCTAGTTCCCTTGAAGAGATTATAGGGTCTGAAATCAAACCATTAGTTATTCATGATCCCTTTGGAATGCTGTAAATAACAGAAGTCCATCTCCTGAAAATGAGGTCAAAATTATAAGAGTATAGAATTCAGTATAGAGAATTCCATTCTATGGAATAAAAAGCTTGCCCTATCCCATAAAACCTGTCTGTTCTTTACTAATTACAGTATGCGCTGCTTGTAATGGACTAGTTTGACATTTGGATTTTAGTCCGTTACAAGAGGTGTCCGCTACATTGACAAATGCCTTGGCTAAATGGAAGACATGAACAAACAGGGATGCACAGACATATACCAACCATGACATACATCAACACAGAGTAGATGTGATTTTCAGCTCATTTAGTGAGTAGTGACATGGCAACCCAGTTTATTTTATTGGTACCATAAAAACGTATTAATTAAAAAACAAGAAAAAGCTGTGTCCTGTACTGCTAAGTAGAGTACTGGTAATGCTGCATCTGCATCATTCTGCTTGTTTTGTACTTATCTCCTAGTCAAGTAATCCTTCATTGTAGTTTGCCTCTTGTGAGCAGTCATATCTCGGCACCACACTGCCTCCATTAGTGGCAGTTGCTCCCAGTGAGGAACTATCTCTTCTCTTTGTTTGACAGCAGGCTGGAAGGTCAGTAGTGCCTGTCTCATATCCACATGAGTAACTTGTATCTCTTGCTCCTCACTTTGGTCTTCTTCCTGCTTTGCCTCGTTTCCACGATCTGCACAAACACCAGCCACAGCTTTAATGTTGTCAACATCAGAATGCTCCTTCTCATTTCTGAGGAGACACAATCCATCGAGCATTACTGACATCAGACCTACATCCTCTGATGTTCATCTGACACTTCCATGGGCACCACATCAATCGCAGGCTTGTTTACAAATCCTCCCTTTTTGAAGCAGCCCAGGATGGTCTCTACAAGAGACTTCGTGCCATGTCTTATGATCAGGCACACAGAATCAAGTAGGCTAATCCTATGGATGAAGTGGAGGCAGGAGTGTAGCCAGGCATTTCAGATTTGTACACCAACCTCCCACACTGCTACCTCTTCCCCACTGCTGTGTTCATGTCTGCACCCCCTCCCGAATTTGGAGTCCAAGGTTACTGGCTCCACTCAGATGATTCCACACTAGACCTGCTGTCTGTCTGTACTGCTAGTGTGATGCTTTTGCCACCACTGGTAAATGCCACTGACTGCACCACAAGTCCAATACCATGGCAGAAATTTCTCTCCTCCGCAGGTAGGCAGATTCACTCCACGTGCTATTCCACATGAAGTCTTCATTCTTTAGCTGACTCTGAGTTTGTTCTTCTGTCTGCTGCTCTTCAGTTCTTCTACTGCTTCTCTCACCCCAGGACAACTGAACTAATAGTATGGTTTCTAACTATTTAAGCTCACTGCCCCAGACTTGCCATCTTCCTCCCCACTAGATGCTGCAGCCAATCACTATGTAGGCGGACTATGCAGACCTAATTGAGACTTTCAGCTTCAATGTCCACAGTCTTCTCTGCCACCTTCCCCAAAACAAAGCTGAAAGAGAAAAGAAAAGCATGCGAAGCCAAACAAAGGAATTTAAATGTGATGGACTAGAGAGGCACAGCAATGCTGGCCAGCTTTGTTTGCTACCTCTTGCTACTAAACTTTGTATGCCATGGCTTACTTGAGTACCAGTAGCTACCCCCATGAGTGGAGGCAGTGATTTGCTCATCTGCATCACGGATGTCCAGAAGGTGTCCTCGCATAAGGGTAATATAATGTCTTTTCAATGAGTAAATTATACCCTGATCAAGTGGCTGCATCTCAGATGTAGTGTTGAGAGGAAGAACAATGAATTTTATGTTGCAGAGCCCAGTGACAGGTGGGTGGAGGTGCAATTATCAACAAAGTGCAATTTTATGGATCTTGGTTTCTGTCCCAGTCACATAACCATGAAATAAAAATGTCTCCTGTCCTCCATGCAGTTTTGTTATTCTGGTACAGTACAAGCAGGGTTACAGACTCACAGAAGCACCATGGCTGGGCGAGACTTACCCACAACAACAGGAGTTAGCTTCTCAGTGCCAGACATGTTACGTGTTAGGAGCACAGTTATACGCCTCCTGGCCTTTTTCAGTCCTAATGAGTTTTCAGACTGGAATACTAACGTTCCATATCCAACACACCTAAGAACAAATCAGTTTCATTGGTGCTGAATATGTCATCTGGTCTGTAACCCATTAGCAACTGTAGGAGAACATCTTGAATCCAGGTGTTAGCAGCTTCAGTGCCAGCATTCTAATTTTCCACCATGTATTTTTCAGATGTTGTGCCTCTGTTTTCATCTGCTCATCCACCTGTAAGTTGCCTTGAAAGCTATTTTTCCCATGGCAGCAGCAAACTGTTCGGCCTTCTGCATTAGCAGTGGTCCACTTATAAAAGCATCCCTCCTCTGGCATTAGTGAACCATCTAATGGGGCATCCTCCACATCACTATCCTCATCCTCGTGCTTTCTTTTCTATCAGGGTTCTGATTTGAGTGCCGGTCACTAAGGAGGCTCTCACTGCTTTTCTGTAGATCTGATATTGTGGATTTCGGCATGCCAAAATGAGCACTTAAATCTCAAATGCTCACTTTGGGCAGCTTGCCCATTTCCTGGATTATTTCTACTTTCCTTGACATCGGAAGGCATGTGCTACCTGAGGACATCTTTAGCAGTGCAGCACAGCACAGTACAGAAAGCAGTAGTAAAGTGGTAAAGAACCAGTATGATAATGCAGCACGAGGCAAACAGGCGAGCAAGGGTAAAATAAAAGAATGATATGTATGAAGGCAAGAGGGTTTTATGCTGTGTGGATGGTCACATGTTGAAAATTGGTTAAATAGTTAAATGGTGACATTCCTGCAGCTGTTGAAGTGTAAATGAGGAACCGCGAGGAGAACCGCATGTGTTACTTGTGTGTCAACAGTATAAAGATTGTGGGTTAATGAGTACCTGGTGGCTGCTACATATAGAATTACAGATCCACATAATCCAGGGGTTTTAGAATGCAAAGACATAGCAAATGACATTTGGCATTGGATTCGGCCCATAACAACCGTAACATCCGTGTACATTCGTGTCCGTTAGAAGTGGCACTTACTGTATTGACAAGGCAGCAAGCCCAGTGGTAAGACTAAAGTACTCCAAAGGTAACATCGCAGAGTTATAAAGTTATTAACATCTCAAAATATATCCACAATAGATTTGTGAGAGTGGCAGACATCAGTGTGGCCACTGGTGCTGTTGTTGACATGCTTCATCAGGAGGTCTGATGAAGGCTGCTTTAGCCAAAAGCACTGTGGTTACTGGCACACCTCATGGCTGGGTTGTCTGCCACCAATAAATTCCTATTTTGATATATTTTGAGTTGTTGTGGCTTTTTGTAGCTGTGGAGTGCTTACTTTTGAGAACAGAGTAGTCACAGGCAATCAATGTCTTGTCTAACTTTCTCTGAGGCAGGATCTCTGCCTACTTATTATAAGGGAGCCCCCCAGTTCCCTGGGGTCTCAATATGGGCACTTAGGTAGGACAATGTTATTACTAATCAGGCTGTAGTGTCTGGCCCAGTGGCGTGGAGTGCTGAGGCATCATGCCTTACCTCCTGCCACACCGCGACCTGTGTTCGCTAAAAAGTGGCCACTGGGAGTCGGTTAGGAGGAGGAGGATCGAGTGCCTCAAGAACTGCCTCCCTCCTGGGAGGGATGGGATGGAGTCCACTGTATGCCTGACCTCTACTGGAGGCTTGGGGTTGGCACCAGTGGCTTGCACGCAGGGGTGGTTACGGACAGTCACCCGCATGTTGCATGCGGGAGTGTGCATGGCTTAGCCATTGGTGACATTGCACGTTGCTGTGCCGCCTGGGAGGAGAAGAAAATGGAAATGGCCCCTCAGCAGGATTATTATTGGATCGGATGTGCCGCTCCCTTGAACAGGCAGTAATGCCTGCACTACACCATTCGGCAGGTTGAGGGATCCCGCCACCCCCGCCCTCGGGGCGTGGAGGAATTGAAGGGGTAGATCATGAGCAGGAGATGGGCCTGGCACCCTGGCAGGAGGCAGAGCCATAGGGATGAGGTGATAAAATAGATTAACAGCAAAAACTAATCGGGCTGTAGTAGGCACTAAAAGCATTACACGCTAACATGCTGACACTTGGCCAAGGTAAATGCAAGACAAGCCAGCCTTGACTGGGACCCATATAGCCAAGTAGGATAGCTCCTTCTTAGAAGATGGATACTGTTATTGCACCAAAATATGAAGAGGAGAAGAGATTTAATTTAGAATCAAACCTATAAAGAGCCTGGCTGTCTGTCCACCCCGCAGGTCCATACCAACAATTACCTTGTGATAGGTGATATAGTAAACATAAGGATTCTGAATCAATCTTCTTTAGTGCAGGCTTCACAATCACTTCTAATTTAATGACATAGAAGAACCTCTGTGAAAAGTTTTAGGATATACTACTGGGGGTAGTATTATGTTGGAACAAAAGGAGGTGGACTGGAAGTTACAACAAGGCAGCTGCTGTACTGCTTCCTTCACAGTGACATTAGCAACATAAAATTACTGAAGAAGTTGCAGGAATCCTAAAATTGTAATATCACGGTCCATCATTTAAAGGTCCCAGAGATACAAACAGATAGGCATCGAGAGTCCACAGTGGACCCACTGCTACATAACAACATAAAAGTCAGATTTATTGAAAACCTCTCTGATAGTGGGGTTATAAATAAGCTTACAAGCTTGCTGTGGGAAGCTGCTCAAGTCACTGGGATGGGAAGATCCAGCTACATATACACTGCAGGGATCTGGGGAATATTTTCACACAAGGCACTGGGCTTGTTAGCAGCTAACGAGGGAGTGCCACTTTTGTCACTACACTCCTATCCTTTTTCTAGCAGAGACTTTGGCTGAGGAATCAAGCAGCATCTATTTTCAGAATGGCTGAAATTTGTGATTAGGTGTGGAGGACCAGGACATAGAGTTGGGAATTAGTTTAGTTTTTTTCACATAAGAAAGGGGTAGCTTAGTTGAAATTTTGTTTAAGGTGTGAGCAGGGCATTTAGATTGAGCTCAGGAGCTCTCACTGTCACGAGGAGGTGAGGGTCATCTTGAGCAGGAGGGTTAAGGTCAAGCGGCACGAAGTGCAATGGTTTACAGTTGCTTGATACTGCTCTTTAAAATCAGAAGTGGCAGCTGGCCAAAATTTTGCAATGACATCCCACATCTCATCAACCAAATATAAAGCATGATATCCCTCTCCCTGCTGACCATCAGGATGGCAGGATATTTAATGAAGTACTGTACATTTAGGGAATGAAGCACAGTTTGAATCTCAGGCAAAGCTTTTCTTTTGCTTCTATGTTTGTGGAAGAGTCCTGAAAATCTGAACTCTCTCCTTCCCCACATCAAAACCTTTCTCTGTCTAGCCATGTGTAGAGAATTTTCTCCTTAATATTAAAGCGGAGAAATCTTGCAATTATAGGACAAGGTCTCTGTCTAGCTTTAGGTTTAGCCATCAGGGCTCTGTGTGCTCATTCAATCTCAAGGATCCAGAGCCATTGTAAATTGAGCAGTGAGGAGATAAGCTTTCTAAAAAACTGATATATGTCCATCTCTTTCATTCCTTCAGGCAACCCAATAAATCTTAAATTGTTCCTCGTACTCTATTTTCTAAGTCACCAGCTTTAAGGAATAAATTATTAATTTGATCAGATTGGAAGTCTGAAGTGTCTTCTATTTTAGTAAACGACTCTATAAATGCTAATCTCTCCTCAAAAGAGTCCATCCTCTCAGAGAGTGCAATGGCTTTTTTTTGCAATTAGCAACATCTTATTTGAGTTCAGTAATGCCCAGCTTGATGGTGGTTAACTTCTTTATAAAAGAAATGTCCTGATTACCAGCAGTAGTATATGACTGGGAGGAGAAGTCCCATTTTGCCCTCCAGGCTGCACTATTCCATACTGCTGTTAGTGAGCATGTCTCATAACCATTATCATTCGATAATAAAAACAATAAATCAATAATTACTGTCAGAAAACCTATATATTTGAAAATTTGTTCCACAGAAATTAAATGAAATCTACCATCAAAACCTTAAAGGAAACACTTCTAAAATGAATGTTTAAAGAAATTATGATCGTGTGAGACAGACATAAGGCAAGTGGCCATTTTCCTAGGTACCCATGTGTGAGACCAAGAAAGAGAAGGCTGATGGAGGCATGCTAGGGGCATATGAGATGTTTGCTGTTTGTTTGATGACTGTTCCACACAGGAGACTTATAAGGACGCTGGGCAGCTTAGGGTGTGTCCAAAGGTGGCAAACTGGGTAAGGAATTGGTTAAGGAACAGGTGACAGAAGGTGGTGGTAAACATAATTCACTCCAGAGAAGGGAGGAGGGTGACCAGTGGGATGCCTCAGATATCAGTACTGGGACCAGTCCTGGTAAATGTCTTTATAAGTGACATCAGAGAGGAACTGAAGGAAGATCTGCCACTTTGCAGATGACACCAAAATCTGCAATAGGGTGGACACTCCAGGGGGTTGAAAAGAATGTGCAGAGACCTGCGAAACACGAAGAGTGATTGGGGAATGGTAGCTGGGTTTCAATGTGGAAAAGTGCAAAATTATGTACTTAAGGCACTGAAACTTGAAGGTGGGATACAAAATGGGAGAAGAAGTAGTGATGATCACCATCATGGAACGGTATCTAGGATTAATCATATCTGATGACCTAAAGGTGGCTCAGGTAGTGTGAAAAGGTAGTTCAGAGGACCACTGGGATGTTGGAGTGCATAGGGAGCGATATTACCACCAGAAGGATGGAGGTAGTATTGCCTCGATAGACCATTGGTGAGACTGGAGCAGTTCAAAAAAATTTGCAGATGAAATTTCCATGAAAGGCAGAATTTCACCTATGAAAGTTCAGAAATGATTTTACCAACTTTGCAAAATTCTGCCTTATAATGGTGGGATTATTGTAAGTAGTGCAGATTTATGTACTGAACTGGGGATTACATTTCCACATAAATGATAACTCACTGTACCTGTAGAACCATGGAATAATTGCATTTATTGCTGATTAATGTCATAAACTGCGTAATAATATTCCACATAGCTGGATTGGCAGCACCAAACTGTGATGTTATGCTGAATGCCCCAATGTCCCTCCGCATGGGGCTTAGTTCTACTGCAGCATGCTTACTGCCTCCTGCTGGACCTTGTGCTGCTGTGGCACCAGCAAACTGCTCCCCTTGTGGCCGTGTATGTCATGGACTCAGGCTCGATGTGCCACCGGTGCCTGCATTAGCACTGGTGCCTCCTGCTGGCTCTGTTGGTGTTCCACCAGTGGGTACTGCTGCTGGTTCCCACCATGCAGCTGTTGTCCGTTTGCCTCCCCTATCAACTCACCAGCAGCTTTGCCAGTGTCCTCCTGTTGTGATGCTGCAGCTGGCATTTTTTGGGCTAATACATTGAAATACATGTCGAACAGTAAACTACTTCTCCAAGTGTAGTTTCCACATGGCGATTGTCAAAGTCACACTTCCATGAGTATTCCACAGTTCAAATGGTGTACTGCGTGAAAAACTGGAATTTTCTCCATCAGAGACTGGTGGTGATTACCATCTTAAAAGTACTGAAAATACATTGCGTTTTTCAACGAATTTCATCCACAGTTTGCCTTGAAATGCAGAATTCTCTGTGAACTGCACAATCTCTATTCCGCCATATGTCCAAGGTGGTGGGTACAAACACAGTCAAGGGATTCAAACAGACATGGGACAGAATGAAGAGAATAGTGGTTGCCTGATGCGACAAGACCAGGGAGGAGAATGGGATAGGATAGGGCGTGTGTACCCTGGAGGAACAATATGTTCCAGGGAAGGTCCAGGGATTATAGAGAATATGGGCAGACTGGATGGACCTCTGGTCATGGTCTGTGTTTCTATGCATACTGCTCCTTGTGCCATTATAGTACAGTATGATGGAATACAGATTGCTCAGTTCTCAGATACTTCCACACTTCAAGGTAGACTCGTGAAGTCATAGAGACTGCTGATGTAATGACCTTTCTGCAGTTTACGATATGCATAGAAGCAAGTTAATAATTTCCATGGGAAAATAATTCCACCATTTTAAAACTACTGTGCTTTGAATGCAGAATATTCCCTGAAGTGCGACTTAAAAATCTGCTCTTCACAATGCGGAAACCAGAAGCCAAACCACAGTTCATAAAGCGGAAACCATAGTGAGCAGACCAGACAGAGACAGCACAGACAAGAGAGAGAGAGAGAGAGAGAGAGAGAGAGAGAGAGAGAGAAAGACAGAGACAGATATAGTTAGAGAATGAGACAGAGTCTGAGAGAGAGGCAGACCTACTAGCAGCCAGACTGCCTTACAGCCAGTTGTTGAGAGAAACATTTGTTTTTTCTTACTATAGTTCTACTTTATTTTGCACTGAACAGTGATTTGCAATTATGCTGGTGGTATCACAGCATAAGGGTTCCCAGGATGAGAGACAGCAGCATGTTGGGGAACAGCAGCAGCAGGTGGGGGGGCAGCAGCAGCAGGGCCAGCAGGGGTGCCAGTGCAAAATCCTTCAGAGTTAGAGTTAGAGGCCACCACCTCTGGCACCAAGCGAAAGCTACTCCCACCCTTCATGGAAAGAAGTTGCAGTGCGTCAAAAAGGTGACCAGGCATGCAAAGGCTCTCTATGGGCCTGCAAAACTGCCCTTAAAGCAGAGGAAGGAGTTGTGGGTCAGCATCAAGACCACCATGGATGCTGAGGGAGGGGAATCATCCCACAGTCAGTGAAGCAACTGAAACACACGCCTGATGATATCCAACATTGCGATCCAGAAGTCCTTGAGGTGCTGGGGTGTGGCAAACATCCCAAGTATCCGGCCAGAAATGGAAGAAGGTAGTGGAGGACAGCAGTACCAGTAAGTATACATAACGTGATTCATGAGATGGATGGTTATACATTAAAAATGTTAACAATGTTCTACTGTTGTGTGAAATAGTGCATGTGATGTTCTCAGTCCAGTTTCAGTAATTGTGTTCACATGTACTGTTAACAAACTGGTAATAACAATGCATAAGTAGTTTTTTTAACTGAATACCAATGTTCCTGCTGGCATGCATGACATATGGCACCTGACTACAACACCTTTGTTGAAGGTCAAGGAGTGTCAGAGAGGGGTGTACTTATAATGTCTCTGGAACATGGTCATCCACCTGTGTGATTGGACCGCAGAATGCATGGCTACATTCTATATACATGTATATGATGCGAGAGACAGGTGCATGCCCTGACAGGGTATGGTATCCAATCTGAACTATTTTTGTTTCAGTGTTTGTTGCCCATGTCCAACCTCAAGACTTAAACATTAGCACCTGGAATCATGCATGGTGTGTTAACATCACTCCTTAGGAGACATTCTGACTTGCTGCATGCATCATGACTAATGTGCAGCATCAAAACTGTCTGGTGTTGGTGGCAAGTGTGCAGGCCTGTCATACATCCATACATCCACTGTCATGCCTACCATGTAGTAGTGAGCAATGCTGTTATTCACTGCAGAACATGTTTTGTCTGGTGTTTATCCTGACAGGTAACCCTCCACATTTATGGCACTCTGTGGTTTTTCAACACTACTCATATCACTAATGAATGGGAAGTTTTCTGTCCTTCGTCCCTGAGTGTGCATACTATTCTCCCTTATGTGATCATATGTGTTGATTCTCGTGATGTTGTCCACAATGACATCTTGCCTTACCCATAGTATGGAATGATGGTTACTGTTCCTTGAATGTTGTGTTTTTTTCTGCCAACTCTGAAATATATTATGTAATTTCAACAGCTTCTAACCAACATGAACAGTCCCCTGGGGATACAAGTACCACCACCAGGCCCTGCTGCACTGCAGAAGACAGCACTTGTGTGCCCCATTCTGGTAAGTAAGTTATTGTTGCAAATGAACATACTTAAACAATAAGAGATGACCAGGGTTATGTTAATGTTCTAGTTAATCACTCCTTGTGGGTGCAATGTGGCACGAAGCACGGCCATGCTATATTATTTCAGGGGTGATTAACTTGAACATTAACATAACCCTGGGAGCACTTTATTGCTATTATAAAATCTTTCTTTATTTTAAGTTTTGAAAATGTACTTTTTAAAACAATATATTTACATCAAAAAGAGATTTTAATAAAATAGTCCATCCACGAAGATGTGCTGAACTTTGATGAGTTTTGCCAAAGCGCTTGAAGTTGTCTCCATAGTAACCAATTGGTTATCTGAGAGCAAATTGTTAGTAGAACTGAAGTGTCAGCATCTAAAAGAAACTTAAAAACCTCTTACAAGTCTTGGTCTTGATCTAGGAGTTATTGTAACCAGCAACTTATCTATGGATGGACAATGCAGTAAGGCAGAAAGCAAATGTAATAAAATCTTGGACTGTATATACAGTGGAGTTAGGAGTAGGGACAGGGAGGTTCTATTGCCATTGTATGCGGCGCTGGTGAGACCTCACTTTGAGTATTGTGTACAGTTCTGGTGTCCTTATACCAAACAGAATATTAGACAGCTCAAGAGAATTCAGAGAAACTCTACAAAAAAATAAGGACTTTATCTCACAAGCCTTACAGTGAGAAGCTGGTGGATTTGGGCCTGTACTCCTTGAATATTAGAGACCCAAAGGAGACTTATGTTTGGTATTTAAGGTCTTTAGAGATGACGTTTTATGCATGTGCCTTGGTTTAGAGGAAAAGTCAGTAGTAAGGGAAACAAGAGCCTATAAACTGCAGTTTAAAGGTGACTTCTACAGAACTAGTAAATGGGGAGTCTGGTTTAATCTAAAAGTTGCTGGTGTTTGAATAGACCACCAGAGGAAACAGTTACATGTACTAATTTCAGTTCTTTCAAAACTGCTTTGGATAGTTGCATGAACTATAGGAAGTTTGAGTTTATGGTAGTGCTGTGCTGAATGCAGAATTCTATTGGTGAAATTAATGGAAGGACCATTCCACCAGTGGAATTTCTGCTGGAATTTTGCTGGTTCTTCTGCAGAATTCTGTCTGCTGTGATCCATGGAATAATATTCTGTGGAACATAATTTTCCATTGGAAATCATTCCGAACCATTTGTAAGATTCTGTAGGAGATAACCTAATGGTAAAACACCACAAACACAGATGGGGAGAAAATCAGTTTATTTCTCCTAGTAATCATACAAAAGACAGAAGCATAAGATAAATCTTACCAACTGGAACACAAAACAGTCATACACCAGGTGTGGAAGCTGGGTGCTCCGGGAATCCCAAGGGGTTTGGCTGTGTACTAGGATTATATACTGCAGAGAACAATGTCCCATTACCAGTGTTATGAGCTTATAGACGCCAGTGTGTTTCTGTACTCGTGTTCCATTGACAAATATACGGGCATCTCACACCCAGGATGATACATTTTGTAGCATTCTTCTGCAATGTGCTGACTAACTAGCTATTAGAACAACAGGCTTCTGTCATATAATTTGCTAACTAAAGCATGCTGACTTTGGAACATAGGTGGCACTACAGACCACAAAATATATTATATTATATTATATTATAATTACATTACATTATATTATATTATGTTAGGTTGCTAGTATTGCAATTGTCAGTAGATGTCCTTACAGACCACAAATACATATTTCTGTCTAATACATTAGGCTTTTGGCTAAACAGGAGATTCCTGAATAGGCCCTAATACAACAAATCTGTCAGTACATTAGTATTACCCATTAGTATACAGTATTATAGTATTATTCTTGTGTCTGTTACAATAGCAATGATGGTTGTTATATGGGACAGCAGTGCAGGCTGGTCCAGCATATTCCCCTTGTTGCCTGGATACAAAGACAATGCTAACTAGGTGGGTATGTAGGTTATTTCGTTACAGAATGAGATTCATAGAGAAATATTAATTGATTTCTTGTTGTGTTAGAGTTATATGTAAACTGAGCAGGATAATAACAAGAAAAATAATGAGAAACACTTAAATAACAACACAACCTTTGAATGTGAGTTCCAATCGTGTGTTGGATAGTGCAATGCTGAGGTCACCATCATGAAATAGAGCATTTAATGAGTTCCTGCCTTGGTGAAATTGTTACTTATGTGAACTAAATGTATATCCTTCCTCTCTTAGTAGAGGCTTGAGATTCAGAGTAAGTGAATCAATATGCACATTAAATACTGGTAAATACTGGGGTAGAACTTACAGATAGTTAGGGTCGCTATTGATATAATCATGTTCCAGGGTAGGAACTGGGGTAAACCATATGGCCTATGATAGAGCATTTCTGGGGCATGAAGTAGATGTTTGGAAAAGGTATGTCACAAGTTAAAGTTCCATAGAAGTAAGTCTGAGGATTGGTTTCAACACAGTATTGTCCATCAGAGTTGTAGGTCACATGAACTTGAGGAAGGTGCCACTTTGTGAGCTGGACACGGCAGGTGATGGAAGTATTCATGATGCTGCTGGTGTGGATGTCATCTTGAGATGCATTTCTGGAGGCTGTGCTGAGGCATTGAAGCTGAGTTCGCTTGACTTGAAGAGGGTCTGTCTTGATCCATAGAAGGTGTTGCAAAAGCTGAAGAAAGTTCATTTATGTCATCATTAAACTGTATTGACCAGTCCATTGTATCAGAGGAGTAACCACAACTGGTACAGTTGTGTCAAAGACATCACATTGGCATAGACAATGATATCTCTTTTAGCACAACAGTCTGTATGCGGAGCAACCCAAGAGTCGAGGTGAGGATGAAACACCAGCAGAGGAAGTACATTAATCCATTCTCTATAGATGCTGCCCTCAAGATGTCCCATGGAGTGGATAATGGCAGTTTTTTTGAGGACTGAAAACCTTGTTGAAAACTGGAAGAGATGCTGTAAATGTAACATACATGGTGTCCTTAATGCTACAATGACTGGCTGTGTAGCAAGGTCCTTGATTTGGGTGTGTGTAACGTAACCCAAATTTTGTGCTGTAGCCAGGAAAAGTATACAGTCTTATTCATACACTTCACAGTACAGGAAAGGGAATTGCAGTGGGGCAATATCATTATATGCTTATCTTGGATAAAATCTGGGATCCACCCTGATTCCAGATCCAGGAAGAGATTAGTGATAGTGTTCAGTGTAAAATTACCATAGGCTGAACATATTATCTCCTGCCAATGTGCTGCTCCTCAGTTCTTTATTATTTACTGCAGTCAGTTCATTCATTTTATCATGAGTTTTCATCAAACAATCTAGCAAATATCATGCATAGTATAAACAATAAACCTTTCTTCTTGTGAGAGTCCTTCTATACCATGTAGCATGGGTATTACCTCATTATCTGCTAACTTAGAATTCTAGAGATTGTTATTATGTCTCTGAATTTTGGCAAATCGGTGAGGTTCCAAATTGACATTCCTGCCCCAAACCTGTTACAGTGCCAGCTATTCCAGTCACTGCACTCAATGATCGATGATGACATTGAGGCTGGAACACCCATGGTGTTCCATTGTGTGGTGCCCTGCTACAGGGTCTTGAGCCCTAACTTGATATGCTGCCATTAAATCCAATAACATCATAAATGAAAATTAGATACATTAGTAGAAACACATTGTCCAACTCCACCATGTTCCAGTGGGTTAGGTTCAGTACCACTGGGTATGCATGTATTGCACGTTATTAATCAAAGTTCCAGGTATAGATGTTGCTGCCAGGCCACTTTCTGGGCCAGGCTCCAAGGTGGGACATTGAAGAGGGCTATCTTTATTAACTGTAGTCAGTGCAAGGAGAAGAGCAATGGAAGCAACTTTGTGGTTTAAACATATCTTTGTGCAGTTATATTATGAAACGTGCAAAAGTCTTTATTAATTGTTGCTGTGAGATTGTAAAGTCCTGTGTTTTGTGGTGTAACTTGGTGGATGCACAAAGTTCCATTAGGGCAAATACAGGTATTGGGGCCAACCTTTAAAAGTTCTTTTGGCAAGGCTGGCAACTGGAGTTGTAGTCCAAGAAGATTATCAGTTTTCCAGTCAGTTTTAAAGTAGACAGTGGTGGTACAATAACAAGAGTACTGAGATAAGCATCCTGATCTTCTTGAACAGAAATATGAGTTGAGGTAAATAAATGGTTATGCCTATACCAGGGGAGAGGTTAAATATAGAAGAGGGAGTAGGCGGGTCATTGGGGTTCATGGCATGAAGAAAGGCATGGATATGGGTTTGGTATAGCTTCATCTGCTGGAGCTTCTCGTGGTAGGTCTCACTCTGCAGAAGCTTCTGGTGAGGGGTGAAATAGATGGATGCTGATCTCTCGGCCATAAATCTAGGAATATAAAAAACATTAGGAACCTCAGTCTGATGGTCCCATCATGGAATACCAAAGTCTTTGGTGTTTGGGTTTACTGAGCTAAGAAAAGAAGGGAAACAAAAGTATTGTTAGTAAATGGTGCTCTCTCCTCCAGAGGAATTTAACCTGTCCTTATCACAGGGTCTCTCTCTTACCTGTGGAAAACTGCCACATCATCACCCTGTTTAAATCAGGGGACCCCTATGATCTAAATAATTACAGGCCAATATCTCCTCCCATACTCTCAAACTCTTGGAAAAATTGTGAACGCCAGTTGAAAACCTTCTTAGACATTAAAATCTGCTAAACCCACTCTAGTCTGGGTTCAGAGCTAAACATAGTACTATCACGGCTCTGGCAAAGTAACTAACAACTGGCAACCCAGATCTGGAGAACAGAAATTTCATCTGCACCGTGTTCCTGGACCTTAGCAAGGCCTTCGACATCGCCGATCACTTCCTGCTTCTTTCTACACTAAAAAACGATAGGCATGGACTCATCCTCCCTGTGCTGGTTTAACGACTACCTCACAGATAGGCATCAGCAGGTCAAGGCCGAAGGGAGCTTCCCCACCAAACCACTAAAAGAGGTGTACCACAGGGGTCCATGCTTGGGCCCCTACTGTTTGCTATCTATATAAACAATATAGATGTCGGCATCAAGGAGGCCAATATTTACCTGTTTGCAGATGACACAGTGCTTTACCTAAGCCGTCCATCACCCAGGCTTTACCTGTGGAGACCTGCAAACTGACTCAATCTGTTGTAGTGTCAGCTCCAAAGCAAAAAGCTATTACTCAATGCCAAGAAAACAAAAGCAATGCTGTTCTCACCTGATAATCATACGGCTGCATTCTCTATGGTCGGTTCGTACTTTCATCACCACTTTATTAGGAGAAAACTGGAATTTGTGACAAAATTCAAGTACCTGGGGTCTGGCTGGATCACAGACTCTCCTTTGAGGACCAAGTCGAGGATCTACTGAAAAACTGAGGCAGAGGCTTGGTCTTTTCTTTAGGATAAATCGCCTCCTGACCAAAGATGCTAAGACACTGCCAGTTCAATCCACATTCCTGTCCCTAATCGACTATGCTAACTTCATCTATAGCCAGTGCACTGCCTCCTATCTTGGTAAATTGGACATGCTGTATCACAGAGCTCTAAGATTCATAACTGGCCTTCCCTCTCCACTCACCATTGCTCCTTATATGCAGCCATGGGATGGTCATCCCTTAAGTATAGGTGGAATAGAACGCAGTTCTTGATGTTCAAAGCTATTACCAACAAACATCAATCAATCAATCAATCCAAATTTTATTTGCAAAGCACTTTTCAATAAATCAAAGAGCTGATACATAACAAGAATAAAACATCAATTATAATAAATAATGACATAAAACAATAAAATAACCATAAAATAATCTATCCAAATGCTAGTGCAAATAAGTGACTTTTCAGAGACCTCTTAAATGATTCCACGGACAGGCAGTCTCTAATCTGATGAGGTAGAAATTCCACAGGGTCAGGGCCAGAAAAGAAAAAGCCCTTGCCCCAGATGATTGAAGATGAACCCTGGGAATCTCTAGCAATCCCTCGCCAGTGGAGCGGAGGGCGGAGAGGGTGGTAGGGACAAAGGAGATCTTGCAGGTAGCCTCGTCCCTGACCGTAGGGTCTTATAGGTCAGCAATGCAACCTTGAAGATGATAATCCACCGCACTGGCAGCCAGTGCAGTTCATGCAGCACAGGTGTGATATGACAAGTTCTTGATAACCCAGTCAACAACCTGGATGCTATGCTTGCACCAGCTGCAGGCGACGGAGATCCACCCCAGCAACCCCTAGATATAGAGCATTACAGTAATCAAGGCGAGAAGAAACAAAAGTGTGGACCAACACAGGAAGGTCATCATGCGGAACAAGGTGTTTTATCCGCAATATTCCTCAGATGGTAAAGGATGACTTGACAGTGGCCGATACCTGTGTCTTCAGCATCAGCACACTGTCAAAGATTACGCCCAGATTTCGCACTCTGTTCAGAAGGTCTTAACTGGGAATCCCTAATAAAAGACCAGAGGGGACCCCAGGAGTCAACTTCTCACATAATGACCCGGTCCGCAACCAACACCTCAAGTCTTATCCGGATTTAACTTCAACCAGTTCGCACTCATCCAGTCCTGAATCTCAGCGAGGCAGTTGTTAAAGACCGATACTGCATCATTCTGTTTGGGCACAAGGACATATAGAGCTGAGTATCATCTGCAAGCAGTGCAAACTCAGCCCATAATGCCTTATAATGTCTCCCAACAGCAGCATATACACCGTGAACAACATGGGAGAAAGCACAGAGCCTTAGGGCACCCACAGGACAGAGCAAAGGAGTGGAAGAAGAAACCTGAAACTACCCTTTGACTTCTGCCTGTGAGGAAAGAGTGGAACCATCTGAGGACTGTCCCTGACAGTCCGCAGAGTAGCCGCAGGTGATCCAGCAATGTCCCATGGTCCACAGTGTCAAACGCTGCAGAGAGATCGAGGAGAACCAAGATCGAATGGCTTTTCCGATCTCTCACTATTAGAAGATCATTAAGCACCAAGTAATGCCATCTCGGTACTGTGCCTCTTCCTGAAACCGGACTGGAGAGGATCATAGACTTCATGGGTGGTAAGAAAGTCATCGAGCTGCAACGCAACTACTTTCTCAATAACCTTGCTCAAAAAGGGTAGGTTAGAGATCGGTCTGTAGTTAGTGAGGCAGTCAGGGTCAAGGGAAGGTTTTTTCAAAAGGGTGTCACGACAGCCTCCTTCAAAGACTCCAGAAACACCCCTTGATCCAAAGAACCCCAGACTATCCTCGCAAGGACTGGTCCGATCACATCCATGCACTCCACAAGGAGGCGCGTGAGACCAGGATCTAAACTACAGCAAGTCGGTCGTAAGCCCTGGACAATCTTCATGATATCCACGATCGCTGGCTGGTCAAAATCCATCCAGGTAGACCGAGGCATGTAATCCCACATCGGTCACTGCAATGCTCATTTGAATGTATGCAGTGGATCTCCGACCTGATTGATGACACCTTATCCTCAAAGAGCCAAGCAAACTCATCACACTGTATTTGTGAAAAGCTCTCCGACCCGCAGACAGGCTGGATTGCACAGTCTGTCGATGGTCTGGAAGAGCTGAACAGGTTAGTTTCTTGATGCAGTTATCTCCCTGGACAGGAACTCTGCCTTCTTATGGGAGACTACTGATTGATAGTCCATAATGGGCCATCAATCTAAGTCTGTCACCCTCCAGGCCAGATTTCCACCAACAACACTCAATCTGCCCCACTCTCCTCAGCTCCCTCAATGTCCCATCAAACCAAGGGACTGAGGGCGGAGGAGAGGGCGAACACGGACAGGTGCAATGGAATCCAGTGCCCTCAGCACCATATTATTATAGTGCACTACTAAGGCATCTGGTTCCATGCACTCCATAGGCAACCTCGAGAGGTCCAGCACCGCCATCAGACCCTCAGGGGTAACTCTCCTCAAAGGGCGATATTGGACCATCTCCAAAGGTGGGTCATAAGGGGTCCGTGAAATTGAACCTTATGGAGTGATGGTCAGACCACCCAACTGGTTCTACCACCAGTCCCATGATCTCCATCCCCAGGCTGAACACTAGATCCAAAGAGTGACCTTGAATATGGGTAGCAGCGGTAACCACTTGTATGAAGCCCAACAAACTCACTAGTTGGAGAAAGTCTTGACCAAAATGCGAGAGTTCATTGTCAGCCCAGGCATTGAAGTCCCCAGGACCAACCACCTGGAGGGCTCCAGCACCAGATCGACAATGAAGTCCACGACTTCTGCAGAAAAACTTTCTAGTTACTGGGTGGACAGTAAACAAGCAGGATTCTGCAGCCCACACCTGCTTCCATGATACACTCAAAGGATCTAGGGGATGCCACTGGAATCTCCACAAGGCCCAATTCTGATTTAAAACAAATAGCAACCCCCCACCACTACGATCCAACCTCGGGCGATGTATATCGAAAGTACCGTTGGAACAGCTGACTCCAAAATGGGACCAGCATTTTCGTCCCAGCCAGGTCTCGTAAAGCAAGCCAGGTCGGATGATTCAACAAGATCAGCAATAATTGCTGTCTTGTTTTTATAGACCTGGCATTGCATAACAATGCCGGGTTGGATGAGAGGCCCTGGAGGAGCAGGCTACTTGCCCACTCTTAGTGGAGCCCTTGGGTATGGGAACCAGGCATCGCACTCCCTATCCTGGGCCCATTTCACCCCAGGGCATCTCCCTGACCTCACCACCCTTATTCGCCCACTCCACTCCCCCTCAGACGGGGACCCTCCTCTCTGCCTCCTCCATGCAATCCCCAGCACTGCAATGCCTATATACTTGAGTTGCAAATGGGGACTACTGCAAGGGCGCAGGTCCTTCAGCCTAGAGGGGAGTAGCACCTGTCCTTGGATATCAGTCCCAACACATGATTATCTAAATATTTAAGAAACAATTTTAAACAACCACATTAATATAAATACTGTCAACACCAGCATTAATTTAAATGGCTTAAAACAATGATCCAATTCCTCTTCAGGCCAACTCCTTAGAGAAAAGTCTTTAGGCAGGTCTGGGCAGGTTTTTAAATTCCTCAAAGGAAGAAATTTGTAATAGTTAGACAGAAGTCACAATTTCTTCCGGTTTATGCTTTACTAGAAACAGAAATAATGAAAATCCCTCAGAGCTCTCACCCCTGAGGAATCTGTCCCATGGCCTATCTCTCCATATAGGCACTCAAACAGTGATCAAATGAAAATGATTTATAACTGTACCATATACTCCATAAAAATAGAATGAAAACCTTTCCAGTCCGTAGAAATTATTCCAACTGCTTAGGAGGGATATAATCAATCAGCCAGCAGAAGGAGAAAACTCTCCTTAGGTCGTCCCCAAGGTGTTATTTAGGAAACCAGCCTATGACTGGATCTGTGTGAGCAGGCTCTTCAGCCTACCCCGACAAAATTCCACAAACCACGGTATCATGGGCCCATCCTCCGATGCACCTCCAGGCCCGTGGCAGCTGTTTACCCCAGCAAACCACCCTGGGTTCCAGGCCAACATTTTTACAAATGGAGACAATCCCTGATTGTTCCTCAAGGTGCCGCTGAGGAGATCAATTAGTAACTAGGGTTCACACGAGCAGGCTCTCCAGCCTGCCCACTGTAAAGCCCTGAAACCACGGGCACACTGGGGCTCTGCCCTCTGACAGCACCACCCCAGTCTGCCCAACCAACCACCTCAGCAGACTACCCTGGGTTAGGACAAAAGCTGACAGACTCACCCACTCTCAAAGATAGTAAAACAGATGCAACAATCCATAAACCGAGCTTTCAGGAGGAGAGCCCATCGAGATGCCGTAATGCACAAAAGTCCAGCATTCCCGATGGCAGATCTTCAGGCAGTCCGCCGATAGTAAAACAGATGCAACAACTTCTAAACCAAATCTTCCAGGAGTAAGCCAAATCGAGATACCAATCTCCAGCTGTGAACACGCTGAGCCACAGAAAACAAATCCAGTGGACAATACATCCAAGTACTCAATCCACACTGGAGCCAAATCTAAACATTCTTTAAAAGAAAGAGAGCTCCAAAGTAAATTCTTGATAGAATGCGTAATTCACAAAAGTCCAGCTGCCCAGCGGCAGATCTTTAGGCAATCCCTCAAAGGAAACACCACAAGCGCAGCTCTCAACGCCAATGGAGAGAAAATCGGGGCAACTAGGATCACACAGTAGCCGAATGTACACCAGACTGCCTCAACGCCGCAATGACTTGGACCGAACACTACCAACAAGTACAGACCTGACAATATTCACCAAAACTATAAAGTTTAAAGAATAAAATAAAAACTATTCAAAACAAGGTTAAATAGAATTGAATTAAACAAAATTAAAACAAAACTAAGATGGAGCTAGAGAGCGGAGGCTGGCCCACCGTGGTCGCCATCTTGACGTCCTCTTGACTTCCCCAATACATCGCTGACTGTTTGCCTCTAAGTTTGATAGGCAACTATGCTTTGAGAAGTTCCTCTCAAATTTCATTGAAAGTGCCCCCGGCCAACACACGTTCAGTAGAGCGCCATAGGCTTTGTGCTGCCTTCTCTCTGGAACAATATACAGAAATCAATGAAACTTAGCACCCTGTCTAATCTTGCAGTTTTAAGACCTTGTATGCAAAACTGTTATGGAGCTATGCAACTGCTTTCCTCGTGCCTAAATGCTCTGTTGCCTACTGTTTCTCTGCCCTATGCATCACCACTTATCCCTGACCTCCTCCACCTTATTAAATCTCTCCTCTCACACTGCTTTCCTCACCCTTCCTACCCCAACCTCCTCCAGATGTGTCCTCAGCCGCTATCGAGCAGTCCTCCTAGAGCAACTGCCCCATACCTTATCCACCCTTGGCTGCATCTTACTCCACACCCTCTAAAGCCCAACTTGTGTTCCTAACATTTTCTGATAATACAACTGGCCTATTTATGTTGCTCCCACTACTTGCTGTCTTCCCTCCAATTTTTAAGACATCACCTGACCATCCTTACCTTGGCACTGTATGTACTGTCCCTTTCTAGAGTTATGTATAATAATGCCTATTTATTGCCTGTACATAAATGTATTGTATTGTTCTTTGACCTTGTGTGATGCAAGTCCACCTTCTAAATGAGCTTGTTCAATGGTGCTCGCCTGGATAAATAAAGACTTTGATTGATTAATTGATTGATTGAATGTCTTCACATCAGCTTCCATCCATCTTCACTTATGGTTTAAACAAAAGTTTTCAGATTATTTGACTTTTTGGGTTCCATAGCTAAGAACATAAAGCAAAAGAATGGTTAAGCACACAAGGTGCTTCTTCCTGCTGGGACTTGAGGAAGGAGCATTTATACTGCAGTTTACTGTATGGGACTAATCACCTTTGTAGAGCTTCAGCTGGTTTGCATGGTACCATTTATCAGTTGGCTTTCTTCTGCCATCAATGATTTGGAATTGGTACACAGCTGGACTCAGTTTATTGATGATATCAAATGGACCTGACCATTTGTTCACAAATGTATGTGCTGGAGAGGCAAATTTCAGAATCATGACTCTCTCGACTACTTGCCAGTTGACTTCTTTGACGTGTTTATCAAAGTATCTTGGACTGCAGTTGGGCTTGGCCAGTTGTTTGCAGCAAATGATAGGTTTTTGCAAGGTTGTCTTTCAGATGGGTGACACAGTTGTTCTACTGACACTCTGCTGTAGGGGCATTGAGGGCAATCATCAAATGTTCTGGAAATCTCATTTGTCTACCAGTCATTACCTCAAAAGGGTACATCGAGTAGATGCTGATGGGGTAGTTCTAACTGCCATTAGGAGTAAAGGCAGCAAACTATCCAAGTCTCCAGTTTCAGTAGAAAATTTACATAACATTGCTTTTATGTGTCTGTTTGCTCTTTCTTCCTGTCCTGATGACTGGGCATGGTAAGCTATGTAAAATTTCTGAGTAACTCTCAATAACATCATGGTTTCCGCATGAGTTCACCGTGAAAGCTGACCCTTTGTCTGAATCTACCTTGAGAGGTAGGCCCCACCTGGTAAATACTTGCTCAACCAGGATTCTGGCAGTGGCTTTTGCTCTAGTGGCCTTAACTGGAAAGGCCTCAACCCATTTCAAAAATAGGTCAGTTACCATAAGGGCAAACTTGTTGTTTCAGGCGGTCAGAGGCAATGGTCCAATGAAAACAATTTTGATGTTGTTCCAGGGACCAGAATGTCTCTGAGGCAGAAGTTTGGTATTTTTCGTGCCTGGGTTGGGTTATTCTGTGCACAGTTGAGACAGTTGTCCACATAATGCTGGACATCTGAGGCAGGATTCACAAAGCTTTGCCGGGTGCAAAACCATTTTGCCTGGGGCAAACCGGACTTTGTGAATAGCTGATATTCATAAAACTCAGTTTGCCCCTGCAAACTGGGTTTATGAGGAAAAGCAGTGAGGGGCCACAATGCAAATGAGTGGAGGGAACCTGCATAGCCCTGCAGTCTCATTCACAAACATTTGCTCCACATAATGGTCCTTCACAGCCATTGCATGGAGCAAATTACCACCCAGGAAAACCTGGTGGTACTCCCCACCAACCCCAGAGGATTGCAGAGGTACTGCAGCCCCCGTCCCCATCAGAGGTCCTGTTATAATAAAACAAATTCCCCTTTTCCATAGTGTAGGTCCCTCCCCCACCCGGTCCCTGATCCCATTATAAGACAAAATAAACAAATCCCCATTTCCATGGTGTAGTGATCTCTCCCCTCCCAGTCCAATTCCATTATAGGAAAAAGAAATCCTTTGATAGTGTAGTGGTCCCCAACCCCCACCCACTCGGTGAACGGTACCCCACCCTGCTCCCCCGCCTTAGTACGGCCCACGGTTGGCGGGCAGCACAACCCTTGCGCCTCCTGGCTGCCTGTTGACTGACTTGTAATGAGAATGATACAGTATACATCGCAAGCCCACTGGCTGTCATGTTAACCAATGGACTTGCGATGTATACTGTAAGCTGCCAAACACAAGTCAGTTGGCGGCAGCCATGGAGATGAGAGGGAGGGCTGTGCTGCTCGCTGATCAGCGGCCACAGGGCAGGGAGCGGGTGGGTGCCATTATCAGAGCGGGTGGGGTTGGGGGACCACTACACAATGGAAAAGGATTTGTCTTTTTTTCCTATAACAGGATCAGAACTGTGGAGGGGTGTGAGACCACTACATCTATGGAAATGGGGGATTTGTTATTTTGTCATATAACAGGATTGGGACGGGAGGGGAGGAACACACACTATGGAAAAGGGGATATATTTTTATTATAACAGAACCGGGAGGGGGAGGACTCCACTATGGAAGATGACTACTGTATTCTGTTGGGTGGATAATGGAACGATCGCGACTGGGGTGGGACACTACACTGTGCTAAGGACTGTTCCCATGCTGTTGGGGCCATGATCGGGGTGGAGTGAGCAACACTGGTCTATGGGGAAGTGCGGCTGTGTGGAGCTTGCTCTGTGGGGTGCAATCACACAGTAATGGTATGCAATGTGCCAATAATGGGCATGCTAATGGCCTCTAGCACCTTGCATGCCCAACGGACTCATTTGCATACCTCCTGTTGTGAATAGCACTGTAGGGTGTGAGTGCTATTGGCTACAGGGCCATTGTCCTAGCTGCCTGTGGGGGCAGTGCTACCATGTATTGCACAGCTTTTTCTGGGTTTCGCTCCCTCCACTGGCCCCTATTTACAGTCAGAGAGCCCACTGGGCTATCCAACTGTGACTAGCATAGTTCCCTCACTGGCACAGTAGGGCAGTGCAGTGCAAACTTTTGCACTACACTTTGCCCTTTTTGTGAATCCAGCTCCTGGTGTTACCAGCCCAGGGTTTTCACTCTTGGGACTGTTTTATCCACTCCTTGGTGTCCACCTGTAGAAATATAGAAACATAGAAACATAAAGTTGATGGCAGATAAGGACCACAAGGCCCATCCAATCTGCCCATTTCTTTTCAACCTTGTGAATGTGCCATTGGCCTTTGCTCTGTCAATGGCCTAACTATTCATACTTCATCTTTATTGCTCCTTATGCCAATCCCATGCCTGTTTGAAGCTCTACACTGTATTCATATCCACCACTTCCTGAGGTAGGCCGTTGCATGCATCTATCACCCTTTCTGTGAAAAAGAACTTCCTCACATTACCCTTAATCGGCCTCCCTCAATCTCATGCTGTCTCCTCTTGTCCCGCTATTTTTTATATTGAAACATGTTAGACTCATTCACCTTGTTAATGCCCTTAAGATGTTTGAAGGTTTCGATCATATCACCTCTCTCCTCCTTCCTTGCTCTAGGGTATACATATTGAGCTCCGTTAATCTGTCCTCATATGTTTTCTGATGCAGTCCCTGCACCATTGTGGTTGCCCTTCTCTGGACTGCCTCAATTTGGTTAATGTCCTTGTGAAGGTGTGGCCTCCAGTACGCATGCAGTACTCCAGATGGGGCCTAACCAGTGTCATGTAAAGAGGGATTATTACCTCCCTCTTCCCTCTTGTGATACCCCTACTAATACACCCCAACATGCCCTAGCCTTTCCTACTGCTTTAGTGGTCTGGTTGGATGATTTCAGGTCATTGGTGATGATGATGCCCAAGTCTCTTTCTTCCCTTGTGACTGCCAGCACCCTCCCAGCCTAAAGGTGGCTTCAGGGTTGTTCTTCCCTATGGGCATGATCTTGCACTTTTGCGTTAAACCCCAGTTGCCACTCTTCTGACCATTTTGCTAGTTTATCCAGATCTCTTCTCATTCTGCCCACCCCATCTGGATCATCTTCTCTGTTGCAGATCTTAGTGTCATCTGCAAACAGACAAACCTTACCCTCCGGTCCATCTGCAATGTCACTGATGAAGATATTGAAGACTGGCCTAGGACTGATCCTGAGGTATCCCACTTGTGACTTAGGTATCTTCTGACTGTATACCATTTACCACTACTCTCTGTTTTCTGCCTGTCAACCAGTTTGCCACCCAGATGACCAACTTCTGACCCACCCGAGCCAACCCAGCTTATTAATCAATCTTCTATGTGGAACAGTATCAAAAGTTTTGCTGAAGTCAATGTAGGCGACATCAACTGCTCCCACTTGGTCCACCACTGTGGTTACCCAGTCAAAGAAATCTATGAGATTAGTTTGACAGGACCTTCCTTTTCTAAACCCATGCTGTCTTCGATCCTGTGCTCCCATGGATTCCAGGTGTTGCACTATCCCTTTCTTAATGAGTGCCTCCATAATCTTGCCCACTACTGAGGTAAGACTGACTGGTCTGTTGTTCCTGCCTCCTCCTGCTACCACTCTTGTGGGCGGGATCACATGAGCCCTTCTCCAGTCTTCTGGGACCTTTCCTGTGCTCAGAGACTCAATAAACAGTTCTGATAATGGCTCTGCTAGTTCCACCCTTAGCTCCTTTAGTACCCTGGGATGTATGCCATCAGGTCCCATTGCCTTGTCCACCTGAGCTTATAGAGCTCTTGTAGGACCCTTTCTTTTGTGAAGGGACTAGTGCACCTCTCTCCCTGTGTCCATGGTGTTGAACTGTGGGCCTTGCTCTACCTTCTTCAGTAAATACTGAGCAGAAGTATCTATTTAGGAGAGATGCTTTTACATGGTCCTCCTCACATGCCCCCTCTGGACTTTCTCTTTTTACTAATGTATCTATAGAACGTCTTGTCACCTTCTTTTACTGTTTGTGCTAGTATTTCCTCTGTTTGGGCCTTGCCTGCCTTACTGTCTTCCCTGCTTCCCTTAGGGAGTTTGGTATCTTCCTGTCTTCATCCTGCTGCGTTCCTTATATTTCCTGAAGGCCATCCTTTTGGCTCTGACCTTTTCTGCTACTGTTTTTGAGAACCAAAGTGGTTTCCTTCTTCATTTGCACTTCCTTTTCTCTCTAACACAATGGGATGTTGCTTCAAGTATTGCATCCTTAATGCTTGCCCACTTTGCCTGTACCCCTCACCTGTATTTCTTTTGCCAGGGCTAGCTTAACTCTGTTGGCCATCTTATCAAAGTCAGCTCTCTCGAAGTCCCATATTTTTACCTTGGAATGGGATGATTTAATTCTAGTGGCCAAATTGAACCATACCAGGTGATGGTCATCTGGCCTCTAGGTGATCTTCTACCTGGAGATCTGTGATCCTTTCCTGTTAGTCAGTACTAGATCTAGGGGTGTCATGGACTGATGAATGATTTTGATCAAAGTGATTTGGGAATTACTGAGTTTCTGATCACCTGAGTGATAGAAGATCAATTGTTTTTATTGTGGTACAGATGGAAGTTATCTGCATGTTTCTTCAATGGATTATTTGCAGACATTTCTTTCTTTGTGTCTTTGGAGATATATTGGTGTACCTCCTTTATCTCTGGAACTGCCAGCTGGAGCTCAGTCAGATCCAGAGGGACTTCTTAGATCTTTTGTTTGCAGACACCATAGGCATTGCACTGGGAGAAGGCATGGTCCATATTCCTACACCCCAGAGCTCCCTCTTTGGCCAAGGAATCAGCTTGGTCATTGTAATGATGGAAGGGTTCTGTTTTGGAGTAGTCTTTCGCTTTGTGAATAAATAATTTGAAAACACATTGCAGAGTCAGGCTGACAATGTAGATGAACAAATCTCTGTACTTGACAGGGGTACCTTTAGAGGAGGTAAATCATGGGCCTTCCAGAAGGGAAGGAATTCTGTCAAAGAGTTGCACCTCAAGATGAGTCAGAAAAGATGATGGTATCTTCATTTCCTCTCCCATCTATTACTTCTAGGCAAGCAATGGCTGCAAGTTCTGCATACTGTGATGATTTAACACTGCACTTCCTTGACACCTCAGTGGTGTCACCTGTATGAACCAGGACCCCAAATCCTGCGATTTGCACCCCATCATCATATGAAGAGGAGCTATCTGTGAAGACACGATGCAGAGTAGAGTAGTGTCCTGTCGCCTGCAACCTTTGCCTGCTCCCTCCGCTCCACTTCGAGGGGCCTCTGGTGTTCCCAGGGTCCGGCTCAAGACTTCTGGTGACCGAGCATTTGATTTATCTGGGCCAACCCTGTGGAACACACTGCTAGCTGCAGTACGGAGGCCCCCTATGGTTGGTGTCTTTAAGCAGAGGCTTAAGGCCCATCTCTTCTGCCAGGCTTTTGGGATGAAGCCATCTCCTCTACCTTACCCTCAGCTATTGCATATTTTATATTTATGCTTTTAAGAATGTTGTTTTAAAGATTTTGCTATGGCACAAATGTTATTTCTGTAATGTGTATTCTGTTTTATTGTGTATGGTGCCCAAAGCCTCCGGGATTGGGCACCTTAGAAATAAAGTTGCCTTGCCTTGCCATTTAAAGCTTTTTTCTATTGTTGGGCAAATGGTCCTGGTTCAGGTAAACTGGTGGCTCTAGGCCACATTCATGTGGTTTTCCTTGGTATAGAGATCATGTGCCAAGATGGAGGGCATTTGGTGTGAAGTACAGTGATGTTTCTATCTTGTGGTAATAGAGACCAATGTGTGAGTTTGGTGTTAGACACATTGACATCTTTGAGCCTGTCAATGGGAAGTTGGTGGGGGTGTGATTGGTGTAGCATGATGGGACAAAATCCTATTATGTACACAAAGTGTTTGACAGCCCAAAGGTTGCCAGCAGATTCCTTTCACACAAGGAATACTTCAACTCTACCATGGAGCTATTTGGGAGGCATAGGCAATAGACTCACGTGTGCCATTGGCCTTTTGAGTAAGAGTTGCTGACATACCTACTTCAGAGGTACTGTAGCAGTGGGCCTTTTTCAGGGAAGTGTGTTTCAGGATCCCATTGCCATGGGATGTCCTTTTTCAGGAGTTCATACAGAGGGGTGGCCTTCTGTGCAGAATTGCAAAATAAAATCCCTGGAGTAACTGACCATACCCAGGACATGTCTGAGGGTTGCCACACTGGTGGGTAACGGCAAATCTTGTAGGCCCTGAATTTTGTTTGCTGCAGGGCTCCTCCCTTCTCCAGTTATGCACAGGACCAGAAATATCACTTCTGGCTGACACAGCTGTACCTTTGCAAGATTGCACTTAAGGCCTGCTCTCTGTAGCAGTATGAGGAGCTCATGTAGGAGTTCCAGGTACTTTCCATGTCCACTGTGGCTAGAGAAGGTCATCTATGTATTGTAGGAAACACTCAGAGGTGGAAACCACTGATTGCATCCTTCATGTGGATGTGAAACAGTGAAAGGCTATTATGAAATGCTTGAGGAAGGCAGTTCCAAGTGTACTTGTGTCCTTCAAATGAGAAGGCAATTTGTATTGACTCTCCTGGGCCAGGAGTAGGGGCCAGAAACCATTGGAAGTGTTCAATATACTGTGCACTGCTGTTCAGGTTTGAGAAGTTTTAGCACATTCGGTCCAGATGCCACATTTGGGGCACAGCTAGGGGTTACTTGATTGAGTCTATGATAATCAGTGGTGAGTCTCCAACTATTGTTGGGTTTCTTCACAGGCCAGATGGGTGAATTGACTGTTGACACACAAGTTTTATTTTACTTTGTTGACTGGGAAAGGAAGACTACACAGTTCTGCCTTTTTTAAGCCTCGTCCAGGGGAGGGGGATACCGATGGATGCCAATTTACTTATTTACTACTTGCTTGCAGATACAGGCCACATGGTTATCATGTCTGCTTGAGTGTGCAGCTAGTACTCCACTTTGCAGCTGTCCCCACTTCACAATCCCACACAGATGAATGCCAAGTGAGATTGAACCAGATTAAGCTGTTTGTGGTATTTTTAGTGAATGGGGATCTTTGCAGGACACAGGGAAATTCTGCTCTTTTCGAGAAGTGCCATGGGATCTTTAACATCCACCTGAGCTGCCACCAGGACAGGCAGATGGAACCTTGGTTTAACATCTCATCTGAAAGACAGCACCTCAGGAGTGTAGCACCTCTCATGCTACACCACAGTGTCAGTACTGGGATTAAACCCAAGTGCCTGTGTGGGATAGAACCCACAGCCTTCTGATCTTCTGGCCTCAGAGGCGCAGTGTGCAGCCTGCTGAGCCACTGACATTACCACTGACACAAGGCCTTATGGCTCCTTGTTGGACAAGTGAATCAATAGTGGCTGTCAGTGAGGGTATTGCTTCTGTTGGGAATGGGTATTGCTTCTGGCAAGGTGGGTCCTCCCAGTGACCTGGATGAAGGTATCCATCCTTCCACAGTCATGTTTGTTCCTGGCAAAGGCCTCTTGGTGCCTTTCCAGAATTGGTTGAATCTGAGGTAGCAGCTTGTGATGACATTGTGTGATGATGATGTCGTACTTCTGCCATTGATGGTCACTACTGCCACCACATGTGAATCAGGAATGAGTATCATGTGAGTTGACCTCCTATCTGGAGTAATAGCCTGTTGTCAAAATCCACAATGCATCCATGTTGTGACAAAAGTCTATCCCTAAGATGCTTTGATGATGACATAAGACAATGAGGTTAAACCGTGTTCCACCGCCAAGGTACCAATGGTGACTGGTATAGATCTGGACTGGTAGGTGGTGGCCATGGTCCCCTTGAAGGTGTGGGTGGAAGTAGCTGTCCCTGTAGACTATTGGGATCATTTGGGTCATCTTGATGTAACACTGAGACAGCGACTCCGTGTTCAGAAACAGTTCCTGTTGAGGCCCCCTACCAACTCTTCTATACATGGTCGGTCAGTTTCATCCATCACCAGGGTAGTGATTGAGTACTGGGGCCTGGCACCATCATTTGGAATCCTCCCTTTCTGAAGGGGACTGGGCCTATCGTCTTGGAGCATCTGAGTACATTCTCAGTAAGGCGATACCTGGGCCTCCTCTACTGGTAACTCCTCCTGGTATGGAGGTGCTGATGGAGTAGTTCCAGGGCATAGGGCTGCAATCAGCTTTTGCTGGAGAATATGAGCCTTGGATTTCACCTGGGTCTCAAACTCTCGGAGCCAGTTACACTCCTGCTGCAACTCCTTGTAGCTAGGGCCTGATCATTTCAGGCTTTGGCCCTGGTAGTAAGAGTTCCAGTTCCCATCTCATTTCTGGTTACCCTGTTTCTTGGGGCAGTAGGCCTAGGCCTGTTGTTTACCTTTCACTACATACTGCGTAGTCGGCTCAGCACCAGGCTGCAACACTGCCCCTTGGCCTTCTGTCCTGAACCCTAATCTTGCACACACAGCTGGTATGCACATTCTACTTTTGCATAAGCTCAGCAAAAGGTCTGCTCTTGGGAAAACAGAGGCCTCTGTCTTTTCATGGATAACTGATAGCATGTTTTTCAAAACAAATTGTTGTACTCCACTGAGTTTCTGTTGGCTGGTTCATTTGCCATGTCCTTTCTGGTTCCATTTGCCATTCAGAAACGACTGTCTTATTGGTGCGGGGTTTACAAGCATATTGCTTGCCTTGATAGGCCATGGCTCACCCACTAGGTTGGGATTATGCTCAGCCAGCAGATCTGCTGCAATTATTGAACCCCACTGCAGCATCATTACATATTACATCTGGCAGTTTGGCCCAGAGCGTAGGGTCCACTGTCTGTTTCAAACCTGTACTCTTTGCTCAACTGGCAGGCTAAGCATTTTGCACTGATTTTTCACTTTCTCCAAATGACAGCTCAAACTGTCCATTGGGCTCCATTTAGCCTATCTGTGTTGCAAAGTTAGAGATGCTTGGGCAGACTGAAGAATATGGGGATCTGCTCTGGCTGGGCCTGCATGGTTCTCACCACCACCTCGGCTGTAGCTGAAGCCACACCCTGGATGAAGCTGTTCTGGCCTACCTCGGTCTGGATCGTGATCTGCCATGCCCTTGCGAGCCGTTGAGATGCCAGACCTTTGATTCGCTAGATTGACTATGTCCAGGACTTCTTCCAGGTTGCTTTTCCACAAGAAAGCTATTGAGGTGGGCTAGGCTGCTGCCCTCTGAAGTCCCAAGGACTGCCATCTTACATGTCTTCATCATCATCCCTTCGTTATCAGGGAGTGACATCAGGCCGATGGGTGGGGTGTAAGGCAATGCTTTCATGTGACCCTTCAGGATATCAAATTGCTAACATAACTGTGCATACCTCTGCCTATATCTAACATGTTTTACTTTTGCATCTACATACTGTCCTGTACTAAGTTCTTCTGTAAAACCCTGTCACGCAGTGCACACTTCCTGATTTTCACTGATCTCCTATCCAAATTCTCCTGATACGAACCCATTTCCTCTGACAGTTCTTCCTTGTCTCTTTTCAAGGCATCATTTGCATCTGTCAGAATACCATTCATCTGCAAAGCCTGCTTCTTATCCTGATATATTCTCTCACAATCATCTTTCAACCTAGCAATCTCTCTGTCTTTCTCTAGCAGAGTGTTACACAATTCTGTCTGCATCACATGCCTGTGACTTTCCATCTCCTTCTCCCAAACCTTCTGTTTCTCAGCCTTTCTCTTGTAGCATGGATTCCAGCTCTGTTTCCAGAGCCGACACCTCGCCTCCACTGCCTGCAGGGCAGAGTACAATGCGGCAGCCATTCCACCCCTTATGGTTATACTTCTTAACCTTAGTTTTGTTTCTGAGTACAGTGAACACACATACTGTACTGGTAATCTTTGGATGTTGCACTTCGGCAAAATCACCCCGACTTCCATGGGAGACTAAAAGTTTATGTATGTCTAGTTTTCAACTCAGCACTGATTGACATTTTGACTGTCCTGCCTCCTTTCTGTACAAACCGAGAAGCCCAGAGTGGTCTGGAACACCCTATACTTTTCCTGCCAGACTGTTACCAACTTTTGAGTCACAGAGCCCCTCGGACAAAGCCTTAGGGTCATTCCATTCAAATAAATGAACGGGAGGGCTCAAGGGTTTTAACATTCAATCATCAAAGGCTCGCATACAAAGCAGAAGCAGAAGCAGAAGCAGAAGCAAGCAATTGCCAGTCTTCACAAAAATACACTTGCAAAGAGGGGTTAAATTACATTGCCTTGGCTGCAGCCCACCCTTATTGTAAAGAACTTCTGTGAGCTTTTTTCACAGCTGTCCACAAGACCTTGAAGTAAAGAAGAAGCAAGCAACTACCTGAAAACTCCTCTGGTCGAGAAAATTTATAACTAAAGCATGCTGACTTCAGAACATAGGTAGCACTGCAGACCACAAAATATATTATATTATATTATGTTAGGTTGTTAATATTGTAATTGTCAGTAGATGTCCTTGCAGACTGCAAATACATATTTCTGTCTAATACATTAGGTTTTTGGCTAAACAGGAGATTCCTGAATAGGCCCTAATACAACAAATCTGTCAGTCGTTAGTATTACCATTAGTATGCCAGATTATAGTATTATCCTTTGTCTGTTCTGATAGCAATGATGGTCATTATATGGGATGGCAGGGCAGGCTGGTCCAACACATTTCTCGGAAAATATTGAGATCCGTGGAATAATATCCTGCAGAACAGCAATTTTTCTGCTGAAAATCATTCCACAACCATTTTCTGCTGTGAATTCTACCATTCTGTTTCTGGCAAAATTCAGTGGAATTTTGCCAGAATTTCAAAATTCCACAAAATTTTGATATGCAGGTTGAAAATTACACACTGCACTAGTTTATGGATTAGTTAGATGAGTCACTATGGCCCTTGGCTAATCGACTTGTACACCACCACGATCCTATGATCCTATGAAGTCAGGTCATCCAGTAAAAAAAATCAAGACTGATCCACAGCACTAACCCTGTTTTAGCTCAGCACCTACTTGTTCCCTGAGCGTGGTTTCACTTGTTTTTTCTTGTTATGGCATTGTTCACTTGGCTTATGTGGGTCTCCTGCCTGGGCTGGTTAGTAAAGGGGTTAATGCTGTGGATTGGTCTTGATTTTGGTACACTGGATGGCCTAACTTGTGTTTTTCTTATTTCTTACTACTGTGAGTGCTGCCTTTGGTGTGTTTCCTGCTTCAGTTTGTTTTGGCTAGCAACTGCTCATTCAGTTAATGCAGTTTCACTTGTGCTTTCCCATCAGCTCTCACTTGCATACTGTGTGACCCTGAGCAAGTCACTTGACTTAACTTCCTTGTGCTCCCAGGTTGCACCTAGAAACAAGCTCTGGCTTAGTGTGCCTTTCCTGATAAAACAATTTCCTTTCCTTACATCCTTGTCACTAACACTGTGCATAATGTTCCTTCACCCGTGTGTTGCTAGCTCTTTTAGAAACAGTCACAGAAATTAGCACAACAGTTGATCAAGTGCTGTTTCAGTGTATATTTTGAGGTGGACATCATGTTTTGGTTTTGTAGCTTAAGCAACTTGCTGGTAACATACCACAATTATGTGGAGGACCGCTCATGACAAAGGGTGTCCTGTCCTGCCCCAGCAATAATGAATGCAGACATTGCAATTGGTTACACAATGTTTCACAATGGTAGCAGTAGCAGGTCAGGTGTGAAAATGTGCTGTATGCCTTTATCCCATTGGTCACAGCTACTAGTAATGAAACATGTCATTTGTTATAATAATAATAATAATAACATTTATTTAATTAAGTGTCTTTCAAATTTTCAAGGCGCTATACAAAAAGCATAAAACACCAAGCATCAAAATTACAATAAAACAGTGCAACAATTATAACAGATAAAAAGCCAATTACAATGTAGCAGGAAAAGCCTTATCCCATAAAAAGGACTTTAAGGCCTTTTAAAACTATCCACCGTTGTACTTTCTTGGAGCGGACGGGGTAGAGAATTCCAGAGGATGGAGCCACAAAACCAAAGAGACGGGCTCCAGAAGACTTCAAATTAACCCTCGGAATCTCCAGCAACCCCTCGTCACGCCGAGCGAAGCTGTGTCAAAGGGTATAAGGTAACAGAAGCTCTTTCAAGTAGTCAGGACCATACCTGTGTAGGACTTTGTAGGTCAAAGACCCACTTTGAAGGTGATCCGCCACTGTATTGGCAGCCAGTGCAGAAAGCGCAACACTGGGGTAATATGAGATCTTCTTGAAACCCCAGTCAACAAACATGCTTGCTGCATTCTGCACTAGCGCAAGCGGTGGATATCAACCCCAGCAAGCCCTAGGTACAGGGAGTTACAGTAATCCAAGCGAGATATCACAAAGGCGTGGACCAAACCGCAAATCACCAAGAGGAACCAGGTACCTAATCCTGGTGATGTTTCTAAGATGGAAAATGCAGTCTTGACAACAGCAGACACCTGATAACGGAGGGTCAAATCAGTGTCAAGCTCTACACCCAGGTTACGACCATTCAGAAATGGGATCTGGTTCCCCGAATTATTCGGAGGGGACCCACCCCAAACCCCAACCCTGCGCCGGGTCCACTACCATAACCTCAGTCTTTCCGGATTCAACTTTAAACTGCTGGTATTCATCCAGTCTTGGATATCTCTGAGGCAATTATTCAGCACAAAGACAGCACTAACCTGGTCAGGTGCAAAAGACAGGTAGAGCTGGGTATCATCAGCGTAGCAGTGAAACCTCAGCTCATACCGCCTTACAATGTCTCCGAGGTAGCATGTATACTGCGAATAACATGGGAAGCAATCAACCCTGTGGTACCGCGAGGGCAGGGAGAAAGCCCCGAAGAATGTAATCCAGAGACCACTCTCTGCATTCTCCCTCGAGGTAAGATGAAAACCATCTGAGGACCATACCTGAAAGTCCACAAATGGACCTCAGATGTTTGAGCAAAACCCCATGATACACAGTATCAAAAGCTGATGACAGATCAAGGAGAACCAGAATAGAACGGTGTCTCTGATCTCTCGCCATCAGGAGATCATTGAGCACCCAAACCAGAGCAGTCTCGTGCTATGTCTTTGATGAAAACCAGACTGGAGAGGTTTGTATAAACTATGGATGGTCAAATGGTTTATCCAATTGGGCACCACAGCTTTTCAATAACCTTCCCACAAAAGGAAGGTTAGAGATCAGGCGGTAGTTAGCTAGGTCATCCAGGTCCAAAGAAGCTTTCTTCAGAGGAGTCACCACCCTTCCTTCAGAGAGCTAGGGAAGACTTCCATCTCTAAAGAACACCGGATAATCCGAGCAAGGACCGGGCCGATAGACTCACTACATCCCATAATCAGGGAAGTAGGACCTGGATCCAAACTACAGCATGTTGGGCGCATCTCATGGACAATCCTCATAGTGTCTATGAAACCGGCAGATCAAAGGAACTCCAGGAAATCCCAGGCTCTGTGACAAAACACTGATCCACTGCATCAACCTTAGAGTGGGGTCGGGACACTGCCTCGAATGTCTTCCACCTTATTACTAAAAGAATGAAGGCGATCTCCTCACAGTCACTCTCGTAAACTCGACGGATCTGCCGACAGACTGGGTTGCAAGTCGTCGACAGTTCTGAAGAGCTGAGCCGTCGATTCGAGCGACAGAAATTTCTGGACATGAATTCTGCCTTCTTACGGAAATTTTTGTTTGATAGAGCTTATAATGCTCTAGCAAAATGAGATGGTTGGCCTCAGAGGCAGTCTTCCTCCAACGGCACTCCAACCTACGCTTAACCTCCGCAGTCCTCTCAATGCCTCATCAAACCAAGGAATGGATGGCGCGAGGGGCTTAACATCGGGTTGTTGCAATCTGATCAAGAGCAGCCGAGATGGCCTCATTGAGAAGCCACCACTAGCTGCTCAGGATCTGAGCACAAATCGTCAAACTACAAGAAGTCAATAACCACCATCAGTTCTTCGGGACAATGTCCCGCTAATGGGCAGTACTTGACCAACTCCACAGGGGCCGACTTACCAGGGGGCCTCAAAATTGAATCCAACTGAGTAATGATCAGACCAGGGAAGATAAGATCATGTTCTTGAACACAGTACTACCTTCCCATAAAATACAATGTGTACTAAAAATCAGGTGCAGTGATTGTTCTGATGAGATGTTCAGCCATGTTTGTAAGTACACACAATTGCATGCTGGTGATTCTTTAACATCATGTTTTACTGTATGTGTACTGTACTGCCATGCTGCTGCAACCATTGTGGATGATTGGCTGCATGTTGCATCACGTGTTATCACGAGTACTTCATTTATGTTCCAAAAGCTATGCCAGTCATGTTGTGCTTTGCTTGGTTGGAACCTATATAGAAGGCACATGAAACTGCCTTGGCCAAGGAAGGATGTAAGAATTAATTCTCAATCCCATCCTGCTTTGGAATATTCACCAGTACCCTTGTTTATTTCCTATCCTCAGTATAAATACTTATATGTTTTGTCCCTACCCCAAGCAAGGGATAGCATGCAGGGACAGTGATCCATTTCATCAATGATTTCGTAATTAATCCAGCACTTATTGCAAAGGGACCATGCCAACTATTATACATATTGCATGGCTCTCAATGTCTACTCATTGTAGTACTCACTGTCAGAAAGTCAATGCTTTACTGGGCTGAATGGTACTCATTGTACTAATATAGCATACTTTTCCAAATCCCTTGTGTGATTAACAGCTGAGCTCTTTAACAGCTTCACTTGACATTTTCTGTAGTGTGATCATCTGCGTCTGTGTGTGCTGCATGTGGGGGGGTGCATAAGAGACTGGGTACAAGGTATGGTAGAAACACAGGCAATCCTCCTCTGATTGCATGGTACACTTTTTCTGTTTTGTTGGCTGAGGCATGATTCCTCAGGAATCAATTGGAAACACTGTAAGAAATGTTTAATAATGAGCGTACTTGTCAGCAAGCATTAGTACAACAACAATATTGGAATAAGGTACTACACTACTAATCTGTTTATGTACCACCAGTGAGGAGAGACCACATCACTTCACTACAACACTGTGTCCAGGTATGCAGCCCTCACCTGAAAACAGATACAGACAGGCTGAACAATTTGCACTATGCAGTACAGATGAGTCAACAACTGGACTTGGGTGCACAATTTCAGATCTTGATGATTAGTTCAGTCCATTATATGGGTACTTACCCAGCAGGTAGTAGTAGGCACCTTTGGCTGCAATGCAAAGTTTGGGCTCTGGGCAATGGCATGACAGACCAATCCATATTACAGAAAGAATAAAAATAATAAAGTGAGAGTAAACACGTAGCTGGAAGGGTGTGGCAAAACAAGGGCATGTGAATGTAACTTTGGCAGGGGGAGCATTACAATGGATGCCTATATATTGTCACCATACTGATTCAGTAGTGTAGGTAGGGAGGAACAGTCTACCAGAAAATGTGATGAAAACCACATTGGCTGCTTAAAGGAAAATTGTCATACTCTGAATGCCCCTCCCACACACACACTCACAAAGCGTAAGCTCCTGATTTGGCTTTACACAAGTCAAAACATTTTGTTTACATGCTTTTAACTAACTTTAATTTCTTGTTGTAAACTCAGGATTAGGCAACATGGTGGATGCTGTGCAGTGCTATTCCATCTGAAACGATGTCACCGCACCACTCACTTGTATTGTATTATATTGAAGCGAGTATGCAGCACTGCAGTTTCCAGATGAAATGGCACTGTGTGGCACTTACCATGTTGCCTAATCCCACTGTATACAACAAGAAATTAAAATAAAACACTTTAAAAGTTTGCCTTGTGAAATGCCTAATCAGGAGGTAAGGCTTGGGGTTGGGGAGATTCAGATTAAGACAGTTTCACTTTAAATCACAACTGTCATACTCACGGGATGGGCTCCACAGTTCCACAGGGGGCATCGGTGGTTGTATACATACAGCAGGGACTGGGAGAAAGAAGTCTAGGCATTTGTCTAAACCATGTCTCAGCAGAATGGCATACAGACAGTACTGACACACTGGAGAATACAAAGCGTATTGCAGGCGTCACTGACATTTTACATGTAGTTCGATTTACATTAATTATTTCTTTCCTTGCTGACTCAAGTGAGACACAGCTGGCTACCATTACCAAGAAGAGGACAAAAGAGCCAGCAACCACGGGGATGTCTACAAAGGAGATGTGCAGAATGCACAGCAGAGACCAGGAGGCATAGGGTGGTCCCACTGGTCCTGATGGTGTCTCCATGATGCAGGATGGCAGTCTTGTGCCAACAGAGGAGCATCAAGCACCACTGGCACTAGAAGCCAAGTTAGCTAAACTTCAGGAGGGCTTGGAAGGGATGAAGAAAGACATTAGAAAGGTGCTGGCATGACAGCATCATTTAATAGCTGCCTTGGCAGTCGCGTACCGGCACAGAATGAGGGACATGGAAAGAATGCTGCTGTTTGGGAGAAGCACCACCAAAGTGAGTGGTGGACACTGTTGTGGTGCTGCAGCAAGTCACGCTCCTCAGTTGAAATTTTTGTCACTGTTTTTTATAGTTCTGTTCTTTGTACATGATTGCTTGTTGCAATTTTTGCTTCCTTGTTGTTATCCTATCCCTTTTCCATATAAAACCTGAACATGTTAAAATACACTTAGGTGTTTTGAGTTTCTTACAGTGTGTATGAAAGTTGATAATAGATCAGTCAACATACTGTGTGACTATATAATTTGGCTTCTATTTCCTTTTACAATCAAAACTCTTTAAAAGTTTGTTGTGATGGAGGATGACTGAGGTAACAAACCTGGTCCTACTCCGAGTACAGGGACAACATACAGGTGGACTGAGTCAGCAGAGTTATGTACAACACCATGGTCAGACAGTCTGCACTCTCAGAGGACCCGTTGGGGGGTCTATGGATGGAAGCCTACTGGGGCAGTCGAGGTGGATGTGATTGACCAGAGTGGCTGTGAGTGACAGGATGGATTTCTTAAGAAAATGGGAACCAGTGCAGTTAATGGATAGATGCACAACAAGGTTCATGATATAGAAGTAGATAAGAGAATAGGGGATAAGCAGCAGTGGATACAGCTATATTTAATGTTGCTTATGGAAACTATTTACAATAGCTAGGCTAGTAACGTTCTAAGATAATAAACCAGTTGTTTTACTTGGTGGCATTTCAGTTGATTACAGCGTTACTTTCATTTCATGTCAATTCCGATTATCTGTACAAGCACAATGTCCAGTTTGCTTTCTGTGATGGATGACAGGCCCACATTCGAAATTCTGATAGGCTAAAGCTGCCATTGCTTTTCTCCATCATGTACAACTATACACTGATTGTAACGCACTGTGAAAGGATGCTGTCCTACAGTGGCCAACTGAACTAGTAAACTTACAAATACTGATGTGTTTTCATAACAAAAGTTGTAGAAAGAGAGAAGCACACAGTAAAGAACAATAAACAATATCTGCACAAATGTTTTGTCTTTTCTCATGTTTCTTTGGGGGATTAAACAGGCCAACTGGGAAACTTACAAATACTTATGTGTTTATAACAAAGTTGCAGAAAGAGATATGAGCACACGGTAAAGGACAAATAACAATGTCTGCACTAAATCTTTTGTTTTCTCAGTTTTCTTTTGGGGAGGAGGGCTAAACAGCGGCTAACTAGTCAGCTTAAAAATGCTGATGTGTTTTTCATAACAGAAGTTGCAGAAAGTGAGATGAGTGCACAGTAAAGGACAATAAGCAATGCCTGCACAATTCTGTTTTTCTAATTTTTCTTTTGGGAGGCCTAAACAGCAGCCAACTGAGAAACTTACAAACACTGATGTGTTATTCGTAACAAAAGTTGCAGAAAGGGAGACACTGTAACAAATAAAGACAAGCAAGACAGCTGGTTCAATTTTTTTTTTTTGGGGCACACAAGATACCAACTGGGGATTATACACCAAGTGCTGATTCTGACCAAAAGAAAAGAGCAGAAACTGAGATAACAGATACAGGACAAGCAAGAATGGTAGTTGAGGCCAGCCCACTGGTGCTGAGGGTTGAGGTGCTGGACGCCACACCTTGTGCCATGCTGGCGACCTGGGTTTGAGAACAGGATCAAGCCACCGGGGTCGGCAGGGGTAGGAGAGCATTGAGTGTCCAGAGGACTGCTTTCCTCTCCTGGGGCTGATTGTGGATCTCACATTGCTCCTTAGTGGCCCCTGATGGAGAATGGAGGCACTACAAGCAGTGCCACCATGGGAGTTGGAGGTGGTGGGTGTCAGCACGTAGCATGTGCAGACATCATTGTATGTGCACGCTTTGGGGAAACCAAAGGAAAAACTCCGCAGAGGCAACAACAGCTCCGGGTGACTGCGGCCCAATCTCCAGCACTGGACTTTCCTGACTGGTTCTCTCGAGCACTCGTCCTGCTCCCAACCAGCTGTCTAGATTTCAGATAGGACACACCAGGTAGGGTGTTGGGTAGCCACCCGGGGAGTAGATTTGGGGGTCAGTTGTGGTCTGGTAGGCAGGGGGTGGGGTATCTCTGTCACCAATTTCCTGGTCAGGGGTTTCAGGTGGGAGTTAGTGCCAAAGTCAAGGGAGGTACGCCTAGAGATACCCCAAGTTGCCAGAGAGATAAATAAAGTTCACAAAGGAAAAAGAAGAAGGGCAGTCGAATTCTTTCTGGTCTTTTTAAAAGAGGGTTCTTGGTGCAGAGTCACAGATGGATGTACCAGCAGTAGCAGAGTGGCTAATAGTTCTTTCTTGTGTTTTCTTTAGTGGATCAGGCTTATGGACCAGCAGCAGCAGATTAGCTAGTAGTTCCTTCCTTGTATTGTTCTGTGGTGCAGAGCAACAGCTGCAACACCAGTTGTGGCAAACACACAGGCACGCTGGACCAGCAGAAGCAGCAGAATGACTAGTAGTCCTTCCTTTGTGTTGTGGTGGATGCACAGGTGGGTGGATCAGCAGGAACAGCAGCAGTAAAGTGGCTAATAGTTCTTCCTTGTGTTGTTTTTTGCGCAGCAGCAACAGCAGTTGTGGTGGACACTCAGGTGAGCAGACCAGCAGCAGCAGAGTGGCTAGTTAGCTCTTCCTTGTGTTGTTCTTTTGGTGCAGCAGCAACACCAGTAGTGGCAGACACACAGGTGGGTGGACCAGAAGCAGCATAGGGAGTAGCAGTTCATGTTGTTTTGTGAGAAATAAAATAAATGACATCAAAGCAGCATCAGCACACAGCAGCATCAATAGTGATATGCCTGTAAAGCGAGAACACGGAAAATAAAAATTGTTTTACAAACTCACACAACACTAAATGCATTCACCCACACCTGCCCTGCTCCACCCATCCACCTGACTATACTATAAAATCAAGATGCAAACCTGGATAAAGCACCTCTACCTTTGGAAAAAAGTTGTATAAAACCGGATATTTACCTTCACGCTTCAGATGGAAATGCCATGAGCAAGGCTTCCAGTACATTATCAGGCAGCAGCAGCATCAATAGTGATATTCCTGTAAAGAGAGAACACAGAAAACCAATTGTTTTACAAACAGATACAACACAAAATGCATTCACTTACACTCGCCTGCCCCACCCATCAACCTGAATATGCTATGAAATACAAGATGCAAACCTGGATAAAACGCCTCCACCTTGGAAAAAAGTTGTATAAAACCAGATATGGATACTTACCTCCACACTTCAGATGGACGCACCATAAGCAAGGCTGCCAGTAGATCATCATGGCAGCTTCAGCACGCAATGCAATGTATGTTAGAAGATTTATATATGTACATGCTGGCAATGGGACTTCCCAGTAATGGGAGTTAATGAATAACTGAGAATGACATTAAATGAAACAGAAATGGTGCACACAGTGCTGGATTTAGTACGATTCACAAACATGGTGAGCTGTTGATACTTTGTGCAGTTAGCACAAATTAAAATTGTGGTTGCGGGGTGTTGGTAATGGCCATAGTGGTGGTAGCGGTAGTAGTGGCGAAAGCAATAACCTCGCATGTAACTTATGCCCTTCTGATGTATCTTCACCATCAGAAGAAATACCCTGGCCCTGAGTTGGACTCACTTCCTCATTTGTCTCTTCCTCATGGTCATTTGGCAAACCAGTGCCACCAACAGACCATTGAGGTTGAATGAAATGTTTGTTCATTTTATGTATGTCAGCCTCTACATTGGAGTTAGGCAGGCAGTTGTGACGGTCAGCCAGAATGGCATCAGTGCAACTAAACACCCTTTTGGATGTTACACTGAACAAGGGCATGTTAACAATTTGAAAGTGCAACCAGAAAACCAGAGCAGGCCACACTGCTACCTTGTGTTGCCAGTATGCCACCAAATGGTCCTTGTCCACACCAATCTGCTCTGTATCATTCATAAAGGCAGTGACTGTATTAACAGCTGACATCTGTAGTTGGCTGCTATATTCAGGTTGTTGATGGGCACAAACTCCCACCTGTGTAAGTATAAACCACAGTGGATTGGAGGATGTGGAAGATGAAGAGGAGGACTTTGAGCACACAGATAGTGCTGCATGTAACTGTGATTGACTCTTTTCTAATTTTTATTGTTATCTGTCTTCAGCATGTTGCTGTAAACTTTTTCACGCAGTGTCAGTACACATTGATCCACGTCAGCACTGTCCCTGGACATGCCACAATACCATGCTTGTATTGTGGATCAAGTAAGGTAGCCATCATGTATGAATCCCACTGATTGATATAACAGACACATTCATCACTGTCTAACAGGTCACTCGTGATCAATAGGATCATCCCAACGTCATCTGCAGCTGCATCAGATTGCCCACAGACATTAAACAATGCTTGCTATAATATCCAGAGCAGAGGGTACTGCTTGACTAAGGCAAGCATTTTCAACACTGACAGCCTGAGTGGCATGCTCAAATGGATGCGGTATTTGAATTATGCTGTCCATTAGCCTCCATTGAGATGATGTAAGGGACATGGCCTGTTGAGTCACTGGGTCATGGAGCTGCATCACAAAATCATTGATGGGCTTATACTGTTCAAAAAGCTGCTCCAGCTTGTACAGTGTTGAATTATACCTGGTGGAAAATCCTGTTTTAAATGGTGCCGAGGAACACCATAGGACAGTTGAAGAACACTGAGGTCAGATTGAGCCTTTGATGATCTGCTGAAGTGGCTACAGATTTTATAGCTGATGGCCAGCATGCTATCCACTGCCTCATGTTTCAGAAACTTATGCGCAATTAAGTTCAGCAGATTTGCAAAACAAAGGTATGTGGTTAAACCCACGTGACTGATAACTTTGACAACATTAGCACCATTCTCACTAGCAATGAAAGATGATACCAAACCATGTGATTTTAGCCAATAATCAGTGGTCTCATTTAACTGTTCTAATATTGTGGCTGCTGTGTAGGAATCATGCATACTCTACATGCATAATGTAGCATGCTGATAAACACCACCACTGCAACCATGTGCTGTTCTTAAATGGCAGTAATTGGACAGACATGGTGATGTTGCATAAACACGGGTGTGTGCCCAATGTGCAGTAACACACATAAGGCTCACTGTGGATCCAGGACCAGTGGTCCATATATCTGTAGTTAGATGTACAGTGCTGACAGCAGAGTGAGACAAATCACGGGAAACAATGCAGCAAATGGGGTTCTGCAACTCGAGCACTCCCTTTCATGGAAAAATACATTCCAGCTAGGTACTTGGTATTTTGGTACAGCTTTCCTCATTAGCTGTAAGAACTCTGGTTTCTCCACAAAAATAATAAGGAAGCAGATTGGTCTGCAAGTCTTTTGTGACATTGCTGCCTTTAACAGTCTGCTGACAGGGTGATTATGGTGGAAATTTAAATACTTGGTCAGTGCCTCTTTAATGGGTTTTCTCAGAGTTGCAACCTGTTTAGCAGCTGTAAGTTTGGTGTGGCTATCAGACATGACAGGAGTTGTTGACATGTTACTCTGTCAATAGCATTCAGAAAGGGATGATGCAGGTGAAGCAGAGGATGATTAGTAATTAAAGATTTCGGCTCAATTGAGTGTGGAAGTCGTATTTGGGGAAAAGTGTTTCATCATGTTCTAAGTACTCTCCTATGGAAGCGGAGTGGTTTGAAACATTTGATGACTGGCGCTTATGCTGCTGCTAGCGGGTGGTATTCTTGGTTGGCAGATGGAATGCATACCTGTTGTCCCTAAGTGTGATCCTGGTTTGCCTGCTAACTTTACGTTTACATATCTGGCAAATCTCTGTGCTTTCATCAGTCTCTTCCACTGCAAAGAAATCCCACACTAGAGTGTTGCCCATTCAGTGAGGTTTCTTGGATGGAGAAGAAGACACTGGATTCGGGTGAATTGGCTCCTGCTGCTGCTACTGTGCTGCTGCTGCTGCTGCCACTTTGGCTGAACACCAGCATCAATAACATCTAGTACTGGTTGGCATCAGTCACTTTTTTTACAATGGCCACTGGAAAACGTTTAAAATGCAGGGCAGTACTAGGGATAACCCTTAACTGGAACATGAATAAAATGGTAATCAGGGTCCAAAGCAGAGTCAGCATCCCTACCGCCAACCTCCTTGACACTAACACTGTCACTTTCAGTGTCTGGCATGTGCTCTGTGTCCCTGTCCTCAAAATCCATTACCCTACTCCTTCATTAACAACCCAATTCATTAACACGGCATTGCCACCAACACTTTGTTCAACCACCTTGTCTGCAGGCACTTCATCCTCAGTATTAGAATGAGTGCTAATACTGACACACTGAGATTCTGTATCGGATCCAATCATCCACTGAGACTGTGAATCCTCCTGAGACTCAAGCAGTGATGCTGCTACATCAAAAGCAGATTTACGTATCCCTCCCTGTCACAGAATACTGTGCTGCTGCTGTATCATTAGCATTCCTTTGTTTTTTATTTTTCCCATTGCTGTTACTACCTGCTGATTCAAAAAAAAAATACCACAAGAAGAAGTCTAGGCTGCTTGACAGTTTTGCAACTTAACTGATACTTCCAGACCCACTGCATTGCTGCTGCCCTGACTTGCTGTGTTGCTGCTGGCAGAAACATGTGCACACAATCCCACAACCAAGCACACAAGGATACTAGTAGTATGTGTCACGAGTCCAACTTTACTGCCACATCCCCCACATCCACTACCAGCTTTCTTACCCTACCATCTTTGCAATTTAGCGATTTAAAATTTGCAAAGAACAAATTAACCCCCTACCAGGCCGGCTTCAGAAAAAATCACTCCACCACCACCTCCTCCTGCACCTCACAAGCGCCATCCTTACGGGCATGGACAAAGGGGAAATAACAGCAGCCATATTTATCGACCTGGCGAAAGCCTTCGACGGTCTCTCATCTCCTGCTGCTGGCTAAATCCGATCTAAGCTGGACTGTTTGACAATGCAAACAACTGGTTCCACTCTTACTTGACAGGTAGGTCCTAATCAGTCCGCATTAGCTCGGCTAGATCCACCTCCTCCCTGTCACCAGTGGAGTCCCCAAGGGTCTGTTCTCGGCCTGCTGTTGTTCTCTAATTTTTAAATGACCTGCCTGCCATCTGCCCACAAATGGCTATCCATATGTACGCTGAGATACGGTACTGTTTGCCTCTGGCCCAGCCACTAGTGCCGTGATAGCCCATCTACAGAAGGATTTCGACTCCATCCAACGTTGGTTCATCTCTAACCAACTATTCCTAAACTCAAACAAAACAGTCTCCCTCACCTTGACTCCCGGTCCAAACTAACCCGGCTGGCGGCTCCACCCCATATGTTCTATACTCTGGATAGTCTCACCTTAGAGGCCTGCACCACATATCACTATCTTGGTGTCTGGCTAGATCAATATCTTGACTTCTCAGCACATATAGATGCTCTGCATAAAAATTACACCCCATGTTGAGAGCCCTCTACTGGAACAAAAATTGCATACCCTTCCAACCAGACAGGCAATAGTCCAAAATTATCCTCCCTATTAATGATTATGGCGATGTTGTCTACTGTGCCGCCCCCATACTTCCCTAGCCAGGCTAGATCCCCTTTTAACTCCTTCTGCCATTTCTCATTGGACCGTCCTCCAAACACCCATCACTGTGTCCTCCACCAATCCTTGGACCTCCCTCTCTACATAACCGCTGATTGCTCCACTGTGCTAGAACCACTTCTAAATTCTGGTCACAGATACTCCCCACCTACCTGTCCTCCTCCCTAACCGCCCTCTCTCCACCTGCCTACACTCTCAGAAACATAGGCGCTCAGGCTCCTGCACATGCCTCACAGATCCACCTGGTCTGGCTGGGCTGCTTTTAGCTTCAGGTTGCCAAAATTGTAGAATTCCCTGGCAGCCGATATAAGACACTCCACTAGTACTCCACAACGAAAAAGTACCCTTCTCAAAAGCACTTCTCTACCTACTGCTCCTGTTATTACCACCCCCTTAGCTTCACCCTCAATCCGCCTCCTTCCAACTGTTAGCCCAGTCTGGCTCTCCATTTATTCAGGCTGCTCCTTTGTAGTAAACTAAAAAAAAGAAAAAAAATTAAGATCCTGTACCTACTTAACTGTGTTATAACTGCTTCATCCATTGCTTGTCCTAAATCAACGTATGTATGTTTTTGTTTCCAGCTGTATTTACTGTATTTACTGTACTACTGTAACTCCTCCCCAGGGCGCATCTGAATTGAGCAGTACTCCGCCCAGCATGCCTTCCTGGTAAATCTCTTTAAATAAATAAGTTAATTTAATATATCAGATTTTATATTGCTGTAGGAGGATACAATATTTCAACACTCTGACAGTATTTCTATGAAAGAAATATCAAAATCAGTGTTTAAACTCTAGTTTGAATGGAATAACTGCAGACAGAATAGAGCAGCAGAACTTGCCACTTCAACAACCTCTCAAGAACTGCACAGAGGAGTGGGAGGAGCAGACACTAGACAGAGAAAGAGGGTGAGGTTGCTATAGCAACCAACCTTTTGACCCAATAGACTCTTGGCTAATTGAAAAAGACCAGGTGACAGCATTGCTAATGGAATTTGTTTTGGTGTTTTATGGAAAATATTAGCGTAACAGCAGATTTTGGGATGTACTGTGGAATTTTTTTATAGAATTACAGTAAATTACAGTTTGGAATTATACCATATAAAATTTAACTTTGGACAAGAGGGACAGTATCACTAAAGAAAGAGAGGAACTGTAAAACAGCAAATTCAATTCCATCTAAATTAACATAATCACATGAATACATAGTCACATAATGTACAGTATTTTCAATGAATTACATCAATTAATGGCAGTTTTCTCTTTAAATAATTACTTTCCACAGTTCAGTGCATGTTTTCTGTACAGTACACTTAATTATTCTGCAAATCAGGTGAGAATTCAGCGGAAAGTGCAAAATTTGCCAAAGGCGAATCTCTGTGAACTTTTGTGAATATACTGGAATTTTCATGAATTTTTCATGGAATCAGAATCCACAGTTTTAGCCCACCCCTAAGTGAGACCCCACCTAGAGTACAGGTCCAGTTCTGGAGACCACATCTCCAGAAGGACATAGACAGGGCGGAGGCTATCAGAGGAGAGCAACTAAACTGGTGCAGGGACTGCACAGAAGACCTATGAGGAGAGACAAAAGGACTTCAATATGTGCACCCTGGAAGAGAGGAGAGAGAGGGAGATATGGTAGAGACTTTGAAATACATCACAGGAGTAAATAAGGTACAGGAGGGGTTTGGTTTTCAGAAAAAAGATGTCTCAAAACAAAGGGACATGTAATGAAGCTGGTGGGGAGTACAGTCAGGAGAGCTGTGAGGAAGTACTTTTCACAGAAAGAGTGGTGAGTGCCTGGAAAAGTCTACCAGCAGAGGTGGTGGGGTGAAACAGTGGTGGATTCAAGAATGCATGGAGAGGCATAAGGGAATCTTAATGGAAAGAAGGGAGAGAAAGATCTGGAGATCAAGTAGGATATGTGGTGACATTGTAGGTAGGGAAAAAGAGGCAGACTGGGTGGGCCAAGCGGTCCTTATCTGTTGTCAAATTCTATGTTTCTGTGTAAAATAAATAAAATAACCATATATGGGGGTGCTGGTGGAACTGGATGTATAATAAAATGACTAACAAGTAGAAGCAAAAACAGGAGAAGGGAAAGGAAATAGGACTAACACCTCATGTACTGTATCTTATAATAATATAATATAATGATATAATATGATATAATATAATAATTATGTTTTATGATGTGATATAATATAACAATTATTCAATATCTTATATAACATAATTATAATACTATAATAATTACTGTGACCATAAATATCAACGGATTACTGTTTTGTTAAAATGCATATCAACTGATTTCAGGTTATTATGCTCCAAAGACAATAATAACCTAAGATCGGGTTGATATGACACTTCATAATAACCTGAAATCCAGTTGATATGACATTCCCAAAGAAACTGTTGCATTTCATTGTTTCACAAAAGTATTTCAATTGCAGTATTTTCAACTGTGTTTTATTCATGTACAGTTCAATTTCTTCAAAAATAAAACTGCACTCTAGCTAAAAAGTCTTTTCTTTCAAGCTGCTAGAAATACAGTCCAATCTCCACACCAGCAATTATATAAAATAAAGGACAGGTAAGTTTGATGTTATGGATATTTTTCATATGCTCTCGAGGTTTATGGGTCATCACCCACTTACCTAACCATTATTCTCTATATAACATGTATCTTCGTTCTACACAGGGATTGGGCTCATACCATAAATACTGGTGCCCGAGTGCAATACTAGTAGGGGGTGCTGTGCTGTTGCTTTACTGTGGGGGGTGCTGTCCTTTATTTTAGATGATAAACCAAACTCCCTCTCTCTATCTCTGGTACTGTCTAGGTGGAAGTAAAAGAGCATGAGGCACTTTTTGCAAGAGTAGGGGCTTTACCTGGTGTACTGGACAACATTCCTCTTCCAATAAAACCAGTTCATGCAATTCTCAAGGTTGTGCATGGGTGCTGATGTGTGAAATGGCTACTACGATATCTTTACGATCATTTCACTACTAGTTCCAAGTTGCTTGCAACTTGGAATACAATTTGTATAAAAATTCTTTATCTTCTTCACTGATACCACTAATGTGAATGTGAATTACTGCAAGAAACAATACAGTTTCAATGGCTGTTAATCTCTTCTGTCCCACAGGAAAGGAAATTGTACTGTGACACTGTGTTCAACAGTTTCACTACATGACAGTCTAAGTCCACATTTGCAACACATTGCAGTCACATTCCAAATTTTTTATCAGATTCACATTCGACATTTCCAACACATTACAGTCACTTTCCACATTTTCAGTACATTATAGTCACATTCTGCAGTATTTCATTAGATTCACAGTCCACATTTCCAACACATTACAGTCACATCCCACTTTTCAGCACATTACATATAAAATAAAGTATGGTCGGTGTGTGTAATGAGAAGTTTACATACACCTAGGGTTAGATGCTAGCATCTAACCGAGGGTGTGTAAACTTCGAGCAACACACTGACCCATATTTTATTTTAGATAGTGGCTGGTTTCCTTTTTCACCTCAGCAATTGTATAAAATAAAATGTTGCTGTGCAGTTCAATTAAGTTGCAGTGGTGACGCGAGTCACCTTTGTTTACTTATTTAATTTTTTTTTTCTTGTGGGCAGCTAAGAGTTAATTTAAAACTTTTGACACATTTTCATTTTTATTACTTACCACCTACTCCAGGTTCGTGCTTGTTGTCCTTTAGCAGCTTGTGAGAAGAGACTGGTGGTGAAGCGAGGAAGTGCGGCAGGTGCATAAGACAGTGAGGGAAACCGTGATAGTGTTTGCCATAATGAACACTTCATTATGGCAATTACACCACAGTTTCCCTCTAGGAAAAAGGATACCAGTTATTATAGTCATATTCTGCATTTGTTTATCAGATTCACTTTCCACATTTCAGCTCATTATAGTCCACGTTCCACATTTTAACACATTACTTACATTCTGCATTTTTTATCATCAGACTTATGTTCCACATTTTCAACAATCCAGATACCATCATGTTCCACATTTTCAGGGACTGCATAGCCAGAATGGCAATTGCAGTTGCCACACTACTCTCAGAGGCTCTGGGGGCACTTTTTTTACTGCACCTCAGATATCTGTGGCAGTTCAAACTCCATTCATTCATTCATAGTTCTCTTTACCACACTGGAGTGTGCAAAAGCCTATGTTTCCTTCTTTTCCATGCTTCAAATATAGTGGTCACATCTATGCTACATCACAGTTCTGGGGCTAGCAAGAATGTCTGCACAGCTTGCTCCATCTATACTGATTTGCTTTGGTCTATAAGGATGACTAACCAACTGAGAGAAAATGTATTCTTTTTATTTTCATTTCTGTGTATTCTCCTCATCATCTGGTGATACAGTACATTCTCCCATAGCCAGATGCCTCATGCCAACCTTTGAATCTTGATGTTCCAACCTAGCTCCAGGACCTAGTCTGGCCAGTTCTAATACCTCCCTGCTTGCCCTGCTGCGTGGATTCCCAGTAATGACCAAGCTGGAGTGCTGGTCTCTGCCCATTTTCCAGTACAGAGGCATTTGAGAGTGAGGAACAGCTGACCAACAATGAAGGCCAGAGGAATGCCAGGAGGACAGGGAGAGACAGAAGAACAGGTCCTGTAGTTTTGTAGGGCATGAGTTGGACTTCATCTAACCAACCAGCAGTCCATTTCTTAGGTACTGCCCCCTGGGATCACATGTCATGATGTGCATGAGCACAGGCAAGCCAGGCACTCTTATGTCCATATGCTTCCACTGTACTGTCATCTGTGGTCACCCAGGTGGCAGTGTTGCAGTTGGCAGGGCGACCCTCCTCCTTGCATTTTTTGTTAAATTACTGTTTCTGCACCCTGCTCTGTCGTGGAAGATATATCACCTTCTGGTTGGGTTTACTGACCTTCAAGGATCTATGGGCTGAGGGGATTTACCATTATTTGGATTTCCCCTGCTTTCTGTTATACCACTAACACCACAGGGATGCCAGCATTTGGGAGTAGGTTTCTGAAGTGAGCATGTGTCAGCATGCTCATGCTATACAAAATAGCATCCTCCTCCTCCCTGTGTCCTGAGCTCTGCCACTGGTATGTCTACAGGTGGCAGTAGCACTGTGGGACACATCTCCTCCTCCAATGGCAAAGCAGTGTGCAAACATGGAGATTAGTGCCCAAGAGGTGGAGAGGCAGAAAAGGCAAAATTCAGCAGAAGGGCAGACAGCAAGAGAACCAGGGATAAAGGACAACCAAGGAAGGGGCTGGAGTAGAACAGCAAACAGTCTAGGGAGGTCAAATCATGGAAAGCCATGTGTGCAAATGCCAGGAGCCTTAGCAACAAGATGGAAGATCTGGAGGCTGTCATGGCGCAGTCAGATCTGGACATTGTGGCCATCACTGAAACCTGGTGTAATGATAACCATGACTGGGAGATGGCCATACCTGGCTACAACATATTCCAGAAGAGACAGAGCAGGCAGGAAGGGAGGAGGAGTGGCACTGTATGTGAAAAATGACATAAGGGCCACAGAGATCCAGGAGGAACAAAATGGGAGAGATACTGTGGATTAAGCTGGAAAGGAAAATGGGACAGCCATCCGCACAGGTGTGGTCTATAGACCACCAGCCCAGGAGGAAGAAACAGATAGGGAGCTGATGCTAGCCATCCAAATGATGGCAGACAAGGGTGAGATAGTACCAGTTGGAGACTTAATATTCCAGACCTGGACTGGAGCATCCCAGCAGCAGCATCAACTAGAGCAGAGGTATCCTGGACTCCTTCAGGGTGCCTTCCTCAAGCAACTGGTCATGGAACCAACTCGGCTGAAGGCAATACTGGACCTTGTGCTCACAAACAGGGACAATGTGATGGGGGTAACAGTGGGGGAGCACCTGGGGAACAGTGACCACCAGTCATTGTGGTTTGAAATCACAGAAAGAGCAGAACCAAACCACACAAAAACACGTATCCTGGATTTTAGGGGCAGACTTTGGGAAAATGGGAGATACTTGAAAGAGGCATTAAGGGAATGGGACAGGAATCAGGGGTTGAGGAACAGTGGGCAGTATTTAAAATGGGGATTATAAGAACAACAGAATTATGCATTAAGCAGGTTAGCAAGAGGAAAAGGAAGAGGAGACTATTATGGTTTTCCAATGAGGTAGAAAAGTAGAAAGCCAAAAGATTGCATTCAGGCAATACAAAAGACACAGGCAGAAGGGATAGGGAGAAGTACCAGGAGAAGCAAAGGGAGGCAGGAGGTCAGTAAGGGAAGCCAAAGCTCAGACAGAAGAACACATTGCAAAATCAGTGGGTGAGGGACAAAACCTTTTACAGGTACATAAGTGAAAAAGAAAGACAAAGGGAGGGATAGTGAGACTGAAGGGGAGGATGGGGCAGCGTGGAGGATGACAACAGTAAAGCTGACATATTGAACAGGTATTTCTGCTCCAGTCTTTACTGAGGAAGAGGAGGGTAATGGGTCTGGAAGGAGTACAAGGGGTGAGAATGGTGCAGAAATGGACACACGTCCCTTTACATGAGAAAGAGTCCTGAAGGAACTGGAAGTAATAAGAGTTGATAAAGCAATGGGGCCAGATGGGTGCACCCCAGGGTCCTTAAAGAACTAAGAGAGGTGATGGCTGAACCTCTGGCTATCCTGTTTAGCCAATCACTGGGAACAGGAGGTACCCAAAGACTGGAGGACAGCAGATGTAGTTCCTTATACAAAGTGGGAACAAAGAGGAAGCAGGGAACTACAGACAGTCAGCCTCACCTCGGTAGGGGGAAGATCATGGAAGCACTACTGAAGGAGAGATTGGTGTAACATCTGGTTGTCAATGGACTACAGGACCCAAGGCAGCATGGTTTCACCAGGGAGAGTCATGTCAGACCAACCTCGTTGAATTTTTGACTGGGTGACTAGGAGGTGGATCAGGGAGGGCAGTGGACATGGCCTATCTGGACTTCAGCAAGGCCTTTGACACTGTGCCACATAGAAGACTATTACACAAATTGGGGAATATGGGTGTGGGCAGGACAGTAGTGTGGTGGGTAGGTAACTGGCTGGGTGGCAGGACACAGAGGGTAGAGTGACCAGTGGGGTACCACAGGGATCAGTGCTGGGACTGGTCCTATTCAACATCTTCATCAGTGACATTCGCCAGGACCTAGAAGGCAGAATTTCACTGTTCGCTGATGACACAAAGCTCTGTAACAGAGTAGACACGCCAGAGGGGTGTAGACAGAATGAGAAGGGACCTGCAGAAACTTGAAGAATGGTCAGGGATTTGGCAGTTGAAATTGATGCAAGGAAGTGCAAGATAATGCATATGGGCACAAAACCCTGGCACAATATATCAGTTGGGGGTGAGGATATAGCATGCACCAAGCAGGAAGGGATCTTGGGGTTATCATCTCTGATGACGTCAAGGTAGGGAAACAGTGTGACAAGGCAGCAGGTAAAGCAAATAGGATGCTGGGATGTATAGGCAGGGGCATCACCAGCAGGAAAAGGAGGTCATAATTCCGCTATACAAGACACTAGTGAGGCCCCACCTGGAGTACAGTGTATAGTTCTGGAGACCATACCTACGTAAGGACATAGACAGGGTAGAGAAGGTTCAGAGGAGGGCAACAAAGATGGTGCATGGATTGCATCACAAGTCCTATGAAGACAGGTTGAAGGAACTGAACATGTACTCCCTGGAGGAGAGGAGGGAGAGAGGATATGATATAGACATACAAGTATCTTACAGGGAGGAACAGGGTGCAGGAATACACTATTTTAAGCGAAAAAGATGTTCCAGGACTAGAGGCATGGGATGAAGTTGGAGGAGGACGATTCAGAGGAAACATGAGAAAGAATTTCTTCACAGAACTGGTGGTGGACAAGTGGAACACCCTGCAAGAGGAAGTGGTGGGGGCTGAAACAATCACGGATTTAAGAATGCATGGGATAGACATAAAGGAATTCTGGAGGTCAGGGGTAAGGGGCAACAGACTTCTAGGAAAACATAAACTGAATTCTGAGCTCAAATGGGCAGACTGGGTGGGCCATAGGCCTTATCTGTCAACACTGTCTATGTAACTATGATCCTTCTCCCCTGCTGGCCCCGATGGCTGAGGTTGATTCCTAAACTCGGGTCACAGGTGTCACGGCGGTAGCCCTACCGCTGTACTGGATGGGTCACCCTTCCAGTATTCTGTGGATATGTTAAAGTATATATCTGAATTCAGTACTCAGTAAGAATGAGTTCAGTCCAGTAAATTACAGCTCAATATATTTATTAGTCACAATTCTACTAACGTAATATAACACATACACACTAAATTACAACAGACTAACAATCAGAGAAGACACGCATGCAATGATATTGTGGTTTACCTGAATTCAGGAGAACAGGTACAGAGATGTAACGTCTTTTATTTTCTAAAATCTTGTTTTAACAAAGGCTACTAACTTCTGTCTTATATAGAGCACCTGTTTAAAACTTAGCATAAAAACTATCAAGGTCACAGCTATAGATGTCTTCATAGCTTGAATGGCCTAATACAGTTCACAAACTATGACATCAAGACTTATTAAACAATAGTTAATTTCAATAAACAACGGTTTATTTTACTCTAAATGGTGAACAACATGCAGATGTTCTCATATCTCGATAAGAAAGTAACTTCTTAATCAATTCACTGTCTATCTACAGTATGAGTGTGAAGGGATGGATTACATCACTCTACTTGGAAATTCCTCTGTGCAAGGACTTCATTGTTTATACAAAATTTCTCACAAGCAAGTTATTTAACACATCACAAAATGGAAGGCCCATTACAAGATGGGAGTCTACAGCAGCCATATTGGTCTGTTAATGAAGTAAAACAAGCACTTTACAAGGTAACATTTGCCATACTTACAGTATGACAGTTTACAGTGTAACACTGTGATATGCCCAATCCTCCTTCATCACACTGACACTCTAATGATCTGGGGTTATACCTGAATCCAGTTTGTCAGTGTTGCAAGCAACAACTGCTGCAGCAGCACTGCCTCTGTGCTGTGGGTTGGCTGGAAAACGTACTCTTTTGTTTCCTTTTCCCTATCGCAGTTTATCTACCTTGCTTACTCTGTCTGATACTAGCAACACATTTGGTCACATGTGTCACTGTTTATAGTAATCTCTCTTAGTAGGATCGAAAACAGACTTTCTGTGCTGTGGGTATGGCAGTTTTAAGACTGAGCAATAACTCAAAAAGGAAGTTTTCTAAGACTTTGTCAGTTCCTGGGTATTTATAAAGGAGGTCAAAGGCATTCCATCAGGAGTCTTGAGATGACCTCTATTGTGGACACAAGCACTGATATTGCAGTTCATTCCTTGGCTACTTTTAAAGAGGTACAAGCACAGAAGGGCTCAACCTTGTGCTTCCAGTGCTGAGTCACTTCAGTCTAATAAATGGGCTGTTTGATCTTTGATCATATGCTGCCCTCACCATCCTTAGGGTCTGTATCCACTGTTTCTTTATAATTGTCACTGATTAGTGCACTGAGGTAGTATGAGAAGGAACAACTGTGTAACTTCTATCATACATTCTGTAACATCCTCTAGGAAAGTATTACAGAGCAAGGTTCTTCAAATGATGGCCAGGTAGAATAACTCATTAGTCACCAACAACAGAACCCCCCCACACACATAGTCTACTGAAAAGTGTTTATCCTCAGTATATTTACTTGCGACTAAAATGTGTTAGTCTGGTGTACAATCCAGGGCTTATATACCATCATCAAACTAACATTCTAGATGGTATATTTAGACACAGTTGCTACCTTGAAATAAGGGATTGACTTAGCTTCCTGGATCTCAGGAATGCATATTTTATATCACTATACAAAACTAAAGTTGTGCACGGGTGGTGCTCTCAATACACAGTTGGTAATACAGCTCAAAACATTTGGCACTCCTCACCTCCATTGTTGGATGGATGCCGCTGAATCAGGTTCAATTTTCAAAGTGCAGAGTGCTACTTTATTTCTTCAAAGTGCAAGCAAAATAGATTCCTGTAGACACCTGACAATATTTGGATCTACAATAGTGAGCCTTTTTCAACAGTGAAAAACAAATAGTTGGCATACTTAAATAGCACCGATGTTGATGACATCATGGCTGCACCATGGATGTTAATCTCTGCTCATAATTTATAGATTGCTGACAGATAAATATAATAACACTGCATATATATATATATATATGTGTGTGTGTGTGTGTGTGTGTGTGTGTGTATATATATATATGTATACACACACACACCCTATATATATAGTATGTAATAGATAAACCACTCTGAGGTGTGTGGTCACGCTCTGATATATGCATGCCTTGGTGTGCATCAACCACCCAAGGCGTGCATATATCAGAGCATGACCATACACCTCAGAGTGGTTTATCTATCTTATAAAATATCAAAATTGTTTTGGGGGTAAAAATGCAGGTGTGCGTCACACTCTGATATCGACGGTCATGTGATGCTTTTCATCCTATAAGATATCAACATTTTCCTACCCATTTTATAAATATATATACACAAACACACACATGTGAAAAGTGCTTGAGTCACAAGAAAAATCATCATATGATCTTAAAAGTTACCAGACCAAAGGTTAAAAATTATTTTATTTAAAGTGCATAATACTTTTATCTACCCCAAATAGGCACATCTCTAAGTCTAAATAACATGCATGTTTCAAATGCAAATCAGACCCTAAAACATTAATTTGTAAATTATAATGCTATCAATGGGGTATTTTTACTGGTGCAGTATTTTCTAGTTATGATTAGCTGCTGCTTTCAAGGCTTTAAGCTTCATCCTGATGCATTTTTAATCAACTACAGCATTTGGTACTGAAAAACAAAATGGTGAAAACACAGAACAGAGGTTAGCAACTTATTCAGACCAGAGCAACAGCTGCTACTGTAAGATCACTTTAGAAAGGGTATGATCTTAAATGCCAAATTCAGACCTGGAACTAATGTGGTATTGAGCCTATAAATGACAATGTCAGTGGCTCAGTGACTCAGTAGTGACAGTGTCAGTTGCTCAGTAGGTAGCACACTCACCACTGAGGCCCTGAGATCAGAGGGCTGTGGGTTCAGTTCCCATTTGGCACTTGGTTAATATCCCAATACTGACATTGCAGTGCAGCATGGGGGTGCTGCACTTCTGAGGTGCCGTCTTTCAGATGAAACATTAAACCGAGGTCCCATCTGCCTGGCTTGGTGGTAGTTCAGGTGGATGCTAAAGATCCCATGACACTTATCAAAAAGAGTAGGGAATTTTTATTAAAACATGAAAGGAAAATATATACAAAACAGTGTTGCAACACCCTAAATCATAATGCAAATAAAACAAAAGTAAACATAAATAAGTATTTCATCATACATGCACGACTAATATTCATTAACAAAAGCATAACAATAAATACTGAAAAAACTCCCCCCCACTAGAAGAGAATAGGAATAGTTTATTAAAGCTTGAAAGTAAAATACTTACATAAGAGTGTTATTTCACACAAAACCAGAATGCAAAAATAAAGGAAACATAAATAAATATTACATCATACATCTAATACAACATCCCATTATAATAGTCCCAAAATAAATGCTACCCCCACTCACTAAAGAGTAGGGGAAATTTTCCCTGAAAACTTAAATGAAAGAATACAAAAATATTACATCATTCAACAACATAAAGAATCAAAAACATCAAAGAAACTTAATTAAGTATTTCAGCATAAATAAAAACTCCAAACATAAATAATCCTTAATTGTACATAACCCCTATCCAGTCCTACTAAAAGAGTGGGGGAATGTTTCTTTAAGTTTAACCATTATTATTGAAAACAAAAAAAAACAAGTTTACTGAACTTGTATTGTATTACATAAAAATCATAATGAAAGCAAAACAAACAAAAAATAAGTATTCCAGCATACATAGAGCTATACACCAAAACATGTCCAAATTTCTAGAAATCTGTACCTCTCAAATATATTCTAGAAGTAAAAAGAAACACCTCCTCTATTTAAGGGGAAGGGTAATTTTGAGTTAGATCTGTAAACATAAAATAGGCATTACTGTGTGACAACATATAAAAGAACATAGGGACATATACAAAAAAAAACAAAGAAAAAGATGGACAGATAAATTACATATTTCCTCCTCCATGCCACTATAATGCATCAAATTGGGAGGCAAGATCATCCTTTCCCTAACACAACTCATCAGCTCAACCCGTATCCAACCAGGACATCTTTCTCCACCAGAGTCTATATAAATCTGGGTGTACTCTGTCCTTTTCTAACGTCTGCCATTTTATCACATCATTTTGTATATTTAATAAGACCTGGTTCTCTGATTTTAGCTGTTGCCATAGAGTCAGACCACAATGAGCCTGCCAAAGCTGGTAACTTATAAAACCCATTAAAAGGCGAATCGTGATCGCATACGTATATGACCAAGAGCCAGGCAGCACTCCCTCAGTCCATATGTCTGGTGCCTGTCCTTGGAAAGGATTCAGAGGCCATTTACATGAACACTTGACCAAAAGGAAATAGCATAAGGACAATCAAGTAAAAATGTGGGAACATCTCAATTATCCCCATACATATCTCATCTCTCGGACAAAACCTTTCTGTAATTTCTTTGTGTTTCAAATTTCCTCTAACCCTAATTTTTGTGCATACATAACCATAAAAATCTCATAAATAGTGTGGTATTCTTTTGCTAGCTAAAACAATAGTTTCTGAGTTTTGATCTGCAATGGACAACCACTGGTACCAAGGGGCAACATAGAAAATGATTCTACTACCCTTGTATATAACACTTTCCAGGAAGAAGAGCAAAGAAATATTTTGACAATTTTCCATAATTTTAGTTTTCTAATCACCCCATGAAAATGTTTTGGTAATCGTGACACCTTTGTTTGATGAGAAAGAAAAGTAGTGGGTTCCCAGTTTTCCAACAAGGGACCTATATCATCCTCAACCCATGGGGTCCAAACCTTAGATATTTTCTTCAAAATGGGTACTAAATTATAAAAATAAAATTAACATACAAAAACTATTGGATTCAACATCCCAATCCACCCTCATGCATAGGTAGATAAGTTATACCTCACTTTATCGAGTTCAAACTGCTGCCCCACAAACATTGAAAAAACCCACTATATACTGAAGTTTCCAAAGACTGTGGGGAGGAAATATTGCAGCCAAAAACAAACAGTAAGGCAGTAAATATGTTTTGATTAAATAAATGCATTTTGCCTTTTCATTTGCTATTTATTCCACGTAACCACTCTTTCTCGAGCTGCTGTCAATTGCATATCCCAATTATATGTTTGAGGGTCTATACCAACAAAATATTGTCTAATATTTTCCAGTAATTTAAATTTACTGGTATATCACAAAATAGGCAGCATTAACGCATCATATCCTAATGGCAGAATATCACTCTTCAAAGTGTTTATTGACGACCCAGAAACAGCTGAAAAGTCCTGTGAATAGATCTAGCGCTGATAGCGAAGATTTATCTGCCAGCACTAAAACTAAATCATCAGCATAAGCTACAGTAATAATCTGCCTATCCTGATATCCAGCTGAGAGACCAGTGATCAAATTTGCTGAATTTAAAGCATGCAACAATGGGTCTAAGGACAATACATATAGAAAGGGCTTAGGGACAACCCTGACTTACACCCCTATATATCAGAACAGCTTTTCCTGTCCAACTCTTAATACTTGGTAAAAGACTAATGCTTCTATAACATGTTTTAAGCCAAGCTAAAAACTGAAGGCAACCCATAACACTTCAAAGTTTCTCAAAGGTATGTATATTCTACCTGATCAAAGGCCTTCGCTGGATCAAGACAAAGAAGATGACTAAACAATTCCCGTGAGACACCTTTGTACATGATTTCATGAAGAAGAAAGGGCATCTTGTATTTGTCTTTTAGGGATCCCACTATATTGGGAAGACTGTATAATATCATCCAAAACTTTCCTGAGACGGTTACTTAAAATTTTCATCAAAAGTTTGTAATCAGTGTTTAGTAGCGATAATGATCTCCAATTTTAAATCACCCTGTCTCCACCTTTAAAAATTAATAGCAAAGCCCTTGAAGCATACTATCAGGAAGTTTTTCACCTGCTAAACAGTTATTCAAAACCTCACAAAGCTCAACTCCTAAAATTTCCCAAATCTCTTATAGATCTCATGCGGAGTCCATCTGATCCGGAGCCATTCCGATTTAAATGACCAAATAACTGATCTTAATTCCATCTGTGAAATTAGTTCAATCAAGGTAGTTTTAGATCTGGTGATATCTGAGGTGACTCTCTGTGGACCAACCAGTTCCTGATGGTATCCATTGGGAGGGTTTACTAGTAAAAGATTTGGAGAAGTGAGCATGTATTTCATTTAAAATTCCAGCATTATCTTTAACCTGACCTCCATCTAAGGTAGTCAGATATGTCATACTGTGGTCTTCTCAAAGGAGTCATATGGATTCAAAGGGCAATGTGTCTTTTGTTTTCCATTTATCCCATACTTATGTTTCTTTTCCATGTTTTCAAAACCTCTAACTGTAACGAGCTAACTCAACTTTTAAACCCTTAATCAACCTATTACAATCAATCCCCAAATGTTGTCGAATTTCAACCAAAACTTAGAAACATAGACTTTGACGGCAGATAAGAACTGCTTGGCCCATCTAATCTGCCCATAATTAATAATATAACTTAATACAGTCTCTGATATAGCTTAATTCATTATGCTTAAACTTTCCATTTATTCGGCCTATTTTCTAGGAATAGATCCTTATTTCTTGTTTAGTTTCCTCCCACCATTGTTCACTACTTTCATAAAGAAAAAAACAGACTTGTGAGCATGTAAAGAAGAATGAAACCCTCCCTCACCCAGGGAATATTTAACAATGTGACATTCAGTTTCCATACCCCAGGCCCTCTCTTTGCTTCTGGCAAATCACCCAATACAAGTGTCAAAAGCCTGTGCTCAGATGTAGCTACCTCTTGCAATGACTTTGATTGTACCACCATAGAAGGTGACAAGAAAACATAATCTATCCTGGATGCCCAAGGTCCACAAAATATGTATTACAATTACCACCAGAGAAGGGGCACAAATGCATCTACTAATCCCACATCTTTTATCAATTGAGCTAGGCATCTTGCATCACAAAAGGTCTTTTCCCCAAAGCAGATGAAGCCTGGGAAGGCATTGAACAGTTGAAATCACCCTCCAAAATGACCGGATAAGTATGCTTCAAAATGGGTAGCGGATTTAAAACAAAGCCACTCTATCATATTTAAGTTGGGGGCATACAGGTTTATTAAATGAATAACCTGGTTCCCATTTAATATTTAACAACAAGGCCCTGCCTTCCAACAACTCTAGGTGATGTAGCACCTGAATATGAGATGTAAAAAACAAATTCCACCCCAGAACATAAATCCTCCCCTGAGACCCCAAAAAGTTCCCCCTTATCCATCCATTAGTTATCGTTTATCTCTGCAGGAGAGTGTAACCGAACATCCTGTAAGAAAACACAGTCTAAGTTACTGTATATAAAATGCTAAAAGTACTTGACATTTAGCAGAGATTTAATACTGTTGACATTCAGAGATGCCATGCTGAACTGAAAAGGCCTATTACAATCCAAAAAAAAAAGGTATCTTCACTTCACTTTACTGGATGCTCTTGTTACCCAACCGCTTTTACTGTCTTGAGGTCTAGGTCTATTTGACCTTCTTACAATATCGTAAGCTCAGGCTGTGTGGTGCAAAAAAGGCATGCCCCCATCTTCTATATCCATTGGATCTTCTATTAAAATGTTGTACAAGTTTGGGTCTTCCACAGAGACTTCTGTAACAGTATTATTTTTATCTGTTTGGACTTTAGTTTTGATAATTTCCCTTTTCCTGTTACCACAGTGTATTCTCACTAGATGACTTTTGCCCAGGAGGATGGGGAAGAGGGAATGCTGATATCACATGCTTTTCTTACCACAGGATCCGCGGCCATGGGGTTGGAGTTTAAAGGATCCTCAACAAGGTTACAGTATGTCTTTCTGTTTCATCAGGTTCTGTTGTACAACCTGAAATCCTTTTGAAAGAGGAATAGAAGGGCCTCCAGGGAAGATTGACTCTGTTTTACTGCCAGCCGGATGCAATGATCCTGTATGCCAAAATCTGCCTCTTCTGTGTTTTTTGCTGCTATGGGGCACATTTCAAAAGTATGCCTCACATCACTGCAAAGGTTGCATTTTGCGCCTTTAAAGCAGTGGGCACTAGGGTGGCCTATTTCCCCAGTGTGTGTATATTTCAGCACATCACAAGAAGTGCTTATATGTTTCATAGACCCACATTTAAAACAGACTCTAGGCTGCCCAGGGTGAAAAAGGAAACCCTTATCCCCTCCCAATGAAGAAACAGTTTGGTAAATGAATGAGGTCTAGATCTGTGTGGTGTAATTTTACACAAAATATCCACCCACCATTCCAGAAACCCTCCGCGTCCATAATAGGATGGGATTCCCCTGAATATCACACCTTCTTCTAACCAGTGTACACTATTCACAGTTTTATTTATTTATTTTTATTTAGTGTTTGTTGACTGGGTAAGTGCACTAGACAAATCCTGCCTATTTTCAGGCACGACCTGGGAGGGGGATGCAGATGAACGTTAACTGACCTTCAACCAGATTAAGCTGTTGGTAGTATTTTAGTGAATGAGGGAAATTTGGCTAGGACACCGGGAAATTTCTACTTTTCAATAAGTGCCATGGGATCTTTAACATCCACCTGAAATACCACCAATCCAGGCAGATGGGACCTCGGTTTAACGTCTCTTCTAAAACATGACACCTCAGAAGTGCAGCACCCTCACATGCTGCACTACAGTGTCAGTACTGGATATTAACCCAAGTGCCAGATGTGGGAACCAAACCCACAGCCCTCTGAACTCCTGGCCTCAGAGGCGAGTGCTACCTACTGAGCCACTGACACCGACAGTATTAACACCCTCATTCCTAAATAGGATTGTTATGACTCTAAATGGCTGTTTTGTTAAGGGAGTACTATAAAATCTGACCAAAGGGATTGGTTTTAAGATTGATGTATCTACACCAAAGGTCTCCAGCAATACTGGTATCTGAAACTTATAGCGATCGAACTCCCCTGGACATGAATCAGTGTCGTAAACTTCTGAGAGGAGAACCCCATACTTTTGTTAAGCAAAATTTTCCCACATAAAACCTGTCTATGGGGGTGATCCTGGGGACCCACATATCTGAGTCAGATGGCATTGCGTCTTTGGCTAGTTCCATAGGTTGTCGAAAGTGACTCGCATAGGTAGGCCTTTCTAATTCCCCAGTTTTAGCAAATGACGGTGGCTAGAAACATCGAGGTCTGTAACCTGATCATTATCTGGCCTATCATCCATTTAAGACTGAAGGGCAGATCCAGTCCCTGAAGAAACTCCACAATTTTTTTTTTCCCACTGCATTCATAATAATGTTATCAGTACTTATCTGTGGAGGTGGTCTGTTCTCCACCTCACTCATAAAATCCTTCGGTTTCAGTGCCCATCCGACATAGAAATCCACCCTGTATCCTGCAGGGTCTTATCTAGTGACCAAGCATCCTCCACTGCAGCACTCCAGTCTCCTCACGGTAGCGTCTCTTTCCCATTAGTCTATTCCAGGCCACTCGTCGGCCGTGTGAATTTTAATTGGGCCCTCAGATCCTGTATAGCCCAGTGAATTTTCCGTATGTTTATGTTTCTTCTCTTCTTCCTGTTTCGGCTCTCCTTTGTAAACAGTTTGCTTACTCTGAGCAACTCTGCCTCCAGGCACTGGCGTTTTCTTCTAAACTTAGCGTCTGTGTTCCACTATCTCAGAGGGACCACTGACTTGGGCGATATGTTGGCCACCCAGGGTGCATCCCAGCCACCTCTGCAGCAGATATCTCGGCCTGTGAAATCAATAGTGGTTCCATAACTTCCTGGGCAATCGTAGTCCAAGCTGCCAACGTTCTCCCACCAAGGTCTGACGAGAGTGAAGTTCCACACTAACACAAGGGTCCCCTACTGCAAGAGTATGGGAACTTTTATTGAAAAGAGGACTCCAGAACAAAAGAAGACAAAGGTATACAATACAAAGAAAAACTGATAAATAACAGATCAGCAATAACCAAGAGAAAATCAACTTCAAGACACCCAAGTAGCACAATTAACCCATAAAAATTGCCTTTAACCTGACCTTGTAAAGAAAATCAGTATCATAAATTGTTCGTAGTTAGAGTCACATTAGAAAGGAGTTCATCAAACAATATTATGCTGCTCTGAAATCCATTAACATCTAGATTGCCAAATATAAAGCGAAGAACAGAAAAATTAATAACAATGTGTCAGCAGGATACTTGGACCATTCACCCTTATGTACTCCATACATCAGTGTACAACATGAAAGAGATAAAATAAAGGCTCATTCCATTTATTAGCTAAAAACACCAAAAAGCTTGAACATATGGACACTTCAAAAGAGATGTTCCTGAGTTTCCAACAGGGACACGCAGAAGCACGATTACAGTACCTATCACTAATTTGTTTATGACATGGAATGGAATTGCCCCAAAGTTGGGTCATTCCAGAAAATAAAATAAATAAATTAACAGTCCACAGGTGCTCAGGGTACCTGCTGCAGGTGTAGGCAGCAGGGTACTGTGCTAATGGGCCCCAGAAATAAAGATTCAACCTCCTGGTACAGGAAACACTGTAAATAGTAGAAAAGTGCCTTGTGCAATTACAGCTGGTCAAAAGACAGATTTTTAAAAGCAATATATGTCATAATGGTCTGGATGGAATGTTGTGCTGAGTGGCTCATGCACAGCATTCCAATCCAGCCAATCTAGAACCCAGGCAGGTTTAACTTTAAATAATAATTCTACAGTTGTTCAGTTGTCAGTTGCTGTTGGACTGTGGAGTAGAGAGGATCACAGGAGTGCAACAGAGACTTGTGGCTTACCTGGGGTTGTGAAGCCAGTCCTGTTGACTCCTGGTGAGTCCCTCCTCCAGTCCACTGAAGATTCCTGCTCTGCTTTAGTCACGGTGAGTCGGTGGTGCCATCGGGGCACCACGAAGAAAACGACATTTTCCCCGCATTGTGGCCTTAAAAGCCTCCGCTTATTTATTTTAGCCCCGAGTGTTTAAACAGTTACTCGGTCCCACGCCGCGGCAGAGAAGCGCTGCATCTCCTTTCGCCATCGAGGCCCCTGAGTCATCCCTCTTGATGCCTCTACATTTCCCCTCTGTTGCAGTACCTCCCACCTCCGGTTGCCTCCTGACTCCCAAGACCGCAGAGAGTGTGAGTCGGCAACACACGCAGTGCTGGCCACCTGTTTGTAAAGGGGACTCTATTTGTTGTAAAAGTGCAGAAGGTGCTTAGTAAAGGCATTGAGCATCTATGGGGTATCGGGTCATTAGACCTTTGATTTAAATGTTCATTTAAGGAGGCGGGGCTAGCAACACCCACGAGGGGCCGAAAAGCAAGGCCAGTTCAAAGGCTATGAATATTCATAAGGGGGACTCAGGTGGGGTTTTCACCGAATCAGTGACAACAGGCTCAGGGAGCCTGAGAAATCTTAAAGGGCAACGCATTTAAAAGGGCAATTCAGGCCCAATGTTTAGAGGGCATTAGGCCCATTATAAATTGGGGCACCAGGCCCAGTATTTAGTGGGCACCAGGCCCAAAGCAATGTGGGGCACCAGGCCCAGTACTAAGTAGGGCACCAGGTCCAGTATTATGAGGGGCACCAGGCCCATTGTGAAGTGGGGCAGCAGGCCCAATATAAAGTGGGGCACCAGGTCCAAGCTAATAGGGCATCAGGCCCAAGGTAAATGTAGGGCATTAGGCCAGAGGTAAAGCCTGGTACTAAAGGGAGGCCCGGCCTAGTGGAATAGGGCAAGCCAGCCTAGTGGTACTAAAGGGAGGCCCCAGCCCTAACGGAATAGGGCAAGCCAGCCTAGTGGTACTAAAGGGAGGCTTGCCTAGCATAATAGGGCAAGCCAGCCTAGTGGTGCCAAAGGATTCCCTAGCCACAACGCATTGAAAGGATCCTATTCCAGAAGACCCTACATTTAGAAACAGGGTTCATTTGAGAGTGCTCGATTTGCCTATACTGTGAAATTACTGTAATTACTGTACTGCTTATGCTGAACTATTGCCCTAAGTACCTGAACTATTGCCCTAAGTACCTGAACTATTGTTCTGAGTACTGAACTGTTGGTCTAAGTACCTGAACTATTGTCCTAAGTACCTGAACTATTGGTCTAAGTACCTGAACTATTGTCCTAAGTACCTGAACTATTGCTCTAAACTCCTGAACATTGGTTCTTATCAGTAATAATTACCCCTGAAGTTATAATTTGCCCTCCTCCAGCAAATTATTGTATCATTCCACAGTTCTTTGGGCATTCTTCAGTTATATGTTTACTATTGTACGAAGACAGTCTCAATCTTCTACCACACTGCAGTCTCATAGTGTGGCCTGTAAACCACAATGACGCAGAATCAGTCTCTACCAGAAGAAGACGTCTTTCCAGCATTCTTCACTCCTGGAGATCATTCATCAGCTTATCCCATCCATTTGTGTCATCCACCAAAGTCGAGTCCATCGCCAGTCGTATAAGTCAATTACCATGCTTTCTTGTTTTCACAGCTTGAAAGTACGTTAAACGCATCACAACAGCCGTAAGTGTCATTCCATATGGTTCCTGTTCCAGATGTCCTGAAGTTGGTCACCCTCACAGAAGAGTGAGCTCATCCTGAGAACCTAGTCTGCGCCCCCACCTGGTTATTCGGCCGAATCAGACCGTCAGCCGCAGTCCGGGACGCGTCCGCCATTTCTTTGTTTTGTGTTGGTTCCTGATCCTAGGATTGCAGAGTCAACCATCATCTCTTCAGATTCTTATGGTTCCTGGTCCAGTCAGAGTTCCTTCCAAGTTAAGCTGGCCCTTGGAGTGCTGCAGCATCAGTCAGGTCATGGTAGTCCTCCATTGGATTCATCGCCACACAGATCTTGATCTATCTTCATCCTTGGGAACCCTAGAAGTGGTTTGGCTGAGGAACCCTTTGTTTCAGTGTGTTATTTCAGGAACCAGTTGCTTTGGTTCTTCATTCTGGCAGCCTTGGAGGAGTGGACTTTTGCAAGATATATGGTCTGTTTACCAAACGTTTACCACCCCAGTGACCTTAACTAGGTTCTTGCTGGGAATTGAGATTAGGGTTCTACAGTTCTGTTTTACTTCCTTGTAGCTACCAATGAAGAACGACGGTGTACATGAAGACGCCGGATCTCTGGACTCTTGTAATATCTGGACTCTTATGGAAATGTGAGATGCTAATTACCCTAATGCAGTGCTGAGTAGCTTATGTCACCTGATTCTCATTTAGAGTATTGAAGTATAGAATAGTGTCAGAAATAAGAGTGGTAGTAGGCCTAAAGTTTATTCTAGTAGTAATAACCTTAGAAGTGGTAGATAAAAGTATTTCCTGTTTTATTGCCTATTGTTCTTGGGCAACCTCTCCTTCTTGTGACTGTGTCTGTCTACCCTTGGTACAAAATAAATGCCCTGCAGGCATCAAGCACTAAGTTGACTCCTGCTCTCCTTGTCTGGATGACAGTTATCCTATCCACATAATTCGACCTAGGTGCCTCGCTCATCATTTCACCACTTTAGAGTAGAGCACCTCCAACAGAGCACCACACATTTATTAACTAAAAAACCCAAAACTTGAACATATGGACACTTCAAAAGTGATGTTCCTGAGTTTCCAACAGGACACGCAAGAAGCATGATTACAGTATCTATCACAAATGTGTTTATGCTTATGGGAATTGCCAACTGGTAATCTATCATAGAAACTCAACCAAACACTATCCCAGATGAAACTGGGCAACCTTCTATTAGAGAGTACCAAAATAACTTTTTCCAAGGAATCAGAAGGACAATCAGGAAAATCAGAGCATCAGTAAAGTCAGGCATACAATTGCTTTCTATTCATGGTTTCCAATTGAAGGATGGAGACAGTCCATTTCAATAAATGCTTAAAGATTTCCAAACCATACTTGGGGAAAAAGGAATCCTCACAAATGTAGAAGGTTTCCTAATTTCCAAAGAGGCAATCCTTGAAAACCAAGTTTTGACATAAGGATACCAAAACTTCCAACCAGGTCTAAGTAGAGACTTAAGTTACATGAAACAAAAATACTGACAAAATGCCACTGGATGAACCATAGCTACTCCGCCTTGTCTAATACTTCTATATGTATAGCCACATTTGATGAGGTTCAACCTACTCCGCCAAAAGGCTTGGAAAAACACTAAATAAGAAAGTAAATAAATTCACAGGAGTAGAAACACGTAACTAATATACAAAAAATAGGAACCACCAAAGATTTAATAAGCAGAACCCACTTATGTTTAGCAATTTGTTTCCTTTCCATCTGGAAACAAGTAACTGAGCCTTATCAAGTTTAGGGACCAATTTGCAGAAGCTTACATCACTAACACCAAATTCAACTCCAAAATAGTCACAGGGTCTCTAGAAATCAGAATTCCAGAAAGTTGACCAAAGACAGGAATAGGAGAACTACCTAAAGGAAAACCCTGCTCTTAACATAATTTATCTTGAACCAGAACATCTGGAAAAAGTGACAAAATGTCACTGACAATAGGCCCTTCCTTAACATCAGAAATACAAAGAACCAAGTCATCAGCATATGCCAAAATTTTGACTGGAGGAACACCAACACCAATACTTAACCCTGCTAGGCTAGTATGAGTACTAATTAAACAAAGTAAAATATCAATAAAAAATACGTACAAAATAGGGCTCACAGGACAACCCTGAAGCATGCCACACTTTACTGTAATCGGTCTACCAAGCCATCCATTAACTTTGGGGAGAAGTAAAGCAGAACTGTACATAATACTAATCCAGGCAATAAATCCATCAGGTAAACCATAAACATGTAAAACAGAAAACAAGAAATCATGTGAGACCCGGTCAAAGGCCTTTTCCTGATCTAGGCTCAAAATATACCCATTCAAATGACCAGACTGGGCAACAGTAAATAGTTTCCGTAAGATCAATAAATTATCATACTGAGTCCTACCTGGTATAGAACACATTTGGTGTGGACAAATCCAGGTCATCAACAACCTGTGATAACTGAAGTAATAAAATCTTACTCAAAATTTTTAAATCAGTGTTCAATAAACTTAACGTCCTCCAATTTCTTAAATCTTCCTTAGGACCCTTTTATATAGTAGGATAACTAAAGCCAGATTCATAGAGGGCGCTAAAGATGAAGTAGACAACATCTGATTAAATACCTGGGTCAAAACATGGACAAGATCCACCTGAAATGTCTGGTAAAAGCTTCAGACCGTCTGTGCCAGGAGCAGAATCAGGTTCAAGGAAAAAATAGCCTGATGTATTTCAGATTCAGAAATAGTAAGTAACAAATTCTGACAGTTAGCAGTAGACAACTGTGGTAAATTTAAAGAGTTAAAATTAAATGAGTCATACTCAATATCAACATCTTTTGATATAAAGATCTCAAATAGTGACCAACAACATCAACTAAATCATCTGGTGAAGTAACCAAATCATCATCCATGGAAGTTAACTGTGTAACCAAACGATGGCTCACACGATCTTTACAATCCTGAAAAGGATCCAAAGCACCCTTTGTATAATTTTAAACCAAACCTATGTTCATGGTCTAAGGACTTAGCCCTATCATACTGATAGGCAAACATCCGTGTCTTAACATTTCTAATTTGTTCCCCATAATCAAGCTTCTCAGTCTCTGCCAAGGAAATCAACCTCTGTAATTGAGTCCTGAGATGTAAATATTCTAAATACTGTGAGGTAACCTTGGAATGACAGTGGGCTTGAAAAAAGACTTCCAATCCTTCTTGGTATCTTCCCACCAAGATGCTACATCCTCATATATGTCAAAACAGAAAGCCGGGCAATCCATTCCGTTCTAAGCCTTCAGAATAGTCTTATCAGCCAATAGGGAAGTGTTTATGCCATAGATTGTTTTTACATCTAGGTGCCCCAGCCCAGGTCAGACAGACCGTAAGAGACTTATGATCAGAAAATTCCCAAACACGAAACAACCGAGGTGACTTGCAATATAGCAGAAAGAAAAATAAAATCAATCCTAGTAGACTGAGATGACTTAAAAAGTATTACCACCAGAAGGATATACACAGTGATAAGCATCTTTAAGCTGAGCTATATCAAGAATTTGTAGATGCTTATTGAGTCACAAACAACTTTGAAGTTTTCAACCCCTATTAGAGGTACTCAGAGCACAATTAAAATCACCAGCCCAAAAATTAAACGTGAAGTATGAAGATAAGGTTGAATGTCCAGAAAAGTGCAACATGCTGAGCCTTGGTCTGTGGGGCATAAATGTTGATCAATCTAAATCTTTCACCCCGAAAATTATTATCTAATAATAAAGCCCTACCTGGGCAAATATCAACCAATTTAGAAACCTTCAAAGCCGGATTAGTAAACAGTACTCAACGCCATCAAAAAGGATTCCTCATTAGACCAAAAAGGTGGCACCTCTTAGACCATAGGTTACCGAGCACGTTGAACTTCAACAGTAGTTTTCAATCTAGTATCCTGTAGACATACGATATCACTATGGTGTTGTTGCAAACAAGACAAAGTGGTAACCATCTTCTTATGACTCTTTATACTATTAACATTAATGGATGAAATAGTCAAGGAAGCCATAAATGGAAAGGGAAAAGGAGACAGAAAATAAAACTGAATATTAAGGGAACTTAGCAACCCTTCTACGCTGGGACCTTCTAAGAGTAACCTCTACCGTCTAACGCCTCCTTTTACCTTCCAAAAACATCAGTGACCACAGAAGCCCTGAGGAACAGTCAGAATCTTCACCCTCAGACTCGCCTCCAGTAACTAATGCTGCAAATTGATTACCTTCTTTCCAAGAATCAGTGGATCCACTACTGGTAAGACCAAAGGGGAAGGGCGAGAAAAAATAGTTTTTCCAGATCTATGATTTTTTGCTGTAACAGTTTTAAAAGGCAAAATCGGGGAGGGGCATTCCAGATTCCTCAGATATCTCCTGTAAAGGTAGGGCCAAGGTAGAGGGTACAGAGGGAGCAGAGGAAGCAATAATAGTAGAGGGGGGAACATCATGTTCCTGTACACTTATTGAAACATCATCAACAAGGCCAGCAGCTGTAACGACTAAGGAGGCGATATAGCAGTGGGAGACACAGGTTTTTCAACTGTACTAGTAGCAGCCACCATGTTTAAAGTATCACATGCTGAGCCCCACAATCAGGCCTTCATGAGAAGGACAATCATCTCTATTGTGGGATGCCCATGGACATTTTGCATAACCATGCCCAGTTTGTTCACACAAATTGCATTTAAACAAATTCAGGCAATTAGCAGCCTGATGACCAAATTCAAAACAATGTGAGCATCGAGGGTACCACAGGCTGTATTAAGATGCGTCCGTGAGCCACACTCTAAAGCACGATCGGCTGACAAAACTAAAACAAACTGCCTCTGTCTTTCCCAGAAAAACTATTGGGAAGATGCTGAGGCCCACAGTTTGTAGAAAAAAGTTTTACACGCACTTCCAACCACCATTCCAAATCTTCTCACTATCAAGGATAGGAACAGGCCTATCCAAAACATCACACCTTTATGTAACCAAAAAGAATATCTTCTATATGACCCTTCATTTCAAAACATGATGATAATTAATTTAACAGCAGGTTTCATTAAGAGAACAGCCAAAAAAGGGGTCCAAAGAGGGAATTCTAACAGTGTGATGCGATGCCCAAAATTGCTCTAAACTTGAAACAGTTTTAAAGCTCACATCATAATTAGAACTACCAATATGAATAAGAGCATAAATTTCAGAAGAGACAAATTTCATAGAGCCTTTAAGTAGAGTTTTAGCTATATAAAGTCTATCAGGCTGGTCTTCTAAGCCACCTTTATAAATCAAACAAACTGCATTCCTTCGGGGGCAGGTTCACCCTTGTTGGCAAATAAATCCGGCAGTTTAAATTGTGGAGGAGCCCCAGCTGACTGTAGAGGAACAGGGGCAACATTATCAGGTGCCAATGGCAAACCAGGTGTATGTAAAGCAGACGTAGTAGCCCCAGTAATGTTACAGTCCCTTAAAAGTGGGTCAGTCTCAGGAGGTACAGAAGAATCAGTAGATAAGGGACATAAAGCAGAAGGACCAGTGGGAGAAGAAGTATAACGTTTACAACCTCATCATTAGGATCAGGGATCCAACGTTCATTTGAATGCTTCAACCACCCAGCCTCCTCAGTGGCCCTGTCAGGGACCATCCCTTACAAAGTTGGGGAGGAGAGGGTGAAGGGAATTTATGAAGCTTGAGGTATACTAGAAACATTCATTGAGACAGATAGAGTACTGCCCCCCCTCTTATCCATGTTTGTAGGTAGAAAACTTGCCTCTGAAGATACTGAACCCCATTTCAATACTGCTACTGTGCATTCCCAAGCATTTGGAGAGAACCCAAAAACAGTCGAACCGGTCTCAAGAGCAGTATCAAGGGGAAATGGCTTTTGGCACTTGTTGGTTAGATGTTCAGAACTGCCAGCCACCCCAGGAGGTTCCGTAGGCCCAGACTCACACTTGGAAATCCACATGCCATCACTAGGAAGCAAAAGTATGGGTAGCAGGAGGGGAAGAGATGAGGGTGGAGCGCAATGCAGCTATTTAGGTAAGCAACTGAGACTCTCCGACGCACACGCCCTCCTCAGACACAATGGTAGCCAACAAACGTTCTTTGCTGCAAGGTCAAGTACAGTACCTTCCATAGAAACAGAAACAGTAGCATTTGTAGATAAATTTCACTAGAAAGAGCCTCCACAGGGGAATTGAAAACTACTTAGGCAGTGCAGTATCTGGAAACTCACGATTCACATCAGTAGCCTCTAGCACTATAGGAGCAGAGGAGGAGGCCCACTCCTGTCTCATTCACATCCATCTCCTCTGAAGGGTGAGCAAAAGTGGCCATCTTCCTCCAGACAGCCAAAGATTCCTCCTCTGACGAGTAGGGAATTTCCCGTGTCCTGGTCAAATTTCTCCCATTCACTAAAATACCACCAACAGCTTAATCTGGTTCAATTTCAGTTGCTTACCATCTGTATCCCTCCCCCAGTCGCCCTGAAAAAGGGACTTCTAGGCCCAGTGGGCTTACCGGTCAACAAAATTCAATAAATAAATAAATAAAATAAATCCCAAAAGTCTCATACTTAAGCACTAGGCTATTGAAATCTCCCTTCTAATTGGGGCATACCTTATCTATGGCTCTGAAGAAGAAAATATATCTAGATTTATTGGTCATTTGTTTGATATACAATTCTGTTGCATGTAAGTTCTCCTTCAATTGCTCTATAGTGCTCACTCAACCTAGTCTTAAAGGTCTATATTGTTTGCCCATGTAGAATGCACCGTAAGTACATTCTGCCAAGTAAATAACTCCTGTTGTATCACAAGTAGTAAATTGCCTAATTTCAAAATGTTTTACCAGTGTGTGAATTGACAAAGGAGTTACTAGGAGTGAAAAAATTGCAGTAACTCTAATGTTTGCAGGGATAACAATCTTTAGGTTGCATTTGAGTCATCACTGGTTTGTATGGTCTACAGTGGCTCTGGACTAATATATCTTTTAATGTGGTAGCCCTTCTATAAGTCATTTGGGGGTGATCTGCAATCTCTTTAAGACCCTTGTCTCTGCAAAGTACATGCCTGTGCTTTTTATTATCTGTTCCAGGTAACTGGCATGTGTGGAAAAGTTGTAACAGAAATAAATCTCATTTAATTTATTCTGATATTGTCTCCAAAAGGAGGTCCTATCTCACTTGATTACTGGCATAGTCCCTGACTTCACTCACTTTTCTATAGCTGTTCCTACATCCTCAAACCCTTTCTTTAAGAACATCTGTATCCCTTCTCATACCTATTCTCAGTTCCACAGTTAAGTTTTAGTCTGAGAAATTGTCCTTTGGTATGTTGTAACATGTGGCGAAGGTGACAGGTGGATGCTTGCAGCAGCATTTGCGATCAGTCTGTTTTATGTTAATACCAATTGTAACTGCTCTATCGTCTTGTTTATTTATTTATTTAGCTTTTGTTAACTGGGTAGGTACACTAGACAATACATTTGCCTATTTTCAGGTACAACCCGGGAGGGTACAGGAAATACAAGTTAAAGTACATTGGACAACACAGGTACAGAACAATCAGTTTACAGAGTCAGAGCGCAACACTTCATGATCAAGTGGTTACTCACATTAGGACTTAAGCGTTAAGAACAAAGCAGTGTAGTGCATAACATTAGATGTACAATAAATACTATTATATATATACAACTGCAGGACCGCCAGAAGGAGGATTACCCAGTGCAGATCATCTACAAATGCTGGACCCTGGGAAAGTGGTGCCATGAACAGTGCCATGACCAGGCTGAGTCAAGGTGGAGGCAATACATACCAAGTCACACCCCAGAGCCAGGGCCAGAAGCAATCATGGAGGCTTGGAGCAACTACACACAGAGGAACGCTTCAGGAGGTTCCATAGGAAGATCTAAGGCAACCATGTGAGGGAGAGGAGCTGATCAGGGCAGAAAGTGAGTTCCATAGCCTAGGTGTGCTCGAGGCAAAGTCTCTGTCACCCATTTGAGTATGAGTGGTTGGCATCTTAAGGACAGCAGAGCCCAGGGATCTGAGAGAGTAGTGAGAGGAGACAGCCAGTAAAGGAGTGCTGCCAACCCAGGGGGTGCCAGTCCAAGAACCTTACCTGTGAAGCATCCCAGCACAAAGTCTAAGTAATGAGAGGGAGAGAGCCAATTCAACTTGCTGTACAGGTTGCAGTGATGGGTGAGATGAGGGTCAGAAGAGCAAGTGACAAATATTATTATATGAGATGGTTCATCTAGAAAGGTGCACTTTGGCAGTGTGAGCAAACAGAAGGCTTCCATAGAAGAGAGAGGGAGGAACACGCCATGAGCCAGTGCAAGTCGGGCAGAAGAGGTGAGGTTGCTCTTAGCTCTGTACGCCATACCCAGTTTACTATTGACAGTTTTACAAACATTCTGAATATGATGCCCAAGGTCGAGCTGTGGGTCGAGTGTCACACCAGGGTATTTGAAGGTGCTAGTGACAAGGACCGAGTGTCATCAAGTCCGTGATGCACAATGGAGCCTGGGAGGCCTTAATCTAGGCCAGGGACCCAAACAGCATGGCATTAGTTTTTTAAGGTTAAGAACCAGTTTATGGGATGCAATCCAGGATTAGATGCTCTGAAATCCTCACTCAGATGACAGTTGATGTCTCCAATATCATGAGAATGAGTGAGGATGACCAGATTGTTGCATACAGGGTGGATCTGCAGTGGACAGTGGTAGAAGGTAGGCATTGACAAAGATGGAGAAGAGCAGGGACCCAGGACCAAACCCTGGGGCACTCCTGAGGATATGGTAGTAGTCCCGAGAGTACCTTGCTAAAACTGACCAGCTCTTGTCTATCTTGTAGGTAATTGGATAACCACTGCAGGACTTGGGAGGACAAGCCAAGGAACCCAAGCTGAGAGCAAAGCATGGAATGATCAACAAGGTCAAAGGCCTTGGAGAGGTCAATAAAGACAGCGCCAGAGAGTTTCCCAGGTCCATAGCTGTTCTTATTCCAGAGATGACAGAGATTAGGGCAGAGGATGTGCTAAGCCCTTTCCTAAAGCCATGCTGTGCTGGAGACAGCAGCTTGTAACAGTGGATATACTCCGAAGTCAGCAGCTACTACTTTCTCAAGTAGTTTTACTGACCCCGATAATATGGCTATCAGACGGTAGTTGTCTATAACATTAGGATTGCCCTGCTTAAGGATGGGGACCACCCTGGATACCTTCCATATGTCTGGGATGATCCCAGAAGTGAGGGAAAGGTTGAAAATATGAGCCAACGGGTGGCTGTATAAGTGGCACCAAGACGAAGGAGCTTGGGCTCCAAGCCATCGTGGCCTGCACTGGAGTGGAGGAGAGACCAGAAAGTGGTGTCACAGCCTTAAAATAGAGGCGCAGCTGGGAGACCAGATCCAAGTATGGAGCAGTGACCAGGCCACAACTGCCAACCCCATTAGAGGAGAACTGAGAGGTGTATGCAGACAAGTCAGAAAAATGCAAGTTAATGCATTAGCGATGGTAAGCGGATTGTTACAGCTAGCACCATCGATGAATATATCAGTGATCTCACAAGAGGAGGAACCACTTACAATGTTCTTGATGCACCTCAAAAGCTCCTGGGGTCCTTCACTGAATTCAGTAGAGTAGCTTTACAGAATTCACTTTAGGCCACACAAATTGCTTTTCTGCATTCGTTTCTGAGTTGCCTGTTCTGCTAGAGTAAGGTCTGGTCCATCATGACCTTAAGTTGGCCCAGCACTTGTCCCTGGTCCTCGAGGGCAAGGAGGCTTCTATGCAGCCATTTAGTAGCAGCCCCCAACCTTCCTCCTGATGAGAGGGGCATGCTTATCCTGCAGCGCCCAAAGATGCTAGAAAATGATCAGCTGCTGAGGAGGAGTCACGTGCATTCCAACTTCTGACCAGTCAGTATGCAGGAGGTCCACGGGAATGAACCTAAGTCAAACCTGGAGAAGTCCCTAACCTGAATGACTTTATGGGGAATTTTCAGGAGGAGATCTTCCATACACAATACACTGGGAGTGATCAGAAATGGAGTCAGGAAGGATACCGCGAGCTAAACCTCTCAGGCCTATTGGACAATATCCAATCTAGGAGGGAGCTAGATCCACGTGTGGATGACCACCTAGTTGGGTCCTCAATAAGTTGGGACAGTGAGAGGCCAGCGAGAAAAGGCTCATACGACTTGGTGTTTCCACCAATCCAGTTTAAGTTAAAGTCATCCAATAACATCAATTTATTTTGCCCAGTTGTTGGTCCTACACACTCAAGTAGGGAGGACAATCCCAATAAACCCCTGTAGGAGGATTGTATGCCCATACAATATGAAGTTTCTTTGTGTTACCCAGCAACAACACTGTGTGTAGAGTTCGTAGGAGACTGCAATGGCTGCTGGCTGGGTAGGACCGTAAGGTTGAGGTGACACCTGAAATAGACTAAATGCCTCCCTTTTTTCCTGCCGGTCCAGCCTAACTAGCTAATATCCAGGAAGCACACAGGCAGAGTCCGGATGGATGGTTTCAGCCAGGTTTCAGTTACTCCAACGATGTTAGGCCTATGGTGGGTAACCCAGGTAAAGAGTTCTGCCATATTGGTAGCAGGCTGCATATATTTAGGCACGCTATTTTAGCCCCTTACCTGACTTCCAGTCATCTAGTGTAGAAGAAGCTTGATAGGGAGGACCAAGGTTGGACTCAATGTCACCTGACAGAGTGAGGGTCACTAGCAAGAGCCAGAGGAGGTGCCTTAGAGGGGGCACCCTAGATGTTGGCTTACTTACCAAGTCGCCTGACCATAAAGACAGGACCCAGAAAGCACCTTAGTTCAAGACAGCCAACAGTCAGGAGGCTGTCTGGCACTGGTTATAAGGTTGGAGAAGGTGAAGTCCAACTCCACATGCAGGCCATGTGCAAACCAGGGACCTCCACAGGAGGGACTTGCCACCAGACCAAGGCTCATTAAGCAGACCAATGGAGAGGAGCATAAGAGGGTGATGGCAAGGCCCTCCTTAGGCAGTGATCGTGGACCCCCATGGTACTGCCAGAGCTTAGACCAGAGGCAGCCCTAACAGTAGTTGAATGGAACCACAGATGGGAGAAACTGAAGTAGTAAACCCCTAACCTACTTGTTATCCTCTGGGCAGCTAAGAGGCGACAGACCAGCTACCACTGTTAGTGGAAGGCTTTAGTTACCACACAAGGAATATACTACCTTCGTTACACACAGTAATAATCATTTGACGATCAAAACATTCACTGAATTCCTACTAGTTGTGTAGATGAAACGAAAATTGGGTTAGTCTGATGCATGTATCTGATAAATTCTCCAGCTCTTGTATGTCCCCTCATCTCACTGCCACATCATTGATATAACAACTTAAAAATGCCAATTTAATGAAAAAAGGTTTGTCCTTCCACACATGGGGTTGTACTACTGGGCCAGTCAGGCCAACAAATATTTACAATGGCTGACAGCAGAGCAGTGATTAGCATGCTCTCTCTATACCCCGATCTGGCTTAGAGTAGAGTTGGATAGTATTAAGAAGCATGGTTTTCTTCCAGCTGCATTATTATATATTAAATTAGGACCTCCCGTTATCCCTGTGTAATTCTCCCATTGCAGTCTCGATTATGTCCCATTCTCAGCTGTGTGCGTTTTAAAATATGACAATACCAAGGATCTACATCAGCCAGTAACTGGTAATCCCAATCTGAAGTTGGATAATAAGCTTGTATCCCCTAATTGGTTCCTCCTATAAAATGTTCCTTGTTAAAAGATTTCACTACACCTGATAGACAGTGGAGTCCCTCTCCGGAAATCTTACATAAGTTTATGATTCCTCGTATTAATATTTTCAAGATATATCAACTACAGCACTGTATGCTGAAGGTATTTGGGGCTACTCCTCCCTTCCTTGCATAGCCTAATTTCCAGGCCTCTCTCTCAAACTCGCTGGAATGCCCCATGCTGTTTCAAAACCTATAGTACCTTATTTGCTTGGGCATATCCCAATAAGTTTGCTCCTGTTCTTATTGGTCTTCCTTTTTCCAGATAAGGAGTTTGATTGGTCACTTATATGGAACACCTGCCATAATTTTTATCCCAAGACAGACTCAGATTAATGCAATTTAAAATCTTGCATAATATATATTATAACCCACTAAAACTGGCCAAGATAGGAGCAGTGTCTACTCCGCTCTGTACCAGACGTGGGCTGCTGCCGGACTCTTCCATATCTTTTGGGAGTGCCCTGTCGCCCTCTGAGCTGCCATAAACAAAAAGCTGACCCACTTTTAGGGCTCTCAGAATTATTCACACCTGAAATTTGTCTCTTGGGTGACTTTTCTACTATCACAATAAGGTGTAGGAAATTTTATATGGCATTAATCTCCATGTCTGTCAAAAGGTGGTCCTTAGGCATTGGAAAGACTCTGACAACTTGTCTTACCTAGAATGTCTCCAAGAGCGCCTCGCAAATCTCAGAACTGAGAGAACCATTGCAAGTCTCTCCAACAAACTTAACAAATTTAAAAAAACATGGGGTTCTCTACAAGCCCTATATTCACTACAAGTGTGAAACATTGCCTTGTGAAGTATATGAAGCTAACTGTATGTTAAACTGCTGCGACAGAATAGGGTGGGGTGGGACCGGGGTTGGAATGGGAGAGAGTGTATCAGCTCAATGTGTATGGTATTCATATTTCATTACATTATATGTTCCTGGTGATTCACTCTCTGTATTGTAAAACTCAATAAAAATTGAATGAAAAAAAAAAAAAAGGTTTGTCTCACTGTCATGAATGTACTGACACTCCCACAATCCCACATGCAAATTGACTAGTGACAGGACAAAAGTGGCATCCATCGTGGTTCACTTCACTTGCAGAAAAAATTCATTACAAAACATGAGGACAATATTTTTGAGCATATACGTAGTAAGCTCAGTAGTACATCAGTGTGGGGACTCGTGTCTGGGTGCTTTGATTCAAGAAGAAGGCCACTGCATCCAAAATCCTCTTGAGGATACTTGGTGTACAGGGACTCAATATCAAAAGTATTTAGATATGAGTTCCTCCTCCACAATATCCCATGAGCTGCAGGACACTGTTAAAATCTTTTAAATAAAATTGAAGTGTGGTGACACAGGGTCATATATAAAAGCCCACAAACTTGAATATGGTTCTAGTCAACAGGCTTTTTGATCTTTAATCATTTGCTGCCTTGCCTTTCTAGCTTCTCTTCCCACTGTCCATTCATCATTGCCACCTATGAGTGAACTGAGGTAGTATGGGAAGGAGCAGCTGTGGAGTTTCTATTTAAGCTCCTGTAACATCCTCTAGGAAAGTATTACACAGCAAGGCTCTACAAATGATGGCTAGCTAGGACAACTCCTCAGTCTCCAAGCAAACCTATCCCCACACACACAACTCACACACACACACACAACTCACACACACACACACACACACACACGCACACACACACACACACCACTGGTAAAAGTATATTTACTTACAACTAAAAATTTTTAGGTTGGTGTCTAATCCAGGACTTGCATCTCCTGGGTAACATCACCAAACAAACATGTTAGATGTTGTATTTAGACACTGTTCCTACTTTGAAATAGGGGACTGACTCTATAACATCTAGCTGCACCCTGCTTTCTCCTACATGAGTGGTGATATTCCACTGAGTTGACTGCAAGGAAGTTTGTTACAAGGTCTGGCAGGTATTTACATGGAGTAAATAAAAAACCCTAATAGGAAATATCACAGAGGTGGGAGATCACTTTCAAAGATAGGTGGATTTTGTTTTACTTTAAGCAATGGCTGTATCAGTTACTAAGGTAATGGCTGTGCAGTCTATTCAAAGGATAACATTTTCACAATCTGAATAACATTTCCCTTTTCCGACAAAAAATCTAAAATGTGCTGTAACAATCACTTTCAATACCACCCCTGAAATGACAGTGTCACAAAGTCAATTCAGAGTCTGTGAGGTCACACAGTCCAGTCTACCTTAACCCAGATGGGTGCAGCCCGTAATGGTGATGGTGATCATGATGCACTGCCATTGCCAGGGATGATGAGGCATTGTCTTCCGGGTCCTTTGTTGGCTCTGCTGTCTCTCAGGTTCTCCAGTCTCCTGGCTCTGTAGCACCACTGGTCCCCATCTGGTCCTCCAATGAACAGGTGAATACCCTCCTAAAACTTTTAACTGAGTAAAATAATAAACACTTTGGGATGTCTGAAACAATGAACTGAAAATGGATTTCCCTTGATCCTCCTTAATTGGACTATCAAGGTCCAAGTATTTCTGTAAAGATTAATATGACTAAACTTTTCCTGATAAATGGGCTTAGAAACTACTACTCTAACTACTACTTCACTCCAGAAATGTCAGACTAAACCCTGAGCCCCATCCTCTATTTCAACACCTTCTGACCTATCGCATCTCAAAGGTCTCAGTTTCTACATTTTAATGCCTGCAGGTTGCTCAAAAACTTGACACGATTCAGGCTTGGATCTGCCACATTAAACCTGATGTGTTAGTTATTACAGAATCCTGGTTAAGAGCTTCAGCCCCTGACCATAACATAAATATCCCCTCATACAATGTGCTGAAGGGTGATAGACCCACCGGGGAAGGGGGTGAGAGGATTACAATGTATGTCATGGATACATTTTCGGTAGCAGTAAATACAGGTTACCACCTGTAACAGGAGTTCTAGGAATGGTATATGTTGTTCATCCACACTTATTGGCAGGTTCCTTGCCGCTTTAAATCTTGCCGGAGGTCTTCAAGCTGGCTTCTCCCACCCACCCGGTGGTAAAACTCCGGCTCGGCCCCATGACGTCAGATCTGGCCCGCTGGAAGCTCAGGTTGTGCGTCAAGCTGGGGAGGTGGTCAGGATGAACAACATATACTATTCCTAGAACTCCTGTTACAGGTGAGTAACCTGTATTTAGGACATGATATGTTGTTCATCCACACTTATTGGCAGACTCCTAGCAGTTCTCTGGGAGGAGGGAGGCAAGGCGCACAACTCACTTAGGGAATAAAGACTGGAGAACCGAGGCCCCAAAACCAGCATCCCGGCGTGACTCAAGGTCGATGGTAATGGGTAATAAAGGTGTGTGCTGACTTCCAGGTAGCAGCCCTGCAGATTTCCTGGATAGGGACATCCTGGAAGCAGCCACCAATGCAGCAGTATGACGGGTAGAATGAGCTCTTATGCCTCTGGGAGGCTCCATGCCCACCAACTTGTAGCAGAGATCTATGCAGGAGGTGACCCACCTGCTTATCGTCCGCTTGGCTGCAGGTCTGCCAGGTGCGGCTTCAGCGAGGTGACAAACAGCTGGCGAACCTCTCCCTGAATTTCAGCCATGCGCCCCTTATAATAAGTGAGTGCCCTTCTAGGGTCCAAAGTATGGATCCTGTATTCGGCCTCCGAGGTGTGATTGGGGTAGAACACCGCAGAGTCAACACCTGGTTAAGGTGAAACTCGACACCACCTTCAGAAGGAATTTCGGGTGGGGCACAGGACAACCTTGTCCCTGTGGAAGACCAGGTAAGGAGACTCGATGCAGAGCACCTGGAGTTCTCGCATCCTTCTGGCTGAGCGTGATAGCCACCAAGAAGGCGGTCTTCCGACAGGTGAGAGTTCACACCTGTGCATTGGTTCGAATGGTTTGCCCATGAGCTTTGCCAGTACCAGCAGTAACCTAATGGAGGTGGAGGTTCCTCACACCGGAGGGGAAATGTGATCGAGGCCTTTGAAAAACACCAGACCACCTTCTCCTGCACCACTGACTGCTCCCCGGCCCGAGCCCGTAAGCAGAGATGGCTGCCAGGTGCACCCTTAGGGTCGCTTGACCTAAGCCCTTGACTAGAAAGGGACCATAAATAGTCCAAGATGCTTGCCAAAGGACAGGAGGAAGGGTCCAGGGCCTTGCCCTGACACCAAATGGAAAATCTCTTCCATTTAAAGGCATAGCATTTCCTGGTCGACTCCTTACGGGACGCCTCAACAACATTGAGGACCTCGTCGGGAAAGACCCAAGGCCTGGAACTCTAGCCACTCAGAACCAGGCTGTCAGGTGCAGGGATTGAAGGTCCGGATGGAACACCTTCCCTGATTGACTGAGAGCAGGTCCGGGGAGCTGGAAGCTGCCTCGGGAGCCTGGAGCTGAGGCTGAGGGGATCTGGGTGCCAGAACTGGCGAGGCCAGTCTGGGGCTATCAGAATCACTTGCACCTTGCCCCTCCTTGCCTTGAGAAGCACCTTGTAATCAAGGGAAAGGCGTAGAAGAGGCCGGGGTCCACAGCCTCGAGAAGGCATCCCCTGCAGTGAGCCCTGCTGAGGGGGCGATGAAACAGCCTCAGCTTTGCATTCTCCCTGAGGCAAACAGGTCCACCTGAGGTGTGCCCCAGTGGGAGAACAGATCTTGTACTACCTCCAGCAGGAGAGACCACTGTGAGATGCAGCCCCTATCCGGCTCAGGGCATTGGCCAGGGTGTTTGAGGCTCCTGCCACATGAATGGCTAGGAGATCCGCCTCCAGGCTGCGCTAAGTGACCAAATGTGGAGCTTCCTTGCATAGAAGCATGGAATGCGTCCCGCCTCTGGCGGTTTAGGTAGTACATGGTCGTGGTATTGTCCATCTGACTGGACCACCTGACCCCGGAGAAACGGAGCAAAGGCGTGAGAGCTAGGTGAACCACTGAGCTCCAGCAGGTTGATGTGACATCAGGACTCCCACGGGGACCAGAGGCTGTGCGCTGGTGTTCCCCAGATGGGCACCCCAACCCATCAGAGAGGCATCGGTCGATAGAAAGACCGTCGGCTCGAGGCGGACAAATGGGATGCCTCCTGCAGATGAGATGGAATGGTCCACCACCGGAGAGCGCCCACATCTCCTGGGTTACCATCACTAGCTGGTCCAATGGATCACAGCGTTGCGACCACTGGCTGGCCAGTTCTCACTGAAGGGTGATGTGCCAGCGTGCCCAATGGACCACGCTGGTACAGGCCGCCATAAAGCCCAGGAGGCACAGGAAGTCCCGGACGAGGCGATTGCCCAACCAGAAATGATTGGGCAAAGGAGGTAAGAACCTCGGCCCTGTCCGCCGAGCCGTCGTTTGGCTCAAGAGAGTTTAGCTCTGCCCCGATAAACAGAATCACCTGTCGCTTGAGTTACGACTCTGGCCTCGCTGATAAGAAGGCCGACTAGAGTAAACCTGAGGGCCAGATCTCTGACCGCCTCCACCTCCCATCTGAGGCTGCTATCAGCCAATCATACAGGTAAGGGTAACACCTGGACCCCTCAGCACCGAGGGAAGGCTGTCACCACTGCAATGCATTTGGTGAAGACCCGGGAGCTGGAGACAGGCCGAAGGGCATGGCTCGAAATCTTGAAGAGGATTCTCCGCCGAAAGTGAAGGAATCTCCATGTGACGGACAGATAGGGACATGAAAGAACGTGTCCTGCAGGTCCAGAGCAGAACCACATGCCGTGTTCCAGAGATGGTATTATCTGAGCCAGAGTGACCATCCTGAAGGTTCGAGACCTTAGGAACTTGTTCAGGTCGGGTAGGTCGAGAATGGGGCATCAGCCCCGTCCGCTTTGGAACCAGGAAGTACCTGGAGACAAACCCGGTCTGAAGGAGGGTCCGCTTACCTCCTGATTACCTCCTTTGGAGGAGGAGAGCGATGTCGGCCCGACGAGCCGACAGTGAGGCTGCAGACCCCGAGGCCCCCGAGGTGCGACGGCTCTGAAGGGCGGGCCTGCTTGAATTCTAAAGGCAGGCCTTTACCACCACCTCCAGAACCCACCTGTCCGTGGTAATAATGGACCAGGTGTAAAGGAAGTGCCGGAGCCATCCCTCATGGGGGAACCTGGGTGAGGTGACGGGGTGGGTGACACCCTCAGCCCGTCACTGGGCAGGCTTGGAGGAGGGACCGGCTGAGGGACCTCCTGGGCCCTTACCTCCTGCTTCCTGTTGGAGGAAGCTCGGGCTTCTAGGTTTGGGATGCCAAGCCCGAGCCTGCTGGCCCTGACGTTGCTGGCTGGTGCTGGGGCGCAGAAGGAAGAAAGGGCTTAGGCTGTGGTTTGCGCCTTGTCCTTCTGAGTGAAGAGACCGAGTCCAAGGTAGCATTGGACTTCTCGATCCTCTGCAGGTGACCTTCCACCCCAGGGTCAAGAGGTCAGTCCCCAAAAGGAACATCCGCCAACTTGTGCTGGGTATCCGGGCAAAGGTGGATATCCTCAGCTAAGCTCGACTTATCGCAAGAATGGCCACTGCGGCCTCCACAGACCCTGGCACATGAGTCCCCAATATCTAAAGCAGTCTGGAGCTGCTGTTTGGCCACTGCCCTGCCCTGGTCCTGCACCTGCCTGACCGTAGTCTGCAGATCCGAGGAAGATGAGGATGACTCATCCAGGAGCCCAACAGGGCATGGGAAAATGTGCCATGAGGATGGCCGAACTGGCCTGACGGCCGAGAGAGGACGCAGCATAGACTTTTTCGCCCAGCAGAATCCATTTCTTGGATTCCCTTGTCAGGAGGTTTGTGCATTACTACAGCTCCCGCACGCCAGAAAACGCTGTCGGTAACCAACCCTCAGCAGAGGGTGTTCAAAACCGGACAGGAACCGGGGATCAGATACTTCCTGGCCATCCTGGGTCAAGGTGCAGGGCAGGAAGCAGGTGCTGCTGAGCTCCAAGGCCGACCTCACTATGGCCTCGGCCACCGGAAAGGCCTCCGTAGGGGAATCCTCGGTCCAGAATCTCTGTGAGGGATACCTGGCCCATTTAGAAATGGGTTCAAGCTTCATTCCGTGGATTCCGAGATAAGCCGAAGCAGTCCTAGGAAGGACGAGGGCTATCGCCCACCGACTGTCCTCCTGAGGACCCAAGTCCATTCGCTTGGAGAAAAGGAGAATCATCCTCGGACTCGGAAGAGTCCTCAAAGAGCTGTCTCAGGCCTGAGCCACCTCCACCTGCCGAGGTCTATCGGGAGTGAGGGTGACAGACAGCCTATGGGGCAGTCCCCGAGCCGACCGAGAATTTTTGGTCGGAGCCCCAACTAACGGCCGCGGAGGCGGAGGTTCCACCGAATCGGTGGGACAGCTGGAATGGGCCGAACAACCGCCTGGGAACAGGCCTCGGCTAAAAATGAGGGGTTGAGCCGCCCGGGTGACAGCCACTTAATGGCCGGAAGACGACGGCGTTGGCTTATCTCCTCGTCAAAAGAACTGTTGCCACATGAGTTCCTCATACCTCTGACACAACTTGTTCAAGCCTCCCTCGTCCGAGGAGGAGGAAGAGGAAGAGCCGGCGGCACCACTTGCCGCGGTGCCGAGACCGAGACTCCTATGACGGCGGATCGGCTGACCGCCGAAGACGCCCAAGACCGAGATCGAGAACTCGGCCAGGCCGAGGACGGGCGGGAGGTGTTAGAATCGCACTCGCCGGTTCGGACAATTCCACCGGCTCCGGAACCGAGGCACAGACGAGCCGACGGGATCTCAACCCCACCGGGGAACCGGGAGAGGGATTCTCAGCTTCTCCAGCCGACAACCCGTCCAACGGGTCGAGAAAAATCTCGACCGCGACGGAAGTCTCGGTCAACTGGCCTGACGGGACAATTATGAAACCAGTGGCTGAAGCCGAGAGGTTGACCGAAGTCAATGGCCGACTACTAGGGAGGGGGATCTTTCCGCTCCCAAGAGCGTCGATGGTGAGACTTACTCTTGTCTCTTTTTGGACCGAGAAAATGGTCCAGAAGAAGTTGGACCCTCACCTTTGTTGAGAGGGTCAGACAAAGCTCCTTAAAAGAAGCCGAATAACAGGCACCGAGAGATAGCGGGACAAATGCCGCAGCCGAGGTAGAAGTGGCCCGCGCCGCCTCCTCTTCGAGGGCTATCATTTGCCTGCTGATCCGCCTAAGCCCGCCGCTGACACCGCCCGACCGGGCCTCTTTGACTTAACCTGAGGAAATCTTCTCGGACCAGTTGTAAACGGGCAGCATGGTCTTCGAGGACGAGGCCGAAAAGGAAGAGCACAGGTCGCAGGCCTGTGGGTCGTGCTCAAGGCCCAGCAGTAAACGACGGGAGTGCGGATCCGTCCGAGACATTTCTACCCGCAAGGGCATCTCCGGAAACCGAGTCGACTGGTCCATCGCAGTCACTGAGGAGAGAAGACCGATGTCTGTTTAGCAAAAACTTTTCAATTTCAAAATATCAAAGAATTAGAACCAGTCTTATACGCAGAGCGTTAAGGAGGGAACCTGAGCTCAAGCGTAAGGAAGATCTGGCTGCCATGGGGCGGAGCCGAGAGTTTTACCACCAGGGTGGGTGGAGGAGCCAGCTTGAAGACCTTCCAGCAAGATTTAAAGCGGCAAGGAACCTGCCAATAAGTGTGGATGAACAACATATCCATGTCCCTAGAATTGACATATCCACTGCCCCTAATGAGTTTGAATGTGCTACCTTAAAATCTCCTTATCACCTGATGAGACTGTACTACTGAGGCTGTTACAGACCACCCTCAGGAGGCCTGGGGTTATTTACCCATCTCTGCAAATTGCTGGATGCCCATAGTTCGGAATCAATTATCATGGAAGATATTAACCTTGACTGACATTCCCTTGCTCAAAACCCTTAAAAGATCTTTGCGACTGCTATGGCATTACACAAATTATTACTGACATCACTCACCCTAACATTAAAACACCTGCTGTACTGTTCTTGACCTAATCCTGGTAAATAAACCCCATAAAATTGCAAACACTGGGGTATTCCACAAGTGAACATAGGGCTATAGCCTGCATCATGTCCTTACCCAAGCCCATATCTACCTGTATTTTCAAATTTAAGAGGAGCTACCACAAATTCAATGGCACCGATTTCTTCACAGACTTAACCATAATTCGATGGCAAGATTTCTACCTAGAACCCACAATCACAGAGACCTACAACCTGTTCCACAGCCTTGTTCCAATAGATTAACAAACATGTACCTCTAGTAAAAATTGGAACAAGGAAAAGGACATGCCCCTGGTTTTATAATGAACTAAAGTCAGCCTTACATGGCAGAGATACCCTATGGAAAAGGGTTCACAAAATAAACTCACAACAGATTGGGTGGATTTTAGAACAGCTAGGAACCAATGCACAAAGCTTATAAGGGCTGAAAAACAAATACTTTTAATCTGCACTAGAATCATCCAAAAAGGATGCAGCCAAATTTAGTAAATCTAAGGCATATTGAAGTGCACAGCACCTTACCATCACTACCTTCCAAAATTATTCTGGTGACAACACCTATACTAGTAAACAATACATCTTAGAGCAACTAAATAACCATTTTGCCACTGCTGGGTTAACTTTGATACCTCTATAGTAAGCAAACTTCATGCAACCCAACACCAAAGACTTGCTGTGCCCCTGCCAAAGGCTACCAAACAATCAGCCAGGTTTAGTTTTAGTCAATAACCTTTTAACAGGTTGAGGACCTCTCAATAGCTCTGGGCACAAAAAAAGTGCAGGAGCAGATCTGATTGAACCTTTCTTCCTAAAGCTAGGTCACTGTGACAGAAATGGGAAGGAAAGAGTTAATGGTTGGGATTCTGTAGGTGCCTTATTTTTTAGCAGTTTGGAAAAAATACACTCAGGCTGAAATCCTCTGTCCAGCAGCATCCAGCTTGTGGAATTCCTAGCTGCTAGATAAGAGCTGGGTCATAAATCTCAAGTGGACATCTCCATACACACACAGACCTGCAGACACGTACACAGTGCAGTTTGAATGGATTGGATCATTCAAATATAAACTTAAGATGAAAAGGAATATAATTGGTCACTGATAGGCGTTCACCTGATTGGGACAATTAAATACATACATGTTAGTTAGTTGGTGCATTCAAAGGGAGAATAGGAATGACTTATTCTCCAGAGAATATATAACCTTCTGAAAGTCAGAGAAGGCTCTCTTGCTTTGGGGAAGCTGAAGGGGAAACATAAGTGTGGTGCCTACCTTGTAGCTATGTCCATGGGAGCTAGCAGTTAGAACAGGGTCCAGTGTCTCTTGTAAGGACAGGGAAGGGTAAGTTTAGTGATAGTATATTTCAGTAATAGCCTTCTTTTGCCATCTGTTATTTAAAACATTTGTTTACTTTTCCTGTATGAGTGTTATTCTCTTGTGTTGTAAATATATATCCTGTAAATGCTTTGTGCACTTTCTGTTAAGTAAAAGCTATTTATTTGCTCAACAATTGTGACTGTGATGTCATTTTTCAAGGTAATATTTAGTTTTCACTGGCTGAGGTAAACTCTGTGTAGCATCCGCCACCCGAGGGAGACACACTACCAGACTTTAATTTGTGCAATTGCACGCTTAATTATTCAAGTTTGTACACTTGAAAGAAGTGCCAGAAGGAAAATCCAGCTGGTGGCAGCGAACACCCGAGGCAGACATCTCTCTAAAAGCTGTTTCAGTCCAGAGGAGAGGTGGGTTGTCACATATTGGTTGGCAGTGATGGGGTGATGAGAGCAGTCTGCATAGCACACTGAAATACAAAGTTTGTCAGTGGAACAGTTACCTTAGTGTTGCAAAACAGGATATATAAGAGGATACATTTGTACAACCGTTTTATTTGTTTCTAGTTATCACAGTAAAGTGTAGCAGTAGAGAATGAGCTCCACGGAGTATGACTCACTTACTGTGCCACAGCTTTTTGAAAGGTGCAGAGAAAAGGGATTCAGCCTGAAGTTCTAAAGCAGAAGAAAAGGCAGACCTCATAGCTACCTCTTGGCACATGATCTGAAGTAGACAGTCGCTGGGGTGAGTCAGGAACTGAGGCAGCAGACACCCAAACCAGCTTGAGGCACTGCGACTGCAACTGTTGCTGCAAGACAGGGCATTGGAGGCAAAAGACTGGATGCTGAAGCAGAAGCAAGAAGGTTGGATGTAGAAACCAAAGATGGGAAACAGAGAAAGAACTTGAAGAAAAGAGACTGGCAGACAGAGAGAAGGAACAAAGAAAGAGAAAAGGAATGACAGCATGAGAAGGAGATGATTACCTCTGCAGCCAGCAAACCATGAGTAATGGTGGAGTGACTTTGCCTCATGAAGTCAAAATGAATTCTAAATTGTTCCTCAGCTTAGAGGAGATGACCTTGACTTATTTTTAAGGTCATTTGAAAAGTATCGACCAATAAAATTGACTAAGGCTGCCTGGTCAACTTATCTCACACCTTACTGATGGGCATAGTGTTGCATGCATTTTCTAAAATGAGTAATGAAGACTATGCTGATTATGACAAAGTGAAAACAGTGTTGTTGAAACATTTTGAATTAACTCCTGAGGCTTATAGAAGGAAATTTAGTGTATTAAAGAAAGCCCAGAAGACAGTTATGCAGAACTGCAGGTTCAACTGCATACTTACCTTGATAGGTGGATGGAGGGGCTAAAGCAACCACTGTGGAACTGATTAAAGATGTATTGGGAGAAAACAATTCCTTAAAATTGTACCTGAGGACATGCGTGTATGTCTCATCGATAGGGCATGTGCCTCTTTCACAGAGGTGGCAGGAAGCGCTGATGTGTATCTGTCTAGCCGCCACACGCACAGTGTAAGTCTGGATGGTGTGGGGGCAGCACATGGTTATAAGGGATCCCATGGAGGGCAGCCCAAAGGAAACCAGCCTGCACCTGAGCCCAAAGTAGAACCTCTGGTTCTAAGGAGACCACAAGACAGGACCCAAGAAATGTCATATTTGCAATCAAGGGACACTTGAGACATAACTGCCTCAGAAACTGGTTAAGGGGCAGAGGTATGGGAGTGGGTGATCAAAAGAGCACTGGTGTCTTTGTAGGGTTTGTCCAGTCTGAAGAACCAGTCTCCTCTGATGAGAATCTGCATCCCATTACAGTTAATGGAATAGTGACACAGGGACTGTGGGACACAGGCACTGACATCTGCCTGGGAGGGCAGGATCTCATTCGGGCAGAGCAGATGGTGCCTGGGAAATACTTCAAGGTCCAGGCATTCACAGGGCCACCAGTCCACTTACCAATGGCTAGAGTCTTCCTGAGCTGGAAGGGGCCATGGAGAAAAGAAGGTGGGAGTTGTAGAGGATCTACCTGTAAATATGATTGTGGGGAAGGATTTGGACCCCAGTAAAAACTGGTGTGTGTGTAACTCATAGTCAGGCACAAGGCAAGCTTCTGAAGGTGAAGAGGGGTGACTCTGGGTGGTCCAGCCATACCCTCAGCAGCTGAGGGAGTGTCTAGCACAGGAGGGGCTGGCTGAGCAGCAGTCCAGAACCCCAGTCACAAATAAAGCAGCACAGGACTTCTTTGAAGGTCACTGAGAAGGGTCAGATGAGGGCAGCTGAGTGCTGCACAGCTAACTGACCCTACCCTGGAAAACTGAGGGAAAATAGCTCATGGGGTGAGCATTCTCAGAGGGATAAAGAGTCCATTTATTGAATAATGGGCTGTTGTACAGAGAATGTACAACAGGGAAGGGCTAGATGGTGAGGTACTCCAGCAGCTGGTAGTCCCTAAGATTCACCATCAGCAGCTTTTGGCCCTTGCCCATGATATCCCTTTTTCAGGGCACTTAGGTGTGAGGCACACAAAAGCATATAACCAACAATTTCTTCTGGCCTGGTATTGGCAAGGATGTGGCAAATTATTGCAGGACTTGTCCACAGTGCCAGTGGGTGGGCAAAATGGGGACAAGGCCAAGGCAACTTTGGTGCTCCTACCATTATTGATGAACCCCTCAAGAGGGTAGCTGTGGACCTATTAGCCATTGAGCACCCAAGTCGCACTGGCAAGTGGTATATCCTGGTAGTTGTAGACTATGCCACCAGATACCCAGAGGCAGTGGCCCTAGCGTCTCTGAGGCAGAACCAGTGGCAGATGCACTGTTGAGAATATTTAGCCTGGTGGCTTTCCCCAGGAGATACTGTCAGACTGGAGTGCCAATTTTATGGCAGGGTTAATGAGTAGTTTGTGGAGAAGTGTGGTGAAGCAGCTCAAAACATCCCCATACCATCCCCAAGCTAATGGTCTAATAGAGCAATTTAATTCAACCCTAAGACCATGCTAAGGACTTTGCTGACCAGCATAAGAGGGACTGGGACAAATATTTGCCTCATCTTCTATTTGCATAAAGGAAGTCCCACAGGAGCCCACAGAGTTTTTACCTTCGAGCTCCTGTTTGGTCATAGGTGTGGGGCCCCTAGATTTGATTTGGGATGAATGGAGGATGACCATGCCTCCCAAGGAGTCAGTTGTGGAGTATGTCCTGAACTTCAGGACCTGCCTTAGGGAGCTCATGGGGTTTGCTCAGGGCACCTGGCCACTGCACAACAGCGGCAGAAAGTTGGGTACGCACTGTGGGGCCCGAGCCAGAGAATATGAGGTGGGACAGCGAGTGATGGCACCCATCACTGTCCGACAGGAATAAGTTACAGGCAGCATGGGAGGGCCATTCTCCATTGTCCAAAAAGGTTAGTGATGTCAATTACATGATAGAGCAACCGGACAGAGATGCAAAAAAAAGTGTATCATGTTAAGATGCAGAAGCTCTACCATGACAGGGAGTAAATGGTCATCATGGTATGCAGTGCCCCAGAGGAGGAAACTGAGGTAGATCCACTGGTGGACCTGCTTGGGAGGCCAGGGTTGCATCCTCTGTGGACAACTTACCTTTCGGAACAGCTGATACCAGCCCTGGTGCAAGAAATTAGGGAGTGCTGAGAGCATTTGAGGACATGTTCACAGGGAAACCAGGGTACACAGCGATGGCAGAGCACCATGTGGTACAGGACCCAGGTTCCCTGAAACATTCCTCTCTACAGGGTACCGGAGCATGTTAAGCAGAATGTGAAAGAGGAGCTCAAGGAGATGCTGGAACTTGAGTAATTCAAGAATCTAGTAGCCCTTGGGCATCACCCATGGTACTGATCCCCAAAAGAGATGGCACCACACGATTCTGCATGGACTACCGGAAGCTTAATAGCTGCACGGAGTCTGATGCCTATCCCATACCCAGAACAGATGAGACCCTGGAGTGACTGGTGGAGCCAAGTGTTTGACCACAATAGACCTAACAAAGGGCTATTGGCAGGTACCTCTGACCCTCGGCCAGGAAAGATCAGCTTTGTTACTCCATTTGGTTTATACAAATTTAAGGTAATGCCATTTGAATGAAGAATGTACCTGCAACCTTTCAACGGTTTGTAGATTGCATTCTGTCTGGGGTAGGTGAGTTTGCATTGGCTTATATGGATGATATAGCCATACCGCCAGACCTGGGATGAGCACATCAAGAATGTGCGGATGTGTTCCACAGGTTAAAGAAGGCAGGTCTGACAGTCAACGCAGAGAAGTGTCAGATAGGTATGGCAGAAGTATCCTACCTTGGGCACCGGTGAGTAGTGGACACATCTGTCAGAGCCTGCCAAGGATGATACCATCCTGGTCTGGCTTACTCCTGCCACAATGAAACAGGACAGGGCATTTCTAGGGACAGCAAGGTACTACCAAAGGTTTGTTTCCCGCTATAGTGATCTGGCTAAGCTACTGACAGACTTAACCAAGAAGGAAAGCCAGATACAGTGAAGTGGTCAGAAGGCTGTGAGGTTGCTTTTCAGGAGCTAAAAAAGGCCTTAAGCGGCCCGGCTGTATTGGCTAGCCTAATTATAGTTTAAAGTTTATGGTCCATGTGGATGCCTCAGATCATGGGCTGGGCGCTGTGCTGAGCCAAGTTACCCAGCAGGGGAGGAGCACCTGGTTGTGTACCTCTGCCGGAGACTTTGCCCTGAGAGGCATATGCCACAATTGAGAAGGAATGATTGGGAATAGTGTGGGCCTTCAGAAGCTGCAGCCTTACCTATATGGGAGAGAATTTACTGTGGTCACAGATCATAATCCCTGACTGGACTTCTTAGGACCAGTGGGCAAATGGTAAACTACTACGTTGGAGTTTGGTACTGCAGGCATACAACATGACCATCCAGCATCGCAGTGGCAAACAAAATGCAGATCGGTTGGGATATCTAGGCAGGGCTAATGGCTGGCTGGATACTTTGGGCACTTCCAGTAATTGCATGAACAGCTGTGTCACTTGGGGTGGCCCAAGGACACGCCTTCATTATCTGGGGGTGGGGAGATGTGACAGAAATGGGAAGGAAAGAGTTAATGGTTGGTATTGTGTAGTTGCCTTATTTTTTAGCAGTTTGAAAAAAAATACACTCAGGCTGAAATCCTCTGTCCAGCAGCATCCAGCTTATGGAATTCCTAGCTGCTAGATAAGAGCTGAGTCATAAATCTAGTGGACATCTCCATACACACACAGACTTGCAGACACGTACACAGGGCAGTTTGAATGGATTGGATCATTCAAATATAAACTTAAGATGAAAAGGGAATAAAATTGGTCACTGATAGGTGTTCATTCTGATTGGGACAATTAAATACATACACATGTTAGTTGGTTGGTGCATTCAAAGGAGAATAGGAATGACTTATTCTCCAGAGAATATATAACCTTCTGAAAGACAGAGAAGGCTCTGTCTTGCATTGGGGTAGCTGGAAGGGGAAACGTAAGTTTGGAGCCTACCTTGTAGCTATGTCCATGGGAGCTGGCAGTTAGAACAGGGTCCAGTGTCTCTTGTAAGGACAGAGAAGGGTAAGTTTAGTGATAGCATATTTCAGTAATAGCCTTTTTTTGCCATCTGTTATTTAAAACAATTGTTTACTTTTCCTGTATGAGTGTTATTCTCTTGTGTTGTAAAGTATATCCTGTAAATGCTCAGTGCACTTTCTGTTAAGTAAAAGCTATTTATTTGCTCAACATTTGTGACTGTGATGTCATTTTTCTAAGGTAATATTTTGTTTCCACTGGCTGAGGTAAACTCTGTGTAGTATCCGCCCACCAAGAAGACATACACTAACAGACTTTAACTTGTGCAATTGTATGTTTAATTATTCAAGTTTTACACTTGAAAGAGGTGCCAGAAGGAAAGTCTGGCTGGTGGCAGTGAATACCTGAGGACAGACATCCTCTAAAGATGTTTCAACCCAGAGGGAGAGGTGGGTTGTCACAGTCACTAATTCTTGATATCACCTATCGTCCATCTACTTAAACTGTCTCTTTCCAAAGGACTGTCCCACTGAGTGGAAAATTGCATTTTATTCCACTTTTAAATCTGGTAATTCAAGTGATCTTAACAACTACTGGCCTATATCCTTACTACCTATACTTTCTAAATTACTTGAAAAACTAGTTAATATGCAATTACGAGAACACCTAGAAACCAAAAACATGCTAAACCCCTTCAATCCGGACTGAGGCCTAAATGTAGTACGGTATCAGCACTGGCAAAGGTAACAAATGATTGGCAAGTCACATTAGATTCTAAAAACCACATCAGCACACTCTTTTTGGATTTGAGCAAGGTGTTTAATACCATAGACCATGAGTTATTATCGTTTATCCACTTGACAGCAACAGTTCGACAGCAGGTTCCCCACAGCAACTACAGCACCATGCGCTGTAGGGGACCAGCTGGAACTGGGCACTGTCTGTCGTGGGTCCTGCACCCCACCGAATCAACTCCGACTCAGAGTTGATAATCCTTAAGTAAGGGGTGCATACCTCTCAACTGTACCACAAAGCGAGGAACGTTCTCATTTTACTTCACAAAGCTCCTGTTCCACATTGTGAGGACTTGTTCCACATTCAAAGCCAACATTTTAAAGCAAAATCCATAGTAAACGATGCAAAAAATATCATTCAATTAGTAACACACTTTTTGAACATGAATGCAACATTTTAACAGTGTTTTGAGCTTTTAGGTAAACATTTGATTAAGTGTGCCACATTTGCCCATTTGTTCCACATTTTGACAGGCAATGTTCCACATTTGGGGACAAAAGGTTGAGAGGTATGGGGTGGTTCGGAGGGTGATGCCCCAGAAAAACACAACCAGCACCTAGAAACCGTCACTCAACTGCAAAATGCGGTCAACCTGCCGGCTTCACTGTTGGGGCAGTCGACGGAAATTTGTTGACCACCCACTGTGGATCCAGTTATTATTACTTATGTTGCAAGATATTGGCCTGGAAGACATGGCTCTGAAATGGTTCTATTGCTATCTGATAGGTAGAAAACAGCAGGTCAAAGCCAAAGGCGATCTTTCCTCCTTAAAACATTTCAAAGAGGCATTCCTCAGGGGTCAATACTGGGGCCATCATTATTCGCAATCTATATCAATATCATTGATGTCAAAATCAATACAGCAAGTGTTCATCTTTTGCAGATGACACAGTTCTCACGTTGCTAGGCCTACCCTTGAGCTGCGTGTATAGAGCTACAGCAGGACTTTAACCTGCTGCAGCAAAACCTTCTGCAACTAAAGTTGTTGCTCAATGCTAAAAACAAAATTATGTTCATATCTCCTCAAGCTAAATCTAATAGTATTAGTTCCACTAATACTAAACTCCAGATCAAGATCCTCTTGGGTGAACCACTAGAGGTACTGTAGTAGAAATTCAAATACCTGGACTTCTGGCTCAATTGTAGGCTATCATTCACTACACATATAGCAGAACTCTACAAAAGCTATGACAAAGGCTAGGCTCTTCTTCAGAATCAGGCATCTGCTTAACTACAAGGTCAAAATAAGACTGGTACAGACCACATTTCTCCCTTCATTGACTATGCTGATTTTATTTATAGCCATTGTTCCACCATTGCTCTAGCCAAGCTGGATAATCTGTACCACAGAGCATTAGAATTAGGAGGCAGTATAGTGTAGTGGTTAGGACACTGAGCTACAAACCTGGAGACCTGGGTTTGAATCCCATCAGCTCCCACTTGCATATTGTGTGACCCTGAGCAAGTCACTTAACTTCCTTATGCCTCAGGTTGCACCTGAAACAAGCTTTGGCTTAGTGTGCCTTTCCTGGTTAAACAATTTTTCCTTTCCTTTCCTTTCCTTTCCTTTCCTTTCCTTTCCTTTCCTTTCCTTTCATCACTGAAGCTCCATTTATTACTCACCACTGCTCTCTCTATGCACAGTTGTTTGGACTTCACTTAGCACTGGAAGAATAAAAATGTCTCTCTCTCTCAGTGTACACAGCCTTTACCAAACAAGCTGCCTTCCTACATTACTGACATTTTTAAATACACCTCTGAGCTACCCACTCAAAAGGTACTCATATATTATGCTAGATATACCCAGAATCCGTACTCACTATGGCTCCTCATCCCTAAGCCATGCCCTCCCACCCTCTGGAGTGCATTGCAAAGATCCTTAAAACTCATGTATATTGTTGGGATTAATGCCTTCAAAACTGTGCTTAGACAATCATTGAAGAATAGTTGTAACTGCTATGCCTAGCCTCCACCTTAATTCTTACAAACCCTTTTGGGGTTTACTATAATGTCTTCCTGGGCTCCTTAATGCCCCTTGTCAGGCTGATGTCCTGTCTTAAGTAGTTTGATCTATTTGTGTGAGAGTACCCTAGTGATCTTCTGTGCCTGTCTCTTTAAGAGCCTAGCTATTCTGTGTTAGAAATTAGTCTGGGTTGGGTCCGAGTGATTTAAGGTCTGTAACCAGCCAGAAAGTTTGTCAGGAGGGCTGACTTTGGCAAGATGGGAGAGTGCCTCAGAAAAGCACTAGCAAACAGGCTAGAAGGAGGTGGGAGCAACAATGGGAATTATCAAAACTGCCATCACAGAGGCAAAGCCTTTTGTAAAGCAAATAAACAAATCAAAATGAAAGAAAAGCCACTTTGGTTCTCAAAGAGGTGGCTGTGAAAGTCAGGAAGAAAAGATAGCATTCGGAAGTATAAGGAAACACAGAAGGAGCAGGACAGAGAGTGTACCAGTTAAGGCAGAAAGAAGCAGGAGGGAAGTCAGAATAGCAAAGGCCCAAACTGAGGAAAAGATAGCCAACTCAGTTAAGAAGGGGATAAAACCTTTATAGGTACATCAGCGAGCATAGAAAGACAAAGGGAGGGATAGTGAGGCTGAATAGAATGAACGGTGGGTAGGCAGAGGGGACAGTGAAAAGCAGCAATACTGAACTAATATTTCTGCTCAGTATTCACAAAAGAGGAGGGGAAGTGCCTAATCCAATTAACAGAAGCACTCTTGATAGGGGTCGATCCCAGTCCTTTCACAGAAGAAAGGGTTCTGCAAGAACTCCTGAAACTGAAGGTGGACAAAGCAATGGGTCCTGATGGAATTCACCCCAGAATTCTAAAGAATTAAGGAAGGAACTAGTGAAACCACTGGCTACTCTTTTAATAAATCATGGGAGGATGGTGTGGTACCCGAGGACTGGAGGAAGGCGGATGTGATTCCCTTCACAAAAGTGGGACCAAGACAGAGGCAGAAAACTACAGACCTGTCAGTCTGACCTCTGTGGAGGGAAAGTGATGGAGTCACTCTGAAGGAAAGAATAGTTGAGTACCTAGAGGTCAGTGGAGCACAGGATCCAAGCGCATGGGTTCACAGCAGGAAGGTCATGTCAGGCGAATCTAATAGATTTCTTTGACTGGGTGACCAAAGTAGTAGACCAGGGAGAGCTGTGGACATGACCTACCTAGTCTTTAGCAAGGCATTTGACACAGTCCCACACAAAGATTATTAGTCAAATTAACCAGCCTGGGAGTGGGTCCCAGGGTGGTAGCCTGGTAAAACATTGGCTGGACAACAGGACACAAGAAGGTAACTGTAAATGGAGTCCTCTGAAGAAAGAGGCGGTTACTAGTGGGGTACCGCAGGAGTTCAGTATTGGGTCCAGTCCTTTTAATGTCTTCATCAGTGGCATTGCAGAGGGACTGGAAGGAAAGTATGCCTTTTGCAGATGACACAAAGATCTGCAACAGGCTTGATACACAAGGAGGCGTGGAAAGGATGAAAAGGGACTTGGCAAGATTGGAGGAATGATCAGACGTATGGCAGCTAGGATTCAATGCAAAAAGTACAAAATAATGCACCTAGGAAACAAGAACCCAGGGAAGAATACACAATGGGTGGGAGGTAGTAACAACAACAAAACAGGAAAGGGACCTGGGGTAATCATTTCAGATGACCTTAAGATTAGCAAGCAATGTGAGAAGGCAGTAGGGAGGGCCGGGGTATACTGGGATGTATAGGGAGGCATCAGCAGCAGAAAACAGGAAGTTGTTATCCCTCTGTACAGACAGATGGTGAGACCCCATCTGGAATACTGTGTCCAGTTCTGGAGACCCCATCTCAGCAAGGACATAGACAGGATAGAGGCAGTCCAGAGTAGGGCAACTAAAATGGTGCGGGGTCTGCAAGAAGCCATATGAGGAGAGACTAAGGAGCTTAATATGTATACCCTTGAGGAAAGAAGGGAGAGGGAGACATGATAGAAACTTTCAAGTACCTCAAGGGAATCAACAAAGTCCAAGAGGGTAGCATCTTTCAGAAAAGAGACTTGCAAGAACAAGGGGACACAATTTAAAGATAGAAGGAGGGCGGTTCAGGGGCAATGTGAGGAAGTATTATTTCACAGAGAGGGTAGTGGATGCATGGAACAGCCTTCCTGAGGAAGTTGTGGGGTCTAAAACTGTGGGAGAATTCAAGAATGCATGGGACAGACATAAGGCAATTCTTGTGGGGGCAGGAAGATATAGGCTGTTGGTTAACTAGGATCTGCGGCCTATCCTGTAGTAGGAAATGGGCAGACTAGATGGGCTAGCGGTCCTTATCTGCTGTCAAAGTCTATGTTTCTATGTTTCTATATTGCTCCATTCTGCAGTCGCTACTTGCGCAGAGGAGCCTCTTAGGAACTGTAATTGTTTATTGCTTAATTGCTGCCATAGTAAAGATAGAGAAGGTTGTCTAACCTGCTTTTATTGTAGCTTGAACACTTGGATGGGAGCCACCATGTTAGGTTCTGGACTTCCAGTATTTGGACCAGTTGAACCACTGGGGACCTAAAATGGAGACTGTCCCCAGGGTCTTGTGGGAAGGAATTCTATAGTTTCTGTAGTTTTTAAGTGTTGGCGCTCAAATGGACCTGGAGGGGGCCCTTGTTGTGAGTGACAGTTCCCTCAACCAACAGAACACTTTGGATGGCAGAGAAATAGTCAGAACTGCCTAAAGCAGTGAGTCAGTCTAGAGCTGGAGCTTGAAGAGTGAACAGCTTGAGCGTTCAAGCAGCTGATCTCTGAAGGAGTGTAGGGAATTGGCGGAAGAGGCTTTTCTGGCCTTCCTGCTCCCTTCTCAGTAACCTGAACTGCCAATTGCAGAAGCTGGATCTTTCCAATTGCTGGCTTGGATCTGTGGCAGAAGACAGAAGAAGTGGCATTGCAACTTGTGATTTGGACCAAAGACTTGCTCCAAAAGTGATCGACCCAGCTTGTGAGACAGTTATCCTAGGACTGGAAGGTTTGCACAGTTAAGCCATTAATTTGTAACTGGACATTATCCAAACTGTTGCCCCAAGAATTTAGTGCAGGAAATGTGCTGAATTTGTTTTGATGAGTCGTGATTTGGTTCCCCATGGACAGACCCATTATTCCAGCTGGAGGCTTCACCAGCAGACCATCACAAACATTTGCAGAACTGTTCATCCTGTGTGGGCCCTGCCACCTTGGCCTAGGGCCGCTGCTTGTACAGCAAAGACCTTCTTGGTGAAAGACCAGCATGGGGATTCGTCCCTACCCAACACCATTGAGCAGATAGCGACCATCTAAAGGTGAGCCGTGTTGTCCCTGCTTCCCCTGGCATTCCTGATCTTCGCCATGAGGTCTACATCTCATCTGTCTTGCATCCAGGTTCTGATAGTGTGAGTACAAATCAGGGTAGCTCCCTGCAACAAAAGCAAAAATCATTGCGGTACCAACTAATTGTTTCTGTTACTGGATTCTTGCAACAAACTGAGCCTTCAGCTTGGATTACAAATAATTGGGTTATGTGCATTTTAACTGTTTTCTTTTCTTCAGGGCCCCAACAACAGATGCAATGCTGGCCACCACAGGCAATGCTTCAGGCTAGTCTGTATAACGTACTGGGTACCCAGGGTTGTTGAACTGTTTAATTGGGACTTAAAGTTCATGCGGACAATCCTGATTTGAATCAGATTACTAATCATTTTACTAGATTCACGCCTCCCTTGTTCACTACTCCTAAATAAATCTGATTATCTTTGTTCACATTTAACCTTGCTAGTGTGCATGTTATTAGTTGGGTTACAGTCTTAAGGTTGTATGGCTAACTTTATTTTCCAGGGGTCTTCAGGGCAGCTGCAGCAGTACTAGCCCTGGTGGTAAGTGAAAAGGTGTGAGCACATTATTACAACTGCCTATTGCTTGATAATGTACCATTGTGTTACTGTTTAGGCCACTAGAAGAGTTCATGGGTGGTATTAACGTCCTGGAGGGCTATACCAGAGCAGTTGAGCTACCCAATACCATTCCTCTGGGTGGAGACACCCGATCACAGAACCCAGGCCTCTTAACCAGTGATGCCATACAGGCAGGGGTAGTAGCCCTTAGAATGATGCCTCCTAGGGTTACATATCCTTATCATACCTGTCCTGCTCCTTCTTGATTTTCCCTATACCTGTAATCCTCCTGAACACCACTTCCTCACCCAGGTTCCAAATCCCTTTTGAACACCTCTTCCTCACCCTCCACCTTGTTTTTTACTAACTGCCCTCCGAATCTGGGGAGACTATCATTTCTAACTGTATTGTTCCCTTACAGTAATGTGAATAAAGAACTTTGATATTAGTCTTATCAAATGTATAATCACCTGTATTGTTTCCTGATTGTGAATACTAGAATCAGGATGTTAGCTTTTCAGAAGTAGTTATTCCTGTCTTGTTAATGTATTGTTAGAAATGTGTTCTTTTATGAAATGCTGTTTTGTATCAACTCTTATGTTGGGTCCTCCCAGGACCACCTTATAAATGAGCCTGCTCAATGGTGTCTTTTCCTGGTAAAAATAAAATTAAAATTGAATTGAAATTAAACTTTTTCTGTCTTTAGCTGTGGTAGCCCTTAGCTATTTAGCCCCTGGCAACCAATCAGGAGTGAGCTCACCCCCACAGAGGTAGGACGTCTCGAGCCAGCTCCTCCTGATTGCTGTTCCTGCCAACTTATGAGAGCCTCAATTTCCCTCAATTTCCTTTTATGGGGAACAAACCTGCCACATTTTGTGGGGCAGATAGGGCTGAGTGATTTCCTATCTACCCCACCATACTTAAAAAAGGTTTAGCATTGGGAGTGGCCGAACAGCAGCTCTCCGACTTCACATATGTATTTGGTTGATCCTGTCTCTTGCTGCCAACGCCACAATGTCAGGACGCATTTACAAATGTCAACACCAGCCAGCAGGCTCTAACATGGCTTACCTATCATTTTGTCCCTGGAGGGTCTGTTGACTTCCCCAGATAAACTTTGATCAATATATTTTTACTTTTATTTCTTGCTTCTCAAGGCTGCTTGCTTTGGCTGTGGTGCAGCTTGTTTATGGCCTCTCCTGGCCCCAGTGTAGCACTCTGCCCCCCCATGGTCAGGGCTGCAGCTATGAATCCTGGGGCCCTGGACAAGTCACTTGGAATGGGCCCCATTTACCGAACCAGCTAATGACAGAGGTAATGCCAGCTCTCAGGAGGGCACCTGCTGAGCTCGGGGCCCCGGACAACTTCCCCCACTTACCCCCCATTACTGTGGCCCTGCCCATGGTTGTCATAAGCAGCCCCTGAAGGCTCTCGCATAGCTGCAGTTTGGCTTCGTTATATGACCCTGCTGCCCCAATTCCATTAACAGCACCCTCAGGCTCTCATCTAGCCTTGGTGCAGCTTTGTTTCATTGCTCCCTGAGGGAGCACCTTGTTCTGCTTGCCTCCTGCAGACTTTTAATGGACTAGCTTAAGTCCTGTCTGGTATTTGCCTTAAGCTGTGGTGGGGTTATAAATGTGGCTTCCACCACCAGGTCTTCTGCAGTCTTTCCACCAAACCTGCTCACAAGCCCTCTCACGGCACTTTGACGAGCTGCAGAGAGGCTTCACTTGCTGGTGGCTTCTGCCACTTCCTGCTTCTGACTGGAAGGTTTAACTAGTTGTGAGTGCAGCTCCCTTCCTGGTGGTCTCTTTCTGCCTTCCAAGCACCTCAGGGCATTTACAAAATGGCTTCTGAAGCGGCAGTTCGGGAAGGTGGAAGGAGGGGCCCCACACTAGACTCCTCCACCTCTCATTAAGCTTTGTTTCCCCCTCCCACCCACCATGTAAAAAGTTTTTGAAGTCATGGGCTGACCCCAGTTTAAAGCCGTTGTTGTTCCCTCCCCACACACTTTTTAACTCTAGTTCTCCACCTCACGTCCCCTTCCCCTTTTTCCTCCTCTTATAGTATGAGATATGTTTATATTAGTTTGTTTATATAAACCTATTTAATTGATTAAATTATAATCCAAACACTTTGTTTCTGCTATTTTGCCCTTTGGGATATTTAAAATATTAGAATGTGAAGGACTTTTGTCCCAGTTAAATATGTACAAATAAATGTGTATATTAGGGCAATTATAGAGGGAGCATTTAATATTGTATATCTCTAGGATCCAGAAATTTTATTGTAGTACTTTCTTTATTGCACTTTAATATAAAGACACCAGATAAATTGAGATGTTTTGCACAGGTATTGAACTATGTTGCTTTAAATGATAATTGTTTCTGGTCATGTGATTGTTTTTGGTGCTGTACAGTATATATGGTAAATGCACTAGGGTGCACTATCTTTGAAAAGCCTCTTGTAGGTGAAACATCAGAGCACACTTTATTACTCCATACCCAGCTGGGTGTATGTTCATCTGCTGGCTATTTAAAAAAAACAAGCTATTCTTCACGAATTCTAGGTCTGCTGCATTATTTTGTATTTATGCTGTGCTGAGGTGAGTGCCGTGACTGCTATTGCTCTTGCCTTACTGTTGTCACAGAGCACCCTAGCCCACTAGGTGTGGCTCTGTTCTTTCCAAACGTGCTTGTGATGAAATCACTCCTTCCTCTTCTGGTGCAGTTGGGTACTGATGTCAGTAAATCTCCCTTTTGACAAGGTTAAAGTCTTCAAGTCTATCTGTTGACTGCTACAGCCTATCCAGCTCCTCTTGAGATGCTGCCTGTTGTGGATCCTATCAAAATACTCCAAGAGGTGGATCTTGCACTGCCTCAATTCCAAGTTTGAGTGCTCTTGTACCACTGCTACTTGTTGGCATGTCTTCACAGGGTGCCCTCCAGTACTGTAGCCAGTTCTCTTCAGGGATGCTTGATTGCCTGAGTACTTGCTCAAAACCTCTCAAGAACTCCTTGGATCTTCTTTGGAGTCACCTACAAAGTTAGGTAGATTACTTCCATGGTGCAAGCTAGGGACAATGGCTGGTGTAGTGTCGACACACAAAGGTCTGTACTCATTTCTGATGGGGTCACGATAGTCCTGTTCTGCATCTCTTAGTCTCCTAAGAGTACACATGTGATATGGCATCCATGGCCTCTGAATTTCTGGTTCTGTTCTTCACTTTCTGTTCTCCATCACCACACTTAGGTGTTCCACACTGGAAACAAGCCTGGTCACCATGCTTTCCAACTTATGAATTCTATCTTCAAGTCATTTGTCCTTGTGGCGGTGCTTGACCTCTTGTCCCCTACGTTGGCAAGCAGTGATCCAGAGACCCTTGTGTCGGCTTATACATAGCTATGGCGGAAGCTCTGGATTCCATTGCTCCAGTTCGTGTTCACCTCTCTCCCTTCACCCCAAGTCCCTTGGTTTGATGGGACATTGGGAGATGCAGAGACAGGGTGAAGGTTAAGTGTTGCTGGCAAAGTCCGCCCTTGATGCCAACCACCTTGGATTGATGGATCATTATTTGGTCTATCAATCTTCTATCACCATAAGAGGCAGAATTCCTGTCCAGGAGATTGTAGTTGCTTGGAATCGACCATCTCAGCTGTTTCGAACTGTGGACAGACTGTGCAGCCAGCCTATCTGCAAGTTTGGAAAGCTGTTTTGCAATTGGAGTGTGATGAGCTTGCCTATTGCTTGTGAATGTAATATTGTGTTACTGTTTAGGCCACTAGAAGAGTTCATGGGTGGTATTAATGTCCTGGAGGGCTATACCAGAGCAGTTGAGCTACCCCAATACCATTCCTCTGGGTGGAGACACCGATCACAGAACCAGGCCTCTTAACCTGTATATTACCATACAGGAAGGGTAGTAGCCCTTAGAAAAATGCTGCCATGGGGTTACATATCCTTATCATACCTGTCCTGCTCCTTCTTGATTTTCCCTATACCTGTAATCCTCCTGAACACCACTTCCTCACCCAGGTTCCAAATCCTTTGAACACCTCTTCCTCACCCTCCATCTTGTTTTTTCACAAACTGCCCTCCGAATCTGGGCAGACTATCATTTCCTAACTGTATTGTTCCCTTACAGTAATGTGAATAAAGAACTTTGATATTAGTCTTAGCAAATGTATAATCACCCTGTATTGTTTCCTCATTATGAATACTAGAATCAGGATGTTAGCTTTTTCAGAGTACAGTTATTCCTGTCTTGTTAATGTATTGTTAAAAATGTATTGTCCTTGTATGAAATGCTGTCTTGTATCAACTCTTATGTTGTGTCCTCCCAGGACTTCATAGAACCAGTGGGCAAAATGGTAAACTACTATGTTGGAGTTTGGTACTGCAGGCATACAACATGACCATGCAACATTGCAGTAGCAAACAAAATGCAAATGCGGTTGGGCTATCTAGGCAGGAGCTAATGGCATGGCTGGATACTTTAGGCACTTCTCAGTAATTGCATGAACGGCTGTGTAACCTAGGGTGTCCCAAGGACACGCCTTCATTATCTGGGGGAGATGTGACAGAAATGGGAAGGAAAGAGTAATGGTTGGGATTCTGTAGGTGCCTTATTTTTTTAGCAGTTTGGAAAAAAATACACTCAGGCTGAAATCCTCTGTCCAGCAGCATCCAGCTTGTGGAATTCCTAGCTGCTAGATAAGACCTGGGTCATAAATCTCAGTGGACATCTCCAGATACACACAGACCTGCAGACACGGACACAGGGCAGTTTGAATGGATTGGATCATTCAAATATAAACTTAAGATGAAAAGGGAATATAATTGGTCACTGATAGGTGTTCATTCTGATTGGGACAATTAAATACATACATGTTAGTTGGTTGGTGCATTCAAAGGGAGAATAGGAATGACTTATTCTCCAGAGAATATATCACCTTCTGAAAGACAGAGAAGGCTCTGTCTTGCATTGGGGTAGCTGGAAGGAAACATAAGTTTGGAGCCTACCTTGTAGCTATGTCCATGGGAGCTGGCAGTTAGAACAGGGTCCAGTGTCTCGTATAAGGACAGCAAAGGGTAAGTTTAGTGATAGCATATTTCAGTAATAGCCTTCTTCTTTTTGCCATCTGTTATTTAAAACATTTGTTTACTTTTCCTGTATGAGTGTTATTCTCTTGTGTTGTAAATATATATCCTGTAAATGCTTGTGTACTTTCTGTTAAGTAAAGCTATTTATTTGCTCAACAGCTGTGACTGTGATGTCATTTTCTAAGGTAATATTTGGTTTTCACTGGATGAGGTAAACTCTGTGTAGCATCCACCACCCAAGGAGACACACTACCAGACTTTAACTTGTGCAATTGCACATTTAATTATTCAAGTTTGTACACTTGAAAGAAGTGCCAGAAGGAAAATCCAGATGGTGGCAGTGAACACCCGATGGCAGACATCTCTCTAAAGTTGTTTCAGCCCAGAGGAGAGGTGGGTTGTCAGATATTGGTTGGCAGTGGTGGAGTGATGAGAGCGGACTGTGTAGCACACTGAAATACAGAGTTTGTCAGTGGAACAGTTACCTTAGTGTTGCAAAACAGGATATATAAGAGGATACATTTGTACAACCATTTTATTTGTTTCTAGTTAGCACAGTAAAAGTGTAGCAGTAGAGAATGAGCTCCAAGGAGTATGGCTCACTTACTGTGCCACAGCTTTTGAAGGTGCAGAGAAAGGGATTCAGCCTGAAGTTCTAAAGCAGAAGAAAAGGCAGACCTCATAGCTAATCTCTTGGCACATGATCTGAAGCAGATAGTCACTGGGGGTGAGTCAGGAACTGAGGCAGCAGACCCCCAAACCAGCTTGAGGCACTCGAGACTGCAGCTGTTGCTGCAAGACAGGGCATTGGAGGCAAAAAGACTGGATGCTGAAGCAGAAGCAAGAAGGTTGGATGCAGAAACCAAAAGATGGGAAACAGAGAAAGAACTTGAAGAAAGGAGACTGGCAGACAGAGAAAGAATGTGAGGAAAGAAAAGGAATGACAGCATGAGAAGGAGATGATTACCCTGCGCAGCCAGCAAACCATGAGTAATGGTGGAGTGACTTTGCCTCATGAAGTCAAATGAATTCTAAATTGTTCCCTCAGCTTAGAGAGGAGATGACCTGACTTATTTTTAAGGTCATTTGAGAGAGTATCGACTGATTAAAATTGACTAAGGCTTCCTGGTCAACTTATCTCACACCCTTACTGATGGGGAGAGTGTTCATGCATTTGCTAAAATGAGTAATGAAGACTATGCTGATTATGATAAAGTGAAAACAGTGTCGTTGAAACATTTTGAATTAACTCCTGAGGCTTATAGAAGGAAATTTAGTGTATTAAAGAAAAGCCCAGAAGACAGTTATGCAGAACTGCAGGTTCAACTGCATACTTACCTTGATAGGTGGATGGAGGGACTAAAGCAACCACTGTGGAACTGATTAAAGATGTATTGGTGAGAGAACAATTCCTTAAAATTGTACCTGAGGACATGCGTGTGTGGCTCATCGATAGGGCATGTGCCTCTTTCACAGAGGTGGCAGGAAGTGCTAATGTGTCTGTCTAGCCGCCATACGCACAGCATAAGTCTTATGGTGGGGGGAGGCACATGGTTATAAGAGATCCCATGGAGGGCAGCCCAGAAACCAGCCTGCACCTGAGCCCAAAGCAGAACCCTCTGGTTCTAAGGGACTCACGAGACAGGACCCAAGAAATGTCATATTTGCAATCAAGTGGGACACTTGAGATATAACTGCCCTCAGAAACTGGTTAAGGGGCAGAGGTATGGGGAGTGGAGGGTGGGTGATCAAAGAGCACTGGTGTCTTTGTAGGGTTTGTCCAGTCTGAAACCACTCTCCTCTGATGAGAATCTGCATCCCATTACAGTTAATGGAATAGTTACACAGGGACTGTGGGACACAGGCACTGACATCTGCCTAGGATCTCATTCGGGCAGAGCAGATGGTGCCTGGGAAATACTTCAAGGTCCAGGCCAATGACAGGGCCACCAGTCCACTTACCAATGGCTAGAGTCTCCTGAGCTGGAAGAGGGCCATGGAGAAAAGGAGGTGGGAGTTGTAGAGGACCTACCTGTAAATATGATTGTGGGGAAGGATTTGGACCCCAGTAAAAACTGTGTGTGTGTTGTAACTCATAGTCAGGCACAAGGCAAGCTTCTGAAGGTGAAGAGGGGTGACTCTGGGTGGTCCAGCCATACTCTCAGCAGCTGAGGGAGTGTCTAGCACAGGAGAGGGCTGGCTAGAAGCAGCAGTCCAGAACCCCAGTCACAAAAGAGAGGACACAGAGACTTCCTTCAGAAGGGGCACTGAGAAGGGTCAGATGAGGGCAGCTGAGTGCTGCACAGCGAACTGACCCTACCCTGGAAAACTGAGGGAATAGCTCATAGGGGTGAGCATTCTCAGGGGATAAAGAGTCCTTTACTGGGACAATGAGCTGTTGTACAGAGAATGTACAACAGAGGAAGGGCTAGATGGTGAGGTACTCCAGCAGCTGGTAGTCCTAAGATTCACCATCAGCAGCTTTTGGCCCTTGCCCATGATATCCCTTTTCAGGGCACTTAGGTGTGAGACACACGAAAAAGCATATAACCAACAATTTCTTCTGGCCTGGTATTGGCAAGGATGTGGCATTATTGCAGGACTTGTCCACAGTGCCAGTGGGTGGGCAAAATGGGGACAAGGCCAAGGCAACTTTGGTGCTCCTACCCATTATTGATGAACCCTTCAAGAGGGTAGCTGTGGACCTATTGGGAGCCATGAGCACCCCAAGTCGCACTGGCAAGTGGTATATCCTGGTAGTTGTAGACTATGCCACCAGATGCCCAGAGGCAGTGGCTCAGCGTCCTCTGAGGCAGAACCAGTGGCAGATGCACTGTTGGGAATATTTAGCCTGGTGGTCTTTCCCCAGGAGATACTGTCAGACGAGTGCCAATTTTATGGCAGGGTTAATGAGTAGTTTGTGGGAGAAGTGTGGGGTGAAGCAGCTCAAACATCCCCATATCATCCCCAAGCTAATGGTCTAATAGAGTGATTTAATTCAACCCTTAAGACCATGCTAAGGACTTTACGGACCAGCATAAGAGGACTAGTACAAATATTTGCCTCATCTCCTATTTGCATACAGGAAGTCCCACAGGAGTCCACAGGTTTTTATCTTCGAGTCCTGTTTGGTCATAGGGTGCGGGGCCCTAGATTTGATTTGGGATGAATGGGAGGGTGACCATGCCTCCCAAGGAGTCAGTTGTGAGTATGTCCTGAACTTCAGGACCTGCCTTAGGAGCTCATGGGGTTTGCTCAGGGCACCTGGCCACTGCACAACAGCGGCAGAAAGTTGGGTACGACTGTGGGGCCCGAGCCAGAGAATATGAGGTGGGACAGCGGTGATGGCACCCATCACTGTCCGACAGAATAAATTACAGGCAGCATGGGAGGGGCCAATCTCCATTGTCCAAAAGCTTATTGATGTCAATTACATGATAGAGCTACGGACAGGAGATGCAAACGAAAGGTGTATCATGTTAACATGCTGAAGCCCTACCATGACAGGGAGTAAATGGTCCTCATAGTATACAGTGCCCCAGAGGAGGAAATTGAGGTAGATCCACTGGTGGACCTGCTTGGGGAGGCCAGGGTGGCATCCTCTATGGACAACCTTACCCTTTCGGAACAGCTGATACCAGCCCAGGTGCAAGAAATTAGGGATGTGCTGAGAGCATTTGAGGACATGTTCACAGGAAACCAGGGTACACAACGATGGCAGAACACCATGTGGATACAGGGACCCAGGTTCCCTGAAATGTTCCCACTACAGGGTACCAGAGCATGTTAAGCAGAATGTGAAAGAGGAGCTCAAGGAGATGCTGGAACTTGGAGTAATTCAGGAATCTAGTAGCCTTGGGCATCACCTGGTACTGATCCCCAAAGGGATGGCACCACATGATTCTGCATGGACTACTGGAAGCTTAATAGCTGCATGAGTCTGATGCCTATCCCATACCCAGAACAGATGAGACCCTGGAGTGACTGGTGGGACCAAGTGTTTGACCACAATAGACCTAACAAGGGCTATGGCAGGTACCTCTGACCCCTGCGGCCAGGGAAAGATCAGCTTTGTTACTCCATTTGGTTTATACAAATTTAAGGTAATGCCATTTGGAATTAAGAATGTATCTGCAACCTTTCAACGGTTTGTAGATCGGATTCTGTCTGGGGTAGTTGGTTACATTGGCTTATATGGATGATATAGCCATACAGCCAGACCTGGGATGACACATCAAGAATGTGCGGATATGTTCCACAGGTTAAAGAAGGCAGGTCTGACAGTCAAGGCAGAGAAGTGCCAGATAGGTATGGCAGAAGTATCCTACCTTGGGCACCGGGTGAGTAGTGGACACATCTGTCAGAGCCTGCCAAGGATGATACCATCCTGGCCTGGCTTACTCCTACCACAAAGAAACAGGTCAGAGCATTTCTAAGGACAGCAAGGTACTACCAAAGGTTTGTTCCCCACTATAGCGATGTGGCTAAGCTACTGACAGACTTAACCAAGAAGGAAAGCCAGATGCAGTGAAGTGGTCAGAAGGCTGTGAGGTTGCTTTTCAGGAGCTAAAAAAGGCCTTAAGCGGCCCAGCTGTATTGGCTAGCTCTAATTATAGTTTAAAGTTTATGGTCCATGTGGATGCCTCAGATCATGGGCTGGGAGCTGTGCTAGCCAAGTTACCCAGCGGGGAGGAGCACCTGGTTGTGTACCTCTGCCGGAGGCTTTGCCCAGAGTGGAGGTATCGCCACAATTGAGAAGGAATGATTGGGAATAGTGTGGGCCCTTCAGAAGCTGCAGCCTTACCTATATGGGAGAGAATTTACTGTGGTCACAGATCATAATCCCTGATTGGACTTCATAGGACCAGTGGGCAAAATGGTAAACTACTACATTGGAGTTTGGTACTGCAGGCATACAACATGACCATCCAGCATGCAGTGGCAAACAAAATGCAAATGCGGTTGGGCTATTTAGGCAGGGCTAATGGCCTGGCTGGATACTTTGGGCACTTCCCAGTAATTGTATGAACGGCTGTGTCACTTGGGGTGGCCCAAGGATACGTCTTCATTATCTGGGGAGGGATGTGACAGAAATAAGATGGAAAGAGTTAATGGTTGGGATTCTGTAGGTGCCTTATTTTTTAGCAGTTTAGAAAAAAATACACTCAGGCTGAAATTCTCTGTCCAGCAGCATCCAGCTTGTGGAATTCCTAGCTGTTAGATAAGAGCTGGGTCATAAATCTCAGTGGACATCTCCATACACACACAGACCTGCAGACACGTACACAGTGCAGTTTGAATGGATTGGAACATTCAAATATAAACTTAAGATGAAAAGGGAATATAATTGGTCACTGATAGGTGTTCATTCTGATTGGGACAATTAAATACATACATGTTAGTCGGTTGGTGCATTCAAAGGAGAATAGGAATGACTTATTCTCCAGAATATATATAACTTCTAAAAGACAGAGAAGGCTCTGTCTTGCATTGGGGTAGCTGGAAGAGAAACGTAAGTTTGGAGCCTACCTTGTAACTATGTCCATGGAGCTGGCAGTTAGAACAGGGTCCAGTGTCTCTTGTAAGGACAGGGAAGGGTAAGTTTAGTGATAGCATATTTCAGTAATAGCCTTCTTCTTTGCCATCTGTTATTTAAAAACATTTGTTTACTTTTCCTGTATGACTGTTATTCTCTTGTGTTGTAAAGTATATCCTGTAAATGCTCAGTGCACTTTCTGTTAAGTAAAAGCTATTTATTTGCTCAACAGTTGTGACTGTGATGTCATTTTCTAAGGTAATATTTGGTTTCCACTGGCTGAGGTAAACTCTGTGTAGCATCCGCCACCTGAGGAAGACACACTACCAGACTTTAACTTGTGCAATTGCATGTTTAATTATTCAAGTTTTACACTTGAAAGAGGTGCTGGAAGGAAAGTCCGGCTGGTGGCAGTGAATACCTGAGGACAGACATCCCTCTAAAAGCTGTTTCAGCCAGAGGAGAGGTGGGTTGTCACAGTCACCAATTCTTGATATCGCCTATTGTCCATCTACTTTAAGTGTCTCTTTCCAAAGGGACTGTCCCCACTGAGTGGAAAATTGCATGTTATTCCACTTTTTAAATTTGGTAATTCAAGTGATCTTAACAACTACTGGCCTATATTCTTACTACCTATACTTTCTAAATTACTTGAAAAACTAGTTAATATGCAATTCACGAGAACACCTAGAAACCACAAACATGCTAAACCCCTTCAATCCGGACTGAGGCCTAAGCGTGAGTACGGTATCAGCACTGGCAAAGGTAACAAATGATTGGCAAGTCACATTAGATTCTAAAACCACATCAGCACACTCTTTTTCGACTTGAGCAAGGTGTTTAATACCATAGACCATGAGTTATTATTATTTATTCACTTGACAGCAACAGTTCGACAGTGGGTTCCCCACAGCAACTACAGCACCATGCCCAAGTAGGGGACCCGCTGGAACTGGGCACTGTCTGTCGTGGGTCATGCACCCCACCGAATTAGCTTCGACTCAGAGTTGATAATCCTTAAGTAGGTGGGTGGTTCGGAGGTGATGCCCCAGAGAAAACACAACCAGCACCTAGAAACCGTCACTCAACTGCAAAATGGTAGAACCTGCGGCTTAGCTGTTGGGGCAGTCGATGGGAAATTTGTCGACCACCCATCGTGGATCCAGTTATTATTACTTAAGTTGCAAGATATTGGCCTGGATGACATGGCTCTGAAATGGTTAGCTTGCTATCTGATAGGTAGGAAACAGCAGGTCAAAGCCAAAGGCGATCTTTCCCTCCTAAAACATTTCAAAGAGGCATTCCTCAGGGGTCAATACTGGGGTCATCATTATTCGCAATCTATATCAATATCATTGATGTCAAAATCAGTACAGCAAGTGTTCATCTTTTGAAGATGACACAGTTCTCCGTTGCTAGCCTACCCTTGAGCTTGCGTGTATAGAGCTACAGCAGGACTTTAACCTGCTGCAGCAAAACTCTTGCAACTAAAGTTGTTGCTCAATGCTAAAAACAAAATTATGTTCATATCTCCTCAAGCCAAATCTAATAGTATTAGTTCCACTAATACTAAACTCCAGATCAAGATCCTCTTGGGTGAACCACTAGAAGTACTGTAGTAGAGAAATTCAAATACCTGGACTTCTGGCTCAATTGTAGGCTATCATTCACTACACATATAGCAGAACTCTACAAAAGCTATGACAAAGGCTAGGCCTCTTCTTCAGAATCAGGCATCTGCTTAACTACAAGGTCAAAATATGACTGGTACAGACCACATTTCCCCTTCATTGACAATGCTGATTTTATTTATAGCCATTGTTCCACCATTGCTCTAGCCAAGCTGGATAATCTGTACCACAGAGCATTAGAATTAGGAGGCAGTATAGTGTAGTGGTTAAGGACACTGAGCTACAAACCTGGAGACCTGGGTTTGAATCCCATCAGCTCCCACTTGCATATTGTGTGACCCTGAGCAAGTCACTTAACTTCCTTATGCTACCAGGTTGCACCTGGAAACAAGCTTTGGCTTAGTGTGCCTTTCCTGGTTAAACAATTTTCCTTTCCTTTCCTTTCCTTTCCTTTCCTTTCCTTTCCTTTCCTTCCTTTCCTTTCCTTACCTTACCTTTCCTTTCCTTTCATCACTGAAGCTCCATTTATTACTCACCACTTCCTCTCTATGCACAGTTGGTTGGACTTCACTTAGCACTGGAAGAATAAAATACCTCTCTCTCTCAGTGTACACAGCCTTTACCAAACAAGCTGCCCTCCTACATCACTGACATTTTAAATACACCTCTGGAGCTTACCCACTCAAAAGGTACTCATATATTATACTAGATATACCCAGAATCCGTACTCACTATGGCTCCTCATCCCTAAGCCATCCCTCCCCACCCTCTGGGTGCACTGCAAAGATCCTTAAAACTCATGTATATTGTTGGGATTAATGCCTTCAAAACTGTGCTTAGACAATCATTGAAGAACAGTTGTAACTGCTATGCCTAGCCTCCACCATAATTCTTACAAACCCTTTGGGGTTTACTATAATGTCTTCCTGGCTATAATGCCCTTGTCAGGCTGATGTCCTGTCTTAAGTAGTTTGATCTATTTATGTGAGAGTACCCTAGTGATCTTCTGTGTCTGTCTCTTTAAGAGCCTAGCTATTCTGTGTTAGAAATTAGTCTGGGTTGGGTCCGAGTGATTTAAGGTTTGTAACCAGCCAGAAAGTTTTTATATTGCTCCATTCTGCAGTCGCTACTTGCGCAGAGGAGCCCTCTTAGGAACTGTAATTGTTTATTGCTTAATTACTGCCATAGTAAAGATAGAGAAGTTTGTCTAACCTGCTTTTATTGTAGCTTGAACACTTGGATGGGAGCCACCATGTTAGGTTCTGGACTTCCAGTATTTGGACCAGTTGAACCACTGGGGACCTAAATGCAGACTGTCCCCAGGGTCTTGTGGGAAGGAATTCTATAGTTTCTGTAGTTTTAAGTGTTGGGCCCAATTGGACCTGGAGGGACCCTTGTTGTAGTGACAGTTCCTCAACCAACAGAACACTTTGGATGGCAGAGGAAATAGTCAGAACTGCCTAAAGCAGTGAGTCAGTCTAGAGCTGGAGCTTGAAGAGTGAACAGCTCAAGCGTTCAAGCAGCTGATCCCTGAAGGAGTGTAGGAAAATTGGCTGGAAGAGGCTTTCTGGCCTTTCTGCTCCCTTCTCAGTAACCTGAACTGCCAATCTGGAAGCTGGATCTTTCCAATTGCTGGCTTGGATCTGCGACAGAAGATAGAAGAAGTGGCATTGCAACTTGTGATTTGGACCAAAGACTTGCTCCAAAAGCGATCGGCCCAGCTTGTGAGAAAGTTATCCTAGGACTGGAAGATTTCCGCAGTTAAGCTGTTAATTTGTAACTGGACAGTATCCAAACTGTTGCCCCAAGAATTTAGTACAGTAAATGTGCTGAATGTGTTTTGTGGTCACGATTTGGTTCCCCATGGACAGACCCATTATTCCAGCTGGAGGCTTCACCAGCAGACCATCACAAACATTTGCAGAATTGTTCATCCTGTGTGGGCCCTGCCACCTTGGCCCTAGTCCACTGCTTGTACAGCAAAGACCTTCTTGGTGAAAGACCAGCATGGGATTCACCCCCTACCCAACACCATTGAGCAGATAGCGACCATCTAAAGGTGAGCCGTGTTGTCCCTGCTTCCCTGGCATTCCTGATCTTCACCATGAGGTCTACATTTCTTCTGTCCTGCTTCCAGGTTCTGATAGCGTGAGTACAAATCAGGGTAGCTCCCTGCAACAATAGCAAAAATCATTGCGGTACCAACTAATTGTTTCTGTTACTGGATTCTTGCAACAAACTGAGCCTTCAGCTTGGATTACAAATAATTGGGATATGTGCATTTGTAACTGTTTTTCTTTTCTTAAGGGCCCCAACAACAGATGCAATGCTGGCCACCCTGGGCAATGCTTCAGGCTAGTCTGTATAACATACTGGGTACCCAGGGTTGTTGAACTGTTTAATTGGGACTTAAAGTTCATGCCGGACAATCCTGATTTGAATCAGATTACTAATCATTTTACTAGATTCACGCCCCTCCTTGTTCACTACTCCTAAATAAATCTGATTATCTTTGTTTACATTTAACCTGGCTAGTGTGCATGTTATTAGTTGGGTTACAGTCTTAAGGTTGTATTGCTAACTTTATTTTCCAGGGGTCTTCAGGGCAGCTGCAGCAGTACTAGCCCTGGTGGTAAGTGAAAAGGTGTGAGCACATTATTACAACTGAGTATTGCTTGTGAATGTACCATTGTGTTACTGTTTAGGCCACTAGAAGAGTTCATGGGTGGTATTAACGTCCTGGAGGGCTATACCAGAGCAGTTGAGCTACCCCAATACCATTCCTCTGGGTGGAGACACCCGATCACAGAACAGGTCTCTTAACCTGTGTATTGCCATACAGGCCGGGTAGTAGACCTTAGAATATTGCCGCCTAGGGGTTACATATCCTTATCATACCTGTCCTGCTCCTTCTTGATTTTCCCTATACCTGTAATCCTCCTGAACACCACTTCCTCACCCAGGTTCAAATCCTTTGAACACCTCTTCCTCACCTTCCATCTTGTTTTTCACAAACTGCCCTCCCGAATCTGAGGTGACTATCATTTCTAACTGTATTGTTCCCTACGGTAATGTGAATAAAGAACTTTGATATTAGTCTTATCAAATGTATAATCACCCTGTATTGTTTCCTCATTGTGAATACTAGAATCAGGATGTTAGCTTTTTCAGAATTGCAGTTATTCCTGTCTTGTTAATGTATTGTTAAAAATGTATTGTCCTTGTATGAAATGCTGTTTTGTATCAACTCTTATGTTAGTCCTCCCAGGATCACCTTGTAAATGAGCCTGCTCAATGGTGTCTTTCCTGGTAAAAATAAAATTGAATTGAATTGAAATTAAACTTTTTCTGTCTTTAGCTGTGGTAGCCTCTAACTATTTAGCCCTGTCATCCAATCAGGAGTGAGCTCACCCCCCGAGGTAGGAACGTCTCGAGCCAGCTCCTCCTGATTGCTGTTCCTGCCAACTCATGAGAGCCTCAATTTCCCTCAATTTCCTTTTTATGGGGAACAAACCTGCCACATTTTGTGGGGCAGATAGGGCTAGTGATTTCCTATCTACCCCACCATACTTAAAAAGGTTTAGCATTGAGGTGGCCAAACAGCAGCTCCCCGACTTCACATATATATCTGGTTGATCCTGTCTCTGTCAGGACGTACTACAAATGTCAACACCAGCCAGCAGGCTCTAACATGGCTTACCTATCGTTTGTCCCTGGAGGGTCTGTTGACTTCCCCAGATAAACTTTGTTCAATGTATTTTTCTTTTATTTCTTGCTTCTCAAGGCTGCTTGCTTTGGCTCTGGTGCAGCTTGTTTATGGTCCTTCTGGCCCCAGTGTAGCACTCTGCCCCTCCCCACGGTTGTCATAAGCAGCCCTGAAGGCTCTCGCACAGCTGCAGTTTGGGTTTGTTATATGACCCTGCTGCTCCCAATTCTCATTAACAGCCCCCTCGGGCTCTCATCTAACTGGTGCAGCTTTGTTTCATTGCTCCCCTGAGGAGCACCTTGTTCTGCTTGACTCCTGCAGACTTTTAATGGACTGAGCTTAAGTCCTGTTTGGTATTTGCCTTAAGCTGTGCTGGGGTTATAAATGTGGCTTCCACCACCACAGTCTTCTGCAGTCTTTCCACCAAACCTGCTCACAAGCCCTCTCAGGGCACTTTGACGAGCTGCAGGAGAGGCTTCACTTGCTGGTGGCTCCTGCCACTTCCTGCTTCTGACTGGGAGCTTTAACTAGTTGTGAGTGCAGCTCCTCCCTGGTGGTCTCTTTCTGCCTTCCAAGCCCCTCAGGGCATTTACAAAATGGCTTCTGAAACGGCGGTTCGGGAAGGTGGAGGGAGGGCCCCACTATTGCCTCCTCCACCTCTCATTAAGCTTTTATTTCCCCTCTCCCACCCACCATGTAAAAAGTTTTTGAAGACATGGGTTGACCCCAGTTTAAAGCCGTGTTGTTGTTCCTCTCCCCACACACTTTTTAACTCTAGTTCTCGACCTCACGGCCCCTTCCCCTTTTTCCTCCTCTTATATTATGAGATATGTTTATATTAGTTTGTTTATATAAACCTATTTAATTGATTAAATTATGATCCAAACACTTTGTTCCTGCTATTTTGCCCTTTGGGATATTTAAAATATTAGAATGTGAAGGACTTTTGTCCCAGTTAAATGTGTACAAATAAATGTGTATATTAGGGCAATTATAGAGGGCATTTAATATTGTATATCTCTAGGATCCAGGAATTTTATTGTAGTACTTTATTGCACTTTATTGCGCTTTAATATAAAGACACCAGATAAATTGAGATGTTTGCACAGGTATTGAACTATGTTGCTTTAAATGATAATTGTTTCTGGTCATGTGATTGTTTTTGGTGCTGCACAGTATATATGGTAAATGCAGTAGGGTGCACTATCTTTGAAAAAGCCTCTTGTAGGTGAAACATCAGAGCACACTTTATTACTCCATACCCAGCTGGGTGTATGTTCATCTGCTGGCTATTTAAAAAAAACAAGCTATTCTTCACGAATTCTAGGTCTGCTGCATTGTTTTGTTTATGCTGTGCTGAGGTGAGTGCCGTGACTGCTTTTGCTCTTGCCTTACTGTTGTCACAGAGCACCCTAGCCCACTAGGTGTGGCTCTGTTCTTTCCAAACGTGCTTGTGATGAAATCCACTCCTTCCTCTTCTGGTGCAGTTGGGTACTGATGTCAGTAAATCTCCGTTTTGACAAGGATAAAGTCTTCAAGTCTATCTGTTGACTGCTACAGCCTATCCAGTTCCTTCTTGAGATGCTGCCTGTTGTGGATCCTATCAAAATACTCCAAGAGGTGGATCTTGCACTGCCTCCAATTCCAAGTTTGAGTGTTCTTGTACCTCTGCCACTTGTTGGCATGTCTTCACGGGTGCCCTACCAGTACTGTAGCCAGTTCTCTTCAGGGATGTTTGCTTGCATGAGTACTTGCTCAAAACCTCTCAAGAACTCCTTGGATCTTCTTTGGAGTCACCTACAAAGTTAGGTAGATTACTTCCATGGTGCGAAGCTAGGGACAATGGCTGGTGTAGTGTCGACACACAAAGGTCTGTACTCATTTCTGATGGGGTCACGGTAGTCCTGTTCTGCATCTCTTAGTCTCCTAGGAGTACACATGTGATATGGCATCCATGGCCTCTGAATTTCTGGCTCTGTTCTTCACTCTCTGTTCTCCATCACCACACTTATGTGTTCCACACTGGAAACAAGCTTGGTCACCATGCTTTCCAACTTATGACTTCTATCTTCAAGTCATTTGTCCTTGCAGCGGTGTTGACCTCTTGTCCCCCACGTTGGCAAGCAGTGATCCAGAGACCCTTGTGTTGGCTTATAACATAGCAAAGGCGGAAGCTCTGGATTCCATTGCTCAGTTCATGTTCACCTCTCTCCTTCACCCAAGTCCCCTTGGTTTGATGGGACATTGGGGATGAGGAGACAGGGCGAAGGTTAGAGCGTTGCTGGCAAAGTCCACCCTTGATGCCAACCACCTTGGATTGATGGACCATTATTTGGTCTATCAATCTTCTATCACCATAAGAAGGCAGAATTCCTGTCCAGGAGATTGCAGTTGCTTGGAATCAACCAGCTCAGCTGTTTGAACTGTGGACAGACTGTGCAACCCAGCCTATCTAGCAAGTTTGGGAAGCTTTTTTGCAATTGGACTGTGATGAGCTTGCGTGGTTCTTTGGAAATAAGGTGGCTGACATTAGGCGGATTGCTGCCATCACACTTTAGGGAGTGGCCGTGGACTGGTGTGTGATCATGGTGCCTCAGTTTTCTTGGAGCTCCTTCAGTCAGCTGGAGTTCATGGATGTCATGAGAATCATCCAGCATATGCACCCTACATGCTGTAGTTTGGACTCTGGACCTCCTCCCTAATTTTGGGTTGTATTGCTATCATCAGCCCTGTCCTTGTGCAGATAGTCAGGTGCTCCTTGGAATTCGGTGAGTTTCCTAGCTCCCTGAAGAGGCGGTGGCGACACCCGTCTTGAAGAAGCTACCTTGGATCCTGACTGTCTTGAAAATTACAGACCTATCTCTAACCTTCCTTTTGGGTAGGTGATTGAGAAAGTAGTGGCTATACAACTGGAAGACCATTTGACCATCCATGACATCTATGAACTCCTCCAGTCCAGATTTCGTAAAAGACATAGTACCGAGACAGCCTGGTTCGGTGCTCAATGATCTCTTGATGGCTAGAGATCAGAAGAGCCTTTCCATCTTAGTTCTCCTCGACCTTTCTTCAGCGTTTCACACCATAGATCACATGGTGTTGATAGAATGCCTGAGGCTGCTTTGTGGAATATCTGGAACCGTCTTAACATGGTTCACGTCAATTCCTCACTGGGAGATCACAAAAGGTTGTGTCGGGGTTTTTCCTCAGATTCAATGGCTTTGTTGTGTGGGGTGCCTCAGGGTTCAGTATTGTCAGCCATGTTATTTGCGGTGTATGCTACCCATCAGAGACATTGTAAGGAAGTATGGGCTGAGGTTTCACTGTTATGCAGTTGATACCCAGCTCTATCTTTCTTGCCCCAACCAGGAGGAGCTCTCTCAGTCTTTAATAGCTGTCTAAGAGAAATTCAGGAGTGATGAATTCCAGCTGGCTGAGGTTGAACTCTGATAAGACTGAGGTACTGGTTGTGGACCTGGGCCGACAGATAGGGGGGTTAGGCGGTGTTGCGTCTTCTGGAATTTCTCTTGGTGGCGTTTCTTTCCGATCTCTGAATGAGTGCGAAACCTGGGGTAGTTCTTGATGATAGGCTGACACTGCATTCACAGGTATCAGCAGTCATCAAGACTTCCTTTTATCATCTTAGGAACATTGCCAGGTTGACATCTTGTTCTGTCTGCCGATCTGCCTACTTTAGTCCATGCCTTCATGTCCTCACACCTGGATTATTGCAACTCCTTTATCTAGGGCTTTCTGGGGTTGAAATCCATTGCCTGCAGCTAATGCAGAATGCTGCAACCAGGCTTTTGACGGTTCTAGAAGATCCTGTCATATTACTCTGGTGTTTTGCGAACTGCACTGGCTGCCAATTTGAGGTGGATCACCTTTAAAGTCAGCTAGCTGACTTTTAAAGCCCCATGATCTGGGCCCAATCTATCTGAAAGAACTTCTGGTTCCCTATCACCTGATCGATCTCTCTGCTTGGCTGACAAGGGGTTGCTAGAGGTTCCAAGGTGAATTTGAAATCTTTGGCGCTGGGCTTTGTCGTATATTGCTCCCACCCTTTGGAACTCTCTACCCTCGGTTGTGGGAGTGTACTTCTGTGGAGGGTTTTAAGATGGGTCTGAAGACCTTTCTGTGGAAACTGCATTTCCAGATTATTGATTGCTTTAACTGTTTGGTCTGGCTGTATTTTTAATGATGTGCTATTTTAATTATTGTATGTATAGGCGCCTTGACATTGAAAGGCGCCTTAATAAATTGTTATTATTATTCCTGTATCTCTGCTAAACTTGGCCTCTTCCAGCGGTTGTAGTCTGTATCTTTTCAGAAGCATTATTGGCATCCAGTCCCAACATGTTTCTCCATGGCTCAAATGAACTGTTGAAGCCCACCTGGTCTGTGGAACACCATGCCTCTGAACTCCAGCTGTGTTCCCTCTAGGTGCCTAAACCCTCATCTGGCTCATATGTGTCTGAGGAACCCTGGCTGATTGGCAGTTATGTGATAGCCTACATGCAGACAGAGTTCTGAACAAGTCAGAAACAACATCTGTATTGTTTACACAAGTGCAAGCTCCACCTTTTCCTAGTTAGCACTTTTTGTTTCTTTTTAAAAAGTTTACTTCAAAATGCCCTCTCTTAAGGACTTAACCTGCAGTTATGTATTAGATGGATATTGCCACATTATGGCACCAGCTAAAACACTTGCCAGCATCCTGCTTCTTCAGCCTGGGTGATGGTATCCAACTAGCTGCAAGGGAGGTTAGTTACAAGGGCTGGCAGATATTTACATAGATTAAATAAAAAAATGACAAGGCTGGCAGATATTTATATGGATTAAATAAAAAATGGTAGTGCTAATAGGAAATACCACAGAGGTGGGAGATCAATTTCAAAGATAGAGCAGATATTTTTTACCTCAAGCAAGGACTCTATCAGTTACTATGGTACTGCCTCGTAGCCTATCAGTAGGTTAACATTTGCATAATCTGAATAACATTCTCTTACCCTGACAAAACATTCAACATTTGCTGCAACAATCATCACTTTCAATCCTACCCCAAAACATTGCAAAATTGCCCAAAGTAATTTCAGAGTCTCTGAGGTCACACGGTCCCTCCTGCCTCAACCAAATGTGCACTGTCCATTATGCTGCTGATGACTCAGATGCACTGCCCTGACCAGGGATGATGAGGCATTGTCTTCTGGGTCTCTTTGTTGTCTCCACTACACTTGTAGTCCTCCAGTCTCCCAGCTCTGCAGGACCTCTGATCCTCTTCTGATCCTCTGATGAACAGGTGAATACCATCCCTAAAACTTAACTGAGTAAAATAAGAAACATTTTGGGATGTCTTGAACAATTAACTGAAAACAGACTTTCCTCGCTACTTCTTAACTTTGACTATCAAGGTCCAAGTATTTCTGTAAAAGATTAATCTGACCAAACTTTTCCTCACTAAACTTTTTTCTACCTTTGGCTATGATAGCCCCTTAACTATCTAACCTATCACTTTAACTTTCTGCACTTTTCCTTCAGCCCTGAGAGAGGAGTTGCCTGAGGCAGAGATCACCCACAGTACTCCTGTCAGCTTGAGGAGAAGGAGAGAAAGACCCCAAGCTACTCCTCCTCCAGCCTTTTAGCCATCCCTGCTTGACACCTGCTTGGTCCATTGAGTCTCTAAGTGCCAGCAGTCAATCAGGAGTGAGCTCCACACCCCTGGAGATGGGAATGTCTTGAGCCAGCTCCTCCTGATTTCTGGTCCTGTGCCCCATTGAGCCCCTCATTTCCTCTTTTTGTAGGGAACAAACCTACCACATGTTGTGGGTAGATAGGCTGGCGATTCCCTATCTACTCCTCTTCATACTTTAAAAAGTTTGGCCTTTGAAGTGGTCAAATAGCTGCCCCTCCCACCAACTTCCCACATAAATCTGACTGATCCTGCCTCCTGCTGCTGATGCCAGGATGTCCTACTGATGGCAGCACCAGCCAGCAGGCTCTAACATGGCCTGGGTTGACAGTAACAGTGCAGCTGCACCCATTAAACTCTGCTTCCTGGGTCTCAAGGATGCATACAGTATTTTTACATCATAATGTTGCTACCTGGTTACAGAATCTACTCACTTTCCTTCCCATTACTGAACTGATCTGCTATGCTTTAGGAATGTTAGTTCTGGGGAATCCATTCTCCAGAGCCTTTTTAATTATGACCATGAACCTTCTTCTCAACATCTTCTGGCATGCTAGAGTGTGGGCTGTGGATGAATACTCATTATTACAAGAAATAATTACTTATTTGTAACCATAAATTCCTCCTTGAGCATGCATAGACCCTTTCAGTCATCTGTGAACTTGTTTATTACTATTTGATCTTTTCCTTCTGGTTGTAACTGATTTGCTGGTTAGAAGGAGTCAGGCATGATACACTGGGCAGATGCACAAGGCACATTTGAACTGCAAATATTCTGAGGGTTCCACACATGTGCAGAACACAATTCCAGTGCGTGGCCTGTGGAAAATACCACTAGATGGAAAATGCTTATATGAAAGAAATCCTTCTTCTTGCACATTATTTTCTTCAGTAATATACACAATTATTCCTCAATATGCAACTGCAGATAAGTGAGTTATTGGAGCTAAAAGTAGTAAAATATGTAAACTGGAATGTTTTTGTGCTTTGCTATAGTTCATTTTATTGCAAGACTATATGCTCTTTGCAATTTGAAGGCACAGAGAGTCTACAGTTCTTGTTGTGTGTATTCAAGTAATATTACTTGATTTACATCTTAATGAAGCCAAGGCCTCATAAAATGGATTTTCTTAGACATTTTAAAATGGCAGTAACAGCCATAGCACTCTGGGGTGCATTATGTGGCTATGGAGACTGTTGATTACAGCCGCATAACTCACAATTCCTGTAGGAGTAAACAAATAATGACAGGGCGAACACATGATCCATCCCACTTTCATTTTGTGATTGGGTTATAGCTCATGAACTTAGTGTTTCTGTGTAGTGTGCAATTGTTTCAATTTAAAACATCCTTGCAAATGTTTGTCTCCTCAATACACAAAGGTGGTCTAATATCCATCGTACTTCTCCTGCAGCCAAAGAAAGCATACCCCATGCTGTTCCGTCATTAAATTTAATCCAGTGTGTTTTTATCAGGACAGTGGAATGAATTATTTTGTTCTCTCATGTGACCGCAGCCATGTATTACAAATTCATGTATCACGCTGGGATGCTTTTAATAACCTGAAATATTTTTGATGCAGACAGGGTAGTGTACACCAAAACAAAATGGTGCCCAGTAGCAAAAGTCTTTTACAGGAAAATCTGAATCTCCTAAACTGTCTTATACACTGAGTGCAGGAGACATCTGAACAGCTAAGTTGTAACATTTGTCTTCAATTAAATCCATTTGTTCTGCCTTCTGTATGTGCTCAAAGGCAGAACTGGGACTAATTGTAATTTTAATGCTGTTTGTTTTTAAGGAAACATTCATTTTGTAGTTCAATTTGAGATTTTCTTATGTAAAGTGAGATGATGCTGACAGTGCTAGTGCAGAGAATCTAAATGCAACGATTGCTGTTCTCTAATCCTCTCTGGTCAAATGTGATAAATGTACTAGGCTACAATGTGCTCCCACATGCACTGTGTCAGCATTTATAGCAAATCAGTTGATATAAAGTCTCTTCAGAACAACTCTAATGGAAGCAGTTTTAACCTTCTGTTCTATGTTTTTGATAGCTTTTATGTTGCAATTTGGGACATGGCTGGCAGATCATGGTAGGAATGTTAAACAAATACAGTATCATCCAGCACTTAGATACTACAGTATAAAACATTGCTTTCTTTAAGGTTTGATAGTCTTGAGTTTATTTGCATTGCTCATTAGGTGTGTATGTTTCTGGAGTGTATAGAATGGGGTGAGCTTTAGGGCTGACAACGTCAAGGAAGACTGCACCCCTAATTTGTTGTAGGCATGGGGCTGGGTTTTAGGGTTGGAAACCCTAAAGCCACATTCCTACTTTTCTTGCTTTAGCCTGAACCCTAAATGTTGCATTAATGTAGTTTTTTGGAAAGACTTTCCTTACTTTTTGAGGTAGTATAATCATATCCTTATTTGCGGTGGGAGCACAGTGCCCTTGGGCCCTGCGCTCCCATTCATCCATACTTTTTTCAGGTAGTGTAATTGTATGCCTATTTGCTCAGGGAGCGCAGGGCCCCAGGCCTGCATTTCCATTTGTAGGACAACAGCAACTAAATTGTCTGCATAGCCTTCTTATTACCCAACTTCATGAACCTGGTATGAAAATTGTAAAATCCCACCGAAACATTATTCCACACCACCACAACCTCATTCCACATCAGAGGTATAAAAAGACATGTTGGTGAAAATTTGAAAAATGACAGCTGTCACGTTCTTGAGATGATGTAAAGAAATGGCTATGTTGAAAATTTGGGGTGAAAATATTTAAAATTACGAAAGTTATGAGGAGTGTAGGTAAATGTCAATGGATGCATATAACTTTAACATTTTAACATATTTAGACCCCAAATTATCAACATATCCTTCGTATGATACCACCCTCATGAACAAGGGTGGTGAAATGTTTCAAATCCTGACTGAAAGGTGATTTCGCCAAGTGAGCACAAAATCATCTTTTGGGCTGGGTTTGTATAATTCAGTGACATTGTTCATGAGGTGGGTCTTAAAAATCCATGTTTAAAATTTGGACCAAAATATGCAATAATAGCAAAATTATGGACCAAAGCTGAAAACCCCATTGAACTACATCGAATAACACTTCCATTACTTAAGCAATAAGGCATGACAGGGTGTGCACTGTGGTGGAATAATGGCACACCTAGGGTGGGCTGAATCATGAGGTTGAAGGTGTGCCATTATCCCACCACAGTGCACACCCAGGTGTGGTTTATTTTTATTTTATTTATGTGTTTGATCACCAGGTAAGTACACTGGTCCCAGGGACCATTTTCAGAGCAACCTGAGCCATATAGCTGGTACATGTAATACACAAGTACAACACATTTTCCTGGTTACAGAGCAGCAGTTGGAGCGTAATAGTTATTACAAGAATGGAGTTATACAGATTTCAATTAAAGTCAATGCAGTTCAACACAAGACACAATTAGAAGGACTTATTAGAATATAAGTTATAGGTACATTATTTTGTTTGACAGTACTAGATTCAACAGTTATCAGTTAGATACCTTACATCATAGGAGGGTTAACAATTACATGCTGCCCTTTTGTTTAGTGATATAATGAAATGCTTTTTGAAGTTGTGGGGTGAATCTAGGGATAACAGTTCCTGTGGGAGGGAGTGCCAAATCTTAGGTGCTACACCTGAGAAAGATCTCTGCCCCATGGCTGTAGATAGTTTGGACAGTCCAGTAACTGGCTGTAAGATGACCTCAGTAGATGACAGTTATGTCTAATGGATAGTAATTCAGAAAGTGGCAATTTAGAACCTTCATTAGGGGCTTTGAATATTAGGGATCTGAATAACTGGCCCCTATGGGATTAGGGGAGCCACCTCATTTAGTTTATATAAGGAACAGTGATGGGTATAGAAAAGGGCTTAGGAGACAAACCTACATCAACTGTTATAGGCAATATTCAGTCTGTTGATAAGTTGCGGGGAGGCAGGGGAAAAGATGAGGGCAGTAATTAATTATGGAGGCAGGGTACACTTTCCTATTGCTAATCTTGCTTCCAGTGTTAGCATGTTTCAACATATAGCTGACCCAAAATCTTTGATTCACTTTCTTGATTATTTATCTGCTACACACCACCATGGGCTGGAAAGGTGGGAATGGGGAGAGGATGCAACAGCTGGAAGAACTGAGGCAAGTAGAATCCTAGAGGGACTGAGGGCACTGAATTTAGACAACACCTAGGGCCAGATGGCATCCACCCTAGGGTGCTGAGGGAGATGGCAGAGGTGTTGGCAGAGCCACTGTTGGATCTGTCAGCACCTCACTGCAGTCGGGAAGTGTGCCACTGGACTGGAGGATGGCACATGTAGTACCATTACACAAGAGCTGGTGAAATGGGTAGGAAACTGGCTGCAGGGAAGGCAACAGAGGGTGGTGGTGGGTGGGAGCTCTCACACACAAAGGCAGTGATGAAGCGGTGTTCCATAGGGCTCAGTGTTGGGACCAGTGTTGTTTGGGATAATCGTTGCAGACATATCATGGGACATCAAGAGCAAGATCAGTCTGTTTGCTGATGATACCAAGGTAGGTGCGCTGGTGGATGACCTAGGGGATGGCAGGGGTTGCAGGATGATCTGTAAAAGCTTGAAACCTGGTCAGACACCTGGCAACTGGGCTTTAATGCCAAAAAGTGCAGGTGCTGCATTTTGGGATGAACCAAGGAGGAGTTACCAGCTAGGGAGTGCAGCTAGCCCAGACAGAGGAGGAGAAGGATCTGGGTGTGCTCATTACAGGGTCAATGAACAACTGGCACAATGTAGGAAGAGCAGCTGCAAAGGCCAACAAAATGCTAGGTTGTGCTTGGTAAGGGGTATATCCTCGAGGAGGGAGGAGGTGATTCTGCCACTGTATAGGTCATTAGTCAGACTACACCTGGAGTACTGCGGCAGTACTGGCATCCGTATCTGAAGAGGGGCATTAAGTTACTGGAGGGGTGCAGCACAGAGTGACAAAGATGATCAAGGGGCTGGGGACTTATCATATGAGAGGAGGTTGAAGGAGTTGAACATGTACTCACTGGAGGAGAGGAGAGACAGGGTGACATGATTGAAACCTTTAAATACATGAATGGAATAAACAAGATGGATACAGAGGCTGTTCAAAGTAAGGGAGGAGGCCACCAGGGGCCATGATATGAGACTGGAGCGAGGAAGGTTCAGGAGGAGGAGATGAGAGACACTTTTTACAGAGAGGGTGGTGGCTGGGTGGAATCGTTTCCTGCTGAAGTGGTATGCAGTAGAACAGTGGACTGCTTCAAGCGAGGATGGGACAGGACAAGGGAGGGTTAATGAAGGGAGGGTGGAAGGAGGGCAGCTGCAGAGATAAGGGGTGCTAGCTGCACATTCGAGCAAACTTGATAGACCTCTAGGCCTTTATCTGCTGGAAAATTTTGTATGTTCATAAGAGCAGACCAAGGGATGAACCGGGTAATTATCACCTGTAAGTCTCATCTCCATAGTGTGCAACCTCATTGAAACAATATTAAAGGAAAGACCGGTGTCGTACCTGGAGGACAATGGCCTCCAGGATGCCAGTATGTGAGGCAGCATGGGTTCATTTCAGAGAAGTCTTGTCAAACCAACCTGATACAATATTGACTGGGTGACAGGTGGGCGGATAAGGATCATGCGGTGGATGTTCTATACTTGGACTTCAGCAAGGCCTTCAATTCTGTGCCTCATGCCAAGCTTCAGAAAGCTAACTTGGTGTAGGGGTAGGGCAAAAATGATGAACTAGATTACAAGCTGGCTGAGTGGGAGGCTGCAACAGGAGGTGGTGAAAGGGGCTGTCAACCCAAGGTCAGTGATGAGTGGGTGCCACAGAGCTCTGTGTTGGAGCCAGTATTGTTTGGGCTCTTCATATCAGACATTGCACATGAGGTGGTGAGCAGGATAAGTCTGTTTGCTGACGACACCAAAATTGGAGCAGTGGTGGATGGAGAGGAGGGATGGAAGCAGCTGCCGGGGACCCAAGCAAGCTAGAGGTGGTCAGAGAGGTGGCAGCTGAGGTTCAATGCAAAGGTGTAGTTATGCACTTTGGGGTAAAGAACCCAAGGAGAGAATACTGACTGGGAGGGGTTAATTTGGGGATCACTGAGGAGGAGAAGAACTTAGGTGTAATAATAACAGGGACCATGAACAACACTGTTCAGTGCAGGAGAGTGGCTACAAAAAATGCTGGGGTACATAGTGAGGGTTTTTTCATCCAGGCAAAGAGAGGTGATCTTGCCCTCTACAGGTCACTGGTAAGGCCGCACTTAGAGTATTGTGTGCAGTTTTGGAGGTTATACCTAAAGCCTGATATCAGGCTACTGGAGGGTGCAGAGGAGGGCAACAAAGATGATATGTGGAATGGAGGGAGAGACTATAACAGCAGGCTGGGAGACTTGAATATGTACACCCTGGAAGATAGAAGGGACAGGGGGACATGATAGAGACATTCAAGTATCTGAGGGAATCGATAAGGATGGGGCAGATGGGGTCTTTAAGTTAAGGAGGGAGGGTCACCAGAGGGCATGGGCACAGAATAGGGGGAAGATTTAGGAAGGAAATGAGGAGACAATATTTGACAGAGACAGTGGTAGCAAATGGAACGCCCTACCAGAATGGGTGGTATCATGTAAATCTGTGAACAGCTTCAAAAGGACATGGGACAGGGAATAGGGGAAAGTGAGAGTGGGGAGGTAGGGGTGGCAGTGGGATGACAAAGGGAGGGGTGGGGCAGCTTAAAACTAGGGTGCTAGCTGCACACTGAGCAGACTTAGATAAACTGGGTGGTCTGTTTTTGCTGGCACATTCATATGTTCATATGTATGTATGTGGCTAACTAATAAATGTAAGAGTGGGGTCTAAAGTCACCCCAGATACTTAAAATTGGCTATCTGTTTAATTAAGGAACCACTGGGAGTTTGGATGGCAAGATTTGGTTTAGCTCTAGAGAGCCTACTGTACATTGAGAACCAAAATCATGGTTTTAGTTTTCTTCAAGTTAACAACCACTCTGTTTTGAAAGAACCAATTATATGCTACCAAGAAGTTATTGCTTAGGGTTAAGTTGAAATTAGAGGGAATTGTCACTGCTGAATATGATTAAGTCATTAGCATACATGCGTCTACAAGATCAGGATGGTTCAAGTAGCATAGGGTTGACAAATATTGAATAGAGGACCCAGTTTGATCCCTGGGGAACACCAGTTCTTACATTTAGTGGGCCAGATACTGCTTCACCTATTTGAACCATTTGAGTTTAGTTAGACAGGTAACTGTTTACCCAGTCTGAGGTATTTGGTGAAAACTCAGTGACTCAAGTACCTGAAGTGAAATATCATGGTCCACCATGTCAAAAGCTTTGACAGGACTACAAATATAACACCAGTGAGTCTCCCTTTGTCTGCCTCTCTGATGACATAATTTGTAAATTGGATGATGGTTGTGGTTGTGCTGAACCCTCTTCTAAATCCATGTTGATCCTTGGATAGTAGGTTATATGTTTTGAGATAGTCCGATGTTTGGTGGAACACTACTTTCTCCAGAATCTTGCTCAGATGTGGCAATATCAAAACCAGCCTATAGTTATCAAGTGAGGTGGGGTCACAGATTTAAAGATAGGGACCACTCTGGCCTCCTACCAGAGCTTTGGAACCAAAGATGTAGATAGAGATAAGTTAACAATATATGAGAGGGTTCAGCAATGTAGTAAGATACTAGTTTAAGGAACCTGGGGCTGAGCCCATCACTACCTGAGTAAGGAAGAGGCGTAATAATCTACTAATCCCAAGCGGCATAGTGGTTTAAAAATCGAAAAGCAGGTGGGTATAATTCTGACTGTGATTTGTAGGAAGAGTCCTGAGGGAGGCTGGAGGAGGTTGGGATTGGAGAGATTCCAGATTTGTAAATTTTTTCATTATTGCGATTATAAAATGGGTATAAAAATCCTACAAGCCTTGAATATTTAAGAAATACAGTGAAGAAAAAAAAATCTGAAGTTACAACTTTATTACAATTCATTTGGATATAAAATAGAGATAAAATAGAAATAAAACATTTCCTTTAAGGAGCTTTATTGCATCACTCTATATTGCTTACATTAACTGTTTTACTGACGTTTTATTACATTGAGCTTAGCAATATTTTCATACTCCTGTTTTATCTCATTTTTCACTTTGCAGAATGGTACACATTATTACTGACAGTTCCATTTAGTGTTCCTACAGAGATCAATCGTACTGTGACAGAGGCATCCATATGGCTATCTTCTGTGTTTCCTTGGTTGTTAGAACAGCCTTCACTCTTATAAAAAAAAAAACAGAAAAAAGAAAACATTAAGGTCTATGGAGTTGTTTTTTTCTCCTGAGGGGAGGGCTTAGGCCTACTAGCTGCATTATGTGACAGAAAATGGCTTTGGTTTGAGGAGCCAGTCACATACAAGATGTTATGTTAGAAATATGGCCATAACATTTGAACTGTTGGAGACATTTTCAGTATTTTTACAACAGGGGAAGATTGTAAGAATGCTTTTACAAGCGTTGGTCAAATTAGTGATTGTGGATGGTGGGTGAGAGCTGAAGCTCATGAATTTTTCAGCCTTGTGAGGATGATTTTTAGTGTGTGTGTATGTGGCAGGGTCAGAAGGAAGGGAGAGCGATGACCAATTTGAAGATTTTCAATTTCTATATTTACTACATTTTACTGTTAGGTATAATGAATACGATTTTAGTTGCTTCACAGTACTCATACTGGTGATGGGTTGGAGGAAAATGACACCAAGCTCCTGGCTGGACACAAGCAGTTGACTGTCTGTTCCCTGTTAGAATAGATTAATATTTTTCACCAAACCAGCAAAAGGTAGATCTGGGCCAAGCCCTTACTGCTCTGAAAATTTTAGACCAAAATTCCAAACCATCTTGGCGTTAGATGAAAAAAATGCAAGATACATTGATTTTGAACTTTATTTGCTATGCAGATCTCAGAATTTGCATATCCGACCAGACCAAATTGGCATGTTGAGAGATCTACCCTCCCCAACACAGTGCATGCAAAATGTTGTCAAATTTGTCCAACAGTTGTGAAGATATTGAAGTGCAAAGTATCCAAGAAGGCAGTTTAAGGTACTGTACTTGTTTGGGGTTTGAATTCAAGAAATGGAATGTTTACTATGTATGGAATACAAGAATTGAATCTCCACTCAGTTCTACTGGCAGAATGTTCACCCACTTTCACACAACAGAAGGTCTCAGACGGAACCAGGGCTTTGTTTTTATGTAGCAGGTTAAACAGCAAAGATTTCCCAGTAAGCAGGTAAGGATAGAGGGGATTTTCATGGTCAGCAAGAAACACCATGGGCCGGATTTCAAAGGCCCTTAGATCCACCTGCTGCACCAAACAACCATCTTGAGTCAGATCTAGGTGTGCTAAATACGTGTGCCATATTTTGCAAGAAAAGTGGTCTTTGTGACAAAGTCTCCCAAACTGACGCAAGAGTTCCACTGTGTCAACAAAATGGCGATGGGATGAGACTGACGCAAGCTGCACCAAAATCAATGGGTGTTGAGTCAAAATGGTGCATGTTGAGTCAAACAAATGACTCAAGGAATGAAAATGATGCAAACTGAGTACAAAAATGGTTGCAAACTAAGTAAAAATGGTGCAAGCTGAGTAACAAAATGGGTGAAAACTAAGGTCAAAAAAATGGTGCAAGTTGGGTAAAAGTGCAGGCGAAATGGTAAAGCTAAGTAAAACAAAAGCGGCAGATGAAATGGCCAAAACTAAGCCCCAAAATGTTCTGAACTAGTCCTGCAGGAGAATACTAGCCCTTAATAGTAGCATAGTCCAGATCTGACCACCTGCTTTGGGTTTCTTTATGTGCTCTAGTGTCCCTTAGACCAACTCTGGCTGGTCTAACAGCGACAGGCATCTTAGGCACAAGGACAGGACTTGCATTCTTTGAAAATCCCAAATAAGGGGATGGTGCATCATTTCAGTGATGCAGGCATCTCTTCCAACATGGTGCAGGCATTTTTGGGTGCAAGCATGGGGCAAAGCCACTCTGGCGATGCAGACCTGTTTTTGATGCAAGCACCATTTGAAAATCAGAATTGGTAAGGTTTGATGCATCCTGCTCCTTGTTTTTGATGCAAGCGCCCAGTCATTCTCTGGCCTTTGAAAATCTGTCCCCTTACATTAAAACTGTAAGTATTGTAATACTACATTTTTAAGTTATATGTGTGTGTGTGTGTGTGTGTGTGTGTGTAAGAAGAGGATTATGAGGGCAAATAACAATTGTTATGTTTTTAAATGTAAGGCAGTTTTATCTTTAGGGCCGAGTTGAAGGCTTTTAGTGAGTAAATGTGACAGCCACATTTGTGATGGCAGTCAGGATGTGTGGTAGCATTGAATTTTATTTTTATTTAGTTTTTGCTGACTGGGTGGTGCACTAGCCATAAAATGACTATTTTCAGGCACTACCGGAGAGTACATCAGAGAGAAACAATGTGGTGATACATAAGCACGGGCAAACAAAACAGAAAACAGCACAGCAATGCTACAAAAAGTACATTAAGTTGGGGTACACATTAAAGGAAGTAAAATAGACAATGTATCATAACGGCAACAATATAGCACAATAACAATAAGAGTAATAAATAAGCAGAGGCAGCACTATTATAATAAATGCAGAAACAGAGGGCATACCCTAGAGGAGAGAAAGAGCACATGAGAGACTAAGGATATTTGACAGAATCACTAGGGAGTCTAGGTAGGGTCAAAGCAAGTGCAAGTTATTGTGAAGAGGCTGCTGGACCTGCTTCCAGTGCTGTTGTGCTGGGATAGCAACACTGGGTTCTGAGCTCCTGAGCCAATCAGGCTTCTGGATTTTTATACCCATTTTATAATTAAGCAATAACAGATGACAGGGTGTGCTTTATCATAGGATATCCGCATGTCTGGGTGACATGAGGCACTCGCAAAGCCGAGTGCCTTACGCATCTGGAGAAGTGCCGATGTCCTATTATAAAGTACACCCTGAAGTGTGTTATTGTGATTATGCAGTAGACCCATACAGTCAAGTTAAAAAAGGCACAAAACAGGTCTAATAATTAATTTTTACTGTTTTTAAACCGCGGAAGTACATTTGTGCATAAAACAGTCCAATGCTGGGGTCATTAATCAGGTAACTGCCCTAACTTTAACTGATTAGAATAAAGGTTTTGATGGGGCTCAAGGATATTGTTTTCTGGTCGGGGTCTTGTTTTAGCTGTTCTGTTTCGAGGGAATATAAGTATGGGTCTGGAATGCTGCCAACCAATCAACTTCTCAGATTTTTCCTTTCCAGTGCATAATTTCTCATATAGCGGTTGGTGTTTCCTGCAGCAAGACATGTCTTTCATGGGAGAGTGTATCTTCACCCTGGGACATGAGGATGTGTGGGGTACAGGGGTGGTGGGTGCTGAGGGAGGTCGGGGGGGTCGATTAAGGGGCCTTTTTATCAGGTTTAACAAAAGACAAGCCACGGGACAATTTTTTTATTTCAGCAAGGATGACGGTTGGACGGGGGTGCCACTAAAGATGAGGGACAAATAATACAAAAGGGAAGCCAATCTGAGGTGGGGGGTGTCACCAGTCACCAGAAAATTAATGTAATAAGGGAAGTCGAGCCAGGGCTGGGGTGCCACTAGACACCAGGGAATTGTATAATTATTATGGAGAACAGTGATTGGAAGGAGGGGTGTCACTAGACATCAGGTACAAATAAGATAATAAAGGGAAAAGCCGATCCGAGGTGGAGGTGCCACTAGACACCAGGGATAAATACTATAATAAGGAAAGCCAATTTGAAGGGAGTGCCACTAGACACCAGGGAAATGTATAATTATTTTGGGGACAGTGATTGGAAGGAGGGTGCCACTAGACACCAGGAATTGTATAATTATTATGGGGACGGTGATTGGAAGGAGGGTGTCACTAGACACCAGGTACAAATAATATAAGGGGAAAGCCGATCCGAGGGTGGAGTGTGCCATTAGACACCAGGGATAAATAATATAATAAGGAAAAGCCAATTGAAGGGGTGCCACTAGACACCAGGGAAATGTATAATTATTTTGGGGATGGCGATCAGATGGGGGTGCTACTAGACACAGGAAACTGTACAACTTCTTGGGGATGGCCATGGATGGTAGAGGGTGCCACTAGACACCAGGAAATGTATTTAACATATGATGAATCATACAGCAGTATGGCTTAGAAGCCAAATTTTCCAATGGAATAATTTTGGAGTGGACTCATATTTTTTCACCAAACCAGTCAAATGCACATCTGCAGGCCAATCCCTTTCTGCACTGAAAATTTCAGACCAAAATCTAATATGACTACCTACAAGGCAATGACAAAAAACAGCAAAAAACACTGTTCAGCCCACAATGTTTGTATCAATGGAATACAAGACAACCATAGTGAGTCACGAAAAATGATTTAAAAGAAAGAAAAACACCTCTAGGGTCCTTTTCCAACAGTTACCTGCAGAATCCACCTAACAGGGTCCTAATGAGCAAAATACATGTGTGATCTTCCCCTATGATGACATTTTTGTGTCTTTAAAGTTTATTTTATAAAAACAAAACAAGGTGGTGGCATACAAAAACCTCACGAAAAAGATTTCCATATGAAAACTTTATACAACTATTTTGAAGTGCTTACTGAGCATGCTCAGAACCTGAATGTTTAAAATCTAGTAACTTTGGAGCAGATTAATATTTTTTACCAAACCAGTGAAAGACAGTTATAACATGGGTTGTCTTAGACAGCTACATTGATTGGTTCAGCAGCAGCAGCTGACTGTGGATTAAATTCTCTATTTAATCAACACTTGCTCTGCCAGAACTAGTTTTCCAAGAAGACAAAACTGCATCACATTGTGGATGGATTTGCTGTTTCTCCTGATCATTTTTCAGCGGCCACTGTTGTTTAGGCTGTCAGCGAGCCAATCAGGAGTGGCTCTGTTGGTGTAATGGCAATAAACCTTTCATTATTTGGCTCTGTTAATGTACAGCAGTGGCTTCAACTGAGATTTCCCTGATGATGATTAAACAGAAAGTATAACCCACAGTCATTAGGTGTACAACATTCAATCACTATGCACCTTCCACAGCTACACTGTATACCGATCAGTGGCAGACATTGACAGCAAGTGGGTAGAGGAGTTGAACAAACCGCAGTCTTGTCATAGACTGCAATATGGACATCCACATTCAATTTACAAAGAAACATAGGGAGTCAGCAGCCCACCTTTCACATCCTGTATAGCTGTGCAGCTGCAGCAGGGCAGAAAGGCAGAAAAGTAACAGAGCGCAGCTATGCCCAGTAACAGAAAGCAGCGCAGCATCATGAAGAGCATGTTGCAGCAAGATATGCACTAACTGTGACACTACATGTACTCCTGTGTCTGCAATACAAGGCAGACTGGCACATCAGTATTTTGTACCTGTTTTCTTGCCCCTTCTGGCCTGTCACCTTCTCTTCACAGACAGCATTGCAGGAAACCTGCAGTTATCTGCACTTACAGTTGCCCGATCCCACAGGTGTGCTGCACGGTACCCCCAGCCAACCCACATGGCAAGCCACAGTTGAGTACACCAGCTCCACTAAGCCGCATAAGTGTAACAGTGAGCCCATAGCTGGGAGACACAGACATTGCCTCAGTCCTCCCCTCTCCACTAATTACACAGCTGACCCGATTCACAGTGTTGACTAAGTAGTGGAGCTGTTGCAACCTGGATGTAACAGCAACTCTAATCCACAGTCAGCAGTGGAGGCACATTCAATCACTGTCAGTCTTGTAGAGATGGCCTACTGATGCGATCTTTGCCAACCATAAAATAACTTGAAACTGTGGTCAACAGTCACCAGCTATGTGTAAGGCAGTTGCACCTTCCTGCAGCTCACACAACTGAGGATGACTGACACACATGCACATAAAGTAACAACAGATCTGATAGGGGCATCTGCAGCAACCATGCTAAAATAAAGCTGCTATATGCAGCTTAGAGTAGGCACTGCAAGATGTGCTGGAGCTGTCCGCAGCCAGAGTTGCATAGTGCTGTGGGTCACTCCACATTTCTAACCCCTTCAGAAGGCACAGTCACCATCTATAAGCACTATTGATAATCTAAAAATTGTAACCCACAGCAACATCAGTTGGCAGAAGCAATCAGTATGTCACTGTTACCCCCTTCCTGCAGCAATTACACAGCTACTCTGTTGGACAACTTGTACTAAGTAGGTGAGCTGTGCAACCAAGGAAGAAATGAAAAGTTCAATCCACACTCAAGAGCTGTGTCTGCACTACTGATACTAAACAATATTAACCTAGATGAACGTCCTTTCCAGAACCAGTGACTACATCAGTGTTATCCCATCTGCAATAAATTCTACATGTCATGTGTTCACAGCTTTGAGTAACCACACACAGCGCATGAACCATGCATTAAACTCTCAGTTTAATCCACAGACTCTAATTTAATCCAGAGGTAGCAGCAGCCCTACAGCGAGTCAGTGTCAGTCTTGTACAGCTTCATGTTATAGGTGTCTGCAGCCCTGTGACATCCACATAGAACGTGGTAACTTGTGATCCATCACAAATACCAAAAACATGTGTAAACTGAGATTGAGAGACTTCTAAATCCATAAAAGTGACAGAATACATCTTTTAAGGGACTACTTTCAAGGTGGAAGCATAAAATCCTTTTTGGCATTAAAACAGGTGGAGCAGTTGGTTTTGGGAGCTATACCATATGCTTTAGGTAACCCATGAATAACCCATTCAGGTTGTGGGGTTATAGGCTTTTAATCCATGCCTGGGGCACTGTGGAGGACACTCAACCTGCAGCCTCAAGTGTCCAATGCACCATAGGTGCTGATTAAATGCCTATAACCCCACACCCTGTCGTGGGTTATTGCTTACTTATGTGGGCCAAAGCTCTTTCTACCATGAGCATTTCAGACTTAATATTTTTTCACCAAACCAGTGCAAGTCAGTTATGTGGGCCAATCCCTTTCTACCCTGAAAATTTCAGACCAAATTTCCAAACTGTCTGGCGCTATGCAATGGCAAAACCAATCATCAGATTGAAACAAAACAAAGTTTTGTTCATCACAGTGGCATAATTCCACACCTGTTTACATTTCAGATACCTAACCACTGAAAATTACCTCCATGGCAGTAAGGCTAGCTACTCTGTAAATGTCAAGCCACTACCACAGAGCAAAATGCTATACTAAATGTAACATGCATCATGCAATATCTCCACAGCAAATTCATTTTCCAACACCTAAATACTATAATTCACATGTACAGGACATCCCTCAACACCCTCCAAATTTCAAGTTAAAAGACCAAACCGTTTCCAAGATATTACATTTTAAAGTTTGAAATTTTCATTCGTCAGAGTGGCATAATTCTGCACCTGTTTACATTTTACACACCTAACCACTGAAAAGTACATCCATGCCAGTAAGGCTACATACCCTATAAATTTCAAGCCAGTACCACTATGCAAAACGCTTTCCGCGAAAATGTAAACTGTGCCACACAATATCTCTGCAACAAATGTATTTTCCAACACCTAAACACAATAATTCACATCTACAGGACATCCCTCAACACCCTCAAATTTCAAGTTAAAAGACCAAACCATTTCTGAGATATTTAATTTTAAAAGTTGTGAAAATTGGGCTATCTGGTCCCTCAAATCTGGCCATCTAGTCCCTTCCTTGAACAAACAACGTGACCAAAGAATCGTGATCCAAAGAATTTGCAGGTTCATGACCAAAGAATTTGAGGCTCATTATCAAAGAATTAAAAAGGTTAAAACTCATTTTTTCAGACAAATACATTAAACCACAGGCATGACTCGATAGAACGAAGCCCCTGAGCAAAACCCATCCTAGTTTGACTTCATAAGTCACCCTGGGCTGAGATATTTGATTTTAAATCTGGCTATCTAGTCCCTCCCTCGTGATCAAAGATCACGGCCAAAGACTCTCATGATCAAAGAATTTGCAGGCTCACGATCAAAGATCGTTAGCAAGCCATGATCAAAGAATTTAAACTCTGAAACTCTATTTTTGACATAATTACAACAAACCACCGCCATGACTTGATAGAGGAAGACCCTTGAGTAAAACCCATCATAGTTTTACTTCAGAAGTCACCTGAGCTGATATATTTGTTTTTTCCCCAACCTCAAAATGAAAACAAGATGCAGCCGTCATGATCAAAGAATTCCTCACAATCAAAGATTCTTTGATCGTGAGCCTACAAATTCTTTGATCATGATGAGGGACGAGATGGAAAACCCCATTCTTCTTTTGCAAAATAACCATATAAATTCTCCTTAGACTTATAATGGGAACTTAAAACTTTAATAACTTTTGAATGGATTAATATTTTTCACCAAACAAACAGTAGCATGTTCCTTTGCCCAAGCTCTTTCAATGTGCCAAGTTGCAGACTGGCATGCCACACAATGGCAGCGCCTTTCTGAACAAAATCAAAAAACTGCCCACAAACTGTTGAAAAGTGCATTTTTCAGCATTTTGGCGCAAAAAATGTAAGTCCTACCGAAACAAAATATGACAAATCAAGAGAGCTACCATGCCCCATCAGCGACTAAACTATATGCAAATCTGATGAATGGGTCCAAAGTTATTGTGCTAAAATTTTGAATTTAACATAGAAGTGCCTTCATAACCCTAAATATAGGGTCAACTGCACCTAATATATATATAAATATATATATATATAATTGCATTTTCAGTGGTGTCCTGCTTTTACCCATTTAAGTGGCTGGGCAGACTGGAGTACTGAGACGTGAAGTATATGCCTAATGTCACACAGTGAGTATTTGACCCTAGTTGGGTTTATACCTGAGTTCTCCCAGTTCCCAAGCCAGTGCTCTAACTTCTAAACCACACAACCAACCTATTATATCCCCAGTATACTTTTAACCACTAATATTCCTTATTGGTTTGCCTCATTATATACAAAATGCACAATAATACACAATGTTTCCACTTAGCTTTCATTTCGTAAAAACATGTTCTGCATACCTGGATCATTGGGTCTTTTTGGTTTATTTGTTTGTTTGATTTGTTTATTTATACTCTGGAAAAGTCCATGGCCAAGGCCCATTTCCATGGGCTACCAGAACAAGTAAACAATACAACAAAATCAAATACTGAAATTAAAATAATACAAAACAATACAATAAAGAAAAGACAATATATGCAATATAAAAATCAAAAGTAATCAAATACAATACTAATCAATAAAATATTTACATTGACTATTAAACAATAGATTATTCCTAAGGACATGCTTAAAATTATATAATGAATTCCTGCCCAAGATACTATTGTAGTCACAGAGTTGAAAAAAAGTTGGCAGTTTGTAAAACATTGTTTTCTGACCTATTGTTTCATTCTAGGCACTGAAAACTGAAAGTCTGAGGATGACCTGGTAGTCACTATATTAGAATGTTCTTTAAAAATTGCATGGAAGGAAAACAAACTAAATCTAATAACACTTTTTGCTAGAGTTCCTATTTGAAATATGCACCTTTGTTCAAGCTGTAACCACGTGGTTTGTTTATATAAATCACAGTGGTGTGTTGCGATTAGGTAATTGAGTGGCGAATCTTGCTACAGTGTCTAATTTAGCAATGTTCTAACTTAACTAACCATCCTCTCCTGCAGAATAGTAAAACATTAAACCATGGTCAATGACTAAGAGAAGAAAACTCTGGGACAGTAGCATCCTAGTTACTGGAGTAAATAATGAATTTAATGTATATAAGCCTCCAAGTCATTCATAAACTGATTTTACCATGCTAGAAATATATTGATTGTACCTTATTTATTTATTGTAAAATCGAATTACAACCTTTGAGCTAAAAGCTCATTTGCAAAGGATCCTTGTCGAGCAGAGGGTGGGGAACATCAAGTACATGGACAGTGGAGAAAAAACAGAAGCAGCTAGAAGGCATTATCAGTTACACATCATTAAAAATGCTAAGCAGCATTACAAATAGAAGGATGGCGAGAGACAGAATACATTGCAAAAGCCATCACTTAATTACATAATACAGAAAATAGTCCCATAATGACTCCTTGTAAAAACCCTCCTTGGATCCCGATGATCCAGCCAACTACCAACCTGTCTCTAACCTTCCCTTTGTGGGGAAGGTTATTGAAAAGTGGTTGCATTAGCAACTGGATGATCACCTTGTAACTCACAATGTCCATGAAGCTCTTCAGTCTGGTTTTAGGAAGAGGCATAGCACAGAGACTGCCCTTGTTCGGGTGCTAAATGACCTCCTAATGGTGAGAGATCGAAAGGCTTGCACCATCTTGGGTCCTTCTTGATCTCTCAGCAGCCTTTGACACTGTGGACCATGGAGTGCTTTGAGATCCTGTGGTTCTTTTGTGGACTGTTGGATATGGTCCTCAAATTCCTCGTAGGCAGGTCTTAGAGGGTGGTCACTGGAATGTATTCCTCTGATGCCTCTCCTGTCCTGCAGGGTGCTGCAGGGCTCCATATTGACACCCATGTTGTTCCACAGTGTATACGCTGCCATTGGGAGACATCATCAGATGATACAGCTTGAGTTTCGCTGCTATGCAGATAATACTCAGCTGTATCTGTCTTTTATACGGACAGGTTAATGCAATCTCTGTGCTAAATAGTTGCCTTCCAAGATCAAAGACTGGATGAGCTTGAGTTGGCTGAGATTAAATCTGGATAAGACTGAGGTGTTGGTTGTGGACCTGGGTTGCCCAGAGGTGGGGTTTGGGGGCTGGGCACATGTCGGGCCTATGGTTTGATGGTGTCCAGCTCATCACCTCAGACCAGGTGAGAAACCTGGGCATTATTCTTGACAATGGCTTGACCCTGAAATCTCAGGTGTCAGCTGTTGTTAAATAAATCATTTACCATCTGAGGAATATTGCCGGGTGAAACACCTGGTTCCTCCGGTGACCTTCCAACTTTGGTCCATGTCTTCATTACTACCCTCTTGACTACTGCAATGTCCTCTACCTAGGGCTCTCAGAACACTACAGCCAGGCTGATGACTGGTACCTCTAGGACCAGTCACATTACGCCTGTGCTGTGTGAACTGCAATGGCTGCCAGTTCAGAGGCGGATCACCTATAAGGTAGGCTTGCTTACCTTTAAGGCCCCTAGATGAACAGCGACCCGACTACCTGAAAGATCTCCTGACTCCTACTCCCCAAATCATCCACTCCGATCTGCTGATGAGGGATTGCTAGAGATTCCCAGGGTTTGTTTGAAAAACTCTGGTGATCGCGCCTTTTCATTTGCAGCACCAACCCTGTGGAATTCTCTACCTCATCAGTTAAGAGAATGCCTGACTGTCAGTAGTTTAAAACTATGTTAAAATGTACTTATTCTCTCAGGCCTTTCCAGACTGTTTTTAAATAACTTATATTACTGTTTGTTTAAATATTGAAGTTTATGTTTGTACAGCGCCCTGATTTTGAAGCGCTTTATAAATAAAGTTTGATTTGATTTGATTTGATGATAACAGATTAGGTGAATAAAGTACAGATTCCAACTATGTACAAAGTATGAGAATAATCCAGTGTAAAACCAAGATATTTAAATGTCTTGACTTGTTCAATTTCAGTTTCCTTTAGCGTTTTAACAAAAGAAAGGGTTCTGTCTTCAAAGACTCTGTATGGTTATAAAAAGCCATAGTTTTGTTTTTAACTCTTCTGTACCAGTGTCTCCTTCAACTTCTTCTGAATACCAAGCTATTTCCTCAAGGGATAAAATTAATTACCCTTGGGGTGGTGAATACCACCTCGCAAAAAAGCTATTGTTAAATGCATTCATCAGTGACTCCCACAAACAAGCCAGTCAGTGCAATGGGGCTTACAGCAAGGCAACAAGGATTTATTTAGCTTTTGTTGACCAGGTAGGTACACTAAACAAGCTGTGTGCCTAGTTTCAGGTGCGACCTGGGACAGTACAGTAAAATATAACAGGTTCATACAAAGTACATAACAACACGGGCAGTGTACATAGTTACAGGAGAGCTAGATTAACATAGATAGTCTACAGTACACAGTAATAGGTACATATACATACAGAATAAATAGACTAAGACAGTCAATGGCGATTACATTGCTTGAGTGACCCTTTTCAGGGCCACATACTTCATAACAGGTAGCAGTAGTCACATACTTCCCAAAGTTGAAAGGACAGTGGGCAGTGGGTAGGATAAGACTAATCTGGAGATATGTTAGGTAGTTTAGGACACCTACACACGAGGACAGTTTCAGGTGCCCTCACAGGGAGTTCTGGAGACTCTGGTGGGAGGGGGGCTCTGACGTGGTTTGGAAGGGAGTTCCATAGTCTCAGAGCACACAAGCAAAGTCCCTCTCCCCATTAGGGTTCGAATATAAGGAACTTTGAGCACCCCAGTACCTAGAGACCTGAGGGAGTAGGAGGAGGTTTCAACAGGCTTGAGGAGCTGCGCCAGCCCTGGAGGGGTTCGGTTCTGAGTACCTTTCTTCTGAAGCAGCCCAACCCAGATTTCAAGTGATTGGCTGGGGAAAGCCAGTCCAGTGTGTCATATAATTTACAATGGTGGGTGAGACGTGGGCTGCCAGGGCAAAGTGACAGATATTGTTGTAGGTTGATACCATTGAGCAAGGTGTACCTTGGATGTGCTAGTGAACAGGGAAGGCCATAGCTAAGTGAGGGAGCAGCACACCTCTTGCCAGTGCCAAGTGAGCTGCAGATGTCAAATTGTTCTTTGCCCTGTAGGCAAGACCCAGTTTGCTGTTTACAGCTCTGCAAACATTTAGGATGTGAAACCCCATGTTGACTTGGGGATCAAGTGTCACACCCAGGTATTTTATTGAGATTGAGGTTAGGAGGGGACAGCCATCAATACCACTGACACGAGAGAGGATGGGGAGGCCTTGATCTTGTCAGCTGACCCAAAAAGCATGGCCTGAGTTTTCTTTAGATTGAGGACCAGCTTGTGAGTCGTTACCCAGGACTGAATATTCTTAAAGGCCTCACTCAGCTGAAGGTTGAGAACCCCAGTGTACTGGGAGTGTACAAGGATGACAAGATCATCAGCATAAAGGGTGGCACTACAATTGGAAGCAGCAGCAGGGAGGTTGTTAACAAATGCCGAAGAGAAGAGGCCCCAAACGGATCCCTGTGGGACACCAGAGGTCACCAGGAGGGGTCAGAGAGGACCTTGCTGAATTTTGTCAGCTGTGTTCTACTCTTGGAGGTAGTTACTGAGTCAATTCAAGGCTGGTTGGGACAAGCCGAAGGACTGCATCTGTGAACAAAGTAAGGCATTGTCCACAAGGTCAAAAACCTTAGATAAGTCTATGAATATGGCCCCAGTGAGTTCGCCTGGTCCATGGCTGCTCTAATGCTCGTAGAGACAGAGACCAGGGCAGTAAATGTGTCTTACCCTTTTTGATAGCCATGCTGCACAGGGGACAGCAACTTATGACCCTGAATGTACTCTGTGAGCTGTTCAACCACAGCTTTCTCCAGGAGTTTGCTAATGACCGATAGGATGGCGACCGGACGATAGTTGTCCATGACTTTGGGATTACCCTGCTTCAGAATGGGGACAATCCTCACAACTTTCCAAATGCCAGGGATAACGCCGGCAGCAACGGACAGGTTGACGATATGAGCCAGTGGGGCTGCAATGTGGGAATCCCAGGTACAGAAACTTGGCTACATGTTATCATGGTCTGCGCTTGAGTGTGGGAGAGACCAGAGAGGAGTCTCTGCATCTCCATGACAGACACAGCCCTGAGATAAAATAATGGGTGAGAAGAGGGAGCCTCCTGGGGAACAGAGGCTGAGGGCCACTGATGTTCTCTACAGCAGAGAAAAGGGGTAAATGCAGTCAAGTCAGAAAAGTGGGAATTTAAAGCATTAGCAGTCGTAAGAGGATTATTACAGCATGACCCACCAATGATCATATCAGATACCCCAGAGTTGGTGGGGTCACTGAGCAAGTTTTTATGTTGCTCCAGAACCTCCATGGGTCTTTGGCAGAGCTACAGGGCGGATTTATAGTAGTCCCTTTTTGCCACCCCAATGGCTTTTTGCACTCATTTCTGAGCCTTTATACTTGAAGTGAGCCCAACACTTGTCCCTTGCTCGCATGAGGGCTAAGAGGCTCCCATGCAGCCATTTAGTAGCAGATCCCCTTACTCTCCATCTAATAAGGAGGGATGCTTGTCCTGCAGGGCACCAAAACTGTGAGAAACTGGGAGACAGCTGTAGAGGGGTGGGCACTGAGCACTTCTGACCAGTCAGTGATCCTCAGATCCTCATGAAATGTCCCAGATCAAACTTTGAGAAATTCCTAACATGAATGATCTTGTGGGAATTTTGGTGAAGGAACTTTCCACACACAAAACACTGGGGTGTGATCCGAGATGGAATCAGGAAGGGTTCCAGCTGCTGATCCTATCTGGATGGTTCGATAGGACTAAGTCCAGTAGGGAGCTAGTTCCACCATTAGCAGACCATCTCGTGGGCTCATGGATAAGCTGAGACAGGGCAAGACTTGCCAACAGAGGTTCAAATTGTTTGGAGTTACCACCTGTCCAGTTTAGGTTCAAATCTCCCAGGATCAAAAGTTCATTGTCCCAACATTAGGACCATTCGTGTCCAGGAGGTGGACCAGCCTTGGCAGACCACTCTTGGGGATTGTATGTGCTCACAACATGCAGCTTCTTTGTATTTCCAAGTAGCAACACAGTGTGCAGCAGCTCACAGGAAGACAAGAAGTGCTGCTGATGGATTACCTCGGATACTTTCAGATGACTCTTGTAGTAAATTAGATATCGCCTCGCCTTTTCTGGCCGATCATGTCTAATAAACTCATAGCCAGGAAGTACACAGGCAGAGTTTGGTATTGAGGGTTTTAGCCAGGATTCAGTAATGCCTAGTATGTCAGGCTTACAGTGGATGACCCAGGCGGATAGTTCATCAAGGTTGGTAGTAGACTGCAAATGTTAAGGTGAGCAATTTTTAACCCCTTTCCCAGTTTCTAACTTTCCTGGAGTGAAGAGGCCTGATAGTCAGGACCAGGGTTTAGCTCGATGTCACTAGCAAGGACCAGTAGCACTAGGAAGAGCCAGGAGAGAAGGAGCCAGAGTGAAGTTTTGTGTGGAAGGGGTACCAATGGCTGTGGGTTTATGGTCTCGAATGTCTACTTACAGTGGCGGTACCCAGCAGACATCTGAGGTCAAGACAGCTGGTAGGACAGGGAGGCAGTCTATCGTGAGCTAGAAGGTTAGAGAAGTGAAATAAAACCCTCCTGAGGGGCAATCATTCCCAGTGGTCTCCATGCAACCTAGAAGGGTCAACAGCCAGTGGGGAGAAAACAGGCCAGCGAGGAGACCGATGGAGAGGGCAGTGTGAGGCAAGGAGGATAGGACACCTGCCATAGTAGGCCTGGGGGTCCCCATTTCAGATTTTGAGTCAGCAGTGATGGCTGAGGCCCTGCAATTTAAACTGCTGCAGTAGTTTAGTCTTGGCACCTTTATCTTTTGCCCCACCTCACTCTTCTCTGCACTCCGACCATCGAGCAAGGAGTCCCACGGGATGGTTCAGAAGGTCATCCCCAGTCCTAAGTGGTGAAGGAGGGGTCCCAAAACACCAACTTTTCCAGTTGGTGTTGTAGCCGTATGTCATAAACTGCTCCAGCAATTCAATTTTTACTAGGGAGTAGTTCTCTGTCAGCAGCAAGTGACTTTAGGTGAGGTGGAGGGGTGAAGTGTAGGATATTAGTAACAGTGGCCACTGGCAGTGGATTTCAGTAAGTGCAATGGCAAAGAAAGTACAGTGATTGTTTTTAGCTCAAATCACGTGACTTCAGATGTGGTATAAATTGCACTGTCAACCAAGGGTGGTGGTGGGGCAGTGGGAGACGGTGTGCAGCACTGGCGGGTAAAAATTATCTCTCCCTATAGCCGCGTAGAGCCATTGGAAACTGTTGAATTTCCTGTGGGTGTCCATGAGGCACTGTGCTTGAACAGAAGAATTTAGAGGGGGGTTCAGGAGGGCTCCTCTGCCTGAAGGCACCCTCACGACCCTCTCAACCATTGGAACAGCTGCAAGGAAAAGAACAGGAATTTTAACCTAAGGAGGTAGGTGGAGGAGGGGCTGAAAGAAGACAAAGAAGGGTGGAGGTGTTGCTTAGTTTGCTCTCTGCAAATTACAGTTTCTCTGACTTTTAGGTTACAAGCTGTAATCCAAACTGAGAGAGAAAGGCTCCTATCAATTGCAGTCTTACGCCTTATTTAAATGCTAAACTCAACAGATGCTCTCTATGTAGTCATTTGTTCAATGCTGAGGATGCACTGATAGGGATTTTGTGAAGACAAGGAGGTGGTACTACCCTTGTACAAGTGTTTTGTGAGCCTCACCTAGAGTACTGTCCTCAACTCTGGAGCCCCTCATCTGAGAAAAGAGAGGGCTAAGTTGTAGTCAGCACAGTGAAGGGCCACCACATGATCTAAGGTCAACAAGCCAGATCCTACAAGCAGCAGCTGAAAGCCCTAAACATGCTCTCGGAGACCAGAAGGAGTGGGGAGACATGATAGAAACATATACATTTCTGAGGGATATCAACAGAGTGAACAATGAATACCTGTTGAATGGGAATGAGAATGGAATTCAGTAAGTGGGACAGAATAAAGACTAGTTGGTGGAAATGTCAAGAGGATTGGGAAGATCAAGTTCACTGAGAGAATGGTAGAGCTGTGACACAGATTATCAGCAGAAGTGGTGGGGGCAGAGACTGTAAGCAATAGTTACAAAAGAGTAATTAATGAAGGGGGAAACATAGGAGAGCGGGTCAGAGTAGATGTCCCTCAGGACATTAGATCATGAGGTGAGGTAGGAGTTGCATATGGGCAGACTGGATGGACCACTGGTCTTCATCTGCCAGCAGTGTCTATGTATTTACAGTATGTATTGGTATAATTCTTCTGTAGTCTTACAATGTGGGCAGCTTCTCCATCTGATGGATCATATTCACCTTTGCAACCAGTCCTATCTACTGTGTATTTTATTTACTCACTATTCCTTTAAAGGAGATAGGAAAAATGATCTGAATAATAGTTTAAATGTGATGTTCACTTATGGAACCTTGTCATATGTGTCTTATTAAAGAAATATGTGAAAAAATACTGTGTCTGTGTTTTTGTCTTGAAGGAATGTTGCTCAGTTACTCATGACAGGTCTGGCAGTTTCAGTGTCAGTGTAGCATGTGCCTTCACTGGGTACATGACATGAATTACTCTGAAGGTAGTTTACACTTCAAATTCTGATTATATGGCTGAAGGTTTTTCAATTATCACAATACAGACAGCGATATTGACAGTGAACCCGATGTACACGGGCTTATGACGGAAGTCTGTATGCCCTTCAGCCATCACAGCACGTTGTTTTGCCATATATGTTTGAGCTGGTGGTCAGAAATAGAAACACACAGGCTCAGGATGAGGTAGAGAACGATCATCCTCTGATGAGGATCTGTGAACTGCATTCCAGATCTAGCTCCTGATTTTTTCAAGTTGGCTTGATAATAAACCTTATTTCAAACTTCACTTGAAGTAATATGTTATTAGAAGTTGCAATTTTTGTGTTTGTGCAACTTCCTTCACATAATTATCAAGTGTAATCCCCCTTCCCACTCACATCAACACCCACTTCAGCAGGTTTTGAATAATACCTGCCCTCCAACCCCAAAACTGATACAGAGTTGGCTGAATGACATTGCCTTCTCTACACTTCTTTAGCTGGTCTTCTACTGTATGGACACTGAACAGTCTGTAACATGAAATTTCTTTTTTATCATGCAACATTTTATTTTTCACACTTAGCCCAGCATTAATAAGGAGCATATAGAAACACTGTCTATATCAACAGAAGGCCAGTCTAAGTACATTCTAAAATAAGTTTTCCAGCCAGGTATACATCATGTGTCGGTATACTTGCTTGAAGAACAAGATAGTTTATCTTCATGCCTCTGGAATTACATCATAAATTTCAAAACATCTATACCTTACAATGCCTATCAACATCTTTTATATGTAACATGAAATTTCTATGGGAAAATCAATGAGTGCAAACTCATTGCTGCTAGTTCAGTGTCAGTGCATTTTAGAAAATGATGCAGAGATGTGAAGAGCAATTGCCAGTTCACCAGCTTTGTATGGGATTTGTCTGAAGATGTGTGCATGTGTAACCTGGTTGTTGATTGATTTGGTTTGTGGACCAATGGACAGCCAAATTAAGTGAATGTTATGCACATTATTCTGACCAGGATATCAGGTCTCTTGACATGAGAGACTGGAGAGGGCTGTAGTTTGCTGCATTTTCTACTCCACGCTATGGCACATTGGGTCTCTATGCTTGTTGGAGAGTATTTTAAATTGCACGACATCAGGCATCCTGTATATGTGTGTGAGTGTGTGTGTGTGTGTGTGTGTGTGTGTGTGTAACTGTCACCATGTTACATCGGAGGAGTGTTTGTCAGATATGGCGAGCACATGCTCCTGTTATGACAGTAGGGTGGGGCACTATACAGTTGCCTTATTTTCTCTCTATATATTTCAATATATAGTCACATCTGCATAAGGTTCTGTGTGCAAACCCTCGCTATATTTTCACTTGTTGTCTTGTTTGAATGTCTCTCTTCCGATTCGCATAATGTGCATGAGTAGAGATCAATTCAAACAATGCTTTAAATAAAAAACCTCGTGCCTAGCATTAAACCCTGTATCTTCAGTAGCAAAGACATACACTTAGTCACTTGAGTCACACCATCTGCTTAGCCAACTTAAGTGTTTTAGCATATTTATAGACTTAAAAAGTTTCAGAAACGTTTTTATTATAGAAGTTCCTACGCTTCAGAACACACAATATAAGCTATGTTTTTGAGTTTATTTTCATTTGTGAATATTTTCTTATCAAAAAGTATGTATAAACCTTCTATGACATGTCAATGATTGGATGCATAGATAAATAGGAACAAGTAAACGAATGACTGATTTTGGCATGATGTTTCTCTAGTTTAGTTCTCCCCATGCATCTATCCTTATCATCGAAGTTGTGTAGTGTGCAGAGTTCAAATTCCATTTTGTTATTTATTTTACATTTTTTAAATGATGGCTTGTGATACATATGTAATTTAGTGTGTATGTTAAATGGATGTTGAATTAGTATTATGATGTTGTTGTAACCTGAAATTTGGCGAACATATGCACATATGAACATACAAATCTGCCAGCAGAAACTGGCCTAATGGTCTATATATCGACTCAGCTTGATTGCTAAGCCAGCTCCACCAGATTGCAGTTGCTCCACCCTCCTCCTCTCTCTCACCTTCACGAAGATCCCAGCATTAGCTACCCATTCAGATCACTGTGCCATGTCCCATGTCCCTATAAAATACATCTTACATGAAATCACCCCTCTGGTATGACGTTCCATTTTGACACCACCCTCTCTTTGAAGTAATGTATCATTCTCTCACTCTCCGATGTTTGCTCCCCTCCAGTCTTAGCCCATTTTATGTCCTTTTCTTCCTCAGTGTAAATAACCCCTCAGCGTTAGCTTTGTTGACCCCTTTCAAGTAATTGAATGTTTCAAACATATATAACCCTATCCCTCCTCTCCATCAAGGTGAACAAAACTAGATCCTCTAGTCTGTGCTCAGTAGGATTTTTCTACTATCACCCATATCATTTTTGTCACCATATGCTGCACCCCTCCAGCATGCTAACATCCCTCTTCATACACGGATGCCAGTACTGCAAGCAGAGCTCCAGCTGTGGCCTGACCAAGGACATGTGAGCCGGGCATGATCAGCTCCTGTGCCTGGATGAGAATCCACTTGTAATAAACCACAGCATCATATTAGCCTTAGCTGCAGCTATCCTGCACCTGGCATTGTTGTTTATGCTATCCATTACCATCACCCCTAAGTCCTTCTCTTCATCGGTACCCATATTCACTCCAAAACCCATCCCTCCACCCCAACCAGTATTCCCCTCCATTTGTACTTGGTCCTGAAGTGCATAACCCTGCACTTCCTTACAATGAAGCCCATTTGCCACTTCGCCAACACTCCTCCAGTTTGCTAGGTCCCTTGTAGTTGTTTCTACCCTGCCACTTCATTCACCACCACCCACATTTTAGTATCATCTGCAAACAGACTGATATTACTCTCAACTCAGCGGGAGATATCAGATATGAATACTGTAGCTCAAACATCATTGGACCAAACACACAGACCTTGTGGAATGCCACTCATCACTGGACTAGGTGTTAGAGTTTGCCCCCACTACCACCCATTGTTGCCTCTCCTTCAGCCAGTTCACGATCAAGGTAACCAGCTTTGCCCTAACACCCACAGATTCCTGTTTCCCCTTAAGTTTGACAGTGAGGCACTGAATTGAAGGCCTTGCTTAAGGTCCAGATATATGGGTGTTCACTGCGGCCTCTATCCAGCCCTTTGATACCCAATAATAATACTCTATTAGATCAGTCTGGCTAGATTTTGCTGAAATGAACCCATGATGCTGCCCATCATGTGGGCCAATCACCTCGGCTGACAACAGTCTCTCCTTCAGTATCACCTTCATAAGTTTTCTCACTACGGAGTGAGACTGTCAGGAATGTGGTTGCCTGGATCATCACGTTGGCTGCTGTTTATGTGCACCACATATGCCACCCTCTACACCTGTGGCATGAATCCCATGTTCAGTTAGGTGCTGAACAGGTCCAAAGTGGCCTGGTCAACACCTCAGCCATCTCCTTCAGCATCCTGTGGTGAATGCCATCTGGACCTAGGGCCTTGTCTTCCCTTAGTGTCCTCAGACCCTCTATTTTCTCTAATCAAACCTTATGTCAGTCATATCTCACAACCTCCCAACTGACCCCACCTTCACAGTCAATGGGTGTAATGGATCACCCTTCTTCTACGTGAACACAGTGCAGAAGTATTCATTCAGTGCTGCTGCTTGTTCCCTTCTTTCCACCCACCAATCCTGGTTCACACTATTTGGTCCCTGAACTTCCCTTCTCTCGCTTATTTAAAAAAATTTCTTCTCCCCTCCCTGACTGCCCTGAGCCAACCTACGCTACCTGGAGGCCTTTGCTTCCCTCTCTATCTTGGTTACCTCTTTGGACCCTCACATACTCATATGAGCATACAAATTTGCCAACAGATAAAGGCCTAATGGTCTATCTAGTCTGCTTGAGTGTGCAGCACATCAGTTCATTAGAATGTAGCTGCCCCCATTATCACTTTCCTTCCCACCCCTTCCTGGTTTGTACTCTCCTTTTAGTCTGTCCCACTCCCTCTGAAGCTTCCCACTGTCTGCAATGATACAGCTTCCTCTGGCAGCGTGCTCCGCTCTCCACCATCATTTAGGTGAAGTAGTGTCTCCTCGTTTCCCTCCTGAATCTGCCCTCCTCTAATTTCAGAAATTGCCATCTGGTTTCCCTTCCACTCGTGAGTGACCACACAACTGTTGCCTACTCTGTTCATCCCAGTCAGGTACTTGAAGGTCTCAATCATATCCCCTCTCTCTCTATCCTCAATTGTATACATATTGCGCTCTCTTAGTCTTTCATGTAAGGTCTATTCCCCAACCCTAGGTTATCTTTGTTGCTATCGCTGCACTGCCTTCAGCAGTTTGAGGTCCTTTTCTAAGTATTGGCACCCGAACTGCACACAGTACCCAAGTGTGGCCTGACCATGCACTATGCCGATTGTTTCATTTCACTGGTGACAAACACCCCCAGATCCTTCTCCTCCTTGGATGTGGATAATTGGACACAAACCCAACCAGTAACTGCATCCTGTGTTCCTGGCTCCTAAATTCTTGCTCCTTCCTATCCTCCCACTTCACTGTCCACTTGAATCTCTGATACGAGATATTCTTGCCTCACCCCTCCATCTCTTTACTATTTATCCAACATGGATCTTTGGCTCTGCTCTTCTTTCCCAGAGTCCTGGTTTAAGCATATGTTGCCTTCTGTTACACCTAGTATATTGATATCCCACCTTGGTTGCATATTCATCTCTGGCTAGTCCCTCAGTCTCTCCTGCATCCTCCTGAAGTCTGCTCGCCTGAAGTCCAACACCCTTTGTTTTTGAGTCTGTAATCTCCCATTCTACCCAAACATGATACACACAGTTTGATGGCCACTCCCAGCTAGTGGTTTTCCACCTTGCTCCCTCACTGCATCCCTGTTTGATAGTACCAGGTCCAGCATTTTACTTACCAAAGTTGGCAACTCGACCAACTGTGTCATAATACTATCCTGGAATCGCCAGTATTACCTACCCCACAAAACTGGAGGTGGCTCAGTAGTCCAATCCATTCCATTCAGATTGAGACCCCCACAATCACCACACACTCTCTTTCACACATACCTACCTTAGCTGTTCTTGCTTACCCATTAGCCATCTCCTCTGACTGGACTGACGGTCTGTACACCCCCATCCTCAGCTTTCTTCACTTATAGTACAGGAGCTGCATCCATGGTCCGTCCTTCCTTCCTTCCTTCCTTCCTTCCTTCCTTCCTTCCTTCCTTCCTTCCCTTCCTTCTTCCTTCCCATTGTCTGGCATATAATGACCGTTTGTCCCATCCAGTCTGGCCATCACTCCAGGCCTGTAACATTACAATGGAAGTTGACTTAACATATAGCTCCCACTCATCCATTGCATTTCTACTATTAATCCATTGTGCTTGCCTAATGTAACTTGTTGAACTCTCACATCTGTCTCCACACACCCCACATTACCACTTCTGCTGTGAAGCTCTTGTGAAAATTCACCACTCTTTTATATGACACATAAATTATTCATACCTATCCATAAATAACCCATCTCCAACTTTATATTATGTCCACTTGTTCTGATCACATTCTATTCAAACACTAATTTTGAGTCTTATTTATACAGGTGTGTGATGAAATGTCTATTTCATATCCCACTAAACCACCTCTGTTCAAGGGAGTGCATATAGATGTAATTCAGTCTCTCCTTACAGTGGTTTTGATGCAGCATCTTTACAATTTAGCTGCCCTCCTCTGGACCTTTTCATCTCTGTATTCTTCATGAGATGAGGTGTCCATAAATGGTCACATCAATCCTTTATGTGTAGTCCTTCCAGAGATATATATTGGCTGTATTGGTGCAGTTATTTCAGACCCTGTGCGTCAGTGTCACAGCAGTAGAAATCTGTCAACAACCACAAACTAACAGAAACAGGGACTGTAAATCCATCATAGAAATTAAGTGCCACACAGTCCACAGGATGGAATCAGTTTTGGTGCATGGGAGGTGTATGGTTGAGGGTCACTCATCGGTGGTTGTTGGGGTATGAATCTTTTGTGACCTGAGCACAAATGGCTGCAATTAACCAACTGCTGTATGGACGCCAGACTCTGGGGAAAGCACTGGGGCACATCATTTTTGGCCAGTGCACTGGCTACTCTGATTTATGATTGTACAGTATCATGCATCTTTTTATTTTAACTATTCATTCTTTTTGTATTTTTTTCATTCTGTATGTGTACTTGTAATAACTGCATAATGATGCCAACTGGATTGGAAAATAAATGCTGCAAATATTACCTAGCAATTTGATTAAAAATTGAGGCCTTAAATGTACCCTACATCTCATCCTGGTTTTGTTGCTAATTGCTTAAGTATTTATACGTTGGAGACTGCGTATATGAATTTATTGAAGATGATGGACCCAGAGGAAATGATGAGGCCAATTCACGAGTACATGGTAACATGTTATGTTTTTGAACTCAGTGTCCAACCAATTATTTTCCACACTGTCTCTATTGGTACTTAAAAGTTTATATCATGATAACCCGTTCCATCGTTTCCTCACGTGATTCCATGTTGATGTCCTTTAATATCTCCTCATATGGTTTATGGTTCAAAGCCAGTTTCATCTTAGTAACTCTTCTCTGGGACATCTCCACCCTGTCAATTTAGATTTGCTTGTGTGACCTACAGAATTGCACACAGTAGTCTAGGTGTGGCCACACAAGTGTTTTACACAATGGTATCAACATCTCCCATCTTCTGATATATATCCTCTGTCTATGCAACCCATGCATGCCACTGGTTCTACATGCCATCTTCCTATCATCTGGAACCACTCCGTGAATTCTTGCTGGTCTCTCTCTATACTGTGAATGGCCTGGTGTCCACATTACCACTCCCCAATCCCATTGGCATATACTGCAATGCTTTTTTTCCCGACAATCCCTGTTCTATGTGAAATCAGAATGCAATTATTAATGCAATATTTCTGTCTTGTCTATATATCCATCTCTGCTTATGGGTTTATATCGAGGTGGCCTCACCATGGAGTTGTAATGTTGCACCAGCACATCCATCCTTCTGTGTTATCCTCTCCCTGTGCACACTAGCATCCTGTTAGCCTTGTCCACTGCTTTACTGCACTGGGTCACCACCTTGATTTCATTTGCGATTATAATCCCAATATCCTTCTCCTGCCTGGTTGCTGGCATCCCCTCCCTCCCCTAGTGTGTTTGTGGTATTTGGAATCCTCATCCCAGTGCATCACTTTGTATTTCCTGGCATTGAATTTCAGCTGCCATGCTTTTTGTCCATTCTTCCAGTAAAATCTATACTTGACTGTCATCCTCAAACCGCGCAGGTTGTCTACCCTGTTACTGAGTTTGTATCATCTCCGTACCCACCATGTTACTAGGGACAATTTAAATAACCCTGCCAGTGGTTCCACCAGTACCTCCTTTAATTTTCTGAGTATCCTAGCATGAATATCATCTGTTCTCATGGCCTTGTCCACCCTCACTATACATAATTTCTCCTTTACCTCTTTCAAACTGATTGGACTAGGATTCATCCCCTTTCCTTGGTTAATCAGATCTGGTCCCTTCCGTCCCCTCTGTCTTAAAACTGAGACAGCAATCCATTCAGCACTTCAGCTTTCTCGAAATCCCTTCCACCTGCAATCCTCCTCCTCCTTAATTCGTTCTTTCCCTGTCTTGCCTTTTTCCATTCCCTAATGTACTGAAAGAATGTCTTGTCCCTCTTTTTGGCCTGCTCAGCAGTTCACACCTCATTTACTGTTTTGGCCATCCTAATCCTTTGCCCCACCTCTTCCAGCTTCTCTTTTAAGTTCTCTATCCAACTTTCCTGGCGTTATCTCATATTCACTGAATGCCCTTTTTTCCTCCCGATTATCCCTTCACTTCCCTGTTGAACCACAGTGGCCTCTTCCTTCTTTTGTTTTCATCACTCTTCTTTCACTTCCATCTGTTGCTGTAAGGCCCCCCTTGATCTTTTTCCTTATATCCTCTGCCCTCACCCATCACCTTCCACACTCTCACTACCCCCTGAAAATCTCTCTCATTCTGGGGCAGTGCCCGCTCGAAGTCTAGCACTTGTGGTGGTAACAGCTAGCTTCATATCCTTGCCCCTGACCTTGAATCCCACAGTGCTGTTGTCACTATCTCCTAGACTGGCCCCTGCCTCCACTCCCTCCACACTGTCTCCATTGGTAAGGACCGCATCAAGTATGATACCTCACCTTTGTACTCCATAATCAGCTGATGCAGGAAGGCACCTGTAGTGTCCCTAGGATCTCCTACTCTAGTTGACAGCTGATGGGATATCCTAGTCTATATCTGTATATCACCCTGTTCTTAATGCTGTCCCAACCTTCCTCCTCAGTGTGACCCATAAGTTTTCCACTTCACCCAGCTCTGCCTTCCTTCCATGATCTTAATTTCCTCCCTAACGTGTAGCGCCACTCCTCTCCTTCCTGCCCCTATCCATCCCTCCTGAACAACTTGTAACCCAGGACACCCAATTCCCAGTATTGGTGCTCGAACCCATGTCTATGCTACTGCTACAATATCTAACCCCACTCCATTAATGATTCCAAATCCACCATCTTATTTCTCAGGTTCTGGCATTTGTGGAAATTCCTCCACAAAGTAACATCCTGCCACCCTTACCTCTAGGTATGTTATTCATTAAAATTTCTGCATTTTCACTTGGGGTGTTGCTGAATACCCCCAACACTCCTATCTTTTGGAATTTCAACTTGTTTGTCATTTCCCCACCGATTTAATTTAAATCATATGTTTGTTATATGAATTCCTTGAATTTGATACTCAGTACTGCTTTTCTTTTTTTATAATTCAAGGTTATTGCACTTATGGCACAGGTTTACAATAATTCTATATCAATGCCATCAATTTCAACTTATAATACAATTATCTCTGTTCTACTGCATAGTAGTCTTAGATGTTGTCTCATTTTATATATCATCGGTTTCTTTAGCCATCTTATTCTATTTTAACTCCACTTTGCTTTGTGGAAGCAGCCAGAAACATTATCTCCCCTTTGTTTTCTATCAGGGTATCTTTCTTTATATCTTTAACCCTTCCCCATAACCCATCTGACACCCTTTATCTTTGTCCCATTAACCAAGGAGTCCATCGTCCCAATGGAAACCTGTGTCCTCATATTTATTTTATATGTGATTTCCTCCATGTCTTTAATTTCATTAATAATTGTCACCCAATCCTGAGTTGTCGGGGGCAGGGTGTTACATCTTCTGGTTATAGCTTTGTGGGATGCTGTAGTATAACATTCCACAGGTAACTTTTGTCCGCTCCCTGGAGTTCCTCTGGTTTCATTCCTAATATTAGATGTTTGGGCCTAGCCTAAGCTGTATATTAAGTGTTTGTCTTATCTTCTGTTCAATCTCCATCCAGAAGTTTATAAGGATCGGGCATGACCAGAATATATGCAGATAGTTTGTCTCTGTAGTCCCACAACCCCATAACATTGACCTGAGCATTTCTTGTCCCACTTATACTGCACATTTGGTGTAATAAAAATCTCAGTCTAACCTTCCACTCAAACTCCTTCCACATGGGGATGATGTGGTCCCTAGATGCCAATGTCAGGGCAGATTCCCATTCCTTATCCTCAAGGGGTTCCACTATTTCTTGCTCCCATCTATGTTTAATCTGTAAAGTCTTGTTCTCCCTTCTATCTCTCAGAGCTCCGTAGAATGCCTGAGGATCAGACCATTAATTCTTCCTGAATTCAGAGTTTCTTCTATAATATGTAGGAGCCTTGGTGTGATTTTTGTTTGAGTATATAGATTTTGTATTTGATGTATATAGGCCCTTATTTGTAGGTATCTAAAATAATCTGCCTGTCTCAGAGAGAAATCTTCTTTAAGTTGGTTAAATTCCACAACATTGTTTCCGTTCAGGAAGTGACTGAGAGAATTTAGACCCAGTCTCCCCATCTTTTAAATGTGAGGTCCTGTTTGAAGGAGAAAACCCGGTCCCAAGCAATCCAACCAAGGGCCAGAGCTCCTCATCTAAGGTATGCTTAGTCCACAGCCATTTTAAGGACCCTAGAGTGTTTTGTACTGGACATAAGTGGGAGTATTCATATCTATTGTATGAATCCTGGTGTCCAGGGCCTCGCCCCTAAAGGGACCCCATCAGTCAGGGCCTCCTCTATTGTCTTCCAATGGGCATTATGAGCCCTAGCTGACCACAAAAGGGCCCATCTTAACTGCGTGGCTAAAAGTAGTCTTCCAAATTAGGACATTTCGGCCTCCATCTTTTTATTTGTCTGCATTATTATATTTTTATTCTTGGTTTCCTTTTATTCCAAATATAGTTTGTCAGCATCTTCTGTCATATCTGGAATTGATTTTTATGAATTTTATTGGAAGGCATTGAAAAAGGTACAGGTATTTAGGGAGGATATTCATTGAGATTGAGTGTAATCTTGAGTATAGGGGTAACTGTAAAGTCCCCACCTCTTAATGTCCTGCCTGATTTGGGCTACAGTTGGATCGAAATTAGCCTAGTATAGCATTGCTAGGTTCTTTTGGGATTTGAATGCCCAGATATTTCATTTTCCATCTGTTCCAATTCACTTCAAGGAGTTGTGCTATATGAGGGAGGGTTATAATGAAACTTTAAAACTTCTGTTTATTTTTATTTAATGTATACCCTGAGTATTGACTAAATTTATCTATGATAGACCATATTTTAGGATTGATTTATCTGGGTTGGTAATATATAAAGGACATCATCTGCATATAACTAAATTTTATGTTCTTTCTTACCTTTATTCCCTCCACCCCTTTGTCTCCCTGATAGCCTGAGCCAGCAGTTCTATATATAGATCTAAAAGAAGGGTGAAGTGGGCAACCTTGTCTGGTACCCCTCCCCAAGTCAAACCTCCACGAGATGCCCCATTCACTCTTACATGTAGGCTCGTGGGGGCGTAGATAGGCTATCACCTTCTAGAAATTGAGAGGAAAACCTAGTTTCCTAGGACCAGAAAAGGAAACTCCAACTAACTTTATCAAGTGCTTTTTCAGCGTCTAAGCTCATAAGACAAGCAGGAATACGTTTTTATTAATGATGTCAATTATGTTTATGGTTCTTCTTACCCTTCCGGTGCCTGTCTACCTTCTCGAAACCCGTTTGATCGGGTGGATCAAACCTGCAAGAAGAGACTGTAGTCTTTTGGCTATTGTGGCTGTAAAATTTTATAATCTACGTTAAGAAGGGAGATTGGCCTGTATGAGCCGCATTCCTTGGGTCTTTACCCTCTTTGGGATCACTGTTATAGTAGTGTAATTCCAACGAGGGAGGAATTACTTCTCCTCCAACCATATCTGATTGTAAACCATTTTGAAGTATGGGGTTACCTCCACCACGAGCGTTTTATATAGTTCACCCCAAACCCATCACGTCCTGGACATTTACCTGTCTTAGGTTCTCTTACTGTATCTAAAATCTCCTGCTGGGTAATTGGGCACTCTAAATTCTTCCTTTGGACTTCTGTGAGGCTGGGCAACCCCAAGGAGTCCAGAAATCCTGAGGCCTCCTCTGTGTGCAGGACAGTCTGGGGTTGGTAGAGCGCCTATAAAATGTGACTAGTGTTTCTGCTATTTGTTCCCATTTTATGTGAGATGGAGCGGTGTTCGATTCGGAGCCCGTGACATTTGCCCTGGCAGACTGCTGTTTCAGCCTATATGCCAAAAGCGGGTGGCCCTCGATCCTCCTCATAATAGGCCTGTTTGTGTATATGAGTGCTTTCTCAGTCTCCAAGAGCTGTAGTCTCTGGAGTCTCTGCTTGATTTCCTTTATTTCTCTTTCTCTCTCCTACAGAATTTTATTTTCTGTTGCCCTCTAGATTATTAAGTACCTGACTTAGCTGCTCTCTTTGTTTACCTCTCCCTCTTTTTATACATGAGCTATTGAAATAAGCCTTCCCTGATCATAGTTTTCACTGTGTCCCACAAAATTTGAGAGTGGTGTCTGTGTTGTCATTTATTTCCATGGTCTGCTTTATTATTTCCGTATCTCCTCTTTAGTTTCCTCATCTCTGAGGAGGCTGACATTCAATCTCCAGTGTGTCGGTTTCTAGGCAACTGAAGGTTAATTTAGCATATATAGGTTTATGGTCTGATAAGCTCTCAGAGCCCACCCAGACCGACTCAAAGACTGCCAGATCTTTATTATACGTGAAAAACATATCTAGTCTGGAATAAATTTTGTGTCGTGGGGAATAGTATGTGTAGTCCCTCGCTAATGGATATTTCTCCCTCCAAACATCCACCAATCCTGTATCTTTCATGAGTGTCTTCATTAATTTGAAGATTCTCTTCAGGTGCCGGGATACCTGAGGTCGTGTCAACTGCCCTATTCATAATGACATTCCAGTCCCCCTGCAACCACCACTCCCCTTGCCTTTTCCGCTACTAGCTAAGTAAGTCTGCAAAGAAGCCTATGTCTGACCCTGGGGAGCATAAACATTTAGTAGTGTTATCTTCAGGTCCTGAACACATCCCATCACCATCACATACCTTGCCCCAGCGTCCACATTACCTCTTCCTCCTCAAATGGGAGGGAGAATGACATTAATATTGCCACTCCTCTCTTCTTTCCCTTTACAAGAGATGCATGGTACACGGTCGGAGAAAACTCTACTTTTTAACTTTAAAGCTTCTTTCGGAGATAAGTGTGTTTCTTGCAAAAGTGGATTTCACATTTCTGTCTCTTCAAAAATTTTTGAAGTTGTTTTCTCTTGGCAGGATGGTTTATGCCATTCACATTAAAAGAGCTAATTTTAGATTTCACTCTATCCATATTTTAAATTTTTATGTTTCTCCCTTATTTTATGTTCCGTGATGTATTTAAAGATCCAGTCTTCCTCCCCTTATCAGTATATTCTCCTTCTGCTCGGGACTGCTCCACCACCCTCCCTTCCCTCTCAGTTGTAATATGAACTTTTTATAAACATCTCTGTGCCATATCTTATACTATTTAATAATAACAATCTACTGGCTCTGAACTGCCAGCCAAAATGGGTATAGTTAAGAACATGTACAATACCATCCTTCCAAACAAAAGTATAAGTTTTTAACCTTTTGAAACCATGTAACCTCTAATTCAAACTTCACACCTTCCAATAGCAAGTTTATATCCTTCATTGAGCAAATAGATAGTATCCCTCCCTTAATTATCTTATCTTTGAATAGTTTCTGTATTAAAGCTATGTAATCAAAAGAGAGGTATTGATTCCTTTTGGAAAACTCCAACTTCCTAGGTCAGTCCGCCACCACTTGGCCAGACTGGTTTGTGACTCATCTGAGGCACTTAGCCCTGTATGGTGTTCTGGGCTTACCCTCTTAATGGCACCATTCTCGGTCTTAGCCCAGTGCTCTGAGGCAAAAAGACATCAGCAACACCAAAGACAGACACAGATCATTTCAAACTGCCGGCATGTTAAAGTTATCCCCCTCCAGCCTTCCTCAGCTTTTTAAGGCAGTTTGAAGAGACCCATGTTTCCCAGAACTAAGTGAGATGATTTTCCCGACCCCCAGAGAGTCCCCAAGATAAGGGTAACACCTTTTTTAAAAAGATTTTTTTCCTTTTTTCCTTTCTTCTTCCCTTTCTTCCTTTCCCCTTTCCTTTCTTCCTTCCCTTTTCCTTCCTTCTAGCTTCAAGGCCAGATCCATAAGGTGAATATTTTGATTTCTTCCTCCGTCTGCCAATAAATCTCTGGTGTCTCCTCCCTCATACTCCCCGGCACCTCAAAGAAGCATCCAAAGGTGGGGGCCTGACTTTTGCCTGTGAGTGTTAAAACGCTCCACTGATAACCGGACTTCAGTAACTTTTCCCTCACTCTCTTCAGAGCATCGACAAGGAGAGATCTCCCAACCCCCACCACATCCATCTAGGTCTGTCACCTCGTGGAACCGAGAAGAGAATGAGCCACCTCCACCACCTCCAGATGCTCATTCTCCTCACAGACTCTCCAGGTCCCCACCCAGCCCCAAGCCCCCACGTGAAGAAGCGGGAGGAACACCGGAACAGGATCCTGACCGCCCCGAGAACTCCACCCCGTCCCCCCCACACCAAGACCATGATCAAAAGAAGTCCCCACGAGGGAACGGAGGGAGGAAAAACAAGACAGACGCACACACAGAGATCCCGCCATCCCAGCAAACCCCCACCCATCGACAGGTGCAACCCCTCGCCTCCAACAGCTCCAACCCAGCTCAGGCCCCAAATCCCCATAATGCTTCAAAAATTTAATAAAGTCTCCATCTGCCATTCATGTTGCAGGATCCCAGTAACTAATTAGTCACAGCTAATCACAACCCTAAATGTCTGTTTACACGATCAGTCCACAGGGCATCAGTCGATGGGAAGCCATTGTTTGGATTCCTGCTTCAATTCTAAGAGTCTCTCGTGGAGCCATTTCATCCAACTGTACTGCCGCCACATAGGGTTTGAGAAGTGCTGTGACATCCGGCTAGGTTGGTGTTCTGCGGGTAAGGACGTAGTCAGCCCCTTTCACTAATCCGACCAGGCTGAACGTTTCAGCTCCCTTTCAAGCTTTTCTTTTTCAAGCCCTGGAACAGTTATTCCAACCTCCTCAAGAAACCCCTGGCTCCCAGAAGATCTTCATATGTCTTGGTGCCTTGCCTGGTCTCCACTCGTAGGCGCGCAGGAAACAGCATCTGCCTTTAAGTTTCTGGATCTGAGTTGTTTGATGATGGACCACATGGTGCAATGAGCCTCTTGGACCTCTGCCCGTATAATCATTATCTAGTGTTATACGATGCTTTCCGAGCATAATTTTTGTTGTTGCGAGTCTCTTCAGGATCTCTTCCTTTGCAGCGTATTTAGTTAGCCTTATTCTACGAGCGATCTCTGGCGTGCATTAGGGCCCAGAGGGACGCTGTGTAAGGAACGGTGCTACGGGTCCATGGAGATGTCAAGCTCTGGAGGTAATTTAATAAATCTTTGAGCACTTTTTGAAGGTATGTAATTACATCGGTGGCTCCATCCTCAGCTCCTTCTGGTATGCCATAGATTCGGAGGTTTTGTCTCCTGCTCCTCCCTCAGATCGTCAAGTTTGGCCCGAGTTCCTTTCCCTTGCCATTAAAACAGCAAGAGATGGTTGTGGCGATCCACTTGTTCCAAAACTGAGTCAGACCCAACTCCATCTTGTCCGTTCTATGCTCGATTTTTCTGAGGTCGGTTTTTAGTTCAGTGAAACATCTATTTTCTGAACAGTTTTGCTGTCTGTAGAATTGAAGCCACTAGTTGTGTGCAGTCCTCATCTGGCCCTGCGTCCACCATCATGGTTTCCTCTTCTTCCTCGCCCAGGTAATCTCGATCCCTTTTCACCTTGTAGCATAAGTTGTAGTTTCTGGACTGGAGTCTGTGTATTCTTAGTGACCCCTGCTTTTGATCTCGTTATCTTGGCTGGTGATTGCATCTTGAATTATTATGGATGCCTATCGATTTGATTTTAGGCTGGACAGAGTTCTAGCTCTAGTCTGCCATTCAGGCTGCTGACGCTACTGGAAGTCTCCGTACTGCTTTTCCATCCCCATCACATTTGCATCACCTGTTTTAGTAATACATTCATATTGTGTTTTCTAATCTAAAAATTGAGGTTACAGTGCTATTTATTTATTTTTTACTACAGGACCTATCGCTACCTTGCTTACAGGAGATTTGTTCACTGGGTGTTTAAGCCTTGGATGGAGAAATAGAAGAGTTCTTTCTTCTTGTTTAATGAATGCTATAGAGCAAAATTCCCATCTGAGGAATACTGTGGTTTAAATACCTTGACTGGGATATTGTCCCAATCTTCTAACAACTATAGTTATAACTTTGGACTCCTGGGGCTAGATGCTCTTCAAATCCTTTTGTGCTACAATAGCCCTGTTAGCAACCCCTCCAACATGATCCCCAAACCCAGTAGGTTCAAATAATAATGATGTTCTCATGTAGTCAAATAGTCCCCCAACACCCCACCCCATTATGATCCCTGAACCCTGAAGCTTAGGTAAAAGATTAGTTCCCTGGTAGTCTAGTGGTCCCTCCACCCCATCACATTTTACAACCCTCAGGGAATTTCAATATATTAAGTTTTGAATATCTGGCTCCAGATATTAGATTAAAATTATAAAATTACAATTTGCTAAGCTGAATACAGAATATGCAGTCAAATGTGAAATTTATTTTATTTTATTATAGTTATCAATTTTATGTTACATGGCTGATACAATTCATATGCACTTTATAGCATTTTAGTAATATCAGAACCTAGCATAAATGTAACTATTATTGATCAGAAATTATTAAAATTAGATATAGAATAAAGTATGGGGTGCTGTGTGTAATGAAGTTCACACTCAAGGGGTTAGATGCTACATAAACCCCGGAAAGCGTAAGCTGAGGGGCTTATGGAAAGCATCTAAATTTATGTGTGTGTAAACTTCAAGTTTACATACAGTATCCTTATATTTTATTTTATATAATTGCTGGGTCTCCCTTTTCACCACAGCAATTATATAAAATACAGGATGGTCCCCGGACATTCTGGTGCTGCCACGCTCTGGTCCGTTTTTTGTCAGCAGCCTAGCAGATTTTTTTGTTTTCAGCTGTTCTGGTGTCCCTCTGTATTTGGAAAAATATCAGTTTTAAAAGAAATAACCTACCACCAAATTCCTAGTGTGGAGGCTGAGTTTATAGAAAATGGGCCAGTTAGAGACAAGTGGCATGAGAGGGACAAACTGGTAGGGGCATGCGACAAACCTATGGGAAGTACGATATGTTTTGCCATTATAAATGCTCCTTTATAATGGCAAATTATGGCATGGTCTTCCAATGAGAAAAAGGGAGACCCATTAATTATTAATCATTTATGGAACTGTTTTCATTGTTTATTAACATTAAAATGTGCAGTTATCTTTCATAACTTATAGTTATTTTTTATGTATTTTCCTCATACAATAAACATATATATGATATGAGAAAACAATGTCTTGCTAATGTAAATAATTACATGTAATCTGATTGTTCTTCCGAATTCTTATATAGTTTATAGTGTATAACAATATGAAAAAAGTACATAGTGTATTCTGTCTTTCAAATACTCACATAGTGAGCACTGTATAAGTTAAAGACTTTTATCTTACAAATAATTGTACAATCAGAAACATTTTCTAATATATGATACAACATATGTCTGCATTGGAAGTATTTTTAATTACATCAATGTTAATTATAACAATATGCAGAACATCTGCATTATACTACAGGCAAGATTGGTTGACTGTCACCTTACTAATTAAACACATTTTATTTTAAGTAACACCCATTTAATTTAAAGTAAACAATTATTTTTTTTACATTAGGTGATACTGTTCAATCACGTATCAGATTTGATGATGTGGGTGATATCACGACATAACCACACTCCTGCTGTGTTTTGCTGTTGCCTCATTACCAAACAAAACATCAAATGTGTGCATATCATATCACATCAATTATGGAGGGAAATGGTTGTATATTCAACATCTTTATAATAGAAGTCTTCATTCTGTCATACTTGGTGAGATGGAATAAAACAGAGACTTGTGACTCAGTAATATAAGGTCCCTTCATAAGCAAGGTACTACACATAAACAGACTCCAATACTAGATTATGGAATCAAACACAGTTGGGATGGGGATCAGTTTAGTGTGTGACAGATATGATGGGCCTAGAAAATACATATATTATACATCCGATGTATATATGTGGTACACTGAATATGGAGTTTAAGTAATAATTACACATATTTAATTTATTAAATCTACTTCGTATTGTACTAGCATCTCCTACTTCACAACCTTTGTCATTGATACAGAGATGGGTCAGATGTTTGCTCCATTGTTTCTTCTAGGTATCTTTTAGCATATCTATATGATGGATGTTTCACATGATGTTGGTAGATTTCATACATTAGTTCACTGACAAATTCTGAAATAAATTTTACATTTTAAATTTAATTTCGAACAACATAACATAATTAAATTTAATTATACAAAAGAAAACGTATTTCTGTTTAATTCAATAAATATACAAGCATTCATGATGTATATAGTATTGTGTGAGAATGTCACTATTTGTTAATAATGTCACAGTAAAAACACTAAGGCCTAGATATTCAAAGTGTTTGTGCCTAAGCGTAACTGAGTTGCACCATTGCAACCCCAGAATTGCACCCAGGCAATATTCAAAAGGGAATTGCTCAGTGCAAAGATAATGTATGTGGCACAACTCCAGGGCGTGCTCATGCATGTGGCACATCCCAATATTCAGCCTGGGATGTGCAGCACATCTGCAGGCACAACTCAGAGATGTTCCACATACCTAGGCTCACAAATAAATATAAAAGCTCTATGCAGTCCACTGGTGCGGGCACTGTATTGCAGTACACAACACAGCAACTGCCAGGTGGCAACCCCCCAACACTGTGCACAAGCACACACATTGTTCCTGGTGGTCCAGTGGAACCCTCCACCCTTCTGTAGCACCAATCATCATGTAATAAAAATATTTCCATGTTTCTGATAGTCTAGTGGTATCCCCTCCCATCCTGACCCTCCAATCACTGTCAAAGTAATGGAATAATTATTCCTGGTGGCCCAGTGGTTCCACCCTCCCTGCTTGAATTCCTGATCACCATCAAAATATTAAACTACATTTCCTGGTGGTCCAGTGGTGCCCCACCCTCCCACCCACACAGGACCCCCAGCCCACTCAACTCCCCTAGTCATCGGCAGGCAACATACCCACCTGCATACCATCATGGTTGCCTGCCAAATGACAGCTTACAGTAGTGGCTGCAAGCTCATTGGTTCACATTGTGGGACCAAAGGGTCTGCAGCGATACTGTAATAGTTCACTTTAAATTTAAGTGACTCAAAAGTACAATACATTTTTATGATGCATAGAAACTTATAACTTACACAACAGTATAACATCATCCTTTATATATATAATATTCCTACTTTTTAATAACTTACAGTATGTAACCTCTTTTATCACTCTATCTCCATGCCTGTATTTGGGATACAATACCCTCCATTGAACTCCACCGTCTTTTCAATGTGCCTGTGGTCTCAAGGAGTTTTTGTTGAAATGAACTGTGGCAAGTACGAGTCTGATATATATATATGTGTGTATATATATATATATATATATATTATGGTAGCACGGTAGTGCTACCATAGTTAGGGTTGAGGAGCCATTTCATGTGAAACCCAAAATTTTGCAATCTTTAATAACTTTTGCAACTGTTTGATGGATTTACCTGAAATTTGAATGTATGATCAGCACCCATAGGCCTTGGGATCTGCCAAGTTTATACTGATTGGATATACGGTTGCGGGTTATTACATGATCTGTGCAACGTTTATGCTTTTCTGGAATTCTATGGTCGTTGCGGTACAGGTCAGATGGTTTATGGACTCGCCCAAAATCTTCAGGAATGTGCAGGTGGGGTCCCCAATGTGCCTTTTGAAGATTTGGTGAAAATATTAAACGGTTCAAAAGTTATTCAAAACAGTTTCCCATTATAAGTCAATGGGAAAAGTTAACAAAAGTTCGACAGTGTCGCAAATGCATTTTACTTTCGCGAATGGGCCTGTTACTTTCGCGAATCTGCCATTTTGTTTTCAGTTGGTGATCGAAAAATGGTTAGCATTTAAATTTGAGACCCTCTATAACGTAATTTTTGTATTTAGCTATTCGGGCCCTGAGGATGCTTGCCATGTCTTTATTTTGTAAACACCCCAGAAATATGTTTTCAAATTTCTGGAAAAGTACTTCATAAATTAGCACCATTGCTCAAGAAGTGTCGAACTTTGCGAAAGCTTTGTAAGTGCGACAGTAATTTTCTAGTCTGTGGGAAAATGACAGCAATTCTTTGGCACTGCACTGCAAAATAACCGCTGGGAGTTTTGGGCTGAAATTTGAGGAACGCAGCTGACATCTCACAGATGTGCCTTTCAGTGTTGTATTGAAAAATATTACACGGCAAAGTTATGGCACTTCAAAGTTGACAGTTTTTCCATAGGATAACATTACAGCCTCAAGCATTACAGGAATCCTTTGGCACCCTGCTGCAAAATAACGGTTTGGTCTTTTTTCCTGAAATTTGAGGAAGACAGCCAACAGTACACAGATGTGCCTTTCAGTAGCTTGGTGAAACAATATTACATGGCGGAAAAGTACGGCACTCCAAAATTGACGGTTTTTCCCATAGGATAACATTATCGTACTTCCACACTTAACAGAAATCATTTGGAGCCCTGCTGCAAAATAACGGTTTGGTCTTTTTCCTGAAATTTGGAGGGAAGACAGCCAACAGCCCACAGATGTCTTTCAGTAGTTTGGTGAAAACATTACAGGAGGCAAAGTTATGGCGCTCTGAACTTTTCTTTTTCCCATAGATAACATTACGGTTGTCAGCGCTTTTCAGGCCAGTATCTCGGAACGGAAAGAGATACGGACTTTTCGTTGGAAAAACTTCTTAAGATCCAAATTAGCAAGGACAGTTGTAAATAATATGACTTTTAAATTTTTTCTCGTTTGTACGGTTCCTGAGATATAATGTATTTAGTATTCCAAGATCTCATTTTCTGCTCTGATATTCATTATTTTGCATACATTATTTGTACTCACTGTCTTTCTCAATGCAGGTTTTGGGAAAACCAGCCTGTGTGCTTACATTACTGTTACTGTTGCCCTCTTCCGCTTGTGGATCCGTAGAATTCGCTTTCACTTACCATTGATGTCTGTGCCATCATGTGCGTTATCCTTTGCATGCTTCATTTGCGCTATGCTTCTGTTATTTTGCCATTTCTGTCTACAGTACTGTTTATCTTACTGTTTCACTTTACATCACCATGCCCATTGACATTTCTGTTTGCAGGCACCATGTTACTATGTGACAACACATCACGTAGCAGACCATTCTCGCTTCACGCCACCATGTAGGCACCCTTTCTGTTCTCATTCTTGCTTGTGTTACCATGTGTGCCACTGTTAGCATTTCTGTTTGACGTTGCTGTCCCTGTCAGTATGCCACAACACATCATGTGGCAGAAACGGGCCCCCGCGCTGCATTACATTCACTATTTCTGGTTATCATTCTCAAAAAAGGAAATTAGAGGCAAAAAACTCAGTTTAATGCATTAGTTAGGGTTGTTCCACAGCGACAAAAGTGAGGAAGTCGCTGTTGGGTTGAAACCTTGGACCCCAGCACCCCCACCCGGCGTTGGGAGTGCGCATTGAGATGGTGGTCTCCTCTACCCATTCTCTATGCTTCTGCCTTACATGTCATGGGGTGGGAGTTGGGGCTGGCGATCTGTGCTCTGATGCCGGTGCAAGCCTCACTATGCTTCGCTGGCTAACCGATAGCAACTTATTCCTTAACATATATATGACATATACATACAAAGTGATAATACTCATCAGTGATGAACATTTATATGTATTTATTCTGTATTATTAATGAACAACCTTATAATCATCTAGCATATATGTGCTTTACTTATACCAGTACTAAAATAAAACATGTCTTACTGTATAAGATTCTCATTTTATACACTTCACCTATATTTATTTAGACTATTTAAACTTATATTTTTTTCCACATCAGATGTTGTCCCAAGTAATCAAAGTTACTGAAATAATACAATTCAATCACATAATGCTGTATGGTATATACAAAGTTATAATAACACAACCTACTTCATCTGCAATTCACTTACCTGGCCTTTTATATACTGGTAAAAATAGTGCAAAGCTTTTGGTGCAAAATGGATAATAACTTTGTGAATGCCTCAATGAATGAAGTTTATTTTGATGATGATAATTGTTATGTCTTTCATTAACTGACGATTATACATTATAATCTTTAATTCCTTGTGTGGTTTCAAATCTAAAATTAGTAATGAGTTTAATAAGAAGAGATAGCATTGTAGGACTACAGTGATCATGAATTCTGATTATTAATCCACATTCATAATCTGCTTGCAGATTACCTGTCTTTTACAAATCACGCCATAATGACCAAATAACATCAAGAATAATTGCAGTGGATGAAAATTTCAGTCTCTCTCACTTCATCATTAAACATGATTGCAGTACAAACAAGTTATTGAAAATAGCAATATGGCCCATATCCTACCTTATATATACCCGTAATATTATACATCATGTATTACTTATTAATGATTTGAAAATTAATAGATTATATGTAAGTTTTATCAACCTTCATTAAGCCAGAACCTTTCATCAAGATCATCATGCAGGCGCTTTGGAAACAGTTGTCCATGTCCTTCATGTTTGTTGACCACATGATTGCAAACACATAGAAACATAGACTTTGACGGCAGATAAGGACCACTTGGCCCACCCAGTCTGCCCATTTCCCTACCTACTGGATAAACTGCAGATTCTAGTTAACCAACAGCCTGTTTCCTGCAACCCTCCACTATAATTGCTTTGTGTCTGTCCCACGCATGTTTGAATTCCCCACTGTTTTAGACCCAACAACCTCCTCAGGAAGGCTGTTCATGTATCCACCACTCTCTCTGTGAAAAAGAATTTCCTCACATTACCCCTGAGCCGTCCCCTCTATCTTTAAACTGTGCCCCTTGTTCTTACACATCTCTTTTTCTGAAAGATGCTACCCTCCTGGACTTTGTTGATTCCCTTGAGGTACTTGAACATTTCAATCATGTCCCCCTGTCCCTCCTTTCATCAAGGGTATACATATTAAGCTCTCTCAGTCTCTCCTCATATGGTTTCTGATGTAGACCCTGCACCATTTAGTTGCCCTCCTCTGGACTGCTTCCATCCTGTCTATGTCCTTGCATAGATGAGGTCTCCAAAACAGCACACAGCACTCAGATGGGGTCTCACCAACTGTCTGTACAGAGGGATAACCACTTCCTTTTTCTACTTGTGATGCCCTTCCTATGCATCCCAGTATCCCCTGGCTCTCCTTACCGACTTTTCACATTGCTTACCCACCCTTAGGTCATCTGATATGACTACCCCCAGGTCCCTTTCCATTTTTGTTGTTGTTAGTACCTCCCATCTAATGTATACTCTTCTCCTGGGTTTTGTTTCCCAGGTGCATTACTTTGCACTTCTTTGCATTGAATCTAAGTTGCCATATGTCTGACCATTCCTCCAACCTTGCCAAGTCCCTTCTCATCTTTTCTACCCCTCTTGTGTATCAACTCTGTTACAGATCTTTGTGTCATCTGCAAAGAGGCATACCTTTCCCTCCAGACCCTCTGCAATGTCACTTATAAAGATGTTAAAGAGGATTGGACCCACTACTGAGCCTTGAGGTACTCCACTAGTAACCCCTTCTTCTCGGAATGTGTTCCATTCACTATTACCTTCTGTGTCTTGTCGTGCAGCCAGTTCACTACTAGGCTACCACCCTGGGACCCACTCCCAGGCTGGCTAACTTGATTATTAATCTTTGTGTGGGACTGTGTCAAATGCCTTGCTAAAGTCTAGGTAGGCCATATCCACAGCCCCTCCCTGGTCTATTACTTTGGTCACCCAGTCAAAGAAATCAATTAGATTAGTCTGACATGACCTTCCTCGCTGTAAATCCATGCTGCTTTGGGTCCTATTCCCACTGGCCTCTAGGTAAACACTGGCCCACTTTGCTCTTACTAATTCTCCACCCCATCACTTGGCCCTGCACACCAGTAGAGGTGATTCAAGATTATTGAAGCCCATGGACCGAAGTTAAAGACATGATGTAGATCTTGATTTGTGTTCAATTTTCTTCTTGATTCCTTAATTTGATATGATGAGGACAGTAAGAATATATACTTTTCACTTTAAACCAAATTGCACAATACATAATTTCAGCATAATGCTAATACCCTTCACTATGTACCAGACGTCAAACCAGTGTTTCACTGATGGGTAACGTTCCTTACAAATTTTCTAACTTGAGGATGCCTGTTGGTGGTGATGCTACCAATCTCAATGTTGTTTCTCTTAAACATTTCCAAGCTTCTTTTCAATCCTCGTCCTCCATGGTGTTAGAGTTTTGAACTTCATTTGACTGTAAAATTAGAAGTAGGAACAGCAGTATAAGGCTCTGACAGCTGTTCATTATAGAACAAATAAAAACATAGGTATGCTTAGATGCTAATTCTGATGCATAATAAAATATATTACCTGATGCAGTTCTTCAAGTAGCACCTTATTTGAATTCAATCCATAAAAGAATAGCTCCTGTATTTAGCAGTGTGGCCAGGTGAGCAGCATCGAGCATCACCACCAAGATCAACGATCTTGATTTCACATCCTCAAAGGTTTAGTTTGAATCAATGTCCAATATGTATTAATGCTCAGAACAACATGTAGGCATTGGATGCTAGCAAATGTTCTATATGTAATAGTGGATATTTTCATTCCATCACACATGTTTAGCCCTTTCTGAGGTGCGGCTCCTGAAAGGAATATTGCAGATGCAAAGTTTAGATTGCCAGCTAGCATCATGCTGCACCTTGCCTGATCTGACCAAAACATGCGATGACCGGCACTACAAAGTCTCTCAGTTAGGTACCAGCCATATATTTTATAAATAGCTGGCATAAACCAAAAGACTCAGGGCATAAAGATAAAAGTGCTGCAAGACATGTCTTATATACGAAAAAAAATTCTCTTCAGCCACTGTCCTTGTAAAGTGTAGCTCTTCATGACCCTTGTTTCCACCTGATCTGAATCATTGAATATTTATTCATTGCCACATTCTAATTCCCAATTTGGGTCATTCATAATGTCATCTTCTTCTTCCAACTCAAATTCAGTTTCAGATGTATCCAATATGATATTATCCATATGACATTCTGAGAGGTTGCATCCATTCCCTGTTCAGTAAATGTCTTAGTACTAGTCTTAACATTCACTGGATCTGTCTGAGTACATTGATTTGTTGAAGTAGGAGTTATCAAAACTTGAGTACTCTTTGTCCTTGTAGATTTTCTTGCCATATGTCTTCATTGTTTAATCTAGATCAAAACAACATATACTTTAATAATGGGATGTCAAACAAAATTAATACCTCAGTCTTTCCTTATAATAGTGATTTTTTTCAAATGGTTATGCTGAAATAACGATAAATTCATACTAAAAATTACAATAGAAGATCAAAATCTCATACCTTTTACAGTATCTGTATGAACGTTTACGTCTTGTACATGTTAAACAATCTTCAATTCTAGCATTTGAAAGCTTTCTAAAGAATGTTGACATTTCACTTTCCTGTGCGACACCCAAACACAATACAAAATCAAGAGGTGTAAAAGCAGACATAAAAAGGATTACATTTTTCACCAATTGTGTATTTTCAAGATTAATAATGAAATACTTAAGTTTTATTGTACTGTGTAAACATATACACACCTCAAACATTGTGTCTATTTAAGTGGTAGAATACAAATTTTGATATAGGCCACTACTTTTAGTTAATGGAGGAAATTCTTCATGACATGCATGATTATCCTCAATGACTGCATCACATGCTTCAACGTTCACTGGTGATAGGGAATACTTCTCAATATGTAAAATTCAAAAATAGAAAATTCAAGCAAATATTATATCATTCATTGTATTTTAATATTAACAAATAAAATATCTAGGATGAAAAACATTATAGGATTCTTTATTGGCATGTAAGTGAACTTTTAAACAAATAAAACATAAGTAACAAGCTGTACCCCAAAAATATTTCAGGAATCTTTGTATGACAGCTTGAAAAATTGCATCAATGCAGCCAAATGACTGCAATCTGAACTGGCAATGTGTCTCATCTTTCATTATCCATATCTGGTTCACATGTGAAATAATATATTGGAATGAAAATATTGTAGAAATTCAAATTATGTTACTTAATTCCGCGACTTACTTATTGCCGATATCAATTAACTTCATCACCAATGAACTGATATTTCCAATATCCAACAAACAATGACTTCTAACTTATTTATTCAATATCAAGAGTATTTTGGCCAATCCTGCAGGTTGTGCTCCTTTGTTTTAGATGACCTGCTCCCATGTGATTTAATCATGTTCACTGTATGGCTGATGTCAGAGTTTTGGCATGGGCCTGAATTAAATAAAACTGGTGATTGTTCCTTTATCCAAGTCATAGTAGATTCATCATGAGGTCTGTGTATTGGTTATTTATGTTTGACTATATGGGATTGAGCCATGCATTTGATTCTGGAACATCTGGCTGAACCAGCGACTTTATAACACTCTATCTGATGCTACTGTACAAACACACATGACTTTTTAACCACACAATACATCATATTGTAAATGATTATACAATGGCATAAAAATCATGTATTCTGATTGGAATAAGTGCCAACCAGACAGTTTGCCACATCAGAAACTCCCCTAAAATCAATCCGAGCACCACAAAGACAGGTATTGCAGAGACAGCAAGGGACAGTGAGATGCATAACTCCACAGTAAACAGTATCAGTCATTCCTCTCTGAACCCTTGAACATTGGGTTCTGTGCATCCTTACAGGATAGGAGAGGAAACTGTGTCAAAACCCATACTGGGACCAAAACAGTCATTTTTTCTAGGTACTTTTCCACAACCACTTACTCACAGCTCACCTTATTCACTTTTCATTTTCTACCATCTACCATTGGCTCTGCTCCATTCAGATGCTTCCCAAATCATTAGAGCCCACAAACTCACTGAACAGTCTTGCACAGTAAATAAATCTCTTGATGTCCTATATTAAAAAACAAACAAACAAAAAAACTCCAAGTCAGAATAATAAATAAATTGCATTTTAACAGCAAAGGGACCCAGAGACAGACTGTTAGGTACGGTAGCCACTAGTTTGTTCCAACATACTAACATGCTGAACTACCATTCTTCACTACACATTACAGCTGAAAGTGTCACATCATCCGTTAGGAAAAAAATCTTCAAAGCTATCAACAGTTGGTGCATACTGGCTGGCATGCGGCACAGTGGTTGGATTTCGCTTGCAGTGCGGTGACCTGGGTTCGAGAATGGACCCGGGTTATCAGAGGGCTGGCTGGGGAGAAGGCTGGAGCATCCCATGGACAGCTCTCTTTCTCTGGGGGTGGGTAGGGAAGTGTCCAGAGCACTGAGGACTCCTGGCGGAGGCTGGTAGACACTCACACTACCGGTGTTCATCTCTCAGGGAGGTGGGGTGGACACTGGTGTCATTGCATGTCCCTGCCTCTGAAAGAACACAGAAAAAGAATAGGTGGGCAGGGTCCACTGTCTAAGTGAAGCCCTCCTTGGGGCTTGATCATCCACCATCGCTGCAGTCCCCGCTAGTTGCAGTTCCATGCACAGATAGGGGACCCGTTACCACAGCCAACCCTCCGAGGAGTAAGCTGGGGGTAACTGAGGATGATGGCAGCAACAGATTGGGGTGGAAGCCCCAAGGACCATGACCAGGGCAGCTGTGTGATTGTGGACCTGCCGGGAAAAATAGAATAAAAAAAAAAAAGGTGCATACTGATTATGCCCACTGCAGTCTCTCATTAAAGTACAAACATCTCCAGATTCAGTGCCAGCTATTCCATTACATGATAGAGCTGATGGTGTTGCCTCTCAAGCTACTGTATTCTGGCCATCAACAGAGAATAATTTTTCGGTGCAAAATAAATAAATTACAAAAAATTATTTAAAATGAGAAAACACTTTTTCAAAAACAGAAGGTAGGCATTGTATAATCACAATACACCACTCCATGGTGTGGGTATATAGTGGGATTCACCAACTTGGTGTGGTTTACTCACTGGCCTGCGGCCTTGTGAACAAATCACAGCAGGTGTGGTAAATCCCACCATACACCCACACTCTGTAGTGGTAAATTGTTTAATTCGAAAAATATTACCTAAATTGATAACTATCTACTAATGAAGTAAGGTCGGTGTTATAAAACAGTGAGGGAATTCAATAATACATGGGACAGGCATAAGGCAATTCAGGTGGTGGAGTACGAAAGTAGGTTGTTGGATAAATAGGATCTGCAGCTTATCCAATATGTAGGAAATGGGAGACTAGGTGGACCGGAAGGCTTTATCTGCCACCAAAGTTCACGTTTCTATGTTTATATGTAACAACGGTAAATCCATTGTCATATTTAAAACTTACATTGTATGTAGAAGCACACTTAGCTGCATGCACATCAGGTATCATTCCTAGGTCAAGTTGGGTGATTGCCACAATCTGTCTGTCTTCATCATGAGAATTAATAACTTGACATCCCACCTGTATAAACATAAATCAAATAAAAAACATGATATTCCAATGAAAGTGTTGCTCAATAATTGATACTGTTTTAGAGATAAGGAAATTGAAATAAGATGCCAAGGAGTTTAGCAACATTAGAGGTGTGTACATTTTCTCAAAACGTTTGCATTGTGAAATTGGAAAATTATAAAATAAACATTATAAAAGTTAGTAAACATGATTTGTGAAATAATAAATTGTACATTACCTGAAATTCAGGTGAATCCGTTAAACTGTCATGACCATTCTCACTGCTGCCGGTACATGTCTGATAATTCAGAATAGTGGGTACGGCATTTTTATTGAGATTCATTTTCTTATATCCACACTGACATGCTACACATGGTAAACTTACAAATTCTGTATCATCGAAATGATCTTCACAGATCACAGACCTTGCACATGGGGACCATGACTTTTCTCGCTTGCAGAAAACTATCCACTGTTGTCTCAAACTATTGTCCTTGGGGAACCAGTAGAAAGACTTGCAACGGTCTCTGAGTTCTTACATTTGGGCACCACACATTTCATCATGTCTTTTTGATCTGTTGGCAACACTAGTACCTGGTCATAAGAAATTATGCCTCCAATGTTGAGTTTGGTTATGGAATAAACTCAGTGTCAACACCTAGAAATGAAATAAATATTGTAATTTTGTGTAGCATAAATGACTGATAAACAGATGTCATGTATAAATCATATGTAAATGTGAATTATACAATGGCAAGAAGAAATCCTAGATGCTGATTGGCTGGCTGGCACATTTAAAACTGTGGTAAATCCTGCGATATACAAATGGATAAAAGTGCCAGCCACCAGTCAGACATATAAAAATGATCACTCAAATCACTCCAAGCATGACAAACACCGCCCTCAAAATGTCTGCTACTTCCCCACTCTGTCACACCAGAATCACAAGTAAATGCACCAATCAACTTTTAATCAAAATGTAATTGCCCCATCTGCTTAACACAGTACAAATACAGTTGAGCAGAAACATAGAAATAGAAATTGAAGCTCACCTTGCATAATTTGATGATCAGCAGCTGTTTTTCAAGGTATTGTGGGCAGAAACACACTAAAGCAAAGGAACATGAAATGCAGACTTGGCCATGATAGCGGAGCTGCTGCTCAGGACAGCTGAAGAGAGTGAGTTTGGCCAGACAGATAGAAGCGTGATCTCAGCAGACAGTGACAACTTGTAACAGTTTCAGTAAGGTGCGGCTGAGTGGGACCCCACAGATGGTCAGTGACTTGAGTGGATTACTTTAATACTAGCAGTTAGACAAGGGCAATGCCATCAATGTCCTGTACCTGGTGTTCAACAAGGCATTCGACTTGGTGCCACATGTGAGGCTAATAAGTAAACTGGAGGGTAGGGAGGCTGGGGTAAAGAAAGTGATGGATATTGAACTAGCTGCAAGAAAGACAGCAGAAGGCAGTGGTGAGAGGGAGCTCTCATTGCCAAGGGCAGTGACTGGGGGTGCCACAGGGCTCTGTCCTGGGGCGTGCTGCTTGGGATCTTCATAGACATCTCAATAGGCTTCAAGGACAATATCAATCAGTTTGCAGATGACACCAACTTGGAGTAGTAATGGATGACTTGGGAGAGTGGTAGAGGTTGCAAAAATATCTGGCAAAATTGGAGCATGGTCAGACACTTGGCAGCTGGTGTTCAATGCCAAAAAATGCAAGGTGCTCATACAGAATATACAGCGTTTGGTTCCATCTAGGATTTGTGATTGTTTTCTGGGATGGGGAGAATTTTTTTCTATTTTACCTAAATTGTGCATAACATAAAAAATTGAAATTCAGATCAAGTGTGGAGTGAAATAAAATACTACATGATTAGTTTGAAACATTACCAGATGAGTAAATAATATACAGATGTTGCAACGTGAAGAATATGGTTTCAAATATATGTAAGAAAATATATCCCATTGAACATTGTATGCATCGTGCAGTTTGATGATATCTTTCTTCGGTTTGGTTTCTACAATCTGCATTTCACCCCACAAAAAATAATATCATGATAACAATGCACGCCTGATAAGAAAATTAAAGTAATTAGCAAAGAAGAGGGAAAATGGGCATAAGGGACTATCACCAACTGAAACAGAAACACAGGAGCTTACAGAAATCAGAGTACAGATCAGTTTTATAGGTCTTTAAACATTTATTAATAAGGTACTGCTTGAAAGCAAGAAACCCCAATAAGAACTAGTAGGTAGAAATGACAAAGAGAATTGAAACTGGCTCTCGCTTCAGTCCTGCCAGTTTATTGATGGCCCCATAGGTGGCCTAGCTTGAAAGTGGGCTCTTCCATGGGCTCAGCAGTTTCCCAGCAATTCCCCATCAATTTTCATGAGACAGGCCAAGAAACCTCTCCAGGAATCTCTCCCTGCCTTTTTTTTGTCTAGCACAGCTCCAACTTCTTTCTAAATGCTGGGCCCAAATAGCTTATACTAGGATCCCAGGACAAGACCAGACAATAAATCAGATAATGGGCATGGAAAATGGTCAGGTGGTGGGACTGAGTAACAGAGAGGAAACAGCCATGGTAAATGCTTAGCCAGCACACAGGTCAGAAAGCCAGTATTCTGGGCAGTGTGCACCATCATGTGAGCTACGAGTGAGGAGCCAGAGGAAGATTTCTTCTGGTAGCTCAGGAGAGGAGCTATGATCCCTGGCTGGGATCCTGCTGGCAGGCAGCCATTCTAGCCATAATAGTACATCCCAGATAATCCAAGAGTCACTGCTGGGCTACTTCTCCACTCCCAATTGCTTTTGTGAACCTGGGCATCATGTGCACATCACTACTGCTTTTGGAATGGGGATACAATGAAAATACTGAATTGTTTGAAACATGTATTGCATATCCAGGTTGCTCAGCTATGGGATGGCTGGACACCCTCCAATGTGTCTAGAGGTATATGGTGTCATGTCTTGTCAGAAGGACCTGCCTTACACAATGAAACTAGTACCTCTCTCTTACCAAGCCACCACAGGTCAGGGCAGATGTAGACCAAGGCACCAATCCCATTTACAGGGCACCACCAATGTGAGACCACAGACATAGTCATTTTCTATACTGTGAGCTGAGGTCAAGCAGACTACATGTTTTTGCTGTACTTGTATTACACAGCATCAATAGGCACTACCCTTGCTAACTAATCATGATTACCATAGCGTCATATTTGACATGTTCAGTATCACTTATGATATTACTTATTACTGCTACTGTGTGTTCATTAACCCACTTGCTTTGACTGAGAAAATTACTGCTGCTTCAGATGATTACCATATCTCCCAATTTTGGGGTACCTTCAGTATTTTTACCTGCAATATCATGTGCATGGTGGCATCCTCCCAGATAGGGTGAGCACAAACCTGGGGAAACTGTTCCTGCCAGAAAATAACAACCAAATTTGGGGTTCACTCCTAAATAATTAATATATGGTCAAACCATGCATGTCTCTCTTCAGACATTACACCAATAGCTGTAGTGGCCCAAAACAGCCAGCTCCCATGACAGACCCAACACTGTGGCATGTAATCACTCCAACTCTTATCAGGTCCATTATTCATTTTTGAATTCTCATGGTATGAGTGGATTTGCAAGGATCCTGGCAATCTTCTTTGAGAGGGTCCCACCACTACTCCCTGTGCCTATTGGGTTCTGGATGGTTACGAACATATGAACATATGCATGTGCCAGCAGAAACAGACCACCTGGTCTATCTAAGTTGTTGAGTGTGCAGCCAACACCCCTAGTTTGCAGCTGCCCCAACCCCCTCCTTTTGTCATCCCACTGCCACCCTTCTTCCCTCAGGGCAGGACACTTCTTTTGGGTCTTCCTCTTCAGGCTGGTGTTCTGAAGGTGTCCATCCTACAACAGGAGGAGATGAGATGGGCTCCCACTTTTGGGTGTTCCTGTACCCAAAGGCTCCAGGCATCACAGACCTTTAGTGATCTGGAAGAAAACTGCTGTTATTGCAACTGAACCCACTGGATCTCAGTAAGCCATCCCATTTTATAGTATAATGGGGAAGCAGATCCATGAAAAGGCATACCTGGGCTTTCACTTCTGGCTGGTGATTGAATCACTAAAAATATCAGTAACAGCTTAATCTGGTTCAATGTCAGTTGGCATCCATCTGTAGTTCTCTTCCCGGATGAGGCAGAAAATAGGCAGATTTGTCTGGTCCTTCTTCCCGTCAACAAAAACAAAATCAAAATAAATGGGCAGGGACAAGAGGCAGGTTGGATTGGCCTGATGATCCTTATCTGCTGACAAAATCTATGTTTCTATTAGTCAGAAAGCATAGAACAAAAACTCAGGACACAGTGGGCTCGATTCTCAAAAGTCAGTTCAAGCAGCGACAAAGGTGGCTTGCACTGATAGCCTATGCACAAAGGAACCTGCAACCGATTAGCTAATGGGCAGGATCCCAGTGGCAAAGTTCTGTAGCTTGCATCAACCACATCTGTGTGCCAAAAAGAGGGTACATCAGGACAGGTTACAACGAGCTGCAGGCAGCTGAGCAATGAAGTACCCAAGCATTCCCTGGTGGTCTAGTGCACCCCCAACCCCACTCACCTTATCTTTAAAATATTCAGGACCCTGATGGTCTAGCTGACTCCAACCAGATCTGCCTGAATAATAGAATATTCTGTCCCTGGTGGTATAGCGGACCCCTCCTGCCCAATCTGCCATAGTGGTCTAGTGGACCCCATCCTTATCCCTGATTGGTCCATGTGATTATATATGTTGTTTCCCTGGTGGTCTAGTGGACTCCATTCTCCATCAGCAAGCAGTGACCCCCACCCAGCTCCCCCACCACCCATCCTAGGGCTGGCGACTGGCAAACCTTACTTCTCCCTACCATGGCCAACTGCCAACTGAACTGTCAAGCAGCATATATTGAATACAGAACACCTCATTGATTAACAGTTCTGTCTCTCACTGAGCAGGTACTATATACAGTATGTGCCTTGCATTTCATCTGGTTGCTGACTGTGGTGGGGAGAGAATGGCTGTGTACTGGCTATCATGGAAGTGACAGGGGAGCTGGGTGGGGCACTGCATACTGGTGGGGTATGGGGGTCCACTAGACCAGCAGGCTAATATATATATATTATGGTAGCATGGTAGCTACCATAGTTAGGGTTGAGGAGCCCTTTTGAGGTTAATATATATATATATATATATATATATATATATATATAGACACACACACACACACACACACACATATGTGTGTATATATATATATATATATTATATATATATATATATATAGGTTCATCGTGTCTGTGGGGAGGATAAAGCAGTGATATAAAAAGATAGTATAAAGTAGAGAAAAAATGGATGAAGACAAGGAGGTGTACTTTGAAGGACAAATGGATGCAGATAATTCTATTATATGCACACATGCACAGTTTCATAAGAGATGGGCACTGACAGTGTAATAAGGTGAATACTAAAAGGATAGATTAAAAGGATATGGATTGAAAGACTCAATGGGGATGTGGTGAGTATAAAGCAATATACTTAGACTTAGACAAAATTTTGAATAAGTATTTACCTTCAGTATTCACTAAGGAGGGTTACGGAAAAGATACCACAAATGGGTAACAGGTGCAAATGATGGGGGAGTGGATGCATTGGAAACTCACACAGCTGAAAGTGCGAAAGCAATAGTGACAGATGGCAAACATCAAAGATACTAAAGAATCAGCAAAAGGAATTAGAAGCGCCTCAGACAGCCATTGTCACCTAGAAACATTCAACACAGGATTGGTTCAAGATGACTAGATGAGGACACATGTAGTCACTTTGCACAAAAGTGGCAATAGGTAGGCGATGTGCAACTGCATGTTGGTCAGCCACACCTCAGTGGTGGGTAAGATCATGTAGGCATTGCTGAAATAAAGCAGCCCATCCCCCCACAGAAGACAGAGTAACAAGATGGGTAGTGTAGGAAAAGGATCATATGGGATAACATTAATGATGCTCTAAATGTGTCAAATCATGTCACAAAGGCTGTGTAAAGGGAAAATGTCATGAAGGGAGCATAGGCAGAGGGATCACTGCGCAAAAGTCAGAGGATGAGACACCATTATATAAATCACAGATAAGGCCTCAACTGGAGTACTGCATGTAATTCTGGTGGCGGGACTGCAAAAGAACATTGACAGAGTAGAGTCCTTTAAGAGGAGGGCATCAAAATTTAATAGTGCCTGCACCATGAAACATACAAGGAGAAAATAAAGGTCCTCAGTATGTACTCACTGGAGGTCAGGAGTCACAGTCTGATCATGACATAAACTTTAATGTTCAATCAAGAGCATGAAAAATGGACAGGGTAATACCTTGTACTATTTTTATACAGTGAGAGAACAAGGGGATAAGGGGATAGGGATTGTAATTGAATAAAGGAGTAGGCTTAGATGAAATTTGATTAATTTTATCTTCACATTAAGGGAAATTGAAGCATTTGATGGCCTGCCACAAGAACCAGAGAGCCAGCACAGTGGAGTTTTTAATGTGCCTTGATCAGGCACAAGTGAACCATGAAGTCGGAGTGAGTAGTTACTGACCACTGGCAATACATAATCAACACCACCTATGTCTCTATGTTTATTAGAGGTTAGAGAGAGAGAGGGTAGGAATAGGTATAAAGTGGTAAGAAAAAGGATGTAGATATACAGCACCACTATAATGATCACTTGCTAGACATCATTTAGAATAATGTATCCATTTATGGATACCACATCTCCAGATGGTCATATACAAAGTAGGGGTAGTCAAGTGATGGGGTACACAAAATTTCAAGGACTACACAAAATGTCATATAAGGGAAGCTGGAATGTATTCACTAGAAGAAAGAGAATGTAGATGATATAGAAATTTAGTACAACGGGTAAAAATAAGATGCATAATGGTAGCATCTCTCATAAAAGAAAGTAAACAATAAAGGAGTTGAATGATAGCAGGATAGAGATAAGTGGGATCAGGGTTAACAACATAAAGTGCTGTTCAATTGAAAGAGTGGTGAATGCTTGGAACATCCTCCCTTCTATTGTTATGAGAGAAAAAATCAAGTCAGCGAATTCAATATTGCATGGGATAAACATATCATAATTCTTTTAGAGGGTTATCACAATGGAGAGGGAGAACCTGAAAATATACAATAATTATTTAACTTTTCAGATCCACAAATTAGAAAGAAATGCATTAAAAAATCTCTAGCTTAGCATAATTCATTGAGGCTCAGTGGGTTTGGGCATCACATTTTGATGCCTAAGGTACTGGGTTCAATATCTGTGTGTAGTGCTTTTTAATAATAATTAGAAATTATGTTCAGAGAAAAAATAATGAAAATATATAATTTAACTTGAGGGTGCAGTGCAAAACAACACAAATCAATGTTTTATAAACATCACTTGATTGGTCAATACGGTATACATTATGCAGAAACAAACTGATATTTGATTTCTATTTTGTGACTAAAATAACAAAACAGTATGTGTGACATATGACTAATGGACCACCGCTCCTCACAGAAACGGGATGGAATGACCCTTCACTAAAATGGGATTGAATAAATTTCCAGAACACCAGCATACTCTGACAGAAGTAAATAAAATTATACAATGGCAAGAAAATTCTCTGGACTCTGATTGGTCAGTGTGTGTGCCTGAGACAGCGATGATATTACACAATAACATCACTGTGCTGATTTTATGGATGAGCACATGGCTGAGATGGCTTTTTTTCAGAAACAAAGATACACTGCCTCACTAAAAATCTACTAAACACATTTTCATTTTTATTTTTGTTTTGTATAACATCGAGCCACTGTATAATTGCAATAAGGCACTCCAAGGTGTGTGTTATCTCGTGTAATAACGCCACTCCTGGGGTGGCGTATTACACGATAACACACACCTTGTCATGCCTTATTGCTTAAATAACATTCTGACATGCAGTGGTTGGTGCAGCTGCTGGTGTAAAGGGCACCAGGTTCAATTCCTGTCCAGGGAATATTTATTTACTCTTCCTAGTCTCTACTAATATTTTTCCCCAGATTTTATCTTACCACATCAAAATAATTATTAATTATGTATAGTGGAGTGCTAGACAATACCACAACTGCAAGACTTGTCAGCGCCATAGAAATGAATCTGCATGAAGTTAAAAGTATATATTCAAACTTGGGAGAAGGATGACTTGTAGAAAGTTGAAAGAATGTTGTATCTCACTTGTGCAGTACCAGTGGGTCATGTCTCAATGGACTCAATCACCAAAACAGGATAGATTAGTTTTTCAGAATAACAGCATCATTTTAGATAAGTACATAAAAAAAGTTTGCACTATCATGCAGAATAAGTGGCTCAGTTGATAGGGCATCAGCCACTTGTTTGAAGGGTGCAGGGTTTGGTATCCATAAGAGAAATGAACTTTTCTATTCCTGAATATTTTCATTTAGGACCTTACATTTATATTTTAAAGACACAATAATTTGACCTGATTGTGCAATGCAAACCAATAAATCTCTGAACTGTAGAACCTTTACATGATTTGGTCAGAAACAAAATACATGATCCGGACGAAGTGAAAGTTACCCGCTCAGTTTATTCAATCTATGGTCAAATTCAACAGTGGAAGCCAAATGTAGAATGCAGCACACTAAAGCAGTACTAATTGATCATGCCTCTATGAATCACACACACCACAAAAAAAAATATGAGATGAGTCAGCTCTCTGTCAAGCATTGATAATTTGCACAACAGGAGAGTAGCAGAGGCACACTGGTACCACAACCACTAAATAACACCGAATGACCATTTCAAGTAGGACATTAACGGTCTTCAAATGCTATTGCAACTTGATCGCAGTTTGTAAAACAGTGCACAGCTATTTTAAAATTACTATTGCGCTATGTGAGAATGCTTTGAATTAAATACTAAGGAACAGTACATAAACATGAAAGTATGAATACTTCCAGCTGTTTAGAAGTCAGGCAAGTCATACCTTCAATTTCAGCTGCAAATTGTTGATTCAAATAGTGATGTCTGCACAGTGTTCAGTAACTGACATACCATGTGGCGTTGAATGGAAAGAATCAATACATACTTAAAGAAAAATACAGAAACACAACAATATAGATTAAATATACAACACTTTTCAAAATATAAATGCCATGCATGTCAGCGGTAAAATGTTAGTGACTCTGGGTTAGGCAGAGAGTCTGTTACATCACTGCACACTGGAGAGCTCGTGGCAAGATTGGGATTTGGATATAAAGGTGAAAAAATCTGATAAATATAGAAACATACTGTAATTTGACGAGGTGCTAAATGTTCACATCGGACCTACTTCAAAACTCAGACTAAGACACACAAGCGTTGTTTAACAAAGTATGGCTTTATTTAAGGCAAAACAAGATAAAGTTTTTTATCTCCTTTAAATATATGTGATGTGATACTTTCTGAAGAAGAAGAAGAAGAATCAGCATTTATATAGCACTTTTCATACACAGTATCCCAAAGCGCTTTACAAGCAATGTTAGACTGGTAGTGAAGTGACTGAATGTGTGGTGGCAGCCATATCGCACATCATCACCCACACACAGCCTGGATAATTGCATGAACCAGTTTATGGGATGGGGAATGTTGGCCAGGACAGCAGGAATGTTCCCTGCTTTTTTAAGAGTACCCTGGGTTCTTTTACTTTCACCTGGACACCCACCAGGATGGCAGAAGGGACCTCAGTTTAATGTCTCATCTAAAGGACAGCACACCCCAGCGGACAGCACCCCACAATACTGCACTCAGATGCCAGCAATTTTTTAGGTGCAGTTCATCCCGTGTGGGACAAGAACCCACAACTTTCTTTTCCAGAGGCAGATGTGCTACCAACTGAGCCACGCTTGACATGCCAGGTAGGTGACATGCACTTTTGGTGCTTTATACAAAACCCACCAAAGAAGCATACATAGTAGCATACTCTCTAAACATGCTTTCTGGGGTGGTCTAGACAAGAGATTTTTGATAAAAGAATGTTTGAAAATAAAATGCAACTAAATATGTGTTGCTGTCAACAGTAACTATTTTATAATTATCAATAATGCACAACAGGTGTGTTGTGCTAGGATAATGTCATGCCTGGGCTGGATGGGTATGAGGCTACAGGCCGAGTGCTTCCAATGACCCAGAAGTGGCGTTATCTCAGCACGACACACACACCCTGGAGTGCATCACTGCTATTATACACTGGCTTGTTTGTAAATAGAATAAAAAATGCAAAATAAGTTGTTAAAATAGTTTTTGTCTTTTTTTTTGACTGTGGAAGCATATTTATATGAAAAATAATTCCTTTCTGTTTCTCCAGCAGGTGGAGCTGGGTGTTTTAAGGAGGTGGTGTCAACTTTGCATTGTAATCTTTTATCTGCTTCCCAGTGCACATCTTCACATCTGCCCCTCCCCATCTGCTCATAATTCTTGAGCTACATATCCCATGATTAAAATGATTCTATGAGGAACTTTGACAGCACTGACTTCAGGGTAGAGACAGTAAAATGAGAGTTAGTAGTGTCCCTTGCCCCACCTCCATCATTGTTACGTGCATGTTGTCCACCCTTCTGGAGTGACTAGTGGAACCATCCCGTGGCTTTCAGAAGTATTTTTATTCTTTTGTTATCTCTAATACAGCTGTACTGTATGATGGCAAAGCTGAAGAAGACTTGTTGTGAGGAGTATAGCCTATCACGAAGGCCGAGACCGTAAGTGGTATGTGCTCTGTTTTTGAAAAACAGCTGGAGAGTGGCATAACCTGGTTGGCTTTGGTTTAATGATAGAGAGTTTCAATTGTTTACTGAAGAGCAGTAAAACATGGGGGTTGTTATATGCGGTCCTGGCTGCGGGGTCCATGAGTTCAGTGAGCTGGTGAAAGCCGATTACAGTCGGTTTTCGGTTCTGTTACACATAAGAGGTGCAGTGATTTTATCACGCTAATCAGACATGCTGTGAAGCTATAAGGGGCAGCTGGTTTAATATTCAGGATGTGAAATGGGGAAAAAATCATACATAAATGTTATATTAATTTTGTGTGGAAAACTAAGTTTTAGTTGTCCAGGACAGCAGACTGTGACTTGATGGGAGGGAGTTTTTTGTTTTGTTTTGCAGCTTGTAATCGGAATCTCTGAAGTGAGTATCCAAGCGGGTAAGCGTAGCAGACAGCGTGGATTCATTCTGCTAAAAGGTCATGCAGTCATCTGAGTGTTGAGACTAGACCCATGATGTTGTACTTTGATAACATCATGGGCCCAGTCCTAGTCTGACCAATCAGAGGCGAAGATGTTTCTTGCCATTGTATAATGGTCATCATACACTGGCAAGGAAATTTTGTACTGTGATTGGTAAATGGATGCCTGGAACAGTGATGTTATTTCACAAAAACATCACTGTATGAAGTCCAGGCACACACATGACCACATAACATAGTGAAAATCATGGCATGGTTACTCATCCCTGCTGCTTCCCCCAACCTGAGTGGCTTTCTCCTAAACCGAGCGAGCAGCTTCAGTGAACCACATACACATACCCATTCTCTCAGTCCTCAATCTGTTTCTCACACTGTAATTCTGTTTTAAATACCATTTTCTTTTTGTTTAAAGAGCTAGTATACTGCTTGGAAATATAGTAATCTTCAGATGCAGTCAGCTATCACTTCCAGCATCTGAAGTATTTTTTCATTTTCTGTTTGCTAATTTGGAGATTTTCCACCTGGCAGTACTGGGGTAATGTGGGAGTAGCACTCTGTCTAAGTGGAAAAAAGTCAGTTCTGTTCCTCCCACTACATCATCAGAAATGAGACTAAACACCTTGAGGCACCACAATCCTTGCAGCATGAGCAGTGACTTTCACAAGCTACCAATCCAAATGCAGGAAACTGTGACATCACTAGTAAACAGGAGAGTCAGTCCCTGCTACTTCATGTGAAAGTGAAACCATGCAGTGAGAAATGTTTCTCATTGGTTAGGGTTACTAGTGATGTCATAGTCAGTGTGGCTTCAGTGTTGACGAGTGGGATGAACAGAACTGAGTTTTTTTCTCCAGAGTGCAGCTCCACACATAACCCCAGTGCTGCCAGGTGGAAAATCTTCTAATTAGCAAATGGAAAAGAATAAATATTTGAGATATAAGAAGTGATGGCTGACCACATCTGAAAGTTACAATTAATTGCAGGCAGTTTCCAGGCAGTACACTAGCTCTTTAAAGAGCTCTGCAGTTTTTCTGAAGGAGCTACCAAGCAAGCAGTTGATGAAAGAGACAGCGCGTGGCTGTCGGTTTCACTAGGGATCATGATCGCCTCCTCAGAAACAACCTTTTAATAACTCCCTGCAACTTTCTAAAAGAAAAAGCCTCACTCCAACCATCTGTACAATCACTAAAAGAGCAGAACTTAAAAGGACAGCACATAACTAACGGTATTCCTTTCAGTTACTGCTCCTGCTCAGGCATGCTTCCCACATGTAGCACCATGTAAAAATTCTGTTACTGGACACTTACCAGAGGAACAAGAAAAGAGGAAAGGAAAAACGTTTCCTTCAAAAGCAAACTACTGGAAGAAGTGACTCATCGTGGTGGGCACCGCATAGATTAAACAGGAGTAAACCTCCACCTATAGAGGAAGCAGGCAGAGAGTGCCAGCACCACCTGCAGGCAAAACAGAAGCTGTGTACTTTTTTTCAAATGAACACCTACACATGAAAAAAAAATCAAGCAAAAAGTATTTACATTTTTTTTACATCTTTTTTAAAATAAATGAGCCATTAGATATAGCAATAAGGCACTTCCAGGATGTGTGTTATTGTAATAACATCACACCTTGGGTGATGAATGCACTCGGCCTGTGGCCTTGTGTTTCAACCACCCTAGCTGTGGTGTTATTACACAGCAACATACACCCTGTCATGCCTTATTGCTTAATTATCAACCACTAAAAAATATGGATCATGTTTTCTTGTTTTGCAACTAATATACTTTTAGGGCTCAAATTTAAAAAGCAACTGCAGAGGACAGTGATGAAATGCAATTCCAGAATCAATGCAAGAAGGGGTAATTTATGAATGAAAGTCAATAGGACTGGTAAAGGTGGTCTTTAAATGTCATCAGTATCCTTGTATCATAACAGAATGGTACTTAGTTTGCAAGGGCTGTTTTTCTATAGTGATTCATCATACTTTGCAGATGCTAGCTCTATTACGTTGTCACTGTAACACAGCTAGTGTTAGCTTCCCCTTAGCCATATAAAATGTTTTGTTTTTAGTTTTAGTAAGGTTACCATCTTTGACTAATGATTTGACATGTAGAAGAGCTATAGAACATGGCAACAGCTACACACTTTGAAACCTTCATCAAAATCTATGAGAGTAGGTGGGTTTAGTACAATAAAAGTAAAGAATACTAAATGACTTTTTGATTTTTTTGAGAGGCTTCTTCTTCAGAAAAGGATGGCAAAATGACTGCAATTTAAAGCATAAGATTTCATATGAGATTCGTCTCCAACCCCTATAAATTTATATACTGAGATATTTAATCTAAAATACAAATTTTTGCATATGCGTAGAGCTAAAAACTGAGTTTTGCTGCTTAATATCTGGCACACAGGCACATTCTGTTAGGAATTTACTGGGTTTAGGGATTAGATTTTCCTGTGAGAAAAGCATTGTTCATGGCAGAATCTCTCAGGAATGTACAGTCATTGTCGAGGTTATATTTTCTTTTGGAAATCAGAACACCCGTGACAACAGTAGTCATGAATGCAGCTGCCTATTGTGGTCATGTTTTTCTCTCAGACATCGCTTGCCTGTGGCAAACATTGATGGGAATCATCTTCATACCATACCTATTGAGGTTCTGCTTTGAAGCCAAAAATCCCATAGCCTGTGGATAACCTGTATGAAATATACAGAAGGTGCCTAGTGCGGTTAAGTTATTCTGCTAGAATCACATGTGCTAGAAACTGCTGTAAAGCAAAACTTATTTATTTGCAATTTGCTTAAAAACTCACATATGCTCTGGTGTAGTGCCTTGTGAAAAATGCTGAGACTCCAGTTAGAAACATAGAAACATAGAAGTTGACGGCAGATAAGGACCGCAAGGCCCATCCAGTCTGCCCATTTAGTGTTTAGCCAAGAAGGGGCTTGCAAACTCTGTTTATCTTGTGAGTAACTTCAGAAGGATTTAAATACTGTATTTGGGTAGACCCTTGAGGTAGCTAGATTGTCTACTAGGATTTTCTGACAGTTAAATTATTTTTAAATTTACAGGTGGCTGAGGAGTTGAAAAGGAGCTTGCAAACTCTGCTAATATTGGAAGTAACTTCACAAGGGTTTGAATACTGCATTTTGGTTGTCCCTTGGGGATAGCTGGATTGACTAGTAGAATTTTGGGACAGAAACTATTTTTAAATAATTTACTGGTGCATAGGAGTTTGTGATAGTTAAACTATTTTTAAATAAGTTAATGGAAGATAGTTGAATTACTATAAAGGGAAGTACTCACCAGGGTGGTGGAGCAGTGTGTATTTGATTGTTTCTAACAGTCACCTGTGGTTGTGGACTACCCACCCCCTTCCCGCACCCCACCCCTCCAGGCATGGCATTTCCTTTATAGCCAAAGTTCTGACATTATTCCTCAACAGGACTTGGGGCAGAACTGTCACATTCTTAATAACCCATCACAGTGCATAAAGGGTAAATACACACCACCAAGAAAAAAAAAAATATATATTACATATTGTATATTATAAGGGAGAGGGACATGTGGGGGTGGTGCAATGCACTGGCTGTGGGGCAGTAGTTTTCAGGAGACATTCTGGAAACTGTGCTGCTGTCCTATTTGCAGGCAAATGTCAGCTCTGAGGGAGGAGATTGCCCACCTCCAGGCTGAACTGGCAAGGACTAGGAGGCCTCCCCTCCCAAAGAGCACCACTGCCACAACCACTGCCTCAGAGGTTGCCAAGTATGAAGAGCAGTTGGACCACAGTGGGTTCTGAGAGGTGTGGGTGGTGGAACAGGCGAAACCCGTGGTTGTACCTCTACACAAATCATACACCAGTCAGGCAGAGCAAGGTTCCTCTATGATGGCACCCTCAGTGGAGACCAAGAAGAATGCTGAGGACATCCACAAGGAGACCCACAAAAGGGTGGCAAGGGACACCACAGGGAAGGAAACAGCTTCTGATAGGGGACTCAATTGTTAGGGGGTAGAACTGGGGAAGGAGAGGAGAGGAAAGTAAGGTGCCTGCCTGGTCCCATGGCTTGAGGACAAGAAGGAATCCTCACAATTGCAGAAGCAGCATCACAAGAGAGGAACTAGATATCATTGTCCACCTTGGGACAAATGATCTAGCTAGGCATGGAATCAGTGCAGTGCAGGATGAATTTGTGGAGTTGGGGAGGGCCTTAGACAGGTAGCAAGCACGGTTACCTTCTCAGAGGTGCTGCCAGTCCATGGCAGAGGTGAGGCTAGGGTACTGCACACCATGCAGTTTAATGAATGGTTGCAAAACTGGTGCAGAGCACCGGCTTTGGCTCATTGGGGACTGGGGTACACCTGGAGAGATGAAGGTCTTACTGGCACGATTGTCTGCATCTGTCCACAAAGGAATGAAGCTCTAAGTGACAGGTTTAAATACTTCCTTGGCAAGCTTTTAAACCAGCCAAGGGGAGGTGATGATAAGAGGCAGGACATTTCAAGCCTCCCCAACAAAACATGGCAGATAGTAAGGTAATCACTGAGGTACAGAGCTCAACAGAGGGCAGGACAGGGGTAAATGGAAAATAGACAAGGGCAATAAGAGAAGGGATGGGGAAAAAGGATAAAGCCAACATTAAATGGAGGCAATGAGTACCAATGTCCGTAGTCTGGGAAACAAGCTTCCTGAGCTAGTAGCCCTGATGGAAGATGAAAAATTGGATATTGTGGCAGTCACGGAAACATGGTACACGGAGAACCATGACTGGGATGTCAACATACCGGACACAGTCTACAGAAGGACAGGGAGGGTAAAGAGGAGGTGGAGTAGCTCTATACATAAGAGAAGAGATCAAAGCTACAGAACTAAAATGTAAAGGGGAGGACAGAGGCACTCTGGGTCACCTTGGAGACAGGGAATGGCATCACAATCTGCACAGGGTTGTATACAGACCCCGTCTCAAGGAGGAAATGGACAAGAAAATGATGAAGGACATTCTAAAATGGTTGAAAAGGGGAGATACTGTTGATGGGGGACTTGAATATGCCAGATGTTAACTGGAGGACACGTACTGCAGCCACATCAAAGAGCAGGGTCATTCTTGATGCCCTGCAGAGGGGCAGGCCTTAGACAGCTAGTGTTGGAACCCACTAGAGGTAGCAATACTAGACCTGATACCTCAAATGGAGAGAGTATCACAAATTTAGAAGACAGTAGACATCTGCGAACAAGTGACCACTGTACAGTGTGTCTTACAATAAGCAACCATGGAGATGAGCCATACAAAACAAGGATAATGGACTTTAGAAGGGCCGACTTTGGCAAAATGGGTGAATACCTGAGAATGCACTAGCAAATGGCCAAAAAGGAGGGTGGAAGAACAATGGAGAAAATCAAAACTGTTATCATAGAGGCAACAAGCCTTTGTGTGAAACAAATAAAGAAAATAAAGCAGAGTAAAAACCACTATGGTTTTCAAAAGAGGTGGCAGGGAAGGTTAAGAAGAAAAAGGCTGCATTCAAAAGTATAAGGAATCACAGAAGGAGCACGACAGGAAACTGTATCAATTAAAGCAGAAAGAAGTGGGAAGGCAGTCAGAATAGCAAAGGCCCAAACGGAGAAGAAAATAGCCAACTCAGTTAAGAAGGATAAACCTTCTATAGGTACATTAGGGAGCATAGAAAGGTTAAGGGAGGAACAGTGAAGATTAATAAAGGAGAGGGATGTGGGCAGAGGGAGACAGTGAAAAGGCAGAGATACTGAATGAATACTTTTGCTCAGTATTCACAAAAGAAGATGAGGGGGAGTTACCTAAACCAGATAATAGATGCACTCTGGATGGGGTTGACACCAGTCCATTTACAGAAGAAAGAGTCCTGAAAGAACTCCTAAAACTCAAGGTGGACAAAGCAATGGGGCCTGATGGGATTCACCCCAGAATCCTGAAAGAACTAAGGGAGGACCTAGTGATATCACTGACCACACTTTTAACAAATCATGGGAGGACGGGTGGTACCTGAGGACTGGAGGAGGGCAGATGTGATTCCCTTCACAAAGTGGGAGCAAGGCAGAAGGGAAACTACAGACCTGTAAGTTTGACCTCAGTGGTAGGGAAAATGATGGAATCACTCTGAAAGAAAGAATTGTTGAGTACCTAGAGGCCAGCGGCACAGGACCCAAAACAGAATGGATTTACAGCAGGAAGGTCATGTCAGATGAATCTAATTGATTTATTTGACTGGGTGACCAAAGTAATAGACCAGGGAGGGGCTGTGGATATGGCTCTACCTAGACTTTAGCAAGGCATTTGACACAGTCCTGCACAAAAGACTAATAATCAAGTTAGCCAGCCTGGGAGGGTTCCAGGGTGGTAGCCTGGTAGCAAACTGGCTGCACAACAGGACACAGACAGTAATAATGAATGGAACACATTGCAAATAAAGGGGTTACTAGTGGAGCACCTCAGGGGTCAGTACTGGGTCCAGTCCCTTTAACATCTTTATAGGTGACATTGCAAAGGGTCTGAGGAAAGATATGCCTCTTGTAGATGACACAAAGATCTGTAACAGAGTTGATACACAAGGAGGGGTAGAAAGGATGAGAAAGGACTTGGCAAGGTTGGAGGAATGGTCAGATATGGTAACTTAGATTCAATACAAAGAAGTGCAATTAACGCACCTGGGAAACAAAACCCAGGAGAAGAGTACACAATAGCAGGGAGGTACTAGCAACAACAGAAATGGAAAGGGATTTGGGGTAGTCATCAGATGACCTAAGGTGGGTAAGCAATGTGAGAAGTCAGTAAGGAGAGCCAGGGGATACTGGGCTGCATAGGACGGAGCATTACAAGTAGAAAAAGGAGTGGTAATCCTCTGTACAGACAGTTGGTGAGACCCCATCTGGAATACTGTATGCAGTTTTGGAGACTCTATCTATGCAAGGACATAGACAGGATGGAAGCAGTCCAGAGAAGGGCAACTAAATGGTGCAGGGTCTGCATCAGAAACCATATGAAGAGAGACTGAGAGAGCTAATATGTATACCCTTGATGAAAGGAGGACGGGGACATGATAGAAACTTTAAGCACCTCAAGGGAATCAACAAAGCCAGGAGGGTAGCATCTGTCAGAAACAGAGATGTGTAAGAACAAGGGGCAATTTAAAGATAGAGGGGACAACTCAGGGGTAATGTGAGGAAACTTTTTAATGGAGAGAGTGGTGGATGCTGGAACTGCCTTCCTGGGGAGGTTGTTGGGTCTCAAACAGTGGGGAATTCAAACATGCATGGGACAGACATAAGGCAATTGTTGTGGGGGTTGCAGGGTAGGCTGTTGGTTAACTAGAATCTGCAGCTTATCCAGTAGGAAGGGAAATGGGCAGACTGGTGGGCCAAATGGTCCTTATCTGCGTCCAAAGTCTATGTTTCTATTTCTTTTCTACCTTATGAATGTGCCATAGGCCTTGCTCTGTCAATGGCCTATTTATTCGTACTCATCTGTATTACTCCCTTATGCCTATCCCATGCCTGTTTGAAGCTCTGCACTGTATTCATATCCACCACTTCCTGAGGTAGGCTGCTCCATGCATTCACCACACTTTCTGTGAAAAGAACTTGTCACATTACTCCTTAATCAGCCTCCTCTAATCTCATGCTGTGTCCTCTTGTCCTGCTAATTTTCTTATATTGAAACATGTTAGACTCTTTCACCTTGCCAATGCCCTTAAGGTGTTTGAATGTTTCAATCATATCACCCTCTCCTCTTTTGTTCTAGGATATACATACTGAGTTCAGTTAATCTGTCCTCATATGTTTTCTGATGCAGTCCCTGCACCATTTTGGCTGCCCTTCTCTGACTGCCTCAGTTTGGTTAGTGTCCTTGTGAAGGTGTGGCCTCCAGTACCGCATGCAGTGCTCCAGATGGGGCCTAACCTGTGTCTTGTAAAAGGAATCATTACCTCCGTCTTCCGACTTGTGATACCCCTACTAATACACCCCAGAATCTGTCTAGCCTTACCAGTTGCTTTAGAGGTCTGCTTGGATGATTTCAGGTCATCAGTGATTATGACGCCCAGCATCTTTCTTCCCTTGTGACAGCCAGCAACTCCCTCCCAGCCTATAGGTGGCTTCAGGGTTCACTTCCTTATGTGCATGATCTTACACTTCTTGTGTTAAACCCAGTTGCCCTCTTCCGACTATTTTGCTATTTTATCCAGATCTTTTCTGATTCTGCCCACCCCATCTGGATCATCTACTCTGTTGCAGATCTTGGTGTCATCTAAAACAGACAAACATTACCCTCCAGTCCATCTACCATGTCACTGATGAGGATATTGAAGAGGACTGGCCCCAGGACAGATCCCTGAAGTACCCCACTTGTGACTTGCATCTCTTCTGACTGTATACCATTTACCATCAATCTCTGTTTTCTGCCCATCAACCAGTTTGCCACCCAGTTGACCAACGCCTGACCCACCCTGAGCCCACCCAGCTTATTAATCAATCTTCTATGTGGAACAGTATCAAAGCTTTGCTGAAGTCAAAGTAGGCAACATCAACTGCTCCCCTTGTTCAACCACTCTGGTTACCTAGTCAAAGAAATCTATGAGATTAGTTTGACAGGACCTTCCTTTTGTAAACCCATGCTGTCTTGGATCCTGTGCTCCTATGGATTCCAGGTGTTGCACTATCCTTTCCTTAAGGAATGTCTCCATAATCTTGTCCACTACTGAAGTAAGGTTGACTGGTCTGCAGTTCCTGTCTCCTCCCTGCTATCACTCTTGTGGAGCAGGATCACATGAGCCCTTCTTCAGTCTTCTGGGACCTCTCCTGTACTCAGAGACTCACTATACAGTTCTGATAATGGCTCTGCTAGTTCCACCCTTAGCTCCTTAAGTACCCTGGGATGTATGCCATCAGGTCCCATTGCCTTGTCCACCCTGTGCTTATCGAGCTCTTGTAGGACCCTTTCTTTTGTGAAGGGACTAGTGCACACCTCCTCCCCTGAGTCCATGGTGCAGAGTTGTGGGCCCTGCCCTACCTTCTCTTCAGTAAATACTGAGCAGAAGTATCTATTTAGGATAGATGCTTTTACATGGTCCTTCTCCTCACACACACCCTTATCCCTTTGAGCTTAGCAATACCCTCTGGACTTTCTCCTTTCACTAATGTATCTATAGAAAGTCTTGTCACCTTTTTACTGTTTGTGCTAGTGTTTCCTCGTTTGGACCTTTGCCTGCCTTACTGCCTTCCTGCTTTCCTTAATGGAAGTTTGACATGCCTCCCTATCTTCATACTGTTGCGTTCCCTTATATTTCCTTAAGGCCAGCCTTTGACTCTGACCTTTTCTGCTACTGTGTTTGAGAACCAAAGTGGTTTCCTTCTTCTTTACACTTCCTTTCTTACTAACACAATGGGATGTTGCTTCAAGTATTGCATCTTTAATGCTTGCCCACTTTGCCTGTACCCCTCACCTGCATTTCTTTTTGCCAGGGCTAGCTTAACTCTGTTGGCCATCTTATCAAAGTCAGCTACTCTGAAGTTCCATATTTTGCCTTGGAATTGGATGATTTTGTTCTATTGGCCAAACTGAACCATACCATGTGATGGTCACTGGCCCCAGGTGACCTTCTACCCAGAGATCTGTGATCTTTTCCTGTTAGTTAGTACTAGAGCTAGGATAGCCCTGTCTCTTGTGGGCTGTTGTAGCAGTTGTTTGAGGCCCTCCCCTGGAAGGAATCCACCATGTGTCTAGTTCTGGTGAATGTTCCTGCTGGTATTGACCATTGTATATCTGGTATGTTGAAGTCTCCCATTATCAGAACCTCCCTTTAGCTGTCATGTTTGTATATCTTCTAACAGTAATGTGTCTGTGTCCTCCCCTGGTCTGGAGGCCTGTACACAACCCCAGTTATTATGGCTGTTCCATTTCCTGTTTCAGGGTGACCCACAGTTCTTCTGGATCCTTATGTGTATTCTGAATTTCTGTAGCTTTGATATTTTCATTGACATAAAGGGCCATTCCATCCCCTTTTGCAGCTTGGTCTCTTCTGAACAGTACATAGCCAGGTACTGAAGTCTCCCAAGTGTGGTTACTGGTAAACCATGTCTTGCTAATGGCTACTATGTCCAGTTTAGCCTCTGTCATTATTGCCTGCAGGTCTGGGATCTTGTTTTCCAGACTGTGAGCATTTGTGTATGTGATTTTCCATTGGTCGATTTAGGTTGGTTTTGAGATCTTGGCTGATATCCCTGGTCCAGATCAGAGCAATCAGAACATGGGGAGGGTGCACAATATCCTGTTACTTGATCAACTTTTGTGTTAGACTGCAGGAAGGCATTGAGTTTTAGATGACTGTGTGATGCCCGCTAGCTCTGTCAGGTTAAATATGGCAAGTGAAAGCATCAAACAGCAGGGAGGTGGGTGGGGGTGGGACCTGCTGGGTTGATGCCTGATACTATGAAGCTTCAGTCCACCCATGTCTCAATGAGTTGGAGCTGCTGGCAGAAGTTGCCAGCAAAGATAAGTGATGTGAAACAGATCCCTCAAATGCATTTTTGTTTAGATTTATAGTACTATTAGAAATTACTCTGCCTTAAGGTTACCACCTATCTGTTTTTGACCGAATGATTCTGTTTTCTAGGTCCAGATTCAGTCCTCCTGTTTTCACCATTGCAAATTCGGTTTTATGGTGGGTCAAGCAGCACCTGTTAGATTCCCCACTAACTGTTTCATTTTCTTCTCATCTGACTGTAAGCAAGTGTCTGACATTTCAGTGTGCTTGCTTGCTTGCAGTGCATGCTAATCAGGAAGTGCCTTCAAGAGCAGGGCACTTAAAGAGCCAAATGTGTCCCTGTCTGCTCAGTTGTCACCTCTAACTTCACACCAGCAAATTGGAAGATTATTCATGGAAGGGTAAACAATACCATCTTAATTAACACTTTCATTTTCCTGAAACTAGACAGGTACCACACTAGAGTAGCTTCCTGTCCCAGTAAGGACTGTACAATGTGTTTCAGAAACTTTACCTGCTAATCCAGTTTTATTCAGAGGTAGTACTGTTTCAGTCATTTTGAATGCTCACATGCTTGTAAAACAGATTCTGAAATCTTTCACCATTTTACTTGCATGGTCAGATTACAAACAAATTCTGATGTCATGCAGACCTTTGTTTGTATACCAGTCAGTCTGAGAGGTGTAAAGTAGGGCTATTAAGACCATTAGCAGACTAAATCAAACTAATCCTTTCCATGCTGCATTGTGAGTATGGTCTTTGACTGCTGTGATAAGGAATACTTTATACCTTTAAATGTTCACCATTTTTTTTTTTTACGGTCTGTCCTATATTTTAATAGTTGTTACCCCTTTGTTGTTAAATTAATAATCTAATATTTTATTTCATTTCTAGCAATACTATGCCTCTCCTCAGTAGTTATTGTTGTCAATTTTCATACTACTTGGATATTCCAGGAAGACCAATCCAGGCCTTTCAGATGAACAGCACAGAATAATGTGGCTAATGTCATGTTAAGCTACAGAAATGAGAAAAGGAAGAGAGAGAGAGAGAGCAATAGTTGATGAGATGACAGAAACACAATCTAGATTTGATGGCACTGCAAATTTAGGCAATTTATCAAATATTCTTTTTTTAACCAGAAAAGACACATTAAGCTAAAGCTTGTTTACAGGTGCAACCTGAGAGCACAAGAGAATTAAGTGATTTGTGTACAGTCACAAAGTATGCAAGTGTGGGCTATAGGATTCAAACCCTGGTCTCCAGAATTGCAGTCCAGTGCTTTTAAACTGCTGCGCTATACTGCCTCCACACTACATATCACATATCATGCTATCTGCTAAGTATGACTGACATGGAAAACAAAATAGGGTATTTAACAGCACAGAATAGTTCCTACCACTTTAAAAACTTCTGTGACATTACAAATAGCTTTAGAGCAGGAGCAATGGAAGGACAGTAGCACATCCTAAAATGGCAGATGATATTTGTAATTACAGCTCGTCCACTATTACTGGTGTAGTTTATTTATTGAAAGAGTTTTGCAGAAAAGGCCACCTGTTCCAAACTAGCCAGTTGTCAGAGGTGTCCTAGTAGTCATTCAATTTGTCAGCTATGCTGTGTACACAGGATGGAAAATCCCTGAACCCCCCACCAACCCCACCAAATGTTAACACACACTGAAATTTAAAATATTTAAATCTAAATCAAATAAACCAAAAATAATAATCATGATGTAATTTAAAGAAGTTGTACACGTTATATCAGCAGCAATTCTGAATAAATCAAGTGAGTCAGAGGCCAAGCGATGCCCTCATTAGTCATAAAAGGGGCGGGGTTAGGGTGGGGTTTGGGTGTGTGGTTTAGTATTCGCTTTCATCTCATCCAAAGGTGGCAACCCTACTCTGCCTGTGGAATAAAACAATGAAGAACATTAAGACCTTTTTGTGGTTGGAGTGTTTTTATCAGACACCATGCCTTTCATGACAGAAACCATTAGAAATGTAAATATAATTGTGTTTTTTCACTCAGACTCCAGTTCCTCAATGAAAGACTTATTTTAGACTGATTTCATGAATAATTGATGACAACAGTCATAAAGCACTTCCATCACTATATTGTCAACAAATAGTATATACTATGTAAAAGTGAAAAGGCAATCTTCTTAAAGTAGGGAAATAATTACAAAACAAACAGATTACTATAATGTTAACATTTTATTTTAAATACAAAAAGTCAGGAATTTCACAGGCTTTAAACATAGACTTACAGTCAGGAAATTCAAAATTTAAAGTGGAAAATAAATCAATACTTCAGTAACTATTTTATAGTGTTACCAGGGTTTTAGGCACTTTATCAATGTGGAGTAACTCTGAATGCATTATGCTTTTTGAGTCAGCATGATGTAATCACAAGAAAAAAAGAACAAATTGCCTTGCTTTGAGATAGAATGCTGAAGTTGATATTACTCTCCCTAATGGATGTTGAGCTTAAACTACACTCCTGAAAACATAACAAAATCACTTAGGCTCCAATCAGCCAACTGGTTTGGGACCCACGTAGTTTGTAACTAGCCAGCATAAGTCACTTTGGACTCCAGTGCTGCATCAAGAGCCTAGCTCACAGGTGGCACTCACTTACCAGCTGCACTGTCCGTAGGTGCAGAGCCCCATTCAGCAGAGGGTGGCCCAGAGAGAGAGAGAGAGATGGTCCAGACATTGGGCTTGCAATCACAGTCCTTTGCAGACCTCTAGTGGATCCAAAAGCAGGGGTTACTGGATATTGTAGGTTTGGCTAGGCTGTCCATACCCTCTCCCTTTGGACACCAGTGAATTTGTCAACCATTTAAAAATTGTGGTAAACAGTCTCTCCCAGCAGTCAGTGACAAAGTAGAGATTTGGGTAGCTGAGTGTATGTGTGTGTGTGTGTGGGGGGCCCTGATTTGGAGCATGGAGATGTTACAGCAGAGGCTCCCCAGCTTAACATCTGTGCTTTCTGTGCTCCTGAAATCAGTCATACCTGGGTTTGAGCAAGCCGCTGAGCATGTCCCTGTCCACCTTCCTGCCTCCCAAAATCCCTCATGTAGCTCAGCTGCAGGAGCGAGATCAGGTTGATGAGCCTTGACCATGGGAATGTGAGGGGTTTTGTGGATGCGGAGGGTAGCATGACGATGTGGAAGGGGCTGCTCAAGCATCACAGTCCTATGACCTGCATAGGGCTTCAGGATTGGGTCTTAAGAATTCCTGACTTGCAGCTGAACCTTAACTTTGCTCATTTCTTGACTTTCTGGGTTTTGAGGGACACTTTCAACCTAATTAGGCTTTAAACTTTCCTAGTATAGAAACACATTTTATGACTGCTCACATTTTGGAGAATTTGCTGATGTAGCTGGTGGTTTGATTCTGGTTCCTGTTTTTCTTTTAAAAGAGAAAACAGACAGTCCACTATAGTGGTGTTACCACTCATAAATGTGTCTAGACACTCAAGATGCTGTGGCACAAGGGAAGACTGTTGCATGAGTGGCTGCATTGTTTGGGGTGTTCCTAACGTTCTGAAAGTATTCAATACAAGTATATCAAGGACCTAAAACAAAACAAGGCTTTGGTGTAATTATACCATTAGCAGGCATTTCAGTTCTACTAAAAGGAAGCAGATAAAACAACCGGCAACATAAATACATTTTGGAGAAAGTAGGCAATTATGAAATAAAGTAATAATGTATGACAGAGTGTGTGTCATGCTGGGATAATGTCATGCCTTAGGTAATTGGACATGAGGTTGCAGGACAAGTGCGCCTAACACCGAGAAGTGCCTATCCCAGCACGATGCTCAGTATGGAGTGCATTGTTCCTATTATACAATGGCCCCTGTGTAAAAAAAAAAAAGGAAAATGAAAAGTACATTCAGAAGTTTATTTTTTGGGTGTTTTTTCAGTGGGTAGGCATACATTTAAAAAATAGTTCTGATTGACTGTTTTGGTCAGTAGGTGATGCTGCTGCAGTGTTACTGTGGCTCTGCCTCTCTAACCTTGTCTCAATTGTGGGTACACTTATTTTCTGTTCTAGCCTCTCTGTCTCTCTCTCTCTCTCTCTCTCCCCCAAAAACTGCCCCTCCCCATCTGCTATGCATTGAGTGCGGTTTTGGTTTGGCTTTATTTCTCTGTCACTTTTTTTTTGTTATGGCAAAGCTGCCCCCTGCTGTCATTGCTAGGTGTTAGCATCAGGGTTTCATTTTGGCTTTGTTGTGATTTTCCAGTACAGTTGGCATAACTTTGTACTGGGAGAAGAAAACAAGTAAAAAACTGTAAGTACTTTAGCTGCAGTGTGCTTTTCAACACAGTTGTTCACTGACCACAGAGCCTGTTCAGAGTGGGCAGGAGAGCTGATGGCTATGGCTTGTGGAGTGATTCTTAGAACATTTAATGTGGTCATGTGTGTGCTGGGACTAAATCTGTGATTTTATGCTGGGATAACATCATGGGTCCAGCTCCAGACTGACCAATCAGAGGCCAGAATTCTTTCTTGCCATTTTATAATGTTGGTTTTCAACTAGAAATAATATGACACAAAGGGTTGACAGTATCTCTTTAAATATACATGCAAGAATTATGACACAGTCTTTTTATGACTTTATAAAGTAGCTATGCTAGTTATTTCAGATCCATTCCTCCAAGTCTAACTTCTTCACTGTTCCCCTAAACTCATTTTCCTCTACTGGTGTCGGAGCCTTCTCCATATGGACCTCATCACTTAGATTGAACTCCTCTATGACAAACTAAGACCCATTGACTCCTGATTCTTATTAACTTGTGACTGAAAAACTTGTCTGCTCTCCAAAAGTATTTCTGTGATTAAGTCCCCTCCCCAATCCCTATCCCACTTACTGTTGAACTTATAAAGAATTCTGAGATACATTTTGCATGAAAGCTGCTACATTATAAGGTGTACAGTATTGTAAAGTAAATGCTTAGTTCTTTGAAAGGTTAGTCACACTGTACGTTGTATTCTGGAATAGTCTTACATTTAAATAATGACACAATGAATTATGCTGAAGGTAGAGACCAACGAATTGATTGAATTGTATAACATACCAATGAAGTCATTTGCTGTTTCAAAAGACAGTGAAACAATATAATGACCTTTTAAAATATGCTATATTAAGGAGAGATGGGACCTTTTCTCACATCAAAGTCACATCTAAATGCCATGTCATAAGATCTGCAGAAGTTGAATTTATGCTTCTAGAAAGATCTTTTTAAAGTGACATGTTTAAAATGAATATTGACATCTTTAAAAAAATATGTAAGAAGGCAATGTATGAAGTTGTTATAGGCGTTTGTTATTCTAAAATGACAAAACAGAAAAAGCGGAAAGTTTACTCAGATGGGTGCATTAAAGCAGCAGTGCAAGGAAAACTGTTTCTAATATGCTAGTTTGAGCTACAGTTAAAATATTAGCATACCTGTCAGATCTACTTGCTAGGCACCTCCTATGATGTGCACCGTGAATTTTTTCTCAGTCCTGACCCTTGCCAGGTCTACAGAAACAGCTCAATTTAAACATTTATAACATACTCAAATTGTGGTTGACCTAAAACATGTTACCCACAAATAAAACTGGAAGATGCCTTGAATATTATATGTGGAAACGGCAGTGTAATTTTTGCAAAGTTTTGTTTCACTGTGCTTTAAGTCAAAGCAATACATCTTGAAACCATGACAAGACCTTTATCAGCCACAGGTAAACAAAGACAAACTCTGGTCAGAGCCACTATGGCTGCTAATACATTCACTTGATAAGGGTGTTTCATGGACTTAAGCGTAATGATGAACTGCTGTAATCAGCTTATGTGTTAAATTTCATTTCTGATAAAGTCAGAACATTTTTGGTTGATCCTGTGTTTCCCATGTGTTTAAAATGTGAGTGGCGGAGCGCTTTGTACTATGTGGGAAGGAGGGGAGCTCGCACCAAGGCCTTCAAGTAATGGTAGAAGAAATGGTGCAGAGCGGAGAGGTATGGCTACAATGCAGACGGAGGGCCAACCTGAAAGGATAAAAGCCTATACTAAGTTGATGGCCAGCTTCCATTAAGGAGGAATCATAGTCCTCAGTGGATGGTTTAAATGTTACTTCAATGGACATTTACAGTAGCTGAGGGGTGATGGAAGAAATGTGGAGGCAGAAAGTGGCCAGCACAGGCTGAGATAGAGAGTAGGGAGATCCCAAGGGGTGAGAGTCCCACCAGAATGCAAGTTATTCAAGAAAGCAGGGCATCAGCAAAGGAGGAATGGGGAAAAGGAACAGTCAAAGAAGAAAGGTGAGGAAGGAAGAACAATTGGAAAAAGGAGAAAGTGACAAGAAGAGCTGAGGGATGTCAAAATAGTGCAACATCTACATCAGAAGCCCTATGAGAAGAAACTGAAATAGTTCAATATGCATACCCTGGAGGAGCAAAGGGAGAGTTGGGATATGATGGAGCCCTTTAAATATCTCACAGGGTTACTAAGGTACAGTTTCAGAGAAGAAGGTGCTGTAGAACAAGAGGTCATGATATGAAGCTGAAAGGAGGTAGATTCAGGAGAGATATGAGGAAACATTTCTACATAGAAAGGTGGTGGATTCCTGGAACAGCCTTCCATGGGGAGGTAGTGGGGTGAAACCAGTGGTGATTTCAAAATGCCTCAGTTAGGCACAAAAGAACTCTTGGAAGAAGGAAGGGATGGAAGAGACAGTGCTGTAGATCAAGTTGGGTCTGCAGCAAAACTGATCATAATTAAAATGAGCAGATTAGATTGGCCCAGTGGTCATTATCTGCCACCAGTTTCTATGTTTCTATGTATGCTAGGTTATGTGATTCAAATGGATACAGTGTAAAATTATTAATATACGTAACGTTGATACTGTAAACTGTGTGGTATACATAATTCATGTTGTACTATGCTACACAGACATGATAATCAAATCAGTAATAATATATGTATTGAGCAAGGGGAAGTCAAGGAAACATGTGAAGGAATATACTACTCACAGAGTGGTGACACCATGATAGGTACATACACTGTATGAAGGTACCCAACTGTATTTTGTCTTTGGTAACTGGATAAGGCCCACTAGGCACAAGTGCCTGCTTTCAGAGGCAACCTGGGAGCACAGAGAAGGGTAAGTGACTTGCTCAGAGTCACACAATATGCAAGTGAAGGGTGTGGAAATCAAACCCAGGTCTGATGGATGTACCAAACTCATTCACAGCTTGTTACTCTAACCTCTAGGCTATACTGCCAGCCTGTATACCAATGTTGAGTAAGCTACAATATGGGATTTTTAAATATTGTTGTTTCATTTTTGATAATCCAGACATTGTATACACAGTAATGACAGATAGCCAAGTATGCTCTTACAATTTGCGACTTTGTTTTTTTGGTGGGGAGTGCTTATTCATTTTGGGAATGACATTAATGTGACTGCAATTCTGTTCAGTAATTAACTTTTGGTTTGGAGCAAGGAAGAGGTGGAAGAGACAGTACAGTAGATCAAGTTGGGCCTGCAGCAAAGTGATCATAATTAAAAACAGGTAGAATAGATGGGCCCAGCAGTCATTATCTGTAATCAGTTTCTATTCTATGGATGGCAGGTTATGTGATTCAAATGGATACAGTGTAAAATTATTAATATGTGCAATATCGATACTGTAAACTGTGTAGCACAAATAATTCATGTTGCACTATGCTGCACAGACACGATAATCAAATGGGTAATACAGGATAGTGGAGCTGAGACAGCTAGGTGTTGCTAGCTCAGTGATAGCTGGTCATGTGCATTTTCCTGTGGACAGACTGTAGAGGGATGACTGGATACCTGCCTGCAATGTACAGACTGACGCCATGTCTCTACACAGCACTGTCGGTATAAAAACTGATAAAAGCGTATAGTTTCCTGTTTCCAAAACTGTTTTCTCTTATACTTTGAAGTTGTTACTGGGAATTCTGAGACAATACGAGACATTGTATGTCCATACAGTATATAGTTGCCTGATAATCATGTAAAATTATCATTTAGTTATTCCCTCCATATATGAGTCTAGTTTTCTCTAGGTTCCTTATTCCCACAAAGGACTGTGATAAGGAGTAAGAACTAATAGAAACTGCTATCATCCCACTCCAAAGTGTAAAAGAATATGATGTGGAGAGGGTACAAAGTATTTCCTTAAACATCCAGCAAATGGCCCAGTGCTGCTTGAGATAAGGGGACAGAACATAACATGCCAGCTGAGTTAATGCTAGGGTCTCAAAATTAGCCGCTGGCTAAAATGCACTCAGTGTTTTAGCCACCTTGAACTGAATTAGCCACTCTACAAATGTGGTATGATGCTGCTTTCCTGTCTCTGTGACCCAAACATCCTGTTCTCCACAGTTTGGTGCCCAAACTGGACTGATGGATATCATGTTTTTAAGGGGCAGTAAGTGAACTTGCACTCTGTAGCAGGCTTTGCTCATGATTTTGTGAAGACAAAAACAAAATTATTGCTCTGCTGCATGGCACCAATTGGCCAAACATACTGACAGATGTGACAGTGTTGGCCTGCTGTGGTGTGGTGCGACAGCCAGCCACATTCAGTTCCAGTTGTCAAAATGTCTTAGCCACACTGGTGAAAGGGAGCCTAGAAATGTTAGCCACCTTGATTTTATAGAAGCATTGGTGATGGTGGCAATCCTTAATGCACACCTAGTACCAGGAAGAATACAAATTGACCCCTATTAATGACCGAGATAGATAAGGAATGCGATCTCTCTCTTTGTTCCTCCAATTTTATTTTAAAGCAGTAGTGCAACAGAAAATGTTTTGCCAAAAAGCCAGTTTCAGCTAGTTAAGAAAAATCTTGGTATACCCATCAAATGTACTTGTCTAAGTATCTCTTATGCTGTGTGCCATTAGTCTTTTTATTTTTCAATTCTAACCCTTGTCAGGCCTACAATGCTATATAAAATGTAGTAGCCATCTTTTTTCTCGGAAAAATTCTATTAAAACATTTATAAAATAATCAGATTTTGGTAAAATTAGAAAACAGTACCACCAAATAAAACTGGAAGATGCCTGGAATGTTTTATAGTGAAAAAGGTAGAGTAAAATATTTTGCCCGATGCCATTGCACTGCTGCTTTAAAGAGGTCACTGTCAACCATTTTGCATCATGTTACTGTATTTCTAGTTGAAAGCCCATATCTTCTAAATGTTTATCTTTTATAAAATTCTATTAATGTTGCTGGTTGTTTTATCAATCAATCAAAATCTTTATTTATCCAGGCAACATCATTGAGCAAAGCTCATTTACAAGATGGACCTGGTTAATACCAGGTCAAAACAGAATGACATACGACAGTGACAAATACATCATTATGGCAACAAATAACACAGTAGGTGCTCAGTGCAGCAACACTGTAATACAGAGGCAGGTATATAAGCACTTCAGATGGTGACTTTATTACATATAGGTGAGTTTTGATAGCCTAGATAAGTACGAGAACTTAACAAGGGTGCAGGGCAAATAGCAGGGATGCACTGCTAGTTAGGGAGGGAGTGTAAAATTCCCAGGAGATTGGAGCAGTGGAGTGGGGTGGGGAAACAGTGAGGTGGAGAGGTGAGAGGGCATGGTTGGTAAGGTGTGCATAGGGTAAAGAGATTGGAGGCCAAAACCAGAATACAGGTAGATAGCATGCAGATGGGTGGAGAGAAGTTAGGATTCCCTCACAAAATGGGTGAATCCATAGGGAACCAGCAGTAACTCTAGTCTACACTGCAGGCAGCTGAGAGCTGGGAGCCTAGGACTCAGGATAATTTAAGGAATGAGGGAAGCAGTTACAGTGTTCCCTCACAGTCCGAGCAAATAAGGTCCAACCCAAACCGATGGGGAAGCTCAATTTCAATGACTTTTGCAGTTTATTCCACAATGATGGTAGTACAAAGCTAAATGCCACTCGACCAACATGGGAAGAGACCTTAGTAATACAAAAGTGTGAAAAATTAGGCGCTTCTTGGGGGCATATTCTGGCGTGTTAACGGGAGACAGTCAAAGATATATTGAGGAAGCTTTTTGTGACAGCTCTAAGAGTCCAAAAGCAATTCCAGTTTCTATTTCTGCTCAAACATGAGGGGAGGTCCACACCATGGCAGCATACAATGAGCAGTGGTGGGTGGAAAAAGGAAGGCCTGTTATAAACCTGATAGCGCTGTGGTAAGGCTTATCCAGTTTAGCAAGAGAAGCTTTTGGGCACTGACTATAAGAAGTCTGCATAGTCAACCAGGGATAAAAACGTTGTTTGACCAGGTGCATTTTAGCATCTGTAGTAAGAAACTGGTTAATCTCAAGTAGAGGCACAGCCCCTGCCTTAATTTCTAAGCAAGTCCTCAATATGCTCCAAGAATGAGAGATTTTGGTCTAACCACGCCTCCCAGGTATTTAAATTTTGTGACAAACCCAGATTTTCTCCGAGGACTGTAATGATCTGAGGTAGCGCCTCCAGTATTGGCTGGGTTCATCATACCTACTATAGGGCGAGAGAAGCATCACTTTTGTCTTTTAGTGTTTAACAGGAGTTTTTTGAAAGAAGCTGATTCTGAAGTCGGTTGAATTCCTCCTGAGGTCTACACAGGGCTTCAGGAGTCAGACGACTAAGATAAAGAACCGTGTCATCTGTGAACAGGTGTATATTGACCTTGGTTATGCTATCATCAATGTTATTAATATAAATAATGAACAGTAGGGGGCCAAGTATTGACCCTTCTGGCGCCTCCCTTGGAGAGGTTTTAGTGGGGAGAGCTCACCCGGCCTTGATCTGCTGGAACCGTCCTGAGAGGTAGTCAGTAAACCAATGCAATAATACTGTGTCTTGACCTATACTCTTCAAGGATGAGAGAAGCAGGCTGTGATCCATGGTGTCAAAGGCCTTGCTTAGGTCTTAGAATACGGCACAGATGAATTTTTTTACTATCCAGATCACAGTACCAATCATTGGTCACTTTGGCAAGGGCTGAAATAGTGCTGTGTCTTGTTCTGAAACCAGATTTTATCTGCTTCTTTCAAAGTAGAACTGAAATGCATGCTAATGGTGTTACTATGCCCAGACTTGTTTTGTTTCAAATCCACCTACTCTCATTGTATACTCAGTGAATTTTAGGAACACCCCAAACAATGCAGCCACTCAAGATGCTTATTTCCCCGCTGCATAATGATTTTTATTTGGGGTGGGGTCCTAAGTTCAGGAAAGATGCAGTGGAGTTGATTAAGGACTGTAAACAAACATGTTTTGATAAACGAGAACCTGAGGTCATGAGTTGAAACTGAGGGGGAGGTTTGAAGGGATGTGAGGAAATTATATTTTATGGAAAGGGTGGTGACGCTATAGGACAGTCTGCCAACAGAGGGTGGGCACCAAGACCAAAAGTGGTTTCAGGCATGGCTGGGGCAGAGTAAAGGGTTTGGTGGTTGCTCCAGTAAGCAGCATTAAGGAGGGAGCAGCGGAGGACTAGGAGGATAAAACCCTGTATGGACAATAGGTCCTGGGGCAGATAGGGAATTCTAGGCAGACTAGATGGATATTTGGTCTTTTCTGCTGTCATTGTCTATGTAATAATATATGCATTGAGCAAGGAGAAAACAACAAGGGGGACACATGTGAAGCAATATACTACTCATAGAATGGTGACACCATGATAGGTACATACTGTATAAATTTGCTTATTATGATGGTATCCAGCTGTATACCAATGCTGAATAAGCTATAATATGGGATTATATTTATTTTAATAATTCAGACATCGTCTTATACAGAAATAACACCTAGCCAGTGATGCTGCTTACAGTTTCAGACTTTTGTTTTTTATTTGTTTGTTTGTTTTAGCACTTTATTCATTTTGGAGAAATCACTTGTAACATGGCTGCAATCCTGTTCACCCAATTAACTTTTGTTTTAACTATGCATGCCTTTCACAAGACAGTAATGTACATAGTAATGCCAGTGTACATTATTACCCTTAGGACAGGTTGTGGAGTGCATTTCAGTGGAAGTAAAAGTTCTGATGCTGCACTGTATGTCAAGTAAGAATGGGGTCCCTGATTGTGAGCATGTGTCCCTGATCTTAATGGGCAGTGTCCTCATTTTGGTCCTGGCAGGGTAAGATGTATGCATTCTGGTGTAGCCAGGTGTTGCAGTTGACACCGTTATGATTTCTTTGCAATTACCTATGATGCCCCTTGTAACCCCTGGAAACCCCAAAACATTAGTTGCTTAGCATTTGCCCTCCTACAAATATAAAGTCATGAGAGTTCCAATGCCACTTACAATTAGATAGGTCCTGAAAGGGTTAACATAAACCAGGTCTTCAGAGAAGATAACATTGTCACACACACAAACACATTTGGAAGTGATTAGTAATTTCAAATTCCTCTGAGTTATTTCTAAAAGCTTGCTGTGTCCTCTGTTGGAAATTATGTAAGTGAATTATTTATTTTCCAAAGACTAGCAAATCACATATCAATAATAGATACAAATTAACAAACAAGCAAGTGAACATACTGAAATGTGTTAAAACAGGTCAAATAGGCTTTGAGGTTTTCATTTCACAAATACCTGGTACATCTATGACTACAAACTGGAAAACTCTCTCTCTATCCCAGTAGCTGGCTATTCAAGCAAGGCTTTTTTCACACTAGTATGCAAAACAATGTGTCTAACTGCACTGTTGCACACAGTTAAGCTGCTTCAAAGAAGTGGTGTAAGTAACTTGCCTTTGTGCCTACTCTGAGATACTAGCTGTCAGATCACTTAAAGCAGGCATGACGAGAGAGACAACAAGCTGAAAAATAATGTTGGAACTGGTCTACTGAACAGAGAGACAGGAGTATTTCATTCAACTGGCATAGTGATTTGAAGTTTTGAAGGATACACTGAAAACTCCTAATTTGTGCTTTGGTATCCCAGTTCTCCAGCTACAGCAAGATGGCTGCAGGCTCTGCCCACTGTAGCCATAAAAAGGAGCGCACTCAGCAGTCCCAACCTTTAAAACAGACTCTGGCCAGAGCCAATAGGGCTGTAGCAGAGGAATTTGGGGTAAAATATTGAACACTACCAAAGTTACAAGCCTGCTTTCTAAAATGTAACATAGGTTCATAAATTTGTTGTTTTTAATATTTTTACACCAAATTTTCAACATAGTCTTGTGATGATCCTGCCTCATGAAGAAGGGCAGATAAATGTTCAACTGCTGGTCTAAAGGTGATTTTGTGCAGAGACTGCAAAACCAACTTTCGAGGCACAAAAGCACATTTTGGGCAGGAGTTGAAAATGACAACTGTCACATTCATGAAGCACTGTAAAAAATGGCTATGTTGAAAATTTTGGGTAAAAATATTGAATATTACTAAACTTACAAGCCCGTGTTTGTGTAATTCAACATATCCTCATAACTTTGTTTTTTTTTTATTTTTACAGCAGATTTATAGCATAGCCTTCTTATGACCCCACCTCATGAACAAGGGCAGAAAAAATTTCAACTCCTGCCTGAAAGGTGATTTTGTGCAGGAACCACAAAATCGTTTTTCAGGATGTAAAAAACTTTTAGGCAAATATTTGAAAATGACAGCTGTCACTTTCATGAGGCGCTGTAAAGATGGCTATGTTTTAATTTGGGGTAAAACTATTGAAAATGATCAAAGTTACAAGCCTGCGTTTGCAAAATTCAATGTAGGCTCATAACTTTGTTGTTTTAAATATTTTTACACCAAATTTTCAACATAGCCTTCTTAGGACCACACCTCATGAACAAAGGCAGAGGGCTGGCAGTATAGCCTAGAGGTTAGAGTAATGAGCTGTGAATGAGCGTGGTACATCCAGTAGACATACCTGGTGGGTTTGATTCCACAACCTCCACTTGCAAACTGTGTAACTCTGAGCAAGTCACGAACCTCCCAGTGATCCTGGGTCACCTCAAAACAGACACCTCTGCCTAGTGGGCCTTACCTGGTTACCAAAGAATAAAATAATAAATAAAATTTTCAACTCCTGCCTGAAAGGTGATTTCATGCAGGGATCCAAAAATCACCTGTCGGGCAGATTTGTCTAATATCAGTGCAATTGTTCATGAGGCAGGGTTCCAAAATGACATGTTGAAAATATGGGTCACAAATATGCATAAATGGGCAAGTTATGACAATAAATTGAAAACACCATAGAAATTAATTGAACTACCTACCTGTTTCTTCAGCTTGCATCTGGCTTTGAAAAGTGAAGACGATCTGTGGTTGAGAGAGGATTACAGTGTTGGACCTCTGATAGGTAAGACATGGCTTGGGACGGTGCAGGGTGGTTGGTGCACTGAGTGGAGGCTCGGTAAGACGGACAGTAACAGCAGCAAAGACACTGATGGATGGTTTTATTTTAACAGTGTTATCTAAAAAAAATAAAAACAGACCTAGGATTCTTGATCGTGACACTAGGGATTGGGCACCCAGTGTTATTATTATGTTTCTGAGGGTTGATTTGGTGGGTGCTGAGAGGGAGGGTCAGGTGGGCAGGAGAGAAAAAATGGACCAAGGATTCCTGATCAGGACATTGGGGATTGGTCACTCCCAGTGCCACTGCTATGTTTCTGGGGAGGAGGGTCAGAAAGAGTGGGTCGGTGGGCATCAGGAAAAAGTATACAGTGCACCTCAATTATCCACCAACATTAGTGCACCAACTTTTTGGTGGATAATATAGGGTGGCAGACAATAGAGGGTAGGAGGGTGGGCAAGCGGCAGTAACAGTACTGTTACTCTGAGGCACAAAACACTAAAGTTACAGTTTGCTTGTTCTGGGGCAGGCGGGCATAGCCACTGGAGAATGGGAGACTGTGTAATATTGTTTGATCTGCTTCTGTGTGTTTGGGTGAGTGGGCTGTCGAAAACCAACATGGGACTGACATGGGGCATAATCACTAGAAACAGGACACTGTTTTATTCATTCTTCAATTTGTTATATTGGAACAATTTGAATAAACTTAAACATCTTTTCAGCAGCTTTGCTTGACGGGAGTGCGGACGGGTGAGCGGAAGTCAAAAACAAACACGGATTGACATGGGGCATAATTACTAGAGAATGGGACACTGTTTTATTATTTCATCAATTTGTCACATTGGGTCACATTGAAACAGTTTAAATAAATTTACAGAATTGTTTCAGTGGCTTTGATTGGCTTTCATTTGGTGGGGAGAGGGGTGAGCAGGCAGTCAAAACAAACACACTGGACTGACATACTGGCATAATCGCTAGAGAATGTGAGACTTTACTGAAACCTGGTGTAATGATAACCACGACTGGGAGATGGCCATACCTGGCTACAACATATTCAGAAGAGACAGAGCAGGCAGGAAGCGAGGAGGAGTGGCACTGTATGTGAAAAATGACATAAGGGCCACAGAGATCCAGGAGGAACAAAATGGGGAGAGATACTGTGGGTTAAGCTGGAAAGGAAAATGGGGACAGCATCCGCACAGGTGTGGTCTATAGACCACCAGCCCAGGAGGAAGAAACAGATAGGAAGTTGATGCTAGCCATCCAAAGGATGGCAGACAAGAGTGAGGTAGTACTGGTTGAGACTTCAATATTCCAGACGTGGACTGGAGCATCCCAGCAGCAGCATCAACTAGGAGCAGATTTATCCTGGACTCCTTCAGGGTGCCTTCCTCAAGCAACTGGTCATGGAACCAACTCGGCAGAAGGCAATACTGGACCTTGTGCTCACAAACAGGGACAGTGTGATGGGCAACAGTAGGAGATCTGGGAAACAATGACCACCAGTCATTGTGGTTTGAAATCACAGAAAGAGCAGAACCAAGCCACACAAAAACACGTATCCTGGATTTTAGGGGGTAGACTTTGGGAAAATGGGGAGATACTTGAAAGAGGCATTAAGGGAATGGGACAGGAATCAGGGGTTGAGGAACAGTGGGCAGTATTTAAAAGGGGATTACAAGAACAACAGAATTATGCATTAAGCAGGTTAGCAAGAGGAAAATGAAGAGGAGACCATTATGGTTTTCCAAAGAGGTAGCAAAGAAAGTGAAAGCCAAAAAGATTGCATTCAGGCAATACAAAAAACACAGGCAGAAGGGGATAGGAGAAGTACCAGGAGAAGCAAAGGGAGGCAGGGAGGTCAGGAAGGAAGCCAAAGCTCAGATAGAAGAGCACATTGCAAAATCAGTGGGTAGAGGGACAAAACCTTTACAGGTACATAAGTGAAAAAGAAAGACAAAGGGAGGGCTAGTGAGACTGAAGGGGAGGATGGGGCTGGTGGAGGATGACAACAGTAAAGCTGACATATTGAACAGGTATATCTGCTCAGTCTTTACTGAGGAAGAGGAGGGTAATGGGTCTGAAGGGAGTACAAGGAGTGAGAATGGTGCAGAAATGGACACAAGTCCCTTTACACGAGAAAGGGTCCTGAAGGAACTGGAAGTAATAAGAGTTGATAAAGCAATGGGGCCAGATGGGGTGCACCCAGGGTCCTTAAAGAACTAAGAGAGGTGGTGGCTGAACCTCTGGCTATCCTGTTTAGCCGATCACTGGAAACAGGGAGGTACCCAAAGACTGGAGGACAGCAGATGTAGTCCCCTTATACAAAAGTGGGAACAAAGAGGAAGCAGGGAACTACAGACCAGTCAGCCTCACCGGTAGTGGGGAAGATCATGGAAGCACTACTGAAGGAGAGATTGTGGAACATCTGGTTGTCAATGGACTACAGGACCCAAAGCAGCATGGTTTCACCAGGGGAGGTCATGTCAGACCAACCTTGTTGAATTTTTGACTGGGTGACTAGGGAGGTGGATCAGGGAGGGCAGTGGACATGGCCTATCTGGACTTCAGCAAGGCCTTTGACACTGTGCCCATAGAAGACTATTACACAAACTGGGGAATATGGGTGTGGGCAGGACAGTAGTGTGGTGGGTAGGTAACTGGCTGGGTGGCAGGACACAGAGGGTGATGGTAAATGGCTGTCACTCCACAGAGGAAGAGTGACCAGTGGGGTACCAAAGGGATCAGTGCTGGGACCGGTCCTATTCAACATCTTCATCAGTGACATTGCACAGGACCTAGAAGGCAGAATTTCACTGTTCGCTGATGACACAAAGCTCTGTAACAGAGTAAACACACCAGAGGGTGTAGACAGAATGAGAAGTGACCTGCAGAAACTTGAAGAATGGTCAGGGTTTGGCAGTTGAAATTCAATGCAAAGAAGTGCAAGATAATGCATATGGGGCACAAAAACCTGGCACAATATATCAGTTGGGGGGAGGATATAGCATGCACCAAGCAGGAAAGGGATCTTGGGGTTATCATCTCTGATGACGCCAAGGTAGGGAAACAGTGTGACAAGGCAGCAGGTAATGCAAATAGGATGCTGGGATGTATAGGCAGGGCATCACCAGCAGGAAAAGGGAGGTCATAATTCCGCTATACAAGACACTAGTGAGGCCCCACCTGGAGTACAGCGACAGTTCTGGAGACCATACCTATGTAAGGACATAGACAGGGTAGAGAAGGTTCAGAGGAGGGCAACAAAGATGGTGCATGGATTGCATCATAAGTCCTATGAAGACAGGTTGAAGGAACTGAACATGTACTCCTGGAGGAGAGGAGGGAGAGGGGATATGATAGAGACATACAAGTATCTTACAGGGAGGAACAGGGTGCAGGAAAACACTATTTTTAAGTGAAAAGATGTTCCAGGACTAGAGGGCATGGGATGAAGTTGGAGGGAGGACGATTCAGAGGAAACATGAGAAAGAATTTCTTCACAGAACGGGTGGTGGACAAGTGGAACACCCTGCCAGAGGAAGTGGTGGGGGCTGAAACAATCACGGATTTAAGAATGCATGGGATAGACATAAAGGAATTCTGGAGGACAGGGGTAAGGGCAACAGACTTCTAGGAAAACAAACTGAACTTACAAACTCAAATGGGCAGACTGGGTGGGCCATAGGCCCTTATCTGCCGACACTGTCTATGTATTTTTACTTTATTTTATTTCACAGTGGGAAGCATAATGGCAATTTTTGTACTGTTCAAAACAGCATATTAAAATGTTAAAAATGTGGAAAATGGAGAACGGAGAACATCTGACTTACGTTTGGCCAGGTGGGTGGGGCAGGCGGATGAAAGAGGGAGAATATAATGGAATGAATGAAGATGGCACAAAAGAAGAGGCTGGCAGATTGTTCAAGGAGAGTCTAACGGAACATGGCACACACGCTATGTCAAGATGGCCACTGAACTCTACTGCACATGTGCAAGTAGTCGCATATGTGCACATAATGCCAGGCTAACTTGGACAGTGGACTGCGCCCATGTTCTGCTGTGACCTCTGATTGAAGAAATAGTGCTGTGTGACTGCTAATGGAGAGAGAGGAGTGCATCATGGATGCGGAGGCGACTGTGAGGCAACTCTACACTGTTGTTCGGTCAGAAAAGTCTCCTTTTGATCGCAGTAGGTCTGCAGGGCTCTGCTCACTGCAGCCCCAAAAAGTACATGTAGTCCTGTTTAACCCAGAATGAGCTTATATTGTGAAATCCATGCATATTTATAGTTTACAATTTTGGCCAGAAAAGATGCACTAAGCCAAGGCTTGTTTCTATGTGCATTCTGGGAGCACAGGGAAGTTAAATGATTTGTGTATGGCCACACAGCATGCAAGTGGTGACTGTGGGAATTCAAACCCCATTCTCCAGGTTTGCAGCTCAGTGCTCTTAACCACTACACTGTACTGCATATAATGCAAATAAACTGCATAAAGTGCAGCAGAGTTTCCAGAACACTAACTATGTCCTCTATCCTAATGTTTCACTTTCCAGCTGAGAGCTTTCTCAGAGGTACAGTAAGTGCCCTGTTTCTTTTCTATTTATATACAGGGCATTTAAACAGCTATAGCCACACACAGTGGAGGCCATCGCCATGATGAATGATATCAGATGTTACAGCATGCTACAGAGTGCTATAAGGCTATGGACCAATGTTGGAGCAGTAAATACTGACTATTGTAATACTTATATCTACCTCTAGGAGCTAATGATCCGGTGTTCTGTTAGGTGTACTTGCTGAACCACAGGCAACATGGAATACACATTTACAAACAACAATCAATACACATCTGTGTCTGATAGCACCACCATTTGTATTTTATGTAAGGTCAGTTTTGTAACCATCCTCCACACATCTCGAAGCACCCAAACAGAAAACATCACATACCACAGTACCTAACATTTCTCCCTTGTTATCACATCCTATCCCATCATCCCTGTCACACATTTATTACCACACCTCTGTATCATGGATTTTCATGATAATAATTTACTTACTGTTACCATGCTAGTGATGGCATGCATATAGCCACCCATTTTATGTTCAATACAGTATTTTCCCAAAATAACAGAAAGATAGAAGTCAAAATTTGCTAACAACAAAACAATATGCCACAACATTGTATAAGGCTATATGAATACATACTAATTGTGACAAAATACACAAACAATACAAGTCAGAACAGTAAAATACAATATTTTGCTGACGCAAATATGGAAACAAAACTGCATATACAAATTTATTTATTTATTTAAACATTTGGTAACTGGGAAAGGCACACTGAGCCAAAGCTCATTTCCAGGTGCGACATGGAGTTTGGGTGAGTAGGAAACATATACATAGAAATATATGACATTTGATAGCAACAGATTACAGCAGTTTTGAGCACACAGTGCCGATTTTACAAACACACTATCATTTATAACATTCACATGAAACAATAGGAATATAACAATATAAGAAACAATATAAGAAATTGGGTCAAAATCAGCCATTGCTAGTTTGAGAAGTGTCTAAGGGTAGAGACAAGGAGGAGGGAATAAGTCAGAGCATGCATTTGAAAGCTGGGAGCAAAGTGCTGGGAGAGAAATAACTGGCAATGTCTGTGGATACTACTGTATGAGGTAAGAGCTGAACCAATTTACTGTTGTCCATAAGGCCAACTGAGTGCAGCTTGCTTTAGCAGGAGGGAGTGGGACACTGAGTCAAAAGCTTTCACCAGGTTGATGAAAATGGTGGCAGTGATGTGACCCAGGTCCGCACCTGAGAGAATGGAGTCTGTGACATGCAGTAGGAGGAGATGCAGAGTATGCTTATAACTAGGGTTACCACCTGTCCCTATCTTCGCTGGACAGTCCTGATTTGGGCAGCTGTGTCCTGCAGAAAACATGAAAATACTAAATGTCCTGACATTATAGTAGAAAAAATATTTTCAGATTTTCCTCTAAATGGTGCAAGAAACTATAATACCTTAACTAAAATACCTTAAAATAATAGAAAACACAAGAAACAACTAAAAATTACAACACTTATTCTTAATTCTGATTATTTAGAGAAAACATGCCTGTTGCATTGGTCGAGATGGCATACTGTCCAGCGAAAAATCCAGTTTCAGTAAGAAATGTCCCACTTTGGGCTTCTTAAAAGGTGGTAACCCTATCTATAACCAGCTTGGATGGAGAAAGGGCATTGGAGTCAGCCAGAAATCAGCAGTTCTACTGTGGACTAAGAATTCCTGGAGTTTGGCAAGGGAGGGAGGAGGAAATGGGTGATAGTTCCCAGGAGAGGAAGGGTCACCACCTTTATGGAGAGGCAGAACCTTGGCCATTTTCCATGTCGAGAGGACAGTGCCTGCAGAGAGGGAAAAGTTAAGCAGATGTGTAAGTGGGAGGACAATGGCTGGGACGGTGATACAAAGGAACTTAGGGTCAATGCCATCTGGACTGGTTTTGGCTGGGTTTAGGAACAGCAGTGCATGGTAGACAGTTTCTGGGAGATAGGGGGAAATGGTAGCAGCTATGGAGTACGGGAAAGGGGGGAGGAGTAGCCATGGGGAGGTCTGGTAGTGCACATGTGGTAAAGAATTTGTTTAGGGTGTCCCTACTGAGGTAGGGTCTGCAACAAGGGAAACATTAATTGAGAGGAGGGGTAGTTGACTTGGGGAGGGATCAATGATGGATGGTTTCCAGAAATTAGAGGGGAGCCCTGGCTGGAATGGAGGAGTTCTTGAAGTAGTCGGCCTTGGCTGACCGGACTGCCTTCATGCATTTGTTTCTTAGAGTCCTCTATGCTTGGAGGTTGGCCTGAGCAATGAGGATTTGTAGGTGGCCCAATGTGATCACACAATTTCACTGGGCTATCAGGCTGCCATTGATCCAAGGGTGGTGAAAACATTGTACTCTTGCTTTCTTTAAGGGGCGTGGATGTTCTAGACTGAAAAAATTGCTAGTAAAAGAGTCAAGGGCAATGTCAACGTCGGTAGCAGAGAAAAGGTACCAGTCAGCGTTGAGAAGGTCTTGTGGAAGGGCATTGGTATTAAGCACCCAAAGGAAAGATGCCATATGTATTTGGGGACTGAGGGGAGGAACGCACCTTCCAGTGCAATAGGTCATGCAGTGATCACTAAAATATATGGGACGGTGCTCTGGCAATATGTAATGGGGATGGGAGGAGAGCATCCAGTCCAGTAGGGAGTGGTTTAAGGAGTGAGTGTTTAGATGGGTTGGTTCTTTTATGAGCTGAGTAAGGTCAGCAGTTCAATGTTGTGTAGTGTGGGCTTGGGGCTGAGAGAGCCAGCTTAAATTGAAACCCTGAGCAGGATCAGCTCCTCAGATGTTGTGTGCAACACAATGGAGGAGATACAGGTAACCAGGGAGGCTGGTGAGAGTCTGGGAGAGGCATATAAGGCCCCAATGTATAAAGGAGAGTGGCTGGGATGTTCATCTTAGCTCTGAGAAGCTCATGAGAGGAGGCAGAGAGTCACAAGGGAGGTGGTACAAGAGAGGATTTGCGAAGGTAGAGGTCTACCTGCTGTCACATCTGCCCCTGTCTTGGTGAAAAAGGTTGCAGTCCGGGAGAGCAAGGTAGCAGACAGGAGCCTTGGCAGACAACCAGGTTTTGGAGATGCATAATATGTCTGGGAGTTGCTGGGTTGTCCAAACTATTAGGGCATCAAGTTTGGGGAGAAGGCTCTAGCATAGAAATGGAAGATTTTAAGGACTTTGGGAAGATTCGAGGTGAGGTTTGGGAGGCGGAACAGAGTTAGGTTCTTTGTCACCCGAAAGTAGTAAAGAAAATCAGTAGGGAAGGGATGTTTTTCCGTCCAATGCAGTGAGGGGTGGTGGAGGGTCGGAGAAAGAGAAAAGTGGGACATCAGATGCGGCTGAGTGCTTCATGGTTTAGTAAAGGGAGTTTAGCACTCCAGGGTGCATGAAGGGTAGTAAAGGGGATGGCAAGGGAGGTGGAGGGAGTAGGGAGGGGGTGGAGGGAGGGTGGAGTAGGTGAGAGTGAGATGGAGGAGAACAGTTCAAGGAAGGGGAGAAGGAGGAGGAGAGGAGGGTGATAGTATAGGAAATAAAGCAGCCCTAGGAAGGTAGGGACTAGGGTTGTCATGTGGTTTGAGAAGTGGAGGTCAGAAAGGAGGAGGTAGTAGGGGTGGTGAGTAGGTGGTAAAGGGATATGATTTGACTGGGGAAAACAGAAAATGCAGTTCAGTATCTTAAAAGAAAAATATGAGTTCACTAGCTATCGGCAACTAGGGCAGGAGCCAGTAGTGAAGAGAGCATTAACTGCATGGATTGCCACATTGTAGAATACCAGGACAGTGGGAGAGGAAGGATGTGGGGTGTGTTATTTATGGCTACCCAAGAAACTGAGCTTCAGAGCTTTGTAGGTGTGGCTGGCTCCAACTGCTCACAAATCAGAAGGTTGACAGTGCTAAATGACAGGGAGCTCCAACTGTGTGTGGAGGCCAGCAGGGGTGATTGGGGCAGACCAACTGTGTAATTTTGCAGGGGTGTAAAGTGAACTGATTGATTTTTTTCTCCTACATCTACACCTATAAAAAGAAGACTATTAGGTGGGTAGGAGTGCTCAAGGTGCTACTCAGCACTCCTTGCACCAAGCTACCTGGGGACAGTTATTCCAGGTCATGCAGTCGGAGGCAGTTTCCAAGATGGTGCTGTAAACTGCTACCTGGGTTCAAGTTCTATCTGGGGATGCTGGGGAGGGCTCCTGTGTTGCTGCCCTGACGACCCTTCCATGGCTCTGTGGGATAAAGAGAGCTGGGGAGAGGAAGAAAAGCTAAAGGTGAGTGGACTGGATTTTCAACAAGCAGAGACAGGCTGAAATATGAGATGCAGGGAAAGAAAAGGGGAGGCTACTAGTGCAGCAGGAGGGAGAGAAGAGAGGGCAGGAGAGCAAGATGAAATTTAACCAACACTCAGTATCTGTTGACAAAATGCATACTGTACCATTAGCATAGGCAGAATGTGCATTTACAGCAGAATGCAAATAAACAGTAATGAACCGAACAAGCAATGCTTAGATTACATAAAGCTACAACTTCTACAATAAAGCAAGGTAAAACCTCCAATACGCTTAGCGACTGCTAGCACTACACTGTGACTCAACGGTGTTTAACAGAAAAAGCTGAAAAATTCATCACTAATGACTGGAGCCTTGGCCAGAGTAAATACAGCAGACAGAGGAACTACCTAAGGATCTAGGGACTACAAGCCTTACAGTCCAAGGTGGAAGTCAGAAAAGTGCCACAAAATACACTTTGTCCCTTAAAGTACTAGGTACAAGAAGCAGAAACATAGGCAAGTGTCCAGAGATAATTGAGGCATTGAATTCAATTAGTTGTGTTTAGCTGATCACTGGTGCTGCCTGGGAGAGGTATTCCAGGGCCATGCGGTCAGAGGTAGCTTTCCAAGATGGCGCTGTAAGCTGCTACCTGAGTTCAAGTCCTTCCTGGGGATGCTGGAGGAGGGCTACTTGTGTTGCTGCTCTCACAACACTTCCATGGCTCTGAGGGATGAAGAGAGCTGGAGACACTGTGGGAGGACTTCTTGTGTTGCTGCCCTCATGACCCTTCTGTGGCTCTGGGGAATGAAAGAGCTGGGGACACTGGGGAGAGCTCCTTGTAGAGCACAGATACAAATACAGTATATGCATTCATACAGGAGTGCCAGGATGCAATGCAGGAACACTGTATATATAATAAAACACTGCAGTATGCTGCAGGAACAGTGTAACTCAATGGAGATTAAGCCCCTATGTCATGTAATATTTTGTGACATGTCTGTTAATTGCTTGCTCCACTCTATCAGTGGATGCCCTTCACCTTGGTGCAACATTCTTAGCTGTTTGTTTATCCTCTCCTTTATTTTTCTCATAACAGGTGGGATCAAATCAAAGTGCTACCTTATGTGAATTAGAATAACACGTATCAAGTTCCTGGACAACCCCTTTATGCCCCTTTTGTCATCATGTTTTACATTATTTTCCTATTGTACACATAGGGGAGGCACAAGGGCATGTAATATCAGTGCTCCAAATAATTCTGGCTTGTCATATCACTAGCACCTCAAATCCCTTTCCTTTTGCTAAGGAGAGTTACAATGTCCATGTCAGGTAGAATGACCCTGATATTTGTGGTGTGCCCATATCCTCCTTTGTACTGCCCCTGCACCACAGATCATAGTACTTGTGCCTGAAGTGACACAGGTGGAGTACCTGTTGCTGCCACTTTCATAGTGTCCCTGATTTGCACTGGGTTAGTGCAAGAGTAATCTGCTGGTGATGGCATTTCTTCTGTCTGCAATGTTGCCTCAAAGATTTGCAGATGTGTGCCACTCATAGGAGTCAATGTCCATGGCATTGGCACTGCTAGCCATATCTCACTCAATTCCTTCTCAGCTCTTTCATCACGGACCACAGCTGGAGTTGTCTGACCCTTATTTGAGCCATTGTGTCCCTTATCTGTTAGTGTTCCAGCTGCTCTTTTTATGCTGTTCCACACAAAATGCTCGACTGTGCTCTTTCCACTTCTCTTTGCTACCTTTACCTGTTGTGCAATCAACTTTTCTCTTGCAGCTGTGGAGTTACCCTTTCTTTTGCACTTTCCTCTCCTGCTGCCTTTCCTCATGGTATGTCTCTGTCTGCTGTTTGGGTGCTGCCTTTCTTCTGGATGTGCCTGCTCCTCGGTTGCTGCCTTTTCTTGGGATGTGCTTGCTCTCAGGTGTGTCCTGTCCTTGGATGTGCTCGCTCTTGCGTTTTGCCCTTTCCTTGGAATGTGCCTGCTCATCGGGTGCTTTCTTTTTATAGAATGGTCTCACAGTGCTAATTTTGCTGAATGTGAGCTGCTTAACAGAGGCAGTGCAGGGGAATGGGCTGGCCAGTGCCTTACAAATTTTTAAGCAGTACACTCCAACAAAAAGTGTTCCTACACATAAATATGGTTTCCAGTAACCAGAAAAATTTCATACATCTGTTAGTTGCAGTGCACCATCAAAAATGATCTTATAAAAATTCCAACTCATTGCAATTGTAGCTGCTGTTATTTTATTAGGGCTGTGGGTGCAGACTACAGCCCTTTGGGATCAGATTGTAGCTTATAAAACAGCCGATCGTGGAACCTTCTGTTGGACTTTGAAGTATCCTTATGAAAGCCCAACGGAGCTTGAACCCTCCACCATGATCGCCACTACGGAATAACAGCTGCACTATTTTGGCTGTTACTTCTGCATTCTGGTGCATGAACTGTGCATGCGTGACTCACAGGCATGTGTAGTTCAGCTGGTTCCATCATGCGAATGGCAAATGCCATTCATCGTAATTACAGTCTATTTTCTTAAATGGCAAGGTAGTGACTTTCTCCAATCAAGTTAAACACAATAAATTCAATCCACTTTATGCCATTTGTGTTTTGTTACCCAGAAACAAGAACATTAGGACAGTCGACAGGTGGCTTTTCACAGAATGTAATGTTCAGCTCATGGGTTGGTGTACCTGAGATTTGATAACACAGCTTCTCTGTTAGTTGTAACAGCTGTGAGTGTAGGAATGCTGTGGTTAAACACTTTGTGCTAGAGTTGGTTGGGGCAGGGTTGGGGGTCTTCACAGTTTGCACACAAGGCAAAAACAAGACCTTTTGCAACCACGGGCTTTCAGCTCCTTGCACCACTGTTGACCACAGGATACAAAATGAACTAGCAGCATACATAACATTCAGCAAGACTGAGACAGCTTGTTTAATTCCAGGGCACGGCGATCCTAAGGCGCTGTCAAATAATAGCATGCGACCTGCTGGGAGAAGATCTTTCTGTTCAGTTCTGGGCTGTCCCAACCTCCTCTCTTCTGATGATGACGCTTGCAGTTGGTTCTGAGAAAGTCGGTGGCTATAAGAGGACCTTCAGTGGCTGCTTCACCACCACACTGATACAAAGCAAAGGAAGGCAGAAAGCTCCAGTTATGGTGACCCCCAAATGCAAGTCAAGTCTACTACCACTGGCCCTCAGGCTCCAGGAGATTCTTAAGAGAAACTGAGTGAAGCCCACCACCACCAGCTTTGCTGCATTCTGTGGCCCCACCCACACCAACTCAAGTGGCACACTGGAGCCCACCCCAGAGTGGCCAAAGATTTGTCTGTGCCCCCCAACTCAACTCATGTGGCACACTGGGAACCCACCCCAGTGTGCCTACCTTTTGTTTCTTCCCCACCCCCCGCCACATCGGGCACCTAATCCTCATGTCGGCATCCTGCACAACGCCCCCAGTTATGTTTACACTGGGAGCCCACCCCAGTGTGCCCAAATGTTTTGTTTTCCTGTTTCCTGTAAACAAGAAAACAGTCTCTCATCATCGCTTCCACTCATTTTTTTTCTCTGTAAAACAGAAAAGTCCTTTGTTGTTGCTCAAGTCCCCTCCCCATCCCCAGCCTCCCACTGAGCACCCACCTCCCCCACCCCACCTTACCCCATTCTTACTTCTGGAGGTTGGTACTATCTTCTTCTCTAGACCGGACATGTCTGCACTCTCAAAGCCGAACTGCAAATTGAAGAATCTAAGGTAAGCGAGCTATAATGCCATTCAATGGGTCTTCAACTTATGCTGATAAATCAGTCATTTATTGGAATTTTACCCTGCATTTTCAACTCAGGGTTCTAGGGACACCACCTGTGAAAACTGTCACTGTCATTTTGTTACTTGGTTATGGTTGCTGTGCGGAATCACCTTTCGGGACCGATTCACGAAATGATAGTGCCACTGATCATGAGGTAGGGTCCTGTTACATGAGGTCCCTGCACCCTAATTGGTACCCTCAGAGGTACACTGTAGACAGCTAGCACTTAAGTATATGTTATACTTACACATAGGGCTAAGGGCATGTACCGTATAAGAGTAGATGTCAGGATATGAATGCATATTGTTGTAATACACTTTGCTTGCTATACATATATTCTGCATGTATTTTCTGTGTATTTCTTACTTGTAAGATGCAAGACACCTGTGTCCTTGGAGTAATTATAATATGTAAGACGGCATTGCCACCTTTTGGTGATTTGTACAACTACACTGAGTTATGTAAGACTCTGTATAAGAACTCTTTTGTTCTCAAACTGATGACTTTACAGAATTGTATAATGTTATCTTGGACCATGGAGCCACCTCTAATTTAGCCAATAGGGCTCATCTCTGTAACTAGAAACATTTCTATCTTACGGTAACCACAGTAATTATCATAGGTATATAATGTAATGCACAAGCCTTATACCTCAGAGACCTGAGAGACCCCAAGAGACAAAAAGAAACTTCAAGTGTAGGGAACGCTTAGCACTGGCTCCCAGTTCATATTGGTAAGAACTGCTTAGGACAACTGTGATTTATTCCTCTGGTAGTATTAAACTTGTTTATTACTCTAATGCAATGTGTCTGTGATTACTTGCATTCCCAATATCGTCAAGAATCTGAAACTGAGGTTTAGACCTCCTAACAGACCCAAAAAGCCCATGATGCAAATTTGGTGAAAAGTTCCAAAAATAACTGCATTACAAGTGTGCATTATGCGAGTTTCTACGCACGCCCTAGCTTCACCAATTTTTAATATTTTCAATTCACGCCATAACATTACCATTTTTGCACACCTCTCAAAACGGTTCAGCTGTCATTTTCCACAATCTGCCCCAAATGTGTTTTCACACCTATGGCACAGAATAATGCGTTTGATCTTCAAATCACCTTTCAGGACAAGTGAACAAAATGACACTGACACTCTTCATGAAGTGTGGTCCCAAAAGGCCATGTTAAAAATTTAGTGCAACACTTCAAATGGCACGTTATATATGAGCATTGAATAATTCCTACGCACATATGTAACTTTGGCCACTTACAAAATGGCCACATTATACACAGGCATTGAATAGCTCCTGTGCACATGTGTAACTTTGGTCACTTGGTAGTGCTTCACAGTCCTATTGACTCTGGCTAGATCTTGTTTTATATTGTAGTATTCAAATATCAGTAACTCAAATTTACAAGTTCATGATATGGTAGCAGTAATAGGCTCTGTATAGATCAAATTCATTCAACCACAGATACATGCATAACTACAGTATATCAAACAGGTTCAAAAGCAACAAGTACTGATAGACTGCATTCAAATACGATGAGCACAGTGATAGTCAGAAAGTGTATAAAGTGCATAAATCATGAAACAGAAGTATAACAGGTGCAACATTAAAGGTGCAAGACAAGACAAAACCTAGCAGGCTCTGTGATTCTAATGTTACTGGTGAACCAGCCTCTGCCATCCAAATCCTAAAGCTTTGCTCTTCTCGAGCTTCATTAGCTTTTAACCAGGACCACTTTGTTAATAAACATTGCTCAATGTAGCTTTTCCTGATAAAATAAATAAATACAAAACAAATACAAACTAGGGGTGTTTTGCTCTTCTTGAGCTTTGAGTCGCATCATGCCTGCATGGCCCCAATATCTGATGGCTTGCTCCTGAATCTCCATCTTGTGATTAGACTCATTGCATAGACACGCCTCTTCACCCACTATAAGAACTGTACATTTCAGTGGCATTTAATCTAATCTTTGGGTGTCATTTGAAGAACAAGAAACAGCCTCCTTCACACTATCATCATGATCAAAAGCTGGATGCATGAATGAGTCTTCTTGTTCATGAATTGCACAAAGAGGGGACTCCAGTGAAGGATATAGAACTGCCTTGTAGCAGCTAGAATCTTGATGACTCTCTTTGGCATCTACAGTCACCTTTGTCCATGCAAAGAACATCTGCACAAGTGGACAGTGTGCCATATGTGGGCATCTATGACACCATAATACTGTACTGTTATGTACTATACTGCCTCAGTGGCCTTGAGCAGGCCACATTACACAGCAGTGAAATGCTACTGTACTGCCACAGAGGTCTTGAGCAAGCCACATTACGTGGCAGTGAGATGGTCCTGTGCCTTCTCAATGGCCATGATAGTACTCAACAGTGCTTTGATGCCATGGTTGCCATAACCAGATTTTATTTTATTTCTTTTGCAGTGACATTTTGGAGGATTATAAAAGCAGTGCTTGAGAGGTCCATCATACACTTGAACAACGGGTACTCTGTGTCTAGTCATCAACTAACAAATGAGATGCACGATGCCTGCCTCATTTTTATCTTTTACTTTTTGTATGCTGTTAAAACTGTTTAAAACAAAATTGTCTTAATCTTTCTCAATGTTCATGTTTTGGCTTACGAGAACTTTTTGTTGTTGTTTGCACTATTTGGTCACCCATGAAAATGGACATTTGATACCATTGGGTTTTGTCCAGTTACCAAATTTGAAATAAAATGTAAAAATGAAGGGAATGACTTATGTCAGAGCCCGGTAAGGACTTTACCTACTGGGTACTAATGGGAGGAGTGGTACTGACGACCACTGAGCAGGAAAGAGAAAAGGAGGGGTGATATATCACATGACCTCAAGGTGGCAAGCAGAGTGACAGGCAGCTGGAAGGGCTAGTGGGATACTGGGGTGCATAAGGAGAGGTATCACCAGCAGAAAGAAGGAGATGGTATTGTCTCTGTATAGATTGCTAATAAGACCCCACCTAGAGTATTGTATCCAGTTCTGGAGACCACATCTCCAAGAAGACATAGACAGAGCGGAGGTGGGCTAGAGGAGGGCAATTAAAATTGTGCAGCGTCTGCATTAGATGCCCTGCAAGGAGAGATTTAAGGACCTAAATATGTACACCCTGGAAGTGAGGCAGGAGAGGGGGATATGACAGAGACTGTTAAATACCTCACAGGGTAAATAAGGTACATGAGGGAAGTATTTTTTCAGACAAAAGATGCTCAAAGACAAGGGGCATGATAAGAAGCTGGAGGATAGCTTCGGTAGAGATGTGAGGAAGTACTTCTTCACAGACAGAGTGGTGGATTCCTGAACAGTCTTCTAGCAGAAGTGGTGGGGTAAAACAGTGGTGGGGTTCAAGAATGCATGGATAGTCATAAGGAATCTTAGAGAAAGGGAGTGAGGGTGGGTGAAAGGGACATAGATCAAGCAGGAACTGCGGTGATACTATAGGCAGGAAAAAATGGTAAACTAGGTGGGCCAAGCAGTCCTTATCTTTCAGCAAATTCTATGTTTCTGTGTTTCACTGTAAACCATTGTCATCTATTTGGCTTACTCCATGATGCTGGCTGGTGCTTATTTTGGGTATATTTAGGTGTTGGGACTGTCAGTTTAAGATATTGTACTGCATAATCACACCTGACCTGACAGCATACCAGGCCTGACCATGTGATAAGAGCAAAGTTTATATTGTGATTTGCACAACAGCAAGTGCAACTTGTTGAAAACAAATTCAGTGATCAGCACAACACTGACCACCAAAAATAGTGAGCATGCCATACATTCCGTATGTGGAACGATCTACACTTACTATTTGTGTGAAGGACTATGCCCCCCCGCACTCCCTTTACAAACTCTGACTAATTATAATCAACTCTGGGGCGGTGGACACTGGGAACAGAGAAAACCGCGGAGGGGCTACTCCATGGGGGTACCAGATATAGGGGAGACCATTGATGGAGGTACAATCCATGGGTGGGGAGAAACACTGGGAATGGGAGATCGTAATAAAACAACAAGTTCAACAACCAAAATAGCTCAAAAAGTAAATTGACTATATGCAGTCACGAACCCAGGTCCATTTGATCACAGGCGGTGGCCGTAACCACCGAACAGGAGGTCAGCTCAGCAGTGGCTTGCCCAATTCATTCATTTATCCTACCAAATCACAAACTCTCCACTTGCTAGCTTGTACTGTTCACCATTGTATCCTCTACCCTCGCTATTCCTTCTCACTGCTATATTTTCATGGTCGCTGTTTCTACAGGTGCACAATTTGAGTCACTCAGTATGCTTCACCCATATCATGGGATACCAACCTGACCTGCCTTTTCATTTTTTTCAGTTTAAATTTTTACCCTTTTTGAGCCTGATGATCAATCTGTCCATTTTCACAGCGACAAGCAATTACAAAAAACAAGCACAATACAAAAATACATAAATAACACTTGGTCACTACATATTACAATACATCAAATACAATACAATACAAAGTTAAACAAAACAGTCAACGTGCATTTTTGAAAACTACTGAAAACTTAAAAAGTTTATATTTAAAATTACCAACGGTTTTAAAATGAAAAAATCAAAAGGAGGAACTGAAAAATTTGGGAGCCCTATAAAGAGTTGATCTTTGGCTAATGGCTCTCACGAAAAAGAAATATCTGAAAAGTGTATTTATCCTGAGATAGGGTACCACTGCCATTAATAAACCTGGGAAACAGATTAGAGAAAGAGGGCAGGATTCACTAAAGGGAGAAGGACCCACAGCTGTGGGAAAACCTCAGTGCTAGTGGGAATCCTCCTGTGAAGCCACAGATCGCCTGCAGCTGTGGGTATTCATGAAGGTGGAGCTGGAGTGCGACCCGGCTCCATGGAATATGGCAGCTTGCAGATGCTGTTGCCATGGACAGCACTGCAGCTGCGGGGGAGGCCTCTATGGGCATTGGAACCCTCTGTAGCACCCTCCGCATCCTGTTGCAGCTGTGAATCGCTACTGCCATGCCAAGGGAGACTCCAGTCCAAGTAACAGCAGTTGCGGAGGGAAACTTTAAAAACCTCATCGTGAATCCTGCCCAGAAGAAGGAAGGAAGGAGACCTAATATTATTTTGAACAAAAATACACCTCACAGGACATGCCCTCTCATCTATGAGGCAAACAAGCGGTTGGAGAAGACTAAGGCATGGATGGAGGCAAATGAAAAGTTCTTGATCATGACTTTTACAGACAAGAGTACAATAACCCTGCAGTCCTCCTGTTGCATGGCTTTCAGAAAAATAGCTACTGGCACTGAAACCACAGCCCAACCATCCAGTGAAATTACATGTCTGGGGTGCTCCCTGCCAAGGGCGGGATCAATACTGCTATTTATGGGAGTAATGAAAGGGATTTCTTCAGGGAAGAGATAGCCTCCAGTACACTGATGCCCTTTTATCCAACGTGTATTTGTGGATGGGCTTGCGCTTTCAAGGTGCAGTATTATACTGAGGGCATTGGTTACTCAGTGCAACTGTCAGTTTGTATCTGACTGTGTCATTTACTTTGGCTGCTATTGTGTACTGCCTTGATTTCTGTGATCAGTCTTGGTCAATAAAAACTAAATAAATAATATTCTGTATTTCAGGGCAGTGATATACAGTTCAGTATTTTCAATTTCTTGTGGTTCATATAACAATTTCATCTTTATATTTACAGACCTTAACCCAAAACATGCGGTGTCAGGAGTCTACATAAAGGACAAGGGTAGGATGCCAACAGCATTGCACGATCTGAACCCAATCGAGACAGTACGGCTTCAGATGAAGCACTACAGAAGGAGGTGGGTGAAACCACGAACTGTGCTCAGCTGATTTGGGGCATCAGATACTTCTGCAGGAGAGTGCTGACAATGAAAGACTGTAACCAATATATTGACCACCTTGATGAGGTCATGCCAGCTGTTGTTCTTGTCAGTGGTTGCACTACTGCTATGTGATCTGTGAAAAGAAAATGACTGTGTGAAACAGTATGTTTTCTAAGTGAACATTAATAAAATGAATCTCTAAAATTCAAATGTGAGTTGTTCTTGTTTTTGTATTCCACATCACTGTGGTGTCATAACATGTAGATGGATGATTCATGAGGTGTGATTTCTGTTTTTCTAATCCAGGCTCTGGGGTGAGGGGTATCAGAGGAATCCTAGGTTGGTTTCAAATCCAAGCATGGGTTCATGTTGTGTTAAGTACAGTAGCCTTGGGGGTGGGGTGGGGGAGGCCAGCAAAGCCTGGTCTTGAACTGCAGTCAGGAAGGTGATTAACAATAGACATCACCACAGGAAATGCAGACATACAGTACAGTACAAGGCAATTCTTCCTAGACATGTATGCTGGGGGAGGGGGACATGATGCATACCATTGGTGGATTGGGACCAGTGGTTTACACCATGCCCCCATCAGTGCCCTGCCTGGGGTCAGAGGACTTGGGGACATGGTGCATACCACTGGTGGATGGTGACCAGTGGTTTGCACTATGGCCCCACCAGTGCTCTCCCTTGAGGGGTAGAGGACTGGGCAAACATGGTGCATACTGCCTGGCTGGAGACTGGTGGTGAGCACCATACCCCCCAGTCCCCTGATTGGCATAATGCTTCACTTTAAAAACTCTAATACAGTGGAGCCCTCTTATAAAAGAAGAATGGAATTCAGTTTTATGTAGTGCTTTCATGCAAACTATAAGCCAAAGCACTTTACAATCCGGGGAGAGAATGTTGCTGCCATTTCAGGGGTACAGAAAAGATTATTGAGCATTTAGAAACTGGCTTAAAAAATCTAGAAAGCTAATTGGCTGACACAACTCCAAACCTGGGAAATTATTTTTTGATAGAGTCCTCTGACAAACAAGTACCAGCCACCTGTAGCCAAGATATCAAAGTGCCAGATGATTTTAAAATCCTTCTACTGCCATTTTTCTCGCTAAGCTAAAGAGGGAGCTAGAGGCTACACCCCTCTTCAGTGCTGGCATCACTTCCTACAAAACAAATGTAAAACCTTTCACCATAAAAACCATAAAACAACAAAAACAACCCATCTCCTTCACCCTCCCCAAAACCTGACCCCACTCAGCCATTCAGAGCACTGCTGACATACGATCCCAGCCCACTCTCAAAGCGCTCCAACCCAGCAGCCCAACTCTATCTGTGGGACTCATTTCACACAAGTTCCACTCCTCTGTTCTGTGCTTCTCCCTGATCCCTGCCCGCTCTCACAACAGCTCGCCTCCTGTGTTTCCTCACTGCGCTAGTCCCCAAACTCCTGCCCATAACTAAACACTTACACTGCTCCCTCAGTACTTCATGTCCTCCTCAGTTCCCAGAGTGTTGAGATTCTTTTTTAGTGTTTTAACATGACCAAATTCTTGTAGTCTCCATGCCTACCATGTCCTCGAACCACAGGACTACAACACCCATACAACTATGAGGCACAAATGCAGATCACTACAACAAGCTCTCCTAAACAGTAACACCCTCTATTGGACACTGCAGCACAACACGGGACTACTTTACAAAAATCCACTTTTATTTTATTTTAACATTTATTCAACATCTTCTTAATTTTAATTCTATTTTAATTAAAATGTTACATATGGGCCATTTTCCAAGTGCAATAATACCCTCCAGGGTGGGAGGTACAGGAAATACTGGACCATCCAGAGCCTCATTATGCTCCTGAGGCGGTCCGGTATGTCCCTATACCGCCTACTCTGTTGGGTATTATTGTTTACTATAGATACTGTATATTATACTATGAATAACATAAATCCTATAATCTGATTAGCCACAGGCCTTGTCTGGCTGTGAGTAATCTACCACAACTCACGTATCAAGCACCAGGACCACCAGCTGGACACTTCACAATTATTTAAAATCACTACACTGTGTACCTTTTTCAAAACATTTTGGCCACCATTTTCCCTGAACCACTAAAGCCCAAATCTACAACCAAACACGGAAAACATTACATTAATAGCAAAAGTTGAACTCCATTCTGAGCACCAAAACAATAAAAAATGATGGTCCCAAACGTGTTACTAAACAAAATAACTTAAATTCCATCACAGAATCATAGAATCTTGATGGCAGAAAATGACCCCATTGGCCCATCTAGTCTGCCCCTTGCCCCACTTACTCATCCCTCCTCCCACTGTTCCCTCCCCAGTTATTCAGCCCCATATGTCTTTCCCATGCCCTCTTGAATCCTTCACCATTTCAACCCCACCACCTCCTCTGGTAGTCTGTACTAGGCCTCTACCACCCTCTCCATGAAGAATTGCCCTTCACATTGCCTCTGGATCTTTCTTGCTGCAGTTTTAGGCTATGCCCCTAGTTAGAGTCCCTCTTTCCTTTTAAGTAATAACCCTCCTTCACATTGTTGATCCCCTCACATACTTAAAAGTTTCAACATGTCCCCTCCTCCTTCTAGTTTCCAGCGTGAATGGATCCATTCCTTACACCTCTGCTTGATGTCTTCCTTGTATACCCTGCACCATCCTGGTTGCCTTTCTCTGAACTCTCTCTATTCTGTCTACGGCCTTTTGCAGGTGTGGTTTCCAGAACTGGACTCCGACTCCAGGTGCGGCCTCACCATGGCTTTGTAAAGGGCATCAGTACCTCCCTCCTTCTGCTAGTAATGCACCTGCTGATGCATGCCAACATTCCACTGGCCCTCCCCACCACCCTGCTACATCGGTTACCTACCTTAAGTTGCTTGATACTATAATCCCAGATCCCTCTCTGCTCCTGTTCCTTGATGCCTCCTCCTAGGGTGTATTCTGCTCGTGGTTTCTATGCTCCAAGTGCATCACAGCACACTTTTGGCATTGAATTTCAGTTACCAAGTCTCTGACCATCCCTCAAGAACCTTCAGGTCTTCCTCGTGTTCTCTACCCCTGGGTGTCCACCCTATTTCAGATTTTCGTATCATCAGCAAATAGGCACCCTCCCCTTAGCTCCTCCACTATATCACTGATATAAATATTAAAAGGAGGTGTCCCAGTATTGACCCCTGGGGCACCCCACTCATCACCCCCAATCCTGGAGTACACCTCATTTACCACCACTCTCTGGCTTCTGCCCGCCACCAGTTCTCCACCCATCTGGTTATTTTACCACTCACCCCTATACTTTCCAGCTTACTTACCAACCTACTGTGAGTGACGGCGCCAAAGGCCTTACTGAAGTCCAGATAGGCTATATCCACCGCCCCTCCTGGTCAACCACCTGCATCACCTAATTGAAGAACTCAATCAAGTTCATCTGGCATGACTTCCCTTTCATGAAGGCATGCTGCCTGTTGTCCTGAAATACACTATCTCCAGGTAGTTCACTAGCTTCTCCTTTATTAGTGCCTCCATGACCTTTCCCACCACTGAGGTGGAGGATGACTGGGCGATAGTTCTCGGTCACCTCGCTGCTATCCCCCTTGTGCAATGGAACCATGTCTGCCTCTTCCAGTTCCCAGGCACCTCCCCTGAGTCCAGAGGCAAGTTGAATAGCCTCACAGTGGGGCAGCCAGCTCCTCCCTCAGTTCCTGGATCACCCTCAGGTGCAAACAGTCTGGCCCCATTGCCTTGTCCACCTTCAACCTGCCTAGTTCCTCCCTAACTCTTTCTATGCTGAATGAGCTCAGGTCCATGCTTTTGTCCTCACTGTTCCTTCCCTGAGCCTAGGTCCCTACCCTCTTCCTCCTCAGTAAATACCAAGCAAAAGTACTTATTAAGTTCTATGCTTTTCCCAGTCCCCTTCCAGTGGTATCCCTCCTCCCCAGCCTTGCAATCCCTGCCTTGCCTTCCTTCTTTCCCTCACATATCTAAAAAGGTTTGTCTCCCTTTTGGCCTGCATAGCTATCTCTCCTCATTATCTGCTTTGGCCCTCCTTATCTTCTGCTAGTCTCCTCACTTCCTATAAGTTTCTTGTCCTCCTCCTTTTGTCCTCTTATATTTTCTAGAGCCTTTCTTCTGCCTCGACCGCTCCACCACCTCCCTTGTAAACCAAAGTGGTCTCCTTCTTTCTGTTCTTCCTTACCTTCTTTATGCACATTTCTGTAGCTATCAGCACCCTCATTTAATAGTTTCTATAACCCTACACTTCTCCTATATTCTCCGTTCCTCCATTTCTTCCCTCACTATTCTTCTCATCCTGTTAAAGTCTGTGCTCCTGAAATCCACAGCTGTTGTGCTGCTCCAGTTGACCTCACTCCTGACCTCTCCTGAACCTTACTGTCCTATGATCACTGGTGCCCAGTTCCTCTCCCACCTCTACCTCCTCCAAACTCTTCCCATTTGTCAGGACCACACCCAGTGGGTTGTTTCCCCTTGTAGCCTCCCTAACCAGCTGCTGTAAGAATACACCCTGCAGTGCCTCTAGTATCCCCCTGCTCTAGCTGACACTGCATCTGGGATGTCCCGGTCCACATCTGGGAGGTTTAGATCCCCACCAGGAGCAATTCCCTTTGTGGACCATCAACGTGTCTGCCTGTATCAGTTACCTGTCCCTTCCTTCACCTGCATAGGAGGTCTGCATTCCACCCTCAGCCACAATGGTTCCCCAGTCCTCCTGTCCAGTGTTACCCACAGGAGCTCTGTCTGCCCGTCTTCCTCCTGCCCCTCGGTTACTCTTATGTTGTCCTTGATGTATAAAGTGACTCCACCCCTTTCTTCCCACTCTGTCCCTTCTAAACAGTCTGTAGCCTGGGATAGTCATCTCCCAAGTATGATGTTCTGTCCACCACGTCTAAGCTTATCGCTGCTATGTCCAGTTCTTGTCCCCATGATGGCCTCCAAGTCCACCATTTTGTTCCCAAGCTCCTGGCATTAACTGATAATCTCTTTCAAATCCCTCCCCCTTCCCTTTGCCAAGCTTTTTGTCTAACATACTATCCCTATCCTGGGGAGGAGGCTGGTAGCCCCATCTCTCCTGACTTTTGGTGTGGATCATTTCCTAACCCCCAATCTAATTTAAATTATACATCCTCTCTATGAACTCCCTGATTTACTTTTCAGCCCTGCCACTCCCTCCCTGTTTAGGTGCAGTCTCTCTGGGGCAAACAGGCTCTCATCCTCCCACGTTGAACCTCAGTCTCCCATTAACCCATATCCCATCTGCCTGCACCATCCAGCTAGCCAGTGATTAAACTCCTTAATCCTCTGCTTCCATGCAGTACTTACTTTTGGCATGGGCAACACCTCTGAAAAAGCCAAAGACTGAAATCCCAGACTGCTGCAGTACCCAGCAAGCTCCTGAATCTTGCCTGCACCTCCACAGGCTATTGCCCTCCAGATCATTGGTGCCCAGGTGGAACACCAGGTGTGTTTTCCCATCCTGCCATTTGCCCCATGAGGGTATATTGTGCCTCACCTCTAGTGCCATCATACCCAGCTGCCCCCTCCATCTTATTCCTTTATTATTGAGTCCCTAGTGGTAGGACCCTGTCCGCATTTCCCTCTGTTTATTAATTTGTTCTTTTATCCTACTCCTAGCTCCTGGCATTCCTTTTACTTCCTTTTTCATTTCCCCTTGATATGTTGCATCCCCTGAGTCCTGGGCCCCTGCTACTCCCATCATATCCCCCACCAGCAGCATCATCTCCTGTTTCACTCACCCTGCCCTCCTTTCTCAAGCACTGTCCCTCCCTTTGTCATTCTGTTATTTGGGCTTTGACTGATTCCTTGGTGAGTCAGGGACCTCCACATTCCCTGCTTCAATTGTCCCTCAAGTCCCAGGCTTGCTGCCTTCCCTCCTGTGGGCTTGTCCTTTCCAGGGTGTGTGTTCACCCCTCACCTTTCTTCTTCTGTTTGCATTCCTCTTGGTGTCTTCCGAAGGTGTCCCCATTCCCTTCCTCCAGAACATTCCTCTGTTTTTGCTCTCCTTTTCTCTTAAGGCCTGTTTCCACTCTTCTCCTGCCTCTCTTCCTCTACATGTGTCCCTAGGGGTGCAAATCTGTTTTCCTACTCTATGCCCACTTCCTGCATCTCACTGACTGGGGCTCCCCTCCTTGCTTTCTCCCTTTTCTTTTGGTGCAGACCTTGTACCCTTGTACCTTATCATTTGCCATTCCCCTGGCCCCTCATGTCTTCCTCACCACCTTTTCTTGGTCCTGTGCTTCCCTCCATATGCCCCGCTTATTCCTCCCTCCCTGCTTGTGTACTCTGTTGTTCTCTTTCAGTCCCCTCCCTTCCTCCCTGTATGTTGCTATTCTTGTTTCCAGTCCCCCAAGCTCCCCTGTGTTCCCTCTACTACCCTTGCCCATCTTACTCCCCTGTGGATCCCCACCAGTCTTCCCCATACCCTTGTCCTGTTACCTGCTCAGGGTCCATCTCAACCACCCCACCTCTTCCCTTAGCTGTACCAGCTGACTACATACCATGCAGCCCCAGCTTCCATGCTATAGCCAACACTATGGCTGTCCTGCATCCATTGCATCCTACCACCCTTCCAAGGCTGCTTCTTGCCCTTGCAGCCCAGGGACCATATTTAAGACTTGCCTTCCCTGCCTAAGCTACCCTCCATCATTGCTGTCCTTCTATTTGTCCCTTAGTCTGAAAAGCAATCAACCTATAAAAGTTTGGTACTTCCCATTTAGTATCAGGAAGATGTAATACCTATGGACCCATACCCTATATAGGTGGATGATCCCAGGGGTGGGTGGGGTGAAGAGGTGGGTGATTTACACTGGTGCTCCTCTTGTAAGACAATCAGCCCAGTCTCACCCTCGAGCTGCTCACCACCCCAAAGCAGACTGAGGAAAAGAACCTCAGCTCCCAACAATGTAAACTCAATTTCCTGAAACTGTTACAAAACACAGAGATTACCTGAAACAGTTACACAACACAGAAACTTCCAGAAATGTAGCTGCTCACCACCCCCAAAGCAGACAGATAAGAACTTCAGCTCCCAACAATTTAAACTCAATTTGTTGCAATTGTTACAAAACACAGACATTACCTGAAACTGTTACACAACTCAGAAACTTTAGAAATGTAGCTGCTCACCACCCCAAAGCAGACTGAGTATACATACATACATGAAAGGGCTACACATTTGCTGTTCCTGAATCTGTTGAAGCCACAGCTGATGACTTGCTCACCTTCTCAAAGAAACTCCTGTGGTCACAATATACATATGTCAAAATATATAGCACCAGTTACTGGTATCAGTACTATACTAGTATTTTCTTTTATCAACAGCATAATCTGGAGGTACAGCATAGCAAAAAAATATTTTATTTTCTTTCTTGTGTATCATTTGTAGTTTTGAAACAGGAGTAGGGTGGGTCAGAGACAGAGAAAGTGTGGTCAGGCGGGTGGAGAAGGAAAGCGAGCAGAGTGATTGCACAGGTTCAAGAGTGAGGGCAGAGCATTCTGGAGGCAAATATGTTCACTGGTATAGCACAATAATGTTTATTTTCTTTTATGTCTTTGAAACCTAAATGGGGTCAGTTGAACAAATCTGGTAGATTAAAGAGAAAGAGTGGTCTGGCGACTGGAGTACAGAGCAGGCAAGCAGCCTGCACTGTAATAAGAACATATGCAAATTACAGACAGCAGGCTTTTTTAGTTATATATGGGTATTTTTTCACATGTGTGACCAGAGATAGAAAAAGCTGATTTTTTATAATAAGGACAGTAGTATGAGGGAGGGAGGCAGCAGCACGCAGATCTGGTCTCAGATCCCCATTCCTCCCTTCCTGCCTCCCTCCTATCCATTTTCAGCTGTCTAAATGTATCATTTTCATAACATATATTCCATTCTTTTCTATACGTGCAGAAGACCTACAGTTTAATTGCAATACTTGCTCCAGGTGTGGGTTGTTGTGGGAATTTACTCACTTTTGTGTGGATAAGTCACTCGACCTGCAGCCGGATGAACAAACCACACCAACTATGGTAAATCCTATAACAACCTACACCCTGTCATGCATTATTGCTTAATTAGAGGGAGATGAGAGAGAGAGAGAGAGAAACTGAGCATAGGGAAGTAAACTGACTTACTCAGTCCTAAGCACCCATTGGCAAAAACTGTTTCATTGGGAGAGGTCAACTTTTATTCAACAGTGTGGACATTATTTTGAATTCATGAGTACCCTACCTTTGTGCAGTTATTCATATTTACTGTGTGGGCTGCACCATCTACACCTGGAAACTGCTTCTGAAGCTCTACATTTCTGGCAAATCGGTCTGCTCTTCCTCACTGTCAGAAGAAGGGCTGAAGAGGCACAGAGGTTCTTTGTCTTTAAATAGTTTTTATTTTAATGGGTTCACCACACATATCCAAGACACACTGTCTTAGGGTAGCTGGTCCATTCCACTGGGGTGTCAAATAGACGAGGCATACTGATGAGTCCTGGTAGGACGAAACACATGTCTATGTCATCTGTTAGCACCTTTGAAACTGTGTGAGAGGCCTTTCGCACCATGCAATTCTGCTTAAAGTTGGACCAGCATAACATTCTGTGGTGATTTGCATATGCAGCCCATGATGCTTTGCATTGTGTGGGCATGAGTGATTTTGTATTTTCTTGAAACTTGGCTTCCCAGCCAAATGCCCTTTGGGTAACCCTTGCCTCAGTGTTTGTGCACAGAGGTTCTTTGTCTTTAAATAGTTTTTATTTTAATGGGTTCACCACAACATATCCAAGACACACTGTCTTAGGGTAGCTGGTCCATTCCACTGGGGTGTCAAACAGATGAGGCATACTGATGAGTCCTGGTAGGATGAAACACGATCTATGTCATCTGTTAGCACCCTTTGCAAACTGTGTGAGAGGCCTTCGCACCATGCAATTCTGCTTAAAGTTGGACCAGCATAACATTCTGTGGTGATTTGCTATGCAGCCCATGATGCTTTGCATTGTGTGGGCATGTGTGATTTTGTATTTTCTTGACTTACTCAGTGTTACATAATAAGTACAGGTAGTTAAATTCAAACCCAAGTCTTCAGGTTAACAGCTCAGTTTAACCAGCAGGACAAACTATAGTTCAGCTGAACTGTAAATCTTTCCCCAGACTGTGTAATCCTGAGCAAATTCCTATGTAATCTTTAATCTCTGTGCCTATGTTTGAATCTCTTTGTACCCGAAAACAGCTGCAACATTTTTCCCTCCTGTCCTGGATTATAAAGTGCAGTGGAATACCATTTGTATGAAAAGAGCTGTATAAAACCAGGGGCCTGGAGATTTCTGGGGCATCAACATTTATATGGCAACTTGAAGTTACAGCTCCTGCTCAGTACTCCGCTAAATCAACTGGCAACCATCTCAAAACATGTACTTACTTGCCAAAATAGGCAAATTTAGAAGCACAAAATGAAAGATATTGGGTACACAGAGCCAAAACAAACAAAATAACCTTTTAGATGAAGAAAAAATTAGGCGTCCAGCAAGTGCGGGAGCCTCTTCAGCCCTTCTTCTGACAGTGAGGAAGAGCAGACTGATTTGCGGAAATGTAGAGCTTCAGAAGCAGTTTCCAGGTGTATATGGTGCAGCCCACACAGTAAATATGAATAACTGCACAAAGGTAGGGGACTCATGAACTCAAAATAATGTCCACACTGTTGAATAAAAGTTGACCTCTCCTAATGAAACAGTGTTTGTGCCAATGGTGCTTAGGAAAGACTAACCACTGTTAGTCTTGACAAAGTGCCCATTGGTGCAAAACTGTTGACTGCTTTTTTTTTTTGGTTATTTTTCTGCTTCTCTGGATGGCTGGGGCAGGCTTAGCCCCACTTCTGCCATGCACGTGGGGAGCTCAACTTCCACCCAGCAGCCAGTCTGCACCTCAGGAGCAGAGTCTGGGAGGACCAGGGCTTACCCCCATGTAGGGGCCTCCTGATTTGGCCAGCCAGGAGAGTGCCTACATCACCCTGAGACCCCTGCTCTGACTTACCCGGGCTTTGTTTGACCATGGGGTGGTCCCCATCGTTGGTGTCACTGTTGCTCATCCAGGGGATTTTCTCCTGTAGATTCCACATTGGGATGCAGCATGCAATGGCTTCCTGCATGGCGTGCCCTCCCTGCTTCAGTGCTGCTGGAGCTTGCTGTTGTCCCACCCCCATCAAAGTCCTGAATGCTTGCACTGCCCCTGCTCTCCACCAGAGGTCACTACAGCATTAGGAAACCCCTGCAACCCACCCTGGGAAAGGAGAGCAGCCCTCCAGGTGCTCAATCATCTTCCACCCCTACCAACCCCTGGAGGCCCTGGGTCGCTCCTGAACCGGGTCGCCGTGGGTTCGAGGAGTGGCATCCAGCACCTCAACCCTCAGTGCCACCGGGCCATGACTGTTGACTGTTTGACTGGATATTATTTGGAATTCATGGAACTATGATTACACTTATGAAACACCATCTAACCCTCCCATTGAAATTACTTTTGAGAGAAGTATAAACATGGGTGAAGTACCAACAGACTGGAAAACTGCACCTGTAACCCCCATATTCAAAAAGGAATAAACAATGCATAGAAAATTATAGGCCAGTAAGTCTTACCTTGATACTATGTAAAACTTTAGAGGGATTATCCGAAATAAAATGATTTTGGCCTAGATAATCTGGACGTAGAACAACACAGTTTTATAAATGGGAGATCGTGCCTGACTTATTTTCTATGTTTCTATGAAGATATCAGTTACCATCTGGATATGAGGACTTCATGTGATATCTTCTAGGTACATTTCAGTAAAGCTTTCAATCTAGTCCCCATGATGCCATATTAAGAAAGCTTCTTCTCTATGGTATAAATAATTGCATTATAACATGGATAGCCAGCTGGCTGACTGACAGGTCTCAGAGAGTGGTATTAAATGGTTTGTGCATCAGAGGTAGGGTAACCAGTGGCATGCCCCAAAGGCTCTGCTATGGGTCAATGATATTTTACATCTTTATTGCTGATCATTCAAAAGACTTGGGTTGCTGGTCTGCGAATCGCCAGATGATACAAAGCCGGTGGAATCAGTACAACAATATCCAACTGTAATAGACTTCAAGATGCCTTGAATGTGATTACCCAATGGTTAAATACATGGAGGATGAGATTCAACTTGGACAAGTGTAGGGTGGTGACCCGTGACAACAGCGACCGTAAAAATGGTGATGGATTTGGGTTACTGCATTTACGGCAACTGGGGTTTCCCTCCTGGAGTTAATATATTTAGAAAGAGGGTGTTGGGAAGAAGTCCCCTGAAGATACAGGAATCACTGTATCTGCACTCGTTGTTTTCACATGTCGCCGTAAAAGTTTCACCATTTTCACATGGCATCTTGTAGGGTGATGTATTTAGGTGGTAATAACTAAAATTCGGCTACTATTTGTGTGGTGATAGATTGATGGACACAGAGGTAGAAAAGTTGTGGGATCTTCATTGATAATGGACTTAAGTTCTCTAAGAAAATGAATGACTCAGTAAGAAAATGTAATATAACATTATGGGCAATAAGAAATAATATTAGCTCTAGAGATCCACAAGTTCTGTCACCACTGTATAGATTTTTGTTCACAACTCTGGTCACCATATAAAAGAATAACATTAGAATGCTTGAGAAACCACAAGGAAAATTTACCAAACAACTTTCAGGTCTAAGAAACTTAGATTACAGCAACAGGCTTGAGAATTTAAATCTTATGATCCTAGAGACAAAAGACTCTGGGGCGATCTGTTGTTACTATGGGTCATTGTAAATGACTCTTATTTCAGACATAAACAAGATGTATTCAAAACCAGGGTCATCCCTTACAATTCCAGTATAGACATGTCAACACTGTTAAAGAGGAAGCTGGTTCACTTGCAGAGTGATAAAACCATGGAATTCGCTCCCCTGGGTGTTATTCTGAGCAAAACAAATCCACTTTCAAACATAATGTAGACAAATGGCTGTTGCAGACACAGCAACTGAATAGGGACCCTGCTGACAGGAGCATGTTGGGCCTGTGCCTTTAGCTCCTTACTCCACTCCAGTATGAACTCCAGTATGAACTTCATAAGTGCCCTTACCTTTGTGCAGTGATTTACTGGAACCCAAACCAAACATCATTACTTCAATACAGTAAACAGTAAAAGCAGCGAGAACTGAAAAATGGTGACTGAAATGAGAAAACACAGAGAGTGGATAGAAAGGATGGCAGAGATGGACAGGAGGATCGACAAAGTAATGGACCCTACATAAAACTTGAGCTGCTGGCATTGTATTTACTATCCAGAGAATGATAGCTGATAAACAAGACTGCTGACATAGGGGATGAGCCGACAACATAAATTACAACTTTATGGGATCCCAGGAAGGAGCAGAGCAGAAAGCAGCTTTGATGACTTTCTACAATCCCTCCTATGACATGTTCTCCTGCTTCCACAAGGTCTATACTTGGACATGGATAGCACTCATCATTTGTTCTGGCCTATTTTCCAAAAAAAAACATCCTTAAAGAGCTTGGAAACTAAGGGATGATAAATACACGGACCATAGAATCACATTTGATCATGACTACATGCCCACCATAAGTCAGGTGGGGTGTAATTAAACAATTGAGGAAAAAAATCCCATCCCCAGTCTCCACCCCATCACCCTGATGTCCTCTAGGACTTCCCTGTCTAGCTCTTCCCTCAGGGCTTGCACCCCCAGGCAGGGTCAGTGGGGCCCCTTCAAGCCCCACCAGGAACAGGATCTGGTTCAGGTGGATGTGACCAGATAGCCTGGCACGGGGTCTGCAGGAGACTGGTGTCCTTCTGTAAGTCAGCATTTTCCCATCTTTTCCCCTGGCACGGAGGAAGTAGGGTACAATGATGACAATGGACATACTGTACATGCTCCATATGCACTGTGCGGGCATCTACCCTACCTCTGCTAATCCTTTGTGTACGGCTGAGGGCCAAGCTAATGCCAGGTACCAATCCCACCTCTCCCAGAGGAGAAGAGCAGTCTTTGGGATGCTCAATCCTCCCTCCCCATTCCAACTCTCTGACTTCTGAGCTCACTTCCAAACCTGGGTTTTGGTGCTACAGCAGTAGCGCTATCTCTGTACTGGCCCAAAAGCATATCTTTAAAAGAAGGTAGCCTGCGTTTTCAATAAAGATGGATGTATGGAGAGTGACTGGTTCAGGTTGAGTCCAATGCTAATGTGTTTTACTATGTGGGGTGGCGGTGGGGTGGGGACAGCAACTGCAGAGTGATCTTAGTTCCTTGTTCTTGACTCCCATATGGTAACTCCAATGGAGACATATAATGTATATTGTTTATTGTTAATTGCTGCTCTCCCAGTTTTTAGGTGGTGAGAGTCACTAGGGGTGGAGGATTCAGCAGGGTGGTTGAACGAATGATTAAAAACATGTGATGAATCATCCTGGGCTAAGGTTCTGGAAAGCTTCTCAGAATCCCACCAACACTTTAAAAAGACTTATGGCAATATCTATTGCATACTGACCCTGCACTTGCTTTGACCCCACCTAATGGGTTTGGGAAGCTCAACTGCCCCAATGACCTCCACTGAGCACTTGTCCTGTCCTCTTCTTATGGACTTTATGGGCTTGCCTGCCATGCAAGACCTTACTGGTTTCCTAAATCCTCTCCCTCTCCTGTCTCTTTATGCTTGCTCCCTCAGCTACTCCCCTTCCTGTCTCTAACGCTTGCTCCTCAGCTACTCTCCCTTTCCTGTCTCTTCCTTTGCCTCCTGTTCTTCCTCCTTTCCTCCTATCCATATCCACCCTTCTTCTATCAGCTCATAACTGCTCTACCTCTCCTACCAAACCTCCTTTCCCTATGCTGCCTTACTGTATTCTTCCTGTCCACCTCTTGCTAATCTCATATTCCTTAAACCCTATAGCAGTTAAATCTAATAGTTGAGTCTCGTACTATTGTTTTCTTGTATTATCTTATGCTTAACCTATTTACATTTGCTACTTGTTTGCCTTCTTGCTATTGGTTTGTGTATGTTATGTTTCAGTTTCTTTATATTGTACCATTTGTTAACCGTTATGCTCTTAAGAAAGTGTAAAGCTGCCCTAGAAACATAGAAACATAGAATTTGATGGCAGATAAGGACCGCTTGGCCCACCTAGTCTGCCCATTTTCCTACCTAACAGATAAGCTGCAGATCCTAGACAACCAACAGCTTACTTCCTCCTACCCCCCACTAGGACTGCCTTATGTCTGTCTCATGCATTCTTGAAGTCCCCCACTGTTCTTGACTCCTGACCTCCTCAGGAGGCTGTTCCATGCATCCACAACCCTCTCAGTGAAAAAATACTTCCTCACATTACCTCTGAGCCGTCTCCCTCTATCTTCAAATTGTGCCCCTTGTTCTTGCACATCTCTTTTCTGGAAGATGCTACCCTCTTGGACTTTGTTAATTCCCTTGAGGTACTTGAAAGTTTCTATCATGTCCCTCTCTCCTTCTTTCCTCAAGGGTATACATATTATTAGCTCCTTTAGTCTTTCTTAGTATGTCTTCTGGTGCAGACCATGCACCATTTGGTTGCCCTCCTCTGGACAGCCTCCACTCTGTCTATGTCTTTGCGGAGATGGGGTCTCCAGAACTGCACACAGTACTCAGATGGGGTCTCACCAACTGTCTGTATAGAGGATAACAACTTCCTGTTTTCTACTATTGATGCCTCTTCCTATGCATCCCAGTATCCCCCAGCCTTCCTTACTGCCTTCTCACATTGCTTGCCCACCTTTAGGTCATCTGTTATAATTACCCCCAGGTCCCTTTCTATTTTTACTGTTGCCCTGTACCCTTTGATATGTTGTGTTTCTTCATTACTGCTTCTGCATCAATGCTGTCTTTATCTAAAGTGTATGGTTTGCTCTGTACCTGTTAGAAATGTTCGGTATTTTGTTTCACTATGTCCAGTGGCTGAGCTGGGGGCTGGGGGTTGGTCGTCCCTCCTGGCTGCCTCAGTGTGAGTAGTGGTGCCCCACCACCATTATTAATCATTGTTTTGTTCCCATTGTGGAGCCCATGGTTGACTGAATGGCTCCCCGGCTCCCAAATGCTCCCAAACCTGGCTTCACCACTGACTATGTCCTGCACTCTTCCGGTCATGCCTGAAAATAGTCATGCTGTTGGCTAGTGCACCTACCAGGTTAACAAAAACTAAATAAAGAAATAAATATCTGACACCATCCAACAGGTACCAGGCCAAAAGATGGATTCAAGTTCTGAATGGTCATCACAGAGACCGCCTCTTGACTTTGCTCACTGGGCCAGGAAGAGGAATCAAGAGCCCTCTGCCTACACTAGTCATTCCATCACAAGGAACAGTATGATGAGAATGGAGGTGTAGTGAGTGCACTACCATGTACACACATAACCAAAGGCATGTGGGGCATCTGGCTGTATATGAGCTTCCTTGGGGATATACTGTATGAGGGTGGCTGGAATCAATGGTTCTCTGATTGCCCTGGAATACAAATGCAAAAGACAGCTGCAGCCACTGTCTGTGACACATTCAGGTTTGAAGCAAAATAATGATCTGAGCCTTAGCAGCATGTGATATGGTCAATAAGCAGAGCTGTGTGTCTCTGCTTGTGCTATCCATGGGGATAGTTCCATAAGAGAACAGATTTAGTATAAGTATATACAGCCTCTCTCTTCACTCGGCTAGGGGCTGGTTACTAGACAAGCTCTGGAAGGGTTCTGTTTGACCCTAAGAGGTGTCCTCTTGATTGATTGAAACCAGGATGACTGGATGTTTGTGGTATGGAGTGTTCTGAATCAGCCAGAAGCAGGAAACTCTGTCATGAATATTCATGTTTGACCCTTCCCAAAACTCTGCAGGAGGGTAGGTAAGTGAGCAAGGTGTGGGTTCTGGTGGGTTCACGCAGGTGAGAAAGAGAGGGATCCTCAGGGCTGTCACCCAAGCGGGGTCTGCAGACTCAGGGATGGTGGCAGGGTCCCTGGGTTCAGGTGGCACTGGTTCCTGTCCAGGTCAACAGAGTTGCACCAGGAGGATGGGTCTCTAGGAGGCCTCAAGGTTCCCAGTAAGAACAAGAACCAGATGGCATACCAGGAGAGTGGAAGGTTGCCCTCAAGAGTGATCACAGGGATTCTTGTGGAACCACTCCTGGCAGAAGCAACTAGCTAATGGAGCACCAGTTTGTGACTGGCAACTGTAACTAAGCATTGCAGTAGAAATACCCATGGAAACAGTAAAACATAGGTTCTGTAGTATGTTTCCCCTGGCAGATAGCCAAATGAAGGGTCGTTGGGAGGAGAGGGCTTGAAAAACATTGGAGTCATTAAGACCCCGTGTGAGGGGCCAAGCATGGGAGCCCATATCTTTGGACCATTTGGACTATCAGCAGGTGCCAGGTTAGATGATCACTACATTTATAGCACCAGTCAAGGCGCTAGTCTGTACAGAGCTACCACAGGCAGTATGCAGGAATTTACAGCACTAGCCATTTGTGCTCCACTGGTCACTGTCCATGGTACTGCTATTCGGACAAGGGCAGCAGAATCCAGGAGCCTAGCAAGTTGCTCCCATGGTGTGGAGGGATAGGGCATAAAGCAGCTCAGCCAGGCAACAGTGGAGACCAGGGTTCTAATCCTGGCCTCCAAAGGTTTTAGCGATCAGAACTTTAACACTGGTGTCAGGGTCTATGGAAACAGTATTCCACGGCCCCACATGTTTTCTTACCCCATGATCCGCTCCCTCCAGAGTGAAAATTCTTATTAGGGGCTGCGGGGTGGAGCCCCTGACAAAAAGTATAAGCTCTATTTTTCCATGCTCTTCTAGCCAACAGCATTCTGGTGGCGTGAGTCTGTCCCAGTGCCCTATCAGCACACTGTCAAAGGAAGGCAGGTATGGCTGAACCAACTATCAATTTATTGATACTGTTATAATGTTAATATGCTGTTCACTTTAAAACTGTCCTTCAAGGGGATGATGAAATACGTACAGGCATGGACTCACCCCAGTGATAATGCTTGCCCTACCTGGAAGCATGTCATGCTCAAATGGTCTTGGAGTGCCAGGATTGCATAGACCCAATAGGGAATTTAGGGATGTGTCTAATGTATAAATGTGCTTGAACAAGAACCAGTGACCAATGTAAGTAATCATGCCTAGTGCAGTGGTAAACCTGGAAACATTAATGTGGGAAGTATAAGGGATATATGTTTTGGAATGGTGGGGATGAAAACTTGAGCCCTAGTTAGGAGTAGAGGGTTCAATGGATGCAGCTATAACTGTACACAAGAAGGATGGTATAGAGAAGTAATTGAAAGTTAAATGCCCGTGGACTGTGTAACAAACTTCAGAAGCAAAGTAAATGTACCCTCCTTAATACCAGCTCCATGTCTGGTCTCAGTTTATGTGTGGTCTGTTGTTAATTTAGTGCCTTAGTGTATTGGTTCATGGTGCCCCACTCCAGCATCCCAGGTCTGAGGTGGTAGCAGTGCTTGTGCAGGTAAAGGTTCAGGGATGTAAGGTGAGTACACTTCTGATGAGTCTACCACTGTGTATCCTAAACACAGATACATAAAGGCTCATCCAGGATTTGAACCCTGGACTTCTGGAATTGTAAGTAATTTGGTGCAACTTGGTTTAGAAACCACTGTGGTATAGGCACTGATTGTTTTGAGGCCTTTAAGAAAAACTTAATCTTGTGCATGCAGTTTATTTTCACAGTGGCTAGGACTATACGTGGATCATGTGGGAGGGTACAAACCAACTTATGTAACACAAAATGGGAATGGCATTGTGTGATTGGAGTGTGAAGCTTGGAATTCCTCCATGTTATGCAGCAGAGCAAGGTAAGAAGAGGGCCTGCACATTTGTCACATGTGTGAGTGGCAGCTGCATGAAGAGGATGAAGCACAACGATTCAAGAAGCGACACTGAGATCAAGGAGAATGGCCACAGCAAAACTGCAGCAGCAGCAAGAAAATTTCAGCAAACAACAACTGAAACTGAATATACCAATCAACCCTTTTGGCTGACCCCTGCAGACTCTAGAGATTCAACACTGGTGGTATCTGCAGCGCCACCACTACAGGAGTCAGTGGCCAATTGAAGTGCTCCTACAATCACCTACAGTTGCCCAGAAGAGGAAATGCAAACTGCAAAATCCACCCACCTTCAAGGTGTGACAACAAGTAAGGACTCCACCATAAATCTGCCCTCCAGTAATGTATCTTAGCCACTGTTTAATTTAATTCAAATGGAGCCAGCACAGGGATCAGGAAATGCAACAAAGTAGCAGTACATATCAATAATTGTGTTGAGCCTCTGGGGTGCATGTGATATAAACTGTTTAAAGCTTAACTTTTGCAAACTTGTCTCAAAAGGAATAAAAGTCAGGAAATGGGGTGCCAGAGAGCCAGCAACCAAGATGGCACCAAGGCTCTTAGCTCCACAAAAGCCACTACAAAATCCTTAATTATCCAATGGCTAAACCACTGTCAAACCACAGATCTACAGACTCCTGATAAACCTGAGAAAACACAACCAATCTATACGATGGCAGCAATTCACAGACCTGAAGAATGGGAAATGGTAGTGGCCCTTACTCACACAATGGTCCAGTGATGATCTCACAGATCTAAAAAATGCTTCAAATATTAATCACTGACATCCTAGAACTTAGAAGTCCATCCACCAAGTTGAAGAGAGAATGGAAGCAGCTGAAATTTGCATAGCAGACACCTATTTATTTGCTACACAGCTCGAATCCCATATAGCCAAACAGTCTGATAGAGTGGCCCAGCTGAGTGACAAGTCCAGCAATTCCTGTTTAAAGTGAACAACCTCGAGAATCGAGGCTGTTGCAATGACCTTGGAATAGTGGGCATCCCTGAAGAACAGAAGCCAATGACATGGTCCTATTTCTTCAGTCCATACTCCTTCAACATATTGTCAAACGGGTGTTATATAGATGATTGTTTATGTATTTGGACAGGAAGTATGGAAAAAGCTGGAGATTTTGTGGATTGGTTAAATACCAACACATTAAATCTTAAATTTACTTCTACAATACATAAAACATCAATAGACTTTTGGATATTTCATTAATGGGTAATGAGGAGACAGGAAGAATAAGTCCGAAAGGCTTTAGAAAGCAAACTTCTACCAATTCACTTTAAGAAATGACAGCTGTGACCCATATAAGCTTAAAGAATCCATTCTCTATGGACAGTTAGTGAGAATTGAAGAAATTGTTCTGATGATCTAGAGTTTAATAAACAAGCTGATGATTTGCTGAAAAGGTTCAAAGAAAGAGGTTATACAACTGAAGTATTAAATGATGCTCTGAGTAAAGTACAAAATAAGAAACAGGAATACTTCATGAATTGTAAAATTAAATGTGTTTTGCCTGATACAAATAATTGGAAAATTGCATGTTCATTAGAACATAATAAGATATCGGGACAAGTGGGAAATGTAGTTTGGAGATGTTGGGATATCCTAAAAGGAGATCCTAAGCTAAAGAGATGCTGCCAGAAACACCTAGGGTTACTTTTAGAAGGACTTCAAATTTAAACGAGAATTAGTTAAAAGTCAATTTTTAAGAAAGAAACATCAATAAGCACATGGCTACCAAGTAAACCAGTAGGCAAACACAAATGTAAGAGATGCAGTGTGTGTAAATATGTACTTACTGGTAAGGACTTGATATTACCAAATGGTACTAAAATTGAGACACAAGATTTTATACTTGTACTACAACATTTCTTGTATATATTCTTTGGTGTGGTTGTAATAGACATTATATAGGCAAAACAGTGAGACCACTAAAAGAATGGATACAGGAGCATGTATGCAAGTATTCTAAACAAGAAATTGGATACACGGTAGGAGACATTTTTTCATGAGCATAATTCTGACCTTGCAAGTTTCAGATCCATGGGGATAGAACAAATAAAATGCCCCCAAGAGGAGGAGGTAGACCTAATTTGTTGTTACAAAAGAGAGTTTGTGGATATTCAGAGCTGAAACAGTAAATCCTATAGGCTTGAATGAAAGATGGGGTTTAAAACCTTTCCTAAAAACATAGGAAATAAATTGAATCTAATACAGCCTAGAATTATTTGACAGTAATGTATATAACCTTTGCTTGTGTTTTTCTAGCAAAATATTGCTTGGTACTAAAATACCTTTTCTGTTTCATTTTCTAGTACAGATGGCCAGCATGAGCTCTTGTGTCATGCTTTGAAAGTAAAGGTCCTGGACAGACCATACAAACAACTAACCCTCTCTTTCAATTTTCCTGTGATTTCTTCAAGCTAGGTAGTAAGTAAAATTCACAAATTCTAGATTTATTTGTAAATGTAAGTAAATCTTTTAGTGGTTTTGGCTCTGTATGCATTCCATAAATGAATTTTGATTTCAGTGTGTCCCAATTACAGAGAACCTGTTTACAATAGTAATAGAATGAAATGAATGTGTATTATAGCCAAGGATAAAAGATTATAAGGAAATGATATAATAACTTTTATTGTACTATTTTTTCTAGTAAAAGAAAACTAGTTTGTGTCCACTATCCACTATCCATACTAATGGTGTGATACGATGAGATATAAAATGAGTGACTTTAAAAGTTAGATCAAACTGTAATGGTAGTTTTTTTATTAACAAGTTATTGGTTTTGTTTAAATGTGACGTCACAGCTTTGTCTGTATTTATATGTGCACTTATAACCAAGAAGTAAAATGCCCCTTGAAGGCATTAAGTCAAGCGCTAAGGGCTTGCACAAGGTGGATCAATAATACAATAATAGTTGTTTAAATTTTGCTGTTTTGTGGTTATTTTATGCGGTTTCTTAAGAGTGCTGCATATCTTTGAATTGCATACTCCCTCAAACACTGGACTATTATTGGGATCATTCCCATGAAACTGAATGGCCCATCACTCCCTGGCTCCATGGCCTGGAAGAGGCACTCCTCTGCACCCAATAATAGCATTATTCCTATGCTATAGTGCATGGAGCAGATCCTACAATTGGCTGGAACAGCCTGAGTCTGTAACTGTATGGGACCCATATTAAATACTATACCATAGGGTATATTCACTGTCCCACCATGATTGGCATATTTTTGTTGGGCCCAGTCATGCCCATGGAGTGATATTCCCTCCCACCTTTTAGTATGTGTGAGAGGAGATAGTTTTGGCTTCAGTGAGAACACATGTCCAGACCAATACTCATATCTCAGGCAACAATGCCAGGTGATTAGTAAGAAATATACTCTGCATCTTGTTTATCAGGGTAAGGGCGAACAACCTCCCAGGTTTAGCGGTATATGTTGGTAGTCTAATCAGAAGAGTAGCCGCCTTATGTCATAGAACTTGCACCTGCACAGTCATTGTGTCTACCTACTGGAGTGGGGGCACCATGAGCCAATACAGTGGGGTACCAAATAAGCAAAGGCCACACACAAACAGACCAAATGCAGAGCTGGGATCAAGCTGGGTGCATTTACTTTGCATCTGAAATTGTTACACACCCAAGGACATTTCCCTTCCAAATACTCCTCCATACAGTCCTCTCTGTGAACAATAATAGCTGTACCCACTGTACCTCCACTCTTAATTGGGGTTTCTCATCCTCACCATTCAAAGACATGTATCCCTTAAACTACTTCCACATTAGTGTTTCCAGGTTTAGGTTTATCACTGCATTTAAGAGGCTTGATTATTTACATTAATCACTGGTTCTAATTCAAGCACATTTATACTTTTACAAATCCCTAACCTCCCTATCGGGTCCATGGAGTCCTGGCACTCCCAAGATCATTTTAGTAAGACATGCTTAAAGTTAGAGCGAGCACTATCCCAGTGACAAATCCATGCCTGCATGTGTTTCATCATCCCTTTGATGGACAGTTTTAAAGTGAACAGCATGTTAGCATCATGACAGTTCCACTAAATTATTAATTGGTTTAGCTATGCCTGCCTTCCTCTGACAGTGAACTGATAGCTCAAATGGTCCAAGGATTGGGCTGTCATGCTGGAACCCTCACACAGGGACTTACCAGTCCCAACTTTTTCAGTCTTCCTCCTCCTGATGACCTTTCATTTGGCTACCTGCCAGTGGGAACATACTTTGGCACATCGGTTTTCACTGTTGGCATGAGCATTTGTATTGAAAGGTTTACTACAGTTGACTATAATGAACAGATGCTCTATTAGCACTTGAGTTCTGATAGCTACTTCTGGAAGGAGTGGATCTGCAAGGATCCTGGCCACCACCCTTGAGGCGTAGCCTTCCACTGTCCCTGGTATGCCATTTGGTTCTCATTCTTAATTGAGTCCTCGAGGCCCTCCTAGGAAACCCACCTTCTTGGCTCCTGCTGGTGGAACTCCAGGACCTGTGCCACTATCCCTGGGCCTGCGGGCCCCTGCCTAGGTCACATAAGAGACTGGACTCCCTCCTTCCTCTGTGCACTGCAAGAACCCACTGGAACCCACACCTTGCTCACTTGGCACCCCTCTTATAGAGTTTCAGGGAGGGCAGAACCATTGCCTCCCCTCTTATAGAGTTTCAGGGAAGGCAAAACCATGGATATTCATGACATAGTTTCCCACTTCTGGCCTTGTCATCCTTTTTTTAATAATTAATTTTATTAAATAGTTAAGAGACAAGAAAACATGTATTGTTTTACATGTGTGTTAATCTTTCAGAATACAGAAGTACATGCAGGGTACTGCTTTCCTTGGGAAGGAATATCATAAATGTTCTCTTTACCAGTAACAAAGTAATCTATGGTTTAAATGTGTTGCCTGTGTCTAAGTTATATAACACCCATTTATGCCCAGTTTCATCAAACACTGGTCCTTGAATACGATATTTATATGTTTGCTTCTCCAGTCAACAGACTGACCCCATTATAACATCCCAATGATCTATTGTAAGTCTTTTGTGTTAACCACAGTCTAGTAATTACTAACAACTGGCCAGAAAAGTGTCAGTTAAATGGAATGGCAATGGAATCTACATATTTCAAGATTTCTCAAAAACTTGTAGACAAGCATAAAGCCTATTCAGATATTAAGAAAGAGCTGGCAAACAATAATGTGACATACAGTATGCACTATTGGCATGACTCAGGCTGTTGGACAGGTAAAAGGTACTTGTAACACACTGCCGATGTTAGTAATGGTGAAATCTTATTTTACATATCAAGATAGTTTAGAGCTCTGATAGGGATTCTGGATACCTAAAGAACATCATGTCTTGATTTAGAGTATCAGGTAACGCTCCTTTAAATGCTGTAATGGGTGAATGGGGAGGAGTATCTAGATAGGAGATACGTATGGAGCAAGATTGAGGGTTCCTCATGGATATGCAAAAGGACCTGCATTGTTGTAGGTACATGACAATGATGGTAAAGATGTCATGTAGAGGACAACTTGGCAACCTACAGAGAAAATGGTTGTCAGATTAACATAGTTTTGCAAAGAATTTCCTTACTTTTTGAGATAGTGTAATTGTAGCCTTATTTGCCTGTGGGGTGCAGGGCTCTCTGGGCCCTGCCTCCCACCATCTATAGTTTTCAAGATAGAAATCGTATCCTTATTTGCCTGCGGGAGCGCACATCCCTCCATAGATGTGTATATGTATGTAGCTGTGGAAGGGCTTGCGCTGCCATTTATAGGACAACAGTGACCAAATTGCCAGCATAGCCATCTTATCCATATTATAAAACAATCCAATAGGTTTGGACATCTCATGCATCCACATGTTTTATCGGGAGTTAAACATATGAAGAACATCAAAGAAATACAATCATGGTGTTATATTTATTAGGTGTCTAACTGTATTTTTCTGATACCTGGGGATTTATTTATAATTTCTCCTGTGATGTAATTTTCTATAAAAGTATGTTTTTGTATATGGTGAACCCTATACATCAATTTAGAATGGTAGAACTTATTAAAGAGTCAGCTAGAATAACATAAATGGCATATATTTATATTGAGTCATCTTAGGAATTTTATTAGAATATGGCAGTTAATATGCTTAAAATGTTCATAATTCTAGCCTATGATACAATAGTTTCTTGTTTTTAATATACGTCCTTGCTCTAATACACTGTGGAGTTTTATTTTTGTATGTTAACATGTGAGCATGTCACCACTTTTGAATTACATCACAAAATGTTTAATATATAAATAAGTGTTGTATCTGGAGACTCCAGCCCCTGATGAAGAGGCTTACTCACTTGAAGCACAAGGAAACTTTCTGGATGCTTCAATAAAACTTATTCAGAAGTCTATGTGTCTGTGAAGTGCTTCACTGAAATGTTTGTTTTCATACTATATTTGCCAGATTTTGAAGCTGAACACCACACAGAGTTGACCAGTAGCAAGCTGTATTGTGCTTTTGCTTATAACCATCTTATTACCTCTCCTCATGTACCTGGTACAGAAAATTTTCGAATCCTGACAAATGCAGTTTCTCATAATTGCAGTGCGTACCACGCCAGAGGCGTGAAAACACATTTTAGCCAGGGCTTGAAATATGACAGCTGTGACATACATGAGGTGGGGTAATAAGAAAACTATAAAAATTTGGGGTAAAAATATTTAAAATTTCCAAAGTTATGAGCGAGCGTAGCAAAATTGCAATGAATGGGCATAACTTTGCCATTTTACATATTTTGACCCACATTTCAACATACTTTCTATAACCCTCACATCATGAACAATGGCACAGAAAAATGTTCAAATCCCTCCCAAAAGGTGAATTCACCAAACAACCACAAAATCACTTTTTGGGCTGGGTTGCATAATGTCAGTCATATTGTTCTTGATATGGGGTCCCAAAAGGCCACATTAAACATTTGGTGTCAAAATGTGAAAAAAGGCTGAGTTATGCATAAAAGTTGAAACCCCATTGAAGTACATTGAACCACATTTACCTTAGTTTCTCAGATTGCAGTTGCGGTTCCAGCAGCAAGCAATGTTTTTAATCAGAGAGTGGATCTCAAATGTAGGACCTGTTCAGGTGAGTGAGGGTGTGAGGGTGTACCGGAAGATGTGGGGGTGTGGGTGCTTAGGGGAGGTGGGGGTGGGGGCTGATCAGCGAGGACCTTTTTTTTTGTTGCAGGCTTAAAATACACACATCAAAAAAAAACACACTGGGTGCAGTGATTGGAGTATGGGGAAGGGGAGGGACAACTGGACTACCAGGGAATATCATTTTGACATGGGGACAGCGATTGGAGAATGGGAGGACCACTGAACGACTAGGGAATATAATGTTTACATGGAATGGCGATCAGAGAATTGGGAGCAGGAGGGACCACTGGACTACCAGGAATATAATTTTGACATGTGGATGGCGATCAGAGAATGCGGGAATTGGGATGGACCACTAGACTACTAGAGACACATTATGTTATCTTCAGGGGATGGAAATCTGTGGGTAGGGGTGCCACTAGACACCAAGGAGCTATGACAGTTTGAACTGTCATGGACCTTTACTGTTTGCAGTCTTTTCAGTTCCAACAGTAAAGTTTGAACTTTAAAGAACTGTGAATGGTTATTTTCCGATCAATGGATCCTTAGCCAAGCGGTGACAGGCGATATGATGCTCACCCCAAAAGACATACTTGCCTTCAAAATTTTCGAATAAGAATGCAATAATGGAACTAAGCATGTGACTGAGACCAAAATGCAGGTCTTGGTCATCCCTTACCAACAGCATTTCTTTATAAATCAATTTTACAACAGAAAAAAAAAAACAAGATGGCGGACAGCACAAATAGTATTTCTCTGAGCACTAACAGTAAATCCTTAATAATTAATAATTCAAACAGTTTTCATTTCCTTGCCTGTCTAGGGCTATATAAAAATCATTATAATTTAAAAATGGTGAGATATCTTCTCACCACTATCAAAGGCATGCCCTTGGTACAGACCCCATCATCCCTGAAAATTTCAAGAAATAATTTCATTCTGTCTGGGCTGTAGATGAGGGCAAACAATCCCATGTTAACCAACGGGGGAGTTTTTTCTGTTTTTACCACTCCATATCTCAAAAACCATACAAGATGCCATCACAAAACTTTCCACATCTTGAGAGACTTGCAGAATGACTGCTCATGCCCAGTTCTGGGCTATTTCATAAACAAATGCCAAAGTTATTAAGGTACAAATGTTTGAATTTAATATAAAGATGGTGGTACAACCCTAACTATAGGGGTGCTAACGTGCCCTATAATATATATATATATATATACATACATATACATTTACCAGTTTAAACTATAATTCTCTTGTTTTACTAATTCATCATAACAAATCAATTTTACAGCCAAAAAAAACATCTAAAATAAAATTGACAATGTTTCCCAAAGGCTATAGAGCAGCAATCATAATTCTTGTCTCTCTGACCTCCATGGACTTTCTTACTACTCTATTTCCAGTACCGTACTATGATCAGTTTAAAGTTCACCACCCTTCCCTGCATACCTATCACTCTGATACTCAGTACTCTCCTACTCTGGTGATACTCCACACTCTCAGATCTAAGAGCAACTGCTACATGACTGCGTCCTTTCTCTTAATATCCAAGGATGGCCTCGAGTGCTACCCCTAGCCCCTTAAAACAATCTAAAAATCTTGTACTTCTCACGTCAGGAGACACTGAGACTAATCCAGAGCTGGCAGACTTCAAGATCCCCCATCCAATCTGGAAGTGTACTAAAGGACTGAAACTGGTAGAGATGTATATCTGCAGTCTCAGGCCTAAACTACATGACCTAGAAGCATGGGACTCTCTACTCCCCAGACATCATTACCCTCACTGAAACTTGGTTAAAACCACATATCCTTAATCATAAAATCACTCTTCCAGGATATGATGCCTTCAGGAAAGACAGGATGGCAAGAAAGGTGGAGGAGTACTAATAAATGTACCAATCTCCCTAACTACCCAGGAACTAAACCCTCCTGCTCAGGAGAATGTATCCTTGGAGCAGCTACTAGTTAAACTACTGTTTCTTGGGACAAAATCCTTAACAATAGGTTGTGCATACCACCCTGAAATGGCCAAATGTGCACTGGCCTCTCTCATAAGCAGTATTGTAAATAATTCCCCCAGAGAACTAATACTGTCGGGAATTTAATCTAACTAACTTTGCTTTTCTTTTTAGATATTTCCTGAAGAAGACCTTTGGTCAAAACGTCAATTTTAACTCTATTTTCTATTTTCAGTGTGCATTTAACATAACAATTTTGTTTTAATCTAAATTGGCTGGGTAATGGTGTGGCTAAGACTTAGCTAACTGATGCATTGTGGGAGGGCGGGTTAGAAGAAGACAGAAGGTGAGACAAGTTCTTTTAAAATGTTCCTAGGGCATCACACTTTATTACAGAAGGACTTCACACACTTGGCAATACCATAAACAGTTCAACAATGCAGATCTGGAACTTCTGTGTTGCTCATATTGATTGACTACTCAGGATGATCTTTAACAACTGTAATAAAACTTGGCTTACAGAGCTGTCAGTTTCCACTCAGCCAGTAGGCTCACAGGAACAAATCTAGTGCCTGAGGGTGGTCCTACTTGTACCTGCAGTTTTGCAGCTAATACTTTAGGAAGACCAATCACCCCTCTAGCTGCTTAACTCAGCTCTGGTTCAAAACATCTCAGCCTTGACTAACACCACCACTGGTCAGTCTTTCTGAGACTGCTTCCAGCACCAACTACTCCCCTCTTGCATCAGCCAGTTTCACTCCCGCAGAGGACTGCTCCCTCCACAGCTCAGATCTTATCTGGGGACTTCTTCTCTTGTGGCTCCTCCTCCTTCAGGTAACAGCTGGAAAAATCCATAATAAGGCAACAGGGTTTCCATCTAGGTTCCTCCTCTACTAGGTCCCATAGCTCCGGGTCCTCTGCTGCCTCCACCAGTTCCTCCGAATGGGACATCTCCAGCAGCACCTGGTAACGGTGCTCAGCCTCCCTCCGCGCTGGTCCCTCTCTGCGGCACTGGTCCACTTCAGCCATTTTCCACTGAGCCAATTTACCAGCTTTATCAGCTCAGCCACCTGATCCCCGGATCCCTCATGCTTCTATGGTACCTTGCCCAGGTCACCACCTCCAGTCATCCACATCCTTGTATCTGGTGCCAAGAACCACTGCCTGTTCACAAATAGTGCAGGGCTGTTACCACCTGACTGGAATCCCCAGATTCCTGAACTTCCAGCCAGACCCCACTTCCGACACCATATGTCGTAGGGTGTGGGATTTCAAATCATAAACAGGCAGACAAATTGTAAGGTGCATAAAAATGCTTAAAAGCATTTGTCATTTTATTGTAACTCAGAAATAATATGGGAAATGCAGAAAATAAAAGTTAGTAGATGGTTAGCATTTTTCAACTTAGCCTGGCGTGGCTTCAGCCTCCCTGTTGAACACCCTCATTCTTCCATTCCTTGTTATCCCAGAAACCACAGCAGGGCTACACAATGCTGCTTTTATCTGTATATAAAGGTTCCATTACCTGTGGTGCTATATTGGATGTTATAGAGATGGTGCTCTCAGTCTGGTAAATGTATAATAGTAACTGGGCACAAAACTGCAACAGAACATACCCTCCAACCTAGTACAAGCTACTATATCTTATCAGCATATTGTCATGTTGTATAATAGAACTTACCCTGCTCAATAAGTGGGTCTCTAGTGACTGGAAGGAGCCCCAAGGTAGCAACTTTTCCAAGGGTCCTAGTTCACAAACAAGTGTGGACTCTGCTGTTTCAAGGAAAGCCTCCTGTGGAACTGAGCACTATAGTGCAGCAGCGGCCCCTAGTGTAGGAATTTATAATATCCAGAGATGTGAGGTCACTGTGCAAGGGAGGCTTAACCCCATTATGAGGACACAGATCCTAATTAAGAAGTTAGCAAACTTCTGAGTAATATAGGTCTAGAGAATGTTATATGTCATGATGCAGTCTGTTAGTACACAACAAATAGCAGATTGTACAGGGACTTTAGTAATGTATAAAGAAGAAATTACAGGGAGACAGACAATTACATGGTCACCTGATGGTGATGTCACTCTTAGAAATGTATTTAAGTCTGCCACTAGGGCTAGTTTTTTTTAGATAGGACGGTCAGTTGCTGACAGGCAAGGGAAGGTGTAAGACCTTCAGGGTGTTCAGCAGGGAGGCTGAAGCCACGCAGGCTAAGCTGAAAATGCTAACCATCCACTAACCTTTTCTGTATTTCACCATATTATTTCTGAGTTACAATAAAATGACATATGCTTTTAAGCATTTTTATGCACTTACAATTTGTCTGCCTGTTTATGATTTGATATCCCCACCCATGACATGCATCCCTTACCAATTAATTACTGAACCCACAATGCAAAACACCAGGTCTCTGGAAAACACAGGCCACGGACTGGATACTAGTCAACAGGCCTGATAGGATCAAAGCAGCAGGCATTTTACCTGACTCTCTTAGTGACCACTTCCCATTCTTCTGTATATGGAGGAACAACTCACCTAATCCTCCCCCAAAGCTATAGAGGCTTGGGACCTCTCTAAGTTTGATATGACTGCCTCCTTTTAACAGCCTAAGTGAAGTACAATGAAATGATTTATACTTCCTGCCTGACATTGACCAAGCCTTGGACCTCTTTATAAATGACTTCCTTAGCATAATCAACAGCCATGCCCCCTGAAACAGCACAAGGTCAGGGGCCAGTGTTCTCACTGGCTGCATAGAGAACTAAGGAAACAAATGAAGCTACAGGATAAAGCTTGAGGCCAATTCAAACACTTGGGTGACCTTTCTGATTGACTCAAATACAGGAGAATAAGAAACACCTGTAAGAAAGAGCTAAAAGCACCAAAGGACATACATCAAAATCTCCAAGCCTTGAACCTGTTCAACCCTAAAACTTCTGGAAACAGATCAATTACCTCCTCAAAGGGCATGGAGCCGAGCCCACACAGAATATTACTGTAAGCGGTCTCTCAATATCAGAACCCACTGCACTAACAAATGTCTTCAACAACTTTTCACCAACCTGGACAAATATATTGACCCAAGACCAGAGAATATGAGAAGTTTTCCCTTGATGCACAGCCCCATCCCCAAATTTCACTTCTGGCTAATCACCAGGAAAGAAGTACTTACTCTTCTGAGATCAACTAACCCTGAGGGCTCCACAAGTTTCAATAAATTGAAACCAAAATACTTTAAAATAGCAGCCCCATAATAGCTAATCCACTAAAAACCTATTCAATAGGCCTGGTTGCTGAGGGTTGAGGTGCTGGATGCTGCACCTTGTGCCACGCTGGTGACCGGTTTGGGAATGACCTCAGGTCACGGGGGGTCAGTTGGGGTGAGGGTTGCAGCAGGATTCCCTCCAGGGTGGATGCCCACTCCTCTGTAGTTCTGCACCCATCGGGTGGAGGTCCAATAGATGCACAGGTGGCAGGAGGCGATGGCGCAAGTCTGGGATAGGGTGGAAGGATTCATCGGATCCTGGCATGCATGCACCTCCATGCATGCATACACATGTGTATGCCGTGACCCAGTGCAGGGAGTAAAAGGAAAATAAAAATTGTAAATGAAAAAAAATAAAATAAATAAAAAAAACAACATATTCAATAAATCCCTAATGCTTGGGCAGTTTCCTTCAAATGGAAAACTGCCATGGTGATCCCTATCCATAAAGGAGGAACCAAAGAGGTAGTGGAGAACTACAGACCAATGTCAATTCTCAGCACACTGTCTAAAGTTCTGAGAGGCTGGTATACAGTCAGATCCAGGATCACATGGAGTCCCACCATCTACTCTTAGATACATAAAATGGATTAGGAAGAATCATAGGATTGACACGGCCCTTGTCCGATTCCTACGGATATCCTGGAGGCTATGGATCTTGGTCTTGCCACAGGAGCCATATTCATAGACCTCATGAAAGCATTTGTCCTGGTGAATCATGATCTCCTTCTCACCAAACTTGGTCATCTAGGCCTAGATACTCATCATGCAAATGGTCCCACCAATTCTTATGGGAGTGGAAACAATTGGTCAAATGTAAGGATACTAGGTCCGACCTAAAACAGTTCCCAAGGTGTCCCTCAAGGCTCCATCCTTTGTCTGCTGTTATTCTCAGCATTTATAAACGACCTTCCAAAGCACTGTGGTGGGGCCATGGTCCAACTATATGCAGATGATGCCATTATATACTGAAGCTCAAGCAACATTAAGCAGATGAACATGGACCTAAACATTGATTTTGGGACCCTTGAGCAATGGCTTATGGATGAAAAATAAGTCCCCAATCTGAAGAATATCAAGGTCATGCTCTTTGGTCCTCAACACCTGGATTGACAGAAGTTACCTGCTCCACCTATCATCGATCAATGGCACCAGGTTGGAAGTCACTGACTCTATTAAATACCTTGGGATGCATTTTGACCAACAGTTTACTCTAAAAACACATGTTGAGTCAGTAACAAAGACAATGCACCAGAAAATTGGTTTCCTATACAGAGACTTAGAGGGTATAAGTAATGATGCTCGAATGACAAATGCCACTGGAACTTACTACTAGTCCTATTCTATGATGCACCTGTACTACAACTTCTCTGCAGCATGGAGCTAAATAAACTGAGGGTGTTATACCAAAAGTTGCTCACTTTGTAACCACAGCATCCCTGAGAACACCACTGTAGTGTTCTCACCTCTATAAACTAGCCCTCACTTGAGAGAGACTAGCCCATCCTACCCTCTGTCTTGCCTTTAAGGTGATCAAAGCAGCTCCCCTCTCAAGCTTCACTGGGTTACTCCAGTGCAAAGTCCAGAAGATGTCACTTAGATCAACTACCTGCTCCATTCTGGAGGTCTCCAGTTTCAGAATATGCAGAGCGATAAGTCATTTGCAATCTATGCCCCTACCCTTGGAACAGACTACCACCAGAAGTCTCCAAGTGTACATCGCTAATCTCGCTCAAAAGGCATTAAAATCCCTTATCCTATCACCAAATCATTGTTGCTGTAATAAACAAAGTATAGTGATAATCATGTGAAAGTTGATCATTAGCGCAGTATACCATGTGGTAGATTAGCATGTTATCCACTGAATAACATGTATTGCACTACCACGCTATACCGTGCTAATGGTCAACTTTTGGAGATTACCACTGTATATGTGATACCTAGCACTTAACCACCACTTCTCGGCCCAATCAATGTACCAGGACCAAATATTAATAATATGTAACCCAGTGGAATGCCTTGAAGCAATTACATCTGTATAGTATGTATCTAATGTGATTATGTATACCCACTGGCCATTTCTGGTACCTGTACCGTTTCTCAGTATTATGTATGTGCATTATGCGCTCTTTCATCCTGCATAACTATTCCTCATATGTGCTCATTCAATTTTACTGTTTATTATTCTCAGTTTCATTAACTTGAGTATATGTGTAAACTGGTGTATGGTTGTAAACTTGTATTCCTACTGACTGTAAATTTATTTATTTAGCTTTTGTTTACTGGGTAAGTACACTAGACAAGTTGTATGCCTATTTTCAGGAACGACCCAGGAGAGTACAACAAGTATTACAGACAACATCATTACACCAGGTATTACAGACCACATTGTAACAGGTGAACAAGTGCAATATCATAGTACATGAGTGTTACAGACCTCATTATACAGCTGAGAGGTGACCCAGTACAATACTGCAACTTAATACATTGAGTCAGCAGAGCATACAGACAGGAAAAGCAACAGTAAATATAAACAGACAAGGGTAAGGTACATAATGAGCAAGCAGTCAGTAGCATTGAGCCTACAAGTAGCATAGGCAAGTACTTAGGAAGGGACGGCTCGAGTCAGCAATCACGTCAGACGGTAAGTGTTCCATGTGGGAGAGTGCCGAGAAGTTACAGTACCTAGGGCATGGAGCAGGGATGGCTAAGGGCACTCACAATGTGAAGCCAGCTTAGGTGCTCCCACAGGGACTGGAGACACGGGTGGAGGGGGTGACCAACCAGCTCAGGAAAGGAGTTCCAGAGCCTGGGAGCCCATACTGTGAAGTCCCTGTCCCACAAGGGTGCAGGTTGGGGTACTTTAGTATCCCAGGACCATGGGACCTGAGGCAGTAGGAGGAGCGGTCAGCAGGAGAGAGGAGCTGAGCCAGCTCCAGGGGAGCTAGTACTGATCACCTTACTCACAAAGCACCCTAGTCCAAAGTTTAGGTGATTGGTTGGGAAAGCCAACCAAGCTTGTCATAGAGTTCACAATGATGGGTAAGGCGGCGAGTGGCCAGGCGAGCGACAAATATTGTTGTACGTCGTGTGCCATCGGGTGAGGAGGGCTTTCGAGGTTCGAGCAAAAAGTGGAGGCCATAGTTGAGGGAAGGGGTAGTACACCTCAGCAAGTGCCAGACGAGCGGCAGGAGTTAGGTTGTATTTGGCCCTGTAGGCCAGTCCCAGCTACAGTTCACGGCTCTGCAGGCATTGAGAATATGGCTCCCCATGTTCAGTTGTGGGTCGAGCGTCACCCCAAGGTATTTGAGGGAGGTTACAGTGAGAAGTGAGGTACCATCAGCACAATTGATTTGCAGCGGGATTGGGGAGGCACAAATCTTGGCTGTTGAGCCAAATAACAAAGCCTGTGTTTTTCAGGTTGAGGACCAACTTCTGTTGGGTTAGCCAGAGCCTGAATGTTTTGAAGTCCTCAGATAGGTGGAGATTAAGGGTGGCAGTATCCTGAGTGGGCCAAGATGACCAGGTCATCCGCATACAGGGTGACCCGACATTTGGTTACTATGGTAGGAAGATGGTTAATAAAGAGAAAGAAGAGAGGGGTCCCAGAACCGAGCCCTAGGGAACACCTGAGGTCACAGGAAGGGGATCTGAGAGGACTTTATTGAATTTGGTCAGCTGTACTCTACCATGCAGGTAGTCAGTTAGCCATTTCAGAACTGAGGGGACAAGCCAAAGGACCTCATCTGGGTGCAAAGCAGGTCATGGTCAACAAGGTCAAAGGCCTTGGACAGGTCGATGAACACTGCCCCAGAGAGTAACCCCTGGTCCATGGCTGTTCTAATACTGGACAAGACAGAGATCAGGGCCGTAGCTGTGCTGTGCCCTTCTCGAAAACGTGCTGGGTGGGGTCAGCAGCTCGTATGTAGAATGTATTCAGAGATAACTCTGGGTCACTTCTAAAAATAGGACATTATGTCTCAGTGGCCCACCTGGTTAACAAAATTTCAATAAGCAATAATATCATTAAAGCCAGCTCTCATTATTATCTCACAATTTGCAGTGTCATGCCATTTTTTAAATTTGCATTTTGTTCCATTTTTTATAGCAGGTCTTTTCCTTCAAACACCCAATGGGCATGATTTTTGAATCTTGGAATTCCTTCCTAATGTTTGGACCCTTGGAGTAAATTAGTGCCTGGAGCTAACTGTGGTGTGATCAAACATGCCTGCAGCACACTATGAATGCTAAAACATGTATGAATATACTGTCTGTAAGAGGAGCACACACCTGTTTGCTCCTTACAAACTAACCCTCCTGCCGTCCAAATGAGGTATGCATCCAACTGACAGCAATATGGTTCTAAGGAGTGAAATAGCAGTTAATGCCTGTCACAAGTGATTGCTCCTTTACCTCACAGCACAGTCAATGCATTATGAGGGCATGAGTATCATTATGGGCTCATTAAACAGTGAGGAACAAGCTCTTGCTCCTTGGAATGAGTGGTGATGCCCCCACTGGCAGCACTGGTGCCATCAATAAACTAATTCTGTGTGATGTAACCCAACCCACCCTCCCAAATATATCATCCCTGGTAGTCTAGTGTACACTGTGATCCACGTGCACATAATAAGTAGTAGTATACATTTTATTCCTAGCTATATGAACAAGGATGGCCCAATTGAAACAATACTAATTTTCAGTGGGGTCTTTACAGTATTTAGTTACAGTAGATAAAAAGTTTATTTAATAAAATTCAGCACTGGAAATGCATTGAGGCAATCAATTTATCTTCACTAGTAAGTTGCTTGATAATAAATAGAAAACATACTTACACAGTGCCAAAATCACCATAAGGATATTAAACACAGCAATAGAGGACAAACAAGTTGCAACAGCAGGAGCCAAAGGTCATGAAATGATCCAAGCTAGAATCAAATGTTCCTTGGGTGTCTAATTAGGTTAAAGCATGGGCAGAAAAATAAAACCAAAGTGGATTAGAAAAATTCTACTCAGACTCTCAACAGTTAATTGAGGGTGATTTAATACCTGCCAACCAAGACCTCTAAAAGATGGATTTCTGCTACTCGTGTTATAAAACATTTTTCATGTTCCAATTGATCTCTAGACCTAAAGCTTTGTATCTAGGGAGTACCCAGTATTTTATTATCTTACGTGTACTTATTTAAGTCTGTATGTAACCATTGCTCTTACATATTACTTTGTTGGTAACTTTGCAGCCATTGTGACACTTCTCCACTTCTCTGCTTGTTTGTTTATACTGTTATTCATCCACTCCTTTTGCCATCTTCAGTACCTTAAAATAGACAGTTTTGTGTCTAGTTACTTTACCTGGCCCTCAAAACTAACTAACTAAACTAACTGTGCAAATTCTAATTTAGTGATGAACTTACTGCCTTCTTTAATGACTTACTTTATACAAATGTTCTAGAGCTTAAAGAGCATGTGTTCACTTCTATTTAACAGACAACTATTTTATTTATTACTATGTATTGATGTGTTAGTAATTACTTTCTACTTTTATACAGTAATGCATAACTAGTTCATAGTCTTTCTGTCGCACTGCAATTTGTGATGTAATTGCTAAGCAGTGGCTACTACTGCATCAAAACAGCACACACACACACACACCAACAGCGCGTCATACAAAAAACCCTGTGTCCATGACTTTCATCACTAACTAGAAATTGGGTAGACTCCAACTCTACCCATCTTATCCACCTTACATGGCACCCTGTAGACATGATTCAATCATTCAAGAACCTTGGTGTGTAGCTAGAAAACAAGCTTGACTCCTCTGCCTACATTGGCACCATCCATGCCAAGCTCCAACCTAAACTTGGGGCCTTGTACCAAAAAAGATTGTTTTATCTGCAGGTCTGCAAGGGCTTGTAACCAAAATGGTGCTCCCAGTTTTGACTATGCAGATACAGTCTATGGCACCCCATTCACTTCCCTAACCAGACTGGACACCTCTGAAACTCCTTCTGCCACTTTGCGACCAGCTCCCTGTCAAACTCATCATTGTTTACTTTACTGCCCTTATCAATTCTCCTCTTCCCTCACATTGCCAGATCCACTGTGACTCCTTCATATCAAAATACTGGTGTGAGTCCTTTCCCTCTTACTTCTCATCACTCCTTTACCTCATCCCTTTAGGGGCCATGTGGTGTGTGTGCAGTGATTGCTAACATGCACATTCTGTATAAAGCAATAAAGCTTTAAAAATCTATTAATCTTGGTAGAGTGTGTCTTGATTCTATTGCTTTGGAGTGCAGATCATTTTGGACTGTTTCTGTATGTTTGGCCTGTTCTGCCCACGAATTAAGGGTGACTCACAGCCTACTCTTGGTTTGGGTATCCAGTACTGGTTTGGGTCCCTTCCTCTTACCTTTCATCACTCTTCTCCCTCATCCCTCTGCCTCATGCTCCCTTCACTGCAGTGATCCTTGCACCTTCACCACCCTCATACCCACTCCTCTGCTGGCCAATCAGCCTTTTCCTAACATCTCCTCCCACTTTGGAACCAGCTTCCTCATCCTTCTGCTTCACTGCCTCTCTGGCTCCCTCAAGTATCAGCTGGAACTCCTTCCCTCGCCCACTCCTGTTTTCTTTCTCTCTGACCATTTCCCATGTAATTGCCATCCTACCTTGATGTAGGTGTGGCTGAAACCTAATGTTGTTTGTTTAGCCTTGTTTGCTCATTTTGCAGTTAATCCTGTATTAATTGTGCTCTCTGATTGCACTTTATTGTAACTGTAAACTGAGTCTGTGCTATGTATTTTGTATCCCCTATTCCCTTCTCTGGGTTGCACTGGAAATGAGCTCGGCACAGTGTGCCTTTCCCAGTCACCAAAATTTTCAAATATATAAAATAAAACAAAAACAAGTCAATAAGAATAGTACATCATATTTACAAAGGTGTTAATAGTTATAATAAGGGCATTGAGGATAGTAGGAATACACTTTGCAAAGTAGAACATCATTGTTTTATTAATTTAGGGAAAAAGTCAAATTAGTTTAAACACAAATAGCCTGGATTATAATTTAGGCAACAAGTAAAGCTTGAATGCTTGCTCCATGGCCAGCATTTACATTTAGTAAAACAGCTGGGCCTGAGTATGGTCTTAAATACTGTAGGGCCGAGTTCCAGATCACAAGTCCTTGATAACAATAGTTGTTTTTGTACTGGCAAAGTGTATTCCACTCCTGCTGTTGCCCATCACCCATTCTTAATTTGTCTTTTTCCAAGCCATTCAAAATATATTCCAGAACCCTTCCTTTCTTACAGTTAAACACAGGTACTGTAACTAAGAATGTGAAAATCCCTCCATTTGCCTAACCTCTATCTACTTTAGTTCTGAATACCATTGACAGTGGTGAGTTCTGCAGGGCGGGTCAAGGATGAAGTGGGCAAACCTTCTGTAGATCACATCTAGCTTTGCAAACTCCCTCTACGATGCCCCTGAGTAAAGCAGATCACCATAATCCAAGATCGGAATTGCCATGGTGCTCATTATGCATTTATGCACTTCTGTGGAAGACATTTTTGACCCTATGTAACACGCCAAGTTTACCTCCTAGGCTTACAATGATCTTATCGCTGTAGGTGTTCAACTTGCATTGTTCATCTAGCCATATCCACAAATAATTATAGGTTTGAACTTGTTGCAGGTCCAGATTATTATTTGTTACAATTTCCAAACATTTATTTTTGAAAATTGTTTAGATTCCCCACTGAACAGAATGGTTTGAGGTTTTTGGCATTTTGTACAAGCCTGTGGTTATTAAAAATGATTGGACCTGATCAAATGCTTTTGTAATTCCTTTTCAATCTGTACTACACTACTTCCTGGGATGTTAATAATCATATTGTTTCTATAGAGATGATATTTAACATCAATATTATGACAGGATAAATAATTCACATACAGATTGAACAGCGGTGGCCCACAACTGAGCCTTGTGGGACCCTGATATAATATGTGCTGGCTTGGATTCAAAATCCTTGATGCTAACAAATTGTTGACATCCTTTGAGGTACCCTCAAACTATTTGAAAGGTAAAGGGCACAGTCCAAAAGATTTTAACCTGGAGAGGAGAATGTTATGGTTAAGAGAATCAAATACTTTGGAAAGACCAATAAAGATACTCCCACTGACGTTGTCCAGGGCCTCCTGTATGTCAATCAATCAGTCAATGAAAATCTTTATTTATCCAGGCAGGCACCATTGAGCAAGGCTCATTTGCAAGGTGGACCTGGTCATGAATACATCAAAGTACAGTACAGAAGCAGGTATGCAAAAGCAATAATATACAAGGAAGAAAAGTATATACGGTGTATACAGTACAGTACAAGGTTGAAATAAATAAAAAAAACAGTATTATCTTACAATTGAAGAAGTCAGCAGATGTACAATCAACCATAGGCATACAGGGGTTATAGCAGAGATCTTTTGAGTGAGGCAGCTGGCAACTACACATATAGGGAAAGAGGCCGTGTATGGGGTGGCAGGTTAGAGAGGTAAGAAGAGGAGGATATATTACCGATGACTGGGGAAAAACTGAGCTAAAACCACAGAAAGTGACAATGGCTGTTGTGTACTTGTTTATTATGATAATGACGTGGGAGGGGTAGATAATTGTGACACTACTATGGATGTGGTAGGACTTTAGCCATACTAGAGTGGACAGGGAAGGACGGTGCAGCAGTAAGAGTTAATAGGAAAGAGTGAGAGCCAAAGATAGAAACATGGCGAGTGTCAGGATGGAAAGGGGAGCTATGGAATTAGTGGGCTAGCAGTGAGGAAAACATTTGCAAGGTGCTTTCATGTAGCGATTGTAGAGCTCCTTGAAGATATTCAGGCTAACAGGGCAGCTCAGCTTCAAGTTTCTTTGTAAACCATTCCACAATGTGGGTAAAGAGAAGCTTAGAGCAGCTTTGCCGAAATGAGTTTCGATCCTTGGAACTTGGAGGAAATTAGGGAATAGCTCCTTAGAGTGTAGGTGCTAACACACTCTGGGGAATACAGTCTAAGACATATGAGGGAGCTTGTTGGTCACCTCTGAAGGCCATTGGGCAGCATTTCTATTCCTTCTATAGTGAAGGGAAGTCCAACCTAACGATGAGTACAGGGAGCAGTGGTGTGTGGAAAGTGGAAGGTCAGTAATGAACCTGATAGCTCTGTGGTAGAGGGTGTCCAACTTAGCCAGTGCAGAGGCAGTGCAGTGACTGTAGAGCAGGTCCACGTAATCTATTAAATATATGAAGGTAGCTTGAACCAGTTGAATCTTGGCCTCCTTTGTGAGCAGGTGGTTAATTCTGTAGAATAGTCCTAATCTTTGCCTTAGTTTCTTCTGTAGTTCTTGAGATGGTCGTGAAGGAAAGTTTATGATTGGGCCAAACTCCTAGATATTTGAATTTAGCTACATACTCTAGTGTTTCTCTAAGAACAGTGATAATTTGTGGGATAGCTCCCCACAGCAGGAATTGCCACATGCAAGGAGGGAGAAGACCATGGCTTTTGTCTTTTCGCATTGAGCAAAACTTTTGTTTATGAGCTGGTATTGTAGAAAGTTAATTCAGCTTGGAGGTCTTCACAGGCTGCTTCCGCATGGAATGACTCAAGTACAGTAAAGTGTCATCCACAATAAGAGGATGTTGGCTTTTTGATGGGGTCATTGATGTTGTTAATGTAGACTGCAAAGAGGAGGGACCAAGGATAGAGCCTGGGGCACGCCCCCAGCATAGGTTTTAATGGAGAAAGATCACCTTCCTGCTTAACTCGCTGTTTCCATTCTCCGAGGTAGTCTGCAAACCAGCACATAGATTTATGGTCCAGGCCTAAGGTGCTTAGAGAGGAAAAAGCAGGCTGTGATCAACTGTGTTGAATGCCTTACTAAGATCCAAGAAAACAGCAAAGACATGCTTCTTGTTGTCAAGGTCTAGGAGCCAATCACTGGTCACCTTAGCTAGGGCTGTTATGGTGCTGTGCTTTGCTCTGAATCCAGACTGAACTGGGTTTAATAGGCTTCTGGATTCTAAGTATACCCCTAGCTGGCCACACACAATTTTTTCTAGTAATTTAGATAAGATGGGGAGGAGGGAGATCGGTCTGTAATTATTTAGATCACAGGGTCACCTGCTTTTAACAGAGGGATGACATGGGCTATTTTCCATTGAGAATTGAGGCTACCCTGGGAGAGTGACATGTTGAATAGGTGGGTGATTGGCACTGCAAGCACATGGTAGGCACATTTCAGATAGTATGGCTCTATGAAGTCAGAGCCTGCTCCTTCCTGGTGTCCAGTTGCAGCAGTAGGTCTTCCACTTCTTCTAGAGACAGACAGGAGGGAGGCCTCCTCGGTAGAGGGGACTCTTGGTTGGTGGGCCCTGAGCTGTGCGGAGGTCATTGCAGGAGAGGTATCAAATGCTAGCCCTGCCATTGCAAATGGTTATGGAGGGCTTCCAATGTTCCAATCGGTTAGCGATAACGCTGCCACCACACGTAATTTTTGCTGGAATGGAATTACCAGGTGCATGTCCAGACATGTCTTTTAATGTTTTCCAGAGCTTTGAAGGATTTCTTGAGGCAGAGGCTAGCTCCGAATGATAGTAGGCAGCCTTGGCTGCTCTGACCAACTTGGTGCACTTGTTACATGCTCTCTTAAAAGACACCAATCCAAGTCGTTCTTGCTTCTTCTGGCTTTTTCCATAAAGTATCCCTTCTAACAGGGAAGCTTTGAGCTCAGGTGAGAACCCACGGCAGGTGCTGCTCCTGATCCGCACCTTAACCAACGGTGCATGCTTATTTAAAGCCTCACTTAAAATATCGTTGTTGAAATCTCAGACTCTGCACTTCAGAAGCACCCTCTTATGCGCAGCTCGGATCTCTGTTCCTACCTCTGAAGCGCATGCGTGATTTTGGAAATCATGAGAAATTCACAAATTGTGCACTGTAGAGCGCTTCTGCTTTTTCAACAGAGATACCAGCAACGCCTTATTTCTACACGAGGAGCAGGGTTATTATTCTATCTCGGTTCGCTCTAAAAATGACTGTTTTGGACAGTGCTGCGTAGAGGTGTGTTCTCGACACATTGTGCTTCCAGGATGTGGTGAGTTTTAGTTGACCAGTGTAAACATATTTTTCACAAATCTTAAAAACTGGCCAAAAGGCTGTAAATTGCACATGTAGTGGCATTCTGGGGTGCATTTACGATAGATGGGTGCCAAGAGGCACACTGCTCGCTTTTAATCACAAAACGGAGGGGCAAAGTTGACAGTACCCCTTTAATAGCTTCCAGGATCTAGATCAGCACTGAAGTTAAGCTGAATGGCTTGTCATTGCTTGGGTCTAACTTTACTCCCTTCTTGAAGATGGAAACAAAATAATCAACTTTTCTGTCCTTGGGCATCACAACCACCTGGCTAGATACATGAAATATTATTACTGCAAGTACTGTAGCATCACCAATTATTCCTTTGACTCCTCTATGATCCTAGGGTGTGTAATGTATGGTGAATCTCATGCAGTGAAATGCAAGTTATGTTTCAATGTGTCCTGTGTCTTTAACAGTATGCATCAGATATTTGGGAAGACTGGAATATATAGCTCACCTCTGTTCTGGTCAACAAGAAGAGATGGGACGTGTGTACCAGGAGGGAGGCAGAAGGCAATGTTGTCTGTTGCACTGTTGAGTCAAGGTCAGAGAATAAAGTCTGGTGTGCTATGTTACATTGTCGAGTTCTGAGCTTTATTATTAACATGAGGTTGAAGATATTTCATGGTACCAGAAGTGAGGTCCGAAGTGTGACTGGAACAAAGAATGGCCACACTACTGGATTTGACCTGTAATGAAGCAGAGAACTGGGCCAGGTGGAGGAATATATGAAACTGATTTTGCTGGCCCAAATGCAGACAAGTGGAAGACTGAACAAAAGGCAGCACACTTTTTAATATGCATAGGCCAGAAAGGCAGAGACATATGCAGAGCATGGTGTGTTAGTGGTGGTCTCACAGCTGAGGACAAATGATGCCAGAGGTTCTGTTCCCTGCTTCAAGGCATACTGTAATCCACAAGAATTCAACAGTGTGGTAGAAATGGTTGTATGAAAGAAACAAAGGCCAGAATAAAAGTGTGGATGAATGGCTCACCCAGCTATGTTTGCTAGCAAAGACTGTGTTATCGTACACACGTCAATGTGATAAAAGACCGCATCCTGATGGGGACTCGACATAAAGAGGTGCAGGAGAAGCTCTTTTAGAAGATGATGATGCTAGAAACTGTGCTTAAGGTAACCTGAGGATATGAGACCTCTTATATTCACAAGCAAGTGCTGAGGCACTGCTTAGCAGGTGGTGGTGGCACACACCATTTCTAGAACAAAAACAGAATGGAGGAATGACTCAGTGCAGAAAGGAGGACAAGGTTCATCAGAAGAGTGACCTCCAATGCGTATAAGACCGTACAAAGGTGCAGGTGAAGCATGCCAAAAAGGCAGAATGCCCTGCAGCTTGTCAGATATGTTGAGCATTTAAGAAATGTGGTCATTTTACAAGTGCATGTTAGACAGCACACCAGAAAAGTACATGCAAAGTACACACAGTATAAGGGCCCATTATGGGATATGGCGAGAATGCATAAGACCAACCGTTATTCTTAGCCTCCATTGACAGGGAAGTAGATATCTCAGAGGAGGCTATGTTATGTTACACATGGGTACAATGAAAACAGGCATCCAATTCAATCTGAACACAGTCAGGCAGGTCAACTGCATACCACTCTTGGTGTGTCAAGAAAGTGTTGTACACGTGTCTTTTTCTGCAAACTAAAAATGAGCCCCGCTTAGCTGGTTATGGAGCATGTGAGCTGAAAGTAGCAGGAAGTTGCAACTTACTGTGCAGTCACAAAGGAAAACACAAGTGATGCAGTTTTACATTGTGGATACTCCAGCCACACCAGTCCTGGGGCTGAAAGCATGCAAAAACCTAGGAATGACACAGATAGTAATGGTAGTTGAGCCTGTAAATAAAAGACCTGACAATGGAAGCAGTACAAGCCCTGTACTTACATGTTTTTATGGGACCAGGTTGCTTGCCAGGAGTTTGCTCTATACACATGAAACCAGGAGCTCAAGCCTGTAATTTTTGCATCAAGGTGAGTACATAGAAACAGCATTTATCAGCAGAAAAGGACCTTTGGCCCACCCAGTCTGCCCGATGGTCCCTACCTAGTCTGCCTCCACAGACCCTAACTGGTCTCTGCTGATCCTCCCTTGTCCCTGCCTATTCACTAATACTCTCCTACGTCTATCCCACACATACTTGAAACCCCCTGCTATTTTGCCTCCACCACTTCCACTGGCAGTCTAGTCCAGGTGTCTACCACTCTTCAGTGAAATAGTATTTCCTCACATCCCTCTTTAACTCCTCCCCAGCTTCATCGCATGCTCTATCATCCTGGTGCCCTTCCTCCTTTGAAAGAAACTCTCTACTGCACATTGTCCACTCCTGTGAAGTACTTGTAGATCATCATGTCCCTCTGGCTCTCCTCTCTTTCAGGGTGCACATGTTCAGATCCTCAGTCTTTCCTTTTATGGCTTATGGCGCAATCCCTGTACCATTTTAGTTGCGTCCTCTGGACTGCCTCCACCCTGTCTATCCCTTTCTGAGGTGTGGCCTCCAGAGCTGTACACACTACTCTAGGGTGAGGTCACACCAGTGAGTGATACAGTGGCAATACCACCTCACTCCTCCTGCTGGTGATGCCTCTCCCTATGCATCCCAACACCACACTGGCCTACCCACTGCTTTGTCACACTGCCCTGCCACTAACATTAGCCCTGAAGGCCAAAAAATAGAGCAGAACTACTGAGAATGGAAATGTTGGGGTAGTCATCAAGGTGACAGAGCCCACAGAATGGGTCAGCTCCATGGTGGCAGTGAGAAAAGAACTCGGAAACATGCATCTCTGCATAGACCCACTGACCTCAACAAAGTATTAATTTGTGAGTATTATGGGCTGCCCACACTGGAGGAAATTCCACACACACTGTCATGGGCTACCTATTTCTGTGTACTTGATGCCCAGGCAGGCTACTGGCAGCTGCAACTGGATGAGACAAGTAGTCAACTGACAACTTTCAACACTCCATTTGGTAGATGGTGCTTCAGCCACATGCCATTTGGGATAGTATGTGCACAAGACACATTCAGAAGAAATCTCATGAAATCATAGAGGGACTCCAGGGTGTTGAAGTGATCATTGATGACCTCCTTGTATATGGATCTACAAAAGAAGAGCATGGCTACCACCTTGTGACACTTCTGGAGAGATGCAGGCATGTGAACTTTAAATCCAGATAAAATGCAGACAGGTCAAACAGAGGTAACCTGTTTTGGACATTGACTGACCAATGCGGATTAAGCCAAATTCAAAGTTTAGTGTCATCGAGAGATGAGACCTCTGAATTCCCACAAGCGGCTTGAGACAATACTTGGTATTTTCAACTATGTGACAAAATTCTCCAAAGGATTGGCACAAGCTTTAGCCCACGGGACACTGCTAAAGGGTACTTCAGAATGGTCTGGATGCCTTTATGGACAAGGCGTTTAGAAAAATAAAAGTCTTACATGCAAACAGCCTGGACCCATTCTACAGTATTTTGATGTAATCATAGCAGTGGTACAAGTGGATGCCTCTCAAGCGGGTCTAAGTACTGTTCTCTGCTTCAAGAAGGAAGTCTGTTGTTATGCTGCCCAGGCTTTGACTCTTTCACAGGTAAACTGTGCCCAAATTGAAAGGGAAATGTTGGCAGTTGTTGCTGGGTGTGACAAGTTTCATTAGTAAATTTATGGGCAGCCTGTAACAGTGGAGTCAGACCACAAGCTACTACAGCACATTCTCTTGAAACCACTGCTGTCTGCACCTCCTCGCCTGCAAAACCTGAGGATGTAGCTACAGAAGTATGACCGCATGATTACATATAAAACCAAGTAAGGATATTCCAATTGCTGATACTCTGTCCAGAGTGTACAAACCTGGACAAGATGCCTAGGAAGGACTGGATCTGTCTAGAGTGTACACAGCTGGATAGGATGCCCAGGAAGAAGCAGATCTAGAAGACCAGGTGCACAGTGTGTTGCTGGCAATGCTTGCAGTTGAGTCATACCTAGACAGAATCTGTCATGCAACCACATCTGATAAAACCATGGTGCTGTTAACAAAAGTGCTTACCAGTGAGTGGCCTTCTCGTTAATGACAGTTGCACCCTGTGTTGCACGCTTTCTGGCACTTGTGAGCAGATCTTACATGTGCAGATGGTCTTATTCTAAAAGGATGAATACTGATACCAACTGACCTGCAATCTGAGGCATTGTAGCAGTCCACCAGTGGTATTTTGGGGTAGTGATTGGCAAGCAACATGCCAGAGATGCAGTATGCTGCTGGCATTAGAAAGGCTGGTGGCAGTTTGTGACACATGTCAAACTTTTCAAAGGAAATGTCTAAGAAGCTCTGAAACCTTCTGCCATACCTTAGCAACCTTGGAAATGCATTGGTTCAGAACCATTTGTCATAGAGGGATAAACTACTTAATTGCTGTTGACTATTAACAGCAGGTTTTTGAGCTGATTCAACCTAGGAACACTGAAGCACACACTATAGTAAACCATTTGAAAGTCATTATATCACCAACATACCTCTCAACCTCCTGCCTCATAAATCAAGGACAAGGCTTAAAAATCAGGGACAAAGGACCAAAATCAGGGACACGTCTTCAAAATTGGTGATATACACTCAGGAAGTTGGTAGAATAAGGGCTTAGTGTAAAATGCATTTTCTAAGGAAAACAAGTCTGTAACTGTAATGTTTGATGTTATTCTGTGCATACAACCGCCACTGTTTGGTCATGGAAACCCAATTTTAGGAGGGACAGAGTATAAGTTTGAGGTAAATCAGGACGCCCTGAAAATCAGGGACAGTTGAGAGGTATGTAATCACAACATAGTGTATGCAAGGAGCTTGTGTCTGAAAATGGTCTGCAGTACAATTCAGCTGAGTTCAGACAATTCACCACCAGCTGTGGCATCAAACATATACTAGCCAATCTTTTTTCCAAGCTAATGGACTTGCAGAAAATACGCCCAGAAGGCAAAGCACATTCTAACCAAAGCTAAAACATAGTGGTCAAGACCCCAACATTAGACTGCTGAACTATCATTACGCACCAGTGTTAGAGGGCAAATGTAGCCTCTTCACAAAAGTGGCAGCAGGGAGGAGCTGGCAATCACAGGCCAGTCAGCCTGAGATCGGGACGGAAGCGTTAATGGAATCACTGCTGAAGGAAAGGATTGTGGAATGTCTTCAATTCAGTGGGTTACAAGACCGAGGCAGCGTGGATTCATGGGGGCACAGATATGACAGTTAGGCCCATCCAGTCTGCCCATATACCCTACCTGTAACAACAACTGTTGACCCTGCTTGGCCATTGGCTTTAGCTTCTCCTTCCCACCTCTGTGGTTCCCTTATGCCTATCCCATGCATGTTTGAATCAGCCACTGTGCTTGCTCCCACCACCTCCTGAGGTAGCTCATCCCAAGCATGCACCACCTCTCCATGAAACAGAACTTCTCATATAACCTTTATCCTTCCCTCCAGTCTCACAGCATGCACCTCATTCTTATGCCTCTCCTGTAGTGAAAGATATCTTCAACTTGCACTTTGTTTATGCCCTTGAGACACTTGAAGGTTTCTATTATATCTCCCTGTTTCCTCCTCTCTTCCAGTGTATACATATTGAGATCTTTTACTCTCCACATAAGTCTTCTGTTGCAAGCCCTGCACTGTCTTAGTTGTCCTTCTCTGAACCGCCTCCACCCTGTCTATGTCCTTATGAAAATGCAGCCTCTAGAACTTCACACTGTACTCCAGGTGTGGCATAACCAGTGTTTTGTATAGTGGCATCACCACCTCCCTCCTTCTGCTAGTGATACCCCTTCCTATAGACCCCAACATGCCACTGGCCCTCTCTACTGTCTTAGTACTCTGCTTGGCCATCTTTAGATCATCCAAAATGATAATCCCCAGTTCCTTTCCTCCTTGTTGACTGCCAGCAACTCCCCCCATCCTGTAGCTCTTTGCAGAGCTTCTGTCCCCAGGTGCATGATTTTGCACTTCTTTGAACTGAACCTCAGTTGCCACACTTTGGAACATTTTTCCAGGTTATGTAGGTCCCTCCTCATTTTTACACCCTTCTGAGTGTATACCCTGTTGCAGATCTTGGTGTCATCTGCAAACAGGCAACTTTCCTTCCAGCCTTTATGCAATGTCACTACTAAAGACATTGAAAAGCACTGGCCCCAGGACTGATCCTTGAGGAATGCCATGGGTCACTCCTCCTTTCTTGGATTGGATCCCATTTACCATCACCCTCTGTTTTCTATCCTCCCAACCAGTTTCTAACCCAGTCTACCACCTTGTGGCTCATTCCCAGGCTTCTTAACTTATTTACCAGTCTTTTATGTGCAACGGTGTTGAAAGCCTTGCTGAAATCAAGGTAGGCAACATCTACCACGCCCCCTGATCCACCTCCTTCACCATCCAGTCAAAGAAATCTATCAGATTTATTGACATAACCTTCCTGCTGTGAACCCATGCTGCTTCAGATACTGTGTTCTGTTGGATTCCAGGAGTTCACTGTCCTTTCCTAGGAGCTGTGTGAGTGAGTTCGCCGCCTCCTGGATTTACCTGTTCCTGAAGGATCTGTTTTCTGGTGTCTTGGATTTGCCCTCAGCTCACCTGTCTTTGGAAAAGAGAGAGTTTGGGAAGTAGATCTTGGACTTTTTAGGATCCTTGTTTGTGGCGGTGGACTGCGCTTTGGACACCTGTCCTCTCAAAGGTGTGTGGGCTGGAGCTGCTGCTATTTGGCGGCAGGCCTCTAGCACTTCTGACCTGCACTGGAACAGCTGGAGGCTGACCAGGTGGCGTAAGGTCGTGGTGAGCGGGTTGGTCCGGGAGTGAGTCCTGGTGCAAGCAGTGGTTCAACTAGCCCTTCCCTCCTTTGATTTACTCCTGGATGACTACAACAAAGTAAGACTTCTGCTTTTAAATTTATATGCTGCTGCTGCCTAATTTTTAGTGGTGGAATTGATTCTGGAGGGTTCTTCAAAGGATACAGTTTGGGGTGTGTTATTCGTGGTGAAGAGAGCCCACAGTTTGCTATCAGTACTGTACCTTGATTAACTGCGCCTGGATCCGCCTACCCTAGTACATTATTGTGTTTGGAGGGCCTCCTACTTGTACTGAACCCTCTTGGGTGGTAAGAGCTCCTTGGGGGTTTGAAACTGGGGAGAACCTTGGGGATCTTGCCTTAATTTTAATCTATGTTCTCCTGGTTATTGGTTCCATGGAGTGAGAGTTCCTCTGTCCTAAAAAGACTTTCTAGAATTCATTCGGACTATATATTCTGTTAATTATTTATTTCTGTTGTTGGATTGTGTTGTTTAATTTATGTCAAGTAGACTTTCGTTTGTCAAGTTTTGTTTTATTTATGATTTAACTTTCTCTTAGTTTGATTTTAAATTTGTATTGTTTTTGATTTTATTTTATTATAGGAGTTTAGATATTATTGTCATGGTGCCATGTCTGCGGATGATGATATTTATTGTTATTCTACCCCCGTCATGCACTGCACCATCCTCCCGCGCTCTTCATGCCTCCACCTTTCTTCCCCTCCCATTGCTTTTCCCTATATACCAACATTGTAGGGCCTTGGGAATTGCTCTGTGGGGTGTCAGAGGGCGGGAGGCATGAACAGTGGTAGATGGATGAAGGGGTGTCACATCCAAGTGGTTAAGTCCAGAAGATGCCCATGGGTGAAATGGAGTGAAGAACGTGGATCTCCTTGTTTGGTATCCATACCCAAGGGCACCATCTCTGTAAATGGTGGGTAGGTGGTTGGGGCATCCCAGAAGTCCTATCCAACCAGGGCGGTGTTGTGCAATGCCAGGTCCATTGTGAACAAGACTGACATTATAGCAGACTTGGTGGGCACAGCGGACTGACTTGCATCACCAAAACCTGGCTGGATAGTAATGCTGGCCCAATAGTTGAGACAAGCAGTTCCAGCTGGGTATTCGTGATACACTGCCGAGATTGGATTGCGGGGTGGGGGGTGGGGGTTCGGTCTGTTTGAGACCGAATGGATCTCACTAGTGTTCCAGTGGAGGACCAGATCCTTTGAATGTGTATAGTGGCAGGTGAGGCTATAGGATAGCACTCGTTTATACTCCACCCGTGATGAAAAGCTATTCCTTAATGAAGTGGCGGACTCGTCATCGACCTGGTATTTAGGTCACCCAGATTGATGGTGCTGGGTGACTTTAATGCCTGGATCGAGCAAACTCTACTTAATTTGGTCAGCACTTCTTCCAATTTATGTTTTTATTGGGCCTCACACAGGTGGTTACCTATGTCACTCATAAACATGGCCATTCATTGGATCTGGTCTTCCTGCTGGGGATGGAGGCCTCCGATGTGGAGGTGGAACCTGTCGGATGGTCTGACCATCACACTGTGAGATTAAATTTTACACCCCCTCGTGAACCTACCTCTGTGGAGATGGTCAAGTGCACCGTCCTACTGACGGATGTTACTCCTGAAGGCCTAATCATGGTTCTTGACCTATCAGAACTTCCTGGGATGAGCTCTAATCCTAAAGTGCTGGTGCTAGCCTATAATAAGGCTGTTACCACTGCTTTGGATTTAATTGCTCCCACCCGTGTGCACCCTCTCTCCCTTGCCCTCGATCCACTTGGTTTGATCGGGATCTGAGGGAGATGCGCGACTAGGCACAGGTTGGAGAGGTGCTGGTGAAAATCTGGCTTAGATGCCGAGCATCTTAGACTCCTAGAGCACTATAAACTCTATCAGTCAGCAATTACTCATAAAGAAGGCAGTATTCCTGTCCGGAAAAATGCTGTTGCATAGAATCAGCCAGCTCAGCTCTTTTCAAACCGTAGACAGGTTGTGCAACTCAGCCTGTCTGCAGGTTAGTCAAGCCCTTTCACAAATACAATGTGAGGAGCTTGCTCGATTCTTTGCAGATAAGATGGCCAACATCAGGGCTGAGACTCGTGCCCGCACTCTCCATGGGAGTTGCTGTGGTCCAGCCTATGGTTACAAGTACCCTGCTTGCCTGGAGTTACTTCAAAGGCCGAAATCGATGAGGTTATGAGGATTGTCCAGGGTATGCATACCACAAGCTGTAGTTTAGACCCGGGTCCCACTGGCCTGATTATGGGCTGTGGTGAGGTTATCATCCCGGTTCTAGCTAGGATAGTCTGGTGCTCTTAGACTCCAGTGAATATCCCGCCCCTGAAGGAAGTGGTGGTGACACCAGTGTTGAAAAGGCTTCCCTGGACCCAGACTCCCTAGCCAACTAGAGAACTATCTCAAACTCCCTTTATGGGGAAGGAATCGAGAAAGTGGTGGCAGCCCAACAGGACAACCATTTATCCATCCATAACATCTCGACCCCTCTTCAATCAGGTTTTCAAAGAGGCATACCACTGAGACTGTGTTGGTTCGGTGCTCAATGATCTCCTGATGGTGAGAGACCAGAAAACTGTCCATTTTGGTCCTTCTGGATTTGTCATCAGCATTTGACACCGCAGACGATGGGGTGCTGCTCAAGTGCCTGAGATGCATCTGTGGGTTGTCGGGTTTGGTACACAGATGGTTTACCTCCTTCCTCACAGGTAGAGCTCAGAGGGTGGTATTGGGATATTTTCCTCCGATCCTACCGCTTTGTCCTGTATGGGTGCCTCAGGGCTCTGTGCTGTCCCCATGTTGTTTGCAGTGTACATGCTCCCCTCGGAGACATTGTAAGACGATATGGGCTGGAGTTTCATTGTTATGCTGATGATACCCAACTCTATCTGTCTTTGCACCTGACCAGAATAGAGCACTCTCAGTGCTTAACAACTGTCTCAGCAAGATCCAGGGTTGGATGAGGTCCAGCTTGTTGAAGTTGAACTCTGGGAAGACGGAGGTGATGGTCGTGATCCTGGCCACCGGATTGAGGGGGGGGGGCAAATCAAACCTCAGGTTTAGTCCTGGGGATGTGGAGCCCCTGCCTCTGAATGGGTGCGAGACCTGGGGTGATCCTTGACGATCAGCTGACATTCGCGCACAAGTGTCGGTGGTTGTTAAGGTATCCTTTTACCATCTTAGGAACATCGCTAGGATCAAGCATCTTGTTCCATCTGGTGACCTGCCTACACTGATCCACACCTTTGTGACCTCTCGCTTGGACTACTGCAATTCCCTCTACTTTGGGCTTCCTGGGGTTGATATCCTACGCTTGCAGCTAGTGCAGAACTCAAAGCTTGGTTGTTAATTGGGACCTCACGTTCTTACCATATTACACAGGTGCTGCAGGATCTGCACTGGCTGCCGGTTTAGTGGCGGATCACCTTTAAAGTTGGATTACCGACATATAAAGCCCTATACGGCTTGGGCCCCTGACTACCTGAAAGATCTTCTGGTGTCTTACTTCGGCTGCGACCACTCTGCTCAGCCAACTAGGACTGCAGAGATTCCAAGGGTGGTCTTAAAATCTTCTGGTGCCCAAGCTTTAGTTTTGTGGTGCCGACCTCTGGAATTCTCTACCCCATTGGATTAGAGAGTGCATGACGGTGGAGGGTTTTAAAAGACCTAAAATCCTTTTTATGGAAAAAGGCATTTGGTGATGATATAAATATTAACTAATGCTGTATATTTTAACCTGGAATTTAATTTGTTTTATGATGTTTTTATGACTGTCATTTTGTAGCGCCTTGATTTTGAAAGGTGCAAAATAAATAAAAGTTTATTATTATTATTATTATAAGCAGTGTCTCCATAACCTTGCCCACTATTCAGGTGAGGTTGACCGGCCTATATTTTCTGCCTTCTCCCTGTTTCCACTCTTATGTGCAGAGGATTACATGTACCCTCTTCCAGTCCTCGGAACCACTCCTGTATTTAGTGTCTCACTGAACATAGCCATCAGTGGTGCTGCTAGCTCCATCTGCAGTTCCTTTATTATGCTGGGATGTATGCCATCTGGTCCCATTGCCTTGTCTACCCTCAGTTTTGTGAGCTCCTCTAGGACACTCCCTTCTGTAAATGGGTGGTGTTCACCTCCTTCCCATGTGTCTCTGATGCCTAGCTGTGGTCCCTGTCCCTACCCTTCTTCAGTGAAAACTGAACAGAAGTATTTATTCAGTTATGATGATTTTCCAGGCCTCCTCCATACACTTCCTTCATCTCCTCTGAGCCTTACATTCCAATGTCTGGCCTTCATTCTCTCATTGCACCTAAAGAATGTCTTGTCCCCATCCTTCACTGTTCATGCTAATCTTTCCTCTGTTTGCACTTTTGCACTCCTAACAGCTCTCCCTGTTTCCTTCAGACAATTTAGGTACACCACCCTATCCTCTTCCTTCGTGTCTCTTTGTATTTTCTGAAAACCTTCCTTTTTGGCTCCCACTTTCTCTGCTATTACTTTAGATTAGAGAATTAAATCTGGAAAAATCAGTACCAAGAAAAGATCCAAAATCAAACAAGATTTATTCTTGTAACAAGTCCTTATGAATACAAGTTCAGCACACCATGCCTGTTACAGCAGCAGTGAATTCCACCCACTGATTGCCCTTGCTTCTCAGCCTAATGTTCTGGTTTGTCCTCCATTATGGCTCCTTTTAGGTGTGCCCACTGCTCCTCAATACCCATTTAGTATCCCTCCTTGCCAGGGCTTCATTGACGATAGCCCATCCTAGCAAAGTCCACCCTCCGAAATCCAAGACCCTTGCCTTTGTGTGGCTTGACTGTGACCCTGTAGCCATGTTAAACCTTACTGTGTGGTGGTTGCTGGGCCCGGGTGCCCTTCCACCCCTGACATCTGTGATTCTGTCTCCATTGGTCAGTACTAGGTCAGTAATTGTCCTGTCCCTATTGGGTTCTAGCACCAGCTGCCTGAGACCTGCCCCTGCAGGGAGTCCAAGATGCCTGGGCTCCTGGCTGAGGCTGCCACTGGGATGGCAAATTAAAATCCTAGCAGTAGTACCTCCTTTGTTGCAAAACCAAGCAGGTAAGAGAACTGGGTAATCATATTTCATGACCTAAAGGTGGCCAGGCAGTGTGATAAGGCAGTTGGGAGGCTAGTAGGATGCTGGGATGCATAAGGAGAGGTATCACCAGCAGAAAGAGGGAGGTGGTGTTGCCCTGTATAGATCACCGGTAAGACCCCACCTAGAATATTAAGTCCAATTCTTGAGACCACATTTCAGGAAGGACATAGACAGAGTGGAGGTGGTTCAGAGGAGGGCAAATAAAATGGTGCATGGTCTTCACCAAATCCTATGAGGAGACTCAAGCACCTCCAGTATGTACACCCTGGAAGAGGGAGGGAGGTGGGGATATGAGAGAGATGATAGAGACCTTTAAATATCTCATGAGGATAAATAGGGAGAGAGGTGGAGCATTTTCAGAAGAAAAAGAGCTCATGAACAGGGGGACATGCTATGAAGCTGAGCGGGCTAGATTTAGGAGAGATAGGAAGTACTTCTTCACAGAAAGGGTGGTGGATTCCTGGAACAGGCTTCCAGTGGAGGTGGTGGGGTGAACACAGTGGTGAGTTTCAAGAGTGCATGGTATAGGCACAAGGGATCTTAGTGGAAAGTAAGGGGAGGAAAAGAGCCAGTGCTCAAGTAGTATCTGCAGTGATACTGGAGGTAGAGAAAAGTGGGCAGACTTTGTGGGCCAAGTGGTCCTTATCTGTCATGCAATTCTGTGTTTCAGTGGATGACCTTGGCTCACCTGCACAACTTTTCATGAGGCAAAGGTTGAGGACTACTATACCAGTGATCAGTGACAAGCTCGATACACAAGTTACTCCTACATTGAAATTTTAAAGCAACAGAAGCACACAACAAGAATCACAGGACCACTGCTTCAACTGTAGTGCCCATCCACTGTCTACAGTAACTGCTGGAACACCAGTTGGTTACAGAATATCTAATAGAAAGTGGGATGCAGTGCACATATTGTTTTCAGGATTGACACCATGGTCCTACATCACCGAGGCAGATCAGGAACAGATATTCAGACAGAACACGTCATCTTTATAAGTCTTATCTAGTTGGTCCTGAAAAGCCAAAACTTAGGTTAGCCAAGAGCTCATCTGTGCTACAGGTTGTGATTTTCAAGCCACCTCTCAGGATAATACCTTTCACTCTGGTGCTGTTGTGTGTGAACATAGACATCCTGCAAAAAACAGATCAGTCTGCTGCTGGCAAGTCTGAAGAGCTCTCTGGGTCTGCCCAGCTGGATCCTGGAAAGCTGGATGTGTCACCTCCTACAGATATATACAAGCAAAACATTATGTACTGTTGAGCAGGTTGTTTGCTAAAACCCAAGATTTGGAAAGATTTTTTACTGGCTGACAACTGTACAATGCTAACTAATGTTGCTGATAACTGTTCAGTGCGTGTTCTTCCGTCATTGTTGTTTATTACTAGTTAAGCATCTTTGGGAGGGGGATGTAAGTATGGTGAATCTCATACAGCAAATTGCATATACGTTTAAATAGGTGCTGTGTCTTTAAATGTATGCATTCAATATATGGGAGGAATGGAATACATAGTCCACTCTGTTCTGGGGTCAATAGGAAGAGGTGGGACGTTGTACCAAAAAGGAAGTTAGAGGGCAATGTTCTCTGATGTACGTAGAGTCAAGGTCAGAGAATAAAGTCTGGTTGTGTTCATGTTGCTGTCGAATTCTGAGTTTATTAGCAGCATTAAGTTGAAGATATTTCAAGGTGTATTCTATCTGCCCATTGACCTTACTGTGCATGGCTTGAATGTCACTTGGAGTTCAGCTATCAGGCTGGGCGTGATGTCCATGGGTTGCATTGTGGCTGTCTCCGACACCACGGGCCCTCCAGTGAGTACCCTTTCTTCCAGTGGACTTTCAGTAAACACAGAATTGAAGTACAGTATGCCTTCATCATCTCAGTCATCGCCCTGGCTGTCTCACAGGTTTCATCTCCTCTTCCCTAGAACCAGCAGGATAAAGGTAACAGAATAAAATGTAAAATACTTAATTTTGTTTCTCAGACTTTAGTACAATTTGCAGTTCCCTGTGATTTTTGCTGAGGCAACCAGGCTGCTGAGGGATGGGAAGGCAGGTTCAAATGTGGCAGGGGCTTTGAAGAACTAGGAAAAGCTTTGTTCTGCTGTTGCTGCTTTGAAGTTGAAAGTCATTAAAGCCCCTACCAACACATTTAAGGCTCTTCAGAAACATCAGAAAACCATGTAGAGAGGAAGAAGTGCAGCACAAATGTTTCATCGGTTTGGGCTTCTAAGTTTGTATACCTCAGACACCAACTATTCCTTTGGATAAACTCAGTAATTCTTTATTCCAAACTTTATATTTAGACAAAAGGCACTCACATCTGTAGGAGTCTTCCTGTACATGTTCTGTGTTCATCAGTTTGAGCTTGTAAGTTTGTATACCTCAGACACTGACTATTCCTTTAAATAAACTCAGTAATCCTTTGTTCCAAACTTTATACTTAGACAAAAGACATTCGCATCCATAGGAGTCTGCCCTGTACATGTTCTGTGTTCTTTCAGCTAGGCCTTCCTTACTTTACCTAGGCGCACAGCCACCATGATCAGATCCACCGGTCTTTTAATGGAGACTCAACCCTACTTTAAATTTAAGAAGCAGATTTTTATTTATTTTTCTACAATTTACTGTTACCACTGAGCCCCACCACTTCTACCTGCAGCTATATTTAACTCATCAAAACTCCACCAAAAAGAAACCGTATTGGACAGACAAACACAGATGTAACCCTAGTAGGCACCACCCCAGTGTTACACCCTGCCTACTACCCGAACTTAGGCTAAGGGTTGGGTTGTAACTTATAAAACCTTTGCGCAGTGCCCCACTCAGGGTGCTTTACATGGGTGAAGGGCACTGGGTGTAGCTCCTGAGCTGCTACACCACCCACAATGACCTGTTACCTTCCCCAGACATGCCCCAATACACAGTTCCCCACATTTCACATTTTGAATTAAAGACTCTCTCTAATAATATGCTCACACAGGATTTCAAACAACAACAACAAGATATTTATTTCGGGGTAATAAAGGAGCTAGGAAAGGGAAATAGGAGGAGTAGAGGTTATCTTACCATATTTACACATGTACAGAGATCATTTCGAATTTTGCTGGTGAACCCTCCAGCTGGGTGGTACATATTAAAGGCAGACATAGATCACATTTTACTATTCGACTTAAGACATCCAGAGCCCTGGCTATCTAGCTGCTGATAAATCAGATGTTAAACATAATTATTAATAATACCCACACTGGTACCAGTCCCAGATACAGCAGAAACCCGCAATCTCATACCATACTGGTTAAACAGATACCACAGTCCAAGATGTTGCAGGCCAGATGAAGTTGCAGCTGGTTGAGGTGGCTGGCTATTAATTTGAGGAGGGGCAACTTGGAAACAGATTTTGTAAAGCAGCAAATTACTATTTACAACCACAGCAGGGATTGCCCTGCACTTTAGCAGACAAAGCAGGGATTGCCCTGCACTTGCAGACTTCGAACATTCCAGAATAAACTATGTGGATCTTACATCCAGAACATTCAGCACAATATTTGGAAGTCCCATCCAATGCAATGAGAGTGATGCTTCTGTCAAGCATCCTATATGCAATTCAAATACGGTCACATCTTGTACTTTATATACCAAAAGGCATCCATCCAGAGTAAGTTGGCAACAACACTTTTACCAAGCATCCCATACTTTAGTTTCAGGCAGTCATATCCAGTACATACTGTATACCGAAAACATTATCCACAAGCGAGTCCTATCCAGCATGTCTAGACATTTAACACTTCTACCAAGTGCTCTTAGATGAAATTCTGTGCAGACACAGGTACATTCTCTTTAAGGTATCTTAGGCGTTAATATGCTCTAGGGCCTCCTGTCCATGAAGTGGCAATGGCGTCTTGGCAGACAGTTCCACAATGGCAGGACTCTAACCCATAGCTACACATTTATATGATTCACTAAGCCCACATCTTGCTGCACCTGCAACTTAGCCATTTGGGCCACAGACAAGTTGCATCCATTACTTGAACTAGGCAGTCTCTTATGGGGTTAGTAGCCCAGACTGGGGACTTCAATACTTCACACTTAACAGCACAAATTTCTTAATGGGGCATGCAGCCCCAAGATTACTTGTAACTTCTCCCTCGCACCGGAAGAATGCGAGGGTACTCACTCAGGTCCTCCACGGGTCTCATCCGCAATCAAGGCATCCTGAAGACTTCTTCAGCTCTCTCACCGCTGAGTTACTTGGTCAGTGCTCTCACCACTGCATGATGTCATCTGATCTGGTCAGCGCTGTCACCGCTGCTGGACATCTGATTCTTTGGTCCCACATCTTTTCCCGACGTGGAGGGGAAGGCTAGCCTCTGGAGGACAGTACTGGCAACCTCCAGACTAGCTGTTGTAGAAAGCACAATTACTGCAACTAGTTAACTGTTAACTGAAGAAATAACAAATGCCCTCTGAAGACTGAAAGGGCATGAATTAAGTGGACCAGGCCTGATGGCATGGCTGGAGCCTGAGCCCTCCCCATGGTGGGCTCCCAGCAGGCTGGATCCTGCTCTGCTGCTCTCTCAGCTCTGCATCTCTGAATGAATCTCCCAGACAAACTGCCAATATTGTCTCTTTATAGAGTTCCTAGCTCGACTCCTGATTGGTAGCAGGGATGGGGTGACATGTCTCCAAGTTGCTGAAGAACCTGTCAATCAGAACACTGAGGCACAATTGGGTTGTGGAATTTGCGCCCAAAATAATGTCCCTGTAAGCCCCATAAGCACTTGGGTGCTTTCCCATGAGATGCAGTCAATGTCCCACAAGTCCTGGCTTTCTGTTGCTGCAATTCCAATTGGCTGTACTGCTGGCAATGGCTGCTTAACCCACTGTCCTCATAGCAGATTAGATACAGTCCTGAATAATGTCCTGGTGCAGCCAGAAAGAAGTAATTATTTGTCCCAAATGCCACACAGTTCTATAGCTTAAAGGCTGCACTTGTAGTCGCTGCACAGATAAAGAATGTGGCTCCTTTATTTTTCTGTTGCTACTGCGCTTTTGCAAGCTCCCCTGCAGCAGCTGACAGACTGACACATAGAGTCCCACAATACTGGAATTGCCAAGGAAACAGTATTAGTTTTAACTTTAAACACCTTTCCCACATGTACAACATATTCCCAACAAGCAGCAACAGTTCCATTATTTAAAACATTTTAATTCTTTACTTTTCGGCTGGAGCTGAACATAGCTACCCTGGAGGCAGCCAGATACACTGTTATACATTATTCAGATGATGCGGGCCTGGCACAGGCATACTCAAATAAGCCCCAGTCAGAACTCCTTTAATTTCCCATCTGAGCGGTCCCCAGCAGGCTGCCCGTGGTCACCGGGTCCCAATTAGGTGGAAGGGATCCTGGGACCCAGGGCACAATCCCCGAGGCGACCGCAAAACTAGCGGCTCCACATCAAAGGCGCTTTGCACAGCAACGTGATTCTCGGCTGCCCTGGAGGCAGCACTTTGCAGCGGAGCTCACAGCAGTTTGCCCGAGGGGCTGGATTTTCATTTGACGTGCAAGCTGGGCACACATGAGGGCAAACAGAACCTGGGGAGCCAGAAAATTAGAAGCCAAGTCAGGAGATGGACAGAACAAAACGGGCTAAGGTAAACCCAGACTGGCATTTCTAGGAACCCCGTTGCAAGGGGTTACACAGATAATTTTTATTCTAGCAACATACTGTAATTTTATGATGACGCCATATCAGACCAGGAGAAAAACTCGGTCTACATGCAACATCATCATAAAATGTACAGTATTTATTTATTTTGTTTTTGTTTACCAGGTGTGTGCACTAGCCATAAAGATTACTGTTTTCAGGTATGACCAAGGAGGTTACAGCGCAAACATTGCAGATATAACAAACAGTAGATTACATCGAGATACATAAACAAGGTGTTGTGAAACATTAAACAATAGGCTAAGCAGCATGTAGTATAAAGGGTATTTCAAAAAACATTTAACAATAAGCAAAGCATTACAGGTAGTACATAGCGTGGTCCTGGTTGGATCATAGAGGTTTTTACAGTCATAGCATGACAAAACATACAGTAGCAAGAGTATTGCAGTAGTAGTCCTGAAAATACAATTTAGAAAGTACAACAAAAATAGATAAATAAAAGAGTGGTGAAATTCTGACAAGTGCAGGGGATAATAGGTAGGGAATGGCAAGATTGTGAACAGTAGGGATAATTGAAAAGCTCTGCCTGTAGTTATATGGAAAAGAGCTCCTCCGGCATATCCTACTTAAGCAGCAGAAACCTGCTGCTCTGCTTAAGCGAGATGCACCGCTGGCGTGTTGCTGCTTGTGGTGGCTGCTCTTCTGTGTTTTTTGTCTCTTGCCTTGCCCTCCCCGTCTACTGTCCTGTCTGCTGCTCATTCCTCCCACCTGCAGCTTTGCTGCCTTCCGTTCTGCCTGTACCTTATTTGTTGTGGTTTTTCTCTCTTGGGGTTCCTCCTGCTCGCTCCATGCCTCGCTCAGCTCTACTCTGGTGGATCATTGCCATGCTGCTGCCCCTGCTACTCTCCTCCTGCTTCCTGCCCTTGCTCGCTACACTCCCAGCACTGGCTCATCTCCTTTCTGAGCAGCTGCTGCCTGCAGCAGCACATGTTCCGCTCCGCTGAGCTGCTCGCTCCCTTTGTTTGGATCCTCAGTCTGCTGGATTACGCTCATGCTGCACTCCGCAGCTGCCTACCGATGCCGGATCATCTTTTTGCGCCGCTGCTGTCTTGCTCCACCAAGCACTACCCAGGTTCTCATCTAATTAAAGCCAGTGGGTCCTGCCTTCTGCCCGCAGGTCTTAGCTGTTACCCAGTCTGTGTCCTTTGTCGTTCACTACATTTCCTGGTCCTGGCCAGACCTTGGTCGTACTGCACACTCAGTGGAAATTAATGCTATACTCCAACGGGCTTCATCAATGACTTGGCATAATACTGCCTCCGTATGCATTGCTAGCACATAGCAGACGTAACACCAATGCTTTTCATTCCATAATATTTGTATCCAGTTGTTACAGGGCATGATTCATTTCTTTATGGAATGGTTTTATCGCAGCAGCATTGGGCTGCCATCTGAATGGCTTCTGTATTGCTGCTTATTGTTATTCACAGTACACTACTGAACATACTGTAGCCAGGTATAGTCCTCTTATTCCTAAGTCACTGTTACTCAACAGCGCCTCCCATTGCTCTGACCTGCAAGAGACTGTCGATGTTCAGGATTTGGGCAAGTCTGGTACATTGGATGCATTCGTGCTAGTTGCGCTACTGGGAGCTCAAATTGATATTTACTTGCCACTACACTTGGGAACCTTTAGGTGTCATTTGCAAATAAACATATCATTGTCCTCCTATAACTGCTACAACTCTACTAAGCAGCATATTGTATCTGCCATAGCTACTCCCAGCTCCATACCTTCAGTAAATCCCAACTACGTCACTTCCTAAATGCATCATTTACATTGAATCTGCAGTGATATGAGTTTCTGGGCAATTCACAACATAGAGCTGCGCCTGTGTGAGCCTCAATACTGACGGCTGTCCGCGTGGCTTGCTAAAGGTATCAAACACTTGGTCCGCATTAGCTCCTTCTTCCCTTCCTTCAGAGTTGCTAGATGTCATTGTCCTCCTACTGCCTATGTTATACAGCCTCTGCATGAGCCTACTCCTAAGTGCCCTGGCTTTCAGTAGTCCCAGCCTCCTGAGGCTTACCTGCCACTCTCCACCCACTAACTACTCAGGATTGATTGCACCACCAGCTCTTCTTCGCCTTCAGTTGTACTACCAGGATCCCAAACCCTAATCCATCGTCTTGCTGCTCACATTTCCAGTTCAACGACTACTACTACTACCACCACCCTACGTACAAGTCCGTACCTACAACTCGTTACCTATGGCTTGCCCTATTTGCATTCCTGTCTCCTGCTCTTCCCTAGCTGCATGGAATATCCTAACTATACTAAACCTGCAAGGTCCTCGCCAGTGCTCATTCAGCAGCTTCCAAGTTTGCTCTTATTCCACCTGCCTCGCCCAGCATCGGACCTGGAGATTCATGAATTCCATCAACCTGCCACGCCCAGTCTGGGCATGGAGGTTCGATACTCCTATTTCATTACCTACTGTGCCTCATACCTGCTTCGCCTTCAGGGCCAGAGGTTCAACTATTTATACCTATGCCTGCCTACACCGCATCCGGCCTGGAGGTTCATACATCTCTCAGCCTGCCACGCCCAGTCTGGGCCTGAGGTTCGATACCCTAACTCCTACCTGGCTTTCTACCTTACTTGGCATCGATTCCAAGATCATATTCTCCCACTGGATTTCAGTTATTCGTTCAAGCTCTTCTTCTCCTCCTCGGAAGATTTCCTCATCTGCTAGAATTACTCTACAAATACAACTACATCTAAGTGGATGGCATATGCTCGTCTGTGGATCTCGCTGTTTCTCATGATAGTCACCCGGATATGCTCTATACTCTCAATTCATTCATGCTAATTAACTGACCTACGTGGGGACCAACTCAGCACACTAGCCTCGAGGGCTAGCTGCCACTCCACCGACTTACCAGCAAACTATAAGAGTCTGGCTGCGCTTAATGATTACATGGAGCTAGTCGCCATTCTACTTACTATACCAGCTGATCTACGGAAGGTCTAGCTGCACAACCCAACCATGGGACTAGCTGCAAATTCTACTATTTATTAATCCTACACTCTATTTACTTACCAGCAGACCCATCAAGGTCTGTCTGCACTTTCATGTTACCTGGAGCTACCCACCCTCTACTTACCTCTCCAACTGACGGTTAAACTGCGCAGCTCACTGAGGGACTAGCTGCCATGTTCTATTACTACCAGCAGACCACCATAGGTCTGGCTGCGCTTTCATGTTACGTGAGCTAGCCGCTCTCACTTACCTCACCAGCTGACGTTAAGCGATCTCACCCGAGGGACTAGCTGCCATGTTCTATTGCTTATCAACTGACCAACTTGGTGCATTTACTTGCTACTTACTACCTCATCTCCTAACACATGGTCCACCGCATATACTTACCTAATGGGCTTGCCTTGTTATACTTCTTGAATGCTTCCTAACCTCGCACCTATGCTTCAGATTTATTACCCTTAAAGCCTGGCAAGATTCCAGCTCAGCTCTACAGCTGTTGCCTTCTATATCATGACCTAAGTATTTCTACTCTTATCATACTTTGCCAGTACTGGGTTCGTCAGTCAGCCCTCTATTAGCAGAAGCCGGAATCGAACTACTTCTATTTTCATCCTGCCTTGCTTTCGTCAAAGCCTGGATATAATTACTCCATCCACCTATCTTATCATTCCCTAGCCTCAGGAGCTCCTCACTTCCAGTTCTATCCTGAACTTATTGGACATGTTCTACAATGCTGTCCTCAGTGTTCATCTACCTGGATGCTGCAGCTTGCATACTACTACCTGCTTCGGTCATGCAAGACTTGGAAGCCTGTTCTTGACCTTTCATCTTGGCTACGAACTGTTCCACTGAATATGTATTCTGCAAACTTGGACTAGCCAATAATTAATTAATGTAGGTTTATGCTCCTTTAGTATGCTCAGAAGGACGGGCAGGTCAGTAGACTATGGGTCCTCAGAGGTTTCCCCAAGGGGGTTTCCTCTCCTGCGTGCCGCCATACTCTCTGAAGTTGGTGAAGATAATCATGGATATCATATTTCTTTTGGAGGTGTCACATCCTAAACAACTAACCTTCCTTCCTACGGTGGGATACAGAGTAAAGCCACACCATCAACTTATACCGATCAACTCAATTGTTCCAGTATCAGCACTATCGCTACTGTCAAGTTCATTATGAACTATAATCACTGACTTATTCATGTCTATGTCCAAGTACTTAAGCACTATCCATTCATATAACTATACCTTGGAAGCATCATTCTACCTACTGGTCTGGCCTCTGTATCAAACTGAAATCTACATTATAAGATGCAGTATGCAACACAAGCACTGAGCTCTGAACCACATATAATTGAAAGGCTCTGCCTGTGGTTCTATGGAAGAGCTCTCTATATCCTATGTAATCAGCAGAAACCTGCTGCTTCTGATTAACAAGCGTAGCTTCAATAAGCCTGGCACGCCATGGCGTGCTGTGGACCACTTGAGGGTAGAAGCCGGCCCGGCATGCTTATAAATTTCCTTGTCTAAATTGTCTTCCCTTATTTTCGCTGGGCTTTCCAGTGGCCCAATAGTGCTCGCAATTAAAAGGGGGGCTCGGTGTCTCCGATGATGTGCATGCTCACATCAAACCAAGCTGCCCTTATTGAGACATGTGTGCTTTGTCCTCAATCAGGTCCGCTACCGCTTGTGAGGAAGGTGCCTAGTAAGGGGCAGGCCAGGCGGCTCTTTAAATTCCCTGGAGCTTTTGAAAAGAGAGCGAGTCAAGCTGCAGATTGGAGCACTACTAGTTGCTGCCGTTGCCGACTTTGCCGACCGTGGCTAGAAGCCGTACGCCCGTGAGAAGCCGAATCCAAAGAGACAGAGCGTTACCTGCACTTCTGTGTTCCCATTTGAGCTGCACTGCTGTAGAGGGAGATAGCGAGAGAAGAGACTGTACAGATGATTGTACGAGCCACCACGCTGACACGTAGTTCGCCTGACCCCCAAACGGTGCATTTCGTTGCCACTGCTGCTGTAGTCTGTTGTCAGTGCTGTGCCCTGTACTATTCAGTAGCCAAGAGGAATTTTGGACACCAGCACCTGAGTCTGATACTGTGAGTGAAAAATATCATCTGTTTACCAGGTATGTTTTCAGTTGGTTAATGTGACACTGCTGCTCTTGTGGTGGGTGGGCAAATAATATTGGCAAGGCAGTAAATGTAAGCAGTTCTGCTTCTGGTGGTGTGATGGGGGAGTGTGTGTGGTGGTGTGTGTGTGTGTGTTCACTTATATCCATGGTATAATATTTAACATTGATGGGCTCTATCAGAACAAAAGGGGCAGATATTCTGGCAGGTAGGATAGACTGATTGATAGTGAGGATTTTAAACCATATATGGTGTGATTAAAGGAGGTGAAGAACACCCAAGCACAAGGGAAATAATTATGAGAGGGTTTAAATAGGAAGGAAATGATTGTGATGGGAAAAGTGTGGGTAACATTATGGAAGTGAAGGCAGGTTATAACGGACCCATAAAATGCTTAAGATGCAAGTTGCACATAAAAGACAAAAACATACAAAATGTTAAGTCCCAGCTCATTTGCTGGTCTTTTTTTTTTTTTTTCACTTTTGGGAGAAACTGTTTCCAATCACCCAGTATGTTTTCCTATTTTAAAATTATTTGACACATTTGAGGAAAGGGTGTTAACCTCAGCCAGCACAGGCACTGTAGCAGATAACAAGGACAGGTTGAATTGTGGGACCAATTTAAATGTGTGTGTGTGTGTGTGTGTGTGTGTGTGTGTGTGTGTGTGTGTGTGTGTCCATGGGAGGGAGGATGATGACATGGGTGACAGGGAGGGTGAGGGGTTAATTTTATAAATGATCTGAGTGAGGGGAAAGAGGGTGGGAAATACCTTTATGCAGTGGTTGAGGGAAAGGTTATTGTAGCTCTGGCATTGGAGTTGGAATCCAGTATTGGGGGGTCCAACACTGGGGGCCGTGGGTGGGAGGAGGAGGATGACATGTGTGACAGAGTGTGGGTAAGGGTGGGTGGGGGTTAATTTTATGAAATGATCTGAGTGAAAGGAGAGGTGGGAAGTACCATTATGCAGTGGGTGGGGGAAGGGTTACTGTAACTCTTGACACTGGGGCTGGAATTCCAGTGTTTGGGGGGTCCAGCACTAGGATTGGGCACATGGTGTCAGACTCAGGGATGGGGATACAGGATGAGAAGCCAGTGGTCATGTAAGATGTATTTTATTTTGTTTTGGAACAAACAAACAAAAAAAAAGACAACGGATTGGGTATCTAGTTTCTGAATAAGTAAGGAACAGTGTATGACACTGGGATTCGCACCTAGTGTCTGAAAATGAAAATGGGAGTGTGGCCCTTAAAACCATAAGCTGTGGCACCGAGCAGTGAGGCACCTGCACAGCAAGCTGGTGACCCGGTTTCACATTGCACCCCAGAGAACTGGAGGGAGATGACTGGGGAGGTATCAGAGTGACCACGCAGACTATCTCCTCTCCGAGGGGGAATGGCTCACACCACTCCTTGAGCTGCTCCTAGAGGGAGGCAGGTGGAGAAACACTTGATGGTGTGGATGGCCACATACTACTGTCCATCTCTCCAGGATGCTGCAATATGCATCCATAAATGGGGAAGAGGAGGAAAGGGAGAAATGGGAAACATGATCCATATCTAGTGCCCCAGATGAAACACAGAAACATAGACATTGATGGCAGATAAGGACCATAAGGCCCATCCAGTCTTCCATTTTTTCTACCTTATGAATGTGCCACAGGCCTTTACTCTGTCAATGGCCTATCTATTCATATGCATCTGTATTGCTCCTTATGCCGATCCCATGCCTGTTTGAAGCCCTGTGCTGTATTCATATTGACCACCTCCTGAGGTGGTTTTCCTCCTTTGCTCTAGTCAGAGTATACATATTGTGGCATATATTTACTTTAGGGGACTGCCTTAGATTTGAGTGCACTGGCGAGTACACGGTCGATACACATTCAGGCAATGCTACGCCGATACTACGCCACGGGCTGTCAAAAGAAATGAAACGGTGATATTTTTAATGCTTACAACAATTGTGCACTGCAGACCGGGATGTGGTAGCTGAGCACCCCCACAGAAGGAATGAAATTTACTATAAAACTGCAGATCACAACTGGGGACCCAGGTGGGGGTGGAGCGGGCCTCCACAGAACAAATGTCAAAAGCAACTCTGGAAGGCCACTTTTTCAATCCTGACTCCTCTAGTATCGAATTTCAACAGCAGCTGAGTGGACATGGAGAAATCTGATTTGGAGCATTCTGACTGATTGCAAGATGTGTGTGTGGAGGAGCGCATAGACGCCGTGGAGGACATACTACCATAATCCACTGAATTCTGGAAACGGGGCACTATGTGTCCTTTAATCTAATCGCCCATATTGTGCCTCTAGTCAGGATATACATATTGAACTGTTAATCTGTCACTTGTTTTCTGATGCAGCCCTGCATTATTTTTGGTGCCCTTCTCTGACTACCTCAATTTTGTTAATGTCTTGTTAATTTCTTCCCTGTGATTGTCAGCATCTCGCCTCCCAACCTATGGGTGGCTTCAGGATTCTCTTCCCTATGTGCATGATCTTGCACTTTGCGTTTTAAACCCCAGTTGCCACTCTTCTGATCTGCTGCTAAAGCTACTTTTGTAGTGAGAAGTGTGTTCTTTCTCTGCTGTAGTTTTAGCTCATAAGAGAGATATAATTCATGGAACTACCCAGCTAACAAAACTAAAGTTATTGGTCAATGTTTAAAATGCACTCTGCAGAAATGTGTGCATTGGGAACTGCTTTTCTGAGTGGTATGCTTTTTTTTTTCCACCTAATAAAGGTTTGATAGTGATCGTATGTTTTTTATGTAGTATTACTGTTCCTTGGTCTTGAATGACCACTTAATGCATAATAGTAATACCTAAAGTAACTGCTGCTGTTAATGCTGTTAGAATAAGTGCTGGTCACAAGAAGGGTTATTGGAAGCAGTCTCAACTGACATCAGCAACTGTCTAAGTTTAACCTCCAGTTAAACCTTGAAGGAATCCTAGGTGGATGCTGAAATGATATCATGGGTGCAGCGAGTTCATTAATTTTTTCTTTATTTTAGTCTTTGGTAACTGGGTAAGCCCACTAGGCACAAGTGCCATTTTCAGGGGCGACCTAGGAGCACTGTTCAGTCACACAGTATGCAAGTGGAGGTTGTGAGAATCAAACTCTGGTCTGCTGAATGTGCCAAGTTCACTCACACCTTGTTCCTCCAACCTCTGTGCTATACTGCCAACCCATAGCAGTCATGGTAGGCAAAGGACCTTTATCCCAGAGGTGCGACAACAGTGTACATTAAAATCTGGCTTGTAGAACTTCTGATGCAATGACAGTTAATAGCAGAGGTAATAAGTTTTGCACCCGAGGGCCTTTTGCCTAAGCTTTTGGACAGTAACATGTTTGGTACATGAGTACCTTTGGATTGGAGCCAGTTAGTTGATGGAAAGAGGGTAAGTTCTGAGCCTATCAGGGAGCTGGAAAATGACATAGTTAGTCTTGTAATTCATAATTAACTTGTGTATACGGAACCATATTTCTATGACTATGAAATTACTCTGTAGCCTGGATTCCAGAACCTTATGGTCTGCATCACTGGTAAACAAGACGGCATCATCAGCATATAAAAGGATGTGACCCTGACAGGAGTAAGGAAGGTTGTTGAGAAATGCTAAATAAAAGAGGGTCCAAGATGCAAAGTCAACAAGGAACTCCAGATAGGACAGGTCTGCTATCTGAGTGGGTGTTACCAATCTTCACCTGCTGTGTGCGGTTGTGCAGGTAACTTTCAAACCAGGCTACACTGTCACGAGCTAGGCCAATGGTGGTAAGCTGTTCGACCAGGAGAGCATGATTCACTGTCGCATGACCTGGTTAAATCAATGAAAAGCAGCACCAACCAGGTGTCCTTGATCTGAGGAGTGTTGAATAAAGCCTGTGAACTCCAGAAGGGCGGTAGCGGTATACCATTTCTGAATTCGTGTTGCGGGAATTGTAGATTTTCCAAGTATTCAACCAGCTAGTCAGCCACTATATTCTCAAGAGCTTTCAAGAGTGGTGCAGGATAGAGAGGCCTGTAGCCCTAGTCATCAGCAACCCCAGACTTATGAATTGGTGTCACAGTGGCAGATTTCCACTGTGAGAGAATTGAGTAAGTGACATGTTAATGTGTTAAAGGTGACAATTTCTGAATTTATTGAACTTTCTGAATTACAACCTGTGAGTATCTTGGTATCCAGCTGATTTTGCAGCATGCTTGCCTCAGGACAGGCTGGGGTACTGACTGGAGTTTTCGGTTCCAATTGTTTAACCAGGAGGCGCACTAAGCCGAAAGCTTGTTTACTGGTGTTTGATATGGGAGCACAGAGAAGTTAAGTGTCTTGCTCAGAGTCACACAGTATGCAAGTGGTGGCTATGGGATTCAAACCCAGGTCTCAAGAGTTGAAGCTTTAAACCACTGTGCTATACTGTCTCCCATGTTTGGAGTCTTGACGGTATGAGCTACATCGTGCAAGGCAGTCCTGCATGCAGCAATGCTAATGTATTACTTTTATAATAAAGTATAAGTTGCACACTGCCAGTAGATGGTTTTGCAGCATACTTGCATAGGATACCTGATTAATGCAGTTAAGTGAGAATTGACCTGCTATTCATCAGTAGCGCAGTCCTAAGACTTTAATATGTACTTGCTGGTGGAGGAGGGACCTTGTGGTCAGCATTAAAGTGCCTCAAGGGTATAAACCAGGTGCAGGGAGACACCGTGCAGTGCTGCTGCTGACAGACAAGTCTGGACTCCTGAGATCTAGTCGGATGGTCAGCGACAGGGTGACTCAGGTGCTGAGGGTATGCGGTCACGGTGCTGCATTGAATAGTACAGCTGTTGCACATCAGAGTGCAGGCAGTAGCTGTCCCATCTGGAAAACACAGTTGTGATCCTGCAGTAACCATCCATGTGGAAGGAACTAGTTGGTCTCTAACAGACTGCGGAGCTGTGTGCTCTGTTACAGAGCAGTTGCTTCGCATGGGCCTGGGCTGTCTAGGTGTTTTCAGATTTAAACAGGAATGTTTCTTTATGCTACTTGAAATCATACAGCCCTGTTATTGTTTCTGTTTCTTTATGCCACTTTGGATGGCCCTGTCAACTTTATCTGTACAGGAAGCAGTTTTCAATTGCAAAATGGCACATTCTAATTCTAATTTCTATTTTAAATTAAGGGTGCCATCTGCGAGGTTGGGTACAAGGGCATAAGCTGCCGCCGTGTCTGGGAAAGTGTGCTACACAGAACAATGGACTCCATTAAGAGAAAGCAGCCATCTGGGTCACAGGTGCAAAAGGCCAAATGGGCCAGAATGGAAGAAAATGCACAAATGTCTCGGCTGATGCAGTCCTTCATCATCTGACCCACATCCACTGCAGGGTAAGCTTTTTGATGGTACTGATTCATCCACTTGTGTGTAAACAAATATCTAATTAGTCTCAGTTTACAAATGTATTTACTTATTGTTTTAGTGGTAACAATGCAGCTACACCACAGATGAAGGAAGACTTCACACAAGAACCTGTGCAGATCCCAAATGCATCTGCCACTGAAACCGAAGCCACCACGAATCCCAGATCTCACAACCTGCATCCCAAGAACCTGATGAATCTGACCTGCACTCTGTGATTTAGCTTGTTGAGGCCGACATTGTGCCTCTGACAGATGTGCAGATACCTACTCTTGTTGGAGAGTTGGAGTTGAACCAGCCAGACACTGAAGACCTTGGCTGTTTGGATCGTGGCCACCTCACTGATGCACAGAAGAAACGCATCCTTGGAATGCAGTGGTAACCACCATCTGGATTTCAGTTTCCTTCCCGCTAATGGGTTTTGAAATTGCCAATCAACGCTAAGGAGATTCAATCCACAATACCTGCAAACATACCGCATTATCCATCTTGACAACCATGCCAGTAAGTGTAGCAACTGCAGAGAGGTCTTTAGTGCACTGCGACGGTTGAAAACATGGCTGAGAAGCACAATTGGGGAGTCGCGTCTCACAGGATTAGCTCTGCTGCACATCCACAGGGATATGGAAATTGATGTGGAACAATTGTTGAAGGACTTTGACCCATGCCAGGACAGGTACTTTTCTAAAAGATGACCCCTGCTGTGTCTGTTTGTAATGCAATGTGTCTGGTGTGGTGGGTGTGTCAAGCTTTACTGCAGTGAGTTGTGTGGCATGCAAAGTGGGTAAATGTTCAGTAAAGTGGATCTGACTCCCAAGTCAGAGTGTGAATGGTCCTCTGTGGGACTGGCTACCTTGTCGTGGTACAGAGGCTTGACACAATTGAGAAACTGTAACTAAAAGCCAGTCTTGGTCTGAATTTGAGTGCATTTCATCTTCATTGTCGTAGTAGAGATGCTGCAAATGATGTGGTGGAGGGGGGGCATGGAAAAGCAGTGGAGGGGGGGCATGGAAAAGCGGTGGAGGGGCGGGCATGGAAAAGCGGTGGGGGGCAGAGCATTGAAAAGTGTTTGTGGCAGAAAGGCAGTATGGACAACAGTGGTCTGAGGTAGCAAAGGGCAGCTTGGTGTGCAAAACTGAAATGTCTGGCTACCCCTGCTGCTTAGAGTGAGATGCATTAGCCCTCCATCCTCCTTACACCTCCTCCTCCTTCTCCAGCACTCTTATCCACCGGGGTCACATCCTAAACAACTAACCTTCCTTCCTACAGTGGGATACAGAGTAAAGTCACACCATCAACTTATACTGATCAACTCAATTGTTCCAGTATCAGCACTATCGTACCATCAAGTTCATCATGAACTATAATCACTGACTTATTCATGTCTATGTCCAAGTACTTAAGCACTATCCATTCATATAGCTATACCTTGGAAGCATCATTCTACCTACTGGTCTGGCCTCTGTTCCAAACTGAAATCTACATTATAAGATGCAGTATGTAACAGAAGCACTGAGCTCTGAACCACATATAATAGCAGGTCAGGATAAGGAAAGGTAGAGTATAGGATAGGACAGGAGCTGGCAAAGAGAGAGAGAGGGATGGCTGCAGGGGCTAGTGTCAGGGAGAGAGCTGGGATAGGCTGTACTGCAGGGGAGTATTGTGGAGAAAAGGTAAGAGCTTCGGGATAGGCAGGATACCCAGAGGACTAAAGAGGTTTGAAACAGGAGCATCGGTTGGTGGAGCTGAGATGCTGTTGCTAGAATACAAAATATCTGCATTTTGTGGTCCACAAGGGTTTCTTTTTGGTGGAGTTTTGTTGTGCAGCATGTACAAAGAAAGCACCAGGGTTTACTGTGAGCACTGCAAACTCCTTTCAAATGAAATGATTTGCCCTGCCGTCTATTGTTTAACTCATACGCTTTACCCCTGCAATTGGATCAAAGGGTTAGTATCCTCCTCTGGAGCATCCAAGGTGATGTGTGCCAAGCCCTTGCTGTATGAGCCAGGGGGTTTCCATTCTCATCTACTGGGATGTCAACAATATAGCACCAGGCATGTACAAGCAGTGCATGGAGCTGGAGTGCCTGATAATATCCCCTTTCTGCTGGCTTTGCTGCTGCATGATCATCTGTGGTTAGTAAAAGCAGCAGTACTGCAGTGGTGCCAGGAACCCTCCCTCCACAAAGGAGAGCATTCTCTTTGAAACTCAGTCCTCCTCCCCTACTGGCCATCTGACCGTCTAGGCTCATGCCTAAACCAGGTCACTGGCATCACAAGGTAAGGGGAATGCTGCCACTGCTTTCACAGACTGCCTAATTCCAGTTTTCTTTACCATTCTCCTTATTGCACCCCTCCTTTGATTCATCATGCTATTTCTCATTTTAATATGACAAGATTGATGGCAGCTCACAGCAATGTGTAAAAAGTAATCAGACAGTGCTCCAGAATCCAACACCCAGCCTGATGCCATTGCAGTAACCATGCTTGGCATCCTTTGCAAGTGTCCAAGAAATAAATGCACTAAAAAGCACTGCCACATTTTTCTTGCCTTTTGGCCAAAGAAATCAGGTAGTGTGAGTTGCAGGTCTAAATGCATAAGGGATCATAATGGCCTGATTCAGATTATGCCATTTATCTGCATGAGTGAGTGTAGAAATATGCTGTATGAGTGGCAAAGCCACAAGTGAGTTTTAAAAGTTCTGTCCCCTCATAAATGAAGATAAATAACATAATCTAAGTCCGCCATTATGTACCTGATATGTTGCACATTTTGAATGTAAATATTTCATATTAGGTCTTTTTAAACTGTAACTATTTACTTTGACTTCACAGCTGTGGTTAGAATACTGCATCGTCAGAAGCAGTAAATTATGTTTATTGAACAGGAAGTAGTCAGTTGAGAAAAGCTGATTTCTTTAAATTTTATATTTATTATTTGCAATATAGCATGAACCTATTTCACATTCTTATACAAGGTAGTAGGCATATAGCAATGTATACCCAAAACAGTTGCTATTAAAGGTAGGTCCCCTGTATTCTGGCACAATAGGACTGGGGCTGGGGATTCATTAATATCCAGATTAAAGTCCCAGTAAAGCAGTCTATGAATGCTAGCCATATGTGGCTATGGAGGTCAACACAAAGGTAGAATTTACAACATGTTAACACAAAGGGCCAATTTTCAGGCCCTTTTGGTCACCACACCAGACGTGTCCAAGAGGCTGATGTAAGTGCCGATATGTGGTAAACCCATGCCCAGTCCAATTTTGAAATGATTTGCCCTGCCGTATGTCCAAAGTTACAATGCAGTATGGTTATACTGCCCCTGGCATATCAGTACAGCCATTGTGGAGTTGTGTGGAATGGGCTTGCACCACCAGGCAGCCATAACTTGAGGGTACTGTCAGCAACTTGCACCCTGAGTTATAAAATCCAGTGCAAGTTGTGGTAACTCTTGGCCGCAGCTGCGGCATTACTTTGCGGGATGCAGGACTTGGCCACACACCCTGCATCTCCATTTGAAAATTAGGCCTAAATTCTTTGGATTACTATTTATCCAGTTCTGCATATTATTAAACAAGGTAGAAATGTGCTTTCTGTTGCAGCTCAGAAGAGAAACATAGCATGCTAAGAACAGATTAAACAAATGACTGCATTATAACATTCTTAGTAAAACACATTATTTAACAGTGACTAGAACTCATCAGTAAGTGATCCTCACACACTCTTCCCACAGTCCACTGACATTAAAAAAGTTAAATGTGGAGGAAATCCCCACTGGGATCCTTGCATCTTGCACCATAGGCCCATTTCAAAAGGTAAGTTTGTAAAGTCCCTGAGCGATGGTGAAGCAGAGGACAGTATTAAACCCCAAATTTAGGTAAGCAACATAAACTGCACCCCCCTCCCTATTATAATGGCTACAAGTCACATTAGGATAAAATTTGAGTTCTGTATTCACAAAAGTGAAAATCTGATGAAGGTTAATTCTTAGCCTGGGTCCTTCTCTGTTCTCACTGACTCCTTCAAGCTGGCCTCATTGCAAACTCTCTTCCATCTTCTCTAGCCACTGGCCTGCATCCTTAGGGTTGGTGAACTGCCAAGACTTGCCCCATATGTGATCCGGAGCCCAGAATGGAGTAAAAAAATTGGATGATGCCCAGGGCTTTGAGGCTGTGCTGTACAACAGCAAATTTCTTCCTCTAACCCTGTTCTGGAACAAGAGATCTGGAAAAATGTTACATCACTCTCACTTGCGATAAAATAAGCTACTCAAGTGGCTGTGAGCAGGAAGTCTTGGGTCTTGAGTCCTGAAGTGTGCATTGGCACTGCCCATGGCTGGTTGCTGTTCACTGGCCATACATGGCATTAACCCTGTATGCTCTTTTGAGGTGTTCCAGTCAAAATCCTAGGAATGAGCTAATGAGGACTGCAGCCAGCTGACGAGAAAAGACAGTAAATTGCCCCCATGCCCTCTGGTACTACCACCAGTCAGAGGTTACCAGCGCAGACTTTGTCCTTGAGGGAGCTGAAGTGTCTTCTCAACTGAGAATTCACCTGTGTCAGTATGGAGACAGCAGCTTGCATGGTTGTCACCTTCCGGTCTGCTTCAGCAACTGACCTTGTAAGTTCTTTCAAAGTTGCATCATGTTTCTCTGGTTTGGAGAGGTTTTGTTTCCAATGTTAGTGTCCATCACTTTTGTTGAGGTGATCATTTGTTGCCAGGAGGCTTGGTGCTCAGGATGGAGGCCATCTATCTCATAGCAGGTGCTGTTTCCTGCCTGCCTTGATTTTGGCAGCTGTTGCTTTTGAGCCCTGGCTTCTGTGTTTTAGGGTTCACCATACTGAAATGTGGTATATATAAATTCTGCTGGCACTCAGGAACACAGTGCTCTGAGGTTTATCATGGTTATTAGCAGTTAAATTCTGTAGTTCTACAAAACTGTTGTGCTGATCTGTAGAGCTGGCAGAGAAAGCTTCCAGCTTGGAGATTATCTTTCTAGCACCCTGGAAAGCTCATTTTAATGGCATCCTGTATAACTGAATAATAAAACAAAATCTTTACATTAAATGCATGCTGAAAATAGAAAATAGAGTTAAAATCTATGTTTCGACCTAAGGTCTTCTTCAGGCAATATCTAAAGAAAAAAAAACTAAGTTACTGTGAATTTTTTCTCTTTTAGATATTTCCTGAAGACCTAAGGTTGAAATGTGGATTTTGACTCTATTTTCTATTTCCAGTATTTAATATAGCAGTCATTTTGTTTTTGTTTTTAGAATCACATGCTGACGCAGCACTTGTTTCTATTTTTTTACTAACTGAATAATGTTGCATACTATATTAAAACATATAGGCCCAATTTTAAACATGTGTGCAAAGTAGTGCTAAACTCCATTATGCACTGTAAACATTGCATAACTGGAGTGCTAAACCAGATTTATTCCATTGAGCAATATAAATGGACAGTCACAGAGTGCACTAAAGATGCCAGTGGGCAGTATGGCTATGCAATACAGCCAAGAACAACGAAACACAGTGGCAGCATGAAGAATAATGGGAACAAGTATACAGTTGTGTGCTTCTGATAACCAGACAAGGCCCCCAAACCATACACACCCAGCCATCATCTACCTCAATTTACAGGAAAATAACAGCACACAGTTTAGTCAATTTAGCAATGAAAATGCATCAAAAACATGCACAACAGTAAGAAGCAAAATGGGTGTGGTGCCAAAACAAACTGCATAAATAGAAATGTGGTACAACACGGGGTAAGGAGAACACATCCCACAGGCCACTCCATAACTATCCAGCAGGAAAAAAAAACAAGAAAAAAAGAAAAATGCATAGTGCACCACAGTGAGTTCAACCCCAAAAAAAAATCACATATGCAAAGCAAAATAAAATGAAAGTGTCCTGAAACCTAGCCATTGTGTGACACATTTCTCTTGGGCCTGTGCCCTGTGCTGGTGGAGTATCCTCTGCAAAGGGCAACTGTTAAACTGGGAGACGGTCTTAAGTCTTCTCTAATGTGTGGCAGATGCCAGAGGCATGTCACCTGCTGCTGCATCAGGTGCACCCTAATGTCCTCTTGGTGTGTCCATGCTCTCTAAGTGCCCCCACTTGCATATGTTTGACCTTGAGCAAGTCACTTAACCTTCCTGTACCTCCCAGGTCACACCTGAAAACAAGCTCAGCTTAGTGTGCAACCTGGTTAAACAATTGGGGAAACAAATGTGTGACCTGTAAAAGAGAACTTTATCTTCAATGTTGGTTTACTAACCTGTAAGGCCTGACATAGTTTGGGCCCGGCTACCTTCGAACTTCTGAATTCTCATCCATCCCCCCTTCCCCTCCTCCTCCAAGACAGGTCTCCTTTTTGGTCTTTAGGGCACAGCTTAAATCCTCAGGAGATCATGCTTTCTAGGTTGCCAGTCCATTACTTTGGAACACTCTTTCCTGGGCACTGAGGAGGCCCCTCCATGGAGGCTCTTAAAAGGGGCGGGGTGGAAACATACCCTTTAGTCAGGTATTTGGGGACCATCGATGGTCCCTTTAACATATTGCCATCTATTATGCTGCTGTTTATTTTTTATTTATGTTTTACATTTTAAAATCTCTTTATTACTATTTATTTTATATAAGTGCAGTGTTGTTTTATGAATGTACTGTAGCTAAGAGGATCAGGGATAAGGGGTGGGGTTGGTGTTAGTAAATGCCAGGAGCTTGGGAAACAAGTTGCCGGAGTTCCAGGCCATGCTGTAGAGGGTGGATGTGGCGGTCACGGAGCGTGGGCCAACAAAAACCACGACTGGGACCTAAATGTACAGGGGACACTATGCTTAGGAAGGATAGAAAGGAGGTCAGAGGGGGTGGAGGGCTATGTTCATTAGAGATGATATAGAAATTGCTATGGTAGAAGAGGCAGAGGAAACGTGGAGGCCTTATGGGTCACCCACGATCCCCAGCAGGAGATAAGGTCAAGCTGGGAGTAGCATATAGGCCCCCGGGATGAGTGATGTTCTAGAGGATGGTTTGCTGGACAACATCATTGCCCAATGTGGTCCAAAAGGGAAGGAGTGGTGTTGATGGGGGACCTTAATATGCCAGGTACAAACTGGGTAACCATGTCCTCTAAAAGTGGCCAAGGAGCAGAGGCTGCTGGATGGCTTCCAGGATGTGTTCTTAACACAGCATGTGATGGAGCCCACAAGGGAGGGCATGTCCTGGATGTGGTTCTGGCAGATGGGGATCTGGTAAGGGACATAGCTGTACAGGACCCCTGACTGGGAGTGACCACAATACTGTCTGGTTTCAAATAAGCATGGGGGGAGGGGTGAGATCTAGGACACTGGCAGTGGACTTCAGGGGCAGACTTTATGGGCATGGGAAATATTCTCAGGATCACTTGAAGGGATTACCTCAATGACAAGTGTGGAAAGTAGATGGGAGGTCATAAAGCGGGGACTTCATGAAGCAGTCAGGATCTGCGCTAAGTTGACATTAAGGGAACAAGGTCACGTAAACCATGCTGGTGGTCCAGTGAGGTACAGGTAGCAGTCAGAGAAAAGAAGGCGCCTACAAAAATATAAAACAACAAGAGGATAGGGATAAGGAAATGTGCCAGCTTGCATCTAGAAAAGTCACCCGTATGGTGAGGGAGCAAAGTCCAGAAAGAGCAGCGGCTGGCAAGGGATACATGGAGGGAAAAGGGTTCTTCCAGTACATTGGGGAGCGGAGAAAAACTAAGGGCCATCTCAGCAGATTGAGATCAGAAGGAGGGTGGGTGGAAGAGGCGAGGGACCAGGCAGAGGTATTTGAGTTTTGGCCTCTGTGTTCACTAGGGAGGGATGGGACATCTACAAAACAAGGCATGAAGGGGATGGAAGCGGCAGGGAGTGGGATCAGAGGAGCAACAGAAATGGAGCAAGAGGGAGGGAAAGGTACCCAGGGGGTCACATCTGGACAAGGGATAAAAAGACCAGTAAGGAGGAGGGACGGATGTGATGCTATCTCCACCAAAGGGTGGTTAGCCCTCAAGGCCCTAAAGAAAACAAATCTCCTGGGCCGGATGGCATTCATCCGAGAGTACTATGGGAATTGGCAGACATACTGGCTGCACCCCTGCGGAGCTTTTCAGCAGGTCACTTGAGACAGGGAGGGTACCTAGGGATTGGCGAGAGGCACATGTGGTACCAATCCACAAAGGGGGGTCAAGGGAAGTACCAGGTAATTATAGACCCATCAGTTTGACCTCGTGGTGGGAAAATTAATGGAGAGTATTCTAAAGGAAATGATTGGGGGGTGTACTTGGAGGAGGGGAGGTCTGGATAGTCGGCAACATGGGTTTGTGCCAGGTAGATCATGTCAAACCAACCTTGTGGAGTTCTATGAATGGGTAACATCAGAACTGGACAGGGGTAAGCCTGTGGATGTATATTCTTGGACTTCAGCAAGGCATTTGACTCTGTCCCCACAATGGTCTGGTGGAGAAACTGATGGGGTTAGGGTAGGCCCTTGATGGTCAGATGGATTGAAACTGGCTAGCTGGACGCACTCAGAGAGTAGTGGTCTGTGGGGAGCCTCGAACCCCAGAGAGGTTGGTAGTGGGGCACCACAGGGCTCGTCCTGGGTCCGATCCTGTTTAATGCATACATATCGGACATCAGGGAGGGTATAGGGTGTGAAATGAGCTCTTCATGGATGACTCCAAGATGGGAGCAGTAGTTGAGGGAGAAGAGGGAGGTGGCCCTGCAAGGGACCTGACACCCTGGAAAGCTGGGCTCACACATGGAAATTAAATTTCAATATCACCAAGTGCAGGTGTTGCATCTTGGTGGAAAACCTAAACACAGGTACACCCTGGGAGGGAGGCGCTGAGGCCTCAATAGGGGAAAAAGACCTAGGGGTCATGGTGGATACATGTATGAATAACTCTGAGCAGTGCAGGAGGCAGCTAGCAAGGCAAACAGGATGTTGGGATGCATCGAGGGGGATCACCTCTAGGAGCAGGAAGTGATTCTGCCGCTGTACAATGGACTGGTTAGACCACACCTTGAGTACTGTGTACAGTACTGGAGACCACATTTGAAGAGGGACATACAGCTCCTGGAGAGGGTACAGAGGAGGGCAACAGAGATGATACGAGGGCTAGGGGATTTGACTTATGAGGACAGACTTGAGGAGCTCTGCCTGTTTTCATTGGAGGAGAGGAGAGACAGGGGGACATGATTGAGGTCTCTCAAGTACCTCAAGGGAATAAATAGGGTAAACATGGAGGGGATCTTTAGACTAAAGCAGGGAGGTATCACCAGAGGGCATGGTTTGAAGTTGGAAGGTGGAAGGGTGAGGGGGAAAAGAGGAGGAGGTTTTTCACCGAGAGGGTGGTGGACCCTTGGAATGCGCCTGCCTGGTGAGCTGGTTCAGAGATCCACAGTGGAGGGCTTCAAGAGAGGGTGGGACAGACACAGAAAGTGGATGTATCAGATGATGCCTGTCCCGGGGTGGGGATGGATGATAGGGGTTTCTAGAGAACAAGGGATGGGAGGATCTCGGCACCCAACTAAGGATCTAGGTTCGAGCAGACCGATAGACCGTAAGGCCTAATCTGCTGGCAATTAGTATGTTAATATGTTAGTATGTTATTATTTTTGATCACTGTTATGTTTTGTATGGCACCTGAGCCTCCGGGAAGGCACCTACAAAATAAATGTACTACTTCTACTAAAACAAATGCAGAACTAAGCATGCAGTGCAATACAAATGGTATTCACAATGGCAGTGCAATACAAAATAGTATTCTGGCAGTGCAATACAAATAGTATTCACAATAGCAATTGCAATACAAATGGTAGTCACAATGAACAAAGAGCACACAGATGGCTAGACAAGTCGTGTTTTCATTATGGATACAGAACACAGAGAGAGCGTGGCATTCAAAACTATCTCAAAATGGCCTGTGAGACAGCATATAGCTGTGAGACAGCAGATCTTTTAAATACTTTGGTTATTTCTTTTTTGCATTTATTTGTATATGAGGCTGGCCAGGATCAGAGCCAGGGGATCTGTGCACTTTTGGGAAACAGGAAGGTAAAATATTCTGTGGTTTATGAAGGTCAAATGGACTACAAAAAACAACCAGGCTAACAGTTTTCTTAGTTAGTTTAAACATCAATCAGGGACAGTTCAAAGAGAGATGTATGTGTAAAAAGATGCAAAAATCTTTTATTTAAAAAGTAACTCTTCTGCGGGTAGTCGTGTAATCTCCACATCTGTGACTACAACAGGATCATCCAGAGCGAGCAGGGCATTCAAAACTATCCCAAAACAGCACTGTGAGACAGCAGATCTACTAAATACTTTGGGTACTTCTTTTTATTTGTATACGAGGCTGGGCAGGATCTGTTCAAAACATAAAGAACTACTAGCCATTTATTATAAAGAACAAAAAAACCTTACCCTGACAATACTAATTAGTTGGCGGAATCACAGCCCTTGGATTCTTTTGAGAACATCCTGAGATGACTGAAGTAGAGGTTTGGCATATACTTTTTGTGCACTTTGTTTGTTTGACTCGTTTCTATCTGATTCCTTTTTGTGATGTGATTTATGCTCTTTTAATTTGTAATTGTTTGCAATTAGTTTTATTTACTTCTTTTATCAATAAAAATTCCCTACTCTCTTCAGAGGGGCACTGTGAGGCTGTCTTGCTGAATGGCAATATGGCTGACCCACGAGGAGGAAGTGGTGTGATTACTATCATGAACCAAGATGAGGAATGTTGTCCTGCAGAGATGAAAACAGACTCTAGCAATGTTTTTTTTTTCTTTTCAGCATACCTGATTCTGGAGAACAGTTTACAGTACTGGATAAGTCAGAACAGCAGAAATTACCCAGCATGTGTGTGTACCTGTGTATCCAGCAATGAGTTCACCAGAGAAGTAGACAACAGATGAAGATTCTAGCCAGCAGATTCAGCTTTGGAGGGCTGTCCAGAAGAGACGCTGCTCCTGGCTGGATCTCAGACCAAAGATGCTTGCTTCTCCAGCTTTTGGCTGAAGAACGGAGTACTTGAAGCCACAAGTACTAAACCAACCACAGAAACTGAACTAGAGTGGGTCCCTGCTCCACAGCCAACTGAGAAGCAGCAAATGTTGTCAGTTACAACTCTGAGCGTCAGATCAAAGGAGCCAGGTGGTAGGAAGAAACCACCTAGCCCCAACCCTACCAGCAGCTTCAGTGTGGTCAGTGGAGCAGGTATTAGTAGCAGCACAATGGGTGAGCTCCTTGCTCCATACTAACCCATAACTGTGACCTTAGAAGTCACATGGTTGGGTTCCTCCCCAGACTGATTCAATTATGCCCTGGCTCTATTGTTGATGACACCCATGAGGAGGTGCACTGTCCCCGTACTCATCCCTCCTCAAGGTCAGAGTCATACCCAGGAGTCTGCATGAATCTTCTGTTCCCCTTTGAGGTCCCTAGAGTCTCCACTAACATGGGAGGTAAAGCCTATCTGTTGCTGCCACCTCTCTGTGGAACAGAATCCCATGTCCCTCCAGTTGTCCGACACTCATCTCAGTTTCAAATCCCACCTCAAAGCCTGGCTGTGGTTGGATGTCAGATGCTCCTGTTCACCAGGGTAAACCTTACCACCTTCTCCCATTTCTCTGGTCTACCCCCTTGCCATCCTCTTGTGCCTAGCCCTTTACTTGCTCATAGCCCTTACCTGGGAGCTTCCTGATCTGCCCACCTCTGCATATTCTCTAGCTTGCTATAGCACTGAGCTTATCATCTATTTGTGTCTGTCCTGGTATTATTCTTGTATTATTCTTGTGCATCGATTGTGTCCTACCTGCTGGCAACACACTTTCCTATTGCAACTTGTCTCACTTGCTCTGCTGCATGGGGCACCTGACCCCTTTTGCAATGTAAGCTGTGTCTGTACCACCTTTGTTGTACCCATTCCCCTGGGTGAGCTGTAACCATTGTGTCTTGCATTCTTTTGTTATTTGTAACTGTGTTAGATTTGATATTGTAACTGTTTGATATTACTGTATTCTTATATACTTGCATTATACATTTTCTTGTGCCATCGTAGTGGCCCGAGTGCGTACCTGAAAATGGTCTTTTGGATCAGTGCACTTACCTGGTAACCAAAAGACATAAATAAATAAATAAATAAATACAAGATTGGTAGATGGAGAATGGTTAATGGGGAAACAACCTTTAGTGGCAGAACAGATGGATTTGAGAAAAAGCTAAGCCATACCATGGATAAGCAAGCAATTTAGGGCTTACCTGAACAAAAACATACTTGTTGTACTACAGCACACTTTGGGAGCAGAGCAATATGCGCTCATTCTTGGCATACAGAGGGTGAAAATGGTTTGGGTAGCCAACAGTGAAACACAAGAGTGGGTACAGAGACCATTGGTCAAATGTGTCTGTATACTACTGAGCTTAGCCACGATGCTAAAAATATCACCAGTGTTAGAGATGAATGCTTCCACATTTTTCAGCCTCTGTGCCTTGTGAACTGCCTTGACAAGTCCAGACTCAGTGTGGTGTTTATCATACATCTCCAAGTAGAAGGTCACCTGGGGGCCAGTGACCATCACATGGTATGGTTCAGTTTGGCCACTACAACTAAATCATCCCATTCTAAGGCAAAAATATGGGACTTCAGAGGAGCTGACTTTGATAAAATGGTCAACAGAGTTAAGCTAGCCCTGGCAAAAGAAATACAGGTAAAGAAGTACGGGCAAAGTGGGCAAGCATTAAGGATGCAATACTTGAAGCAACGTCCCATTGTGTTAGAGAGAAATGGAAGTGCAAAAGAAGAAGTAAACCACTTTGGTTCTCAAAAACAGTAGCAGAAAAGGTCAGAGCCAAAAAGGCTGGCCTTCAGGAAATATAAGGGAACGAGCAGGATGAAGATAGGAGGCATACCAAACTTCCCTAAGGGAAGCAGGAAGGCAGTAAGGCAGGCAAAGGCCCAAACTGAGGAAACACTAGCACGAACAGTAAAAGAAGGTGACAAGGCTTTCTATAGATACATTAGTGAAAGGAGAAAGTCCAGAGGGGTATTGCTAAGATCAAAGGAGATAAGGGGCATATGAGGAGGAGGACCAAAAAAACATCTATCCTAAATAGATATGTCTGCTAGTATTTACTGAAGGGAAGGTAGGGCAGGGCCCACAGCCCAGCACCATGGACACATGGGGAGGAAGGTGAACACTAGTCCTTTACAAAAGAAATGGTCCCACAAGAGCCGAGAAGCTCAGGGTGGACAAGGCAATGGGACCTGATGGCATACATCCCAGGGTACTAAAGGAGCTAAGGGTGGAACTAGCAGAGCCATTATTAGAACTGTTTAGTGAGTCTCTGAGCACAGGAGAGTTCTCAGAAGACTGGAGAAGGGCTCATGTGATCCCGCCTACAAGAGTGGTAGCAGCAAGAAGGAGGCAGGGAACTTCAGACCAGTCAGTCTCCTCAGTAGTGGGCAAGATTAAGGGAGGCACTCCTTAAGGAAAGGATAGCAACACCTGGATCCACAGGAGCACAGGATCCAAGACAGCACAGGTTTACAAAGGAAGATCCTGTCAAACTAATCTCATAGATTTCTTTGACTGGGTAACCAGAGTGGTGGACAAGGGGCAGTTGATGTCGCCTACCTTGACTTCAGCAAAGCTTTCGATACTGTTCAACATAGAAGATTGATTAATAAGCTGGGTAGGCTCAAGGTGGGTCGAAGTTGGTCAACTGGGTGGCAAACTGATTGATGGGCAGAAAACAGGAATGGTGGTAAATGGTATACAGTCAGAAGAGATGCAAGTCAAAAGTGGGTACCTCAGGGATCAGTCCCTTGGGCCAGTTCTCTTCAATATCTTCATCAGTGACACTGTAGATGGACTGAGTGTAAGATTTGTCTGTTTGCAGATGACACCAAGATCTGCAACAGAGTAGATGATCCAGATGGGTAGACAGAATGAGAAGAGATCTGGATAAACTAGCAAAAATGGTCGGAAGAGTGGCGATGGGGTTTAATGCAAAGAGTGCAAGATCATACATAGGGAAGAGAAACCCTGAAGCTCCCTTAGGCTGGGAGGGAGTTGCTGGCAGTCAGAAGGAAGAAAGAGACTTGGGCATCATTATCACCAATGACCTGAAATCATCAAAGCAGAACACTAAAGCAGTAGAGTAAGGCTAGGGGATGTTAGGTGTATTAGTAAGGGTATCACAAGTTGGAAGAGGGAGGTAATAATTCCTCTTTACAAGACACTGAGTTGAGGCCCCATCTGGAGTACTGCATACAGTAGTGGAGGCCATACCTTCACAAGGACATTAACAAATTGAGGCAGTCCAGAGAAGGGCAACCAAATGGTGCAGGGACTGCATCAGAAAACATATGAGGACAGATTAATGGAGCTCAATATGTATACCCTAGAGCAAAGCAGGGAGAGAGGTGATATGATAGAAACATTCAAACACCTTAAGAGCATTAACAAGGTGAAAGAGTCTAACATGTTTCAATATAAGAAAAATAGCAGGACAAGAGGACACAGCATGAGATTAGAGGAGGCCGATTAAGGGGTAATGTGAGGAAGTTATTTTTCACAGAAAGGGTGGTGGATGCAAGGAACGGCCTACCTCAGGAAGAGGAGGATATGAATACAGTGCAGGGCTTCAAACAGGCATGGGATAGGCATAAGGGAGCATACAGGTGAGTATGAATAGTTAGGCCATTGACAGAGCAAAGGCCGATGGTACATTCCATAAGGTAGGAAAAAATGGGTAGAATGGATGGGCCTTGCAGTCCTTATCTGCTGTCAGCTTTATGTTTCTATGTTTCTGTATAGCTTCCACAGAATACATGACATTTGGCTGGTGGAACAGAGGAACCCTTATTTCTTCAACAGAAAGGTGACCTTTCCAGGACAGGACTCTGATGCCTCTCCTCATCCCTGAGACCATGGATTCAGTCCTGGGACCCTCAGTTCTTAATGAACAGACTGCAAAATACATTTTACCCCAAATGGCTATGTTACACCATTACCCTTGAAAATCCCGTGATAAAACTGATAAGCAGAGGTTTTCATTCAAGTACCCCCAATAACCAGGAGGGTAGTACACCAAAATATTCTGAGTTTTTGTATGACACTGGAACCTGTACTGAGAAGAAATGTGGTGAGACTGCATTATATAGAGGAGAAAGAGTACCCCCCACCGGATCACTCTTATGGTAAGGACTTCATTAAACAGTGCAATGTAGTTTTCAGCCTCTGACTTATACATTAATACATCTCTCTCACTCTCTCATAACTATGTGATGTCAGTTTAAAATTACAGCATCACCTGACCTACCTATGATGCCCTTTCCACCCCACAGTGGCTCCAATGGAGTAAGTTCATGCCACTAAACTGCTGCACTGAACTGTTTCAACCTGCTTTTGTCAATTTAATTGGGCATTGGTGCTGCTCAAAGAACCAACTTCTGTTCACATTTTATTGTTATTTACACTGTACCATACTGAACTGTTCCCTGTTTGCACTTTATTTGTTGGAATGCTCTTTACTGCTGTATATTATTTATTACATAGAAACATAGACTTTGATGCAGATAAGGGCCACTTTGCCCAACCTGGTATGTCCATTTCCTCACCTATTGGATAAGCTGCAGATCCTAGTTAAACCAACAGCCTACTTCTAACTACCCCACCAGAATTGTCTTAATTCTCCCATGCATTATTGAATTCCCCACTGTTTTTGACCCCAAGACCTCCCTCAAAAAGGCCGTTCCATGCAGCCACCACCATCTTTGTGAAAAAATACTTCCTCACGTTGTGCCTAGGCCACCCCCATCTTCAAATTGTGTCCCCTTGTTCTTGCATATCTCTTTTCTGAAAGATGCTACCCTCTTGGACTCTGTTGATTCCCTTGAGGTACTTGAAAGTTTCTATCTTGTCCCCTTCTCCTCCTTTCCTCAAGGGTATACATGTTAAGATCTTTTAGTCTCTCTTCATATGGCTTCTGTTGCAGACCCTGCACCATTTTAGTTGCCCTCCTCTGGACTGCCTCCATCCTGTCTGGGTATGTCCTTGTGGAGATAGGGTCTCAGAACAGCATGCACAGGGTTCAATCTTAACATTGTTTTACTAGCCCTGAACCTAGTGAAAACTGATCATGGCTAGTGCAGCTAACCCTCTACTTGTCCGTCTTGACTAGTGTAGGTTTTTCATGGCTGTTAATGAAATTGAAAAGTCCCTACTTTAGCAGACTGTAGTCCTCCTGCTAATCTCCCTCAGTGTTCCAGGTGGCCTGGTGTGATTAACAGCTCATTAAGAGCTGCAATTATCTGGCAGTTCAGAGGATTCACAAAGACTCAATGTGAGTTGTTATCACTCAATTGTTAGGACAGTCAACAAGAGTGGATGCTGTGATCAAGGGTAGAGTGGTTAAGTCACTAGCTTCCAGTTTGCTGAACTTGTCCCACAATATTAAGACCAGTGTGCCTCATTTCCAACCTTTTGAGTGTTTGTATCCAACATGGTGGTGGCAGAATGCTATGATGTATACATTGTCTGCCCAGCCAGGTGGTCTGTCAACTCTGTGCTTTCCCTTGACACCACTGCAGACTAGACTCTGAAGTAACCAGCCATATACCCATAGCTGCCATTACTAACTGGTGTAGGGGTCCACAGCTCCTCTTAATGAATCACACCAATGTCATCCATGCAGTGCCACCCTTATACCACTTGGCATGTAATTTCATCCTAAAACAATGATTTTGAGCATGTATTGTACAAGTAAAATCTTAGTAAACATAATTTGAAAGGTTAAACTAGATTTTCCTGGTGTGCACAGATCATCCTATATAGAAAGAGAGGTAGTACAGTATCATGCCTGTATACTGCTTCCCTTTGGTTGGTGAAAGAACACTGTTATGAAAAATCTATTGTTGTTAGGGCAGAGCATGTTAAATCAACACTTTTGTGCCTGGTATATATCAACAGATATGGCAAAGTTTCTTACATCCCAAGCCCCCTGTGTCTGTTTAACTCTCTCCAAAGAAAGCCTAGAACTGCCCCTGGCTCACTTCACAATGTAAGAAAGCTTCCAGAAGTGCAGGTCTGGTTAATCACAGGGTGGGGTCTTTCTCTGCCTGGTTCTGTACATTGCCCTGCAGGTCAGGTTGGGACTGTGGTGAGGTGCATGATGATGTTGGCTGTTGTGTGTGCAGAGCTAGAACTGCTTGATTGAACATTTGCTATTATGGTATCCTCTGGTTTGGTGGGGAGGGGTGAAGAAAGAGGAAGCAAGGGCACATGGTAAAAACAGAGAGGGTACACTGCATGTGATTGTATTGCAGTCTTTTGCTGGGGCAGGAAGCAATGTGGGAGCAGGATAAATATGCAATAATCAGAATATTTCTTGGCTTTGCATTTTTCCTGTATAACCGATCAAAATTTACCATTATTATTGTGGGCTACTGCAACCATCTGCTGGCTAGTGCAATTTTTAATCAACTTGTCTGGCTGGCTAGTGCAAAAAAAAAAAAATTAAGGTTGACCCCTGGGCATTCAGTACTCAGGCAGAGGTCTCACTAACTGTCTGTACAGAGGGATAACAACTTACTGTTTTTACTGGTGATGCCTCTCCCCATACATCTCAGTATCCCCAGCCATCCTTCTGCCTTCTCCACATTGCCTGCTTACCTTTAGGTCATCTGATATGACTACCCCCAGGTCCCTTTCCATTTTTGTTTTGTTAATACCCCCATTGTGTACTCTTCCCTGGGTTTTGTTTCCCCAGCATTACTGCACCTCTTTGCATTGAATCTAAACTGCCATACTTTTGACCATTCCTCCAACCTTGCCAAGTCCCTTCTCATCCTTCCCTCTCCCTTGTGTATCAACCCTGTTGCAGATCTTTGTGTCATCTGTAAAGAGGCATACTTTTCCTTCCAGTATCTCTGCAGCGCTACTTATAAAGACATTAAAAGGACCGGACCCAGTACTGAACCCTGCGGTGCCCGCTAGTAACTCCCTTTTGTTTGGAGTGGACTTGGTTTACTATTACCCTCTGTATCCTGTTGTCCAGCCAATTTTTACCCAGGCTACCACCCTGGGAACCACTTCCAGGCTGGCTAATTTGTTTATTAATCTTTTGTGTAGGACTGTATGTGTCAAATGCCTTACTAAAGTCTAGGTAGGCGATGCCCACAGTCCTCCCTGGTCTACTACTTTGGTCACCCAGTCAAAGAAATCTATTAGATTCATCTAACATGACCTTCCTACTGTGAATCCATGCTGCCTTGGGTCCTGTGCCCACTGGTCTCTAGGTACTCAGCAATTCTTTCTTTCAGAGTGATTCCATCATTTTCCCTACCACTATGGTCAAGCTAACAGGTCTGTAGTTTCCATTGTATTCCAGTGTATTTTATTTCTTTCCCTTTTCCTGGGTCACACCTGAAATGAGCCTTAGCACAGTGTGCCTCTCACAGTTATCAATTTTCAAATTAATTATAAATAAAATAAAGTTTGAGTAAAATTTGCAGAGCTGAAAGACATTCCTTTATGGGCTGATTTTGTGGCCATCCCCTAACCAAACTGTCTGTAAAGGTGGTTACACTTTTGTTTAGAAATCAGGGGTTCATGTCCACAGTGTTAGATGTTGGCTAAGACAGAAATGACAGACAGAAATGTAATGTATTAGACCTACCTGCACATATTTTTAGATGACAAAAAGTGCTGACAGGAGATGGTGTTTCAAGTTAAATTAAGGTATAGAGGAACAGACTTCTACATCTCCAAGTTGTTTTTTGGGGGAAGATGGGGTGGGGGCTGCTTTTATCAAAGGCATCCCTGTACATGCTTTAAATATGGGTCTTTAGCTCATTTATGTAATGCCTGCAATCAGCAGCAATGTGGTCTTTGTTTGTCTTATAGGCACCACAGTTTGCACTGCATAAACCCTTTCAAATGTAACCTCTGTGAAGAGCACGGGCACTAGTATTGTAACTGACCCTGTGACTCCTAACGGAGACAATGGGTACAACCAAGACCATCTCATAGGGAAAGCTCAGCAATCAAAACCATTGAGAAGTCCCAGTGGCTTTCCTGGTCCTGCTCCCAGATCTCATCTGTCAGACCCCCATCAGACAACCCCAGGTCCAGAACCAATAAATAGTTTCTCCCCATCCTGAGAGAGTGACCAATGGTGTTCCAGTACACAGGGTAAAGAACCCCTGCAGCCTGAGACTATGCTACAGTCTACGTAATCCCTCCTCATCAATAGTGAGTACCTCTCCTACAGCCTCCACTATCTCTTTGTTGGAAAAGGACCTGCTGAGACTAGCAGTACAATACCTCTCCCCAACCACCTCCTATGCAGGAGGACTCGTGGATCCTCCATCACAAGATGGTGAGGACATGGTTCTATCCCACTGGAAAAAAGACAAAATGCAATGTCTAAAACAAGTAAAACCACTCCAGTTCCTGTAGCAAACAGATTTTCTGCTTTAAGGAGAAAATATGTGGGGTGACACAGAGAAGGAGGAGGAGGAAGATTCAGAGGTGTCGTCGATAAACTCACATAATGATCTCTCCTCAGACCAGAATGATTCACAGGCTGAGGCCTCTTTATTCAAGAAGAAAAGAAACAAGGTGAGGTATGAGTCATTTTGCATTAGAAGGAATTCATCATGATGCAGTGCATTTTTCTTTCTCCTCTTTAGTATGACTTCCTTTACTGTTGTTTATTCATTTTTACTTTTTCTTCATAATTTTTTTTAGTATTACATATTGATTAATATGCCTTTTGTTATTTTATGAATGAAGCAATCACAAAAATACCCCAAGTAATAGTCATAACAATAAGAAGTAAGGCCAATTCACAAAAAAAAGAAAAAAAACCAAACAAACAATAAAGACAATATTTTCTAGTACATTAAGACAGTGAGCAGAGAACACAGTATATTCATAATGGGATAGCAATATAATATAAGCTCACTGAAGTTATATTGTATGTCTTCATGCTATTATAGACTATTAATCATTAAGCAGATTTTATATAAACGTATCTGCCTTCTAGTGCCAAGACTGTATCCTTCATAAATGTACTACCAAAGTAAAATGAATAAATAAATAAATAGGATTCTTAATATCTGTGGTCCCACATCACAATTAATGTGGCAAATGTGCAATGAACAAATTATTAGCTCTGCATAAGGTTATCACTATTCTACTCTTAGACACATTTTAATTTATATCTGAGAGCTTAAACTGAAAAGTATAAATTAAGTTGCCACAGATTCAATTATATTAACAAGAAGAAAAGGTTAGAAATCAATTTCCACTAATAATTCAATTAAATTAAAACATTGACAATCTGAGTGTTAAATGTTTGTTATACTTAAGAAATCAATATTATTTTTTATTACTGCCAATACTGAATGCTCTGATACAAAGCAGATGTTCTGTGGATGAGTTTTATTCTCCTCATTGCTCATTGTTTTGTCTCCTACAGAAATAATTTCAGGCTATTCGGTTTGGGGTGATGAATACTTGGGAACTTACTTCAAAGGCCAAACTCATTTTGCTGTCACTGGGACAGAGTCCAGTATTTTAGGGCTAAGAGCTCTTCAGATTGCAGTTTCAGCAGATTTGTTTGATCCAGAAGATATAAGAAAATCTGAAGTCACTTCATCTGACTCCGATTCATCCTCTGTTTGTTGTTTCTTGGCTCTTTGTTCTTTAATAAGGTTCAAAATTTGATCCAAAACAAATGCAATTCTCTTTGTGCAGTTTAAAAATACCTGAGCATTACAGGGATATAGAAATGCAAATTACCCTCCAATTTCTTTGATTTCTGAGTGATAATTAAGAAACCTTCTGCACCTAATGTCTGGGTATGTACAGGATAAACACTGTGTGAATGAAGAGTCATAGCCCCTTTAATTCTTGCCATTTTAATAGCCAGCTCTCTGTCAGTTTGTTGTAGGACGGTAATCAGGATGGTAAGCAGTTTCACGGAATGTGGTACCCTAAAGGTCCTATTAGTGCTGCTGCCATAAACATGGTTTCTTGTAGAACATTTTAGTAAGATCCCAAGTATTTAAGGGTTCATTTTAAGTAGTGGGTATACCCACTAGGTGTAGATTGTTAACTCAAGTGTATTTCCTAAATTTTCATGTTAACTCTGGATGCATTTCTAAATTTTCAATCTTTCTGTTCAGGGCCACACTGTCCCTTATCAAAATAGACACTACTGCATTGGTGGACTCAACCTGCCCCCATTTCTTTGTTTTGTTTCATAGCACTCTGACCAGGTTATAACTTATCTGGAATGGATAACAGTAACTGCAGGTACTGTGGAACAATTTTCAGAAGGACAGTCTTACAGGATTTAGGACACTGTCCTACATGCTGGGCCTAGAGATCTTAGGGCTCAGCTCCGGGCAGCATGGGCAGAGATTGCATGCCTCAAATTTCATATTCAGAGGAAATACATTATAAGAACCACCGCCATTTCCCCAGCATCCAACAGAAAAACCTCGACCGCAGAGGGTAGTTGGTCCAGGAGGTTGGCAGGTGGTTAGGAGGGGCAAATTGGTGCCCCATCACTCTCTGCTCTCCAACATATTACCTCCAAAACCATATAAACACTACAAACAGGTATCTGCCTCTATCTCTGAAATCAAACAAAGAGGCAGAAGACACTGCAGAGCAGGACACTGCAGCACAGGAGCTAGCACAACACAACTCACCCAAATCAGGAACCAAAACAAAAAAAGCAAAAGGAAATCCAAAAACTTCTGATCATAGGAGACTCCATGATTGGGAGTTGATACCCATCTCCAGCCAGAGGTAATGGTCAGATGTCTCCCAGGTACATCAGCATGGAGAGACACTGACCGCATTATAAAATTGTTCACAAAGCAGGAGAAAACATTGATGTCCTAGTACACATAGGGACTAATGATCTTGCCAGCCGGTCAGTTGTGAGACCAAGGAACACCTGACCAGACTGGGTGACAAACTATCATCTATTTCGTCCGGCATCTCCTTTCTGAGATCCTGCCAGTCTGGGAGAGGGAGCAGATGGATGGAAGGTCAGAGAAGGAGAGATAGGGAGCTAAACACGTGGCTCAAGGGCTGCTGCCAGGAAAAGGATACAGATTTGTAGGGAACTGCAACAGTTCTGGGAGTGAAAGTTTTTAAATTTGATGGACTGCATCTGACTAAGGAGGAGTCAGTGCATTGGGTCAAGTTTGATGTCTTTGCAGAATATTTAAACTAGAAATGGGAGAGGGTGCAGCACCCCATATGTCGAATGGGAAGAACACCCTCCCCTCAGCTAGTGGTCAAACAGGGGTTCAGCATGTTTGCAGTTCATTTGCATCACCAGGTAAGAAAAAGGTTTGTTTCCCATATGGCGCACAGGGTAATGCCGAACCTCACCTAACAACTAACACACCAAAATCTGGCCAATGGAAATCATGTACTCAAATGCTCACAGCCTGGGAAATAAGATCCCAGACCTGCAGGCAATAATGTCAGAGGCTAAACTGGACATAGTAGCAATTAGTGAGATGTGGTTTACCAGTAACCACACTAGGAGACTTCAGTACCTGGCTATGTATTGTTCAGAAGAGACCAAGGTGCAAAAGGGGAGGAGGAGGCCCTGTATGTCAATGGAAATATCAAAGCTACAGAAATTCAGAATACACATAAGGAGCCAGAAGAACTGTGGGTCACCCTGGAAACAGGAAATGGGACAGCCATAAGAACTGGGGTTGTCTACAGGCCCCCAGACCGGGGAGGACATAGACACATTACTGTTAGAAGATATACAAAACATGACAGCTAAAGGGAGGTTCAGATAATGGGAGACTTCAACATGCCAGATACAGATTGGTCAATACCAGCAGGAATATCTGCCAGAACTAGACACATAGTGAATTCCCTGCAGGGGAGGGCCTCAAACAACTGGTACAGCAACCCACAAGAGACAGAGCTATCCTAGATCTAGTACTGACTAACAAGGAAGGGATCACAGATCTCAGGTAGAAGGTCACCTGGGGGCCAGTGACCATCACATGGTATGGTTCAATTTGGCCACTACATCAAAATCATCCATTCCAAGACAAAATATGGGACTTCAGAGGAGCTGACTTTGATAAGATGGCCAACAGAGTTAAGCTAGCCCTGGCAAAAGAAACACAGGTGAGGGGTACAGGCAAAGTGGGCAAGCATTAAGGATGCAATACTTGAAGCAACATCCCATTGTGTTAGACAGAAAAGGAAGTGCAAAGAAGAAGGAAACCACTTTGGTTCTCAAATACAGTAGCAGAAAAGGTCAGAGCCAAAAGGCTGGCCTCAGGAAATATAAGGGAACACAGCGGGATGAAGATAGGGAGGCATACCAAACTGCCCTAAGGAAAGCAGGGAAGACAGTAAGGCAGGCAAAGTCCCAAACTGAGGAAACACTAGCATGAACAGTAAAGAAAGGTGACAAGACTTTCTATAGATACATTAGTGAAAGGAGAAAGTCCAGAGGGGGTATTGCTAAGCTTAATGGAGAAAAGGGAGCATGTGAGGAGGAGGACCATGTAAAGACATCTATCCTAAACAGATATTTTGCTCAGTTTTACTGAAGAGAAGGTAGGGCAGGGCCCACAGCTCAACATCATGGGACTGGGGGGAGGGAGGTGAGCATTACTCCCTTCACAAAAGAAAGGGTCATACAAGAGCTTGCAAGCTTAGGGTGGATAAGGCAATGGGACCTGATGGCATACATCCCAGGGTACTTAAGAAGCTAAAGGTGGAACTAGCAGAGCCATTAGCAGAACTGTTTAGTGAGTCTCTGAGCACAGAGAGGTTCCAGAAGACTGGAGAAGGGCTCATGCGATCCCGCCCACAAGAGTGGTAGTAGGGAGGAGGCGGGAACTACAGACCAGTCAGTCTTACCTCAGTAGCGGCAAGATTATGGAGGCACCCTTAAGGAAAGGATAGTGCAACACCTGGAATCCATAGGGGCACAGGATCCAGGACAGTATGGGTTTACAAAGGAAGGTCCTGTCAAACTAATCTCATAGATTTCTTTGACTGGGTAACCAGAGTGGTGGACAAGGGGAGCAGTTGATGTCACCTACCTTGACTTCAGCAAAACCTTTGACACTGTTCCACATAGGAGATTGATAAATAAGCTGGGTAGGCTCAGGGTGGGTCAGAAGTTGGTCAACTGGGTGGCAAACTGGTTGACGGGCAGAAAACAGAGAATGGTGGTAAATGGTATACAGTCAGAAGAGATGCAAGTCACAAGTAGGGTGCCTCAGGGATCAGTTCTGGGGCCAGTCCTCTTCAACATCTTCATTAGTGACCTTGCAGATGGACTAGAGGGTAAGGCTTGTCTGTTTGCAGATGACACCAAGATCTACAACAGAGTAGATGATCCAGATGGGGTGGGCAGAATGAGAAGAGATCTGGATAAACTAGCAAAATGGTCAGAAGAGTGGCAACTGGGATTTAATGCAAAGAAGTGCAAAATCATGCACATAGGGAAGAGAAACCCTGAAGCCACCTATAGGATGGGAGGAGTTGCTAGCAGTCACAAAGGAAAAAGAGACTTGGGCATCATCACTGATGACCTGAAATTATCAAGCAGACCTCTAAAGCAGCGTAGGTAAGGCTAGGGGTGTTAGGGTGTATTAGTAGGGTATCACAAGTCGTAAGAGGAGGTAATAATCTCCTCTTTAAAAGACACTGGTTAGGCCCCATCTGGAGTACTGCATGCAGTATTGAGGCCACACCTTCACAAGGACATTAACAAAATTGAGGCAGTCCAGAGAAGGGCAACCAAAATGGTGCAGGGACTGCATCAGAAGACATATGAGGACAGATTAACAGAGCTCAATATGTGTACCTTGAACAAAGGAGGAGAGAGGTGATATGATGAGGCATTCAAACACCTTAAGGTATTAACAAGGTGAAAGAGTCTAATATGTTTAAATATAAGAAAAATAGCAGGACAAGAGGACACAGCATGAGATTAGAGGGGCCGATTAAGAGGAAACGTGAGGAAATTCTTTTTCACAGAAAGGGTGGTGGATGCATGGCGCTTACCACAAGAAGTGGTGGCTATGGAATACAGTGCAGGATTTCAAACAGGCATGGGATAGGCATAAGGGAGCAATACAAATGACTATGAATAGAAAGGCCACTGACAGAGCAAAGGCAGATAGCACATTTATATAAGGTAGAAAAAGAAATGGGCAGACTAGATGGGCCTTGCAGTCCTTATCTGCAAATCAACTTCTATGTTTCTATGTTTCTATGACTTTCTCTTGAAGCTCAGCAATAGAAGTATCTTATTTTTTGTTGAGCTAATATGCATGTCAGTTTCTCTTCTATTTTTATCATAATGGTCCTGATTCACAATGGGGTGTACAGTATGCACAAAATCGTGTACCCTGCCCACGCGGGCTGCGCCCATGGACAGGTACACTGGTACAGCATTGACAAATGCCAACCACCTGTCCACAGCTCCCCTGGTGCACAGATCCATGCAGGACAGGCATGGGAGGAGTCCGAGGCCCAGCCGGGCATCCATGGATGCTCGGCATGGGTCTGCCAGTGAATGCCTTGAGCAGCGGGGCAAGCTGCAGCGCGTACACACGGATGTCTGAGGTCCAGTGACTGTGGTGGGTGGCAGCTGTGCAATGCCACCAGCCCTCACCATTGGCACTGATGCGATGCCCTGTTACAGAGGGAGGGGTGCATGCCTGTTGACAGGGGTGGAGGACCACATCCTCCAGTAGCAGGGAGGGATGCTGGCATGCAGTACTGCTTGGGGTGGGCAGGCAGCTGCCATGCCCAGTGGCCCTGTGAGGGGTCAGGGTGTTGTGGGTGTTGGGGTGCACCACACACACTGCTGCATGTGGGGTGGGTGGGTGGTGTCAGGTGGCCGTGACCTGTGACCCTGGTGCTTTGGTGGGCTGCTCACCCAGTCCTGTGGGGTGTGCATGGGGTGCATAGGGGTTTATGACTAGGTCTCCCTGGCATACCCTGCAACCCCTATGCACCCCATGGCCAGCACTATGCACCTTAATGCATGGCACATAGTGCGGCCCACCTCGCCCACCCCAGTGCATTGCCCATCGTGCAGCCAGGGGATTGGAGCACCGTGCCTGTGTGTCCTCCCTTGTGCATCCCATGCAGGAGAGTGCAGTTGGTGTGGGTTGCTACTTGCCCCGATATACGTGCCAACCACTCTGCACCATTTGTGCATAGGGCCCATTGTTAGTTAGAATATTTATTGAGTGAGTCGCCTCAGAAAAAGAATCTATTTTTTGGTAATATAAACTTGACATGTGGAGACCAAGTCTGCATTTTATGTGTCAGTAGTTCCTTGCTGGGGCATCAGCAGATGGACCAGCCACACTGAAATTAGCTGCTGGTTCAGGACTTAAGAATTTGTCCATAGGCTGTGTTTCTTTCAATATGAACAGCATTACAATTTGGAGGAAATGTTTAGCCACCTTAATTCTTTTGAAACAGCAGCCTGGAGATATCTTACTTCTTTAGGACACAAAATTAAAAACAAAATATGAAACTTCCAGGGCACAGGCCCTGTGGACCTTATGGTCCTCAGTTTAGTCACCAGGAGATGATCTACAGTATGTGATAGGGTAGGGATCTTACCAAATGGTTAGAACTGGCACATAGCAAAATTAGTAGAAATTACCTGGGTAGGGCCCTATGATGGACATCACCAAGGACGCCACAAGTTACAGAACAATTTGCCTATATGCTCCTCAAACTAAAGCAGTGGGAGTTGAGCTTTTCAGAAAATACATCCTTTGTCTTTACTGCTTGCATAGTAACACTGGGCAGAGATTTTAACTAATCGCCCTTCAGTCGTGGGCTGCTGATTCAAAATACAGTAAGAAAATGTTATTGTGATTCACATGCTGTGGCGGATATGGTCACACAGCAGTATTAGTAGAACCCACCGACTCTGCACAAACTGGGGAGGGGTGTACCTATACCCAAGGCTCATTTACATCCCAAATTGATTTTGTATTTGTGTTGGAAACTTTAAACATCTCAGCAGCTATAACAGAAGTTATGGAAACCTTTAGGCCACATGCTAATAAAAGGCACAGTGTCTGCAACTAATAGCCCCTGAAAGGAAATGGGGTGTGGCACTTGAATAACTTGATATTGACAGATGAAAAAGTAAACTGACAAATGATAAAGCTTTGGCAGGCAGGAGTTTCTATTAAATATACACATGATTCTTTAGAGGAATGGTGGGAGGAATCAATAGCTGATTTAAAAAAGTATTTTTCCAATTTTACTTCACACAAGGCTAATTTAGAATATAATCAGAATATAAGTCTTTGAGCCAGCTGCATAGGCTAATTGACCTGTCTGGTAGAAAATATGGACATTTGTAGACCAAATTACCAAGATAAAATAAGCAACACAAACCTTTCAGAATGACAGAGCTTTGCCTTTACAAAAGGAAATGCAGTTTGGGACTCAGAGGAATCAACGATCCTATGATGCATTCAAAGGTTGCCAGAAGATAATTGGAAATAGGATGTTTTCCTCTTTAACAGATCATACTGGAAGGACACAGATAAAGATTCTGGATAGGCTGCAAATTACAGAAAAGTATGTATCAGACTTATTTTCCGAGAGCACATCAGAGACAGATGATTGTTTACACTACATACAGGTCCCCATTTTGAAAGAGTCTCTGAAGAAAGTTTTAGTCTATCTCATCTCTCCTTTAGAGGTGAAAGCAGCTATTAAATCACTTCAAGGAAATAAATCACCAGGAAGTGATGGGCTTCCAACTGAATTTTATAAAATATTTGGGAAATGTCTGAGTCCAGCCTTGGCAGAATTATTCAATTCAATGTTTTTCTGTACCTTCTTTTCTGCTCCGACCATTGGGAACTCTCTCAGCATCTGACACCTCAGCAAGCTCTACCTCCCACCAGAGCTCTCTCCTCCCCCTCACAGCCTGGCAGATCCTCCAGCTCTGCACCCCATGAAGTGGGGCCGCCCTATCTACCTAGGGCACTCTATCTTCAATTTAATGTGCCGGCTGTGCAGTCAACCCTGAGAGGAATGAGGCCTGGTGCTGGAGTGTGGCTCGGTGTGGCGGAGATGCAATTGACTATCCCGAGGACAAAGATTTCTTAGTAGTTTTCTCCCTTGGAGCATGACATGCAATGATGCCTGTGCATGTCTGCCCTGCTGGCATCTGCCTGCTCCAATTCTTTATGCTAGCTGGTGTACCTGTAGTACCCCTGATCTCCATCAGGGGCTGCCAGGACACTGAGTGCCCCTGGATCCCTCCCCAGGAGGGAGAACTGTCCTCAAGATGCTCTACCCTCTCCCTCCTTCCCTGAAGACCCTGGCAATTTGAAAGTGGAGTCTAGATACATCCTCTCCTTAGACCAGGAGAAGGCGTTTGACAGATTAGCACATGACTATTTGTTTTCCATCCTCACGATGCTAAGGAGTCCCATATATCTTTATAAATTGGATAATGGTATCATAATAATAATGATGCCCATGTACAACCATTAATCAAAGGGTGGAAGGGAAGAAACATAGGTACATATCAAAGGGGTTAGGCAGGATGCCCTCTAAGTCCATTACTACACACATTTTCGGTATGGACCCTCTGCTCCGATATGTACAGGATTTGGACATAATTCTAGGTATGCAACTTAAGGAAACTCTCCATCTTTAAAATCCTGTCATATGCAGATGACACTGACTATAGTATTTCTAAAGGATGCATCTGTTAGTTTTGCTTTAAAAGAGGTCTAGGATACTTTCTCTCAAGTATCAGGATCAAGAATAAACACCATAAAAAGCAGAAGCATAGGAATTGGGGCAGTGCAAGATTCAAATCTAAAAATAGCAGATAGTGACATAGTAGGTTCTCAGTTAGAGATGCTTGGCATCAGAGTCTGTCATTTCGGTATAGCTAACTTAAACTGGAGTCTCAAACTAATTCTGCCCTGGGACAAGTACAGATTTGGAAATCATGGGAATATATATATATATATATATATATATATATATATATATATATATATATATATATATATATATATATGTGTGTGTGTGTGTGTGTGTGTGTGTATATATATATATATATATATCTCCTAAAAAAAAGAAAAACAGAGAGTATTTTAATCAAGTCCATTTCATTATAATATTTTTGTATTTAAGTTGCCCCTCCAGAATTGGAAGCCAAATCTTTTAGTTTTTTATGGAGGGGGTGAGCAGATTGAATCCTAAAATGAGGGATCACCTACTGTTCAGTTAAAAAAGGGGAGTAGGAATGGTAAATCCATGGCTATTTTTCATTTTAGTTTCAAAAAGTAATCAGGATGGAATCCAAATGATGGGTACCTTTGATATTTGAGTGGCTGGAATTTTTCCTTTTTCAGTGGCTTCAGAATAAGTTATGTTTTTATGAAAACAGGGGAGCTAAGCACCTGCCATATATAGTATTTAGGTAGCATTGACAAAGCAAGACAACTGAGCAATAGGCGTGACAGGGGTGTGTTGTGGTGGGATAATGGCACACTTCAGGTAGAGTTGGACTTGCGAGGTGAAGCCAGTACTTCCACCAAATGAGAAGGGCCATTAGCCACTGTTATGCACTTTCTGAAGTGCCTTATTGTGATTATAAAATGTGTCCTTTTGAGTTACTTTCAGCTAGGCCATTGTGCTGAGATAAGAGCCCAGCAGAAAGTACCTCTTGTCCAGTCAGGAGCCAGCATATAATCAGGGATATTACCAGATCATATTATTAAAAAAACATAGAAAAGGCATATGTGAGACAGTCATGAGTTGCCATTTTTAATAGACTCAGTGTTTCCCTCATGTTTAGTTGATCAGGTGGACAGCTTTTGAAGCAATTGTCTAATAAAGATGTCTCTCCATCTGTGGGATGTCTTATGACTTTGTGCCTATGGATGCCTCAGGTTAAGGGGTTCTTTAAAACACAGAATCCTAGAGGAAAGATACTGTCTTAGGACTGAATGCAATCAATTACTTGACACCCAGGAACATTTGTTTAGGGACTATCAGTATATAATGGACTTTTGGAGCCAAGTAGCCAGGATGGGTCCGTAGATTTTATAGATAATATTCCCTATAACTGTTTAATACACTTTGCTTTTCATCTAAATGGAATCATTTACACCCTGATACCATGTGTGTCCTGTTTGCCATACTGAAGTACTATACTACATACGGCAGGCTAGATGTGCAACATCCATTCAGCAGAAACAGGTGACTTACATTGAACTCAATATCTGTGTTAAAAATACAATACGTATGGTGTTTCAGAAAGATTGTTCTCTTCTTCAGGCAATGCAAGTCACCACTTTATGGAGACATTTTCTTAAAGAACTAGGGATAGGTCTTTCTGGTGACCATATTTGCAACTATATAGGTATTGCTTGTATACATATATATATATATATATATATATATATATATTCATATTCATGGCATGGTTCCCACCATCAGAAGTTGGGAAATGTGGTATTAGCATTTTCAACCCTAACACCCACCTCACCCCCACCTGAGCGCACACCAGGTGTCAGAGGTGTGCCTTGAGGTTGTCAGCCCTAACACTCACCCCACTCCATTTTGTAAGGAATGTAAGCTGTTACAGTATGGGAGAATGAGGTGAGTAATAGGGCTGAAACCCCAAGGTACCCCCGGACGCCTGTTTGGTGGTTGAGGGTGAGTAGTTGTGTTAGGGCTGGAAACCCCAACACCACATTTCCCAATTTTTGATGATGGGAACCCTGACTGATGCATTAGCAATGTTTTTTTGCCAATAATTTCTTACTTTTTTGAGAAATTATAATAATAGTCTTATTTGCTTGTGGGAGCACAAGGCCCCCATCCTGCCATGCACACGTATATGTATATAGCTGTGTAAGTGGAGTTTCCTCCAGGATATTTGTAGTGCAAGAGTGAAGAAATTTTCAGCATACCCATATTATTCATTTATTTTTTTTTTAATTCTTTTTCCCCGTCACGGCCTCGGAGCCTCTCTCAGCGCCCTGCCTGTTCCTGCCTGCCTGAGGTTCTCTAGCCCTAAGCCACCTCTTTCTATCTCCTCCCACAGCCCGTATCCCCAGCTTAACCCTCTTTGGTGGGGCCACCTCTCCTCTTTGGGTGCTCTTACAAGTCATACCCTGGCTGTAAGTGAGGGCCCAGTGGAGGGAACTGAAAGGCCAGGTGAGATGAATTTGGCGGTGGGCATGGGTGTCAGGTGCCATTGCCTACCCCATAGAGCCAGAATTTTCTGTGTTCTAGTGCTCTTCCCCCTGCATGGGCACCCTGATGCCATTGCACACGCAACCCCACAACATCAGCCACGCCTGCTTAATGTGCTGTCTGCATTGAAGCACACCCAATCTTCACTGGGGCTGCTGGTATGCTGGAAAAATCCAACCCTCTCTCAGGGAAGAAGAGCAGCCCTGGGTGCTCAATCCTCGCCCCATCCCTGCCGATCCCTGGTGCCTGAGGTCGCTCCCGAATTCAGGTCAGGTGTGGCGTGAGTTGTGGCGCCCAGTGCCTCAACCATCAGCACCACCTGGCTGGTGTATACCCAATTATTACCCTACCTGATGTACCCTATACAGCAAATTTTGAACTCTCTAAAATGTAATTTTGTGCAAGGGCAATGCCATTCCATACCACAGGTGTGAAAACACATTTGGGTAGGATTTGAAAATGACAGGTGTAACATACATTTGGTGGGGCAATAATAAGTGTATGTTGAAAATATGGTGTCAAAATATTTTACATTTACAGAGTTACCAGCATGTGTAGCAAATGGCAACAAATGGTCATAAGTCAGTCATTTTGTGACATTTTGACCTGACATTTTCAACATGTTCTTTTGGAGACCCAGCCTGATGAACAATATAACTGTCATTATGGAAATCCCACCCAAAAGGTGAATTCACCAAGCAACCACAAAATCATTTTTCAGGAAGGAATTGCCTAACAACAGTCATATTGTTCATGAGGTGGGTCCCAAAAGGCCATGTTGAAAATTTGAAGCCAAAATGTCAAAAATGGCTGAGTTATGCATAAAAGTTGAAAGCCCCATTGAAATACATTAAACTGCATTTAGCCTTAGTTTTTCATACTGCAGTCGCTGGGTCCAGCATCAAGACATGTCTTGATTGTGAGAGCAGATTTCAAACCTGGTACCTCTTCAAGTGAGTGAGGTGTGTCAAGGTGTGTGGGAAAGTGGGTGCATAGTGGGAGGCTGGATTGGGGTGCTGGTGTGATCGCGGTTGATGTTTTTTAGTTGTTTTTTTTATTAGTACTTTTCCTCATCTCTGCAGACCCAACAGTGGCTATGACCCCTCCCTCAGAGAGGTACACCCTCTGGCCCTGTGATCGCCCTGCTCATCCACCCTGGAATTCCCCCATGGATTCCCCTCCATGGCAGGGCCAGGGTGAGGAGTGCTGGCATGCTCCCCACCGGAACACACAAATCTAGAATTGGGTGCGGCCTTGCAGGAATGATTGGGCCATCATGGGTCCTACTGGGTCCCGGGTTTTCCACCACTGTTCCCCACATCCTACATCCATGTAATGGGCAGGAGGCTGTCTCAACCTCTGAGGGTGCAGACAATTGCCCTGGACATGGCCAACCTTTATGTGACTGTGCACCTGTGCAAACACCTAGCCATCGCTGGGTATCAGTTGACAGTGCACAGCATAACCCCCTCTGGATGCTCAGTCCTTCCTCCCCTACCTGACCTCTGAGTGTCCTGAGTCCATTCCCAAACCTGGGTCACTTGCGTGGCATGAGGTGTGGCGTCCAGCACCTCAACCCTCAGTGCCACCAGGCCAGCATTGTTTTTTTCAGGGTAAAAAGTAAAAAGACATTGAAGGATGGTTTCTTATTTCCAGCCTTTCAACAGCATGGGAGGGAGGGGATGCCACTAACCACCAACAGCACTTATAAATGGGCATCCAGGGTGGAGTGCCACTAGACACCAGGGATCAAGCTCAGTAGGTGGCTGGCACTGGTGGTGAGTGGTGGCTGTGCCGGTCACCAGTTCTTTTAGGGAATCGGGCTGGGATCGGTGAGGGAGTTAAACATAGGAGGGTGAAGGGATGCCACTACCTACTAATGAAATACAGAAATGGGCATTGGGGATCAGGGAGGAAGGGCCACTAGACCACCAAGTAATGTACATCAACAGCAGTTACACTACAGGAATTTGATCAAAGGAAATTTATTGTGTTTACTTAATCAGGGGCCAAGGAATCTGATTTTGTGGACAGTTTTGCAAAAATGGGCAGAAATATGTTTCTTTTATCCATAGAGGTTTTAATGCGCAAATTGCAGCAGTATGTTCATGAAATGGGGGCGCGTTTCTGTCACAACACTGAGTCTTTTGCCACAATTTGTGGCAGACCCTGCTGTTTCACAAAAATAGTGCCACAATTTGCATCAGTAAAACCTCCACAGATAAAAATAAAGACATTTCTAGGCATTGTTTTAAAAACGGATCCATAATCTGATTCCTTGGACCTCAATTAAATAAACACAACAGCTGGTGTTTACCAACTGCAAGTATTTTTGAAATATTTAAATGTGTTTGCCAAACATGGCAGAATCTTGACACTACAGTTTTCATTTGCGACAATAAATATCGGTTTCACTGCAACAAAACAGTTGTTTTGCATGACACATCTAATTTTTTCCCATATGGAAAAATTAAAACTTTGAATGGATTAATATGTTTTCACCAACCCTTCAAAAGGCATCTGTGACCGAGCCTGACATACCCTAACAATTTCAGACCAAACCCCAAGCTGTTTCTGAGAAATTGCATGGCAAAGAATTTACACAAAATGGTAATTTTCAATTTTGACATTCTGTATCTCCATACATAATCTGACCAGAATGAAACTTACCAAATCCAGAGATCTTTGGTTCTCAATAAGGCATGCAAAATGTCATGTAAATTGGTCAAATGGTTGCATAGTTATTAAAGTACAAAATTTGGGGTTTAACATAGAAGTGACCATTGAACCCTAACTAAAGGTGCACACGCCCTGTAACATATACATATATAGTAACACTAATGCTAACTTTTTTTTTCTTTTTAGATATTTCCTGAAGAAGACCTAAGGTCAAACGTAGATTTTTAAATCTATTTTCTATTTTCAGCGTGCATTTAATATTACCATTTTTTTGCTTTTAGACCACATGCTGGCGTGGCGCCTTGTTTTTATTATATACATATATATATATATATAGAGGCAAAATCCATTTAATGATAGTTAGTGTTATTATCGATCAAAGCGAGGAAATTTAGTGTTGGTTAAGTCTTTCGTTTCAGCTCCACACCCCCTTAACTGGCATTGGGTATTACGGTTGTCGGCGATAACTCACCCCATCACATGTGTAAAGAAGCAGAGGTGTAGGAGAATGGGTGAGAGTTAGGACCGACAACCCCACGCGCACCGGATCGTCTGCTGGGGATGGGCAGGGGCTAAGGGGGCTTTCAACCTTAACACCAATTTCTCGCTTTGTCGGCGTGTGAACAACCCTAACTAATGCATTAAACAGAGTTTTTGCCTCTAATTTCCTCTTTTGAGAATGATAATGAGAAATAGTGAATGGAATGGAGCGGCGGGAGCGAGGCCCTTTGGGCCCCGCGCCCCACCATGTGATGTCTTGTCACATAGTAACATTATGCCCACAAATGCAAATAGTAATATGCATGGTGACGCAAAGCAAACAGAACGAGAAACAGTAGTGTAGACAGAAATGTTAAAACAATGCAAAAGCAAGTGCAAATGAAAATGCAAAGGGTAATGCACATGGTGGATAGACGTGAACGTAAGTGAAACGGGAATGGAATCGCAGTTTAAAATGGTAACGGTAATAGTAATGTGTTACTAGGCTTGGTTTTCCCAAAAGCTGCATAAAAAGACAGTGAGTACAAAGAATGTATGCATAATAATGGTTCTCGGAGCAGAAAATGAGGAGTTGTAATACTAAATTGCTTATATCTCAGGAACCGTATAACGAAAAAATGTAAAAGTCATATGATATATGACTTTCCTGGCTAGTTTGTACTTAGCCCTGATGAAAAGTCCATATCTCGCGACCGCTTCCTAGATACGGGCCCTGAAATGCGCGGCGAATGTCATCCTATGGGAAAAAGAGAAGTTCAGAGTGCCATAACTTTGGCTCCCTATAATATTTTTCACCAAACCCCAAAATGCACATCTGTGGGATGTTGGCTGTGTTCCTCCAAATTTCAGCCCAAAAGACCAAACCGTTATTTTGCAGCAGGGCGCCAAAGGATTCCTGTAATGCATCGACGCCGGAATGTTATCCTATGGGAAAAGTGACAAATTTGAGTGCCGAATTCTGCCACCATGTAATATTTTTTCAACAAAGCACTGAAATGCACATCTGTGAGATGTCGGCTGCTACCTCCAAATTTCAGGCCAAAACACTCCAACTGCTCTTTTGCAGCAGGGTGCCAAAGAATTGCTGTAATTTTCCCACAGCTTCAGAAAAGTACTGTCAAGTTTGTGAAAGCTTTCAAGAATTCATTCGACAGTGTCGCAGCGTGACAGTACTTTTGTGAAAGTACTTTTCCAGAAAATGTGAAAATATATTTCTGGGGTGTTTTACCCCAAAATAAAGACATGGCTAGCATCCTCAGGGCCTGATTAGGTGAATACAAAAGAATTAGGTTGCTAGAGGTCCCAATTTTAAATGGCAAGCATTTTTCTTTTTTTTTTTATTTAATATACTTTATTATGTTACTTGATTAAGTGTAAGCTGGTAACATATGACAAGCATATTTCTAGGTCATTAGAAAAGTGAATACAGAATATATACAGCATAACAATGAGATACATAGTCTGCAGCTTACAAGTTCTCCCAGTATGCCTCCCTCCCCCACCCGTATCCACCCAGTCTGCCACCAGTATTACAGGTTCAAGCCATGAATGCAAACAATATATCCATCCTAATGGGACACAGGTATGCTAGTACGTGAACTCCCCAGCCCGCTAATTGCTTGTTAGGAGAGTACAGAGAGGTTCCCATCTTGTAGCGTATTTCTTAGTGTTATTGCACAGCTTTGCAATCGTGTGGCTCAGCTTGCAGAGCAAACATGATTTCATGAAACCATTCCAAATAGCTGGGAGCATCAGACCTTCCAGTGTCTTAATATGACATTTTTGCACATGCCGATATCAGAGCCATATGGGCTCTTTGATTGCCCCCAGGTATTAATGTATACTCCCAATGAGACATGTTTTAATGCAGAAATAGTCTGTCAGAGCCAGCAAGGGGCTTAATCTTATTCTGTATACTTTGCCAGAAAATAACTATTTTTCACAAGACCATAACATGTGAATCATATCAGCAGTCTCTTGCTGGCATTTAGGGCAACGGCTATTGTGCAGGAGAACAAATCGGTGTAATTTGAGGGGGTATAGTATAGATTATGAATTATGCTAAACTGCATATATCTATATTTATCCCATTTAATATACTTGTATAGATGTGCCCAAATAGAGGCCCAGTCTTTAGGATTAGAGGAGATCCGGGAAACCTTGCTCCATTGAACGAGCTATGATTGTCATCTGAATCAACTGTTGATCTGATGAAATCATAAGAATATGATATTACGTGGGAAGAAGATATGGTCTCCAAATAAGGGGTTGGCATACTAGAAAAGGAGTCGTGCATAACCCAGCCCCAAGTGCTGCATCAATGAGTGGATAGTTGAAAGTATTTAAAATTGAGTTTTCCTTCCAGTTAAACAAAGAGCAGCCTTCCTGAAAAGAAATCATCCTCTGAGCAATGACCAGCTGCTCGACCCTCTCTATACCTATCTGGGGCCAAAACATCTGAGCTTTTATTGGTTTGCCAGCATTAGAGAAATTAGGATTGCCGAATATGGGTTGAGCTATATCCTTTAGTCTATCTTTTAAGGAAGGCACTAAGTTGTTGCTGGGACCGGATGAGAGAGTTTAAGGGAGTGTCTTGTAAGGATCTAGGAAGCTTTAGTGAAATAAAAGGTAGAGCTTTCAGATCCATCCCTGCATCAGCACAAAGATCCTGCTCAATTCTGACCCAGGAGGGTAAGTAATGAACCTCTTGTCTGGGCCAGAGCTCAATATTGGACCCATGCCAGATGTATTGCTAGGTAGTATATATAGAAGTTGGGGCCTGTAGACCACCATCTAATTTTTTCTTTGTTAATTTTAGGTAACTTCGCCCACTTTTTATTTTGCCATGTGAATTTACTCAAGATACCATGCAACTGAACAAACCATGAGTATGGTAGAGTCTGGTTCAGCATTTGAAGTGGTATAAGTAAACGGCAGCACGCTCATTTTAATAACGCTTACTCACCCCATAAGGTTAGTGTGGTAATTTAGACCAATGTTTAAAGTCTTCCGTTAGACTATGGACCAAGTTATCCAAATTAAGTTGTCGATAACTCTCGGGAAGGATGAATATAAATGCCAAGATATTTCATTTTATCCGAATTCATTGTATCCCCAGATGTGCTACGCCTGCTTTCATTGTATATTTATTAAGGGAAAAATCGCTTTGTCCGGTTTAGTTTATAATTTGAAAAGGATTCAAATTGTGTTATAATTTGAACCCCTGGAGAGAGACTGCCCTGGATCTACAATATGTAGGGAGCAGATCATCTGCATATGCAGAAACCTTGTATTCTGATGACCTATTCGATACCCTGACCGATGTGAGAAGTTAATTTTTCTAATAAGAGGTTCTAGATATAAATTAAATAGATAGGGTGACAAGGGGCAGCCTTGCCCAGGCTCTTGTGACAGGGTGAAAGGGAGAGACAGGATTCCGTTGCATTGTATTCTGCGATGGGGTAGCATATAGTACTTTGACCCATTGTATAAATTCCTGAGGTATTCGATATTTAGGAGTAGAAAAAGGTATTCTCACCGAGACTCTATCGAATGCTATCTCCGCTGCAGTGACACAAGAGCAGCGGACTGGTCCGGAAGTTCCTGGACGCGGAGAAGAGATAAGCCAACTTCCTGAGATGGTCGGAAGAGAGTCTGTTTTGACAAAGCCTACTTGTTCAGGGCTGACGATGTTCCCATACCTGACGAAGTCTGACGAGAGAAGTTTGCCTAGAATCTTAAAATCCATATTAATAAGAGAGATGGGTCTGTAATTAGATATTCTAAGGATCTTTGTTGGGTTTCGAATACAACTACAGTAGCTAACGATAACGAGGAGTCTGATAGACCATTTCGAATAAATAATTAAATGTTGCAAGTAAAATAAGGGCAATAATATCCTTGAGAACCTTATAAAATCAGCTGTAAAGCCATCAGGCCCAGGTGACTTATCTGCAGAAAGGGAGTCAATAGCATCATAAATTTCAGATACGACAATGGACGCTTTAATATGTCTACTTGATGGACAGTTAGGATGGGGAGTGTAATATCTGGAGAAACGACTCCATGTGATGCAGAGTTGGTGGTTGGGGGCTGTATAAAGCTGCTGGTAGTAGTCTCGAAAAGCATTGACAATATCTAAAGGTGAGTTTAGAAGTGTACCTGATAGGGAGCAGACTGATGGGATTATTCTTCCGCTTAATTGAGTACGTAAACGAGGGCTAGTAGTTTGCCCGCTTTTTCTCCCTGATCAAAATATCTGATCTTGGAGAATGTTACCATAAACGCTGCTTTTTCAGTTAGTAGTTTATTGTATTGGCCTGAAGGATTCCTAGTTTGACCTAACTCTATCAGGGATGAGAGAGAAAATTCTTCTAACTCTGAGATCTGACCTAGTTTTAAGGACAGATCTAAATTTTTTGTTTCTTATGTATGGTCGCCAAATGGATTATTTCACCCTCAGAGCGATTTGAGGGAACCCCACAAAATGTCCTTCTTGGGCATAGATGAGGCATTATTCTCCATGTATATCCTGATAAAGTCTCGTATCAAACGGACGTGTTTTCCGAGTTTAGAATCTGATTGTTGAATCTCCAGACCTTGCCTCTGTGAATATTTGGGAAAACTTCTTGGAGGTAGACCAAACAATGGTCTGAGGTGGTCTGAAATGAATAGCACTGTAGAGACCCCAGAATTATAATCCACGATAGAAGAAAGTAATCAATACGGGAAAAGGTGTTAAAGCGGTATAGAATGAAAAGAGTATTCTCTCTCTCTCTGGTATGCAAGTCTCCAGGGTCAACTAGACCCAAGGAGGACATTAATTGCAAAGGCAGGGTACAGAAGTTATTAGGGAGCAGAACAGATTTAAATGTAAAACAAGGCAAAGGCATTAAGGACAGAAATGGGCTAAAAGGGTAAGGCTATCAAAAGTGAGGGTGATGAGTACCAATGCCCGTAGTCTGTGTAACAAGCTCCTGAACTAGTGGCCTTGATGGAAGAGGGTTGCCTGGATATTGTGGCAGTCACAGATACATGGTACACAGAGAATCATGAATGGGATGTCAACATACCAGGATACACAATCTACAGAAGGGACAGGGAGGGTAAAGAGGAGGAGGAGTAGCTCTCATGTAAAGGAAGGATCAAAGCAACAGAACTAAAGAGAAACAGGGAGCAGATGAGGCACTTTGGGTCACCCTGGAGACAGGAAATGGCACCACAATCCGCATGGGGTTGTATACAGACCCCATCTCAGGGGAGGGATGGACAAGGAAATGATAGAAGGCTTTAGAATGGCAGAAAAGGGGAGATATTGTTGATGGGGACCTGAATATGCCAGATGTTAACTGGAGCACCTTTGGCTGCAGGCACATCCAAGAGCAGGGTCATTCTTGATGCCCTACAGGGCATGTCTCAGACAGCTAGTATTGAACCGACTGGAGGGAGAATCTTAGACCTGGTACTTTCAAATGGGATGGAGAAAGAATCTCAGATTTAGAAGTGGTAGCACTATCTGGGAACAAGTGACCACCAAACAGTGTGGTTCACGATAAACACAGCCATACAATCAAGCCATACGAAGCAAGAGTACTAGACTTTAGGAGGGCTGACTTTGGGAAATGAGAGAGTGCCTCAGAAAACACTAGCAAACAGGCAAGAAGGAGGGTGGAGGAACAATGGGAAGTGATCAAACAGCCATCACAGAGGCAACAAGCCTCATGAAAAAATCAATAAAACACAACGAAGGAAAAACGCTATGGTTCACAAAAGAGGTGGCAGGGAAAGTTAAGGAGAAAAGGGCAGCATTCAGGAAATATAAGGAAACACAGAAGGAGCAGGACAGAGAACTTTATCAGTTAAAGCAGAAAGAGGCTGGAAGGTAGTCAGAATAGCAAAGGCCCAAACCGAAGAAAGGATAGCCAATTCTGTTAAGAAGGGGATAAGACCTTTATAGGTACATTAGGAGCTAAGAAAGACCAAAGGAGGGATACTGAAGCTTAATAAAGGAGAGGGAATGTGGGTAGAGGGGACAGTGAAAAGTAGGGTTACTGAATGAATATTTCTGCTCAGTATTCACAAAGGAAGAGGAGGGGAGTTACCTAAACCAAACAAGAGAAACACTCTGAAGACAGGGGTCGATACCAGTCCATTTACAGAAGAAAGGGTTCTGAATGAACTAATAAAATTGAAGGTGGACAAAGCAATGGGGCCTGATGGGATTCACCCAAGAATTCTAAAAGAACTAAGGGTAGAACTAGTGACATCGCTGACTACTCTCTTTAACAAATCATGGAGGATGGGTGGTACCCAAGGACTGGAGGAGGGCAGATGTAATTCCTCTTCACAAAAGTGGGAGCAGGACAGAGGCAGGAAACACAGACCAGTTAGTTTGACCTCAGTGGTAGGGAAAATGATGGAATCACTTCTGAAGGAAAGAATTGTTGAGTACCTTGGAGGCCAGTGGGGCACAGGACCCAAGGCAGCATGGATTCACGATGGGAAGGTCGTGTCAGACGAATCTAATAGATTTCTTTGACTGGGTGACCAAAGTAGTAGATCAGGGAGGGGCTGTGGACATGGCCTACCTAGATTTTAGCAAGGCATTTGATACAGTCCCCACAAAAGATTAATACACATAGATAGCCAGCCTTGGAATGGGTCCCAAGGTGGTAGCCTGGATAAAAAATTGGCTAGACAACAGGACGCAAAGGGTAGTAGTAAATGGAGTACACAGTGAAGAAAGGAGGGTTACTAGTGGGTACCACAGGGTTCGGTACTGGGACCAGTCCTTTTAATGCCTTTATAAGTGACATTGCAGAGGAACTGAAGGAAAAGTATGTCTCTTTGCAGATGACACAAAGATCTGCAACAGGGTTGATACACAGAATGGAGTGGAAAGGATGAGAAGGGACTTGGCAAGGTTGGAGGAATGGTCAAATGTATGGCAGCTCAGATTCAATGCAAAGAAGTGAAGATAATGCACCTGGGAAACAAAACCCAGGGAAGCGTAACAATGGAGGGTGAGATACTGACAACAGTAAAATGGAAAGGGACCTGGGGGTAATTATATCAGATGACCTAAAGGTGGGCAAGCAATGTGAGAAAGCAGTAAGGAAGGCTGAGAGATACTGGGATGCATAGGAAGAGGCATCAATAGTAGAAAACAGGAAGTTGTTATCCCTCTGTACAGACAGTTGGTGAGACCCCATCTGAGTACTGTGTACAGTTCTGGAGATCCCATCTCCACAAAGACATAGACAGAGTGGAGGCTGTCCAGAGGAGGGTAATCCAAATGGTGCAGGGTCTGCACCAGAAGACATACGAAGAAAGACTAAAGGAGCTTAATATGTATACTCTTGAGGAAAGAAGGGGAGAGGGACATGATAGAAACTTCTCAAGTACCTCAAGGGAATTAACAAAGTCCAAGAGGGTAGCATCTTCCAGAAAAGAGATGTGCAAGAACAAGAGGGCACAATTTGAAGATAGAGGGGGACGGCTCAGGGTAATGTGAGGAAGTATTTTTTCACTGAGAGGGTTGTGGATGCATGGAACAGCCTCCTGAGGAGGTCGTGAGTCAAGAACAGTGGTGGACTTCAAGAATGCATGGGACAGGCATAAGGCAGTCCTAGGGCGGGTAAGAGGAAGTAAGCTGTTGGTTAACTAGGATCTGCAGCTTATCTGTTAGGTAGGAAAATGGGCAGACTAGGTGGGCCAAGCGGTCCTTATCTGCCGCCAAATTCTATGTTTCTATATTTCTATGTTTCTAAGGCTCCCTGACTGGGAGAAGAACGTGCCTAGTGGACCCCGATCTGTCTAATATATTTGAGAGTACCGTGATTCCAATCTCCCAAGTAAGATTGGCAATTTAGACCAAGGGCAAGTATTGACATTATGGAGGAAAACATTAGATCATCTGAGTTCAGGCCGTGAACTGAACCCAAGATGACTTCTGTATGAATCAACAGGCCTCTTATAATAATGTATCTGCCTTCAGGATCGACTGAGGACTGTAGAAGTTGGAAGGGTACCCTGCAGGCAATTACAATGGCAACGCCACTTCTCTTGGTTTCTTTGCCCGCACCATACACCTGTCCCACCCAGTTCCCGTGGAAGTAATGGGAGTTTGTGGATTTATGGTGTCTCTTGCAGAAAAGCTATATCAATCTGCAAGTTTTAAGATGGATTAAAATTTTGAACGTTTAGCAGGGATTGTGCCCCTTGATGTTCCAAGAGCCATGTTTAATCCCCATTGTGGGTCTTAATTGAGGACTTAAGACAAGTAGAAACTAGAGGGATATGCATCCATGGACAAAAAATGAGTTAGAGCAATATAATACCTCCAGGTGGCAGACAACCCAATACCCATTGTCACCCCCATACCCTGAATCCCCACAAGTCATAAAGATTACACACTAAACCATTTAAACATAGATACACCACCCAAATCCCAAAGACATAACTATGCAAACGTGTCCAACTACGTAAATAGTGATCACTAGCCACACCACCGCAAATGAAGACTATTAAATATGATGAGTATCTGGTACAAACATACAGTGTTTAAGCTTACTCTTAAGAAATACCAAAACGAAGGTAGAAACTGGCTGTGATATTATCCCCTACTCGTCCATAGCACATGATGCGCTGTTAGTGTGCCAATCGCTGAGTGACCTCCCCCAGAACGCCAAACCCTCCCTTTTCAAGAACTAGAATTACTGTCAAAACTTGTCCGGATCACTCAGATAAATGTTAGACCGGCATTTTAACTGAAACTAAATATGAAGCCCTTAGTTTGGCAAAGTATTGAGACGCCCAGAACAATTGGTAGGGGCATATAAACCCACATGCACAGTACAGTCTCCTGATATATTACTTGCTCACATCGCAGAAACTTTCAATTTACACGTGATAGTCAGGGGCAGACTTTACTATGAAAACGGAGGACCTCCTCCATTTAATCTCGAGCTCAGCTGCTCACTAGTGACCCCTGGTTAAATAATCTGGGCGTTAAAAGTTCCATAGTACCCCATTAAACTGCACATGTCATTGAACTGAGAAGAAAGAAAATAACATACAGGAAACAATCTGAGAGCCTGCTGAAAATATAACAGCATCTAGTAAAAATAAAAGTTCGTAGAACAGTCTGCCGGAAGCTCCATGAGCTAAAAACAGAAGCAGCCAAATGATAATGACTCTGCGGTTTCACAGTGCCTTCTTATCCATGCTTGAGAAAAACAGGAGGAAAGTTCGAGTCCCACAAAACCGGATATGCCGCCAACAATAGGTCCCAGAATGCCGCCAGTCACTATTAACCGTTGAACCATGGCTAAAAAGATATCTTCAGCCCATGAAGGTTTCAGCAGACCACAAATAAATTAGGTATACAGGACTGAAGGGCTGGAAGTGCTTTGCTGGGCATCTCGAGATTACAGTCTCCTGATATATTACTTCTCACATAGCAGAACCTTTAAATTCACACACGATGGTCAGGGGAGACTTTGTTATGAAAACGGAGGGACCCCTCCAATTAATCTCGAGCTCAGCTGCTCATTAGTGACCCCTGGTTAGTTAATCTGAGCGTTAAGGGTTCCATATTATCCCATTAAACCACAAGGGTCATGTGAACTGAGGAAAAAAAATAAAGTAAAGTACAGGATACATTCTGAGAGCCCGCTGCAAATGTAACGGCATCTAATAAAAATAAAAGATTGTAAGGTGATCTGCTGGATGTTCCATAAACTAAAACAGAAGCAGTCAATAATAGTGACTCTGCAATTTTGCAGTGCAGTCTGCAAACAGAGTGGATGCACAAGGTGGGGTGGAAAGGTGAGAAGGGACTTGGCAAGGTTAGAGGAATGGTCAAAATGTATGGCAGCTCAGATTCAATGCTAAGAAGTGCAGGTAATGCACCTGGGAAACAAAACCCAGGGAAGAGTACACAATGGGGGTGAGATACTAATAACAACAAAAATGGAAAGGGACCTGGGGTAGTTATATCAGATGACCTAAAGGTGGGCATGCAATGTGAGAGGGCAGCAAGGAGGGTTGGGGGATACTGGGATGCATAGGGAGAGGCATCACCAGTAGAAAACAAGAAGTTATTATCCTCTGTACAGACAGCTGGTGAGACCACATCTGAGTACTGCATGCAGTTCTGGAGACCCATCTCCGCAAAGACATAGACAGGATGGAAGCTGTCCAGAGGAGGGCATTCAAATGGTGCAGGGTCTGCACCGGAAGACATATGAAGAGAGACTTAAGGAGCTTAATATGTATAGCCTCGAGGAAAGGAGGGAGAGGGGGACATGATAGAAACTTTCAAGTACCTCAAGGAATCAACAAAGTCCAAGAGGGTAGCATCTTTCAAAAAAGAGGTGCGCAAGAACAAGGGGCACAATTTGAAGATAGAAGGGGGGCGTCCAGAGGTAATTTAGGAAGTATTATTTCACAGAGAGGGTTGTGGATGTATGGAACGGCCTTCCAGAGGAGGTTGTGGAGTCAAAAACAGTGGTGGAATTCAAGCATGCATGGGACAGTCATAAGGCAATTCTAGGGGTGGGGTGGAAGAAGTAGGCTGCTGGTTAACTAGGATCTGCAGCTTACCCATCAGGTAGGAAATGGGCAGACTGGTGGGCCAAGCGGTCCTTATCTGCCGCCAAATTCTATGTTTCTATGTTTCTATGTTTCTATCCATGCATAAGACATGATGGGGAAAGTTTGAGTCCCACTGTGCATTCAGTTATGCCGCCAACAGTAGATCTCAGAATGTTAATCAGACACCATTAACCGTTAAGCCATGGCCAGAGAAGTGTCTTCAGCCCGTGAAGATTTCAGCAGGCCACAAACAGATCGGGCAGAAGGGACTGAAGTGCTGGAAACACTTGCTGGGCGCCTCGGGTTATGCCATGAGCCTCGCCACACTGACAGAGAAGCGCGATGGATATTGAACTGAATCGAATCCCAGCTGCAATCAGCTTGGTAACCATGGGATGATATTCTGCACGTCTCTGTCTGATGGTGGCAGGTAGGTCTTCGGTGAAACAAAGTTGTCGACCTTCCCAGAGAACTTGATGTGTTTCTCTTGTCTGATTCAATACGTGCCTTTTGTCTTGATAATTCAGAAATTTAATGATGAGGGTCGAGGGGTTTCAGTTTCGGGTTTTGGGCTAAGGAGGGTGTGCCTGCTCAATAACGATATGGAGTTATTGGGCTATGGACCCGCATCTTTGGTTAGTAATTTTGTAGAAAGATAATGGGCATTGCGCCTCGGTGTCCTCTGGAAGACCGAATATGAGAATATTATTTCTTCTACTTCTGCCTTCTAGGTCTTCGAGTTTGGAGTCTATTTTCTGTTGCTTCAGTTTGATATTTGAGATATCACTATCAGTCACTTGTATCCGCTTTTCCAAAATGTTATTCGTACCGAGTTGTCAGAAATGGTCTCTTAGTTTCGCCAAATCTCCTCTAAGTGATTTTAGTTCAAGTCAGTTCTTATAAGGCAGATTTGAAAGGCTAGAGTTCTTCAATAAACCATTTTTCGGTTAGTGGGCATTTGATTGCATACTGGTGATACTGCTGACAGGCTTATGTGAGGCAGCGGTTGGGATTTCAATCCCTTCGCCCTTTTTCCGTGTAGACGGTGGTGTGTGAGCTGGAGGGCCTGTCTCATTTCGCCTCCATTATAGACTTAGGCCCAGGTTACCCTTCTTTAAAACATTTCGACTCGCCGGTAATCAGGAAATATCATTCCAGAGTGATAAGGTGGTGAGTCAGAGTAAAGATAGTTTCTTATCGGGTTGCTTAAGAGGTTTAAATATTGCAAATAGCAGAGAAATCAGCCCCGGGAGGAGACGATCAGCTAGGCTGCTTCCACTACAGTGTCATCACGGACTTCGCCAAGCATTTTTCTGATCGCTAACTGAAAAAAATGGCAGATTTGCGACAGTAAAGGGCTATTTCATAAAGTAAAAACTGCATTTACGATACTTCGAACTTTTTGTTAACTTTTCCCATTGACGATAATGGGAAGTTATTTTTTAATAACTTTGAATCGCTTAATATTTTTTGATGAAATCTTCAAAAGGCACATCGAGGACCCTGGCCACATGTTCCCTGAAGATTTCGGACCGTCACACAAACTGTACGACCTGTAGAGACGACAGTAAAATTCCAGAAAAGCGAAATGCACGTGCAGATCATGCTTAATAACCCACAGCCGTAAATGCGACTGGTATGTAAATTTGATAGATCCCAAGGCGTATGGGTCTTGATATTGTATTCCAAATTTCAGGCAAATCCGTCAGATGGTTGCAAAGTTATATAAGGTGCAAAATTTTGGGTTTAATATGTAAATGGCTCTCAACTCCTATATAGTGGCACTACTGTGCCACTATAATATACATATATATATATATGTTATATATATATATATATATATATATATATATATATATGCAAAATGATAATGCATCATTTAGAAGAACAAAGTCAGGAATGAGAGTTAGTTGCCCTCCTCACCGCTTCATCATCTCGAGATTGAGTTATCGGGTGTCATTGGATTGTGAGGCCCAAATGTCACCCCATTCTATCTGTAATTATATTCATAAGCCACAGTAAAGAAGAATGGGTTGACATTTAGGCCTCACAACCCCAATGACACACCCTGTCATCTGTCAATCTTGGGATGATGGGTGGTCCACGAGGAGGGAGGGGAACCCTAAAGGTCTCATTTCCTGACTTTTGTGTTTTATCCCTAAATGATGCATTAATGAAGTTTTTACATAGAATTTCCTTTCTTTTGAGAAAGAATAGAAAAGTACAAAGTTGTAGAACTTGGTGGGAGCATGGGCTCTTTTGGGTCCCCATATTCCCACCAACTTCTTGTAAATGTCTATGTAAGATAAGAGCAAATACTGACCATCATATGTATTGCTGGAAGCACATATGGTGGGAACATGGGGCCCAAAAGCTCCTACTATGTTGAAAGAAAGCAAAGTGTCAGTCATCAGAGTGGCATAATTCAAAAGCTGTTTACGCCAGACACGTAACCACTGAAAAGTACCTCCATGGCAGTAACGCTTAGGCACCCTATAAATGTGAATCCAGTACCAGAATGCAAAACACCTATATGCAAAATATATAGTGTGTCATGCAATATATCTGCAGCAAATAAATTTTACAACACCTAAACACCATAATTCACATGTACAGGACATCTCCTGAAGACCCTCCAAACTTCAATGTAAAAGACAAAACCATTTTCAAGATATAACATGTGAAAGTTTGAGATTTTCATTCATTGGAATGGCAGAGTTCTGCACCTGTTAAGATTTTAGACACCTAACAACTGAAAAGTACATCCATGGCAGTAAGGCTAGCTACCCGACAAAGTTCAAGCCACTACCACAATGGAAAATGCTGTTAGTAAAATGTGAATTGCGCCTACAATAATCTCCACAAGAAACATATTGTCTGACACGTAAACATGATAATTCCCATGTACAGATATCCTGTGAACACACCCAAATTTCAAGTAAAATGACCAAACTGTTTCCTAGATATTTAATATTGGATTTTGGACCACAGCCTGGCCTTATGCGACTAGAGATTTATTGTGGCACCTCCAATGAGTCTGGCCTGCCTGCTGATAGATGAAAGTACAGAGAGGCCGGAACAACTGCATGTGGTCCCTATGCAAGGTAAAAGATGAGTATTATAAATCCTCCTTAACTGCTACCTGGGGCTCGGAATGCAAATTGTGGAACAACATCAAGGATATCTGCAGAAAACCCAACCCTGTCCCTAACCAGATAATGGTCGACAGGTGCATGACATCTGATCCTACCCATATAGCCGTTGCTTTCAACAACGCCTTCACAAACCTTGACCACGTTCTCCCCCAATTTCTTTTTTTTGTAAATATATTTTTATTGTATTTTCCACTTAACGGGGTGGGGCGGGTTACATGGGGGTGGTTGACAGTCATAATACATAGTTATACAGACATTTATAGTGGAGCTTTTCATTTAGATAGTCTATTAAGGATACACTTTGTACCATACAATCAATTAATTACTGGTACAAATTGATAATAGTTAGTACTGGTGATCCAAGCTCTCTCCCAACATATAAAAATAACATAGGATATACATTACAATAAAATACACATATCCCTTTAATCTACAAATTCAGCAAGGTCATTTGTGCTGGAGTGCTTAGGTCCATGTCAAGATCTTATATAGATGATCATATTCTCAGTATAATTTATTCAGGGAATTGAGGTAGTGTCTCTTAACATGATATGCATAACCCACCTAGCCCATTTCACAGAAAATAAGTCTGAGGAGTCATTTAAAGAATAAGAAATCTTTTCAAACCTGTAAATATGGGTCATTATCGCCCTCCATTCTAGCACAGTGGGGACCCTGGAGGTAAGCCAATTTCATGTCAGGGCTTTTTGCAGCTAGGAGGGATATCCCCATCAAGTAACGTGTATGGGTGGCCTTTATGTCTAGGGAAAGATATGTAAAATAAAAAAATCAGCAGTTGAATGTAAGTGGGTAGCCATCACTTCACTTAGTTCAGCTTCAAGAAAGGCTGAATTTTTGGGCAAAGCCAGAATATGTGGGTGTGGTGCGCTACAGGGTTTCCACACTGATGCCAGCAGGATCCAAGATGGGCCACTGAGAAATGGGCCATTACTACCGGGTTCGGAAATACCAAGCATCACCTGCCAGGCAAACAGTCTCCGCCTGGAGTAAGTAAGTTTTGGTGATATTCCACAGGCCCTTCCCATAATAACAGAGGTATATCAGGCCAAATTCTAAACTCCATTTTGCCCGGTACTCATCAGTGTTTGTTCCTAGATTTTCTGTGATGGTCTTATATAAGCCCAAGATAATGTGAGGTATCCCACTGGAGGTAATGCATTGCTGAAGGCATGCAACCAAGGGAGGGATAGCCTCAGGGTCCCGAATTCCAGGGGGGTAGTAAAATGCCTCAGCTGCAAATACCTGTAAAAGTCTGAGTGTCAAGTCCATGGTACGGCTCAACTCCTGGAAGGACCTAAAATCCCTACCATGTAAAAAATGTGAAAGGTAAGAGAGTTATAGACGGCCCCAGGACTCAAAAATGTGGTCAAGTGAGGCGGGTAAAAATTCTGTAAGGGGTCACTGGGCAAATCAAAGGGAGATAATGGTGAGAGATAGTTGTTACGGGTCTCGGTCCATACCTTCAGCTGGAACAAGATCCACGGGTTCTGGGAGCCAATTATGTGGTAGGAAATGGAACAGTGTAATATCATCCTGACCCATTTTCGATGCAGCATGAGATCTTCTTCTGTTTCTCTCCAACGGGTCAGATTGACTTTGTCAATCTGTGTATTATGAATGAGAGATGAGGCCCAGTAGTAGTGTTTAAGATTTGGAAGAGCCAAGCTTTTTAGCTCTTGGGAGGGTCAGAGTACAGGATTTTATTCTGGGATGATGCTCTGACCATATAAACCTGCTAATGCATTTAATCCATGTTTGGAATATCTTAGTGGGGATAAGTATGGATATATTTTGGAACAGATTAAAGCCCGGTAAAACAACCATTCTGATTACATCCACTCTCTGTGTAAGATTCAGTGGGAGAATATTCCACCAGCCAGATCCGATTGGAGCTGCATGGTAAATGGGTCATAGTTAAATCATTTTGCATTCCCAGCTCGGGTGAGATAGGTATATGCCCAGGTATTTCAATTTACCCAGGTCCCATCGGAAGGAAATCTCTGTACTAGCTCCAATGTAGGGAGAAGTTAAATGCCAGAGCCTCCGTTTTAGTGGTGTTAAGTTTATATCCTGAGCATCTACCAAACTGCTCAATTATGTTAAATACCACTGGGGTTGACCTAGAGGGGCTGGCAAGAAATAACAGGACATCGCCAGCACAGAGGGCAATTTGATGTTCTGTATCTTTGACCTCTACACCTTCTACCATGGAGACTCTAATGGCCTGTGCCAACAGTTTGATGAATATGGTGAAAGACCAGGGGACAGAGGGGATCCTTGTCGGGTGCCCTGCATGGGGGAAATAGGTGGAATGATGCCCCATACTTTACACATGCTTTAGGAGAGGAGCAGTGTCCCAATCATGGAGACAAAGGGAGGGGATGCCCATTGTGGTCATAGTGGCAAATAGAAAGGGCCAGGAGACCATGTCGAAAGCCTTCTCAGCGTCTAAGCTGAGAAGGATGGATGGGGAGTCACAGATTGCAATTCCTGGACCAAATGTAGGCCCTTCTTGTATTGTCTGTGGTAGATCTAGCACTAATGAATCCGGTTTGGTCAGTGTTAATAAGGGAAGGTAATACTGAGTCCAGGCATTTGGCCATAATAGACGTAAGGAACTTACAGTCTGCATTTAATGCGGAAATTGGATGATATGATGTACACACTTGTGGGTCCTTATCAGGCTTAGGGATGAGGGATATCACTGCAGTATGACCAACTGGGTGGGGGTAGGTGTCCCTTGTAGAACTTCATTATACACCTGCAGGAGAATTGGGGAGAGTGTCTGTACTGAGTGCTTATAGAGTTCAGCACCATAGCCATCTGGGCCAGGAGCTTTCATTGTTTTAGCACAGGAGATGGCCGCCAGGAGCTCTGTATATGTAATGGGGAGACCAAATGGTTCTGTTGTTCATTGGTCAACTGAGAAAGACCCAGGGGCTGGAGAAAAGCCTTAATGCCCTCAGCTTCTGAGGGTGGTCTGGGGTGTAAAACTTTTATAGTACTCGCTAAATACCTTGTAATTTGGCTCACCTTTGTGCATTAGGTTCCTGAAGCAGGATCCCAAATTGGAGTATAATTGAAAGCCTTTGTTTGTGCAGCCGAATGCCAGCAGAGGCGGGAGGCCCTGGGGCCAACCTCTCGCCATATCGTTGTCTCAGGAAGGCCAAGGCAATTTCAGTTTTCTGCTCTGCTAGTGTATCCAGCTCCATTTTAGCCTGTTTAATTTGTGGCAGCACTGTGTCATCACCCTGTTGGTGTATTATTTGGAGAAATTAGAAGGTCTGTTCTAATCGAGCCTGCTCCTTCCCTACGCTTGTTTCGCCTGGTTTGAAGAGTACTGTATTAGGTGGCCTCGTAGTACTGCCTTTAATGTGTCCCATCGTATTGAGGAGACCTCAGCACCCAAATTGTCCCCTGGATCTCCTGAAGTTTGTCATTAAGGAACTTCAGAAAGTGGGCATTTTTTAGATGGATTGGAATGAATCTCCAAAAGGAATTCTGCCTCTCCAGGCCTCATCTCCCACTCCGCTACTACAGCAGCATGATCGGAGTGAACTATATCCCCAATAGCAGCTTCCCTAAGGGAATCTAGATTCTCTTTGTGTAAAACAATGGTCTATCCTGAGTACGAACCATACACCGCTGAATAGAAAGTATATTGTCTGTCTCTCTGGATGGAGGGTTACTCATACGCCTAGCCAGCCCACCTCTTGAATATAGCATTTAAAAATTTATGTGGGGCAGGTTGCTTGCCTCTGGCAGCAGCATGGTGTATCAAGATGAGGCTAGGCAATGTTGAAGTTCACGCTAGAATTAGTATATCCCCTGGTTAATTGAACCACCTTATCCAGAAGGGTTCTAATGGTTGGAATAGAGAGCTAGGGTAAATAAATATTAGCAAGGGTAATTTCATTATCCTGTAAGCGGCCCTGTACTACCACCAGACGACCCTCAGGGTCAACCCATTCCCTTATGGGCTGAAAAAGGGTATGGCTGGAAACCAATATGGCGACTCCCCACCCTTCTTGTAAGAAGAGGAGGAAAAGACCCAGCAATCCCACCTCTGGTCAACTTCTTATGTTCGTTAGCAGTCATAAGTGTTCCTGCAGGTATATAATGCCTGCCTGGGTCTTTTAAACAGTGAGAGCATTCTGGATAGTTTTACGGATCACCCAGTCCATTTACATTCAGAGAAAAATCTTAGTGGCACATTAGCCATTTAAAACAAAATTCAGAACTGAGAATTGCACCTGTGTTCCACATGACACCATATATAACTAACCACTGGCTCCCAATCAGAACATGAGGAGAATGGCTTGTCTAAAAGGGGATGTGTGAGGAATAAGCTCCTCTAACATCGAACAGTTGGGAATGAACAGTAACTGGTAAACTACTAAAAACAGCATTCTGCCAACTGGACAGATACTGTAGTACAACTTTGAGTTTCCATGAGGCCAGACACTCAAATGTGAGTGAGTAGCCTGTGGGGTATGCCAAAAACAATTCTTGGCTAGGCCTTACCTAATAGTTAGGCAAGACTATATCTTCTTTTTATGGGGGGTGAAAGGGTTAGTGAGTATGCCTCTGTTCCTCCGAGGTATTAGTACAGGTTTTAGTTAAACCCAATGAAGAGAGGGGAAAGAGAGGTACTGAATTATTTGTTCATCATATTTGTAAGTATTGTAAAGGTCAGCGTTTCGGTCACCCCAAGGGGCAGAGGCATAAGGGAGGGTCCATACAACTCGCCTCGGTCATCCCCACTGGTGCAGCTTGTGGGGGATGAGCCAAAGTGAACGTGAACACATAACGTCTCTCCTAGAGTGTAGTATGGAGTGAGAGGCTGACAGTTTTCCCAGGCGGTGTGGGATTAATAGTTAAGTAAGCAACATATAACATGATACTCTGCATACACTATTGAGAGTAGTGTGCAGTTCAAAGAGATTACTTAAGGAAAAGGAGCATTTACAGATTTGTTGGAATGTGATGGTGAGTGCCACTGACCCGTTTTGGGTGGCTTGACTGGTATAGACTGGGTACTCCATTAATGGAGTCCACCCTGAGCCCTCTCTCTCTAGTAACCACCTCCCGACCCATACTTCCCCATCATGAGGCCCTCTCAATCTTCTGTTCCAGTATTTCCTCTTGGCTGTCACCAGGGACCACAGGAGGCCTAGGTCACTTGTAAAGTCTCGGTTTAGATAAATGCCACAACATCTGACAGGAGCCCCACCTTGTTCAGGGAGGGGTTCACCATCTACATGAGGTTAACTCAGTAGGGATCTATAAAGGCTGAGAGAATCCCCAGTGGGGACGGGGCAGGGGTAGTCACCGGGAGTGCCATAAAATAGCATGGGTGGGCAATCAGGATGGCCTACCTGCAGCCAAAGCCATCAGATGCGCAAGTGTTCGTTAAATCAGTTCATTTCAGGCCCTGGTTGATTGAAGAGGTCTCGGAAGGTTCATGGATTGTTGTTGGAGGTCTGATATGATCTGTTGTACAGCCAGTAGCGCTTCCTTCGAGTTGATCCCTTGAAGGTATTTTAGTCCATGCTTTATGGGCCAACTTATTAGCTAGTGAGTATTCATCTTTTCTCTGCGTGGGTGGAATTCGATTTCAATTTTAGCCAGTTCTCGTGCCGCTTCCTCGGCTGTATCGAATGTCTTGGCACCATCTGTAAGTTAAACTGCCAATTTTGCTGGGTAGGGGTTCTGAACTTGAGTTTGGCTTCCTTCAATTTTTGAGGATAGGGCATACGCTCTGCGCTTCATAGCGATTGCAGTAGGGTAGTCGTTGTCACAAAGATCCGCTGGTTCTGGTACATGTTAAATATCCTTGTTAACACTATTTATGCAAAATCACTTCCTTCTCCTGAAATCGGAGAAACTGGATCAGAATGGCCTTGGTCAGATGCTCGACAGTGGGCCCAAGGTTCGGTGAACCCTATCCATTTCAGGGTGCAGCTGTCTGGTAAATCCAACTTGTTTTAAAGAGTGCTGCATGAATTGAGTTGGATTGGTGCCTCAGCACCTTCAGGAAACCCATTTCCTTTCAAGTTGTTCCTTCCACTCCTAGCTTCTGCATCATCAGCCCGTCCCAGTAGGTTCTTGATCGCTTGATGGAGCTGTACTATGGCTGCTGCGCTGTCCATGTAGGTATCCATGGTCATTGCCTGTTCTTCTACACTGTCTAAACACTTTTCTAGCTTCCCAAGGTCAGTTTGCAGTGCAGCAAAGGTTGAACAGTCTCTCTTCTGAAGTCTCGGCTCTCTGAAGGACAATATCCATCTGTCTGCCTACATTTTGTGGTAGAGTTCTCCTCTTTAGCAGGGAAGCCTTTACATGAGGTTTGCAAGGTTTCATGATGTTTATGATGCATCGCTGTCGGAGCACCCTCCATCCAGCTCGACGGTGTCCAAAGTTGATTTCTGGTGGTCATATCTTCTTCTAGACATAGTGGTCAAGCTCCTATGTCAGTTTAGCTGCTTTTGAAGTTGTGTTAACTGCTTTTGGATGTTTAGAACCTCGGAGGAGCCGGGCGTGAGCTTCAAGCTGCTTCTTGAGGTATGAGCGTCACCGGAAGTCCCCAATTTCTTTGACCCTCCCTCAGACAGCTCCCCTCCCCTACAGCCCCTCCTTTTCACCTACGCTGTATTATACCCAAGTCTGCGGAACTGCACTTAAAAAGCCCTAAGTCACTCCAGTTACAGTAGTGATACCCTAGACCTGAAACTCCTGCGGCTCACCTTGCATGAGGTTCTTTACCACCCCAGCCATACTGAACCACTCCCTATGTCAGGGGTATATTTCCTTCAGGTGGAAATCAGTCTCCATCACCCCTATATTTAATAATGGTGACCGTACTATCATCAATAACTACACCGCCCCATCTCCATTCTTCCTCCCCTATCCAAGGCCCTAGTGTGGATTGTCTCTGATCAGCTCACTGACCATCTCAACAAGTACAACCTACTCTGTGAGCAACAGCATGGCTTTCAGAAAGGCTACAGTACTACCACTGCCCTTCTTCAGTTCACCACACATCCACTCCACCTAGACAGGGGTCATATCACTGGCGCTGTTTTGGACTTCACTATATGCTTTGACCATCAGTCACTCCTCCTGCTAACTACCCTATCCAACATCGGTTTCCCAGGACACCCTTGGTTGGTTCTCTGACTACCTCTCCAACCATTTCCAGCATTTCAAAATTGGTAACACCTTATCCAAAAGGCTGCCTGTCCTCTCAGGTGTCCCATGAGGGTCAATACTAGACCTCTACTTTTCAGCCTCTTACTTAACTCCCTCCCCTTGGCCTGCCCTGGCAACTTGTTACTTTATGCTGATGATGATGTCCTATTCTCCTCCAACCCCGACCCCTCTCAACTCCATCGTTCCTTCCAATCTGCCTTTAGCTGTACTGAAAATTGGTTCTCTGCACAACGCCTTATTCTCAACTATAATAAGAATAAATTTATGCTTTTCTCTCATCCATCAACACCCAGAAGGCACTTTTGCCCCAAGTTCTTACTGCCAAATGGACCCCTTGGAGCTAGTTGACTCCTTCAAGTACCTGGGCATCACACTAGACCCCTGCGCTCAACTTCCACCAACATATCCATCTCCTGTGTAAAGGCCCTCAATGTTAGGCTGAGGGTTACTGTATCACTTCAAGCACTGTCTCACCCCAGACACCCTTAGGCTCACCATCTCCTCCTTTGTCCTCTCCCTGCTCGACTATGGAATACTTATTTATAGTGCTGCAAGCTTCCTCTGCCTATACCAACTTTGTCTCTCCCTAAGCGAAGTGTGCCACCTCATATTGGGATGTGATCATCTCACTCATACATGCTCCCTCTATAACTCCACCAACTGGCTCAATCTTGACAATAGGATCAAGTTCTATACCTACCTCATGGCTAAAAATTATCCTTGGCCTCTGCGCCCCCTGGGCTCACCCCCCATCGTCCATCCAGCCACGAAAGCTCAAGCACACTCGGCGTTTTACCAAGCCTCTCCTCTTGGTTCCATCCTGCCGCCTCCCACAATTCCAAAGGTCCTTCAGCTTCAGAGACCCTCCCTCGTGAACAGACTTCCTACCTGGCTTGTAAATGAAATAGAATTGACCCATTCAAAGCTCATCTTAGGGACCACCTCCAGGCCTCAAATACCTGTGATTGTCCTTAACCTACCTCTCCACCTCTTGCTGACCAATGACACTGGCCTGCCTCCCAGGCTTCTAGTCCCAAGATATATCTCTGAACTGTACCATATATCTCCAACTGTACTAAGTTATCCTAGTTGCTGATTGTTAGCCTTCATTGTTTCATGGTATTCACTGCTGAATTCTGATTCCATTTAAATTTTTATGTAAAGTCTATCTGTACTGTATTTCTATGTCTTGGAACCTTTGTAAATGAGTCCTTGACTCAAAGGTATTTTCCAATTCCTCAATAAAATAATAATGAAATAAGATAAAGATTGTTAAAATTGGCTCAGCTGTTGCATTAAAATCTGGCTATCTAGTCCCTCCCTCGCATTAAGATCGGGAGAAGAATCTTTGCAATCAAAGAATTTGTAGCCTCAAGGATCAAAGAATAAAAATGGTGAAATTCAAATTTTAGACATAAATACCTGAAACCACCAGCATGGTTTGATAAAATGAAGCCCGCTGAGCAAAACCACCCTAATTTGTGTTAATAACCCACCTCGTGCTGAGAAATATGCTTTTTCAACTGGCCATTTTGTCCCTCACTTGCAATCAAAGATCATGGTCAAAGAATTTATCAAAGAATTTGCAGGCTTGCAATCAAAGATCATTAGCGAGCCACAATCAAAGAATAAAAATGTTCAAAACTCTATTTTTCACTATTTGGAAACAAACCACAGCCATGTCTCGATGGGCGAAGCCCCTGAGTAAAACCCATCCAAGTTTTACTTCAGGAGTGACCCCTGAGCTGAGATATTTGCATTTTCCAATGGCAAAATGAAAACAAGATGAGACCTAACACAATCAAAGAATTCTCATGGTCAAAGATTCTTTAATCATGAGCCTGCAAATTCTTTGATTGTGAGGAGGACCAGATGGCCAAAACCCCATTTTCATCTGCAAAATAACCATATAAATTATCCCATTGATTTATAATAGGAATTTAAAAGTTTAATAACTTTTGAATGGATTAATATTTTTCACCAAACAAAAAGCAACATGTTCCTTGACCCAAGCTCTTTCAGAAGAGCCAAGTTGTAGAGTGGCATGGCACACAATGGCCAAGTAGCACTACAGACAAAATCTGAAAACTGCCCACATAACTGGCAAAAGTGCATTTTCAGTGTTTTGGTGCTAAAACCGTAGTCTGACAATAAAATTTTTTCAACTCAAGAGACCTACCATGCCCCACTGTGCATACCAAATTTCATGCAAATCCATTGAACAGGTCCAAAGTTATTAACGTGCAAAAGTTTGAGTTTAACATAGAAGTGCCTTCATAACCCTAAATATAGGTGCGACCATGCCCTAATATATATATATATATATATATATATATATATGCCCTGAGGCATGGGTTGTCCTGAAGGATATTGGCTGTACAGCCAAGTTTTAAAGAAAACACAATTGCACATATCCCAATAATGCAAAGCATCATGGGAAACATCGCAAATCCCCATGTGAGAATTTGGACTGGCTCAACTTTAAGCAGTGCATGCATGGAGCTGGAAGGCCTCACAGTGCAACCAGCAAAGGCTAAGAACAGCAGACACATACATGTTTCCGTCCTCATTGGACTCATCAGTGTGCCATATCTGTGTCTTAGCCAAGGAGAGGAGCCAGCCACACCTTAAGGGGATGTTATTTGTTTGGGTCATGAGGAGCTCAAAATAGAGAAGGAAAAGAACTATTAAAGAACCATAAAGCAAATGCCCTGAAGCATGGGTTATCCTGAAGGATATTGTCCGTACAGCCAAATGTTTAAGAAAACACAATTGCACATACCCCAATAATGCAAAGCATCATGGGAGCATATCAAACCCTATGTGAGAATTTGACTCGCTTCTCTCTATATATATATAATATATATATATATATATATATATATATATATATGTATGTATGTATGTATATGTGTGTGTGTGTGTATATATATATATATATATATATATATATATTATTTATAAAATGGGTAGGAAGAATTATCTTTGCTGGTTGGTTGAAACACATCACATGACTGTGCATATATCAGAGCGTGACCACACACCTGCACTTTCACCCTCCCCTCTAAAACAATTTTGCCATTTTATAAGATTGATAACTCACTATAGGGTATGCAGTCATCCTCTGATATATGCACACCTTGGGTGGTTGATGCACTTGGCCTGCAGCTTCATGCATAACAGTGCACACAAGGCGCATGATATCAGATGCCACTGCTCACCTTAGAGTGGGTTATCTTATTACATATATATATATATATATATATATATATATATATATATACACACATATATAGAGTGGTGACTGGACAGAGGATGTAGAGGAATTATGGAAATGTATTAGAGGCTATTATTAAAAGCAACTGAAGTATGCATAAGGAGGGTAGGAAAAACAAAAGAAGAAGGTGGCCTCTTTGGTTTAATAGGGAGGTTAAGGGCAATAAGAGACAGAAGGATAGCTTTCAGAAGACATAAGAAAACTCAGAGTGTAATAGACACAGTAAATTATAAGGAGAAACTGAGACAGGCAGGAAATTGATCAGAAGAGCAAAAGCAGAAACAGAAGAGATAATTGCTAAACATGTCAAATGAGGAGATAAAACTTTTTTAGATATGTGGGGAAAGAGGAGGACAACACAGGGATTGTGAGTTTGAGGGGGAGGAGAGAACTAAGGTTGAGTCGACTTTGAGAAAACTGATATTTTAAATAGTTATTTTTGCCCTGTATTCACAGTGGAAGGGAATGGAAAGGAACATGAGTTAAATTAAAAAGGGAGGAGATAACTGTGGGGTGGATCAAAGCTCATTAAGTGAGGAAAGAGTTAAGGAAGAACTTGGAAAATTAAAGGTAGACAAAGCAATGGGGCCAGATGGTTTGCATCCAAGGGTTCTTAGGGAGTTGAGGATGAGTTGGCAACACATTTAGCAAAGTTATTTAACTTGTCCTTAGATACAGTGTGTGTTCCATGTGACTGGAGGATGGCAGATGTAGTACCACTGCACAAGGGAGGCTGCAAGAAGGAGGCAGGGAATTACAGACCTGTCAGGCTCACATCAGTGGTGGGCAAGGTGGTGGAGGTGCTAATAAAGGAAAAAGTGGTAAAACACTTAACGGTCAACAGATTATTAGATGAACAGCAGCATGGATTCACTAGTGGAGATCATAGCAAATAAATCTGATAGAATTTTTTTGATGGGGTAACGAAGGTGGTCGATCAAGGAGGGGCAGTTGATGTGCCTACCTGGACTTCAGTAAGGTTTTGACTCTGTCCCTCACTGCAGGCTGGCAACAAAACAGAGAGCCTGGGGATGGGACAGAAAATAACTAGATGGGTGGAAAACTGGCTGAAGGATAGAAGTCAGGATGAGGAGTAAATGATGTACATTCTGGGGTAAGGAAGGTTACTGAGCAGAGTTCCTCAAGGGTCTATACTAGGACCAATCCTTTTAACATATATATTGGTGATATATCAGAGGAATTTAAGGGAATGCAAGTCTGTCTGAAGATGATGCAGAGTTATGGAATAGGGTTGACACTGAAGGAGGGTTGAGGCCATTAGAAGGATTTGAGTATACTGGAGAAATGGTCAGAAACACGGCAGCTGAAATTCAATACAAAGAAGTGTGCGGTGATGCATATAGGTGTAAAAATAGACTGGCCAGTACTCACTGGAAGGAGAGTAAAAGCAAACAGAACAGGAATGGGATCTGGGGATTATAATATCAAACAACCTTAGGGTAAGTGGCCAATGTAGTAAGGTGGTTGAAAAGCTAATAGAATGATGGTGTGCATAGGAAGGGCATAACTACTAGGAAGAGGGAGGTGCTGATGTCATTATATAAGACCATGGTTAGACTGCACCTGGAGTACAGGGTACAACTCTGGAGGCCTCATTTAAGAAAGGACATAGATGTAATGGAAAAGGTTCAGAGAAGGGCAACAAAGATGGTGCAGGGTAGGCAGAAACCATATGAGACAAGTTTGAGAGAATTAAATCTGTATCCACTGGAGTTTAGAAGAGAGAAAGGAGAAATGGGGCGATATTCAAAAGGGTTGTGCATGGCGCTAACAGTGTTAGCGCCCATCGCGCAACCCACTGATGCTCGCGGTATTCAAAAGGGATGATGTGCTGCAGAACTCGATGCACCGGGTGCACCAGTATGTATGTGGCACAGTGCGGGGGCGCCCATGCATATGCAGCACATCCTGATATTCAGCCCGGATGTGCGGTGCATATTCAGGCACACACCTGCCTTGTGCCGATAGGGTCAGCAAAGATCCACCCAAAAAGAATAGGAGCAAGGACTGGCCACCCACGGGTGAGCTACTGTACTGCAGGGTGCAACACGGCAGCCGCCTGCTGTGGGTGGCCACCCGACCTCCTGAGACAAAGGCTGGCTTCGCCGCCACTGCCCGATTGTGGGCATCATAAACTAAAGACATTCCCTGGTGGTCCACAGGACCCTACCCTCACCCACCCATAAGTGTATTTCAATAGATTCAGTCCCTGGTGGTCCAGTGGACCTGCTCCCCAGCCTGATTGCGGGCTTATTAAAAATAAATATCTCTCTGGTGGTCCAGTGGACCTGCTCCCCAGCCTGATCGTGAGCTTTTAAACATAAATTCTCCCTGGTGGTCCAGTGGACCTGCTCCCAGCCCAATCATGGGTCCAGTAGACCAATCCAGCCCAATCACGGGCTTTGTAAAGTAAAATGTATCCCTGGTGGTGCAGTGGACCGCTGCCAAGCCCGATCACGGGCATTATAGAAGAGAGAAAACCCTGGTGGTCCAGTGGTACCCCCTCCCACCCGCACACTCAGACCAATTACTCCTCACTCCTCTCAGACAGGGAGCGGCAGCTCCTCACCTGCAGCCACCTGGCCACCTGCGACTGACAGCATGTAGCATTGAGCGTTTGGTCCACAGTGTGGGCCTAATGGCGCAGAGACATATACGCATATTAGTCCTGGATATGTGAATGAAACCATTCACATATCGACCGTAGTACATATCACTGTATGCTCCATTGGCCCACTCTGTGACCAATGGGCATAGCAGTTGTATTGTATGATGTTAGTCGGCGATGCTGCTGCTTGATGTTGGGGAGCTCTCCACCACCGCTGACTAGGGGAGCAGGGTACCACTGATCACCAGGGTTTTCTCTCTCACAATGCCTACGATTGCTTTGCAGTGGGTCCACTGGACCATCAGGGATACATTTTATTTCACAAAACCCGCGATCGGCTGGATTTGGTCCACTGGACCACCAGGGATACTATATATTTAACTACGCCCGTGATCGGGCAGGAGAGCAGGTCCACTGGACCACCAGGGAGAAATTTATTTTGAATAAGCCGCGATTGCTGGGAGTGGTCCACTGACCACCAGGGAGACTTTAGGTTTAATAAGTCCACGATCGGCTGGGGAATGGGTCCACTGGACCACCAGGGGTTCTACCTGTTTACAAAGCCTGTGATCAGGTGTTGGGGTGCTTTGCCACTGAGGTGCAGGGGCATCAGTCCCCAACGGCTGCACCGGCAGGGCGCCAGGTGCAAGTCACCGGATCAGCGCACTTGCATACAAATGGGCCATAATGACATGCAAATGGCCCCATTTGTTCCTTGCATGCATAATGGCTCCATTTGCATACTGACCGCTGAATAGCGTGGTTTCTGCACACCCATGTAACTGCACTTGCGCTGGTGCAACCCCTGCTCCTCACATGCTACTTGCATTGGCGCAGTGCCACTGCGCCATGTGCAAATGCAGGCAGGCACAGTGCCATATTCAACAGTGCTGAGCCATGGTGCAGCACTGTTGAATATTGCCAGATCACGCCCTGGCACATCCCAGTTGCACTGCGCCCAGGCTTGTGCCCAAGCCTGGTGCAGTCTGAATATCCTGGCCATGGCAGAACCATTCAAGTACATGAAGGGGATAAATAAAGTGAGGGAAGGAAGTTTGTTTAAAAGGAAAGTCAGAGTTAAAACAAGAGGTCGTACTTAAGATTGGAAGATTTAAAGGTAATGGGCAAGTGATATTTCACTGAGAGAGTGGTTGAACCTGGAACAAATTATCTGAGGAGGTGGTAGGTGTCAAAACAGTGGAAAGATTCAAGACAGTGTGGGATAAACATACGGGGTTTGTTAGAGGACAGAGGATGAGCTCCTTGTGCACCAGTGACAAGTAGGGGAGGGGAAGATGGGCAGATTGGATGGGCCAGGATGGTCCTTTTCTGTTGACACATTACTATGATACTATGAGATATCTATATCTATATCTATATCTATATCTATATCTATCTATCTATATCTATATCTATATCTACTGTGTATGTATATATACATATACATGTATTCATATTAGTTGCAAAAACTGTCAGTTGCAAAAAACTACGTTAATGCAGAGATTAAGGTTGTACAAATGCAAAGCATACAAAGACGGAAAGTGTAAAACACATTAGGGATTTGGGTCTTCAGAGTATTGGTGATTCAGTGGTGAGGTCTTACTTGGAGTTGTCCACCCTAATGTCCACCCCTACCCTAGATCAGATGAGGTCAATGTTATGTCTTCTACAGGGCCCATAGGGCCTGCATGAAGAAAACTGACAGATTATGTTGCCCATACTGATCACTATGAGGCACTGGACTGGAGCTGTATCTTGTGCTTGGACAGGAAGCTATGGGCTGGCAGGATGGGCATCAGGGTTGATAGCATAAGTAAGACCCACCACTGATTCAGCCATACTCTGGAGACCCAAATCCCTAATGTGTTTTTCATTTCCGTCTTTGGACGATTTATGTTTGCACAACCTAATCTCTGTATTAACGTAGTTTTTTGCAACTAATTCCTTCTTTTGCGATAGTAGAACTGTATCCTCATTTATGCATGAGCTAAATACAATATTGGAGACAATGATGATGCAGTGCATGGGGCCAGCAGAGCCCAGCACACATCTCGATACCCTGTGGGTGAGGTTCTCTGACCCACCACAAGGTGAGGCATCTGCACCAAAACACTGCTCCGTCCCTACCCAGGCCATGACTGTTGCTGCCGCTGCAGCACCTTCCCATCAGCCCTGTCCTCAGTAAACTCAGCTCACTGAATTCACACCTGAACTCAGCTCACTGGCACGGTAAGGCAGATTGTTCTCCAGAGGTGCAACAGACATCCCTGCAATCAATGTTACTTAATAAATTATTTGTTTTTAATATTTTGATCCCAAACATTCAACATATTCTTCTTATGACCTCACCTCAAAAACCCCATAGGTGAAAATGTTCAAATCTGTGCTGAAATGCCATTCCATGCCACATGTGAAAAAACATGTTTCAGACAGGATGTGAAAAATTACAGCTGTACGGTTCATGAGTTGGTGTGAAGAATGGGTATGCTGAAAATGTGGAGTCAAAATATTGTAAATTACTTAAACTTATGTGCCTGCATAGAAACTGTGCAATGCACGCTTGTAACATGGGCATTTTTAGTGTTTTGGTGGCCAGGGTTTAACATGTTTTTTGGGACCCACCTTATGAACACTGGCACTGTCATTTTGTTAATAAGTCCCAAAAGGTGATTCTGCTTAGTGACCATGCCATTCCGTACACAGGTGTGAAAACACATTTAGCACAGGATGTGAAAAATGACAGCTGTACTGTTCATGAGGTGGTATGAAAAATGGGTATATTGAATCTGAGTCAAAATATGGTAAATTACCAAAGTTATGCACCTGTGTAGATACTGTGCAATGCATACCATAAGCGTGGCCATTTTTGTTATATTTTTCACCAAATTTTCAACATGGACTTTTTGGGACCCACCTCATGAACACTGGCAGGGTAATTTCGTTAACTGGTCCCAAAAGGTGATTCCACACAATGACCAAGAAATCATCTTTCAGGACCAAGTAACGAAATGACAGTGCCAGTGTTCATGAGGTGGGGTCCCAAAAAGCCCATGTTAAAAATCTGGTGCAAATATACCTAAAATGGCAGAGATAGCAACATATATTTAATGTACTGTATTTAAACTGTGCCTGTTTTGGGTTCTGTATTTATTGTTCTCTCGATCTCGTTGTCTTTTGCATTGATACCTAAAGTGTAGTGTTTGTCCCTATTATGAGTTACACTTTGTATTATGTTTGCCCTCCAACTGCATATATAGTACCCCTCCCCAGGACGCATCTGGAATCGAGCAGTAGCCTGCTCAGCATGCCTGCCTGGTTAAATGATTAAATAAATAAATAAACAAGTTCAAAATGCCATTGACAGCCATTATATGGCACTTATCTTGATTCATCAATTTGCGGTTCGGCTTTAAAGAGTGCAGACATGTCCGGTCCAAAGAAGATGACAGCACCCGACCTCCTGTGGTAAGTATAGGGTAAAGGAGGGTGGGAGGGGTGCTCAGTGGAAGGTGGGGATGGGGGAGGGGATGGCAGGGACAATGAGGGACCTTTTTTTATTTTTGCAGGTTACTAAAAAGAAAGACATCGGGGAGTGTTTTCTTTCTTTGCAAGTATGAACACATAAATGAATATATCTCGGGACACTGAGGTGGGCTCCCCAGTGTCCATACAACAGAGGAGGGAACAGTATACTTAATACTGACACAGGGCTTGGGGACCTTGATGTCGATAAAGTAACATAAAACAAGGGGCTGTGGGGATCTGACACTGGGGGTGGCCTTCCGGTGTCAGATTATATGAAATGTAAAAATCACCATTTTCCTTGGAAGGCAGAAATCTTGGGGCACTGAAATACCCTTGTTTATGATGGGAAGGGTTGCACTATACTGCTATGACACAGCTGTGTCATATAGTGCAACCAACTGCTAAGGCATACGTTATGTGGCAGTAAAGGTTGCACTATATGACACAGCTCTGTCATCAGTGCAACCAGCTATTAGGACAAATACATTATGGGGCACTAAGGGTTGCACTGTCTGACACAAGCTGTGTTGTATAGTGCAACCAAGTGTTAAACGGCAAAATACATTATGTAGCACTATGCTGCCACAGCAAGCCCTTTTGTTAACTGGACAGCTGTGTCATGTAGTGCAACTACACCCACAGCAGTCAGCTTTATTCCTCGGTTTGTGGTTGGGCGTTGAAGAGTGCAGATGTGTCCTGGTCACAGAAGATGTCAGCATACCACCTCCAGAGGTAAGTATAGAGTGGTGGTGGTGGGATGGTGGGCACACAGGGGAGGTTGGGATGGGGGAGGGAAGGCGGCAACGATGAGGGACCATTTTATTTATTTCAGGTTAAAAAAATTTAAAATAAAGACGTCTAGGGCGGTTTTCTTTTGCAGGTATATGATAATATTATTCTATTTCAGGACATTGGGAGTGGGCTCCCCATTGTGTCACTCTGTTGGAGGTGGGGCATGAATTACAGAAAACAACAGGCTGCAGGGGACAATTGGGCATTAAACTGAACATTAATAAATAAATAAATACACACACACTGCCACTGAGGTTGGGGCCCCAGCGTGCAGATATCATTGAAGGCAGCATAGTCAGAATTGTGGGGCTTCAGTGAGGCCATCCTGATCTATGAGTGGTGACAGCAGCAGGGTTACAATATATGACACAGCTGTCATATGTTAAAGACAGCTGTGTCATATAGCGCAGGCTGCTGCTTTTGCAAAATTCAGTTATGAATAGAACGCTCATTTTTTGAACAGTGCGTGCTCAGAATTGGAACATTTTTATTAAATATTTTAAAACTACTTAACTGAAGTACCTAAAACCACAACAGCACACCTGGGACCAACCTCTATCAAACCTGAAAGTTTCAGGTGGCGCTGTGGAGCTCCAACATGGTGGCAACTTTTCCATGATGCTTGTATGCTAGCTTTTAAAACTACCGAAACTACTATATTAACCAGCTAAAGCACTTTAAATTTTGAAATATCAGCAATAGGGAGTCTCCTGCACCACGATGAGCCCAAAAAGGACCCAAAAGAACTTCACAGAGCCTGGATATATATTTATCGGCTCAGGGTTCCACGTCTGGCTTGGGCCTGCTACCTCTAAAGATCTGGTAGCTCCTGAGCTTCCTACAACACAGTTCCTTGTGATGCTTATGAAAATCCAGGCTACAGGGGACAAGACAAATAAATGTTTGGCTGCAGTGGAGGTGAAACTCCTTGAAAATGATCGCAGTATTCAAGAAAATGCTACTGCCATAAAAGACATTAAAGAGGATCTGAGAGACAACAAGAGTGTAACGCTGCTTTATTGAGACATTCACCTCATTAAAGCTAAATAGAAACTCTTGAAAATCTTCAAAGGCAGGCTAATGTAAGAATTGTGGGCTTCCCCTCTAATACTCTGGCTCTGATGACCTACAAGTGGCGGTACACAAACTAATACTGTATTTCAAGATCTAAATCTCCTACTTCCTGAAGCTGGACTTAAAATCCTAAAAGTCTTTACCATCCCTCAGAGGCCTAGGCCATGCAGAGTCTCACAACACCGCCACTCACCGCTATAGCCACATTTTCTGTACTGGAGGCCCAGAGTGCAATTCTTCAGGCAGCACGCTTATGATGGGAGATGTTATGGGAGGGTCATCGACTTTTCTTCTTCCTGGATCTCGCTGCACAGATGCAGACATGGAAAAAGAGCTGCAATTGATTAAAAAGCAACTTCTCTAAATGGCATTGAAGCGAGGCTCAATTTCCCAGCCTGGCTCCTCATTAAACATGCTGCTAAGTCACATGTTTTTGTAGATCCTTCAGTCTTCATGAGAAGCTGATATCTAGTCTTTGTCCCACTGCCAGCTTCTCGAATGAAGGCTGACTTCTAACTCCTTCACACACACAGGATTTATCTAAAAGGGACTGTTGTCCTTGGTATTTAAAGTTAGCCTGACATATGATTGTTCTTTTAAATTAAACTGTTTGGGTAATATACCTTACTTTCTTAAGGCTTACCCTTCCTGCGGTTATGTAAAGCAACTGCCAAGTGAAGAGTGATAACTCTCTTTACCTACTAATTATTACTCCATGTCAGTTGCTCTAAGTAAATTCAATTTTGCAAGTACCTTTGTTTTGGCTGTAGCTGTTATGTTACATTTTGGTGGATATGGCACTTCTCAATTTGTGTACTATGTGATGTCCTGCTGTAATTTCTCCTGATACCACAGGGTGGGGTAGAATGCCATGCATATACCTGTGGGTACCTTACTCAATTGAGACCAGACTATCTGTATTAATATCCTGTTACAGCTGTTGCAGCCTGTTTCTTTTCCCTCCAAAATAAGTCCTACAAGGGAACTGTCTTCCTGGCTTTAGAGATTTGAGCTGCTATTTCGTAGTGAGAGCATTATTAACCTACAGGACGATCAGTTTGGGCTACACTCTAAACAATTTCCGGTGAACCCTACACTACCTGGACTCAAGTATTTTCATAAATTTCTACTGTATTTTGTCTGTACATGTGATGTGGAAGTTTGCATACCTCATTTATTTTATTTTTATGAGAAACAGTATTTGCTGTATTATCATAAATTCCAGAAATAAAAAACCTGAAAGTTTCAGGTTTCAAAGCCTCAGTTTGTTTAGTTATCGGTGAAAAAAGAATTAAAATTTTCAAAATTGAAAACTTGTTTTTTGTACCTCTGTAACTTGCCACCTGAGAACAGATCTACATGAAATTTATAAGATCAAGAGTTCCTGACCCAGAAGATGTGCTTTCAAATTTCATGTAAATTGGTTTGAAGGGGCAAAGTTATTAAGGTGCAAAATGTGAGTTTAGGCAAAAGGAAAGCTGGTCTCACACTTTACAAAGAGCATTCAAGACATGTTTCTTCATAAGATTGATTATTTATTCATGCTGAATAGTAGAATATTCCACCAGCCATAATGAGCACCCACAGTACCCTCTTCTCTATGTTTCAAGCCGCTGGCTCTTTGTCAAGAGTAAAACTGGTTCAGTCTGTCTTGTTCTTAAGTGCTGAGCATGAGTCACATGATAAATTTACAGTTGCCTACTAATCATTGCGACCTTTAATATCTAGAAAGACTCTCATTTAAAAGCTTATCAGGCTGAACAATAATAATACATAATACCCACAGCAAAACACACCAATGGATGTAAGTGCTTATGTAAGCAAAAACACTATTAAGTAATGGTGCATGGGGTGGGGTGGGGGCAAAGTTCAATACCAGAAGTTTTAACTCACATTCTTTCAAGAATCTGAAATGAATACTTAAATAAACTTTAGCAAACATTAACATATTAAGTACACCATGGTGAAAAGCGTAGAAAAACTAAGTTAAAGAAACTCCAGGTTTTGGTTATAATATAACTCAATACTCCTGATGAAATTCTGGGGTTAAATTAAGGGCTATTGATCCAGTAATTAAACATTCATAGTTATCCCCAAGATCTGAACCAGGATCTGGTTTCTGTGCAAATGTCTAAGATGGCAGGAAATTCTCTGTGATTACCTATTTTTGTAATAAATTGAGACAAGGAAGAGCAGGGACATGGAAAAAGAGTGCAATGGGGATCAGGCAGTACATAATAATGGAGAGACAATACCTTGATGGCAGTTTACTGTATACAGTATAGCCAGCAAGGTGTACTTAATATGCTATATAAACAATTTGACTATGAATTCATTTTGAGTTCATTTTAAAATTTGCTAAAAGTTTATTTAAGTATACACTTCAGATTATTGAAATAATGTGTGTTTAAATTTCTGGTATTGAACATTGCCCCCCATGCACCATTACCTAATAATGTTTTTACTTACATGAGCACTTATATCCTTTGTGTGTTTGCTGTGGGTATTAGTATTATTATTATTATTGTTCAGCCTGATAAGCTTTTAAATGTGAGCCTTTTCTAGATATTAAAGGTTGCAATGATTAGTAGGCAACTGTATATTTATCATGTGACTATGCTTAACATTCTAAGAACACGCCAGACTGAGCTTCATTTAACTCTGACAAAAAGCCAGGCAGCTGAAAAAGTAGAGAAGAGGTGTACTGTGGGTGCTCGTTATGGCTGGTGGATATTCTACTATTCAGCATGAAAATGGTAAATCTTATGAAGAAACATGTCTTTGAATGCTCTTTGGCAAAGTATGAGACCAGCTTTTTCCTTTTGCCTGCACTACATTATTTGGATGCTGAGGATCCACTTGTTTGCTGTGTGTGGTCTTTTCTTCCTTACAAAAATTTGAGTTTAACATAGAAGTGCTTACTCAATCCTAATATACACTATCAAGCCTCTATATATATATATATATATATATATATATATATATATATATATATATATATATTCATTGCAAAAAGCTTTGTTAATGCATCAGTGTAGGGTGGATACTAAACCAAACAAAAGTTTGGAAATTTGGTGTTAGGGTTACCAACCACTACCACCCCATCCCCACCCCACCCTTCACACACCAACAGGAGTCTGGGTGTGTGTTGGTCATCTGGCCTAACTGTCATCCCATTTTCCTGTACTGCACCACCTCAGCTTGTTTACACATGGAATGGGGTGAGAGTTAGGCTGACAACCCCAAGGCACACCCTGATGCCTCTTGGCGAGAGGTGTAGGGTGGGGATGGGGTGGTAGGGTTGGTAACACTAACACTGAATTCCCAAACTTTGTCAGTGTATTATCAACCCTAACTGATGCATTAGCAAATTTTTTCAATGAATAAATATTCATTAAGAATGAATATTATATCAGTGTCGTGGCTCAGTAGGTAGCACACTCGCCTCTGAGGCTGGGAGATCAGAGGGCTATGGGTTCAGTTCCCACATCTGGCACTCTGGGTTAATATCACTGTACTGACACTGTAGTGCAGCATGAGAGGGTGCTGCACTTCTGAGGTGCAATCTTTCAGATGAGACGTTAAACTGAGGTTCCATCTGCCTGGATTGGTGGTAGTTCAGGTGGATGTTAAAGATCCCATGGCACGTATCCAAAAAGTAGGGAATTTCCCAAGGTGTCCTGGCCAAATTTCCCTATTCACTTAAAAATACCACCAACAGTTTAATCTGGTTCAAGGTCAGTTGGCATTCATCTGTATCCCCCTCCCCAGGTCATGCCTGAAAATAGGCAGGATTTGTCTAGTGCACTTACCGGTCAACAAAACTAAATAAAATAACAAAAAGGAATATATATATATATATATATATATATATATATATATATATCATTGCAGAAAACTTTGTTAATCCATCAGTTAGGTTGAAGTGACAAAAGTAGAAATGAGAAGTTAGGGTTGAGCTCTAACCACCCATTACCTCATTCCCCATCCTCCCACACCAACAGGCATCACGGTGTGCCATGGGTCATTAGGCTCAACTCACCCCTATTCTTCTATGCTGTACCATGTCAGCTCTTTACACATGGAATGGAGTGAAAGTTGAGCCTAATGACCCCATGGCACACCCTGATGCCTGTTGGTATGTGGAGGATGGGGGTGGGATGGTAGGGTGGGGATTAGCTGAACCTGATGTTTAATTTCCTACTTTTGTCACTTCAACCCTAACTGATGCATTAACAAAGTTTTTGCAATGAATTTCCTTACTTTTTGAAAATGTAATGTAACTGGTGGGGAGTGTTGGTGAAGCACAGGCCCTCCAGGCCCTGTGCTCCCACCAAGCTGCTCGCTTGTGTATAATGATATATGTCTTGGAGTGTGGGCCCTCTGGGCCCTGTGCTCCCATTTACACATAATGAAGAAGCCATACAGTAGCCCTATAGGGCTGAAAAGGAACCCTTGTAACACTAATTTGCCAATATCTCAGTAACCATGCAAGCTATGAAAAAATTCCACTGCCGTTGTAATCATGACTTCAAAACCTCCACACGTGCTTAGTCCACCTGGAGGCGGACTAAGCTGTGGGTAGCAGAAAATCTGTATCTTGTATCGCTTCCGAGATACGGACACTGAAAGTCACTGATGGCACTGCAATGTTATCCTATGGGAAAAAATTCAACTTCATGATGGTATATCTATGGAACTGATTAACTTTTACACCTAAAAGCATAATTAACATCTCTGGGACACCCCTTTATACCCTGTAAATGTCAAGTCAAAAGATCAAACCATTTATTTACAGTGCACTGGCAAAGTTTTAAAATTCCTAGTTACGTGAGGTGGCAAAACCCCATTGCGGAGGTCAATCCCTGCTATGAAGCTGTCAAAATGCAGTTTGTGAGACATCTTTGATCATCAGATTTTGGCCATCTGGTCAGGAAGTCGTGATCAAGGATTTTGTAGCTTGAGAAAGTGATTGGCCCGTGAAAGGATTTTGTCAGCTCATGAATGAGAATTAAAAACAATCCCCTTTACAAGCTGTAAAAATTCCATTTCTGGCGATCCCTTTCGGAGATGTCATAATCCCTTCGCGAGCCAGTCCTGTTCGCGCGAAGGACCATCTAGTCGGGAATTGACGCTCAATAATTTGTCAGCTTGTGAAAGGGATCGCTCATGAAAGGGTTTTGTCAGCTTGCAAAAGGATTTTTGTCAGTTTGCGAAGGGATTAAAAAAATACCCTTTTGCTAGCTGAGAAAATCCCTTTTCTTGAGCTGATCCCCTTCACGAGATAGAGAATTTGTTCCTAAGTTGTGATCAAGGATTTTGTTATCTCGCGAAGGATTCTGTCAGTCACAAAGAGGATCAGAAGTGAGTCACAAATGAAGAATTTCAAAGTTTAAAATGGCCATTTTTGGCCAAAATAAAGAAACCAAAGGCATGGGTTTGTAGAGGTGTTACCCTGAACAAAACCCATGCTTCATTTGCAAAAGAAGCCAGCCATGGGGCAAGCTACAACATTTTGTTTGGACAGAAAAATGAAAATAAGATGGTGGCTGCAAAAGGGAATTTTTCCTTATGAAATGGGATTTTATGAATCCTTTTGTGAGGTGACAAAATCCTTGATCATGAGCCCAATCCTTTCTGAAACATACATATAAATCTTAGACTGAACTGAGCATGCTCAGAACCCAAAATGTAAAATTAAATAACATTGGAATGGATTAATATTTTTCACCAAACCAGTGCTGAATTGTTCTTTGATCAATCCTCTGTCTACCCAGAAAATGTCAATCCAAAATATCAAAACAGTGTGGCCACAGCATGATGGGCAAAATTCATCAAAAAGTGCAAAACAAAAGCAAAAAACACGTTGTTTGGTGCTTCATTGCACAAAAGCTGCAAGTCTGATCAAAATACAACCTGGCAGATCAAGAAACCTACCACACGACTGTGCATACCAAATTATGTGCAAATCTGTTGAATGGTCACAAAGTTATTAAGGTGCAAAATGTGGGGTTTAACATTAAACTGCCTACTCAACCCTATCTATACTGGCACAACCGAGCCAGTATAATATGTACATATTTTCATATATAAATATATATATATATATATATATATATATATATATATATATATATATATATATATATATAATATACTAGATATAGATATATATAGATATGCTTTGCAAAAACTATGTTAATGCATCAGTAATGGTTGATATCAAATCATAACAAGCATTTTTCAATGCAGAAAGTTTGTTATGCATAGAGATAAAGAAGTGTATGAGAGTGTCGTATTGCAGGAAGAGTTTTATTGATAATGCTAATAGAAAGTTGTATGACAGCTGTACTGTTCATGAGGTGGTGTGATAAAAGGCTATATTGAAAATTTGAGTGAAAATATTGAAAATGACCAAAGTTACACAAGTGCATAGAAAATTATGAACCCACTGGCATAATCCTATTGGCTTGAGTTGTGTCACCACGCCTCAACATGGCCTTTTGGTACCCCACCTCATGAAGAGTGCCACCGTCATTTTATTCACGCTGCACTCAAAAGGTGATTTCACATAGCAACTGCACCATTCTGAGTCACAGGTGCAAAACACATTTCAGGCAGGATGCAAAACATTACAGCTGTACTGTTCATAAGGAAGTGTGAAAAAATGATACTGTTGAAAATCTGGAGTGAAAATATAAAAATTGGCAAAGATATGGCGTGCATAGAAACTGCACAACGCGCTCATAACACAGGCATTTTGTGGAATTTTTCACCAAATTTTAAACATGGCCTTTTGGACTGCCCCTCATGAAAAGTGGCACTGTGATTTTGTTAATCCATCCTGAAAGTTGATGGGGTGGGGGTATCAATAGACACCAGTCTATTTCAAGTCAGAAGGGAGAGCAATTGGAAGGTTGGGGTACTACTAGACACCAAAGAAAATGAATTTACAGGGGATGAAAATCAGGCGTGGGGTCCAACTAGACAGAACAGGAGAGGCATCATACAGGGATGGGGATCAGAAGGTGGGGGTGCTGCTAGACACCAGGAAACAAAAGATTAAGGGATGGGGATCAGAGGGTTGGAGGTGCTACTAGACACCAGGAAGTCCAGGGAAAGGATTCTCGAGTGACAAAAAGGATCCTTTTTATGAGTCATGATACTGAAAAGGATTGTTTTCTTCCATATCACACGGTCTACGAAAAAGGATTCATCATACAGTATTAAAAAACATATCAGGAGCATGTCTCTTAACTTTTAAGTATAGATTTCACCTAAGGTGGTCCCAATGAGCCAGCTAGGCATGGTGCTATCTCTCCAGAATGTCATTTTTGTAGCTTTTGAAAAAAAAAAATGTTAAGAAAAAACAGAAACAAGATGGCGGCAAATGAAAAGGAATTTTCCCATACAAAACAGGATTCCTTTTTGTTTCATACAGCTATCTTTAGTGCTTACTGAGCATGCTCAGAAATGACTTTTCACATTTTAAAGTGCAATAACTTAAAGGGACACGTTAACCTTTTTGCATCATACTATTTTTAGGTAAAAACGCATTTTGTGATCGCTTATGGTGTCTAAAATTCATTGAAGTTTCTGGTTGTTTTATCTGCCTCCTTGCTTATTAGAACCAAAATGCATAGTAATGTATAGCTATGCCCAGCTTTGTTTTGCTTTGAATCATTGAACTACTCTTAGTGAAAATTTTCTGAACATTAGAAACACCCTCTAACTGTGCAACCACTCATGATACAATACTCTCCTCTACTCCCACTGCATAATGAGTAGCTAGATTGTGTTGGGGTGTTTCTGAGTCCAGGAAAGATGCAGTGGGTGCTGGTCAAGAAATGTAAACAGACATGTTTGTGGTGTGGTAACACCGGTATGGAGAGTAGTCTGTTTTTCACTTTTTAAAAGAAAACAGGATCTGAATAAAACTACCAGCTGCATCAGCAGTTTCTAAAGAATGTGGACAACCATAAAATGTGTTTTTTTATACTGGGGACACTTTGTGGCTTTAGGGGCTTGACAGTGTCCCTTTAAAATGACTTATTATATTTTCACCATACTAGCAAAAGGCACATCTGTGGGCTAGTCCTTTCTACCCTGAAAATTTCAGACAAAAAAACAAAACATCTGGGTAGTAGGAAAGTTCAAAGAAAATCCCAGCAAACTCAGAAACTGCATCCGATCGAACATAACATCCACATCCAGAAATCTACCATGGGTCAGCATGACTCAGTTGGTAGCACATCTGCCTCTGGACCAGAAGGTTGTGGGTTCTCGTCCCACACCAGGATTGGACTTGCACCTAAAAATCGCTGGCATCTGAGTGCAGTATTGAGAGTGCTGTACTGCTGGGTGTGCTGTCCTTGGGATGAGCGTTACACGAGGTCCCTTCTACCCCTCCTGGTGTTGCCCTGGTGGGTGTCCAGGTGGAAGTAAAAGAACCCAGGGCACTTTGCAAAGAGTAGGAACATTCCCGGTGTCCTGGCCAACATTCCCTTCCCATAAACGGTTCATGCAATTATCCAGGCTGTGTGTGGGTGATGATGTGTGATATGGCGCCACCCACATTCAGTCACTTCACTACCAGTCTAGCATTGCTTGTAAAGCACTTTGGATGTATGAAAGTGCTATATAAATGCTGATTCTTCTTTTCTTCTTCTTCTTCATGGGTGACAGTGCATGCCAATTTTCATGCAATCTGTTAAAGGGTTAAAATGTATTAAAGTGCAAAGTTTAACACTGAAGTACCTACTCAACCTTAACTATAGGGTGCAAACACGCCCTAAAGATATACACACACACACACACACACACACACACACACACACACACACACACACACATATGTTATACTGGCACAGTCGCTCCAGTATAGTTGAGGCTGAGTAAGCAGTTTAATGTTAAACCCCAAATTTGCACCTTAATAACTTTGAAACCATTCAACAGATTTGCACAAAAGTTGGAATGCATGGTCTTGTATGATATATCTCTTGATTTGCCAAGTTGCATTTGATCTGACCTCGGGTTTTGCAGCGAAGTGCCAAATCACGCATTTATTTGCTTTTTTTGCACTTTTTGCTGATTGTTGCCCATTGCATCATGCACACACCATCTGGTATTTTGGTCTGAAAGTTTCAGGGAAGAAAGAGGTTTGGTCAAAGAACAATCCAGTATTGGTTTGGTGAAAAATATTAATCCATTTCAAAGTTATTTAATTTTGATTTTATGGGTTCTGAGCATGTTCAGTTCAGGCTAAGATTTATATGTATGTTTTGCGAAAGGGACTGGACTTGTGAACAAGGATTTTGTCACCTCACTAAAGGGATTTAAAAATCCCTGCACTTGAGGAAAAATTCCCTTTGTGAGCCGCCATTTTGTTTTCATTTTTCCTCCAAACAAAATGTTGTAGATTGCCCTACAGCTGACTTCTTGTGGAAATGAAGCATGGGTTTTGTTCAGGGCACACCCTCTACAAAACCATGCCTTTGGTTTCCTTCATTTTGGCAAAAACGATCATTTTAAACTTTGAAATTCTTCATTTGTGACTCACTTCGATCCTCTTTGTGAGCTGACAAAACCCTTTTCACAAGCCAATCCCCTTTAGTGAGGTAACAAAATCCTCGATCGTGACTTAGGGACAGATGACCCTGTCTCATGAACAAGGATCAGCTCATGAATGGGGATTTTGTCAGGTCACAAAGGGGATTGGTTGTCAAAAGGGATTTCATCAGCTCAAGAAAGGGATTGTTTTTTAATTCCTCATTCACGAGCTGACACAATCCCCATTCATGAGCTGTCAAAATCCCTTTCATGAGCTGACAAAATTCCTTTGCTAGCTGATCCCTTCTAAAGCTGACAAAATCCTTGATCTTCATTCTGCTACCAGATGGCCATTCTCGCAAACAAGGATTGGATCGTGAAAGAGGATTGGGACACCTTGCAAAGGGATCAACTCATGACAGTGGATTTTGATAGCTCGTGAAAGGGATTTTTTTATTCCTAGTCCAGGAGCTGACAAATCCCCGTTCCTGAGCTGTCAAAACTCTCTTTCACAGCCAATCCCCTTTCACAAGCTGACAAAGTCCATGATTGTGACTTCCAAACCAGATGGCCAAAATCTAACGATCAAGGATTTCGTGAATGACGATTTTGGACAGCTTTCAAGTAAGGGCTTGATTTGCAAATGGGGATTATGCCACCTCATGAACTAGGAATTTAAAACGTTGCCAGTGCACTGTAAATAAATGGTTTGGTATTTTGGTCTGAAATTTACAGGGTGTTAAGGGGTGTCCCAGAGATGTTAATTATGCTGTTTAGGTGTAAAAAGTTAATCTATTCCATAGATATGCCATCACGAATTTGAGATTTTTCCCATAGGGTAACACTGCGGTACCCACAGTAACTTCTGGTGCCCATATCTTGGAAACAACATGAGATATGGATTTTCGCTACCCACAGCTGGACTAAGCATGTGTGAGGTTTCAAAGTCATGATTACAACTGCAGTGGAATTTTTTCATAGCTTGTACAGTTACTGAGATATTGGCAAATTAGTGTTACAAGAGTTCCTTTTCAGCCCTATAGAGCTACTGTTTGGCTCCATTATTATGTGTAAGTGGGAGCACAGGGCCTAGAGGGCCCACACTCCCACGGATGCATATCATTGTGCACAAATGGGCAGCTTGGTGGGAGTGAGGGATCCGGAGGGCCTGCGTCCACCAACACACCACCTACCAGTTACTTTACACTTTCTCAAAAGTAAGGAAATCCATTGCAAAAGCTTCATTAATGCATCAGTTAGGGCTGAAGTGACAAAAGTAGGGAAATGAGACATTAGGGTGTAGCCCTAACCCCCACCCTACCACTCCACCCCATCCTCCACACACCAACAGGCATCAGGGTGTGCCATAGGGTCCTTAGGCTAACTATCACCCCATTCTCCTATGCTGTACCATGCCATCCTCTTTAACATGGAATGGGGCAAGAGTTTGGCCTAATGACCCCATGGCACCTCGATGCCTGTTGGTGTGTGGAGGATGGGAGGTGTGGTAGTAGGGTGGGGCAGTTAGGGCTCAATCTAACTCTCATTTTCTACTTTGTCACTTCAACTAACTGATGCATTAACAAAGTTTTTTTGCAATGAATATATATATATATATATATATATATATATATATATATATATATATATAAATCCATTTAATGCATCAGTTAGGGTTTGCTCCACAGTGACAAAAGCAAGGAAATTCAATGTTAAGGTTCCAACCCCTTGCACTCCACCCCACCGACAGGCATCGGGGGTGTGCGTTGAGTCATCGGTCCTAACTCTCACCCCATCCCATGTGTAAACAAGATAAGGTGGTGCAATATAGGAGAATGGGGTGAAATTAGGACTGATGACCCCTAGCACACCCTGATGCCTGTTGGTGGGGGTGGGGTGCAGGGTGGAAACCTAACATCGAATTTCCTCACTTTTGTCACTGTTGAACAACCCTAACTTGATGCATTAAATGGAGTTTTTGCCATGAATTTCCTTCTTTTGAGAATGTGCAGTATAAATAATGAATGGAATGTGGTGGTGCGATCATGGGGCCCTTCAGTAATGGTAATGCAATTGGAAACTGAAATGGTTATGGTAACAGCAAGGAGGATGCCAAAGGAACAGTAACAGAAATGGAAATGCAAGCACGTAAGCAAATGCAAATCATTAGCGATGGTCACGGTGACGCAATTGGAAGGCAAATGCTTATGGTAACAGCAACGATGATGCCAAAGGAAACAGAAATTCAAATGGAAGCATGTACACAAATGCAAACGGCAATGAACAGGTGATGCAAAAGTAAACAGAAATGCAAAAAACAATAGTAATGGAAATGCAAATAGTAACAGTAACGCATAAATGCAAGCGTCAAAAGCAAGGGTAATGTACATGGCGGCGTAAATGGAGACGCTTAACGAAACAGTCACAGAAACACAAGGAAACACTAACTGTAATAGTAACATAAACACACCCAATTTTGTCCCCAAAAGGGCATTCAGAAGCACAGTGAATACAAAGAACTTATGCATAATAATGGCCCTTGGAGCAGAAAATGAACACATGGAATACTAAATTGCTTATATCTCAGGAACTGTACGACGTAGAAAAATAAATTAAAACTTCATATTATTTATTACTTTCCTGGCTAGTTTTCTACTTAGCTTCCTAGTGGGGGGCTAAGCATTTTTCAATGAAAAGTCCTTATCTTGAAGCATTTTTGAGATACGGGCCCTGAAAAGGTATGGCAGACACCATAATGTTAGCTTCTGGGAAAATAGTGGCTTGGTTGCCGTAACATTCCAGCCCTCTAATATTTTGTCACCAAACCACCAAAAGGCACATCTGTGGAATGTTGGCTTTCTTCCCTCAAATTTCAGCCCAAAAGACCAAACCATTGTTTTGCAGCATGGTGGCAAAGAATTCCTGTTATTTTGGGCATAGTTTATAGTAGTGTCATGATTTGTGACAGTTTGCAAAAAAAATCACGAAAGTGTTGCAAGTCGACACTACTGCGATCACTACAGTTCACAAAAATTTTAAAACATATTTCTGGTGTTTAACCCACAAAATTAGGCTCAACTTGGTGAACACCAAAAGAATTGTGTCCCTAGAGGGTCCCAAATTTAAATGCTAAGCATTTCTGTGACCAGTAACTGAAAACAAAATGGCAGATTTATGACACTACAGGGATAATTTGCGACACTAAAAACTGCATTTGCGATGCTGTCGAACTTTTTGTTAACTTTTCCTGTTGAATATAATGGGAAACTTGTTTTTGAATAACTTTGAACCGTTTAATATTCTTTCCCAAAATCTTCACAAGGCACATCGGGGGCCGCCGGCTGCATGTTCCCTGAAGTTTTTGGACTGGTCGCGCAAACCGTGCGACCTGTAGGCATGAGCAAAGAATGTACAAAAAAATGTAACTATGACTTTCTACAGCGCTATATAGCTCCGCAAACATATATTGACCATTACTGAAACTTGGCAGATCCAGAGATCTATGGTACTGTCTCCGATGCCAAATTTATAGGCAAATCCATCATACAGTGGCAAAGTTATTAAGATGCAAAATTTCACACTTTAATCTTAAATGGGGTACTCAATCCTAGCTATAGTGGCACTACCATGTCACTATAATCTATATATATAGAGAGAGAGAGAGAGAGAGAGAGAGGAGAGACAGAGAATTCTATGCAAACAACGTTAATATATCAGTTAGGGTTCTTGTACAGCGATAAAAGTGAGGAAATTCAATTTAAGGGTTCCCACCCCTTGCAACCACCCCAAGCCCACCATCACCAACAGGCATCGGTGTGTGCTTTGGGGTCATAGCCCTAACTCTCACCCCATCCCATGTGTAAACAGGCTGAGGTGGTGCAGTGTGGGACAATGGGGTGAGAGTTAGGGCCAACGGCTCCAATCACACCCTAATGCCTGTTGGTGGTGGCAGGCTGGGGGTGGGGTGCAAGGGTGAGAACCCTAAAACCAAATTTTTCTCACTTTGTTTGCTGTAGAAGAACCCTAACTGATGCATTAATGAAGTTTTTTGCATAGAATTTCCTTACTTTTAAGAAAGAATAAAAAGTAGAAAGTTAGCAAGGTGCTGGGAGCATGGGGCCCTTTGGGCCTCCCACTTCTACCAACCTGTAAGGGTTGGGCCACATACACAGTTGATGACTAAAAGTACAGTGACAACAGCACAACCAGCCATGAAATGAATATGAATGTAGCAGAACAACAGAAAACGCTGTCCGCAAAACATTAAGTGCGCCACACAATCTGTCTGCAAAAATACATTGTCCAAGACATAAACACTGCAATTCACATCTACAGGGCATCCCGTCAACACTCTCCAGATTTCAAGTGAAAAGACCAAACCGTCTCCGAGATATACCATGTTACAGTTTGAAAGTTTTATTCATCAGACTGGCACAGTTCCACTCCTGTTGACATTAACACACACAACAACTTGTAACTACATCCATGACACTAAGGCAAGGTATCCTATCAATTTCAAGGCACAACCACAAGCAAAAGCTGTCCATAGAGCGTAAACTGAGCCACGCCATATCTCTGGCCAAAAATGTTTTCCTGACATGTAATCAGTGTAATTTACATGCACAGGACATGACGAAAACATCTTCTAAATTTCAAATAAAAGATCAAACCATTTCCGAGATATTCAATCTGAAAGTTTGGTAAAATGCCCTTATCTATTCCATTATAAAAATCTGGCCATCTTGTCCTGCCCTCACGATCAAAGATGGCGATCAAAATCTCATGATCAAAAGAATTTGCAGGCTCACGATCAAAGAATCTGCAGGCTCATGATCAAAGAATAAAGACTTTTGTAATTTACAAAATTGAAAAAGTTGCGTAAACCACCACCATTGTTAGACAAAATGAAGCCCCTGAGGAAAACCCACCCTCATTTGACTTCCTAGGGCACCCTGGGCTGAGAAAATTGATGTTTTAATCTGGCCATTTCATCCTACCCTCACGATGCACCATCACAATCAAAGAATCCGATCAAAGAATTTTCAGGCTCGCGATCAAAGCGAGGACTAGATGGCAAGATTGCAAAATAGTTTTGTAGCCCAGGGGTGCCCTATAAAGATATATAAGGGTGGATTTTGCTCAAGAGGCTTTGTTCTGCCCATCTGAATAAAAAAACAGTACTTTTCATTATCCCTGGTAGTCTAATGGCCCCTCCCCATCATGCTAATGTACATAACGATGCCTGTATCCCTGGTAGTCTAGTGCCCCCAATGATATCTTATTAATACGTTTTTTATTATCAGTGGTAGTCTAGTGGCTCCCCAAGTGTGTTTAGTTATATATTTTTGTCATTTCCCTGGTAGTCTAGTGCCCCTCCATCTGTACCTTATTATCATTATTATTGATATCCCTGGTAGTCTAGCGGTCCCCCCATCATAATAAAATTAATTTGCATTTTCCATGTCGTGGTAGTCTAGTGGCCTCCACCCTCCACCCAGCCATGCCAGCTCACCCAGCACCCCCACCCTTCCCCAGCCGTGGTGGCTGGCACTCTCACCTCCGCGCCAGCCACCTACTTGTGTATTACCACTGCTAATTCAAACAGGTGTTCCAGAAATAATTTCAGAATGCCTGTTTGAATTAGCGATAATACTACACAGTCGATAACTGACGGTGAAATGAGCTATGCCAATCGCCGGCTAAGGGGAAAATGAGAAAACAAATCGACTAACATGGCTGGGCCAAAATGAGGGGCATGAACACCAGAACATAGAAAATAAATATTGATGAGATGAGAGACGAGTTCTGACAATACTGAGTCAAACAATATAATAATGAAGTACAGATAAGAGAAGCGACACTTGAGACTCAAAGCCTATGTAGAAATAAATAAACACACATGGGGCCACTAGACTACCACTGATAATAAAAAATATTAATAAGATACTCATTAAGAGGTACCAGCAGCACAAGGATCAGTTATGTACATCATTATGATGGGGAAGGCAGCTAGACTACCAAGGATAATGAAAAGTAATCTTTTTATTCAGATGGGGAAGAATTAAGCCCCTGAGCAAAACTCACCCTTATATAACTTTGTAGGACACCCTTGGCTACAAAATGCAATTAAAAATCCGGCCATCTCGTCGGTTGCTTTCGTAATGCGCGATCAGGATCAAAGAATCTAGCTGATCAAAGAATTTGCAGGCTCGCGATCAAAGATCATTAGTGAGCCTTGAACAAAGACTTTAAAGCTAATAACTCTATTTTTAGACCAATTTGGATGGAACCAAAGGTATGGCTCGATAGAAGGGCCCTCTGAGTAAAACCCCTCAAGTTTTACTTCAGAAGTGACCCTAAGCCGAGATATTTGTGTTTTCAATCAGAAAACTGAAAACAAGATGGCAGACCTCACGATCAAAGAATTTGAAAATCCTGGGGACAAAGATTCTCGAACTGGGGGCTGCAAATTCTTTGACCACCAGGTGGGACAGATGGCCAGAACCCATTCTTTGTTACTTAAAACATACATATAAATTTTACCATTGACTTATAATGGGAACTTAAAAGTGGAATAACTTTTGAATGCCTAAATATTGTTTCACCAAACAAAAGCGGCATGTTTGGCCACAAAGCTCTTTCAATGAACCAACTAGCAGGGTGGCACAACACACAACAGCTGTGCAGGGCATGTTCAAAATCCCAAAGCTCTCAAAAACAGATAATTTTGCATTTTCAATTCTTTGTCGCATAAAGCCCATAAGTCCGACCAAAACACAATTTGGTAAATTAAAGAGTTCTACTATGCCCCATCATCGTACCAAATTTCAGGCAAATCTGTTGAACAGGTCCAAAGTTATTAATGCCCAAACTTTTGACTTTAGTATGTAACTGACCACTGAACCCTAACTGTAGTGGTGCAACCGCACACTATACTATATATATATATACACACACACACACACACACACATATATATATACATATATATACATATATATATGTGTGTGTGTGTGTATATATATATATATATATATATTTATGCAATGGGGTGGACATATATTCAGTGTGATAAATGCGTTTATCTTAGTCACTGTATGTATAAATAAATTTATACATACAGTGACCATTCTATACATACAGTGCGGACTACTTTCTAAACCCACAGCCACACAAAATAAAGGAGCCAGCCAGATTCAGTTCCACCCAACACACTCACCTTGTATGCCTCCTGAAACATGCCAATTAATCCAGACACCACCACCCCAAGCAACCATTTATTAACTACAAACACTCAAAGTGCAAAAAGCATTTTATATTATCTTTTATTTTTAAAAGTCGGTACAGTACATTTCTCTGCCTATGTTCACACAACTACCCACCCTGCAGTTCTACAACAGCCCACTGCCTGATGGCACTGGCTCCCTCTTACTCAACAATCTCATCCTGATTCAAAAACTCTAAAATAAAAAATCACCACTGCTTAAACATTCAAAACAAGCACGCTCTCTCCTCCATGTACTTGAAATCATAAACCGCAATGACAGAGCCATATAAAGTGCAAGGTGCTTTTGCAGTTCCGACAGACACATAAAAAAAATCCATTTCTCCAACATGAACACACCCTCCCATCGATAGGCCAAGCACACTGCTACTGCCTTCCACCTACCCTGATTTCACCACCGCTACTTGACTTCCTTCCATGCCGCCGCCACTACTACAAGACGCGACCTCTGTAAACATCCTTCCCATTTGACGACGATTCCCAAACTGACAAAAATTCCTCCTCTACAGAGCGTCCCGCCCCTCAACCAATCCCAATGCAACTCCACACTCTTGGCTCCACCCCTTAACCAATCACCACAAAGCAAAACCACTCCCACAACCAAATCTTATCCAATAAAACCTACAACACCAAACCCATTCAAACAAATAACCGAAGCACAAAAACTGATACCGCCATTTCACTACAACAGCAAGTAGTCCAAACCCCACGACAAAATAATACAAATCCTTATAAAAATACAAACACCATGACCCCATTGCATAAGTCGAATATCGTAGGGTGACAGTGTGATAATGCATTTATCTAGTGTAGTTGACAGTGACCTCTAGTAACCATCACTGTTGGCTATGCCACTCGTGAGGTTACTTAAAGGTCACTGTCAACTACACTAGATAAATGCATTATCACACTGTCACTCCTATATATTCTATATATATATATATATATATATGTATGTATATATATATATATATATAATAGAGGCTCCATAATTAGGGTTTTATCAGCAGTTTCATGTTAAACCCACATTTTGCACTTTAATTACTTTGCAACTGTTCAACAGATTTGCACAGAATCCAGAATGTGTGGTCTCATATGATAGTTCTCTTGATTTGACAAGTTGTGTTTTGACCAGATTTGTAGTTTTCATGAAGAGAAGCACAAAAAATGCATTTTCACTTTTTTCCAATTGTTACTGATTTTGCACATTGCATCTTGACCACACAGTTTGGAATTGTGGTCTGAAATTTGCAGGGTAGAAAGAGGTTGCTACAAAAACAATCCAGCATTGGTTTGGTGAAACAATATTAATCAGTTCCAAAGTTATTTAATTTAGAATTTTAGGGTTCTGAGCATGCTCACTTCAGTCTTAGATTTATCGTATTTTTTGTGAAGAGGATTTGACTCACGATTTTGTCACTTTGCAAATGGGATTTATAAAATCCGATTTATGAGGAAAAATTCCCTTTGTGAGCTGCCATCCTGTTTGCTTTTTCCTCACAAATAAAACCATATAACTTGTCCACAGATGTGTTGAGAGTTGATTGAAATATGGATTTTGTTCAGGGCGAGGCCCTGTACAAACCCATGGCTTTAACTTTGCTTTATTTGTCTGGGAAAATGGTCATTTTACTTTTTGAAATCCTTGTTCATCACTCATCCTACCCAACAGATGATGGGGTGTGCCTTTGGGTCATCGGAGACTAACTCTCACCCCATTCTCCTGTACTGAATCATGTAAGCTTTGTTACACATGGAATGGGGTGACAGTTATGGCCAATAACCCCAAGGCACACCCCATCACCTGTTGGTCTGTGGTGGGCAGGGTGAGGTGGGGTGGTAGGGTGGGGTGTTAGGATGTTAACCCTAATGCCTCATTTCCCTATTTTTCACTTCAACCTAACTGATGCATTAAAGAAGTTTTGCAATATATATATATATATATATATATATATATATATATATATCCAAAAAACTTAATTATTGCTCCAGTTAGGTCAAAGCAATCAAAAGTAACTGACTACTGAATGTGATATGAAGCAGATCTGTTAACATTAGTGACACTCCAGGGTTGTGACTCTACCTCCTTCTCTGCTTGCCGTGTGTGGTGGATTGGCCCTCCCTCCACTCTTGTGGCAGGCTATGTAAGCAACTTTATTCTTACCCCAAAAGTCTACTGCAGTAGCGTTCTTTCCTCTACTATATTCTATTTATATATTTTCTACTATTATGGTAGGCCAGCCACAATAGTATCTTTATCTCACTTGACTATCCCCCTTTAAATTCCTTTTCATCCTCTGACTCATGCCTGTGAACTAGCTTCAGGAAAAATGTTTTGCCTGTGCAGAAATTAGTCCTATAACCCTTTTTCCTGGGCAGAGCTTAAAAATAAAGAGACAGGAAGAAGTAAGGTTACACTGAAGCACAAATAACTAGAAATATGCCCCGTAGTGCATATTAGCGCTATTAATACAAGTGGCACAAAGTGCTGGGGTATAATGAAAAGTATCAAGCAACTGTCCACTGTAAGAAGCTGACCTCAGCTTAAATAAAAGTTACTTATCATGCAGTTACTCATTTCAGAAACAGGAGAAGCCGTTTGGCAGTAGATTAAGACAGAGCAGGTACTGTTACACCTTTATGTCCCTAAAGTGCCTCTGTAACTCAGTCTGAGTTGGTAAACAGTCTGAGAATGAAACAGGCAACTTGCTGCTATGAGAGAGAGAGAGAGAAATAAAGCTGCTTCTCCCGTAACTGCTTTGTGCACAAAAGCACCGATCCACATGGCACAGCTGAGTGAAAGTGAAAGTTGTTACTTTTCCTGACTTGCGCCTCCAGTAACCAGTAGACAGATGGGAAGGAGCTCTCCCATGTTAGAATGGGACCCTACAGCATGTTTATGAAAGCTAGACTGTTAAAATAAATGGGAAAATTATACAGCTGAATAAAATTAATAAAAAGACAAAAAGATGAAATATGTCCCAACGGCTTGAAATGTCAGCCATCAGGTGTATCAATTATATGTTGTTGCATTTAGTGGATGTTAAACTTGAGATATATATAGGAAACGAATACTGTATGGAAATAGAATGTTTCTTTTCTATTTTACTCTTAAATGCAGGGGAGCTCTTACCTGAGCACAGAGTAATTTAAAATGGGCTCTTAGGAACCGGCAGCCCCATAAAGAGGTTGTTTTAGAAACTCCCAGCTGTCACTCAACTGGAAGGGTGGAGTTTCAAGGCTGATAGATAATTCAGTTATAATGTTACCTACCTTTTCTACAGTTATTTGTATGAATAAAGAAATTGTTTATTATTGTTTGGTATTTCTGATCTATCTATACAGTCATGCTGATCCTCCAAATTGTTTTTAGAGGAGGAATGACTGTTTATTAAGAAAAGGGTGGATCAGCTGACCTGATGATGCTGTAGGAATGTATATAAAAGCTGCCCTGTTGCTCAGTTTAGGCAGATCAGCCTAGGAGAGTGTCCTGAGAGGTTGTCTAAAGAGCACAGAAGATCGTAGTTATTTTGTTTGCTAAAAGTGAACTACTCTGTGGCCGAACTACAGAGGTGGGATAGTTCTGGAGCTCAAGGAGAGCTATTTCTTTGTGCTATTTTGTTTTATTTTAGTCTGAAGTTTAAGACTAATTCATATTATGGTTTGATGTATTTTTGTATATATTTTTACAAAACAAATAGTCCTTTGGACAAATAAATATCATACTAAAGCAAGTGTGTTTTAAACCATATTTGGATTTGTTGTGTCTCTCATTACCCTACCCACAGAGCCAGTCACACCATGTTGTCATGCCAAAAGAAAATGAGAAATGTGCTGCAATTATGATGACAGCATAATACACTATGGAGAAATTCTAGTATTAAGTAAAGTATGGGTAATGGAGGTGGGTGCTGCCTCCAGACACAAGGAAAATGGTGGCTCACGGCTGAAACTGCAGCTGGCAGCATGAATTCCAGCTGTGGCTGCAGAAGTCAAGAAATTACCACTGTTCTCATACAGAGAACATGGGAGAAGAGGTCCTCTCGCTAAGCTGGGCACTCGGGATTTCAGGTGCCCAGAAAAGGTGTTTCTTTTCATAATTAAAACAAACAAACATGAGTATGTAGCTAAACAGGTCCTGTCTAGGTAGGTTATGATGTTTGTTTTTACATCCATTAATTTTAAATGTTTTCTTAGTTTTATTTTGCTAACTGAAAAACAAAATGGCTGATGCGCAAAAGCATTTCCCACCAGCGACACAGGATGACCCATTCTGTGCAAAGGCATTAGGCTCCTGTGACACAGGATGACCCTGTCTGTGAAAGGGGTTGGCTCCTGCAACACCGAATCCATTTTATGTGGAAAACATATTTTTGACCATAATAAATAATGGAAACTTTGAAATTTAATAACTTTGGAATGGATTAATAATTTTCACCTAACCTTCAAGATGCACATTTGTGAGGTACAGGCTTTCTATCCTGAAACTTTTTATGCTACACTTTAAAACAGTTTCTGAGATACAGGTGGACAAATAACAACAAAAATGTAAATTAAGGATTTTTAGATTTTGCATCTCAGAAACCACACAACTGATTTGAACGAAATTTAACAAATCAGGAGACCTTCCCAGAGATTATGCATCCACAATTGCATGCAAATTTGTTGAACCATTGTGAAGTTATTAAAGTACAAAATTAGCTTCAACATAGAGCGTGATCCCTCAATCCTAACTATAGTGCTGCTACCTTCATATATATATATATATATATATGTATATATATATACACATACACATATTATTTGAAAAAACTTTGTTACTGCACTGGTTAGGGTTCCAACATCAAAAGACAGGAAATGTCATGTTAGGTTTCCAACCTAACATCCCAACCCACCCTGCAGGCAGCAACAGGCGTGGATGTGCCTTTGGGTTGTCAGCCCTAACACACCCCATTCCTTGAGTAAAAAGCTGAGCTAGGTACAGCATAGGACAATGTGGTGACTGTTAGGGGTTGACAACCCAAGGAACTACCCACAGCTATTGCTGCCTGTAAGTAAGGGTGAGGGAACACAACATTCCCTACTTTTGATGCCTGAACCTAATTTGTCTATCAATTAATTTTTGCAAAGAATTTCCTTACTTTTGAGATAGTATAAGCATATCCTTATTTGCCTGTGGGAGCACAGGGCTCTGCAAACCCTGCATTTGCATCAGTCCATAATGGTATTTGAGTGTGGGAGTGCAGGACCATCTGGGCTCTGCGCTAGTATCCATTCATAATTTTCTGATTGTAATCATATCCTTATTTCCTTGTGGGAGAGCAGTTCAGATCAGTCCACAAAAGTATCCATATTTGCATGTGGAGCACAGGACCTTCTAGGCATTCTGCTCCCACCCATCCATAATTTTAAAAATACTGTAGCCATCTCCCATCCCATGCTGCACAGCACCAAAAAAGACTCCACATTGCAATGATACCTAGTGGGAATCACAGAAAAATTTGAAACCTGTATAACTCCACACAAATAAATATCTTTTCACCAAACTAGCAAAAGGCACATCTGTAGGGCAAGTTCTTTGTGCCTTGAAAATTTTATGCAAAATTGGAAGCCATGTCTTCACAGTGGAATGACAAATAAACAGTCCCGGAACAGGAAGATCAGGAGCTTTAAGGGCATGGAGGCAGTAGGAAAGTAGGGGAAAATATATATAAAAGATAGATAAATAAAATAAACAGAGAAACGAAGTAAGTATATAAAACAGCAGTTCAGGGACCACAGATAAAGACATGATGGAAGTGGTGCAGTGGGGTGGTTGTTGAGCAGCAGTCTTCTGGGAGGCGTTCTGGAGGATGCGGTATTGTCTCGTCTGCAGGCAGCTCTCTGGGCTGAGGAGGAGGTTGCTCATCTCCAGGCTGGAGTTGGCCAGGATTCAGAGCCTCCTTTCCCACCCAAGGACCACCAGGGCCACTGCTGCTGCCTCAGAGGTTGCCAAGAAAGAGGAGCAGTTGGATGATGGTGGGCTCAGGGAGGATGAGAGTGGTGGAACAGAGGTGCATCCTTCCAGTTGTACCTCTCCACAATTCATATGCCATTCTGGCAGAGTGTGGTTCTTCTATGGAGGCACCCACAGTGGAGACCAAGGAGGATGCTGGGAACCTCAACAAGGAGACCCACAGGAGGGTGGCATGGGACCCCAGGGGAAGGAGACAACTCCTGGTGAGGATTCCATTATTAGGAGGGTAGAACTGAGGGAGGAGGGAGGGAAAGGGAAGTAAGGTGCCTGCCTGGTGTCATGGCTTGAAGGACAGGGAGCGAATCCTCAGGATCGTGGGAGCAGCTGCATGGGGAGGGAGCTGGATGTCATTGTTCACCTAGGGACAGATGACCAGGCTGGGAAAGGGATCACAGCAGTGCAGGAGGAGTTTGTGGAGTTGGGAGGGGCCTTAGACAAGTAGCACACAGGGCAACCCTCTCAGAGACTAAGACCCATACCATAGACTGCCTCTCTGTGGTATGGGTGAGGCTGGGTACTCCACACCATGGGATTCAATCAGTGGCTGAAAAACTGGTGCAGAGCTCAGGGTTTTGACTTCATTGGGGACTGGGGCTCCACCTGGAGGGATACAGGTCTATACTGGTGTGATGGTCTCCATCTGTCCTGGAGGGAACCAGGATCCTAGGTGATAGATTTAAATGCTTCATTGGCAAGCACTTAAACTAACCAAGGGGAGGCACTGAAAGGAGAAGGAAATCCTAGCCCCAAAAATCAGGGTAGTTAGTGAGGTAAACACCAAGATAGAGAAGTCGATAGGGAGAAGGGCAGGGGTAAATGGTGAAAAGATAAAGGCAGTAAGGACAGGGATGGGGCAAAAGGGATAAGGCCATAACAAAATGGAGGGTAATGAGTACCAATGGCTGTAGTCTAGGTAACAAGCTCCTTGAATTGGTAGTCTTGATGGAATAGGGATGCCTGGATATCGTGGCAGTCACAGAAACATGGTACATAGAGAACCATGACTGGGATGTCAACATATCAGGGTACACAATCTAAAGGAGGGACAGAGAGGGCAGAAGAGGAGGAGAAGCTAGCACTCTATGTAAGGGAAGGGATCAAAGCAAAGGAACTAAAGGTTAAACAGGGAGGAGAGGAGGCACTGTGAGTCACCCTGAGACTTGAAATGGCACCACAATCCACACAGGGTTGTATACAGACCCCTGTCTCAGGGGAGGAAATGGACAAGGAATGATAGAAGGCATCCTTAGGGATGGCAGAGAAAGGGAGATATTGCTGATGGAGGACCTGAATATGTCAGACGTTAACTGGAGCACCTTGCTGCAGCCACATCCAAGAGCAGGGCCATTCTTAATGCCCTACAAGGGGCATGCCTCAGATAGCTAGTGTTGGAACCTACTTGGGAGGAGCAATCTTAGACCTGGTACTCTCAAATGGGGACAGAGAGAGGATCTCAGATCTAGAAGTGGGTAGCCATCTGGGAACTAGTGACCACCAAACAGTGTGGTTCACAATAAATTTAGCTGTAGAGTCAAGCCATACACAAGTGAATGTACTGGACTTCAGTGGGGCTGATTTTGTCAAAATGGGAGAGTGCCTTAGAAAAGCACTAGCAAACAGGCAAGAAGGTGGAGTGGAGAAACAATGGGAAACATCAAACTTCCATCACAGAGGCAACAAGCTTTGTGTGAAGCAAATAAACAAATCAGAATGAAAGAAAAAAGCACTATGGTTCTCAAAAGAAGTGGCAGGAAGGTTAGGAGAAAAATATAGCATTCAGGAAGTATAAGGAAACACAGAAGAAGCAGGACAAAGAACTGTACCAGTTAAAGCAGAAGGAAGGGAAGGCAGTCAGAATAGCAAAGGCCCAAAACCGAGGAAAAGATAGCCAGCTTGGTTAAGAAGGGGATAAAACATTTTATAGGTACATTAGGGAGTGAAGAAAAATTAAGGCAGGGATACTGAGGCTGAATAAAGAGGAGGGTGGTTGGGCAAAGAGGACAGTGAAAAAGCAGGGATATTGAATAAATACTTCTGCTCGGTATTCACAAAAGAAGAGGAGGGGAGCACTCTAGATAGGGGTGTTGATATCAGTCCTTTCACAGAAGAAATGGTTCTGAAATAACTCCTAAAACTGAAGGTGGATAAAGCAATGGGTCCTGATGGATTCACCCCAGAATTCTAAAAAGAACTAAGGGAGAACTAGTAACACCACAGACTATCCTTTTAACAAATCATGGGAGGATGGCATGGTACCTGAGGACTGGAGGAGGTGGACATGATTCCTCTTCACAAAAGTAGGAGCAAGACAGAGGCAGGAAACTACAGACCAGTTAGTTTGACCTCTGTGGTAGGGAAAATGATGGAATCACTCTAAAGGAAAGAATTGTTGAGTATCTGAGGCCAGAGGGGCACAGAACCCAAGGTAGCATAGATTCACAGCAGGAAGGTCATGTCAGATCAATCTAATCAATTTCTTTGACCGAGTGACCAAAGTAGTAGACCAGGGAGGGGCTGTGGACATGGCCTACCTAGACTTTAGCAAGGCATTTGACACAGTCGCACAAAGATTAATAAACAAATTCACCAGCCTGGGAGTGGGTCCCAGGGTGGTAGCTAGGTGAAACATTGGCTGGACAACAGGACTCAGAGGTAATGGTAAACAGAGTCCACAGTGAAGAAAGGGGTTTACTAGTGGGGTACGCAGGGTTCAGTACTGGATGCAGTCCTTTTAATGTCTTTATAAATGACATTGCAGAGGGACTGGAAGGAAAAGTATGTCTCTTCGCAGATGACACAAAGATCTGCAACAGGGTTGATACACAAGGTGGGGTGGAAAGGATGAGAAGGGACTTGGCAAGGTTGGAGGAATGGCCAAATGTATGGCAGCTAGATTCAATGCAAAAGTAATACACCTGGGAAACAAAAAACCTGGGGAAGAGTACACAGTGGGGAGTTAGATACTGACAATAACAAAATGGAAAGGGACCTGGGGTAGTTATATCAGATGACCTAAAGGTGGGCAAGCAATGTGAGAAGGCAGTAAGGAGGGCTGGGGACTATTAGGATGCAAAGGGAGAGGCATCGCCAGTAGAAAACAGGAAGTTATTATCCCTCTGTACAGACAGTTGGTGAGACACATCTGAGTACTGCGTGCAGTTCTGGAGACCCCATCTCTGCAAAAGACATAGACAGGGTGGCAGCTATCCAGAGGAGGGCAACCAAATGGTGCAGGATCTTCACCAGAAGACATATAAAGAAAGACTAAAGGAGCTTAATATATTTAGCCTCGAGGAAAGGAGGGAGGGGGAATTGATAGAAATGTTCAAGTACCTCAAGGAAATCAACAAAGTCCAAGAGGGTAAAATCTTTCAGAAAAGAGGTGTGCAAGAACAAGGGGCACAATTTGAAGGTTATAGATCCATGGAACAGCCTTCCTGAGGAGGTTGTGGAGTCAAAAACAGTGGGGAATTCAAGAATACTTGGGATAGACATAAGGCAATTCTGGTGAGGAGGTAGAGGTAATAGGCTGTTGGTTAACTAGGATCTGCAGCTTATCCATTAGGTAGGGAACTGGGCAGACTAGGTGGGCCAACCGATCCTTATCTGCCATCAAATTCTATGTTTCTATGTTTCAACTGTGTACACCTCACATTGCAATGTTATCCTAGGTGAAACAAAGGAAATTCAAACCCCAGAACTCCAGAGTAAAGTATTCTGCTTCCCCAGACCAGCAAAAGGCAGATCTGTGGAGCAAGTCCTTTGTGCCCTGAAAATTTGAGATCAAAATTCCAAAACCATTTCTTCACTGTGAAGTGACAAAAAAAAAAACTGTATAAAATTATTTTTTGCAAATTGCAAAACAGGATCCTGATTCAAGCTTTCTTTTACACAATTTGCAAATAAGAAAAATCATTTTTGTAAATTGAAATAGAATCCTGTTTGTGTTCTTTTTCACAATTCCAAAAAAGAATAACCTTTTGCAAATTGTGAAACAGGATCCTGTTTTAAGATTCTTTCTTCAAACTGGCAAAAAGGATTTCTGCATGTTAAAGATATACATTTCAGATGACTTATGAAAAACTAACACCAGAATCTGATAGAACGGGTCCCGATTAGCAGAACACGTGTCAGTAGCTTTATGAAAAATATTTTGTTTTACTTTGTTTGCCACGCTAAGATAAACAAGATGGCAGTAGCATGAAAAGATTCCCCATTTGCAACAAAAAGATTATTCATTTGTGACACAGAATTGCCCATTTGTGAAACAAAATCCTGTTTCAAGGCTTACATCTAACTTTTGCCCTTGAAAATAATGGAACATTTAAAATTTAATAACCTTTGAACAGATTAATATTTTTCACCAAATCTTCCAAAGCACATCTGTGACCTAAGACATTTCTACCCTAAAATTGTATACCAGAATTCCAAGCTGTGTTTGTACAGTGGCGTGAAAAATTTTACAAAAATGGTAATTTTACTTTTTTACACTCTATGTTTCTGTACCCACACATCTGACTGGAATGACACATCAAGAGATCTTTCATGCAAATTGGTTAAACAGTTGTGGAAGATATGAAACGCAGCGTTTGAGTTTAACATAGAAGTGAAGGTTGAACCGTAACTATAAGTGGGTGATCTTTAACACTTTGTATCTCTGCACCCACCGACCAGAAAGGAACTTGGCACATCAAGAAATCATCTGTCCCTGCATGCAAAATTTTATACAAATTGGTTGAATGGTTGCAAAGTTATTAAAGTGCAAAAAGCACACAAAAAGATTCACCATTTACGACAAAGGATTAACCATTGCGACAAAGAATTGCCCATTTGCGACAAAGAATCCTTTCTTGAGCTGAATATCTAACTTTTCCCATTGAAAATAATGGGAAATTTCTAATTAATAACTTTTGAATGGATTAATATTTTTTCACCAAATCTTCCAAAGGCTTCACTGTGACCTAAGACCTACTGTATATACTCTAAAATGTCAGACCAAAATTCCACATCATTTTGCACAGTGGCATGACAACAGATTTGACAAAAATTGTAATTTACACATTTTTGACACTTTGTATCTCTGCACTCACACTTTTGACTGGAACAAAACTTGGCACATCAAGAGATTATTGGTCCCTGATGGCACATACAAATGTCATGTGAATCACTTAAACAGTTGCAAAGTTATTAAAGTCCAACATTTTGAGTTTAACATGGAAGTGAAGATTTAACCTAACTATAGCAGGAACTGGCCCAAGTGGTGTGCCATGGGGTTGTGAACTCTAATGTTTACCCATTCCATGAGGAAGTAAGGTAAGACAGCTACAGTATAGAAGAATGGGGAGAGCATTAGGGTTCACATCCTCACGACACACTCCTGGGCCAGTTCCTACATACGATGTGGGCGTGGGGTCTTAGACTTAAGAATCCTGATGTTGCATGTCCCTACTTTTGATGCTTTAACCCTAATGGTGCATTAGCATAGTTTTTTGCAGCAAATTTCCTTACCTTTTGAGAAAGCATAGTTTCCTACTTGTATTGTATTAACCCTAATGGTGCATTAATGTAGTTTTTGCAGAGAATGTCCTTACTCTTTGAGAAAGTATAATAGTAGGCTTATTGTCTTCTGGATGACTCTGCACTCCTAAGCTCTCATAATTTTTCAGATATTGTAATTGTATATTTATTTTTTGTGGGAGTGCAGAGCCCTCTGGGCCTGCACTGCTGTCACTCCATACTCCTCAATGTAGTTGCATATGGGAGTGCAGGGTCCTCCGAGCCCTGGCTTCCCATCCATGCATAATTTTTGAGTTAGTGTAGTGCTAAAGATATGTGTCTGTTTCAGCGCAAGGCTTTCTGGCCCTGCACTCCCAGCCCGTAGTGTGCATAGCCAAAGAAGCACCTGACATTTACATGTTATCCCATAAAAACCCAGGAAATCTGAGAACTGTGTAACTCAACACCAAATGAATATGTTTTAATGAAACCAGAAAAAGGCACATTGGTGGTCAAGCCCTTTTATCCTGAAAATTTCAGAACAAAATTCCAAACCATTTCATCAGAGTGCAGTGACAAACAAACAACTGGGTAAACCTCCCATTACATGGTTATCCTATGGGAAACAGAGCATAATTTAATACCACAGAACTCCACAGCCAAGTAATATATTTTCACCAAACCACCAAAAGGCACATCTGCAGGGCTAGCCCTTTATACCCTGAAAATCTCGGCCAAAATTCTAGACTGCTTCTTTGCTATGAGGGTGACGAAGAAACAGCTGTTATAAAAATTATTTTTGCAAATAGTGTAAAATAATCCTTTATCAAGATTCTTTTTCTGCAATTTATGTAAAAGAAAAATCCTTCTTCCCAAATTGCAAAAAAGGATCCTGTTTGGTGGTAAGGAGAATCCTTTTCACAAATTGCGAAAAAAGGATCCTGTTTTGCAGTAAAACATTTCCATGAATAAACTAAACACATTTCTGGACCTTTTTGAAAAAAAAATGACCCCACAATCTAATTACTGGGGCCATGATTAGGTAAATACAGCTATTGGTGTTTACCAAATGGTTCTATTATTTTTAAATTTAAGTTTGTTTGTCTAGCTAAGCATAAACAAAATGTCATCAGCACAAATAAGGATACTGCATTTGTGTGGAATAGGATTCTGCATTTGTGAACTAGGATTCGCATTGCGATCAAGAATCCTAGCTTGAACCTGACATCTAACTTTTCCTATAGGAAATAATGGGAAACTTTTAACATTTAAATAATTTTGGAATGGTTTAATATTTGTTCACCAAACCTTCAAAAGGCATCACAGTGTCCCATGACCTATACACCCTCAAAATGTCAGATCAAAATTCCACACAGATTTTGTACAGCAGTGAAAAATAATTTGACAAATGTGGCAATTTACATATTTGTGACACTCTATATCTCAGCACCCACACATCTGACTGGAATGAAACTTGCCACATCAAGAGATCTTTGGTTCCTGACGGCACATGCCAAATTTCATACAAATTGCTTGAACAGTTTGCGAACTTATTAAAGTAGCAAATTTTCAGTTTAACATAGAAGTGAAGATTTAATCCTAATATGGAGCCACGCCCGTACCCATATAATATAAATAACTATAGCTCCTTAATGGAAAGGATGTTTTTGTAAGGTGGTATGAACCTGGATTGATTTTTTGTAGAGATAGAAGACATGTTCTGTTAATATGTACATTTTTTGTGCTGTGTACATTGCTTTTTTTAGGTAAATAAAAATTCGCTGCTCTTTTAATTGGGAAAACAGGTTGGTAGTTGTCCAAAGACAGATTGGAAAATGGAAATCCTGGCTCATGACCAAGAAAAACAAATGTATATGATTAAAACTTTTCTATTATCAATGTTTTTGCTGCTCAGCTATGTCTATTCCTCCTGCCATTTTAGAATGAAAACTATATAGTGTGTTTCTTGGGTATTGTAGGGCATCCAGCTTCCCCATAAAATGGTTCCACACATACCCACTCAGGAGGGACATCTAGGTGATGTTGAATCCAATTGTGTTTTTTATCGTATCCTTTTTGATTATAATCCTAAAGCCTTAGCTGGTGACTGCTCTGCACTATGGATCCCTCTACTGAGGGAAGTTTGCCTTCCCTCAGGAGAAATTAAATTAACTTTCTTTGGGTGGTCAGAAGCCATAACAGACTGATTCCAATTTATGTTTTACACTGTTTCAAAAACAGAAACAATGTGGGGTACTCCTCAAACATTGTGTGATAACTCTATAAACCATGTTTATCAACTGATTGTTGCTGACTCCTTCACAGTGACGCCAGTATTTTCTGACAGTCATGGTGTGGCAGCCCATACCATTGCAAAACAGCTTGCTGACCCGTGAATCCTGCTAAAATGTGGGATGTGCTCAGCATGCATGCACATGGAAGGTTAGGTGTTAGAAGGAATCAGAAGTACAAAAGCTTGACTGAAGTCAACATATTAGATCAGAGTGTATGGATCAAGTGGTGAGATGCCAAAAGGAATCAGAAGCACAAAAGTTTGACTGAAAAGCAATATATTAGCTCAGAGTGTATGGTTCAGGTGGAGGCAATGGGCCACCTGTTTCAAACACGCTCAAATAACAGACAGTTCTGGCCTTTAAAACATAGAACATAGAAACACAGAATGTGATGGCAGATAAGGACTTCTTGGTCCACCCAGTCTACTCCTTTTTCTACTTTCATTTTTTCTGCAGGCCCTATTAGAGCTATGTTGCTGTCTCCCTCCTTTACTCCTATGATTCCTTGAGCTATCCAAGGCATTTTGAGCCCCACTACTGTTTTTGCTGTCACTACCTCTGCTTGAAGGCTGTTCCAGGAATCCACCATGCTTTCATGAAAAAATACTTCATCCTGTCTCTCCTGAATCTACTCCTCCAGCTTCATATTATGTTCCCTTGTTCTAGAGCACCTTTTTTCTGCATAATGCTCCCTCTTTTGACTTATTAACCCACGTGAGGTATTTAAAGATCTTTATCATATCCCCTCTCCTGCTCTCCTCCAGGGTGTACATACTGATCTCCTTAGCCTCTCCTCATAGAGCCTTTGATGTAGACCTGCATCATATTGGTAGCCCTCTTCTGGACTGCCTCCACTCTGTCTATGTCCTTCCTGAGATGTGGTCTCCAGAACTGGACACAGTACTCAAGGTGGGGTCTTACCAGTGATCATATTTAGGGCAACATCACCTCCCTCTTCTGCTGGTAATAGCTCTTCTATGCACCCAAGTATCCCACTAGCCTCCTGACTGCCTTTGCCACCTTCAAGTCCTCCAGTATGATTACCCCTGGGTCTCTTTCCTGCTTGGTCATTGTTAATATCTTCCACCCTTTGTCTAGCTCAACTGGGTGGGCCCTCAGTTTGGGGATATCTCTGTGAGGCTTTAATGCTGGGACATCTAGGTCCTGAGTGGACTCCATGGCTGGATAGTACCCCTTTGCTTACTTTTGCATGCTTAAAATAGTGTATCTGGCAAAACAGATGGAAAATTAGTGTTGCAGCTAACAAAACAAAAAAAGAAACTTCATGCCTTAGTGCAACATGTGTCATTCAAAGGGCAGATGGTGAGGGAGAAGTAGTTTAGAACTCTGCCTCACTCTGTCTTCTCTTGAGCTTAGCATAATGTGATATGGCTGTGATTAATGTTTATGGCCTGTGATGTGGGAGGCCCTTCTACTCAGTATTACACAACATATTTTTGGCTCCTATCGCTTCTCTTTCTCTTTCATTTGATTTGTACTGTTCCTTGTTTTAGAATGCAAGCGGCCTGTTTGCCCTAAGTATTGCACAAGTATTTGCTATTTGCTGTTTTGATTTTATTTCCAAATAAGATTCCCCTACTGTTCTTTGATAATTCCCATGGGATCTGTAAGTTCCCTGAACAGTGACCAGAGATGTGCTGAAGGGACCTCACTGTAAATATCATCTGAAGGACTGCACCCCAACAATGCTGCATTTGCCTCATACTACATATTACTCCTTGTGTGGGGCTACAACCCAAGACCTTCTACATGAGTGCTTATCCTCACAGTACACTACTTGAGTGGTGTGCATACAACACAATGCAGGCTGCAAGATATGCATATTAGGAACATCATAACAAGCAATCAACTACAAGTACACATTGACAATTTAGTGTCACTCAGTCATGGTGTTGAGTCCTGGTTCTGTCTTCTTGCAGTCCTACAGTTTCTCTGGTTGCATGCTGGACCCGTCCACCCTACTACCCTTGCCCACTGGCCTGGATTCCTGTTCATGTGTATATGGAAAGCGATGTATGAAACAGTAAAGACAGTTTTATAACTAACATACACATTACTCAATGATGCTATTCCATATGTGTTGTCACATACAATACAGTAGGCATTGATCACACCAAGCATGCATTTGGCATTTGTAAAATGAGCGCAGCACAATGACAGCAGTGCAACAACAGTGTATATACAGGTGCATACCTCATAGGCCTGCAGAGGAAAGGAATAACCTTGGTGTCATGTTGGCCCACAGACTATCTGGCCCAGTGGCATGGCAGGTGGAGGCATTGATTGCTTCACTGCTAGTCACACTAGTGACCTGGGTTCAGAACTGGACCTGGGTTGTTGGGGGCTTGCTGGGGAGGGAGGATTAAGTGTCTGTGGGAAACTCTCCTCACTTGTGGAGGGAGAATGTCTGTTCAGTTGCTTGACTGTCACATAGAGGAATCTTGGCGGCAGCACCATTTGATAGAAAGGGAAGGGGGCCTCCGGATACATCTCTATGGAGGTGGAGCATGAACATTGTGTCATTGCACACATGGGACCCAAGAAAAGAACTGGAGGAAAAACCCTCCGACAGCAGCAGATGGATGGCTCAGTCCTCAGCAGACCCCTCACTGATGACTGGGCACCTCCAGCCAGGTTCTATGGCAGGTTGCAGTGGATAAGGAAAGCCCCAGGAAAGTCAGGTTACAGGGCCAGGGACCTGTCCAGATGGGAATGAAGGGTGGAAAGAAAGAAAAGTTGGCACACAACATGCAAAGCAATGATGAACCTGCAGAGTGTGTATGTGGTGAGATGCATTATATATGCTGGTATAATGTGCTTGCCATGACAGCCGTTGACAGTAGAAAAGTGTCTGTGAAACAACTGTCATATAGCACTTGCAAGCATGATGCACAGTCACAGGCGTCCGGAAGGAGCATGCCATAGAATAGTGGAATGTGCACAATGTGACCACAACACCTGAAAATGAACAACGCATGTCATCCTGTGTGACAAGCACACAGCAGCTTGTAGGGTATACTCATATGTTGTCAGCATCACAACATGCAGCCTGTGCATGGAGATTAGTGAGCTTTGGCTCCTCCTGGCAAAACAGGTCATCCTACTGATGTTTGCACTGGGCCTCTGTGTGGGTTACACCAGTGTGCTTGCTCAGGCATTGTGCAATGGAGTCCCAGTTCTCCATGTACAATTGCCATGGCAGTAGTTGGGTCTACTTCCTAAATAGTGTATCCTCCTCCTGGTAACCAACTCCACAAGCTGCAGGAGTTCATTCCGAGAGAAGCATTTCTCATGTTGCCACCCTGTCCCCTCAGTGCCAGTGCTTGCCATGCTACAGATGTAGCAAGCTCACCGCTGAGTAAGGCAGACTGGTAATGATTTCCAGCCTGTGAGAGTGTTGTGTTTTCTGCTCATGTTTGCACAGCAAATAGCAAAATGCATGACAGTTACACACGCATGTGTGTTTGAGATCGCAAGTTAATGTGCCAGTTTCTTGGTGCTTGCATATGTATCATGCTTGTGAATACTGCCCAGAAAATATGACTGCATGACACAGTACTGTGAATGTGCTGTGATGTTACACATGTACTGTAGTTGCATGATGTAAGTGAAGTGCTGATTGTGTCATCTGTATATTCTCTGCAAAGGATGCTACTTGCAAATATAAACCATCTTAAGCAATAATAGTAGGTAGGCAGTAATAATGTGTTGTGTGGTGCTAAGCACATAGTGCTGGCCTTACTAACAACAGTCTTTAAAAATAACATGCAAGTCAGCTATTTTGCTATGCTGAGGACAAACAGAGCAGATGTAGCTCATTAATGCTACTGGCAGTCCAATATACATATCATTAAGTGGTCTGTGGCACCTAAAAAGTGAAAAATGCTTACACAGAACACATTCCGTAGAGGACAGTACAGGATCTGCAGGAGAAGTGCAAATATATAGAGGGTAAGTATGGGCCTGGGTGTGTAATGAGAATTTACACACACACCCTCGGGGTTTGATGCTACATAAACCCTGAGAGTGAAGCTCGAGGGGTTTTATGCGTAGCATCAAACCCGAGGGTGTGTGTGTAACCAAAGTTTAAGTACATACCCAGATCCTTATTTTATTTTATATAATTGTTGGTTTCTCTTTTTGCCTCAACAATTATATAAAATAAAAGAGGCTCCAGCGCTGCAGTCTGACTACGCATGGGGCATGTTTGGCTTTCACTTTAATTTCAAACTTTTTTTTAAATATTGTGAGGGTGGGCAATCTGATAGCAAATGTGGTACATTTAAGTTTTTAAAATATTTCTTACTGCCGAGTGTTGTGGCAGTTTGTATCCATGCTGGGTTTGCCGTTCGGAGACAGTGACCGAGAATAGAGGTTCGACCAGGCACTTGCGAAGGCGGGGAAATCATGCGCGTGTCGTGTTTGCCTTTATAAACACCTTTATAATGGCAATTACGCCACGTTTCCTATGGGAAAAGAGGAAGCCGTTAATTATATTGCAATTACAAACAGACTGCCTGTTGGTAACAGTATTACTGTGTTATAGTATACTGACACTGATGCAGTGGCATCTCTGATTGTACCACAGTCCTTCATTTGTACACAGGAAGCTACACATTAAAGAAGGCCATGGTACTCAGCAGTGGCACAGATAGATCTAGCTACAAATACATGGAACTGGAAGGAGTTCTGGGGAGGAACAAGGCTCCACCTCTGGTGCAGGAGGTTGCCTGAAGCAGGTCACTGCAGCTGTGAATGCAGCATGGCTCAGGAGAGATGGTCACTGAAAATAAAAAGTGCTTCACTGATATGCAGAGATGCACAAAAGAACATTTGACTACAGCCAGGGCCAGTCATAAGGCGACTGGTTGTGGCTGACACAAAACTACAGCCATAATCCATGATGAAGATCTGCTAGCATCCATAGTGTGAAGGGTTGCTGTAGAGGGTGCCATTAGTGGTCTAGACATTGCTGCTGGTCCATCAAGGCAACGTGAGTCACTGATTGCCAAGCTTGGATGCATGTGGGTCATAAGTTAACACAGTGTAGTGTGTGTTACTGTACATAGATATGAGTATGAAATGCCAATTGATCATAATGGTCTGCTGGTGACGGTGTACAACAAGACTGGCCACACTCACATGGGCAGCACATATAGGTTGATTGTCGTCACTGGTTTAGCATGCATGATGTGCACTGAGCACTGCTGTCCTGTCATGGACAGGGATGGGAAATGCAATGCACTGCATCATACTGAACACATGTGTACTGTCTTTGCACCATGAGTGACAGTAAGAGTTCTGATGAGGACTACAGGGAGCAGGTGGAGGAGCAGGTGGATGACAGTATGCAGCACCCACATAGGCTCACTGACCAGAGGCAGGAAGTTCAAGCCAGGGATGTAAACACACTGCAGATACTCCTGTTTCCTGATGAGGAAGAGGAGGTGAAGGATGGATGATCAGAACTGGTGCCAGGGACAGAAGAGGACTATGACGAGACTCACTTTAGTTTCCCCTAAACAGCAGGGTCAACATCACTTCTCACCAACCCTTTCAGGCCACAGTACAGCCTTCCATGGTCCATGGTGGACACTGTGCTGGTTGCTCTGGGCATTATGTTAAGGTGCCAGCAGGGTGCTGTTTATGTTCATTTGCTACCCCCTCACAACAACAGGGAGCTGATTATGTTTGTTCACCCACCATTACTGTAGTAGAGTGGTGTTTTTGACTCTTCGATAAATACAGCTCATTAATTTGTCCTCCCTTCCACACACACACACACTTCATGGTGGTGGTCTATATAGCCTTATGGTGGTTATTGGGGCTGCCGTGGTATTTCATCATCAGCATCATTGTTACCCTCAGGGTCATGTAAGAGTATCCATGGTTCATTGTAATATTGTACAGGATACAACATGCAAGGAATATTTTTCAGACCTTACTTGAGTTGTACTGTAGGGCCCCACCACCAGACTAGACAATGGAAATACATTTTCAGTATGTTATCCCACCAGACCAGGCTAGACAATGGAAATGTATTTTCAGTATGTTATCAGGCTTTATGTTTCATTTATTTGATTTTATATGCATACAATAATTGTTCATACCACATACAGGCAATTAAATCCAGTACCAAGGGTCCAATAATAATAATAAATAATAATAATAATTTTATTTATGAAGCCCAATCTCTAAAATCAAAATGCTGCACAATCATAAAACAGTTAAAAATCAAAGAACATAAGTATCAAATACAGTTAAAATCAAGTAATAAAAATTATTGAAACAAGCAGGAGCATATAACGTGCTTTATCACCGAATGCCTGGCAGAACAAATAGGTCTTTAAAGCTGTTTTAAAACTCCCCATGGTCTGGCACTCTCGAATGTGATGAAGCAGAGAATTCCACAGGGTCAGAGCTGCAAACATAAAAGTGCACGAGCCAAATGTTTTCAACTGTACCGGGGAATCTCTAACAACCCCTCGTCAGCTGAGTGGAGTGGGCGGACAGGGCAATAAGGAACCAGGAACTCTTGCAGGTAGCCCAATAGATATGGCCCATCTTATTTTATAAGCGTCACTATTAAAACAAACTAACTGATGCAGTTTATAGTTTCAAGACATGCCTTGCTTTAACTGCAAATGATCCAAGAGCAAAGATTAAAGTCTTATGTTCGGTAAAAGTATTTTTGAGTGATTTCTTCTGGTTCCTGTCCTTGCATCCTCTCTAGGAAAGGGTGTAACAATTTCCCTCTGTCACTTTTCACAAGTGGGCACTCTAAGAGCACATGCATCACTGGAAGTCTAGTCTGCTGGTTACATTTACATGAGGACTGTAAGTTTAAATTCTGACCTTACAAAAATTATTTTGATTTATGTCACCCAACAATTCAAATCTGAGTCTTGTTATTGCTTTTCTGTGAGAAGCCATTTCACAGAACTTCAACTATCCATCTACCTCGACTATGTCCTTATCCATTTTGTATAAGGAATAAACACTTAGACCATGTACCTTTTAAAGTTTGATTGTATTGCAGTGTCCATAATCTTTGCATGGCCATTTGAACAAATGTATCCTGGGTTGCTCTATCATTTACAATCTGGACAAACCTATTTTCCAATCAATTTTAGACAGGTACATATATAATTTAGTAAACCAAGTTTTTGAGTTCCTGTACATCATCGAATATTTTTAGCATTTATAAAGCAATCTTGTTTCAGACAAAACTATAACTTAATTTGTAATTTGTTGTTTAACTTTTATGTTCTTTATCCCTTGTTACCTTTATTGTGCTACTGCCTTTCCCATTGTTACGCCCTCACATTTTGTCGGTATATTCTTTGCAATCTCCTGGGTTAACTGGTCAATCAGTGGTTAACATGTACGGAAAATAGGCATATTGTTGTCTAGTGTACTTATTTGGTCAACAAAAGCTAAATAAATAAATAAAATAAATGTTTTTGTGCAAGTATAACCTTTTCCATTAGTAGGCCCAAATCTAATCCTACTTCTATCATCCAGTCTAATTATTCTATGGCAATTATACAAATATAAAGGTTTGCAGTCATACAACTGGAATTTAATTATGGAAATCACACAGCAGAAGAATGTTAGGAAATTTTGAAAATTATCATCAAAGACTTAGAATCCACATACATCCCTCTCAGGCAAGTTAGGAATGGTATGGGTAGATTCCACCATGGTTAACTTATACATTAAGGAGGCAAATCAAAAGGAAGGAAGGAAAGGCATTCAAGAAACTGAAAAGTCACAGAGTGAACTTAGCGAGCTATGTACAAGACTGAATTAATGAAAACTAAAGAGACCATCAGAGAAAAGAGAAATAAACTGGAATTTAAACTCTGTAACTAAAGACAGTCACAAAGCCTTCGTTGCTTACATAAACAGCAGTAAAAAGCAAACAACAGCCTAGGGCCTATCTCTGAAAATGGCAATGAACTTAGAGATAATGAAGACATTGCTAATGCCTTTAATAGATTCTTTTGTTCTGCTTTCTCATCAGCTGATCCACTTGCCACCCCAGTCAAATGTGCAAACATTCACACTATGAACCAATTACTAAGGAAGAGGTTAATAAAGTTCTCAAAGATCTAAAAACAAAACCTCTCTCCATGGCCAGACAAAATCAACACAAGATTTATACAAAAACAGTGGATGAGTTGACTACCCCTGAATTTTTATGTAATAAGTCTTATAGCTCTGGTAATGTAACAACAGATTGGAAAAAGGCTACTGTTATGTCCATTTATAAAAAGGTAATAGGAATATAGCAGCAGGTAATTATCAACCAATTAGCCTTATCTCAGTGGTGTGCAAAACCATGGAAAAATTATTTAAAATAGAAGGTCTCAGGGATAAGGCTCAACATGGTTTTGTAATGGGTAGATCATCGCAACCAACCTGATATCCTTCTACGAGAATGTTAACAATAGTACTGATAAAGGTACATCTGTGGATGTGATTTTGTTAGACTTTAAGAAGGCATTTGATACTGTTCCCTATGATTTAGTTATCAGCAAAATGCTGAAAACAGGATTTAACCATTATACCATCAAATGGGTCAAACAATGGCTTTCAAACAAGGTTCAACAAGTAAGAGTTTCTGACGTTTTGTCAGAAGAGATCTGGGTTACCTGTGGGGTCCCCAGGGCTCAGTATTAGGCCCCACCCTGTTTGGTATTTTCATAATCGACCTACAAGAGGGTAAATCAGTAAATTTGCTGATGATACCAAGCTTTGCTCTGAAGTGGACTCTGTCACAAAATAGATTATTTTATCATGGATATACAGCAGACTGAGCACTGGCTAACATCAACAAGATGGAATTTAATATTGTTAAATGTTCTGTTATTCATTTTGGCAAAAGAAACCCCTTACCTGCTATGTGTTAAATAGTAGTATAATTAAAACAGTTAATTCAGAAACCAATTTTGGGGTGTATGGCGTAAATGAATTTAAGCCTGAATCTAGAGCTCCACGGCTATCCAACTACATATCTCTGCCATCTTCCTTGCCTAATTTACAGTTCGGGCCAAAAACTTTCTAAACTTTGGCTAGATGCTAGCTTGATGAAATCAGGAAAGAAACAAGCAAAACTGCCTTTCAAAACAGCTAACTCAGCTGAGCCAAGTAAGGGCCCACCTAAAACACTGCAAAGGTGCACAAAGTGCCAGAGACCCAAGACTGCCTCAGGCTATGGAGATCCATCCAACTAACTTCGAGATGGAGCAGGTGACTTCTTCCACAACAAACAAGGGTATCATACCCTAGAGAGACTCCTTAAAGAACTGAAATATGATCTGGGGACTAGAATGGAGGCTGGATTTAAGAATGTCACCACAATCCAACACCTCAACAGACAGTCAATTCAGTCTCTGAAACTGGCTACACATGAGACCAGGCTGGCGGAGCTGCAGACCCGGTAAGCACTCAAGAAGATACCATGCAAAGTACAAACACCGACTTGCAAAAGTCCTAAGGAGATTGAACTTTAAAACAGAGTATAGCGATCATGAGAACAGGGAGCGCAGGTGTAATATTCAAATGGTGGGCCTTCCAAAGAGGCTTGAGGGCAGAGGCTGTGCAATGTTTATTCAAAAATGGCTGTGTGACACCCTGACTCTCTCCGGAGGTCTCCTTGGAAATTCAGAGGCACATAGGTCCCGGGTGCTAAACCGGCTCCCATCAAAGGCCTCATCATGTTATTATTAAATTCCTCCATTTTACTGACTAGCAGGTGGTACTGGAAAAGGCCAGACAGAAAGGGAAAATAATGGTCTAACAATCAAGGGTCAGTTTATTTTCTGACTACTTGTGGCAGCTCCAGATTCAACACAGAGCATTTGCTGAGGTCAAAGAATGACTTTACGACCTGGGATGTCAATTTGCCTTAGTTTACCCAGTGCACTTGATCATCTGCCCACAAGGTGGGAAGTCTAGGTCATTTACTAGTCTGGACATGGCCATGGAGTGCATAGTGGACCTGGAGAGAGCTCGGGGCAACAGCAAGAGCACTGAAGGCTGAGAGCCACTCTGATTGTTGTTTATTTGGATGGTTTCACCAGGCTTATAGAGGTACTGGGGCTGGGGTGCATTTGAGTTGTGTGGTGGGGAGGCGCACGTTATGTGAGCTGAACCATAACTCCTTTAAGTGGCCTATAATGGCTGGTTTGGCGGAGCACCTTCCTCATCTCTCTCTCTCATTTCCGCAAACTTAGATCACTGGGAGAATGCACCCTATCAGCCTAAAAGACTGAACTGTTTAATTTGGGACTGTGATGCATTCAACTAGTCCAGAACTGAAGGTTAGGCCTAAATGTGGCGAGCCATTGGCCTTTACCTGGGGCTGGGCATCTTGCTGTCAGCTGGGCGTGTGACCGAAGAATCTTACTCTTTTTGAGACTGTTGGCTGAACTGTATGAAAGCAGAACTATACTTTAAAGGAGGCATGCCCTGTGTTTTTAAGTTTTTTCCTTTTGTTTTATTCTTTTATGTATTATGCCCTATTGTTAAGGATTGCTTATGGTAGCTGGGACCTCCCGCTCCCCAATCGATTAATGATGGGGTCATCTGAGCACAATTGTATAGTCTGTTTCCAGCGTAAGTGGAGTTCAGCGTTCCTGGTTTTTTTCAGTGGGAATGGCCATATCTTCTCGGGGGTGGAAGGGATCATATATATATATATATATACTGTGTATATATATATATATATATATAACTTTGATTTTGCTACTAATAGTCTGCAGCTGTGTTTGTATGCCTCTTTATGCCTTCCATTTATGCTATTCTTAAAATGGCTTTCACCATTATTAAGCCCTCCGAGGGGCTGAGGTTGGGCCATACCCTGTGGCTGGGGTACCTGATATTTTCAAGGGTGGAGGCGGACCATATACTTGTGGTTCTCAGATTGGAATACAATGTGGATAGCTCACTCGATCCACATAAAGTAGGGGTGAACAGTGTTTATGGAATGGGGGTATGGGGGTTTAGTTGGGGTGCTGTTAATGTTGGGGACTTGGTCAGGGAGGGGTTAAGGGTATTAAAGGGTATGCATTAGATGTTGCAAGTTATTTTCATATATTTTGGGCACCAGAGTTTTGTCATTCAACCTCTTTTATGGGTGGGGGGTATGTTGGGGAGTTAAAAGTTGAAAAATTTATTCCAGGAACATTTTCGTCGAAGGTGGAAAGGACTGGGGAAATGGGACCAATGTGGCATATACCTTTTGGTACAATATCATGAGTAAGTTAAAGCTGGTAACATGGAATATTAATGGTCTCAGACATGTGGTTAAAGAAAAGAAGGTCTGGATTAATATTAAAAGAATGGGGGGATATTGTGTTCCTCGAAATCCACTCTACTGCTGAGGAGCCTTCAAGGTTGTTGTCTTCATGGGAGGTACACTTCTAATGGCTCCCTTCACATCCAAGGCTCGAGGAGTAGCAATTTGGCTACAGCTGGACTTGTCCCATAAAGTTTTGATGGTCCAGGCAGACCCACAGGGACTCTACTTAATAGTAGAAGTAGATATAGGGGCATTAAATACACTTTGGTATCAGTTTATGGACCAAATTGATTCCCCTGATTTTTTACACATCTGGGGGTGGTGTTAGCCACTATCAGACAACCTGATAATTGGAGGGACTTTAATACATACTGGGACCCAGTTTTGGATCATTCTGGGCCGAGAACTAGACCACCCCACGAAGCACTGCTTCCCTGCACAATATTGTTGAGGGAAGAGCCCTGTTGGAGGTTTGGAGACAGTGTCACCCGAGTACCAGGAATACTCATTTTATTGCTCTGCCCATCAGGTCTATACAAGACTCAACTGCATGTTCCTCCCGAAGATGTGGATGGAGTATGTGGAGGAGGCTACATATGGTCCAATCATGCTATCAGACATGCTCCCTCCAGGATGTATTACAGCAGGTGGGGGAGAACAAGGCCTAGTTGGTGCATGGACACATCCCTGTTGCTAGATGAAGGTTTTACAACACAGGTTAAAGACAGTATCAGGGAGTTCCACGATACAATAAACAGAGGATACCAGTGTCCATAACACCTGGGAGGCCCTTAAGGCATATATATACATGGAGAGGCCATATCCTACTCCTCTTATCTCAAAGGAGGATAGATTGGGAAGAAAGGAAGTTGGAGACCCAGATTAAGGTACTAGAGGGGAACTGATGGGAGGTATTGTCCCACAGAATGTCCAACAACTTAAAACTTTGAAGTGTGCCTTAATAAACACACTAATCACAGAATAGAAAGAAACCTATATAGAACCAAAGTGGGGCACGTTCGATGGGGATAAGGCAGGTAAATGGCTAGTGGGCATGGCTAAAAGCAAAAGGGCAGAAGCGTACTATTCTGGACCTGGAAAGAGAAGGGGAGAGATCACATATGACCAAAAGCAGATCAATGAGACCTTCAAAGATTTTTATTTAAGCTTTATTCTTCCAAGTTCCTGTGGGGAGATCCTGTGGGTTTCCTTCAGAAAATCAAACTGTCCAGCGTGGGGATGAAGATGGGAGCTCCTGGACTCCCTGTCTTGGGAGTGGAACTGAAAAGGGTGGCATGGAAAGGGAGAAAGGGCAGGGTGCTGGGTCCAGATGGGATACCTCTTGAGCTTTATAGGATAGTATGGGAGGGAGATTCAGATGGTACAGTCCGCTATACAGACAGGGACACTTCCACCTTCAATGTGCATGGCCACAATTGTGGTATTACCTAAACTAGGGAAGGACCCACTTAAGTGCAGGTCTTATAGGCCCATATCCCTCCTTAACTCGATGATAAAATCCTGGCCAAACTCTAGCCTCCATCTGGAGGGATTTGCCTAAATTGATTAACCCTGACCAGGTGGATTCATCGGGGATCAGGCCAAACAGAACATCCGCAGGACGGTTAATATTATTCATAGGTGGACATGCTGGGGAGGGATGGGAGGAGGCCTTCTAGCATTAGATGCTGAGAAAGCGCTCGAACCAGGTGGTAATGCCTAAAAATATGGCATGGACAACGAGACGTTAAGGTGGATTAGAACATTATATACTGCCCCTCAGGCCCAAGTCTTAACAACTCCACCTTGTCGGCCCCTTTCACCTTACGTGGGGTACAAGACAGGGCTGTCCACTTTCCCACTCTTATATGTCCTTACTATTGAAGCCTTGGCTGAGACTATTCATTCAATGGAGCTATCAAATGGTGTGTGGCAGATGGTAGATCCCATGTTATCTCACTATTTGCGAATGATATATTGTTGTTTTTAAGGGACCCTGGGGCCCCCTCCCTGCTCTAACCAATATATTTGACACGTATGGCCCTATTTCAGGCCACAAAATAAACTGGGAAAGTGTGAGTGGATGCCACTGGGGAATAAGTCACCTATCAGACTTAAATACCATATCTCTCCATCCCAAGAAATCAAATATTTGGGGATATACATACCAGTGAAATTGTCAAGAATGGCTGATATTAATCTGTGAGGGTGGTGAACAAGATCAAAGAGGATTATAACAATTGGCAGGCATTCCCCTGACCTTGATTGGTGGGGTCAATCTTATAAAGATGAGAGTTCTCCTGCAATTCCTGTATCCTTTCCAGACAATCCCAGTTTATATACCTAACAGATACATTAAGGCCTTAGAGGATACTATTACTCAGTTATTGTGGAAAGGGAAGAGGCCTAAGGTCAAAAGGCCATTTTGTGGCAACCAGTATCTCGGGGAGGGGGGGCTGGGCCTTCCAATGTCAAATTTTATTATTTGGCAGCCCAAATGGCACATATCCAGGATATATTAGGCAGCAGGGACACTATGCCCACATGGGTGGGACTCGAGTCAAAAACTAATACCTCTATATACTATGATGCCCTAGTTTGGGGACTTGTAAGTGAGACAGCAAAGAAACTAGGACATCCCTGCACCAGAGCCACTTGGCGAGCATGGAAAGTAGCCCACCAGTTATTATACTTTGAGGTAGGGCTCTCTTCAGACACTCCCCTGAGGCATGAAAAGCTGGGGGAAGCTACTCCAGCTAGTCTTGGACCATTGAGATGTAAGGGATTATATCTCTTAGAACAAGTATGGGCAGATGGACAAGTCGTGGGTTTCCTGTATTAAAAAATGGTACAATCTTAGCGCTGCATCCTACTTCTCCTATTTGGCCCTCTGATCTATAATTGAGAAGTCAATGAGTGCCCTGAGACTCGGAAATATGAACACTCCCCTGGAGGAGACATTCAAAGGAAGACACATGGACTACACTTTTAAAACCCTTCGATCCTGTTACAGGCTGTTAGAGGGCGATGCCAGACCAACTAGACAGATTGAAAAATGGATGGGAGGAGGATGTGTTCCCTGACTCTCTCTCATGGGGAGACTGGGGTATGATTCTCAAACAGTCTCTAAAGTGCTCAGTGAACAATAGGCTATGTGCCATTCAATACAATGTGCTTATGAGGGTATATTTTACACCAGTCTTAGACCATAGGATTGACCCGTTGGTCACTGATTTATGCCTTAAATGTAAAATTCATGTGGGACCTTTATCTAGCTGATGTGGGACTGTCACAAGGTATATGCCTATTGGATGGAAGTCCTGTCGCTCATGCAACAAATCCTGGGGAACCTCTGATAATGGACCTGGTTGAGTGTTGCTAGGCCTCCGGGAAGTGTACAGAAGAGGGAGGGAACTGGTGGCAATTCACTTTTAAGGCTAGAGATGGTGTTGGGAATGCTCTAATTAGCTCTTTATTGGCGGCTCTCCAGTATCCTTCAGTGATCTTATGGGCTAGAGACTTGATAGACTGTATGAAACTGGAGAGAATACAATACAGAATTTTGCACCAAGAGGGAAGTTCAAGAAATGTGGGACCCAGTAGAGAGCAGTACAACACCACTGGTTCCATTATTTTAACAAATATTGTAAGGATATCCTACACCCAGGCATTATTGTGATGCTGTTTAATACCCCTTGAGGACCCAGAGCTTATATTATACCCATTACAGGCCTGTTTGATAGAAATTCATTAGGTTTATGAGATCTCAATCCTATAATGAATTGTACCATTAATTACATTATGCAACCTCTAAATGTAAACCATGTGTCTCACCCAATCAATCTGTATACTGATCCACCCTGTATAATGATGTAAGCATTGATGGACCCTCCCCATTTTCTTCAGGGGAGGTACTGGTTTGTGATTCTTGGAAGTTTTTAAATAATGTTTACAAAAAAAAAAGAAACCAATTTGGGAATCAATAAATAAAGATCTACCCAGGAGAACAATGCAGACATATTGCCCTTTCAACAAATGAATTATTAGATTGGTAATGAAGGCATTTATTAATCAAAATGAGTCATGCATCATGCTCTTATATAATGCCTATATAAGACCACATTCAGACTATGCAACATCATTTTGGGCCCATGTCTAGATAAGGACATTAAGATTCTGGAGTCTGTCCAGAGAGGGCAACAAAAATGGTAACTAGAGTACATAAACTCTCCTATCAAGACAGACTGGTTGCTCTCAATCTGTATGCCCTCCAACTACATAGGGATTGGTGTGATAGTTTAATGCTATTCAATATCTTACAGGATACTGAACTAGCTAGAGAATGCAATCTAAATATGGCTACCAAACCTGATAGTCTAAGATGTCATAATAAACAGCTTAGTATCCCTAGGTATTTACTAATATAAGGAAGTATTATTTTACCCTTAGGGCAAGCAAATTGTGGAGCACTCTGCTGCAAGATCTTGTTAACATCAGAATTTTCAATAAGTTCAGACTTGAACTGGACAAGTAATACTGATAAATGGGGCTTAATCACCCCCGCCGTAGTGCAGGGAAGTCTGTCTCCATGGGCTGGGTGGTCTGGTTCTGCCTTAATTTACAGAGTAATACCAAGTAAAATGATTACAGCTATTTTAGAGCTCTAGTTTCCATTGCAAGTGCACCAGCTTCAGCACAAATTATAGTATTCTAGGTGATTCTTGGGTAGTCTAGGATAATCTTATAGGAAGTATGTTGCACCAGATCCAGCTCCTTTAACTGACTTTTACATGTTAACCCCATACCCCAGAACCATACAGAATTTGGTGTATTGACTTTTGTTTCAAAGCAAGTTTTTAAAACTGTAAATTAATTATTACGTACATATTTATGAAACAATTAATGGCTAATAAATAATTTAATGCTGACTTTTTTTAATGTGTAGACCAGTTTAAGCTTTTTTTCAAATCACACAGCAAGATAACAAAGAGTGCATTTCCTCAAAGTTATAATTATTTATTTGCCACCCATCAGCTTTAATTTTCATTCCTCCAGAAAATAAAATTTTTGTTCTTGTCATCATTTGAGTTGTAACGCAGTCAGTTCAATGTTGAGATAACTGTAGCAAGCGCACATTTGTGTCTTAATGGGGTTTCAGAAAGTACAATTGTGTCATCTGTGTATAAAAGAATATGTATTGGAGTATTATAAATTTAGAAATAAAAATATCCACTTTTTTAAGTCATTTACTAGATTATCAATGTACATATTAAAAGGGTAGGAGCTAGCAGATATCCTTATTTGACTCCCAAGTTCACCTCAAAAAGCTCTGACATACCTTTGTATTTCCTCACCTGTATGCAGACTTTGTGTCATTGTGTGACAGTTGTAATATACACAGCAAAGTGTTATTAATTTTCAGGCACTCTAAGTTCTCCCATAAGATGTGCTGTTTTACTTTTATTGAATATTGCCGTTATAGCAAAAAGGCAGTGTATAGTCTTTTATTTTTAATGTATTTTCTATCAAATAATTTAAAGTGAAAATCAAGTCCAAGGTACTATAACATTTCATAAAGCCCCTTGATTTATTGATAACATATTTTGATCATACTTAATAAAATAGTTAAAAATATATTTTGATCATTAATCCACCATTGTGATCTATTTAAACAGACATGAGAACATTTTAGTGCTATTGCAAAACAGTGATTGCCTACAGTTCTGAAACATATGACTTGAAATCTTTTTATGAATGGGCATGATAAGTCCCACTTTCTAAGATTCCAGGATTACCTTATGTAAAACTAGCTTATTAAATAAAGGAGTTAAAAGTTCAGCCCAGCAGCCAGGGTCAGCATGACACTGCTCAGCAGAGGTATCTTGTCAAATCCTCATGCCACAAAGAAGCGTGATGAAAATAGTGCCATCTCAATCGTGGAAGAAGGAACAGTGATGAATGTAAAATAGCAAGTGCCACTGGATACGAATAGTGAAGTGATTTAACTGTGCCCACCCAATCGAATCAGGGAAAGGTAATTTAAATGAGTTTTGCATGTCTCTGAGTGTAATGAATCCCGTATTATATTTTGGACATATGAGGTTCATTTAATTATTTTCCTATTACAGATAATCATATTTTCATCTGCATCTTCACTGTCCCCAAGATTTTCTTCAGTTTTATCTGCTTTAAGATCCATAGTGGTTCTCAATGGCAAATGGTCACTATCCCACTATGACATTATTTTGAACTGTAATACAAGGTGAAAGAAAACAAATATTTATAATAAAACAGTCAATAACACTCCTCCATGCAAGGAGGGAAGGCCACATTCCCGCTCGTCTCCAGAAAATCTGCCATTATGTATATAAATTATTTTATTCTAATAGTTCTAGCAAAGAATTTCCTTGTGAATTTAGTATTTCGTCTTTAGCATTATGAATGGGGAGCTAAAGGTATCCTTTATGCCCAAGAGTTACAGGATCTTCTGGAGTGAAAGCTGTCCTAGTGTTAAGTCACTTCTAATAAATATAGGAAGGCCATGGTATACTTGTTGAATATTAGTTATAGCACCATCTAGATCTGAAATTATTTGCATACTAAGAGTTTCTGGATTGGGGTGTGTGTGTGGGGGGATGTATATATAGACTAGCATACAGCCTGGAACCCTTTGTTTATATTATAGTACAGGTAGGAAATGATTACTATTTGCAAAATAACTATTTTCTGTGTGTTCTAAATTATTTGCAACATATGTAACAAGACCTCCACATGCTTTTGCCATAAAAACATATTTTGTAGCCTGATCATCCAACATTAAAACCATCTAATACCCCTTTCACCCCGCATCTGGGTTTCTTGTAACCCTAATGATGCTATGTCTTTTAATAAAGTGAACACAATCTGTATCTTTAAACTTGCCCTCAAGACCTGCTACATTGCATACCAGTATTTTAAAATTTGGCCTCTGGTTATGCAATACAGAAAGTATATCAATTACATGGAATTTAAGTGACTTGATCTTGATCATACTGCATGCAATGGCTGGTTGTGGGTCTCCAGATTAACAGCCTGGTACTCCAACCTCTAGGCTATATTACTGGCATTTTTCAGTACCCCTAAGACATGCTCTATGATGTTGCAGGTAGATCTTATGGGCCTCTTGGTACCTCGCCCTTGGCAACTGTGGCAGGATGCAGTACAGGCACCAGCAGTGGCTTCAGAGGATGTGGTATGCATGATCTCCTGTGGACAGTAATGCATTGTATCAGGTTAACATTCATTGATGGGGGACTGCAGCTGTGTGTATTTACCCGATCAGCCTTCCCCTCATATTTGTCTTCCATTAATTACAATTATGTCAAATGTATGCATCATGTGCACCTGAAGGATATCGTACCCACATTCATTATCCTTCCTCTGGCATAACACAAAATCTGTATGTTCATGGAGGACAACCTCTGTAATCCATAAACACAGCAGCTCTACTGCAGGTGCTCATATGGCCAGTCTATTGCACTGAGGACTGATGGTACAGTAGGTGTGATTCCTGGTGAAATTTGAGCATTGTAATGGCTCTCTTCTCCTGATTTCTTGGAAAGTATATGAAGTCTGCAGCCCTCATATTCAAGGCACTCAGGAAATCTGTCTGCACACATGACATCACCTAACTGCCTTATCCCAGTGGGCTCACCAGTTATTGTCCAGAGTGCACCAGTTGAGGAGAAGAAACATATTACAACAACTGTGACTTTAACCTCCACAGTCAAGGTAGAGTTCCTTCTGGCTGCATTCTGTAGGTAGTCGATAGCATGTCATACAGCTGCTGCTGCAGTGTCCTCTGTCCATGCCGTCCCGAGCCATGATCTTTTCATCAGTGAGCTCTTCAAAGTGTGTCATGGATGGTTTACCTTCACCGACTGTGGCCTTGACATACCTCCAACTCCAATTCATTCAGGTGCTGGGTTGCTGCCACCATGGCAATAAATTCTACCATCCTGCTGTACACATGCTGAAGCTAAACCTCTCTTTATCTCTCTTCTGAAATGCTGCCATGCTCTGTGGCCTATTGATAGCATTTGTGCTTGTTTAAAACATGCTTTGAGGTCCCTTAAGTAGCAGGGAACTAATAGGCACTTTGAGTTGGCACAGGTGTACTAAATCTTGATTTGCGCTGTACATTCTTGACCACTCTCCTTGTCTGTCAGCTGAGTGAATTATTACTGAGCTGCACCACTATTAGCTTTGTGCAGTACACTCATCCATGGTAGGCAGCTCCTATGTGCTGTCTTCCTAAGTAGGCATTTTGCACTACACAGTGCAAATGTTTTAACAATCAGGCCAAACATTAAACACCCCAAATAATGAATGCAGTATTATCAAATATAACTACAATAATACACTGTACCACTGTGGACATGCATAGCTCACCGTGACCTCATTAAGCACTGTTTCAGCTATCCTCCCATTTGTTAAGTACAGAATTATGAAATATCTGGCCTATTGTATGTTATTTTGTCTGTGACACATAGCTACTGTCAATATAAAAATGTTTATCTTAATCATAGAAAATAATATCACTTATTTGGTAAATTGATTCTCACTGGTGTGGTATAAAGACAAATATTTGCCAGGCCACCTCTGCCTGAGCAGTAAGAATTTCAAACAATTTTTTCTTATGTGTGGATAGTTCTTTGTAGCCACCAAACAAATAAGAATATGCAGTATAGTAGAAAAAAGATCGAAGTAAGTGTGCAGTGTGTAAGCTGCTGTCAGGAAACTCTTAAAGTGGCAGCAGTTTTTTAAAATAAATTTTCATGAAACATTAAAACACAGGAGGAAGAATTAGGATAACATATGGCCCAGACTTGTTAGTATATTATGGAAATGTTGCATCATACCAACCAACAACATAACATACAAGAAAGGACATGATCAAAGTTTACCCATACTGAAGAGAGGAGAGTGGAAATGTATTGCACTAGAGCTGAGTGGTTCAGATGTACTGCAGTCCAGGCCACCCTGAACATCTACCAAGCTTGGCAAATCTAAAGCAGAATCTGAGCTAGCCACATTTCAATTTGGTTTTCGATTACAGAAAATATCATAAAAACAATGTTACTTCAACATTTCCTGCTCTGCACTTGTCACACAACCAATTTCTTTACTCAGCGTGAGGTGGAGAGTGGGAGGACATGCTGCTGGCTGCTTCTGCAAATTAAACTAACAGAGGAGAAATAGTTAAAAATAATATGATGCACTCCAGCCCAGTGGCATGGTTGGTTCAGGCAACCATGCCTCCCTGCTGCCATGCAGGTGACCTGGGTTGGGGAATGGACTCAATCGCTCAGGGGCTGGCCAGGAGATGGAAGATGCAGCATCCGTAGGGACAGCACTCTTCTCTTGAGGAGGGGGAATCTCAAGCAACCTGCCACTAGACTGCTACCGGGAGGAATCCAGATGGCAGCATGTCCGTGGTCTAATAGTCTGGGGAAGGGCTGGTGTACAGATTGCTGAGCATGCCTCCATGGAGGTGGCACACACTGCACTCATTGTACATCCAGCTGTGCTCAGGGCAGAAAATCAAGTGGAAAAATTTGGAGGATGGGCAACAAAGCCCACCCACCACTGGTGGCCCACCTGGTCTCAGAGGGAAGACTGGTGGAGAATTGGGATGGCCATGCAAGATGGGGACAGGGCTAATACAGTGGCCCAGTCTGCCATCAGAGAGATAAAAACCTTTATAGAAAAAAATAATACAAAATAGAGAAAGAGATATATTTTACAAAGGGCTGGGAGGGAACTAGAAGGAAAATCTTTTGTGGAATGGGGGGATGCAGAAAACAAAAGGGAGGCAAAAGTGATAGTAAAGGCTGGGCCCAAACAAAAGACAGTGATTAAAAGACTCAAAGGATAAAGATATTTTAAAAAATTTCTTTACAAAACAAAAGGCATTTAAAAAACACTACTTTATTCAGGGAGAGGAACTAGAAGAAAGAAATATAGTGTATAGTAGACTTGTTCTGTATAGAATTCCATCCCTTTCAAAATGCTGTTGTACCACAGTTCAAAGGTCAGGGAATGTGATTGTACCCTTCTGTGGCTGAATGGCATTCTAAAACCTCTAGAGACTGCAGAAGTCAATTTCATTCTTAAAGTGAAAGAACCACCATGTGTACATTTCACATAATACTATTCAATATAAAAATACAGGATGCACACAACTTTATGCATAACCAATGTGTTCTGCCACCTCGAGGTTCTAATTCCATGGAACTCTTGAGCTTTGCTCTCTTGCAGTCAGAGGGAATCAAAACCCGAGGTGTCAGAACACACTGGTTGTGCACAGTTACCAATCCAGTCTTCAATGTTCCTACAACTATGGGGGGGCTGCAGAAAAGAAGGGGGAAGAATTTAGAAAATTGAAAGTAAAAGGCTCCTAACTGAAAGACATAGACTAGTAACAAAAGATTACTTTTGTTTAAAGGAAAAAGTTAAGGGCCTGACAGAGGAAGCTAGAAAAAATGAAAGCTTCTACAAATGAGTTGAAAAGAGTAAAGACTGGAGGTGGAGGAAAAGTGAAAGTACAGAAAACTGAAAGATGTGGCTAACAAAATGTTTTTATTTTATTTATTTATTTATTTATTTCGATCTAGGATTACAATACTTTGAGCTGAAGCTCTTTTACAAAGGTTCCACATCAGCGTGTAATAGTCATCATTTTTAGTTACAAACATATAACCATTGACTTACAGACATGTAATAACCAGTACAAAGACTTGAGCTATGAGCAAGACAAAGGAAGGGGAGTGGGGGAAGTGAGGGTAGGAGATTGAGGAAGGGAAGGAGGTGTAGGGGTAAGGGGAGTACCAGAGGTGGTCGAGGGCAGGGCAGGAGTGGAGACAATGGGGAGGTGGGAAGAGGGCGAGACAGTGCAGCCAGGGGGCCTTGTAGAGGGAATTTGACAGGTAAGGTGCTAGGGTGCAAAGACTGATTGTAAGTGCTGGGTGCTGGGGCATGTGCAGCTGGAATGGTGGAAATGTTAAGATGGGCAATCGCAGGATACAAGCAGTGAGAGGCGCAGCTTGGACTCGAAGAGGCCAAGTGTTGGAAGCGTTGCTATGTCGCTGCCAAGAGAGTTGAGCCAGTTGGATGCCACAACAGGCAAATGATCTTTGTCCTTGGGTTGTACTGACATCATGGGATATGTAGTAGATGGTAGTGGATCTTGCTTGTGTGATGTTCCTATGTCTAGGCTTAAGGAGGCACAGACACCAGGTGGGGAAAGCCCCATTATAATTTTCTTGGCCGTGATGCAGGTTTGGTATTTTATGTGTTTGTCCAGTTGAAGCCATCCAGATTGGGAATAAAGGTCACATGTGTGGGTATGGCGATGTGAGCCAGTGATGAGACAGTAGACCTTATTCAGGGAGGTCACGATACATTTGAGAGCAGTGGTAGTTGCAGACCCATATATGATAAGACCATAGTCTATGATGCTGATGATGGAGCTTTGGACAACCACTGATAGTGCTTCTGAGGTTAGGTGTTTCCTGTGCTGGAATAATATACCTAACCTTGCATTGGCAGACTTTGCAACATTGCTGATATGGACAGTGTATGAGAGGTGGGGATCAAGGGTGATGCCGAGGTACTTGAACGATTGTGTTTGCTCTAGGATGGCTCCTTGTTCAGGCTGCAATGGAGAGGTGGAGTTGTTTGTTTTATTTTGGGGCTGCAGAAGAACATAGACTTGTTTTTTTCTGATTGAGAAGCAGTTTATGATTTAGGAACCAGGGTTCAATGGAGGAGAAGGCCCATGAGTTTATTTTGTAATTGGATTGGATCAGGGTCGAGTGAGGATCACAGCATCGTTGGCATAGAAATTATTTGTTCTGGGCAGCTGTACAGTGAGTGAGTTTAAGAATAGGCTGAAGAGGAGGGTCCCAGACGGAGCCCTGGGGACTCCTTGACCCGGTCTAGGGCCGAGAGTGTATCAGTGATTCTTACTGTTTGGGACCATTCTTCAAGGTAGCTCTTAAATCAGCCAGTGGAGTCAGTTGACAGCCCAGTGTTCTGAAGCTGGACAAGCAGGAGGCGGTGATTGACAGTGTCAAAGGCTTTAGTTAAGTCAATGAGATTGAGCCTAGTGTTGCCGAGGTCAAGTGCATTGTGGATTGCAGCCGGTGAATTCAAGTAGGGACTGTGGAGGTGCTAGACCTTGCAGAACCCATGTTGTTGCTTGCACAGGATGTTGTACATCCAGGTATTCTGTGAGACTGGTCTGAGACAATGTTCTAGAGCCTTGAGAGTGGGGGGGTAGAGACAGGTCTGGTGCGACTTTCAGGAGTCTTGACTGCTGAAGAAGAAGCAGGGGAGCTGGTGGGGTAGTGCTCATTGCGGACAGAGGGCTTCTGTCTTTGAAGTAGTCCTGGGATAGACAGCTCTGTCAGTAAAAGCTTTGTTAAAGGTATCCACCTTATTGGTTTTGGGTTGAGGGTTGTGGTTCACGATGTTGTTGAGTATTGATGGGGGGTTTGGGGTGGATTCCCGTGAGCCTTTATGTTCTTCCAGAATTCCTGACCATTGCCCAGGAGCTGTGGAGGGCATGCTTATAGTAGGTGGACTTCATTTGCCGGATGGTTTTGGTGCAGTCATGGGTGCACGCTTTGTAGTTTTGGATGTTGTTTTGCCTTCCAGAGTTTCTGGCCAGCTCCCATAGGTGGTCTCTTGTTTTTAGCATCCTGAGGAGGTCACCTGTGAGCCAAGAGTTACTAAGAGATTTGACTTGGGTTTCTAATAGGAGCATCATGTCACAGGCCACAGTGAAGATGTTTATGAAGTGGTCAAGGTGGTGTTTCACGCTGGTTGCATTGAAGATACCGGACAAGTCTTGATGAAGGAGGTGGGATTTACTGGTGATAGTTTTTGGCGGTGGTTTGATGAATTTATTTGACCAGGTGCAGCTAACAGGGGGTGGTCGCTGAGAGAGAGTCAGGAGGACATTAGTGTGAATATCTGTGATGGGTGACTGGTAGGATCCAGTCCAAGAGTGTGTTGGTGCTGGTCCTGTAATTTTTCCTGGTTGGTGAGTCAACCATTTGTGGGAGGTTCACCGCACCAATGGTATCCCTGTGTGCACGCAGCACTGCCGCAGGCTGCGAAGTGATGCCTGGGTTGCTCAGGAGGATGGATTCAGTACCTGGTGGGAGAGATTTTAATCAAGAACAGTTGTTAGACCAGTTCCTGTTCTTTGGGAGGGATGTAGATGGTGGCAACAGTGAGGGTTTTGTTTTGGGCTCTGAGGAGGATTCTCACTGGCAGTATCTGAGCAGTTGTGGGTTGTAGTGAGGTAATGATGTGCTGCCCCTGTATGGAGTCTTTTAGGTAGAGAGCAGAGTCCGCCCCTTTTGGAGAAGCGATCCAGCCTAAAGATGTTGTAGCCAGAAGGCTGATTGCATGGTCCGCACTGATGGCGTGAGCAGGTTCGACAACTGCCAGGATGTCAGGGCAGTGTTGGCTGGTGAAGGCCTGTAGGCATCCATTTTAGGAAGGAGGCTGCAGATGTTGATTGATATGAATGAGGGGGCATCCGAGGCTTGCTCAGATTAGTGGCTTTACAGCAGAATGGGCCAGGGTTTGGGTGCACATTGCCTGACAGCATTAGGAGGAGGACTGACTAGCCTCAAGGAGCTGTGATGATCTTCTTTAAGGAATGCTTTCACCTGCTAGCATCTCGGGAAATTGCAGAGCATCGACGATAGTGGGTGAGGGTAAGTGTAGACAGGGGGACCAGAGTGGAGAGCTGGGACCAGTGTGGGTGTGGGACAGTTTCATTTTGGTAGGATGGACACTGGGCAGGGGCAGTGACCAGTGTGCAGCTGACTATGGAGGAAGGATGTAGGAATGTGGAAGCTTTGGGGAGGGAGGGAAAGCAGGCTTTTGGGGCATGCAGTAGGGGAGGAAGACAGGAAAGGAGAAATAGAATGGGGTAGAGAGCGGTGGAGGCGCATGAGTATGGTAGGATTCGGGGTAGGCGGAGGGAGGGTTAAGACAGAGCGTGGGTCTGGCAGAAGAGCAGTAGTTGGATCAGAGGAAGTGAGGATACAGCCAGGAAGACCAAGCAGCCAGGGGTGGGACTGGCGACTAAAAGATGGGGAGTCCCAAAACATGCACCAATAGAGCATCACTGGGGGGAGCTACCAGGGCCGTGGAGGAAGGTCTATAAAGTTAAGGTTGGGGGAGGGGGGTGGGAGGAAATTTTGGCTGTTTGCCGAGAAATGAATGGATGCAGCAGACCTGAGCAGAGCAAAGTTTTAGCTGGCTCAAGAGCCAGTCCCTGAGCAGGAGGCAAACAGCGTCAATCAGGGTGCGGTACAGATACCATGGGGCCAATGGTGTGGCTCCCAGCAGTACCAGTGGTTCAGGGAAGTCTTAACTGGTTCAGAGGACTGAGGTGGAAGGAAGGTATATAGCAAGTAAAGCAACTGTGATTTTAAGAGGGTAGACTTTTTTTTTTTTTAAATGAAAGAACAAGAGAATCCTCTTCTAGTGGCAGGTCTGTATAACCTGCTAATGGAAAAACTAGACCAATCCAACCTGAAGACTCCACAGGACCAAGATGTTCAACCTTGTAAGCCTGGCAATAAAACTAAGAGGGCTACATCTGTGGTGTGGAAGTATTTTCATTTTGACTGCAATAATGTGTGTTATAGTGAACAGTATGTGTACTGTGAAAAGGTTGTCAGCAAAGGAAGGAGTTAGCAATCTTGGCACATCAACTATGATAAGGCACTTAGTCCATCACATCAAACCTGAGGGCAAGTTAAAGGTACTAGGAGGGGAGTTAGAAGGTGAGGCCGAGTAGCAGCTTGCCCATATGAGGGTAACACAGTCAGAGATCCCCATCTCACAGAACTGGCTTATACAGATATTGTGTAAATTCTCAGAGAAAACAGAAGATAGTGCTTTATTGTCCAACTTACAGAGTCGTAACCTCTCTTTCTCTGGTCTTAGGGTCCTCCCAGCTCAGCAGGTCAGGCTGGATCAGTCAAGAAAAAGCTTTTACCCCTTCACCTTCAAGTACACGATAAGCCAAAAACAGTTACACATGAGCATCATCTGACATATCTTCCAGATATGACACATGTCCTCCAGTGGCACAAATGTTATCTAGGGTAATTGCAACAATGACAGCAGTGGATAAGCATTCTTTCTCATGTATCGAGGCTGCTGGTCTTCAGCATGTGATGAACAAAAAAAAGATTACTTAAAAAGTTAAAGTTACATATGGAGTGACTGTGTAGGGAACTATAATGAAAAAACATCTGCAATGGGGATGAAAAAGAAGAGGCGGGGAGGATAAGTGAAAGTAAGTCGAACTCAAAGGAGTGGCTAAAAAAATACATTAAACTGACATTTTAGGGGAGTGGTAGCAAGCAACTTAAGGGCCCTGGTGGGCAGTTGTCTCAACCAATCAGTGATGAATGGAGCCTTCCCTGTTTGGGGTAAGTAACAGATTCACTCACCAGATATCATATTGTAATATTTTTATTTACCCAGATGGTACCAGTACTATATTGACAGCCAACATTTTGAGGCTTAAATCTCCTCTTCCTCAGGCCAATTACAGTAACTGAGCCATTGGTTATTTAAACCTCTGAGTTGCTTCTTTGCTTTATGCATTCGATATCATTTTAACAGTATATCTAAGACTGTGTTGGTATATCACATAGGAAATGTCTCAGTTCTAAGCTGAGAACCTCTGCTTGCAGGAAGATGCTCGTAGCCTTGTCTGCCAATTGTTGATGAATGATTCTTCTTTCTCAAGAGTTAGTGGTCATAATTAAGGCAGGTTCTTGAGCACAGTTCTCTCAGTTTTTTTCTTTTCAGACAGTGGACCACAGTGGAATACAGCTGGAACTGTGACTTTTTATGATCCAAAAGTGATAAGTTAAAGACACACAAGTGAGAGTTCCTAGTCCAGGGTAAACAGGCCAGACTTTGTGTCAGTGAGGGAAGAAGGAGTTATTTTTTCAGTTTAATTACTGCCAGCAGCACTATATAATATTTTCTCAGAATATATAAGTGCCCTGGTGTGGGCAGTAGATAAAGTAGGTTCTGCCAATCAGTGATGACTGAAGCATCCCACTTTGAGGTGACTTTTTAAGCTCAAAAAGTGACAAGTTAAAGAAACATAAGTGAGAGTGCCCTAGTCCAGATGGAGACAACCTACAGTACCATGGGGAAATAGGGAAAGGATAATGGGAAAAAGATGCAGGGAGATGAGGAGAATCCTCTACAAAATGTCACAGTAAAAATTCTTCAACAAGTAGCTGCTTTGCAGTGGCAGACATGTTGCACCATCCACAAACTCCACCATCTCCAGCTCAGAACTCTGAGTCCTCCTTACAGTCACGAAGCACCTCCAAAAATGAGGGATAAAATCTACCAACACAAGGAGCATAATAGAAATGGCTGTACAAAATGGGAGGAGTCTGTGGCACCTGCCCCTAAGAAAAGCAAGGGTAGTACTAGAGCAGGTACTTATTGCATTAAAAACAAAAACAAAAACAAGTAGCAGGTACAGTACCACTCACAGTGGGATTGAAATAATGGTACTCATGTTAAAAAATCATGTTAATGATGACTCAACAAGCACTACTAGCAGTGCCAGTGATTCTGCTGATGACCACAAGAATGATAAACAGGAGCTGGAATTAGCAATAAAGAAATATTTAGTATAGTAAAAAGTGAATCAGATAGATAATTTCCCCAAAAAACAGGTTGAGACCAATCCAATTCTGGAGGAGACTGCACAGGACAAATATGTTCAACCTTGCATGCCTGACACAAAAACTAATAGGGCTACATCTGTGGTGTGGAAGTATTTTCATTTGACTCAATAATGTGTGTTATACTGAACAGTATGTGTACTGTGTGAAAAGGTTGTCAGCAAAGGAAGGAGTTAGCAATCTTGGCACATCAACTATGATAAGGCACTTAGTCCAGTCACATCCAAACCTGAGGGCAAAGTTAAAGGTAGCAGGAGGAGAGTTAGAAGGTGAGGCTGAGTAGCAGCTTGCCCATATGAGGTAACACAGTCAGAGATCCCCATCTCACAGAACTGGCTCATACAGATATTGTGTAAATTCTCAGAAGGAAACAGAAGGTAGTGCTTTATTGTCCAACTTACAGAGTAGTAACCTCTCTTTCTCTGGTCCTAAGGGTCCTCCCAGCTCAGCAGGTCAGGCTTGATCAGTCAGGATAAAGCTTTTACCCTTCACCTTCAAGTACCGCAGTAAGCCAAAAACAGTTAGCATGAGAGCATCATCTAAATGTCTTCCAGATATGACACATGTCCTCCAGTGGCACAAATGTTATCTAGGGTAATTGCAACAATGACAGCAGTGGATGAGCATTCTTTCTCATGTATCGAGGCTGCTGGTTTTCAGCATGTGATGCACAAAAAAAGATTACTTAAAGAATTTAAAGTTACATATGGAGTGACTGTGTGGGAACTATAACGAAAAAACATCTGCAATGGGGGATGAAAAAAGAAGAGGAGGGAGGATAAGTGAAAGTAAATCGAACTCAAAGGAGTGGCTAAATAAATACATTATTTAACTGACATTATTGGGGAGTGGTAGCAAGCAACCTAAGTGCCCTGGTGTGGGCAGTTGTCTCAACTAATCAGTGATGACTGGTGCCTCCTATTTGGGGTAAGTAATAGATTCACTCACCAGATATCATATTGTAATATTTTTTATTTACCCAGATGGTACCAGTACTATATTGACAGCCAACATTTTGAGGATTAAATCTCCTCTTCCTCAGGGCAATTACAGTAACTGAGCCATTGGTTATTTAAACCTCCTGAGTTGCTTCTTTGCTTTATGCATTCAATATCTTTTAACTGTATATCTAAGACTGTGTTGGTATATCACATGGAGAAATGTCTCAGTTCTGAGCTGAGACCCTCTGCTTGCAGGAGATGCTCGTACCTTGTCTGCCAATGGTTGACGAATGATTTTCCTTTCTCCAAGAGTTGGTGGTCATAATTAAGGCTGGTTCTTGAGCACAGTTCTCCTAGTGTTTTTCTTTCCAGACAGTGGACCACATGGAATACAGCAGGAACTGTGACTTTTTATGATCCAAAAGTGATAAGTTAAAGACACAAAGTGAGAGTTCTCTAGTCCAGGGTAAACAGGCCAGACTTTGTGTCAGTGAGGAAGAAGGAGTTATTTTTTCAGTTTAATTACTGCCAGCAGCACTATACAATATTTTCTCACACTATATAAGTGCCCTGGTGTGGGCAGTAGATAAAGTAGGTTCTGCCAATCAGTGATGACTGAAGTCTCCACGTTGAGGTGACCTTTTTAAGCTCATAAAGTGAGAAGTTAAAGAAACAGAAGTGAGAGTGCCCTAGTCCAGATGGAGACAACCTACAGTACCATGGGGAATTAGGGAAAGGATAATAGGAAAAAAAGACAGGGAGATGAGGAGAATCCTTTACAAAATATAACAGTAAAAAATCCTTCAACAAGTAGATGCTTTGCAGTGGCAGACATGTTGCACCATCCACAAAATCCACCATCTCCACCTCAGAACTCTGAGTACTCCTTACAGTCACAAAACTCTCCAAAAATGAGGTGATAAAATCTACTATCACAAGGAGCACAATAGAAATGGCTGTACAAAATGGGAGGAGTCTGTGGCACCTGCCCTAAGAAAAGCAAGGGTAGTACTAGAGCAGGTACTTATTGCATTAAGAAACAAAACAAACAACAAGTAGCAGGTACAGTACCACTCACAGTGGGATTGAAATAATGGTACTCATGTTAAAAAATCATTTTAATGATGACTCAACAAGCACTACTAGCAGTGCCAGTGATTCTGCTGATGACCGTAAGAATGATAAACAGGAGGCTGAAATTTATTGACAGTGAATCAGATAGAGTAATTTTCCCCACAAAAAACAGGTTGAGACCAATCCAATTCTGGAGGAGACTGCGGAGGACTAAAATGTTCAACCTTGTATGCCTGACACAAAAAGTAAGAGGGCTACATCTGTGGTGTGGAAGTACTTTCATTTTGACTGCAATAATGTGTGTTATACTGTACAGTATGTGTACTGTGTGAGAAGGTTGTCAGCAAAGGAAGGAGTTAGCAATCTTGGCACATCAACTATGATAAGGCACTTAGTCCAGTCACATCAAAACCTGAGGGCAAAGTTAATGGTAGCAGGAGGGGAGTTAGAAGGTGAGGCCGAGCAGCAGCTTGCCCATATGAGGGTAACACAGTCTGAGATCCCCATCTCACAGAACTGGCTTATACAGATATTGTGTAAATTCTCAGAAGGAAACAGAAGATAGTGCTTTATTGTCCAACTTACAGAGTAGTAACCTCTTTTCTCTGGTATTAAGGGTCCTCCCAGCTCAACAGATCAGGCTGGATCAGTCAAGATAATGCTTTTACCCTTCACCTTCAAGTACTGCAGTAAGCCAAAACAGTTAAGCATGAGAGCATCATCTGACATGTCTTCCAGATATGACACAAGTCCTCCAGTGGCACAAATGTTATCTAGGGTTATTGCAACAATGACAGCAGTGGATGAGCATTCTTTCTCATTGTCGAGGCTGCTGGTTTCAGCATGTGATGCACACACAAAAAGATTACTTGAAGTTAAAGATACATATGAAGTGACTGTGTGAGAACTATAACAAAAAAACATCTGCAAATAGGGGATGAAAAAAGAAGGGAGGTGGATAAGTGAAAATAAGTCGAACTCAAATTGAGTGGTTAAAAATACATTATTTAACTGACATTTTAGGGGAGTGGTAGGAAGCAACTAAGTGCCCTGGTGTGGGCAGTTGTCTCCAACCAATCAGTGATGACTGGAGCCTCCCTATTTGGGGTAAGTATTAGATTTACTCACCAGACATCATATTGTAATATTTTTATTTACCCAGATCGTACCAGTACTATATTGACAGCCAACATTTTGAGAATTAAATCTCCTCTTCCTCAGGGCAATTACAGTAACTGAGCCATTGGTTATTTAAACCTCCTGAGTTGCATCTTTGCTTTATGCATTCAATATCTTTTAATAGTATATCTAAGACTTTGTTGGTATATCACATGGAGAAATGTTTCAGTTCTGAGCTGAGACCCTCTGCTTGCAGGAGATGCTTGTCGCCTTGTCTGTCAATTGCTGATGAATGATTCTCCTTTCTCCAAGGGTTAGTGGTCATAATTAAGGCTGGTTCTTGAGCACAGTTCTCCCAGTTTTTTCTTTTTCAGACAGTGGGCCACACTGGAATGTAGTGTTAACTGTGACTTTTATGATCCAAAAGTGATAAGTTAAAGAGACACAAGAGATATTTATTTCAATTTGTTTCAAGTTTATAGCAGAAAATCTCCGTTGAGCAAGCTCATTCACAAGGACATCCTGGGACTTGTATACAGACAAGTATACCACACATAAAAGTTACATAACAATACATAGCATGCTTAAAGAACTCCCCGGATACAAAATGTTCATGATGAGAAGTAACACTATTTAAATGACAATACATAGCATTCTTAAGGAGTTCCCAGGTACAAAATGTTCATGATGAAAAGTAACAGTATTACATAACAGTACATAGCATACATAAAGAGTTCCACGGATACAAAATGTTCATGATGAAAGTAATAATTCCTGTGATAGTGATAGTTCCCTAGTCCAGGATAAATAGGTCAGGCTTTGTGTAAGTGAGGGGACAAGGGAGTTATTTCTTTCAGTTTAATTACTGCCAGTAGCACTATATAATATTTTCTCAGAATATATAAGTGCCCTGGTGTGGGAGTAGATAAAGTAGGCTCTGCCAATCAGTGATGACTGAAGCCTGCCACTTTGAGGTGACTTTTTAAGCTCAAAAAGTGACAAGTTAAAGAATCATAAGTGAGAGTGCCCTAGTCCAGATGGAAACAACCTACAGTATGATGGGGAAATAGGGAAAGGATAATGGGAAAAAAGAGGCAGGGAGATGAGGGAATCCTCACAAAATGTCACAGTAAAAATTCTTCAACAAGTAGCTGCTTTGCAGTGGCATACATATTCGCCATGCACAAACTCCACCATCTCCAGCTCAGAACTCTGAGTCCTCCTTACAGTCTGAAGCACCTCCAAAAACGAGGGATAAAATCTACTATCACATAGAGCACAATAGAAATGGCTGTACAAATGGGAGGAGTCTGTGGCACCTGCCCCTAAGAAAAGCAAGGGTAGTACTAGAGCAGGTACTTATTGCATTAAAAACAAAAACAAAAACAAGTAGCAGGTACAGTACCACTCACAGTGGGAGTGAAATAATGGCTACTCATGTTAAAAATCATGTTAATGATACTCAACAAGCACTACTAGCAGTGCCAGTGATTCTGCTGATGACCACAAGAATGTTAAACAGGAAGCTGAAAATAGCGAAATATGAAAAAAAAATGTTGTTAGTGATAGTCAGCACGAAAGTGAATCAGACAGAGTAATTTTCCCCAAAAAACAGGTTGAGACCAGTCCAATTCTGGAGGAGACTGCACAGGACCAAGATGTTCAACCTTGTATGCCTAGCACAAAAACTAATAGGGCTACATCTGTGGTGTGGAAGTATTTTCATTTTGACTCCAATAATGTGTGTTATACTGTACAGTATGTGTACTGTGTGAAAAGGTTGTCAGCAAAGGAAGGATTTAGCAATCTTGGTACATCAACTATGATAAGGCACTAGTCAGTCACATCCAAACCTGAGGGCAAAGTTAAAGTTAGCAGGAGGAGAGTTAGAAGGTGAGGCCAGTAGCAGCTTGCCCATATAAGGGTAACACAGTCAGAGATCTCCATCTCACAGAACTGGCTTATACAGATATTATGTAAATTCTCAGAAGGAAACAGAAGATAGTGCATTATTATCCAACTTACAGAGTAGTAACCTCTCTTTCTCTGGTATTAAGGGTCCTCTCAGGTCAGCAGGTCAGGCCTGACCAGTCAAGATAAAGCTTTACCACTTCACCTTCAAGTACATGATAAGCCAAAAACAGTTAAGCATGAGAGCATCATCTGAAATGTCTTCCAAATATGACACATGTCCTCCAGTGGCACAAATGTTATCTAGGGTAATTGCAACAATGACAGCAGTGGATGAGCATTCTTTCCCATGTGTCGAGGCTGCTGGTTTTCAGCATGTGATGCACAAAAAAAAAAGATTACTTAATTTAAAGTTAAATATGGAGTGACTGTGTAGGGAACTATACAAAAAAACATCTGCAATGGGGGATGAAAAAAGATGAGGAGGGAGGATAAGTGAAAGTAAATCGAACTCAAAAGGGTGGCTAAATAAATACATTATTTAACTGACATTATTGGGGAGTGGTAGCAAGCAACTAAGGGCCTCTGTGTGGGCAGTTGTCTCAACCAATCAGTAATGACTGAGGGCCTCCCTGTTTTGGTTAAGTAACAGATTCACTCACCAGATATCATATTGTAATATTTTTATTTACCCAGATGGTACCAGTACTATATTGACAGCCAACATTTTGAGATTAAATCTCCTCTTCCTCAGGCCAATTACAGTAACTGAGCCATTGGTTATTTATACCTCCTGAGTTGCTTTTTGCTTTATGCATTCAATATTTTTTAACAGTATATCTAAGACTGTGTTGGTATATCACATGGAGAAATGTTTCAGTTCTGAGCTGAGACCCTCTGCTTGCAGGAGATGCTCGTTACCTTGTCTGCCAATGGTTGATGAATGATTTTCCTTTCTCCAAGAGTTGGTGGTCATAATTAAGGCTGGTTCTTGAGCACAGTTCTCCTAGTGTTTTTCTTTCCAGACAGTGGACCACACTGGAATACAGCAGGAACTGTGACTTTTTATGATCCAAAAGTGATAAGTTAAAGACACAAAAGTGAGAGTTCTCTAGTCCAGGGTAAACAGGCCAGACTTTGTGTCAGTGAGGGAAGAAGGAGTTATTTTTTCAGTTTAATTACTGCCAGCAGCACTATACAATATTTTCTCACACTATATAAGTGCCCTGGTGTGGGCAGTAGATAAAGTAGGTTCTGCCAATCAGTGATGACTGAAGTCTCCACGTTGAGGTGACCTTTTTAAGCTCATAAAGTGAGAAGTTAAAGAAACAGAAGTGAGAGTGCCCTAGTCCAGATGGAGACAACCTACAGTACCATGGGGAATTAGGGAAAGGATAATAGGAAAAAAGGACAGGGAGATGAGGAGAATCCTTTACAAAATATAACAGTAAAAATCCTTCAACAAGTAGATGCTTTGCAGTGGCAGACATGTTGCACCATCCACAAAATCCACCATCTCCACCTCAGAACTCTGAGTACTCCTTACAGTCACAAGCACTTCCAAAATGAGGCGATAAAATCTACCATCACAAGGAGCACAATAGAAATGGCTGTACAAAATGGGAGGAGTCTGTGGCACCTGCCCCTAAGAAAAGCAAGGGTAGTACTAGAGCAGGAACTATTGCAGTAAAAACAAAAACAAACAACAAGTAGCAGGTACAGTACCACTCACAGTGGGACTTGAAATAATGGTACTCATGTTAAAAATCATTTTAATGATGACTCAACAAGCACTACTAGCAGTGCCAGTGATTCTGCTGATGACCATAAGAATGATAAACAGGAGTCTGAAATTTATTGAAAGTGAATCAGATGAAGTAATTTCCCCCAAAAAAACAGGTTGAGACCAATCCAATTCTGGAGGAGACTAGCAGGACTAAACTGTTCAACCTTGCATGCCTGACAAAAACTAATAGGGTTACATCTGTGGTGTGGAAGTATTTTCATTTTGACTCCAATAATGTGTGTTATAGTGAACAGTATGTGTACTGTGTGAAATGGGTGTCAGCAAAGGAAGGAGTTAGCAATCTTGGCACATCAACTATGATAAGTCACTTAGTCCAGTCACATCCAAACCTGAGGGCAAAGTTAAAGGTAGCAGGAGGGAGTTAGAAGGTGGAGGCCGAGCAGCAGCTTGCCCATATGAGGTAACACAGTCAGAGATCCCCATCTCACAGAACTGGCTCATACAGATATTGTGTAAATTCTCAGAAGGAAACAGAAGATAGTGCTTTATTGTCCAACTTACAAAGTAGTAACCTCTCTTTCTCTGGTCTTAAGGGTCCTCCCAGCTCAGCAGGTCAGGATTGATCAGTCAGATAAAGCTTTTACCCTTCACCTTCAAGTACCAAGTAAGCCAAAAACAGTTAAGCATGAGTGCATCATCTAAAATGTCTTCCAGATATGACACATGTCCTCCAGTGGCACAAATGTTATCTAGGGTATTGCAACAATGACAGCAGTGGATGAGCATTCTTTCTCATGTGTCGAGGCTGCTGGTTTTCAGCATGTGATGCACAAAAAAAGATTACTTATTAAGAAGTTACATATGGAGTGACTGTGTGAGGAACTATAACAAAAAACAACTGCAATGGAGGATGAAAAAGAAGAGGTGGGAGGGTAAGTGAATGTAAGTCGAACTCAAAGAGTGGTTTAAAAATACATTATTTAACTGACATTTTAGTGGAGTGGTAGCAAGCAACTAAGTGCCCTGGTGTGGGCAGTTGTCTCATCTAATCAGTGATGACTGGAGCCTCCTATTTGGGGTAAGTAATAGATTCACTCACCAGATATCATATTGTAATATTTTTATTTACCCAGATGGTACCAGTACCTATATTGACAGCCAACATTTTGAGGATTAAATCTCCTCTTCCTCAGGGCAATTAAAATAACTGAGCCATTGGTTATTTAAACCTCCTGAGTTGCTCTTTGCTTTATGCATTCAATATCTTTTAACTGTATTTCTAAGACTGTGTTGGTATATCACATGGAGAAATGTCTCAGTTCTGAGCTGAGACCCTCTGCTTCGCAGGAGATGCTCAATGCCTTGTCTGCCAATGGTTGATGAATGACTTTCCTTTCTACAAGAGTTAGTGGTCATAATTAAGGCTGGTTCTTGAGCACAGTTCTCCTAGTGCTTTCTTTTTAGACAGTGGACCACACAGGAATACAGCAGGAACTGTCACTTTTTATGATCCAAAAGTGATAAATTAAAGACACACAAGTGATAGTATCCTAGTCCAGGGTAAATAGGCCAGGCTTTGTGTCAGTGAGGGAAGAGGAGTTATTTTTCAGTTTAATTACTGCCAGCAGCACTATTCAATATTTTCTCACACTATATAAGTGCCCTGTTGTGGGCTGTAGATAAAGTAGGTTCTGCCAATCAGTGATGACTGAAGCCTCCACGTTGAGGTGACTTTTTTGCTCAAAAGTGAGAAGTCAAAGAAACAGAAGTGAGAGTGCCTAATCCAGATGGAGACAACCTACAGTACCATGGGGAATTAGGAAAGGATAATAGAGAAAAAAAGACAGGAGAGATGAGGAGAATCCTCTACAAAATGTCACAGTAAAAATCCTTCAACAAGTAGCTGCTTTGCAGTGGCAGACATGTTGCACCATACACAAAATCCACCATCTTCAGCTCAGAACTCTGAGTCCTCCTTACAGTCACAAAGCACTTCCAAAAATGAGGTGATAAAATCTACTATCACAAGGAGCACAATAGAAATGGCTGTACAAAATGGGAGGAGTCTGTGGCACCTGCCCCTAAGAAAAGCAAGGGTAGTAGTAGAGCAGGAACTTATTGCATTAAAAACAAAACAAACAACAAGTAGCAGGTACAGTACCACTCACAGTGGACTTGAAATAATGGGTACTCATGTTAAAAATCATTTTAATGATGACTCAACAAGCACTACTAGCAGTGCCAGTGATTCTGCTGATGACCGTAAGAATGATAAACAGGAGGCTGAAATTTATTGAAAGTGAATCAGATAGAGTAATTTCCCACAAAAAACAGGTTGAGACCAATCCAATTCTGGAGGAGACTGCATGGGACTAAAATGTTCAACCTTGTACTACACAAAAAGTAAGAGGGCTACATCTGTGGTGTGGAAGTATTTTCATTTTGACTGCAATAATGTGTTTTATACTGTACAGTATGTGTACTGTGTGAAAAGGTTGTCAGCAAAGGAAGGAGTTAGCAATCTTGGCACATCAACTATGATAAGGCACTTAGTCCAGTCACATCAAACCTGAGGGCAAAGTTAAAGGTAGCAGGAGGGAGTTAGAAGGTAGGCCGAGCAGCAGCTTGCCCATATGAGGGTAACTCAGTCTGAGATCCCCATCTCACAGAACTGGCTTATACAGATATTGTGTAAATTCTCAGAAGGAAACAGAAGATAGTGCTTTATTGTCCAACTTACAAAGTAGTAACCTCTCCTTCTCTGGTCTTAAGGGTCCTCCCAGCTCAGCAAGTCAGGCTGGATCAGTCAAGATAATGCTTTACCCCTTCACCTTCAAGTACTGCAGTTAGCCAAAAACAGTTAAGCATGAGAGCATCATCTGAAATGTCTTCCAAAAATGACACATGTCCTTCAGTGGCACAAATGTTATCTAGGGTAATTGCAACAATGACAGCAGTGGATGAGCATTCTTTCTCATGTGTCGAGGCTGCTGGTTTCAGCATGTGATGCACACAAAAAAGATGACTTGAATATAAAGTTACATATGGAGTGACTGTGTGAGGAACTATAACAAAAATGCATCTGCAAATGGGAATGAAAAAGAAGAGGAGGGAGGATAAGTGAAACTGAGTCGAACTCAAATGGAGTAGCTAAAAAATACATTATTTAACTGACATTTTAGGGAGTGGCAGCAAGCAACTAAGTGCCCTGGTGTGGGCAGTTGTCTCAACCACTCAGTGATGACTGAGCCTCCCTATTTGGGGTAAGTAATAGATTCACTCACCAGATATCATATTGTAATATTTTTATTTACCCAGATGGTACCAGTACAATATTGACAGCCAACATTTTGAGGATTAAATCTCCTCTTCCTCAGGGCAATTACAGTAACTGAGCCACTGGTTATTTAAACCTCCTGAGTTGCTTTTTGCTTTATGCATTCAATATCTTTTAACAGTATATCTAAGACTGTGTTGGTATATCACATGGAGAAATGTTTCAGTTCTGAGCTGAGACCCTCTGCTTGCAGGGAGATGCTTGTCACCTTGTCTGTCAATTGCTGATGAATGATTCTCCTTTCTCCAAGGGTTAGATGTCATAATTAAGGCTGGTTCTTGAGCACAGTTCTCCCAGTTTTTTTCTTTTCAGACAGTGGGCCACACTGGAATATAGGTTTAACTGTGACTTTTTAATGATCCAAAAGTGATAAGTTAAAGAGACACAAGTGATATTTATTTCAATTTATTTCAAGTTTATGCAAATCTCCATTGAGCAAGCTCATTCACAAGGACATCCTGGGATGGGTATACAGACAAGTATACCATACATAAACAAAGTTACATAACAATACATAGCATGTTAAAGAACTGCCCAGATACAAAATGTTCATGATGAGAAGTAACACTATTTAAATGACAATACATAGCATACATAAGGAGTTCCCGGGTTCAAAATGTTCATGTCTTTTAATAGTATATCTAAGACTTTGTTGGTATATCACATGGAGAAATGTTTCAGTTCTGAGCTGAGACCCTCTGCTTGCAGGAGATGCTTGTCGCCTTGTCTGTCAATTGCTGATGAATGATTCTCCTTTCTCCAAGGGTTAGTGGTCATAATTAAGGCTGGTTCTTGAGCACAGTTCTCCCAGTTTTTTTCTTTTCAGACAGTAGGGCCACACTGGAATGATAGGTTAACTGTGACTTTTTATGATCCAAAAGTGATAAGTTAAAGAGACACAAGAGATATTTATTTCAATTTGTTTCAAGTTATAGTAGAAATCTCCATTGAGCAAGCTCATTCACAAGGACATCCTGGGACTTGTATACAGACAAGTATACCACACATAAAGAAAGTTACATAACAATACATAGCATGCTTAAAGAACTCCCCGATACAAAATGTTCATGATGAGAAGTAACACTATTTAAATGACAATACATAGCATTCTTAAGGAGTTCCCAGGTACAAAATGTTCATGATGAAAAGTAACAGTAATTACATAACAGTACATAGCATACATAAAGAGTTCCACCGGATACAAAATGTTCATGATGAGAAGTAATAGTTCCTGTGATAGTGATAGTTCCTAGTCCAGGGTAAATAGGTCAGGCTTTGTGTAAGTGAGGGGACAAGGAGTTATTTTTTCAGTTTAATTACTGCCAGTAGCACTATATAATATTTTCTCAGAATATATAAGTGCCCTGGTTGGGGTAGATAAAGTAGGCTCTGCCAATCAGTGATGACTGAAGCCTGCCACTTTGAGGTGACTTTTTAAGCTCAAAAGTGACAAGTTAAAGAATCATAAGTGAGAGTGCCCTAGTCCAGATGGAAACAACCTACAGTATGGGGAAATAGGGAAAGGATAATGGGAAAAAGAGACAGGGGAGATGAGGAGAATCCTCACAAAATGTCACAGTAAAAATCCTTCAACAAGTAGCTGCTTTGCAGTGGCAGACTGCTGCATCATGCACAAACTCCACCATCTCCATCTCAGAACTCTGAGTCCTCCTTACAGTCACGAAGCACCTCCAAAAACGAGGGATAAAATCTACTATCACAAAGGAGCACAATAGAAATGGCTGTACAAAATGGGAGGAGTCTGTGGCACCTGCCCCTAAGAAAAGCAAGGGTAGTACTGAGCAGGTACTTATTGGATTAAAAACAAAAACAGAAAACAAGTAGCAGGTACAGTACCACTCAGTGTGGAGTGAAATAATGGCTACTCATGTTAAAAATCATGTTAATGATGACTCAACAAGCACTACTAGCAGTGCCAGTGGATTCTGCTGATGACCAAAGAATGTTAAACAGGAAGCTGAAAATGAAAAAAAAATGTTGTTAGTGATAGTCAGCACGAAAGTGAATCAGATAGAGTAATTTTCCCCAAAAACAGGTTGAGACCAGTCCAATTCTGGAGGAGACTGCACAGGACCAAGATGTTCAACCTTGTATGCCTGGCACAAAACCAATAGGGCTACATCTGTGGTGTGGAAGTATTTTCATTTTGACTCCAATAATGTGTGTTATACTGTACAGTATGTGTACTGTGTGAAAAGGTTGTCAGCAAAGGAAGGATTTAGCAATCTTGGCACATCAACTATGATAAGGCACTTAGTCCAGTCACATCCAAACCTGAGGCAAAGTAAAGTTAGCAGGAGGAGAGTTAGAAGGTGAGGCCGAGTAGCAGCTTGCCCATATGAGGGTAACACAGTCAGAGATCTCCATCTCACAGAACTGGCTTATACAGATATTATGTAAATTCTCAGAAGGAAACAGAAGATAGTGCATTATTATCCAACTTACAGAGTAGTAACCTCTTTCTCTGGTATTAAGGGTCCTCTCAGGTCAGCAGGTCAGGCCTGACCAGTCAAGATAAAGCTTTACCACTTCACCTTCTGGCACCGCAGTAAGCCAAAAACAGTTACGCATGAGAGCATCATCTGAAATGTCTTCCAGATATGACACATGTCCTCCAGTGGCACAAATTTTATCTAGGGAATTGCAACAATGACAGCAGTGGATGAGCATTCTTTCCCATGTATCGAGGCTGCTGGTTTTCAGCATGTGATGCACAAAAAAAAAGATTTCTTAAAGAATTTAAAGTTAAATATGGAGGACTGTAGGGAACTATAACGAAAAAACATCTGCAATGGGGGATGAAAAAGATGAGGAGGGAGGATAAGTGAAAGTAAATCGAACTCAAAAGGAGTGGCTAAATAAATACATTATTTAACTGACATTATTGGGGAGTGGTAGCAAGCAACTTAAGTGCCCTGGTGTGGGCAGTTGTCTCAACCAATCAGTAATGACTGAGCCTCCCTATTTGGGGTAAGTAATAGATTCACTCACCAGATATCATATTGTAATATTTTTATTTACCCAGATGGTACCAGTACTATATTGACAGCCAACATTTTGAGGATTAAATCTCCTCTTCCTCAGGCCAATTACAGTAACTGAGCCATTGGTTATTTATACCTCCTGAGTTGCTTTTGCTTTATGCATTCAATATTTTTTAACAGTATATCTAAGACTGTGTTGGTATATCACATGGAGAAATGTCTCAGTTCTGAGCTGAGACCCTCTGCTTGCAGGAGATGCTCATACCTTGTCTGCCAATGGTTGATGAATGATTTTCCTTTCCCAAGAGTTGGTGGTCATAATTAAGGCTGGTTCTTGAGCACAGTTCTCCTAGTGTTTTTTTTTTCCAGACAGTGGACCACACTGGAATACAGCAGGAACTGTGACTTTTTATGATCCAAAAGTGATAAGTTAAAGACACAAAAGTGAGAGTTCTCTAGTCCAGGGTAAACAGGCCAGACTTTGTGTCAGTGAGGGAAGAAGGAGTTATTTTTTCAGTTTAATTACTGCCAGCAGCACTATACAATATTTTCTCACACTATATAAGTGCCCTGGTGTGGCAGTAGATAAAGTAGGTTCTGCCAATCAGTGATGACTGAAGCCTCCACTTTGAGGTGACCTTTTTAAGCTCATAAAGTGAGAAGTTAAAGAAACAGAAGTGAGAGTGCCCTAGTCCAGATGGAGACAACCTACAGTACCATGGGGAATTAGGGAAAGGATAATAGGAAAAAAGAGACAGGGAGATGAGGAGAATCCTTTACAAAATATAACAGTAAAAATCCTTCAACAAGTAGATGCTTTGCAGTGGCAGACATGTTGCACCATCCACAAAATCCACCATCTCCACCTCAGAACTCTGAGTACTCCTTACAGTCACTGACACTTCCAAAAATGAGGCGATAAAATCTACCATCACAAGGAGCACAATAGAAATGGCTGTACAAATGGGAGGAGTCTGTGGCACCTGCCCCTAAGAAAAGCAAGGGTAGTACTAGAGCAGGAACTTATTGCATTAAAAACAAAACAAACAACAAGTAGCAGGTACAGTACCACTCACAGTGGGACTTGAAATAATGGTACTCATGTTAAAAATCATTTTAATGATGACTCAACAAGCACTACTAGCAGTGCCAGTGATTCTGCTGATGACCATAAGAATGATAAACAGGAGTCTGAAATTTATTGAAAGTGAATCAGATAGAGTAATTTCCCCAAAAAACAGGTTGAGACCAATCCAATTCTGGAGGAGACTGCACAGGACTAAACTGTTCAACCTTGCATGCCTGACACAAAAACTAATAGGGTTACATCTGTGTGTGGAAGTATTTTCATTTTGACTCCAATAATGTGTTATAGTGAACAGTATGTGTACTGTGTGAAATGGGTGTCAGCAAAGGAAGGAGTTAGCAATCTTGGCACATCAACTATGATAAGTCACTTAGTCCAGTCACATCCAAACCTGAGGGCAAAATTAAAGGTAGCAGGAGGAGAGTTAGAAGGTGAGGCTGAGCAGCAGCTTGCCCATATGAGAGTAACACAGTCAGAGATCCCCATCTCACAGAACTGGCTCACACAGATATTGTGCAAATTCTCAGAAGGAAACAGAAGGTAGTGCTTTATTGTCCAACTTACAGAGTAGTAACCTCTCTTTCTCTGGTCTTGAGGGTCCTCCCAGCTCAGCAGGTCAGGATTGATCAGTCAGGATAAAGCTTTTACCCTTCACCTTCAAGTACCGCAAGTAAGCCAAAAACAGTTAAGCATGAGTGCATGATCTAAAATGTCTTCCAGATATGACACATGTCCTCCAGTGGCACAAATGTTATCTAGGGTATTTGCAACAATGACAGCAGTGGATGAGCATTCTTTCTCATGTGTCGAGGCTGCTGGTTTTCAGCATGTGATGGACAAAAAAAGATTACTTAAAGTTAAGTAAATACATATGGAGTGACTGTGTGGAACTATAACTAAAAAACAACTGCAATGGAGGGATGAAAAAGAAGAGGTGGGAGGGTAAGTGAATGTAAGTCTTAACTCAAAAGGAGTGGTTTAAAAATACATTATTTAACTGACATTTTAGTGGAGTGGTAGCAAGCAATCTAAGTGCCCTGGTGTGGGCAGTTGTCTCATCTAATCAGTGATGACTGAGCCTCCTTATTTGGGGTAAGTAATAGATTCACTTACCAGATATCATATTGTAATATTTTTTTTTACCCAGATGGTACCAGTACTATATTGACAGCCAACATTTTGAGGATTAAATCTCCTCTTCCTCAGGGCAATTACAATAACTGAGCCATTGGTTATTTAAACCTCCTGAGTTGCTTCTTTGCTTTATGCATTCAATATCTTTTAACTGTATTTCTAAGACTGTGTTGGTATATCACATGGAGAAATGTCTCAGTTCTGAGCTGAGACCCTCTGCTTCTGAGGAGATGCTCAATGCCTTGTCTGCCAATGGTTGATGAATGACTTTCCTTTCTACAAGAGTTAGTGGTCATAATTAAGGCTGGTTCTTGAGCACAGCTCTCCTAGTGCTTTTTTCTTTTAGACAGTGGACCACATTGGAATACAGCAGGAACTGTCACTTTTTATGATCCAAAAGTGATAAATTAAAGACACACAAGTGATAGTATCCTAGTCCAGGGTAAATAGGCCAGGCTTTGTGTCAGTGAGGAGAAGGAGTTATTTTTTCAGTTTAATTACCCCAGCAGCACTATTCAATATTTTCTCACACTATATAAGTGCCCTGTTGTGGGCTGTAGATAAAGTAGGTTCTGCCAATCAGTGATGACTGAAGCCTCCCACTTTGAGGTGACTTTTTGCTCAAAAGTGAGAAGTCAAAGAAACAGAAGTGAGAGTGCCCTAATCCAGATGGAGACAACCTACAGTACCATGGGGAATTAGGGAAAGGATAATAGAGAAAAAAGACAGGAGAGATGAGGAGAATCCTCTACAAAATGTCACAGTAAAAAATCCTTCAACAAGTAGCTGCTTTGCAGTGGCAGACATGTTGCACCATACACAAAATCCACCATCTTCAGCTCAGAACTCTGAGTCCTCCTTACAGTCACAAAGCACGTCCATAAATGAGGTGATAAAATCTACTATCACAAGGAGCACAATAGAAATGGCTGTACAAATGGGAGGAGTCTGTGGTACCTGCCTCTAAGAAAAGCAAGGGTAGTACTAGAGCAGGTACTTATTGCATTAAGAAACAAAACAAAAACAAGTAGCAGGTACAGTATCACTCACGGTGGGATTGAAATAATGGGTACTCATGTTAAAAAATCATTTTAATGATGACTCAACAAGCACTACTAGTAGTGCCAGTGATTCTGTCGATGACCAGAAGAATGATAAACAGGAGTCTGAAATTTATTGAAAGTGAATCAGATAGAGTAATTTCCCACAAAAAACAGGTTGAGACCAATCCAATTCTGGAGGAGACTGCATGAGGACTAAAATGTTCAACCTTGTATGCCTGACACAAAAGTAAGAGGGCTACATCTGTGGTGTGGAAGTATTTTCATTTTGACTGCAATAATGTGTTTTATACTGTACAGTATGTGTACTGTGTGAAAAGGTTGTCAGCAAAGGAAGGAGTTAGCAATCTTGGCACATCAACTATGATAAGGCACTTAGTCCAGTCACATCCAAACCTGAGGGCAAATTAAAGGTAGCAGGAGGGAGTTAGAAGGTGAGGCCGAGCAGCAGCTTGCCCATATGAGGGTAACACAGTCTGAGATCCCCATCTCACAGAACTGGCTTATACAGATATTGTGTAAATTCCTCAGAAGGAAACAGAAGATAGTGCTTTATTGTCCAACTTACAAAGTAGTAACCTCTCCTTCTCTGGTCTTAAGGGTCCTCCCAGCTCAGCAAGTCAGGCTGGATCAGTCAAGATAATGCTTTACCCTTCACCTTCAAGTACTGCAGTTAGCCAAAACAGTTAAGCATGAGAGCATCATCTGAAATGTCTTCCAAAAATGACACATGTCCTTCAGTGGCACAAATGTTATCTAGGAAATTGCAGCAATGACAGCAGTGGATGAGCATTCTTTCTCATGTGTCGAGGCTTCTGGTTTGCAGCATGTGATTCACAAAAAAAAAGATTACTTGAATTTAAAGTTACATATGGAGTGACTGTGTAGGGAACTATAACAAAAATGCATCTGCAAATGGGGAATGAAAAAGAAGAGGAGGGAGGATAAGTGAAACTGAGTCGAACTCAAATGGAGTAGCTAAAAAATACATTATTTAACTGACATTTTAGGGGAGTGGCAGCAAGCAACTTAAGTGCCCTGTGTGGGCAGTTGTCTCAACCACTCAGTGATGACTGACTCCCTATTTGGGGTAAGTAATAGATTCACTCACCAGATATCATATTGTAATATTTTTATTTACCCAGATGGTACCAGTACAATATTGACAGCCAAAATTTTGAGGATTAAATCTCTCTTCCTCAGGGCAATTACAGTAACTGAGCCATTGGTTATTTAAACCTCCTGAGTTGCTTTTTGCTTTATGCATTCAATATCTTTTAACAGTATATCTAAGACTGTGTTGGTATATCACATGGAGAAATGTTTCAGTTCTGAGCTGAGACCCTCTGCTTGCAGGGAGATGCTTGTCACCTTGTCTGTCAATTGCTGATGAATGATTCTCCTTTCTCCAAGGGTTAGATGTCATAATTAAGGCTGGTTCTTGAGCACAGTTCTCCCAGTTTTTTTCTTTTCAGACAGTGGCCACACTGGAATATAGGTTTAACTGTGACTTTTAAGATCCAAAAGTGATAAGTTAAAGAGACACAAGTGATATTTATTTCAATTTATTTCAAGTTTATTGCTGAAATCTCCATTGAGCAAGCTCATTCACAAGGATATCCTGGGATGGATTTACAGACAAGTATACCATACATAAAGAAAGTTACATAACAATACATAGCATGCTTAAAGAACTGCCCAGATACAAAATGTTCATGATGAGAAGTAACACTATTTAAATGACAATACATAGCATACATAAGGAGTTCTCGGTAGAAAATGTTCATGATGAAAAGTAACAGTAATTACATAACAGTACATAGCATCATAAAGAGTTCCACCAGATACAAAATTTTCATGATGAGAAGTAATAGTTCCCTGTGATAGTGATAGTTCCCTAGTCCAGGATAAATAGGTCAGGCTTTGTGTCAGTTAGGGGACAAGGGAGTTATTTTTTTCAGTTTAATTACTTCCAGTAGCACTATATAGTATTTTCTCAGAATATATAAGTGCCTGGTGTGGGAAGTAGATAAGTAGGCTCTGCCAATCAGTGATGACTGAAGCCTCCCACTTTGAGGTGACTTTTTAAGCTCAAAAAGTGACAAGTTAAAGAAACAGAAGTGAGAGTGCTCTAGTCCAGATGGAAACAACCTACAGTACCATGGGGAAATAGGGAAAGGATAATGGGAACAAAAAGACAGGGAGATGAGGAGAATCCTCTACAAAATGTCACAGTAAAAATACTTCATCAAGTAGCTGCTTTGCAGTGGTAGACGTTGCATCATGCACAAACTCCACCATCTCCACCTCAGAACTCTGAGTCCTCCTTACAGTCACAGGCACCTCCAAAAATGAGGGATAAAATCTACCTACACAAAGAGCACAATAGAAATGGCTGTACAAAATGGGAGGAGTCTGTGGCACCTGCCCCTAAGAAAAGCAAGGGTAGTACTAGAGCAGGTACTTATTGCATTAAAAACAAAAACAAAATACATGTAGCAGGTACAGTATTACTCACAGTGGGATTGAAATAATGGCTACTCATGTTAAAAATCATGTTAATGATGACTCAACAAGCACTACTAGCAGTGCCAGTAGTTCTGCTGATGACCATAAGAATGCTAAACAGGAGTCTGAAATTTGCGAAAATGAAAAAAATGTTGTCAGTGATAGTGAGCATGAAAGTGAATAAGATAGAGTTATTTCCCCAAAATCAGGTTGAGACCTATCCAATTCTGAGGAGACTGCACAGGACCAAGATGTTCAATCTTTTATGACTGACACAACAACTAAGAGGGCTACATCTGAGGTGTGGAAGTATTTCATTTGACTCCAATAATGTGTGTTATACTGTACAGTATGTGTACTGTGTGAAAGGTTGTCAGCAAAGAAGAGTTAGCAATCTTGGACATCAACTATGATAAGGCACTTAGTCCAGTCACATCCAAACCTGAGGCAAAGTTAATGGTAGCAGGAGGAGAGTTAAAGGTGAGGCCAAGCAGCAGCTTGCCCATATGAGGGTAACACAGTCTGAGATCCCCATCTCACAGAACTGGCTTATACAGATATTGTGTAAATTCTCAGAAGGAAACAGAAGATAGTGCATTATTGTCCAACTTACAAAGTTGTAACCTCTCCTTCTCTGGTCTTAAGGGTCCTCCCAGCTCAGCAGGTCAGGCTGGATCAGTCATGATAAAGCTTTACCCTTCACCTTCAAATACCGCAGTAAGCCAAAAACAGTTAAGCATGAGAGCATTATCTGAAATGTCTTCCAAATATGACACATGTCCTCCAGTGGCACAAATGTTATCTAGGGTAATTGCAACAATGACAGCAGTGGATGAGCATTCTTTCTCATGTGTCGAGGCTGCTGGTTTTCAGCATGTGATGCACAAAAACAAAGATTACTTGAAGCTAAAGTTACATATGGAGTGACTGTGTAGGGAACAATAACAAAAATGCATCTGCAAATGGGGATGAAAAAGAAGAGGAGGCGTGGATAAGTGAAAATAAGTCGAACTCAAATGGAGTGGTAAAAATACATTATTTAACTGACATTTTAGGGAGTGGTAGAAGCAACTTATGTGCCCTGGTGTGGGCAGTTGTCTCAACCACTCAGTGATGACTGGAGCCTCCCTGTTTGGGGTAAGTATTAGATTTACTCACCAGATATCATATTGTAATATTTTTATTTACCCAGATGGTACCAGTACAATATTGACAGCCAACATTTTGAGGATTAAATCTCCTCTTCCTCAGGGCAATTACAGTAACTGAGCCATTGGTTATTTAAACCTCCTGAGTTGCTTCTTTGCTTTATGCATTCAATATCTTTTAACTGTATATCTAAGACTGTGTTGGTATATCACATGGAGAAATGTTTCAGTTCTGAGCTGAGACCATCTGCTTGCAGGGAGATGCTTGTCGCCTTGTCTGTCAATTGCTGATGATTGATTCTCCTTTCTCCAAGGGTTAGTGGTCATAATTAAGGCTGGTTCTTGAGCACAGTTCTCCCAGTTTTTTTCTTTTCGGAGAGTGGGCCACACTGGAATGTAGCATTAACTGTGACTATTTTTGATCCAAAAGTGATAAGCTAAAGAGACACAAGAGATATTTATTGCAATTTATTTCAAGTTTATAGCAGGAAATCCCGTTGAGCAAGCTCATTCACAAGGACATCCTGGGACAGGTATACAGACATGTATACCACATAAAGAAAGTTACATAACAATACATAACATGCTTAAAGAACTCCCCAGATACAAAATGTTCATGATGAGAAGTAACACTATTTAAATGACAATACATAGCATACTTAAGGAGTTCCCGGTGCAAAATATTCATGATGAAAAGTAATAGTAATTACATAACAGTGCATAGCATACATAAAGAGTTCTACCGGATACAAAATGTTCATGATGAGAAGTAATAGTTCCCTGTGATAGTGATAGTTCCCTAGTCCAGGTAAATTGGTCAGGCTTTGTGTCAGTGAGGGGACAAGGGAGTTATTTTTTTCAGTTTAATTACTTCCAGTAGCACTATATAGTATTTTCTCAGAATATATAAGTGCCTGGTGTGGGCAGTAGATAAAGTAGGCTCTGCCAATCAGTGATGACTGAAGCCTCCCACTTTGAGGTGACTTTTTAAGCTCAAAAGTGACAAGTTAAAGAAACAGAAGTGAGAGTGCCCTAGTCCAGATGGTACAACCTACAGTACCATGGGGAATTAGGGAAAGGTAAGGGAAAAAGAGGCAGGGAGATGAGAGAATCCTCTACAAAATGTCACAGTACAAAATCCTTCAGCAGGTAGATGCTTTGCAGTGGCAGACATGTTGCACCTTCCACAAAATCCAACATCTCCACCTCAGAACTCTGAATCCTCCTTACAGTCACAAAGCACTTCCAAAATTGAGGGTTACAATCTACCAACACAAAGAGTACAATAGAAATGGCTGTACAAAATGGGAGGAGTATGTGGCACCTGCCCCTAAGAAAAGCAAGGGTAGTACTGAGCAGGTACTTATTGGATTAAAAACAAAACAGAAAACAAGTAGCAGGTACAGTACCACTCACAGTGGAGTGAAATAATGGCTACTCATGTTAAAAATCATGTTAATGATGACTCAACAAGCACTACTAGCAGTGCCAGTGATTCTGCTGATGACCACAAGAATGTTAAACAGGAAGCTGAAATTAGCGAAAATGAAAAAGAAATGTTGTTAGTTATAGTCAGCACGAAAGTGAATCAGATAGAGTAATTTTCCCCAAAAAACAGGTTGAGACCAGTCCAATTCTGGAGGAGACTGCACAGGACCAAGATGTTCAACCTTGTATGCCTGGCACAAAATCTAATAGGGCTACATCTGTGGTGTGGAAGTATTTTCATTTTGACTCCAATAATGTGTGTTATACTGTACAGTATGTGTACTGTGTGAAATGGGTGTCAGCAAAGGAAGGATTTAGCAATCTTGGCACATCAACTATGATAAGGCACTTAGTCCAGTCACATCCAAACCTGAGGGCAAAATTAAAGGTAGCAGGAGGAGAGTTGAAGGTGAGGCTGAGTAGCAGCTTGCCGATATGAGGGTAACACAGTCAGAGATCCCCATGTCACAGAACTGGCTCATAGAGATATTGTGTAAATTCTCAGAAGGAAACAGAAGATAGTGCATTATTGTTCAACTTACAGAGTAGTAACCTCTCTTTTCTGGACTTAAGGGTCCTCCCAGCTCAGCAGGTCAGGCTGGATCAGTCGAGATAAAGCTTTTACCCCTTCACCTTCAAGTACCACAGTAAGCCAAAACAGTTACACATGAGAGCATCATCTGACATGTCTTCCAGATATGACACATGTCCTCCAGTGGCACAAATGTTATCTAGGGTAATTGCAACAAAGACAGCAGTGGATGAGCATTCTTTCTCATGTGTCGAGGCTGCTGGTTTTCAGCATATGATGCACAAAAAAGATTACTTAAAGAATTTAAAGTTACATATGGAGTGACTGTTTAGGAACTATAATGAAAAAACATCTGCAACGGGGGATGAAAAATAAGAGGCGGGAGGATAAAGGAAAGTAAGTCGAAATCAAAAGGATTGGCTAAAAAATGCATTGTTTAACTGACATTTTAGTGGAGTGGTAGCAAGCAACTTAAGTGCCCTGGTGTGGGCAGTTGTCTCAACCAATCAGTGATGACTGGAGCCTCCTATTTGGGGTAAGTAATAGATTCACTCACCAGATATCATATTGTAATATTTTATTTACCCAGATGGTACCAGTACTATATTGACAGCCAACATTTTGAGGATTAAATCTCCTCTTCCTCAGGGCAATTACAATAACTGAGCCATTGTTTTTTAAACCTCCTGAGTTGCTTTTTGCTTTATGCATTCAATATCTTTTAACTGTATATCTAAGACTGTGTTGGTATATCACATGGAGAAATGTCTCAGTTCTGAGCTGAGACCCTCTGCTTGCAGGGAGATGCTCAATGCCTTGTCTGCCAATGGTTGATGAATGACTTTCTTTCTTCAAGAGTTAGTGGTCATAATTAAGGCTAGTTCTTGAGCACAGCTCTCCTAGTGCTTTTTTTTTCAGACAGTGGACAATATTGGAATACAGCAGAACTGTTACTTTTTTATGATCCAAAAGTGATAAATTAAAGACACACAGTGATAGTTTCCTAGTCCAGGGTAAATAGGCCAGGCTTTGTGTCAGTGATGGGAGATGGGAGTTATTTTTTCAGTTTAATTACTGCCAACAGCACTATTCAATATTTTCTCACACTATATAAGTGCCCTGTTGTGGGCTGTAGATAAAGTAGGTTCTGCCAATCAGTGATGACTGAAGCCTCCCACTTTGAGGTGACTTTTAAGCTCAAAAGTGAGAAGTCAAAGAAACAGAATTGAGAGTGCCCTAATCCAGATGGAGACAACCTACAGTACCATGGGGAATTAGGGAAAGGATAATAGGAAAAAAGACAGGAGAGATGAGGAGAATCCTCTACAAATGTCACAGTAAAAATCCTTCAACAAGTAGCTGCTTTGCAGTGGCAGACATGTTGCGCCATACACAAAATCCACCATCTCCAGCTCAGAACTCTGAGTCCTCCTTACAGTCACAAAGCACGTCCATAAATGAGGTGATAAAATCTACTATCACAAGGAGCACAATAGAAATGGCTGTACAAAATGGAGGAGTCTGTGGCACCTGCCCCTAAGAAAAGCAAGGGTAGTACTAGAGCAGGTACTTATTGCACTAAGAAACAAAACAAAAACAAGTAGCAGGTACAGTACCACTCACGGTGGGATTGAAATAATGGGTACTCATATTAAAAATCATTTTAATGATGACTCAACAAGCACTGCTAGTAGTGCCAGTGATTCTGTCGATGACCAGAAGAATGATAAACAGGAGTCTGAAATTTATTGAAAGTGAATCAGATAGAGTAATTTCCCCACAAAAAACAGGTTGAGACCAATCCAATTCTGGAGGAGATCATGAGGACTAAAATGTTCACCCTTGTATGCCTGACACAAAAGTAAGAGGGCTACATCTGTGGTGTGGAAGTATTTTCATTTTGACTGCAATAATGTGTTTTATACTGTACAGTATGTGTACTGTGTGAAAAGGTTGTCAGCAAAGGAAGGAGTTAGCAATCTTGGCACATCAACTATAATAAGGCACTTAGTCCAGTCACATCCAAACCTGAGGGCAAAATTAAAGGTAGCAGGAGGGAGTTAGAAGGTGAGGCCGAGCGTCAGCTTGCCCATATGAGGTAACACAGTCTGAGATCCCCATCTCACAGAATTGGCTTATACAGATATTGTGTAAATTCTCAGAAGGAAACAGAAGGTAGTGCATTATTGTCCAGCTTACAAGTAGTAACCTCTCTTCTCTGGTCCTCAGGGTTCTCCCAGCTCAGCAGGTCAGGCTTGATCAGTCAGGATAAAGCTTTTACCCTTCACCTTCAGGTACCGCAGTAAGCCAAAACAGTTAAGCATGAGAGCATCATCTGAAATGTCTTCCAAAATGACACATGTCCTCCAGTGGCACAAATGTTATCTAGGGGTAATTGCAACAATAACAGCAGTGGATGAGCATTCTTCTCATTGTCGAGGCTGTTGGTTTTCAGCATGTGATGCACAAAAAAAAAGATTACTTGAATTTAAAGTTACATATGGAGTGACTGTGTAGGAACTATAACAAAAAATGCATCTGCAAATGGGGAATAAAAAAGAAGAGGAGGGAGGATAAGTGAAAGTGAGTCGAACTCAAATGGAGTAGCTAAAAAATACATTATTTAACTGACATTTTAGGGAGTGGCAGGCAACTTAAGTGCCCTGGTGTGGGCAGTTGTCTCAACCACTCAGTGATGACTGAGCCTCCCTATTTGGGGTAAGTAATAGATTCACTCACCAGATATCATATTGTAATATTTTTATTTACCCAGATGGTACCAGTACAATATTGACAGCCAACATTTTGAGGATTAAATCTCCTCTTCCTCAGGGCAATTACAGTAACTGAGCCATTGGTTATTTAAACCTCCTGAGTTGCTTTTTTCTTTATGCATTCAATATCTTTTTAACAGTATATCTAAGACTGTGTTGGTATATCACATGGAGAAATGTTTCAGTTCTGAGCTGAGACCCTCTGCTTGCAGGAGATGCTTGTCACCTTGTCTGTCAATTGCTGATGAATGATTCTCCTTTCTCCAAGGGTTAGATGTCATAATTAAGGCTGGTTCTTGAGCACAGTTCTCCCAGTTTTTTTTTTTCAAACAGTGGGCCACACTGGAATATAGGTTTAACTGTGACTTTTTATGATCCAAAAGTGATAAGTTAAAGAGACACAAGTGATATTTATTTCAAGTTTATTGCTGGAAATCTCCATTGAGCAAGCTCATTCACAAGGACATCCTGGGATGGGTATACAGACAAGTATACCATACATAAACAAAGTTACATAACAATACATAGCATGCTTAAAGAACTGCCCAGATACGAAATGTTCATGATGAGAAGTAACACTATTTAAATGACAATACATAGCATACATAAGGAGTTCCTCGGTAGAAAATGTTCATGATGAAAAGTAACAGTAATTACATAACAGTACATAGCATACATAAAGAGTTCCACCAGATACAAAATTTTCATGATGAGAAGTAATAGTTCCTGTGATAGTGATAGTTCCCTAGTCCAGGATAAATAGGTCAGGCTTTGTGTCAGTTAGGGGACAAGGGAGTTATTTTTTTCAGTTTAATTACTTCAGTAGCACTATATAGTATTTTCTCAGAATATATAAGTGCCCTGGTGTGGGCAGTAGATAAAGTAGGCTCTGCCAATCAGTGATAACTGAAGCCTCCCACTTTGAGGTGACTTTTTAAGCTCAAAAGTGACAAGTTAAAGAAACAGAAGTGAGAGTGCTCTAGTCCAGATGGAAACAACCTACCGTACCATGGGGAAATAGGGAAAGGATAATGGGAACAAAGAGACAGGGGAGATGAGGAGAATCCTCTACAAAATGTCACAGAAAAAAAATCCTTCAACAAGTAGCTGCTTTGCAGTGGCAGACGTTGCATCATGCACAAACTCCACCATCTCCATCTCAGAACTCTGAGTCCTCCTTACAGTCAGAACACCTCCAAAAATGAGGGATAAAATCTACCAACACATAGAGCACAATAGGAATGGCTGTACAAAATGGGAGGAGTCTGTGGCACCTGCCCCTAAGAAAAGCAAGGTAATACTAGAGCAGGAACTTATTGCATTAAAAACAAAAACAAAATACAAGTAGCAGGTGCAGTATTTCTCACAGTGGGATTGAAATAATGGCTACTCATGTTAAAAATCATGTTAATGATGACTCAACAAGCACTACTAGCAGTGCCAGTAGTTCTGCTGATGACCATAAGAATGATAAACAGGAGTCTGAAATTTAGAAAATGAAAAAAATGTTGTTAGTGATAGTGAGCATGAAAGTGAATAAGATAGATTAATTTCCCCAAAATCAGGTTGAGACCTATCCAATTCTGAGGAGACTGCACAGGACCAAGATGTTCAATCTTTATGCCTGCACAACAACTAAGAGGGCTACATCTGAGGTGTGGAAATATTTTCATTTGACTCAATAATGTGTGTTATACTGTACAGTATGTGTACTGTGTGAAAAGGTTGTCAGCAAAGAAGGAGTTAGCAATCTTGGACATCAACTATGATAAGGCACTTAGTCCAGTCACATCCAAACCTGAGGGCAAAATTAAAGGTAGCAGGAGGGAGTTAGAAGGTGAGGCTGAGCGCAGCTTGCCCATATGAGGGTAACACAGTCTGAGATCCCATCTCACAGAATTGGCTTATACAGATATTGTGTAAATTCTCAGAAGGAAACAGAAGGTAGTGCATTATTGTCCAGCTTACAGAGTAGTAACCTCTCTTTCTCTGGTCCTCAGGGTTCTCCCAGCTCAGAAGATCAGGCTTGATCAGTCAGGATAAAGCTTTTACCCCTTCACCTTCAAGTACCGCAGTAAGCCAAAACAGTTAAGCATGAGAGCATCATCTGAAATGTCTTCCAAAATGACACATGTCCTCCAGTGGCACAAATGTTATCTAGGGTAATTGCAACAATGACAGCAGTGGATGAGCATTCTTTCTCATGTGTCGAGGCTGCTGGTTTCAGCATGTGATGCACAAAAAAAAAAGATTACTTGAATTTAAAGTTACATATGGAGTGACTGTGTAGGGAACTATAACAAAAATGCATCTGCAAATGGGGAATGAAAAGAAGAGGAGGGAGGATAAGTGGAAAGTGAGTCGAACTCAAATGGAGTGGCTAAAAAATACATTATTTAACTGACATTTTAGGGAGTGGCAGCAAGCTTAAGTGCCCTGGTGTGGGCAGTTGTCTCAACCACTCAGTGATGACTGGAGCCTCCCTGTTTGGGGTAAGTAATAGATTCACTCACCAGATATCATATTGTAATATTTTTATTTACCCAGATGGTACCAGTACAATATTGACAGCCAACATTTTGAGGATTAAATCTCCTCTTCCTCAGGGCAATTACAGTAACTGAGCCATTGGTTATTTAAACCTCCTGAGTTGCTTTTTGCTTTATGCATTCAATATCTTTTAACAGTATATCTAAGACTGTGTTGGTATATCACATGGAGAAATGTTTCAGTTCTGAGCTGAGACCCTCTGCTTGCAGGGAGATGCTTGTCACCTTGTCTGTCAATTGCTGATGAATGATTCTCCTTTCTCCAAGGGTTAGATGTCATAATTAAGGCTGGTTCTTGAGCACAGTTCTCCCAGTTTTTTTCTTTTCAAACAGTGGGCCACACTGGAATATAGGTTTAACTGTGACTTTTTATGATCCAAAAGTGATAAGTTAAAGAGACACAAGTGATATTTATTTCAAGTTTATTGTTGAAATCTCCATTGAGCAAGCTCATTCACAAGGACATCCTGGGATGGGTATACAGACAAGTATACCATACATAAACAAAGTTACATACAATACATAGCATGCTTAAAGAACTGCCCAGATACGAAATGTTCATGATGAGAAGTAACACTATTTAAATGACAATACATAGCATACATAGGAGTTCCTCGGTAGAAAATGTTCATGATGAAAAGTAACAGTAATTACATAACAGTACATAGCATACATAAAGAGTTCCACCAGATACAAAATTTTCATGATGAGAAGTAATAGTTCCTGTGATAGTGATAGTTCCCTAGTCCAGGATAAATAGGTCAGGCTTTGTGTCAGTTAGGGGACAAGGGAGTTATTTTTTCAGTTTAATTACTTCCAGTAGCACTATATAGTATTTTCTCAGAATATATAAGTGCCCTGGTGTGGGCAGTAGATAAAGTAGGCTCTGCCAATCAGTGATAACTGAAGCCTCCCACTTTGAGGTGACTTTTTAAGCCTCAAAAAGTGACAAGTTAAAGAAACAGAAGTGAGAGTGCTCTAGTCCAGATGGAAACAACCTACGTACTCATGGGAAATAGGGAAAGGATAATGGAACAAAGAGACAGGGAGATGAGGAGAATCCTCTGCAAAATGTCACAGAAAAAATCCTTCAACAAGTAGCTGCTTTGCAGTGGCAGACGTTGCATCATGCACAAACTCCACCATCTCCATCTCAGAACTCTGAGTCCTCCTTACAGTCACGAAGCACCTCCAAAATGAGGGATAAAATCTACCAACACATTGAGCACAATAGAAATGGCTGTACAAAATGGGAGGAGTCTGTGGCACCTGCCCCTAAGAAAGGCAAGGGTAGTACTAGAGCAGGAACTTATTGCATTAAAAACAAAACAAAATACAAGTAGCAGGTGCAGTATTTCTCACAGTGGGATTGAAATAATGGCTACTCATGTTAAAAAATCATGTTAATGATGACTCAACAAGCACTACTAGCAGTGCCAGTAGTTCTGCTGATGACCATAAGAATGATAAACAGGAGTCTGAAATTTATGAAAATGAAAAAAAATGTTGTTAGTGATAGTGAGCATGAAAGTGAATAAGATAGATTAATTTCCCCAAAATCAGGTTGAGACCTATCCAATTCTGAGGAGACTGCACAGGACCAAGATGTTCAATCTTTTATGCCTGGCACAACAACTAAGAGGGCTACATCTGAGGTGTGGAAATATTTCATTTTGACTCCAATAATGTGTGTTATACTGTACAGTATGTGTACTGTGTGAAAAGGTTGTCAGCAAAGAAGGAGTTAGCAATCTTGGCACATCAACTATGATAAGGCACTTAGTCCAGTCACATCCAAACCTGAGAGCAAAGTTAAGGTAGCAGGAGGAGAGTTAGAAGGTGAGGCTGAGTAGCAGCTTGCCCATATGAGGGTAACACAGTCAGAGACCCCCATCTCACAGAACTGGCTTATACAGATATTTTGTAAATTCTCAGAAGGAAACAGAAGATAGTGATTATTGTCCAACTTACAAAGTAGTAACCTCTTTTCTCTGGTCTTAAGGGTCTTCCCAGCTCAGCAGGTTAGGCTGGATCAGTCAAGATGAAGCTTTACCCTTCACCTTCAAATACCGCAGTAAGCCAAAAGAGTTAAGCATGAGAGCATGATCTGAAATGTCTTCCAGAAATGATACATGTCCTCCAGTGGCACAAATGTTATCTAGGGTATTTGCAACAATGACAGCAGTGGATGAGCCTTCTTTCTGATGTGTCGAGGCTGCTGCTTTTCAGCATGTGATGCCAAAAAAAAAGATTACTTAAAGTTAAAGTTACATATGGGTGACTGTGTAGGGAACTATTACAAAAAAGCATCTGATCAGACTTGCAGCTTTAGTACAGCACCAAACAACTTTGTTTTGCTTTTGTTTTGCACTTTTTGATGAATTTTGCCCATCAGCTGTGTCACACTGTTTGGTATTTTGATTGACATTTTCTGGGTAGACAGAGGATTGATCAAAGAACAATCTAACATTGGTTTGGTGAAAAATATTAATCTATTCCAAAGTTATTTAAGTTTACATTTTCGGCTTTTGGGTATGCTCAGTTCAGTCAAAGAGTTATATGTGTGTTATGAAGGATTGACTCACGATCAGGATTTGTCACCTCACAAAAGGAGATTTATAAAATCCCTGTTCATGAGGAAAATTTCCCTTTCACGAGCCACCATCTTGTTTTCATTTTTTCCATCCAAAGAAAATTTTGTAGCTTGCCCCATGGCTGACTTCTTTTAATGAAGCATGGGTTTTGTCTGGTGACACCCTTTACAAACCCATGCCTTTGGTTTCTTTATTTTGGCCAAAATGGCCATTTTAAACTTTGATATTCTTCATTTGTGACTCACTTCGATCCTCTTTCACGAGCTGACTGAATCCCCTTCGCGAGGTAACAAAATCTTGATCACAACTTAGGAACCAGATGTCTCTATCTCATGAAAGGGGATCAGCTCAAGAAAGGATTTTCTCAGCTAGTGAAAGGGTATTGGTTTTTGAAGCCCTTTGCAAGCTGACAAAAATCCTTTTGCAAGCTGACAAAATCATTGATCGTCAATTCGGACTAGTATAAAAGTATCGAGATGAAACAGAAATGGTCTGATGAAGAGTTCCATCCAAATGTAACCATCGCCTGTTTTGCACTGTATTTGACAGCTGCCACTGCTGGAGATGAACGCTGCTGCAGTTTTCTGTTTCACCCGTACTTTTGCATTGATTATTGCACATCTATTTTCTTTTCCATGGAGATGACAACCAGCATTCAGATACGTGTACCATCTTCTCTTTGTATTGGTTGATTTTTGCATATCATGACAACTTGAAGCCTATGGTACAAGCATAGTTTTTTTAATACAACCTGGCTGTCCGGTTACAGAACGGAACTTTATCACCTGTCTGCTTATTATTTTTACCCCATTGTGGACACAGAGTTGTTAAGTGCCTACAGAAAACAGAATTAGCAGAAGAGGTTCCAGGCTCTGGGTTCCAGGTCTGAGGTCAGGGGACCTGGAAAAGTGGTGACAGGCTCGAGGAGGGGCTGATTGCCTGTTGAACATCGGCATAGTTTCCTTAGGAGTGGCGGTGTCCAGAGAATGCGGGAGTGATGTGGCAGTGGCTGTTTTGCAAGCAGCCCCTGTTTGGGGATTCGGAGAATTGAACCCTGATCCTGTGCTGTTGGAGATGGCCAAGTTACAAGACTGGAGGGAGAACAGAATGTCAGTGGGGAAGAAGATGGGTCCCAGGGTGTTTAGTGAGCTGGCCCCCAGGAAAATGTGCAAGCCAGAGGACGAGGGTAGAAGTGGCAGCAAAGTGCCTGGTCAGCCCTGAACAGGAGAAGGGACAGTCTGGCTGCAGAGCTGGGGCCCCAAGATGTGCAGCTCTAGCTGAAGTTGAGAGGAGCAAGTCAGGAGGGAGCATCAGTCAGCCCCGAGTTGTGAGGCAAGCTGGACCACCCTGCAGTTTAAAAAGCCCCATTTGGACATAGAAGCAACCGCATCAAATTTTAGAGGTCACTGCAAGGAGGGTGAGGGGAAGAACTGTTTTGTGACTGAGAATCCTGTGTTGGTATTCTCTTGTTTAGGAGGAATCAAGCTGCTTGCAATGGTTTTGGGGTCATCTGTTTAACACCCATAATGGACTCTCTGCAAATGGACTGAGTATGACCTCCATGTTCCAGAGAGTTCAATGTTCTAATGTGATCAAGCTTCCTGAACAATGTAACGTATCCCCACCATTTTTAGCAACTGCTCCATGGAGTAATTTGCTAGCTATTTATCAATTTATTAAAAGGGATCCCCGTGTGTTTCTACAATCCTCAGAGTGCTTTCATTGACTCCTGAACTATTAAGCTGCAAATCAGAACTTTCCTCCTACAGCCCAGTACCATCAGGAGTCACTGGGCACCCCAGTACCAACTATTGCTGGGAAAGCGAAGGCCATCCAGGAAAGGTTTCTGCTGCTGTGATTGCCCCTCCCCATGGACTTTACCACAATTTCCTAAACACTGGGAAGGGGGCCTACAACATGGGTGCTTGTCCAGGAGGTTTGTTTTGGGATGTCCAGAGACCTGCTGGACTCTGGATGGGTACTGGGTGAAGACAATGGATGTGCCTGAAAGTTTGTCTCAAGATGTGAAACAAACATGACACTATGGACATTGGCAATTTGTGCCTTTGGGAGATGTGAGAGACACCAGAGGGTCTGGCTTGTGGGATCCAGTGCCTGGTCCATGTGAATGCCATGCTAATGGACTTAGTTGAAAGCTGTGGATCAGACTGCCTGGTGCAGCAACATGTGAGGCACCACATAAACAAGAATTCCTGCAATATGATTATCCATACATGCCTGAGTGGGTGTGGGACATAGTTGAGCAGAAATCATCAGACTGGGTATTCCATGGGATCCTCAGTAAGGGCTACTGTAGACATAACCTGCATGCCCACAGTGCCACGTATCAGCTTCAATAGGGTCAGTGGATAGCCAAGGGCATCTATGCCAAAAAACGCTTTCGAGGGACTGACTCTGTACAAGAATTATGCAGTGGTTCAGGACATTGATGGTGGCTGCACCAATTTTATGTTGCTGCTGTGGATTCTTATCGTTGCCCCTGTAAGAAGCCTGATCCTGAATACTATTTCAGGTACTGGGAAGGATGCCATGATGAAGCCTCCCCAACTCCCAGTGGTGATGACTAGTGCTCCATTGGACAGTGAAATGGGTGAGATCTGCCCTTTCAGTGACTTTGCTTGCAGTGAGTTTTTAGGTTTTGGGAGGAAATGTATTCCATGTTTGAGAAACAAAAAACAAATAGAAAGAAAGAAAATCGCTGTGTTTAAATTAGGAATGGGCAACCGGTTAGTCAAAATATGAACCTACCCGAACATGCGAAGTGTTAAATAAATGAACAGCTTCTGAACACTTTGCCAGTTTGGATCAGTTCAGATGGCCATAGTATCAGTATCGTGGAAAATGCAGTATGAGAAGCCAGGCAGTATGCCTGGTGAAACGTGAAGATGATATTTTACCACTCACCATTTTGGTGAATAGCCTAGTATTAACAAACTGTTATAACAAATAAAAGATTTTGTAACTTTGCTCTAGCTGGGTGCTTATTTCTTTTGTTTAGTATCCATTTATTAATTAAGCAGCAGCCCTTTACTTGGTGCAGTTTTCTCATGGTTGTTTATTCAGCATAAGAAGCACTACAGCAGGAGGAACCTACTAGAGGGACCAGAGACAAGACTCTGGTTCCTCATTAGTGGCTGAGCTGTCCATCTTCCTAAGTGGCACCTGATTGGGTTTGCTCTAGCAACCACATGGTCCATCTTAGGAGCTACACAGAGGAATACAGGATGGAGAAGGAGCAGCTTCTAGAGGCTGCTCCGTGATTCTGTACTGCTGTCGTGCTGCATGTACTTGCCTGTTGGGCAAGAAAGAAGTCGACTCGTGGACTCAGAAAAAAAAAAATAATTTTAATTTTAAAAATATTTATTTAAAAAAGGAACTGAAAGAAAACTTGAAGGTGGGGAGTTGGGGACCTGGGATTGGGAGGATTAGAGCCGAGGACTGGGTCAGGTGTGTGGGAGTCGGGATTGGGAGTTGGGAGTTGGGAGAGAAGACTCAGGAGGACAGTAGGAACTTGGAGACTGGGGCAAGTCAGTGAGTCAAGAAAGACAAGAAGAAAGACTGAAGTGCTATAGCCAGACTACCAGTTTTTTGAGCAGCAGAGGAGGTGAACTGTGCCACCCATGCCACACCACTCCCAGTCCGCCTTCTTGCTCTTTGCCCAATTGCCACCCAACAACAAGTCAGCTCTCAATCCTCCTGCCTGTGTTCACTGCTCAGTCATTCTTTTATTTTTATTATACAATCTTTGGCTCAGTGGGCATTCCATCACACCATGTGGAATAAATAAAGATAAAAATCATTGAAGGAAAGTACTGTGTCAGACAGGGTTAGCAGGCAGGGTCCCTGACTGCATACTGTCTGTGTGACCCTCCCCAGAAGCCAGTGATCTGTCATCTTCCTCCTGTGCTCGCTTGGTGGGGTATAAGCTTTGGCTCAGTGGGCAGGGCATTCCATCTCATCTCATGAAATAAATAAAAAATAAAATCCTTAAAGGAAAGTACTGTGTCAGAGAGGGTTAGACAGGCAGGGTCCCCGATTCTCTGTTGGCAACAGCAGTGCCTTTACCATCGCCCATAGCTTAGGTGGTGTGTAAAATAAATTCTGTGTGCATGAAATAAAATCTGCCAGCCAGTCTCCAGTGCCACTTCTGCATACTGTCTTTGACCCCTTCCAGAGAAGCCAGTGATCTGTGATCTTCCTCCTGTGCTTGTTCGATGGGGTATAAGCTTTGGCTCAGTGGGCAGGGCATTCCATCACATCACATGGAATAAATAAAATAGAAAATAATAAAATCCTTGAAGGGGAAGGACTGTGTCAAAAGGATTGGGCCAGGCAGGGTCCTTGAATCTGTGTGGGTAGCAGCAGCATGCATCACCCTAGTGTAGGTGGTGTGAAATAATTGTGTGTGTGTGTGTGTGTGTAATAAAATCTGCCAGATAGTCATTAGTGCAGCAGTGCCACTTCTTGCATACTGTGTGACCCCTCCCAGGAAATCAGTCATCTATCATCTGCCTCCTGTGCTTGTTCAGTGGTGTATAGCTTTGGCTCAGTGGGTAGGGCATTCAGTCCCATCACGTGGAATAAAAAAAATTCTTGAAGGAAAAGTACTGTGTCAGACAGGTTTAGGCCAGGCAGGGTCCCTGAATCTGTGTGGTAGCAGCAACATGCAGCATCACCCTTAGCGTAGGTGTGTGTGTGTGTGTGTGTGTGTGAATGAAATCTGTCAGACAGTCATCAGTGCACCAGTGCCACTTCTTACATACTGTCTGTGTGACCCCCCAAGAAGCCAGTGATCCGCCATCTTCCTCCTGTGCTCTCTTTGGTGGGGTATGTTTTGGCTCAGTAGGCAGGGCATTCCATCACATCATGTGGAATAAATACAAAATAAAATAAAATCCTTGAAGGAAAGTACTGTGTCAGAGGGTTAAGCCAGGCAGGGTCCCTGATTCTTTACAAACATCACGGTTGTGCCAGCAGAAACAGACCACCGGTCTATTTAAGTCTGTTGCTGAGTGCAGCTAGCACCCTAGTTTGCAGCTGTACCACACCCCCGCCTCCCCATTGTCATCCCACTGCCACCCCCACTTCTCTCCCTCACTCTCCCTGTTCCTGTCCCATGCCCTTTTAAAGCTGTTCACAGATTTACATGGTACCATCCATTCTGGTAGTGCATTCCATTTTGCAACCACCTCTCCATGAAATAGTGTCCCTCATTTCCCTCCTAAATTTTCCCTCTCTATTCTTAGCCGTGCCCCTGGTGTCCCTCCCCACCTTAGCTTAAAGACCCTGTCTACCCTATCCTTATTGATTCCCTCAAATACTTGAATGTTTCTGTCATGTTCTCCCTGTCCCTTTATCCTCCAGGTGTACATATTCAGGTCTTCCAGCCTGATCTCATAGTCTCTTCCTCCATTACACATATCATCTTCATTGCCCTCTTCTGCACCCGCCTCCAGTAGCCCAATATCACGCTTTCACGTATGGCCTCCAAAACTGCACACAGTACTCCAAGTGCAGCCTTACCAGCGACCTGTAGATGGGCAAGATCACCTCTTCGCCTGGATGAAAATCCCTCGCTATGCACCCCAGCATTTTGTTCACTTTGCAGCAGCTCTCCGCACTGGGCAGTGTTATTCATGGTCCCTGTTACCATTACCCCAAGGTCCTCTCTTCCTCAGTGATCCCCAGCTTAACCCCTAAGCCAGTATTCTCTCCTTGGTTCTTCTCCCGAAGTGCATAACCTAACTTCTTTGCATTGAACCCCAGCTGCCACCTCTCTGACCACTCTCTAGCCTGCTTAGGTCCGCCTGTGGCTGCTTCCATCCTTCCCTCCATCCTCCACTGCTCCCATTCTGGTGTCATCTGTGAACAGACTTATCTTGCTCACCACCCCATGCAAAGTCTGATATGAAGAGCCAAAAATACTGCCTCAGCACAGAGCCCTAGGCACCCCGCTCATCACCAGCTTCAGAGTTGAGAGCTCCCTCCCACCACCACCCATTGAAACATAGAAACATAGAAGTGGATGGCAGATAAGAACCATAAGGCCCATCCAGTCTGCCCATTTTTTACCTTATGAATGTGCCATAGGCCTGCACTCTGTCAGTGGCCTATCTATTCATACTCGTCTATGTGCTCCCTTATGCCTATCCCATGCCTGTTTGAAGCTCTGCACTGTATTACGTATCCCCCACTTCTAGAGTAGGCCGTTCAGCCATCCACCACCCTTCTGTGAAAAAGAACTTCCTCCATCACCCCTTAATCGGCCTCCCTCTAATCTCATGCTGTGTCCTCTTGCCCTGCTATTTTCTTATATTGAAACATGTAAGACTTTCACCTTGTCAAAGCCCTTAAGATGTTTGAATGTTTCGATCATATCACCTTTCTCCCTTCTTTGCTCTAGAGTATACATATTGAGCTCTGTTAATCTGTCCTCATGTGTTTCTGATGTGGTCCCTGGGTAGCATGAGATAACAGCGGCTGGGGAATGGGAGCTTACAATAACAGTGACCCAATCCCCAGTGCATGTCTCCAGGTCTACCATAGGGTAGGTGGCAGGATGAGGGGGTAAATATAGCAACAGGATGTCACCATATGTATGCACACGGGGAGCAGCTCACACAGCAAGGGCAGGAGGGACGTGAGGGTGGTGCTGCACTGGGTTGCCGAACCCACCCCTGGCATGGTGGGTGGTTGGCTGCTGGTCGGCAGTGTACTGGGTTCAGGTCTGGGCGCTGGTGCGTGTTTGCTGCGCTTTGGTTGAACCTTTTTTTTATGTTTTCACCCCCGACATGCACTTCCCGGAGTTGAGAAACCTTAAAAATGTAAGTCCCAGCTCCATTTGCTGTACGCTGGGGTGTCAGAGTGCTGAAAAGTTTTGGCTCTTGTTGATAATCGGCGATCGCTTTTAGGCTTTCTCACCGTTATCATATGTAACCAGTCCCTGCACCATTTTGGTTGCCTCTCTTGACTGCCTCCATTTTTCCTTGTGCAGGTGTGGCATCCAGTACTGCACGCAGTACTCCAGATGGGGCCTAACCAGTGTCTTGTAAAGAGGGCTCATATTCCCTCTTATGACTTATGATACCCCTATTAATACACCCCAACATCCCCTAGCCTTACCTGCTGCTTTAGTGGTCTGCTTGGATGATTTCAGGTCATCTGTGATGATTATGCCCAAGTCTCTTTCTTCCTTGTGACTGCCAGCAACTCTCCTCCCAACCTATAGGTGGCTTCAGGGTTTCTCTTCCCTATGTGCAAGATCTTGCACTTCTTTGCTTAAACCCCATTTGCCACTCTTCCGACCATTTTGCCAGTTTATCCAGATCCTGTCTCATTCTGCCCACCCCAACTGGATCATGTACTCTGTTGCAGATCTTGGTGTCATTTGTAAACAGACAAACCTTACCCTCCACTCCAACTGCAATGCCACTGATGAAGATATTGAAGAGGACTTGCCCCAGGACTGATCCCTGAGGTAACCCACTTGTGACTTGCATCTCTTCTGATTGTATACCGCTTACCCACCACCTCTCTGTTTTCTGCCTGCCAACCAGCTTTCCACCCAGTTGACCAACTTCTGACCCACCCCAAGCCTACCTAACTTATTAATCAACTTTCTATGCGAACAGTATCACAGCTTTGCAGAAGTCAAGGTTGGCGACATCAACTGAACCCCTTGGTCCACCACTTTGGTTACCCAGTCAAAGAAATCTAGAGATTAGTTTAACAGGACCTTCCTTTGTAAACCCATGCAGTCTTGGATCGGTGCTCCTATGGATTACAGGTGTTGCACTATCATTTCCTTAAGGAATGCCTCCATAATCTTGCCCACTACTGAGATAAGACTGACTGATCTGTAGTTCCCTGCCTCCTCCTGCTACCACTCTTGTGGAGCGGGATCATGTGAGCCCTTCTCCAGTCTTCTGGGACCTCTCCTGTGCTCAGAGATGCACTAAACATTTCTGATAATGGCCCTGTTAGTTCCAACCTTAGCTCCTTTAGTACCCTGGGATGTATGCCATCAGGTCCCATTGCCTTATCCACCATGAGCTTAGTGAGCTCTTGTAGGACCTTTTCTTTGTGATGGGACAAGTGCACACCTCCCTCCCTCCCACTGTGTCCATGGTGCTGAGCTGTGGGCCCTGCCCTACCTTCTCCTTAGTAAATACTGAGCAGAGGTATCTATTTAGGATAGTTGTTTTCCTTGGTCCTCCGCCTCACACTCCCTTATCCCTTTGATCTTAGTAATACCCCTCTGGACTTTCTCTTTCACTAATGTATCTTAGAAAGTCTTGTCCCCTTCTTATACTGTTTGTGCTAGTGTTTCCTTGGTTTGGGCCTTTGCCTGCCTTACTGCCTTCCGTGCTTCCCTTAGGAAGTTTGGTATGCCTCCTATCTTCATCCTGCTGCATTCCCTTATATTTCCTGAAGGCCAACCTTTATCCCTGATCTTTCTGCTACTGTTTTTGAGAACCAAAGTGGTTTCCTCCTTTTTTGCTCTTGCTTTTCTCTCTAACACAATGGGATGTTGCTTCAAGTATTGCATCCTTAATATGTGCCCACTTTCTTGTACCCCCTCACCTGTACATTTCTTTCTTGCCAGGCTAGTTTAACTCTGTTGGCCATCCTATCAAAGTCAGCTCAGGCCTTTCACTATTCTTGGGAGTATAGAAAAGATAGCAGCCATGCTGGGACAGCCGTTAGCACAGTTCTGAAGAATTGTTTAGTTTTAATTCATTATTTTGTGTTTTACTTTATATACCGGTTTTTACCTATTAGTTTCATTGTTTGTTAAGCTGAGTTTGGGTGTGGCAGTGAGTGGTGGGAGTGTATTGATTCCCCCGTGGATCACGTTTGGCCCATGTGAACTGTTGTGGAGAACACTGTTCGACTATTGCTGTGGAGAACACTGTCCGACTATTGCCTGACTATTGCCTGACCACTCACTTGCACCCGCCGTGTGTCATGTACACCCATTCCAGAAATTACATCAATCGTGACGCTTCTCAGCAAAACAGTGTTGATATAACCTCTGAAGGAGTTTTAATCAACAAATTAAACCTGGGCTCACTGGGATTTTTGTGAGGTGCCAAAGTGAGAAGGGTTTGTTTGTACCTGGAGTCAGTTTCAAGGAAAACTCACGTCTCACCTATTGGATTTTTATTGGACTCAGCTGACTATTTGACTGGAGGAAGGGTGCTACCTGGCGGGGTCTGCGAGGAGGAGAAAAGTCTAAGCCTATCTGGCTTACCTTGAGGTGGGTGCAGGGGACTGCTGCTCTCTCCTCGGAGGGGGTCGAGTGCACACCGAAGGTGGGTGTACTGGCCGTGCCTCTAGGGTTTTGGGGGTTGCCTGACAGAAGCTGGGCTTCCTGGCTATCCAAGTGGGGGTGTAGTTGTGCACCCTGTTGCCCCTTTTGGGGTGGCTGGGATTTGGCTATTTTGGATCGCAGAAGAACTTTCCCACATTATGTTTTTTCTCCATTCAGCTGATTTGGTTTCTGCTTTTGAAGCCTGGATTTAAATTAACTTTCACTTTAAGCTATCTTTTGGTTTTGGCCATTTTCATTGAAACTGGGAGGCAGGAGGGCCTCTTTTTGGAGCTACAGTACTTTTAATCTGAGTTGTGGATATTACTGTGAGAGGGTTACATCCTTTAGACTGATTTTTAATGAATAAGAGGTGGTGAGCCCTCTTTTCAACATCAGTTTGAGAGGGTGTTGGTAAGAGCTGACCCTCTAATATTCTAATATTCCAATATTCTTTAATATTTTCTCAATATTCTTTGAGAGTAGAAAACTGTGACTTTTCATCATTCGGAAGTCAAATTGTGAACATTTTCTGGACTACATATGATAGAGAACTGTGCTGTTAAAATTTTTAAGTCAAGTTATGTGGTTGGTGAGTGTTTGGAGGGCGTGTGGGGGTGCAAGTATGTGTTAGTGGGTGGATGGTTGTAAAGTTGAAATTGTGAAGGTTTATTTAAATTTTGGGGTTATATCTGGGGTGGGGTGATATTGTTTATGTTAGAAATGTGTTTGGGACAGAAACTCCTAAGGCGCAGCTACTTGGGGGGCTTTCTCCATGACCTTTGACCCTTGAACTTCCAGCTCCCAGTTGAGGCCTATAGGAGGTGTAGGGCCTTGGGGATAGCAAGGAGAGGTAGGGCTAGACGGGTTACACTCGGGTGGCTGCTGGAGTGTCAGGGATTCAGATGGTAGGCAAGGAGATGCCCTGGGGCAAATGGGAACTTGAAAGAAGTTGCCATGTTTAGTTCCATACCCAAGGGCCCCACCTTTGTGGGTGGGCAGATGATGAGACCAGCTACCTCACCTCATCCTACTTGGGTTGTGTTATGCAATGCCAGGTTGATGAGGAACAAGACTGCCATCATGGCAGACTTGATATCCTCGGTCGACCTGGCTTACATCACAGAAACATGGCTGGCTCAAAATGCTGCTCCTATTTCGGAGGCGGCAGTTCCATTGGGGTATTCTGTGATACACACCCAGAGACAGGATCACAGGGGTGGGGGTTGGCCATTTGTTTTAAGTCTAGCCTGAACCTCACAGTGCTAAATGTAGATCTTACAGTCTTTTGAATGTGTGGCCACCAGGGAGGTGTGGATGTGGGTTTCAGGGTTATCCTGCTTTATCGTCCTCTAGGAGTGGGTGGGGACTTTTGAGGGAGGTCAAGGAGCTTGTTGCCAGCCTGGTGCTAGAGTCCCCAGGTGGTTGTTCCTGGGGACTTCAGTGCGTGGGTTGATGACGGGCTATTGAAGTTTGGAAGTGACCTCCTGAGGAGCATGGAGGTCCTCGCCTGACACAACATGTAACATCGGTAACACACTTGGGTGGCCACACATTGGACTTAGTTTTTCAATGGGTCTTAACATTATTGATCTTCATGTTGATCTGGTGGTTTGGTCCATCACAGCACTGTGGGGTTCACATTTAGCGGCCCCGATAGTCTAGCCCTCTGTGGGATGGTCCAGTACTCGCCTGTTAAGAGGAGTTCTCTATGGGACTGTCGCGGTGCTGGACCTATCGAGAGTGGGGGCAGCTTCTGTGATGGGGCTGGAGGAAGCAGTGGTGGCCCATAATGGGCAGTGATCAGCCTTTGACTCCATTGCACCCTTTCATGTCTGCTCCTTCCCCACTCGGAGATCCCCTTGGTATGATGAGTAATTCTATAGTTTAAAGGCTAAGGGTGGAGGTTAGAGAGATGCTGGAGGAGATCTGGCCAGATGGAGGACAAACTGATCCTGAGATCACATTATGTTGACTATCAGGGGCAATCTGCTGAATGAAGGCAGAGTTTTTGTCTAAGGAGATTGCTGTGTCAGGAACAAACCAGCTCAGCTCTTCCATATGGTAGACAGACTTTTACATCCTGTCTGTCTCCATATGGGAGGAGCAGTTTCTAGCACTAGGTGCGAGGAGTTGGCTCTGTTCTTTGCCGACAAGGTGTCCTCTATCTGGGATGGGGTCTCCTCGAGTATCTCTCAAAAGGATGCAGTGTCTGACCTGAGTTATGCTGAAACACTCCTGTCTGGGAGGAGTTTAAGCTAGTTGGGGTGGAAAAGGTGATGGGAAAATCTCAAAACTACGACCTACACAGTGTGATCTGGACCCAGGTCCGACCTGTCTTGTGGTTAGATGTTTGGACTTGATAGGACCTGTGGTTGCTGAGATTGTCTGGAGTTTATTAAGGAGTGGGATCTTTCCAGTGTCCTTAAATGAGGCTCTGATTAGACCCCTTTTAAAGGAGCCTCTTTTGGACCCGAACTGCCTCAGCAACTACAGGCCGGTCTCAAACCTCCCATTTTTAGGGAAGGTTATAGAGAAAATGGTGGCCATTCAGCTTGAGACACCTTGCATCTTCATCTACTTTTGAGCCTTTCCAGACTGGGTTCCAGGCGGGGCATAGTACTGGAGACTGCCCTGGTAAGGGTGCTAATGATCTCCTGATGACAGGGTACAGGAGAGCTCATACCATCTTGGTTCTCCTGGACCGCCCCTGCAGCATTTGACACTGTGGACCATGAGGTGCTGCTTGACCGTCTGCGGTTCTGGTGCAGCCTGTCCGGAAATGTCATCCACTGGTTCAAGTCATACTTGACGGACAGAGTGCAGAGGGTGAAAATGGGACTTGTCTCATCTAGCCTGAAGCCTCTGAGTTGTGGAGTGCCACAGGGTCGGTCTTGTCACCCTTATTGTTCATGATATACATGATGCCATTGGTGACATATCAGGTGGTACAGGTTGGGTTTTCACTGCTATGCAGATGATACCCAGCTGTACCTGTCCTGTGCACCTGATGTCCAGGTGTCGAACCTCGTATTTAACAACCGCCTCGAGGAAATACAGACGTGAATAACTCAAAACTGGCTTAGACTCAACCCAGACAAAACTGAGGTACTGGTGGTGGAGCCAGATAGTCATGGGGGGATGGGGTGTTCCCTAATCTAGTATTGGGGGCATTCCCTTGTCCCTTCTAAACAGGTGAAGGATTTGGGTGTGATCCTGGATGACAGTCTGACACTTGATGCACAGGCATCGGCCATGGTCAAAAGTGTTTTTATCATCTCAGGAACATTGCCAGAATCCAAGCCTAGTCTCTCCTGAGGACCTGCCCACTCTGGTACATGCTTTGTAACTTTCAGGCTGGATTACTGTAATGCCCTGTACTTTGGGTTATCTGAGGCAACCTCTTCAGACTGCAGCTGGTGCAGAATGTGGTGGCAAGACTATTGACTGGGGTAAAGAGGTTAGCATATTACCACTGTCCTCCACAGACTGCACTGGTTGCCAATCAGATGAAGGACTGTCTTCAAGATAGGGCTCCTTACCTATAAGACCTGGCATGAGGGGGTCCCGCCTATCTGCAAGATCTCCTTGACCCTTACCGTCTGGCCCCGGATGCTCTGTTCCACCAAGAGGGGCCTCCTGGGGTTTCCCAGGTGAAGTTGCGGCACTCAGGAGATAGAGCATTTGCAGTGGCCACACCAACCTTGTGGAACTCCTTGCCTGATCATCTAGGGGGCCCCATCAGCAGAAGCTTTTAAAGGGGTTGAAAACGTTCCTATTTGAATTAGCTTTTATAATGTAATTTTATTGATAGATAGAATGAAATTTTGTATTTACATTGATTTTGTTATGTATTTTTGGTGATTTTAAAATACTGAATTGTGTTTTACTGTTCAGTGGTCAGAGTCCCAGGAATTGGGTGCTCTATAAATAAAAATATCTATCTATCTATCTATTTATCTATCTATCTATCTATCTATCTATCTATCTATCTATCTATCTATCTATCTATCTGTCTCCTCTGAAGTCCCATATTTTTGCCTTGGAATAGGATGATTTAGTTCTAGTGGCCAAATTGAACCATACCATGTGATGGTCACTGGCGCCAGGTGACCTTCGACCTGAGATCTGTGATCCTTTCCCATTAGTCAGTACTAGATCTAGGATAGCCCTTTCTCTTGTGGGTTGTTGTACCAGTTGTTTGAGACCTCCCTTGCAGGAATTCACTATGTGTCTAGTTCTGGCGGTTGTTCCTGCTGGTATTGACCAATCTGTATCAGAACCTCCCTTTAGCTGTCATGCCTTATATATCTTCTAACAGTAATGTGTCTATGTCCTCCCCGGTCTGGAGACCTGTAGACAACCCCAGTTTGTATGGCTGTCCCATTTCATGTTTCCAGGGTGACCCACAGTTCTTCTGGCTCCTTATGTGTAGTCTGAATTTCTGTAACTTTGATATTTTCATTGACATAAGGGCTACTCTCCCACTTTTTGCACTTCAGTCTCTTCTGAACACACATAGTCTCCAAAGTGTGGTTACTGGTGAACCGTGTCTTGCTAATTGCTACTATGTCCAGTTTAGCCTCTGTCATTGTTACCTGCAGGTCTAGGATTTTGTTCCCACACTGCAGGCATTTAATACATGATTTTCTATTGGCCAGATTTCAGTGTGTTAGTTGTTGGGCAAGGTCTGCCATTTCCTGTCACGTCGTTATGGGGATCCGGATCTTTCCTTACCTGGTGATGCAAATGGACTACAAACATGCTGAACTCCTGTTTGATCACTAACTGAGAGGTGAGGGGTGTTCTTCCCATTTGATGTATTTGGTGCTGCAGCCCTCTTGGCTGGTTTAAATATTCTGCAAAGATGTCAAATTTCTGCCCCATTGCACTGACTCCTCCTTAGTCAGATGCAGTCCATCGAATTTAAAGAACTCCCACCAGCCAGCTTGTAATCCAGTTCATCATTTTTGCCCCTGCCCCTACACCAGTTAGCTTCCCCTCAAGCTGCCCATGAGGCACAAATCGAAGGCCTTGCTGAAGTCCAAGTAAAGAACATCCACCGCATGACCCTTATCCAACTCACTTGTCACCCAGTCATAATATTGTATCAGGTTGGTTTGACAAGACTTCCCGAAACAAGCCCATGCTGCCTCACATCCTGGAGACTATTCCTTTAGTACTGTTTACATGAGTTTGCACACTATGGATGTGAGACTTACCAGATGATAATTATCCGACTAGTAGCAGTGCCAGCAGATTGGCCCATTGTTGGTAGTAGCAATTGCCTGCAGAATTGGCCCGTAACCTTGGTGGTGTGGGAAATAAATTTTATGTGTGTGAAATAAAATCTGCAACCAGTCACCACTGCCACTTCTTCATACTGTCTGTAGAGACCCCAGCGTCAAAAGCCAGTGATCTGTTATCTTCCTTCCTGTGCTCAGCTCGGTGGGATATAAGCTTTGGCTCAGTTGGCAGGGCATTCCATCACATCATGTGGAATAAATAACAAAATAAAATAACATCCTTGAAGGGAAAGTACTATGTCAGAGGGTTAGGCCAGGCAGGGTCCCTGATTCTCTGTTGGCAGCAGCAGTGTCTGCAGCATCGGCCTGTAGCCTAGGTGGTGTGATTTCTGTGTGTGTGTGTGTGTAAAATATAAAATTTGCCAGCCAGTCATCAGTTCACCAGTGCCACGTCTTGCATACTGTCACATCACGTGGAATAGAAAAAAATCCTTGAAGGAAAAAGTACTGTGTCAGAGAGGGTTAGGCCAGGCAGGGTTCCTGAATCTGTGTCGATAGCAGCAGTGCCTGCAGCATTACTCTTAGTGCAGGTGGTGTGAAATAAATTGTGTGTGTGTGTGAAATGAAATCTGTCAGCCAGATGTCAGTGCACCAGTGCCTCTTCTTGCATACCATCAAATCACGTGGAATAAATAATAAAATAATAACCACTTTTGACCCTGAACAAGTGACAGACTGGCATTATGAGTACTCCAGAACATAGTAAAGCAAAGCAGGGGCAAAGGAAGGAATAAATGAAAAAAAGTTTATTCAGGAGCTCAGAAAAGTGGCCCAAAAAGTAAAGTACAATAAGAAGCACCACCGTCTGTTGAAGGGGCTGAACTAAATGCTAGTACTTTCCATGTGCAGGCTAACTCTCAAAATACTGAAAACCCAGCAAGGGTTGGCGGACTGTCTATGTCAGAAGGGCTCAGTAATACAGCCAACAAAGTCTTGAAAGACAGTGGCAATAGCAAGTCGCCTGAGAAAAAGTGCAAAACAGAGTATTCCATTTCCAATTGTACATAAAGTTAAAGCACTTACAGGTACAACTTGCAGTGGAGTTGCTCGATTTGCAACACATGCATGTCGAATAACTCAATTTGTGACTGCAAATGTTAGCTCTACTGAATCTGATGATAGTGATGACATGGTCACAGTGAGGCTGATAGCAATGAGCTTGTGGCTTTACCTTTAGCTATGTCTCATCCTGGTTCTGACAGTGACAATGTGGATAAAGATAACGACAGTAGTAAAGTGTCAAAGGAAAAGAAAAGTCAAAGGCACAAGCCGCACAAAGTGACAACAAAGTCTGGCAGTAGTGATGATGACGGCAATGGTGCTGCAGAGGATTCTATGATTGTCTCACCTGATGAACCTGAATCCTCCGCTGATATGAATTCCCACGAAACCCAGCCGCTCAACTCCTAGTCCTACTGAGGTTGTTACTAGTACTAGACATAGACAGTCCACTTCTACTGTTTGGATTCATTTTGTAAACCCCAAAGATGTTTGCCAATGCCAAGCTTTTCGTGTGCATTGCAACACATGTTTAGTAGGAAAAAATAAAGGGCATCTTGGAACCTCAACAACAGTGCAACATCTTTTGCAAATTCACCCTACCGTTGTGTATGGTTCAGAAAACAGTCTAACATTGGTGGCTGGAAATCTAGCAGGGCTGTTGGTGAACAGGAAAATTCCACTGAAACAGTGGGAGATGAGCACCAGGCAAGATCCAAAAGTCCACTTCTCCTAACAGTCAGTCACAATAATTCTGCAAGGTCCTCTGTTTTACTTGGCATGGCATGTAGTTGTACAACACCCCAGCCAAATGCAACTTTACCCCCAATAAGAGCAGTAGAAGCTAAAAGAAGTTTTTGAAAGAAAGTCTAAATATTTATGAAACCATCCCATAGCACTGGCAATAAATCATAAAATAGCAGAAATGATTGTACTTGATTTACAGCCATACTCTATTGTGGAAGATATGGGTTTCAGAAGATGTATGGCATACTTAGAGCCACGATATTTAAAGCCAAGTAGAAATACTTCTCAGTAACAGTGAAGACAATTTGAGCATGGGCATTTTCAGCAACTGCAAGTACAGTGCCTGTACATATGGCGAGCACCGAACAACGGATCAACAGTTTCACCCCTCACCAGAGTGCTATGACCTCAGAGTTATTATAGTAAGGGGTGTGTGGGGAAAGCCCTCACAGAAAAACAGTTGTTAAATTGTTGCATTTTTGGTGCTTGCCCATATGTACAGGGCGCTGTACTTGAAGTCGCCAAAATGTCCACGCTCAAATTGCTTTTGCTCTTTAATCTTTCTCAAATCACATTGAACCCTCTCTGAGAGGCTGAGGACAAGGTAGTTCACTTCACTACTGATAAGTGGACCAGCAGCCAAACCATTGCCTATCTTTCTCTTACTGCACACTGGGTCAGTTTTGTGGGCATCTCATCATCATCCTCACATACTAGTAGTCTGTCTGCTATCACTTCAACCAGTACTACTACTACCACTACTGTCTCTCAAAGTGCAGAAAACCCGTCACATTTCAGAAAATGGCAGTTCTCCATGTATGTCACTTTCAAGACACACACACACACAGCACAACACATTCGGCAAGAACTGGAAAGACTACTTACTGCTTGGGTCACTTCACGGGGTTTGAAAGTTGTTTTCTTTTGTTGCGGCAATGGTTCAAATATTAAAAAGCACTTCACGATGGCAACTATGTGCATATACGCTGTTTTGTCCATTGTCTTAACCTAATTGTTCAAGCTTCTTGGATAATGACCGGCAAGTATTAACCGCTGTGGGTACAGTGTACAAAGTGTGTGGCCACTTCAACCATTCAGTAAGAGCCTGTGACATCCTTGCTGATATCCAGAAGGACAAAGGTCTTTCTCATCTCCAGCTTGTTCAGGATGTAGCAACAAGGTGGAATTCAACTTACTTTATGATTGAACGATCCTTGAACAAGCGGTAGCTATCATCGAGTATGTCATGTAGAATGATATCGGGTGGGCACTGTACTCGTTCTACTCAATGGTCTCTGCTGGAACAGCTGTGTCACATTCTGAAACCATTCATGAGTGCTACAAAAGAGGTAAGTGCAGAAAATACATCCGTGAGCCAAGTTATTCCACTTATTCTACTTCTCAAAAAGAGGTTGAGAAATGAGGAGCAACTTGAATATGAACCAATCTATAGTCAATAACATGCTTACCAGACTTAACAATAATGAGAAATTATCAGGCATGACAAGGAGCAAAGAGTGTCTCTTGGCAACATGTGTGATCCATGTTTCAGAACAGACACCTTCCTGATGTGGTTCCTGAGGATATGGAGGAGTTGAACTACAGGCAACTTTTGATTGATAAGGTTTCATTAGAGGACTGGAAAGCAGTACTACGATGACACCACCTCAAATTCAAAAGACTGCTCCAAAAATCGGTATAGAAGCAGGCAATGAGGAGGATAGCATTTGGGGCCAGCTGCAGGACATTGAAATTCCACCAGGAGAAAATGCATGCTCAGTAGTAAGCATGGTAGATGCATATCTGTCTGAGCCCAACATTAGTATAAGGGATGACCCTTTAGCTGACTGGCAATAGAAAAAATCATGCTGGCCAAAGACGGCTGCCCTGGCTTGTAAGTATATTGGATGTTCACCCTCCAGTGTCTGTTCTGAGCATTTATTTAGCTCTGCTGGGGATGTTGTGTCTGATAAATGAACAAGATTAACACCAGACAACGTTGAGAAACTAACGTTCTTGAAGGTTAACTTGCCAAACATTTGCTACATATGTGATGCTGATCTTGAAGAAGATAACATTGACAGCAGTACCTGTGCTGCAGCTGTGGAGTGACAAATCAGTTTTCAATTTTGAGACTCATGGAACTGTTTAAAAGTAGATATCTGTGATCTGCCTGCCTTTCAACCACATCACCATTATCCTGGGGGTGGGTGGGAGGTGCAGCCAGTACATCATGTTCACATCATCATGTACTGATAGCAATTGTGGCAGACAAGTCCCTGATCTCACACACAGTCGCTTTCTCATTCTGACAAGATCATTTATTTTATTATGTAATTCACCTAATAATAATTATTTTTATATAACCATAGCTCTGTTTTTCCCTGATAGTAAGGGTAGTAGTAGTAGCAGTAGTGAAGTGGTCTCTTAAGACTGCCTGGTGTTCTTGTTCTTTCACATTGCTTTGCATTCTGCTCCATACCGAGACCCGATGCTATGCTAAAATAATTGATGACATACAGAAAATACACTGACCTTTTCAACAAAAGTCAGACTCAGGAGACTGGTTTTAAAAAAATAGAGATCTGGGACTTGCCTGCCTTTTGACTGCTTCATCGTCATCCTGGGGGTGGGTGGGAGGTGCAGCCAGTAAATCACATTCATGTCCTCACGTACTGGTAGCAACTGTGGCAGACAAATCCTGTTCTCACATGTACAGTCACATTATCATTCTAAGGAGATTATTTACCTAAATGGGCACAATTAAATAACCACATTGATTAATGCTAATAGTCCTGTTTTTTCCCTGGTAGTAGTGGTAGTACTGCTACAAGTACAATTATTTAAACACACCCTTATCCCTTCTCAAAATCAGACTCAGGAGGAGACCATTTATTTACAAACTGTTTAAGGTTCATCTGTGGCCTGTCAGGTATGGTCATCAGATGTTTTCATCTTCCTCTCCAGAAGAACTCAAAGGGTGGTGTCGGGATTTATTCCTCTGACCCAATCCCTTTGTCATGTGGGGTTACTCAGGTTCAGTGTTGTCCCCATGTTATTCGTGAGTGTACATGCTACCCCTCAGAGACATTGTAAGAAGGTATGGACTGAGGTTTCATTGTTATGTCAATGATACCCAGCTCTATCTTTCTTTGTGCCTGACCAGAATAGAGCCCTCTTGGTATTTAATAACTGCCTCGCAGAGATCCAGGAGTGGATGGATTTGAGCTGGCTGAAGTTGAACTCAGTAAAGACTGAGGTATTGGTGGTGGATCCAGGTCACCGGATAGAGGTGCCGGGGTGGGGTTATCCTCAGGACTTTTCTCGGGGTCTCACTCCTGACCTCTGAATGAGTGCGAAACCTGGGGTAATTGTGATGAGGGCTTGACATTGCATTGCAGGTGTTGGCCATTGTCAAATCCTCTTTTATCATCTGAGAAATATCTCAAAGTTAAGCACCTAGTTCTGTCTGGTGACCTTCCTATGCTGGTTCATGCCTTTGTGTCCTCTCGCCTGGACTATTGCAATGCCTTTACCTAGGGCTCCCAGGAGTGGATATTCGCCACCTGCAGCTGGTGCAGAATGCAGGAGCCTGGCTATTGACATGAACCTCTTGGTCCTGTCATATTTAAGCTGGTGCTCGCTTGAACTGGATTGGCTGCCGGTTCAGTGGTGAATCACCTTCAAAGTCGGACTACTGACTTATAAAGCCCTACTCGGACTTGGCCCGGACTACCTGAAAGAGCTCCTGGTCCTTACTGCCCTGGGTGATCTCTCCATTCGACTGACAAGGGGTTGCTAGAGATCCCAAGGGTTTGTTTAAAATCTTCTGGTACCCGTGCATTTATGCACATGGCCCTACCCTTTGGAATTCTCTACCCCATCAGGTACGTGAGTGCTGACTGTGGAGGGATTCATACAGGTGCTCAAAACTATTTTATGGAGTCGTGCTTTTGGGGACTAGTTTTATAATTCTGATTGTTTTAAATTTTTATTCTATTTATAATATATGTCATTTTATGCTCAAGTTGTCCAATTTTATGTAAGGTGCCTTGGTATCTGAAAGGTGCCATAAAAATAAAATGAATTGAATTGAAAGAGATCTGGTCTGAGACTTTTTGTCATCACAGTCACTTTGTCATTCTTTTCTAAGCAATCATTTTTGGTAAATGTGCCTTAGCCATATTGATGTCAGTGCTGGTAGACTACTTCTGGTTTCTCCTGATTGTAGTAGGTGGGGGTAGTAGCAGACTGCAGTCTTGAAGTGGTAGCTGGCTGACTGTCTCTCTCTGAATGGCTGCCCTCTGCTCCTGCCTGGTGCTGTTTTGTGTTCCTGGCTTCTTCATCACCTTAACTGTGTTTTTTTTTTTTTATCATGACCTTATTTTATCACCTTTTGTGGACCTGGCAGGGCTATGACCCCCTCCCCTCAGAGGGTACATCCTCTGGCCTATCAGGACCATCATGGGTCCTGCTGGGTCCCGTATTTTCCTCTGTTTTTTTCTCCCAGCGCTCACACCTGTGCAATGGGTACAGCAGCTATCTCCACCTCTACGGAGGCAGCCAAGCACCCTGGGCACGGGCCGAACCCCTCTTGTTGTGCTGACATGCACAGCACAAATCCTCCCTGAGGAAGCGAGAGCAGTCCTTTGAACGCTCAATCTTGCCTCCCACACGACCCCGAATGACCCGGTCCGCTCTGAACCCGGGTTGTTGGCTTGGTGTGAGGTGTGGCATCCAGTGCCTCAACCCTCAGCACCACCGGCCTGCCAATCACTTAACTGTCTAAGATACATCTGGTGCCTGCCTGTACCTGTTGAGAAATAGACATCACTACTGTTAATAATATAACTTATACACAGTATTAGTATTACTTTCTTAAATGTCAGAAACAGAAAAGTGAGTAGAGAACATTCTCTACTACTAAACAGTGGTTAATTATTTGTTTCTACAGATATGTTGATTAAAAGCAGTTCAAAATGATTTTTTAACATGTGGGTACCATAAAACAATAAGGGTCATAACGGTTGGATAAGGTTCAGATAAGGAGCCAAACCTTTTTGTTTATCAGGACCTTTTAGAACCTCAGAACCTTTTGAGGTTCTCCCATCCCTAGTTTGAATGCTTAGTGGTAGCTAGAATATCTCTTATCATGTTTGATTGCAGAGAGTAAATAATATGTATTTCATATGCATACTGTGATGTTATAGGATGTCAGTTAATGCTGAATTTTACATCTGCTATATCTTGTCTCTTGATGAATAGCATACTGTGTTAAATAATGTGCAAATGGGGAACTTGCCAGTTAAAAGTGGAATCCAGTACATGTGGTGGCAGCATTCAGATAGGATAGAGTTAAGGTTTAGCTATTGCTAGCCTTGCTTGTAGAGCAGAAAGCAACTAACTAAAAGAAGCTACATTTTCTTATTAATTTAAAACTTATATCTCAGTAGGAGTCAGTGTCTGTTGAGATTAAGTAGACATATACTTTATTAGCAGTAGAAGGGTCTTATTTAGGGTTAAAAAGAAAAGAAAGAAAGTCAGTGTGAGTTCTGTGCTGGGAAGGGTACTGTATCAGCTGACTTTGCTAAACCAGTAGGAGAAAAGAGAGAGCTTAATTGGGTGTGTGGCTTAGACACTAAAAGCAGGTGACTCAAATTACAACTTTCCTGTTGCTAGCCTTGCTTGTAGAGCAGAAAACAGTTAACTAAAGAAGCTACATTTTCTTATTAATTTAAAACTTATATCTCAATAGGAGTCAGTGTCTGTTGAGATTAAGTAGACAGATACTTTATTAGCAGTAGAAGGGTCTTATTTAGGGTTAAAAAGAAAAGAAAGAAAGTCAGTGTGTGTACTGTGCTGGGAAGGGTACTGTATCAGCTGACTTTGCTAAATCAGTAGGAGGAAAGAGAGCTTAATTGGGGAGTGCTTAGACACTAAAAGCAGGTGACTCAAATTACAACTTCCTGTTGCTAGACTTTTTTCTTACTAATTGCCCTCCATCCCACCCCTCTACCCACCACTCTAAGCCAGTTCTACTTTATAGCCACTGGATTTGACTGTCAACAGGAACTTCCTGTTTGGCAGTAGAAAGGAAGGATTCTAGAGAAACATTGGTTTTGTCAACCCTAAAGGAAAAAGTAGCTCACTCTCCCCAGCTGCTGGTGGTCTGACATTGATCAAGGAAGAAGGAGGAGGCTACTGAAGAAGATAGGAAGTTGCTGTCCCAGAACAGGAAGGGTGAGAGTTGTGGAGAGAGAGTAAGCATACAGAGAAACAGTAGAGGGACACAAAATACGACATGATAGGAGTGGTGCAGTGCAATGGCTGTGGGGCGGCAGTGTTCCGGGAGACATTCTGGAGGCTGTGATGCTGCCCTATTTGCAGGCACCTCTGTGGTCTGAGAGAGAGGTTGCCCGCCTCCAGGCTGACCTGGCTAGGATTGTGAAACCTCCTCCCTCACCCAGGGACCACCAGGGCCAATGCCACTACCTCAGAGGTTGCCAAGAAAGAGGAGAGGCTGGACCAGGGTGGGCTCAGGGAGGGAGAGGTGGTGAACAGAGTTGCATCCCTCCAGCTGTATCTCTCACACATTCATTCACTCTTCTGGTGGATAGTGGTTCCTCTATGGAGGCACCCTGCAGTGGAGACCAAGGAGGATGCTGGGAACCTTCACAAAGAAGACCCACAGGAGGGTGGCATGGGACCCCACAGGGAAGGAAACAACCCAGGTGGGGACTCAATCATTAGGGGGGTAGAAATGGGTGAGGAAGGGGAGAGGGAGGTAGGCGCTTCCTGGCGCCACGGCTTGAGGGACAGGAAGCGAACCTCAGGATCATGGGAGGAGCTGCATGAGGGAGGGAACTGGATGTCATTGTCCACCTAGGGACAAATGGCCTGGCTAGGAATGGGATCAGAGCAGTGAAAGAGGAGTTTGTACAGTTGGGGAGGGGCCTTAGACAAGAAGCAGATACGGGTAACCTCTCGGAGGTGCTGCCTGTCTATGGCAAGGGTGATGTTAGGCACTCCTCACCAGGGAATTCAATAAGTGGTTGAAAAACTGGTGTGGAGCTCAGGGTTTTGGCTTCATTGGGGACTGGAGAGCCACCTGGAGGATGTAGACCTATACTGGTGCGATGGTCTGCATCCGTCCAGGAGGGAACCAGGATCCTAGGTGAGAGGTTTAAATACTTCATTGGCAAGCATTTAAACTAGCCAAGGGGAGGCACTGAAAAGGATCAGGAAAATCCCAGCCTCCCCACAAAACATGGTAATTAGTGAGGTAAACACCAAGGTAGAGAACTTATTAGGAGCAGAACAGAGGTAAATGTAAAAAGGCAAAGGCAGTAAGGACAGAAATGGAGCTAAAAGGGGTAAGGCTATCAAAAGTGGAGGGTGATGAGTACCAATGTCCGTAGTCTGTGTAACAAGCCCCTGAACTAGTGGCCATGATGGAAGAGGGTTGCCTGGATATTGTGGCAGTCACAGAAACATGGTACACAGAGAACCATGACTGGGATGTCAACATACCAGGATACACAATCTACAGGAGGGACAGGGAGGGTAAAAGAGGAGGAGGAGTAGCTCTCATGTAAAGGAAGGGATCAAAGCAACAGAACTAAAGAGTAAACAGGAGCAGATGAGGCACTCTGGGTCACCCTGGAGACAGGAAATGGCACCACAATCCACATGGGGTTGTATACAGACCCCATCTCAGGGGAGGGATTGGACAAAGAAATGATAGAAGGCTTCCATAGAATGGCAGAAAAGGAGATATCATTGATGGGGACCTAAATATGCCAGATGTTAACTGGAGCACCTTTGCTGCAGGCACATCCAAGAGCAGGGTCATTCTTGATGCCCTACAGGGGCATGCCTCAGACAGCTAGTATTGGAACCCACTCGGGAGGAGCAATCTTAGATCTGGTACTCTCAAATGGGGATGGAGAAAGAATCTCAGATTTAGAAGTGGGTAGCCATCCAGGAACAAGCGACCACCAAACAGTGTGGTTCACGATAAACACAGCCATACAATCAAGCCATACAAAAGCAAGAGTATTGGACTTTAGGAGGCTGACTTTGGAAAATGAGAGAGTGCCTCAGAAAAGCACTAGCAAACAGGCAAGAAGGAGGGGTGGAGGAACAATGGGAGTAATCAAAACAGCCATCACAGAGGCAACAAGCCTTTGTGTAAAGCAAATCAATAAACACAACGAAGGAGAAAACCACTATGGTTCTCAAAAGAGGTGGCAGGGAAGGTTAAGGAGAAAAGGATAGCATTCAGGAAATATAAGGAAACAGAAGGAGCAGGACAGAGAACTTTATCAGTTAAAGCAGAAAGAGGCTGGGAAGGCGGTCAGAATAGCAAAGGTCCAAACTGAGGGAAGGATAGCCAATTCTGTTAAGAAGGGATAAGACCTTTATAGGTACATTAGTGAGTGAACAAAGACCAAAGGAGGGATACTGAGGCTTAATAAAGGAGAGGGATGTGGGTAGAGGGTGATGGTGAAAAGCAGGGATACTGAACAAATATTTCTGCTCAGTATTCACTAAGGAAGAGGAGGGAGGTACCAAACCAAACAAGAGAAACACTCTGAAGATGGGGGTCGATACCAGTCCATTTACAGAAGAAAGGGTTCTGAAAGAACTAATAAAATTGAAGGTGGACAAAGCAATGGGGCCTGATGGGATTCACCCAAGAATTCTAAAAGAACTAAGGGTAGAACTAGTGACACCACTGACTACTCTCTTTAACAAATCATGGGAGGATGGGGTGGTACCGAGGACTGGAGGAGGGCAGATGTGATTCCTCTTCACAAAAGTGGGAGCAGGACAGAGGCAGGAAACTACAGACCAGTTAGTTTGATCTCAGTGGTAGGAAAATGATGGAATCACTTCTGAAGGAAAGAATTGTTGAGTACCTAGAGGCCAGTGGGGCACAGTACCCAAGGCAGCATGGATTCACGATGGGAAGGTCGTGTCAGATGAATCTAATAGATTTATTTGACTGGGTGACCAAAGTAGTAGACCAGGAGGGGGTGGACATGGCCTGCCTAGATTTTAGCAAGGCATTTGATGCAGTCCCACACAAAAGATTAATACACAAGTTAGCCAGCCTTGGAGTGGGTCCCAAGGTGGTAGCCTGGATAAAAATTGACTAGACAACAGGATGCAAAGGGTAGTAGTAAATGGAGTACACAGTGAAGAAAGGAGGGTTACTAGCGGGTACCGTGAGGGTTCAGTACTGGGACCGGTCCTTTTAATGTCTTTATAAGTGACATTGCAGAGGACTGGAAGGAAAGTATGTCTCTTTGCAGATGACACAAAGATCTGCAACAGGGTTGATACACAAGATGGAGTGGAAAGGATGAGAAGGACTTTGCAAGGTTAGAGGAATGGTCAAATGTATGGCAGCTCAGATTCAATGCAAAGAAGTGCAAGGTAATGCACATGGGAAACAAAACCCAGGAGAAGCGTACACAATGGGGGTGAGATACTGACAACAGTAAAAATGGAAAGGACCTGGGGCAATTATATCAGATGACCTAAAGGTGGGCAAGCAATGTGAGAAGGCAGTAAGGAAGGCTGGGGATACTGGGATGCATAGGAAGAGGCATCAATAGTAGAAAACAGGAAGTTGTTATCCTCTGTACAGACAGTTGGTGAGACCCCATCTGAAGTACTGTGTGCAGTTCTGGAGACCCCATCTCCGCAAAGACATAGACAGAATAGAGGCTGTCCAGAGGAGGGCAACAAAATGGTGCAGGGTCTGCACCAGAAGACATATGAAGAAAGACTAAAGGAGCTTAATATGTATACCCTTGAGGAAAGAAGGAGAGAGGGTCATGATAGAAACTTTCAAGTACCTCAAGGAATCAACAAAGTCCAAGAGGGTAGCATCTTTCAGAAAAAGAGATGCAAGAAAAAGGGGCAAATTTGAAGATAGAGGAGCGGCAGCTCAGAGGTAATGTGAGGAAGTATTTTTTCACAGAGAGGTTGTGGATGCATGGAACAGCCTCCTGAGGAGGTCGTGGAGTCAAGAACAGTGGGGAATTCAAGAATGCATGGGACAGACATAAGGCAGTCCTAGTGGGGGTAGGAGGAAGTAAGCTGTTGGTTAACTAGGATCTGCAGCTTATCTGTTAGGTAGGAAAATGGGCTGACTAGGTGGGCCAAACGGTCCTTATCTGCCATCAAATTGTATGTTTCTATGTTTCTATGAACCTGGATGCCACCATTTGGGATGAAAGCAATCCATCCATTAGGTCTAGTGGTGGGTGGTGAGGGGGAATTTGTTCTGAGTGGTTTGAGAGAGCCAGGCTAGTGTTAGTCTGGTTACCCTTTTTAGCCATCTTTACTGCCACTTTGGTGGTGTCAGCCTTAAGCTCTCCAAGAGGTTTGGTATGTGGGGAATTGTGCATACCCGCTGGCTGTGCCTCTTGGGGAAGTAGGTGGCTGTAAGGGTGCTTCTAAGCTCGATGGGACAGCAAACGCTTGGGCAGGGAGAGATGTAACACCTCAGTGAGTTTAGAGGCAGCCTTTAAATGCACTGATGTGCACCATGTGCTTTAATTGTTTGGGACCTCTCGTCCCTGTCACTCAGATAAAACAGTTAATAGTTCTGCTGCCTTTTGGACTATCCATCGCCAGTCTGTGGAGAGAGGTCTCAGTGGAAATTTAAGAAGCTGCATGGGAACAGTGGGATGTTCCAGGCTCAGGATTCTAGTTCTGAGGTCAGGGGCTGGGAAAAGTGGTGACAGGCTCGAGCCGGGCCAATTATGCTTTTGTATAATATTTTATTTGCTTTTTCTTCAAGCAGTAAACATACAAAACATTCAACAAACTGATTTAACACCAGCTCATTACACTTCATTTCTAAAACTTATGACATCAGTAATGAACATGTAAACATATGAATAAATTAGCTATACTAGCTTAACTTAAATAAAGTTATGTTAAGTTAAATTATATTAAATTAAATTAAATGACATTAAAATATATGGTGCAACCAATTAATCATTTTCATATGCTTCTTTCCTTTTCACATATCTCTAATCCATTCCCTTCTCTCCACTCCCTTTTTCCTCTCCCAGGAAAATCTCTCTATCCATGTATCATTCATTTTACTGCCATGGTCTCCCTCCCGCCTCCATTTTCTTAACTTATAATGCTTTTCCTTAGGATCCAACTCTCTTCCACCGACAGAGACGCTAGGAGCAGGGCCCAATTTCTGGTAAACCCTTCTTCTCTCCCTCACATTTTATAAGTCAGTCTCTCCAACCCCAAAGCCTGCAGCTCCATCTTCCACCAAATCTGCACAGTTGGTGTGGTCTGCGAGACCCACGTATTTTGAATCCCATGCCGAGCCAGTACATATAGGATCCTTATCCATCTAGGTAGTAGTACCCACCCTCCTCTTCCTCTCCCACCTCCAACCCAAATAAGCAGTGCAAGGGATCCAGTGGCAATTCTGTACCGCGATGCCTCCCTACCTCACTGACCACCTCCTTCCAGTATTTCTGCAGCACTGGGCATGCCCAGAAACAGTGTATATACGTTTCCTCTCCTTCCCACATCTCCCACACAACGGTGACACCTCCGGGTCTGCTTTATGCACAATCACAGGTGGGTGATACAGTCTGTGGATGAATTTAAAGTATGCCTCTTTGTACCTATTACAGACTTTGATCCCTGAATGCATAGGGAGCAGCATATTCCAGTTCTCTTCTGTAATGCATCTACCTAAGTCCCTTTCCCATAGCCATTTGGTTTTCAAGGTCCTATCTGGTAGCACTTGTTTCCCTCTTCACTGCCCATCCAATGAACCTTTCTCCTTGTTCTGAGATTGATAAATCATTTCTTCCACGGGTCCGTCTCATATAGTCCTTTATTCTCTTTCTCAGACTTCCCATAAATGCCCTTTTTGCAGATACCTGAACCTGTCTTTGCCCACTCCCTACCACTTCCTGCAAGGCTTGCAAAGAGCAAATTTGTCCCCACACCAGTAAGTGTCCCATACTCTGTATTCCCTTTGTTCCCACCTCCAAAACCTTTATCTTCTAACCCTGGTAAAAATAGGGATTACTCTAGCGACTGGTAGCAGTAGTGTCTCCCACTTCATGTCCACCCTCTTCTCCTGAGCGTCCTCCAAGCTTGGAGTACCTGTACTACTAAAGGATTAACTTCAGCCCCCATTCTGTATGCCTTCAATCCCCTGCTGTGGTGATATGCTGTTATCCTGCCCTTAGCCATCCTTGCTCCAGCTCAACCCAGCTGGCTACCTCTGGCCTATACATCCAGTCTGCCACATACCTTTGCTGTATGGCCAAAAATAATTTTCAGATCCGAGAAATTTAACCCTCCCTTTCTCTGTTCACCTTTAGTCTTTCCAAGCTTATTCTTGGGTGTTTCCTCCAAATGAAGGAGGAGAAGGCCCTCTCCAGCCTGTGGATATCCTCTTTATTCAACCCCATATGTAACATCTGTAACAAATACAGTATCCTGGGCAGCACATTCAATTTTATAAGATGTATTCTCCCCAGCCACAACACTGGTAACTGCATCCAACTCCTCAGGTCTGCTTCTATGGTTTTAATCAGCCTGGTATAATTCAAGCTATACAGGGACCCCAGAGATTTACCCACTTGAACCCCCAGATATGTCAGTCCTGTCCCTACCATTTTTAGCCCCATTGCTGCACCTCATTCCCTGAACAGGCATGCCACACTATTTCTGACTTCCTAAGTTAATCTTATACCCCTGAGAATGCCCCAAACTCCTCTACCAATGCTAAGAGAGGGGTACCGACTGACTCGGGTTCTTCAGGAACAACAGCATGTCGCCTACATAGCGCTAGTTTGTGTTGTGTTTACCCTGTCCCTCACCCCTGTATCCTCCTGCTTTCCTTATAGCCACAGCTAGAGGTTCGATCGCCATTCGAACAGTAGTGGAGAGAGGACACCCTGCCTTGTGCCTCTTCCCAGATTAAACTTTTCCGATCTGCTGCCATTCACTAGCACTCTGCGCCTGGGCCCCTGTACATCTCTTTTATCCATTTCAGAAATACTTCACCCAGACCAAATTTCCCATCACTTGAATAGGTATTCCCATTCTACCCTATCAAATGCTTTTTCAGTCCATTGATAAGATCCCTATATCTTCCTTTCCTCTGTTTGCCCTCCACACTATATTCAGCAACCGTCTCATATTATGATATGAGTGTTGCCTTTGATGAATCCAGTTTGGTCTGGGTGAAGTAACTCAGGAGGATCTCCTCTAATCTACTAGCCAATACTTTAGCCAACATTTTACAATCGCAGTTCAAGAGCGATATTGGCCTGTAAGAGGCACATGACTGTGGATCTTTCCCTTCCTTAAGTATGAGGCATATGTTAGCATCATAGCAGGTATCTGGCAGGCCAATCTCCCCAGTTCTCCTTTTGTTGAAATACATCTGCTAGTATTCTCACAACCGCATCTCCATCAGCTTATAATATTCCAACGGATAGCCATCCAGTCCACTAGCTTTTCCCTTCTGCAGCTTTTGAATCGTCTTCGTCACCTCCTCCACTGTTATTGGTTGTCCTAACTTATCCCTCTGCACCTGACTGGCCATCGGTACTTTGATTTTCCTCAAGAACTCCAACATCTGTCCCTTGAGCCTGTCCCTTCTGACTGATATAACTGGTAATAGAAGGATCGAAAGGCCCTCTCGTCCCTTCATCTTCCCTCTGTAGCCTTCCTGCTCATCTTTTACTCCTGTTATTCTGCCCATTTTCTTACCTTCTTTCATAGGAGGACTAACATTGGGCCTGGCCTATTTCCCCATTCAAATATATATCTCTTATTGAATACTCCAGTTTTCTTCTTCTGTCCTCAAATGAGCATTCAGGGCCTCCTTATCACGCCCAGTGAACGGACCACCTCTCCTTGTTCTCCCTGTATACCTCACTTCAAGTTTTTAACTCACTTTCCAACTCTTTCTTTGCTCCTGCCTTTTCCTCTTTATACGTGACATATATTCTATAATTGCCCCTCCTATATGCTTCTTACCCGCTTCCAAGTATATCTCTGGAAACCTCCTGTATCATTTGTTTCCATAAAAATTCCAGCTCTCCTCCAGATGCTTCTTAAAGTCCTCATTCTGGGCCTATGTGGAAATTTCCAGATAGGGGTGACACCCGCTTCCTCCTCTTGGATATGCATCACTACCATCACGTGGTCTGATATATGTATTGGACCATGACGAATATCTCTCACTTGGGAGTACCATTCTCATGTGACATAAAAATAGCCCAGCCATGTCCACGTCTTGTAGGGATTTGAGTAAAAGGTATACTCTTTAACCCCAGGGTTTGCAGTTTGCCAGGCATCCACTAAATCTAATTCTGCCATGCTCTTTGCCATTGTTGCATACCACCTGAGTCCCTCCCTTTCCCTTCAGAATGATCCATTTTGGGTCCATTGTCAATTCAGATCTCCTCTCATTATTAAACCCTGAAATTGCTCCTGGACCAGTAAATCCAGCAAAGAGGTATAAAATCATTGATCATATACTCAGGGCATACACCGAGCCCAACGTTATCTGTTCCCTTCCATTGTCCCAGAACTGAAAATATATCTGCCCTCTTTTGTATCCCTTACCACCCTCTGCACTTCCAGTGGAAGGGCTTTGTACCAAAATGGCTACGCCGCTGCGCACTGGAGCAGATGCCGCATAGCACTTTTCTACCCACCCTCAAGCCAATTCGGCATGCTCCTCTCCGTCAGGTGCATTTCCTGTAGCAGTGCTATCTGAGTACCCACTCTTTAAGTGCCATTAGCAGCATAGTCCTCTCTACTGGGTTCACAATGCCCTGAACATTCCAGGTAGTCACATTAACAGAATGCTTTCCATCCATTGATATACATGATTTTGTTCAGTTTCAGATCTATAAATTCAAAGACGAGCATCTCTATCTCACACATGTAATGTCTTTGGTTGCACCTTGTTTTAAATAAAAACAAAAAAAATCACTTTCAAAATACTCCACATTAACATCAACTTCAACATTCAACTTTATACATCCCCATTTTGTTCCATTTCCTCCAGGCCCCCTTCCCCAATCTTGCTGATTTCTCCCGCCCCCCACCCTCTTTTGTCAGCTTCCTCCTCCTCTGGTCTCACATCTCACAACCCCTTCTCTTCTCAGTTTCTTTGAAATTTAAGAAATGTTTTATTAATTATCAAAACCAAGGGGCTTATTACATACATGAGAAATAGAATACATAAATACAGCAGTAGAACCACAACAGACTTCGAGTACATGAACCAAATAAGCCCCCACCCCAACCCCGAAACCCACCCCTACCACCCCTAGGAGTGTGCCAACACTGATAGTGACAGAGGAGAGAGAGACCAGCCAAATTGACAAAACCCTAGTTACCTAACTAGCTCTAGTTAACAACACCTTGATTTTAAATATAACGCATATAGCTTACCCCATTTCCTATCAAAACCCGGCCATATTGTTACTAAATCCTGCAATTGTCGTTTGTTCTAAAACACTGAAATATCATTTAACCATTCACTATAGGAAATGGCTAATTGACCTATCCAATGTTTAAGGACTAATTTTTAACAATGATAGATATCAACGCAATGTGGAATCTACGCTTTTGACCTGAATACCAGAGTATTTACCAACAGACAAATTTCAATTGTAAATAGATCCTCCAGTCCTAACCAGGATCCAATTTAGAATGAATTTCCTGCCAAACTGGAATACTTTTTCACAGTACCAGAATATATGCACCATATTGCCTTCTGTTTTACCACAGCGAGTACAGTTAGAATCCAGTAATCTGCCAATTTTAGCCAATCTAATATAGTGTAGTACATATTATTCAATATATGGTATTGAGTAGCCTCAAGTCTGTCCTGGGAATGGTATAAGAAGATCCTTCCAAATCTGAGCCCAGTCAAGGTACAGATCAGGAGTAACATATTCCAGCTAGTTGAACCAGAGAGGGATTGAGCCGCCATAGACAGCAGGAGGGATATATTGTAGAAACGCTGTGTGGTTTCAAAGCGTAATCAAATAATTGAACCAGTAGGGATTTAACACTTGCTGTCTTAGGCTTAAACCAAAAAGAGCACCTATGAGATGCCTTAATTGAGCACTTTAAAAATCTGATTCCTTGGGATATCAAATTTAGAAAGAATTTCTGGGAAGAGAGCAGATTATCCTGGGAAAATAGGTCCTCCACTCTCCGATCAGTTGGGGAGCCAATGATTCAGAAGACAGGAACCACCTATTTTAATGTTTGGATTTACCAGTAGTAGTTGCTCCATGTCATATTTAGGGAATATCTTAAAGTATGCAAACATTGAGAAAAAACTTTGAGCGAGGTGGCAATTACCGAGTCATGCAACATCGCCGGCAGTGAATTTTTACCCTAATAGAAAACTGTGGAGGGATTAGTGAGATTAGCACTTAAAGATTGTTCTCTATTTGGAGCCAAATAGGGTATAATTCAACTCCTTTGAGGAAACCATTTCAACTTGGTTAAATGGCTTGCCCAATAGTAGAATAGAAAGTTAGGAGGTGAAGACCTCCCGTATTCTTGGGCAAACTGAGTTTACTGTAAGTGCGGAGGATGCTTACCACCCCAAATGAACCCAGAAACCAAAGAATGCAGACATTTGAAAAGGATACCGGAAGCCACAAATTCAGCAGGTTTATAGGATAAAAGAGACGGTAAAACGCTCATCTTAATCACATTAATCCGCGCCCATAAGAATAAGGGAAACTTTTGCCATCTTTGGAGATCACGCTGAATGGTCACCATCAGGTCATCCAGATTAAGTTTCTTGGTATAAGCGGGTCCCTAGTTAAATAGACGCTGAGATATTTAACTGCTTGGGAAGACCATTTAACGCCAAATGAGCAAAATCCGATTTCACCGTATAACTGTTGAGCGGAAAATTCCATTTTAGAAATGTTCAGTTTGTAGTTAGATAGCCTACCATACTGGCTGATAACCCCAACACATACTCCAGGGAATGTACCGCTGGTCCAGATGAAGGAGAATATAATCTGCATATGCCGAGAGCTTTAAGGACTGGTTAGTGATTGGAATACCCTTAATTTGAGGACAATGTTTCAACTGACGAAGGAGGGTTCCAAATAAAGGTTGAAGAGAAAAGATGAGAGGGAAATCCTGCCTAGTACCAGTAAATAGTAGAAATCTAGCTGAGAAGACCCCATTACAGTAGATCTTAGCAGAGGGAGAGGAGTATATTGATTGAATCATTGCAATGAAGGGGGAAGGAAAACCTAATTTCTTCAGAGTTACCCATAGAAATTCCCAATACACTCTGTCGAAGGCCTTCTCAGCATCAAGAGAAATTAGGGCCATTGGAGACTGAGAGGATTGGGCCATGTGAAAATATATGTGAGAGTTCTCAAATGATCTACTGAAGAACCACGCACAAATCCTACTTGTTCGGGACTTAAGAGTGGAGTCCACAAGGCCTTTATCCAAGAGAAAGTACTTTAGCTAGAATTTTAATAGCGCACTTAAAAAAGAGATCGGTCGATCACTAGTTGGGTCCTGTTAGTTTATTAGGCTTGAACAAAAGGACAATTGTTGCCTCCAGAAGGGATAGATCTAGTTTGTCTGTCATAAATATATAATTATACAAGCCAAGCAATAGGGGGATAGCTCTTTAGAAAATATTTTGTAAAATTCGAGGAAACCCATCGGGACTGGATGTTTTATCCAGAGCGAGGCTATTGATAGCCATTACGATTTCTTCTACTGTTATTGAAGAAAGCAAGGAAGCCTGGGATGTGTCATCCAAGACGGGAGATCTAAAGAATCCAGAAAGACCTCCATCTCCTGAGATGATATTTAAGAAGGACATTTACCATATAACGTTTTATAAAAAGTCTCAAAACCGGCAGACCTCGAGGTTCTGTTTTAATAGAGCCATCTGATGACCGAATGGAGGGAATTAGATGGGAACTCTCTAACTGATGTAGCCGTAAGCTAGCATCCTACCAGCCTTCTCACCCTGGTCGTCATATTTGGCCTGAGTCTTAAAAAGCGTATTTAGCCTTCTCCTTGATCAACTCAGAGTACTCATTACGCAATGCCATCAACTCTTCCGGGTAGCCAAAGATGTATTAGAGGCCAAGGAGTTTCTCTTTCTTTAATCTGAGTTAACAAGGCTAGAGCCCTAGCCTCCTAATCTTTTCCTCCTAGAAGCTATTTTAATAAACTCTCCTGGAGGTAACATTTTAAAGAACACCAGATATTGAGATCACCATTATGTTCCATGAGTTGTTATCTTTTAGTATCTGAGTATTCAACTTCCAAACTGTATCCTTTGAGCCTTAACATCCAAAGAGATAACTATCCAAGTTACTGAATGGTCAGAGATAACTATGGGCTCAATACGGATTGGCAGAGACCTGGATAAGGGAACAGCTAATTGAAAGTAATCAATCCTTGACCATGACTGATGAATGTTCGAATAAGAAAAACGTGGAGAGCTGCTGAAGGATTCAGTGTCCGCCATGGATCACACAAGCCCAACATAGCCGTTAAAGTCCTTCAGAGCACTCTGTGAAGGCGAGAGTGGTTTCAAAGGCCTATATGTTCTATCCAAATCCTGGGTTGGTGGGATGTTCCAATCCCCAGAATCAAAAGGGAGGGTAAGAATGATGCTATTTTGTTAGCCAGATCCATTAAGAAATCTGGATCCCCTCCAGTGGGCCATAAACTGACCCAAAACCACTGTACTGTTATTCAAAATCCCTTTGACCAATACATATCTCCCTTTGGGATCAGTGAGGACCATCTCCTCCTGAAACAGATATTCCTCTAATTAATATAGCTACTCCCGACTCAAGGAGGAATCACCAGCCATAAACACCTGAGATTCCTTGCCTCACGTAACCCATTACTTCTGAACTTACCGTCGTTTCTTGAAGCAAAATAATTCCCGCATTCAAAAGGGCACAATGCTTAAGAATATGATACCTTTCGAAATCGTCTCTAGCTCCTCTGACATTCCATGTTACAACTTTCACAGGGCTATAAGCCATATTTAATCGTGCAAAACATCCTAAATAATAAACCCATCTGTACATAAACTAAACCCTTAAGGTACACTCCATCCCACCCCAAACCCCTGTTACAACGTAGTTATACAAAACTCAAACAATATGTAAACCCCAGATGCCATAACCCCCACCCATTTAGCCTTAGAAGCAAAAACTGTCATTAATGACTGTATTGAAGAAAAATAGCAAAAGCCCAGGAAACCGTAGAACCCACCCCTCATTAGCCAGTAAATACAAAATACAGACAATAAATGCTATGATGACAAGAAATGACAGTAGTCCAGAAAACCATAGAGACCCCTCCCCCAATGAAACCCTAAAACTATTTACAATAGGCTTATCAATCCAAAATGAAAAATATCTGTGATTGTTTAATACGGTAACACATAGCCAACCCTTGACGGCATTGAATGTCCCAATAATACAAGAAAACTTAAGAAGACATCTTATCCACGACTAAAACTTCCCTGTCAAAATATCAAAACTTAGCCCGAAAAATCACTAATAATGAGAACCACCAAGCAAAGGAAAACTGAGATGCCATCTCCCCTTTAACTAGTACGCTATGCAGTCTACCGGTCTTACTCCAAACTGGAGCTCCCACCCCGCCCCATCCCCCTTCCCTGAAATAACTGAGATAATTGCCTCACCCAAGCTAGGAGTATAAACAACCATAAGGCATGCTGACCTTAAAACTAATTGACCAAAGGCGGCACCCCCACAGAACGAGCGGCACTGATGGACCACCTACACCTCTACTCCCCAGGCCACCCTCACCTTCTTAATAAGCCGATCAAGGTAGTGCCCTTAAAATTAAAAATAAAAGGAATATACCCCGACCCAGACTACCAGGCATGTAAAAATCCTGCCACACAGAAGCCACCCAGCTGTCCAGGCCCAAGTATAACAAACAAAAGCAGTTAGCCCTGACCCTTCACTCACTATTACACCTAACACCCTCATGCTAACAGAGAATCTAATGAAAACGGTAAATGTGACCAGATTAACCAACCAGACTCCCCAACACTCACGTTACTGAGGCCATTTAGAAAAAGAAAATTGTCACCCCGTTAACCCCAACAGGTATCCACCAGGGAACAAACCTTTATACTGAGTCTTTTATGGAACGGGAGGCCCACCAATCTAACAGAAAACAGGGACTAACCCCTAATGTGCTTGAGGCGATACCGAGAACCTCACACCACATGGAGAGGACCGAGCCTCAGGCACTACCACTCCAAAGCTAGGTAAGGTCGAGGAGGCACCCAGGAAGAACGGGATGCACCTGTAAACCTTCCTTCTACCATGTTCACTGCCAAACACCTACTGCTAGCCCCCTACCAGTTCAACCAAGGTAATAAAAAAAACCCATGCAAGCCCTAAATCAAATTGTTCTGACCGAAAGCGGTTCACCACACACAGGGTCATTGTAAAACAGAGACTCTGACCAGCGATGCAGAGGTGCCTCAGAGTACAATCCCAAAAGAAGAACATTGATAGTAACCTGAATTTATCAGAGAGACCCCTCTTACAAGTTCCAACTGTGTCCCAAAGAACTGACCTGATGTTACACCACACAATCCTGGGGAACAAATTGGGAAGGGAACTGAGAGTGCACCAGACGGTCCTTCCCAGGCAACCTCCGCCATGAACAAAAAGCTATATGAGACCCAAGCTCCACATCTGGGCCTACCCAGCCCGAAACCAGAGATCCCCAGAACCTACCGAACCAGTATGCTCCACGTCACATCAGCAGGTAAAACAAACCAGTTTCAACATATCGTTAGCAATCTAAACAAAATTAAGACAGGTCATCATTATAAAAGTTCACTCTTGTCTAAAGAGATCCGTAGCCGTGTAGCTAAGTCCGAGCTGCTTGTTCAGGAGTGTCATACGCCAACCAGGAGCCATGCACAGATACCCTTAATTTAGCTGGGTATTGCATCCTGAAGGATTCCAGCAGATATTAATTTGCTGACTGTAGAATGATAAGCAGCCATCTTCTGGCGGCGTCTCCCGAGATCTTGAGTAAGCCTGAGAGTTGCGTTCTCCCATATGACTTTCTGCAGGTCTTTAATTTTACTGAGGACATGCTGTCTCTCTAAATAGTTTAAGAACTTCACAATAATAGGTCTGGGGGAGCTTCTGAAGGAGGCCGAGGTCAAGAGAACGAGAGCCCTCAATTTGATAGCTAGGATTGAGAGGAAGGGCCTACCAATTTTTGTAAAGCTTCTGTACAAACAGAATAATATTGGGGCTTTCCTCTGACTCAGGCAGACCAAGAATCAAAATGTTATTCCGTCGACTCCTGCCCTCCAAATCCTCCATCTTCAGTTGGAGTTTGTGAATCTGTTGACGCAAATAGGATATCTCGGATCAATCTTTTCTCTCCATTTCTCTAGCGAGACCGAGGCGGGCCTCCATATCCCCACCCATCGTGTGATACCAGTTAAGTCACTACGAAGAGATTTCAGCTCGGCCGATATATCTGAGAGATTCTTTAAAGGGAGCATTTCCGAAGAAAACAATCCTCCGATAATGGAGTAACAGCCGTGGATGAAGGGTTCGGCCTGTCAGAGCCAGCTCCTTGGGCACGTTGCTTCTTAGGCATTTTTCTGGTGAGGCTGGTGGAGTATGCCTTGGTAAGGCCTGCTTCATGTCGGCCTCCATAAGCGGCAGGAATCGCGACTTACCAGCCACGAGACCCATGCAAATCAGACCCAACAGTAGTCAGAGCTTCTAGCCTCTTTTGATTGATGAGTATATTAATAAAACCTACAAAATAGGCAAGATAGGTGCGAGGCAGCGGAGCTCGAATCAGCGCTGCTACCAGAAGCCCTGCATCAAGTGATCTCTCCTCTTCTCAGTTTCTTCTTCTGCTCTCGCTGCTCCACATACTTGCCACTTCCCTTTCCCTCCCCATAACTCCTTTTTCTCTCCTCCCTACCCCTCTGCTTCCCTTCTACTCCATTAGACAATAACAGTCTCCCTGACTCGAGTGTCTGCTTCATCCCCTATGCTGACATAGATGCTCCCACACCCTCCCTCCACAGCCATTTTAACTTTCCTCCCTCATCCAGTTACCAGATACTTATGCTCTATTCCCTTGCAGTTTTAGTATCACATTCACCCCATACCTTTCTTTTAACCCCTTCCCTTTTTCCAGCCATCTCAGATTCTTCCCAGGCACTTTATTACTCCCCACATCCTGACCTCCCTTTCCCATAAGCAAGGAGTCGGATTCACAAAATGGATGTTATGGGCTCAAGTTAGGGCCAGCAGGGAGGCTAGGCTGTGCCAAGAAAAACATCGCATAGGCCCTCCTCCCACCCACCCTCCTACCTTCACCCACGCAGGTTTGCCGCTTCATTAGCTTGTCCACTTCCTTCAACCTTTACTTATGAGTCCTGCATTTTCTTTCTCACAGCTTGAGTCCCTCCATAAGTGGTTTTTCCTTCTCCTCTCCACATCGTCGCATCCAGTCCACTCTACGCACATCAGGGAGTCCGTGGGCAGGTGAGTCCATTTAGTCCCATCTCCATCACCTACCACGGGTGGCAAAAACACCTTCCTCTCTCCAGCACAGTCCTTCTTCTTCTCTCCAGCACAGTTCTTCGTCTATTCCAAGATTTAGCAGAAAAATATAGTTCTATAACACAACTCTGAAAGTCTCTTCCATCATCTTAATACTCCACTTAGCATGAATTTCCATCCTGCCTTCTCATCGCAGTTTCTGCTTCAGATTTCTAATAAACTCCTCGGCCTTTTCACCTCCCAGAACGAGTACGTTGCCCCATCATGCTTTATTTTAAGGTGGCTGGGTATTTGAGGAAGTTCTCGATCTGATGCTCCTAAGTTGTTGCATGCGTTGTTGAACAGTTTTCTCCTTTTAAGCAGTCGGGCCAAGTAGTCTTGAGACATGTATATGCGATGCCCTCGTGATTCACTGTGCCTTTTTCCAGAAAGCCTTCAGCATCATTTCTCTGTCTTTGGAACCGGAAAATTATTTGTCTCGATGGCTGATCCTGAAGTGGTTTGGGCATCACCTGGAGCCCTTTCCAATTTGAACTTTCCTTCGTGGGTTGAAGGCCCAGCAGCTCTGGCAGCACCTTGCACAAAAGTTGATCGCGCTGTTCCCTCCATGCCCTCTGGCAGTCCTCTGAGCCGCAAGTTTAGGTGTTGATAATTTTTCGGTAGTCGAACGCCTCTGTTAGTGTGGCTAGTTCCTTTTGGAGAGCTGCTATTTGCCCAGGTGCTGCCAATAACTCATCCTCAACATGCGAGACCAGCTCTTCTACCTCCGATATTCATCCCGCCTGCAACACTTGCTGTTCCTGTATTTCTTGAAGCTTTAGGCCTAATTTCCCTCTAATTTAATTAGCCTTGGCTCCAGGGCTGCAATGACCTGCCCTGCTATTTTCTACTCCAGAGCGGCAACCTCAGCCGACAACGAAACTAGGCCACCATTCTCTCCTCCTTTTTGCATTCTTGGAGGCAATCCTTTGGCTTTTTGATGAGCCTGGGGTGAGATATTCATCCATCCTACCTTCTTACACTGCAAGGTTCATTTTCCACGGACTTAGGAGCTCTTTTCTTGTTTAAAATGAATGTTTAGGCTGTTTGGAGAGAGCAGCGAGGGAAACATGTCCGTTCAGTTAGCTGCTCATCAGCACTCCCAATTGCTTGCTTGAGCGCCAGTATAGTTTCCTTGGGTTAGTGGTGTCAGAAGAAGCTGGGAGTGACGTGGTGGTGGCCATTTTGCAAGCAGTCCCCATTAGAGGATTCAGAGAATCAAACCCTGATCCTATGCTGCTGAAGATAGCCAAGCCAAGCTGCAAAGCCAGAGGGAGAGCGGAGTGTCAGTAGGGAAGAAGATGCATCCCAAGGTGTTTAGTGAACCAGCCCCCAAGGAAAATGTGCAAGTCAAAGGATGAGGATGAGGGTGGGAGGCAGCAAAGTGCCTGGTCAGCCCCAAAGAGGAAAAGGGACAGTCAGGCTACAGAGCTGGGGCCCCAGGTGAGCGGCTCTAGCTAAAGCTGAGAGTGAGCAAGTCACGAAGCAGCATCAGTCAGCCCTGTTGTGAGGCAAGCTGGACCCCACAGTGTAAAAAGAGCCCCATTTGGACATAGAAGCAATGGCCCCAAATTTTAAGGTGACTGCAAGGGAGGGTGAGGGCACTGTTTTGTGACTGAGAAGCACGTGTTGGTATTCTCTTGTTTAGGAGGATCAAGCTGCCTGCAGTGGTTTTGAGATCATCTGTTTAACGCAGCCATAATGGATTGTCTGTAAATGGACTGAGTGTGACCTCCACAGTTCAGAGATTTCAATGTTCTAATGTGATCATGACATTCCTGAACAATGTAACATTTCCCCACTGTTATCTAGCAAGTGCTCAATGGAGTAATTTGGTGGCTGTTTATCAATTTATTAAAAGGGATCCCTGTATGTTTCTACAATCCTCGGAGTGGTTTCATTAACTCCTGAACTGTTAAGCTGTTAATCAGAACTTTTCTCCTACAGCTCAGCCCATGGGCCAGTGGGTACCCCAGTACCAGCTATTGCTGGGAAACGAAGGCCATCCAGGAAAGGTTTTCTGCTGTTGTGGTTGCCCTTCCCCACAGACTTTCACCACCATACCCCTAAACACTGGCAGGGAGGCTTCAATGGGAAAGGAGTTGCAAATGACCACAGGCCGGTGAAAGAAACAGTAGCCGGATCTGGATTGAGAGGCAGCTGAATTGCTTAGTGATGCCTTGGTGTTTTGTCAGCTGGCAGGGACCCCACATGCTGCACACAGTACAGTTTCATGTGGCTGCTGAAACAGTTATTCCTATGAAACAATCTGTTTCCCTGAGGTAAGACAACCCCAGGTTTAAAACCTAGTGCTAGGGTATTTTTCAGGTGATATCTTGGCTACTGCTGCCAAAATCCACATGGGGAAATTGAAACAGCTGAAACAAGTACAACTATCATGGGACAGAGCTGTGTATAATAGTACTGAGTTCACAGTTTCTAAATCTGCAGTAAGCATTCCTCCTATTGCTCCTGCCGAGTAACGGTGCCAAATCTTAGTGGACATTCTCAAGATAATAAATGAGTTTCTGATATACAGATAAGTCAGCAATGGGGGTGGTGGCTGTTCTGAAACAGCATGATGAGCCCTGAGAAACAGTAGATACCAAGACCTTACCCCACTGCTGCTCTGAGTGCAGGGCCACAAGTAACCTTTCCACTGAAGCCCCAGATGTTCCTAGGCTGCACTGGGGTGATATAATGGATGCTGATACTCCCCAGAATCCAGATTGCTCTCTGGCCTTCTACTGATACTGCTGTTTCCCTGCCTGCTCACGAAAACCAAACACAGGAAACATTTGCCCCCATCTCATGATACAGAGAACATGGAAACTGTGCCCTCTTTGGGGACAGTCAGAATACCTCACAGCGCCAGGTGGAGACTGGAAACATTCACATGGAGGGGTCGGTTGCAGCAGTCCATGGCACAGAGGAACTTTCAACATAGCTGACTTATTCACTGATCTGGATTAACCTGCAAAACAAAAAATGCAGTCCATATAAAATATCTGGGTGACCTGGAGGAATCTCTAGATGGGATGTACATTGCCAGAAAATTGTTAAAAGAGTCTCTTCAGTTTTTGCAACAGATATGTGTGCCCTCACCTGTACATCTGGTGAAACCCCGTTTGATGTGAGTTTTAAACACCTCAGTTACTGGAAGGTTTTTGTTCACGCTCCACCAAGTCAAATTCTCTCCATTATGGACTCAATTTATAGTTATACCCTTACAAAACCTACAGTAAACCACATCACTGTTCTGCTCAAAATGAAAGGGTTAACACTTCAGATATCCTGGTGTGAGTGAAACAAAAAGCAGATGTCCTCCACGCCTATGCCTATTTTGGATACCATGAACATTTGAATGGTGTGTGTGTGTGTGAAACATTAATGTCCAACAATATACAACAGACCAAGTTACCCAGCACTTAACACATACTGTAGTTGATATATTGGAAGGGACAGAGCTTTGCTTTTAGCAGGGCAGCCTAAAACCTCCCATCGATGTGGTTCTCTTTGACATCTGTGATGTCATGCTATGTAATTTGTGCATGCAACTAGGACACTCAAGTTTTACCTGCCGTAATCCTGTGATATGCAATCTCTGTGAAGAACTGACATGCGATACTAAATGCCCTTAGGCTGCACATAATAAAGACACGTGTTACAATCAAAACGATATGGTGCTGCAGGCCCAACAGAACAAACAACAGTCAGGGGTCTACCTGAATGATCAGCAGTCCATTAAAACAGTTTTATGGATGCCATTTCTGTTGCAATCTCTCCGTCTAGATCAATTGCCTGTAAGGGCAGGACTTGGAGCCTGTCTACTTAGCAGACCAAGCAGTAGACCCTACTACCACCCTGGTTCCCCACCACAGACTGAACAGAATTTAGATGAACTTCCACAGGAACAGAACTAAGCAAGTATGGTGGTGCAGGCAAGTATACCCCCACCCCAGCCAGATGAGGATTTCCTGATTGTAGGGGGTAAACAATGCAGTGCTAGATTGTATCGACATGTCAAAATGGCAGAGGGAAGAAGTTGCTATAAGTAACAGATTTTCAGCTCCTCAGTCTTCTGGTATTGAATCAGACGGAGTAGGGGACTCTGATATTGTACATCTTCAATCACTTCATCACAAAAAACTTACCTGATACTGATGGATCCATTCTGGTGGGTTTGTCTTCCAGGATGTGAACTAAGAAGAAAAGAAGGATCAGCTTTTGTCCACTTAAGGGATGGTATCACCTGCTCCACTCCTCTTGTTTTTCTTAATTGGCTCAGTTGTCAGTTCTATCTCTTAATGTTATTAGCAATCACAAGAGGACAGAAATATTTCTTTCTTTCTTAGCAGAGGTTGATTCTAGTATAATATTCCTGGAGGACACAAGTTTGAAGTCTCTTTCAGATATTCATCGGGTACAGTCTGACTGGCCCTGGGGACCCTCTGTGTGTTTGATAGGAGAGGAGAGGATCCCTGTTCAGGAGTGGAATTCTTTTTAAATCTCAGGAATTTTCTTCATCTAAACTCATTGAGCTAGATGCAGGAAGGGCTTTATTTTTTGATTTAGAATGGTTAGGTCATCCTTTAAGGTTAGGCATGGTATATGCTCCACAGACAAAAGCAGAAGGGGTAGATCTGTTTCAATCCATACAGTCATTGTTGTTTACATCTCAGATAGTGCTTTTGGAGAGGGGTGACTTTAACTGTCCTTGGGCTATGGAGGACAAAATAAGTAAGTCACAATTTTTGTTTTTACAGATTTAAATTTTTTAAATACATAATTGTTTCAGCAGATTTTTAAGATGCTTATAGAGCCTTACACCCTGTGGGTGGGCATACTTATTTTAGGGGATCCTCTGTCAAGAATAGATTATCTTTTGTTTCAAGACAGACTAACGGAGCTCAATATGTATACCCTAGAGCAAAGGAGGGAGAGAGGTGTTATGATCGAAACATTCAAACACCTTAAGGGCATTAACAAGGTGAAAGAGTCTAATATGTTACAATATAAGAAAAATAGCAGGACAAGAGGACACAGCATGAGATTAGAGGGAGGCCGATTAAGGAGTAATGTGAGGAAGTTCTTTTTCACAGAAAGGGTGGTGGATGCATGGCACGCCTACCTCAGGAAGTGGTGGATATGAATATAGTGCAGGGCTTCAAACAGGCATGGGATAGGCATAAGGGAGCAATACAGATGAGTATGACTAGATAGGCCATTGACAGAGTACAGGCCTATGGAACATTCATAAGGTAGAAAAAGAAATGGGCAGACTGGATGGGCCTTATGGTCCTTATCTGCCATCAGCTTCTATGCTTCTATGACTAATATTCTTCAAGCCAGAACTTTACTTTCTGAAATGTCAGACTGTACTGTACATGAGGTTAAAATTGGAGGATGAGAAAACAGAACAGCAGACCCTGGGTTTCTGTTGCCTCAGCACTGCTCTATTGGAAGAGGATAACATAGTTAATACCTGCAGAGCTCATCAGGGCACAATGTTCAGCAAGTTGTCATTTTGATGCAGTTGTTTCTTGGTGGATGGATTCAAACAAGAATTGCATAAGTGTGTTTCAAAAACAGGGTAAAACAGAAGCTACTAATAATTATTTGAAATATCTTCACCTCCAGAAACAACTTCAGAGACTAATTTCACTGCAAAACTCCTTAAAAATTTGTTACACAGATCAAATTGCTACAATTAAGAAACACATGAGAGCTGTACAGTATGACAAAGCTAGATCTTTAGAGGGCAGAGCTGAAGTTTGGAACTCAGGGCTTGAAATATTGTGGACATTATTAAGGGCTGTAAGGACAGGAAAAAGATGAAAATAGTACAAACACTGGGAGACCCTCAGGGATGGTTTTGACTGACCAACGCACTTAGAGGCTCTAGTGGATAGACATTTGATGGGTACATTTGGCCCCAGTATGCAGATAGAACCTGATCTTCCTACTTTTCTTGGTCTTCCCAGCCTTGACAGTTTATCTAAGCCGGAAGGTCAGGAATTTGTTGCTCCTATTAGTTTGTCAAGGATAAAGCCGTCTCATAGGCTGGGTGTGCAAGGAGAACAACAAGGCAAACAAAGGAAAACTCCAGCACTACCCAATCGTAAGAAACACAGATGGCAAAATAAATGCAGTTCAGAAATGCATTTAATAAACAGAAGTGCTCAGACCTTTTCCAGAACAGACAGGCACCAGTGGGACCCAAGAACCTCCTACTGGTTTCGCATCAAAGCATCATCAGGGAGTGTTCACCTGTTACCAACCCATTCAATTTAAATAGAAATCTTAAAGTGACATACAGCATGCTAAGTGAAAAGCAAGAGATACATATAAAAATTAAAAAGAACAGATGTTAACAAGGCTGCACAAATGAAGAACCATCTAAACATAAATGTACTCTGTGTGGTAATAACTGAATTGATCATGTATTATACATGCCACTTAAATAAATGAGTACATAAAATGCCTAATAACACTGTAAGATAAGAAAAATATGTAATGTAAAGTGTTGTTCTGTATAGAATTCCATCTCTTTTAAAATGCTGTTGTACCACAGTTCCAAACGTCATGGTAGAACAGCATTCTATAACCTCTAGAAACTGCATGAGTCAGTTTCATTTTGAAAGCAAAAGAACTCATGCATGCATATTTCACACAGTACTATACACTATAAAAATACAGGATGAGCAACTCTATGCACAACCAGTGTGTTCTGCCACCTCGGAGTTCTAATTCCCATGGACCTCTCGAGGTTCACTCTTGAGGTCAGAGGAATCAGAACCCTCTGTGGTAGAACACACTGATGTGCATAGTTGCCCATCCAGTATTCTCTATATATCACAATTGAGGTTGAATGGGCCTTAGCAGCCCTAATGGTAAAATCAATCAGGGTATGCATAGCACAGTACATACATACATACATAGAGATCCATCAATTCATAGACATATAAACTTATATAATACAAAGCAAGGTGTGCATAGTACTCCAGTTAATGGAAACAACAACAATCAGTACAGATCCTCTATATATGGAAATCCATCTGTGACAAAGACACATCTCATAACATGAATCGTATGTATTACAAAAATATATAATGTAAAATTAACCACAAAAGAGTGCTTCCACAAAGGTATGCATATCACATACCATAAAAAACATCTCTATAGGCAGAATCAAAAATATATGCTAGTGTATCAAAATTAGAGAAGCACCAAAATAAACGCAGATGGCTTCACATTCCCCTCTGTAAAACTAGGGGTTAGTAAGACTAAAATTCATGGATTCATTTTTGAGGAATGGTGACAACTCAAGCATTCATTAAGGCTGGGTTTTTTTGGCTGTACTTTTCTGTTGGCTATCCTCCAGAGGGATCCCCAGCCCTGTACCCCTCGTCAACCATCCATTCCTGGCCCAAACTCCCAGGGCTTACCCCGGTGGGGCAGGTGGGGTTCTCCAACCCACACTGAGACCAGATTCATGAGGCCAGTGCTGTGGCTGGCTGGGAGCGGAGCCTGAGGCACCCTCTACCACTGTGCCATGGCTTTTTCTTTTTCCTGGTTTTCTTCCCCAGGAGTCGAGGCATGCAATGACGCCTGTGGAGGGAGCATGCATGCGTCCACATGCCTCCCTCCAGGCATCTGCCAACTCCTCCTCTTGAGCAGCGTGGCACCCTGTCCCCAGCCTCCATTAGGAGCAGGCAGGCACCGATCACTGAGAACCCCTTCCCCAGAGAAGGACAGCAGTCCATTGGACGCTCAATCCTTCTCTACCCCTGCCAACCCCGCAGCCCGTGCTTATTCCTGAAACACGAGTCACCAGTGTAGTGCAAGGAAGGCATCCAGCACCTCAGCCCTCAGTGCCATCAGGTCGGCACAAGGCTGGGGGTTTAAAGCACCCAGCAGGATTCACTCTGTGCTAACAGTAAACCAAGTCACCCCCTCAGAGACCAGCTTCACTTTCTCAATACCGAAAGAAAAATCTATTTTGGCTCCGACCTCCGCCCACCTGCTGGAGATGGCAGAACAAGGCATTTCATTCATCTGTAGTCCTAATATCACTCAGATGTTCACCCATCCCCAGTTAGAAATTCTTCTTGTCTTCCCCACATAAAAAGCATTGCAGCTACAAGTGGCTAAGTAAATGACACCTGGGATGCTGCAATTAATAAAATCTTAATAGTATATACACCTGTGGCATTAGATGTTGTGAAAGTCTTAGTTTTCAAAATGACATTATAATAAGTACACTGCCACATGTGTAGCAGCCCCTAGGTGCCACTGGTAGCCAGTGGTGCTGGCATGTGGTGTTCCTAAGATGGACTGCTGCAGGCAGTGAAGGCATGTTTTTGAGTACTGGCCAAAAATGTGAGTAAAAGGCTGACAGTGTCCCTTTACTTTATACTGTTTTGGTTTGGGGTGTTTATGGGAAGGGGTGGTCTAAGGGCCAATCCCTGTCCCCATTACAATTCAATATGTCCCTGGTGTTCAGTGGTCGCCCTGTCCACTGATCTTCATTCCCATGAAAAGGAAAGCATTCTCTGGTGTCTAGTGGCACCCCCAGCCTGGGACCCTGTCCCCATTGAACTCATATAGTTCCCTGGTGTTTGGTGGACCTCTCTCACCCTCTGATCCCTGGCCTCATTAGAACAGAAGATGTTCCTGGTGTCCAGTAGGTCCCCCCACCCTCTGATCCCAAGCTCTGTTAGAATAAAGATGTCCATGATGCCTAGTTGTCACCCCACCCTCTGATGCCTGGCCTGATGGAATAGAAGATTTCCTGGTGTCCCATGGTCCCAACACACTCTGATCCCTGGCCCTGGTAGAATAGAAACCTACCTTGGTGTCCAGTCACATTCTCCATCCCCAGCTGCTTGCCTTAGTGTGTACCAAGATGTCCCTGGTGTCTAGAGGTTCCCGCCTGCACGCATGCACTGGAACTACCCTGCCATTCCCCTTACCTTGCTCCCTAGCACCATGGGAGCTCATATGAGTGACTGCCACAGCCTCTTCTCACCACCTCAGCCGGCTGCCATATGCAATGAGAGAGTGTGTTTTCTGCATACTGTAAAGTGAGCATGCATACTGTCTACTGTAGACAGTACATGTGCTCCTCTACAGTATGCAGGATGTGCACTCCCTGTCATTGCATATGGCAGCTGTACAAGGTAGTGAGAGGAGGGCTGTTCAGGTCATCATATGGGCTCCCCACAGTGCTGAGAAGTAAGGTAAGGAGGGGTGGCAGGGTGGTGGCATGGTGCAGGTGGTATGGGGAAGATCATGAGACACCAGGGACTTCTTACATAAGTGCATTGAGCAGTGTGGGGGGTTGCCATTGGACACCAGGGAAGGTTTCCATTCTATCAGAGACAGGGACCAGAGACTGGGGAGGACCACTGGACACCAGGAAATCTTCTGTTCTACCAAGGCCAGGGATCAGAAGGCAGGGGGACCATTAGGCACCAGTGTAATCTTCTACTCAAATGGGACCAGGGATAAGAGGTGTGGGTGACCACTAGGCAGCAGGGAATCAAAGGGGACCACTGGACATCAGGGAATGATATGATTTCAATGATGACAGGGATCGGAGAGGGGTGCCACTAGACACCAAGAAATACTTTCCTTTTCATGGGGACAGGGATTAGAGACACTAGACACCAGGGAGATATTGACTTCCAATGGGGATGAGGATCGGTGGATGCAGGGACCACTGGACACCAGAGAATAGTATAATGTCAATGGGGACGGGCATTCAGTGTGGGTGGGGCTGGCCATGGGGTGTAAACCTGCCACCACTTCCCATGCACATGAGCCCATAGTGGGCATGCATATGACCCCTTAGTGCTGTGCATGCCCAATGGGCTCATTTGCATGGTGCCAGCTCTATGTTGTGTGGGAGGCTCCCAGTGCTATCGGGTCTGGGACACTGTTCCTACACTTCTAGGAACCATGTCAGGGCAGCACTACTTGACTCAGTGCTTTGCTGATATGCACATATGTTCAGTAGGATAGTGCCAGTGTGCTATCCTACTGAATATAGCATCCTCAGGGTTGTGGGCAATGAACAAGCATGGAGCAAATGTTTGCGCCCGCTTTGCCCATCATTTTTAATATTGGGCCCCGGATGTCTGTTTATCAATGAGATTTTCAGAAATGTTATCGGGACAAGTACAGGCTTGGTGGACATTGCACAGTTTTTATTATCCTGAGAAGAAAAGTGGGGGGTTTATGCTTTGTACTAGTTTTAAATTAGTTCCTCTGTTTATTATATTCTTCTTACTTTTTTATGTGTTGTTACAAATTGTGTTGAAGTTTCTTCTGAAATGTATTGCTTTATCTCATTTTCAATAAAAATTCCATCTCTTTTAGGAAAGCCATTCATCACTTGCTTTGGATGTTGTCGAGGCACAGGTCAGAAAGCCTAGAAAATACCAGGTGCAGTCGTAGAATTCACCAAAATAATTTATTTACACTAGCAGTATCATAAAATAAACTTGTTCAGTATAAGTATTTACAAAGGCAACATGAAATAAAGTTTTCCTTCAGTCTCTGTGTCCCTTGTTCCCTAAATCTTTCTTGCAGTTGCAGCCTAGCTCTTTTATGTCTTTTCAACCCCATTCTAGCAAGCATCCTGTTTTTGTAAGTTTCAGGAGCTGTTAGAACACATTATGCTTCTTGAGGCCCCTTTGCACAGCTTTTGCAAAAGGCTCAAACATTTGTACTCAAGTAACCTCTGGAGTTTTCCATTAGCTTTTTACAATCCATCTCAAATCATAATTAGATACATTTCAACAGTAATACTATTTATTTTCTAAACAAAAGTGATCCTATTATCAGTTACATTTTCATACAATGATTTGTACATATTTTTATATCAGCAGATCTAGATATGCAAGGAGAAAACAGACAACAAGACAGGACTGAGAGATAGAGACAAAGAATTGCTAGATTGTCAGGTTGATCAAATCAAGGCTCACAGGAATATTGGGTTATGAACCAGACAGAGAAGAAACAGAAAAGGAAAGAATAGATCCTTGCATTTAAACACTTTTCTCTAAACAACTTGGACAGGCTCCTATTCCACCCTGTCACTACACACCCTCCTTAAGAGGGAACCTGTTTTATCAAACAGGTTTCAAAACTTTTATTAATTTTCTTATAACATTTGCTGCTTTCAGTACTAAGCACATATGCATGATCTGTTTTTCTAACAGTACAACAAGCAGTAAGTTCAAACTCATACATTTGTTTTTCAACCTTCTGAACCCTCAATTCCTGATCCATATCTTGACAGAAAATCAGCACTGCAATTCTCTTTACCAGATTTGTGGGCTGTAGTGTCAGGTACCACCTTGTGATTCTGGAATTTTTATCTTTCATCTGGCTAAGCCAACAGACAGGATTGTGATCTTTACAAGCATAAAGTCATTTCCTAGCAAATAAAACTTCAGGAACTCCATGGCCCACTTTGCTGCTAGACATTCCTTTCAATAGTGGAGTACCTTTTCTCTCTGTCATACAATTTCTTACTTATGTACAGAATAGGATGTTCTGTCCCATCTACATTTTGTCTCAGTACTGTACCTAGGCCTACCTCTGATGCATCTGTTTGTAACAAAAATGGTTTCTCAAAGTCTGGGCTTCTTTAAAGAGGGGCTGAACATAATGCAGCCTTAATGGCTTGAAAAGCTTCATCACACCCTGAGGTCCATTTCACATTATTTGGGTACCGCTTTTTCATTAGTTCAGTGAGGGAAGAAGCTAACTCAGCAAAGTTGGGGACAAATCTCCGATAACAACCAGCCAGCCATGAAAATGACCTGACATGTTTCTTTGTTTTAGGTACAGGGTTGTTAGCTACAGCTTCTATTTTAAAACCTCTGGCTTAACTTCTCCATTTTCCAACACATAGCCCAAATATCTGGTTTCCTGCATGCCCAATGTACATTTGGTGGGATTAATAGTCAGATCTGCATTTTTGATAGCTTGGATAACTGCTCATAGGTGTTCCAGGTGGCTTTTTCCAGTCTGGACAGTTCACCACGATATCATCCAGGTATGCAGCACAATAACCAGTGTGAGGGATAAAGTGACATCCATGTATAGTTGAATGTAGCTGGCATACCATGTAAACCAAATGGCATGGTAGTGAACTGATAGAATCCAACAGGAGTGGCAAATGCAGTTTATCTCTGGATTCTTTAGCTAAAGGTATTTGCCAGTAACCCTTGGTGAGATCGAGGGTACTGATATACTTTGCACTTCCCAGTCTGTCCACCAAATCATCTGTTCTGGGCATGGGATAACTGTCAAATTCTGTCACTTGATTAAGTTTCCTAAAATCAAGGCTGATTCTAACACCCTTCTTTTTGTCTACAATTACCATGGAGATGACCAAGCACTTAACTCCTCTATGATACCCAATACTTTCATTTTTGTATTTCCTTAACCACATCAGCTCTTAACCGCTCTGGCAACCTGTATGTCTTTTGCCTAATAGGACGAGCATTCCTTGTCACTATTACATACTCAACTCCTTTTGCTCAGCCTGGTACCATGGTAAAAGTACTGTTAAATGTCTTTAGCACATTATTTATTTATTTATTGAAGATATCGGATTTACAACCTTTGAGTCATAGACTCATTTACAAAGGCTCCACATCTGAGAACAATACAGAACAATAGGCAGCAGGCAGTAAACAATAAGACAAAACACATGGTATGAATAGTACAATCAATGATGAGGATGAGACCTATACAATTAGGTAGCTATACAGGTCCATCTAAGGAGCTTGTAATTGTCAAGGTGCAAGCAGTCAAGATTCCGACATTGTCAATAACACAGTCAATATTGTGCAAAGAGAAGTATACATTTAACAGTAGGAATAAAAAAGTTTAACACAAACTCTCTGTACATAGTACTGGTAGTGCTGATTGGTTATAACCACCAGTTGGCATCTCCACCTTGCTCCACCACAGGTGCAAGGACCGGGCCAGTCAGGTGAGGCCTGGTAGCCGTGTATTGATGGGGCTAACAGCAGGCCTTGACTAGCCGGTGCACTGGCAGCAATGGGTGGAGAGTATGTGGTCCTTTAGGTTATTTTGAAGGGCCTAGTCTGGAGACAGCAGCAATGGCAGGGGAGTTCACTGTACCATAGTGGCACTCTGTAGGTAAAAGACCTTTGGGCTAGAGAGGTTCTGACCCTGGGAACAGACCACAACAGTTTGCTTGCCCCATGGGTGTTTGCTGAGGCATGAGAAGTATGGAGGAGGCAGTGACGCCGAGGGGTTAAGCCCTAGTTGAATTTTTTGGTAAAGACACGTTTGATAAAGTACTCTTTCATCTAGGGTGAGGATATTTGTTAGGGCATACAGGGTGTAGCTGTGGGTGTGCCTATCTACCCCAGTGAGGAGTCTACATGCTTTGTCAATAGCCAGGTGGATTTTATTGAGAGCTGTGTGGTCAGCGGCGAGTAGATGGTAAGCCCACAATCTACTAGACAGAGGACAGAGGAGGTAACAGCAAGGTTAAGGCCCTGCGGCAGTTAGTCTTTATGCCGATGCAGTAGTCCTATGTGGATATTTATGGCAGAGGAAAGATTACTGATATAGGGGTGGAATGAGAGGCAGGGATTGAATGTTAAGCCCTGGTATTTATAGATATGGACCTGTTCCAGCAAGAGGAGAGCTTTGGAGAAGATTATTAGTTGGGCATCACTGCCCTTGGTCTGCTGGTGGGCAAAGAGCACTGACTTAGTCTTTTTACATTGACCATCAGCTCTGCGGTCAGTGAACCAGTTCTCGATCTGGTTGAAGGCAAGTTGTAGGGAGGATTGCAGGATTGCGGGATGAGAGTGGAGGCAACAATACCGCATCATCTGCATAAAGCAGCAGATTACTTGGGCAGAATTTAGGCAGGATGTTCAGGTAAATGCTGAATAATAAGGGATCGAAGATGGAGCCCTGGGAGACCCCAAAGCAGACTGGCAGAGTAGATGAGAGAGTGCTGTTTAGCTTGACACATTGGGACCTGTCTGAGAGATAACTTATAAACCAAGTGATGGGTCCAGGGACAGACCGGTGAGGCGGAGAGTACTTAGGAGCAAGGGTGGGAGACTGTGTCGAAAGCTTTCGACAGGTCTATGAATACAGCTCCTGCTAGTTGTTTCTTATCTAGGGCATTGTGTAGAAGTTAGAGAACTCCATGAGGGCGGTTGTTGTACTGTGCCCAGCTCTAAAGCCATGTTGTTCCTTAAATAATATGTTGTGTGCTAGCAGGTAGTCAGTGAGTTGGGTGGCAACGATTTTTCCAAGGTTTTTGAGAGGGGAGGAAGAATGGAGATGGGCTGATCATTATTGGGGGAGGTGGTGTCCTCACCTTCAGTATTGGGGTGATAGTGGCCATCTTCCAGTTAGTTGGAAACTGCTCTAGACATAGGGAGCAGTTAAAGAGATCAGTCAGGGAGGAGAGCACAGAGTCAAGTACAAAATTAAGGATTTTCATATCAAAGAGTATTTACAGTAGCTTGAACCCCTGAGAGCATTTGTAGGTATGGCCTCACTTCACTCATTGTAATGACTCTGAGGTGGAAGAGAGGGTATGCATTGTTTGGCTCAGGGGTCTCAGGGGTGGGATCAAAGAAGTTGTTTGGAAGAATAGAACTTAGGTTAGAGAATGCAGCATTAAGGCAATTTGTGATGGCGAGTGGGTCCGAGGTAGTAACATTGTTGACAGTTAGCTGGGAGGGGCTGGCATCCGGGTTTTCCGTTTAGCTCCTTTAAGTTGTCCCAGAACAACCTTGCATTCCCCAGGAGGAGGCAAGGGTGGTTTTATAGTAGCCAGACTTGGCCATCCTAATGGTCCAGGTACACCTATTGCATTCTTCCTTGTAGGCCTGCCTGTCCACTTGCATGCCAGAGGCAACTGCTTTGTGCCAGAGATCGTCTCAATTCTTAAGTTGCTAGAGCAGTGCTGGCTAAGACCCAGGGGGCACTGTGTTTTTGGATTGAACTTTAGAGAGGAGCAAAGCTATCACACACTTTGTTGAATGTGGGTGAAGTAGTCAAGGGCTTCATCTATAGAAGGGCGTTGCTGATGGGGACCAGTCACACTGGGCCAGATGCCGTTTAGCTTTGTGATGCCTCCAGGTTTAAATCAGCCAGGTAAAACTGCTTTGTTGGGGTATTTGCCGCTGATATGACCAAGTGAAGAGGATGGAGGAGGATCACTTAGTGTGTCTGGGAGCACAGCAAGGTTTGAAATTTGCTTGGACAATTGGCGAGTAGCAGGTCGAGCAGTGTGCTTGATCCATTACTTGATTTACCCTGGTTGGCTGAGTAACTAACTGGGCCAGATCTAGAGCAGATAGGGTGTCTTTTATTGGGAAGGCCAAGCTGGATGAGCCAGTTCACCTTAAAGTCCCCTAATATGATGTGTTTGGTTTTGGGCAGGAAGCTGGAGATATAGCTGACCAGAGATTGAATAGCTGGGACTTGATTTCTTGGGAGGATGTAGGCCACAGTAATAGTTACAGGGGCTCTGAGAGGTCTGTGTGAGTTTATTGTCACGGCTTGTGCTCAATGATTCAGAGAGGGTGCCGGTAGGGCTTGGCATAACTGGGAGTCCCAGATATAAAGCACATTACCCTCCTTGTTTGCCCATTCTGTCGGCTCTATAAAGAGTGAGGCCTGAGAGTGCGACAAAGGAGTCAGGGGATTTTTGATAGCCAGGTTTCTGTGAGGGCTAGAGCATCTGGCTGATGTTGCAGCATCCAGCCTTGTAGGGTCACCATCTTTTGGGCAAGCTGCAGATATTCACGAATGATCATTACGAATGTCTGCAGTTTGTTCTGAGGTTAAGGATACATTCACCTTTACAGCATCAGCATTTACAGTTTGTTCCAGTCTATCATAAGCTACATCAATATCTTCCTTATCAGTTTCTGGTAAAACTAGTAAGGCAGCTTATGGCATTTTTTCAACCCATTTCTTGAGGAGGTTAGCATGGTATATCCTAGAAGGATTTTTCTAGTCAGGGTCTCAATCTCATAGTTAACAGTGCCAGTATGTCTAATAACCTTATATGGCCCTTGCCACTTTATCAACAGTTTATTTTCTGTTGTGGTATAAACAGTAGCAAAACCTTTTCACCTGGCTTGAAAACTTTTTCTTTTACCCCATGGTCATAATATATCTTCTTCTGGTTTTGTGCCTCTTCCTGATTACTATGGACAATTTCAACAGATTTTGCCATCTTCTTTCTTAGGGCACACATATAAGATGTTATAGATTGTTTCTGAGTGGGGTTATCTTCCACATTTCTTTTATTACATTCATTGGCCCTCTTGGCTGCCTGCCATACAGCATTTCAAATGGTGAAAACCCTGTTGATGCCTGTGGCACTTCTCTGTAAGCAAAACGTAGGTAAGGCAAGTATTGGTCCCAATCTTTCCCTTCCCCTTTACAAACCTTTTAACATGGGTTTTAGGGTTTGGTTAAAATGCTCAACAAGACCATCTGTCTGAGGGTGATGGGGAGGTTCTCATAGCAGTGATGCCTAGCAGTCTGTACAGCTCCTTAAGCAATGCAGCACCAAAATTACTACCCTGATCAGTAATAATTTCTTTAGGTATGCCACTCTGCTGAAAATTTTGGCAAGCTCTGCTGCCACTTTTGGGGCTGTAACAGTATACATTGAACTGCTTCTGGGTATCGAGTTGCATAGTCGCATACTACCAGGATAAATCTATTACCCTTTTACTTTCGCCTAAAGGACCAATCACATCCATTGCAATTCTCTCAGAAGGCACATCTATCAAGGGTAGGGGCACCTTGTCTTTTCTAGTGACTGGGGCTACTTTCTGACACTCTGCACAAGAATTACAGTAGGTAGCAACATCTTCATAAATTCCAGGCCAGTAAAATCTACACAGCAGTCTGGCAAGGGCATGATCCCTCCCTGAGTGACCAGCTATAGGACTGTCATGTGCTACCTGTAACAACTCTGTTCTATACTTCTGTGGTATAACCAATTGTTCTGTCTGTTCCTGTGTCTGAGGTTTAACCCAGACTCTGTACAGTAACCCATTACAATTTTAAACATTGGTTCACCCTGTTTTGGTTTCACCCCCAGCTGCTTGAAATAACCCTGGTGAGAAACATCATTTAGCTTGCTCTGAAAGAATACTGAACCTAATTACTGCTAAGCTGTACGACGCTTAAATCCATTTTGTATATACAATCTGTCTCATTATATTGTATTCTATGTACTAATGTACCACTGTCTGTCAAAATCTTGTTGCATATGTATTGAACTGTTCTTGTCATTCTACCTCACCCATGTAACCCCTACCCCAGGGCGCATCTGGAATCGAGCGTACTCCGCTCAGTATGCCTTCCTGGTAAATCTCTTAAATAAATAAATAAATAAAAATCACAATCAGTTAACAATTTAGTTTCAGCATTTTCACATTTTAACCCTTTATGTCCATCAGTCATTTGTTGCCATAGTTTCTTCAGGCATCGTCTTTCTTTCTTGGATTTCTGGATCTTGGAGCTGTGCTCAAACAAGTCTGAATCAAAATCATTGAAAGGAAAAGTGTCCCCACCATCTGAAATTTTCTTTGCCTGAGCTCTTGTCACCACAGCTGCTTAAACATTAGGTTTTACTCCTTCTTTGATTAGCTCAGTAAACTGGAAAGTCATTTCAATAATCACAGGTACAGGTAACTTAGGTACTACCCCTCATTTCTTTTGGTGTGACACACCCTTAATGGTCAGAGTCACTTGGCTGGTGGGATAGTATTGAGTGTCCCCATGGTTGCAGATGACACCAGTACCTGGTTCCTTTGCACAGTGTTTTCCCAGCACTTTAACATGCACTAGGGTCTATCAGCTTCGAACCAATGAGTCCTTCACAGTATTATCCCCGCCTTCACATCTGTTAAGTACTTGCCCCAATTTGCCAGGGACAATCTGCTCCACTGTGCCACTCTCCTTACTATGGCAGTTTCTTGCAAATGGCCTGGCTTATTACAGTTATAGCAGATAACGCCTTGAGCACAGATTTGTTACCCCACCAGAGTTCTTATTAGGTTGGAGTTTAAATGGGAAAAGAGCGCCTTACCAGTGCTTTGCTGTTACCTCGCTGCTGTGGCATCTGCCTGGCCATTAGGTAGTCCTGGCCAGAGAAACAGTCTTTTCCCCTCTCTGTTCGATGTTTCTTTACCCACAGCTTCACATCTGTAGGCAAGATGTTGGTGAATTGCCCTATGGCAAATGTATCGATGAGCTGTGGGACTGTTTTGCTCTCTGGTTGGATCCATTTTATCAGGAGTTCTCTTGAGTCTGGTGAAGGCTTTTGAGGATTGTCGACAGAGTTGTACCTCAGAGATCAAAATCTCTGCCTGTAGGTCTCTCCGAGATGTCATACCTTTTCAGAATTTTGCTTTCCACCAGGTCATAGTTTTCAGACTGTGCAGTGTCCATATTGCTATAGGCAAGTTGGGCTTTCCCTGTCAGGTAGGGTACCAGCCTGATTGTCCATTGCTGCTTTGGCTATTGGCAACTCTTTCAAAAGTTGTCAGGTATACCTCTATATCATCTGAGGGACACAACTTTGTAAGTGTAATGGCTTTTAAGTTGCTTGCATTTTGTTGCTCATCTGGGTCTCTGCTGGATCCTCTGCCTTGATAGCTTGCAAGGCATCCAGCCACCGCTGCTCCTGTCACTGCATCTCTTCTCTCCTCTGCTGTGCCTGTTGTTGCATCTCCTGTTCTCTGCTTCTCAGTCTTTTTGTTGTATAACCCACCATTTGAAAAGTCCATCAGGCTTTCAGTTCTGTCACTGCCTGTTCTTTTCCATAACTTGTGCTGGCTGTACAGTCTCAGACTGGACTTCTGTCTCTGCTAGTTTGGCTGCCATTCTCCTGGTAACCATTCCTGGACTTGCTGCTGCAGAATCCATACCTTTCTCTGTGCTTCCCTGGTACTAGGTCAAGTACCCACACACAAAACCCCTTCAAGATATGCACAGTGTAAATCCAACTTATGCTGACACCATCTGTTGTTAAGGAACAGGTCAGGAAGCATAGGAAACACCAGAGCAGTTGTAGAATTCACCAGAAATAATTTATTTACACTAGCAGTATCATAAAATAAACTTGTTCAGTATAACTATTTAGAAAGACAAAATAAAATAAAGTTTTCTTTCAGTCTCTGTGTCCCTTGTTCTCCTAAATCTTTCTTGCAGTTGCAGCTTAGCTCTTTTATAAGTCTTTTCAACCCCATTCTTAGTAAGCATCCTGTTCTTGTAAGTTTCAGGAGCTGCTAGAATACAGTGTGCTTCTTGAGGCCCCTTTGCACAGCTTTTGCAACAGGCTTAAGCATTTGCACTCAAGTAACCTCTGGAGTTTTCCATTAGCTTTTTACAATCATCTCAAATTATAATTATAAACATTTCAACAGTAATACTATATATTTTCTAAATAAAAGTGATCCCATTATCAGTTACATTTTCATACAATGATTTGCACATATTTTTGTATCAGCAGATCTAGATATGCAAGGGAGAAAACAGACAGCAAGACAGGACTGAGAGGTAGAGAGAGACAAAGAATTGCGAAATTGTCGGGTTGATCAAATCCAAAGTCTCACAGGAATATTAGGTTATGTAACCAGACAGAGAAGAAACAGAAAAGGAAAGAATAGATCCTTGCATTTAAACACTTTCTAAACAACTGGGACAGGGTCCTATTCCACCTTGTCACAATGGAATGTCAGTTTGTAGTTGAGTTTTGAACCATGCAGCAGATAAGAGAGGGTAAAGAGGGTTATTTCACCCTGACTATGCTCATCTGTTATTTGGAAGTGATCAGTATAATACAGAAACCACCTTTATTTTCTATGCATATCTAAGATACTATTTGTGACAAGCAAGGTATCAATTCACCATATATAATAATGAAATACAAAACAATACTGCCACTAACCTTAACACAACTATAGAAGCTACAGTATATAACTCTGAACAGGAACTACTGAGTTCTAAAGAGCTGTTATATACTGTAAATGGAAAACCATGTATTGGATCTTGAATCCTTTATTAGATGTAGGTCATGAAAATGTTCTCCTTGGTATCATAAGGTAATGTCTCTGTTCTCGCCTTTCCTTTTATTGTGTCTTTTACTTGTTTTTGAAAGTGTTTCTTTATCTTACATACTTTGTAATAACTACAGTTTCTTTTCCTCTATATGTACATTGTATATAGGATTTACTGTTTTTCACTTTCTGTCTTCATTTATTTTGACATTGTAATTTGACCCTGTAATTGCTCCCCATGATCATTGTCTCATCCTTAGAAGTGGATCTAGTGACAGCTACATGCAGTCCCATAAACATCCTCTTCCCCTCTCGTATCCTTCCCCTCCCATCTCCTCCTACATTTCACATTCCTCCCATTCCTTCCTTTGGTTGCCACTGTTATGTGTTATTGTAACCATGTCCAATGGTTATACCCTTGCTGAGAATGACCCCCACCAACCTCAACATGGAGTCTGTATGAAATCCACTTGGCTATGGCAACGGTCCCTGGTATCCCATGGATTACCCTTGGGACTCTCTGATCTACCTCTACTTCCTTCCTCTGCTACCTCCTCTCACCCCTCCTGTCAAAATCTTCTTAATAACCTTATACAACATCCTTGATCCCTTTCTCCTTCCTCTGGTTTCCTTCAGGCCACTGTGTTCATATTATTTAATCACTGTGACTTCTTATATGTTTGTAATTACTATTGTATATGCTATGCTACTGTTATCAGATTCATGACATCTGTTTCTGTGCAATTACATCATATATTGTTGGTTGTGTAATCCTTGTGTACATTATGATTATATGTTGTCTGGGTCCATCTTGAAAATGAGCATTGCTCAATGGTGTTCACCTGGTTAAGTAAAGATTTTGATTGATTGATTGATGTAAACATGAAATTGTACATATTATAATTTTTAAATAAACACATTCCCCTTCTTTTTAGATTTTGTCTCTACCTGAGATGGATTTGAGGCCTTACTAAAGAACAGAGGCTGGGCAGATAATGAAGAAGACTCTGGTGCCTCATCTGTCTTGTCCTCACAACCACACCCTTCCTCAGAAACGTGAGGGACATCTACAGAGACACAAGTCACAAAAACAGAAAAGTAGCTACAAAGCAGGAGGAGTGGGAAAGGAAAAATGATATGGTTTGTTTCGCTTCTCTTTATATTACAGGTTATGAGGACTGATGGGACTGTAAGCTTTGACATCATTTAAACACATTAAGTGATGTTGCTACCACCAAAAGGCCTGGACAGGAGGGTCTCTCCTTTGGTCTTCAGGAGAAGACAAGCTAAGAACAAGCATTCTTTAGGTAATTTGGACATAAAAGTAACATGATTAGTAGATATCTGTCCAGGAAGAACACTGCTCCTGGACATTAAAATCAATTAATGTGCATGCCCCACAATCAAAAATGAGCAGAATGCATCTCTTTAAACTTACACAGCCATATCTGTTCACATCCAGAAGGGTTCTGCTAGATGGAGACTTTAACTGGGTCTCTCTGAGCAAGACTGGGGTAGAAAATGAGAAAATATTCTTTGATTCAAAATTTTATGGTACATGTGTAAAACTGTATGAACATCAGATGCCTACACCAGACTAGGAGGAAGATAGAACACACCTTTTACTAAAAGGACAATATCTCCAGAGCAGACATTCACTGGAGACAGTGGACCACAAGATGGTTTAAATAGGTATTAGGAAAAATCAGGAACAAAACATAAGCCCTAGTTTTTGGAGGTTGAACACCTCTTTATTAGAGAACAAAGATACATACCGTCACTTTTCAGAATTGTTAACAGCCAGACAATCGCTATTAATAATGTATGGCAATTCCAGAGTATGGTAGGAAGATACAAAACAGGACATACAAACATTTCTCTGGGAACAGGTGCATAGATGTGTAGAGAGAAATATTTTGATATTTGTCCCTGAGGTCACAGTTAATGAGATTAATCTCCCTGTCACACAAATTTCAGGACGACTACTCTGAGCAAATCAGAAATATGTTACAGATGCACTTTTATGAATATGATAGAGCCAAACCACTATTTCTGGAACAAAACTATGGGAAACAGGGACCAAATGCAAGGAAATCCATATGAAAGTTGCAGGAATGGGTTAAAATAGAATTTTCGTGCAACTTCAGGATCAGAATGGCAGTCACACAACTGATATGGCAGAAATACAAGGGATAATTGATACACATATGCAATCATCTTTGGTACACCCGCTTCTACAGAGCACTAATTTTTGGACTTTATACCCAATATCCATCTTCCAGAGCTATCTGATACAGATAGCCAAGGTTTACTTGAACATATCAAGAAGGAGGCGGTCTCCCAGGTAATTGTCTCTCTATCCACGTAAGACAGCCTGTGGACCTGTGTGATTACCAGAGAGATTTATAAACATATGTCCCTCCAACTGTGCCACTGTTAGCAATATTATTTAATGAATTAATACAGTCTAGACACTATGCCCAAATATGAACTAAGGGGCACTATTGTTTATTTATAAGAAATACGACAGCACAGAAATTTCTAACTGGTGTCCACTTAGTCTATTAAATACTGACCTAGACATTCTTACAAAAATCTTGTGCAGAACACTAGCAGTCATGGCAGAACCTCTGGTATCCCCACGCAGCCCTACTCAGTCCCAGTAACATATATTCTGAATAACTTCATCTAAATATTGGAAATTGTAGAGAGGGAAAGGGAAGGGACCTAGATGGATGCCTTCTAACACTGGTCCAGAGAAGGCATTTAATTCAGTATCTCATTAATACTTGTGGGTTGTGTTGAAAGCTAATGATATACTGGGCACATATGTTAAATAAGTTGTATATTATATGACAAAGTAATGCTCCTTCCCTGGTGATTGGATGGTGGCAAAACCTTCCAAGTTAAAAAGAGAGGGTGAGACAAGGAAGCCCCTTTTAGCCCTCTATTATATGTAGTTGACCTAGATCCCATTCAAAGTATTTTAAAAGGTTTACAGAACATAAGGCCAATAAGTCTAAAAGATGGGTCTCTCTAACAGCTAAAACAATACCATATGAGGATGATGTGGTCCTTTTAGTAAAAGACCCAGGTTCAGGAGTTAGGCCATTTCCAAAGACCAACAAATTCTACGACAGTTTCAGGTTCAGGTAAATGGTTTCTATGGAGAAATCACAGCAGCTGAAACTGCAGGAATTCAAATGTCCTCAGAACAAGTAGAAGCTCTAGGGTGCAATTCAGTAAGGGTGACATGGCCATAAAACTGCAATGTAAAACTAGAGGCTGCAGACAGTAAAGTAGAAAGATGGAAAAGTTGACCTACAAACAAAGAAAAGTTTAATTAATTAAAACCTATACTATTCAAATATTTTCTATATTTCATTTGTCTTCCCTCCTCGTACTGCCTTTCCCACCTGCTTTGGGAAGTAGATTAAATCTTATAAAGAGATATCATATGCACAGACCTCTAAAAAGGGAAGATTAGAGATGGTTAATCCAATCAAGTTTTTCGTCAGCATTTTCATTAAATTGTACATGACACCAGTCTTAAAAAATCTATTTTTCCCTGGTTACAGTTTTTTCTTGAATAGTGTACTCATTATTCCACAGTGGATACAGGGAATAATAGGAACCCAAAGGCAGGCTTAGAGCACTGCCCTTTTATTTTAAAGAATGTTTGGTACCTTTGGGCAATGGCAGCTACAGTAGTACAAGTTGAACTGTGTAGTAGAGAGCAATAGTATTCCTTGGTAATGCTGATTTTTTTGAGAGTACAGTATTCCCTTGCAGCCCAGTGATAACTAAACAAATGGTGATAACAGCTTTAATGGAACCCTGATCCCCGCAGAAATGTGGGACATAATATGAATTTGCACTCATGAACGCTTGAATGTTCATGACAATCACAACCACAAGTCACTGCCACACAAGACATGTTTGAGACAGGTTTGTTGATCACACCTTAGACCATACATCACTTTTATTTGAATGTCCTTTATTAAAATGTCTGGCCTCTTCTAAGCTGCACATGACAAGAGGGACAGTAGAAAAAAACTGGGGAAAAATAGTGTTGGATGTCAGAGTCTAGTGTGGGAGGACAGGAGGAGCGGAGCCTAGGAGAGTGAACAGAGGATAGAGGAAGGAGTAAACATCAGGACTATGTGATTATCTTTCAGGGTTTGGCAGTTGAAATTCAATGCAAAGAAGTGCAAGATAATGCATATGGGGCACAAAAACCCTGGCACAATATATATCAGTTGGGGGTGAGGATATAGCATGCACCAAGCAGAAAGGGATCTTGGGGTTATCATCTCTGATGACCTCAAGGTAGGGAAACAGGTGACAAGGTAGCAGGTAAAGCAAATAGGATGCTGGGATGCATAGGCAGGCATCACTAGCAGGAAAAGGGAGGACATAATTCCACTATACAAGACACTAGTGAGGTCCCACCTGGAGTACAGTGTACAGTTCTGGAGACCTTACCACGTAAGGACATAGACAGGGTAGAGAAGGTTCAGAAGGAGGGCAACAAAGATGGTGCATGGATTGCATCACAAGTCCTATGAGGACAGGTTGAAGGAACTGAACATGTACTCCCTGGAGGAGAGGAGGGAGAGAGAGGGGATGGATAGAGACATACAAGTATCTTACTGGGAGGAACAGGATGCAGGAATACACTATTTTTAAGCAAAAAGATGTTCCAGGACTAGAGGGCATGGGATGAAGTTGGAGGAGGATGATTCAGAGGAAACTTGAGGAAGAATTTCTTCACAGAACGGGTGGTGGACTAAGTGGAACACACTGCCAGAGGAAGTGGTGGGGGCTGAAACAATCACGATTTAAGAATGCATGGGATAGACATAAAGGAATTCTAGAGGTCGGGGTAAGGGCAACAGACTTCTAGGAAAACATAAACTGAACTTACAAGCTCAAATGGGCAGACTGGGTGGGCCATAGGCCCTTATCTGCCGACACTGTCTATGTATCTATGTATCTATATATATATATATATATCTATATATATATATATATATATATATATATATTTATGAATATGTATTCACTGGAGGAGAGGAGGGATGGGGGATATGATCAAGACCTTTAAGTATCTGAAGGGATAAACAAGACTAACACAAAAGGATTTTTCAGATGAGAAGGGAGGGACACAAGAGGCATGGACTGAAATTGGAGGGGAAGATTCAAGAGGGAGATGAGGAGACATTTTTTCATGGAAAGAGTGGTGGATAAATGAAACACCTTACCAGATGAGATAGTGTCCTGTAGGGTGGTGTGCAGTTTCAAGAGGGTTGGGACAGGGTAAGGGTAAGGGATACTGGGAAGGGGGCGGAGGGGCAGCTGCTAGATGAGGGGCTAGCTGCACATTCGAGCAGACTCGAGTAGACCATGAGGCCTGTTTCTGTTGGCAATTTTGTATCATATATTCATATGTAATAGATATACCAGTCTTGGGTGTGCGGTTGCGCTCTGATATATACACACCTTGGTGATGCGTTCAACCACCAAGAGCGTGCGTATATAGAGCTTATTCCTTACACCCAAGACTGAGTATATCTATCTTATAAAATGGCCCCTGTTGTGAAAAAATAGTCCTATGTGGAGATGGTATAGGTGAAACAGATACAGAATAGGCTGTTTAATATAATTATTTTTAATGAATAAACATTGAACTGGATAACAGTGTAAGTGAATACAACAGTTGAACATTAACTTTTAATGAGTACTGTCACTTTAAGAGTGGTTCATTTGGAAAGAGAACGTGTGCTGAACAGTGAATTGCAGTGGCAGGAAGTGCTTAATGCTTTACAGTGCCAAGAACTGGTGAACTTTAACGTGAGTTTAACAGTTTAACAGTTTTAATTTGAAGTGGTTGTTCGTTTTGTTTCATTTGTAGTAGATGTTGAATTGGAGTTACCATGCACCGTGGACGTTTTGCATATACGGTGCAAGTGGTTGCGTCCTGCAGGTAAGTGGTGGGGAGTGCTGGAGGCTGTTCATTCTGTGTTTCACTGGTTTCTGTTGCTTTCGGTGATGTCTTCTGCAGCGCTTTTGTGGGTCTGTGGGGGACGCTGGAGGGCGGCTGCGGTTTGGGGCTGCACTGTTATTTCTACGGAGCTTCTGGTGACTTTTGAACAGGGAAATCCACTCTGTAGTCTTCAGAGTCTGTGAGGAGTCTCGAGAAATCTTCTTCTTCGTGGTGTGTTTTACTGTGGATGGGGTGAGCTTCTTTGTCCTCTGGTGGTCTGAGGAGGTGGTTGATGTGGTTGCTGGAGGCAGTGTTTTCCGTTGCTGTATCTCGGAGAAGGCGGGCTGCTGCTGCTGCTGCTGCGTGGTAGTGACATAGGGCTCTGCTGGTGGTTCAGCTGCTGTTACACTGGGAATCTTGGCGGTTTGGGGCAAAGTTGTTTTTGGTGCTGGTTGGAGTCTGATAAGCTTGTGCCAGCCAGTATGTTTGACCAGTTTTTCCGGTCATGTAGTGTGGGTGCCCAGTATGATTTTAGGCTGATTTCTGATTTGTGGCCTGTTACAGCCATGATCTGATGTGATTCAAGACCTGCTGAGGAGAGCAGCTGAACAACAGTTGATCTTAGGCAGTGATTTGTATATCTAGAGAGAGTCCTGCTTCCATAGACAGGCGAGGCATGAGGGAAGATAAGTAGTTAATCCCCATAGGCTCTTTACTGTACTGGATTTTCTGTTTGTCTAATAAGTCCTGTGAGGCTCTTTTGGGGTGTAGGAAAAAGCTGTGCTTTCAGGTGGAATTTACTGAGATACGTTTTGAAAGAAAGCACAGGGCAGAGAGGATCATTTGGCTGTGCGAAAACAAAGCCTCTTAAAGTGGTTTGGTTTAACTCTCTGGCATCTTTATGGTTTTGCTGTCTGGGTTGTATTTTGGATCATGTTCTGTAACCATTTTCATCAGTTTTTATATGGAAAGAGTCTCTTTTAGTTCTCTTTGCCCTTCCCTTCCCTACAAGCCATGAATATTTGTAGTCGAACCAGACCTTTCTGACTAGTCCTGCAGCTGTGTTTGGTGATAGTGCTGGAGAGTGCTTTAACTTTTGAAGTCTGATTCTGTGAGGCATTCGTGGTGTTGAGTGCAGTCTCTGCCTTCTTTTTGTATTTTTTAATGGACGGAGACAAAACATTGTTTGCAGATTGAAAATCTGTGTCTGTGACCAGATTCATTTGTCGTGATAGAGGCAGTGAATTTAAATGCCTGTTGAGTCCTGTCTTAAACCAATAAAACTTGACACGCCATACTGTTCGCCTGAGGAGTTTCTAACTGTGGCATAAAATTCTCTCAAGGTTGTGTTTAATTTATCTGGTGTTACTTGTTTTAAATCGAGGTCTATTTGCTTTTCTGTTACCCAGTCTGTAAATACTTTTGTTGCCCAGATAGTTTGCTTTTTGTATTTTTTCAGCTTTGTTTTCTTCTATGTTATCTATTTCTTCAAGGTCAAGGCTGGCATGTCTACTCACTGTTTGCTGTGCTGGATTCTGAAGTGGCTGCTCAGGTAAGTCCTGTTCAAGTTCTTTGAAGAGATCATCATTGTACCAGTCATCTTTGATGAGGATTGATGCCAGGTCCTTTGAGGTATGTGGTATTCTGCCATTTTTGAAATTTTCTGTCAGATATTTGTATTTCTGTCAGAGTGAGGCAGTGGTGTGCTGCTTTTCTTTCAGTAGTCTCTCTGTGAGTGATGCTATTGTTTACACTTGTGGAGTGATACTGCTGTGTCTTTGTGATGAGGTTTTGGTCAGAGTGGGAAGTAGTTCAGGCATGCGGTCGAGCTGGGAGGTGAGGTCATTGGAAATAATGCTCGGTCATGTGATTTAGTCTGTCCAATCATGTTAGTGGGATTTCTATTATTTTAACACACCATTTTATAAATATATATATATATATATATATATATATATATATGCCTTCATTCTGCATTTTTTTTGTGTGCACTGAGACCAGCTAGGGGCGGGAGAGAGAAAGAGGTTGTTTACCAGCCACACTCTTCTCCCTCCGATCTTTCCAGTGGATCCACTCTTCAGTGTTTCTTTAGCCAGCCAGTCAATGAACCAGGATATTAAAGGCTCAGGTGGGACTTCAAGCCTGCAGATTCTAAACCTCACTTACAAGTTTTGTTCTGCCTTTCATTTGTGCACTAGCTAGGCGCTGAAGAGAGAGAGACAGAGAGAGAGAGAGAGAGAGAGAGTTGTTTTACCAGTCCACACTCTCCTCCCTCTCTGTTCTAATCTCCAATGGCTCCATTCTTTAGTGCTTCTTCAACCAGCCAGTCACTGAGCTGGGACATTAAAAGCATGGTCATGGACTTCAAGGCCCTTCATTTAAGCTGACTCTTCTCAGCCGTCCATGCAGCGCCCATCTGTGGAAAGGACTGTACAGCTAAGGACATCAAGGAGTCTGCCTGTAGTCAGCCTAGGGTTGGCCATCTGACTTTCCACTTGCTTCCTTTCCTCACACTGAACCTGGACACTTCCCAGGTTCCCTACTACAAGGTGACTGTTACTCATTTGTGGTTTGCTACTTTTTATGCAACCTCTGATTACTCCTTCCAGCCACCATTTTCCAAGATTCTGTGTATTCTAATTTACTGCTGTGTCATTATTGCTAAATTATTGAATGATTAGTCTGCAGCCTTGTTCAAACTTTGTTCTCTGCTTGCTCAGCCAAAACCTGTAGTATGCTGTCTTTTATTTTAGCTACAGGTTCACTTGTGTTCTGCCTATTTTTCTACTTGCTGGGTTGGTCTGTTACCTGATGTTAGCACCTGCATCTTGCTACTTCTCCTGTACTACTACATTTAATATCTCTGCATTGCTGTTAATAGCCTGTACTGGTGTACTGTTTAACTGCTGTTTCTGGGTACCGTTGTACTCGCAATCACTGGGGATACCATTTAGTCAGTTTGCCTTCCTCTCTCCTTCTGCCACAGTGTTCCTGGCCTTATTCTACTTTCTCCTTTCCCCTCTCCTCCTTCCCCCACTTCTCCTCTCCTCTCTCTCCCCATCCAACTCTCCTTCCTTTGTCCATCCATCTGTCCACCTGCCCCCACCTACATTTTCTTCCTCCTCCCTTTCCTCCCTGGTCTCCTGTCTTCCCTTCCTTAACCTAGAGTTCCTCCACTGTGTACTCTTTTCCTCACTGCCCTTCCTCACCTTGCTCTCCTTCCCACTCTAAGGGTTGAAGTCCTGCTCCATCCTTCTCATTCTCCTACTCCTCCTTCTGTCTGACAATGTGGAGCCCAACCCTGGACCCCTCCCTCCTTCCCACCATCACTTCCAAGGGTCTTGAATCTTCCATCTAAATGGTAGGAGTCTTCTCAAACTGGATCTCCTTTCTGTTTGCTGCAATTACACTCCCTGATGTCCTATGTATTACTGAGTCTTGGCTGTCCTCCAAGATTCCTGACCATAACCTGTCGCTTCCTGATTACCATCTTTTCAGACAAGGCAGGGATGTCATCGATGCACAGGTCAGGAATCATCCTGGGGAAGCATAGGAAAACCAGGGGCAGTTGTAAAATCACAAGAGTTTTATTATTAATAACAGTAAAATAAAAATAAAATTGTTCAGAATAACTATTTACAATGGCAGTAGAAACATAGAAAACAGAGTCCTGACTTTTCTTCTCAATTTTCAATCTCAGTCTCTCAGTCTCTGTTTCTCTCTTTGCTAAACATTGTAGCTCCTTTTATAAGTCTGTGCAGGAGCTTGTTAAGAAAATAGCATGCTTCTCAAACAGTGTTCTTGTAAATTTTGAATGTTCTTGTTAGTTTCAGCAGGTGCAGCAAAAGAACATTGTGACCCAGAACTGACCTCTTGTTTACATCTTCTGCAAAAAGCTTAAAATTTCATCTCAGTTTAACCCCTTGAGTTCCAAATAGCTTCAAATCATTTCAACAGTATAGCTAGAAACAGTTTTAAACAAAGGGATCCCAGTATCAATTACATTTCCACAAAAGATTCACATATATTTTTATACCTGCAGATATGCAAGGGAAGAAAAGACAGAACAGCAAGTGAGGATAGAGAGACAGCAAGAGGCAGAGAATTGCAAGATTGTCAGGGTGATCAGGTCCTAGGTCTGACGAGAAAAATTTGGTTTATGCAACCAGACAGAGAAGAGACAGAAAAGGAGACAATGGAACAGATCCATGCATTTAAACTCTTACTTCATAACTGGGACAGGGCCATATTCAACCCTGTCACATACCCCCCTAAGAGGGAACCTGTTTTACAAAATCAGGTTTCTAAAACGTTCTAGTAATTCTAATCTAACATAAGCATATGACCTTTACAGTTTACTGTGCATATGCAGTATCCTTTTTACATAACAACAGTACAGCAAATAATGAAGTTTAAACTCACAGATTTGTTTTTCAGCCTTCATAATTCTCAATTCCTGATCCATATTGTGACATAAAATCAGCATTGACATTCTCTTTCCAGATTTGTGCATCACATTAAATGTAATGGCTGCAGTGCCAGATACCACTGTGTGATTCTGGCATTTGTATCCTTCATTTGGTTAAGCCAACAGAGGAGACTGTGTTATGTTACAAGTACAAAGTCAGCTCCTAGTAAGTAAAACCTAAGGGACTCCATGGCCTACTTTGCCACAAGGCATTCCTTTTCAATGGTGGAGTACCTTTTCTCTGTTATGCAATTTCCTACTTATGTATATAATAGGATGTTCTTTCCCATCTATATTCTTACTCAAGACTGCACCTAGGCCTACCTCTGATGTATTAGTCTGTAACAGAAATTGTTTCTCAAAGACTGGGCTTCTTAAAACAGGGGCTGAACATAATGCAGCCTTAATGGCTCGAAAAGCCTCATCACACTCGGGGTTCCACTTCACATTATTCAGGAACCTTTCTTTGTGAGTTCAATGAGGGAGTAGCTAACTCGGCAAAGCTGGGAACAAATTCCAATAATAACCAGCCAGCTCTAACAATGACCTGACATGTTTCTTGGTTTTTGGGACAGGGCTGTTAGCTACAGCTTCTATCTTGGAAACCTCTGGCTTGACTTCTCCAGTTCCCAAAACATTGCCAAAATATCTGGTTTTCTGCATGCCCAATGCACACTTGTAGGATTAATGGTCAGACCTGTCTTTTCAATCGATTGGATAATTGCTCGAGGTGTTCCAGGTGGCTTTCCCAGTCTGGACTGTACACCACAACATCATCCAGGCACGCAGCACAATAATCGGTGTGAGGAGATAAAATTACATCCATGTACTGCTGGAATGTAGCAGGAGTGCCATGCAAACCAAATGGCAGGGTGGTGAACTGATAGAATCCTATAGGAGTGGCAAAAGCAGTTTTGTCTTGGATTCTTTAGCTAGGATTTTCCAGTAACCCTTGGTGAGATCAAGGGTACTGATATATTTGACACTCCCCAAAATGTCCACCCAATCATCTATTCTGGGCATAGGATAATTGTCACATTCTGACACTTGATTAAGTTTCCTAAAATCAAGACAGATTCTTACACCCACTTCCTTTTGGGTACAATCATCATTAGTGATGACCAAGAACTTCTTGACTCTTCTATGATACCCAGTTCTTTCATTTTTTGTATTTCTTTACTACATCTGCTCTTAACCACTCTGGTAATCTGTATGTCTTTTGTCTAATAGGCGAGCATTCCTTGTCACTATTACATAATCAATTCCTTTTCTGCTCTGCCTGGTACTGTGGCAAAAGTACTGTTAAATGTCTTTAGAAGTTACAAATTTCTTCTTTTGCTCGGAGGTTAAGGAAACATTCACCTTTACAGTATCAGCAGTAACAATTTGTTCCAGTCTGTCATAAGCTACATCAACATCCTCTTTATCAGTTTCTGGTAAAACTAGCAAAACAGCTTTTGATGTTTTTCAACCCATTTCTTGAGGAGGTTAGCATGGCATATATTAGTAGAATTTTTCCTATTAGGGTCTCAGTCTCATAGTTAACTGTGCCAGTATTTCTAAGCACTTTATAAGGCCCTTGCCACTTCATTAACAATTTATTTTCAGTAATGGGTAACAGTAGCAAGACCTTTTCACCTGGCTCAAAAACTTTTCTTTGACCCCATAGTCATAATACACCTTCTGCTGGTTTTGGCCCTTCCTGATTACTGTGGGTGATTTCAACATGTTTTGCCAGCTTCTTTCTCAGGGCACACATATAAGATGTTATAGATTGCTTCTGATGGGGGTTATCTTCCCATGTTTCTTTTATTACATCTAGTGGCCCTCTAGGTTATCTACCATACAGCATTTCAAAAGGTGAAAAACTGTTGATGCCTGTGGCACTTCTCTGTAAGCAAAAAGCAGGTAAGGCAGTATTGGTCCCAGTCTTTCCTTACCCTTTTACAAACCTTTTAACATGTGTTTTAGGGTTTGATTAAAATGCTCAACAAGGCCGTCTGTCTGAGGGTGATAGGGGAGGTTCTTATGGCAGTGATACCTAGTAGTGCGTACAGCTCCTTCAGTAATGCAGCATCAAAATTGTTACCCTAATCAGTAATAATCTATTTTGGCATAATCTTGGATTATATATTACTATGCTGAGAGAAATGGATGCACAAATAATTCATGTTGATGGAGTAATTAGGGATGAATTGTTATTGCCTGACAAATTAAGATTATTGGCTGGATACAATGAAGACTGACTTAACTTTAGGCAGGGTGATATTCCAGGAAGGGAAGAGGAAAAACTTGTGGTGTGTTCTTCTTCTCTTGGAACATAGCAGGAAGGAAAGATAAGTTAGTGGATACTGATTTAAGCATTTTTATTAGGTTATGATGTATTATGTTTCCAAGAAGTGTGGCACACAGATAATGATATTATTGAATTAAATGGATATTAATCATTCCATGGTACAGGTTCAAGACTAACCAAATATGGCAGATGTTCCAGAAGCCTTATAAAATTTGTTAAAATAGGGATTTTTCAGAGAGTGACAGTGGGAAAAACTCCCAGTAATTATGTCATAGTCTCTGTTAAGGATGATACGCAAGAAATTGCAATTGTTAATTGCTATGTTCCACCAGATCCTTCTAATTTTTACACTCCTTAATATGAAATGAGCTCACTATTGTATTATTGGATATAGTACTGGAATCTCCCAATGTAGACATTATGCATATGGGACATTTTAATGCCGAATAGGACTTTTGATGGTATAGTTGACAATCCAAGGTATCTCAATATGGGTATAATGGAAAAACTCACGACAAGAAAATCTCAGGATATAAAGCTGAATGATTCTGGAAAACAACTTACTGACTTATTAAAGAACCTTAGCCGTTACCGTTAAATGGAAGATATCAGGGGACATGGAGGGTGAATTTACTTTTGTCTCCACTAGAGGTTCCTCTATAGTGAATTATGCCTTTTGAATGGCTCTAGTTCCCATTGGGGAAACATGAATATAACTACAGCAGGGATAGTGATCATTTCCCGCTTATGTTAGAGACCAAAATCAGAGAGCCATATCTAAAAGGAATATCTTTGATCTGGTAATATTTACAGAAGTAAGAGCCTCAAAGAAAATCATTTGGAAACAGAATACACATTTTGAAATATTGCCCATTATAACGAATTCCATCATGGTAGAAGAAACAGAAAATTTATGGAAATTAGATCTTGGTTCTCTGCCACTAGAATTGAACAATCTAATGGAAAATATTAGGAATAAAATAGAAAAAACAATCAAAAATAATAATAGCCTGTCCATTAATACATGGTTTGGAAAAGACTGTCAAAAAACAAAAGTCGCATTAGAAAATTGTATACTATTTTTAGGAAAGAGGGAATAGACAATTATTGAAACAAATAAATAATGAAAGAAGGCAATACAATATTCTATTGAAGGACAAAAGAAAGCTTTTTGATGCACAATGGCCACCTATGTTGCAAGCAATGACAAATAAAGATGCCAAACTATTCGGACCCTTGTAGCTAAGGGCACAGATAAATATAAATTGGAAATAGACACATATATCTTGGAAGAAAAATGGCTTCAGCATTTTCTGACATCTTTTGATCACTCTGAAAAGAATATGATGATTGGAGTTCAAAAACACATAAGTCCTTTATTCCTATAACATTGGATGAGGTTTATTTGGCTATATAGTTCCTTAAAACATAAAACAGCAGGCCCAGATGGAATTCCTGCTGAAGCATATCTTTCTGCCCCAAAATTGTGGGGTAAGTTTTAGCCATTTTCTTTAATAAATGTATAACAGCTACTACATATCCAGTTTCATGGAAGGGAGACAATTTGATTCCTATTCACAACAAGATCTGGTCAGAGCCAACACATCTGCATGAAGCTGTTAAGAGAGCATGGAGGCGACGGTGGAAAGGGTCTCCGTGTTATGGAGTGCAGAGTGTAAATGTCTGCTGTATCCAAGATGGTCACTGTAGTTCACACATGTGCACTAAGATACAGTGGCCATCTTGGGCACAGCAAGCATTTCTGCCGTGAGCTGCTTGCACATGTGACATGGCAAAATGTGGAAGTATCACATTAAAGAAGTGCACTTGTGTGGGGAGGGTTCTGTACCGCAGAGAGGAACTGCAGCTGTGGAGAGGAGAGGCAGCAGAAAACCACAAACCACCAATGATCTCTGCACTGAGGATTAAAGGGTATCACAGTAGAAGAGAACTGGGACCAAATACAGTAATGGTCCTTTATGTCTCCTACAGTGATAGCAACATGCCTGTAGTGCTCCGCCCATGCAGTCATAAAATTATTACAACAGTGTGATAGTCAGGTGCATCCTAGGCATCACCAGGAATTCTGTATATTTTCATGATGTGTGTTTTTTGGGGTTACAAATTATACGCTGGGGACAGGTTGTGTTTAGGTGATACTGCAGTTTAGCAAACATGGTATACTGGTACTGGTATACTATAAATAAACAAAAAGTCCCAACCATCAGAAACACAAAGTAGAGTGCTGGGACTGGAAATGTCAAGGAGCTAAGCTGCTCACACTGTCTCTTGCTTTCTGTGTCTGTCATCACATGGTGCCACTAACTTGCGCCTCCACACTGATTGCTAAACACAGATAATGTCACAGCAGATCGATTGGAGATAGAGATGCACAAGACTGTGTATGGGCACACAGCAGGAGACAGACAAGTGCCCTCCCCACCAAATCTGCTCACTATGTTGTGGTGAGAGACATAAACATGGCAAAATACAATGCAGTAACAGTCACTATATGGTGGGGACAGATACGAACCTGATAAAATACACTGACAGTGAGTAGGAGCAGCGTCCCTGGTTGTTCTTCATATTCCTGATAAAGAGAGAGAGAGAGAAAGGTTTGTGATGGTGAATAGTTGCTGTATCTCTATTTAAATGATGTAAAGCACACATACATAAAACAAACTAAATCAATATTTATTATGTTGGCTGAGGATACTTGTAAAGGAATTTAATAAAATAATCTGGGAACAAGAAATGTGTTTGTTGTCTTGGTACTCTGGACACATATGTCAAATATGAAGCAAAATCAATAGCTAGTTGGACACCGATACTTCTTAGTTTGGGATACCAAGGAGCAGCATGTAATGTGATGTGGTGCAGTGTCAAGTGAAGACAGTCAAATATAATTATGAAATAGAGGATTTTAAGAAAAGACATAGTGGTTTCATATTATTCACACCTATTTCTTCCATCACTTAAAAGTGAGTCCTCTTAACAAAACAAAAAGAAAAAGACGTTTTAATTTGTGTGTGAGTGAGTCAGACACTCTTTCACCACGTCCAAGGAATGCTTGCTACATGCTTCCACATGTGGTGCAAGTAAAAGTAAATACATGCTGATCTAAATTAAAACAAGGTGGCTTTGATACTACTATACTGGTAGCTACAAAACTACTTGCATAAGGGAGGATTGTAATGTAAACATATGCACAAATCGCTGGTGCAGCTGGCACTCTTCAGTATCGCCAGGAGATCAAAAGCAACAACAGCTAATATGAGACAATACAATGCCTGCAGTATTTTTAAGTTCATTATTTTGTTTATTGTTCACATTGAGAAAAACAAAGTCTGCAATTGAAATGCTGTCACTGCCAGATCCCTCCTCCCCACACAGTACACACAAAGTAACTCAATCTTCTGATGTAGGTGTTGAGTTTCACAATACTGTAAGTACACGGGCAACTCAACATTTGTAATATAAAACTCTTACTGTAGGACTGGGCTTACAAACACTTGGGAATTAAAGGATCCTGGCTGTGCCTGGCAATAATGAATAACTTGGTTTGATTGTCCTATTTTCTGTTCAGCTGTACTGACAGTCTGAAAAACATCCTCACAGCTGATTGCAATGGCAAATGAGTTTTGTTGTAAACAGCTGTTACTACTGTATCTGTCGTGCTGGTCCTTTTTATATCTTTACTTCTGGGCTGTTTCCTGTGCAGCCTTAGCTGTTCCTGACATTTATACTTTTTCAAAAAGCCTAACCTCCACCTTCTAAATTTCCACCACTGATGCAAATGCACCATCAGGTGGGACACCACTTTGCACCAGAGGCAAACACTTAAGAAAATATTTAAAATGTATTTCTCCAGGGTAACCCCACTGAGACAAGGAAGACTAAGTATCCACAGCAGGGGACAGTGCTGGTTTGGACCCGTGGGTCCTCGGGTCAAGCATAGCTTTCTCTCATTACAGCCAGACTTTTAATGGCAGCTGTACCTTAGCCCCTCCCTCCTTGCTAGCTGCTGCAAGAGCAAGTAGTCAATCCTTTTCCCAAACTGTATCAGAAAAAGTGGTTTCCTAACTGAGGGCAGTTCCCTAATTGTCACAAAGTGAGTGCAGTCTTAAAAAATATCTTTCTCTGCACTGTCACCCTATGTCTCCGCGATCGCACTGGGGCAGAGAGGACACACGCGACTATGGCTACGGTACACAGAAGCAAGCACCTGCACTGCTCTGTCCCTCTTTCTATCATGCACCCCATGGCTCCCGCAGTCATTGCTCTGACTACTAGCAAGCAGGAGACAGATGTGACAGCTCCAGTTATGTCACCAATGCACGGCTTGGGGAACACTCTATACCTCTCTGTGTCTCTCAACGGTGTCTGTCTCTCTGTGTACCGGGAATGGTTGCACATGCACACAACAACGTTCTTGCCAGTGACTGAAGACCTAAGCAGAGAGAGAGAGAGACTAACGAGAGGAGAGAGGACACTGCACCACTACTGAATTACATGTCCCACGTTTGTCTGTCTCTTTCTATCCATGGGTCCCACTCTTGCACTTTCTCTCTCTTTCTCTCTCTCTCTCTCTCTCTCTTGATCCATGCACCCTGTCGGAGCTACCACTGTGGGCAAAACTCGGAATGCTAACACCTTTGCCAGAATTGCCAGAGAGCATTCCTTACCTCACGTACTGTTTTCACTAACTTCCAGAGGAACACTTCCAGAGAGAGAGAGAGAGAGAGAGAGAGAGAGAGAACTGCAGCACGATGAAGGCAGGCAGGCAGGAAGAACATTTGCTAATAAATTAAAGGTGAACGGAAACGACGTGATTTGTACAATTCATGTATATGCATCCATCATACATGCCCAAATTAGTATAATCGCAATGTTAGGAACTGTTTTTACCACAGGCTTCTTAAATTTTTAGTTTTATTGCTGCTCCATAGCTGCGTCTTGTTCCTCCCCTTTTCTCGACCACTGGCACATCACTCGCAGCATGTCAGGAGAGTTCCTTGCTGTGATGTAAATAACTGGAACTCCCTGGCCGATTGCAGTGACGTTTTGTGCTTATCTGTGGTGTAGTACACAGTCTGGTGAACAGTTTTCCATACAGGGTGTTAGCAGCTGCTCATTAGAAGCCGGTGTGTGAATGTCACCGAAAACAGTTGTAGTATTACAAACATCGTGCTAAGGGGCGTTGTTATCCGATCTTGATATTTTCCGTGTGCAGTGACAGGGAACAACAAAGTGCCATAACTTCACATCCCTGACACCCCCAACACACAGATACCAATGCTGGTTTAATCTCTTCAGTGAAATCCCGCTTCTGCTTGTACTGACCAATTAATGCTGTCATGTAGTTCTATGACCTGCGCCATTTTCAGTTCTACAAGCATGTTATTGGCTATTACATCTATTTTGATACATTTTATATTAATAATAAACATGTATTTTCCCTGTGTTTGGTCTCATTCCATTGTTTGTGGTGCCCTGTGTCTGATGTGCTCAGATTGATTAACTGTAAACTGTTATTTGGTTTAATAATTAGAATTAGTGTGTGTAGGCATGCTGTACTGCATAGCTCCACTATGCAAAAATTCTTCCAAAAGTGGGAAATCATTCTTTATGTTCCCTAAGTCAAGAAGCTTAGGGCTGCCTGGGTTGTGCTTGCAGGCGAGGCTTCAGTGGGACCCTGGACAGCGTGGTGTGCTGTGCGAGGATCATTTTGAGCCTACAGATTTTACTATGCTACCTGAAATAGCACGTCAGTGTGGCTTCAAGCGCCTCAATTTGAAGAAGGAGGATACCTAGATGGATTGCTGTTCCATCCTTGCCTGCACCCATGAAGAAGCATACATCGAAGTTGGCCACCATGCAGCGAATTAATGAGGTATGATATAGTATTGTACACTACCCACTTCTGTTCTGATCACCTACATTCTTCTTTTGCTGAATGTTTACTTCAATTGAGTGTTTATGCACACACTGTGGTAAGGTATGACACCCACAGAGACACCCTTTGTGGTCAGTCTGTGCTTCCAATTGTACTATAACACACACTGCTGTTGTCATCTCATTCTTACGCTCAGCCTGTGTTGTGTTTTGCATCACTGATTTCAACTGACAATGTTTGTTATTTTTTTTTTTTGGGGACCAGTGTTGTACCTTCTCTGTATGTGTCAGCAGTTACTATCTCACCAGATGTGTGCATCTGTAACCACACGTCCCTCCTCCCTTAGTCACTTACAGCAGGATGTTACAAATTTAAATTCAGGTGTATGCAACCATAGTTTGCCTAACCCTCCTCCCACCCAGAATAGTATGGACCATTATGGATAATCTGCAGCATGTGCTGACACAGGAACAGTGATTGTGAGTGTAGAACAACACTGCTTTGTGTTGTATGTTGAGACCAGTGTCAAGACATGCTGTGCAACATACATACTGGATCTGTACATGTATTAGTCACGTAGTTTTCAATATGTGCAACCCATCACCCACTACCCACCACCCTGTACACACACACACACACACACACACACACACACACACACACATATTTAAGCAATAATGCTCGACAGGGTGGGCGGTATTGGGCAATACCGGACCGGCCAGGGCGTAATGAGGCCCGACACCACAGGCAGGGCCTTATAGCCCTTGGTCGGTCCGGGTATTGCCCATACCGCCCACCCTGAGGGCATTATTGCATTTAGAAATGGGCATCGTTGTAAATTTTATTAAGTGCTAAGAAAAAGAAGAAATTTGTTTGTAAATATAGACAAAGACTACAAAAATATATAGTTTTGATTAAATAGTCCCTGTCATTTTCTGCTGTTCCATCTGCTGTTGCACCCCCAGCCATTCCCTTCTGCTTGTCCCACTTCGAGCGACACATATATTGTACCACCGTCCCCAGCTGCCGTCATAGTGTAGAGGTTGAAAAGTAATGACATGTCTTACTTACTCCTCTGTCCCCTACAAAGTCTTTTTGTCGCTGTAACTCTACGGCTTTCACCTCGGTCGGCATTTCTGATTCTGGACTTCCTGGTTATGCGATGCAGGGTCAAGGCTGTCACATAACCTGCGGACCCTGCACGATAACCAGGAAGTGCAGAGTCATAAAATGCGGACCGAGGGTGAAAGCCATAGGAGTTACAGCGACAAAAAGACTTTATCGGTACAGCAACGGACAGAGGAGTTATGACAGTTTTGTTTGTTTCATTTTTAACGCCTACAGTTCCACGGCAGGTGGGAACGGTGGTACGATATTTTTGTGTCGCTTAGCTAGGAAAATGGCGGTTCGATTGCAGATGCCAACTCGGGGTGCCCAAAGATATTTTATGGTAATGGGGCACCTCAATTGGCACATCTTCGAGCGGGCGCCATCGATACTTAATGTACTCGCTGTGAAGGCTTTCAGCCAATGAAATTGAAGCAAGTATCTAGCCCATTTTCTAAATATATTTACATACACACACACACACACACACACACACACACACACACACACACAAGATGATTAGAATATTGCTGTTGAAATTGCTGTTTATGTAAATGTAACCAATGTTAGGAAAGTCTCCACCAACTTCCCATTTGCAACCATTCAGTATGCTTTGCAAATTGATACTGGCAGTGATAGACTATGTACGTGGACCCCTTCATCAACACAAATTGTGCTCAGCATACATACTTGAACACCCTCATGTAGTTTATCGTGATGCAGCAGCATGCAAATGCTGACACTGTTTACATATAGCCCCCACACACAAACACAGTTGCTTACATTATGTATCTCAAATTTGCAGTTTAGTTGCATGCTACCATTGGTTGCACATCTATACTAGCTACCATTATAACAAGGGTCTGAGAAATGGAGCTTGATTGGCTGCAAACATTCTAACAGCCTTATGTTAATCTTTATTAACATACATGTAGAAGAGCTTAGCCATATGCTGAACAAGCTGTAACACTGTTGAAAAACATTTTTATTATAATAGTAATACAGCACTCCCAGGATTATGTTAATGGTCAGTTAATCACCCCAGTATGGCACTCGGCTACACCTCGTGCCACAGTACCCCTAGAAGGTGATTAACAGACCATTAACATAACCCTTGGTCATGCCTTATTGCTTAACTGAAATCACATACCACGAGGATGTGTATCCAGCATCATGTGCCAACCCAGGCATGAAGGTCTTGTATTGTGGACATGCAGTGGTAGGCCATGAACATGGGCAGATGAGAGTGGTATGTGAACAAGCTCAACAGAGGAAGATGGGAGTGTGATGTCAACAGGCTCAGCAGATCGGGGATGAAGGATGAGGTTGTAGATGGCAAAGTGTTTCTGTGACTGCAAGATAGCAGAGAACTTGTACAACTGGTACAATGGAGTTGAGGATGGAGGACTGAATGCCTTGGGAATGGATGTTGAAGGCAAGGAAAGGGGAGCTTCAAGTAAGTAGACCCATGGGAGGTGGTGGATGTAGTACTTACTAGTTAACTGTTGTGTATTGCGCAGGTGGTGTTGTTTAGCAGTTAGATAGGAACATATGGTAACATGGAGAAAGGGAGGTGTGTACAATAGAACACCGTACCAATGCGGCGGGGTTGTGCATATGACTTGGGGTGGAACTGTTGGGTGAATCCATGATTACGTTGATCCGGGTGGGGTTAATTTCACATGCCACATCTTGTTATGTCAAGAGCAGGAGTGCCTGACTGTGGAGGTCTGTAAGAAGGCACAAAAGACACAGCTATGGCACCAAGCTTACTACGTATTGATGTTAGGTGTCAACGTATTTATCTGAATTGTGATTTTACTGTGTCAGTGGCACAGTAAGGGTGGAGACAAGGATTAAGTACTTGTCAGACAGTGCTGTTGACCCCTGGGTTGTGTTGCTCTGGAAGTGGTGTCTGTTGTAAGTGTGGATGGGTTCATAAGATGCTGGGAGAGCTACAGGTGTAGGTTGTGTGCCCATAGTCTCAGGGGGTGGGGTGAGGGAGAGAAGTAGTGTGGGTGTTGTCTATTACTGTGCCATTATACGGGCGATGATGCAGAAGCATACTGGATGACTGGACATATGGTCACCCCATACTTCGCCACCCCAGCACACAAACATACAGTTGAGCCTAGTATACTTGTAAATGGTAACATGTCGATCAATGAACGCAGGTATGCTGTGCTGCTGTCATAACCAATGCTGCTAGTTACATACATATTCCGCACTATTTGTTGTGCGATTCCACAGCTGCAACCAAGTGACATTGTTTTTGTAGCTGTCCCCTGAAATTTTGTTTTCTTTTTATAGTTCTCTGTAATATTCTTATACAGTTAAAGTACATATAGGAGTAGCAACATGTTGTTTATGTTACAAATTTCTAGATTCTGGGCTCATGTATTCCTAATGTTGCCGATGAATTTGTAGATGAACCAAGGCATCCAGCTCCATGATGTCTGAATTGATTCAGTGTGACATTAATGGGGAATCTGATGTCACCATCACACCATCTGAACCAATGGAAGGGTGCTCCATGTCAACTGATAATGAAATGGATATCAGCAAGTCAAGCAGCCATGAAGATGATTGCATTCTGTCTGCATCATTTCAGTCCTTCAGTGACGTGTCATCTGCAATTCATACACGGACTATTGCAACTCAGATTCGTGTTGAGGTAAATCCAGTTTGTCACATGTATGTCATTATCTTTGGTGATACACACAATATCCCTTACTCCAAAACTGACTACCGAGATGAGTCATTTAAGTAAGTTACCCTCCAGGGTGTGGGTATAGTGGAGGATTTGTCACGGCTGGTGTGGTTCGGTCATGGGCGCAGCCGAGGACTGAACCACACCACTCCTGTTAAGTCCTCCAGTATACTCACACCCTGAGGATCAATGCTATTATACAATGGCAAATGTTGTTCATTTAATGTTTTTAAATATTTTCTAATTCAGTGAGGTTGTACAGTTCGACAGAGGATGCCTAATTTTTTACATGTACTGTGTTGTGTTAGTGAAGCGGCGACAGGAAAACGCCGGGCAGTTTCGATTGAAGTGAAAGCGTCTATATTGATACATTGATTGGCATGGATACAGTTGGTTGATACCTTTTCCAGTGGTACACTGGAGGATTTATAATGCTGGGAAGGTACCAGCCAACCAATCAGGTAGCAGGATTTGACTGATTGAATTTACCCCATTGTATAATTACAATTATAGAATACAGTAAATGGAATGTGCCATATGCTGCATCCTGATTGGTTGCCTGGTACCTTTCCAGAGTGGTAAATCCTCCAGTGTACCCATGGGAAAAGTGCCAGCCAACATTATCTCTTGCCAATCCGACGCTTTCACTGTAATCAAACTGGCACCATTTTTCCTGTCGCCGCTCGCTGAAGCACTGCGGAAATATCACGACAATGACATCCTCCTTCCAACCGTATGGACCTCAATTACTTACAAAATATATAAAAAATAAATAAAACAACATTTGCCACTGCATAATATCAATTCATCCCTCCTAGGGTGTGGGTGTACTGTGGACTCATCATGATCTGGTGTGGTTCGGTCACTTGGCTGCTTCTTGTGACCGAATCACACCAGGTGTGGTAAATCCTCCAGTATACCCACATCATGGAGGGATAAATTGCTGAAATATTTAAGGGCCATTTTATCATACCAATAATACAGTCGATGGTGTGGTACATCATGGCATATGGTTACTTCTCTGGTGCATGAGACACTTGGCCTGCAGCCTTGTGCATCACAATGCATATGAGGAGTGATTATGTCATGATATACCATACCGTGTCATATATTACCGCTTCATTGTATCCCACTTCTGTGACATTTATTTATTTCTTTAGTAACGGATACAGTATCAGGTTGTATACTGTCACCACTTTAACATTGGTTTTGGTCAAGGTGACACTGGGATGCACCTCATACTACATGAATCCCATAGGCGTTGAGTAACAGACTGTTACTATAAGCTTGTGTCATGCTGTCAATTATTGCAATATGACAGTTCACTACCTGCTTGTAAAGTAAGGTACTGTAAGTTCTGGAACTGCTAATTTATTTGTTTTGGTGCGCCCTTCACAGTGTTTCTCAGGTAATCATTAACTGTTTTATCTAGGTTCGTGGCAAAGCAACACAAACAAAACTGAATACAATGTCCAAAGGAACACAAGCAAAACTAAAGATGTGTTCAGTTGAGTACAGTGCCTTCCATTAGTCATGATAGATGTTGGTACACAGTATGAAGACCCTTTTCAACCTGCATTATGTCCTACAGCCGATGACAAAATGTCAGATGAGGAGTCAAGCAACGGAAGATGTAAATGATGACAATGATGATCCTGATTGGACAATGATGGATGCGGATATTGATTCTGACTCTGATGTTGATAATGCGGATCAGCCTGACAGGTGACTTCAGTTCACACAGTAACAACTTGGTATTTTCATACTCCAATTAAAACAGCTACTTAGTATCCCTTTTCATTTCTGATCTCAGCTTCGACACCTTGAAAGGAATCTTTCTGCTCGACCACAAAGAAAATTCCTTGTGTTCGAATCATGTTTAGCAATCTTGCTTGCATTTTGTTCTCTGTGCCTGTCACATTGCACTGTGAAAATAATAAAGTGTATGGGTTCATTCATTTGTGTGGAACGGGTTTGCAGCATGGGACATAGAACTATATGGGAAAGTCAACCTCGCCATGGACTGTTACCAATGGGAAACTTAGAGGTCGCTGCTGGTATTTTTTCTGTGGCTTACACCGCAACAGGCACTATGTCTATTCCGCGTCGTAAAATTCCAATGATTTATAGGCGGACGCTTACCAACATCCAAAGATCCTATTTGATCTCAGCGGTGCACCGTGTCTGGTAACAGAGACAAAATGCAACACTTGCTAGCTTGAGTGAAGCACTAACCCTTGGCGGTGATGCCCGCTGTTGCAGCCCGGGACATAGTGCCAAGTATGGCAGCTATAGCCTTATGGATTTGTCAACAAACAAGGTCTTATATGTTGAGCTTGTGCAGGTACACACTTACTTTCCTTACAGTGAACACTGTATTTAGTTTTAGCTCTGCTACTTTCATGTCAATATTGTTGTATTGTATAATAGAGTAATGAGGTCCGTAATTCAAATGCAATGGAATTGAGGGACTGAAGCGCTGCCTCGAGTATCTTGAAGGAACTCCATTCAGATTTCAACTCTGATCACAGACCACCACCCATCTGTGAAGAAGTACATAAGAGAGCATAGACAGCAGTACAAACACCTTTTTGATGTGTGGCATGTTGCCAAAGGTAATAGGTGGTGTTTGACTTACTATTGCCATATTAGTCATTCACGGTTACTGTAATAGAACAAAATCTGATGTTAACCTTTCACAGGTGTGGCGGAAGTTAGAGGCCAAGTCGAGTTATGACATGTGCAGAATTGACACCATGGATACAGGGATTACCAATCACCTGTATCGGTGCGCTGCATCAAGCGGTGGTCATGGTGAAATGGCTGTCCAGAAATGGCTAAGTGTTCTAAATCACATCTCCAACATCCATGAAGGTCACAGTGAACTGTTTCAACACTGTGAACATGGCATTCTTGAAGAACGTAACTGGATTGATCAAGGTAAATACATTCAATGCACTTGTGATTAGTGGTTGGGTAGAAGTGAGACATGACCGCTTCTCTGATTACTGATAGACCTGCAAACTGAAATGCATAGTTATGCATGACTGCAGACCGGATGCCTTTGGTTGCTGGGATTGCAAATATATCAGTACTATCATCACCCAGCCATGTCATGTTGCTTACTTATACTATGCACCTTCAGAACAACGAATAAAAGAGCAGGCTGGCACCTTATCACTGTTGTAAAATGTATCATTACCAATGTAAACGTGACAGCCAGAGTCATCTTAGCAAAAACAAATTCAACGGTGAAGTCAAGGAACTTCCACTGCTATCTTGTTTAACCGCTAAGCGGAGACTGTAAAATAGCTGCTCCATGCATCAGTAGGAAAAGAAAATGGTGGTACTACTCAGTGACCTATTTCAGCAGTATACCAAGTACTGTTTTATGTTAAAAAACACAGTATTTGGTATAGCATAAGCCACTTGGGGATGTGGGTTCTCTTGGGATTTACCATGCTGTGCCTCTGGGCAACCACTGTAGCCATTGTAATCCCCCAGGAACCCACACCCCATCATGGCTTATTGGTTACATTTACAACGGTGGTAAACTGCCACTCTGACGATTTCATTGGCTGTTCAGTTATGTCCATGGTATAATGGGTGATTTAACCACATCTTGTGAGTTTGAGTAACTTGGTTGTGTTACATGACACCGACAAGGCGTGTGTAAACCACAAATAACCCATACCCTGTTGTGATTTAGTGATTAAAAGGTCACTTTGTAAACCGAAGTTCCCCAACTTTTCAAAGCAACAAGTAAGAAACTGAAATATTGGTACATGATGTACTGTACAGTAGCACAGCATGCTGTATTACATCGTTTACTTGCTTCACCTGTTGATTTAGCACGCCTGGTGTGGTTCGTTACAAGGCACAGCCGAAAGTGACTTAACCACACCACAAGTGTTAATCCACCCATATACCCACTCCCTGTCATGGTATATTACTATTATACAATGTTCAACTTTTTTTGCCTTTATAGTGATATAAAACTTTTACAGTTTGTATACTGGAGGATTTATTACTGTCATGTGATGTGTTTTGACCAATGAGGCTACTGGATTTTCATACCCATTGTATAATGTCCAATCCACCGCACACATCCACACACACTCAGGTAGTACCAAAACCAGCATATAGGTACTGTCTATCTGAGTCAATGTTTGGTGTTGAGTGGTGTGTGGGTCTTATATGACATGGTGTGCTGTGTGGTGCCAGTAGACATCACTGAAGATGATGACCAGATGTAACCGTAGTGTTAGACACATCAAAGCAGTCTTTAAATCTTTCATACCCCTATGCCATTCGTTGATACATGTACTTTGTTTTGTCATATAATCACTGACTCAATTTTTTCAGTGCAAAGGCTCACAAGGAATTGAAGCTGTCGTTCGGAACAAGAGACTTCTGAAGGATATTGAACAGCTATCACCCTACGAACAAACGTCTGGCCTTGAATCTTATCACAAAGTTGTAATTTACTTTGCCCCAAAGTCTGTACACTACTTTTATGATGCAATGAAAGCAAGGTAGGAATGTAACATACATTGACATGTAATATGTGTTATGTTCCTGACACCACTAAAAGTCACCTTTTTTTTATTGTTTTTTTTTTACCTCAGGTACACTTGATCCACTTTTTCCTACCTCTGATCAATCCCCCACAGCAACACCAACAGAGTGTGCCCCTAGAGTGTCAGGATATCTCCCATTCTCCTCTTCCTAACTCCTGTCCTAGGAGTGCCTGCACACAGCAGGGTCTGCCCATGGAGGGTTGTTGGAGGCACAGATCGGTCACATCTAGGATCCAGAGGGTATATGACTTGAAATGCTGCATTGGTACTGTGGGTGCGCTGGTCGCATTTCTGAGATATTGATACCTGGACATGCAAATGGTTTCATACAGCATGCATGGCAGAAATGGTGACATTTGCATGTCATTAAGGCCACATTTCCTTGAGTTGGGCAGGGTGGACTGCGACTATGGGAGAGAGGGGTGCTAACAACACAGTACCAGGGAGTTCTTTATTGCAACTGTACCAGAGATCGTATTATGGGGAGGAGGGGTATAAGTGTCGGTTCCTGTAAACAAGTTCGGTGCTTATAATTGTAACTGTTGTTACAAAACATGGTTTAGGTGTTGATGGCATGGGCTGTTGATCCTGATGATTTTAGAAGTTATGTTTACTGCAGGACAGGTTGAGCATAGGCTGATGAGATGGGTCAATGTACTGCAACTTCACTTTCACACATGTAGAAGTGAATCATTATGGCACTGTGCACTACTTTGCAAGGCTGCATTTGTAGTACTGCTGTCTCCACTGCAGGCACTGTGCAAAGAATGACTTTGTAGAACATGATGTCAGTGGCAATATAATGCTGATTACATGTGTGTGACACTTTCAAATTGCTGCTCAGTGCCCTACATTATAATGAGAACAGCGGACGTGCCAGATAATTGGTCGTGATGGCAAACCGCAGTAGCGAGTGACGTACCAAGTACAAGAAAGGAGAGAGCATAGTGCAACAAGTGAAGGTGCCATGCACTTACAGTAAGTAGAACAGTACAGGAACAGACCAAGTATATATTTACACACCTTCGCTGTCATACCAATATACCTTGCAATGTGTACCGTGTGGGTGTTCAACACATTTCCTTTCTTTGTTTCACAGCATACCAACAAGAACTAATGGAAGCAACTTACGATCTGCAAGAGATCAGTATCCCAGCTATGGCTCAGCAAAGACATTAATTACAAATTACCAACTTGGCAAGCCTAATGCAGTAACCAATACTTTCACAAAACCGAAAAGTGTGTGTTAGTACAACGTCACACAAGTCGATTTGCAAAGAGAAAGTAACTGGTGACGCTCAATGCCATATTGCAATATGAATATATTATTACAAAGGCAGATATTTATGACATCTTCATTTATTCATGTACATGGATTGAACCATGTGTTGTACTGATTTCTGCTGCCTTACTATAACATGTATACCTACAGATCGATATTATTGAATTACTATGTACAGTAATAAGGCAAGACACAAAGTTTTCTGCAGGTTCATCAACATGCAATTTTATTGTGTGTGAAAACTATTGAGCTGAAAAACTGCAAACTCTGTATATTACCCCATCACAAGCAAGCACATTTCTGCAATTTGACGGTCATTCAATGTTTACTCAATATTTGATGTACAAGGAGTTCACGGGATGCATGGTACATAATCGATAAATTTGAACTTAGAAATGTCTCCTTTATATCCATTCATGTAGCCATGGTTTACAAGACATTGCATGTTTTATTCAGTTGTTTCCATTAGCAGCATATTAGACATATATTGGATTTTTGTGCTGAACTATTGCAAAGCATGAGTCTTAAACTGAATTTCCAACGTTGTTACTATAAGGTATTGGTCTTCATACTGAGACCTTATATCATCCTGACCTCCACCCTGCAAAGATTGTCATGAGACTTCATATTTTTAGCAGTGACAGCAATCGTAGGCATGAGAACCCTTGAACAGCTGATCCTTCCAGGTTTCTGGTACCCCGCCCTCCATAACTCAGGCCCCACGCTGTGTGAAACTGTGATGGAGACTATTTGTAATGCTGTATTTCATCAATTTTACCAGTGCAGTGAAACACCAAAATTAAAGCATTACGTTACATAGTGCAGTTGGGGAGGAATGGGACACCAGGAGGCTGGACATGATCAGCTCATAAATGGTTATGCATCACTTACGATCCCTTCCATGCTAACGTTATGAAGTTTAACAATAGAAGCTTCGCAGTTGTGAGTTCTGATGATATAAGGTATTTAGCTATGAAGCCTCATTACCTTATATGAGAAACTTCATTTAAACAGCCTTGTTAAATGTTGTACAGACAACACTTGCTATGTAAGAAATACACAACATAAGTAATGAGTACTACCTTATATGGATTTGAGACATATACAATGTCCGTTCAACTGTTTGACAATATCAGTTGTAAGCAGCCTTGTTACATGTTTTACAGTTAAAAGCTGTCTTTAAAACAGAAAACTTCAAGTGATAACTACTAAGTATAATCTTTTTAGATACATGTTGAATGTCATGTTGAACTGTTTGAGATTATGAGTTTTAAACAGCCTTGTTAAATGTTGTACAGATAACAGTTGCTCTGTAAAATGCACTGCAAATGTCAAGTGAGTCACACTGATGCGCGGTTTATATGGATTCATCAACACAACAGGTGCATTGTGAGCACGTACGTTACATGCCAAGTGTAGTCACATCGGCACATGTGCAGTCAGTAAGCACAGCCATGACAGGCAGACACTTTAACACACGGCCAGGGAGGCATGGGGTGAGGCACGAGGCCACGCCGAGTGTGTCCAGCCTCCTAGCTATGTGTTAAAGTGTTCAACGTGACAGACCCTGGAGTGGCTTATTGCGCTTATGAAATGGTTATCAAAAATACAGATGTATGTGATAGCTAAAATGTATAGCATTTAAAAGGGAAAAAGTTTAATGTTTGTCTTGGTTTTAAATAAAATAGTTCTCCGCCTACTGTATTTTTTTGACTTGAGAAATTTTGTCCTACAAAGGCTTCTGTAGTTTCATATGGTTGTCATGACAGTATTCACCCACACCTCCCTTGTCATGGAGTTTTGCAGTCAATTGCATAATATGGTGCTGTTTTTATTTAAAGAAAGCGCGACATAGATAGAGAGACATGAGAGAGAGCACACCTGTGGGCATTTTTCTGAGTAAGTAGCTAGCCGGTAGAGAGATTGCGTTGTTCGTTTTTTTGTTTTTTTTTAAATAGCGGTTTCAATTCTGACAGAGACCGAGATTAAAAGTTTAAACTTGAAGAGTGAGCGGACGCTGGTATGAGACAGAGCGAGCGGGTGGGCAGGTAGAGACATAGAGTGAGTGCTGGCGGGCGGGCTGGTAGAGAGATTGCGGTTGTTCGCTTTTTTTTTAAATAGATGAACGAGCAGGCAGGCTATGGGATTTCACAGACTGAGGCAATGTGAATAGAAGGACAGATGAATTTAGTTGGCATACTGAAAATACAGCCTGGCATGTCAATCGAGTTGGTGAAAAGAAGATGGCTGATTTTCAGTTTGCCAACATTCTAACTGGCATCTTTATTACAATCAGTGCCCACAGGCACTGCTGTTCTTTTCCTGTGCGTTAGACAGAATATCACACAGGTATGGACCAATCAGCAGGTCTAAATTTGATGCCCATTTCATAATACACATTATACCATGGACCCAGAAACAAGCACAAATCCCTGCACTTTGATTGGTTGGCTGGCACCTTCCAGCAGTTATAAATCCTCCAATATACCCACTGGAAAAGCCAGCCAACAAGCACTCAGTACCACATAACAAATATCACTACCGCCATTAAACTTCAAACGAACTGCCGCCATTTGTAATCGCTTACATACCAATCGAAGTGATCGTAATAAAAATAAATATCACCATTTGCTACATTGAGCTAGAAATATTTACGACTAGGTCATTATCTGGACGAACGCAGTATTGTTAGAATGAGCGTTAGGGGTCTTCACGTTCCGTAGTTGTCAGTAGTCGACACAACACCAGTAACTTACCTGGCTTATGGAGCATTATACCGCCCTCCGCCAACTGCAATAATGGAGAGGGATGGTTGCTGCTCCATAGCGCCGTAAGTTACTGGTGTTGTGTCGGTACTTACGCAGGCCAAGCCGAGATTTTACTACAGGTTTCGTGAAGTTTTAACGCCGGTTTCTTAACAATGCTGCCGCTTCTGATTGGATGGCTTATTTTCGCTAAATATATTTTCTAGCTTTTCCAAATGTAGCAAGTGGAATTTAATGTTCATTTTTTATTACGCTTTTACTTGACACCGACCATATGCACAGAAAGTAGTCGCAACCTAACTTCTTAAAGAAACACCAACCAAATATCAAAACTGTGAAAATTGTAATTTACACAAATAAAACCTTTTCAAAGCATTTTACCTGTCTCTATATTCAATACTAAAAGGAACTATTTTCTCAGCGGAAGAATATATCCATCATTATCACAACATAACTCACAAAAACAAATAATAAAAATAAAAAACAAATAAACAAACTATTCCTACCATTGTATAATAGCAATATACCCTCCAGGGTGGGATACTGGTGGATACCACGGCTGAGCGGTCACTCAGCCTGTGGCCTTGTGACCAAACCACACCAGCCGTGGTAAATCCACCTGTATACCCACACCCTGTCGGGTATATTGCTTAAATAACAGCACACCCGGAATGACTTATTGCAGTTATAAAATGGATGTGAAGAGATGTGCAAAACACAGTATAAAACAATCAGCAAATGAGAATTGACTGAAGCATGTTAAACATTGAGGAAAGACAGGGAACTGCAGCATCATGTATGTCTATCACCCTAAACCTGCCTGCTTAAAGTTGTTTTCAGCACTTTGCGACCATGAAAGACAGCATGACAGAGCCGCAGCAACAGTCCTTGATCTCATTCTGTGATCACCAGCAATCTGAAATGGGACAGCGAGACAGACACAGAGACACATCGGCAGCAACTGTCAATCTGTGTCTTGATATCCGGTTTCTTTTTAACATGTGAAGGGGCAGAGAGGCAGACACAGCCATGCCAGCTGTTTTTCTCTGCTGCTCATATCGCGCTGTTGCAGAACAGAAACTGGATGAGAAGTGACACACTACAATGGTTTTGCTGCCTATGTGTCTCGGTCTCTTTCCGCTGTCAAACTGCTGGCAATTGCAGTCTTGGAACATGGACTGTTGCTGCTGCCCTGTCATGTTCACTCCCAGGTCGTGGTCTTTGTGTGTGTAGAATGTGGTGTGAGTGAAAGTATATGCAAATGAGCTCATGAATATTTACAGTATGTCTGTAGAAGGACTTATTGCCTGTTATCATTTAAATAAATATAGGATCCCATTTATAACAGCAGTAAGACACTCCAGGTGTGTGCATGCTACATATTTTAAGGCATGCCATGGGCTAAAGGCACTTGGACAAGGCCTTCTTCCTTGTTATGACCATTGCCGTGCAGTAAAACATGTTGTATGCACACCTGTAGTGTATTATTTCATATTTCTAGAATGGCTGTTTATTTCTGACCTATGTGACCTCCCATGGTAACAGTGCAATCTGATAGTCCCAGGTGTTAACACAATCCAGGGTGTGCAGTTCTTGTGGATTAATAAACAGGCCATGTGCTGTGAGGACATTCTGCCAGCAGCATCATGGCTCACAACGAACCAGAGCTGTTGGTTAATCCACGATAGACGCACACCCAGGAATAGGTTATTGCTTACAAATAACATTCACAAAACATTAACATTTCAGTACAAAATTAGTACCTGTATAACCAATGATACATGAACAGCTAACACTTGTAATAAAGACATGTTATATACTGTTGTTACAGTAGGTCATTTACAGTCAGCCGTGGATACTTAAATCCACAATATTGTTCAGAAGGAAATGCAGAACGTATTTTGTTGACAACACACGATGGGAGAACTTTACAAATGTTTCTTCCAAGCTTCCGAAATATCCATCTGACAAATCGATGGTAAGACACATATCGGTACTGTCTTTGAAAGGAAAAAAAGAAAAAGAGAATGTGAATGTAAGTAATCTGGATACAGAACAGCACTGAAGTATACACTATGCATGACTATCTATGTAATGATTACATATACAGGTAATCAGACTGATGCAGTTTCACATGATTATAGTACATTTGCATGTTAGGACTATCAACAGATACTCAGAACCCGTCTGTGGTGGAGACTATATAACATCTGGATAACAGCAATGTTATACTATGGAGGCTGGCTGCTTATCCGAGGCTAGAGTGTGCCTGCCACCTATCAGTGTATTGTTGTAATACATGTCCCCACAGATTAGGTCATGGCGCTGTATAACACTGTGTTCAGACAGCCACTGTTGTCATTGGATGCTCTGTCATGAGCACAGACACGCACAAATGTAGTACAGGGTGGAGTACCTCAATGGATGTCACACACCACACATGATGTACAGAGCTCATCATTACTGCTTCAGACAGTTCTGGTGTGTGCCTTCCAATGGATCAGAACAACCACATCATGGCTTGTAATCCAGGTTGATAGCAAGGTGATTGTCCAAATGTGTACTACCTGCAGAGGATACAAGACTGCTGCAACAAGAGACTCGTTCTTGTGCAACTCTGACAATATAACAAGAAATACAATAGAAGATATGGGCCTGGATATTCAATCTGCGCCAGGCTGTGGCGCAAGCTTGGGCGAGCTCAACTTGCTGCGCAGGGTGTGGCCTTGGCGATATTCAACGGAGCTGCGCCATAGCTCAGCAGCTTTGAATATCGCACCCTGACCACCCCCAGTGTGAATGGTGCAGTGGCACTGCGCCAGCGCAAGTGGCCAGAGTGGAGCATGGAGATGCAGTAAGCGCAAGTGCCATTGCACCATTCACAGCACCAGCGATATTCAAAAGTTGACATGAAAATGGGGCTAATTTATAGGTGGCACATGGGGTCAGTTGCATGTCATTATGGTCTCATTTGCATGCAGGGTGCACCGATCCCTGATGACTTGCGCCTGGCACCCTGCCATGCAGCAGCTGTCGGGAACCGATGCCTCTGCAGCCCGATTGCGGCATCTGTGTAAAAATAAAAAGCCTTCCTATAACCCTGGTGGTCCAATGGACTGCTCTCTGCCTGATCTCGGGCATCTGTTAAAAAAGTCCAATATCCCTGGTGGACCAGTGGACCACTCTGCCCCGATCGCGGTCACCTGTAAAACAAATACCTCCTATTACCCTGGTGGTCTAGGGTACCCCCACCCACCCACCCACTGAGCCACACCACCCCGCTCCCCGTCAGCCGGGGCAGCACCCCACCCGGCCTGTTGCCCCCCGACTGACACCTCGAGCATGAGCCAATGGGCGTGCAGCCCCTACCTGCCTATACATTCCAGATATATGTGCAGGGTGGCAAGCAGTTGGGTGCTGCCGCCCGCTGGCTGGGGAAGGAGCGGGCGGTGGGGCTCAGTGGGTGGGGGGAGGGGATACCTAGACCACCAGGGTAATAGGAGGTTTTTGTTTTACAGATGACCGCAATCGGGCAGAGTGCGGTCCACTTCATCTTTTCACAGATGCACACAATCGGGCATGGAGGGGCGCCGCCAGGTGCAGCCGAGTTTGGTGGCCACCCACAGGTGGTGGCTGCCGTGTTGTGCCCTGCAATGCGGCAGCTGAGCTGTGGGTGGCCATCGGTTGTTCCTTTGTTTTTGGCGTAACTTTGTGCTGGAGCAGGTGAGGTTGTGCATGCATGGCTCTGCACATCCCGGGCTTAATATCGGGCTGTGCAGTTATGCATGGGCATACCCCCACCTGTGCCTGCATACAGTACTGATGCGCTCCGGTGCATCGAATTTGTGCGCAATTTTTAAGCAATAAGGCATAATCAAGGTTATGTTAATGTCTGTTAATCACCTTCTAGGGGTGTACTGTGGCACGAGGTGTAGCCGAGTGCCACATACCCCTAGAAGGTGATTAACTGACCATAACATAATACCTGGGAGTGCCTTATTGCTATTATAATAAAAAATGTTTTTAAGCAGTGTTAAACCTTGTTCAGCATATGGCTAAGCTCTACATGTATGTTAATAAAAGATTAACATAAGGCTGTTAGAATATTTGCAGCCAATCAAAAGCTCCATTTCTCAGACCCTTCTTATAATCCCTATTGAATATCGCTCAGGGTGCATCACTGGGTTGTGCATGGCGCCATGCAACCATTTTCAATATCTGTGCCATAAAGAATAAAATAACCATAACTACAGAAACAAATACAGAACCCAGTAGTATACACACTTGTGTAGCATACAGAAGAACGAAGGCATTGTGGCAAGATACTGTGACACTCAGAGCACACCAACCAGTGGTGTAGTCCTCAATTTTATAATTGCACTACACATTCATGCACTGATGAACTGTTGCCACCCCATGTCAACATAAAAGAAAATATGCTGTGCCACAACATGCCACTGCCCTATCCCCCTCTAGCCATGACTGAGTTCAAGTAATCCATTTCATCCTTTAATCAGCATTTCTTTGTGTTTGTGACTGCCTGGTAATTTGTTCATTGTGTATTTTGATGGTGGCATCAGTGCCCCATTGTAACCATCCAAACAGTAATGGTCAGCGTTACACAAAATCCATGTCCCAATGAAACTTCAAGAGCATGTCGCACTGAATTTTTCATCCAGCCACAAACATGTATGATTGTTCACCTGCTCCAGTCTTGATGGGTACTCCTGGTTAAAACAATATGCTTCAGTCCAGTAATACAAAATTAAAGGATACCTAATATGTACCCCTAGAAAACATGGCGATTACTGAACCTGGTGACACAACAACAGAATGAGGGTGTATGTGTGTGTGTGACTGTGTGTGTGTGTGTGTGTGTGTGTCTGCATGTGTTCCAGTGACAGCATGGCAGCCTGTCAGCAGGTTGAGGAAGTAGCTCTGTTTCTACTGTGGTACATATTAGGGTACATTAACATTTTACCTGGAATGAAGTGCATCCTATTTTAATAGCCATGAAGAATAGAGATGGTCAAGTACCATATATGTTTGTATAAATTGCAGTGTGCACCTGCTCTTGCTCCTGTGACACTTAAAACCTGTGTTCAGAAGCAGACTCAGGATGGCATGGGTACTGCCAGGGGATCACAAAGCATCCAACGATGGCATGCTTGCCCCAGGGAAGGCTGGAAGCAGATTGGTGTCTCCAGACCCTGGTAGAGGCTGTCGACTTAGCACCCTGTCAAGCACCTCAGTGTGCAATTTGTCCCAAGTGAAGGTCTGGGGTTTAGCGAGCCCACAAGGCAGCTAGGGGTGCACATCGCAGACTTAGCTGCTTACGCCAGAAACGCCAGGGCACATGCACCATCTTCAAGAGAAACAAAGAAATGCACAACATCTACAGCAATGCACTGCAGCTTACCCTTAATGGGCCATCACCCACCTGTCCGCATTGGACCGACAAAGTTGACGTATCGGTGTGTCGGGCTCCACCTCATCCCTACCTGGGTGGAAAAGCCATGGCTACATGAGGAACCAGGGTCAAACAATATAAAGCAATTGTCAGAGGGATGACTCCTAGGTGCTAATGATGACTTTGTAATGGTGGTAGGGGAAAATAGAAACTTAGAAACAAATAAATTACTTACTCATGGATAGTGAAGTCATCACTTTGAGGACCATCCTCATAGATGAACTCATAGTATGAAGTTTCAAGGAATCACGGTCCAGGCAAGTGCTGTAGAAACCAATCGGCTGGGTAATACAGTTGTTCTCTGTTCCATCTAGTCTTCTCATAATTTGTGGGTAGTAATGACAACAGATGTTCTCCACCCTGGTTGGCATCGGTTCACAAGTGGAGCAGGAACACCTGTAAAATATATTGAAGAAAAGAAACTATCGGTATGTACTATCATTACTATCAATATATACAGTATCTGATGAAATGTCAGGGTAACTGCAGATGATAATGTTGCATATTGTACCACAATGCCAGGAAGGTTATAAGGCACAAGGCAAGTGGCACAATTACTTCAGCAGAAGACCATGTGGATCATATGACAGTGTAATATAGTGATAATAATACACACAAATATAATACATGGTACAATCACCTATTCATGGGTGGAAGGAGGGAGGAGGAGGACAACATTTGGTGTAAACTTGCTCGATAACAAACAAGAATATTTGGTCAGTGATATGCACAGTAATGACCCAAACAGTACACTGTGTTAGCATTTATGCAGGACGGTGTTTAGACGTGGGATGTGAAAGGTCGGTGACGTTATTTGTCAGCTGCAGCCAACATTCAATGAAATGGCACCTTGATGAGCTCCTCAACATGGGTGTGAAGATACACCATTGTGAACAAGCTTTTGAATGTTGTTATATTATTTACTTTACTGATTGTACTATTATTTATTATGTTAAATTTTTTTTATATTTATCATCTGTCTGCACTCTGTACAGTGACAAGAATTTCATGGAATTGGGTGCTTCATAAATTAAACATTGCCTGCTGTACCAGGCAGCCATAGTAACCTCTTACAAAGCACAGTAAGTGCAAGGAACAAACATGGAAGCAGATGTGCATAGGCTAGGTGGTGAAGCAGAGAGCCTGACGTGGACTAACACAGTATGTGGCAGTCATTGCATGCAACAGAGATCACGGGGCAAGGGAGAAAATTAAGGATGCGAAAGGATGAAGAACCATGCCAGTGGGATAACACCAGCCAGCCCACTGCAGATCATGCAACACAAACTAGGGCCTGATTCAATCTCAGGACTGTGGCACTGCATGTGGGAGGGAGGTCTGTCCAGCAGTCCTGCTGTGGGTGTGGGGGAGAGGCAATCTGTGGGGAACATAACAGCCAGGTAAGCCCTGGAGCTGGTGGTTGACGTGGTTAGATGGACTGGAGGGTGGGCACAAAGATGGGCACAAAGATTGCCAGTGCAATGATGATGCATAACATTCAAGGTGAAAGCAATTGTTGTAAACCACAATTACTAGTAAAGCATTGTTATGCATTTCTTTATAAGCTTTTCGTAACCACATAAGTGCACTAGTCACAAAACCTGCCTATTTTCAGGCATGCCCCTGGATATGCTTGACCTTGCATTTATTTTAAACTGTTTAACTTGTGATATGCATTTCTGTGGCGTGGGAGGGGTTACTATCAAGTGAGCAGATTGTAGATATGGCAGCGATTTACAATCCATTTTATCTGCACCACTTGCAGCATGGCACTGAATACACCCACCAGTTTTTCCTTCTGCAGTGTGGGTCTGGATGTTATCCTCCATCACGAAATTTCTGAGTTCAATTCTGCATATGTGAACACTGCTGCTTTCAGCTCCTGATAGCATGTAAAGTAAAGTGACCTAATCTGTACCACCATCTACACATGGGGGAGGGAGGACCACATGTGGTGCCAACTTGAAACAAATCACAAAGAAGTCTGTGCTCTTATATGCCCAGTAATGACCAACGAGTACCCTGTGCTACTATATATGCATGAAGACGTTGGGGGGAGCTGTGATTTGATTGCTGGTTCCTCATAAGCACCACCACATACAGTGTCAATAATGGGGCTAGAGCAGGCTAATATGCAGTGCAAACAGATGAAGCTGCATGCCTCTCAGTGACAAATTACCATCCCATCCCTCTTTTTGGGGCAGAACAAAACATTTTGTTTCACACTCCCACAACAGCTCCTATTTCAGTCCAAGGAGCTTACTGTTCCTTATTAAAAGCATAAACAAAATGTCTACAATTGACTAATTATGTCAAAACAGAATGGTAACAACATCGAATGGCAGACACACCGAGTGAATGTGGTATGACGATTTCCAAAAGGACACAGTACTGGGAATAGGCAGCATGCTATGATATAGGCGCCTCAACGGTTTTAGAAAGAAAGATAAAAGACAGAGACACCTCAAAGTGAAATCTAGGTCTTACACACACACACACACACACACACAGATATACAACAAACATGGTACTACTACCATAGCTCCACTGGGTAGAATCTTCGTTGCTTTGCTCATCTTCCGATTGTTCAGACTCGCTGCTCTCACTAACATCAGCAACTGTACCCATTCCTTCAGTGGCTCGAACCTGTAAGGGATAATTTGGCCACAAACAGAATAGTTTTCAGTGTCTGAATCGCTGCTCTCAGCATAAGTGGCCATTGTAGTACAGCTCAGTATTGAGAGCAGCAATTGCTTCCATCCAGTTACAGACGCTATCACGCATCACTGCAAGCGCCTTTCCTGAAACACCAAAAAAAAAAACAGAGGGGCGATTACACATGCGCGGCATAGCAAGGCATAAAACTGTAATTTTGGGAAAAACAAATGATTGGGGAAACACATTTAGATAACACAGATGCACAACGGAGTGCGAGCATCGTGGCAATGAAACTCGCATCACAGATGGGTAAGTTGTTCCCTTCACCTTAAGCAGGTAAGAGTTCTGGTGGAGACAATTTTTGACACTGTACCAAGTTGTTTATATGGAAAGAATGCGGAGTGCTTTTTATTTTACAATACACTTGGTCAAGATTTGTAAATTACTTGGGGTGTGTTAGGAGCTCCTAGGAGGGGCTATTCAAGGAAGTTTTCTGTGTAGTTGTAGTCTGCAGCGGTGGGGGGTTGAGTGGCGAGTGGCGACATTACAAGTGCTTTTTTTGTTTGAGTGGAAATCAGTCTTTATTTGCAGGAATGTAGAAGTACTGAGTAGAAGTAGCAGTAGTAGTAGAGGATGTAGAGTTTGCCAACAATTAATAGAAGTCTGCAGGCTGTATTGGGAGTCAGTGACAGTGAGGGGTGGAGGGGCAGAGCTGGGGTGGGTTAAACATACTCTTTGGGAGGGACCTCTCAAGACAGCAAGCACCAAGAAAAATAGGGCTCTTCAACTACTATACCTCATACAATCAGCATAGTAATTGGGCTTTCCGTGGAAGAAACTTGTTTAACACTTTATCATGTTGTATGGTCAGAAAACATGATGTAGGTCCTTTTCTGATGCAAAACGTCTGCAGGGCTATGCCCACTGCAGATGTAAAAAAATAGGGGGGAAATGATGGAATAATTAAAAAACATTTTATAAATGCTGACTAAAGGAGATGCAGGGACACAGTTGTTGGGGGGATGTGACCATGAATTTGGGAGGGAGAGTGGAAAAGGAACAAAAAAGGAAAAAAAAACATACTGATTAAAAGTGGTTGGATTGGTAAAAGGGCCAGAATGCTTTGACCAAAGAAGCAGTAAGGAATCAGAGGACATAAACATTTTAAAGTGCTGAACCAGGAAGATCGGAAACACAGAAGTTGGGAGGATATATGAGCAGAAAGATGGAAGTGAGACTGGAGAAGAGGAGGGAAGGGACCAGATGCACTGACTGGAGATATAGTAAGGAACCTAATGATGCTGGAACAGGAGAAGTGAAAAATAAAAACTCAGGAAAATCTATAATAGCGATACAGTATAACCATGGGATACCAGAGAAGAGGAACAAAAACAAACATATGAAAAATGGGTGAATACTGATGGACAGATAAACCTTTGTACAAACACCCTTGTTACTGTACAATGTCCAATTCTGTAGACTTCAGCCAGGTCCACATTAATTTATATCAGCAATATTATGTCTCCAAACTTGTTCCCCATCAGATCTGCTTTGATACTATATAACTGCAATATTTAACCAATGAACTTGTTCACACTCAGATCGACAGCAGCATTTAGAGTAGGTAGCTAAGACCCTTTGGAGTGAGGGTGAATGGGGAAATGTGGGAGGATGGGTATGGTAATATGTCAGGAGGTTAAACTGGGGAAATACCAGAACAATTATTTGAAGGAGTGGAAACTGAGGGAACTGTTGGAAGAATTGCAAAATAAAATGGAAACTCTGGAAGAAATAAAAAGAAAAACATTTAACATATGCAGGAGATAATACCCCCAAAAATCAGAAATGCTGTGAGAAATACAAAAATAAACACTTTACAAATGCTGGGCAGGAAAGCAGATGGAGTGCAGTGAGAAGAGAAATAGCAAAGGATAGGGGACACACTGCAATGAATGTGTACAGTTTTTAGAGGGAAGGTGGATGTGGAAAAAGGCTGGGAGGGTTTGCAGGGTAATTTGCAGAGAAGGAATGTGGGAAAACCTTGGAAAAATACTCAACAAATTGGGGAAATGCTGGTTAAAATAAACAAAACAGAAAAAACAACAACAGAAAACACATTTAACAAATGCTGGAGGGAAAGTGGATAGGACACAGTGACAAGAAAAACAGTATGGCATAGGAGGATACTCTGAAATCTGGAAGTATGGTGCTTGGATGCAAAGAGATCCTGGGAAAATTCTGGCAGGGTGGGTAGGGTACATTGGAAGGAGTAGGAGCAGGGTGTAACGCTGGGAGAAATACAAATAAAAAACATGGGTGAAACTATAGAAGAAACAAGGGTACTTTGCAGAGGGGTATCTCAGGGAAAACGCTGACAGGGTGGATAGAGTACTTTGAGAAAGTGTAAGCTGGAGGTAATGCTGAGAGAAATACAAATAAAAAAATATGGGTGAAACTCTGGAAGACGTATGAAAAAAATTTACAAGTGCTGGGAGGAAAGCAGAAGTGGTGCAGTAACTAGACACACAGTATATAGCACTGGAATGATTCTCTGGAACCAAGGGATATGGTGCTTTGAAGGAGAGGAATCTGTAAATATGCCGTAGGGTACTTTGAGGAGTGGAGTTGGGAAATGCTGGGAGAAATACAAAAGAAATGGTTGAATTTCTGGGAGAAATAAACAAAAATACAAATGCTTGGAGAAAAACAGATGGAGTACAGTGAGCAGAGAAACAGTATGGTACGGCCAGACACACTGGAACTGAAATTAAGAAAGTGCTTTGAAGAGGTGATCCTTGAAAAATGCTAGGAGGATGGGAAAGTGTTTTGGAGGAGGAGAGCCAGAAGCCCTGAGAAAATACACATTGGAAAGGCTGATATCCTGAGAGAAATACAATGAAACAAAAAAGTACAAATGTTGGGAGCAAAGCAGATGTACAAAGACTGTGGGGAAGCAGAACTGTGAAGGACGTGGCTCGGATAGGTGAGTACTGTGTTTGGAGAGGTTATACACTGGGAATATGCTGGATGGTGGGTATGGGTGGATATGGTACTCTGGAGGGAGTGAGAACAAGGGAAATAGTGTGAGATACAAGGGGAAAAAATACATGGAAAGGAGAAGTATCAAGAAAAAAATTACAAATGTTGGGAGGGAAAGTGAACTGGACGCAGTCACCAGAGAACAAGTATGGCACAGGAGGACATCCTGGAACCAGTGGGTATGCTGCTTTGGAGGAATAGGGAACATGCTAGATCACGTGGGGAAATAAAAATACAGGACAAATGCTGGCAGAAATAAGCACACTGAATCTGGTGGGTATGCAATGAAAAAGGTGGGACAGAGATCAGAGAAAAGGAACAAAAGGGAAGAACACATATTTATAGAAAGTGGTTGGGTTGGGAAAGGGGCCAGGATGTATCAACTAAAGTAAAGTGAGGAACCAGGGACATACTGGAATCAGAAGGGGTGGGGGTATGGTGCTTTGGAGGAATAGTGAATATGCTGGAATGTGGCAGAAATAAAAAGGGGGCAGACATCCACATTTTACAAATGCTGAATATGGAGAGATCTGGGCACACAGAAGATGGGAGGGATATGCAAGCAAAAAGGTGGAAAGGAAACTGGAAAAAGGAGGGAAACAGGATAGGGCACATTGACTGGAGACACAGTAAGAGAACATATTGACATGCTGGAACAGGTGAGAGAAAAAGAACTTGGAGATATCAATAATAGCGATATAGCATAACCATGGGATACTAGAAAAGAAGCGGTGAAAAATAAAAACGGTGAATACTGATGGACACATTAAGTTTAGTACACAACCTCCATTGCTGTACAATGTCCAATTTTGTAGACTTCAGCCAGGTCTGCATTCATGTATATCAGCAATATTATGTCTCCAAACTTTTCCCCATCAGGTGCGCTTTGATACTATATAACCCCACAATATATATCCAGTGATATTCATTTAGAGCAGTGGAATAAGGTGTTTGGAGGAGTGTGAACAGGAAATGCAGGAGAGTGGGTATGGTAATTTGTCAGGAAGTTGAACTGGGTGAAATGCTGGAATAAAACTTTGGATGGATTGTGAGCGGGAAATGCCACCAAAACAAAATATCGGAAATGGCTTTGGTGTGCTTTGCCCGCTTGTCCGCTATCCCTTAGTTGTTGTTTGCCCTTCCCTGTTTTAGCTGTGTCCTGTGTATGTCTCCCTGTTCCTTATTTACTCCTTACTGTAAAATCCCAAGAAATTTTATTTACAAATGCTGGAGGGAAAATCGACTGGCTGCAGTAACTGAGAACAAGTATGGCAAAGGAGGACATCCTGGAACCAGCGGTATGCTGCTTTGAGGAACAGGAGAACATGCTAGATCTGGCAGGAGAAGTGAAAAATACAGGACAAATGCTGGAGGAAATAAGCACATAGAATTTGGCTTGGCATTTAAATAATAAGTTAGTCCTCCCTTAGATCACAGTGTCGGAGGGCAGAACTCATTGTAATTTTTTAACTTGCTTGCTTTTCTCTTGTACTGCAGCAGGTGGCTGGAGCAAGGAGTGCCTTAAGAGGAGGAATTAATTCAATGTACAGCTTGGGGAGGCACATTCTATACCTCTCTCTGCCTCTCAGCAGTGTCTGTCTCTGTGTCGGGAGTGGTTGCATGCTGCACACGACAATGTCCCTGCCAGTGACTGAAGACCTAAGCAGAGAGAGAGACTGACAGAACGAACGAGGACACTGCACCACTACTGAATTACATGTCCCACTGTTTGTCTGTCTCTTTCTCTATCTTGGGTCCTGCTCTCACACTTTGCTCTCTCTCTGTCTCTCTCTCTCTCTCTCCGATCTGCAGCACCCTGTTGGAGCTACTGCAGTGGGCAAAACTCAGGAATGCTACCAAAAACAACAAAATTACACATGCTGGAGGGAAAGTGTACTGAACGAGTCACCAGAGAACATGTATGGCACAGAAGGACATCCTGGAACCAGTGGTATGCTGCATTGGAGGAACAGGGAACATTCTAGATCAGGTGGGGAAATAAAAATACAGGACAAATGCTGGAAGAAATAAACACACTGAATTTGGCAGGTATGCAATGAAAAGGTGGGACAGAGATGGGAAAAGGAACAAAAGGGAAGAACACATATTTATCGAAAGTGGTTGGGTTGGGAAAGGGGCCAGGATGTATCGACTAAAGAAAATGTAAGGAACTAGGGAACAAGCTGGAACTGGGGGAGGGGTGTATGGTGCTTTGGAGGAACCAGTGAACATGCTGGAAATGTGGTAGAAATAAAAAGGAGGGAGCAGACATTGACCTAAATAACCAAAAACACATTTTAGAAATGCTGAACCAGGGAGACGCGGACACACAGAAGATGGAGGGTATACAAGCAAAAAGGTGGAAGTAAAACTGGAAAAAAAGAGGGAAACAGGATAGGGCACATTGACTGGAGATACAGTAAGGAACATACTGACATGCTGGAACAGGTGAGAGAGAAAAAAGAACTTGGAGATCTCAATAATATGATACAGCATAACCATGGGATACTGAAAAAAGCAGGGAAAAAAATAAAAGCGGTGAATAGTGATGGACACATTAAGTTTAGCACACAACCTCCCATTACTGTACAATGTCAATTTTGTAGACTTCAGCCAGGTCTGCATTCATGTATATCAGCAATATTATGTCTCCAAACTTTTCCCCATCAGGTGCGCTTTGATACTATATAACCCCTAATATATATCAGTGATATTCATTTAGAGTGGTGGAATAGGGTGTTTTGGAGGGGTGTTAATGGGGAAATGCAGGGAGGGTGGAGTCAGGTAATTTGTCAGGAAGCTGAACTGGGTGAAATGCTGGAATAAGACTTTGGATGGATTGTGAGCAGGGAAATACCACCAAAACAAATATACGGAAATGGCTTTGTGTGCGTTTTCCCCCGTTTAAATCCACTATCCTTGATTGTTTGTTTGCCCTTCCCTGTTTTAGCTGTGTCCTGTATGTCTCCCTGTTCTTATTTACTCCTTACTGTAAATGTCCAAGAAATGTTTATTTACAAATGCTAGGAGGGAAAATTGACTGGATGCAGTAACCGGAGAACAAGTAGGGCACAGGAGGACATCCTGGAACCAGTGAGTATGCTGCTTTGGAGGAACAGGAGAACATGCTAGATTTGGTGGGAGAAACAAAAATACAGGACACACGCTGGAAGAAATAAGCACACAGAATTTGGCTGGCATTTAAATAATAAGTTAGTCCTCCCTTAGATCACAGTGTCGGAGGGCAGAACTCATTGTATTTTTTAACTTGCTTGCTTTTTCTCTTGTACTGCAGCAGGTGGCTGGAGCAAGGAGGCCTTAAGAGGGAGGAATTAATTCAATGTACGGCTTGGGGAGGGCACACTCTATACCTCTGTCTGTCTCTCGGTGGTGTCTGTCTCTCTGTGTATTGGGAGTGGTTGCACATGCATCGACAACGTCCCTGCCAGTGACTGAAAGATCTAAACAGAGAGAGTGACTGACAGAGGGAACGAGGACACTGCACCACTACTGAATTACATGTCCCACTGTTTGTCTGCCTCTCTCTCTTTATCTATGGGTTCCGCTCTCACTTTGCTCTCTCTCTCTCTCTCTCGATCTGTGGCACCTGTCAGAGTTACCACTGTGGGGCAAAATTCGAGAATGCTACAAAAAAAAATTACACATGCTGGGAGCTAAAGTGGACTGGACGCAGTAACCAGAGAACAAGTATGGCACAGGAGGACATCCTGGAACCAGTGGGTATGCTGCTTTGGAGGAACAGAGGAACATGCTAGATCAGGTGGGAAATAAAAAATACAGGACAAATGCTAGAAGAAATAAGCAAACCGAATTTGGTGGCTATGCAATGAAAAAGGTGGGACAGAGATCAGAGAAAAGGAACCAAAAGGGAAGAACACATATTTATTGAAAGTGGTTGGGTTGGGAAAGGGGCCTTGATATATCGATCAAAGAAGAAGTAAGGAACCAGGGAAAATGCTGGAACTGGGGGTGTATGGTGCTTTGGAGGAACCAGTGAACATGCTGGAATGTGTGATAGAAATAAAAAGGGGGCATACAATGGACAAAATAACTAAAAACACATTTTACAAATGCTGAACATGGGGAGACGTGGGCACACAGAAGATGGACGGTATGCAAGCAAAAGGTGGAAATGAAACTGGAAAAAGAAGGAAACAGGACAGAGCACATTGTCTGGTGATACAGTAAGGAACATATTGACATGCTGGAACAGGTGAGAAAAAAAAAGAACTTGGAGATATCAATAATAGCGATACAGCATAACCATGGGATACTGGAAAAAATGGGCAAAATACAGAAATAAAAATGGCGAATAGTGATGAACACATTAAGTTTGGTACACAACCTCCCATTACTGTACAATGTCCAATTTTGTAGACTTCAATCAGGTCTGCATTAATGTATATCAGCAACATTATGTCTCCAAACTTTTCCTCCATCAGGTGCGCTTTGATACTATATAACCCGCAATATCTATCCAGTGATATTCATTTAGAGTGGTGGAGTAAGGTGTTTTGGAGGAGTGTGAATAGGAAATGCAGGGAGGTGGGTACAGCAATTTGTCAGGAAGTTGAACTGGGTGAAATGCTGGAATAAGACTTTGGATGGATTGTGAACGAGGAAATGCCACCAAAAGAAAAACAAGGAAATGCCTTCAGTGCGTTTTGCCCTGTTTTGTCTGCTATCCCTTGTTGGTTGTTTGCCCTTCCTGTTTTAGCTGTGTCCTGTGTATGTCTCCCTGTTTCTTATTTACTCCTTACTGTAAAATCCAAGAACATTTTTTACTAATGCTTGGAGGAAAATCGACTGGACGCAGTAACCGGAGAACAAGCATGGCAAAGGAGGACATTCTGGAACCAGCGGGTATGCTGCTTTGGAGGAACAGGGAACATGCTAGATCTGGTGGGAGAAATAAAAATACAGGACAAATGCTGGAAGAAATATGCAGACAGAATTTGGCTTGGCATTTAAATAATAAGTTAGTCCTCCCTAAGATCGAAAGTGTCGGAGGGCAGAAGCTCTGTCATTTTTTAACTTGCTCGCTTACTTTTTACTGCAGTAGGTGGCTGGAGCAATGAGTGCCTTAAGAGGAAGAATTCATTTAATGCATGGCTTGGGGACACTCTATACCTCTCTCTGTCTCTCAGCGGTGTCTGTCTCTCTGTGTACGGGAGTGGTTGCACATGCACACGACAATGTCCCTGCCAGTGACTGAAGACCTAAGACTAGGTTTGCTGACTAAGGCACCTAGCTTCACCTGAGCTCTTTCATTCTAGGTTGTTTGAAAGGACAGAGCAAAGAACCTTACCAGAGCAAGGGAAAGGATTAAGACTTAATTTGGCTAGGCAAATTTACTGTGTGTTGTTATTTTTATTTTGTACTCACAGGGATTGTTACTGTTTGTTGCTAACATTTTATTGCTTTATTTTTCTCTGATTCAAATTGTTGTTGCTGGGTATACCTTCTGCTGCATTATTACAAGGTGTGCCTACAGGTGTGTGCTAACAGATTACTGCTGTAATCTTCTGATTCAAATTGTCTTTTGCAAAGTATATCTTCTGTTATTGCTTTATTTTTCTCTGCAGCAAAGTGTTTCTTACAGGGTATATCTTCTGTGAAATTATTACTAGTGGTGCTTACATTTTGTGACGTTTTATCATTAGGCTAAGCAAAATTACTGTATGCCACTATTTTATTTTATTTATTTTTTTGCTGAAAAGTTGTCTCAGAGGTGTTGCAGTCTCCTTCTCACATTGAAGGAGCTAATTGCTTTCCTCCCACAGCTCTTCCAGTAGATTAGTGTGTATCTGGGGATGGAGCTGGCAAACTGTCAATAAATTCCAACAGAAAGAAGGGTTAAAATGTCAGGCTAGTTGATATCTTGGAGGGAAGACTAGGTTTGCTGGCCAAGGAACCTAGCTTCACCTGAGCTCTTTCCTTCTAGGTTGCTTGAAAGGACAGAGCAAAGAATCTTACCAGAACAAGGAAACAATTAAGACTTCTTTTGGCTAGGCAGATTTACTGTGTTGTTATTTTAATTTTGTACTCACAGGGATTGTTACTGTTTGTTGCTAACATTTTATTGCTTTATTTTCTCTGATTCAAATTGTTGTTGCTGGTATACCTTCTACTACATTATTACAAGGTGTGCCTATAGGTGTGTGCTAACAGTTTACTGCTGTAGTCTTCTGATTCAAATTGTCTTTTGCAAGGTATATCTTCTGTTACTGCTTTATTTTTCTCTGTAGCAAAGTGTTTCTTACAGCGTATATATTCTGTGACATTATTACAGGTGGTGTTTACAGGTTTTACAGTTTCATCTATCATTAGGATAAGCTTTCAGGGGTTACTGCATTTGTTGCTGACTGATTGTTTCTGCTCTTACCTCCTTGTCTCTTTTGTCCGTGGTTCTTCTTTTGGCAGGAAGGACCCAGCCACCCACCTCCATTCCCAACCACCCACACTACACTCCTTTTATAGGGTAGCACAGTCGTGACATTTCCTGTGGCAATGCAGGAAGGAAGCGGATCAGTGGGGGTATCCACATAGTGACCTCATTTACAGGGGCACTAGTAATTTAACTTGTTATAACAAATTATACAAAATCAAACAAACAAAACACAAAATCAAACTTTTGCTTTAATTTTCTTCCTTCTAATTACTCTGACCAGGTTATAAACCCACCAGCTTATCTGGAATGGATATCATTAACTGCAGGTACTGTGGAACACTTTTCAGAATGGCAGTTTTACAGGATTTAGGACATGGTCCTGCATACTGGGCCATTGGAGATCTTAGGGCTCAGCTCCAGGCAGCATGGGCAGAGATTGCTCACCTCAAATTTCATGTTCAAGAGGAAATATATTATAAGAACCATCCACATTTCCCCAACATCCAACAGAAGCACCCTCCACCATGAGAGGTAGTTGGTCAGGAGGTTGGCAGGTGGTTAGGAGAGACAAATCCAGTGCCCCATCATCAGTGCTCTCCAACATATTACCTCCACAAACCGTATAAAACCTACAAACAGGTATCTGCCTCTATCTCTGAAATCAAACAAAGGGGCAGAGGACACTGCAGAGCAGGACACTGCAGCACAGGAGCTTGCACAGCAAAACTCACCCAAAACAGGAACTAAAACAACAAAAAGCAAAAGGAAATCCCCAAAACTTCTGATCATAGGAGACTCCATGATTCGGGAGTTGATACCTATCTCCAGCCAGGTATTGGTCAGATGTCTCCCAGGTATATCAGCATGGAGACACTGACCGCATTTCTAAAATTGTTCAGGAAACAGGAGAAAATATTGACGTCCTGGTACACATACTGTGGGACTAATGATCTTGCCAGCTGGTCAGTTGTGGAGACCAAGGAACACCTGACCAGGCTGGGTGACAAACTATCAACCATTTCATCCGCATCTCCTTTTCTGAGATCCTACCAGTCTGGGAGAGGAGCAGATTGACGGAAGGTCAGAGAAGGGAGATAGGGAGCTAAACATGTGGCTGAAGGGCTGGTGCCAGGAAAAAGGACACAAATTTGTATGGAACTGGCAACAGTTTTGGGAGCAAAAGTTCTTTAAATTTGATGGACTGCATCTGACTAAGGAGGGTGTCAGTGCATTGGGGCAGAAGTTTGACATCTTTGCAGAATATTTAAACTAGCAAATGGGGAGTGGTGCAGCACCCGTGCGTTGAATGGGAAGAACACCCTCCCTTCAGCTAGTGGTCAAACAGGAGTTCAGCATGTTTGCAGTTCATTTGCATCACAAGGTAAGGAAAAAGGTCCAGCTCCCACACAATGCACAGGGGATATGCAGACTCACCCAACAACTAACACACTGAAATCTGTCCAATGGAAAATCATGTACACAATGCTCGCAGTCCGGAAACAAGATCCCAGACCTGCAGGCAATAATGATAGAGGCTAATCTGGACATAGTAGCAATTAGCGAGGCGTGGTTTACCAGTAACCACACTGGGAGACTTCAGTACCTGGCTAGGTACTGTTCAGAAGAGACTAGGTACAAAAAGGGGTGGGGGTGGAGTGGCCCTGTATGTCAATGAAAATATCAAAGCTACAGAAATTCAGAATACACATAAGGAGCCAGAAGAACTGTGGGTCACTGTGGAAACAGGAAATGGGACAGCCATAAGAACTGGGGTTGTCTACAGGCCCCCAGACCAGGGGAGGACATAGACACATTACTGTCAGAAGATACACAAAACACAACAGCTAAAGGGAGGTTCTGATAATGGCAGACTTCAACATGCCAGATACAGATTGGTCAACACCAGCAGGAACATCTGCTAGAACTAGACACATGGTGGATTCCCTGCAGGGGAAGGCCTCAAACAACTGGTACAACAACCCACAAGAGACAGGGCTATCCCAGATCTAGTACTAACTAACAGAGAAAGGATCACAGATCTCCAGGTAGAAGGTCATCTGGGGCCAGTGACCATCACATGGTATGGTTCAATTTGGCCACTACAACTAAATCATCCCATTCCAAGGCAAAAATATGAGACTTCAGAGGAGCTGACTTTGATAAGATGGCCAACAGAGTTAAGCTAGCATTGGCAAAAGAAATACAGGTGAGGGGTACAGGCAAAGTGTGCAAGCATAAGGATGCAATACATGAAGCAACATCCCATTGTGTTAGAGAGAAAAGGAAGTGCAAAAGAAGAAGGAAACCACTTTGGTTCTCAAAACAGTAGCAGAAAAGATCAGAGCCAAAAGGCTGGCCTTCAGGAAATATAAGGAACACAGCGGGATGAAGATAGGGAGGCATACCAAACTTCCCTAAAGGAAGCAGGGAAGGCAGTAAGGCAGGCAAAGGCTTAAACCAAGGAAACACTAGCACAGACAGTAAAGAAGGTGACTAGACTTTCTATAGACACATTAGTGAAAGGACAAAGTCCAGAGGGGTATTGCTAAGATCAAAGGAGATAAGGGGCTTGTGAGGAGGAGGACCATGAAAAGCATTTATCCTAAATAGATACTTCTGCTCAGTATTTACTAAGGAGAAGGTAGGGCAGGGCCCACAGCTCCAGCACCATGGACACAGGGGGGAGGAGGTGAGCACTAGTCCCTTCACAAAGAAAGGGTCCTACAAGAGCTCGATAAGCTCAAGGTGGACAAGGCAATGGGACCTGATGGCATACATCCCAGGGTACTAAAGGAGCTAAGGGTGGAACTAGCAGAGCCATTATCAGAACTGTTTAGTGAGTCTCTGAGCACAGGAGAGGTCCCAGAAGACTGGAGAAGGGCTCATGATCCCGCTCCACAAGAGTGGTAGTAGGGAGGAGGCAGGGAACTACAGACCAGTCAGTCTTACCTCAGTAGTGGGCAAGATTATGGAGGCACCCTTCAGGAAAGGATAGTGCAACACCTGGAATCCATAGGCGTACAGGATCCAAGACAGCATGGGTTTACAAAACTAGATGTAAACCTAAAATATTCCAGCAGAATACTGCTGGAGGTTAAAGGTCGAGATTACAAGAACCAGTGGGTTATTTAACTATCAAGCTGGCTTCAGGTCAGATTTTTCCACATGTGATAATATACTGTATATGTACTTAGACATATCATAGAAAGATGTGAAAATTAGGAAACAGAAGGTCTTTGCAGTTTTTATAGATTACTCTTTAGCATTTGACTACATCTCGAGAAGTATTCTATGGACACTATTGATTGAAAGAGGTATCAGTCATTCACTTGTTGCAATTATTGCAGAATTATATTCAGAACATGGGCCAAAATAGAATTAGGAACAAAGGCCATCTGTCAACCACATTTAATATTAACAGAGGTGTGAGACAGAGGTGCTTCTGGCCCCCCTTCTGTTTTCTTTTGTATCTGAAAAGATGTTGTTAGATGTTGATGCATTAAATGCTGATTCTAAAAGATTAAAACAAACACCATGCCCAATTCTGGCATATGCTGATGATGATATTTTGATGTCCTTGTCCAAAAGGTCTACAGACAAAGCTGAATTATATTCAACAAAGGTCTGAGCAACTAAAATTGAAAATTAATTTAAAAAAACAAAATAACTGTATTTGACAACAGTAAAAACTATCATACGGTGTATGTTTTGGGGAAGAAAAGATAGAGGAGTGGACAAATATCTGTATTTAAGAATTATGTTCCATGGTAATACTGATGGAATGTTTGCAAAGACTTATTGATAGATAAGCTGAAAAGAACTCTGGCAGGGTTAGTAAGATTTAATGTGAAATTTGGTGGAATGATTAATACCCTCATTAATGGGCATGGGGTCATTATGTCTAAAGATATAATGCCGCATGGCAGTATCACTCTTGTGATTAATGCCATGAGCATCATGTCTTTGTTCTGTGGGGGCTCCACCCCACACCCTCCGTTACAGGGGCTGTGCCCCTGTAACCCCGCACTAAAGAGTCTCAACTCTGGGCGGGTCCAACCTCGAGAGCGAAGGGTCCGGGTTTTGCCATAATGCTGTACACTATTGCCGCGCATTTACATTATGACCCACCACGTCACTAATGTCATCAAAGCCAAATTTCAGGCAAAATTATTATATAGGGCTGAAATATAGGAAATTGAATGTATGAGTGCATTTATGTCACCTGTATTTAAGTTATTTTAGAATATCTTGACATTGGGCCTTTCTTGCCCAGAAGCATCTACATAAGATCAGAGCTAGGACTTACAAATATAAAGCAGCTATGGAAATCCATAAAATAAATTATTGGATAAGATTAACTAAATTAACAAAGTACTTTGGCAAAACAATGCTTGAGAGAGAACCCGTCAATTCGCTCTGACAATTCGCACCCTGAAATCGGCTCCCTGACAGTACGCTCCTGTCAATTCACTCCTTCTACATTTCGCTCCTCGTCTTTTTCGCTCCCACCAGCAACTAGCAATTTGTACAGCATTTACATTTGCTTCCACCACCTGCAAAAATATAGCATTTACATTTGCTTCCACCACCTGCAAAATATAGCATAGTGAGCTTTCAAAAAGGCAAAGTGAGGAGAGTTTTACATCTTACATTTTACATTAGCATTTACCTCGGGCAGTGAGACGATTATAGGAGTTCTGTTATTTTATTTTTAGTTCAAGCGCCATACTGTGCCACATGCTGGTGTCTTTCATGTTGTATGCACAAACTGGGACTCATTGTTGTGTCTGCAACCTTGGCCATAGCAGGATTAGAGGAAGAAGATCCTCGGCTGGCTGGATCGGTCGGGTTTTCATTTTGAATTCAAGACCTGGCTGAAATGGAATAGAAGTGGGACTGGCATTCTGTGCCAGTCCGGGAAAGCCTTTGAGGATCCAGGGAAAGACTTGCAGGAACTGAGTCAACAAGTAGTGAGGAAGCCTATGGGTTCCTCTGAGATCTCTGGAGGCAGGACGAGATCAGGCAGCATGCACATGGAGCTGGAGAACGTGAGTCATTGCTGGTGACAGTTCCCAAATAGAAGAAAGAAAGCCCGGACCGAACTCAGAATCCTACCATTGCCCTGGAAAGTGGTGAGAGTGCTATTGGATGGAGGAGCACTTCTACTGCTTACTGAACTGGGACTTACTCTGGTGGCAGCAGAGCTGTATTAAAGAAGAATCTGCTATTAGGCATGTAAATTTTTTACTAGAGCGTTAGGGAGTGAAAAGACTCGAACAGGTAGTACAGGAGCCAATTGACTTGGATACGAGTCGTTGGGAGCGAAGTGTCATGGCGCATAGTGACAGGAGCGAAAATGTCATTGACCCCTTTGAGAGAAAAAGAAGATTGGTCCATTTTAGGCTACAAAGATGGGCTTGGTATATAGCCCTTGAATCCTACTGGTAGAAACATAAACTTAAAACCTAAAAATGGCAGTGGATTGAGGGATTTCACTGAGTAATAAATATAAAAATATGTGTCCAATAAAATAAATAACTATTGGAATGATCAAGACCTCCGCAGATTTCTAAATCAAAATACTCAAAGTGGATTACAAAAATAACTTTTTTTGGACTTACTGTAAATCATATCTAAAGATTATTTCAGATCCCAAACTTAGGTCTGTATTCTCTAATTTCAGATTTGAGCAATTCACAAGTAACATGTTGTTATATAGATACAAAAAGAAGGTATATCTTTGGGAATGTGTGACTGCAGTCAGGAGATATTGAAGATTTGGAACATGTACTGTGGTATAGTTCCTGGGACTCTAAGCCTAGAGCATACTGGCTGTCCCCATTCATAAGTGATATCAATCAAATAGACAAAGGCTCTTTAACCAATATTATAATTAATATTGAAGATACATGGACTGTCACAAGGGTTGATAAATACTTTCAAGCAATTAGCAATATAAAGAAAAAATTAGAATTGTATAAAATCCTATTGTGCAATATAATGGTCATACTGGATACTGATTATTTGGTAAAGTAGATGTTCTTTTAACATTGAGATTATATGAATTTTATGGTCTGTTTATGATTGTTTGATAATTTATAATGTGTATGATCTGTATGCGATGTATTTTAATTGTAACAGCTTTTTAGGTAAACAATAAAAATGATGATTGATTGATCTCTTTTGGTATACCCCTGCTGAAAATTTTGGCAAGCTCTGCTGCTACTTTTGGGTCTGTGACAGTACACGTAGGAACAACCTCTGGGTATCAGTAGCATAGTCACCTACTACCAAAATTAATCTATTACCCTTTTAACTTTTGCCTAAGGGCCAACCACATCCATTGCAATTCTCTCAACAGGCACATCTATCAAGGGTAGGGCACCAGGGCACCTTGTCTTTTTAGTCACTGGGGCTACTTTCTGATATTCAGCACAAGAACTGTAATAGGTAGCAACATCTTCATGAATTCCAGGCCAGTAAAATCTGTACAGCAATCTGGCAAGGGTACAATCCCTCCCAAGTGACCAGCCATTAGACTATCATGTGCTATCTGTAACGACTCAGATCTATACTTTTGTGTTATAACCAATTGTTCTACCTGGTCCTGTGTCTGAGGTTTAATCCATATTCTGTACAGTAACCCATTACATTTTAACTTTAGGTTCACCTTGTTTTGGTTTCACCCCAGCTGCTTAAAATAACCCTGGAGAAACATCATTAGCTTGTTCTGAAAGAAAATCAGAATCGGTGATCAGTTTAGTTTCAGCATTTTCATATGTTACTACCTTATGTCCATTAGTCTTTTGTTGCGCTGTTGCTTCAGGCGTCGTCTTTCTTTCCTGGACTTCGGATCTTGGAGCTTTGCTCAAACAAGTCTGAATCAAAATCAAAATTGAAAGGAAAGAGTCCCACCATCTGGGATTTTCTTTGCCTGAGCTCTTGTCACCACAGCTGCTGAAACATCAGGATTTACTCCTCTTTGATTAACTCAATAAATCCTGGAAAGTCATTTCCAATAATCACAGGTACAGGTAACTTAGGTACTACCCTACTTTCATTTGGTGTGACACCCCATTAATAGTCAGAGTCACTTGGCTGGTGGGATAGTATCAAGTGTCCCCATGGATGCAGATGACACCAGTACCTGGTCCTTTTGACTTTGTTTTCCTAGCACTTGATATGTACTAGGGTCTGTCTGCTTCCAGAATCTAGAAGTCCCTTCACAGTCTTATCTCCCACATTCACATCTGTTAAGTACTTGCCCTGCTTTGCTAAGGACAAATCTGCTCCAATGTCACTCTTCTTACTATGGCAGTTTCTTGCAATATGACCTGGTTTATTAGAGTTATAGCAAATAAAGTCTTTGGACTAGATTTGTTACCCCACCAGAGTTCTTATCAGACTTGGAGTTTAAATGGGAAAAATAATGTCTTACGGTGCTTGGCTGTTACCTTGCTGCTGTTGCATCTGTCTAACCATTTAGTAGTCTTCAGCCAAAGAAACAGCCTTTTCCCACTTTCTGGTTGGTGTTCTTTACCCAGAGCTACACATCTGTAGGAAGGATGTTGATGAATTGCTCCATTGCAAATGTGTTGATGATCTGTGGGACTGTTTTGCCCTTTGGTTGGAGCCATTTTATCAAGAGCTCTCTGAGTCAGGTGAAGGCTTCTCCAGGATTATAGACTGAGTAATACTTCAGAGACCAAAATCTCTGCCTGTAGGTCTCTCCTGAAATGTCATACTGTACCTTTTCAGGATTTCGCTTTTGCCAGGTCATAGTTTTCTGACTGTGCAGTGTCCATATTGCTGTAAGCAAGCTGGGCTTTCCCTGTCAGGTAAGGCACCAGTCTTATTGCCCATTGCTGCTTTGGCCACTGGCTGGCTGTGGCAACCCTTTCAAAAGTTGTCAGGTATGCTCGATATTATCAGAGGGACACAACTTTGTAAGTTTAATGTATTTCAAGTTGTCTGTGTCCTATTGCTCATCTGTATCTGTGCCAGATCCTCTGCCTTTGATAGCCTGCAAGGCATCCAGCCACTGTTGCTCCTGTTGCTGCATCTCGTCTCTCTCTGTTACGCCATCTCTTTTGTTGTATAGCCCACCATTTGAAAAAGGCAGTCAGGCTTTCCAGGTTCTGTCGCTGCCTGTTCTTTTCACATAACTGGTGCAAGCTGTACAGACTCGACGGACTTCTGTCTCTGCTAGTTTGGCTGCCATTCTCCTGGTAACCACTCCTGGGCTTGCTGCTGCAGATCCGTACCTTTCTGCTATGCTTCCCTGGTACCAGGTTTAGTACCCATGTGCAAACCTCCTGGCTTAGAGTATGCATGGTGTAAATCCACTTCTCACACTATCTGTCGGTGAGCCACAGGTCAGGAAGCATAGGAAAACCAGAAGCAGTTGTAAAATTTGCAACAAAATTTTATTATTAATAATAGTAAAATAAAAAATAAAATTGTTCAGAATAACTATTTGCAATGGCAGCAGATGCATAGAAAACAGAGGTTTTCTGAATTTTTCTTCTCAATTTCCAATCTCAGTCTCTCAGTCTCTGTCTCTCTCATTTGCAAAACATTGCAGCTCCCTTTTATAAGTCTGTGCAGGGCTCGATAAGAAAATAACATCTTCTCACAGTGTTCTTGTAACATAGAAACATAGACTTTGACAGCAGATAAGGACCACTTGGCCCACCTAGTCTGCACATTTCCCTACCTACTGGATAAGCTGCAGATCCTAGTTAACCAACAGCTTATTTCTTCCTACCCCACAAGAACTGCCTTATGTCTGTTCCATGCATTCTTGAATTCTTCCACTGTTTTTGACCCCACAACCTCCTCAGGAAGGCTGTTCCATGTGTCCACCACTCTCTCTGAAAACATACTTCCTCACATTACCCTAAGTCATCCCTCCTCTATCTTCAAATTGTGTCCCCTTGTTCTTGCACATCTCTTTCTGAAATATACTACCCTCTTGGACTTTGTTGATTCCCTTGAGGTGCTTAAAGTTTCTATCATGCCCACCCTCTCTCTCCTTTCCTCAAGGGTATACATATTAAGCTCCTTTAGTCTCTCCTCATATGGCTTCTCTTGCAGACCCTGCACCATTTTAGTTGCCCTCCTCTGAACTGCCTCCATCCTGTCTATGTCCTTGCAGAGATGGGGTCTCTAGAACTAGATGCAGTACTCAGATGGGGTCTCACCAACTGTCTGTACAGAGGGATAACAACTTCCTGTTTTCTACTGGTGATGCTCTCCTATACATCCCAGTATCGCCCCAACCATCCCTACTGCCTTCTCACATTGCTTGCTAACACTTAGATCATCTGATGTGATTACCCCCAGGTCCCTTTCCATTTTGTTTGTTGTTAATATCCCCCATTGTGTACTCTTCCCTGCATTTTATTTCCCAGGTGCATCACTTTGCACTTATTTGCATTGAATCTAAGCTGCCATACTTGACCATTCTTCCAACCTTGCCAAGTCCCTTCTCATCCTTCCACCCCCGTGTATCAACCCTGTTGCAGATCTTTGTGGTGTCATCTGCAAGAGGCATACTTTTCCTTCCAGTCTCTCTGCAGTGTCACCTATAAAGACATTAAAAGGACGGACCCAGTACTGAACCTCGCGGTACCCACTAGTAACTCCCTTTCTTCCAGAGTGGACTCTGTTTACTATTACCTTCTGTATCCTGTTGTGCAGCCAATGTTTTACCCAGGCTACCACCCTGGGACCCAATCCCAGGCTGGCTAATTTGTTTATTAATCTTTTGTGTGGGACTGTGTCAAATGCCTTGCTAAAGTCTAGGTAGGCCATGTCCACAGCCCTCCCTGGTCTACTACTTTGACCAAGTCAAGAAATCAATTAGATTCATCTGACATGACCTTCCTAATGTGAATCCATGCTGCCTTGGGTCCTGTGCCCACTGGCCTCTAAGTACTCAACGATTCTTTCCTTCAGAAGTGATTCCATCATTTTCTCTACCACTGAGGTCAAACTGAGAGGTCTGTAGTTTCCTGCCTCTGTCTTGGTCCCACTTTTGTGAGGGAATCACATCTGCCCACCTCCAGTTCTCAGGTACCACCATCCTCCCATGATTTATTAAAAGGCTAGTCAGTGGTGTCACTAGTTCGCCTCTTAATTCTTTTAGAATTCTGGGGTGAATCCTGTCAGAGCCCATTGCTTTTTCACCTTCAGTTTTAGGAGTTCTTTCAGAATCCTTTCTTCTATGAAAGGACTGGAGCAACCCCCTATCCAGAGTGCTTCTATTGAGTGGATTAGATACTTCCCCTCTTCTTCTTTTGTGAATACTGAGCAGAAGTATTAGTTCAGTATCCCTGCTTTTTCACTGTCCCTCTCTGCACACCCACCGTCCCCTTTATTTTAGCCTCACTATCCCTCCCTTTGCCTTTATATGCTCCCTAATGTACCTTTAAAGGTTTATCCCCTTCTTAACCGAGTTGGCTGTCTTTTTCCTCAGTGCAGGCCTTTAAGTTTCCAATGTTCTTGTTAGTTTCAGCAGGTTCAGCAAAAGAACACTGTGACCCAGAACTGACCTCTTCTTTACATCTTCTGCAAAAGGCTTAAATTACATCTCAGGTTAACCCCTTGAGTTCAAATTAAATTTTCAATCATTTCAACAGTATAACTATATACAGTTTTAACAAAGGGATCCCAGTATCAATTAAATTTCCACAGAAATATTCACATATATTTTATACCTGCAGATATGCAAGGGAAGAAAAGATAGAACAGCAAGTGAGGGTAGAGATAGCAAGAGGCAGAGAATTGCAAGACCATCAAGGTGATCAAGTCCTAGGTCTCACGAGAAAATGTTGTTGTGCAACCAGACAGAGAAGAGGCAGAAAGGAGAGAATAGAAGAGATCCATGCATTTAAACTCTTTCTTCACAACAACTGGGGCAGGGCCATATTCAACCCTGTCACAGAGTAAATGTGTTAGAGGTTGCCATTTACATTCACCAGAGTCTGTCATGCACTGTGGTCAGCAGGGGAGGCCACTTCCTCCTCCCATGAATATCTAATAGTCACCTCTCCTTCCCTCCTCAGTATTTATTTTCATTGGAGTTTTCTATGCCTCTCTTAAGATTTTACACTCTTGCCTGGTAGGCGCTCTGTCTCCACCATTGCCTCTTTTTCCTCTGCAGGTGAACTCATCCTCCTCGGGGACTTCAATGTAAATTGAACTTGTCCATCCTCTAGTCCTACTATTCATAGGACTGAGTCACTAATTTGACACAGGTTGTTTCAGAACCCACTGGCTCAGTCCCCACTTTGCTAAGCATTCCCTATTAGACTGGGTTCTAGCCTCACACCCAGCAGATCGGATCTTGCCTGATTCCTTTAGTGACCACTGTATGACCTTCTGCATCAGAAAAATCTGGTGTCTCCCCTCCTCATTCCAGTCGCTAAATATCAATGTTCTACTGAGTGACCTTACTGCTACCAACTGGTCTGCCATCCTCACTATCTCAGATATCAATGTGGCCTTTGTTCTTTTCAATCCAAATTTTCCTCTGACTGGTACAGGCATACCCCCCTCAGGAAACTCAGGGTAAAAACCTCCATCCCTGGATTGCCTCTGACATCATTGATTGGTGCATGTCCCATGATCATGCATGGGCCCATTACAAATTATCCCTCCTCCTCCTCTGACCTCATCTCCTACAGGGCTCTGAGTAACAATTGTACTAAGGCTGTGCCAGACATTAAATCACATTATTTCAAAGCCAACCTCCAACCAAACCTAAATTCCCCAGCTAAATTTTGGAAAATTATCCACTCCTTTTGACACCCCCCACCCAGTCTGCCTCCCAATGATTGTGGTAAATTTTTCACCTGTGTCTGACCATGCCTCTGTTGCATCTCTCTTTAATGAGTTCTTGACAACCTGTGCCCTTCCATTCCCTCCACTCTTGGCTCCCTATTCCCTCTACTTCTCCTCCCCCATACCTCACCAGTTACCACCCCCTGTCACCATACAGGAAACCGTACTTGTCCTTTTCTCCCACAACCCATCTAAGTCTAGTCCTGACAGTCTTAATCCCAAGTTCCTTCACCTCTCACCTCTTGCTATTGCAGCTCCCTTACTCACCTGTAACCTTTCCTTCATCCTCTGCACTATTCCTCCAGTCTTGAAAAGTTGGTATAGTTATTCCACACCATAAAGTGACCCCTTCTCTCCTGGCAACTTCCATCCCTCTCTCTTCTTCCTTCCCTTTCTAAACTGCAAGAGAAACTGGTTCCTCTAAACCACTCAATTTTCTCTCATCCATTAGCCTCTCTCACCATTCCACTCTGGTTTTGGAAGGGTCACACCATAGTCTCCTCCTTGCTGCATGCCACTGATGCCATCTTCTCTGGGATTGATCAGGGACTCATTATCACAGTAATTTTCATTGATCTTGCCAAAGCCTTCAGTTCAAGTCCCAGCCATTCCTCCTAGAAGAAGAGCTGCTGTCTCTCTGTCCCCACCATTGCTTGGTTCCTTTCTTACTTAACAGGCTGACATTCATCAGTTCAGTTAGTTATTCCCTGTTGTCTCCTCTTCCTAACCAGTCTCACGGTTCCCAGGGCTCCATCCTAGGTCTCATCCTTTTCTCCACCTTCCTCAATGACCTCCCACAGCCTGCACCAACTCACATATCACATATATGCTACATAGAAACATAGAATTTGATGGCAGATAGGACCACTTGGCCCACCTAGTCTGCCCATGTCCTACCAGATGGATAGCTGTAGATTCTAGTTAATCAACAGCTTACTTCCTCCTACCTCCCACTAGAAGTGCCTATGTCTGTCCCATGCATTCTTGAATTCTCCCACTGTTCCTGACTCCACAACCTTCTCAGGAAGGTGTTCCATGCATCCATAACCCTCTCTGTGAAAAAATACTTTCTAACATTACCTCTGAGCCACCCCATCTTCAAATTGTAGCCTCTTGTTCTTGCACATCTCTTTTCTGAAAGATGCTACCCTCTTGTACTTTGTTAATTCCCTTGAGATACTTGAACATTTCTATCATGTCCCCCTTTCCTCAAGAGTATACATATTAAGCTGCTTTAGTCTCTCTCCTCGTATGTCTTCTGGTGCAGACCCTGCACCATTTTGTTACCCTCCTCTGAACAGCCTCCACTCTGTGTATGTCTTTGCAGAGATGGGGTCTCAGAATTGCATGCAGTACTCCAGATGGGGTCTCACCAACTGTCTGTACAGAGGGATAACAACTTCTGTTTTCTACTGTTGATGCCTCTCCCTATGCATCCCAGTATATCCCCAGCCCTCCTTACTGCCTTCTCACATTGCTTGCCCACCTTTAGGTCATCTGATATAATTACTTCTAGGTCTCTTTCGATTTTTGTTGTTATTATCTCGCCCCCATTTGTACTCTTCCCTGGGTTTTGTTTCCCAGATGCATTACCTTGCACTTCTTTGCATTGAATCTGAGCTACCATATATTTGACCATTCCTCCAGCCTTGCCAAGTCCCTTTTCATCCTTTCCTTCCCCACCTTGCATATCAACCCTGTTGCAGATCTTTGTGTCATCTGCAAGAGACATACTTTTCCTTCCAGGTACTCTCCAATGTCGCTTATAAAGACATTAAAGAGGACCAGTTCAGTACTGAACTCTGCAGTACCCGCTAGTTACCCTCCTTTCTTCACTGTGGACTCAGTTTATTATTACCCTTTGCATCCTGTTGTCCAGCCAGTTTTTTATCCAGGCTACCACCTTGGGATCCTCCAAGGCTGGTAACTTGTATATTAATCTTTGTGTGAGACTGTGTCAAATGCCTTGCTAAAATCTAGGTAGACCATATCCACAACCCCACCCCTGGTCTACTACTTTGGTCACCAGTCAAATAAATCTATTAGGTTCATCTGACATGACCTTCCTGCTGTGAAACCATGCTGCCTTGGGTCCTGTGCCCCACTGGCCTCTAGGTACTCAACAGTTCTTTCCTTCAGAAGTGATTCCATCATTTTCCCTACCATTGGTGACATAGTCATGTTTGCCTCCAGTTCTTCCACTGTAGCTATGGAATACCTGCTCCAACAGGACTTCAACAATGTCCTACCCTGATTCAATCTGACCAACTTAGAGTTAACACTAAAAAAAACAGTCTCCATGACCTTTGATACCAGTCAGAAACTAACCAAAACTCCACTGCCCCCCTATCTTCACCATCCTGGATGGCACCCAACTTGAGTGATTCAGTCCCTCAAGTACCTGGGGCTGTGGCTAGACAGTAAGCTTGACTTCTCTGCCCACACTGATGCCATCTATGCCAAGCTGTGTCCCAACCTTGGTGTCCTCTATCATAAAAAGACTGCCTATCTCTGCATGTCCACAGGGACTGGTTACAAAATGGTGCTCTGTGTCTTCGACTAAACAGATGTGGTTTATGGGTTCTGCCCTTCCTCTTCCCTCACCAGACTGGACACCCTACTCAACTCCTTCTGCCATTTTGCTTCAAACCCTCTACCATGCATGCACCATTGCTCACTTTATTCCTCCTATGCATCCTCCACTGCCTCTCACGCTAGACCCACTGCACTATCTTCATATCAAAATATTGATTCAACACCCTTCTCTCCTACCTCTCCTTGTTCCTATACCAATCCCCCACCTCCTGCTCCCTCTGCTGTAGGGACCATTGCACTTTGCCACTCCTCACCACTGGTCCTCTGCTGGGCAATATGTATTCTCTTATAGACTTCCCTCATTCTGGAACAAACTCCCTCCTCCTTCCATTGCTCCCCTTCCCGACTCCTTCAAACACTAGCTGAAACTTCAACTCCCCAACTTGCTCCTATTACCTTTCCTCCAGTTACCCTTGAAGGCTGAATCATAATCCATCCGTGTTCTTGTTCGTGATCTTGTGCACTGCTGATTTTCTGGTGCTTTATTACCTGTAAATGCAAATTGTTCATTATTTATTCTATTACTATATTACATTGTTTACTTGGTCATTCAGATATTTGTTACTGTGAAACTGTCTACTGCTTGCTCCTCCCCAGGTCACATCTGGAAATGGGCCTTGGCTCAGTGTTCCTTTCCGGGTTATCAAATTTAAACTAACTAACTTATTAACTAAATGTGATTTTCGCATGCCTGGAAATGGACAATTTGGCAGTCTCACAGCCAATGGATCATGTAGCAAACAGATGTATCTTTGACTGATGTTCTTTAGAGGGTTACTTACAAACTTAAATTAGTATCAGTATGAATACAGTCATCTCACTAAGAAGCAGTTGTTGTCCTTGTGGAAAGGGGTTCACTGAGTGGGCAGCTAATGAACAGGCCTGTATAGTACTGGAACCTTCCTTTCAGCTGATCATTTTTGATGGGGTATAAATATTTCTTTTTCAGAGTCAGTAATCCCTTAGTAAAGTGACTTCTTTTTGCTCTGTTCTTTTTTAAGATTTACAAGTTTTTGACTTTTATGGCTCTGCATTTTTGTGGTCTTTGATATGTTAATAAAAATTATTCTACTCTTCTTTAATAAGTGCCATGGGATCTTTAACTTCTACCTGGACAGTGACCAGAGATGGACAGAAGGGACCTCTACAGCGTCAGTCATGGTATTACTTAAGTAACTGGTGTGGAGCTAGAATGCCTTAGTACATAAGTTCCCACTTATGTGACAATTGGTGTCATGTAAATAAGCCGTTGTGAAAATAGGGTAGTCCTTCACGACAGGAGATGTGCATTCTTCCTCCTCCCATATTTCAACACTAGACGCCTTTTTCTGTGTTAGCTGAGGGAAAATAATACACACCCATGAAAAAAAAATTAGGAAAATGATGCACTATTTATGTGCTGGGGCTTTGTTCCAGAATCTGACCCTTTGTGCATGAAGGTCAAATGTATATTCTAAAATCTGACTGGGTCATGGATCTGAAAGCCATTAGTGTCATTCTCTAGTCTCCCTTTCAAAGTTATTTTTCTATGTAAGAGTCTACCTGACAGAAGTGCATGGCAGGCAGTAAAACAGATACAAATATGCTTACTTCTCTTCATAAGTGGCTAAATGCCTAGCGCTCTTTTTTGTAATGAATATAGATGTGCATCCAGTCAAGGGATTCCACTCTGTAGTTTAAGACTGACCTCTACACTGATTTTAAATTGAAGGTAGCCAGTTGATTTCAAGCATTAGCTGTGGAGCCTTATTTAAATTGTAAATGTGAAGAAAATGGATTGCCATGGTACTGTTTTAACCCTGTTAAAGCATTAACAGAATGGATTACTGTGAAACATCAGGAAGAAACTTAAAGCACTGCAGATCATCTTATTACCTCCCCAATTTGCAGAATCCACACATTATTGTATTTAAATGCAAATGCTAAAACAAATAATTGTTTAGCCTCAGGGCTGTCACATTGTAATTAAGAAAAAACTATCTCACATCACCATAAGTTGAATATAAATGTTTAGCAATAGAAATATGTTTTTTATCAATTATTTCTTTGTAAAAGCTAAGCTGTAACAATACCCTTGTTTCAATTGTAACACTTCTTAATCATACAATAATTAGAAAAATATCTAAATCCATTATGAATTTGTCCTTCCCTACGTGTACAATGTTGATGCTAGGAAAATGAAAAACAATTTCATGGATTGTAACACAACCTGCGTACTTTTATAGTAAAGTATTTTTCCAGTTTGCAGGAACTCTTCAAGAAATATGTAAAAATATTCAGACACATTTTAGAGTGTATTTCATATTTCATTAAATTTCTAGATTTATATCCTCTCATTCTTACATACTATATTACTTTCCCATTCACTGATTCATAACCCTCTACTGGTGAGTTGAGTAATTTCCAGAGCAGCAGACTGTGATGTCACAAACAGAAATTGTGACTTCATAGAAAGGAACCTGGGCCCGGATTCACAAAACTTTCCCCAGCGCAACCGGTTTTACACGGCAAACCAGGTTTTGCACTGAGCTGGTATTCAAAAAGCCTGGTCTGTGTGCTCAAACTAGGTTTGCATCGGGAAGGGCGCAATGCAAATGAGGGGAGGGATGTGAAAGTTGGTGCTGTCAATTCACAAAGCCTTTGCTCCATGCAAGGCGTCTTGTATGGTCCCTGCATGAAGCAAATACTGCTGATCAAGAACTTGCCTTATACTGCACAACCCTGGTGGTTAGCAGAGGTACTGCAGCAGCCCCATAGATCACCAGCCTGAGTATAATAAAGGAATATTCCTGGTGCTAGTGGTGCCTTCATAATCACCAGTCACTGGCCTGAGTATAAAACAGGGATTCCCTGGTGCTAATGGTCCCCCTGCTGATCGTTGTCCCTATCACATATATATTTAAATATATCCTCCCTGGTGGCTAGTGGTCTCTTCCCCACCTGATACCTGTCCCTAGTGTGATAAGCCCCACCCCCAAAGTAACACAGTCCTGGCCATGTTATTGTACAGGGACTGATGCTGTTCCCTACAGCCCATCCCTCACTGGCAGTTAGTGGCCCCTCCCCAATCTGCCTGTTGATAGATATCTATATTGCCCCAGTGTCTAGTGAATCTCCCTCCCTAACCCTGATCTGCTGAATGTTCAGGAAATATATGCCATTTCCTGGTATCGGTGGACCTCCCACCCGGCAAGTAGTGCCCACCACCCAATACCTCCATCCCTCCCTGAGCTGGCCATGGCACAGCTCTGCACTCCTGGCCAGCTGCCAACTGAGCTGTCAATAAGCAGGTACTGTATACAGTATGTGCTCATTGATTGACAGCTCTGTCAATCAATAAGTGTGTACTGTATACAGTATACACTCACTGACAACTCAGTAGGTGTCTGGCCGTGGTGGAGAGCAGAGGGCTGTGCCAGTCGCTGGCTCAGAGAATGGATGGGGAGGAGTAGAGTGGTGGGGCACTATCTGCCAGGGTGAGAAGGGTCCACTGGACACCAGGGAATGACATATATTTCCTGAGCATTCACCAGATTGGGGTTAGGGAGTGTGGTCCACTAGACAACTAGGGCAATGTGAATATCTATCAACAGACAGATCGGGAGGAGGACCACCAAATTACCAGTGAGGGATGGGCTTGGGGAAGGGAGCATCAATCCCTGTATGGGAATGTGGCCAGGACTGTGTTACATACCAGGGATGGGATCAGGTGGGGAGAGACCACTAGCCACCAGGGAAGATATAAAATATCCATGTGATTGGGATGGTGATCAGTAGGGAGGGACTACTGGCGCCAGAGATATTTATTTTTGGGGGTCCGTAATTGGAAGAGGGTGTATGCTAAATGTCAGTTGACCTATGTAAATGAGCCAATAATGAGCATGAAAATAGCCACATAGCACCTTCCATGCTCAATGGGCCCATTTACATGGTTGCTTTTGAAATTCAAATAGCACACCTGTGTATTCAATGCAGAGCCATACTCCTGGCTGCATGTAGGTGGCGCTAGTGGGGGTTAGTGGTAGTGGTAATGGATTAGTACTTACTTGTCCTGGCCCTATTCACAGTTAGACAGCACAGGTGCTTTATCTGACTGTGAATAGCAACCTTGACACCTGGGCAATCGTAAAGCACAATGCAAACATTTGCTCTGTGCTTTACGATTTTCTGTAATTTAGTCCCTGATGAAGATGATACACAAAGGTCATGTGTAAAGGTCACTATTCATGAGGATACCCTTAGTAATAAAACAACATTGGAGATAGAACAGAACATTAATGAAATATAAGCTGAATTGTATCTATTACATTATTAAAAGTTTCCCTGGATATGTGAAAACCATTCTAAGCAATATCTGGTAAGTTGCCTATACAAAATATTATTAATATTCTAGTGTTATTGTATTCATAACTATCTTAGCTTATATAGCATATTTCTGAATTCATAGTCATATTTCTCATTTTGCCTTCATATTGTTGTAAAGGACAACTAGCAAATTGATAGATATTTTGAGAAGCATACTTTACTAAAACAATAGCATTATTATTATTGCTACGGTGACCCTGCAATCCCTTGGCATTCATTTCCTTCCATGAAAGATTAAATGCTTTCATCATGCTATAATGAAATCTGCTAGGAAGAAAAGAACACATCACCTCCATCAGCACTACTTTCCAAGACAGCAACACATGCACGTACATTATTAAAATTACTAGAAAATCAGTAGAGGCAGTACACATGATTGCACATACTAATGCTTTTAATTTTAAAACTTGAGTGCCAGACATGTTACCATAATTCTGAAACTTTGCAGAAGATCTACAGGAACAAGTGCAAATTGTCTCCCAGAACTGGAGACCATATTATTTCAATCTGGTTACTTTTAGTCACAATTTAAAAAATCTATCTGCTTGTCACAAATTTTGTATGAATTCCCCATATATCTGTATATCTGTTCTTAAAGATTACTGTATGGTATTAAGTATCCTGAAATATTTATACACATTGGCCCAGATATTCAAACAGTGCCTAGAAAGGGTCAAGGTGGTTGCTCTGTGCAACTGAGTTGGCGCTGGAACACAAAAGTGCTATATTCACTAAAAATACCACCGACAGCTGAATCTGGTTCAATTTCAGTTGCTTACAATCTGTATCCCCCTCCCCGATTGCCCCTGAAAAGGGACTTATAGGCCCAGTGGGCTTACCAGATCAACAAAATTAAACAAACAAACATATTCAACTATAGTACAAAATGCCTGTGGTGCAAATGGGGGCCACCGATGATGCTCTGGCATATCCCCTGCCAGTCTGAATACCTAGAATGGGGATGCATGGCACATCTTCAGATGTACCAAGCATAATTCAGATATTCAGACCGAAATATGCAAATGGAGCCATTAGCCATGCAAGGCACAAATGGGGCCATTTGAAACATAGAAACATAGACTTTGACGGCAGATAAGGACCACTTAGCCCACCTAGTCTGCCCATTTTCCCCTACAAGATAGGCTGCATCCTAGTTAACCAACAGCCTATTTCTTTCACTCCCCACAAGAATTGCCTATGTCTGTCCCATGCATTCTTGAATTCTCCCACAGTTTTAGACCCACAACCTCCTCAAGAAGGCTGTTCCATGCATCCACTACCCTCTCTGTGAAAAAAATACTTCCTCACATTGCCCTAGACCACCCCCATCTTTAAATTGTGTCCCTTGTTCTTGCATGTCTCTTTTTCTGAAAAATGCTACCCTCTTGGACTTTGTTGATTCCACCGGTACTTAAAGTTTCTATCATGTCCCCTCTCCTTCTTTCCTCAGGGTATACATATTAAGCTCCTTTAGTCTCTCCTCATACGGCTTCTCTTGCAGACCCTGCACCATTTTAGTTGCCCTCCTCTGGACTGCCTCTATCCTGTTTATGTCCTTGCAGAGATGGGTCTCCAGAACTGGACGCGCATCTCAGATGGGGCTCACCAACTGTCTGTACAGAGGGATAACAACTTCCTGTTTTCTGCTGGTGATGCCTCTCCTATGCATCCCAGTATACCCCAGCTCTCCCTACTGCCTTCTCACATTGCTTGCTAACCTTAAGGTCATCTGATATGATTACCCCAGGTCCCTTTCCTTTTTGTTGTTACTACCTACCCCATCCCATTGTGTAATCTTCCCTGGGTTCTTGTTTCCCAGGTGCATTATTTTGCACTTCTTTGCATTGAATCCTAGCTGCTATACTTCTGACCATTCCTCCAACCTTGCAAGTCCCTTCTCATCCTTTCCATACCTCCTTGTGTATCAACCCTGTTGCATATCTTTGTGTCTTCTGCAAAGAGACATACTTTTCCTTCAGTCCCTCTGCAATGTCACTTATAAAGACATTAAAAGGACTGGACCAGTACTGAACCCTACGGTACCCCACTAGTAACCCCTCTTTCTTCAGAGTGGACTCCATTTACAATTACCTTCTGTGTCCTGTTGTCCAGCCAATGTTTTACAAGCTACCACCCTGGGACCCACTCCCAGGCTGGTTAATTTGACTATTAATCTTTTGTGTGGGACTGTGCCAAATGCCTTGCTAAAGTCTAGGTAGGCCATGTCCACAGCCCCTCCCTGGTCTACTATTTTGGTCACCAGTCAAAGAAATCTATTAGATTCATCTGACATGACCTTCCCACTGTGAACACATGCTGCCTTGGGTTCTGTGCCCCACTGGCCTCTAGGTACTCAACAATTTTTCCTTCAGAAGTGACTCCATCACTTTCCCTACCACAGAGGTCAAACTGACAGGTCTGTAGTTTCCTTCCTCTGTCTTGGTCCCACTTTTGTGAAGGGAATCACATCTGCCTTCCTCCAGTCCTCGGTACCACACCATCCTCCCATGATTTATTAAAAGAGTAGTCAGTGGTTTCACTAGTTCCCCCTTAATTATTTTAGAATTCTCGGGTGAATTCCATCAGGCCCCATTGCTTTGTCCACCTTCAGTTTTAGGAGTTCTTGCAGAACCCTTTCTTCTGTGAAAGGACTGGGATCGACCCCCTATCAAGAGTGCTTCTATTAATTGGATTAGGCACTCCCCTCCTCTTTGTGAATATTGAGCAGAAATATTTGTTCAGTATCCCTGCTTTTTCACTGCCCCTCTGCCCACCACCGTTCATTCTATTCAGCCTCACTAACCCTCCCTTTGTCTTTCTCGCTCTCTGATGTACCTATAAAGAGTTTTATCCCCCTTCTTAACTGAGTTGGCTATCTTTTTCCTCAGTTTGGGCCTTTGCTATTCTGACTTCTCTCCCTGCTTCCTTCTGCCTTAACTGATACAGCTCTCTGTCCTGCTCCTTCTGTGTTTCATACTTCCTGAATGTTATCTTTTCTCCTGACTTTCCCAGCCACCTCTTTTGAGACCCATAGTGGCTTTTCTTTCATTTTGATTTGTTTATTTGCTTCACACAAAGGCTTGTTGCCTTTGTGATGGCAATTTGATGATTCCCATTGTTGCTCCACCCTCCTTCTAGCCTGCTCGCTAGTGCTTTCTGAGGCACTCTCCCAACTTGCCAAAGTCAGCCCTCCTGAAGTCTAGTACCCTCACTTTTGTATGGCTTGACTCTGTAGCTGAGTTTAATGTGAACCACACTGTTTGATGGTCACTTGCTCCCAGATGGCAACCACTTCTAGATCTGAGATCCTCTCACTTCCCATTTGAGAGTACGAGGTCTAAGATTGCTCTCTCATGAGTGGGTTCAAACTAGCTGTCTGAGGCTCAAGCCACCTGTAGGGCATCGAGAATGGCCCTGCTCTTGGATGTGGCTGCAGCAAATGTGCTCTAGTTAACATCTGGCATATTCAGGTCTCCCATCAACAGTATCTCCCCTTTCTCTGCCATCCTAAGAATGCCTTCTATCATATCCTTGTCCATTCTATCCCTGACATGGGGGTCTGTACACAACCCCTGTGCGGATTGTGTGCCCTTTCCAGTCTCCAAGGTGACCCACAGTGCCTCCTCTCCTCCTGTTTACTCTTTTGTTCAGTTGCTTTTATCCCTTCCTTTACATAGAGAGCTACTCCTCCCCTCTTCTCCCTGCCAGTCTCTCCTGTAGGTTATGTATCCTGATATGTTAACACCCCAGTCATGGTTCTCTGTGACCATGTCTCTGTGACTGCTACGATATTCAGGCATCCCTCTTCCATCAAGGCCACCAGCTCAGGGAGCTTGTTGCCCAGACTAAGAGCATTAATACTCATTACCCTCTATTTCCTGATGGCCTTACTCCTTTTGCCCCATCCCTGTCCTTCTTGCCTTTGTCACTTTCCCCATTTACCCTGCCCTTCTCCCTATCACCACCTCTATGTTGGTGTTTACTGCACTACTACCGTGATTTTTTGGGGGCTAGAATTTCCCTGCTCCTTTCCAGTGCCTCCCCCTTGGCTAGTTTAAATGCTTGCCAATGAAGCATTAAAACTATCACCTAGGATCCTGGTTCCCCTCCTGGACAGATGCAGCCCATCATGCCAGTATAGGCTTGCATCACTCCAGGTGGACCCCCAGTCCCAATGAAGCCAAATCCCTGAGTTCTGCACCAGTTTTCAATCACTGATTGCATGTCATTATGGCCCCATTTTTTCATGTCTGGGGCAAGGATGCACCCATCGAGATGTGCGAGCACTCTGCAATGTCCTTGTTTTTCTATAGCACCCACAACCCTGGTAGTCTAGTGGTACCCCTCCCATCCCCATTCATGAACAGAAATAAATTCCATCCCTCGTATCCCTGGTGGTCCAGTGGTACCCCCATCCCCATTCATGAAAAAAATAAATTTCATCCCTTGTATTCCTGGTATTCTAGTGCACCCCCCATTGAATCCAATCGTATAGTTAAAACACCCATTCCAGTTTCCATGGTGGTCCAGTGGACCCTCCACCCCCACTGAGGAACCCACATCCCACCCCACTGCCCCAACCCAGCAAGGCCAGTTGTTTACAGAGCGGAGGGCAGCACATCCTCCACACACCACCACCACGGCTGCCTACCAACTGAGTTGTCAGTGAATGACAGCTTACTGTATGCATTGGAAACCCATTGATAGACACTGTCAACCAATGGGCTTGCAGTGTGTACTGTAAGCTTTCATCCACAACATTGTGTCATTTGCTTAGTTGTGAATGAAAGCTACAGTACACACTGCAAGTCTGTTGGTCAACAGTGTCTACCAATGGGCTTCCAATGCATACAGTAAGCTGTCATTCACTGACAGCTCAGTCGGTGGGCAACCGTGGCAGTGTATGGAGGAATGTGCTGCCTACCGGCTCCATGGGCAAATGGCCTTTGTTGGGTCTGGGGAGCGGGTGGGATGTGGTTCCTCAGTGGGTGGGGTCCACTGGGCCACCATGATACTGGAATGGTGTTTTAACTATAAGATCGATTCAATGAGGGGAGTTGCACTAGACCAACAGGGATACAAGGATGAATTTATTTTATTCTTTGAACAGGGATGGGAGAAGTACTACCATAGACTACCATGGATATGGGGGATGGAATTATTTTTATTCTTGAATGGGATGGGGTACCACTAGACTACCAGGGATACGAGGTGTATATTTTATTTATTTATTTAAGCATTTAACCAGGAAGACATGCTGAGGAGGCTACTGCTCGATTCCAGATGTGTTCTGGGTTTGTTTTATTCATGGATGGGAATGGGAGGGGTACCACTAGACTACCAGTGATAGAGGGGTTTACTTCTTTTGACGATTGGGGCTGGGAGGGGGGTAGACACCCAGGGGCTGGTAGCTGGTGTGTTGCACTGTACAGTACAGCAGCCCGCCTGTGGGTGGCTCTGACTTACGTCTGGTTTCCAGGCGTAACTGTGTGGGCACAGCTCCGAGATGTGTGGGCATTTCATGCTGCACATCTTGGCTGGGCTCTGTGCATATACGGGGAATGCCCTCTCAGATGTGCTGCATACATTATCTTTGCACTGTGGCACATCCGTAATTGTGCGGCAGCATCCCCACCTTTGAATATGGTCTGGGCACAATTTGGAGATGTGCCAGTGCAACTCAGTTGTGCTGGGCACATCCCCTTGAATATCTAAGCCGCTGTGTTTTCTAGTTATCCTCTGTTTAGATACTTCTTAATGTAATTTGTTTTCTGTGTCATAAGCTTTGTATTTCATGTTACCCGTGTTGCATTACACTGCTTGTACTCTCAAAGGTTGAACCTGAAAAAGGCAGCTTTTGCCTAGTGTACTTACCTGGTAGACAAAACTAACTAAATAAAAATTACTGGGGTGGTGACAACCTAGTAGCTCATGCATGGCAGCAGTGGCGTAGAGCTCCCACTGAGATTTAATATTATACTACCTTTTCCTTGACAGATTACCAGAATTGCTCACTTCCTTGTTTTTGTTGTGGATTATTTCCTGATTATATTTCATGGTGATTTGTAGATGCCCTAATACTCTGCATTACTGGTATCTGCATAATTTTTAGAGGTGTGTGGAGTGAGGAATCCACTGTTGGAACTGCTGCAGAATGGCAAGTCCACTTCTGAAATACTTTTCAGATTTTTTTTAATGCTGCAGAATTCTGAAAAGTATTTCTGTGTAAACCAAGGAACAATTTTCTGCGACTCATGTAAACCATAGAATATTTTCCTGCGGATTGTAAAACAAGACTCCACATTCATGTGAACTGTGGATTATTAATCCAGCAAAACCATTTTGCTTGCAAAATGACAGAATTCACTGACAGAATTCTGTGGAATATTCCTAAATTCAATGAATTCTATTCCATCAGATTTCAATATTCCACACAGACCCAGTAATTTTGCAATTTCTGATTACCCGACTATAAACTTGGGTAAACAGCGCCACGACAGTTGTAGAATTCATTTAGAAGCTACCTGGGCCATTCTGAAGACAACATGGCACATTTGATGACAGATATAGAAACCCTTACAGGCTATGGGCAATAACTTCAATTTCCTCAGTGACAGGCTTACAAAGTTGGATGCCTACATTTATTTACTTATTTGTACAATTGTTAGACAGTCTTGCCTTTCACATGTTTCAAGACCCCATGCTGTTCAAGCAATAGGATAACAAATGAAAATGATATTATAAAGAAAATAAAAATGATTTTAATCTTTGCCCAAAATGACTAATGATTCAGCAGACTGTATTTATATAGAGAGAATGTTCCACATCATAGAAGTCAGGTGCAAAAATATAGGTTATTTACCACATGGCTACCCATTGCATGGATTCACTAAGAAGCTGTTCTTTGCCGAGAACAATATTTTAAATACATATGAAGACACTGGCCTAGATATTCAAAGCAGATCGTGCTGCAACCTGAGATGCGCGGGGCAAACCAGAGGATGCGCCACGGTGCAATATTGAAAGGACATGGATGTGCAGCGCAAAACTGAATGCGCCTGAGCGCAAATATAATGTATGCAGTGCATGTGGAGGGGCATTCCATGAATGTGCTGTGCAGCCACATACACAATCAAGATGTGCTGTGCATCCATGGCACAACACGCGAATGCGCTTGCAAAGATAGGCATAAAAAGCATATATAAGTCCAGTCAACCCACAGGCAAACAGCAGCACAGCACGCAAAGCAGCCATGGATGGATCTGCATTCCTGATGGCAGCAGTTATGAGGGGAGTGAGGAGACAGGAGGAACAACAATGTGGACGTGGAAGGGCCCATAGGCGGTATGCCCAGCAGAGAAAGTACCATGCCTATGTCACAATCAACCTCCTGAGTGACATGGAGATCATGGGCTGGTACCAACTTACCAGGGCACTGCTGAGACAGCTCTGTGAGCTGCTCCATGATGACTTGCAGGCACCAACACACAGGAGTCATGCCATGATTGTGGAGACATAGGTGACAGCAGCAATGTGCCTGCTTGCACAGGCACCTGCCAGACACCAGTGGGTGACACTACTGGCATCACACAGTTTGCCATGTCCCATCTCCTCACCGCTCTGCTGCCACATGCTTCAGAGTACATCAAATTCCCAAGCATACAGGCAGAATAGACAGAAACCATGCAGCACTTCCATAGGGTGGCACTCATGCCAGGCATGCTAGGGACCATAGATTGCACCCATGTGGCACACGCACACCACCTGGTAGGATGCATGGGTATCTGACCCAGTTATTGATCGACTGGTTTTCAGACCCTGCGGAGATATCTGGTCTGGTCAGATAGTGGCTCATAAAGGGGAAGGTAGTTAACTTTTACAGCCTGGTGATCTGACACAGCGTGCATGCATAGGAAGTTTGCGTTTTGCATTCTGCGGATTTAATAGCCAAAACTGCATCATAAGGACACAGAAAAGTTTGGTATGGCGTTATTTCTCAGTTTCCTTTGAGACAAACTCGAAGGTGAAGTGCAGCATTTGCCAGATGCCCACCTTTATTAGCGAGGTTCCACGGTAAATCATTATGGCACATCCAGCCTAATTGAACAGCGTGATAGCTAACTGTGTATGCATCAGAGACAGATAATTGACATTTGCTTCAGCTCAATGGGCTCTGGCTGAAAATGTATGTGCTGTGCTTAAACCTTTTAAACTGAGACCGAAGACTCAGCTAAGAAGATGCCTGTGTGTCCGATATAATTCCAACTGCCACAGTGTTGCACCATTCTGTTGAAAATATAAAATACCTGGCTTGATTAGCATGAGGAAAGCTCTCCTGGCAGCTATGGACTCATGGCTTAAACATTATGAGTCCTGCAAGGAAGTGGTAGCACACTGCTAGATTGCAGATACAAACTCCACTTCTTCTGAACAGCAAGCGGCAAAACATTTGCAAAAGCAGTTGTGAAGCAGCTGGTGGAGGAACTCGAGCAGCTGACTACATCTATTGTCAGCCAGCAACCCAGTGTGACAGCAGATGCAGAAAATGATGTTGACGACCCCTGGGAGACATTTAGCCAGACAAAGCAACTGCCCCAATCATGTAGGTATACGATTCTGGTACTCTGGTACTCATATTTGTGTTTTTCTAATGGGTTTCTTTTTTTCAGCTGGTGAAATGGATGTTAACTGCCCCAGAAATACAAATGTACCATGCGAGGACATCATACTCAAAAGCACACCCAGATCCTCTGCAATACTAACAGTTTCAGGAGCACAGATTCCCTCGATTGGCCAAGATCACAAAATGTTACCTGTCAGGATCTCCTACCAGTGTTCGGCAGGTGCATAATCAGTATGGCTGGTGATAGCATAATGGACAGGCACTCCATACTGTCACGCATAATGCCAACATGCTACTATTTTTTTTATTATCATCTTTATTAGCCCGTGGAGTGCTCAGTGACCCCACTCCTACAGGCTCCACATGTCCCCTCAATCCCACTGTCCTTACCTGAGCCTCTGACTCCTCTCCTTGCAGCTGGTCCCCGGGAGGCCCCGGTGTATCTCTTCATCGGGCGGGTCCCTCTCCCGAGGGGGAGGCACCAGGGAGGAGAGCCCCAGCACACACTATCAGGCCCAGGCATGCTGCTGAGGAGAAGGAGGTCGTGGAAGGCACCTGAGGTGTCAGACAGAGAGCCATCATCCGCTGCCAGCGAGCAGTATTTCTGCTTTTCTAGGTTCCCCTGCACACCACTCATGTAGTGTGCCTCCAGTCTCCACTGGGGCCACTACCAAGCGAGCCATCCCCAAACCCACCCCAGGATGGAGAGCGGTCCTACGTACACAGCTCGATCCTTATCCTCCTGCCAACCCCCAGCAACCCGAGTCCGTTCGAACCAGGGTCGCCCGTGGTCAAGTTAAGGCTCCAGTGCCTCAACCCTCTACACCACCGGGCTGGTCATGCTGCTGTTTTTAAGATATAATTTATCACAGCAAAGTGAGGCAATGAATGATAGGCAGTATCATTAGGCACAGCAGCCTGTGTGTGTTGACCCCCACAAGCAAACAAGCATGAACTAAGCTCAAAGCACCACTATTTATTCATTGCTTGTGACTTTTATACATGGTGAAGTGTTAAACTAATCACCTATTATTTTATAATAATTTGTGCTACAGCATGTAGTAAATATGTGCGATTTTACCAAGATGATCAAGTTTTCTGTGGGTTCTTCATATATTTAATACCCGATCCAGCAGATATCAGATCCGACAGGTATATGTAAAATATATCCGGATCCAGTATCCGAAAAAAAATGATATCTATGTATCCTACCACCTGGCCCTGGGGATGTAGCATACATCAATGGAAAGGACTACTACTCCATAAACTGCCATGTGGTGTACAATGCCACGGGTGCATTACCAATGTGTGCCCGCACCCTGGAAGTGCACATGATGCCAACATCTGGCACCAGTCAGCCCTATGCCATATGTCTGAGCGAAGGATACCTAGCGGCCACCTAGTGGATGAGTGGGGCTGGACAACGGAAGCCCACAGGCACGTAGTGGTACACAACACAGCGTGTAGAACTGCTGAGTGGGATACCAACAGGGGTCACCATGCCCAAAAGGCATTCAGTGCTATGGCCCACATGTGCCCACTCCACCATGAACCACATGGGCAGGGGTGCTGGGGACACACATAGCATGCACACATTTCCAGGCATGCAGTGACACGGGGCCTGTGCCAGACACAGGTGCCAAGGGGCTCACAGAACCTCAGCTGGACAGGACAGGGCAGCATGCCACAGGAGCAGGGCATATGTACAGCAGGGCATGGCTGTGTGTGGCCATGGCATGCCAGGCACATGCCTTGCATGCACACACATGCAGTGCACCCACCGGCGTGATGCTGTGGGCATGGCTGGGGTGGCGTGAGGTGGGAAAGCCAGTGCGAGACCACACAGATCTGTGGCTGACATGCATGTGCATAGGGATGTAGCACACCTGGGAATGCATGTTGTACACTAAACGCTGTTTCTTTCCACAGGTTACTGTGCATACCCCCTACAGCCATGGTTGCTCACCTCCATATGCCAGTCCTTATACGAGGCAGAGAACAGGTACAACAAGGCACACACCACGACATGCAATATCATCAAATGTGTTTTCAACATTTTGAAAATGTGCTTCAGATGCCCAGACAGATTTGGCGGTGCCCTACAGTGCAGCCAGAGAAGGACTGTGGCATATTCCTAGCCTGTTATATGCTACACAACATGGCCATGGACCATGGAATCCATGTCCAGGTCACAGCGGGTGACAGCTCTGAGGATGAGGACCACGGACAGAGGTGGGCAGGACCGACACGACCGTAGGGACCCACGGCTACCTGCCAGGGCACAGCAGCACAGGGACATAATTGTGGAGGAGCACTCTGAAGACCGCAGGTGGGTAACAGAGTGGGACCATGGGGATGTGCAATGGTGGGTGGGAAAGGGGGAACACATGCCCAGGTCGGCTGATGCAGCATGGCTAACAGGTACACAGTGGTGGAGGAACACCCCCATGCAGGAGTGGCCACTGCAGTACCAACAGGTTCAGGGTACAGTACATGGGGCTACTGTGGTGTATGGCATGGATCAGTGGACACCACCTGCACATATGCATAGTGGACACACAAGGCTGCACTCATCACGCCCATGTCAGACAACACAGCAAGTGCCCCAGCACAAGCCACAATTACCACACAGACAGCATAGACATGCAAGCCACAGACACATGCATTTGCCACCACCGTGGACCTGGGCACAGTCAGCAGGGTGTGTGGGTGAATGATGCCGGGATTGGGACTGTGCCATGACAGCTGCACATAGGTGACATCACTGTGTCCTACCATGGCCACCACGGACACGTGGGTGGCTGCGCCCATGATGGGTGACCCTCTCAGGGTGTCAACCACCTCAGCAGGGGACCCAACTGCACTAGCAGGGGTAGACCCACGAGACCATGACCGTGTGCTGATGGGTGTCTCATTCCCAAAGTCCAGATGGGACCCAGGGGTGTTGGGAATACCTGTGGCAGGAGATAGCGTCAGAAGCAATGGGGCCACACAACACAGTGAGGCGGGAGAGCTGGTGGCAACATGGTGTGCAGCAGACACTCCTGTGGCCACTGGGTGCCAGGGCAGCACAGACCACCTCAATGGCCTGTGCTATCCTGCTAAAGCCTGTGGCCATATCCACCCGCAGTTGGCAAATCTCACCAACCACGTCCACCCAGAGTTGCCGTATCTCACAAACCGACTGGGAGCACCCTGCAGATGCATGGTCATCTAGGATGCCCACCTGCACATGCAGGCCCAGACACACCTCCCTGAGTGCATCCTGCTGCTCCACAGAGGCCCACAAGAGCTGAGCATTGACCTGTCCTGTGGGGGTTGCTGATGGACGGGTGGTGTACCAGCCTGCAGTGCAACATCACGGCCTGTGGATGCTGCATGGCCAGCCACTGTTTGGGCATGGACTGTGCATTGGCAGGCACAGTGGGACCTGGTACAGGTGTGTCATGTGCACAGGCAACACGTTGCTGCTGCTGCACGGCACCCTGCTGCACCAGGGGACATCCCCAGTCCCCACAGCCATACCCCAGACCTGACCACCCACAAGTGCTGCAGGTGTGGTCGGCATCTGGGCAATCTGGCTGGGTACGTGCATGGGGCGGGGTGCCCCACCCTGTATGTAGCTATCCATAAAGCCACCTTTGCTGTGGCAGTGACACTGCTGTGCTCCAGTACCACTTGATGTGTGGCATCATCCTCCTCATCATCATCCTCAGTGGCAGATGCTGGCACCATGAGGTCATTAGGCAACTCTAAGTCAGGCAGGGCTTTCAGACCCACAAAACTCAGGAGGTCCTGGAACATGGGTGCCCTGCCTGCACCTGCCACGGTCCCAGCTGACGTCGATGGCCTGGGTTCCTCTTCCACCTCCTCCACCATGCCCACACCACCCCTGAGGTCATGATGATGCTGTAAGGCAGACATGAGTGCATGGTCAGGGTATCATGCCCATGGTTGTCCATTGACTGGTGTACATGGGACCGTGAGCCATGAAGCACAGGTGTGCTGGCACTGCTACACATGGCATGCATGGGCACTGTGACCTGTGTCACTCACACCACCCGTATAGTGCGTGCAATGCAAGCCACTGGGCTAGGCCAGCACAGTTCTGTGTTGTGGAAAGCCATTGAATCTGGGTGTGCACATGCCCCCCCAGGGCAGGGGCACTGCAGTCAGTGTGTGGGCACACCGGCAGCAGTGACTGTCCACTGCAGTGCATTGCACTGGCATGTGTGGTGTACATACACAGATGTGGCATGTTTACACAGGTGGCCATGGACCACCAGCGGTGGCCCACCCCAGCAGGCCTAAACTCCTGGTGACACAGCCTGACATGGCAGCACCCACAGGCTACAACAGGGACACTGCATGCCCATGGGGGCCGTACAATGGTGGATGCACCGCCACAGTGGTATGGCAACACAGTGTGCATCTATGTGTGGCATACCCTGCACACGCAGGAACACAGCATGCAGCCATGCAGACAAAGTAACACATGCATACTCACAGTGCTGTGAAGGGTCTTTGCCTGACTGGAACCCACCTTCAGGGTCACCCTCCAGAGAGGCATGGGTCAGGGTGGATGCATGCAGCTCCTCATGGGCTGTCAGTGGTGGCACAGTGCATGGCCCACCCCTGTGGCCTGCAGGGATGCCCTCATGGTGGCGCACTCCCTAGCCCTGGTTCTCTTGCTGTTCATCCACTTCATGCACGCCGAGGGTGCAATCATACTCCCATGGGCATTCACAGCCTGTGCCACCACATCCCATCCCTGTGTCCTCTGCTGCTGTGTGCCTGTCTTCCTGACAGGAGGTCCTCCATCCGGATGTAGGCCTCGACTAGGGTCTTCAGCTCATCCTCTGTGAAGTTTGGACATCTCCTCTGTCTCACCTCCTCCTCCTCTGCCATTCTACCCTGTGAGGTGGAAGGGTGACAGGTGTCAGCACACTACAGGTTCTGCTGCACTGCTCCCAGGCATGGAGTCTGCATGGCCAGACACCCTTCAGCAGTGTAGCTGTAACAAACAAACCTTCAAGTGCAGTACCTGCGGTCACCAGTGGTGTGTGGTGGTGCAGAGCAGCACATTCATGGCTGAGCACATGCAAATGAGGGCATGTGCGACCTGTAATGGATGCTACTATGGGGACTTCGCTGTGATTGGGCAATGGGGCAATTTGCATATCCTGGCTGAATATAGCAGATTTCGCCTAGCCCATCTCAATTTGCTCTGCCCATGTATTTGTGCTGCACACTTATGCATGGCACATCTCCATACATATGCGGTTTGCTGGCACCTTCCCGCCTTCACAGCAGTGCATCCAGCCATTCCTGACAACTTATTGCGCATCATGGCACAGTGCATCTCTGCACATATGTAATACGATGCAGCACGCATGCCATGCATGTGCGGAGCATGCTCCATGTCTGTGAATGGCGCATGTCAATGCCATTGTGCAATGTCGTTATTGCATGTGTGGTATACTGTGACTTCCACAAGATGGTCACCAGTCTGGTGGACGATGTGTAATGCATAATGACATGACCCTGATCCTCCCACCCAGCATTGTGGCATTGTGCATGCGCAGTGTTGCACCATTGTCCGTGTATCGCCGCGTCAACATTGCTGCGTCTGTGTGCCGCGGGCCATTGCATGCAAGCCGCTCTCAGCATCGGCTAGGTCAAATGATGCACAGTGCTGTGCTGCATCACAGGCTGGCATACACAACACTGTGGACACCATGGTATGTGTGCAGGATGTTGGGCCATGGGCACTCAACTGGAGTGAGACAGAGCTGGCCAACCTTGTGGCTTTGGTGCAGCCTATTGAGGGCCAGCTGTTTAGGAATAAGACCTTACAGGAGGCAAGGGCCCAAGTCTGGGCAAGGGTGACTGAGAGGTTGGTCAGGAGGACGGGGTGCCTTGCACTGGTGAACAGTGCAGACGCTGCTTTGGTGACCTCAGGAGGAGGGACCCTGAGAGGCTGCGGGGCTGCAGGAGCAGGCCTGCAGTGAGATGTGCCACGTAGGTATGTACACATTTTGCACAGTCTGTCATTGCCTGCATGTTGTTTCTGCAGTTGTGGGGTGGTGTTATTGTATTCTGTGGGTGCTGTAGGGTTTGGGGTGTGGGTGGTGGGATTGTGTGTAGTGTTGCTGGGGGTTGTGGGGTGGTGACAGCATGCTGCTCATGTTTCTCTTCCATTTTGTTCCCCTTGCAGGCTGGGAAGAGTGCTAGTGGGTGGCAGACAGGGACCATGCCAGAGGAAGGGCCAGGCAATCATGGGCAGTAGGTGCTGGGATGCGTTGAGTGCCATCATGGCCTGTGGAAGGTAGGTGTGCCTTTCTGTTGTGGCTCTGTGCTGTTTGTGGTGTGGGTAAGGGTGTTGGTTTCCGTGCCCATCATGGCCCCTTGCCCACTAGCTGTTTATGCTCCAGATGTGCTAGTCTGCACACTGCTGACATTGTCCTTTCACTGTGTGGCAGTCCCACTGTTCACCATGCTCATGCATGTCCACCATGTTGTTTGTGTTTCGCCAGGACTGTGGGTGCCAGGCATCACACATGCATGGTTCCACTAGGCTCCAGATGTGGTGCATGTGACTATTGGCCCTATACGGTGTGGGTCAGCATGGCATCATGTCCCCCAGCAACATCCATTGTATGCACATGCTGACATCGCATTGCCCTGTGCCACATTCAAGTCACTGTGTGGCACTGTTGCATGGCATTCTGCCGGTCCATCATGTGTGTGGTGCATTGTTGGGACTGTGCTCTTGTCCCATCAACTTTATCTCTGGGTCCTCAAAATGCAAATTGTTCACATGCACACACACACACACACACACACACACACACATCTATATATATATATATATAATTAATATATTAAAATGGAAGGGACCCAATATTGACCCCTGGGGACTTCTGATTTTATGAGGACTGTTGTAGATTTAAAGGGACCTACTTCACTAATTGTTTCCATCCAGTCAGATAACTTTTAAACCAACTAAGTTAATTTTCCCGCATCCCTCATCTCTCCAAGTCTGGACAGGAGAAGGCTGTGGTTCAAGGTATCAAAAGCCTTAGATAGGTCTACAAATAAGGCATCTACAGACATTCTCCTGTCCAGACTTTATTGTATATCACCTACAACTTTAATTAAAGCAGTTTGATTACTATGACTTGTCCTAAAACCTAATTGGTACTCATTCATCATATCATTCTGTTCAAGGCAACTTTTAAGTTGTCCAGAGACCAATGTTTCTAAAATTTGGAGACATGGGGAAGCAGGAAAATAGGTTGGTAATTACTGATATCTTGTTTAGATTCTCTCTTAAAGACAGGTATAATTCTAGCTGTCTTCCGCCATCCAGAAATTCTACAATTGAAAGAGAAAAGTTAAAGATATATGTCAAGGGATGTACTATTCACGAGGCCAATATTTCAATAACTTTGAGGTATACTCCCAAGCCTCTGGCTTTGGAAATATTTATTTTCAACAACTCATCTCTTTCCTTATACATTTGAAGCTTCCTAAATGTAAAGGTTTCTGTCATGGCAGGTCCCGTATATCTTTATTATCATACATGTGATAGAGGCATTCCTTTTCATTTTACTGTGCAGTTGCTCCCATTGGTTACCCCCTTCCTGTCTTACCTTTTCCCTTACTGTTATCCACCCCATTCCCTGGTGCCTCTTTCCTGCTGCAGAAGGGGACCCCTGGGACTTGCCTAAGCACTGCTCCTTCCTAGCCCCCTCTTGGCTCCTCCTCCTTTTCGCTCCATTCTTGCTCCCTCCTCTTACCAGCCTCCATGCCCTACATTCCTTTGCCCTTCCCTTCATCACCCTATGTATCTCCTGCCTCAGTTGCCACACTCTGCCATCAGCTGACTAAATGTTCTGTAAGCCAGGTATCTCCATCTCCCAGAGCGCCCCAGAAACACCACTGCTCCACATCCTTATACCCTACATCCCTTCCTATCCCATTCTGCCCCACTGCATGCCCCTCCCCATGCATTACATTTCTAGGCCCCCAATAGTGTACTTATTTAACCCTTAACCTTTTGTAGCTTCTAATTAGGGACTATTTATAGGCCTAATTTAGAAATACATTGTATAACTTCCTGCTAGATTTTGAACCTGCTAACTCCCTGTAGGCTGACTTCTGGCGTGGGTATCTGAGATCCTCTAATACCGCTGCTACCCCCAGTTGTGTACTATGGAGACAGATCCACATAGGTAATAGCTGCAATTCCTATTGAACTCCAACATACTTCCCTCTTGCCTTAGCTGCCTTCCTTTGAGCAGTGTGCCTGCAGCCTGCAGCCTTTGGTTTTCCTACAAATGCCTTGCTGATGCCCCCAGAGCCATGTAGATAGATGCCACACTCCTGCTTCATGGCACTCATGTTTCAGGGTTGCTCATGGGGAGGTTGCTTGGCCTTCTGGGAGTTAAGTAGGAGAGCACAGCACCTGCTGGGTGCTCCAAGTCATGTGATCTGGCATTCCAGCCACTTGCTCAGTCAGCTCCTCTGACCTCCCCCCATAACCCATCCACTGCAGCCCTCCTCTTTCCTCTCAGCCTGGAATCCCACAGCAGAGCACAATCACAGTTTATTTCCCCATACATTGCTTCACTTTTCATTAGCAGTCTTGAAAAAAAGAAGTTAACCACTTAGCTCAGACGGCATGACGTTTCTCGATCCCAGCACTTGGTGGTGCACAGCAGGCTGAAAGAGGCTTAAAAACTACAAACAGTCCCTTTTGTTGTCCAGAGGATCATGGCCCCTATTGGGCACTCTGAGTCACGTGGTCTGATGTTTCAGCCACTGACTCCATTGGCTCTCTCCACCTCACACCCTCAGAACCCACACATTGAGCCCTCCTCCCTCCTACCAGCCCAAATTCCCACAGTACAGCACAATTACAGTTTATTTCCCCACAGTGCTCCACTTTTCATTAGCAGCCTTGAAAAAACAAAATGAAAAACAACAAGCTAACCACTTGGCTCAGATGGTGTGGCGTTTCTTCAATGACAGTGCTCAATGAGGCACAACAGGCTAATAGAAGCTTATAAACTACAAACAGCCCCTTTTGTAGTTCAGAGGAGCATGGCCTCTACTGGGCACCTCTAAGCCATGTGGTCTGGCTTCCAGTCACTGGCTCTGTTGGCTCTCCCAACCTTGAATCCTCAGAATCCATCCACTGCAGCCCTCCTCCCAGCCTGCAATCCCACAGCACAGCATGATTACAATTTATTTCCCACATTGCTCCACTTCTTCATTAGCAGCCTTAAAAAGCACACAAAAAGTTAACCACTTAACTCAGATAGCATGGCATTTCCTCGACCCCAGTGCTCAGCGGTGCACAGTGGATGAAAGGTAAATGTGTTTTACTCTCCAAAAGAATTTAAAACTGACATCAAAGCTGCTTAAAATAATGTGTTTAATGTGGCTAGAAGGTCATGACCTCAGCTTAGATCCCTTTCAAACTTTCTCAGCAACTCTATGGGTGACCTCCACTGACAATCTGATATCCCTGATGTCAGCATCACTGGGGCAAATTGCACTTTATCCATGAAATGCAGTCCCTATTGCAACAACAACTTCAGGTCTAACCACTGCTGTAATGTGAATACAATCTGAAGAACAGGGGTGCTGGACATGAGGGCCTTCTCCTCCACCTTGAGTTTACCATCAGCCCCACCAACAGCATTAGATTCTGCTATGGAAGCTTAAATTATAATGACTACCCTGGTTTCATGGTGTGTGTGTGTGTGTGTGTGTGTGTGTGTGTGTGTGTGGTGGGGTGGGGTGATGATGATCCTCATTAACAATGATATACTGATCCTGACTCAGGCTTTGCCCTAGAAGAATGAGCAGAAAACACCATTCCCTAAAAAAAAGTCATAAAAAGGTGAACATGGTGTTATCCTTGATCACTAGGTTATGGTAGACTAGAATCTGAGGGAGAAAAAGAAGGAATGAAAGGAAAGGAAAGACAAATATATAATAAAATGTTAATTAAATGATATTAATAAAATACAAACCTACATTATTAAAAGATAAATTAAATTTCATGATATTTAAAGGAAAAAGAACTGTAAAAGAAAGGAAATATTTTTTTCTTATTTTCTCCTTTGACAGCTTCTTCCTTTGTTAGTCTTTAGTTTTAAAGAGCTATCCCAGGCAGAACCTGAGTTAAGACTGTACACAGCTTGGTATCCTACCGATGCCAATGTCCATCTTGCAGGTGTACTGTATGCAGCCCCCGATGAAGGTCTCAGTGAACAAAGCACTGGGGCACCTAGCCCATAGACTAGTTTCTTATTGCATTTCCATGGTGTTTTTGCACATATCTGCAACTTGCAATTTACAAATAAACACCTCAAAATGACTCACCATGTCTGTGTCTCTGTCCAGGAGTGTAACTACTTTCTTGATGTGCTTGATGATTTGGCTAGCCAACCCATAGTTGTACCCCCAGGCCCTGCACTGCCACGAGCGCAAGCTTTCTCCTTGCACAGCATACTGTATGTGGGGAGGGTAGTTTCAGCTGAAGTCTCTACAGAGGATTCAGCAGAACTGTTGGGGAGAAGGAGAGAAGGGAGACGATATGGTGGGTTATTTTATATATTCTTGTGTAGTATGCTTTTTGTTGCTTTTGTCTCTGTTTTGGATTTATTTTTCTAGGAGAGTGGAAGGAGTCTATATAGGCATATTCTTCAACACAGAAACTCTAGCAAAGAAGAATTTTATCAGGAGGTTTGATCCATTTTGTTAAAAGATGGGGATTTAGGGAGAAACTGAAAACAGACGTCAGGGATGTTTTAAGCTGCAATACACAGGACAAGGGACTCTTCTCTTAATCTGGTATGGGATGCCTGAAAGTTTACTTATGTACTTATTCTGATTTCTGGCATATTCTGCTGCCATTACTGACTGGCTATTGTTATGTTATACTGGGTACAAGCAGAATGTATTGCAATGTCTTTTTCTAAAGATTCCATATTATTTATGGTGGATGTGTATCATGTGAGGTGCCCTGACCCATTCGGAGAAGAGGGTGCCATACAAATAATGGTTGATTGATTGATTGCTTAATAAGGGATACATAATTTCCAACACTTTATTAAAAAAGAGAAAACTGACACTTCTTCAAGATGTAGAAAGTATTGTAATTTGTGTTATGTGAAAGCTAAACACATTCAGTTATGTAAGTAGGAAGCTCTCCAGGTAGTACTTAGTTTAGGTGAAAGCTACAACAGAGAATCAGATTCATAAACAGAAAGGGTGGTGCTGAGAGTATGATCAAAGTATTGTCTTATAAACAATAAGCCAGATAAACTTCTGGCGTACCAGATACAATGTGATGGGAATAATAGCACTATAACTATGAATTATGATAAGGAGGAGGATACTTTGTTAACTGATCTCATAGTATTACTAAAACCTTCTTGAGTTTTTATGAAAAACTATATATGTACCTGAACATAACCATGGTATTTAAGAGATGAATTATTTTTTATAAGTTCTAGGTTCTAACCAATTTAATGAGCAAGAAAGAGACCTTAGATCAGAAAATACCAGTATCCAGTCTGTTCAGGTTGGGGAATTTGTGTCGGCTCTCCTCTCCATAACCTCTGGAGTGCCCCAAGGCTCAACTGGGGCTCTATCTTCTTCTTCATTTTTCTGAATGACCTTGCCTTTGGCATCTGTCTCAGCTAATATACATATGTACACTGATGACACAGTCTTTACGCCTCTGTAACATCCATCGCTCAGTTGGAACAGTTCTTATCGTGACTTTGATAATGTCTAACACTGTCTTCTGCACCAACAAGCTGTCATTGAATGCCAAAAACCTGTCTCCATGCTATTAAGTTCACACAATCAGCTTAGTATACTTAGCCATACCCATGTCTTCTACTCCTAATGGGGATTTTGGTAATTATCCTTTTGTGTGCTGTGCACTGAATAGAGCCACTACTTTTTACTACACTCATTTTGAATTGTGTGCCCACTTTTGTGTGTGACTTCATTTAGTTTTCATTGTCTCATCCTCTAAGGATTGTTTGAGGTGCAGCACTGCTTCTAAGGTGTGCCAGGTAACTTTTGTTACTAATCCCGTTCCCTTGAGCCTACTGGAAATTCACCATATGTACTCAACCTGCTGTGAATCTAAGTGAGTTCACCTGGCAGAGAGGCAGAGAGCCATGTGCTCACAGGGGAACAGGGTGCAGGAGGGGAGTCTATTTCAAATGAGAAAGAACACTAGGACTGGGGGCATGTGATGAAGCTTAGGGGAGGGATTTTAAGAGGGATGTGAGGAACTACTACTTCACTGAAAGGGTTGCAGACCTAGAACAGACTGCAACCGAGCTGAAGTCTCCACACACACTCAAATGTCGAGAGAAATAAACCAAAACCAATGCAATTTTCATCATTTTAAAGGTTTTAATTCCTTTTAGGAAGGCAGTTTTAAATTCACTGCTGTGAGATGCAAACTCTAGTGCCTCACCTCTTCATGAGGCTTCAGAGGTAGAGGTGAAAACGGTGGAAGGCTTCAAGCATGCATGGGATAGACATAGACAAATATTAGTAAATGGGCAGGAAGAGGGGAAGGACACTAGAGACCACTTAGGGTCAGCGGAGACAGATTAGGCAGGGAATGTCTGGGTAGACTGGGCAGGCTAAGCAGTCCTTTTCAGGTGACAAATTCTGTGTTTCCATGTCCTAATAAAAGACAGCAACTCCTCCACTTCATCACCTGCAGGAGATCTACTGCCCACAGATTCATTGCTCAAAGGGTCTCCAGCCTTGCACGGAGGTGGAAGTTCTCCATCATCATTTTAACAAAGAACACCTGAATACACAGAGATGTACCATCTGCCTCTTTAGCAGCTGCAATGGCTCCATCAATTTTGATGTCTTGCGCTCCCTCATATCAAGAATTATTTTGATATAATTACATGTGACCCTTTATCAAACAGTTAACAAGGGTCCTTAAAACGTTGTAATAATTTGAAAATTGGTTGTTATGGCATTTTCAAAATATTTGCCTTTCAGTAGTGTGTCTTCAGGCATTAGTTACTACAAGTGCACCACCTCACTGGCTCTTTGGCTGTGCGTGGACGGGCCAAACACCTGAAAAATGTGGTGGCTTCATTTTATCATTCCTGAGGACTCTCACTGAAAGATTCCTCTCACTCTCCTTTGAGGTAACTCGAATTATTCTTTTACTATTCATCTGGTTGATCCTGCCTTTACAACTCCTCCCCGCCAAAAAAACAAAAAACTATCTGGTTGATTCCCTTCCCCCAAGAAAACCCCAAACTATCTGGTTGATCTTGCTCTTGGCATACTTCTGGTGAGTGGTGCTTTGGTAGACAGTGAGTCAGATTGAAAACGGACCTCACTGACTACTGTCTACCTATTGCATTTCCCATGCTTGTTCCACAGTACATCTTAAAAAAAAAGAACACACAAAAAAAATATCTCTAGAAAGAGAGAGAGAGAGAGAGAGGTATGATGGGTCTCTCTCTCTTCACAGAATTGCTTCACATCTGTCTCAGTCTCTTCATTTCAAGTGTTGACAGAAGAAATAAAAACTCCCTGCACCAGTAATTATAAAAATAATAGATAGAATAATTGTGGTCTTACGGTTTTTGACATATTCTCAGTGAGTGATGACCGTATAAACCTCTTGAGCATCGCTATCGAGGTTTATGGGTCATCACACATAGTGTGTAAAAGAATCCATAACACATAGTTACCTATCCATTATTCTCTATTTTATGGTCCATCTCTCACCACCTGCAGTACCAAGTCCCATGGCAGGAGCTGTTCCACTCCACTTATGCCAGAGGTGCTCGCTTTCTCTGTGGCGCTATTCTGGGCCTTCTGCAGTTGCTGCACTGGTTTTGGTCCCAGGCTGCCCATTGCTCCTCTTGGTATTCCCATACTTATCAGAATGCATGTGAAAGTAAGATCAATCAAACTACAGTATGCACAAATAAAACGTGAAAATCGGCTGTGAAATATAAAATATATTATTTTTTGTTTATTTGTTTCAGAGTTACAACCTTTGAGCTAAAAGTTTGTTTACAAAGGTTCCACGTCATTACAATACAGTGCAATACAATAAATGGGTACAGTGGGACATTGAAAAAGACAAGGAACACAGGTGAGTGTGTACAGGCAAAGTGGGCAAGCATGAAGGATGCAATACTTGGAGCAACTTTCCATTGTTTTAGAGAGAAAAGTAAGTTCAAAGAAGAAGGAAACCACTTTGGTTCTCAAAACAGTAGCAGAAAAGGTCAGAGCCAAAAGGCTGGTCTTCAGGAAATATAAGGAACGAGCGGGACGAAGATAGAGAGAGGCATACCAAACTTCCCTAACAGAAGCAGGGAAGGCAGTAAGGCAGGCAAAGGCCCAAACCGAGAAACACTAGCACACACAGTAAAAGAAAGGCACGACTTTCTATAGATACATTAGTGAAAGGAGAAAGTCCAGAGGGGTATTGCTAAGATCAAAGGGATAAGGGAGAGTGGGAGGAGTACCATGGAAAGGCATCTATCCTAAATAGATGCTTCTGCTCAGTATTTACTGAGGAGTAGGTGGGGCAGGGTCCACAGCTCAGCACCATGGACACGGGGGGAGGAGGTGTGCACTAGTCCCTTCACAAAAGAAAGGTCCTACAAGAGCTCAATAAGCTCAGGGTGGACAAGGAAATGGGACCTGATAGCATGCAACCCAGGGTACTAAAGGAGCTAATGGTGGAACTAGCAGAGCCATTATCAGAACTGTTTAGTGAGTATCTGAACATGGAGAGGTCCCAGAAGACTGGAGAAGGGCTCATGTGATCCCGCTCCACAAGAGTGGGAGCAGGAGGAGGCAGGGAACTACAGACCAGTCAGTCTTATCTCAGTAATGGGCAAGCTTATGGAGGCACTCCTTAAAGAATGGATAGTGCAACACCTGGAATCCATTGGAGCACAGGATGCAAGACAGCATAGGTTCACAACAGGAAGATCCTGTCAAACTAATCTCATAGATTTCTTTGACTGGGTAACCAGAGTGGTGGACCAAGGAGGAGCAGTTGATGTCACCTACATTGACTTCAGCAAAGCTTGTGATACTGTTCCACACAGAAGATTGATTAACAAGCTGGATAGGCTTGGGGTGGGTCAGAAGTTGGTCAACTGGGTGGCAAACTGGTTGATGGGCAGAAAACAGAGAGTGGTGGTAAATGGTATAATAATAATAATAATAAATTTTATTTTTAAAGCGCCTTTCAATTTTCAAGGTGCTGTACAAACAGGTAACACAAATCAAGCATTATAATTTAATATAAAACACAGATAAAACTACAGTCTAATCAGCCACTAAAACACAGTCAAAATTCCAAAAAGCAATTTGATAACACTAAGTTTTAGGCCCTCTTAAATTCCTCCATGGAGGTTCACTTCCGTAACCGGTTGGGTAGAGAATTCCAAAGAGTAGGAGCAGCAAAGGAAAAGCTCTACAACCAGATAATTTAGACTCACTCTTGGAATCTCTAGCAACCCTTCGCCGGGTTGAGCAGAGCGATCGCCCAGGCAGTAAAGAGCCAGGTCTTTCAGATAGGCTGGACCCTGATCATGTAGGGCTTTGAAAGTCAGCAAACAGATTTTAAAGGTGATCCACCACCGAACAGGAAGCCAGTGCAGATCGCGCAGCACCAGGAGTAATAAGACAGGACCTACTTGTCCCAGTCAAAACCAGGCTGCTGCATTCTGCACTAGCTGAAGGCAGTGGATTTCAACCCCAGAAATACCAAAATACAGGAATTTGCAGTAGTCCAAACATGAGGACACAAAGGCGTGGACCAATGTAGGTGACATGTCAGACGGAACAAGGTGTTTCCTCTAGCGATATTCCTAAGATGGTAAAAGGAAGTCTTGATGACTGTTGACACCTGTGACTGTAGTGTCAGCTTATCATCCATGATAACCCCTAGGTTACGCACCGCTCGAGGTCGGAAGTGACACACCACCAAGAAAAATTCCTGAGGGTGTACCAGCAGGTGGTCCCTCTATCCGACAGCCCATGTCCACAACCAAAACCTCTGTCTTTTCTGAGTTCAACTTCAGCCAACTAGAATCCATCCAATCCTGGATTTCTTTCAGACAGTTGTTAAACACTGAGAGAGCTCCATCCTGGTCAGGTGTGAAAGACATGTATAGCTGGGTATCATCTGCATAGCAATGAAACTCAGCTGATACCGTCTTATAATGTCTCCTAGGGCAGTATATCACTGCGAATAACATGGGAGATAGCACAGAACCCTGAGGCACCCCACACAACAAAGGGTTGGGCCTGAGGAAAAAACCCCAGACACAACTCTTTGTGATCTTCCAGTGAGGAATGAGGTGAACCATTGAAGGATGATTCCCGATATTCCACAAATCTGCCTCAGGCATGCTAACAACACCACGTGATCCACAGTGTCAAAAGCTGATGAGAGATCAAGAAGAACTAGAATGGAACATCTCTTCTGGTCTCTCGCCCTCAGGAGATCATTAAGCACCGAACCAGCGCGGTCTCGGTGATGTGTCTTTACGAAAACTGGATTGGAAGGGTTTGTAGATGTCATGGATGGTTAAATGGTTCTCCGATTGGACAGCCACTACCTTCTCAATCACCTTCCCAATAAAGAGTAGGTTTGAGATGGGTCTGTAGTTTGTGAAACAGTCCGGGTCCAAGGTAGCTTTCTTCAAGAAAGGTCTCACCACGCCTCTTTCAGGAGCTAGGAAACTCACCTGATTCCAGGGAGCACCAGACTATTTGCACAAGGATTCGACCAATGATGTCACTACAACCCAATATTAGGGAGGTTGGTCCAGGATCCCAACTACAGCTCGTAGGTCGTACACCATGGATAATTCTCATGACATCCACAAAATCAGGTCTGGTGAAGGAACACCAAGAAAACTAGGTACTGTGAACTCATGTTGATCAACAGCATCCCCTTAGAAGCTGCTGGATGCAGATCCGCCCTGATGTCGGCCACCTTATTTGCAAAGAAATGAGCGAGCTCCTCACACTCTAATTGCGAAATGGCTTTCGAACTTGTAGACAAGCTGGGTTGCACAGCCTGTCCACAGTCCGAAAAGCTGAGCTGATCGATTCTAGCAGCTGCAATCTCCCTGGACAGGAATTCTGCCTTCTTATGGGAGATTGCAGATTGATAGACAAAATAATGGTCCATCAATCTAAGGCGGTCGGCTTCAAGGGCGGACCTCGCCAGCAGTTTTCTAATCTTCGCCTCCCTCCGCATCTCCTCAGCATCTCATCAAACCAGGGAACCTTGGGATGAAGGGAAAGGGCTAATGAACAGGAGCAATAGTATCCAGACTCAACATAACAGCCCTGTTATAGGCCATCACCAAGGTCTCTGGGCTACTGCTTGCCAACGAGGGGGACGAGAGGTCAAGGACGCCGCAAGGCCTTGGGGAGTAATATCCTGTAAAGGGTGGTACCTTGCCATCTCCACAGGGTGAGGCCTTCTCAAGGGGTGCTAAAATTGAACCTCATGGTGTAGTGGTCTGACCAAATGACTGGTTCCACCCCAAATCAAAATATCAATCTCAAGGAGAAAGACTAAGTCCAAGGATGCCCAGATTTATGGGTAGCAGCGAAACCACCTGTGTAAAGCCCAAAGAAATCATTAATTGGAGGAAGTGATTACCAAATTGTGAGAGTTCATCATCGACCCAGGCATTAAAGTCACCAGAACCATCAATCTGGGTGACTCAAATGACATATCAACGATGAAGTCTGCCACTTCCTGTAAGAATGGTCTCCATCTCCTGGTGGGACGGTAGATGAGTATGATTGAACACCAACACCCGCTACCACTGTGCACTCAAAGGACTCAGTCTCCCCCACTCCCACACTTCGTGAGGCCCAGTTCTGTCTTAAACAGACTGCAACCCCCACCCTGTGGTCCAATCTCGGGCGGTATCACAGTACCCAGCCGAGTCATGGCCTCCAACGTGGAGCCTGATTTTCATTCAGCCAGGTCTCAGTGATGCAAGCCAAGTCCACCAAACCCACAAGATCAGCAATAATGCCGGTCTTGTTTCTGACGAGACCTGGCATTGCATATCACCGCCCGAGTTGAACGAACCTCGGAGGCTGTCAGGCCCATCTGCCTACTAAATTCAGTAGTGCCCTTAGGTATGGGCACCAGACATGGCGAACCACAATCCAGATTCCATTTCTCCCCAGGGTGCCTTCTGGATCTAACTACTCGGATATGAAGGCCCCTCGTACATTGTCCCTTGTTCGCAGCCCCCACCCTCCTCCCCTTTCCTTCAAGCAATTCCCAATGCTCTACAACACTGCTAAGTATCACAATGGAGAGGGAGGATAAAAAGGGTGGAGGGCATGAAGAAAGGAGGATGAGTAGAGCACCACCGTGGGGATTGAGGGCCAACATATACCACTGCAGTACAACTAAACCAAAACAAAATACAAAATATTAACCAAAATTAAATACACCCAAAATTTTACCAGCCCCACCAGGAAGAAAATAAAGTCATACAAGCAGAAGACTCTTAAAATAAAATAAATAAAAATATAAATACAATCAAAATCAAACAATTCAAACTTAAGACATACAATAACACATCCCTCCCCCAGTCCTCTCATGATTGGAGTGGTAGAAAGTGATAAAATATTTTAGCAATCTCACTGCAGAAATATTTTTAGAAATCAAATAATTCAACTAACACATAAAATAACACATCCCTTCTCCCCCCCAGTACTGTCACAACCAAGGAGTAGAGGAAAACAGTAAAATAAATAAAATAAATTGACACAAGGTCCTCTCACCACTCGCTTTCAAATCAAATTTATCTTAAAATAATAATAAAAGTCTTCAAACTGCAAGGAAGGAGTCAAATTTGTTGCAGATGGGTAAAAATCCAAATCTATCAAGATCCATATGGCAGACCAGGTTATCCAAGGACTCAAGAAATCCGGGACTCAGATAAGTAAAAATCCAAATCCATTGGAATCCAAGCAGACCAAATTATTCATAGGACTCAAATAGTATCAGGGCTCAGGGCAGTCAAGTCTATCTCTTGACTGAAGATAGGCCCCACTCCCAACTGGGCAAAACCACGAGATATAATGTGGCCTAATAAAGCACCCCAGGGCAGGCCACGCCAGTAGCCCAACCTGGGAGTCATGAGGGCACAGGACTGTAGCCAATTCCTGCACCACAAAATCCTAATGCCTCTTCAGACCACAAATCAAATGGAAACCCAGCGGGCAGTAGGCTCACACCTAGTCAAAAGCTCTGTATATACAAGGAAATCCAGAGAAATAAATGAAGCCCCTGCTCCTTTTCCAAGGACAGTAATCAGGGACAGAGTACAAATCCTAAAACAGCTCAAATAAAGCCAAGCAAAGAGAACTGCGAATAAATCCAGATTCAATAAAGAGCTATATTAAATAATGTCCCATAGAACATCCACCATGGAAGGACAAATCTCACATTCTATTCAGTATTCATCAAATCGAATCAGGAGAAAACGCTCCAACCCATCAACCATGTGGAAATACTTTCCATTAACCCACAGAGTCTCACAATGGATGGAGGATAAATCCAATTACATCCAGAAACCCCTCAGCTACTCCACATAACTGACGGCCCCAACATCCCACGGTTTACCTCTGTCTGACTGGGTTCAGGTATTTAGTCACCAGAGTAATCACTTCCCTTGACCCCAAACTCCTACAGGGATGAAGAATAAGGTCCAAACTTCAGTCACAGTAATCCTCGGATTCACTTACACCGAATAATAGATACGACGAAGTGGAGCAAAATATCGAAAGGTGAACCAGAGCCTCCTTCTCTAGACTCCTCAAGGTATAAACACTCCTGACTTCGCCAACTCCTCCAACTCCACCGACTCCACTGGGTCCACCAAACCATTACTCGTAACGCTACTCATGACGCAAAAATTCAATAAAATGAATAAGACATGTTAATAAAAAATGAAATAAACAGTAAAACAATAAAACGATAATAACCTATAAACTTTAAATTTAACTTAAAATGTTCTAACACGGCAGCAGCACAGCAGCAGCATGCTCAGCCTAGCGGCCATCTTCACAGCAGGTTACAGTTCATTCAGTCAGAAGAGATGCAAGTCACAAGTGGGGTACCCTCAGGATCAGTCCTGGGGGCAGTCCTCTTCAATATCTTCATCAGTGACATTGAAGATGGAGTGGAGGTAGGTTTGTCTGTTTGCAGATGACACCAAGATCTGCAACAGAGTAAATGATCCAGATGGGGTGGGCAGAATGAGAAGAGATCTGGATAAACTGGCAAAATGGTTGGAAGAGTGGCAACTGGGGTTTAACTGCAAAGAAGTACAAGATCATGCACACAGGGAAGAGAAACCCTGAAGCCACCTATAGGTTGGGAGGGAGTTGCTGGTAGTCACAAGGGAAGAAAGAGAGTTGGGCATCATCATCAGAGATGACCTGAAGTCATCCAAGCAGACCACTAAAGCAGTAGGTAAGGCTAGGGGTTGTTGGGTTGTATTATTAGGGTATCACAAGTCAGAAGAGGGAGGTAATAATCCCTCTTTACAAGACACTGCTTAGGCCCCATCTGGAGTACTGCGTGCAGTACTAGAGGCCACACCTTCATAAGGACATTAACAAAATGGAAGCAGTCCGGAGAAGGGCAGCCAAAATGGTGCAGGGACTGCATCAGAAAACATATAAAGACAGATTAAGGAGCTCAATATGTATACCTAGAACAAAGGAGGCGGGAGAGAGGTGATATGATTGAAATATTTAAACACCTTAAGGGCATTAACAAGGTGAAAGAGTATAACATGTTTCAATGCAAGAAAATAGCAAGACAAGTGGACACAGCATGAGATTAGAGGGAGGCGGATTAAGGGGTAATGTGAGGAAGTTATTTTTCACAGAAAGGTGGTGGATGCATGAAACAGCCTACCTCAGGAAGTGGGCGATATGAATACAGTGCAGGGCTTCAAACAGGCATGGGATAGGCATAAGGGTGCAATACAGATGAGTATGAATAGATAGGCCATTGACAGAGTAAAAGCCAATGGCACATCATAAGGCAAAAAGAAATGGGCAGACTAGATGGGCCTTGTGGTCCTTATCTGCTATCAACTTCTATGTTTCTATGTAATATAATACAACAAGGATAGAAGAACTGCATATACAATACAAGAAAACATAACTGCATTTACAGAGAACCTCAGGACAAGGATATTGTGCAATAGGATTACATATGTGTACATACATAGGAACATAGAACATAATGCAACAAGGATACAAGAACTGCATTTACAATACAAGAATATAACATTTTGAGCAATTAGGATTACATCTCTAAACATACATAGGAATTAAACAGAGCAGTCAGAAGCTGACATTGTCCAGGCGAGGTAGCAGTAGGGAGGGAGGGTTGAGGGGAGGAAGCAGTGGAACGGGTGGTGGGGAGGGAGCAGGCTGGTGGTGTGAAAAAAGCTAGAAATATGGGGTGGGGACAGAAGTAGAGGGGTGGAAGAGTTGCCTATCATTGGTGTGGACAGAGAGAGCGAGGGAAGGATGATCTATAGGAGGGCATGGGGAGGTGTGAGGGTGGGGAGTAGGAAGTCGCTAGGCTGGCAGTAGGCACTCAGCATGGTAAGATGCTGGACTAGTTTGAGCTTAAAGGGCTAAGTTTTGGTTTGAGGTAATATCAGTGGAAAGAGCATTTAGCCTCTTCACAGATGACACCAAGATCTGCAACAGATTGGACACACCGAAGGGGTGGAAAATGAGAAAGGACATACGCCTATTAGAGGTGTGGTTGGGTGTCTGGCAGTTGAGTTTCAATGCTAAAAAGTGGAAGATTATGCACCTGGGTCATGGGGATCCGAGTAAGGAGTACAGGATGGGTGGGGAAATTCTGGCCACCACAAGTCAGGAGAGAGACCTGGGAGTTATCATATCTGATGACCTGAAGGTGACCAAACAGTGTGAAAAGGTGGTGGAGAGAGCAAACAGAATGTCGGTGCATAGGGAGTGGCATAACAAGCAGGAGGAAAGAGGTGGTGATATTACTGTATAGATCACTGGTGAGGCCGCAGCTGGAGTACTGTGTCCAGTTCTGAAACCACATCTCTGGAAGGACATTAACAAAATAAAGGCAGTCCAGAGAAGGGCAATGAAGATGGTACATGAACTGCACTGAAAGCCATATGAGGAAAGACTTAAGGACCTTAATATCTGTTCACTGGAGGAAAGAAGAGGAGAGATTCGATAGAGACTTTCAAATATCTTAGGGAATAAACAGGGTACAGGTGGAAAGATATTTCAGAAAAAACTCTGCACAAAAACAAGGGGGCAAGGATATGAGGCTGAAGGGTTCAAGACTCAGAGGTAATGTTAGGAAGTACCTTTTTCACTGAAAGGGTGGTGGAGCCGTGGAACAGCCTACCAGCAGAAGTGGTGGGGTGAAAACAATGCGGGGTTCAAGAGTGAATGGGATAGACATAAGGAAGTCTGGAGATGTGCAGACCAGGAAAGTCATAGATCAAATAGGATCTGGGCCTGCAGCAGTGAGTAGGGAAATCGGCAGACTAGGTGGGCTGTATGATCCTTATCTGCCAACAGATTCAGTGTTTCTATGTTATCCAGCCAGGTGCTCTGTATCAAAAGAGTGCTGAGCTAGGGCCATGCGATGGAAGTGGATGGTTAGTGGTTCCTAGATGCCCCTCATCAGGGGCTGACTATTAACAGCAGTGAGAAGGTTTTGGATGGAAGGTGGCGTTAGCCGGTGGATTTCTTCCAAAGAAGGCACACCTGGTATTTGATTCTCCCCTGGAATTAAGCCATATCATTTGTGGGTACAAGTTGCAGGTATGGATAAGCCTATGGGCTCGAGGATCAGTCTGCATGCTTTATTTAGGGCCATTCTTACTCTTTTTAGTGCTGTGTCAGTGGTCGGAGCTGTAAATAATGATTCTGTAGTCTATGACAGAGAAGATGGACTTTTGATTGCCAGAGTCAGGGCTTCAGGGTTATACAGTATCAGTGTCTAAAGAGTAGGCCAATTCTTGTGTTTACAGTCTTTACAACGTAGTCTATGTGCTGTGTGTTATGAGATGGAACTGTCTAGTGTGAGTCCTAGGTATTTTTTTTTTTTTTAATTTGTTGCCAGAGAAGTAGCACACTAAGCTGAAAGCTTTTTACAGGTGCAACCTGGGAGCACAAGGACGTTAAATGACTTGCTCAGGGTCACAGTATGCAGTGGAAGCTGTAGGATTCAAACCGAGTCTGGTCTGCTGGATGTCAGATTTGCAGCTCAGAGCCTTATACCACTGAGCTATACTGCCTTTAAAGGTGGTAATGCATTTAAGCAGATCCAGTTTGTTGTTGAGAATTGATAGTTGGTGGGATTTGTACCGTACTTTGTGGGTTAGCAAATAGCATTGTTTTGGTTTTCTTATAGTTCGGAGAGGTTTGTTCTATTGAAACCAGCTTTCAAAAGCAGCAAAGCTGTTTTTGTAGTTTAGTTTCTAACAGGACAAGTGTGGCTGCAGCAGAAGATGACGCGTCATCTGCATATAATAAATTTTATCTGGGCATGCTGAGGAAGTTGATTGAGGAGTAAACTTAAGAGGGACCCAGAGTGGAGCCTTGTGGAATGCCTGTGTTTACCTGCCTGCTTTCTGAGAGGGCACCATTGATTTTAACACTGCGTCCTATGTAGAGATAGCTTTGGAACCACCCTATGGTGTCAGGAGAGAGCAAAGGAGGCTCGGAGTTTGCAAAGCATGACCATGTGATTGACAGCATCAAATGCTTTGGTTAGATTGCTGTATATTGACCCCACTATTTGGACCTTGTCAGAACCTCATGAAGAAAGTCTGTATACTCAATTAATGCTGTAGTGGTGCCATGTGACTTCCAAAAGCCATGTTGTTGAGGACATTGAATGTTGTGCTTGTTGATGTATTCAAGCAGAGCCCTCTGGAAGCTAATTAAAAGCACATCCTGTCATGTAGGCAGTACACTAATGCCCTCCAAAATGTATGTTTTATAATCTAGAGAAATGGGAAAACCTTACTTTATTTCTACTTGTGAGAGCTAACATACTTAAAATGGATATTTCATCTAGACTTCTTTTCTCTTTCAAACTCTCCCAAATATGATTAAGAAAAGAAACTTTAATCTCTTAGAAAAACAAATACATAAATTTTGTTGGACATGCAAAGGCCAAGGGCTAATTTACTTAAATTATGTTTTACCTCCTGTCAGAATGTGATTTCACACTCCTCAATCTGCTTTGCTATTTCTAAGCAGTCCAATTGAGGCAGCTGTACCAATGGTTCAACTCTGTTCTTGTAATATCAGCTTGGGCTACAATACAGAAACAATACATTCCTTTCATAGATTTAAAGAACACCCTATTTGTTAACAGAAACAATGACACCAGATTTTATAATGGACTAGATGCCACTAAACATTACTAAAAATATCTGGTGGGAGGTGCAAAATATCTTGTATGTAAAAAAAAAAATCAGATTTTATAGTATACCTCGATCAGACAGAATCCACATTTTTCTTACCATGTCAATCCACTTCTACATGGAAATCACATGGATTGTACTGGTTTAAAGAATTGTGTTCATCTGAGGCTATAAAGACCACATTCAATTTACCTAATGGAAACTTTCTTCCTATTTACAGGTTAAAGATTGTATTAGGAGAAATGTAGTCAGCTCTGGGATTATTACTCAGTCTCCCTCGGAGGAATTTATTTGAACATCAGAAATCAAAGGTTACACTGATCTCCAGAATCTATAATTTAATCAGGAGACAGACAACTCTGTGATGTCACAAATCTTAAAGAATTCTGACAAAATCATCTGAATATAATTCTCAATGATAGACTTTACTAGCCTTGGCCCATCAAGTGGCAACAAATCGTAAAAGGCAAGTTCATGTTAATGCCGCCATAAACTTTTATACCCCAGCAAGACTAAACAAACTTAACTCAGCTATTTCCGAAACCTGCCCTAGATGCCTTACTTTTATAGGGACTCTTAGTCACATGCTTGCAACATGTTTCTGTCTGAGTGATTACTGAAAGAGAATTTTAGAAGGACTCTGATGCCTGGTGGGTGTAATTTTCCCTTCGATGCTGGTAATTATGTTTGGTTCTCTAAATATGCGCAGAAATGAGAGCAAAATAGAATCCTTGATTAACTTAGCTTTCATCAGTGCCAGAAAATAAATCCTTTGTATTAGAAGGATTATAATTCTGTTCTATATGCAACAGTTGAGTCTGATGCCTGATTGTTCCAAAATTAAGCATTTCCATTACAGTGCATGTTGGAAGGTGAATTTGAGAACCTCTCATCTAATGTATCTGGGATCCTGTTTTAAGATTGTTAGAACCTAATTGTATTCCTTGACCTATGTTTCCTGGCCTTTCTGCATTCCTGGTCACCCTTCCATATCTCGGTTTCCTGTCTGAATCTAGACCTAAGTTTTAAAGAGTACGCACTAATACCATAAGAAAATACCTACTGTATGCAAAGCCATGACCAAAACAAGAACTGGACCAGACTCCACTGATATGAAGTTACTCAGACTGGCAACTGATGGAGTGGTGCTGTCCCTCAGAATTTGTTCAGTCTCTTGCTCTCAATACAGCTTGTGGAGGGGTTGTGGGATAACAGATGGACCAGACACGAACTTCAGGTTCAACACACAATCTCTGTGTGATGTTTATTCAAACTATAGGAAATAAGCTTTTGCAATGCCATATTCCTTCTTCAGTACATCAGTTTGCAGCAACAGACTATGTATGTCCTTTCTCTGCACTTAGCCAGCACCTACTGACACTGATCTCTGATCTAACCACGTTCCAGTGAAAACCCTTCCATCCCTATGTGGGCCCGTTTGCTTGGGTAGTAGGGGCTCAAAAAGGAAAAAACAAAACAAGCTAAAACAAAGAACCTCAGTGCAGAAACACTGAAACATGGGTTACCCTAAAGGGCATTGGCAACAAATCAAGTTTCAAAGAAATTCAACATCATACATAGTCCATAATGCAAAGCATCATGAGATATACACACGTTTGTCACCTTTCAGCCTTCTTACTAGGCCCTGTTAATTAGTCCCCACCTGGGAACTTCCTAGCTCTTTCACTCCTATTATGCTTTATCTTTCCCATCATCGCCTTTTGTTTCACAGATTCTCTTTAATCTTACCATTTATCACTTTCTCCTGAGCCTTCCTCTTTCCCTACATATATATATATATATATATACAGTATATCTCATTTACCTCCCTCTACACTAACTTTGTTTTTTTCTCTTTTAGATATTTCCTGAAGAAGTCGTAAGGTCGAAACGTAGATTTTTAACTCTGTTTTCTATTTTCAGCGTGCATTTAATATAACCATTTTGTTTTGCTTTTAGACCACATGCTGATGCAGTGTATGTTTTTGTTTTTTACAATTTGTATGCTACATTTGCTGCACCCACTATGCCTAATCTGAAATCTCTTCTGAATTCTCTACGATGCTCCTTCATTTCATCTATGTCTGCATTCCCTTCTCATATTTCTAAGTCTTCTCTTGAATTATTTTCTGCCATTTGCTCTAAGACTAAACTCTGCAGTCACTTACAGTTTCTTTCCAAATGCGCACCTGGGTATTATTCCTAAAGGTTTCGTTTGAAATTCCATCCTTGTTCATTTGGATCTGAGATACATGTTTCATCCACTAATAAACTTTTGAAAACTTTCTCTGGAAACTTATCACACACCATTCTCTCCATTAAAACACAGCTGATTTCTGTGGACAACACCATTCAAAGGCAAAAGGATTTCTGGCAAAACGGCTCCACATAACCTTCCTTTTATTAAGCACTGCATCCAAAACCTTAACTCTGCTCTCTTTCAGTTCCTCAAGGACACCAAATCTGCAAAACTCCAGTCTCTCACCCAGCAGATCAACAGCCAACATGAGCCTTGAGTCAGACACAACCTAACAATTTGGTATTTTGTATTCCTCCAGACCTTCCCATGACACAAGATGAGCAATCACTCCTTACAAAGGTTTCTCTTTGTGCCCACACCCAGATATCTTGATGCACCCCAGGTTCAAGTTGATCTGCAGTGCTTCTATCGTAAAGTACACCTTACAGCTCATTTTTCCAATGAGACTCCACTTCCCACAGATTATGACAGTATCACCAGAACAATCAATGATATCAATCCCCAGCAAGTGCATGGATACCCCTCCAGGACGTTTTGCTGCTGTTGATTATTTTGTTAACCAATGCATGGAAAACACCACTAGCTTCAATCTTCATTGCAGGCACAACCATTCCAACCTGACACCTGGTGAGCTTTCAGCCCTCAGATCTCTGCAATGTATGAATGACATTGTTATCAAACCAGCTGATAAGGGAGGTGCTGTTGTGGTCTGTCAAAGAAGCTACATCACTGAAGCCACAAAGCAACCCTCTGACACCAGGTTTTATTCTTCTCTTCCACAGGACCCCACTGCTGGCTATCAGACTGAGGTCACCACCGCCATCACCTCTGCTATTGAAAACAAAGAGCTCCCTGCTTCTGCTAAGAAACTCATAGTTCAGCATCCCCAGACATCCAGGTTCTATCTCCTTCCCAAAATCCACAAAACAGGTAACCCGGTCATCCCATAGTGTCTGCCTGCTCTGCCCCACATCCCACATCTCTGCATTTTTGGACAGCCTCATGAGACCCCTTGTTGAGTCCCTGCCCTCCTATGTTAAAGACACCAACCATGCTCTCCAGTTATTTGACAGGTTCAGATTCAGTGACTTTCATCAGCTCATCTTCACCATGGACATCAAATCTCTTTACACAGTGATCCCCCATGATGATGGTCTGACAGCTTTGCAGCATTTCTTAAATAAGTGGGAAATCCAGTAGCCACCCACACATACACTAACTCATCTGGCAGAACTGGTTCTTACACTCAATGCTTTTTCTTTTAATAACAGTTTTTCAGCAGGTCAGTGGAGTTGCCATGGGTACCAAGATGGGTCCCAGCTTTGCTAATCTCTTTGTGGGTTGGGTGGAGGAACGTTTTTCTCTCATTCACAGGGACTGTGCCTGAACTCTACAAATGCTACATTGATGACTGTGTGGGGGCCACCTCCTGCTCCAGGGAGACCCTCAAGTCTTCCTTGACAAGTTTACCACGGCCCATCCTTCCTTCAATACACTGTTGAAGTATCCTCTACACTGCCTTTTCTGGATATCCAGCTGTCAGTACAGAACACGGTCTGAAGACATCAGTTTATTACAAACCCACTGACTCTCATAGTTTCCTCCTCCACAGCTCCTTCCATCCTAAACATGTCAAGAATGGCCTACCTTATTCACAGTTTCTTAGACTTCACAGGTTATGCAGTGAAGAGGATGATTTTGCTGAGCAGACCCAAATAATGCATAGTTTTTTCATCAACAGGGATACCCAAGCAGCACAGTGGACAGAGCACTCTCCGGGTCAGTAACATGCCTGTAACCTTGACCCCCAGGAAGGATACTGTCACACAAGAACAACGCAGAATTCCATTAGTGCTTCCTTTCCATCAGAGCACACCTTCTCTCACAGGATCATCACCAGTAACTTTCCCATTTTGCAAACTGACTCTAACATTGGTGCTTCCTTTACAGAACCACCTATTGCCTCCTACACTGCCATCTAACCTGCAGAATCTCCTGGTTAAAACAGCCTACCTACTCCCTAACAGTTCCTCCCTCCCAGGTACCAAACCTTGCAACAGGACTCCGCTACACCTGCAAATTTATTTCCAGTGTGACTGAAATTCGAGAGCCTACAGGTGTTTTTCACATCACCAAGGAGTTATCATGCACCTCCACTAGTGTGGTGTATTGTATTCTTTGCAGGAAGTGTACAGCTATTTATATCAGAGAAACTGGCAGGCGTCTGTTGACCGTTTCAGAGAACATTACAGAGCAGTCAGGAATGGTGAAACTGCTAAACCCATTGTATCCCACTTTATCTCCAGGGACCACAATGTCAATGACCTTTCTGTCTGTGTCCTTCAGCAGGGCTTCTGGGATCCTGACCATAGAAAAACAAGGAAGCCAAGCTGATCATCCGCCTTGGCTCCCAGCAGCCCTCTGGTTTAAATGATAGACTTATTTTCCACTAACATCTTTCAGCCATCCGTTTTTTCCCTAAAGTCTATTTGTTTTTGTACTCATTTAATTTCTTTTCATTTTCACCATAAGTCTCCATCTTGTCTCCTTCACACATTTGTCACCTTTCAGCCTTCTTACTAGGCCTGTTAATTAGTCCCCACCTGGGAACTTCCTAGCTCTTTCACTCCTATTATGCTTTATCTTTCCCATCATCACCTTTTGTTTCACAGATTCTCTCTTAATCTTACCATTTATCACTTCTTCTCCTGGCCTCCTTTCTTCTTTCCCACATATATATATATCTTTTCATTTTACCTCGCCTACACTAACTTTTTTTTCTCTTTTAGATATTTCCTGAAGAAGCCCTAAGGTCGTAAACGTAGATTTTTAACTCTATTTTCTATTTTCAGCGTGCATTTAATATAACCATTTTGTTTTGCTTTTAGACCACATGCTGACGCAGCACCTTATTTTTGTTTTTTACATCATGGGATATCATAAATCACCATGATTTCAGACTTATTCAGTTTACAGCAATTTACATGCATTTTAATAGTACAACTAAATCTCTATAATAGTCACCTAGTACTTTTACCACTATCAAAAACACCTAGTGCCATGGTATTTTCAACATTTACAGGTTTCATAAACATAAGGTATATAGATCAAGGTATTTTATGACATAATGTTATTACATACTAAATCCAACAATGATAAACACAACCTGTTTTACATACGCTTGGAGGTCACCACAATAACCTCCCTGTAAGAGGACCTGAGAGGGAAAAGAAAAACTAAAGAGGACACTATAGCACAGTCAAGAAAGGAAGGGTGCCCATAGGTGGCCAACCTTATGGACTAGAAATTGTAAAGGATAGAATAGACTAACTAGAATTAACAGATTTAAGAAAGCTCGGTCCTCAAGAGTGGCAGGAGCTCCCTGTCACACAGCTCCTCCCTGATATCTGAAAAGACGCCAACATTGTTCCAGTGTTCAAGTAGGGGGTCACACAGCTGTCTCTAACTTTCAACCCATATCTATTCTACCACCTCTGTCAAAGGTTCTTGAGAAAGTTGTCAGCAACCAACTGGTGGAATACTTCATGACACAAAATCTCCAGTCTCCTGGCTGCCAAACAACATGGCTTTAGAAAGATGCTCAGTACTACTACTGTCCTGATTGCGCTTACTGAGGAGTTACATATTGCCTGGCTAGAGAAGACTACATTGGTGCTGCCTTCCTCAACCTATTCAAACATCTGATATGGTAAATCATGACCTCCTCTTAACCAAATTCATGGAGCTGGGATTATCAACAGATGCCATCGCATGGTTCTCTCACTACCTGAACAACAGGTAGAAGACTTGGTTTGCTGGCCAAGGCACCTAGCTTCACCTGAGCTCTTTCCTTCTAAGACTGCTTGAAAGGCAGAGTAGAGAAACTTCCAGAGCAAGGAAAAGGATTAAGACTTATTTTGGCTAAACAGATTTACTGTGTGGTGTTGTTTTTTATTTTTACTCACAGGGATTGCTACTGTTTGTTGCTAACATTTCATTGCTTTATTTTTCTCTGTAGCAAAGTGTTTTTACAGGTATATCTTCTCTGAAATTATTACAGGAGGTGCTTTACAGGTTTTACAGTTTTATCTAACATTAGGATAAGCTTTCAGGGTTACTGCATTTGTTGTTGACTGATTGTTTCTGCTCTTACCTCCTTGTTCTTTCGTCTCGTGGTTCTTCTTTTTCGGCAGGAAGGGCCCAGCCACCCACCCTATCCCCAACCACCCCACACTACACTCCTTTATAGGGTACCACAGTTGTGACATTTCCTGTGGCAGAGCAGGAAGGGTGGATCAGTGGGCCTCCACAAGGTGAGCTCATCTACAGGGGCACTAGTAATTTAACTTGTTATAACAAGTTAAACAAAACGTAATCAAACCATTACTTGCATTTTTTTTCCATTCTAATTACTCTGACTAGGTTATAAACCCAGCAACTTATCTTGAATGGATATCATTAACTGCAGGTACTGTGGAACAATTTTCAGAAGGACAGTCTTACAGGATTTAGGACACTGTCCTACATGCTGGGCCTTTGAGATCTTAGGCTCAGCTCTGGGCAGCATGGGCAGAGATTGCACACCCTCAGATTTCATATTCAAGAGGAAATACATTATAAGAACCTGCCATTTCCCCAGCATCCAACAGAAAACCTTGACCTGCAGAGGGTAGTTGGTCCAGGAGGTAGGTAGGTGGTTAGGAGGAGCAAATCGGTGCCCCATCACTCTCTGCTCTCCAACATATTACCTCCAAAACCATATAAACACTACAAACAGGCATCTGCCTCTCTCTGAAATCAAACAAAGAGGCAGAAGACACTGCAGAGGAGGACACTGCAGCACAGGAGCTAGCACAACAAAACTCACCCAAATCAGGAACCAAAACAAAAAGGCAAAAGGAACTCAAAAACTCTGATCATAGAAGACTCCATGATTCCGGAGTTGATACCCATCTCCAGCCAGGGTAATGGTCAGATGTCTCCCAGGTACATCAGCATGGAGAGACACTGACCACATTGCTAAAATTGTTCACAAAGCAGGAGAAAACATTGATGTCCTAGTACACATAGGGACTAATGATCTCACCAGCTGGTCAGTTGTGGAGACCAAGGAACACCTGACCAGGCTGGGTGACAAACTATCATCTATTTCTGTCCGCATCTCCTTCTCTGAGATCCTGCCAGTCTGGGAGAGGGGAGCAGATGGACGGAAGGTCAGAGAAGGGAGATAGGGGAGCTAAACATGTGGCTCAAGGGCTGGTGCCAGGAAAAGGACACAGATTTGTAGGGAACTGGCAACAGTTCTGGGAGTGAAAGTTCTTTAAATTTGATGGACTGCATCTGACTAAGGAGGGAGTCAGTGCATTGGGGCAGAAGTTTGATGTCTTTGCAGAATATTTAAACTAGCAAATGGGAGAGGGTGCAGTACCCCATACGTCGAATGGGAAGAACACCCCTCCCCTCAGCTAGTGGTCAAACAGGATTCAGCATGTTTGCAGTTCATTTGCATCACCAGGTAAGAAAAAGGTTTGTCTCCCATATTATGCACAGGGGTAATGCCAAACCTCACCCAACAACTACACACACCAAAATCTGGCCAATGGAAAATCATGTACACACATGCTCACAGCCTGGGAAATAAGATCCCAGACCTGCAGGCACAATGTCAGAGTGCAAACTGGATATAGTAGCAATTAGTGAGACGTGGTTTACCAGTAACCACACTTGGGAGACTTCAGTACCTGGCTAAGTGTATTGTCTAGAAGAGACCGAGGTGCAAAAAGTTGGGGAGGAGTGGCCCTGTATGTCAAATGAAAAATATCAAAGCTACAGAAATTCAGAATACACATAAGGAGCCAGAAGAACTGTGGTCACCCTGAAACAGAAATGGGACAGCCATAAGAACTGGGGTTGTCTACAGGCCCCCAGACCAGGGGAGGACATAGACACATTACTGTTAGAAGATATACAAAACATGACAGCTAAAGGGAGGTTCTGATAATGGGAGACTTCAACATGCCGGATACAGATTGGTCAATACCAGCAGGAACATCTGCCAGAACTAGACGCATAGTGGATTCCCTGCAGGGAAGGGCCTCAAACAACTGGTACAGCAACCCACAAGAGACAGGGCTATCCTAGATCTAGTACTGACTAACAAGGAAGGGATCACAGATCTGCAGGTAGAAGGTCACCTGGGGCCAGTGACCATCACATGGTATGGTTCAATTTGGCTACTACATTAAATCATCCCATTCCAAGGCAAAAAATATGGGACTTCAGAGGAGCTGACTTTGATAAGATGGCCAACAGAGTTGTGCTAGCCCTGGCAAAAAAAAACACAGGTGAGGGGTACAGGCAAAGTGGGCAAGCATTAAGGATGCAATACTTGAAGCAACATCCCATTGAGTTAGACAGAAAAGGAAGTGCAAAAGAAGAAGGAAACCACTTTGGTTCTCAAATACAGTAGCAGAAAAGGTCAGAGCCAAAAGGCTGGCCTTCAGGAAATATAAGGGAACACAGCGAGATGAAGATATGGAGGCATACCAAACTGCCCTAAGGGAAGCAGGGAAGGCAGTAAGGCAGGCAAAGTCCCAAACTGAGGAAACACTAGCATGAACAGTAAAGAAGGTGACAAGACTTTCTATAGATACATTAGTGAAAGGAGAAAGTCCAGAGGAGTTATTTCTAAGCTTAATGGAGAAAAGGGAGCATGTGAGGAGGAGGACCCTGTAAAGGCATCTATCCTAAATAGATACTTTGCTCAGTATTACTGAAGAGAAGGTAGAGCAGGCCCACAGCTCAGCATCATGGACACAGGGGGAGGGAGGTGAGCACTACTCCTTCACAAAAGAAAGGGTCCTACAAGAGCTTGCTAAGCTCAGGGTGGATAAGGCAATGGGACCTGATGGCATACATCCCAGGGTACTTAAGGAACTAAAGGTGAAACTAGCAGAGCCATTAGCAGAACTGTTTAGTGAGTCTCTGAGCACAGGAGAGGTCCCAGAAGACTGGAGAAGGGCTCATGGATCCCGCCTCCACAAGAGTGGTAGCAGAGAGGAAGCGGGAACCACAGACCAGTCAGTCTTACCTCAGTAGTGGAAAGATTATGGAGGCACTCTTAAGGAAAGGATAGTGCAACACCTGGAATCCATAGGGGCATGGATCCAAGACAGCATGGGTTTACAAAGGAAGGTCCTGTCAAACTAATCTCATAGATTTCTTTGACTGGGTAACCAGAGTGGTGGACCAAGGGGAGCAGTTGATGTCGCCTACCTTGACTTCAGCAAAGCTTTGACACTGTTCCACATAGAAGATTGATAAATAAGCTGGGTAGGCTTAGGGTGGGTCAGAAGTTGATCAACTGGGTGGCAAACTGGTTGACTGGTAGAAAACAGAGAGTGGTGGTAAATGGTATACAGTCAGAAGAGATGCAAGTCACAAGTGGGGTACCTCAGGAATCAGTCCTGGGGCCAGTCTCTTCAACATCTTCATTAGTGACCTTGCAGATGGACTAGAGGGTAAGGCTTGTCTGTTTGCAGATGACACCAAGATCTGCAACAGAGTAGATGATCCAGATGGGGTGGGCAGAATGAGAAGAGATCTGGATAAACTAGCAAAATGGTCAGAAGAGTGGCAACTGGGATTTAATGCAAAGAAGTGCAAAATCATGCACATAGGAGAGAAACCTGAAGCCACCTATAGGCTGGGAGGGAGTTGCTAGCAGTCACAAAGGAAGAAAGAGACTTGGGCATCATCATCACTGATGACCTGAAATCATCCAAGCAGACCTCAAAGCAGTAGGTAAGGCTAGGGGTGTTAGGGTGTATTGGTAGGGTATCACAAGTCATAAGAGGGAGGTAATAATCCCTCTTTACAAGACACTGGTTAGGCCCCATCTGGAGTACTCGCGTGCAGTATTGGAGGCCACACCTTCACAAGGACATTAACCAAATTGAGGCAGTCCAGAGAAGGGCAACTAAAATGGTGCAGGGACTGCATCAGAAGACATATGAGGACAGATTAACAGAGCTCAATATGTATACCCTTGAGCAAAGGAGGAGAGAGGTGATATGATCGAGGCATTCAAACACCTTAAGGGGCATTAACAAGGTGAAAGGTCTAACATGTTTAAATATAAGAAAAATAGCAGGACAAGAGGACGAGTACTAGATTAGAGGGGGGCGATTAAGGGGGAATGTGAGAAATTCTTTTTCACAGAACGGGTGGTGGATGATGGAATGGCTTACCACAAGAAGTGGTGGCTATGAATACAGTGCAGGGCTTCAAACAGGTATGGATAGGCATAAGGGAGCAATACAAATGACTATGAATAGATAGGCCACTGACAGAGCAAAGGCCGATGGCACATTTATAAGGTAGAAAAGAAATGGGCAGACTGGATGGGCCTTGCGGTCCTTATCTGCCGTCAACTTCTATGTTTCTATGTTTCTATGTAACAGGTCCCAGAAGGTCAAATATGGGGATGTGTTCTCCAGTCTACAGTCACGACTACTGGAGTGACCCCAAGGCTTCATCTTGAGCCTCTTTGTTCAGTCAATGTCCCAGAAGTTTGCAACCACTTCAAAACACTGTTGTGTGACAATGACACTGTTATTTTACCACACAGGGACCTGGGATCCCTTGAATGCAAACTCCAGTCAGATTTGGGAGGCAGTATAGTGCAGTGGTTTAAGGCTCTGATCTGCAAATCTGGAGACCTGAATTTGAATCCTGCAGCCCACTTGCATACTGTGTGACCATGAGCAAGTCACTTAACTTCCTTGTGCTCCCAGGTCGCACTCTGTAAACAAGCTTTCAGCTTAGTATGCTACTCCTGGTTAAACAATTACAAAAAAAAAAAAAAAAAGATTTCAGTAAAGTATGCTGCTGGTTTTACTACAACAAACTACTCATCAACTCAAAAAGACAAAATCTTTACTTGGGAGAAATCATGCTCTAAAAGACAGAGCAGGATTGAGTATCACAACTCCAAATGGAGAACTCATTGAGCAAGAACAGATCTTCAAGTGCCTGGGTATATATCTTTTGTATTCAGAAAGACTTTTTATTAAAAATACTGCAAGTATGATATCTAGTTCATATCAGGTCACAGAAAATATATAAAACTAATATTTTAACATAAAGCAGTAGGGCAACATAGAAAATATATAAACAATAAACAGTACCTGCACTACCTTGTAAAGTTAACAATAAATTAAAAAACAGACCTCCACTATCCTATATACTGTATATACTAAGACAATATGGCATTCTCATAAAAACAATACTATATGTCCATCTAGGGTAACCACATCTTTGGATCATTACAGATAATTATGGCATCTCACAGTTCCTTCATTGTCCCACATCTATTCATGGTACAGTCAGGATTAGTTTCTCTCTGATAAAATACCCATCATTGCCACAGTTCCTCTGCTCTAGCAGACCTGTCTCTCACAGATGCTGAAAAATTTCCATCTGATAAATATTATTAATCAGGCTTATTCAAGTACCTAGGTATCTGTCTTGACTCCACCCTATCTTTCTTCCACCATATGAACTCTGTGGTCAAAATAATCCACCCACGGTTAGGCTTTATTCTACAGAAATGGGCCAAACCTCTCCTTTGAGATAAACTAACTACTGGCCTCCAGTCTCATCATTTCCATCATCAACTATGGGTCAGTAATCTACTCACCTGCAACAACACAGTCCTTGACAAAATCTCAGTGACCTTCAACCGCACCTGTAGATATGTACTTTTCAGGAAACCGACTCTCACTGATGTGATCTGTACTCCCCACGAATGGCCCCCTTTCCACTTCTGCACCACCTGCAACTCTGCTCATCAAAAGGGCCCTGCTTGGTCAAATGCCTCCTGGGGTCTGTAACCTGCCAACTAAGGCCAACAACTGCTATAGCACAAGGTTCATGGGCTATGGTAACTGGTTCTGCCTCACAGGGGAAGCACTGTGTGCTAGTGCTTTTTGCCTTTAGAGTGGTCAAAACCTGAACTTCTACCACCAATGGTGACTGTGCTCTCAACCTTGCATTCCTTCAGAGCACAGGTGCCAAACCATTTTTCCCAGTATCTCAAATGCTACTGCCCATAGCATTAATCCCAGATTTTGGTTACTCTGGAAACCTACTTTCTCCTACAGCACTGCCCTTAGTATGTTATTACATAGTTGGCCCCCTGCTCATTCTGTACTAATGGCCCTAGTTCTTCTACTTGTGCCTAGTTATGAAAATCTCATGTTTGGTATTATGTATTTTTGCTCTGATTTTATATATTTGTCTTTCATATGCTTAATGTTGTGTATCATGTTTTGTTGTATTTTTACTGACTCAGGCACCTCTGAAAAAGGTCTCGAGTTCAAAGATCTTCTGAACACAACTAACTAACTACGTTTTTCTTAATCACCTCTTGCTCCATGACTAGCTACAGTACCAAAGAAAGCATGCATGGGGTTGCCTTGCCCACCCCCAGTTATAACCACAGCACATGGGTTATGATGACAGTGTTTGCTCTTAGCATCACCATGCAATATGTCAGACTGAAGCTATGCATCTAAGCATCTGATCCTTGTAGTGCTTGGTTACACAGGTGTAATTTACAAGACTATCTCCAAGTTCTTCCTGGCCATACTGGACCTTTATTTCACTTCTTCTGTCATTTTGCCCTACACTGCCTTTCTCACATTTGTAATGCTCCTCCCTGACTGACAGGCAACCAGGCACACTTCCTTTCTGGGCTATACAAACCAACTTCCTTCAGCTGCATTTTGAAGCTCAGTTACTTTGCTGCAGCTGGAGGATCTGCCCCCACCCCTCGTGGTTGCTGCTTTCCCTTGGTTGTTTTGGCCTGTTTGCTTTTTGCCTTCGGCTTTAGTTTGGTCTCTGCCTTCAGCGGCTTTCTGGTTAGTGTGCTTTGCCTTTTCTGGCTGTGGCTTGTGTACCCTTTTGCTTCTCTAAGGCAACCACTCCTGCTGCTCTTATGTCCTCATTTTATTCCAGTGCAAACCTGCACTATGTTTTCAATGTGCTGACTCAATATTATGTCCTACCTCTGTCATGCTCCTGTATTTCAGTTGTTTTCTCAGCCTGCTTTACCTGTGTTCATAACTAACACTAGTAACTTTTTCACTGCACTCCATCTGCATGCACTGCATTCCAGCTAGCAGCTGCAGCCAGTTAACCCAGTTAATTTACACTGCCTTTCCTAGACTGTCCTTTCTCAACCATGTAGCCATCACTCAGTCAGTATGCTTTAGTATTTCCACTGCAGTTAACGTTGTGTAAAACCTTTACAACTCCTACTTATGGCTGGGTGTTCACTATGATAATGGCCTTTGATATGCATTCTATTTTCAGAATATTGTCACTCAGTTCATTGTTCCATACCTCTTGTTCTTCAGCAGTTCTCATTAAGTCCAATCCAATCATCATTCATCTCTCTGCATCATCATCATCTAGTCAGTCCATTTGTGCATCATGCCATTAGGCCTTGCAAATAAATCTCTACTGGCGATTATTATATTCCCTTCCCTACTCATTTGCTCCCTTGAAGTTCACATATTGAGGATGAGTCCCTTTCAGGTGGGGGTTCTTCTCAGGCTGCTTGTCTCTTGTGATGCCTCCTGGCAGGCCCATTGGGTTGTGAGAAGGTTCAACTCTCAGGGGAAAGCTTCAGCCCTAGAGATCCATAGTCAGTGCCCTCAGGGTGTAATATTTAAGACTTTAGCTGTCGGTGGGTGGGGCCCTTAGCCCACATGGGTTCCTTAGCTGTGCAGACCCCATCGACAGCACCTCTGAAAGCTATTACTCTACATCTGCCTAAGGACCACCTAGTCTCATTCTATATCTCCTTCCTTTAATTTCTAGTCAAGGTTAGGCCTCCTCAAGGTCTTGAGGCTGGGTGCTAGCCATTCAGCAGTCACTCTCTCATCAATCCATGTTTTGAGGGGCCTCTTTCTCTGAGGTACAGTACCTTCTTTGGCTTTGAGATCTACTCACGGAACTCCCATAGCATTATCCCATTAGAGGATAGAGCAAGAGGTATTCTCCAGAAGTTGCCCTGAATTGGAATTCCAAATTAGCACAGTGAGTCTAATAATAGTTCCTATGCCACAAGGGATGGCAGCTGAGTCCATGGATCCCAGAGATTTCTCCACAGGGTTCTGAGTGCCAGAGCCCATAAAGAGTTGTCCAGTACCACTTTACTCAGTATTAGAACTTCCGCTGTAAGTTGGGGTCAGATGGTGGCCCTCCTCTTTCTATAATCCTGCCATTCCTTTCTCCTCTGGAAGTCATGCCTCAGTCTGCTGTCACTCATCACCAGCTCTCAGCTGTCTACATCATCGTCAGGCCACTGGAAAATTGCAGACATTTTTGGCAAATTTGGGGATTTTCAGGTTGTTTATGGATTTTGTGAGCTGTTATGTGTACTTATTTCTCTCTATGAGGCACAAGGATGGGTTTTGAATTGCTTTGTGGAAGTCACATGACTGTTGCATATTAAAGACAGCCAGCAGAGTATAATCACACATTTTGTACTGCAAAAAAAAAAAAAAAACAACACAAGGACTGCTTTGAAATCAATAGTATATAAACTAGCACTATCAACGCAGGATCAGTACTGGGACTAGTCTTGTTCAGTGTCTTCATTAGTGACATTGCAGAGGGGTGGAAGGAAAGGTCTGCCTTATTTGCAGATGACACCAAGATCTGCAACAAGGTGGATACTCCAGAAGGGCACAGAAATGAAGAGGGACCTGGAGAAGCTTGAAAGATGATCGGAGGTGTGGCAATTGAGGTTCAATGCGAAAAGTGCAAGATAATACACCTGGGTAGGGGGAACCCTGGGAGAGCTACAGGGTAGGGGGGAGGTGCTGACCATCACCAAAGAGGAGAGGGACCTAGGGGTTATCATATCTGATGACCTTAAGGTATCAAAGCAGTGTGCAAAGGCTGCAGAGAGGGCCAGTGGCATGCTGGGGTGCATAGGCAGAGGTATTACTAGTAGGAGGCAGGAAGTGGTGATGCCATTGATAAAACACTCGTAAGGCCTCACCTGGAGTACTGCATGCAGTACTGGAGACCACATATGTAAGGACATAAACAAGGTGGAGGCTGTCCAGAGAAGGGCGACAAAGATGGTACATGGTTTGCACCACAAAACATATGAGGTGAGACTGAGAGACCTCAATATGTACTCACTGGAGGAGGGGAGTGAAAGGGGCAACATGATAGAAACTTCTAAGTTCCTCAAGGGCATAAACAATTGGAAGGCTTAGCCTGGAGTTCAATGGACAAGCAGCCAGCCAATCCCACTTCCTGAGCTATATAAGCAGTTCCTCTCAGCCTCATTGTGAAGCACTTTTCTTTGCAGCTGAAGGCTCTGTCCCCTGAGCTGGTTGAGGCCTACCACCCCCACCTTGCTGCTCCTGCTTGTCTGCTGGATTTTCTGTCTTTATTTCTTGCTTCTGGTTTGTATTCTACCTTGCTGTGTGTACTTCTTCTGTCATTGTTCCCTGTTTTCTGTGTTTGTGTTTCTTTAGTTTTGTCATTTTTGGGGCTTTTGTTTTTAAGCTCCTAGCATATCGCCCAGAGCTCCTACTATTTGCTCTGTTATTCACAACTCTCACACTACTGCAATGCAACTGCAATCATTATCTGTGTGTTTCAGCTCACCCATAACTGCTCCATGTTGCATACTCAATTGTTTTCATCTGACTCAGATTTATTCTGAATCTAGCTATGCAGCTCAATCATGCTCTCATTCTACTTACCTCATTGCATCAGCTTCATTGCCCTGCCTGGTGACACCTGCTTTCAGCAGCATTGTAAGACTGAGGTTATGGTTGTGGACCCGGTCGTGGGACAGGGGGTTGGGGTCTGGTCAGTCCTCTGGCTTATTGCTGGGGATCCGATCCTTACCTCTGAACAGGTGAGTAACCTGGGAGTGGTACTGACGACGGGCTGACTCTTCATCATCAGGTGTCAGCAGTCGTTAAATCCGCATTCTACCATCTTAGGAACATTGGTAAGGTGAAACACCTTGTTCCGTCCAGCGATTTACCCATGTTGGTCCATGCCGTGACATCATGCCTTGACTATTGCAACCCCTTTACTTGGGGCTTCCTGGGTTGATATCCACCACTTGCAGCTAGTGCAGAATGCTGCTGCAAGGTTAATGACAGGTGACTAGAAGGACACATATTACCCTGTGCTGGCGATCTGCACTGGCTGCCCATACAGTGGTGGATCACCTTTAAAGTAGGTCTTTTGACCTTCAAATCCCTACACGGACTCGGCCCCAACTACTTGAAAGAGCTTCTGATTCCTTACCCCGTATGACAGCTCCGTTCAGCAATGACAGTGGTTGCTAGAGGTTCTGAGGGTTATACTGAAGTCTTCTGGAGCTAGGGCCTTTGTGTTTGTGGCCCCAAACCTCTGGAACTCTCTGCCTCGCCGGCTTAGGGAATGCACGTCCTGTGAATCTTTAAGGGATTTTAAGACTTTTTGTGGAGCAAGGCTTTCAAATTGATGTTGCTGTGAATGCTGATTTTATATGTATATTTTGATTTTACAACTCATTTGTACAGTGCCTTGGTGCTTGAAAGGCACTAAATAAATAAAGTTTTATTATTATTATTGTGTCTCTGATTTATGTTTATTGCTGTTTTACTTCGATGTACTCCATTCAGATGTTGCTTCTATGTTTATTCACCCTGTTATACTCAGAGGTCAGCTAAAAGCTACTGCTGCAGCTGTTAAACTAGCTTTAAAGGAGTAGTCCACCCAGAATGTGCAAAAATATATGTTATGTAGAGTGTTTTGATATGTATGTTAAGTCCCAGTGTGTTTTTCCATCTGTCTGCTATTAGGAGTTTTCCTAAATTAGCCTGCTAGCTGTATGGTAGTTTTATGACCTTGGGGATCTCCATCACAAATGGGTTTATTGGCTTTCTTTCTCCTCACGATGCACCCTGTCTCATGTGACCGTGATGTAGCCATGCCCTTAGATTTAGCATGTGTACTGCTTTAAAATCAGTTTAAAATCAGTTTAGCAACAGCAGAGCTTTGTAACTGTTCTTATCCAGGGAGCACAAATGGCAACAGTTAGCTTAGCAGACACCGGAGAGCAAGCTAACTGGGGTTTCTGTAAGACAACAGTTACTAAATAGCTCTAATTCACTATTTTTGTTTTCTGTGTTCATCAGGTCTAGTTAGCAGGAGTATTTTAATTTTAAAACTTTTAATTTTATCAAACTATACACAACCATAGAAGCACAGAAACTGCCCAGATCATCATTGCAATAATTAATAAAGACTCTAGATGTTTTCTTACAGAAACCCCACTCAGTTAGATTTCAAGTATTTGCTAAACTGTAAATGTAGGTATCAGCATTCTGTTAGCAGTCAGTGCTGATATTGCTCTATGACAAGATTTTCATATTTATTTATTTATTTATTTATTTTTACAAATGAAGTGTATGGTATGAAGCTGCAGCCTACAAACTGCAAAATACTTTGAAGTCAGCTTTTCTCCTGCCTATGGTATGGCATGAAAGCAACATAATGACAGTGACTATTCCAGCTACATATTTGATTCCATTTTACAATGGTTCACTGCACTACACATTTAGTGTATCACACTTTTTCAAATAATGAATCAAATATTTTCTAAACTTAATAACTCACACATGCATATTTTTATACTTTATTAAAAAGACACTTCCCATTTGTAACAAAAACAAACAAAAAATAAATAAATGAAAGTGATGTCACAGAGGAAAATCAGTCCTAACTCCCAGTTCCTTCTAGTAGAATGTTGGTACTTACATTTATGGTTTAGCACATACTTGAGAGCTGAGTAGGTGTTAAGAAAACAGCTACAGTCTTTACTAATTATAGCATTGACGATCTGGGGCAATTTCTATGCTTTTTATTGTGTATAGTTTGATGAAATTACATTTTAAAATGAAAACACTTACTACTGCCAGCTAGACCTGACAAGCCCGAAAACACAAATAATGAATTAGAGCTATTTAGCAGCTGTTTTCACAGAACCCCCAGTTAGCTAACTCTCAGGTTTCTGCTAAACTAATTGTTGCCATTTGTGCTCCCTGAATAAGTACAGTTACAAAGCTCTGCTATTGCTAAACTGATTTTAAAGCAGTAGACATGCTAAATCTAAGGGCATGGCTACATCATTGTCATGTGAGACAGGGTGCATTGTAGGAGAAAGAAAGCCAATAAACCTATTTACGATGGAGATCTCCAGGGGTCATAAAATTACCATACAGCTAGCAGGCTAATTTAGGAAAACTCCTAATAGCAGACAGATGGAAGGACACAGTAGGACTTAATATACATATCAAACACTCTACATAACATATGTTTTTTGCACATTCTGGGTGGACTACTCCTTTAATATCTGCATGTGGTTCTCGGCCTTCCATCACTTTCTTGTTTGTCCTACATCAGGGACTGGAAGTGTCTGGGGAGTCGTGGCCCCATGTGGCTAATTATTTCTGTTCTAATCCTGCCTTCGCACAAAATCCTCAGAGTATTTGTCACCTTGATTTGGCTTTTAAATGCCTGGCTGGCTTGCCCCACTATTCAGTGCTGTTTCATTGCTACTATGTTATGCAGACCTATGTTCAGGTCCATTAATAACTACTCTGTTTACTGACCTACGTGCAGGTCCACGCTTGCTTATGCAATCGTTGCTCATTGCTTATGCAGATCATTGCTTTATACCTACTGCCATTCCCTTGGCTTCAGCCTCTGGGATTCTGCTGCACTTAATTCTGCCTTCAACCTTGCAAGGTCTCAGTACTCAACGCTATTATGAGCTCAGCACACCAGTGCTCATTCAGCTGCTCACCAGCTTTCAGCTTTCAATCAGTTTCTGGAGCATGCCAGCCATACTATTCTGGTGCAGGGTTCCTGCAACTGACGGTCTCGCTCTGCATTAGTCCGCATCTTGAGTGTGCCTGGTTTGGGACAGGGTCCTTCTCACCTGGCCCATGACTGAGAATGTCCTCACTTGGGCTTGGCTTTAGCTTCAGCAGCTCCTGATGTAGAATTTAAGACTAGCTGTGGAGGGTGGAAAAGTTACCTTCTTTGGCTCTCGTGTTCCACTATAATGGTTATCCATTGGCTTTAGTGGTTTCCTAGCAAGGCACCTTCACCGATTCTCCCTACGACTACCTCTGGTTCACCTGGTTTGAGTTTAGGGTCAGTAGACCAGGTGAGTGCCTCAGCAGCTGTTGCTCTCCTCCTCCACCTTGGTTCTCTATTCGTTTGCAGAGAATGCTTGCAACCTTCCACTGCATTCCTGCTAGAGGGATTTGAGTGAGAGCTCTCCAAATTGAAATATCTTCCACCTTCCTTTAATTGGGTTTCCAAATTGCAGCTACAAAGCCATCGCTAAATAAAATATCCCAAGCCTGGAGGGAAGGTGACCTAGGCCTTGGATCCCAGAGATTTCCCCTCAAGGGTTTTTTTTTCTCTCTGTTGCCTCAGGTCATAACTGTTAGCATAGTAGTGTCCCTAGTTTCTTTAGGTAGGTAGATTCTGCAGTTGGTTGGAGGTGGATGGTGTCCTGCCATTCCTCTCTTTAGAGGATCACCTCATTCTCAATGCAAACCATCGGAATCATGCCACACAAACCTGGGCTTTCATCATGTTGTCAACCTGAGCATCTCATTACATTATCAAACTGTCTGATGCTTATCTACTACTACTACATCACAGTCACAGCTTGCTTATGTGCTCGTATTTTATTCTTTTGGGATCCTTCCTAAGGTACCTTTAACCACAGGAATCACCTCATGGCACCTCTAGGAGTGGAACCCTCTTGAGGGTTCCTTGCCTTTGGTACCCCTACAGGGTGGTAATTCCTCTGGAATAGAAAGTGAACAGCCAAAACCAAACTAACACAGTTACACAAGCATAGCACTATACTGGCTGCATAGGTCATTGAATTGAAGGCTTAGCCTGGAGTTCAATGGACAAGCAGCCAGCCACTCCCACTTCCTGAGCTATATAAGCAGTTCCTCGCAGCCTCATTGTGAAGCACTTTTTCATTGTCCCACCATCCTCCCTCTCCTCCTCCTCCAGCAGCTGCACTTCTCCTGGGATCCTTTCTAAGGTACCTTTAGCCACAAGAATCATCCCGTGACACTTCGGAATGGAACCTCTTCAAGGGTTCCTTGCCTTTGGTACCCTACAGGTGGTAATTCTCTGGAATAGAGAGTGTGAGCAGCCAAAATCAACTAACACAGCTGCACAAGCATAACACTATACTGGCTGCATAGGCCATTGAAGGTGCAGGTGGGAGATATTTTCCAATGTAGAAAAGATACCAGAACAAGATGGCATGATATGAAATTGGAGCGGAGAGATTAAGAGGTAACGTGAGGACATTTTTCTACACAGAGAGGGTGGTGAGTGCTTGGAAAAGTTTGCCACAAAAGGTAGTAGGGCAAGCACAGTGGAGGGGTTTAAACATGCCTGGAACAAGCATAGGAGAACCTTGGGTGGGAAGGGAGTGATGAAAAGTCATTGACCACTTAGGGTGACTGAATGCATACATGTACAGGACCTCAGGGCAGACTGGATGGGTCTATCAGTCCTTATCTGCTGACAATTTCTATGTTTCTATTATGTAAAATCAGCAGCATAATAAACCAACAATCTGATAAAATAGTCTAATAAATGCACAGGCAATAACTGGAGGGGTTCAAGAATGCATGGGATATGCACAAGGAATCATAGTGGAAAGGATGGTGAGAGGAGAAAGAGCCATATGGTTGGAGGTAACAATGTAGTCAGGGAAAAAGGGCAGATGGGGTTGGCGAGCAGTTCTTCTCTGATGGCAAATTCTATGTTTCTATGTAAACAGTGTCGCAGTAAAGTACTATAAAAATACTCCTCTAAGTTCCAAATACTCCTGTTGTAATCAATCCGTACACCTAGCTTGTATAGTATCTCCTGTTGCTGCTCAAATAGATATTGTTCTAATCCTGTACCTAATGCATCCTAGGGTTTGCTGTTGACTACACCTCTGAGTCGCTGCTTATTTCTTGTATTGTTTACTGTTATGTGTATACTGCCTCCACTTCAGTGTTGACAGCTATCTCCTCCTGCCTTTGCCCCTTCTACCTGCTCTACCCTTGCCCTCTCCTTTCTTCTCTTCGCATTTCCTGACTTTTATCTCTCTCTCTCTCCCTTTAGAGCTCTTACCTCACCCTCTACCCCCGACAATGGCCTTCCTGCCTGCATACCCCTTCCCTCTCACCTGCAGTGCTTATTTTCAAGATTGCCCTTGGCTGGTATGGCATGCTACCTAACATTTGGCACTTTTGAATTACTGGAATTTCCTAAGCCTCAGTCTCTTACTTCTTGTTATTGTGTAACTATGTATTATTATGTTGACCTTGTATGTATGTATACCCCCATTCCTTCGACGTGGAACCTTGTAAACGAGCAGTTCCTGCTCAAAGGTATTTGTAATCCAAGATTTCAATAAAATAAAAATAAAAAAGTATCATCATCATCACCACAAAGTTAATCAAGAGATCAAGAAAAGTACTTTCAAATCATAAAAACACAAACAGAGGAGCAACTGGTATCCAGCATCAACAGCCTTAGAACTTTGTGTTGTATTTCAGCATCAGAAGCAGTCCAACACTGAGAAAAGAACTCACTACAAGTTCCAAATACTCCTGTTGTAATCAATCCGTACACCTAGCTTGCACAGTATCTCCCTGTTGCTGCTCAAATAGATATTGTTCTAATCCTGTACCTAATGCATCCTAGGGTTGCTGCTGACTACACTCCTCTGGAGTCCTTTCTGTTTCTTGTATTGTTTACTGTTATGTGTATCTCTTCTTGTTTCAGACGTGAACCTTTGTAAATGAGCATTTTGTCTCAGAAGTACTTTCAAATGATTAAATAAATAAATAAACAAATAAATAAATCAGAAGCAGTCCAACATTGTCTTCCATTATACTTTGATGATTATCTTTAAAAGACTGGAGTACACTGAAAAGTCCACTCAACACCTGCTGTACTCATTGGGAGGCAGACATATCTTTTGCCACAGCAGCAAGATGTGACAGTATATCAGCTTGTGTTTCCCACCACTCGGCAATATTGGGTTATGACTGGGCAGCAGTTCTGTACCCATGCCATTCAAAGTTTTAAACACTGGAAGGACATGGCAGATCCTGAGTTTATTTTGATTTGTCTCTGTCCAGTGTTGGCAGCTGCTTAGGGTCAAAGATGCGGGCAGCTTCAATGTGCTCAGTGAGGGATGTGTATTAAAAGGTTTCCAACTTCTCACTGCTGTCCAACATCACCTCCTGAAAAAGTTGATACAGTATTTATTTTCCTGAGCCAGACCTGGACAACACTTTTGTTGTCTTTGGTCTGTACTCTTTCCCTACTGTGGCGCAGAATACCAAAACATGTGGACATTTTGTAACCTCCCAAATATGTTGAGTCCTTGTGACTTGCCGTTTGACCAAAACTCTTTATTAAAATGTTCAGCAAAATGTTCTGACACAAAAGTAACTTATGCCACCACCTCTGTCACTTTGTCTGTTAACAATAACTTTAGGCACTTGAAGGTTGCTGCATCTGATGCCACCATTTCAACAAATTCTGTTAAAATGGGCACACAGTCTGCTAAATATTGAACAGCACTAACCCAAGAGCACAATCAGGTTTGCACTGAGCAGACTGTCATCTTGAGTACAATTCCTGTTTTGCTTCCATAAATACAAAGGAAGGGAACACTGTTTAACCAGGAGTAGCACACTAAGCTGAAGCTTGTTTCAGATGCGACCTGGGAGCACAAGGAAGTTAATTGACTTGCTCAGGATCACACAGTATGCACCTAGGCAACTATGGGATTCAAACCCAGGTCTCTAGATCTGCAGCTTAGAGCCTTAACCCACTGTACTATACTATACTATACTATATATAGTAGACTATACTGCCTACTAAGTACCAATGTCACAGTATTGGGCTCTGGCAAAATATTTTTTACAATTGAAACCGCAGTGTTTAAATCCTTCCATGTGTCAGCCCAGACACCTAAGACCAAACTGAGGAGGTAGGCAATGCAAGTTACATGCACTGCATTTGGTAAGATGCAGAATAGCACAGTTGCAAAAACTTTGTGCATATAACTTGCACTGTCTGTGAAAATGGCAAAGACTTTGTTCAGGTTCACTCCATTGGTGTTCAGGACTCTTAGTAGAGCTCTGAATACAGTTGTATTGTTTACACCTCCAAAACTCAAAACCAGTTAGGGATTCTGCTCCCCAACATTTGCCAAAGGTTGTGCCAAAAATAGTCAATACACTAAGTCCACAGGAATTTGTTGTCTCATCCAGAAAAATGAAGAGGTCTTGAGCCTCAACTCCTTCTTTCAGGGACTGTTTATGATTAGGCTGAAGTTCTTGGATATATGTGCTCGACGATGTGCTGATCCAGGAAGACCACTACCTTGCTTTGTGTACTTGGGCACCATTTTCAAAGGTTAGCATGGCACAAACTGGGTTTGTGCCATGCTAACCTGGAATAGTGCCAGCTGTCAGGGACATGACCATATTCAAAGGACACAGAGTATATGAGGTGCATCCCCGACAGTGCCACTGTGAAATATTGTGCTGCGCCTATGCAAATGAGGGTCCTCCCACGATATGTGGCGAGCACAATACTGAATGTTTTCAGAAGCGCTTAAATGGCCACCAGCAGTGACGCAGTTTAACACCTCTGAAACCCAGCCCCTAACAGTGTGCAGACCCATCTGTATACTTTCAAGGGCTGGGTACCCTGGTGTTCCAGCAGTCACTCCCTGCCCCACTCCCTGTCCTCATATAGTAATAATATTACATCTGAGGTTCAGTGTCCCTCCCTGCCCCAATCCCTGTCCCCATGTATTAATAATATAATATTGGTGTTTCAGTGGTCCTTACATTCCCAGTTGCCATCCCAAACCAAAGAAATAACATTCCTGGTAGTCAAATCTAGTGGTCCCTCCCCCTTTCCAATCACCATCCTGACACAAAGAAATAATATCCCTAGTAGTCTAGTGGACCCACCCCATTCACTGATCACTGTGCCAACCCAAATAAATAATATTCCTGGTAGTCTAGTGGTCCCTTCCTCTCCCCATTCACTGATTACCATCCCGACTAAACAAAATAATATTCCTGGTGGTCTAGTGGTCCTCCCCATTCACTGATTGCCATCCTGACCAAAGAACTAATTTCCCTGGTAGTCTAGTGGCCCCCACTGGCATGTAGTGACTCACCAACCACTACTTCCCCAATGTAACCTGTGCCAGCAACTGGAACAGCCCTCCTCATACCACCATGGCCAGTTGCTGACTGAGCTGTCACTGAGCATGTACAATACATAGTACATACTCATAGTACATACTCATTACATAGTAAATACCCTTGTATTTATGGAAGCAAAACAGGGAATTGTACTCAAGATGACAATCTGCTCAGTGCAAACCCAGGTCTCTAGATCTGCAGCTTAGAGCCTTAACCCACTGTACTATACTATACTATATAGTAGACTATACTGCCTACTAAGTACCAATGTCACAGTATTGGGCTTGGCAAAATATTTTTTACAATTGAAACCACAGTGTTTAAATCCTTCCATGTGTCAGCCCAGACACCTAAGACCAAACTGAGGAGGCGGCAATGCAAGTTACATGCACTGCATTTGGTAAGATGCAGAATAGCACAGTTGCAAAAACTTTGTGCATATAACTTGCACTGTCTGTGAAAATGGCAAAGACTTTGTTCAGGTTCACTCCATTGTGTTCAGGACTCTTAGCAGAGCTCTGAATACAGTTGTATTGTTTACACCTCCAAAAACTCAAAACCAGTTAGGGATTCTGCTCCCAACATTTGCCAAAGGTTGTGCAAAAAATAGTCAATAGTCAAAATAGTCATGTACTGTACATGCTCATTGACAGTTCAGTTGGTGGCTGGCCATGGCGGTGTGAGGAGGATTATTCCAGCCACTGGCAAAGGTCATGTTGGGGGAGCAGGGTGGTGGGTCACTACCTGCTGGGGTGGGTGCCACTAGACTGCCAGGAAACTATTTCTTTGGGTCGGAACAGCAATCAGTGAATGGGGAGGGACCACTAGACTACCAGAAATATTATTTTGGGTCAGGATGGGATCGGTGAATGGGGAGGGACCACTAGACTACCAGGAATATTATTTCTTTGGTCGACATTGGTCAGTGAATGGAGGAGGGACCACTCTGACTACCAGGAATATTATTTCTTTGGTCGGATGGATCAGTGAAGGGGGGGAAGGGCCACTAGACTACCAGGAATATTTATTTCTTTGGGTTGGGATGGTGATTTGTGAAAGAGGAAGGGACCACTAGACTACCAGGAAAATTATTTTTTGGGTCAGGATGTGATTGGTGAATGAGGAAGGGGAGGGACTACTAGACTACCAAGAATATTATTTCTTTGGGTTGGGACGATGGGAGGGACCACTAGACTACCAGGAATATTATATCTTTGAGTCAGGATGGTGGTCAGTGAATGGGAGGGAAGATGGACCACTAGACTACCAAGAATATTATTTCTTTGGGTCCGGATGACAGGGAGGAACCACTAGACTACCAGGAATATTACTTTGGGTTGGGACTGCGGTTGGTGAACAGGCGAGGGAGGGACCACTAGACTACCAGGAATATTATTTCTTTAAGTTGGGACGGCAATCTGAGAAGCAGCAAAGGGAGGGACCACTGAACCACCAGTTTTGTTTTATTAATATATGGGGACAGAGATTGGGGCTTGGGGGGACCTGGCCCTGTGCACTGAGGCCAGGTGCTCACATGCAGATGAGCCCATAATGGGCATGAAAATGGAGCCTTAGCACTGTGCATGCCCAATGGGCTCATTTGCATATTTGGCTGAATATCACCCATCTGGGCTGCAGCACTAACCAGTGTGCACCGCACTTTACCCTATGGTCTTCAGCACCCTCTAAGGTAGCACTGCACCAAACATGGCAACTGCTGCTGCTGTGCACCACGCTACCAGGGTCCAATATTCAAACATATAGTGTGGCCAGTTTGGATCTGAAGCTATCTGTTTGAATATGGTGCCAGAGCAGCTGAATTATTTTCGCCAGCTCACCTTGGCGCGCCGTAGCTGGCTGGCTCGAAAATAGGGCCCCTAATCAAGAAATCTCAAAATCCTGAAGCTTTTTCCAGAGGAATATCTGTACGGGTCAAACACTAAATGATGTCCAGCACAAATTCCTTTCACTTGAGAGCTGGTGTTTTTGCTCGGGTGAAACAAGAAGTCAGTGATGGAACCAGAGATTCCAGAAATTAATTTTTTTCTTGCTACCTCTCACCTACATTTTTTAAACCTGTGTACCACAGATCTGGAAGTGGGCAGAGCTGACTGGCAAACAGCAGTTTGTTTACAAATGTGTACCATTCAGCACCGCCTCTTCCCACCCTCCATCTACCTTCCAGGACCGGAACAATTTTTTACACACAGTTCTCTACTTGGCATGCACCTTCCATCCACTGCCCATCTTCCTTGACCAACACAATTTTTTAATACTCTCCCAATCTGTCACATACCTTCTCACCCTCTCTGCCTACCTCGAGACCAGTAAAAAATTTTTGTCACAGTTCTCCACAGTATGCACCTTTCCACCCTCTGCCCACCTTCCTGACCAACTCATTTTTTTAAACACTTAATCAAAACTGGATCAGATCTTGCCACTCTCCAGCCACCTTCCAAGACAAATACACATTTTTTTTGTATTTATATTTTACGCTTTTTTCCCTGTTTTTCTCCTTACTGTTCCAGGGCCCCAGTACACGGCAATGGGTATTTGTGAAGGTGCACACATGCTCCATGGCACTGGTTCTGGCCCTTCCACCTCTCCCTGGCAATCGCCGGGCTCCCGTAGCCTGGCACTACCATCTGTCCTCCACCGGGTGGCAGCCAAGGGCCATGAAAACCCTCATCCCTCCTGGGAGAGGAGAGCTGCCTGGCAGCTCAATCCTTCTCCTCACCTCCCCACCCATGACCCACGACAACCCAGGCTCATTCCCAAACCTGGTCACAGCATGGTGTGGTGTGGCCAAGTGTCTCAACCTCTGTGTCACCGGGTTGGCCACAGGTACAATTTTTTCAACACTTTCCCAACCTGGCACAGACCTCGACTAGCTCCACCCACCTTCCCAGACCAGCACAACTTTTTAGTACAGTCTCCCCACTTGGCATGCACCTTCCCACACTTTGTCCACCTGCCCTGACAACACAGTTTTTAACACTCTCCCAACCCCACATGCACCTTTCCCTGATGGCACAATTTTTAAAACACTTTCCCACACCTGGAATGGACTTCACCACCCTCCACCCACCTTCCTGGACAAGTGCAATTTTTCCACACTTTTTGAGACCAGTATTTTTTGTTACCATTGTGCCCACTTGCTTCCATCCACACTCCACTCTCTCTCCAGAAACTATTTTTTACCTGGATGCCTTCTCACCTTGACATGGCTCCCACCTTCCCTCCCTCCCTGACTGGCCTGTCTTAGAGGAATGTCAAAACAAAAACAATATTCACTATTTATACTACAGGTACAAAAGTATTTTACATGTGTGCCCCATCCCTCCCACCTCCCTCCCTCCTTAATATTGGAAACAATCACAGACTTACCTATTTCAGGAAAAAGCAGGAATGCCAAAACAGCAGCAGCAGTCTTGCAGATGTGAGGTACAAGTACAGCTGGCAGCAGCGTGTGTAGAATGGCAGGGAAATCTTGCAGGACATCTGAGGACAACCGAGGAGCTGGTGGCATGATTTATTGTTCTTTTTCTTGCCTCTGGCAAGGAAATCTTGCAGCTGAGGAGTCTTGTGTTCTGGCAAAGTCAGCAGTCAGCAATGCAGGAGGCTGCAGGACTGGAGAAGCTCTGTGACAGTTGGCTTGTCGCCTTGTCATCAGCTTCAGAGGAAGCTTCATTGGCTGGCTTCAGTGGCTGAAGTAGCTCTGTCCCTCCCCTGCCTGTCCACTTGTATTTACATACGAACATATGAAATTGCTAGCAGAAACAGGCCTCATGGTCTATTGAGTCTGCTTGAGTGTGCAGCTAGCACCTCATCTTGCAGCTACCCCTCCGCCCCCTTCACAGTATCCTTCCCCTCCCTGTCCCAACCCTCTTGAAACTGTCCGCCATCTTACAGGACACTATCTCATCTGGTAAGGTGTTCCATTTGTCCACCACTCTTTCAGTGAAAAATATCTCATCTCCTCCTGAGTCTTCTCCTCCAATCTCAGTCCATTCTCCTCGTGTCCCTCCTCTTCTCATCTGGAAAATCCCTTCTGTGTTGTTCTTGTTTATTCCTTCAGATACTTAAAGGTCTCATCGTATGCCCCCATCCTTCTCTCTTCCAGCGTATACATATTCAGCTCTCCCAGCCTGTCCTCAGGGTTTGCTCTCCAATCCCTGGATCATCTTTGTGGCTCTTCACTGCACCCTCCAACAATCTGATGTCCTTCTTCAGGAATGAGCACCAGTACTGCACGCAGTACTTCAGTTGGGGCCTGACCAATGACTCATACAGGGCAGGATAACCTCCCTCCTTCTGGAGGAGATCCCTCTTGCAATACACATTAGTTACATGGATCTGAGGGGGCAGATCATTCACAATAGAGCTCTTCTGGCACAAATTTTGACATCTTTTACTGCATCATGAATGCATCACATGCTAAGAACAGGATGCCAATCACATTGTTTAGATACACCATGCATCTAAGAGGGCAGAGATGCAACCAGAGATGCCACAAAACTGAGAAATGGTCAAATGCAGGCCAAAAACTGTATAGAATTGGGGAAAATAAAGATTTTAATGGGTGAGAACCATTTTGCAGGGGCTAAAAACTGTGCATTTCACAATTTTCCAGTGCCCCTGGTGATCCCATTTCTCATCTGTACTTGCAGCTCTTGCTGTGCTGTTCTTTTGGACTCCCTCCCAAGATACCTTTAGCCAAAGGAATCACATTCCTATGGCACCTTTAGGGTGGAACCCTCCTCAAGAGGGTCCCTTTGCATTCTCAGTACCCTGACAGGGTGGTAGTCCTCAGGGACAGAGAGTCCATATGGTCAAAGCAACTACAAATGACAGTCAACATTTAAGCATACAGCTAGCCTTCAGCTACCAACAAGTTGCACAAGCATTAGTCCACACTGTGGTTGCACACATCGATTAAATGCACCACTGTTCACTGTATGAAGAGCTCCAGTGGTTACCCTTGGAACAGCAAGCTAAATAATTGGGTGTTTCTATTTCCTGGTAAATCTTAGGCACTCAGGGTCTTACACCACTTGCAAATGTATTTGTCATATCAGAATCGTGGCAGGGAACACACAGATCTGATCAATGCTTGTTGGCTACACCATTCTGAAAACTCAATAGGGTCAACGAGTATTGTCATATACTGTGGCCAAAGAATGGAATTCTTTGGCACTTAATCTTATTGATGTGAATGACAGGAAGAATATTACATGGGCAGGTGTGCAAATGAGAATTTTGTACACTCATAAGGTGTGTGATGCTTCATAAGCCCTGAGAGCAAAGCTCAAGGGGTTTATAATAGCGCACTACACTGAGAGTGTATATAAAATTAGAGTTTTTTGTACACCTACCCATGTGTTGTTTTATAAATTGCTGGTGATTGTTTTCTCACTTTGATCATTTTATTAAGAAGAAGGAGCAGTTTGGCTACTAGATGGACCCACTGTGTGAAGCATTAAAGCAGCATTAGTGTTTAAAGGCCACCCATGTTTGAATGCTTGCTCCTTGGATTCTGTGCCCCCGTCTCTATCTTAGTTTGCACAGTAGCAGTAGCACTAGGTCAGTTGTGGTCAGGCTTTAGTGCAGTTTCTGCTTTACTTTTATTTTATTTTGAAGATCCCAGCCCTGAGTTAGTTAAACCAGACGAACTGGAGCCTGTGGTGTTAGCAGGTAAACAAATAAATGGCCAAATAACTATAGAACTACTATGAAAAGAGCTGTGGTAGAGACACTGAACAGAAGTAGTGTGAGCAAACAAAAGCAGTGTGCACATGTGTAGAACGAGAGAAACCTGGTGCATGTTTGCTGTTATAACCCATAGGTTATAATGACAAATTATTACCAGGTTTCTCTGTGGAGAAAATGCTTCCCAATAATTGTATTGCACTATTTAAACACAATTATAAGAACTATGTGTTAGCTAACAGTTTATGTAAAGTTTTTTTGTAGTTATTTTCTGTATTTGATCTTTCTTTCTTGCTGTATTGTCTATTTTGTTTCTCTCCATGTCTCCTTGAAAATGGACATGCCTTGTCCTGAGGTTCTTACCCAGTTGACAAAATCTAAAATAAAAAAATAAATTATTTAAAAGACAAAGCCAATGGTTTGATGGGAGAAGCAACAAACCACACCTCTTTCTAGGCTTTCTAAACCAGCTTCCTTCAGATCATTCAGAAGCTAATTTTCTTTGCTCCCACCATCCACCCTACTCCTCCAGTGACACACTTCTTCTTGGCCTCCTTCCTGAAGTACTTTAGCCAAAGGAATCACATTCCTGTGGCACCTCTAGGGTGGAACCCTCCTTAGAGGGTTCCTTTGCCATCCCAGTATATCAACAGGGTGGTAGTCCCTCAGGGGACAGAGGTAAAAATGGTCAAAGTAACTACATGGCAGTCAGCATCCAAATATACAACTAGCTTTCGGCTACCGACAAGTTGCATAGGCATACAGCACTATTAACTGTGTGAAAACGTCTAGTGGTTACCCTCAGAACAGAGAACTAAATGTTTCTATTACCTGGAAAATCTTAAAGAGCCTCTGACATGAAAAGTGCAACATTACAGAATCCGAATAAGCATACCCCCAGTAAATCTCATACCAAAAACTAGATTTCTACATTACTTCATTTTAAAGTTATGAGCTATTTTGTAACCCTGATTGCACTGCCTCAATAGTTCTCAGACTTCGTCACAGTGAGCCTCCCCAAATCCATGGAAAGATTTTGAGCCTCCCCAAAATTGAAAAAATCTTGGGCCTCCCAAAGAAAAATAACATACTGTACTTTGCCCAGTACACCATGACTAATTGAAACCCCTTTGAGTACTTGGCTCACATTCAGTTCTTTGTCTTATACTGACGTGGAACCTTTGAAAAGAGCTCCTGTGCTCAAAGGTGTTATCTGAATAACAAATAAATAAAATAAACAAATATTATTATTCAGCTTAATGTGACCCCCACAACAGGCCAACCTACGTACTCTGCTATTTTTATTCTTGAACCATTGTTTACCCCTTATTGCAGTACCTTCAGGGGTCAGACTACTTTCTCTGTTTCCTCTCTATATAAAATAACCTTTCTACATACTTTGCCTCCCCATCCTTCCCTGCTCCTAAACAACTTCTCAGGGATTACTTTGCTCTTTCCTGCTATTGCTCTTAGCACTTCTATGCTCAACCCTTGTATTTGGGCTGTTCTGCCATCAGACTACAAATTGATCAATTACCACAACTTATTATTAATTTATTGTTCATATTTGTTTGCACTATTGTTCATGTGTATTTCTTGATTGTTTTGCAGTTACCATTTGCAATGTATTCCTCCCTACCCTTCCCGGGTACACCTGAAATGAGCCTTTCATTCACCTTCCCTTATCACCTATTAGTAAATACATTTAATTCATCTACTATTATCCTCTTTCTGTTTGCATCATCTCTTCACACAAATATATAAAACTCAAAATTTAAATACATTACTTTTTCAGACTTGCTTGAGCCTCCCTGGAACAGGTTGCAGCTCCCAAGGAGGCTGGCCTCTGTTGAGAACCCTGCACTACCTGTTCAAAACAGCCTGTGCCAGTGAAGAGCTGCTGCTGATGTCATCTCAGGACCTCACAGTCTAGTATTCCCTGTCAGCAAGTTGATAGGATCTGTTTCTCCAAGGTTTTAAAGATCATTGAGAGGGTTCTATGATAACAAATATTACACAGATTTGCGAGTGTCAGCTTGGGGAAGACAACCTATTACATCTATTGATTTTATGTCCTCTTTATATTCAAGAAATAAATCTGTACTTGGGTAGTGTATTATCAGCTTTAGACATGAAACTTAAATATCAAGTGAATGCATTATTGAAATCCAAAAATACTGAGATACAGTATTAGAAAGTGTTGCATTGTTCTGTAAAAAGATAGAATGTAAGAAACTGCATATTATAAATAAGGAATAGGTTACTATAAGGTGATGCTCATATTTGTTACTAAATCTTAGATGTAGAGACAAGTGCAATAGTTTGATTATAAACAACTGAATGAGTTTACTGGTAGAAACATCAATTTAATTGTACTACTCAATTTCCTGTATATTTATTGGTAATTGTACCTCTATGGATTTTAACACTGTAGAATGTTATATGTATATTTACGTATGCTAAAATGTATTGTGCAATATTTTGTAAGGACAATTCTGTCTTGTCAAGCAATAAACTGAACTGAACTGAAGATCATGTGGAATAGTTGCTTAAAGTAAAACAGGCAGCACCATTCACAAAACATTGCTATAAAAACTATATGTGTTTCAGGTTTTGTAACAAGGTTGACAAAATTGTACTTTACAATGCCTTTTGGTGTGGTCCATTTCTCAAGGGTTACTGGATGCTGAGTCAGCATGCCTCCAGGTTGCTGAAGCCATTTGATATTTTCATAATCATGGCCAAAGAATGGAATTCTTTGGCACTTGATCTTATTGATCTGAATAACATTGCAACATTTAAAACAATTATAAGAACTATTTGTTAGCTAACAGTGTTTGGAAATGTCTTGTAGTGTTTTTATTTCTGTATTTGATTTCTCTTTTTGTTGTATTATCTATTTAATTTGTCCTCTATCTCCTGTATTTTGTTTCTCTCCTGGGTCCCCATGAAAATGGTCAGTCCTTGTCCTTGACTTCTTACTCCATCATTAAAAAATCTAAAATTAAAAATAAATAAATGAAAAGGCAAAATCTGTGGTTTGATGGCTGAGACCAACCAGTCACACCACCTTCCTGGTCTATGTAAACCAATTTCCTTCAGCCTCATTCAGAAGTTCCTTTTCTTTGCTCCCATCATCTACCCCCTCCAGCAGATCATTCCTGTCCCTGGGCTCCTCCTAAAGTACCTTTACCCAAAGGAATCACATTCCTGAGGAGACTCTAGGGGTGGAACTCCTCAAGAGGGTTTCATTGCCCTCCAGGTACCCAGACAGGGTGGTAGTCCCTCAGGGACAGAGAGTGCGACTGGCCAATGTAAACTACAAATACAGACAACATCCAATCCAACAACTAGCCTTTTACACAAATGTTGCACAAGCATTACCCCACATTATGGTTACATACATCCACTAAATACTTCCTTCACCCCTCCCACTGTAATTCCTCAGCTGGGCAAGTAGGTTTCTCATATTGCCTACACTACCTGTGGAAATATTCATCTCCCCAACACACTGTTCTCTTGCCCTTCTCTCCTGCTTCTCTTAAAACTAGTTTTCAATAGCTCACCAGTCAACACTGCTCCTGTAGCTAGTCCTCACCCTGTTACTCCCTTCATTGTCTCCCCACACAGTCTAGAGGTATCTGCAGACCCCTGCCAATCTATTCATTTGCCCCAACATGTGTAGTTCTCAGTTATTGAGCACAGGTAGTCTTGCTAGCTAAGGCAAGCATTGAGTCATAGAAACATAGACACTGCCAGCAGATAAAGACCAAAGTCCATCCAGTCCACCCATAAAGGTACTACTATCTCACCCCTTGACCTAGTGTCCGGGGGGTTATCCCCTCTGCCTTCCAGAATCCCTTACTTCCGAGGTTCCACCTAGAGGAACTGTGAGTCCCCTTACTCTGTCCAGCTGTGTTTGAACCATTTTATATACCTGCCCACCACTTCCACAGGTAATCAGTTCCATGGCTCCACCACCTGCTCAGTGAAGAACTTTCTTGCATCACTTCTGAATTAATCCCCACCAACCTCCAGTCATGCTCCCTCATGACAGTGCTGTATCACTGTTTTAATAAAGAAGTCCTTGCTGTTCATTCTATTTATTCCCCTTAGACACTTACAGTTACTGCAGATATCTAACATGCCTCTAGCAGTTCCTCATAGGATCTGCCCTGCTGCCCTGAATCATATTGGTAACTCTTTGCTGCACCTACTCCAGCCTATACCTTTCCATCTCGTGTGGACTCCAGAACTGGCACAGTATTCCTGGTGAGGCCTCACCAGTGAACCTGTACAGAGGAAATATCAATTACCTTCTACTAGCAACCCCTGCCCCCAGTACATCCCAAGATTTTTGTTGCCTTATTATTTGCCTTATTGCACTGACTGGCTCATATGAGAGAGTCACTGATGATGAGTCCAAGATTGTTCTCCTTTGTTGTCAGGAGGATGCACGGATAGTCAAATTTGCCCAGATATCGGATCTGGGTATCGTGGTGGCTGCTATCTCATTGGATCGGTTTTGCATTGGGTTGATAGTGATACTATAGCAGTCGCATACAGAAATTGCTGAGAGCCCTCTATTTAGGGCAAACTAACATGAAGGCTGGCAAGTTGACTGTCTGCAGTTGACTGTTTTGCAATCAGCACCTCGCTGATGTCTGATTACCCTGAGTGAATAAAAACAAACAAAAACAGAGCTCCTCGCATCATCAAGGAAGTTCCTTGTGCTGAGCCTCTGTGATTCACTCAGTGTTGTCAAAAATTAACTGTAAGCTCCATGAGTGCGCCACCTAGACTCTGTGTTCTGTGTCCCCACCCATTGGCTAGACACTTACTGAGCAGTGTATTCACCGCATCCCCAACTGTGGAGAAACACAGGGCATTGCTGCTGATGGAGAGAGCATGGTAGAGGCACACAGGACTCCCCCATGCACTGTATTCTACTACCCAGGACCATGGAGAGGCACAGGAGAGTGCTGCGATGGACAGCAAGAGAGAGAGAGAGAGAGAGAGATAGAATCCAGCCTGCTTAAGAGAGGTGAATCTGACCCTTCTCAATTGAGCTACCTACGGGAGAAAAATGACTTTGTGTAAAACCGACCAATTTATACAGTATTATCTGATCGGGACAGATATGGTCAAAAGCGTGTTATCCGACTGGTTCAATTTATCGAGTCAGGTATCCATGCATCCCCAGTTGTAGGGGAAATCTTTCCCCACCCCCAATCCAGTAGTATGTGGGTTATTTTTACCAACTGTATTTGCATCACCCTGCACTTTTGTCATTGAATCTCAGCTGCCATGTCTTTCACCACCTCTCCAGCCTTTCTAGATCCCTATGTAGTCCCTCACTACTTCTCACTGCCTACCCTTCCAAATATTTTCATGTTATCTGCAAAGATACATCTTGCCCTGAATACCTTCCCCATGGTCACTAATGAACTTGTTGAATAGGACAGATCTAAGATCTGATCCTGTGGCACCCTGCTTGTGACTCCCTTTGTCCCCAGATTTGGCACCATTTATTACCATTCTCTGCTGCTTCTCCCCAACCAGATCCCCGCTGACCTGTCTAAACTCTTCCCTACTACCAAGTCCATTAACTTTTTCAGCAGCCTCTTCTGTGCCACTGAATTAAAGACTTGACTGAAATCAAAGTAAAGCAAATTTACTGCATGTCCTCTGTCCATCACCCTAGTGTCCTTGTCAAAGATCACTGTCAGGGTGGTCTAACATGACTCCTTGTCACAAGCTCATTCTTTTTTTCTTTCATCAGCATTTTATGTGTTTTCCTGCAGCCTGTTATCCTCCAGATAGGAGGGAGAGACTGACAGGCATGTAGTTATCTGGGTCGTCCCTGCCCCTTCTTGTGCAGCGAGACCATATTTGCAGTTCTCCAGTCCCTCTGCACCAACCCAGACTGTTATGAGTCATTAAATAGCTTAGCCAAGGGCTTAGCTGGCACTGAAATAAACTCTCTGAGCACCATCTGGTGTATACCTTCTGTGCCTGGCTCCTTATCTGCTTTTAGGGCATACAGCCCTTTTTCACCCTGTCAACTGTGATCACCATCCACCCGATTTCCTGTGCCGCCTCCATGCAACTGCCTTGACCCAACTCTCTGGCAGAGGTCCATCATCCTCTACTGTGAATACTGAGCAGAAACAATTGTTTAAAACATTAGTCTACTGTTTGTCATCTTCCACTACCCTCCCCTACTAGTGACATAGAAACATAGAAACTGATGGCAGATAAGGACTGCCTGGCCCACCTAGTCTGCCCATTTTCCCGACCTACTGTAACACCACAGACCCTATGTGATCTCTGGCTTCAACCTCTTCCTTACTACTAAGGATCCCTTATGCCTATTAAATGCCTTCTTGAATCTCACTACAGTTTTTGCCCCCACCACCTCCACTGAGAGGCTGTTCAAGGCATCCACCACTCTTTCTGTGAAGAAGTACATCCTTGCATCTCCCCTGTGCCTACCCTCCAACTTCATAGCATGACCCCTTGTTCTTGAGCATCTTTTACTCTGAAAAGGTTTCCTTCTTGAACCTTATTTATAAGGCCCCGATGTTTCTGCAATTCTAGGCTATGGAGATTGCCAAGGAATTTAATGTAAACCTGAGAAAAATGCAGAATATTATTCCGTGGTTTATGTGATTCTGCAGTTTACATGAAATATAGAATATTATTCCACAGTTTATACTGGAGAGTCAGTATTTAGCGGCCTGCCGACAATGCGGGTTTGGGAATGAGCCTGGGAAGTTGGAGGGCGACTGAGGGAGGATCAACATCTTATGGACTGCTTTCCTCCTCAGGGGAGGGTGAGAAGTCACTGGTGTTTGGGTAACCCATGTGGTAGCCTGGGGTAAAACAACTGGGACTGATTATGTTTTGGGAGGCATGTCAGACATTTGGTGCTGCCCCAATGTCATTGCATGATACACCTCCGGGAGAAAATGGGATAATGGAGGTTCCACTGCCACACAATGACATCCACCCCCATTTGCATATCCCATGCCACCGACCGCTCCGCCCATTGTACTGCTCAGTATCCATTGGGGAGGGATTCTCCGGGTGTAGGCCGGAGGTGTTCAGGATTGAGGCAAGTGCCGAGGTGTGTGGCAGGCTGAGCGTGTGTAGATGAGACTGATTGGGGTTGGTGGATGAGGAGATAAAGCATAATTGAGGAGATAAAGCAAAATAAATGAAAATATGAAGAGTCAGTATAAATTGTGAGTAAAACAGATTTGCAGTTTACATTGACTCTGACCAAGGAAAATTATTCCATGGATCGTATAAGTAAGCATTAAGCCATGACAAAGGAGGATTCTACTGGGAAATTAATGCCAGGTTGCACCCCATATTATACCCCCAACTTATATGCGGATCGACTTATATGCAGTATATGCCAACAATCCAAACTGGAAAGAGAAAGGGCAACTCTATCCCCAAAATTTTCCCTATCACTTCTGCTAACTGTTTCAGTAGGAAATTATGCCTGGGCAAGATGAGAAAATATGATGATCTCCCGACCTCCCACATCCCTCCAGCATCTATCCGAACTATGCCTACCATAATGCTGAACCCTCACTGGGGTATAAAAATACCTCAAAACCACTCTCCCCTAAATTCTCTCCACCCAGATGAAGCTGTGGTGGAATGAACTCCTTTCAAACCCTAACCCAGTCCACGCCAGTCATCTGAATGCCTGCCTCCACCTCCCATTTGCATTTAAGAGGGGTCAGCATGTCTAATTCCAACTGTTGAAACCATTGATAAAACTTGAAAATAAAACTCCTGTCTTCTGGCCTGTCTGCCAGAGATATTAAAAGTACCTCAAAGGATTCTCCGTGGTCTATAGCTCCCTCTCCGCTGGCATCCATCACAAAATGCCGAATTTGAAAAAACTGAAAAGATCCTGTGTCAGGAGGCCATACTCTTTCCTCAATTGAGAAAAGATTTTAAAACCAGTCCTCAAAAAGCTGTCCCATCGAGTGGAGGGCAAGGAAACCCAGTGCCAAACACCTGAGTCCACCTTACCAACCCAAATGCCCAAACACAAATTAATAGGAGATTCTCTGCAAACCCCACTTAAAACCAATCTCTTTACAAATATCCTTCCACAACCGCCACATGTGAGGCACCCATAGCTTAACAAATTTCATGGAGGAGAAAATTTCTGATCAATGAACAGGAATCTGACAAACAAAGAGAGGATTTAGAGGCTGATTCTAAGTGCACCCAGTCGGGGGTCCTTTAAAAAGAAGTTAAAACAACCTCAGCTGAGCCGCCTAATAATACTTTTTAAAATTAGGTACGGCCAAACCCCTCTCAACTTGGACATCGACAAAACTTCCCATCTCACCCGGGTCTCTTCCATTCCAAATAAATTGAGATAACATACATTTTAAAAGAAGCCACAATCCTGTCACCAACTGATAACGGGAGTTCTTTCCACCTGGTACAATCTGCTTGTACTTCCTTGAGCAATTTATCATAATTCAAACTATACAATTTAGATAAATCCTGAGGAGTCCAATTACCCAAGTATTGGAACCCATCCCTGGCCCAATGAAAACCCCAAACTGAAATAATAGCAACATCTGGCGGTCGCCTAAAATATTATTTCTGTCTTAATCACATTAAGTTTGAAACCAGAGAGATGACCATAATCCTCTAGTAAACTAATAGCTACAGGATCACCTGTATCCGATCTGAAATAAAAAGCAGGGTGTCATCTGCATATTGAGAAATACATAAATCTCTACCCCAAGCTACATACCCTTATAAACATCAGATTGTTGAATAAACGCTGCTAAGGCTCAACACTGAGGGCAAACAGCAGGAGAGAGAGGGCACTTTTGCCTAGTGCCCCGCTGTATAGACAACCTAGGAGATAAAATCCCATATAACTTTATCCGCATTATGGGTGGTATATATATATTCCTAAACTAGCTACAAAATTTCAGCCCAAACTGAAATTTAGACAAAGTACCCATGAGAAAGGCCCAATCCAGGCAGTCGAAAGCCTTTTCAACATCAATAAAGATTATCGCCCTATCTCTCCTCCCCTCAGTCTAGATTTAGATGTTGACAAGACATTTAACAACCTCCTTATACAGTATTATCTTGTAAATGCCTGCCCGAATGTAACTAGTCCGATCGGTACTAATGAAAGTTGGAATTTCCTTCTGTAACCATAAGCTAATAACTTTAGTAAAAATTTTAAAATCATAATTAATAAGGGAGATGGGTCAAAATTAACACATTTATTTGGCTCTTTCCTGGGTTTCGGCAATGACCGTCTCATCCCAAGTTTCTGGTAGGGCCCCTGCTCATGCGCTAAGTTACAAATCTTAGTCAATAGAGGAGTTAACTCCTGGACAAAGATCTTATAAAACTCCGGGATAAACCTGTTCAGGCCTGAGATTTCCACTTAGTAGTAGTAGTAGTAGTAGTAGTAGTGATTTTATTCATATATAATGAACCAGGTAAAACAATCCCATTGAGTACATAAACACACTCATTTTCAAGGGACACCTTATAAAATGCATACCTGGATACAATATAGGAAAGAATACAATCAAGTTAAACATACACAAAAAACAAAACAACCATAATACAATAAATATACACCATATAACAAAACAATCATAAATACATAAATATTCATCCATTTCTAAATTCTCACAGCAATCATGCAATTTCACTTTGCCCATGATACCAAGATTTGATTTTTATCCAACTTACTTTACTGCAATAACTTCTCAGTTCAGGAGGCAAACTATTCCAATTTTTGGACCCAAATAAAATAATGTTGCACATCCATTTTTTGTTCTAAACTTTGGAACTATAAATTTCTATATTGGGCTGATCTTAGACCCTTCTTTGAATATTTAATTTTAAATCTTTCGCTATGTATTCAGGCAATTTATTTTCAAAAACCTACATACCACCTTAATTATATGCTGATTTCTCCTAATATATAAGTGATCCCAACCTATATTTCTATACAGCTCACAATGATGTGTACATCTATGTAGACCTGTAATATACCTAGCCATTTTATTATATACCGTATCTAATTTTTTCAAATCAACCTTATTTGCCCCCCATAAATTACATCCAATAATCAATCACTGGCACTAACATTGTATTAATCACATGAAGCCTTATATCCCTAGAGAAGTTACTTATTCTATACAGCATTCCTAATTTTGCCCTAATCTTTAACTAAATTGTTTATATGAACAGACCATTTGCAATGCGAGTCCAACCATAACCCTAAATATTTATACTCATCAACTGTCTGTAAAATAGAACCATTCTCACTTTTATATCCAATGAATTTAACTGTAACTTTTCACTTTTTTGTCTAAATAACATTGTTTTAGTTTTAATTGTGTTCAATACTAATTTATTTTTAATATAATACTCCTGTATATCATCAAAAGCTGTTTGCAATGTACACTGCATATTATAAACATTCTTATCTGAAACATATATAATAACATCATCTGCATATTGGTGGTATTCCAAATTATTTTGCTTAAAATCCAAATCACTGGTATATAAATTAAATAATAATGGCCCCAAAATTGTTCCTGAGGTACACCCTGCCTTATCTGCCTAAAATCTGATACATATGAGCTCAGAAACACTTTTTGTTTTCTACCATTCAAATAACTGGAAACCAAGCTACCACATTATCTGAAAACCTATACTAATCAGCTTCTTAATTAATATTTCATGATTTATTGAATCAAAAGCTTTTGACAAATCGATCATAATTGCCCCTGTCAGTAATCCATTATCCATGGCTCTCTGAATATCTCCTATTACTTTTATTAATGCTGTTTGGGTACTATAACCTCTCTAAAACCAGACTGATTTCTATGTAAGATATTCTGTTTATTTATATATTTATTAACCTGTCTAGCTACAATCTTTCCACAAATCTTTGCTACTACTGGTATCAAGGATATTGGACGATAATTACTAATCTCATGTTTTGATCCAGACTTAAAAATTGGAATTACTTTTGCACATTTCCATTCTTCTGGTACTTCCGCTAAAAACAAAGACAATTTAAAATTTGAGTCAAAGGATAAGCAATCACTGGGGCCGATATGTTAACAATTTACTACTAATCTCATCTAGACCGGTTGCCTTTTCTTTCATTAATGTGCAGTAATTCCATAAAAACCTCATTCACTTCAATATGATCAAAATCAAATGTGCTATCCATTACACTTCTTATATTACCAAACCTATAATTATCATCGATAACAACATCTAAATCCTCCTTTGACGTCCCAAATTAACAAAAATTCATTAAAGTGATCAGCCGTCTCTATACATTGCTCCAATTCTCTTCCTTTAATACAGAAAGTTTGTGGATAATCGTTTTTTCCTGGATTTTGTAATTTATTAATTAACTTCCAAAATTTACCTGGATGTGAAAATTGGGTATCCTTTAACAAATATTTATCATAATCTGATTTTGCCTTCCTAATATCCTTAAATATTTATTTCTTAAGGCTCTATAGCCATCCCAATCCTTCTGTTTCTTTGAGTTCTTAGCCTTTTGCCATTGTTTATTTTTTTTATGTAAATGATGCAAATTTCCATTATACCAAATTGCATTTTTTAATCCCCGATAAACCTTTCTTACTGTGCGTTGATTACAAACCTTTTCAAACTCTTCCTGAAAAACTTCCATGCCTCATTAATAGTGGGAATTAAAACAATTCTATCCCATTTTACACGCTCCAGATCCTGTATAAAAGCAATATAATCAAATTTTTGAATGTCCTTTTAAAGACCCAATGTCCAGTTTTAATACTTTTTCTTTCGCTCTCACACATACCACCACCTGATGATCACTAAAAGTATCCAACAGGACACTACTAATTTTATATTTTTCTACTTGTAGTGAAAATTAGATCCAATGTAGAGAACATTCACTATCTTTATTATTAATTCTAGTTACTCCATCAATTAACTGTGTTAATCCAAGTCTAGTTGTTAAATAAATAGGTTCATGTTCACTTGTAATTTGTTTCAATTCACATTAAAATCACTAATCAGCAATATTTCGTGAGGCACGAAAAATTATACAAATAATCATACAGAACCCCAAATTTTGATGAATGCACTCTAGGGTTTATACACCTCATTATCACCATAGGTAAAGAAAAGGAAGTCTCAATTCCACTATTAGAACTTCTATCCCTGAAAATCCAAATCATTTTGTAAAACTTTGATGTCCAATTGCTGCTTGGCATATACTGTAAGCCCCCTTTTTTTCTAGATCCTGCCTAAACAGCAAGTAGCCATCAATTTGAAAAAGATTAGATGGAGTCTTTATACTTAACCACATCTCAGTTAAGATAATTAAATCAGCTTGATGTTCCAATACCCATTCTCTAAAAACATCTATTTTATTACTCAAACTACCCATATTAAAATGTACAATTGAGAAATCATTACCCTTTATTGTATCCATAAAAAATGCTTCTTTTTGCAATGGGCCAGGATTTAAATGTATATTTCCACCAAGAATCAGCAATGCAGTAACAAAATGAGTTTAACCCATTTTTCTTCTGTTTAAAATTTCCGCTTATTAATTTTTTAACTAGTCTATTATAAATATTGACCAAAGAAACAGAAGCCTGTGCATGTTTAATCTCTGTACAAATACAACTCACTTTAAGCAACATTCCATATATCTCATTGGCATCATTTGGGAAGAAACTAACCAATTTTTACCACTGATATTCACAACACTATTAACATTCCCTACCAAATTACCTTCTCATAGGCTGTCATTATATGCATGATAGCTAATAAAAATAACAAACTAAACAGCCTAACTACAGTATAAGTACCCATATTTAAAACAAAAGGAAATCTACCACTATTATATTTAATTAAAACTTCAAATTATACCCAGGTTTACCCTAACAAGGAAAATAAAAACAGATTTTTGATGTCGAGTAGTTCACGCTTACGCCACTGCTACGCTGTGGGGCAGCGCGACTTTTAAACTGCAGAGTGACCTCCCAATTATCCACACGCCCCTACACCAATCTGGGGGTAAAATCAGTACAGGTCAGCTGCAAGACAAGAAAGCAATTAGTCCTTGTTCGCTTTAGCGCTGAAGATCAAAATGCAGCCAAACGCCAGTTCTATATCTGTAGCTGCCAAATTCAGTTCAGCTGACTCCCACCACTGCTGTCCCACCACGAATAACAATGAAACAAGAAGTACCTCTGGCAGAAGAACAAGGGCAACGTAGGCTTCTCATTCGCTGTAACACATCAGGCTAAGGGCGCTGTATATTATGCTTAGGGGGCAGCGTGACTTTTTAAACTGCAGAGTGACCCTCCCCCAATTATCCACACCCCTACACCAATCTGGGGGTAAAATCAGTACAGGTCAGCTGCAAGACAAGAAAGCAATTAGTCCTTGTTCGCTTTAGCGCTGAAGATCAAAATGCAGCCAAACGCCAGTTCTATATCTGTAGCTGCCAAATTCAGTTCAGCTGACTCCCACTCGCTGCAGTCCCACCACGAATAACAATGAAACAAGAAGTACCTCTGGCAGAAGAAGACTTCAAAGACTGAATCACTGCCCCAATCTCTTCTTCAGTAAATGGGCTATCCAGCCTATCCTGTTGCAATTAGGTTAACACTGGCAAAGTAAGTCTGCCCAAAAGCCTCCACTTCCCATCATGATCCTGCACTCTCTTCCTATAATATAACGCAACATAATAATCATAAAAATTTTTAACTATGTGATGAGGTTCCACAAAGGTCACCTGTGAAAGAATATCCGAAATAATAACCTGAACATAATGATCTGCTTCCTGCTTCCTTAAGCTGGTAACTAACAATTTGCCCACCCTGTCCCCACCCACATAATATTTCTGCTCCATCAAGCGTAAGGCATTCTCTCTGCCCTACAAAGTGCCAACCTGCTTATCTCCTCCCATAACTGTGAAAGTTGAGGCAAAACTTAGGATCCCGGTCCGCTTATGCTCCTGCTCCACTACAAGTAAACACTCTTCTAACTGGGAATAATACCTTCAATATTCCCTATTCTTAAAGGAAGCATGAGAAATCAAGTGACCCTGAGAACTGCTTTGAGCCCATCCCAAACATACTTCAAAGCTGTGCCCTCCTTCATTCTCCCTTAAATAAGAGTGAATCACCTCCCTCAATGAATCTACAAGTGCAGGATCATTCAATAAGCCAGCATTCAAGCACCATAAACCTTCCTTATGAGCTGGACCCAAATTAACCTTCCCCAAAACTAAAGCGTGATATGACACTGATAAGGGAAACACCTTGAAACTCCGGAACGATAGGCCAATATCTTTTGAGTATAGAACCTGTCTAGTCTGGCATACGTAATTTGTTCCTGGAGAGTAAAATGAAAATTCTTTGAGTGTCGGGTTTTGCATCCACCAGGATCTGCCCACACTGTGCTCTATCCAGCTCACAACATTCAACACAATTCCAATCACCAGCACATATAAGCTGTCCAGCCAGCAGAGAGGCCAAAAAGAAAAACCTCCAAAAAATTCTCCAGACGGAGTGTTGGAGCATATACCGAAATTAAATGGATAGATCTACCCCAGTATGTGCCCAAAACCACAACATATCGACCATCTGGGTCAGTATGCACCTCCTTTGGATAAAAGGGAATCCCCATCTAAATAAGAGAACCACCCCACTTTCTTGACGAGGGTGTGCCACCCCATACACCTTGCCTACCCAAGTGCCTCTGAGTTTCAAATGTTTTGCAGCAGAAGTCCTTGTTTCCTGTAAAACTTCACATCACAGTGTACCCGATTAAGTTCCTGCAAAATCCTGGCCCATTTCACAACATTATTTAATCCTTTGACATTCAAAGAACATGTAGTAAATGTTCCCATAATATAGACAATACTACACCTTAGAAAAGAAAAAGTTCCTCATTTCAAAATATAAAGGGCAGGATTCACAAAGGGATGCACCCAGCACATCCGAGATGACAGCATTATTAGGTTGCAAGCCCATTGGTCGACATAGTCCACCAATGAGCTTCCAGTTGTACACTATGCCATCAGTCACAGACAGCACAGTTGGCAGGCAGCCGTGGCGGTGTGCGGGTGGGTTTTGCTGCCGCCGTAATGATACTAATACTACTTGGAAGTGTGAGCGGGCTGGGGGTGCCTGAGGGAGGTGGAGTGGTGGGACCACTGGACCACCAGGGTGCATGACAGGGTGCATTTCTCATTGTGGTCAGGCGGGATGGGGAGATCCACTATGCCACCAGGGCACTGACAGTGCACTTTAAGGGATTTCTCATTACAGGTGGGGAGGGGTTCCACTATACCACCAGGGAACATTCCAGAGGTATTTCTGGGGTTTGGAGCTACTGGGAAGAGAGGGGGATCCACTATGCCACTAGGGCACTGACAGTGCACTTTATGAGGATTTTTCAGTACGGGCGGGGAGGGGAACCACAAAACCACTGTTCGGGTATTGGCCTCTGGCTGTCTGACAGTCCTGCAGGCGCATGGTGCAATCCACCAGGTGCATCCCTGCAGCATGCAAATAGAGGCCATAATGACATGCAAATGGCCCCATTAGCCTTGCATGCCTAATGGCCCCATTTGCATGTTCTTGGCTGTGAATGGCTATTTGGGCACAGCGCATCCTGAGATGCGCTGCCCCATTGGTTTCCCAGCCCAACATAGGGATGTTCTGGTGCATCCAGGGTTGGGCACAACTGTAGATTCACAGAGGATGCACCGGGGCACCCCACACAACTCTGTGAATATCACAGTTTGCGCCGCACATCTCCTCTGCACTGGGGCAGCTAAGATGAGCCAAGCGATCTCCTTTGTGAATCCTGCCCAAAGTATCTAACCCCATAACATAGCAAACCCTCAAAATATACTAACCCAACCAAACCTCCCCCACTATCCCCTCCCTCCCAACCCCTATAATAAACCATAAAAATGCAAAGCCCCAAATTCAAAGCCTATATACAAACCAGGACCTAATAAGGTCCCCAAGAGTCCCTGATGGAGTAAGGCCTGAAGGAATTACCAAATCCCTCCCCAGAGGAAAAGGACCCCTTCCAATTAGAGGTCTTGCAGGTGAATATGACCCAGTTTTCCTAGGGACTGTCACACTGTATACCCTCCTCAGGAAATAAAACTTCAGGATGGGTACCAATATAATCCTTCGATATACCCCCACTGAACACCACTGCCTGTAGTGCAAACCACCCTATACCAACCCTCCAACAGTCCTATAGCCAGAAACATCCCGGCATAAATAAGTAAAAATAATGACATCATCCACAACTACAATACCTGTAGGATACAAAGGGCTCCTCTCAAACAAAACATCAGTAAACTAAAAAAACAGCCAGTACCTCTCCAGTAAAATAAAATTAGATAAGCAGACCACTCTGCAAATATCGTCAGCTAAGAGAAGAGTCCCCTGATCCAATTCTTCTATCTCTAAATAACAAACCCCAATCAAAACAAAAGTGCTAACAGTCCAAACAATCCACCATCTGCTATCGAACTGGGATTTCATGACTCCTCTGGTCAACTTCTCAGGTATACTCTTCGTGCTGTCACCAGACTTCAAGGCGGACAGGCCGCCAGATCCAGGAACCTGCAGAAACCAAACAAAACATGAAAGAGAAAGAGAAAGAAACAAAAAGTTATTCAGAACTAGCGCTGCCTTATCTAGTCCACTTTATATAAGATGCCACCACATAAGTCATAATCCAGCCAAATTCCAGTGCATTTCCAAATTCAACAATAACAAGAAGTGAAGTCACCATATTCAAAATTGTCCCACACAGGGTTCCAGAAGTTCCCAAATAAAGAAAACCAAACAGAAAATCCTTCTGGTCTGCAGCCTCAAGCCACCCCCAAAATCAAAAGTTTTACCAAGTCGAAGTCCATGAACTCCTTAACTAATGGGAGGTTGAAAGTTATCACCATGCCACATCATCATATGTGATGAACACGAGGTGGTAAAACTACCAAAATATGTCTGCTTTACATTTCAGTCAATCACGCTGCATCCTTCCTTCTAAAGGTCAGCAGCAATGACTTCACCTCAGCCAAAGCCTGTTCTGCACGACGCTTTTACCTGAAGGGGAAACCTGGGACCACTTATCTTTCTGGAGCTCTCGCTTCCCCACTGAACCGAAAAGTCAATTTCTCTTCTTGGTCCCAGAGTTTGTGGGCTCACAATTCTTTTAGTGCTGCATCCGGATCTTCAAAAATTCTGCTCCCATCCACAAAATGAATCTTAAGTCAGGCAGGATGAGGGTGGAGAATTTCAATTGGCTTTGCTTCAGAACCCGGAGAATTGGGGCAAAGACTTTGCATCTAGCAGCCAAATCTGAAAGTAATCATTGTCAAACGAATCCTATGCCCCTTATAAAGGATTTGTTTCTTCCCCAAGTCTGAATTAATATAGCCTGCTTGATAGCAAAATTAAAGAAATGGCAGACTATAGAGCGAGGAGGTTTAGTCGGATCAGATGGGGAGCAGATAACACCCGTGAGCCCTCTCAGTCGGTAATGGGCAGAGATCTTCAATATCAAGCACTTTGGGCAACCAACTCTTATGAAAAAAAAACATATCTCCTTTATTTTCCTCTCTCTCCGCAGCCCATATATGCACAAGTTGTTTGTGATCGATTTTCCAAGTCGGAGCATTTCTCCTCAGATGACTCGTATCATTGCAATAGCTGAACAATAACCTGCTCAGCGTAATCAAGCCTGGAGCCAGTAGCTGTCTGATGTAGTTCTATATCTTTAACTTTGAGACCAGCGCCTAAGCTGCCGGATAAGTTTTCCAGCAACCCCTCGTCTCTAGCTGAAATGCCTGCAACTCTTCCAGCAGAAGGTCGGGTTGAAGGAGGCGTCGTTGATGCGGGTGGGAGGCCAGAGGAGCCGACTAGATTCCCGACTGTGGATTGTCCAAAAAACAGGTACAGTGCGTTAGATTTTAAGAAAACATTGCCCCACACTCAAAAAACCTCCTCCACAAAAGTGACCCAGAGTAAATGATCTAAACAAAATATAGGAGGAAATTCAGGGCAAAACAGCAGATCTACAGGTTTAAGCCACCATCTCCCACAGTGACATCACCGAAGTCTGAAGAAATATTTTATCAGATCCTATACTGTGCAGCGATCCTCATCCTTCTAATTTCACCGGCCTGAATTCTGGTTTCTTGTCCAGAAGTGCTTTGAGCACAGGTGCACAAAGCACTATTGGAATGAGAACTGGCATTCTGACCTAGTGGTAAAACTAGAAGGATGAGGATCGCTGTGCAGTGTGGTAGCCATGACAAATATTACTCATATTTGGTGGCTCTGAGGACTCTCAAGATGGGTGGGAGGGTGATGGGACTGAGATGGATGGGGTGGATTTTTACTTTCCAATACTAAGAACTCAGGAGTTAATTGACAACCTTTTCTGGTTTGTAGGTCCTAGCCCAACAGCTAACATTTTCCCCTATCTGGGTGCTTGAGGGAGGGTTGCTGACTACTACAAAGACCCCAACTGTCGCCACAGAATTTCTGCAGGAATAGGAAACTAATGTTGCAGAGTTCTAAGGCAACAGGGGACTTGCCACAGAATTTATACCCAAATTGCCACAGAAAAATCAGGGCCTTGCTTATTTATACTAGTGAGGTATTTGAAAGTCTCTATCATACCCTCCCTCCCTCCTTTCCTCCAAGGTGTACATATTGAGGCCCTTCAGTCTCTCCTTATAGGGCTTTTGATGTATTGTAGTCCCTACGCCATTTTAGTTGCTCCTCTGGACCATCTCAACTCTGTCTATATCCTTCCAGACATGTAGCCTCCAGAACTGGACACAGTACTCCAGGTGAGGTCTTACCAGTGATTTATACAGTGGTATCACCACCTCCCTCTTTCTGCTAGTGATACTCCTTCCTATGCACTCTAACATCCCACTGGCTCTCCCCACTGTCTTGTCACACTGTGTGGCCACCTTTAGGTCAGAAAATATGATTACTGCCAGGTCTGCTTCCTGTTTAGTGGTCGCCAATCACCCTCTCCCCCATTTTGTTCTCTGCCTCGGTTTCTGTGCCCCAAGTGCATGATTTTGCACTTGTTCGCATTGAAACTTGGTTGCCACACCCTTGACCACTTACTTCTCAAGCTTTCTTAGATCCATATTCATTTTTCCACCCCTCCTGGAGTGTATCCTATTGCAGATCTTAGTGTCATCTTCAAACAGGCATACCTTCCCCTCTAGCCCCTCTGCAATGTCACTAATAAAGACATTAATGAGAACTGGTCCCAGTACTGATCCTTATGGCACCCTGTCAGTCAACATCCCTTCCTCAGAGTGAACTCCATTCACCACCACCTCTGTCACCTATCCCACAATCAATTTTTACCCAGTTTACCACCTCTGGACCCACTCGTGAGGCTGCCCACCTTGTTTATGAGTCTCCTATGTGGAATGGTGTCAAAGCCCTTACTGAAATCTACATAGGCCACATCCACTGCTCTACCCTTATCTAATTCCCTGGTCACCCAGTCAAAGAAATCTATCAGATTTGTTTCACATGATCTTCCCACTGTGAATCCAATGCTACCTTGGATCTTGTAAGCCACAGAGGGGAAGAGTATGGAAATGGGTCGGTAATTACCAGGCTGGTTCTGTCCCCATTTTTGAATACCAGGGTGACTAGAGCTATCTTCCACTTGTCTGGGAACAACCCAGTTCTCAATGAGATATTAAATAACTTTGTGAGTGGAAGAGCTAGTTCATTCAAGGAGAGGGCAACTAGGTTCATATCTATAGTGTCACTACCGATTCTTGTTTTGCCCAGAACCCTCCTGACATATTTAATGGTCTGCATCCTTGAGACTTGCTTGAAGTAAAATGAGGCTGTCCATTGTTGAGAAAAGGTGGAAGCATTAGTAGCAGGGGTAGTACTGGTGGGTTGAATTTTAGGTACTCAGATGGTAGAACTGAGCTAAGGTCTGTAAAGGCATTATTAAAGCCATTTGCTAAGTCCTTTGGTTGCTGTGAGTGGGCCAGAAGGTGCTAATTAGGTTGGGTGGAGATCTTGAAACCTTGCCAGTCAGAGCTTTAGCATTGTTCCAAAACTCCCTCCTGTTGCCCCAGTTTCTTTCCATTTGGTCTTTGTAATAGGATGCCTTTACATTTCTCACCAGCCTGGTACACTTATTCCTGGCAGATTTATAGACAGAGTAATCAGCCTGAGAACTGGTAGCTCTTGCTTTGTGCCAGAGGTGGTCCTGGTGTTTCAATTGCTCAATGAGGAGGCCTGTGAGCCAGGGGTTTGTGGTGCCTTTGCTTTAGAGATTCTGACGGGTGGCACAAGTCACAGGCTTTATTGAAGATTTTGGAGAGGTAATCGAGGGCCTGATTAGCACCATTGCAGTCATCCAACAGCGCCAATCTGCACTAGTTAGGTATTTTTGAAGTTACTCAGCTTGCCCTTTATTAGGGATCGTTTTTGACGATTTGAGGGGATCTTTTGGACCTTTGTTTGTCCAGTAACAAACTACAGGTGAATTGTCACTTGGGGTGTCAGGTAGGACAGTTACGTTTGTATTACATTCGGGAAAGGCAAGAACCCAGTCGATAAGGGTGCTGGTGCCAGTGTGGTAATTCCTCCTGGTTGCTTGGGGACCATCTGTAAGGTAAAGGCTGTGGATTTTATCTCTATAGCCACGTGTCCTTAGCCAACCAATTGGAGTTAAAGTCCCTAGGTTTATCTGCTCCCAACCCTGTTTAGCCTGCCTAAAGTAATCACAGAATTAATCCAGTCCTGACCTTGTTTCCAGGGTAAGCAGACAATGGTTAGTATTAGGTCTTATTTTGGCACCCAATGGAAAGTTTAATTGAGAATATTTGAGCATCTTTGGTGTTGATATTATTAGGCATCACCTGTCCTTTGATATTATTGCTCAAATAAACCATACACCCTCCACCTCTTTTGGACAGTCTACTCTGCTGGAAGGTGGTATATCCATCTAGGGAGATTGATGCATCTGGGATCTTATGAGAGAGCCAAGTTTCGTGAGCGAGGATTACATCAGGCTTATTGAGTGTCACCCAGGCCTGGAACTGGGAAGTTTAGGAGAAGGCTGCAAATGTTAATTGAGGCAATTTTGATGTGACCTTGTATGTTAGAGTTCACAGGCCAGCTGGTCCAGGGTTAGAGTATATATTTCCTGATATCCGTAGAAGGATAATAATTATCCTTTAACGTATTGTTTCCAGCAGGCTCTCAGTTTACAGGTTTGCCTTTGTGTATAGTGACTATTTTTCAAATGGCTTTTGTATTGGGATGCATACAGTACCTCCACCCTCTCTGTGTTCCCTGTACCTCTGTTGCTTTTATGCTATCCCTCATGTAAAGAGCCACTTCTTCACCTTTCTTAACAACCTTGTTCTTGCTGAACAAAAATAGCCTGGTATGGCTATGTCACAGTCATTGTTCTCACTTGTACAGTGACTTGGGTAATGGTGAAAATACCCAGGTCAGCCTCTGTCATGATTTGCCACTAGGTCTGGGATTTTATTTCCAGACTTTGAGCATTTGTACACATGGCCTTCCCAATTCTACTACCACCTTGCTTGTTAACACCCCTGCCTTCTTTTACTTTTTTCCTTAACCCTCTGCCCTCATTCCCATCCTCTTCATTTCTACCAGTTTGTTTTTCTTGTTATCAGGTACCCATGGGGAATTGCTTCCTTATGGTTCTTCCTACTGACTACTTCAGCTTGCAGGGGTGGAGGGGACATTTTTGTCTCCTGCTTCCTTGTGCCACCCCTCTCAGCTAGTTTAAATGCTTGCCAATGTAACATTTAAACTGTTCACTGAAAATCTGGGTTCCCTCTTGGATGGATGCAGGCCATCTGTCCTGTAGAAGCCTTTATTCCTCCAGGTGGGACCCAAGTCCCCAATGTAGCTGAATCCTCCATTTTGCACCACTCCTTCAACCACTGGTTGAAGCTTCTGGCACAGAGCACCCTATCCTCCCCTGTTGTAGACAGGCAGTAACTCAGAAAAGGTCACTGAGCGTGCTACTGGCCCAAGACTCCTCCCCAACTCTCTGAACCCCTCCTGCACAATCCTAACCTCATCCCTAGCCAGGTTATTAGTCCTTGATGGACAATGACATCCAGTTCTCTCTCCTGTCCTGCTGCCCTAGCGATCCTCAGGATCCACTTCCCATCCCTCCAAGTCATGGCACCAGGTAGGCACCTAACCTCCCTCTCCATTCTTGCCCCAAATCTATCCCCTCACAATGGAGTCCCTGCCAGAAGCTGCTTCCCCTTCCTCTGGGGTCCTCTGCCATCCTCCTTGGGGACTCCACTACAAAGGTCCCCCACATCCTCCCAGGTCACTAGAACAGGTGCCTCCATGGGACAGTCTTGCTCTGCCAGGACAGCGTATGAATCGTATAGTGCTACAGTAGATGTGATATGCCTCTGCCCTACCATTCTCACCCTTCCCTGATCCCTACATAGTCCAACCACTCTCCTCCTCCTCCTTGGCACTCTTTGAGGCAGCATGAGGCAGCGGTGGTGAGTTGGTGGTTTCTGGGTGGGGGCGGGAGGCTCCTGGAATCCTGACCAGCTCATCTTGGAGTCCTAGCAACCTCCTCCCTCAGCCCAGAGGAGCATGCAGATGGAGCAGCACCGCAGTCTCCAGAAAGTCTTCCTGAAGACTGCCACCCTACAGCCATTGCACTGCACCACTCCCAACATATCTATTTACTGCCATGCCTGTTTTTGTTTTTGCTTACTTGCTTACTTCAAACCTTTTTACCCCAATCTATATGGGATGTTACACTTATTCCCTTACTCCAAACCCTTTTTACCCTACCCTAGATAGGGTGTTTCATCCATTCCCTTACTTCAAACCCTTTTTTACCCCTACCCTAGATAGGGTGTTTCACCTATTCCTAAATTTTGTGTGCCTCTAACCCTCCTCACTCCTGTGCAGTGTGCTACAACATTATTCTAACAGGGCACTTACCACAGATGTCAGGCTGAACTTCCTAGTACCTTTTCTTCTTCTTCCTGCCAATGCCCTTGTCTCACTCTCCCAATACTCTCCTGTCTCCCTGCTGTGATGCAGAGTGTCCAGCTGCCAGCTGCCTCATTGGGCTGGCTCGGTGGGCAAACTCCATTGTCCTTTTGTGTGGGTCCTTCACATGGGGAGGGAGCTCTTGGTGGCCTCGATCACCTGAATCAGCAGGAAGTCGCAGGTTCAGGTGAGTCAGAGGCCTGGATTGGTCTGCTGGGGGCTGGGAGGTGTGGTCTTCTCTTTGATTGGCTCCCAGTTGGAGCCTCCTTTATATCAAAGCTCCACTGAAACAGACATGTTTCGGTGCTGGGGAGGGCATCCTGTTTGTGTTAAGCAACCATCTGCCTCTGGTGTTCTCATTTGTCCCTTGGTGATCGGTGGTGCCAATGGGAGATTTATGGTAAAGCCATTGGCAGACAATGATAACTAGAGGCAGAGCCCTGGACTGGTCTGGTCTGCCAGGGGCTGGGAGGTGCAGTTTCTCTTTGATTGGCTCCCAGTCAGAGTGTCTTCTAAGCAAAGCTCCGCTGAAACAGAGCATGTTTCTCTGCAGGTGGAGGGTGTCCTGCTTGTGTTAAGCAACCCTCTGCCCTGGTGTTCTCCTTGTCCCTCGGTGATCAGTGGTGACAATGGAAATTTAACACCCCGGCAGACAATGACAACCAGAGGCAGAGCCCTGGATTGGTCTGCTGGGGGCTGGGAGGCACGTCTTCTCTTTGATTGACTCTCCTTCAGAGCTTTCTTCTAATCAAAGCTCAGTTGAAACAGATGTGTTTCATCTAACAGTTCCTGCCAGCCTTCCTTTTCTCCCAATGTATCAGAAGAATTCTTTCCCCTTCCCTGACACCCTCAGAAATCTGCAGCAATGTGTTTGCTTTGCTTTCCTGACTAGCATCTTACCTCTTTTAGCTTGATCTGGTTTACCTTTCATTCCTCCTCCACTTTAGTCTGCTTTTAAAGGCTCCTATTTGCTCTCTGCCTCCTTTACCTCTTTTGAGAACCAGATTGGTCATTTATGTTTGTTTCTTTTGGTGACTTTCCTTGCTAAAGAGTCAGTCACCTCCAGAATGGTCACTTGATCATTCCCAGCTTTTCTACCCCATGATCTGATCTACACCCACCACATTTTCCCTAACCCTTGCTGCATCTGGCCAAAGTCTGCCCTTCTGAGGTCCAGAACCACAGCCCTTGAATAGGGTCTGACATTCCCCATGACCAGTGCAAACCACATGGCATTGTGGTCACTGGACCTCAGGTGGCTCCCTGACCGCCACCCCACCCACCACCTTTGACCTGGTAAATACCAAATTGAAAATTGTATCATGCCACGTGGGTTCCCTGACCAGCTACAGCAGTAAGTAGTCCCACAGAGTGCCTAACAGTGCCTGACTTCTGATGTCTTTAGCTGCTGGAGTATCCCAGTCAATGACAGGTAGTCCCAGATCTGAAGTGATCACTAGATCCTTTACCACTCCAATTTCCTCACACAGTTTCTTATCCCTGTTCTTCTGCCCAGTGGTCTATAGACCACCCCATTGTAATCTTTTCTCCTGTACCCAGATCATCTCCTCCCTCCTCCTCTCTGTATCCTCTATGCCATCTTTAATATAGAGGCTACTCTTCTCCCTTTACCTTTACCTCTGTCCCTTCTATATAAGGTGTAAACTGGGGCTCTGGCCGCAGGATCATTATGTCATGGCATAATGCCCATGCATAGTACTATCGCGCTGCACAATTAATGCCATGAGCCATCATGTCTTTGTTCTGTGGGGGCTCTGCCTCTCACATCCCCGTTATGGGAGGCTCTGCCTCCGGACCCCCCCACTAAAGATTCTCAACTTCGGGAGGGGTCCAACTCAGGGAGTATACAGGTCCAGGTTTCACCATAATGTCGCATGCTATTAGCTGCAACATTGTGACCAGTGTATGGGGCTGACATATCCCAGTTATAATTACCATGGCCTATATCTGTGTAATGGCCACCTAGTCTAACTCAGCTTCTGCCACCATCACCTGTAGTTCACTAATTTTATTATCCAGGCTTCTGTGTTTATACAGACCGCTTTCCACCCTCCCTCCTTTCCTTTTCCTCTTTTCTTACCTGTACCCTGACTATTGCCCACACCTCCATTTCTACCCTTCCTATTGTTCCTCTTTCTTGCTGGTTTGTCATGACCCCACCCTCCCCTCCTTTCCTCTCCCTAATCTGAAATTTGCCCGTACCATCTAGAGCATCTCCTTGGATCCTTCCAATTTCAAGAAGAGTCCCAGCGAGGCTCATCCTGTCCTTCCCCATCAAGGGCTCCTCTAGTATCTGCTCCCTTTATTTTAAAATGACAATCCACATAAATGTCCAGCTTCTGCCCTAGCACACTTGTTCCTTCCCTTGTGAGAGGAAGGCTGTCTTCTTAGGTAGCATTCTATCTTAGAAGGCCCCATTTTCCCACAGATCTGTACTCCTACTCCCAACACCACCTTTTTAACCAGCTGTTGAGTGACTCAGTTTTCTCCTGCCTAGCCCTTCCCTCACCACTGGTAGGACCTCTGAAAAGGCTAGTGAGACTACCTTTCTCTCATCTCATCCCCTAGCTTCCAGATGTTTTGTTCAACTTCCTCCAGACCTTGATTTGCCAGGTCATTGGCACCTAAGTGCACAAGGACATGTGTCACTCCCATCAATCAATCTCCCTATCCTGTTTTTATCCTCATGGACAATATGCCTGGCAGGCCTCTGACCACCAACCTCTCTTTCCCTATACTCACCATGCCTCTTAACATATAGTCCTCACTATTAGTACTCCACTGGCTACCCTCTTCTTCCCGACTTCCCTGCTGTGTGTTTCATTCCTGCCTGTTCCTTCTTCGTGACAAGTTTATAGCCTCCCTGATAGAATCAGGTACCTGCACCTCTTCCAGGTGTGCAAAATGGTTTTCAGTGGCTACCAAAGGACATTGCTCCATCCCTGTAAACAGTTTCCAACCACCCTTTCCTTTCCCACCACCTCCAACCCGCTCTGCCAGTGGGCCTCTCTGGAGGAGAGGGTGCAGGAATGGTCTGATTCCAGCATGTCTGCTCATGCAGCAGGAGTATTTCACCCAGTGCTGTCACTGGCTGTATGTGGATCTCCTCAAATCTCCTGCTTACGGGACAGTGCCCAACTCTCCAGAATGTAGCCCAGGGATGGTCACCCCACAGTTCCGCAGCTTGCTATCCCCCATCATAACTGCCCTACATTTTTATTAAATAGTCTAAGCTTAGGCATCACTAGTCTAATGTAGAACCTATCACTTATACCTCTAACTACATTGCATCCTCAAATCCCCTTCCTATTTACTATTTCACTTCTACCCAAGATAGGGTGTTTCATCCTTTGCTATAAACAGCCATTCTTACCTTGCTTACTCCACCACTTATCACATTAGTGGGCCTATTCTTGCCTTCCCTACTTACTGCTCTTCAGCCTTAACTCTCCACAGATTCCTCCTTTTGCTATTGCACCTGTCCTATAGTGTGTTACATCCCTTGAAAACTATAACTAGTGTTTACCCTTGTACCCCCACCTCCCTCACTAGTGGACTTACTAATTTACTCACCTGATACAGGCTATGACCATACTGTAGATAGGGTGATGACTGAATCATTATAGGCACCCCTTCTACAGACTTCCTACCCTTTCCTGAGCATAGTTCCTGCTGAACTGCAGACTACCTGCAAAATCTATGCAGAGATCCCTAGTTAGATACTGCACTCTGACTCATTGGCCCTCATGCTCCAGGATGCTCACATATCGAGACTCTTGCCCTACCCTGTAACTTAAACTGTCTGGTGACCACTAATTGGCACAGCATTAGCAAATCCTGCCTCACCTTGCAAACTCTGTCCGCTTCCCAGTTAGCACTTCCCCACACAATCTTTGATACAGTTGCACAAAACACTTTCATTCAAACCAAAAAACAGTTCCCAATATATCCTCAATACAACTGATCTAGAACTCATCTTGCACCAGCCTCTTGCTGCACGAGGTCTGGTACCAGTACATGCTGCTGCTCCACCTGTACGTGAAGAAAATGTTTGCCACGCAGCCCCCTCAAAAAAAAAAAAACACCTCTGTACTCCTCCTGTGGCTCCTCCTAGTTACCACTAACTGGTCCAGTGTCAGCTAATCTGGTCCTTGGTTTGAAAAACCACCCACTTCCCTGTTAGAGCCCAATATTAGAGATGTTGCAAAGTTTTAATTCACAGGCGAAGTCAAGGCAAAGCTGGCAAATTCACCCCCATGGATAATTTCATGCCATTTTTCTATTTAATAGGAAATTTGCTGCAGGTAACTTTGCCTGGTAACTTGCAGTAACTCTCCTTAGGATACACCAAGACAAAGTTCACCTGGCAACTGCACCTGTAACTTTAGGGTACACCAAGGTGAAGTTGGGTCAAAATGAAGATACTGATACACAAAGTCTCAAGGTCAGCAGTCCCCTGTTCCCACCACTCTGCAGTCTGATGACCCCGTGCCATGCCCACCCCCATAGTACCACCAACACCACAGGCTGCATCCACCCATCAGTCTTAGTCAGGAGCAATTTTAACGTTTTCTGACCAGTGTCTGTGATCCAGTTACCCTCTTCAGTGCCAATGTGACATGTTAGCAAATGCCCAGAGTGCTGGTACCACTAAAGTTGGGCTTAGTACAATGTTTTCCCAGCCAGAGTCAAATACTACCCTAGGTACCTGTGCCTAATGTGCTGTAATGCACAGAAAGGAGCTATGAGCTGTTTGGCCACTGGTCCACATCCATACTGGGGACCTATTATCCAGATCAGACTCAGTGAAATCATTACCAGCAGTCAAGGGGACAGCAGCAACCTCCTCCTTGACCACTGTTCAATTTATGCTGAAACTTGCTGCCTAAAACTTCGTATATAGTTATAGTCAAAGAGGAGATACACATTTGGTGCATTCAGGATGATTATCGGACTTAAATTGTGGATTTAGCACCATGGTGAAGTTGGGAAGTAATTTTGTTCCTGTGCATACCCCATCAATTTGTCTGGGGTATTTGTATTAGACTTGTAGTACTCATTGAGTTTTTGGGTATATAGATTGTCCTTTAAAGCCAAAGACTGATGGAATTATGGCTTGTTCAAGTTCAATGTTATCCTATGAGAAATAAACTTTTAAATGTTTGTGTTTTTTATATGTCTTGTAACTGTTATAATTAATTGTGTATTTATTTCTTTATGTATGTATGTATTTTGTAAGGTCACCATGGTGAATGAGTTTATACTCAATGGTTTCAACCTTGAATAAACAAGCAAACAAGCATATGTCTATTTTCAGTCGGTATTCCTTAGAGACTTAGTCTTATAGCACTTGCTGAGACCTTTTTGATATATAGATTATCCTTTAACTCCAAAGATTGACAGAGTTATGGCTTGTTAAAGTTGTAATGTTAACCTATCGGAATTTTTATTTTTAATTTTTATATTTTTATATGTCTATTTTGGTTGATATTTCTTAGGGACTCAGTCTTGTAGTACTGATGCATACCCCAAGTCCTCTCTTGTGTAGTCTTTGCCACTTGTGTGGTCTTTTACCTGTGACTCTAGTGACCATAGTGTGGCCACTTGTAACCTATGTAATAAACATGCCGGCTGGGGCAGGCAGGAACCAAATGGGTAGTGGCGGCCAGAGGACCCATCTCATGGTAAACCACCAGGCTGAGGGGAGAAAAGAAGAGGGACGGACGAGTGGGGGTGGTGGAGGTAGTGGCCCATCCATGCCAGCTGTGGTTCATGCAGGGTGTAGGGAAGTTCCCATGTCACAGTAGGATGGTGGGCAAACCTTGTGGAAGCGGCAGCACCCTTTGTTGAAGTTCAAGCTCCTCCTGAGCCAGCATCACAAGTAGCATCCGCACCACCACCAGTCTTTTTACAGAAACAATACATGACCGGATCTAAGGGACTTGGGAACACACGCAAGATGCAACAAATCAGGTAATTATAATAATGTTACTACTGTATATACATGAAAATGCTAACTTCTACCCAAGCCACAGTGACAAAATAATTCAGTAAAACATGCCTAACTGTTCTACAGAACTAAAATAACAAACCACAGAAACAGAAAAAACCACTGGCTACAATGGTGTTGCTTGTTAAGACAGAAAAGGCTGCCTAGCCTGCCTTTTTATGGCCACGGGCAGAGCTCCAGTCAGTATGCGATCAATAGTATCTCTTACTAGTACTTGTGGAAGCATGTGACCAGACCGCTGTCCTGTGTGCTTCCACAGTGCTGGGACATGGTTCAGCGGTTGTGTTTTGGCACTTTCCTCCGCCAGCCGCATAAACACATCCACATCGGGAACACTTCCTTTTCTTCCACAATTGCAGAAGTGAACAGCATGCACAAGATGGCAGCACTGAATCAAACTGTGCATGTGCGAATACTGCACATGCACATTTCCGTCCTCATCACCATCTTTTGTACAGCATTCTGGTGGTTCAAAGTGGCATGAATGGCTCCAAATAAATGCAACCAACTGAGGACTGGAAAACATTCTCATCCCATCTCTCACTCAATTCTGTTTTACACCTGCCTCAGCTCAGCAAGAGTAAACAAGTTATGGGCTCCCCACGGTGGCCTGGCAGCCTTTGATTGACATCTCCTTGAATGATCAAGATCAGAGGGAGTTATTGGGAAGCAACATGGAAAGAAAGAGATGCAGGCAGGGAAGCTGAGTGGCAACAATCAGATCGCTGCCAACTATGATTGCCATTGCCAACATCAGGTTGTTGGTACCCACAGAAATCAGGATCACTGGATGTAGACACAGCAGCTGGATTTGAGAGAAATGCTCTTGCTTCAAAGGTAGATCGTATGTGAAATTCTTGACCTCCCAAGCATTATCATGTGATTTTGAAGCTGACTGGGCATGCAGTGTGTGTTGATTTCTGCTTCATGTCCTGCAATTTGCAAATGTTTATGATCTTGTTGAGGTTGGCGGTGGGTAACGGAAATAAAATATTTTGTTTGGTTTGTATCTTATGTGACTGTCTTGACTCATCTGTTTTCCCAGCTGCCTTTTCAGCGATGTATGCTGTTCCGTTTATTTAAGCTTATGAGCTTTGATTGTCAAGGCTGCTTTATAGTCTCCTATATTGTAATACTTTATTAAGAACTGACCACCAGTTAGTTTCATGTTCTTTTCTTTGCTGTGATGTTTCACAACAAAACTGAAGAGTTTGAATCTCTCCATAAAACAGAACAACTGCTGGATGAATTAAAACACAGTAGTGATCTGCTGCAGAAATGCAGACAAGGGGGAGACCATATAGTGAGTGACTCAGACAGAATTTATAGACTGGTTAACAAGAGTTGCACACTGCTACTTTATGTGTGATCCCTTCTTCACAAGTGGCTATAGTTAGAAAAGAAGATGAGATTAAAATGAATAAAGAAGGCCTGTTTCATACCTCTGAGGTGCCTCAGGTAAGCAGCGCCTGATTTTCTTTTAACTCTGCCTTTTGTATTTTTAAATCTTGTCCCCTGACTTGACTTGTGTGCCAAGAGGTTCACAAGATTATTGACAATAATGATCTCTGTTGTTCTTCATATGGGGTTTCTGATTTGAACCAAGGTTATCATCTGCTTTGGTCCCCATGGATCTGTGGGAAGGCAGGAGGTGAGAAGGAAAGTTGCAGCTCTTTCTACTCCCCTCAAAGGTTTTTACATCACATTTTCTGCTGACCCCGGATCTGATTCCTTCCTACCTTATTTTCTTTTTCTAACCATCCTCTGCTCATTTGTATTTTTATGGCTGCATGGGCAGAGCTCCACAGTTGTTATGCGATCAGTAGTATCTCCTACTAGAACTGTGGAAGCACATGACCGGACCGCTGTCTGATATGCTTCCACAGTGCTGTGGCACAGTTCCAGTGGTTGTGTTTATGCGGCACTTCTCCTCTGCTGGCTGCATAAACACACCCACTTCGGGCAATTTTTCTTCTGCAGCTGCAGAAGTGATGACCACCATACACAAGATGGCGCACCAAATCAGACTGAGCATGTGCGAGTATCATGCATGCGCAGTTCCGCATTGCCATCATCTTCTGCACGGCATTCTCCAGCTGCATCGGTGGCACTCGTGAATGTTTGCCACAGCTGTATCTTTCCTGACCAGAACATGTTCTTGCTGGAAGTTGCTGCAGCAAAGCTCCCTCCTCCACAGCAGTCTCACTACACAGAATACAGAAACCAAAACTACAACTATAAATTAACTAAATGACAACAAATACCAGAAATAATTGATGATCAAGAGACACAAGGCACAGTAGATACTTAATGGAGTGATTTGTTGGGAAACAAACCATGTTTTAAATGCTTTCAAAGCTTTTTATGCACCGAGATACTGAGCACACTTAATACCAGATCTCCTTCCTTACACTGCACTGAATTCAGCCTCACACATGGCAATACAGTTCATTGCAGCACCATGTGACCTTCAATCCCATGAATCCTTGCAGACTTCATCATAGAGCCACAGTACACAGGTGAAGTTTGCATTTTCGTATTCACAAAGTTCTCCTTTAAAGTGGAGTAAAAATTTGCTAAGGAGAACTTCACAAATTCAGCAAAATTTGCAAACTTCTGTAAAGTGAAGTTTTCGGACTTCACCCACCACTGCCCAGGACACTAGCTCCAATGAGACTGAGAACTCACTCTGCACCATCCTCTTGCTGTACACGGTTCAGTGCTACTCAACACTATCGCTCCACTTGCAGGAGACAGGATCAGGAGTCAATGAACCTTGATGGTACAGTATTGGCTTTCTTTGCAGAACTGTATTTAAAACATAGATATGTTATGTTTAATCCTCAGTTTTCTTTCTCAAAGCTCATAAATTTGGTCTGTAATCTACTTGCTAACATCATCAAAATTGATCTTAGCTGAATCAAACAGTAGCAGCATTTTAATTTATGCCTCCATAACCTCATGAGTTAATTCTTGTAACTCCCTAAGGCATCAATATGCAGGCTTTAGATAGCCATGAGTTAGGGTAGGAATCTGGATTCTACTTCAGTTAATGTAACTATATCTTGTGCTTCTTGTTCTTGCTGTAGTGTTGTTACTGTTCAGTCCAGGGAGGACACTTTTGTAAAGGAGTTGTTTACCTCAATGAGCTTTATCCTTGGCAAAATAAATTAATAATATTGTGGATTCATGCAAAATTTGAGCTCAGAGACAGCCCAGTGTCCTGTGATAGAGCTACTGCTGTCACAATGGCAACCTGAGTTCAGGAGACAACTCAGATTGCTTGAGGGGTCAGCTGGGGAGAGAATGGAGCATCAAAAGGACTGCTCTCCTCTCCTGGGAGGCGCCCGCTCCAATACTGCCAACTCATTGAGGTGTAGTGGCTGGGCAGCAGATGTGACACAGGGTGGTGGCCAGCAGGTGTGGAGTGACCAGCAGGAAAGAAAATTGGAAAAAGAAGCCAGCAGATGTTGTCTGGTGCACCAACCACTGCAGGCTGCCACCCAGGATCCCATCATATCTAGATATGGACTCGGGGTGGACTTCCTCCTTCTTGTCCCACCATGGGAGGATCCATTGGGATTACACTGCTGGTATGTTATGGGCAGGCAGTTGCCAGTTGCAGATGGCCCCTGATGAAGGACAGTGTGCTCTCAAAGCACTGGGGTTACTGGCTTGCTGGATTTATGGCTGAATAAATTTGGATTAATTTGTTGCAAGTTGGAGGTGGGCTGGGGCTGAGAGGGTACTGACTGACTCTGAAGGAAGAAAACACAATGGAAAACAAAAAGAAATCTGAGATCAGTTCACCTTTATTCTGAACTTAAACTGGCTTCAGGGTAGTTGTAGAATTGATTCTTTTTGTAGTTTTTTAAATGTTTAAATTCTTCATTTGCTCTGGTTTCTAATTCATCAAATAAGAAACAGCACAATGTTGCACAACTTTCAAAAGAACATAAATAAACACAAATATTTTTAAGTGCCATTCTAGGCACAGTGTTTAATATCTATCTATCTATCTATCTATCTATCTATCTATCTATCTATCTATCTATCTATCTATCTGCCAGTCTGTCCGTGGTGGTAGCCTTCACTTGTGGGGCCTGTAACCCAGGCTCAGCAGCAAGCCGAACCATCAGGGCAGGCTGGGGGAATGGAGGATTGAGGATCCCAAGGATGCTATCCTCCTCCTTGGAGAGAGAGGTAGCCAGCTCCAGTGCGACCACCACCAGGGTGACCACAGGTGGCAGTAAACCCAAGAGCGGTTCAGTGGGAGGAGATGCTGGTTCACGATCGCACCACGCTTGCGTTGTGCTTGCATCATTCTGCAAGGCTGGAGTCTCAAGGGAGGGGTAAGAAAAGGAAAGATGGGCAGGTTGGAGCAGTGTGATGGACCAAGCCCTCGCAGGCCCCACACTGTGGATAGGGCAGCCTCCCAAGAACCAGATCCTCATCTGCAGCAGTTGGGTTCTGCCACACCCTGTCACAGGGGCGCCGTGGGGCAGAGACAGGGAGAAGCATGTAAGTTCATGGGAAGCCAGGTGACGAACCTGTGGGGGGAGGCAGTCCAGATGGAGGCCCTGCCTGCCAGGGGAGCAAACAAAATATATGTATTTTTTTTATTCTTTGGTAACTGGGTTAAGTCACTAGGCACAAGTGCCCATTTTCAGGGGTGACCTGTGAGCACTGGGGTGGTTAAAGGAAAGTCCTCTCAACTTATTTTCTGTATACCTGTGGAGTATGTAGGCATGAACAATGATTTCTCTTGCATCTCCCACTTTCATCCTGATTTAAATTCTTTCTGTTTTTGTCCCCATTTGTTCACCTCACCAGCTGCTGGGACCTCCTTCCCCTGCCCAAGCCCTCCATCCACCATGCGATGTCCCAGATGATCCAGTCCAACACTAGCCTTTACTCGACAACCTTCTCATGTACCTGACTGTAACCCATGGCTTATCCCCATGGGCGGGACCCCTGGTCCCCCTCAAACCAGGAGGAACATACTTCATTCGACAGTCAGGGGCCCATGGGTGGAGCTGGTGAGGTGTGGAAGGAGTCGAGGAGACACTGCTGTGGTGTGGGGTTGAGGCGGCTTCATCTTCCTGGAGCTGCTGGGATTTTATTCCTTTCCTTCTTTCACTCCAGGGTGTAGTCCTGAGAGGTGGCTCTGGCTAGATGCTTATTGGGGCCATCGGAAGGGTAGGTGAGCCTTGCCCCACCTTCAGTGCTTCCCTGCCAGCCCTACTCTGGGCATGTAATGCCTCCATGTCAACTGCCAGATGAGTCTGGTATGTACCAACATAAGAACACTCCAAAGGGACCACTTGTTCCTTCCCACATGACAACCCCCTTCTCCTGGGTTACTAGGGGCAGTCATGCAGCAGAAGGAGGTGCCTCACTCCTCGAGGCACGAGGCATCCAATGGACACCTGAACCCTGCCTCACCGACCAGCACCAGACGCTCAGGGCTTGGGGCTCAAACCTGGGTCATCTGGATGGCAAGCGGCAACTCTACTACACATTTCATCCTAATTTAAATACAAATGAGGTGGTTACACTCTGTTTTGCCCTGGTGTGAAAACCTGTTTGCCTCCATTGTAAAGGTCATGACCCCACTCATGCAATGTATCATGGGAACTGATGATGCATAAATGCACAAGCCAGCAGAAGTTATACTTTCATTCAGGTCTGTTACATGTCTTGTGAAGTCTCTATACTCTCTAAAAGCAACTTTTCTAACTCAGATGAACTTTAAATTATAAAAGACAGCAGGGCATGTGCTATGCCTTGAAAAGTTTCATGGCCAGCATAAGACAAGAACATAGGGCCTACAGAGAACAAGAACAGCACTAATACAGTAGAACTACTGCAGGCTTTAGCATCAAAACGTAATAGAATTCCAGGATGCCTTACATGAATTGTGTCATGACCTTTGCAATGGAGTCAGGCAGATTTTCACACCAGACTTAAGTATGTTCAATTACGTTTAAATCCTGATGAAATTAGGAGGGTGCAATAGAGGCAATCATTGTTTCTGCCTACAAACTACACAGATAAACATAATAAAAGGCTGAGGGACCTTCCTTTAAGTGACTTGCTCAGAATCACAGAGTATGCAAGCGTGGTTGTAGAAATCAAACCCAGGTATGCTGGATGTACCAAGCTCATTCACAGCTCATTATTCTAACCTCTAGGCTATACTGCCAGCCCATATTAGTATCAATATTTCATCGCAAGATTCAACATATCTTGGCCCATGTGTGTGGTTGGTTGTGTTTGTCTGTGTTTGTAGATTAGTCCTGTGAATTTTCATGTTTTTCTGCTTGGAGCATCAACACCATTTTGAGCAGACCATCTGTTCAAGCCTTCTTGACAGAATTGCAGCAAAACACAACCATCAAGTATCAGCATTCTCCTTTTAAACCAACTTTTTGGAAGCCAGCTCGAAAAAACTAAGGAAACTATCATTCAGCACATTGGAATGCAGAAACGTCAGCTGCACCAGCACCCAGAGCCAGTAACACAGAATACACAGAACTGTCTGATGATGGAAACTTAATGATTTGCTGTATATATGGACAATGAACCTGGATGCTTCTATCCTGAGGTAGTTATTTTTAGCACCCTTTTAGTATGGCTACTTGCTGTTAACTGAGCTATCTGCTCACTGCTGCTCCTTCTGGATTCTCCTGGGTCCCCTTGCTGTAGTTATTCTCTGAAATCTGCTTTCCTTTATACTGCTTGGAAGGCTATACCTAACCTGGGCAGATGCTCTCCAGGACCTCACCTGCCCATCCACACATCTGGAGCCACAAGTCAGGGGTCTGAGTCACTGATCAGCTTATTTCTACACTGCCAGAGAGCCTTGCTGTGGTTGCCACACGCAAGTACCCAGCCAATCAGCTGCCTGGATTCTCAGAAGTGAAGCAGAACTTTGTCCAAGAAAAGGTGTCCTGCCCTCCTCACAGCCACAGAAGCACCCCAGGATCTTGGCTGACCATCCTTGAGGCCAGAGCTTCTAGTCAGCTGGTCAAGTCACCAGCTGGCTCCACCTCTAATTCACTGTTGAGCCTGCCATTTGTTTTCCTGGGCAGCAACTGGAGAATGGCTGCCACTTCCAACTGCCCAGTCAATTGGCTGTGTGGATTCCAAGGAGGCAGGCAGATCTCCAGCTGATTGAAGGTCTCTGCTCTCTTGCAGTGGCAGATGCACCTTAGATCCTGCCCATCCACATGGCCATAGCTACCAGGCAGAGGGTCAAGTCACTAATCAGATCCACCAATGCTATGTCACTAAAGAATCTGCATTTTGTTTTCCTGAGCAGCAGCTGGAACTGCTGCCACTCACAACTGCCTAGCTAATCAGCTGCCAGGACTCCCTGGACCATTTCCTTCATCCACAAAGACAAGTCTGAGACACTGCAGTGTAGAGTAACCAAAATTAGTATCCACTCCTGTTTGAAGCTAATCACAGATGGACCTCCCTAGGGTCTGTCCTAGGTTCCATGCTATTCTCCATATGTTTCAATGAACTGTGTAAAAATCATGGTGGAGGGAACTTACCCAGTATGCAGATGATGTGGTTCTGTATATGCTCCACTGATGTAAATGTGCTCAATGTGAAGCTGGCCACCATTTCTATACTTTAGAAAAATGGTTCTATGACAATCAGCTTGTCTTGAATGGAAAAAAAGCAAGGTGGTACCTTTAGGGCCAAAACTTCATGCAGACAGGCAGCACCTGTTCTTACTAAACTCTTCATCTGGCACACAAAATGAAGAGGTTGACAAGCTAAAGTACTTGGGGTCTATCTTGACCAAGAATTCACATTTAGACCTCATGTACATAAGATCACCAAATCCATACACCAAAAATTGGACTTCTATACCATCGTGGTAATGTTTTTGTCCCTGAGTCAATGCTTGCCATTGCAAACAGTGTCCTGCTCCCCACTCTCCTGTATGGTGCCCCTATACCAGTACCTCAGGAACTCAGAGACAAACAGGTTAAAGGTTTTGTACAACAAATCAGTCATTTTACAGCCAGTGGCCCCCAAGGAAACATCACTGTGAGGTCCTCTCTCTCTGAATTGGCCCTCTCTGGAGGGAGGATGATGTACCCCTTGTTATGCCTTACATGAGAGCTCATCAAATTCTAAACCCTGCCAAACCTGGCTGGTATATTAGCTCCTAAACCTGAGAGGCACTTATCCAGTCCTCAAACTGCTACTTGCTTGAAGTACCTGGGATTAAAACAAATGTGGGTAAGAGGTCTTTGCATACTCTGAGCTACAAAACTTCTCATCCTTCAGGGGCTTTAAAAGTGTCTGAAAACCTTAATGCTAGAAAGCCGTCAATGTTCCTGCTATTACTAAATGACCTCACCGTTCTCCTTATTTTACTATGTTGCCCTTAGAGATATTTTGTTGCAAATCCTTGCTGCAGTCTGCCTCCCATATCATAATGTATTTTGCTATATTCTGTATTGCTCTGTGTGCTTTTATTATGCTGTTTAGTGCCTCCAGTTAATTGTATTGCCTTACTGTATATGTTCAATGTACACTAAGCAATGCTATTAATGTACTCAGTACCTTGTAATGTATTGTATGCAGTACACCTGTCTATTGTCCATATATATGTATGTAATTAAGCTAATGCCTTATAACTCATTCGGTCCAATTTTCAATGCTCTGTGAATGCCACAAGGCCCCGTGCACTGATCATACGGCACAGGGGCTTACAGCATTCTCTCGGCATCAATCGTGATATTCATTCTTGTGCACCAAATTCCCATGAGTTAGACCAGCTCCCCTGGTCTAGCTTGTACCATTGGGGGACCCTTTTAGGGGCTAGCACCACTTTGGTGCAAGCTGCTGTATAGTGTGGAAAAGGTCGTGAATTGAGCCGAATGTCTCAAAAGGGAGCAGTTGCATCCAGGAGTTTGATGCAGTTGTGTCAAACCCTGCATCAATCTTTGAAACTGGCACCTTTGTATGCATTGCATCAGTCTATTGTACATATATCTGCTTGTAATTAATCTCGGTTGCTCCGGAAAAGGGACCTCTGGTTACAGTGGGCCTACCCGTCACCAAAATCCAATAACTAACTGACTGACTGACTGACTAACTAACTAACTAAATACATCAATTCAGGGCCAACAGGGCAGATCTTATGAGGATCAGCTCTGTCGAGACACTGAACATGTACTCCTGCAGGTCAGAAGGAAAGGAGCAGCATGCTATAGACCTTCAAGTTCCTGAAAGGAATATACAAGGTAAACTTTGAGGAACTATTTAGCAGGAATAGCAGGTCAAAACAAGAGGACCTAATCATTAGCTGGTGGTGGTGGGGATTCAGGAGCGATGTGAGAAGGTTTTAGCTTGGTGGGTGCAAAATCATTAATGAATTCAAGCAAGTCTGGGACAGAGTTAAGGGTTAATAGTTACTCAGTGGGATAGTAGTAATGTAGGGAACGGGGGTGTGTGAGGGAGAGTGAAACCCTGTCTAGACAGTAGGTCACGGTATAGGGTAGGGTAGGGTAAAGCTGGGCAGTCTGGATGAACCAATGGTCTTTTTCTGCTGACAGTTGTCTATGTTTCCTGATTACAGTCCAACCCCATATATCCGAACTGCTTGGGGACATCCAATCAGTTTGGATAAAGGGAGGTAGGATAAATGGGTGTGCATAGTGCAGAAGACTGTACTGCTTTTTTTTTTACTGTACTTCTGTATGGGGCGAGTCCTGCAGGCGTTTTTGCATGTAGAAAAGGGCTGACGTCATGTTTTCTGTCTGTGGAGCTGTTTTTCCACCTCCTGACCCTCCCAAGAGCAATCCGCCCATGTTGTCCCTATGAGTGCAGCACTGCACTATATCACAGTGAGCATTTTTTTTAATGGGCTTTTTTGTACTTCTGTCCCTCTATAAAGCTCGTTGCATTGGATCAGACACACTCGACCATTTCGGAATTAACCTGCCAGCGATAGAGGTGTAATGTGGGGTTGGATTGTTAAAGTGTTTCAAAGTTTTCCAGAGAGGAAAGCAAGAAGGAAAATAACTTTTGGTCTTTATTCATAAGTTCAGTCGGTAGTTACCCCACCATTTCCTGAATTAGTGTCGTAAAGGGTACCTCCTTAACTTCCCCAAGTTCATTTAATGTTTATTTTGAAACTAAAGAGGCAGCATGAACACAAACACACTCGCAAAATAAGCCTTAGTGCCACCACCACACACACCACACACACACACACACACACACACACACACACACACAATATCTAACAATTCCATATTATCTTGTCCCATCTTCTTTCCCCAGGTGTAAACCTGAGGGCGATTCAATCTTCACTTCAGAGGTAGCGTGTAAACCGATACCGCTTTTCTTGTCTTGTGTTGTTGTTTATCTTTCTTACTTCATCCCCCCGACTCCCCCACTCCTGTTTCACTTTTCATTATCCACAGCCTGTCTCCAGCCTGCGTTGGATGACAGGCATTCCTCCTTTCCCCATATCTTCCAGTTTCTCTTTGCCATGCTGCGATAGTCCCTATTGTCTCTGTGTTAAACATGTCCATCCCCAGATCCATCAGACGAACCCCATCCGACCTGTAACATGCATCATCTGCTTCCTCTATTCCCTTCTAATCACTCTCCCTCCCATAGATAGGAACAGAGTGCATACCCTCCTATACATCTTCCTTTAAGCTCTATCTATAGTCGCATGGTTCTTTTCGTAATGCCATACCCTGCATGGCACCATGTCTGACCACACTAATATCACATGTGGCTACCACCATTGTATCCTCTCCATGTCATGCTTAATTTGTAAGAATACATGTAACCGGGTCCTGGACCTAATATCATTTCCCTCAAATGGATGATGACCATATCTGGCGTCAGTAGTCTTTCTCTCATTTCCCTCAGTGTACAGTGGGTAACAACTGAGCCCACTTCATTCCCCTGATTCCTGTCCATGACAACCTGCAGCACTTGGGGTCCTGAAAGAGCTGTTTACCCCTGTCACCTTCACTACTCTCTTCTCTGCCCAGTAAATGTATGAGTGCCTGCATATCTAAATCCCCACCCACTGTCTATGCCCTGTATTAAGATAAAACAGAAAACCCCATGAGTATTATTCTAACCTTGTTGCTTTGCCACCCCTTTGTTGCCCCTAACTAGCCCCCCTCTACTAATACCTGCAAAACAAAGGAGAAGAAGTTAGTGAGTTTGTTCATCCAGAGGCCCGACGTGACTTTATAACATTCAGATTTCCATCATCCTTTTCTTGTATTTGTCCCTTGGTTTCCCCACTGCTGCCAACTGTGAGGCTGCCCAGTCCTGAAAGAGTGAGATGTAATGATGTAATGATTTCATCATCCTTTTTCTTGTATTTGTCCCTTGGTTCCCCCACTGCTGCCAACTGTGAGGCTGCCCAGTCCTGAAAAGAGTGAGATGTAAACCTCTTTGGGTCCTCCCTCAGAATTCATACCTTTCTTCAAGATTGCAATGATCTGGTAACTAGTCACTGGTTTTCCATCCCCATGGGTAAATAGTTGTCCCCTATTATCCTAGCAGACTGCGGTGTAAGCCCACAGTGCCTGGACTGGGCAGATTGCCTGGTTAGTGTGTTTCCCATATAGATCCTGCTTCCCTTACCCCTTGTCTGTCTTTGAGTACTTTAGATGGATTGTCACCCTTCCCTGTCGTCACCACATCTTCCCAATGGATCCCATCTGACACCACCCCCCATGACCCACTGCTTCACTCACCCTGAGTGTTCCAGGTACATGATCAAAAAGACAGCCTGGAACAAAACTGCCTCCTCCCTGATTTACATATTTGAGGCAGTGCCCTGGCTAGCTTGACCAGTAGTCGCTGTGACACTGGCTTCCTGTCATCCGCTTCCCTAGTCTTCAACCTTCCCCAGCCCTGCATCATTCTCCTAACAAACATTGTTTTAGTGGGATCCTCCAACCTCTGAGGTTGCATAATATGCTGATGGCTGCTAGGTGGATCCCCTTGTGGGTGTGCCAGCCTCTTCTCCCACTGTTGTACTATGTATTTCCCAAGCTGGTCATTCATTACTGGACCGCTTACCTCCATGTGGTGCTTTTCCTGAAAGTTTGAAATGCCCTCCATGCCCCTCATTTGCCCTCAGAGTCCGGGTGACCAAGAGTTCGAAACAGCACCTCGGCTCCGTCCAGCCAATCTCCCAAATGTGTGCGGTATGGGTGTTTTTGTTCCTCTGACCTCGGTGTGATGGCCCAGAACCTGTCCAGCTGCAGATAGGAGAGGCTGTCAGCTAGTGTGTTCTGTATCCTGTCTATGTGTCTAGCCCTAAAGGACATGTTCAGTTTTAAACCTTGTAAGACTAACTGCCATATAACCCTTTTCACTGTGTCAGACTTTGTTCCCCAATTGTTTAGCACATCAGCAACTGCCCTGTTGTCACACCAAATGTAACCTTTTGATTCCGAGCTCCTTACCCTAAATTAGCATGCTGACCCAAATCGGTACTATCTCCAGTAAAGTAATGTCCTTTGTCAAACCAAATGTGCCCAGTCCTCTGGCCAAGCTTCCGAGAACCATCACCTCTAAAATACCCCCACCCCAGCCTCCTGCTGCATCTGTATGTAACTCCAGGTTTGTGTTGTATAAGCAGTCCTCCTGCCAGAATGATACCCTTTGACATCTTTTAAAATTCACCCCACATCCCAAAGTCTGCTTGAAATCCCTTGTCCAGGTCAACCCAGTGATGCAGCCTGCTGATCCCCTGGTGGTGTTAGCCAGCCTTCTCATAAATGCCTTCCCTGGCCCGACTGCCCTGCAGGCTAAAATTGAGGTGCCCACTAATTGTTACACTTGCTGCAACTGTGATCCACGCCTGCCCACGGTGCCCCTATCAGGTCTTTCAGAATCCGCACCTTTTTATCTGGCGAGTGGAATATCTCTTGTTGTGCGGTGATTTCGATGCCCAAGAATTCAATAACCCTACTGGGTCCCTTAGTCTTGTCAGGCACTAAGGGCACTCCTAGATCCTGGCAAATCTGTTGAAATTTGTGTAGCAACAGTTCGGTCTCCTCCCACCCACTGCCTATGATCAGGAAGTCATCTAAATAGTGTATGACTGCCCTGTGTCCTATCTTGTGTTGAAAATCCATTGTAGGCAGGTGCGAAACAAATCGAAGGTAGCATACACTGTCGAGCACCCCATAGGCATGGCTTTATTGAAGTAGTACTGCCCATCTAGTTTGAAAGACAACAGGTCCCAATCTTCAGGGGACTGGTAATGGCCTGAAAACAGATTATATGGCCATCTTTTCTAGCCACACCTCGAGGGTTGCCCTAATGATCTGCACTGCCTCTTCCAATGTCACATATGACACTCTGCTGTCCTCCTCGGAAATTAAATCATTCACTGATTTCCTCCAGGAAGGGCAAGTAGTGAATGACCATGAATTCCCTGGCTGCTTCTTTGGGACCAACAAAGAGGGGACACCCTCAAGCTCCATAGTGGCGGGTGGCTGAATGGCCCTCAACCTTCCCAACATCCTTCTCTTTCCAAATTTTCTCCCTCAGTATTACTTCCTTTCCCTTACTGACCCCAGGTTCTTTGTTTCCTGCCCTCCCTGGTCCTTGAAATTGTAAGTCGGATCCAAGTATAAAACCCTTCACCAGTGTGCCCACAGCTGTTTATCCAGATAATCCTTTAAATGCTGCTCTAATAGCTCCACCTTTACTGGGGCTCTAGCTAGCTGAAACCTGCCACCCTAGTGGAGGTATCATCGCTCCTGAGTTCAGAAATACTGTGCCCTGAAACACCTCCCTCTATATCCCTTGTTCGCTGTCTGTTCCCTGTAACGTGTTTGCCCCTCGAAGAAAACTGTCCCTGTTGCCCTGGGCCCCCAAGCTGTCCCCACTTACCCAATTTATCCAGCACTCAGAGGCCAGATGTGTTCCTCCACATTTAGAGCAAGCATGTCTGAATCTTCATTGAGGCCACATACAAAACACTCTATTGTATGCCCAACAACATTTTTGCAACAGGGTTGCTGTCCTCCCCTTCCCAGTCTGAAGTAGCCTGATCTGTGACATAATCCTTCCATGAATCCAGCTGCTTTGTATCCCAACACACTTCCCCATAGGTCACCATTCTTTGGCAGAAAACTCATCATAGTACAGCCCATCCACCCCCTTGATTTTGCCCTGTGAATAATCAAAGAATAAGTAATCAGTGGTATCCCAAGTTCCGCTTCTTCTCCATCGCTGTTGCTGAGTACGTGGCAAAAAGACAAACCAAGCATCCCAAGTCTTACCCTTCATGAATTTATCCTCCTCCTTTTTTCCTCAGTAGCACCACTGCGGCTGCCACCTTGCTGTTACCTATACTCTCTTTTCATCTTGCTTGGTGACGGCTTCCCTACTGACAAAGGCAAATATGTCACATATTCCCTTTCCATATCTTTTCTTTTGTAGCTATGGGGATGTGTTAGCCTATCCTCACCCCTGGTGAGACTATTTCTTGTTTCCACTCCCACTTTGCTATGGTTCGATTTTTCTTCACCTGTTTGTATCCCCTTCCCGGTCCTGATCTCTGATAATGCTTTCTCAAATTGCCCAATGCCATCGTCCCCCATAGAGGTGATCATTTGTTCAATATATTCCCTTATGCTGCCACCTACATTAACACTCCTTTACCTGTTTGAGGCTCTGGTTCAGGGCCAGGAGCCGGTTCTGGGTGGGGGCCTCGGGTGTTGCCGGCAGCAGCATGATGGGAGACGCCAGATTTAGCAGTGGTGCTGGTTGCAGCTGTGGAGCTGGGACTGGCTCTGGAACCAGGATCGGTAGAGGCTCGGGCACAGGGGAGAAGGGGCAGAGTGTCAACTGGGGACCATCCTATCAGGCTGGACAGCCTGGGAGGCCACCTGGGGCTCTAGGTTGCAGAGGAGGCTGCTTACCACCCTACCCTCTCCCAGCCATCCGCCTTCCTCTTCTCACCTTGTCTGACAGGTTCCATTCCTTCACCAGCTCCCACACCTTGTTGGCTTTCTCTGCCAATTCCAGTATGGTGCTGTATGCATCCTCCTTGGATGGTCAGCTCTTCTTGGGTGCCATGGCTGTCAATTGCACCCTGAATGAAAGATGCTGCAAAACACAAGTTAACCTGTTAATTCTCTTCCAGTTCAGCCCAGGTTCCTCTGTGTTCGCCCTCATCTCCTTCTGATGCTCATCCCCTCTTTACATCAATTCACCCCGAGCCCATCTTAGGTGAATGAGCCCCACCCTGGTTTAATGTATTTATCTATTTGCCCCTGCCTATGTCTGTTTTATTTTTATTTATTTATTTCTGATCTTGATTAACCATTTGAGCTCAGAGCTCTTTACATAGGTTCCACATTAGTACATTTAGAACAAGTAGGTGATTATACAGAGGATTGAGACAAACAAGGCAATAGAATTAGAATGAGAACATTTAGGTACATTTGGTCTTTAAACAAAGGAATGCAAAAATGCAGTGAAAACTAAAACTGGAATAAGTAAACACAGTCAGATACATACAGGAACAGACTAAATAACTGTGCCCAACAGGAGCCTGTTAGTTGTCAGCAACACAAGAGGGTTAGCGATAGAAGTGCTGGTGAGACAGGGTGGGGAGTTGAGCTGCAAGTGCAGGGTGTCCGAGAGAAAGAGATCTGTTTGGCAGAAGAGCAGATGGTGGAGATGCCTTTGCTAGGTGCTAGCAATGGCAGACACATTGAGATTCCTGTATTAAATGGTTCTTTAGGTTCTTTTTGAAGGTCCACAGAGTGGGCAGGTTAATAATGTTCTCATGGAGGGAGCTGAACCACAACGGTGCCCGATAGGCAAAGGACCTTGTCCTGAGATGTCCGACATTTTGGAGTCAGGAAGGACTGCAGTTCTGAATTTCGGTGGGCCTGGGATTAGTGCTGGGAACTAGGAGTTGTTGGACCCAGTTGGCAGCTGACCAAGGCAGATCTTTTGACCAGGAGGCAGGATTGATATTTTAAGTGACCAAAGAGCATTAGCCAGTGAGCCTTTGCATAGAGATCGCAGGTGTGGGTTAGTCAGTGTGCCCTAAGGTGAGTCTGCAGGCATTGTTAAGGGCAGTTTTATACATCAGAGGGCAGTATCTGTGGCAGAGCCATATATTGGCCGTCTGTAGTGCACTAGGAACCCACTGAACTGTGGACCACTGTGCTGAGGGGCTTCAGGGGTCAGGCTCTGCCTATGGCGATAAGTAGCCCTAAGCATTTGTTGATGCTTTAGCTGTGATGTCTATGTGGAGGGCATAGGAGAGTGAGCTGTCAAGAGTGATTCTGAGATATCTGAAGTGATGAACACGTTCAAGAGGAACACCAACCCTATCACATATTGATATCAGGTAGTTTTGTGCTTGTTCTAAGGCTGGTGAACAACATGGTTTTTTTTTTTGTAGTTCATTATCAATTTATGATTTTTGAACCACGACTCAGCACTGGAGAAGTCACGTGTAGCTGTGCTCAAGAGCAGTGGAGTCAGAGCCATTAGAAAAGATAACCCCAGTAGAGGAGGATACAGCACTGACTGGCTAGGGGAGGCAATTCAGAAATAGGCTAAGAGGAGGGGCCCAGTATTGACCCTGTGGAATGCCTGAGCACACAGACTTTGTGTCAGAGAGAAAGGTATCTATCCTGACTTGCTGTGAGCGGCAGTGTAGGTAGCTGTGGAACCATGCAGCCACCTCGGGCAAGTCCTATGGCAGTGAGTTGGTCAACTAGGAGGGCATGGTTGACTGTGTCAAAGGCCTTTGTTAGGTCAATATAGATAGCCTGACTAGCTGGCCAAGAGCGAAGATTGTGGATGAAGCCTGTATATTCCAGCAGGGCTGTGGTGGTGCTATGCCCAGCCCTGAAAGCCATTTTGCTCATGATAGGAGCATGTGCTTGTCCAGATGATCGACAAGTTGGTCGGCAACGATTCATTCAAGGGCCTTCAAGAGTGGTGGTAGTATAGAGATGGGTCTATAGTTCCCAGGGAGGCACAATCCCACTCTTGTACACAGGTGACTACTGCAGCTTTCCATTTTTGGGAATACTGTGAGACAGAGCAGAGGTTAAGGATATGGGTGAGAGGGACAGGATTTCTTCGAGTGAGAGCAAGATTCGTTTTAGGTTGAGGTTATCTCCTCTGAATCTCCCTTCCCAATCACTTTGCACAGATATTTTCTGGTTTCTCTGAAGGTAATAGTCTTGAGCGAAAGTGGGGATGCCGATGGAGATTGTGGGTGCAGCAGGGATGGTGGGGAGAAGAAGTTGGTGGGAGAACATGCTGCAAGTCAGTGAAGGCATTGTTAAAGGTGTTGATGATAGATTTAGGGTCAAGAATGGGGAGCCATCAACGAGAGCATGGTAGGGCCATTTTGGGTTCTCGCCAGTGACCCTCATTTAGGTTAGCCCAGAATTTGTGCCTCGCTATTCCAGTTCTTGGTTAGGGCATCTTTATAGTTACGTTTTGGCTAATCAGATGGTCCTGGTACAGTTGTTCCTTGCACGCTTGTAGTTCAGGATATCAGATTGCTTGCCAGTGGCCCTAGCTATATGCCAGAGGTGGTCTCTATTTTCAATTAGTTCAAGGATATCAGGGCTCATCCAGGGTTAAAGTAGCCTTTGATCTTCCGCTTTTTATGGGAGCATGGGTGTCACAGATTGTATTGAAGAAGAGGATGAAATGGTCGAGTAAGGCCATCAACGCCGAAGCCTCCAAACCGAGGACCCATCAGCACTGAGGAGATCCATTTGAAGCGGTCAGCATGACCAGGTTTGCAAACCCTGCTGTGATTGTTCTAGGAGGTGGTTTGGAGAAATTATTAGCCCAACTGAACATGACAGGGAGTGTTACTGATGTCATCCGGGAGGACAGAGGCATTAGAGGCATGCTCAGGTTGGTTGGTGAGCACCCAGTCAAAGTATTGGTGCACGACTATAGCTAGTCCTAGTGGGTGTTTCAATGAGCTGGGTAAAGTGGATTGCCTGAATCGGATCCATGAATTGGTTAGCTTCAGGGCAAGCCAATTAATATTCAAAATCACCCAAGAGGATAGCCTCAGAGCTTAGGTTAGGCTTCCAAGACAGTCTATGACGGCATGGAGACCTTGGGCCGAGTTCTTTGGGGGATGTAGACAGATAGAATTGTGACAGTTTTGTTGTGGGCCCCAAGAAGAACCTTAATGGCAAGGGCCTGTGCGAACAACCCTAGGCTGGGTAAATTCAGGACTATACCCGAAGGCTGTCCTTAGGTAGATTGCACAGCCGCCACCTCTTTTAGATTTACAATCTTGCCTAAAGATCAAATAGTCGGCAGACTGATTGCTCTATCAGGGATCTTGGGAGTGAGCCATGTCTCTACCACAGCACAATACATCAAGGATTATGTAGGGCTACTTAGGCTTGAAGGTTGTCAAACTTTGCTGTCAGGCTGTGGATGTTTAGTGACGCTAAGGTTAAGGTGCCTGGTTTGGTGCACTCAACCCCTGATATAGAGGAGGGCCAGGATTAGGTGGATGTTGCCTGAAAGCAGTAGTAACAAGAGTACCAATCTGACCAGGTAACTTTAAAGTGTTTAAGGTTAGCTTTGTGCTGTCTTTGTGGATTCATTCGAGCTGCATGTTTATCAGAGAGAATGGCCATTTAGCAGGACGTGAGGGGGAAGCTCTGGTTGAGCTGGATGTGTTCTGGGCCAGGTAGGCCAGGGTGTGTTGTTAGGCATGCAGTTGGCACGTGGGCCACAACTATGCATGGATGTTATAGTGCTGTAGATGTTGCCATAGGGGTGCTCTGTGATAAGAGGGTCAGCTGATTTAGGGTCATTCAACGACTGCAAACAGAGCGTGGGCAGGAGTATAAGAATTAGCATTAGTCTGGTTGCCATGTGCAAGACTGGACAAGGGTGGTGACACAGCAAGAAGGGTCTTGGGAGGGGAGGAAAGTAAAGTGATTAAGATATGATGGAGCTAGGAGGGTGTCCTGGCCCTATAGGCTGCTGTGTGCCCTTACAGTTTGGCGGTGACCTAAAAGGAAGATGTCTTTAGGAGGAGGACAGGACAAGTGTTAGGCCTAATATCTTTAAGTGGAGTTGCAATATTAGTGAGAAGGAAGGATGAAGATTGCCTAGGGGTGGTGCTGAGGGGAGGGAGAGTATTTAATAAAGGCTGGAGGTGGGGGAGGGTGGGCGTAAAAATTCAAGCAGGAAGGAGACAGTAGAAAGAAAGTGAAGCAGAAATTGGATTATTTGCAAGGCAAAGCTTACAACTGTGACCCAAATGAAATCTAGCCTAAACAGAAAAAACTGTATCACTTTAAACTTAGTTTCTGATCCAGGGTAGATTACCATTGGACCTTAAAACAAAGAGAGCTGTAATACTTTAAAATCTACAAACCTGCAGCCTAAAAGAACTTGCACTTCAAACTACCCTTAGAGTGCAAAATTGCTGTAAACAGGCTTAGGTTCACGCTTAAATTAGGATTCACAGGACAGTTTGGAGTAGCTTAACCAGTACCACAACCAGTATGTAACATTAGCTTAATGTCCAGAAGGAGATAGAGTAGCAAAGAAATTAAAGAACTGCAGCAGCCTGTCAGCAGGCAGAGCCAATGGTTCTGGCCAGTCAAGTTTCAGCAGCCTACCTTTGGTCTGAGATCGACGGGCAGTACAGTGAGGAAGGCAGCCAGTGGACAGAAGAGGTCTGCCCCGCTGCTTGCAGCAGCACAGGCACCCGTGTCAAGGGTGAAGCTATTATATGTATATATTTTTAATCCATTTTTCTCATTCTTATGCTTCCTCCCAGCTAATGGCCCGCCACAGCCAAATGGCATGGGGCATGTCCTCATCCCTGGCCTCCCTGTGTGCTCCTGGGATTTCCTTACCACACTGTGCTTCCCCTGAGGCCATGCTGTGCATGCCACCTGCCCGGCCTACCCTGTCGGCTCCCTCTGCGCTTTCTCTCGGAGCTACTCCTTGGATAGCATGAGGCATATCTCCTTTGCATTGCTGTACTGGCAATGTCTCAGTCCTATTCAAAACCCTTCTGTTTTGCTCTTCAAATATGTGCCATGCCCGGTTTGGTAGCACTCTATCCCCATAGCCATTCTTTCCCTAGCAAGACATGCTAGAAGCTGTATGACACATTTTTTTTAATATGCCAACCATTGCCCTAAATAGCCTACTGTCCTAAAAGCGTTATACCACACTGGTATCCTTGTTCTTATCCCATGCTCAGGTGAACCAGTGCCCTGTGGGCCAGATGGCGGCCCTAGGGTTGCCTTTATAGGGCTGGCCTCCAGACCTCCAGCCTTCCACTGGCCAGAACACCCTCTATGAAAACACGGGTAAAACCACTGCCTTCCTCCCTTCCTCCCAGATGTCCACAACTCCCTTATTCTTTGCCTGGCTCCATGTGCTAGTAGGCCTTCTGAATCGCCCACCCTTGCTGGAGTTTTCCGAAGTTGCCCGATATTCTGACTTAAGGAAAAACAATAAAATGAATTTAAAAGATATATATATATATATATGTTTTGTATATCTTCAGCAACTAATGTAAATCTATGGAGTTTATCAATTGCCAATCTGAGTGCTGCTCTCAGACAAATAAGCTGTTCTGAAAGTAGCATAAAAAGAGGCAGATCCTTCTTTGTAGTTGCTTAAATAGCTCTAAACTTGGGCCTTCCCTTTCCCCTTAGCCTATCACCTCCCCCGCCTCTGTAGCCCCCCATTCTCATGATGTCATCCATGACTCATAGCCTTCCTGAGCTACTCCTACTGTCCATCAATCTTAGTCATCAGTCCAGGCCTTCCCTCCCACCCGCTCTCCCTTCTTCCCCTCCCTCTCCCTGCTGGCCTCCTTCCCTAGTAGTACTCTGATTCTGGGTGGGGCACTGGGACAATCTAGTCTGCCCTTTAACAGAAACCCCATTATCAGAGTCCTAGACAGTTTCCATAGTTTTTTCTTTAACTCTTCACTGCAGCTTAAAAGGGACATACAATATCTGATTTTCCTTGGGTACTAAATGTTTGTTGCATTTCCAAAGTGGCTGTTTGTTTTGATGATATTCCTGCATTTTTGTTTTATATCCTGAATTTGATTTGTATAGTTATGCCTAGTAGTTTATGCCAAACTCATTTATTTATTTATTTATTTAGTTAAACATCAGTTTAGAAACCTTTGAGACAGAGGCTCATTTACAAAGGTATCATCACAAAGAGGACATCAGAACAGTAGTACAAGGGACACAGTACTTACAAACAAAAAGTTACAGTTCAATTACAATTTTGTTACAATAGAATACAATCTCCAACGAGCAAAAGATAACAAAGGTGCAAAACTTATGGTCGGGGAGAGCTGGTGGGAGTAGAAGGAGGGAGATGGGGAGGAGGAATTAGTAGGAAAGGAAGGAGGGGGGAGTCGCTCAGTGAGCATTGTCAAACAGAGTATATATATTTATTTTTTTTTACACTTGGTTAGCGGCAGTTGCATTATGAGCTACAGGAAGTTTCGAGCCTGGGCTTAAAGCAAGCTAAGGTTAGTGAGTTTGAGACACTGGCAGGGAGGAGTTATACCAGTGGGGCACACGGTAGGGAATGCCCTCTGACCTTGAGAGGTCCTGGCTCCGGAATAACTAGGGTAGCTCTTGAGCTGCGTGATCAGGGTCGGTGCAGTACTGCGAATGGGTTGGATAGGCCTATGGGGGATAGGCCACGCAGGGCTTTAAAGGTGAGCTGGCATGTCTGATACATGAGTCGCTTCTTCCAGGTCGAGTAGGGTAGCCAGGGTGTACAGCTCACAGTGTAGTGAGTCTGGGAGCACCCAGTGATAGGTCTGCAGGCCTTATTAACTGTGAGGTGAACCTTGTTGAGGCAGTCTGATCTGCTGAGCCAGAGACCGGAAGGCCATAGTCAATGAGAGACATGACAGAGGAGGTGACAGCCAGGTGGAGGGCTATCAGAGGGAGGCATTTCTTGTGACGGTAAAGAATGCCTAGCCGTGAGTTGGGCATACAGAATTTAGGGCAGATATGTCCATGGAATGAAAGTGCAGGGTCAAAGGTTATACCAAGATATTTATAGGACTGCACCTGGTCAATGACGAGATTGGTGTGGAGTGGACAGCTAAGGGAAACTTGCTGTACTTATTTTGGGGGTGGAGAAGAGCATCGCTTTTGTTTTCTTAAGGTTGATAAGAAGTCGGTGCTCAGTGAACCAGGTAGCTGCAGAGTCAAAGACTAGTTGGAGGGAGTTCTGTAGCAGCATGGGGTCATTGTGGAGGCAACGAGAACAGCATCATCAGCATAGAGAAGCATCTTACCCGTACAACTGCTGGGTAGGAGTTAAGAAAGAGTGAGAATAGTAGGGGTCCATGAATTGAGCCCTCTGCGGCCCCCCAAAGCTGAATGGGGCATGTTTCAGAGAGAGCACCGCTGACTTTCACACATTGGGAGCGGGAAGGAGATAGCTGGTACCAGAAACAGGTCCTGAGGCAAAGCCTATTAGGTCGAGGGTGGAGAGCAAAAGAGGATGCTAAACGGTATTGAATGCTTTAGACAGGTCAATGAATATAGCACCAGCCAGGGCACCAGAGTCCAAGGAGGCATGGAGGAAGTTGGAAAATTCCAGGAGTGCTGTATTGGTACTATGACCCGCTCTGAACCCGTGTTGTTCAGGGCAGAGAACGTTGTACTTACAGAGGTAGTCAGAGACTTGGGACACCACAATTTTCTAACGCCTTAGAGAGGGGGGCGAGGATTGAGATGGGTCGGTAGTTACCTCGAAGAGTCCTGTCACCACCTTTATGGACAGGGTAACTGTGGCACCTTCCAGGCAGAGGGAAATTGTCCGAGACAGAGTTATTTGTTGAAAATGCACGTAATAGGTGAGAGGACCTGATCCAGGACCTGACGTAAAGGCAGGGATCAAGTGAGTCATTACCGATGGTGTTACCTTTAGGCTTTTTAGGCAAGTAAGGCCTAGCTTCTGCATGGTGACACGACGAGGTGGAACGAGAGGGGCGGCAAATGGGTGGTGGTACAGATGGAGGAGGTGGACTGAAAAGTTACCAGGAAGTACTGAGCTAAGGTCGGTAAAGGAGTTATTGAGGTGGGTGGCAATGAGGGCAGGGTCAGAGGAGACGGTACCACTGATGTTGAGAAGAGAAGGAGAGGGGACTGGGAGTGACCATTCAGTTGCTTGATGTTGTCCTCAGAAGCACCTGGGGTTCCCCAGGAGGAGGTAAGAGAGGCTTGGTAGTATTCCACCTTTGCTTTGCGGATGGCCCAGGTGCACTGGTTGCGGGCTGCAGCATAGGACCTGCCTGTCAGCTGAACGGCCAGTAGCAACAGCAAGGTGTTAAAGATTGTCGCTGCTGTTGTTGCCATAGTAGGGCAGGGTGATCCAAGGGCATGTTTCACTTTGGACCTCCTAGCAGTTATGGGAGCAAAGATATCACAGGCAAAGTTGAAGTGCTTACAAAGAAGGCCAGGGCCAAGTCAATGTTGGTTGCCCTCGTCAGAGGGGACCAATCAGTGTGGGCAAGGAAGTGCTTAAGGCCTATGAGTCCCCCAGGCCTAAGCCGCTTCCGAGAGGTGGTTTTGACCGGGATGAGGGCGAGGTTTCAGTTGAAAGCACAGGGAGTGGTCACTGAGGCAGTCAGGGAGGATTTGGATGTTGTGGATGCGATTGGCCTGTTGGGTGAGGACCACATCCAGGAGGGTGCTTGTCCTCCCCAGGGTTTTTCTAGTAGGCTGTGTGACCAGTTGAGTTAGGTCAATTGAATCGAAGCCTCACGGTGGGAGGAGGACGAGGGCAGAGCCAGTTTATATTCAAGTCGCCCACCAAGATTTGGTCCGATGAGTTGGGTAGGGAGGAGAGATCAATTAGTGGGCCCAGGGCCTGGGATTGGTTCTTGGGGTATGTAGGCTATGGTTAGGAATAATGGGCCTCTAGCTGGGTCAGGGGACAGCTTTAGAGTAAGTGCCTGGGCCTTATGGTCGAGGTCAGGCGGGGAGTGGTAGCCCCATGAGAGAATCCTTCAAAAGGAAGACACAGCCCCAACCTCTCCTGCCGACACGGTCCAACCGTGGAGAGTGTAGCCGGGAGAGAGACATGAGAGTTAGGATTGGAGGGAGACAGCCAGGTTTCAACCAGGGCAACAACATCAGGTTTATGAAGCGCCACCCAGCAGTGTAGAGAGTCCAGTTTTTCAGGAGGCTACAGGTGTTCATAGAAGCAATGCGCAGCCCAGGAGATTTCAGGGGAGGACCAGTGCTGCCAGGCCCGGGATTGGGGTGGACATTGCCTGACAGGGGCAGGAGGAGGAGGGCTGATCTGGGAGGCACAATGGCGGGATAGCTTTCGACGATTGGAGAGGGGGTGATGAGGGAGTGATGAGGGGTGATCACCAAGTGAAAACAGCTACTAGAGAGCAGTAAAATGTGACAAGTGAGGTATTGGGAGCAAATTGTTCAAACTTAATCAGGCTCCTCCAGTGGCAAATTAAATGTTACAAGTGTTGCCTATTTTTCTGATATTTGAGGTGTTACTCATTTTATTGAATTTACTTAGAGAAAGTAGGAGCTTTCTGAGGTCCAGTTTTGTATCCTCCCGCCATAATGCAGAGTCTTCATATATTTCAAAAGAGATTTTCTGCTAATCACAAAATATAGCATATGCTGCTAATTACTTCCTGTTGTAATAGAGAAGAATTAAACTTCCATAGTCCAGGCCCATGAACATTTTGCTGAGGTCCTAAAGTTACAAATAATTCCTTGTGGTCTGAATATTCCACTGATACCACTTTTAAGGACTGTATAAGCAATGCCCTGTTCAGAAAGAAAAAATCAATTACATAGCTAAGTTCACTTTCTGAAAAATAGGATCTGCACGTGCTGTTTTTGCATAATAAGCATCTACCAAAGCAGCTGTTTGCATAGTAGATTGTAAGAAAGACATATCACAAAAAATTTTTGGGTAGTAGTGTTATACCTCCTATCCTTTTTGTTAAACCGCAGTTAAAATCACCACCCCAAATGACATTTTGGGAAGAAAATAAATATGGTTTACTTGACTAAAACTTCCATTCTGTCAGTTTTTTCTGAGGAGCATAGACATTTATCAGTCTGTAATAACTATCACAAAGCTTAATATCCAAAATGAAACCCGTCCAGGTATTAAATCAATAATTTTTAAAACTTGTACATCAATATAGAGAAAAGAATACCTACTTCAGAACAGGCTTCCATCCTATAGACCAATATGATACACCAGTATACCATTCCATCATGGCTCTTGAGACTTCTAATACTGTGTGAAGCCTAGTATCTTGTAAACAAATTATATCTGCTGTATTTGCCCTAAGACGTGAATAGACACCTCCCTCTGACTATTATTTTTAATACTAATATTTACAGTAACTAATGATAAAGGCTGCTGCATGGGAAAGATAAAAGACACAGTGAGTCACCCCTTATAGATTTTACTCTATGGTGGTTTTGTTCTTTTATCCTTTGCACCCACACCCAACTTCTTCTTAGTTGTTTTGGGATTTCTTTTACTTTACATCCCTTTGACCCTCAGAGTTCATTGGTTTCAGTGTCAGAAAGAGCTTCTTGCTGGCCTGATTCTATGGAAGAGCCCCTGACTCATCTTTCTGAGCCTCTACACCTTCAGCTAAAACTTGGTATCTGTTTGGTGTGGTTGTGTCTGAAATTTTGGGTACCTTGGGAGCTGGCTGCAGCCATGCCTGCCTTCTCCTAGTGGTCATTTTCTTATACTCTTTCTCTTGTGAAAGTGGTGGTGGGGTGGGGGCAGAGGCATAATAATAGTATCTGCAGTTTGACCAGATGGAATACCAGTGGTGTCCATTATCCCAGTCGGGGCATCAGCTACAGTACCTGAGGGTATATTGTCTGGTTGTGTGGGTTCGGATTGAACATTTGCTACTTCTTCCATATCCTGTACTAGTTCCACAGAAGAGGTGGGGTCCTATTCCTCAGTGTGTGTGTGTGGGGCTTGCTGACTTTCTGAGGAAACTATTGTACCTTTTGAGTGTGATCTCTGTGCTATAGTGACCATCAGCTGTTGTTCCTCAATGTCTGCAGAATCTGGTGTATTATGGGCTGCTTTAGGACATTTTGCATAAGAATGACCCTGTATCCCACATACAGTAGGTTACAAATGGCTTCGCTCCTGCATTGACTACTGGAATAACCCAATGTGTTACACAATGTACATCTCAAACAATCACATGCACTGCTTATGTTACCCAGAGAGCACATTTATAACATGTTTTGGGTTGCCTGATAGAAAAGCACGCCCTGTCCCCCCCTATAAAAAAAACAATTTGGAAGATGTTGTAACCCTGTTTATCAGAACATAGAATCACTCTAATCCTCCATCCCTCATCCAGATACTTTCTGAATCAAATATGGTTTCAGGGTGACCTACTACAGTACATCACTGCCTTAGCCAATATGTGAGGTCAATAACACCTTTGTTACTAAATAATACAGTAATAGTACAATGAGCTTGTTTAGTTAAAGGAATCACCTCAAAAGGTGTCCATAAAGGAATATTTTTACTTTCTGGTATTGAGCCCAAAACTTTTCTAAACAACTATTAAGTTTGAAACTTACATCAAAAGAGGCCTCTCCTGACTCATGAATTAGAGCATAAAGTTCAGTGGCATGAAATAGCAAGTTTTCCTTTAACAAAATTCATCCCACAAATACTCTATCAGGAAAACCTCTAACCCCATTTATACAGTATTCAGACTGCATTGTGTCTCTTTGCCGGGTATACCAGCTGCTGAAAAAAGGATGCATGAGGCCTTGATTGTTGCCTGCCCCCACCCCAGAAGCTCTGCTTGTATTGTCCTCAAAATTATTGCCATTGTGTCCCTGGGCAGTTTCTGTAACATCCAACATTTCTGAAAAGTCACTTGGTGCATCCTCTGCTCCAATCTCTGTCTCTTTATGCAGTTCAGAATTTTTGGATTTAAATCTATATTCTCTACAGGTAACTTCAAAACAGGGTTTTGGGTTAGAGATAGTTCTTTGAGTAAAGTAAGCAAAACATCTGCATTCTCAGTATCAATTCCAATTTCTTTATGCATAGCCCTGACATTTTTTTCCTTAGTTACAGTATTTTCAGCCTGCAATGAGTTTTCTTGTGCACTTAAAGGTTGTTTATTCAAGCGCACTCCCATAATCCACAAGGGTGCATATCCTGACAGCCATTCTCCTGGTGTGGGTGAGCCAACCCATCCAGTGGCTTTTTCCACAGACCATGACATCGCTTCTGTCCACCAAGTCAGCCCATGATGTTTTCAATGGCACTGCTTTTTGAAAGTCCTGGATTGCTTTTTTCTTTCCATCCATGCAGTAAATGAAGAGACCGTCACTTGGTCTTATGATCGCTTGTAGTTTGAAATACAATTTTTTTCTGATTCAGCCTGCACAGCACTGTTCTGGCTGTTGTCCTGCAATTTGGCATTTTCAAGCACCCACCACCAACTGTGGTCTGGTTGCTATGGAGGGCCTCCTCTGTATCTGCTACTTTAGCTCCTTCCATTGCCGTACAAAGCTCTTGCTTCCTTCTTGAAAAATTCTCCTCTTCTACCCACAACATTTCTTGCAAAGATTCAGCTGAACAAGAATTAAGGTCCTGTACCTCCGGTGTTGTTGAGAACTTTCTGCCCTTCTCTGGTACATCCTCCTCATTTTCTGGTATTATAATCTCCATAGCAATTTGTGGTAGAGGTTCTGGTGGAAGTGCCGCATCATAAAATTCTTCAGTCTCCAGGTCGGTTGCCATTGGGGAGGAGCCCAAATCTCTGACTGCCTGCACGTCCTGCTCCATCTCAGTCTACAGACAGACTGAACCAGCCATCCTCCGATGGCCAGAGCTTCCCCACAGACAAGTAAGGGAATTTTTTATTATAACTTTAAATCAAATCATAGCGACAGTATTAAGTCATACAGAATAAAGAAAAATACAAAATGATTCAATGCAAAGAAGTGCAAGTAATGCACCTGGAAACAAAAACCAGGAGAAGAGTACACAATGGCAGGGGAGGTACTAACAACAACAATAATGGAAAGGGACCTGGGGTAGTCATATCAGATGACCTAAAGGTGGCCAAGCAATGTGAGAAGTCAGTAAGGAGAGCCGGGAGATACTGGGATGCATAGGGAGAGGCATCACAAGTAGAAAAGGGAGGGTTATCCTCTGTACAGTCAGTTGGTGAGACTCCATCTGGAGTACTGTGTGCAGTTTTGGAGACCCCATCTTTACAAGGACATAGACAGGATGGAGACAGTACAGAGGAGGGCAACTAAAATGGTGCAGGGTCTGCATCAGAAACCATATGAAGAGAGACTGAGAGCTTAATATGTATACCCTTGATGAAAGGAGGGATGGGGGACATGATAGAAACTTTCAAGTACCTCAAGGGAACCAACAAAGTCCAGGAGAGTAGCATCTTTCAGAAAAGAAATGTGCAAGAACAAGGGGCACAATTTAAAGATAGAGGGGATGGCTCAGGGGCAATGAGGAAATTTTGTTTCATGGAGAGAGTGGTGGATGCATGGAACTGCCTTCCTGGGGAGGTTGTGGGTCTAAATCAGTGGGGAATTCAAACATGCATGAGACAGACATAAGGCACTTATAGTGGCAGGTGGGAGGAAGTAGGCTGTTGGATACTAGAATCTGCAGCTTATCCAATAGGTGGGAAATGGGCAGACTGGATGGGCCAAGCGGTCCTTATCTGCCATCAAAGTCTATGTTTCTATGTTTCTGTTTAAAAAATAATGTATTTTAGTCATATTTCCTATAATTCCTTCAAAAACAAAGAAAAATTATATACAAGAGCCCCTTCCACCCACAAAATTAGTGAGTGAATTTCTATTAAACCTTCAAAACTAAAATATCTCCAGTCAAGATTAACGCTATAATAAATATTATAAAAGGAAATTAGATGAAAAGAAAACAAATAAGTATTTCATCATACTGCAGTCAAATTGTTTCCTGCGGTTGTCTAACACTTCAAAACAAAATTAAATTAAATACATTATACCCTGAGGTATAGCCCTTCTCCCTTAAATCATAACAAACCCAGTGTTACTCCATAGTGAAATTATGTAAAGCAAGCAATAAGAAAATTAAATAAATGAATATTTCTGTTATATCCAATATAAGAAACCACTATTAATTTTCATAAACAAACTCCCCTACCAAAATTAGGATAAGGGTTTTTATTAACTCAGAAAAGGTATTTCCAACAGAATCTTTCTTTTTTTAATTCATAAAGAGAAAATCTGCCTGAAATAACAGGAAAGAAAGAAAAGGAAAGTAGGTATATACAAATTTGCTTACCTCTTCTCATGTCTTTCCTCTACTCTTGCCCCAAAGGGTAAACACAGTATAAAATTCACACTATAAACCACAACCAAGGCTTAAGAATGCAACCAAATATTGAAACCAAAGTCCATTTCATCATACCTCCTCTATCCAATTCATATACTTCCACCAGGACTGAGCTTGTGATTCTGTACACTGACAAAACTATGTATGCTTTATCTCTAATAAAGAATTATGCACAGTCCAGAACACTTGTTCAGCTGAAATATCTCTTACATAGAGTTAGTTGACACCTAGTATGCTAAATATGGCATCTGACTATCAAGAGAATCAGCTGCATTGGAATCTGGAATACTGGGCATTAGATAAAAAACTGTCGTTTAATGTGGATAAATGTTGTGTTATGCACTTTGGGAAGGCAAATAAACAGATATCTTATACACTCGGAGGAAAAATATTAAGTATTGTGGAACAACAGAGTGATTTGGGAATTATGGTTACGAATGATCTATCATTTAAGATGCATTGTAATTCAGTTATTAAAAAATCAAGTGGTATTCTACGCTATATAAATAAACATATTACATCAAAGTAGGGATGTTCTCCTGCCCCTTTATACGTCATTGGTGAGGCTGCACCTGGATTACTGATGCGCAGTTCTGATCACCTAATGGAAAGACTGAGATAGTGGCACTTTTCTCGAGTCCAAAGGAGAGCCACTCGATGTATACAGGAGGTTAAAGGTCAAGATTATCAAAGGAGGTTAAACATCCTGGGTCTATATTCCTTGGAATACAGGCGTTTAAGGGGGATATGTGTTTGATATACAAATCAACCATTGATCCAGACTTATGAGGAACTACTTGGCTTGAAATACAGGAACCTATGTAATACCAGATCCCACCCTTTACAACTATTTGTGGAATGTCCAAAAGCGAACAAAAGGAAATCCTGGCTCACATTGAGGGTTACTAATATTTGGAACAAATTACCTTTAGAAGTGGTAGCTAGTGATACTGTGAATATATTTAAAAACAGACTAGATAGCTTTTTATTTAAACATAATATTCGGGGTTATTAATTAAATGGCAAGCAAAGGACTAACATCTATATGGCTCTGTATTTACCTATGAGACCTATGATTGTTCCTGAATCATATTTGGCCCAAGCCTGTGGTAAAAGACCTAATAATAAAATATCCCTATTTATCAATTTAAAAGGGATTTATGCCATTTAGAAAATAATATAACCTCAAAGAGAAAATAAATGGACATTCTAGAAACAAATGCTTCATAGTTGGTAATGTCCCTAAACAGGTGTCATCTCTGGAGTACACTCTGTCCGCTAATTCCTTATAATTTAGATTATTCTTGACATTTAGTTTTTCATGTACACATAGCCACATCACATCCCATTTTTCTTTCATTCTGGGATTATTTATTTTATTTTATTTCTTTTTGTTTACTGAGTGGGTGCACTAGTCATAAAGATGACTGTTTTCAGGCATGACCTGGGAGGTTACAGGGCAGACATTGCAGATATAACAAATAGTAGATTATATCGAGACACATAAACAAGGTCTTGTGAAACATTAAATGATAGAATAAGCAGCACAGGTAGTACATAGGGTATTTCAAAACATTTTAACAATAAGCTAAGCATTACAGGTAGTATACAGGGTGGTTATGGTGGGATCATAGAGGTTTTACAGTCATAGCATGATGAAGAACATACAGTAGCAAGAGTATTGCAGTAGTAGTCCTGAAAATATGATTTAGAAAGTACAGCAAAAATAGATAAATAAAAGTGGTCAAATACTGACAAGTGCAGGAAGATAATGGGCACGGAATGGCAAGACTGTGAACAGTAGGGATAATAGCAGGTCAGGATAAGGAAATGTAGGGTATAGGATAGGAGCTGGCAAATAGAGAGAGGGATGGCTGGAGGGAACTAGTGTCAGGAGATAGAGCTGGGTTAGGCTGTACTGCAGGGGATATTGTGGAGAAAAGGTAAGAACTTCGAGATAGGCAAGATACCTAGAAGACTGAGGAAGTTTGAAACAGGAGCATTGGTTGGTGGAGCTGAGATGCTGGAGGAGTGCTTTTTAAAGCATTGTGTGTAGGAGCTAGTCAGATGTCCAGAGGGAGTGAGTTCCATAATTGAGGAGCATGGTGGGCAAAGGCTCTAGAGCCTTTGGTGGCACTGCATTTAGGGATGCATAGTAGGATTTGTCAGCCTAGCATAGGCTGTAGTTGGAGGTCTGGTAGGTGAGTAGCTTGGCCAGAGTTGTTGGGGTATGAGATCTCATGATGCTGTCGACAGTGGAGCAGAGGGAGTAAAGTCTAGTATCATTGGGGACAACCAGTTTAGATCTAAGTATAGTAGACAACGGTATTTTAGTCTGTGGAGACAGAAGCTAACCTGCAGATGTTGTTATAGGTGACATCCCATCTTTGAAGATTTGATTTTGGTAAAGGAGCTTAATTGGCCACCCATAGATCAGAGTAGGTAGGAGTATGCCCGAGCTATGGCCACTCTAGCAGTAGGGGTTAGCATGTGGCTGGTCCGGTATGACACGCCTAGCTTGGAACTGCCTGATCTGCATGCATTGATGATGTGGAGTTCAAAATTTAGAGATTGGTCAAGGGTGTCCCAAGGTATTTAAATGACGTTACAGGTGTTATGAGTGAGCCATCTAAGCAGGTGACCCTGAACATATATTGGAATGTCCTGAGTTTAGGGAGGGTCCCGAATAGCATGAACTGTGCTTTTGCCTCATTTAGAACAAGTTTGTGGTTCCATAGCCAGGCTCGTGTGCATTGGAAATCAGAGGTGAGGCGTAGGTTGATATCGGACACATCTTTTGCACTGGCATACTATGTCGTCAGCATAGCGTAGAGATGAGGTGTCAAGGAGATTAGTGGTGCTGCTGTTGATAAAATTGAGAAGAGAAGTAGCTCTAGGACTGAGCCTTGGGGAACTCTGATGTTCATCATCTTAAGGTTGGAGCATGTAGAATTGAATTTAATGGTGTGGGTCCTATTTGACAGGTAATTGTTAAACCAACTGACAACACTAGAAGCAAAGCCCATAGAGTGGAGTGTGTTGAGGAGAAGTGGGTGGTCTACCAAGTCAAAGGCTTTGACATATCGATGAAAACTACCCGTGAGAAGTCCTGAGTCCATGGCAGTGAGGGTGCCTGTAGTAAATTTGAGTACGGTGGTTGTGGTGCTGTGATCTTTTCAAAGCCATGTTGTGCAGCAGTTAGAGATCATTGTCTCGGAGGAATTCAATGGTTTACATGGCAACTAGCTTTTCCAATATTTTGCTTAGAACTGATAGGATGGCTATGGGCCTGTAATTAGAGGAGTCTTTAGGGTCGCCTTTTGAGGACAGGGGTGACTCTTGCTGTTTTCCAAATATCTGGGACTCTGCTATGACATAAGGAGAGTGTAAAATTCTAGCCAGGGGTCCAGCAATGAGAGGTGCAGCAATTTTAGCAGCCTGGGCTCGATCACCGCCTGATTCAGTGGCTGTACTTTCCGAGATTTTTCTGAGGAGTTTTGTGACCTTCCTATGAGTAATGGCCTTAAAGTGAAAGAAGGGATATTTGATGCTTGGCAGGAGGGAGTTGAAGGACCCAGTTGATTCGAGGCAGGGAAAGCGGATGTGTATTTGGTCAAGTCTGTAAATTGGTCATTAAAGAAATTAGCGATTGTCTGAGGGTTGTTGCAGTGGGCACCATTTAGTACCATGTTATTCGGGTAGGGAAAGGTTAGATTTCAGGAATGTTTTTATGTGGGACCAGAATTTTTAAGATCCCTGATGCACTGGTTAATAAGCTTTTGCAATAGGAGCTTTTAGTTGCCCTGATCTCCTTTTGCATGTATTTCTAAGCATCCTGTAGGTGTTTTGGTCTTCCTGTAGGCCAGAGGGCTTGAAACAGCTCTAGCTTTTATCATGCTGTTTTATTTTGTTTAGTAGATCTTTTTAGCCAATGGTAGGCTTCCTTTGACTCAATGTGTTATCCAAGGAACATGAGTGTCCTGAATGACTGAGAAATTTGCAGTGAAGATGCTGAGAGTGGACTGCATGTCAGAGGTCAGATAGAGACTGGACCAGTCTATGCTGGCCACATCGTGAAGAAAGCTTTCAGTATTCAGGTTAGCATGGTTTCGGATGGTGATGAAACACGGTTTTGTGGGGTGATGGAGCCAGCCCCAGGAGCAAAAGACTGGAGGATGGTCCGTGATGGTGTCTGCAAGAGTGCCAACAGAGAGGATATGCTCAGTACAGTTTACTAGCACCCAGTCGATTAAGGTGCTGGAGTTGGAACTGGATGCAATCCTTGTAGGTTTGGTGATCATTTGATACAAATTGTAGCTCTGTATTTTGGAGAGTGAGGTGGTCTGGTGCTTTCTTAACCAGTTTATATTTATATCCCCTAGTAGGAGTACTTCATTTTGCCAAAGCATGGCTGTTTGATTCAGGAGCTCATCTAAGCCACACTGGCCACTGTTTGGGGGTTGTATGCACAGATAATATACAGTTTTTTTGCCTCAAGTGTAAGGAGGGAGTGAAGAGACTCACAATTGTCAACACAGTACCTATTTGTTTTGTCTCAGCTGGTGTTCTTATCCAATATCTGGGTTGTTCATCAAAGAAAGTAACTACAATGTATGCATACATTTCTTTTCTAATGAAATCTATTAGCATGTGTTTTTTATGGCCCCAATGCTTTAATTTACCAAAATATACTGAATAAAATATGGGAGACCAGGGAGATTTTTGTTTCTGAATAATAGAATTTGGATCCCATGCCAGCACCCAGAGTTTAATTTGATCTAATACCCATGGGCACTACACTTATCTGACATTTTGCAACACAGGCTTTATAGTTACATAAAGAAACATAAGTAAAAAGAAAACCAGGGATGTATCATATGTTTAAGGGGCCTATAAATCACACCTCTTTTAACAGGATTAAGCCTGCTTCCCAAATACACTGAACAATACTACATATTGCTGTCTATAATTATTTGTGGGAGGGAAACCATACATACATGTAAAACAAAGTTAATAAAAAGGTTTTAACCATATAAACCCTTTTAGTTTAGACATGTGCCATGAGTTCCATCTTTTAACTTTATCTCTGCTATCTTTCATAAGAAGGTTCCAAGTATATGTACACATGTCTCTGGGCCCAAAATAGACCCCCAAATCTTTTGTGGTTCATTTTGTATAGGAATACCTAAAGGAATACAGACCTCTTTCAAAGCTTAGCCAATAGGAAGACATTTACTTTTGGCATAATTTATATCTGTGTTGGTGAGGCTTGTAAAATAAACTACCTCCTATGCTGCCATTCCTTCCTGATGCCTGATCCACCAATATCAGGCATACATCGTCTGTATAAGAAACACTTTTAATTTCCTAGTCTTCACTATGGACTGAGACCCTATTATTGTTTTGTTCTGCTGAATTTTAAACAATAGCAGATTAAGAGCCAGAATAGATAATGCCAGACTCAGGGGACAGCCTTGCCTGACACCCCTATGAACTGGACATATTCCCTACCAATCATTTACATATGGTCTAACTGTAGCCTTTCACTAGGTTTCACTAGGTTTATAGGAGCAGAAAAGGCAGAGGCCCATGATTAGCTCCTGTTAGGACAAGGAGTAAAACTCTATGCTCCATTTGTGATTATGTAGTTGTCAAAATTTCTTTTAAAATTGTATTTACTTGTGCTGGATATTATAGAAAGGCAGCTTGTTCCAAAGATTTGCTGCTCTTATATTATAAAAATATATTCTATTTTGTGTATTGAATCTATCTATTTTAATTTGTAATGGATGACCCCTAGTGTTAATCACATTGTTTTTGTATTCTGGGTGGGATATTCAGAAGGGTTGCATGGCGCCTTACAGTTACCATGCACAAACCACTGATGCACACCAGTGCGATATTCAAAGAGGATTGAGCCTGGCACAAATCCCGATGCGTCAGCACATCAGTAATGTATGCACCGCAGGTGGGGGTGCCATGTATACTCCGCGACATCCCAATATTCAGCCCGGATGTGCTGGAGCCCATTCATGCACAACCCTACTTGCGCTGCACACAGGTGAGCAAAAAAAGGAGCACAGCTGGCCACTCATAGGTGAGCTGCCATATTGCAGGGTGCAACATGGCAGCTGCCACCTGTGGGTGTTACCCATGCCCGCTGCACCTTCCGTGGTGGCACCTGCCTTGCCCGATCATGGGCATACATAGAAACATAATAGTCCCGATATCCCTGGTGGTCCAGTGGACTACCTCGTAGCCCGATCACGGGCGATGTAGAAATGATTAACAGTCTGATATCCCTGGTGGTCCAGCGGACTGCTTGCAGCCCGATTGCGGGCATAAGCATATTCTAAACAGTTAACTCTATCCCTGGTAGTCTAAGTGACGCTTGCAGCCTGATCACGGGCATAGAGTATGTTTAAACAGTTAACTCCATCCTGAGGTCTAGTGGACCGCTGCCCGCGATCAGGCTGCAAGCGTCCACTGGACCATCAGGGAGAGTTAACTGTTTAGAATATACTTATGCCCGCCATCAAACTGTAAGCAGTCCAGTGGACCACCAGGGATATTGACATGTTCTTCAATTTACATGCCCCGATTGGGCATTGGGGCACTTTGCTCGCGATGTGCAGGGGCGTCGGTCCCGATGGCTGCAGCCTGGCAGGGCGCCAGGTAAGTCACCTGGGATTGGTGCACCTGCCAGATGCAAATGGGGCCATAATGACATGCAAATGACCCCATTTGCACCTTGCATACATTATGGCCCCATTTGCATGTGCACTTTTGAATATTGCGGTGGTTGTGCCTATCACAACAGCACTTGCGCTTGCACATCTCCCTGCTCCACTGCCACTTACGCTGGTGCAGTGCCACTGCACTATGCACACTGTGGGTGGCCAAGAGTGATATTCAATGATGCTGTGCCATGGCGCGCTCTGTTGAATATCACCTGTCAACGCCCCTGTACATCCAAGTTACGCTGCACCCAGGCTTGTGCCACAGCCTGGCACAGTCTGAATATCCCACCATCTATATTTAACTCTACCATAATATTTGGATCATTTAAAATACCAAAGTAGAGCAGCATGTCCCCGCTATGTCTTCTAGTTTACAGGCTATGTAGACCTACTTGTCACAATATGTTAGATTTTTAATGAGCTGATAGACTTAGTATATCTCCTTTGAACTCTTTCTAATTTGTTGATATTAGTTTTAAATATGGACTCCATAATTGACTACCATAGTCCAACATTGGTCTAACAGAAGATACACACAATGGTAATAACACCTCTGATTGTCTGCCTTTGATATTTCTTTTATTGCAACAATGGTCCTATTAGCCTTTGTAATGGCAGCACTACACTGTTCTTTAAAAGTAGCTTATTGTCTATTTTTATCCCTAAACTCTTTTCACAAAGTTTTTGAGTAAACGGTATGTCATCGATACAATATTGATATTTAAGATTTTTCTGCCCATATGTAGGACACAACATTTCTCACTGTTCAATTTCATACCCCATCTCTTTGTCCAATTAACTATAGTATCGATGTCTTCTTGTAAAGCAGCTATATATTCTATTGAACCACTAGGACCACATACTTTGGTGTCATCAGCATATTTTGCTATAAGATTTGCTATATTTTCATCAAGGTCTGCAATAAATATTTGAAAAATCAATGGCTCCATTACAGAAGCCTGTGGAACCCCACTAGTGACCTGATCTTCACTAGAGAGATGACCTTACATTGAAACTGACTGAGACGCATAGTATCCTTCAGCCAGTTTTTTATCCATCTAACAAAACATCTATCTTATTTGTAATTATTTAGATTCTTTTGTATAGTCCAATGTGGGAGTCTGTCAAAGTCTTGCTAAAATCAAACAACAGGACATCCACTGGGATACCATTGTCTAACGCCTATCTTACTCTACTATAGAAACTTATTAAGTTAGTGGTGCATGAGTGTCCTTCCTAAAACCATGTTGGTTATTGTTAAACAAAGGATTCTGATTAAGTTGTTCTACAATTCTAGTTTTATGTAATTTCTCCAGAATAATACATGGGATTGATGTTAAACTAATTGGTCTATAACTGGAAACATTAGCCCTACTTCCACTCTGGAAAATAGGGTTACACTTGACTTTTTCCATTCTGTTGGTAATACGCCAATTAATTTCTCATACAAAATCTTCAATGGCAACAAAATGTGGTGTTTCATCAATTTTAGCATAGATGGAGTTATATTATCTGGACCTGGTGCACTATGTTCTCTTAAATTATTCATTTCTGTTTCAATTTCTTCTTTGTGATGTTGTGTATTCTATAATACTATCAGAAGTTAACTTTGTAATCTCTGTTTTTGTACAGAGTAAATGGAACAAAAATATTCATTAAATATATTGAAATGCTAGATGGATCAGTTATACATTTCTCATCTTTATAATTTAACTTAATTCCTTATTTCCAATTTTTAAGGAATTTATATAACTAAAGAATTGTTTACTGTTTGATTTAGATGCATTTTTGCTATATTTTGCTCACATTTTTTTGCTTTATTAATTTTATTTTACACTTGCGCTGTATAGTTTTGAACATGGACCAGTTTGCCTCAGTCTTGTTTTTGCTATATACACTGTAGGCTTTATTTTTTCTTTTTATAAATTTTAGAATGCCTTTATTTAACCACGTCAGTCTGCATTCTCGTAGTATAGTTTAAGCCAATTAATAAAACATTCTAAGAAACCATATGCTTCTAATACTAACCATAAATGTACATGGCTGACCCTGTCAAAGGCCTTCACCTGATCAAGGCCTACCAAGTATCTACTAATCTCATCACTGTTTCCTTTTTCTATAATTTCTCTTAAAAGTATTAAGGCATCTCCAATTTTCCTCCCTGGTACAACATGAAATTGGGTTGGGTATATTAAATTTTCCAATACTAAGGCCAAATGGTCACTCAAAATCTTTGCCAGTATTTTGCAATCTGCATTTAGTAGTATAATTGGTCTCGGGTATCTAAAAGGCCCATCTCCTCCTTTATACAGGGAAATTATAAAACCTTTATACATACCACTGAGTAATTTAAGGTTATGCAAGAAAAATTAAAAGCTGCTACCAATTCTTTGAATAAATATTGAAAAATAACTTTATAAAATTCACTCAAAAGGCCATTAGGCCCTGGGGCTGCCCTATTAGTAAACCTGAGATAATTGAGTTCAATTCTAACTCAGTGACTGGAGCAGTAAGGGAAGCCAAAAATGATAAGGGATTTGTGGCAACCCACAGGAGGTCAACCATTGATTGACATCCTCATTTGCAGTCCTATCTCTGTAAATTTATAAGACACATAGGTCTCTACTTTTGAGTATACCCTTTACCATGTATTTCTGTCCCTTCTTCAGATTTTAGATGAGAAATGACTTCATTATGTCTGTGCTGTACAAGAGTCAAAGGGTTAATACTACACTAGTTCCCTGTCTGTCCCAATTTTGCTCTATTTTCAGTGATTTCATCCTATTATATTGATATTTATCAACTGGTTTTAACAGTTTTAATCTGCTCAGTATAGGCTACATCACTATCTGTCTGTAATTGATACAAGTGAAAAGTTCATTCCTCATTTCAAAATATTTCTCTTTTTGCTTCCCATTCAATTTACCCATGATCTGAAAATATTGTTGAAAATATTCTTTACTATCATTCCACTAATCATCTAAAGAATCATAAAGAAAGAAAACAGATTTCCTTGCTTCCAATAAATACATAAAGCCTCTTTAATTTTCAGAATATCAAATAAGCGTAAATTCAACCTCCAGTCCCCCTTTCCTCTTGTAGTTTCAGCAAAATCAGAAAGGTGACACTTAGTAAACCATGATCGACATTGCTACCAGCACAACTGCCTTTGATCAAACCATCAAGCTAGGAGAAATAAACCAAGAGTCAATCCTGGTGGTTAATTTCTTTAAAATATGTATTTAAAGCTGTATCCATATTTATAGCAAATACATCGATTAAACCTGCCATTTGCAAAACTTGATTAAGATAGGAGGAATCACAATATATTTTAGATGTTTTAAGGCCTCTGTCTGACAAAAACGACTAATATTAAAATCTCCCCAAAAGGATGTTTGAGAGGTATATAGGTATGGTAAAATTAACTTCAGTAACTCTATTCTGGTGGTTTTCACTTGTGGCTGCACATTGGTAAGCTGGAAATCAATCCCTTGCAGCTGAACATCTAGCAATAAAGCTCTTCCTGGTGCAATCTCTACTATATGAAACACTTTAACATTATGCTCCATTAAGCAAATCCCAACTCCACTACAGGCATCACACCCTCTGACCAATAGCTGGATCCCGATATCCATGCATTACTGGCAGTATTAATTTCTGAAGATGATCTTAATCTGGTGTCCTGGAGAAATATAATGTCATATGCATAATCCGAGAATAATGCAAATGTCATCAAATGCTTAAGTCTCTGATAGCACACTATTGGTATTAGAGAGGCAGTGGTCACTTCATAGTGCTGCATCAGAGGAAGTCACCCAGGCTCAGGGACTTCATGGCACTTTTCTGGACGTGACTTTTATGCCCATCCACCTCCTGCTTGTTCTACCTGCAACAGTACGCTGTATCTTCTCAGTTTCTGAGGGAATGTCTGCCTGTGAGGAGCCCAAGAGGCTGTATCCGAATCCATATAATCTTCTGAGACTCCTCCTTAAACCTGTAAAGGGATTATTCAGTGGCACAGGAATCACTGCAGCTGCAATCACTGTTTTAGCTGTTTTCCTTTTTGACTGCTTTGATTTAACATCCTAAAACCTATCCTGGGGGACAAGGAGTGCCATTTCCTCTGCTGGTTCTGAGCCAATTGCCTCTTCAATAGTTTCAGGCTGGAGCATGTGAGAAAGGACCAGGGGAACTGTAGTGTATGCTGTATCTGACCCACCTGCATCAGGGGCAGCAGATTCAGAAATGATACCAGTTGGAGGAGAAGAGCCCTGAAAACCAGATGCTGCTTAAGATTTTGAATATAAAAGTCCTGTATCCCATAATCTGCATCTTCGTATTATGGGAGGCCCAAGAGTAATTTGTAAAGGAGTGGCCTTCTTCCTCACACAGATTACATTTCAGTGTATTTCAGCAGTGGTAACCTGAATACCCATTTCACCATACTGAGTGCATCTGAGGGCTTCACAATTAGGGCTAATGTGTCTAGATGAGCCACATTTGAAGCATCTATGGGGTTGACCTGGGCAAAAAATAAACCTTTGTCTCTCCTATATATAGACAATTGGGTAGATGTTTTAAGTCATTTCCTTCATACCGGAGTTTGATTTAACCCTCTTACCACCATAAAACCCTTCCCCATCCAAGACAGGTTCTGGGGTTCACTGAACAGCACATCTCCTCTCCAGCCAGTTCAAAATATCCTGAATGTTAACCTCCTCATTACAAAACAAGACCGTTGTCAGCGTGAAAGATTATTTTGTCAGGGAATTACTTGAAGGGGGGTCCAAATAGGGTTTGTTTTCAGAGACATGTACTTTGCCCAAAACCTCTCTAGCAAATCAGGTGTCCGAAAACTAATGCTAAAGATTGGTTCACCAGCAGCATGTATGAGGGCATATATATCTGCTGGTGTAAACTTAAGGATTATTTTAATGAGACTTCGCCAACAAAAATCTGTCAGTGGCTGTCTCCATACCCCCAAGGTATTGGAAACGAACAGCATTCCTTCTCTTTGCAAGTTTGATTGGTTTTCAAAAGAAACTTGCATATGTTGGCAGTGGGTTAGTTTGCTCAGTAGAGAGCCCTTCCTCAGGTCATGTATATTTTCTCCTGTCTTGCTCTGAGGTGGGGGATATTATTTGTGGGTTGTCAGAACCAACCTTGTCGGTCTGTACATTTTCAACCCTATCAGAACCAGACACTATAGGTGAATAGGAATAGTACCTTCAACCGCAGTATGTGGTTGTATTTTGTCTCCTGCGTACTCAGTAGTCTGCCCGACACTTTATGCGACATTCTCCATTGGAAATGAAATGTCTGATGCTTTTCCTGATCCTCTGCCTGTGTTTCTGGCAACTAAGTACCAGAAGGGGTCTGCCTCCATCCTCGCCCCTCAGCACCCACTCTGAGACCAGCCACCCTCATCGCCAACTTCCTGCAATGTAACGGTCTGAGGGCATGGGCGTGCAGTGTCTGAACTTCTTCAGCTGGAACAACTCCACAAACAAAACCTTCATGTAGCCTCTGTGGTGCTTCCTAGAGATAACTGCAGTAATCGCTTCTCTTCTCCTTTCGTCTGTCCAGATGGTGTCCGCTGCTAATTGCAGCTCAATGGATTGCAGTTCTTGTTGTAAAATAACCCACTCTCTTCCAGTGAGAGTTCGGGCTCTGTGACTGATGGTAAGTCCTTTGGCTGAAAATCTTCTGTTACAACAGATTCATCCATATGCACATCACTTTGTGCATCCATATAGGCCTCCATATTTTCAGTAGCACTTTGGCATCGACAGTACCATGAGGCATTACACAAATACCTCTTCTGTCCTCTACAGCAGATCCTGGACTGGAGGCCTCCATTCCTCCACGGGCAACAGTGCCCCTGCAGAGAAGGGATGGGAAGTTCCTGGTGTTCTGGCCAAATTTCCCCATTCACTACAAATACCACCAACAGAGGGCCAGCTGGGGAGAAGGATGAAGCATCCTAAGAACTGCTCTCCTTCTCCAGGGAGGGAGGGAGTGTGAATTTTTGCTTGACGGACTTTCTGGCGGAGGCGGTTGTACTGCAGCAACTAGCACCAATATGTTCAGGAGGGGGCAGATGCTGGATGTCATTGCATGTCCCTGCCCCCAGGAAACAGGGGAAAATACTGCTGCCTACCACCTGGATGAAGCCTGTCTAATGAGCTCCTAGGCGGCTCCTGACCTATCCCATAGATTATGGCACTTGAAGCCTGTGCCACAATCCTACCCTGGGGAATAAGCCAGGGATATCAGAGTCGCAGCTATGTGGGGTGGGAATGGAGGAGCTGTGACTGAGGCTGAGGTAATGGTGGCAGGCAGCGTGAAAAGTATAATAAATAAAAAAAAATACCACCAACAGGTTTATCTTGTTCAGCTGCAGTTGGTTACCATCTGTATCCCCACCTGTCACTTTTGAAAAAGGGACTTCTAGTCTCAGTAGGCAACCTGGTCAACAAAATTCAATAAAATTATATAAATAAATAAGTAACTATAAGCAGAGATGCATGTGGAGTGGTGGGTGAGTGACACGGAAAGCAGCACAATAGCAAGGTTAGTGTAAACTCACCCATTATGATCTCAATTTACAGAAGACTGATGTAACTTGGGTGCTGTGTACCAGCAGCTACCTCTGCCTGATGACTACTACACAGGTTGAGGGCCCGGACTCTATTCTGATGGTGACTGGAGGTTCCTTCCCAAATAGAAATAAGTAATTGTGCAGTGCCTCCACCCAGAGTAAATACAGTGGGCCAGATGCTTGTAGGGTACAACCTCCTGGGATGCGGTACCTACCCATCTCCCTTCCAGTCACCTCACACATGGATTACCAACTTAAACTGTCATACTTTACGATTCACGCAGTTATTGACTATAGCTAATAATATGCTCACAGAGAGTTTTAAACAACAACAATGAGATATTTATCAAAAGGGAAGGGGATGGAAATGCAGGGGAAAATGTCAGTTTGAACATTCAAACAATAATGAGAACACCTCTGTGCCCACCCCCAACAGCAACACAGCATTACCAAGATCCACTCTCCCCACTGGTACCAGTGTTCCTAATTTGACTGGGTACCTAGAATGTGCAGGCCTGAATGAAGAGTTGCCCAGGATCTTGTGGTGGTGCACTTGATAGAAAATTCAGCTTGCATTTTAACCTCCCCAACAGGCCATAGTGTGGTAGCACAAATTTAATAAACAAATGAAATTCCAACCAACTTGTTTGTACCAAAACTGGAAACCCCAACTGTAATCTAAACAAGGAGGACAGACAATTCAGCCAACAATGCCAGCAGCTCATGTGACCCTTGGATGCAGAAGATCAGAAGCAGAATGGCGATTCAGAAGGAGCAGGGAGCAGCATACAGGACAAGAAAGCAACCAGAAGTCTTGGACTCTTTTGAGTAGGTGACAACGGTTCAGCCCTTCTTACCTCACACCTCTGTGAATGCAGCCCTTCTGTATCAGCCTCAAGTCACAGCCCATCTGGTTCAACTCTCCCATCACAGCTCTTCAGAATCACACCCAGGAAATATGAGCACTGCGCAGTGGCTTCCGGTTCCCAAGAGACCAGACCCAGGAGCAACCACATGGGCCGACTCCTCCAATGGGGAAAGACTACCCAGCACTTGGGCACACACCTGTGGCTCCTGTTCCTCAAGCCACCCCACTTGATGAAGGCTAGCTGATCCTTACCTGGCACCAAGGCAGCCTGGACAGGATGCTGCCTCTCTCTCAACTTGGATCAACTCAGTAATGCTTAGATGCAGCAGTGACCCTCTGATTCACACTTTCTACAGGTGCTCTGGACACAGTCTCTGGCAATGGATGAACCCATCTTTCAGGCTGCAGGCCTTCATGACTTCTCAGACTCCCAGAGCAGCAGGAGCTCAACAGACTTATCCCACTTTGGTGCGGGTCACAGGCAACTATTTCAGTCTCTGACAGAATTCAGTCTCAAAACCTCTTCTGTCTTTGGAGGGTTTTCTCTCAATGCCACAGGGTTTGACTTACAAGCAGTCCTGAACTCTTGGCTGGTGTTCCCAGGCTACGAGGACGGCTATCTGATTCTCTGTCAGGAACAGAAGTTGCAGGTCATGCAGACTCTCTCTCTCTCTCTCTCTCTCTCTCTCTCTCTCTCTCTCTCTCTCTCTCTCTGTGCTACCTGTCCTCTGAGAGTCTCAGCCAGGACTCTTCAAACTGAAAACTGTCCCAAGGTCTCAGAGGAAAATGGCCTATTACCATTGGTCCAAACAGATGTCCATCTTTTAAAATGAATAAACATTAGGTCCTCCTGATGCCTGATTGGTTGCTCATTTGGGCACCAAGACAATGTCCTTACCCGCTCTGAGGAGACATTTTTAGTTCTCCAGGGCTCCTCGATTGCTGATTGGCTGGAAGAGGGGCAAGAGTAACAAATATGGCTGCTATCACAACAATCCCTGAAGCCCTTCTTTAAGTTCTTTTAGCAGACAAATAGGAGGGGTCTTAACTCATCTGCCCCCATAGATTTGCAGCTACCCCTCTGCCCTTATGTCTGGTGGAGAGTTAAAAATTAACATGTCTCCCCCCTGTCATCATAGGCTCCAGGCATTGCTGCATTTACTTATAGCAGCCTCAGCTTCTCTTAAAATCATAGCACTTAATAGCAATTGTTTTTAAAATGTTATTTCTTTCCCCAAGAGCCTCCACACCCCTTTACCATATCTATACCCATGGGGGCCAAGGCACAAATAAGAGACCACACCAGAGCCACCACAGTGGCTTATAACATTAAAGCGCCAAACACTAACTGTGCCTGTGTACCTTCCAGCTCGCACATTCTCCATGTGAACTGTGTGGCAATGCACTCCACCATGTCACTGAACCAGCGATTCAAATCTTTTCACTCCTCCAGCACCCTACACACAGGATTAAACACCCATGGGCTGGCAGGAGCATTAGGGCAGGCATCAGGACCGAACTGGTATTGGTGAGTGGACGGGAGGCAGAACAGTACAGGAGGCACGGCAAGGTAAGTCCTACATGTGTGTGTGTTGGGGTTACATTGATAACTGTACAAGTCAATTTTTTAGTAACTGCACAGTTTAGTTTTTGTAAATAAAAATAGGTCTCCTTTGAAAACTGGACCCTTCATTAAAGGAATATTTAGTCTGCACATTTTCTTGAACACTGCAATGTATACAATTGATTGGTGTGGGAAAAGCACTTCAAGTTTCTACTTCTCACCATATATCTTTGGACAGTAAGATTAAAATGCATTAGTTGTCTGAATCTGCAGTAGACAGATAGTTCCACACATCCATAATATGTACCTGTTCAGAATATCAAAATCTAGTAGTTTTTATGTCTAGACCTGCAAGGGAGATGATGAGTACACACAGCATGTACACAAAGCATGTAACTTTCAGCAGCAGCCAACAGTAACTTTGTTTGCAGATGTATTGTAGACACAGAGAGAGCATCAGCAGCAGTACTATGTTTTACACTGTGATCTACTATATATTCATGAAGCTGTTTCAGGTCATTATGAATTTATTTTACCCCATGCTTCATGAAGCATTTCTCAATTTTATTTTTGATTTTCTTACTCTTTTTATAGTTTTGCTTTACTCAAAATTCAGCACTCCCTTTAAGAGTGGCTTAAAACAAATGAGTAAAATACAGCTACATAAAACAAAAGTAACACTTTAAAAGTGTTACATGAATTGCAGGGTAAAATAAAGCTAAATATTAATGGTTGCATGAATACCAAAGATTCATTAATATAGACTAGAGCTTATAAAGCTGTGAATTCTGCCTTGGCAGAAGTTCAGTGAAATTTCAAAATTTCTGTGAAATTTTTCTCTTATGCCTTGGGTGAAATTCCAAAGTTTCACCAATTTCCGTGGAGTTTCAATTATACTGTGGCATTTAGTGACTAATTGCGACATTTTAGTCACTAAATGCAGAAATTTATTTATTTATTTAAAGAGTTTTACCAGAAGGCATACTGAGCAGGGTACCACTCGATTCCAGATGCACCCTGGGGTGAGGTGGGAGAGGGAGGTATACAAAGGAAAATACATATTGCAATACATACATTATAATGGAGTTGACAACAGCGTTACATATACAGAGTAGTTATCAGCAGAAGTAAAAAATACAGACGATAGAGGCAGCAATACATTCATGTATTCAGAGTAGACCACAGCATTCAGTATATACAAAGTAGTCAACAGCAGAAGTAATAAGAATAATCAGACGAAAATAGAAAAAATAGGCGGCAGCCGACATTGACTAGTTGGGCTTCAGTATTGCAAACTGCATGAGCAAATAGTGGAGAAGTGAGACTTTAGTACTGCTGAGGTGAAGTGTGCTGGTGGAGTGCCTAAAATCAACCGCAAAGAATTCCATCATTTTGCATCCGATAGCTGAAGGCAGCCTGGCCAGCCACTGTGGACATGTGGGGATGTGAAGAAGCCAGGAATCATTGTTCCTGAGCGAGTATGCTAGCGGGGCTAGAGCTGCTAGGGTGGCTGCAAGGTAGGAGAGGAGTGACTGAGACCAGAATTTCCTGGTGGTTCTAGCAGTGTGTATCAGTCTATGATTGTGAGAGATGGGAGGTCTAAGGAATGGTAGAGGTCGCAGTGATGGGTTATGGGGGCAGTCCAGGGCGAAACGACAGAAAGAGTGGAAGAGAGGATCAAGTCTGGCCAGGGTGGACTTAGGGGCTACACTGTAGACTACATCCCCATAGTCCAGGATTGGGAGGATCATCTTTGGACTATTGCCAGGCTATGGCAGGGGGATGCAACTTTTATTGTGGTAAAGCGCACCAGCATGGGGTGTAGTTTCTTATGTACAGCATCAATTTGCACAGTGAAGTCAAGATGTTGGTCCTACCAGACCCCAAGGTATCTGAAGGATGTACATACCTCCAGGGGAGCCATCAAGTGTGCGGAAAGAGGGGTGGTGGAAGGCGGGAAAGTTTCACTCTAGTGCCGAATGTTAGGGAGACAGTTTTCTTGGGGTTTAGAAATAGCTGATGAGAATGAAACCAGAGTTAGACATTGTTGAAATTCTGCTGTAGCCGGGCAGCTACTGCGGAGGTGGATGGACCAGAGGCATACAGCACTGTGTCGCCTGCATACATGTGAATGGACGATGAGGGCAGGCTGACGGCAGGTCATTGAGGAAGATGGAAAACAACAAAGGGCCTAGGACAGAGCCTTGCAGCACCCCAGACGTGACGGGAGAGAGGTGGAAATGGAGGATCCAATATGGAGTGACTGGGACCTGCCTGCAAGTACGCCTGGAACCAGTTGGTGGCATGCCCAGATAGTCCAGTGAGGGTGAGCTTGGACAGTAACAGGGCATGAGAGACCATGTTGAAAGCCTTGGTCAGGTCAATCAAGATAGCCGCAGTGATTTCCCTTTATCCATACCTGTGAGGATGGTGTTGGTGAGTCGGAGGAGAGAGGTGATGGTGGTGTGAGTTTTCCTAAAACCAGCCTGGCATGGAGTGAAGAAGGAGGGAGTCGAGGAACTTGAGAGCTGTGAGAGCACAAGGTGCTCCTGGATTTTAGCTAGGATAGGGAGCAGTGAGATAGGGATGGTAGCGTTCCGGGAGGAGGAGTCGCCACCTTTGAGGAGGGATGACTGTGGCATGTTTCCATTTAGATGGGATAGAACCAAGTCTGAATGACAGGTTAAAGAGAGCAGCTAGAGGACTGGCTATGGCTGGGGCAGATAAATGGAGCATTTTGGAGTCCAGTCCCAGGGGCATTTACCTTTGGAGGGATTGATTGACCAAAGTGCTTTTAATACTCAGTTAGGTTAACAGGGCAAAAGCAGAAGTTGGAGGGTGGGGAAGAGGCTGGGGTAACTGGGGTAGAGTGACTAGGGTGAGGAGTATGAGAGAGGATGTGCAGTGAGAAAAGGAGTTGAGCTCTGTGGCTACAGCACTCGAGCAGTGATAGTAATACCTGCTGTATTGAGGGATGGTGAAGGGGTTGGGCTGAGGGGAGAAGAGGGATTTAATTGACTTCCAGAATTGAGCTGGTGTGTAGAGTTATTTTGGAAGGCAGACTTGAAATAATTGATTTGGCCTGCCGGGTAAGCCTCGTGCAGGCATTCTGTAGCGAGCGGTAGTGTCGCAGAGCCAATTGAGAACCTGTTACCTTATAGGTTTTCCAGGCTCAGTCCCTGACTAGAAGTTGCTCTAAGAGATTGGCAGACACCCAGGGTAGGTGGGCGCCTTACTCTGGATCTTCTGAGTGGGGCATGAGAGTCCCAGATGGCAAGGAATCTGGATGTGAAGAAATCAAGGGCCGCATCCATGGAGGGAGCATGAGGGATGTGGATCAATCGATGTTGGTCAGGTCATTTAGAGCGTGATCTGGTCTAGGGATTTGAAGATCTAGTATATGGTGTACATGGGGCGGGCCTTAGGTTTAAATATTTTCCACACCACGAAATCATGTGGTGATCACTGAGAGAATCTGGTAGTAGGCCAGCGCCCATAATGCGATGGGGGAAGTTAGGCCCAGTCCAATAGAGTATGTTTCTTGGATTTGTGGTTTAGGTGAGTGGGTTCAGTTATTTGCTGGGACAGGCTTAGTGTATTTACTTGGCTTGTAATTTAGAACTAGCACTGGCGAGTCAATTCAGGTTGAAATCCCAAGGACATATAGCTCACCTCGGCCATGGGACCTCAGTGTGCCCAAGTGGTTCAGGACGCCAGGCAGCTGTGTGTCCAGAGAGCAGTATGACCCTGCTGTGCACATGGGAATTGAGTGAGGGAGAGAGATTTTGATTAGAAGGGGTCTATAGACAACGTGGGTGCAGAAAGCCAGATTGCAGTGAACTGGAGCTTAGTGGAGATGAACATTGCAGTCCCACCGCCTTCCTCTAACCCGATGGTCCTGCTGAATGAGGGAGAGCCAGATATAGAGAACTCACCGTCAAGGTTGTGGGGGCTTCAGACAGGTTTCAGTAATGATTAAGACAGCAGGGCACAGGGATAGGACACATGTTTGTAGGTGCGAGTTTGTTCAGAATGCTGCAAATATTTAGGTGTGCTATTTTGAAGTCTCTTGTTAGTTGGTTAGCTGGGGGAGGGGTGGACATTTGTCTGGGGGTTGGATCAGGGTTTTCGCTCAATGTCCCCACAAGGAGAAGCAGTAGAGACAAGAGCTATTTTACTAGGCGCATGGCCCATTGTGGCTTGCGGCGGATAGAGAGGTAGAGAGGAATACGAGGATGGCGTAGAGTTGAGTGAGGAGGAGACATTTAATGCTGACAGCCCAGCATGAAAAGAGGAGGAGGATGGTAGCTCCCAGTGCCAAGTTTTGCCAGCAATATAGAGGGTGGTGCGCAAGGGCAGAAGAGGAGTGGGGAGGATGCTTGGTAATTCCAGTGATGAGTGCTAGTGTGAATTTTGTGTGGGGTAGGAGGAGGGTGGGAGGATGATAAGGTTATGAGTAGACAGACTGTAGCTAGGGAGAGTGGTAGCATGTTAAGTGATTTGTGCGGCAGCTGCTCAAGGGTGGCCACTAGTGTTGGTAGAGTATTAGAGCAAGAGGAAAGTGGGTTGATTGGTTCAGGCAGTCACAAGGGACAGCCTATAAATGTAAAAGCTCACCAAGCGTGGTGGTGGGGTGGCAGAGACTGCTCACACAGACAAAGCAAGCAAGCTGGAGCACTGCCTTTGCCGTCGGGTCACTACCTGTCTTGTTTTCGGCAATCGTCGAGCTCAGGGAGGCAGAAGATCCAGACTGCCCTCACGACCTCTTGGAGCTGGGGAGAGAAAGAGAAGGGTAATTATATCAAGTAGAGAGGAGGGCTGAAATACAGGCACAAAGAATGACATGCAGTAGGAGGCACCCGATCTCAACTTCCTCGGATTTAATGAATGAGAATTGGGTTACAGCTAAGGGATTGGATTTATGTTGGCTGTTTAGGATTTGAAGTTATGTTTTTAGTTTCTTTGTACCAAATTAAACCAACATACAGGCACATAAGCCCTTTGGCTCCTGTCTAATAATCTTAGTACAGCAGTAAATAAAATCAAAACCCTTTGCCTGGTTAAAAGCAAAAAAACCAAAAAAAAATAAAATTAATCCCTTAAAGTTCCCTCCTGCCGGATTAAAATACATGAGCAGAGACAAACTATCAGCATTGCTCTGCTGATAAGAAATAGTTAGAGTCTTTTGTTTAAAGAAAAAGGCGCCAAAGTTCCAATGCTCACACAGACAAAGCAAGCGCTGGAGTACTGCCTTTGCCATCGGGTCACTACCTGTCTTGTTTTTGTTGATCGTCGGCTCAGGGAGGGCAGGAGATTCAGACTGCCCTCATGACCTTCTGGAGCTGTCTTGTTTCAGCGATCATTAGCTCAGGAGGCAGTAGATCTAGACTGCCCTCTGTCAGTTTTTCTGCTGTATAGTTTAATTTTCTGTGCTTTTCAATGCATTTCTGCAGATTTCTTTCTCCACCATCAATGCATGGCCATATTTGATTATGTAGAGGTTGTATTGTTAATTTTAAGCTGGGAAACTGAGTCTAAGCACTCAAACTGCAGATCACCTTAACTGTGGTGCCAGAAATGAACATTCACATTTTTAAATTGTTTCTTTTTTCCTCCTTTCCTTGCTTTATTGTGGGTTTCTTAGTTTAGAATTCCACTGAACCTATGAATCTGCATTTTTTCCTGTGGCGTTATATGTTAAATTACACAATTTAAAACAGTAATTCCATGAAAAGGTCTCATTAACCTGTGGTTAGCTCTAATCACATGATTTTCAACTCTGTAGCCACATGGTTACAGACTTGATTTATCCGCATTTTTCAATTAATTCTGCAGAACCCCAATATTGTGGAATGCTCTATTGTATTTTCAGCAGGACTGTTTTAATTTTCCACAGTTATGCATGGAACTCCACAGAAATCTCAAATTACTCCATTAGTAGTAAACTACATTTCCATTGGTTGAAGCTCTGTAGTTATCACATGATGTGCACAGGGCTTCCAACATGTGAGTCTCTCTGAGACTCACTTCTGAAGTGATTTCTGATGAGGAAAGAGCTCTCTTCAGTCTGATGATCCTATTTTGAGTGTTTACACCGAAAACATCATCATTTGTGTTGGCAAATACATGTACTTTTCCTGCTGGAGCTAATCAGTTTTTGACTTTTGTTTACTCATATAGCATTTCTATTTAAACATGGTGGTGGCAGCAGTAGCAGACTTCTGTTTTGTCAGACTGCTTCTCACAGTTTGTCTTTTTCTGCTACATTTTGACAGAAAATTCAGTTTTGTGTTTGAACTGGTATTTCTTGAGAGGCTGACTCATATTTGTGTGGCAATCTGAAGTTCTGTTGACAGTAATTAGTGCAGTTTGTTATATTCAGTCCTAATTTTGTACAGCTCCTTTTTTCATTGTACTTTTGTTACTTTGTGGACGGAATAATAAGTAAAAGCAGTAGAACATGTCTTCTAGAAAGTCAAAGGCAGTCTCTGGGAAGAAAATAGCTGTTGATTCAACAAGTACAACTGTGTCTCCTGGAGGTAGATTGGGTATAGGGGAACGTGGTAGAGGGCCCAGCAGCAGCACAGTTAGTGGTGAGCGCAGGTACAGGACTGGCCCATGATGTGTCAACGTCAGCAACAGGAGTTGGCATTACAGCTTCTAGTTTTTTTGGATTGAGGAAGCGAGTGGTCAAAGCTCAGCAACACATACCAGATCGGCAAGAAAAACCTCTGTGGATGTTGCAGCACTCCTGTGTCAGCAACAGGTGTCTCAGGAGGAGGAGGAGGAGGAAGAAGAGCCACATGATGGTAGTGAGGATTTTTCTCAGACGCTGACAGGGAGTAGTACACTGGCAGTGGCTGATAGCACCATTAGGCCTGATGTTAGGTGTGGTCCCCAACCAGTAAGTTTCCTTGCTGAGGAGAGGGAGCTTGAGCAAGTGGTGAAGAGAGAGGCAGAGGAGGATGAAGTTCCTCAGCATGAGCATGAGCAACCTTCATGTCCTAATGTGGAGGGTAAGTGCAGGATTCAAATGAAGATGATCTGGTGGTCCTGGATATTTCAGAAGTAGTGCAGGAAATGCCATAGTCAGTCATTAGTGATGGGGGGGTGATGATTCAGTAACTGACCCCATTTGTAAACCTTCACCAAAACAAGTGAAAAAAGTGTAGGGATGGGTAAAGAAGGGAAAGGAATTTCTGCTGAAACATTGCAGTGTAGGGAACAACTGGATGTGAATAGCAGGGTAGCATGACCAGAAACTGTAATTACAGACAAGCAGCAGGAACAGCAGCAGGCAATAGTATTGTCCACCAAACCTCCCAGCCCCATCCACTTTGCCTGCAGCACGAAAATCTGGACGTGTGTGTGGTAAGTCACTGGTGTGGGAATTTTTTCTGTGTCTGAGTCTGATGATAGCATAGCCATATGTAACATCTGTAAATCAAAAATCAGTCATGGCAAGCTGGGAACACATTATGGAACCACTGGAGTGCATAGCCATATGCAAACCAAACATCCTATTCGTTGGGCACAGCAGAAATGAATGGCAACAAAGTCAACTTCGAATCTGCTCGTGATGAACAATCTGAAGCAGTATGCCCCACTTACATTTAATTCTATACTCAGTTCTACCCTTATCGATGCTGCAGATATAAGTGGTAGTACTACCAATCTGCGCTCATGCCTCTCCTGCCTCTGTTGAAAGTAAGCAGCATGGTCATACTGTTGTCCAGGGCAGTCAAATCATCAGTAGGCAAACTCATAAATGCAGTAAATCCACCTCCCTCCTAGGCACACAAAAGCTGAAGCAACCTGATATTAGATCTGCACTAACCAAACACACTAAAACCATCATGACCACCCAGTTGCAAAGAGCCGAATACAGCCATAGCTCGGATGTTTGCAACAGACCTGCTGCCATACTCTTTGTGGAGAAACCGTCTTTCTTCAATTGATGGAAAAGCAGCACCAAAATATAAAGTTCCCAGCCGCACATTCTTTTCCACAAAGGCTGCCCTGCTCTTTATAATGACCTTTCCTACATTCTTTCCCATGCAGTGTCCCACACGGCTGTACTCACCATCCACCTTACCACTGATATATGAACAAGTAGACCATACTTGCAATAAGTTTTAATGTGCATTACTGCACACTGGACATATTTCATCGGGTTTATGCCTTGCACCCATGTCCGCCTTCAACTTGTCAACTGTCAAGCTATAGTACTGTTGGTCCTAGTCAGCATGCCACCCTAAGACACAGAGCATGATGGCTCTCATGCAGCTGAAAGGATATTGCCATGAATTAATGAGTCCATCATGACATGGTTCAAGCTGCATGGTTTCTCTGTAGGCTTTATTGCAAGTGATAAGGCTCAGAATGCTGTTAAAGCAATCCAAGATGGCTCATTTTATGTTGCTTGCACGCATGTGCAAGAAACATAAGTGCCATCATCAGAGATTTCAGAGGTGTGTCACCTCCTCCTCCAATTCAGTCAGTGAGCTGGCAGGCGCGGCTTCGTAAGCCAATGCATTTTTGGAGCTGTCTATGACATGCTCCAAAATGCAGTGGCATACAGTTGAAAGGGGAGCTACGCTCAGTGAGCACCGATAAGCGAGCTCCCCACACGCAGGGCGCATGCGCCTGCACGCATGTGTAGCCGACGGGTGCCCAAACCCCGCGGCTGAGCTGCGTCGTCCCCGTAGTTGATGCCACGCTGAGAGCCCACCCCAGCGTGGCAAACGTCCCACAATGTCTTTTTTTTCAAACCTGTAAAACAAAACGGTCCCGCGTGTCTCCCGACCCCCACAACCTGCACCCACCCACTGCGCACCCAGCCTCCCACACCCCCACCCCATACTTACCTCCGGACTCTGGCGCGATGATCTTCGTGGACCGGGACACATCTGTACTCTTCAAAGCCGACCGCGAACTAAGGAAATGCGGTAAGCTGTATAATGGGCTAGATAGGGGGTTCAACTTTATTGCATATCTCAGGCATTTTTGGAATTTTGCACCAAATTTTTAACATGGAGTTTAGACCTTCTCATGAATGATGTCACTGTCATGGCGTTATTCAGGCCCGAAGGTGATTTCGTGCAGTGACTGTGCAGTGACTGTCGCAGTGACTCGCGAATCACTCTTCAGACCCGAATACCACCATGACAGTGACAGTATTCATGAGAAGGGGTCCCAAAACTGATGTTGAAAATTTGGTCCAAAATTCCAAAAATGACTGTTTCATGACGCGATGCTGCAGTTCCTCGCATGAGCTCATATGTTCGTGAAATTTCAATATTTTCACTCCAGATTTTCAACATTGCCATTTTACCACACCTTCTTATGAGCAGTGCAGCTGTCATTTTTCACATCTCACTCAAATGTGTTTCCGCCCATGTAGCGTAGAATGGCGCAGTCGGTGTAGCAAATCAATGTATGGGACAAATTAAGAAAATCACAGTGACACTGTTCATGAGCAGAGATCTTAAAATGGCTATGTTGAAAATTTGGTGAAAAATTCCTAAAAATGACTGTTTTACGAGCGTGAGTTGCGCAGTTCCCACGCAGGCTCGTAAGTTCACAAATTTTCAATATTTTTACCCAGATTTTCAACATTGCCATTTTACCACACCTCCTCATGAGCAGTACAGCTGTCATTTTTCACATCATGCCCAAAATGTGTTTCTGCCCATGTAGCGCATAATGGCGAGTCGGTGTGCAAACTCAATGTATGGGACACATTAACAAAATCACACTGACACTGTTCATGAGCAGAGATCTTAAAATGGCCATGTTGAGCATTTCGTGAAAAATTTCCTAACAATGACTGTTTTACGCCACAGTAGGCTAGTGGTAGTCTTACGCACGCTCATAAGTTCACAAATTTTCAATATTTGCACCAATGACTTCCAAATACCTAAACAGCACATAGAAGCAAGCAACATTCGGCATTGACAAATGCTTGTTTCATGTGCCATGCTTTTCATGTACTTAATTGGGAAGACTTTAAGACTGAGGTTCAACGGCAGAGCAACAAATGTCACTCCCATCAGACTCAAAGGCCACCTCCTGGACTGTTCCAGGATTCGTTCTTCGTTGCCCCACCATCCACCCCTCCTCCTCCAGTGGCTTGTCTCTCTTCCCTTGAGCTTCTTCCTAAGCTACCTTTAGCCACGGAATCATTCACAGCACCTATGGGGGGACCCTCCCTAGGGTTCGTTGTGTCATACCCCTACAGGGTGGTATATCCCATGGATAGAGAGGTGAACAGCCACAATATATCAAAGTCACACAAGCATACATCCCATCCAGTTGCATAAGCACAATTGAACTGATTGTTAAGGCATTTCAGAGCATGAATCTGTAACCAGTATGTTGAATGTGAGCCATAAAATCTGCAACCATTTTACTCGCTCATCACTGGCCAGATCAGAGGTGACCACCCTACAGAAGGCAAAGGGGTGCCTCAACATCAATTAAAACTGGATGTGGTCACATGCTGGAATTCAATACTGTACATGCTCAAGCAACTATTCGAGCAGTATAACCCAAGAAATGATTATGTGTGCAGTTGCGTGACTGTGACACGCAGGCAGCCATGTCATACAGTCCAGCTCAGTGGATGTTGATGGACAGTGTAATTCAAACACTCCATCCTTTTTAAATGCCACACAAGTGGTCAGCTCTGACAAAGCCTGCCTGACAGATAATACCACTGATGCAGTACTGCGGTGGACACTGGTAAATAGCAAGGTGCAGTTTCAAGTGGCTGCAGACTCAATGGAAGTAGAACTGGCTAACAGGATCTTGCAGTTGTTCGATGATGCTCTGAGACTGATAAATATGAACACCTCGGAGGAATACATCCTTTCAGCATTGCTGGAGCCACGGTACAAACATAGAAAGACTGCTCTACTTCCGGTGGTAAGACTGAATTTGATCACCATGTTATGATCTTACTGTATGTGGGAAAGTTGAAAATTGGATGGCAAGGGAACATGCAGAGAAAGTTCACCATTTGCATCCCCGGACAAACGTGACAGTAGAAAGGGAGTGCAAAAATATCATCCTCTTCCCCATGTACTGTGCCTGCTGTAGTGCCTCCTCCTCACCAAGCAGTTCCACAAACCCTCTGTGGTCTAAGCTGCAGCAGCTCGGTGTTTCTGCATGACAACCAAGTCATGGTAGAACAGAACTGCAGCTGTCTGCCAGCCATATGGTGCAGTCCTACTTGGATGACCCACATCAGCTCAACATTGATGAAGAGCCATTGTTATACTGGCAAAGTAAGCTAGAAGTCTGGCCAACCCTGGTATCTCTGACTATCGAGTATCTGACTTTGTCCCTGTGCAAATGTTAGCTCTGAAAGGGTTTTCGGTGCCTCCGGTGCAATAGTGAGTGACTTGGTGCAGCTGCCTGGCTCACAGAAATATAGAGTACCGAGATTTATTGAAATTAATTTGCATTTCCTCCCATCGCAATATAAATTGTCATTGGCTGTGAGGTATTATGCAGGTGAAGAAGGTTATGTTGAGCCAGAAACTGAAGAGGAAGCAGTCTGGTTCTCCCATCTGAGGAGAAGGACATGTCCTAGGGGTTTGAGTTCTGTTTAGTTGCAGCACACAAACATGCATGTGCACCAAGGTAGTCATCACCCCATGACGATACATCGGAGTACTACGAATTTAGAATTCGTAGCAATAAATAAATAAATATCAAAAAGGCGTGCAAGTGTTGCTGATGCTACATGTTACTGTCCAAGTTGGCCAATGTTCATGGCCCTCACCCCCAAAAGAAAGACAAAAACAAAAATAATTGACTGGGCACATGTTGGCTTGTCTGTTACTGTTTCTGATGTGGATCATGTAGGAGTATGCCATTTGCTGGGGAAACACACAGCTACCTGTTATTGTCCAAGTTGGCTGATGTTCATGGCCTCCACCCAAAAGAAAGACAAAAACCCAAAATTGACCGGACACATGCTGGCTTGTCTGTTACTGTTTCTGATGTGGATCATGTTGTGGTGCATGCCATTTGCTGGGGAACACTCAGTTACCAGTTATTGTCCAAGTTGGATAATGTTCATGTCCCCCAGAAAAGAAAGAGAAATATCAAAAAATTGACCAGACACATGTTTGCTTGTCCCTTACTGTTAATGATGATTCCTGTGTTGTGTGGTGCACCATTTGCTGGGGAAAACACTCAGCTACCAGTTACTTTCAAGTTGGATGATGTTCACATGGCCTTCCCCTACACCTGTATCCCTGTGGATCCTGTCACACCAAATAACAACAGCCAGAGGAACTACTATGCACCATTATTTCTGCTGATGACAACCCTTTCCTGACTACACCATCCCTGTGGATCCTACCGCACTCAAATAATAACATCCAGAGGAATCACTATGTCACAGTAATCCTGCCGATGATGACCCATTTCCTGATAACTGCACCCTGGCAGATGCCACAGCACCAAATAACAGCCAAAGGAACTACTATGCCACAGTAATCCTGCCAATGATGACCCATTTCCTGATAACTGCACCCGGCAGATGCCACAGCACCAACTAACAGCCAAAGGAACTACTATGCCACAGTAATCCCATGATGACCCATTTCCAGAATCCATCACCACCACCACCACACTGTGTATTATGAAGTAGCACAGAACAACAGAAAGAGGAAATAATAGGTCCGATAAATGCTTCTGCTTCAACTGACACATTCACCAAATCTACCACCAGTGTTGTTCTTGTCATAACAAAGAAAAACAGAAAGAGGAACTACCATGCCCCAGTCAAGCTGCTGAATCCAGGTGCTACTGTTGCTTGAATCCACAGCCATACCACAGATTGGTATAACTTTGACAGTTCATTCTTGTTGGTGTTTTTGAGGTGGAAGACTAGGTTTGCTGGCAAAGGCACCTAGCTTCACCTGAGCTCTTTTCTTCTAGGTTTGCTTGTAAGGACAGAGCAAGGAACAACATTATCAGAGCAAGGAAAGATTAAGGCTTCTTTGGGCTAGGCAGATTTACAGTGTATTAGTATTTTCTTTGTGCTCACAGGCTTTGTTACTGTTTTTGATAACATTTTATTGCTTTATTGTTCTCTGATTCAAATTGCTGTTGCAGGGTATACTTTCTGCTGCATTATTACAGGGTGTTCCTACAAGTTTGTTATTGTTTTGTGCTTACAGATTACTGCTGTAATCTTCTCTGATTCAAATTGTTTTTGCAATGTATATCTTCTTTTAAAGTGTTCTGCAGGTTGTGCTTACAGGTGTTGTTACTTTTTTATTACTTTATTTTCTCTGCAGCAAAGTGTTTTTTGCAGGGTATATCTTCTGTGAAATTGTTACAGGTGGTGCTCACAGGTTTTACAGTTTTATCTATCATTAGGCTAAGCTTTCGGGCTAATTACAGGAGCAGCTATGAGATGCAGACTGAGGGATGGCAACTGCATTTATTGTTGGTTGATTGTTTCTGCTCTTTCCTCCTTGTTTCTTTCATCTGTGGTTCTTCTTTTTGGCAGGAAGGGCCCAACCACCCACCCCATCCCCAACCACCCCATGCTACACTCTTTTTATAGAGTAGCGCAGTCATGACATTTCCTGTAGCAAAGCAGGAAGGGAGGATCAGAGGGGTATCCACACAGTGACCTCACTTACAGGGCACAATTAATTTAACTTGTTATAAAAATTATACAAAAACAAACAAACAAACAAAAATATTTTGCTTTCATTTTCCTTCTAATTACTCAGACCAGGTTATAAACTTGGCAACTCAACTGGAATGGATATTATTAACTGCAGGTACTGCAGGACACTTTTCAAAAGGCAGTTATACAAGATTTAGGATCCTGTCCTACCTGTCGGACCATGGGAGATCTAAGGGCTCAGCTCCTGGCAGCATGGGCAGAGATTGTGCACTTCAAATTGCATATCCAGGAGGAAATAAATTACAAGAACTGCCTGCCATTTACCAATATCCAACTGAAGCACCTCAACCACAGAGGGTAGTTGGTTCAGGAAGTTGGCAGGTGGTTAGGAGGGGCAACTCAGTGCCCCATCACCAATGCTCACCAACGTATCACTTCCACAAACCATATAAAAACTACAAACAGGTATCTGCCTCTATCTCAGAAATCAAACAAAGGGGCAGAGGACACTGCAGAGCAGGACACTGCAACACAGGAGCTAGCACTACAAAACTCACCCAAAACTGGGACCAAAACAAAAAAGCAAAAGGAAATTCAAAACACTTCTGATTATAGGAGACTTCATGATCTGGAAGTTGATACCCACCTCCAGCTGAGGATAATGGTCAGATGTCTCCCAGCTACACCAGCATGGAGAGACACTGGCCACATTGTTAAATTGTGCAGGAAGCAGCAGAAAACATCAACATCCTGGTACCAAGGACTAACAATCTTGCCAGCCGGTCAGTTGTGGAGACCAAGGAACACCTGACCAGGCTGGGAGACAAACTGTCATCCATCTCATCCAGCATCTCCTCTCTAAGATCCTGCTGGTCTAGAAGAGGGGAAGATGGATAGAAGGTCAGAGAAAGAGAGACAGGGAGCTAAACAGTGGCTCAAGGGCTGGTGCCAGGAAAGGACACAAATTTGTAGGTAACTGGAACACTTTTGGGAGCTAAAGTTCTTTAAATTCGATGGACTGCATCTGACTAAGGAGAAAGTCAGTGCATTGGGGTAGAAGCTTCATGTCTTTGCAGAATATTTAAACTAGCAAATGGGGAGAGGGTGCAGCACCCAATACATCGAATGGGAAAAACACCTCCCCTCAGCTAGTGAGCAAACAGGAGTTCAGCATGTTTGTGTATATTTGCATCACCAGGTAAGGAAAAATGTCCTGCTCCCATACGATGCGCTGGGGAAATGCTGGACCACACCCAACAACTAATGCACCAAAATCTGGCCAATGGAAAATCATGTACACAATGCCTACAGTCTGGGAAACAAGATTCCAGACCTAGGGGCAACAATGGCAGAGGCTAAACAGGACATAGTAGCCATCAGTGAGACATGGCAAGATGGGCGAGTGTCTTAGAAAAGCACTAGCAAACAGGCTAGAAGGAGGTGGAGCAACAATGGGAAAATGTCAAAACTGCCATCACAGAGGTACAAGCCTTGTGTGAAGCAAATAAACAAATCAAAATGAAAGAAAAAGCCACTATGGTTCTCAAAAGAAGTGGCGGTGAAGGTTAGGGAAAAAGATAGCATTTAGGAAGTATAAGGAAACACAGAAGGAGCAGAACAGAGAACTGTACCAGTTAAGGCAGAATGAAGCAGGAGGGTAGTCAGAATAGCAAAGACACAAACTGAGGAAAAGATAGCTAACTCGGTTAGGAAGAAGGATAAAACCTTTATAGGTATATCAGGGAGTAGAAAGACAAAGGGAGGGATAGTGAGGCTGAATAGAATGGATGGTGGGTGGGCAGAGAGTGACAGTGAAAAGCAGGGATACTGAATGAATACTTCTGTTCAGTATTCACAAAAGAGGAAGTCGGGAGGTGCCTAATCCAATTAACAGAAGCACTCTGGAGAGGAGGGTCGATCCCAGTCCTTTCACAGAATAAAGGGTTCTGAAAGAACTCCCACAACTGAAGGTGGACAAAGCAATGGGGCCTGATGGAATTCACCTAGAATTCTAAAAGAATTAAGCAGAGAACTAGTGACACCAGTGACTACACTTTATAACAAATCTTGGGAGGATGGTGTGGTACCTGAGGACTGGAAGAAGGCTGATGTGATTCCCTTCACAAGAGTGTGAGCAAGACAGAGGCAGGAAACTACAGACCTGTCAGTTTAACCTCTGTGGTAGGGAAAGATAGAATCACTTGAAGGAAAAGAATTGTTGAGTACCTAGATGCCAGTGGGCTGGGACCCAAGGCAGCATGGGTTCACGCAGGAAGGTCATGTCAGTCAAATTTAATTGATTTCTTTGACTGGGTGACCAAAGTAGTAGACCAGGGAGGGGCAGTGGACATGGCCTACCTAGACTTTAGCAAGGCATTTGACACAGTCCCACACAAAGATTAGTAGTCAAATTAACCAGCCTTGAGTGGGTCCCAGGTGATAGCCTGGGTAAAACATTGCTGAACAACAGAACACTGAAGGTAATTGTAAATGGAGTCCACTCTGAAGAAAGAGTGTTACTAGTGGGGTACCCAGAGGTTCAGTACTGGGTCCAGTCCTTTTAATGTCTTTATAAGTGACATTGCAGAGGGACTGGAAGGAAAAGTATGACTCTTTGCAGATGACACAGAGATCTGCAACAGGATTGATACACAAGGAGGAGTGGAAAGGATGAGAAGGGACTGGGCAAGGTTGGAGGAATGGTCAGAAGTATGGCAGCTTGGATTCAATGCAAAGAAATGCAAAGTAATGATCCTGGGAAACAAAAACCCAGGGAAGATTACACAATGCGGGGAGTAACAACAACAAAATGGAAAGGGACCTGGGGTAATCATATCAGATGACCTTAAGGTTGGCAAGCAACGTGAGGAGGCGGTAGGGAGGCTGGGGATACTGGGATCTATAGGAGGCATCACCAGCAGAAAACAGGAAGTTGTTATCCCCTATACAGACAGTTGGTGAGACCCCATCTGAGTACTGCGTCCAGTTCTGGAGACCCCATCTCCGCAAGGACATAGACAGGATGGAGGCATTTCAGAGGAGGGAACTAAAATGGTGCAGGGTCTGCAAGAGAAGCCATACTGAGGAGAGGCTAAAGGAGCTTAATATGTATACCCTTGAGGAAAGGAGGGAGAGAGGGGGGCATGATAGAAACGTTTAAGTACCTCAGTGGAATCAACAATGTCCAAGAGGGTAGCATCTTTCAGAAAAAGAAATGTGCAAGAACAAGGGGACACAATTTGAAGATAGAGAGGGGACGCTCAGGGCAATGTGAGGAAGTATTTTTCACAGAGAGGGTGGTGGGCACATGGAACAGCCTTCCTAAGGAGGTTGTGGGTCTAAAACTGTGGGAGAATTCAAGAATGCATGGGACAGACATAAGGCAATTTTTGTGGGGGTAGGAAGAAATAGGCTCTTGGTTAAATAGGATCTGCAGCTTATCCTCTAGGTAGGAAATGGGCAGACTAGGTGGGCCAGCGGTCCTATCTGCCATCAAAGTCTATGTTTCTATGTTTCTATGACATGGTTCACCAATAACCACTGTTAGGAGACTTCAGTACCGACTATGTACTATTCAGAAGAGACTGAGGTGCAAAGGGGGAGGAGTGGCCCTTTATGTCAATGAAAAAATAAAGCTACAGAAATTCAGAATACACACAAGGAGCCAGAAGAACTGTGGGTCACCCTGAAACAGGAAATGGGACAACCATATGAACTGGGGTTGCTACAGGCCTCCAGACTGGGGAGGACATGCACACATTGCTGTTAGAAGATATACAAAACATGATAGTTATAGGGAGGTTCTGCTAATGGGAGACTTCAACATGCCAGATACAGACTGGTCAATACCAGCAGGAACTTCCGCCAGAACTAGACATGTAGTGGATTCCTTCAGGAAGGGCCTCAAACAATTGGTACTACAACCCACAAGAGACAGGGCTATCCTGGATCTAGTACTAACTAATGGGAAAGGATCACTGATCTCCAGGTAGAAGGTCTTCAGGGCCAGTGACCATCACATGGAATGTTTCAATTTTTTTTATTTTATTTTATTTAAACAGCAGTTTGGAAAACTAGAGCCATAGGCTCATTTACAAAGGTACCTTTGTCACAGTAAGACAAACGAAAATACACAGTATAGCAGTACAACACATAAGTATAACAGTAACTTAAGACATAGATACAAACAAGCTGGTACAGGTAGGATTGATGCAAACAATACCAGAGTTATGTTGTCCTTAGCAGCTTAGTAGTAAGCTTTGTCATAAGTATTGAGTAACGGCTTTGACTAATGGCAATTACAGCATCGGTGTTAATAAGGTGGTTACGTGGAAGTTTTGAAGCACGATATAGTTGGAGCTGGAGATGGAGCGGTAGTGTGTTGAACCAGGAGGGGCCCTAAAGCTGAAGGCTCTTTGGCCGTGAGAGGTCCTAGCTCTAGGGATAACAAGAGAAGTTTTCCCAGAGGTCCGGTATGAACTAGTGGGACAGAGCGGCGATGATGGTGGTCAATCCTGGTGGGATAGCCCAAGGAGGGTCTTTTTTGTAAGGGTACAGGTCAGATATTTGAGGCGCCACAAGATCAAGTACCAGCGCTTTAGCGACAGTAGACAGGTGTGTGTCAGCCTAGGTGCCCCAGTAATTAACCTGCAGGCCTTATTCAGAGTAGTGTGAATTTTATGGAGTGCGTCTGATCAGCAGCACCATACACCGCAGTCCATAGTCCACTAGGGACAAGATAGAGGAGGTGATCAATCGAAGAGCCTCCGGGAGGCAGTGTTTATACCGATGTAAGATGCCCAATCGGATATTAGTGGCAGTGGCTAGGCAGCGATGTGTCCATGGAAGGAGAGGAGGGGTCAAAATGGATCCCTAGGTATTTGTAGGAGCAAACTTGTTCGAGTGGGAAAGAGGACCCAGAGTGAATGAGGAGTTTGAAGTTGCAGGACTTGTTTTGAGGATGAGTGAAGAACATGGTTTTTGTTTTTTAAGATTTATCACCAATCTATGTTCCTTGAACCAGCCCTTGGCTTCAGCGAAGAACTTCTGCAAGTCCTGGAGGGCAATAGGGTTACGACTTGAGGCAAAGATGACTGCATCATCAGTGCAATAGAATGTTCCCCGAGCAAGAGCGTGGAAGGGTGTTAAGGTAAAGGAGAATAGTAAGGGCCCAGAATGGAGCCCTGGGAACCCCAGAAAAGATGGGACAGATGTCTGAGTAGGTCCCATTAATTTTTACATGCTGTGAGCGGTCAGACAGATAACTGGTGCACCAGGAGATAGGCCCAGCAGCAAAACCAGAGACTAAGGGCATCAAGAAGGAGGGGTGGGAGACAGTGTCAAAGCTTTAGAGAGGTCAATGAAGACCGCACCAGCCAGAGAACCAGTGTCTAAGGAGGAGTGGAGAAAGTTGGAGAACTCTAGGAGGGCTGTGCTGGTACTGTGGCCCGCTCGGAAGCCATGCTGCTCAGGACATAGGACATTGTAGGTGGAGAGGTAGTCAGAGATTTGAGAGGCCACCACTTTTCCAAGGCCTTGGAGAGAGAGAGAGAATGGAGATTGGTCGATAGTTTCAGCCACAGTCCTATCACCACCTTTAAAGATAGGGGTGACAGTGGCAACTTTCCAGGCAGTTGGAACCTTCCCAGGCAAAGAGAGTGGTTGATGAGGCATGTGATCGGGTAAGGACTGTGTCTAAGACCAGCCGTAGGATACACGGATCCAGGGTGTCACTGCCTGTACTATTACCCTTGAGGGCAGTGATAAGGTGCGCCTAAGTTCTTGGGCAGAAACACGGCAGAGGAGAAAATAAGGGTGAGAAAGATTTATGGCGGGTGCTGGGGGAGGAGGGTCAAAAATTTGTGGGGAGGATAGGGCTAAGGTCAGTGAATGAGGTGTTGAGGTGGTTGGCTATGAGGGCTGGGTCTGAGGAGATCACACCATTAATGTTGATCTGGGTGGGTGGGGGAGTGTGCAGTCCCATTTAACTGTTTAATGTTATCCCAGAAGGTTCTGGGGTTCCCCATGAGGCAGTGAGTGAGGACCGATAGTGCTCAGACTTGGCCTTTCTGATGGCCCGAGTGCACTTGTTTGAGGTGGCAGCATATAACCGCCTGTCATTGGGCTGCCAGTCTCAATGGCAGTGCCATAGGTTGTCCCTATGTTTGAGTTGGTGGATCAAAGCTGGGTTACCCAGGGGCATTCTGCCTTTAGAACGCAGGTCAACATTGGGGCAAAGATATCACAGGCATTATTAAAAGTTTGGGTAAAGAAGGAGAGAGCTGTGTCAATGTCAGGAGTTGCCTGTATAGGAGACCAGTCAATTTGGGACAGAAGTTCCTTAGTTTTATCAGTCCACCAGGTATTAGATCCGCCTGCATGTGGACTGTCTATGGGTTTGGGGACTGAGGATGACCAGTGGAATAGAATGGGGAGTGATCACTGGAGAGTCTGGGAGGACTTGTACATTGGGGATCTGATTAGGCGGTTGGTGAGTACCACACCAAGCAGGTACTGGAGCCTCTCTTGGGGTTAGTCCTGGTAGGGTGGGTAACTAGTTGCGTTAGGTCTATTGCAGAAAAGGAGTCTCGGTAGAGGAGCAGGAGGGCTGAGCCAGTTGACATTTAAGTCACCCACCAGAATTTGATCAGCGGAAGGAGGTAGTGAGGTAAGGTATTCTGTAAGAGGCAATGGCCTGTGTTTGGTCCCTGGGGGCACTATGCAGTAGTCAGATAAAGGGGTCCCTTTAAAGGGCCAGGGTTAGTTTCAGTGTAAGCGCCTGGGCCCTGGAGTCAAGGATGGGAGCAGGCAGGGCTAGTACGGAGAGATTCCTTGACATAAATAGCGCAGCCGCCACCCCGCCTCCCAACACGGGTCGGACTGGAAGAGGTGAAACCAGGAAGGAGACTAGGAGTCAGGGAGGATTTCGACAGCCAAGTCTCAACCAGAGCGATGACATCAGGGTTAATTGATGTGACCAGGCATTGTAGTGAGTCAAACTTTTTAGGAGGCTACAGATATTCATGGAGACCATGCATAGGCCTGTGGTTCGAGTCAGGGAGCTCCTGGGAACCGGGCCAGGTTTGGATGAATGTTCCCTGACAGGAGTAGTAGCATGACTAGCACCCTGGCTGGGAGATGGTGAGAGGTTTTCCTACGATTGACATGAGAGGGAGGGAGGCTAAGGGGCAGGGGTGGGCACGGTGGTACAGGAAGAGAAGACAAGAATAAGAAGACACCCAGATGTGCCTGAGGTGACAGAAAGCTAGGGGAGGGCAGAGAGGACCAAGACACACAGAGGTCTCAAGGGGCAGGATAGCAGGTTCAGGAACAAGGGAGGGACGGTGCCAGGGCACAGTGCGGAGTAGCAGATGGGTAAGTGGGTAAGTGCACTGCTAGTGGGGATAGGCACAGACAGAGCATGAGGAAGGGCCAATTCATTGTGGTGAGCAAGATCCCAGGGAAGTAATGCTGTACAGGTAGGAGAGAAGTAACGAGGAGCATAGGTCCTCTAGTGGCCAGCAGGTATAACCTGCAAATGGGAAAGTGGGGAGATAGGTTCTGGGCAACAGGACGTGATGTCACCGGATGTGATGTCACGGGTGGATCCTTAAATTGAACAGCCCCTGGGTGGGAGGGTGGTTGGGCGGGTGGGGCAGGCGGTAGGCGCTCGCGGCTCGCACCCCTGCAGGCGCCAGGCGAAGAGAAGAGGCTCTCTCTTTACCTTGAAAGTTATCAGGCTGGAATTGGCTTCCCAGGTGAGCTTGCTTGTGTTGTTTCTGTTGCTTGATTGTCCCGAGTGCCTAGCTTGGGGGAGCTGCCTATGTAGTGGAGAAAACAAAGCCTCTCATTACTGTGCAGCGGAGAATATGTTGACTTTCACAAAGGAGCTCCACTCTAAGCAAACAGGGCTATTCCAAATGAGGTCACACTAGGACCCAGCTATCCTAATACCTTCAGTTACAAGCACAATTAGCTCCAATACCACCATATTAAACAAGTCTGCTCTATATTAGCTGCTTGGTATATCTGGCTTTAAGGTGTAATCAGCAATTAGCTCCAATACCATCATATTAAACAAGTCTGCTTTTATATTAGCTGCTTGGTATATCTGGCTTTAAGGTGTAATCAGCAATTAGCTCAAATACCACCATATTAAACAAGTCTGCTCTATATTAGCTGCTTGGTATATCTGGCTTTAAGATGTAATCAGCAAGGCACTTCTAGAGAAACCAGTGAGTCCCTAGCTTTACACTTCAGCATTAGTAGCACAAAGAGAAGCAAATAACAAGCCCGCAGTGGTGTGAACAGGGAACAAAGTTCATAAATATATGTGTTCATCAGGTAGCACCCCCTGCAGGCGCCCAGACTAAGAGAAGAGGCTCTTTACCTCGAAAGTTATCAGGCTGGAAATTGCTTCCTCAGGTGAGCTGCTTGTATTGCTTCTGTTGCTTGATTGTCCCGAGCCTAGCTTGGGGGAGCTGCCTCGGAAGTTATCAGGCTGGAAATTCGCTTCCCAGGTGAGCTGCTTGTGTTGCTTCTGTTGCTTGATTGTCCCGAGTGCCTAGCTTGGGGGAGCTGCCTCAGTTATCAGGCTGGAAATTCGCTTCCTCAGGTGAGCTGCTTGTGTTGCTTCTGTTGTTTGATTGTCCCGAGTGCCTAGCTTTGGGGGAGCTGCCTCGAAAGTTATCAGGCTGGAAATCGCTTCCTCAGGTGAGCTGCTTGTGTTGCTTCTGTTGCTTGATTGTCCCGAGTGCCTAGCTTGGGGGAGTTGCCTCAAAGTTATCAGGCTGGAAATTTGGCTTCCTCAGGTGAGCTGCTTGTGTTGCTTCTGTTGCTTGATTGTCCCGAGTGCCTAGCTTGGGGAGCTGCCTCGAAAGTTATCTGGCTGGAAATTCGCTTCCTCAGGTGAGCTGCTTGTGTTGCTTCTGTTGCTTGATTGTCCCGAGTGCCTAGCTTGGGGGAGCTGCCTCGAAAGTTATCAGGCTGGAAATTCGGCTTCCTCAGGTGAGCTGCTTGTGTTGTTTCTGTTGCTTGATTGTCCCGAGTGCCTAGATTTGGCCACTAGAACTAAATCATACCATTCCAAGGCAAAAATATGGGACTTCAGAGGAGCTGACTTTGATAAGATGGCCAACAGAATTAAGCTAACCCTGGCAAGATGAAATGCAGGTGAGGGGTACAGTCAAAGTGGGCAAGCATTAAGGATGCAATACCTGAAGCAACATTCCATTGTGTTAGAGAGAAAGTCAAGAGCAAAGAAGGAAGAAACCACTTTGGCTCTCAAAAACAGTAGCAGAAAAGATCAGCGCCAAAAGGTTGGCCTTCAGGAAATATAAGTGAACGAGTGATGAAGAAAGGAGGTATACCAAACTTCCCTGAGGGAAGCAGGGAAGGCAGGCAGGTAAAGGCCCAAACAGGAGGAAACACTAGCATGAATAGTAAAAGTAGGGGACAAGGCTTTCATAGATACATTAGTGAAGGAGAAAGCCCAGAGGGAGTATTGCTAAGATCAAAGGGACAAGGTGGAGTACATGTGAGGAGGACCAAGGAAAAGCATCTGTCCTAAATAGATACTCTCTCTGCTCAGTATTTACTGAGGATAAGGTAGGGCAGGGCAGGGCCCACAGCTCAGTACCATGGACACAGGGGAGGAAGATGTGCACAAGTCCCTTCACAAAAGAAAGGGTTCCACAAGAGCTCGCTATACTCAGGGTGGACAAAACAATGGGACCTGATGGCATACATCCCAGGGTACTAAAGGAGATAAGGGTGGAACTAGCACAGCCATTATCAGAATTGTTTATGAGTATCTGAGCACAGGAGAGGTCCCAGAAGACTGGAGATGGGCTCATGTGATCCCGCTCCACAAGAGTGGCAGCATGGAGGAGGCAGGGAACTACAGATCAGTCTGTCTTACCTCAGTAGTGGACAAGATTATGGAGGCGCCCTTAAAGAAAGGATAGTGCAACTGTAATATCCCAGGGAAATTGGGGCACCACAGAAAATAGGGGATCCTCAGAGATATGAGGGGTCAGACAGTTATGGGGACCCAGGCAGCTTAATGGGAAACCCTTGAAAAGCTTTGGTGACCCTGTGAAACACAGAACAGGCCCAACTAAAGCAGACAGTCCTAGCTGCCGTCTAAATTCAGGGTTTTAAAAGAAAACCAATTTGTTTTCTTTCTTCTCCTTCCTTGGTTCTCCTTCCCCCGCCAAGACCGACACCTAGCCAGACAAAGCCAAACCAGTTGGGCTACATTCCTGTCCCACAGTGGAGAAGGAAGCCAGGCTGAGCCCTCTTAGCCAATCCCTGTGGCCAGGGTAGATTCAAATTTGGAGACTTTTATAAGCCACTGACCCAGTGTCTGGAGGCTGACCTCAGGAAGAAGGAGCCAATCCCGGCAGGTAGCCAGGACTGCCCCAGCCTAGAGGAGGCTCTGCACAGGTTGGAGGAGAGAAAGAGTTTGACCAGGAGGGTGAAGGACAGTACGGCAATGGATGTTAGCTTCCCTGTTAGGAGGTTAAAGCGAATCCCTGGGTCCCTTCAGTGTAACTCCTCCAGAAGATCCCCAGTAGCAGCCTCGGTTGGTTTTTGCAGAAATCTGCCATCTAGTCGGGTCCCCAGTGCATCGAGTCAGTCTGCTTGGCCGGAAACAGACCCAGTGAACCTTTCATGCAGCAGTCTCCAGGAGAAGAGGCCTGATCACTCCTATGTGGTTGTGCATTCCCAGAGTACAGAAATCCTTGTTGAACTCAGGGGTGAGTAGGCTGGTTGGCCAGCATTTCCTTTAATAATTAGTCCTAGCTAGACCTGCTCCAGCCAGGGAAGGATTGTTTGTTTAGCAATTGTATTGTTGCACAGTGTAATTATTGTTTAGAATTGTTAAATTGCTTCCATTGTACCCCTCCATGGTGGAGGAAAGCTGCTACCATGTCCAATTGTATGAGAGAGAGAGAGAGATAGAGAGAGAGAGATAGAGAGAAATGAGAACCAAGAAGACAGACACTTGAAGGGTTCAAACCAAATAATGGCTGGCCCAAGATTAAAGGTGTTTGTGAACTCCTCTCTTGAAGGAGTCTCTGCTAGTTTAATTTATTTCTAGGAAGTCTGTGGTCCAAATAGAGAGACTGGGGTGCTCCTCTCAGCCAAGAGACCAAAGAAATGCTAGGTAAAGTCAGCTCAAAGTATTACTGGTAAAAGGAAATGTTCAGGCTAAATTTCCAATTGTTTAGCTGTAAAATCTAATTACTAGAGGCCTGGCAGAGCCTTAGTGCATTCTTCTCTCAGAGTTCTAGGGTAATCTAAGCACTAGTAATGGGAAAAACTTAGTCCTTTGTCCATGTAGTAGAAGGGTGTGGCAGCTCATAGCTGGGACAAAGAGACTAGAGACCCTGACCTCCATATTCAGAAGGCACCCAGAGCCGATCCATATTAACAAAAGGGTGGGTCATCAAACTGTTTCAATGCCCATGAAGCAAACTGTATTTTCCTTATCTGCCTGCAATCTCCTGTTGCTTGCCTACCTCTCAGCTGTTCCTGATTTTCAGGGGTGTCCTGATTTTGCCTCAGAAATTTCTTCTGTCCCTCCTAAGTCTGGTATTCTGGCACTAAAGTGTAGGGATTGGGATCACAGAATAATGCCAGCCATTGATGTTACAGTCTAGTTCTCATTAAGAAAATGCTATTCACACTATGAAAATGTTGCATACAGCTTCTGGGACTAATATTACTATTTTATCTGATGTGTTCCTAATTTTGGTCATTTATCCCTGATGTGTGATGAGGAGATTGAGAGGTATGGTTGCCTGGTCCCACTGCTTGCTGTGTTTGAACTGCTGTATTCAATCAAACTGTTTTAAGTTGTTGAACTGCTTGCTGTGACTGAACTGCTATAGTCAACTGAAGAGTTTAAGTGACTGAATTACCTTATTCCTCGGTATCATGACTGCACTGCCTTATTTTCTCAATTGTCCTGTGTGACTGCACTGCCCTGATGGCATTGATTGCTGCACTTGCCTATTGCTACTTCCTCTGAAGACATTTGGGCCCCTCCATCCCAAATGGTAGGGCTCTCGTCATACAAGAAAGGGGAATTGCCTTTCAGGTTTTTAATTTTTGTTCTGTTCCAAGCTCCTGCACAAACCTCACACCTCATCTAGAATTCCTCCGTGCCTCTTCTTGACCCAGAGAGGGTCCCTGGGGAGCCCAGTATCACCTGCACCCGCTTCAAATTACCTCCACCAATTCCAAGTGTTCACCATGACACCCCAGGTTTGGGTTGCTGATCATAAGTGGTAGCCAGCTGGTAGCTAGGGCCCACCAAAGTGAGTCAGGTTAGGGGCCACCCCAGCTGTAGTTTGAGGGACTAAGTCCTCCGCTGAACTCGGAGTCACATCGCCATTCTCCTGCATAGACATTGTCTCAAGGTGGCAATAGTACTGGTGGTTCATACCAAGGCCTTGCCGAGGATTGCCAGGCTCTGTGCCTCATTCCCTGATGTGACATCAGTACTGGTGGCCCATGCAAGAGACTACACCAAGGGTCGCCACACTCTTGATTGTACTGCCCATAGGTGGCTCCTGTTCCAGTGATGCATCAAGAGGTCACACCAAAGATTGTCAGATTCTGAAGCTGCAGGGGTGAGGTGGTAAGGTTCCAGGGGCCTGCCCAGAGGTCATCCAGTGGATCATCACACCCAGCATCCTTTCCTCGACTGGAGATCACCTGCCCGAGGTCACCACAGCCGACAACCCCAGATAAGTGTTCTCTTCCCTACAACCCGCGCCAACACGCATCTCGACCAGGCACTTCTCTTCGACATTGCCTCAGTGATGCCAGGAGTCACCTACTTCCCAGGGCCAGGAGGTCTACAGTGTTTTACTTAGTTTCTGGTTCACTGGGGATGCCCCATTTTATGGTCTGTATAGGAAGCACTTCCTTAGGTTCATCCTCAGCAGTCGGCTGACCAAATACTAGTAACCCAAGCTTGTGCATTTGATTGCTACATCCTTAGGACATGAATAACCTGGACTTTTGTAGGACACTAGTGGGGCCAGGTTGTGGGTCCCGTAATCTTATTCATTCTTTCTCATGTGTGATAGTGTTAGTGAATGCTAAGTCTTTTCTGTGTGCTCCAACTGTTGCTAATAAACCTTGCATCTTGGCTGTAGAGTACGCCCAGTCTCTCCTTCCAGATTTATCTGGCATCACCCTAAACTGTAGGGGTATGAACCACCACAGCTCGCCCACCACAAAAACTTGGCATAGTCGGCAGGATAAGAGTCAACAAGGAGCCCAAAGCCGAGCAACTTCAACCCAAGATACCTTCAGATACTGAGGGAGCCCCAGCATCATCCTCATCTTCAGTACAACCACCCCAAATAATGATGCCTTATTACTTTGGGGCACTATGGCTACCAAGGTTAACAGGGGACCACCAGACACCTGCAGCCTCGCCGAATTCCGCGGCCAAGCTGCAGGCTATGTTCCATCTCTACCAAGTGCCAGAGCAACAGAGTGGAATTCTGATTGGGCAGCTGGGAGGAGCTGCCAAGTGGGAATTTGAAAGCTGGTCAGAAGGACAAAAGAACACTGCTGAACAGATCCTGACCTGGCTAAGTGACATCTTTGACTAGCGGAGTGTCTCAGACCTCAAATGAAATTCTTCTCTGCACACAGGGCCCCGGGAGACGCTTGGGACTTTGCCTTCAGCCTGCAAGAGGTGCCCCAGGCCCTGCAAAATGAGACCCAAGTGAGGACCATGACCCAGACCAAGTATTGATAGAGTGGTTCATCAAGAGGGCCTGGGAGAGCCTCTACGCCAGAAGCTTGATGTTACACCGCCAAAACCCAGACACAAAATTTAGACTTCAAGAGGAAGCCATAGAAGTCCTAGGCTCTGGATGACTTGAGGAGGAGATGGTGGCTTCTAGCAGATGGCTGGTGTCACTGGAACCATGGCCACTGGGGTCCAATGTCTGAACCCTGCTCATCTTGCAATGCCTTCACCAGATGGAGAGCAGAGAAGGATTAGCCTGGAAAAGGGTATCTACTGGATCGCAGAATATGACCCTTACCCCAGAGGAGATAGAGAAAGTAGACCATCAGGTCACTCAAGCCCAGGACCGCCGAGTGACCAGGAAAGAGACAGTACCAGAGAGATGTCCTGCCAGCTGGAGGCCATGTCGCAAAGACTAGCAGAAGTTTGCTGAGTCGCATAAGACCTCAAGGGGAGCTGGGGCCTAGGTATTCTATGGACCATCTCCAACGCCCAGCAAGACTGAACTGAAGGAGTATGGGCTGGTGACCCACTGACTGGTTCAACGATCATGGGCGACCTATCTGCAGGTGCTGTGGCATCAGTGACCATGTGGAACGACAGTGTATCCAGGAAGGAGAAGTTGCTGTGTCATTAAACAGGGCATCCTCGAGGCAGTGGACCAACCCTTGGGAAGAAAGCTCCTAGGTCCAAACCCAAACCTGGAATGGTCAAAGTGGGGAGGTGCCCGACTGTTTCCATCATACTCAATGGTATTACCGTTACAGCACTTCTTGACACGGCCCCAAGTTACCACTATTCAAGGCTGCCATTTCCTCAAGCACTGGACCCAAGACCAACTAAGATGCCCTCCAAAGACGCGGGCTCAACCTGATTGCAGGCAACGGAATGAGTATACCTTACTTGGGCTACCAGGAAATGGACATTTAGCTGGGAGAAAAGGTTTACCCACAACAAGGGGTCATCATTAGCAACACTGATGATGGCAACCTCCTCCAGTAATCTTGGGATGAATCTACTGGACAACTGTCATGAGGAATTGCTGGATGCCCTCCGAAGCAAGTGGCACAGCTCCCAAAAGCCAGCAAGAAGGCCTGGCAGCACATTAGAAACAGAAACATAGACTTTGATGGCAGATAAGGACCGCTTGGCTCACTAGTCTGCCCATTTCCCTACCTAGAGGATAAGCTGCAGATCCTATTTAACCAAGAGCCTATTTCTTCCTACCCCCCACAAAATTGCCTTATGTCTGTCCCATGCATTCTTGAATTCTCCCACAGTTTTAGATCCCACAACCTCCTCAGGAAAGCTGTTCCATGCATCCACCACCCTCACTGTGAAAAAATACTTCCTCACATTGCCCCTGAGCCGTCCCCCTCTATCTTCAAATTGTGTCCCTTTGTTCTTGCCATCTCTTTTCTGAAAGATGCTACCTCTTGAACTTTGTTGATTCCACTGAGGTACTTAAATGTTTTGATCATGTCCTCCCGCCTCTCCTTTCCTCAAGGGTATACATATTAAGCTCCTTAGTCTCTCCTCATATGGCTTCTCTTGCAGACCCTGCACCATTTTAGTTCCCCGCCTCTGAACTGCCTCCATCCTGTCTATGTCCTTGTGGAGATGGGGTCTCCAGAACTGGATGTAGTACTCAGATGGGGTCTCACCAACTGTCTGTAAAGCGGGATAACAACTTCCTGTTTTCTGCTGGTGATGCCTCTCCCTATACATCCCAGTATCTCCGCCCTCCTACTGCCTTCTCACATTGCTTGTCAACCTTAAGGTCATCTGATATGATTACCCCAGGTCCCTTTCCATTTTTGTTGTTGTTACTACCTCCCCATTGTGTAATCTTCCTTGGGTTTTGTTTCCCAGGTGCATTATTTTGCACTTCTTTGCAATGAGTCCAAGCTGCCATACTTCTGACCATTCCTCCAACCTTGCCAAGTCCTTCTCATCCTTTCTATGCCTCCTTGTGCATCAACCCAGTTGCAGATCTTTGTGTCATCTGCAAAGAGGCATACTTTTCCTTCCAGTCCCTTGGCAATGTCATTTATAAAGACATTAAAAAGGACTGGACCCAGTACTGAACCCTGTGGTACCCACTAGGATCCCCTCTTTCTTCAGAGTGGACTTACTTTCTGTGTCCTGTTGTCCAGCCAGTGTTTTACCCAGGCTACCATCATGGGACCCACTCCCAGGCTGGTTAATTTGACTATTGATCTTCTGTGTGGGACTGTGTCAAATGCCTTGCTAAAGTCTAGGTAGGCCATATCCACAGCCCTCCCTGGTCTACTACTTTGGTCACCCAGTCAAAGAAATCAATTAGATTCATCTGACATAACCTTCCTCTGTGAACCCATGCTGCCTTGGGTCATGTGCCCCAGTGGCCTCTAGGTACTCAACAATTCTTTCCTTCAGAGTGATTCCATCACTTTCCTACCACAGAGGTCAAACTGACAGGTCTGTATTTTCCTGCCTCTGTCTTGGTCCCACTTTGTGAAGGGAATCATATCAGCCTTCCTCCAGTCCTCAGGTACCACACCATCCTCCCATGATTTTTAAAAGGGTAGTCAGTGGTGTCACTAGTTCTCTGCTTAAATCTTTTAGAATTATGGGGTGAATTCCATCTGGCTCTATTGCTTTGTCCACCTTCAGTTTTAGGAGTTCTTTCAGAACACTTTCTTCTGTGAAAGGACTGGGATCAACCCCCTATCCAAAGTGCTTCTTTTAATTGGATTCAGCACCTCCTCCACCTCCTCTTTTGTGAATACTGAACAGAAGTATTCATTCAGTATCCTGCTTTTTCACTGTCCTCTCTGCCCACCCACCATCCATTCTATTCGGCCTCACTATCCCTCCCTTTGTCTTTCTATGTTCCTGATAAACCTATAAAAGGTTTATCCTTCTTAACCGAGTTGGCTATCTTTTCCTCAGTTTGGACCTTTGCTATTCTGACTACCCTCTCTGCTTCTTTTTGCCTTAACTGGTACAGTTCTCTGTCCTGCTTCTTCTGTGTTTCCTTGTACTTCCTAAATGCTATTGTTTTCCCTAACCTTCACTGCCACCTCTTTTGAGAACCATAGTGGCTTTTTCTTTCATTTTGATTTGTTTATTTGCTTCACACAAAGACTTGTTGCCTCTGTGATGGCAGTTTTGATATTTCCATTGTTGCTGCACCTCCTTCCAGCCTGTTTGCTAGTGCTTTTCTAAGGCACTCTCCCATCTTGCCAAAGTCAGCCCTCCTGAAGTCCAGAACCCTCACTTTTGTATGGCTTGACTGTTGCTGAGTTTATCACGAACCGCACTGTTTGGTGGTCACTTGTTTCAAATGTCTACCCATGTCTAGATCTGAGATCCTCTCACTGTCCCTATTTGAGAGTATGAGGTCTAAGATTGCTCCCTCATGAGTAGGTTCCAAAACTAGCTGTCTGAGGCATGCCACCTGAAAGGCATCGAGAATGGCCCTGCTTTTGGATGTGCTGCAGCAAAGGTGCTCAGTTAACATCTGGCATATTAAGGTCCTCCATCAACAGTATCTCCTTTTCTGCCATCCTAAGTATGCCTTCTATCATATCCTTGTCCATTTCCTCCCCTGACATGGGGTCTGTATACAACCCCATGCGGACTGTGGTGTCATTTCAGTCTCTAAGGTGACCCACAGTGCCTCCCTCCTCCCTGTTTACTCTTTTGTTTAGTTGCTTTTATCGCTTCCCTCATATAGAGAGCTACTCTGCCCCTCTTCTCCCTCCCTCCCTGTCTCTCCTGTAGGTTGTGTACCCTGGTATGTTAACATCCCAGTCATGGTTCTCTGTGTACCATTTTTCTGTGACTGCTACGATATCCAGGAATCCCTCTTCTATCAAGGCCACCAGATCGGGAGCTCATTGCCCAGACTACAGGCGTTGGTACTCATTACCTCCATTTCTTGATGGCTTACCCTCTTTTGCCCCATCCCGGTCCTTATTGTGTTTGTCACTTTCTCCATTTACCCCTGCGCTTCTCCCTATCGACATCTCTATGCTGGTGTTCTACCTCACTTAGTACCATGATTTTTGGGGGCTAGGATTTCTGCTCCTCTCCAGTGCCTCCCTTTGCTTAGTTTAAATGCTTGCCAATGAAGCATTTAAACTTAGGATCCTGGTTCCCTCCTGGACAGATGTAGACCATCACGCCAGCATAGGTCTGCATCCCTCCAGGTGGACCCCTAGTCCCCAATGAAGCCAAATCCCTCAGCTCTGCACCAGCTTTAAACCACTGATTGAATCCCATGGTGTGGAGCACCCTAGCCTCACCCGTGCATAGACAGGCAGCACTTCAGAAAAGATTACCGTGTGTGCTATTTGTCTAAGGCCCCTCCCTATCTCCACAAATGCTTCTTGCACTGCTCTGATTCCTTTCTTAGCCAGGTCATTTGTCCCTAGGTGGACAATGACATCCAGCTCCCTCACCTGTGCAGCTGCTCCTGTGATCCTGAGGATTCGCTCCTGTCTCTCCAAGCCATGGTGCCTGCAGGCACCTTACCTCCCTCTCCCCTTCCTCCCCAGTTCTATCTTCCTAACAATGGAGTCTCCCACCAGGAGTTGTCTCCTCTCCTGTGGGGTCCCATGCCACCCTCCTCTGGGTCTCCTTTGTGGAGGTTCCCAGCATCCTCCTTGGTCTCCACTGTGGGTGACTCCATAGAGGAACCACACTTTTCCAGAACAGCATAGAAATTGTGGAGAGGTACAATTGGAGGATGCACCTCTGTTCCACCACCCTCACCCTCCTGAGCCCACTGTGATCCAACCACTCCTCTTTCTTGGCAACCTCTGAGGGAATGGCAGTGACCCTGTTGGTCCCTGGTGGGAGAGGAGGTCCCACAAATCCTGGACTACTCAGCCTGGAGATGAGCAGCCTCCTCCCTCAGCCCAGAGAGGTGCCTGTAGATGGGACAACACCGCATCCTCCAGAACATCTCCCGAAGACTGCTCTCTACAGTCACTGCACTGCACCACTCCCATCATGTTTTATTTCTGGTCCCCTAACTGTTGTTTGGAATACTTACTTTTCCTCTGTTTGTTTATTTCTTTATTTTCTCTCCTACTTACTTACTGCCTCTGTGACCTTTAGCTGCTGATCTTTCTGTTCTATGACAAGAAGTTCCTATATTCCTCAGTAGTCTCCTTACTTGCTCAGAGTCAGACCTCAAGCAGCTGGGGGGACGGAGAGCTACTCTTGCCCTTCAAGGATGGTGAGTCTTTGGTGGTTCTGTGATCACTCACTTCCTGCTCCCAAACAGGAAGTTTCTGTTGTCAGTCAAATCCTGTGCCTATAAAAGTAGAACTGCCTTTTGGGGGTGGAGGGAGGAAGGAGGGCAATATAGTCCCAGTAGAAGTTTAGTTATACCAGCAGCTCCTTCCCCTGGTGCTCTGCCAGAAGCTATCTAGGGCAGTGTTTAAACTGGTTTTAAACATAGAAACATAGAATTTGATGGCAGATAAGGACTGCTTGGCCCACCCAGTCTGCCCATTTCCTACCTGATGGATAAGCTGCAGATCCTAGTTAACCAGCAGCCTACTTCTTCCTACCCCACCCCCTAGAATTGCCTTTTATGACTGTCCCATGCAAGCTTGAATTCCACCACTGTTTTTGACTCACAACCTCCTCTGGAAGGCCATTCCATACATCCACAACCCTCTCTGTGAAAAATACTTCCTTAAATTACCTCTGAGCCACCCCTTCTATCTTCAAATTGTGCCTCTTTGTTCTTGCACACCTCTTTTTTGAAAGATGCTACCTCTTGGACTTTGTTGATTCCCTTGAGGTACTTGAAAGTTTCTATCATGTCCCCCCTCTCCTCCTTTCCTCGAGGCTATACATTAAGCTCCTTAAGTCTCTCTTCATACGTCTTCCAGTGCAGACCCTGCACCATTTTAGTTGCCCTCCTCTGGACAGCTTCCATCCTGTCTATGTCTTTTCGGAGATTGGGTCTCCAGAACTGCATGCAGTACTCCAGATGGGGTCTCACTAGCTGTCTGTACAGAGGGATAATAACTTCCTGTTTTCTACTGGTGATGCCTCTCCTATGCATCCCAGTATCCCCCAGCCCTCCTTGCTGCCCTCTCCATTGCTTGCCCACCTTTAGGTCATCTGATATGACTACTCCCAGGTCCCTTTCCATTTTGTTGTTGTTAGTATCTCACCCCATTGTGTACTCTTCCCTGGTTTTGTTTCCAGGTGCATTACTGCACTCTTTGCATTGAATCTAAGCTGCCATACAGAAATAAAACCTGGCTTCTTCTAGCTAAGTCACTCCCCTACTTTGTAAATCTTTCTACACTTAGTTAATTTCACAGATAATTCCTTCAGCCACTTGTGACAAGCACCTGGATAACTCCCTACTTTGCAAATATTTCTACACTTAGTTAATTTCACAGATAATAATTCCTTTCAGCCACCTGTGACAAGCACCTAGATAACTACACAGATAACAGATACATAGATAACACTTCACTTCAACTAACTCGACAAACACACTAACTTTTTTTACCTTAAATTGAAGGTCCCAGTACTAGTTCTTAGTCCCAGTAGATAAGTTTAGTTATACCAGCAGCTCCTTCCTCCTGGTGCTCACTATATTGCAGTGTCACCACGGTTCACCAATGCTGAAGGAGAAATTGAAGATCCAGATTCTTGATGTCCAGTCAGTCAGACTGGACCCAGGTACAGACACCATACTGCTGTGCAAAGCCAAGGTGGGACTGCAAGGCAAGGACTATGTGGCTGTAGTTGAACAACTCAGTGCCACAGGGAGAAGCCAGTGATTGTTGCACGGAGTCTCACAACAGTTACTAAGGGCAGATCCCTATCTGCATTTTGAACTATGGCACAACTCCTGTTAAGCTATACCAGAATCAGCCTGTGGATAGATTGATAAAGATCCAAAGCGAGGACATAATTGAGCCCTCAGAAGACCATGGAGAGAATGTATTTCAACTAAATGGAGCTGTAGACCCTGAAGGAGCAGATGCCATGGGCTGGTGAGGAAACTGACTTGGGTACCAAAGAAACCGCTGAAGAACACAAATAGGGGTTGCTGTTGATGCTAGACAGACTACAGAGAGAGAGTCTTTTCCAAGCACCCCTTGACTTTGGGTGAGCAAGAACATGCAGCACTGCATAGTCACAGCACAGCACAGCACCCACCCATCAGAGAATGATTCTGCCCTATTTCACCTACACTGTACCAACCAGTAAAAACATGCTCCAGGAGATGAAGGATGCCAAGGTCATCACCAAGAGTCACAGTCCATGGGCTGCTCCAATAGTACTGGTCAAGAAAAGGATGGGCAAATTCACTCTGTGTTGACTATTGGAAGCTGAACCAAGTGACACACAAGGATGCTTACCCATTACCACAGATAGAGGATTCCTGGCAGCATTGAAATCAGCATCCTGATTTCAACCCCAGACTTGGCTAGTGGCTACTGGCAAGTTCCACTTGCACCAGAGGACAGGGGAAGTCTGCATCTGTGACCCCATGGGCCTCTATGAATTTACTCAAATGCTATTTGGATTGTGTAATGCCCTAGAGACTTTTCACGACTATTAGTGGAACACTGCTTGGGGAGCTTTAATTTTGACATAGTCCTCCTTTACTTGGATGACATCATCATTTACTCTAAAACCTATTCTGAACACCTGCAGCCCTAGAAACTGTTCTTACCCACCTAGCTGACTATGGGCTCAAGGTCAAGCCATCAAAGTGCCACCTGCTCAAATAAGAAGTTCACTACCTGGGGCATGTTGTATCTAAGCACAGAGTGTTGTCAGACCCAGACAAGATTCAAGCAGTGCATGAGTAGCCAACTCCAGTCACAGTCCGGGATGTAAGGAGATTCCTGGGGTTTGTAGGGTACTCTCGGTGATTTGTCCCCAATTCACTCCAGGTAGCTGCCCCACTGCATGAATTGCCTCAGAGAACAAAGCAACTGCACAAAAGCAGCCCTTGCAGTGGAGTTCAGCCCAGCAGGAGTCCTTCAACAGCTTAAAAGCAATGTTGATCCAAGCTCCAGTACTTGCCTATCCGATTATCAACTTTTCTTCAAATTATGTACTGATGCCAGCAATTGAAGGCTAGAGGCTGTCCTCTCCAGGACCAGGATGGAGTTGAGAGGGTCACTGTTTATGCAAGCCATGGGCTTTGTGCAGCTGAATGGAATGATGATCGCTACAGCTCCTTCAAGCTGGAATTCCTTGCTCTATTGCTCTAGTGTGGGCAGTCACTGAGAAATTTAAAGCTACTTAGCTGCCACACCCTTCACAGTCTACATTGACAACAACCCCTTGCTCATCTGAACACTGCATGACTGGAAGCACTTTAGCAGAGGAGGGCCTCAAGATTTGCCAACTACTATTTTACAACCAAGTACCGTGCTGGTAAATCCAGTGCAAATGCTGATGCCCTGTCGAGGGTACCTGTCAAAGATGAGATGGAGGAGAATGACAACCACAGAGAAGCTCTAGAGATGCCTCCCTTTCTCCAGATCCCTGCAGAGGTGGTACAAGCCTGCTGCTATAGCTTCCACGCAGCTGTCTGCCCTGCTGCAACTGCAGAAGCACTGGAAGATGACATGCCGAGACATTAAAGGAAACCCCTGACTTATGGCAGCAGATCCAAGACAACAGTCCGGTGACTCAACAGCTAAAGGCCTTCATTAGTAAACCAGCAGACCCTACCTCTGGAGGACAGAAAGCATGCTGACCCAGAACTTGTGAAACTGTGCGACATGTGGCTCATATGACAGTTGTGGATGGAAGGCTTATCTGCACCATCACTGACCCAAAGACACATGACCAAGTTCGACAAGTCATCCTCCCCATGAAGCTGCAGATGTTGCCCTAGAGGCATATCATGACAAATCTGGACACTTTGGCTGCAAAAGACATAGGCTCATATGAGAACCAGATTCTATTGGGTTGGGATGCATGAGGACAGCCAAGAGTGGTGTGACAAATGCCCAACATGTAACCCTCAAGCAGCACCAGGGCAAGATCAAAGAGCCCCATTACATCCGATCACTGTTCATGCACCCCTTGAGCTGGTGGCCCTTGACCATCTTAAAGTAGACCCCAGTGGGATGGCCTAAACTACATTCTCACCATTATGGACCACTATTCAAAGTTTGTCATTGCTGTGCCTGTCCATGATCTTTCAGCCTGAACCACTGCTGAAAAGTTCTGGAGGCAATTTGTTCAACCCTATGGTCACCCTACCAAAATCCTGACTGACCAAGGTTCAGCATTTGAGTCTCACTTGTTTAAAGAACTGTGTGCCTTGTATGGAGGGCAAAAGATCCACACCACTGCCTATCACCCTCAGGGCAATGGGATCATTGAGAGGGTCAACCAGACTATCCTTGACATGCTCAGAACCCTACCAGAGTCTCAGTGACTGCACTGGCCAAGACTTCTCCCAGAGCTAGTGTACTTCTACAATAACACAACTCACAGCAGCACTGGGTACTCAACATACTATTTGATGTTTGGCCGTCATGGGAGACTCCCCATGGACGTGGTTCTAGATGTAAACCAAACCCAGTGAAACCCCTCCATACCCCTACTGAGTGGGTGACTGAGCACCATCAATGATTACGAGATGCTGGAAAAATAGTGGCACAAAACATGGAGAAAGTGTAGGAACGCATAGAAAGCAAATTATGATGTCCAAGCCCATGCAATGCCTTTGGCCATCGCTAAAGGGTATATTAAGAAAGACTTGCTGCACAAGTTGGATGTCAAATGGGAGTCAGAACCATATTTGATTGTTCAGATCCAGTTCACGGACTTACCTGTTTACAAGATCCAAGAGGAGTCTGTCAGGAAGCAGCCACAGATTGTTCATCACAACAGACTTAAACCCTGCACCTTCAGAGCTGCTCCACCATCTGGAAGTCACCTCATGGACAGTAATCTGGAGGAGAGGCTGGAACTACTACCAACTGAGGAAACCACCCCAGAGTCATTTCCCACCTTGCTACTAACCCCACACCTGTATCCAATGGTGCACACCCTCCAGTAGCCACTGATGCAGAGCCCCTCAATGTAGATCCCAGAGGTCAAATTTTAGGTACCCCTCAGAGGTATGTGACTGAAGCTGTACAAAGGGTGTCCCCATATGAGTAGAAAGATGAAAGAAGAGCCAAGACCACTGCCCAGTTGTAAATATGGTTTATTGAAATGTTCTAAGATGTAAATCAGAACTTTAAAGATGCAAGGAGTCATAAATGTGTTCTCATACACTGACAAAACCACTACAATAATGTTTAGAGTGTTAGTAAAATGTAGAATTAAGGATGTAAAGTTTATAATCTGTAGGCTGTTAAGAATGTCTTGTTACCATAACACGAGCAAGGAATATGTCATTGCTTATGGATAGAATTGTCAAGAGTTTAAGATTAAGAAGGTAAATATTTGGAAAATACATGAGGACATGTATTGTTAGGTGGTTTGAATCTGTAGTGCCCCAGGGAAATTGGGGCACCACGAAAATAGGGGATCCTCAAAGATATGAGGGTCTGACAGTTATGGGGACCCTAGCAGCTTAATGGGAAACCTTGGAAAAGCTTTGGTGACCCTCTGAAACACAGAACAGGCCCAACTCCAGCAGACAGTCCTAGCAGTGTTTTAAAAGAAAGCATTTTTCTTTCTTCTCCTTTCTTGATTCTCCTTCCCCCTGCTCAACCAAAACCTAGTCAGCCAAAGCCAAACCAGTTGGGCCACATTCCTGTCCCACAGTGGAGAAGGAAGCCAGGCTGAGCCCTCTTAGCCAATCCCTGTGGCCAGGGTAGATTCAAATTTGAGACTTTTTAAGCCACTGACCCAGCATCTGGAGGCTGACCTCTGGATGAAGGAGACAATCCTGGCAGGTAGCCAGGACTTCCCCAGCCTAGAGGAGGCTCTGCACAGGTTGGAGAGGAGAGAAAGAGTTTGACCAGGAGAGGGTGAAGGACAGTAAGGCAATGGATGTTGGCTTCCCTGTTAGGAGGTTGAAGCGAATCCCTGGGTCCCTTCAGTGTAACTCCTCCAGAAGATCCCCAGTAGCAGCCTCAGTCAGTTTTGCAGAAATCTGCCATCTAGTCAGGTCCCCCAGTGTGTCGAGCCAGTTCATTTGGCAGTGAAACAGACCCATTGAACCTTTCATGCAGCAGTCTCCAGGAGAAGAGGCCTTATCACTCCTTTGTGGTTGTGCATTCCCTGAGTACAGAAATCCTTGTTGAACTCCAGGGTAAGTAGGCTGGTTGACCAGCATTTCCTTTAATAATTAGTCCTAGCTAGACCTGTTCCAGCCAGGGAAGGATTGTTTGTTTAGCAATTGTATTGTTGCACAGTGTAATTATTGTTTAGAATTGTTAAATTGCTTCCATTGTATCCCCCAGGGTGAAGAATAGCTGCTACCTTGTCCAATTGTATAGAGACGGGGTGGGGTGAGAAATGAGAACCAAGAAGCAGAAGCTAGAAGGGTTAAAACCAAATAATGGTTGGCCCAAGATTAAAGGTGTTTGTGAACTCCTCTCTGAAGGAGTGTGATGGGCTGCTCAAGATGAAGATGAGCAACCCAGGGTCCGAATTAAAATTTCGGATAGGATAACTGCTATCCGGACAAGGAGAGGCAGGAGTCGACTTAGTATTTTCGATGCCCGCAGGGTGGGCGTTTTATTTGGGACCAAGGGATGACAGACACAGTCACAAGAAGGAGGAAGGGGGTTGCCCGATAAACAATAGGAAAAATTATAACAGGGCTATACTGAAACACTTTCGATCTACTACTTTTATGGTTACCTCTACAAGCATAAACTTCAGGCCTACTGCCACTCTTATTCTAATACTAGTTTATACTGTACTCTATACTCTAAACAAGAATCCAGTCTTATTCTGATACTAGTTTATACTGTATTCTATACTCTAAACAAGAATCCAGTCTTAGGCTACTCAGCACTACATTAGGGTGATCAGCATCATACATCTACAAAAGAGTCTAGAATTTTACAAAGGTCCAGAGATCCGGCGTTCGTACACCGTCGTTCTTCATTGGTAGCTACAAGGAAATAAACAGAACTGTAGAACCCAATCTCAATTCCTAGCAAGGACCTAGATAAGGCCACTGGGGTGGTGAGAGGTTTGGTAAACAGACCATATATCTTTGGCAAAGCCCACTCTCTCCGAGGCTGCCGGAATGTAGAACCAAAGCAACTGGTTCCTGAAATAACACACACTGAAGCAAGAGGTTCCTCGCCAAACCCACTTCTAGGGTTGCCAGGGATGAAGAAGACCAAGATCTGCGTGGCGATGGAATCCAGTGGAGGACTACCACTATCCGACTGATGCTGCAGCACTCCAAGGGCCAGCTGGACTTGGAAGGAACTCTGACAGGACCAGGAACCATAAGAATCTGAAGAGATGATGGTTGAATCTGCAATCCTCAGGTCAGGAACTAACACAAAACAAAGAAATGGCGGACGCGTCCGGACTGGGCTTCGACGGACTTGACTTTCGCGAACTCCACAGGTGGAGGGGCGCAGAACAGGTTCTCCAAGATGAGCTCTCTCTTCTGTAGAGGTGACCAACTTAGGGACATCTGGAACAGGAACCATACGGAACGACACTGGCACGGCTGTCGTGATGCTGCCAGGATGTACTTTCAAGCTGTGAAAACAAGAAAACGGCGGTATGACTGGTACGACTGATGACGGACTTCGACTTTGGCGGACGACACAAACGAATGGGATGAGCTGATGGATGATCTTCTGAAGTGAAGAATGCTGGAAGGATGTCTTCTTCTGAGTAGAGACTGATTCTGAGCACGTGAGGTAACAGACCACACTAGGAGACTGCAGTGTGGTAGAAGATTGAGACTGTCTTCGTACAGTAATAAACATATAACTGAAGAATCCCCAAAGAACTGTGGAATAGTACAATAATTTGCCGGGAGGGCAAATTATAACTTCAGGGGTAATTGTTACTGATAAGGGCCAATGTCCAGGTGCTTAGAACAATAGTTCAGGTACTTGGACCAATAGTTCAGGTACCTCGGACAATAGTTCAGGTACTTATGGCAATAGTTCAGGTACTTTGGACAATAGTTCAGGTACTTAGGGCAATAGTTCGGGTACTTAGGGCAATAGTTTAGGTACTTAGGACAATAGTTCAGGTACTTAGGACAATAGTTCAGGTACTTAGGGCAATAGTTCAGCATAAGCAGTACAGTAATCACAGTAAATTCACAGTATAGGCAAATGGAACAGTCTCAAATGAACCCCTGTTTCTATAGGTAGGGTATTCTGGGATAGGATCCCTTACTGTACGTTGTGGCTAGGGCCTCCCTTTAGCACCACTAGGTTGGCTTGCCTTATTCTGCTAGGCGGGCCTCTCTTTAGACCAGGCTTTACCTGGGGCCTAATGCCCTACCATTACCTCGGGCTGAAGCCCTACATTAGCTTGAGCCTGCCCAATTCCGCTGGGCCGGGCCTCCCTTTAGTACCACTAGGCTGGCTTGCCCTATTCGCCAGGCCGGGGCCTCCTATAGTACCACTAGGCTGGCTTGCCCCATTTCTCCTGTAGTACCACTAGGCTGGCTTGCCCTATTCTCGCCAGGCCGGGGCCTCCTGTAGTACCACTAGGCTGGCTTGCCCTATTCCGCTAGGCCGGGCCTCCCTTTAGTACCACTAGGCTGGCTTGCCCTATTCCACTAGGCCGGGCCTCCCTTTGGACCAGGTTTCACTGGCCTAATGCCCTACCTTTACCTGGGCCTGAAGCCCCACGTTAGCTTGGGCCTGGTTCACCACCTAGATTGGGCCTGGTGTCCCACTTTACAATGGGTCTGGTGCCCTCGAAATACTGGGCCTGGTGCCCCATTTTGTAATGGGCCTAATGCCCTACTTTACATTTGGGCGGAATTGCCCCTACTTAACACTGGGCCTGGGCCCCACTTAAATCTGGGCCTGGTGCCCTCTTTATACTGGGCCTGATGCCCCACTTAAAATCTGGGCCTGGTGCCCTTTTCAAACTGGGCCTGGTGCCCTACTTACTTCTGGGCCTGACTTGCCCTTTTAAATACTCAGAGTGACAGGGCCTCTTTAAATCTGCAGGCTCCTGAACCTGCTGTCATTTAGTCCCGACTCTCCACCCCAAATTCCACCCCTAATTAATATTCATTAGGCCACTATATTGGCCTTGTTGCAGCTCCTCGTGGCGTCGCTAACCCGCCTCCCTAATTACTATTAATTTCGGGTCCTAGTGACCCGATGCTCCTCAAGGGCTCGCCGGCTTTTCTAAGCGCCTACTGCACTTTAACAGGCAGAGTCTTTTTAAACACAGGCGGTCAGCACAACGCCGTCACCGACTCACTGCTCTGACTCACTGCTGGGCTGTAGGGAGGCGGGAGGATGCTGGCAGAGGAGGGAGCGCAACAGGCAGCTGGGGGATGACTGAGGGGGCACTCCGACTGACCGACAACGTCTGGCGCTTCTCTGCCACCGTGATGGGGACGGATTACTTCTAAAACACTTCAGGGGCTAGAAAATAAGGAGGGCTTTAAGCCCTTAAAACATGACGAGATGGCGTTATCTGTGGTGCCCTGGATGGCACCACCCGACCACGGACTAACGCAGCAGAGAAGTCTTAGGGCAGGGAGGCAGCACAGGACCACAGCAAGTCCAGAGGATGGCTCCAAACAAAGGTAAGCCCAAACTGTCCCTCTGACTTCTGGGTCCTGGGTCCTCAACCTCTGCCCAGGATTAACTGTCTCCAACTGTTTACTTGTAGAATACTTGTTTAAACTTGAACCTCCCCAGGGTTCTAGATCTGCTGGATTGAATGTTGTGCATGAGTCACCTAGCACAGCATTCCATCCAGGCTATTATGACATAACTTGCTTGTAAATTCTAACTTTTTACAAGGCTGCAAGTGCACAGGGCACTTTTCAACTATTTATATTATTTTCTCTGTAATGGCCAACTTTGGGCATTACAGGAGTTTCTGCTAGTTTAATTTATTTCCAGGAAGTCTGTGCTCCAAATAGAGACTGGGGCACTCCTCTCAGCCAAGAGACCAAAGAAATGCTAGGTAAAGTCAGCTCAAAATATTACTGGTAAAAAGGGAAATGTTCAGGCTAAATTTCCAATTGTTTAGCGGTAAAAGCTAATTACTAAAGGCCTGGCAGAGCCTTAGTGCATTCTTCGCTCAGAGTTCTAGGGTAATCTAAGCCCTAGTAATGGGAAAAACTTAGTCCTTTGTCCATGTAATAGAAGGGTGTGGCAGCCTATAGCTGGGACAAAGAAACTAGGTACCCTGGCCTCCATATTCAGTGGGTCATCAAACTGTTTCAATGCCCATGAAGCAAACTATATTTTCCTTATCTGCCTGCAATCTCCTGTTGCTTGCCTACCTCTCAGCTGTTCCTGATTTTCAGAGGTGTCCCTGATTTTGCCTCAGAAATTTCTTCTGTCCTCCTAAGTCTGGCATTTCTGGCACTAAAGAGTAGGATTGGGATCACAAATTAATGCCAGCCATTGATGTTACAGTCTAGTTCTCATTAGAAAATGCTATTCACACTATGAAAAATGTTGCATACAGCTTCTGGGACTAATATTACTATTTTATCTGATGTGTTCCTAATTTTGGTCACTTATTCTGATGTGTGATGAGGGAGATTGAGAGGTATGGTTGCCTGGTCCCACTGCTTGCTGTGTCTGAACTGCTGTATTCAATCAAACTGTTTTAAGTTGTTGAACTGCTTGCTGTGACTGAACTGCTATAGTCAATTGAAGAGTTTAAGTGACTGAATTACCTTATTCCTGGAGTATCATGACGGCACTGCCTTATTTTCCGTATTGTCCTGTGTGACTGCACTGCCCTGAGGGCATTGATTGCCATACTTGCTCTACTGCTACTTCCTCTGAAGACATTTGGGGCCCCCTATCCCACATGATAGGGCTCTCAGTCATACAAGAAAGGGGGAATTGCCTTTCAGGTTTTAATTTTTGTTCTGTTCCAAGCTCCTGCACACACTCACACCTCATCTAGAATTCCTCCGTGCCTCTTCTTCTACCCAGGGATGGTTCCCGGGAGCCCAGTTTCACTTGTACCACTTCAAATGACCTCCACCAACCTGGGTGTTCAGCACGACACCCCAGGTCCGGGTTGCCGTCATAAGTGGTAGCCAGCTGGTAGATAGGGCCCACCAAAGTGAGTCAGGTTAGGGCTGCCCGGCTCTAGCTTGAGGGACTTAAGTCGTCCGCTGAACTCGAGTCACATTGGCCATTCTCCTGCATAGACATTGTCCCAAGGGGTCAATAGTACCGTGATCTATACCAAGGCCTTACCAAGGATTGCCAGGCTCTGTGCCTCATTCCCTGATGTGGCATAAGTACTGGTGACTCATGCAAGAGGCCACACAAGTCGTCCACACTCTTGATTGTACTGCCCATAGGTGGCTCATGTTCCAGTGATGCATCAAGAGGTCACACCAAGATTGTTGGATTCTGAAGCTGCAAGGGTGAGGTGGTAAGGTTCCAGGGCCTGCCCAGAGGTCATCCAGTGGATCATCGCACCCAGCATCCTTTCCTCGACTGGAGATCACCTGCCCGAGGTCACCGCAGCCGACAACCCCAGATAAGGGTTCTCTTTCCCTACAACCTGCAGGCCAACACCACCCCCGACCAGGTGCTTCCCTTTCAACATTGCCTCAGTGACACCAGGAGTCACCTTTCTTCCAGGGCCAGGAGGCCTACAGTGTTTTACTTAGTTTCTGGTTCACTGGGGACGCCCCATTTTATGGCCTGTATAGGAAGCACTTCCTTAGGTTCACCCTCAGCAGTCGACTGACCAAAATACTAGTAACCCAAGCTTGGTGCATTGGATTGCTACATCCTTAGAACCTGAATAACCTGGACTTTTGTAGGACATTAGTGGGGCCAGGTTGTGGGGCCTAAGTAATCTTATTCATTCTTTCTCATGTGTGATAGTGTTAGTGAATGCTAAGTCTTTTCTGTGTGCTCCAACTGTTGCTAATAAACCTTGCATCTTGGCTCTAGAGTACGCCTCAGCCTCTCCTTCCAGATTTATCTGGCATCACCCTAAACTATAGGGTAAGAACCACCACAGCTCACCCACCACACAACACCTGGAATCCATAGAAGCACAGGATCCAAGACAGCATGAGTTTACAACAGGAAGGTCCTGTCAAACTAATCTCATAGATTCCTTTGACTGGGTAACCAGAGTGGTGGACCAAGGGGTTCAGTTGATGTTGCCTACCTTTACTTCAGCAAAGCTTTTAATATTGTTCCACATGGAAGATTGATTAATAAGCTGGGTAGGTACGGGTGGGTCAGAGGTTGGTCAACTGGGTGGCAAACTGCTTGGTGGGCAGAAAACAGAAAGTGGTGGTAGATGGTATACAGTCAGAAGAGATGCAAGTCACAAGTGGGGTACCTCAGGGACCAGTCCTGGGGCCAGTCCTCTTTAATATCTTCATCAGTGACATTGCAGATGGACTGGAGGGTAAGGTTTGCTTTGTTTGCAATGACACCAAGATCTGCAACAGAGTAGATGATCTAGATGGGATGGCGGAATGAGAAGAGATCTGGAAAACTGGCAAAATGGTCAGAAGAGTGGCAACTGTGGTTTAATGCAATTAGTGCAAGATCATCTGCATAGGAAGACAAACCCTGAAGCTACCTATAGGTTGGGTGGGGAGTTGCTGGCAATCACAAGGGAAGAAAGAGACTTGGGCATCATCATCACAGATGACCTGAAATCATTCAAGCAGAGCACTAAAGCAGTAGGTATAGCTAGAGGGATGTTGGGGTGTAATAGTAGGGGTATCACAAGTCATAAGAGGGAGGAATAATCCCTCTTTACAAGACACTGGTTAGGCCCCATCTGGAGTACTGCATGCAATACTGGAGGCCACACCTGCACAAAAACATTAACAAAATGGAAGCAGTCCAGAGAAGGGCAACCAAATGGTGCAGGGACTGCATCAGCAAACATATGAGGACAGATTAACGGAGCTCAATATGCATACCCTACAGCAAAGGAGGAGAGAGGTGATATGATCGAAATATTCACACATCTTAAGAGCATTAACAAGGTGAAAGAGCATAACATGTTTCAATATAAGAAAAATAGCAGGACAAGAGGACACATTATGAGATTAGAGGGATGCCAATTAAGGAGTAATGTCAGGAAGTTATTTTTACAGAAAGGATGGTGGATGCATGGAACAGCCTACCTCAGGAAGTGGTGGATATGAATACAGTGCAGGGCTTCAAATAGGCATGGGATAGACATAAGGGAGAAATACAGATGAGTATGAATAGATAGGCCATTGACAGAGTAAAGGCCTATGGCACATCCATAGGTAGAAAAATGGGCAGACTGGATGGGCCTTGCAGTCCTTATCTGCTGTTAACTTCTATGTTTCTATGTTTCTTATCACATCATGTTATGTAGTACTGAAATAATTGTTTTAAGAACTAGAGTATGCAAATGGGAAAGACTATTTTCTTAATGATACTCATCTAAGAGGTTATTCTAAAGAAAATAGCATTGTTTGTGTACTGCGGTGTGAGTCGCATACACAGACAGGGTGGCGGTATTAGGTAGTTTGTTTGTGTATGCATAGTAGACTATAAATGTCTGTGTGTAGAGAGATGTGAGTAATGCTTCCATACTGTTTTAACTGCTGTTAACCAGTGCTATATTAAAATATTGCTGCTTCTATAAATAGATTTTGCCTTACTTATATCATAGGTCACGATATGCTTCTGCTTCTGCCACACTGCGCTATATTTCATCTGATTAGAACACCATTCACTTTCACAAGAAGTGTTGAGTCCTGAATGTGTTCTGTAGACCTGACCAGGTAAGTCTCACTGTGTTTTTGCAATAATGTGTTTTTTCACAATGAAAACAGGTAATCAGGTAAGTTATTGGAGTGGTATTCTTACTGTCATACTCGTGAATGTGTTATATAGTGAGTGGGGTGCACACAAGGTTGAGGTTGTGGGATAGTCATTGGGATTGGCAGGAACAGTCGGCACTGATAGTATCGTGATCTAGGAAGGTGCAGAAAGCCTAATAAGAGGACACTCTTGGCAAGCAAAATTGCTTTTGTTCTGTAACTGTTTCACTCTGACTTATTGCCTTTCCAGGTCTGTCATGCACTGCCCGTGCCAGGATCATATCTGACACCGCCATCTATGTTGCTTCATGTTGTGTCCATCCCAACTGCCCAGGTAAGTAAATTTTTTTTTTGGGCAAGCTTTATTTAAACCCTTGTTTTCATTTTCAGAAAAGAAATTGTATGGCAATTTAATGGGATGGCTCATTAATGGCTTGTAGCATCCTAGTGAGTTATTAGGGACCAGGAAAGTAGTATTGTTTATTATGTTTTGTCATTATTTATTCTTGAGATGTACGGCATCGTAATCGAGTCAGATGGGTGTACACTGTATGCCAGACCTCTATCTAGGTGTGAGGGTGTCTATGGAAAGTGAAAGAGGGAGGGTTGGAATTGCTGGGTAGCTGCATGGCACTGTCATGCTTAATATGTTATGTAAGATTATAGAATGCCAAGAATTTTGCATTTGCTGATCATGTGATGATCAGCTTGTAATATAATAACCAAATTAGGATTTGTTTCGTTTCCAAATACCTTATGTTTTATTTTCAGCTCTGCCTGTAACATGCTCCTCCTATGCTGCTGCTGCTCCGCTGCTGCCAGTAATCAACCGTGTTAACAAGTCTGTGGCCAACTTACGTGTCCCTCGCAGAAGTGACCAGGTGAGTACTTGACTGAGTGTTTCATGCAGTAAAAGATGATGTCGATTTTTATTTATGTCAGTTAAGGTTGTTCTAAGGTCATGGCATCGTGTGAACTGTATGTAGGTATGCACTTACTTCAACTGGTGGGGGTGGCCTGTAATGTACAACCCGTGTTCATCAAATTACTGTGTCGATATGCTGTGCTCGAGACATGCCTTTGCATGTGCAGTGCACATGCCATTATTGTTGAGATTTTCCCAGTTGTGCACCACCAGGGTGATCCCTCTGCTTCTCTCCTCCACTACATGGGGATGCTTGTGACTAAGTAAGATTCAGTACAGTGTCACTGTGGTCAGCAGCACATGACTCCTGCTGACAAAAAAAGATCATCACTTCTATGGTTTGTCATGTTCTGTGCATGTACTGTACTTATGATGTACCATTTGCTGTGATGTTTAACAATTGATTGTAACAGGAAACTGCCTGTGGGGTGCCTCAGCCAACATGGCCACCAATTGATGTAAGCTTCTCTGAACCTTGACATAAAGTAAGTCAGTATTCCAAGCCCAAGACAAGGATGACTACAGTGGTATGAAAAGATTTATGTCTATATTTTAAAACAAAAACAGAACAAGTTAAACGTTATCAAAGAACAGTGCAGAATAAACTGGTTTCAAAAAGCACAGAACACTCGTTAACTTAACTAAGCAACAACAGAATAAAACCATAACTATTTACAGGGTAATGAACAATAACAACAAACAACAACAAAGAACACAAAGGCCTGAATATTCAGACTGAGCCTGGCAGGAGCAAGCCTGGGTGCAACGGCGAATCAAGGCGCCAGGGCATGGACCAGGCGATATTCAACGGTGCTGCGCCATGGTTCAGCAATCGCTGAATATGGCACTGAGGGTGCATGCACTGTGCATGGTGCAGTGGCACTGTGTCAGCGCAGTGACAGAACGGGTGCAGGGATGTGCCAGAGCAAGTGCAGTTGCGCTTATGTGCATCATCCGCTATAATCAGCACTGGGCATGCAAATGAGGCCATTATGCATGTAGAGGTACAAATGGGGCCATTTGCTTGTCATTATGGCCCCATTTGCATACAGTGCACCTCAACACCGACAACTTGCACCTGGTTCCCTGCCAGGTTGCAGCCGCTATGACCAACAACCTTCAGTCCCATGACGGCCCTCCCTGCTCACCCGACAAGTGGTCATATGTAGAGTGAGTCTTCCAGGTGGTCCAGTGGAAAACACCCATTGCCCGATCGGAGCAGTAGTACAATATATAATTCCTGGTGGTCTGGGGAAAGCCCTCCAGAGCCCTCCCGCTGAGGGTCCCTGCCACCCAGCACCCCCTTGTCATTGGCGGGCAGCAGCACCCCACCTGCATGCCGCCCGGCCACCGAATGACAGCGTACAGTATGGTCTGTACGCCTATTGGTCCACTCTGCTCATTCACATATTGGGCCTGTGATAGCATGGTTCAGATGCCCATTGGTCCAATGAGTGAACCAATAGGTGTACAGACCATACTATATGCTGTCATTCAGCCGGTGGCCGGGTGCCACAAGTGGCGGGTGCTGCCGCCCGCCAATGATGGGGGGTGCTGGGTGGCGGCGGACATCAGCAGGAGGGTGGGGAGGAGGGGTACCACTGGACCACCAGGGTATCTAGTGATGTTTCCACCTACGATTGGGTGATGGGGACTTTCCACTGGACCACCAGGGATTAAGGTTACATATGCCCACGATCGGGTGCTGGAGAGCTTTCCTGGACCACCAGGGATTATATTTTACTTATGCCTGAGATTGGGTGATGGGGGCACACCGCTCCCAGGGCAGGGAGCATGTGGACAGTGTTCTGGGTGGACGGGTGGCCACCCACCGCTGCCGGCTGCTGTGTTGCATTCTGCAATATGGCAGCTCACCTGTGGTGGTCAGGATTTGTTCCTGATTTTACCAGGCACATCTTTGAGCCCCGGTGGCGTGGGTGGGTTGTGCAACATATGCGCCTGCACATCCCAGGCTGAATATCGGGATGTGCCGCATATGCATGAGCACTCGCCCCCGTGACTTGCGCCAGATACATTACTGATGCACCCCGGTGCATCAGGAGTTGCGCAATGCACGCGTTCTCTTTGAATATCCTGCTTATTTAAAACTATTTACACAAAAATATTTTAGCAGTATTGCCAACATTCAACATCGTCGGCAGACTCGTGCATGAGGAGTTCACCTCTGAACTCCAGGCTGCCTCTGAAGTGGGTTGATCATTTCTTTTGATTGTCCTGTATTTTTGACAAGTGGGCCTCCAGTGCCTTAACCCCTTTTTACAATTTTTATGTCCCTGTCCCTCCTTCTGTTTGCATTTTTCAACCTGTTCCTGCTGTAGTGTTACGTGGGATCTTGCTGATTGGCACCATCACCACCCATATGAGGCTGTGTACCTTGCCCTGCCTCGCCGACTCTCCTGTCTTGTTGCGTGCTGCTGTTGTGTTTCCCTCTCCACCAGCCTTACCAGCTCCTTCTGGATTTTCAGCACATGGTTTTGCACCGTGTGCTTCTCTTCTGTGGCTCTTCCTCAGCTTGGGTTGTGAGGTGCTGGTGATCTCCAGTGCTGCAGTACAGAAAGAAAGGAGGGTGAGGGAGATGAGAGTTCATTACAATGTCTCTACACTTTTGACTATATGGTTGCGCAGTGACTGTTAGACATCACTGATACTACACTCATATATTTTTAACAGTGGGACCTTGCACAGTCTCACTAATGTAATGCCCCCAAAAAAACACTAGTTACTAGATGCTGAGGTGACGTCCACAGTCCAACTGAACCCTAAACATTACTGCTTACACCTCACTGATACCAACCACTCATATGTTAGAACACTGAGACCTTTTGCACGGTCTCAGTCAGGAATGCCTCACAAACACCAGTTACTGTATCCTGAGGTCACAGCCACAGCCCAACTGAACCCTAAACATTACCATTACACCTCCCTGATGCCAATCACACATACTGAATGTTAGAACACTGGGACCTTGCAAAGTCTCAGTCAGGCAATGCCCCCCAAACACCAAGTACTGTATCCTGAGGTCACAGCCCAGTTGAACCCCTAGACATTACAATCACACCTCCCTGATACCAACCACAAATATGTTAGAACACTGGGACATTGCAGTCTCAGTGAATGCCCCTCAAACACCAGCTACTGTATTCTGAGGTCACAGCCACAGCCCAATGGAACCCCTAAACATTACTCGCTACACCTCCCTGATACCAACCACTCATATGTTAGAACACTGAGGACTTGCACAGGAGGGTGAGGGACACAGACTCATCAAGACAGGGCTTTCATGGGCAGGAGGTGGACACCAGCCCATTCAAGGTAGAAAGAGTCATACAATAACTCAGGCAAATAAAAGGGAGACAAGGCTAATAAGGGACAGGACTCAGCTCAGAGGTAGGTGAAACTGGCATGAAAGCAGAGTCCATCCTAGACCAATATACTCATTCAACCTGCCTGTTCTCAAGGGTCATAGATGTCAGAGAATTATAGCAGTGCTGCTACAGTACTGCCCATTGGACACCTGATTTATGGGCAGCATAAGTTAGAGAATAAAACCATACCGTGTGTGTGTGGGGGGTGGAGCATTCCACGGGTGGAATAATGCTGAGATTTGAATTCCTCTATTCCATGGTAAACAAACACAATGTATTGATTGTGAATAAAGACATATGACTGACAGGTGCAAAACCTTTATGGAAGAAATAATTTACATTATTAGGCAACATTTTAGCATATTTTTGTGACTTTGACAACTTTAGAATGTATTTTTTTAAAGTTGCCTATGGCCCATTTTAAGTAAGCAATAAGACATGCTGTGTGCTGGTAGTACTGAGATACCTGCACACCCAGAGGCTGAAGACACTAGACCTGTGGTCTCATGCATCACTACACCTTTGGGTGTGTGGGTATCTACACTACCAACACCCAGCCATGTCTTATTTCTTGCATAACCATTTATGCACACAGTACTTGCTGAGCCTATTTACTCCTTATCTGTGTTTAAAAAAAAATACATATCTTACCACCAGATGGAGTCTCCACAGCTGCTGCTTGCTCCCTCTGCACCATCTCCTGGCACTGTGGTGCTGGACTCCTCAGCGCTGGCATGTACAGTACAGCTGCTCCAGCAGGCGCAGCACCTGTTCACAATGAAGCGAGGAATACTGTATTTCAAAGCAGTTGGGCAATTTACTAGGCCTCAAGGGCTGATTCTCACTATTATTTTCATTTTCAGTACTGTCTCAGAACTAATTAGGTACAGTATAAATATTTTCCTGTCATACATTGTACAATGCCACGACTAAAACTTGTGAATTCAGTGTCTTCACACCTTAATATTAACTGTGACTTGTCCTGTATTAACTCCATTACACAGTAACATTTTATAGTGCTTATTGCCTGCTGGCAACCGTATTCTATCTGTTTATGTGATCCTCTGATGTTGAATCTATGTAAGGAGCTTCTAACTCAAAGGTGTTTATACAGAGAATTCAATAAATAAATTAAAATAAATATATGCGGTATATATAATACGATTAAAACAGCAAGGTCAACCAGCAATTAAATGCATGCCAGTAAAACAATCAAGCAGTACAGTATAATTGCAAGACTATCTGATGCCAGTAAATTAGAATAATAAAAGTAATGTACTCACTATCAATAGTGCTGTCATCCTCCACTCGAGCACTTCTCCAGGAGTGGCTCTGATGTTGCTCTCAAACTCCTTCTGCTGCGTCTTCATTCTCTTCCTCTTCTGATGAGTTCCTTTTAGGGTCACAGCTCCCCAAGGGCCTCCAACACCTCCCTACACTTTGGATGTCGTCCCTTATGTGTTTTACTTGCTGCATGTTCGGGACGACACCCTCTCCACTCAGTCCAGTGTTGCCTTTGTGACAGCCCACACTTTATCCCTCTCTTTCAGAGGAGCCTCTCCGCCCATACAGTTCTGCCATGCGCATGGTGACCTTTTTACGAGCACCGCCACCTCCTGAAAACGCTATATAAATGCTGATTCTTCTTCTTCTTCTTCTTGTGTGAGAATGCTGTTGCCAGTTTTTTCAGTGCTGCCACTGGTGGAGGGAACAGCCTGCTGTTGCTGTCCTTGCTCCTCCTGAGCCCTCTGTTCAACCTCCTCCACATTCTGACTCCCACCTTCCTCCCCATACTCCTACAGCTCTCCCCAATCCTAGTTCTTCAGCTGGAGGACATTTTACAGCACTCTTTCTCTCTATCTCACTTTCTCCAGCAAATCCTGACTGCAGCTCTCCCTCTCCTCATGATCACGGAAACAGGAAACAGCGAAATGTCGCGATTTCCAGTTCCACCTTTATAACCACATAAATTTTTGTTCCGCGAGTTCAAACAAAATCCCACGGTTTGTAATTGGATGACTGTTTAAAAACTGCGAATTCTTTTACCCATGAAAGAATACGTAGCTACCTAATTAAGTCACATTATCTGCTGTATTTTAGTTATAAAATATGAAATAAATTTCATCAGTGCTACATATTGCAGTGTTAATGAATTATCTGTGATTTAAAGTGATTCTGTGCAATTTATTTTCCATAGTAATGTGTGGACATTTTGTTTCACTTTCTAGTAGCACAGGTGTTATTGTTTGACGTTCTTGAGTCACACGTTTTAAAGCTCACAACCTGTCCTGTTATGTTACTGCTGCTGTTCTTGTGAGAGGGTGACAGATGTTTTATAATTGTCCAAAGATTGGTGGTGGTGGTGGTGGTGGTGGGAGGGGAGAAGTAAGGAAGCATGTGGGCAAACAGGCTGTGTGCTACAAAGTTGCAGACATGTTGATTGCACATTAGGTAAACGAGTGCTGCCAGCCTAGGTAGTGAGTGGATGTAAGAATTGTTGATCCAGCTGCACATGCCAGCCAGCTCCCCTGTTTTACTAACATGTTGTTTCTCTTGTGATTCATCAATTATATGTATATTTTCACTTTTCAGGTCTGCCTCTGTAATGCTTGCTGGTTATACTTCCGCTCCTGCTGTCCCGAAGATGCCTTCCCTTTCGCATTTCCAGTGGCTATATTGTCAATTAAAAGTGCGTGCACAGGTAAATACTTCACACAAACATTGAACCTGTAGAAACATGCATTCTTATTGCATTTAGGGTACTGTGGTACTGCTGGATAGATTATGACTGAGTTCAAAGCATGTTGATGGGTTTCCTGGGGGTAGGGTGGGGAACTGTAGTGGTGGATTTACTGCTGCAGGCTAAGACCACTTGTCCTGAATTTATATTAGGCAAAGTGACAGTATCTTCTGATTTGGTGGTCAGCCCTAACTGCTGGTGTTATGCCTCACAAAAAAATCACAATCCTGCTTCTCTGTTGTGTTTGTGCAACTATTGTGTGGTTTCCCTTTCAGGCCTGCCTCATGATTCCCTAAGGCTTTATGACTGCTACTGCTGCTCCTGCTGCTGCTGCAGTACTTTTACTGATCCCATGCTGTAGCTTCATGGCATGTCCATTCCAACTGCTCATGTACATACATAATATTTATTTTCATTTTTAGTGCAACCTTGCAACTGGTTTATGTTTCTATTTAGTGTTGATTTGGGCCATCTTTGAGGCAGGCGTTTTGAGTTCTGCTTCAGTATGTGGGTTGGACAGTACAGTGGTAGTGGTGGTACTGTTGTAGCTAATGTAGGCACAGCAGACAAGTTGGGCTGAAGGTCTATTAGGTAAAGAGAAAGTAGGTTCTTGCTTGTTTTCCAGACTAACAGTTGTTGTTCATATGCTAAATAATGTCAATCCATGCTTGTCTTGTGTTTCTGTGACTGTCAGTGTGCTTCCCTTTCAGGTCTGCCTCACTAAAGCTTTCTGAGTGCTGCTGCAGCTGTAGCTGCTTCGATTGCTGCTGGTATCCTCCATTACTCCACAAGGACTGTGGCTTCCTGATGTGGTCATCACCAAACTGCCTAGGTAAGTACTTCATAATTGCTATATTAAAAAAACTTATGTCGATAATGAAATAGGTGTAGGAGCCGATGGTCTTTGAGACTGGTTGGGAGGATGTGGTTGTGGACAGTGGTAGTAGTAACGGTGGATTAGCTGCTGCAGGCTCAGACTACTTCTGCTGCATGTGGGTCATGAAAAGTGAGACTATGTTCTGACTGAGTTGGTTTTCAGATCTACAAGGTGTTTTTAACGTAACAAATTGTAATACCTTTCCTTGTGTTTCTGTAACTGAGGGTGTGATTTCTGTTTCAGGTCTGCCACTGTGATGCTTTATGGATGCAGATGCATCTAAAGCTGACCTGAATGTACCCTGGCAGCCAGGCCTGCGGCATCATGGTTTGTTGATCACAGCTGCACAGGTAAGTATCTTTGGCTCTTGTTTTAGTTTGACCTTCTTTTCTCCAGTCCCTACACAGGTTAAAATATATTGTGGTGGGATACATTTATTTAATTTAAAAGTAGAGAAATAAGGCAAGTATAAGGGGTTGGGCCAGGGTGGTACAGGGCTACTAAAGTGTTAGCATACTTAGCTGCACATTAGGTAGTGACAGGTGGCCCAGGTGGGAGAATAGGTAGTGAATGAGAGGGCTGAGCCCATGGTTCAATGTGGGGAATAGCTCCTTCCACTACCACTACTTAAGTTTGACTCCACACTCCTTTTCTTAGGGGTCATTTCCCCTGAGCTCCCTGTGGCTTGTGTTGCTGTGCTGTCTTCTCTTGCTGCTCTGGTTCATGCTTCCCTACCTGTTCGCCTGTTGTGCTGGTTGTTTTCTGTCATTTGTGCTTCTTCTTGTTCCTTGTGCTTTCCTCCTGCCTTCTGTCTTGTTTTTGTCCCAGCCTCTGGGGCCGCTGTGTGCTACCTCCCTGTTTGGTTCTGTCCCCAGATCCCTGGGTTCCCCCACTTTCATTTTCTTTTAGGCATTTTGTTTTTTGCACCACATGCCACTCACTGAGCTTCCACTCCACATCTTTCCCATTCTGGCACCTCCGCCTCCTTCCCTCAGCAGCGTCTCCACATCTGAAGAGTGCTCTGAGTATCCCCATGGCCTGCCCTCTTCCCCTCCATTTGAGTCCCCTTTTCCTGTCCTCCCTGTAAGCATCCATGCCTTTCCTGCTACGACCATATGCTTCCCCATTTACCTGACCCCACCTATTTGCAAGCCATCTACTCTGACCTGCTACTCCACAACAGGGACAAATGGACTCCAGCTCAGCTTTTGGCATCTTTCACAGTAAGTGTTCACCAGTCATTTCTCAGTCCTTAATGGATGCAGTTCCCAACTCAGGCATTGCCTGCCAGATTTACTGCACAGCTGAGTCAGCATTCCCTCTCATACAGGTATTTCATATTAGCTAGATATGTCATTCATAGCCCACAGGTACACTTTTATTTTGAATGTTCCTGCCATGCTTGTAATAGCGAAGTGCATCCCAGCCATCACGGGCAATATGGGGAGACACTGTCTGACAACTTTGTGGATTCGGTCCCATGCTGCCTATCTCATACTACCTAAGCCTATATTTCTGTTCCTAATGTAGCCCTATCCTGGATGCACTTACTACCTATCAACCTTGGAACACTGGCGCTACTCCCACAGGAAAAATGTAGGCCATAACCCAGTGCTCAGCTCCATTGCCTTCCCCTTCTACTGCCTCTTGCATCATAACTCCTCATACCTATATTTCCAGCCCTGTGTCCCTGATCCTTCTACAAGTCTCCTTTTCTGTATGCTTCCTAATGCTCAATTCTTGCATCTCATTTCTATTTTATATATTATTGGCAGCTACCACCCCATCAACTATCCATGTTTACCCATTGTACTCTACCCTCTTTCTACAGCAGCATTTAGCTTAGCAACTCATACCAGCAGTATTCCGGGACTCTGTCCCTAACTCACATCTTCTGAGGTGCTGAGCAAAGGTAGGCTTCCCTGTCTACCGGGATGGGATTTCGTTATAATTCTCAAACAATCTGACAACTCCACCTTCTACCTGCACATGGCTTGCAATACTAAGGCAGAGTCTGTCTTCGTACTTCAGCCATTAATCCTTTCCTACCTAGCATACAAGTCCTGTCATGGACAACACCAGCCTGAGCGGGAAACCAGAGTCCCTATATCATTATTCCCATTATTTTCCAACAGGTCTCTTTGTTGCTGTACAAGCAACTTCCACCAGTGAGCTACCTCTCATATCTGGACTAATCACCCATTCAGCATGGATTCCTCCCAACCAACTGATCTGTCCTTTGCTCCACCAGACCATACAGGCAGGACTTCTTTAACTTCAGCTTCAATGGCTTCAACACACCAAAACACAAGTTGAAATCTAGCTTTTCCATTGCAGACTGGAGAGTACCTAGACTCCTTAGCACATTTAAAAACATGGCATTCCCTATGCATACGTCAGCTAAAAAGCAAGAATTATTCAATCTTTTCATCGCCTCTCAAGCCAGACCTTCTCGTCCCCGAGTTCCTGACTCAGACAGCCAGTCCATCCCCAATGCCTCTCTAGCTGAGATCCATGACTTTATGGCTCAGATTTCCACTTTCATTTCCCAGCTGGATTCTCATATGTTTACTCTCAAAGCTTGTCTCCTCCTACCACTAATCAGCCAGCACTGGTGGATCAACCATCGCTTTAAGTCCCAACTCCAGTACCAGCTGCCCCTGCTTCACTGTGCCTGCTCCTCCACTTCCTACAGGTACATCCTCCGTCCTTCATCTCCCATCATCACATCCACTTGCCTCATCCTGCTCATCTCCATACAGACATCATAGATGGAAAGGATGTCAACCTGGCTTCACTTCAGGTAGCCTCATGAAGACATAGTAGAAAATCGGATAGTATCCTGTGGTGATGTCTCTGTAGTACTAAAGTTGAAGGATACCCGCCTTCTTTGCAAGTTAACCCTGTTGGAATTCATACTGGCCTTCAGCATATACCAGAACATTCTATTTTCATCTTTTCTGGCTCACCATGAAGAACTTGGCGCATACCTGTATCTGATGACTAATCTTAGTGTTTGCTATGGTGGAACCTACTTTGTGTAACCCCTAGATGGCGCTATCCCAGGGGCTACTACCCTGCCTGATTTGCCACTAACAGGTTGAGGGCCTGGATCCAATGGCGGGTGCCTCCACCCAGAGGTCAGGGTTTGCAATAGTTAAACTAACTTGGTCACAGCCCTCTGGGACACTGCAACCCTTTCTTCCACTAGTGGCCCACACAATATATCAGAATTACCTTCACAGTATACACTTACCCCCAGGTCTGGTTCCGGCACTGGGACCTCCTGTGAAATGAGATACAGTGCAACAATCACAGTACAGTACTTTAACATAGACAAATACCTCAGGCAGTATAACTTTGCTGAAACAAGCAGCTCTGATTTATTTAGGGGATATAACAAGGACAGGGAAATCAGGTTAATTAGCTTATCACTCTAATAATGTACTCTATGGCTCTGTGCACAGGCCTATCCCTATCTGTTACTGTCCCTGGGTACCAAGCCCTCAGTGGCTAGTCCAAACCGTGGCAGCTGGTAGGGGCCCTTTCACAGAGAAAAGGAGAATTAAACAGTCAGCAGTACAGTAATTCCATTTGGATTTAATGTGGCAATTCAACAGGAGCAACCCTGAATTAGTACTCACGACCTCCAAATAAGATAGGGTCCTTCAATGTCAGCAGGGCTCACTTGAGGTACACAAACCTCTTCACACATCCATATAAAGAAAGTACTATACCAGGCAGGCTGCATCTGTATCCGATCGCAATTACTGCACAATACCGGGAGAACACACAGCAGATTCAGTTCCTGACAGACCGAGTGCAATTTTCAGCAATTCTTCCAGTCTTCTACAGGGTGAGCCTGGTTTCTACTCTTCAGAGATCCTTTGATTCTTTTCACAGGGACAGGATTCAGTCCTAACAAGCTGTTACACAAGCTGCAGACCGGAACTCTGGGCCTTCACACGTTTTTGACTGAAACTGCACACTGAAAAAGCACAGGGCTCCTTCCTTCTTCACTGCCAAAGCTCAACTGAACTCCAACCGACAAAACCGGCACTTCCTTTGAGTTCCTCCCAGTTCTTGACTGGATTGGCTGTCACTCACAATAGACTGCTGCTGTTGGTCCAAAAGGCACTGAAGTCTAAACTACATCTCCCAGAGTCACTGCCCATACAATCCTCTTGTGGCTGGCTCAGATTATGAGTCAAGTTCTGATTCGTCCAAGGCACCATTTTAGAGCTAGCTTACCCCACACTGATTGGTCCAGTTCAGCAGTTCAAAACTAGAATGGGAACTAGCAGACACAGTTCTGACTGCAAAGAAAGCAGGTTAGACAAACTGTAATTTCATTATTACTCTAAATAATTTCTGGCAAACAGTTACATCTTTCAGATAGGTTCCTTTGCACTCCTAGTGACTGCAAAATGAAGTGAATTGGCAGCAGCTCAAGTGGTACTCAGAGAAGCACACAGTCCCCATACAAACTAATTATGTCTGCAAGCAGACAGCTCTTAAAGAGACAGTACCAGAGGCTCTAAAACACTCACTGATAAATGGCTTAAATGCCAAACACCATTCAGGCTTGGAGCATTCAAGCAAGCTCCTGGAAGTCTTTTGGGAACCCCCATTTGCAGGGGTTACACCCTTCCTGGCCTGGGAAAGCTTGGCGTCGCGTCAAGCAAGTACCCCATAAGTTTCAACTGCAACCATATACATTTGCATTAGGCTGCACATGTAATCATCAGTCAATATATCATTTTACCAAGAACACATTTCTGAAACATTGCAGTCGTCACTCTTTACACAGTATTACATACACATTGTACCATAACTCAAGTTATTACCTCTTGTACATGAAACCTGAAGAGGGCCCTTCCTATCAGTTACCTTGGGGCTGGATGGGGCAAGGGCACCATACTTAGAGGCAACACAAGTAACTTGAGTTAGCACTGATGCTCAGTTTGGGCAGTGAGCTCGGGACACATACACTCCTTTATGGACAACATTGAGAGGCAAATCCACAGGCCTCCCAAGGGAATCATAACTGAGGTGCACCACAGGCTTTACAGCTCGACCAGTCTTTCTAGGGGAACTGTTACAGTCTCTGCACTCTGAGCCTCATTTTCAGCATTGTCCACACTTGTCAGGGAGTCTCCATGGGGGTAGAGAGGCTAGAACTTGGGGCACTTTCAGCTCCAGGAGTTACAGTTTCTGAGTCCACAACATTTGGCCTGCATGGAGAGCTTTCGGACACTGGCAGTGGACTGTCAGGGCACTCAAAATACTCTTCTTGTTCGGGTGTATCACCAGTCTGCCCCAATCTATCATTTTCTCCCTGAAAGCTCAAACAGTTCAACCATGCACAATGATTCCATTTCATCTGATCTGATGCTTTGCACTTCACTTTCTGGGAGCATTGGCTCCAGGGATGAAGCTGGGGGCTTAGACAGTCCAGAAGGCCCAGCTTCATCTCCAGTATTGACTAGGGGATTGCCCCGAAACAATTGACTCAGTTAAGTAAGAAGGATAGTATTCAAAGTCACTCTCACTTTCTTCCGATATGGACTGACAGTCATGCTCAACTGGGACTTGTGGAGGAACACTTTAACTTTGCTTCTGTAGGTGCAGACTTTCTTGATCTTTCTTAGCAGCAGCTCTAGTCACTGGTCCAGAGGGGCATCTTCTAGGGGCTCAGACTCAATTAAGATTTGTCCAATGGGCAGTAAATGATTTCTATGCATTGTTTTACATCTTTTGAATTATTCTCAGGCCTTACTTTGTACACTGGCAGATCATCTAGTTTGCCCACTACAATGTGAGGAGATGGTGCCATCTGTCAGCAATCTTGTGCTTGCCATGCAGTCCCAGATTTCTTAGCAATACCCGATCTCCCTCCTGGAGTTCCTGTGCTTTCACCTTTTATCATACCTTTCTTTGTTGGCAGATTTCTTTTGGCAGCTATGGTTTGAGCCAGTTGGTACGCATGAGTTAGCTGGGCCTTTAACTTTGTACATACTGTAAATAGTTGTCAGCTTGAACCCCATCAGGAGAGACCCAAAACACACATCTACTGGTAGTCGAGCTTCTCTTCCAAACATCAGGCGGTAGGGGAGAATCCAGTGGCATCACTTTTGGTGCAGTTATAAGCATGTACCAGGGTGCTAATTTGTTGGCTCCATCTAGGCTTGTCCTTTGGGTGCAGGGTGCCTAGCATATCTAGCAAAGTGGGGTTAAAGCGTTCAGCTGTGGGTCCCCTGGGGTGGTAAGGAGTGGTTCTGGACTTCTCGCACCCCACAGAGAAAGCATCTCTTTGATCAGGCGACTCTCAAAGTCTCTCCCTTGATCAGAATGGATTCTTTGTGGAGCCCCATAGTGAACAAAAAGTTTTCTACAAGTACTTTGGCCACAGTGGATGCTTTCTGGTCTTTGGTGGGAAAGCTTGGGCATATCTCGTGAAATGGTCAGTGACCACCAGCACATTACTGATATTTCTTTGATCTGACTCCAAACTCAGAAAATCAATACAGACCAGCTCCATGGGTGCACTGGTGGTGATGTTAACAAGGGGCAGCCCTCTGGGGCAAGCTTTCCTCTGTAAGCAGCGACTACAAGTTGAATGTGTTGCTCCACATCAGCCCCATCTTAGGCCAATAGAATCTGGATCTCACCAAGTCAAGTGTTCTGTCTATACAAAGGTGCCCCATGTGGTTGTGCAAGGACCTCAGTACTGAGTCTCGAAAGGCAGTGGGCAGCACTAGTTGTTGTTTGTCTACTTGTCCCCCTCTGTCTACTGTTTCTCTGTATAACAGTTTATTGATCAGTTTCAACTTAGGACCTTCTTTGTATAACAGTGCAGTTCTCAAATCAGTGGAGCGTAATTTGGACACATCTTTTCCTGCATAGAGGGCTTCTAAAGCTGCTTTGATCATGGGATCGCGGGATTGAGCCCGCCGAATACTGTCATTGTCCAGCTGAGGCAGTGCACCAATGTCTGTGCAGAAAAGTGGCAATAAGCAGCAGGTATGCAATTCTCCAGAGCTCCCAAGCAATCCACCATGCAGTCCACTCGCGTCCGTGGACATTTGTTCCTCCTGTCAAACTTCGGCAGAGTGCCGAATGTCAGGTTCTGCCAATCGGACCAATCATTCTGGGGAACAGGCCTCGGGAGAGAGCATCAGCATCTATGTGGTTCAGACCTGCTCGGTATTCGAGAGCATAGTCATATGTAGATAATGCAGAAAGCCACCTATGGCCAGTGGCATCCAACTTAGCTGAGGTCTGCACATAGGTCAAAGGATTATTGTCAGTTTTTACTAGTATTTTAGCCCCATACAAGTACTCATGGAATTGGTCAACAATAGCCCACTTCAAAGCTAGGAACTCTAACTTATGTACAGGATAGTTCTTTCGGATGGGGTCAGGCTTCTACTGGCAAAGGCCACTGGTCTCAGGCCATTCTCGTGCTCTTGGTACAACACAGCCCCAACCCTTGCAAGCTAGCATCAGTGTGCAGGGCGTAAGGTTTTCTTGGATGGCATAGGCCAGCACTGGAGCATGGGTAAGTTGATATATGATCTCATGAAAAGCAGTCTCACAATCAGGGTCCAGCGGGCCCCAAATACTTCACTCGGATGAAAATACACTCTTTCAGTCTTGAGGGACTTTGACTTTGGTATTTTTTGTGGGTTGGGGATACCCTTGAGTAAGGTTAAGTAAAGGCGGATCACTCTTGAATAGTCCTTGATGAGCGCGATAATAACCACAGAATCCCAGGAATCTTTGCAGTTCTTTTAGATTTTTGGGCTGTGGCCAGGTGGTCAAGGCCTCAACTTTACTTGGGTGGTCTCTATTCCTCGGTGGATACTATGTGTCCCACATACTTTACTGATGTTTGAAAGAATTGACACTTATCAATGGACAGTTTAAGGCCAAAGTCCTCCAGTCGGTCCAATACCTTAAATAATCTGCTCTCATGTTCCTCCAGTGAGCTGCCAAACACAATAACATCATCTAGGTATACCAGGCACTCTAGTAAGTTCATGTCCCCACTGCACGCTCCATCAATCGTTGAAAAGTGGCTGGGGCACCTGAAATCCTTGAGGCATCCTCCATGAATTCATAGAAGCCAGCGGACAGATAAAGGCCGTCTTCTCACGGTCCTCTGGGGCCATCGGATCTGTAGTACCCACTGCGGAGATCCAGCACAGAGAACCACTTGCTCCCGCTTAGGCAGTCCAAAGCATCCTGAATGCGGGGCATTGTGTACTGATCAGGGATAGTCCGCCGGTTTAAGGTGCGATAATCCACACACATCCTTACTGTTCCATTCTTTTCCTCACTACCACAATGGGGAAGCATAAGGGCTTCTGGATTCTTGTATTACACCAGCAGCTAACATCTCTTGCAGATGCCGCCTCACATCATCTATGTCAGCAGGTGCCAGGCGTCGAGACCTCTCACAGAAATGGTCTTTCGTCATGCAGCGGATATTGTGCTCAGCTCCTTGCACCATCCTACATCCCATTCCTTTAAAAAAACACCTGGTCTCTCTGGGCAAGCTTCTCACTGATCCTCACTTTCCATTCAGCTGGCAGCGGGTCGCGAAATCAAACAAGTCAGGCGTTACTCTGTCATTCTTCCTTGAACTCTTGCTGCTGGGTAGCATTACAGTGTCTGCACAATGCACATTAGCCAGGATGCAACCTCTGTTTACTCGAATGTCTCTTTCAGACACATTATGAACTTGGACCATTACCCTTCTGGCATAAGCATGGGCTCTAGCGGGCAAAATACTAGGCTTGACCAGCAGTCCCTCTGGCAATTTTCCATCGCCTGGTGCATCCAACATTAATATTTTATTCTTAACATCCTTTCTGATACGGACCTCTCCCTGTAGGTACACTGGGCATTTGCGCCAGGATCAGAGACTCAGGATCCTTCTTCCATACAATTCCGACCGGTTCCTCTGGTTCTGTTTTTCAGCATCTCTGTGCCTCATAGGCCTTCTTAATTAAAGCGGAACTCTTAAAGCTCTACTAGTCTTTGACCCCTGTTTTCATAACACAACTGTGCCAGCCTTCCGAACATATGAGCATTTGTTCCAATCAACAAGGGACACCATCATACAGTCCAGTGGGGGACACTAAGGCTAGGGTCTCTACTTGTTCGGCCACTCCAGCCACGGAGGTGGGAAAGACAGCCAAATTCGGATATACCGGAATAGGGTAGGCCTTCTCACTTAACCCCATACATGCAGTCCTTCTAATGGTTGTAAGGGTACGCCTGACAAATGCTTCTGATACCAATCCTGGAACATAATTGTCACTTGGGAGCCACTGTCTAATACAGCTCTTGTAGACACTCCATTCACCTTTACAGTGGTCTCCATGGAGGACCCACTATTCTGGACCAGTCTGGAGGCGGTAGTGGGGGCCTGGGCAACTGACCTTGCCACAAAAGGACGTGAATTAGCATTTTGGTGCCCTCACTGGGATCATGTGTGCCTCTAACCACTGATTTCTTCTCCAAAGCTCTCCTTGTAGCCTATATGCAACTTTGTCAGTGTCTTTTGGGACTGGCATTCCCTTTCATGTGCCCATCTTTCCCACAATTATAGCAAAACATACTTTCTGGAGTTTGAGCTGGCGAGGCGCCACACTGGGAGCCAGGGCGGGGTATTACTAACTGGAAACCTGGGTGCCATCTCTGTCTCTGCGTGATAAGCATTTGGAGACATCTCGTCAGTTTCTCCACTTCCATGGTCAAGGAATTGAGTTTGGAGCTGTTATCAGCTGGAGATACATGGGTGGGTACCCCACCCCCTAGCAGATGCAGTCGGATATAGGTCAGGGCCCGTACTTGCAGGCGTGGCCTTCATAAAGGACTGTTTTTGAATTCCGGATCTCTCTCAACAGTTCGCCCCATTGTGGCATATCTTTTCCTTGTCAGAGCACTCATTGACTGTCAACCTCTGCCCTGAACTTCACTGTGATGAGTCACCCTCAGTCACTCGGTCGTAGCCACAGCTGTTGGTGCAGGTACCTCCCGAGTCGCCTTTCTCAACTCCTCAATTTCTCTCATTAACTCATCATAGGAGGTGGGATTCCAGTCGATTTGCCAGGCGTAACTGAAGCAACAGCAGTTCTGAGAAGGGGCAGACTTAAGGATTCTGTCCAGTCTGGTTCGGTCCAGTTCAATCGCTGGCAAACCACCCTTTCTGAGGCATTCTTGCAACAATTTTTCCAGCCGAGAGACATACACAGACAACAACTCCCTTGGTACTGTTGTGCATTTCTTACTCTCCACCATAGGTCCTCATCAGAATCTGGGCTCCCATACATTCTCCAAGGCCTCAAGATAGGCCTGTGCAGTCGCTTCAGGGTTACTGGCCCGCTTAGCACGGATGGTAGCCAGGGCAGGACCTCGGAGGCTCTCACTAACCCTCTTTCGCTTCCGCCTTCCGAGCATTGCCATTCTAGCACTTGGGGGCAACATAGTCTATCCAGGTCTCCCAGTCATCCTCCCTTGGGGGTGGGGAGGGTGCCAGAGAAGATCCTCAACCTTCGGTAAGAGTCGTGACTAATGGCAGGTGCAGAAATAGGAGTCTGCATTGGTTCAGCCACCATTACGGGCACTGGAGCAGGAGAGGGTGTTGGGGAGGAACACCCCAGGTGGCAAGAATAGTTTCTTCAAGTCCTCCACAGTTTTCCCTCTCCCAGCAACCATTCAGCAAATTTCTCCTCAAAAGTTTCAGATAGTGGTGGTGGCTGATTCCCCGGTCTTTACTGTCCTTAGTTATCACTCTCCAAGCAGTGAGGGCTCCCTCTGGGGTAATGGTCTGTGGCACTTTGGAGCTATCTATGGGATCCTTAAACTCTACTAGGGCCAGGAAGTGTGGGTGAGCAGATTAGCATGCCGACCCACCACCACAGGGTTTTGTAAACCTTCCACCTTGGAAAGTACCCCTGCACAGTGTCCGTATTGATACCCAGGGGATGTCCAGGATAAGCATAGCATTTTGGGGGTCGATCTCCTCCCCAGTACACCACTCCACCAGCCCGTGCACAGCCACTTCTGTCGGGTACCCATTTTTTCTTAACAGTGGTTCGTAAATATGGCCACTAGAGGACACACAATCCCAGCGGTGAGCCTCCAAGATGTAACCCCTAGATGGCGCCTATCCCAGGGCTACTACCCCTGCCTGATTTGCCACTAACAGGTTGAGGGGCCTGGATCCAATGGCGGGTGCCTCCACCCAGAGGTCAGGGTTTGCAATAGTTAAACTAACTTGGTCACAGCCCTCTGGGACACTGCAACCCCTTTCTTCCCACTAGTGGCCACACAATATATCAGAATTACCTTCACAGTATACACTTACCCCCAGGTCTGGTTCCGGCACTGGGACCTCCTGTGAAATGAGATACAGTGCAACAATCACAGTACAGTACTTTAACATAGACAAATACCTCAGGCAGTATAACTTTGCTGAAACAAGCAGCTCTGATTTATTTGGGGATATAACAAGGACAGGGGAAATCAGGTTAATAGCTTATCACTCTAATAATGTACCTATGGCTCTGTGCACAGGCCTATCCTATCTGTTACTGTCCCTGGGTACCCAAGCCCTAGTGGCTAGTCCAAACCGTGGCAGCTGGTAGGGGCCCTTTCACACAGAAAGGAGAATTAAACAGTCAGCAGTACAGTAATTCCATTTGGATTTAATGTGGCAATTCAACAGGGAGCAACCCTGAATTAGTACTCCGACCTCCAAATAAGATAGGGTCCTTCAATGTCAGCAGGGCTCACTTGAGGTACACAAACCTCTTCACACATCCATATAAAAGAAAGTACTATACCAGGCAGGCTGCATCTGTATCCCGATCGCAATTACTGCACAATACCGGAGAACACACAGCAGATTCAGTTCCTGACAGACCGGGTGCAATTTTCAGCAATTCTTCCAGTCTTCTACAGGGTGAGCCTGGTTTCTACTCTTCAGAGATCCTTTGATTCTTTTCACAGGCAGATTCAGTCCTAACAAGCTGTTACACAAGCTGCAGACCGAACTCTGGGCCTTACACACGTTTTTGACTGAAACTGCACACTGAAAAGCACAGGGCTCCTTCCTTCTTCACTGCCAAAGCTCAACTGAACTCCAACCGACAAAACCGGGCACTTCCTTTGAGTTCCTCCCAGTTCTTGACTGGATTGGCTGTCACTCACAATAGACTGCTGCTGTTGGTCCAAAAGGCACTGAAGTCTAAACTACATCTCCCAGAGTCACTGCCCATACAATCCTCTTGTGGCTGGCTCAGATTATGAGTCCAAGTTCTGATTCGTCCAAGGCACCATTTTAGAGCTAGCTTACCCCACACTGATTGGTCCAGTTCAGCAGTTCAAAACTAGAATGGGAACTAGCAGACACAGTTCTGACTGCAAAAAAGCAGGTTAGACAAACTGTAATTTCATTATTACTCTAAATAATTTCTGGCAAACAGTTACATCTTTCAGATAGGTTCCTTTGCACTCCTAGTGACTGCAAAAATGAAGTGAATTGGCAGCAGCTCAAGTGGTACTCAGAGAAGCACACAGTCCCCCATACAAACTAATTATGTCTGCAAGCAGACAGCTCTTAAAGAGACAGTACCAGAGGCTCTAAAAACACTCACTGATAAATGGCTTAAATGCCAAACACCATTCAGGCTTGGAGCATTCAACAAGCTCCTGGAAGTCTTTTGGGAACCCCCATTTGCAGGGGTTTACATATGACTATCATAAATCCTTCTCTGCCAAAGCAGCAGCATCCCTGAGCCATTTTGCTCTCAAACTCAACTGGGCAGTTCTGGACACAGAGCTTTTTGCAGACATTTCACCAGCCAGTGAGCTTACTCCTGCTGTCTCTCTGTGGGTCATTCAACCACTTTGCCCCCTCTGCTCACTGTTGCTGCCTCATCTACTTCTTCCTTCACCACTCCGGCTCACTTGGACAGACAGTCCACCTCCTCTGGTAATCCAGTACCCAGGCTCGTTTGTACCAGCTCAATCCATCAGCTCGAGTTGATCTCTGTGGCCATCCTGTTAAATACTTTGGAGGCAATGGCATCTGTAATAACTTCAATGAGTCAGGATGTCAAGTGCATGGCTGTACCTTGCTATCGTTTGTACATTTTGCAGAGAGGCCCATGCTTGGTACATTTGCCCCAAAGCTCTGGAAGCGCCCATTATGACTACAGAATCATCTGTTCTACACCCATTAACATTCTTGTTCTGGCCTGTCCTTGGAACACCATCCCTTTCCAGCTATTGCTCTCCATTTAGTTACCGGATTCACTCATGGGTTCCATAAAGGCATCTCCGTGCTTCTTACAGATTCCTTTCTTGCCCTGACCTGCAGTCTACTATCAAGGAACCTGCTATAGTATCCCAATTATTACAAACAGAACTGGGCAAAGGATTTATTATCGGACCATTTCAAGCTCCTACTTTACCTTCATTCAGGATCAACCCATAGGCATTGCCACAAGGAAATTCTCTGGCAAAAACACCTGATCATTGACCTCTCTGCCCTCGCAATACTGTGACTTCTAGCATTAACTTCGCTAATACCATCAGAACACTGCTCCTCTGTTACGGATGCATAGATGATGCCATCTCAGTCATAAAATGCTTTGGCCCCAGTGCATGGCTCACTAAAGCTGACATTACTGATGCTGTCAATCTGTTCCTATCCACCCTTCTTTATGGCATTTGTACAGCATGCAATGGCAGGATAAATTCTGCTTCACCACCCATTTGACCTTTGGCTGCAAAAGCAGTCCTAAGCTATTCAACATCTTCCCGAGATTCTCTGCTGGGCTTTGTTAAATATCTGTCACTGTCCATCAGCCATCCATCTCTTAGGCGACTTTCTCCTTATCAGTCCACAGATTCAATTCCTCTACTAGTATCACATCTTTAGTGGCTCTATTCAGTGATCTCACAGCCCCTTGCCAAGGAAAAGACTCTTGGTCCAGTAACCTCCATTGAATTCCTGGACATTATTCTGTATTCCTCCATCATGGAAGTATGGTTGCCATTGGAAAAACTACATTGCATATGAGACTTGGTGGACTCCTTCTCATCTAGATCCAGCTGTACTCAGTGTGAACTCTTGTCTCTCTTAGGGTGCCTCAACCCGCTATGTGAATCATATTCCAAGGCCAGTCATTTCCTTCCTTCTCATTGGCATATTCTGTAGTTGTTCTTCATCATCATCGCATAACCATTACGGCTGCTGCAAGATCCGACCTTGCCATGTGGGCTCATTTCCTCTTTGGGTGGTATGGATGCTTGATGTTCTACCATGATCCTTCTCTGAATTTTCCGCCTAGGATCTACACAGATCGTCACCAAATTCGGCTATGCAACCATATTTGGTTCTGCCTGGATTGCTGCCTCATGGCCCAGAGAAGCCTCCTCTCTCCCAGACTTCTCCAGCTCTTAGCCCAATTTGAATTTTCCTCATAGTCATAGCTGCCTCAGTCTGGGGGTCTCAGTGGTCTTTCCAAACAATTTCAGTCTTCACCGATAATTTTCCCACTGTGGACATTATTATCAAAGGCAGGTCTTCTTCCTCAGTCATCATGATGTTTCTACATAGACTGACTTGGCTCTCCCTTATTCATCACTACATCATACAGTGTTTTCATATTCTGGGACATAAAAATGAAGCTGCTGATGCATTATCCCAGTTTCAATTTCAGAAATTCAGACGCCTCTGCCCTTCAGCGGATACCACCATGGTCTCGCCTCCACCATTCACAGACCTCATAATGACATAGCTTACTATCGTGCTCAAGCTTCTCAGTTCATCTGGACCTCCTTAGCTCCTACTACAAGAGCATCCTACCTAACAGCTTGAAATGCTATACTAACTTTTACGGTCTTCTTCAGTCTCCTCCTATAACATAAACATTGATTCAATCTCGCCTTCCTCACATTTTGTCACCAATCCCTCCAGCTCTCCTACAGAACCATAAAACAATATCTTTCTGGCATCCAGTCTTCCTGTCCCAATCTGCACCAATCTCACCACTACTTTTAGCAATCCTCCATCAAACTCCTCATGTTAGGACTTCAAAGGACTTGGGGCAAAAGTTCCCTGTTGCATGCCTATCGATGGACCCTCCTCAGAAACCTGCTCAATCTTCTCAAATCATGTCCATTTGATCCTTTTAACACACTCATGGTTTCCTCAGCCATATGTCTAACCTTCTTTGGATTTCTCAGACCTGGAGAATTTACCGTATCATCAACTACTAGCCTATATTCCTCAAAGTATCTCAGCTAAGCAAAATAAATGACCACTACTAACTATTCTTATCAACATCAAAAACAGACAGACTTCATCAAGGAGTTGTTATTCAGCATTTTTCCTCAGGCGAATCCTATGATTCCACTGGTTATTTGGACTCAGAAGCTTCCATCTCCAATCTCCATCTTCCTCTCCTTTGCTGCTCTCCAACAGTTCTCAGCTCATGATGAGCAAATGGTTATTGGATCACATTAGATTCTACTATAGAGACTGGGAAGCAATCACGCTCCTTCTCAGGCCATTCATTTCAAATGGGAGCCATGACTTCAGCCTCCAGACACAACATTCATCAGCATATTATCAAGAGAATAGGAAGATGGACATAATCAACCTTCGAGTCCTATATCACATCCAGAACAAGACCTTCAATCAGCTTTTGGGGTACTCACCTGTTAGAGTGCCCAGAAGGACAAGCAGACCAATAGTCATGGGTCATCAGAGGTTTCCTACACTGAGGGTTTTCCTCTCCTGAGTGCTAGAGGTCATACTCTCCATAGAGTTGGAGGAGTATCTTTTAGGCCTTCTATTCCCCTGCAACTTCCTACTACATACTAACTACTCAAGGGTGGGAATAGAGTTAAGCCACAAAAGTTCTACAAAGGTACACAAGCACTCATGCCCCTCATCTATTCCCCAAACATTGAATGGGAGGGCTGATCCTGTGGTTCAATGTGGAAATAGCTCCACTCACTACCACTACTTAAGTTCAACGACTCCACACCTCCTTCTGCTTAGGGAGTTGTTTTCTTTCACCATCTTCTCCTCCTCCTCCTTCTCCAGCGCTCTTCTCACCCTTGTTCCTGGGTCTTCTGTTCCTTACAACTTCCTACTACTGTACATACCTACTACTCAAGGGTGGGAACAGAGTTAAGCCACAAAATGTTCTACAAGTTTCACAAGCACTTATACCCTCATCTATTCCCCAAACATTGAATTGATAGTATGTTCAGAATTGTTGTTACAGCTGCACAGACTCTGTGCTCCATTGAGTTAACAAATGCCATGTTTCACAGGTGTTTCTGCAACTATCTCCACGATTTTTCTCTTCTTAGGTCTACCTTTATAAAGCTTGCTGGATGGAAGCTGCTGCTGATTTTGTCCCTGCTGCCCTCCTGAATCTAACCTGCCATCCTTGTGATTGTATGAAGGAACAGAAGAGAATCAATTGACATCAGTGGTCGATCCGATCGTATGAACACCATTGTGTTTCTCAATCTGTACCTCATGGCCTAAGTCCATACAGTGTAAACTGAGCAAGTATCTCATACAGCATTTGTTTTGGAAGGGGCAAATAAGGTACTCTTGCTGCATAATTTTGTATTATGGATGCCTGAAACCTGAACTGCAGTCAGACATGATCACTGAACTTTTGAAAACCTTCACCATCGATAAAGAGACTCATGACAAGAAAGAAAGAAAGAGCAAGGAAGTTAAATGACTTGCTCAGTCACACACTATGCAAGACAGTGGAGTGGTCACACAGTCAGTGTGAAGAAATTTTATGGACTGATGATATGTTATTTGCAACATACATACACTGAAACATAGAAATTGTCTGCTTGGTGGATAATGACCACCAGGCCCATCCATTTTGCCTATAAGCCCTACACTTGTATGTGGCCTCTGACCCTATCTGGTCAATGGTCTTTCATCACTCCCTCCACCTCAATGTTCCTTTGTGCCTGTACCAGGCATGTTTAAAACTCCCACTGTGCTCACTCCATGCCACCACCTCTTGTGGCAGACCATCCCATGGGTCCACCACCCCTTTCTGTGAGGAAAATGTTCTCAGTTTTTCTCTTAATCTCGTCCCCCCAAATTCATATCATGCCCCTTGATTTTGTAATCATTCTACATTGAAAGAGGTCTCACCCTGCACCTTCTTCATGCCCTTGAGGTACTTAAAGTTTCTATCATGTCCCCCAGCCACCACTGCCTCCTTTACTGCAGTGAGTACATATTGAGGTCCTTTAGTCTGTCCTCATATGTTTTGGAGTGCAAGCCCCGTATCATCTTGGTCGCCCTTCTCTGGACCACCTCCGCTCTGCCAATATCCTTGTGCAGGTGTGGCCTCCATAATTTCATACAGTACTCCAGGTGAGGCCTTACCAGTGTTTTATACTATGGCACCACCTCCTCCGCATTCTGCTAGTGATCCCTTTGCTTATGCACCCCAGCATGCCACTCTCCCTCCCGCACCCTTTGTGCTCTGCATGCTTTGATACCTTTAGGCAATCATAAATGATAACCCCTGGTCCCTTCCCTCTTCAGATTTCATGCCCAGCAAATCTGGATCATCTGGATGCACTGGCAAAAGATGAAAATGGGTTCTATGTCTGCCTTGCCTAAGAGAGTTCCACCCTACTCCCAAGGCACCCTGATTGCCCTGTCAAACAATGTTCAAGACACTGCCATATGGGCTGTATAAATATGATGATTAACTGAGACCCTCAAGGTATGATAAGTGATTTATCACCTGGATTCTCACCATGCCTTCTTGGAAACCTCTCATTCATTGACAGTTTAGCAGGCTGCCAGCTGTGGAGGGAAGAGAGGAGGCTGCCTGGTGGCTCACTCGGATCAGGTGTGAGGGTGGTGGGGTGGTGGCAGACTGTCGGGTGGGGGTCCACTAGACACCAGGGAATTTGCATTACTTTTTTATTAGGGGATTGGGAGGGAGGAGGTGTCCACTAGACAGCAGGAATAAAATAAATGGAGAAGGATTTTTGGGAATGAGTCGATGGACTGCAAGCAGTTTTTTATTAAAGGGATCCTGGATGAGGGGCTAGACACCACATAATTGTGATTTTTTGGGGCCACGATCAGCAGGTGGGGGCCACTGGACACCAGACATCGAATGGCGTTTTCTTTCTTTTTTTTGGCATTGGATCCACGATTGGTGGGGTGTGGTGGGGGCCACTGCAGAGATCAGAAGATTTTTACAGGGGACCTGCAATCAGTAGGTGGGGGCATTGGACACCAGGGATCGGATTTTTTTTCTTCTTTTAAAAAATAGAACCCATGATCATTGGGTGCAGTGGACCACTAGAAGAGCACATCAAATGTTTTTGTTTTTTTTTTTTACATAGGATGGCATAGGACCATAACCAGCGGGTGTGGGAAGGTGGATTAGCATGTAAACTGCGGCAAAAACATCAGCACTGACCACTGACAATAATCAGTTATGCTGAATTATTTTGCCACAGTTTAATACATTAACCCACAGCTGGTACACTTATTCCACCGTTTTAGGTGGAATTTCTGCAAAGTTCGAAATTGATTTCTGAACTTTATGGAAGAAATCACGCTTTCGTGGAAATTCTGATGGCGGAATTTGTTTTTGCACACCCTAATATAGGCCAATATCTAAATGTAAAACAAAGAGTTGGGTACTCACCACCCTTGTTATAGGAAAAAGACGCTGCTCCTTGTCTTTAGCTTGGATATGTTTGTAATGCTTGCAGTCTATTGTCTTACACAAGCCCACTGTGGAGCTACCCTGTACTGCACTGTTGTATTCCCTGTCATTCTTTGACTCTGCCTTGTGACATGCGGAATGGCTAAGCTGTCACCCATGTTGGGCTTATTCATCTAGTTCCTTCTCTTCTTCTGTATCAGGTGTGCCTGCTCCCTTGCACTATCAGCTTGCTCTACCTCACCCTTCCTTTCTGGTACAGTATAGTCTTAATTCCCAGTGCTGATACTTCTTAGAATCACCTGAGTAAAGCATATGTGTCCTATGTCCTCATTTCTTTTTGTACCTGCTGTACTCTGCCCTCCCACTCCTAAAGGCTTGTAATTCATACCTACAGTAGGTCTCACTGTAAGTTCTCTTTGGGTTTGACTGGAGGCTTATTTTACTCCTACTCCTGCTCTCCGATAATGTCAAGTCCAACATGTGCCCAGCCATACCTTCATTTTCCCACTCTGACTTCTGCCAGTGGTATGGCCCAGGTTTTATGCACTTCAGTGTAAGAAGTCTCTTTCCTAGACAACCAGATTAAGACTTGTGTTTCGACTACCTCACCTGAAGCCTCCTAAGCAGCTTTGTAACTAATTCTGAAATTGCCATCAGCGGATATAATTTCTTTAGGCATGATTGCTCCTTTTGTGGTGGGGTGGGGGTGGGAGTACTTAAATAAATCTCACTTTAATGTTCAAAAGGTTGCTAAAAATCCATACCTAAAAGCTTTATATAATTATGATCAAATTGTTCTTTACTGCAAACACTTATATGTATCCTGCTGCATGCAATCGTCTTCCCTGAGCCTCTGCTGCTAACCAGTCAGTACTCAGATAGGCAGATGTTGCCCAGTCTTATCTTGAAGGCCTGTAGTGTCTTCATATCCACTTTCTCCATTGGTAGGCTGTTCCATAGGTTTACCACCCTCTAGGAGAAGAAGTGCCTCCTAATGTTACTTCATCACTTAACACTTCTGAGCTCCAAGGTGTAGCCTGTGCTGGAGGACCCCAGATCAAACATTTATGTCTGCCCAAACTTGTCAATACCCCTGAGTAAGCAGAAGACCAGGATCATGTCACCTTGATCATCATTTTGCCAAGGTGATTATATTAAAGGACACCAGTCTTGCCTCTGCCCTTATCCCTTGATCATTTTGGTGGCCTGCAATTCACTCCATGACTGCCCCGATGTTGCCACAGAACTGAGAAGCCCAGAACTGCATGCAGTACTATAGGTGGAGCTCGATCGGGCCCTGCAAAGTGGCATGACACTCCTCCTGCCCTCTTGCTCAATTCCCCATGCACACTAGCATCCTAGAGGCCTTTTGACAGCAACTGCACAATGCCTGTCATTCTTTATCTCCTTGTCTATTATGACCCCAGGTCATTTTTTCTGTAAAAAGGAGCCCTATATACTGTGCAGAAGCAGTTCCAGTTGTAGCACCTTGCATTTGGCAATACTGAATTTGAGTCTCAGGAGTTGAATCAATTGTCAAGTTTATTCAGGTCCTCCTGAAGTTTGTCCTCATGCTCTAGGCAGTCCACCATCCTGGCCAGATTAGTGTCATCATCAGACTTAGGCAGTTGGCTGAAAACCCCAGTTTCCAGATATTTTGTGAAAATGTTGAGCAATAGTGGCCCTAGTACTGATCTCTAAGGGACACCACAGTATACCCCTCCCCATATGGTGTAGTACCCATCCAACACAACCCTCTGCTTCCCGCCCACAAGCTAGTTAGCAGTCCACTTTGTGTATGCCTTTTGTACACTGCACTGCTGTACTTTGTCCAGAAGCTTGTCATGTGCCAGGGTCAAAGGCCTTATTGATATCCAGACCACATCTATGGCACTGCCCCAGTCCAGTTCCCTGGCCAACCCTCAAAGAAGGTGATCGGGATGGTCTGGCACAATCTGCCCCTCATAAAACTATGCTGAGAGGGGGCAAGAAGTATCTTGGTCTCAGCTGAGAGCTCCATTATTCTGTCCTTGATAAATGTCTTTCAGGACCTTGCCCAATACTACTATCTGGCTGACTAGTCTGTAGTTGCCTAGGTTCCACCTTGTGCTTTTCTTGAAGATGGGTACAACATTTACCACTTTCCAGTTTTCTGGTTCTACATCTGTCTGGCCAGATTCATGGAAGAGTACTGCAAGTTGCATTTTTTAATTGTTTCTTTAGTTTCACTATTATGCTGGTGTCTATCCCAGTTGCCTATTGGGATTTAGTTGACTTGATCATTGCCAAGTAGTTTCCAGGGCAGGAGTGATGCCCTTAGGGCTGAATCATGGTTACCACTAATGCTATGAACACCACCCTCCATGAGCACCCTACCTCCTGGTGGCTCTTTTATTAACAGAAAAGCAAAGTATTCATTCTGCATCTCAGCCACTGCCCCTGGATCTCTCACAGGACCATCTACCCTCCCCTGTTTTCAGAGGCCCTCCCTCCTCCATCTTCCTTCCTTCCTCCACTTACAGTATATACTGGAAGAAGGCTTTAGTGTCTGCAGTGCCTGTTACTATCCTGGCTCCCCACCCTCCTTCTCTTTCCTTACTCTAGTCTTGCAGTCCCTCAGTGCTGCTCTGTACTCTCCTCTGGCCTGGACACAGCCTGCCTCTTTCTAGAAGTCATAGACCTTCTTTTAGTTCTGTGTTAGTTGCTTTAGGTCCTTTTGAGCCGGGGAGGGGGTGGGTGGGTACATTTGTCCCTTTACCTTCATTGCTTAAAGGGATTCAGACCTCTGTGGCTGTTTCAAGAACCTTCTTCAAAACTCAACATTTGCTCTTCATTACCAGACTCAAGTAGCTGCTTCAGACCCTTGGACATCAGATACTTTATCCTGACAAAGTCTGCCTTATGTTGATCTGGGGCATAGTTGCTGAAGCCTCTCTAGTCTTTCCTGACACCAGGAGAAAGTTATCTGGTTGTGGTCACTGCCTCCCACTGGTTCATTAAGTTCACACTGGAGAGAATCCCATCCCCATTGCTAAGAACAAGGCCTAGGGTGGCCTCATACCTAATCCTTAGTGGTCACACTGCTCTATAAAGCAGTCCTTGAAGGTGGACAGGGACTCTGCCTCAACCCAGCCATCAACTCTGTCTAGATGCCAGTCAATGCCCAAGAGTTGAAGTCCCCAGGATTCCTGCTGCATTCATATTGGTTATTTTCATAATTCTCCCATCCAGCTGCTTATCATGCTCCACTGAGATGTTTGGGAGCTTTTAGCACATCCAGGGTGACTCATTCCTCCATTTCCCAGTAGCTTGACCTAGATGGACTCTGTTGCACCATTCGCTACTCTGATGTGACACGTGTTCTCCATAGTGACACCCTCCCTTACAAAGTCACTCCACTCCTCTCCTGTCAGGCCTATCCATTTGCAAGTCTGTATTCCTCTATTCTGGTTTCACAGTCATTTCCTTCCTACCAGGTCTCTGGGAGTGTCACAATGTCCTAGCCTATGGGAAGTACATCAGACCCTCATGCTCACCCATACTTATTATTATTTAGTTGTTTAACCAGGTATAGCACACTAAGCCGAAAGCTTTTTACAGGAGCGACCTGGGACCTAGTCTTATAGTCATCAGTCTGTTTCTCATGCACCTTTGTTCCTTAGGGCTACAATTACAAAGAGGTGTCTGGCTTGCTTGATGCATGAAAGCACTGAGTGGAGGGCCACAGCCAGAGGTCAGGATGGGGAAGAGCACTGTGTGGAGGGGCCACAATCAGAGGTCAGGAGGATGGATGATGGCATTAGGTGGAGGTTCTGCAGTCAGAGGTCAGGAGGGGTGGCAGCACTGGGCAGAGGGGCCACTGCCTGGGATTGCTTTGGGTAACACTGACAACAGAGCTGGAGCTAAGCAGGCACCATATTTAGGAACCAGAAATAATGTCAAAGAAAGGTAAGTCATAAGAAAAGCAATGATGAGCAAGTGTGCACAACCACAGTACACAGAAGAGAATGGCTAGAGCCTGTTGTGTGCTCAAGCTGGTTTAATTAGTGGCCGGGGGTGGGGGAGCAGTCAATCAGCTGACCACTGAACCTGGTTTTGGTAACCAGGTAAGGACCATTGGGCACAAGTGCCTGTTTTCAGGGGCGCCCAGGAGCCCCACGGTGGTTAGGTGACTTGCTCAGAGTTCCCGAGTATACAAGTGGAGGTTGTGGGAATCAAACCCAGGACTGCTGGATGTAACAAGATCATTCACAGCTCATTACTCTAACCTCTAGGCTGTACTGCCAGACCCACAAATTAAGACCTTATTTCCTCACTGATAGCACAGAAGTGACTACAAGTTGAAACCTGAAACTTTCAGGTTTGTTAAGAGTTTAGCTCAAGGATCATTCTTTGATAGGGGTTTTACTGAAAATTTGTATTTCTTGAATTAAGATAATAAAGTTCCATTGGTTTTTGCAAAATGGACATAAATCAGTTACGTAAGGGGCTGCAGAAACTGTAGTTCTGAGTCACAAAATGGTCTTGCCTTTTAAACAAATTGGTGACAGGTGTCTAACCGCACCACTGGTAGGTCTTTCCCATCCTGGAGAAAATAAATAAGTCCCTTTATGCATAATTGACACATTTCTGTTTTCCCCACTTTTGTTTTGCACATATCTGGGCCATTTTGTCTATTTTGGGACAGTATTTTCTATATGGCCAAGTTGCAATCCACAGCATGACCACATAAGTTGCACCTTGTAAATGTGACCCCAGATGTGTCTTGGTAGTCGACTCCCTAACAACAGTTTTTGTGTTAGATGTACAAGGTACCATAGGTAGTCATGAGGGTATTAGCGACTTAATATACTCTTGCTAATATAGGTCCAAAGTGGGCAAACATTGCCAAGTTATGAGCAAAGAAAAAAATCTATGCACTGAAATATGCATATTGCAGATGTCTTGTGGGCGTAGTTTTGTGTTTTAATAGACAGCAGCCGGCTGAGATGGATGAAGGGTTGTGGCAGTTGTGTAGCTGGATTTTACATAAAAGATGGTAGAGGGGAGGTGGGTGTGGGTGCTAAGTGGACAGGGGGTATGTTTCACTTGCATTGGGGAGAGTGGCATGGGTGCTACTGGGTGGGGTGGTTATTTATTGTATGACTGCACGAAACTGGGATTGGGTGCCTGGTGCCAGGAAACCAAAATGGGGGTTTAGGGTGGGCTACTTCTCTCACTTGTTGTCTTTTGTACTGCATGTCACTATGCAGCTGCTTGGAGCCACTCATGAAGAAAGCTCCAGGTCTGGCACAGTAGTCTCACTAGGCTTCTGCTTCATGAAGCAAGTTTCAGGTCTGGCTGGAGCACGTCACCATTCAGCTGCTTCATGAATCAAGCTTCAGGTCTGGCACGAAGCATGTCACTATTCAGCTGCTTCATCAGTAGTCAGGCTACTCATGAAACAAGCTCCAGGAAGGGACAATGAACATCACCATGCAACTCCTTTTTGTGCGACCCACAGGACCAACCCTGAAGCATGCTACAGGTCTGGTGCAGTGAGCAGCTGTGCCGCTGCTTTGTGAGCTAGCAGGGTCACTTGGGAAGCAAGTTACAGGTCTGATGCCATTGCCACAAACATGCTGGTGGGTATCTTTCAAAATGTAAGGAAATAAACTGCAAAAACTATGCTAATACAATTTATTAGGGTTTTAAATCACAAAATAGACAAAGTAAGGAAATCAAAAATTAGGGTTCAAGATCATGCACTCTGGCAAATTAATGGTATGGAGATCCTCAGGGTTTTCACCCCAATGCCTATTCCCTCATCGGGGGTGAAGAGTTAAGTTTGGACTCGAGCACTTGGAAGTTTGATGTACACCTTCTATATTTTTGCTCCATTTTTACAGAGTACAGTGAATACTTTTTCAGCTCTATACTTTACCTTGCATTATACAGTGGCATAAAATAATCTTGGACTCTGACTGGTCCATCTGGGACTGGAGCCGTGATGTTATCCCAGCACAACATTATGGCTCTAGTCCCAGTACCTAAATGACTGAATGAACCGGTACTGGAATCACTGCACGGCAGCCTGCTTCACTTATCCCGTCAGCGAGTCTGCTTTTTTCACCCGTGGAGACGGTAACAGCTGGCTGCGTGGCTCATGATGCCGCTCAGTTCCACACAAAACAGCAGCTCTCCCCAGACAACAACCGCACAAGGGCTGTAAAAGCTATAAAACCTCCAGGGTGAGCGAGCTTCAGAGAGCCACAAGATGCACTCTGTCACCTCACAAGCCGCAACTCCACTTCCACTTGCTAGTTTGAAATCATACATTTCTTTTGCTGCCAGACCACATAAAATGAGTATTTCCTGCAGAGAAGCAACCAAACACTTACCCGACCTGTTTCAGAAAACCAGAACTGTCCCTCTGCTCCTCCCTTGTTTGTCATTTGCGATTATTTTCATTCGTACAAGACACTGGGTCACAAGACAGGCAGTGAGACTGGTTAAATTAAAGTCTTTGACTTCGAGGAAGAAACAAGTGAGAAACAACAGAAAAGAAATGTTTAATGGGGCATGGGGGACCAGACTTGCAGCACAAACAGAAGAGAGTGTGTAGGAACAGTCAAATAAAACACAGACCCACTCATTTAACAGCAGCACCACCTACTGGCCAAAGGGAACTATTTTTTTTACTTCATAAATCCTCCACATTGATAAATCAACTAAAAGTCTGCAAACAAAATGCTTTTTCAATTTTTTTTACTATTATTATAAACGAGCCATTGTATAATAACAATAATGCATGACAGGGTGTGTGTTGTGCTGGATAATGTCACTTCTGGGGTGATTAGTCACACCCGGCCTGCTGGCCTCATGCCTAATCACCCCAGGCATGATGTTATCCCAGCACAACACACACCCTGTTGTGCACTATTGCTTAATTTCAATACCTCTTTACTCTCCCAGGGGTCTGTGTTTTGTGCTTGTTCTGTCTCCCAGTTATTATAAGCACCTGTTCTGCTGCGGGTACTCTCAGTTTTGTGTTTCTACCTTAAGAAAGACAGTGCTCCCAGATCAGGCAAACATTTTCCTGTAGTGCATCCTAATTTTCCTGTATTTCCCTGTAAAACTGGGATGAAATTCTGTAGATTTTCCTGTATGCACAAATCAATGTAAGTATGCAATTGGTGTCATTGTGCCAGTCAATAAAATCACTAGGACAAATGTTCAGGCTGTTTTATGTGTTCTTATTTATTTTAACTATAAAAAATCACCTACAACGTATCACATAACAACTCTACAATTATAAGAACTTTATCGTAACAATATAATACCATCTTGAGGTTCTGGGGACATGTTGGAACATATAAAGCTCAGTTCTCAAGGTTCACATGTCTCCAGAACCTCCTGAAGGTATTATAACCTTGTAATAATACAGTCCCTTATACAGTATTCTATTTATAGTATGAAATGCCTTAACTCAAATTTACCCTTAATCAGACTGATACATTTTGTGTTCTGCTCACAATGCATGAAAGGTGCATAGGGATGCACAAAATGAGCATACCCACTGCTGCCCTGCACCTCGCAGAACAGGTGCCCATACTGGCATTCACCAATACTGACCACCTATCCACGGCTCTCCCCCAACGCACAGGACTCTGCAGGGTGGCCGAGGGAGGAGATGTCCCAGGCAGACATCTAGTGGGATGCCCCCGTGACCCATAGTGGATCTCACACATAGGGTGGCATGGGTCTGGGGCTGTGCATGCTGATAGCATGTACCCAGACCAGCTGCACCTCCAGTCCCAGTGCTGCCTCACATAAACTTTCTGGGAACTCATCCATCCAGCTGCCCCTGCCACCTCCTGCTGCCCAGCAGTCAGGAGCAGCGCGATGGGCACTGTCCTGGTCCCCAGTGACTGAATACCTGTGTTCATGGTGGCATGCTGTGGGTTATGGCAGGGTCTCCTTGGTGTACCCTGCACCACCCTCTGCACCCATGCGACCAGCACTACATGGGTTAATAAATACACGTAGTGCTGGCACACCCAGGCGTCCCCATCGCTGAGCTGTCTGCAGACATGGGGGTTTGGGTGCAGTAGTCTGCATGTGCCCCTTCATGCATGCCATGGGGCACAGGGGGTGGGAGTAGCTATCACCCCAGATATGCAGGTATAGCCACTGCACACAATCGTGCATTGGGCCCTACAGCTCTGTGTACCTGTAGTGCTCCATTAATAAACATTGTTTCAGTGTATTGTTGTGTTTTCATTGGCATGCTTTAGCACCCCCCTACACACACACACACACACACACACACACACACACACACACACGCGCATGCACACACACACAGACACACAGCTTTAGCACTGAACTCTCAGAGGTAAAAACAAATATTCCTTTTTTTCATTTATTTTACTAACCTTAGGCCAGACCGGTCACACATATAATTCATAACTCCTGCTTATCTTGATGAAGACACCCCAATACCTTTCCCAGGCTCACAATTAAATAGAAACACTGTCTAATTTTTTCAAATAACCTCAACCTCTAGGCTGGCCAGAAGAAGTGCTGCCTTAGTGATCTTTTTAAAAACACAACTCTGCTCTGTGCACCAAACAAGCCAAGTAGCTCTTAAGCACTCTTTGTGTCCCTTTACCCTTTAAAGCCCACCATCATTGAGTCTCTTGTCTGGCTTGCTTTTTGCACTTCATGTGTTAAAATAGACAAATTTGCAAAACAGTAGGTTTGTTTGCTTTGGTGGTTTGGGTGCTGCTTCCTCAAGCAACACTTAAGCACTCTTTCTTCACCCCCAAAGCATAACACCATCAAGTAGTCAGTCTTTTGTCTGACTCATTTTGCACTAAAATGAGTTTAAAATAGACTAACTTAAGGCTGCCCACAAGAAGGCTAGTTTACCTTCAGTGGCTTAGGCTCTCCGCCAGTCCAGAACAGTGGCATTTGAGATGCAGCTCGCTGACTCAACGGTGTTGCTGTTTTGAGTGGGGCCACATGGCAGTGTTTGGATCATGCAGCAGCTCATTGGTTCTTGATCAGAAGATCTGAATTCATCCTCAGAAAGATGCACTGCCAACACATTACCTTACTACCCCAGAGAAACACAGGCTGCAAATGGACCAACAGAATTGCTTAGTGTAGCAAAGTCAGCAAACTGAGCACAAATTGGAGGCTCTGTCTGGATCTTGCAACCATGAGATTCATAGTGGGCATTTTCCGTAGTGTTCGTCCACTTCCTGATATTTTGAAAATAAAATTTCCTTCCTATATCCCGTTTTTGTAGTAAAAATCCTTAAAATACAGGAATCCTTGTAGATCTGGGAGCACTGGAAAGAACAAGCTTAAGAATTACAGTATACTTTATATAGGCGAGTTGAGGTCTGTGTTCCTCTGAGCAAAGGAACAAAATCAGCAGTAGCTTTCTAAATGACCAATTATTGCATTTATTTTTGCTGGAACAATAAATATTACATAGCATCTGTCTGAGCTGGCTCCACAATATGAATTACTGACTAAACCTGGGTGAGCAACAGTTTATGTAGCAAGGAAACTTTCCTGCTGGTGATATTATTCTTTGCTAGTCAATATACAGTACATCTTCTCACTGCCACAATGATTCTTTGGAATTTTTTCAACATTCCCTCCTTTACATGTTGTATTCCATGCTTCTAAATTAGGCCTCCCATCAATCAAGAAAACAGAAAACAAGTACAAATAAATCAGTACTGTTTACCTCTCTACACCTGCTATATAAGTAACAGTAAACAAAATGTAGCTTACATAATCATGTGATGAAGCCAGACCTTTTGTGCATCTTCATGGCTTTCTGAGAGAATATGTTTCTTGATGTCATATTTTTCTCGTTCTCTGTCCCTCCTCCTCATTTCTGCCTGAATTGTTATCCCTACCTTATTAGCCCTTATTTTACTAAACAGCCCTCTGCTTCTTTCCCAGATCCCTCCCTTCCTGGGCATACCAGCTGCCCACGGACTGCTCCTGCCCACAGCAATGTACACGCACATGTATTAGGACTCTGCTGAATTGAAATTTTCAAACTTGGCTCCTTTTCTAGCACTGCAGCATTTAACTCCGGACAGACTAAAAGCAAAGATAATTAATTTCCTGAACTCCCGGACTGCCTGTCTTACACTCAGCAACCTTTCAGCCATTCTCTGTCCTTTATGTTTTTTTTTTTCATTATTATTACTGGGACACAGCGGAATTGTTTTAGAAGGGACACAGCATAACTGTTTTAGAAGGGACACAGCAGAATTGTTTTAGAAGTGTGGCTAGCCTTGATGGAACTTGAACCTGATGCCACTATGTGGCATCTCCCAACCCTCCCACCTGCCCTATCTGAACACTTACTTTATACCTAAAGTGCTAATCACTGATTGGTTTTCTATCTGCCTGTTTTTGCCATTGGGTCCTTATACTGTCTCACCACTAGTGGGCCACTATAGCTATGCACATCATCCAAGCACAATCAAACCTGTCTAAAAGTCAAATCCTAAGAGGAAAAGTATAATACATCCTGTCTTAATAGTTCAGTTCTTTCACCAAGCACAGTCAAAACTGCTTAGCAAGGCAAATTCTAAGGAAAAAGTGTAACATCTCCTATCTTAGTAGTACACTTCTCTCTCCACCCGTAAAGCTATCTTTCTATTTCTATAGTCCTTTGATTTGGGTGTGTATTAATAGTTTCACCTCTTTCTCCCCATACAACAATCTCTCCATTTCTACATTCCATCTTGAGTGGGCATTAAACTAAGTATCCTTAATCACTCTGTACCCCGAGCCTAGCCCCTTGTCTAGCACCTAAACAATATCCAAACCACCAAGCTTATTACCTCTCCTGAATAAAGCCTATTACATCTCCCAAATAATGAGACATCTAGGACTCATATCGCTCACCATATATTTTTATCTTTGTGACCAGCAACCTCCTCATCTCTTCCTGTACAACAAAGCTCAAAACTGCAACCAAGAACATTGTTACTACATCCCACCACAGAACATCTCCTTCCACTTCCCTGCATGACAAGAAATGATGCCATCAATCTTGGGTCTTGGCTACATGGCAACCTCTGTGTGCCTACTTTTAAAATCTGACAAATAAAATATCTCACCTGCACCCCCCAGCATACACTGCTCCACTTACTCTGTCACCTCTTACTAGCTGGTGATGTGGAGACCAACCAGGACCCCTGCACCACCTGTCCCACCCTACAACCCCAGTCACCAACCAGATAAATACCAAGGGCCTCAAAATAGTGCACTTGAATTGTCAGCACCTGCTTCCTAAAATGGCAGAACTTGAAGCCTGGGTTACTTCCTTCAAATCGACAGTACTCAGAATTTCTGAAACATGGCTAAATCCCTCCATCCTACCACACAAAGTGACCCTGCCAAGATACTGTACCTTCAGGAGGGACATGATTGGTAAAAAAGTAGTAGTTTCTCTTATACATCAAGTCTAACCTTGCAGTAACTGAAATTCCACCCCAGCTTCCTTAACATCACCAGCAGAATGCATATTTGTCTCCTGACCTTAGGCAATATCAAAAACTCATAGTACGATGTACCTACTTACCTCTCAAGTCTGCAGCCTCTGCCCTACCAAATGTCATTACCTCCCTCTCAATTCCCCCCCAAACTAATAATGTGTGGGGATTTCAATGTTGATTTGCTAACCAACAATAACAACACGGTCTTCTACCCTGGCTGACACCAGCCTAACTCAGCACACCACTGACCACACTTTTTAACAAATCATGGGAGGATGGGTGGTACCTGAGGACTGGAGGAGGGCAGATGTGATTCCCTTCACAAAGTGGGAGCAAGGCAGAAGCGGAAAACTACAGGCCTGTAAGTTTGACCTCAGTGGTAGGGAAAATGATGGAATCACTTCTGAAAGAAAGAATTGTTGAGTACCTAGAGGCCAGCGAGGAACAGGACCCAAAGCAGCATGGATTTACAGCAGGAAGGTCATGTCAGATGAATCTAATAGATTTCTTTGACTGGTGACCAAAGTAATAGACCAGGGAGGGGCTGTGGATATGGCCTACCTAGACTTTAGCAAGGCATTTGACACAGTCCCGCACAAATGATTAATAATCAAGTTAGCCAGCCTGGGAGTGGGTCCCAGGGTGGTAGCCTGGGTAGCAAACTGGCTGCAATACAGGACACAGAAGGTACTAGTGAATGGAACACATTCTGAAGAAAGGGGGGTCACTAGTGGAGTACCTCAGGGCTTAGTACTAGGTCTAGTCCTCTTTAACATCTTTATAGGTGACATTGCAGAGGGTCTGGAGGAAAGGTAGATGACACAAAGATCTGTAACAGAGTTGATACACATGGGGGTAGAAAGGATGAAAAGGGACTTGGCAAGGTTGGAGGAATGGTCAGACATATGGCAACTTAGGTTCAATGCAAAGAAGTGCAAGTAATGCACTGGGAAACAAAAACCCAGGAGAAGAGAACACAATAAGCAGGGAGGTACTAACAACAACAAAAATGGAAAGGGACTTGGGGTAGTCATATCAGATGATCTGAAGGTTGGTAAGCAATGTGAGAAGTCAGTAAGGAGAGCCAGGGGATACTGGGACGCCTAGGAAGTGGCATCACAAGTAGAAAAAGGAAGTGGTTATTCCTCTGTACAGACAGCTGGTGAGACCCCATCTGGAGTACTGTGTGCAGTTTTGGAGACCTCATCTATGCAAGGACATAAACAGGATGGAAGCAGTCCAGAGGAGGGCAACTAAAATGGTGCAGGGTCTGCATCAGAAACCATATGAAGAGAGACTGAGAGAGCTTAATATGTATACTCTTGTCGAAAGGAGGGATGGGGGACATAATAGAAATGTTCAAGTACCTGAAGGAATCAACAAAGTCCAGGAGGGTAGCATCTTTCAGAAAAAGAGATGTGTAAGAACAAGGAGGCACAATTTAAAGATAGAGGGGGACGGCTCAGGGGTAATGTGAGGAAATTTTTTCACAGAGAGAGAGTGGTGGATGCATGGAACCGCCTTCCTGGGGAGGTTGTTGGGTCTAAAACAGTGGGGAATTCAAACATGCATGGGACAGACATAAGGCATTTGTAGTGTGGGGTGGCAGGAAGTAGGCTGTTGGTTAACTAAAATCTGCAGCTTATCCAGTAGGTAGAAATAGGCAGACTCGTGGGCCAAGTGGTCCTTATCTGCCATCAAAGTCTATGTTTCTATGTTTCATTGGGGAACCCACAAGAAGGAATAACAGAACTGGTAACCACTCCCTCATTGATTGATCTTGTCTAACTGTGCTCATAGAATTATTGCCTCAGAGTATTACCTGACGGCATCAGCTACCACTCCCCAGTCTATTGTATCTGGAGAAATAATTCACCAAACCCTCCTCCTAAAATTGTAGAATCCTCAATATGTCCTCCTTTGATCCTGCATTCTTCCTCAACTCTCTCAATAATGTTAACTGGGACCCCATATGTACCCTGCCTACTGTTGACTTAGCACTAGAATACCTAATTGACACTGTAACTGCAATCATTAACATTCACGCCCACTTACACGACGGATCTGAAGGTGCTAAAGCCCCTTGACTGACAAGAGATATAAGGAACCATATGTCTAGATGCGATGCAGCATGGAAATCACACAAGAAGTTTGGACTCTCCTCAGATTGGCAATTATACAGATAGCTCAGAATTACCTGCAAGTCTAAAATAACTTACTCCAAAAGGACTTATTATCTCTCAATCCAAACAGATAAACTCAGTAACCTCAAAGAACTCTGGGTCCAAATAAATAACCTTCTCAAAGACAAAACCTCCATCTGCCCAGACTCTACAAAAGACAAGTACTATCGGATCCAGTGTTGACAGCAGATGGTCTTAACAATTTTTACAGATCTCAGCACCTATGTAACCCACTTCACAACCAGCCCTCTCCAGTCACAAATCACTCTAGAACCACATCCCGCAATTCCACATCAAACTAGCTACCCAGGAAGAGGTTCTCAAGCTACTTCAAAATCTCAAGAAACAAGGCTCTCCAGCCATTACTCACTTGAGCCTTGGTTCTTACAATGGGTAGCTCCGCACGTGCAGCACCAGTTAGAAATCTGATCAATTGATCCTTTCTAGAAGGAATTGTTCCATCTAAATGGAAAGCGGCACTAGTAATACCTATCCACAAAGCAGGGGTCGGCCCACCCTGTTAAAAATTACAGACCGATCTTAATACTCTCCCGCCTTGCTAAGGTTCAAGAAAGAATTCTTTACAACCAGTTACAACCTACCTTGAACATCAGCAACCCTATCACCCTACCAACACGTTTTTGCAAGCATCACAGCACTATCTCTGCACTCATAAAAATTACCTCAGACATTCACCATGCCTTTGATCTTGGCCTAGCCACGAGGGCTAGTTTCATTGACCTTACCAAGGCCTTCAACTTGGTGAACCATGTGCTGCTGATATTGAAATTAAAATCCCTGGGTCTTGATCAAACATCCACCTCCTAGATCCAAAACTACCTATCTGGATACACTAAAGTGTCAAATGGGCCAACTGTCACTCCCCTTTCAGACAGATTACCCATGGAGTCCCACAGGGTTCCATACTGAACCCTCTACTCTTCTCGCTATTCATTAATGAGCTGCCAGGCTTCTGTAGAGGCATCCATCCAGCTTTACGTGGACAACGCCATATTACATAGATCCTCCGCTGACACCCAATGGCTCAATCAGAACCTGGAATCCAACTTCTGCCAACTAGAAGCATGGCTCTTTAAAAATAACTTACTATTAAACACCAAAAACTAAATCTATGTGCTTCTATCCTCTCCTTTAAAACTCCCCCAACCCGCAGCTCTCCATCCACTCCGTAATGGGGAACCCTTGAAGCAGTTGACTCATATAAATACCTGGGCATCCTGCTTGATCCTAACCTCCCCTGAAGCCCATATCAACAAAACCACCAAAATCTTGTACTAAAGGATTGGTTTGCTATACCATTTTCATCCCTGCTATCAAATGCCTCCTGCCTAAAAATTGCCACCACTTCACTCTTGCCTATACTTTCATACATGGCTCCTAGTCTTATCACTTAAAGCCTCACTCACAAACCAGTTGAAACAATTATATCACAAGATAGGGCGATTTGCTTGTCGGTGCACCCACCCCCGCCAGCACCATTGCACTGTACTAGCATCCTTGGCTGGCTACAACTTGAAAACAAGTTTCAGTACTCATCACTATGCCTTGTCTATAAGCTTGCACATCTCTACACCCCACCAAGCCTATCTGACATTATTGTAATAAAACGGTCTCTGCTCATCCTCTCTTCCATTACTAGAAATACCCAAGACTCATCTATCCTCAGGCAGAATATCCTTTGCTTACGCTGCCCCCACAGCTTGCAACTCCTCCCCCATCTATCCTCTCTAGCACTATACTCCATCAGTTCAAGCATGCTCTGCATAACTACTTATGTACTTCAGGAACCTGTACCTGCCTCACCTGACTTAGCAGGCTCCTGCTCTTATCCTTGTTTTCCTAAAACTCCTAAGCTTGTTTCTCTATCCCTACTGCTGGGCTACCACTATGTGAACACCTATATTGTACAACTCGTTCTTCAATGTGAATAGCTAAACTCCTGTATTGCCATCCTTAAGATTGTACCCTATTTTATTGCTGCTGAAACAAAACTTTGTATTGCATTTGGGACACTGCCTCAAATCTTATATTGTACTGTGGCTTACTATGTATAATAGCCCTGCTTATGTTATAGCCTGTTTATGAAACTACCTTGAGATGTTAGTTTGGTTGTTTGTTTAATTTAGTACAGCTCTGTATCTCCTTGTATGCCATAGAAAAAATTTCTATGTACTCTCCCAGGTTGCCCTGAAAAAGGGACTGCATGGTCTCAGTGGGCTTACCTGGTTAACAACATTAAAATAAATAAATACATTTTCCATATAAGTTTCCTCTGGAAAAGCATTTGGATATATATTAGAAGCTTGCTGAGGTTCAGTGGCCAGATGATGATCACTCCCCAGCCACTATTTAAATTGGCTGAAGCCACACCTAGGGATCTAGTCAGCTTCTTTTCTGATTGCTGTGACCATACATGCTTGCTTGTTCCAATTTGGTCTCTCCTTTTTGTTTTTGTCTCTTACCTTGCCCTTCTATCTCACCCACTGCAGTCCCAGTTTGTTTAGGCTTTCTTTTGGTCTGTATTTCCAGCTAATGTTTGGTACAGCATGTATTTATATGTTTGCCTGTGTGCATGTATAAAGCAAATATACTGTTATGATAATGGGTTTCAGAGGTATGTCACTGTTGGGTCCAATGTAGTTCAGGCTGCAGGAAGGCTCAACAGTGATGGGTCAGTGATGAGGAGGCTGATCATGACAGTGTCCTCTGCTTGCTGGGTGGAAACTTTTTGTGGTTGAAAGGAGAGAGTTGTTCCTATCACAGAGTGGCTCAATCCTTTCATCTGCATGGCACTGCCCAGCAAGCAGTTGAGCAGCATCATTACATAATGTTGACTGTAGCCAGAAGGCAGGCAGTAAATGTGCTGCTGTCCCCTGGTGGTAAACAATTTCTTTGTGATACTGATACCTGTCCGTCCCTGCCCAAAGAGCTGGTGATAACCCCCATAGATATTCACTGTACACAGAAGCCAGTCAGTAGATGTGCTGCTGTGATCCAAGCCCTGGTGACTGAACAACACAGTCAGTATGTGTGCTCTGCAGTCACCCCTCACCACACAGCTCTTAGAACCAAGGTGGAGTAAGTTTATTCCTAGCACTGATGTTATCTTCATCCTGCTCAGAGTCAGTGATAACCCCAATGGCATGTGAACCGTACCACTTTCTAGTCCTCCCCATGCCCTGTCCATAGAAAACACTCCTTCCCACAGGAAAGTATGCCGCCCACCTCGCAAACCTTCCCCACTGCCCCTTCTTAAATACCCTCCACTGCCAAGTATCCATCCACCTCTCAATCCTTCCTCATACCCTGTTCTTAAAATAAAACATCCTTCCACTGGCAAGTATCTGGCCAACCTCCGATCCTTCCCCAATGCCTTATCCATAAAAATAAACATCTTCCCAATATCAAGTATCCCACCCACCTCCCAATCCTTCCCTGTGCTCCATCATAAAAAAAACACCCTTCCACTGCCAATAATCTCATCTACTTCCTGATCACTTCCCAAGCTCCCCTATAGGAAAAACACCCTCCCACTAACAATTATCCCACCCACCCACCTCCAGATCCTTCCTCTGGTGCTTGTTATTAAAATAAAACACCCTCCCACTGTGAAGTATCCTGCCCACTTCCTGATCTTTCCCATGGCCCATCCATAGAAAAGACACCCTCCCAGTGACAGTATTTTGCCCAACTCCCAATCCTTCCCTCATGCTCCATTTGTAAACCCGTAAAATAAAAATGGTCCAGGGATGACTTCTGGCCCCCACACTACCACCCTAGCCCTGCTCTCAGCACCCACCACTTCACACCCACCACACCAACCCACCCCATACCTTATCTATCCAGTCCAGTGCTACTCCTTCCTGAATGAACAGTGGCAGGAAAGGAGTAGCAGCCTGGGACTAACAGTGCCGAGCTAAATGAATAAGTGTACAAGCTAGGAGGAACAGGCATTTGCTGCAGACATACAGTGCTATCATATGTTATAAAGCTCCCTTTTTTCTTTTTGCAATGAAATGAAAGAGCAGGCAAGTACCTTAGTATCCAAGATTGTGCTTCATTTTATTCTCATGCAGAACAGTGATGCTGTGTAACAATTTAACTGGAGTACATGCAAAGCAATCCAGACATTATCACAAAGGCACTAAAGCACAGTTCATTGGAAACATCCAGCTTAACAGGTACTGACTGAGCCCCCTCATACTTCCTCATACCAACATCACATCACCTGAGAAAGTTCTTATGTGGAAATGCATCAGGTGGTGTGATGCAGATATAAAGTATGAGGGGTTCAGCTGTATCTATTAAGCTGATGTTTCCAATTACTGGTGCTTTTAGTGCCTTTGTGATACTGTTCTGTTTGCTTTTTCATGTACCCAGTTACATCATTACACAGCATCACTGTTCCGTATAAGAATAAAAGAAGAGCAATCTTGAATACTAAGGTACTAGTACACATAGATACATAGACACATAGACAGTGTCAGCAGATAAGGCCTATGGCCCACCCAGTCTGCCCATTTGAGCTTGTAAGTTCAGTTTGTTTTCCTAGAAGTCTGTGCCCTTACCCTGACCTCCAGAATTCCTTTATGTATATCCCATGCATTCTTAAATCCTGTGATTGTTTCAGCCCCCACCACTTCCTCTGGCAGGGTGTTCCACTTGTCTACCACCTGTTCTGTGAAGAAATTCTTCCTCATGTTTCCTCTGAATCATCCTCCTCCAACTTCATCCTATGCCCTCTAGTCCTGGAACATCTTTTCGCTTAAAAATAGTGTATTCCTGCACCCTGTTCCTCCCTGTGAGATACTTGTATGTCTCTATCATATCCCCTCTCCCTCCTCTCCTCCAGGGAGTACATGTTCAGTTCCTTCAACCTGTCTTCATAGGACTTGTGATGCAATCCATGCACCATCTTTGTTGCCCTCCTCTGAACCTTCTCTACCCTGTCTATGTCCTTACGTGGTATGGTCTCAGAACTGTACACTGTACTCCAGGTGGGGCCTCACTAGTGTCTTGTATAGCCGGAATTATGACCTCCCTTTTCCTGCTGGTGATGCCCTGCCTATACATCCCAGCATCTTATTTGCTTTACCTGCTGCCTTGTCACACTGTTTCCCTACCTTGAGGTCATCAGAGATGATAACCCCAAGATCCCTTTCCTGCTTGGTGCATGCTATATCCTCACCCCCAACTGATACATTGTGCCAGGGTTTTTGTGCCCTATATGCATTATCTTGCTTTTTGCATTGAATTTCAACTGCCAAACCCTTGACCACTCTTCAAGTTTCTGCAGGTCCCTTCTCATTCTGTCTACACCCTCTGGTGTGTCTGCTCTGTTACAGAGCTTTGTGTCATCAGCGAACAGTGAAATTCTGCCTTCTAGGTCTTGTGCAATGTCACTGATGAAGATATTGAATAGGACCGGTCCCAGCACTGATCCCTGTGGTACCCCACTGGTCAGTCTTCCCTTTGTGGAGTGACAGCCATTTACCACCACCCCTCTGGTCCTGCCACCCAGCCAGTTACCTACCCACCACACTACTGTCCTGCCCACACCCATATTCCCAGTTTGTGTAATTAGTCTTCTATGTGGCACAGTGTCAAGGCCTTGCTGAAGTCCAGATAGGCCATGTCCACTGCCCTCCCTGATCCACCTCCTTAGTCACCCAGTCAAAAATTCAACCGAGGTTGGTCTGACATGACCTCCCCCTGGTGAAACTCTTTCATTTCATTGCAAAGAAACAAGCATTTGTCAATGCCAGATGTTGCCGCTGGTATTGATGTTGTACTAGGTCTAGGAGCAGATCCCCATGCCAGAAGAATAATATGGGATGGTCTGGGCATTGGGGGTTGGGTAGTTATGGTGGTGCAGCAACAGCCTGTCATTTAAATCAGAAATGACATACATAAGGCTGAAACTTATCTAGATAGTCGGGGAATGTAGACTAGCAATGTTTGCACTAACCACTGAGCCACTTAACTTCACTTTCTAATTGCTGTGATACACAAAAATGACTAATACATATACACATTATATGCATATATATATTTCTCTGAATATAACAGAGTAGTGCACCATCTACACACATCTTTACAGATTAAAAAGAAAAGACATCAAAGGATCGTTTCTTCTTTTCAGGCTCTAAGGGACATCGGGGGTTGCCACTAGACACCTCAGTTAAATAAGCAGTGACATGCAGAAGGCTGAAACTAATCTAGATAGTGGGGAAATGTAAGCTAGCACTTTTGCACTAAAAAAGAGCATCCTAACTGCACTTTCTAATTGTTGTGATACACATGCTGAGTAATACAAATACATATATATTACAGTATAATATATCAGTTCACTGTCCTCACACATAGAGCATTGTCATGCACACACACACACACACACACACACACGCACGCACGCACACACACACACACACCACACACACACACACACACTGCCTTGTATGGGGTATACCCTCCTCAACATCGAAGTTTCAACATTGACTCACTGGACTGGAAACCCTGACGCTGATGGACTTTGCGTTGACGGAGAGATTTTTCATTGACAGAGGGTAAGCAGCTAACTCCACTGTGTGTGTGATGTGGTGTTCAATTTAAAGTAGGGGGATGGGGGTTAAGTGTGGTGGTCTGTGTCAGCGTGTCATGGGTCATTGTTGGGATGTGTCGGTGATGCCAGCCTGATTGTATTGATGTGAAGGATTATGTGAAATTTCTGGCACTATGACTTGGTGGAGTCATTATATGGCATTTTTTTTACTTATACATCTAAGCCTAACTTTACAGTATTTTGGATAAGCACTGTGTTTCACACTAACTCATTGTACTAATCTACTGCATGACTGGGTAACTAAGGTAGTACCAGGGAGGTATGGTAGATGTGACCTATCTGGACTTCAGAAAGGCCTTGACACCATTCCCATAGAAGACCGATTACCAAACTGCACAACCTACAGGTGGATCCTAAAATAGTTCTGTGGGTGGAGAACTGGCTGTATGGCAGGAGTCAGAGGGTTGTGGTAAACAGGAGTACTTGGAGGGGGCGAGGTGATGAGCAGGCTGCTGCAGGGGCTCGTTAGGGCCGGGCCTCTTCAATGTCTTTGTTGGGGACTTGTAGAGGGACTGGAGGAGAAGGCATTCTCTTTGCAGAGGATACAAAGGTATGCAATAGGGTGGATAGGCCACGGGGTGTTGAAAGAGTGATGGAAGACCTTAAAAGACTGGAGAGCTGAGCCAGTGGCACTGAGGGTTGAGCCGCTGGATGTCACACTTCACACTATGCCGGGCGACTCGAGTTCAGGAGGAACCTGTGTTGTCAAGGGCCAGCTGGGGGAGGGAGCAGGATTGAGCAGCCACAAGGTAGCTCTCCTCTCCCAGGGAGGGACCCTGTTGCACCACAGTCCAACTGCCCCCAGGTGGAGGCCTGAGAGTAGGCGTAGGCAGGTGGATAGCAGAGGGAGGTGCTGGGGAACCACAGTGTGCACATGCCTCCCAGGCACACGCAGCTGCATCATGGGAGTTGGGTGAAAACAGGGAAGAAAGCGTGGCAGAAACAAAATAAAAAGCTGGAGAAATGGTCTGAAGAATGGCAGCTGGGATTCAATGCAAAGAAGTGCAGGATCATGCAGATAGGGCACAAGAACCCGGGCAAGGTACAAACTATGTGGGGAGGTGCTGACAGACAAAGCAGGAAAGGGACTTGGGTGTTATCATCTCACAGGACCTAAGAGAAACTAGACAGTGTGATAAGGTGGCTATAAAGGCTATCCAGATACTTGAATGCACAGGAGGAGTATCAGGAGTATAAAGAGAAGGTCATCTTGCCCTTGTATAAGACACTCATGAGATTGCAGCTGGAATACTGCATCCAGTTCTGGAGGCTCCATCTGAGAAAAAACATAGACAAGGTGGAGGCGGCAGTGGAGGCCTACTACAATGGCTCAGGGGATATGGGATAAGACCTATGAGGAAAGACTAACCAAGTCAGTATGTACAATATTTATTTCATTTGGGTAAAGCATTTAAACTATTTTAAATATTGAATTGTTAAGAGATATGCCAGTTGAGACTCAATATATGATATATCAAATCTCAACTGGCATATCCTGTAAAATATCCTTGCAGTGGGTCATGCTTTACCCATTATTTCTAATGAATTTGCACAATGCAGATCTGCTGAGAGGTAATTTCAATGTGGTTTTCCTTTTATACATTTTACAATGTGTTTCCAAGAATATGCCTGCTGATTGCTATATACTGTATTTAGCTACACAATATTGTGCTGCATTACGAAAATCAGAACATGCTGAAAACAATATTTTACATCTGGACTAGGCTACCCTGAATAAATACATTATAAAAAGGTAAAATCTTGACCCCACTGAAAACAAGATATTGCATCTAATCTGGGACATCCTGAGTAAATACTGTGCAAAATGTAAAATTAAGATTCTTATGAGAATGAGATGTAGCATCTCCCTGTGCTATCCAGGATACAAAATATAGGATAAGAAATATTTAAAGGAAATGTACTGTAAACTGAACTTCACTGTGTTCCACAAAACCAAGACTGACATAAACAAACCGCTTTTTACTGTTTTATAACATATTAGAATGCAGTATTTGGAATGTTGTGGCCATGAGGACGGTGTGTACAGTATGTGTGTGTGTGTGTGTGTGTGTGTGTGTGTGTGCAGTAGCTCAGTATAAATATTTTTCCCAAAAGATAGTTAACACGCATTTGTCAATGCGAACATTGTTGCTTGTTAAACAATTTGATGTTTTTCCTCAAAGCCCAATGGGAGTCTAGTCTGCATACCCACAAGACCTCCCACATTGCAGCACCACCCCATGTGTGGACTCACCATTGATCTATAGAGGGTAACACTACCTCCCTTTTCTGCTGGTGATACCCTCCTGTCCACCCCAGCATTCTACTAGCTTTTCCTACTGCCTCACCACACTGCTTTGCTACCTTCAGGTCATCAGGTATGATGTCCCCCAGATCCCTGAGGTGGTGCCTAGGGACCGCCTTTATATCATGAGCAATTAGGATCTATCGTAGTATAGTATGTAGGGACCTTACAGCAGACTACAGTAGGCAGGGCAGGCGGTGCTTGTATATTTTCACCTAATTGTCCTTGGTAAGCAAGTGAAATTGGAACTGATATGCTAAGCAGGGTACATGAATACTGGGACTAATAAAGGAAAAGTATGAGCACCATAGGTGGCTGACATAAATTGATGGGAAGGTTGTTTGTAATAGTTGTCAGGCGCAGTAAACAGCATGGAAGGTCAGGTGCCAGCCGAGGGTCAGCACTGTTGTAAGAGAAGGAAAGTGGCGCAGGAGGCGGCAGTGGTGATGCATTAACAATGTTTTTGCAATGAATTTCCTACTTTTGAGATAGTGTAATAGTTTTGGACCCTGTACTCAAATTCCTGCACAGATGCACATATGTATGTAGGTGTGGAAGTACAGACAGACTTAGAAACATAGAACTTGTCAGCAGATAAGGACTGCTAGGCCTATCCAGTCTGCCCATAAACCCTGTACTTGTTTACAGCTTCTGACCCACCTCTACTTTACCTCCTGGCTCCCCTATGCCTGTCCCATGTATATTTAAGTCACCCAGGTAGTGGTTCCCACTACATAGAAACAGAAATTGTTGGTAGATAAGGACTGATAGGCCCATCCAGTCTGCTCATAAGCCCTATACATTGTAGTGTGGCCACTGACCTTAATGTGATCAAAGGTTTTCATCACTCCCTCCTCTCAAGCTTCCCTTATGCCTGTACCCAGGCATGCTTAAACCCCTTCACTGTGCTTGTCCCCACCAATCCTGTGCAGACTATTCCAAGCATCGACTACCCTTTCAGTGTAGAAAAACACCCTCATTACCTCTTAATCTACCCCTTCTAATTTCATATTGTGCCCCTTGTTCTAGTACTTGTTCTACATTGGAAAAGGTCCCCTACCTACACCTTGTTTATGCCCTTGAGATACTTGAAAGTTTCAATCATGTCTCCTGCTCTCTCCTCTCCTCTAGTGAGTACATATTGAGGTCCTTTAGTCTGTCCTCATATGTTTTGTGGTGCAAGCCCTGCACCATCTTTGTTGCCCTTCTCTGGACAGTCTCTACTACCTCCTGTGTCAGACCATTCCATGCATCCTCTACCCTCTCCGTGAAGAAAAACTTCCTCACATTCCTTCTTAATGTGCTTTCTTCCAATTTCATGTCATGCTCCTTGTTCTTGTACTCCTTCTGTATTGGAAGATGTATCCCTCTGCATCTTGTTTATCCCCTGAGGTACCTGGATGGCTTCTATCATGTTCCCTCTCCCCCCTCTCCTCCAGTGAGTACAGTGGTCACGATCCAGCCACTAGCACCTCTATGGTGCAAGGAGCCTGATCCACCTACCCCCAAAGAGATAGATAAGGTGCCCACTTGCCCCTCGGCAGCGGTCACGATCCAGCCATAGCACCTCTACAGTGCAAGTAGCATGATCCACCTACCCCCAACGAGATAGATAAGGTATGACACTTGAAAATTGCCATGATTTCTCTGGGCTGTGTGAACACTGAACCGGATCATCACTTGCAATTTGTTGTTTTCAATTTCAACGCCTTCTCAGAGTAGGGCTATTGGCTCCACGCCTGTGTAGAGCTCCCTGATTGGCTGGTCTCACTCACCTGAGACAGGAGCACCCGAGACGTGTGGCTTATTGCAAGCCTGCAACCCTGTGCTTGGCTTCTAATTTATGTATTTTAATTTAGCCCGTTCTGCTCGGCCCTGTAGTAACTTACCATTCCCCGCTGCAGTTTCTCTCCAACTGTATGTGCACTGATTCCATACTAACCCTGCAAACTTCCCCTTGATTTTTGTCCCACCCCGCCCTCCCAGGCCTCCGTTAAATGCACACAGTCTCCGCCACTCCTAGCCGATGTTTCAATTTATTGGTTACCTACTGTCAACAACTGCAATTCCTCCCATCCTCTTTGCAACTAAGCCTTCTAGCAGCTTTATCTCATTCTGTCTTGCTGAGCATACCATTTTGTACTTTAGGTTTGCTTATTGCTGACTAGCATATCCTGTCTTGCTAAGGCACTGTTTTACTTGAGAAATTGAACTACAAATTACTGAACTGTGACTGATTTGCCAAAAAACTATGTTTTGTCTAAAAAATTTCCAGCAACCAAGTGTTACAGCCCCTTCTGACTTTGTAGCTCTCTCCAGACTGCAAGGACAAGGAAATCGCAGGCTTTTCAGTTGCTAATTGAGCTGTTTCGCTCAGACTGCTAGTCTTTGTGTTGCCCCACTATTAATTCGAGCTACTCTCTCCTTTCTCAGCCGAGGAGCGGTATACATTTATCTTGCGAACTCCATTTTTTAAACTTCCCAAACAGTCGATATGGAACAATGACCCTGGGACCTATATAACTTAGATAGCAGAAGCTACTGCAGTACACTCCTTACTTACATAAAAGGGCAACCATGACAGGCCTTGTTTGGCTCGCTTATTTGCCAGCCTTTGTATAATATTCTATGTGGTTAGGCAACCTTACAGAATTGATTCCGACAAAGGGGCATGCTCTACCATGCTAGTCTCCCATATACCAACACTATGAACAAATTATGCTGCCACTGTATGCCTTTGATCACCTCACAGTTTGTGGAATCTCCTCGAGTGGAACTGCTAACCAATATCCTCCGTGGTCCTATACCCTATCCAATCAAACTAGGTATAGCTAGGTGCTATTCTGCATGGATCCTAGGATATGTATCCATAGGGCAGCACAATAAGATGATTCAGTCTTTGGACCCATGTACTCAAACCTATACCAGACGTAGAAAGACTCATGCCTTTAAACTTCTCCTTGCTGCCCTGAGAAAAATTGTGCTCCTTTACTCCTATGCTCAGGTGACGTCGAACTTAACCCTGGCCTATGAAAGTGCTCTCATCTCCTTCTGAACTCACAACTTTAAAGAATTAGCTTCTTGCATACTAACGTGTGTAGTCTTTTAAGCTCAATTCAGTCCAGGCTTGGATTATTCATACTGCACCAGGCGTACTTGTGCTTTCGAAACATGGCTCCGGTGTCCACCCCAGACAGAGAGGTAACCATCCCTAACTACCTCCTCTTCAGAACCAACAGGCAGACCAGGGGTGGAGAAGTAGCCATTTATGTTAAAAACAAATTTTCAGTATCTATATTAGATGCTACCTCCTTTGCCTGTGGATTTGAATGCCTGTCTCTTAAAGTTGAGCTTTCCTCATCAGAGACATTCCGCATCGTAGGCTGCTATAGACCTCCAACAGCAGGACTGCAACTTCTATACACCTGTCATCCCACCTGGATACTACCCCAATGAAACAATCATACTAGGCGACCTTAACTATGATTGGCTGACTAAGGTCTCACCACAAAACAATTCTGTGACTCTCATGGGCTCACTCAAGTTATTACTGAGCTACTCACATCAACAAAAAATCCAATGGGAAGCACCCTCTTGGATGTTCTCCTTGTTAACAGACCTCATTCCTTTCCCATGCTGGTATCCTCTTAGTGGACGTTAGTGACCACTGCTTTATTGGTGGCATAAGAACTGTTACCAAACCTCTATCTACATCAAAGTTTTCCACTAAAAGATCCAGATGGAACTTTGATCCTACTGCATACTTCAATGATCTAAAAACTCTTTGCCATGGCAGAGTTTCTACCTGGCTAAGTCAGTGAGCAATGCCTATGGCGTTCTTCATGAAATCATATCCAGCACCCTAAGCAGCCATGCTCCCTTGTTAAAACATGAATAAAAGCCAGAACCTGCCATTGGTTCTCACTGGATCTGAAGGCTGCTTTACTCAAAGAGATTACCTCTGGAAAAAGGCTCGTAAATCTTGTGCCGATGCAGACTGGTGTCTCTTCAGGGCATCTAGAAACGTCTGTACTAAGTTGGTCAGAAGGCTAAAGCCAACTTTTATCAAACTGAGCTACTCTCTTACGTCAAACTGCTCTACCAAGTTCTGGTCACCATAAAGAGCTATCTGGCCACTCTCCAGGAAGTGCGCTTCCTTCCAAAATTACCACTGATAATATTATCATTAACGATAAATTAGAGATACTGCAGGCTTTCAACAATCACTTTGCCACTGCTGGCCTGGTGTTTGATAACACACCTGTAAGTAGCCTTCTTCCTCAGACCAACATCCGCCTTCAGAACCAAGTAGCAATAACATGGACTTCTCATTTTCACCTACCACCATAAAGAAGTTGAAGATCTTCTTCTACGACTAGATACTAAAAAAGTGCTGGGGCCGACTCCTTCGCCCATATTTCTTGAAAATAGCATACCATATACTTATACACCTATAACACACCTATTCAATCTGTCCCTAGCACAAGGCTCCATCCCCAAGGCATGGAAAACTGCTCACGTCATTCCCCTGTTTAAAGCAGGGGATCCCTGTGACCTAAATAACTATAGACCGATCTCCTTCTTCCCATACTTTCAAAACTTCTGTAAAAATTGTGGATACATAGCTGAGATCTTTCTTAGACAGCTAGACTACTCAACCCAATGCAGTCTGGCTTTAGAGCTAAGCATAGTACAATTACGGCTGGCAAAAGTTACTAATGACTGGCAATGGGACCTAGACAACAAAAAATTCTTTTGTGCCGTGTTTCTGGACCTCAGTAAGGCTTCCGACACTGTGGAACCACTGCCTGCCTCTCCACCTTAAAAACTATAGGCCTTGTCTCAACCACACTGGGATAGTTCCAAGACTATCTTCCTGATAGACAGCAACAAATTAAGGCTGATGGAGATTTCTCCACTAAACCGATAAAAGAGGTGTCCCCAGAGCTCCATACTGGGCCCATTACTGTTTGCCATTTATATCAACAGCTTGGATGTAGGCATCAAAGATGCCAGTATTCACTTGTTTGCTGATGACACAGTGCTCTACTTACCCGGGAATCACCTGAAGCTGCCTGCGGCAGTGTACAAGCTGACTTTAATACTCCACAGTACCAGCTGCCTAGCAAAAGTTACTACTAAATGCAAAAAAAAAAAGGCCATTCTTTTCTCACCATTAGGCCAGGGCTTACTCTGCTTCGCTAGTCCATTACCATCAATCTCTACTTCATTAGGAGAAAATCTTGAATTTGACTAAATTCAAATACCTTGGTATTTGGCTAGACAACAAACTCTCTTTGTGGAACACACAGAAGAACTGCTGAAAAACTGAGGCAGAGACTTGGTCTTTTTTCAGAATTAAGCGCCTCTTGACCACAGGCGCTAAAAGACAGCTTGTCAATCTGCGTTCCTTTCATTAATTGACTACGTAACTTCATTTATAGCCATTGCCCTGCCTCATAACTTGCAAAACTGGATGCACTATATCATAGAGTACTGAGACTTATAGCTGGCCTCGGTACTCCACACATCACTGCTCTTTTTATTCGCAGCTCATGGTGGCCCTCCCTCAATACAGGCGATATAGACATGCAGCCCTATGGACGCTCGAGCCCTTACCAACAAACTCCCACAATACATTGTTGACTATCTTCCCTCAGTCCTATTAGGAACTATGCCTTAAGAAGTCAATCGCAGATTTCTTTGAATGTCCCAAGGGCCAACACTTCGCTTTGGAAGGCATCATAAGCTATGCCCCGCCTACTCTCTGGAATAGGATACAAAAATTGCTGAGACTTAGCTCACCTGTCAGTCCTGCCTTCTTTAAGACCCTCTATGACAAAACGTTTGCTGAAATCTGTATTGCTTCTATCGCTCCTAGCAGCTTGACTATTGTTCCTCTCTTCTTCAACACTAGTCCCAGCTGCTTATCTAAATCAGCCCTTACCACTACTACTCCCCTCCTCTGCCCAACTTGCTCTTAGCACCCTCTGCATCCCTATTATTCACCAACCCCTTCTGCCAAGGATTTACCTAAGGCTTACACACTGTTATGCGCACTCCATAGCTTAGGAATTTCCATCCAGGCCTGTAATGTGTTTCTGCTGGACAAGAATATAAATAATCTTTCTTTTTTTCTTCTATGGTTTGTATATGACATCCGTACACATCCTGCTATGTGTATATATATATATATATATATATATACGTTCGGTTGTGTTATGTATATCTTCTTATACATGTGACTTGGAATGTAAATCTTTGCTCTTATCAGTATTGTAAACATGTTGTTCCTTTTATATTATGTGTATTTATATGTAACTGTACAATTTTCCCTGCCAACAGCAGGTCCACGTTGTAAATGAGCTTGCTCAATGGTGATCACCTGGATAAATAAAGACTTTATTGATTGATAGACATATTGAGGTCCCTTAATCTGTCTTCACAAGTTTTGTGGTGCAAGCCCTGTACCATGTTAGTCACCCTTCTCTGGACTGTGTCCAGCCTATTTATGTCCTTTTGATGGTGCAGCCTCCAGGACTGTACACATTACTCCATGTGAGATCTGACCAGGGTTTTCTATAACCGCATCACAACCTCCCTCCTTGTGTTGGTGATACCCCTGCCTGTGCACCCCAGCATGCCAGTGGCCCTCCCGCTGCCTTTATTTATTTATTATTTATTTGCTTTTGTTTACCGGATAAGTCACACTCAGATCCATGTGCCTATTTTCGTGCGCACCCAGGAGAGTTACAGACTTGAATTTTACAGGTACAGTGACTAATACAGCTTTTACATACAGTGAAGTGACTACTACAGCTTCTACATACAATTGTGTGACTAATACAGTTTAGACATACAGTGAAGTATCAGAATACATAGAGGAATGACAGTAAGTAGAAAAACAACATGTGAGCCCAGGGTGGTTACAGGTGGCAAGAGGAATTAAGAGCAAGGCCTTATATAGGCAGTGAGTGAGTGAGTCAGGTTTACATGCAATGGGGAGTGTAGACAGAAACCAGTGGTACCCAACTTGTCATTGCTTGACCAGATTGTCAGGAGAGTAATTTCAGGGGTCCCAGAGGGACAGAGGCCCCCGCAAGCAGCATAGTGTGGGACGAGGCTACTAGTTGCAAGGCAGCAGGTGGAGGGACCTTCAGGAAGTTCCAAAGGGAAGTTTTAAATCCAGTGTGGGAGAGAGTGGTCCATGTAGTGGCTGGGAATGAATTCCATAGTTTTACAGGGGCATAGCTGGCGGCCCGATCACCCGAAGGGGCGTGTCCTAGGAACTGGTGGGAGAGAGCTGCCTTGACCTAAGATGGTAGGCAGTGGTGTCAGGGTTGAGGGAAGGCAAGGGCAGTGGGGGTGGATGTTCTGACTATGTTGTCATGGTTACCGCCCCATTTGGTATGGTGTTTTCTCCGAGGAGCCACTCGAGACCAGTGCAGAGTCGCAGTGATGTGTAAGGAAGGAGCAGAAAGCGCGTTTACAGATGCTGTTGTAGGCCGTATCCCATTTTGAGAGGATGGATTTTGGCACGGGGCAAAGGTTACAAGTCCATAGCAGAGGGAGGGAGCAGAACACCTGGCTAATGCCACATGAGCAGCTGGGGTGAGGCAGTTTTTGCTCTGTAGGTGAGACCTAGCTTAGCATTCATGGCCTTACAGATGTTTCTAGACATGTTGGGAGGGTTGCATTCTGCTTTGACATTTTGAGGTGATCTGAGATAATAACCCCCAGGTCCCTTTGTTCCTTGGTGAGTGCCACTAACTCCTCTCATCCTGTAGCTCTCCTCAGGATTTCTATGGCCCAGGTGCATAATTTTGCAGTTCTTTGAATTAAACCTCAGTTGCCACTTCTCAGATCATTTCTGAAACCTATTTAGTTCCTTTCTTATGTTCTCTACCCTTCAGCGATCTACCGTGTTATAGATCTTGGTGTCATCTGCAAACAGTCAGACATTTTGTACCAGCCCTCTGCAATGTCACTATGAAGACATTGAACAGGACTGGCCCAAAGACTGATCCCAGTGGTACCCTGCTGGTCACCCTCCTGACCCCAGATTGTAACCCATTTACCACCACACTCTGTCACCTGTCTGTTAGCCAGTTCCTAACCCAGTTCACCACCTTGTGTCCTATGCCCAGACTAGCCATCTTGCTAATAAGCCTCTTATGTGGGATGGTGTTGAAGGCCTTGCTGAAATCGAGGTAGCAACATCCACCGCCCCCTTTACTTCCTTCATCACCCAGTCAAAGAAATCTATCAGATTCATGTGACACGACTCCACCTAATATGAATACATGCTACCTAGGGTTCTGGGCACCGATGGTCGTAAATGTTCCACTATCATTTCTTTAAGCAGTGTGTGCATGATCTTCATCATTATTGATGTGAGACTGACTGACCTATAGTTCCCTGCCTCCTCCCTACTCACGTATTTGTGTAGAAGGATTATATGTGGCCTCCTCCAATTCTCTGGCACCACTCCTGTGTTGAGTGACTCTGTGAACGTGGCTGCCAGAGGTTGAAACATAGAAATTATCAGCAGATAAGGACCGCTAGTCCCATTCAGTCTGACCGGTAAACCATGTACTTGACTATGGCTTCTGAGCCCTCAGCTGTATCTCTATGGTTCTCCAATGCCTGTCCCATGCATGTTTAACTCCTGCCACAGTACTCGCTCCACCACCTCCTGCGGCAGACCATGCCATGTGTCCACCACCACCTCTGTGAAGAAAAGTGTCCTCATGTTCCCTCTTAGTCAGCCACCTTCCAAATTTCATGTCCTGCCCTCATTCTTGTACTCCTCCAGTATTGAGATGTCTTCTCCTGCACCATGTTTATACCCTTGAGGTACTTAAATGTCTCTATCATGTCTCCTATCTCCTCTCCTCCAGCGGTACATATTGCAGTCCCTTAGTCTCTGCTCACTTGTTTTGTGGTGCAAGCCCTGTACCATGTTAGTCACACTTCTCTGGACTGTCTCCAGCCTGTTTATGCCTTTGAAGGTGCAGCTTCCAGAACTGCACACAGTACTCAAGTGAGGCCTGACCAGGGTTTTATATAATGGCATCACTGCCTCCCTCCTTCTGCTGGTGATACCCCTGCTTATGCACCCCAGCATGATGATACCCCTGCTTATGCACCCCAGCATGTCACTGGCCCTCGCGCTGCCTTTGTAGTCTGCTTTGACATTTTCAAGTCAGGTGAAATTATAACCCCAGGTTCCTCTGTTGCTTGGTGACTGTCAGCAACTGACCATCCCCATCCTGTAGCTCTCCCCAGGGTTTTCTATGCCTCAGGTACATAATTTTGCACTTCTTTGATTTAAACCTCAGTTGTCACTCCTCAGACCATTTCTCTAGCCTGCCTAGGTCCTTTCTCATTTTTCCACCCCTTCAGGAGTATCCACCCTGTTGCAGATCTTGGTGTCATCTGCAGACAGGCAGACCTTTCTTTCCAGCCCTCTGCAATGTCACTAATGAAGACATTGACTAGGACTGTCCCAAAGACTGATTTCTGCAGTACCCCACTGGTCACCTCCCTCCCAGATTGTACTCTATTTATCACCACCCTCTGTCTCCTGTCTGTTAGCCAGTTCCTAAGCCAGTTCACCCTTGTCTACCATGCCCAGATTACAGTCTTGTTAGCAAAACCTCTTATGTGAGGCGGTGTCGAAGACCTTACTGAAATTGAGGAAGGTGACTTCCATATCTCCCAATTAACTTCATTCATCACCCAGACAAAGAAATCTATCAGATTCATCTGACACGACCTACCTGCTGTTGGGCCTGACCAGGGTTTTATATAACAGCATCACTACCTCCCTCCTTCTGCTGGTGACACACCTGCCTATGCACCTCTTGTAATTTTTTCACATATTGACCCCACATTTTCAGCATAGTCTTCTTATCACTGTACCTCATAAACTCCATAGGTGAAAATTTCTTAATCTGTGGCAAAAGCCATTCTGCATCACAGGTGTGGAAACTTGTTTTGGTAGGATGTGTGAAATGACAGCTGTACCTTCATGAGGTTGTGTGAAGAAATGGCTTGGTTGAAAATTTGGAGTCAAAATATAAAAAATTGGAGACCACGTGATGCAGAGTGCTGAGTAGAAGCTCCTCCGTAGCTCCAGCCTCCCAATTTTATAATCATTTTTTTCTAATATCGAAACTGCCAAAACCCTCTGTTCTCTACTGATCCTGCCTTCTAAAACTCCAAAGCCTTGGACGAGCGAGATTTGGGCACTGATGGAGAGCTTACATGAAGAGAGCCTGCAAAAGCACATTCCTCCAGTCACCCTCAAGAAGGCCCCAAAGAAATCCCAGGCTTCGAGTGGACCTGATAGACCCGATCACCTCAGTCAAGCAATGGAGCAGGAACCTCTAACCTTAAATAGGTTCCTGGAAGAATTTGAACCTTTTCGGAGGAGGTGAAAGAGATGGCGACTGACCTTAAAGCTCTATCTAAAAATTGGATGAAGTCTCGTTGATGGCCTCGGATAACACTGCTCGTATTGTTTCCTGGAGCATTGCTTAGACGAGGTGGACCCTGAGCTAGCGGTGATTAGGCAGAAGCTCTCTGAGCGGAGGCAAAGTTAGAAGACCTTGAGGGCCGCAGCCTTAGAAACAATGTGGTTATCTTAGGGCTACCTGAAGGGAAGAGGGCCAGAACACTGTAGTTTTATGCAGAAGCTGGTGGAATGGGTTGCTGGTCCCTCTTCCTTCGCCCTGCATACACTATTGACCGCGCATAGATCGTTGCGGCTGAAACCTCCATCAGGAGCTGCCCCTGTTCCATTATTTGCCGCCTCCTAAATTTCTTAGAGAGGCAACATTTCCTGGTAAAGTGAGAGCTCTATAGGAGGTCTGCTGGGAGAACTCAAGCTGAGGATGCACAAGATTTGCCAGGATCGGTCAGGCTGAAGCGTAAAGCATTTCACCCCATTGTGTCTTAGGTTATTGCTGCGGGGTTCAAGTTCAGGATAGGGTATTCGGCCAGCCTGCAGGTGCTAGTGAATGGATTCTGGCTTACCTATGAAGACCCAGAGTCAGCTCTCTCCGGTCTTAAGCTGGCCTTGCTGGATTTGTTTCGGGATCCATGAGAAGTTCTACCCCTTGGCGAGGGAGTCTCATGCTGTCAAGTGGAGACTGTTATCCAGTCAAATCTTCAAGACGCTCTAACGATGGTTTGCCTCTGGAAATTCTGTTTATCTAAATGGACCTACTTATTACTTAACTGAGTCAATTGTTATGGGACACTCACGCGCGCGTTAAGTCAAAATGAGCCTGTAACCTAGATTAATGTACTGTAGGAATGTTTATTTTACTAGTAAGGGAAGGTGTTTTTAAATTCTACTTTAGCTGGATGAGCAGGCCTTTATTTTTGAAGGAGGAATGCCCTAAATTGTTAAGGAGGAATATTTCATTCCAAGAGTGGCTTAATTTTGGTGCTGTGCCGGGCCAATCCTAACTTGTGCGAATATACGATACGGTTGTTTAGTATCCACTAGGGGAGCTCAGCACATGGGAATGCCAGTTGAAGATGGTGGTAATGAGGATGACTTCCTTTGGTTATGCTTCTGTTTCTGTCTTGGGACACTGAAAGCCCCTATTTTGTGCTCCTGGGTGTTCGGGCTGGCAAAGGAGCAGATGTAATGACGCCCAAATTTAAAATTCAAAGAGCAGGGTTTAAGTGGTGTCCTTTTTGTTAAGAAGGCACAGAATCTAGGTTAGAAGGGCAATTTCCTTCTGTAGGACTTCCGTCCGGTTTGTTGTTTGGCATGAATCTCTCTAATAGGGTCACAGGAGACCCATCTCTTGTTCATTTCCAGGGTCTCTGGGTGCCTGTTTATGTTTTTCAAGGTGCCTTATCTCATTTTTATTATTCCTTGCAATTAAGGCGCATTTTTGTTTCGCAGTCCAGCACCTCTTTTAAGCCACTAGGAGTTGCTAATGCAGTTTAATCTCCTTTTCTTTCTCTTCTGGATCTAAGGGCATTTATTTACATGAGAGGGCTGTTACTCTTGTTTGAGGCAGGGGGTTATTTCGGGAGGCTGAGGGTGAGGAAGGGATGCAGTACTGTGCTAAGCATTGCTTGTGACAGTTGGGTGGGTGGGGAGGGGTTTAGGGTTATAGGACTGGTTCGTTTCATGTCAAATGAAAGGGAGACTTTACAGGGGAAGAGGTTTGGGGTAATCACGGATGGGATGGGGAGGGGAGGGAGGAGTATACAGCAGTAATACTTGGAACCTGGTTGAATATTCTCGATGTTTTGTACAGGGCTGTTGAAACTAAGTTCTTTAACCTTATTTACATGGCTAATGATGTGGTTCTTGCAACCTGGAATGTAAAGGGATCAGGAAAAATTTAAGCGATATCAGGTGCTCAAACATTTAAGTCTATTGCGTTCTCAGATAACGTTTTGCAGGAATCCCATTTACTAGAATCTGAAGCTTTGCAACTAAGGAGACAACAAGTGGGTCAGGTTTATAATGCTTTGGGTTCCACCAGTAGCTGTGGGATCATGTTAATTATTAATGGAGCATTCCTTCATCTCCACGCAGGTCATCAAAGATCCGGGGCAGGTTTGTCCTAGTTAAAGGCACCCTCTGGTCAGTACCACTTCTACTTTGCAGTATCTCTGGGCCTAATATTGATGATCTGAGTTTCTTCATGAGGCTGATAACTATATTTCTCCCAATGCTTCCCATCATGATCATTATGGGGTGATTTTAATCAGGTCATAGACTCTAACCTGGATAGGTCGGTAGTGGACTGAGAAGGCTGACCCCAGGGCAAAGGGCACTTAAGGACTTGGTAGATCAATGCAGGCTCTGTGATATTTGGCCGTGTTGCATCCTAATTCCAAGGAGTTTACCTTTAACTCGATGGTGCATGGTTTGCAGTCCTCGCATCAACTAAGTATTTATCTCTCAGGGTCTCTTGCCGGGTTATGTCTGCCTCGATTCAGCCTAGCCCTATTTCCGACCAGTCTCTTGTGGTATGTAAACTGGCATTTCTCAACTCACCCAGAAGGAAGACCAGGTGGAAGCTCAACAAACAGCTCTAAAGGATGCCAAGTATTGTAAGCTTATAAGAGAACAAATTGAGTTCTTCTTCTCATCTAACCCTTTAGATAGTGCAAAGCCAGACATTTTATGGGGTGCCTTTAAAGCTTATATGAGGGGTTCTTATCAGTTTAGTGTTGAAAAGGAAAAGGGCACAGGAGGAAGAGCTACTATCATTACTGTCCAAAATTTGGTCCCTTGAAGCTAATCTCTCTGTCAGCACTTCTAGTGAGGACAGTAGAAGCTTCTGGTGGCCAAAGACAGATATCTAGATCTGTTAAGGGAAAAGGCAGAGTTAGCTATAATCCAAACCAGAGCCAATTATACGGACCAGGGAGAAAAGCATGTCGTCTGCTCGCATTGCTTTAAAACAACAGGAATCTGCAAGATTTATCCCCCAATTCAGGCACTGGCAGGCGGGTCCCTGAGTGTCCCCTCTGAGACAGTGCAAGAGTTTGCTCTATATCATGAACAGTTATATAGGGACATGGAGAACCATCCTTGTCCAGAGATTCTAGAGGAGTATTTAAGGGACTCCCATCTGCCCTCCCAACAGAGCAACACAAGTGTTTTCTGGCTTCTCCTATATCTCAGGAGGAGATCTCAGAGGTTATAGGAGCACTGCCTTCGACAAGGTCTCAGGCCCGAAGGGTTCTCCCATTATTTTACAAAGTTTTCATGAACTTCTACTGCCATGCTTTATCGGTTATTTCAGTACATTTTATCTGGGGTAGAGGCGGACTCCTACCTGTTCAAAGCCCTGATTGTTCTTCTCCCTAAACCAGATAAGGATCCTGAGTTAGTTCAAAGCTACAAGCCCATATATCTTTTAAATCAAGACATCAAAATCCTTTCGTAGATATTAGCGGTAGGTTAACTGTGGTCCTTCCGACCTAATAGGTATGGCCCAGGTTGTATTCATGAAGGATGTTCATCCTCAAATCATCTGCGCACCCCTTCTCATGTCTTCTCGGTCTCCAGGGATGCTGCGTTTCCCACTGGGCTGGTCTCCTGGATGCCGAGAAGGCATTGATCATGTGAACTGGAACTTTTGTTCCAAGTCCTTAAGACCTTCCAGTTTCCTTCTGTTTTATATCCTGGATTTGTGCTTTATACAAAACCCCTCAGCAAAGATCTCAGGAAAAGGTGCATTCTCCAAGTCTTTTCAATACATTCAGGTACTAGACAGGGTTGTCCCCTTTCTCCCCTTCTATTAAACTTGTATCTGGAACCTCTCATTCAAAATATTCTCAACAATGCGAAGATACAGGGCATCTGGGTGAAGCGCCATGAGGTTAAGATTACTGCATACACGGATGATCTCCTTTGTACTTATCCCACCGTTCTGGCTTTGCTGGGTGAAACTGCTAAATTCAGTGCCCTCTCAAACTATAAACTAAATGCTAATAAATCCTCCTTTTTCCTAAATCACAAGATATTCAAAACTAATATCACCCCTTAGGTTTACGTTGGGCTCCTAGGACACTAAAATATCTGGGCATCAAACTAACCCGAATCCCTCCGTATGGTTCAAGAAAATCTGGAACCCCTCTCCCAGCTCATAATTCAGGATCTTGACAGATGGTCTAAACTCCCAATTTCATTATGGGTCTGGATTAACATAATCAGGATGAATATCTTCCCAAGAATCTTCTACCGCTATCTCTCCTTAATACATTTATTCCTTTATCCTGGTTTAAGAAACTGCACGGCATTTTACCAAGTTTATCTGGTCTGAAAAATACCCCGACTGGCTTATTATAAGTTGGCTGCCTCAAAATCTGAGGGGATTGTGGATTCCTCACTTGGCTATATATTATTGGGCTAGCCATCTGGCAAAATGCCTGAAATGGGTATATCCGGGTCCCAAAAATTTATAGCTGACATGGCTTAGAATAGAGTGATTTAATCCGGTCTATGACTATGGACCTCTAACTCTGTTTTATGTAAAAATGTCCCAGGTGCATGGTGCTGAGAAGTGTCCCACTTTATGACTTCCTTAAAGGTATACATGCAGCTTTGCTCCTTTTGTGCTATATCCCCAGTTAGACTTGACCAATCCATTTGAAAATTGGATTGGAACTCCCCATCCTTCACTATGAACAAGCAGCAGATTCCCTGCATGTGGTTGCCCCAATTGGGCAATGGGATAGTATCTTCCTTCTTGGATGATGAGGGAAATGGCTGTCAGTAGGTGATCTTACTGGAAATTTAGTATTCCGTGTACTCACACTTCAAAGCAGTGCAGCTAAGGCACTTACTTACTTACAACAGTGATGGGCAATATCCTCCTAGCTAAACGGTTGGGGCCCTGATCCCAGAATTTTCCTCTACTTGGGTCCTTGGTGTCGTCTCCAAATTATATCAAGCTTTGTTTCGCAGAAGATACGGGGACTTCTTTTCGGACTGACGATCCGATCAGAAGTATGGCAGCTAGGATTCAATGCAAAGAAGTGAAAATAATGCACTGGGAAACAAGAACCCAGGGAAGAATACATAATGGGTGGGAGGTAGTAACAACAACAAAAAGGAAAGGGACCTGGGGGTAATCATATCAGATGACCTTAAGGTTAGCAAGCAATGTGAGAAGGCAGGGAGGGCTGGGGGTATACTGGGATGTATAGGAGAGGCATCAGCAGCAGAAAACACGGTTGTTATCCCTCTGTACAGACAGTCGGTGAGACCTCATCTGGAGTACTGTGTCCAGTTCTGGAGACCCCATCTCTGCAAGGACATAGACAGGATAGAGGTAGTCCAAAGGAGGGCAACTAAAATGGTGCAGGGTCTGCAAGAGAAGGTGTATGAGGAGAGACTAAAGGAGCTTAATATGATACCCTTGAGGAAAGAAGGAGAGGGGACATGATAGAAACTTTTAAGTACCTCAGTGGAATCAACAAAGTCCAAGAGGGTAGCATCTTTCAGAAAAGAGATGCAAGAACAAGGGGACACAATTTAAAGATAGAAGGAGGGCAGTTCAGGGGCAATGTGAGGAAGTATTATTTCACAGAGAGGTTAGTGGATGCATGGAACAGCCTCTGAGGAGGTTGTGGGTCTAAAACTGTGAGAATTCAAGATGCATGGGACAGACATAAGGCAATTCTTGTGGAGGTAGGAAGAAATAGGCTGTAGGTTAACTAGGATCTGCGGCCTATCCTGTGTAGGAAATGGGCAGACTAGATAGGCCAAGCTGTTCTTATCTGCAGTCAAAGTCTATGTTTCTATGTTTGACGAGGTTTTGGAGTTCTATATTTCAATATTCCCCAACTGGCAGGCCTTGTGGAGGTCCTGCCTAGAATTTGTATCCCAGGATAGATTAGCTTATGCAATATCATATCTTGCACAACATGTGTTATACTCCGGTTAAGTTAAAGAAATGGGGCCTCCTTGATTCAAACATATGTGTTAAATGTTCCCAGGAGAGGAACACTCCTCCATATATTTTGGTCTTGTCCCAAAATTTCCCTTTTGTGGATTCTATCAAAGCTTTCTTGGACCCTTTATTGGGTCTGCAGGAGTGTTCACACCTGATATTTGTCTTCTAGGAACCTGTCCTCCATCAGGGTCAAAGTAAGAAGGTTTCATATTTCTATGATAGCACTATCTGTCAAGAAGCTTATTTTATGCCATTGGAAAGATAAGACTACTCCGACATTACAGGAATGGGTGAATGAAATCCTGGCTAACCTGTGTACAGAAAAGCTATGCCAGCCTTCACAATAGAATACCTGTCTACACTCAAATATGGGAGCCCTTCATTCCTTAATAATAGTTGCCGGACATAAGTATTGTTTCAGAGTAGGTAGCCCTGTATACTCATGTATAACATTTTGAACCCATGTTGTAAAGTGGCACATTACTGCTGTATGGGGGAGGGAGGGAGGACAGTTTTAGCAGAATAAGTTGCTGTATTCTTGTTTTATTTTCCATGTTAACTGCCTCTTTGTTGTGGAAAATATGTTAATAAAATTTAAATTAAAAAATAAAAAATTGGCAAAGTTATGACGTGCATAGGAAAATTTCAACGAGTGCACATAATTCTGTCTTTGTTGGTATTTTGCTCCAAATTTTCAACCTGGGCTTTTTGGACCTCACCTTATGAACAGTGGTGCTATCATTTTGTTACTCAATCCTGAAAGGTGGTTTCAAACAGTGACTGCGCATTCCATGCCACAAGTGTGAGAACAAGTTTTGGGCAGGGTGTGAGAAATGACAGCTGCACTGTTCATGAGGCAATGTAGAAAAATGGCTATCTTGAAAATTTGGAGTGATAATATTAAAATTAGCCAAAGTGCGCTCGTGTGTGGGAAAATTTAAATGAAGCACCTAACTTGGGCATTTGGGTAGTATTTTATCCAAATTTTCAACATAGGCTTTTGGGACCCCACCTCATGAACAGTGGCACTATCATTTCAGTACTCTATCCTGAAAGGTGATTTTACACAGCAACTGTGCCAATCCACTCCACAGCTGCGAAAATACATTTTGGGAAGGATGTGAAAATGACAGCTTCACTGTTCATGAGGTGGTGTGAAACAATGGCTATGTTGAAATTTGGAATCAAAATAATAAAAAATAGCCAAAGTTATATGCGTGGGTATAAAAATTTCAGCGCACATAACTCAGCCATTTCAGTATTTTTACCAAATTTTAATATAGGCTTTGGGACCCACCTCATGAACAGTGGCACTGTTGTTTCATTAATCAGTCCTGAAAGGTGATTCTGCACAGCGATCACAAATCACCTTACAGGACCAAGTAACAAAATGACAGTGACAGTGTTCATGAGGTGAGGTCCCAAGAATCCCATGTTGAACATTGGTGCAAAATCTAAAAAAATGGCTGAGATATCAACATAAGTTGAAACCGCCGTTGACAGACATTATACTGCACTTACCTGATTTTTCAGTTCACGGTTCAGCTTTGAAGAGTACAGACATGTCGCAGTCCAGAGAAGACGACAGTGCTTGACCTCCAGTGGTAAGTATGGTGTGCGGGGAGATGGGCTCACAGAGGGAGGGTCAGGATGGGGAGGGACTGGGGAGATGTCGACAGACCATTTTCTTTTCTACAGGGTTAAAAAAATAAAAAGATATCGGGGATGGTTTCTTATTTTTAGGAACAGAATGTTTTGGGACACCAGGGTGGGCTCCCACTGTTCCACAGTGATGGTGGGGGTACTAAGACTAGGGACACTGGGAGTGGGCTCCCTAGTGTCCCATATTATTAGGTGGGTTCTTCGACTGCCGACATGGAGATTGGGCCCCTGATGTCAACAAAGATAAGTGGAGAGACTGTGGTAGCAGTGGCAAAATGGTTACTGCAGAGGGGCACACTTCCTGATTGCCATTTAATCCCTCCCCATCCTGCAGTAGTGGACTTCAGGCTGCGCGGTGAAACATCGACTAAAACCACCATGCTGCACTTCCAGGAGCAACAGTGCCAGCAGGTGCTCTGCTGGTGCTTGTTTTCCCTTCTGTCCAGTAGCCCTCTGCTTTATGCAAATCAAGGCCGAATCCCTTTCTGATTGGGTGGCTTCAGTCCTTTGAAGTGCATGATCATTCAGCCACCCAGCAGAGAGTTGCATGAGGACCACACCGAGTGGTCATTGGTGTGAACTACTGAGCCATTCAGACCCCAAGTTTTGTGTACTGCAACAGGCAAGCGCCTTTCACACAGAAAATCCTATTGCCTATTAACACGTTGGTTTGTGTTTCACACAACCAACATAAAATGCCTGCTGATTGCTATATTTAGCCTGGATAGTTCACAGAAGACTTGGCATATATCTGAGATAGTGTTTATCAGATAGTGTCTTAAGAGGCTACAAAAACAGTGTAAATCTTTTTAGGAGATTCCTTGCTGGGAAAGGGTGACATTTATGAGGCACTGTATGAATCTTTCTTGAAGGAGAATACCTGCCCAACTGAAGCTAGTAGCAAGAAAATGTTTAAATGTTAAGTATTTAAATGTGCAAGTTGTTGCATTTTGAAGGTGTAAACTAGTCTCCAGTTTAATAGGCAACCAATATTTAACAAGATGTTTCAGTTTTCATCACTGTAATGTTGAGGAGGAAGGGAGCAGGCAGGCTAAGAGCACATGATGAGATCAGCTGTGCTTGCTGAAAGTGATGATTTATGAATGTGTCTGTCAGCACATTGTTTTGAAGTTCACGCACTTTCATGCCTGAACAGTGTCGTGATCAGGCTTGCTGAATATTGGTAAAGCCCTTGTAGAGTCTCCTGCATTGGACCACTGTGGCACACCTCTCAAACCCTGTACATAGCAAGATGTTAGACTTCACTAGCATGAACCGTGAACATAAAAAGGGAGCTTTGTTATACAGTATATGATAGCACTATATGTCTATAACAGATGTCAGTTCCTTCAAGCTTGTGCACTTCCTCCTGAACATCCTGCTTCTTCTGATCTCCACCAGGATTTGACAGAAAACAATGTATGATAAGTTCACTTAATAGAAACATAGAATTTGACGGCAGATAGGACTGCTTGGCCCACCCAGTCTGCCATTTCCTACCTAATAGATAAGCTGCAGATCCTAGTTAATCAGCAGCCTACTCTCCTACCCCACCCGTGAATGCCTTATGACTGTCCCATGCATGCTTGAATTCCACCACTGTTTTTGACTCACAACCTCCTCGGAAGGCCGTTCCATGTAGCCACAACCTCTCTGTGAAAAATACTTCCTTAAATTACCTCTGAGCTGCCCCCTCTATCTTCAAATTGTGCCCCTTTGTTCTTACACACCTCTTTTTGAAAGATGCTACCTCTTGGACTTCGTTGATTCCCTTGAGGTACTTGAGGTTTTATCATGTCCCCCTCTCCTTCCTTTCCTCGAGGCTATACATATTAAGCTCCTTAAGCCTCTCTTCATATGTCTTCCAGTGCAGACCCTGCACCATTTTAGTTGCCTCCTCTGGACAGCTTCCATCCTGTCTATGTCTTTGTGGAGATTGGGTCTCCAGCACTGCATGCAGTACTCCAGATGGGGTCTCACCAGCTGTCTGTACAGAGGATAATAACTTCCTGTTTTCTACTGGTGATGCCTCTCCCTATGCATCCCAGTATCCCCCAGCCCTCCTTGCTGCCCTCTCACATTGCTTGCCCACCTTTAGGTCATCTGATATGACTACCCCCAGGTCCCTTTCCATTTTTGTTGCTGTTAGTATCTCACCCTCCATTGTGTACTCTTCCCCTGTGTTTTTGTTTCCCAGGTGCATTACCTTGCACTTCTTAGCATTGAATCTAAGCTGCCATACATTTGACCATTCCTCTAACCTTGCCAAGTCCCTTCTCATCCTTTTCACCCCACCTTGTGCATCAATTCTGTTGCAGATCTTTGTGTCATCTGCAAAGAGACACTTTTCTGTCCAGTCCCTCTGCAATGTCGCTTATAAAGACATTGAAGAGGACAGTCTAATACTGAACCCTGCGGTACCCCACTAGTAACCTCCTTTCTTCAGAGTGGACTCCATTTACTATTACTCTCTGTGTCCTATTCTCCAGCCAATTCTTTACCCAGGCTGTCGTCTTGGGACCCAGTCCCAGGCTGGCTAACTTGTATATTAATCTTTTGTGGGACTGTGTCAAATGCCTTGCTAAAGTCTAGGTAGGCCATGTCCACAGCCCTCCCTGATCTACTACTTTGGTCTCCCAGCTTTATAATAACTGGGGATATTTTTTTACATGGAAGAAGCTTGTTATAATTTGCCATTATAACCTAGTGGTTAGAATGGTTAAATCGCCAGCTTCTCTGCTCTATAGCTTCTATTCCCTCAGCCATGCAGCAAACTCACAAAAGTGCCATGGATGCATGATCTATATAAACTGAAAGCACTTTCAAGTGCAGTGTAGGTGTTTGTTTTTTTTCAGTCTAAACTCACCTCAGAAAGTCACTTTATCAGTGACCTGCTATCTAAAATGTCTTGGGGAAATTTTTAAAGGAGATGTGCCTATGCATCCCAAGAAATGTGCAGCTGCACTATATTTAAAGACTGGAGATGCACCATACATCTCCAACTGTGCTGAAGTGCAGCAATAATGTATGTGGCGCATTTCCAGGTGGCATGCCGTGAATATGCAGCACATCTCCATATTCAACCAGATGTGCATAAAAGTTAGGCATGTAAGAACACACCTAACTGGTAGCCACCCACAGGTGGGCTGCTGTACAGCACACAACAATACAGCAGCCGCCAGCCTACAACCCGGTGGCGAGCCCCACCATCTTTTTTTTACCTTTTGTTGTACCAGGAGAGACACACTAAGCTGAAAACTTGTTTACAGGTGCAACCTGGGAGCCCAAGGAAGTTAAGTAATCCTGCTCAGCATCACACAGTATGCAAGTGGGGCTGACTGATTCCAACCCAGGTCTCCAGGTTTGCAGCTCAGTGCTTAAACAACTGCACTATACTGTCTTGTTCCCCAATACATAGTAAAGTGTCTGCAACCCCTGTTTTCCATAGTGTAGTCCCCTCCATGACCCTCTGCCCTCTCCCCAATAGCTGACCCCCCAATTGCAGCGACATACAGCACCACTGTTCAGGATCATGGTTTGATGTACAATCCATAATCAAACCAGGACCTGAATCCTTGTGCTGTGTATAGTGGTTCGCTGTACATTTTTAAAAGTGTAGTTTCCCCTACCCCATCCCAATCCCCGATCTCATACTGAATAGCACCCCACATGCCCATTTCCACAGTCTAGTGGCACCTCCTCCCAGCCCCAAACCCCATTTGTGATAAAAGAAATGTCCCCAGTCCCATTTTTCCAATAGTGTAGTGTCCTCCCTCCCATTCCGATACCCATGCAAAATAAAAGAAAGTATGCTCCATCCTTTTTCCATAGTGTAGTGGCCCCCACACTCAGACACCCACATCCCACCCTGCTCTCCCATCCCAGTATAGCCAGGTGGCCAGTCAGCCAGCGGTCAGCACAGCCCCTGCACACCTCCACTGCTGCCCACTGACTGAACTGTCAAAAATGACAGCATACTGTACAAAGCAGAAGCACATTGGTTGACACTGTCGACCATTGGGCTTGCAGTGTGTACTGTAAGCTGTCATTCACAACTTAGCGCTATTCACAAATCCCATTCCAGGTATTCAGCCCATCCAGGGATGTGCTGGAGCATTGGTGGCTGTCCCCATTTGTGCAGCATGCAACCATTGCAATATTCAGATGGGATGCATGATTGTGCATCTCATTTGAATATAGCTCTATACTGTGCTTGGCCCATACATTTAAGTGTGCATTTAGATGCACCAGAATCCTGGTCTTTGAATATGGGGCCCATGTCTCTACAGGAACTTTGATGACATCTACACTACTGTCCTAATTTACATATCTACACAGCAATGTTGGACTGGAGCTGAACAAATATCCTATCTGATTACAAGTTTTGGGGCATTTTTAGACACTAAATACTGTGGCCACCAATATTACCTAGTTTATTTTCACTTCTGTATGCTACAGTTTTAACTGTATTGCTGTTCTCTGACTGTTGCCATTATCATGCTGTTTTCAATATGCATGTCAGATCAGTTACAGGAAAAAAAAAACACTCCCGAGCAATTATATAAAATAACTCATGGGTAGTAGTGCTAACTCAAATTTTATGTGCACACTTGGTGTGGGATGGTTTGATAAACCCCTCAGGCTTTGCCCTTGGGGTTTATTTAGCATCCACTTCAGAATGTGCATACAGTTCTCAATACACACTCCTCCCCATCCTTCTTTCTCTGTCTTCCCCCTCCTCCCTTTCTCTCTCCCTCCCTCCCTTCCTTCTAAAATTGGTGACCAGGAAATGCATGCTGAGCCAAGGCTCATTTCAGGTGCAGTGCAGGAGAAGGAACAGGGCATCTAAATACATAGTGTGACAGGGTAGAATAGAACCCTGTCCCATTTGTTAGGGAGATTTTTTTCTAAGAAAGAGTTTTACAAGAAATTTTATTTTGCTTCTGTATATAGTTATTCTGAACAGGTTTATTTTATTTTATGTTACTGCAACTACAAATAAACAGTTTGTGGAATTTTGCAACTGCTCCTGGGTTTTCTCTATGCTTTCTGACCTGTGCCTTGATGACAGATGGTGTCAGAAGTTGGATTTAAGCGTGCTTACCCTAAAACAGGAGATTTGTGCATGGGTACTGGACCCTAGTACCAGGGAAGCACAGAGGAAGGTATGGATTCTGCAGCAAAATCCAGTCTGAGATTGTACAGCCAGCTCAAGTTATGGAAAAAGAACAGGCAATGACAGAACCTAAAAGCCTGATGGACTTTTTGAAATGGTGGGCTATACAACAAAAAGAGATTGAGAAGCAGAAAGAAAAATAAATTCAATGGTTAGAAGCATTGAGGAGAGAAGAGATGCAGCAACAGGAGCAGCAGATGGGAGAAAAGATGCAATGACAGAAGCAGGGATAGCTGGATGCCTTACGAGCTATCGAAGGCAGAGGATCCAGCACAGACCCAGATAAGCAACAAAATGCAAGCAACTTAAGGCTATTAAACTTACTAAGTTGTGTCCTCAGATGATACTGAGGCATACCTGACAATCTTTGAAAGAGTTGCCACAGCCTGCCAGTGGTCAAAGCAGCAATGAACAATCAGACTGGTACCCTACCTGACAGGGAAAGCCCAGCTTGCCTACAGCAGATATGGACATTGCACAGTCAGAAAACTATGACCTGGTGAAAAGTGAAATCTTGAAAGGTACAACATCTCCAAGAGACCTACAGGCAGAGATTCCGATCTCTGAGGTACAACTTCGGTTGACAATCCTCGAGAAGCCTTCACCGACTCTGAGAACTCTTGATGAAGTGGATCCAACTAGAGAGCGCGAAACAGTCCCACAGATCTTCAACACATTTGCCATGGGCAATTCATCAACATCTGCCCACAGATGTACAGCTGTGGGTAAAGAAACTACCGACCAGAAATGGGAAAAAGCTGTTTATTTGGCTGAGGACTACCAAATGGCCAGACAGATGCCACAGCAGTGAGGTAACAACCAAGCACTGGTAAGAAACTCTTTTCCCCATTTAAATTCCAAAGCCTACTAAGAACTCTGGTGGGGTAACAAATCTGTGCCAAAAGACCTTATCTGCTATAACTGTAATAAGCCAGGCCATTTTGCAAGAAACTGCCGTAATAAAGAGAGTGGCACTGGAGTAGATTTGTCCTTGGCAAATTGGGGCAAGTGCCTAACAGATGCGATGGTGGGGAATAAGACTGTAAAGTGACTCATTGATTTGGGAAGCAGACAGACCCTAGTGCATGTTAAAGTGCTGGGAAAACACTGCAAGGGACCAGGTACTGTTGTCATCTGCATCCATGGGGACACTCGATACTATCCCACCACCCAAGTGACTCTGACTGTTAAAGTGTGTCGCACCAAATGAAAGTGGGGATAGTAGCAAAGTTACCTGTACCTGTGATTATTGGAAATGACTTTTCAGGATTTACTGAACTGATCTAAGAGGGAGTAGGTCCTGATGTTTCAGCAGCTGTGGTGACAAGAGCTCAGGCAAAGGAAATTTCAAATGGTGGGAACACTTTTTCTTTCAGTGATTTGATTCAGACTTGTTTGAGCATAGCGCCAAGATCTGAAATCAGGAAAGAAAGACAAAGCCTGAAAAAATTGTGGCAACAAATGATTGATGGACATGAAGGGTTAAAATAGAGAAAATGCTGAAACTAAATTGATAATTGATTGTGATTTTCTTTCAGAGCAAGCTAATGATGTTTCTCTCAGGGTTATTTCAAGCAACTGGGGTGAGAGAGCCAAAACAGGGTGGACCAATGTTTAAAAATGTAATGGGTTACTGTACAGAGTTTGGGTTAAAACTCAGACACAGGAACAGACAGAACAACTGATTATACCACAGAAGTATAGAACATAAGTGTTACAGATAGCACTTGATAATCCTATGGCTGGTCACTCAGGGAGGAATCGCACCTTTCCAGATCGCTGTATAGATTTTACTGGCTGAGAATTCATGAAGATGTTGCTACCTATTGTAATTCCTGTGCTGATTGTCAGCAAGTAGCCCCAGTCACTAGAAAAGACAAGGTGCCCCTGGTTCCCCTACCCTTAATAGATGTGCCTTTTGAGAGAATTGCAATGGATGTGGTTGGTTCTTTAGACAGAAGTAAAAGGGTAATAGATTTATCCTGGTAGTATGTGACTTTACTACTCGATACCCAGTAGCAGTTCCAATGCATACTGTTATAGCCCTAAAAGTTACAGCAGAGCTAGCCACAATATTCAGCAGAGTGGGCATACCTAAAGAAATTATTACTGATCAGGGTAGTAATTTTGGTGCTGCACTGCTAAGAGCTGTACAGACTGCTAGGTATCACTGCCATAAGAACCTCCCCATCAACCTCAGACAGACAGGCCGGTCTTGTTTAGCAATTTAACCAAACTAAAATGCATGTTACAAGGTTTGTAAAAGGGAAGGGAAAGATTGGGACCAATACTTGCCTTACTTACTTTTGCTTATAGAGAAGTGCCACAGGCATCAACAGGGTTTTGCCATTTGAACGCAATATGGTAGGCAGCTAAGAGGGCCACTGGATGTGATAAAAGAAATGTGGGAGGATAACCCCAGTCAGAAACAATCTATATCTTCTTATATGTGTGTGCCCTAAGAAAGAAACTGGCAAAATATGTTGAAATTGCCCATAGTAATCAGGAAGAAGCTCAAAACCAGTAGAAGGTATATTATGACCATGAGGTAAAAGAAAAAGTTTTGAGCCAGGTGAAAAGGTTTTGCTACTGTTAACAACAACAGAAAATAAGTTGCTAATGAAGTGGCAAGGGCCTTATAAGGTTTTTAGACCTACTGGCACTGTTAACTATGAGACAGAGACCCTGACAAGAAAAATCCTTCTAAGATATATCATGCTAACCTCCTCAAGAAATGGGTTGAAAAATGCCAAAAGCTGCCTTGCTAGTTTTACCAGAAACTGATAAGGAAGATATTGATGTAGCTTATGATAGACTAGAACAAACTATAAATGCTGATGCTGTAAAGGTGAATGTTTTCTTAACCTCAGAACAAATGGCAGACATTCATAATGTGCTAAAGACATTTAACAGTACTTTCACTATGGTACCAGGCCGAGCAAATGGAGTTGAGCACGTAATAGTGATAAAGAATGCTCGTCCTATTATGCAAAAGTCATACAGGTTGCCAGAGCAGTTAAAAGCTGATATGGTTAAGGAAACAAAAATGAAAGAATTGGGTATCACTGAGGAGTCGAGGAGTGCTTGGTCATCTCCCATGGTAATTGTAAACAAGAAAGAAGGGTGTTAGAATCTGCCTTGATTTCAGGAAACTTAATCAAGTGTCAGAATTTGACAATTATCCTATGCCCAGAATAGATAATTTGGTGGACAGACTGGGAGGGCAAGTATATCAGTACCCTTGATCTTACCAAGGGTTACTGGCAAATACCTTTAGCTAAATAATCCAGAGATAAACTGCATTTGCCACCCTATTGGATTCTATCAGTTCACCACCATGCCCTTTGGTTTACATGGTGTACCAAGCTATATTCCAGCGGTACTTGGATGTAATTTTATCCCCTCACACTGGTTATTGTTCTGCATACCTGGATGATATTGTGGTGTACAGTCCAGACTGGAAAAGTCATGTGGAACACCTACAGTTATGCAAGCTATCAGAAATGCAGGTCTGACTATTAATTCTACTAAATGTGCATTGGGCAAACAGGAAACTAGATATGTGGGCTATGTGTTGGGAGATGGAGATGTCAAACCAGAGATTTCTAAAATGGAAGCTGTAGCTAATAGCCCTGTACCTAAAACAAAGAAACATGTCAGGTAATTTTTAGGGCTGGCTGGTTATTATCGGAGATTTGTCCCAAACTTTGCTGAGTTAGCTACTCCCTCACTGAACTCACAAAGAAAAGGTGCCCAAATAATGTGAAATAGACCCCAGGTATGATGAAGCTTTTCAAGCCATAAAGGCTGCTTTATGTTCAGCACCTGTTTAAGAAGCCCAGACTTTGAGAAACCATTTCTGTTACAGACAGATGCCTCTGAGGTAGAGCCTAGGTGCTGTCCTAAGTCAAAATATAGATGGGAAAGAACATCCTATTCTGTATATAAGTAGAAAATTGCATGACAGAGAAAAGGTACTCCACTATCGAAAGGAGTGTTTAGCAGCAAAGTGGTCCATGGAGTCCTCAAATTTTATTTGCTAGGAACTGATTTTATTCTGGTAACTGATCACAATCTCTCTGTTGGCTTAACCAGATGCAAGATAAAATTCTAGAATCACACAGTGGTACCTGGCACTGCAGCCATTTAAATTCTCTGTGATTCACAAATCTGGTAAAGAGAATAGCAATGCTGATTTTCTGTCAAGATATGGATCAGGAATTGAGGGTTCTGATGGTTAAAAAATTATGAGTTTAAACCATACTTTTTTGCTGTACTGTTAAAAAAATGGATGCAAATGTGCTTAATGTCTGAATGCAACAAGTGTTATTAGAAAACAGAGTTTTGGAAACCTGTTTAACAAAACAGGTTCCCTCTTAAAGAGGGGGGTATATGTGACAGGGTAGACTACCCTCTTTAACAAATCATGGGAGGATGGGGTGGTACCGAGGACTGGAGGAGGGCAGATGTGATTCCTTCACAAAAGTGGGAGCAAGGCAGATGCAGGAAACTACAGACCTGTTAGTTTAACCTCAGTGGTAGGGAAAATGATGGAATCTCTTCTGAAGGAAAGAATTGTTGAGTATCTAGAGGCCAGAGGGGCACAGGACCCAAGGCAGCATGGATTCACAGTGGGAAGGTCATGCCAGACAAATCTGATAGATTTCTTTGACTGGGTGACCAAAGTAGTAGATCAGGAGGGGCTGTAGACATGGCCTACCTAGACTTTAGCAAGGCATTTGACTACAGTCCACACAAAAGATTAATATACAAGTTAGCCAGCCTGGGACTGGGTCCCAAGATGACAGCCTGGGTAAAGAATTGACTGAAGAATAGGACACAGAGAGTAATAGTAAATGGAGTCCACTCTGAAGAAAGGGGTTACTAGTGGGGTACACTGAGGTTCAGTATGAGATCGGTCCTCTTCAATGTCTTTATAAGTGACATTGCAGAGGACTGGAGAAAAAGTATGTTTCTTTGCAGATGACACAAAGATCTGCAACAGAGTTGATGCACAAGGTGGGGTGGAAAAGATGTGAAGGGACTTGACAAGGTTAGAGGAATGGCTAAATGTATGGCAGCTTAGATTCAGTCCTAAGAAGTGCAGGTAATGCACCTGGGAAACAAAACCAGGGAAGAGTACACAATAGGGGTGAGATACTAACAACAACAAAAATGGAAAGGGACTGGGGGTAGTCATATCAGATGACCTAAAGGTGGGCAAGCAATGTGGAGAGGACAGCAAGGAGGGCTGGGGATACTGGGATGCATAGGAGAGGCATCACCAGTAGAAAACAGGAAGTGATTATCCCTCTGTACAGACAGTTGGTGAGACCCCATCTGGAGTACTGCATGCAGTTCTGGAGACCCAATCTCCACAAAGACATAGACAGGATGGAAGCTGTCCAGAGAAGGCACTAAAATGGTGCAGGGTCTGCACCGGAAGACATATGAAGAGAGACTTAAGGAGCTAAATATGCATAGCCTTGAGGAAAGGAGGGAGAGGGGGACATGATAGAAACTTTCATGTACCTCAAGGTAATCAACAAAGTCCAAGAGGGTAGCATCTTTCAAAAAGAGGTGTGCAAGAACAAGGGCACAATTTGAAGATAGAAGAGGCGGCTCAGAGGTAATTTAAGGAAGTATTTTTTCACAGAGAGGGTTGTGGATACATGGAACGGCCTTCGGAGGAGGTTGTGGAGTCAAAACAGTGGTGGAATTCAAGCATGCATGGGACAGTCATAAAGGCAATTCTAGGGGTGGGGTAGGAAGAAGTAGGCTGCTGGTTAACTAGGATCAGCAGCTTATCCATTAAAGTAGGAAATGGGCAGACTGGGTGGGCCAGCGGTCCTTATCTGCCGTCCAAAATCTATGTTTCTATGTAGAATAGAACCCTGTCCCATTTGTTAGAGATTTTTTTTTCCCAAGAAAGATTTTTCCAAGAGATTTTATTTTGCTTCTGTATATAATTATTCTGAACAGGTTTATTTTATTTTATGTTACGCAAGTACAAATAAACAGTTTTGTGGAATTTTACAACTGCTCCTGGGTTTTCTATGCTTCCTGACCTGTGCCTCGATGACACATAGCACTGACGCAGTACACAGTTAAGCAATTACACAGCGTGACAATGTTTGCCGTTACAATAAAGTGTAACAGAATACATGATTTAAAGCAGAATTAAGTTCAATAAGAGCAAGCAGCAAAACCATATTTAATGTGTTTGAACTTTACTCATAACTTTGTCATTTCTTAATATTTGTATCCCAAATTTTTAACATGGCCTTTTTTAACCCCTACCTAATGAACCAGGAAGCGACATTTTCAAATCCCCCAAAATGTGTTTTTGTAGTTGCTATGCAAAATCCCTTTCAGACAGGATTTTAAAAATCTTACTTGTCTTGACCATATGGTGCAGTAATAAAAAGACTATGTTTAAAATCTGGGTCAAAATCTTAAAAAACAACAAAGTTATGAAGCAGTATTGACATTTTTCAACTTTTCTCGTGTTCTATTTTTTAGATTTTGTCCCTAAATTTTTACCTTAGCATTTTACCCCACCTCATGAACAAGGCAATGTAATTTTTCAAATCCCTCTGAAACATGTTTTCACAGTCACTCTGTGAAATCACCCTGCAGACTGGATTTAAAAAGTTCCACTTGTCATCCTCATGAGTGGGATCATAATAAGACTTTATTGAAAACTGGGGCTCAAAATCTTAAAAAGACAACTTTATGAAGAAACATTGAAATTCTTCAGTGTTTACTCCTAGCTTTGTATTTTACCAGACTCGACTCTACATTTTCACCATAGCCATTTTAAGAAAATACAAAATCACACATGCCCACACACAATGCAAAGCATCATGGGCTGCATATGCAAATCACCACAGAATGTTATGCTGGTTCAACTTTAAGCAGAATTGCATGGTGCCGAAAGGCCTCTCACACAGTTTGCAAGGGTGCTAACAGATGACATGGACACGTGTTTTGTCCTACCAGGACTCATCAGTATGCCTCGTCTGTTTGACACCCCAGTGGAATGAACCAGCTACCCTAAGACAGTCTGTCTGGGTTATATTGTGGTGAACCCATTAAAATAAAAACTATTTAAAAGACAAAGAACCTCTATGGCAAACACTGAGGCAAGGGTTACCCATAGGGCATTTGGCTGGGAAGCCAAGTTTCAAGAAAATACAAAATCACACATGCCCACACAATGCAAAGCATCATGGGCTGCATATACAAATCACCACAGAATGTTATGCTGGTTCAACTTTAAGCAGAATTGCATGGTGCCTTTTATACTCTATGTCATGAACATGATGTGCAATTTTCAAATCCTGCCCAAAATGTCTTTTTACACTTGTGCAGCAACATGATATTTTGGACTGGATTTCATAAATGAGACCTGTCATGTTCATAAGGTGGTGTAATAAAAAGACTATGTTAAACATTTGAGGTCAAAATTGAAACAAAAAGTTCTAAACTAATATTTTGAAATTTTTCAGTGTTTACTCATAGCTTTGCAATATTTCTACTTTTTAACCCACATTTTCAACCATACTCATGTTTTTTACCCTCTTTGAATGAACATGGCTAGTCGATGACCAAATCCCTCTCAAAACCTGTTTTCACGGCCATTCCACAAAACAATACTTTGGGTCATATTTCATAAATGACACCAGTCATGTTCATATGCTGGGGCAAAAAGAACCTAGTAATTTGAAAATTCAGGGTCATAATCAAAGAAAATTACAACATTATGTGTGAACCTCTTTATTTCCCAGTCATGACAATTTCAGTATTACAACCCATTATTAATTTGTTAATTATTGCTCTGCACTATCAATGCCAAGCACCTACACAGCAAATACAAGCAAGAAAATATTTGGCATTGACAAATGAAAAAAGCAAAATTGTTTAACTGGGAAAAGCACACTAAGCCAAAGCTTGTTTCCAGGTGCAACCTAGGAGCACAAGGAAGTGAAGTAACTGGCTCAGGGTCACACAGTATGCAAATGGAGGCTGTGGGATTCAAACTCAGGTCCCCAATTTGCAGCTCAGAGCCCTAAATCACTGTGCTATACTGCCTCCTAAATGGCTTGTTTCTTCTGCCTCACTGGCTGTAGCAGCTTGCTTCCTGCTTTTCACTAGGGCAGTCACCTATGCTGCTTCCATGTTTTCTTTGACTCCTGTGTTTATCTTCACATTTGTCTTTGGTGTGCAGACTCATCTCGATGTACTATCAAAGTCCTTCAGTTGTATTTCACTTACAGTATGACTTCTCAGTCTGTCTACCTGCTGTTCATGCAAAGCTGCTTGCTTAACTTTTACTTCACTTCTACTTTGTCATTACCTTCACTTGTCTCAGGCACACCGCTGCAACCACGTGTACTCAGTCACTCATTCAGCCAGTTGTAATTAGTCAGTCTATTTCAATATATGCACCACAGTCATGGTTCTAAAAAAGCCTTCTTCTCAAATACAGCCTCCTGCTCATGACTTACTGCTACTTTGAAATGCCTGTTATGTAATGGGGAAATCCAAATAGCAGAATCCTCAAATCTGATTGGTTGGCTGACACCTTTTTCAGCATGATGAATCCTCAGTGTACCCACTGGTAAAGGTGCCAGCTGCCAATCCACGCATCTGTAACTCTCTTCAAATCACTCCGAGCATGCCAACCCCTGTTGGCCACAACACCTAATGATAGCTCTGCCACATTTGAAACATCAAAGTGACCGCCACTGGAAACCCATCACACTAACTCTCCGGTTCTTTCAAATTAAAAAAGAAAAAAAAACTCATCAACACACAATATCCACACTTTTTGCCAAAATCACTTTTCTTGATTCACGCTCCTCGCTGAGTTTCTCTCTCTCTCTCTCTCGCTCTCTCTCAACACTCTTTCCTCGTCTTCTTTAGTCAGCAGCTCTACACTTCAAATCTGCCACTGGCTCTGACCTCTGTCCCTCTTCCGGTGATTGAGGCAGATGGCAGAAAAACGTAAGAAAAAAAATATTAACATTGTTTCCCTGGTCCAGAAGTGCAAGCGGGCCAGGAAAGGCTATCATACATCATGGCAGCAGTGTACACTGCCTAGACGACTCCCTGCATACCACAGAAATGGATCTAGTACTTCAGATGTTCCTGCACATGTGCAGTATGCCCTAGCAACCCAAGATGGCAACCATGCATTTATTTTTCTCATGGTGCAACAAACTAAACAGAAATAACTTTAAATACCTATATAAAAACATTTTAGTCTAATTATAAATAGAAAAAGGGACACATTGTAGAATAGCAATATAGGTCCCGGTCATGAGGTCAGAATAGAAGGAGTCCTCCCCACCTCCAAAACTGAATTGAGCAGGATCCCGAGGGTACCGGTCATGAGTGCAGAATAGAAGGAGCCCTCCCCACCCCCCAAAACTGAATTGAGCAGGATCCCAGAGGGTCCTGGTCATGAGGGCAGAATAGAATGAGCCCTCCCCACCCCGAAACTGAATTGAGCAGGATCCCTGAGGGTCCCGGTCATGAGGGCAGAATAGAAGGAGCCTCCCCATCCCCAAACTGAATTGAGGTAAGAGAAGAGCTCGGCTTTGTTCAGACCATGCTGCCTTAGCTGAATGCTGTACGAGCTATACCTGTTTGGCACCATTTTAATTCAAATTGTGTTTGGAGTTATGTTGCCGCAACAGTTGCTGAGGATTTTTAACACGTTTCTTGTATGAACTTGAATGCATTTTTGCAGTTCCTTCATGATGCCTTAAGTGTACTTAATACTGAGTCTGTACTTTGCTTTGCTACCAATTTAATTAGACTGCACCTTTTCTTAATATTTGAGACTAGCTAGTTTCTGTAAATTTAAATCTAATCTCACCATAGCCAGTTCTGTATAATTAATACTGCGTAGCTAGCTTGGTAAATCTAAATCTCTCTATGACCTGTTAGACTGCGCCTTTTCTTAATTATTTGTGACCAGACAATTTCTGAAAAGTTCAATCTAAATCTCCCCAGGACCTGTGGTTACAGACTAGACAGTTTCAGCAAAGTAAAGACAGTTTCTGTAAAGTTAAATCTATATCTCCCCAGGACCTGTTGTTACAGACTAGACAGCTTCAGCAAAGTTAATTTGTTCTGCCTCCGTTAATTTGATATCAGGACTCTTTGCCTTGCCCCATATGCTAATATAAGTGCTTAAATTGCATACCTCCTCTTTTGTTTCCACAACAGGATCCCTGAGGGTCCCGGTCATGAGGGCAGAATAGAAGGAGCCCTCCCCACTCTCAAAACTGAATTGAGTGCGGAGAAGAGCATGGTTTGTCCGGACCACGCTGCCTTAACTGAGCAGCTGTACTAGCTATTCCCCGCAGTCACTTTGCAACTGCTTCCCACCCACCCCCAATATCTTCCACCCTTAGTTGGTATTACTTAATACCTGATTGTTCTCATGAGCCCTGGTGTGTTTTTTCTATCTTCTCACCTGTGCATTATATTATTTAGCCACTAGAGGTCGCCTGTTATCTTCAAGAATCTTCTCATTCTTTCATTACCTCTATGCTTATTCTGAGACATTTCTTCCTTATTCATCTCTCTTTCTCCCCTCCTCATTTCCAGTTCTCCTCCATAAGTATTTTGCTCCTCTTTAATCATGGTTACTAGGCCATATGCACCCTACTGCCCTTAGTATTTACTCTGTTTATTCTTTCAGTTTTACTGTCCATACTGACCTTCCCCCTCCAACTCTGTCTACTCACTTGACAACTTCTGCTTCTCTAACCTACTGTTGGGCCCTCCTCTACCCCACCTCCTCCCTCTGGGCTTACGTACCTGCATCTGGAAGTATTAATTAGATATTTCCAGCTGAGATTCTCCATCTCCCTTGGAGTGCCTCTCGGCTTATGTCATTGCTTCTATATGGATTATCACCTTATCCCTTACCCTTGCAGGGATGTGGAGACCAGTCCAGGTCCTACCTGTGTTACTAATCTCTCCCAGTCCCACCCTTTCAATTGCTTGCCCCAATCATCAGGCTTCACCTTTGCTCACCTTAATATTAGGAGTCTGTTGGCCAATCTCCCTGAACTCGAGACTTGGGTGAGTGCTAACAATCTTGATATACTTGCCTTTTGGAAACTTGGCTAAAACCTTCCGTTGAGGACACCCAGTGCTCCCTCCAGGGATATAATATGCTTTGGGTTGATCATCCTAGGGCCAAAAGAGGTGTGGGCTTGGCTCTATACTGCAAGGCTCATCTGAATGTATCTATGATACAGGATACCACTCTTACTAACTGTGAATTCCTTCATTCCCTTCTTCTGCTGGGTGGTGTGAAAAAACTCCATATCCTCTGCGTTTATATTCCTCCCAGAAACTCAGGGCTTGGTCTTGATGAATTTAGGAACATGTGCTGTCTGTGACTGGGAAGAATGATATAATCTGCCTGGGGGATTTCAATCTCGACTGGGCGGGACTAGCTTCCCCTTCCTATCTTCTACAATTAGCCATGACCAACCTCACTCAGCTTATAGGACCCACAAGGATCTCCTGTCATGGTGCCTGCAACACTCTCTTAGTTGGATGTTGACTAACAGGAAGGAGTGCTTCCCTCAGCCGGAGTTCTTCCTGACTCTATTAGTGACCATTGCCCTATATATTGTGTATGGGACACCTCCCTCCCTCTTTCCCCTCCAAAGTCTTATCTTTTTCCAACATCTCTGAGCTCAATATGGGTGCATTCCTTCATGATCTAAACAGGATTGACTGGTCTTCCCTCCACACTACAAATGACATCAACATTGCAACTGACTATTTCAATGCTACCATACTCTTGCTGCAAAACAAACACATTCTGGTCACCACACATAGGGTTAGAGGAAAGTCACCAGATGGCTAAACCTGCTACAGCTGCTTAAACATAGGGATAAACTCTGGTCCATATGGAAGTCCTCCTCCTGTCAATCTGACTTCAAAGCCTACAGAGCACTATGGAACTCCTGTAAAAGGAGATACACCTGGCAAAGAGTACTTACTATCGGAACCTCCTCTGTTCTCCTCCCACTCAATCCTAAATGTTACTGGTCTCAAATTAAGGAAATTCTTGGGAACAGTATGCTTCCAACCGAAGGATATGTATATAAATAGTACCCACTGTAGCCACCTCTCACCATTGCTAATGCCTTCAACTCCCTGTTTTCCACTCTTCCTCCCTCACACCCACCTCTTCCCTACATGTCCAGGCTTCCTCATCTACTCATGCCACTGCTCCCCTGTTCTCGATCTGTTACCGGCCACATGACAGGATGTTCATAAGTTACTGCTTTCCATTCCTCCTAGCAGTGGCGCTGGCCTTGATGGTATTCATCCTAGGATTCTTAGACAGTTTGCTGCATGTCTTCGGCGCACATATCTAGGCTGTTTAATCTCTGTATCTGCTCTGGCTCAGTCCTCTCTATCTGGAAAATAGCCAGAACTATACTTGTGTTCAAGAAAGGGATCCTAAATCCTGTCTAACTACCACCCCATCTCACTTCTTCCCTCGCTCAGCAAAGTACTTGAGAAACTAGTCCATTGCACGGTCTCGGCACTTCTCATTTTAACCTCCAATCCTCTAATCAACATGGCTTTAGGGCCGGGCACAGTACTACCACTGCTCTGACCCAGTTTACAGTGATGTCAAATGTAATATGGACAAGGGGCTTACTCACTGGAGCTGTGTTTATAGACCTATCTCGGCGTTTGACATGGTTCGTCACCCTCTCCTGCTGGCTAAGTTGCAAGCACTAGGTGCCTCTGACTCTGCCCTTTCCTGGTTTGGTAGCTACTTGGAAAATCGCTCTCAAGCTGTCTCTTTCTGCAAGGTTCTCTCCACCCTGCCCCTATTACCTGTGGTGTTCCACAGGGTTCTATTCTTGGGCTCCTACTCTTTTCTCTCTTCCTTAATGACATCCCTATTCCTTCCCTCACAGCAGTATACTAATGTCGCTGATGACATAGTGCTTTAATCTTCCTCCAAGTCTATTGAGAACATAAATCAATGTCTTTCTTTTGACTTTCAGTTCCTACAATCCTGGCTGTCATCTAACCATCAAATTCTAAACTTAGTGAAGACTCGGGCCATGCTTTTGGGTCTGCAAGAAAAGAGTGCCCACAGAGGCCCAAAACTCCTAGTCCACTGCTATGATGATACTGCTGTCTCTAATGCCTTAGCTTTCAAATACCTCGAAGTTACGCTTGACCCATTTTTTTGATTTTGCTACACATGTCAATGGTATGTAGCTCAGTTAATGCCAAGATAGGTGCGGCCTATAGAGTGCATCACTCACTCACCCCAGCAGCTAGGGTCTCAGTAGCAAGAGGTGTTTTACTCCCACAACTCCTATATGCCCTGCTGTACTATCTCATGCCAATGCAGGGGTACTTGCCAAGTGGGACATGTCATAATAATATCTGTAGATTCACCTTATCTACCCTCGTTTAACCCATCACTGCCTACTATGTGGCCTTAAACTGGCTGTCTCCCAGTGCCTTCCCGCTCATATGCTGTAGGGTGTTTTGTTGACTCCTTACCAGAGCTCCTCGTCCCGCCACCCTGGGGACATGTTTACCTGGTCTCTCACTCTCAATCCCTCAGGTCCTCCTCCTTCCCATTGCTATCCGTTTGGTCCTGCTCATCTAAAATGGATGAGCAAGCGTTTTCATATTTTGCACCTAGGTTTTGGAACTCACTCTCTCCTCATGTTATGAACTCCTCATCTCACCTAGCACTTAAGCATTTACTGTTTTCTCATCTCTACACTCTTGGTAACTGTGACCTCTCATAATCTACTGAGTGGTCTCCAGCTGTCTTAGGCCTTTGGATGCAAAGTCCAACAAATCTCTATTGTATTCCTGTACATTGCTGTTTCGCATTTTTCTCCCTTTGCTTGTCGCTCAACTGTTATTAGCATATTATGTCTTAGTTGGTTACGACTCTAACTTGTATTAGCTCTTACTATTATCACTGCTTGTATTAATTTGTTGTGAACACTACTGCTGTCTTATTGTACCTACAGTTATCTTCATTATGTTCCTTCTGTTGTCTTGTGTGTTCCTAACTTTTGTCAATGCTGTATGTACAATTTGTACTCTCCCAGGTCGTGCCTGAAAATAGGAAGGTTTCCTTTGCCTAGTGCACTTACCCAGTTACCAAAAGTTAATAAATAAATAAATATACCACACCAGGGTAGCATGGGTATATGGGTGGATTTACCTCTTCTGGTATAGTTCGAGTCACAAGGCCGCAGGCATGATAAATCCACCCATATACCCACACCCTGATGTGGTATATTATTATTATACAATGGGGTAAATCCAAAGTTGGAAACCCCAATGTGATTGGCTGAATGGCACCTTTACCAGCATGATAAATCCTCCAGTATAACCACTGGAAAAGGTGCTAGACAACTGTACCTCACACCATCCTAAGAATATCGCTGCCACCTCGCACATCAAAGCAAACTGCCACCACTCTCATCAGCACTACGAAAGAGACTGGTGGCAAATTTAAAGAAACATAAACACATCTTTCAACTCTTTAACATGGAAGAGCTTCAAATTGTTTTCTAGGAGGAAAACTAGCCTCCAATTTAAAACTATATCTGAAAATATACTAAAACCTCCTCAGCTGACACCAAACAGTCTGACTCTTGATGTGAATAGAGCTGCAGACAACGCCAGTGCCGAAAGTACAATCCTCCCAGAAAGTGATCAGCATCCTCTGGCCAATCCCCAGGCACAACCACAAACTTCAATGGACAAACAAATCCACATGCATTGCCATATCACATGAACCATGACGGAAGGGCAGTCTCCATGAAATATCAGAAAATAACAAAAAGCTTAAAGAAACACTGCTACGATAAAAGAACTGTTCTTTAAAATCCTAAAAAGTGCAACTACAGTACTATGGGAAAAGTAACGGACAAATATAAAAAACTGTATTAAATTACAAATACAATTTACCTATAGAAAAAAAATATTAATAGACTTTATTTCACTAATAAACGTTATTTAAAACAATTGCAAGACTGTTTCTGAAACTTTTCTACTTACATTCATTTGAATAGCAACAAGGGACTATTTTTATGTGTAGGAATAAATACTACAATGGAGCAATTCTATAAAAAAAAAATAAAACAATGAAACTGCACAAAATATCAGGACAAAATTTCCAACATTGTATAATAGCAATATACCACTCCAGGGTGTGGGTATATTTGAGAATTACCACTTCTGGTATGGTTAAGTCACTCAGCCTGAGGCCTCATGACTGAACCACACCAGGCATGGTAAATTCCCCACATACCCACACCCTGTGTGTATATTGCTTAAATAAACCCATACCCTGGAATAGGTTATTGCTTACCTAGCAAGAGTTTCCCTAGCATTCCTCTACAGTGCTACTCTCAAAAAGCCTTGTGGACATGTACATAGCCAGAAACAAGATTCCTGCCTGACCTCTGTGTAGTGCTTGTAAAGGGGTACTTTCTAGCAATAATGAGTGCATACCATTGATTTTCTGTTTAGTAAATAACATGCTAGGCAGTTTAAAAAGGAACATGCATTAAGCTTCCTGCATGTAGAACTGTGACTAGACTGCTAAAGTTGCCAGATGCAGCAAGCAAATGGCTCAACACCAGGCTATGCTGAGGGGATGATCTCCTCAGCTTTGCCAAGAAACAAACAGCTAAGCAGCAGGCTACCACAAGTCTTAACTTCCTCCAATGCTTTCCACAATTTGTGTCTCCCTTCTTCAGTTGCCTCCTGCTACTTCTGCAGTCTTACTGCTACTAAGCTGTTTCAGGCATCACAGGGACTTCTGCCTCACTAACAAGTCAAACAGTCTCCTTCAGTGCCAGTGACTTCCTGACCTCTATTCCTGACTTCTGGTGCCCATTCTGTCCATGGGCTGTGGTCCCCCAGTGCTGCCATCAGCTAACCTCTGGCTGCGACCCCTCCACTCAGTGCTGTCATCATCTGATCTCTGGCTGCAACCCCTCCACCCTGTGTCATCACTGTCCTGACCTCTGGTTCATGCTCCTCTACTCAGTGCCATCACTCATGCTGACCTCTGGCTATGGCCCCTCTATACAGAGTTGCTACTCTTCCTGCTGTCTAGCTATAGCTCCACTACCAAGTACCATCACCTAACCTGATCTCTGCCTGTGGCACCTCCACACAGTGCTGTCAACCTTCTCCTGACCTTTATTTATTTGCTTTTGTTAACTAGGTGAGCACACTAGACAGCCAAGTGCCTATTTTCAGGTGTGATCCGGGAAATACAAGGTATAGACAAGAGACATCAGGCAATAAAACATTACAACAGTAGTCAGAAACAGCAAGGTACAGGCATGGAGAAACAGTCATATGCATTCAGTGTGAGGCGGAACAGCAGTCAAATGCAGGATACACAGAGTAGGATCTGCCATGCCCTCAGGCATGCATGGGTAAATAGGCATCACAAGTATTTCATTTCATGGGTAAGGCCCCATAAACATAGAATAGCATAGAATTATGCTTGATATTAACAGTGAGGCAAGAATGGAAAACATATTACAGTTTGGTATAGCTAAAACAGCAATGAGCTAGCCAGCTGATAAAGTGCATTCAGTATCAGAAGACTCATCTCCACGTCAGTCATGGCTAAGTTAGCACACCTCAGCCAGTCAGTTTGGTCTGGGGAGGTTCCTAAGTGCAGAGCCAGGAGGAAGCCGATTTGAGGAAACCCCATAAGGAGGATTTAAAGCATGAATGGGAGGGGATGAGTGAGTGAGTGATCGCTGGTAGGGAGTTCCACAATCTGGGCGCATAAACAGTGAAAGCTCAATCACCCATTTGGGTACGTGTTTGGGAACCTGGAAGACCTGGGAGTCACAGGATCTTAAGTGGTAGGAGGGTAGCAGATTTGAGGGATAAAGTGAGTGTGGCGGGGGTGGCAGTTCTCATGATGTTGTCAATGAAGCTGCCGAGGACAAAGGGCAGTGTTTGTCCAGGGGAGCCACTTGAGCCTGGAGTATAGCTCGCAGTGGTGCATGAGGGAGGGGCAGAGGCGCAAAGTGACATACATTGTTGTATGTGGTGTCCCATTTGGAGAGACAAGTTTTGGGATGAGGGCAAAGGAGTCATGCCCATAACGAGGAAGCGAAGGAGAGGACCCTTTGGCTAAGGCAAGCCATGCTGCTGGGGTTTAGGCAGCTTTTGCAGCTATGCCAGACCCAGCTTGCAGTTTGTAGCCTTACAGATGTGCAGTGTGCAGGGAGAGGTCAAGTTGCGGGTCAAAGGTTACCCCCAAGTACTTGACAGAGTCCGCAAGATGCAGGAGGTAATCATCAGCCCCAAATCCTCCCGTCTATAGAAAATTCATACCAAGATACACACCTATTGCAATGTAGATGCAGAAAAATGGGAGCTTCCATAAATAAATGTATTCCTGATACTTTGCAAGCTTTAAAACTAAATAATAAGTACTCCTAACCACACAGTGCAAAACTCAAGAAACAAAGTTCTTTTACCCTAAAAACTTCCAGAATCTGCAACTGTAGAAAACTAACCCCACTGAGCAAGACAGAAGAAACAAAGCTTCATTTCCAAGCATAGAAGGCTCAGTTTCTTCACCTAAGTGAGCCAGTGAAAATTTGTTTCCTGGCAGGAAGGGCGAGGCTTTCAGCCTTAAACAAGGTGCATCACGTGCAATGGTGCCTTTAGTAACACAGGAGATGCCAGAGGAGCATGCCAACAAAGAGATAAAATGAGTGTAGAAACTAAAAGAAAACGTTGGACTTCAGTTAGAACCTATGAACTAAGTTGATAATGACTGCTTAAAAACAAATACTGCTGAAAGTATAAACAAGGAGAACCTTTCTTTTGAATTTTGAAAAGAAACTGTTGCAACATGAGTTTTAATTGCAACAAAGAATTGCGCGACCTTTATGAGAAATCTAATTGTAGTGTATCTTCCCTTTGCCCATACTTTGAATATAAAAGAAAAGAGAAACAAGTTTTTTTCCAAACCTTTTGGCCAGCAGAATATTAGAAACAAGTTTGTTTCAAACCTTTGAGACAGCAGAACATTAGAAAGGTAGACATTTTACTACTTATGTGAGACAAGTAGGACAAAGATACCAGAGCTATATAGAATGTAAATGATATACTATACTGTGTTTGTTCATACATAAAACAATACAATTAAAGACTGGTGTCTCTAATTAATTTCAAAACTCAAAGAGCAAAATGGAATATTCAGAAGGAACATCATAATTTGATATAGAAGGTATATTTAAAATGCAATTAAATTCTCATAAAAAACTTTAAATAAAAGGTACCAAAAGAAAGCATACTTACATATTTATTTTTTGTTTGTTGATATTAGACAATATACATGAACTAAGGAAACAAATACAACCCAGTTCATAAATAAAGTTTCTTCTGTTCAGGTGGGATATGAATAATTATATTTTATGTTATTTGACTTATTTTAATTTTAAACATGAATTGCCCTTTATGTTAGACCAGATTATCATGTTTATACTCCTGGTTATTTATCTTTCTAGTAGAAAGAGAAACAAATGGACATTATGCTAATAAATTAGATTGTTTTATCATTTTTATTCATGGTTGGTGTATTTCACTTTAAGGGTGCAAAAACTAATTACTTAATTTTGTATCATTATTAGTTACCTGATGAAGCAGTAGATGAATACTGTGAAACATTATATCATATGAATATCTTTCTGAATTAAATGATTCAAAAGCAACTAGCAATATGTGCTAATTTGTTTACTCAGAACAAATACTGGTGAACAGGTCTTCTTTCTCCAAACATCATTTGCACCATAAGAACTTCCCACGGCAAAGGATACCATGCTGCTACCTGGGAGACAAAGGCAGTCGATGAAGTTTCCTGCAGGTCAGAATTATTGCATCCTTGCTGTTTGTCCCTTTTTAAAATCTTTTTTTTTGTGCCTTCCATGTTGTTAGAAGGTCCTGGTGTCTCAAAGTTGCAGTAGTAGAGAGGGTGTTATTAAGTAGAATGTTGGGACTTTTGATCGCTTCCGCTTGGAGCTTGGCTGCTGCTAAATCATAATTGACATACCGAAGACTACCATCATCCATTGTGCCCTCTGTCAATGGCCTCTCCACAGTGCCACTATGTTTACTGACCTCTGGCTGTGGCCCTCTGTCCAATGCCATCACACATCCTGACCTTTGGCTGTGGCCCTTAACACAGTCCCATCACCCACCCTGACCTCTGGTTGTGGCTCCTCCACCAAGTTCCATCATTGTCCTCACATTTGTTTGCAGTGCCCTGCCCAGGGCCATCTCCATCCTTTTGACATCCAGTTGTGGCTCCTCCAACAAGTGCTGTCACCCATTCCTTCCAGCACATAAGACCAAGAATGGCAGTCTCCTCAGTCTTAAGCCTAGCTCAAAACATATAACCACCTACTGCACAGCTCATAGTAAGCTGATTGCACTTGTGACTGCAACAACTACAGTCCACTCTCTAGTTGTGCCTCTGCTGCCTCCCAAGGGCATTCCCTGCTTTTGTTCCTTGCCTCTGGTTTCTTCCACATGATCCTCAAGGCTGGTTTGCTCAAACTGGCATTTTGGAGGATGATCACCCATAACAAGCTCCTTAGAAGCTGTAAACTGATCGGTGCTCAAGACCCAGAGGAGCTAGCATTGTTTGGCTCAAACCTTGACTGCCACCATTATGACACCAAATCCTTCTTCGACGTCCATCACCTAATTCCTTGAAGCTGTTTACTGCACCTCCTTCTTCTCAGACCCTAGTTACTACTGCACCCTTGCAAATGCTCAGTTGCTATAAAGCAATTATTACTCCAGATGAATTATATGGCTTTGCTTCCACTTCTATCTGGAACTCTATCAAAACCATCATTAGGGTCTCCTGGCTGTACGTGACCTTCATAAGCATTACTTTGCACTCAAGGAACATAGATGCACTCTCAACAGTTCAGTTCACCCATCAACTATAGATCAAGTGGCAGCCATTCATCAGTCATGCTCACCCACTCTAACCAAAGGCACAATACGCTTTCACCCCTTATGGCCTTGTACTGGTGGTAACTGGTGGTACTGGTGGAGCAACTGTAGTGATATGAAACTAAGAGATACACAATTAGGCAGACTTGATAGACCTGTGAGCCTTGTTCTGCTGGCAATTTCATATGTTCGTATGTAACGCCCAGCACCAACAACTTCAACCCTATATAAGTTGGGTTTCCTTTATCTACCCATGTGGACTCACGTGAGCAAACAGTAGATATTAGTCCTCCATTTGTCTAGCTTCATCTATGGTCTGCTCATCAAGGACACAGTATGCTTTTGTTTTCTATGGCTTTGTACTACTGGCAACACCTGGCATCAGCAATAGACTTCAGCCCTCCATCAGTTGGACTTCCTTTGCCTTTGCCTCAGTGACTCAGTATGCTTTCACCTCCTGTGGCTTCTCATTGCTGACAACACCTCCAACAGAAACAAGCAGTGACCTTCCATCAGTCGGGCTGTCACTAACTCTCTACCCTAAGAGCACAGTAGCTTTTACCCTTTATGTCTTGCATACTGCAGGTATATGCCCACCAACAACAGGCATCAGTCCTCCATCATCAACCTCACCTATGCTCTACTCATCAAAGACCAGAACATTTTTGCCTCTTATGGCTTCATACCATGTGCTACACCTATCAGCAACAGATAGCAACACTCTTTCAGTGAGGCCTTCTCTGCACTCACCTAGAAGACTCAGTATGCTTTGCCCCATGGTTTTCTACTGCTGATAACACTACTGACAGGACACAAGCATTGGCTTTTGTTAGTGGGGCTCTTACCCACGCCTCTGCACCTAAGAGGTGACGGTACACTTCGCTTCCTATGACTTCATATATTTCTGCAAGTAAATGTCCACTTCAACAACAACATTCATGGGTCATCCAGCTGTCGAGCCTCATCTTGTTGAGTGTGTTAAGAACACTGTATGTTTTAATTGCCTCTGACTTTGTACCAGGAAGTTCCCACATCAGCAGGAGGCATTGCCTTCCATTACTTGGGTAGTTGCCTGCACTCTGCCATCAAGGACTCAGGATGCTTTCTCTTCCTATGGCTTAATACTGCTGGCTTCACCCACCAACAACAGGCAGCAGGGTTTCATGATGCTTTCACCCCTTTTTGGATTTGTCCGCTACTACTAAGCCCCTAGAGATCTGCTTCCTTTGACTTGCATGATCAGTCACCTATGAACTAAGAATGCAAGTCTTCCTCACCAGCTATGTCAGCCTTCTACTTTCCCAGGAAATACCTTTACTGCATCAGTTATGAGACATGCTTCCAGCAGCACTTGCAGCCTGACACTTCACTAATTCCTGTACAAACTACGATTTGACCATCCCATGACCAGGTGAACACCTCAGGGTTCCTGTGCTTGTCAAACTCTGCTGAAGACTAGCAACCAGCAGACTTCAACAACACCTGATCTACCAGCAGCACTTCATATAGAGTGATCACAAGGAGATCACAAACATATGCCACCCTCTTCAAACATGACCTAGAAGCATTGCGGCACCACAGTACATAACATCTCTACTCCAGCTACCTGAGTCAAATTAAATCATTCACTCTTTCAGCTGCTGCACTTGATCAGGCCATCTTGAACACAACTGGAACCAGATCTAGCCCCATCAGTTTGGGCAGCACTTTGTCTCTAGCATCCTGGATCTGGCTTGCAAAGTCAGCTAGGGTGGTTAGAGGTTCTTAATCATACCCAAGGTCTTGGATCCTCAGAGGTTTCCCCCACAGGGAGGTTTACTGTCCTCCATGCCAAGGATACAATAATTCCATGAGTCAGAGATGGTTTTGAAGTTTTGTACTCCTGACCTTTTTGACTCCTTACCCTGGAACTTCCATATTCTCTAGCCATAGGCTCCACCTATGGCATTTCTAACTGGGTGGAAATAATGGAGAATAAGGCAAAGGTATGTTACTTAAGTACTATGTACCACACCAATACATCAGAGAGTAGATGCCCAGTGAATTAGAAGCTTGCTGAGGTTCAGCGGCCAGCTGACTGACCATTCACCCCAGTCACTATTTAAGCTGACTGGAGTCACATCTCAGGGTTCTAGCCATTTTCTTTTCTCCCACCTCCCACCCCTCCTCCAACTTAGGTATTCTTCTGAGTCTCCTGGCCCCTTACTCCATTTTAGTTAGCCATAGGTCTCCAAAGGCACCTCTAGCCGGTGGAAATAATGAGAATAAGCCAAAGGTATGTTACTTAAACACTACACCATCAACACATCAGAGATCAGATGCTCATGGAACTAAATGTATTGCACACATCACAATATATTTTCTGTTCAGCAGTCTCATAATAGAGACACGGGTACATATTTTTCTATTCTAATCTGAAGTACCCCCACCAACTTTTCCTGCTGTACACTGTTACTCTCAATTCTGGATCTGAACATGAGCCGCTACTGCTAGGATACTTCCAGAAAAGGCATGACCACTGGCACTACTGGCACAGCAATGTTGGTCGCTGCTGATGCTACCACTAGCAGAACTAGGACTAAAACTGCTACTACTTGTGAGTGACACAAGATTATCCTGATCCTGCAACTCATTCATCTCCACCTGTGGTGGCACTTCCACTAACATGCCCATCTCCTTAGAAGTGGGTGAGCCTGAAAACCATTTCTAATTCTGTAACAGAAATATCAAGTGGATTTCTGATTGCATTGTCGATGTTGTTCTCTGCCGAACATACCACTCATCTACAGGCTCCAAAATATCCAATTGTTTTGTTGTATGGATGCTCTATGACTTTTAATGTTCTCGGTCACTGACTTTTCATTTTAAAGCTGTTTTCTAAAACTAAATATACATGAAAAGAAACAGTCTTAATCTGATGGATGATGATTGATGAATGTAGATTATGTAGCAGTCTATTGCTACTTCCTGTGGACAGACTGCAGTGGACTAGATCTGAATCACTGGAATTTAAGACCGAGCTGCATTTCAAGTCTGGTTTCAGCAGCTGTATGCCTTGAGGTGTGGATTCTACAGGGCTGACACAAGGAAAGAAGTATGGATTCTTCTAAGCCACATAACTCTTAGTCAGCAGGACACCACAGCATCTCTGAATGTTTTGTTTTCCAAGATGTGCCAGGCAGCACAGGAGGGGCAGAGAACATCAAGCCAAAGCCACCACCATCTAGTGGCACTACATGCTCTCAAAAACATAAAGGAAACATATGACAAAGAATGCATGAAAAGCATACATTTTGTATTTTTACCTTTACAGTGCCCACTGAGGAGGGTTTTGAATGCAGTGACATGGCTTTGTACCAATGCACCTCTAATTATATATTGCAGTACAGTGTAATCATATTTCATTATAACAAAGACTGATTCCTGCCCTGATGGTGCTCTTCATTAAAACTTTACCCCATAGCACAGTCACACAGTCACCAATGGCCATGGCTGCGTAGTATGGTGGCATCATGGTGGGAGCCCACTGAATGGGAATTCAAATCCATGCAACAGTCTCAAGTTGGAGCAAGGACACTGGCCAGCTGCCAGGAGGGTACAGTATATCACAGATGAGGCATTTCTGACTCACAGGGAATTGAATTGATGGGCAAAGCCACCATTAGCCCTACCAAAATTTGCTGACTCCTTACTCACCCATGCACCTGACTCCAGTTCACAACAGACATTAACCAACTGTGAATGTACCCTACCATGCTCTTTCCAAACACACATGATGAGGGACCATGAAAAACATGAAGCAGTGGCACATGGTGCACCATGAAGTGCTGGGTGGTGGACCACCAAGTTTGGCTATCACATACATCACATACACACACACACACACACACACACACACACACACACACACACACACACGTATATGAAGGTCAGCTAAACAACTATCTTGATACCACCTCAGTTCCTCCTCAGACAGCAGCAGGTACTGTACTGCACACACAGCTAGATGCTTGGTATGTTTCCTCTTCCACTCAGATCTTCACTTGGCTCTTCATCTTGGACTCTTCAGCCCTGGAGGCACCACATCAGCAAAGTTGTTAAAAAAGGTCACTTTAGCCAGCCCAGTGGTGCAGAGGGTTAAGGCACTGGATGTCTCACCTCCAACTAGACTGGCAGGCTGGGCTTTGGAAGTGGACTCAGGCTAGTAGAGCTTGGCTGGCAGTGAGGGGGTGGGGAAGAGAGGTCAAGCATCCAAAGGAACTGCTTTCTTCTCTCAGGGAGGAGGGATTTAATGCACCACTGCTATGCTACTGCCATATGGAAGTGTGGTGGCAGGGCAGCAGGTGTGTCAGATTCAGGGACAGCTGGCTGCATGACACATGGTGCATGCATGCTTCCACATGCACATGCAATTACATCACTGCACGCTGCCAGCTGAGAGGAACACAAAACAGGAAAATGGAATACCTGTGTTTCAGGACAACTGGAAATCTGAGTATACTAAGGGACTCATTATTTCTATATGCACACCAAACTCCTGGTAAATAAAAGTGCAGTTCTTATTTGTGTGGCTGAGGTGTGCACTGAGAAATGATGAGTAGCTTTGGAGCCCCAGGTTTCCAGAAGTATCGGGCAAGCCCAAAAGGAGGAGAATGCTGCTCTTAGTGTTGAACTACAAGTGAGGATGGATGGTAGAGGGCATGTCCTTGATGAGGAAAAGGAAACTGAGGGTTTTCACTTCTAAATCACATGCATGCTCCCTCCTTGTAATTAAAATCATTAATTTGAATTTGTATGGCTCCAGGGTGTGCTTTGAGACAGGCTGAATGACTTTGGGATCCATAGGCTTTGATGCCCTGCTAGCACAGCTGGCAGTGCAGCAGAATGGTAATCTGAGCAGGTCTGGGTTCAAAGTCCAGCTAGGGCACTTATGTGTGTCTTACTTCTAAACTGTATTTCAAATATATGCACATCACACTCCTTGTAAATAAAAATGTCATTTGTGTGGGGTGTGCCAAAATGTACATCAAATATGTTCATGTTGCACTCCTTGTAGGTTTGCTGGGGGTCCCCACTGGGAACATCCTCACTCCTCCTCACTCCAGTCCTTCTCTCACTCTCCCTCCTCTTAGATGCCAGGCTCATCCATTTATAGAGTGGAAATGGTCACATGTCCATGAGCTGGCTCTGGATTAAATGGCTGACCAGAGCTTGGGGACAGTTGACACAGTGCCTCCCAGTGACAAGAGGAAGACAGTATGATACAAAGCCAAAGGTAAAGAATAGAAAATCATGCATTTATTGTGTTATACTCTGGAGAGGAATAACTACAATTTCCCTTTGTAATTGTCATATTCTGAATAGTGGTATGAAAGGACTCAATTCGTGTTCAGTCCACAACCAATCTGTTAAAAACTGAAAAATATGATTATGTATTACCTATCCAGTAATACTATCCTGCTTGACCTCTACAATTGTATGACATTAAATATGGGAGATTTGGCTTCCACATTGCATCATGCTGAAAATTTGCTATGCCAACCTTTCACTGTCTATTGAGAAACTGTACCGAAGCTTCAGGTTAATGGATAACTGTTTCACTTGCTTGTGTTTTATTTACTACACTATTTCTTATATAAAGCATGTCATTTCTTAACTGAGAGATTAACAGAGCACAGTTGACAAAGAAAGGGAGAGGACCACATTTGTTCAAACAAAATAAGAGAAGCAATTTTAGAAAAGAGAAATGTGTGGAGACATCATTTGATGGCCACAGGAGTTGTTTGCAGTTCAAAGAGATGAATCAAAATAAATGCTGCAGCAGTACTTCAAGCAAACCAGTGTGTACAGCACTCCAGTGTAATGTGTCATGGCTGAAAAAAGGCCCAGTGGAAGAAAATGGCACTGGCAGACAGTGCAGATGGAATGGAAGGTGATGGGAGGAGGTAGTAGATGACCTGGTGGGGCACAAAGAGCAAGACAAGAAGAAGAATGCTGTAGGAATCAACTGGTACTAACTAGTTATGAAAAGCACATATAAGAAAGGTGGTTGCTGTAACAGAAGGTAAAGGCCAAGCACAGAAAAGGAGAATGCTGCTGTTAGTGTCACACAGGAGAAGACGGATGGTAGCGGCATGCCCTGATGAGGAGAAGGACATGGTGGTTTCTGGTGATGCAGGCATAAGCTTAGACAAAGATGGACAAGTACCACCCTAATTCTGTCTGTATTCATCCTATCAAACTAGTCAAATAATACATGACTTATCACAATGCCTTTTTCTTCCATATAGATGGTTTTATTGTCAAGTCTCTGGGAATACTGTGATACTGAAATAAACAAACTATATATTGTTTTTCTTATTCTTTAAGATGTTAACAAAATTGTTAGTCAGTGTGCATTGTAGATAATGATATTATAAACATACATGTTGGAGTATGCACAAATCTGGCACTGCACTGTTTGATCTAGTATGATATTAGACCAACAAGCAGCAGACATATAGCTATGCCTCTAGCTACAGGTGCAAAACGTGGATGGCAAACTCAGGAGCATGAAGAGACACACATTGCTAACAAAGTGAAAGAGACAGCTGGGCCAGGGCCCCAGAAGTAGTTGGCAAACTCTGACAAATGCTAGACAGTAGATGAAGAGGCACTGCAGAGATAGCAGATAACCTTGACTGTGAGAATCTGTCACCACTTTGTCCACTCAGTTCCACATTGTTGCCTATAATTTAAAGATCCAGAATCCCATAATGAAATTATAATACAGCTGACAGGGTGTGTCGTGGTGACAACGCCATGCCTCAGGTGTAGCACGAAGGCCGCAGGCCGAAAAGCGCCCAACAACTGAGGCGTGACTTATCCCAAACGACACACACCCTGGAGGGCATTATTGTTATTATACAATGGCTTGTTGTTATACAGCATAAAAAAAATATTTTAAAGATGTTTTCTGTGGAAAAATGTTTTTGTTTTTAAGAGCAGATGAAACAATCAAGCAAATGATGAGCATGCTGATGCTGAGCAGCAGGTTCATAGTGAGGTTGAGACTAGACCCGTGATGTTGTACTGATTAACATCACACCTGTGATGTTATACTGATTAACATCATGGGTCCAGCCCAAGACTGACCAATCGGAGTCCAGGAGTTTTTCTCGCCATTGTATAATATCCATTTACAGTTTCTCTGTAAAGAATGCCCTTATCTACCCCTGGTGAGAGCCCTTTTCCCAAATAAATATAATTTTGCTGATACATTGAGACTTCTTTGTAATTTTACGTGTTGCCTGAGTGCTGTGTGTGTGGAATTGGCTCTAAATAAACAAGCATTGACCAATACCAATCACGTTTGCTTGCTTATATTTAGAAATACAGAAACATAGAATTTAATGGCAGAATGAGACCGAAGGTCCATTGAGTCTACCCTTATTATACTACCTCAGCTGACTATTTGCTGTGTAGATGCTGGTTCAAAATAATGTGGATAGTATGTGTGTGTGTGTGTGGGGGATTGAATAAAAGCGATAACACTTTTTATAGTAATGCACGTAGACTCACCTCGGCCTTACCCAAAATTTTTTCATAAATTAACAAAAATAATAACGATTCAAATATGATATTATCCTATGCTCCAGATTCAAATATAACTGCAAATGACACTGCTTTCCACATTTATAATTATGAAAACAATATCATTTATTAACACCTATACAGTAGTTCTAAATATTCCTCATTAGCATAAACATCAAGCATAATATTGTAAACATCAACAAAACTGTTTCAGATAATCCAGCAAACTAATAAAACAAATTTTAGTATATGAGCAATGCAAATGAATTAACAATATTCAGCATAATAAATGGCAATAGTTATACTAAACGCTTATCTTACTTAGTATTTAATATAACCTTTATACATAAGAACACATATGCTTATAAGATCAATATCTCAGATTATTTCTGCATAAAACTTTTTCAAAACTCTATAGCATGTAAAATGTATTTTCTATGAGAACTGGCAACAAGTCATTACATCAGTGTTTTGTACTATACTTTCATAAACTCAGTTTTAACTTTTCAGATTATGCAAAATTTCTTAGTTTAAAGCTTAACTAGATACAGTACCCAGATGCTATAGTTGAGTAATTTTCTTGTTACAAACCCAGATAAGCCAATTTAAATTACTAAGACTATTAATTAAAATTAATTAGTAATCAAAGTTATACTTAAATTTCTGGTGTAGAAGTGGTTCTTCTTCTCTCAACTCAGAACTCTTGGTTCAGTCTGGCTCTTGATGAGAAGTTTCTTTGTCAGCTAACCTTCTTGATCCTGGTATTTATTTTGGCATGGACAGACGCTGGTAAATTTCCTTTGCTGAAAGTCACTTTATCAAAATCAGTTCTTGGATTTGCAGAACACAGCTTCAGTCTGCACAGTCCATAACAATACTGAATTCAAAGAACATTCTTGTGGATAGCAAAGTTGTTTCTGTAACTGGAACATAATGACTTTTATGTTTCAGCTGCTTTTAAAACCTTAGGACACTAGACTTTCTTCTGCTCAGCACACTGTGTAGCTTGTGTGAGTTTTAAAGTTAAATCTGTGTCTAGGCATCAGCAGACAACATTACTTCAGTCAAAATGCTCAGCAACAAAACACAGACCTTGCTTCATACACAGTGAGAATTTCCTTGCATCTCTTTCTTTGTACCTGGATCTTCTGGCAGCACTGCATAAGCTTTTTGGCTATCCTTAGGCTGTCCTAGTATTCAAATACAGGTGTGGCCTCAAAGCTTTTGGCATGACTACAACATAAAGCCATTAGAATTATTAGACTACCATAGGTCCTTCTGCATTGATATTTTGGCTCAGACTGAGATGTGATCAGACAAATTCACTAATATAAAACAGCCCTGGTGATGACATCACCAGATTTTGATTGGCCTGAGTCACCAAAAGGTAGGACTTTTAGATGATAAATAATGATGACATACATACATGCCTCTTAAGACATCCCCTTTTCATCTGACTTGTTTTTGGTTCAAAATTAGTTTTCTTAATAACATTTTCATTTACCCTAATTTAAACATTAAACGCATATATTCAGGCATTTTATATTAAGCAAATCATTTTGGTATAAGTCTGATATTTGTAGCATGGATACTTTTATATTACACTATTAAGGGTTATAACTTCATAGTTTTAACAAAACTTCTTAAAATAAAATGATAGCCTTGCTCTAAATATTCTAAGCTACAGAATGATGTAAGATTTGTAAGGAAAATCCATTATTAAAGTCTTTAAAACATTACTTTTTTTAGACACACATGAGCTTCTTTGTTTTGCTCAAAGGCATAAAAAAGATTATTTTAGATGTTTTTTCCTATACAGCAACAGAATACATTTTAAGAGTCATATTTTTAGACTGCTTTAGTGTGAGCTATCACAAGATACTAGATTTGTTTAGTTTTGATTTGAACATTATATTAAAATAAGTTTTAGTTATAACTCCTGAACTATTGGTAGTGCACTCATGAAACTTGGCAAGTTTATTTATCATACTAGTGTATAATAACTGTCCAATTTTCATGGTGGCACCATATTGGGTTTTTAAGTTATAAGAAAATATTTTCTTAATATTCAAAGTTTAAAGAGAGGAACCATTTTTTTCTTTACAGAAGTCTGTACCAGGTACTGGTTTCTTATCTGATTGTAGTCATGGATGCCTAGCTCTGGCCAGGACTTCCTTGTACAAAACAACCAATAAATTTGTCATGCAAGGCCTTGATATCACAGAGATGCTTCTCTGGTACCAGCTAACTTTGTCTGAAGTATTTCTGAATGTGGCTAGGTCCCTAAGAAAACATCATACTACATGATCTAGTTGAAGTCCAGACTCAACTTTGAAAGTGTCCATTAATATCCTGGCTTAAAACTAAATGGAGTCTCATCTTCATTTCCTCAGACATCATTTACTATATGGCAAAGAGATGCTTTGGGAAAAGAGATGTTTTCCTTTTAAGCATTAAAGCCAGATACCTTGTCTTAAGGTTTAATTAACTAACACTTTTTTCTTTTTTTTTTCTTAGGAACTTATGCAAACAATAATCTTAACCAGAAATTAGTCACATATAAAATCACATACAATAATAATTACAGATCAATTCTTGATACTAAAGATAAAATATTTTTTCCATCAAGGGTTTTGTCACTACAGGGGCATAGAGAAAACAAGAAGTTGCACCAGTGGTTGCAGTGCACAGCTAGTACAGAAAGCAAAATGAATGTACCTAGTAGGGACCTTCAAGGCACTACACATTGTCACAGCAGCTAGTGTGGAAGGAGGCAGAGAGAAACAGAAAGTGCCACTGAGTGGCTGCTGGAGGCAGTTGTGTAGTACAAAGTAACACAAATGTTCCTAGTAGGAACCTTCAAAGCAGTACACATTGTCACAGCAGCTTGCACTTTGAACTTTTCAGCTTAATGATTAACTACATAGATCAAAGTAACCACAGAAAGTAAGTGCAGAGTGGGTGTTATTAGGGAGGAGACTGCTGAGCTTAAACCTGTGATTGGTGGAGAGGACAAGCCCTCCAAAAGCACCAACAAAGGGATAGCAATATGTTCGTGATATGTTTTTGCAAGCACATAATAAAATCTATAAGAGGAAATGTCATGAGGTAAAAGCAAATTTAGGACTACTCATTTTCTTCTTTTTATTATTGCCATAGTTAATCCTAAAGCCTTGTCTAATCATTTTTAAACTGGCATAAGTTCTTCAAACCATACAGAAATATCCATGTCCCACCATCTGACATAAGTAACTGGTATAATAAACAATAATGACCAAGAAGCCAGTCATTTCTAAAAAAAACAATGAACAGTTGGTGTGTAGCCCAAGGTGCAGCTGAGGGTCACTTCCTCCAGCTGGTCATTACAAGCAATAATGCCCGACAGGGTGGGTGGTATTGAGCAATATCGGACCGCCCAGTGGTGTAATTAAAATTAGTTTAAGATATGTTTTGACATAAAATAGTTCCTCCATATATACTATTCTTACTGGTTGTCATGATTACTGTCCTCCAACTCACACCCAGTAGGAACAAAGCACCATATTACCAGTATAGCTTCTATCAGTGTAATACTGAGCAAGTCTGTGTGATATCATGTGAAGGTGAAGAGTGTCTTCTGTTACATGTGTGTGTGTTTTGCCTGCCCATGCTAGAGTTGTGATGGTAGGATGACCTCTGGTGCACTGAGAGGGAGCGAATATCGGGAGCTCACTGGCTATGCAGAACATCAGGAGCTTCGCCAGTGATCATCTGAAAGACTGCTTACCTTTTTGTTTTTGCCTGCCCTGTTTGAGTTCTGATGGTGGGATGACCAAGTGAACTGAAAGTGAAGCTGGATCTGAACATCGGAACTTGAGACTGCTTGCTTCACTGAGGTGCGAGTTGTGCTATTGTGAACAAGTGTTTTTTTTGTTTACAACTGAACAGACTGAGGGTGAACAATGTGGAATAAGGGTGAGAAGGTGGGCAGTTCATAGGATATTTTTCTTTCACTCTGGTGACTCTTCTTGAACACTTATGTTGTTAGCTGTTGCCAGGTAATGGGGAGGGCAGAGTGATGTCAGATACCGTCAGTCACCAGTAAAGGAGCGTGAATATGAAAATAATATGTGAAATATGTGCTTTTAGTTATTATGAAAAAATGGCAAATAAATGAGTTGGGGTGCTTTGTTCTGGTGAACATTGAGGTCAGTGTCAGGTGGCTCTGTAGGTAGCACACCCGCCTGAGGCCGGAGATCAGAGGGCTGTGGGTTCAGTTCCCACATCTGTCACTTTGCTAATATCCCAATACTGACACTGTAGTACAGCATGAGGGGGTGCTGCCTGGATTGGTAGTAGTTCAGGTGAATGTTAAAGATCCCATGGCACTTATCGAAAAGAGTAGGAGAAATGTTTATTGTGAAACAAAAGCAAATACAAACATAAAGCAGAAACATAATATCCATTACAGAAGGATGCAGGGTCAAAACAAAGATACATAACAGAAGAAAGGAACCATAACATAAACACAATACAGTACAATAAAGAAAACCCACAACTGAAAAGAACACTGACAAAATACCCCAACACCATGCTAGCACCCCAGAATTCCTAATCTCCCACAAAACAGTGTCATACAAAGAGAAAAAAACACAATACAAATCATACTGCAGTAAATAAACCAATATGTATTGAAAACATTACCCCACCCACTCCACCCTGTTCCACAAATGTTGACAAATAACCTTCCCATAGTATGATATTCATAATGATAGCTTTATCCAATTCCATCTGTACATGACATAACATGTCCCATACCATCACTTCTTTCTGTTGCAACACTCTAAGGCATCTAGCATGCCAGATCACCCATTTTAAACAAGCAGATTACCCAAACCGTGCTTTTATGCCATTTCCTCCATCCCATCCCTAACTGACCCAATATCAAAATATCATAAGCCATTTGTGCAAAGAAACATTCACCCCATAATGCGGCCAAAGAATGCCCAAACCTCGCATATAAGTACATTCAAAAACAAATGCTGCATCATTTCAAGTTGACCTCTACATGTCCCTTCAAGACAGACTCTATCATCCAGCATTTCATGCTTCTGGTTACCTTTAACATTCAATCTTTGATGCCCACACAACCATACCATGTCCTGCATTTTCAAAGGAATTTTGTGGTTCAACAGTACTATCCAGTAATAATCTATTATCAAGAGCAGGAGAAATAGTAAACACCGGTTCTTCCAAATAAAATTGTGCAACAATAGTTTTATAAAGTTTTGTTGATCATTGTCCATTAACCAATGGAGTACTATTTTCCACAGTCTAACATATTTTAATGTTGTCTGTATATAAGTAGGCAACGTTTATCAGAACATGCCATTTACCCCTCCCCATGCTTCCAAAAACTGAGCTTCCCAGCATTTCATACCATCAGTACTGAACTGGAGTTCCCCAAAACCAGTGGATGGATATTACTATAAAAATTACTAAATAAATAGACCAAAGGCTGAATCATATCAAGCCCACCTTCCTTTCTAGTCCAATAGGTGTGATCCTTTTCACTGGATTTAGGCGACTACCCCATAAAATAAAAAAAACAGACCCATCAACTAGCATGCATACCAAAAAGGCACTGGACTCCATTCATGAACTGAACAGAAGCCCCAGATGCCCACTAACTAATGGTATCATCAGTGCATTCTCATAAAATGCTGAAGCACCCCAACAAACTGATGTGAAACCCCATACAGCAAGAGAGTATCCCAAAGATGTCTATGGTGTATTGCATCAAAAGCAGTTTCTTGATCTAATGACATTAACTATCCATCAAGATGCATATTTAAGCCTTGATCCACAATTTCTCTAATAAAATCAGATTCTGCTGTATAAACCTGCCAGATACTGCACATGTCTTATGAGGCAGAATCACAAAGGTCGCCACCCATGCCAATTGAGACGCCAACATTTTAGTCAATATTTTGTAATCCGTGATTGAATAGACTTAAAGGTCTCCAATTCGAATATTCTGCAGATCTTCCTTTTATATAAGAATGTCATCACCCCTCCTGCATACTGGAGTTTAATCTCATCAAAATCTCCTGATAGACTATTTTAAATCAGCTACCATATCAGATTTAAAAAGTTTATAAAATTCATTAGAGATATCATCCAACAGTGGAGCTGTATGAGCAATAAATGATCAATCGCCAAACCAATCTCCTCCTCAGTAACCAGTCACATCAACTCTTCAACTTCAAATGCAGGAATCTCAGACAAAACCTCAACAGGAAATGAAAAGACTGCTGTGCAGGCACACATTTCTGATAAGTAGAACATAAATGATCATGAACTACTGTTTGAACACCACAGATAGTATCTTGCACAATCCCAGCATGACTAACTAAAGCCTTCATTGATAATGTCTGAGCTCCCTGCAATTCTACTTCATAAGGATTAACCAACCTCTTTCTCCTGTGTAACATATCATTGACATTTAGCAGTCTCCCTCCCTCCTCTTAAGATACTCACACATTCTGTCCTTAAGCACCTGCTGTTGTATATGATGGTCATTATCATCCTCCCAGGCCTGTGTCAGAAGTTTCAAATATTGTGCTCTCAAATGCAAATAATCCAAATAAAAGAATTAGCCAGAGCTCAAGTTGTTGTTTCAAAATGCCTTAAATCCCTCTTTGTATCTTCCCACCACTCACTCCAAGAATCATATAAAAACTGAACATCCTGTAGAGTACGTATAAATTTCTCACCCCTGCTGTATTGCCTCCTGTTGCAAATGGAAGTATTTAATTTCCAATAACTCCATCCAAAGGGATTTTATACACTAAACCTATGAGCCTGAACCTGCACATGATCAGAAGTTACTGGGGTACAATATGAACAGCAGTACTAGTTAACCTGTCTGAAACCAACCAAAATCAATATGTGTGAACAGACAGCCCTTATAAAGGTGTGTTCCAGAGGTTTATTCACAACCTCATGAATAACACATAACCCAGCAGCAGTCAATATTTTAGTCAATGCATTAGTGTCACTATACACTTTTTGAGTCTGTCTACCCCAGTCCCTTGGTGACAAACCACAATTAAAATCCCCACACAAAATTAACTTAGATGTAGAGAGGAAGGGTTGTATAACATGAAACAAGACCACTTTATCAGCCTTTTTTGAGGCACATATACATTTATCAAGTGATATGCCAGCCCAGCAATAACACATCCACGAGCAACACCCTGCCAGGGGAAACATCCAACACCTTCAAAATTTGAACAGATAAATTAAAAACAAAATACCCACACCTGAACAAGGTACTTCTTCCATCACTATAAAGATGGTCCTCATCTCCAATCCTTCTGTGCCTGCTTGATTTCAGAAATAGTATGCAGCCTAGTGTCCTGAATTAAATTAATCTGGCCTAATTCCTTATATAAACTAGAAAAGTAACAATACACTTCTGCAAATTATGTGTACTGTTAACACTGATAGTAGAAATAAGAAGAGAAGACAACATGAGAAAAAAAGAGTCAAAAGTTCAACCAGGGAATCCATCTAATTTCCATTTTTTCTCATCTAGAATTGGATCAGCGTAGCCATTCACCAGGCAATGCTGTTTTAACCAATAAGTGATATCAGCCACAGTCACTCCCTCATTCCAAAAGAGGACTGTGATTGTTTTGGATATAGGCTTTGTCAGGTGTATGGCAAGAAAAGGTTGTGACACAGGGCCATTCTTAAGTAAATTATACTGTTTCCAGAACCTCTTGAGCCAATTAGGAAGTTTAAAACTAATATCATAAATGGTGTCTCCTGGCATGTGAATGAGGGCATAAATTTCGTAAGCATAACACTTTACTGTTCTTAAGCAGCGCCTCCCCACAAACAATCTATTAGGTGCATCTGAAGCATTACCCTGAATTTCAAACGGACCACATTTCATCTTATTGCAGGCTCAGAAAATTTCAGTAGAGGAAAACGTTTGTCATGCATCCCAGCATGCCAAACATTAGGGGTAACAGTCTGCTTCTCTGTGGTATCACCGCCAGAGTCAGATACCTTAGGGACAGAAAAACCCAGTCACACTGGCTGCTCCCCATCACAGGGGACTCCACTGGGGACTTAAGGAACAGGGAAGGAGGGGATATCAGGTTCCAAAACAAGCTCTTTTCCTCTCCTTCTAATTCCCTAATATCTGATAAGAAATCCCCTTGCCTAGCATTAGTAGGAGTCCCTATGTTGACCATTCTCTGACCAGGTGTTAGTTGAGAAGGGAAGCCCAGTGCTCAAACCAGAACCAGTACTCAGAGGCACAAGAGCACAACAACAGGATACAAAAGAGGGTCATTTGCATCCCAGCCAGTACCATCCACCTTTTATCCCACCCTGCAGCCTCCAGGGATTTTGCTACCCAGTCAGCCAGTGGCATGGAAGGACTAGCATCCCCATCAGGAGAAACAGTAGCAGACTGGAAAGTGTTTTAACCCCATCCCCTTCAACCCAACCTTTCCTGCCTTGCAATGGCTGGTCTTTAGGAGAAAGTTTCTTCAGAGTCCCACCAGTGGAAACACTGATCATAGAAACAGCCTTAGATGGTTCACTCATAGAGAAGGGCCCCTATGCCCAGCAACAGAGCCAGTCTTAGAGAGAGGTCGACAGTCTGGAGTCCCAGAAACAAAGCACATTTAGGGAGATCAGGCACTCACATATGTTGCAGATTCCTACTCCATCCAAAAACATCCACACCAGCAGAACATCCTGGTACCTGACTCATCTGAGAAACATCCATAGGGCCCAAAACTGCTTCAGAAGGCTGTTCAACAGCCACCGCAGCTGCTGGAACCATATCCACATCCATATGTGCAACCGCTTAGTTCAGCCCAGCTGCAGCTGTCCTACACCGCCCAGTCCCGGTGCGCTCCAACAACAGATTTTCCAGTTCCTGCCTCCTAGCAGCAAACTGTCTCTTTCAGCAGCAATCAGCTCGTGGATATCCACGATTGCCGGGATTGCCACTTACAATCCACAACCTCCCGCGAAGAACCATGACAGATAGGAAAAACTGTACATGAAGAACTGCCGTTAGAAACAGCAGCAAAGTCGGCCTGACATGTTTCCAAGACCGGAGTAGGCCTGTTTCTCAGCCGCTTGCTCATCCATCCTCCAGGATTCTCAGGCAGACTGGCCTTAGCAGCACCAGTCACAGTGCCATCTACACGGCATAGGGGAATTTATTGAAAAGAATAAATCAGACAAAAAGAACCATACAAATGTTAAAATACAACAAAACAAGAAAAGCTAACTTAGCAAAGGATACAAACAAATTAGAGGAGAAAAAAAGGAAAATACAAACAGACATCATAAATACATTCATGTAACAGGAAAATCAGAAGTGGTTATCCAAGGCATAGTCCTCCAATGTGCCTCCAAAACTTGTCTTGGTAAGGCATTATATTCCCCGGAAAATATCACGCAGTTCTTTAGTAATATGCATGATAATGATATCAATTAGTGTATCTTTTGCTGTAACATAAACCCACATCTGGCTGTCCAGATGTACCATTTAATCACCAAACAAATAACATTCATTGTGCTTCTATGGAAATGTCACCAGCCCTTATGGTGAATGCCATACATCAATTCCTCACATGTCATAGTGGAAAAATAGGTACAGACCAAGAGTTTGCTAAAGCTTGCCAAAATGTGTGAATAAAAATACAGCCAAAAACAAATGCTCAACAGTCTCCTCTTTGTGCTCACAGCCTTGCCTTATAAAAATCTTTCAGCAAGCTGTTTGTGCTTCTGATTCCTTTGACGTTAATCTTACCTGGACAACTAAGCCAATAGAAGTCCCACATTTTCTGTGGAATTCTAGGTTCAATCAACAAAGCCAATTGTGTGTCTTGCAAATGCAGTGGCAGGAAAGGAAACTCACAGGCTCAGTAAAATTCATGGTGATGATATGATGATGCAACTGTTTTCTAGTATTGCCAATCAACAGATGACTAGAAACCCTCCAGGTCCGTATTTAAAAAACATTTCTTATAAAGCAGGAAGGGTGGGATCCTGTTTCAAGTGAAATGCCCTTGATCCCTCCCAATATCTAATCCAATGCTGAACAGTAGCATATAAATAAGAGACCCAAACCTTGTCTTGATTAATTAGCAGCAGCCTAAGATTGACATAAAAAATACAATAAAAAATACCAAAAGGTTAATCATATTTAAACCCCTAATGGATAAGTATGTAATATTCCTCTTATGTAATTAAGCCTGCTTCCCCAGACCACTCAAAAAACAAGCTTGCAGGCTAGCTTCTAACTTTGGGGTGGATAAACCTTACAAACATCAAGAAATTGTGGCAAAGTTCCATTTTAATCAACACCACACGTTTTTGTTTATCAAGTTTCCAAGTATTCCAGTTAGACACCATCACATTTCCAAGTTCTATCTTCGAGGTCCAGTTTAACACATTCAAATCCCCTGGCCCCATAATAAACCTTAACATTTTTATTGGTAACTCATGTGTTATTATGGTGTTAATAAAACAAACTGAATAAAAAAAAAAACATTTTATCGGGTGTTGAAAAATAGGAATTCCTGATGTCGTGGTGACTTCCTGCCAATGCCTGCCCAAGTGGATACCTTGACACTTAGATTTATTTAAACTTGTTCCCGATACCAAAGAATAACTAGTACATATATCCAATGCTAGTGCAATGGAAGAGTCATCTGGCAAGAGAAGACATACAGTAAGTCATCTGCACAGGCAAGACATTAAGCAGGACTTTGCAATGTCTCCAACTGTAAGGACCTGATATCTGTATGAGCATTAATTCTCCTCAATAAAGGGTCAATACAAAATACATATAAGAGTGGACTGAGGGGCAGCCTTGCAGACCCCCTTTTACAGGAATTAATGGTCCGACATGCCCATTAACTAATGGAGTTACAGTAGCTGATTTATACAACAGTTGAATCCAGCGGATAAATTGCAATACCTCCCACATATAAACATGACTGACAGAGTCAAAAGCTTTACTCTGATCCAAGGAGCACAAGAAACCCATTACCTCATTGTTATTGCTTCTTGTAATAATATCCCTAAGTAAAAGTAAATGCTCTAAAATATTAGAGTGTTTAACTGAGCATGCTTGTGCAGGGCTAATCACATAATTCGCTACTCGTTGCAATCTAACAGTCAGTATTTTAGTTAGAAGTTTAAAATCAGTATTTAATAAACAAATAGGCCTCTAACTGGCCAATAAGCATCTATTTCCGCTTTATGTATATACACTAATGAACCTTGTACCATGTCAAATGGTAATGCAGTCTGAAGCATGTGAGTAAAAATGTGGGCCAATTCTGGAGTTAAAGTATCTACAATAATTCTATAAACTTCAGTGGTGAGGCCAACTTTGCTTGAGATTTATTAATGGCAAAGTTCGACAGCCGCCACAACTTCAGTTGAATGAATCACTTCCAGCAGTTCTTGAACCAATGTGACTGGAAACTCTGAATCTCTATACTGTGCAAAAGTGTCATATTTGTTCTGGATCTATGGCTTTGTCCGAAAACATATTTTTAGTATATAGACACAATGTCCATAATTTACGAGGTGCATCATGAACTTGCCCTACGTGATCCTGTAAACTATCCATTCTTTTTGCTGTACCGCTGCCTACAGGTGTCATATGGGCAGATAGTGGAAATAACTCCCTTTAAGCCAAAACTTTGCTGAAAAGTTGAAACAGCTGCCTTTTTCTGATGAAACTGGAACATTTCCTTTAAGTATGAAATCTGGGCTTGGTAATTATATACTGAAGTATGTGATAGGAAATTAAAGTTTGTAATTGTTTTCTATGATGTAAATATTGTAAATATTGTATATCTCTATCTTTCTTGCTTAACACTTTCAGAAAACTATTAGCTTTCGCTTCAGATCCTCCAACCACTGAACTGGCGAATCATATAAAAAATAGTCTTTTTGCAGAAAGAAAATACTGAACTTGTGCACTACAGTGTTCCTTTTGCATCAAAGAGGAATTACACTCCACAGTCCCCATCCAATCTGAACCCTGTTCCTAAACTGAGAAAAGCAAAGAGTGATCTGAGAATTCTACAGCCCGAACCTCCGCTGTTAAAATATGCAAATGTTGCAATATAAAGAAAAATCTATCCTAGTAGACAAGGGCCTTTTGGAAAAGTTGGTACCACTTTTGAAAGGTGGAAAACATGGCATTGATCAGATTCAGCTTGTGTAGTATATCATTCAAACAGTTGGAATCACAATAATTGTTTAGTGTTCTAGTGTGTAATCCCTTATCCCTTTTATCTAAACCACAATTAAAATCCCTCAAAATAACCGCCTGTGCTGTATGTAAATATGGCTGTATTAGTTTAGAAAGAGAAACCCTGTCAGCCTTTGACTGCATTGTATAAATATTTATGAGATGAAACAATTTCCCTTGAAAACAAATATCTAGCAATAATGCTCTGCCAGGATCAGATCCAACAGTTTAATACATGTAAAGTCAAGGCTATGAAACAAGATCCCCACACCTGAATATTGGTCTGTACCTATTGACCAATAGGATGGTTCTATATAACAAGCAGCTGTAGCTTTGAACATCCAATAACGTATGCAGTCTGGTATCCTGTAAAATAAATACCTGGCCGCTGAAGAATCAAAGCTGAAATACCACCTCTTCCTCAGGGTCTTGATACTACTGACATTTATTGAGCTGAAAAAGAGAGACATAAAAGAGAAAAGAAAGCCAAAAACACATTTTTAAGAGAACTTTTATTTCTTTATAACCCCACTCCTGGTAACCAATCTAGTTTTATATTTAACATGAGGCTTTTGTTTCTTCCCTGAGACCCACTTTGCTGTTTAGTAGGGTTTTATTCTTTCCTGACCTACCGCTGTCTCTCCTAGAGAGATCATGGAGGAAGAGTCTGAAGGTACTTCAGAATCACTATCCTCAGTAGGAAGACTTTGACATCTATTTTGGAGAGGGATAGACTGTGTTTTTACCAATTTGGATTCTGGGATGGGTTTTTCTGGCCACTTGTGAGCCAATACACCTTTCCTCGTCTCAATGGGCAAGGGGGCCATAACATCTTCAGTAATCTCTACAGGAGATGCCACCATCTCCACATTACTAACTCCAGACTGAGGGTGGAGGTACATCTAGTAAAAGATCAATATGATGTACCACAGATGGAGCCTGCTGAACCATTGGGGGCATACCAGCCCTGTCTGTTGTTTCTGAGCAACTGCTACCAAGAGCCTTTGTTCTTCACTATCTGCTCCAGGATTAGTATTATGTGCTGCCCAAGAACAGCTCTGATAAGAATGGCCTTTTCATCACACAGGCTGCAGACTAATTCATTTAAACAGTGTGTACTAACATGACCCAACTCATTACAAAGAGAACAGCACCTTGTCACACACACTACTCATGTGGCCCCTCAGATCCACATTTATAGCAGGCCTTCGGCTGACCAGCATAAAATAGGACCCCCTATCTCAACCTAAAAAAGGAATGTGGCAAATGTTGGAGGCTATCACCAACTGAAGAAAGCATAACTTTAAAGTTCCATCCCTAGTCCAGTAGTGTTCACTATCAAAATAGCTGTAAGACCATCCAATATGGTACATCGCTGCTTCATCCAATAGGTCAAATCCATCACACTGACACCCTCATTCCGAATAAGACAGTTACAAACTTGACCAAGGTTTAGTGAGGAGAATAGCCCCAAAAGGGGCCCAAAGAGGAGTGTTCCTGAGGTCACTGTACTTTTTCCAAAATGTTCCAAACTGCTGGATGCCTTAAAACTAACATCAAACGTGTGCTCACCCAACACATGTATGACAGCATAGATTTCAGCTGTGAAAACATAAGGAATCCTTTAATAACGTTTTCCCACATATACACAGTCAGGGACACAGTCCAGCCCTCCTTTATGCAACAAACTAACTGTATTGTGGCATTTGGCAGGGGCTACAGGCAGATGAAACAAGGAGGTAAAAGATTTATGAGGCTTGTCAGGCTTTTGATTCAGGGAGCATTAGGTACAGGGAGTTCAGTCTGCTCAGGCAAATGTAGAGCTGGAGTTTGTGCTGGAGGTGAATCTGATGGTAATTGCAATGGGGAGAGAGTACCTCCGAAAGTTTTAGTAGTCTTTGTGCAACTAAAGGAATTTTGATCAGGGACATACCTGAAACCCACTTCTTATCATCCACAGTTTTCTCCTAACCTGCAGCAGACGACGCAGCGCCTACAGACCATGGCTCAGCATTGTCTGAGGGCACAGGTGGATCAGAGATGAGCTGCTCAGTCAGAGAATCCAAAGCCTGGCATGGGCATTACAGACTGACGACCTCCCGAAATCTTCGATGCTGCCATGTCCGCAGTCGAAATCAGCTGAGCTGTCAACACTCATCAGCGGTAAAGTCTGCTCATTCAAAGTTACCACTGCAGAATCTTGTGGGCTAATATGAGGAAGTGCATTCAATAAAAGCTTTGGTTGCTTATTTGGAGTCAGGTCATCATCCGAGACAGCATCCTTCACCCAAGTTAAAGTATGAGGACATCCACTCAAGGTGTAAATCTTTAGGAATGAGTCGCTTAGCTAACAAAGCTTCCTGATGGGCAATCATCTCCATTAGCATCATTTCTGGAATTTCAAACCTAAAATATCATCATTTCTTCATCCTGAACCAATTTCTACTGCATTGTACCATCAGTATCAGTAGGCAAGAAGCGGGTCTCCGTCCCGCTGCATTCCAGGCTGCTGAGAAGCAGGAGGTGGAACGATTACTCCTGCTCTCCATGTCCATCTCCTTCACTGGGTCCACACCAACTGCTACCATGACAGACAGCAACAGCGCCCTACTCAGAGTAGGGAATTTGCCTGGTGTCCTGGCCGAATTTCCCCATTCACTAAAAAAATACCACCAACAGCTTAATCTTATCATCTGTATTCCCCAGTCACCCCTAAAAAGGGACTACCGGATCAACAAAATTCAATAAATAAATAAATAAACATAATCGGCTCACTACAGCAGTTTGAAATTGTGTGCCAAGGTGATGCTGCTAAGCAAGACAACGAATATGGCATTTGGCAAGTTTGAAAATTGAGTGCCCAAGAATATGCTAAGCAATGGGGCACCCTGAATTGGCACTAGTTTTGAGCCGGGCTCTGTCTGAAAGTTAATGTACCCCCTGGTCTACCTGGCAGTCAATCAGGATCCTTAGATTTTTAGCCTATTTTCTAATCCAAGGTAATGACCAGCTTTGAGGTTTTATTGCAGTTATAAATGTATCCACAATAGCAACTTTATTTTACCATTTTTACTTACTTTTAGGTTTTAAATGGAGTGGTGCGAGTGTGAATGCTGCAGTGTCAGTTAGCAGCTGATCAGTCATGAAGTCTTAGAAATGACCAATCAGTCATTTCTACGATGTTGATCACTGATCCAGTAGCTATTCAAGAGCCTTGCTAGGCTCATGAGTATTTAATTAGAATTATAATTCTCAATCACCTCAAATTTTGTGAGGAGATGATGGTTATCCATTCTGGTGGTCAGTTAATGGACAATCCAAAATTGGACAGGATAGTTTCTGAAATATAGGATTTGATTAATTAATTAATTTATTTAAAATGTTGGTAATCAGGAAAGACACTCAGCTGTTTACAGGTGCCACCCCTGGGAATGGGGAAAGGAGAGAATTCAGGCAGTCAAGTTATAACAATGCAAAGTGCGATGACAGCAGTTACAAGTGCAAGCTCAGAAGGTTAAAAATTAGCAATACAGTAGTTGAAGTATGAAACAATGACTGTACACATATTTTTTAAAATTTTATGAGGGTAGGTGGCAGGAACCTAGACAAATTGAATTAGAATAGGATGAGCCCAACTGCAAGAGAGAGAGAGAGGGTATGGGGTTGAGAGGGACACATGAAGAAGTAGGGGTTTAGCAGAGAAAGGGATAAGGAGTAAAGGAGGAGAGGAGAAAGGTTGGGGTGTGACAGGAACAAGTGGGAGGCAGTGTTTTAGTGGGTGCTTTAGGATAGTAAAGATGGGGCTTGGTGAAGAAGAAAGGGAGCTGGTTCCAAAGGAGGGAGCTGGTATGAGAAAGCAGCTTGACCAGAGTATGAGTGGGGGGGTGAGGGATTGAGAAGGAGCATGAGTCTCTAGCACAAAGGGTAAGAACAGCGGGAAGGGGAGAGGAGAGAAAATTAAAGGAGGCAGTATCTGATAATAAACAGTTTTTGGCAAAAGTATTTACTCCATCTTGAAAACACCACCCCACCAGAGCTGTTGTTAGTGTTTTGGGGCCCCAGCAGGATTACTACTTGCCCACCTTCACCCCATGTGTTAAACTGTAGTGCATATATGCATCACTTTTATTTTCAGTACAACCAGTGGTATATATACTTTTTAGGGTGACACAGCAATATTAGTCCTTGTGCTGTTCTTTTATCCCATCCATCGCTGCCCATCTGCCTTTTATTGACTGGGCCATAGCTTGGTGAGGCATTCATGACATCATGATGTCACATCAGAAGGAGCTATAGATCACTTTGTTGCTGTTTTAAGAAGATAATAAAATAAAAAGCATTTAAGAATTAATACATCCACCGTACCTGACTCCTGGAAGCATGCCAATGTTGTGCCTATTTTCAAAGTGGGTGACCCACATTCTCCTGACAACTATAGGTCAATCCCCATCCTCCCCACCTAAGCATGTACTGGAGACACTTGTACTTGCAGCTCTTTGAGCATCTCGATCAATATAATCTGCTGTGCCCCTAGCAGCATGGGTTCCGAAGCATCATACCACCACATCAGCCTTAGCCCACTTCACAAACCATGTCCTCAGAAACATGGACTTGGTTAAGCCACAGGTGTTGTATTTGGATCTGACTAAGGCCTTTGACCTCGCCGACCAACCCATCCTCCACTTTACTCTCTCCACCTTGGCTGCTCCACTGAGACATCCTCTTGGTTGTGGAGTTATCTCGAGGGCACGCCCAAGTCAGTTAACATTGGTACAGCCTCCTCCCTGTCCTACCTGGTTCCATGGGGTCCTGCAAGACTCCATCCTAGGCCCCTGCTATTTTCAATCTTTATAAGCTCCTTCCCACTGAGAGCCTCTCCTGTGAGGTGCTTCTCACGTGAGTTTTATTTCCTCAGAGAAGTGAGTTTTATTTTCTCAGAAGAAGCCAGAATGGGAAGGAAACATATTCAATTCAGTGCTTTAGAGTAACTGGTAATTGCTGTTTTTTTAAACTTAGATTGTGGGCTTTTAGTGACACTGTACTTTCTTTGTTGTCTTTACTTAGAATTGTTTTTGGGCTGTTGAAAATTTAAAACGTAGTGGTGGTATATTTCTGTGCTGTCTTTAATTGCTGCAGATTTTATCTTGGCTTGTCTGACTGCCCTGTAGTTTGGGTGAGGGGTGTTAATTGTCTGGCCTCTGACCTCAGCTACGTGATAACTGGAGGTGGGGCTTAGTCAGAGTTGAGGTAGCAAGTGAGTTTTATTTTCTCAGAAGAAGCCAGAAAGGAAGGAAACATATTCAATTCAGTGCTTTAGAGTAACTGGTAATTGCTATTTTTCTTTAAACTTAGATTGTGGGCTTTTAGTGACACTGTACTTTCTTTGTTGTCTTTACTTAGAATTGTTTTTGGCCTGTTGAAAATTTAAAATGTAGTGGTGGTGTATTTCTGTGCTGTCTTTAATTGCTGCAATTTTTGTTCCCCTCCCTCCCCTTCCCCAACTCTTAATTATATGTCTGCTAATCTGATTGACAGGAGCTAAACACAGGTATAGTAAGGGGTGTGAAGTAGAGGGGCATATGGGGAAGAAGCCCACCCTCAGCACGACAAGTGTTTTGACTCATTTATTTATTTATTGGTTTTTTCTTTTTTTTTAAAGAAAATTATCTGAGGATCAGTGGCAGGATTTTTAGGACAATAAATTAATAAAAAGGGAACTAGGAGAGCTTCAGTAGCAGACAAGTAGTGGAATAACAGTATAATTGCAGCATAATGTGGGGAGGTGCAATGCAGTGGCTGTGAGGCAGCCATATTCAGGCAGACCTTCTGGACACTGAGGTGCTGCCCTATCTGTGTGCATTTCTCTGACTGTAGGATGAGGTAGCCAGACTCAGAGCGGAAGTAAACTGGGTCAGAAGTACCATTACCCCTATCCAGAGACCACCCAGTCCAATGCAACTGCCTCAAAGGATGCCGAGAACGAGGAGCACTTGGATGACAGTGGGCCCAGGAGGGTTAGAGCGTCAGGCAGAGGCACATCCCAGATCCTATTCCACTAAGAACTCATATGCCACACTGGCAAATGGGGACAACCAAATAGAGGTACCCAGAGAAGTGGAAGGAAAGGATGTGGAGGTTAGCCAAGGAGGTGACCTCAGTGGGGAAAGCAGTGGACCCCAGAGGAGGAGGAAGCAAATCCTGATGGGGGACTCCATCACAAGAGGGATCCAGCTAGGAACACAGGAGGGGAGGACGGGGAGGTGAGGTGCCTACCAGAGCCACGGCATGGAGGGATGGAAGGAAGATCCTGGGGATCACTGGGAAGGCAAGACGGGAGGGTGAGCTGGGTGTCATTATCCACCTAGGTACCAATGACCTGGCAAATGGGGAGCCAAAGGAAGTTCAGGAAGAGTTTAGGAAATTGGGGAGGGTCTCAAGCAAGTAGCTACTTCTGTCACTTCTCAGAAGTACTACCAAGTAGAGGCAAGGGACAGCATATGAGTGCATGCACCAGAACTTTAACTCATGGTTGAAGAACTGGTGCTGTGAGGAAGGGTTTGATTCATTGGTGACTGAGGACCCACTTGGAGGGATGGAGGTTTGTCTGGCTCGACGGCCTGCATTCATCCTGAGGGGAATCCAAGCACTAATGATAAGTTTAAATGCTACATTGACAAGCATTTAAACTAGCAAAGGGGTGGCAGGCCAGCAAGGAGGGTACTTACTTGCTCACCCCCACAGCTAGCAGTGGAACCAGTGAACCAGAGGAGTGGCTATCTCTACAAAGCAGTGTGCAAAAGATGGAGATTAGCGCCCAAGAGGAGGATAGGCAGAAAAGGGCAAAATTCAGCAGAAGGGCAGACAGCAAGGAGAACCAGAGATAAAGGACAACCAAGAAAGGGGCTGGAGAGAACAGTGAAACAGTCTAGGAGGTCAAATCATGGAAAGCCATGTGTGCAAATGCCAGGAGCCTTAGCAACAAGATGGAAGATCTGGAGGCTGTCATGGTGCAGTCAGACCTGGACATTGTGGCCATCACTGAAACCTGGTATAATGACAACCACGACTGGGAGATGGCCATACCTGGCTACAACATATTCAGAAGAGTCAGAGCAGGCAGGAAGGGAGGAGGAGTGGCACTGTATGTGAAAAATGACATAAGGGCCACAGAGATCCAGGTGGAACAAAATGGGGAGAGATACTGTGGGTTAAGCTTAGAAAGGAAAATGGGACAGCTATCCCACAGGTGTGGTCTATAGACCACCAGCCCAGGAGAAAGAAACATATAGGAAGTTGATGCTAGCCATCCAAAGGATGGCAGACAAGGGTGAGGTAGTACTGGTTAGAGACTCAATATTCCAGATGTGGACTGAGCATCCCAGCAGCAGCATCAACTAGGAGCAGATTTATCCTGGACTCTTCAGGGTGCCTTCTCAAGCAACTGGTCATGGAACCAACTGCAGAAGGCAATACTGGACCTTGTGCTCACAAACAGGGACAGTGTGATGGGGGTAACAGTGGAGGAGCACCTGGGGAACAGTGACCACCAGTCATTGTGGTTTGAAATCACAGAAAGAGCAGAACCAAACCACACAAAACACGTATCCTGGATTTTAGGGGGGACTTTGGGAAAATGGGGAGATACTTGAAAGAGGCATTAAGGAATGGGGAAGAAATCAGGGTTGAGGAACAGTGGACGTATTTAAAATGGGATTACAAGAACAACAGAATTATGCATTACAGGTTGGCAAGAGGAAAAGGAAGAGGAGACCATTATGGTTTTCCAAAGAGGTTGCAAAGAAAGTGAAAGCCAAAAGATTGCATTCAGGCAATACAAAAAGACACATGCAGAAGACGATAGGGAGAAGTACCAGGAGAAGCAAAGGGAGGCAGGGAGGTCAGTAAGGAAGCCAAAGCTCAGACAGAAGAACACATTGCAAAATCAGTGGGTAGAGGGACAAAACCTTTCAGGTACATACGTGAAAAAAGAAAGGCAAAGGGAGGACAGTGAGATTGAAGGGAGGATAGGGCCACGTGGAGGATGACAACAGTAAAGCTGACATATTGAACAGGTATTTCTGCTCAGTCTTTACTGAGGAAGAGGAGGGTAATAGGTCTGAAGGGAGCACAAGGGGTGAGAATAGTGCAGAAATGGACACAAGTCCCTTTACATGAGAAAGGGTCCTGAAGGAACTGGAAGTAATAAGAGTTGATAAAGCAATGGAGCCAGATGGGGTGCACCCAGGGTCCTTAAAGAACTAAGACAGGTGGTGGCTGAACCTGGCAATCCTGTTTAGCTGATCACTGGAAACAAGGGAGGTACCCAAAGACTGAGGGCAGCAGATGTAGTCCCCTATACAAAAGTGGGAACAAAGAGGAAGCAGGGAACTACAGGCCAGCCAGCCTCACCTCGGTAGTGGGGAAGATCATGGAAGCACTACTGAAGGAGAGATTGGTGGAACATCTGGTTGTCAATGGACTACAGGACCCAAGGCAGCATGATTTCACCAGGGGAGGTCATGTCAGACCAACCTCGTTAATTTTTTGACTGAGTGACTAGGGAGGTGGATCAGGAGGCAGTGACATGGCCTATCTGGACTTCAGCAAGGCCTTTGACACTGTGCCACATAGAAGACTATTACACAAACTGGGGAATATGGGTGTGACAGGACAGTAGTGTGGTGGTAGGTAACTGGCTGGGTGGCAGGACACAGAGGATGGTGGTAAATGGCTGTCACTCCACAGAGGGGAAGAGTGACCAGTGGGGTACCACAGGGATCAGTGCTGGGACCGTCCTATTCAACATCTTCAACAGTGACATTGTGCAGGACCTAGAAGGCAGAATTTCACTGTTCGCTGATGACACAATGCTCTGTAACAGAGCAGACACACCAGAGGGTGTAGACAGAATGAGAAGAGACCTACAGAAACTTGAAGAATGGTCAGGGTTTGGCAGTTGAAATCTAATGCAAAGTAGTGCAAGATAATGCATATGGGGCACAGAAACCCTGGCATAATATATCAGTTGGGGGTGAGGATAGCATGCACCAAGCAGGAAAGGGATCTTGGGGTTATCATCTCTGATGACCTCAAGGTAGGGAAACAGTGTGACAAGGCAGCAGGTAAAGAATAGGATGCTGGGATGCATGGCAGGGGCATCACCAGCAGGAAAAGGGAGGTCATAATTCCACTATACAAGACACTAGTGAGGTCCCACCTGGAGTACAATGTACAGTTCTGGAGACCATACCACGTAAGGACATAGACAGGGTAGAGAAGGTTCAGAGGAGGGCAACAAAGATGGTGCATGGATTGCATCACAAGTCCTATGAAGACAGGTTGAAGGAACTGAACATGTACTCCTGGAGTAGAGGAGGGAGAGGGGATATGATAGAGACATACAAGTATCTTACAGGGAGGAACAGGGTAGGAATACACTATTTTAAGCGAAAAGATGTTCCAGGACTAGAGGGCATGGGATGAAGTTGGAGGGAGGATGATTCAGAGGAAACGTGGAGGAAGAATTTCTTCACAGAACGGGTGGTGGACAAGTGGAACACCCTGCCGGAGGAAGTGGTGGGGCTGAAACAATCACAGGATTTAAGAATGCATGGATAGACATAAAGGAATTCTGGAGGTCAAGGGTAAGGGCAACAGACTTCTAGGAAAACATAAACTGAACTTACAAGCTCAAATGAGCAGACTGGGGGCCATAGGCCTTATCTGTCGACAATGTCTATGTATCTATGTATCTATATGGACGACTCGCCAATTCCACAGCAACAAGTCACTTGTGAACATTTCTTCCATTCTAACCCTTAACTATGGCGCCGCCTTCCATTGGTTTCTCTCCCATAGGCTCTTGGTTAACAAAAATAAATGAAATCAGTGCGCTAGGTCCAAAACCATTTATCACCAAGGTCTCCAAATCTAATTCCCTCATTGTGCTCACACCTGAAGGCCTCCAAAAAATGTGCTTTATTTCAAATACTTAGGTGTTACTCTGGATCCTCTCTCGTGTTCATGGAACATGTCAACAATACTGTATGTAGGGTAAACCAGAAACTAGGGGCTGCCTACCACCTAAAACAGTTCTTGGCCTCGAGGCATGCCTTGCAATTGTGCAAGGTAACCTCCCCTGCATTGATTACTGTTCCCATCTATTCCCAAGTGTCCTTGGTTCTGCAATCCAGACTAAACTCAGTTTATAACAGCATCTGTCGCCTCATGCTCCTGTCTCCTTACTCTACCCATCACTGCCATTTGTACCAGTCACTAGGTTTGCTCCCACCCAAGGATGGTTCAACCATGCCCTTGGCTGTAATTAGAATATACACTCAGAGGTGTCCATCTGTCCCCTTACTCATCCCTTCTCATGGGCAGAGTGATATCAAGGTGCCTCCATGAATCATCTGTCCCCCCGGAGGTCCCTAGAATCTCCACTGTCATAAGCAGTAAAGCCCTTTCTGTCTCTGCCCCTCCCTATGGAACACATTGCCTATATCACTTCACTTGACTGCCTCCCACCCTCTTTCAAAACCCACCTCAAAGACTGGCTGCTGCTGGAAGCCAAATGCTATTGTCCTCCCAGATAATGTGGGCATCCCTTCCTCCTTACTCCCCATGCACGGTCCCACCCTCCTAGATAATCCTCACCCTACCTAGCTCTTAACCTCCCCACCTGGCTTATGAACTCTCCTCACCCCTCTAAGCCACAGCATTTCTTAATGAGGACTATTGTACTGATACTTTGTATTGAACCGATTACTGACCTGTTTACTGCACCATGTACCTTACTGTAAGTTTTACTTAGTTATTGTAACTGTGTGTCAGGGTTTTGCTTTTGTAAACTGCATTTTGTGATTATATTGACCTGGTTACTGATCTATTTTACTGTACCATGTACTTTACTGTAATTCACTTTATGTAAAGTCCCTAGCACTATTGCTGCATTCACCTCAATTGTTGATGCCTATATTACTGTCATGTAACCTGTATCTGTTGTACTCAATGTGCCGTGTGAGTGGCTTGAATTGTGCCTGAAAATGGTCCATTGGATCAGTGTGTCCGCCCAGTTATCAAAGACATTAACTAACTAACTAACTAACTAACTAAATAAATAAATAAGGCAAGCTGCTCTGGTTGGGATCCCCACTAGTATAGAGCCCTAGTGACCACAGGGTTCACTGGTGCCTAAAACTGGATATGCACCCACACATAATAAATATATTACAAAACTTTGGCTGCAGAGGACAAACAAGTGGACCACAAAGAGTCAAATGAGTGAGTGAACCAGGACACAGTTAACAAGGATGATTGGCAAACTACAGCATTGTTCGGGCAGACACCAAGATGTAGTCTAATGAAAGAAAAGTGAAGTACCCAGGCCCAAACGTTTAAAGCTCTTTTAACTGATGTTGATTATTACATTTGGGAGAGATCAATGACTCAAACAAGACTGACGGTTCTATAATTTCCATGGGCAGTTTTAGTTAAACTGTCACTGACAATGCCTCAAACAATTGACAAAAAAAATGAAAACCCAAAGTAAAGATCGAAGGGAATAGAAGATCAATTTACTTAGAAATGAGGAGGTCACGGTCATGCTTAGTTATACAAATCATGAATATAATTGCCACAGGAAGAAGTGTAACACCTAATTTAAATCACCATTACTCACCACCATCTGTAATCATGATTTAAATTGGTAATTTTCTATTCTGCAGTAACATGCTGAAGACAAGGCAATAAGAAGGCAGCTAATTTAGAAGTACTGTGCAGATTCTTGAAGAAGAAATAACAGTGCCTTCCTTTCATATTTCAATTGTCCTTGTAAGGCATGGAAGTGTTATTTTCCAGACAGAAATCATCAGACTCTGAGACAGCACAATGCCGGTGCATTCCCTTTACATTAACATACTGTAACACAATCCCCATGGCATGCTGTCTCTTCTCTCCTGCCTAAATGTCTCCCAATATTCCTTTTGTTTACCTATAGGCCCTAGCAGTGAGTAAAGTAAATGCAGAAATCCTGTACTAACCAAAGACAATAGGAAGGCTGAGTGCTGCTATGGTTAAAACACAGAACTCTGACCTGAGTGATCTAAAGTCTGAATCCCACCACACAGATGCTCACTGTATGATCTGGAGCAAGTCATTTGCCCTCCCGTGGTTCGGTTCTCCCAACTATAAAAGTTGGGTATATGCATAAACCCCAGAAAATGAGATGGTTGTGTTCTGAACAGACATTAGAAACTCTTAAGCAGTACACAGGTTAACACTTCTATTTTAGCTTTAACATTGTGCAACAAACTGTTCCATGTTTTCCGCATCTCTGTCCTCTACCCTGTACTCCTGTTCTCCCATTCTCTCTAGTGGCTACAAAAATAAGTGATGTTGCCATCAAAATCACATGTAGCTGCTCCAGTGACATGCTGTGCCAGAACTCAGATACTAGAGGAAAAGAACAAAAGGCGACACCAGCTACCTCTAAGTTATGGGGAAGCGATCCCTCACATATAATGCAGACAAGCTAAGGATTTTGTATAAAATATTTGTAACTCCGGTGTCTAGGGGTATGAAGATGGTATGTCTGAGGAGGAGGCACTCACAGCAGAAACTGTAAAATAACTTACCGGGATGGCTGGCATTGATATAGTTAATTATGTGGAGGGTGCAGGCATCTTCAGGTGCTGGGCTACAATAAACTGGTAGTGAGCAGCCACACGCAGTTCATAGCAATGCTGAAAACCATACAGAAGTAAAATTAACCAGGGTGATCCCATTTAATTTCCAACAAAACACTCCATGGAGCAAGCAGGTTCACAATTAATGTTCAGTCCTGACTACAGGGGTCCAGAGTTTACTAGCCGCCCATTAGGCCGATGATGACCCACTAACTATGGACAGCTTTCTTTGGCTGGTATAGCCACATGGCCTAAAAGCAGCAGAAATTTGTCTTCCCTCACATCTCGTGTTTTACTTTGATCTGGCTCTCAGACCCAAAACAGAAAGTCAATTTCAGACAGGTCTTCCACTCTCTCTAGACTTCTGAGAACTTGGCCTTTAGCATGACTTCACCCTGGACATACAAATGTCCCCATCTAGACTGTCACCTCCTGATCAAGAGTTTTTGGGGGCTCTGTTGTTGTAATTGCAACCATAGCCCCTAATGAACCTCTTTTTGTCCTGGCTCCAGAATAGCCCCATGGACACTTGGGCATGGCTGTAGTCCACAGATCCACTCTTCTCCAGTCTCCTCTCTCATCTCCACACAGCAGGGCAACACGGGCTGAGCCATTCTTACTGAGCTCCCACTTCTGGTCTCTGCCTCTTGATACCTGGCCCACAGATTTCACTTTACTTCTTGCCGGGTGGCATGTTGGAGAACCCACACCGTGGGCTGGGCTGAGCTGAAAGCTGCTGCCACATCCACCCACTGACTGTACCGATGCCCAGCTCTTGAAAGCTCTTGTTCCTTGAGAGCAGGCAATCGGCCCCTGCTCTCTCACAGTCCTACCCACTGGTCTCCTTCTTCCCATGTGGGCTGTCTCCTTCTGCCCACCAAATACTTTCTTATATACCCCCACACCTGGTAGGACCTCCAGACCTGCAGAAGGCCTGGGTGAGTGGATGGGGGCTAACCATTTGACTCCGGACCAAAGAAATCTAAGAGCACAAAGTACTGTACTGTCCCAAAATGGAGGAGTTACATTTCCTCCCTGCCTTAAACACTCACTATCCTCAGTGAGTATTTAACACCAGCTACCCACCACACCATAATGGATAGGTATGCACTTCTTTCCATTGAGTGCCATTGGTCTATGCTGGCCACTCTGCCAAGACAGTGGATTTACCACAATCCCATCTACACCAGCAAAGCTCATATCTTGGTGACCCAACCACCTGCAAGACCTTGGACAGATTACCTAGCCAGACAGGGCAATGTCCCAGCCCTACCCAGTACCATACTCAATGCTATCTCAATGCAAAGGCACAGAAGGTAAAGGAGACAAGACTTTTATCGATACATTAGTGAAAGCAGAAAAAACAGGTGTGGATAGTAAGGCTTAAAGGGGTAGAAGGAAAGTGTGTTGAAGGGGATCTGGAAAAGCATCAATACTGAACAAATATTTTGTTCTGTATTCACAAAAGAAGAAGAAGGTGAGGGACCACAGTTAGGCAACATGAACAAGTATGGAGGGAGATGGACACTAGTCCATTTACAGAAGAGTGAGTCCTAAAAGAACTCGAAATTGGAAAGAGGACAAGGCAATGGGACCAGATGGGGTACATCCTAGAATACTAATGTAATTATGAGAGGTGCTGCGTCATCACTGGCAGTTCTGTTCAATGAGTCACCGATACAGGAGTGGTTCCAAAGGACTGGAGGAGGGCAGATGCAGTCCCTCTTCACAAAAGTGACAGTAGGGAGGAGGCTGAAAACTACAGACCAGTGAGCCTCACCTCGATAGTGGGAAGATTATGGAATCAATACTTAAACAAAGGATTGTGGAACACCTTGAATCCAGTGGAGCACAGGATCCAAGACGGCATGGATTCAGCAGGTAGGTGTGAGGTGTGATAAATTAGGACCCAGGCAGCAGGTTATGGATAGCTGATGTCTTATTTCTTTGTACTTATTCAACGGACTGAGCTTCAAAACAAATAAAAAACAAACATAAACATACAAAATAATATATAAATACACTAGAACCAACTAGTGTCACCACTCAGAACAGAACCTGTCTGCTCTTCACAAAACTATCTGCTGAAATGAAGTAAAGCTATCCATTTATAGGATCTGATAGGGAAGAGTTTAACTCTCCACCCATCAGAGTCTAAGGTATACAAAGTCTTTAAATCAATAAATTAACTTCTAAACATGAATTATAATGTTATTTTCCATTAACATATTAACTTAGGTTCTAATCGAAATAAAATGTACAAATTAAAGGATATAACTGAAACTGTTCAACAGAAGCACCGCCCCCATGCAGAGGTCTATAAGTATAGCAAAGCAAGGCTGGCCGGCTGGTATAAACCTGAACATAGAGAAGGGTGGGCTCTTAGAACATTGGCTCAGCAGCAATACAGCCTGCTACAAACCATTCCACGTAAATCCATAGAAGTTCATAATTATCCCTTCCTACAGCATGTTTTGAAGGATAGACACTATAAAATAACCTGGCAACTATAACATATTTATTTTAGCTTCTAATTAAACTTATAAGCAACTTGAACTTCATGAAGTTAAAACTGGGCTGTATGTGAAAACTCAAACTACCAGGCAAATACTCAGCCAGAGATCTTATTTCCCCACCTTCCTTCCTAAAACTGCTACATATTGCAACAGGAGAAGTTACAGGAAGGCTAATAACTCTGGAGTGTAAATAAAATATGTAACCTGCAACAAGGTTTTTGTATTAAAGTGATTGCAACACTTTTATGACCATATACAGCTGGATTTTCAAGACAGATTTAAAACTGGAGGTTTTAATTCACAGAATGAGGTGTAATTTTATTAATGTAATGTGTAAAACAAACTTCTGACTGTCACATTACTAATAGCAGCCAAACCCACGGAGCTGCTTCAGTGTTTGGCTCACAGTACACCGTTTGGGGACACGGTTTTGCAGCCAGTTTCACTTACAGCTACAGGCACAACGCTGAGCTGAATTATTGGGCAACTTCCTACTATTTAAAGGAACTAAGACAAATAAACTGTTTCCACTATCGTGGGTACTAGAAGGCAGGGCATGCTGAATGGATTCTGACAAGGGATTTCTAGGAGAGGACAGAATAGAATATAAATAAAGTATACTAAAGTAAAACGGTATCAGGTGGCCAGCCTGATAATAAAAGAAATACAAATTAAAGCTACAGAAGGAACAAAGGAGAAAATGCTGTTGCAACAGATTTAAAAGACAGGATAGAGGTCCCTTGTACTGAATCCATTCTCACAGGTCATGTCAAACAAATCTAATTGATTTGTTTGGGTGACTAGGTCGTGGATCAGGGGAGTGGTGGATATGGCCTACCTGGATTTTGGTAAGGCCTTCAATACTGTTCCACATAGAAGACTTGTGAATAAGCTGAGAGGCCTGGGGTGCATCACAAGGTGATAAACTGGGCTAGGAACTGGTTGAGTGATAGAAGACAGAGGGTTGTGGTAAATGGTACTCAATCTAAGGAAAGGATGGTGACCAATGTGGTATCACAGGGATCAGTCCTGGGCCCAGTCCTGTTTAATGTCTCTCATAGTGACATTGTGGAGGGGCTAGAGTGGAAGGTGTGTCTCTTTGCAGATGACACTAAGATCTGCAACAGGATGGACACCTGGGAGGGTGGAAAAAATAAGGAGGGACCTAGGTAAACTGGGGGAATGGACTAGAATGTGGCAGCTTAGATTTAAAGTGAAAATGCAAATCATGCATTTGGGGGTGCAAGAACCCGGGAGGATTGCATGATGTGGCGAGAAACTGATGGTCACCAAACAGGAAAAGGATTTGGGGTAATCATATCTGATGACCTAAAGGTGGCGTAACAATGTGCCAGGGCTGTGGGGAGAGCCAGTGGGATGTTGGGTGCGTCTCACGACTTCCTGTGGCACCTCTCCAATGAGACCAACTGTCCAGCTGATAGGCAGAGATATAGAGAGGCCCAGAACAAATGTACATGGGCATTGCATAAAAGCCAAGGCCGAGCACTACAAAGCTGCGCCACTGCCACCTGGGGCACAGGGTGCAAATTCTGGAATAATATCAAGAAAATCGGTGGAAAAACCCTAACACCCCCCAACCTAATAGCTGTTGATGGGCAGCCACTCTGCACTCCCACCAGAATAGCCTCGGCCTTCAACTAAGCTACCAACCTCAGCCATGTCCTCCCTCCCAACTTCTTTCGACCCACCCCCAACCGCCCCCACCTCAGCCTACCCCTCCCTTTCATCTATGGTGCTTCACCCTAAAGCTATGGAGCCTTATCTTAAAATGCACTAAGACATGCTCACTATAGTGGTGACTCTTGATATGAGGCTTCCAGCTCACCCTCCATGAAGTACTCCACCCTCACCCATATTCTCAATCTTTTCTCTGCCAAGGCAAATTCCCTCCTTTGGAAACCTGCCCAAAACCCCATATTTAAGAGTGGGGACCGTACAGCAACTAATAATTACAGGCCCATCTCTATACTCCCACCTCTAGCCAAAGCTCTCGAGCGCATTGTCTATGATCAGCTCACTGACCACCTCAACAAACATGATCTTCTCTGTAAACAGCAACATGGCTTTCGCAAAGGCCAGAGCACGACTACTGCCTCCTGGAGTTCACCGCACACATCCACTCTGCTCTTGACAAAGGCCACACCACTGGTGCTGTTTTTGTTTGACCTTACTAAGGCATTTGACACCGCCAATCACTCCCTCTTGATAATCACTCTCTCCAACATTGGCTTCTCACAGGATGCTCTACACTGGTTCATAGACTACCATCGGGTAAGTGCCAACAGGTCAAAATCGGCACCACCCTATCCAATCAGCTACCAGTTCTCTCAGGGTCCCCATGGGTCCATCCTTGTCCACTTTTTTCAGTCTTTACCTTAACTCCTCCCTAGCTCCTGCTCAGGAAACCTTCTTCTATATGTGGATGATGCTGTCCTTATGCATCCAGTCCTGACCCGCTGCAACTCCCACCAAACCCTTCAGTCCTCCTTTAGCTAGCTCGAACGCTGGTTCACTGCACAGCACCTCATATTGAACTACAAGAAACCAAGTTCATGATTGTCGCCCACCCAGAACTCTAGGAAGAAACTTTGCCCCCAGGTCCTAACTGCTGACCTAACCCCTCTTGAGCAACTGGAACTTTAAATATCTAGGTATCACCCTGGACCCTCCCAATTTCCACCAACACATACATCTCCTGTCCACTGCTCTTAATGTCCACCTTGTCCTGCTCTACCAGTTTAAACATTGCCCTACCCAAGACGCCTCAGACCTGCAGTCTCATCCTCATCCTCTCCTCCCTTGACTACGGTATACCTACATATAGTGCTGCCACCACATCTGCCCTCAATAGCTCCATCTCTCCTCAACAAAACCTGCTGCCTTGTACTGACTGCGACTGCCTCACTCATACCTGCTCACTTTATAACTCCATTAGCTGGCTTAACTTAGACAATAGGATCCAGTTCCACACCTGTCTTATGGTAAAAAAATCACCCTAGGTCCCCCCACCCCGGCCTCACCTCCTTAATCTATCCAGCTACAGCTCCTAAAGTAATTTGTAGCTCCGCCAAGAAGCTGTTCACAGTTCCTGAATTCAAACCTCCCTATTTCAAAGGTCCTTCAACTTCAAGGTTCCTCATGGATGAATGGACTTCCCAGCTTCATCACAAATGAAAACTCTATCGGCCTTTTTTAAAAAGCAACTTAAAAGATATCTCCAGTCCTCAAACAACTGCGACTGCTATTGAACCTGTTTCTCGATCATCCCTCTATGACAACGCCACCAGCTGGCTTACCCCTGTCTTTCTATATACTTTCTTGTGCCATCCTAAGTTTCTCTCATACTGTTTATGAGCCTCACATTGTACTTTTACCATGTTTATAGTTTATTTTGTACTGTTACCATGTATTCAGCTGTTCTGTTTCATGCAATGTGTTTACCCTATTACTGTCCTGTCCAATATTTGTGACATGGAACCTTTGTAAATGAGTCTCTGACTCAAAGCTTCTTCTGAATCCTGAATAAATATATAAAATAAATACATAAATAGGGAGAGATATCACCAGCAGGAGGAAGGAGGTGGTGATGCCACTCTGCAGATCACTGGTGAGGCCTCATTTGGAATACACTGTCTAGTTCTGGAAGCCACATCTCCGTAAGGACATAGACAGGGGAAAGGGAAATTGTTTAACTAGAAAAGGCACATGAAGCCAGGTCTTGTTTCCAGGTGCACCCTGAGAGCAAAAGGAAGTTAATGACTTGCTCAGGGTCACTCAGTATGCAAGTAGGGACTGATAGGATTCAAACCCAGGTCTACAGGTTTGCAGCTTAGCGCCCTTAACCACTATATTATACTGCCTCCAAGGGAGGAGGCAGTTCAAAGAAGGGCACAAAGATGGTGCAGGGTCTGCACCAAAAGTCATATGTGAGAGACTGGGAGACCTCAGTGTGTATATCCTGGAGGAGAGGAGACGGGGATATGATAGAAACCTACATATATCTAAAATGTATAAATAGGGTACTGGAGGGTAACATCTTTCACAAATGGAGATGTCCAGGATCGAGGGGCATGACATGAGGTTGGAAGTGGGCACACCAAAGGGTAGCAAGAGGAAGTATTTCTTCATAGAAAGGGTGGTGGATGCATGGAATAGACTCCCAGCAGAGGTGGTGGGGCAAACACAGTGGGGGTATTCAAGCATGCAGGGACAGGCATAGGGGAACCCTAGCAATAGGAATGAGGAGGTAAAGCTAGAGATCAAGTAGGGTCTGCGGCTTTTACAGTAGGCAGGGAAATGGGAACTAGATGGACCTAGCGGTCCTTATCTGCTGTCAATTTATTTTTACTTGTTTCTATCTATTAGACCAATTGCTGCCTACTCTACCTATAATGCTGCCAAGCCATCCAGCCTTACCCACATAAATGGTATGAAATACAGAATATAGAGGATTGTGTCATGAGCATACACAACAAACGTTCACCGATCGAGAGGTTTCGTGGTAACCTGAGACCCTCGAGAGCGTAGCTCGAGAGTCCGCTACTACGGAAACCTCAAGATCGCATAACTGCCTTAGTTTAGGTATGGTTGCTCATACACAATCTTTTATAGTGTATGGGCAACCATAAACAGTACCAGTGAACACTGCAAAAAAAAAGGCTTACTTCTGTGTCTGTCAGCCAAAGGTTTCCTTCCATGTTGCTGCAAAGGCACTACTTCATTGTGCATGTGCAATGTGTTCGATCTTGTTGTGTTGCACCGTGACGCACTGGGTGCAGCACAACAAGATCATGACGCACCGAAGTGCAGGACAACAACGTTGTTCCAGGCATGGATTTCCGAACAGCATTCCACCATACACTATAACACAGTGCAACAATAAGAACACCAACAAGGTCAATTATAATTATTTAACCAGAAACAGCAACATAGAACATTTAGGACCTGTGGAAAATACTTCTACCCCACTATCCCTAACTCCACAGGGCATATTATTCAGCTCAAACTAGAAAGTCCTATAGACCCATAGTCTGTTGAAGTACTTAAAATATAACAGAGAGAAAGGGTTGATCTCACCCACTTATGCATTCTGTCCAATTCAACGCCCTGTTCAACATTGCGCCACACCTCCGGGAGGAAACAGTTACATTTTGGGGCAGCATAAATGGATAAGTCCACAGGCCACCAGCATTCACTTTACTGGCATGAAAAGTTATACTGAGGATTTGGTCTGGTTGTCTCCAGGACAAACGAATTGAGCCCTTTCACATAGCGCTTAGTACGCCTCCCATTCAAGTCCTGCACCAGGGCAAAGGTCTTGAAGAGGGTCAGTCTGTCATATGCGTGATGAGAACAGATCCCCTGGTGATGTGCTGAATCTCCTGAAGAGCCATGGTGGAGATTGCTGTAACCAACATATGTTTCTTATAAAGTTTATCCAGGATGCCCAATGAACCCAATCCTGCCTGTTCCCTTGATGATGTCCCACAGTCTCTGGCAGGTAGGGGTACATGAAGACCACATAAACTCAGTAGTAGAAAAGTCCAGTCAGAAAATAAGCACACTAAGAAGAATTTCTTCTTGTCTTGTGAAATCAGTAAGGATTAAATTGGTAAAACAACTTATGTTCCCTGTCCTGAATTGTGGGGTACTGGTTAGTGATGGGTGAAGTGGCCCCTCAGTTCACTCCGTGAAGTGATTTAGGAATGAAGGCAAATTTATGGAGTGCTCCACAACACGGTGGAGTACTTTTACGTTATTAATGGGTAAAACAAGTCCATTGAAAACAATGACTTGCTACATTCGCCTCCCAAACCACTACTCCACTAATTCTTAAGGAGAAGTACATTGAAAACAATGTACTCGCCTCACTCATCTTGTTTTAAGCTCCAAAGGCGAATTTTGTAGTGTTTCATGGGATTTCAGGTCACATGGGCTCTAGATTGTTCTGCACAGCCTCAGTTTGGGGTAGTGTGTAGGAAGCTGTAGATGATAATCTGCTCTGAGAGCTCTCACGATTCAAACCTTCAGAAAGCTGTTAAAAAGCCTTTTGAGTCATTTTTTTGCTGAAACTTTAGTTCATCGATTATAGGAAACCCTCCTGTGCTCATATCTTCGAACGCTTATTATTTGTGTATGGATTTTGAATGTTAATGTACAACATTCAGTCTGTGTACTGAGAGACAGTGGAAGGTGCTTTTGGGGAGGCGTATCCAGCTGGTAGGTAGATTAACTTGGAGAAAAGACAGTGCTTTCTGTTTTGGCGATATTTTTTGTATAACTGTGTTAATGTACACACAGTAATATTTTCAATATTTCTTGCCCTTTTTGCTGATTGTTGTGCAGCAGTGCATAATTTTAGTTTGTTTAAATTATGTGGTTATATTACTGAAGTTTTCAATTTGCTAAGCATTACTTATTGTGTGTGTGAGTAGCGGTGTGATGTGTTTCATCACATTAACAGGGAGGTAGTATAGCGCAGTGGTTCTAAGGCTCTGAGCTGCAAATCTGTTGATATCCAGCAGACCAAACCTGGGTTTGAATCCCACAGTTTCCACTTGCATAGTGTATAACCCTGAACAAGTCACTTAACCTCCCAGGTTGTTCCTATAAAAGTTTTCAGCTTAGTGTGCTATGCCTGGTTAAAAACAACTAAATAAAAATCAGACACCTTTATTGTGCCACATAATAATTTCAGCAATGTGAAGCTGCTATCCACTGCAGCTGTGTGATTTTGTACTTCTTTGTGGTATCTTTACTGGTACTAGTACTAGTGACTATTACTGCAGCAGTGCAGTACACTGCCCCTCCCCCACAGCCCGCCACAATCGCAAAGGTATTCTTTTCCAGATTTGAATTTCTGTTGGTGAGCACTGGTTGGTGTTGTGCCTTTTGTCTGCATCTCTTTCAGTGCACAGCGCAATCTTAATCTGTCTGCGTATTTGCATCTCTTTAGGGCCCAATCTTCATCTGTAACTTAAGTCACAGTTGTTTCTTTGGCTTCTTCAGAGTACTGGACAGGTGTGATGCTTAATTCTCTATGAACATTGTGCTCATTAATATGTGTTTTAAGTCAGGGCCATCATCACGAGTCACCGTGATACAAATCATGTTCTTAATCATCACGGTCACAAATGCAGTCACAAATCATAATTCAAGATCATTCATGTTATGAATCACAACATTCATTTTTTCTAGTTACTTGATATACTGTAAGCCTGTTTTGTAGTATCTCTCCAGGCTTCACCACCCCACCATTGTACTCATTGATACGTGTTTTTAAGTCTGGGAGTTTTAGCTACAGCTCATCGGGAAGTACAGTTGTAGACATTCACGCTTCTTCATCATCATGGTCACAAATGCAGTCACAAATTATGATTCACGATCATGTCACAAATCACAACATTAATATTTTTAATAGTTACTTGGATGTATTGTAAGCCTGTTTTGTAGTATCTCTCCATGCTTCACCACCCCACCATTCTGCTCATTAATGTTTGTTTTAAGTCAGGGAGTTGACAGTGTCTGCAGTACATACACAGACTGGAAAGAAGACTGACTACACACATGCAGTTTAGTACAGTATTCTTGCACTGCTCAGAATACAAAGTGTCACGATACGGAAGACAACAAAAAAGGGCATAATTACATACAAGGGTCAGGATGATGGAGGAATACATTTTATAACACAGCAAGGAAGGTGTGGGGGCACATGGTGTGAGGAAAAAACTAATGTGGGATCCCATGGTGATCCAGCAGCAGTTCCAGCATGGACATAATTTGCAGCTGATGTCCCTCTATGTCATCCAGCTGCTGCTCCACAGCACTCACCCTCTCGTTGTTATCCTCAACAGCACTCCAGAACTGCCAAGTCAGCCTGTGTTACATGCAGTTCTCTGGGGTCCACATGTTCTCATGGCTGACCTGGTGGTGGTGGTGGTCGGGGTGCTGGTGGAGCAGCAGGTGCTGCTGTGGCCCTCCTCCTCTTAGGGATGCCGCAATGCACAGCTGCACCTCTGCCACAGAATGGCCAGCATGTGCAGGCATGGTCCATTCTGTGGCAGCCTGCCACCCAACTGCTGGTGATTGAGCATATGGGTGTACTGGTCCCCAGTCCCCAGGTGAGTCCCCGGGGCCACAGCGCACCTCCACCTCACATAGGCGGCACTTGACCACACTGCTGTCCCCCGACAGTCAAAAACTGACAAACAATGGAGGTGTGGGAGGACCAGGCACAGGCAGGGGATGGCCAGATGAACTGGCAGCTGGCTGGTCACGGTGCTAAACAGGATGGGATCCACACCTGGGCCCTGGGGAACAGGCACATCCTGCTCCAGAGGACCTGGTACTGGACTCGTGGTGGAAGTGGTGGTTCAACTGCCTCAGAGTCAGGACAGGAGGCAGTGCTGGTCCTGCTTCTGGGGGACAATCACAAGTTTTGAGCGGTCCAACAGGAATGGGCACCCATGCCTCTACACATGCCATAGTACGACGCTTACTCACTACCACGCTCTCCCAGAGCTGCCCCTCCCCAGACATTCCCTCACCCTGGTCCTTCTCTCCCATTGAGCTCCTTCAGTCCGAGCAATCACTACTCACACTGTCACACAACACACACACCCAGTCACACAGACACAGACAAACAACTAACTACTTATAAAGGTAAGAAAAATAAAATTTACAGAAAAACAAATTAAGTAAAAAGAGTACAGAAAAGACAAAAATGTAGCTTTCAAAAGCTGTTGGTTCTAAATCAAGTTTAAATCTCCTCCTCGCTCTGATCTCAAAGTATCAGCAGTCACAAACACACTACTCTCTCTCCATCTGCACATGAGAAAGTAAAAGTGTCTGCTTGTATGACTCACTTCTTCCTGCCTAGCTAAAGAGCATGTGACTTACAGTACTGTGAGCCATGATGTGTGGGGCTGCCAAATCTGAAACACCAAGTGGATCACTTAGAATCATAATGAGGAATGCAAAGGCCATTAAAAACAATGACTTGGCTGGCCCAGTGGCGCAGAGGGTTGAGGCGCTGGCGCTTACTCATCTCACGCCGTGACCCGGTTCGGAATGGACTTGGGTCATCGGGAGTTAGGCAGGGGTGGGAGAAGATTAAGCGTCCATAGGGCTGCTCTCTCTCCCGGGGTGGTAGTGGGTCTTGTCGTGCAGCAGCGACCCCTGGTGGAGACCAGGAGCATGCTGACGATACAAGAAAGAAGGGGAGTAACCAGAAAGTGGAAATACTGCTTCACGGTAACTGGATGATGGCTGCCTGGCGCTCTGAGGCCATCAATGGTCCTACTGGAGCCTCCATCTCAGCAGCATCCCCAGGGCTAAAGTAGAGTGCTGGTCTCCTCCTTGGCTGGTGCCTCCTCGGAGGAGGGGACCCATCTGGCTAAGGGTTACGAGGGTCACCCTGGGGGTCGGCTGTGATATGAGGTGGAATCTCATGGATGGGTCGGAGGTCTGCCTTTGGCAAGCCTGAAGGAGTGGCTGCTGTGGGGAATGTAGGGGTAGAAACAGATAACGTAAAAAAAAATAATGACTTTGCCTTACTTCGCATTGCCATTCTGCCTTAACGCTAAGTGATAATGACAGACAAATGGCACTTTGCATTGCCCACTTTGGTAGTGTGAGGGCAACATGAAGTGCCCACTTCATGCTCACTTCGCCGGCAGAATTTAAATTCGCTGCATCTCTAGTACTGTGTACAGAATGCTCCAAAAACATTCAGAGAGGTTGATCAAACATATTATAAGCTTGTAAGATTTACTAATATTAGTAACCTTGATGAACATCACTTAAAGTCCTGATGATCTGAAATGGATTGGTCCTGAATTAAAGAGCGATATCCAGTGGTCCACTTGGTGCTACAAATTGTTAAATGCAAAGATTTACACCCTTAAAATATTTGTTAACTGCTGGTAGGAAGAGAATAAATATGATCTGTATGATCTGAGGGAAAGCTCTGTAAGCATATCATTGCCTAGATCTCATAACAAGTTCAGAGATATCACTCTACAAACTGCTGTAGCACATACATGGAATAACATGCCAATTAAATTAAAAGCTAAAACTAAGCTACTGAATTCCAGTCAGTAACGATAAATGATTATACATCGTATTGTGCTGTAATCCTTGATTTTAACAGAACATGAACTCTCGATACATCTTTGCATATAATGGATAATATTTGTTCATGTATATACTGTGTGTAGTGTACTGGCTGTATGTACAGGTATATTGTATATTGAACATCGTTTGTATACTGTATATTGTTTCTTTTGTACAGGGCATACTTTCTGAAAACAGGGACTAGTCTCTAAAGTTTGTTCCTGGATAAAAATAACATTTTATCATCATCATATTGCAGGTAATCCTGTTGAATTTTCATTTTATTTTTGGTAACTGGGTACAGCCCACTAGGCACAGGTGCCTGTTTTCAGGGGTGACCTGGGAGCACTGGAGAAATTAAGTGACTTGCTCAGAGTCACACAGTATGCAAGTGGAGGTTCTGGAAATTGAACCCAGGTCTTTCTGCTGGCTATACCAAGCTCTTTCACAACTCATTACTCTAACCACTAGGCTATACTGCCAGCCCAATCATTTTAGCCTGAGATCACTCAGGCAAGCTATGGACAGAGGATATTGGGAGTGTCCATCTGGGAGCCACACACTCTCTCTGTATCATCGTACCTGGGGATCACCATTTTGGACACAGTCATACATTTCTCGCCTTCTGCGACTTTGCAGGCAAGCAGGCAGGCCAGACCAATCTTTCCATGGGGTCAAATAGACTGATTCAAAGCAAGATGAGATATTCCTCTTCAGGTCATCATCGCTAATCTTAACTGCTTCTTCCATGGCTGGAGCAGTAGCCCTGGTTCCTCTTGAGTCACTCCCTGGCTCTTCTTGTGAGCGGCTACCTATTACTGGATCCTCGGGTGACTTGGGTGGCTGTGCAACAGTTGTGCTCCTTGACTTCATTGGTGCACTCGTGGCTGACTTCTCCAGCACCTGAAAATCTTCAAGAGTCAACAACTTTATTTGCACTCTAAGACCCTGGCCCCATCCTCGGGCCACTGCTATCTTTGGCTGCTCTGCTCGTGGGGACCGAGATTCCTGTGGGCTGGCCTCCAGTTTTCAAAGCTGTTGCCACATTTAGCTGGGCGTCATTTCCACCCAGCTCTCCATGGCTGACTCCACTGACATAATGGACCCATTGGGCCTAGGGAAAAGCAGGTGTCCAATCTCTGCAGGTTTTGCTGACACACTGTACAAACTGGCATCAAAATCACACCTGGCCCCTCAAACTGGCACAGGGTATACTTGGTGGCTGTTGACTTCTCTGCCATCTCCCACATCCACCGTAACATAGCAGAGGACACTATCACTTCCAAAGTTTCTGTGGCTTTCACCATTGCTTACACTGGCCTCCACTTTCATGATGCCACCATTGTTCACTCCAAGTTGCTTACTGTCCCAGTGACTTCTTGATCTCCTTCTCACATGGTACAGATTTTCCAAAAGAGGTGGTTACACTCCACCCCTTGATCTCTCTGGTCCAGTGAAACTGGTTGGTCTAGGTATTAGCATGGTTCTAACATGTTCTTGTTCTGTGCACCAAAGTCCAGACCCACTGGCACCATGAATTCCTCCTTCAAAGGCACAAAAGTCCTCACTGCTGCACCACATTTTACACTTCAAACCAAGCCAGTGATTAAGTCCACAGATAGACTTTTGCCCATCACCCATTGTAGTCCATTCAAACATCCCTGCACCCCAAAACATATCCCAGACAAGCCCCATGTTGTAATTCCCCACCCTTGTGTCTAGGGTTATGAAGATGGTATGTCAGGGAGAGGGCACTTCCATTAGAAACTGCAGAACAACTTACCGGGATGGCTGGCATTGCTAGAGTTAATTTGTCCAGGGGTGCAGGCATCTTCAGGTGCAGGGCTGTAATAAACTGGCAGTGAGTAGCCACAAACAGTTCATAGCAAATGACTGAAAACCACACAGAAGTAAAATTAACCGGGGTCCATTTAATTTCCAACAAAACACACCATGGAGCAAGCAGGTTCACAAACGATTAATGTTCAGTCCTGACCATGGGGTTCAGAGTTTACTAGCGCTCCATTTGGCCGATATGGCTCACTAACTATGGATGGCTTTCTTGACTGGTAAAGCCATGTGTCCTAAAAGCAGCTTTGAATAAGGCCACTATGTCCTTCAAGAATGCAGGCAAGCAGAAACTCTTCTTCCCTCACGCCTCTTGGCTTACTTTGATCCGCCTCCGATACAAAAAGGCAAGGCAATTCCAGACCGCTCTCTCTAGACTTCCATAACTTAGCCTTAGCAGGCGACTTCACCCTGGACATATAGGCAAATGTCTCCACTCTGACTGTCACCTCCTGGCTGGGCATTTTGGGGTCTATGTGATAATGGCGAACGCCTAAAGGCGATCACTGTTATCGCCAGTCAGAGGGCAGAACACATTTTCGCACTCTGACAATCCCAGCACACCAGCACAATGGAGCTAGAGATATTATATTGCTTTGTGGGAGGCTAGCCTCCACACTTCGTGGGGAGGCTTCTACCTCCGGATCCCCCTACTTAAGGATTCTCAACTCTGGGGGTGCATGTCTTGGGGTGAAAGTAGTAAATGAAAAGGTTCAGGCTGGTGCAATAAAATTGCATCAGTGCCTGACCCAAACCTGGTACCTCAGCCACCAGCCTATCCCGATGCCACGACACAGCTCAACTGGCAACCGCAGTGCCACTCCCTACAACCTCTCCACCCTTCTCAGCCCATGCTCGCTGTGCTCACTCCCACCTCCACCACAAGACACATGTATAGTGACATCCTGTCACCTAGTTTGCCCACCCCTCATCCGTAGCCCTACCTTTCCATCACCGTGAGTGGATTGTGCCATGAAGGTGTCGCCGAATGGACAGCGCCCTTCCTCATGCGCCCACTTCACGGGTTACTGGCATTTTGGGCTCTGTGGCTGTAACTGCAAACCATGACCCCCCACTGAACCCCATCTTCCTCCTGGCTCCAGAATTGCCCCACTGTCACTCGAGCATAGCTGTAGCCACAGATCCATTTTAGTGAGTCCACCCAGTTTCTCTCTCTCATCCCCACATAGCAGGGCAATAGAGGCTGAGCCATTCTTACTCAGCACCCACTTCTCCAGCCTTTGCTCTTTTGCTACCTGGCCCATGGATTTCACTTTATCTGCAGGGGTGGCATGTTGGAGGACCCACACACCACAGATTGGACTGATGGCCACTGCCACATCCCCACCGACTGTACCAATCCCCAACTCATGAAAGCTCTGGTTCCCAGAGTGGGCAATCAGCCCCACTCTCACATAGTCCTACCCACTGGTCTTCCCATATTTCCACATGGCATGCTTGCCCAAAACTCCCTTATATACACCGTAGAACTGCGGTGACTTCTCAACCCACAGAAAGCCACGCAAGTGGCAGAAGGTTAACCATTTGATTCCTGCAAAAGAAGCCTGTAGAGCACAAAATACTGTACGCTCCCAAAAGAGAGGGATTCCATATTTATTCAGCTTAGCATCCTATTCAAAAGCATGAAACTGGGGATGCTAATGAGCAGTTATCTGAGCAGATACACTTCTTCCGAGCTGCGTCTCACCAGAACTTTAATAAAATATTTTTCATAGCATATTGCGTCTAATATTACCTTAACCACATTGAAATGATATCTAAGCCTGTATGGATGAGTATTTGGTGTCAAACATTGAGAAATCGCAGCAATCAATGGCTAAAGCATAGAAGAAACAGCAGCCAAATAATGGAAGCCCTCAGACCAAAGCTGGATTGCCTGGAATACAAATTACAAGAAATTGTGGACCAGAGTGCCTTTCAATTCACTAGACTTAGCAAAGCCGAGCAAAGAATATCAAACTTGAGGACTCTGCTGGCCCACTCCCGGATAAGGTCGCCTGCCTGGAGCATGAACTGAGGGTTTTAAAGAACTCTTTGACTATCAAGAAAGTTGCCAACACAGGACAAACTTGCAGTTAAGAGGTCTGCCAGAGGGTAAAGAATGGTCCAGCATGAAGGACTTTTGTGCTGGCACCCTATCCGGTCTTCTGAGCCTGTCACCAAAGGCGAGCGGTACAAGACTGAACACGCCCACTGAGCTGTGATGCCGGGCTAACGGACAACCAACCACTCAGACAAATTAACATGCGTTTCACAACTTTGAGATTGTCAGGCAGTTTTGTCTGCATTCCAGAATAATTAGTCTATGAAGGAGCTGGCTGTTCATTTTTCATGATTTTTCCTGCTATTGCAAAAGAAACACAGAGCCTTTAATTCTGTTTTAAGTAAACTGCAGGAGCTTAAGGCTGACTTCACTTTTCCTACCCAGTGTTACTGAAAATCAAATTTGAGGGTGCTAGTTATTCTTTTTGGGAAGCAGGCAAAGTGACCTGCTTCCTTCAAGAATTGCAGCAAAACTGAATAAGTGAATTCCTGCCATGTGGCTTGGACTAGAAAAGGTTCTTTGATTTGACTACCCTGCTTTCCTGTTCTCTGCGCAACCTTGATTAGATATCTACTCCTTCATCATATTATCCCTACTCCCTACATTGGTCCCTTTGGAAGCTGGAATACTGATCAGCCACTGGCTGGGACTAATATAGTGCCAGGATATCTCAGTCGATGACCTCGTGGACATGGATGGACGTTTCCTTGGGGACTGTGGGAACTGGCCTTAGTTGCTTAACACAGCTCCGTTGTCAGAACATTTATTTCTGAAGGCCACCTGCAACATTACTTTGCTTTGCAGGACTGAAGCAACATTCCAGGGAGGACTGGTGGTTGAATACCGAGCACCACGAGTCAGTAAGGTAGGCCTTGGGTAAGGGTGGGTGGTGGTTGTGCGTCAGAGTGGCCAGCTACACAGCCTCTTTCCCATGTCTCTGCCTGGGCAGCCTGGGGTTAGCCACTCAGGATGTTATGACCTGCATTCAGTGTTTTTTCTTTACATAATGCCATGATTAGACATGCATTCTGGGTGCTGAGTCTGAGGGATGAGATGTGGAGTGGATCTGGGAGGATGGCACTTAGGTGGAGGGTATTTAGGATTCAGAGGATATTATGATTAACAAAAGCTTATAAGCTCAAGAGGAACAACCCCTATAAAACTGGGAGAGCGATCAATCCCAGGGACTGCATGTACCTATGGGCACTTTTCAGTGGAGGTATCTGCTGGATGGGGGAGTGGAGTGGGTAGTTAGTAGAGTTAGGGGATGATGCGCTGACCTTCGCCTGCTTTGTGAGGTATTGCATGTTTGTTATTAGCCAGGCAAATATCTTTGCTCACCTCCTATTGTTGCCTGCCTTTCCAGAGAGGCCTAGGCTGGGGGGCAGGCTTATGGGCAGCGCTGCAGGTCTCTCTTGGCAGATTGTTTCATGTTTTATCCTACACTCCAGGTGAATTAGTAAGCTCTTCTTGAGCCTTGGCTGTTTTCCTAACATTTTTTGGGAGGCAGGGGCCTAGATGACAGCCGCTCTGTCTGATTGTATGACTTGCCACATTATGTGTTTGACAGATTGTACTCACCCAGGCCAGCATGTCTTAGGGTACTGGGGTATTATTACTTGCTGGGCTTCTGACATGCCAAGGGGAGGAGTGGTGCCATGTCTGGTGTTAGCTCCTCCTCCTGCCCTCCCTCGCTTTGTGAGGTTTGCATCCACATTAGGGTTGGGGAGCTGTTATTGGTGGATCACCAAAAGATTGCCTTGACACCATGTTAGTGATCGGATATTGGGGTCATTCTTGAACAGTTCCTAGTTGCCTTGCAGTATTACTTAGAACTTAATATTAATGGTGCTATGATTAACAGACAGTAATGGCTCTGGGGGTGGAGGGGTGGAGGAGGGAAGTTCGACTACACTAAGGGTTTGCCTATTTACTCTTATCTTAATATTGTTCAACAGACTAAATAGTCATTGGATGCTTGATTCCAGTGTTAACTCCTTTTGAGATTTAATTATTTTATGTAGTTTGAGGGAGGAGGAGGTTGGGGCATGCAAGGCATGTAGTTCGTGTTCTGTGGTTGTTACACTTTCTGATTCTTAGAGTTATATAATCCATTCCACTGTTCTTGTTTCAGTATAGTTGGTGGATAGACTGGTGCAACATGATGGCTGTGTTGATTGGTAGGAGAAGTGTCTGTTATGGAATATATTTTGGTACATTATGGGTCCCAGTAATAATATTTACATAGTCTCCTGTATGTTGAGTGGTTCTCCTCCATTAAAAATGTAAAGTGCTCATGGCCCTGAAAAAGTCAACAAGCGCAGGTAGCATTACACAACAAACTCACCTTACAGAAGTGGAACACGCTAAATTGGTTAAAGGATGGAAGGGGCCTGCTTTGCAGCTTCCTGCGCCTCACATAAGAGAGGAGTCCTAACTTGGTACTAGGGCGATTTTAATTGTGTGATGAATCTGAGGTGGATCCTCTGCAGGGATAGGTTGTCAAAAATGGTATGGCACAGTGGAAGGTGGGTATGTATGAGCTGAGCCTGGTGGACATTTGGAGGATTGCCAACCCTGGGGTTAAGGAGTATACATTTTATTCCAACCCACATAAAACTTGGTCAAGAATTGATTATGCCATGTATGCACTACCACCAGGTGGTCCACGCCTGGCAGAGTCCTGTTCACATATCTGACCGTGCTATAGTGGTTCTCACTTTGAGAGTTGCAGAGGCCCAGAAAGGACATCCTCGTGGAAGTTACTTATTTATTGGCCAAGGAAGAGTTCAGAAAGTATAGTAAGGAACACTGGGATATTTATAAGAATGCAATTACCAGACTGCACCATCCAAGAGGGCATACTGGGAAGCTGGCAGCTGTTATGTGCTGGGGCCATTATCAGTTATGTATCCCAGCATAAAAAGAGAAACAGGAAAAATGCAAGGAATTAGAAGGTAAACTTAAGGTACTGGAGAAATAAATTGCCTTAGGACAGGATGAAGATGCCAGGAGACAAATAGTGATAGTGCAAGAAGCACTTAATCTTCTTTATCAGTGAAGTTAGTTCGAGTTGGTTCTTCACTAGACAGCATTTGTTTGAATGGGAAATAAGCCAGGACCTTGTTGATCAGGCTGGTTCGGGCAGGAGAGGCTTGACATATGTCCCAGTTATAAACAAAATCTTGTCAGATCCACCACAGCTGCACAATGAAGCTTGTGAAGAAAATGGGCAGACTAGTTTTACCTATCTGAGAAGCACTTAATTACTAATCGCTTTTGTGCATCCTATTTGTCTCTGTCAAGCTGGATTCAGATATTTATTGACGCTAAAAGATGAGGCAGATGCTAACCCAAAGAGAAAACAGCCCTCCCAGATAGCAGTATGGCAAAAGACAAGACCGCCAGAATCTTTTGTCTAGTTTCTTTTCCCAAGCAGGCTTAGCAGGCAATCAGATTCACTTACTGCATAAGTGCTGGTAATACGAGATCCCAGTGAGACATTCTCTTGTAGGCCATGTTGCTTCTGAACTATTTATTTGGGTGGGGGTCGCCAGTACATTGCGGGGCAGGTCACAACTAAACCATCTCTCGATGTGTCCCCATGTATCTTCTACCAAACACGTTGGAAGCACATTTACAATTTTTCCCACAAGAAGTTATTGCCGTGACAAAAAATCAAATCCGTGTGAACTGAGGGACACTAACCACAGCAAGAGTCCATGCATATGGGCCTAGCAATGCCGATGGAGGGAGGGGTGGAGCCTCGCCTGGCGCAGACACATTTGAGTGGGTGAACGGCTAGCCAGATAGAGAAAGTCCCTGCACATGAAATTCGAATACAGTAATGAGATCTGTGCCCAGTCTGTTTCTCTCGCACTCACGCACACCTGCTGGAAGCAGCGACTGTAACCAGTGCTGTGCTAATGTGCAGGGCGTGGGCAGTCCTGAGTCGCCCTTTGCACTGCAGCTATAGCAAAGCCGAAGGCTCCAAGTCGCATACACGTGACACTCCACAACACACGCATAGCTATATGGGTGAGCAGATTTACTGTCTAAGGAAGTTAATAAACTCTGCCGCTTGCAGTACTGGGGCTGTACCTGACTGCTGTTAATGGGAGGGGACAAAATGGCAGGGATGCAGAAATGGAAAAAAGTCACCAAAAAAAAACACCCACTGTGATATAGTGCAGTGCTGCAGTCCGAGGGACAACATGGGCGGATTGCTTCTTGGGAGAGGGTCAGGCAGAGGAAAATAGTTCCACGGACAGAAAACATGACATCAGCCCTTTTCTACATGCAAAACGTCTGCAAGGCTCTGCTATGCAGCCGTAAAATGCAATACCAGCACCCCTCCCCTAGGGAACTGATTTGCAGTAGAGCCACGGTACTATACACATTTTTCTCCACCACGGTAGATCCATCATCCCTTACCCCCACTATTTCTTCCTTTATGGGTCACAGCTGTAGCTTACTGTCCTCCCCAAACATGTCTGAACTTGTCCATGTCTCAGAGTTGGACCCTGCCATACTTCTGGATAATATTCACAGTAATATGCCACTATCAAAACAAACACAGTACTATGGGGGAATATAATGTTTCTGCAAGTCGCTGTACTAACATCGATCTAAGGTCCTGTCACTGCGAGCTGACACTGCACCTAAATACATGTTATTTTCCAAAGTGCGGGTTTGAACCATGTTTACAATTTTGAACCTAAAAAGCAGGATGTAAACCAAATAAATAGTGCTTTTATTCCAAGAAATTATAGTGTGATAAGTATCTGCAAGATTCCTCAGAGGAAGTGTACTGTTGTAAACTGAAGAAGATAAATTTAAAGGCATAATCCTTTATGATTTCTGTGAAGAATTTATATATGAATCTTCCTAATGGATATGGTTGTTAAATTATACATTGTTTGATGTACGTATTTGCTTCATTGTGTGTTGGAAAAAAAAAGAATTCCAATAAAAAGTTCAATGTTAGAAACATAACTGAACCTTGTGTCTATTTCAATGTGTTAGGACAGAAACGTTAATAAAATTTGATGACTATAAGTCAGCTTCCCTGCACAGGAGCTCAACTTGAATCTGAATGTGGCCTGCTCACTCCACACCTCACAAGGGTGCATTTTGCATTACATAACGAGCTTTTTTCTGCACTGTTTATTGACCCGGTTTATTTGAATGCAAAGCTAGCTACCGCTACTTATGCAGTTACATGAATTTACAAGTACTTATTGCAATTATTTGCATGCAAGTTCACAATACCAATGACCTGAAACAAGCTATCTTCCCAAAGCGCAGATAAGCTAGCTTTGCAATAGATCACATCACTGCTGGTGCTATGTCTGTAGCGTGGTGTGACAAGCTGGCCTTGTACCTTCCGCCAAATGGCGCTGCTCCCTTCCCTTATGCAAAGTATCACCATGTAGGGTACTGTTCCATGGGATGCCTCGGTGATCTGTACTACTACTACCCCTCCCTCAGCCAGCCCTCATCTCTGCTGATGCACCTAGTGCCTCTTCAGGCTGCACTATACATTTTGCAGAGAGAGTCGCCACTCTGCAAAGGAACTGAATGTCCGGGAATCTTTTGGCACAAAATGTCTAAGCCCTTCCCTGGTTTTATGGAAATCAGTGGGCTGGGTTATTTGATTTTTTTCAGGAGTCTAGTATTTTAGTTAAAATACCAGGAGCTTCAAAGCCTGGGTGATAGTGTTCTGTCTGCAAGTGATCGCTGACTATTTGGGAGCCTTGGGATTACAACTAGCAGTAGCAAACAGCTACTTGATTCCTGTGGTAAGGAGCTGGCTTGCCCTTGCTGAACCACAGCAGGGATTTCTAAATGGCTGCTTGGATTAAAGTCACAGGAAAAGCAGACCTTTGAGCCATTTTGTACTGATTTTTATTTTTTTTCAATTATTTACATTGATGACGTAACGCAACTGTGGCAGCACCGATCTGTATTGACCCTTCTCACAGGGTGAGCTCTGTGCCCTTTCATGTCTAAGGAAGTTAATAAACTCTGCTACAGTGCTGGGGCTGTATCTGACTGCTGTTAAGGAGGGATGAAAAGGCAGGGATGCAGAAGGGAAAAAAAACGCCTACAAAAAAAAAAACGCCCACAGTGATATAGTGCAGTGCTGCAGTCCATAGGGACAACATGGGCGGATTGTTTTGGGGAGGGTCAGGCGGAGAAAACAGTTCCATGGATGGAAACATGATGTCAGCCCTTTCTACATGTAAACGCCTGCAGGCTCTGCCCATGCAGCCGTAAAAACAGAGCTGGGAAATTGGTGTGTGAGAAGGACCAAATCAGGAGGTATTCCATACTTCATGAACATTCATAGAAAGCAGAATGTGCTGTGAATATAATGCAGTGAAACATTTTTGGGTGTGATAACCTCCTTACATTTAATGAAGAGCAAAGAACTATGTTGGGGTAGAAATCACCCAGAAGAAGCTTAGCAGGGCTATTGTGGGGCTTAACAGGGAAAGCAGGAGGACCTGATGGTTTGTCGCTGAATATTATAAAGAGATGTCAGATTCCTTATTAAACCATTGTGGAACCTTTTTTTTTTTTGTTATTTTTTCCACCCAGTCCTGGTCATCCTTTTCTCTTGCTGTCCACCCAGCCCAGTCCCTCAACCTTCAGTCACCTGCCTTAACTCCTACAGGTAACCATCCATGGCAGGGTGGTGGGAGCTCCCAACTCGATCCACCAGGACTAGGTACAGTGTCAGGAGATGCCTCTCTGGGGCAGTGCCTGTGGTGGACAGCCATCATGCCACTCGACCTAGACTGCTGTTTCTGCTTTACTGAGGAGGGAGTGTAAGTCAACAATGGCAGAGCCACGCGCATCCACATGCAGCACACCAGTCAGCTGCTCTGCCTCCATGCCCAGCTGTAGAGGACCTGGTGTGCCAATAACTAGTCTCCACTAGTGTCAGACAGGGTCCAGTCTCTGTTCCCACCCTTCCTGGAGAGGAGAGCTGTCCTCTAGGCATTTGATCCTCTCCACCCTGGCCAATCTCTAGTGATCCGCTTGCATTGTGAACACGGTCACTGGTGTGGCAGGTGGTAAGGCATCACTGCCTCAGCCCTCCATGCCACTGGGTCGGCTCATTGTGGGAACTTCTGAAAGAGGTGTGGAAAAGGGGCTGTTCCAAAACTTCCTATGAAGCATCTATATATGACCTGTTGAAACCACTTAATGACCCATATGATTGTGCTTCATATCGTCCCATTTCTTTATTAAACTGTGATCTGAAAATTATTGCCACGGTCCTAGCAGATGTCTGGAGCAGGTTCTCCCATGTCTTATCCAGCCAGACCAGAACAGCTTCATCTGTGGCTGTCTATCTGATCATAATGTGTGTAGTTGCTCAGCGTGGTGTGATGGGTTCTTGGCATCCAGGACACACTTTCATGCTGTCCATGGATGCCAAGAAGGCCTTTGATCATATCGAATGGGATTACCTGTTTGAGGTGCTGCGATGATTTGGCCTGGGTGACAACTTTGTCAGTCTAGTGCAGACATTTACAGGGCCTGGGTAGTGCACAATATAGTCAATGGAACCTACTAATGTAATGAGTTTCCGCACATAGGGGGACTAGGCAGGGTGCCTCTCACCACTCCTATTTGCACTTTTCATTGAGCCTTTGGCAGTAAAGATACAGGGACTAGGGAAATTCATGGTATGTAAGGGAAATCTGGGTTTCACCATAAAATTATCCTATATGCAGACAACCTACTGTTGTTCATCACAGAGCCGAGTAGGTCAATGCCACATCGCCTCCAAGTAATTGCTATCTTCTACTTTTGTGGTTATAACATCAATTTACATAAGTTAGAGCTATTATATCTTGATGGCAAGGGTCAGCAAACAGAGGCCTGGGTCTTAAGGAGGTCACTAGCTCTCTTTAGTATCTGGGGATCCAGGTTGGCAAGGACTTGAGTAACCTATTTCATTTGTCTCATAAGGCTCCACTTAATGCAATCCTTAATGATCTTACTTGGTGGAGGGATTTCCTATCTCTTGGTTGTGGGAATTAACCTTCTGAAGATGAATGTACTTCCGAGGGTATTATACACAATGCAAATGTTCCTGATGGGCCTCATGAGGGCTGACCTGAAACAGCGTGAAAGGGTTTTGCTGCCTTTTATGGCAAGGAAACGCCCAAGAATGAGTTTGCAATGCTCTAAAGTCGACACTGCCTAGGGAGGGGGGCCTGAATTTTCTGGATTTGAAGAGCTACTATTTAGTGATTCAATACAGGTGTATTCAAGATTGAGTTAACCAAACCCCAGCAGCTGTCTGGTTAGATCTGGAAGAGGAGGGTTGCCCTGGCTGTCTCTCAGCATATCTAGCTAAAGGATGTGAGGTATATGACCTACTTGGCTGTGCAAATCCACTGGCCAGTTGGGTATTAGAGGCATGGGAACAAGTGAAAATAACAGGGGTGCTGCAGAAGATAACACATTAATGGTGCATGAGTACGTAACCTGTACTTCCCACCTGGACTGCTTGATAGTAGTTTTAAGGAGTGGGCGGAAAGGGGTTGGTTTATTAGATAATATTTTACCAATGAGGGTATGTGCTCTTTGCTGACCTGCAGGGGAAAACAGGATTCCCACACTCTCACTTCTTCCGATATTTACTGGTCAGGGCTTTGGTAGAGGGCTGGGTAGAGGCCCAGTCATTGCATTGCCACTAGCAAACATTGAGCAACTGGTACAGTATATTCTCTAAATTAGACTGCAAGGTGCTGGTACAAAAGCCACCCGGCTGGATAAAGCCTGTTTTTCTGACCTTCTGGTAAAATTGAATCTCTCTGCAAAAGGGATCTTGGCATACATATCAGGGGTGGACTGACTTTGCTCATGCAGTTACACATGGGATTATTGCTTTGTAATAAGCACAAAGATAGATAGATAGATGGATAGATAGATAGATAGATAGATAGATAGATAGATAGATAGATACTTTATTTATATAGCTCCCTTCCCAGAGGCTCAGAGCGCTTAACAAACATTTTTAAATCATCAGGCAACACAAATTTCCAGTAACACAGTGCAGAATATAAAATATAAAACAGCAGCTCTATCTATAACTTAAAACAACAGTAAGTATACTACATGACCTTCTGTTTAGTATACATTATGTAGTTCATAGGCTTGATTAAATAGAAAAGTTTTCAGACCTTTTAATGGTTTCCCTAAGGGTGCCTCCCTTAGATGTCTTGACAGTGAGTTCCACAGGGTTGATGCGGCAACTGAGAAAGCACGATCCCCTGAATGCTGCAGCCTAGCCCTAAGAACCACCAGGAGGCTACCTCAGAGGAACAGAGAGTGCAAGTTGGGAGGAGGAAACAGGAGCTCTTGCAAGTAGTCTGGTCTCGACCATGCAGAGCTTTATAAGTCAGTAATCTGACCTTGAAGAATCCCACTACAAATGTATTCTCACCTGTACTGCTGCCCCTGATTGTACATAAGTTTCATCCAATGATTTCCCTGTGTAGCAGATGGGTATGTACATACTCTATTTTGGGGCTTGTCCGATCTTGAAATATTTTGGGAGGCTGTGGTGAAGGAAATCTTGACTGTTGTGGGATCAGTACCAGTGACACCAGTCTCCTGCTTTTGGTATGGATGACCTGGTTGAAGAGGTGTGGGCTCCATTTCCCATTGGATCAGGGTCCTTTGTCCCTTGCATGACAATGTATCCATAATACCTGGGTCTCCTGTGTTAGACCTACAACTCAGCAGCGGAAAACACTGGTGGTCCAAACCCTGTCATTGGAAAATTATCATACTTCCTGAGGAGGAGGGAAGAAAAGTTCCTTGATGCATGGGAGCCTTTTCCTGATCTTCCTTTCCTGGCAGAAGCTCAGATCTTGAGAGAGGAGCCAGCTAAGCGATAGGAGACTGTGAGGGGGGAGGGAAGCCCTAGGAATTCCTTAACTTTTGACTGTGGCATGGGCACTTTCTAATGCAACTGACCATCATTTGAATTCTATAGCTCATGTCAATCGCCTACTCTACACTTATCTCACGGAATTGATGGAATGGACCCGCTGTAGTTAATTTATAGTAGTTTGTTACTGTAGGTTTTCTTCCTTTTTTCATTTTCTTCTTCAGTGTTTGTCTGTGTAAATGGAATGTGTTATTGTGTACACAGAAATACAGCCTGGAAGAAGATATATATATGATGCTGTTATTGCCCTCATCTTTTTCTTAAATTAGTAAAAAGATTATATGAAATAAAAGCACAAAATAGATACTTACATGAGCCCAATACACATGTGGTCAAAGAAAAACATCTAGCTACAAAACTGAACATTTTGCACCAGGGGTGCTCACCAGTGGACTCTCTGATGAAGTGCACCCAGTGTGAAATGTTAGGTGGTAGCTGACATGTTTTAGCTGTTGTGTACTGGGCTCACATAAGTGCATCTGTTTTGTGATTTTTGAATATGTTTCTAAGCTGATCAAATAAATATTTTTATACAAATTCCTAAGTTGGTCTGCATTATATGTAGGGATAGCTCCTTTAACTTTTTTTTTAGCAGTTATTCTTTTGAGTGATTTCAGAGCTATTACAATACTGGAGTCTTATACAACATGTATATCAAAGTGGTTTACAACATCACCACCATAAATCCACATACTATATCAACATTACCAAAGTGACTGGAACATGCATAACTACAGAGCGATAAATACATAATTATGGAAACATGTGAGATACTGTCTGCAGAGGATTAATAGAAATCTCATTGGGGTAGCTCACCGATTTTCCTTGACCTGAACGCATTGGCACTTATGTGCCTTTGCTCTTAAGGGGTTAGTAGGGTCTGCAGAAGAAATTAAATTCTTCATCTATAGTGCAAAAGGTGGGGGAAGGGGGTGAGGGGGACCAAGTGGCTGTCCACCAGTTAGTACTCAAGATACCTGTCACGAGAGAGTAAACAATCATAAGCATATGAATTCCTCCAACTCTTCAAGGAACTTCAGGGGGTCGAGAGATCTTTCGTACACAGTGTGTTTCCCAGTATACATGGAATTGATGAAAGAAAGGTAGGGCCCATATCAGTTCAAATCTGGAAAGATCACCACATTTATAACAGAACATTTTAGCGGTGAGCAGCCCTTCCATGGCCTTATGCCACTCCATAACTGTTGGGATCATTGTCATTCTCACCTTTTCAGGATCAGCCTTTTCACTTCCACAGAGGCCTGTATGATCCATAGCATTTGATGCTTGAGCAGAGCATGGGTGTGAGGTGACAGGCGAGTATCCAGAGCTCTGGATTTGAGGAAAGGGGTATCCCAAGAATTTGGGAGCAGTGGTTAATTACTGAGGCCCATAGTGGGGTCAGAAGTGACATTCCTAAAGTATATGAGTAGATCTGCACCATGGGCACCACACCTCCAGCACGTATCAGCTGTGAGCAGGCCCATCACTTTGAACTTGGAGGTGCGTACCAGAGGTGCAAAATTTGTTTTGATGAATAAGCTTCTGGTCACAGCAGGCTTGGTGTATTCTCATCCAGCCTTGTTGCCATAGTTGTTCTGTAATAGGGGAACTCACTCTTTTTCTCATTTGATCAAGAATCTCTCATAAACCTTTGAATAGTGCCTGCCTCCTTTTTGATGTTGAAGCCAAGGCTCCCAGGTAGTGGAGCCCATATACCGCTCTTATACTTGAGACACGCCACAAACTTACATTTTTGTTTAACCCAGGAGGTGAAGAGGTTTCTGATTTGAAGATATCTCCAAAATTCCATTTGTGGTAAGCTGTATCTGGCTCTTAGCCCTTGAAATGAGTCCATAGATGGGTTCCCAGGCATAGTAAGATCATCCCATTGCTCTATACGCTTAGATTGCCAGTTTAGCCACCTGATGGGTTTATTTTCAATACAAAGGTTAGGATTAAGCCAAATAGTGTACTTGCCCAGGTTAAGACAATGTTTGGTATGAAGCCTTAGTTTTTGCCAGGCCAGGAGAGTTATATAGAGTGTGCCATTGATGCAATTGTTTGGTAAGGGGAAGGGCAGGATAGCAGGATGGAGGGGTCCTTTAACAGATCTCTCTCTATTGTTATCCAGGCCAGGGTGGGGGTATGGAGGGTGAGGGCTTAACCCATTCAAAGATCTGGCCACTATGAAAGCTATGGAGTATTGGGTGAAGTTCAGCAGGTTCCATCCCCTTGCAGCTTCTGGGCTCGCATTTAGCCTTACTATACCTAGGCCTGGAGGCTTCCCATAGGAATTTACTGAGTAAACTGTTTAACTTTGGCCCACATGTCAGGCAATATAATAGGAATGTGGAATAGTATGTTAAATCCCTCTAGCACCACGTGCAGGTAGTCCCACTCCACTGAGTCAAAGGCTTTTTGAAATCTATTGTAATTGCTGCAGCTGGAGTAGGGAGGGTGGTTGTTGACTATCTTAGGGGAAATCAAGGCCCTTATAGTGGAATTTATTCACCCCTGACAAATCCCACTTGGGAGGTGTGCAAGTCAGGCAGAAACTTCTAGCTGGGGGCCAGGACTTTTAGCTAGGATCTTGGCATCTGTGTTGATAAGCAAGATGGGCCTGTAACTCTCGCAGGGAGGGTATGGCCCTTTCCTCTTTAGGAAGGACTGTTATTATGGCCTCTGACAGGGTGGAAGGGAGCATTTGGCTCACCTGGGCCTCCTGCAACATATCGGCTAGTGGTTATTAGGGGCTGGACCACTTTGTAAAGTCCACAGGGAAACCATCCCCACTGGGGGCCTTATGTGGGACCATGCTACCTATCGCTGTGGCAATTTCTTCCTTGGTGATATCCTGGTCAAGCGCCCTTCTGGGTTTCCTGTTAATTTGGGAAAAGATAGGGATTCAGTAAACTTTCTAAAGCTATCCTTGTCTCACTTCACTTGTGATGAATACAAGGTTTTATAGAAATTAGCTATAATGTCATTAATGGCCATGGGGTTTGGGGTTAATTTCCTGACCTATCCTTCATCCTAAGGATCGATTTCTCTGCTGCATTTGTTTTAACCTACAGGCCAGCAGTTTACTTGTTTTTCCCATCTGCCCAATACATGTGCCACACCCAGTGAATATATAGTTTGTCCAAAAGCAAATGACTGCGCCTAAGCAATGAGGAGTTGCATACATAAGGATGACAAACTGCTTTTACACATACCAAAGTCCAAGTATGTATGTGCTCTGTATCAAAGAAAGACCAAAATTCCAGGATCTCAAGAAAGAATTGTTGTTTAATTGCTACCACTGTGGAAGCCCCTAGTGCCTTGGCAATGTGCCTTCAAAGGGGCTTGTTACAATCTAGCATGAACATCTGATACATTAAATAGTGATCTTTAAATGTACATAATAAATAAATTCACCAATCAATGAACCACTATAAGTTTCATAATTACATATTAAAAAAATTAGAATTAGTCAAAACAAATTAAAGAAAACAGTTACAGGTTACACAGTTCACATGCAGCTCAGAAACAAACAAGAAACCAAGTGCCGATATTATTCTTGGACCAGAACCCTAATTCAAAAGGCTATATTCATAACTGTAAAAATATTTTGGTCATTATTGCTAGCAGGTTCACTTATTAACCTAGGGATACACCAACATTTGCTTTCTATCCAATTATTACCAGTCATGTATCATTAATTAGTACATTACTACCATAAATCACTCACTATATTTACAGGGTTCTTTAGAACAGTAGAGAGGAAGACAGGCACACAGAAAATGCATTGAGGCCCATCTGTACTGGAAACAAAGTGTCCACAGGTCATCCTATAAAATATAGCAAAAACACATTTATTAGATGCTAGTACACCTTTTATAAATTCAAAATTAACATTACTGTTCATTGAGCTAAAGATTCAATTGTACTAACTATTACTTATAGTGATCTAAAAATCATCACAACCACAAAGTGATTTGGGAGAGTGGCGGGGCTTTTTTCTCCTTTCAAGTCACATATTATTTAGATCTCAAAAGGTTTGAGATCCCACCTATCATTAAGACCAATAGGGAGACTGTGTTAGCTCTGAAAATCCATGCATTTTCTATCTGTAGTAATTTATTCGGTCTGTCACCACCCTTTGATCATTTTTCACATGTTCTATTCCCATAAATGTAAAATGGGACACATCACCATCATATATGCAGTTAAATGCTTTTCTACTGGGGTGTCCATTTTTAGTAAATATGGACCTCAGATGTTCCTGCATTCTTTCCTTCAGAAGCTCACAGTCTTCCCTATATCGTAAAACTACAAGTGCACCATAAGCTATAAACCAGAAAGGGAGGTTGTGCAGTTGATTAATTCTCGCACCTCAATCGTGTATTGTTGGGTAAGATGAGCATCTTTCCCATATCCATATACTTGCACATTACACCTCCACATTTGTAGTTGCCCTTTGGACTAGGTGGTAGCCACATTCTGTTTGGGTCTTTTTCTGAAAAAATGACTGTTTACTAGCTTGTCCTGAAGATTAGCTGTACGTCTAAATGTAATTCTGTGTGTTTCTGGTATTAGTAGCCCAATTCAGTGTCACCTTCAATATATCCCAGCTATTCCAAATGATACTGCCTACTGTGCCAGCTATTGCATTGCATTCTAATGTAACCTGGTTCTTCTCTTCTCAGTGTTCTTGTCTTTCTTTATTAATTCCATTTGTGTTGTGTTCTTATTTTTACCATAGCCTTCTTAGCACATTGTCTTGGTAGCCTCTTTCTTTAAATCTTCCTAACAATTCTTCTGCATGTCTTTCAAATTCAACATCCAAAGTGCAATTCCTCTTATCCTCACCAGTTGTCCACACATCATGGAATTTTTTAATTTGGCAGGATGAGAAATGTCACTTAGTAATGAATTAGTACTAGTTTCTTTTCTGTAGCTTCTAGTTTTTACCTGCTTAAAATCCATATCATCCTCTAGTGTTATATCTAGAAAATTAATGGATTTCTCACTCATCTCAGCTGTAAATTTCAAATTAAGATAATTTTGGTTAAGCCAATGAATGAATTCTTCTGTCCTTTCCATCCCTCCATTCCATATACCTAGACAGTTATCTATGTAGTGACCCCATTGCACTATCAATCAATCAAGTCTTTATTTAACCAGGCGTTCATCGTTGAGCAGAAGCTCATTTGCAAGATGGACCTGGGTGGAGCATGAACAATTGTATATACAGGTCAACACAGGTATTTACAAGGCAATACAGATAATACTCTTTACAGAGAGGAAGAAAAGAAGTTCATATGTACATAGAATTATACAGATATTGTACAGATTACACGGTATTTACATACATAGAAGTGTCTATAGGAAGATAAAGCAGGTTATCTAAGGTTGCAGGAGGAAGTAACTGAAGAAAAAATAAAAATAAAAATATACCAGGTAGAGGTGGAAGGTGGGGGAAGAGGGAGGGAAGTAGGGGAGAAAGGCTAGGAGGCACGGTGCACAGAAAGGAGTTGGTAAAGCTGGATGTAGAGAAGGTGGATGGAGAAAAGGAGTATGTGTGAGCCCGGGATTGAATGCTATAAAGTACTGGGCATGGTAGGATGTCACAACCCAGGGTAGTGAGCTCCTATCCGAGGTTGGGAAAGGAAGAATAAGGGGATGGACGGCCTAGTGTTGATAAGACAGGGGATAAGAGAGAGAACAATTAGGCTGGTGACGAGCAAGCTGGGAGGTCAGTACTTAAAATTGGGTCTAGGCATGGCTATATACCAGTGCAGACATATACCAGTATATTCCACCTAGCAAAGGCTGTCTGGATTTTCACTTATCCTCACTCCTATAGGTTTTAAATTTAATGTACCGCTGCTCATTAATTACGCTGTCCAGGATATATAATGTTTGCCACCCTCAAAAATTCTATTTGTGTGTATTTGTATTTTCTCATTTTGCTTTACACTGTTGTCCTTTGTAGCTGTACTCTAGAACTGTACTGTACTGTATTCCACTATATGTATTGTATTGTATTAATGTCCAGGACCACTTTGAAAATGAGTTTGCTAGGACGGAAGATATTTCATGCTATACTGTAAGAAAAATCTACAATTTCACAGAGATGCTCAGACATCAAGCCTTTGCTAGACACAATAGGTCTGCCCACTGGATCTGTTAAACTTTTTAGAATCTTTGGGGATAATACAAAGTTGGAATTACAGGAATTCACAAAACAAGTACCTGAACTCTTTATTGTTAATGTCACCCTCTGAACTGCCCTGTCCAACAATTCACACAGATTTTCATATACTGTTGTGTGGGATTAAAGGATAGTTTCTATAGTTATTAACATCAAATACTAGTCTCTCAACCATAATCTTGTAATTTTCCCTATCCTTAATGACAGTATTCCCACCTTATCAGCTTTATAATAACTGGCAAACAATTTTCCCATTGTTTGAGCTAGTTATAGATTTGGTCGTTATAACCCATGGGTTATAACAGCAAACACGCACATGCCACTCAAACAAAAGTCGATCCTAATTGGTTTGTAAATTCCCCATGGGCTATTGGAAAAAACATGGCAACTCCTTCATCTCGCTAATGAGGAGCTACCACAGTGACAGCACGTCTTTTTATTTTTTCATTTTGAAACAGTTCTCCTCCTTTTTTCCATCTGGTCGATCCTGCTGTTCAAAAACTGCACTGAGCAGTTTGCAGCCACATTGGAGAAAAAACGGAGAAACATTTTCTTGATGTGCTTCAGAGGTAAGCACCAAATGAGAAGGGACAAACCAGAAGCCAAATAAATGTAAAATGATGACAAAATGAAAACATATGCTGTCAAAACAAATTGGTGCTGTGTGTGTATGTATGTGTGTGTGTGTGTGTGTGTGTGTCTCTGTGTCTGTGTGTGTGAGTCTGTCTGTGTCAGTTTCAGACATAGGAAAATCAAGTGTGGGAAAAGAATTGCTTACCAGCAATTATAATAATAAAAGATGGTGAAGTGGGTTAATTAGAATATGTTAGCCTCGTGGATGCTTTAATAAACCCCTCGGCTTCGCCTTTCTGGGTTTATTGTAGCATCCCACACCTCAGGCAACCATTAATTTCATTACACACTTCCCCATCCATTATTGTATATTTTAATTACCAGATCTGAATTGGTAATTAAATCATTAAGGGCTGGCTTCTCAGTGTTTGATAGATTTGAAATTGTAGTTTTTTCTGTTTTAGCTAGTGCTTCTCTCACCTTAAAAGCACAGTGTTTTCAATGGCGATCACCTGGTTATACGGCACTATTGGGCAGAAGTCTGATTTCTGCTTAAACATGGTATCTTTCAGTTCTCTAAAGTCTTGTGGTGTAGCTTCATTTAGAAACATAGAAACATAGAAACATAGACTTTGACGGCAGATAAGGACCGCTAGGCCCATCTAGTCTGCCCATTTCCTACCTACAGGATAGGCCGAGATCCTAGTTAACCAACAGCCTATATCTTCCTGCCCCCACAAGAATTGCCTTATGCCTGTCCCATGCATTCTTGAATTCTCCCACAGTTTTAGACCCCACAACTTCCTCAGGAAGGCTGTTCCATGCATCCACTACCCTCTCTGTGAAATAATACTTCCTCACATTGCCCCTGAACCGCCTCCTTCTATCTTTAAATTGTGTCCCTTGTTCTTGCAAGTCTCTTTTTCTGAAAGATGCTACCCTCTTGGACTTTGTTGATCCCTTGAGGTACTTGAAAGTTTCTATCATGTCCCCCTCTCCTTCTTTCCTCAAGGGTATACATATTAAGCTCCTTTAGTTTCTCCTCATACGGCTTCTCTTGCAGACCCTGCACCATTTTAGTTGCCTCCTCTGACTGCCTCTATCCTGTCCTATGTCCTTGCGAAGATGGGGTCTCCAGAACTGAACACAGTATTCCAGATGGGGTCTCACCAACTGTCTGTACAGAGGATAACAACTCCTGTTTTCTGCTGCTGATGCCTCTCCTATACATCCCAGTATACCCCGGCCCTCCCTACTGCCTTCTCACATTGCTTGCTAACCTTAAGGTCATCTGATATGATTACCCCCAGGTCCCTTTCCTGTTTTGTTGTTGTTACTACCTCCCACCCATTGTGTATTCTTCCTGGGTTCTTGTTTCCAGGTGCATTATTTTGCACTTTTTGCATTGAATCCTAGCTGCCATATGTCTGACCATTCCTCCAACCTTGCCAAGTCCCTTTTCATCCTTTCCACACCTCCTTGTGTATCAACCCTGTTGCAGATCTTTGTGTCATCTGCAAAAGGCATACTTTTCCTTCCAGTCCCTCTGCAATGTCACTGATGAAGACATTAAAAAGGACTGGACCCAATACTGAACCTCTGGTACCCCACTAGTAACCGCCCTTTCTTCAGAGTGGACTCCATTTACAATTACCTTCTGTGTCCTGTTGTCCAGCCAATGTTTTACCTAGGCTACCACCCTGGGACCCACTCCCAGGCTGGTTAATTTGACTAATAATCTTGTGTGGGACTGTGTCAAATGCCTTGCTAAAGTCTAGGTAGGCCATGTCCACGGCCCCTCCCTGGTCTACTGCTTTGGTCACCCAGTCAAAGAAATCTATTAGATTCGTCTGACATGACCTTTGTACATAAACCCTGCCTTCTCTTCCAACATGTCAACCAGTTCCACTAAATTAGCTTCAGCAGTTCGAAAAGTACTTCATAAGGTGTACTCATCTCAGTTCCCAAGGGTCCTCACTCTGATTTATTTAATCCATTAATAGATCAAATGTTTATTCTGTGGTTCAAGATTTTGCTGTCTGCAAACTACTAGGTCCTCCAAGTAACCCATATTTGCAGCAGATGAGGTACTTTGTATTCTGAGAAAAATGTTTAACCTGATTTTTCTGAATAGTTCAAACAGATCCACAAAATTGAACATTCATTTACAGGGGAAGTGGGAACAAAGTTCAAACTTTTTAAGGAATGATACATGATTTTCACTTAGGAGGAACTGCTCAGGTTAATTATTTGTCGTTTAGAATATTTTGATTCCTCAGGTGTGCCGCTTGCTGTTTAAACTTCCTGTGTTTACGCCTCTTGTACCTCGTCTTGTTAGTTTCTTTCTTTGTCCCTCTGGCGCTTTCTTGGAACTTCATTAAGGATATGACTATTTTCCATTTCCTGGGGAGTTTAACCTGCTCACATTCCAAGAAGTGGTGGTATATTTTAGTTTAGCATTTTCCTCAACAACCTTCTTACTCCTGTCAGGATCACTTCCTTTTATATGCTGACAATGCTATTCTGTTTGCTAGTGATCCAGACCCCTAAAGTTTTTGAATCCAGGCTACAGAGTAATTTCAGAGTCATAGGAAGATGGTTCCATAAGCACAAGTTAGTTATGAATTACAAGAAGACTAAAACTATGCTGTTCTCCAGCTCCCAAAATAGGCACAGAACTTACTCTCTCTATCATCAACGAAGAGGGCTCTCCTGGAGCTAGTTCAGCTCTTTAAATATCTGGGGATTACTACTGACAGTAGATGACCTATGCCTATTGCTTTGACAACATTGCTAAGGCTGTTAATACCTGCATTGGCTACTTTATAGGCATAAGCAATGTTTGGCCCCAGAGTGTCTTAACCTGGCCATTCAAAGCTCTCTTGTCTTGCTTATTGATTATGACTTACCAATCTATGGATCAGCTACTGAAACAACTCTTCACAATATAGTTGCATCATAAAGCATGCCAGCTCCTTACTGGCTCAGCCCATCTGTCCCATACCTGCGACATGTACGCCAGGCTGTCTCCAATTCAAAGGTAGACTCATGTACCAAACATGTTTACTGTCCAAAATCTATGCTTAGGCAAAATGCCCCCAGGAGTTCAAAAGCTTATTCCCCTACTATCAATCGTCACATTTCACCAGAAGCTCTACTGGCCAGATTTTTAATATACCCCACTGTTGCACCTCTGGGACAAAGGTCCTTTGCCTACCATGCCCGCTATGGATGAACTCGCTGCACCATGACATCACTTTAGCATCCACCTTGGGCTCCTTCATGTTAAACTCAAGCAACAGCTAGTTGCTGATGCCAGTTGGACTGCTTCCAATAACCTTCCTTCTTGTGACCAGCACTTATTCTAACCATGTGCTATCCTGACCTTATGCATAACTGTTCTGAGCATGTAAATAATTGTTCTAAGTTGCTAATCATTCTCCTTTCACATTTCCTCTTGATCCCTTCCACTCTTTCCCTCACCCACTATGGCTTTCCCCTATCCCCTCCCCTGTTATATCTATTGAGCCCCTTGCTTACTTTAAAATGCTTTGTCCCATACCTACGCACCTCTGATGAGGCCCCTGGGCTGATGCCATCCTTACCTTGTGATTATTAGATATTAGGTTGAGTCTGTTCTCATTTTCCTGTAAAGGGTCATTTCATAAGACCCCACCCCTCTAATATTACCCTTGAATTCCAGGTTTTTATCAATACTCACCTTGGCATACATTGTACAATGTGCCACATGTATTGAACTTCTAGTTATATACTGTTGTAATGTTTTGTGTAATTCCTTGTTTTGTTTGTTAGTGTATCATACTTTTACAATTTGTATTGTTCATCTGATGTGGAACCTATGAAATGAGCTTGTTCTCCAAGGTGTTATCCGAAATTTCAATAAATAAATAAATATTATTAGGGTCAGCCATAGTCCAGGTGTCTCCATTTCACATGCACACAAATGAATACTGTGAATACTACCTAATCTTGAGTGCCTCAGTAACATTACTCCTTTCATAAATCCCTTACAGCCCCTTCTGATAGGTACTCTCCAATTGACAGTCAATCATTCCTGCAGTGCTGATCCACAGAAGAAACCTGAAGTCACTAACTTTATTTTATTTAATACTAAAAATATTGTGTACAAGTCCAGGGAGGCCTGGTATCCCATATCAGTGTGATTGCCCACCAAGACTGGTCATGGATACTGGGGTGGTTGCCTTCCTGGACTGCGGTAAACACTGACACTGTAACCTTAGACACGTAGGGAGTGGGTCTAGTTATAAGACCTAGTGTTCTTTGCTTGCAGAGGTGTAAAAATAACGGAAAGTGTAGGACCGCTACTGACCAGGGAGGTATGGATGGGGCTCACCTCCCAATGGCCAAGTACTACACCTCACGGGGTTGGCTCAGTTGCCCCAGTCAATCAAACTTGAGCTGTTGAGGAGAAGTATTTCCGAGCCATCTGTGGTACCAGCCACCCATATGCTCCGGGTCTACTCACCCCACTATCCTTTAAGTGTTGTGCCCTTGCAGCATGTCCAGCTTGAGCTCTATGGAGTTCTTAAGGCCTTTCCCAAAGGATCAAAGCCTGTAGCACCTCAGCTAGGCTACCCCAGCCTTTATTCTGTATAAACTGCCCTGGGTGGAGCTATTAATTATGGCAGACAGGATATGCAGCTACCACCTCCTGGGCTAGGAACGCCACCGCAGCATGTCTAACCATCAGTATTCTAGTGCCTGGGAAATTTCTGTAGCTCGCATGCTCAGATTGCTCTTATGCTAGGGCTGATGGAGTTTTGTATTAGCCCAGGTCTCATCACGGCTTAAACGCCTTTCCCTTAGCTCATTTACCCCTCTTGGGGTGCTGTCAGGCCATGTACCTTTCCTACCAACTGAGGAGCTAACTCACATTCCTTGGCCAAAGCCTATGTTTTATCGCATACAGAGGGTGCCTTCCCATTTAGCCTTTCAGATCAGTAGTGAGTGACAGTTAATCTCTAACACCTGTCATTTTCGCGACATACAAGGATAAGGAATAGTGTGAAAAGATCCCCAATCCACCTGTACCAATGTGCCTCACAGCCCTACCTATCCGATCCAGTAATGTGTATGGATAGGAGCTATCCAGGCATACAGAAGCACCTTACTGGTACAAGGTGACAGGCTGTGCGCAGTTTGGTTAGGGAATTGTAATATTCTTGCCACAACTTCATTCCTCATTCTCTTCTGCCTCAGAAGAAGGACCAAGCTGAACAGATTAAATTAAATGTAATTATAAAGGGCTCACTGCCAGGCTGCATGTGTAGACATTTCCGCGACCATGCGTTGAGTGTTAATCTTGTGGCAGCTGAATTTCATACCACTATACAATATTGCTCATTAAATGCCACATATGAGCCATAACCATGAGAGAACCTTAATAACCAGTACCATATACATATACCAGGCTAAAGAACAAAGCCCGTAATTAAACTGTAAACTTTAAACTGTAAAGTCCGACCACTGCACCAGGAGAGGCTTGATGTGCAGTATGTTGCCTAGTGGGCATTATGCTATCTTAGGAAGGAAGGAAATGGCCTGGACTCTTGGTGCTTTAGAACCCCTGAAAAATAAGACTACCCACCTCCCACTGGAGTAAAACAAGTGGGGCACATATTCACAACTACAGAGCCTTTCACTAAAGGGATGGGGCACCTCGGTGGGGAGGGGATAGGCACAATCCCTTACCTGCAAACTGCAGAAGCTGGTTCCTTGGCTGAACCAAATGTAAAGGTCTCAAAGGTGGTAGCACTATGTTCAAACCAGGGCTTTCTACATCCATTGCTCAGTCTCTATAAATTGGGACCCAGTCCCTGGCCAGCTCTTCCAGCGTTGGAGCATTAAGTTCATCATTGGAAAAGCTCCTCTTGGTTAGATCCAGGGCCCCAGGGAGAAGCTCACTGAGTGGCTCAAAGTGATTAGAGGTCTTTACTGGGGTGGAGTAATTTGACTCGCTGCTGCCTTCTGAAAGGTGCACCTTTCTCTGTTTACTTCTGACTGGTTCTTGGACCTTGGCCGGTGGCATTGGTGGAGTCTTGGACTGTTTAGTAGCAGACTTCTTCTTTTGTCTCCGTGTTGAGGAGTCTACCATTCTGATGACTTTCCTACCACAGTTGCTGGGGACCCAGTGTTCTGCATGGATGATTCTGGGCTCTGCTCATGTCCATCAGTTGTTTTACTCTCCATGAGGCATGGACATCTGAAGTGGGATAAGGCGTTCTCTCACCAGCGATGTTGTCTAGGAACATCTTGACTTCCTCCAGTTTGTTGAAAGTGTTTTACTTGCCCTAAATGAGATCCTAAACTGTGCTGGGTACCTCAGCGATGCTGGGATGTTTAGGTTGTATAGGTTTTTCACCAGGCCATAGGAGTGCCTCCTCAGAGACAGATTGTAAGAATAGTCTTGACAGATTTGGACCTATGCCCCTCCCATTGCATGCTTTTTAGGTCCCTTGCAGCCTCAGGAATGTCTCTTTAACTGGGTACCGAGAGAACTTGCACAATATAGGATGTGGACATTGGCCTGGCTGTGGTCTGAGCGCAAGAGATCTATGGGCCCTCTCCAGCTTGGGGAGGTGGTGATTATTAAGTTTTAGCATTACCGGAGAGAGTGTTGCAAAAGGTTAGCCTGTCGTTCCTTCAGCCACCTCCTTTAAACCCACGATCCTAATGTTTTTCCTCTTCCGCCTGTTCTCCAGGTCGCTCACCTTAGTCAGCAAGAACTGAAGTTGGTCGTGGTGCTCTCTCAGCTGGCAGTGATGGTCATGCAGCACCTCTCCCTGCTGTTTGACAAGTACCTCATTGTCAGTTACTTTTAGCCAATTTCACTACATCTGCTTTAGTGCTGGTGGTAGTCTCAATAAGAGCAGGGTGTCCAAAAGAACCTTCTTTAGCAGGAAAGTTATGTTACCCAGTTGTTGCTCCATAGACTGGAGAGTAGCAGGTTGTAGGTCCCTAGGATCTGCCATCCCAGTGCTAGTGATGAGTGCTAACATGACCCTGGTGGCAGAGATGTCACATAGGCCAGACAGTTGCAATGAGGCAAAGTATAGTTTTTAGGATTAAATGACAATCCTGAGTCCCGAGTTACAAAATGTAGGTATCAAATGTACAGCACCTTCCGAAGACCTCAGATCCATTGAGTGATTCTTGATAGTGGTTTTCAGATGTCAGATGTGTCCAGATGGGTGAAGCTGGTACTGCAGTAGTTCAGTTACACTGCTTCCATTTTGATGGTAGGTCCTCCCAGCTTCCTTTAACTTAAAGGTTGCTGGTGCCGCTCATTGTTGTTCCTCTATGACATTGCCCTTTATTTAGCCTGAGGTATTTCACCTTAGTTGGGCTACCAAGGTGAATATTTTGTAAAATAAAGAAACGCCTTAGACTTGAATGGCTGGCTTGTCGATGTGAAACCGGTTGTTTGCACATTTCTGATGCAGGGTTGGCTAAGCCTATTTTATTTAGCCCTGGTGTTCCTCAGCACCCATGCAAATAATCTAGGAAGCCTCTTGTTCCAACAGGATGTGGGGACACATTCAGCCTGAAGCTGAGAGGTGATACAGTTTAGAGGTAATGTCTAACAGACACATCTTTTTCCAGATGGTGGTGAACCTATGGGACAGCCTATCAGTGGAGACTGGGGATAGAAAGATAGTAAAGGGCCTTCAAGGCACAGTACTGTAAGCCTGGACACATTTTGCCCTTAACAAGGTAATCACAATAAGTAAGCAATAAGCATCTAGGGTGTACATTAGACATTTATAATGTAATGCCAGAGGTATAGCGAGGCACAAGACCACAGGATGAGTGCCTTCAGCCCCTGGCCATGCATCAGAAATGTCAAATTCACACCTCAGAATGTCTTATTGTGCTTATAAAATGGGAATCTGTATTTTAAATAAATGTAGCAATTAAGATTGTGTGGCTTAAATGCCCAAAAGTTAATTCTTTGATGTATTTTAACCTAAAATAGTTCCTCCGCCTGTACGACCAAATGCATTTCTTTTTGAATTCATGACGTTTGTTCTGCTAGGGCCTCTGTAAATGTAGCTGTTTTATAGTGGTTTCTCCCTCCCACCACACACACGCAGATCAAATTTTGTACAGAAAAGACAACAGTAAAAGATTATCGAGTCACGGCAATAGATTATGGAATTTTAGACAGTTTTTTTTCACTTGCTGAGATGAGCACAAGACGAGGCAAGATGTTGACAGGTCACAGAATGAGTCAGATGTACACATCCAGACATGTACACAAACCTAGTAAACATTCTTTTTGACATTTTATTTTTACACTATTTTTATGTTTTTTTGTCATCATGTCCTGGCGTATGAAACCTCCAGTGTTTGTACAGCTGGCGAAGGGGAGCGGCAGGTCAGCACAGAGCACGGCACTGAGGGGAGCAGGAATGATAAGAAAAAGGAAGAAAACCAAAAAAATGCTTATATTTTTGGAGTCAGAATGAAGTAGTAATTTTGTGCAATTATCTGCTGAGTGGATTGAATCTTCGGAGAGGATATGGGAAAACAGTTATTTTTGATTGGTGTGGGGTACGGTTGGCAAATGGTGAGCTGTTTTGCACGAGGCATACTAAAGTCCGAAGGAATGGCTTCAGTAGTAGAGATCTTAGGTGGAGGGCTGTTTTCAACTTACTCGACTAATGCCAGAAGTATGCATTGAGTGAAAGCTAAAGTGAGAGTTAGATGTTCTTTTGGTCGTTTGAGAAATGAGCAAAGCAAGTATGTGAGAGGCTGTTGAACTGTCACGGGTAAGCTGGGTGTCATCCAGACTGAATTGAGACCATTTATGCCTAGCAGTTCATATTGGTAATCTGCAGGACACCAGTAATGATGAGCAGGATTTTATAAAATGCCATTGCTGTGTGCTAACTATAACTTTTGGGTGTCAGTTATGCTGTTTAGGTTTGGGGAAAAAATGGCAGCTGGTAAAATTCGAGTAAAATGAAAGATCTGTCGTGCCTTTGATTTCATTTTTATATGTGTTGTGTTCTGTTGTTAGCACTTGTTTTTAGCCATGCATTAGACACTTCTAATGCACAGCTAATGACCAGTCAGGATTCAAGATTATACTTTCCCATTTTATAATTATAAACTTCAAACATTTACTATAACACTATACTACCACAATGATTACAATCATTTATTGGCTGGCTAGCACTGTGGGAAAGTTTCACTTCTTTATCTCAGGAAGCTGCCTACTGAAATTGTAAATACAGCAGTCTACAGTACATCCTAACTGTCCTGCTCTAAAGTGTTACTGCAGCCTCACTCCTGTTCTCTCCTCCCCAATCCCCCTTCCCATGCGGTGCATTCTCATGCTCTTCTCACTCTACCTTCCTCCCTCCCTCAAATATTGGCCACTGCTCTAACTCCTTTTCTGATCCCCTATCTTTCTCCTCTGCACTGCTCCAACCCTGGCTAGCAGATACCTCCCTCCTCCCTTGCTGCCTTACTCTCCCTCCTCCCTTCCTTTCAGCTCTTGCACAACTCCCTATGTAGGGTTCCCCTATCTCTGCATCACTGTGCTGCTCACCTGCCCTACCTGTTCTACCTTCCCTACACCAAATTGCATAAACTCCCATATAGGGTCCCCACCTTTGTAATACTGTGCTGCTCGCCTGCTGTGCCTGCCCCTTTCCTTTCTCTCCCTTGCCTACACTACTCTCCTCCTCTCCTCCGCCTCCTCCAAGTGTGTATTCCCCACCTTATCAATCAAATTTTCCATTTATACTCCTGCTCCTCCTTCCAGTTTTATCTCCCCTCACCCTCCTTTATTAAGTTCTGATCCCACAATCCTCCAGGTTTTCTAATATGTTGCTTATCTCCTCTTCTTCCCACCATTTTTCACTAGCTTCCCTCCCAATGGAATTCCTACCTCCTCATCCTCTCCCTCCCCTTCACCTTCTCCTCCTCCTCCTGCCTCTCTCTCTCTCTCTCTCTCTCTCTCTCTCTCTCTCTCACACTCCCACTGACTCCCTGAATGTTCCATCTCCTCCTTCTGGCTCTGCCTTAAGACTCTAAAATCCTTTCTCCCTCCTTCCCTCTCCCATCCTGCACCCCCTCTCCTTCCCTCATCTGCCACACAAGCATCTCTGACGCCATCAAGCTCTTCATCTCGCTACTGCTCTTACTGGCAGACAATGTTGAGCCCAATCCCAGACTTGTCCAACCTCCCCCACATGTCTCCACAGAGGGCTGACAATGACACACACCAATGCCCGTAGCCTCCTCCCAAGATCGACCAGCTACAACCACTCATGGTTAATCTTCAACCAGATGTGCTAATAATCTCTGAGTCTTGGTTATCCTCAAGATCACCGGGTTCTGCAACTGCTATCCATGGGTACACTTATTTAGCAGGATCATGTTGAGGGGTGATGGTGTAGCCTTCTCCCTCCTCCACCATCCATTTCATTCCTATTCTCTCATCACCTCCTCTCTGCATACAAACTACTGCTTTGCAAACTCTTTCTCCTTTTCTTTGTCCCTATCTTTGTAGCTGATTTATATTTCTGCCCTGGCATATCTACTTCATCTGTCACTGAACTCCTAACCCCTACTGTATCTCTCTGCACATGCCTCATATAAGGAATTAATTTTGGGACTTTAACATCAACTGGCTCTCCCTCACAAATAAAATTCTGCCAAAATATTAAATCCTTAATCTTACTCAGCTGATCTCTAACCCAATCCATCACAATCATAAATCCTCAATCACTTTTCTTTTATCTTCTATTTATGGTTTTTTTACCATGCCGCACTGCATCAAACACAGAGGCATCCTGACAGCGACAGCCACAGTGCCGACTGTATCGCGTTGCGGTGCCAGGATGCCTCCATATTTCTTTGTCAGGTGCTGCACCCCTGAACCCCACACTCCCTTTGTCTCTAGGATTCCAACCCGAATCAGAGCTGGCCTGGGGTAATACACCTGCGAGGCAGTCTTGGCACTGCACGGACTTTTGCCCAATTTTGTCGCTGTGATGATTTTCGCGGTGAAGAGTCACCGGTAATGGTATAGATTCATAGATTCAATAGAAGTGTGACAGCAAAGGACCAACAGGGCCCACCAAGTCTGCCCATTTGTCCAGCTATCTGGTTGGACCTGCACCCCCATCCTCAACCCCCGTGATAGTCTCATGCCTTTTGAATCTCTCCCACTGTTTCTTCTCCAACAACCACCATCTGTTCCACTTATCCACCACTCTCTCTTGTGAAATAGTACTTCCTAATGCTACCCCTGAACTGCCCCTCCACCAGCAGGCCATGCCCCTCGTTCTCTGATTTTCCTTCCTCTGGAAGATGCTTTTCACCTGCACCCTGTTTATACTTTCTAAGGTACCTGAAGGTCTCTATCATGTCCCTCTCTCCTCCTCTGTTCCAGGGAGTACATGTTTAGATTACTCAACCTTTCTTCATATGATAGGTGGCTCAACCCTTTTACCATCTTTGCTGCTTTCCTCTGAACTCGCCCCAGCCTTCCACATCCTTTTGAGGTATGGCCTCCAGAGCTGGACTCCGTATTCCAAATGCGGTCTAACCAGATGGGTGTACAAGGTACTATGACCTCCCTATTTCTACTGGCGATCTCCCTTCCGATGCATCTCCGCATTCCTCCACCCTAGCCACTGCTTTCCCACACTGCCTTTCCACCTTCATGTCCCGATATAGTGATGCCCAGGTCCCTTTCTTGTTCTGTGACCTCCATATCTCTGCCCCCCATGCAATACCCTGCCCTCCCTTTCCTGTAGCCAAGATGCATGACTTTGCACTTTTCTGTATTGAATGCAAACCGCCACCTCTTTGACCATGCCTCAAGCCTCCCCAAATCTCTCTGCATTTTTTTTTTTTACCCTTCCCATGTATCCACCTATTGCAGATTTTAATATAATCCACAAACAGACTCACACCCCTTCAAGGCTCTCTACAATGTCCCTACAAATATATTGAATAGTAGGGCCCCAACACTGATCCCTGATGGACTCCGATGTGACCTTGCCCTCCAGATGCCACCCATTTATTATGACCCTCTGCCTCCTGTCCCCAGCCAGCTTCCCACCAATTTAACCACCCTCTGACCCAGCCCCAGGTCTGATATTTTATACAGCAGTCTCCTGTGGGCAAGGAGTCAAAGCCTTCTTGAAACCTGATAAACCACATCTACCACCTCCCTTGATCCAGCTCCTTTGTGACCACGCTATAAAACTCTATCAGATTTATTTGACAGGATCTGCCCTTGTAAAACCATGTTGCTTGGATCCAACAGGCTGCTTTCTTCAAGGTAGCTGGTGATCCTGCCTTTTATTAGATTCTCCATGAGCTTGCCTACCACCAATGTCAAGCTCACGGGACTGTAATATCCCACTTTCTCCTCTCCTCCCTCCCTTATGCAGTGGGACCACATTTGCCTGCCTCCAGTCTCTGCACCACCCCAGTCTCCAAGGACTGATTGAAGAGTGCAGTCACTTGCACTGTCAATATCTTCTTTAGTTCCCTTAACACCCTTGGGTGCACCCCATCCAGCCCTGTGGCCTTGTCCACCTTCATGCAGCCTAGTTCTCCTAAAATCCTCCATAAGGAATGGCCTCATATCCTCTTCCCCTCTCAGCCATTACTTTTTCTGCTCTGCTGCCTTCACCATCTTCCTCCCTAGTGAACACTGAACAAAATAGCTGTTTAGCAGGTCCGCTTTTCTCTGTCCCCTGTAGTAACTCCTCTCATTTGTTTTTAACTGGAGTATTCCTGCCTACTCTTCCTCTTTTACTTACATACCAAAGAAAGTCTTATCCCTTTTGACCCTCTAGCTATGCGCCCTCTGTCTGTGCCTTTGCCTCCTTACCTCTATCCTGGCATCTCGCTGGCTCAACTGGCATTTTCCCCAGTCCACTTCGCTTGTGTTTCCTTAAACTTTCTGAAGGCCTTCCTTTTGCCTTTACCTTTTTACTACCTTCCTAGTGTACAACATAGGCTTTCTCCTCTTTACTTTTACTTGCTGTCTTGGCACAGGTGTCAGTGGCCTCTACAATAGCTTCTTTATCTTTCCCCACATTACCTCCACCTCTGTTAACCCTCTACTCCCTTCCAAGGCCCTCTCCCAGTTCCCCATTCTCTCAAGTTTGCCTCTTGAAATCCAGCACCCTCAACCTCAAGACCGTGAACTGCTGTGGTGTTCCTTATTGTAAACCTGACTGTGTAGTGGTCATTCATACCAAGATGTTCCCCACTGATACATCTCTACCCTATCCACATTTGTCAGGACTAGATCAAGAGTAGCTCCTGCCCTGGTTGGCTTCCTGACCAGTTGATTCAGGAGGGCCATATGCAGGAGTCCAATATTTCCTGCTGCCAGTTGAAGCAGCAGAAAGGGTGTCCCAGTCTACATCTGGTAGGTTCAGGTCCCCCATCAGCACCACATCCCCTTGCCGCCATTCTCATGAACTCATCAGGCATGCTTCTATCCACTGATTCCTGCTGTGCAGGGGTCTGTAACACACCCCATGTGCACTGTACATAGATACATAGATACATAGATACATAGATACATAGATACATAGACAGTCGGCAGATAAGGGCCTATGGCCCACCCAGTCTGCCATTTGAGCTTGTGTTCAGTTTGTTTTCCTAGAAGTCTGTTGCCTCACCCTGACCTCCAGAATTCCTTTATGTCTATCCCATGCATTCTTAAATCCTGTGATTGTTTCAGCCCCCACCACTTCCTCTGGCAGGGTGTTCCACTTGTCCACCACCCGTTCTGTGAAGAAATTCTTTCTCATGTTTCCTCTGAATCGTCCTCCTCCAACTTCATCCCATGCCTCTAGTCCTGGAACATCTTTTCGCTTAAAATAGTGTTTTCCTGCACCCTGTTCCTCCCTGTAAGATACTTGTATGTCTCTATCATATCCTCTCTCCTCCCCTCTCCTCCAGGAGTACATGTTCAGTTCCTTCAACCTGTCTTCATAGGACTTGTGATGCAATCCATGCACCATCTTTGTTGCCCTCCCTGAACCTTCTCTACCCTGTCTATGTCCTTACGTAGGTATGATCTCCAGAACTGTACACTGTACTCCAGGTGGGGCCTCACTAGTGTCTTGTATAGCTGAATTATGACTCCCTTTTCCTGCTGGTGATGCCCCTGCCTATACATCCCAGCATCCTATTTGCTTTATCTGCTGCCTTGTCACACTGTTTCCTTACCTTGAGGTCATCAGAGATGATAACCCCAAGATCCCTTTCCTGCTTGGTGCATGCTATATCCTCAACCCCCAACTGATATATTGTGCCAGGTTTTTGTGCCCCATATGCCTTATCTTGCACTTCTTGCATTGAATTTCAACTGCCAAACCCTGACCATTCTTCAAGTTTCTGCAGGTCGCTTCTCATTCTGTCTACACCCTCTGGTGTGTCTACTCTGTTACAGAGCTTTGTGTCATCAGCGAACAGTGAAATTCTGCCTTCTAGGTCCCAGTAATGTCACTGATGAAGATGTTGAATAGGACCGGTCCCAGCACTGATCCCTGTGGTACCCCACTGGTCACTCTTCCCGCTGTGGAGTGACAGCCATTTACCACCACCCTCTGTGTCCTGCCACCCAGCCAGTTACCTACCCACCACACTACTGTCCTGCCCACACCCATATTCCCCAGTTTGTGTAATAGTCTTCTATGTCACAGTGTCAAAGGCCTTGCTGAAGTCCAGATAGGCCATGTCCACCGCCTCCCCTGATCCACCTCCTTAGTCACCCAGTCAAAAATTCAATGAGGTTGGTCTGACATGACCTCCCCTGGTGAAACCATGCTGCCTTGGGTCCTGTAGTCCATTGACAACCAGATGTTCCTACCAATCTCCTTCAGTAGTGCTTCCATGATCTTCCCACTAACGAGGTGAGGCTGACTGGTCTGTAGTTCCTGCTTCCTCTTTGTTCCCACTTTTTGTATAAGGGGACTACATCTGCTGTCCTCCAGTCTTTGGGTACCTCCCTGTTTCCAGTGATCGGCTAAACAGGATAGCCAGAGGTTCAGCCACCACCTCTCTTAGTTCTTTAGGACCCTGAGGTGCACCCCATCAGGCCCCATTGCTTTATCAACTCTTATTACTTCCAGTTCCTTTCAGGACCCTTTCTCGTAAAGGGACTTGTGTCCATTTCTGCACCATTCTCACTCCTTGTACTCCCTTCAGACCCATTACCTCCTCTTCCTCAGTAAAGACTGAACAGAAATACCTGTTCAATATGTCAGCTTTACTGTTGTCATCCTCACGTGGCCCCATCCTCCCCCTTCAGTCTCACTATCCTCTCTTTGTCTTTTCTTTTTTCACTTATGTACCTGTAAAAGGTTTTGTCCTCTACCCACTGATTTTGCAATGTGTTTTCTGTCTGAGCTTTGGCTTCCTTACTGACCTCCTGCCTCCCTTTGCTTCTCCTGGTACTTCTCCTATCCCTTCTGCCTGTGTCTTTTGTATTGCCTGAATGCAATCTTTTGGCTTTCACTTTCTTTGCTACCTCTTTGGAAAACCATAATGGTCTCCTCTTCCTTTTCCTCTTGCTAACCTGCTTAATGCATAATTCTGTTGTTCCTGTAATCCCCATTTTAAACACTGCCCACTGTTCCTCAACCCCTGATTCCTGTCCCATTCCCTTAATGCCTCTTTTCAAGTATCTCCCCATTTTCAAAGTCTGCCCCCTAAAATCCAGGATACGTGTTTTTGTGTGGTTTGTTTCTGCTCTTTCTGTGATTTCAAACCACAATGACTGGTGGTCACTGTTTCCCAGGTGCTCCCCACTGTTACCCCCATCACACTGTCCCTGTTTGTGAGCACAAGGTCCAGTATTGCCTTCTGCCGAGTTGGTTCCATGACCAGTTGCTTGAGAAAGGCACCCTGAAGGAGTCCAGGATAAATCTGCTCTAGTTGATGCTGCTGCTGGATGCTCCAGTCCACATCTGGAATATTGAAGTCTCCAACCAGTACTACTCACTTCCTTGTCTGCCATCCTTTGACTAGCATCAGCTCCTCATCTGTTTCTTCCTCCTGTGCTGGTGGTCTATAGACCACACCTGTGCGGATGGCTGTCCCCATTTTCCTTTCCAGCTTAACCCACAATATCTCTCCCATTTTGTTCCTCCTGATCTCTGTGGCCCTTATGTCATTTTTCACATACAGTGCCACTCCTCCTCCCTTCCTGCCTGCTCTGTCTCTTCTGAATATGTTGTAGCCAGGTATGGCTGTCTCCCTTTCCCCACTTCCAACAAGACCCAGAGTTCTTCGGCCTCCCCACCTACCCTGCAATTCTGATGCTCTGATATTCTCCTTACGGAGTGCTCCTCTCTTTTCCACCCTGTCCCTCCTAAAAAATTTGTACCCTGATATCTCCATTTCCCAACCCTGGCCCTGGTAGCACCATGTTTCTGTTACCCCATAATGTCAAGGCCTTCCTCCACCATTTTGCTGTTAGCTCTGGGATCTTCTACTCAGACTTCTGGCATTTGCACACATGACCCTCCACCCCCTCTTTCCTCCCACCCTATATAATTTTGCCCCTTAACCTTTAACTGTGTGGGTATGGCTTTTTGCTCCCCTCTTGCCTCTTGCCTTATCAACAGGGCTTCCCCTGCCTTTCTCCCAGGTTTAATTTAAATGGCAGCATTCGTCAACATAATGGACAATTTGCATTTGAGCACTGCTTTCCCTCCCCATTTAGGTGCAGCCTATCCAGGGCATATAGGCTATTATCTCTCCATGTTGAACCCCAATCTCCTATCACTCCATACCCCTACTGAGCACACCAACCTGCAAACCAACTATTGAACTCCACTATACTTTGCCTCACCTCTATTTATCCTCCTTGGCTCTGTGGGCAGCATCTTCTCCTCCTCCTCCAGGCTCCCTGTCAGCACCCCGGTGCCCTGAGCCCTTGTTCCACCACCGGATTAACCCTCTTGGTGGGGGGGGAAGGAGGTGGAACCTTCCTCCCCTCCTCCTGAGACACATATCCGGAAGGGCAATTTTGGATGGTCCCAGGGGTGGCGCCACCAGCATGCTGGAAGGGGGCTTCATAGCATGCAGCCATCCTTTTTCATGTTTTTCTTGGCCCTCCTCACATAGCCGTGAATGTGCACATGGATGCACGCCATGAAGCCATGCTTCTCATCTACCTGACTCTGGCACCATCCATGGCCATCCACCAGAAGGCAGTCAAGGAGCAGGATGATGTACCCACCCATCCCCAAGAGAGGAGAGCTGTCATGGATGTTGATCCTCTCCCTGCTGCCGACCCCTGGTGTCCCAAGCTCACTCCCGAACCAAGGTCGCTGATGTGGCATGAGGTGTGGCATCCAGCGCCTCAACCTCAGCACCACCGGCCAGCCCCTCAATCATTCTTTACTGGACTGGGCTGTTACCTCTCACATCTATCTCATCATAGTTGCTGGCACCTCCCTGATGCCATTAGTGACCACCACATGGTCTACTGTGTGCGCAGAATACACTCCAAAGCCCTCCCAAACTCCTCCAGATTCAGTCCTTCCAGTCACTGGACTTGTCCTCCCTTCATGCAGACTTTGGTAGCTACCAACTGGTCACCCATCTCTTCTGCCAGCTCCATTAACTCTGCCCTTATCTACTTCAGTACCAGTATTCTTACAATTTGAGATCGGCATGTCTCCTTAGGAAAACCAGGGTCTGAGGTCCCACCTCCTTGGATTTCCTTGCAGAGTTACTAGCCTGTCTACATGCACGTGATCTTGGCTGGAGGACTCATAAGTACTCTGGCTTCCCTGCAGCTTGCTAAGTACCATGATCTTCGTAATGCCTGTACCAGAGCCACCAGGCTTGCCAAGATTGGAGTACTTTGCCTCCACCTTCTACAGCAACCTTAACCACCCTCCAAGTTCTGGAAGATCATCCATACCCTCTTCTCCAGCAACCCATTCCTCCTCCCCATTCTCAAGGTGGACAACATCATAATTTCTGACACCCTCTCTGTTGCCTCCAAGTTCAACTCTTTCTTCACCTTCTGTGCTCTTCCTTCTCTCTCTCTCTCCTCTCTCCCCCAACCCCTCTCCTCCCCCACCTGTTCTACCACCAAGTCTCCCTATTCTTCTTCTCTTCTATCTCCACTGCTGTCACCGTCAAGGCTTTCCTGGCTCTCAGTCCTCTCCAGGGCAAAAGCCCAGATGGGCTCAAACCCAAGCTCCTCCATCTCTGTCCATGCCATTGCCCTACCTGTTACCTCCTTCTAACCTCTTTTCACCCTTGCCTCTGTCCCTGATGCCTGGAAACATGCTACCACCACACCCTTCCCAAAAAGTGGAGAATCCACCTCCTGGCAACTACCGGCCCATCTCCTTACTTCCCACCTTAGCTAAACTACAAGCACACCTTGTGTTGGCTCAGCCCCCCTTTCTTGACTCTTCTTCTTTCTTCACCTAATTCCAGTGTGTGTCTGTAAATTCCACTCCACCACCTCCTCTCTTCTTCAGCTTACTGATTCCATTGTCTCAGACATGGGTCAGGACTATCACCTCAGCTATCTTTGTCAACTTGGCCAAAGCCTTAGACACTGTAGCCCACCCCATTCTCCTTGGCAAGCATAAAGCAGCGGGGCTCTCTGACCCTCAACTAATTGGTTCCTGTTCCTACCCTTCAGGGTAGGACTCAATTCATGAGAATTGGAGATTCCCTACCCCCTCATATCAGAACCAGTGTCCTCCAAGGGTCTATCCTGGTCCAGTACTCTTTTGGTCTTACCACATGACCTCTCGTCTTTGTGTCCATCCACATGTATGCAGATGACATGGTTCTGCTTACCTCTGGTTCCTCCCCTCTGACCTGATGGCTAGGCTCCAGCTGGACTTCAACAGTGTCCAGTGGTAGTTCTGGTCTAATCAGTTATCACCAATACCAAGAAGATGGTCGCAATGACTATTGGCACCAGAAAGAGGCTCACAAAGTTTACTGTACTCCCTACTTCCACACCTTGGATGGAGCCACAATTGATGATGTTACTTTATTTAAATACCTAGGAGTCTGACTTGACATCACCTTGATTTCTCTGGGCGTGTGGATACTATCCACACATCATACCTGTAAAGGTGCCTTGGCACCAGTGTATCTTACCTGGTCAACAAAATAAAAACAAACAAACAAACAAGTAAACATCCACAAAAAGCTTCATCCTAAACTTGGTGTTTTATACTGGAATAAATCTTGCACACCTTTCCTGCTCACTGAGCTATTGTCCAGAAAATGATTCTTCCATCTTCGACTTTTGATGACATTGTTTACAGTGCTACTCCTAAGACTACCCTAGCCAGACTGGATCCTCTTTCACCTCTCTGTTGCTTTGCTTTGACCGTCCACATGCACCCACCATTGCTCCTCTTTCCCTCCCTCTCCCTCCCCTCCCTTGAGGTCAGACACTTCATTCACTGCTGCCTTTATCTTTAAATACTGGCTAGGCTCCTCCCTCCTATCTACCCCTCCCTGTTCCCTCCCACCACCCTCCTTTTACTCCCTTCATAGCTCTGGCTATTGTTCCCTTGCTCTCTCTTCTAAAAGTCTTCAGCTGGCCAGGCTGCTTTCTCTTACTGTTTCCAGACCATGGGATTCCTTTCTCCCACACATCTGCTCTGCCTCTACCCAGAGTTCACTCTCCTCTCTACTCCATGACTCTCTACCCACACCTGCAACTGCACCCAGTAGCTGTTCCTGTTCCTCTGTTCTGTACCTGCTATCCCCTAATTCCCCAGTCTTCTCTTGACTACTCTTGTGCTATCCTCCACTACCTCAACACCTTGAATTCCATTCTTCTCAAACCTAATGGATTAGCTCTACCTGCCTTTGTCCTTCTTATTGCACTTTGCACTTTATTTGTTCCTCCTGCTACTCTCTGAGTTTGCAATCTGCTCTTTAGCCTTGGATAAATTGCACATATAGGGCCCGATATTCAGAACTGTACCTGGCAATGTCACAAGTGGTTGTGCTGCACAACTGAGTTGTGCTGGAGCAACTAAGGGATATATTCAAAAGAGATGTGCCATGTCACATCACTCCTGAATATATCAAATAATGCACGCTGCACTAAATACAATGCACTGGCACATCTCCCCAGACAGGTCTGAATACCAGGAATGGGAAATGTGCCCAGCATTCAGAGATACGCCTTGCAAATTCCTGATGTTCAGACACCAATATGCAAATGGAGCCATAATGCATGTAGGCACAAATGGGGCCATTTGCATGTCATTATGGCCCCATTTCATGTGTTGTGCAGGTCACAGCTAAATGCACCTGGCACCTTGCACAGCATGTGGTCCCTGATCAGGGACCACAGTACTCCTTCCATCCAGCATCTCCTGTCAACCATTTTGACAATGATATACTGCCCTGGTGGTCCAGTGGTTTCCTCCTCCCCTGCCATACCTGTGATCACCGTATTTAATGTTATTTAATAGCCTGGTGGTCCAGTGGTCAACCCCACTCACGTCCTCTGATCACTGTAATCCAAAAAGATTCTCGGTAATCTAGTGGTAACCCCACCTGTTGTAACCTTGATCACTCCTGAAGTTAACCAACACGCCCTGGTGGTTCAGTACAACACTCATTGTCAGGACCCCTGCCTGTCCAACTAGTTCCCATCACGTGGCTGAGCAGCAGACTCACCCACATAGCCATGGCTGCCTGTCGGTCGACAGCTATAATAGCAGCTGCAAGCCCATTGGCTTGCAGTGCATACTGTAATAGTCATTCACAAATGTGTGATTGAAGTCATTCATTCACACATTTGCGAATGATTATTACAGTATGCACTGCAGCCCATTGGTCCACAATGTGGGACCAATGGACTTGCAGCTGTTGCTGTAAGCTGTCATTTGGCAGGCAGCCAGAAGGTATGCAGGTGGGTTTGCTGCACGCATGGACGGGGAGGCTGGGTGACTGGGGTCCTGCATGGGGGAGTGGGAGGCCACTGGACCACCAGGAGTTGCTTTGATTAACTTTATGGGTGATCAGGGTTATTGGCAGGGTGGGGGTACCACTAGACTACCAGGGACATCTGTTTTGATATACAAGTGATCAGAGGTATGGGCAGGAGAGGGAACCACTGGATCACTAGGGCAATTAAATAACATTAAACATGGTGATCAGAGGTATAGAAGGGGAAGGGAGTACCACTAGACCACCAGAGGATATTGTGGGTGCTTGTGCATGGTGTTGGGGTTGCCACCACAACCAACTGCAGTGTTGTACACTGCACTACAATGGCCCACCAGTGGGTGAATAGCACTTGAGCCATTTTTTTGGGCTCGACTTTGAGCTGAGGTATGCAGCACATCTCTGGGTTGTGCCAGCAGATGCAGCATCCCAGGCTGAATGTCGGGATGTGCCGTGATATGCATAGCACGCTCCCTAGAGATGTGCACGATACATTATCTTTGTGCCCTGGCACATCGGAATTACGCTGCACAATCCTACCTTTGAATATTGCCCTGGTCTTATTTCTGTTGTGCTGGCAACAACTCAGTTGTGCCAGGTGCTACCCCTTTGAATATCTCAGCCAAATTGTATAAATTGCTTATTTGTTGTAAATTAGTGTTTGTTACTTAGTCCTTCTCCTGCCTTAGTAATTGCTTACGATTGTTATTCATTATTCTCATTTTTTGTTTATTTATTTAAATCTTTGAATTAACACCTTTGAGCTATGAGCTCTTACATAGGTTCAACATCATGATACATAGACAAGGTACAATACATATTATGACAGAAGAACATGTGATCACAAGTACACTAGGCAGGCAAAAATTAATGTGAACAAACAAACTGAAGCTACCACTGGACAATGTATGCCTGGTCAAGTGATTAATAGAACAAATACAGGGATTTGCAAGTACTAGGGCACAACTTTCTTTACTTGAACATTAGGAAAAGAGCAGCCTGGAGGCATTGTCAAGGTAGAAGAGAAAGATATTGGGCAGTGAGAGTTAGGTGAGAGAGGGGAACAAACAAGAGCTAATATAGGGATTTGTTAGTACTAGAGCACAGCTTTCATACTGTACATTAGGAAATGAGCAGCTTGGAGGAATTGTCAAGGTAAAAAGACAGAGGTATTGGGTAGTGAGACTATAGGTGGTAAAGGGAGTGGAGTAGAAAAGGAAGGAGATGGGAGCGTGGGGTTGCAGTGCTGGGTGTTTGAGGGAGGATCAGGATAGTTGGAAAAGAGAAAGGGAATGGGATGGTGAGATGGGGTGGAGGTTGAGGGTTGAGATAAGGGAAATTGGTGCATCAGAAATATAGGAAATATGAAGCGAGGGATAGATGTATATGGGATTCATATGCCCCTTCTCCTCAGGATGCATCTGAAATTAGCCGTTATCAGCTCAGCATGTCTTCCCTGGTGAAACCTTTGAAATAAATAAATAAATAGTTAAATATGGAAGTCTGTGATTGTGCTTTTAATATATAAGAACCTTTCTTAGCTCTCTGTAGTTCTAACTCAAAATTCAGAAAAAAGTTCTGTTAATCTAGCTCACCAGCACAGTAGTAGCACTACTACTAGCAGATGTCAACAACCCAAGATTGGAAGCAATCTGGGAGGTGGAGAGCTGGCCATGGGGAGGAGAATCGAGTATCCCTTGACTGCTCTCCTTCTCTGGGAAGGAGGGTGGGATGTCGCCAGCATGGCACTAACCCCTTGCAGATGCCGGGGTTCAACTGCCAGAGCTGTATCTGGCTGGGAGGCATGCCAGATGTAAGGTGTACATGTTGCTTATGTCACTGCATGCCATGCCTCCCCAGTGAGCAAATGAGAACTCCAGCCTGCAGGATGATGCCTTTGCTCTGAGAGCCCCATGCCCGCCTACTGGGCTCTCTGGTCACATCCAAATTAAACTCCTCCCAGGCTTAATAGGGTTCTCCTGGTAGACTCTACCATGGGGGGTATTTTAATATGGGGCACTGTGGACTGGTTGTGGCCAGTCCCAGAGACTATGGGGTGAAAAGGGATGGAGGAGGACAGAATGGGGCAGGCTAGGCATGGGGAAAAGCATACTAATAAACATTTTTAAAAAAGTTCTGTTAATTCATATGGGCTACTAGGCCTTAGAAATATTACAAAAATATGATGGCATGTGCTCTTGGTGCCAGTGTGAAGGTATGCTGCCTCATATGTTGTTTTCCTGTGTCAAACTGGGGCATTTCTGAAGAAAGGTAGAAGCTTCCTAAGTACTACTGCACAGACCCAGATAAAACTGGAAGCACGGATATTACTTTTAGGGATCTGGAGAAGTTCACCCACTTCAGGATGGGCTTAGAAGGTTTGTCTATGTAGCATTAATAGTGGCCAAAGTGAAGAACCTCACACAGTGGAAAATGAGCTGCCCTGCATATGAAGTCTGGCTGGCAAAGTTAACATAATGTGCCCGCATGGAAAAAATTGTTTACAGAGCTAGGGTTAAACCTGAGATCCATGACACCAGATTGTTGGTTTTGAAAGAGTATTTAACGTCAGCTGATATGATGGCAAGCTCAGAATACATTCCCACAATTCTCAGATAAACAAATTTTGTGCTACTTGAGATTTTTACTGAATGAGGCATACACATGCAGAGAATTGTGATTATGTTTATTGTAACAGTGCACTGTATGGTTTGGTATTGTTATCTCTAGTTGATTGTTGTCTGTTTCACTTTTTGTCTTCTCTCTGATCTCAGATACTTAGGTTTTGCACTTTCTTTCTCTTTCAGTATTGACTTGTGTATGATAATACATATTTTAGTAGAAGTGTTATATTTATATCATATAGGGTTAAGTGATAGTTAGATGGTTGTTAATGCATTTCTGTTGCCCTAAAGTAATTGGGGCTGCTGACCAGACTTCGCTAAACAAAATCCGTCTCACCTTAAATAAGGCCTGTAGGCTAATCACCAGGGCTCCCAGACTTACATACCTGCCATCTATATGCCCAGGCAAATCTGCTAGATCTTGACGGTGTCTTAGGTACCAAACCTGCCTCCTTACAAAAAACTCTCCTTGGGCTATCTCCACCTGGTTTGTCTGCCCTTATCCACCAAGTAAATTCACCAGTTCCAACGTGGTCCTCCTGCAAAACCACGCTTGAAGGTGCCTAGGCAAGGACCTCCATGGACAATGGGCCTACCACTACGGTGCCCCATCCTGGTACACATACCTCCCGCCAGTATCTCTGATGCCCCACAATCTCTCATTTTAAAACCACCTCCAGAATCACCTTATCACTACTCGCAGCTGCTGCTGTTCTAAGCTTGTCTTGTTCATTTGTCTGACAAAGGTCCCCGAGTGGCTGCTCAAATCCTTTACCTCTACCCTTGGCTCCTGATCCTCTCTGCTGACTCTGCCAAACTGCACTGTATTGACCTCCTCTGTTTTGCTTGATGTTCTAGTTACTTTGACCAATGTTAACATCACTCAATCCTGTAACCTTGCAAATTGCAACTTTCTTATGTACTCCTGTTCCCTCAAAAATTTGTACATTGTTTTCCTGTAACTGTTTGTTATCACTGTTTTGTCCTCTCTGTGACGAGGTATCTTTGTAAATGAGCCTCTGGCTCAAAGGTTGCAAACTGATGCTTGAATAAATAAATAAATAAAAATAAATAAATAAATAAGTTGTCAATCAATAATTAAGACAGTGTGAGCTTACTAACCCTCTTTCCACAGCATAAGCAGAGAGAAGACAGAAAAACTATGCACCCTGACCCGTCCTTTGACTCTGGGTGTAAAAGCACAAGTTAGGCAGCTCATCACAGGAGGCACAGGCAATTAGCAGCCTGCCTGACAAATTTTCTTGTAAATTTTAATAAAGTCAGCAATTATAAAAATATTATATGGGAGGGATTGTATATGAGATTTTACACATCCCTTAGCGTAATTCTTTATAAATCTCTCAAGTTTTGATCTTGGGGTTTCTATAGCATCACAGGCTTCAAATATGTGTAATATTGTATTACATACATCTCCCATACATTATTCTCTAGTGAAATAGATTTTTCATACTACCACAATAACCTCACATTTGGCCTAGTAGTGCTAATCTATGTTGGAGGGTGTGTGGGAACATAGGCTTACATGTAAGCTACATACCACAAGGTGAGGGTACTGAGCTATACCAGACTGCCCAGGGACATAATGAGGCCCAACACCACAGGCAGAGGGCCTTATAGCTCCTGGAAGGTCCGGCATAGCCCATACCACCCACCCTGGAAGGTATTACTGCACTTAGAAAATGGAAAGAAACTGTCAGACACAGTTTTTAAAGTTTTAAATGTTAGAATCATTGATTTTAACTTTTATAACACATTTCTTCAGTTTTGAGACAAAGTAGTCCCACATCCCAATTTTTTCTGGTGACATTTTAAATGATAATTCACTGAAGTCTGATATTTTGTACAGTTTGCTTACTTGCTTTTAAAATCTTTATTTTTGCTTCTTTGGGAATCAACTTTATTTGTATTTCCCATGGTTTCCATTTAAAAGACTGCAATAGGTGGCTTTACTGAGACAGCACGATATCCCTGGCACTGAATACTGTGCATGAGGTGTATTTTCTTGAGTTTCCATACTGGAGATGTACGCCCATCTGCAGTATGAAAATCAAGAAAATACCGCTGCTCTCATGCTCGGGTCATGGTGTCACAGATAATGTGCTGACACAGCCCTCACTGACTCTGACTGTGGAACCGAAGGTTTGTCTGGATGGGCAATAGCTGTATCTGCCCAAGTAAAGGCTGTTTTCTTTTATTTTGGGTCTGGGGAGCAGGATGGCCTGCCCACTACTTTTCAGGCTGGTTTGCGAATGGGGAAAAAATGCTTGGTGAATTTTCTTACTGTTCAGGGTGCCCAAGGATTTACTCAGAAATGGGGCACCCTAAGTAGGCTCTTGTTCTTAAGCTGGCTGTATCAGAAAATAAATGAATCTCTCATCTGATGAGTCAACCAATGAGATTCGCTTATTTTCCAATCCCATTTTCTAATGCCTCATTCTGGGATCATCCAGTGGCCCAGCAATATTGAGTCCGTGACATAGAATAATCCCTGGTATTTGGGACACTTAATCCATTCACATTCAAAACCTAGTTTTGGGATTTGGATTCTAGATGTAGTGGAAAAACATTGGGATTCCTAAGACTCCTAACTATAGTTGCCCTTAAAAGGATCACTTTAAATGGCTACAGAAAACTACACCATTCACATAATCCTGGTTCAAATAGGTAAATAGCATTAATAGAATGGAAAATAATCACTGCTACACTGAGGCTAACCTTAGAAAAACATACAGCATTTTGGTCTAGATGGGAAGAGTTCAAGATCAAACAACAAGGAGAACTTGAACAAAGCCCTTGAGGGACCAGGTTTTTGTCAAGCGTAGGCTGCTGGGGTACCAAACTGCATCCCCAGATCTTAGGTGGAAAAGTTCAGGTTTTGCTCAGACACTCTCTTCTTATTTCCTATGCAGTTTAATATTCTTCATACTTGTATCACACTACAGAATGGAACAACGGAACAGTCAAACAAGACATGCAAGTGCACAAATAGTTTATTGTTTGAGCCACTGAGCCCTGGCTGGTATTATAATTGTTAAACGTTCTTGATGTTAAATAGAACAGGAATACAGATATGACTGCATTGCCCATTTCTTCTATTGTATCCTTCTTTTAACATGAGAATAGAAACAATAAGCTCTGCTAAAATACTAGGCTAATTATAAGAGGAAATCGGTGTCTGAAGACGTATCATACCATGATGAACAGTACAGTTAAGGGATATATATGTAATGTACTGTTTGATATATATTTGATGTTATCCATGGCTGTATTGTGTCAAATTCTCTCAAGAAAAATGAGTTAAAAAGAAATATGTATCAACCCCTTTATGTATTTCTTTTACCATCAGAAGGATTGATTGTATAACAAAACTGATAAAATGTATTTTAATTACAGAAAATATTCTGGAAACTTCATTGGGTAAAAGCATCACCTGACCTGACCGTGTATTAAACCCCTAGATATGCAAACTTCTTTACCAACATAAACTAATCTACCTAGCAACAGCTTTATTTCAGAATTTCTGAATCCAGGCAACTTCACTGGTCAAAACACAACACCTGACCATTCATTAATTCCCAGTAAATGCACAGTTTGTCACCAACCTAACATAATCTACCTTGCAACAGTCTAATTACACAAATATAAAAACTTTTCCATTAATTTTCCTTTCCATTTTATAATTGCAATAATCCACTTCAGGATGTGTATTTCTTGAGAATTAATGCACTTCCTAGGTGTGTTGAAAGGCACTTTGGTCATTGGCCTTGTGCCTTTCATTCACCCAGTTTGTGCACACCTCCAGATATGCGCCCATGATAGGTTATTTTAAACACATTTTCCAAAGTCTTTTGTAAGTCCATACAGAAGATGTGAGTTATTTCAAAAACTCATTCGATCCTCTTCTAGTTGATGGTTTGCTGATGCTTTCTCTATTCAGTAGAGTCATGAATGCTTGCCTGATTGGTCCACATACTGTAGCTTATAGGTTGCTACATGTAGTCTTTCATTAGCCTCTTGTAGGATATTTGAAGTTCAGGCTGAAATGGTCACTCACCCTTTTTTCCATATGCATTTTATCATGTGACTGGACCTCCACCCATCTGGCTGTACTCAGCATCCACTCAGTCCCATCATCATCCATGACCACTTCAGAGTCCTCCGTGGCAGAGATCCCCATCTCCTGCACTGCATCACAATCTAGTATGGGGTCAGAACGATGGCTCACAGCCCCAGTGTGCTGTCACCTTGGCAACCTTCATTTTTACTTTGCATTCCCTAGTTTCCCTACCCCAAGATGGCACTCATAGCCTACTGCCAGTCTTATGCATAATGTTCCCTGCTGGAAAAGCAAGCTCCTTAGTCTGACAGCTGGGGTAACATCAGTGGCAGAATGTGCCCACTCTCCCCAGGCTGGGACAAGCTGCCGGGCAGTGCAACTCCCAGCTAACTGCCTGACTGCCAGCATCCTGAGTCCAGGTTGTCAGCATGGCAGTACAATATTGAATCTTGAGAAGAAGCTCTTCATGTAGTTGTGTGTCTCTCTTGGATTGAAAGAAAATACCATCTGTTTTTATTGGTCCATGTACTGCAGCCCAACAGTCTCTTAATGTTAAGGAAAGTCTCATTCAAAGAGTCGATAAAATGATATATAGAGGTGCATGCACATATTTCAGCCATGAATTTTTGGCACTTTGCTTGAAGTCCATTTTTTGGACAAACTGGACATGTTTTAAAAAACATCTTGGTTTGCAAACTTCATCAAAAATCCCTTCTTCATGGTTTAGTCAAACATGCATTGAACAGACAGTAGTCTATGAGCTGCACACGGCATAAAATCGGCTATAAGTATATAGTAGACTCACAGAATGGGCTCTAAATGTAAACGGAAACTGTCACTCTTTTTGCGTTATTTCTAGGTAAAACCCACATTTTATTATTGCTTACGTTATTTAAAATTCACTGATGCTGCTGGTTGTTTTATCTGCCTCTTTGCTTAGTAGAACTGAAATGCATGCTAATGGTGTAATTATACCCACCCTTGTTTTGTTTCTAATCCTTAATCTACTCTTATTATATACTTCCAGAACATTAGGAAAACCTCAAAATTGTGCAGTTACTCATGATTCAATAGGTTCTCCTCCTACTGCATCATGAGTGGCTAGACTACGGTGAGGGTGTTCCCAAGTCTAGAAAAGATGCAGCGGAGTTGCTCAAGGGAATGTAAACAAACATGTTTTGTGTGGTAACATCACTATTGTGGTAGTCTGTTTTCCTTTTTAAAAGAAAAAGAAATCAGAATCAAACTACCATTTACATAAACAATGTCTACAGAATGTGATGAATCATAAAATGTTTTTTTTAAACTAGGGACATTTGAAACCAAAGGGGGTTGACAGTGTCCCTTTAACAAGTCTTCAAAATTTATTTTCTGTAGAATGATCTTGTAACTACAGTACTCTGCATGTCTTAATATTGTCAATACCTTGTGACAGGGTAGAATAGAACCCTGTCCCATTTGTTTTGAGAAAGTATTTAAATGCAAGAGATTCTACCAGAAAAAGGGACACAGACTGAAGGAAGATTTTATTTGTATTCTCTGTATAAAGTTATTCTGAACAAGTTTATTTTTGTTATTGCAACAACAACTAAACAGTTTTGTTGAATTTACAACTGCTTCCGTTTTCCCTATGCTTCCTGACCTGTGCCTCATGACATACCTTTAACAACTTTTTTCACAATGATTTGAAAGTCCCTCACTACAGAGTTCAAAATGCCTGTTTCAGCACACAGTCACACTCCAAGCACATACATGTCTCAGAACATTTAACTTCTCCCAGGTATAAAAGGAACTTTCATACCAGAAACTGAAATCTTTCACCCAAAACGAAAAGCATCAGTCGGAATGGTCTTAATGCTAGATTCTTAAATATTCAGCACTGTTAATCAGAAACCCTTCAAAACAAACAGCAATTAAAAAACAAATCACTGTTATTGTGTTCAGAGCAGTTTTTCCCTTACAATATTAATGTTTCAGTTCACCATTACCCTCCGTTGCATCATTGTTATGTTCACCAAGCATGCAGGCTAAGCAAATGTATTGGCATGAGTATGCTTTTATGCTGCTTGCATGCATGTGCAAGAAACATAGTGCCATCATCGGAGATTTCGGAGGTGTGTCACCTACCCTCCAATTCAGTCAGTGAGCTGGCAGGCGGGCTCTCAGAAGCCAATGCATTTTTCAGCTGTCTATGACACGCCCAAAATGCAGTGGCATACAGTTGAAAGGGGAGCTACGCCTCAGTGAGCAGAGATAAGAAGCGAGCTCCCCCACACGCAGGTGTGCGCCCCATACCTACTGTGTAGCCGACGGGTGCCCAATCCCCATCAACTGAGCTGCATCTCCCCCAGTTAAAGGTGCCACACTGGGAGCCCATCCCAGTGTGGCACTAGTCCTTTCACGACGGTGCCCAACCTCTATCAGCTGAACACCCCTCAATATTTTGTGCCATGCTGGGAGCCCACCCCAGCATGGCAAATGGTCCCACAAAGTCTTTTTATTTTATTTTTTTACCTTAAAACGAAACGGTTCCATGGGCGCTGTCCTGACCCCTCCCACAACCCGCACCCACCCACTGTGCACCCAGCCCCCATGCCCCCTCACCCCTATACTTACCCGGACCGCGGGCAAGTGATTTATCTTTTTGTGGACCGGGAACACGCCTGCACTCTTCAAAGCCACCACGAACTAAGGAAATGCCGGAAGCTGTATAATGGGCTAGATGGGGGTTTCAACTTTGTTGCATATCTCAGGTGAGCAGCTTGGTTTTGCACCAACTCATCTCAGTTGACCCCTTTCACATGATATTGTCATGCTATTCAGGCCCGAAGGTGATTTCACACAATGACTGCAAAATCATGCTTCAGGCCTGAATACCACCATGACAGTGACATCATTCATGAGAAGGGGTCCCAAACCCCATGTTGAAATTTGTGCCAATCCCAAAACGAGGCATGTTTATTCACATAGGTTTGTAAGTTCGCGAATTTCAATATTTCACTCCAGATTAACATTGCCATTTTACCACACCTTCTTATGAGTAGTACAGCTGTCATTTTTCACATCTCACCTCAAATGTGTTTCCGCCCATGTAGCGTAGAATGGCGCAGTCGGTACAATCAATGTATGGGACAAATTAAGAAAATAACAGTGACACCGTTCATGAGTAGAGGTCTTAAAATGGCTATGGTGAAAATTTGGTGAAAAATTCCTAAAATGACTGTTTCTGATCGTCTGCGTTCGCGGTTCCTATCTGCGGCTTCGTAAAGTGCGCAAAATGTTCAATATTTCCACTCAGATTTTCAACATTGCCATTTTGCCACATCTCCTTATGAGCAGTACAGCTGTCATTTTTCACATCCTGCCCAAAACGTGTTTCCCCCATGTAGCGCAAATGGCGCAGTCGTGTGCAAACTCAATGTATGGGAAACATTAACAAAATCACAGTGACACTGTTCATGAGCAGAGGTCTTAAAATGGCTATGTTGAAAATTTGGTGAAAAATTTCTAAAATGACTGTTTATTAAGCGCTATGCTATGCAGTTCCCACGCACGTCAGAAGTTCGCAATTTTCAATATTTGCACTCCAATGACTTCCAAATACCTAAACAGCACATAGAAGCAAGCAACATTTGGCCTTGAAAATGCTTGTTGATAGGTGTGACGCTGTCTTTCAATGCAGAACAGTACTGTAGGAACGGACAGTGCCACACTTATCACAACAAGGAGGCTTGAGGGGACAGAGCTGTGGCTTGCTGGGCAGAGATGGCATGAACTTAAAAGGAATAACTGACCCAATCATGTGTCAGCACTTCCATTTCATCTGTGCCACCCAGCAAGCCAAGCTGATCTGCCATTAGCCTGGAATGTGTAGAAGTCTGGCAGCTGTGAAACTGCATCGCCTCCAATGCATAGTCACATCTTTATTTATATTTTTGTGTTTTCTCCTTTAAAATTGATGCCCACCTGACCTTCCCTTTCAGCACTGCCCCAATAAACAGAATAGTTACACTGGTAGTGCACAATCCCCAGTGTCACAAGCTGAAATTGCCAGTCAGAAGTGAAACCGCTGCTCCTAATGTGTAGTCACATCTCAGTTTTTAATTATTTATTTCCCCTTAATGCCTGACCCTCCCACTTAGCACCCACACCCCCACAAACATAACAGTGACACTGGTGTGCCAAGTCCCCCAAGAAAACCTTCCTCATGCTTTTTTAACCTTGTAAAACACAGTGTTTCATCAGTGTCTTTGCAGTTGTTACTACCCCTCCACCTGACCCTCCCTCTCAGCACCCCTAAGCCTTTACTTACCCATCAGGGGTCCAACACTGTAATCCTCTGACTGCACACACATCTTCACTCTTCAGAGCCAGACCGCTAACTGAAGTAACAGGTATGCGATTCAATGTATTTCAATGGATTTTGAACTTGGTGGCATAACTTCACCATTTTTGCATATTTTTTCCCCAGATTTCAACATGTTTTGAGACCCACCTCATGAACAATTGCACTGATATTAGGCAAATCTGCCCTGAAAGGTGATTTTGTGGTCCTTGTGTGAAATCACCTTTGGTCAAGAGTTGAGCATTTTCTGCTCTTGTTCATAAGTGTAGGTTCATAGAAGCTATGTTGAAAATTTGGTATAAAATATTAGAAGACAACAAGTTATGAGCCTACATTAAATTTTTTGTCACTGCAGGCTCATAACTTTGGTGATTTTCAATATTTTATCCCACATTTACAACATAGCCATTTATTTAGTGCACCTCATGAATGTGATAGCTGTTATTTTTAAATCCTGCCCATAAAATGTTTTTTGCATCCCAAAATGAGATTTCACAGTCCCTGCGTGAAATCACTTTTTGAGCAGGAGTTGAAAATGTTCTTTGCCCTTGTTCATGAGGCTGGGTCAAGAAGGTTATGTTGAACATCTGGTGTAGAATATTACAGAACAGCAAAGTTATGAGCATATATTGAATTTGCCGACACAGGCTCGTAACTTGGGTCATTTTAAATATTTTTACCCCTACATTTTCAATATAGCCATTTCTTTACAGTGCCTCATTAATGCGACAGCTGTCATTTTCAAATCCTGCCCAGAATGTGTTTTTGCATTCAGAATGGTGATTCCACAGTCCCTGCATAAAAGTTACCTTTCAGAAAGGAGCTGAACATTTTCTCTGCACTTTTTATGAGGTGGGCTTATAAGAAGGCAATGTTGACAATTTAGGCTAAAATATTAAAACAAAGTTACTGTATGAGCTTACATTCAAATTTACAAATGCAGGCTCTAACTTTGGTGATATATAATAACTCACACAGTGCACCACAATGTATCTACTACCCCAGGACTTCAATACCAGTGGCTAACATCTGGCATTGACACTTGCTTGTTTAAATTAGTTTCAGTTGCATTGCTGTAGTGAGAGTTAAGTGCGAGGAAGTGGAACTATTTTATTCTTGCAAGATTACAAAATCCTCTTCCTTGTTGCTCAGTAGCCGTTGTGTGCATATAGTAGTTTTATTTCTGTTTTATAGTAAGTTCCACTTTCACATGTGGATGCCATTGAGCTACAGTAGTTAACGGATTATGCTCTAGTAAGTTTAACTGCTATATTGTTTGTGCATTGTATAATGTGTATGTTTATGTTTGTCTGAAGACTGCCACATCTTTAATGAATGTAGGAAGGGGTAGAAAATTGTTTGCATGGCCCCATTCTTCTAACAACCTCCAATTCTCTTTGCTTACCCAGTGAGATTCTACAATCACTCTTTTCCAAAATGCATGTCCCAGATACTTATTTTGAAATTCACACACCTCACAACTCTGAAAACGTGTGACATAGGGTTATTATGTCGCCGATATTAACAGTGCAGTCAAAACAAAATGCTGCAATCAAAGGTAGTGCTCAGCAAAACACTGATCGATACAAAACAGTGAGCCCTACCTTGAAACGATGGTAAACAATACAAAATGTTATATTTCACTCCTGACCCCCATTAAAATAATTAACTCATCGGGGGATAAAACTCAGGGACTGGGAGAAACCTTGGGGGTAGTTTCTTGAGGAGGGAAAGGACAGCAGATAATAAAAATAAAATTATATATCCCTGAGCAGGGAATCAAACCCTGGGACACTGACACTCCACTGCCATCTCCACCTGTGGCTCTAGCCTCTGAGCCTTGGCAGATGCTTAGCAGCACACCACCAGCCAGAGGCTTTTTCCTCTTTCCCTAAAGCAACATAGGTACAGGGATAGCAGTAACTTACCTTCGCTATTCTGTCCCTGTAGCTATTCTGCCTTTAGTTGTTTTGACCATGCTGTTTTTCATGCCCAGCATTCACCTTGACATATTGACCTGGTACCGAATGTGCCCTTGCTTCTCATGAAGAGTACAGAAGGCCCTTCACCACTCCCATGTTCCCATCCTGAAGTTTGCACCTTTTCACAAACTGTGTGCCTCTACACTCTTCACTTGACAAAATTGTTTCCTCTTACAAAACTGTTCCCATTGCCCTTACTGAACTGTTGGTATCTCCTCTTAAAATTTGCACCTCGTCCCTTATGAAATATGTACTGTTTCCCAATGCACGCTCCTTAACTTCACATTCTCACCCTTCCTAAAATTTAGGGCTCCACTTCCTCATGAAATTGACACATTTTACTCTACCAAAATATATTACCTCTCATCCTTTTCAAATGTATACCTCTCACAATTTCTGCTGCTGACCATTCCTGAAATTTTAACATACTCCGCCTGAACTGTATACCCTATGGAGTCCCAAACATTGTAACTCGTGCTACACTCAAAGTTTGGCACCTTTGTCTGTTCAGTAAATGTGCACACCTCACCGTCTCTAGATGTGTGCCCTTAGTCTTCCCAAGAATAATACTCTTCGTCATTCCTGAAATTAAAATACCTTACTGTGCCTGAATTTTATGACCATCTCCCCACCTAAAGGCTGTACCCTTCACTTCTCTCAAAATGCTCATCCTTCACCATTTTAAAAATTTGCACCCTAATCCTTTCCCAAATCTTTTGACCCTAAACTTTCCAAAATGTGTAACCCTCAACATTCATGAAAGTTGTAGCTCTCACTATTCCCAAAATCTGTACCCATTTCTCCTCTCAAGATTTTGCCCTTTGCCATTCTCAAATTGTCATGCTTCTCCTATACACTCCTGGTAATATGTATAGTATATATCTAATTAATAAAGTATAGATAAATACAGAAAATCCTGCATATGAAATACAGTATACGCTGAAATATGTCTAAAGATTGCTGTTTGGGGTGACTTTATGAGGCAGTAGTTGTGGGGCCACTTGGCATGCTGGTGACCCCTATTAACTCAGTGCACCATTGTGAGCCCTCCTGTTTTAATCTCCATCCCCAAACAAGTACTGCACTGCATGTACTTAGAAAAATTCACAAGAAACCATCAGAAAATAGGCCTGTAATTCCATGGAGGTTCATGGCATCATAAAACACAAGTGCAATGCCTGAGTGGTTTTATGGACGCCACCTCTGGTATCGCAAGATGGAACACAAGCCTTATTACAGCTAGTTTCCCAGCTGCTATTGTTTTGTAATATATTGAACTGTCAGATGTCACTCAGAACAATCAGATTATCAGTCTATTGTGTTACATTGATGGTACAATATTCCTGGCTTTGATTATCCCTCTTCTCTGAGGGAAATGGACCATCCACGATATACACATCTTGCTTCACAAGCTTTTCCAATTAGGAATACCGTATAGCAGGAAATAGTCACTCATTTTTAATTTTCACTATTTTTGTGGTTTGAAATTAGTATGGAAATAAAAAGCCAGCTAGTTATTAGTGACACGTTATAGTACAGATTTATTTTTTATTTCTGCATTCTTCAGTTTTCTGTTATAAGCCAACACCCCCGCTTTCCCTTGCTCTTTTAAGCCTCTGCTGATTATATTAATTATTTTCTGCTTTAAAACTTTAGTATCATTTAGGTAGATCTATATATTTAAGTTCCTTCTTGATTAATAAATTAACCTTTTTTCTCCTCCCCACCACATACATAATAATGAATGGCAAATATAGATTCCATTTAATGACTAACAGAGATGGATATGATGTTGTTTCAAGTTATATTGAATAGTTTATTTGTTGTTTTATTTTGCAGATCTTCTTGACAGCTTTATCCTTCTTTTGGATACAGACATGAAATTCCTCTGACTCCTTTTCACCACCTGAGTTATTGATCCCCAGGGACTTCAGATGTTGTGAGGGGATTACACTTGGTAACAGTGCTTTGAAATGTTTAGATTTCTAATCTGATATTATCTCTGTTTTCTAACTAATATCTTCTTTAGCAGACAGTTTGGTTTGCAAATTAATTAACTATGTCAGAAAATAAATAACTGTGGCTGTCTTCGCAGGAGTTAACATTAAGTGACTTATTTGATAGCTTTTGTGTTATCTATTTTGATTATGTGGTGATGGTATTGTAACACTTTAGTAGTATACATGGGACCACATTTGAATATTTGTAAATCACTGGTTGATCTACAAAAGCCATTAATCTTGTGATGTCATCTTGAATTTCCTATATAAAAGTGTGTGATTGTCTGTAATCCTACCCCCTGACAAAGTCTTTGGTGGTGAAGTACTGGGGCATTAGTCCCACTTGATGACTAGGTCTAATTGGAACCTTGTTAATGATGTAGCCTTTAAGTAAAAAAATATATTTTTACAAAATATTTGGTTTTGACTAGTTTAAAATGTGAGTGGTTATGAGGTGAGTTTTGGACTGTTGGTGTTTCTAGCAGGAGTGAGCCCCTTTCACCTATGCACTCATTTTCCACTATATATATATATATATATATATATATATATATATATATATATATATATACAACTGGTTTAAAAACATATTTATTTAGTTTAGCATTTGTTTAGTTATGGTTGTTACATTTTAATGTTGTTTTAAAAAATTTATAAAATTTTTATCATTATGTGTATGTTTATGTACAGTGCCTTGGCTTTGAATGGCGCTTATACAAATAAAGTTGGTTTGATTTGATTTGATATCACAGCTAACAGTCTTTCTGAAGCTAGTAATCTGCTCTTTGTTAAACTATGAACATGGCAGGTGTCGCCACACCTAAATGGATGGTTCTCGCATCCCAGCATGCCAGCATGGGATTATAACTGAAGTAGCTGCATATACAGAGATGGAAGTCTGCTCTACCTGCTGCCTTGAAATGCTTGAAAATATCCTATAAAAGCTTACAGCATTATAAGATTTTGTAAAACTGAAAGCTGTAACTGCATTTTCATTTAAATTGGTTTAAGTGTTTGTTCATCTAAAATAGATGCTGTTCCTATTGCTGGTGAGTTCCATGAGAGAAAACTGTGATCTTAAAAGACTTTATTCATTGAAACCACTTTGCCAGTTGACTTTAAATGCTAACGACTATCTGGTAAAAGATTAAAGCATTATAGGACTTCATAAACTGACAGCTGCAGTGCCTGTTTATCTACAGTCTATACTCTTCCTACTGCCGTGAATTCCACAACAGAAAACTGCAGGTTTTTTTTTTTTCTTTATTTCTATATGATCCTCCTGTTTCCTCAACTGGCCACCCTTTGGGTTACCTAGGACTTCCCAGCCACCCCAGTCACCATTCCTGCCATTCCCAGTGCTGTGGTTTGGTTGACCTGACAATGGTATCATTGGTAACATCAGTAATAGAGCTCTATAAAGACAAATGTCCATTTGGCTCGCTTATCTGTGAATTTAATATCCTCTATATTTCTGCCCCTTATAAAAGTATCAAGAGACTGTTTGAAGGATATCATTGTTTTACTCGCTACAACCTCAATCGGCAAGTCATTCCAAACTCTTGCCACCCTATTTGAAAACCAGAACATACGAGACTGTGTCTTACATCTATCTACCTTAAGCTGCAAGGGGTGGGCACGGGTGTTAAGCGACTGTACCTGAGGTGCAAGTCCAATTGCTCCCAAAGCTGATTTTCAGATAATGCCCAATAAATTAGGGCACATATCCCCTCTCAGCCTACAGTATTCAAGGGAATATAGATCCAGTTCTTCAACCTAGCCTCATAAGCCAGATCCTTAACTTCATTAATTCTTTGGTTGCCCTTCGCTGTACCCTCTCCAGGGCTTTTATATCCCTTTGTAGCTTGGTGCCCAGAACTGCACATAGTATTCTGTATGAGGCCTCACAAGAGAGGTATACAAAGGGAGCAAACCTCTCCTTTCCTACTTTTGATGTGCCTATGTCTGCATCTGAGGATTCCATTTGTCTTCTTAACCACCTGATTACAGTGTGAGTGGAACTTAAGGTCATTATTGACCCTAATACCCAAGTCTATTTCCTCAGGTACTACTTTTAGGATACTACCACCCAAACTATAGTTCATTTCAAGATTTTTTTACCGAAGTGCATAACTGTACACTTATTTGTATTGAAGATCACCCTTTTCCCTAGCCTATAGCTCCAGTTCTCCAAGAGATAGTTGTAAATTTAAAGCATCTGCTTTACTGTTAACTGGAAGGCCTATATGTGTGTCGTCTGCAAATTTAGACAACCAGATGTCTGATGTTACTTGCATAGTAGACATGTAGAGATTAAACAAACATGGTCCTAAACAGACTTCTGTGGGACCCACTAGTGACTGCTGCTCAATCAGACATCTCTCCCAAGATGCATACTTTTGTTTCCTTGCAAACAACCAATTCACTATCCAGTTGACTATTTTGGGATGTATCCCTGTTAGACATAATTTTAATCAATTGTTCATGAGGGACCTTATCAAATGTTTTTGCAAGGTCTAAGAATATAACGTCCACTGACTGCCTTCATCAAATGATTTACTAACTTTACTGTAAATCTCCAGTAAGTTTGTTTTACATGAACGTCCCTTAGTAAATCCATGTTGAAATTCATCCTTTTCCCTCAAGCTCCACGTAGTCCATAATGTAATCCTTAATAATACCTTCCAGTATTTTACCTAGTGCAGACGTCAGGCTAACTGGCCTATAATTACCCACTACATGCTTTTGTCCCTTTTATGAATAGGGACCACCATTGCCTGCCTCCATGCCTGCACCATCTGCCCTGTCTCCAGTGACTGTTGAAATATTAGTGTGACAGGCCCGCCAAATTATCTGCCAGTTCCTTCAATAATCTTGGATGTAAACCATCAGGTCCACTAACTTTGTTATGGTTCAGACTTCTAAGCCTAATTCTTACATCCTCTAGCTCTATTTTAACATCAGATGTTCCCACTATAGTGTAATCAACTACTCTATATTTTTGACCTAAATTGAACACCATGAAAAATATCCCATGTCCCATCGTGGGGGCCTCAGGACAGGGTACCAGGAGGGGAGATTTTGCCTGGAGATGTTCCTTTGATACTGGGAGCACCACAGTAAGGGATTGGCTTGCACACTTATGGGCTATGTGGTGAGTGAGAGGACTGACTGCCATCACCTGGTCAGCTGAGTGGGCAATTTCAGTTTTCTTCCCAACCCACCCACCTCTGACATAGTGATCTGGCAGCAGCATCCTGGGGGTGGGGCATTCAGGGGCATGTCGAGGTCATACAATGCCAAGAACTCTGACTGCAAACCACCTCCAGGAGCTGCCTAAAAAGTGACCAGAGACCAACCCACCATCCCCTGTAGAGAAGCATCCATAAGACACTCTAAAGTCCCTACCTGTCGGTTTCTGCTTCTGGTGACTGGGCTCAGGTGTGAATCTAGTCACCAGCATGCTGAGCCAGTACCCATCACTCAATGCCCTGGAACTGGCTGAAAACTGTTTTTAAAAAAGGCTTTGCTTATTGAAACCTCAATTACAGTTTCATCAGAGTTGGTTCATAACTTCCATATTGGGGCTGCAGTGTATGTTTACCATGGCCCTGATATTCAGAAATGCGCCAAAGCCTAGTGCAAGTCTGGTGCAGTGAAAATCCAATGTGCCATGGTGTAACAGGAGCCATATTCAGAGGTTGTGCAGGTCTAACTGTGCCAGCACAACCCGGCTGAATATGGCAGAGTTGTGCCATGGCGCAAACAGAGATGTGCCATGGTGCAAAAGAGATGCCCCAGTGCAACTGTGGGAGCAGATCAACAGAGGGTGGCATGGCACAGAGAATAGACCCAGGGACAAAGTCATGGAAGCACAGTGACAGGCCACAGGAGGCCCTCCACCAGCAGGGCACCCACAGGTACCCAGACACCTGGCCCCAGAAAACAACAGGCAGAGATAGCAGGCAACAGAAGGTGCCACAGCCAATAGAGGGCCAACAAGGAGCCCCTCATGCAGGCCACTGGCCATGCCCCCAGACCATAGCAGGCCACACCCAAGAGCATGTAGTCACACACACATGCCAGATAGGCACACAAGCAGCCCACACAGTAGGTGCTGAACTTACCAAGTGGCAGGTAGCATGGCAGACCACATTGGACAAGCTGCACAATGCCAAGCAGGGCCCCAACACAGTGTGTGGACAATACCTGACCAATAACCATGGCTTTATGCTATCACTACCACACACACACACTCCACACAGCACCAACAGCTGGCCCATGGGCACCCCAATGGACAGCCTCTCAACCCAGGGATGGACACCCACAGTGGGACAAGCCACAGCACACAGCAGTGAACCATGGAAGCACAACATGCACCCCTTCACATGCACACCACATGGATGGACACTGGGCCACTGCAGCATGGCTCCTCACACCACCTGCAAAGCAAACACAGGCAGATAAGTCAGAAAATATAACATAGTGAGGAAAGGGGACAGGGAACAGGGACTGTACAGTGGGGGGACTGTAGGGGAGGTACAGCAGGGAAACAGGGGAAAACAGGGCCAGACTAACAGTGACCCCATCTAGCCACCCTGGCATTCAGACACTGCCACTGCTTGGCCACCAGCATCCTTCATTTCTGGATCACTACCTCCAGCGCCATTGAGGATACAAGAGTCTGGTGCACCACTCTGGAGATCATTGTCCTCAGTGGGCTTCGCCACCAGACACCTAGAACAAAGGACTGGACAGGTGATCAGTGCAATGTCCCAAGGAACTATGCCCACCAACAGTGCACAATGGGCAGCGGGAACACACACCTCTGGAGGACCCTAATGGCCACCCACAAGGGGGTGGACCAATGCCAGCCAGCAACTGCGCACCATGACATTGCACAGAGGTGGTCCCCACCACAAATGACCACCTGACTGTGCAATGACAGTCACATGGCACAGTGCACTGGCAGCACCACAGCAACAACAGTGGCAGCTGGGCACATGCCCGCCCCACCAACAGCTGGCACATGTGTCCAGTAGATGCATCACAGTGGCATGCACCATGCACAATGCAACACACACAACTGCCATGGCTCAGGTGGCCATGCCCATATCCACTTCCACTGTCACCCCCATGTACAGTGCCAAGGACCATGACAGTGCCTCACCTGCCCTCTGCAGCCCTGCTGGTGCCAGTTCTGCTCCACCATGGCCACTGCAGCCTGCTGCACTGCTGCAGCCTGGGCTCTCCAATGGTCCACAGGTCCTGGGAATGGAAAGAAGACAGGTGCATCAGGAACCAACCATAGCAGCTGCCCCCACCCCACCCCTGTGCATAGGGTGTGCCCCTGCCCGACATGTCCCGCACGGCTGCATGGCTGCATTGCAATGCAAGTGGAAGCTGGAAATGCCACCCTGCGATGCACACAATGAGAGTCACCCTCTGCAGGGCATGCCAGGCAGCCGAGCTAACACCACGGTACAGCACCGGGCAGATATGCAACATGGGATGATTTACCTGGCTGTGGCACAGCCTTGCCTGGTGCATGCCTGTAGCCTCTTCAGCACTCCGGTCCCACTGCATGAGGCCCCCTAGTGGTGATGACATTGTTCACCTGTCCTGGGCACTCCCATCCTGTGCTCTGGACTGTCAGCTATGTCCTGCCACATGGTGCCCCTGGACTGCTGCAGGGCACCTGCCCAAACAGCTGGAGGTGTGGGGTGTCACGCAATCCATTAGTTGGCAAACTCAACCAGTGACCAGTTCTGGGCCCTCCTGCATCTTGCCTGTGCCATGGTCAGTGCAACATATTCAGTGGTGAAAATGGCAGCTGGAAGCACACATGTCCACACCATGCACCCACAGCATGATGTGCAGGAGCATGCGCAGTGCCCACCCATCACGCAGTGCTGGAGATGCATGGAATGGGCATGGCTACATGGGGTCACAGGGTCAGTGGTCTGACCCAGTGGACAGGGGTCGCCTGACATTGCACATGTGCAGGATAGGAATGGCACCCCATGCATGCGCATGTGCATATCTGGCCCATGCACAACATGCAATGCCACTGCATCATGCTGTTCATGCACAGTGCACAATTAACACCATGATGCCATGATGTGCATGTGCACTGCAGGCCTGCTCACTGCACATATGTGCACATTGCATCATCATGACTTGCTCTGTGCAATCCCACTGCGCATGGTGCAATATCGCGATATTCGGACACCACATGCAAATGAGCTCATTAGCCAGTCGTGGTGCAGTGGGTGCATTATCATGTCATTACTGTTGCGCCCAACCTCATTTGCATGTGTTGCATCTTATAAGTGCCATGGAACAGCACAGGCCATGGACCCGGTATTGCAACCTTGATAATTGTTATGCATGCTGCTGCAGCTCACTGGGAGCTGACAGCACTGCATGGTGGGATGGACCAGGAGATATTGCCACTGTCACACTGAGCTGTCCATGTCCACAGGCAGTAACATGTCGGCACATGGGGAGGGAGCGGGCCCTCAGAAGCACAGACCCAACTTCACAAAGGCTGGGACTGATGCCCTGTTTGAGGCCTACCTGGACATTGCATCACTGATACGCCTTTTTCTCTCTTGCAGAACCAGCATGCCTCTAAGCAGATGATGGTGCGAGGCAGCAGCAGCAACCGTGGATCCTGCTATGGCCTGGAAGACCAGCCATCCACCCACCGGCATCCAGGAGCCCGACAGGCTGCAGCTCAGCACCACGGTGCAGGTGGATGTCCTGGACCTGGGGTCGGATGAGGCCTTGGATGTGATCCTTCAGGATGCCAGCCTTGGTGTCCTGTGTGTGGAGACACAGATTGGGGCAGGGTCTGACTCTGATGAGGGTAATCTCATCTCTTGACAGCATGGGTGACATTGTGGTGTGTCGCCTGCTGGCATCCAACACAGGGAACACACTCATGCTCTGCCAGTGGCAGGACAGCTTCCCTGCCACTACTGTGCATGCAGTGGTGTGCTATGGCTGTGCCCTGCAGTGGTGGTGGTGCAGCTGCATGGTGGAAGAGGTGATTAGTGTGTGGGCTACAGGCTGCGGGTGCCACCGGGCAGCCGGATACAGGGTCTGCTGCCGGTGTGCCTGCTGTGCCTATTCCTGCAGAGCCCACTGTGCAGCATCCACTGGAGAGGGGGCTATGCAGTGTGGTTGGACACCACAAGAGGATCGGCATCCCACCCAGGAGTTGCAGGACACCAAACGGCTGGCTGAGCACACCGCCTGCAGTGGGCATCTGTTCAGCAACAGGTGCTGCTTGCCACTGGGGCGCAAGCACTGTGTGTGGAGGTGTGCCAGTTAGCTGAGCAGCAGGAAAGGGGCATTGCCATAGATCCTGGTGGGGATGCAGTGCATGTAGGAGGCCATGCCTGCATCCTTGGATCACATTGCTACTGTGATCACAGATGGCTTTGTGTTGCTGGCTGCCACAGAGTATAGCCATGCACAGGTGACCCCCGCAGTGTGCTGTCTCCCTACGAACCTGGTATTGGGCTACCCCAACACAGTCAATGCTGGGCTCTGATGTAGGCATCCCAGGCATGCCTGGGGCAGGCCTGTTTGGGTACCTGCACACACCATGCGGACACAGTCATGGTCCCGCAGTTCAATCCCTGAGGGCTGTTTCAAATCCTCCCCATGGCTGATGTACAGCCTGTGGCTGCCAATAAGCCCCAGCATGGCCACCCTCTTGGCTGTGGTGGCCATGGTTCCATGCAGCAGCCCTGATGTCGGGTCAGCCTGACCGCAGTCTGCAGCTGCTGCCCTGTACACACATGGGTGGTGTGTGTGTGCTCACTACTGCGTCACACCTGTGTGTCGTGCCACACGCCTGTGTGTAGCTTGCCCAGCCACTGGATTATGTGGCATGGATGTGATGAGGGCAGCCCAGCACCAGTTGCGCCTGTCCACTGGTGCACTGTATCTGATCCACACCACATACCAATGCCGGTGTGTGTGTGTGTGTGTGTGTGTGTGTGTGTGTGTGTGCGTGTGTGCTGCTGTATGTGGTTGTGTGCTACGGACTCCCTACCCCTGCATCACACTCTGTGTGTGCATGCCCACTGCCATGCACACCCTACATGTGTGCTGTAGATGTTTGTGTGGCCCATGCATGTGTACCGCACCATCTACCTGTGTGTACCATAGTGCTTCTGTGCAATGGTGTCCAGGTGGTGTCACACCTACTGGAGCAGCTGGGGTACTGCCACCCAGGGGTGGTTGTCCACCACCCTCCAGCCCATTGCCTCCATTGTCCCCACTACTGTTGCCCTCATCAGCCTTGACAGCTATCCAATGGTCAATGGCCATGTTGTACAGTATGCAGCAGGCCAGGAGTAGGCCACAGACTTTTGAGGGGCTGTACTGTAGGGCACTGCCTGACCTGTCTAGGGCAATAGAAACATGCTTTCAGCATGCCAAAGACACAGTCGATGATGTTGCATGCTGGCGTAGCCTCGTTGTACTGTTCCTCTGCTGGGAGGATGGACATTGGTAGGGGTGAGCAGCCAGGGCTTCAGTGGATACACACTGTCACCTATGTGGAGATTGACATGGTTAGCCCTCTGCTATTCTATGCTGTGCCTCTTGACTGTCCCTGGTGCCCATGCCACCCTGCACACCCTGCCCACCCCCATCCCCAGGTCTGCTCTGCCCATCACCTCTTGTCCATGCCATACTCACCCACTAGATGGCCCGTGGGGATGTCCCCATGTTCAAACCTGTGGCACAGCACAGAGCTGTGCCAGATAAATGCATCATGTGCACTCCCAGGGTGTGTGGCACAGACATTGGTGATGCACCCCATGGCATTGCACTCCACCTGGCAGTTGAGACTTGGGCTCCCTTCCGGTTGATGTATGCAATGCCCTCAGGGCCAGGTGGCATGTGGATGGCCATGTGGGTGCAGTCAATGGCCCCAGTCATACCAGGCATATGTGCACCCTGTGGAAGTCCTGCATGGTTGCTGTATGCTCTGCCTGTGTGCTGGTGAAATGGATGAATTCTGAAGCACATGGCAGCAGGTCATTGAAGAACTGTGAGGAGGTGGGATGTGGCTGATTGTGTGATGTCTGTGGTGTCCCTGTTGGTCTCTGGAAGGTGCCCATGGTGAGCAGGCACATGACAGCTGTCACTGTCATCTCCACGGACATGGCATGGCTCCATCTGGTGTGTGCCTGCATCTCCTCACTGCACAGCTCACAGAACTGGCTCAGAATGGCCTTGTTCAGGTGGTACTGGTCCATGATCTCAGTGTCACTGTAGTTCTCAAAGGTGATGCGGGCACAGTACCACCTGTGTCGGGCATACTGCCAACGGGCCCTTCTCAGCCATGTCGCTGTTCCTCCTGCCCCTCACTCTCCTCATTACTGCCTCCATCATGAAGGATACACTGTCCATGGCCCTTGCTGTCCACTATCCCTGGGTAGTTGGCTGCTGGCTGTGTGCTACCCTGGTGCACTGTTTGACTGTGTGTGTGTGTCTCTCTCTGCCCTCTCTCTGTCCAACTCCACCTCTGTCCCTGTCCCTCTGTATGTGACTTTGGTCTGTCTGTCTGTGTCTGTCTCTCTCACCCTCCTCTCACTCACACCCTGATGCAAGTGCTGTCTGTGTGTTTGCACTCTGTATTCATAGGAACAAGTCTGCTTGGAACAACCGCTTTGCTCCACACTTGCGCCGTGGAATCATGGTTGTATATGCCACTGCACTGGATATTCATGGGAACGCCCCTGCTCTTGCACCTGCATTCATTATAGTTGTGCACTGGCACAATGGATTTTGCACTGCGCACTGACTCCCACTGAATATGGTTCCTCGGTGCAACACCGCACTTGCACCGGTGCAGCTCAGTTATGCTGTGAATATCTCGCCATAAGTATAAGTCCTACTTACTATTGATAGGTTTTAAGGCAAAATCTGTCAGTTTAAACCACAAAGTGAGTTTACTGAAATCTGGCTTCACTAATAAATTAATGTACATTCTGCTCACAATGTGGTACTGTTATTTTGTAAAGAATTAACACATAATAAGAATTTACCTACTGATATTGCAACAGTGCTTTTAATTGAAATTGTCAGCAAGTTGTTTTGAAGGATGAGCTCAGCAGCAGCAACAAAATCCATAAATACAGAAGGCAGCTTCAGTTTGGAGAACACGTTATCCCTACAAAGGTGAGCATGAACAGGTGAAAGAAGTTACAAGAAGGAGGAGCTACAGGGGAAAGCACTACTCAGAGATGACAGGTAACATTAAAATAGCATTTGAAAGATTAGAGAAACTGGTTATCCAAGAAATTAATTTGAATTGCTATATTACTACTATAGATGATTACTTGGAATGTAACCAAGTATCCAGATGGTTGAGGATTCTTAAAACACTATCATTTGGGTGGAGGCCGGTTCAGGAACAGAGAGACCTGGACTAAACCGGGAGGAGAATTCTCAATTAACTTTACAAATCTGGTTATAAAAGATGACAGAAAATCTAAGGCCCTAAAATTTGATATTGAGAAGGTTAAGCAGGAAACTGACACCTTTAAAATCATGTGGAATTTCAACCAGAGACAAGGATCTGAAAACCAAAATATGCCAACACAAAAAGAGGTGATTCAAAGAAAACAAAATAAGGTAAAAAGGATCAACAAGATTATGATTCAGGGACAGTATTTGATTGGGTACCTGAGAGTAAAAGAAACCCTGGTTAAAAAGGTAGGAGGAGATCCAAGTCTTGAAAGGATAAAGGTTTAAGGTCAACATCACGTAAACAAATAAATAACAGAAAGTGGTAATCAATGCTGCTCTAATTCGAGTGGACAGTTTTGTTTTAGACAAAGCCAAGAAATCAGACAAATATTAAGTGATTTTTGGAAGTTCCTGTTATAGATTTTGTTTTAGACAAAGCCAACCAGAGATTAATAGAAGATGGGTGAGAGAGAGAGAAGAGGAGAAGGACGAAATGTAACAAGAAAGGATCTCAGGGAGAGAAAAACCTTAGAACTACAAACTGTGAACCTTTCAAAATTGCATTATCTAAGAAACTTCATTATTACTGAAAGGACTAACCTTTGTGCATACCACAAAGTGTAATGGGCTCCAGGTATATATCAACCTCTATAAATTGTTTTAGGAAAGTTAAGCTCCACTTCCACTTCGGCAACACAAATAAACAGATTCCAAAAAGTTGACAAAATGAGCTTTATGGATTTTATAACAACACACCAAGGGAAGATATGGATGCTATTACAGCAGTAATCCAGGAATTGACACCTATAGAAAATCCATCAGGTGGGGATTTTGTACTGAATGATAGCAATGAGTCAGACAACTTGGAAGCACTCCTGGAATTATTACAAGATAATGAAAATAATATTTCTGAAGTGAGAGCATCTTAGACTTTTGAGCCTTACATGAGACTTTGCTTAAACCTAAATATGAATTCTGTCCCAATGTTGTTAATAAAACAATTAATGTTTCCTTTCCTTTTGCCTTTTGTTGAATATATTAACTGCTTCCTGCTTTAAAACTTTGTATAATTTAGGTTGGTCAATACAATTAGTTCATTCTTGGTTAATAAATTAACCTGCTTTCCTCCTCCTCCTCTTCACATGCATATGGCAAACTAGATTCCATTTAGTGACTAACAGAGATGGATATGATGTTGAATAAAGTTCTATTGAATTGTTTATTTTGTTGTGTCTTTTGCAGTTCTCCATGACAGCTTTGTCTTTCTTTTGGGATACAGATGTAAATTCATCTGACTTCTTTTCACAGCAAGAGCTGTTGATCCCCAGGGACTTCCCAGGTGGCATGAGTGGTGATCATAGCGGGTAACAGTAACGGTAGTCTAAGATGTTCAGGATTTCTACTCAGATATTATCTCTATTTTCTAACTAATATCTTCTTTAGTAGACAATTTGGTTTGCAAATTAATTATGTTTGTGAATAATCATGTTGGCTCTCTATGCAGGAGTTAATATTAAGTGATTTTTTGGTAGTTCCTGTTATAGATTTTGTATGAATTATCATTTTGATTATGTGGTAATGGTATTGTACCAATTTAGAATTATACATGAGACCACAATCAAATATTTGTACATCATTGGTTGATCTACAAAAGCTGTCAATCTTGTGATATCATCATGAATTTACTATATAAGAGTGTATGATTCTTTGTTACGGTATTCAACCCTGACCGAAAACTGATGAATGACCAACACCACAGCGACTACAGTGCCACATCACTGTAGTGTCTGCACTGGAACCTGGCACTGTCTTTAATGGGTCTTACCCCTACACAATCAGCTCTGACTCAAAGTTGAGAATCTATAGTGGGGGTTGGGGCACAGGCCCCTGAAGAAAACATGTCCCCATAAGAGGAACCACATGCCAACACAAACTGTGGTTGATATGTCGAGTTTTGTTGTCTGGTCGCTTTGACAACATTTTGTCAATGACCAGTAGTAGATTCTCTGTTACCCCTCAACAAAGCCTTTGGTGGTGAAGTGCTGTGGCATTAGTCCCACTTGGTGATTGGTGATCAGGACCTTATTAATATTGTAGCCTTTTGCGATAAAAAAATGTATTTTACAAAATATTTTGTTCTGAATGGTTTAGGGTATGAGTGGATGTGAGTGACCTTGGTCTCTCATACAGTACAGATTTCATCTGAGATGCTTGAAACTGAAGATGACTCAGCACATTTCCAATCTCTCTCTCTCTCTCTCTCTCTCTCTCTTTTCTTCTTTCTTTAATTTTAGTGTTGTTCTTGAATGTGAACTCAGCAAAACCAACAACTCTGGTCAGAGCCACTATGGCTGCTAATGCATTATACTTGTTAAAGGTCTTTCATGGGGTTAAATGTAAAGATGAATTGCTGTAGTCAGCTTTGTGTGTAATTTCATTTTCAGTAAAGCTAGATCATTTATCTGGTTGATTCTGTGTTTCCCATGTGTTTAAAGTGTGAGCGCGAGTGTGTCTTGTGTACTATGAGGGAAGGAGAAGGAGCTACACACCAAGGCCTTCAAGTTATGGTAGAAAAATGGTGCAGAAAGGAGAGGTATGGCTACAATGGGGACTGAGACTCAACCTGGAAGGCTAAGAGCTTATACTGAAGTGATGGTTAGCTTCCATTAAGGAGGGAACCATAGTCGACAGGGCATGGTTTAGGTGTTACTTCAATGGACCTTTAAAGTAGCTGAGGGAGTGATGGAAGAAATGGGGTGGCAGAAAGCTCAACCATAGGCTGAGATAGACAGTAGAGAGATCCCAAGCAGGGGGTTAGCAAAGGAGGAAGGGGAGAAAGGAGCAGTCAAAGAAGAAAGATGAGGAAGGAGGAACAACTGGAAAGGAGAAAGTGGCAAGAAAAACCTGAGGGATGTTAAATGGTGCAAGATCTGCATCAGAAGCTATATGAGAGGAAACTGAAAGAGTTCAGTATGTACACCCTGGAGGAGAAGAGGGAGAGTTGGGATATGATGGAGCCATTTATATACATCATGGGGTTAATAAGATACAGAAGAGAAGTATGTTTCAGAGAAAAGGTGCTGTAGAACAAGGGGTCCTGATATGAAGCTTGAAGGAGGTAAATTCAGGAGAAATGGGCAGACTAGGTGGGTCAGGTGGTCCTTATCTGCTGTCAAAATCTGTTTCTGTTTTTCTACTTCTTCACAGAAAGGGTGGTAGATTCCTAGAACAGTTTTCCATGGGAAGCAGTGGGAGTGAATCAGTGGTGGGTTTCAAAATGCCTCAGATAGGCACAAAGAAACCCTTGAGGAAGGAAGGGATGGAAGAGAAAGTGCTATAGATCAAGCTAGGACTCCAGGAAAATGGATCATAATTAAAATGGGCAGACTAAATGGGCCTCAGCAGTCATTATCTGCCATCAGTTTATATGTTTCTATGTATGACAGGTTATGCATTGAAATGGATACAGTGTGAAATTATTAATATGCACAATGTTGATACTATAAACTGTGTGGTACAAATAATTCATGTTGTACTATGCTACATAGACATGATAATAAAATCAGTAATAATATATGCATTGAGCAAGGAGAAAAAATCAAGGGGAACATGTGCGAAGGAATATACTACTCATAGAGTCATGACACCATACTGGTACATACTGTATGAATTTACTGTATTATGCTAGTACCCAGCTGTATACCAATGTTGAGTAAGCTACAATATGGGATTTAATTTATTTTTGTTTTTATTTTAATAATTCAGACATTGTTTACACAGTAATGACAGATAACCAATGATGCTGCTTACAGTTTGGGACCTTGTTTTTTTTTTTTATAATTCATTTTTGGGAAATCACTTGTAATGTGACTGCAATTTGTTCAACCAATTAACCGTTGGTTTGGAGGCTGGAATGTGTGAAAGAGACAGTGCTGTAGATTAGTTGAGTCAGCAGCAATAGTGACTAGCAGCCATTATCTGCTGTCAGTTTCTATGTTTCTATGTATGACAGGTCATGTGATTCAAATGGCTACAGTGTAAAATTATTAATATGCATAATGTTGCTACTGTAAACTGTGGGCCACACATAATTCATGTTGTACAATCCTATGCAGATGTGATAATCAAATGGATAATGGGAGATAGAAGAGTTGAGACAGCTAGCTCAGTGACAGCTGATCATATGTATTTTCCTCTGGACAGAGTGCAGAGGATGCCTGGATACCTGCCAGCTATTTGCAGTCTGATGTCATGCCTCTACACAACACTGTAGGTATAAAAAGAACTGATAACAGGTTATTGTTTTGCTGTTCCCAAAGCTGTTTTCTCTAATACTTTGGTTATTATTAGGTCTTCTGAAACAACAGGAGATGTTGTACTTCCATATATATGTAGATGTCTCATAATCATGTAAAATGGTCATTTAGTTATCCCCATGCATATATGTGTCTAGTTTACTCTAGGTTCCTGATTCCCACAAAGAGCTGTGATAAGAAATAAGAACTAATAGAAATTGCTATTGTCCAACTCCAAAGTGTAAAAGAATATGTTGTGCGGAGGAGTACAAAATATTTCCCTTACACATCCAGCAAATGGTCCAGTGCTACTTTATGCCAACTGAATAAATGCTAGGTCTAAAATGAACAACTGGCTGAAATGCACCCAATGTTTTAGCCACTTGTGAACTGAATTAGCTACTCTACAAACATGATCTGATGCTGCTTTCCTGTCTCTGTGATCCAAACATCCTGTGATTCTCCACTGTTTGGTGCCGGATGTGGACTGACAGAAAGCACGTCTCAAGGGCAGTGAGTGAACTTGTACCTCTAGCAGGCTTTGCTCATGATTTTTGTGAAGACAAAAAATTCTCTGCTGCATGGCACCAATTGTCCAAACATACTGATGGATATGACAGTGTTGGCCTGCTGTGGTGTGGTGCAACAGCCAGCCACATTCAGTTACATTCATCAAAATGTCTTAGCCACAGTGGTGAAAGGGATCCAGAAATGTTAGCCACATTGATTTTACAGTAGCCATTGGTGATGGTGGCAATCCTTCATGCACACCCAGTGCCAGACAGAATAAAATTAACCCTTATTAATGAGTGAGATGGATAATGAACAGGACCTCTCTTTTTCCTTTAATTTTTATTTTAAATGGGTCACTGTCAGTCCTTTTTGCATCATATTATTTCTAGTTGAAAACCCATATTTTCTAATTGCTTACCATTTATAAATTTCATTAATGTTGCTAGTTGTTTTATCTGCTCCTTTCTTAGTATAACTGAAATGCATGCTAATGGTGTTACTATATCCAGAGTTGTTTTGTTTCAAATCCTTGACCTACTCTTACAGTATACTCCTGAACTTTAGGAAATCCCACAAACAATGCAGCCACCATGATTCCATAGTTTCCTCCTCCCATTGCAAAAATATGTTTATTTGGGACGGGGTCCCAAGTCCAGGAAAGATGAAGTGAGTTGATCAAGGACTGCAAACAAACATGTTTTGATGAACAAGAACTTGAGATTATGAGTTGACGCTGGAGAGGTGAAGGCTTAAAAGGGATGTGAGGAAATTCTATTTTATGGAAAGGGTTGTGAAGCTGTAGAACAGTCTACAAGCAGATGTGGTGGGCACCAAGACCATAAATGGTTTCAGTCACGGCTGGGATGGAGTGAAGGGCTTGGAGATTGCTCAGGTCAGCAGCATTAAGGAGGGGAGCAGGGGTGCTCTGTATGGACAGTAGGTCCTGAGGCAGATAGGAAAGTTTAGGCAGACTAGATGGACCTTTGGTCTTTTTCTGCTGTCATTGTCTATGTAATAATATATGCATTGAGCAAGGGAGAAAATCAAGGGAATGTGTGACACAATATACTACTCATAGAGTGGTGATACCATGATAGGTACATACTGTATGATGTCACTGTATTATGATGGTAACCAGCTATATACCAATGCTGAATAAGCTACAATATGGGATTTTATTTATTCTTGTTTTATTTTTAATAACCCAGACATTGTCTACACAGTAATAACACATAGCCAATGACGGGCTTACAATTTGAGACCTTGTTTTTTAACTACTTTATTCACTTTTGGGAAATCACTTGTTACATGGCTGCAATTTGTTCAGCCACTTAACCTTTGGTTTACCTATGCATGTCTCTTACAAGAGAGTACTGTATGTATTAATACCAATGCACAATAGTTCCCTTTAGGACAGGTTGTGGAGTGCATTTGAATAGATGTAAAATTGTGACGCTGCACTGTATGTCAGGTAAGAATGGTGTCTCTGATTGTGAGCATTTGTCCCACCTTTACTGAGCAGTGTCCTTTATTTTGGTCCTGGCAGGGTGAGAGGTATGCATACCAGGGTTGCCAGGTGTTGAAGTTGACACTGCTGTGATTTCTTTACAATCCCCATGATGCTTCTTGCAACCCTGAAACTCTTAAACCTAGCATTTACCCCCTACAAATACAAAGATAAATAGCTAACTAGACAGATAGATAGATAGTTTTTTTACACAGGATAGTTCATGTCATTAGGAATAAAAATCTCTGTTTACAAGACAGTCCTGTTAAAAATTCCAAAAGTTATACAAGGTGACTGTAGAAAAACATGCAATAAAGATACAGAAATACAGTATACATGCACAACACGTCACAAAACATTTGTCTATGTACAAGTATACAATTAGCTAAGTCCTATTATTTACAGAGATTTAACTAACATTTGCATACCATTTGATAACAATTTTTCAAGTCAGTAACAAATTTTGTATGAGATGTGGCTGCACACATATTAAAAGGAAGGTTATTCATAACAGTTGCCTGAAACGAGGTTTTATTTCCATATTTGGTTGTACATTTATCTGGGCATATTTTGTTGATGTGAACAGATCTAGTTAATACACATGTGGTTGGTGAATCTTTTCTAAAAGTAACTCTTGTAATGTAACATTCTGGATATTGTATTAAAGAGTTATGAAGAAGCTTTGACCAGTTAATTTTGCTTCTTATTTCTGACTGCCAGCTTGATCTTTTAACATTTCACAATGATGAGTTGCAAATCTACATCTTAGTCCAAATTGTGCCATTTTATATTGAATTGCATCCAATTTACCCAGCATCCTCTTAATGGCCACTCTATATACCAAATGACCCTATTCTACTGTTGGCAGATCATTTGTTCCATTATTGTCTTTCTTGCCTGTTTATTTAGGCATTCAGTAGTTCACCTAAGAGCTCCGGTTTTCTATTTGTTTTTGTGATCAGTGTAGAAATATGTTCGTTAAATGTTAGCTCAACATAAAAAAATTGTGACCAGATAACAATGATCCATAACTTGTTCAATCTGCTCAAACTCATCTATATGAATATTTAGCACAGATTTATTTGCTCCAAAGTATAGCACCTTTGTCTTTTTATGTTCATCCTAAGCCTTGACCTGCTAAACCACTCACTTACCCAGTTAAAGTCTAGTTGTAGATTTTTCTAGCTCCACCTGACTCTTTCCAGTTGTTTTAGTGCCATGTCATCTGTGTATAATTTTATTAATGAATGAAGCATAACCTGTGTAAGGTCATTACTGAACAGTAAGAATAGTAGGGGTCCCAAAAAGGGTCTGGGATATTGACACCCTCTGGGACTGATCAGCCAGCTAGGATTTGATTGAGTCCCAGGGACTGTCATCTATTCCCAGCACCTTAATTTTCTGTAACAGTAGGGAGGATCCACCAGGTCAAAGGCCTTGGATAAATTCCACAAAAGGAGAGCAGTTTCAACCTGGCATTCAGGGAGGTAGTCACCACACCATTGAATTCAACCAAACCCGTAGTGGTGGAGTATCCTGCCTGAAGACAGACTGGAAAGGTGTCAGCACCTGTATTTTCCAAATACCAGCTGTAGAGCTACTTGTTTTCCAAGGCATTTGGACAGCATTGACAGCAACAATATTTATAGGATTCACAGGAAATTTCAAGCATCATAGACTAGAGTCCTTGTAGCTTGCTAATCCATTACATTTTAAAATTCAGTAGTTCTATCCTTACAAAAATGTCCAGTCTTGATTTAAAGGTATCCATGTTAGGGCTATCCACTACCATATCTGGGAGATCATTCCATGATAATATCACCCTCTGGCTAAACTAATTTTTTCCTGGAATTTGCATTCCATCTGGATAAAAATAACTGTTTGCTATGTCTCCTACTGCTACCCCTACTGTTCCTAAGTGTGAATCCTGATTCTTTCATCAAATTAGTGTCCCCATGGCTTTAAACAGCATACACCGCCCTCTAAACCTCCTGTACTGAAGTGAATAGATGTTCAATGCTTCCAACCTTTCCTGTATGTTTTAGTTTTGAGGTTCGCAATGGCTTTGGTGGTGAGTCTCTGCACCCTCCACTCTGAGAATGTCTTCCCTTATATAAGGGGACCACACTTGGACACAATACTCCAAATGAGGCCTAACCAAAGCACTATACAGTGGCATCAGAACTTCTTTCTCCCTACTGGAGATATCACTCAGGATGCAATTTAAATATCAGTTGATAAGTTCCTGGATGCTCAGAATCCACTTCCCTTGAAAATAGGTACTACCTTACTTTGTTTCCATAATGTTGGAAAGGACCTGAACATAAGCTCCAGTTGAATATATATATGTAATTGTTGGTGCTAAATAATCTGCAGCTATTTGCAAACATTTTCCCTCCACTACATATAATCCAGGGATTTTATGTATATTTATTTTCTTTAAGCCTTACTCTATTTCAGATATACTCAATATTTTAAAACAAAAGGGGAGGGAACTTTTTGTTGTTTTCCATATTGTTTATTATTAGATTATTTGAATTGTCAGTGGTCTGAAAACCTGGTAAACTGACAAAATAATCATTTAACACATTGGATATTCCATATGGTTCACTTGTCTACTTCCATTATGTTCCATCTGTACAATGTTTTGAGATCCCTCCTTACCTGAGCCAGTTAAGTTGTTTACAATCTGCCAAAATTGTCTAGGTTCTTTATTATTCTCAAATTTAGTTCTATAATATTTCACTTTTCATGTCTTATTAATTTTGAACAGGCATTTCTCTTTAATTTAACATTTTCCCAATCTGTTTCCATTTTGTTTTTTTAGCAATACATCATATTTTTTAGCATAATACTTTTTAACAGTTTTTCATTAATCTAAGGGACTTTAGCTCTTCCTTTATTTACTTTACGCCTTGGAGCATATCTATCACATATTGTCTTAAAAGTCTCCAAGAAGTATTCAACTGTTAAATCAAGGTCAGGAACTATTTTACATCCTTTCCAATTTTCCTGCTGCACATCTAAATTAAATTTATCTACAGAAAGAATGCTGCATATCTCTTAACCACTTGTCATTTTGTTGTTTTGGGAAGTTTTTGAAGACTATATCTGCCCAGACTGGTTGTGATCTCCTAGGTAGGATGGTAAAATTCCTGTTTCCTTGACTTCAATCTGTGGGGAAGTAAAGATAAGATCCAGTATGACAGCCTTAGTTGTGGTAGTAGTAAATCTTTAGGCTTTTTATATGTTGCTTTATCCCCAAAATTGACATTTCTTTTAAGTTTCTTCCCTTGGTTTAAACCAATCTGAGTTTAGGTCCCCATTAAGCTAAGTGGTCTCAACTATACTATCATAGATCGATGAGAGCCAGCTCTAATTTATCTAAATGCGTATTCGGTGGAGAGTATACTACTGCAATAGTCATCTTAAAATTTATTAAATTAATGACTATATATTCAATGTTATTTAAACTTCCATTGGACAAAATGTCAACCAATCCCAGTGTTTGCTTAATATATATTATTACCCCCTCCCTTTTGTTTTCCCTGTCAGATCTAAAATGCCGATATCCTGGGATAGTTAATTCACTGTCTTCTATTTACCTGAAAGTCATGTTTTAGTAAGTCACATTATTTGTTCTTGTAGTAAAGTCAACAATAACTCTATTTTTGGCCATGCTTCTAGCATTACCATGTGAAATGTTTAGCTCTGAATGTTTCTTTTCTAATGTCTCTGGGTTTAATTCTATATCCCCCAAAATTAAAAGTGCTATGGAAAAGGTGTTTTCTGCATACAACTTTTTATATATCAATCAACTACCTTGTTCTATCTTGCTAGGCAAAATGTATCCAGTTTCTTGTGAAAATGTTCTTTCTGTATTTACAGCATGATATTTGTCCATTTTGCTTGGCTACTTGTGTTTATGTTGGCCAGTAGGCTCAATTATTTTATTTGTTACATTGCTTGTTGAAAGTAAACCTACCAAGCAACTGATTACAGTCATCAATAGTAATCTCAGTTTACCCTGTAACTAACAGTATACCTAAAATAGCCCAAACTCTTTCCTAAGTTAGGACTTATTGAATACCAATCTCTTAATCTGAGTTAAGTACAAATAAATTAAAACTTATCTTAAAGATCAATTGCAGTGTTTTGAAAATACTTTTAACATATTTTATTTGCTCACCATGAGAACAATCACTCCGTGATATATTGCAAGTAATGTTCAGGAATGGTCATTTCTCATGTTCAGATGCTATTTTACTGCCTGTCTTTTTTGAAGCTTTCACAGAAAAACCCTCAGTCATTTCAGACCAGCTGGCAGACTTTTGGGTGAGTGCTGATTCCAGTCAAGCAACAATGGCATAATTTTCCTCAAGTTCCTAGTACTGAGCTGCTAGGACCATGAGGAAAATGATGTCATTGTTGCTTGAATGGAATGAGCACTACCCAAGGTTCTGCCAGTTGGTCAAAAATGTCTAAAAGATTTTCTGTAAAACTATCAAATAGGAGAGCATTAAAATAGTATTTGTAAATGGCAAATGGCAATTTCTTCATTTCATATGTAATAAATAAGGCCTGGTTGTCGTTATGTTACAGAAAAGGAGTAAAGTTTATATTTATAATATAACTGCAGCTGAGCTTTTAAAACTCTTCCCAAATATGTTTATGACAAGCTCATAGGGTATTCTCTTAACTTCGTTGCTGAAAACAGCAGACTAATACTAGGTATTCAGAATAATATTGCTAAATGTTTGAATTACAGCTTAATTAAACTTCATACAGTTACAAATATATTGAAGCACTTACCAATACGAGAGCTCTAATTCCATTAACAGTTAGTTAGAACCAAAAGGATTAACATAAACCAGCCTTTCAGAGAAGATAAATCATTACCCCCACACACACACATTTGGGAGTGATAAAGTAATTTGAAACTCCTCTGAATTTCTCTAAACTCTTTGCTACTCTGTTGCAAATTATGTCATTAAATTATTTGGTTTACAAAGACTAGCAAATCACATTTCAATAATAAATACATTAACAAGCCAGCAAGCAAACATATAAAGACTCCTGGGGCCAGATATTCAAAACTTTACACTTGGGCCAAATATCCAAACTGCACCCAAAAGTGCGCAATAGCAGGAGCAAGTGCAGTCTATTGCGTCCATGCGCAAGAGACCACGATATTCAAAAATGGAGCAGGCTAAATTATGCCTATAGCCGACGACTGAATATTATTGCACCACCTGTGCCAGCGCAACTAGGGAGGGAAGCTGAGCAGATCTGATGCGCCATGGTGCAACAAGGATGTTCAGCTGAGCAGTCCAGAGGTGCCATAGTGCAACCAGGGAGCCTCCCAGCAGCAGAGCAAGTAACTGCACAACCAGGGAGGTAGGGGCTCACCACCCATGCCACAGATGGGCACAGGAACACACAGCAGAACAGACATTGTCTCCCCACCCCAAGCACAGCACAACTGGGGAGGGCTGGAATAATCACTGGCCCATGGAGACAAGCAACCAACCCACAGCCGGGTCATGGTGCCCCATCACACCTACCGCAAGCTGTGACTGGAACACAAGGAGGGAAGACCACCCGTGCACACCATCCCCCAGTGCACAGCACACCCTGCACCGTGACCCCCAGACACCCCCCCATGAGCAGTGGGACCACCACTGCAGGAAACCCCATGCATGCCACCACCCCACTGTGACAATGCAATCCTGTGCACCACAGAACCATGCAAGCCAGCCCCACCATGAGCACCCATCAGTGGGTGGCAGCACATGGCAATGCAACAATGGCAGACACATTGCCACCATGCACAGTCCCCGAGGTACTGCTGTGAGAGACTGACCATGCGTCGGCACAAGAGGTACCCCACATGGGACAGGTCATGCCCTTGATACCACCACCAGTGGTACAGCACCCTGCACAGTATTCAAGTGACACACCCTGACCCACCACTGGCCACAACAGCCAGCACAGACACCCACAGTGTGTGTGGAAGCATGCACCACACCGATGCCACACAGTGTATGGACAGACACCCACCCATACCCAAGGGCACACCAACACAGGGATGCAGTGGTGGGGCAACCAAGCCCCATTGTGGGCCCATGTAAGCTATGTACACACAACCCACAGTCCTCCATAGCACTGGAGTGCCAGTCACCCTGTGCAGGCACTGTGGACCTGTACACCACCAGCAGTCACCCAGAGCACAAGTCACAGACAGTGGGGCACATCCCCTGCAACACACACAAGGCACAGCATGGAGGTGGACAACAACTGTGGTGCCCACAGTGCCACCCAATCCAGGCATGCACCACACCAGTGACAGGGGCAACTCAGCAAATGGACGGGTACAGTGGCCGCCCTGCAGGGACTGCCACCACTGACATGCCAGTGGACCGTGCAGGTCACAGATGCATGAGTGTCAGCTGTACAGGCCATGGACGGGCCAATGGGTGTGCCATGGACACAGAGCATGCACCATGGACCACTGCACACAGTCATCCAGTGCACAGGGCACAACACACACACCACAGAAACTGACTGATAGCTACCCCACACCATAGTCACCTCCACACGGACACACACACATACCCATGACTGCACCACCCGACGCCATGCACACCACTGCAGCTGAGCACCTATAGCCCACTGCAAATCAGAGACCACCACAGTATTCATATCAAAATCAAATGTATTGCAAAATATAATATTCAACTATTTACAAGAATACAAAAACTATATACAAAGTTGGGGCCACAAACAAGGTGGGGGTGGGTAGGGGCAGGGGTGACAAATGGGATGGGATAGGAGGAGTGTGAGGGTGGGTCCAGGGGTAGGAGAATTCAGGAACTGAGGATCTCTAGCGGAGCGCCGCTCTGAGCTGTGCACTTCCAGCCTCTGTGCCTCCTCAGTACCCCAGTCATATCCAATCTCCAGAGGATGTCCAGGATTCCCGGCCAGCAGTAGAATTTCCTGCAGCCTCCCTGATGTCCCTTAGATGGCAGGTATCTAGGACAAGGAGCACAGTCAATAGGTGTGAATGCACAACCCCATACAGCCCGCTCACTGTGCATGGCATACAGCCATGGGACATACCACTGTGATGGTGTGTGACCACCCGCAGTGATCACGCCCACAGGACCTGCCCACCCAGGCACATACAGCCATGTGGAACACTGCACACACCGACCGGCCAAGTCACGCACAGCACCATTGTGGCCGTTTAGAGACATGGCTATGTGGAATTCTGAGCAGTGGCACAGCCATGCACCTGGTACGCATGGACCACCATTGACGCACTCCAGACATGCAGTGTCACTGGACAGTGTTGACTGTAGCAAGTTGCGTGCATGGCAGTGGTGTCGATGAATGGTGGCCATACCCCACTGCCCACCCTGTCACACAGCATGCAATAGTAATCATGGATGTATGGCACTCACCCTAATCGGGCCAGTCAGGTGGGCGGTGATGTCTCTCCGCCACTTGGCTGCACCGTCTTCTCTCCTCCACCACCTCCCGCAACCTGCGGCATCTGCTCAGGCCTGTGGGGAAAACAAGGAGATAAGAACATCAGTACAATCAAGCAAAGTCCCCTGCCCCAAGGTGTGTGCCTCCAACCCAGCCAGACCCACCCACCCCACACCCTGTGAACACCGCCACAGCCAATCCCAGATGGTCCCTCCCCATGTGCTGGACACATACAACACTGTAACCCATATGGACGATAAAAGTGTGTTGACGGAACCCTACCTGGACGTGGCACCATGCCCCTCCTTGCACATGCCCACAGTCATGCCAGTAGCTCCGCCCCTCCACAGGTCCCCATAGCAGTGCCTGCACTGCTCCATGCTCCTCCCCATCTGGTGGCCTCCTCCAGGGCAGTGGCCACCTTCTGCCACACCTGGGTCCTGTCCCTGTCCAGGGACACCTCCCCAAGAAAGGCCCATGGTGTGGCTCAACAATTTCACCAGATTGGCTAGCTCAATGGCTGTCCACCGCGCTGCTCGCCTGCCTGCCATCCTTGTAGCTATAGTAGGCAATATGGCCTCTGCAGCGTGGCTCCCCCGCGTGCAGATGCTGCGTGATACAGCGTTGCCATTCCCTATCGTGCTGTTGCCGAACAGCGTGATAGAGGTGCACCCATGCCAAATGCATGGTGCCTAGGGGGCAAAGGTTGGGCACAGGGTCAAGGGTCTCTGGTGCATGGCCATGCACAGCACCATTGGAAGACAATGCATATAGCACGATTGGCTGCCTGTGTGCCAGTGCCATAGCAGATCTATCGAGCAGTTGGGCCATTGCGCCTATGATGGCTCATTGCCACAGCCATGTAGTGACCATCGCTATAGCGCCACTGGCACAATGGTGGCCATGCCCTGCATTGCCTACTGCACACAGCACGCCATCAGCGCAGCAGATGCCTGCATCAGCAACCTGGGCATGTGCAGTGAGGTGTACTATGCATGTCACAGAACTGCGCCATTGACTCAGAATGTTCAACACACTGTGCACAAAGCGCAACAGCGATATTCAGCCATCTTATGCAAATCATCTAATCAGCCATTCAAAGGTGCAGCACTGCAATTTGCATCTACTTAAAGTTGCTCATCACCTCATTTGCATGGATTGCACTATAAAGTGCAACAATGTGTTTCAGTGGCCATGGTCGGTTACTGCAGTTTATTGGGAGTTGCATGCTGTTTGGGAGTGTGGACTGTGGATTCAGGGAAATGCATTTGACTACAAAGTCACAGGTAACAACTGCCATTCTTACAGGCTACATAATGACCGAGCAGGTTGTTGGAGAGGAGAAAACAGTGGTGGAGGAGGAGGAGGCCGAACTTTACAAAGGCTGAAACTGAGGCCCTGTTCGAGGCCTACCTGGATCAGGAGCCACTTCTCAGTGGACGGTGGGAACACCTCAAGCCTGTGCTGCTGCATGGGAGGAGGTGGCACATGCTTTGAACCTGCATGGCAGCCACCAGCGCTCCGTGCAGGAGTGTAAGAAAAGATGGGCATGGACAGGAGGAGGGTAAGGAGAAGGTGGCTGCCATCAGGGCAGCACGTGTGTGAACTGGTGGGGACAGCGGAGGTGGTACAGCTGACCCCACAGGAGGAGAGACTTGCTGGAAGCATGCAGCATAGTGCCATTGAGGGTGTTCTGGGTGGTGGCTTCCTGACGGGTGGTGGCCCATCACTGCATGGTAAGTCATGGTCTGTCTATGGGGGGCAGGGTAGGTCACATGCACTAACATGACTTTGCTTTCCCTTACAGATCCTGAGCATCTGCATGGGTCATGGTGGTGGGCCTGTCCACGCGGACAGTCGGCTGGAGTTGGAGGAGGGACCATCCACCTCTACAGGTATATGTGGATCATTGTGACAGTGAGGCCACCTGGCTGTCCACACTGATGTCGTTGTAACAGGTGTGGAGGAAGCCCTGCCTGTGTTCCAGTGTGCTGGCATCCACAGATGCCAGCATGCTGTGGCTGTGGCTGGGGCAGAGTCCGGCACCAGTGATGATGACATGACCATCATGGGCAGTGACACGTGTGTGCCATGGGATGGCCACACAGCAGGGCACTTCACACCCATGGCTGTGGGTGGTGCTGCCGTGGAGGCCTGCGTGTCAGCACAGTCCCAGGCTGTGCCTGTCAGCACCAGTGGGGCAGCACTGGTGTCTGTTCAGGACAGTGGGACTGTTGCAGCCACTGCGGTGGCACCACTGAGCCCTGGGGAGCGACAGCCAGAGGGGCAGCATCAGCATTTGCCCAATGGGCTTGGGGGTACAGGGTTCAGCTGCGGCATCTGTGCACCACCTGTGGACATGCTCAGACCTGGTCCTGGTGTACAGCACCCACCCTCAAGGGGTGCTGAACATCGGGCCTTGCACACCCTGAGGGACAGGATGCAGAGGAGGCTGATGACCTCTTGGACGAGCACACCCACCTACTGCGAGCATCGGTCCAGCAGCAGATGTGGCTTGACGACATCCATGGATGCACTGCGTGTGGCTCTGGAGTGGCAGAGGAGCGCCGCAGCAGGGACACCGCACTGATCCTGGCAGGGATGGACCGCTTGTGGAGGATGGACCGCTGCCATTGACTGGCATGCACAGGCATTCATTGCTTGTCATGGCCACAATGGGCACACAGTCAGGTGCCCATGCATCGTGGACACCACGAGTGCACTATCCACCCCCATTCCTGGCATTGTGTGACCCCACCCTGTCGACACTGGGTTCAGCTGTGGGCATCCCGAGCACTCCTGGTGCAGGCATGTTCGGTGTGCTGCAGACCCCTGCATGAGCATGGTCGCGTTCACAGTGGAACCCTGGGGACCATCGGTGCCACCCCATGAGGCCAGTGGTCAGCCTGCCAGTGCTGGTGGGTCTCGCGGGCTGCCCATGCATCTGTGGTGGTTGTGGCACTGTGTCACATGATTGACCTGTCTCCCAGCGTGGCTACTGTCTGGTGCTGCCCTGTGCATTGTGTAGCCAGTGGGCAGTGCACGGTGGGTACCCGGCCCTGCACGTGGGTACATTCCACCTGCACACCCTCCTGGCTGCTGTCCGCAGTTGCGGTGCATGATGATGCCTGCATTGCACTGTACACTAATGTGCAATGGTGCTCAGCATCTGACACACACATGGACAGGCAGTGGGCGTGGTGGCCTGTGGATATGTGTTGCTAGGGTGTGCATTCTGGGTCGGTGTGCCTCCTGCCCTCTGTGCACATTTGTTGCATTGTGTGTGCGTGTGTGTGTCCTTGTGGCATGTATGTTAATCCTCACCCATCCCTGGTTGTGTGTGTGCTTCTGTGCCCTGCCACTTCCCTTGACAGCATGCACTCCTGGTGTGTGTCCATGCATGTTTGTGGGTTGTGCCTTAGCCACTGGTGGTTGCGCATGGCCCCATGACTTACCTGGGTTGGCTGAAGTGCTTCTCCATGATGGTGTCCCGTGCAGCTGTGGCAGCCGGAGCAGTCGGGGTCCTGTCGGCCAAGGGGTCTGCCCATCACCATCGTCAACAGTGTCCCCATCATCCCTATCGCTGTCCCCTCTTCGACCTGTATGGCTATCCCACAGTCATTGGCCCTGTTGTGTAAGATGCAACAGGCCAGGAATAGCCCACAGGCCTTTGAGGGGCTGTACTGTAGGGCACCGCCAAAGGTGTCCAGGCAATGGAAACGTGCCTTCAGCATCCCAAACACCTGCTTGATGACATTATGAGTGGTGGCGTGTGCCTCATTGTAGCATTGCTGCAATGGGGTAGCGGCCGCCGTAGGGTGAGCAGCCAGGGATGGAGTGGGTATAAACTGTCACCTGTGTGTAGAGGGTGGAGGTTAGTTTTGTGATCAGCATCGCCTGCCCCAGGTCATGTAGTCCACTACCCATGCCACCTCTGGCCATGCCCCCAGGCCCTATGATTGTCCATGTGGTTTGCATACTCACCCACTAGGTGTCCAGGGATGTCCCACTCCAATCTGTGGCACAGTGCCGACTGGTGCCAGATGAAAGAATTGTGTGCTCCCCAGGTGCATGGCACAGACATTGATGATGCACCTCCTGGCATCACACACCACCGCAGTTGATGCTGGCATAGCCCTTGTGATTTATGTATGTGGCCCCTGGGGCCAGGTGGTGTGTGAATGGCCACATGGGTGCAGTCTATTGCCCCTAGCATGCTAGGCATACGTGCTACCCTGTGGAACTCCTGTATGTTTGCAGTGTGCTCCAGCCGTGGCTGGGGAAATGGATGTACTCCGCGGCATGTGGCAGCAGTGCGCTGAGGAATTGGGTGAGGTGGAATGATGTGGCCAACTGGGTTATGCCTGTGGTGTCCCCAGTTGGTCTCTGGAGGTACCCATGGTGAGCAAGCATGTGCAGGCTGTTGCCTTAGTCTCCACTGACAGGGCATGGCTCTGTCGTGTGGGTGTCTGCATCACATCACTGCACAGCTCACAGAGCCGCCTCAGAATTGCCCTATTTAGGTGGTACCGCCCACAATCTCAGTATCAGTGTACAGCTCAAAGCTGGTGCGGGCTCGGTACTGCCTGTTGGGGCATACCGCTGATGGGCCCTTCCACGGCCATGCCCCCTGCCGCCCGCCTTCTCACCCCCTCATTACGGCCTCCATGTGGAAGGTGGCACTGGCCATGTCCCTGGCTTGTGTTCACCCCACTGGCAGCTGTTGCTGTATTCCCCGCTGTTCTGGCTGCTACCTCCCTGCACTGGGTACACCTGCCTGTGCTGGCCTCTGTGCTGTGTGGCTTCCCACACCTTCCTGTGCCTGGCTGTTCAGACTGCCCTTTCCTGGCCTGCCCTGTTTGTGCCTCCTTGTCTGACTGTCTGCCCATGCTTCTGACTCATGTGGCTTCCTGTGCGTTCTTGCACCTCTCCTTGCTCCTTTTATTTTGGCTCATTTCTGCTATGGCGCAACTTCCGCTGTTTCTATTGCGCATGGCGCAAGTCGCTGAATATCGCACTGTGCCATTTATGCATGGTTCCTCCTTTGGTTGCACATGCCTTCATTATCATTGCGCTGTTGCTCAGCATGATTTCAAGAACTGCCTCCTGCTGAATATCGCAGAATGGCACAATTTCAGACTTGTGCAGGTGCAACCCTATTGCGCATGGCTCAACTCTTTGAATATCTGGGCCCTGGTGAAAATCATTTGTGCCATGTTTGCGCCATGTTTGTGTGGGTACCCTATATTCTAAAGACCAAACAGCATGGGCAAACTGGATAAACACCAGAAACAATTATAATGTATGCACTGGGCAAAGAGAGGGGCATGTGCATGAATACAGGCACTATGCTATATTCAGTGCATTAGCACCACGCAAAGTGTGTTTGCGTGACTTTGTGTGACACTTAGCATGGCGCAATTACCACCCAGAAAAGGTAGTCTTAACTCTGGGCAAAGATGGGGTGTGGAACAGCTGCAACAGTCAACATGGCCATAAGCAATAATAGCACCATATTGCACCTGATGACTGTGGCCAATGAGGAGGCAGAGAGGAGATAGCCACCCTGGGCCACTCCATATGCCATGGAAGAGACATGCTGCACACAGGTGGCACTGCCCACATCTCCATCATCTGGCACTTGTCCCAACTCTGCCAGGCATTTGAGGGTGTCCCAGCACCCAGTGGACACCTTGTCAGTGCATCCATGCAGCACACACCACCAGTCCCCCATGGGATAATCCAACACAATCCAGCACAGACATGCAGCACTGAGGGGATGGAGGGTGTTGAGGACAGGGTGTACAGGTGGCCAGGATGCACTACATAGTAGTTGCCACCACACGGCTGGAGCCATCCACACAGTGTACATGTTCCAGTGATGGGAATGCCCCTGACATCAGTGTGTCTGTGTGATGGTATGTGTCTCCCCGGGACACATACTGCACACCTGTACAGAGCCCGTCACACACAGCCAATCATGTGTGTGTTGCTGTGTATCCCATGCTGTTGGTGTAGTGTGTAGAGTCAAAGGACAGTATGACAGTGGTGTCCACTGTCAGAACACACCTTCCAGCTGGGCCTGCCACTGTGTGGCAAGCAGCACTCATTGATGCCTGACACACTGTTGGCATTGCTGTGCCCCTCACAATACCGTTACTATGGCACCATAGATATGCTATGCACTGTAGCAGTGACAATATGTCTATGGCATACAGCACCACCACACGTGCCTGTGGTGCAAGTCCCTGGGGTACAGTAGTCTCTGCTGCTGTGAACAAATGTAGCCTGGAGCTATCGACTTGTTTTTATTTATTTATTTTTTATTTTAGTCTTTGGTAACTGGTAGGCCCACTAGGCACAAGTGCCTGTTTTCAGGGTGACCTGGGAGCACTGGGCAGTTAAGTGACTTGCTCAGAGTCACACAGTATGCAAGTGGAGGTTGTGAGAATCAAACCCAGGTCTGGTCTGCTGGCTGTACCAAGTTCATTCACAGCTCATTACTTTAACCTCTAGGCTATACTGCCAGCCCCTTTGATCTGGTCTGACATACAGATGGAGGTGTGTGCATACCCAGCCTGCAACTACTGACCTATAGTTCCAGTCTGACATACAGGTGGAGCTGTGTGCACCCTGAAATAGAGCTGGGCAATCTTCATGGTAATGCATGCAAATCAGGCCATAATAACAAGCTAATGTGGCTGTTTGCCCTCGGATTGCCTAAGTAGGCTCATTTGCATATCAGTTTTGAATATAATAAATTTTGCGAGAACTAATATGTTTGCCCTGGGCAAGCGTGTTAGCTTCGGGCAAATAAGTTGCCGAGCAAACCTGTGCAAAACTCATGGCACAGTTCTGCACTGCTTGGCCTGCAATGTTGTTTGCAGTTGTTGTGCACCACTTCTTGCTAGCACCCATATTGGCCATGTAGTTTCACTTTGCCTTACTCCACCTCTGTGTGCACTGAGCTACTATTGCAGTTTGCACTGACCCGTTGCTATATTCAGTGCAAAATTCTTTGCTGAGCAATTTTGCACTGCATTCTCTGCCTTGTTTGCCTCCTTGTTTGCTGCTATATTCAACAGGTTTTGCCACTGGGCTATTCTTTGAATATAGCATGCAATTGGATGTGGCTGATTATGCACACTGGCAGTGCAAATATTGTCCCTGGGCAAAGTTTTGAATATTGAGACCCTGATGCCTGGTACAATACATCTGTGGCTACAAACTGGACAAATAACTTTCCTTTGGGCCTACACCAAGACACCAGTTTTCAGGTCACTTAAAGCAGGCATGACGAGAATGGCTAACAAGCTGAAACTACAGTAGAAGTCATATTACTGTTCCTCCAGCTCACTGGTTTAGTATTTTTAATGAGTTGCTTAATGTGTGCACTGCCCACTGCAATAAATTAATAAAAGTTTCCTTATTGTTTGTTTCTAGCTGCAATTCAGTTTCAGCTTACGTTTGCAGCTCTCTGGAAACTTTCATTAATGCAGTTCAACAGATTAAGCAACCCATAAAAATACTGAACCTCTGAGTTGGAGCCTGAGTTCACTACTGCAGAGTGCATTACAACTTGATTGACATGTCATTCTACCTAATCTGATGAAGAAGCTCTCACCCAGTTCTAGCCAATAGCAATCCTGCATTCAGAATGAAACCCTGCTCCGGCCGCCATGCTATTTTCCTCGCTTCTAAGGACTCCACTCACTGCCTTTTTTTTTTTTTCGTCAGTTATGATTCCATGTCGGCCGCCCGGTGGCTGCAGAGGGTTGAGGTGCTGTACACCACACCGCGCTGCACCAGCGACCCGGTTCGGAATGAGTCCGGCTGCTGGGGTCGGCGGGGGAAGAGATTGAGCATCCGTAGGACTGCTCTCTCTTTCCAGGGAGGGCTTGGGGATGTGATAGCTCTCAGAGTGGCCTCTGGCGGTCTTCGGGGCACGGATGTATGGCGCTGTGAGCGTTGGGGGCAGAGTTGTGGCATTATGTTGCCTTGATAAGCCACACTCCGGGGTCAGGAAAAGAGAAAATCCCATTCCTGGGGATTGATGAAGGCACCTCGATTGCAGAACAGCCACACTCTTCAACACAGGGCTATCTTCCTCTCCACAGGACCACTCGTGTGCGGGCACTTTGCCTCATAGATAGAGTGGCTGTGCTGGATAGGGGCGGCCCTACCTCTGGAGGGTTCAGACTCGAAGTGGTGCTTGGTGGCACGAGGGAGAGGACTAGTCATGGGGAAGGTAGAGGTTGGTATCCAAGGATGCTGGAAGGAGTTTTCCAGGATTGGAGATAAATAGAGTTAAAAAAAAAATTCCATGTCCAGATTTTAAGAAATAAATAAATGGAAAAGGAAAGGAACATTGTTTAACCAGGAGCAGCACACTAAGCCAAAGCTTGTTTCAGATGCGACCTGGGAGCACAAGGAAGTTAAGTGACTTGCTCAGGATCATACAGTATGCACCTAGGCAGCTGGTATTCAAACTCAGGTCTCCAGATCTGCAGCTCAGAGCCTTAACCCACTGCACTATACTGCCTCCTCTACCAATGCACTACCAATGCTCATGACACATTATGACATGCTGCACAGAGACTTGATTTAGAATGTGCTGTATTGCTCCTGAGTCCCTCCATGGCCAATAATCTGCCCTGCAGTACTTGCCATGCATACTGTAGCTGTGTTTTTTTTTCAGCTGTGTACCTTGTATTACAGTAGCCAAAACTTCTTCGTCTGCTATGATTTGCTTGCTGCAGATAATAAGGCTTTGAAAATGAGGAAACTTTTGAAAAGCAGTTATGTGACTGCTGGAGCACTGTGTATTAAACCAGATGGGAAGCATGAAAGACTGCTCTGAGCCCTACCATAATGTGAAACAGATGTGATTTTGAGTAGCTGACTGCTGTGAGCTATGTATTAACCCCTCACACCTGAATTAAATGTAGTAGAACCTCAATGAAGTGAGCCACAAAAGTAGAACATGCTGTAGGTGTGAGAGGGTTAAACCAGATAGAAAGCATGGGAGGCTGCAGTGAGATTCTACTGTGAGGTCACTGTGATCTGGTACCGCAGCAGCTGAAGAAACCACTGCTGTTTGCTGTATTCGGGACAAGAAGTAAAGAAAGTGAGGAAAACCCTGTAGTGTATAAACAGGTAATGAATTTAAATACCTTGGCCTTACGCTTGGTGAGCACCCTCTTGGCTTGCTTGTGACTAAACTAATAAATAAAATTCACCTGAGGCTGGGACGTCTTACAGGATCAGACAACTCCTCCTCCAAGAAACTAGAAACAGGCTAACTACCAGCTTGCTATTACCTCTCCCTGACTACGGTTCTATCTTCAACTCACCACAAAGTAATTCCGCTATGTTCCAGAAATTTACAATACCATTATCAGATTTGTTACAGAACTTCTCCATTGTACTCACAGCTGTGCCCTTTACTAATCAGCACATTGGTTCTCCCTTGAGGACAGGTTCACTTGAAGGCCACCACGTTTCTCATGAAATCCTCCATAACCACCTTCCCAACAGTGTCTCCTCGCTGTTCATAAAGGCTTGCCCCACTTGGCTCACTAGGAGAGCTACCACCTCACCATTCTTGGTCCCTCACTGCAACATCTTTTGGGGCAGAGATTGCTTACCTAAAGGGGTTCCAAGTTTTCAACACCTTTGCTCCTAACCTTGCTTATAGCTCCTCTCTAGCACTTTCAAGGTCAAGCTTAAGGAGCACCTGCTCAATAAACCAGCTTGTAATTGTCCTTTGTGTATTCCTCAGTTTTTTACCTCTGCCATGATTAACCGAATTAACTCTGCAAATTGACCTACTGTCGTTCTCTCCTAGTTTTCCTTTCTTTTCTATCCCTGGCCACCTGACTCATTTCCCTGATGTCTGTTCTCCCTTAGCACTTTCGGATCATCCCCTCACTTCCTGCATAAGGCTCACCCTAGTACTGTACATGTGTTTTAGTCTTGCTGTAAATATGTGGTTTGCTATACATAATCCAGTTTGAAATTTTATTTATTTTATTTATTTTATTTATTTATCTATCAAGTCTAGGATTACAAATACCTTTGAGCCTTGCTCTTTTACAAAGGTTCCATGTCAGAAATACAAATTATGGAACATCAAGACAAACATTACAACAATGTGGACATTGCAAACAGAGTACAGATTAATACAATTCTAGGGTAGCATTGTAACAATGCAGCCAGCGGCATTTGTCAGAGAAAATAGACAATAGATAAGAAGTGCCAGAGTCATAGGGAGAGGGAAGAGGAAGGGGATGTATAACATTGTATTTGTTCTTTGTATATGTTTCTACCTGTGCGTAGCCTAATTGTCCTGCCTTGCAAATTTATCTCCAACTGTATAGTTTTATTACCATGTGTTCGCTATAATTTGTATATATCCTCCTTTGTTACAACCTGTAAAACTGGATGCTTGTGTAAATGGCATTTTGCCCACATGCCTTCCAGTATAAAATAAAATGAAATGAAATATTTCCGTATAAAATGACAAATATTGCACAATACAGCACTGTATGAACTGGATTAGACAGATCTGGGGACATTTATAAACTGAATGCTGGTGACTACTGCACTGCAAATGCATTTCAAAATGCATTGCATGAACACTGGATGGGAGCAGAAGTGAGTTTACAGTGGTTGAAAGTGCATTGCATTGTGGATTGCATTTGAGCTGATGAGTGGTTGAAATAGAGTTTATATTTTAAGCATTTAGAATTGCCACTGCATCGTCAGTACAAAAATAATGAAAGAGCAATGAGTTGGAGGGACAGTTTAATGTGACTTGTACTGTAGTAACTATGTTATCACACAAATCATGTTCTGCACAAATAAAAATTGAAATACATGTACTGTTATTGTTTCTGTTATTTCCCATCAAAACTTAAAAATGCTGTCAGAGTGAAAGAAAAAAATGCTTCTTAACAACCACTGCAGGATAACATAGTTACATATGTCTCCTGCAGTGATAACAACAATTCATTTTGTGTTGATCTGAATGAAATGTGAACCTCATTCTTTACTGGGAAACACTGACTAACAGAGAAAGAATAGTGCAGTAAACAGACTGCTGAGTGGAGGGATTGCTATAAAACACCAATTTGAGAAGTCCATTAGCAATCTGCTGAGGTGCACATTTTCTCTGTGATAGTGAAACATCTGCAGAGCTCTGTCCTGCAGTCATAAAAAGGAGTAGCATGAGGCCACCAGCAAACTACAGATGCTGTGTAGGTAGGGTGCTGTCAGTTGCTCTTCAATAAACAATGAAATTATGAGAAAAGGTTGAATTTTTCAGCATTTACTCATAACTTTCCAATTTTGCAGATGTTGATCCCAAATGTGCAGCATAGCCCCTTTGTTACCCTAGTTGAGAACATGACAGGTGTCATGTTTTATATCCTCTCTAAAATGTGTTTTTGCTGTTGCACCACGTAATCCCCTTTCAGATGTGATTTGAAAATTACTTCTGTCTTGAACTAACATGTGGCCATAAAAGACTATGGGTGGGATATTCAGAGCACTTGCGCCATGCGCAATGGGGATGCGCTGGCGCAAGAGCAGAGATGCGTCAAAGCGCGATATTCAGTGGGAGGCGGTTGTGCAGGACAAAAATACAATGCACCGCAAGCAACAGAAATGAATGCATGCGCAAGTGCAGGGCATAACCAGGAATGACGTATGCAGGTGATATTCAACAGTAGCCGACGTGGCGCAACAGCAGAGTGCCGTGAAGTTGGCGCGAAGTGGAAATGAGCCAAATAAAAGGGCCAAGTGAGGGGATGATGATTGCGCCACAGAGGAGCCATAGCAGGGGAGCATGGAGAAAGAGTGGCAGGAGGCAAGCCAAGAAGCAGGGGCAGGTGTGGCCAAGGAGGTGGATAGGGGAGCACTGGAGGTGTGTGCGAATGAGTGACAGTGGTGTGTGTGTGTGTGTGCACGCATGTGAGAGGGCCTGAGCATGCCACAGAGGAAGGAGGGCAGTGGATCAGAGGCAGGGCACAGTGGTGAAGAGCCAGGGGTGTACAGTGCAGGGGCAGTACTAGCAGCACACAGCTGGGGGACTAGGAAGACAGCTGCCTGGGGGACACCAACCAGAGATATGGCCAGTGCCACCTTCCAGATGAAGGCAGTAATGAGGGGTGTGAGAAGACAGGCAGCAGGGAGGCATGGCCGTAGAAGAGCGCAGCAGCGGTATGCCCAGAACAGGCTGTACTGTGCCCACATCAGCTTGAGCTGTACAGTGACATTGAGATCGTGAGGCCAGTACCACCTGAACTGGGCAATTCTGAGGTGGCTCTGTGAGCTGTGCAGTGAGGAGATGCAGACACCCACATGACGGAGCCACGCGCTGTCCATGGAGACCAAGATCACTGCTGTCATGTGCCTGCTCACCACGGGCACCTTCCAAAGACCAACAGGGACATGACAGGCATAACCCAGTAGGCCGCATCATGCCTACTCACACAATTCCTCAGCGCACTGCTGCGGAGTACATCCATTTCCCAGCAAACAGGCTGGGCACACCACAAACAAGCAGGAGTTTCACAGGGTAGCTACGATTGTCTGGCGTGCTCAGGGCCATAGACTGCACCCATGTTGGCATCCGCACACCACCTGACCCAGAGGGCAGCATACATCAACTGCAAGGGTTACCCGACTGTCAACTTCCAGGTGGTAATGCGATGCCAGGAACACATACTCAATGCTGAGCCACGCACCCTGGGGAAGCACACGATGCCTTCATCTGGCACCAGTCCACACTGTGCCATAGATTCGAGAGGGGACATACCCACTGGTCATCTAGTAGGTGAGTATGCATTGCTGCGCTGGGCGATGGGTGCAGATGGGGTGTGTGTGTGGGGTTGGGCAGGGTGCCATGGGGAATGGCCAAGAAGGCCAGTGGCACAGTGTCACAGACTACCATGCTAATGATACCTCTCACACAGGTGACAGTGGGTACCGCTACGCCCTGGCTGCTCACACCATGCTGGCACCCCTCGACTCCAGCTCAGCAACAGTAAAATGAGGCACATGCCTCAACATGGATTGCCATCAAGCAGGTGTTCGGGCTGCTGAAGGCACAGTTCCATTGCCTGCACACGTCAGGCAGTGCCCTACAGTATAGCCCTCAAAGGCCAGTGGGCTATTCCTGGCCTGCAGTATCCTGCACAACATGGTTATGGACTATGGGATAGCTGTTGAGGTTGAGGAGGGGACAGCAGTGGGGCGATGAGGATGCCGGTCCAGCTGGTGTTGGGCAGCCACCACCTGGGTGACGGGATACCAGGCTGGCCGGATGGCCCAGCAGCACCAGGACACCATTGCAGAGGAGAACTTCGACCACGCGGTGGGTCAACAGGGCCACTTGCATGCACCAAGGGCAAGGGCATGGCCCATGACAGGCAGGGGTGGACACCAGGAAGGACGGCAGGGGCGTGGGAATAGGCGGGTGACTGCACACAAAGGCAGGGAACAGCAGGGCTGCATGCGGCATGCATACACAGGCACACACCCCTACCCATGCCCACAGGCCCACATAATACCCACCCTACAGGCCGCCCCCACACCCACACAGGACCCAACACAACCACACCCAGTGGCTGGCACTGTGCGTGCCTCAGATGCTGAGCACCATTGCACAGTGGCAGACAACACTACGCTGGCATCATCATGCACACGCCACAGTGGCCAGCATCCGGGAGAGTGTGTACAGGGACTGTGTGGATACAGGACAGGGCACCACACCCATGCAATGCATACAGAGCACTGCAGTGCACACTGGGCAGCGGCAGACAGTGGCTGTGGAGGAAAAGGTCAGTCATGCAGCACAGTAGCACGGCTGCCACGGATGTGTGGGTGGCCCTGCTGAGACCTGCCAGCCATACCAGGCTGACCAGTGGCCTCATGGGGTGGCACCAAAGGGCCCTAAGGGTGACGCTGCGTGAACATGACCATGTCCGCGCAGGTGTCTGCAGGCCACCGAACAGTTCCTCACCAGGCGTGCTTGGTATGCCCACAGCCAAACCCAGCGTGACATGGCAGGGTCACCCGATGCCGAGAATGGGGGAGGACAATGGACCCTGCAGGGTGAGGCAGATGGGCACACAGCTGGTTGGCCAGTGTAGCCATGGCAGTCACCAATGCAGCGGTCTGCCTGTCAATGGCTGCAGTCACATTTACCTGCTGTTGGGCCAACTCTGCCAGGAGCAGGGCATGGTCCTGCTGCGCTGCATCTCTGCCTGGCGCTGCTCTGCACAGAGTGTATCCACGCATCCATGAGCCACACCTGCTGATCCACTGAGGCCTGCAGTAGATGGCTGTGGTCATCCAAGGGGTCATCCACATGGCCAGCATGCTGGCCCCCATGTTGTTCCTGACCCGCGCCACAGCGCCTCAACAGTGGGCGCTGCACAGTGGTGTCTTCCTGGGGTACATCCTCACACGGTGCACTGCTGTTACCCCACCCCCATCCCCACATCAACACTGTCCAGCTGCTGCTGCTGCTCCGCCTGCCAATCGCCAGGCACCACTGGCATGGCCGCAGCGACAACTGCCCACTACTATGGCTGCACACCAGTGCTGCCCCACTGGATCCCGCTGCCGCAGACTGGATAATGGCTGGTGGGCAGTCAACCATGCCAGCACTGCCCGTATTGCCGCCTGGGCGGATGCCATCCATGGGATCCCCCTGTGACCCACTAACATCACTGTCCAGGACGTGCATCATGTCATCATCAGTGCTGGAGTCAGCTCCGATCTGTGTCCCAGCACAAGACACCATGAGAGGTGTCAAGCTGGAACACAGCCAGGACCACATCCGTACCTGCACCGCCGGCATCAGTCTGGACAGGCGTGCAGGGCTGCAGGCGGTCTGCCCCTCGGACACCTGTGGAGGTGGATGGGTGCTCCACGGTTCAGGGCCACCCCAGTGGACACACCCACCACCGTTGTACCATGCAGATGCTCAGGGCTATAAAGGAACACAGTACCGTTAGTGGTTCTGCCTGGCCCTGGACCCAGCCCTCCACCCACACACTGGCAACACTGGTCCTCACATGTAGTGATGGGCTGCCGCCCATCTGGACGCCTCCGCCGCAACACCCTCAATGGCAAATGCTGCATGCTGCCGCCACCTGCTCCTCTAGTGGAGTCAGGTGGGCACATCCTGCTGGCCCCACCAGTGGCAGCACACACTGCCCTGTTGGCAGCCACCTTATCCTTGATCCACCTCCTGTCTATGCCAACCTTCTTCTTGCACTCCTGCATGGACCGCTGATGGCTGTCCTGCTGGTTGATGGCATGCCACCTCACCCCACGCCACCATATGGGCCTGTGGTGTGCCCTCTGTCCACTGAGCAGTGGCTCCCTGTTGAGGTAGGCCTCGAACAGGGCATCCGATTCCACCCTGGTGAAGTTGGGCCTCCTCTTCGCACCTCCCTGCTCCTCATCATCCTCCGCTCAGTCATGCTTGTGCCTGGGGGATGGACAGGTGTTACCATGGACTATGCAGTCCCATACAGCCCTCCCAGTCCACTGTCCCCATGTCTCCACAGCATGGCACCTACCTCCAAAGGTTGCAATACTGATCCATGGCCTGTGCATTTCCTGGTCACTTTTATAGTGCATCGCATGCAAATGAGGGCATGCACAACTCTAATTGGATGCAAATGCAGTGGGCGCCGTGGATTGGCTCATGAGCTGATTAGCATAACCTGGCTGAATATCTCACTGTGCACCTTGCGCAATGGTGTTGAGCATGCACAGGCTGTGGCGCACCACTGGCGTGTGCAATCGGCACCACACTCGCATGCCCGTGGTGCTTCTGCCTATGCTAGTGGTGCAACAGCCGCATTGTGCACGGGAGGCAGTACAGAGCACTGCCACTACTGTGCCTGTGGCGCTCATGCGCGCACATGTCCCATGGGCACACGTGCCACGTGCACCGGGGCGCCATGACGCTCTGCATGGTAGTCCACTGCATGGCATCACACACATGTACTCCTACCGCGCCTGCAGGGCCTCCCTATCACACTGTGACAATCTGTGCATGGACAGACCCTTGTCCCTGCAGTTGCCCTTGCCCTCTAGGCACCATGCAGCCGCATGGCTGCCCCTATTGCGCAGTCTGGTGTCAGCGCACTGCGACTGGCAGAGCAGTACTGCGCTGCCTCCACATGTGGGTCACTTGCACTACCGGGCATCATTTTGAGCTCAGCAGATACTGCATGATGCCATGCACCAGAGCACCAGTATGGAATGCGGTAGAGCTGGCAAACCTGGTGGCTCTTGTGGAGCCCCATGCAGATGCCCTGTTTGGGCAGGTTCCTTCCTGAGGCCACACACAGAGGTGTGGCAAGACATAGCAGAGGACTTGAGGAGGCTACAGGGAGCTGTAGGACCGCAAAGCAGTATCGCCACCACTATAGGGGACCTCCAGCGGTGTGACCCTGACTGCCTGAGGTGACTGCAGGCACGTGCCCGGTGGGGAGCCATGCCACAGCCAGGTAGGTGCTCCTTCACCATCAATAGTCATATCCATCTGTCCTGGTGGCACAGTGTTCAGCAGGCCATGCTGCGGGGGCCAGGGCCTGTGTTGCCGGCTGTGGGGTGCATCGTACACCCTGCACCACTGTGGCACAGACAGGCTGTGTGACCATGCACACTGTTGGGGGTGGCTATGGGTCAGACGTGTACTGATGTGACTCTCCATGTTTCCCCACTAGGCCCAGAGGACGCTGTAGGGCCTGGATGGCCCAGGAGTGAAGAGGGCAGGCTGACACTGGAGGTGTGGCCATGTAGTCAGGGCACAGTGGTGGTGCGGGGTCAGCATACCCTGCTGACCGGGATGCAGGTGATGCCATGATTCCTTTACACCTGTCCATGGTGGGTTGCAAGGGTGGTGGTGGGCATGGCCCCCTACCTGCTTCAGCGTGCATGTCCCATGGTGCCCTCTGCACCATCCTGTGGGTCTGCACATGTGGGTGGGGTCGCAGTTAGGCTGTGGGTGCACTGGTGCCTGGGCCATGCCACTATCATCTCCACTGCATTGCCATGACACTGGATGGCCAATTGATGGTGCTGTGCGTGCATGGGCGGTGGTGGTGTAGTGGTTTGCATGGCTGTAGGTGCCCGGTAGGCAGATCTTGTGGGCATACCCACTATGGATGGTCGCCACATACCAGGGGTGCAGGCCACTGATGTACGCCGTGCACATTGGGTGGGCTGCGTTGGTCTGGCCAGTCACTCATACTGATTCTGATCTCTTGTCCTAGGTGGACTACGCTGGTCGGGCCATGGAACGGTCCCTACAGGAGATCCTGCAGGTCACCCAGGCTATGCTGGAGCTGCTGCAAAGTATGGACCGGGGTGACCGTCGGTGGCACAGAAGGCACCACAGGTTGGACAGAGAAGACCAGGGCCACCAGTAGGGCCTGCAGCACATGCCCATGAACGTTCCCTCCTGGACTATACTCCACACCCCTGTGTCCCCCACCTTTGCCTTTTCCATTGTCCCCTGCCTTCCCCTTGTTGTGGCCTTGCCCATCCCTCCCCATTGTGTATATATATGTACATAGTTCTTTTAATGTTGTGTTCATTCTTAATATATGCTTTTACAACTATGTCCGTGTTGGTCTCTGATTTGCAGTGGGCGATGGAGCCTTGCTCCAGTGGTGTACATGGCTACTGTGGGTGGTGCTGGCCTGGCCGTGGTGTGTCTGGCGGGGTTCCTCCACAGGTGTGGGTGGTGGCCATGGGCTCTGTCCAGGGAATGTGTGGTGTGCCCTGTGCACTGTTTGCCTGTGTGCAGTGGGTTGTGGTCCATGTGCTATGTCCCAGCCTCCCTGGCCGTGTGTGCCGTGCCTGTGCGGTTGTGCCTCTGGCGTGTCTGTGGTACACACGGTCATGCCAACCCCACCACTGCATGCATGGCTGCTGACATGACATTGGGGGCAGTCCATATCAGCCACCTTCCAGGCACGGCGCCTGGCAGCTGGCATCCTGACCCCTGGTCTATTGCATGTCTGCCCCTGTAGCCACTGTGGGCAGTGCTGTTCTAGACCCCTCCATGCAGTCTATGGTGACTGGGCGGTGCCTGTGGTCTGGTGTTTGTCACATGGGTCCTGCTGTATGCGCCAGTGGCCTGGTTCATGGTGCGAACACCACATGGCAGGCTCAACGGCACCATGGTGATGTGCAGACCACAGGTACATGGCACCATGGGCCTGATGGCAGCATCTGTTGCACCATTTTGTGTGGCTGTTTGATGGGGTGCCCATGGGACTGTGTTGGGGAGTCATTGCATGTGCCCTGTGTTGCCTCCGTGTAGGGTGCTGTGCTATGTGGTGGTGCCAGTGCTGGGTCAGGTGTGTGCATGGGGGTGGTCCATGCACAGGTCCTGTGTTCAGAGTGCCTTCCTGCTGGTGGCAGCATCCGGGAGGGCCTTGCCACGTGCAGGGTCCCTCGGTACTGCTGCCAGGTCTATCACCTTGCTGTGCCTCTGTGGGGCCATGCAGGTGGGCCTTGTGTGGGTTGTGGTGGCAGCAGTGGATGGTGTCACCACATGTGGGGGTGGTCACGGTGGGGTGTGGTGCATGTGCATGGTACCATGGGGCATCAGGATGCATTGTCACAGTGGTGGTGGTATGATTCAGTGCCATGCTCTGTTTGGTCATGCTTCTGGGCTGGGTGTCTTGGGCTCACTGTACTGGGGGTGATTGGCATTGGTGTGGTGCCATGGCATGGGTGGGTCCTGGCCATCCTTGTGTTCTGATCTCTGTTGGCGGGGTTGGTGCAGGGTGCCTTGCCCAGTGGGCAGGGACTGCTGGCCCACGCTCTGCTGTTGGGTCACGCGGGTACTGGGCAGGTGGTCCATTCTGCTCATGTCTGGTTGTGCAGCTTATGGGGGCCTCGCCCTGGTGGGGGATTGGTCTGTCTGTCCTGGTGCATGCTCCTCGGCGCATGGTGCATCCATGGCTGCTGCACAATTGCTTCCTGTCTTTTGTCCTCAGCAACTCTAGGGGTGCTATTGGCGCATCACCCCAGCTCCATTAAGCATCCTCATTGCGCTTATGGCACATCGGGCACAATATTCAGCCATGTTGCAAGACGCACCTAGGCCTGTGCCTGGTTTGAATATCATGCTCGTTGCACTGCGGTGCACTGGACTTGCACCTGCTCCTCTATTGAGCATCTTTAGGCTAGTCTGAATATCCCACCCTACGCTGAAAATTTGGGGTCAAAATGTAAAAAATTATTCTTTTGCTGTATAAACATCTTTCTTATTCTGTTCACCATTTGCATATGGTAGCAACAAACATGTGAATACATTCAAATTGAAAGTGGTATTTTGCCCTGTAATGACTAATTCTGCTATTTCTACATTTGAAATCTGTTGTTACAGGACATTGATCTAATGAGTGACAATATGAGCAAATTTTACCATTTATCAAAAGTGGTTAGTTTAGTGTGTTAAAAGAACTTGAAAGTCTGATGGGGTGGTGGTATTCAAGGTATTGCATCAGACAAAGAGGAAATATTGTGACCATGAGGGAACAGAATTACCAAAGGAAGATTATGGACTCTTATCTGTTCAGAAAAATGTTGCCACACTACCAGGGATCCTACAAAAAATGTCAGTTAAAACTTTTTGAATTGGTGGACTTAGTGGTCCATTGCAATTGGATTACTACTGATGAAGCAAGTTTTATTAAGGTGAACCACCCTGTGGTACCAATTTTTATATATTACTGAAGACACACGGGATATCAGAAAACCATCAAGGTGTCCTACTGTCTCAGGGCTGGGATCTCTGACACAGAACCTCTCCATGTTCGTTAATACCATTTTACAGCTGTCCATTCTGGGTTTGCAGTCCCACTTTAGGGACAGTATGGATTTGCTACAAAACTGTAAGGTTTCATTTGAAACAGAGAATATATCCGCTTCATTAGATGTGTTAAGTTTTACACATCAGTACATCATCACCAATGCTTAAAAGCAGTGGAATACTTTCTGTCAAAATCAGTGAAACAGGATGATTTGTCATGATTGTTTTTATCATAATCTCCAGAATTTATGTTAACACATAACTTCTTTGTTTTAAACAGATAGGATCCTATTATTTTCAAATGTAGCACATCATTGGGGGCAGCGATTCTCGCTCATATATTAACCTCTTCAAGGGCCACTGGGAGAATTATTTTATTTGATCCTAGCTGTAATATATTCTGAGCCAGATTAAATTATGAGTCAGATTTATTGATGATATTATTTGTATATGGGCCAGGATGAGTTCACCATCCAGGATTTCATGATGTACCTTAATAATAATGACTATACTTTATCCTTTACCAATGAAACAGATAAACACACAATAATGTATTTGGATCGCCAGCGGATTGGTTTTCCAGATCAGGCAATAAGGTCAGAGGGCTACTGCAACTATACAGTGGCTGATTCTGTGTTACATGCATGGAGTGCCCATTCTAAGAAATTAATTGAATACATTTTGTATTGAGAACTAATCTACTTGAAATGGAATTGTTCTTACCATGACACTTTTTGAAACAGGCTCATGAAATGCAGACATGTTTTGAACAAAGGGTATGAAAAGAGCAGTACTGATGAAGCTTTACTAAAAGTAGTACAACTTAATAAAACAGGCCTCCTTGTACCAAACGATGGGAAAAATAAATCAGAGGATTCAACCCCCACCTTGTCACCTTTGTAATGGAGTATGGACCTTTGGTAGGCAGACTGGGTAATGCTGTCCATAAATTTTAACCAACATTGTTAACTGATCTGGTATTAAAGAACAACATCACACACAGACAATGTGTCACTTAGCAAGGGACAGTTTGGGAGTCAGATTCATGAATTCCCATTTGAAGCTTCATAATATCTAGTTGCACTTCTAAACTGGTTGGTTAGAAGCCAAATGGTTTCTTCAAGTGTAGTAGCTGTAGTGTGTGAAAGTTAGCAAACACAAGGAATTCTTAGAATGCCTCAGATGGTTTCATGTGAGATCCATAACTGGGGAATGGTAGTGAACTGTCATCGGCGGGACCCCCAGGGCAAACACTTTCTGCAAAGTGTTTTTTTTTTGCGGACTTAGCCCTGCTCCATAACCAACCCTGGTTTTTAGATTCCAACTCCAAAGGGGCACACTTCAGGGATGGGGCAGAACCATGGTCTATCAAAAGTGTTGGTGTCATGGTTCCTTCATCAGATTGAAGGTTCGCTATTCGGCAATCGCCTCTTTATGGGATACCATCTCGGTTAGATATCTTGAGACTAAACAGCTTATGACCTGCATTAATGCATTCATTATACACATTTTCTGGTGCCCTTGTGTTCTATATTACATGGGCAGAACTATTCGACTGATTAAGGTCCATATTCAGGAGCATTATAGAGGGATTATAAATGGCAACAAAAAACTGCACTGGGAGTACTTTCTCAAGACCCACCACTGTGATGGGAACCTTTTGAAATGTATGGGGCTGGAACACATCCCAGTTCCAGCTAGGGTGGAGATAGGCCCGTGATTCACTTTCAAAGGAGACAAAGTGGATTGTCAAATTGCAGACTGTTTTCCCAAATGGTTTAAAATGAGGAAGTGGATTTTTCACCATACTTGTAAATGAATAATGGAGAAGAGTTAGGTACGCAGTAAACTGTATTTTTATGTTGTTTATAAATATTTTATTATATTTGTTTTGTATGTTTTACAGATGGACATATTTTTGGAACTCGAGAAGAACGTAAAGCTTTTACATCAGCACTTGGATGTTATGTGTTTAGACATTTTAACAGGACACTATATAAGTGTTACCCCTTGGACCTATATAGTCCATTTATTATTGTTAATGTAACTATAATATTCTGGGTCCTGTTTATTTAAGCTATATTTTGAACATCTGTTTCTTTCTCTGTCTTGCATTTTTTTCTTTTTCAAAGTTATGGATTAAATCTTTTAATTTTAACCCCATGCTATCTCTCTCTTCCTTTATATTCCACTGATGCCTTGCTTGTGTCTATTATCCTGAGGGTGGTGGGTCATCTCCTTGTCCTATTAATTTTCTTCTTTAAAATAACTCTCCCCTTGCCTCTATATCTTTGACCATGATTTATTATAAATCTTCCAACTGCTTTTTGTTATTTCTTCTCTGCTTGTTTTACTGTTAGTACATTGTGATGCCTTATAACCATTTAAAGATTACTATCTTGTACTTTGTCATTTCCTCAGTCTCTTATTGTGAGTACATGCTTTATCTACCCAATGCAATGAATTTTGGATTTAGATAGTGATTTTGGGCAGGATTTACAAAGAATTGCGCCGCACATAAAATGATTTGGCGATAGACTGTAATAGCATCAGGGCAGGGCAGTGGTATTCACAAAGAAATAGCACTGTCACAGAACTCATAGTGAATGGCACACAAAGCAAGGGATGCAATGGGAGGCAGTGGCGCAACGCAGATAGTTGCCCAAGTCACAGAATAGTACAACACAGTACACACACAGGGGACAACAAAGCACATCCAGGTGGGCCCCATTGTGTGATGGCCCAGCTGATGACATAGGCAGAGTGGGCAAAAGGAAAGGGGCTCAGTGTGACCTGTAAGGCATAGTACAGAGCTCAGTAGGAAGATGCCAGTAATATTCCAGTGAACGGCTGCCAGTGCCTGCACAATGGCAGAACTGGAACCAGGGCGGTGGACGCTACAACATACAGGTGTGCACTTGGCAAGGGGAAAAGTGGCACGGTGACATGTGGTGACCCCCACCCCACTGGACCTGAACAGGTGGAGAGTAGAACACTGCACACCCAAAAGTGAAGCATCACAGGATGAAAGAACAGACATAGGGCACAGGATAGCAAATATAAAACAGCTTTAACATAGAAATATGTATGAACAAGCAAGAGCAACAACAACAAGATATAAAACAGTATACATAAGAACAAAAATGAAAGAAATGCAAGATACAACAAACGGAAGGAGGTAGGGCAGGAGGTGTTGGGAAAAATGGGACAAAGAGTGGGTGAGGAAGTAGGGGTAACTATATACAAAGGTAAAACAATCTACAATGGAACTATATACACAAGTTAGCTATTTACACAATAATATAGGGAAATGGCACAAACTAGGTGCGGGGCAAGGAGGCTTTCGGAGGACAGTATCACGGGCATTAGGAGGGGTGGTGGCAATGTTCTTTGTTCAACTGGAGGCCACAAGCTGGTGGACCTCCCTCAGCTCAGTCAGGATCTCCCCGGCTGCTCAAATATATTGCGTAACAGTCTGGCCTGCCTCTTGGCCAACAGCTCTAGGCATGCCCTCCACTGTGTTACATGTGTCATACTGGTATTCAAACTGGTATATAGACAGGCAAGGCGATTTGCCTATCTAGTCTGTCTACCTGTATAGACGGGTCAAGGGTTCCCATTACTAAGGAGATGTTTATCAAGGTTATCTTTAAATGTGTTTATATTTGTACATTTTGTTATCTCAGCTGGTAATGTGTTCCAGGTCCTTCCTACCCTTTGTGTATATGTATTTAATCATTTATTGTTTTGCACTGATCAAGTTTGATCTGATAATTGTGGCATCTTAGTCCCAAGGGTTTCCTTTGTAGTTCTAACCCCATTTCTGATTGTGATTTCGATTGTTTATTATTCTAAGCATCATAAGAAGAACACCTCTCTTGCATCTGTTTTCCGGACTATAAAGCCCTAATTCAGTCAGTCTTTCTCCTAAGATTTATTTTTTATATCTCATATTAACTTGGTGGCCCTATGCTGTACTTTCTGCAACACCACCACATCCTTCCTCAAATATGAACTCTGTGACTAGGTACCATAGTCCATATATGGCCTTATATAGCTCTATAAACTGGTAATATACATTCTTTGCTTTGAGAAATGAGTATCCTTTGACACTGTTTAAGTAATTAGTTTTTGAGCTAGTTTTGCATAATGTTTACTAAAGGTTAATTCACCATCTATTAATATTCCCAAATCTTTTCATGTCCCTGGTTCTGTCTGCTGAGGTGTGCCTAGGAGGAGGAAAATGGTGCGCTCAGTACAAGTGCTGCAACAGTGTTGAGAAGTGCAATGCCCCAAACCCATGTGATGTGTGTCCCAGATGCTGATTGTGTGCTGTCCAGAGGCAGTGGCACTGCCCACTGGCATATGGAGGTTCCATGCCTAGGAATGCAGTGCATGGCAAGATGACAAGGGCCAATGCAAGGTATTTGAGGAAGGCCATGGTACTAAAGTCAGCGTGAACACGCCAGCACAACATGAGGGTGAGGGAAGCAGAAGGTGGCCTTTGACAGGCAGCAGCAGCCATGTCTGATGGGCCAGATGGACAGTTGCAGCACTGGCCCAAGGAGCACAGTACCTGGCAAAGCAGAGGCAGAGTGCCAAGAGGATGTGTGGCACAGCCCACACGGCACAGCACCCCAACTGTGAAACCTCCACAGAAATGTCCCACTGTGGGCCATGCCTGTATCCAACCACCTGAAAGGCAATGGCCCTGAAACATTGTGAGGAAGCAGCAGTATGATACAGACACATGGAACATGAGGCAACAAGGCACGAGGGTGACAGGCGCAGAAAGCATACGCAAGGCTGTGCCACTTTTTTTTTCTTTTCAATTGTTTAACCAGGAGTAGCACACTAAGCTGAAAGCTTGTTTACAGGTGCAACCTGGGAGCACAGAGAAGTTAAGTGACTTGCTCAGGATCACACAGTATGCAAGTGGGGCTGTGGGATTCAAACCCAGGTCTCCAGATTTGCAGCTTAGAGCCTTAGACCACTGCACTATACTGCCTCCCATGCATATACATGGCCACTTGTGGAGGGTGGTGCATCTGGATTGCAGTCATGTGCCTGCCAGCATAGCCCAGGCAGCCCCTGGGTAGGCAGAGCCTGGGAGCAGGTGGCAGCATGTGTAACATGGCCATGTAACCATTGACGGAGGAATGTAACAAACAGTGGGTGTCCAGACATCCCCAGAACACATGATATCAGGGCACCAGGAGAACAATTGCAATAATACAGACACCCTGATCAGCCATCCTAGCGCTCCACAATCCTGGATGACACACACAGGTGTAGGAGTAATCTATGGTTTAGTAACTGTAAAGCATGGACAGCACATAGCAATGAACACAGCACACAGGGACAGGAACTGTCGGTTATGAAGGAGCTTGGAGGAGAAGGAGACCAAAGAAAATGTACCTTTCGAGTGCAACCTATGCAATAGTGTAACAAAACTAACAGACGTATAGATGGCAAGGTGTAATGTGGCCTGCCCTGCAGTACAATGCATGCTCAGTGAAAAAAGGTGTACAGTAGCCACCCCGCTGTCACTGGGTAAATCCCACCAGCCCCATGTCATTGCCACTCCACTGATGGTATTGATGTGGGGTCAGGAGGCACACCTGACCCATGGCACATACTGTGAGGGGTCTGCTGACTCCCCGATCCCCTGGCCCTGCAGCCAAAGCCTGTAACCACAGGCATCACAGCAAATGGAGGCTGAAGGGACCAAATGCAAGCAGCAGGGAAGGAGGATATTGCCAGGTGTGTGAGTGGCTTGCGTCAGTTGCACAGGGCACAGCCTGTGGACATGCAACTGTGGCAGTGGATAGACCATGGGATGCCACACCTGGTAGGCCATATGTGCATGCCCCCACTGAGTGTGCCACCAGAACCATGGTGTCACTAGTCAGCAATGGACTGCCCAAATCCCATGAATAATACCCAAACAGGACCACAAATGCCCAAACCACAAAAACACATAGCCACCATGAAGATCACTGGTGAGCAGTCTGTGGCCTGAGGGCCAGTGCACCCCTCCTGGATTAACTTATGGCACCCACTGCCATCCCAGAACAGAACATATAATGCTGTAAATAACCTTAAATGCTGTGTCCAGTCCAGTACAGAAAGTGTATTTCAATCAGTGTACAATATCTGCATGTTACGGGTGAAAGGGATCATGTGAGAGACTTGCAGGGGTCTTGTTGCCTTCAGGTGTGTTGTGGGGCCTCAGCTGCAGCCCCTGGTCATCTCAGGTTGCCTAACACTAATGGAGACCAATACAGAAGGTCGGCATGATAACCACCCAGTGGGCAATGGAGCACCAACTGGTGGGGATATGGAGAAATAAGTGAAGGACCACAAAGTAAGGGTGCCATTGGGCGATGACTGAAGACCCAGGATGATCAAGAGCAGGGTCATTGCCACACAAGGGTGTCCTGGCTTGACAAAGGAATGTGGTCAGCCTGGGACATAGGTGCCCACGCAATGGGAAATACCACACCAGCCCACGACCTAACAGCCACAGACAACTGCCTGTGGGCACACCGACAAGCCAAGTGCAGGACTATGGTGTGCAGCACTCATGACTGGCACAGCATGAGTAGGACCAGATGTGTGCATGAATGGCACACATGGGCAACCCACATCCACAGGGCCACAGGCCAGCACATGATGAGGAACATCCAAGGACCCTGTGGGCAGAGGTGCAACCAAGGGCAGATGGGCCTGACATGGGTGCGCATGATGCGTGAACAACACACTCATGGAGCAGCACAGCATGGCTGGGTCGCTGCAAACCCATAGGCAGGCATGTTGTAGGTGCGCTTCTACAGGGCTGGTATGTGGCAGGCCATACTGCACACACAATGTCTGCACACTGGACATAGGAATGTGTTTTGTGCCTGGTGGTCTGTTCACCACAAGGCATGTCCCTGTGGCTGCAATGGGGATGTGGGTACCAGGGCTGGAACATCATCCACCAGTGTGAGAACAGTACCCAGAACCAGAATAAGAGGCAACTAGGACATGGCTGACATCATGTGGTGCATGGTCACTGCAGGTGATGGCAAGAGAGGAATAGGCAGTAGGCATACTCACATGACCGGCTGCTGCCCGGGTGTGGGCCACTGTCCATCCTCCTTCATCCTGTGGAGCTCCCTTTACCGCCTAAGGCCTCTGATAGGCCATGCCTCCAGTCTCACACTCTGCAACAGATTAAGAACAAAAACTGTCAGTGGCATGCATCAGGCATTATGGTCCCACTACCCTGCCCAGGACTATGCTGACAAGGACCCTGGCTGAGAGATGTCTGTAAGCCATGAGTGAGTGGACCATGTGGAGCTGCAACAGAGTCACACATGCCCCCCACACACACCTGGCCAACACCAACAATGGGCACCTTTGGCTGCATGGGTGTAATACACACCCAGTCACGCACAGGCAACTGCAACAATATGTTGCTGGTTGGCGTCAGTGCATGAAGACCCCACTCACTGGTGGACTTCCCAGCATCCTGTGTCCACAGCTGATATCCCCCACAATTTGTAAGACCTGAACATGCCTGGTGGGTGATGCGCACCAGCAAAGGTGCAAAGGCAAGGCCCTGCCTGGTGCACAGGTGTTGCCATGTGCACCTGACAGTTGCTGCTAGAGGACAGGGACAGGTGCGTGACCCATGGCAGCCCATATCAGGTGGCAGGGCACCCACAGGCCACTGCATGCAGACATGTGAGGCACCAGTCAACTACTGTGACACACATAGAATGACAGGTGGTGCAGGGTATGTGTGGGGGGACATGCAACTGCCTAACAGTGACAGCATGGCAGACACAGGCACATGCTGAGGCATGGGACTGCGTGTGGGAACATGTCCACCTGGCACATGCTATGACCTGCCCTCCAGGGGCCCCATGCAGGCCCCCAGGACAGCTGAATGGCATCAATTGCAACAGGCACATGGGGCCACATCATATGCCCTGGAGCATGACAATGCACATATACGTGACCGCATATCAGCAGACAGGTGGCATGAACAACATCACTGGCAAGGCTTTACAGAGTGACACAGCTGTCAAACACTGCCTGTGAGAGCATGTTGCATACATCATGATGGGCACCCACTGGCCAGTACGATGGGCTGGGTGTTAGACCAGCTGCGAGGTATGTCTAATACACACGCATGACATACTGAGTAGGCCGCCAGTGAAGGTGCAGTGGTACACTGCCACCGAGGGCTATACATGGGAAACACCAGGCACATAGGTGGGCATCATGGCAGGGCACCGTAATGTACATGTCCTGGACCATGGCAGCCAGAACTGCCTGGGAGTGTCTGGTGACCACCTGGATGGATGCACAGAAGACAGGACAGTCCATTGTGGAGCAATGCTGCTGTAACCGGTGGCAGTTTTGGTGGTCATGGTGATGCGGACTGTCATGTCCACGAGCATACATCTGGGTGCTGGACCAGTGGCCACAGGTGCATCATCTGATGGTGCTCCACAGCCCTGGTGTTGCAGGTAACCAACTGTGTGGAATGGTCCTGTCCTGACACTGTTGCTACATGCCACTGCATAACTAGCGATGGCCATGCAGGGCTGAACACCAGCATACCTGACCTGTCTCAGACAGCATGTTGCCATCACGCACTATATGTGCACAAAAGTGTCCCAACCACACACCACAGGTCACAGCCCACATACTGCTGGATCCCATGAGAGGGCTTGTTGGGCACAGAACATGCTGTGGGCCATGCAGTAGGTTGCATATGATGTGCTGTGCAGGCAACATGTTCGGTGCTGCCATGACACACAGGTGTGTTGCTTACGCTGCTGTGTGTGGACATGGAGCTAGTGGCCTAAGTGGACCCCCTAGAATGTCAGCATCATGTGCCCAGTGGCTGCTAAGGTGCATACCCTCACATTCCATGTGTCTGTACAGGGAGTATGTGGTGGCATGTGGTCCCACCTCAGTTGGTCCCTGCGTGTACAACTAGTCAAAGACATGCAGGGTTGAGATGCAACATACAGTGCACAGCAGCACGAGGGCCATGGAACACCACCAGTACATCATGCAATACAGGAGTATCAGTACCTACTACCAACTGTGACCACAAAATCTGGTGCGAACATGTGCACAATGAGCAGTGTGTGCCAAGCACATGTGGGGCACTGTTGGCCAGGGAACTCATGAAGAGGCACTGGGAGGAGATGCCAGCCATGTGTGCAACCATATCACTGTGTAGCAGGTGCATGCTGTATGTGACCTGACACATGTAACCGGACTGTGACCCCACAGATGTGCCTGGCTGGGAGTCATGTCCCACCATGATGGGCAGTAATGGCAGCATTAGGTCTGTGCAGCTGCAGCACTGTGCAGTGGGCAGCCACAGACAATGCTCCACTAGCTTGACACCATTCAGCAAGTGTGATCACAGACCTGTAGGCGGCCCTATCCATGGATGGGTGGGTGGGGACAGCATGTCATGGTCAGAATGCTGATACAGCTCTTATGCCTCCTGTCATGTGGGTATGGAGGCCCATCCCCCCTCATGTGCCTGGCGCCAGATGACTAGGTAGTGAACGCCACTCACCTGGGCTTGGCATGGTGCCATCATGCACCTTGCTCTGATATCATTGCAGATATTGCTGCTCCCTCTTCCATAGGTCTACATAATGGTGCCAACACTGTTCACCACTGTGGGGAATCCTAGTGCACCTGCTGAGGTCCTGGCCAATTTCAGACCACATCTGTGCCCTTGGGCCTCCATGTCATCCTGTCCGAACAAACGGCTCTCCTTTGGGACCACCAGGTCAACTAGGTTGGATAGGTCCACCTTACTCCAACAAGCAGCATGCTACATGGCTCTGCTTCCAGCTGGTCTGGTAGTGGGCATCTGCAACTGAGGCCTACTTCACAGTTCTGGAGCACGTTGGCTATACACACCATAGTGCATATTTAGTGCAATTGACATACTATCGTACTACATTGCACAAATTCCATTGCAAAACCTTGTTTGTGTAATAGCGGTAAAGTGGCGACTTTACATGCATGCGTGGTGGTGGTGGATCATGCAGCATTATTGGTGTGTACAGCATGCATGCATGGTGCAATATGACCGCCATGTTGAGAAGGTTCTGGAAATGCCATGACTCATGCAAACCTTATCGCGTTATTCATAAACAGCGTGACATAACCACAATGCACAAATTGCCTTTTATGTTACGCTTATTCCAAAACACTGCTGTTCACTAACCTGACGTGCAAATGAGCTGATTAGGCAGTTAGTGAGCAAAGTGGCTCATTAGCATCTTATTCTGGAACATTCTAAATACATTTATGTACTACTTGCCCAGTGTTTTAAAGAGGAACCACTGCACCACCTGTTGGTGGCCAAGGAATTGCATATCATGGAGCCAACACAGAAAGCAACAGGTGCAAGCCAGGAGGAGAATGCAACACAGGAAGATAAGCAACTTAAACTGTCCTTCTGTGTGTGCATTGCTAATCCCCATCCTTTTTCTGGCGAGGTTACATCATGCTGCTCACCTCCCCTGTTTATGTTATTACTATGCGTACATATTTAGGTATTGTTTACCGGGATGGGGACCTGGACAATGCTATTTTCAGCCCGTCCAGGGGAGGAGGAGACAGGTGGATGTCTTGTGTTATTGCACTGACTTGGCTGTTAGTGGTATTTTTGGAATGTGTGTAGATTGGCCAGGACACCTGAGAGTGTCCCCTACCCTTATCGAGTAGTGTTGGCTGCTTGTCATAGGGCAGGCATTCCCATGCACATACCTTGCCATCCCTTCTGGCAGCCTGTCCCTGGAAGCACACAGACTGTGCTGCCATGTCACCTGTGGGCCCATCATCTCTGTTGGTGTATATGGTACATAGACCCACATAAAAACAAGTGGTCTGTGTCATGCAGTCCAGCCAGCCTGTATGGGCCAGGGACCATCCCTTCCACCACTGCATGTTGTGGCCCATGCCTGAACACATGGCAGAGCTATCATACACTGTCTGTTGCCGTGGGGGGAGGGCCACTTCAATGTCATGGCCCACCCATCAGCATGGTGGCTTCTAGCCACCATGTGCACATGGCTGTGTCCCTGTGTGCATCTCACGGCATGCACTCCCACATCCTGTCCCCAGTGGTGTCTAGTGGCGGTAAATATGTGTGTCACAGACCTGTAGATTTATGTCCCAGTGGTGTGCGGATTGGACCCACCACCACATCTGGCACCCTGACATCTGTGAGACTGTTGCCGTGGCTCACCTGCAACCACTGTACCATACCAGTGCAATGTGACACACACACACACACACTGTGTGGCAGCCCCTTGGGTGTCCATCGCCCACATCCAGGTCTCACACTGCACAGGGACATTGGGCACAGTCCCCATACCTGTGCTGCATCATGCATTCTACATCTGCACATGTGCCCAATGGCATGCATGTCCTGTGTTCCTGTGTTGTCCTAGTGGACCCACACAGCCCCACACATGGGGATGGTGCTCTGGCACATTAGCATGGCCAGTTGTGTGGTCCATGTGTGTTACGTGGGCCAGGGATTGCAGCCTTGTCCTGTGTGGCCAACTGTGACTGGCTTATGTCAGTCATTCAGTGGTGCCATTTCTGTGGCTGTACAGGCTGTGCTGTGCAGTCCGCCTTGTGGCACACTGGATGCCCTGTTCATAGGCCCTTTTGCTGGCCTGTGGGGCTTGCCCCTGGGCATTCTGCATGGGGGAGAGGTGGCCATGGGCTGTTACTGTCCACTGCTTGCCTGTTGCACACCAACAGTCAGGTCATCCGCCCCTACGTTAGATAGGTTTGGCTGAGCCAATGACACAGGGGGCTACATATCACTGACCACTGCCTTTGCTGTTCCCCCACAGGTTCTGACCATGACAGGGACAGGCTTACACCCACCAATCAGTGCCCTGGAGCTCAAGGTACCTGTCCAGGCATACCAGGAATGGGAACATCTGATCAGGCAGTACCACAACACGGATGCTGTTGTCCGCCAGGAGTGGCAGGAAATCACAGATGAGGCCAAAGCTCTCAGTGGTAGGGACAGGTTGATGGAGTCAGGTGCAAGTGCCATGGTGATCTCCACCATCATGGCAAGTCAGACCCTGGCCACACTGCAGAGGTAACAACATTCACCAGCATTGGCCCACCTGCATCTGCATTGTGCTGCCAGCTTGACCCTGTTGGGAGGTCATGGCATCCTTGTTGTGGGAGGTCGAGGTGTCCGGGTGCCTGGCAGAGGCTATAATAGATGCATGTCAGCCAATGTGTTGTATAAGTAGTACACTGGCAGTACCAATGTGGTTGCATGCTTCACCTCATTGGGTATACCACAGTGGTTCCATGTCGAATGTCTATGGCCACCCTGCTACATCCAGTGCACACTGATGTACTGTTCACTGTGGCTGTCCCAGAACTCTCCTGTGCCTGTTCACAATGCACATTGATGGTTGGGGCCACCTTCTTGTGTCGGGACCACACCATGCACAACATGCACCTCTGATGGTATCTGTTTTGATGCACTATGTCATCCCCCACTCCTACTGCCAACACCATTGTGTGCATCACTCCTGCATGCTGTGACCATGCGTCCTGGTGTGTATCTCTATCCTGTGTCATGCCCTTTTACATTGTGTGAACTGCATGTCCATGTGTGCATGCACATTACTCACTTCGTGTTGCACAATGGTGGTCTACACATCCATCTGTGTGTGTGCCTGGTCACATGGGCCCATACACGGGCATGGTCACAGTTGTGCTGCACCATTATTCTGTCAGTTGGCTTTACACTGCATCATGTGCTGTCCCTCTCATATGTGTTACTGTCCTTACAGGTCGTGTCACAGCATACCCACAGCCAGTGGTGGTAGAGGCCAGTACATCCTTGGCATCCAGGGTACACCCCCAGATGGTCAGACCCTCAGGAGGAGAGTGATTCAGAACCAGCAGCAGAGAGTGATCTGGAGATATGGGTGGCCAGCCTGGAACTCTTCACGGCAACACAATCGTCAATGTCGGATGCTACTGTGATCACTCCTAGCATCATCATGACGACCACCACGGATGTCACCCACCGCCCACCAGCATCCATCCATTTCACTAGTACCACCACAGGGGCCTCTGCAACAGTCCCAGCCCAGCCATCCAATGTCTCCATCCCCATCTCTGTTGCATCCTCCTCACATCCCCTATGTACCATGTTGTGCATGCCCATGGGTTGCCACAACAAATGGGATCTGGAGTTCCCACCCTGCCCAGGGACAGATTTGGGCCAGGAACACAGGGTATCAGGTGGCAAATGCCTCCACCTAGGTTACCATAAACTGGTGGTGTCATCCCAGCTGTCTAGGGCCACCCCAGTACCTATGCCACAGGTCGAACAGCATGCTGAGCACAGTGCACACAACATGAAGCATGCTGCGTGGACACCCAGGCCATATCCCAGAGGGTCCTTGAGGACATACATGACCCACTGTGGCAGTATGTTCACTTCTGCCAGCACCACCGCTGGCTTGATATGCAGTGGGCCCAGCGGGCTTGGGGAGAACAGCTCATTAGCACAATGGTGCTGCATGTTTGGGAACTCCACAAGGGTGGTTGGACACAGGAGCAGGGCACAGCAGGTGAGTAGGTGACACACCTGGACAGATTGGTGGACAGTGGGCAATCCCCTGTCTCCCGTTGGGTTGGTGGCATATGCCCACACCATGGGGAGATATGTCTGGCATTGCCAGTACAGCTGCATCCCCACAACCCTTCGTCCACCCAACACCTCTGGTTGGCAGATATCATTGTGTGCATCCATATCCTACACAGCTGTGCCAGCTCCTTGGCAGCATCCCAGATACTTGTGTCCTCCTGCTCAGCCTCAGCCTCCTCCATGGCCACATCAGCATCACCCCATCCCATACACTGCTGAAATGTCTGCACACATGGTGGTCACTGGAGGTCATAGCCTGCTATGTCCCCAGCTCCACCCTTCCCCTCAGCCAGGTCCTGTGAATGGGTTCCTTATCCAGTGACCCATTCAACAACTTCCCCCTCACTATGTGATGTCCTGCTTAACATGACTAGGTGAGGTGTCCCCAGCTACTTCTGTGACTTGTAACACTCAAGTTCTCCATTGTGTGACCATTTCACTTGGTTCCATTACATTCCTGTGCAGCTCTGCACATTCTGTTTTGCCATTGCTATCTGCATTTTATGTTTTGTTCCAGGCTAAGTCATGTGTTGCCTTGTCATGCTTGTTCCTTTGTGTGCCTGGCTTTCCTGTATCCTTTAGTTAACATGTCTATGGTGTAGGGCTGTGCATGTTGGGCATTGTGTACAATAAACAAAAGCTCATTCATGGCACCATGTGTGTTGTCTGATCATTACTCACCTATTGTTGGCTTGCAGCTGTTCTATGATGTGCTGCCGATGTTCCTGGGCACTCTGTGCCATGTGCAGATCCCTGGCTTGCCGCTGGTGTGCCACTTCCTGCCTCTTTGCTCCAGTCTGTGGATCTCTGTTCTTCTTGGACAGCAGCAGTATTCCATGGGCATGCGCCAAGCTGTTGTAGCTAACAACAGGCAAGAATATGCCACAGGCTTTCTGAGGTGTGTACTGTAGGGTGCCACCTGAGTGGTCCAGGCAATGGAAGTGCATTTCAGCATGCCAAAGACCTACTCAATGATGTTACGCATAACGTGTGTGCCGATTATACCCTTCTCTGCCTCATTTGTGGGGTGGTGGATAGGGGTTAGGAGCCGGGGGTGCAGGGTTAGCCACTGTCACCTGTAAAGAACAGAGCACACATGTGAGATGGGACATGTCTATGGTACAGTACTGTGGCCCATACTGGCTTTTCCATCCTACCTGCGCCTGCTTGTGACCCCTCCTCTTGCCTCCATTCCCAGTCCTACCCTCTTCCTACTATTCTACTATCTTCCTGTCTGTATGTCTTGGGGCATATATTTTTTCCTGCTGCCTTCCTTTTTTTTTTACATTGGTATTTCGTCCCAGAGCTCTGGAGGCACGCCCACCTTCCGCTGTCCCCAGCCCCATCCCCTGAAGTCAGACCTCCCTTATGCACCCATGACTTACTTTTGTGGTAGGGTGGTGGGGAGCAACTCGACTCCACCTCAACAGATGATTGCCATGAGGTACTTTCTCGGGCGGCGCTGTGAGGACAGCTTCATGATCTGGGGCTGAATTTTCAATTTTCTCCCATACGAGCTTACGGTGTGCAATGACGCCAGGACTGGGTGCCCACATGCTCCTGTGCATGCCCCTGTCAAGTGTCTGTTGCGTTCCTCCTCCCCATAGCATGTGGCTCCATGCCACTGAGCCCCAGCCTCTGCTAGGGGTCGGGGCAAGCACCGGCCACTGGATACCCTCCTCGGAGATGGAGATCAGTCCCTCGGATGCTCAATCCACTTCCTCCCACTGACCCACGGTGGCCCGTGCTTGTTCCTCAAACATGGGTCGCCGACATGGCGAGGTGTGGCGCCCCAGCGCCAACCCTCAGTGCCACTGGGCCGACCTTCTGCTGTTTTTCCTTTGCTGTTCTGCCATTCATACTTTTGAGTCTGCTTGTTGGACTATAATAATGTATTCTACCTTGGCCTCGTTATGTTTAGCTATCATCTACTCCCTTCCCCAGGACACATCTGGTTGTGGGCTATGTTCAGCCCACTGTGTCCTTCCTGGTTCTACATTTCAGTCACTACATACATAACGGGTCTTCTGACACTTTCTGGCATGTTACTACATTCCATCCCACATCACATGGACTGGTCCCCTCCATGGGTTTGGCAGCCTGTGCTTTACATTGTCACATTGGTCAGTGGCCTCTCTGCAGGCCATGTCACATTCCTGCTGTGTCTAACGTGAGCTATTGCGGTGTTCCCACATTCCAGTGTCATCTTAAGGTTCACACCCCTTCCCCACCTCTGTGTAGCACTGCCCTGTGTGACCCACAGGGCATGCTGGTCACAGCCATGTTGTTGTACTCACCACCAGGTGACCCATTGTAATATTGCCTCCTTGAATCTCTGGCACAACATGCTGTTCTACCAGATGAAGATGTCGGGTGCTCTCCGCAATGCGCCACCATGTTGGAGATGCATCCAGTGGCATTGCGCACCTCCTGGCAGTTGATAGAGTAGAATCTTTTCCTGATCAAGTAGGCATCCAAACCGGGCTAGGTGGTGCCGGATGGCTACATGGGTGCAGTCAATGGCACCAAGTACACATGGCAGCCACACTACTTGGTAGAACCTCCACATGGTTGCTGTGCTCTCCTCTGCAGTACTGGGGAATACTATGAATTCCTCAGCATGCGGCAGCAGAGCATCTAGGAATTCAGCCAGCAGACATGAGGAGGATGCCTGTGACACTCCTGTGGTGTCCTCGATGGGGGCCTGCAATGTGTCTGTTACCAGTAGACACATGGCAGAAGTCACCTTCACCTCCACCGTCAGGGCTTGGCTGTGATGGATGGTGTTTGCAGGTCATCTTCCAGGAGTTCGCACAGCTGTCTGAGCATGGCCTGGTTGAGGGGTACCAGCCAACCAGCTGGTCATTGGTCATGTCTCAAAGGAGAATCTTGGCCAGAACTGTCTTTGCGGCAGGGTGCCTCCACCGTGACGGATGGACCCAGGGTATCCTCCTACCAGCTCTTCCTCAGACCTTCCCCAAGCATGTACAGCAGCTGCAGTGTGCTGTCAACCATTATTCATCTGCTGCAGCTCCCCTCTAACCTCTGGGCTTTGCCCAGATTAAGATGACTTTTTATAGGCGGTAATTTAGTATGGTGCAAAGTGTTGGCAATGTACTTTGTCTGATTTAATTGCTTTGTGAATTGTATTGACCTCTATGCATGGCCACTCCCTCCCTTTGTGCCATGCATACATTATTTGCTACTATCATGCAAATGACTTTGCTCTGGGCAATTCTACTTTTGTGAATCGACACTGGCGAAAACCCGGCAAAGTCCATGCAAACGATTTTGCTAATGCACAAAGCTTTGTGAAGTATGCTTATTCTTATTCTATTTATTGAAATACCTGTATTTATCATTAATATTGTTTTTGCATTGACTCTGTCAAATTCATTTATCCTTTAATGGCTGTAAGTGTGTGTTTGCTAAAGTTTTTTTTTGTACATGCACTTTGTTGTATTTTTCTTGTATATTCTTGCAGTTAGAACTTTTACTAATTGTTCATAGGCAGAAATAATGACTGTGCAATGTATTAAAACACTAGTGTCTTGAGGAGCTGAACCTGCCTCCTGATGAAGGCCCTGTATTAGGTTGAAGCACTGGGGTCATGGGCTTAGCTAGCACTCCTCACTGTGACTTGCAATAACAATTCTAACTTAAATTTAGTTTGTTCTTTTGTGCATTTTTGCTGGGATCCATGTTTGCAGAGATGCGCTGCCTTTATGTCTAGCAGGTTGGCCGCTTTGCTCTGCACCACCTCCTGTTATCTGGGTCCACCATTTCCATTCCTGTCTTCTGGTGTGTTGCGCTGACCTGACAGCATGATCCCACAGAATATAAAACTGTACCATGCAAATGAGGGGTATCTCATGTATACCAGATGCAGCAGTAGATTTAGCAGTTTTGGCAGTGCAAACAGCCTCTGTCACAACACTGTTTAATGCTGCCAAAATGCTGCCTCTTTTCTTACAGCGGAGGTATGCTTGTTGGGGATGTTTTGGTATCCCAGTGCAGAATAGGAAATACCACATGGCTTTAATTTCTGCATCTGTAAAGAAGGTGATCCTTAGACTCTGGAAGGATACTTAAAATTACCTATATCGAGTGGTTGCAGGAGCTACTCGCTAATCTTAGAATGGAGAGAATCATTGCTAGTCTCCAGAACAAGTTACCAAAGTTTAATCGGATCTGGGTTCCCTACACCGCGTTATATTCCTTACAGTTTTAGGAGTGTTTCTTCCTTATCTCAAGTGTAGAGGATGAGGGAATAGTTTGCTGTGCTTGGATTGTGGGAGGAAGGGAGGTGCAATGGGTAGGGGTGGGTGGGGTTAGATAGGTTGAGAATAGATCCTGGCAATATCTGTTTCATGTAAGCATGTTAAGTCTATTATGTATTACTTGGCTTGGATGTATTCTCTGTATTGGAAAACTTTAATAAAATTTGAATGGAAAAAAATGCTGCCTTTTCCCCATGCACTGTCACCCCACCTCCCAATCATCCATCCTATAACTGTCTTGTACTGTATATTCCTGGTGGTCTACTTGTCTCCCTCTCATTGCTGTTCTGTAGCTGTTTTGAACACTGTTGGTGATTTAATGGTCCTCTTACCCCTGATCACCCATCCGTGGCTGTCTGGGATATTCCTTGTGGTTTAGTTGTTCTCCCCTGTAAGGTCACCCAACCCCTCCCGACCTGCCTGCTCAGGACCCTCTTCCACAACTCTTTGTCCTGGTCATCTTGATGACATTACAGCAAGTGACAGTGACCGACACAGCCTTCTGTTCACCACCTCAAAGCTCCCATCTGACTGTCCTCGAGCAATCATGAGTATTGTACAAACAGCTGCTTCATCAGTACTCATTATCACCACTGACAGTCAGACAGCTTTCTATAGTACTTACAAGAGCTCACTGACAAATGGGACTAACTGAGGTAGTGAGCAGAGGGTTGTCCCAGACACTGTCACTACTGTCATAGTTCAGTTTAGGTGACCAGGGCTAGGGGTGGTGTGAGGGAGGGGGTCCTGAGCAGGTGAGTCAGGAGAGGTTGGATGCCCTTGCAGGGGTATTGGGAACAGTAGACCACCAGGAATACTCAAGACAGCTACAGAACAGGCAATGGGGTGACCACTAGTCCTGTCCAAGACATCTAGAGGACCAGAGATCAGGGATTAGGCACTACTAGACCTCCAGGAATAATCAAAACAGCTACAAGACAGGTGCTCAAAGGGAAGGCATGCACACATGCTAATCTGTTCATAATTGACATGCAAATGGTCCATAGTACCTTGTATGCCCAATGGGCTCATTAGCATGTCAGGGTAAGAATATGGCCAACAGGAAACCTGGTGCTGTCTCATTTGATTCCCGCTAGCTCCACTGGGTTCCTATGGGCCATATTCTGCTTGTGCTGTGTCAGTGCAGCACATACTGTAGCCTCAAGACACTGTTCCTCTAACTTGTAACAGCATGCAGGCACACATGTTTAGCATTGATAAATGCTTGTCTTTGATGGGAGGTCCTTCTTATTGTGGAATACCAATCCATGTTGTTTTCATTATCAAATGTTGTGGGGTTTGCTAAATCTCACTTATGGCAAATATTTTCACCTTTTTCCAGTCCATCCATGTGGGAAAGTTTTATCCCACTGCATGTATTACAGAAACATTAAGTATCTTTTGAAACATCTGAATTTTGAATTAGGACATGATATCATATATGACCATACATCTATGTCCTGTTAGGTGTAAGGAAGATATATATACATTTACTCACATTTGCCTTATAGGAACATTTAATGCTGAAATAAGACCTAAGAATCACATTACTGTTAGATTTGCAATGCATTACCATAGGGAAACATTGCATTCATCTCTTGACTTCTTTCTTTATTAAATCTCCCTGCATGTGTCAATCAACAGCAAATGTTGGTCTCAGAGCATTGTAACAGTGATGTCCCTTGGGGTAATGCAGCAAGTTGCCCGTGGAAGGCTTGACAGTAATATACACACTATATACTTCGGCAGCAAAATTTCTGAGAGAACTGTGATGCTGGCATTATAATAAAAAATCAATTATAAAAGAAAACAAAATCATGGGGACTGTTCAAATAAAATAAACAGCTCTACACATAATAAGTTGAATCATTTTAAAGTTATCAACCAGAGTGATAAAGTACAGCATATTTGCAAATATCACAGTTTTGATTGGCAAGCCTTGCTTTCTCAATGAATCCATAATGAACTGTATGCACAGTAAAGGATTATTGCTAAACCCACACTGCAGAACATAATTGACTTGTACATATTTAAAGCCTTTTGAATGATAGGTTCAGGGAATTGATTTGAACAGAAATGAAATAGAAATTCCACGTGTTTATCCTACAGCAGTGTGCAAATACTTTTTTTTCTATGTTCCTAACCATTACAATGCTGATCACATTTTTATTTTTGACAGGTTTTTCTGTACTATAAGCTTCCTGCCTGATTATCTTAGCAGAGTTCATGCTATACAGATGCTTTTATGAAAATATTCCTTCCTTGAATTTATTGTTATGAAGGCTATTTATGCTACAAAATATTCCCTAGGTTATGTTATGAATACATAGTAAAGATCATAGTATGTGTGAATGAATGAATCTTCTTAGGAGTACAGTATTGTAGGCCACCTAATTTGGAGGTTAAGGTACAGCCTATATGCCTCGGATTATGGAGTGAGCAGAGGGTGATGAAGTCTGAAGAGGATAAGAAGCCACAGCCAGAAAGAGTTGTAGGGCAGAGATGACATGAGGCCTAAGAGCATGCTGCAGCATGAATGGTCTATGTGGGTGGCTCCACATTCCTAGGCTGAGTGATGCCCCAAATCTGCCGCTGTATTTTAGCAGTAGCTACTCAAGGTAATTTCAGGCTGGACTCAGAGTAAACATCAGTCTGAGTCCCTGATGAGACAAGAAGCGATGACATCTAAGTGAGATGCCTCTGGTTCAGGAGAATAGAGTCAGCCTGTAGCCAGGAGTAGACAGACCAATCTGGCTTGCTGGTTAATGGGAAGTGACTCACTGTATGATACTGGTGGTGAATGAGCATCCTTGAAAGAGGCACCCAAAGTTTGGTTTCAAGAGTTGTGAAAATGGAGCACAGCCTGTGTGAAGGTGCAGTGAACAAGAGCAGATAAAAATTTCAGGGATCATAATTTGGCCTGAGCCAGGGCTGGGAGGTGGTTTCCACAGGTGGAGAGAGGAATTAAAAAGTACATGTGAAATCTATGACTCCTTGCCCAGAGCAAATGAAATAACAGTAGAGTGCATCTGCCATGAGTGTTCTCTCAAATGTCTCTGGTAACAGAGTTGAGTGTGATGTTCTACATGCATGGACATGAAAGTATCAATTTATGAACTGCATTGAATAAAAATGCATAGCTACCTCACCTGCTAGACTGCCTGTGACTTGACATTTATGAGAGGGTAGATCAGAGCACAGTTTAGTGATAACACTCCTAATGATATGAAGTAAATGGCTGCCTCCCAGCATCTGTGAATGAAAAGATCAGAAAATTAACCCTGGCTGGCCTCCTCGCTCAAGAGAAATATCATCCCAATGAGTCCAGTTGCAAAATTGCCCTGAACAGGGACTTGTGGGTCAAATAACCAAGACTTTGAGTTGGGGATGAAAACTGGTTAGTTCTGTGAGCATTTTAAAGGACTCCATGGAGAGAAGACTGCATGCACAGCATGGAATGTGGGTACAGTACTTAGGTCCTGATGTTGGCCTGGCACTTTTGGTGTACTTCTGTGACTCAGGAGGTGGAGTCTGGCAGAGTTGATGGAGTCTGATCTTTGCAGGATTGGTTGCATACTATAACAGATCTTGGGACTGAGAGTGGGCTGTATGTAGCTTTGTGCACCATCACCAGTGTGTATGGAGATGAAGAGCAATTGCCAAATGTTTCAGCAGAATGAATCAAAAGAAGCAATAAAACTGATAAAACTTTTACAAATCCAGACTATGCTGAGTTATCATATTCCAGAGGAATCTGTTTGTCCTGCAGCTGGGGACATGCTCTTATACAACTGTTCTGTGAGGTGTGTAAATACCAGGTAATGGCGTATACCCATTTTCTGAGTATGGCAGTTGGGTCCTGTTCCTGGGGATCATGTCTCCAATCCCAGGTGGTGAGGAACTTGGTGCTTAGGTGCAGGAGGAAATGAGAGGATAGTGTGAGAAGGCAGCTCGAAGAGAGCAGCTGGTAATGTAATTGACCTGAAAATGTAGATCCCCAGCAACTATTTTTGTTGATGCCATCACCTCCAGAGGATGGGGGAGGGGGTTTATGACTCTACCTGATGTGAACTAGAAGGAGCCCACTGCTGAACAAATAGGGAGCTGGAAGGCATTTATCATAGAGAAGAAGCAACTCCAGGTAGCTTTTGATTCTCAGGTTGGTTCCCTTTGGTCATCCTCCCCAACTACTGTGTGAACCTTTGGATTTTGAGAGAGTAAAGACACACAGCCCTCACCTGATGCAGTTATGGAGGAGACAGAGGTGACTGTACTTGAGGAAGGGATGAGTGCCTCTGTGTTACCTGGGGAAAGTTTGGACCCATGCTGGGTGAATGTGATGGGCAGGAGACCAATCTAACCCCATCAAAGTAGAGGCCTGTCTGGGAGGAAGATGCAAAGCTATCAGTGTAGCTGGACCCATCTCAGATAAAGATTTTTATAACTGGGATTTCTACTTACCCATTCAAGAAGGAGTTCTGGGTCATGCAGTGGCATTCCTACAGGACAGATCTGGAGACAGTATGCAGGAGAGATCAGAGTTTAAGAGGAGGGTGGAGGAGTATAACAGCCTCAGTTACTCCTACATCTTTTAGAGGATGAAGGACATAGTAGACATCCAGTGGAACAGTTGGGTTAATGGGCATGTCTATTGTTGGTGTCTGCAGGAAGGCAGGGTCACCTGTCCCTAGAGTGTCTGATGGTCAAACCCCAGGTAATACAAGTCACAAAAGAATGACAGCTGGGTACAGCATATGGAAACATGTTATCTACACCGCACAAATGGATCAGAAAAAATCTGCAATATCAGGGTGATCCTTCCGGATGGCACCAGGGTGGAGAAGCTAACCTATATCACTATATAACCTGGAGCCCAGTTCCTCAACTAATTTTTTTCCACTGCAGTTGTTTGGGTTGTTTGATAAATGCTCAGTGCATGTATGTTTTGCCTTGAATGCTCATGCAGTTTAGTGAAGGGGTGAGCTCAACAACCTCCTGTTTGGGATATACTTATTTGCATCAGGACTGCAAACCACATCTATTGAGATAGGGAGGATTCTTCAGAAGCTCCAACACCTGTCTCCAGGGATCAGAGAATGTTTTGATCTCCTTGTAGGGGAGAAGAGACTGAAAAAGAAGACTGGAGCTTGTTTGTTTATTGATAATATTATGAATGCAATGAAAATAGTAATAAAAAAACTTCGAATGGCAATGTTATCACGCGTTCTACCTTGTTTTGTTATAATTAGAATAGAAAAAATGGTTGTACAAGTGGTGTACATTTTATGTGCCATCCATTTGGCATCACAGGTTCCAAGGCATCCTTCTGAGAACAGCATCAAGTAGAGTAAGAAGTTGCATCTTGTGAAATGCATATAGAGAATGTGCGCTGTAGCCTCTTCGCAATGCCTGAGAGTTAAAGAATTTATAAAATGTGTACTTTCTATGTAAGGAAATGAATCCTTGAGTAATTATGATCTTGGAGAGCCTTACAGAAATAAACAAAGTATTCTGCTTCCTGTTCGCAGAGAAATCCTCACTAAGATGATTCTCCCATTTTTGGCTACAGAGACATTGTTTATAGTGCTTCTCTAAGTCCAGTTTAGCTAGAGTGGACCATCTCTTTCACTCCTTCAGCTGTTACGCCTTTACAAACCCCTATGTACACACCATTGTACTTCTAATCTTCCTCTTCCTCCCTGTTCTGAAACTAGGTGTCTCTCCCACTGTGTTTCTTCATCTCCAAATATTGGTTTAGCTCTCACTCCTCTTATCTTAATTCTTTTCGCCTTCCCTTGTTCCTCTTGCTCCTTTCACAATGCTTGCTCTCAGTCTTGCTCTCCCTCAAGTGACATCTACTGCTGGCTGAGCTGCCTTCTTGTTCCTTTTCCTCAAACTATGGCATTCTCTTCCCTTCCATTCGCTCTGCTCCTGCCTTTCCTGCTCTGAAATCTCTCTCTATTTACTCCTGCAGTGGCTTCTGATATTGGGGTAGAATAGATTCTTTTTATCTACCTTCCATCAACACTGTCACTAGCACTGCCCTCTCCTTATTTCAGTCATTTCTCCTTGTTTTTTTGGTTTGCTGTTTATTGTTTAATGTTCTTTTGCCCATTCCATGATTTACTTTACAGTCATTTTACTATTTGTCAATTTATTCTTGTTTTTAGATTGTATACTTTGATTTATTATTTCCAATTTGTATTGCACTATTTAGGTCATTGTACTTGTACACATTCTCTTCTACCTCTCTTCCACCTCCCCAGACGCATCAGGAAATGAGCTGCTTCATCTTAGTATGACTTTCCTGGTGAAACATTTGAAATAAATAAATACATACATAAATACATAAGTAACTTCTTACGACAGTGTCTTTATTTATTTATTTATTAAAAGTTGAAAATTTACAGGATAGGTTCCATGAGAAACAGAATCTCATTTACTGAATGTCCCAAGTCATGGATGGTAAAATTAGACAACAGACACTGCAAAATCAAGTAACAACACAGTTACAATGAGACAGAGCATTTAAAGTGACATTGTCAACTCCAGAGACTTTAAATGGTCCCTAGTTAAACAAGCATTTGTCAATGCTGAACGCTCGCTTGCAGGTATTTGCAGTGGTGTGTGGATGTATGGTGCTTTACCCTAATGCCCTGTGCGATTGCTGGTATTTGCACAATAAATTGTCAGCATGACCTTTTGTTACCCCCATTGTGTGCTGCATAGGTGGAAACACGTTTTGGGCAGGATGTGAATAATGACAGGTGTACTGCTCATAAGGAAGTGTGGTAAAATGGCAATGTTGAAAATCTGGAGGAAATATTGAAAATTCGCAAAGCTGGGAGCGTATGTGGAACTGTGCAATGCACGCCCGTGAAACAGTCATTGTTAGAATTTTTCACCAAATTGTCAACATCGGCATTTTAAAACCTCTGCTAATGAACAGTGTCACTGTGATTGTCTTACTGTGTGCCATACACTGATTTTGCACACCGAGTGCGCCATTGTGCACTACATGGACGGAAACACGTTTGGGCAGGATGGAAAATGACAGCTGTACTGCTCATAAGGAGGTGTGGCAAAATGGCAATGTTGAAAAATGTGGAGTGAAAATATTGAAAATTAGCAACTTACGAGCGTGTGTAGGAACTGCACAACACACGTCAGAAACAGTTATTTTAGGAATGTGTTTACCAGATTTTCAACATAGCCATTTTAAGAACTCTGCTCATGAACAGTGACACTGTGATTTTCTTAATGTGTCCCATACACTGAGTTCACACAGCGACTGTGCCATTGTGCGCTACATGGGCGGCAACATGTTTTGGGCAAGATGTAAAATGACAGCTGCAGTGCTCATAAGCAGGTGTGGTAAAATAGCAATGTTGAAAATGTGGAGTGAAAATATTGAAAATTCAAACTTACGAAGCGTATAGGAACTGCACAATGAACAGTCAGAAACAATAATTTCTAGGAATTTTGTCACCAAATTTTCAACACAGCCATTTTAAGACCTCTGCTCATGAACAGTGTCACTGTGATGTTCTTAATGTGTCCCATACATTAAGTTCACACACGGACTGGCGCCATTGTGTGCTACATGAGCAGAAACACGTTTTGGGCAGGATGTGAAAATGACAGCTGTACTGCTCATGAGGAGGTGTGGTAAAATAGCAATGGTGAAAATGTGGAGTGAAAATATTGAAAATTCGCAAACTTACGAAAAGTGAGTAGGAACTGCGCAACGACACTCGTAACAGTCATTTATAGGAATTTTTCACCAAATTTTCAACACAGCCATTTTAAGACCTCTCTCATGATCAGTGTCACTGTGATTTTCTTAATGTGTCCCATAAATTGAGTTCGCGACACCGATCAAGCGCCCATCAGCGCTTGCATGGGCGGAAACATGTTTTGGGCAGGATGTGAAAAATGACAGCTGTACTGCTCATGAGAAGGTGTGATAAAATGGCAATGTTGAAATGTGGAGTGAAATATTGCAATTCGCAAACCTATGAGCGCATGTGGAAGTGTGCAACACACGCTCAGAAACAGTCCTTTTAGGAATTTTTCACCAAATTTTCAACATAGCTGTTTTAAAACCTCTGCTAATGAACAGTGTCACTGTGATTTTCTTTAATGTGTCCCATACACTGAGTTCGCCACACTGACTGTGCCATTGTGCGCCATATGGGCGAAACACATTTTGGGCAAGATGTGAAAATGACAGCTGCAGTGCTCATAAGGAGGTGTGGTAAAATGGCAATGTTGAAAACCTGGGAGGAAAATATTGAAAATTTGCAAACTTATGAGCGTGTGTAGGAACTGTGCAACGAGACTCTCAGAAAACAGTCATTTTAGGAATTTTGTCACCAAATTTTCAACACAGCCATTTTAAGACCTCTGCTCATGATCAGTGTCACTGTGATTTTCTTACTGTGTCCCATACATTGAGTTCACGACCGACTGCGGTTTGCACACTACATGGACAGAAACACATTTTGGGCAGGATGTGAAAATGACAGCTGTACTGCTCATGAGGAGGTGTGGTAAAATGGCAATGTTTAAAATCTGGCTTGAAAATATTGAAAATTCGCAAACGCACGAGTGTGCGTAGGAACTGCGCAATGCACGCCATAAAACAGTCATTTTAGGAATTTTTCACCAAATTTTCAACATAGCCATTTTAAGACCTCTGCTCATGAACAGTGTCACTGTGATTTTCTTTAATGTGTTCCATACATTGATTTCACACAACCGACTGCACCATTGTGCGCTACATGGGCAGAAACACATTTTGGGTGAGATGTGAAAATGACAGCTATACAACTCATAAGAAGGTATGATAAAATGGCAATGTTGAAAATCTGGAGTGAAAATATTAAAAATTTGCAAACTTGTGAGCCTCATGAGGAACTGCGCAATGCACGCTCAGAACATATTTTTTGACTTTTTGCACTGTTTCAATATGGTTTTCTTTCTCATGAATTATGTCACCGTCATGGCATTATTCAAGTCTGAAGGGTGATTTTGCGCAGTGACCGCGCAGTGCCTGCAAAATCACCCTTCGGCCCGAGTAACGCCATGACAGTGACATCATTCATGAGAAGGAGTCCCAAACCCCATGTTAAAAATTTAGTGCAAAAATTCCAAAAATGACTGAGATATGCATACAGTTGAAACCCCTATCTAGCCCATTATACAGCTTACCGCATTTCTCAGTTCGTGGTCGGCTTTGAAGAGTGCAGATGTGTTCCCGTCCATCAAGAGCGCCGCACCGAGTCCGGAGGTAAGTATGGGTTAGGGGGTGTGGGGAGGCAGGGTGTGCAGTGGGTGGGTGCGGGTTGTGGGAGGAGTGGGAGGCGTGCCGTGGGACCGTTTTTCTTTACATGAAAAAACAAAAAAATGATGACGTAGACGCTTGCCATGCTGGGGTGGGCCCCAAGCATGGCAGAAGATGTGGGGCTGAGGAGCTGACGGGATTGGGCACCCTCGCCGGCAAACTACGGGGGGCCGACCAGCCTACGGGGATAGGGCACCCCATCGGCAAAACACAGCGAGGTTTGCCACGCTGGGGTGGCCCAGCGTGGCAGCAGGATGGCTTTGGGGGCCGTGGAGCTGACGAGGATTGGGCATCCCCGTCGGCAAACAAAGTTTAAGCTTGGCGTGGCCGCGATGGAGGACCTGATGCGGTGCTCTCTATGGCAGCGGTGTTCTGCTTTGAAGCAGAGGAGCACCGCTGTCATATAGAGCTCCTGCACCCATTGGTGCAGGATCGCCACACCTGCTCAAGGGAGCAGTGCATTGGATGGGAGAGCCACACCTTCAAAGTGTGCTACTCTTCCAAAACGCCTCGTGCATGCGCGCAAGCGAACGAAAACACACACACACAAGCAAGCACACGCACACACACACACACACACACACACACAATTGTATGATTGCTTGCATTCTGTAGAATTTGCTGATGTAGCTGGTAGCTTGATTCAATTCTTTTCTATTTAAACAGACTGCTCACCATACTGGCATTACCACACAAAATATGTTTGTTTATAGTTTTTGATCAGTGCCCACTGTATCTTTTCTGGACATAGGAACACCCCAATCTAGCTACTCAGGATGCAGTGAGAGGAGAGGAGAGGAGAGAGACTATTGCATCATGAGTGGCTACACTGTTTGGAGGTGTTCCTAATGTTCAGGAAGTATGCAAGAAGAGTAGATCAAAGATTAAAAAAAACAAGGTTGAGTATAATTACACTATTAGCAAATCTTTCAGTTCTACTAAGAAAGGACACAGGTAAAACAACCAGCAACATCAATGAATTTTAAAATAAAATGTGGAAATAATATGACAAAAGAGGGCTGACAGTGTCCCTTTAACATGTTTAACAGTTTTCTTAAAGAAAGACCACATAGACTTCAAATAAATTCTTTCACTTTCCTAACTGTTCCAAAAATCAACAGCTCTCATATCTGGGATAGTAATGCTCTCTGTGAGCTAATATGCTCTTAGTTCAGTGAATCACTGTTTATGTTTGAAATGTGATGATTAAGTAATTTACTCCTGATACAGGACTGAAGCATGATCTCATAACAATCTGTATCAATTTTGCCTTTGCCACAGGATTCGCTACCAGAAAATCTACTGTATGAATGTTCCTGTACATCTCAAAGCTGCGTGCAGAGTTTTCTAGGAGTAAAGGTGCAGTTCTTTAACCCCGAATGGGATTACCAATGTCAGGGGTATGTGCAGAAAAGGACTGCAGAGTAGGAAACACAAAAGGAGACCCACAGCAGGAAGGAGACAGCATACAGAGACAACTAACTCCATTTGCATGCAGACCAACATGAGGTGCACATGCAGCAAAATAGATGAGTGTGAGGGTGCCTGCTGTGTTTGCTCCAAGTTGGTTCTAAGCCTGTTTCATCAACTTAAATGTGATTAATTATATTTACTTGTTGTTTAAAATTGAATTCTTGAAGTAAGAAACCATTTAAGTTATGTAATGGGTGTTTGGGCCAATGATTAACTAACATGTCTTCCAGCCTGCTTGTATACCATTTATATATGTTTTATACAGGTATTACTATTTATTGTATGTTTCAATTTAATATGCACTTTTCACTTTGGATGTAACAGTCTTTTAAAATTCTGGCTTTAAATATGTTTACTGGAGTCAAAGTCGCCTCTCCCGATGAAGAACCCACATGAGTTTGAAATGCTAGTTAATGTTTCGCCTGTCATTTGCATCAATAAAAACAATGAGCATCTCCTTTTCTGTGCTATTTTTGCCTTTGTTTACACATCTATATTTGCTGGTTGGTTACATTTTTATATTAGGTGCAGTGCTAGCTCGCGCACTGAGTGTTTTATGGTTTTGGGGCTGTCAGATTCATCAGGTTCTTAGGAATCATCAGAGTAGAGATGGGCTAAAGCCTTTCATTGAAAACTGAGCCACTTCAATGCAAGTGGTTCGGTTTTTAAAGTCTGAACTGAACACAGCTGGCTCAGTTCAGATCTACACTCCCCAGTCTCCTGGTCATGTGACAGACTTACTCCTGTCATGTGACAGGCTTAGGAGGCTGGGAAGAGGTCAGGGGCATCTGAGCAGTGATGTCCTAGCTATATACCAAGTTTGCTCAGGTGCACAAACTCAATATATAGCAGATTGTGGGTTGTTCAGTGCAACATTCTTCTAGAGAATGCAGGTGAGGGAGGGACTGGGTCTCTTGGGAGCCATGGAGGTGCCAAGATGCAACATCATTTTATTTTGGGCCACGTTGCTCAAGCCCAGTGGCACAGGAAGATGCCCCCAAGCCATTGTACCCTCATCCCCTTTTTGGCCAATGGATTGCCCAAGCCCAGTGGCCATCAACCCATACCTCTCAACCTTCTGTCACTGAAATGAGGGACAATGAGCCTCATAATGAGGGACACGTCCTCTAACATTGAGAAACAAGCTCAGAACACTGTAGAAACCATTGCATTTACTTATTTTGATGTTGCTTTTAGAATGTTATGAATTTCTGCTTTAAAGTCTGAATTTACAGGACATTCTCTGTGTGTGAGCAATATCTTTGCCTTGAGAGGCAGATGAGGGACAGAGCAATTTTTAGGGGTAAAGTGAGGGATGCCCCTCATAATCAGTGACAGTTGAGAGGTATGCATCAACCTTTTCACTGCAACAAGGCGATGGCCACTCAAAACAAGGGACAATGAGGGAAACATCCTCAAACATAGAGATACAAGCGTGAAACACTGTGGAAACAAATGTCTTCTCTTGTGCAAAGTTTATTTTCATTTTGTATCTTAGAATATTATACATTTCTGCTTTAAAGTTTGAATTTTCAGCACATTGACTGTGTGGACTGCACCTTTTCCATGAGGAACAGATGACGGTCATAGCAATTTTTGGGGCAAATGGGGACATCCTCATCATCAGGAACAGTTGAGAGGTATGCACACAAACATACTTCTCAACCTTCTTGTCACTGAAATGAGGGGCACTGACACTCAGAATGAGGGACACTGACCTCATAATGAAGGACATATCCTCAAGCATGGAGATACAAGCTCAGAAAACTGTAGAAATTATTGTGCTTACTAAATAATTTTTGATTTAGCATCTTAAAATACTTTGAATTTCTGTTTTAAAGTCTTAATTTACAGTACATTCTCTGTGTGGACAGCACCTTTGCCACGATTGATGAAAGAGGACAGAGCAATTTTGAGGGTAACATGAGGATGTCCCTCATAATCAGGGTCATTTAGAGTATATACACAGATGCCCTCCCCAGTTTATTTTTCGGCCACCAGGTTGCCATGCCCAGTGGCTACACAGATGTTTCCCCTCTTGGCCACTGCTGTTTCAAGTTCAGTGGCCACACAGACACCACTCCAATCTCTTTCAGCCACCATATTTCCCAAGCCTGGTGGCCAATAAAACAAACGCCCTCACCGCCTCCTACCCTCTTAGCACCCATGCCACCTTCCTCCCAAGATCCAAGTTATATCCTATAAAAAGAAAACAGTCTAACACTGTCATCATTTGCCCTCCAACTAACCTGTAAAACAAATGGTCCATTGATGTATCTGACATTCCCCACCTACTGTACCCCACTCCAACAGCACCCTGCCACCCCTCACCCCCAATCACTCACTTACTTCTGTAAGGTCCTCTGTGGTAGTCCTCTTATTGCATCATGTAACCTATCTGAACCACATCCAACCCTGAACTGAGAAAAGCCTAAGTCTAAAATTATTTTTACACTGTTTTTTCCAGTTCATTTTGACCTATACTCATAACTCCATGTTTTAAAAGATTTTGGCCCCAAATTTTCAACATAGCCTTTTTAACCCCACCTAATGACTAGACAGATGTCATTTTTCAAATGCCAATGGAAAGGTTGTTTGCCATTGTTCTACGAAATGACATCTCTGTTGGGATTTCAAAAATGATACCTGTCTAGTTCATGAGACGGGTAAAATAGCCCATATTGAAAATCTGGGTCAAAATCTCAAGACCATGATGTTACAGGTTTGTTTGCAGTGCATTTCAACTTCGGCTTGTGATTTCATAGTTCTTAAAGATTTTCATCCCACATCTTCACCATGGCCTTTTTCGTATCCCACCTCATGAACTAGACAGGTTTCATTTTTCAGATCCTACCAGAAAGTCCATTTTGCCATCATTCCATGACATGACATTTCCGCTGTAATTTGAACAACACTCCTCAAAAAACTGTGTTGAAAACTTGGTGTCAAAACATGTTAGTGGGTTAGAAATTAACACTTTAAACAGCAGGATGCAACATATCTCAGGCAGTGGACCCCTTTTAACATTACTGTCACCTCATTGACATTTTCTGGTGCTTTTCTTTAACCATCTTTTTCCTTTAATTATACATGCAGGCCGAATCGGGCAAATCCAGATCCAAACTCAGCCTGGATATGGCAAATCCTAACCAAGTCCGCTTCTGGCTTTGCCCATCACTAATCAGCAGGCTGCAAGGTCTGGACTTTCTGGTGGCTTCAGTGTCAGCAGCATTTAGAATCAGAACAGGTTCATGTGATGCTGAGGTGTCTCCACGTGGTGTCTCTAAGTTGTTACCACTAGAAAAATGGAAGCAAAGGTTAGTGAACTGAAAATGTGACTAAGGGTTTATATTTAGACACAGGTGGATGGATGGATCATCAGAATCAGAAAAGCTTCTTACCCTGACGTGGACAAATATCAAGTGAGAAAGGACTGTATCAGCTGAGGTCTAGGTCAAGACAACATAAATAGAACCATGCAGGACAAAACTGCACCACCAAAATAGCACTGGGCACAAAACATAATGAAAATATTGTTCTATGGGGCTTCACCTCTACACCCCTTACAAATATATAAAAACTCCAGGGGGGAATGGGGAAGAGGCAACCTTTGGGAGTTGGGCAGGGAAGAGAAGGAAGTCTGCAGAGGACACAATCGGGGTTGGTAGGGAGAATGAGGACAGGGGCTAAGTTGGTGGGGCACAAAAGCTTGGGGATGGGAGTTGTGGGAGGAAAGGAAAGGATGGGGTAGCTGCAGGCAAGTGAGAGGAAAGAAAAACAAAACAAAAGAGAATATGGCGAGTGAGATCCAAACCTGGGATGGCTGCAGGTACTGCTGCTCTCCACAGCCTGTGGCTCTACCCTATGAGCCACAGCAACAGCACCCTGGCAATCACACATGTTGATGGTAAAAACAGTGGCAGGAATAGCGCTGTTATGTCCATGCTATATTTTCCTGTCGCTTTTCACTCACGCTTATATTGACCGTGGTGGTTTTGTCTCACACTAAAAAATCTGCACTATGTAAACCAGATACCTCAGCAGAGACATATCTTTGCATTTTCTTCCATCCTGGCCCATTTTGCCCTTTGAGCTGTAATCCAGATTGTTGTTTTCACTTTTATGCCTCCATTTTGCAAATATGCAAACTGTTGTTTAAATCCTGCAATATAAAGGATGGAAAAAATAAATCTTTGAAAATACAGAAGACATAGCAAAGGATAATAAAAGGAGTGAGTGAAAGGAGGGGCATGCAGGAAGTAGAAAAGGTAGTGTACCTTAATGCAGCCATTGGTGCAGTCCTCGTACAGTAAAGTGAAGTCTTCTAGAAATCTACAGGATATGCAGCTCTTGCCTGAGAACCAACACTGCAGCTGTTGCTCTGTATAACTGCACTTAGTGTGTACTTACTGCCGCTGCCACCAGTCCTGTGTAACCATATTACCATGTGCCCATCAAAGTTGCCACCCCTTAACAATTAAAAATAAAATAATATCCCCACTAATAAAATGTAGAGTTCAGCACAATTCACCATGACAAAACCATCCTAATCATGACAGCAGCAAAAACTGCACCCCCAAAAAATACTTAAAATCTTCATTGGCAGGAACAAGATTCCATGTCCAGCAACAAGAAATATTTAACATTTGGGGTCAACTGCTGATCTTTCATTAACAATTGGAACAAGACCCCATGTCTCAGCTACAAGAAATCTTTAACATCTGGGGTCATCCCATGATCTTTCATCAACAACCACCATACATGGCACCAGTCAAAAATAAAACATTGTTAAATGATCAGGCTAGCTGCATTCTCAGCCCCATGCATGAAATGCAAACTGTGGTACATTGTTTACCCCAAGTTACTCCATCGATTAAATATGTTACATCTATTTTGAATTCAAATCTCTATGCTTTACAGCAGACCAGTGGTACCACCATAATAATAGTTCAAACTCTCTCACATGCACACACACGCATGCACACACACCGAAACAATTATGGCACCAGTAAAATAACATCTTTACATAGTACTCCCTCTTCCCCACAATGGCTCACCATGCACAGTTTGTCCACAGTTCCTAGGGCAGATCTGAAGAGCTGTTTGAAGTAGCAGTATGTACAGACCAGCCAGAAATGTTGCCTTAACTTTATTGCGCAAAAGGCAAAATGGTAGGAAACTTGCATTAAATGTGCAAGGTGATTACGCTTAGGTGCTCACGAGTCATAGCTAGAAGGTACCTATTTTTTAGCCTTGCTGATATAATTAATTGAACACGCCAGCAGACTGGTCTTTGTTTACACTGAAATCTGAATAGCAAACTGACACCTGTACATGTATGCTGTGCTGTGTGGTTCTTTGCAGTCAAGAACTGCACATGCTACTGAAAAGTGCTCTAATTTTGGCAGTAATCAAATGATCACTAAGAAATGGCTAATGATGAAAACAAATACATTTACACATGTACTAGAACCCGAGAAAACAAAGCCAAATTCTAAGTTATCTAGTTATGTACAGTGAGGTATAGTGCATATTTGTTTTGAAATGCCGAGTATAAATTACAACAGTAGAAATTTCAATTAATTGCATGTCATCACTAAAACGTGATACAAGTTGGACTGTAGCACTTTTCACCATTATAGTATCAATTCTATGGGGAATGACAGTGCTTTTAATCACCATTAGCCAAAGGCAAAACAAAGTAAATCAACAGGTTCTTCTTGGTATAGACCTACCCTACAGTATGCAGAAGATTCATGGAAGCCACCTGGGGCTGGATTTTCAGCCCGTCATGGACTAAGTCTCACTCTGCAGCTGGCCATTGCCAACTGAATTCTCAGCACCTGCAGACTTTGGCATTTTCAGCCCATGCAGCTGCTGGAGATATTACCAGGTGTAACACTTCTGGTGCAGCTGCTGGAGATATTACCAGGTGTAACACTTCGGTGCAGCTGATGGCTGCAAGCTGCTGTAAATCAGGGAGCCAGCCAGAACGTTCTTCACGTTGAAATCAGCACATGTTGGGAAAACTGCAGTTATGCAAGTGAAGCTCCATTTGCAGCAGTTTTTCCCTGCACCTGTGCTGATTTCGTGGGAGGGGGAGTCTGAAAATCCAGCGCTGACTTAGATTGATTTCCCTATTATAACAGCATGCAGTCACTTTACTTGGTAGCCCGACATGAGCACTAGAGTTGGGCACCTGCAATAATGGTGACCCAATCCCTGAGCAGCATGTGTCCAGGGCTGCCATAGGTAAGGCGGCCGGATTGGGGGGTCAGCGAATATAGCTAAAGGATATCACTATACATATGCACGTGGGGGAGCGAGCATGCACAGCTAGGGGCGGGAGGGAATGTGAGGGGTGGTGCCATGGTGGGTTGCCGAGCTGACCCTGTGGCATGGTGGGAGGGATGGCAGTGCTGGTCAGCAGGGTACTGGGTCTGGGTCCAGGCACTGGTGTTGTTTGTTGCGCCTAGCTGAACCCTTTTTAAAATGTTTTCATAACCCTGACATGCACCCCTGGAGTTGAGAATCCTAAGTAGGGGTGTGTGGGATGTAGCCCCTGCATAAAACATTAAAAAGTAAGTCCCTGGTGCTGTTTGCTGCATCGTTAGGGGTGTCAGAGTGGCAAAAAAAATTTCGGCACTCTTGACTTCTCGATAATAGCACTGCCTTTGGGCTTTGCTGTGATCACATAAACCCTTTACTTTACAGTGTCAGTGGCTCATTAGGTAGCACACTCGCCTCTGAGGCCTGGAGATCAGAGGGCTGTGGGTTCACTCCCACATCTGGCACTTGTTAATATCCCAGTACTGACACTGTAGTGCAGCATGAGAGGGGTGCTGCACTTCTGAGGTGCCGCCTTCGGATGAGACGTTAAACCGAGGTCCCATCTGCCTGGATTGGTGGTAGTTCAGGTGGATGTTAAAGATCCCAAGGCACTTATCAAAAAAGTAGGGGAGTTTTTATTGAAATAATAACATAGAAACAACACAGAGAATCCAATCAATGCACAAAGGAAAAGAAAAAGAATATGCTTGTAATAACAACAGTATTCAAAAGAAAGAAAAAAGGAAAAAAAAAGAGAAAACATTCCTAAATTATTTAAACTTTATGAAGTGAAGGAACCCTTTCCACCACTTTTGCAGCTTATCAAGTGCAAATTTCTTTGCATCCTGAGAATATATTCTAGAAAGGTCATTTGAAACTAGAATACTAAAACAGTAATATGGCATTTTCCTTTGATAAATAACCCATTGACACCTAACTTGCCACAAATAATATCTTAAACAACAAAAAATAAAAATAAAGTCTCATCATGAAAATGGAGAAAGTTGCAAGATATATTCCAAGGATCAGTATCTCATAAGAAATGAAATTAAGCCATTTAAAACCCCATAGGGTTGCCAAAAAGCCACAACCCCTTCGAATAGGAGCACTGTAAAAAAATGCTCCATTGTTTCTTCAACATTAATACAATCTAGGTAAAGACAATTTCTTTCTTCCACTGCTTTATATTTGCATTACCCTGAACATTCAGTCTACCATAAAAATCAACCACTGGATTTCCCATTGAAACTGAGGCAATATCTTATTATTTAATTGAGCCAAGACCTTAGGATTCAGGGTAGACGGGCAATTTTTAAAGCATGGATCCTGTGGATATAACTGCCCCATTATCAGTGAGTAAAATGCCTTAACCTTATTCTTTAGTATAATTTCCTTAGTAATATTCCATTTATATAATTTTGGATAGCCACGAAAGTATAGTGGGATATACACATGAGGATTTAATTTAGAGCTAAGTTATGCCAAGTGGCAAGGTATTTTCCCAAACCAGGGCAACCCATCTTGTCCCAGTATCTTCTGATGGGGTCAAACCACACTTAATGGAACACATGATGAACAGGGAATGTAAAAACACAACTGGATCGACCATCCTTAGACCTCCTGACTTTGTGCTTAAATAAGTATAACATTATTTTACTGGGTTTAGGCAGTAGCCTCATAACATTTGGAAAACAAACTATACACTCTGGTTTCCAAATGAACCGTGTAGAGGAGAAATCATGGCTACATACTGTAAACTGGGTAACAAAATTGTTTAATTATATGAATACATTTCAATTTTGAAAATTTCCAGTGCTTCCATCGATTAACTTTAGTCTCAACAACCTGAAGAACTGATTCCAATTTTCTGCTGGCAGATTCTGGGGCCCAAACAGGATACCCAACATCTTAAGAGGGATCGAGAAAAGGAGATACCTCCTGTGTTTATATCAACTGGGCCTATCGCCCCAGAAATAATCCTTTAGTCTTATGAATGTTCAACTTGGCTTTAGAAACTGTTGCATAAGTGTCAAAAGCTTCCAAAAATTTGTGAATGTCAGACTGACTAGAAAAATAAAGTAATAGGTCATCCGTATAAGCCTGTAACAACAAATGTTGATCCCTAGATAAACTATCTGGAATTCCAACCCAGCGTTGATAGGTGATTAAATATTGCAACAAGGGATTCAATGAAAAATATAAAGAAGAGGACTCAATGGGCAACCCTGATGCACCCCAGTCCTTAAACAAAGCTCTGAACCTTACTCCCATTTAAGAAGGAAAACCATACTAAGTTCATAAATCATCTTAATTAAATTAACAAATTGACTTGGAACTCCATATTGTTTTAAAACTAAGAATAAAAGGGTAAATGCACCCTATCAAAAGCTTTCTCAAAATCAGCCACCAGCAGACAACCAGAAGTACCAGATAAAGATAGCTGTTCAAAATTACATCATGTATAATCATTAAAGCGATTGAATTCTTTTATCTGAATCCCACAAAATTGGTAAGGAGATATCACCAGTCTAGCATAATTTTTCAATCAGGTATTCAGAATACTTGTAAAAATTTTATAATCGGAATTTAACAGGGTAATAGGCCAATTTAATATTTCATCTATCCCCTGATTTAAATAAATGAATCAATAAACCCTCTGAAAAGGAAGAAAATGGTGGAGCTTTTACTGAAATGTTGAAACAAAAAAAAACATTGACTCAACTCCACAGAAAAGGCTTTATATAGGTTATTTGAAAGACCATCTGTTCCTGGGGAAATATTTGATTTTAATTTCTTGAATTACAGCCAGAATTTCTATTTGAGAAATGGGCCCAATAATGCTAAGGTCTCTGAAGAAACGTTAATGAAATTTAAATATGAAAACATGGATTCCTCTGAAATAGGAAGGAGGGTTCCAATGATTGATAATTACCTATAATTAAATCCTTTATTTGCATGCTTGAGGTAGTCATAGACCCATCTGTTTGTTGTAATGAATCCATAGTAGAAGATTCCTTCACAGTTTTACAAACTTTAGAAGGATCCCCAATAGAGATTTCCTTGTCCCATTAGTGAGAACAGCTTGCGTGTCTTAGCCCTGTCATACTGAAAGGCTTTCATCTTACCTTTAAGATTATTTATTTGTGCAGAATAATCATGCTGAGAAGAATTTGCAAATGTCATGAGTCTCTGAAGCTGTTGTCTCAGAGATAAATATTTCAAGAATTTATGGTTTTAGTCTTACTTCCTTGTTTTTAAACCAGGTGCATAAGTCTGATTTAGTCTGCCTCCACCAATCTCTCAACATCAGAATAAAGAAAACTACAGATAATCTGGCCTTTAATATAAATTTAACCCCTGACTGTATATAATGAAGCTCCAGACTGGAAGCATTTAACTTCCATCGCATCTGTCGAAAAGCTGGGAGACCAGATAAAGGAAGATAACATAACAAAAGGAGTGATCAGAGAACTCACTAGGAACCATCCTAAAGGAGCCACCTGTAAGGAAGGGGAAACTAACATATAGTCTATTAAAGAATGACATTTCCTCTCACGATGGAATAATGTGCCCCATGATCTGCATAAGACATGCAATTACACAGGTCAGCTACCTTAATAATATGTGCTAGTGCATGGAATCACAATAAACTTTTATTATTCTGTTTAGGTGAGTCAATAATTGAGCAATTAAAGTCTCCAACCCCAAAGCACCCCGACTGATGTCACTAAAAGGTTGAACTGCCTTCAAACAGGCCACTTTATTTGCCTTCGACTGGGGATTATATATATTAATAAACGATAACACACATCATGCCATTTCCATCTACTATCAAAACTCTACCTGGTATTAAATCAACCAAATTATGTAAAGAGAAAGAAAAGAATTAAACAAAATGCCTACTCCATCTGCCTCAGCCATACCAAAGGACCAATAAGATGGCCCCAATCCCAATCCTGCTTAAAAGAGGTTAATTGTTCAACAGAGTGCAACCAAGTTTCCTGTAAATAACAAACTGAAATATACTGATCATGAACATAGTGGAACAGAGCTTGCCTTTGACCGTGTTCAACAAGCTATGAACATTTAAAGAGCCCCAACACAACTGCATGACAAATCAGAAACTGCAAACTCAACTATCATTTCTTTCTTTTTTTCTTTTTTCTCCTTGTAATTGTCTACTGATTGTGAGATGGTAGACAAAGAAGATCTCTGGGAGTCTGAATCTCCCAACTCCATTTCTGTATCACCCCATGGGGTAAATAACACTGCATAAGAATTACTAGTTTCCACAGCAGGGACAGAAGGTGGAGATTTAGGTGCAAATTTCTGGCAGATCTATGTCGTGCTAGTGGTGACCCTGGGGCCAAAGCTTTGGTGCTTGTCTCAGGAGCACCAAGAACAGCATCAGTGTAGCACACCGGAGGGAGTTCCAAATACCAGGGGACCCCTGCTGGGCTTCTTATCCTTAAGATGGCCTGAACCAGTAGTTTGTGCTACTCTATCAGGCTCAGAAGAAGAAAACTAACAGCAGAGTCCAGGCTAGTAATCTCTATCGGTTCTCTGGTGGTGATAGGTGAAGAGGGTGAGGAAGGGGAGGATGGGCAGGAGGGGAGAAGGTGGGAATTAGCAGCACTCTGGGCCTTCTGAATCAGGAGGTCCGGCTTATACAGGATGCTTTATTTTTGCAGCCCAAGGACACTCTCGGAAAACTTGACCATACTCCTCACAAAGATCACACCTGGAATGATTTGCACATTGCATTGTTACGCGTCCCACCTCCCACATTTATCACAACGCGTTGATTGCAAATGCTAGAAAGATGTGTCCTAGAAACGCACTTATAGCAAGCCCTTGGTTCCTCCATAAAAACAACCCCCATCCCTACCTAACAAAAAGGAATTGGGGATATGCTCCACCCCTGAATCAGATTGCCTCAGTTTTACTTTATACTTCCATCCCCAGTCCAAAATTGCTCAGAATCCAAGATGGGATCAGGAGCACTCAAAACCCCACACTTCTGAGATAGCCAAAAGGTAATATCTTCTACATGGACCCTCATTCCTAAACATTACTGTGACAAACTTAATTAATGGTTTAGTTAGGTATTACCAAAAGGGGTCCATCTAGGAGAAAACTTCACCTGCCCGCATCAGCCTCCAGAACAAATCTGAAGCATGGGATGTCCGAAAGCTGATATCAAAGTTGTCCTCTCCAGAAATGTTAATGAAAGCAAAAACATCATTAGGGGTAAAATGGAGTGACTCTTTTAATAAAGTTTTCCCACATAATATCTGTCCGGTCTGTTCTATAGACCTCCTTTGTAGCTAATGCGAACTGCATTCCTACAAGGAGCTGCTTCTTTTGCAGAAGAAAATAAGTCAGACATCAGAGGTTTCTGCTGTGGGAGTTTTACCAAGGAAGGATTCTGTATAGATGCAATATTGTCCACAAGTGGAGGATCAGGAATGGATTTTTGGGGATCAGGCGGGGAGTCTGTTCCTTAGAGCTGTAGCAGGAGGTAAGGCTGGAACTAAAGAAGCCAAATCAATTTTCCTGCAGAGCCTCCAGTAGAAATCAAGAGTAATAATCCGGTTTCCACATTGGGGAATGCTGAGATAATGAAAATCTGTGTCCCAGGCTGGATCAGGCATCCATACACCTGTTGGGGCCTGCTTCCATCCTGTCCCATTGAGGGCTTTTCTGGTGACCAATTTTCAGGAGCGTCCCTGAAATAGGGAGCAAAGCCCTTGACCCCAAATGTTTCCTGGTATAGTAGCTTGAGTCCTGGAAAGAGTGCCAGGAAAAGAATTTGTCACCCCAGCTTGGGAGACTGCAGTGGACTAGTAAACCAAGCTAGGCTGAGCGTGAGACTCAGGATGTTTAAACACAAAACCTGCCACTTTACTGAGTAGTGGTGACAGATGAAAAAAGGATTGTCCAAGAGGCCCTCCATGTCCTGGTGGCAAAGAGAAATCGAGCAACTTTCAAAGGTGTAGTCAGTGATGTTACAGGCTGTAGGAACTCGCTAAAACTAGTGTGAAGATTGCCAGCCTGAGATTCAGTAGCTAAATCACTTTGTACAGGTGCAATGGGGATTACTAATCTGCACCTTATCGCATTCTTCAGAATTGTCAGCAGCCCCAGTAACCATAGCAATTGACACCGTTGTCTTTGCAGCTGTCTGAGAAAGGCTCCATGCACTGAACTGCCCCTCCTGTTACACTTACATCCACCTTCTGTTGAAATTGCAGTGCAGGAGGGCGAATCTCAGGCTCTGTCGTTGCACTAAGCAGAGGTGGAAGTTTTGAAGGATGGAACAACTCCCTAAGGCTTTAGTCAGCTGCAAGGGTTTGCAGTGATACTGCCAGCCTGGAGAACCATAGAGAGTTGTGAATGAAACAAACATAGCTGGCAGAGGTAAGAAGACACTCACCACTCATAGCGGGCCTCCATTACTGTAGTCTCATCTGTGGAAATGACAGCAGCCGCCGCTGGCTGACAGGGGAGTTGGAATAGGCAATGACGCGTAGCGACGCTTCCCGCCGCTATTTCACATGGCATCAAACCTTTGGAAAAGCAGGGTCACTAGTTGCAGTAGCGTTATGATCCTCAGATTTCACATATAAGTACCCAAAACATCAAAAGAAACAGATGCATCATGAAATTCCAAGTCGAATTTACTTCCTAAATATAAACTAGGAGCCTCAAGTGTTGCAAGCGGTGGGAGCAGAGGCAAGCTCTCCACCAGAATGACATCTTCCTCCTGCGGCTTGCACTCAGAGATGCCAGCCTGACAACGGCCTGTCCCCTACTGGCAGCAACACAGTAGGGGAATTTCCCGGTGTCCCAGCCAATTTCCCTCATTCACTAAAAATACTACCAACAGCTTAATCTGGTTCAAGGTCAGTTGGCATTCATCTGTATCCCCTCCCGGTCGTGCCTGAAAATAGGCAGGACTTGTCTAGAATGCTTACCTGGTCAACAAAAAAAACTAAACTAACTAGCTTCCATCTGCTTATCCTATTATGCAACATGCAGTTCAACCTTTACATTCATCAGCATTCCATACATACAGTAGTACATTTTTTTACCTTTCTTTAAGCCAATATTACATGGTTAGGGACGTAAGTCGATTTTCCTATTACACAACATGCAGTCTCAGTCTTCATCAGCATATAGCATTTCATACATGCAGTAGTGGTGTGTCATGATAACATTATAACCAGAAAAATGACTTCAACATTTTTATTTTTATCTAAGCAAACTTCACCTTAAGCTAGGTGCTCTGTACTGCAGAAAGGACTGCTTCTCCCTCCAGGTCCATGGGGAGCTGGTACCAAAATGGTTTTCTCAGTTTTTGACTATGCGGATGTGGTTTATGGTATTGCCCTTCCTCTTCTCTTGCCAGATTGGAAACCCTGTGCAATGCCTTCTGTCACTTTGCTATAAACTCTCCCCATGGGCTCACCACTGCTCCCTGTATTTCTCTCTCTCTCCATCCTCCCACTGCCTTCACCTCGCCAGTACCATTGTGCCGCCTTCATTGCTAAATACTGGTTTGGGTCCTTCCTCCCTATCTTTCCCCACTTCTCTCCCCTGTCCTATCCTCTTCTTAATCTTTTCCTAGAGACTCCTGCACCTTCTCCATCCCTACCCTCACTCATGTGCTGGGCAAGCTGCTTTCCTCTGCTGCCTCCCTCCTCGGAACCTGCTCCCCTCCTCTCCACCCCCACTCTCGGCATTTAGGCAACTGCAACGGCATCTTTTACACCTCTGTACCAGTCAACCCCTTCTCACCTTTCTTGTCCTTTCTTCTTCTCTCATTTCTGCACCCAGCAATAGTGTCACCCTCCCCAACAGACACTGCACACTTTATTGTATTCTAGCATGTCTAACTACATAGCTTGAGCCATGATATTTGTTAATATTTATCTGACTCTTCACACTTGTTTCTCCACCTGTGATGTTTGCCTGTGTATATCCAATCTAATATTTCATAAGTTTAGTTTTACTTTGTCTGTTCTCCTCATCCTCTTCCCTGTGTCACACCTGGAATGAGCCTTGGCTCAGTGTGCCTTTCCCAGTTAAAAATATTTAAATAAATCATAAATAACTACAGTATATAAATAAATAAATACATGGTTAGGGGCCCAGGCAGATTTTTCCTATTATGCTGAAATCCACCATCAAAATGTTAATTACCCCAGGGGCTCAATTTTCAAAAGCCCTGTGAATGCTACAAGCCCCTGAATTGCACTGATTGTTTGCCGCTTGAGGACTGCGGCATTCACTTGTCTAGCAATCAGGATTTTTGATCCTGAGCCAAATGCTGCATGTTTCCCTGGTCTAACTTGCGCCATTTGGGGTCCCGCTTTACAGGGCTTGTGCTAAATCTTTAGTGCAAGCTGCCATAAATAGTGGAAACTGTCACAAGTGCCCCGATGTACTAAAATCGGTGCAGTTGCATTAAAGGAGTTTGGAGCAGCTACGACAAAGAACATGGTTTGTCAGTGCTTGAAGCATCAACCTTTTAAAATCGAGCCGGGACTGCCAAACAAGTTTTACATAATCGTCAGGGAGGGCTTCAACTTAATCTTCACAACTACACAGCACCTACTGATATTTTGTGAGGGCAGTTATAATTTGAAATTGTGTTGGGAGTCAAGGACAACTGGGGAGACCAAATCAGGCCAAGAATGTTTTTTACTGACCTGCTCCGAGTCTGGTAAACCCTCAGGAATCCCAGTATTTTTCAACTATCTAATCAGATGATCCATGGATGGGGACGAGTGTGATTTTTTTTCCATTATTCTGTAAGAAATCATCTAAATCAATAATTACTCCAGGCATGCCAAACAAGTTTTACATAAGCAGCTAACTTTGTAAGGAGGCAAGAGGACAAGTTGGGAGACCAGATCTACATTAAGAATTGTTTTACAGACCGCTCCAGTGCTGGTAAACTCTAAGAAGGAATGCTTAGCTACTGGCTTCCTGGAGAATGGAACTTGCTTCCTGCAGTTGTGAGGCTACGGTCAGGGAGTAATTCTGGTGCCAAGATTGGGGGACAACCTCACTCTCAACCAGCCTCGGATCATGGGTACTGAGCTATCAAAATGTAAAGGGAATACATACAGGAAAACAATGAAGACAATATTTATACAGAACATGTCTTTATTTCAAGTATATTGTGCATTTCTTTTTCTTTTACGTTCGCTTGCGCGCATGCGCAAGGCGTCTTAGGGAGGATGGGACACTTTGGAGGTGTGCCCTCCTGCAATCCCTGCTCCATTGAACAGGTGTGGCAGTCCTGCACCAAGCAGAGCGGTGCTGTGTATGACAGCGGTGGTCTTCTCTTCCAAGAAAACCACCGCTGTCATCACACAACTGCACTACTTAAATCTTTGCTGCCACGCTGGGGCCCACCCCAGCATGGCAAACATCCAATCATCTGCCGATGGGGTGCCCAATCCTCATCGGCTCCATGGCCCCCAGCCATCCTTCTCTGCCACGCTGGGAGCCCACCCCAGAGTGGCAAACGTCCCATGTTGTCTTTTTTCCTGTAAAACCTGTAAATTAAAACTGTCCCACGGAGCTTCTCCCAGCCCCTCCCACAACCCGCACCCACCACTGTGCACCCTGCCTCCCCACCCCCTCACCCCATGCCTCGGGCTCGGCTCGGCCGATCTTCGGTGGACAAGAAACTCACGTCTGCACTCTTCAAAGCCAACCGCGACTGAAGAAATGCCGTAAGCTGTATAACGGGCTAGATAGGGGTTTTCAACTTATGTGCATATCTCAGGCATTTTGGAATTTTGCATCAAATTTTCAACATGGGGTTTTTGGGACCCCTTCTCTCACTGACATGGCATTATTCGGGCTGGAGGGTGATTTTGCAGTCACTGTGCAGTCCTGTGTGAAATCACTGTTCAGTCCTGAATAATGCCATGACAGTGACATCATTCATGAGAAGGGGTCCCAAAACCCATGTTGAAAATTGCAAAATTCCAAAATGACTGTTTTACGAAGTAGTTGAGTAGTTCTACGAGGCTCGTAATTTCATTAATGTTTAATATTTGCACTCCAGATTTTCAACATTGCCATTTTACCACACCTCCTTATGAGGCAGTACAGCTGTCATTTTTCACATCCTGCCCAAAGCGTGTTTCCGCCCGCCAGCAAGTACAATGGGCGTCGGTCGGTGTCGAAATCAATGTATGGGACACATTAAGAAAATCACAGTGACACTGTTCATTAGCAGAGGTCTTAAAATGGCTATGTTGAAAATTTGGTGAAAAAATTCCTAAAATGACTGTTTTAGTGTGCGTTGCGCAGTTCCTATGCACGCTTGTGGGTTTGCTAATTTTCAATATTTCCACTCCACATTTTCAGCATTGCCATTTTACCACCTTCTTATGAGTAGTACAGCTGTCATTTTTCACTCTCACCCAACTTTCCGCCCATGTAGCGCACAATGGGCATGATCGGTTATGCAAAATCAATGTATGGACACATTAAGAAAATCACAGTGACACTGTTCATTAGCAGAGGTCTTAAAATGGCTATGTTGAAAATTTGGTGAAAATTCTTAAAATGACTGTTTTAGAGTGTGCGTTGCGCCAGTTCCTCATGCTAATACATTTACGATTTTCAATATTTCCTCCAGATTTTCAACATTGCCATTTTACCACACCTGCTATGAGCAGTACAGCTGTCATTTTCACATCCTGCCCAAAACATGTTTCCCGCCCATGTAGCGCATAATGGCGCAGTCGGTGTGCGAACTCAAGTATGGGACACATTAAGAAAATCACAGTGACACTGTTCATGAGCAGAGGTCTTAAAATGGCTATGTTGAAAATTTGGTGAAAAATTCCTAAAATGACTGTTTTATTAAGCGTGCATTGCGAAGTTCTCACGCACGCTCATAAGTTCGCAATTTTCAATATTTGCACTCCAATGACTTCAAATACCTAAACAGCACATAGAAGCAAGCAACATTTGGCATTGACAAATGCTTGTACTTCTTTGTCACTGATTTTTAAGCCATGTCAAAGTGCAAAATACCACTGCAAATACCTGCAAGCGAGCGTTCGGCATTGACAAATGCTTGTTTAATTAAGCAATTTATCTCTCCAGGGTGTGGGTACACTGGAGAATTTATTATGGCTGGTGTGATTCAGTCACAAGGCGTGAAAAGTGGCTGAATCACACAAGTCCTGTCAAGTCCTTCAGTGTACCCACACCCTGAGGGATAAATTTTATTATACAATGATGAATGTTGCTTCTTTAATGTTTTTTAACTATGTGCTAACTTACTGAGGTCCCTACACTTGAAAGAGGAGGTCATTTTGTAAACAATTTACCACAGTGTTTTAGCGGAAGCGGCGGCAGGACAAATTGCGGCAGTTTCGCTTTTGAAGTGAAAGCGACCGGATTAGGCAGGCTAGAAGGTTGGCTGGCACTTCTTCCAGCGGGTACACTGGAGGATTTATCACGGTGTAATTGTGCCAGCCAACCAATCAGGATGCAGGATTTGGGACTTTGGATTTATAACATTGTATAATTTTGTTTTTATTGCAGTATGCAGTAAATCATTCAGAGTACTTTACTTGGTGACAATACCTAGTAATCGATACAGAAAAGGAACTTGCATGCAAAAGATCATTGTCTTGTCTCCTTGTTACAACATGCCTGGATGGAACCAATATAGAACTATAAATCCTGCAATATGTGCGTATATAACACAACATGTGGCAAATAGCACCAAGACCACAAGCTAAGAACCAGAACCAGAACTGTAGTAACTTCATAATAACATCCAGAGTGTTAAACACTCATGACTGTGTCCTTGCAGACTGTCATGTAGTTTGTGTCATGCCAATAATAATGTAAGTATCCAGAAAGGCTGGAATGTGGCCCTCAAGACTCTAGACAAGCTCTTGAGTAAATGCAAAACATGACCTTACAGATGAATAGAACCTTCAGATGAAACTTACTCAGTGCTATTAAATGTAAAATATGTAAAATGAAACAATAAGGACAATATGAAAAGGAGAAGGACCAAGGGACCCACCCAACTCAACCAAAGTGCTATTTAGAAAAGGGTCTATTAGATAGTAAATGGAGGTGTGTAGGAGTTATGGCGTTAGGTGCATCAGTGTCACCTCAGGGCCACAATTGCAATGATGAACTGAGCCTCCTCTATAGCAGGCAGTGTATATCACACAAAAGGTATTAAGAAAGGTATTAATCCTCACAGCTATAGTATTGGTTAAAAGCAATGAGTACAAATAGGCCCTCAATAACTAATCAGCTACCCTGCTATAGGCATAATGAGAATCCTAAATAATGGGAAGTCCAAATTTAAGTATACCACCAGTAAGCATCATCAGATATAGCAGGAATAAAAGTTTTAGTGCAGACAGAGGCAAACTAGAAATATTTCTCAATTCAATTCGAGCCCTATTTCTTCTAATTATTATCTCTAACAAAGTCAAAGGGTATTTATGTGAAGGAATCTGATGCACTTGCTTGAACATGTCTATATTTTGGTGCATCAGCCCATAGCAACGTTTCACTGTTTAAGTCCAAATACAGCACAGCGCCTTTCATGAGCATGAACAAATTTAAGGAAAGGGATCATTGTTTAACCAGGAGTAGCACACTAAGCCAAAGCTTGTTTCCAGATGTGACCTGGGAGCACAAGGAAGCTACGTGACTTGTTCAGGTTCACACAGTATGCACCTAGGCGGCTGTGGGATTCAAACCCAGGTCTACAGATCTGCAGCTCAAAGCCTTAACCTACTGCACTATACTGCCTCCATTTACATACAGTGGTGTCCAGACATAGTTCATCAAGTCTGTTTTGGTGAACGTGGCATATACAGCAACCACGCTCAAGTGATACTGGGTCATTGTAGACTGAAGCCATGTTTTTAGGCACCTAAGTTCACTGAAACTGCACTCTGCTTCACAACTGCTTACTGATGTTACCAACAAGAGGTGCAGAAATGTTTCTAATTTAGTAAAAAGGCCATGAACATCTGGGGCTAGTGCTTTAAATAGGCCTACAGCCTCAATCAAAGAGGTATATGTGTTACTTTGCACAAATATCTCAAGATGAACTTTTAAGCATTTTGGCATTCAGCTCTGGATATTTTTGAATGCAGTCAATCTTTTCCTCCAGCTCATGGTCACTCCCATCACCCTTCTTTACAGCAGCAAAAAGCAACTGTTCTAAAGTTGAATATTCAGTCAGCCTTTGTTGATGGAACCTCTCTTCCAGTTGGGCAACTGAGATGTCTACCATCTTAAAGAATTCCATTCTGAAATAATCCTCCACTGTGGCAGGATTGTGCTGCTCCCCCTCACCAGCAAAATGGACTGGAAGCTTTCGTTGCCTTAGTGGTGAAATGGGATCCAAGTCCAGCTTCTGAACAGGTTTGTCAACTTTTTAATGGCATCCAGGACAGTATTTTATTCCTCAATCTTCAGTAGCTGATCTTTTATGAGGCTTACTAGCATGCTGCCTCCTGTGCAGTCTAGATTTTGTAGGCTCCTATTTAGGTAAGTCAGTGGTTCCATAACTACCTTGACCAGAAGCAGACTTACTAATGTGTTCCCTTGCTGAGCTTCTAAGAGACCACTTGCCCATGTTGCAGCATTCCTATTTTCCAACTTCATTTGTTGGAGACTCTCCAGGATTTGCTCATATTGCTGTGTCACAGCTTCAACTGCTGCTAGTCTTACAGTCCATCTAGTTGGACATAAGAGTAGCACTTTCTTGAAGGAGGTAGATGCATTATCAGATGTGGCAATTTGAGAAAAATTGATCTGTACTTCAGGGATTCGCTGAACAGTTTGCCCAGTTCATTTACACAGTGCAAGGAATTTCTTAACACAGGGCTTGCTTCACAGCTGTCTTTGCCACAAGATTGATGCAGTGAGCACCACAGTGAATGAATGTGGCAAGTGGCTGACTTTCCTTGATGACAGCCTATGCACCCTGATAGCATCCCGATGCCACCTTGGAGGAAATCAATTGGCAGAGGAGTCTTGTGAGGACATCCATTATGACTTTTGCTATTGAGGCTTCTGTAGTATCCTGTAGCTCATAAAACCCAATGAACTCCTCCTGAGCTGCATGTTTCCATCAATGTATCTAAGGAAAATGCTTTCTTGTTCTTTTCCTTAGCAGTCTTGTGTTTCATCAACAATGAGGGAGTAGTATGATGACTTGTTAATATACTTCATGGCAGAACAGATGATTTCATGACTCATGAGATCAATTAGTTCATTTTGAATCGCTGGGCTTGTGAAGTCCTGTTTTCATTTCAGCCAAGTTGCTAGGGTCTCATCTTCATCACTGAGTAGTTTTAGAAGTTCAGCAAAGTTTCCTCATCAAATTGATGACCTCAGATTGCCAATCCCTGTCTGCCCAAGTAATGCAAAGCAGCTATTAACTTAACAAGCACTTGCGAGACACATTTTGTGATATCTTTTCTGTTCCAGTAGAACAGACTCAACGCTTGACCACGGGATACATGAGCCATCTTCCACAGGCATGCTGATGTGTTTCTGAGTTCTGGTGAGCAATAAACTTAGTTTGTGCCTTCCTCCGCTTGGTGAAGCCTGCTGCGTGAATACTGGTTCTCGCCTTTGACAGCTCAAGCATCCCTGTTTGTTCACACTTTGTGCAGGTAAAGCAGAGCACAGATTTCAACTCGGGACTGTAGTGCAGCCATGAAAATTCCTTGTACAGTACCATGATTACTGGAATTGGAGTTTTTGTTTCCACAGTCCTGCTTTGGTATTTCCTCAGATGATGGTTGGTACGCCAATCCATATCCAGTGTTGTCATCTCCATTCTAGGCACTGTTTCTGCAACAGATGGTGACTGGGGTCAGGAGGCTGATCCAGATGCACTGTTTGGATCTCCAGTATAGGCACTGTGCTGTCGACAGTAGCAAGGCTGAACTTGTACTTGGCTGCTGCTCTCTATACTGTTAATGTTACTGTTGAAGCCCTGATCTTGCTCCACATACACAGCAGCACACATTTCCTCAGTCGGATCATCTGTGTGGATGAAGGCACATGATTTATATGAGGTGTCTTCTTGAAGAAGGTGGCAATTGAAGGTTGGTCTCTGATGTTTCATGTTATGAGATTTGCAGTCAACCCTGGTCTGTGAAAATGCACAACTGTTACAGATTTCTCTTCACTACAACTTGATGTCAATAAAGACAGTCATACATGCACAAAAACCACAAAAATGCATACTGGACAACTTCCACAAGCCATTAACCTGCTATTATGCAATAACCAAGGCCAGTGAAAATATCATCAATCACGAAACAATACTTGCAAATGTGAATTGGGAACTTGCAAACATATACACAAGAAAAGTCATTGTTACACATTAAAAGCCATTCAAATAGCCAATGTCACAACACAACAAAATGCAACACGGACTAGCACATACTTCTGCAGTGAACTGCAGAGACCACACAATGATTTTATACACACACACACACACACACACACCACACGACGCCATTTACTTGTCTCCTACCCCTTCCAGCATGACAATTATTGATCTGCTCCCATATACAGCACAGACACAAGATTGCCAAGAGACAGGCTACACACCACTAGTGAACAGACAGGGCAGCACAAATCAAATCACCAAACACTTCACTGTATGCCACCTGATTTAACATAGAAACATAGAATTTGATGGCAGATAAGGACCGCTTGGCCCACCTAGTCTGCCCATTTCCTACCCTGATGGATAAGCTGCAGATTCTAGTTAATCAACAGCTTACTTCCTCCCTACCCCACTAGAATTGCCTTATGTCTGTCCCATGCAATATTGAATTCCTCCCACTGTTCTTGACTCCAATAACCTACTCAGAAGGCTGTTCCATGCATCCACAACCCTCTGTGTGAAAAATACTTTTAACATTACCTCTGAGCTGTCCCCCTCTCTCTTCGAATTGTGCCCTTGTTCTTGCACATCTCTTTTCTGAAAGATGCTAGCCTCTTGTACTTTGTTAATTCCCTTGAGATACTTGAAAGTTTCTATAATGTCCCTCCTTTCCTCAAGGGTATACATATTAAGCTGCTTTAGTCTCCTCATATGTCTTCTGGTGCAGACCCTGCACCATTTTGGTTGCCCTCCTCTGAACAGCCTCCACTCTGTCTATGTCTTTGCAGAGATGGGTTCTTCAGGATTGCATGCAGTACTCCAGATGGGGTCTCACCAACTGTCTGTACAGAGGATAACAACTTTCTATTTTCTACTGTAGATGCCTCTCCCTATGCATCCCAGTATCCCCCAGCCCTTCTTACTGCCTTCTCACATTGCTTGCCCACCTTTAGATCATCTGATATAATTACTCCTAGGTCTTTTTCAATTTTTGTTGTTGTTATTATGTCACCCCTTTCTGTACGCTTCCCTGGGTTTTGTTTTTCCAGATGCATTACCTTGCACTTCTTTGCATTGAATCTGAGCTGCCATATATTTGACCATTCCTCCAACCTTGCCAAGTCCCTTTTCATCCTTTCCACCCCACCTTGAATATCAACTCTGTTGCAGATCTTTGTGTCATCTGCAAGAGACATACTTTCCTTCAGGTGCACTCCAATGTCACTTATAAAGACATTAAAAGGACCAGTCCCAGTACCGAACCCTGTGGTACCCGCTAGTTACCCTCCTTTCTTCACTGTGACTCAGCTTACTATTACCCTTTTCATCCTGTTGTTCAGCCAGTTTTTATCCAGGCTACCACCTTGGGACCCACTCCAAGGCTGGCTAACTTGTATATTAATCTTTTGTGTGAGACTGTGTCAAATGCCTTGCTAAAATCTAGGTAGGCCATATCCACAGCCCCTCCCATGTCTACTACTTTGGTCACCCAGTCAAAGAAATCTATTAGGTTCATCTGACATGACCTTCCTGTTGTGAAACCATGCTGCCTTTGGGTCCTGTGCCCCAGTGGCCTCTAGGTACTCAACAATTATTTTCTTCGAAGTGATTCCATCATTTTCCCTACCACTGAGGTCAAACTAACTAGTCTGTAGTTTCCTGCCTCTGCCCTGCTCCCACTTTTGTGAAGTGAAATCACATCTGCCCTCCTCCAGTCCTCAGGTACCACCCCATCCTCCCATGATTTGTTAAAGAGAGTAGTCAGTGGCATTACTAGTTCTACCCTTAGCTCTTTTAGAATTCTGGGGTGAATCCCATCAGGCCCCCCATTGCTTTGTCCACCCTCAGTTTCAAGAGTTCTTTCAAAACCTTTCTTCTGTAATGGACTAGTATCGAACTCTCATTCAGAGTGTTTCTCTTGTTTGGTTTAGGTACCTCCCCTCCTCTTCCGCTAGTGAATATTGAGCAGAAATATTTGTTCAGTATCCCTGCTTTTTCACTGTCACCCTCTGCCCACATTCCTCCCCTTTATTAAGTCTCTACATAGGAACATAGAATTTGACGGCAGATATGACCGCTTGGCCCACCCAGTCTGCCCATTTCCCTACCTGATGGATAAGCTGCAGATCCTAGTTAACCAGCAGCCTACTTCTTCCTACCCTCACCCCTTAGACTTGCCTTATGACTGTCCCATGCATGCTTGAATTCCACCACTGTTTTTGACTCCACAACCTCCTCTGGAAGGCTGTTCCATACATCCACAACCCTCTCTGTGAAAAAATACTTTTAAATTACCTCTGAGCCATCCCCTCTATCTTCAAATTGTGCCCCTTGTTCTTGCACACTCTTTTTTTGAAGGATGCTACCCTTGGACTTTGTTGATTCCTGTGAGGTACTTGAAAGTTTCTATCATGTCCCCCTCCCTCCTTTCCTCGAGGCTATACATATTAAGCTCTTTAAGTCTCTCTTCATATGTCTTCTGGTGCAGACCCTGCACCATTTTAGTTGCCCTCCTCTGGACAGCTTCCATCCTGTCTATGTCTTTAGAAGATTGGGTCTCCAGAACTGCATGCAGTACTCCAGATGTGGTCTCATCAGCTGTCTGTACAGAGGGATAATAACTTCTTGTTTTCTACTGGTGATGCCTCTCCCTGCATCCCAGTATCCCCCAGCCCTCCTTGCTGCCCTCTCACATTGCTTGCCCACCTTTAGGTCATCTGATATGACTACCCCAGGTCCCTTTCCATTTTGTTGTTGTTAGTATCTCACCCCCATTGTGTACTCTTCCCGGTTTTTGTTTCCCAGGTGCATTACCTTGCACTTTTAGCATTGAATCTAAGCTGCTATACATTTGACCATTCCTCTAACCTTGCCAAGTCCCTTCTCATCCTTTCCACCCCACCCTGTGCATCAACTCTGTTGCAGATCTTTGTGTCATCTGCAAAGAGACATACTTTTCTTCCAGTCCCTCTGCAATGTCGCTTAAAGACATTGAAGAGGACCGTCCTAATACTGAACCCTCATGGTACCCCACTACTAACCCCTTTTTTCAGAGTGGACTCCATTTACTATTACTCTCTGTGTCCTATTCTCCAGCCAATTCTTTACCCAGGCTGTCATCTTGGGACCCACTCCCAGGCTGGCTAACTTGTATATTAATCTTTGTGTGGGACTGTGTCAAATGCCTTGCTAAAGGCTAGGTAGGCCATGTCCACAGCCCCTCCCTGATCAACTACTTTGGTCACCCAGTCAAAGAAATCTATCAGATTTGTCTGGCATGGCCTTCCGCTGTGAATCCATGCTGCCTTGGCTCCTGTGCCCTCTGACCTCTAGATACTCAACAATTCTTTCCTTCAGAAGTGATTCCATCATTTTCCTACCACTGAGGTTAAACTAACAGGTCTGTAGTTTCTGCTTCTGCCTTGCTCCCACTTTTGTGAAGGGGAATCATCTGCCCTCCTCCAGTCCTCAGGTACCACCCCATCCTCCCATGATTTGTTAAAGAGGGTAGTCAGTGGTGTCACTAGTTCTACCCTTAGTTCTTTTAGAATTCTGGGATGAATCCCATCAGGCCCCATTGCTTTGTCCACCTTCAGTTTTAAGAGCTCTTTCAGAACCCTTTCTTCTGTAAATGGGCTAGTATCAACTTCTGTATCCAGAGTGTTTCTACTGTTTGTTTTATGTACCTCCCCTCTTCCTTTGTAAATACTGAGCAAAAATATTTGTTTAGTATCTCTGCCTTTTCACAGTCACCCTCTGCCCACCCTTCCTCCCCTTTATTAAGCCTCACTATCCCTCCTGGTGTTCCTTCGCTCCTGATGTACCTATAAAGGTTTTATCCCCTTCTTAACTAAGTTGGCTATCTTTCCTCGGTTTGGGCCTTTGCTGTTCTGACTGCCTTTCCAGTTTCCTTTGCTTTAACTGATACAGTTCTCTGTCCTGTTCCTTCTGTGATTCTTTGTACTTCCTGAATGCTTTCTTTTTCTTTGCACCTTTACTGCCACTTCCTTTGAAAACCATAGTGGTTTCTTACCTCGTTTGTTTTGTTTATTTGCTTTACACAAGGCTTGTTACCTCTGTGATGGCAGTTTTTATTATTCCCATTGTTCTTCCACCCTCCTTCCTGCCCATTTTCTAGTGCATTCCTTAGGCACTCACCCATTTTGGCAAAGTCAGCCCTCCTAAAAATCCAGTACCTTTGTCTTTGTATGCTTGACTCTATTGCTGTGTTTATTGTGAACCATACTGTTCGATGGTCGCTAGTTCCCAGATGGCTACCCACTTCTACATCTGTGATCCTCTCTTCATCTCCATTTGAGAGAACCAGGTCTAAGATTGCTCCCTCTCGAGTGGGCTCCAATACTAGTTGTCTAAGGCATGCCCCTGTGGGGCATCTAGAATAACCCCACTCTTAGAAGTGGCTGCTGCAACTGCACTCAGTTAACATCTGGCATATTCAGATCACCCATCAGTAATATCTCCTTTATCTGCCATTCTAAGTCTCTGTATCCCTCCCTTGGTCTTTCTTCGCTCCCTAATGTTCCTCTAAAAGGTTTTATCCCCTTCTTAACAGAGTTGGCTATCTTTTCCTCAGTTTGTGCCTTTGCTGGTCTGACTGCCTTCCTGCCTCCTTCTGCTTTAACTGATAAAGTTCTCTGTCCTGCTCCTTCTGTGTTTCCTTATATTTCTTGAATGCTATCCTTTTCTCCTTAACCTTCCCTTCCACCTCTTTTGAGAACCATAGTGTTTTTTCCTTTGTTTTGTTTTGTTGATTTGCTTCACACAAAGGCTTGTTGCCCAAGTTAAGAGATGTACACTAATTTGTGAAATTTGCAGAGGATAACATGGTGTTTTGTCTGCATCTGTGATCCCAGATTAACAACACAGTTCCATTTCATTCAAGTACTTTTCAGACCCGATATCATGCAGAAAATTTCAGAAGTGTTATATAGGTTGTGGGGTGATTTTCTATGTTTGCCAGAAATGCTATAAAATGAAGAACTGATTCCAAGTAATTTCCCTGTGGTCTGTGTACAGGCTACAGGCTGCTTTCTCCAGGTTCCATTTAACTGGCTCCAGCAGTAAAGCTGTTATGCCGCATATCTTTTGACAGCTTGATTATGAGAATGTGTAAAAGCGTGACCTCAATAAAATGAGATATTGCATATTGGCTATGCTATCCTGGGTAAATACAGTGTCAAAATAGGAAAAGCAGGATTCCACTGAAAACAACATGCCTCTGAACTATACTTAGCTTGGGTAAATATATTATAAAAATGTGTCAAAGCAGGACCCCATTGAAAATTAGATTATGCATCTCAGTTGGGTTATCTTAGGTACAGTATATGCAAAATTGTGCAGAAACAGAACCCTGTTACAGCAGCAGAACCCCAGTGGAAAGCAAATGTTGAATCTAAGATGATATGTCCTAGAAAATCACATTAAACAAGCAGTACCACATTACAAACGAGGCATTGCATCTCACCTCTACTATCTGAGTCAGTGCTTCAGAAATCAGAACCCCATTGCAAATGGCATATCATGTTCATATTACATCTCATCTGGTCTATTTTGTTTAAATATATAGTAGAAATGTGCACAAGCTAACAGGACCCAGCACAACAGCAATGCAAGTGATAAACATTCTGCAGTGACTTGCTCATTATTTTATTTTGCACAGCTGTTAATTCTTTTTAACACAGAAATGTAAAATGGCAAATAAGGACCATTTGACTCACCAGTCTGCTCATGTTTCCCTACTTACATGGAAGAACCGTCCCTGTGGATACTAGAATCCCATCCATATTATCTCTAGGATTAGGAAAGTAGTGGGCAACTGGTAGGAAGTTTATTAGAGCTTTCTACATAATGACATCATTGCTTTCTCAGCTAGCTTGAGTGGAGAATGGATTATGTCATTCAGAATTCTCACAGCAGCATGAGCCACTTTGCAATCCAGCAGTTAAAATAATGGGACAGAGTGAGAGGTGCCTGCCGGCTTGGCCAAATAGCCAGGTGAAGGGCCTCTGTCCTTTCTTTCTCACTCTAGTACATGGAAAACACCAGTGTCACTAGAAGTGCGTGGTGAAACCATTGATTTCAGGACACCAGTGTATCAATTCCTGTCAGAAAGTTATGGGACTGCAGTTTCAGTGTGTATAAGGGTAAATGCCTAGAGATTTCTAGCTAAAGGGTGGACAGTGTTCTAGTTCTACACTATAAGGGAATGTGCATAATGCCTTTCTGTTTTGAAAAACAGAGTCTGCATGCCTCACTGTGACCATTGACAAATCTTGGGAACCACCCTGTTCTGGTTTTCCATCTGTGTAAATAAAGCCATACAGTACTTCACATGTCAGTTTCCAGCAGTAGACATTTAAGTTAATGCTTCCAGTGTGAATTGTTATGTGGCCCCTCAGAAGCTAGACATAGTACATTCCTAGCACCTCTCCCACACAAGCTGGAGTACAGTAAATATAAATGTTCGGTTTGTACCTTAACTTCCCCACCTCTCAGCCATTCAAGACAGGTAATTTCCTCCATGCTAGAGGTAATGCCTTTGCAGCACATAAATTAGTGTCGGACAGTTGATTACTGGCCTTTGCTAATCAAAATGAAAAATGATTACCAATCAGCCAGTTTTGAGTAGCAGTTTTCTAAAATGGGTATTTTATATTAAACCATAAAATGATTACTTAATTATTGTATATATTGATAAAATAGACATTGTATACATAGTTCTGACTGAATTTGCCATTTTGACAAATTGTCTGCATAGCCTTTCTTATTACCCACCTCACGTGCCCGATACAGAAAGTTTTCCAATCCCTGCCAAAGCATAATTCTGTGCAACTGCAATGCCATTCTGCACCATAGGTGCAACAACACATTTTGGCCAGGATTTGAAAAATGGCAGCTGTGACATACATGAGGTGGGGTAATAAGAAGGCTATGTTGAAAATCTGGTTCAAAATATTTAAACATTACAAAGTTATGAGGGTGCATAGCAAAATTGCAACCATTGGTCATAACTTTGCCATTTTCATATCTTGACCCAAAACTTTCAGCATAGCCTTCTTATGACTCCACCTCATGAACAATTGACTGTCATTACACAAAGCCCCTGTCTGAAAGATGAATTGCCATGATCATGTAAATCACCTTTCAGGCAGGAGTTGTGTAGTGACAGTTATATTGTTCAAGAGGCTGGGTCCCCAAAAGGCTATGTTGAAAATTTGGGGTCAGTATATAGCAAAAAATGACTGAGTTGTGCATTAAAGTTGAAACCTCCAATAAAATACATTGAGCTGCATTTACCTTATTTCTCATACTGCAGTTGCCAGTTCCAGCAGCAAGACATGTCAAACCTGGGACCTGTTCAGATGAGTGACGTGTAGGAGGTACTGGGGTGTGGGAGATGGGTACAGTGTGTGGTCATGTAGGGTGCGGAAGTGATCGGCAATGGACTATGTTTTTTACAGGTTAAAAAACAAAGACAATGAGGGCCAGTTTTCTAATTTTTAGGTCAAAACTCAAAAGAGACCTCAGAGATGGGGATGCCAGTAACCACCAATGATGTTGGCAACAATTCTGGGGTGGGGAGGGGTACCATTAGACACCAGGGATAAAGAACAAGTGACAGAAAGCACAATTGTGAAAAAGGAAGGAGGACTAGCATGTGTGAAACTGACCAGCATGAACAAAAGTGGGTAGTGGTTAGGGGCTGGGCTGAGGCAGAGAGAGCATCAGCAGTGTGCTTCACCTTCCATCTCTCTGTACAGGAGGCAGTGCCACTGTTGTCTGGACATTAATGAATTGGAGAGGGCAGGGAGCAGAGCCTATGACACGATTGGGAGGAGGGAGGGACCTGTGAGTACAGCCAACTAAGTCAAAGGGTAGCCTAATCATCATTTCCCAAACAGGGACAGTGATCGGAGGGTGAAGGATGCCACTAGACACCAGGAATGAACAGGGACAGGGTTCAGAGGGTGGGCGGGCACCACTAGACACCAGGGAAAATTAAAAAATGAGGAATGACCAGCTTATATGATTGTAATCATTGCTAATCAAGCAGACAATTACTCACATTTCCAATTCTTGGTCAAAATTGTGATGTTAACCCACTTATTTTATGCCTGCTTTGTAATGCCAGTTTGTGATTAGATGCCTTGTCATGACAAGTTAGGTAGTGGTCTGCAATGTTATACAATAGGGTTGAAGTGATATATGGTATGAAATAAAAATCTGTGTCACAACCACAGTGTGATAACCAGATTATGACATGTACACTGTGAAGATATCAACCACAGTCAACACGTCATCACTGGTTATCAACATAGTGTACACATCATTTCCCCTCCTCATGCCGCTAAACCAGAAAAAAAGTAACCAGAAATGGAGCCCTATTGTGTAAAATGGACATGTGATACCCATGTATCACAACTCATAGACAGTGACCTCGAAAACCTTTCTTGTGGCTCTGCTTCTCGCCGCCCTTGAGAGTCGAGGTCACTGACCACTCATGATACATACGTATCACACACCGGCATCATGTATCCCCATAATAGCACTCTTGGACTGGTTGAGGGTTACAACATTCAGTGCTCCTTTGACCCAACTTGATCTACAGGTCTTTCTCCATCCCCTCTTCATTTCCATAATGACTTCCTCTGTCCCTTGTACCATGCTACCTACCTGCAGGGTGAGGGTTCTGATTTTCTTTTTTTTGTCAGTTTGACTTTGATATTGGTAATATAGGGAAATCACTGGAGTTGCATGCTAGGCTAACCATATACCCCACCCCACATGCCAGAGCCATCAATCCCCACCCTAGCAAAGCAGGCAATAGTCAGGTTCAGGTGGCACACAGGAGAGACGCCAGACAGCAAACAGCAAAGCTCAGCATTTAAAATCAGACAGTGACTGTAGACACTAACAGTACAGTAGACAGGACCAACAGCACAGTCAGCACTTGAGACTGACTACCAGAAACATAAAGAGATTCTCTAGCAAAAAGGCATAAGGTACTGGGGTTCATAGCCTGATACCTTATGCCAACATGAGCTAATTGGTGCTAAAAGAAATCATTTTACTCACTCTTTGAAGGAAATGAAGGGATTGTAGCTGGTTCTGTAGCTACTGCCAGATGATCGCTTCCAGCTGCTTAGTATGGCCGCTCCACCCACGAGCTTAGTGTTTTTTTTTTTTTTTATCACAACTGTTTGTACTCCATGCCGGTCAGCCCCCATCCACCAATCCCCTAGCCTGCGTCACCCGAATTACTGGTGCTTACCTTGCCCGGCCTGGGAGCGGTGCCTGTAGGGCAGTCTTCGTCCTGCTGACTGGTGTATTTTCTCCTCCTGGTTTTCTCCCAGGAGCCCCAGGAGTATGCACACATGCTCATGGAGGCGCGCATGTGCCATACGGCCCCTGTTACAGCTCCTTTCCCCACCCCATGGACTAGTGCCTGTGGCTCCCTCTGAGCCCATGCTACCTCAGCCTCCAATAGGGGTCACCATTAGGCAGAGGTGCTGTGCTTCCTTCCTGGAGAGGAGAGCTTGCCTACCGGCAGCAATCCAGCAAGCCCCCGTGTTGATCTCCAACACCCGGGCTTCGTTCCCAGGCGGTGCGAGCGTGCATCGAGGAGTGAGCACCAGCACCTCAGCCTCTATGCCACCTGGCGGCATCGCTCAGTGTTTTTGTGATGTGTAAGTGGCAGGGACAGCGTAGAGGCGAGACCTGCTACAAGTGTAGCGTTGTTTTAAAACAGTTTATGAAGATTTAAATCACCTGAGAGGGCAATGAAAGACACCACTTTACTAATAAGGTCCATACTAGAAGAGCGGTGGCTTTCATTGCTTCTCAGACTGCTTAAATCTTGATAGAACTGTTTTTAAAAGATGCCCCATGCACTTGTATAGAGCTCTGGGAGGAGTGGCCATACTAGGAAGCTGGAAGGGATCATCTGGCAGTGGCTACGGAGCCAGCCACGATAGAAACATAGAAACATAGAAGTTGGACGGCAGATAAGGACCGCAAGGCCCATCCAGTCTGCCCATTTCTTTCTACCTTATAAATGTGCCATCGGCCTTTGCTCTGTCAGTGACCTATCTATTCATAGTCATTTGTATTGCTCCTTATGCCTATCCCATGCCTGTTTGAAGCCCTGCACTGTATTCATAGCCACCACTTGTGGTAAGCTATTCCCTTTGTTTACTTAAAAGAATGAGTAAGCAATGTTTATTTGGCACAGATTACCTCACACTGGCATAAGGTATTGGTCTATGAAGTCCAATACCTTGTGCCAGAAACTTCCTTTAAACAGAAACTGCCTTCTTGCAGACACACTAGCAGTTTTGTACTATTTGGCTGATTGCTGACTGTGCTGGTCACACTACTGGACTGGGAGAAGATAAAGAACCACTGGCCCAATGACTTGGACACAACAGTAATATGCCTTGAAAACTGCAGCAGGCTTCTTTCCCAGATGCTCCTGACCCTGACTGGCACCAAATCAAATGGCCAATACTATGTGGCCCCTGCCAGCTGGAAGCTTTACACCACCCTTCGTGCAATCTGCAATTCTCAATTTCCTCCCACATCCTACCACCTTCTCTGCTTGTTTTTTTTTATTTGTTTGACACTGCAGGCACTGTGCTATCTGCTGTGCTCTAGCCTCACCACCCATCATTCATAACTCAATCATGAACCAACCACCACCCACCTCACTGCAGCACCACCAGAAGTCACAGACTGACTGTCACCAGTCCTCCTGCCTCCCAGTTTACTCCCAGTCCCTCCTAGTCATTCATAATAAGAACTCAACCACCCCCACCCACGGCACTGCAGCACCATCACACCAGCAGTTAGACAGACCAGTGAGTCATCAGTCCTCCTGCCTGCCAGTCCCCACTCCAGTTCCCCGTCCCATCATTCAAAATAAGTAAACCACCCCACTCACTGCACTGCAGCACCACCAGAAGGCACAGACAGATCAGTCAATAGTCCTCCTGCCTCCCAGTCCCATCCCAGATCCCCATCATAATAACTCAACCACCCCTGACCCCCCCACTGCAGGACCACCAGCAGTCACAGACAGACCATCATCAGCCTCCTGCCTCCCTGTTCACCCCAATCATTCATAAATAATAACTCAAGACCCCACCCACGGCACTGCAGCACCACCACACCGCAGTCAGATAGACCAGTGAGTTATCAGTCCTCCTGCCTGACAGTCCCACTCCAGTTCCTCACGCCTCATCATTGAAAAATAAGTAAACCACCACTGACCCCCACCCACTGCACTGCCACTGCAGCACCACCACCAGCAGATAGTAACCACAAGGTCTTTGAAGAAGGACAAATGGTCCGAAACATTTATTTATTTATTCAATTTTGGTGACCGGATAGACCCACTGAGCCCCATGAACATGTCAGGCTTTATAACTTTGTTTGGTGTGGTGTCCCTCTCATAGGTTTGTGTGTGCTAGAAACCTTTGTGGTTACTAGTTTATGTAGTTTCTAACTCTAAGTACCACAACCATGTACATACTTCTTAGCAGCCCAGTCACACACAGACCATCATCAGTCCTCCTGCCTCCCAGTTCACACCCAGTTCCCCTACCCTGACCCCCATCATTCGTAAATAATAACTCAACCACCCCCACCCATGCACTGCAGCAGCACCACATCAGCAGTCAGATAGACCAGTGAGTCATCAGTCCTCCTGCCTCCCAGTTCACACCCAGTCTCCCTGACCCCCAACATTCGTAGAATAATAACTCAACCACCCCATGCACTGCACTGCAGCAGCACCACACCAGCAGTCAGATAGACCAGTGAGTCATCAGTCCTCCTGCCTCCCAGTTCACAACCAGCCCTCTGCCCGCCGCCCCATCATTCAAAATAATAAGTCAACCACCCCCACCTCCTCAATGCAACACCGTTAGCAGTCACATCACAGACACAGAGCAGTCAGTCCTCCGCCATCCCCTGGCTGCCTCCCCACTCAATCACAGACTCAGTCCCTCTCAGTTTAAATTGCAGCAGCAGATGTATGTAGGGAGTAGTAGTACACATACCTGATTCTTCTGAGATGCAGCAATGCCAGCAACCAGCAGCTTTTAAGTTCCCTCAAGCAGTCTGTTCCTCTCCTCTGTGAAGTTAGCTTGGATTCAATTCTAGGCTAGACTGGATCGATTTTCCAACTTTCTTTCACAGTCAGTCTCACTCTCACTCTCACCCATTAACCTATAGCTGGCAGTCACCCTGGCCTGAATCCTTAAGCTTTAATTAGTAGTGTTACATGCAGGCGCACTGCGACCCCCGGAGGCTAACTCTGTCTCCTCCTAGTCCCGACTCCTGATCACTGCTAGCCTCCCCTGTGAGCAGAAAGCAGAATAGAAGTGGTCATCTGGATGGATTGGTTGCAGATGCAGAGTTGGACCAGTGAGCGATAGGGATGGGTGGAAATGAAGCAGCAGCAGCAGCACCAGCATGGCGATGAGTTACTCTGGCAGAGATTTGAGGAATTTAGGTGGATCGGCGACACTCGCTCTGCTCCTCTCCTCACACTAAGCGTACGCATGCTACAGCAGTCAGTCTCCCATGCACTCCTGCTTGGACCTCACAACTGGTTAGGTTAATTTATTTATATTTGCTATACTGAGCAGGTAGTGGCGCTCTACTTCCAGGCCAGTGCAAGATGCAGTCTGTCTGTGAGAGGGAGCTGAGTTACTCCCTGATTGTGGAACTGTAATGCTCCTGTCCTGTCCTCCTTGTTCTGCCACTCTGGAAGTACCACCTGACAAATTCAATCCATTGAGGCCAGCAGCAGCAGCAGATTCATGAAAGCAAGTAATGCTGCATGCTGGCTAGGGCTGATTAAATTAAAATGTTGGGGGTCAAATGGTAAAACTGGTAATGGTGAAAGTTGGGGGACTTGTGCCCCTCCCTATAATTACACCCTGGCTACAGTCAACTCCAGACTTAGTTAAATTTCAGTCTGCCACCACACCCAAAACTGCTGAGAGAATGACTGGGACCATCACCAAGTGCCCTGCTCTGCCAGATGGGTGTTACAGTCTGCAAACTGTGTCTGTTCCTGAATGAGTTGGAGTCCTGCTGTTTTGCTATACTAAGATTGCTGTCACACTGTTCTTCTACAGCTCACCCTCATCTCTGTGGATTTTCCTCTGACTTCCTGGTACTGCTGTGGGTGCTTGCCCTAACTCGACCTCTGTCACTCAGCAGGATATAAACACACTATGGCTGAGCTAGCTACACCCCTGCCCACACAGCAGCCTATTATAACTGCAGAAAACTGCTATGGACCTGATTGAGCTTTGATGCTTTGCTGCATCACCCCGCCCCCACTCTACGGTGGATGGAGTTACAGAACAGGTGGAGACGGCAGAGTTATGCAACAAAACAAGCTATGTGGTCACCAACTGGCTGGCTTTGTTTGCCACAGAATGGGCCATCAGTGTGTTGCCCTCTTGCAGTGAGTGTGTATGGCATGGCAAACTTGATTTATCAGTAGCTATGCCCTTGCCCTGCACCAACAAGCTCCCTCATATGTTTCAGATTGTATTCCCCGGAGTGTTAGGCACCTACGCTCTAAGGAGCTATTCCCTAACTGCCCTCCAAGTTCCAAGGGTCAAAACTTCGTTTCAGCAAAGCTGCTCTAAGCTTCTCTTTACCCACATTGTGGAACAGTTTACAAAAGGAACTTGAAGGTGAGCTGCTCTGTTAGCCTGAATCTCTTCAAGGCACTCTACTATCGCACATGAAAGCACCTTGCAAATGTTTTCCCATTGCTAGCCACTAATTCTGCAACTCCCCTTTCCATCCTGACGCTCACCATGTTTCTACCCCTGGCTCTCACTCTTTCCCTATTAACACTTCCTGCTGCACCCACCCTTCCCTGTCCGCTCCAGCCTGGCTAAAGTCCCACTCCATCCACAGTAGTGTCCCAATTCACCCTCCTCCATCATTATCATAACAACCAAGTACACGACAGCCATCGTCACTTTCTGTGGTTTTAGCCCAATTTTTCCCCCAGTCATCGGTAATATATCCCTCCCCATCTTTACCTCTAAGCTGCCACCCCATACATGCCTCTTTCCCCATATGTGTAGTTGCGGCTGCCTCACTCAAAAGATCTCTGCTTATAACCCCTGTATGCCTATGGTTGATTGTACATCTGCTGACTTCTTCAATTGCAAAATAATGCTGTTTTTTTTTTATTTGTTTATTTCAACCTTGTACTGTACTGTATACACTATATATAATTTTTTCCTTGTATATTATTGCTTTTGTATACCTGCTTCTGTACTGTACATTGATGTATTCATGACCAGGCCCACCTTGCAAATGAGCCTTGCTCAATGGTGCCTGCCTGGATAAATAAAGATTTTGATTGATTGATTTTGTCACTATCCTCTGGACTGCCTCTTGCAGGTGTATATATTTTCTCAGGTGGGGTCTCAGTATTGCACACCATACTCCTGGTACAGCTGCACCAGGGATCTGTACAGCAGCAATGTGACCTCCTCCCACCTGCTTGTGATCCCCTGGCAATATAGCCAAGCATTTCCATAGGTTTCAAAGGTTTGTTCAAGCAAATAGACTGACTTCTAAAGTTTGCCTTTAGACCCAAGTTAAACATAGAAACATAGAATTTGATGGCAGATAAGGACACGCTTGCTCACCTAGTCTGCCCATTTTCCTACCTAACAGATAAGCTGCAGATCCAAGTTAACCAACAGCTTATATCCTCTTACCCGCCACTAGGACTGCTTATGCCTGTCCCATGCATTCTTGAAGTCCCCACTGTTCATGACTCCACGACCTCCTCAGTGAGGCGGTTCCATGCACCCACAACCCTCTCAGTGAAAAATTCTCACATTACCCTGAGCTGTCCCCCTCTATCTTCAAATTGGCCCCTTGTTCTTGCACATCTCTTTTCTGGAAGATGCTACCCTCTTGGACTTTGTTAATTCCCTTGAGGTACTTGAAAGTTTCTATCATGTCCCCCTCTCCTTCTTTCCTCAAGAGTATACATATTAAGCTCCTTTAGTCTTTCTTCAGATGTCTTCTGGTGCAGACCTGCACCATTTTGGTTGCCCTCCTGGACAGCCTCCACTCTGTCTATGTCTTTATGGAGATGGGGTCTCCAGAACTGCACACAGTACTCCAGATGGGTCTCACCAACTGTCTGTACAGAGGGATAACAACTTCCTGTTTCTACTATTGATGCCTCTTCCTATGCATCCCAGTATCCCCTCAGCCTTCCTTACTGCCTTCTCACATTGCTTACCCACCTTTAGGTCATCTGATATATTGCCCCCAGGTCCCTTTCTATTTTTACTGTTGTCAGTATCTCACCCCATTGTGTACTCTTCCCTGGGTTTTGTTTCCCAGGTGCATTACCTGCACTTCTTTGCATTGAATCTGAGCTGCCATACATTTGACCATTCCTCCAACCTTGCCAAGTCCCTTCTCATCCTTTCCACTCCATCTTGTGTATCAACCTGTTGCAGATCTTTGTGTCATCTGCAAAGAGACATACTTTTCCTTCCAGTTCCTCTGCAATGTCACTTATAAAGACATTAAAAGGACCGGTCCCAGTACTGAACCCTGTGGTACCCCGCTAGTAACCCTCCTTTCTTCACTATGTACTCCATTTACTACTACCCTTTGGTCCTGTTGTCTAGAAAATTTTTATCCAGGCTACCACCTTGGACCCACTCCAAGGCTGGCTATCATGTTATTAATCTTTGTGTGGGACTGTATCAAATGCCTTGCTAAAATCTAGGTAGGCCATGTCACAGCCCCCCTGGTCTACTACTTTGGTCACCCAGTCAAAGAAATCTATTAGATCTGTCTGACACGACCTTCCCATCATGAATCCATGTTGCCTTGGGTCCTGTGCCCCACTGGCCTCTAGGTACTCAACAATTCTTTCCTTCAGAAGTGATTCCATCATTTTCCTACCACTGAGGTTAGACTAACTGGTCTGTAGTTTCCTGCCTCTGTCCTGCTCCCACTTTTTGTGAAGAGGAATCACATCTGCCCCTCCACTCCTCGGGTACCACCCCATCCTCCCATGATTTGTTAAAGAGAGTAGTCAGCGGTGTCACTAGTTCTATCCTTAGTTCTTTTAGAATTCTTGGGTGAATCCCATCAGACCCCATTGCTTTGTCCACTTTCAATTTATTAGTTCTTTCAGAACCCTTTCTTGTGTAAATGGACTGGTATCGAACCCTGCCTTCAGAGTGTTTCTCTTGTTTGATTTAGGTAACTCCCCTCCTCTTCCTTTATGAATACTGAGCAGAAATATTCATTCAGTATCCCTGCTTTTCACTGTCACCCTTACCCACATGACCACCCCTTTATTAAGCTTCAGTATCCTCCTTTGGTCCCCTTCTTAACAGAATTGGCTATCCTTTTCTCGGTTTGGGCCTTTGCTATTCTGACTGCTTTTCCAGCCTCTTTCTGCTTTTAACTGATAAAGTTCTCGTCCTGCTCCTTCTGTGTTTCCTTATATTTCCTGAATGCTATCCTTTTCTCCTTAACCTTCCCTCCACCTCTTTTGTGAACCATAGCATTTTTTCCTTCATTGTGTTTTATTGATTTGCTTTACACAATGGCTTGTTGCCTCTGTGATGGCTGTTTTGATCACCCCCATTGTTTCTCCACCTCTCTTCTTGCCTGTTTGCTAGTGCTTTTCTGAGGCACTCTCTCATTTTCCTAAAGTCAGCCCTCCTAAAGTCTAGTAATTTCAGCTTTTGTATGGCTTGATTATATGGCTGTATTTATCATGAACCACACTGTTTGGTGGTCGCTTGTTCCTCAGATGGCTACCCACTTCTAAATCTGAGATTCTTTCTCCATCCCCATTTAAAAGTACCAGGTCTAAGATTGCTCCTCCCAAGTGGGTTCCAGTATTAGCTGTCTGAGGCATGGCCCCAGAGAGCATCAAGAATGACCCTCTCTTGGATGTGCCTGCAGCAAAGGTGCTCAGTTAACATCTGGCATATTCAGGTCCCCCATCAACAATATCGCCTTTTCTGCCATTGTAAGAAAGCCTTCTATCATTTTCTTGTCCATTCCTCCCCGTGAGATGTTGTTATATCCCAAAAATGCAAATCCAAGCTATCTTTAAAACATTTCACACTTCCACTATCAACTACAGTCGCTGGAAGTTCATTCCAGGAGTCACCACCCTCTGACTATATCAATGCTTCCATGCATTAAGATTCCACTTAGAGCTATAAGTTGTTTGTTATGTCTTCTGCTACTATACCAGTCTGTTCAAGGCTGAGTTCCTATCTCAGTTCAGAGTTTAACATCATCCATAACCATAAACAACAGGTACATGTTGCCTCTAAGCCTCCTGTAATAAAGGGAATACAGATTGAGAGTTGTTAATCTGTCAGAATATGTTTTAATTTTTCCAGAATGAGTATGCATTATTTTTCAGGAAGGTTTACACAATCATTAGAGATGTAAGGAAAAAGTATACTTTTCAACACATTTTCTTTAACAATTGAGTCTTGTAATTAGCAGATAGTGTTGGCATTTTTCTATGTAAATCTGTCTGTAACATCCCAAAAAGAAAAACAAGAACATATTCAAGTTTTTTTCTGCCATCCCACCCCACTTCCTCCTCCCTCCTCCCTCCCCAGGTAAGCATTGGATGGGACCCTGGGGCATGCTAATCCTGACTGTGATTGTTGGAAAAGTACAAAATTAGCTTTATTTGTGTTATGTTGAGTTTCTGATGTCTAATGCGGTCAGAGTTCTGTTTCTTAGCTAGTTAGTAATGTGTATAAAGCTGACCATACTTATTGATATACTGTGTTTTTTTGCCTTGTGGACAATGGTATATTTGGCCTGAGAGTGAAGAGTATCTCTTTAGCCATTCTGCATAGGTGGGGATATTCTGGTCTATATTTTAAATGTTGGCACAGGATGCCCTCTAATATGAATAATATATATTCCTGGATCTTCCTACTTGGCAATATATTGAATCAATTAATGAGTGCAGGACCAAAATCCAGTGGTTCATATTCATGTAAATAGATCTTTATTGTCCCTTATTTTCACACTATATATCCAGGCAACAGTTTCGTAGGCTTGACGCCACTTCTACAGGCCCCAAATTATAACAGTGTTGTTATCTAAACATAGAAATGAATATAAACAAAATCAATATTTCACTTCTCCAATAAATATATTATATAAAATATAACATAACAATTATAAGGTACTACGTCCTAACTGATCACCACTCAAACTCTAGTTATAAATTATGTTTACAAATAATTCTTTCTCACTTAATCAATTAATTAATTAATTGCAATCCTATATATCTTACTAGGCATCTAAATCATTTCAATTGTAACTTATCAACCTGTTAGTCTCCTTGTACCTTATATGCTTTAAGCTAATTATTCAAAATGTACCTCATTATATAAATGAACATTATAATTTCCATGTGCCTCATGTATATTCGCCATATACTTTAAATGTTTACCTTCATTATTTATTATTAAATTGTTGAAATCTCTTCACTTTGTTAATATCAATTAAATCTCAGTTTCAATGCTGCAAATGATACAAAATAATTCATTTCAAAAAGTATCCAAAGAAAATTACCAATATATACTGATTAAATGATATGTGGAAACACCACAATATTGATGCCCTTGTTTGTTCATTATTTTAGACATATAGACGCTCATTCGGAGTCAATTATGACAAAATAATCTTCTTCCTTCCTTTCATTCAGCTATGAAATATACAAATATTAAAGATTATTTTCTTTTCTTCACTGTTTTTTTAACTTTATTGTTCAAACAGTTTAAAAAATTTTAAACTTTCAAGAACTGGCCCTGTTATTGCACTAGCCCCTAATTGTCATTTACCTCAAAGATCTTATTTTGCCTTGCTTTCTCCACTATTCATTTTCATTAAAATTATCCATCCTTAGCTTTCAAGCTTATTGCTGTGAAGAGAAATCAAATGTACTAAGTTCCTTAGTTAACAAATCAAACATCTTTCTATTCCTCTACTGTGTATCTTATTTCAAACTTATTTTTTGCCAGCTGTTATGCACTTACCTGGCTAAACACCATTTTTCTCACCATCTTGTTGGAGGACAGAGATGGTCAGACCCACTGAACCAATGTGGTTTAAAAACCCGTGAAATCTGGCAGGGGAGCGACGCCACTAAACTGATGTATTTTACTTTACCCGCTATAAGGTATTACCTGATTTCTTAGATCTTAGTTAGAGCTCTACCTCCATGTGGTCAAGTGGATAAATGCAAGCAGGTCACCTGATACATATGAGGAGAGAAGGTGGTTTGTCCCCGCCCTCGCTAATTGTCGAAATTTACAAATATTTAAAAAATGTATCCATATTGCTCCTATGTAGATAAAGGATTTGTAATCTGGTCCCTTTCTTTTAAAACTTAAATAAATGCAGTGATCATTCACAAATCCATGAAAGCAGCTGGCGACATCTCCTATTAACTTATCTTTTGTTTTATATTTTCTGCACTATTATACCATTAGTTGTTCGAGTATCATGATACTTCTTTCTCTACCTTTAAGATTCATTTATGTTATTAAAATAGACCTGTCTTAAGGTGTTGAAGGGTATCACCTCATCTTACATGTTTTACATAAATATGTAAATCATGTATTTTTAAATTATAAATGTGACCTCCTTGCTCTTTTGCCTTATTTATAATGCTTGGTAATTTTCCTGGGTAATTTTGTGATACATACCAATACATATTTACACATATTATCTACAGTCTATCCTTCTGTTAAATCTTGACTGAGCCAATACCAACTAATAATATGTATATATAAATGCAGAAAAATGTATCACTCAATATTTCCTTTTCATTCATACATTCATCCTTGAGAGTAAATTACAGCTTTTGTAATTCCAAAGTATCTTGTTTTACCCATATTATTAATAAAAACCTTACCATCATAAATTTCCTTTAGAGAGGGCGACTCCATGAATTGCAGGCACATAGTACAAAAGTGTTTTCAGTCCATTCCTTAAAAGAAATACTTCTAAATTGTAAATGTTTTGTTGTTCATACACCTAACTTGTTTTTATTTCCAGTAGAGACCCTAATTACAGGATTCATTCATTCCAATCCTTGGATTAGTGCTGTACATCTTATAGATCCTATAATGAAATCCTATATGAAAACTTCATGACCCCAAGCTGAAGCAAAGCATACCAAAATCACAAATAATAAGGGCAATGAGGAACAATAGTGTAGATGAAGAATTCAGAAGAGAAACAGAGATAATGGCAGCAAGATTTAGACTGAGAAAGGGATATAAATATCATAATATCCAGGAAGCAATATCCGAGATAGAAGATATGCCTTGGGACATACTACTGAGACAGAGAGAGAAAATAGAAGTAAAAGAAAGGATAGTATTTTTCACAACATATTGTCACCTAAGTAATACAATTAAAGGAACACTGCTAGATAATTGGCATATTTTACAGGCAGGGTATAGGCAGAATAAAAGATTTATTGAAAGACCCTTATTACATCAAAGAGAAATGTGACAAATAGAGACAAATTGATACATACAGAACATAAGAAACCTAAAATACCACAGAAACAACAGAAACAACTGCTTTTGGAGCCATTAAAGGAAGGAATCCTGTGGACAGTGCTGTTGTAATAATACAACAAAAATAATATTTTGAACATCCTTATACTAATGAAAATATATTATTAGACAACATATTACTTGTAAACCACATCATGTAATATACATCCTACAATGTCCTTGTGACAAGCTTTGTAGGTAAAACAAAAGGAGCTCAGGAATTGAATAAGTGAACACAAGAGTGATATACAGGTTAAAGACCAAAAATCATCAGTGGTGAAACATTTTAATAGTGTGGGCCACTCAGCAGCTCTCTGAGATTTTGGGTCTTGAGAAAGTGAATGAACCAGAAAGAAACAACATTATTGGGATGATTTACTACTTACTTAGAGAAGTCTGCTGGGTCTATAAGGTGGACAGCACTAATCCAAAGATCAGAATGAATGAATCCTGTAATTGGGGTCTCTATTGGAAATAAAAACAAGTTAGGTGCATGAACAACAAAAATGTTTACAATTTCAGAAGTATTACTTTTAAGGAATGGACTGAAAACATTTTTGTAATAGGTGTATAATTCATGGGTACTTCTTTCTAAGGAAATTTATGATGGTAAAGGTTTTTATTAATTATATGGTAAAACAAGATAATTTGGAATTACAAAGATGTAATTTAATCTCAAGATAAATGTATGAATGAAAAGGAACTATTGAGTGATATTTTTTCTGCATATATATATATATTATTAGTTGATATCTGCTCATTCAAGATTTAACAGAAGGATAGAATGTAAATAATATGTGTAATATGTATTGGTATGTATCAGAAATTACCCAAGGAAAATTATCAAGCATGATAAAAAGAACGAGGAAGTCACATTTATAATTTAAAATACATGATTTAAATATTTATGTAAAACATATAAGATGAGGTGATACCTTCAACACCTTAAGACAGGTCTATTTTAATAACATATCAACAAATCTAAAAGGTAGTAAGAAGTATCATGATACTCGAACAACTAATGGTATAATAGTGCAGAAAAATATAAAACAAAGAGATAAGTTAATAGGAGATGTCTCCCAGCTGCTTGTGGACTTGCTAATGATCACTGCATTTATTTAAGTTTTAAACAGAAAGGGCTCAGATTATAAATCCTTTTATCTACATGGAGTAATATGGATACTTTTTAATATTTGTAGATTTTGGCAATTGCTGATGGTGGGGGCGATACACCTTCTCCTCCTCTTTGTATCAGGTGAGCCCACTTGAATTTATCCACTTGACCACTTGGAGGTAGAGATCTAGCTAAGATCTAAGAGAAATCAAGTACTACCTATAGCAGGTAAAGTAAAATATGTCAGTTTAGTGACGCCGCCCCCGCCGGATTTCATGGGCTTTTTAAACCGCTGCAGGTTCAGTGGGTCTGACCATCTCTGTCCTCCAACAAGACAGTGAGACAAAATGGCATTTAGCCAGGTAAGCGCATAACAGCTGGCAAAAATAAGTTTGAAATAAGATACAGTAGTGGAATAGAAAGATGTTTGATTTGTTAACTAAGGAACTTAGTACATTTGATTTCTCTTCACAGCAATAAGCTTGCAAAGCTAAGAATGGATAATTTTAATGAAAATGAATAGTGAGAAAGCAAGGCAAAATAAGATCTTTGAGGTAAATGACATTAGGGGCCCTGTGCAGTAATAGGCCAGTTCTTGAAAGTTTAAATGTTTTTAAACTGTTTGAACAGTAAAAGTTTAAAAAAAAAATGCAGAAGGAAAGAAAATAATCTTTAATATTTGTATATTTCCTAGTTGAACGAAAGGAAGGACAGGATATCCTTTTGTCGTAATGACATCGGAACGAACACCTATATGTCTAAAATAATGAACAAGTAAGGGCATCAATATTGTGGTGTTTCCATATATCATTTAATCAGTATATACTGGTAATTTTCTATGGATAATTTTTAACTGAATTATTGTTGCATAATTTTGCAACACTGAAACTGAGATTTAGTTGGATATTAACAAAGTGAAGAGATTTCAGCAATTTAATAATAAATAATGAAGGTAAACATTTAAAGTATATAGCTAATATACATGAGGCACATGGACATTGTAATGTTCATTTATATAATGAGGTACATTTTGAAGTATTAGCTTAAAGCATATAAGGTCCATGGAGGCTAACAGGTTGATAAGTTGCAATTGAAATGATTTAGAAGCCTAGTAAGATATATAGAATTGTAATTAATTATTTGATTAAGTGAGAAAGAATTATTTGTAAACTTAATTTATTACTAGAGTTTGAGTGGTGATCAGATAGGGACGTTAGTACTTAGATTGTTGTGTTATATTTTATATAATATATTTATTGAGAAGTGAAATATTGATTTTGTTTAAATTTGTTTCTATGTTTAGATAACAACACTGTTATAATTTGGGGCCTGAAGAGTGGTGTCGAGCTACTGAAACTGTTGCCTGAATGTATGAATGTGAAAATAAGAGACAATAAAGATCTAGTTACATGAATATGAACCACTGGATTTTGGTGCTACACTCATTAATTGATTCAATATTCTGGTCTATCCAATGTCACATAATGACTTTCTTAGCACATAATTATATCAGTGCAATATATTTGCATTGGTTGCCGACTAGAAGTTCACCATAGTCCCTATTATACAGATTTGTGGATTAAAGGAAACTACAGAGGCCTAATCGTGGATCAAGTTTAGATTTATTGGTGGTCCATAAAGGAAGTTTTATTGCAGTCCAGAGAATATGCAGTAAGGTGCCTGGATGCTCCTTGCATCTGGAGCAAAGATTAAGGGAAGTTCTCCATTCAGTGATGCCTGACTGGGGTATAAAACATATCTTGGAGAACATAGAACTGCAATATATGATATCTGACCCATTTCACATCTTGGTAGAGCATTGTCCAAATCTTAGACCATGGACGAGTTGTTGAGGGGTCCGGGGCAGCACCTGGTCCCAAAGGTAGTATGGTGTTCTCGTAATTCCTCCATGCCATCTCTCAAAAAGGCAGTAGAGGGTTGAGATAAGATGAGATGAAGGTAGATCAGAAACCACAAGGAGAATGGGCCAGCTAGGTTCTGTTCCCATAACCCTAGTCCAAAATGCTGTACTAACATATGTTGTAGTTGGAGGTATTTAAAGCAGTAAGTTGCAGAGAGGTTAAATTGTGTACATGCTGTTTGGAATGGCATCAGTCTGTGGGTTTAAAGCAGATCTATAACCCTAAGTTGGGTATTTCCTGGCCAAAAATTATATGGGAGAGGAGAGCCCCAATCTTAAAATTAGGATTACAAGGGCAGCCCAGTGGCACTGAGGGTTTGACACCACACCTCACACCATGCTGGTGACCCAAGTTCAGGAGTGAGCTCGGGTGCTGGGGGTTGGCAGGGAAGGGATGGGTTGAGCCCCAGATGGGCTGCTCTCCTGTCCTGGGGAGGGCATTGGGAGCTCAGCACTCCGGCAGTCACTGGTGGAGACTGGGGTGCTGCAGTAGCATGGGGTTGCATGTACTAGCATGTCTGATGCTGGCAAAGGTGCGTGCACCATAGCTGGGGTGCACATGCAGGGTTAGGGGCGGGTGAAACAGAACGTAGGAAAACCTGGCACTCATGGATCAGGCGATGGCGCCTATCCACCTTGTCCATTGTCAGGCTCTCCATGGTAGCCCTCAATTTCCAGGATCCACTCTCATCCAGTGACAGAGTCTGACTTGTAAGTGCACCCAGGTAGGAGGGGTGACCCACCCAGATAGGGTTAGACAGGGTGCTGCCATTGGAGAGGAGGGAAAGAGGGGAGGCTTGGCTCAGGGATCCTCAGGTGGGAAGGATAAGGCTAGGATGCTTGAGAGATGACCTCGGGCCGAGATCTGAGGGAAAAAAAACAAAAATTAGGATTACAAAGAATGGGTTGGGATACATCTTTTGTTATAGATAGTTGGAAGGTGGCCAAAATCGAGTATTGATTTGGAAAGTTGTCCCAATAGGTGAGTCACAGAGATTTTTAGGTAAATTCTTAAAAGAGTGCAGGTAAGAGTATTCAGGGCTATATCATGTGGTGCACAGAGGGAATTTTCTATTTGACACCATAATGGGTAGTATTTCCCTGATTGACACTTGATCTAGCCATCCACCAATGTGTGAGGATTTACAGTTGCTAGAGAGATAGTAAAGAAGAAAGTCGGGTAACTGTAAGCTTCCTGTCACTTTACTCTGCTGTAGTTTAAAGAGACCCTCCGAGGTGTTTTACCAAGCCATATAAAGTTAGATATGAGTCTGTGGACCTGTGTAAGCCAAGTTTTGGGAGAAATAGATTTGTCATTTGTAAGGGTAGAGAATCCGGGAAAACGCTCATTTTCACAATGTTTATGCGACTTACAAGAAGAGTGGAGTAGGGCCCAACTGAGCAAGATCTATTTTGAGTTGAGTAGTAATTTTATCTAGATTGTATTGTTTCATCTTGATATTGGAGCAGAGAGGAATATCTCCAGATATTTTAATTTGTCTTTGACCCAAAGAAGTCCTAAAGAAGAAATGTCTGCAGAGATAACATATAGGAGTTCATGGGCATTAGCTCTGTCTTGGAAATATTGAGCTTAAAATTAGAGAACTTACAAATTATGAAATGAGCTTAAGTGTGGCAATGATCAGATGTGTGAGGATGGGAAACAGTATATCATCAGGCATACACCGAGAGTTTGTATTGATGGGGTCCAGTAGATATACCTGAGATCATAGGGAGATGTGATGCTTCTGATAAGTGGTTCTAATAGAGATGGAACAAGAAAGGAAAGTGGACACCCTTGTCTGGTGCCTTGCTGTAGAGTAAAGGGTTGTGAGCAGTCCATTACAAGTACTCGTGCAGAGGCTGTGTGTATAGGATCTTTATCCATTTGATATACTGTGTTGGTATGTTGAAAATAGGAAGTAAGTGAAATAGATATTCCCAGGAGACTCTGTCAAAAGCTTTCTCTGCACCCAGAGATACCAACATGGATGGAATATGGGACTCCTGGACACAGAGATTAAATGGGCCAGTTTACTCATGTGATCGGAGGACACCCTACCTGCCACAAAACCAACTTGCTCACTGCTAAAAACTCTGTCAAATCTTAGTCAGTCTAGCGGCTAAGATCTTGGTGAGAATTTTCATGTCAATGATAATTAAAGAAAGGGTAGTAATTAGTTACTAGAAGTGGGTCCTTATCTGGTTTGGGAGAACTACAATTGTGGCTCTGATAGGGAATAGTCCGAAATACCATGCCTATACATATAGTTATAAGTATTTAGAAGAACAGATACCAATTGAGCCTTGAAGATTTTATAGAATTCTGTGGCTGTACCCATCCAGCCCAGGGGCCTTATCTAGAGGAAGGGAGTCAATAGTTGATATGATTTCCCCAGCCGAGATTGGAGATTTAAGTGAGGCTGCTTGGCAGGAATCTAGTTGAGGGAGTTGAATCATCTGCAAAAATCATCAACTGCTGATGGAGTAAAAGGTATAAGTGAATAGAATATAAAGTGTTGTAGTACTCTTGGAATCATTGGACTATTTCTCTAGGGAGAGACAATTTGTCCTCAGAGGTTTGGATACAGGGATTATTTGTCGGAGACTTATACCTTGAGACATAGAGGCAGAAGCTTTCCTACCTTGTCTCCCTGATCAAAATACTGAATTTTAGAATGTGTAGAGATGCTCAGCTTTTTCTGTTAGAATTGAGTTGTATCGAGCTCCAAGAATCTCTAAGGCATTGAGTTCTTCTTGATTAGGGTTGGTGGGAAGTAATAATTCTGATCTCCTAATATCTTGAAGAACGACAGAGGTTACCTGGGAGGTGATCTTTTTCTTGATCGTGGCCATGTGGATAATTTCCCACCGCAGTGAGTATTTGAGAGCCCCAATAAAATATATAATCTGGGCATGGTAGGGGTATTAGTATGAAGAAAATTTGTGATATAATTAAAATGTGGGACACCAGGTGATCTGATTTAAATAATTGTCTGTTAAATCTCCATACTTTATCTTTTGAAAGAGGTGGTCCAGGACTCCAACATAATAAAATAGGGTGATGGTCTGAAATCACCTTGGGAAGATACTTACATGAAGACAGTGATGCAAGGTGTCCAGTATCTATAAGAAAATAATCAATTTGGGAGAATGAGTTGTGGGGATGGAGTGGAAAGAATATTCTCTCTGAGGGGAAAAGGCCCTCCAGGTGTCTATTAATCCCAATGAATCCATCATTTCTCTGATGGCCATTTGTGTGGGAGAGAGGGATGTGGAATAACATCTGGAGTGATCCAGTATGTTACAAAAACATATTCCAATCACCCCCTAATACAATGGGATAGGAGGACTACAGGGTTAGTTTGTTCAGAGAGAAGTGAAAAATTGAGGTTCATTTGTATTTGGGCAATATATGGAGCTGAGTACACCTCAGAGTGGCCTAATAAGGCCTTGATCAGAATATATCTGTTCTGAGAATCTACTATAGTATCCAAAGATGAAAGGGCACTCATCTTGCTATGAGAATTGCTGCACCTCCTTTACGGGTATCAGGCCCAACCCCAATACTTGGCCTACCCAAGATCTTCTAAACTGGGAACCTGAGAAGGGGGAGATGGGTTTCCTGGAGAAAAGCTATGTCTAGTTTATGGAGGTGTAGCAAAATCTAAGCACATTTAGTCAGAGATTGAGCAACCTTCAGATTCCGCAGCACATTTTATAGTTTACCGTCATATTGACAATATTTGACAGTGTGTAAACTGAACCAACAACACACTGTGAACAGCTACAGTGTTTTTCTCAGAGCATAGAAACATCCCATACATACAGCGTACCTGACCCACATCAACCTTCCCTCCCTTTAATGCACTCCATTCCTCCCATCCCTCATACTTGTCCTCCAAATTCCTATAGTCACAGCAATTCCAACCATTCCAGTTAAGGGTGTTCTACTGCAGGGTTTGCTGAGCTGCAGACGACAAGATAGAAAATCAAGCAGAGAAACTGACCCAAGAAGTATACAACAAAGGGCTGTGAACTCCCCATCCCCTCACTCTAGTTCGCAACGTTCTGTTAAGGTTGCAGTAAACAGACCCCTCCCCCAACTCCCACAACAACTTCAATACGAATGCATAGTAATAGTTTGAACTGCAACAGGCAGTAAACCTCCTATAGTGCTATACTGACTTGAAGTAACAAGAAAGGTTAACAAGGTCTCTAGGAACTTAAAATTAAGGATCCTCCTTTAATAACTTCTGAGAGAGATTTCAAATTTAGTAAAAAAATTACTGGATATCAGTTCCGAACTGGAGTCTTTTGCCAGTGCCGTGCCTAGTCCCAACACGACATAGCAGCTACTCTGATGCCTCGGTAGTAATGAAAAAAAAAAGAAATAAAAGGAAATATGTTGATTAGTGGAGCCAGAAATGAGCAATAGCGCTCAATCGCAGTGCTTTGCCACCCTCCTGTGGAAATCCAAAGGAGTGGACAAATCATGTTAGACTGGCAATCAGCAAATTTCATCACATCATCATGCTGATTAATAAGTTACCTGAAGCCAAGTCCAGATCTTAGTGGACACTGAAGAGATTGGGGATCAGAGCTTGTAAAGCTGGAAGGGTTTGTTTGGCATTGTCAAAGCTATGCCAGGTACCTTTATATGATACAGAGTCTTGAAGAATATTGCACTCTATATTTAATACAAGTGGCAATCAGTTTTGTAACTAGTGGGTGGCATGCCGCCTCGCTGTTGAGTAATTGCTGGGAGATCCTGAGCAAACCGCAATTGCTGATGTTCCCATAAGATGTCCTGTAACTCTCTGACTTTCCCCAATACGAAGACTTTGTCCAAGTGATCAAGAAACTTGAGTATGAGTGGTCTTGGTGGTTGTCCAGTGACTGGTTTAGATTTGAGCGAATGATTGTTCCTCTCTATAAATATGTTGTGTTGTTAGGAGAGGGTCCAGCTATTTTAGTGAGCATTTTCTGTAAGAATGTAATCGGCGCAGCACTGAGTCCTCTGGAAGGCCAAAGATAAGGATGTTATTGAGGCAGCTTCAGCCTTCCAGGTCTTCCAGCTTGGCTTCCATATGGTGCAATTTTGTCTGAGTTCCAGGAATTCAGGTTTTGATTGTGGCTTTCCAGCCCTCAATGAGGATGTCCTAGCTGCCACATCTTTAATAGCATGGGTGACATTGGTGAGCTCTGCTCACATAGATTTAAGCTCGAGGTGAGATCTTGAAGAGCTGTGCGAAATGGCTGTAGTTCTTCCATAAATCTTTTCAGTGAGGGAGCCTGCATTTGTAGAGTTGTGGAGGATGCTGTGTTTTAGGAGTAGTGCCGTGCTGGCATCTGGAGCATTTTGGCATCTTTTGGGCATCTGTGGTACAGTATGCAGGGGTGATGCCTGGTGCATTTCTGGTTCCATATCATCGGCTAGGCCTCAAGAAGTTACCCAACCTTTTCACTGTGGAATTACTTAATTCGATTCCAACTTCACCTCAGGTGTATTAGTGGGCTATCAGAGTTCATTTTCAGAGCCACAGGTGGTCGATGAAGGTAAGATTTTTAGAGTTACGTTTAAAGTGAGAGTTGAGGCAGGAGCTGATCTTTTGAGCTGCTACCCTTTCAGTGTCATCAGGTGATCTCTGATTTGTTTTTAACCCTTGTATAGATAGGGTAAATCTCTGGACCTCTAACTTAATGATGTCATCCCTGTTTTGTGGGGACCAAACCTGGCACTGTACTGCAAATGGGGTCTCACCAGGCTACATAGAGTGAGTCAGTACATTTGCATCCCTGCTTGCAATATGCCTTAGGATGCAATTCAAGTTTTGATTTGCTTTTTTATCTGAGTCTTACAATCGGACTAGACTTAAGATCAGCACCAATTACAGTTCCCAGATCTCTTTCTTCTTTTGTATCTGTAAATGCAGAGTTTGCAAGTTTATGTGATCTGTTTATTTGATTTGCCCAACCTTGTATTTTGCAGTATTCAAGACTAGTTTATTGGTCTCAGTCCAATCAGAGGTTTCATCGATGGTATTCTGCAGTACTGTCCCATCATCCTGATTATTCACCACATCCCCCACCTTGCAGTCATCTGCAAACTTATAAAGCCATATGTTTGAGTTGTTAGTTTGAAGGAAAATAAATAAATAAAATATATATATATTTTTTTTTCAAATGACTTGGCCCCAAAACAGAGCCTTGGGGTACCCCACTGGTGATTGGAACCCAGTCCAAGAGTTCTCCTTAATTGACACCCTTTGTTATCTCTCCTGCAACCATGCTGAAACCCAGTTACACATATTAATATCCAGGTTGATTTCTACCAACAGATTTAATAATTTCATATGGGGCAGTTTGTTGAATGCTTTAGCAAAATCCATATAAACCACATCAACTGAGTTTCCATTGTCCAATTCCATGTTAACATTCTCATAGAATGCCAACAGATTTGTCTGGCAAGACTTTGATTTAGTGAACTGTGTTGTAGTGGGTCCACCAGGCCATGAATCTCCAGATGGTCTAAAATAAAGTCTTGATTAGTCCTTCCAAAACCTTTCCCACCAGGGAGGTCAAGTGTACAGTCTAAAACTTTCTGGTCTTGACCTGGGCCCTTTTATAGCTGCAGTAGGCAGAGCCTGCAGACGCTTTTGCATGTGCAAAAGGAGTGATGTCATGTTTTCTGTCCGTGGAATTGGCTGAAGGTGTAAATAGTCTCCTCCGCCTTACCCTCATCCAAGAAATGTTTTCAGCCTCAAATAAATACGCTTCATGTTAGTCAATGGTTGCAGGGTACTATTTTCTTTCTTAAATGGGCGGTACAAGAACTGGAACCTGAGTAATGGGAGGCAGCATTAGTTTTTTGGGGAGTGAGATCCACCCCCACCTCCACCCAAGAAGTTCCTAAAGATCCACACCCACCTTTTTTGATTAATGTGGGAGTGACATGAGGTGGATCTATCATGTTGGAACAACTGACTATCAGAGCTGCCTGGGGAAGTAATTATGAGTGCCTGCAACTGCATCTAGGCATATCATCCCCAAAACAGACTCACACACAAAAGCTCCTAAAGATCCACTCCCACCTTTTTTATTCACTGGGAAGGGATGAGGTGGATCTATCATGTTGGAACAAGATACACTAGTTTGGAACCTGGACCAAGCAAAAGAACATGTCTGTGGAGTGATCGAGTTGTGGAGTCCCTGCATTTTATTAAGGACTAGGAGAACAGAAGATATGTACTATCTTCAAACTGACTTAAAAACCCTTGGTAGAAATGATTATCAGAGCCACCTGGTGCCTCAGAAGGAAAGAGTAATTAAGGAGTGCTTGAAACTACAGTTCCCAAGGAAAACAATAGACACAGCATTCTGATTCAAGCTGAAAGAGCCACAGGTTTTCTTAAACATTTGTATACTAAAACATAAAGTTCAGCTTTGGGATTAACAATATTTGTTTACCATAATCAATATATATATATATATATATTTTATGGTAGCATGGTAGTGTTACCATAGTTAGGGTTGAGGAGCTATTTACATGTTAAACCGAAAATGTTGCACATTAATAACTTTGGAACCATTCAATGGATTTGCCTGGAAATTTGGAATTATGATCAAGAACCGACACCTGGGATCTGCCAACTTTGCACTATTCGGATACACGGCTGTGGAGTTATTAAGCATGATCTGCTCACACGCTTATGCTTTTTGAATTCTTTGTTTGTCCCTACAGGTCGCACGGTTTGCGCGACTGGTCTGAAAACTTCAGGGAACATGCTGCCAAGGTCCCCAATGTGCCTTTTGAAGATTTTGTGAAAAATATTAAATGGTTCAAAAGTTATTCAAAACAATTTCCCATTATAAGACAATGGGAAAAGTTCACAAAAGTTTGACAGTGTCGCAAATGGCCCTAGTAGTGTCGCAAATCTGCCATTTTGTTTAAAGATGGTGATCAGAAAAATGCTTGGCATTTAAATTTGGGACCCTCTAGCAACACATTTATTTTTGTGTTTACCTAGTTGGACCCTGAGGATGCTAGGCATGTCTTTATTTTGAGGTTAAACACCCAAGAAATATATTTTCCAATTTCTGGAAAAGCAGTGTTGCAAAGTAGTGTCGCACTCACATTGCTAGCAAATAACTGCGGCTATCATGAAATCACAACACTACTTTTTCAGACTATGGCCCAATGACAGCAGTTCTTTGCCACCCTGCTGCAAATGAACGGTTTGATCTTTGGGCTGAAATTTGAGGGAAGGCAGCCAGCATCTCACAGATGTGCCTTTTGGTGGTTTGGTGACAAAATATTGCATGGATGTAAAGTTACAGTACTCCAAAGTTGACACTTTTCCCATAGACTAACATTGCGCATCCACTGCATGACAGAAATTCTTTGCCACCCTGCTGCAAAATAACGGTTTGGTCTTTTACACTGAAATTTGAGGAAGAAATCCAACATCTCACAGATGTGCCTTATAGTGGTTTAGTGAAAAATGTTACAGGAGGCAAGGTTATGGCACTCCGAACTTCTCTTTTTTCATAGGATAACATTACGGTGTTACATGCTTTCAGGGCCGTATCTCAGAAACGGTGTGAGACATGGACTTTCATAGGAAAAATGTTTTGACTCTGGGGTTAAGTACAAAATAGCCAGGAAAGTCATAAATCATATGATATTTTAATTTTTTTCACGTCAGACGGTTCCTGAGATATAAGCAATTTAGTATTCCAACTCTCATTTTCTGCTCCGAGACCCATTATTTTGTATACATTCTTTGTACTAACTGTCTTTCTCTATGCAGCTTTGGGGAAAACCAGCCTGTGTGCTTACATTGCTGTTACCTTACTGCTTCTGCTTATGTGTTCTGTACCGCTTCACTTTACTGTTCCCATCTACGCCACCATGTGTGTTACCCTTTGTATTTTCATTTGTGCTTGCATTTGCATTATTTTAACCATTTGTGTCTATAGTACTGTTCATCTTTGTGTTTGGCTTTGCGTCACCATGCACATTACCATTTGGTTTAGCCCAGGCACCGTGTTACTATGTGATAAAATGGACCCCGCTCCCGCCCTCCGCATTACATTCAGTATTTCGTCATTATTCTCAAAAGAAGGGGAATTAGAGGCAAAACTCCATTTAATGCATTAGTTAGGGTTGTTCACAGGAAATGAGGAAATGTTGGAGTTGAAAGTCCCCTTGACTCACCACTCCCAACCAGCATCAGGGTGCGCTGCTAGTCGCTAGTCCCAACTCCTCACCCCATTCTCTTATACTCTCTGCTTCTTCACACATGTGATGGGGTGAGGGCTAATGACTCAATGTGCACCCGCTGCAGATTGGGGGTGGAGGGCCTAGGGGGCTTTCAACCCTAACACCGAATTTCCTCACTTTTGTCACTTTTAGTCCCACTATGTTTCTGTGATCATGGCCAAGTGTATATTCTGTGTATGTAACATTGTTGAATTCATCAAATTTGCCCACTAAGCTCCTAGCATTAATGAGTACTGCTTTCCATTCTAGGGATACTTTTGGAACAGTATTTGTGTCTGACATCCATTGATGTCTTTTACCAAGATCCTCCCCTTACCTAGTTTAAATGGAATTTTATTACTTCAAGCACTTTTTTACCCAAAATCCTGGTGCCAGCATGACTTAGATGCAAGCCATCAGGTTTAAGCAGTACTTTTCTGTTAAATGTCACAGAGTTATCCATAAATCCTATTTTTTCAGCCTTACAAAATGTCTCAGCACAAGTTGGTTTCAGAAATTAGCCCATTTTATGTGGATGATACTTATAAGTTGGTAAAATACAGAAATTATTTCCATTTTTTCCTTAATCCTGTTTGTTATGGATCTGAATTCAGCCTAGATATTTTCCATCCTACTCTACTAACATTGTTAGTACCTACAGTATATGTAAGATCAACAGAGGACTTTCAGTATTTTCAACAAGCCCATCTAACATTTAGAAACATCATGGAGTCTAGCCCTGGTAATGTACTAACTATAGTATGTTCTTGTGTCCCCAACAAACTGCCGGATCAACCCGTCTTATAACAGAGTCACCAATTACTACTATGTCCCTGTCTGCAGTCCCATCCATCTTTGTGTGCTCAGATGTTGCCTGGCCATGAGCTTTGGTTGGGGTAAAATCTTTGTTTTGCAGCTGTAAATCATACGGCCCCAGTGTTTTCTCATTATCCATAGATAAACTTTCAAATTTATTGTTAACTGAAGAGGTGATACCAATATGTGCCCTTGATTACAATCGCTTAGGTGTACATGATCCCTAGTGGTTACCATGGTCTCCTCATTATCCATTTTGTCTGTGTAACCAACTGCCTCTGCACACTTTTTCTCCTGAGCATTATGACTAATGTTACAGGCCACACCATCTATATAATTCTCGCTTTGTTTGCTGTGGCTGCTGCCTTCTTGCACTGCATCAGTTGCTTGAGATCGCTGGTGATGCCTACTCCTAAGTCCTTTTCTCTTCTGATTTGATGACCTGGACCCCCAGGTAGTAGTTAGTCCTCATGTTGCAACTTCATGTGTTCATGATGTTGCACTTATCTGCATTGAACTCAAGTTGCCATATTCTTAACCACCTTTCTAGTCTGGCTAGATTTTCCTTAAGGCCCTGTTACCATTTGGCAGTGTATAACTTCCCACTGAACTTGGTGTCATTTGCAAAGAAGATCTTGCCCTGTATGCTGTCTTCACTGTCACTTATAAACATGTAAACAATACTGGGCTAAGCACTGAACCCTGTGGTACCTGACAGATGGTGTCCCTCAAGTCAAAGAGTCCCCCAACTACCACCCTCTGAGTTCTTTCTCACAACCAGTTAGTCATCCACCTAATTTTTTACCCTTTCTCTGTGTTCTCCAACTTTCTGATCAATCATTATGGGGCACAGAGTCAAAGGCCTTGTTGAATTCCAAAACAGGGTGTTAACTCCTTTGTCTTGTCTACTGTTCTTGTTACTCAGTCAAATAACTCTATAAATTAGTTTGACAGGGTTGTCCTGTCATGATCCTGTGCTGCTCTTGTCCTGGAGACCATTTGCCTCCAGAAACTTGACCAGATTCCTTGAGGATGGTCTCCACAAGCTTACCTACAACTGTGGTCAGATTGATTGGCCTGTAATTGCCTGGTTCATCTCTGGACCCACTTTAGTAGAGTGACACCATGTGTGCAGTTCTCCACTCCTGGGGAACTACCCTCTTATACAGTGAGCTGTTGAACAGAACTACCATTGCACTTGCCAGACCTCTGCTAGCTCCCGCAACACTCTTGAGTGAATACCATTTGGACTGGGATTTATCAACTTTGAGGTCCATCCTCCAACAGAATTACTTATAGTCCTGAAGAGATGGCATAGATACGGAATCAGATATGTATTCCAGCGTATAGGACCAACAAGGATCTTACCATTTATAACCCTTCAAGCATCTTACTAACATACTAACATACTAAAATGCCAGCAGAATAGGCCTAATGGTCTTTCATGTCTGCTCGTTTGGTCAACCCCCACCCTGGTGCTGACCTTGCAGTCCCTCTTGCCTTCTCTGGCTTCTCCCTTCCCAGTTCCGATATTCTTGCTGCATTGGATTTTGCTTCCAGAACCCTTCCTGTACCTGTCCCACCCCTCTTGAACCCCTCCACTGTCTCTGCCTCCACCAGCCCCCAGGTAGTGCATTCCATGGCTCCACCACCCTCTCAGTGAAGTAGCACCTCCTCCTTTCTCCCTGAATCTTCCCCCACCAGCTTCCACCCATGCCCTCTAGTGGCCCCTCCTCCTTCCTTTGAAGCACCCTGACTGTTTCTCCCCTATTTACCCTCTTCATGTACCTGAAGACCTCTATCATGTCCCCCAGTCCTTCTTCTCTTCCAATGTGTACATATTTAGCTATTCGAGTTCTCCTCATAGGTCCTGTCCCCCAGGCCCCAAATCATTTTGGTTGCCCTCCTCTGACCTTCTCCAGGAGGTTAATGTCCCTCTTTAAGTGTGGCCTCCAAAACTGCATGCAGTACTCAAGGCGGCCTCACCAAGCAGTTATACAGAGGGAGTATCACTTCCTCCTTCTGAGGTGATCCCCTAGCGATGCATCCCAGCATCCTGTTGGCCTTGGCTGCTGCCCTCCACAAGTCTCAGAGTTGTTCATCTTGACATCCACCACAACCCCCAGGTCCCTCTCAGCCATTGAGACTTGTAGCATCCCCCAGGGTGTACACTTGGCCCGGGCTTCTGGCCCCAGGTGGAGTACCTTGTATTTCCCTCGCATTGGAACCTCAGCTTCCACTTTCTAGACCATCTTTCTAGAGCCTCCAGGTCCCCTGTGGGGCCACCCTCCCTCCCCATCCACCACCGCCCCCAGGCGCATCCCAACAACAGATTGCTATAAATATTTCAACTTTGTTCCTACCACACGCCAGGAGGAAGTCCTGTCTCAGACTGCAGAAAAATGTTGCTGCTTGTCCACCTGATAAAGTCCTATCTGCTTGGAGATAACCGGACACATCTTATCAGTCAGCTGTCCAAGGCACTGCAAGCCTCTTCTGCTGAATCCACAATTTCATCTTTACACCAGTGGAACTGCAAGTTAGATACTGCATACCTATGGAACTATGGCATAAATATGCCATCCTTAACCCAAACAGTAGCCCTGCTGCTTATTGGACAGGAATATTCCTGGAAGTGCTGATACAGAAATTTCCACACTCTAATGGTGGTGAGCTGGCACAGTATGTCCCAAACGCCAGGCAATGCTGGTGGAAATGTGGATACCTGCAGGTCGATCAACTCATATCCTCTGGGCACGCTCACACCTCCAATCAAACTGGAATGCATCATACAAGAAATTGAAAATATATTTGACTGCCCAGGCATGATTACCCTTCCATAATACTAGTTGCTATCCAAGCAGCAACTGCTCATTGAGCAAAGCATCCCTAAAATGAATCTTTTATTAATTGTAGTGGCCAAGAAAATCATTACAAGGCTATGACACGCAGAGAGGCTTCTCACCCAGACCAACTTGTGGGACATAACATTGGAACTTTATACTTTGGAGAGAATGGCATCCTGAATTATGGACCAATTACCATTGTTTGAAATTAAATGGTGCAAATGGAAACTGTATCAGTTAGATAATTATCCAGATTTTGTTATATCAGACCGGGTCCCTCCCTCTTCTGCTTTCCTCATCCTGTCCCTATCCTCACCTTTTCTGTGCTTCCTCCTTTCCTCTCTGCTCCTTGATCACCAGGTTTTGCACTGTATTTTCTTACTTTGTCAAATACCTCTGCAGTAGTCCTTTTACTGACTATACACAGCCGTATGGGAATTGTTTTGTTCATTATCCTGTTTAAATCAATGTGTATTGCTGTGGAATCTCCATTAAATTGACAAAAAGAAGACACTTGCAGTGTGAATTCAAAGACTTTATTCCATATTTCACATGAATGTTTATTTATTACCCAAGTTATGTTCCTGTGAGCACTGCTTGAATGATACAAATACTTCATGCTGCTTTCCTTATAGTATGTCCTGTACTTGAACCTCTGTAAACTTTGTCATGTTTCATTGTTGAATAAAATAAATTATAAAAAAACTCAAAACAAACAAAACATTTGGGAGCTATGAGCCCTTTTTCACCTTTTCTTTGAGATCCTGTTCTCTACCACTTCCCCTCCCTCTTCTTCCATTGTGGTACTGGGACATCTTTACTTTTGTAAAGACAGAGCAGATGTATTAATTCAATACTTGACTTCTCTGAACTACTTTCCACCCACTTTCCTTTAATGTTCACTATTTCATCCTTTCTGTATCTTTTCCCTGATGTACCTGAAAAAGGCTTTCTCCTCTTCCTGATCTTCTCTGCTATCTGCAACTCCTTTCTGGCCTTGGCTAGCCTGACTAACTTGTCTGCCTCCTTAGCCTTCCCATAGTATTCCTCCTTATCTGCAACCATTTGTGTCTTCTTGAATTTCCTGTATGCGCTCTTAACCCTAATTGCCTGGGTCATGTCCCTGTCAAACAAACTTGGTTTCTTGGCTTTGGGAGCCCCCAATCTGACACAATGTTTAGTAGAAGGCTACCCTTCCTGGATGATAGACCACATTTGATCCACTCCCATGCCTTCTCTGAAGCTTGCTGAGTGACCTCGGTACCTCCACCATCTTCATGAAGTCTGCCTTTCTGAAATATTATACCTTTGTCTCAAGTACTTGTAGGCTTCCTCCCATAGCCAGTCTGATCCAGACCATTCAGTGCTTACTGCCACCCAGTGGCTACTACACTTTGATGTCCTGGACATGCTTTGTGTTCATTAGTTCCAGATCCAGGATGCCCCCTGAGGGCTAATTGATGACCTGAACCAAGAACCTGCTTTGGATGAATCCAGGATCAACTGGCTCCTGACACAGACCTTGGATAGGACCTCCCAATCCACCCTGGGCAGACTGAAATTCCCCCAGTCACAACCTCACCCTTACTTGCAGCTGCCTGGACCATGGTACCCAACTCTTGTTGTTTTTCTTTCTTGGTTAGGTGGCCATACATTATATATAGTCTTACCTTCCTCCCTTTTCTGTATGAAGTTGCACACAGCACCTCTATTTCCCTTTCCCGATCTCCTCCCTTGTGGTAGTCATGTCCTCCCTTATGTAGCTCACTACAACCCCTCTCTCTTTCTCTGTCCCTCCTGTACAACTTATACCCTGGAACAGAGGGCCCCAGTCATGGATTGGAGTAGCCTCAAGTCTCGGTTACCACAGCTATATCCACTTTCTCTTCCACCATCGGTGCCTGCAGGTCATTCATTTTTTTCCATAAAAGTTTTTATTGTTTTTACAGCTTTGCAACATACATGTACACATCAACAGAACAGTTTTCTAAAGGAAGGCACATGCGCAGTAAGCAATATGATTTATGAATATCTGGGGACACATTTGATAAAACAATATAAAAAATATCATTAAACATTCATATTAGTTGTGAAACCTGTGAAATCCAGAATAAATGACAAAAATAAGAAGGTGATTTCAGATCACTGTTGAGCCATAGAACTGGTGCATAGGATCTGGCACACTACTATTAAAAGCCTTGAACAAAGATAAATAACAAAAATAAATTCTGAGCCTCTGAAGTCCAGTAGTGGCAGGTGCTAGTCATGTTTGCTCAGCAAGAGTCAATTATTATTTGATTTTATTTACCAGGTAGGTACACTAGACAAGAGTATTGCTCTATATTCAGGCAAAACCCGGACTAGATTAACTAGGTTAAATTACCAGGGCAGCTGCAGTGTTAATCTAAATACTTAATAATCAGAAATGGGGAGTTATGGTTCTGCAGAATGTTTGTTGTGAGCAAAGCCTTGAGTGGGGGAAAAGGCACAAAAGGAGGAGGGAAGAGCTCTGAGGGTACATCAGGTGTAGTAGAAAAGGGGAGAAATGACCCATCCTGGGTATTGGGAAAGTATTGAGTCAACAGCTAGATAGATCAACAATCTGGGAAGACACTGCATCACCTGTGAGTGGCAGTGGTTTGTGGTTACCTGTTTTCAATAGCAGGAAAGGGATGCAGATATTTTGCACAAAGACAGATTGCCTACAGAATATGGGCCACTTTTTCATACCTTGCTGTGATGGAAAGCAGATTTAGCCATTTCACATATGTAGGGTTCGGGTCCTTCACCGCGTAAGATGACTGGTTTAGCAGCAGCTAGGTCTCATAGCCCAAAGTTCCTGTGTACGTGACAGGGACATGCCATCTCAGAGAATGACCAAAATAGCAAAGAGTTAGTCTTTTGCTCTGGGTTGGGGATGATGTCCTGAAGAGCACCCAGACCTTCTGATCTGAGTATATCTACATACAAGCTGAGCCGATCGCTTAGGAGCAAGTTTTCTGTCCAAATCACAAGTTACACTAACACTTCTTCTTGCTGCCACAGTTCCAGTCTGAATCGGACAAATCAGGGGACTACTGTGCCCTTTTGGCTGTTTCCTCTCTAGCAAAATGCATTCTGCAGTTTGAGAACCTGCCTAGGAGAAGCTGCCTGAAGCTCACCCTCAAAGCAAGGGACTACTGTGCCTTTCGTGCTTTTTCCTCTCAAGCAAACTGTATTCTGCAATTTGAGAATCTGCCTAAGGAGAAGCTGCCTCAAGCTCACCCTCCAAGCAAGGGGACTACTGTGCCCTTTCATGCTGTTTCCACTCAAGCTAACTTCATTCTGCAGTTTGAGAACCTGCCTAAGGAAAAGCTCCCAAGCTCACCTCCAAGCAAGGTACAGGTTGGAACTCTGAATTTTGGTATCTACCCTTGGAGGAATCTCACTTGCTCCTGTTTGCCAGTGTTACTACACTATTGTGCAACAATCCAGAAGTCTTCTAGGAACTGCTGCCAAGAAGTTAATGCTAGAACTAATCTCTGTCTGGAATGTTTTGTTTTCTCACTTTAGGTAATGTTTAGTCTGATGTAAAGATTTCTTAGAGTTGATATAAGTTTTGAGAGAGTTTTTTTTATACTGATCTGCCACTAGAGGCATCTTATTAATCCTCCAACCTTTCCTCTGCCTTTTCCTGTTCTAATCACCATTATCCCCTGCCTTGTTCTCACTTTTAGCGTATTGTACTCTGAAGAAAAATAAAAAACTCACTCCACAGCGGGTAGTCACCCTCACCAAAGGTCAATTATTCCCTTTACCCCCACCCAATAAGAAATAGCAATGGCACCACGGCTATCACACTCAGCCTACTCATGGTTACATTTCTTGCTCTGTCCATGTCCCATCCTGCCCCTACCTTCCACCCTGAGTCCCACCCCCTCACTAACCCACAGCAGCCAACCACACCCCACCCTGCACACTCCTTTTCTCCATGGCGCCACCTCCAACTAATACCCTCTCCTCCTGGGGCACCCTGGGCCCACCTCTTCCTTGCCATACCTACCCTCTGCTCCCCACCCATCCCTTGTGTACCACCTCTAGTAGGACCTCACAGCAGTACCTGGCTAAGGGTCCTGGTCACCACAGACCGCTCCTCAGATTAATTACTCTACTCCTTCTGTTCTCCAGGAACATACACCAACCCCAGGCCGTTGACAACTAGCCACCCCACACCCCACTCTGGTACTGGCCTCAGCATTGCATACATGAATATTTGCAGCCTCCTAAAAATCCGCCGCTCTCCAGTGCTGGGCTGTACAACACCATCTTGATGTTATAGCACTTGTCAAGACCTGGCTCTCTAGAAAAACTCCCAACTCGGTTATCTCCTCCCTGGCTAAACCCTGTTCAGGGAAGACCATATAGGCAAACATGGCAGTGGGTGTGCAGTCTTTATGCATGACACACTTTTAGGCCCTGTTCTCCCTGCCCCCAAGCTCAGTTTTAGTGCCCAAGCCCTCACCCTTAAGGTTACCCCTGATCCAGCCACCAGCCAGAGACCCTCTTTATCTCACAGTCTCTTACATACCTCTGAGGGACCAGGGACCAGCTGTCCACTCCTCATTGATTACCCACCACGCCACACACAAGGTGGAGCAGCTCATCCTAGGTGACCATAATGTCAATTGGCTGAGTAGCATTGCCCCCAAATCATGGACTCCTTCATGCCCTAGTTATGACACAACCAATTACCTCACCCACTAGATTTAACCAGTCAGGTGGCTCCAACACCCTCCTAGATGTAATTCTGTCAAACCGCCCCCATAAAATCAGGGATATTAATGTACTACCAGACTCTCTTAGTGACCACTCTCCTGTCCTTTGTCACTGGTCATCCACACACCAGAACCGGTGTCCCAGGACACCTCGTGCTAGCTTTCACCCGGGGTCTCAGAAAGCTAAAACGCACCTAGCCCAGCTTGACTGGTCCCTCAATCCTACTTGCAATGGATATTGACTCTGCCCTAGCCTATTTCTCCAGTTCCTTCAGCAAGGCCTGCAACCTTTCACCCCTTGACCAGAATCCACCAAGAAACACCATGCCATGGATCTCCCATCCCTCATTCAAACACTGAAACAAAGAGATAATCTCTGGCATATTGCTCTCTAGACAGGCAAACTGGCTGACAGACAAGCTATAATGCAGCCCGTAATAGGTGCACCTGGGCTATAAGGCAGGCTGAGGCCGAATATTATCAAGCCACCCTTGAATCCACTTGTGGCTCATCCCGTGCCTTCTGGGACAATATGAAAGATCTCAATGGAAAGACCCGCCCCCACCATCACTACTCCATAGACTGCAATTCACATTATTGATCCTCCCTGCATAGCTGAGTGCCTCAATATGGCTTCTCAAATCTAAGCTCTGTCCTCCCCAACTACTTTTCTGACCTCTATCCCTGACTCTATCCCCCCACCTCGGATCGCCTCCGCCTTTCTACCTGCATGCCATATCACCCTTTGAAGCCAGGCCTCATCTGCAAGAAGCCTTAGTTAGCAACAACCCCAGCTGTGATCCCTGGACTCCAGGATTCTCCAATTAGTCCTAGATACTGTACTAGCCCTTTCACCAACCTTTTAAACCAGTCACTATGTCTTGGTCAATTTCCCAGAGCCTGGAAAATTGCAGAAATCACCCTATCCATAAGAGTGAAGATAGAATCTCCCCAACAATTCAGGCCCATCTCTATTCTACCCCTCTCTCCAAAGCACTAGAAAAAATAGTGGCCATTCAGCTCTCTGAGTATCTGGCCAATATGACCTGCTGTGTCCAGAACAACATGGATTTTGCCCTGGACACAGCACCACTACAACCCTTCCTGGAGTTGTCCCAGAACCTCCACTCTGCTCTCGACTCTGGTCATGTTGCAGGTGCAGTGTTCATTGACCTCTCAAGGTCTTTGACACTGTCTGTCACCCTCCAACTTGACTCCTCCACCAACTTGGCTTCTCCTCTGGCCCACTAGCTTGGTTCACCAGTTGCCTCTACTGGATCACAGCGTGAAGGCAAATGACACCCTATCCAGTACCCTGCCCATTCACTCGGGGTTCCCCAGGGTTCCATCCTGGGCCCTGTTCTGTTCAACCTATTTCTCAGCACTCTCCCCAGCTCCTGCTTGGGCAATATGCTATTCTATGCTGATGATGCGATTCTCCTTGCCTCCCACCCTGACCCGCATCTCTATAGGAATCCCTGCATCACACATTCAACCAAGCCAAAAGTGGTTCCTTGACCACGGCTGGTCATTAACCAAAAAAAATCTATGCTTTTCACATCACCAGAATAAGGCCAAGAATGCCCCTCTGCATTCTCCCAGTAATGCTCATCCTACAAGTGCCTGGGCATCACCTTCGACTCAGCTCTTACATTCCACACCCACATCAATACCCTGTCCTCAGCCATAAACTCGGATTGGCCTTCTCTATTACCACAGAAATTGCCTCACCCAAACCACCCTCTGACTGGCCATCAACTCCTCCATCCTGTCACTAGTGAACTCACGGCCTACCTGTCTTGCTGCAGCTGACAATATCACCCTCACCAGAATCCAAACCTCGATAAACAAGGCCTGCAGGTTCCTGATCGCGCATTCCTCCGCACCCATACTTGCCTGCTCTATTCCACCACCAACCTGCTCACCTTGGAGGAGTGCCTGCACCACCAAACCTGCTTACTTGCCAAAAAGTCACTGTTAGACTCCTCCCCCAAGGTCAATATGTCCCCACAGCTGGCATCCCCATCTGTTGCAACCCGTAGCTTAGTTAAGGCCACCTTTCTGGTGCCTCATACCAAGATCTCCTTAACCCAAAGTTCCTTCCACTACTGTGCCCCACATGGTTCAACCTCCCACCCTCTGTCACTAAGTCTACAAAATTGGTCCTTTAAAGTCGCTCTCTGTAACCACCTCTTTGGTGCCCTGCTGTAGTTGCCCTTAATCAACCTAATGTTGGAGTCCCTCCCTGTTTCTGGCCCATAACCTTGACAATGTCCATTGGACTGCTCCCCTTTATTTTTCTTTCCTCACCCCTGTCTCCCCACCCTTCCACATAGGTATTTCCGTACGACCAGGGTTATGACTTCTACTATTGTTATACGTTATACAATTGCTATTCACTGCATGTAACTTTATTCCATAAACCACTGTTATATTGTGTTCGTTATCTGTATTTCACCTGTATGTTACCACTGTTGTATCTCACACTGTAACCATGTCTACCCTCCCTGTGACGAGGTGCTTTTGTAAATGAGTCCTGACTCAAAGGTTGTAAATCTGACTTTCAAAAACAAATAAATAGAAAAATAAAATAAAGTCTGTCTTCTGCAATAGGCAGTTTGGTGGAGGAGAGAGGAGAAGGTAAGTCTAGCTTCTTCCCGCCTATTCCCCTATCCTCCTTCTGGGAGTAGCTGTTCAAGCTTGAGCTGTTTTCTCCAACTTCCAACTCTAACTGGTCCACTATCTCTTGGCACACAGGGCATTTCCTGTCAATCCAAAGGTTCAGTTGGCAAAAGGAGCTGTCAGTCACAGAAATAGCTCCTCCATGTCCATTTGGGCACCAACTGGATAAAAGTACAAACTACAGAATTTCCTTCCCACAAGACAACTGGGACAAGAGTCATTTTAGTTCTCCAGTGGTTTGATTGGTCCAATTGTTGGAAGTCCAGAACCCAACATGGTGGCTCCCAGCCAAATGTTCAAGCTGCAATCAAAGCAGGTTAGGCAAATTTCTCTATCTTTAATATAGTAGCAGATACACAATAAATAATCACAGTTCCTATATGGTCTCCCTCTGTGCAAGTAAGGACTGCAGAATGGAGCAAGTTAGATCGCTGCCTGGCCGGTCACAAGCCTTAAATCACTCTGACCCAGCACAGACCACTGCAGCCTTACATAAAAACATAGAAACATAGACTTTGACGGCAGATAAGGACCACTTGGCCCACCCAGTCTCCCCATTTCCCTACCTACTGGATAAGCTGCAGATTCTAGTTAACCAACAGCCTACTTCCTGCAACCCCCAATATAATTGCCTTGTGTCTGTCCCATGCATGCCCCACTGCCATGAATCTCCCACGCATGTTTGAATTCCCCACTGTTTTGGACCCAACAACCTCCTCAGGAAGGCTGTTCCATGTATCCACCACTCTCTTGTGAAAAAAATTTCTCACATAACCACTGAGCCATCCCCCTCTATCTTTAAATTGTGCCCCTTGTTCTTACACATCTCTTTTCTGAAAGATGCTACCCTCCTGACTTTGTTGATTCCCTTGAGGTACTTGAATGTTTCTATCATGTCCCCCATCCCTCCTTTCATCAAGAGTATGTATTAAGCTCTCTCTCAGTCTCTTCATATGGTTTCTGCTGCAGACCCTGCTCCATTTGTTGCCCTCCTCTGGACTGCTTCCATCCTGTCTATGTCCTTGCATAGATGAGGTCTCCAAACTGCACACAGCACTCCAGATGGGGTCTCACCAACTGTCTGTATAGAGGATAACCACTTCCCTTTTTCTACTTGTGATGCCCTTCCTATGCATCCCAGTATCCCCTGGCTCTCCTTACCAACTTTACACATTGCTTACCCACCTTTAGGTCATCTGATATGACTACCCCAGGTCCCTTTTCATTTTTGTTGTTGTTAGTACCTCCTGCTATAGTGTACACTTCTCCTGGTTTTGTTTCCCAGGTGCATTGCTTTGCACTCCTTTGCACTGAATCTGTTGCCATATGTCTGACCATTCCTCCAACCTTGCCAAGTCCCTTCTCATCTTTCTACCCCTCTTGTGTAACAACTCTGTTACAGATCTTTGTGTCATCTGCAAAGAGGCATACCGTCTCTTTCTAGACCCTCTGCAATGTCACCTATAAAGATGTTAAAGAGGACTGGACCCAGTACTGAGCCCTGAGGTACTCCACTAGTAATCCCCTTTCTTCGGAATATGTTCCATTCACTATTACCTTCTGTGTTCTGTTGTGCAGCCGGTTTGCTACTCAGACTACCACCCTGGGACCCACTTCCAGGCTGGCTAACTTGATTATTAATCTTTTGTGCGGACTCGTGCCAAATGCCTTGCTAAAGTCTAGGTAGGCCATATCCACAGCCCCTCCCTGGTCTATTACTTTGGTCACCCAGTCAAAGAAATCAATTTGATTCATCTGACATGACCTTCCTGCTGTAAATCCATGCTGCTTTGGGTCCTGTGCCTGCTGGTCTCTAGGTACTCAACAATTCTTTCTTTCAGGAGTGGTTCCATTTCCCTACCACTGAGGTCAAACTTGCAGGTCTGTAGTTTCCTGCTTCTGCCTTTCTCCCACTTTTGTGAAGGGAATCACATCTGCCCTCCTCCAGTCCTCAGGTACCGCCCCATCCTGCCATGATTTGTTAAAAGCGTGGTCAGTGGTGTCACTAGGTCCTCCCTCAGTTCTTTAGGGTTCTGGGTGAATCCTGTCAGGCCCCATTGCTTTGTCCACCTTGAGTTTTAGGAGTTCTTTCAGGACTCTTTGTTCTGTGAATGGACTGGTGTCAACCCCCTACCCAGAGTGCTTCTATTGTCTGGTTTAGGTAACTCCTCCTCATCTTCTTTTGTGAATACTGAGCAAAAGTATTCATTCAGTATCTCTGCCTTTTCATTGTCTCCTCTGCCCACTTCCCTCTCCTTTACTAATCTTCACTATCCCTCCCTTAACCTTTCTATGCTCCCTAATGTACCTATAAAAGGTTTCTTTTATCCCCTTCTTAACTAAGTTGGCTATTTTTCCTAGTTTGGGCCTTGCTAGTCTGACTGCCTTCCCACTTCTTTCTGCTTTAATTGATACAGTTCCTGTCATGCTCCTTAAATCACTCTGACCCAGCACAGACCAATTTCTCACAGATTAACTATTCTCTTAAAGGAACAGGTGTGGATGCTCACTAGGGCACTGTCACACAAAGACACAGAATTACTTAAGACAGAACACCAGCCTGACAGTGGGCATTAAGGAGCCCAGGAAGACATTATTGTAAACCTCAATTTGTTGGGGTTATACCGGCTTCTTCGGTTGCTTCTCCATGCTAGGTTATGTTGTCCCTTTCTTTATGGAGTTTAGAGGAATAAGTAATGAGTTTACCTCTGAGGGTAGCCTTCATGGCTTTCCATTGTGTCACAGTTAAAGTGGCAGGGGTCTCGTTGAGGCATAAATATTCCAATAGTTCCTGCCCTACCAGTTCTTTAAAGTCATTGCTCTGGAGTAGGTGGAATTAAATCTCCATTTGTTTCATGGTGGCCTGGTGACCCCAAGCCAGTGATAACATTACTGGAGTGTGGTCAGATATAAGTATGTTGCCCAGGGTGGTGTGCCATGTGAGAGAATAAGTCTGAGGAGACAAGGATCACATCTAGGTGTCTATAAGTATCATGGACTGGAGAACAATAAGTAAAATCTTGGTCAGTTAGATGGGTAGTCTGCCAAGCATCATGTAAGCCAACAGAACGAAAGGTGGAGCAAACATGGGCTGCAGTCTAGTTTTCCATCCTAGTCTTGGGTCTAGTTCTGTCAAGACTGGGATAGAGGGCTAAATTTAAATCCACCTACTAAAATAATACTAGTGGGGCCTCCAGGAGCATCCTGAGGACTCTGCTGAAGAAAGCAGGATCTGTGGAGTTGAGTGCATACTAACTAGCCAGAAATATTGGTTCACCTTGGTATGTACCCTGAATCAAAATTAGATGCCCTGCTCATCGGGTAGTTGGCTCGTACACCTAATTGAAACCCAATTCTCCAAAGGATAGCCACCCACAGTGCCATGAAGAGAGGGAACTATGATATACTGCACTTACCTAGGAGCAATACTGGATGGGGGCATCCTCCGCAGAAAAGTGGGTTTCATAAAGTTGGGCATGTCACACTGCATGTCATGGAGTTTCAATAGAACTTTATGTCATTAAACTGGGCAATTTGAGACCCCTGGTGTTCCAGGACAAAATGTTCAAATTATCAAAGCAGCCATAGTTATACCATAAGTCAAAGACTAGTTCAAGGGTGTATGTCCAATGAAGTGCCCACACCTCCCAACAGTATCCCCCACCCACACCCCAGTATCACAACATCAGAGAATATAAAACAGCATTAATAAAACAATAGAAAAGAGATCGCTGCCTAGATCTCCCCATTATGGGAGGAGAAACACAGAGAACTAGTTAGCGAAGCAGTAGTTACCCACTTGCTCAAGTAAAGGAAAACAAATAAATGAATATTCAAGTGAATCCAACTGGTGGAGGTACACTAGATGCCACCACTATTTAGTAACAAGGAAAGCACTTATGCTCATGCTTACACAGAACCTGGAAACAATCAAAGGCTGCTTAGGTTGCCCCAGATCCTGCCATGAAGGCTCATTATGGAGGGAAGAACAGTCTGCTGTGTGTGGAGAGAACAGCAGCAGGGAGGGGAAGAGAGAAATTGAGTAAGGGGTTCTCTCATAGCGAAAGGAGAGGTGCAGTTCAGCCCAGGAAACCCATGCAAAAGCCACCATGGAGGAGGAGGAGACCAAAACTGCTGCTCCATCTAGGTCACAGCTACCATGTCATCCCAGTATGGGGGCTTTCCTTAGAGGAAAGTGCCCATGAAGGGTAAAAATGCAGGTTATCCATTTTATTCCAAGACTTCTAGCATTGAAGGACACCACTCTCTATCATGATGACTCAGTGCCTCTCTCTCCTTCTCTGTCTGGCTTCCCTCCCTTCCTCCTCTAATATGTTCCTCCCATGCCTTCCTTGCCCCTTAGCGCCCTCTGGACCCTCCTCTGACCTCTCCTTATTCCTTATATGTAAATCAGCACAAATCCTCCTCTATTTAAATCTGGTGACCCATGCGATGTAAACAACTATAGGCCTATTCCATATTGCCTATCCTTTCTAAAGTTCTCTAAAACTGATCCATATTCAGTTAAAATCTCACTTAGAAACCTTCTCTCTCATTAACTCCAGCTCAATCTGGCTTCTGGGCTAATCATAGCACAATCACTGCACTAGCAAAATAACCAATGATTTGATCTTTGCTATAGATGCTAAGAAAGTAACTGGTGCAGTCTTTGGCCCTCAGCAAAGCTTTTGATACTGTTGATCACAAACTTAGTCAATTGCCTTGCATAGTTGGGTGCCACATATCATACCACCCAGTGGTTCTCTAGCTACCTAACTGGAAGATTCCAAAAAGTAAAGGCGGAAGGCTTTTTTTCTGCTGCTTGCCAGTTGCAAGAGGAGTCCCCAAGGATCCATCTTAGGCCCTATCTTGTTTTCTGTACATTAATGACTTAGATGCTAACATATTCATGTCCAATCTGCACTTTTGCAGATGATACTGTGTTGTATACTTCTGGCTCATCGTTATCTGAAGTCAAGGATTGCTTCAAGCAGACTTAGCACAACTTGAGCATAATCTAATAAAGGCAAAGCTTCTGCTCAATGCTAAGAAGACTAAAGCGATGATATTCTCCCGCAGTGCTGTCTCAGGCCCCCAATACCCTTGCCCAAGACTTCATTGTCACCACTCTAAACGAGCCTCTGGAGTTGTAACCAAATTTAAATATCTAGGTATCTGGATCGACAATAAATTATCTTTCAGTGACCACGTTGAAGATGTCTCTAGAAGGTTAAAAGCAAGGTTAGGTTTCTTCTACAGAAATAGGCCCCTTTTCCCCTTGAAACTCTAAACAAGCTTGTACAGGCCACTTTTCTCCCCTACTCGACTATGGCGATGTAATCTATTCCTCCACCACTCTTGCAAATCTAAGTAAACTGGACATCCTTTATCACCGTGCGTTACGGTTCATTACCAACTCTTACTGCTCGCACCACTGTGACTTATATGCAGCTGTTGGTTGGACATCCTTACTACTAGACGCCTGCTCCATGCTGGGCTATGGACTCTTAAACTGCTCCTGCAGAAATTGCCAAGCTATCTCTCTTCCCTTATTAGTATCTCACATAGTGATACTGCGTTAAGAAATCTGACTTTATTATGCTTGACATACCAAGGACGCGGACTTCCTTTGGTAGACGTGCTATTGCATATGCCCTTCCCTCCATTTGGAACCAATTACAAACCGTATTGAAACTAACTAGCACAGTTTCAATAAACTTCTACAAATCGCTAAGTTCAGCCAAAATAAAAGACACCTGTAACTGTCATTAAGTCTCTTCCTTCCCATGTGTGCCTATATTTATCCACTGGTAAGGTATGATTGATTTGTCATATTAACTGCTTTCCTTCCCTTCTACTCCTGGCTTTTATCTTTGCTTACGCTCCACTGCTACTCTATCAAATCACTCTCCCCATATCAGTTGTAGACTGTTGTTTGTTCTAGCTGCCAAAATACTGTATATGTATTGCACACACCAGTCATCATGTTTCATTTATCAGTATGCAACCTGTAAGTCGTCCCCTGTCTCATATCAATGTTATCACCAAGTGGTCACCCCATGTGGTACCCCTTGTATGTATATCCAGCCTGTATCATGTAACGAGCATTTCATGTATATACTGTTATTACCTATCTGTGTTTGTACTTTAGTGTTTATGTTACAGGACCTCCTTGTGAATGAGCTTGCTCAATGGAGTTTTCCTGCAATAAACTTGAACTTGAACTTGAACTTATTCGATCCCTATGGACTTTACTCAGAACATGTCCTCTTGAATCCCTTCCCCTGCCCCCCCACACACTTCTATCTGCTTTCTCTCTTCTTCCTAGATTCTGCCACTAAATCAACCTGGAGGGGGCTAGAAGCCCCTTCTCCCTGAGGCTTTGGGTGTCATGACCCATTTTAACTCCCTCTCAATTAAAATTCAGTCTCTTGCTTATATAGCCCCACCTTTTCCTTGTGTTCCTGGATCCCCACTACTTGGATGCACTGATCCAATTCACAGACAGTTTTATTGTTAAAGGTTCCTCCTGGTTCCCTATGCACCCAAACCCTCCTGCTTGCACCACTGTCTCAACCAGCTGTTAAAGTTATCTGTTCTATGTTTCCTTGCTGCGCTAGTCTCAGCACCAGTTGCACTTCTGAGAAGGCTACTGACCTAGCCATCCCCACTGCAATCCTGCACCACTGCCGTGAATCTCCCTTCCTGCTAGGTAATTTTACATAGGTGTATTACTACAAGAGGTCCTCCCTATCCCTGTGTGAATGAGCCTACCATTGAGCATACCTGCTCTGCAATTACTGCTGGAATACACACCACTCTTCTGCTTTGGTGAGGTCCCCATCTTCTTCCTTCTCAAACTTTTCAAATTGAGTCTGCCAGTACTGTGACCTTGCTGTCTCTTTCCAGTTCTCTTTTCCTCCACCTGCTGGCACTCTTGCTTCCCATATTACCCTCCTTTCCATCCCTCCACTTCTGGACTCCCTTCTCTCCATCTGCTCACCTGTTCCTGTCTGCCTGTCTTCTCTCTCTCTCTGTCCCTCTCAGTTGCCCCACCTATTGCTCCCTTCCTAGTCATACTCTGACCTCTTCCTTCCTCCAACCTTCTCAGTTGCCTCACCTGTTGTCTTCCTAGTTGCTTTCTGTTCTTCCATCCTTTCTGCTTCCCTTCCCCCACTCCCCTTCTGGCAGCCTCTCCTACTCCAGCCTGCCCTGCCACTGCCCATTGCAACCCTTCACCCTTGTATCCTTCCCTGTTCTCTGTCCAAGAGCTCACCCTTCATCGTTTCCATATGTCCAGCCTTGGTCCATTATCCTCAATAGCCAGTAGTTGGAGTCTATTCCATTCTGGTACCCCAACTCCCACCACCCCTGCCTGTTTCCTCTCTCCTTCCCATGATACTTCACCTCCTCCATGATCTTCATCTCCTTCTGGGGTAGAGACCCAATGCATCTGGTCCTCTCCTCCCTTGCCCTCTCACTCAACATATTCCTCCCTCTTGCCCAGTCCCATTTCTCCTTCTTTTCTACCTAGTCTGTCCTGTTCTCCTCCCCAACCAGTGTTCTCAGCTCCCACCTTTGCATCCGCACTTCTCCCATCAAAATGTTACCTTCTGCCACTGGACACCTCCCTGCCTCCCACATTTTCCCCAGGAATAGTTCTGCCCGCATCCCTACAGCACATCACCTTGCCCCTACCTTCCTGTTGTCCCTACAAGTTTCTTCCCCTCCTGTTATTTCTTGCACTAAGATCCGCTATGCTTATTGGTAGTTTTGTGTTGTCCACCTTACCATTCCTATGCAGTCCTATACACTTCCTTCACTCAGCTAGGAGCCGCTCCATGCCCTAATTCCACTTCCCTAAGCAACCTCCCTTTACAATGTATCCCCAGGTGGCGCTTATCCCAAGGGCTACTACCTCTGCCTGAGGGTGCTAACAGGTTGAGGGGCCCAGGTCCAATGGCAAGTGCCTCCACCCAGAGGTCAGGGTTAAGACAGTCTGGTATGACTTGGTCACAGCCCTCTGGGACACTGCAACCCCCTTTCTTCCCACTAGTGGCCCACACAAGTTAATCACAGTACCTTCGCAGTATACATTTACCCCCAGGATTGATTCGATCAAGCTTGACTCTGGAGACCCCTGTAAAGTAAGATGCAGTAATACAACAGCCACTGTACAGTATTTCAACACAGGCATGCAGTTCAGGCAGTATACTTTGCAAACAACCAAATCTGCTTTATTTAGGGAGAATAACAGGGCAGGGGAAATCAAGTTAATTGCTTAATCACACTACTATTTCAGAGCACTGTGTACAGGCTAAAGTCCCTACAAGTCACTGTCGCTGGTACCCAGCAATAAGGGCTAGCCAAGTTTGGTGCAGCTGGTTGGGGCCCTGAGGATGAAAACAATTGTACAATGCCCAATTTGTAATCCGAGCCGTAGGCTCAGTTCAGGTAGCCAGAGAGGGGAACAGATGAACACTTGCAACTAAATGGATCAGTTTGCAGGAGCTCCCTGATTTTCACCACGACTCTTGTGGTGGGACACCTTTCGCACCACTCAGGGTCACAGGCCTGTGATCAGAACATTCCCCACACATTTATATGTAAAAGATGGTTACCATACCAGGCAGCTGCTTTCATATCTCGACCGCACTTACTGCTAACCCGGAAGTCACAGTGCAGTTTCACTTCTCCTGACAGACTGAGCGATGAACCAGATTCTTCAGTCCTCTACAGGGTGAGCCTGGTGGCTGGCTGCAAGCTGCATAGCCTCTTCTGGTCTCCAGTACACAGCGGATTCAGTCTGAATCACCACGGAGAACAGCCGCTGACTTTTGGCCTCCACCGCGCTTCCCACACAAAACTCTACAGCGCAGAAGCCCAGAGCTCCTTACTAGCTCACGGCCACAATGACTCTGCCTTCTCGGCCATTAGGCAGGAAACTCACTGGCGCCACCTGGCCTGATTGGAGGGTTTCAGATGCCAGTCTCTCACACCTTCTCCTATTGGTGCAAAAAGGCGTCCACATCCTGAACTTCACTTCCCAGACTCACTGGCCACACTCCCTATTGGCAGCTGGCTCCCAAGAGAGTCATTTTCCTGGTTGGCTGCTCAATACTCCATCTTAGTGCCCTCCCTCCTGATTGGATCCAAGTGGCAGTTCTGATCCAAAATGGAGGGGCAAAGCACACAGTCCCAGTTGCAAGAGAAACAGGTTAGACAAAATACATTTCCATTACCACTTCAACATACGCCGAATCAATAATTACATCCCAGGAAGTGCTTGCTTTGCCTGCTTAGCAACGGCAAAACAGAGCACATTGTCAGCGGCTCGAGCAGGACTCGAGTAGGAGAACACACGGTCCCCCTGCAGACTAATTAGGTCTGTGAGCTGGCAGCTCTTAAAGAGACAGTACTAGAGGCTTTTAGGAACTCCCCATTTGCAAGAGAGTTACAGCAAGTCTCACTGCAGATTGGGAGTAGCTATTGCCATATAATTTTTCTGCCTCTGCAGGCCTACCCCAGACATGGAGCAACTGTAATATGTTCCTTTCCTGCCTCTGCAGGACTACTCCAGATAGGGAGCAACTGTATATGTTCCTTTTCCTGCCTCTGTAGGCCTACTCCAGAGAGGGAGTAGCTATAGTTCCTTCTATACATTGACACTGCAGGCATGCCTCAGATCCTGTAGTTATAGTTTCATTTATGTCCTACCTCTGCAGACCTACCCCAGGAAGCTGAAATAGGGGTAGCTGTATTCCCTCTTTTTCCTGCCTTTGTAGGCTAACCCCAGATAGGGAATAGCTGTATTCCTTCTTCTTCCTACCCTACCTCTCTGGCCTACCCCAGTTTTGTGCAAGTTATTTCTCCCTACTACTCCTACTTCTACCCCCACAGCCTCATCTGTATCCTTGTAGACAGAATCCCCTGTGGCCTGTGGTCCTCCCTGCTGTTGTCTTGCCAATGCCCCAGATTACACCTCAGGGAGGCAGTATAGCGCAGTGGTTTGGCTCTGAGCCGCAAACCTGAGACCCGCTCTGAACTCACAGCCCCACTTGCATACTGTGTGACTCTGAAAAGTCACTTAGCTTCCTGTGCTCCCAGGTTGCACCTGTAAACACGCTTTCAGCTTAGTGTGTCTCACCTGGTTAAACAATTGGAAAAAATGCCACACCCATGGCACTCACACTTCAGGGTCGCTTGGTCTTCTGGGAATTGTATGTGGACTACAGCTGCCCTGTTGCCCTTCCTGTACTACCCTGGATGGTTCGCTCCTTGAAGTGGTCCAAACCTTCAAGTACCCTCATTGTGGGGCTTGACAGCAGGCTTGATTTCTCTGCCCACATTGATGCCATCCATGCCAAGCTCCACCCCAAGCTTGGTGCCCTGGACCATAATGAAGGCTGCCTGACCCTGCATGTCTGCTGGGAGCTGGTTGCTAAATGGTGCTGCCAGTCTTTGACTGAGCATATATGGTTTATGGTACTGTTCCCTCCTCTTGCCTTGCCAGACTGGACACCCTCTGTAATGCCTTCTGTCATTTTACCACAAACTCACCCCCACACATGATTGCACACTCTACTCCTCCTCTCCATCTTCCCTCCCATCGCCTGCACCACTATGTGCCTTTCATCTCTAAATACTAGTCTGAGGTACACACCTTGTACTCATCCACAATCATCTCCCCATTCCATCTGCCTCTTATTCCTTCACTCTAAGTATCCTCGCACCTTCTCCCTCCCCTTCTTTGCTCCCTGCTGGGCAGTCAGCCTTCTCCTGTTGTCTCCCTCCTTCTGGAACGCCTCCCATTGTCCATCTGTCTCGCAACCTCTCAACGTCTTCTAGACACCAACTTAAACTCCTGCCATCCCTCCTGCTCCTGTCAGCTCCCTACCTGACCTGCTTGATACATAGAAACATAGAATTTGATGGCAGATAAGGACCGCTACTCCACCCATTCTGCCCATTTTCCTACCTAACAGATAAGCTGCAGATCCTAGTTAACCAACAGCTTACTGCCTCCTACCCCCCACCTAGGACTGCCTTATGTCTGTCCCATTTATTCTTGATCCCCCACTGTTCTTGACTCCACGACCTCCTCAGGAGGCTGTTCCATGCATCCACAACCCTCTCTGTGAAAAATACTTCCTCTCATTACCTCTGAGCCGTTCCCCCTCTATCTTCAAATTGTGCCCTTGTTCTTGCACATCTCTTTTCTGAAAGATGCTACCTCTCTTGGACTCTGTTGATTCCTTGAGGTACTTGAAAGTTTCTATCATGTCCCTCTCTCTCTCTCTTCTTTCCTCAAGGGTATACATATTAAGCTCCTTTAGTCTTTCTTTTGTATGTCTTCTGGTGCAGACCCTGCACCATTTTGGTTGCCCTCTTCTGGACAGCTTCCACTCTGTCTATGTCTTTGCAGATATGGGGTTTCCAAACTGCACACAGTACTCCAGATGGGGTCTCACCAACTGTCTGTACAGAGGATAACAACTTCCGGTTTTCTACTATTGATGCCTCTTCCCTATGCATCCCAGTATCCCCCAGCCTTCCTTACTGCCTTCTCACATTGTTTGCCCACCTTTAGGTCATCTGATATAATTACCCCAGGTCCCTTTCCATTTTACTGTTGTCAGTATCTCACCCCCAATTGTGTACTCTTCCCTGGGTTTTTGTTTCCCATGTGCATTACCCTGCACTTCTTTGCATTGAATCTGAGCTGCCATACATTTGACCATTCCTCCAACCTTGCCAAGTCCCTTCTCATCCTTTCCACTTCATCTTGTGTAACAACCCTGTTGCAGATCTTTGTGTCATCTGCAAAGAGACATACTTTTCCTTCCAGTTCCTCTGTAATGTCACTTATAAAGACATTAAAAGGACCGGTCCCAGTACTGAACCCTGCAGTGCCCTGCTACTAACCCTCCTTTCTTCACTGTGTACTCCATTTACTACTACCTTTTGTGTCCTGTTGTCTAGCTAATTTTTATCCAAGCTACCACCTTGGGGCCCACTCCAAGGCTGGCTAACACTATGTATTAATCTTTTGTGGACTGTATCAAATGCCTTGCTAAAATCTAGGTAGGCCATGTCCATAGCCCTCCCTGGTCTACTACTTTGGTCACCCAGTCAAAGAAATCTATTAGATTCATCTGACATGAACTACCCATTGTAAATCCATGCTGCCTTGGGTCCTGTCCCCGCTGGCCTCTAGGTACTCAGCAATTCTTTCCTTCAGAAGTGATTCCATCATTTTCCCCTACCACTGAGGTCAAACTAACTGGTCTGTGGTTTCCTGCCTCTGTCCTGCTCCCACTTTTGTGAAAAGGAATCACATCTGCCCTCTTCCAGTCCTCAGGTACCACCCCATCCTCCCATGATTTGTTAAAGAGAGTAGTCAGCGGTGTCACTAGTTCTACACTTAGTTCCTTTAGAATTCTTGGGTGAATCCCATCAGTCCCCATTGCTTTGTCCACCTTCAATTTTATTAGTTCTTTCAGAACTCTTTGTTCTGTAAATGGACTGGTATCGAACCCCATCTTCAGAGTGTTTCTCTTGTTTGGTTTAGGTACCCCCTCCTCTTCCTTTGTGAATACTGAGCAGAAATATTAGATTCGTATCTCTGCTTTTTCACTGTCACCCTCTACCCCATTCCCCTTTATTAAGCCTCAGTATCCTCCTTTGGTCTTTTCGCTCCCTAATGTACCTATATAAGGTCTTATCCCCTTCTTAACAGAATTAGCTATCCTTTCCTCAGTTTGGGCCTTTGCTATTCTGACTGCCTTCCCAGCCTCTTTCTGCTTTAACTGATAAAGTTCTCTGTCCTGCTCCTTCTGTGTTTCCTTATATTTCCTGAATGCTATCCTTTTCCTAACCTTCCTGCACAACTCTTTTGAGAATCGCAATTTTTCCTTCGCCATGTTTTGTTGATTTGCTTTACACAAAGGCTTGTTGCCTCTGTGATGGCTGTTTTGATTACTCCCCATTGTTCCTCCACCCTCCTTCTTGCCTGTTTGCTAGTGCTTTTCTGAGGCACTCTCATTTTCCCAAAGTCAGCCTCCTAAAGTCCAATACTCTAGCTTTTGTATGGCTTGATTGTATGGCTGTGTTTATCGTGAACCACACTGTTTGGTGGTCGCTTGTTCCCAAATGGCTACCCACTTCTAAATCTGAGATTCTTTCTCCGTCCCCATTTGAGAGTACCAGGTCTATGATTGCTCTCTCTCCCAAGTGGGTTCCAATACTAGCTGTCTGAGGCATGCCCCTGTAGGGCATCAAGAATGACCCTGCTCTTGGATATGCCTGCAGCAAAGGTGCTCCAGTTAACATGTATCATTTTCAGGTCCCTCGTCAACAATATCTCTCCTTTTTCTGCCATTCTAAGAGCTTTCTATCATTTCCTTGTCCATTCCTCCCCATGAGATGGGGTCTGTATACAACCCCCATGCAAATTGTAGTGCCATTTCCTGTCTCCAGGGTGACCCAAAGTGCCTCATCTGCTCCCTGTTTACTCTTTAGTTCTGTTGCTTTGATCCCTTCCTTTACATGAGAACTCCTCCTCCTCCTCTTTACCCTCTCTGTCCCTCCTGTAGATTGTGTATCCTGGTATGTTGACATCCCAGTCATGGTTCTCTGTGTACCATGTTTCTGTGACTGCCACAATATGCAGGCAACCATCTTCCATCAAGGCCACTAGTTCAGGAAGCTTTTACACAGACTATGGGCATTAGTACTCATCACCCTCCACTTTTTGATAGCCTAGCCTTACCCTTTTAGCCCCATTCCTGTCCTTACTGCCTTTGCTTTTTTACATTTACCTCTGTCCTGGTCCTAATAACTTCTCTACCTTAGTGTTTACCTCACTAATTACCATGTTTTTGTGGGGAGGCTGGATTTCCTGTTCCTTTCAGTGCCTCACACCTTGGCTAGTTTGAAATGCTTGCCAATGAAGCATTTCAATCTCTCACCTAGATTCTGGTTCCCCTGACAGATGCAAACCATCGCACCAGTATAGGTCTGCATCCTCCAGGCTCCTCAGTCCCCAATGAAGCTAAAACTCTGAGCTCCACACCAGTTTTCAACCATTCATTGAATTCCTGGTGAAGAGTGCCCTAGCATCAACCTTGCCATAGACAGGCAGCACCTCCAAGAAGGTTACCTATGCGCACTTGTCTAAGGCCCCCCAACTCTACAAACTCCTCTTGCACTGCTCTGATCCCATTCCTAGCCAGGTCATTTGTTCCTAGGTGGACAATGACATCCAGCTCCCTTCCTCTTGCAGCTCCTCCCACGATCCTGAGGTTTGCTTCCTGACCCTCAAGCAGTGATGCCAGGAAGGCACGTTCCCTCCCTCCCTCTCCCTTCCTCCCCATTTCTACCCCCAATGTTAGTCCCCCACCAGGAGTTGTTTCCTTCCCTGTGGGGTCCCATGCCACCCTCATGTGAGTTTCTTTGTAAAGGTTCCCAGCATCCTCCTTGATGCCCCACAGCAGGTGCCTCCATAGAGGAACCATTATCCACCAGAAGAGCGAATGAATTGTGAGAGTACAGCTGGAGGGATGCAAATCTGTTTCACCACCCTCTCCTCCCTGAGCCCACCCTGGTCCAGCCGCTCCTCTTTCTTGGCAGCCACTGAGGTAGTGGCTGGCCCTGGTGGTCCCTGGGCAGGAGGAAGGTTTTCTAAATCTAGCCAGGTCAGCCTTGAGACGGGCACCTCCTCCCTCAGACCAGAGAGGTGCCTGCAAATAGGGCAGCATCGCAGCCTCCAGAATGTCTCCCAGAACACTGCCCCCACAGCCATTGCACTGCACCACCTATCATGTCTTATTTTGTGTCCCTCTGCTGTTTTTCTGTATGCTTACTCTTCCCTCTCCTTACAACTCACCCTTCCTGTTCTGGGACAGAAACTTCCTATCTTCCTCAGTAGCCTCCTTCATCCTTGCTCAATGTCAGACCTCCAGCAGCTGGGGGAGTGAGCTTTTTTCCTTTAGAGGTTGACAAAACCAATGTTTCTCTATGATCCTTCCTTCCTACTGCCAAACAGGAAGTTCATGTTGACAGTCAAATCCAGTGGCTATAAAAGTAGAATTGGCTTAGGGTGGGGGATGGAGGGTGGGATGGAGGGCAATTAGTAAGAAAAAGGCTAGCAACAGGAAGTTGTAATTTGAGTCACCTGATTTTATAATGTCTAAGCCACCCCAATCAAGCTCTCTCTCTCTCTCTCTCTCTCTCTCTCTCTCTCTCTTTCCTCCTACTGGTTTTGCAAAGTCTGCTGCTTGTTCCTCTTCTGCCCCAGCTCAAACCCCCATCAGTAGACAGTTTTCCATCTCCTAATTTCATTGTACTAACATGTTCAACCAGTTGTTAGACTGCATTCCAAGATGTAGAGTGTGTCTTTTACTGTCGCCTGCTTTTTCAGTATGCACTTTGCTATGTTGCTCTGTATTTGCTTGCACTTTATTTGTATGGTTTCATCAACTCTGCTATATTTGCTTGATTGTTTCCCCCTCCTTCCTGGGTTGCATCTGGAAAGGAGTTTTGGCTCTGTGTGCCTTTCCTGGTTAACAATTTTTAAATAAATAAATGATTGGCTGGCCATAGCCACATGGTCTGCAGGTACCGCCAGTGGTGCTAGCTTCAGCTGGCCTAACCCTGATCTTAGCCCTCCCTCTACTGGCATCCTTCCTCCTCTAAATCCCTGTTCCAAGCACACAATTTATTTGGCATATCATTTTGTTTTTTCAAACAGTTTGCACAAGATAAAATGCCTCAAACAAAACTCACTTATTTGAAACTGTGGCACACCCTCTCAACTGCTTGGATGTGGCTGCCTTGCAGTGAGGGTACAGACAACAAAACCAGGCTTTTGAACTCAAACGACTACAGCTGCTTTGTTGGCTGGCTGTAGCCATGTGGTCCACTGGGACTGCCAATAGAGCTGGCGTCAGCCGCTCAACCCCTGCCCTCATTCTTCCTTCTGCTGACATCCCCCTTTCCCAAATCCCTCCCAAGCTCCACAGTTTTATTCAGCACATTATTTTTGTTGTTTAAAGTTTTCACAAGATAAAATGCCCAAACAAAACTTGCTTATTTGTAACTGTGGCTGCTCCTCTTGATTGCTCAGAGAGGCGGTTCCCTTGCAGTGAGGGAGCAGACAACAAAACTAGTTTCTTTGACTCAATATATCAGCATTGCTGCCCAAACCAGTTAACCTAATGACCCCTCCTCCCTGGTGCAAGTGTACCTTTGGCTATTGATTTGAAGTGCATACATGTTGGGATGAGGCCCATAAATCATTTTTTTAAAGGCATTGACAATAACAAGAAACAAGAACTATACCAACATTGGAACGTTACTGCAATCTCCTCCCTTATGGCTGTATTAAAGGACTGCAATGCTACCATTAGTAATATAAAGGAGAAACTTCCTAATTGCATGTATCCATTGAAAGGAACTAAGTAGTGACAGTTAGCCATGTACCAAGCACAGCCTCTACAAGACACACAAATCTGCTGTCCTCCTGTAAATGTAAAGAGCAGCGTACATATCTCACCAATTCCCAACTGAGAAGTCAAGCAGGCTTGTCCACACTGCACAGATTAAAAACATGCACAACAAAAGTCCCACCTTTCAGGAATCCAGAATAGTATAGCATCCAGGAGTTTTATAGAAATCTGCTGTTCTGTTAGAAAAGTTAACCCTCATCTGCTCACACTTTATCTTTAGTAGTATGGCTTCTCTTTGACACCTGTATTTTCTAAGCCCACTAGCCAGCATCTCCCAGGTCAGTGAAGATGTAGATCTTCCTCTTGTACACAATACAGAGCTTTGCTGGGAGCAGAATAATGGTTTGTTCTCCTAACTCTTGAAGTGTGTTTTTGAATGCCCCAGACTTTTCTGGCATTGTCATGCTGTGTAACTGATATCTGAGAAGGAAGAAATTACTTTCCCTTCTCAGTACTGGTCTCGTTTATCAATCTAGGAGCCAATATTCCATCTCATTCTCTATACAAGCAGCTATCAGCAAATATTTCCAGTTAGGTCATCACCTGGCTGGCGGCTGAAGTTTGGTTCTGTAAGCATTTGGAACTCAATTTGGAAGATCATGTTCCCCAATACTCAGGACATTAGTTAACCAGTCCCATAGAAATAGGTCCAAACAGTCCCCCACTCATTTGGGGATCCCAATATACATACATTCTTCCTGTGGATCTGTGTCTCAAGAACTTCAAAGCACAATCAATTAAATTTCATCTCCTTTGCCATTTCAGTGGTTGCATGAGTTCAGACTGCACCTGTATCTTAGTGTCCCGAGATATGTTTTATAACTCTGTTACTACAATCTTAACTGTAGGAATTCTGCCAGAGAGAGTGTTCAGTTTGGCACTGATTACCAGCACCAATTGAATGAATTGCTTCAATTTGCCTCCAGAAGGCTGCAGGCTCTCATCTTGTTGTGCTACAGTTACATAGTTGGACTTTGATCCCAACCTGTTTTAAACCTGAAGTCGAAGCTTCTTTGCCACTGGAATCAGAAGCTGCCTAACACTAGGGTTTAACCATCTTGATGTAAAGATCTTGATATTCAGGTACCTGTCCACAAACCCATCAGCTGTCACTTAAACAACAAATTTAAATAAACTGAAACCCCAATGCATAGCACTCTTAGAATCAGTGGCCCTCTTGATTGGGCTGCGCAGAGACCCCTCATATTAATTAATGCCATAAATCATAAAATTAAATGCCTTAATGCCTTAGTTTCATTGATCCATTTTCTCCACCAAATATAGTTTCATGTAGGTATAGATCTGCATTTCGAAAGGTTCCTAGTGGGCCAGTAAAGCAGCAAGTGGTACACTTTATTACAGCAAGTAAATGGTTCTTTCATTCAAATGAGTATATTGCACATAGAGAGCATGACAGATATATTTATAAAGAGTTTCTTCCAACAAAACCAAATAAGGAAATGTGGAGGCCACAATAATCACGTAAACTGAAGTCAAAGAAGAGGTCATTTACCCCTGCTACTGGATTCGAGTCACAAACTGTTAAGAAAATGCACAACCAGTCCAAATCCATAGTGTGCAATCTTTCCTTTATTCAAGTTCAAATTTATAACAAAGGCAGACCAGGCGGTGGTAAAATGCTGTGATCAATATTTTGCATCTTTCAAATGCTTCCCATGGCATTGCTCACACATTAAGGTATTTATTTTAAACCTAGTGGATGGTAAGGCTAAATGTGCAATTCAAATACTGTAACAATACTGTATGCAAAGTGTGCAAACCATGATTAGTGAAAGTGCAATTAAAAGCACTCTAATAATAGAGTATAGCTATTCATTGACTAAACTACCAGATAATTCATTCCAAGATCAATACGATATGCAATTACTCAGTCATTCATTGATTAAAATGTATTTAAATATGCACTAAATTCAAATATATTATCTTTCTTTTTACTTCATATGTACATAGAGGAAGTTCAATAAATTTGCTTCTAAATGCTTGTAACAGTAATAAAGAAGAAGATGTTAATTACTCATGTAGGAAGTTTACAGAAATCAGAGCAGGGATAATGCAGCAGTTGTATAGAATAGATCTGAAAACTAGAGAGAAAAGCTTTTTTTAAATAGACACTAGTATAGAGATTCAGGTGAAAAGAATAAAGTAAAAAAAAAGTCTGTTAGCATGTGGTTTGAGTGGTTCTGGGGATATTTATTTTTTATTCATAAAGTCTTGCACCCCCCAGTGAAATATTCTCTTTTTCCATGGGGTCCTGGTAGACAAGGTTATATCAGACTGGTAGAAGCAGAAATTCAATTCCAGCATTACATTGAACATCTACAAGGTTCATTCACTAGATTAAAGACAGAGGCTTCAAACTGTGACAATCTAATCAAGTGCTTAATTTCTTGAGGAGAGTGGATGTGGAGAATATCCTTGACACAGGACTTCTGGTAATTGGCTGACACTGATGTAGTAAGGAGATTGCTTAGGCATGTAGCGTTATGAGACACAGACATGATTACAGTTCAGGGTGGCCCATTAAGCTCTCCATCTGTCAAAAATTATAGAGGATCTGCAATATTTTTGTTGTAAACTATAGAAGGTAAGGGATAGATCAGAGCACACAACTACAGAGGGTGATTTTGGTAACTAAATTGATACAACATAGAGGCATCAGGTAGCAAGACTCTGCAAAGGGTGTGCAGTAAAACACATCTCACCACACACTCAAGGTAAACTGTGAAGCATGAAGAGCAGCTGAGTGCTTTCAACCACCTGGGAAAAGCAACAAGATTTGACTGATCACATACCCTGGGGTGGGTTATTGTGCTTATAAATCAACTCATTTTGGTAGAACAATGTCTGTAAGAGATGCCTTAAATTTAAGATCCATTAGCTGTCGTAGTGATGCAGAGGTTTGAGCGCTGGATGCCACACCTTCCATCACACCAGTGACCCTGGTTCAGGAGTAGACCAGAGCTGCTGGGGGGTTGGCCTAGGACAGAGGTTTAAGCATCTGGATGACAGTTCTAATCTCCCGGGAGGGTGGAACATGATGCCCAGTGCAAGTCTGGCCTCTTCTAATGTCTAGGGACAAGGCAGCTAGAGACCATCACATCAGGGACAAGGGGAGTGGGGCCTGCTGATGTCCTCTGCACAGAAGTGTGTGCAGGGCTGTCTTGGGCAGCATTGACACCTGCTCATCTGGGGAGACAAATGGAGGAAAAAACAGTCCCCAGTTTTGCCGTCCATCTCCAGCTTCCCACAGGACCCACACCAGTGAGCACCTTCATTACATAGCCGAAGCATGATTTTCAGTCCTGGTGAAAGCTGGGCGTATGGGGCTAAGGTGGTCAGGGGCATTTGGCCACTCTGAGGACTGGTAGACAAGTGGAACTAATTAACTAAAAAAAATGAGAGCCAGCCATGCAGCAAGACAAACCTTACCACACAATCACATGATGGTGTTCAGGCAATCACATTTTTTCTTTTCTTGCTGCTGTTTATAACCGTACATTATAAAATCTGGTAGGAAAATATTCCATCCTGATTGATTAGGACCTGTGTATTGAGAAGAAGAATGCATGGGTAAAAAAGTGCTGGCAATCAGGGCACAACACACTACCGATATCAATGCTTTTTGAAAAAAATCCTGTTTGCCATTACAAACAGTGTACTAAAAAGATCACAGAGGCTCTAAAAATTAAACTTCCTCAAAATAAAAGAACAAACAGACTGGCTAAATGTTCTTTTTCTATATTTTCCTCCTTACACACATACACAAATTAAAAAGAAGTTATTTCATTTTGGAGCTTCTTTTCTGACCATGGCCCCTTCTATCTTTACCAGGAAATCTTTGCTGCTTGCTCTGCTCCAGATTCAATTACCCTTGGTTTCCTGAAGCTTCTGTTGTGTGTGTTTGTGGGGAGAGGTTAGCATTCAGCCAGCAGAATTCTGCAGAAGTTTGAATTACTGCATTCCAAGATAAACAAATGTTGTATCTGTTGAATGTGTGGATAGACAGATGCTTGACATCTGAGGAGGGATTACTTTTTACTAATTACTGTACTTTTAACAAAAGAAAACAACCTGTTTTAGTACAAAAGTTGACATCTAAATTTGTTTCTAAATGTTCTCAGGATACCCATTTTATAAGCCCATTAAGGCATTTCAAGGTAAGCGTTGTGCTGGCACAATGCATTTGCAGGAGCTGAAGGCACTCAAACCAGTGGTGTTCTGCCTCACTACACCCTTGTGGCAGCATAACGCACATCTCATTGTGTCTTGCTGCTTACGTAAACAATATCGTCATATTCTAGGGTGGGTAATAGAAACTGTTTTCTAATGCTGATGTTTAGTGGTGATTGTTTTACAATTTATTTACCCAGGAGAACCTGGCTAGATGCAACTTCTCATTCCTAGTGGGATCCTGCTTCTATTAATTTCTACACCTTTGTTGGCTGGAGCAGAGTTTGATCCTGTGAACTCCAAGTTCCCAAGTAAGTAAGTAAGTAAATCTTTATTTATATAGTGCCTTTCCAAAACCAAGGTGCTTTACAGTTAAAATTCAAGGCAAACATATTAAATAACAGTAAAATATAACAGGTGCATAATTTGCTTAAAATGTGTCTGGGAAGGCTAAATTAAAAGATATGTTTTAAAATCAAATTTGAATCTTTCGACGGTCAGGCATTTTCTTAACTGACAAGGTGAGAATTCCACAAGGTAGAGGCCACATAAGAAAAGCACAGGCACCCCATGTTTTAAATGAATCCTGGAATCTCTAGCAATCCCTTGTCAGCAGATCGAAGAGGGAAGAGAGGCAGTAGGAGTCAGGAGATCTTGCAGGTAGCGGGTCCCTGTCCGTGTAGGAGCTTTAAAGGTCAGCAAGCTGACCTTAAGGTAATCTGCCACTGAACAGGCAGCCAGTGCAGTCCACGCAGCACAGGCGTATATGACTGGCCCTAGATGTACCTGTCAAAGCCTGGCCGCCATGTTCTGCACTAGCTGCAAGCAGCAGATATCAAACCCAGGAAGCCCTAGGTAGAGGGCATTGCAGTAGTCAAGGTGGGTGGTGATGAAGGCATGGACCAATGTTGACAGGTCATTCAAAGGAACCCAATGTTTCACCTGGGTGATATTCCTCAGGTGGTAAAATGAGGATGTGACAACTACCTACACCTGAGATTTCAGGGTGAGCCGTTATCAAAATAACACCCAAGTTATGGACCCAGTCTGAGGCAGTGAGCTGGATGCTATAACCACCAGACCACATTGCCTCTTACCTCTCCCTCTTAAGTATCTGTTACAAATCTGTATAGCAGTTTAAGATTTTGGATATGTGGTTTTGAGGATAAATTATGTGTGATACTCAGATGAATGGCAATAACCCACCCAGACTCCAGTGTATTTAAAAGTGCGTATTAATTTATCAGAAGATTATGGACTGAAATACTGACTACACCTACAGTTAAGTTTAAACTAGTAAGCTTCAACAAATACAATATAATACCCTACATAGTACTTACTATACACCCTCAAGATTACATAAACGAATAGCATAATAACATCAACATGCCCAAGATGCACTAATACATCGGGTACATTAATTCATCTTATATGTGCCTGTCCATATTTGACAAATTTTAGGTAAAAAGTATATCATTAATAAAAAAAATTATTTATACAACTACAGTATAACATCAACACCTCTATTAACACTTTGGCAATACCAGTACACAATCAACAGTTGGATATACCAACTAAAATCTATAACAATGGCATTAATTGTAGCAAAAAAGCGCATCTTAATTAAATGGAAGTATAGTGCTCCAACATTCCTGGTGACCTCCAGAAATGGACATCGAGGTGCTCCAGGGCTTGTTAGAGGCTCTGGAATAGGTGTCCCAGGTTAAAAGCCCCAGTGGACTTGTTTTAAAATGTTTTTTTAAGTCCTTTCTTCCCTACCTGCTCCTTGATAGAACCCCTCCTCCCCCATTGCTAGGCACTGGGAACATGTGCTTATGGTTCCCAGGTGCATGGGCATTCAGGCAGGGTCAGGTTCATGAGGATCCCGGAAAGGAATCCTCAGCCCGGTTTGAATGACAGCAGCCACTCAGTTCATTTTGGTGCAGCAAAGGGAGCAAAAACAAGTGTGAGGGTGAGGGTTCGGCTGGCCAGGGTGGAGCCAGAAAGGAAAGGACTTACCTAGAGTTCCTTTGTCCTCCTGAAGTTTCTGCCAGTCCAGCAGCTCAGCAGCTCCTTCTCCTTTGCTCCCTAGAGAAGACCCATGGTCCAGCCATTGTGAGAAGTCTGTCAGGAGGGGCGGCAGCAGTGAAAGGCTGGCCCCTCCATCCAGCAGCAGCAGTACTTTGAGGAGGCTAGTGGGAGGAGGCAGATCCAGGACTCCTTCTGATCCCTTCTGCAACAGTTTTGACTCCTAACAGAGAAAGCAGATGGCAGGGTGAGTGGCGGCAGCACCACAGCCAGTGCTGGCTGCCGGAGAACAGCTCATTAAAAAATAAATATGTAAATCAATAATAGACCGTTGCGCTTTGGCACCAATGAAAATGGCACAGTCACTTAGGGCAAGCAGGGCTCTGGTCTACACACTGCTCACGGACAAAGTTAACAAAAATTTGCTCTTGAGCTAGAGACTGTGGGCAGGGAAGCCCCACCTATGGAATCGCCTATGGGGTGGGATTTGAAGAGAGTTCCATAGGAGCTAAGTAAATGGGTCAGAATTATGGAAATTAAAGAAATTCATATTCATGAAGGTACTGGAAGATAGCCTTAAAGAGACAGTGTATCTGATTTCTGAACTGCCTATGTGAAATGCATGTAAAAGACTGTATGATGTTTTGGGGCCCTAGTAATTGAACTGTTCTCACCATTTATGTGTGTGCCCAACAAGAGACTGCTCACAAGTCCTACTGCCCTGTCAGGGCTCCCAACTGTGTGAACTGATGGTACTTAATGTCTACAGCAATAGAAATAACCACTACAAATGTTTTAAAAGAACTTTATTGAACCACCACTCCAGTCTGAGGGTGATACCTAGTGTGTCCTGATGTTCCTGACCATGTGATCCCTGGCCTTTCCTCCAGGAGATTCCTCATCTGTGTATCCAGGTGACCCAGGTGTGGTCCAAAAGGCTGGGGACCTTCTTTCTTCATTGTTCTTGCATCCATTGACCCAGGTGTGGTCCAAAAGCTGGGGACTTTCTTCTGTTCTGTTCTTCCAGGGTGACCCATTTCCAGTGGTCTGAGTATGTCCTGTTGCCAATGATCCTCACCGCCTCATGGGTGTTCTTCAGACAAGCATCCTTGGAACTGTCTTTCCTGTCTTCTTCTGCTTGAGTGTCCCTCCTGGAAGAACACTGTCTGGACACAAAATGAGGCTTCGACCTAGCTCCCCTTGGACATACATAGTGGTGGCTGACACAGTGCTGGTTGATGCAGTGGTGGCTGGGGCATGTCTCACTGAATGTGCTACAGAACCATTTAGAGTTTAGTAATAATCTAGCTAATGTTATGAATATTTAGAGCAATTCATTTAGAGCTTTAGTAATAATCTAACCAATGTTACAGCCCTTTTAGCATGTAGAGTTCTTGAGATTCTTAAACTTTTAATGGGTCTCAACCCTGATAGCTTCCAGGTTATGGGAAGGTTTCCTCTGTCAAAATTCTCAGGATAGGAGCACTTGACTTGCTCACCTGGTCGCTCTACTAATCAATAGATCCTTCCTCATGCAAACCATACCAGACAAATAGAAAACAACGATTGTTATCCTGTACACAAAAGTGGCCAGACTAACCTTGTTGAGAACTACGTGATATTTATTTTATGGGCAGACTGGATGGCGCTCGGTCCTTATCTGCCGTCAACTACTATTTTCTGTCCCATAGCAAAAATCCCAGAAAGAATTCTATATAATCAGTTATACTCTTTCCTAGAACAGACCAATGCCCTTACCATCCATTGACATGGATTTCTGAAATTGCATGGGACTGAATCTGCTCTTTCTGGGTTCACCTCTGATATCTTTCATGCCATGGATCAGGGTTGTGCTACGGGGCAGTCTTCATAGACCTCATGAAGGCATTCAACCTCGTCAATCATCCACTTCTCCTAGATAAACTCCACAGTCTTGGCCTTGATAACAACTCTCACTCATGGATTACAATCTACCTGTCCAACAGGCTTCAGTGTGTCAAATGGACTGGTACCATGTCATCCTTATCTTCCATCACTGATGGGGTCCCCAGAGGGTCAATTCTGGGGCCTCTGTTATTTTCTGTTTTTATCAATGAACTGCCGCTGAATTGTGGAGGGCATCAGTTCAGCTCTATGCAGATTATGCCATACTTTACAGATCCTCCAGTGACGTTTCCTCTATTAAATCTAACCTAGAAAAGGACTTCCAGCAATAGAAACCCAGTTCAAGGAAAATCTGCTGGTCTTGAACAGAAAAAACCCAAAACCATGCTGTTCCACCACACCTCCTTTGTTCTGACTACCCAACCACCCTTGTAGTCAAGATCTCCACCAGTGAGCCATTAGAAGGGTGGGCTCTTTCAAATATCTGGGTTTGATGCTTGATGAACACCTATCCTTTGACACAAACACACACACAAATAATGTCATAAAGGCAACCGATCAAATGCTTATTTATTTTAGTTATCTATTTATTTATTAATATCTCAGACTAATACCTTTGAGCTTAAAGCTCGTTTACAAATATTCCACGTTATAGGAGTACAAACAATTAACAACAATGATCAAGGTGCATAGCCAAATCATCAGGAAGACAGTGATTACAAAGGATCATTATTCATAAAACAGACAATAATAACAAATATTGCAATGGTACTTTGTTGCATTGGTACAGGATTTTCCAATGTAGTGCAGACAGATCCATGGAAACTTTCCGGCCCTGGAGGAGGGAGGGTGTAGCATAGAGGAAGTTGGGTTCCATAGTTAGTTAGGTGTAAGAACAGCAAGAGATTAGGAAAAGGCCACAGAGGTTTTGTCAGTGTAGATTAGAAGTAGAATTGAATCCTGGGGAAGAGGTGACTTGGCCTTTTATACCATACTGCCTCTACCTTACACCTCAATCGAGGGAGGACTATTGCCTTGGCTACCCTTCTCCTAGCCTCTTCTAGAAGCCCCAATAATTCACTCTGTTAAGACTTCAATTTGACCAGGCTTAGACCAGCCTATCACAGGATGGCATGCTTTGCTGCAAAGCACCAGCTCGGACCCACCACTGTGATACGCTACACCCTAAGGCTGGCCATCTTTTGAGGCTAAAGTGGACTTCCCTGTACTCTGCACCACTTTCAAACCCATCCACCTTCTATCCCTACCAATCCTCTCCAATTTGCTCATGCTGAAACCCTTTTCCAGGACCCTTAGATCCTCCCTCCCTATGCTAAATCCACCCAAAACTCACCTAGCCATTGGCAAGAGAGCCTTCTCTTCCAGCAGCACCTCAAAATGGAATAACTACCCACATGGCTTACTTTCACATACATTTCTTCCCCAATTCAAAAGGCATTTCAAAGAAATATTCTTTCCACCTCCAATTTGTAACTGTAACTGTAACTGTAACTGTAACTGTAACTGTAACTAACGCTCTCCTATTACTCCATGACTCCTCTCCCTTCTCTCTCACTCGTCCATTCTAAATTGATCTATGATCTTCTCTCTTTACCACCCACCTCTATTGACTTAACCATCTGCGACTCTAATGTCTGTACATATGTAAAATATAATATACTTCTGCATTTTCGTAACTACTGTATGATCAGTTTGCCTTGTATATATATCTTATATCATTACCCAACTAAGAAATGTTATGAAGTTGAAGGCTTTATGTTTGTAACCACTGTCTTCACATTATTGTATTCTATAGTTAACGCCTGTATTGTACAGTTGATTTTGACTACTTTTTATCTTTGTATAGTGTTGTATCTTGTTCTAAGTATGGAATGTTTCTATTCCTGGGTCACTCCTGAAATAAGGGACCTGTTCATCTCAGTGTACCCCCATTATCAAAATTCAAATAAATAAATAAGTGTTTAATAAAACTACTTTGACTGCATTCAAGTCAGCTTCACTCTCTCTCCTTGACATTCCAGCTAGTGGCTATTGGCCTGAGTTCCTTTCCTAAATTCCTGACACTCACTTGCCGGTGTCACCTCAAAATCCACCTCCAGGTGGTTGACATAAGTCAAAATTCACTTTCCCTCCAAGATGTAGATGGGTGGACCTTTGCCCTAACCTGACTTGTCCTGTTCGAGTTCGGTCGACGTCAGCATCCTTCCTCACCCATTACAGAAGGATGCAACCCCCTCCGTTTATAAAACATGGGTAAATTGTATGCTAGACATTATGAAACTTGAAAAATACACTATATTAAAATGATGAGAATACATTTTTGAAAAAATTTGGAACATATTCCATATTGTGATACAATAAGGATTGATACATTAGAATAAGAAAACATAAGGAATAGATTAAAATTGATTTATACAGTAGTTGTAATGTTTAACTCTAACAGGTGAATATTGGAATAAAACACTTTTAAGGTGGTTAAAAGGGAACTAACAACTATAGATCAGTGCAGATAGTTATAGTTCTTAGACCCTTAGGCAGTGAGGGTCATGATGATGAAGATGGCTATTCATACTGACATTTTCAATCAGTTAATGAGTATGCCTTGATATTCATCTGAACCACAAAAGAAGGAAAGAAAGAAAAGTGGGTACTAGTCCTTGAGTAGCTCCTCTTCTAGTGGATGAATCATGGAGCTGCAGTGCCATGACTGACTAACTTCCTGTAGCTGCCTTTTGATAATGGCTGTATAGCAGATTGACATATTACAGTAGCAATAAAGAAAACATAGGCTACCAGCATAACCTTTACTGAAAAGGCAAGAACCTTCTAAGTATTCTGATTGGTGCCACATGCAAGGATATACTGTATATGATGGTCTATTGATGTGCTGAAGTCCAATTAAAATAAAAGGGTGACTAGAGCTGACATGTTGTGATGACCCAGGTAAATTGCACACTAATTACCAACACAAGTGTCACTCCCAGCAGGTGGAATGGTGGGAGAAACCTCAGGTTCTAAGGAAGGTGGATGGTATCAGCTGACAAAGAGAGGTGGGAGTCAAAAAACATACGAAATTTGCCAGCAGATAAAGGCCTAGAGAGTCTATCAAGTCTGCTCGAATGTGCAGCTAGCACTCCTTATTCTGCAGCTGCCCTCCTTCCCCTTCCCTTCATTAACCCTCCCCTTGTCCTGTCCCATCCTCATTTAAGCAGTCCACTGAAGCAGTCATGAATGAGCTTCAGATTCTTTCTGGTATTTATTTATTTTATAACCAGGAAAGGAAGACATGGTCACAGGAAAGAAGTGGTAGACAAAGCACTCTAAAAATTCCTGTAAGGGAAGGCTCTAAATTATGTAAATACTGTAATGCAAGAACTGTAAGAGCCTCAGAACTGTGATGGTACTATAATTCAAGAGCTATATGAGCTTCTAAACTGTAAGAAGCTGTAATCCCTATACAGATCCCTCTTTCATTTCCTATAAGAGAATACTCTAATTTCTGCTCAGGTCACTCTGCCTGACCCCGAGGTGCACCTCTACCCAAGTGACTAACCCCCGGAGAACTCCAGATCTGTTAACTGTTATGGTATGCTATAGCAAGACTCTATAAATGATACAATTGGCAATTCGTGCACAGTTATCAAAGTCCCTGTCCATGTGAAGGTTGTTCAGTTGTGGAAAGGAAAAGACACATGGGGAATCTCAAAAGGGAACAAGCAGGCTCACCGGCCAGCATGGCTATGAGAATTTCTATGGGCTTAGAGGGATTTGGGGAGGTTTTCTAAACAGGCCACAGGTTCATTGGCTACATCCATCTCCTAGGTTGCCAGAAATAAGAAGCAAACACAAGGACACCCGCAGATAAAAATCTGCAGGGCTGCCGGAATGACGAACTAGCACATAGGATCCAGCCACAGTCCTCTGGGGACAGCAGGATGAGATGACAGATGCAGAAGACCACACTGCCACAGCCCGCTTGTGGACTGCCAGGTCACAATAGATCCAGAGAACCACCTTGCCACTGCTCCCTTGTGGACTGCCAGGTCAAGACAAATGCAGGAAACATTTGGAGGACCCCATGGAAACAGAACCAGGATGAAGGTATTTTGGAAACCAGGTGGATAACTGAGTTCTGTGCACTAAGGCTAGATGAGCCTAAGACAAACATAAAATAACAAACAGGACATTGGTTTGGGAGGTTGGAATGGAAGGTCTTGAAGTATCTGGCACAAGAATGAAGAAACCAAGAAAATAAGAAAATGGCGACTACAGATCACATTGGGCTTTGACGTACTGCGACTAGTTGCAAATGACAAGGGTGCATTGTTGAGCTTCTTCCAGAACAAGCACACTATGGGTGAAGAAGATTCCAACCAAGACCTCTGGCACAGGAACTGGAAGATGGTGGTAAAGAAGAAGCTGCAGGATCTTTCCTTTGAGAAGGAAACTAATTCCACAAGACACGCTGCAGACCCAGGCTACAACCTTAGATAGCTTTGCACCATCATCCAATACTTGCAGTGTAGTATAGTGGCAGAAGATTGTATCCATACACACAAGTCTTTAGCAATCAAAGGCTGTCTGGTCATCGGGTTCTGCTCCAGGACAACTACATGGTGCCGGGGCAATTGTTCAGTTACATGGATGATTTACAAGACATAGGGGCAAACAATCTAGTCCAAGCAATTATTTAGTTCTGTGAGCAGCTTGCCAGGAAGAGAGGCACGCATTCAATTTGGGAGTAAATGTTCAGTGAGGGCAATGTGTTCACAATAAGGCAGTCGAAAACTGGCAGACAATAAAATAGTCCTGGTACTTTGCAATCAGTAAAACAGTTCAGATACTTGCAATCAGTAAATAGTTCAATAAATTGACAATTGATAAATTGTTCAAAGGGTTGCAGGTTTGTTGCCCCAATTGAAGAAAGACTAAAGGGGCTTAATATGTATACCCTTGAGGAAAGAAGGAGAGAGGGGACATGATAGAAACTTTCAAGTACCTCAAGGAATCAACAAAGTCCAAGAGGGTAGCATCTTTCAGAAAAAGAGATGTGCACTAACAAGGGTACAATTTGAAGATAGAGGGGATGGCTCAGAGGTAATGTGAGGAAGTATTTTTCATGAAGAGGGTTATTGATGCATGGAACAGCCTCACTGAGGAGGTCATGGAGTCAAGAACAGTGGGGAATTCAAGAATGCATGAGACAGACATAAGGCAGTCCTAGTGGGGGTAGGAGGAAGTAAGCTGTTGGTTAACTAGGATCTGCAGCTTATCTGTTAGAGTAGGAAAATGGGCAGACTAGGTGGGCCAAGCAGTCCTTATCTGCTGTCAAATTCTATGTTTCTATGTTTCAATTACCCTTTAATCCAAAGGCCTACTGCCGCAATGGGTATTAACCTATTTAAGGAGCATCTAGCCAGCTCCTGCCTCAAGCCACCCTTTATGAAGGTCCAAGGTGGGAAATAGTTAAAAAAACTTCCCACTCTATGCGATCAGCAGTTGCTGTCCCAATACACAAGCAATAAACCATGGGTCCCTAGAACCAATCACTTTAAATCTGAGCTGCTATACCCCCACTAGGTGTCAGGGACTATGGTGTGTCAGACATATGCAGGGCACCTGGGCTTGGTAGCCTTTCTTAACTTTAAGCTGGGTGGGTCCCTCTTGAATTACAAGGTGTGCCCTGCTGGCCCCTTTCTAACAGCAGAGCTTTCTTTAATCTGAGGTGTTTAACTTACTGAGCCCTATCTCAGTGTGTGTGTGTGTGTGTGTGTGGCCTACTCAACTGGGCCTGCATGCACCACTCAGGAGCTTGCCTTTATTCCTTTAAGGCCCTTCAGTGCATGGACCCTTTAAATCTTTCTCTAGGCCTATAAAGGGCCTTTCTCTCTGTCACCCTCTTGTGCCCCACTTCCTACTGAATATTTAAATCATTTACTGTGGGCCTCTTATGCTGGGCCCCTCCTCTGGGCATTGCTGCACCTGATGAATATTTAAAATATTAAAATTAGGAGCCTCTTTGTCCTGCCCCTCAGTGGCTCTCTGTCATTTTCTCCTGGTGCCCTAGGTGCTTGGATATTTATTTATTTTATTTGAAACTTTCTGGCAGTCAACACCTTGTCATCTGTGCTGCTGTCAACTTACCGCCCGGCCTGGGGTGAAGAAAACTACGCAGGAGATAGGAGGTCTCTGACAGAGGAGGGACTTCATGCAGGCACCGAGGCGGATGACTGGGAGCCTCACGGGATCTTACAATGTTCGATGGTGTCTCTCTGTCTCTCTCCCCCTGAAGATCGGCTTTTGGCACACTGCCAGAGGACTGGAGCTCTTCTTTAATTTATTTTTAAAATAAAAATCAGGCTTTGACAGAGCCATTACCGTGCAAAGCACAGGATGGAACAGGGATCCCCACACACTCATGGACACTGCAGGACCCGATGCTTACATGGAGGGGAGAGAGGTGGACCACAGGTAAGCCATGCCACTCACGTTTTCTACCTATGTCCCTCTCCCCTCACATCACTGCAGCGATCGGGCTTCTGCCTTTCAGCCCAGCATGGTTTGAACTTTAAACAATACTCACTGGCTTGTGTTGCTCATTCCTGGGGTGGGGTGGGGATTCTAGAATGGAGCAGGCAGCCAGGGACAGCACAGGAAAAGCGTTCTGTTTTTGTTGCAGCAGCTACTCTGCCAAGGGAGAAACATTGACAGGGGCCCTAACACGGTGCCCCATATGCTGCCCACACTAAACGGGGTCCAGAAGGGCATCTTGCTTATTTGTTTCATTTCTGTTATGTCCCCAACTTTGAGCACTACATATATGCTGGCATATTTTATTTATTTATTTATTTTTATTTATTGAATATAATCGAATTAAAATCCTTTGAGTCACAGACTCTTTTGCAAAAGGCTCCATGTCAGTTACAGAGGGTGGAGGGTAAACATTTACAGAAAACGAACATATACAAACAGTATTAGCTTAACAGTACTGGTAATGCAGTCCAGGCTTTATCTTAGTTAACGGTGACAGTAGTTGGCAGCATTCTAGATGTCCCTTGTCAGAGATGTGCAGGATGCTGTTTCGTGGGATCTAGAGACACCTGTGCAAGACACATGCAAGATTTATATGTAAGGAACATCTAGGGATTGTGACACATTGCTCGCGAAAACATTTATGCAAGAAAAATGCCTTGCCAATATCTTGAGATGCAAGAAAATAAAATGTGGGTTGGATGGGGATTGTTACAGCACTGTATTGTCAGTATTAATTTTACATGTTTCTGATGTGGGGCTAGAACCTCCAGTCTTCTGTCCCAGGAAAGGGTATGCAATCTACTGAGCTAGTGACACAGTGTTGTTTAAGTGTTCTGCAAAGAGCTCATAAACAGATACACATGCAATAATGTAGATTAATTCTTTATGTTTTACATTTTTTTTAAATTACTTTATTCTGCTCACAGTAGCTTTCATTTGAATGCACAGGACCACTTTTACAGCTCGTAAAGTAGATTGGTCTCCACGTCAGTATAGAAACATAGAAACATAGATGCTGTCGGCAAATAAGGACCATAAGGCCCATCTAGTCTGCCCATTTCTTTTCTCCCTTATGAATGTGCCATCAGCCTTTGCTCTGTCAATGGCGTATCTATTCATACTCATCTGTATTGCTCCCTTATGCCTATCCATGCCTGTTTGAAGCCCTGCACTGTATTCATATCCACCACTTCTTGAGGTGAGCCATTCCTTGCACCCGCCACCCTTTCTGTGAAAAGAACTTCCTCATATTAACCCTTAATCGGCCTCCTCTAATCTCATGCTGGGTCCCCTTGTCCGGCTATTTTCTTTTATTGAAACATGTTAGACTCTTTCACCTTGTTAATGCCCTTAAGGTGTTTGGATGTTTCGATCATATCACCTCTCTCCCTCCTTTGCTCCAGGGTATATGTGTTGAGCTTCGTTAATCTGTCCTCATATGCTTTCTGATGCAGTCCCTGCACCATTTTGGTTGCCCTTCTCTGGACTGCCTCAGTTTGGTTAATGTCCTTGTGATGGTGTGGCCTCCAGTACTGCACGCGGTACTCCAGATGGGACCTAACCAGTGTCTTGTAAAGAGGGATTATTACCCCCTCTTACGACTCGTGATACTCCTACTAATACACCCCAGTATTAACATACACATGAAGTCTCTCCCTTCTCTGTCTCTCAGACACTCACAATTTTGCAAATAAATCTATTACTGCTGGAGAAAAACCAGGTTTTGGAATAGAACATCCTTGCCCTTCTTAAGCTGCCTGCTTGGGGGTATTTTTCTTAGTAAGGAAAGATATTTCAAACAAATCATTAAAGAGGCTAAAAAAATGGCTTTTTTCTTGAATTGTCTGGTTATCACCCCTGCATCTGACTGGCCTCTCGTCAGGCTGCCAGGGACTGCCTCTTGTTCCTGGAAACCTCCATCGTCCAACTCCTGCCTCATATTGTGTGTCCCAGGGTACCCGATGTATCCTTTCATTGGATGGGCTCTAGCCTTCTGGGGAGAAAGTGCCTTGTGGCTTACCTTTCTTGGCCCTGGGTTCTGCTGAGAATGGTTCCAGCTGTCGAGGGCCCCAGGTCGGCAAGGGTCAGGGTGGCCATCATCCAGTCCATCAGAACACCATTTTCTCTGGTTTTTGGCTCTGGAAGTGTTGCACTGCTCCTGTAGTGCTCCTTGTCTCCACTAGGAGCCACTACAGAGCAAGACAATCTCCCCAGACCACCCCTGGAGAGGAGAGCAGTCCTCTGGATGCTCAATCCTCTCCCTGGCTGACTCCCAGTGTCCTGAGTCTGTTCCCGAACCCAGGTCACCGGCATGGCACAAGGTGTGGCGTCCAGTACCTCAACCCTTAGCGCCACTGGGCTGGCTAAATTGGCATTTTAATAACTTTTGAAATTGTTTTATTAGCTATTATTGTATAATCACAATAATCCACTCCAGGGTGTGAGTTGTTGTGGGATTTACCCATTTCTGGTGTGGTTTTCATCACAGGGCCTGGGACTCGTGACACACTTCACCAGTCATGGATAAATCTCAAAACGACTCACACCTCTCACTGATATTGCTTATTATGAAATGGGTAGAAAGAATGCAGGCTCCTGTTTAACCAAAGGTATTTTCAGCTGGGCCATTATCCCAGCACAACGGCACAGATAAAAGTAGCTCAACAAAATACGTTTAAAAATATATCAATTTACTAAAATGACCCATTTCATAATTGCAATAAGGCACTCGAAAGTGCATTATGGTGGAGTAATGGCCCTTTCTGGTGGTAGAAGCACTCAGCTTCCCTTTGTGCTTCAACCCACCTGAGGTGGGCCATTATTCCACCATAGAACACCCCTGTCATGCCTTATTGCTTAAATAGCACAAAATGTTTTTCAGAAGTTCAGGGGTAACTGCTGCAGCCAGGATAGTGCATATCAAGCAGATGACTTAGACAGACTATCAGTTCCATTTGAAATGCCATTAGTTCAGCTTTTAATAACTTTCTCTTTCAGCTCCAAGGAGAAGACCTGCAAGAAATTCCCTCTCTCACCTGCTGCCACTTGTTTGCAGACCAAGATGGCAGAGTGGGAAGAGAAACATTTACTGCTTCATTTATTTTAAATGCAGCTCCAAGGAGTTGAGCTGTTCACAACTAGGCTCTCAGGAGACAGAAAAGACTCATTACTTTCATTAAGCCCCAAGGTGTAGAGCTGTGCAGGGGTTTCCAAGTCATTCTCACCCATGGTTGGACTCTTATCAATGTTAGTGTCAGTGTCAGTGGGTGGGACGAGAATAAAGAAGAAACTACTTTCACTTCTGGTTAAATATAGCCATCTTTGAGGGCGTGGTGTGATTTTATACAATCCATCCCCATCTGCTTAACATGCTGCAGGCAACATCAGTGGTCGGTAGGGAGTGGGCGATACTGATTATTTATTTGAATTTATTTATGTATGTATATATGTATAGCTCCTTCTAGGAGTAGGATAGCTGTAAAATAGCCATAGTTTTTTCTAAGGGCATGGCAGCTCACTTTATTAATGGAGACAGCCTGATGCTAATTTCTGATTCAAATAATACCCTAAAACATTCACTCTAACTCTTTTGCCTGTTTATACCATAGCCTATGCCTGGTAAGGAAAAAGACAATACAAGGAAAATTAAATAAACAGAAATAGTTTTAATCGAGTTGAGGTTTTCTCCTGTAGATGACCATCTCACAGAAGGAAAGAACAGACAGATTACAAGACAGAAAAGAAAGGGTACAGTAGCTGCTATTACACATCACAGGTAAGTAATTATATTATATTCATTTTTGGGTCACCTAGGTACTATAATGTAATTTATCTGGATATCCATTTTCTTTATATTTCAGGTACCTATGCCTGTCACCAGAAAGGGGACCCTTCTCATGGTGGTGCCATTGTTCGCTAATATCCTTTTATGGCTGTTGGGAGTAGCCCAGCAGAGGTTTTGAATTCAGAAAAGGGCTGATGTCAGTTTTATACCAAACAACATGATAGTGTGTTAACAATAGATTCCTCTGCTGAAGCCTCATTACTATGCTGTCTGTGTGTGTATAAAGGAAGCTGTAGAGCACTATTTTTCCTCTGGCTTGAGCAGTTAATTGAGCCCACAGAAAGTTAACTCATTATCTTCTGGCAGTCATTCTGTGTCAGATTACCAATGAACAGTACAGACAACATAGAAAGCTATTGGAAGTAGAATGGGTTAAACACTTCCTGGAGCTTTCTGCATGACAAATAAGCTGTGCCCTCAATCCATATAAACACCTCTTTTAAGCCATTTTGCACCACCATCCTAACAGCAGTCATTATGTTTCTTTACAGGACATTCCATAGCAAAGAATCCCAGTGATGCCTGTTTTCAAATAATACACCAACTTCATTTTCTCAGGCAGACAGTTCTGGGCTACTGTTTATATTCTACTGAATGTTCTTATAGTATATAGTTAGGGCTTATTCTAGATGGAAAACAGTGGCTTCCCAAATGTTGTTGTAGGACAGTTCAAAGGCCAAAAAGTTGTTGTACTATCGTTCTGACGTCAGAGCAATAGTACAACAACTTTTCAACATGAGCTGCTACATGATTCTATGAAAACAGAGCTGATCAAAAATGCGCTCTGAAATTGTGGAGGTGTCTAACGATCAGTCGATAGTGCCATTCAGTCAGATAGTTGGGACACAGACTGCCATACTCAGCTCCGTGTTCCCAAACTATCAGTTTGCCAGGTTTTTATTCCTTTTGCGAGACAGGACCGCAGGAAGCAGTAAAGCACCGGTATCTTGATTGTCGGAACTGGATGATGACTGAAGCATGGACCAGGAGGAGTGACCGAGTAAGCGAGCAGGACAATATTTGCAAGGTATGAACCTTGTCAAAAGTCAAACCTCCTACAGTTTGGGGAACCATATACTTATAAATATAAATAGTATAGTTGCTTAAACAACAAAACATTGTTGCCATCTAGGGAAGAGATTCCATCACACGGACCTCTCGAGCTTCATTCTCGAGGTCTGTGTGACGCCATCACATCCCTCAATGACAACATAGCCTTGTTGTGTATGAGCAACCATACACTATTCTATATAACCTGTAATTTGTGACTATAGATGTTTTACAATTGAATGATAGCAACCACATTTACTTCACTTGTAAATAGGTGGCCCTTGTGTATGTGTGTGTGTGTGTGTGTATTTTTGTTTGACTTAGGTTACACATAGAATCTGCTCAGTTTATAATATGCTGTATTGTGATTAAATGAACTGATAAATGGGGGTTTTGGTTTCTTTTACAAATTCATTTTCTTGACCATGGATATACTAAAACAAAAATTTCTCAACAAATGTTTTAAAATAAGGTGTTTAGCAGTAATTTAGTTGATGCGGTGTAAGAGCTGCTCCTGGAAAATTACCTGGTTTGAGGAGGAGGGCTGCCACAAGCAGAATGGGACTTCATGGATGGGGAGCTCATGGCAGCAAAGAGGCATGATGGCATTAAAAGCTTCATGGTGTGGATGTAGAGGTACCAATATTTGAGCATGACTTTGGTACAGGGTTAAGTATGACTTGGGGGTGGGGAACATCAGCAATTGAGTGAGTCTGGGTATTTTACCATAATGGTTTCTGAAACTTCAGCCTTCAATGGGTAGGACTCTGCATCCATCTGTACAGTATATCACTAAGCCACATGCAGTGGGGTTTTGGGTAAAAACCAGATCACCAAACCCAGACCCAGGCTGTAAAATCTGGACTGGGCACAGCTTCAGCAAATATTGTTGATCCACACACTCCAGATGATCTGGTCTGACTTTTACCTATCTGGTCTGGTCCTGATGGTTCTGTTTTCAACCATGCCAAGAAAGGTTGAAAACAGACTTCCAGGAAACAGACCAGAAAAATCGAACTGAACAGTGCAGCCAGTGACCGGACCAGAAGTATTTGAACAAGTTGCACCCAGTATGGCCAGTTTGGATTTTACAGAACTGCTGTGGTTCAGATCTGTCAGTCCAATTTTAATCAATCAATCAATCAATCAATCAATCAATCAATCAATCAATCAGTCTTCATTTTATACTGAAAGGTATGTGAGCAAAAATGCCCGTTTACAGAAACGTACAGTTAAACATAAAAGAGAACAGAACACCAGGTCAGACAATTACATAGTAAAATATAATATAAATAGGTCTAACATAAACAGGTCTAATACAAATATCTTGAGGAATATACAGAAAATAGGGAAGCAAATAAATAACAGTGATAATTTACAGCGTGGCATATAGTTGGAGGTACAATTCAGGAACATGAACAGTTGGGTGATGCATCAAAAAAAGTGCAAGTTCTGCAGCACCAGATCCTGCATATGGATGAGCATTCCTGCTGTGTTATCTGCCTCGGTCCCAAACACCAGGTCAAGGACTGTGTGCCCTGCTGATCCTTCAATCAAGCCACATGGATTAGAGCACCAGAAAAAGCTCGAAGCCCACTTGCTGGAGAAGTGCCTAGCTTTGATGGAAAAGGAGCTGCAGAATCTGCAGGAAAAATCTTCTTCTCCTCCAACGCCAGAACCCAAAAGAAGAAAAGGACAAGGAGAGACATCGAGACTGGGATAGGTCTCCATCCACTTGGTGGTGACTATCAGGTACCACTTACACCAGAGGGGCCTCCCACTTAACTGCCAGGTCTCCTACCGCTCTGGCAGATCAGACATTGGCCTCCCTGCCTGCTTTACTTATGCTGCAGTTGGGGCTCTTCTTGGATGATGAATCCCTATTGTGCTCCTTAGGTCCATATCTTCTTCAGGGTCTATCACCAGCAGCCAGATTGATAAGTCACTCCCCAGCCCACCGAGAGCACACAGTCACAGCTGGTAAGCTGGACTCCAGCTCCACTGTTGTCTACTGACCCAGGCGATAAGTCAGATGTTAGCTCTCCTGCTGTGTACATGGCTGCAGCTGATAAGTCACTCGGTTCCTCTGGAGACTGCACAGCTGAGGTTCTCCTGTCAGGGTCGCAGGATATCCCGACGTTGAGTTGACCCAGCTGCCAGACACACAATAGTCTTTAGAGGGTTCCTCGCTTTCCTGACCCCACCAGACCCTCTGGGCATACCTGAAGATCAAGAGCTGGAGGTGGGCACTAATCTGGAAGTTCCTCCTCCTCCTTCCCAGGTAAGTCTCTGCTTGGTTCACCCACTGGGCCTTTGTTAATCCTCCGGGACCTTCCATCAGGACCTCCTCAACCCTAAGCCCCTTGCACAACCAGATTCCACCATCTTGGACTCGACTTGCAGATCACTCTGTGTTGTTCATCAGGTTCTGCTCACACCCGATGCCAAGCAACCTTTGCCAGGTGACCCTTTGCCAGGTCAGGGTACGTCTGGCACTCCAGCCATTCTTAAAATGCTGGATGGCCTTCCATCAGGCTCCCAGGTGCTGAATCTTCCAGTGCTGGACATTCCTGTGCCTGATCCAGTGCCAGCCCCTTCGAATGTCCCTATGGTGCCAAAAGCCTGGTCCTTCTGGACCTTTGCCAGAACTTCAGCCCCACCTCCTGCCAGGTCTTCAGCTCCACCTCTGACTGGACCTATGGGCAATGTTCTAGACTATCCACCCCCACAACACTCAGTGTATCCTTCACTGGGGTATCCAATGCCCGGTCATCAACCCCATTATGTACCAGGGTACCAGACATCAGGCTATGTCTAATCAAGAGTATGCTGCTTATGGCTTTCCCTTCTCCTATCAGGCTCATGGATACCATCAATATCAGACACCGGGCTATCCATTATACCTGACTCCTCCTCCTCCACCACCTCCTCCTCAGCCTCTACCTCCACAGCAGCCTCAGGCTGATATCCAGCAGTGTTTCAGACCCTGATTCAGGAGGCCAGGACTCAACTAGCCTCAAAGTTTGACCGTCAAAACCAGTGACAGCCTCTTCGTCGCCTCCTTTCTGACCCTGAAATCAGCCTCTTTGTGGTTTCCACCTTTCCGGAGAAGGCTTCTCTAGACACCATGTGAGGGATAAAACCCAAGAGACTCCTTTAAAAGGGTTTAGACCCCCAGCAGGTACTCTTCAGACTCTGACTTTGACTCATCCTCCAACTGTAGTACTTATAGGCCTACAGAGCCTCAGCCTAAGGGTCCCAGTCCCTCTGAAGGACTCTTCCTTTGCAAAACTCCTCATAATGGGAGGCTTTAAGCCTAAGGTTCAATGGGTGGAAGCAACTATGTCACTCCCCATTGAGCTTAAAGGTCACCACATCCTGGGCTTTGCCAGGATTCTTTTGAGTTGCGGCCAGAGGTGCCACTACTCCTTGTCTCCTCCTTCCTTCATCTCTTGCTTCCCATTCTTGTGGCACCTCCAGCCACCTGCTCATTCCCTCCATGCTTGTTCTTCCTGTCCCTTCCCATCCCCAACTCAGCCAGCTCTCTGCCCCTGTAGCGCACCTGCCGTTGGTGCAATCTGTCACTTTGGCCTCCATTCCCGCTTCTTGCACTGCTGTTCTCTTCTTGTTTTACTCCTGCCCTGGCTCAGCACCTCGGCACTCCTCCCCCAGCCCCGCTGCTTTGCTCTGTCCTTTTCTCCCTTTTGTGTGTCTTCATTCCCCTCCACTTCAGGCATTGTCCTGTTTCGGTACAGTGTTCTCCTTCAGGCCTTTGCAGATGGTGAACAGGCCGTTTTTCCTCATCCGTGGGTTTCTCCAGCATTTCTCGGGATACTGTCGCCATCTGAGACTCTGCTTATCTACTGTGCTGTGCTCATCTGAACTTCATTGGTAGGCTCTCAGGACTCAAAGCCTTCGTTGGATCTTGGACACCCTGCACTTCCATCGTCTTCCAGATGCTCTCGGCTCAGGTATGTTTGTCCGGTACTCATTTGTGAGGAACCTTGAGCCTCATAGTTTATCTCTTCTATTTGGAATTTCATTTTTTTAGTTTCTATGGGATTTTATAGTACAACATGTGTGTTCTGCAAGCAAGCTGTTTTACCCTGTATTTTCATTTCTTCATTCATTCCCTAGCATGACACCCTTGGCTGTCTTTATCTTGAGATCCTGCTTGCCTTTACTGGTCAGAATTTGTGAGAAGGTGATGCAGCCATTTCTCTTCCCAGTTCTTGTGCAACATTCCCAACCTGAGTGCCTCTGTTCATTTCTTCTGCTGTGGTGGAAGGCTTCAGCCAGGCATAGGTCTGACATGGGATTGTTGCGGAAGGTGTCCTGTCCTTGCAGATGGCTGGAAAAGTTTCTCAGCCTAATACTCTTTCCATAGTTGGTGGATTATTTTCTCGTGCTGAAGCCTGCTGACATACATGAGCTGTCACATGTCTATTACATGCTTGGCTATGGTTCACTGATGCTGACCGGATTGTACATGGGCATGCCTGGTTCAGCTGTATCCATTGTGGCATTAGCGGCCACCCCATCCATCTGATATGGACTTGGATTTTCAACCACCTGGATGGCTTGGCTTCTAGATAATGTCTTCACCAATTGAAGACCATGGCTTCCACAGTGGTACCTTCCTAGGAAGCCATAGACAAAGATCCCAGATTCTCCTGTACTTTCATTTTCTTGCCTGCAATTATCGTTTCTTTTGGGCATACTTGTCATTATTCATAGCCACCTCATCCTCTGTTGCTCCTCCTGAGCGTGCTCTCTGGTTTGCATTCCCTCTAGTTCCATCATGCTTTCTTGGCCTCAGAGTATGCCTCCTTTCGAGGAGTCTTTTTCCTACTACCTTTGTACAAGTTCATTGAATTTCCCTATTCCATCATCATTGTACACATGTATCAGGTTCCTGACTCTGGTTGTCATTCACCACTTCTTATTTTGTACCCACCATCAAGGATTCCTCCATCCTGGCTTCCCCTTTCATCATGCTTTCCTGTCTGTGCCTTTGCTATGGGCCAGCTGGTCGCTCTCCACCTTAGTTTAAGTTCTATTTCAAGTTTGATTCCAGTCTCCTTTTCCCCAATCTGCTCATGTTGAACCACTGCACTTTTTCAGCAGTCATCATCATCTTTAAATCATTTGTGTAAAAAAAAATCACCTTGGCAATACATTACAACCTAATGAAGCCAGCGATCCAGTGTGACGTCAGCTGCCAGCTCAGCTCTGCCACCCGATCCCGTTCTTCCTAGCATTTCTGACCCTTTTGTCCCTGTTTTCCTGGCTCTCCTATTCCCATTCTTGCAGCTCTCCTTCCTTTTCCAAGCGGCTTTCTTTCTGCCCCATATCTATGGCTTCTCTGCACTTGCCATTTAATTGTCTCCATTTCCAACGCACATGCTTCATCCTCATCGTGCTCGTGTATTTCTTTTATTTTGCACTATCTATTGCTCGGTGTCTGGATTGCAGAGGGTAGCAACCTGTAGTCCCAGTGTCCCCATTCTAGCAGTGGTAATTGTTTGTCAGTTTTATCTGCTTCTGATCTCAGCTGTGCAGCTGGAATATGATCTGCACACCTATGCATTCCGGCATTCATTATGCTCATTGGAGTTTGGTCTTTTCAGGCTGCTGGTTATGGCTTTCATGGATGGTATGCAACTATTTATTATGCTTTGCTCACATTCCTTTTGCAGTTTTGCAGACTCACTCCAGTCCCTTCCTTGTTCCTCCCTCTGGTGGATGCTCTTCCTCCTTCTTCATCCCATGCTCCATCGTAGCTTCCCCATCTTCATCTTATTGGTCTCAAGGTCTCCTTCCAGTCATCCATGACTCCTTCTGTCATCATACCCATTTCCTATTTCCTTACTCATACCGGCCTCTGCTAGTTCTGCTGTCCGCTTCATTTGGCCATTGTCTATCCTTGACACCTCCATCAGAGGTCTTTCAATGCCTCCATTGTCCCTCAGATTCTCAGTGTCTACTTCCTCACCTCGCTTGCTGAGTGTACCTCTTATTGGATCTTATGCTGCCTCTTCCTCCTGCTGCATTCCTGCTGATCATCATCATCATCAGTCTTCCTTATCCTCTGTCCGCATCCAGTTATCACCCTCTCAAGCTGATTCCATCTGATTCTGATCGATAATTCTTTTGGGAAATACCTATCCTTAATCACATGCTCTAGCTAACTCCGTCCAGCCTCATCTGCCTCGATCTACTGCAGTTCTCCTCCCATACCGGCTGGGTCCTATGCTACCCAATTGACCTCCCATCCTTCATCCTTTCCTACCCTGCTATCCTGTACCAGCCTTCATGGCTTCAATCTATCATCATACTTCCTCCGTTCCTTTTACCTTCCTTGACCTAGTGCCTGTTCTCATCCCGCTGTCATGGATTCTTTCCACTCATGACAGTCGTGGACTCTTTCCACTCATGGCTTCCCTTAACCCCCTAACCCTCTAGTTCGCACACCCTCTGATTCCTGACATGCCTCCTCGGCCTCGGAGTCTTCCTCCTTTCGAGGAGCATCATTGTTCGTATCGCTCCATTGAGCATGTTACCTTCGTTCAAGTTCATTTCCAGTTCATTCCTCCCATCTTCTCTTCTTCCAATTCTGTACTGGCTCTTCAGGATTCACTCCACTCATGGCCTGCTATCAATATTTCTTTTGGGCATACCCATTATAACTTCTATGCCACCTATCAACCGTGGCTATCCTGCTGCATGTATAGTTCATAACTCCAGTCATAGCGAAGTTCATAAATCTAGTCATCATTCACTCAGCATTACCTCAAGGTTTATCTGTTTACATCGCTTACTTGAACATTCCTATCATTGAATTCCATACTACCTCATCGACTACAACCTCGGGGTCTAATCATTCAGGGTCAGTCATTCACATCGCATAATCAAGCATGCCTCTTCAACCTCAGTGTCTGCTCACTCGCATCGCTCAATCAAGCCAGTCTGCATTATCATCTGTCTCCTCATCAGCACATCTGGAATCTCCTCATCAGCACATCTGGATACCCCTTGCCCTCTGACTTATACATGGATTTACTCCTTCCCATCCTTCCTCCTCTAATCAACTATCTCTCATCGATCACTCGAGCATACCCTCTCTGGGTCCCTGCTACCTCATGTTCCTTATTTAATCTGTCCTTCTTGGAGTTTTTCCCCTATCCCATCATCATCCTCCTACCTATATCCCTCATCTATGAACGATTCTCTTTACCGACATACGTCCTCAAATCAAACATTGTCAGCCTGGAGGGAAGACTACCTAGGCTTTGGATCTTTAGAGGTTTCCTCCTCAAAGGGTTTTTTCCTCTTCTCTGTGCCATTGGTCAAAATATTAGTTAGAGTTAGTGCTTTCTTCATGTTAGTTAGTTAGGTTCTGCTGTTGGATGGAGGCAGATGGTGGCCCTGGCTCCCCTCCTTAGGAAGTTAGCCCTTCTCTTCACAGAATTCATTCATCATCCTCACCTCTTCGATGCTTGACATCTTTCAATATTCTTTTGGGCTTCTTCCTAACCTACCTTTAGCTGACGATTCATTCCTGGCACCTGTAGAGGGGAACCCCTCTAGGATTCTTCACATCATACCCCTACAAGGTAGTAGATCCCATGGATAGAGAAGCAGAAAGCCACAAAGTAAATCAAATTACACAAGCATCATCTCATATTATCTCATTCAGTTGCATAAGCACATTGAATGGGAGGGCTTTTAAGCCTGAGGTTCAATGGACGGAGCAACTATGTCAAGCAAAAGGTCACTACATCTTGGGCTTTGCCAGGAATCTTTTTGTTGACCACCATCCATCCCTCCTCTTCCAGTGGCTCGTCTCTCTTCCCCATGGGCTTCTTCCTAATCTACCTTTAGCTGATGCATTAATTCCTGGCACCTGTGGGGGACCCTCCTCTAGGGTTCCTCGCGTCGTACCCCTACAGGGTGGTATATCCCATGGATAGAGAGGCAGAAAGCCACAAAGTAAACTGTTACACAAGCATCATCTCATATTATCTCATTCAATTGCATAAGCACATTGAACTATACAAAATGCCTGTGGCTGGGCTATCCAGGAACAGGATCCAAAGCAGAAAAGGCTTGCAGAGCATCAAGATATCACTGACACAGCTCCTATGCTCATACTACCTTGGACTGTGCCCCATGAAGATCTGACATTCATGATCTGTCAATAACCTTCCTCCATTCTGGCTGTTTCAAAAAGGCAGATAGGATGTACCACCCCCAGATGGGGTCACACGCCTACTGGCCATTCTAATGCAGACTCATTTGTTATCACAGCTACCCATGACCAGTTCTCTAAACCTAAACATTTGAGCATGTCTCCTCCTGATAAGAGTCTAAGCAGTTGGACAATTTTGGTCACAAGATCCATTCTTCCTCCACTTGTGCCCCTCAGGTCTCTTAATTATGTGGCTCATATGGTTTTCTACTAGAAATCTTCCTGGTCTCACTTGAGTCCAAGCTCAAAGCTATCCAGGACCAGGAGCTTAAGGCCAAGATTGCCAAGACAGTGAGAATGGCTATAATCTTCTGTCATCATGCCCTGGGTGCCACTTATGACACAGTAGACTCAGTTGCACACACCACAGCCACTGCTGTCTGTATTAGGCAACATTTATGGCTCAAGATTTCTGGCATGCCACAAGATGTCCAGACCTCCATCCTGGATGCCCCTTTCAGGGGATCTGTGTTATTTGGAGGTGACGCCAAGGATATTATCACTGATCTGCAGGACCACGGTAAATCCATTCATGATGTCCGCTTCACCAGGGGTTAAAAAGGCAAACAGCCTTTTGTTGGCAACAGAGATGCCAGACCAAAGAGGCCCCTGCCAAACACCAGGCCAAATGCTGGTATCCAGCATCAGAACCCCTACTCCCCAGCGAAGTCACAAAGCTCCCTGGAGGAGCTGCCGCTCCCCCTCAGCCTCCTGACTTGTGGGGACCCCTGCCTTCTTCAGATTCACTAGGGGAACCAGTAGGGGAAGGTTTTCCTTCCACCTTCCGGGGTCACAGGACATAACCACAGACTCGTGGGTCCTTCAGATAATAGTAAGAGGTCACACCATAGAGTTCCTAGATAGGCCAGCAGACAACCCCCAGGCTTCTCCCATTATCCTCCAAGGAACCTTTCTCTGATTGGGGACAAGATCCAGGCTCTTCTGCAAAAGTCAGCCATAGAGTCCATGGCTTTGGCACAGATAGGAAGAGGTACTACTTCCATTTCTTTCTAGTGCCCAAAAGCTGGGTGACTTCAGACCCATTTTAGACCTCAGCATGCTCAACCTGTACATTGAGTACAAGAGGTTCCACATGCTCACCATCCAGGGACCTCTACTCCTGCTCTACAAGGGCCATTGGCTTGTGCACTGGATATATAGAATGCTTACCTGCACATCCCTGTCTTCCAGGCCACTGCCGCTCTTTGGTTTGCCTTCCGGGGATCATTACCAATTCAAGGTTCTCCCTTTGGCCTATCCTGAGCACCTCAGATTTTTACCAAGTTCCTAGCAGTGGTAGCTGCAGCCCTATGCTGCAGAGGATCTAATTGTGCCTGTATCTGAATGACTGGCCTCTGCCAGCCCCATCACAAAGCAGTCTGAGGGAGTCCTCTCCCTCACCCTGGACCTCTTTCCAGACTTGGAATAACAGTCAACTATCCCAAGTCCCACCTCTCCCTCCAGCACCTACAAGTCATTTGAGGCAGTGCTGGATACTGTCAAGGGCAGGGCCTTCCTCCCATTGGACAGAGTGGAGACCCTGCAGAAATGGGCCAGATTAATGGGCGCTCATGCTGGACCACAGCTCAGCCAATCCTTCATCTTCTCAGGCTGATGGCAGCTGCAATCCCTACAGCTCCTTTAGCCAGGCTGCTTATGAGGTTGACCCAATGGACTCTTTGTGTCCAATAGGATCAGTGACTGGACAACCTGGACCACAGTGTCTTAGTGTCTGGGTACATGAAAGAGAATCTTCTTTGGTGGCAGGAGTTGTCCAATCTCTCCATGGGGTTCCCTTACAACCCCTGCTCCTGCCATGACCCTTACAATGGATGCTTCATGTCAAGGCTGGGATCCCACCTAGGAGACCATTAGACCCAGGAATATGGTCTCAGCTGGAAGTGTCTCAACACATCAATATGTTAAAATGAGGGCAGTGCTGTATGCCCTCCAGACCTTCCAACCTCTTCTGGGTTTGTGGACACTGGTTCAGAGTGACAATATGTCTGTGGTCTGGTACCTGAACAAACAGGGAGGCACTCCGCTTCTACCCTCTGTGCCAGGAGGCAATGTGAATGTGGTACTGGGCAGTACAGCATGACCTCTTCCTGACTGCTGTCCATGTGCCTGGCACCAGCAATGTCCTGCAGGCAGTCTCAGCCACACCACTGTCAGGGCTCACAAATGGGAGCTAAATCAAGAGGTGGTAAAAGCTTATTTGATCTGTGGAGTTGGCTAGAGATAGACCTCTTTGTCTACCCATCCTATGCCAAACTACCCAATTTTTGCTCACTTGCTCCCTGGTGTGGTGTTTTTGATGAGATGCTCTGCCTCTTTGCTGGACAGAGGGTTCTTGTACACCTTTCCTCCTTTCCAATGCTTCAGATGGTTCTCCTGAAGCTACAGGCAGAAGGGCTCACATGATTCTAATAGCCCTCTTTGGCCTCATCAGATTTGGTTCCCTCTGCTTCAACAGCTATCAATGGAACCCACAGTATCTCTGCCTCTCTACCACAATCTTCTGACTCAGAAACAGGGCAGACAGGTGCATCCAGGCCTCAGATACCTCCACCTGCATGTTTGACACCTGTTGACATATACGACACTCCCATTGTTATTTGTTTACAAAATTGTCAACTGTGCAGATGTATTTGTAAAATTAATTGTAACAGTGAGACTTTTGAAATGTTATTTGACTTACCATACTTATGCTTGTCTACCCACTTTCTCAGTCTCCTACTTGTTTCTGTCCTTGTACTAATTAATTCCTATTGCTTCATACTAAGATTAAGGGGTTGTAGATTTTCATATTGTGTGTGCCTGGGGTGGAGCAGCAAAAAGATAAACTATGCAATACCATCAATAACACACCTACCCCAGTTTATTTTTACCTAATGCCCATTTTTAGGCATTGTACAGTAAGCAAAACAAAAGGGTTATATTAAATGCACACTGAAAATAGAAAATAGTGTTAAAACTATACGTTTCGACCTTAGGTCTTCTTCAGGAAATATCTGAAAGAGGAAAAACAAAGATAGTGTCAGTACAGTACAGTACATTCTACAGTAAGCTCTTCCTTCAAGAGAACAACTTGTAATGAAATGTGTAAGATTTACATTGACATTTGGGTATATGCACTTTTATGTTATACTAATTATATGTGAGTGTACTGTATAGCAATCTCTAAAAATCAATTAAACACATCAAATGTCTTCCTAAACATGTCTCAACATTGTGTTTATCTTCCACATTGTCACAACATATAGTTGTCGAACAGTGTTTGCAATTAAGGTACAGTACCTTCATGAATATGATGGCCTGGTTCTGTTGAGTTGATTGCTATAACAGTGCATAGAATAAAATGTTAAACATATAGGTAACTGTAATACAGATGGTGACACATTTTTTATATCTGCTCTTTCTCAATGTACCATACTTTGATTCAGTTAGTATATGCAACGGCAATTCATGTTTATGTTTAAGCCCATGAAACACCCTTATCTAGTTAATGCATTACTACATAGTGGCTATGCCAGGAGTTTGTTTTTAGAGTTCTTTCACTTTGCCAATACTACTAGGAGTGTTGTGAAGTTTACTTCACCAGCAAATTGTTTGTGAGGTGTTATATTTTGTGCTGTGCATTGAGTAGCTACATGAAATTGGCCCTTTGCCAAAATTCCTTGGGTGAAGTACCTTAAAAAAAAACTCACCTTTTTCTTGTATAAAGAAAGTCCCTTAGCCTCACCATTTTATAGCACTCAATCCATCATTTTCACCCAGCCACAATCAGCTTTTACTCAAGACACTCCTCTTCCCTCACTCTCTCAGCAGCACCCTGATCCACTCTCACTCTCCCCAGCCCCAGAGAAATTAGTAGGATAAAAGGATCAGGCATGACATAACACAGTCGCTGCTCCTCCTCCACTTGCTCACAAATATCCAATCCCACTCTCCCCAGCCCCTCAAAAGACACAATGATACCTCCTCTTCTATCCCACTGAGCACACAACCAAACCTCCACCCCTAATGCCCACCCAAGAAATGATACAAGTGCAATGAGAAGGGACAGTGAGCAGCACAGATCCTCCTCTCCATGCCTCAGGTGGATGCTGTCTGAATGGATGGTAATGTGTGTTCATAGGAAAAGAGCTGATTTTGCAATGAGTGCAGGCTCCATTCATTCTGATGGTGGCCAACCAAGATGGTGAGAGAAAGTCTGTGCCAATCATTATCACCTCTCACTGCACCTGTATACTTTTCTTGGTGAGAATGGGGTGGGGAGGAATGGAAGGTGGGTTTGGCACTGAGCAAGTGGGGGATGGGTGCCACTCTATCTTTATATGGGGCTGGGGGATGAGGGTGGGATTTGGTCCTCGTGAGCATGTTGGGGAGTCAAGGATGGAGGTGCTGTGCCTGATCCTATTATGCTACTATTTTACAGGGGTTGGGGAAGAGGTGGGATTGGGCACTGCCAAGTGGGTTGGGGAAGGAGGATGTCTTAAATAATACTGGTCATGGCTGGGTGGAGAAGTGTGAGGTTGGATGCTATGAGAGGGTGGGGAAGGGAACATTAGACTTGTTTACATGGTTGCATTTGTACTACAGCAACCTGAGTTCTTGTGTTGCTCTGGTGCAAAGGCTGCTGTGTAGATACTTACCACATCACAGTTAGTCAATCATTACAGCACTCACGGATCCTCTACTAAGTTGGGAACACTGATCGGAGCAACACAGAGTGAGTGGCTTAAGCAGCTATGTGGACTGCCTGTACCGCTCGCCCGACAATAACATAGTCTGTAGGGACAGGAGTCAGTGCATGTCAAGCTGATTTCACAGGAGAGCTGAGTCATGGACCCTCACCAGCACATCTTGAATTGGCACTGAGAAGGCCTTGTGAACTGAAACCAGCAGCACTGTCTAATGTCAAGAGACCAGTGAAGCGAGGGAGCACAGTAAGCTGAGTGGCCATGTAAAGATGGCAATTGTTTTTCATAAAGTGAAAGAATTATGTGAACTGGCACATCACAGAAATAAATGCTTCACAGTCTTTGCCAGGGAAAGATCTATGTGAAGTACCATTCTGTGTAGTCTTTTTAATTCTTTTCCTCCTGATCATGATCCTGGAGCCTCTCTCTCAGGCATCCAAACTGAATCCTGCCCAGCCTGAAGTCCCAGTGACTGAACTTTCCTCTCCCCACCCTGCCACACAGCTAGCACCCCGGCTTAACCCCTCTGGGGTGAGGCCGCCCCTCCTACCTTGGCGCACTTGCACACATAGTCTCCAGCTGCAGATGTGGGCCCTGGGCGGATGATCCCTGAAGGTCGGTCAGGACGGACCCTGCAGTGGGCATGAGGATTGGTGCCATCGCCTACCCCTAGGACCGGTTTCTCCATGTTCTGTGGTTCTTACCCCCATGAGTGGGCATGCCCCAATGCTTGGCACATGGCAAGCCTGCCTGCATCAGCCATGCCTGTATGTGCTGCCTGACTTGCTACAGTACCCCAGTCTCCACCTTGGGTCCCTTGCTTGCCAGGCCTACCCATCCCCTTGGTCTGGGAGGAAAGCACCTCATGGGGCTCAGTCCTCAACCCTTCCCCTGCTGACCCCAGTGCCTGAGTCCATTCCCAAACACGGGTCACTGGCACGACGCGAGGCATGGCGTACAGCACCTCAACCCTCAGTGCCACTGGGCTGGCCTTCCTGTGTAGTCATTAAGTAGCAGCACTTTGAGTAGTGCTCTGTGTAGCAATTTTTTTAAACTCATACACCCCTATAGAGAAACCAGTAGAATGGCTACCACAACACTGTGATGTTCAACATGTTGCTGGATGCTCAGAGACTGAACTCCAGCACTGTGATCCCTGATTACAGGAAAACAAACTTTAAGAAAATGACACAAATAATCAAAGTTGACTAGTGAACATTCATGAACCAGAAGGAGAAGAAAAATGTTGGTAGCAGTAACATGGCCAGTATTAGAAGTAGCCCATTTGCACATACATTTGTTAGCAAGACAAAAAGCATAGATGATCAATATGGTTGGATAGACAAGTGAAGGATGCAATGTGGGATAGAAATAGAGCTTTCTGGGTCTACAAAGGGAGCAAAACTAGATTACTAGGGTGGTGTATATGGAAAAGCTAGAAAGAAGTAAGCAGCTCATTAGGAAGGTGAAGGCAAGCACACAGCTAAGGATACTGGAAATGCTCAAGGAAAATAATCTGACCTTCAAGTATATTATAGAAAAGACAAACAAAATGTTATAAAATGATAAGGATAAGTGGATATAATGTGAAGAAGAATGATGGAAAAGTAAACATATTCACTGGCTATTTTAGTTCTGTGTTTGCAGGGGAAACTACAAGGCCACTACCGTACAGTATGATGAAGTTTGGCGATACAGCTACAGTAGTTACAACTTTACGGATGGGACATATTATCGAGAGAGAGAGAGAGAGAGAGAGTTCTAAAGGGTCTGTGGGATGTAAAGTAAACAAATCCCTGGGGCTGGATATGATGTACCCAGGGTGCTGAGGAAGACAAGGTAAGCCCTAACAGCACCCATGGACTATCTTTTAATGAATCACTATAAAAGGCACGATGCCAAGGGGCTGGAGAGTGGTGAACACAGCCCTCCTCTACAAGAGTGGGGATGGATAGGAATAATCTGAAAATGACATGCCAGTAAGCCTGATATTTATAGCTGGCAAGCTGCTAGAGGCAATAAAGGAGCAGATGGTTGAATTCTGGAAGTAAATGGCAAGGCAAGACCAAGTTTATTTCTATGGCTCCCAATCCCAGAGGCTCTGGGCACCTTATATAAAACATGCAGCAGGGAGGTATCAAATAAAATCAAATATCATAAAAAATCCAAACCGATAAACCAATAAACATCAGATACAGCTTTTAAAATTAGCATATTTTTTGGGGAGGGTGCTGGTCAGATCACTATGTCAGGGAAGGCCAGAGAAAATAAGAAAGCTTTCAGGCCACTCTTGAACCTCTCAGCTAACGGGCCTCCCTGACATCAGCTGGAAGGAGTTTTACAGGACCGGTCCAGTGACACTAAAGGCCCGGTCACCAGAAGTTCTTAGTCTGGTCCTTGGAAGTTCAAGGAGGCCCTGGTCGAGGAGCCGGAGGGAGTGGACTGAGGTGGCGTGTGTCAGAAGATCAGCCAGGTAGCCAGGGCCTAGTCTGTGTAGGGCCTTATAAGTGAGCAAACTCACCATGAAGATAACCCACCACCTGTCCATCAGCCAGTGCAGAGCTCACAGCACCAGGGTCACTTGACTAGATCTAGATAGGACAGTCAGCAACCTGGCAGCTACATTCTGCACCAACTGCAGCTCATGAAGGGTACCTCCAGGGACCCCAGTAAAGACATTACAGTAATTGAGTCTGGGTATCACAAAGACATGCTCCAGAGTGGGCAGAACCTCGGGCGTGAATTAGGGGTTTGATCCTGGCAATGTTCCTTAAGTGGTAAAAACACTTTTGACAACAGCGAACACCCATGCTTCAAGTGTCAGTCTGTCATCTAGGATCATGCCAAAATCTCATACCCTAAGGGAGACCGTCAACTAAGTAGATCCCAGGATAAACCAGTGACCACGTCGGAGGCACTCCCATCATGCCCTCATTCGACCAGTCACTAGGACTTCCATCTTATTCGGGTTTAGTCACAACCAGCTGGAGGACATCCAGTCATTGATCTCGGCCAGGCAGATGTTAAGCACTTACACAGCATCTGAAATTCCAGGAGCAACAGACAGGTACAGTGGGTATCATCTGCATAGCAGTGAAAACCCACACTGTGCCACCTAATGATCTCACCAACAGGCGGAATATACACTGCAAATAGTATTGGCAGCAAGATCAAACCCTGAGGCACTCCACATGGCAGGAGCCTTGGGAGGAGGAGAAATTCCCATCACCACCTGCTGCTTCCTGCCAGAGAGGTGGGACTCAAACCAATGGACGATAGTACCAGTGAGTCCACAATACTCTCTGAGGTGATCAAGATGCACAATGTGATCTACTGTGTCAAAGCTGAAGAAAGATCCAGAAGAACAAGAATTGACCTGTATCCTCTATCTCTAGACCTGAGGAGGTCATTATGCACCCTGACTAATGCAGTTTCAGTGCCATACCTTGTCTCTGAAACCGGATTGGAGTGGCTCATAGATGTCAAAGGACACGAAGTGCTCCTCGAGCTGCTGCGCTCTGATTTTTCTCAAAAACCTTGCCCAAAGAAGGTTGGAATAGGACAGTAGCTCGCTAAGATATCAAGGTTGAAAGATGACTTCTTCAGAACAGGCCTCACCAGGGCCTCTTTCAGCTTCCAGAAAGCCCCCTCTGACAGCAAACATCAGATAATCTTGGCGAACACTGGGCCAATGAAGCCAACGCATCTCATCAAGAAATTAGTTGGAGTCAGGTCCAGTTCATAGAAACATAGACTTTGATGGCAGATAAGGACCATGGCCCCATCTAGTCTGCCCATTTCCCTACCTACAGGATGAGGCCACAGATCCTAGTTCGCCAACAGCCTATTTCTTCCTACCCCCACAAGAATTGCCTTATGTCTGTCCCATGCATTCTTGAATTCTCCCACAGTTTTAGACTCCACAACCTCCTCAGGAAGGCTGTTCCATGCATCCACTACCCCTCTGTGAAATAATACTTCCTCACATTGCCCCTGAACCGCCCTCCTTCTATCTTTAAATTGTGTCCCCTTGTTCTTGCATGTCTCTTTTTCTGAAAGATGCTACCCTCTTGGACTTTGTTGATTCCACTGAGGTACTTAAAGTTTCTATCATGTCCCCCTCTCCTTCTTTCCTCAAGGGTATACATATTAAGCTCCTTTAGTCTCTCCTCATCGCCTTCTCTTGCAGACCCTGCACCATTTTAGTTGCCCTCCTCTGGGCTGCCTCTATCCTGTCTCGTCCTTGCGAGATGTGATCTCCAGAACTGGATACAGTACTCCAGATAGGGTCTCACCAACTGTATCTGTACAGAGGGATAACAACTTCTGTTTTCTGCTGCTGATGCCTCTCCTATACATCCCAGTATACCCCAAGCCCTCCCTGCCTTCTCACGTTGCTTGCTAACCTTAAGATCGATCTGATATGATTACCCCGGTCCCATTCCTTTTTGTTGTTGTTACTACCTCCCACCCATGGTGTACTCGTCCCAGGGTTCTTGTTTCCCAGGTGCATTATTTTGCACTTCTTTGCATTGAATCCTAGCTGCCATACTTCTGACCACACCTCCAACCTTGCCAAGTCCCTTTTCATCCTTTCCACGCCCTTGTGTATCAACCCTGTTGCAGATCTTTGTGTCATCTGCATAAAGACATACTTTTCCTTCCAGTCCCTCTGCAATGTCACTGATGAAGACATTAAAAGGACTGGACCCAATACTGAACCATGCAGTACCCACTAGTAACTGTTCTTTCTTCAAATGGAGTCCATTTACAATTACCTTCTGTGTCCTGTTGTCCAGCGATGTTCTGCAGGCTACCACCCTGGGACCCACTCCCAGGCTAGTTAATTTGACTATTAATCTTTGTGTGGGACTGTGTCAAATGCCTTGCTAAAGTCTAGGTAGGCCATGTCCACAGCCCCTCACTGGTCTACTACTTTGGTCACCCAGTCAAAGAAATCTATTAGATTCGTCTGACAGACCTTCCGCTGTGAACCCATGCGCCTTGGGTCCTGTGCCCCACTGGCCTCTAGGTACTCAACTATTCTTTCCTTCAGAAGTGACTCCATCATTTTCCCTACCACAGAGGTCAGACTGACAGGTCTGTAGTTTCCTGCCTCTGTCTTGGTCCCACTTTTATGATGGGGAATCATATCCGCCTTCCTCCAGTCCTCGGGTACCACACCATCCTCCCATGATTTATTAAAAAGAGTAGCCAGTGGTTTCACTAGTTCCTCCCTTAATTCTTTGAATTCTCGGTGAATTCCATCAGGACCCATTGCTTTGTCCACCTTCAGTTTTAGGAGTTCTTGCAGAACCCTTTCTTCTGTGAAAGGACTGGGATCGACCCCCTATCAAGAGTGCTTCTGTTAATTGGATTAGGCACTCCCCTCCTCTTTTGTGAATACTGAGCAGAAATATTAGTTTCAGTATCCTGCTTTTCACTGTCCCCTCTGCCCATCCACCGTTCATTCTATTCAGTCTCACTATCCCTCCCTTTGTCTTTCTACGTTTGCTGATGTACCTGTGCAGTACATGTGCTTCAGCTTCAGATGATCTCAATGACCTTGGTCACCTCCACCAGTTTAAACTACTCCCAGACAGGTGAAGCACTTCTGTTCTGTCCAGGCCAGTCACTGCAGTCACAAAGTGGCTTGCTGATGAGATCCTCTGTCGGATGGCAGACACTCTTTCCCAGAAGAACTAGCAAACTCATCACACAAAGTGATTGAAAATGAATTTTGCAATTGCAGCTACAGACAGACCAATGGAGAGTCTGTCGACAGTCCTAAAAAGCTGAGCTGGTTGGTTCTTCCCAGCAACAATCTCCCTGGACAGGAACTCTGCCTTCTTATTGTTGATTGCTCCTAGTACTCAGAATAGTGAGCATGCAGGACCATCTGGTCCACATCCGACCAGGTCCTTAACCAACAATGCTCCATCTTCTAACCCCGATCTTCATCACCTTGAGCTCCCTATCAAACCATGGAGACCTCAAGTGAGAGGATGTGGGTCGTAAACAGATTTTGTGACGGTATCAAGTGCCCTGGAAACCACCTTGTTATATATGGCCACCTCTTTGCTTGTACCCACCGCATGCAGCTTCTTCACTAGATAGATTAGCTACCTCCAGAAGTCCCTCCAGGGACAATCCCTTAATGGGCAATAGCTGACCATCTCAACAAGGGAGGTACTCTCAGGGGCAGTCCCAACCGAGAATTTCACCATGCAATGATGAGACCATACAACCTGATCAATCCAGAAGTTAGTTACCTCAAGCCCCAGTGAGAGCACCAGGTCCAGCGTGTGTCCATGATGATGGGTTGTGGAAGTAACTGCACCTGACAGGCCTAGTGATGACATCAACTGGAGGAGGTGAGAGCCAAATTGCAAGGCTCGTCATCGACCCAGGCATTGAAGTCCATGAGTACTAAACATCTGGGGACTCCAACACTGTGTCAAAGATGAAGTCTGCAACCTCCTGCAGGAAATTTCCCTGCCTCCAGAGGATGGTAATTAAGGAGAATCCTGCAGCCTGTGCCTGGACCCCCACACACTGCCACGACTCAAACGACCTGGTCATCCCACCAGGTGCACAGTGAATCCCAGGTCAGATTTAAAACAAATGGCTATTCTCCCACCCTGCATTCCTCTGCAGGCAGTGCACCACAGAGTACCCAGCGGGAACAGATGCCTCCAAACTGGCCCAGCATCATCATCACAGCCAGGTCTCTGTGATGCAAGCCAGATTGCCTGAGTAAATCAAGTCTGCCATAATTGCGTCTTGTTCCTCATCAATCTGGCATTGCACAGCACTGCAGGCAGGGGACTGGTAGATGCTACAGCCCCTCTGGCTACCTGCCCACTCTGTCTGGGTGGGGCCCTAGGGATCGAGACCAAACAAGTTTGGTCCCTCTCAGGCTCCAGCTAAACACAGGGTGTCTCTTGCACCCAACCACCCCAGTACCTCTCACTCTGCAGGGCCCACAGGACCCCACCACCACGACCTCCCCATTACCTAGCAATGCTGACTTCCTGACAGTACCTTGCTGTCGTGCTGGCACAGGAGGTCAACAAAGGGATGGAGGATGCACAACTGGGATGCATTGTAGGTAGTCTGCTGAGTCCAAAGACCCAGCACATCCCAAAGACCAGCAGGGGTTATCCTTAAAAATTCTACCACACGCTCACCCCCAACTCAGGTATATACCCCTACCCTACACACATCCAAACATCCACTCTAGTACAATAAGTTATCTTAACCAGACACACAGCAATCATAAACTATCTAAAACACCCTTCTCCAACCACCCCAAAAATTACAGTCTCTCAAAGCGATAATAACAGAATCCTCAAGAGGCCCAGAATCTGGCAAAACTGTTTAACAGATGCAGATGTAAACAGGCTCAAAGTCCAAATGCAGAATTAGCCAAAATCACAAGTATTAGGCTACAGGAACATGGTTATGGACAGTGCTCTCACCACCTTCCAGATATTCAAATTCCTTGTACCAGGGTAATCCAGAATAATTTGGGGCACATAAAGGGCAATTTCTGATCGACATTACCAGGCACTCTCATGGCCCAATAAATGGCACTCTGACAGCTAGATGTTACCAATTTGCAGCAATTTCATGCCCAAACATCTGGAAAAAAAGGGGAGCAAAATTAATTTCAGTGGGGCTGTCTCACTGCACCACAACCAGGATAATGCCCTTCACAGGCACAGTCTCAGCCACAAAGGAACAGTAGGTGAGAATGGCTAAAAACACACTCGCCACACCTGCTGCCTCCAGTCCACAAATGTGGACTTCACAGCACACAGTTCTGTCCAGCAGCCAATGCTAGATCACAATTACATACATGTTGCTTTGATATTCTCGGCAGCATCAAGCCTGAGTCAATAAAGGCTGCTTGCACTGGAACAAAACACACCTCCTAGCTCACTGCTGGTCGCACACACCAACCGGCACCCTTGAGCTGTGTTGTTCAGCTCAAATGATCCACCTTCACTCACCTACTCTCCTCCGCAGGACTTCAGGATCGTTTCTCTGGTTGCTCTTGTCTCCCTCACCACTTCTCCACCACACATCTGGACAGTCAGTGCTCTCCTGTCTTCGGAAGCCAGTCCACAAATGACAGGGACCCACAGAATTAACTATGCTGCAAATTAACTGCAAAACAAAGTAAGTGACAGCACATCCAGGGACTGGGGCCTCGAAAATCTAGAGACTAAAAACAATAAACTATACCTGGACCTGGACTTGGACCTGGGTAGACCAGTGGATGTCCTCTTTCTAGACTTCAGCAAGGCATTTGACTCTGTTCCTCACGTGGGCCTGTTGGATAAACTAGGAGAAATGGGGTGGGAAACCAGATGATCCAATGGATAGGCAATTGGCTCCAGGACCGGACCCAGAGGGTCGGTTAGTGGGATAGTCTCTTCCCCAAGGAGGGTCATTAGTGGGGTCCCACAGGGATCAGTCCTTGGGCCCTTCTGTTCAACGCCTATGTATCTGACATAAGGACAGGAATCAGGAGGAGATGAGTCTCTTTGCAGATGACTCGAAACTGGGGGCGGTGGTGGATGGGGGAGGAGGGAGGTGGCCTGCAGGGGACCTGGAGGCTCTGGAAGATGGTCTAGAAAGTGGAAGCTGAGGGTTTAATGCAGGGAAATGCAAGGTACTCCACCTGGGGCCAGAAACCCAGGTCAAGTGTACACCTGGGGAAATACTACAAGTCTCAATGGCTGAGAGGAACCTGGGGGTGGTGGTGGATGTCAAGATGAACAACTCTGAGACTTGTAGGAGGCAGCCAAGGCCAACAGGATGCTGGGATGCATCGCTGGGGATCACCTCCAGAAGGAGGAAGTGATACTCCTCTGTATAACTGCTTGGTGAGGCCTCACCTGGAGTACTACGTGCAGTTTGGAGGCCGCACTTAAAGAGGGATATTAACCTCCTGAGAGGGTCCAGAGGAGGGCAACCAAAATAATTTGGGGCTTGGGGACAGGACCTATGAGGAGAGGCTCGAAGAGCTAAATATGTACACTTTGGAAGAGAGAAGGGACCGGGGGACATGATAGAGGTCTTCAGGTACATGAAGAGGGTAAATAGGGAGGAACAGTGAGGGTGCTTCAAAGGAAGGAGGAGGGGCCACTAGAGGGCATGGGTGGAAGCTGGAGGAGATTCAGGGAGAAAGGAGGAGGTGCTACTTCACTGAGAGGGTGGTAGAGCCATGGAATGCACTACCTAGGGGGCTGGTGGAGGCAGAGACAGTGGAGGGGTTCAAGAGGTGGGACAGGTACAGGGAAGGGTTCAGGAAGCAAATCCAATGCAGCAAGAATATCCGGAACGGGAAGGGAGAAGCCAGAGAAGGCGCGAGGGATAGCAAGGTCAGCACCCAGGGTGGGGGGTTGACCAAACTAGCAGACACGAAGACCATTAGGCCTATTCTGCTGGCATTTTAGTATGTTAGTATGTATAATCCTGCCACTTTCTCACTTTTTCTCCTGCCTGTTCTAACCCGCCTTACAGTAGCCTAACAGTTGGCTTTTGCACAAGCAGGACATCTAAAATGAACATGACAAAATTACAGCTATACTAACAGATTCTCCTCACAGCATTTTGAGAGAATCCCATGAGGATTCACTTTAAGCTAAAACTTACTTAAAAACATCTAAAGTGGATAGAATTGTTCAGTGCTATCGAGGCACTGTAGACAGCCACCTAGACTGGCAGCCATCTTTCCTCCTCCACACCTTATGGATAGTAATTAACATGAGTTCATGAAGGGCAGGTCACGTTTATGAACATTGAGTTTTTTAAATTCAGTGATACAAATGGTGGCTCAGAGCCAATCAACTAATATTTTATCACGTGGTTTCGGCAAAGCCTTTGATTCAGTGACACATAAAAGACTAGTGGAGAAGCTGGGGGCTCTAGGACTTGAGGGGTTAGCTAAATGGATTGGAAATTGGTTGACAGATAGGACTGAAAGAGTGGCTCTGAATGGGAGGTTCACTGCTGTTAGGGAGGTAACTAGTGGAGTGCCTCAGGGGTGTATCCTGGGTCTGCCACTCTTTCACATGTGTATACCGAAAGTGATATAGGACTGGGTTTCAGGGGAAAGTGGGTCTGTTTGCAGAAAACACAAAACTCTTTGAGAGAGCTGACAGTATGGAGGAATTAGTAGCACGAAGAAAGGCTGGAGAAGTGGTCTAGTAAAGTGAACTGGAAAGCATACAGGATGTTAGGATGCATTAGTAGGGGCTTCACCAGGCACAAAAGGAAGGCAATGCTGCCACTAAACAGGTTTCTAGTTTGAACACTAGTCCTAACAAAGAAGGTCACACCTGCCTGACCTCCTTGGTGCAGAGCACTGGCTGGCAGCCCCAAACTAAGTTAAACAAAGAATTTCTGCATGCGGAAACCATACCGAGAAGGGCAATGAAAATGATCCAGTGGCAGTAGGACAGATCCCACGAGGAGATACTGGAGAGTCTCAATAATGTACTCTGGAGGCCAGAATGGAGACAGAGGATATGGTAGAAACATTCAGACACTATAGAGGGTACAACAGGTTGAACTCCACAGTTGTTCAAATTAAGGAACAGTTCATCCATCGAGGGGCACACTGTCAAGCTCGAGGGTGGGACATTTACAAAAGGATGTTAGAAAGTATTGTTTCACAGCACAAGTGGTGGATGTGTGGAATAATCTATCAAATAATTTGATAAATGCTGGGATTATCGCTGGCTAAAAACACAACGGTACACCTTTTACAGGGGCTATTAGGAAGCAATGCATCATAGGGATTCAGGATAGACTTGATGTACTGTACTTATGGTCTTTTCTGTCCTATTTTTCTTCTGTTTCTTTGAAAAGACCATGAGGTTTGTCTTTCTTTTCATTTGGTATGTGCATTCTCAGCCACTCAGTTTTGCACCTGCTGGAAGTCTTTCTGTTGCTTGCAAGTCAGTTAAGATTCAGAAGTTGAGCTGACATAAATTGACTGCAGCATTAGTATAAAGGTGAATACAGAAATTGTGACAGACTGAGGGAGATCATATCACAAAGAGAGAGGCATGGCCCCAGTATTGATCCTTGGGGTGAACCCTACATTAGCTTATCAAGATTGGAGGATAAATCATTGCATATGACTACTTGAGGTTTCAATCCAGTTCAGGAATACAGATGTTAAGCCTAAAACTAAGCTGCTGTAGTAAGATGTAGATGTTGGCCCAGTGGTGCTGAGGGTTGAGGCACTGGGCGCCACACCTTGTGCAATGCCGGGTGACCTAGGTTCAGGGCGAGCTCAGGCTCTGAGGGTCGGGCGGGAAGGGTTGAGGATCATGCCCTTGTGGTGCTTTCTTCCCTGGGGAGGGAGGGGGATGGCTCAGCATGCCAGTGACTCCCGGTGGAGACTGGGGGCACTGCAGTAAGCTGGGCAGCACTTGATTAGTGTGGCCGACACAGGCAGGATTCCATGCACCAGAGCATTGGGGCATGTGCCATGCATTGGGCAAGCTCAAGATCTGAAAACCCCACCAGCTGGATAGGTGATGACTCCACAGAGCCTGACTGCCACATATCTGTAACTGGACCTCTGCCTCCACACCTTGAACTCCCCCATGGACCTAGGGGCTGGGGTCCTGTGGGGGAGAGCTAATACCTTTTGAGGATGTTGGTGGTCTCAGTGGGTGGTACAGTGACAGGCAAGCTGGCAACCTGAGAGAGTTCTAGTCCGTGGGGCGCTTTAAAGAGATAAAAAAAAGATGCAGTGGTTTACCTAACTAAGCTTTTAGAAGGGCAATGAAAACTGGACAAAAGACAAGGTCTGAGTCTATGCAGTTGCTGTGTTACATAGAAACATAGAAACATAGACTTTGACGGCAGATAAGGACCACTTGGCCCACCCAGTCTGCCCATTTCCTCACCTATTGGATAAGTTGCAGATTCTAGTTAACCAACAGCCTACTTCCTGCAACCCCCACTATAATTGCCTTATGTCTGTCCCATGCATGTTTGAATTCCCCACTGTTTTAGACCCCACAACCTGTCCAGAAAGGCGGTTCCATGCATCCACCACTCTCTCCGTGAAAAAAATTTCCTCACATTACCCTGAGCCGTCACGCCTCTATCTTTAAATTGTGCCCTTGTTCTTACACATCTTTTTCTGAAAGATGCTACCCTCCTGGACTTTGTTAATTCCTTGAGGTACTTAAAAGTTTCTATCATGTCCCCCTGTCCCTCCTTTCATCTAGGGTATACATATTAAGCTCTCTCAGTCTCTCTTCATATGGTTTCTGATGTAGACCCTGCACCATTTTAGTTGCCCTCCTCTGGACTGCTTCCATCCTGTCTATGTCCTTGCATAGATGAGGTTTCCAAACTGCATGCAGTATTCCAGATGGGGTCTCACCAACTGTCTGTACAGAGGGATAACCACTTCCTTTTTTCTACTTGTGATGCCTCTCCTATGTATCCCAGTATTCTCTGGCTCTCTTTATTGACTTCTCACATTGCTTACCCACCTTTAGGTCATCTGATATGACTACCTCAGGTCCCTTTCCATTATTGTTGTTGTTAGTACCTCCTGCTATTGTGTACTCTTCTCCTGGATTTTTATTTCTCAGGTGCATTACTTTGCACTTCTTTGCATTGAATCTAAGTTGCCATATGTCTGACCATTCCTCCAATCTTGCTAAGTCCCTTCTCATCCTTTCTACCCCACCTTGTGTATCAACTCTGTTACAGATCTTTGTGTCATCTGCAAAGAGGCATACTTTTCCTTCCAGACCCTCTGCAATGTGACCTATAAAGGACGTTAAAGAGGACTGGACCCAGTACTGAGCCCTGAGGTACTCCACTAGTAATCCCCTTTCTTGGAATGTGTTCCATCTACTATTACCTTCTGTGTTCTGTGGTGCAGCCAGTTTGTTACCCAGGCTACCATCCTGGGATCCACTCCCAGGCTGGCTAACTTGATTATTAATCTTTGTGCGGGACCTGTCAAATGCCTTGCTAAAGTCTAGGTAGGCCATATCCACAGCTCCTCCTGGTCTATTACTTTGATCACCCAGTCAAAGAAATAGATTAGATTCATCTGACATGACCTTCCTGCTGTGAATCCATGCTGCTTTGGGTCCTGTGCCAGCTGGCCTCTAGGTACTCAACAATTCTTTCTTTCAGAAGTGATTCCATCATTTTCCCACCACTGAGGTCAAACTAACAGGTCTGTAGTTTCCTGCTTCTGCCTTGCTTCCACTTTTGTGAAGGGAATCACATCTGCCCTCCTCCAGTCCTTAGGTACTACCCCATCCTCCCATGATTTGTTAAAAGTGTGGTCATTGGTGTCACTAGGTCCTCCCTTAGTTCCTTTAGGATTCTAGGGTGAATCCCGTCAGGCCCATTGCTTTGTCCACCTTCAGTTTTAGGAGTTCTTTATGGACTCATTATTCTGTAAATGGACTGGCGTCAACCCCACTACCCAGAGTGCTTCTATTGTTTGGTTTAGGTAACTCCTCCTCTTCTTCTTTTGTGAATACTGAGCAAAAGTATTCATTCAGTACCTCTGCCTTTTCACTGTCTCCTCTGCCCACCTCCCTTCTCCTTTATTAATCTTCACTATCCCTCCTTAACCTTTCTATGCTCCCTAATGTACCTATAAAAGGTTTTATCCCCTTCTTAACTGAGTTGGCTATCTTTTCCTCAGTTTGTGCCTTTGCTTCTGACTGCCTTCCCACTTCTTTCGGTTTTAATTGATACAGTTCTCTGTCGTGCTCCTTTGTGATTCCTTATACTTTTGAATGCAACCCTTCTAAAGTCCAGTATCCTTGTCTTTGTATGGCTTGTCTCCATGGTTGTGTTTGTGAAACACACTGTGCAGTGGTCGCTTGTTCCCAGATATCTACTGACTTCTAAATTTGTGATCCCTCTCCATTTGAGAGTTCCAGGTCTAATATTGCTCCTTCCCAAGTGGGTTCCACCACTACCTGTCTAAGGCTTGCCCCTGTAGGGCATCGAGAATGACCCTGCTCTTGGTTGTGGCTGCAGTCCATGTCATCCAGTTAACATCTGGCATATTCAGGTCCCCATCAACAGTATCTCCCTTTTTCAGCCATTTTGAGAATGTCCGTATCATTTTCTTGTCCATTTCTCCCTTGAGACGGGGTCTGTATACAACCCTGTGTGGATTGTGATGCCATTCTCTGTCTCCAAGGTGACCCAGAGTGCCTCTTGTCCTCCCCTTTACTTTTTAGTTCTGTAGCTTTGATTCCTTCCTTATGTAGAGAACTACTCCACCTCCTCTTTACCCTCCTGTCCCTTCTGTAGATTGTGTACTCTGGTATGTTGACATCCCAGACATGGTTCTCCGTGTACCATGTTTCTGTGACTGCCACAATATCCAAGTGTTCCTCTTCCATCAGTGCTACTAGCTCAAGAAGCTTGTTTCCCAGACTATGGGCATTGGTACTCATTGCCCTCCATTTAATGTTGGCTTTATCTTTCTTTACCCCATCCCTGCTCTTATTGCCCTTGTCTATTTTTCCATTTACTCCTGTCCTGCCCTCTGTCAAGCTCTGTACCTCAGTGTTTACCCTACTACCTGCCATGTTTTGTGGGGAGGCTTGAACTTTCCTGCTTCCTATCAGAACCTCGCCCATTGGCTAGTTTACACACTTACCAAGGAAGCATTTAAACCTTTCACCTAGGAGCTTGTTTCCTTCCTGGACAGATGTAGACCATCATGCCAGTATAGACCTTCATCTCTCCAGGTGGACCCCAGTCCCCAATGAAGCCAAAACCCTGTGCTCTGCACCAGTTTTGCAACCATTCATTAAACTGCATGGTGTGCAGTACCTAGCCTCACCCCTGCCATAGACTGGCAGCACCTCTGAGAAGGTTACCATGCTTGCTACCTGTCTGAGGCCCTCCCAACTCCCCAAATTCATTCTGCACTGCACTGATCTCATGCCTAGCTAGGTCATTTGTTCCAAGGTGGACAATGATATCTAGTTCCCTCTCCTGTGATGCTGCTTCTGCAATCCTGATGATTTGCTTCATGTCCCTCAAGCCATGGCACCAGGCAGGCACCTTATATCCCTATCCTCTTCCTTCCCCAGGTCTACACGCCTAACAATTGAGTCCCCTATCAGAAGCTGTTTCCTTCCCTGTGGTGTCCCTTGCCACCCTTTGTGGGTTTCCCTTGTGGATGTCCCCAGCATTCTTCTTGGTCTCCACTGAGGGTGTCATCATAGAAGAACCTTGATTTGTCAGACTGACAAATGATTTATGTAGAGGTACAACTAGGGGCTAGCCTCTGTTCCACCACCCTACCTCCCAGAACCCACTGTGGTCTAACTGCTCTTCACACTTGGCAACCTCTGAGGCAGTGGTTGTGGAACTAGTGCTCTTTGGTTGGGGAAGCCTCCTTAGTTCTTGACAGTTCAGTCTGGAGGTGGGCAACCTCCTCCTCAGAGCTGACAGTTGCCTGCAAATAGGGCAGCAACGAGGTTGCAGAATGTTTCAGAAATCTGCTGCCACACAGCCAGTGCATTGCACCACTCCCCACATGCCCCTCTCCCTTATAATATACAATGAGTAATATATAAAATCTCTCTCTTTCTTTTTTTTTTTTTTTTGGTGTGTACTTACCCTTTATGCACTGTGCAGGGTTATTAAGAATATGACAGTTCTGTCACAAGACCTGTTGAGAAGTGATGTTGTTGGTGACATTCAGTAGGGCTGTGATGGTTGAATGATATTTTCTATGACCGTATTGTACATTTATGAGCATGTTGTTGTCTAGGACAAAGGAAAGGATTTATTTGTGTGCCATTTCTCTACCACCTTGTTTATGATGTACAGGATTAATATTGATCTACAGTGAGGAGCAGCAGTGGACTATTAGGCAGGCCAACACTTGACAAAGGGTCTATTGCAAGAGGGAGGTTCCATCTTTCTGACCAACTAAAATGCCTCCTGGGGCAAGGGAGATCTGTATGCCCAAGATGAGGAGCAGCTGCCCCAGATGGGGTAAGGGTTTTGGCTAGAAGAATGGGCGGGACAGTCGGGGGATTTAAGCTAAAGAATGGGGAGGGCTGGTGTAGGGATCATCAAGTATAGGAGGCAGATGCATTGAAATGCAGAGGAAAGGCAGCAGAACAGGCAAGCACCAGTGAGGTGAGCCTTGTTGGTGAGGAAGCAGACAGGGCAACTATACTCGCCTGCAGAAGGCCAATATGAGGAGCACACCTAGTAAAATGGGTGAACTTAAGGACCCTTATTCACTTTTAGGGAAGGACTTAATGATAGTCATAGAGATCTACTGTATTTGGAAAAAAATGGTATTATCCTACGGTATAACAACATCTAGCTAAGTAGCTGTTTAAACAGCTCTTTGGTTACAGCAGAACATCATGTTTGAACTACCTCTTTAAAGAGTTATTTCATTACCCTTTAATGACATCTAACCAATTAGCTCTTTAAACAGCTACAGTATATCATTAAACCTCATCACTCCTCCCTCGCCCCATGTATTTAAGCAGTCCCTGGCACCTAGTGATAACTCCTATCCCTACACAGACCCATGTCAAGTAGTCCTTGTGTCAAGTTGTAACATCCCAAGTTGCTTGAAGGTTGGTGCTGAAGTGGTCCAGGAGCAGCTCTCATATGCAGAAGCACAAATTACAGCACACACAATGACTGTGAAGGTACCCACATAGTACAGGCTGAATCAGAGTCCATCACCCAGGCCCTTCATGCTGCATTGGCACTTTCTTTAAGGGCTGGGGTGGCTGTCATCCAAATGAATGTACAATAACTTTTGCATTTTGTGGTTTACCCACACATTCATTTTTTACGCTGTAATTTGTGTTTCGTCAATGTGAGGCTGTTCCTTGTCTCTAATGGTAACCACTTCCTCCATCAGCCAGGCCCGTGAATGGCAGTCCCTCGTGACTATTAGCTACCCTCCTCTCAGCCAGCCCCATGCTCTGGTGTCTAATGCTAATCACCTCCTCACCTAGTTCCATGCCACTTAGTACAACATAGTTCCTAATGGCTAGTGATACCTCAAGTGCATTCTAACCTCCTACCTATCTCATAATGGCAAGTAGTAGGGCCTCTACTCAGCTCATCAACAGGTTGCTATCTAAGCAGATAACAAAAACACTTAAGTATATTGATATAGAAATAGAATGACATCTAAGTAAAATCATACAAACTGCCATATCGATCTACCAAGTTTACATGCTGATATACGCCAACATAGAAATGATATAAATCTGAACTTTAGCAAGGGTGTTAAGGCAGAGGTTTGAAGATCACATTAGGGTCAGTTTAATCTACTGTTGGTGGGGGAGGTAGTGCAGTTGAGGATAGGTACATTTAAATGGTTGTGGAGGCCATGTGGGCCTCCTCCAACACTATTACAGGTAGAAAGAAATATAGAGTACATAAACAGAAGGGGAGGGAGACTTACAGGAAAGTAGAAAACAGAAGAGGTAAGAACATTAGAACAATATGTAGGACAGGCAGGAACTTAAGGAGGAGGTTACATCACAGGGTGATAGACAGCCATCACAACATAGAGATGGAAGGGGCTTGGAACAAGACCAAGGGGCAGAATTAAACTGTGCAGAAGGAGAAAACTAACAAAACAAGGAAGGGAGGCAGGAACTTTGGAGAGTGATGTGCATGAATACCAGGAGCTTGGGGATGTGGGAATAAGATTTTGTGACCTGCAGGTACTATTGGCAGTTAGACTTGGTAGCTGTGATGGAGATATGGGTTAAACAGTAGCATGGCTAGGAACTAACCATGCCAGGATACAGTTTTCAGGAGGCAAGGGAACAGTGGAGGAGGGGCTTTAAGTAGTACATGAAGGAGGGCATCAGGGCTACAGGGACAAAGACATGGGGACACCAATCCAGAAGTATTGTGGGTACAGGTAGTTAAAGACTAGAGGGAGGATTATTAGGGTTGGAGGGCATAAGACTGTCATCTCAAAATAAAAGTGGATAAGGAATTTGGAGGTAATAAAGAGTGCGATAAAGCAAAAGAAAGTGCTGCTAATAGGGGACTTCAACATGCCAGATGTGGACTGTAGTGTCTCAGAAGCAGCAAGGAAATAAACTAGGGCCCTACAGGATACATACCTGGTACAGAAGGTGAAAGAGATAACAAGGGAGGGACCATTCTTGATTTGGTCCTTACAAATAGGGACAGCTCTGGCAAGGTCACTGCATGGAAACCCTTTGAAATCAGCAATCACCTGACCATGCATTTGACATAAACAAGAGTCAAAGCAATCATTTATAAACTAAGGCTTCAGACTTAAGAATCATAGCTTTTGGTAGAATATAGAACTGGTTATGATAACGTTGGCTGTGGTGGTTGTTGGTGTTGCAGTAGGGTGGATAGTAAAGAGGACTCATTAAAAGGGTTGCTTGAAGCATTACATCAGTAGGAAAGAAATGGGATAGAAAGCTAGTAAATGAATTTGGTACATAAGGTGGAGGAGGCAATGAGTGACAAAAGCCTTTAAAAATACAAAGCCAACCAAACAGACAGACAAAGGAAGTGTACCAGATCAAGATGAGAGATCCCAGCAAGAGGGTTTGGGGGCAAAGTCAAAAGAAGAGTTAAGGATAGTGGAGAGGAGAACAAGGGGATAAATGTCGTTCCTCTTCATTTGGCAGAAGTGCTAATCTGGGGGGGTAATCAAACTGAAGAAGAGGAAGGATGGGTGAAGGAGGATAAAGATAAAGCAGAGATACTAAAATAATATTTATGCTTGGTATTCATGGCAGGGGACAATGAGCCACCACCTGAATGCAGTCTTAAGCCCAAAATGGCAGGAGGTCAAATTTAACAAGTAATCGATCACTGAGGAGAGGGTACTGAGGGGTCTAAGCACTCTGAAGATTGAGAAATCATTGGGCCTAACTGAGTTGCAGCCTAGAGTGCTAAACAAAATGCATCAGGAACTGGCCACCCACAGGCAGATCTTTTCAGTTTTGCTGAGAACAGGAGTGGTACCATTGGATTGAGAGCTGCTGGTGTAGTACCCTTGCAGCTGATCAGGAGCAAGGATGAGCAGGGAGCTCGTGACCAGTCAGTCTGACATCTATAGTGGGAAAATTACTTGAGGCTATTATTAGGAGAGGATGGCAGAGATTCTGGATGGCAATAGATGCCAGGACAAAAACAGCATGGACTCACCATGGGAGGTCTTATCAGACAAATCTGATTGACCTCCTCATCTAGGCCATGAAGGGTGAACAAAGGGAAGGCAGTGGATTTCCTGTATCTGGACTTTAGTAAAGGCTTTGACTCTGTCCATCATGGGAGAATGGTTAAGAACCTGAAAGACCTGGGAGTAGGGGGATGAGATTACTGGATGGGTTGGTAACTAGCTGGGTGGAAGACTCAGAGTAGTTTTATGGGAAATTCTCAGAGTACGGAAAGTCACCAGTGGGGTTCCCCAGGAGATATCTTGACCCAGTACTCTTCAACCTCTTCATTTGTGACACTGAGGAAGGAATCCAAGGAAGATGTGCCCATTTACAGATGACACAAAATTTGTAGTAGTGGATAGTAATGAGTGGGTTAGGACACTGAGGGAAGCTCTGCAGAGACTGGGAAATGGTCAAGGGTCTCTCATTTTGCAATTTGAGAGTAGGTATTACATACCTGAGGGTAAAATAAGAAATTACAAGTATGGGGTGGAGTGTTCACCAAATATTGACTGATCCCACATCTTGGGTGAATTGTCCAAAAAATTTGAGGAGACTGGCTGCTGGTTAGGGTTGTAGTTAGAGAAGTCCCAGCTGGCTGTGGCACACATTGATGGTGGAACAGTCTGAAAAGTGGTAGGGTCAAGGATGTAGGGGTAAGTTCTCCCTAGTAATAAATTAACATGATTGCAAAAACTGATAGGGCCACTTATGTAAGTGGTAGGACTATGGCCATAGTGGCCCCTTGTTCCGCACCTATGGTGGCACAATATTAAAGTTGCCAGGCAGGAGTAGGATACCCTTGCTGATTGCAACTATGTGGTCCAGGAGTTTTTAAATTGTGGATGTGTTTGAGCCTGGGGCAGGTATAGACTGGACGAGTTCCCTTGAGTCCATAAAGGGTCCCCTGGACAATCACTAGATGACCCTCTTGGTCTGTCCAGACCCTGGTGTTCCTGGAAGGGGTGTTTGAGGCCAAAGATCACCACTCCTTTTCAGACCATCCTCAGGTGATGAGGAATATTCCACTGAAAATCAAATTTTAGACCTTTTGAAGGACAGGGACATGCCTTCCTCCTCTCCCGACAGTGTTGTGAAATACATTCTTTAATAAACTTCATGTCAAAGAAGAAAAGCAATCCCACAGGAAATGGATAATGTTTTTCACATACAAAGCCGCCTCTCAGATGTAGATATATAGGAATAGTCTCTGATGTAGAGCAAAAGATGTCAGGGCTTCAAAAAGGTATCTGTAGACAGTCTTTTGCCTTCTCAAATTTCTTTTTATTGATTTGAAATGTGGCAATCCTCAATGTTTCACCAAGTGTCTTGGCTTTATCAAGAGATGCCCTTATAAAAATATATAAATACATAAAATTAAAAGGACTGTCTACACCCACACCAATACAATCTTTCAATACATTTAAATAAATGTCCACTGATGCCACTTACTTCATAAAATCTTATTCATACAATACCACTTTCTTTCACATTTACATGGATTCCAAATCCTATAGAAAAATACATGTATATGTGATGTGTAACTCTTCACTTAATAAAACATATCTATTATGTACCAATAATAAAAGATGGAACCAACACCAAAACACCAAATTGTGATGAACAGTATTGTAACTTTTCAATAGGTACTAGTTGATACCTGCATATCTAAAATGTTATAAGAGCTAATATGTGCCATTAAAATATGGCCTCATTCAATTTCTAAAGCTTCATCATGTGCCTCTTCACATATCTTTCCAAGCTAGAATATAAACAAAACATTTTCTCAACTTGATTAGAACACATTTCATACTTCAGTTACTATCTTGAACCAGTTGTTTTCCTAAAATCTCTCAAGCATTTTTTACCAAGAGAGCCTATACCAGTCATATTTCTTTTGACAAAACATATCTTCTCAACTCAGACATGTATGAAAAGTGTTACAATTACCCCCATCACACACAAAATCAATAACTTTGCCATATGTTTTTCTACAAGCTTCCTAATTTATTGGCACAAACGTGTCTATCCACAACAACTGATGATTTATTTTTATTTCTTGTCCACAGGTTTGTTTGTGCATTGCCACCCATCCCTTCTTAATCTGAGGTTATGAGCCACAACAATCTAAATCTTAAACTTATCATGGAAACACTGCATTCCTACATCTTAAAAGACTTTAAGGCTACGACCACATTATCGTACTAGCGTTGGCTTCTATGCAGCTTCTGAATAGCCATCACTGATAACATTAAACTACCAAAGCTTTTAAACCTCCTATAAAATAAAACAACTACAAAAACAAGGCATCAGTGGATTCACCTATTAGATCTTGATAATCTCAAATATTTACCAAATTCCTATATTTTTCCAGAATAATTGTATTTCTCCATTCTTCTCCACTGTTTTTAATATCACCTTATTGTGAACAGTCCAACCTCTGTGTTTTAGATGCAGCACATCTTTGTCATCCAGAGTTCACCAGGTGGTCACCCTCAACTCCCTCTGGCAGCTTAATCACATCGAATGTTGGAAGCCCTTACCTGATTTTCTAAACACTCATGTTTACATAGAAACATAGAAGTTGACAGCAGATAAGGACTGCAGGGCCATCCACTGTGCCCATTTCTTTTTCTACCTTATGAATGTGCCATCCGCCTTTGCTCTGTTAATGGCCTATATATTCATACTCATCTGTATTGCACCTTTATGCCTATCCCATACCTGTTTGAAGCCCTGCACTGTATTCCTATCCACCACTTCCTGAGGTAGGCCATTCCATGCATCCACTAATCTTTCTGTGAAAAAGAACTTTTCACATTACCCTTAATCGGCCTTTCTCTAATCTCATGCTGTGTCCTCTTGTCCTGCTAATTTTTTTATATTGAAACATGTTAGACTCTTTCACCTTGTTAATGCTCTTAAGGTGTTTGAATGTTTTGATCATATCACCTCTCTTTGCTCTAGGGTATACACATTGACCTCTGTTAATTTGTCCTGATATGTTTTCTGATAGAGTCCTGCACCATTTTGGTTACCCTTCCTGAACTGCCTCAAAGGATCCATCCGAGATACATGTATGCAAGTGGGTTGATGCAGAAGCAAGCGTAGCAGGTATTTGCATCTGCATCCAGCCCTTTCGAAATACCCCCAGTTGCTAGTTATATCAGGTGGAATCTTCAAAAGTCATCTGATGGCTGGGTATACATCCCCTACCGTGACATTTTTACAGCGACCAACACTACAGCGGCAACAGTGCCAGGTCACTGTAGTGTCAGCACTGGACCCGCATTGCTTTCTGGGGTCTTGCACCCCTATCTAAAAACTTTGGCTCAGAGTTGATTATTTTAAGTGTGGGGGAGTGCGGGTCTGGCGCCTCCATGGGGGTTTGGGGGCAAAGCCCCACTAAGAACACACGGTAGATAGTGACCACCGCTATGCTAACAGCAAATGCGGTTTATAATGGTGTCGCTATAACATCAGTCTGCAACTCCTAGTTACAGTACTGTCAGAAATTGCCCTGGTCTGTCTAGATAATGTTATATAGTACTGTATCTTGTTTAAGCTATTTTCAAAGCTGGACTTGCCTGCAGAATTTCTAGCTGTTTCATTGTACTTTATGTCCAGTTTTGGATGAACAATGGGACGTGAATGCAAATGATTGATCAGGGTTAAACTCGGTCTAAAAGCAGGTCCAGGCACATTTATTTATCAGCTTTGCAAACTGAATGTGACTCAGACAAAGTCTTGAAAATTGGACTTAGCTATATCCTAGCTTTGAAAATTGGGCATAGTGGCAAAATTGTATCCAGACATAGGTTTTGATACCAGCCCCTACAGTGTCCAGTTTATCTAAGAACCCTACAACTGCTATAATCCACCTCTGTATTTTAAAGCCAGGGGACTGCAAGGTTTCCTGCCCATGAAATCCCAACAGCAAATCATTTTGCACCCCTGAAGGAGGTACTGGTACTGACCACGTCAGGTAGGGGGACTCTGAGTTAGTTGCAAGAGAGGGCAGGACAGCTGGGTGTTAACCAGGGTGACAGCAATAGAATTTAGCAAAGAGTATCTTAATTGTAGGGGAGTCATTGATTACAGAGGGGGAAAGGTGGTGGGTGGAGGACAGAAGGCAAGGAGTTAGTCAGATGGCTTCCAAGAGCATCAGTCATCCGGAAATGGATAGGATAGAGAGGATGATAGAAGAGAGTGTGAGGAGTTGGGTGTACTGGCACACTTGGGTACAAATGATCTGGTGAACCAACCTATGGAGGCAGTGAATCATAACTTTTGAAGACTGGGGACTGATTGAAGGTGTACTCAGCTTCCTGGCCATTTCTAAGGTCCACCCTGTGTGGGGTAGGGAGAATAGGAAGGCTAGAGTGAGGAAGGAGAAGACTGAGTAAGTTTAATTGGTAGTTGAAGGCATAGTAGGAGAGTACCACTTATGGGGGAGGGGGCTTGGGCAGGAGGCTCTTTAATGGTTGATGGCCTTCACCTAACAACAGAGGGAACCAGTTTGTTGGGGCAGAAGTTGGACATCTACATTGGTGGTCGGTTAACTGACTGTGAGATAGGCTGATGCTAACAAACCACTGAAAAGGGAAAGAAAGTGGGAACCTAGCTAGTGATCCCCTTAACTGGGGCTAGAAACATTGGGAGAGAAGCATCTAGGCAGGAGTTCATAAACAATTAAGGAAAGATGCAACTAAGAGAAGGCTGCTAAGCTGTAAAAAAAATAGGAGAAAATAAATTAAGGAATTTAGGGAAAAATGAAAGGAGACCTGTAACAAATGGGGAGAGGGACCGGGCACAAGACATTAAGAGTCTGCCTTAATGTCAGAAGCCTGGGAAACAAAATTAGTAAACTCAGGTGATGGCAGCAGATGCAGGGTTGGACCTCATAGCCATTACAGAAACTTGAGCTGCAGGAATAATGACTGGCGGTCTCAAGCCACACCATAGTTTAGGTGACATGGGGAATGGCAAAGAAAGTGGGATAGACCTGTATGTCAGGAAGGCATTGAGGCAGTGGAGGATGGGTCCATCAGGGAGGAAATGGGAAAAAGAATCACTGAGGTTCAGTTCATGATGGCATCAGATAAAAAAATGGGTATGGGGTGGTCTTTAGTCTGCCAGGACTGGGGAACAAGCACAATAGAGAACTAGAGGCAGAAACAGAGAGGCGATTCACAAAGAGGGAGGTGGTAGTAGTTGGGGATCTCAACCTGCCAGACATTGATTGGGCATTCCAGTAGCTAGGGGTACAAGAAGTCAGGCACTACTAGATACATTTGCAGGACTGCCTACTGGTGCAGCTGGTCAAGGAGCCCACAGGACAGGCTGCTATTCTCTCAGTGGTTCTTATCAACTCAGAAATGGTAGGCAGAGAGTGGTTTGAGAACCACTTGGGCCCAGCAGCCATAACACCATATGGTTTGAGCAGGCTCTGGTACCAGTAAGCCCTCACTAAAGGCGGACGTTTCTGGATTTCAGAAGTGCAGACTTCAAACCAGATGAGGGAATTAGTCCATAGAAACATAGAAACATATAGAAACATAGAATTGACGGCAGATAAGGACCGCTTGGCCCACCCAGTCTGACCATCTCCTACCCACTTGGATAAGCTGCAGATCCTAGTTAACCAGCAGCCTACTTCTTCCTACCCCCACCCCTAGAATTGCCTCTTATGACTGTCCCATGCATGCTTGAATTCCACCACTGATTTTGACTCCATAACCTCCTCCGAAGGCTGTTCCATGCATCCACAACCCTCTCTGAAAAAAATACTTCCTTAAATGACCTCTGAGCCGCCCCTCTATCTTCAAATTGTGCCCTCTTGTTCTTGCACACCTCTTTTTGAAAGATGCTACCCTCTTGGACTTTGTTGATTCCCTTGAGGTGCTTGAACGTTTCTATCTTGTCCCCCCTCTCCCTCCTTTCCATAAGGCTATCCATATTAAGCTCCTTTCGTCTCTCTTCATATGTCTTCGGTGCAGACCCTGCACCATTTTAGTGCCCTCCTCTGGACAGTTTCCATCATGTCTATGTCTTTGCGGAGATTGGGTCTCCAGAACCCACACAGTACTCCAGTTGGGGTCTCATCAGCTGTCTGTACAGAGGGATAATAACTTCCTGTTTTCTACTGGTGATGCCTCTCCCTATGCATCCCAGTATCCCCAGACCTCCTTGCTGCCCTCTCACATTGCTTGCCCACCTTTAGGTCATCTGATATGACTACCCCAGGTCCCTTCCATTTTGTTGTTGTAAGTATCTCACCCCCATTGTGTACTCTTCCCTGGGTTTTGTTTCCCAGGTGCATTACCTTGCACTTCTTAGCATTGAATCTAAGCTGCCATACATTTGACCATTCCTCTAACCTTGCTAAGTCCCTTCTCATCCTTTCCACCCACCCTGTGCATCAACTCTGTTGCAGATCTTTGTGTCATCTGCAAAGAGACATATTTTCCTTCCAGTCCTTCTGCAATGTCGCTTATAAAGACATTGAAGAGGACCGTCCTAATATTGAACCTCATGGTACCCCGCTAGTAACCCTCCTTTCTTCTGAGTGGACTCCATTTACTATTACTGTCTGTGTCCTATTCTCCAGCCAATTCTTTACCCAGGCTGTCATCTTGGGACCCACTCCCAGGCTGGCTAACTTGTATATTAATCTTTTGTGGGACTGTGTCAAATGCCTTGCTAAAGTCTAGGTAGGCTATGTCCACAGCCCCTCCCAGATCTACTACTTTGGTCACCCAGTCAAAGAAATCTATCAGATTCGTCTGGCATGACCTTCCGCTGTGAATCCATGCTGCCTTGGGTCCTGTGCACCTCTGGCCTCTAGATACTCAACAATTCTTTCCTTCAGAAGTGATTCCATCATTTCCTATTAGGACAGGTTAGTTGGAGGGACAGAATCAGGAAGTGGTGGAAATATTGGGAGAAATACAGGGCCATTCTTCAAGTAACGAGAATGGAGGCAACAAGAGAATGGTTACCAAGAGGAACAGGTACAACAGACCAAAACGGTTCTTTGGAAGAGGTCAGGGATGCGTGAGGACCAGAAAGAAGGCCTTCATCAGGTACAAGGGAGAAGCAGGGGTTGAAGAATGAGAGGACTACCAAGTAAGAACTGGGGGAGCTAAGAGGGCAGTCAGGAACACAAAAGACACAGAACTGCATATTGTGAAGGGGATCAAGGGTGGGGAAAACATTTTTAAGTATATAAAGGAAAAAGAAAGAAGGGAGGGAAATTTTTAGGCTTATGGTAATACAGGAGAATAAGCAGAAAGCAGCTGTTCTTAATGACACTTTGCTTAGTATTCACTAGGGAGGAGAGCTGGCCATTACAAGAGAGTGGTATAACATCTGCTGAAAGGGGTCCTGAAATGAGGTAGTAGGTATTCACTAGAGAAAGGATCTGAAAATAGCTGGCAGCCCTGAAAATAGATAAAGCCCCAGGGTAGGATGGGATGCATCCAGGGAGCTCAGTGAACTGGAATTGGAATTAGCTGAACCACTGGTAGGGCTATTCAATGGCTCTATTCCGATGGGTGGTTCTGAAAGACTGGAGGATAGTGGACATAGTTGTGTTCTAAAGGATAGGGATAAAAGGCAGCTGGGTAATTGCAGCCCTGTCAGTCTTACCCGCGTTGTGGGTGAACTGATGGAGACACTAGACAAAGAGGACCTAGTGGACTACCTTGAGAAACAAAGGGCTCTAGGATAGTAAACATCACAGGTTCATGACAAGGACATCTTGTCAGACCAACCTGATGGTATTCTTTGACTTGGTAAGTAGGACAGTGGATAACGATCATGCAGTGGATTTACTTTACTTCAGCTTCAGCAAGGCATTCAACTCAGTGCTTCACAGAAGGTTTGCTGAAGAAGTTAGAGGATCTGGGTGCAACAAAGGACATAGATGAACAGGAAGTTGGTTGGTAGGCAGACAGCAGAGGGTAGTGGTAAATGGATTCAGATCCTAGAAAGGAGGTCACCAGTGGGTGCCATAAGGAACAGTCCTGGGTCCAGTTATTTTCAATATGTTCATCAGCAACATAGGGGATGAAAATCAGGCAAGGTGTGTATTTTTGCAGATGACACAAAGCTTTGTAGTAGGGTAGACAGCAAGGACAGGATAAGGAAGTTTCAGAGGGACCTGCAAAGGTTGAAGAGGTGGTCAAAAGTCTGGTAGATGAAACTCAATGCCAAACATGCAAGGTAATATACAAGGAACAAGAAACCCAGGATGGAGTATTGGGTGAGAAGGGTTGTTGGACACTACTTCTGAGGAAAGATATTTAGGAGTTATTATAGTTACTCCCATAAATAATCTAGCCAGAGTAACTAGGCCAGCAGTAAGGCAAACAAGATACTGGAGTGCATCAGGAGGGTTTTTGCCAGCAGGAGGAAAGAGGAGGTATTACTACCTCTCTATAGATCCCTAGTGAGGCCACATCTGGAGTACCATGCCCAGTTCTGGAGTCCTCACCTAAAGAAAGACAAGGACATGCTGGAGATGGCACAGCATAGGGTAACTAAATGATTCAGGGCCAGCAAGGCAGATTCTACAAGGATTGATTTAGGGCACTGAACATGTACTCACCAAGGCTAGCCAGATAAGAGAGGGGTGAGATGATAGAGACATTTAAGTTCCTGAAAGGAATGACTAAAGTGAAATGCAATGAACTTTTCAACAAGAGTAGCAAATCTAGAACACCAGGACACAAGTGGGAGCTGGAGGGATGTGAGAAAGTTTTACTTTACAGAGACAGTGGGTGAGCCACAGAACAGTCTGCCAGTGGAGGTGGTGGGTGCCAAAACCATTAATGGTTTCAAGCATGGTTTGGAAAGAGTTAAGGGCTTAATAGTTACTTGAGGGGTGGGGGCAGTAGCAGATAGGGAGCAAGGGGTGGATAATGTACACAAAATCTGTATTGACAAAAGGTCTCAGAGTATGATAAGGTGTTATAGGAAGACTGGATGGACCATTGGTCTTGCCATCATTGTCTATGTTTCTGTGTTTGAATTGTCACAACATCTTACTAGTTTCCATCCAGCTTCACGACAACAGCATCAATGGCATTTTTCTTTTCCATCCATCTGTAACCATCTTGTTCTGCTGAGGTTTGTACATAATGTGGAAGAGGTAAACAGCTATCAATACTGCAAACATGGCACAATTTTAAACAGTACTTATGGTGTTCCAATCAATTGTCTTTACTGAGGTCAGAGCTATTCAGTTAGGGGACCATATTGCTCAGATTCCATAGTGCCCTCCCTCCTGGCAACTAAAACGTGATGCACACAAAGTAATGCACATAGGGTCAGGAACCCAAAGAAGGAATCCAGGATGGGAGATGTAGTACTAGGAAAAGTAACAAAGGAGAGGGACCTCAAAGTCTTAACAGCAGAAATCTTAAAGCAGTCAGCACAGTGCAGCAGAGCAGTGGGAAGACAAATAGGATGCTAAGATGCATAAGAAGGGGATCAGCAGCAGAATGAAGGACGTGATCCTGCCGCTGTACAGATCCCTGGTGTGGCCATATTTGGAGTACTGCATGCACTTATGAAGACTGCACTCCAAAATAGGACAGAGATAGGGCTGAGATGGTGCAGAGGAGGGCAACAAACATTATGCAAGGGCAGCAAGAGAGTCATATGGGGAGGCTCAAGGACCTCAACGGTATAAACTGAAGACCAGGAAGGAAAGATGGAGTTGAATGAAACTGTCAAGTTTCTTCACAGGTTAAAAAGTGGGCACCAGGAACTGTTCACAATGAATGGAAACACAGGCACAAAAGGAACATAAAGTAGCTGGTGGAAGGATGTCAGAAAGTATTTCTTTACTGATAGGTGTGGATAAGTTTAACAGACTGCTGGAGAGGTGGTCTGCACCAAATCAGTGGAGGGATTCGGAATGGGTTTGACTAGACATAGAGCTGTTCAGGGTAGTAGGGAGGATGACATGGGGTGGGGAGTGTAACCCCTGGGGCATTTACATCATACTATACTATAGCTAGGGCCAAACAGACTGGAGGAGCTAGTGGAATGTTTCTATGTTAAACTAAGCAGACTGTTAAAGGACTGAAGGTTGTCCACATGAATGCCAGGAGTCTCACGCCATAAATTAGCTGAACTTGAAGTGTGGGTTATACAACACAACCCAGATATTCTGGGGATCTGATACCTGGCTCAAGCCGTCCATCAGCCAGCAAGAGGTTGCACTGCAAGGCTACACCCTGCTTCAGGAGGGATCAGGGACGAAGGAAGGGGCAGAGTTCTTCTGTGTGTTAAATTGGGTATTTCAGCTGCAGAAATACTATCTCCATCTCCAGACCTCCCGAATGGAGTCCCTGTTCTTTATGATAACCTTAGAGAATGCAAAACTTATTGGATGCATTTCACCCTTAAAAATGCCCCTCACTGTCTTCCCTCCTCCCTCCCTCCCTCATCCCTTCTCTAGATGACCTTCTGCCACATGACCTGGTGATCTGTGGTGACTTCAACCTTAACTGGTTGAACCCTAGTATGAAAAAGATTCACTCAATCTTGGTGGAGGCCAACCTTACTCAGCTTACCCTCGATCCACGAGGATGATACTAGATCAGGCAACATTCCCTGATCGATTGATAATCACCAACTGCGCCCTCAAGGTTAGGATAGCTGGTGTCCTCCCAGATAGCATCAGTGACCATTCACCAACGTACTGTATCTGGTACAGTAACTTCTCCAACCCTCCCTCAAAATCATACTAGCTAGGAATATGTCATACTTCAATGTACAAGCATTCTAAGAATCAGTACCACGTGCAGACTGGGACCAATTAACCTCCTCACTGATATCAATCATGCACTAGATTTCTTTGTCTCAACCTTTTCCGCCATAGTAAATCATCATGCTCCGCTGAAGAAACAGAGAAACAAGGGCCTTAAAGCTCGTGGTTGACTCCGATCTAAGAAAACTCATAACCTCCCATGACAAGACCTGGCATGCCTTCAAAGGTAGTGGCCTAATTATGATTTAGTTGCCTACAGGCAGCTCAGAAACACTTGCAAAACTCACTATGCAAGACCAATCGGAACTATTTTAAAGCACCACAGACCGAGCACCTCAGTAACACCGAGAATTGCTGGCAAATTAACTCCTATATGAAAGGCAAAGTTACTGTAAACCCTACAGTAGCTCTCTTAAAGTTCAAGATAACATCCTATCAGATCCCCATTAATCGTTGTTGGTTTCAACAAACTCTTTACAGATCTTGACAAATATACTCACACATTAGCCACACACAAACCCTCCCTCTCCCTCCCCTGGACCTAGGTCATAGGCCTGCCTTTCACCTAAAACTGGCAACTAGGAGGAGGTGTGCAGGTTGCTCTCCAATCTAAAACCTGAGCGCTCTCCTGACATGACAGCTAGAACCCAAGTTCCTAAAACTTGGTGCTGAGGGCCTTGCTGCATCAGTGCAGAACTTGATAAACAGATCATTTCTCTCAGGCACGGTCCTAGAGAATTGAAAGGCAGCAGTGGTCATCCCATCCACAAAAGCAGTCCAAATATGTTAGTAGAAAACTATGGGCCTATTTCCATTCTTTGCCCACTGGCAAAAATACAGGAGCCGTATCCTTTATAACCAACTACAGGACTACCTTGAGTCACACCATCTCTTCTCCATTTATCAGCATGGCTTCAGAAAGAATCATAGCACCCTGACAACTTTGATAAAAGTTACAGATTTGTTGCTTTGGACCAAGGTCAAGCCACAGGTGCTGTCTTGTCGACCAAATGAAGGCATTTGACCTAGTCAGTCATAATCTTTTGATACACAAACTCCACTGCCTGGGCCTTGACCATAGTGACCTCACGTGGCTCCGTGAGCTACCTCTCACATCACTCTCAAAGGGTCAAGTGGTCAGGGCCCTCTCAGATCTCAGACCTATGCAGAATGGTGTGCGTCAGGGTTCCATTCTTGGACCACTATTATTTTCACTATTTGTAAATGATTTGCCATTCAACTGTGGAGGAGCCTCTGTTCACCTCTATGCTGATGACGCCATCATATACCGTCTCCTCCTCAGATCTTGGCAGGATAAACCAGAGTCTGGAATCTGATTTTCATACCCTTGAGGGATGGTTCCTTGAAACCATATGGAACTCAGCACAAAGAAGACCAAGAGCATGTTGCTCCATAATCATGGCATCACACCCTGTCTCAATACCCACTCATGATAAGATCACAGGATGGCAATACCCTAGAGCTCATTCCTTAATTCAAATATCTGGGGTTACCCTGGATCCATCATTCAACTTGAGAATCATGTTTATGTTTGACTAAAACACTCAACCAACGGCTTGGTTTGTTGTACTGACTCCACCCTCTCATGACATCGGCCTCATGTCTAAAATTGCGATGTCTACTCTTTGCCCCCTACTCTCTTTGGTGCCCCGATGCTCCTCCAAATGTGGGCCTCCATCTTCTCACACCTTAACCAACTTTTACCTGAGGTTGGATATTTTGCACTTGGTACTGACCCCAGCATCATCATTGTAAAGTCCTCATCCCTGGGCTTGGCACCCTGGAGTGCAGATTCCAGTATACCACCATGTGCCTCATGTCTAAGCTGGTTCACCACTACACTCCACCATGCCTGGGTGATCTCATCTTTCAAAAGGCCACCTTTACACCTTATATTCAGTGGTCTTCCCCTACTAGTTACATCCAACCTCTGCCGGGCGTCAGCAGGCAGTCATTTGCATTTACGCAATGTCCACCTGAACCTCGCCTCCCACAAGAGATTCTATCTTCCACCTCCTTTGCATGTCGTGTTTAATTTATCCTGCTACCTTCTCGCCCCTCTTCTTGCACCTGTTTCATCAAATAGGCTCCTCTTGCAAAGTAAAGTCTAGTCTATCCTTTGTTTGATATACCTCTGTCTGCTTGAATTAACATATGAATGTTTACAATGTTGACCTTATTGTCCAAATCAATATCATGCATTATTCAAATGTTTATTATCTTGCTTGTACCACTGCTTAACATTACTGTAACCAAGAATTTGTAATGCATTGTATACACCTGTTTTAAGTACATTTTGTAGGTTGCTGTACATCCATTCCTCTGTATAATGCATATATATGTTGTTCTTGTCTTATTCTGGGTCACTCCTAAAAGGGACTGCATTGTCTCAGTGGGCTACCCAGTTACCAAAATTCAAGAAATAAATGATATACTGTACTCAGTATTTCATTGATCTTTGTTTGACAGTGGCCAACTAATAAGCCAAGCAGAGGTCTATGCCAGTCACTGTCGTGGGTGGGGTTATTTGGAAAGTACTAGAGGAGTGCCACTAGACACTGGGGATTACTTAGCATGGGACTGGATGAGGGAAGGGGTTAACACTACACGCCAGTGTCTGGTTGAATGGCACAGGGTGAGTAGAGGGGTCCACTAGACATCAGAGACTGATTAAAGGAACAGAGATGGCGGGATGGGCATTTCAGTAGAAATTAGGGATTGTTTTGCACAGGGCTGGGTGAATAAAGGTTCATTAGATACAACAGCCAAATATAGGCATTAAGTGTAAACTTCAAGATTTAATTTAAGTTTAGTAATTCTGGTCTGTAGATATAGCCATAATGTGATAATCTATTCTACATATACTGTACTGTCTATGGTGAGAGCGGTAGCTCACCTCAGGCAAATTTTTGGCATCTGAGGTGAACTTCAGTGTAGGCTGATTTGTACTCACAAGGATTGTGTTTACAATTGCTCTCAAAGAATATCAATAAAAATAATGTAGTGGAGAGCTAGTTCATATAATGGCTGCATAAAATAATGACAGCTATACAAATAAGACACTGGGCAAGCTAAAAGAATATTTTGTTCTCTAATTCTGAAATGTTTATTTTTACAATGACCATACCTAATGGCATGTCCCCAATGTTTTGGAACATGCAAGTCATTGGTCATGGAGTTCTCCAGCACCTGCTTCCTGAGTCTGGGCAGCGCACAGACAGACAGACAGACAGACAGACACACACACACACATATGGCGGCAACACAAATTCAGTCATAAAATCAAAATCATAACATACAAGGCATATTATACTCTTAATTTACATTTATATACATAGATTTTGTTGTAAAAATCTATCACAGAAATGATCCCATCATAATTGGGAGACTCAGGCCAGGCCACCGTCCCCAACCATGCTTGGTAGGGAGGATCCTGACTCCCAGAGGGCCTCTCCCACCTCAACCATCTGTGAAGAAGTGGACAAGCTTTCTCAATCACACCCCACCCTGCTCACCTTTGACACGGTGGAGAACCCACCCCTCTGCCCATGCCTTTCTGGCCTCCACCACTCAGCTTCGGATCAGCAGGAGAAAGGGTGTCTCTCTTTCAGGCCTCCCTGAGGCAACCCTAACCACCATAAGGGAAGCACTGCAAACTTTTCCAATGTCCCCAACCCCACCACATGCTCTGACCTTTAGGACCAGTGGCAGTTACCCTGATAGATTATGGAGTCCGATGTATTTTGTAGAGATAAACTGAATAAGTTGGACCCAGTGTCTAACAGATGTACACAGTCTGAATGAAACAGTACTGGACAAGATGTCACAGTTCTTTCATGGGCAATTGTCTTGTCACTTGTCCAGCTGACAAACTGACCCATGTCTTTATTTGACTTCACCCCCCATGGTCCTTGGCCTTGGGCTCTGGGAGTGAGGCCAACCAGGTGTGGCAGCAGTAGGTTCTTGGGCAGCAAAGCTCACAGGGCCACCCAGTCCCACTTGATCCACAGTATGAGCTCCAGAGTGGCCTGTGATCCTATGTTGTTAGCCCCCAAGTACACCACTAGGACATCAGGTACACCAAGTTTATTTTTCTGCATCTGGATGCAAGGGATGAGTTGTTCCCATCTCATGCACTGCACCCCAAACCACAAGACAGTGTCATCTTCCTTAGGCAACCCCAAGTTTATCCGATTCAGCTTTGTATCCGCCTCTTCCAGGCTCCCACATTTGCAGGAAAATCCCACTATCCATACCAATGTCTGGTGCTTAGACCCAAGGAGCATATGAAAAGTAAAAAGAGAAAGAAAGTTAATTTTGCTCTTTAAGCAGCGTGACATATCTCATAATTCTTTAAGCCAAACCTAGGCTGGTGGCTGAGCTGTCCACCCCAATACTGAATGAATGTGTCCTGTACTGATGTGGGTTGAGATCACAAGCTCCCAATGTGATCTTCAGTATTCTGCTGAACTGTTAGCAGGACACTGGTACCCCACCAGCATGGATCAGCAGATGCCCATCTCCCATTGGCTGGATGGTGAGGAATTCTACCAATGCCTGTATGGGGCAGCTGTCCGCTTATGATGATCTCCTGAGGATGACCTGTATCCCTTATCCCTTTGGTCTGTCTACAAACTGTGAAGCTGTATGCACACTCTGTCATCTTGAACTGACAAATCCTCTTTCAGGAGATCCTTTCCTCATCTGGTTTTCCAGCAGCCACCTGTCAACTCACCTGAAAGCCCCAAAGAATGCCATACAGAATGCAGTGCAAAACAGTTTGCCTTTGTATTTGTTGCATGTGCAGCTACCAAGGTCCCACTAACACTGCCAGCCTCTGCAGTGAGATGGGCCTCCGTATCCCCTCAAATAGTGTATGATGTGTCCAAATCTCCATAGACTTCTTTATCATAAAAATGATGGGTCATGTCCCCCTTCCCAGTGATTTGCTGAAAATGTAAACCTTGCCCACGTGAACTCAGCCATTGTCTATGACACTCCCTCCTAAATCTGTGATAACAGAAAATGCAGAACATTCCCAACTGACACCATCCAGGGGCCTTCTAACACAGGCATGCAAGTTCCAAGTCCTGGGGACCACTGATCTGCCAAATCCCACTCAGCTGCTATCCCACAGCTGTGTGAGGAGGGTCAGAGGTCCTTCATGGCCTCAGGTGGTGCATCCTGAATCTGCTCCACTGAAAACTATAAAGTGAATCAGCAACCTGGTTATCAACCCCTGGAACATGAATAGCTTTTGAAGGTGATATTGCACTGTGAGCTACACAGCACAAACTCCAGCAGCAAACCACATACCCTTTGGCAGTGTGTAGATTGTTTGTTTGTCACCAGCACCACATCCATGTTATCTGACCAAAATGCCATGCTGTTTTTTGCATCCTGCTACTCTGTTTTTCCAGGGCAACCACAATAAGGAAGAATTCCAGGAAGGTCAAATTCTTGGTGAGTCCCTCTCTCCACTCCTGCAGCCATGCAGCTATCGTCACTAACCTTGGCAGTGCATGTGCTGAAACTGGGGCACTGTTACTTGTTGCCAGTTTTTGCTGTGTTGGAAATGGAATAAACTGTTTTAATAGCACCTATAACAGTTTGTTGCTGTCTATATGAGTGGTGAGTGCAGTTCTATCCATACCAGTTCAGCCGAAAACGTCCCCCAGTTCAGTTTTCATGCCCCAGTTGACCCAGATGAAGTGGTGAAGTGAGGGTGTTGGCCATGGCCTCATCTGTAGCCAATCATCCATAGAAGGGTGCCCCATGAGGAAGGCCTTGTAGGCAAAATTAAGGTGCCCATGCAATGCCTGTAACTGCTGCAGTGTGACTTTTTGGCAGCCTCCACTTCCCAGTTTAGCTATAAGAGCTTCTGCACCATGTCTCATGGCAGCCTGGAGATCCCTGCCATGAATCCAGCTCAATGCCCTAGAATACATTTTGGTGCATGGGCCATATGTCTTGTCCATGCTGATCAAAACTTCAAATTCATGGGCGGTATCTAAGAATGGCTCTATAGTGCCATCGCATACGAGGCCTCATCACAAGGTTCAGTGAAAAGGAAGTCATCCAGGTAGTGAATGATTGCATCCATGCCCATCTTGAAGCATACCACTCAGTTCAGGAATGTGCTGAACTTTTCAAACATGGCACATGGTATTGAACAGCCCATTGGCATGCATCTGTCTACAAAATATTCATCCTGAACTTTCATACCCATCAGGCAGAAGTCATCCAGGTGCACTGGGATGAGGCAGAATGCTGACTCATTATTGGCCTTCACCATCAGTGCCACATGCCCACATTGCTGCACCCACCATACTGCCACATCAAAGAGGTGAATGACCCAGGCAAAATTGCCTCAATTAAAATGGTTTCTGCACCAAGATTTTTACCTGCTAATGCATATGTCTATCCCTCCCTAAACAATGGTATCTGGCTTTGATAGGCTTATTGGAGATTTCTATGGAAGGCAACAAACCCGATTTAGTCATGCCCAACTGAGAGCTCATTGGAGCAAGGGAGGGTGGAGCTCCATGGGTAGAAGGATACCGCAAGCATTCCTCTTGGCACAACGTGTTAAAGGGTTGCACCCCTAACATCACTATCCCACAATGGGTACATATAGAGCTTGATATTACTGAGTCAGCACTTCTCATCCCTTCTGATGCCCCACAGGGCTCATAGATGTAGCCCTCTGACAGAGGTGTCGTCCCTTTCATGTCTCCATCTGTTGAGGCAGCCAGGTCCAACTGGCTGGGTGTCCACAAAGATTGAACCAGACTCCTCTTCACCTGTCCTATGCCCTCTATGGCTTAATCCAGATATTACTATTGATGCACAATGGGTATATTGGAAATCCTGGGCAGACAAGGGTATTCTCAGCACTAAAAAACCTGCTAGACCCAACTCTTAAGACCCTTTATACATTTCAATCCCTTCAACGTACCTGGAACCTTTCTAGTACAGACTTTGGAAATATCTTCAGCTCAGGGCACTCAGGTATATATTACACCCTTCGATGCCCCAAACACACAGCTCAGAGCTACATATATGGATACAACAACTGATAGGCCTAGCAGGGTGAATCTATGCTAAATTAAGAGATACCTTCCTTAATATTCTGAGAGGTGAGACTCAAGTGGAAAATATGCTCCGACTCTATTTCCTCTATATCCTGGGAACAGTCCTGGATAGATACCCATAAATGGTTGACAGACAGATGCTAGGTTTAGGTTAATACAGAACAAAATAGCCCACTCTTGGTATAAATTGCCAGCTGTGCTTTATACGGCTAAAATTTGTAGTCCGACTCCTGCTGGAGATGTCAGGGCTCAGGCATGGATAATCTGATATACTGTGATCTTGTCTGCAATTGAAATCCCTGTGGCAAGGCATCCATGATACCGCATACAAAGTGTTAGAGAAGAAGCTCCCTTTTAGTCCACTTTTTACATTTTGGGTATCCGTATGGAGCTCCCACAAATGATCCCTCATGAGATTAGATGGTTGGCATTGATCTCGCTCCAAACTAAGAGAGCTCTATTATGCAAATGGAGGTCCCTTTGATGCCTACAGTGACTGAGGTGTTAGTATGTCTCTCCTCTCCTCTCTAGCCAAATTGGACAGGATTTCACACCTGCAGAAGCACCAAATGTCCAAATTCAATGAATGTTGGACACTCTACCTTAATTTCCTGAAGCTCCAGAACTTGAACATCCCCAGGAGGGTATTGGTTGACTTTTATTTCCACCGCTGATATAGCTATATTTATCCCATGATATCATACAGGCTGGGTAGGTTGTTTGCCCATAGGAAATCTCTGCTGGGTCATATGGCCTTGCGAAGAAACAGATTAGGTTCTAGTATTATATCAAGGCCCCTAGCCATCATCTCCTAAATGCTGCAGGGTTTCTCTCCCTCACTGTGTTTGTGCTTCTACTTTACTACTTTGAGAAGAGTACCTGTTGATGTCTGATTTGGTTCCATTCTACTATTTGGGATGAAGTAATGGACTTACTCTTCACTGGAACCTATATTGGGCACTTGGGGTGTGTCTGTCTGTGCTTGTTGGGATTGTAAATCGACCACTTAATGTAACAAGTAACAAGTAGCTGTTTAAGGTGCCTAATTTCCTCATCTGAGGCTCCAGAGGGAGCTTGGTGGGTTATCACAGCTTTCTAAATGGTCCCATCTCAGTGATACACTTTATGAGGTCAACACGTTTGGGTAGGAATGACAATCTGTTAGATATGAAGTTACTACTGCTATAGTTAATTATATTACCTTATCTTATGATAATTAATTTGCCCTAGGAGATTGCTAGTTATGAACCTTGTATTAATTAGCTTTGCTATCCTCACCAGTCATTTCACCCCATGCTCTCTATCCCTTCCTCCTTCCCTTCCTTATTTGTCCCCCCACCCTTTTTCCTCCCTCTTCCCCATGTTGTTTCCTGTGGTGTTTAAGTACAGTAACACTACATTGCCAATGAGTTTTCAACCTGCCATTTCCTCCATTTTGTATCTCTGTATTTGTTGGAAAACTATAACAAATGTTGTAACAAAGAGGTGTATGACAGTGCAGCTGATCAGGGAGAATCTGGCCATTGACCGATTCCTACCGTGGAAGGAAAGGTGATGAATGAGGTGACATTTCACCTGGGCACCAATCCCAGTGGGGAGTCCTGCAGATTGACCAGATTGATTGGCACTAGATGTCCCGGACTTGAAGTGTGAACCCAGGCCATCTTTATGGCAAGCAGTAACTCTACCACTGCTCTGGCCGGCCAGCCTATTCTTGTGTTTTTCAAAATAAATACCTTCTCACTTAGTAATTTCATTAAATTGCAATGACTTTCTTTTGTTGAGTCACCTGATTTCATATTCTGACACACTGATCTGCTTGCCTTTCTTTTAAAACAAACACACACGCACTCACACACACTGCTCTATAAGGAAAAATGCTGCAAAGATAAAGGCAGTATGTGAGATAAGAAGACAGTCAGTCAGGCAGGAAATCTCCTGATAATTAAGAGTCATACTGTTTGTTAGGTAGTTGGTGATTTCAATTTATGTAGACTCAGTTCATTGTGGTATTAAAGAATATTATTTTCCATAGAAGATTTTCTCCTCACAGTCAGTGTGGGCAGGATTTCAACCCTGACCCCACCTCCTTTGCCAAGCACTTGCTGTACCAGACCAACCCACCTGGAAGTCCCTCAGATTGCCCCCTGGTGGGGCCAGGAAGGATGACCATCCTCACACCACCCAGTGACACGCATCCAGCTTACAGATAACCAACCAACAGTGAGGGTGGAGGAAGGTGTGCAGGGCTTCATTTAGCCCACACCAAACATTTTCAGCTTTTCTCCCTTAGCCTTGCTGCAGTGCATATGGAGGTGCACACATCCACAATGCCGCAGTCCCTCCCTTTGTGTTTCTCACACTGCCAGCACTTCTCCCAGGCCTCCACCTTGGGGCAGCCAAGAGCTGAGAAGGCAAGCCACTCCACTGGAAGAGGAGAGCAAACCTCAGGATGCTCAATCCTAACCCCCCGTCGACCTCCAATGATCCGAGCTCACTTCCAAACCTGATTCACTGATGTCAGAAAAGGTTAGGCACAAAGCGCTTCTGCCCTCTTTGCCACCAGACCGGCATCTATTTCTGGTACAAATAAAATGACAATGAATGCAGTTATGGTTATGTTTTTGAACGTTGTACATTAGAGAAGGCTTTTGGTTAGACAATAGATTAAAGGCAGAGGTCTACACTCTGTAATGCTGAACGGTAGATTTTATAATCTCTCTGGTTCTGATGGCGTGATGAGTCTCCTTCGATATCCAGACCAGTGACAGTGTAGGGCAGTTCTCCATGTATGGTTTTGCATTACAGTTGACATCAGTACATGCATCCAGTGTCTGTCTCAGAAATTTATGTTACACATAGGATATTATAGCAGAGGTCCCAGATACAGTGATGTGATGTGATGTTTCTATGTACGTATAGAGCCAACAACATCTACTGCTGTGTTTCCAAATGTTGACGCTAACAAGTGTTATGATCAGTAGTTGTCTCAATTACCATAACTGTTGTTTATTGCTTTGCAAATACTCCTTACAGTAAGTCTCAAGTCAGCTTTAAAACTGAATTTTAGTTCTAAGATGGCTGAATCTTAACATTATGCACAAAATGGATTAGAATGTCCATTCAGTGTTTAAGGACTTGTAGGAGTCTAATTGTTTTCAGGGGTCTAGCTTTAAAATAGCCATATGCAATAATTACCGGTCATCCTTGCAATAACTTAATCTAGAGATTGGGTTGATGAATTGGGAGTGTTAATGCCACTTAAAGCCTTTTATCTATACTGGATAGTAAGGGGCGTCAAGTTTTGTTTTGTTACAACTTATGGCAATAGATGTCACACTCCAATGGGACATTCAAAGGAAAGGGCCACACTGGAGTAGTTTCTTATATGCATTTAACATTCAGTTCATTACTTGAGTGGCAGTTAGACTGGCATGAACCAGGCAAACTGGACTGACCTGTGGCATTTATGTTCTATGTTTTGTGATTAACTAAGAATTTTGATTAGTATGGTCATACATATTGTATATTTCCTGATTTTTATATTATTCTGTACCCCACTGTACCCAAAAGTGACCAACAGTGAGTGAAGCAGAAAGATATCCTGCAGGAAAAACAATACTTGACTACAGTCTTCAACAGTTAGTAGCTCTGCCAACAGTGAAGTTTTTCTGGGGCTGACAAAGACAACTGCAAATTACAACCCACGAGTATACTCACCTAGAGGCTGATCATGGATGTTAAGAGATGTTTACTTATTTAATAAGGGCAACTCAAGGTTAGTAGAAACATAGAGACATCACCCAGAGGCTATTAACCTGAAAACATCAGCTTATTAGTGAACCTTTTAACAGAGCACAGTGCCTTCTGCAGCATATTTTGTTGTCTATATTTTCCTGTTCTGCATTTGAACAGATGATGCGGTTTACTGTAAATCTTTTAAGTTGGCTGTTTCTCAAAGCAATCTAAAAAGTGCCTATCTTTCTTGCACTCCTTCAGATCTTATTTCACTTTGGCATCTTTAGTTTCCCTCACAGCTGAGAGCTGGCACTGATTATATCTTGCAAACCACTTAAAAATCAGACAATATTTTCCTGCACATTGATTTCTGTTAGTTTGTATCCTTGAGGATAAATGTCTCTAAATAATCCAAGCTGAAATGCTTTTGGTTGTAACCTGGAGCTTCTGTCCTTACATCTAAGCATCATAGTACCCACACTAAGTACATTTAAACTGTATTGTGCCTCTATTGTTATTTTATTTTCACTTTTCTATTTTTCCATTTGATTTCTATGCTCTGTTCTATTATTTCAGGCAATATGGTTAATCAGTAGCATTTGCATGGAAAGAGCAGACATAGTATAATTTATCCACTGCCTGTAAATGGCAACTCATTGGTATCAGTGGGTGTTCAGTCTTTCTTTGTTTTAGTTAATTGATTTTTCCAGGCTAATCTGCCTGATCCAAAATCTCATTTATAGTGATGTATTACCACTACACAATTATCAAAGCTGGAAAGATATAAGTACATGGGGCAGGATTCAAAAGAATTGCAGAGTGCAGTGAAAAGTTTGTGCTGTGCCTTGTGATTGCGCAGGTTGAAATGATGCTATTCACAGTCAGATAGCACACTTATAGGGGTTGGAGTGGGCAGCACTAACCCAGAAAAACTACTGCTTATCCCAGAAGCGCCACCCCAATAGCCAGGCAGGAGAATGGCTCAGCAATGAATAACACTACTGTGCTAATTTCCATTCACAAAAGCTCCCATGTAAATGAGCCAATTGGGCATGCAGGACACTAGGTCACCATGTGCATGTTCATTATGGGCCCAATTACATGGACTGTGGGTGGCATACTGTGGCCCCCCGGCCCTCTGCCCTGTGCAACCTCAGTCCCTGGTGGCCCCTCCCCCATTCTCCAATTGCTATCCCTGTCCACACATATATATTAGCCTGGTAATCTAGTGGTCCCTCCTTACTGATCCCTGATCCCTGGTGAAGTAATGTTTGCCTGGTAGTCTCGTGGCTCTCCCCTTCCTGATCCCTAGTCAAGTAATGTTTCCGTAGTCTAGTGGTCCCTGCCCCTGCCCCATTGTCCAAGCTTTGTCGCTATAAAAAAGAAAGTTCCTGTGAGCATGGTCCCTCCCCTTCCACAATCATCAATCACCATCCAGTAATAACTGTTAGAAGAACCCCTGGTGGTCTAGTGGACCCACACCTTTTCCCACCCAGCAGATAGGGGCCTCACTCCCATCCTCATCCCAACGCTCGTGATATCCCACAGCCCTCCTCTCTCATGGCTAGCCATCAACTAAGCTTACAAATGGGGTGCGATGTTACAGTATGCACCCCATTGACAGCTCAGTTGTTGGCTGGCTGTGGTTGTGAGAGGAGGGCTGTGCCAGTCGCTGGTCTAGTTTGAGGATGGGGAGCAGAGTGGTGGGGCACTACCTGTTGGGGCAGAGATATCAGATCCACTAGACCACCGGGAGGTTCTTCTACCAGTTATTACTGGGACATCAATCAGGGATTAGGGAGGGTGAGGGACCACAAGTCTACTAGGGAACTTTCTTTTATACGGGATGGTGACCTGAAATGGGGAGGAGGGAGGGACCACTAGACTGCCTAGGAACATTATTTATTTTGAAGAAACCAGAGCTCCAGACAACTTTATATTTGCCAACACCCACTTTTGTTCAAAAGCTTTGCTTCTTTGAAGAAATAAAACATTATTTGTTTTATACAGGGATGGCAATTGGACAACAGGGAAAGGGGAGGGACCACTAAACTACCAGGGAAACATTACTTGACTAGGTATCAGGAAAGGCCACTAGATTACAAGGGAACCATTATTTGACTGGGGATCAGGGATGGGGAGGGGCCACAAGACCACCAAAGACATGATCATTTTTTTCTTACAGGGGCGGCGAACAGTAGTACCTCAGGCAGCCACTAGGTTGCATGGAATGCCGCCACATTCCGGTTGTTGACATTTCTTTGTGCAAGGGGCTCAACAACAGGATCTTGTGTGGAAAAATCCTTTGTGCATGAGACTGTGCCAATATGCAGGTTCCCTCCCACTCATTTTCATTACGGACCCTCAAACCTTTGCCCTGTCGCAAATGCAGTTTGCAAGTGCAAACTGGGCTTTGTGAATATCACTTGGGGCAAAACTTAGTTTGCATGGTGCAAACTAGGTTTCATGATGGGGCAATGTTCTGTGAATCTGGCCAATGGAGTTTCAGTGGCTTTAGGCCACACCAGCAGGAGTTTTGAACCAGGATCCCTTGGCTTACACTTGTCAGCTCTAACCACTAGACTAATGTGAAAGGTGTATGAGTGGTATGTTTTCTTTTTCCAATACCATCCCAACCTGAAGAATAGTTGCTTTCTTTTCACTGATTAGAGGAAATAAACTCCAGTTTCAGCATATAGCATATAACCAATACCAAGAAATTCTCAACATTATGTATGATGCTGAAATAAAATCCTGATCCTAAACACCTAAGCTTGAATTTAATGACATGTGCACATGATGTAGAAGACAACTGCATAACAGTGATGTGATAGCACTTTGACCCAACATTTTGTTCCTACGATATTGTTCTGGTTTGTTTTGTTTTATATTACATCAGTAAGCAATCTTCCCATTGAAAACAGAAGTGAAAAAATCCCACATCAGTTCCTAATAAAGAAATTGTTACATCATCAATAAAATACCAGTAACTTGATAAATCAGCCATGACGTAATGAATAAATATCACCAACCTAGAAAAATCAAGTGTGACATCATCAATCAAAACACTTTTAAACTTTCTGACCTCTTCTGGAAAACCATACTTTTATAAAGGTAATATTTCTCAGCATTTTGTTTTACTTTCTAACAAAGTTAAAAGCACACACTCAGTTCTACAGGCCTGGTGATCATTGACCTTCAGTGCACTACTTTCCTTTATTCTGCCAAAGATGTCCAAGCAGAGCAATGTCGCTTTGACCAAAATTAACTGAATATTATCAGAAACCTGTATGTTTATTTAGGTCAATAATGTGGCAATCCAAATAAAAAAATACATTTTTGTATTAAGATGTGCCATTACATGTGTTTTGTATAATTGTTTCTATTTACTTTTTATATATTTAATTTTATTTATTAGCTTGGGTGATGGTAATTAAGTGACTATTTAAAGTGTGCTGTAACCTTGTAGCCACACACTGATGAAAGCTAATGCAGAAGCACAGGGGTCTGGGTGGAGAGCCCAGGTCGAATAAATCTTGCATTTTGCTGAAATTACTGCCTCCGAGTGCTGTGTGTGTGGACTTCTGCTTTAACTGTGGGTTTGCTACCCTTTACACAGCACCAGCCCTATTGCTGGTTTTCAGCAGCTGCCTCAGAACTTTCCCAGTCCATGTAGGGCTTATATGTCAGTAAACCGACTTGAAGGTGATTCAGTACTTCACATGCATTCAGTGCTGATCATGCAGGACCGAGGTTATGTGACATGATCTTGGAAGACCCACCAGCAATCTGGCCATGCATTCTGCATTAGCTACAGGTGATGAAGGTCCCTCCACTAATGCTGAGATATAATGCATTACAGTAGTCAAGTCCAGAAGTCACAAAGCATGCACCAGTGAAGGCTAGCCATCTGGTGGGATCAAGGCTTTAATCTGGGTGATGTTTCTGAGATGGTAGCAGCCACGCTGGACTACAGATGACACCTGAGTCTCAAGTGTCAGTCTTTCATCCAGAATGACCCCAGATTTCTCACCTTAGCAGAGAATGCAAGCTGAGAGGATCCAAACACCAGGCCAGTTACCACTTCTGCCCCTCTGCGCCCCACTGATGACCAGGCTCACTCACCAGTACCTTCATCTTCTCTGGATTGAGTCTTAGCCAGCTAGACATTATCTAGTCCTGGATCTTAGTCAGGCACATTTAGTACCCAACTGTGTCAGGCATCTCGGGTGCAAATGACAAAGATAGCTGGGTATCATCTGCATAACTGAAAATCCAGACCGTAACATCTAATGATCTGCCCCAGGACCAACAAGTACACTTTAAATAACAAGAGTGAGAGGAACTCCACAGAGCAGGGCTTTGGGATAGAGGAGAACTTCCCATCACCACCCTCTGCATCCTGCCTGTAAGGAAGGACTCAAACCAACTGACGGCAGTGCCAGCGAGTCCCCAGAACTCCCTTAAGTGAGCCAACAACACTCCATGGTCCACGGTGTTAAATACTGAGGAGAGATTGAGTAGAATGAGAACTGATCATTCCCTTTATATCTCATTGTGATGGGGTCATTCTACACCCTGACCAACATAGTCTTCATAATATGCCTAGACCTAAATCCTGACTGGAAAAGCTCACAGATGTCAAAGGCAGTGAGGTGTGCCTTGAACTGCAGGGCCACTTCTTCTCAATAACCTTTTCTAAAAGGGAAGGTTAGAGACAGGTCTAAAATTTGCTAAACAGTCTGGGTCCAAAGATGGTTTCTTCAGTACAGGGCTTCACCAGAACCTCTTTCAAAGCACTAGGGAAAGATCCCTCCTAAAGGAAGCACTGGACTATCTCAGTGACCACTGGACCTGGAAACCCCACACAGCCCACTAGGAGATGTGTCAGCCTGGGTCCAATTCACAAGTGATCCACAACCTCAGGATTACAGGATTACCTCACAAACCTCTTCCACTCCCACCAGCCTACAATCACTTCTGACAATAGAAGTACTGCTAATGACCACCAGCAAGCTCTCCATGCTGGGCCATGACAGACCAGTTGGATAATCCCAGACAAGATGGAAGACACTGTCAGAGAAAACTAAGTGAACTCATCACACCTGGTGGATGAAACTGCCTTATTGGTTGTAGACAGGTAGGATGAAGTAACTTGCCACAGTCCGATATAGTGAGCAGGTCTGTTCCTCCTGCAATGATCTCCTGGACAGGAATGCTGCCTTTTATGGGAGATTGTTTTTGATACTCCTCACTGAAACTTAATGCTGAACACAAACAACATAATCTATAATCTATTAAATCTCAAACTGCTCCTCAGAATACAGAGAACAAAACAATTAAAGCCTCTCCACACTTGGTAAATGTAGATTTTTAACAGATTTTAAAACTTACAAATAAGGATTCTAGTACTAATTACATATCCAAACAAACTTTGAACTGACTCCAAGATAAAGCTCTATGCTGGAAGTGACTATGCTGACTGACACACTTTGAACTGAAGCATTGGACAGTATCTTTCACCAGGAACTCACGGAGGAAGAATCCCTGAGATTTTAATGAACCTCCCATAGACTTTGTAGCCAGAGACATAGTTAAGTATCTAAAATTATTATCTGCACTTTAACATAATACTCTGTTTGAAAGCATTCGTAATATGCTCAGTAGAAATAAAGTGACAAACTCTCCCAAATGTAATGGAATTTTAAAGATATGTATACTGTTTCAATAATTTTATATTATGAAATGAAAATGGCATTCCTATGTGAAAAATTGTACATTATAGCATGTTTTTATTGTAGAAAATGTGTATTTGTGCTTAAATGGTTTTGTAATGACTTGAAAAACAGTTGAACAAATAAAAGTATGTGAATCTGAATCTGAATCCGAACTGAAGCTAACACCCACATAGAGAACTCATTCAAATAGCAAAATCAACTATGTAGTTGCCTCATTAACTCCTTCTTCACCTCTAAACACCATTTACAATCTCTGACATTTTTAAATCCATCCCTTTTCAACAATCCAGATTTAACACCACAGATAAGCAGCCATCAGTAAAGGTTTGCAGTAACTAAAAAATGCATCATGGGATGCAATGAGGCATCAGTGCTGCTCAGCCTCTGGTCTTATGGCTTGCTACCTCATTACAATACCGTGATGCAGTTTTGTTATTGTATACCAGCTTTTGCTATCATTTATTCTATTTGTGATATCTGACTCATTCTCTTGAAGGACATCAGAAGAAACAAACAAAATGCTAAGGGGTTTTGGGGACAGTTTATTACTTTTGAAGTTGCTTGTCTTACATTGTCTGTAGCCGATCTACTGTTTTTGCTTCTTTCAACTTAAACATGCTTTATTAGAATTTTGGGCCCGCATCCTTGGCACCTCTCAGATGACTCTGATTATTGACATTTGGTGGAATTAGTGACTTAGCTCCATGCTGTATCCACCCTCTATAAAACTCTGTGGGCATTTTGGGGATAAAACTTTCTGCAAAATGTGGTTACTAACAAGAATTTCCCATCTCTTTGTCCTTTCTAGATTCTACAGCACCATGGGATTTTGTGCATAGTTATTTTAAACTAGACAAGCTTAGGTTAATACAGTATAAGATACAATGCTTATTAAATGCCATATCGCTTTTACTTTTGGCAAATTAGAGAATCCCTATGTGGATGTTGTAAAACTCAGGAGGGCATGTTGAGACATATATTATGAGACTGCCCTCCCAAACAGGGTTTCTGGAATTCCATCAACTCTAAGTTAGGTCATTTACTAGGCCTTCAGGAAAGTTTTGTCCTGCAGCTTTGTTTCAGTGGGGCTGGCATTTAGCAATTGGTAGGTACCCAGATATTTCATTTAGTCCTTATCTCTGCTGTTGCTAAACTGGTGATTTTGAGACACTGGGTGGACAGTCAAATCTCATCTTATAAAGAATGGCATGCTGAAATGTTGATGATTCTTAAAATCTGTTGCTAGCCTCCACCACAATTTTATTGCATATAAAAATAGATGGGGAAAAATAACTACTTTGCTTCATTTACATTAGCCACAATTTTTCTCTTTTCTATCCAACTACTGCAGCCTGCTCCTTGGGTCCTTTTTTAAACTTATCCCGCGTTCCTTTTTGAATAGTTGACCCTTATTATTATTGATGCCCTCTGGTGGACTTCAACCATTTGTTTTGTTCTCTTTATAATGTTTTGATTAAGTGGATGTTTTGGGCTTGTATCTTTCGACATCACTTGTAGCGTACTTTGTTTAGATCAGTTATTATGTGTATCGATGGACTTCTTTATCACCTTATCCTGGGGTGTAAACATTTGATATGATCTTTGTTCTCTGGGTATTGGTGATATTGTGTGTGTGTATCTCCTAATTATTTGTTTGTTAGTTTTTTCTCAAAACAAAAACTCAATAAAGTTTACTAAGTTTAAAAAGAGGTTTAACTATAGGAATCATCTATCAATCCTCGTTCTTACACCTACTTGGCATCCTGCATCCACCCTTGTTTAACTACATATCTGTCGAAACCCTTATCAATGTTTTCATCACATCTAATCTTATTTACTGCATCTCCTCTCTTTGATCTCCAGAAATATATTACAATGGAAATTTAGTATGCTGAAAATACTGCTGTCAGCATTTTGTGAAAAGGGTTCTGAAACTGAGAGACTTGGATATTAGTGACTCAATATCAGTGCCCATTATGTGAGCTACCCTGAAGGGTAGTGAGGGAAACAACAGGGCAAACAGAAGAACATTAGGAGAATGGAATGGAAGAGGAGGGATGATAGGGAAGGTATTTGGGAGGTAGTGCAGTGTGAGGCTGCTAAGCTGGCTTTGTGGTGTGGTGGTGAGGGTAGCTGGCTACAATGGAGAGGTGCAGGGTTCAGGGCTGCGGAGGGTACAAATGTTTTGTGTTTTACCTGTGGTAGTAATTTTTTTACAAGTTTCTGCCCTCCCAACATGCACCCCACGGAGTTGAGAATCCATAGTAAGGGGGTGTGAGGTAAGCCCCAATGGTGTCCCCTGCATAAATACATTTGTTTTACTGCTGTTGCCTTGCTAGAACTGTACATCACCATTTTGTTTTTGGTGATGTACACTCACTGGAAAGGCAATTGTTATTTGGCGATTGCCGTTATGACATGGAACCAGTGCTGTCCGTGTCCTGCTCAGAGCACAAAAATAAACCACACCCACTGATTATCTCTCAAGCCCCAGAAAACTGAATTGAACTAAAGGTGTTCCTCCTTTTCTTTAAAATAATCTATGACCTTGCCCTGTTAACCTGAAATCATCACCCTGCTCCCTAAGAATCACACTCTGCTCCTCACATTGTGCATATTTACCTATACTGTCAAAGACAGAGCCTTTGCTTTTGTTTCTCTCATGAAACAAGCTCCCTGCTCGATCTCATTGAATACCACAGCCACATCAAATCTCTTAAAAAAAACTGCCTCTTTCTGTTGCCTGTGACATCTATATAGCTGTTGGTTGGCTGTCCTCACTGAGTTTTGATCTGGCTGCACTGCTTTTGGTTCTTTCAGTATGGTTGTGTAATCTGTCAATACTATTTACACTCATCATGGTGTGCCATAGTTTATTCTGGTAAGTATGGTTATATATAATTCTTACACCCTAAGAGTAACATTATGCTCAGGGTTTTCTTTTGTGTTCCAAGCTTTAACAAATCTGCATACCCATATTGTGTCTCACAAGACTTGTAGCTTGCAAGGTGGAGGACACATTACAGACCCAAGGTGCAGGGCACCAGATCAGCACAGTCAGACTGATTTGATGATCAGTGTTGAGATTCAGTCCAGTTCAGAAGGAGCAGACATGCCGACCTGCCACTGCAGAGGTAGCACCACTGCTTGTGGTTCAGAAGACTTGGGCTTGGAAGCAAATTCTGGGCATCAGAGGGTTGGCCAGGGGTTGGAGGGTCACGCATCTTATGGACTGCTATTCTTCTCCAGTGGTGGGAAACAAGGGCCCAGAATGGGCCTGACCCCTAGCGGCTGCCAGACATGCATTGAGGTGTGGCAGCTGTTGATGTCGTTTTACAGTAATAAGCGACACATGCCATGATGGCATTCATGTCCATATCTTCTCCTGGCAGAAGAAGAAAAAGTCTCATCAGCTGGATGAGACCAGTCTCCCCAGGCTCCACACCCAGCTATCCAGGCTCTGTTCAGTGAAACTGCATCTAGATAGACAGAAGGTTTTGGGAACCCCACCAACCCCACCAGGGGGCAAGCCCTGGGGCAGATGTAGAACAAGGTGAGGCCTGGTGGATGCCAGGGTGATGGGGCTAGTGGGACCAGTAGAAGTGGGCCTATCATACAGGAGGAAAAAGAAGGAGAGACGTCTGAGCTGATAGTGCTCTTTACTGTGTGATTTTATACAAGGTTTGTATTATTTAATTTATATATGTGTATTTCTTTATTTATTACCTTTATTTGTTGCCATTATTGTATTTGTTTTGACACTTAGCTAAGTTGCTTAGTTGCCTTTGAACTGTTCTTCTGCCTTAACCCTCATTTTGCTTTTTGCTTAATTTGCTTTTTTGTTTGCTTGTTCACTTGGTAGCACCTACATATTACGGTACTTGAGTACTGTTGATTTCCCCTCCCCTGAAGAGTGGTGGAATTTGAGGTGCTTTAAAGGTTAACTAAAGTAAGAATGAAACTAAATGTTTGGAACAAAATGGGGCAACTGGAGTGAACAAGGCAAAGGGATACTGGGTAAAATGGAGAGAGAAGAAAATGAGAAGAAAAGCTGGGAGGGACAAATGTGCTTACATTTAGAGTGGTCAGACTTACTAGGACCTTTGGTGACTACTCGGGTATGCAGGCAGAATTTATCAAATTCTGTAATAGCTGGAAGGTGGGACTTGCTGACCACCTTAGTTTGAATTTGGGTTCTTTGAAATCAGATAACTTAACATTTATAAAATATAGCCAAACAAAAGACACTCAGTTATGATGTGCTTATTAAAATTCAACAAGAATATCAATAAACTAATGGCTAAATACTGTGTCTTAAAATTGGGATTTAAAATTGACCTATGAGGGCAATTGTTCCATGTGTTGATGCTAACCATAGGATAATTTAAATTACTATTTATCACTGCTTAATATCTCATGCACACTTATGTTTATTTAATATACATGCTCATTTATATATTGGGTTTAAATTGGCGGCCCACTTTTGTTAAATGCAGCTCCACATGCTTATCTCAATCCTTGCTGGTGTTTGCTAATTACTAAAGTGAACAAGTTGGTGCAATTAATTATGATCAATCAAAGGATATTAATTGACATAAAGACTGCAATATACAAAGAAATGCAACATGCAGCAGCTTGTCCTAGATTTTGTAGCAGATAGCAGGCAGGCGGGTTACAGCAGTCAGATGGAAGTAAAGACTCCAGGTAAGATATGGATACCGAGAGATCCTGATGCTGTACTTATCCACACTCAGCCTAGAATTTGACTGGGAGTTTGGCAATAAGCACAAAGTGTGCTGTTGATTACGTATGCCTTAGAAAAAGCAACTATATTCTCAACTGCAACAAAGCAATAACAATATACCCACCTGTTTCTGAACTTCATCTGAACTTATCAGCCAACCATCATTTGCAGACCTTGGCAAAGCTGATGGAAAGCACCAGTAGTGCATTTTTGATTCCGATATTAAACTGGAAAAGTAAATACCATCTTTATTATATTTTAAGCATGTAAAAAGTAATTGGTATATTGACTACCAGAATAACAATCTTGATAAGCTTGGCAAGCACAATTGTATTGTCATTTTACTGACATCCTTAGCTTGGCTTCTTTGAATAATATTTTAGCAGGATATTTTAGCAGTGTAATATTTATAATAGTGGCATATTTAAATTAGAAGTTATTGATTAACTGTATTTGCTTCTTGAATTTAGAAGCCTCTAATACTTATAAAACATTTATAGGATCTTTAATGTTATTCTAGATTACTTCCTTAATTTAATAGGAAATCTTCAGTAATTGAAAGGAAGCATTGTAAGATTATTTAGATTAGTATACATTTGATTGTAAATTTGATTGTGTCAGACTGTTTAGAGGCCTGATAGAAATTTGGATCCTGCCCATTATAAAATGTAAAACTAATCACTAAATAAATAATATTACTTTAAAATGTATCTAATTGTTTATCTTTTGCTCTGTGTTATATTTCTTTAAGTGCAGCTATGGTATTATGTAGGCCTGCTGCCAGTCCCAGGATCACAGCTGACCCTGACTGTTTCCTGGGTGATAAAGTTATTGACACCAGAGAAGAGAAGAAGAGAACAACCAGAAAATTGGAGAAAGAAGAATAGAAAGAAAGGAAAGAAAATGAAGACAAAGCCTGGACATCTAACAGTACAAGAACAAAAGTGAAACAAGAAAGAAGAAACATGAAAGTTGCACTATCAAGTAGGCTTGCAATGGATTAGTATTATAGACTTTACCAAGTTTTAACAAACATATAATATAGTTTTTACTAGTATGGGCAGATAGTATTACAGTATATATATTTTGATAATTGTATTAAGCCTGTGTTCTATACTGAACAATTTCTGAACATCTAAAACTACTCCAATTGTATTGTCAAAGAGTGCACTGAAATTCACTGATTACAATGAGAATTAAAAAATCCAAGTCTGTAAAAGACCTGTCAACTCATCAAAACTTAGATAAAATGCTTCCAAAGGAAATAGAAGGAGAATGATGTAATTAGAGGAGTAGAAACTATTGGAACTAATGCTTTAGTGTATGTGATCAGAAAAACATTTAGAAAGGGAAGAAATTAAATGATAAGAAAACAGACATTGCTCAAATGACAATTGACTCATTTGTAGGAAAATTACTTCAACTCCTGTAATAGAACTCCTCAATTGCAACTGTCCCCAATGCTTTACCTATAACATAACATAACATAACATAACATAACATAACATAACGTAACGTAACGTAACGTAACGTAAAACAACATAACACAACATAAGCTACCTGATTCTTGTGTAGAGAATCTAAGAAAATTATTATAGCCTTATCCCAATAAATATATCAGGAGGCACAGATAAATATAGTTGCATCTGAAAGACACGTAGATGTTTCCTGAAATTTCTGTGATATCACTAGAGAAATTATCTGCCTGCAGTACCATACCTCTCAAATGTCCCTCATTATAAGGGACATGCTCATTGCCCATAAAATTGCTCAGTCACCCATCCATCCCTCGTGGAAAGGTGCTGTCCACAAAGAGAATGTGCTGTAAATTCAAACTTTAAAGCAGAAACTCTTAATATTTTAAAATACTAAATCCAAAATAAACTTTGTACAAGTAAACACTATGGTTTCACAGTGTTCTGAGCTTGTACCTCCATATTTAAGAATGTGTTCCTCATTCTGAGGGTCCGTGTCCCTCACTGTCCCTCATTTTGAGTGTCCAAAATGTCCATGTCCCTCATTTCAGTGACAAAAAGTTGAGAGGTATGTGCAGTACCACTGTGGGCCACCAGAAAGAATGTATTTTAGAGACTCTCTTTGGATATATCTCAAAATGTCTAGAAATATCTAAATGCATCTATGGCTGCAACTATATGAATCAAAGTCTGGTATCGTATGAGCTGCTAGATTGCTCCTGTGTGTATAAAAAGGAAGTGAAGCATCAGGAACATTGTCATAAGATGCTCAAAGACACATTTATTGGGAATTAAAAATCAAAGCCAGCCAGTGAGAAAATCTAAGCACCAGTGCCTCACCACTCAGAACACATTATTACAAGCAGTTGCATACCAATATGCCAAATGTTTTCACCGCCCAGCTTTGTCAGCATGATGTCTTCAGACAATTGGGGAAAATGTAAAATTATTTTAAAAGAGCTCATGGAGAGATATCCAAATTACGATCTTTATACAGCAGGAGATCAGAATGCTAGATTACCTAATCCATCAAAGAATTTAATAAGCTCCTCTATGGAAGAAGTCTCACACTATAGAATATGTGTCAGAAAATAGAAAATATAAATTCATTTAGAAAATCCAAAGACTGCTGGCCCAGTGGCACTGAGGGTTGAGGAGTTGGATGCACGCACCTCATGCCATGCTGGTGACCTGAGATCAGGAATGAGCCCAGGTTGTCGGGGTCAGCAGGGGAGGTGGAAGCAGGATTGAGCTGCCATGATGTGGCTGTCCCTCCTGGGAGGGATTAGGGGCTTTTCTGGACCTAGGCTGGCACCTGGTGGAGGACAGATGGCAGTTTGAGCTACAGGGGCCCAGCAAGAGCCAGGGTGGGGCAGAAGGGCAAGCGGTACCCATAGTGCATGTTCACCTCCATGTGCATGCACTGCTGTGTCTGCTGAGGGCTCAGGACTCTCGAGGAAAAATTGGAGAAAAGCATAAAGTACCTATAGAAAAAGAAAATCCAAAGACTGAGAGAAAATGAAGGTGGCAGAAAACTCAACTATATAGTCAATGATCTAGATTTAATTTTAATTTTAATAAATGGCAGAACTAAAGAACAGGATGTCTCCCATATATATCACTCTTCTATTTGCTTCCATGATAGATTTATTTTTCCCAAATGTTAATGCCCTGGACAGAGTAGCTGATCTCAAGATAATAGAAATATGTGAATGCCTCATTTACCTCTCAGATTCTCTTAAATTACAATATTGGGACACCTGAAATATTAAATTAAAACAATGACTCGTATGTGGGTATTAACTCTAAAAGAATCAAATGACCTCAAGATAACATTTCTAATCTTTGATTAAATTTTGTATAACGCACAACCTAATAAACTTAAATATCTAATTTTACAAAATGACAAATAGATACCAGTATCTAGTTTGCAGTTATAGGATGATCTTATTCATTACATAGCTCCAATTTTATATACACATACAAACCCCATAAATAAAACAAATACTTGATTTAACCATACTTGCAGGAAACAAAAAAGAACTAACAAGATTTGAGCGGACAATTAGGCAAAATAAAACAAAACTGAATTTACAGCAATTAAGAAAAGGAAACATATAATGAAACATTAAAGCAAGAGAAGTTAAAATACCAGAAGGATTTCTGTGTAAATTAGGCAAGTCAGTGCAAACAAAAGAGTAACAGATGCTGGTAACCATAGGATTTAATTCATATCATCAGACTATTGAAATATACATTCAACCAGAACAATGAGAAGATAATTTTACTAAAACATATTTTGATAATAATGAAAATTTATGGAAAACTCTTTCAAAGAATCTCCATTGAGAATTAAAGGCTTACAATTACTGGGTACCGCTTCCATAGGAAACCTAGTTATAATTTGCCGCTATAACCAGCTCGGCTGATTATAATGGCAAACACGCGCTACATTCCCTCGGACCATTCATGCGCCAGTCGCCAGTCTGTGACGCTACAACCAATAATCCCAAATTGCCCCACACTTCAATCATCCCCGATTCAACAGTAATTTTTTTTATTTAGAAAAAAAAAACACCTATCAGCAAATGAAACACAAACCGCTACCACATTTTCCCATTGACATGTTGTCTGGGCAACCAAGTGCATACCACTGACTCTCCAAGCTGGGAAGGATGCTGCAACCGCTGCTTACCAGTAAGTCTATGTTTTAAGAGAAGCACAGAAACAGAAATTAAAATATTCATTTTACCCCCGACAAAGCACAGCACTGTTATTTCTACCGTGGACCGCACAAAATCCAGAAAGGTCCGCGACTCTGTGAACACCAATCTCTTACTTTATCTTATTTTCTATAATTGCTGAGGTGAAAAAATGTAACCAGCAATTATAAAAAATTAAATATAGGGTGGTGTGTAAACTCTATTTTACACACACCCTCATTGTGGAATGCTTTTTATTAACCCTTGGGGTTTATGTAGCATCCCACAACTCGGGTGTGTGTAAAATCTCATTACACACACCACCCATATATTATTCTCTATATTATAAACCATACCTAACTGTAATAACTCACATGGAAATAAAATGCAGAAAATTGAACCAAATTTGTAGGCGATATAATTAAACATTTTATATAGAAACATAGAAACATAGAAACATAGAATTTGATGGCAGATAAGGACCGCTTGGCCCACCCAGTCTGCCATTTCCTACCTACTGGATAAGCTGCAGATCCTAGTTAACCAGCAGCCTACTTCTTTCTACCCCCACCCCCAGAATTGCCTTATGACTATCCCATGCATGCTTGAATTCCACCACTGATTTTGACTCCACAACCTCCTCCGGAAGGCCATTCCATGCATCCACAACCCTCTCTGTGAAAAAATACTTCCTTAAATTACCTCTGAGCCGCCCCCTCTATCTTCAAATTGTGCCCTCTTGTTCTTGCACACCTCTTTTTGAAAGATGCTACCCTCTTGGACTTTGTTGATTCCTTGAGGTACTTGAAAGTTTCTATCATGTCCCCTCTCCTCCTTTCCTCGAGGCTATACATATTAAGCTCCTAAGTCTCTCTTCATATGTCCTCCGGTGCAGACCCTGCACCATTTTAGTTGCCCTCCTCTGGACAGCTTCCATCCTGTCTATGTCTTTGCAGAGATTGGGTCTCCAGAACTGCACACAGTACTCCAGATGGGGTCTCACCAGCTGTCTGTATAGAGGATAATAACTTCCTGTTTTCTACTGGTGATGCCTCTCCTATGCATCCCAGTATCCCCAACCCTCCTTGCTGCCTTCTCACATTGCTTGCCCACCTTTAGGTCATCTGATATGACTACCCCAGGTCCCTTTCCATTTTGTTGTTGTTAGTATCTCACCCCATTGTGTACTCTTCCCTGGGTTTTGTTTCCCAGGTGCATTACCTTACACTTCTTAGCATTGAATCTAAGCTGCCATACATTTGACCATTCCTCTAACCTTGCCAAGTCTCTTCTCATCCTTTCCACCCCACCCTGTGCATCAACTCTGTTGCAGATCTTAGTGTCATCTGCAAAGAGACATACTTTTCCTTCCAGTCCTTCTGCAATGTCGCTTATAAAGACATTGAAGAGGACCGGTCCTAATACTGAACCCTGCGGTACTCCGCTAGTGTAACCCTCCTTTCTTCTGAGTGGACTCCATTTACTATTACTCTCTGTGTCCTATTCTCCAGCCAATTCTTTACCCAGGCTGTCATCTTGTAGATCATCATTATAGATTATTTGGGTCCATTTCTGTATCAAATTTACAATTATATGATCCAAAACACTATTTTTCCTTCTTTGTGGGCTGGTAATATTCTTTTCCCAATTCAAAAGGACCCTTTAAATGATCCACAAATGTATAAGCCAATCAGCCTAGCTGACACGACACAAAAAATCTCAATAATCATCTTGAAAAGATTAGTATCTTGGTTAAGGATTTGTCTGTTTTACTAAATACAAAATGGGTTTAAAATGTATGTTCCACAGTATAACATTGCATGGTATTATCTCATTTGATGCACAGATATGTTATTATAAGGAAGGGTAAGCTATTTTGTTGTTTTGTAAAGCTAAAGATGGCTTTTGATAGAATTATGGGAAAACATTATGGCCAACTCTATGTGATATGGGTATTGATAAACACTTATTGGATATTATAAGACTACACAAAAACACTAGAGGTGGGATATTCAGACTGCGCCACAAAGGCGTAATAGCAGGAGCAGGCGCAAGTGCAATGCACCCTGCACAACATGCGCAATATTCAAACACAGAACAGGCTAAGGTGCACTTGTGCAATGCAGCTGAATATTGTGCCAACTGTGCCATGGCGCAACCAGGGATGAGCAGTGGAGCAGGGCTGATGCACAGTAGCACAACCAGGGATGTGCAATGGAGCAGGGTAGAAGCACAGTAGCACAACCAGGGATGCGCAGGGACAGGGACAGGATGCAGGGATGCACCACCCATGGAAGCCATGGGCGGAGCAGCATGCAGCAGGCCAGACAGTGCCCCCACACCCCATAGACTGCACAACCAGTGGTGAGCTGGATGGACCTCCAGCCCATGAACACCAGCACCAAATCCACAGCTGGGGCACGGTGCCCCAGCACCTCCCCATAGCAGTGGCCGCCCAGCACAAGGGAGGGCCCAGCCACCCAGTGCCACCCATCCCACAATGCAGAGCACACCCTATACAGCAATCCCCAGACACCGGCACAGGAGCAGTGCCCAACAGTGCATGGCACCGAATGCATGCCACCACCCCACCATGACAATGCAATCCTGTGCACCATGGAGCCATGCATGGCAGCCCACTGTAAGCACCCGCAGTGGGTAGCACCAGCCACTGATGCAACAACTGCAGACACAGTGCCACCCCGTGGCACAGCAGAGAGGTCAACCCTACATCAGTACCTGAGGGACCCCGCATGTGACAAGGCCTGCCCTGGACCCCACCACCAGCAGGACAGCACCTGCACACCCACCCATGCACACACCTGTCCCAACACTGGCCCCAACGGACAGCTGGCCGCCCACTGTGGTGCATGTAGGCATGCACCACACAGGATGCAACACAGGCACAGACACCACCCTGACCCAAGGGTACCTGACACAGGGCCACAATAGCGGGGCAACAAATGCCACTGGCATGCTTCCACTGATGCTGTGCACCCACAGCCTGCACCCTACCATGGCACAGGTGTACCAGCCATCCTGCACATGCACCATGAAGCCATCCACTGGCAGCATGCAGCCGGAGTGCAAGTGACAGACATCAGAACACAGACACCGCAACAGACACCAGTGAAAGCATGGAGGGGACAACAACATAGCCCATGGAGTCACCCAAGGCAGACATGCAACAAACCAGAGACAGGAGGCAAGCTGCCATTGCGCCATGGCCAGAGGGTGTCCGCATGGACAGCCACCAATGACATGCAGCAGACCATGTGTACCACAGACATGCAAGGGACCAGCTGCATGGGCCATGGACATACTGACAGGGGTGCTAGGGACACAGCACATGCATCAGGGACCACTGCAAACAGACATCCAGTGCACTGGGAACAACACATACCACAGACGGGACCAAGTCCCCACCCACATCATAAGCGGGTCCCTGCCGGACACACACACGCCCAGGCCTGCACCACCCCCGATGCCATGCACACCACTGCAGCTAACCACCATATGCCCACTGCAAATCAGAGACCACCGCAGTTGTCATAACAAACAAGTATGTAATAAAGGTGTGATCTGTACAAAAACACAACAAACTAAACTATTTACAATGTGGGGCGGAAGGGCCACATACCAGGTGGGCATGGGCATAGGGCAGGGTGTACATCTGGAGTGGGATGAAGGGGTGTGAGGGTAAGTCAGGGGAATGCACAACAGGTGTGTCATAGGGCCTAATGGTGGCCCCTCTCCCCATTTCAGTCTCAGTGGTGCCTCCTGTGCCTCCTTCTACTGTCCCATTCAGTTCTTTGGAACAGCTCCAGAGTAGCCCTTGACAGCTGCAGAAGCTACTGTACATTCCTCTCAAGGGCAGTCCAGTGTTGTCCACCTGAGGACAAGGAGCAGAGTCAGTGCGTGTGACTGGCCAGACCCCTGCAGCCCACCCAATGTGCACGGCATACAGCCGTGGGCCGCCCTGTGATGGAATGCGACCACCCACAGTGTCCGAGCCCACATGACCCGCCCTACCCAGGCACCCATAGACATGTGGAATGCTGCACACACCCACTGCCCATGTCCTGCACAGCACCACCATGGCAGTACACTGACATGGCTATGTGGTGCGAAGGCAGTGGCACAGCCATGGACCCAGTGCATGCACAGCCCACCTGCAACACCCAGCCACACATGCAGTGCCATAGGACAGTACTGAGTGCACCATGTGGCGTGCATGGCAATGGGGCCAAGTGCAGGTGGCCACGCCCACCACCACCCCTGCAACCCAGCATGCACAAATGTAAGGGGAAACATAGCACTCACCTGAATCCTGGCCAGCAGGGTACTGCTGGCCCATGGCTCCTCCAATGTGCCCAGCTCCAACTGCACTGCACCCACTCCGCCTGCTCCCCTGTTCTTGGGGCAGACATGCCCACGGCACTCCTCAGGGCCTAGGGTGCAAACATGGAGAGGCCAACATCAGTACAGGTCAGTAACAAAGCTCCCCAGTGGTGTGTGTGTCTGCACAGCCCAGCCATGATGCACCACCACCACCACCACCACCACCCCCATTAGATGGCCCCACCCCCTGCAGTGTGGCCTTATGCACACCGCAATACCCAGACAGACAGACACTACCAGTGTTTGGATGGAGCACCTACCTGGCCGTGGCACAACACCTTGCTGGGCGCATGACTGCAGACACCCCAGGTGGTCAGGGTCCCACCACTGGAGGTCACCATAGCAGTGATGACACTGCTCTGCTGACCAGATGATCCCATTTGCCTCCTCCAGGCCCTCTGACACCTCCTGCAACACAGCAGTCCATGGCCTGTGGAGGGGTTCCTGCCCAAAGAGGGCACCAGCTTGTGGCTCCACCAGGGCCACCAAGTTTGCCAATTCAATGGTGCTCTAGACCTGTGCTCTGGTTCTTGGCATCTTGCTGTTGAAACCGCAAACAAAATGGCACTCTGTAGTGCACATTGCCCCATGTGCAGAGGCAGTGCAATGCCTACGCTGGCAGTCCCCATCGCGCTGTCACTGGACTGCACGATAGGGGTGCCACCATGCAGACACATGGCGATAGGGTGCAAAAAGGTTGACCGGAGGGTCAGGGTCTGTCTGCGCACAGTGCACCACAGTGCTATTGGGGCACCCTGCATGTAGCGCAGTAGGGTGCTTGAGTGTGACACCCTGTAGTGGCTCTACCACACTGTGGCACCATGGTGCCCAGGGCCCACCAAGGCATGAGTGCCTCATGGGCAAACAGCGTACTAGCACCACAGGCACAGTGGTGGACATGCTCTGCACTGCCTCCCATGCACAGCAAGTCAGCAGCGCCACGCTCGGTGACAGCACCGGCCATGCACTGAGTGGTGACTATTGCGCACGCCACAGTGCTGAGCTATAGCCTGAGCACGCTCATCAACATTGCGCGAACAGCGTGATATTCAGCCAGTATATGCAAATCAGTTCATTAGCCATTCCACGGCGATCCACTGCATTATTTTATTTATTTATTGAATTTTGTTGACCGGTAGGTTTCACTGGGCCCGGAGGTCCCTTTTCAGGGCGACCGGGGTAAAAATAACATACAAGTAACAGAACAGTACAAGTTGATAGATGACATATTGTGTTACAGAGCTGGATTACATAGGGTTACAATCAGAGTAGGAAGAGTTGGAACATACAGTCAGAGAGACCTCAGAGTAGGAAATAAAACAACATGTTGCATGCACATAAACATGAAGATCTAGGAAGAGCACTGGATAACAGCTACATTGCTAGGAGTCAGGTCACCTTCCTAAGAGGGATCAGGGGTGACGTGAGGTTAGCATCCACTAACAGTTGCACCTGCCCTGATTTGCATGCATTATGCTATATAAATGTGACATGGGGCTGCAGAGGCCATGGTTAGGTATTGCAGCCCATTGTGATGGGTTGCATGCTGTTGTGATGTGGGGACTCTAGTTTGGGAGGGCTGAATGGGACTGTACGGCCCAAGGTAACACCTGTCATTCCCAGAGGCTCGAGCATGACCGAGCATGAGAAGAGGAGGAACAGGGAAGGAAAGGAGGAGGCCCAGCTTCACTAGGGCTGAATCAGATGCCCTGTTTGAGGCATATCTGGACAAGGAACCACTGCTCAGCAGACAGTGGGGAGCTACATGCCCGTGCTGTGGAGTGGGGTGAGGTGGCGTGTGCCGTGAACCAACGCAGCAGCCACCAGCGATACGTGCAGGAGTGCAAGAAGGAGGTTGGCATGGACAGGAGGCAGATCAAGGACAAGGTGACTGCCATCAGGGCTGCACGTGCTGCCACGGTGGGAGTCAAGCTGGATGTACCACATGTGCATGCCACAGGGGTGGCCAACAGCATGCAGGTGTAGTGCCATCAAGAGGGCATTCCTGGTGGTGGCTTCCAGATGGGTGATAGCCCATCACTGCATGGTAGGTCCTGTGCTGTCAGTGTGTGGGTGGTGGAGGGCATGCCACAGGGCAAGGTGGAGCCACTAACACTAATGTGTTCCTTATATCTCCTGAGCATCTACATGGGACAACAGTGGTGGGTGTGTCCACCAAGAGGAGGCCCTGGACATGGAGGATCACCCATCCACCTGTACAGGTGTCAAGGACTGGCCAAGTGCATACCTGCATGTCTGTCCAGACTGGTGTGGGTAGTGCGTGGTGCAGACAAGGCCCTGCCTGTGTCCCAACATGATAGCCCATGGTCTCCAGCATGCTGGGACACAGATTGGGGCTGGATCCAGCACTGATGATGATGGACCACGCCCAGACAGTGATACATGTGGAACACAGGATTGTCCCACAGCAGGCAACTGCATGGGTGTTGCCATGGGTGATGCGCCATGGCTGCCTGGTTAACAACCAGTCCCAGCCTGTGCCTGTATGCCTCAGTGGGGCAGCACTGGTGTGCATTCAGGGCAGTGGGGCTGTTGTGGCTGCTGCGGCAGTGCTGGTAAGCCCTGGCAATTGGCAGCTGGAGGGCAGCACCAGCAGTCGGCCAATATCAAAGGAGGGACAGTGTCGGGCGGTGGCAGTGCACCATGTGTGGCGTGACCTGGCATGATTCTGGTGTGCAGCACCCAATGTCAAGGGATTCTGGCCAGCAGGGTCAGGAACACCACGAAGGACAGCATGCCGGATCAGCGGATGACCACTTTGATGAACACAGACATCTTCTCCAGGCTTCAGTAGAGCAGCACATGTGGATCATGATGGCGGTGGATGCACTCAGTGCGGTTCTGCGCCAGGCAGACAAGCAGCGCAGTAGGGACCATGGATTGCTCCTGGTAGAGATGGCCTGGCAGTCAGCAGATGTGACCACTGCCATTGACAGGCAGACCACTGCATTGACAACTGTCATGGCTACATTGGGCACCCAGTTCGGTGCCCAGCCACCACAGACACCGCACAGTGTCATATTCACCCCCATTCCAGCACCGTGCGACACCTTCTATGTTGACACTGGGTTTAGCTGTGGGCATACCGAGCACGCCTGGTGCGGGCATGTTCGGTGGGCTGCAGACCCCTGCATGAACACGGTCACTTTCACGCAGCGCCACCCCTGGGGACCATCGGTGCCACCCCATGAGGCCACTGGTGAGCCTGACATGGCTGGCAGAGCTCAACAGGCCGCCCATGCATCCATGGTGGCTGTGGTACTGTGCCGTGTGACTGACCTGTCTCCCACCCTGGCCACTGTCTGCCGCTGCTCTATGTACAGTGTGGTGTGCATTGTGAGATGCATGGGTGGGGTACCCAGCCCTGCACACACACATCCCTGTGTACACTCTCCCAGCTGCTGGCCACTGTGGCATGTGCATGATGATGCCTGCATTGCGCTGTCCACTGGTGTGCAATGGTGCCCAGTGTCTAAGAGCACACACAGTGACAGCCACTGGGCATGGTCTATGTGGTCCTGTGTGGGGTGGAGGTGGCTGTTGGGGTTGGTGTGCCATTTCCCCTTGTGCATGTGTTGTGGGGTGTGTGTGTGTGCGATGTGTGTGTGCATGTGTCGTGTGCCCTGCCCATCCTGCCGCCGTGTGTGGTGCTCCGCTCAGACCTATTCCCTTACAGCTGTCCACCCCGATGTCCTGCCCTGCCTGTCTGTGGGCTGTGCCCTTGTCCTTGGTGGTGCGCATGGTCCCATGACCTACCTGTGTTGTCCAAAGTGCTCCTCTGTAACTGTGTCCTGGTGCAGCTGTGTCATCCGGATCAGACGGGGTCTCGTCACCCAGGGGTTAGCTGCCCTTCACCAGCTGGACCAGCATCCTCACCGTCCCCACCGCTGTCCCCTACTTCAACCTCTACAGCTATCACACAGTTGGTGGTCATGTTGTGCAGGATATAGCAGGCCAGGAATAGCCCACAGGTTTTTGAGGGGCTGTACTGTAGGGCACTGCCTGAGGTGTCCAGGCACTGGAACCATGCCATCAGCAGCCCAAACACCCGCTCAATGACATTCCATGTTGTGGCGTGCACCTCATTGTACTGTAGCTCGATGGGGTCATGGGGGCACCAGTATGGTGTGAGCAGCCAGGGCTGTAGTGGGTAACCACAGTCACCTGTGTGTAGAGGGTGGACATTAGAATGGTGGTCTGTGTCGCTATACCATGGGCCAACATGGCTGGTACCCATGGCACCTCTGACTATGCACCCCCGTTTGCTCACACCGTCCTGCGTGATATGCATACTCACCTACTAGATGGCCAGTGGGGATGTCCCACTCTCAAACCTTGGCACAGTGCAGACTGGTGCCAGATGAAGGCATCATGTGCTCCCCAGGGGTGCGTGGCACAGACATTGGTTATGCCCCTGGCATCGCACACCCCTGGCAGTTTATGCTTGGGTATCCCTTGCCGTTAATGTATGCTGCACCTCCGGGCCAGGTGGCATGTGGATGCCTACATGGGTGCAGTCAATGGCCCTGAGCATGCCAGGCAATCGTGCTACCTTGTGGAACTCCTGCATGTGTGCTGTGTGCTCTGCCTGCGTGCTGGGGAAATGGATGTACTCCACAGCATGTGGCAGCAGTGCGCTGAGGAATTGTGTAAGTAGGTGTGGTGACTGACTGGGTTATGCCTGTTGTGTCCCCTGTTGGTCTCTGGAAGGTGCCCGTGGTGAGCAGGCACATAACAACTGTCACCTTCATCTCCACTGACAGAGCATGGCTCCATCATGTGGGTGCCTGCATCTCATCACTGCACAGCTCACAGAGCTGCCTCAGTATCACCCGGTTCAGGTGGTACCGGCCCACAATCTCTGTGTCAGAGTACTGTTCAAAGTTGGTGTGAGCTCGGTACTGCCTGTTATGGGTGTACCGCCGATGGGCTCCTTCCACGGCCGCTCCTCCTGCTGCCTGCCTTCTCACACCCTCATTACCGCCTCCATCTGGAAAGTGGCACTGACCATGTCCCTGGCTATTGTTCCCCGGGTGGCTGTTGTCCTGTTCCTCCACTGTCTGTTCTGGTGCTCCCCTGCATCAGGTACACCTCCAGCTGTTTGCCTGTGGCTGTTCTGCCTCTTGCCACTGCCCTCAGTCCACTGTGGCACTCTCACGCCCTTTCTGCACACTGGCATGGGCACCTACTCCTATCCTCACTCTGGCACAGTTCTGGTGGGCCTGTCCTAATCCCTGCCCAGTCCTGCACCCTACTTCCTTGTTTTCCTCCCTGGCTCTCTGTCTCTCACGCCCACCTGTGGCTTCCCTGTTGCGTTCTTCCTCCTCTCTCTTGCTCCCTTTATTTTGACTCATTTCCGCTGTTGCACAACTTCCGCTTGCTCTGCTATTGCACATCTCATACTGTTGAATATTGCACTGTGCATGTTATTCATGGTTCCAACCCCTACGGTTGCATGCATTCATTACTGTTGCGCTCTGGGTATTGCTTATTGCTGTGCAGCCGCCTCCCCGCTGAATATCGTGACAACAGGAATTTCCATACTTGCGCTTGGAGCATCCCTTGTTGTGCATGGCGATCCGCCTGAATATCCTGCCCCAGAACTACAGCATTGAAATTCAATGTAAGTGAATAGCAGATACGCCCTTCTTACGTTTTATTTTAAGTGTCAGTTTCTGCGTACTTACTTTTCAAATACATGTTAGTTAGGAATTAACTGTGGAAACAATGCCATAGAAGAAGCACATTCCTTGGTAACTACAGCACAGTTACACCCTTCTTACACTTTATTTTATGTTATTTTCTGTGTACTTACTTTGTAAGTACATGTTAGTTAGGCATTAATTGTGGAAACAATGCCACAGAAGCAGTACATTCGTTAGTAACGACAGTGCTGTTAAAACCAATATGTAATTATGTAAATTAATTATTTTTATTGTATAGCAATTTACAATATTAGATTGCACGCTTATTTTTAGCTCTTTTTTTTGGTTGCACAGTATACAAGTGTTGGCTCAGGGTTCGAACCCAGTTTTCCAGGTTTGCAGGTCAGTGCTTTTAACCACTCTGCTATGCTGCAGTAAGTTCACGAGGGAATGATTTCTGAAGGATAATTTGTGTCACTAACTATACTATAAATACTGTATAACTACACTGTAACTGCACTGCTATGTAGTTGTTAACTAGTTTCACAATGCATGTTATATACTTAAATAACTTTAAATGTGCTGCTTTCATGAGATTGACACACCCGTCTACTGCTTCCACACCCCTATCCTGATCTCAAGATGGCTTGATGCTCCTAAAGGGAAATGAAGGCATTCAAGCTAGATGGAAGGAGCATTTTGAGACACCCTGATCGGCAAGTCATCTGTGACAGATGTCACTACCAACTCTGTCCTCAACACCCTGAAAGAGAATCTCTCGCCAACCTCTTGTCATCAAAGAAGTAAGACATGCCATCAAGCTGGCCAAAACAACAAAGCTGTGGCACCAGACAGCATACAGCTAAAGTCTACAAGGCTCAGGGTGAGGAACTGGTACTAAAGCTCCACGAACTCATTCTCTGAATTTGGAACAATGAGGAGATTCCAGAGGACTTGAGGAATGCCAACATTGTTACCATCTTCAAGAGGGGAGACAAGTTGGTGTGTGGAAATTATCGAGGCATCGCTTACTCTCCACTGCAGGAAAATCCTCACCGCATTCTTCTGAACCGTCTCCATCCCATCACTGAAGAAGTCCTCCCAGAATCTTAGTGTAAATTCAGACCATCTCACGGGACAACTGACATGATCTTCGTTGCCAGGCAGATCCAAGCAAAGTGTCGGGAACAACATCAGGACCTGTACATGGCTTTCATTGACCTGAAAAAGGCCTTCAACTCCATCAGTCTTGAAGCCTCATGGAAGGTGCTGGCCAGATTGGCTGCCCTGCAAAATTTATCAAGGTTCTGAGGCTTCTGCATGACCAGATGACTGCTAGTGTTCTCCACAATGATTCAAAGACAGACCCATTCATCATCCAAACTGGAGTCAAGCAAAGGGTGTCATCACTCCAACCTTGTTCTCTATCTTTCTAGCAGTCATCCTAGTCCTCATCAGAGACCGCTTCTCACTGGAATTGACATTGAATACAGAATGGATGGAGGGCTCTTTAATCTTGGACATCTCCTTCAAAGACCAAAGTTTGCAAGACATCCATCATTGACCTTCATACGCTGATGACTGTGCCATCCTTGCACACACAGGGGTGACCTCCAGTCTATGCTAGATGTCTTTGCGGAAGCTTACCAAAGTCTGGGACTCTCACTCAACATCAAGAGCGATCAAAGTGCTCTATCAGCCTGCTCAAGGCCTTGTAAATGACCCTCCACAATTCACCATCGAGGGCCGGACCCTGGAGACAGTCGAGCACTACCCTTACACTCAGTAGCCACTTTTCCTAACAGTGAACATCGAGGATGAGGATTCAGCACAGGATCCATTGCGCTAGTACCTCATTTGGGAAACTGCTTTGGTGCATCTTCACTAACCGTGACATATGAAAGGACACCAAGATCCAGGTATATAGTTCGGTTATCATCCCTACCCTTCTTTATGGATGCGAAACTTGGGTGGCTTACCAACATCATCTAAATAGCCTGGAGAGGTACCACCAACAATGTCTCCGGAAAATCCTCTGCATCAAGTGGAAGACTACCGCACTAATGTCAGTGTTCTCGCTAAGGCTAATGTCACCGCATTGAGGCAATGATCCTCAGACATCAATTCTGCTGGACTGACACTTTTACTGATGCCCGACTCTCCACTCCCCAAACAAATTTATATCTTGGGCTTAGTCATGGCCAGAGATCCTGTGGTGGTCAAAGGAAAAGCTACAAAGACACACTGAAGGCATACCTCAAGAAAACATATATGGACATCATGAGCTGGAGAGCTGGTCACCAACTGATCTCAGTAGTGCAGAACCTCCATCAAGCGAGGGCCTGCTTCAAAAGAAATGCCTTGCCCTCGGCAAAGAGAGAAAGCATAGGAAGGAAAGGGAAAGAAACCCCAGCAAGCGGGCAGCTCTCCCACATGGAAACATCTGCAATTTCTGTGGATGAATCTGTGGCTCTAGGATTGGATTACTGAGCCACCTCAGGACCCATCAGTGAACTACGGTAGAGATCATCCTCAAATCGAATGATCTCCAACAAAAACACTGTAACTGCACTACTATGTAGTTGTTAACTAGTTTCACAATGCATGTTGTGTACTTAAATAACTTTAAATGTGCTGCTTTCATGAGGTTGACCCACTCTTCTACTGCTCCCACACCCCTGTCCTGCTGCTGCCAAGGTGGGTGGCTGGGAGTGGGCATAGCTACCCTCAGATGAGAGTCCAAATTCATCTGTACCTAAGACTAAACTGTCCCATTGTACAATGCTGAACAGTCAAAAACTGACTGATTATAAATCATGCATATTGTGCCCACACTTTAGTTGCTACTTTATTGTGTTTCAGCAGTATTCTTGCATTTAATTGTACCAAGCTGTACTCAGTATATTCAGTGTATTCTATTTCCTGTACCTTTCTCTGCTAATGTAAGCGTATTGTCTGTATTACCTATGTACTATTATGTGTTCCATATTTATTGTGCTATCTAGTGTTTTTAGATTGATGTAGTTCTTATGTTCAGATTCGGTTTCACTTATTTATGTAGGTATGGTGTACTGGTGCTACACTTTAGGACTATAGAATGTAGAATATATATCCCATGATGCTACATAATTTTGTTGTGCAATATTTTTGATGTGCAATGTTTTTAATGTGCAATAATCATTGTGGTGTTTGTTATTATGTATACACAATTAATGCACTGTGTCTTTAATTGTATTCCTTATAAAATACTCCCACTCTAATGGTAACCATGCCATGAAAAAGCATTGAGACGAAATTAAAGATTAGTGGTTGTGGGTGCTGCTTGTCTGTTCATTTAAAATAAAACAATTTTTTTACTTGATCTAGCTCTAAGGTTTTTGTTGGTCCACTGTGTTGCTCCACTTTTGAGGATTGTTGTACACTTACATATGTGGCAACACTGGTTTAGTTCTTCAGAAAGTCGCCTATAGGCTGTACTTAGTATTCTAAGTTGTGCTCCAGTATTGACATCACTACTGCAGCACAATAAAATAATGATGTCACTACTGTAGCACAACAAGCATATTCCAGGCATGTAAGTTCTTGCATAACAGGGTTCCACCATACATTATATCTATTTCAATAAACATACTAGGGTTGTCAGAATCCTCTGAAGTTTTGAGTTCTAGTTCTAGTCTAGAACTTTTGAAAAGTTCTAGGGTTTTAATCTTTTAGAACTTTTTAGAACTTGAACCCTAATTATGCTGCAAATAATGAATAGTAAAATGCATGTGAAATAGAGCACATGCTACCAATAATGAAAGATCATAGTGAAATAGGCATGAAATTGAAGACAAAAAAATAAAGTCTGTTCAATATAAGGGAAGAGAAATGATCATACATGACTTTGATATATTGGTTACAGTGCAGCAGTCAAAGGCACACAGCAGGATTTATTTATTTAGTTTTTGTTGACTAGGTAAGTATACTAGACAAATCCTGCCTATTTTCACGCATGACCGAGGAGGGGATACAGATGAATGCCAACTGACTTTGAACCAGATTAAGCTGTTGGTGGTATTTTTATAGTGAATAGAGGCAAATTTGGCCAGGACACGGGAAATTCTCCTACTCTTTTCGATAAGTGCCATGGGATCTTTAACATCCACTTGAACTACCTCCAATCCAGGCAGATGAGAACCTCAATTTAACATCTCATCAAAAAGCGGCACCTCAGAAGTGCAGCACCCCTCTCGAGCTGCACAACAGTGTTAGTACTGGATAATAACAAAGTGCAGATGTGGGAACTGAACCCACAGCCCTCTGATTTCCCAGCCTCAGAGGCAAGTGTGCTACCTACTGAGCCACTGATACTGGCGATGGCCTGTATGCCATGTAGGAGTTAGTCATGCAGATACAACATGCAGGGTTTTTTTTAATTGAGTAAGGATTTTTCTCTCCCCAGAGTCCCCTGAGAAAATATTTTTGTCATGTATTTAGGATAACTCACAACTGGCTAGGTGGGCTGCACATGGTCACATACTAGGTAGGGTATAGTGCAGTCAAAGTGCACAGCAGGATGATGGGCTGGCCACAGTATGCCCAGCAGACAGAGTCACATAACACAGTGAAGAGATTTTTCTGTCTCTACTCCCAACAGGACATAATATTTATGGTATATATTTAAGGATACCACCACACAACTGGCTGCTGGGCTGCACATGGTCACACAGACTGAATAGGGTAAGTGCAGTCAAAGGACACACAGCAGGATGGTGGGCTGTCCAGTGCACCACGTGAGCAGATGGAATGACACAACATAGTGAAACACACTCACACAGGTATATATTTTTTTTCTAAAGGTTTCCTGTCTCTCCTCTCAGCGGAGGACTATTTCTGGAATGTATTTAAAGACACCACAGCTGGCTGCTGGGCTGCAGTGCACATGGTCACACAGGGCACAGTGCAGTTAAGGGTACACAGCAGAATGATCGCTGGCCAGTGCACCATGTAGGAGATGGAGTCACACAACACAGCGACACGTACACTCACACAGGTACATATATTTTATGGCTGCAATGTGTCAGTTGTATAAAAGTCTGTAAAAAATGTGGATTGTTTCCATTTGGCCCATAGATATTTCTGACTGTTATTTTAATATTATCTGCTTTTATTTGGCAAATAACAAATCTTCCATTTATATCTGTTAGTTTTTTTTCTATCTTTGTTTATTTTCCGTGATTATGGCCTAATTAATGACATTTGTGTTTATATAAAGCTTTTTCTCCACCACTGCCATTTGCCCTCTCCTCTAGCTTATGGTTATGCCTCATAGATATTTCCCAAGCCCCATCATCTGCTGGCCCACTGCTCTCACCCTGTGGGTGGTCTCAGGACTACTATCTATTATTTTTATGTGGTGGGGAGTTTGCCTGACAGGTTCCCCTGCCACTCACCTTCCTGTGTTATCTGGTAATGGCTGACTGTTGTCCCACATTCCCCAGATGACTTCCTGTGTGGCAGCAAATGTTCTGGTGCTCCCCACTATTCACCGTGATGCCAGGCCTGCACCATCCCTGCCAGCTAGGAGGGCTGCTGCACGGCAATGCCTCACAGCAGCATGTGCTGATAGGCGATTAGGTGGCCAAAATTCTGACTCAGTTAGCAAGCTGTTTGCTGCCCTGCCAGTGCCTCCACCTTTCATCTGGATATTGTGCTGGCCACCTCCATGCCCCATCTGCTGCTCCCCAATTGTCAGAGCCTATGGGGATACACACAGTGTGGGTCCCAAGTGTACCTGTGGAAGTCTTGTACAGTAGGTGGCCTGGGAGGCACGGGTTTTCTGTCTTTCTCCACTTCATTGGACCCTCACACCTCTCCAACACTGGTCCCCCCCATCAATCCTTACATGCACATGGTGATGTCCTCACAGGGAGGCAAGCTTTCCGGTTCACTGCAGAGTTTGCCACAGCAGTGGAACCACAGCCTCCCCTCTCCCTCTGGGAGCTTTGCAGTGCTTCAGTATCCACTTTAGTCACCTGAGCCAGCTCCTGAGTTTGTTTCCCAGCCCAGGTAGCCAGCAGGGAGGCACAACCTCCTACCTGACGGGCCATCAGTTGGCCAAATTCTGACATTGTTGAAGCTGAAGTTTATGAAATTAAAGAAAACCTGTGGTTACTCAGCAAAATAAACATTGTCATGACATGATTAAAGCATTATGGAAACTAGGTATTATTACACAAGTTCATAATATTATCATTTGTTTTTGCTCTGAAGAAAAAACAATCATACAGATAAATCATAAAAATGAAAAACATTAATAAATACAAACAACCACCATGACATAATGGCATAATTCTAACATTTGCACAACACAGTTTGTCAAATTTGGGCCTACAGTTTCTTCAGAAACAAAGAGGTGTGCAAGAACAAGGGGCACAATTTGAAGGTGGGGGGTGGCTCAGTGGTAATTTAAGGAAGCATTTTTCACAGAGAGGTTGTGGATGCATGGAGCGGCCTTCGGAGGAGGTCGTGGAGTCAAAAACAGTGGTGGAATTCAAGCATGCATGGGACAGTCATAAGGCAATTCTAGGGATGGGGTAGGAAGAAGTAGGCTGCTAGTTAACTAGGATCTGCAGCTTATCCAGTAGGCAGGAAATGGGCAGACTGGGTGGGCCAGCGGTCCTTATCTGCCGTCAAATTCTATGTTTCTATGTTTCTATTGATACACAAAGGCTATAACTGAAGTACTGTACTGTGAGAGCATTACTTTCAGCTACTACTTTCAAGATGAGCTGGATCTTAACCCATTAATCAATGAACAATTCACAACCCTGAATACACTTTAAAGAATGCAAATTATTTAAGGCATTTAGTTCAGGAAAAATGAAGGACCAAATGCCACCTGTTACATAAAAAAATAGCTACAGTACTTGAAGATGGATACTGTGAAAAATGTAGAAAATTAATTCAGCTGCACTTTAAATGTCATCTAATTTAAAATTACTTCAGTTGTATCACTTGGCCTTCTTACTGGCTCTAAATGACCTAGTGGAAAATACTGAGTTTTTTTGTTGCTTTGGAGCCTACAATCAGATTTGGAATTGCATCACAGAGGGATTACTCACTGAAGTTGTTGCCTACCTGTGAATGGGGAAAGATTATAGGCCCAATTTCTAATGGATGGCCCACTGAACAAGCATTGCCCATGCAGCTCAGATGTACCTGTGGGCCACCCATATCTCTCATCTGTTATGAACCTGGAATAGCATAATGATGTTTACATGCAAATGTACCCTTGCTACATAAAGGTTTACTGATGCTCCTTTTAATGTTAGAGCTAGTTCTGGACGCACTATTAAAACAGTGAACTATCTTGAAAGAAACATTCCTTAACACTAAACACACAGGGCCCACTATTCATAGACATAATGGACCAGATTTTGAAGCTCTGGGAAAGCTGCAAGCCCCTGGTATGCCAAACATATGATGCACTGAGGCTTGCTGCATTCCCTTAGTCGATAATCGGGATTTTCCATCCCTTGCACTGATTGCACACCATAGACCACAGTTATGTGGTCTGGCATCACCTCCCCTGGAGTCTGAGTTCACGGTGCTGGCCAGAGCATTGGTGCAAGCTGCCTTAAATAATGGAAACTGTCGTAACTGCACCCAAGAATGGAAATTGGTGCAATTGCACCAAAGAGAGATGGCACACTGCAGAATTTAAAGTCCTGTAGCACAGGGCTGGACGTAGCCCTGGCCCCATTTCAAAAATCTGGCCCAACATTCTTTAAAATAAAAGTGCCACACATTCTGGTCATTTGCTCAGAATTTTGAAGGGCAGTGCTATGAATTTTAATGCTAAGAGGTTAAGAGTATGGGGATACTCATGATAATTTGCTTTGTTCATACAAGGGTTGATAGACTCTGCCTGCCTTTGCATGATCACACACATGGAATAATCAGTTGTGCTTGTGCAAACTGACTTTTTGTGTGAGGGGCTAAATTTGTTCCCCACTGTGCTAGTCTCATTCATCTCTATCCATGGTAAGAGGCACAACAGGCTTGTGATTGGCCTGTGCTAGTCTAGATCTATGTGAGACCCTAGATAAGGGCTAGTATATTGGGAAAAGTTCATAGATCAAAGTACATGTAGATGGAATGCCTCATATATATGTAAGTAATAAGCCACATAAGGTGTGCATTATAGGATTTTATTGCACACCCCAGGTGTAGTAAGGCACAAGGCTGAAGGCCGAGTGTCCTTACACCCCTGAGAAGTTCATTAAAATCCTATGATCCACATCCTGGAGGGCTCATTACACTTATAAAATGACTCTAAGTAGGTATTTGGGGAGAAAATGAGATCTGGAACATGACCATACATTTATAGAGGTTTATGGATGGTCAGGTGATGTCTCTTGGCCAATGAAAATTCTAGATATTTTCTTGCCGTTTTATAAATACATATATTATATATAAAATCATTGCAAAACTACATTAATGCACCATTTAGGGTTTAATTTAATGTCACAAAAGTAGGAAAATGTTGCATTAGAGTTTCCAACCTAACTCCCCATCCTCCCAAGCAGCAAAATGACAAGACTACACAAGCAGCCACTGACAGCCATAAACAGGTAATACAAACAACATACAGCTGTTTCCAGATGACACAAATGTAGTAGCACTGATGTGCTTCCTTCATGGATTTGTATCTGCAACATGCACACAGCAAGACATACACACTCACTTCTGGCTACAGATAGAAATCTATGATACTGAATCACAATACTACTTCTGTCTGCAGAATCACAGGTCCAAGCAGCCACAGATACCAGCACCAGTGGGACCAGCCCATCTGTAACACAGGTGCTCATGCACTAAGACATCTGTACTGCTTACACTTCTGCTGGCAGAAGTGCAGGCCTCAAGAGCCTGTGCCTCTGCAGCCACAGATGTAAGATATACACATCAACCTCTGACTGCAGAAGTGCAGGCCCACAAAATCCATGACAGCTAAATTGCAACACTACTTCTGTCTGCAAAAGTGCAGGCCCCTATGGGGCAAGAGTTTCTGTAGCCACAGGTACTCATGCACACTTCAAGACATACACACTAACTTCTGTTCTGAGAAGCATAGCCCCTGGGGCCTGTACTTCTACACATCGATAGAAATCTATGATACTCAAATTGCAACACTACTTCTCTGCAGAAGTGCCAGTCCCTCAGAGGCCTGTCCCTCTGCTGCCACTGGTGTAAGATATACACACTGACATCTGTAGCTGCATACAGAAATTCAAGATACCAAATTTACAACATTGCTTCTGTCTGCATAGAAATGAATGATACCCAAAATTGCAACTGTTTTTTCTGTCTGCAGAGTGCAGGCTCTCAGGGCCAACACTCTCAGCAGCCAAAACAGTAATGTATGCTGCAAGACATGCATTCACAGTTTTACGCAGAAGCTCAGGCTCCTGTGGACACTCTATTTCATATTGTTACAAGGATTTGGACAGCAGGGGAGCATAGAAATTGGCCTGTAATAAGAAAGGTTTGAACAGTGGCCACTTTTAAAAACTGTGTAATCAGCACAGATTTCCACTTTTCAGGGAACTGGGGTAGTACAGATAAAAGTTGAACATTTTGGAAATGGGGTAGGAGAGTTCCTCAACAACCAGAGCAAACAACCTCATATCAGTCGAATCACCCTGATTCTGGTTTCACCATGCACCTTTCTTATATAATTAGAGGTATTACTTAGTGAGACAGGTTTAAAATAGAATTAAGATATCCTGGCTCTGGGTTCAATGGTTGTGTGTCAACAGGACCAGGACCTTCGCTGGAGGCAGGGCTGGCTCAGTGGAGACAACTGAGCTAATGTCAGTGAATGCAACATTGAATTTGTTGGCAATTGTGATGGGGTCAGGTACCTCATGTCAATTAACCATGAGCATTTTGGTGAGGTTTTGTCCCCTTACCAAGGTGGCTTGAGACATTCTCCTGAAGCTTTTACCATTGCCCCAATTCTGAGTTTGCTGTGCCTTGCTGTAGCTGGATTTGGCCTATTGAGTCCTAGTAGCACATTTATTCCTGGATTCCTTGTATTTTGCAGAGGCACTGGTCACCCAGTCTTCCTGGCCATTGGCCACAGATTATCCTCTCCCTTATGAGGGTAAGGAGTTCCATGGTGATACAACCAGTGGGGTGTACCTCTTACTTTACACTTCTTAAAGTGTGAAAATTTATTTGTAGGCAGTTGTGAGTTCTGTGACAAAGAATTCTAGGGATGACTCCATATCAGGGATGGCATCAAGGCTCCAGTCTAATTGGGCTACACAGAATTTACATTTTGCACATTTATTTTGCTTATGATATGCCTGTTTATGAAATGGAATGGGGCCAAGGCTGTATTACTTCCCACAAGCATTGCACTGGGGAGTGGTCACTTAAGTTATCAGGTGAACTTTTACTTTTTGGACCCTGTCTGGTGACTTACAAGTACCCAGTCGAGGAGTGTAATAGTGCATGATTTATAGTTAGTTCTGGTGTGTTCATTGACCACTTATCTGATTTCCTCAGTTCCCAATCCAGCATTGAAGAGTGAAGATGTGTCTCTAGTCCAGAGAGGATTATGGTGTTGGACCTCTGTTAAGTATGTAAAGGTAAGGCAGTGGTGTGGGGTGGTGGGTGTTGAATGGGAGGGTCAGGTTGGGGTGGGGACAGTAGCAGACAACAAGGGACCATTTTCTTTATTTCAGGGTTGAACTAAAAACTGAAAAAGAGGTCATGGGATGTTTTCTTTTTAGGTATAGTACAGTACCTTTGACACTGGGTTTGGGCACCCCAGTGTCAACTTCTGACAGCACTGGAGTAGGCACCTACTCTCCCAGCCAGTTTGGTTGGGGTTTGGACAAGCCAGCACCAGAGATTTGGCACCCTGGTGTTGGCAGATTGTTGTGGTGAGGGAGAGGGTGGGGGATCGAAAACAAATTGGGGAGAAAGACCAGCACCAGGGGTGGGCACCACAGTGTTGGTATTTTTTATAATCATACATTACATTTAGCTAGCACCAGGAATTAGGCACCCCGGTGCTCAGTCAACAAACAGGCCACTGCCTGATGTGACAGGTTAATGGTGGTGGTTGAGGCACAAAAGAAAACAAACTGATGCACAGCATGTTAGGTAGGGAATGGCTACAACTACATAACCCCATCCCTGTTGAATGACCACAGCATTACCTCACACATGCACACATAGAAACAGCCCTGCTAACTGATAAATGAAGGCATTCACATAATATTATCATGTGAAGCAATGTGATCATGAAAATTTAATTATCCTTAGAATGCTGATTTTGCAAACTACACATACTCAGAAACAGAAAATTGTTCTTAAATAGTTTAAAATTACTTGTGCTTAGGAGATAAGAACCACTAAAGCACACACCGTTACCAAACTCTATCAAACCTGTAAGTTTCAGTTTTAAAACTGCCTATTTATTTTAGTTGTAGGTGAGTAAAAGGTTTTAATTATATTTTTCTTTTTTTTTTACTTTTTGCACTTTGCAACTTTGCCCCCTGAAGCGATGCCATGACATTTTCAGGATCCCAAGATCCTGGCACAATGTCAAATAAATCAGTTGAATGTGGGCAAAGTTATTAGAAATTATTGGGGTTTAACAACAAAGTGCTTATTCATCCCAATATACAGGCACTACTGCTCCCTCTCTTTCTCTCTCTCGCTCTCTATATATTACACTAGCAAATGTTAAACTCCAATTTAGCACTTTAATAACTTCACAACTGTTCAATAGATTTGCATGAAATTTTTCATGCACAGTCTTGAGGGAGATCTCTGGATATGCTAAGTTTTGTTTTAGTCAGATGTGTGGATTTGGAGATCTGAATCATGCAAAAAGTAAATTTTTCAGGTTGCTTTGCTTTTTGTGAAGACTCTTGCACCTAGATGGTTTGGAATTTGGTCTGAAATGTTCAGGGAAGAAAGGGCTGGCTCACAGTTGTGTCTTTGCTGGTCTGGTGAAAATATTAATCAGTTTCAAAGTGATTAAATTTTAAAATTTTGGGCTCTGAGCATGCTCAGTAAAACTTCTAAATAGCTGTATAAAATGAAAAAAATCATTTTCTATGTGGCCATGTCTTTTTTGAAAGAAAATCCTTTTTCATTGCCACCATCTTGTTTTAGTTTTTGTTAAAAAATATTCATACTCTGGGTCCACCTTCTTCTAAATCCCCATCTTGGCGTTTAGACCCACTTTTACTCAGAGACCCTGAATTCCTCCTTGGATCAAAACCCAGATTCAGATTTTCTTTCTATTAACAATACTCCAGATATGTCTCAAGGTACTATCTGGGAAGCATTAAAAGCCACTATTAGAGGTAAAATTATTAGTTATGCAGCGCATAGAAAGAAATTAAGAGAACAACAATTAGCTAATTTAGAAAATCCTTAAAGAAAAGAAACCCAATACTATAAATTAAATAAACCCAATCATAATTCACAGCTTCATCTGGAAATTCTACAATTAAATTAAAATTAACGAGTTGATATCCAGGAAAGCTGAACTTGCCCTTTAGGATTAAACACGGTTATTGGGAACAAGGGATAAATGCGAAAGTTGCTCTCTTACCAGCTAAAAACTCAACAGATGCAGAGACATATAGCAGGTCTAAAAGATCCATCAGGTCAGACACACAGACAACCTTTCAATCAATCGTATTATGCAATCCTTTTACCATCAACTATACTATGCAACCTAATACTACAAATCCCAACCTAATACAACATTTTCTGGAAAAACTGAATCTACCCACCTACCCTCAGGACAAAGCTGTGCTTGATAAACCAATCACTTTACAGGAAATCCAAACTGCTTTATCATCATTAAAAATGGTAAAGCACCTGGCAGTGATGGGTTCCCTATTGATTTTATAAAACCCTATCTGACACTCTTTGTCCTGTATTAGTCAATGTATTCCAAGAAGCAACCTTAATAAAGAAACTCCATGCACAATGACGAAGCCATCATAACAGTCTTACAAAGAAAGACAAAGACCCTTTACTTCCTTCAAACTATAGACCGATCTCACTTCTTAATACTGATGGAAAAATCTTTGCAAAATTATTAACTCTTCGCTTAGAATCTTTAATGACTAAACTCATCCATACTTCTCAATCAGGATTTATCAAAAATAGAAACAGTTCCGATCATCTTAGCTCATTACTCAATTTAATTCACAAAGCAAAAACTCTTAAAACCCTGCAGCTGCGATAGCCATTGACTTTGAGAAAGCATTTGACTCTCTCAATTGGGAATATCTATATCAGGTGCTATCTCATTTAGCTTTACAAATAATTTTTGTGCTTGGATTCAATTATTGTATACCTCCCTTCAGCTCGAGTTCTCACGAACTCTATTTTGTCCCCTCCTTTTACTTAGCAAGAGGCACCAGACAAGGATGCCCTTATCGCCTTCATTGTTTATACTTGCCATGGAACCTCTTTCTGCGTCCCTCGTCAATCTAGTACAATTAAAGGCATTACTATTGGTAACTCTCACTATACTTCACTCTCATATGCAGATGATCTCCTTATCTTACTTGAAAACCTCGAAAGTTCTGGGCAACCTTTAGTTAAACTACTGAATGACTTCACCTCCACTCCGGACTAGCTCTAAACCTTAACAAATCTGAAGCGCTACCACTGAATACCCTTTGTAGTCCCTCATGAACAACTCATTAGGCTTTCGTTGGGCCCCAAGGTATATCTTATCTTGGCATTCGGATCACCCCGACATTGAATAAATTATGGGATGCTAATATTTCCCTCTGTTAACCAGTATCCAAACAACCTTGATAGATGGAAGCTACTTAAACTTTCTTTTAATGGTAAAATTTCCGCCATTAAAATGTCAATAACTCCTAAAATATTATACCTATTTTCCAATATCCCTTTGATACTGCCTCTAGTTTTCTTACCAAAATAGACAAAATTATCTGCACTTCATTTGGGAAGGCAAAATACCTAGATTTAGTAGTAATAAACTTAGATCCCATTGGTCAAAGGTGGCTTTGGCCTTCCTTGGTTCCAAGCCTACTTATGGGCTTTCCAGTACATCTCAAACAATTAAATGGTTTAACAAACCCAACATCCAGTCTCCTTTATGGGTCAATATGGAAACATCCTTATGTCCTGGTAATGTGGTGACTTCTTTCCTTTAACACCTTACCTCTTCTTTAAAGTCTCACCCTACCATAGCTGCTTCTATATTCTATTGGAAAATCATTCACAAGCATATTAAATCTAACCCCAAACCCTTAGCTACACCCCATCTGGGGTAACCACTATATATCTCTTGATAATCACCCCATTTTTTGTCGTACCTGGAAAAATAAGGGTATTCTCTTTTGCAGGATATACTTGAACCCAAGTCATTAAAGTTAAAATCTTACTCCGACCTACGAGGCATATGGAATCTTCCCTTCAGGATTTTGGAAATATCTACAGCTTCGTACGCATGCAACTCTTACCTCACACCCTTCTCTATCAATTCTCTGTATGATAAGCACATCTCTAAATGGATAAAACAACATCCAATTTAAATAGCACTGTTTACAAAGATATTTGTGATATCCTTCCTGACTACTCTGTCAATGCTAAAAACAGAAGGAGTACTTTGCTACAATATAATATCACCAATGCACAATGGTCCAGATGTTGGCTCTCCTGTCACAAATCTTTTAATGATAAATGCAGTTCCCTCATTCAAACCAAGATCCTTCATTTGTGGTACAGAACTCCTGTTGTATTACAAAAATGGGTTTATTGAACAATAACAATTGCTGGCGCTGCAGTTCCCCAATGGGGATTTATTGCATATCTTATGGCTCTCTCCCTCATACAAAGATTTGGCACTGTACTCACAGATTTGCAATGAAAGTGGTAGGTCAACCTTTTACACTAGACCTAAACATTGCATTCTTGGTATTTTTAATCACCGTTCTTATAAAATTTCATATTCAGAGCAGATGGTTAAATATACTCTTCCTTCAAGTTAAACACACAATCCTCATACATTGGAGATCCAACATAATCCCTACCCTTCCCAGTATCATTAACCAACTATTGCAATATGCCTCTCTGGACGTATGACATATATCTTGTCTGACCGACTCATGTTATATAACAATTGTTGGCAGGGCTTTTAATTTTTGAATCATCTAAATCTTCCAACACCAATGTATGGACTTAATATATATGGATTTTCCCTTTTACTGATACATCATTGTAGTCTCGCTTTTTCCCTTTTTTATAGTTTCCTCTCTCTCTTCTTAACTTTCTTATAATCTTTTCTTTCCTATACTCTGTTCTCAATCATTCTTTATTACTCCACAATCCTTTTACGAATGTACTTTTTCCCTTTTGCAGCATCATATATAATTATGTAACATTTTAATATAAACCGTATCTAATCATACTATCCGCTTTAAGTTCACTACAAATGTCAAGTATATGCTAATTACATGACCTGTATTGTTTACGATATTTTAAACCAAAAGTTCCTTGTATTATTGTAGCAATGTTCTTATTATATGCTGCCTCAATTTCTTTAAAAAAATCCTCACATTGTACTGTACTGTAAGAGGTTTGTCTGTATATCTTGTGAAAAATTAATAAAAAAGTTTAACTATTAAAAAATATTCATAAACCACAAAATGACATCCTGCTGACAGACCAACACATCAGTCTTGTTCATCGGGACTCTGTTAGGTGGATTCTGCTATTAATTGTTGAAGTAATGACCTGGAAAGGTTTTTTTAATTTTACATTTTAAAATTATTTTCGTGACTCATTCCCAGTATGAAAATTTTGTATAAATAAATATATCATACAAATATTTTTGTATTAATCACTATTCTCATATTTATGCAATCTTTCCTTGGTGTTTAGTGGTACTCACACCTCCAATTGCCATCCCTTAATTATTTAATTATCCCTGGTATCTAGTGGCACCCCTACCCTCGATTACCATCCCAATAATTATTTAATTATTCCCTGGTGTCTAGTGGCACCCCAACCAACAATTGCCATCCTTGTAATTATGAAATCTTTCCTGGTGTCTAGTGGACCACCCAGACTCCTCTGATTGCCATCCCTACAATGTTTAATATTTCCCTGGTGCCTAGTGGCACCCCACCCTCCAGTCCTCATCCTGTAATTACTGACTCCCAAAATACGTTACAGCTATGGAATGTACTCACAAAGCAAGCTTGAATCACAGTCCCAGACAGCACGTGCAAGACAATGTGTTGCAGGATAAAGCTTTTAATTGATAACAGTAGCAATGAGCTGTGACACTCCCCAACAGTTACACATTTCTTGCCTCCCACATTATGTCAAGACTAACATCACAGAAAATGGTTGTATTTTAAAAGGGCTCACTCAAATAGACAGCACCCAAAACTTATGCTTAGGCATGACAAAGAGAACAAGTATATAGATGAATTTGTTCCCTAATGCTGTTGCTATAACTACCAGTACATACAATACAAAATATAACAATAATGTATAAATCGATATGCTTCATAAAGTAGCACCTTGCATGAGTGAATATTATTAGCTGACTCAATATAGTGACTCAATAATAGTGCTTCTAAGGACAGCGACCAGTGAATAACATCACTATTATCCTGTAGAGCGAGTGTAGCAGAGTGCTACACTGCCAATGCAGGATATGGGATGATGTTTGACCTAGCTCTGCTGAGCTGCCATGCAGCATAGCGGTTTACACTACCACACCTGGAACCAGCGACCCAGGTTCAGGTCCAGTGTCAGACCAATAAAAGAGTTTTTTTCTTTTGCATTATTTCTAAGTCTGCACCCCTGCGGAGTTGATTGTGTAAATGAAAATGTTAAATACGTAGCAGAAAACAGATCATGTACAACAGTTCCTAGGACATAAGATAACTGCAATACTTATGAGTCAGAAAGCATTTCTTATGATAAGAATGCATTACATCAGGGACTACTTTTTACCCTGAGCCAATTGCTCTAACAGAAGCATATCTAACACAATGCATGTACATAGCAAAAAATACCTGTACATGAAATACATCACCAATTTCTTAATATAGCAGCAACAGAACAATGCGTCCACTGTAAACATACAAACAATTTTAGTTAACCTAAAAATAGGGGACAAATGAATGTTATATCTTTCAATCCAGGCAGACTTCAACATTTAATTTATATTGGCAGAATGACTCTCTCATAAGTAATATTCAATTGTGGTCATCCCTCCACACAAAATTTCAAAAACCTTTTGAATAATTTGAAAATTTAACTTATGTTCTTTACCCTTTCTATTGATGTTTTGTGCAAATGCACTGATGCCATTATTTCTGATAATGCTAAATGTTCTGCAACATAATCCCTTAGTCTCTGTTTGGTTTAGCCAATGTAGAAGGATGGGCAAATATTACTTATAGCGTGATATGTCACATTATTCATGTTCAGGTAGCAAAATCCCTAATGGTGTACTTTTGCCCAGTGACAGGATTTATGAACTCAGTACCTTGCTTTATAGGTTTGCAGTGGTTACAGCTGTCGTAATCTACAAGTACTGCACCTCCTGGCAGAGTTCTGTGAGTCCTCTATGAGTCCTCTGAGGGCTATCTTTCCAGTGCAAACTATAAACTAGCTGGTCCCTTATATTGTCACCTCTTCAATATACCATTCTGGGGGTATTTATGGCAACCTCAACCAATCTCCTATCCTTTCCTAAGATATGCCAATTCATTTGTAAAATCTGCTTGAGGTGAAAAACCAATGATGAAATTCAGAGTTGTACTGAATGGAGATATAGCTTTAGACCTCACCCTAGGTGTCAGTAATGATTCTCTTGTGTGAGAGTCCATCTGATTCTGTACTTCCTGTATTGTCTATACATTGTACCCTCTGGCTCCAAAACCTTCTTTAAAATCCTCAGCATGTACCCTATACTCATCATTGCTGCTGCAGTTGCATTTTACACACATAAATTTCCCTTTGGTATGTTTCTAGTTGCATGTGGTGGATGACAGCTAGTATAATACAATAAAGAACTTCTGTCAGTTTACACATGGAACAAACTTATACTTAATTCACCATTAGCCTCCTGTTTGATTATTAAATCTGGAAGGCTAACTATCATCAAATCATAGTTGACCATAAACCTCAAATTTCTATTTGACTTTTCAAGATGTTCAATAAAACTGTTCAGTTATTCTATTGATCCTTTCCAAATAAAATAAGTTATCTATAAACCATTTTACAGATCCAAGTACTTCAGAGAAGGGTTAACATCTGAAAGCACAAAAAAATGTTCCCACTCTGATAAATAAGCATTGACATAATTGGGGCTAGGGCCACCCCATGCTATTCCTTTTGTTTAAAGTATGTAGGGTCATGCAACAGAAAGCAACTGCATTTCAATACCTTCTCAGTGAGCTATCAGAAATCCAATCAATTCAACAGAATACACAGAGCCTGATTCCAAGACAGGTTATGCTTGTCACAAGATAACTTCATGAAACCCAAAGGCACAAGTCGCACCTTATGACATGTATTCGCTGCCGTTATTCCAAAAGGTGGCCTGTGACACGATGCAGGCTGACTGCACCAAGGCTGGGTACACCACCTTTACACCTGAAACCCCTGTGACATTGTGCAGGGGTTTCTGGCAGCTCTACAGCCCTATTCACGGTCTGCGGCCAGCGGAATGGCATATCGCTATTCAGGAGGGACCCTGGAGACAATGGCAAAGTTGAGTTGAGCCAGCTGTTACCTGATCTAACCATACCCTATGTCCTGGGTTTTGCACCTCTGTGCTTGGCACCCTATAGCCAACCCCCATGGTCTCACATGGGTCCCCACCCCATCCCCAGTGGCAGGGCTCACCCCTGTGGGCAGCTGCATCTCCGTCCCCATCCCCGAAGTGTGTCCACAGGCAGTACACATCTCCCACCTGCCATGCACCCTGGGTTGTCCAGTGGCACCCCCCACCCCTCTTCCCAGCCCTGTGGGGCATTGCGTTTGTCCTGGTGTGGGGCTGTGGGAGACCGTGTCATGTGTGGCTTGCACCCTGTGGGTGGGCATCATTGTGGCTTGTGGCATCCAGGTCAGGTGCACCTTCCGTGGTGCAACCTGGAGCTGTCGCAGAAGTCACAGGGCATAAGTGCCAGGGACTCTGCCTGTTCCAGAATCTGGTGCAGGGTCCCCGGCATAGTGGAGTATGTTGCAACTCGCATCCGCCGTGAGTTGTGCTATATGTTCTGGAATCAGGCCCTCAGTGTCTCAGTACATGCATTCCTAAGCACTTCTATCCCTTCATTGTGGGGATGTTAGTGTACAGTAACTGGCTATTCATAATAACTACATACTATGCTGTCTTTTATTCGGCCTATTTTCCTCCAACCTTCCCTTGACATCTCCCTTGCCAGGTCTTCTTGGATGCATTCCCCATCTTTATAAAGTCATCCCTTCTGAAATCAGGACCCTCACCCTTACTTGGTTTACTCAGTTTATTAAAACACTAGAAGGCATCTGCCCATTTGTTGTGTCTCCCACTCCTAGTGGTATCTCAGTTACCGCTGTTCCCATTCCAGTTTAAGTACTTATCTAAATATTTTTAAATTCAGATGGATTTTTGAATTAACCACTTCATGGGAGTGAATTCCACAATTTTGCGGCCTAATTGTGAAATAATTCTGTCTCTTATTTGTATTGGCTTTAGGGATAAATATCTGTTTGTTATGGCTCTAAGGTTAGCATTTCTTGCCATATACCAAAATCCACACTGGTCTTTACATCTCTGTCATTTAGTAATTTATAAAGTTGTAACATAGCACCCATGTCCTTCTTTTTGTTGTGTTACTAGGCCAGTCCTTTGTAATCTGGATTCGTATGCTAAATTATTTAAGTTTGGAATCAATTTGGTTGTTCTTCTCTGTACTGACTCTAGCAATTTCTTATCCTTATCTAAATAGGGACTCCAAAATGGTGTGCGAAGTCCAGATAAGGCCTGATATAGGTACAGTATAAGGAATAATAAATTATTCATTTCTATTGATAAATGTATGCCTAATTCTATTTAATATCATGTTAGCCATTTGTACCACATGTTTGCACTGGTCTTTCAAAGTAAGACCAGTATTAACTGTGACGCCTAGATTCCTCACTTTGACCGAGGCTTTTAATGCTTTATTGTAAAGAAAATAGGTGCATTTGGGATTGTTGGCACCAAACTGCAGAACAGTACATTTGTCTTCATTAAGTACCATTTTATTTTTAACACACCACTGTTTGATTTTTGTAGATCTTTGCATATTAATTGATATTTATCTGTAGTATCAACCTCACCCCTAGTTTTGTGTCATCTGCGAATTTAACTAGGGTGTTGTGGATATTATCATTGATGCCTCCTATAAATATGTTGAATAAGATGGGATCAAGACAGAGACCTGGGGCACCCACGTGTGACTCTCCTTGGCTCTGATAGGTTTCCTCTAATCCTTACTTTCTGTGTTCTTAATTCCAACCATTTATTGACCTAGTTAACAATTAGAGGATTTATGCCCAACTTGGACCCTTCTGCAGCTGGATTCCACTGTTGTTCTTATATTAAACCATACTGTGCAATGCCACTGATCCCCAGCTGATTCCCCACTCTGATGTCCACCACACTGTCTCTGTTTTTTAAGTACTAGATCCAGTATTGCCCCACCCCAAGTGGGTTCACTGACTAACTACCTTAGGATGCCCCTGCAGGAGAAGAATATATCTTTGTTCCTAGCCGATGCTACAGCAGGTAAGTTCCACTCTACATCTGGCAGATTAATGTCCTTTTCCCCAGAAATTCTTGACCCTCCATCACAGCCTGAGGGAGCAGTTTCTACCACCTCTTTGCCTTCTGCAACACCCTTGGCTAGTCTAAATGCCAACTGAGTAACACTTCAATCATCTGCTGAGGACTGCTGCTCCCTTCCTGGATGGATGGAGGTTGTCCCCGGTACAAGCTCTGAGTCCCTCCAGGTGCACTCCAGTCCCCAATGGAGCCATACCCTCCTCTTTGCACCATTCCTTCAATCATTAGTTGAAGGCCTCAGTGCAAACTCCCTCTCCTTCCACCTGCTGCAGACAGGAAGCATTTCTGTAAAGGCTGCAGTGCATGCTTCCAGCCTAAGGCTCTTCCCCAGCTCCCTAAACTGCTCCTGCACTGCCTCTGTCCCTTCAGAGTTAGGTCATTTGTCCCCAGATGGACAATGACATCCAGCTCCCTTCCTTTCTATAGCCCTCACAATCCACTGGATATGCTTTCCATCCCTCCTTGCTAATGCATCAGATGGGCATTTAACCTCCCTCTCTATCCCTTTCCTTCCCAACTCTATACCACTGACTATAGAATCTCCAACTAAAGTTGCTTCCTCCTTCCTTCTCTAGGGGTCTCCTTTCCCCTTCTGGGGACTCCATTGGGTGTTCCTCCACATTCTCGCTGTCCACAACCTCAGGTGCCCTTCATGGCAATTCTGCTCGGCCAGAATGGTGTAGGAGTTTCTTAGGGGCACTGGAAGAGGAATGTATCTGTTATCTGCTCCCTTAGTGTCCCTGTCTTACCACTCCTGCTCTCCTTGAATTCATCTTAGTCCAACCGCTTCTTCTTTCTTGACTACCTTTGAGGTAATGGTGTCAGGCTAGATGGTCCCTGGGTGGGACATATGGTCCTCTGACTCCTTGCCAACATGACTTTGAGTCTCATGACATTCTTCTGAGTATCTGTCAGTACTGCTTGGTGCTGAGACCTGTTTCCTCCACCCAGAGGTGTACACAGATGGAACAGCACCACAGCTGCCAGAAGGTCTCCTTGTAGACTGCCACCCCACAACCACTGCATTGCACCACTCCCACATTTCCTTTTCCCTGTTCTTCTAATCTTTCTCTTTTTTGTTTGTCCCATACCTAGTAAAGCTATCTTACTACCACCCAGTAACCATAAACCCTTGAACCCTGAAGCTCACTAATACCTGTCAGTCTTTTTGGGAAATACATACACCTTACTATGTCTAGCAACTATTTAAAAAGTATGCACATTATCTCTGAATCACCCTAGTAGCTAGCAACAAAGCTTACCTACAATGCCTACTACCCAGATAAACAATAAAACATTGTATTAGTTAAGAACAAATAACACTATACTAAATACAAGGAAAAACAACAGCAAGTCCCTAAACCCACTGACATGCTTAGCTGGTCTTCAAGTATAGCTACCCTATAATGGAGCCCCAACAGGCTTGCTTGGGTAAGGGTCACCTTGCATTGATAGGGAAGCAGAGTGGCTAGCTGCTGACAGCCTCATTGGGCTGACTCTGGTGGGCAGAATCAACATCCTTTGCATGCTGTTTTTACATGGGGGCTGCTTGATGGCCTAGTCATAAGAAAGCCCCTGCCCACTTTCTGCTTGCCAGGCAGTGGCTCTGATTGGGGATAGCAAGATTGCTCTCTGTAGTGCCAAAACTCTGTAGCACCAAACCTGATTTTTCAAATGTATATATTTAAAAATACAAAACTCCTAAACATCAAACCCCATTAGGAAATCCTTCCTGACCAATGGCCACAACCATACAAAATTTCACTGTTTAATGATTTATGTTTTTCTCTATACAAGAGCAAAAATTCAGAAAAAAATACCTTTGAAATTAATGGAAAAATACTTTTCCTCATACTTTAATATCTCTAAAAATGCAAAACTGATTAACATGAAACTTTCAGGAATTGTAGATTCTGCCATGTACAACAAATCCTGAATGGTTCATGAAAATCTATAAATCTGTCTTTCTGTAAGCAGCAAACAAAAATCAGGCTTAATACAGAAGTCACCAACCAACCTAACTACTGTGCCCCTATAATACTACACAATACATTACAGACATTAGTTGTAATCTAAACATAAGTTCAGTTGCAGATTCATGAGGCAGTTATTAACAAGTGTTTTCTGAGATTTGTTTAAAACATATAACAACAGGAGACTCTTTGATATTCATTGGTATTTGGTTCCATAATTTGGGTGCAGCATGACAGTACTTTTTGGCCCATATCGGTTGATATCTTTGGTACTTGGAATAAATTGTAATTTCATCTTAATTCATATGAATTAGTGGAAGAGCATACTAGACCATGCACATACACTGAGGTTTGGGTATTCAATGAAAATAACCCAGTGAAAATGATCTGGAAGCACTGGGTTGTAACCATCCAAGGTTTGTATAAAGGGTACAGTCATAAATAAATACTATATTTTGTTGTAAAGAATATTCCTTTGGCAAGTACTGAATGTATGAACTCCTACCAGCTTGCTACACAGAATGGGAGAGTTAGATTTTCTTGACCCCAACACAGCATTTCTTAATGTTTTGTGGTTTGTCTACAGCCTCCTTTACACAGTGTGCTCTGCACTGTTGTGAGTGGTGCAGAGAAACTGAAACAATACCTTTTGTGTGTAAGAGGCAGCTGGCACCACAGCCAAAGTGAGTGTTTGCTGAAATGGTGTTCCCTGTTTTTCTGGGTTTGCCATTTCAGTGTATTGTTCTCTGTCGCATCAAGTGGCTGTGTAATCAAATGGCAGCACCCACATCAGTCCGGAGAGCATCTTGCAAGACCCTTCTACTTTCCCAGGTTACACTTGCCCATATTTGGTAGACAGGCATTGGCTGGAATCCTTAACCCAAGTTCAGCTAAATATATCTGATGTTACTAGAAAGAATGCTGAACTAAGGAAATAGCTAATTCTCAGTAATGGGGCTAAAAGCACTTTACAAATTCTCTGAAAGTGGAGCCGTGATACTGGGCATTGCTTATGCATATTTAAGTCCTGTGGCTATGAATATGCATAAGTGCATACTTAACACTATCATGGTGCTACTTTCTGAGTACCCCTAAAGTACTTTTTTATCCTAAATTAACTTAGTTTCCTGAGTTCTGTGTTTTTCTAGTATCTTAAAATATATTTAGCTGAACCCAAGTTAAATATGTAAATTGAGGAAATCTCAGGCTGTCTTGGCTAGTGGGTAACATGACTAGAACACTGGAAGGGCCAAGACAGTGATGTCGGGTCAGTGTGTAAGCTAAAACAGAGTACGCACAGGAGTAGCCTGAAACACTGAATGGCCATAGTGTTTCAGGTAGGCATTGTGTAAATGTAGCTTATAACCTTAACATTATCTTAACACAGTTTTTTAAAGAAACTACTCATATGTACAGTAAGGCCACTGCAACTGTTTGTACTTCTGCCATACTAAAATCTTGGAGCTACTACAGTTGCTGGCACCCAGTGCTGGTTTTGTTTTAACTCCCTGTTTCCCCAGTAAATGATGGGACAGTAAACAAGTAAAGAGGATGTGCATGGGATGAATAAAACAGTAAATCATCATGGGAAGTAGAAACATAGAAACAGACAATGATGGAATTCAATCTGCCTAAGTTCCCTATAATTCCTGGAATCTTCCTGGAACCTATTGTTCTTCCAGGGCACTAACCATCCCCATCCTCTCACCATTCTCCTCCTAGTCTTGTCACCCTGGCAACCACTATTCCCTTCTTTCTGTTTCAACCCTGCTTGAATCCCTGACTGTTTTCGCGCCACCACTTCAGCTGACAAACTGTTCCAGGTTCCACCACCCTTTCCATAAAAGTACTTCCTCATGTCCCTCCTGAACCTCCCTCCTATTAATTTCCACTTGTGTCCATGTGACTGCAAGTTGGTATTCAGGTTAAATAATTCCCTCAGTTCATTTTGTTAATTCCTTTAAAAAGGGTTTGGGCAAAATTTCTGGCATCAATAAATTCAGAATTTTAGATCAGTATATCCCTAATCAGCTTCTTGCCAACAATGAGATCTCTAAGTTACTTTGTTTAAAAGTTACAAATCCTTCTGTAACCTACATTCACTGCCAGTTCAGAAAAGCCAGTTTCAGTGAGGCGTTATTGATGATGTCATAACCAGAACTTGCAGACTAGTTCTTCATGCAGGCTACCTTATGGGATTTATTTCTCCTATGTTACATGGAACTGCAGTTGTAGTAAACATCTGAAAAAGGAAAACTGACACTCAGTGGGTTAGTGTATGTATTTCCATAATGTGCAGATGCAAGGTACAGTACTTCTGAATATGGCAAAGCGGTTGAATGCAGTGGCAAACATGACATTGGAATGACAAAAGTATGTGTAATTTTAGAATACTGCAGTTATGAGATTTTGAAATGCCACCAGGTTGCAACTATGGAATGCAGCAATGGCACATTCTGAGAATGTAGCTGGGACATACAATTTTGGAATGTGACAGGATACTAAAATTGGAATATGGTGGTGTCCTATATTTTAGAATTTGAGAGACACATAGTTGCAGAAGGAGGCAGAGATATGTAATTTTGTAATGTGTCATGGATGTATAAGTTTGGCATGTGGTAGTGATGCACAATTTGAAAATGTGGTTGGGATGCTTGATTTCAGCTTGTGGTGGCAACGTGCTATTTCATAATGTGGCATGGACATGGAACCTCAGAATGTGGCAATGACACAGTTTCAGAATGTGATAGTCACATATGATTTTAACATGAGGCAGGGATGTGTAATCTTAAATTGTTTCTTGGACATGCAATTTCAGAATGTGGCAGTGACACTCATTTTCAGAATGTGGTGGAGATGTGCAATTTTGGAATATGGTGGGATGCACATTTTCAGAATGACAATGATAGGCGATTTTGGAATGCATGAAGTGTACACACAATTTTGGAATGTGGCAAGAAGATACAGTTTTGGAATGTGGCCATGATGAACAGTTTTGGAATGTGGCAGTGATACACAGTTTCAGAATGTGGCAGTGATGCACAGTTTCAGAATGTGGCAGTGATGCAGAGTTTCAGAATGTAGCAGTGATGCACAGTTTCGGTATGTGGCTGTGACACACAATTTCAGAATATGGTAGTGGCCAGTTTCATAAGTGGCGGTGACACACAATTCCAGATTGTGGTGGTGATGCATAGTTCAGGATGTGGTGGTGAAGCATAATTTTATAATGTGGCAGTGACACTCATTTTCAAAATATGGTGGAGACATGCAGTTTAGAATATGTTGAGGGGTACACGTTTTCAGAATGACAATGAGAAGCAATTTTTGGAATGTGGAAGTTTTCACATAATTTCAGAATGAGGCAAAGTTAGTTTTAGAATGTGGTGGTGCCACATTTTCTAAGAATGTGGTAGTAGCACACACAGTTTTAACAATGTGGCAGTGATGCACTGTTTTCAGAATGCAGTGGTGATGAACTGTTTCTGAATGTGTCAGTGAGGCACATTTTTGGAATGTGACAGTGATGCACATTTCCAGAATGTGGCAGTGATCCAAAGTTCCAGAATGTGGTGGTGATGCACAATTTCAGAATGTGGTAGTGACACACAATTTTGGAATGTGGCAGTGATGTACAGTTTCAGAATGTGTCAGTGATGCACATTTTGGAATGTGGCAGTGATGCACAGTTCAGGATGTTGTGGTGATGCACAATTTCAGAATGTGGTGGTGGACGCACAATTTTGGAATGTAACAATGACATACAGTTTCAGAATGGGGTGGTGATGCACAGTTTCGAATGTGGCAGTGGCGCAGAGTTTCAGAATGTGGCAGTGGTGCAGTTCTGGAATGTGGTGGTGATGCACAATTTTAGAATTTGGCAGTGATGCACTATTTTGGAATGTGGCAGTGACACTCATTTTCACAATATGGTGGAGACATGCAATTTTGAAATATGGCGAGGATGCACATTTTCAGAATGACAATGACTGGCAATTTTGGAATGTGTAAGTTACACATAATTTCAGAATGAGGCAAGAAGTTACAGTTTTAGAATGTGGTGGTGCCACACATTTTCAGAATGTGGCAGTGTACGCAGTTTTAAGGAATGTGGCAGTGATGCACAGTTTTCAGAATGCAGTGGTGATGGACTGTTTCTGAATGTGTCAGTGAGGCAGTTTTGGAGCGTAACAGTGATGCACAATTCCAGAATGAGGCAGTGATCCAAAGTTCCAGAATGTGGTGGTGATGCACAATTTCAGAATGTGGTAGTTACGCACATTTTGGAATGTGGCAGTGATGCACAATTCTAGGATGTGGTGGTGATGCACAATTTCAGAATGTGGCAGTGGCGCACAATTTGGAATGTAACAATGACATACAGTTTCAGAATGAGGTGGTGATGCACAGTTTGAATGTGGCATGACGCACAGTTTCAGCATGTGGCGAGTGGTGCAATTCTGGAATGTGGCAGTGATGTACAATTCAGAATGTGGTGATGATGCACAACTTTAGAATTTGGCAGTGATGCACTATTTTGGAATGTGGCAGTGACACTCATTTTCACAATGTGGTGAGACATGCAATTTTGAAATATGCAAGGATGCACATTTTAGAATGACAATGACTGGCAGTTTTGGAATGTAAGTTTACACACAGTTTCAGAATGTGGCATAAAGGTACAGTTTTAGAATGTGGTGGTGATGTACAATTTTGGAATGTGGTGGCAACACAGTTTCAGAATGTGTCACTGCTGCAGTTTGGAATGTGGTAGTGATGCACAATTTCAGAATGTGAAATCATGAACAATTTCAGAATGGCAGTGACACTTGGTTTCAGAATGTGTCAGTGATGCAGTTTTGGAATATGGTGGTGAGGCACAATTTCAGAATATAGCGTGATGCACAATTTTGGGATGTGACAGGGACTCACAGTTTTGAAATATGGCAGTGATGCACAGTTTCAGAATGTGGCAGTGACACAATTCTGGGATGTGGCAGTGATGCACAGTTCCAGAATGTGGTGGTGATATGAACATATGAAAGTGCCAGCAGAAACAGGTCTTATAGTCTATTGAGTCTGCTCGATTGCTGCAGTCCCTTATCTTGCAGCTGCCCCACTCTCCCTCCCTACTTGTATTACTACCCCAACTCTCTCCCATCCCTCTTGAAACCACCCACCATTCTAATGAACACCACCTCCTCAGGCAGAATATTCCACTTGTCCGTCACCTGTTCTGGAAAAAATGTCTCTGATTTCTTTTCTGAATCTTCCTCCCTCAATCTCAACTGATGCCTCTCGTGTCCCTCCTCCTCCTCTAGATCTTGAAAATTCCTTCTGTATTAGTCTTGTTTATCCCTTTAGGTATTTAAAGTTTCAATCATATTCCCCATCCTCCTCTCTTCGGGAAAACATGTTCAGTTGCCCAGCCTATCCGTAAATTTTCCTTCATCCTGGATCATCTGTGTTGACCTATGCTGCACCCTCCAACAACCTGATGTTCCTCTTCAGGAATGAGGCACCAGTACTGCATGCAGTATTCAAGTATGGCCCAACCAGTGCCCTGTGCAGGGAAGGATCACCTCCCTATTCTTGGAGGAGATACTCCTTGCTATACAACCCAGCATCTTGTTGGCTTTTGCTGCCACCTTCCTGTACTGTGCTGAGTTATTTATACTCCCGTTAAAGCACCCCAAGATCCTTTTCCTGCTTGGTGTTTTCTATCTGTACCCCTCCAGCTGATAGCTCATCCTCTAGTTCCTGGCTCCCAAAGTGCAGTACCTTGCACTTCTTGGCGATGAACCCCAATTGCCATGTTTCTGACCACTCCTATAGATAGAGGTCAGGCCTGCCTACAACCCTTCCACCCTTCAATGCCATCTACCACAGCTCCATCTTTATATCATCTGTGAACAGACTGATCTTACTCAGGAGCCCTTGTGAGATATCAGCTATGAATATCCCAGACAGCACCGGTCCCAGTACCAACCCTGTGGCACCCCACTGGTCACACCCTCGATGCTGAGAGCTCCCCACTACCACCCTCTGCCTTCCTTAGGCAGTTGGTGATCCATTTAACATCTTTGTTCCCACCCTATATATTCCAGCTTCCTCCCAGCCTCCCATGTGGCATGGAATCAAAGGCTTTTCTGAAATCTAAATACAGGACATCCAGTGCATGGTCCTTGTCCATTTCCTGGTGACTCAGTCCATAGCACTCAACTAGATTTGTCTGGCAGGGTGTTCAAAGACAAACCCATGATGTTGATCATCCTGGATCCATTGTCCTCCAAAAATGTCACCAGCTTCTCTTTTAGGATTGTCTCATGAGCATCCCCACAATTGATGTGAGGCTCACTGGTCTGTAGTTGCCCGGGTTCATCCTTAGGATCCCTTTTGTGAATTGGCACCACATGGGCCATCCTCCAGTTTTGTGGGATGCATCCTGTGTCCAGGGAGGTATGTAACAGGTTAGCCATTGGTCCCACTAGGATCTTTGCCAGTTCTTTAAGTACCCTAGGGTGAATGCCAATTGGTCCTGGTGCTTTGTCCACCATCTATGCCCTTAATCCTCCAGAATCCTGTCCTCTGTGATCCCTGTATCAGTCACCCCTTTCCTGTCTGCCCACCCACCCCTCCCGGTATCTCTCCCCCTCTCATTCAAGAACAGAGAACCGAGTACTGATTAAGTGCCTCTGCCTGGACCCTCCCTTAGCTACTCACCCACCATCCTTCCTGATCCTCACAATCTGGTCTTTGTTCTTCCATCTCTCACTAATGTATCTGAAAGTCCTTTCCTACATCCTTAATGCCCTGTGCTGGCCTCATCTCTCTGGAAGCCTTGACTGCTCTGACTAGCCTAGTAACCTCTCTGAACTTCTTCGTATGCTCATCTTTGTCACCCTCCCCTGATTTCCTGAGTCTCTGAAATGTTTTCTCTTGGCTGTCACCCCTTCATGCCCTCTTGAGTCAAACAACTGGGCTTCTTTGTCATTCCTTCTTACTTTGTGTCCTTGTACGTTTCAGTAGCCTTCACTAGTGCTGTTTTAATAATATCCACTTTTGAGGGCATCCATGCTTGGTTGAATTCTCTCAGATGCCCACCCAAAATTTCTCCATTTTTTTAAAGTCTGCCCCTTAAATTCAACTACCCTTGTACCGCACCTCCTTTTTTCCTTCCCATATTGAGCGTGAACTACACTGTGTGGTGGTCACTCCCAGCCAGAGGTACTCTACCCCAGATCTCTTACAGACTGTCTATTTGATAACACCAGGTCCAGAGTCCTTCCTTCCCTAGTTGTCTTTTGGACTAACTGCACAGGAAACAGTCCAGAAATAACTCTACTATGATCTGCTTCCTCGCACTTGTGGTGGTTGAGGTGCTCAATCCACCCCAGGTGAGTTGAAGTCCCCAGACCATCACTGTGTTTCCCTCCTACAGACCCTTCTAATCTGTTCAGCTAACTCTCTATCTAGGTCCTTCCCTTGTGCTGGTGGTCTATACACTACCCCATTCTCAGTGTCCTATTTGTTTTAGTCCTGAAACTGCATCCATAGGGTCTCTGTCCTGCCTTCCTCCCGCTCCTCCCTTATGCACCTTATCCCGTCCGCACATAGATTGCCACACCCTCCTCTCCCCTTAGGCCTATCCTTTCTGAATATCTTATACCCTGGGATCATCAATCCTGTCTTGGTACATTGTGGCCCACATTTCTGTGATGGCCATAATGTCCACACTCCCCACTGCCAAGAGAGCCTGTAACTCAGATGATTTGTTACCTAAAGCTTCGCATTCAGTGAACCACCCTCCAACCTGTTCCTCTCCCTCCTTCTTGATTCTCCACCTCTTATTCCCCCCATGCCACTTCCCATTCCTTCCCTGATAGCAAGGGGGTAAGTTCATTGGCTCCCTCTCTAGGATTCCTGCCTACCAGCTGTCCACCCACCACCCCTATCTAGTTTAAATCCACCTTCATTGATATGTACCCTTCTTCTGCTTTAATACCCCTTACACTCCCACTCCAAGTGTAGCCTTTCCCCTGCATAGATTATTATTGTCCCAGGTCATGCCTAGCCTTCCACCACCTTGTGCCCTTGGACTGGCACCATTCTCCCAACCATATGTTGAACTCCCCAGTCCTTCCTTTCCTCACCGTACTCGCGCATGGTACTGGGAGCACCTCCGAGATGGCCACCAATTCCCTGTCTCTTTGCACAGCCTTCCATTTCTTCAGACTTCTCTCTCACTACTTCCACCATCTTCCCACTAGATCATTCATACCCACATGCACCACTATATGCAGTTCTTCCTACCTTTCCTTGCACACCGAGTACTTGCCCTGCCCTGCCCTGCCTACTGTGAACCCAGGTATGGACTCCATTCATGTACTACTATGCCTTTCCTCTTTACTACCCCATCTGATCCCTTGAGTATGAATCCCCAACACCAATACACCCCTCCTCATTTTCATCCTCGCCCCCACCTTTTACCCAAGTGCCCATTTCTAGAGTCTGGCATGTTTGTAGCTCTACTATCCCCTGTGGTTCCCCCCTCTCCACCCCTGACCTGTCCCACCCACTTCACTGTTCTCTCACTATCCTCCCATCCTCTCATCCACCCTGGGCCCCTCTCCCCCTCTGTTATGCCCCTCTTGTCCTCTCTTCCAGCATTGCTCCTCTCCCTTTACCCTGCTCCTTTATCTGCCCTTCTAGCTGTTCTCCTCCTCCTTAACCTCTGCCACTCTACTGACTGATTACTGTACTTTGTGCAGTCCTTCCTGTACCCTCTCCTCACCCTCTCATGGAGCTGCTTCTCCTCTCCTCTACCACCTAGTGTGGCTAGCACCACAAACCTATTTCCTGCCCCTTCTGTACTGCTGTGCATGGCACCTCTCTTCTGTCCTGAGCCTTCCCTCCATTGCTCAGCCCTTGATGATTATGTTCCACCTCTCCCTTCCCACGAACCAATGTTCCTCCCATGTGGTGCCCTCATGTTATTCTTAGGCAGAGGTCCTCCAGTCCTAGATCCCCACATCCTCTCCAGCTCTCTACTAAGCCACAACACTTCTTCCATGAGACTTCCCAGTCTGTGACAGATTGGATCTTCCTAGCTTCCACAATATGTTCATCCATACCACCCCCCATCCATTGCTGCCTACAATTCTATCCCTGTTGACCCCTCAGCATCCTACTTCCCTGTACCATTCCTCCCTCTCTGTCCCCATCTGCCCCATTAGTGTTACTCCTCCCAGTGTGTCCATTCCTCCCAACTCCATTTGCCACTGAAATGTCCTACTACACATGTTATTACTACTCTGCACTCACCTTTCATATCTTCTTAAACAGTAAGTTAGTTGTTAATTAAAAGTAATCTCTACCTACTACAATTTTTTCTTCGCCAAATCACTGATTAAGATGCCAGTAACTACCTAACCAAAAATAAAGTACAGCCCTCACTACTAAAAGTAAAAATAATTTTTTATCCTACCAAATCACTGCTTAAGATATTCCTAAAACTAACCAAAATAGAAGTACAGCACAAACTATAAGTTGTATACAAAACCCAGGTTTACTGTAGATGCAGCCTATTTGTTCTCAGCCCCCATAGATGGTACTGTCAAAACAGACTCATCCTCTGCTTTTATTCCCACATCAATTAGTGATCAGCTACTTCCTGACATTATCCTGTGTATCGCTCCTCCCCTAGAGTTGCCTGCATTTCTTCCTTGGGCCCAGCCTCCTGTTCCTCCCTCATACAGTCACCCAATCCCAGCCAAGCTCAGGGATATAAACAGCCATGATGGAGGAGGCATGTGAGGACTTTCAAACCACTCTTCTCCTTTCCTTCAGAGCACCGACCATAGTCCTGCAGCTGCTTTGACTACTTTTCTCCCCTAAGCACTGACTGCTCTTTTTAAATAAGCTAGAACTTGCTGCAGCTGCACTGATTAGTCCCCCAGTCCTCTCTCCTTCATGGCTGATTGGAACCACCCCTGTGCCCCTATGGCGTGATTGCCGACCATGCTCCTGTAGCTGCTCCAACTGCACAGTTTTGGAATGTGGCAGTGATGCACAATTTTGAGTTTAGCAGTGACGACAATTTAGTAATGTGGTGGTGACACAATTTCAGAATGTGGCATTGAAACGCAACTGGAATGCGGCAAGGATGTGCAATTTTGGAATGTATCTGAGTTGCATAATTTTAGAATGTGGCTGGGGTGTACAATATTGGAATGTGCTGGAGATGTGATGCACAATTTGAAATATGATGGTTGTGTACCATTCAGGAATGTCACATAGACAAGCAATTTCAGAATAAAATGTGTCGATCGCATTCACTATATTCTAAAATTGCCAGTCCCTGCCAAATTCCTCGATGTGTGTCCTGTCGTGTTCTGTGATTGGCGCCCTACCGCATTTCAAGATGGTGCATCCTCACATTCTGAGATTGCATGTTCCTAATATTTTAAAAATTGTGTAAGCCTCTGACATTTTATATCTTTGTTTAGCACTGCATTCTAAAACCACCTCCTGACATGATCTTTTTAATTTAATACATTTTATTAAAGTTTTAAGACAAGACATATTACACAGACATAAGAATAAATGAAGATACAAACCAGCAATATAGTGTACAATACAAACATTACTTACAACACTCTCCCCCATCTCCAGGAGATACTAAGTGTAATACAGTAGACCTCTGTATACATTCAGTTATTAACACAGGGCATAGAGGCATATGGATTGTGAATTAATTCTTAAGCACCCAAGTGATATACACTATGGAAACAAACGCTTATAAACACCTTACTAATTCTTCTAAGGAAGAATGCACAGGCAAAAGTGTCTCTAGCTTACTCCATCTCTTATTATAAGCTGGCATACGATTTCATGTACTAGCTATCATTTTATCAACTCGTAAGTTGTACAGAATATTGTTAGGCCATTCAGGGTAGGTAATTTCATCTTGATTGAGCCAGTGACCAAAGACCAGGTGCTTTACAGATATAGATATTAATGATAGAAAGTATTTCCTTTCTTTTACTGGAATCTCAGAGACATTCCCTACCACACAGATTTCAGGGAAAAACAGTCTCCTAGACCAAGTAAATGGTTTAACCTTGATTTAATCCTTTCCCATAGAGGAGCAATTTTAGGGCATTCCCACATGATGTGCAACAGGGATCTTTCTGCCATATTGCACCTGAAGCATATAACAGAGGAGTTTCTCCATCTTGAATAAGTGGGCTGGGTAAAGTAAATGTTGTGTAGTATGTGGAATTGAGTGAGGCATAATTTCTCATTGGACAGGTATTGATACACATACAACCAGATACAAGCCTAATTTGTTGTCAAGTTAGGGAGGAAGACACCCAATAGTGGGAGTGGCCCGTGTCCATGGGAAATAATTGGGAAAACAAGAGGGATACTAATTGTGAGACGAATAGGGTTGCCAAGAGTGAGATTGGACTAGAGAAAGGAAGGTACTATGTTCAGTATTTCATGCTGCTGTACCAAACCAGCTAATCAGCATATGCTGGAGCTGGTCAATTCAAAAATTGTGTGATAGGGAGGTTGAGATAGGTTAAAAGCTCCTGACTGCTGGGTATCTGTCCATCCATCAGGAGGTCAGAGACCAGTTTACCAGATAATTCAGGGAATCTCAAGTGAGATAATACTTCTTCTCCCAGTTTAAGATTTATATTGTTACAAAGTGGTTAAGAAATGTCCTTTAAGTTGTTATACAGCATGAACCTAAATAGTTGAGCATGTATTCTTAGTGAGTTATGTATAACTGAGTTTTACGTTGAGATGGCAAATTATTGGGGAAATAAAGAAGAGACTATCAGAGGAAATGCTAGCATCTGTAATTTGATGTCTTTCAATTGGAAGCCATATTGGCATATATTTAGCCTCCTTTGCTGATCAGGAGGTATAGATCATCTTGCATATTTAGAAATGTGACTAGCCAGGTAATATATATAAAAGTTGGGCAATCTGAGTCCCCAAGATGTTTCAGAAGGTATACCATTGCCACAGTGACTCCCAGATCACGAAGACCACTACAGTGACAGGAATCGGGCAAAATCCACCTGTCACTGTGGTGATCTGTTTGGCAATCAGGACTGCCTCACAGGTTGTTTGCCCCCATGGTCCAACTCCAATTCAAAGTAAGAATCCTAGAGACTGGGGAGTGTGGGGGTGAGCCCCACATGGGGGCTCGAGAGCTGGCCCGATAGATGTAAGGCATCCCGACACTGCAATGCTGACAGTCAGCACTGCAGCTGTCGCTGTCAAGGATTCTCCATGCCAACTGTCACTGTGGCATGGGTAAACCATTTTGGAGCACCCAATCTCATATATGCTGTACCTGAGTTTACCTTCCATAAAATGGGAGATAAGTGAGAGAAGGTTCTTAAACCAGGTAGCTGGGAGGAATAAATTTATCATATGAAGGGGTAGAATATTCGGGAGTACATTCTTTTAATAATACTGATATGCACTTGTAAGGAAAAGGGAAGAGAGCTCCATCTGTGAAGATCTTGTTTGATGGTTTCCACTACCTTGTTTAAATTGAGCACTTTAATTAGGAATTGTTTCTGGGAAGAGAAATGCCAAGATATGTCATTTGGATGTCCATCATTCCCAATTGAGCATAGTCTGAGAGAACACCATGGGGTTCAGAGGCATTTTAGTAGTTGTATCCAGATTGAGTTTATAGTTGGAGAACTTACCAGATATAGAGATAATACACTGGGCCTCAGGTATAGAAGTGACAGGGTGCAACAGATGTAACAAAATGTCAGCCATATAGGCAGAAAGCTTAAGGTCAAAGGACCCTATAGAGATACCTTGGAATCATAGGGAGGTATTGAGCAAATGGATTAAGGGTTCTAAGTATAGATTAAAGAGCAGGGAGATAGAGACAACCCTGATGAGTTCCTGAGTAAAGTGAGAACCATTCAATAATACCCCATTACAGTACACTTTTGCTTGTATCTTGATATAAAGCACTCGTATCCATTGTGTAAAAGCTGGAGGAAACAAAATTTCTCCAACACTGAGAATAGGAATGTCCATTGCACCTGTTGAATGCCTTCTCTGTACCCAGAGAGACCAGTGCCATAGGTTTCTTAGCTTCCCTGGATGCAGAAAAGACATGTGCCTGTTTCCTTAAATGATCCACGGAGGACCTGCCCTGCATGAATCCTGCCTGCAGGCCTGATCAGTCCCTCCCAAACTTGCATAATTCTGGTAGAGAAGAATTTTTGCAAATAGTTTCATGTTGTAGTTCATGACAGAGATTGGATGGTAATTAGTGACTTTATCTTTGGGTTTATTGGGTTGGGCAGAAATATTATTAGGGGCTTCCAGAAGGAGAAATCCTAAATACCATTATTACACATAAAGGAAGAGTTGGTGGAGAATGGGAACTAATTTGTTTGTCAAAGCTTTGTAAAAGTTGGAGGGAATCTGTCCAGCCCTGGGGCTTTATTTGAAGGAGAGACTGAATAGCAGTGAGTATTTCTCTAGTAGAGATGGGTGTGCCAGGAAGGCCTGCTGTGTAGGAGACAACACAGGAAGTGTGATTGATCTCAGGTAATCCTGTGTTTCCTCTAATGAGGGAGGATTATTTGGGGGACTGTATAATTGGCAGTAAAGTGGTCAAATTATTGGGCTATTTCTTTAGGGGATGTTTTAAGAGTTCCATCCACCTGGTAGAAATAGCATAGACCAAACTGGAGCTTCTTGTTGCTTTTAGGTATAGTGCCAGTAAGCGTAACTTTGTCTCCTGGTCGACATACGTCGAATGGGTTTCAAAGGGCATATTCTGCTCATTCTCTCATATACTCTACATATTAAAGTCTCAGGCCAGTTAAGGTAGCCTGGTCTTCCTCTCATGCGCCAATGTTGGACTATGTTCTAGAGTTTTAATCTGTTCTGACAAAGTGTGCAGAAAGGCTTCATATTTCTTTTGGTGGATGCTATATGAATGAATTCCACTTGCAGCACACATTTTAGGGAACACCATATTTTGTCTATGTCGGGATGGAGCCCATATTTTGTTCAAAAATGGCCAATATGGTATTGAATTCCAGAAAGGACCTGAGGATCTTTTAATAATTGGGTGTTCAGTTTATAAAGTTTATCAGTTTTAAAAATTAGGAGGACAGTATATTCTAGCCATACTGGGGAGTGGTCGAGAGAATTCTAGGAGTTATTCCCCATCTGTCACACCAGGCAAAGTGTTTGCACTAATTAGGAAATAATCCAGATGGGATGACGTTTTGTGCACAGGGAGTAGAAAGTGTATAGTTGCTCCATAGGGTGAAGCACCCTCCATGGGTCACATAGTCTTCCCATTTCCAATAACTCATGCAATACATGCTGGGTAGGGAGAGGCTTTTGGGATGGTGGCCTGACCTATCAAGATCAGCTGTGAGAGTCACATTCAATTACCCAATAAGATGATAGGAAGGTGAGCATAGGGAGATAGCAGGTTAATAAATTCAGAAAATAATTCTGTTGATGGTGTATTTGGGCCATATATACTCCCCATAAGTAGCTCAGTATGGTCCAGTAAGCGTGCAATAGCAGGTATCTACATCTAGGGTCCACAGTGATTTTCCTTGTATTTATAGAAGGCTTTCTTTTTGTCCCTTACCAATTCATTGACCCTTGCGAGAACCATGGTGGTTTGGTTCTATGTGATATGAGTAATTGCGGAAGGCGATCGCCATTAAGAACAAATGTACATTGTCAAAATCAATTTTGCCAATGTACACTCATAAGCACAAACAGAAAGAGCACTGAAATGATAGGTTTTGGTTTTTGTGGGGGTCTCTGCCCTGCTTCACTCCTGCACCATCCTACTAAAGGATTCTTAACTCCAGGGGGTATATGTCAGGCGTGAAAACAAAAAAATTAATTTTCACTGACCGGCACAATAATCCTGACACACCCAGCACTGAACCCGGCACCCTCCCAAACCTATCCTGCCATGAACCCACCACACCCACATGGCCAGCTTTCGGCAACCCATCATTGCACTACACCTCACAAACCCTCCTGTCCCCTTCTGTCCATCATGGTGTGCTTGCTCTTCCTGTGCATGTATACATATAGTGACAGGATGTCTCTATACCTGTATTCACCCCCTGTCCAGTAGTTCTGAGAAAAGGTGCTGCTGTTGAGTCACCCTTTTGTAAGCACTCAATAGCAGATGCCCTTATCACAGGATGCCATAGTGGTCTCTTAAACCTGATTTTCTTTGTTATTGTTCTTATGCATCCCTTTGATGCCTTAAGGATGGTTCCTTTAATTGCCCCATCTTTCCTCCACTCCACCTACTGTATGCCCTACCCTTCTAACTTATTCCTGACAAGTTCCCTCAGCCTATCAAAGTTCACCCTTCTAAAGTCAACTACTTTGGTTCTCAATTGCAGCTTGCCAGCCCTGAGGCCAATTCAAACCCCAGACAGAGTTATGGTTGCTGTTCCTAGTGGCTGCCCTACTCCCACAGCCCCAACCATCTCTGAGTTGGTAAGCAAGTAAAAAGAGGAAAGGGTGACTGCAAAATGTCGATGCATATACATTTTATCATTATGCTTGCAAGAGACACTGATACTTTTCTAGCCAGTTGTTGCACTTTATTAGTCACAATACCATCAACCTAATTTCAATTATTCTAAATAATGCCAGGCATACTAAGACCTATGTTTCTTTTTGAACTTACATATTTTATTGGAGACACTTATCAAACAGATAGACAATTTGATTACATATAAGCGAAAGCAGAGGAATAGTTACAATCCAAATTTGTATATTGATCACAATTATAAAGACCATGTTCTAATTACCACCTCTCTATTCAGGTTACAGAAGGACATACAGACTGTTCTCAATCTATTCTTCACTATAAGCATCAACCATTCATCGCCCAATCCAGTCTACAATTATCATTAGAATCTGCATTATAATATACCTGAAATCTATTACTGTCTCAGTTTCTAAAAATAAAATTGAATAAAAATAAATAAATAAAACCAGTAAAAATTATAACTTTAACTTTGTATCTGTCTATTCTATCTCTTACTTTATCTACCAGTTGGATTTAATTTTGGTCACATCAATTGCTTGGTTAAGACCGAGAGTCCTTCTCTCTCCTCTAAATAAGTGAAGAAAGGATGCCTCCAAGTTAAATTTTTCCACTTTCTGCCTTACTTTGGCAGTAATGACTTCCATATCTCTAATTAATTTAACATTAGTGAGCCATTGGGTAATTGTTAATTGATTATCTGAAAGCCAATTTTGTGTTATCACCTTATTGGCTGCCACTGTTATATTAGGAACAGATATTCTTTCCCTTGGATCTGATCCCATAGGATGTGCAGGCAAGAACCAGATGTTGAAATTCCAGAGTGTCAACCAGTCCTAACATTCCCTGGTTTCCTCCCTATTTGTAACTAAAGGAATGAACCCTAAGGCAGGCCAGAAAATGTGAGGGCACCTTTGCCCACATTGCCTCCAGTATTCATCCATAGAATGTTTGGAATAATGCTGTGAAATGGTTGGTGTAATAAAAACACACTGATACTTTCCAGTGGAATTCCCTCCATACTAATAAATTTGTAGTTTTGTACTGGTTGACCCAAATCTTAGCCCATTCTTCATCTGAAATTTCTTGCCCACATTCCTCTGCCCAGTTATTTTGTATCCTCTGGATTGCTATTTCAGATAATCTGTCATCCACCTTTTGATAATTCAAGGAAATTAAATGTTTCAAGTCTCAGAGTTGGGCCCTATAGTGCACTGTGGTGACTCCTTCTTCAAACTGCCCACCCAGAGATGACACACCCACAGTGTGAGTGATATAATGTCTAAGCTGGAGGTATTTATAAAAATCTGTATGGAGGAGATAATACTCTTGTTGCAGGATTGCAAAAGCTTTTAACTGGTCCCCATCTATGAGTTGAAATAAATATTGCAGACCCTGCTGCTTCCATCTAGATAAGACAGGGTCCTTCTGACCAGTGGGGAATTGGGTAAATGTTGCAGGGGAATATATGGCCATACAAGGCTGGACATTCCCAGACTCCTCTTATTTTTAACCAAATTGAAAGTGTATGTCTGGTCCATCTGTTTCTGATGTTCTTAAGTGATCCCGTTAAGATCATCCAGGAAGCAAATTCAAAGGACTGTCTCTGAGCCCAATTTCTTAATTTGCACCATTGTACATGCTGGGGCATCTTACTATCTTAATCAAAGGGACAATTCATGCTGCCCAATAATACTGCTTTATGTCCGGAGGCCCAGACCCTGACCCCTTTATTTTATTTTCCTGTAGTATCAAACTATGTATTCTGGGTTTCTACTCCCCAGATGAAGTTGTAATCTTCTGCTGTATTTGTTTTAAATCCTTCCTCAGAATATGTAGGGGTGGTGAGGTAAAAGAAAGAGCAGCCTGGCAGCACATTCATTTTATGGTTTGTATTCTATTAAGGAATAATAGGAGTAAATTGTACCATCTGCTCAAATCTGTATAAATCTGTTTAATAAGGGGGCTATAATTATAATTATATAAGTTATTTAAATGTTTGGAATCCATGTACCTAAGTAACTGACTTTTTCTTTTACCCATTTAAAGGGAAGTTGTTTTAGCTGCCAGGCTTAGGTTCCTTTGATCAACAATGCCTCTGAATTCTCTAGGTTGATTTTAAATCCAGAGATAGCTCCATAATTGTTTAACATTCACAGCAGATTGGTAATCGTGAGGGTGGGCCTCTCAATGAAAAGCAGAGTATCATCTGCATACATTGAGACTTTGCAGCAGCTGCCTCCCATCTGCATACCCTGTATGTCTGGGGAATGCCTTATGGCAATAGCTAACGGTTCTAAACTCAATGCAAAGAGTAAGAGCGACAATGGGCAGCCCTGACACATCCCTCTTTCAAGCTTTATTTCCTTAGAAATAGTACCATTTATCCATACTCTGGCCATAGGATTACTATAACATAGAAAAATCCATAGTATGAATCTATCCCTCAGCCCCATTTTTTCCATAACAACACGAAGGTAGTTCCAAGTGAGGCAGTCAAATGCTTTTTCAGCATCTAGGAAAAGGGCAATTTGAGCATTTTTGTTGGGGACTACAAGCTAGAACATTAAGCAGTTTGCGGATATTATCTGCCATCTGCCTGTTGGGAATTAAACCCGTTTGATCGGGATGTATCAAGTTCAATGAATTTTGTTATCTGTTAGCTAAAATTTTGGATAATATTTTAAATCTTGATTCAATAATGAGATGGGTCTGTATGCTTCACATTTATCGGTAGGTTTGCCAGGTTTAGGAATAACACTAATTGGGGCTGCCTTCTAGGAATCAGGTATTCGGTCTTCAGTCAAGCAACTATTAAACACAGTGGTTAAGATAGGGATAAGTGAAGTTTTAGTGGTTAAGATGGGGATAAGTGAAGTTTTAAAATGTTTATAAAATTCATGAGGAAACCCATCAGGGCCAGGATTTACCATTTGGAAGGGAGGTATCACTTCCTAACTTCTGTTGGTGAGACCGGGGCATTTAACACTTAACTCGCTGAGTCCGATAATTTAGGCAATGTCAAATCCTGTAAGAATTGTTCAGTTTGGGTTTTAATATCAGCCAGTTGTACTTCAGCCTGATGCAATCATTGATAAAAGTGTTGAAACTAAGCTGCAATGGCCGATGGACTGCATATTGATTTGTGTGGGTCTAAGGGATTATGGATCTTCATAACTGTTCTATCGGCTTGGTTTTATGCAGCCTCAGTGCCAACAATCTAGCAGCTTTTCCTCCCATATCCTGGTATCTTTGATTTAAAAATCTGAGTTTGCCTTGTATTCTATGAATGTCTGCTTTATGAAACTCTTCCCTGGCCTGTTTTATTTTGTTAATATTGGTTGTTGTTGGGATCTTTCTTATGCATAGCCTCTAGTTCTTGTACATTGTTTAAAGTCCTATCCCAATTTAATTTTGCTAATTTGTTTTTGCTGAAGCCACCCTATTAAATCTCCTTTACACCACTTTCAAAGCATCCCAAGTAGATATTGGTGAGCATTGTTGCCCCAGATTAATATCATATTTCTTCAGCAGTCCGACATCTTTTTGTAAAGTTTTTATCATTTAAAGAGAGCGTTCAGCCACCATAATTTAATGTGATCCACTCTGGGGTACCCCAAGAGATGGACACAGGAGCATGGTCTGAAATAGTAATGTTATGGATTTTAGAGAGAAGTACTCTATGCATGTGGGGCTTAGCTACTAAAAAGGTTTAGTCTAGAGTAAGACTGTTTAGCGTGGGAAAACAAAGTATAATCCCTTCCCTTTATTTGTTGTCTCCAAATCTTAATCAGACACATCTCCTCTATTAAGGAGTTGAGCACTTTAGCTGCTGCTTTGTCATGTGTAGCCCTTCATGATGATCTGTCCATGGTTGCCGATGGGGCAATATTAAAATCTCCCGATTACTAACTGTCCAGGTGACACAATGCCAACCTCTCTCAGAAATTTTTGAGGGTGTACATTTAGGGCATATAGATTAACTAAATGGATAATCTCCCATGAATCAATCCTGTGACTCTCAGAAATTGACCCTCCCAGCCTCCCTCTACTGATGTTATTTGCAAAGGCATCCTCTTCTAACAAGGATAGCTACCCCTGCCCCGTCCATTAGGTGAAGGGGCAGCCTCTACCCTTTCCACCCACTCCCTCCTCAATTTAGTATGCTTTTGCAAGCTCAGGTGTGTTTCCTGTAAAAAGCAATCGAACATTGCAGCTTATTAAGTTAATTCAATATCCTAGTGTGTTTAATGGGAGTGAATCCCTTAATGTTATAACTGTTTCTCCAACCATTGTTTTGATAATAATATTGTACCTGTAAGTTCCCAGCTTTAGAAGTGCAGCAACCAACCTTTTCCTTATGTTATCAGGCAGACACCTTACAACACTAACCTATCCCTGCTATAAACATTTGTGGATGGTATAAACTTCAAACTATGTACATAACTATAAACCATGAACTGGTCTAACCGGACCTTTTGAAAAGTTGCAAAAACTTGTATTGCTTCATACTTAAGCAATAATCCGTATTTTCCTGTTGACTTCCTGGGTGAATAAATCCTCATTTCTCATACACCACTGATGGACCCTTGTGGTGTTGCATGAGATACCAGTGCCACCAAAGTAGCCCATAAACTGGCATCAACACACTATAAAAATAACGTGCTGCATTCATGTGGGCACACTTGGCTGATAAAGTGCTCCATTCACCCCTCAAACCCACCCCTTGGGTGATAACACCCTTTTCTCAAAATGTGGAATCTCCTTTACTTTGTCCCAAATTGCATTAAAAATGGACAATGTCTCCCATATGATCCTGACTGTACCAGCCGACAGGAAAACAGTAAACCAATAACCGCTGTCCCTCCTCTCCTATTCCATTCATATTGATTGTTACTTCTGCCTCAAGATGAAAATAAAAATAAAAATAAAGGGAAGTTGTCCAGAATGTCTGTTTCCTGTATAAAGGAAAAATAAGTCAGCAATCAAGTTCAAGATACATTCTGGATTGTCCCCCAATCGAAATCAGTGGCATTCTCTCCTTCATTCTCTCCCAGGGTTAAATCTGCAAGGGAGGAGATAAAAGCAGGAGGAAAGGCTGCACGATCGAGGTCAACTGCCCCACTGCATCATCGGGTAAATGTCACCCCTGGCAAAATCTCTAATTTAAGATTACAACAACCCTCATATAAAGTGTCACCTGGGTATAACTGAATTGAGATCACTAGAACTGAAGGAAGGATTATGCATAGTGGCTTTTTAAAATCTTCTGCACCTCGCATGCTGTTCCTTGTGGCAGTAACCACGGAAGTGGTCTCTTGCACCCTGTTTTGATTACCTGGCAGCGGTTGCAACTGGTGCTCCAGAACTTGGTTCCTGATCTGAGATCTTGATTTTATGTTCCAGCAGGAAGGAGCCACTTCTGCTAAAGAAGTAAATATCTTATTGCCAGAGCCAAGGAGACGTTAAGTTTAGCTGGAAAGTTCAGCTGGGCCGAATGCTATGCTACTCTTTCAATTCCTTGACTATGTTTCTGATCTGTGTTCTCCTTGCTTGTAGTTCAATGAGAAGTCATGATCAAAATAGAGCTTCTGTCCCTCATGCTGTAAGTCTTTGTGTCTCAGGCTTCATAAAATATACTCCTCCAATTGATAGTGTAACATCGTATGATCTATGATCAAGCTCTGGCTTTGGATCTGTTGGTTTTGGACCAAGGGGTGATGTGCTCTTTCTATGGTTCAGGGCAATAGGTGGATAATGAAATCCGCTGGTATAGGAAACCCTCCTTTAGCACCCTCTTGCACTTCATGAATTGAAATTGTTCCGCCTTGCTATTCTCTGTATCCTCTAGTTTGGTGTGTGTCTGGCAGTCTCGCTGTAAAAGATATAGCAACACCTTATTATGGCAGTCTTGGGTTTCAGCAAGCTCTGTAATTTTCTCTTCATTTGCTGGACATTCAAGCTGACGCCTTGAAATCCATGCATAAGTCGGAGATAAAGTTTCAATTTCATTAACTGCTTTTAATATTTTATGGAGGGCTTTCTCCGTGTTGCTTTGTGGTTCTTCTCCCATTTCTGGATCAGGTTCCCATGAGGACTCCGAGGGGTGCAGGGCCTACCACCTAGCAAATTACTGATCTCCATCTATTTTAGTACTGGTTGTCTGCCCTGTTCTTTTGTTCCCTTTAACGCTGTGGCATCCCTGGCATGAGTAGCACAATCAGGGATCATTTTTGTAGCAGAGGTTTTCTGATAGCAGGGAAGATGGAAGTCGATGCCTGGGTTTGAGCTGGAGCAAGTAGATCAGGCTGCCACCATTACAGCTACGTCACTGGAAGTCTCTAGCCTATGTTTCAAGACAGTTATGGACAGAAGTAACATTTTTCATTTAATCTATTGTTCTGGCAGGCTTTGTCATTAGATACAGTAGTACCCAGTTGGGTCAATTAAGAGCCAAGTGACAGATAATTAGCTAATAACTGAAGCCCAATAGATTACGGTCTTATTGTCTACACAATGATTCAATAGGGGAGCAAAAAAATACAGCATGGCTGATATAAAAATCCAGATAGATGCAACCTGGCTTAAAATCAAAGCTTGATTGTCATTCAGATCCCACTGGTACCACATGCTGATTGGCCCTTTAACATTTTAAGGAATGGATAGACACTGTAGATAGACAGACACATGGGCAGATGTAACATTTTTCACCAGGCAAACAACTCTGAACCAATGCTCATTTCCAGATGCTGTCAATCAATAGGTGGTTCGGGTTGCCCAGTAATCTACAAATATGAAGGCTTGGGTCATTCTGTACAGAGTCAGTCCATGAAACAAATAAAGTGTGAGAATGAACTCCTCTAAAACCCAAGTCTCTTTCAAGCAAAAACATTTTTTTCTTCAAATCCACACTAGGTCATCAGGGTGACAGTTTTGTAGTTAGGTCCTAGCACCATGGAGATGGCGAATACTAACAAGACTAAAGCTATCTGAGCTTAACAAGAACACAAAAAACTAGAAGACTAAAATGAAGGCTAATAATGAAAGAAATTGAACTGTTTGCATGCTAAGGAGGAAGAGTCCTAGAACTCTATACAGCCTTGCTAGGGATTAACAAACAACATGAACTGAGATTAATTAGAAACATATAGCACAAGGGAACCAACACTGTTTGGGCCTGATGAAGTGGTGTCAGCTATGAAACTGTCATCCTGATGACCTAGTGTGGTTGAAGAAAATAAAAAAAAGCATTTTTGATTGAAAGAGACTTGGTTTTGAGTGGAGTTCATTCTCACACATTACTTGTTTCATTTCCAGATGCTACCTAGGGAAGAGTGGGATAAACAAAGTAAAACAATAAACATGATGCAACAAAAGCTTAATCAGAATATTTAGTATACATACATAGGCCAATATAAATAGGTATATAAATGTGCAATACATGCACAAACTGTTCAAAGGTAGTAGCAACTGATTGCTGCAGCACAAAGCTGAGATATAAACTGAGCTTGCCTAGAGATTGGCTGGTGACATTAAAAATAGGAACAAGAGTGAGCCACGTGGCCATGTAGTAGAGTTTTACATGCAAGAGAGAAGAGGAGGAGAGGATTAAGAGATAAAGATTGTTTCAGATGTAAGAGAGCCTAAAGAAAGGGGGCCTCTGCATAAGTTTGAAAGGAGAGAGAAAGAGAAGGAGTGTCGGAAAGTGTTTCTGAGACAGCAAGGAATAGATAAGGCGGGAGAAGAGAGAGTAGATGAGTAGAGACCCATTATTTAGAATGAAATGAGGGTAACACAGTGGAGGAGATGTCTGTCTTCAAGAGAAATCAGAGTAAAGGAGCAATGGTGCAAACAAGGAGGGCAGCTGAGGACAAAATAACAAATGTCATGGTAGAGGAGAGGCGGATGGGCAAAGATGGATTTTGGGCAGCACTATAGACAATACTCCCATAGTCAAACATTGGAAGGATCATTTTAAGCACAATCTCTTGATGTGTGGGTATGTGGATACACTACTTGTTTTTGAAAACTTTACTACATTTATGGAGGAGTTTTGAGTGAGTAGGAGATAGACAGATATAGATAGATAGATAGATAGATAGATAGATAGATAGATAGATAGATAGATAGACAGATAGCTAGACTGACATATTTATTTATTTCGTTATTATTTATTTAGTGTGTACTTTAAATTACTTCAAATGGAAAAACCACGAGATGCAGCATGTCATTTTCTTGGAGTCTGCAGGAGAACTGCAGCAGTCAACAGGTTAACTTAGCCCAGAAGGAATAGTTACATACAGGCTTAAATATACAAGACAAAAATAAACTGTAGAAATAAGTACAACCAAACAATAATCAAAGCAAGCTAATAAGGTGAGTTGCAGCAAATAAACAACAAGAGCTATTGGCTGGCATGCAATATGACCATTGTTGGGAGAGGAGGTACTGGATCAAACAATATACAGTGGTTTCTAAGGTGCCTGGAAAGAGTGGACTTGAACATTTGCAAGCTAGAAGCTTTCTTTAGTTGTAGAGGTTCTTTGTTCCAGGTGTCTGGTGCTGAAAATGCATAAGTTTCCATCAATATATGCTTCATCCTTGGAAATGAAAAGATAAGAGTTGCCGTAGAACAGAGTAGGTAGGCACTGCCGAGATATATAAACAGACAGATAGATAGGCAGGTGTTTTGTGTCACGGTAATAATAAGGTCTAAGAGGAGTCGGGATTATCTTGTTTGCCCCTACTTCTTAAGCAGGTGTGAATAAGTATGCTTATTTATGTTTATAAGTTATAATTACTGTATATACCAAGGAGTTACAAAACACTGAACTAGAGTTATTTTTAGGTAGACAATTTTATATCTGGACAAGGATTTATAATGAATTCAATGTTTCAGCTCAGTACCCCACCTGCTACCCTCCAACAGAGTTGAGTTCTAATTTTCTCAATCTGAAAATATTCTGTTCGAGATACATGCTTTTCATCATAGTTTTAGACAGTGAAAGCTAGGGCTCAGCTACGGATACCCTTGCATGGCACTGAGCTCAACCATTGCATTCCTTTGAACCTACCATATGTCTGGCTGCAGGATATGCCTGGATATACAGTAAAGCAGAGATTAAATGACTGATTTAGCTTGAATCCATTTGACTAAAGGCTTTGAAAATGACCCCATGATCTCCTGTTGTGGGTTAGCGTGATGCACTTTTCATGTTGCGTGAGAATTATACATTTCTTCCTTAGTAAATACTTGCAAATACAATCTGAAAACATGGGATTTGGTACCTACAGTAGTACAAGCATGGAAATGGCACAACACTGGAATCTAATTTATCAACACAAAATGGATGTGGTTCTAACATTTATTAATTTGTCTCCAACATAGTAGACATACAATGGCTATAATAATTATAACTTATCCCTGTTAATAATAGGTTACAATGACACACTGTCTCAGTGCATTATGCATTATCTATCTGACTGGCTTTGTTTCACCCTCTTGTTTTAATTACGTTTTAAAAATAGAATATGGGGCTGAATCAATTTACAGTAAATGGAACTTATACCAATTAAAGGATCAGAGCAAATAATTGCAAAATGCAATTTCTACTGTATTGGTGCTACTACTTTTATAGCATGGGCAGTCAAGTGATGAATAAGATTTCACAGCAGGTTAGATTGTTGTGATTAAAAGATTGACTTTAGGGAAAATTCATTACTGCAGAAGGTTCTTTGCATTTTGAGCAGAAAACTGATGAGTCTGTGAGGCCCCTGACCTAAATGATTACAGCAAATTGCAATATAGATAGGCCACAATACACATATCTTGTATATAATGAAACTCGACTCAGTACAAAGTGAGCAACAGTATAGGTAATGGCATTGCTCACAGTATGGAAGCTCATTATTGTAATCACGTGGCTTGCAAGAAGGAGCTATCTTATGATGTGAATATCACTTTTCCTTAGGATTCTTTTAATAGTTCTCATTTTTTTGTTCTCAGAGTCAACATAAATAGGTCTTCAAAGCAGATTTTAGTGACACAAATGCTATTGCCCATGCCACGGAAAGACAAGACATGCTGTTTAAGTAACACCAGAATAGCTATGTCTTTTATCAGTTTTAGTAAAATGAGATTGAGCAGTATAAGAACTTTCTTCAGTGCTTCCCAGTATGACACTATTTATAATTCCTGCCCCAGAGTCAGGGTTTACCTGCAGTGTCACAGAGTCCATGGGAAAGCTAAGGAATGGAGCAAAGCAACATTTTCTTTGCTACCTCCTGCACATTATGGACCATGGCTCCTGCCTCACAACAAAGGTGAGTATGGATGGAACCAGTGATCACTCTTCGACTAGACCAGGGATTTCCCCACCCACATACTGACCAGTCTGGCCATTGAGAGCAAGACAGGCCAACAGTAGCCAGTCGTAGAATAACTCAAGGTAGAAGCCCTTCTGAAATAAGGACTTTGGGGACAGAACCCCACTGTCAACAGGGGCACTGCCATATTTGTGCACCCTGACATCATAGTTACAGAAACAGTGGAGAGGGTAGGGTGTACAAATGCCTTATTTTGAATATTCAAGTGTGTATTTATATTTGGGTGCCCAATTATTTGTTATTCATTTTTGTTAATCTTTATTTGGCAGCTGGAACAGTATGAGAGACTTCAAGCTGTCCTGAGTCATTCTAACCAATCATGGGCCATTTTTGAAGCTCACTGAAGGCTTCCCATATCACCCAACACTTGTAGAAGCTATAGGAAGAGGAGACAGATGTCTGAGCCGCTGTGAAAGACAAGTCTACAGTACTTCCATCTACTTGTTGTAGTTAGCCAAAAATCAGAAATCTTAGCAGTTTCAATTCCTTTCTAAATTCCAAGCTGAGAGGGTAATTTTTTCACATTTTGTGTTATGATTTTAAGCGTTCCTCAGGAGAGGTAAATTTTAACATTTGTGTGTGATGATTTGTTTAGTGTTTCTCAGGAGAACTACTAGGGTGTTTTGTTTTTCTAAACGGTAAAAAATAGCATTAAGTAAGTTGTAAGTTTCTGCTCTGCAAGCAGTTGCAGTTACATTAAAGAATACAGATTTAGATAGTTTTCTTGTGTGTACTTTTCTCTGCAAGCAATCTGTCACAGGTGTACATTAAAAAAAAACAGATTTTTGTGCACTTTCTTATTAAGTGGTAAATGCCAAGCTAGAGTTTAGAAATAAATAAAATAGGCTGCTTTTGTGTCATACAATCAGCAGCTTAAAGACTTTTCTCCCTCTGTGACATCTAGCAGCACTCCACCACCCAACCCCATAACCAACCTTCACAGACTGCCTTACAGCTTCCTTACAGGTTATCCACCAGTTATTCAGGACCATTATGTGGTGTATGGCCACAATCCATCAAGTCATCATGTGAGAGCCAGCATGGAAAGTGTCAATTTTCCTCTAGACTTATGGATTTCTTCCTGTGTTGCAGTATACAAGGATGATCAGCTACTGCCAGAATGGAGGGTGGTGATTAGAAAGATGGACAAGTGTGGGCACAGCAACTGCACCAGTAAGCTACTGGTCTGAAAACATAATGATGCAGTATGGTAATAACTTGCATACTGTGGGATCCTGAACAAAATAAGTCACATAACCATCCTGTGGTCCCGGGACAGACCTGAAACTAACTTTAGGTCAGGTTGACTTCTCCAGCTAAAAAGATCATCACCAGACAAATAGATGGGTCAGACAGATGGGTCAGTTTGGTTCTCTGTTACCAACATTCTAGATTTTTTGACTTTCTGACACAGGGCATGGCAGGTGGTAGCAATTTCGACCACCACCTGATGTCTGTCACTCTTTCTTTAGTTCTCTCGCTTGAATTCTTGAGTTTTCTCTTTCGGTTTCTTTGCAATGTGTTGTTTGGATTTGGTTCTGTTTCAATGTGCTGCAGTAATACTGTTTGCTTTTCAATGATGCTGGGCTATATACCTCATCAGTTCTGATCTGGGCCAGAGCTACACAGCAACAGGATCTGTCTTTTCCCATGTGCGGCCTTTTGCAGTGTAGCAGATCAGAGAATGCTAGGAGTGGTAGGGGCTGAGAATCAGCCAAATGATTCTTGTTCTCAGTGTCTGTGTTTAACAAAGGTGCATTCTGAGATGGTTTGTGCTAATATGTCCTTAAACTTTAAGACTGTTTTGGGGCTTTGTGTGGGCTAAGGGAGAGGGTAGAGGAGGTCTGCCTGAGGGTGGACTGAGACCAGGCTTACCCAGCAACCAGAGCAGATGCCCCACTGTTGGGTGGATTGATCACATGACTGCAGCCAACCACTCCAGTGGCTGCAGTCATGGGACTTAGAAAAGCACAACATCAGCCTTTTCTTTCCATTTACAGTGCAGCAGATTGGAGGATACCAGAGAGCAGGGGCTGAGAGAAATCAGTCAAGGGTTTTCGTTCTCATTGTCTTTGTTTAACAAGAGTGCATTTTGAGACTGTTTCTGAAAATTTGTGCTGAGAATTCCAGCTTGACTGTTTGTTATTTGTGCTGAGACTTCCAGATTGTTTTGGGGCTTTGTGTGGGCTATGGGAGGAAGGTAGAGAGGTCTGGCAGAAGGCGGACTGAGGCAGGTTAGCCCCTGACTGGAGCAGACGTCATGTGCTGGGTAGATTGATCATGTGACTTCAACTTGCATTCACATGGCTGCAGTCTCAATTTAATTCACAAATGGCTAAGCAATGCCTGGTGTAAGTGACCCCACAGCAAAGAATGCCATGAAGCAGGGTGTAGCGGAATCTGGGGGTGTCATCAGGGCATTGACAGGGCATTGATAGGGCATTGGTGGGGCGTCCACAGGGCTGACCACAGACCGTATGCCACTCTGTTCATTGGAAGGCAGGTAAGGTAAAGTAAGGAGAATAGGTAATGGGAGTGACTGAAGGGGAATGCCTGGGACAAAAACAGGGAAGGCTTATAGAGACAATAGACAGTAAAGTCTGTGGTTCTTCCTTTCTAGGGAAGGCCTACAGGGAAGGGAACCAGGGTGGATATTACCACCCCATATCTAGAAGTAGGCCGATGGGGAGATAGAAGTCATTAGTACTCCCTATCTATGGTAGGCCTATGGAGGAGGGAAACAGAGGATTGTAGTTGCACTCTATCTAGGAAGGCCCACAAAAGAAAATTGGGTTGTAGCTACACCTCTATAGGGTAGGCTTATGAAGTGTGTGGTGCGGGCTGACTGATAGGTAAAGGAGAGAAGCAGTGCCATATTCTATAATGTGAAGACAAAGGCTGACTTAGTTAACATGTGGTGGGGAAGGAACATGTGTTGGCAACAGGAGGGCAGGAGTAGTATGGTGTGTTGTAGGGATGTCGGGCTGCAGTGTTCCTGAGTACATTATGGAAAGTAGGGGTTTACCTTGTGCAGGAGTCTGAACCACTTGTTGGTGGAGGTGAGGCAGCTTGGCTGAGAATTATTTAGTCTAGTGAGGGAGGATAGAAATTTAGGACAGGTAGGGAGATGGTCAAAGGAATGGGCCACATGGAGAGGCAAGCAGGCAGATAGGGAGGGTTGAGGCAGGGCCGACTCAAATGCATCCCAGGGAGGTGGGTGGAGAGTGGTGGGAGGATGTGGGAGGTCAGTAGGTAGGGTGCAGGAATGGGAGCACCGACTGTGGTGCCAATGTAGAATAGATTCCTCCACTGACGTCTGATGGAAGGGAAGAAAGAGGTGGGAGAGGGTCCAGTTCAGGATAGGAGGGCCGGGGAGGTTAGACAGGCAGAGAAATTGGAGGAGTGAAGGCAGTAGTGGTGGGACTGGGCAGAAGGATAGGGAGGAGGGATGCTGTAGAGAGTGGTGGGTATGTGTGGAAGGATGGGGAGGGGTGGACCAATATAGGAAGAGAAGGAGTACAGGAAGGCAGGACAGGGAGGGAAGGTAGGCAGGGTGGCTGTGGAGGGCAGTTGGGAGGTCAGTCAGACTAGTAGGAAGAGTCAGGAGGAAGGTTGGAAGGCAAAGTTGAGGGAGCAACCAGGCAGAAGGAGATCTTGAGAGATGGGTAGTGTGGTGGGGATGAAGGGGCTAGGGGAGGAAGAGTTGTAAACCTGGATGACTCAATAGAGAGGAGTACACTGGGAGGAAGTGAGATGCACACACTGGTGGAAAGGTGGTGTGTATAGCAGGGATGAAAGGTCAACTTGTACAGGGGCTGGGGAGCTTCATGTAATAATTCATCTAGGAACAAACAACCTAGCTGGAAAGGAGGTGGAGTTAGTGCAGGAGAGGTATGGGCACTGAGGAAGATCTGTACATGGGTAGCTAGATCGGTAGCCTTCCTGTAGTGCTAACAGTACAGCAAGGAAGAAGAAGATTGGGTATTTTAATTGCTGGCTATGAGAATGGTGTGGGGGAGGTTTTGGTTGCAGAGCAAGCTGGCAGGGAACCTGAAATGGCAAAACCTATATGCACTGGATAGGCTGCACCTTAGCAGAGGTGCTCAGGGTGTTCAAAAACAGGCTGGGAGAGTACATGGTCAGGAACCTTGATTTAAACTGATAAGGGAGGAGCAAACTGGGTCTTCATGTCCAGAGTCTCAGGAGGAGGGCCATCAAACCTCCTTGCCAGTCCAAGCAGGTTGAGGTAGGATTAGGTATGGGACAGAGGGAGCAATAATTGGTAGGGAGTAGAGGGATTGAGTCTTCAAATGGGAGATTGGACACATGACATGGGGAATACAGAGGAAAGATATATATTGGAACTATGGGGAACTGGGGGATATGAAGAGTAGGGGAACAAATACTAATGGGCAGTGGGGATGGCAACCATGCTATGGGGATAACAGGTGAGAGTTGTGGTGGAGGGTGGTGTCCCTCACTGCAAGAAGCCTTAGTAATAAAATGGATAACTTGCAGGCAATGTTGGTGGAGAAGAAGGTGGACACCCTGTAGTCACAGAAATTTGGGCTACACTAAATCATGACTGGGACCTCTCTGTCCCTGGTATAAGTTATATAGAAGGTACAGGGAGTAGGGACGTGGGGTAGTGATATACATAAAGGAGAGATTAATCTGTATCAGGAAGGAGTTAGAGAGGAAGCAGAGGTACCAAGGGGTGCAGTTGTAATACTCTAGAAATAAGCTAAGGCTAAGGTGGTTTACAGACTGCCTAACCAAGAGGAGGAAAGAGATAGGGAGTTGGAGTCCTTAATTAGGGTGGCTGTTTGCAAGGGTGAAGTGGTGCCTGTGGGGACTTTAATCTACCCAAAGTTGGCTGGAAGATTCCTGTTACAGCCTGCATAAGGAGTCTGTTAATCCTGGATGTAGTGCAGGGCAGATTCCTTACCCAGGTGTCCTAGAACCAACCAGTAAGTAGAAATCCTTGATCTGGTACAGACAAATGGGGACCATGTTCAGTCCATCTAGGCTGAGGAGTGCTTGGGAGGGAGTGACCACCATACAGTGTGATTCAGGTTGGACACAGTGAGGGAAGGCAAACACCAAGATCAAAGCTCTAGACTTCAAAAGAGCAGACATCAGGAAGATGGGGATCTGCTAACATAGAAACATAATCAGATGGCAGATAAGGACGCTTGGCCCATCCATCCTGCTCATTCTTCTCTGCCTACACTATTACCACAGACCATTCCCAATCTACAGCTCTTTCTCCTCTATCCTTCCTTCCCACTATGATGGCTTGTGCTTATCTGATGCATTCTTGAAGCCCACCACTGTTTTGCCCCACCACCTCCAATGGAAGGCTGTTCCAGGAATTCACCACTTTTCTATGAAGAAGTACTTCCCACATCTCGCTTGAATCTAGTCCCTACAGCTTCATAGCATGTCCCCTTGTTCTTGAGCACCTTTTCTTCTAAAAAATACTTTCTCTACCTTATTTACCCAAGTGAAGTATTAAAGACCTCTATCATATTCCCCCTCCGCCTCCGTTCCTGGGTGTACATATTTAAGTCCTTGAGTCTCTCTTCGTGGGGCTTTTGATGCAGACACCACACCATTTTAGTTGCCCTCCTCTGGGCTGCCTCCTCTGCCTACATCCTTTCAGAGACTCCAGAACTGAACATGGTACTCTAGATGGTGTTTTACCAGTGATCTATACAGAGGCAATGTCACCTCCCTCTTTCTGCTGGTGATATCCCTCGATGTACCCCAGAATCCACACTAGCCCTCCTGACTGCCTCATCACACTGCCTAGCCATCTTTAGGTCATCTGATATGATTACCCCTAGGTCTCTTTTCTACTTGGTGGTCATTGATACCACTCCACCCATTTTGTATGACTTCTGTACCTTAAGTGCATTATTCTGCACTTTTTCATTAAAACCAGCTGCCATACCTTGACCACTCCTCTAGTTTTCTCAGGCCTCTGCTCATCCTTTCCACCCTGTAGTGTCCAGCATATTGTGGATTTTGCTGTCATCCACCAAGAGGCAGACCTCCTTCTAGCTCCTCTTCAATGTCACTTATAAAGACATTTAAGAGGACCAGACCAACTCTGATCCCTGAGACACCCCACTGGTCACCTTCCTTCCTCTGAGTGAACTTCATTTAACACCACCATCTGTCACCTACTCCCATAACCAATTTCTTATCCATTTACCACCTTTGGACCCACTCTTTGGACCTGCTCCTAAATGACCCAACTTGTTTACTAGTCCCCTATGTGGAATGGTGTCAAAGACTTCCTGAAATCTGGGTAGACCACGTCCACCGCTCCGCCCAGATCTAAATCTTTGTCACCCAGTCTAATAAACCTATCAGATTAATTTGACATGATCTCCCTGTGAATCTATGCTGCCTTAGGTCTTGTGATCCACTGGATTTAAGATAGTCTGCAATCCTTTCATTCAGCAGTGATTCCATTAACTTTCCACCCACCAATGACAGGCTGACTGGCTTATACTTGCTAGCCTCCTCCCTATTACCACTTTTGTGGTGTCTAGCCTCATTGAAGGAGGGGAATGAATCAAGTGGACATCACCAAAGAAGGGATAGAGGCAGCCAAAATGGGTACATCAAGCTGAGGGAAAAACTCTATGACCAAAGCACTGATTTGGCAGAGAGGTAACCAGACAGACATGGATAAAATGACCACTTACAGGAAGTTCTGGAGGATTTAGAAGATGAGGTCAGAGTGGCGTACCATGGAAAAGCAAAAGAGTCAGGTAAAGCAGTCTGACTGGCCAAACCAGGAAGAAATTGCAGTTAGTGGAAGGGATTAAACAAGGAGACAAGTTTTTTCAGTACATTTGAGAGAAGAGGGACAAAAATATGGTATTGTACAGCTACAGTACAGACAAAGAAGGGTGGGTGGAAGATGGTGGGAAAAAGGCAGAAATATTTAAAAGAATACTTCTGCTCTGTCCTTACAAAGTAGAAGGATGATCCAAAACCACATGGGAGGAAGAAGGTGGTAGGCGGTGCACAGATGGCAACATCAATGAGAACAGGATGAAGAAAACATTACTGACCCTCTAGGTTGATAAATCCCCAGGCCCTGATGATATCCATCTCAGGGTGCTGAGGGACCTAGCAGCAGAACTATCAGGCCCCTGGTGAACCTGTTCAATAGTTCATTGGAATCAGGAATAGTGCCACTGGACTGGAGAATGGCGCATGTGGTGCCGCTCCATAAAAAGTGAACCCAGAGATGATCAGGGCAACTTCACCAGTCAGCCTGACATCAATCAAGGGTAAGCTCATGGAGGCAATCCTAATGAAATGCTGGTAGGTTTCCTAGAGGAAAAAGGTCTCAGGGTGAGAGACAGCACTGGTCCATGGCTGGCAGGTCCTGTCAAACAAACCTGAGTGATTTCCTTGATGGGGTGACAAAAACAGTGGACAAGGGCCAAGCGATTGATATTCTTTACCTGGAGTTCAGCAAGACCTTTGACTCTGTGGCACACAGGAGATTGATAAGGAAGATGGAAGATCTAGAGGTAAGGAGAAACTCACTGGATAGGTGGAAAACTGGCTGAAGGACAGGACCCAGAGATTGGTGGTGAGGGGCTCTCAGGTTCTAGAGAAGTTACCTGCAGGGTCCTGCATTGCTCAGTGCTTGTTCAGTGTTATTTAATGCATTCATTAACAACATTGATGATGGAATAAAGGTTAAATTTACCTATTTGTGGATAATATGCAGTTCTGTGGGAGAGTGGACACAGCAGAAGGATACAGGACTTAAAGGAAGATCTATCTGGCCAAGCTTGAGAGGTGGTTAGGAATACAGCAACCCAGGTTCAATAAAAGTACAGGGTCACACATGTAGGAGTTTAGAGCCCAGAGTGGTAAACTGCCTTAGAGGGTTGTGGTAACTAAATCTGAGGAAAAAAAGACCTGGGGTGATGATCACTAGTGACTTAAGCACTTCTCACACTGCAGGAAGGCGGTGGCAGTAGCCAATATAATGCTAGGTTACATTGTTAGAGGAAACCCTAGCAAGTGGAAGAAATCATATAACTGCTGTAAAGATCACTGGTGCAGCCTCACCTGGAGTACTGGCATCCCTACCTGAAAGGGCATTAATCTGCTGGAGGCAGTCTAGAAGAGGTTAACAAGGATGGTTAAAGGTCAGCAGGGCTGGACATAAGGGAGAAGCTGGAGGACCTACAGTAAATATATACTCCCTGGATGAGATGACAGAAGGGGAACTTGACTGAGATCTTTTAAGTACACAAAGACATCAACAAAGTGAACAAGGAGGGCCTCTTCAGTCTCAGTGGAAGCAAAACTACAAGGGAGGATTGCCTTAAACAAGTGGGTGCAAAGTTCAGGAGAGAGTTTTGGAAGCCTGAAGAGATTATCTCACTGGAAGGCCTCAAAATAGGATGAGACCAAATAAAGGGAATGTCAGGGTCAAGGGGCAAAGGAGGCATCAGTTGGGAAGGGAGTGGAGACCTTGAGTTGCCATTAAGGACTCCACAACACAAGCAGTCTTGATAAACCACTGGGCCTTCTTTTGATAGCAGTTTCTGTATGTTCATATGTGATCTGTATCTGCAAAAATAAGAGACACACAAGAAAAACATGTTTCAGAGGCTGAGAGGCAGGCTGCACAGTTATGGGGCATTTTCAATGAGATGCACCAGCACAACTGAGATGCACTGGCACATCTCAAGAAATGCACCACAGCATGATATTCAAAAGGTGGAGGTGCACTGTGCTATCTCAACTGTGCAGAAGCATAGTGATAATGTATGCAGTGCATCTCCGGGGTGTGCCCATGAATATCGGCACATCTCTGTATTCAACTAAGATGTGCAGTGCATGCCCCACATCTTGGAGATGTCGGCAAAAGTTAGGCATGTACAAAACACACCTAACTGGTAGCCACCCACAGGCGGGCTGCTGTACTATATGCAGCTGCACAGCAGCCACCAGCCCCTGGGTGGCTAGTCCCCCACTCCCCAAACCCTGATTGTGTCCTAATAAATCAGGTTCCATAGTCCCTGGTTGTCTAGTGGTACCTCTCTCCCATCCCCAAACCTGATTGCATCCTAATAAATATTTCCATAGTCTCTGGTAGTCTAGTGGTACCCGCCTCCTTCCTTATTACCAATCACCAAATCGTAAATGAAAGAAAAAATCCATGGTAGCCTAGTGGCACCCCCCACCCACCCACCACCCAGGATCCCCATCCCACCCACTTCCCTGTCCCAGCATGGCCGTGAAGCAAGCAGGTGGCACAGCACACCACACATCTCCATGGCTGCCCACTGACTGAGCTGTCACTGAATGACAGCTTACTGTATCACCACAATCCCATTGGCTGACACTGTCAACCAATGGGCTTGCAGTGTGCTATAAGCTTTCATTCACAAAGATGACTTTATGAATGAAATTTTTAAAGAAAGTATCTGAATGATAGCAAATATGACAGCTACACAGATGCTAATGGCCTGCATAAGTCTGCTAAATTTAGAGTCCTAGACTGAAAGGAACAGAGTTATGGGTGGCTAAAGATTTATGCAAAATGTATTTTCATTTTTACACTAATTATAAAATTTCTCATCCACATTTTCCATAGCTTCAGGATTTAGAGAAACATACAGCAGGGCTATGTGCACCAAGTTTTAAGTTCCAAGCTTTAAAGGGACTGTGCTATAGGTAGTTACACATTTTTCAAAATTTAGATTTTAGTTTAGTATAAGTTTAAAGCATTCATCAAAATGTTATAGCATTTTGCAAGTAAATGTGTTATTACTACATTGATATATGTATGTACCTAGTTTCAGATTTCTAGCTGTAAAAGTGTCTGATATGCAAATAAAAATATTCATGAAATTTCCACAAAAAATAAAATAGACTTTGAAGACCTATCATTTTGAGACTAAGGGCCAGATATTCAAAACTTTGCCCGGGCAAAATTAGCACTGCCTGTTGAGGCAAACTTAGCCCAGAGCACAGAGCAAGCTATATTCAAAAGGAATAGCCCAGAGCAAACAGCTTCTGAATATAGCATGGGAATGAGGCGGACAAACTTAGCCCTGGAAGAAGACAGCTCTGAATATGGCAACCAGGAAGTGCAAACCACAACAGCAACACAGTGCACAGTGATGTGAAGGTGAGTAGAGATGAACTATGTGGCCAATGTGTGTGCCAGCAAATACGTGGACCCAGTACAGCTGCAGGCAGCAGTGTATGTAAATACAGTGTGCAAAACTGTAAATATTCCCGAACTGTTAGCGCTTAGCGCTAACACGTTGCATGGGTTTAGCGCGGGGCTAAACCGTTAGCCCGAAGCAAAACATTTGCCGGCGCTAAACTTTGCCGTATTCAAAAGTGACATGCAAATGAGCCTACTTGGGTAGTCTGTGGGCAAACATCCAGATTAGCATCTCATTATGACCTGATTTGCATGCAGTTTGCACCGGGTTAACTGTTTAGCCCTGCGCTAAACCTGCGCAAACTGTTAGCGCTGTGCAAACAGCAGGGGACATCATCAGTTTTGAACACTACTTCCTGCAGCTGCTGCCTGCAGCTGTACTGGGACAACACAGCATAGGCACAGATGGTGGTGGTGCTGCATGCAACTGTCACATTGTAGGTCATGCTACAGTGCACAGCAGAAACTACAGTAGCAAGGGGCCAGTAGTGTGTGGACACAGCATTGCCTATGGTGTGTAGGGCAGTGATGATGACTGCACTATGCACAGGAGAGGCCCAACCTGCAGGTGTTTACTGACAGTGGACATTACTGTTATGCTGTTGTGTGACCCACAGATGCTGTACCTGTGGCATGGGATGCTCACAGTGACATGTACATTTCTGGCTTTGTGTGCTGTGGCAGTTGTACAGCTGTGCAGTATGTGGCGGGGGGCATATATTATCCGAAAGGCACATTGGTGTTGGGGTATTCCCAATACTGGCCCATGTGCCTGCATGATGTGTCCCAGCCTTGTGGCCACATCTGGTCTGTGGCACAGCCTCGCCACCCATACATACTTCCTCAACATTCTCCATGGCCACAGTGCTGCATGTGTATGCTGGCATCTGTTGGTGTCCACAGAAGTGTGGTCCGCAGGTGTGTGCTGTATGGCCACACTGCCTTGCTGTCCATTGGCAGCAGGGTCACCACTACTGCCTGGCATGGCTGGGACTGGTGGCAGATGATGGCATCATTGTGATGCCATCAGTTAACAACATGTCTTCCTCTATGTTTGGCTTTATCTATGTGTCATATTTCTTTGTTAGGGTCGAGACAAAACCCACGCTAAACACGCAAACACCGGCGCAAAGCCATAGTGTTGCGCCAAAGCTGGTGGGGTTAAGACAAGCTTTCTGGGCGGTAATGTACACGCTAAGTGTCACGCTAAGTCAGGCAAAACCACTAAGCGCGGCACTAGTCGCTGAATTTAGCATTGCGCCTGTATTCATGTCAGTTTGCCCTTGTATACATTATAATTTTGCCCAGCGCTAATGCAGTTTGCCTGCATTATTTGGCCTTTGAATATAGCAGACCTGCGCTAATCCTCGCTAAACCTGCATCAAATGGTTTCGGCACAAAGTTTTGAATATCTGGCTAAGTGTCCTAATGTCATAATATTTGGCACGCATTAGACTCCTATCAGCAATTAATCATGCCAAATTTCAGATCTCTAGCTCAATAGAAGGCTAAATTATGACCAAATTAATGAATTTCAAAACTCCACTGAATTTCATAATGACTTTCATAAGTTTACCAAATTTCAGAATCCAAGATTGATTGAACACATTTAGTGAAAGATTATAAAATTGTGCAGGTTTAAGGGTTATTACTACATTTATACATGTGCCTAGTTTCAGATTTCTAGCTCCAGAGGTGCCTGAGTCACATGTAAATAACAGTGTTCATGACATTTCTCACACAAAATAAAATGATAAGACTTTGAGCACCTATAATTTTATAATAATGCATCCTACTGCAAGATAGATATCAACAAAATGTAAGTGCAAGATCCACCTAACAGGGTCGCAATTAGTAAGATACCTGTGTTGGTGTGTGCAGGATGTCATTTTGTGGGATTTCAAATTTGTTTTAAAGAAAAGGAAACAAGATGGCAGCCATATGAAATAAGATCTTCCTCATAAAAAATGACTACCCCATATGAAAAATTATCCTTTTCGTGTGGACAATTCTTTTGTTTCCAAGCAGCTATCCGAAGACTGTACTGAGCATGCATAGAACTGAAATTTCAGCATTTTTATATCTTTGAAATAGATTAATATTTTTTCACCAAACCAGAGAAAAGCACCACTGTGAGGCAGCCTACTCTACCCTGAAAATATCAGACCAAAATTCCAAACCATCTGGGTATTAGGTGATGACAAAACAAAAAAACAGCCACACACCCTGATTTTTTCACTTTTTGCTATCTGGATCTCAGAGTCTAATATCCAACCAGAATGAAACTTGGTACATTAAGAGATTACCCCTGACACTTTGTTTTCACAATTTCATGCAAATCCATTGAACGTTTGTGAAGCTATTAAAGTGCAAATTTTAAGGTTTAACATAGAAATCCCTGCTCAACTCTTAACTATTGTGGCACTGCCACACCACTATAATATTGGCTTTAGAGAATGCATTTGCTCACTGAAGCCCAACATAATTGGCACATTCTGTAGTATTAGCATCCCTTCTTCCCAAAAATATGTTGTCTTACCAGTATGTAGTAAATTGAACTCACAGCTCCTCTGTTACTTTTCAGAGTGAGCATTGCTAATTCAACCACCAGATGGATAAACACTCCCATCGGGAGGACAACCCAGTATCACAAGGTCAATGCTCTGACATCGGACACGTGGTGATGTCATGACAAGGGCAGACTCTCGTGCTTTCTTCTTACAGAATGATTTAAGAGAGACAAAAAGTGAGCATAGTTTACTATGACAGACTTAAATATTTAAGCACAACATACACCTTTTTCATGTAAATTTTGTGAGAAATTGGGTGCTTTAGCAGTCACTATTTGATCTGATAGTTTCATAAAACACATACAGAGAGAAGGTATGTTCTTATGATGTTATATACCAGAATTTGGTGGTTTTGCTGGATAATATCTAGCTTTATATATCATGTTGTATCAATTATGATCATATGTACATGTATTTTGTACTCAGGTACACCTGCCACCCTGAGGAAAAGGCAACTTTACACCCTGAAGCATTGCTGGGATCAGGTGATTCAAAAGTTTGTGTATCATAATACAGTTGTACTATTGCTAGTGATCTAGGTTCATTGCTTGCCAGAGTCCAGCTGTGTGGAGAAAGACTGAGCATCCCAGACAATGCTGTTCCTCCTCTGGGAGGGAGGGATGCACACTTCTGCAGCATCACCATCAAGGTGACCATGGGTGGTGATGTGGCTGGGGATGCTCCTGACAGGAGACATCAGCATGCTTGGTGAGTATGCCATGCTGCAACAAAATGTAATTATCAACAACATTACAGTGGCAATTTGCTGTTGATGCTGTAATGTACCCGCAGGATCTTGGCACTGTTTTCTTAGGGTTTTGTACCCTTTCCAAATCAACTCTGACTCAGAGTTGATAATAGTAAATTACAGGGAGTTTGGAGGGCAGGATCACTTTTCTTTGGATGGCTTTATGCTGATTGCAATTGCAGTAGATGTAAATCCAGCGCTGTAGCGTTGGTTGACAACTTTGTTGTTGAACTGGCATCATAGATCCTTGGTGTGTATACATCAGACTGCCACACTCTGCAGAGCATCTATGAAGGGTGGGCAGAAAAAGGAAAAAGAACACTTGCTATCAGGATGACACTCGAGGTTCCCCAGAGACCCAACATCACCTACTGGGCACACAGGCCCACTGACCAAGTGACAGAGCTTGGGTACCTATGATGGCCCCACCACAGAGGGCAATCTGTGGAGGAACAGGTGAGTCCCATGGGTAAGTCCTAGAGACAGCAGATGATGGGGGTGGGGGACTGTGGAGCAAAGGGGCCAGTCAGGGAAAAAGGGGAAATTACATTACTGAATTGCTACGTGAGTGAGTGGTCCGTTATTCCTGTCTACATAGGCTGTTCACAATGGCTGTCCTAGAAACTGACTGCTCCCTGATTTGAGTTTGTTGTTTGCCTAGGGAAGATCTGGATACCTCCTGTTTGCTAATGGAGAATAACCACACATCTCTGAACATTCTCATATTCATACAAGAGATGCTGAAGTTTTGGACATCTGACACCAATCTACATGTTAGTTTTCTCATCATGGATAGTGTGGCAAACATGGTGAAAGCAGTCAGTGATGAAAAGTTCACCAACATTCATTGCTTTGCCCATAGTTTGAATCTAGTGGTCACATCTGTGTTATGCCACAGTTCTGAGGCTAGCAAGACTGCCTTCACAGCACACTCCATCTGTGCTCATTTTCCTCGCTCTGTAAAGGTGACTAACCAAGAGAAGTACAACAATGCCTTTTCTGTCTCAACATCACTTGATACAGGATGTGAGTACCAGATGGAATTCATCATACCTGATGCTGGCTTCTAAGTCATAATGGTGATCGCAAAACTACTGATCACCGTTAGAGGCAGTGTATATCACTGAAAATTAAAATGCCAATGTACACATGCAGCATGGTAACTCACTTTTAGTATTTATGTGGGGGCTTTGCCCTGCAGCCCCTCACTAATAATAACTAACTCGGGGGGGCATGTTGGGAGGGGATAACTGCCCAAAAAATTAACACCGCTCAAAAAAAAGCATAAAATATTGAACTCCTCTCCAGCCTCAAACCTTGCACCCTTCCCACTGTAGCCAGCCACCATCACCACCACTCCATGCAGCCAGTTCGGTGGCTTCCACCTCACCACCACTCACTTATCTTCCCTCCTCTTCTGGTACACCTGTCACTCTTCCCTGCACCCTGTCCTTCCCTATCGCTACCCTTTCAGGGTCACTGACACTACAGGCACTGAGACTCAAGTCTGAGTCACTCAATCTCAGTTGCAGTCACTGTTATCACTGGACACCGGATGCCATCTAGACTGCTAGAACAGAGCATACTCTTCATAACATGTCATTGGGTTTGACATTGGGGAGCCCTAGGCAACCATAAGTGGTAAATCACTGATTGATGCTGTGGTGAGCACTTGGGCCATTTGTGAGGTGCTTCCTGCTCCCACATGTTCCTGTCATCACCTTCTATGACCCTCCTTTTGGAACCCAAACATCCCTGTTCCGATGCCTACTTCTGGGTTCTATTTCAGATTACTTCAGGCTCTTTCCTTTATGCACCTGCAATGCCTTTCATTCCACCTGCTCTGTCTTTATTTGCACATCAGAATTGCTTATTGTAGCTTTGCTTAGCTCCATTTGTTTTTATATGCACTTGTACTATGTTAAATTGCACTCAGTACTTTACTTTGTATCAGTCGTTATTACTGCATTTGCTTTTCCTGTTGTATTTCCCATTCTCTCTCTCCCACAGGGTTTGCACTGGGAAATGAGCCTTGGCTCAGTGGATCTTTTCAGTTATCAATTTTCATCAATCAATCAATAAATAAATCAATCAAGAAATAAATAAATAAATACCCTGTTCAGGCTCTATTATATTTATTTACGTTATTTGAAAACTAGTGACCTGGAGATGCTCACTGACACAAGTCTCATTTCTGCGTGGGAAAGGGAAAGTACAATTACAGAGAAATGCAAACCAGGGTGATAATGATAGTTACAAAACAGTGACATAAAGGGCATGAGTCAAGTGTAGTACAGACAGTGATGCCAGCAATTACAGGAGGGTGCCAAATAAATAGCATATAAAATCAAAAACAAGAGTGTAAATAAGGAAAATGGTAAAGGTGAGGGCAACCGAATGATGGGATACTGAACCAGTGCTGAGAGGCTGGGTTGAGAAAGAAAAAGAGGTTCAGGAAGAGGACTGGCAGGAACAAGGGGAAAGGGAGAAGTTTTAGTTGTCATTTAAGGTGTGAAGTGAGTGAGAGAGATGAATGGAGAAGGGTATCAGATTCCAGAGATAGGGAGACAGTATGAGAAAGCAGATTTTCCAGCTGAGAGCGTGGGTGGGGAAGGAAGAAAGTGTGTGAGTCCCTGGAGGGAGTGTTAGGATGACAGCCCCAGGGTACACACAATGCCTGATTTATGAAGACTCAGAACAGGTAAAACCATAATTTTTGTCCTGTTGCTGCCTACAGGGTGGGTTGGGATGTTAGGGTTGGGAACCCTAACACCACCTTTCCTACTTTCATCATTTTAACCCTAACTGGTGCATTATTTAAGTTGTTTTGCAGTAAATTGTACCTACTGTATATTTTCCCTAACAGATAACAACAGACAAAGAAAGAAAGAAGTAAGTGGCTATTGAAGCATTGTGGTTGTTATAAGTAACAGCACTCAGTCTACATATTTGTTGACAAATGAAGTTTCAGGTTGAAGTCTTTCTAAGAAGTGATAATTATGGTGCACATTGAAAGGGCGTATTACATTTTCTTCTTACAGAATGGTTTAAGAGAGTCAAGTGAATATAGTGAGTATTATGACAGACTGAAATGTTTAAACACAACATGTGGGCTTTTTACGTAGTAAAATTCTTAAGTGAATTTGTTTGGGTGCTTTAACAGTCACTTACCATTTGAATTGATTCAGATTCATAAAAATATGCACAGACAGAAACCGTCTCATGATTTTGCATGGTACAATTTGATGGTTTTGCTGATGTGATGTTTGGCTTTCGGATAGTTTCATAGTTTGCAGTAAGTTACAAGTCAATAGGAAATCTAGCCCTTAATGACTCGTCACATATCAGTGGTACTGTTTACCCTTCTTTCCCCATGTAGTTATCTCATTCTATTTTAAACTGTGCCATCAAATCATTATATACCACTCTGTCCAGTAGTGAGGTCCATAACTCCATCACCCTTTGACCGAACCATTGTGCTCTTTTATTTGTTTTGCAGATTTCCGCTCTCAACTGCATTCCATGTGACCTTGTGCTCCTATTATTATCCTTTCTATTTAGCCCAATGTTACCCACAGGTCTTCATTATTAAAGGCTTTATACACATAACACAAGTATCCCTTAGTTTCTTGTAGGTGACAGAGTACGTATCCAGTTTGAGTAGCCTTTCACTATAATCCTTTTCCTGTAATTCCTTAACTTTCTTGGTCATCCTCCTTTGAACAACTTCCATAAGTTTCATACTGCCTGTATTGTATACAGAGATTACCAATGCACAGTATTCAAAATGTGGCCTTATTACGGCTGTGTACAATGGCATGAGCTCCTCCTTCCTTCTACTCCTAACTTCCCTCAAAATGTATGCCATCATTTTTTCCCTTTCTTGACTATTTCTTTGATATGAATGGTCAAAAGTCAGGTTGTCCTTCATATATACCCTTAAATCTTTTACAACACTGTAGTCGATAAATGAGTTCTTCAATCTATACCGTGCCTTATTATTATCATGACCAAGTGCATTACTTTGCACTTGTCTGCATTAAAGCTCCAGGCCATGATTTACTGTCCAACTGTTCAATTGATCTAACTCCTTCTGCAGAATCTGAGCTGTTTCTACATTACTAATTATTGCCCCAATCTTGGAATCATCAGTGTACTTACTGTAAGTAACTAGGTCTTTTCAGAAGTTTGCATGGTTAAAATCAGAATATTAAACAACACAAAGTCCAACACAGACCCTGCAGCACCCCTCATCACATCCATCCACTCAGAAATATGTCCTCTGATAATCAGCCTCTGATATCTATCCTTCAACCAAGACTGGACCCATGATACATTACATGTATGGAAATCACACTGTGTTAATTGCTTGATTATCTCACAGTTGGACAATGAATCAAATGCCTTCAAACAGTCTAAAAAATGACATCTATTGAGAGTCCACTATCCAATGCTCTGCTAACAGTTTCATAAAAGTATAAGTTCATCAGACACGATCCTCCTGACTAAAGCCCTGTTGTGTAATATCTGCTAGACACTTCTGTATATGTTGCATAATATCTTTCATAAATCCTTCCATCTTTCCCAGGACTTAATTTAGACTAATCAGTCTGAGTTAGCAACATGACTCCTGTCCCTTTTTGTGGATTGGTGTTACATTCACCCTGCACCACTCTGTGATCGTATTACTCTCTAACAATGATTTATTAAATGACATACATACTGACCCAGCTAATTCTTTGTAAGGTTTTTTAAAAGCCTTGGATGTAACATACCACGACCCAGTGATTTAGTGATATTTCAATTTTTAATTTGTGATATACTTCATCCAGTGTTATTTCTTAGACTAATCAGTCTGAAGTTAGCAACATGACTCCTGTCCCTTTTTTGTGGATTGGTGTCACATTCACCCTGCACCACTCTGTGATCATATTCTATAAGAACTAAGGGTAGAACTAGTGACACCACTGACTACCCTCTTTAACAAATCATGGGAGGATAGGGTGGTATCCAAAGACTGAAGGAGGGCAGATGTGATTCCCCTTCACAAAAGTGGGAGCAAGGCAGAAGCAGGAAACTACAGACCTGTTAGTTTAACACTCAGTGAAAGGGAAATGATGGAATCACTTCTGAAGGAAAGAATTGTTGAGTATCTAGAGGCCAGAGGGCACAGGAGCCAAGGCAGCATGGATTCACAGTGGGAAGGTCATGCCAGATGAATCTGGTAGATTTCTTTGACTGGGTGACCAAAGTAGTAGATCAGAGAGGGCCTGTGGACATGGCCTACCTAGACTTTAGCAAGGCATTTGACACAGTCCCACACAAAGATTAATATACAAGTTAGCCAGCCTGGGAGTGGGTCCCAAGATGACAGCCTGGGTAAAGATTTGGCTGGAGAATAGGACACAGAGAGTAATAGTAAATGGAGTCCACTCTGAAGAAGGGGGTTACTAGTGGGGTACTGAGGGTCTGGTATTAGGACCAGTCCTCTTCAATGTATTTATAAGTGACATTGCAGAGGGACTGGAAGGAAAAGTATGTCTCTTTGCAGATGACACATAGATCTGCAACAGAGTTGATGCACAAGGTGGGGTGGAAAGGACGAGAAGGGACTTGGCAAGGTTAGAGGAATGGTCAAATGTATGGCAGCTTAGATTCAATGCTAAGAAGTGCAAGGTAATGCACCTGGGAAACAAAAACCAGGGGAAGAGTACACAATGGGAGTGAGATACTAACAACAACAAAATGGAAAGGGACCTTGGGGTAGTCATATCAGATGATCTAAGGTGGGCAAGCAATGTGAGAGGGCATCAAGGAGGGCTGGGTGATACTGGGATGCATGAGAGAGGCATCACCAGTAGAAAAGAAAAGTTATTATCCTCTGTACAGACAGCTGGTGAGACCCCATCTGGAGTATTGTGTGCAGTTCTGGAGACCCAATCTCCGCAAAGACATAGACAGGATGAAAGCTGTCCAGAGGAGGCAACTAAAATGGTGCAGGGTCTGCACCAGAAGACGTATGAAGAGAGTCTTAAGGAGCTTACTGTGTATAGCCTCGAGGAAAGGAGGAAGAGGGGGACATGATAGAAACTTTCAAGTACCTCAAGGGAATCAACAAAGTCCAAGAGGGTAGCATCTTTCAAAAAGAGGTGTGCAAGAACAAAAGGGCAACATTTGAAGATGGGGGTGACTCAAAGGTAATTTAAGGAAGTATTTTTTACAGAGAGGGTTGTGGATGCATGGAAAAGCCTTCTGGAGGAGGTTGTGGAGTCAAAAACAGTGGTGGAATTCAAGCATGCATGGGACAGTCATAAGACAATTCTAGGGGTGGGGGTAGGAAGAAGTAGGCTGCTGGTTAACTAGGATCTGCAGCTTATCCATTAGGTAGGAAATGGGCAGACTGGGTGGGCCAAGCGGCCCTTATCTCTATCAAATTCTATGTTTCTATGTTTCTTTAATGTTACCTACTACCTCCTGCCCATCAGTGAATACAACATCTGTGTCTTTCTTTGGCTTGAAATTGCTAACAAAAAATTTATTAATAACATTCGCTATCTGTGATTCTTTAGTTATAATTATGTCTCCATTTTTAATTTGCCTAGTTGTGTTCTGCTGTCCTTTAGGCTTCCAATATAGTTAAAAAGTGATTTTGTTCTCCAACATGGAAGTTGCCATTTATATTACATTACCATTTTAGCTTTTTAATTTCTTTCTTACAATCTATAGTAAATTTTATATACTTTTCCATTTTCCAGTTGATAGCTGCTGTCTATATTTCTTGTATGCCTTCTGTTTTCCTTATGATTTTCCTAATTTTGTTAATTATCCATTTTGGTATCCTCCTTTTGAGTTACATTTTTTTTTCAGGTACAAACGTGTTGACACAATAATTAATCTTTGATTTTATTTTGCTCCCCATTTTTCCAAATCTAATCCTTATAAATCTTCTTCCCAGTTCCACTCCTCAATACTTGTCCCATCCTTGTGCAGTTATCCTTGTTATAACTTCTTAGTTTAGTTCTCCCTCATATGTTTCATTTTGGGTATTAAACACAAAATGAACATATTATAGTCCCTGTCAGCCAGTGGTTCCAGTATTTCTACCTGATCTGTTCTATCCTTTTGATTGGTTAACACTAAGTCCAGAATGTTTTGTTTTGAGTTGGTTCTTCACCATTTGTTCAAAATTGTTCTGCATTATTATGTCCAGAAATGTCCTTTCTTGTTGCACTGCAGATGAATGTACTGCTCAGTTTATATCAGGGTAGTTAAAGTAACCAAGTAGTAAATACTCATTCTGTATATCCAGCTCATTCAGTTCTGTTAAGAATTCTGTATGTTCCTGCTGATCTTGATTAGGTGGCCTATATATAACCCCAACTGTGTTTTTCCACCTTTTAGGAAATATCCACCCAAATACCTTCATTTAGATCTACATACCCTGGGGCTTTGTTGTTCTTTGTTGCCTTAACCCCATTCCACACATACAGTCCCACACCACCACCTTTCTTATTTGTTCTGTTCTTGTAAAATAACTGATAGCCATGTACATTAGTTCCCCAGTCTTCATTCCCAAACCATGTCTTGGTAACTGCACAAATATCTATGTCATTTTGTTCTAATACTGTTTGCCATTCCTCTAGTTTATTTTCAAACTCCTGGCATTCACCACCATGAAATTAGTTGTATTCTTAACTTCCCTTAGTTTTATTCCAGTTGTGTTAGTTTGGTGACTGGTTTGTCGTCCACTGTACCTATTTGACTCCACAAGGTTCTCTCCTCCACGCATGTGTCAGCTTAAATGTCTGTTTATTGCATTATTGAATACACTGCCCAAAAATACACTTCCCCTATGATTGAGGTGCAAACCATCCTTGCAGAACAAATTGTTTCTATTATTGTCAAAATTCCCAGGTTTTAATTAAAGTAACACCATTTTCTAAGTTCATTATTTACCCTCCTTATTTTACTATTACCCTTAATTTCTGATTTTGGGACCAGGAGTATCACAGATAGAATAACCTCACAATTGTCATCCTTCAGGTATTTATATATGTCCTTATACAGGTTTGCTATCTCAGTTCCTTTTCATGTCTCAAGTCATTCATTCCTGCGCATTATGACTGCCAAACAGTTCCTTCTCGATGGTCTGCCTATTTTGGGTAATAGTTCTTATATATCTTAAAGGCCAGACCCTGGCAGTGATAAACTCACAACCTGCTCTTTTCTATTCAATGTTGTAATAGTATTAGTAAATTTAATGATGGGATCTCATATAATTTAGATATCAGGCCTAGCCTCACCTAGTTCCTCTTCCTTGCTCACATTTATTAGTCCACCATCTTCTGGAATCCCATTATTTATATTGGTACTATCTGTCACTAGTTCAAGTATCTTATCTGCTTCCATTTGAACTTTAGTCATTAATGTTACTGATTGGGAATATTTGTTTTCTGTGCTGATGTTATATCTCATTACTTCTTCATCTCACCTTGTCGACTCAGTTTCTTGTCTAACACCTGCCCTATCTGTAGTTGTTTCCATTTTGTTTTCCAATTCCCTTCTAAGGTTTAACTCAGTTTGGTCAAAAGCAGTATTTATGCCCTCTACAGCTACCTCGTGTGTTTCTAATACTTTATTATTTGTAGCTAGCATCTGTATATGACTAACTACTTCCTTCATCTTACCTTTATTGGTATTTTTTCCAGCTGGCCCTCCCTACTATGTGGAATAAATGTAATTGCCTTCATTCTCTTTTTATATCTGATATTTCCTAAGTTACCATCTGTCCCATCCACTTCCTCTGCATCCTTCTGTCTCTTATTACTTAAGATTGAAGTTACCATATCATTGTCTTCTCTTGCACTTTTCCTTGATGAATCTATATCCATTTGTAGGAGACATTTTATCTGCATTTCAGACTTATTATTTTGGCCCTCATTACCTTTAACTCTACACATTGCTTTCATATGGTCTGTATCAAGTCACTGTCTTGTGTACTAATTCTGTGACATACAGTACACCTTAATCCTATCTCTCACTCGGTAGTGTAACTAATATTTCCTCCATGCATGCACTACCAGACATTTTACTGCAGCAACACATTATTGTATCCGTAATCCAATTTTCTCCAACTCTCCTCTATTGTACACCTCTGTACTTACAATCCAGTCATGCCAAGGTATTTGGCCCCACTACTCTGCTTCCCCATCTGACACAGTTGGAGGCCACTGGCTTCTGCCCTCATTGCCTCCACTCCATGCTTGACTCCACTCGCTGGAGCCAATCAATTTATCTACTGCCCATAGATGATGTCTCCTTGGTTCTTGTTGACCACCCACTACCACCCTTTGTCAGCAGACCGTACATACCCTGCCTTTAAAAAGGCAGAGTAATCAGTAACTGGTGGCAAGAAGTTGCCTCTCTGCAACATCCACTACAGTGTCTGTCCAGTTCCAGCTCCTCAAAGAGCAGGGAGGAGGAACACCATACAGGTACTACCCATGAAGAAAAGCAGCTGTCTTCCCACTGCACGGTAAAAAAAAAAAAAAACAGATTAAAACTCCCATGCTGCCTTCTCCTGCAGCTATGCTTAAGTGTTTTATCAATAATGATTATATATACATGGTGTGTACTCAGGTACACTTGAAACCTTGAAGAAGGGGTAACTTTACACCTTGAAATGTTGGTAGGCTCAGGTAATCCTATATGTCTGTGTACCACAATAACATTACATTATTACTTTCTCAATTAACTCCACATTTAGAAGTGCAGAGCTGCAGTGACTGCCATATTGTGGAAGAATGAAGGAAAAGGCAGTAACACAGGGAGAGAAGAAGGAATTGGCAGTAGGAGACAGTTTACACACCACCTTCCAGTCAAGGACAGCTATGCCTGCATGGAGTTTTACTGCTCCAGATGTCTGAGGTGCAGTAGAAACTCCCCATACAGCTTCAAGAGTAGTGTGGCAATTGCCATTCTCACACCCTCATACTGTGTATCTTTGGCACCACAGTCCATGAAAATGTGGAACATGATGGGATCTGGTACCATGGCTGCAAGTGATGGACAAATCTCTGACAGACAGTGTCTTTCCAATTGAAAGGATTGAAGATCCAAAACCATAATTTTATCTATGAGCTGTGTAGTGTGTGGTGCTGTTGGATGAGAAGACTATTGCTTTGTTCTGATCTGGAACACTTCCACTATTGGCACTGACCATGGATGGGGGACATTCCACACTTGCAAGATGGTGTGATAATGGTAGGGGCTGGGTGCTTGACAGGAGTGCTGAAGATGTGCTGGACTGTTTAGTACTGAGGAGGAAAGAGTGGTTCCTCCATAATTTCTTTCAGAAGCACAATGGTGTGTGGCATTGGCACCAGAACAGTTGCCTGCATCATCATCATCACTGGATGGGCCTGATGTAACACATGTACAGACCCTGATGCTTTAAAATCCTGGGGATGCTTTAACTTTAGGTGGTTCCTTAAGAGGTGGTTGTCAAATTTGCTAGAGATTCCCCTGCTGATAGTCATTCTGCACATTTCACACATTGCCTTTCTGTTATCTTCTTTAGTAACATGAAATGAAGCCATACCATGCTCTTACTGCTTCTGACACCACTCATTCAGCTAGTGTACCACTAGTACCCACACCCGTCCTTTGGCCCACAGTAGCTTTTCCTTTTTGGACCTGCTTTTTGGGGTTTTCCTCTGCTACCAAAGGTGCCACATGCAACTGCTCCACTTAGCTTTTCAGGCTGGGATAGAACCTGCTGAAAAAGTGCTGAATGGTAGCATACCGAGTTTTTAGGGATGGGAGATGAGCCATATCATTCTTTCTCCTGCCCCATATCATTCTTTCTCCTGCCACTGCATCCTTCAGAGGTTGAGTTTTTTTGCCACCCAACTTTCTGCTTCACAGCTCTAAAGGTACTCACCATACTCTGCCTCATCATCAAAGCTGCTTAGGTTAGCCTCCTCAGATGATGAGTTAGTGGGCAATTAGTAAGACTCCAATAGTGCTCCCCTCATCTGGGCTATCATGTTCTTCAGTACTGAAACAGGCTGAGAAACAAGAGGTATCACAGTAGGGATGGACACAGTACTGAAAATAGTTGTGCAACTGGCTGGGGCAACAGTGGTAGCTGGGGCTGGTGTCACTGTAGCAGTACTGGTGATAAGCATGGTTACAGTTGCAGGAGTGGACTGCATCACAGTGGCAATGGTTGCTTGGTTCACAGTGGCAGGAGCTGTCTCAGTCACGGCAGCTGGAGTGGCCTCAATCACAGTGGCATAAGTGGTCTCAGTCACAGTGACAGGAGTGGCTATAAAGGCCACTATTGTAGCAGAAGATGGGATGCTAGAAGTTGCAGTTGATGGATGGTGGATCCGAGCAGTGGTGGTTATTAAGGATGAGGTTATATTGCTACTGGTGGCAGTGACCAGGGATAAAGAGGACATATTCACATTGGTGGTATTGCTGGCAGTGAATGACTGTTTCTGCTCTATATGCAAATGATCATTGTCCTTGTGTAGTCCGGCATCTTGGGACAGAGAAGAGTTGGTTGACTGAGCTACACTTGTGCTGGGAGCTGCAAGAAGGGTTGAGTAAGATTGTAACACCAGAAGGCAGGAGCCTGAGAAGTTAGTTAGCAAGCAGGTTTGAAAATAAATCCTCCCATTTAGCCAAAAGCCAACCTGTTTATGCATACAGTTCACATATATGGGAAAAGCATGCTGTTTGAGTAAGAAGTCAGCATGCTTGATTGAGGCCACTGATATTCTGTGTAGAGTAGTGGTGGAAGCTGAGCCATAGATAACCAGACCATAGTCAACAATGGATGCTATGGAGCTATAGATAGCTAGTCTAAGTGCTTCAGGCATTAGATTGTGTTTATGTCTGTGAAGTAACCCTATCTTGATACTTGCAGATGTGGCAACATTCTCAACATGCTGGGCATATGATAGTGAGTTATCCATGGTTGCCCTAGATACTTGAAATGTTAAATTTGTTCAAGTGGGATACCAGAGGAGTTCCTGATGGTTAGGACACTGGATCTGTGTTTGCTGCGAACAATGCTGAACAACTTTTTGTTTTGTACTTCAGAATCAGCTTGTGTTTCCTGAACCAGTATTCCACTTCCTCAAAGCTGAGTTGAAGTTGGTGTTCAAGTGGTTCAGGGTCAGTGTTGCAAGTGTATGTGACCACGTCATCTGCATAGAGGAGGATTTGCTGGTGACAGCAGTGAGGAGATTGTTAAGAAAGATGCTAAAGAGAAGTGGACCCAGTATGAAGCCCTGTGGTTCTCCAGAGTGGACATGTTGATGATCAGAGGTGACATTAGCTATCTTCACCCATTGGGAGCAGCCTAGAGGATAGCTTTTGAACCAGGACACAGAATCTGCCTAGAGGCCAATTGAGGACAGTTGCTTGAGAAGTAGAGCGTGGTTCACTGTATTAAAGACCTTTGTGAGGTCTATGCATGATGCACCCACCAATCTACCTTGATCCAGAGATTGGTGAATGAAACCAGTAAATTCTAGCTGTGCTGTGGTAGTGCTATGTCACTTTCTGAATCCATGCTGCTGCGGCACTGGATCGAGTATTTTCCATATACTCCACCAGCTGATCTGCAACTATGTGCTCAAGTGTCTTAGACAGAGGTGGAAGTATAGAGATAGGTCTGCAGTTTCTGTGTATAGTGCAATCTCCACTTTTGTGAACAGGAGTAACAAGGGCTGACTTCCAGATTTGTGGGAATTGTGCCAGTTTTAGTGAGGGTTTAGAATCTTTGCAATGGGCACCAGTATTTCTTCAATGGTAAGGCAACTAATTTGAGGTCTAAGGAATCACCTCTATGCCTTGACTTCCCAAGGAGTTTTACTAGGTATTTCCTGACTATATACAGTAGGACCTCTTTGAAGTAGAAAGGAGGTGGTGCAAGCGAATCATCTGCCCACTGTTCAGTGTCTTCAGTGATGTCCTTGAAGAAGTGAGGTGGGAGGACACTGCCCAGGTCAGTGAATGCATTATTAAAAGCATTGGCTATGATCAATGGGTCAAGGGTGGGGTTCTGTTAATATTTAGCATGGTGATGTCATAGATGTGCATCAGCTACCACTTGAATGACTTTCATCCTCTTCTTCTTTGCCTGGTTTCCTAATGTTCTATCCCCAGTCTATCATCATTGTCATTGTAATCATAGTCATCTGCATCATCATTAGCTTCACTGCCAAAAATTCACAAATGATTAAGCAGAAGATAACTGAGTGAAGACAACAGTGTAGCATCCAACAGTGTGGGCTGTAGGAACAAAACCCTTGATTGAAAAGTGATTATATTTTTATTATCAAAATTATTTTTAATTACTATTTTATATTCTTTATAGATGCTTAATTAATTATTAAGGTAATTGTAAGGTATACCATAACTTCTGGTTAATGTCAACGTCTGCATGAATTCTCTAAAAACAGACAATGTTGCTTTCAAAGGAAAAGAAAAAGTTTGTTTTCAACTTTTTGGTATATGCTGGTTACTGGGAAAGGGATGCTGCATTAGGCCTAAGTTTAACAGAACAATATTATAGACTCTGAATATACTGTAGTTGCATTCGGACATTCTGCAACTGGATCAAGAGAAGCATCACCATGATCTCAACTAATTTATAGGCATGTTTTTGAATCCTAAGCTAGCTTCAATTAGATATGCCTCCTAGCACAAGAGAAGTCAAATGGAATGAGTTCTTAGGGAAAAAAAACCCTCCTGGCAGTTTAGAGTTTGTGAAGAAATAAGAAGTTTCATTCATATCTTAGAAATGCAATAAGCTGCCAGTCCAGAAATTTCAACGATTTTAAACAATACTATGATTAATAACATAATTAATTTTCATAATGGCAGGTTAAAGGGATAAAATGTTACGTATAAAAGTATTTTAAATAGCAGCCTTAATTGATAAATAGACAAATCTAGTCTCTCTTGATACTGTAGCTGATATCCTGATGTGTTCAAAAAGTAATTTTAAGTGTGTAACTTGCTTTTGAAAGGAAAAAAGTCTAAAAATTGCTAAAAACAGGATGATTTATTGCTTATTTAGACAGAACAAAGAAGGCCATGTGCTTTGATAAAAATCTAACATTTAAAAGTTAACTAAAGAAATTTTATGAACAAAACTTTTATTGTTTTGTAGCTTAGAATATTTAGAGATAATCAATCAATTTTTTAAAAGATTTTATTAAAATTATGAAGTTATAGCCTTTACTAGTTTATGTCAAAATATTAATGCTTGGAATATGAAAATGTACCAAAGACTCCATTTGATGAGAGAACTTTAAAGATGTTGGTTTAAAAGTCATATTATTTTGCATGAAGAAGTTATAAGAGAAAAATGATTTCCTTTCAAAATAATCTTAAAGTTAATGGGCAGTCCTTGAAGGGCATGGCCAATGTCACCATTTGTCATCTGCAAGGACCAATCAGAGTTGGGTGATGGCGTCACCTGAGGCAGAATCATATATGTAAATTCTGCTAGCCCAACCTCAGTCTTGCCTGAAACACTGTACAGTGAGGAGCTCATTCAGTCTATTTGAGAATTCTAATGGCTTCATAACTTTTGCTAGGCTGGAGAGCCTTAAACCACACCTGTATTTGGAATGCTGGGAATCAGTTTTTGTTTAACCACTGATGTATCCAGAAGGAAGTGTTAAGGATAAGCTTGAAAGACTATGCAGTGTTGCCATGAGGTCCAGATGCAAACTTCTTGGTACAAGGACATTTTGCTGTGGTATGAATCAAACTCTATGTTTTATTACTGAGCATTTTGACTGAAGTAATGTTTTGAAATTTCTGCTAAAAGCCTGGACAAGAGACTGGCTTAAAATCCATAATAGAACAAGTTGCGTGTTATGGATTAAAAGAGTCCAGTGTCCTAAGGTTTAAGTGCAGATGAATTAACATAAAGAAGTCAGAGTCCAGTTATTAAGGCAACTTTGCTATTTATAAGAACTATCCTGTAATACAATCTGTTGCTGCAGAACTGTTCAAATTGTGTTGCTAATGTTTCCTGCCAAATCCTAAGAACTGAATCTTAATGACTTGACATCTCTTGCAAGGAATTTTAGCCTTTGCTGCTTTATCAAGGCCGAATGAGTCCACAGTTTCGAGATCAAGGAAAGACAGAAGGCAACAAGTTGATTGCTAAAGAGACTCTGTCATTCAAAGCAAGCCTCACCAAGATTCCTACGTTAAAGAGGAAAAATAACCACTTCTAGAATAACTAGAAATGTAAGTATTATTTTTAATTATTTCAATTTTAGTACTTTAGTTTGGTATTTGGGGTGGTAACATAGTAAACTTTAACTAAAAACCTTGGGCATATAGTTACGCTAAAATCTAGACAAAGGAACTACATTTTGCATGCTATGAAGTTCTGAAATAAGTTTTATACAGAAATATAATCAGAGACATTGATGTGATAAGTTTGCATGTTCTTCTACATAAAAGTTATGCTAGATACTTGGGACCAATTCTAGAAGCACCCCTACTCATGTTGCAAGTTGCAACATATGAAGTGGGTTGAGCTCAAAGGCCCTGCACCCGATTCTGTAATGGGCAGGTGCCCTGCTACTAAGTCCAGTGATTTTCTCAAACCAGACTGGTATGTCAAATGAAGGGTGAACAGGTTGGTGCAAGCCTCACATTGCCCAGGTAAAGGGCATAAGTGCTCTACCCAGGTCCCACACCCAGTATATATACAGAAATATTCCTGCAGGTCTATTGGACCCCCCTCCCACTCCTATATATACATATATATATATATATATATATATATATATATATGTGTGTGTATATATATATATATATATATATATATATATATATACAGAAATTATTGGACCTACTCCACTCCCAGTAAATATACAGAACATGCCCCACAGGGCTAATGGTTCTCTCACTGCCCGATCCCCAAACTGCAAGTGTGGGTGGTAATGCACAAAGGTATAGGGACTTAAAAATAACAACCCTGTTATTCCTGGTAGTCTAGTGGCCCCACCCAGCAATGCCAGACCACCCCACTCTGCCTCACCCATCCCCAACCAGTGACTGGCACAGCCCACCTCTCTCTACCACAGCCAGCCACTGACTGTGCTCTGTATGAGCACATACTACTGTAAATAGTATGCACTCAATGAATGACAGCTCATTCATTGAGCATGTACTACTGTACTACTGTCCTTCAGGGAGATTTCTGTATATTTACTGGGGATGGAGGGTCAGCAGCCACTGTAGTTATTTACACAGTATTAGAGGTTGGGGGGTCCCCATAACCCTGTGGGACTTTCTGTGCTTATGTAGGGATGGGGAGGTTCGCTAGCCCTGCAGGGCTTTTCTATTGATTCAGGGATGGGGCTGGGGAGTTGCATATACTGGGGACTGGGACTGGTGGCACATTGGTGCAACCCCAGAGGATGCAAAGTACACTTACACCAGCTATTAGCTGGTATAACTGTCTTTAACAGATGTCCTCCTGGGGTTGTTTTAGAATAACAAACTTGGAGACTTCGAGGCTGCCCTTCCAGAACAGGTCACAACTGCTGCCATAAATCCCCAAGCACCATGTCACAGGGGTTGATGGCACAACTGGAAGCATAAGTCCACTTTGGTACAAGCAACCTGCAGTATGTCGCAGGCTGCTTTGTAGAATGCTAAATGTTGCAACTCCTGGTGTAAACTGCTACTTGCACTTTTTTGGGGTGCAAGTCAGTTTATGCCAGGTGTATCCTTTGAGATTGGGACCAAAGTACACTGAAAGCATAGTATATAGTCAATGCCATTTATCATGCTAAATATACTGCTTATTCATTTGCATTGTTTATTTGCTAAAATTTGTTTTATTTGTTTTACTTGATTTTCTGAAACCCTTGTTGTTGTTTACATTATTTTAATTATGCTTGATACTTATGCAAATTAGGAATATTTAGAATTATTGTGTAGATGTTAATAAAAATATATATATGTATATTTCATATTCCTAGTGTGGCAGAAGTATTATTACTGTTATCTTGAACCCGGAGAACAGAGATAATATCATGTTTGAATTTTATAATTATTTTGGTAATTTATTAAAATATTTTTGGTAAAGCCCAAGGTAAATCCAAGTGCTGCATTATAAAAGTGATCTTATACCCATTATTCTGACAGGTTTGGGTCCCTCATCCATGGAAAACTGTTAGTAAATAACAGTCCACACTTAAAGAGTATGATATATAAATGTTGTTATTATTGTTAGCATTTACAAGATTTCTAAATTGCAAAATAATACTTTTCTGTTTTGTTTTCTGAGTTTGAAGCTAACTTAAGCAAAAGAAAAAGGAGCTAAGGCCTGAATGTGAACAAAATATAGTCTCTGACTAACAGTAAAGCTACAAGAAGAAAAAGAAAATAACTTTTAAAGTATCATAAGAAAAGACTAAGGGTGGGATATTCAAAAGGTTGTGCAATGCGCCAAGGGTTGCGCTTCACAAGTCCGAAAATGCGCCATTCTGTGATATTCAGCAGGAGGCAGCTGCGCCACTGAAAACATGCTGAGCAACAGCGCAATGCTAATTAAGGCATGCACAACTGAAGGGGTGGAACCATGCATAAAGTGCACAATGCGACATTCAAAGGCTTAAGTAATGCGCAACAGTGGATCAGGTGGAAGTTAAGCCAAGGAAATGAGCCAAAATAAAAAGGCTCAAGGAAGAGGTGCAAGAATGCTACAGGAAGCCACATGAGGCAGGGAGACAGACAAGGCCAGAGGAAAAGAGTGCAGGCCAGGAGGCAGAGGACAGAATAGGGGCAAGGGAAGGTGTGTGGGGCCACAGAGTGCAGAGGCCAGTAGGTGTACCGGTGCAGTGGAGGTAGCAGTCAGGTCAGCGGAAACAGAGCAACAACAGCCAGGGGAACACAAGCCAGGGACATGGACAGTGCCAGCTTCCACATGGAAGCTGTAATGAGGGTGAGAAGGCATGCTGCAGGGGCGTGGCGTGGAAGGGCCCGTCGGTATGCCCCCAACAGGCAGTACCGAGCCCGTATCAGCTTTGAGCTCTACTCAGATGTTTAGATTGTGGGCCGGTACCACCTGAACAGGGCAATACTGAAGGCCTCTGTGAGCTGTGCAGTGATGTGATGCAGGCACCCTCATGACGAAGTCACAATCTGTCAGTGGAGAAAAGGTAACAGCCTGCATGTGCTTGCTCGCGCGGGTACCTTCCAGAGACCAACAGGGGACACCACAGGCATAACACAGTTGGCCACATCATGCATCTCGCCCAATTCCTCAGCGCACTGCTGCACATGCTGCAGAGTACATCCATTTCCCCAGCACAGCGGCAGACACACAGCAAACATACAGGAGTTCCACAGGGTAGCAAGTATGCCTGGTGTGCTGGGGTGATAGACTGCACCCATGTGGCCATTCGCAAGCCACCTGGCCCTGATGGGGCTGCCTATAGGAATCAGAAGAGATATGCCAGTGTCAACTGCCAGGTGGTGTGTGATGCCAGTGGGCGCATCATCAATGTCTGTGCCACGCACCCTGGTGGAGCACATGATTCATTCATATGGTACCAGTCGGCACTGTGCCATCGATTCGAGGTGGGGCCATCCCACAGGACATCTAGTGGGTGAGTATGCATGTAGGACTGGCAAATCGGGGGCAAGGGTGGGTAAGCCACAGGTGCCATGGGTGTGGCACACAGGGTTAGGGGCAATATGAGCCTGAACAAGACATTAACCTCCACTATCTCCACACAGGTGACAGTGAATACCCACTCCGTTCCTGGCTGCTCACCCTACCGGCCCAAGACCCCATCGCAGCAATGCTTCAATGAGGCTGCAGCTGCCAAAACGCAACATCATTGAGCAGGTGTTTGGGATGCTGAAGGTGCACTTCCTATGCCTAGACACCTCCGGCGGTGCCCTACAGTATAGCCCCACAAAGGCCTGTGCGATATTCCTGGCCTGTTGTATCCTGCACAGCATGGCCAAAGACTGTGGGATAGCCATACAGGTCGAAGGGGGACAGCGATGGGGCAGCGGCAATACTGGTGATGATGGGGATGGGCAGCCCCTTGGACGCGTGACCCCGACTGATCCGGCTGGCCCAGCTGCACTGGGACACCATCACAGAAGAACACTTCACCCAACACAGGTAAGTCATGGGGCCATGTGTGACCAACAGTGGCTAGAGCACAACCCACATACACAAGGGAAACACACCAGGGTGCATGACAGCAAGGGAAGTGGCAGGGCACAGAAGCACACACTTACAACCAGGGAGGGTGAACAGTAACACGCCACATGGACAGACACACACACACACACACACACAATAGGCACAAAGTGCACAGGGGTCAGGTGCACAACAGAGCAGGAACACAGACACTAAAACACACTTGTCCACAGGCCACCACGTCCACTTACTGTCCATGTCGTGTGTCAGATGCTGGGCACCTTCGCACTTTGGTGTACTGTGCAATGCAGGTATCATCATGCACATGCACCTGTGGACAGCAGTCGGGAGGGTGTGCAGGTGGTCCATGTGTCTGCATGCAGGGCAGGGCACCCACTGGGTGCACTGCCCACTGAACACACATTACACACAGGTCAGCACCAGACAGTGCCCGTGCTGGGAGACAGCTCAGTCTTGTGGCACAGTGCCACGGCCACCTCGGATGTAGGTGGCCACTGAGACCAGCAGCACTGGCAGGCTGAGCATGGGCCTCATGGGTGGCACCAATGGACCACCAAGGGTTCCACTGTGCGAATGCGACCTTGCCCGCACAGGGGTCTGCAGCACACCGAACATACCTGCACCAGGAGTGCTCGGGATGCCCACAGCTGAACCCAGCATTGACATGGTGGGTGTCACCACGACGCCAGGAATGGGGAGTGGATAGCATACTGTGCAGTGTGAGTGGCACAGGGCACCTGACTGTGTGCCCAATGTGGCCATGACAGCGATCAATGCCTGTGTCAGCCTGTCAATGGCGGTGGTCACATCCATCCAAAATGGTCAATCCGTGACAGGATCCTCTCGTTGTCCCTGCTGTGCCACTCCAGAGCCACACATAGTGCCTCCACAGATGTTGCAACCGCATCTGCTGCTGTACTGATGCCTGCAGCAGCGGGTGTGCTCGTCAAAGAGGTCATCTGCCACATCAGCAACCTGTCCCTCAGGGTATGGAAGGGCCTGATGTACAGCACCCCTTGAGGGTGGGCACTGCTCACCAGGGCCAGGTATGGGCAAGTCCACAGGTGGTGCATCTACATCACGCTGAGCCCTGTACCCCAGTCCCAGTGGGTGACTGCTGCTGCTGCCCCTCCGCCTGCTGTGCCCAAGGGATCAGTTGTTCCTCTGCTGTGGCTGCAACAGTGCCAGTGACCTGCACAGCCACCAGTGCTGCCCCACTGGTGCTGACAGGCACAGCCTGGGACTGTGCTGATGTGCTGGCACACACATCGGAACCAGCTAGGTCCATGGGCATGAGCTGTCCTGCTATGTGTCCATTCTGTGACACACTCGTCAATGCCCATAGTGGGTGGTGCATCATCAATGGTGCAGGTCTGTGCCACAGCCACAGCCACAGCGTGCTGGCATGCTTGCATGCCAGACCGCTGAGACACAGGAAGGGCACCCCACACCTGTCTCAATGACATCAGTGATGGTAGCCAGGCATGCACACTGGCACAGTGCACGCTGGCAACCTGCGGAGGTGGATGGTCCTCCTCCAACTCCGGATGACTGTCCACAGTGGACAGGCCCTCCACCACTGACCCCTGCAGACGCACAGGATCTGTAACAGAAAGGAAGGACACATTAGTGCATGTGATCTACCTTCCCCCAACCATGACATACCATGCAGTGATGGGCTACCACCTGTCTGGAAGCCACCTCCAGGAACACCCTCAATGGCACTGTGCTGCATGCTTGCAGTGAGCCTGTCCTCTGCGAGTCGGCTGCACCACCTCCAGCTGGCCCCGCCTGTTGCAGCACATACCGCCCTGATGGCTGCCACCTTCTCCTTCACCCTCCTCCTGTCGGTTCCCATCTTCTTTTACACTCCTGCACAGAGCGCTGGTGGCTGCTGTGCAGGTTGTGACCACATGCCACCCCTCCCATGCAGCAGCACAGGCCTGAAGGTGCCCGCCATCCAGTGAGAAGTGGCTCTTCATCCAGGTAGGCCTCAAACAGTGCCTCTGTCTCAGCCTTCGTAAGTTAGGCCTCCTCTTCCACCACCATCATCCTCCCTCACCCAGTCCTTGCTCGGTCATTTCACAGCCTGTATGGGTGAGAGTGGTCACCTGTGACTGTGCAGTACACAGCAATTCCCTGAGGCCATAGTCCAGAACATCACAATGCATGCAACTCACCTATCAACTGCAGTAACCGCATATGGCCACTGCAGAACAGTGTCGCATCTTTATAGTGCAATCCATGCAGATTAGGTCTGGAGCAACTTACGAGAAGTGGGAGGGTGGCATGTGCCGTCAAATCATGCTGCTGCGCCATTGAATGGCTGATCGGATGATTTGCATTTGATGGCGAATATCGCGCTTTTGCACTTTGCATCATACGGTTGAATGGGCTGAGCCAATGGCACAGTTCTGTGACTGTGTAGTACCGCACTGCGCATGCCCAGGTAGCTTATGCAGGCATCTGCCAGCTGATGATGTGCTGTGCACAGTAGGCAATCTGAGGCACTGTCACCATTGTGCCAGTGGCGCTACAGCGATGGTCACTACATGGCGCTGTGGCACAACTGCGCAATAGTTTGCTGTGGCAATGGCACACAGGTGACCAATTGCACTGGATGCATAGATGTCTGATGGTGCTGTGTGTGCCATGCGCCAGAGACCCATGACCCTGTGCCAGACCTTTACCCCTTTTGTGCTGTACGTATGGCATGTCTGCAGCTCTATCGCGCTGTTCGGTGACAGCGCGATAGGGACTGCGGCGGCTGTACTGACAGCGCGATAGGGAATAGCGCGTTGTATTGCACAACAATTCCACGTGGGGTTGCCGTGCTGTGGAGCACCATATTGCCTACTATACATCCAGGGGCACACAGAAGAGCCCCCCAGTGGAGTGCCCTCGAGCTGGTGAACTTGGTGGCCGTGAGTGGAGCCTCACTATGGCCCACTATTTGGGAGGATCTCCTAGACAGGGCCAGGACACAAGTGTGGCAACAGGTGGCCACTGAGCTGGAGGCAGCCACTGGCCAACGGAGGTCCACAGAACAGTGCAGGCACCACTATGGTGACCTGCGGAGGAGGGAGCGGTGCTACTGGCACGTCTGCGGTCACGTGCCAGGAGGGGCGTGGTGCTTCAGCCAGGTGGGTGATCTGTCTATTCACCTGTATGGTCCATATGGGTAACACTGTCTATTGTGTCCAGCACATGGGGAGGGTTGGTCTAGGGTTGGCTGTGGCAGTGTTAACAGGATATGCAATGTATGGGTCTGGCTGGGTGGGTGGGCACACTCATTGGGGCAGGGGAATATGCTTTGGGATTGCACTGATGTGTTTCTCACCTTTGTTTCCCACAGGCATGGCAGAGCAGAGGAGGCCAGGGCTGAAGAGCAGGGAGTGGTGCCAGCGGTGCCTGAGCATGGTGGTGGTGGTGGTGGTGAACCACAACAGCAGCAGCAGCCCAATGAGGGTGAGTGCCATGATATCATGATTGCTATAGCATGCTGTGTGACAGGGTGGGGGCAGGCAAGGCCACCATCCATGGACACCACTGCCATGCACACGACATGTGACAATCAGCACTGTCCAGTGGCACTGCATGTCTGGGAGTGCATCAATGGTGGTCCATGTGTGCACTGGGCACATGGCTGTGGCACTGCCTGCCCACCGTGTAGCCACGTTACTGTACAGCCTTGGTTGTGCTGTGCTATACATGGGTGGTGTGTGTGTGCAGTGGTACACATGGCTGTTGCTGCCTGGTTGGGCATGTCTTGTGCACACTATCACTGTGGGTGGGTGCAGTCCATCACAGGAGTGGGGCACTTGGCTGTATGCCATGCATGATGGTTGGGCTTCAGGGATATGGACAGTCACACCCATTGACTCTGATCCTTGTCCTAGGTGTCCAGATACTATGCCGGATAGAGAGGTCCATGCAGCAGCTGTTGCAGGTGGCAATGTACTTGCACATCATCCTGCAGAACCTACAACAGCATGGGATGCAGCGGAGAAGGAGGCCCGGACCAGCACCAAACAACAGGGGAGCAGGCTGGCAGACAGTAGCTGCCCATCACCTCCCCTTTACCTATCCCTCTCACCCTGCCTTCCCTCTCCCAGTTGTTCACCCTGCTCCTTACCCACCCTACTTTGTACCCGTACCCCCACCCCTGTTTTGTACATTTGTAAATAGTTCTTGTTGTTGTTCTTCTTATTGTCATTCTTTTTGTAATACAGATATTTTGATATGAATACTGTGGTGGTCTCTGATTTGCAGCTGGCTATAGGTGTTCAGTTGCAGTGGTGTGCATGGCATCTGGGGTGGTATAGTCATGGGTATGTGTGTGTGTGCGTGGGAGATGTCTCTGGTGTGGGAGTGGCTTTCAGTCGGTATCTGTGGTGTGTGTTGTTCCCTGTGCATTGCATTGCTGTGTGCAGTGTTCCATGGTGCCTGCTCTGTGTCCATTGTGCCCCTGTCAAGCTACCCTTGGCCTGTGCAGCTGACACCTTTGCATGTCTGTGGCCTGCCAGGTCTGCTGCCTTGTCAGTGGGTGCCATCCCTGCAGGTCATCCACTGTGACCGTCCACGATGCTGGGTTGCCACCTGTCACCGGTGGGGTGCATGTTTGCCTCGGGTGACACTTTGTCCTCCACAGTTGCTGTCCCACCTCCATGCTGTGTCTTATGTGTGTTGCAGGGCAGTGCAGCACTGTCTGTGACTTGTGCTCCAAGCATATGCTGGTGGCGTACAGGGCCACAGTACATGCACAGGGTGGGTGTCACCCTGTGCCATGGTGGACTGCAGGCTGTGTGTGCACAGTTTACATGTGCCCACACTGGTGGCTGGGTTGCCACACTACTGCGTCCCTGTGTTAGTGTCCCCAAGGGTATGGGTGTGTGTTTGCCCCTGCACTGTGCTGCATCCGGTGTGATGCATGCTTCCACGCACCACTGTGGGTGTCTGTGCTGGCTGCTGTGGCTCATGGTGAGTCGCACTGTGACACCTGTCTACTGTGCAGGGTGCTGTGTCAATGGCAGCAGTGTCAGGGGCATGCCCTTTCCCGTGTGGGGTACCACTTGTGGTGACTCATGTTGATGTCTCAGCTGTGCCTCGGGGTTGTGCATGTTGGCACTGTGTCTGCCGTTTTTGCATTGCCGTGTGCTGCCACCCACTGCTGGGTACTCATGGTGGGTCTGGCTTGTATGGTTCTGTGGTACATGGGGTTGCAGTGTGACAGGGTGGTTGAATGGGGATTCCTGCAGTGATGGTCACTGCTCATGGGGGTGTCTTGGGGTCACAGTGCAGGGTGTGCTGTGCAGGGGGGCTGCTGTACACTGGGGTGGTCCACCCCCTTTTGTGGCGAGTCTCAGCTTGCCGGTGGGTGTGCTGGGGCAACATGGCCCGGCTGTGCTTTGTTTGCTTGTCCCCATGGGCGGTGGATATTCCGTCCCTCCCCAGCTATGCTGTGCTTGGGGTGTGGGGTGCATTTGTCAGTTCTGCAGTGTGTTCCTGTGCTCATCTGTGGCATGGGTGGTGGGCCCTGCCTACCTCCCTGGTTGAGCAGTTCCATTGCTCTGCTGCTGGGGCTCCCTGCTTGCGCTATGGCACCTCTGGACTGCTCAGCTGGGCTGCCCTTGTTGCACTATAGAGCATCGTGTCTGCTCAGCTTCCCCTTCCTGGTTGCGCTATGGCGCAGGTTGTGTGATATTCAGGCGTTGGCTGGTTGCGCCAATTTGGCTTGTTCCAAGTTTGAATATCGTGTCTATTGCGCGTATGCGCAATGGACTTGTGCTTGCTCCTGCTATTGCGCACATTTGGGCGCAGTTTGAATATCCCACCCTAAGTCTTTGGTTAAATTGTGTAAAAAGTCATTATTATTTTAACTGTTGTTCAAAAGAATACTTAATTGTTGTTGTCAAAGTTGTTAATCACTATTGCATAGTCATGACAACTTCAGCTATAACTGCAAATATGCTTAGCACTATGACAGTAATTTATACACCAGCACAACTGACTTTTATTAAAAGTAAAAATGAAAAAACAGAACAGCTGGAAAAAATGTTGAAGGATAAATGTTCTGAGTGAGGGAAATTTGCAGGTCAGGTAGAAATATTAGAAACACTTTTACAGAAAAGTAAAAATGACCTTTCTAATAATTTTTTCTTTGTTTATGCTAAAGACTAAAATGCTGTTTTGCAAAGTGAGTTACAACAATGGCAGAGGCAGTGTCTAAATTTTGCAAGAGAAAAGTTAAACTAGCAAATGCTTATGAACAGGTTAACAAAGATTTTAACTAAAGTAAAAGAAAAGTATGAAAGTTAAAGTAAAAGTTAGGTTGAAAAAACAATGAAAGCTAATAAAAAGGTTAGCTTGTTTAATTCTGGTATCTCATTAAATAAATCATCTGACTCAGAAAATGAATTACACAGCTGAAGCAAAGTCCCTAGATAGACAAGTAATTCAAATTCTGATTCAGAACATAAAACATTTAGAAGGTACAGAAAAAGCACAAGATTAGGCAAAAGGGAGTTCATCTGTACCTCAAATTAAGGTGTTAGAGGCCACCACCTCTAATACTCCGGCTATGGAGTGGAAATTATCTATGTTTAATAAGAAAGAAAAACAGTGAAAGCCCATGCTAGGCCCAACTGTGGCTTGGCAATCTTACCCAGACTCACTGCAAGGCCAAAACTGGAGTTTCTCCCAAAGGGGAGGACCAAGGTGCAGGGTATGGCAGTGAGCATGGTAAATACAAAAACTAAACACGAGGGACACCGCTATTCTGACTATAATCAGCAATGTTATAGTGTAGCTTAAAACAGGTCTATGCATAATTCTGCAAATAAAGAGAAAAGGCTGGAGGAGTCACAGACTAAATGAGAAATGGAGGAATTAAAAAAACTGAAGGAGGTAGAAGCTCTTATTCAAAGCTATGTGCTCCAAATTGCTCAATCACCTCCTGACCTTCATTTTCTGTGCAATATCCTTCTTCAATTGCACTTAGTGCAGGTGGGACTAGTAATGCTATGTGACTCGTAGATCCTGTCCACTCCATTACTGACATGGTAACAAAAATGCTATTGTTCAAAAATGCGACTAGAATGAGATTTAAACATGAGATGCCAAGTAAAGATGACAATGCTATCTCTGTGCCTAGCCTTTCTGAAAAGGTATCTAGGTTAGTTTCAACAGCAGTGTAAAATGCCATGGTAAAACTGCTATGTTGCCAGGAAAAGCCAGACAAATTCTGCCTGGGCAACTTAATCCCCAAAGGAAGAGCAGGAAGATTTTACTTTGACATAAACATTGAAAACAGTCTAAGTCATGAGACTTTGCTTGATTCTGGGGCTAAGTAAGTCTCATGTCTAAAAGTCTATTTGATAAAGAGACTGATGCCTTAGGTGAATCAAAAAGCTAAAAACCCTTCCTAACAGCTTACAGATTGTAGGTTATCTCATTACCTCCTGGAAACACCTGAAGGTGGCAGCAAAATCATCCCCATTGTCTCCAACAATGAATTCAGTTGGCAAAGACTTCCTGTGTGCCCTGGGCATATCTCAGGTCATCAGCAATATTTCTCTGAGTTACTTGTAGAACCAAATTAATTAGAATTGACTGCATTGCACCATTAGAAAAGTAATTTTGTACTGAACTACTTTGCCACTGATACTTTGTGTGTATCATGTATACTTTAGAAGGTATTCACATTTATTTATGGGATAGTGTGGGTTGCTGACATTTGTCCCTCAAGCCTCACCTAAGCATCTTGAATAAAATTGGAAAAATACATGTTTTATATTAGAAAAATTGCTTTTTAGTACCAAATTGCTTTTGTTCCTTTTTATTTTTTATTTTAGTCTTTGGTAACGGGTAAGGCCCACTAGGCACAAGTGCCTGATTTCAGGGGTGACCTGGGAGCACTGGGCGGTTAAGTGACTTACTCAGAGTCACACAGTATGCAAGTGGAGGTTGTGAGAATCAAACTCAGGTCTGGTCTGCTGGATGTATCAACCTCATTCACACCCCGTTCCTCTAACCTCTAGGCTATTCTGTCACCCCCTCACATCCAATGTATAGGTGCTTAATTTGGTATTCATATGTTACATATTTTCCTACCAAAAATGGTCTATGTTGACTTTTTATTGCAAAAATAAACTTTTGCTATTTCAACTAATATAGAAAAAATAAATTGCTTATATTTAACTGTATAGCACCATTGGAAAGGTAATTTTGTGCTGAAAAACTTTGCTGCTCATACTTTGTGTGTAGCACTTATGGGTCATAAGGTATTCACATTTGTTTGTGGCATGCTTATTATGGCTTGATTTTGCTTAGGAAGGCCCAGAATGCAATGTTAAGAGTGTACAGGACACAAGTGGTGGAACTGTCTAAGAGTTCCTATAGAGTGAGTTAGTTATGGAGAGAGCTCAGAAGACCTTAGGTAAAGTTTGGTTAAAAGTGAAATTTGGTTGAATGGTGATTAAACATTCAGGCCCAGATATTCAGAGCAGTTGCACATGGCACAACTGAGTTACACGGTGCAAGTGCAGTATTGCGTAAGGGCCGCATTCAGTGGGAGCCAGTGCACAGTGCAAAATCCATTGTACCAATTCACAACTATAATGAAAGCATGTGCAAGAGCAGGGGCATGCCATGAATATCCAGCACAGTGACATATTTAACTGTGAATCCATGAGCGCAAGTGTGGAGCAAATTGAAGTTGCTCCAAGAAGACTTGTTCCTATAAATACAGGGCACAAACACACAGACAGCACTTTGTGCCAGGGGTGAGAGTGAGAGGGAGTGGGAGAGAGAGAGAGAGACAGACAGACAGACAGAGAGACACAGACAGACCAAAGAAGACACAAAGGGAGAGGGACAGAGGTGGCATTGGAGAGGAGAGAGGGGAGAGAGAGACACACACACACCAGGGTGGCACACAGCCAGCAGCAGCCAATCACCCATGGGGACAATAGGCAGCAAAGGCCATGGAAAGTGCACCCCCATGATGGAGGCCGTGTGAAGGGGTGTGAGGGGCAGGAGGAACAACGACGTGGCTGAGGAAGGGCCTGTTGGTGGTATGCCTGACACAGGTGGTACTTTGCCCGCATCACCTTTGATAATTACAGTGACAAGGAGGTTGTGGGCTGGTACCACCTGAACAAGGCCATTCTGAGGCACCTCTGTGAGCTGTGCAGTGAGGAGATGCAGGCACCCACCAGACAGAGCCACGCCATGCCGTGGAGATGAAGGTGACAGCTGTCATGTGCCTGTTTGCCATGGACACTTTCCAGAGACCAACAGGAGACACCACAGGCATAATCCAGTCATCCAAGTCACATCACCTTGCACAGTTCCTCAATGCTCTGCTGCCACATGCTTCGAATTCATCTGTTTCCCCAGCACACAGGTGAAACGTAAAGCAACCATGCAGGACTTCACAGGGCTGCACGTATATCTCCGACATGATTGGGGCCATTGACTGCACCCGTGGCCATCCACATGCCACCTTGCCCTGAGGGTGTTGCATACATCAACCAGAAGGGGAGCCCCAGCACAAACTGCCAAGTGGTTTGCGATGCCATGGGATGCATCGCTAATGTCTTGCACCACATACTCTGGGAGTACACATGATGTGTTCATCTGGCATAGCTCTGTGCTGTGCCACAGGTTTGAATGAGAGGACATCCCCATGAGCCAGCTACTGGGTGAGTATGGCATGGGCAAGGGGCAGAGCAGGCCTTGGGATGGGGAGGGCAGGGTGTGCATGTTGAGTGCGGGTGCCAGAGACAGGCAGAGGGTGCAGCATAGACAGCAGGGGCTAACCATGTCATTATCCACACAGGAGACAGTGCATATCCACTGGGGTCCTGGCTGCTCACCCCTACTCCCACTGGTCCCAGAGGCAGCTACAGCGAAGCACACACCAGCATGCGCAATATCATCGAGCATGTCTTTGGCATGCTGAAAGCACATTTCCATTGCCTAGATAGGTCAGGTGGTGCCCTACAGTACAGACCCTCAAAAGCTTATGGCCTATTCCTGGCCTGCTGCATACTGCACAACATGGTCTTTGACCATGGGATAGCTATCGAGGCTGATGAGGGGTGACAGAAGTGGGGATGATGGAGGCAATGGGCTGGAGGGTGGTGGACAGTCACCCACTGCGTGGAGGAATCCATGGCTGCTACAGCAGGCACGACACCACTGGGACACCTTTGCACAGGAGCACTTTGGTGCACACAGGTAGGTGGTGCGACACACATGCATGTACAACATAAACAGGTACAGCACACATGCAGGGGTGTACATGGCACCAGGCATGCACACACAGAGGTGTGAAGCAGGGTAGGGGTCAGTGGCACACAACCACACACAGCAACACACACACACACACGTACATCCACATGCACTCACCGCCCAGGCATTGGTATGTGGATGGATAGATGCATTGCACCAGTGTACAGGTGCAAATGGTGCTAGTTGTCTCCTCATCACATCCACGCCACACACAGTCTGGATGGCTGGGCAAGCATGCACAGATGCAGCATGTGGCACAACACACAGGTGTGATATCAGTGGAAGGCACACACACACCATCCATGTGGAGGGATCCATGGCTGCTACAGCAGGCACGACACCACCGGGACACCTTTGCACAGGAGCACTTTGGTGCACACAGGTAGGTGGTGTGACACACATGCATGTACCACATAAACAGGTACAGCACATGCAGGAGTGTACATGGCACCAGGCATGCACACACAGAAGGTGTGAAGTAGGGGTAGGGGGTCAGTGGCACACAACCACACACAGCAACACACACACACCCACACCATACCCCATGCACCCACACACCCAGTCATTGGTATGTGGCATGGATAAGATGCATTGCACCAGTGCACTGGTGCAACTGGTGCTAGCTTTCCCTCATCACATCCATGCCACACAGTCTGGTGGCTGGGCAAGCATGCACAGAGGCAGCATGTGGCATGACACATAGGTGCGATATCAGTGGAAGACACATACACACAATCCATATGCGCACAGTGCAGCAGCGGCAGACAGCAGTCAGGACACAGCCCACAAATCTAGACTGCTGCAAGAAATCATGGCCACCACGGCCACAGGGGTGGCTGCACTGGGAGCCAATTGGCAGCCACAGGCTGCGCATCAGCCATGGGGGGTTTGCAGCAGCCCCCAGGGGTGAAGCTCATGGGACTGTGACCATGTCTGTGTGGGGGTGTGCAGGTGCCCAAACAGGCTAGCCCCAAGCGTGCCGGGATGCATACATCAGAGCCTGGCATTGACTGTGATGGGGTCACTTAATGCTGGAATCATGGGGTGGACAGCACACTGTGGGGGGTCACCTGTGCATGGCCATGCCTGTAGCAGCCAGCAGCACAAAGCCATCCATGATCGCGGTGGCAATGCGATCCAAGGATGCAGTTGTGGCATCCTGCATGCCCTGCATCCCTGCCAGAATCTGCACAATGCCCTCTCCTGCTGCTCAGCTGACTGGTGCACTTCTGCACACAGTGCATGCACCCCAGTGGCAAGCAGCACCTGTTGTTGTACAGATGCCCACAGCAGATGGGTGTGCTCAGCCAGCCAGTCAGTATCCTGGGGCTCCCTGGTGGATTCTGATCCTCATTTGGTGACCGGCCATGCTGCACAGCCCCTTCTCTGGTGGAGGTTGCACAGTGTGGTCTGCAGGGAATGGGCTCAGCAGGTGCACTGGCGACAGACCCTATGTCCGGCTGTCTGGTGGCACCCACAGCCTGCTGCTGTCACCCATTCAGCCACTGCACACTGCCTAGCACCTGCACGGCTGCACCACCACCACTACCACAGGGCACAGCCAGGGTAGTGCACATGACTGCACCTGTAGTGGTGGCAGGTACCTGTTCCACTGCTGGCAGAGTGCTGGTGTGCTGCCTGTGTCAGAGACCAGCAGGGGCGTCTCACCCACAACATTGCCCATGCTGTCCAGGATAATTGAGATGTCATCATCAGAGTCAGACCCTGCCCTGATCTGTGTCTCTGTGCAGAGGGTACCAAGGCTGGCATCCTGCTGGAGCACATCCAGGGCCTCGTCTGACCCCAGGTCCAGGACATCTGCCTGCACTGTGGTGGTGAGCTGCAGCCTGTTGAGCCTCTGGATGCTGGTGGAGGTGGATGGCTGGTCCTCAGGGCCATACCAGTGTCCATGGTTGCGGCCATTGCCAATGCCCCATCATCTGCATGAAGGCATTTTTTAGTCTTTTGGTAACCAGGTAAGGCCCACTAGGCAAAGTGCCTGTTTTCAGGGCAACCTGGGAGCACTGGGTGGTTTAGTGACTTGCTCAGAGTCACACAGTATGCAAGTGGAGGTTGTGAGAATCAAACTCAGGTCTGTTCAGCTGGATGTATCAAGCTCACTCACATCTCATTCCTCTACTGCCAGCTGGTGCTTCAGGAGAAAGAAAGGTGAGTCAGTGATGCAATGCCCACATGTGCCCCCCACACTGCTACTGCATGTATCCTGCAGCATGGCATGCGTGGGTGCACACATGCACATTATATGCATACCAAGTGCACATGCATGCCAGCATGCCTGTGTATACACCTTCCATGCCACCCGCTGTGCATGGCTGACATACTACCATGCAGTGATGCCACCTTGTCTGGAATCCACTTCCAGGCACACCCTCCACCATGATGTGCAAGGTGGCTGCCACCAACTCCTCCTGCAGCTTTAGCATTGGTGCACCTGCTGGCCCCTCCAGTGGCAGTCTAGGCCATGGATGGTTGCCATCTTCTCTTTAATGCACCACTAGTCCATCCCCACCTTCTTTCTGCACTTCTGCGCTGACCACTGTGGCTACCCTGCTGGTTGACTTATGCTACCTCCTACCATGCACAGCCTTGGCCAGTGGGGTGTCCCTGTGGCACCACTCGAGAGCTCCCCTGTCCAGGTATGCCTCAAACAGGGCATCTGTCTCAGCCTTAGTGAAATTGGGCCTGTGCTTCTGTGCAGGCCCACGCCTCACTATCCTCATCATGATCTGACATGTCGCTGCCTGTGGACATAGACAGCACAGTGTGTCAGTGGCAGTATCTCCTTGGTCCATCCCATCCTGCAGTGTTGTCCAGTCCCAGTAAGTTGCAGCAGCATGCACAACACCTCGAAAGGATGCAATACTGGTCCGTGGCATGTGCTGTTCCATGGCTCTTATAAGGCTCAACGCATGAAAATGTGGTTTGGCACAACAGTAATGTCATGCTAATGCACCCAGTGCACCATGCACTGGCTGATGAGATCATTTGCATGTAGTATCTAAATATCACGATATTGCACTGTGCTCAATGGAATTGCGCTGGAGCAAGTCATGATGTCACAATACACATACATGGTGTGCAGGCCCACAGTGCACATCGCATCATGGGCATCATGGTGGCAATCATGACAGCGCCTGTGGGGGCTGCCTTAGTGGCCCTCCATTGGCTGTTGGCAACTCTAGTTGCCTGCTTTCTCTGCCACTGTTCTGTTCTGGGGTCTGGTGTCTGGATGCCTGTGGGTGCCCTGCTGGTGGTGGCCTCCTGGGCCTGTCACTGTGCTTCCCTGGAGCTTTCCCTGGGGCTGTCCTCTGTGTTGTGCCCCCGTTACTCTGCTGCTCTGCTCCCACAGTTGCACTGCAGCTTCTCTTTGTGACATGATGTAACTTATGTGTGCCATGGCACAACTCTGTTTGTGCCATGGCACGACTCTGCCATATTCAGACGGATTGTGCTGGTGCAGTTCGGCCTGTGCAACCTCTGAATATTGCTCCTGTTGCATCATGGTGCATTGGATTTGATGCACGGACTTATGCCGGGCTTTGGTGCATTTCTGAATATCTGGGCCCCAGTGTATATTACAAACGGAGCAGGTAAGGATTTCTTGATTGAAAATGACCTTCTAAAGAGGTTTAAACCTGTTTTAGATTATTCTGAAAAATATGGTTTGCACAGGTTAAAAAGCCTATTCCATTTAAAAGAGTCAGTAAAATTTCTAAACAATGAAATTCATGCTACTGTGAGAAAATAAATTAATGATTAAACTGAGTTTTGTAGGTTCTAATGTAATTGTTGTATCTAGTTTTGGTAATTCTAATTTGTTCAAATGGAGGAGTAAAGCTTATGTGGTTTGTTGTCAACACAAGATGTAGTAAAACTGTAATTAAAACAGAGACCTTGCTTTCTTAGCATGAAATCCTGTTTTTCTCAGTACCATCTTGTTTCTGACAAAACATTAAACTCTCAGTACCAAGCCATAAAGGATTGCAAAAAGGGGTGCCACTAAATAAGACAAAAGGTAAAATAAAGTGCCAGTCAAAACAGAGGGCTTGTAAATTACTAGTTCTGTGTTGTGATTAGGCTATGCATTGTTTAATTAGTGCACAAGTACAGAGTGTTAAAAATAGTGGCTACAAAATGTTCAAAACCATATTAAAAGTTTGAAAAGTATAGGCATTTGCTTTATAACTCCAGATAGAAAAATAAACAACTTCCTGTATGTCATGCATGGTTTGAAATCTCCATTGTCCTGGGTAGATGTACTTGTACAACTGGGTGTGTATATAAGCCTAGCCAATAAAGTTCTGTGGTCACAACTAAGGAAAACCCTTACCCAATAAAGTGCCATCACCGCCTCGAGGTCTGGATAAACTATTCCTCAAGTGAGCACATGGTGAGTGAGTTCGCTATAGTAGTCTCAGACAAAGCAAAGACATTTTCTGTTAGGGTTAATAGAAAGGTCAAGAGGTGTCTTATAAAACTCTATTGTTTGTGCCTAACTTGCAGTAGTAATAACGATTTAAAGATCCGTTCCATGCCTCTCCTAGGTATGTGCAATTAAAAGATGTATGCTTTTTCTAGTACATACATGAAAAAACAGGGCCTGTCACTTTTAAAGCTAACTCATGGTTAGAAAAGTGAAAGGGAATCCTTTATAATTCAGAGGTCATGTAACTGGTGCCAACTAGCATGAGAGAAGCCAAATGGAATGAGTTCTTAGGAAAAACTCTTGGCTTTTAGACTCTGTGTAGAAATAAGAAGTTTTATTCATATCTTACAAATGCACAGTCTGCGGTCCAGAAATTTCAATGATTGTAAACAATAACTAATTTTCATAATGGCAGGTTAAAGGGATAAAAGTTATGTATAAAAGTATTCTACTGCCCCTTAGTCTAATACAATTATTGAGATATTAAGGCTAACTAATAAATGGTGGGGGATAAGAAAGAATGTGATAACTTAAAATATATCATTCAAAATTAGTTCCACTCCTATTGATTACTTTGTTTAGTTAACCTCCTCATTCTTATCCTATTAGTCAACATCATAGGTACCCAAAGCCTGACGTAGCCTGCAGGCGACTGCTTACTCTTAGAAAATGAAAAGAAAAAAAGAACTTAAAGTGCTTATTGAAAAGTACAATGAGCATGCATTATTTCTAATAGGTAAAATAAAACAGGCACAGTCTCATGTAATAATGAGCACATTCAGCTTCCTTAACACTGAAGGCTGACTGGTATAATCGTCTCACGTTTATGAGAACAATTTGGGCGTGTCCTTTACGATGTCTAAATGTAAATATTCAGTTAAGCCATTCGAACATCAATATCTTCATACTGATGAATTCTGAACCAAACCAAAAGGTTTGAAGTTAAGCACTTTCTAGCTCTGAGGGGAAATTAGACCATCATTGCTGAGTTCTTGTGTTTTCTGCTTTGAGCAGGAGGGTCTATTGCAGTTTACCCTGCCAGATCAAAGAAAGTACTCAATATTTAGTTTATGCCAGGCTCCTCCACATTTTTGGTAGCTTCTTGTAAGGAGCTGCATGCTAACATTCTTTGGTTCGCGTGCCGCTAGTGTGGCGTGTTATTTGAGAAATGAGATGGAAACTGTAACCAAAAGCCAACCGAGCAGATCCAAAGGAAAACAATTCAGTAAGGCATTATTTAGAGCTGAGCTCGAGGAAACATATCGTAGTTGCCCTGCCATTATAGGGAGTTTGCACGCGGGCGAGAAATAGTGCCACTGTCCACACCCAGCAGGACATCAAGCAGCTTTTAGGGTTTACTGTGAGATCTCACACTACAAGAGAGAAGACAATCTACATAGGTGCATTTTAGTCTTTCAATGGACTTTGAGACTGGCATCTCGTTTCTCCATAACTCTCAGGTTTCCTTGAACAGGTCAGGAAAGCACTTTTAAGCCCTTTTGCGGCGTGTGTCTGGGTCCTTATAGGATACCCATGATCCAGAAATCAGAACTCCCAACCTCTGGGTATGCCATGCTGGCAGATCCTGCACTCGATTCTAATTTTAGATCCTTCCCAGCGCACCTCTTGTAATTCTTTTATTTTAGTGAATAGATGTTGCTGCTCTAGGAAATTAAGGAACTTAAAAATCAGCGGGTGGGGAGAGCGCCCGACAGTGGTTTTGGGGCAGAGAGTTCTATGTCGTGCTCGATGGTGTAGGTTGGGCGAAGGGTAGCGGCCAGCTAGCTTCAATTAATTTCTGTATAAATCCCATTGCATCAGTTCCTTCGGTGTTTTCAGGCAGACCTATGAGGACTGCGTTGTTCCCGTGGCTGCGGCCTCTAGGTCTTCTATCTTCGTCTCCATTTTACTATCTTCTGGCAAATCTGCACAATCTTGGGTTCTATTTTCGGTCTTCTTTTCAACCGAACTGATTCTGGCTTCTGCATCGAGGCTCTCTGTTGTAGGTCCTCCACCGCATGGGTAAGGCTTTGATTTCTGTTGTTATTGTGACCATGCTCTCCTTAAAGGGAGACCTCTTGTAGAAAACATTGCAGAGTGAGAGGCTTTTGTTCCTCCGTGTTGGCTTCAGACGTCAGACCATCTTCACCTCCCGAGGCCCTGGCTTTTCGAGGCCTCTCGGCCTAATTGGAGGAGTGTGTCTGGCAGGGTTTTTCTTTGTCATCATCTCCATCCGACAAATTAAGCTTGATATTTTGAGCCCAGTCCTTCCTTAAGCACGTGAGCTCTATTCAGATAAAAACAGCTAGGTATTTTGTTGATTTTATAAATCTTGTGGGTCAGAGGGCTGGCGCTACATTGGAAGGCTGCTACCCGTGGACTGCATCACGTGATCCCGCAAGCTCAGTCTTGATGTGCCACCATCTGCGCTGTCTCGAGGACCTGACAGGACACCAAGTACAGGGTGTCCTGCCCCACCACTCCACCTGGGAGGCAATCTACAGCTGGATGGAGGGACCCAAACAGCAGGTAAGATGGTGGCAGGGATGGGTTTCATTGGTGACTCCTGAAGGGGTGGCTCCAGTAGGGGCGTAGGTGGGAGAAAAGACATTTCAAAAAAATAAAAAAGAATTAACATAAAGAAATCAGAGTCCAGTTATTAAGACAACTTTGCTATTTACAATTAAGATCCTGTGATACAAGCTGTTGCTACAGAACTACTCAAATCTTGTTGCTAATGTTTCTTGCCAAATCCTAAGAACTGACTCTAATGACTTGACATCTCTTGTAAAGGGAAAATAGCCTGTGTTGCTTTGTCAAGGCCAAAAGAGTCCACAGTTTCAGGATCAAGGAAAAGACAGAAGACAACAAGCTGACTGCTAAAGAGACTCTCTCATTCAAAGCAAGCCTCACCAAGATTTCTAAGTTAAAAGAGGAAAAAGAACCACTTCTAGAATAACTAGAAATGTAAGTATTATTTTAATTATTTCAGTTTTAATACTTTAATTTGGTATTTGGGGTGGTAATATACTAAACTTTTAACTATGAAACCTTGGGCAAATAGTTATGCTAAAATCTAGACAAAGGAAATACATTTTTGCATGCTATGAAGTTCTGAAATAAGCTTTATACAGAAATATAATCTGAGACATTGATGTGATGAGTTTGCATGTCCTTATACATGAAGGGTATAGCTAATACTAAATATACTGAAAGCATAGTATATAGTCAATGCCATTTATCATGCTGAATATTGCTTATTCATTTGCATTGTTTATTTGCTAAAATTGGTTTTGTTTATTTATTTTATGGGTTTTCCTTGATTTTCTGAAACCCTTGTTGTTGTTATTTACATTATTTTACTATGCTTGACATATATGCAGATTAGGTATATTTAGAATTATTGCATAGGTGTTAATGAAATATATATATATATATATATATATATATATATATATATATATTTATATGTATTTCATATTCCTGAGTGTGGTGGAAGTCTTATTGCCATTATCTTGAACCTGGATAACAGGGGCAATATCATATTTGAATTTTATAATTATTTTTGGTTATTTATGAAAATATTTATGGGTGAGGCCTGAGGTAAATCCAAGTGCTGCATTAAAAGTGATATTATACCCATTGTTCTGACAGGCTACTGGTTACAAAAATGTGTGCCCATTGGCCTCACATGGACAAAGATTCCTATTATGCCATGAATAGATGTTGTATACACTGGTTTCATGGGAGACACTGCCCCAAAATTATCAGATTGTACATTTGTTTATCAAAGTGTATAACTGTATGTTAATTTGAAAACTTTCAATAAACAGATTAACTACAGAATCAGAAACCTGAGGAGGGAGCCAGCAAGGGCTTATGGACTTGAAGTGGTCTTCATTAATTCAGCTGCCTTTGAAGCATCCAGTCACCTGTTGAGTGGCAGGCCTCCAGACCTGATGGGCTAAGGAGAATTTCAATAGCCAGTTGTCAGCTTTTATTTCCCAAAGACTAGTGGGTGGGGCTGGGGCAACATATGTAATTATGATTAATTAATTAGAGATATTACTCTGAGTTTTATTTTATTGTTTTATTATTATTATCAGACCTTATCAAAAGTAATATGATGAAGGAATACTTGTACAAACATATGAAAGCTCTGAAGTGGCAATTCATAAGTGTAAGTGCTATTATATCAATGCAGGCCACAAGAAAAAACTCAGTTTAAAACACATATGCACATATTGTATGTTCATGTGTGAGGAAGGAAATAATTACTCTCAAAGGGATAGTCACAGAAATAAAACTGAAATGAAACCCATGTTTTTTCTGTGGCATTTGTACCAATAGCTCCATCGAAAAGAGACTTTTTATAATAACACCAATTGACATTGGTACTGTATGTTTGTTCAGCTCTGAGTGTGTGACCCATGGTGTTAAAAAAGTCTTTAAAATCAGACCTAACACAGAATGAATTCATTCAAAAATCTTTTACATTTTTACAAAAATGGCAATTATTACCATTATATAACATTGTACCCTATTATAAAGGAATTTTAATAACCAAATGACATGTGTCAAAGCCTGTATAGCCTCCCAGAACCTAAATACAGAAGAAAATGCTATTCCTAAAAATATGAATTATAGCAGAATATATCTTATGGCATTCAAGAGCCTTTAGTTTGTCCAATATGAGAATATAATGTTTGAGGATATATTCAGATTTCTGTGAAGATATTTGAACTTCTAGAAAAGGTTGTTTTAACCTCTCAGAATGGAAGCCTGAATCATAAGTCAGAATTTAACACTGGACTGGACTTCTTCATTTCAAGGCATGAACAAAGATCTCTTCCTGTCCCTCTATCTCTGACTTTGTCTCTCTCAGCTGTGTCTTTCTTTTTCCCTCTCTCAATGGTTGTATGAAAATGTGAAACTTAAATGGGTAAACAAAGATGAGAACTGAGATGAACCCAGCAATCTGGACAATGCAACTTTGATGAAAGGTACATTTTCCAACCACCCATGAACAAACAGACATATTTTAACTAACTTTCCCAGTCCTGCATTAAAGAAGGAATGAATGCTACAAGAAATACAGAACACATGTATCTGCCTGACTAATGACAACTGGAGCCAGTCAACGAAATCCGCTTGCTCAAATGGACCTCCAATCTAAGTGTCACATTATGAAATCTACAAACTCAGGTGCTATACCCCACCCTCACCACAGACTGTACCAGCAACTTAAAATTTAGGTATCTTCTTTTGTTTAAAGGCATTTACTGAAATAGTCTTGTGGGCAGTCTCTTCTCCTTATGCTGTTCAAGGGTATATACCAACTATGTTTAACAATTATCTATACCTCTGAAAGATAAAGTTATTATAGAAAAAGAAATGGGTTTCTGTGCAACCTTGTTCACAGTAGTTCTTGTTCTTTGCTGCTGATATTTTAAACCTGCATTTTAGATATGTATTAATATGTTTTCTAGTTTACCACACAGTTTAAATGTATTATAATGAGTAGGTTATGCAGTGTTTTTACATTTTAAGTTAAAACTTTTTATACTACTTCCTTGTGGTATGAGGATTTATATCAGAACCTTTAAATAAACTTTAGTTGTAAACAAAGGAGCCATATTATTAAAATAACTAGTAGTGTTCTTATAATTCATTATCAATCAAAAGTGAAATATTTTGATTGAAGGTTCCAATCTAATGTTACAGAACTCAGATTTGGTTTAGATTTCACAGGCTGAGCTACTGTGCACCATAAGAAAATAGTCCAATGAATGTGGAAGTCAGGACAGATCTAACTGGGACTGGGAGAAAAGGCCATTACATAACAGTAAAAGTAGATCTTCAAGAGGATCTCTCTCCATAGAGCCAAAATACATAGGACAAGAGCTGGCAAGCACTAGGTCTTCATGGGGAATGTTTCCATAGCTGGTCCACTCCACCTTATGCTGCCTGGGTCTCACCCCAATGGCTCCACCTATCTATGGTAAGCAGGCCCAGTCACTTTCAGCTCTGTAAGACCACTCCAGCAAACGTTGGAAGCACCACAACATTTCAAGAGACAGAAGCAGACTTGCAGATGCCCTCTGGAAGATCAGGGGATAACCAAAGGGACTGGCCCCACCCACAGGGCAGTCACTGGAGATGACAGTGGCATAAGTGAGAAATGAAGCTACAAATCAATAAGAACTGATAGGAAATGTCAGAAGGAGGATAAATGAGGCAGGGAAGGGGGAGAGTAACATGTAACACAAGATGCATAATCTCTGCATTGAGCAGACTCAATAGACCATAAGGCCTTCTTCTGCTGGAAATGTATATGTTTATATGTCCATAAGATCAGGTAGAGGAGTTCCAGAATTTAGAAACAGAAACATAGAATTCAATGGCAGATAAGGACCACTTGGCTCACCTAGTCTGACCATTTTCCCTACCTGTTTCATATACTACAGATCCTAAATGATCCACAGCTTACCTCTCTTTCCTATCGCTAGAGTTCCTTCATGTCTGTCCCATGTGTTTTGAATTCCCCTAATGTTTTGCCCCTACAATCTCTGCTGGGAGGCTGTTCTATGGATCCACCACCCTTTCCATGAAAAAATACTTTCTCACATTACCTCTAAGTCTACCACCTCTATTTTCATATTGTGACCCCTTGTTCTTGAAACAGAAACATAATTTCATGGCATATAAGTGAAATAGAAACATAGAATTTGATGGCAATTCAGTGCAAAAGAAAAAGCCTGCTCCTCCATCCTCATGGTACATTAGAAAATGTAGATTAGGGTTTGTCTGAGGATCTGAGCAGGTAGGCCTGATTTTTTTTTTGGGGGTCTGAAAGACCGTAATGATACAGGCAGTAGAATATAATCTTAGAAGTCTATCCAGAACAACAAAAACAAACAAAAACAAAAACCCAGAAGAGCAAAGGAACAGAGTGATAGAGACAGGAGATTATTATCTTTGAAGTTTATCCAGAAAACAACAGTAATAACAACAACAACAAAACCTAAATAAGATCAAAGGAGTACTCAGCAGATGGGAATAACCAGCCAAGATAAGTACATAATTTGTAGTGGCGAGTGAGGCAAGTGGAGGATGATGTAAATCAGATAATATTGTGAAGCCACATCCCATTCAGCTAGGATAGATTTGGTGGCTGGACAAATAATAACCCATAGTACCAGACATGCTAAGCAAGAGAGCACTTTCAACGGAAGGAAGTCTGATTTAGGGTGATTACAGTATATTCTAACTCTGTAGGCATGCCAAGCTTGATATTTCCTGTCCTGCAAACAGGGAGTTTTGAAATAGTTCAGTACTGGGTTAAGTGTGATGTCAAGGTATTTAAATTTATGAGCCAGTGCAAGCAGGAACCCTGCCAGCACAAGAGATAGATAAGGTCTCCATGTAGGACTTAAACTTGGTATTGAGTCAAAGAGCATGGCCTGTATTTCTTTGCATTTAGAACCAGTTTATTTTCCAAGAGCCAGTTCTGAATATGACGAAAATCACAGTCAGTTAAGGTTAATGAGGTTTATAGAGTGAGAGCAGAAATAGAGAGTGAGGTAATTCACACACAGGAAGGAGGAGCAGCAAGTAGGCTCAAGAGGGAGATGTTGATAAAAATTAAGACAAAGAGATGACTGAGGATGGAACCCTGAGGAACATCAATTATAATAGATGCCAGCTTAGATAAGGTCTAATTAAACTTGACAAGTTTGGGACCAGTCTGAGACGTAAATCTCAAACCAGAAGACAGTGTGAGTGGAAATGCCAGGTGCAGTCAATTTGGTACATAATAATTGGTTATTGATAAGTTGAAGGCCTTGGAGAGGTCAACAAATACCACACATACCACATCCTACCTTTGTCCATAGATGCTTTAATATTGTTTGTTTTACAAGGACAGAGGATACACTATGGTCTTTGTTGAATTTTCCAAGACACTGAACAAAATAAAATAAAAAGTATTTAAGTAATTAATAAGCCATGACAGGGTATGCATTATAGGGTTGTAATATATGGATATGCCATAATAATACCATCTTATCCCATACAAACATTTTCCTGTAATACACTACCACAGATGTGATAATACATGGTTTCTCCAGTGATAATACATGGTTTCTGTGGTTATAATACATGGTTTCATGCCTATAATGATATTGTTTAAGCTTTGAGCTGATAGTATTATCAGAAAAGTGAAGTGCACAAGCCTAGGAGTCACTCCACACTAACCTGGTTGCCATGCTGACAAGACCATTCCTAGACATGTAACATAATGTTTCTGAAACCGGCATTCTGTTTGGCTGCTTTTTCTCTGTGGGTGGACAAACACTTTTCAAAACATGACAGTCATCTCTTGTTTGGCAAGAGGGATTTTCCCCACATCTTGTGATAGACATTTTCTTTGTTGTTTCATTTTAATTCAACATCATTATCTGATTGATCCTGCTTTCCTCACCTCTGCAGAAAACAGGCAAATAGCACGAGTGAGTGTTCACTGTGTTCGGTACCCGTTGTTGGCAGTGTGCACTGGAGGTGGTGCCGACACCCATTCTCAAGCTGAGGTTTTTTTTGTATAGTCTACTGTATATATTACGAATAATAACATACCTAAGTGTGTATTTGCAGAGGCAGTAATCCCATCTTGAGGTTTTGGGGTTACTGCCCTTGTAATACACACTTAGGGTATCTATTACTTTTTTTAATGCACACCCCAGGGGTCAAGCTGAGGCATGAGTCCAAAGGTTGAGTTCTCCTAATGCCCTGGGAAGTGCATTAAAATCCTATGATGCACACCCTGGAGGGGCTTATTACACTTATACAAGGACTATAAGTAGTTTTTTGGGGATGGAGGAAAATTAGATTTGGCATCTGTCTGTGTGTTTATAGTGATTTAATGCACTGTCAGGTGGCATCTCTTGGCCAGTGAAATTTCTAGATTTTTTCTTGCCATGTTATAAGTAGTATTAAAAGTTAACTGATATAGGAGGACTAGATAATAAATGTGATAACAAATAATGTACAATGTTTATGTGGAAATATGATATGTCCCAGGAGATGTGGTGGTGTAATCCTCAAAAAACCTTCCTGGTTATAAAATTTTCAGTAAGTCAGACAAGAAATACAATAAAAGGAAGATATACAGATGGTCTCTTGATTGCAGTTGCATTATATCTGAATGTAACTTATTTGAATTTTTTAGTTGAAAAGAAATTATGGAAATTTGAATTACATTCCCTTCTATTAATATGCCCTTTTAAATGTTTATATCCCACCAGAAAACTTGGACACTTATAATATGGAAGTCTAAAAGGGTTAGTAATGAAAATCTTGCAATCTTGAATAACTCTGATGATTATATAACTTTCTTGATGGGAGATTTTAATGCTAGATTATGTGATATAAATAACCATTATTTTAGATAAAGAAATAGAAAACGACTTGGGCCCAAATTAAGCCTGGATGCCCTATTTAACCTGAATCTTGTACACTGGCTGTATTTCCTCGGGAACACCGTGATACGTCCGCCCATATAACACTACTTGCTTCTATTGCTAGGTTAATTTTGTTGCGGCATTGAAGGAGGACTCACTTCCCACGACGTTGGAGTGGTACCGTGAAGTTCTCCTTGCTGTTCAGCTGGAAAAGCATATTGCCACCATAAGGCAGAGAGTCCAATATTATCAAACTAATTGGGAGCCCCTTATGACCCTACTTTCCCTATGGAGACCATAAAGATTTTCTCAATATTCCACTGCAATCCTGTAGTATTTGGGAGTCAAAGCTGACTCATCCTTATCTCTGTAATTTTTTTCCTCCCCATCATTACTTTTCTCATTTTATTTCTCCTCCATTGTGCAGAATGGGACTTAGGGGGTGGGAGGGTAGGGGAATATAGAAAGGATGGTAGGGTGGGGTTATTTTCTCTTATGTAATTCTTATTATTGATTACTTTATAATGTACAATGCTGGAACCTAGGTATTTTATGTCTTGTTTTTTATTGTATTCTTTTGTTGTTGTTACCGTGTTGGTATATGATGAAAACAATAAAGCATATTGAATTAAAAAAAAAAAGGAAACACACTTGGGTTAACAATAATAACAAATTCAAATAATTTCAGAATTATTCATATTCTTCAAGGCACTAAAATTAATAATCATGGTAAGATTCTAAAAATGTTATCCCAAAACTTCAACTTTTATTTAATTAATGGTAAAACTTTGAGACATAGTAAAGGTAGTTACTGTATACCTATACTGGACATAATGGGTAGTCCACAATAAACCTATGTCAGTCTAATTTAAGGGGTTTAAGTTTTAGTCATAATCCAATAGTACTTGACTATCCAGAACCTGAACATTTACCATTAGAAACATAGAAACACAGAAACATATAAGTTGTTGGCAGATAAGGATCCCTTGGCCCACCTACTCTGCCTTTGTTACCTCAGACCCTACTTGATCTCTGGCCTTGCCCCCCAGCCCTTTTACTAAGGTTCCCTTGTGTCTATCCCATGCACACTTGAATCCTGACACTGTTTTTAGTACCCACCACCTCCACTGGGAGTGTGTTCCAGATGTCCACTACCCTTTCCATGAAGAAGTATTTCCTCATGTCCACTCTAAGCTCACCCACCTCCAGCTTCCAATCAAGACCGCTATCCTTGAGCATTTCTTTTATGTAAACTGCTGTCTTCCTGGACCTTACTAATACCCTTGAGGTACTTAAATGTTTTGACATGTCTGCCTTCTTTTCCCTGCCTTTCCTCCAGAAAGTACATATTCAGTTCCTTAGTCTCTCCTCATAGGGCTTCTAATGCAGGCCATGCACCATTTTGGTTGCCCTCCTCTGTACCACACCTCCACCTGATCTATGTCCTTCCTGAGGTGGGACCTCCAGAACTGGACTCAGTGCTCCAGGTGTGGCCTCACCATATATTTATACATGGTAACACCACCTCCCTCCTTCTGCTGGTGATACCTCCCTATGCACCCCAGAATCCTACTAGCCTTTCCTACTGCTGTATCACACTGCTTTGCTACCTTTAGGTCATCTGGTATGATGGCCCCCAGGCCTCTTCCCTGTTTTGTTGTTGTCACCCCTCAAAATGGTACAGTGCACCTGGGTTCCTGTGTCCAGTGCATTATTTTGCACTTTTGCATTGAAGCCAAGTTGCCATATTCTTGACCATTCTTGCAACCTTTTCAGGTCCTCCCTTGTGTTTTCTACCCCCAGGTGTGTCCACTCTGTTGCAGATTTTGTATTGTCTGTGAACTGGCCCAGGAACTGACCCCTGTGGCACCCCTCTGGTTACTGTGCTCACCTCCATGTGACCCCATTTATCTCCACCTCTGGCTTCTGTTACTCAGTCAACACTGTACCCATTTAACAACTTTTAGACTCACTCTAGGCTGCTCAGCTTGTTTATCAGTCATCTGCGAGGCATGGTGTCGAAGGCCTTCCTGAAATCCAAGTAGGTCACATCCATTGCCCCTCCCTGATCCACTTCCCTGGTCACCCAGTTGAAGAAATGTCAGGTTTGTCTGGTAAGATCTCTCCATTGTGAACTCATGCTGCCTCAGATGCTGCAATCCACTGGTCATGCGGTACTCCACAATTCTTTCTTTTAGTAGTATTTCCATAACTTGCCCACCACTGAAGTCAGGCTTATTGGTCTATAGTTTTCTGCCTCCTCCTATTCCTGCTCTTGTGACGTGGCACCACATCTGCCCTCCTTCAGTCCCCTGTATCCAAGCATAGGCTGAACAGTGCCATCAGTGGTGCAGTGAGCTCCTTCTTAGTTACCTCAGCATCCTGGGGTGAAATCCATCCAGCCACATTGCCTTATCTACCTTAAGCTTCTCTAGTTCCCTGAGGATTCTCTCCTCTGTAAATGGGCTTGTGTCCACCTCCCTCCCCTTATGCCCTTTTACTCTATCTGTTGCAAATCCCTACCCCTTTCAGAAATATTGAACAGAAGTATCTGTTCAATATGTTTGCTTTCTTCTTGTCCTCTTCCTCACACTCCCCTGCCTCCCCTTTCAATCTTACTATCTCTGTCTTGTTCTCCTACTTTCACTTACAGATCTAAGGAATGTCTTGTCCTCTTTTTACTGACTTGGCAATGTCCTCCTCTGTTTGTGTCTTGGTGTTCTTAACTGCCTTCACTACCTCCCTTTGTTTTTCCAGGTAGTGTTCTCTGTCCTTTTCCTTTTGTGTTGTCTTGTACCTCCTGAACAATGTTATATTTCTTCTGAACAATTTTATAGATATTTCATTGGGAAATTTAGTTATAAACCAAAAGATAAAATCCAGGTAACAAGGGTCTTGGAATAATCAATGAGAAGAGGATAAGATGGATGGGTAATAATCTTGAAGGTCTTATGTGTATCCTAAACCCTGCATAGGCTGTTAATTTAAAAGGAAACATTCTAGAATTAGAAAAGTAAAATAAATATTATGTGCTTTTGATAATTTGAATAAATTCATAGCACCAACTCTATATGCACAGTTAATAAGTAGTAAAACAAATGAGTCCAGGTTCAATATGGACTGTATGAAAGAAAAATAAGTTACAAAATTGTTCAGAGAAAATATTAGACTTCTTAATAAGGCAAGGAAGCATTATAAAAATGTCTCGGCACAAGAAAACGTTTGTTTTCAGAAAAATGGAAGCTACCTAAAATATCATTAAAAACGTAAGGCATTTTGGACATTAGTAGCAAAAGGTCACAATAAATATTAATCTTCAAAGGACTCATATTTTGAGCCCAAGCAATAGGAAGACTATTACTCAGAACTGTTTTAATTCTGATGAAGTGTTAAACAGACATAGATCAGAAAATACGTTCTTTAATTTCCTGTATTATAAACCAAAACCTTTGATTATTACTACTGTAAAGAGGAAATTATAAGTGCAATAAATAAGACAAATTTTGAAAGGAGCCTGGTCCAGATAGGATAACTGTGGATATCTATAAATTGGCAGTGGAATGATGGTTCCTCATTTTCTACTGTATATTTAATAATACAGTACAATTGTGTAATATACCAAAACAATGGCAAGGCAATTTAATATATCCAATTTATATATATATATATATATATATATATACACACACACACACATATATAAGTTTTACCTTTGATCCAGCGATTTATTGACTGATAAGTTTATAGATATCTCACAAAAATTCTACTAGAATAATTTAAAAGTAACAACCTACTACTAACAGAGTCACTAAAATGCTTTTAGGGAAGGTAGAACTACATTCAAGCATTGTTTTGTTCTGTCTCACATCATATATTAACAAACTAAAATCAAGGAAGTGCCTCTTTGTTGTTGCTTTGTTGATCTGAAAGCATCATTTGATACTGTAATTCAGAAGTTATTGCTGCAGAATCATTATGATGCAGGCATTGATCATTATTTATTGAATATACTAATAAGAAACTTGGCTGAGAACATAGACTAATTTGGACGCTTGACTAAGTACATTAAAACTAAACAGGGAGTTAGACAGGGATGCATCCTGGCACCTAAATGCTTTAATATTTTTATAAATGTTATCCAATCCCAACTAAATGATTAAAATGTTCATATGTTTAGAGTAGCAGGGATCCCAGTTGGTCATTTGTATTTGCCGTGAGCGTTGTTTTAATTTCCATCTCAAAACTGGGTTCACAGTGACAATTAGCAAATTTTAATGACCTATAGTATGTGTTCTAAATTTCTAAATTAGTTTAACTAATACTTATATGGTTATACTTGCTTGTAAAAAGGCATCTTCTGAGACTTCGATTGCCTCAAAACATATAGAGACAGTCCTTTTTATTATTACTTTGGGGTTAGATATCATGCAACAAGTGGCTGGAAAGCCATATTGATCTTAAACTCAAAATAGATAACATAACTTCAGCCTTTAAAATATTTAGTAAGAGATATGGTGGCGTAGTCAGTTAGAGGAACTATTATGGCCTTTAATGAAAAGGTGACTTTTCATTCTCTATGCAACTGAGATGTAGGATGAGGAAAATGCTGATACCCTGGAGAAATCCTTAGCATCATTATACAAAACTTATTAGAAATTTCCCAAGAGTCAAGCAATGTGTAGTAAGAGCAGCTTTTAGGCCAATTTCCATTTTCATGTTCAATTTATAGGAAAGGTTTCATTTCTCTTAGATTTAATTATGTTACCACAAGACGGATACCGTAGAATATGTTATGAGGAACAAGTTAATTATTCTAACAGAGGAGTTACTTTTTCCTGGATGAAAATAGTCAAGAATGTTATTTAGACTGCAGTTTTAGGTCATGTACCACAGACTGTTTGATTAATAATAAGAATGAATTACTAATCTTGTTAAAGTTAGATTTAGAGATATGGCAGATTGCAAATTAAACTATTGGTTTAAGAAACTTAATCAGATATTTAGCAGGAAATCATATTTAGAAATTATTATTCAGTCTACAGATTGTGCCTTATTAACTTGTTATTGGCTGGAAATGTATAATCATATTTAAGCTTTATAAATAAAAAGAAGTCCTGTCTCTCTCCCTGAACTGTAGTTGCAGTGTTAATAGTCCAGGGTCATTCCTAATAATTGTAAAGTGGAGCACAAAATGTTGCATTGCATTTTGAGGTTGCCCAGGAGCCAAAAAGTGCTATTCACAATCAAATAGTGTTTCCTGCTATTGACTGTGAATAGGGATGGTCGTGGGTAGTGGTAACCCTAGTACCATCAGTACTACCCCAGTAGCTCCTCCGACATGCAGCCAGGAGCATGGGTGGCAAGGAATAGTGCAGGGCACTATTTCTGATTCACAAAAGCAGACATGTAATGAGGCCCATTGGGCATGCAAATGTGCTAGATGGCAATTTACATGCCCATTATGGGCCCATTTGCATATGCTGCAGGTGTCCTAACATGGCCCCCAGCCCCTGACTGATGCAGTCACAGTCCCTGGTGGGCTAGTGCCCCCTGAACCACCGATCACCACTCAATACAAAATAAAGAAATGCCCTAGTGGTCCCTCCTCATTCCCTATCACCATCCCCATATAATAAAAATTATTCCTTGGTAGTCTAGTGTCCCCTTCCCCGCTTTGCCAATCACCAACCTGATGTAGTGAAAATATGTCCCAGGGGAGCTAGAGGTCCTCCCCTCTCCTCATCCATTCTCTGATCATCATCCTGATGTATTAAAATTATGTCTCAGGCAGTCTAGTGGTCCCTTCCCTTCCCCATTCACCAATTGCTGTTCTGATATAGTGAAAGTATGTCCCTGGTAGGCTAGTGGTCCCTGCCCTGGTCTCCAGTCATTGTACGTCACAGTTAAATTCTTTCCTTGGCATTCTAGTGGTCCCTCCCTCCCCCATGCACTGATCATCATTCTATTATAGTATAATTATTTCTCCAGTAGTTTAGTGGTCCCTCCACCCTATCCCTGATCCCACCTGCCACAAGTTGAAGAAGTACCCTGGTGGCTAGTGGTCTCTGCCCCACCCGATCCCTCACCCAATATATGAATAAAGTGCTGCTGGCATCTAGTGTATCCCTCATCATTCCAACCCCTTGCAAAGTCACATCATCCAAGTGCCCTATCAGGCCAGTCCTCCCAAATTTGAACCGCACTTGTGGTTCAAAGCTTCACCCAGGCTCTGCCACCTGCCAGCTCCCTTGCCACATCAGGGGATCCAAGTGCCCTGATTAGGCTATTCCTCCCAAATTTGAACCGTGCTTGTGGTTCAGACTCACTTCAGGCTCTGCCACCCACCAGCTCCCTTGCCACATCAGGGATCCAGTGCCCTGATCAGGCCAGTCCTCCCAAATTTGTACCACGCTTGTGGTTCAAACTTCACTTCAGGCTCTGCCACCGACCTGCTCTCTCGCCACATCAGTTATTCAGAAGATTTTTGATTTTGCACCATCCAGTTACTGGTTCCGGGCTGACTGCTGTAGTCCTCAAGACTAACTCCCTGCCCAGCTCTAATGGCTTTTACTTTGTGGAGCCATGCTCTCTGCCATGCCTTATTTAGGGCTGGTAAAAGCAGTGCCCTGCAGCCATAAACCCTGCTCCTGAACCGAGCTGGGACTTGTTTCTTCACTCTTTGAATTTTAAGTACACAGAGGCTTAGTGTTTTTTTGTTTTGTCTGATGAAATGTATTAATCTAATTTTAGTCAGCCTAGAATGATAATTGTTAGATTTATTTTATGACTGTGCCAGAAATTCCTATTTGCAAACAGTTAAGGATTTTTCTCATTGTTAATTATTCTGAATTCCTGTAAAGTTTCTCTGCCCTGCTGATTTCTGACTTGCCTTTCCCACACCCATAGTGGCCTGCCACTCCACCTCCTATACATCCCCACCTACCGATTTACTGGGGACCCTCCCTGTCTCCCTTCCTCTGCTAATCCTTTACAGTCCACCCTCTTCTTTTGTTTTCTGTGAATAACTCTCACTTCTCATCAGACCATTTGTATTCTCTGGCTCCCTCCCACTCTGTATTAATCCTTGTTTTTTCCTTCTTTCCCCAGGAGACCCAGTGCCCTGATCAGGCCATTCTGCCACACTTGAACCGCCGCTTGAAGTTCAAAACTTCACTCTGGGCTCTGCCGCCCACCTGCTCCCTTGCAACATCAGGTATTTGGAAGATTTTTGATTTTGGCACCATCCAGTTACTGGTTCCCGGGCTGACTGCTGCAGTCCTCAAGACTAACTCCTGCCCAGCTCCAATGGCTTTTTACTCCATGGAGCCAAGCTCTCTGCTGCATGCCCTTGTATAGGGCTGATAAAAGCAGTGCCCTGCAGCCGTAAACCCTGCTCCTGAACCAAGCTGGGACTTGCTGTTCACTATTTGAATTTTGTCCCACCTGCCAACCCATCCTAGCTGCCCACCCCATCCCCAGCCTCTATTAAATACACTACTTGACCCACCCCGATCTGCAAGCATCCTCCCTGGTATTTAAAGGCATAATGCACTCTGAAATTATTATAAAATTCCCTGCCATCTAGGGGTTAAGTACCCTGGGATTATTAAAAATTTCCTGCCATCTTATGGGTTGCAGTGTTCCAAACAGACAACATTAGGGTGTCACACTGATCCAAATATATGACATTAAACTTAATACTTCCTTATTTATATTGTGCCTCACTAAGCCTAGCCTGGATAATTAAGCTGTGCTCATGGTTTACGGACTGATTCTGTAACTTGTGCTACTATTTCTTAGTGGTATAGCTTTGTACCAGCGACATGATGGCATATATACGGCCCCTCTTCCTCTATGGATGCATCCTCCTCCTCTTGTCTACTCCCATCCACAAACCCTTAGTAGCTTTCTCTAACTATGGTCTGTCTAATGTAGTGCTCATCATAGTTATGGTTACCTCAGAACCTACAGGAACAGATTCCCTAACACTTGCTATGCCTTTTCACCATACTATGCCAACCTGTCAGAATGGTGCTATATGCAATGTCCTCCTTAGGCACCCAACTTCCCCTATAGACCTTTCTCAAAACCCCACTTACAAAATGACATAAAACACACACATCATCAAAGGGCTTATAACCGGACTCAGGAAATTGATAGTTCTCCTATTATTGTGCTCTGGGAATGTTGAGCTAAACCCTGGTCCCCTATAGTCTTAGATGCCCCATCGCAACTCCTTTAACTTAAGGACATTAGTTTCCTTCACCTAAATGTCTGCAGTTTGCTAAAAAATGGACATGTTACAGGCCTGGGCATTTCATGCATCTCTAGATATACTTGTGGTCTCAGAAACTTGGCTTAGGAGCTCCACTCCTGATTGTAGAATCAATATCCCTGGCTACAATGTTTTCAGGTCAGATAGATCAGCTAGTGGTGGTGGGGGTCACTGTCTTTATTAAGGAGAAGTTCACAGTAACAGATACCAACACTTTCTCTACTCCAAAGAAATTCGAGATCCTTACAGTGAAGGTGACCCTCTCCTCTGAGGAAGCCATATAAATAACTGCCTTCTATAAACTGCCATCTGGTGGCCTTGGAATTCTATCTTACCTCCATAAACAACTGGAGAAGGCTAACTCTGACTGCATTATTATGGGGATCTTAATTCAATTGGAGATGACTGCTCCAAAACTCTCAAGGAGTTTTGTGATAAGCATGGCCTGTTGCAAATGAGCCTGATGTCACCTGGCCAAATAACAAAAACCTAAACCAAACTTCTGGATTTAATGCTTGTCAATAAGCCCCACAATATTTCCTACACAGGGTATTCCATAACGATGTAGTGATCATAGCGCCATAACCTTTATAAGGCATGCTTCCCAAGCTTATCACAACCTCTATCTTTAAGGTAAAAAGATGCCTTAAAAGCTTCAGCCAGGCTGCCTTCTTATCAGCCCTAAGCAAAATTAGATGGCAGGACTTTAACTTGGCTACATCAATAACTGAGGCTTACATCTTCCAAAACCTTGTCAGGGGTTTGATTGATAAGCATGCCCCTTTATCAAAATTAAAACCAGAAAAGGTCACCCCTGGTTCACACCTGCCCTAAAAGCAGCTTTAAAGGGTAGAAACAGATTGTGGAAAAAGGCCTGGAAAACTAAAACTGATTCAGACAGGCTTGCCTTCCGCATTGCTAGAAACTTGCAATAAACTTATTATAGCTGAGAAAGCTCATTACTTCCAATCTTCCCTTGAAGAAAACAAAAACAATTCTGCCAAATTTTGGAATATCCTAAAGGAGGTCAAGTGCCTATCATCATCTCTCCTCTGCCAGCCAAGATAGTTGTCGGAGAGGTCACATATCTGACAAGGCTGACATCTTGGAAAACCTAATAACCACTTTGCCATAGCAGGACTAGTGTTCAATGTCTCACCTGCCAGTAGGCTAGCTATACAGTCCCAGACCAAGGATGCCCCTTGTCCCACCAGTGTGAGGAACCAGAAGTCCTCCTTTAGTTTCAGCCTAGTAACCTTTAAGCAGGTTGAGGATCTATTGCTGGCACTGGACATTAGGAAAGCACTGGTGCAGAGCTTTTATTTCTGAAAATAAGACATTTTCACCTGATTGCCCCCATTACACATCTTTTCAATCTTTCTTACCACTAGGTGCCCTCCAGTAATTTGGAAAATCACAACATTATCCCCTTTTAAGTCCAGGAATACATGTGACCTAAACAATTACCAACCAATTTCCGTACTTCCACCCTATCAAAATGCTGGACAAGCTAGTTAGCTATCAACTAAGAGAATTCCTGGAACTATGAACCTATTAAACCCTGTACAGTCAGGCTTCAGACCAAAGCATAGCAAGGCTCTCTGCCCTTGCCAAAGTTTCTGGTGATTGGCTAAATGCACTGGATGCAAAAAGCATATTTATGTGCTGTTTTTAGACCTAAGCAAGGCCTTTGATACCATTGATCATAGTCTGCTACTGTCCACCTTAAGCCATCTTGGACTTGAAAATACTGCCCTGAAATGATTCAACTGTTGCCTTAGTAATAATGTAACAAATTAAAGTCCAAAGGGATCTTTCACCACTTAAAATTCTACCTCATGGAGTACCGCAAGGCTCTATTCTGGGTCTCATACTCTTTTGCAATATATATCAATAATATAGACTTTAAAATACACAAGGCAAACGTGCATCTGTTTGTGGATGGCACAGTGATTTACACCAGTGCTCTACCCTGAGCTTAGCTTTGAGGAGTTTAGCAACACAAATTCGACATCCTGCAAAAGAAACTATTGCAGCTAAAGCTGCTCCTTAATGCTAAAAAAAAAAGCTATTGTTATCTCCCCAGAACTTACTCACCAGCTGCGACCATAGAACACCATAGGATACACACCTTACTTGGTGAACCAATTGAAATTGTTGACAACTTTAAATTTCTGGGTTTTGGTTAGACAGTAAGCTTAATTTTATAGTACACCTAAACAAACTAGCTAAAAGCTGAGACAACGCCTGGGCATCTTTACTGTATTAGACATCTTGTCACCTATGAGGCAAAGAAGACACTAGTCCAAGCAACCTTCCTACCTCTATTAGACTATGCTGACATCCTCTATAGCCACTGCCCTAAATCAGCCCTAAGTAAACCAGACACCTTATACCACCATGCCTTGAGATTAATTTCTAGTGCTCCTCTAAACACCCACCACTGTTCGCTCTATGAGATGCTTGGCTGGTCCTCCTTACTACTAGGAGGAAGAGAAATGTATCTCTTTGGTTTCATAGGGAATAACAAATAAACTTCCTTCTTACATCTCCAACCTATTTACATGAAACATAGGGTCCTACTGTCTGAAACAATACTCATTTGTCATGTTCAATATCCCTAAGATCCAAACACAGCATGGCGCTGTAGCCATTAGCTTTGCTGTTCCATCCCTATGGAGCTTCCTGCAGAAGGCCCTTAAGATTATTATGGTCTCAGAGATATCCATCTTCAAGCCCCTTCTCAATCCTGTCGTAAATAAACCTTGCACATGTCTCAGATAATTGCTCAAGACTACTGCTGACCCACTACTGCACTTGGCCTGTCATGACAACTTAGCACTTCCTGTTCCTTCCTACCTGTAGCTCCACCCTCTTCTCCTCTAGATTTCTTGCTCCTCCCATCTACCACCATCCCACCCTCCTTCCTTAGTCTATACCTGCCAGTAGATTTTATTGTAATAATACATGTTAGTCCTTGTGACTGTAGCTAGTAACTCCTGTAACATGCTTAAGATGTAATGATGACTGTAATTTCCTATATGTATTAGTTGTTTATCTGTATACCTTTGTTTACTTTATTGTTGTCAATTGCTTATGTGCTGTCCTGGACCATCTTGCAAAGGAGCTCACTCAAAGATGTAAAGCCTGGTTAAATAAAGTTTGATTGATTGATTGATTGACATACCCTGGTTGTCCAGTAGCCCCCCTCCTAGCCTGAGCCCTGTAGTGATGTTACCCATGCCCCATTGGTCTAGTGGACTCCCCATCCTGGCAGGTGATGACCCACAACACTGATCCCCATCATGACCCCCACCCAGTAGCCAGCAGTGCCCTCCTCTCACCACAATGGCTGGCTGCCAACTGAGCTCTAAATAAATGCATACTGTATACAGTATGTGCTTTCGTTGACATTGATTGACAGCTGCTGTCAGTCAATGTCAGTGAGTGTGTACTGTATAGAGTATATGCTCATTGAGAGGTCAGTTGGTGGCTAGCTGTGGTGGTGTGAGGAGGGCTGTGCTGACTCTGGCTGAGGTTGATGGGAGCAGTGTGGTAGGTCACTACCTGTCAGGGTTGGGGTCTACTAGACCACCAGGGCATGGGTTACATCACTTATACAGGGATCATACTAGGGAGGGAGGCCACTGGACCACAAGGCTAATGTTACATGTGACTTTGCAGGGATCAGGATGGGGAAACAATGGATGACAGGAGCACTTTTTCATATATTGGGTGAGGGATTGGGTGGGGGAGGGACCACTAGCCATGAGGGTACTTCTTCAATTTGTGGCAGGTGGGATTGGGGATAGGGTGGTGGTATCACTAGTCTACCAGAAAAATAATTATACTATAATGGGATGGTGATCGGTGCTCAGGGGAGGTGGGGGACCACTAGACCACAAGGGAAAGAATTTGGCTATGACAGGACAGCAACTGGAGACCGGGTGAGGGAGAGACCACTAGCCTACCATGGACATACTTTCACTACATCGGAATGGCATTCAGGGAGTGGGAGGGAAGAGACATCTAGACTACCAGGGACATCATTTTACAACACCAGGACAGTGATCGGAGACCCAGGGAAGGGGATGGACCACTAGACCACCAGGGCTATTTGTCTTATCAACAGTATGTCCATCGGCCAGGGAGGGAACTAGACCACTAGGGAGGGTGCCTTTTATGCCTCGGCCAGCGATTGACAATGAGGGCACTGCAGTACCTCTGCCAGACAATAGGGTTGCACAGGATACTGCTGGTCTTTGTTGGTGGTATTTGTTCCATGCAAGGGAACCTCTGAAGAGGCCCTTGAGCAGAGCAAGTGCTTTGTGAATTAGGCAGCACCAATATGCAGGTCCCTCCCTCATTAGCATTACGACCCTCTCAAAACTTTGCCCTGGTGCAAACTGGGCTTTTGTGAATACCAACTCATTGCAAATCCCAGTTTGTGCTGTGCAAACTGGGTTTGCACCATGGCAAACTTTGCTAATCTAGGCCTAGATAACTTAAGACATGTTATACTATTTTGCCCTCTGCTCAAGAAAGCACTTGACAAATGGCTGGGTCCTTTGCCTGGAAAATATGCACTTATCAACAGTAAAAATGATTATTACTCTTTTGATCAGGCTGATCAGGATGTGTTGTCCAAATTAATAATGTGATTTGTATTTATGATCAGTTAATGCCATAAATAAGACTGTGAGCTAGCCACTATGTTTCATATGCCAAAGGTTTGGCATTTTGTTTTGGAGGAGAGATTACTCTAAGATATCAGGGGTGCATTTAACCAGGCTTGAACCCAGTTCCCTATGGAGTTTCATACCTGGTAAGGTATTAATTAACCTACTCATTGTTGACAATTTTTTCTGTACCTTGCATTATACAGAAATTTATAATTTTTCTAATTTTGATTAATGTACTAGGGTTCCTTTATTTATTTTCATTTACATTTTTTCTTGGTTGTTTCTCCACTATTTTCTTTAAAGTTTGATCCTATTGCTTATCAGGTAAGACATTTCTTGTGTACTAGTTTTAAATTTTTTAAGACTACATATCTATTGTGTATACTATTTTGTATTTAGATGTCTTTGGTATTTGTCAAATTATTGTAATGATGGGAGGGTCACATGATGCTCCAAACTGACTAGCTGTTTTTCCTCGCTCCGCTACCCTGTCCAAAATGTATTAATAATTCTTCCTCGTGATCGGAAACCAGCTTCAGTCTACTTAAATTTGAACCCTGCACCATGAGATCAGGCTGGTGAATTAACTGAACACTGATATGGATTCTGAAATGAGGAATGTCCTGCCTAAGCAAACTGTGCCACCCATGCCAGATAAAACATCCAAGGGCTCCAAGGCCCAGGCATACTTATCAGGCTGAGTATCTACTGCTACACAGGTGGCAACTCCCTTATCTGAGAATGCTTCTTGCTAGAATTTCTACCTTTTAAGGACAAACTTAAGGGACTGACTACTGAGATTAAGGCACTGAGGACCTCTTTAGAAGATCTCACCATGCACACCTGGGATAATGAGGCACACGTCCACTTGGTGGAAAAATGGAGAGAGAAACTGACAGCTATACATCAGAAAATGGCATGCCTTGAACTGAACCCAAAGCTCTGGAGGGTCAGAGCCATAAGAATAATGTAGTGGTTTTTGGGTTACCTGAGAAAACTGAAGGCTCCAACCCTCTTCTTTTGCACAGAAACTTTCTAATAAACTTGCTGGTCCTTCGCCAAATGGTGCCTCCTATCTAATTGAATGTGCCCACTGATCCCTGCCTCCATGCCTCCAGACGGATCACCTCCAAGACCCTTTATTTTTAGGTTCCTGAACTTTTGGATAAGCAACATTTGTTGAGCAAAGTTTGGGAACTTAAAGAGGTGTCCTGGGAGGGCGACCATCAACCAGTTGCCATTCATCCAGTCCTGGATCTCAGTGAGGTAGTTGTTAAACACTGAGACCGTGCTATCCTGCTCAGGCACAAGGACAGGTAAAGTTGGGTATCATCTGCATAGCAGTGAAAACCCAACCCAACCTACTATACAATGTCCCCAATGGCAGCATGTACACTGCAAACAACATGGTGACAGCACAGAGCCCTGTGGTACCCCACATGGCAGAGAGAGAATGAGTCAGAGGAATAAATCCCCAACACCACTCTCGGAGATCTGCTGGTGAGGAAAGAATGGAACCATCTGAGGACTGTACTAGACAGGCCACAGATCATCCGTAGATGTTCTAGCAACACCTCATGGTCCACGGTGTCAAATGTTGCAGAGAGTCAAGAAGAACCAAGATGGAATGACTCTTCCGATCCCCGCTATCAGGAGATCATTGAGCACCCGAACAAGGGTAGTCTCCATGCTATGCCTCTTCCAAAATCCTGACTGGAGAGGATCATAGATATCAATGATGGTAAGATGATTCTCCAGCTGCAGCGCCAACCACCTTCTCAATAACCTTCTCACAAAGGGAGGTTAGAGACCGACCTGTAGTTGGCAGTACAATTCGGGTCGATAGAAGATTTTTAATGAAGGGCATCACCACCGCCTCCTTCAGGAGTCTGGAAACTCACATATCTCTAATGAACACTGGATAATCTCTGCTAGCACTGGGCCAATGACTTCAACACACCCCACAAGGAGGCAGGTTGGGCCGGGTCAAACTACAGCAGGTCGGCTGCATACTTTGGATGATATGCATGACATCTACAGTCTCCAACTGGTCAAATTTGGACCAGTCAAACTGAGGAACTGTAACCTCCCACCAAGCACTGCCACCCCATTAGAGCTAGCCAGTTGGATCTTGGACCTCATGTCAGCCACCTTATCAGCAAAGAATCGAGCAAACTCATCACACTTTTCCTGTGAAAGCAGCTCTCTGGATCTGCAGACTGGCACACCCACCTCTCACCTCCATGGCCAGCTGTGACTGTGTGTATTATGAGGCGCTAATGGAAGAGGCACTCTGAAATTATTTCTGAGCACTTCTTTGCGTGTGATGGTAATACACACAGTTGGTGGCTGGCCGTGGAGGGTGAGAGGTGGGCTGTGCCAGTCGCTGGCTGGGGAAGGGGTGGGGGTGCTGGGTGGGCTGGTGGGGCCCAAACTACCAGAAAAGTGGACATCCTTATTTATTTTATTAAAATGGAGGGGCCACTAGACTACCACAGATATGAACAGTAATTATCATTTAATACAGATCGGGGCCACTAGACTACCAGGAGATAAAATCAATATGTATCAAATACACATTTGGGAGGGCCACTAGACTACCAGGCAATTGCAGATGGTAGTATATTTTATTATGATGGGGGGCACTAGACTACAGGGATATGAACAAGAATAATAATTGTATACAGATCAGGAGGGGCCACTAGACTACCAGGGATATAAAATCAATATTTATGAACAGTGGGGACCACTAGAGACCATTATGTATTTATCACAATGTAGGGGGCTGCTAGACTACCAGGATATTTGAAACATGTTTTTTTTATTCAGATGGGGCAGGCAGAAGCCCCTGAGCAAAACCCACCCTCATTTAAGTTTCTAGGACACCCTGGGCTGAGAAAATCAATGTTTAAATCTGGCCATCTAAATCCCTCACTTAGGGATGCATGATCACGATCAAAGAATCTCACGATCAAAGAAAGTGCAGGCTACTTAATCAAAGATTATTAGTGATCCATGAACAAAAGACTTCAAAAGCTCATAACTCTATTTTTAGACCGATTTCGATCAAACCGATCATGGCTCAATAGATTGGGGTCCCCTAGAGTAAAACCATCCAAGTTTTACTTCAAGTGAGCCCTGAGCGAGATATATTTGTGTTTTCAATCAGAAAATCAAAAACAAGATGGTGGACCTTGCGATCAAAATTTTAAAAAGCCTCAGGGACAAAGATTCTTGAAATGTGAGGCTGCAAATTCTTTGATAACCAGGTGGGACGAGATGCTAGAACCCCATTCTTTGTTACATGAAAACATACATATACATTTTCCCACTGACTTATAATGGGAACTTAAAAGTGGCATAACTTTTGATTGCCTTAATATTTTTCACTAAATGAAAAGCAGCATGTTTGGCCACCAAACCTCTTTCAAATGAGCCATCTTGCAGAGTGGCATGCCACAACGAGCAGTGCAGGGCCACATCAAAATCCCAAAGCTGCCTCCAAAAATGGATAGTTTGCATTTTTCAGTGTTTTCATACATGCAAATACCATAAGTTTGACCAAAACACAATTTGGCAGATCAACAGAGCTCTACCTACTGCCCCACCATGCATGCCAAAATTTCAGGCAAATCCATTGAACGGGTCCAAAGTTATTAACAGCCAAACTTTTCAATCAATCAATCAATCAAATCTTTATTTATCCAGGCGATCACCATTGAGCAAGCTCATTTACAAGGTGGACCTGCTGTTGGCAGGAAAATTGTACAGTTACATATAAATATATATAATACAAAAGGAACAACATGTTTACAATACTGATAGGAGCAGAGTATTTACATTCCAAGTCACATGTACAAGAAAGATATACATAACACAACCCGAATGTAATATACAGTATATATATATACAGTTCCCACAGGAGCAGGATGTGTATGGATGTCATATACAAACCACAGAAGAAAAAGAAAAGATTATTTATATTCCTGTCCAGCAGAAACCGCGTTACAGGCCTGGATGGAAATTCTAATCTATGGAGGTGTGCATAACAAATGTAAGCCTTAGGTAAATGCGGCAGAAGGGGTGGTGAATAAGAGGGATGCGAGAGGTGCTAGGAGCAAGTGGGGCAGAGGAGGAGGAGTAGTAGTAGTGGCAAGGGCTGATTTGGATAAGCAGCTGGGACTAGTGTTGAAGAAGAGGAACAATAGTCAAGCTGCTAGAGGAGCGATAGAAGCAATTACAGATTTCAGCAAACGTTTTATCATAGAAGGTCTTAAGAAGGCAGGACTGACAGGTGAGCTAAGTCTCAATGATTTTTGTATCCTATTCAAAGAGTTGGCAGGGCATAGCTTATGGTGGCCCTTCCAAAGTGAGTGTTGGTCCTTGGGACATTCAAAGAAATCTCGATTGACTTCTTAGGGCATAGTTTCTAATAGGACTACAGGGAGACAGTCAACAGCCTATTGTGGGAGTTTGTTGGTAGGCTCGGAGCATCCATAGGCTGCATTTCTATAATGCCTGTATTGAAGGAGTGCCACCCTCGGCTGTGTATAAAGAGCAGTGATGTGTGGAGTACGGGAGGCCAGTTATAAATCTCAGTGCTCTATGATATAATACATCCTGTTTTGCAAGATATGAGGCAGGGCAATGGCCATAAATGAAGTTGGCGTAGTCAATTAATGAAAGGAATGTAGACAAACTGTCTTTTGCATCTATGGTCAAGAGGTTTAATTCTGAAAAAAGACCAAGTCTCTGCCTCAGTTTTTTCAGCAGTTCTTCTATGTGTTCCACAAAGGAGAGTTTGTTGTCTAGCCAAATACCAAGATATTTGAATTTAATCACAAATTCAAGATTTTCTCCTAATAAGGTAGAGATTGATGGTAATGGACTAGCGACAGCAGAAGTAAGCCCTGGCCTGATGGCGAGAAAAGAATGGCCTTGTTTTTTGGGCATTTCGTAGTAACTTTTGCTAAGGAGCTGGTACTGCAGAGTATTAAAGTCAGCTTGTAACTCAGCACAGGCAGCTTCCAGGAGATTCCGGCTTAAGTAGAGCACCATGTCATCCACCAACAAGTGAATACTGGCATCTTTGATGCCCTAGTCCAAGCTGTTGATATAAATGGCAAACAGTAATGGCTCAGTATGGAGCCCTGGGGACACCTCTTTTTATCGGTTTAAGTGAAGAAATCTGTCCATCAGCCTTAATTTGTTGCTGTCTATCAGAAAGGGTAGTCTTGGAACCATCCCAGTGTGGTTGAGCCAATGCCTATAGTTTTTAAGGTGGAGAGAAGCAGGCAGTGGTTACAGTGTCGAAAGCCTTACTGAGGTCCAGAAACATGGCACAAACTAATTTTTTGTTGTCTATGTCCCATTGCCAATCATTAGTAACTTTTGCCAGTGCTGTAATTGTACTATGCTTAGCTCTAAAGCCAGACTGCATTGGGTTGAGTAGTCTAGCATTGTCTAAGAAAGATCTCAGCTGCGTATCTAAAATTTTTCCAGAAGTTTTGAAAGTATGGGAAGAAGGAGATTGGTCTATAGTTATTAGGTCACAGGGGTCCCCTGCTTTAAACAGGGAATGACATGAGCAGTTTTCCATGCCTTGGGGACAGAGCCTTGTGCTAGGAACAGATTGAATAGGTGTGTTATAGGTGTAGCAAATATATGGTATGCTATTTTCAAGAAATATGGGTGAAGGAGTCGGCCCCAACACTTTTAGTATCTAGTCATAGAAGAAGATCTTCAACTTTTTATGGTGGTAGGTGAAAAGGAGAAGTCCATGTCATTGCTACTTGGTTCTGAAGGCTGGGTGTTGGTCTGAGGAAGAAGGCTACTTACAGGTGCATTATCAAATGCCAGGCCAGCAGTGCAAAGTGATTGTTGAAAGCCTGCATTATCTCTAATTTATCATTAATGATAATATTATCAGTGGTAATTTTGGAAGGAAGTGCACTTCCTGGAGGTAGCCAGATAGCTCTTTTATGGTGGACCAGAACTTGGTAGGGCAGTTTGATGCAGAGAGTAGCTCGGTTTGATAAAAGTTGGCTTTGGCCTCTCTGATCAACTTAGTACAGATGTTTCTAGATGCCCTGAAGAGACACCAGTCTGCATCGGCACGAGATTTACAAGCCTTTTCCAGAGGTAATCTCTTTTGAGTAAGGAAGCCTTCAGATCTGGTGAGAATCAATGACAGGTTCTGGCTTTTATTCGTGCTTTAACCAGGGGACATGGCTGTTTAGGGCACTGGATATGATTTCATGGAGAACGTCATAGGCATCGCTCACTGACTTAGCCAGGTAGAAACTCTGCCATAGCAAAGAGTTTTTAGATCATTGAGGTATGCAATAGGATCGAAGTTCCGTCCGGATCTTTAGTGGAAAACTTTGATGTAAATAGAGGTTTGGTAACAGCTCTTATGCCACCAATAAAACAGTGGTCACTAATGTCTGCTAAGAGGATACCAGCATGGGAAAAGGAATGAGGTCTGTTAACAAGGAATACATCCAAGAGGTGCTTCTCATTGGATTTTTTGTTGATGCGAGTAGGCTTAGTAATAAGTCGAGTAAGCCCATGAGAGTCGCAGAATTGTTTCAGGGTAACAAGACCTTAGTCAGCCAATCATAGTTAAAGTCACCTTGGTGATTGTTTCCATTGGATAGTATCCAGTGTGATGACAGGTGTGTCAGAAGTTGCGTCCTGCTGCTGGAGGTCTATAGCAGCCTATGATGTGGAACGCCACTGATGGGAAAGCTCGACTTTAAGAGACAGGCATTCAAATCCACAGGCAAGGAGGTAGCATCTAATATAGATATTGAGAATTTGTTTTAACATAAATGGCTACTCCTCCACTCTGGTCTGCCTGTCGGTTCTGAAGAGGAGGTAGTTAGGATGTTTACCTCTGTCTGGGGTGGACGCCTGAGCCATGTTTCCGAAAGCACGAGTACTGTCTGGTGCAGTATGAATAATCCACGCCTGATTGAATCGAAGCTTTAAAAGACTACACACGTTAGTATGCAAGAAGCTAATTCCTTTCAAAGTTGTGAATTCAGAAGGAGATGAGAGCAGTTTATATGAGGCCAGGGTTAGATTCAGCGTCACCTGAGCATAGAGCGTAGAAGGAGCACAATTTTCCTCAGGGCAGGAAGAAAAGTTTAAAGGCATGAGTCTTTCTACGTCTGGTATAGGTTTGAGTACATGGGTCCAAAGACTGAATCATCTTATTGTGCTGCCCTACGGATACATATCCTAGGATCCATGCAGAATAGCACCAAGCCATACCTAGTTTGAATGGATAGGGTATAGGACCACGTAGAGGATATTGGTTAGCAGTTCCACTTCGAGGAGATTCCACAAACTGTGAGGGGATCAAAGGAGTACAGTGGCAGCATAATTTGTTCATAGTGTTGGTATATGGGGAGACTAGCACGGCAGAGCATGTACCTTTGTTGGAATCAATTCTGTCAGGTTGCCTAACCACATAGGAGTATTATACAAAGGCTGATGAATAAGCGTAGCCAAACAAGGCCTGTCATAGTTTGCCTATATGTAAGTAAGGAGTGTACTGCAGTAGCTTCTGCTATCTAAGTTATATAGGTCCCAGGGTCATTGTTCCGTATCGACTGTTTAGGAAGTTTAAAAATGGAGTAGCATAAGATAAATGTATACAACCCTCAGCTACAGAAAGGAGAGAGTAGCTCAAATTAACAGTGGGGCAACACAAAAGGCTAGCAGTCTGGTCGAAAACAGCTCAATTAGCAACCGAAAAGCCTACCATTTCCTTGGTGCCTTGCAGTCTGGAAAGAGCTACAAAGTCACGAAGGGGTTGTAACACTTGGTTGCTGGGAACATTTTAGACAATAAAGACAGTTTTTGGTAAATTAATCACAGTTCAGTAATTTGTAGTATAATTTTCAAGTAAAACAGTGCCTTAGCAAGACAGGATATGATAGACAGCAAGACAGGATATGCTAGTCAGCAATAAGCAAACCCTAAAGTACCAAAATGGTATGCCTCAGCAAGACAGGATGAGATAAAGTTGCTAGAAGGCTTAGTTGCAAAAGGGATGGGAGGAATTGCAGTTGTTGACAGTAAGTAACCAATAAATTGAAACATCAGATAGGAGTGGGCAGGGCTGCGTGCATTTAAAGGAGGCCTGGGAGGGGGAGGCGGGTGGGACAAAAATCAAGGGAAGTTTGCAGAGCTAGCACTGAATCTTTGACTTTAGCATACTAACATACTAACATACTATTTGCCAGCAGATTAGGCCTTACGGTCTATTGAGTCTGCTCGAATCTCAGATCCCTAGTTGGGTGCTGAGGCCCTCCCTCCCTTGTGTTCCAGAAACCCCTATCATACATCCCCACCCCTGGGACAGGCTATCATCTGATACATCCACTTTCTGTGTCTGTCCCACCATCTCTTGAAGCCCTCCACTGTGGATCTCTGAACCAGCTCACCAGGCAGTGCATTCCAAGGGTCCCACCACCTCTCAGTGAAAACCTCCTCCTCTTTCCACCTCACCCTTCCTCCTTCCAACTTCAAACCATGCCCTCTGGTAATACCTCCCTGCTTTAGTCTAAAGATCCCTCCATGTTTACCCAATTTATTCCCTTGAGGTACTAAAGACCTCAATCATGTCCCCTTGTCTCTCCTCTCCTCCAATGAAAACAGGCAGAGCTCCTCAAGTCTGTCCTCATCGTCCAAATCCCCTAGCCCTCATATCATCTTAGTTGCCTCCTCTGTACCCTCTCCAGGAGCTGTATGTCCCTCTTCAGTGTGGTCTCCAGTACTGCACACAGTACTGAAGGTGTGGTCTAACCAGTCCATTGTACAGTGGCAAAATCACTTCCTTGCTCCTAGAGGTGATCTCCTTATGATGCATCCCAACATCCTGTTTGCCTTGCTAGCCACTCTCCTGCACTGCTCAGAGTTATTCATACATGCATCCACCATGATCCCTAGGTCTTTTCCCCTATTGAGGCCTCCAGTGCCTCCCTCCCAGGAGTGTACCTGTGTTTAGGGTTTCCCCACTCAAGATGCAACACCTTGCACTTGGTGATATTGAAATTTAATTTCCAGGTGTGAGCCCAGCTTTCCAGGGTGTCCAGGTCCCCTTGCAAGGCCAACCTCCCTCTTCTCCCTCAACTACTGCTCCCATCTTGGAGTCATCAGCTAAGAGACTCATTTCACCCCTATACCCTCCCGATGTCAGATATGTATGCATTAAACAGGATCAGGCCCAGGACCGAGTCCTGCAGTACCCTACCAACCTCTCTAGGGTTCGAGAGCTCCCCACAGACCACTACTCTCTGGTGCATCCAGTTAGCCAGTTGTCAATCCATCTGACCATCAAAGAGCCTACCCTAACCCCATTAGTTTCTCAACCAGACCATTGTGGGTGTAAGTGACCGCTGAACCCTAACTATAGTGTATTGCACCACGCCACTATAATATATATTCCATGCAAAAACTTCATTATTGCATCAGTTAGGTTCTTCTACAGTGAAAAAGCAAGGAAATTCTGGGTTAGGGTTGAAAGCCCCCTTGGACCCCCAGCCCACCCCCCAGCTGGCATCAAGGTGCGCATTGGGGTTCGTCAGCCCTAAATCTCACCCCATCACATGTGTATAGAAGCAGAGGTATAGGAGAATGGGGTGAAGAGTTAGGACCGATGACCCCAAGGTACCCTGATGCTAGTTGGGGGTGGGCTGGGGGTCCAAGGGGCTTTCAACCCAACTCCAATTTCCTTGCTTTTTCACTGTAGAAGAACCTTAACTGATGCATTAATGAAGTTTTTGCATAGAAACCAACTTGTAAGTGTCAGGCCACATTACACACCCAGTGACTAAAAAGTACATTCACAACAGCAAGGCCAGCCACCAAACAAATGTTAATCTAGCAGAACAATAGAAAACGCTGTCCACAAAACGTAAACTGCAGCACACAATATGTCCATAAAAATATATTGTCCAACACATAAACACCTCTATTAACATCTACAGGACATGCCACAACACTCTCCAAAATTCAAATAAAACACCAAACCGTGTCCAAGATATGACATATCAAAATTTGAAATTGTCATCGTCAAAGTGGCATAGTTCCACACCTGTTAACATTTAACACACACAATGACTGAAAACTACATCCATGACACTAAGGCTAGGAATCCTATCAATTTCAAGCCATCATCACAAGCAAAATGCTGTCTGCAGAATGTAAACTGCACCACACCTTATCTGCACCCAAAAAATTTCCTGACACAGAAACACTGTAATTTACATCCACATGACATGCTGTCAATACCTCCAAATTTCAAGTGAAAAGACCAAACCATGTCCGAGATATAACATTTTAATGTATGAGATTTTCATTCAGTCAGACTGGCACAATTCTGTACCTGTTGACATTTAACACACACAACTGATAACTTACATCCATTACACTAAGGCTAGGTACCTATCAATTTCAAGTCACCACCAGAAGCAAACACTGTCCATCACAATAAAAGTGCATCACGCAATATCTCAGCAAAAAAATGTATCTGACACAAAAAGCACCATAATTCACATCTACAGGACATGCCATAAACACCCTCCAAATTTCAAGTAAAAGACCAAACCGTTCCCCAGATATTCAATATGAAAGATTACTAAAATTCCACTATCTAGTCCACTATAAAAAATCTGCCATCTTGTCCTTCCCTCGTGATCAAAGATGGCGATCAAAAATCTCATGACCAAAGAATTTGCAGGCTCATGATCAAAGAATTTGCAGGTTCATGAACAAAGAATTAAAATATTATAAATCAAACAATTAAAGAAATTGCGTATACCACCATCATGGTTCAACAGAACGAAGCCCTCTGTGTAAAACCCACCTCATTTGACTTCCTAGGACACCCTGGGCTGAGAAAATTGATTTTAAATTGGGCCATCTCATCCCTTGCTCATGATGCACGATCGAGATCAAAGACTCATGATCAAAATTCAGACTCAGGATCAAAGAATTTGCAGGCTCACGAACAAAGAATTAAAAATAGTATAAATCAAAAATTGAAGGAATTGTGGTAAATCACCACCATGGTTCAACAGAATGAAGCCCCTTAGTAAAGCCCACCCTCATTTGACTTCCTAAGACACCCTCGGGCTGAGAAAATTGCTTTTAAATTGGGCCATCTTCGTCCTCTCTCATGATGCACGGTCGTGATCAAAGAATCTCACAATCAAAGAATTTGCAGGCTTGCAATCAAAAATTTGTAGGCTCATGAACAAAGAATTAAAAATAGTGAAACGAGAATTTTTCACCTATTTGAACCAAACCAATGGCATGCCTCGATAGAATGAACCCTCCTGAACAAAACCCACCCTCATTTGTGTCCCTAGCCCACCACTGAACCGAGATATTAATGTTTTAGGTGTGATGCAAGATCACGCTCAAAGAATCTCACGATCAAAGAATTTGCAGGCTATCAATCAAGATCATTAGCGTAGCCGTAAATTAAGATTTTAAAAGCTTATAACTCTATTTTTTACCAATTTGGATGAAACCAAAGGCATGGCTAAATAGATCAGAGCCCCTGAGTAAACCCATCAAAGTTTTACTTCAGAAGTGACCCTGAGCCGAGATATTTGTGTTTTTCCAATTGGAAAATACAAAACAAAATGGTGGACCTCGATGATCAAAGAATTTTGAAAATCTCGGGACAAAAATTCTTGAACTGTGAGGCTGCAAATTCTTTGATCAGGCGTGATGAGATGGTCAGAACCTCCATTCTTTGATCGCAAGATATACATATAAATATTCCCATTGACTTATAATGGAACTTAAAAGTGGCATAACTTTTGAATGCCTTAATATTTTTCACCAAACAAAAAGCGCATGTTCAGTCACCAAAGCTCTTTCAAACGAGTCATTCACAGAGCTGCACGCCACACAATGGTCGCGGCAGGACCATTATTAAGAATGCTAAAAGGTGCCTCCAAAATGGATCATTTGCATTTTTGCAGCACTTTCATACACAAAGACCGCACTTCAACAGAAATGCAATTTGGCAAATCAAGAGATCTAGTGTGCCCCAATGCGTGTACCACATTTCAGGCTAATCCATTGAACAGGTCCAAAGTTATTAACGCCCAAACGTTTGACTTTAGTATGTAACTGGCCACAACCCTAACTACTATAGTGGGTACCATATGCTACTATAATATATATATATATATATATATATGAATCAGGCATCTCAGACAACTCTCTCTCCTGAAGCCATGATTGTCCTGCTTCCTAAACCTGACAAAGCCCTGGATAAAGTCACTAGTTACTGACCTATTCCTTGCTTAATTATGATATTAAGATATTATTCAAAATTCTGGCTTCAAAGGTTAATCAGGTCTGGTCTGATCTTATTTGCAGTAAACAGGTTGGTTTGGTATCCAGTGAACAGAGGAGGGCAGTAGGAAAGAGATAGCTCTTTTTGAAGGAGGATAGGGTGGGCAGGAGAGAAGTTAGGGGAGGGAATTCCAAGTAGAGGGAGCTGAGAAGGTGAATGAGCGCACCCAATAGGCGTTGCATCTTCTGGATTGCTAATAAGTGCAGGACATATGAAATTTGCCAGCAGATAAAGGCCTAGAGGTCTATCAAGTCTGCTCGAATGTGCAGCTAGCACCCTTATCTCTGCAGCTGCCCCTCCCTTCCACCCTTCCCTTCATTAACCCTCCCTTGTCCTGTCCCATCCTCGCTTGAAGCAGTCCACTGTTCTACTGTATACCACTTCTGCAGGTAACGCATTCCACCCAGCCACCACCTCTCTGTAAAAAGTGTCTCCTCATCTCCTCCTGAACCTTCCTCGCTCCAGTCTCATATCATGGCCCCTGGTGGCCTCCTCCCTTACTTTGAACAGCCCTCTGTACCCATCTTGTTTATTCCTTTCATGTATTTAAAGGTTTCAATCATGTCACCCTGTCTCTCCTCTCCTCCAGTGAGTACATGTTCAACTCCTTCAACCTCCTCTCGTATGATAAGTGCCCCAGACCTTGATCATCTTCGCTACTCCTGCGCTGCACCCCTGCAGTGTAAGTGGTAAGGAAATAGATCTAAGCATGCGTGTGGGTGCTTTTCTGTAAACGATTCCCCTAGGCAAGGGGATTAATGAGCTTGGTAAGTTTGAATACAAGGCATAAGATGTGAAACTGTAACCTTGAGTCATAGGTAGGCCATTGAAGAGAATACAGGGCCTCACAGTGGTGTTTTCTGGAGTCCGCTCCAAGGGGCAAAATGTCCAATCCTATGATAGAGTTGACAAACCTGTGCAAGGGAAGAGGATTGGGTGGAGAGTAGTAGAAGAGCACCATAGAACAAAATAGGGAGAAGGGATGTTGATGCAATCTTTTATAAGGTGGCATTGGATAAAAGAGGCGGAGGTGGTATAATAACCCAAGCTTCTGGTTTACCATTTTGGTAAGCTGAGTCCATGATGCTCCATTGAGAAGGAGCCATCTAGGTGAACCCCAAAGTATTTAAAAGTACTAACCACTCTTGGGGTCTCCTGACTGTGTACTGATCTGGAGCTATTTGGTAGGTTTGGGGATGGGTTATGGAAAAGCATAGGTTTTTGTTGTATTTAGAATTAGGTGATTGTCAGAGAACCAGGTCTTCAGCTCAATGAAATCAGAGATAAGGCTTTGGTTAAGCCAGTCTATATTGTTAGATGAGCAGTATAAGAGTGCATCATAAGCATATAACTGCACGGACCCAATGCCACAGAAGTTGGGGAGCTCGTTGATAAAAAGCGAGAATTGTATTGGGCCAAGAATAGAACCTTAGGGTACCGTGTGAGAAAGACCTTGAAGAGAGGAGTGAACCAGACCATTTTACCTTTGCGATCTTCCAGTGAGGTAGTCATGGCACCATGTGAGTGCTAAGTGATCTAGACCTAATTGATGCAATTTACCAAGAAGAAGGTGGTGGTTAACTAGATTGAAGACCTTAGACAAGTCGATTAATACTCCACTGGTTAGAAGACCAGGATCACTTGCATTAAGAATGTCAGTAGAGACTTTGACATGGGCTGTGGTAGCACTATGGCCCTTCCTGAAGCCATGTTGGCAGTCTGTGAGAAGATGATGTAAGTCTAGGTAGGACTGTAGCTGAATGTGCAGGATCTGCTCCAGGATCTTAGCCAGTGGGCAGAGAATTGAAATAGGCCTATAATGTTCCACAGCATGGGTCCCCCTTATGGAGAGGGACCACCACAGCTACTTTCCAAAGACTTGGCACTTCACCAGAGAGGATGGGTCTATTTAGAAGATCATAGACAGGTGCGATGAGTGCTGCTGCCCTTGTTTGAGAAACCTGGGTTATAATGTGTCATGGCCAGGACAGCTCTTTGACTTGAGATTTGATAACAGCCTGAGGACTTCTTTCTCTAGTGGTTATTTTATGTGGAAAGGGATTGGGAGCCAAGAGCAGCATAATGCTGAGTAGGGATAGAGAAACGAGACTGGTGGCAGGTGAGCTGTGTACCTATCAAGGTCAGTGAGGAACTGATTAATTCCTTCTGCAATGTACGGGGATCTTGAAGGAGGTTGCCGCGGAAGATATGGAGCTTGGACATTGTCCAATTTACCTTTGATCAAAGAATTGATATGTTTCCAGAATTCTTTGGCTTGATGAGATTCTCAGTCTGAAGTGAGCGGAGGTAGGTATGTTTAGCACCCTGTATCCTATTTTTACACTTATTTCTCAGCTGTCGATAATATAGCCAATCAGAAGGAGGCTGTGTTTATGGACTTCCAGGCTGCATCATGACTCTTCATGAGGGTCCTGATTTCAGTAGAGAGCCAGGGTGCCTTAATACCATTAGATCCATGTCTAGTAAGTGGAGCATGTCTGTTGATAATGTTTTTAAAGGTAAGGATAAAATAATCGAGTGCCTGGTCTATTGAGGGAGGCAAGTAATGGGTGTCCAATCAGCATTACTAATAGACATTGAGAAATGGTCTACATTAAACTGAGACATTTTCCTGGATTCATGTATTATGGATGGTGGGGCATCAAAATTATTATGCCACACACAGTAGGTAGGAGAGTCAGTCACTAATACAGTCTGGTAAACACTGACTGTTTTGATCCTATGTGGGCAATTAGATAGTAACCAATCATACAGCATTGCAGTATCTGTTTTGGAGATATGTCTTGTGGGCAAGGAGATATGTTGGGTGAACTTTGTGTGAGAGACTAGTGTATGGGCCTTGTTTTGTGGGGGACAGCCAATCAACGTTGAGATCTCCACAGATTACTGTGTCATGAGGGAGGAGAACTGACAATGCTGACATAAGGGAATGCAGTTCGTTGGAGGCATCCGCTGGGGTAAGTAAATACATCTAATAAGTAGTTTCTTAACATTGCTTCAAAGTTAGTGAGATAAATAAAGATAAATAAAGATTCTGCATTGGGAGACATGCCGGGGAGAAGAGATCAAAGTGACATGAAATTTAGACTTAACATATACTAAGACACCGCCTTCTACCTAAAAGGTCATGCCTGTGGTAGAAGTAGCCAGGAGATCAATTTCATGTTGTTGTATACTGGGCTTCAATCAAGTTTCTGTTATGCCAAGGATGTCCGGTTGAGATTAGTTGCCCATGCCTGAATCTAAGCAATTTTAGGCTGGAGGCTTTGAGCGTTTAAATGAGTTGATTTTGATGCCTTTTTCCTCAATGTGTAAAGGGCAGAAGCAGATAGAGGACTCTGAGGGTCAGGGTTAACTTCTATGTCACCAGCTAGAAGAAGGAGTAAGGACAAGTGTATGGCCAGAGTTAACTTTAAGAAGTGTAGGCCTATGGTATATATGCTAATCCTACATAACAAGTGCAGGGAGGTTCGGTACATACCCCAATGTAGTAGGCATGATGCCAGTACCTTACCCACCACATGGTCTCCTCACGCATGTGCCTCTCCTCCATTTTAATGTGCCATAAGTGCACAGACTTAACCTCTGACAATGCCCAGATGGGCTGCTACCTTTGTATAGCTCCTAGTGCCTATGTTATGCTTTGTATTATTTGACCTGTTGAATGTTGAATTTTGTTCACTCTGTATTGCTGAAATGGTACTTATGTTACTCATTCTTTTTGTTTTGTAACTGAATCAATATTATCCAGCCTTTGTTAATCAGTTTTAATACGGTCTTTCATATGGTGTAAAAAATTGGTTATTCTGATGAGGAACCTTGTAAATGAGTATTTCTGAACTTTGAAATAAATAAAATAAATAAATAAATAGAATATGGTTTCCTCTTGCCATTTCTTCATTAGGTTAAAGTTAAAGTTTTATATTCCTCTCTTAGTGCCCGGATATATTGTAATGGAGTTTTTCTTCCATTTTCCTTTATATTCAGGTACTAGACAAAGATGCACTTTGTCCCCCTTATTATTTAATCTTTATTTAGAATCCCTTTTGTTGAAATTCAAAACTACTTAGAATTTAACTTGGGTGCAGGTCGATTCTGTGATTTAAAATTCTCTGCCAAAGCAGATAATATTTTATTACATCTCACAGCCTAATTTAGCTATCCCCGCTGCCCCAGCCACCATTCAATAATTTAGTGCCCTTTCTAATTATAGACTCAACTTAGATACAGCCACAGTTATGTTCCTCAATTCTGCTGTTCTCAAATCAGATATTCTTGCCCTCAACTTGTCCAAGTCCCCTAAACAGATTAAATATTTACTGTAGGTATTTTCCTCTCGAGAACTGCCACTCAGGCCAAAAGCTTAACCTTGATAACTTAGTATCTCTGTTGCAGCAAGATTTGTAGAGATGAAAAATCTTTACTCTTTAATCTTTTGGGTAGAATCAACATTGTTAAAACATACATTTTACCCTGTTGCTTTTACCCCATAAATATCTGGCTTCCCCATTCATGGTTCAAAAATTCCATAGCCTAATTTCAGAGTTTATCTGGTTAGACAAGTCACCCAGATGAGCTTATAATAAGTTAGCAGCCCCTAAGAAGCTTTGGGGCCTCCAAGCTCAGACTTTGCCCTGTATTATCTGACTAGTAATGCCAGAAAATACTTTAAGTGGCTAGCCCGATCCAGAGGATGGGTCTCCTACTTATTTCTCATTTGGTTAGCCTTAGAGAGAGACCAGATATCCAAGGCCGTTTGTCCCCATGGACCTTGTTGCATATATCTTCTAAAGATCTGCCTACTGGTCTCCGGTGAATTCCATAATTGGCCTTTCTGTTCAGGTTCATTCACAGTTATGTACCTTTATACAGTGTAAACAGGTTCAGGATATTTCTCAGCTTATTTTCCAAAATACTAATCTCAAAATTGCTGGGAAGGTCCTTATGGAACATGGTTACCACAACTTGCAAATGTAAGGTGTGTGATTTATTAAAAAATGGTGCTCAAGTTAGTTTTAAGGTTTGCCAACTGTGTCATATTATTCTTTAATTATTTGGACCTACCTTTGGGGACATTAACTTTTCTGAGTGTCCACAAACATTACAAGACCTGGTTTCTCACCCACATGCAGTTTCCAAATTGTGTTCTCTTTTATTCTCTAAAGTTGATGGGTTTCCTTATACTGGACTGCCCAGCTTCCAAGGTATTCCTTTTCTGGTGCAAAATCTTGAATGATCTCTATGTATATACATCTTAAGACAAATTATCTCTTACTCAATTTCAAATATTGACTAACTTGTACTTTACACCTACTAAATTAGTGAAGAAGGCAGACTCAGTCTTCTTTATTTATGTGTTGTGGGCAAGCTGAAGGATGCTTTCCACGTTTTTGGGAGTGACCTAAGCCCTTTGTGGTCTTCAATTAAGAATAGGGTGGACCCGCTTCTTGGGATAGATGTAGACTTTACTCCTGATGTCTGCATAATGGGTGACTGTAGCAAGGTAGTGGTGAAGGAGTGAGATGCTGCATGGCTTTAGTCTCTTTATCAGTTAAAGGCTAGTACTCCATCACTGGCTTGATTCTAACTCTGCCATATCATGAATGGTTGCAGAAACTCCTATTTAATATCCAGGTTGAATGGATGATTGCTAGTTTACACAACCGGCTCCCATCCTTTAATAAGAAATGAAGTAAATTGCACACTGTATACAGTGTAAGTGAGGTGTGGCTCCCAGATGGACCCAGTTTTTCATTGATTATCACAGTTTTATGTTAATTTTCTAATCTGCTTTATCCCTTTTCTACTTTCTGACCCTGAGTTTCCTCTTATATGAGTAACAATATACTTCCTTTAGTCAATTTAATTTGTTCCACTCTGCCATGGGAGGGTGGGGAAGGGGCTGGGGGAGTATTGTGGGGTTGTTTACTTGTTATTGTATTGTTATGGTGTTCTGTCAGATTACTGACTATCCTTTCATATCACAGAAATCATATGAAGGTTTCATGTCAGTGAGGCAGTTTGCACATATTGGCTTGCATTTCTCAATGGTAAGAGATTTGAACATATTGGCTTGCCAGTTCTCAATGGTAATAATCATATACAATGCTCCCTGAAGCACTGAACTGTATACTGTTATTTGTACAGTATATAGCCAAAAGCCTTTAAATGCATCCATATTCTCACCATATTTTACTTTTTCCTGAATGTCATTCTAGAAGGTAATCTACTCTTTGTGTAATCCACTGTTCCTCTGTCTTGTTTTGTAGTTCACCCTTATCTGTGACCCATGTGTTCTAGTCTCAAATGGCATTAGTTTCATTTGTAGTCCCAGACAATTCCATAAATCTTTCTTTGAATGCTCTGAAAATCAAGTATATGTCACCCATTAATTTACACCCACCTGCTAGACTCCAGTTCTTGTCACTGTCAGGGTATAGGATAGTTTCCTGCCCAACTAACTACACCAACCCCTCCCTCTCTACCCATATAGATCCATAGGTCATGGCTTGACTCAACCAACCATTGCACTTATGCCTAAATTTACCTGACTTTTGAATAATTGCTTATTTTGTAACTCTGCTATTATCTGTATGCCTAATTGTACATGAATCTTCAAATATTGTTCAAATTGTAACCCAGCTATCAACTGTTTTCTCTCTGTAACCTGCTGTAACTGACTGTCTGATACTGTACTGTATTCTGGGTCACCGAAAAGGGACTGGGCTCAGTGGGCCTACTCGGTCATCAAAATTCAATAAATAAATAAATAAATATTCTAAGGTGTATGTATTTGAACTTTCCATTCTTTGTTCATATGTGAGTTCTTTCATGCCTGATGCCATTGTGGTTGGTCTTCTGCACACTTTCCAGCTCTTTATACTCCACACCCCTCCTTGTTTCTGGGGACAAGAACTAATCACAGTTTTCAAGGTGAGGCCTCACAAGTGCTCCATGCATTGCATTTAATATATTGCTGTCTCCCTGCTATGTTCCTGCTTATACAACCCAACATTTTGGAGCATTATTGAGCTGTTTCCTTGCAGTGTTTTTCAAATTTAAGGTAATCAGTAACCAGTACACCTAGATCCTTCTGCATGTTAGTTTATTTTAATACTTGCACCAACAGTGCATATTTATCTCTTAGTTTTATTTCCTAAGTGCAGTACTGCATTTGTTCACACTGCAACCCAGTTTGTGTTTCAGCCTAATTCCCTAGTTCGCTTAGCTCTTGCTTGAATTTATTAACATCTTCCACTGTGTCCGCTACTGATCCTCTTTAATGCCATTGGCAAATTTGGCCAACCATACTCCATCCTTTAAGTCATGGATACCATGTAAATGTTAAACAGTGTACCTCCCAGCACAGAGCCCTGCAGTACCCCACTTGTCATTTGACCCCACTCTGACAAGTACCTCTAACGGAGACTCTTTGCCTTCTATCTTCAAGCCATGATCTCACCCAGCTCACTAACTTGTGATTTAATCCTATCTCCATCAGTTATATGATCAGCTCTAAGTGTGACACACTGTTGAAGGCCTAGCTGTAGTTGAGTAATACCACATCCACTGAGAACCCCTGTCAAGTGCTTTGCTGACTTTATCAAAATGTTTATCAAAATTGTCTGGCATGATCATCCCTGTTTGATGTCATGTTGGGTCTGATCTAGTAAATTACTTCACATGATATAGATTTTGATCTCTACCTTTACAAACAATTCCAATACCTTCTCTACCACCTAAGTTTAACTAACTAGACTATAGTTTTATGGTTTACCATGGATACTGTCTTATACAAGGTGACCATGACTGCCTCCCTCCAGTTCTTAAGTATTTCTCCGTGTCCAATGATTATTGAAATATGGCTGTGATGGGGTCTGTCAGTTTTTCTCAGGTTCCTTAATCAGCCTTGTATGTATGCCATCAGGGCCTAATGCTTTGAGTTTAACTCCTTCAGTTTGCATCTAACATCTTTCTCACTAATCATTATTCTTGGTCTATGAATAATTTCGTGTTTCCTTTTAATATTTTCCTTTTCCTGAATACACTGAAAAAATAAACTATTAAAGATTTTGACCATCTCAGTCTTTTCTTCCTCCACTTAGGGTCTCAGCTGTGAGTTTGTACACCTTTTTCATTTATACGACTATGAAAAGATTTACAATTGTCTTTGACTTTAGTGGCCAATTTCAACTCCAGCTCTCCCTCTCTATGTGCTTCTTAGCTATTTTTGCTTTTTAACCAGTGTGTTTTAGGTAACCCATGGCTGCTTTGTTATTTCTCTTTTTAGGCACTCTCTTAGTTTTCTTCTTTTCCTTAGTTGTCTTCTAATTTTTCTGCTGAACCAACTCGGTATTTTGCTCATCTTACTATATTTTACTTCTTCATACCAGGTTTCACATAACAAGAATAAGATTTATACCAAATTTACATGTAACTTGAATAAAATATACTAAATTTAAAATATGGAAGGGTTTCTATGCAAATGAGAAATTTAAAATAATCAGAATTCAATACATGCTCAATGCTGTCTTCAGTTTATGCTATCAAAGAAACAGTCAATGGACAATGCACTGTGAGCCAATTCTAGGAGCACCCTATGCATGTCACTGAGATTGCGACATGTGAGGGGTGCATTGCGCCAAGGACCTTGCACCTGATTCTGTAAAGGGCAGGGTCCCCATCAGAAAGCCTCAGACTCTCAGACATCCCACAGGTATGCCAAATGAAAGGCATACCTAAAGGGTTTGTCACAAGCTGCAACCCTGGATGTGAAGTGTGCGCGCCCCATGCCCGATCCCCAATAATAAAGGCTCTGCAGGCTTGGCTCAATCGCCCCTGACCCCCAATAATTAAAAGCCCTACAGGGCATGCCCATGCCCATGCCCCATCCCCCTAATAATTAAAAGACCAGCAGGGCTTGCCTCATGCCCCCGATCCCCAATAATAAGTAAAGCCCTACAGGGCATGCTCATGCCCCTGACCCCCAATAATAATTAGTGTCTACAGGGCATGCTCATGCCCCTGACCCCCCACACACAATTGTGCCCTACAGGGCATGCTCATGCCCTGATCCCACAATAATAAGTAAAAGGTCCACAGGCTAGCTCATGCCCCCATCCAAAAAATTATAGCACAAACATGCAGATCCCTTTATTCCTGGCAGTCTAGTGGCCCCCACATCCAGCAGTGCCCAACCACCCCACTCGCCCAACCCATTTCAAGCCGGCTACTGCACAGTCCACCTCTCACCACCACAGCCAGCCACCGACTGAGCTCTCACAATGAGTGCATAATGTTCATAGTACACAATTAGTGAATGACAGGGCTAGCTCAGCTCCCCATCCCTGATCCCCAAAATTATAGCACAAACATGCAGATCCTTTATCCCTGGTAGTCGTGACCCCACCTGGTAGTGCCCTACCATTCTTGCCTCCTCAACCCATTTCGTTGATGACTGGCACAGCCCACCTGTCACCACCTATGGCCAGAACTCTTCAATGAGCACGTATTGCACATAGTACCTGCTCAGTGACTGACACCTGTCATTCACTGAGCACATACTATGAACAGTATGTGCCGATTGAAGAGCTCAGTCAGTGGCTGGCCATGGAGGTGAGAGATGGCTGTGCTAGTTGCCAGCTTGAAACAGGTTGGGGGAGTGAGGTGATTGGGCACTGCTGGGTGTGTGGGCTGGGGGACCACTAGACTACCAGGATAAAGGGATCTGTGTGTTTGTGCTATCAATTTTGGGGATCTGATATAGCGGGTATGAGCTAGTCTCATGGGACTGGCTTTTAATTATTATGGGGGGTTAGATATGAGCAAGCCCTGTGGGGCTTTTTACTTTTGGGGGATTAGAGAGCATGAGCAAGCCCTGCAGGGCTTTTCAGAAATATTGGGGATGGGGTCACTACATGTACCGGAGGATGGCCGGGCGGCACATTACGTAATCCCCTGTGGCTATGTGTACACTTACACCAGCAATAGCTGGTGTAACTGTACTGGCAGATGTCCTCCAGGGGTTGTTCCAGAATAGCAAAATCTGGGATTTTGCAGCTGCCTTTCCAGAATAGGCATAACTGCTGCTGTAAACCCCCAGCACCGTGTCACATGGGGTTTATGGAGTAACTGGAGGTGTATGTCCACTTTGAAGAACTCCTGTATAAATTGCTACTTGCACCATTTTTCTGTGCACAAGTCAATTTACGCCAGACATAACCTTTAAGAATTAGGCCCTATGTCTAGAAGCAAGGTCTGAAAATAGTTTATAGCTTTCTTTATAAGGAGATGTTGGCTGATTTACAGTATGAACTGATACATCAAGGATAAGAAAACCTATTTAGGGATTGAGGTCAGATGGGTTGGGGTGTTAACAGCAAATGCCTTTGCCAGCTATTGCATATTGTCTGCCAGGATTGTTTTGTCTTAGTAAAAAGATATTAGAGGTTGGAGAATGAGGTGGATGGTTGAAATGACTACAGCAGAGAGGAAGTGGTCGAGGACTAGACCTGATTGCTAGGAAGGTGAGTATGCTTTGTATATATTTTTGTACATAAATAAAGTTTGCCAAATGCCATGAACATTCAATGTTCATGTCAGGACCCTTTATTGGTGGTATTTGGGAATTACTGTTAAGGGTATGCACACCCCAACACTTTCCTTATCCTTGGTGAAAGCAAACAAATGTCCACTTGATCCTAAAAACTCTTGAATCAAGGCTTCTCTAATGTAAGAATGGATTCACTCCATGGGATGAAGAAAAAAGCATGGTACCATAACATTTTTAACAGTGTAGCCAAACTGACTCCTCCTATTCACCAGAGCTCTCTGAATTCTCTGTCCTAATATTTCTTTCTTTTTTATTTTTCTTTTCTATCCTCCAACCATGGCTACATCTGTCTCATACAGCAACTACCCGGCCCTGTTGCCTGCACCTGTGCTACTTAGGGTCCCTCTTACCTACCTCATGGCTTATCTCCTGCAGAGCAAAATTAATTGGCAGGAGGGTTGTTTTGTGCTGAGAGGACAGATGGTCTGAGACTGAGCATGCTGAGGGACCATTTTCCCTAGCTGGGCCTTTTCTCCTCCTGTGCTTCCACCCCAGGATGACAGATGGGAACACACACTTGGCATGCACACATCAGGCATGTATGGTGCACTTATGCCTGTATCTCCCTCCCAAGTTATCTCTGATTATATGACTCTCCTGTGGGCTCACAGGTGGCCCTTCTGTGGTGGGATCAGTAAGAATCCCACCCTGAGGAAACAGGAGGCCTGTGGGATGCTAAAACCTTTTCCCTCTACTGATCCTCCAGTATATTGGGTGCATGCCCAAATTTGGGTTATTGGGTTGTGAGCAGCAGCCTGTCTCTCTGTGGTGTTGGGCCACCCATAATCCCAATATTTTTTGACCTGAGATTTGCCTTCTACATTTCTTCCATAACAAGCTAATTAACTACCTTGCTAATTTTGTAGGTACTGCAGAGACTATCCTAGTCTGGTTGGAGTTCTGTTGTTCACTTTTTCATCATTTTTAAAAAAAGTTTTTATACTCCTGGGCTGATCAGACAGCTGTTCAGCCCTGTCCCCAGTTGCCATTGGCATGCCTCCTGCCTTCTGTCCTTCTGGGGGTATTTCCGTGGAATCCCTCCCAGAGCTGTGGGAATGAAAAGTTCTGAAATTGTGGAATTTTGATGAAAGTTTAGGAAATTCCACAAAATTTTAAGGAATTTTGTGAATATTAAAATGTAATACATAACTTAACCATCATTTATGCTAGAGCTCTGAAATTTGGCATGTTCACTCTTTGGTGAGAGGGCCAATAATGTACCATGTATTATGAAATTCAGCTAGATAGTTTCAAAGGTATGGGTGCTCAAAGTCTGTCATTTTATTTTTTGTGAAAAATTTCATGAACATTTTTATCTGCATATACTTCAGCCATCTAGTGGGTCAGATATATTAAATTTGGCATGATTCCTTGATGACAGGTGTTCTAACAATGTGCCAGATTTCATGACAATATGATGCATCATCTCAAAATTATATGTGTTCACAATCTGTCATTTTATTTTTTGTGGAAATTATTTGAAAAATCAATTTGCATTTAACTCAGGCACCTTTGGAGCTAAACATGTGTAAATTAGCATGCATAACCTTTTGTAATGCTTATAGAAATATTTAAATATGGAGAGAATTGGACTAGAGATTTTTAAGTTACAGGTTCAAAACTTTACTATATAAATATTTGCAAATGTGAAACTCTCAAGAATGTGGATGTTTGTAACTTTCTGCTCTTGCAGGCATACACTTAACATTTGACATGCATATCCATAGTCAGCGTATCCTGGTGTCTAACACAACTGAATAAATTGGTTGAGCAGTTTTAAATTTACAGTAGAAAAACATATTAGAAATATTTTCTAGATATTTATGGTATATAGATGAAGCATACAGAATTATTTTTGTGGAATTTAACAATAACAATGCACTTAAACATAAAAGCTGATGGCAGATAAGGACTGCAAGGCCCATCCAGTCTGCCCACATTCTCCACTTATCACTACTTCATTTGATAAGCTGGACTGAGCTTTTGCAGTCCTGCTGTTCCTCTCTTGGTGACTACCCTCCCTTCTTTTTCTGGCATAGCCAGATTGACTCAGTAGAACTACCGATCTCTGATATCCTCTTTGATCTTTACAGTGACAAACTCCCTTAAAATGTGAGTCACCTACTCCTTTCCTATTGACCTACCCTGTTGGAATAGCCAGAATTCTTCCTTCCTGCTGCCCCAGACATTGTCTTTCCCACTATATCTTTTGAGTACCTCTAAGTCCCAGACTTGCATGTACATCAGGCTCCCTGGATCATAAATTTACTGAATGTGATCCTTAAATGTCCACATTCAGGTTGGAATTGTTGAAACTCTGTGCTTCCTTGCTCCAAACTGTGGGATTACAACTGTTGTGCTACCCAGCTCAGCTGTCCATTTCTTGGTGAAACTTTGCATCTAAATCCTGAACCTGGTGACCCCTGCACTACCTGCCTGTCATACTCTATCTTTAATTAGAATCCCCAGATAAGTCTGACTGAAATTAGCAGATTCCAACATTATGGACTTTTCATGAAATTCTAAAATTTTCACAAGGATTCATGGTATTTGACTTTAAGTACAGATGTTATTTTGCAGTTTCTGGCAGCAAGCAATTAATAAAATTGGCACACACAGTCTCCTTTGTAAGGTCTAAGAATCTTCCAAATTTAATGGTATTGCATTCTTTGTTCTAAAGTTTCAGGGGTTTATAAATTTGTAGTTTACATTCTCAGAAAATTAAATTTTTAAATGTGAAAGTTTGATGACTTTAATTCAATCCCATTTAAAACTGTAAATATTATTTTTTTCAGAAATGATCATGTGGTATAGTAGTTTAATTGTTTCAACTCAGGTTAAATTTGGATATGCTGTTTTAAAATTAGAGGAAATAACAGAAATTTAAATTTTGGCAACATGTTTGGCAGGCTATAACTCAGTCCTATTTAAAGCTAGAAATCTGAAACTATGTACATATACAAATGTAGTGTTAACCTGTATATCTGTCATATATTATAACATTTTGATGAATACTATCAAAATTATACTAAAATTACAGAAATCTAAATTTTGGCAAAATGTTTGGCTACCTATAACTCAGCTCCAATTGAGGCTTGAGACTTAAATGTGGTGCATAAACCCATGCTTGATGCTTTCTCTGAATCCTGACATTGTGAAGAAATATAGATAAGAAATGTTTTAATTTTCTCAAAATAACTGAAAATTAAATTTTGAGTAAATGTTTGATCACCCATAACTCTGCTCCATTTGAACCTATGACTCTGAAATTAGGTACATTTTTGTAAGACACTAGGTGCAGTCCAAAGTTGATGTTATTTTGATGTGTACTTTTAAAATTATAGTGAAATAACTGATATTTAAAATTTGTCGACATACCACAGAATTTTCATGAAAATTCTACAAAATTACGTGAATTGGAATGATCATTATATGATCATTCTGTGGGTGGAATTTTATATTACACAGCTCTAATTCACCCAGTTATGTGCCAGGAGGTGAAGGCCATCCCTCCCCAGTTATTCTCATGTTAAAGTCCCCCTGTGCCCCATCAGAGCAACAGGGCAGGATGTGGCAGCTCAGGCAATGCTTCATATAGTCTGCTCACCTTCATTTTCCTCTTTAGTATTTGCACAATGTCCCGAGCCGTGGCACAGTCATGCATACACATGGAGGTGTACATACACTCTGGAACTGCAGCCTCATTCCACCTACCCAGATGTATGTCTGGCCCCCATAGTGTTGGCACTATCACCAGGTCTCCACCTGGTGGCAACCAAGAGCTAGGAAGACAAGCCACCCTACCTGGGAGCAGAGGGCTGCCTGTCAGCCACTCCCTCCCTCTCCTCCCTCCCATCAGCCCCCAGCAATCCAAACTCATTCCCAAACTCAGGTCACCGGCGTGGCTTGAGGCAAGGTGCTTCACAGTGTCTCAGCGCCTCTGTGCCACTGGGATGGCTACTCTTAATCATTTTATAATGATGGAGTCTCCTCTTCCACAAAGTTTTTCTTCTACTGGGTACCACTGAGGCAATGACCTTGTATCACTTCTTTTCTATCTACCCTCTTTCTTTTGGACATGTGATCTTCCAGTGTAATCTAGGACACCACATATTTGGAGATGATATCCAGCTGTATATCTTATTTGACTCTTTCCAAACCTGACTCTCTCTCTATCTCTTTCTCTGTGTCCATTTTGATAATTGCCTCAGAACTAAACTTCTTCAGTTTAGTATAACAACTTCCACTGTCCTTCCCAAAGCAAGAAATTATTTTTCTTTTTTCAGATTAAGAATAATTTATTAAAGAAAAATTAGTGAATATACAAACATCATACAATCATCCTGAGCAATAGAGAAGACAATATACCAGCAATGATATGACAGTGTAATAATAAATTGCAAATATCTGAATAATCAAGACAACCCCACACCCTTATAATGTGACATATAATTTCTGAATAATCAGAGTGAGGACTTACAAAAGAAAGAGGAATGGATAATGAAAAGAAAATAAAAGAAAAGGAGAACATATCATTTAAGACAATCTCATATTAATTTAAAAAACTAAAGTGGAAAGCCAGTAATCAAAGGGTTCCCAGTGTTTGGTGTAAGTAATAAACTTGTTCCTCGTGGACACTAGCTTTCTTTCAAATCCTAAGATTTGAAGTAATTCTTTGTACCATTATAAAATAGATATGGCGTGTTGGTCCATTCAGTGATAAAGTATTATTTTTTAGCCACCATAGTAAAAAAATAAAATACCTGTTTCTTGTTAAACTATGGTATATTGCATCAAGGATACAGTTAACTTTAGAAAAATTCCTTAATGCCTAAATTAGGACATATTACATTTGCTATTGCTTTCCATAGGAACATACTTTGGGTCAATCCCACAAAATGTAAGCAAGTGTACCTAGATCCTGTTGACATCTGACACAAATGGGAGAATTTAGATACCCCATTTATATAATTTAGTTGGGGTATTATAAATTGTATGTAATATTTTGTATTGAGTAAGTCGATAACCATCAAATTTAATAAGTCTGAAGTTATTGATCCAAATGGATTGCCATTTTTGCTTAGGCAAATATAAATTCAAGACTTTAGACCAGTATTGTGAAGGGGTATCATAGTTGCTCATCTGTTGTTATATTTCTTTAATATAATTAGGATGGGGAATGTCTTTCCTTCAAAAGATTAGAGAGATTAAATAGTAAAGGGAGTAGCTTAGTTTATTCTTGGGATTACCCAGAACTGCAAAAGTAAAAGTCGCAACTTCTGGTGTTCAGGCCAGTCTTTGTTAGACAAGTTATATCTTTTTAAATTCAGAAAGGAATCCAGTTGTCCCCTTGGATAAACTGTGAAGGAGATATATTAACATGGGATTGCCAAATAGAATTTTTTAAGGTTTTGTTATAAAGTTTAAAATTAGAATTTAACCAAAGAGGCTGTTTCCAGGATCACAAGGTAAGAGTTTAAAACATCTTTGAAATTGTTTAAAAATTCTAATGGAGGTGCCTATAGGTGACTCTTTAATTGGTAGAGGAAAGTAGTAGGTTTCAGAAAAAGAGGGCTTTCAGTTGTATACCCAGTTTAGCATAAATATATTTTTCGATTATCCACCAGAGTGGATATAAGAAGATATATGCGTTTATCTGCAAGGGCTCAATGTAAATATTTAGCACCTTGAGCTGCATGATAGTAAGCATGAAAGTCTGGAGCTGCTAGGCCACCTTTTGTTTTGGGAGTGTTCATTTGTGATAGTTTAACTTAGGCCTGTGTCTCCTCCAGAGAAATTTGGATAATATTTTATGCAGTTCAGTGAACCATTTAGATGTTAAGAAGACTGTTAATATTGTTATGGGGTAAAGTATTCTCTGTAAAATATTCATTTTTACTAGGCTTACCCTACCCCATAGTGAAAGAGGTCATTTTTCCCATCTAGTTAACTCAGATTCAATTTGATGAAGTAAAGAGGTAATGTTTTGAGGGTTTCAGGAGAGGCAAAGCACATAAACTGTGCTTGTTCAGGTGCAGAATGATGTCCTCAGGGCTAGAGATTGAAGAGAAAAGACAATTCTTGTTCTCCTTGATCTCTCTTCAGCATTTGACACTGTGGTTCATTGTGTGTTACTTGACTACCTCAGGAAACTCTGCAGACTCACCGGCACTGTCATCTGCTGGTTTGAGTCCTTTTAACCAACAGGAGGCAATGGGTTGTGATGGGGAATTTCTCCTCCACCCTAGTCCCTATCTTGTGGAGTACCTCGGTCAGTGTTAACCCCGGTGTTGTTCACAGTGTACATGCTACCCCTGGGAGGAATCATTAGGAAGTATGGCTTGGTTTTCATTGCTATGCTGATGATATCCAGCTATACCTTTCCTTTGCCCCAGGAACATCCAACGGTAGATGTTCTAAACAGCTGCCTTGCTGAAATAAATGACTGGATGGCCTCTAGCTGGTTGCAACTGAACCCGATAAGATGGAGGCATTGGTGGTGGAGTCGAACAGAACGTGGATAGGATGGCCTCTGGATCAGAGACTGGACTTGTTCTGGGATCCGTCCATTGAAGGCCTCCTCCAGGGTGTGAAATCTTGATGTCATTCTGGATAGGAGGTTGATGATGCAGGCGCAGATATCTTCCACCATCTGCTTCTGTTTTTCCATCTCAGAAATGTTGCCAAGATAAAGCCCCTTGTTCCACCTCTGGACCTCTCCACTTTGATGCATGCCTTAGTTACATCAAGGCTTGACTACTGTAACGCTGTACCTCGGGGTCATGGGAGGATCTCTCTGCAGACTGCAGCCAGTACAGAATGCAGCTGCCTGTTATTTACTGGGCAGCCAAAATTTTGCCACATTACACCGGGTGTTGCATGAGCTGCACTGGCTGCCGTCAGGTGGAGGATCCTCTTAAGGTGGGTCTTCTCACCTATAAGGCCCCTACACGTCAGGGCCCTGGTTATCTGTTAGACCTTCTTGCACCTGCTCTCTTGGTTTGCTCCTCCATTCCTCCTGTGGAGGCCCCATGGCGATTCTCAGGATGAGGTTGGAAATCAGCTGGAGACAGGGCCTTCAGTGTCACCGCCCCATCCTGTGGAATTCACTGCCTTAGGGGTTAAGAGGGCCCACACTTTGAAGTATTAAAGGCTCACCTTAAGGCCCTCCTATTCACCCAGGCCTTTTGGATTAAGCTGTTAATTTACAGATTTGATTATAGTAGTTGGTAATCTGATGTTTAGTTTACTATTTATGGAACTGTTTTTATGAGGACTTAATTATTTATATGCTTATATTTTTTTTTGTTTTATTGATTTGTTTTGAAATATGTGTTTACTTATTTGTCTGGCACCCAGAGCCTCTGGGATTGGGTGTTTTTAAATAAATTTTGCCTTGCCTTGCCTTTTTGAATCATGTTTAAATTAGAGGTAGAAATAAGTGTGCAAAGATATAATAATTTCTTGTTAAATCCTACAGGGTGCAGTGCAGAAATGTCATGTTTGGTGGTATAGATATTTAAGTGTAGTTTCTGGATTTTATTTAAATTTAATTTATAATTAGTAATACAATTAAACTGGTTAATTTCCATCAGTAGGTAAGGTAAAGAAGTAGCAGGGTCCTGAAGATGAAGTAGCAGGTCATCAGCATATGCTGAAATCTTATAATGATGGGAACCAATCTTAATGCAGATTATATTTGGATTAAGTTTAATATGTCTAATAAGAGGTTCAATATAAAAATTAAATAAAAGGAGATAAAGGACAACCGTGGCACACACCAGTATGAAGCTGAAACGAAGCAGGAAAAACTTTATTACACCTAATTTTGCCATGGACGGTATAGTTTTAGCCAGCTAATAAATTCTGGTGAGAAGCCAAATTTTTGTAAAGTATAAAATAAAAATCAACATGAAACTCTATCAGTGTTTGTTCTGCATTGAGTGAGGCAAGAATTTGGGAACAGTTGCCTCTCTCGATGCAGAAATTATATGCTGTACCTTCCTGAGATGGTCAGCTGAATGTCTATTAGACATAAAGCCTACTTGTTCTGTACTGATAAGTTCAACCGACCTTTGAATCTGGTACACAAGAGTCTTTGTAAGAATTTTAAAGTCTATATTAAGTAAAGAAATGGGTCTATAGTTATTGACATTTGTATGGTCTTTACCTGCTTTAGGTATAAGAGAAATAAAGGACTCTTGCATAGTTGGGTCTAAGTCTCCTGTAGCATATGCTTCCTCAAATAAACAAGGTAAAAAGTAATACGGTGTCCACTAGGGTTTTATAAAATAGAACAGAAACCCATCCAGGCCTGGGGTTTTATCTATAGCCATATTATTTAAAGCAAAATGTAGTTCAGAAATTGTGATGGGAGAGTTCAGAATATCACAATCAGAGAGATCCAGCTGCAGTAGATTTAACCAATCAGAGTAAATGTCTAACTCTTTATGCTCTACCTTAGGGTCCCCAATACCATATAGAGTAGAAAAAGTTGTGCAAAATTATTCATCAGTTTGTTTAGGATGGGTTATTTTTTCCTGTTTTTGTGGATTATATATAAATTTAATAGTTCTGGCTGATTACTGCTGTTTATACGCATTGCTAAGAATTTGCCAGGACATTCAATCGATGAGATACAATTAAATTTAAATCTAAGTATGTTAAATTATGCTTGCATTCTGTTTGGTTTGTGATATTGCTCTCTATGGTCAGTTAATTCTCTGAAACAAATATCTGAGTAAGAAGAAGAAATGTGCATTTCCAAGGATCTAATCCTACTTAAAAACTCATTGATTGAGCTGCTTTCTGTTTTTAAATTTTGTAGCCAATCATATAATTTCCCTAATGGCACATTTATATGCTAACCATAAAGTGGTGTAAGAAGTCGTTGAATCTTCATTTTCTTAAAAAAGTCTAGTGAATTCTTTAAGTAGTATAACTATAGGGTCCATTTTACTTGAGAATCATTCAGCCTCCAGTATTTATCTGCTTTGAAATCTTGTGTTAAATGTAAAGTTAGGTATGTAGGAGAGTGATCAGAAATCACACATGGTAAGATTTGAGTTTGTATAATACCTGTCACTAAAGAAAGACTTATTAAGAAATAATCAATCCTTGATTGTGTAATATGGGGGTGGGAAAAAGTATAGCCTTTAATTTTTGGATATAAAGTTTGCCACGGATCACTTAAGGAGTATGTGTCTACTAAATTCCTAATGTCTTTTTGATTCTGTGATAGTGAGGAACTGTAAGTCCTGTTCTATCCATATCATTGTTGAAGACAACATTCCAATCCTCCAATAATATAAGGGCTTTCTGAACATTTGGCTAAGTGCAAAGATAATTCTATAAATAATTGTGGATCTTCCCTATTAGGCCTATATACTGATGCCAACAAGATTTCAGTATTATCTAGTGTACCTACAACAATAATAAATCTGACTCGAGGATCAGAAATTAAGTGATGACAAATAAAGTTAGTATTTCTAGCTATGAGTATGGCTACTCCCGCTCTTTTCTTGTCAGTCCCTACTCCAAAAACTGATTGACCCAAGACTTCCTTAAAAGTAAAAGATCCTTAGTTAATAAATGGGTTCTTGTAGAAAAACTATGGTGGGGATAAATCTACAAAGATCTATAGATATTTTAGATCTCATTTGTGGAGAATTAGCACCTTTTACATTCCAAGAAATTAAAGTACAGCTCATAAATATAAATTAGGTATGTATGTATAACCATTTTATGGGCTTGCCTACAAGATATAACCTGAAAAATTTAATTCCAGGTTAATATGATGTACTGTATGGATCAAAAATATCGAGTGTTCCACCTTTCCTAAAATATAATCCTTACTCTGTATAATATGTTGATATAAAATTATATACGTTAGCTTGTTTAAGATAGGTTGGTTATAAGAGAGAAAAGTTATTAACCCTCCCACCCATTTGAGCTAACCCCTAATTTCCCGTGTATCACAAGTAAATATTTTCAAAAGAGTACATAGTAAATTTGGTACCCCCCAACCACACACACACACACACTACCTAGTGACTGCATCAGTGTTCCAGGAAGGCAACAAACTGAGTAGCAAAATCTGGGACCCTGACATAAGAAAGAGTCGAAATGAACTGTTACCTTCCTGATTACATCAAAAAGGACAGTTGTCAGAATGATTCATGTCATTAATGGTGTAGTGTATCTACTAATAGTGGCAAAAAGAATGTTTAGTGCTAAGAAATATATATATATATATATATATATAATTGCATATTAAATAACAATGCTCATTCCTTCAAAATGTTAATATTACATAGTAATTCAGCTAGAGTGAACCCAATAAAGACATTAAAAGTTAGCGCCTCAGTAAAATAGAAAATTGCTATGTGCCATAACTAAATTCTAGGAAACAGCAAAATGACAATACCAACTATGTAAAAAAGAAAAGAATAACTCATCTGACTGCAAATGCAACTACTCCACTAACAGTGGACTAAGAAGGTCAATATTGCTGGGGCACAGTGATTCCTGAATTAAGATAAAAAGGAAAATATTATATTAAAATAAATACAATTAAAATAAATAAAATAATGAATAAAAAAGGATGACATAAATAATCAAGTGATCTAAGCAAGTCCTAAAGGAGAAGAGAGCATCTTGGTTAAATAAATCATTCAAGCATCTCCTCTGAATAGAAATACATTAACTTTTCCCTAACAATAATAAAATAGTATTGAATAAAATACTTGAAATACATAAACACATGTTATAATAAGTGTAATTTCAGTCATTAATAAATTGTAGAAATTGAATTTCTACAAACTTCATAACCATTATGAAAACTATTACCTTCTTTGAAAAATCTCAGTATTAGTACTAGATTACATTTTATTTCAAACCTACAAAAGAGACAGTGTTAAAGAAAACTTTCCAACAATAAGCTGCTCCCTAGTTTGCGACAAAAACAGATTTAGAGTGTTTCAAATGTATGGGGACAGCTTGCAATGCATTTTCGAAGCAACTACATCCATAAAGGCAACTTTCAAAAGAAGAGCTCTGTAGGTTGAACCTTGTTATAGAATTTATATGATACAATGTTCCCTTGTATTCTCTTTCGAGAAAGATTAAATCCCATTAAGAAATCAAAGATAAACCACTCGGTTTAAGTTCTAACACAGTCTAGATGGGCTAAGCGGTCCTTATCTGCTGTCAAAGTCTATGTTTCTATGTTTCTAAGTCAAAGAGGCATTTCAAGCCGGCCATTGAAAAAGAGCCAAACAGAAACAATAAGCTGTCAGAGTCTTAAAAGCAAACAGTTCTGCTTGAGCAACATAATGCTGTACAAATTGAATCCTGCTATCAAAAGTTCAAATTAAGTTATACCATAGTTGTTTCTTCCTAAGGTACTATATCTCGTAGAAATGAAGTAAAATGTGAAAATGTTTTTACGGTCAAGAACAGCCCTGCGATTTGTGCAACTAGGAAGTTTAAAGTTCTCGAATGTTCGGGGCATCCAACAATATAATTTAAAACCAGCAAAATCCATGAAGAGATATCGTTGGAAAGCAAACATTCTAAAACAAATACTATATAGTATTCACAGTAACCGTAATCCAACACACTCTTTTTCTTAGCAAAAGGAATCTAACACTTCATAAGGAAGGATCATTCAGCTGGTGACATAAAGTGATCGGATAAAGCAATTCAAGCCCAAAGATTAAAGTAGAGCCTTACAGGAGCCATAAAAATAAAGTCATTAAGGTGAAATAGAGCAAATTAACAACTTCAGTGCAAGTACATACAGTTGCCCAAAGCGGACCCCAATTAAATAACACACCACACCGTGTTGTGGTCAAAAAGGCTGCAACTCTTTTACTTAATCAAAATTATGCATTACAGGTAATACTTAACATTCAATACAGATAAGAATATGTACATTACATTCAACGGATATGCACATTATATATATATATATATGTGTATATATATATATATATATACACACACATATACATCAAATCTTAATTCACTATACATCAAGTATTACCCTCCAGTAAGACCCTTGGGCAAATTCATGTTTTTGCTGAAACCCTGGCCCTTTATCCAATTATTTGAGAGGAACTCTGGTCCATTAGTCCAATAGACCCATTGAGGGCCATGCCTCCTGAGACATTTCCTCCCATCTTCCCCAAATTTAGGGCCTCCTAGACCCTTGATGATGAGCATGCTCATGATTGTCCACCTAGAGACCAATGATTGTCCACCTAGGGACAAATGATCTGGCTAAGAAAGGGATTAAAGAAGTGCAGAAAGAGTTTGTGGAATTGGGGAGGGTCTTAGTCAAGTAGCACACACGGTAACTTTCTCGGAGGTGCTGCCCATCTATGGCATAGGAGAGGTTAGGGTGTTCCACACCATGGGATTCAATCAGTGGTTGAAAACTGGTGTGGAGCTCAGGATTTGGCTTAATTGGGGACTGAGGTCCACCTGAGTGATGCAAGCCTATACTGGCATGGTGGTCTGCATCTGTCTGGGAGGGAACCAGGATCCTAGGTGATAGGTTTAATGCTTCATTAGCAAGCATTTAAACCAGCCAAGGGGAGGCACTGGAAAGGAGCGGGAAATCCTAGCCCCCAAAAAATCACGGTAGTAGTGTGGCAAACACCAACATAGAGGTGTTGATAGGAGAAGAGCAGGGTAAATGGAGAAAGTGACAAAGGCAAGAAGGACAGGGATGGGGCAAAAGGGAGTAAGGTCATCAGGAAATGGAGGTAATGAGTACCAATGCCCGTAGTCTGGGCAACAAGCTCCCTGAGCTGGTGGCCTTGATGGAAGAGGGATGACTGGATATCATAGCAGTCACAGAAACATGGTACACAGAGAACCATGACTGGATGTTAACATACCAGGGTACATAACCTACAGGAGAGACAGGCAGGGAGAAGAGGGGAGGAGTAGCTCTTCATGTAAAGGAAGGAATAAAAGCAACTGAACAAAAGAGTAAACAGGGAGGAGAGGAGGCACTGTGGGTCACCTTGGAGACTGGAAAGGGCACCACAATCCGCACAGGGTTAGGTACAGACCCCATGTCAGGGGAGGGAATGGACAAGGATATGATAGAAGGCATTCCTAGAATGACAGAGAAAGGGAGATACTGTTGATGGGAGACCTGAATATGCCAGATGTTAACTGGAGCACATTTGCTGCAGCCACATCCAAGAGCAGGGCCTATTCTTGATGCCCACGGGTGGCAGACCTCAGACAGCTAGTTTCTGAACCCATTCGTGAGGGAGTAATCTTAGACATCGTACTCTCAAACGGGGCAGTGAGAAGATCTCAGATCTAGAAATGGGTTGCCATCTGGGACAAGTGACCATCAAACAGTGTGGTTCACGTTAAACTCAGCTACAGAGTCAAGCCATACAAAAGTGAGGGTACTGGACTTTAAGAGGGCTGACTTTGGCAAGATGGAGAGTGCCTCAGAAAAGCACTAGCAAACAGGCTAGAAGGAGGTGTGGAGCAACAATGGTAAATCATCAAACTGCCATCACAGAGGCAACAAGCCTTGTGTGAATAAACAAATCAAATGAAAGAAAGCCACTATGGTTCTCAAAAGAGGTGGCTGTGAAAGTCAGGGTAGAAAAAGGTAGCATTCCAGAAGTATAAGGAAACACAGAAGGAGCAGGACAGAGAGCTGTACCAGTTAAGGCAGAAGGAAGCAGGGAGGGAAGTCAGAATAGCAAAGGTCCAAACTGAGGAAAAGATAGCCAACTCAGTTAAGAAGGGGATGAAACCTTTATAGGTACATCAGCGAGCATATAAAGACAAAGGAGGGATAGTGAGGCTGAATAGAATGAACAGTGGGTGGGCAGAGGGGACAGTGAAAAGCAGGGATACTGAATGAATATTTCTGCTCAGTATTCACAAAAGAGGAGGGGAAGTGCCTAATCCAATTAACAGAAGCAGTCTTGATAGGGGGTCGATCCCAGTCCTTTCACAGAAGAAAGGGTTCTGCAAGAACTCCTAAAACTGAAGGTGGACAAAGCAATGGGTCCTGATGGAATTCACCCCAGAATTCTAAAAGAATTAAGGAGGAACTAGTGAAACCGCTGGCTACTCTTTTAATAAATCATGGGAGGATGGTGGTACCCGAGGACTGGAGGAAGGCGGATGGATTCCCCTTCACAAAGTGGGACCAAGACAGAGGCAGGAAACTACAGACCTGTCAGTCTGACCTCTGTGGTAGGGAAAGTGATGGAGTCACTTCTGAAGGAAAGAATAGTTGAGTACCTAGAGGCCAGTGGGGCACAGGACCCAAGGCAGCATGGGTTCACAGCAGGAAGGTCATGTCAGATGAATCTAATAGATTTCTTTGACTGGGTGACCAAAGTAGTAGACCAGGGAGGGGCTGTGGACATGGCCTACCTAGACTTTAGCAAGGCATTTGACACAGTCCCACACAAAAGATTAATAGTCAAATTAACCAGCCTGGGAGGTCCCAGGGTGGTAGCCTGGGCAAAACATTGGCTGCAAAACGGGACACAGGAGGTAATTGTAAATGGAGTCCACTTGAAGAAAGAGGGTTACTAGTGGGGTACCACAGGGTTCGTATTGGGTCCAGTCCTTTTAATGTCTTCATCAGTGACATTGCAGAGGGACTGGAAGGAAAAGTGTGCCTTTTGCAGATGACACAAAGATCTGCAACAGGGTTGATACACAAGGAGGCGGGAAAGGATGAGAAGGACTTGGCAAGGTTGGAGGAATGGTCAGAAGTATGGCAGCTAGGATTCAATGCAAAGAAGTGCAAAATAATGCACCTGGGAAACAAGAATCCAGGGAAGAATACACAATGGGTGGGAGGTAACAACAACAAAAAGGAAAGGGACCTGGGGTAATCATATCAGATGACCTTAAGGTTAGCAAGCAATGAGAAGGCAGTAGGGAGAGCTGGGGGTATACTGGGATGTATAGGGAAAGGCATCAGCAGCAGAAAACAGGAAGTTGTTATCCCTCTGTACAGAAGTTAGTGAGACCCCATCTGGAGTACTGCGGCCAGTTCTGGAGACCCCATCTCTGCAAGGACATAGACAGGATAGAGGCAGTCCAGAGGAGGTCAACTAAAATGGTGCATGGTCTGCAAGAGAAGCCGTATGAGGAGAGACTAAAGGAGCTTAATATGTATACCCTTGAGGAAAGAAGGAGAGGGGGACATGATAGAAACTTTTAAGTACCTCAGTGAGTCAACAAAGTCCAAGAGGGTAGCATCTTTCAGAAAAAGAGACGCAAGAACAAGGGACACAATTTAAAGATAGAAGGGGGTGGTTCACGGGCAATGTGAGGAAGTATTATTTCTAGAGAGGGTAGTGGATGCATGGAACAGCCTTCCTGAGGAGGTTGTGGGGTCTAAAACTGTGGGAGAATTCAAGAATGCATGGGATAGACATAAGGCAATTCTTGTGGGGGTAGGAAGAAATAGGCTGTTGGTTAACTAGGATCTGCGGCCTATCCTGTAGGTAGGGAATGGGCAGACTAGATGGGTCAAGCGGTCCCTATCTGCCATCAAAGTCTATGTTTCTATGTTTCTCATCTAGGCCACTCCCTGTCTCAGAATCTTGGCTCCCAGCATTTGTGCACGCCCAACCTGGGTGCCTTCCTCCAGGTCCCTGAAGCTTACTCTATCCTAGGGTCGTGCCTCCCCAGTGACACCCAATCACAGTTTCTCTTTTATGTCCGGAGCCTCACTTACACAGGGTAAGCTATGAATTACTGCCTCTTATTATTTTCATATCAGCTGTCATCGTGTGTACTCCTTGAGCAGCGACAGTGCAAGTGCTGTGGCCTGTCAGCTTGGGGTGGGAGGGTGGGAACATCGTGTGGAGGAGTGGTTCCAAGGGGTGAAATCCCCTGGGACCACTCTTAAGAACCCTACCAGGACCCTCCTGCAGGAGCTGACAGGGCCAGCCTCTTCCATGGGGCCCCACCAATAGGGTCGCTTGCTAAGGGGGGGTGCTCTTCCCATACTGGTGGGTGGGCCTCTACCCCACCTTCTTGGGGCTATCGGCAAATCGCCCCGTGAGAGGGCCGGAGGGGCTATTGCCCAAAGCAGACCCCCAATTCAATAACACACCACACCGCTTTGGGATAAAAGGTTGCAGCTCTTTTAGTTAATCAAAAGTATGCATTACAGGTAATACTTAACATTCAATACAGATAAGAATATGTACATTACATTCAACAGATATGCACATTACTATACACACACATATATATATATATATATATATATATATATATATATATATATATATATATATACACACACATATATAAAATCGTAATTCAATATACATCAAGCATCACCCTCCAGTAAGACCTCTTGGGCAGCAAATTCATGTTTTTGCTGAAACCCTGCTCCTTCATCCAATTATTTGAGAGGAACGCTGGCCCATTAGTCCAACAGACTTGTTGAGGGTCGTGCCTCTCTCAGGGCAGTTCCTCCCATCTTCCCGAATTTAGGGCCTCCTAGACCCTTGACAAGGAGCATGCCCATCCAGGGCCACACTCCCATCTTGGAATCTTGGCTCCAGCATTTTGGTGCATGCCCCACCTGGGTGCCTTCCTCCCCAGGTCCCTGAACCATACCTTCCTAGGGTTGTGCCTCTCCTGGTGACACCTAATCGCAGCTTCTTTTTATGTCTGGAGCCTCACTTACACAGGGTTAGTCATGAATTACCGCCACTAACATACAGTGCCAACAAGTATCTTCCACTAATGCCCAAGGGATCTTACTTTTCCCAGATAATACTGTTTCACAGAAATAATTCAGTGTGTTGTTAAAAATGTCATTCCGATATCCGACAGATGAACCCCATTATGGCTATATAAGCCTCTTATCCATCTTGGTGATAAGGAATGCCTGATAACCTCCACCCCAAGCGAGGCCATGAAATGGGACACATCCCTATTCACTGACCTGCGCTTTGTCCATGGCTCCCCCATTTACTCACCATGCCACTGTTGGCATGGTATGATTTTGGTCCATGCCAGAATGGTGCGAGGCAACAGTTGTTTTAGCCAGGCCAATCCTCTTTATTTCCCCAATTACTCTGGGGACTCCCAGGTTACCAGGTCATTCCTCCCAAGTGGATAACCAGCACAACTTGTGGTTGATGATGCAGGCTCAATCTGAAGATAGTTTCACACAATGCCCCACTTCATCTTCCCTTTCCTGCCCATTGTATAACAGCGTGACTTCTCGGAATTTAGCTGCCTTATGTAAGGTCATTTTTCACCCTTGTGTAGGCCTCCTCAGTGCGAATGACCCACGATCCATAACCGAGGTGTTGCCATAGCCATGCCTGTAGACAAACCAGAAAATTTTGAGTATGGTGCAACCTTTTGTTGTTCAGTTTCCACCTGAGCTGGGTTCCCAGCATCACTCTCTGATGGGTTGTGCTGGGCCTTATGTACCCCTATATAAGCTTTTGATGCCCATCTGCTGACACCTTTGATCTGTTCCTCCTTTAACCCACACCTGTCTTCTTTGGTGGCCGCTCCAGTTCAAAATGAATGTATTATACGATGTAAGGTTTAGGCCCGCCATCTACAAACCTTTTCGTAGGATGGCTGTGAACTGCCACCTCGTGACCAGTTTACCATCCCAATGGATGAATTAATGCCCAGGGCCTGTTGGCTACCCTGCTACATACTCTTTCATTGATAACCATGTGCAAATGTTCCTGTGGGGACCATAAACAGTGTTATGGTGGCGGGGACCTCATTGGTTTGTCTTTGATTTGCACAGCTGAAGACACAGTCTGTCTTGCAGGATGGCGAAATCACTGAACTGGAGATTAGTGTTCTGACCCATTGAGTTGGACTGCGGTACCATCTCCAACACCTAGAAAGCCCCAAAATGCACAAATGTACAGGGCCTCAAAAGCTTTGTTTCATAGCCCGAACTGCAAGTGACTGACAATGCATTCAGGAGGCTGGACAGTTTGGATAAGCCTATGGGCTTCCTTGTGTCCGCCTTTTTCCCTGTGGATCTCGCTAAACCTTGTAACATTTTCTTTGTGATGAAACTGTTAGTTGGGTCAGGAAACCTCAGTCTTATGAAGGAGTGCAAGGCTCACAATTGGAGGTATAGAGCCACCGGAGAGCTCCCAGGCTTTCTAAATGGAGGATGTAGTTTTGAACTTGTCTTTGGTATTGGGCAGTGCCACGTTACCTCGTGACTGCAGAATTCCTGGAATGACTTATAGCTAACTACGTACTTCCTCCATGTTGAGGGGGCCACAGCGAGCTGTACCAATTGCTGAAATCTTAGTTCCCAAGCCCAGACCACTTCCAGTATCTGTGTGGGGAGGATCCGCCACGGGCTAACCGCCTGAAGTGCTTGAGCTGCAACCAAGACAGGGCATCAGCAATAACATTTTCTTTTCCTGGAAAATGACTTGCCCTGAAAGAGATGTTGTACCATAGGCAGCATAACACAAAGACCTGCAGAACCTTCATCACTTCTTCAGAACGATGTCTGAGAGTTCAATATGCCGCTACCCCTGTTTCTTATTCTCAATTTTGTGCCCCCAACACCCTTTACTGCTACCATGAAAGGGAACAATTAGCACAAGGTAATGTTTTTGTGAGCCCTTGTCACCCACTCCTGTGGCCAGAACTCTGAAACCATGCCCTTGCCAGAATGCCCCAAAGCCAATACCACCTGTTGCATCTGTAACCATGTGCAGATCCAATAGCTGGTCTGCTGGTGTCTGCCAAATGGTGATACCGTTGAAATCTTGCAGAAAGAGTTCCCATACCTGCAGGTCAGCTTTTATGCCCTGCATCAGTCTAATGCGGTGGTATGGTTTTAGATCCCCTGTGTGGCCTGAGGCCATCCGCCTAGGGAATGGCCTGCCTGGGCAGATTGACAGCATGCAAAATTCAAGTGGCCTATGACAGATTGTAGCTGTTGTAGGGTCACTTTCTTTGCTCTTCCCATCTCACCTAAACAGCCTGCTCAACAGGGACACCTTGTCTTGTGGTAGTCAAGAAACCATGGCCTCAGAGTCTATTTCTATGCCCAGGTAGGAGGCAGGTGATGGGACCCTCTGTTTGCTCCTGAGCTAAAGGGACATTGAAATACCCCATGAGTGAGGTGAAACCCACAGTGTATCTGCACATGTAGTTCTTCCCTGGGACCCGCAAACAGGAAGTCGTCTAGATAATATACTATGTGTGGGTTCTGTATGTGCCTTCTGGTGGCCTCACCCAAGAAAGTTGAAAATGTTTCAAAGTCTGAACTGCTTACAGAGCAGCCCATTGGCATTGCCTTGTCCATGTACCATTGACCTCTAAATTTGAAACCCAATAGATCATGATCACTCAGATGTACTGGTAAAGGTGGAAAGCTGACTTGATGTCACTTTTGCCATCATTGCCCCATGACCCAGATCTTGTATCTGGTGCAGTGCCACATCAAAAGTTGTTTACTGTATTGTGCAATCTTCTGGGTCGATAAAGTCATTCACCGAGGTACCCTTCTGGTAGGACAGGTGATGGATCAGCCTAATTCTCCTTATGCCTTCTTGGGAACCAACCCCAATGGGGATACCTTGAGGTTGTGAACTGGGGGTAGTCAAATGGTCCTGCTACCCTGCCTGCCTCCACTTCCTTGGCAATCTTCTTTTCTATGATATTGGAAAGTAAGTTTGCAGACTTAAGGCTGCAAGCGGTGGTTTCCACCTTGGCCCTTGTGAGGTATCCTAAAGCCGTGTTTGAAACCATCATGTAAATATTTTGCTGTTGTTTTGTCCAGGTAGCAGGAGAGCCAGGGTTCCATCAAGTCTAATCATACTGGCGAATTAACCAGACTTCCCAGTCCCTTTTCTTTCTCCCCCACGGCTCCTTGTTACCCTCTTTTTTGGAAGAGTGTTGGGTGCATTCTGCAACCCTTGCTCCCTCCACATTGTTTGCAGATATGGCCGTATTACAAAAGGAACAACAAAATTTCCTTTATTGTAATCGTAACAGGCCTTCCTCCCTGTAGCCTTTTTCTGGTCTTTCTTGTAATCACCCCTGCTTGTCTGGCAATAACATGACCACTATCCATGTAGGTTACCACATTGGGTCATCCACGCGTCATATAGCAAACCCAGCAGTCTATGTGAGTATTTTCCTATTTGAGATTGGGCTGCCTAGATAATTTTAGATGAAATTGTTCGTAGTATTTTAGCCATGCATATCCATCGAAAGATAAATGTCAAATTTTGTGGTATCCTTGTATTTAAGCAGAGCAATCAGCTTATCGGGTGCTTCATCCGTAAACTGACATAAATATGTCAAATGCTGTGACCCAATTCTCAAATGTGAAAGGCACCTTCGGCCGCCGTGGCCTCTCCTGTTTATTTATTTATTTATTTATTTATTCATCATTCACCTCCGGGATCTCCTGTGTAATAACGATAACATGTCTATAAATTCCCTTCCAAATTTTTTCCCTGACTGTGTCCGATAAGTGGTCCCCAATGGGTCTTCTACTCTGGCATAGGCCCAACGGTCCTGCTGTTTTGGTGCTGGTTGCACCATCCTCTGCTAGAGCAGTGGGAGCAGTTCCGACGATCGGCAACCGTTTCCCACCCTTCTGCACCTGCCACCAAACTTTCTTTGTTCCCTTGAGGAGGATGGATTGTAGATGGCAGTGCTTCTGTCCATACCTGAACTGCAGCTCCGCATGCTACCCCCAGTGCATTACCCTGGGAGCCAATGCACTGGGTGGCTGTGCAGGCAATGCCTCTGCCCCTGGAGTGATCTGCTGCATCCGCCTCGGTGACTTGAAAGGACTTTTTCTGTCCCTCCACTAGCAGGCTCTGTACCCTTTGTGTCATACAGCATTGCCCATCTATTGGGCCCTGTGCCTTGTATCCTACCTTGGCGGGCTCTGCCCTGATGTGCCATAAACCTGTGACAGTCTATTGGCCCCTGCGCCTTGTATCCTGCTTGACCCTGGGAGGCACCTCCACCTGGCTCAGTGGCCAGAAATGCCTGAGCCCTGTGTTAGTAGCTGTCATACCCCGTGCAGGGTGTTGGAAGACCAGGGTGAAGGGGCCTCAAGGATTCATTGCAGCCCAAGTGGTGGGTATCGCCTGCCCCCAGTACATAAATGGCCACATGAAGGGGTTATGCTGCCATATTTGGGGCAATGGCATCGCCAGTAATTAATTGTCCCCAAGCCCCAGGCCACCCTACATGGCTACTCACCTTTCCCCGCTGTTTGCCCTGTGTTTTTTCAAAGTCTATCTGCTGGCGAAAGCCCCCATTCTGCCTCCCATGCGCATGGCCCTCTTACATTCCCATTCCCTTACTCGTAGCCTTAGCCATATCTTCCAAGTTTCTCCATTTTGAATATTTTGACTCTGCTGCTGCAGATTCCATTGGCAGCTGCTCCTGCCCTCCACGGATTGCTCATCCTCACTATCCGAATCTGACCGCACCAAATCTACTGAAACATCACTGTCCTGATCCCCTCATACTCACAATTTGTGGCTGGACCATGGGTGCCACAGGGGCTTCTCCACTTGTCATTTGTTGCCCTGGGCTGGACTATGGTTGGCATGCTCTCCTCGACTCCGCTCCATTTCTTCTCTGTACATTTTCTGCCAGCCTCTGCCACCAGTTGAGCCTTACACTTTTCTGCCCACCTTGCCCTTTTATTACCAGATTTTGTTTGAGCCACTGATTCCAATAACTGGGCCAATGGCTAGCTCTGCCTGGGCTGTCACCCTCCACCTCAGCCAGTCCCTGAGGCCTTCATTCAGCTATGGAAGAAGGTCTGCCTCTGGCAGCAGTTGCCCATGGATGGGCAACCAGTAATTCTGGTTCCAGCCTGGATATGGCTGAGAGCCAATCCGACCCCCAATATCCTTAAGGCATTGCAGGGCCTCATGTAATGCTTGGTCCTACCCTGTGTTGGGGTAGCCTGGTCCACAGGTTTCATCTGGCTTCCCAGCCCTAATAGGTCTTGACCTTGACCCTGTGCCTGTGTGGAAATTTGGGGAGCCTGGCTGTCCAGAACCTGAGATGTCTGTGTTTCTGACATTTTCAACTACAGACTGTGGGGCAAAGCAGTGCTAAGCATGGCGATACCTATTGAAACAAAACATATTCATCAGTCCTACCCACGTTCCCATGCCCTCTACCAGTTAGCCATCTAACTGACTGTTCCACAACTAATCTCTAATGTAAAAGCTACAAACCCTGACTCTCAAATGCCTGGCAGTAATGTCCACCAATGGCAGCCTGTGGTGCTTGGTCCCCGATCTCTAATGTTATTACTGCCTCACGCCTCTGTTGGTACTGAATGACTCCTCATTGCAGAACAACCAAACAGCCACAACAATGATACGTGAAAGAGGAAACAAAAAAATTCAAAACTTGTGACAATTGTTATCCTAATAATATGCCTTTGATGAGCAGGCCCATACAGAGGAAAACCAGAGGGAGGGGACACCTGGCCGGGGGCCAGGGAAGGAGGACCCAGGGTAGGCAAGGGGGCCCCGAGCTGCTGACCTGCGGAGGTGGCACTGCCTGGGACAGGCAAAAGCACAGTAGGGTGGGAACTGACCTGGTAAATGAACCCAAACCTAAGCCTGAGGGAAGCTTCAAATGTTTTCCTCAGGGTGACACAGGCTCATTACCAAGAAAATTTACAGGAGATAAGGCATCGCGGTACTGAGGATTCTTTAGAAAATTATGAGGGCTTGCTACCAGGTTTTGAAACCGAATACCTTGACAACTGGATGGTTTTAAAATTATGGGACTCTAAAACAGAATAAATGCCTGAGGGATTTACAGTTTCTTGATAAAACATTTCCAGTACCACTTGCCTATTCGCATGCACAGAGCAGCAGCCAATACGTCTTGAATTAACCCCAAAAAAAACCGTGGCCAGACCGGATGCCCACAAACAATCCAGAAGGCAGATAAACAAAAGCCGATAATACCAGCCACAAGCACAAAACAAAAGCAGCTCCAAATCCGGGCTGAAAACAGAGCTGAACATGCTGGCAGATAAATGCACAGGACGAACTTATAGCAATAAATATTTGGTGGAAACAGCCAAACACTGCAAAAAAGGTGGCACTGCAGAGGTCATCCTGGCTGGCTGGCCGACGCTGAGGGGGAGGCCCAGCCCCACGTGCTGAGTGCCAGGAGATGCCTGCACAAAAGCCCCCAAAAGCCAAAAACTCAAAAAATTTACACTAGCCAGGCCACAAGGGAAGGGTGGGCAACCAAAGACCAGCCGGGGAGGGCCAGGCAGCAGGCAACAACGAGGGGCTGGGGAGGCCAGAATGGTGTGAATGCCACCAAGCCACGGAGGCAAGCTAGGCCTGGAGAAACTGTGGCCGCAGGGGGAGAGCCATGAGGAAGCCAGAAATTGGGGAGCCCAGGTACTGAGACCACAGTGGCAAAGCAAACGCAGGGCCGCTACATGGCCAAGTGGGTACTAGAGGTCCTGTGTACCCACGTGGCACTCGCACTGGTAACGGTGCAAAGGCCCCCCAGAGTCACACAAAGGGAAACGGCAGGCTCAGGCCGTGAGGAGAAAGGAGGGCTGGAAAAGGCAGGGATGGGGAAAATTTTAGAACAGGTGGAATGAGGACTAGATACAGCAGAGAGAGGTGAGCTGGGGCTAGAAGCGCAACAAGGAAAAGAGTGCAGTACCAGGAAAAGATGCCAGGAGAAAAAGCAGAGGGGACTCACCTGCACTTACATTAAAAGTTTAAGGTTTGTAACTGTGCAGGTGGGAAATGCAAACAAGGGTGGGAAGCAAGGCTGGACCAACAGTCCAAAACACCCGGCCCAGGCAGAGAGCCGTGAAAGCGGGAGGACTGACATGGGGAGGATGGGCAAAGAGGGCCGATGCCACATGAAAGCCGGGGTGGAAACCAAGGCAATGCAATAAACAGACACAGAAGGAAGAACAGAAGCACTTACCCACAGGGGTTCAACAACTGTGAGCTGGGGAAAAATCTGCGTGCTGGGGAGCAGTTCCAAGAGGATGAAATACCCTGGGACTGCTCCTTAAGAACCCTGCCAGGACCCTCCTGCAGGAGCCAATGGGGCCAGCCCTCTCTGTGGGGCCCCACCAATGAGACTACTTGCTAAGGGGCCCACCTCTTCCCATACTGGTGGGCAGTTCTCCTTGCCCACCCTCTTGGGGGCTGTTGGCAATTGCCCCCCCCAGTGAGAGGCCGGGGGCCATATTCCATCTCACCAATTTCTTGTTAGCCTGCAATTCAACCATTCTGCACCTCCATATTCTCTTGGTTTCAGCAGACACATTTTATTTTTGGCAGTTTAAACAAATTGGGAGTATCTGAGGCAATTGCATCAGGGCTGATTCTGCAGAGGAAAAGAGAAGGATCCATGGGGCAGCTGGATAACTAATTTGGCTAGAAAATTGATCCAGAACTTTATATTCCTTTGTGAAGAGCACTTGATCTCGAATAGGCTTTTGTTTCTCTCAGACCTGATTGCTGACATTGCTAAAAATGGAGATGCGATGTTGCTGCCAATGGCGCTATACCTGAGCCCTAGCCACTCTTTGGATTTTGACTTTATCTAGAAAGTTGAGAAATCTGCAGATTATGGCCCTCTGTTTTTCTTCTGGCCTAGGTTTAGGTCAGAGGGCATGGTGGGCTTGTTCGATAAAATAGAATGGTCCCGAATCTGGCAGACTGGCGATTTGTAGAAACAGATTGTTTAAGAACTTTAATATATCTGGATGTTCTGCTCCCTCTGTCATACCTATAATTAAGATATTGTTGCATCGAGACCTATTTTCAAGGTCATCGACTTTCTCTTCCATTTTTGCAGCTTTCTTCTAAGTTGAATCAGCTCCAGATTTTCTGCAGAAATCCTCCACTGAACTAATTCGCTTCAGTGTTCTACACTCATTGTAACAAAGAGTCGGCTGTGATTTTAATAGAAAACTGCAGATGTAAGCTCTGTAAGCATTAATTGAAAGAATTAAATTCAGCCATATAAATATAGTGCTCTTCAGGTGGTTCTTTTTTGCATGACAGCTTGAAGATTTGGTTTCCGTTTGCTCTATTTTGGCTTCAGTTGTTCGGACTTTGAAACAGCATGACTGAGGCTTCTTTTCTTGATGTTTCTTGCTCTGCCATGTCGGAATGGTGATAACCATCAAAAAGTAAGTTGGTTAAATTATTGATAGCAAGCTCAGATAAATCAGGAGGAAGTGGGATACACTTGTAAAATTTGTTGGTGGTCCACAGGAGCTAACTCACTCTGCCGCCATTCCACAGCTCGCCCAACGGATGTCCAGAAATTATTTTTCTGTCAAACACCATTTCCTCCTACAGTACCCAATCTGAGTTGCAATCACGAGTGACTTGAACTATTATGAACCTGGGCATCTAGGGTAACTTTATCATGCACTGTTCTTTGAAATGCACACAAATCAACTTGTAAACCCTTCTATCATTCTCAAAACATTTCCTGCATCAGATGCTGCTTTAATTTTTCCTGCACTCAATCCCAGAGTCATTTTTGGGTGCATCCAATATTAGCTAATACAACTCCTTCCTCAAAAGCCTGCCCTTCTCCCTTATCTAGAAAGGATTGGATTACTCTCATCATTAATCATGGCATGCACTGGCTACTGTCCATGTCATGGATTCAGTACAAAGCTGCACTACTAACACTCATATGCCTCCATGGTCTGAGCACATTTATTTTGCTATCCTGGTTTCCCCATCTGTTCCAAGACTAGCCTTCATTCTGCCATCAGCAACTTTCTTACTATCCCTACTGCAAACCTATCAATGGCATAGTGACCAGACAATCTCCTGCTATGCACAAATGATTTGTATTAGTCTCCCCTCAGAGGTATGCTTTACTGATTCCTTGCCCAATTCAATCTCTGCTAATAATGGATATATTTTTATATCACTTTTAACTGTGGAGTTTCAGTCTACTGAATGGTCAGGAATATAAGTGTCCCTGCTGCAAGTGTGTGCTTTTAAACTAATCTACGTCTTTCCTGGTTACCAATTTCCAACCAAGTACATAAATAAAAAAACTAAATAAATAAATAGCAATACCGGATACAAAAGATGCTAAACACAGTAACATTGAATTGACTTTCCTTTTATAGTTCTGTATGTTAGTTTTTTTTGAAAAATATTTCATTTTTCACATCTAATCTTACAATCATGCACCATATAACAATTTCTTTGTCAGTTACTATTCTTTTCACATATTTAGTTTAACAGATATTTTCATATTTTTGCAACTTAGGTATATGGTCAGTTACATAGCTTCCTCTCCACCTTTCCCAGGAGGTAAAGTTTATCTCAGCATCTTAAGGGTGGTAGCACAGCTTTGGTTTCTTTCCATATTGTTATATCTACTTCATCACTTATTTCTTCAGCAAATTTTTCATAATAATATAGCTCTCTTAAATTATACCACCATCTCCAGTATGTTTATTTAGCTACAAATTTTGACCAGCAAGGCACACTAAGTTGGGCACTCCTGGAATGACCTAATGGAAGGAGATTACACTAGAGCAGTGAAGGTCTTTCATACTAACAAATATAATAAGAAACAAAAAACAATATACGGTACTCTAAATCAGAATGCAATAAAAACAATGGGTGTATAGAAATATGTGCCAGATCAGTGAGTAAATATACAACATCAATACTGTATGACAACAGCTTGGTAGAGAGGGAAAGTAAAAGACCAACACTGTGCTCAAACAGGCAGGGCATTAGTGAGGGGTAGAGGGAAAATGAAGAGATTTGATTGAGGAGCAGGAGTGATTAATGCTATAAATGAAAAAGGGAAGAGATATTGAGTGGGTGGGGGAGGGCAGGAGTATTGCAAAGGTGGGATAAAGAGAAGGAGAATTGTGCCTGCATGACTGAAGCCTTGCAATGGAATGGGAGTAAGATGCAGGGAGTCAGAGCCTCTGAGTGAATTGGTGGAGTGGAGAAAAGGAGTAAAGAGGGAGAGAGGTAGCAGGGGAGGGACCAAATAACTTAGAGCTGACAGTGTTACAAATGTTTACCTTCTAGGGAGGTGAGCGACAAGTTAGTATATAAAGAGCAGTGGTGAGTGTGGATCAGACAGTTTAAATGGACACTGCTAACCCTTTTGCATTATACTTGTTCTAGTTAAACCCACATTTTCTGATTACTTACCTTTCATAAATTGTTTTGATGTTGCTGGTTATGTAAACTACATCCTTTCTTAGTAAAACTGAAATGCATGCAAATGGTGTAATTATATCCAAGCTTGTTTTGTTCCAAGTCCTTAATTTACTCTTATTGCCTACTTCCTGAATATAAGGAATACTGCACATAGTGCAGTCACCAGTGCAGTAGTTCTATTCCTCCAAATGCATCATGACTAGCTAGACTGTGTTGGTGGATGTCCAAGTCCAGAAACATGCAGTGGAAGTTGATCAAGGACTGTAAACAAACATGTTTTTGTGTGGTAACACCAGAATGGTGGGTAGTCTATTCTTCACTTTCAAAAGAAAAAGGAATCAGAATCAAACCAGCTAGTTACATCAGCAAATTCTACAGCATGTGAGCAATCGTACAATGCTTTTATTAAACTAGAGGCACTTTGAGGCTTAAGGGTTGACAGTGACCCTTTAACAAAAATTGACAGCCTGACTGTAAAGAGGATCAAGTCTAGCAACAAACAGGACGAGACCCCAGACTGAATCTTGTTGGACTCCTGACCTTATTGGGAACAGGGAGGAGGAGAATAAGTCACCTACAAGGCTAATTGCCTCTGGTCAGACAACCAGAACCAAATCATTTAAAAGACAGAAAGACCTTCACCAACAAGTTTGTAGAGTAATGTAGAGTCTGCTACGATGTAAACTTCCTTGGCAAAATCAAGCAAAATAGGGAGGGTAACAGTCTCTGATTCATCCCCTTAGGACAGTGTACTTGAGGAAGGAGGAAATGGAGGAGTGGGTATTCCTGAACCCACCTCAGCTCAATAGTCAATACAATGTAGAAGGGCACTCAATAGCAAGAAGGCCACAGACACATAATTCAGTTGACTTTAATAAAAGGGTTTTAGTTTTCATGCAGTAATTGCAAATACTCCAGACTGGAAATGAATGAGGTAAGAGGATAAGTCATGGAAGGAGAGTTGGGAGAGCACCAGTTTTCTAAAAACATAGCAAGCACTGAAGCAAGGGAGATAGGGTGATAGTTCCCAGGGGAGGATGATTCACCACGTTTATGGAGTTTGAGGACTTTGGCAGTCTTCTAGGCACAGATATGTAAGGAACTATGGTGCTATTGAATTACCTCTACTAGTGGTACCTGTATTTTTTTGGCCACAGGGTATGAGCACTGGCCTGTTACATACAAGATCACTGGCTGGTATTCTTCACACCTCTTGAGTCACCATTGAACCAAAAGCAATTTACACAACCTCCTGTGCTAAGTCCTAGCTGTAAAGTCAGATAACAGGACCCCTCTGAACATAGATACTGTATCTCTGTTAAGACTTTATTGGTAACAATTATAAAATAAAAAATAAGAGGTCAGTTTATTTCCTCTCCCACCAGAACATTTCCTGCAGAATTTGGGGAGGAACCATTGTGTAGTGTGTTTTCCCCAGTTTCTGCAGAAGAGAGTGGGTGGTCCATTATAATTTAATTAGAAAAGTGCTATGGATAACACATTGTTCTGTATTGCAGTAGTGCAGATTATCATGAGATGGGGTGGCAAGAATGTGTTTACTGTCTTCCTCTTGAGATTTCTAAGTTTGACTAAACCATAACTGGCAATTTTCTTCTCTTCTCTTTCCTCTGCTGTTCTGAATCCAAGCATCCTAATCAACATGTATAAGTGTACTTCTTTCTTTTAAAGATGTTATGCCAATATTGATTGACTGATTGATTGATTGATTTTGTAGGAGGTTATACCAAGATGTTGCACTTGAGACACAGGGCACAATTTTAAAAGGTGGCTTCAAATAATGCAGGTTCCGTCAAACAGTGTGATTGAGTCTCCTGAAGTTGCACCAATGTGGCTGTTCCATATTCTGGAAAGTTTGTAATTGTGTTGATGCACCAAGAATGACACAGAACACAAGCTGTGCCACAAAAGTGGCGACTGTAATAGGTTACTGCATGTGTAGTTGCAAAGTGGGATGCAGCACAGAGTGGCAAAAGAGCATGAAAGAAGTGGCATCTGGCAGAAGAGAGGGAAGGAAGCAGACACACAAGAAAAACTTTTCAGGAGGAGACAGACATCTAACAGACAAGGTGGAAGCTGAGCTGGGCCTCCTCCTCAGTTTGGGGTCAGGTCCCACAGATTAAAAAGGAAGCAAGCCTGGGAAATAGTCGTCTGTCATGTGAATGCAGTGGGCAGGTTCAAGTGGTCAGTACACAAGCTGCAGAAAAGGTATAATGACCTCATATGGTGCTCTAAGGACAAATTGGCGATAGTCCATCAAAGCAGTTTGGCCTGTGGTGGAGGGCCATGAGACACAGTGCAGCTCAGTAGCCAGGAGGAGCAGCAGCATCCTATCTGAGCAGGAGGAGCATTGAAGGGACAGCAATATGGACACGTTCAGGCTGTGGAGAGAGGCAGGTAAGTAGGATATGGCAGAATGCATGGTACATGTGTGTGTGTGCATCCACCAGATGCCTTCTGTGGGTGTATGGCCTGGGGCACATGTGTGCTACCCACCACATGCAGGGCCTGCAGTTTGTTTTGTGCCTGCCACCTGTGGGTTTTGGGGAAAAGAAGGAACTGGTATGGGTGATGATGACGGGCATGCAGCAGGAGCAGACAATGGTGGGGGCATGGAGCTGTGGTTGTGAGGGGTATATACAGGGTGGCTGTAGCTGTAGGTGCTCCTGCTGTGGTGAGCATGTGGCTGTCATGTCATGGTGCCCCTCTGTGTCACAGAGTGCAGTGGCAGGCAGGGGTAAGCATGGGCACTGTATTGGGCTTGGCAACTTGTGATCAGTGTACAACCACCTGGCAGAAGGTGTTCAGAGCCCGTCATGCTGGGTCAGGTAGTGGCTCCCCAGGTTGCATGTGACGCAGGTCACAGCCCCTGCCTGGTAGGACCAGGGTTTCTGGATCATGGTAGGAGTACACAAATTGAGGGACACAGGCGTGACTTGCATACACATGAGTCATATGTCCAAGTGAGTTGTCTGGACAGTGGCATGTCAGTGCTGCTGATGACCATGGGAGATATGACCACAACAGATGGGCATAGCTGAGCTATGGTGAGAGATTGGCTTTTGTATCTCAAGCAAGCCATGACAGGAACTACACCATGAAGTGCAGGATATGAGCTGATGCATGCCAGGCACATGGATGGCACACACCACAGCCATCAGATGCCCTGCCATCGGATGAGTTACACCAGACATAGGCCAACATGGGACCCCTAATAACATTACTGGTGTTGAGAAAGTGACTGTAGACAACTGTTGTGTTGTGGGGCCCTGCCCCAGGTACAGAAGTGATCGGTGTACAGGTGCTGGCAGAAACGCCCTGTTACCACAGCCTCTGGTGTATGTAACTGCCATCTCCCTGTTTTGCAGGTAGTAGTGGTATGTCACTTTCAGTGGAGTCATGGACAGCAGGCTCATCCACAGATACACAATGCAGTGGCCATACAAAGACAGTGACTTGGAGGCATCTGGTGGGGCACCATCACAAAGCAGTGGGGACAGTGATACAGAGGGCAGCCTGATGGCGTTGAAGAGCAGGTGGTCGACATGCCCACAGAGGACACCACAGCAGCTATCCAAGAGGATGAGGGAGCCCTGAAAACAGTGGGAGTATCATGGAGGATGACATCTGACCAATATTGCAGAAGACTTGTTCCCATCATCTACGCTGAGGAGATACGAGAGAAAAGTGGTGCGCCAACCCTCTAGCATGGTAATGTCCATGGATGATGTCAACCAGTTGTGCCAAAACATGTTAACCTCATAAGTCACTGTGTCACGGGAGTTATCAGCCATTAGGCAGATCCTGAAATGTTACCAGAATGCTTCTCAAGAACAAAACCAGCACATGCGGGCTGACATCACAGGGGTAAGGGATGTCATCATCCAGGGGCTGCAGAGCATGGCAACCCTGAGGCACAGCAGACAGACATCTTGCAGGGCATACAGGTGTTGGCTGAATGCCAAACTGCCATCTTGGAGCAGGTGTTAGATGCCCTCGAGAGCATAGTGTACTTGCAGGAGTCAGCCAGCTGGGTGGTGGACAATGCCCCACTGGGCCTTTGACACCTCTGGGAGGCTGCATAGGCCCAATCCCATGGGGGCCCTCTCACAGTGAAGATGATGTGGTGCAGTGTGAGAGTGCAGGGCCTGGCCTGCTCAACTGTCATGGCCAAATACATGCCCAAGAGGAACATCCCACAACCCTGGTGGTGTGTAGAAGTCGGCAGCCATGGCTCCAGCTTGGAAGGATGGTGATTTTGCAGGCTCCATTGGCCCTTGAAAACCACTGGCTGATTGGCTGCCATCGTATGGATGGGTTATGGGATAGGAATGCTCCTGGCATCGTTGTGCACCAAGCAATGCAGGAACAGTGGCATGGTCATGCCAGGCACATAGAATGGCCATCCCTGTGCTGGCCACACCCACCAAGGCTGTGTTTGGCACCCACAAGGGCCACTGCCAGACAGTGTAGCCCCACAGCAGGGCATGCCTGCAGTCATGGATGATGACATGTCAGTTTCATCATGGGCCACTATCACCACCAATGGAGGCACAGTAACAACCCCTATCACAGTTGCCCTGTTGTTGGCCAAGTCAAGATGTGCACCCCTGCAGAGTCCACAGGCCACATGGAGGTTCCCACTTGGGGACACTTCAGGCCACAGGTGCACACAGGCAACCCCTGATGCATGGTCCACCTGACGCTATCCCAAAGGTGGTAGCAAGCCCAGCATCACATGGGATCTGGGCCCAGGTACCACTCCAGGGCAGAGTGCACATATGTCAGGACTGTGCAGCAGCTATGCCCCCATGCCATGGTGTCTGGCCTGGACAAACTGAGCCATCCAGTGCAGTGTAGTACTTGGCCTTGCTGACATCTCAGTGGCAGTGCCTGCCACCACTGCCACTACAGCTGAGGCCATGGGGAATTTCCATGCTGCAGTGGGCATGGTGCTGCCATCAATGCTGCAACAATTGCCCGGGGTTGGAGACCATGTACCACTGTGAATGTGACTGTTCCTACTGTAGAACCACTGGTGGGGGACTGCCTGACCATCGGCGGTTGGCTGAGCATTCTGGGCAGCAGCGGCGAGCCGGTGAAGATGGTAGCAGTGCACGCACACCTGCAGGTACTAGTGGCACTATTGTCTGGCCTGGGGCAGCATTGCACATCTCAGGAGGTGGGCTGGTGCCACTGGTCATACATATAGCAAGTGCCCTGAGCAACCAGGTGGGAGCAAAGCAGACACCTGTCTTGGTGTGTGCACAGTGTGGCAAGCCAATGTGTACTGGGGGGCCCTGTGAGTGTGTGATGCACATGGGCCAGGCTTTGTGGGGGGGCAGCCATGTGGGGATACCTGGGCTGTGGAGTGACATATGACCATGCTGCCACATGTCACCAGGGTTGGGGGGTGCCTGGGGTGTCATTTAGGTCTGTCAATGTGGGATTGTGACCAGTGCTGCTGTTGTCAGCCTACCATGTATTGTTTTAATAAAGGATGCTTGCACTGTGCCAACATGTGTCCTGTACTGTCCATGTTCCACAAACTCTTGCATGACACAGACACAGACATTGTGCTACAGCAGGCCACATGCGCACCACCATGGCAGCCTGTCTAGCTGGCTGTAGCCCCAGGAGAGTGGGCTGTGTCAATCATGCACCCAGCCACTGCTAGAGCAGGGCTAGGCCCACAGCCTCACAAGTATATGTGCACAGCACAGGCTGTACGTATCGGTATGGAACACAACACCCTGGGCAGGCATCCTGTCAGGGCACCATGGTTGCATGGTGGGATACATCTGAGGTATGCATGGGGCATGTGGCAGTCTCCGGTGTACTGCGCTGATCACACATATGCCACAGTGTTCACCAAGGTGCTTCATTCATCACAAAGACCACCTAGTGGCCATAGAGTGCACTGCCTGAGAGGACCCACCATGCCAGATGCCCACACTAGGTGGCAGGTGGATATGTGCAACCATGACCTGGCCCACAGGCATTATTCTGTGCCATGCCTGTGCTCAGTCACAACACTGGGTGAAAAACTCATGAGTTATGCAGTGACAGGCAGATGTGGCACTGGAACAATGGGGTCGGGCATGCTGAACATGTGCGTAGTCAACCCCCGGCACACAGCTATGGGCCTGTCTGTCCCTCCCTTGTTGTAGCATGCACACCATGGCCAGGAAGGATAAAGGGCACAGATGTGTGGTAGAAAACAATGTGTATTGTCATAAAACCAGAACAAAGAACAACTATGAAACAACAGTAGAAACATGCAATGGCAGTAACATGAACAAGAAACATAGGGAATGTACACAACAGGTGCAATGAGTCTGGACAATGGTCCATCAACACATGCCCAATGGCAACTGTCCCAATCTTGGCACTCTACATGCCCCATGGCTGGCGTGTCCTCCTTGGTGGATGAAGAGAT